>CM070518.1:16559888-22184663 GCA_036346375.1 Guadua angustifolia | reverse complement strand
CGTGAAAAAATAAAAAAATATTCCGTGGATCTGCTCCGTGGAAAACCATTTAAAAAATCTGAAAAATTTATTCCGCGGAATGAATCCGCTGAGTTTCACTATTTGAGGCTACTTTTGAAATCCTACGAAAACAGCGGTTAAAATCGTAATTATTTTTTCACTTTCGGCTAGAAGTAAAAAAATTGGAGATGAAGACAGAGAGGACGTGTACTCTCCACGTGCACGCAACACAAGATTGCCAACTCCTTGAAGGAACGCAACAACACTAACTCGGCTACCTGCCTCGCCTCGCCTCGCCTCCACCCCCATCAAGGAAGGCCGGCGTCAAGTCAACACGGCAGAGCCAGAGGTGAGGTGAGGTGCCCTAGAGTAGAGAGTGAGATTAATGGCGTCCCATCGTGCCGAGCAGCAGCAGCAGCAGCAGCGGAAGGCTGCATCTCCATCTTTTCCAACAGCTCAAACAAGGTTGGTCCATAGGGCAGGCACACCACCCACCTCACCTGACCTTCATTCAACCTCTACTAGGCTACTAGCTACTTGATTCTTCTTGCCTGATTGTTTGTATCAATCAATTCATCACTACTGCTTTCATCCATCAATTTCTTTCAGGTCTCTGGTGAGATCCATGCCTCCTCTCCGCAGCCCGACCTCGACTGCGAGCGGCCTTTGCTTCTCAGGCCTTCCGCCGCCGACGAGCCCTACTCCGTCTCCGCCGCAATCCTCCCGTCAGTCCACTCATCCACTCCTGTGTTTTTCTTTTTTCACCTTTCTGACACCGCGGCGCTGCCATCCTAGCAAGCTAGCTATTTCCTACTACTTCTGCTTCCATCATTTGGGATCGTCTTCACCTTAATTAGGGCAAAATTATCTACATCACTCCACACACGCACATGCATAGAGTACCTAACAAAAGTCTCCAATTCGACCGGTGAATTGTTGTTCTAGGTTCTTGTTTCCAGCTTTGGGTGGCCTTCTCTATGGCTACGACATTGGGGCGACATCTGGTGCAACCATATCGCTCAAGGTACCACAGCAGTCACAGCATCATTACTCTTATCATGATACCAAACCACATTACAATTTCCCTCTATGCCCAACCAAACCTTGCAAGTGATTTTCTTTTTTTATCACTCCTGTTCATCATTTTTGCAGTCATCCACATTCAGTGGTACATCATGGTACAACCTGTCATCAGTGCAAACTGGCCTTGTGGTAACACTCTACATCATATCGAAATTTAAAATTGTCTCGCCAAGGTTGGCTTGACTTAATTTGGATGCTATTGCTATATATGTTCTGATTCCCTTATTCTTGATGCAGGTCAGTGGCTCACTCTATGGTGCTTTGATCGGCTCTGTCTTGGCATTTACCATTGCAGATTTTCTAGGTAGCTCTAGCCCTCGTTTTCTCCTTCATGCTAGTGAGGATCTTATTCTTAAGATGCAACGTAGCCTGATCTTCTCATATGGTTTATGCTTATTGCTTACCACAGGACGACGCAAAGAGCTTACCCTTGCTTCTGTCTCGTATTTCATTGGAGCTCTTCTAACAGCAGTGGCACCTAACTTCCCTATCATGGTGGTTGGCCGCTTTTTATATGGCATAGGAATTGGATTGGTAATGAAATCTGATGCTCTCCGTCATGGCTTTGTCGATGCTGCAAACTACATGAACACACACATTTTGGTTATAAAGCTCATCTGAGTTACTTTCACTAGGCAATGCACGCTGCTCCAATGTATATTGCAGAAACTGCTCCAAGTCAGATAAGAGGCATGCTCATTTCTCTCAAGGAGTTCTTTATTGTTCTTGGAATGCTTGTAAGTGCATATTAGTTCTCTCTCTCTCTCTCTCTCTCTCTCTCTCTCTCAGAGGTTACTTATCTACATTTCTTTTTGCAGCTTGGTTATGTAGCAGGCAATCTCTATGTTGAAGTGGTTTCTGGTTGGCGCTACATGTATGCCACCAGTACTCCATTATGTTTCATAATGGGAGTTGGAATGTGCTGGTTACCTGCCTCACCTAGGTGGCTTCTGTTATGTGCCATACAAGCGAATGGAAATCTGCCGGAGGCAAAAGAAAATGCTACACAGTGCTTATGTCGATTGAGGGGTCAAGCTTCTCCAGATTTGGTTTCAGAGCAGGTTAATTTGATTCTGGATGAGCTGTCATATGTTGATCAGGAGAAACAAGCAGGCTTCAGTGAGATCTTTCAAGGAAAATGTCTCAAAGCAATGATAATTGGATGTGGCTTGGTGTTCTTTCAGCAGGTATTTATATCCTATAGTTCTATTTGTGCATTCCATGATGTCAAAATGATATTTATATGCGGTTTCTTCTTCTCCTGCTCTATGTATCTGTCAGGTCACTGGTCAACCGAGTGTGTTATATTACGCTGCGACAATCCTTCAGGTACTGATGTTTTTCTATATGAAATTACACAGTTCAAGTATGTCCTGGTGTGGTGGTTTGGTTGGGTTGCCTTAAAAAATTAAAGCTCCTTTGTGTTATAAGCTGTTGTTCCCAGTATAGGGGTTTGAGCCTACAAAACATTATCGATCTTGTAGGGCCAGCTGGCATGCTTTCGTCACTTTTCTTCCTGTATTGTTCATAGCTATCATTGTTTGCACGCAGAGTGCTGGATTCTCTGGAGCATCTGATGCCACTCGTGTATCAATTATTCTTGGCTTACTGAAGGTATATGTCAATACCTTTGCATAAACTCGATTCATAGATGCCACCTTCTGTGAATTCATCATACTATTACACAGCTGCTGGATCCATATTCTTTTAAATTGAAGTCCAGGCCAGTATATATCTTGCTAAAATTCGATACTACACCGATAAACGCTAATTTTCTGAAAGGAAAATCATTCTTATTGTTTATCAGATGATTTACACATATCCCGGTTTCCGTTGTAGAAACAAGAAACTACTACTGATGTTGTGTAGGGTTGAAAACGGTTCGGATATTTTCCGACCGATCCGGATATTTTCGGATACGGATTCTGTCGGATCGGATATTTGTCGGATAGTATCGGATCGGATACGGATACGGATATTTTTTTGTCGGATACGAATACGGATTCGGTAGCTCATTATCCATCGGATACGGATACGGATTCGGATAATCCGGATAATGTTGGGTCGGATATCCGGATAGATATATGGGCTGGGCCAAGACTACTCTTTTGGCCCAAAAGGGTTTCTTAATTTCAGAATTGTTTTCTAATTTAATTAATCTCTAAAGCAAGTTTCAATTATTAAATTTAGCAAACTAACTCCAAAAATTATGAAATTTTTTTGACAAAGTTCCAGTAACAATATAACATTTTAAAAATTATTTTCAAGATTTTATCAGATTTTAGTTTTTCTCAAAAATTCAAAAACTCCTCTCTTGATAGGAAAATATTAAATAAGTAGCTAAAAATGCATAAAACCCATAAATACGTAATTTATTATTTTAAACATAATTCAACTAATAATATAAATCTTGAGTCATTACATGTAAGTGTTATATACTTTTCCCGAGATATGATATCTAAGTATTATCAAACTTTTAGTGTGTTATGTGTTTGCTTCTATTTATATCTCTGAGCAAGGATTACCTTTATTTTGTGTTTTAATCTATGTATATGATGAACTAATCGTATGTGTGTGATAAACTAAACTTTATATAATTTTGTTTGCGACATGGTATCTAACTATTATCTAAGTGAATGAAAATGTTTACATTTGTTCAATTTTCAATAATATTTTAATCAAATCAATTAATTATGTGTTTCTGTTGATTTTTTATGTACAATTTAAGGGGTTATCATGTTCCGATAAATATTCGAAACCGTATCCGATTCGATTCGTATTTGATCCGTATCTGTATTCGATACTATCCGTATCCGTATCCGCATCCGAGAAAAAAATATGAAAACAAATATGGTAGAGCTATTATCCGTCCGTATCTGATCCGTTTTCATCCCTAATGTTGTGTTTTCCTTGCTGTAGCTGATTATGACTGGAGCAGCAGTTCTTGTGGTTGACAGGCTTGGCAGAAGACCATTACTCATTGGAGGTGTTAGTGGAATTGTAAGTCTGGCTTTGGCATGTAGATTCTTATCTAAATATGACCACCAAAATGCTCATCAACTTTCTTACATGAGGAGCAAGTTGGTTACCCGTATGGGTTTTGTTTAATGCCATGCAATAATCTATTCATATCTCGACTGAACTATATCTTTCCATGCTTAATTATATGTTTATGTGGTAAAAGGTAGTGTCGATTTCCAATTATGTGCCAACATTAAAGTCTGTTTGACGTAAGTTGAGTATAGGGGCTAGGAAGCACTTTGAATAGCTTTTGTCCAAAAGAAACCGGTATTGTTTGCATGATGAATTCTTTTCCATGATAATTCGCCAAGTGTTTCGGTGTGACAAAAGGATTTTCATGGAGATGCTGCTACACTTACTCAACTTGTCTTTTTATGTTTATAATGTGCAGGCTATTTCCTTATTTTTGCTGTCCTCCTACTACACCATACTGAAGAATGCTTCTTATGTGGCTGTAATAGCACTTCTACTGTATGTTGGCAGCTACCAGGTACTTACAGCGTCAGCTTACCCTTATTTGGCATTAAAAAAATAGAAGAGGATTCCAATGAGGATCATAGCTGGCCTCTGTTAACTGTGCTTTGTGAAATACTAGTAGATTTGCTTGGCTTTGCACTGGAGTTTCAGTAGGTGATCTTTATTTTATTTTTTTTATCTGTCTGATGAGAAGTTATTCTGCAGTTGTCATTTGGTCCAATCGGTTGGCTTATGATTTCGGAGGTTTTCCCGTTGAGGCTGCGCGGCCGTGGATTGAGCATCGCTGTTCTTGTGAATTTCGCCTCCAATGCGCTGGTTACTTTTGCTTTCTCCCCACTGGAGGTACGAGCCAGTCTCGTTTTGGCTTTTGACATGAAGTGTACTTGGACATGCATCTACCTGCTTGAGCCTATCAGGAGTTACTTCACTCGTGTTTCTGTATCGTGGTGTAGGATTTGATTGGAACTGGGGTCCTCTTCTCTGGATTCGGGGTGATTGCGGTGGCGTCTCTTGTTTTCATATTCTGCATCGTGCCCGAAACGAAAGGGCTCACCTTGGAAGAAATTGAAGCTAGCCTGTAGATCCAACTGTGTGATATCAGCTTCATTCGCATCGGCAGGCATGGCTATCTCTTTGCTTGCAGAGGCCAGGAGTTAAAATCTTGCATTATCTAAAATAATGATAAAAAAAAAACTCTCTGGTTTGCTGCTGCTCTTGCTTATTCAGAGATCGATCGATCGATCTTCAAGTCGTAGCATTGCTTTTGTGGCAGACAGACAGACAGACACGATAAGTTGTTGCTAGATTACTAGCTGCATGGGTGCAGTGCAACGTTGTAATAATTGCTGTAAGTGGGACTACATATTCGATAGTCACTGCTCAGCAATGGCTTCGGTTGTGCTTGAATATGAATGATGTTAGTTGGAATCCGCCGATTGAAAGAACTAAACCGAGGGTATACGCGCGCGTTTGCATTAGACGAGGAAGTTAGCTAGTTTATATAGGAGAACTGACATTTTAGTTCTACTAGTGGAACGCCCGTACCGTACTTTGCTTACGTCACGTTAAGTTGTTTACGTCATACTTTTGATTCCGTCGTAGGTAGCGTCTGGTTAAGATTTGTTCTAGCCTACACCATGTCTTTACTGACGAGCTTAATTTATATTACACACTTAGCTTCACTATAATTATTTGTATCGTACCTTTTGATGTACACAACATGAAAGGAGATTGTTGAGATATGTTTATTATAGAGCAACATTTTTTAATTTTTTGTTACAACCGGTTGGTTCTTTTTTTAAAGGAGTAAATATTAGACTTCAGGCATATCAGGCACCGTTGCCCGTAGACTCTTGGCACAATCGATATGCACAGTAATTCAGATAGTTAGAGAGCATGCATGCATTAGTGTTACAGGTGTGGGCCAGGGGCGGTACTAGGGGTACCCTAAAAATCTAATAAACGCTGCAACATCACATCTCTCTTTAATATGTTAAATTTGTTGATTGTTACAAAAAATTGTTTTGAATGGATGTCCATAACCCCTTAGGAAAAACTCACATGCATCAATTGAAGGAGAAACTCTCATGCTATTACCCTGAAACCTATAACATTAATTCTTGTAACTCTTTATTTAGTTCAAACCTCTCATGTTATCTATAAATAGAGGGTTGTATGCATGAAAGAGTATAACAAGAAAGAAAGAAAGAATTCTCTCTCACTTCTACATTTTCATATTTTAAGTAATCCACTACATTGTTCATACTTTGAGTAATCTGTTAGTTATTTTATATCACGTTATCAGCACGATCGCCTCTAAAAGGCTATCGTAAATTTCACGTACTAAAATACTTTGATCATCATTTTCTGAGGTAAAGTATTCTTTCAATCCCTATTCTATCTTGTTTAATTTGCACACTATAATTCATAATTTGCATTTCTATGTATTGTAGTTTACTATGTCAAATCTTGCAAAACTTGAATTCATGGCTTTGGATATTACGGGCAAAAATTATTTATCTTGGGTGCTTGATGCCGAAATCCATTTAGATGCAAATAGCCTCGACGAAACAATCAATGAGGGAAATAAGGTGTTTAATCAAGAAAAGGCTAAAGCCATGATCTTTATTCGCCATCACCTCCATGAAGGGTTAAAAGCTGAATACCTCACGGTGAAAGATATCCTTGTTCTTTGGAACAAATTAAAGGAAAGGTATGACCATCAGAAAATTGTAATTCTCCCCAAAACTCGTTATGATTGGTTGCACCTGAGGTTGCAAGATTATAAAACTGTTTGTGAGTATAATTCAGCCATGTTCAAAATCACTTCACAACATTTGTTGTGTGGAGAAAATATTACGGATGAGGAAATGTTGGAGAAAATATACTCCACATTCCATGCTTCAAATTTGCTCCTGCAGCAGCAATACTGGGAAAAATGGTTCAAAAAATATTCTGAACTTATTTCGTGTTTGCTTGTGGCTAAACAAAATAAGGAGCTTTTGATGAAAAACCATGAGGCTCGCCCAACTAGTTCAAGTCCATTCCTTGAAGCGAATGCGACAAGATATAATAATAACAATAGAGGACGCGACCGAGGACATGGTCGTGGTTGTGGATATGGACGAGGTCGTGGTAGAGGAAATTATAATGTTTCCTTAAAAAACACAAATGGTCCTCAGAAGAGGCAAGAAAAGGGAGATACAGGGAAAAATAAAAATTATAAACCTGAAAATATATGTTATCACTGTGGAGGCAAAAATCATTGGTCGCGTAACTGTTGTATGCCAAAGCACCTTGTGGATCTCTATCAACAATCGCTTGAAAGGAAATAGGGAATACCTTAACATTACAAATATGTCATCAGGTAGGAAAAATATATTGGAAAAATTACCATCATTATTATCTTATTTGTACTATACAAAGATTGATAAAATTGAATCATATATAGTGGTAGACCAGAAGTTTACCAACCATAATGAATTTATTGTTTGGCATAACCGGTTGGGCCATCCCGGATCAACAATGATGAGAAAAATTATAAATACTTCATATGGACATACGTTGAACAATCAGAAGATTCTTCAGTCCAATAACTAATCATGTGTGGCATGCTCTCAAGAAAATTGATTGTAAGACCATCGCCAGCTAAAATTGGGGCTAAATCCCTTGATTTTCTAGAGCGCATACAAGGACATATATGCGGACCTATTCATCCAGTAAGTGGTCCATTTAGATATTTTATGATTTTGATTGACGCATCGACTAGATGGTCACATGTCTCTCTATTATCAACTCGCAACCTAGCTTTGCGAGATTGTTAGCCCAATTAATAAAATTACGAGCATAATTTTTAGATTATCCTATTAAATTAATTTGTTTGGATAATGGTAGTGAATTTACTTCAAAAAGTTTCAACGATTATTGCATGTCAATTGGAATAAATGTTGAGTATCCTGTAGCACATGTTCATACACAAAATAGTCTTGCAGAATCACTTATAAAATGGCTCCAATTAATTGCGAGACCGTTACTTATAAAATCAAAACTCCCAACATCAGCTTGGGGCCATGCTATTTTGCATGTGGCATCATTAATTCGCATCAGGCCAACAAGTTATTATACTTTTTCTCCATTACAGTTAGTATTTAGAAAAAAGCCAGACATATTCAATCTAAAATTTTTTGGTTATGCAGTATATGTTCCAATTGCTCCACAAAAACGCACGAAGATGGGACCACAAAGAAGGTTGGGAATATATGTTGGGTACGAATCCCTTTCTATAATAAAATATCTTGAGCCATTAACGGGAGATGTATTTACAGCTAGATTTGTTGACTGTCATTTTGATGAATCAAATTTTCCAACATTAGGAGGAGAAATGAAGCAGCTAAATAAAGAAATTGTTTGGAATGAATTATCATTATCTCATTTTGATCCTCGTATAAAACAATGTGAACATGAAGTTCAAAGGATAATTCATCTACAAAGTTTAGCGAATAATTTGCCTGATGTTTTTACAGATTTGAAACGAGTAACAAAGTCACATATTCCAGCTGCTAATGCTCCTGAAAAAATTGATGTCCAAGAAGGACAACCAGCTATTGCAAATGAGACAAAACCTACCATAAAACGTGGTAGACCATTGGGCTCGAAAGATAAAACTTCTCGAAGAAGAAAAGGAGCTAAATATCAACTTAATCAAGTTGAGGAAATAATAGCCCAAAGAAATCTCCTGAAGAGATGAATGACATGACTAATGATACTATTTTGAAAGAAACATATGTACCTGATTCTACACAAATTGAGATCTCACTAAACTATGTCGTGTCAGGAAAACTTTTGAACCGTGATATTGACGTCAATGATGCATTTGCATATAATGTAGCGCTAGAAATTATACACGGTAATGAGGATCAAGAACCTCGATCAATCGAGGAATGCAAACAAACAAACAATTGGCTAAAATGGAAAGACACAATTCAGGCAGAATTGAATTCTCTGAGAAATAGAGAAGTTTTCGGGCCTACAGCTCGTTCACCCAATGGTGTAAAACCTATTGGTTACAAATGGGTCTTTGTGCAAAAAAAGAAATGAGAAAGGAGAAGTTACAAGATACAAGGCACGATTAGTTGCCCAAGACTTTTCTAAAGACCTGGTATAGATTATGAAGAAACATACTTCTCCCGTGATGGATGCAATAACTTTTAGATATCTTATCTGTCTGGCAATGAAGAAATGACTTGACTTGCGTCTGATGGATGTTGTTACAGCATACCTATATGGATCACTAGATAGTAATATTTATATGAAAATCCTCGAAAGATTTAAACTGCCAGAAGGAAAATATTCAATTAAACTGAGAAAGTTATTATACGGATTAAAATAATCTGGACGAATGTGGTATAATCGTCTCAATGAATATTTGATAAAAGAAGGATACACAAATAATTCTATTTGTCCATGTGTATTCATAAAAAGATCTGGTGATGAATTTGTGATAATCGCTGTATACATTGATGATCTAAATATGATTGGAACAACTAAAGGGATCTCAAATGCACTTAAGTGCTTAAAGAAAGAATTTGAGATGAAGGATCTTGGAAAAACAAAATTTTGCCTTGGATTGCAAATTGATCATTTTAAGAATGGAATTATTATTCATCAATGGACTTATACAAATAAAATTTTGAAATAATTTTATATGGATATAGCACACCCATTAAGTACCCCAATGGTTGTAAGATCGCTTGATGTAACTAAAGATCCTTTCCAACCCCAGATAATGATGAAGAAATTCTCGGCCCTGAAGTGCCATATTTAAGTGCTATAGGTGCACTTATGTATCTTTCTACTCATACACGACCTGATATCGCATTTGCAGACAACCTATTAGCAAGATACAGACTCATGTCCTACGAGAAGACATTGGAACGGCGTCAAACATATATTTCGTTATCTTTAAGGTACAAATGATGTGGGTTTATATTTTTCTAATGCATACAAGAAAGAGTTAGTTGGTTTTGCAGATCCAGGGTATCTATCTGATCTCCATAATGGTCGATCACAAACTGGATATGTTTTTACTTGTGGTGGCACTGCTATATCATGGCGTTCAATGAAACAGACTATAGCGGCAACATCATCTAACCATGTAGAAATTTTGGCAATCCATGAAGCTAGTAGAGAATGTGTTAGGTTAAGAAATATGACATGACATATTAAAAGATCATGAGGCTTACTTTTAAAAAAGGAAGAGCCTACCATTATATGTGAGGATAATACAGCATGCATCTCTCAACTGAACGAGAGGTATATCAAAGGGGACAGAGTGAAGCATATATCACCAAAATTTTTCTTCACTCATGACCTTCAAAAGGATGATGTTCTGAAAGTCCAACAAATTCGTTTATGTGAGAATCTCGTTGATTTATTCACAAAGGCACTTCCCACTACAACGTTCAAGAAATTGACCAGTATGATTGAACTTTATCGATTCAGAGATCTTAAGTGATCAGGGGGAGTAAATATGTTATATACTCTTTGTCGGCGTATTCCACGAACAGGCCCGTGATCTCGAGGCAAAGTTTTGTTAGGTAGGGAGGCGTCTTCGTGGTCGGCTAATCGAGGGGAAAAACCTAGAGGACTCCGTAGCGGAGGTTTCTGGCGCCTCACGAACTAGGAAGAACAAGTGATTTTTACCTAGGTTGAGGCCCCTTGTGAAGGGTAATAACCTACGTCTGCTAAATTTCTTATGGGGTGTATCGAACCGTCTGAGTTCTCGAGTTACAAGCGCATCCGCTAGCTTTCTCTAGTATTGCTTGGTCGTGATCTAGGATCCGATCCCCTTCCCCATGCAGGGGCCCTTATATAGGCGGGCTAGCAGAGGTAGAGTACAAGGAGGGTCATCATCTTGATCTAAATACATTTAATGCTTCCTCTCGTGTTGTCCGTTCCTCCGCCTCATTAAATGCCTCTGGCGTGCCCTTGCACGTCCATGGGATGGGACCCCTTGTGAGTAGGTGAGGCGTCGGAGGAATGGGCTTGTTGCGAAACCCTTGCATCGATAAGCTGCTATGGCGGGCTGCCGTTCGACACGCAGACGGCGGCGGAAGAACCTTCGAGGCGGTTACCGTCGCCCACCTTCTTGCCTTGGCGGCGGGCGAGCGTCCTCGCCAGCTGCTACTTCACTTCGCCACCGATCGGCGCGCCGAGGCGGCGAGGCGTGCTGCGCCCGCTTTGCTGCCGGCGCGCCACGTAACCGGCGCTGGCCGGCGCCGTGATCGCCGCCGATCGCCCGAGCGACCACGTGGTGGCGCCGGGCGGCGTGCGTTCGCCCACACTCGCCGGGCGCCCGTGGGACCGACGCGCTTTGGCGGTGGCGTGATCGCCGCCGATGGCGGCGCCACGTGGGGTGGCGGCGAAGCGGCGGCGTCTTTCGCCACTCTTTCGCCGGGCGCCACGTGAGCCGGCGCTGGCCGGCGGCGTGATCGCCGCCCGATGGCGGCCCCGTGGACCGCACTTTATGCGGTGGAAAGGTACCCTAGCGTATATCTGTTGACAATAGCCGGGCCTGCCTAAGCGCAGCCTCGACTCCTTTTAGAACCTTCATAATGCACTTCAATGCTTAGTGCGCTCTTAGGCAGGGCCACCACTCATGAGATCTGACAAGCTTGGTCCCCGCAGCGTATCTGCGGTTTTCCCTTGGGACCAAAGCGGCGCATAACTTTGTCGCCGTGAACCGTCGATGTAGAATGCATATATAGATGCATCTGTATTGAGCGGTTCCATATACATTTTCTTGCGACTTTGCTTTCTTGTTCCTTCGCCTCTTTTCCCAAAGCTCTTTGTCTTCTTGAGCCACCATGGTGAACTCCATTCCAGCCTCTCATCATGGCCTTGCCTGCCGTAAAGGCGAATGGGGATAATCATGCCGGAAGGCACCTTCGATCTGCGTCAGGGCTACGCCTGTGTGCCTCTCCAAGCGAGATCGTCTTTGCACACAGGCCATGATGGCGGGCCTTCTTCCGCCCTTTTACGAATTTTTTTCACCGTCCTCCATTTCTCTGAAATCCACCATCTTCATCTCACCCCAATTCTATCATCTTCCTCGCCATCTTCGCACACCTCTGTGAAATGTTCATGGGGTGATCTTGAACCTTCCTCTCTTCGCCATTTCTTCATTCTGCGCGCCTGCAACCACAGCAGTAGTGGGGAGTTGCTATTTCGCCGCCGGGGCGGATGGCCTCCCTTCATTCCTTCAGCCTGAGTCCAGCTGGAGGCATGGCGCGGCCGGTGTCAGTACATCGGGATGACAATGAATCGGCATACAAGGGTGCCGCCGGGACGCCTGCGCCTTCGAAGCGGGCTCGCCGGAAGAAGGCAGCGAGCTCCGCGCAATGGCTTGACCGCATTCGGCCGTTGCGGACGCCGGGTGAGCGGAGGGTGGTAGCAGGACTACGGCCCGAGGATCAGCCCTCTTCGCGCAGCGTCCGACCTTCGTGGCGATACGGGTGACAACGACTGGCAGCGCCGTGGCGGGGCGTAAGCCCTTGTCTTCTTCTAGTTTCCTTCGCACATGTTTCTCCTGCGGCTTCCTACCAACCGACCGCCATCTTTTCCTTTCTTCTGCGACAGCGAGGGCAACTTTGAGGAGCCAAACTGGCCGGTGGCTTGCTCTTTGTTGATCTTCTTAGGTCCCAATCCGACACACCTTTTCCGGCGAGGCCGACGCTGGCCACACCGAGCACTGTGAGCGCTGCGGGTCGTCGAGCTACTCCGCCGATGGACTCCACAGGACGGCCGTGATCCTCTCTCGCCCCACAGTGATCGGGGCGTGCTTGCCGCCGTGATCGGTCGCGAACAAGCGGCGTCGCCGCCGACATGAACTCGGACCTAAGAGGGCAGACCACGGACAGCACCGCCACCACCGGCCCGGCGTGGCGGTACCCTCAAGGGCGGGGCACAGGGGCGCCCGCGCGCTGACCTCGCCTCCCGCGCCTTTTCGCCAGAAGCAAGCTCCGAGCCTTCACCAGTGGCGCCTTCTCCTCCGCCGCCACGCTCATGGCGCCGAAACAACTCTGCGCGCGGAGCTCGGAGCCACCGCTTCGGCCAGGCGGCCTCATGCTCCCGACGGCCGACTTAAACTTGGCGCCACCAAGGCGGCCCCTCAAACGCTGCCAAGGGTGCCAACACCCGGCGCCCACCGAGACAGCGGAGGCCTCTGCCTTGCGCCTCCGCCCGCCGCCGAGCCGGAGACATGCAGCACCGGCCGCGAGTTCTTGCCTCGCCGCCACTTGCCGCTTTGCCATGGCCGTCCGAACTCTTCACGAGTAAGCAGATGCGCGGCACTAGGCACCGTTCTTCTTGCCGCCTCGGGCATGGTGCCCGAGCGGCCCAACGACTTGCCTCGGTGGCGAGGCGGAAGCGAGGCGGAGAAGGCGGCAGCGAAGCTGGCGCGAGAGGGCCAACACGACATCACCTGCAATGCGGCCAGGCGGAGCACGCCGAGACACGGCGGAGAGGGCGGCGGCTGAAGACCTCGACACTTGAATCGCCCGCCGCGCAATCTCGCGACCATCTTTGAAGAAGCGTTGGCGCACCAAGAGGTGCACAGAACCCTTAGGCGTGGTGAGTCGCCCTGGAGGACTCGGCGCTTCAATTTCGCCCATCGACCAACCGAGCCGCGGAGGCGTTCATGAGACTCCCGCCGCCCTAGCCGCTCGCTCATGTACGGAAGGGCGCCTGGTCGCGATCATGGCACAACTTACACGCCTTTCTTTGCGCCCGACCAGCGCAGCCTTTTGATCCCATAAGCGGTGGTGACGGCGGTGTCGAGAGGCGCGGAAGCGGCGGCTCGGGCGGAGCGAGCCTTGCGGTACCGCTAATCGTGGCTGGAATCTGCGGGTGGAACAACCGGTCATGGGCGTCTCCACCCCTGGCAGCCGGCGCCGGCGAAGAACTCGACTTGGCGAGGACGAGGAGTGAAGGCGGCGGCTTTCTTCTGTTTCCCCCTTTTTTTTTGTTGCTTTTGTTGATGAACCTGCGTCCAGAAAAACCTTGGACAACTTTTGGATGAATGTTAGATGTTTAATCGTTATTCATGCGTTTGCTCATTTTTGCATGCTTGAATTCACCACATTTGCTTGTTATACGGTAGTCATTCGACTTAGCCAAGGCGCTTTTAGAAACACCTAATTTAGGGTAGCGTTTCTAAGTCACGCCAAGTGATTTCATGTGCGGCGTGATCGCGAGCATAGATTATCACGGACCACATAAAATGTAGGTGAAAAATGTCCTTAATCGAACAAGGAACATAAGACCACAGCAAGGCCTTAGCGTCGAGTTTCATGCGCGAGATTATCGCGAGTTTCAACCTTAGGAACTTATACCACGATGATCGCTTAAAAATATGCTACTGGCGTAACGCGGCGAAACAACAAGTTCTCGGAAGTGCTCTTAGGCGAAACACTCAGCGGAGGCGACGGCGGTGCTTGAGGAGCCAACCCGAGCGTCTGAGCCGTGTAGAGTCTTGTGTCTAGCGACACTCAGATGACTTGGTCTCATGGGGCGTTAACATAGCACATCTTCTCTTATCATGAGGAGCGTTGGTTTCAACATTTGCGATAACCACGCGCATCTTGACCTATCTCGGGATATGATCGCATAGAAATGGCCAAAAACGCGGTATAAAGCGCTTATCTTACGCCGTATGCAGGCGGGATGAAGCGACTCGGCTATTTGGTGAAACTACGACGAATGGGCGATGCGACTCGAGCCTTGGTAGCGACCCAAGCCGGTAGGCGACTGACCTTACGGCCAGGCGACCCGACAAGCCGGCGGCGGCGAAACCTGACGGGCTGGTTGGCGGCGGCTCGAGAACTGGCAGGCGACCCGAGCCCATCAGGCGACCAGCCTTCCGAGCCGGGCGACCCGAGAAGCCGGCCGGGCGAAAACGACCAGAGCGCTGGCGAGCAGCTCGGCACCTTGGCGAAACCGAGGACCCTTGGGCGCGACCTTACCGAGGCCGGGCGACCCGACAAGCCGGGCGGCCGGGCGAGGACGACGGCCGGCTGTGCGGCGGCTCGGGACCTTGGTGAGCTGACCCAGCCAGCTGGGCGACCGCCGATCAGAGCGGGCGACCAGAAAGGCCGGGGCGGAGCGAAGACGGGTTGGGGCGGCGGCTTCGAGAACCTTGGGCGAGCCCCAGAAACAGCAAGTCGGGCCGACTGACCTTCGGTGTACGGCGACCGACAAACTGGCCGGGCGAGCACGACAGAGGCTGGCGACCCCCAACAGCCGAGCTGGCGACCAGGCGAGCAAGAGGGCCTTTCGAGGAAGTAAGCTTGACATCGTTATGCTTACCTGCACGTCTGGGAGCGACTCTGAGAAGGTGAGTAGGCATCCGGAGAGGTATACATAAGGTAAGCTTTAAAACATTCTAAGCCCGGCATGAAGTGTCTGGCTCGCCTGTTTGGATCCTAAGCCCTTGTGAAATACCAAGATTCGATCCGTGGCGCCATGTGCTCAAGCGGCGAGTTTCTAGGGGTGGCATTAGTAGGCGGCGCTCATGGTGACGACCAACGGTGCTTCAGGAGCCAACCCGAGGCGTCTCGAGCAGCGTCGAGCACCGTACCTAGCCCGCCCCGATCGCTGAGCTAAGTATACCACAGGCGTCGAGGATCGTCATGGACTCCACAAAGGAATTAGCAAACGACGGAACGGCGACATTCATCGCATATTCGCCACTCAAGGCACAATCGAAGAGGAATAATAATGGCGAAGCAAAGAGTTTTTTTCATGACCTTCTTGATCGCCGGCCGGCCGCCCGACAGCCAGAGAGGGGCGTACCTCGAGGTGGCCGAGCAAACTTCTGAGTACCTACATTCCCTTAAGGGTAGAACTTCCGAGCACTTCGATGTTGTAGGAGTTAAATCGACTCCTCGCCGTCTCGATAACTAACCGTCTGCCGGGGGCGAGATATCTGAGACCACCTTGAAGGGCCCTCCCAAGAGACGGCTTATGTAACCCGACGTCGTCTGGTCTGCGCAAGACCAGGTCACCACCGCGGTGTTCTCTCGAGACCCGGTGGCGTGGTACTGCCTGAGCTTCAGCGATAGCAGGCGACACGCAAAGGCAGCCGATCCGCACCTCCTCCAGAGGTTTACCTCTTCTCATGGGAGACCTTCTTGGTCTTCTTCATTGAAAGCGGAGAGCAGCCGGCGGCAACTTCGGAGGGGAGAACGACCTCGGCGCCATACACCAAGAAGAAGGGTGTCTCATTGGTTGCACTGGTGGGCGTGATGCGAAGCGACCGCAACCTGTTAGGGAGTTCTTCCGTCCATCTTGCACCCGCTTGTGGAGTCGATCAAGCGCCCTTGTCTTGAGGCCTTTCGGCACCGGCGCATTGGCGTTCACTTTGACCATTGCTCATGGGATGGGCCACCGGCGAAACATACCTTGGTGCCCATTTCTTTCTGAGAACTCGGAAAAGCCACGCGGTGGCTGGTGCCGTTGTCGGTGATGATGCGGTTGGCGACTCCAAAGTGGGTGAAAATCCCGCGCATGAACTTAACAGCGGCAGCGGCCGTGATGGCGCATTTGCCTCGGCCCGACCCACTTGGTGAACTTGTCGATGGCGACGAAGAGGTGGGTGAAGCCCCGTGGCCGCGAAGCGGACCCGGGATATCCGGCCCCGGGCCATGACGGCCAAGATAGCGGGATGGTTTGCGAGCTTAAGAATTGTCGGTGGGTTTGCTGGCGAAGCCGACAAGCCGCCGCGTCCTCACCGGCATAGCGTCTGGAGGGCGGTAGGCCAATAAAATCCTTGGCGAAACGCCTTGCCGACTAAGTCCGCCGGGACATATGGCTCCACTTGCGCCTCCATGGATATCGAGAGCGGTGCTCCCTCTTCCCGAGTGATGCACTTGGTAGAACTCCATTTACGCTCTGGCGATATAGGTCCCCACCTACAGTATAGCACTTGGCCTTTCGTGCAATCTTCTCGGTGAGGCATCATCGTCGGGATCACGGTCACGCAGAAGGCCGGATAGGGTCCATCCATCGATCTTCTGCCCAAGGGTGGCGACCACTCGGTGCTCGCTTGGGTACTCCATTGGGCCGAAGCTTTCCTGGTCTTGCCTCGGCGGCATCCTTCCTTCCCTCCGGACCGGTGAAATATGTTGCCTTCCTCCCTGGATTGGAGGCCGTGGCACAATGACATCGCCTTCCCCACTTGGCCGGGAGCGCATGCGACCTTTTTGCCGTCGTCCCCACTGGACCGGGGCATGACAATGACACCATCATCCCACCTTGAATTGTGGGGCTGCGATGGGCGGTCGCGGTAGTCTTTCCTCAAGACCCCGGCCGGAGCAGGGAGCCCTTGAGGATACAAGTTGAGACGGACCCGTCCAAGAGTGATTGTCCGTAGGGGATATGAATATACCCCAAACCTTCAAAATGGCGCTCATTCTTCGGACCTCCGCCAGTGCGCCGCCATGGTGGGGTCGAACATTGAACTCCTTCCGAGCTTGATTAATGACCCGATGGGAATCTCCTTGACTTAGAGCGCCTAATGCCCGGTAGCGAAGCGTCGCGGCGACCAGCGATGAACCTTCATATTCGGCAATATTGTTGGTGGCCTTGAATTGAGGCGACCACGTCTTGGAGGTGTCACGGTCGGGAGACCAGACAACTCCGGCCCCAGCGCCTTCGGCTGAAGACCCATCAAAGAATAACGTCCGGGGAAGGCACGGTGCTTTCGGCTTCGAGGAGTGGCGGGAGTCCACTCGGCAAATTCGCCAACTTTGACTCTTGATGGCGGTCGGGGCACAAACTTGATGTTAAATTCCCCAGCTCCACCGACCATTTAGCAATTCGCCCTCGCTTCCTACGGTTATGGGGAATCTCGCGCAAAGGGTAAGTTTGTGACCACGGTAATTTCCGCCTTGGAAATAATGCCGCAGCTTCACTGGGCGCCACTAGGATTGCATACAACATCTTTTGAGCTGCGGATCTGGGGTCTCGCTTCATGCAATACTTTCTTGATGTAGTAGGCGGCCTCTGAACGCCTTCCTCTCTGCGATCAACACGGCGCTCACCACCTCGGGGTGGCGACAATATCTGAAGCAAAGGCTCACCCGCGTGGCAGAAACCGGCAGGGGGAGAGGAGAATCTGCTTCAAATCTTCAAATGCCTTCTGCGCCTCGTCAGTCCACTCAAGTAATTAGTCTTTTTTCAGCAGGCTTGAGCAGAGGCAAGCTTTTTTCTCTAATCGGCAATGACCGCCCCAGGGGAGGCGAGCGACCGGCCAAACAT
The DNA here is from genome assembly GCA_036346375.1 of Guadua angustifolia. Taxonomy (NCBI): domain Eukaryota; kingdom Viridiplantae; phylum Streptophyta; class Magnoliopsida; order Poales; family Poaceae; genus Guadua; species Guadua angustifolia. Next base: position 22,166,267 of record CM070518.1, on the reverse strand, counting down.
TGGACTTGCTTGAGTCGTACTGGCGGCTTCATGTGCTTTCGATGGCGATATCTTGTCGATTGGTCTCAATGCCCATTTGGATACTAGAAAACCCAACAGCTTGCTTAGGAGCACTGCTTGAACACGCATTTTTAGGGTTGAGCTTGGTGATTCATCAGGAGGTTAGCAAAGGTCTCCTCCGGTCTTGGATCATTTCTTCACTCTTTTGATTTTCACCACCAAGTCATCAACATAAACTTCAAGGTTCCGCCCTATCTGGGGCGGAAGGTAATATCATATATGTTGGTAAGTAGAACACGCATTCTTTAAACCAAAAGCCATCCTTACATAACGGTATACACCGTTGGGGTTACAAAAGCGATTTTTCTTCGTCTTCAAGCGCCATGCTAATCTGGTGGTACGGGTATGCATCCAAAAAGCACAACAATTCACACCGTAGTGGAGTCTCGATGAGGTCGACTCGTGGCGAGGATAAGGATCTTTGGGCGGGGCTTTGTTGAGGTCGGTGAAATCGACACATCGCCACTTCGTTGGATTTCTTAGCGAGCACGGGGTTGGCAAGCCACTCGAGGTGAAGACCTCCTGACTATTCCCGCTCGGCGGCTTCTCTACCTCCTCGAATGGCATCCTGCCGCTCCGGCTACCGCCTCCGGACCTTCTGCCGGATCGGGCGCCGCGCTGAGGCGTTGCTTAATCGGTGCTCGATCACCTCACAGGGACCCGGTCATGTCGGGACGGTTGCCGGCGAACACGTCTGCGTTTGGCTGGAGGAAGGTGACGCGCGTCTTCTATTGGCGAGGTTGGCGCCAATCTTGACGGTTCGGGTTCGCCCCGCTCAGTAGGCGACCACCTTTACTTCACCGGCGGGCCGTGAAGCTGGTCGGCTGAGGGCTCCCAGGAAGTGGCGTCGGCTGGCCGCATAAGTGTGCCAACCCGATCCCAAGCACGCTTGTGGCGTAGCAGAACTTGAACCTATCACGTTGATAACAATGGGGCGTGGGCCCACATCTTCACCACCATGTAAGCGTAGTGGGTAGCCGCCATGAACTTGACCGGTGGCCGAGCCAAGTAAGGCGTTGTATGGGAGGTCGAAATCTGCGACCTCGAAATCCACCATCTCGGTCGGTAGTTATCCTTCTCCCCAAAAGTGTGGGAGGCAAACTTGACCCAAGGAGAACAAGCCATGATCTGGGCCACCCCAAGAACAGCGGGGTCGAGGCGCAGTCTGGCCTTGAGATCTGCGGCGCCATGAATGCCGACGCGAGACAAGAGGTTGATGGGCTGCCTCCGTCCCGCCAGCCTTGCCGCCTACCGTACATTCCGGACCGTGGGTGCTACCACGATCGGGGAGATGCCCAGTGAGGGTGCCCTCGGGGTGGTCGGCCCGTGAAGGTGATCGTTTGCTCAGACCATTTCGATGTCCGACCGTCCACGAGCTCGGGCAGTGGCGCACACCTCCTTTTCCCGTTTTATGGCGGCGTTGGAGGAATGGTGGATGAACCACCGTGGATGTACGCCACGGTGTGATCCGCTTCTTGGCCAAAGCGTGGGCGGGATCTTCATCTTGATCATCATCGGCGGCGCTCCTTGAGCCGCTTCTCCATCCATCTTGCGACCCGGATTGTCTAGGTCATGGGTATTGGTTTTATGTATCGGGCAGTAGGGCTCGCCCTCCTTTTGATCGCGGCGGTCGTTTCTACGGTCGCGGCGGTCATCGCGCCGATCACGGCGATCGTTACGCCGGTCACGACGGTCGTCGCGCCGCTCGCGGCGGTCATTACGCCGGTCGCGGCGGTTGCGCTTCGGCGCTGGGTCTTCTCGTCGTCGCTCGGCGGCCAAGACTGCACAGGCTCCCGCCTCGCGCTTCAGCGCCTTCTTGCCCGCCTGGCGGGACCTTCGATGTCGGCCTCGTCCTTCTTAGCCACCCTTGAGGGCGGCGCCTTCGCCTCCGCGGCCGCGCTTATGTCGCGAGGAAAAAGCTTCGGAGGTTGAGCCGATGGTGCAGGTGGCCATCTTCTCCTTCATCTTCTTGGTCGCGTCGCGCCCTCCCCGAAGGCGATGGCGGTGATTGCTTTCCGGAGATGTGGGGGATGGTGTTGCGGCGATGTGAGCCGTCGGATGAAGTCGGCGACTCCCCTTTCTTGTTCGAGCGTGGAGGTCATCCTCCACTGCCGGAGCCTGTGAAGCCACGAAAATTAGCGACAAAATGTCGCTGCGTCCCCACGAGTGCCGCAGACCCTCGGGGAGATTCAGCGACGAGAGCGGCGAGAACTTCGTCAAGGCCGTTGGGAGGTAGTTGGCCATGACCTTTTGATCCGCCACCGCCGCACCATCGTCGTGTAGATTTGGAGGAACTCCTCCGGGTTGGTGGTGCCGTCATATTTCTCTATGGCGGCGGCGAAAACTGTCGGCCAGAACGCACCTGTGGCCTTGACCGGAAAAACTGGCACCCGCGCCGTAGAGGAGCCGAGCCGCTCATCGAAGCCGGTCCGGGACGCGCATGGGGCGCGAGCGGCTCTTCAAGGAGTCGGTGGACCTCTCCACGGTCTGTGAGCGAGGGCCACGAGGACTCTCATTGTCGGCCGCTACCTACTTGCCATGGCGAGCGCTCTGGTCCGGATGGCGCGGCGAGCGACGCGAAAGTCATCACGCGTAGCTGCCGGCGGCTTCGTCGAGATGAGAGCGAAGGTCCTCACGGTTCCTCGAGGCGGGGACGGGATAAGCGCTACCGTTCATGACCCGCCCACTGGCGAGCCCTTCTCGTTAGGGGCGACTTCGAGGCTGAGGCGCCAGCATCGCCTTAAGCGCCGAAATACCTTCGGTGCTGGCGGCGAAACCCTACCGGCCGGGCGCATCCACGAGGCAAGAATGCCAGCGACCACGGAGTGGCGGAGAATCCCGCGAACTCCACGGCGGGTGGTCGAAGAACGCAGGCGGCGTGCAAGTTCTGGCGTGGCGGCCTCCATAGCCACCTTCGACGCCGCAGTCGCTCCACCGCTTCGGGAGAAGCGGCGGCCCGTCTGCGGCGAAACGCGGCGGTTCCTCGGCCGGCCTTGACGGCCGGCGCGCGGTCGTCGCTTCGCCCGCGAGATCTGGTCTTCGCGGATCCGCCATCTTCGATCGCGTGAGCTCGCTTACGAACCGCGAACACAAGTCCGCCGAGTTAGCGGAAAAGCCAACTACTAGCCCCTACGGCGCCCCCTGCCGTATTCACGAACAGGCCCGTGATCTCTGAGCCGGGTTTTGTTGGTGGGGCGTCTTCGTGGTAAGGCTAATCGAGGGGCGAAAACCTAGAGGACTCCGCGGAGGGTTTAGGCGCCTCTGAACTAGGAAGAACAAGTGATTTTTACCCAAGTTCGAGCCCCTTGTGAGAAGGGTAATAACCTTCACGTCTGCTAAATTTCTTATGGGGTGTGTCGAACGAGTCTGAGTTCTCGAGTTACAAAGCGCATCGCTAGCTTTCTCTAGTATTGCTTGGTCGTGATCTAGGATCCGATCCCCTTCCCCATGCACCCGAGGGCCCTTATATAGGCCGGCTAACGGGTAGGTACAAGGAGGGTCATCATCTTTGATCTAAATACATTTAATGCTTCCTCTCGTGTTGTCCGTTCCTCGGCCTCATTAAATGCCTCACGCTGTGCCCTTGCGGTCCATGGGATGGGACCCTTGTGACAGTAGGTGAGGCGTCGGAGGAATGGGCTTGTTGCGAAACCCTTGCAAGCGATAAGCTGCTATGGCGAACTCGCCGTTCGACGATGATGCGGCGGAAAAGGCGCTTGGCGAGGCGGCCATCGTCGCCCACCTTCTTGCCTTCTTGGCCCGGCGGCGGGCTCCTGCCAATCGCCGCCACCACCCACGTGAATGGGCGCCGGCGGCAGGCGTGCTCGCCCTTTGCTTTCGGGCGCTGGCCGTGGCGTGATCGCCGCCGACGCCCGGCAGCCCGTAAAGCGGGCGCCGTGACGGCGTCTTCGCCGCCACTTTCGCCGGGCGCCACGTGAACCGACGCTGGCCGTGGCGTGATCGCCGCCGATGGCGTACGCCCGCGTGGTGGCGGCAAAGCGAAGGCGTCTTCGCCCACCTGCCACGCGCCACGTGGAATGAACCTTTGGCCGTGATCGTGATCGCCACTGGATGGCCGGCCATACGTGGACCGTGCACTTTATTGGTGGAGAGGGTACCCTAGCGTATAATCTGTTGACACTCTTTTTCTCTTAACCATGGTTTTTCCCTTGGTTTTTCCTTGGTAAGGTTTTTAACGAGGCATACATATTTACAAATTAATGGACATCCAAGGGGGAGTGTTACAAAATATTGTTTTGAATGGATGTCCATAACCCCTTGGGAGAAACTTACATACATCAATTGAAGGAGAAACTCCCATATTATTACCATGAAACCTATAACATCAATTCTTGTAACTCTTTATTTAGTTCAAACCTCTCATGTTACCTATAAACAGAGGGTTGTATGCATGAAAGAATAGAACAAGAAAGAAAGAATTCTATCTCACTTCTACATTGTTCATACTTTGAGTAATCCACTACATTGTTCATATTTTGAGTAATCCATTAGTTATTTTATATCATTGATCGAATTGATTTCGATTTTAGCGGTTTAGGATTTTTAAGACCTTAGAACTATTTGTATTGTACTTTTAGCAAATTTCAAATATATGTATTGGATTCGGTGATAAAAATCATTATACAAGATTATATATATGTATATATATCTTAAAATGGATTTTCCTATGTATTATACAATGATGATGAGCCGGGCGGGCGGTGGCATGATAGATGTTTAATTTCACGCGCGAGATGCATAGAATCAGACAGACGCGTGACATGAGCCATGAGGCGCAATATTATATTCTCGCTCTTTTTATTTATTTTTCTTGTTCGTTTTGCGGCTTAATTGTGTTATAGGAGGCGAGGCACATGGCATGACAGGCCGGCCGGCTTCATTCGTGCCAAACTCTTGTCTTCCTTGACTCTACGGTTCACGCATCCATGCTGCATGTGACTATGCGAATACATGTGATCGATTCGATTGTCCATCCTAGCTAGCTAATTGCATCGATTGGCCCTCAATCATCTCTAGCTTGCTTGCGACCTCGACCGACCACATAAGCAGGATATATATATATATATATATATATATATATATATTAACTAATCCCGCAATCAGCTTAGCTCACTCTTTTTCAAACACGCAAGCATGCAGAAGCTTGATTTGCGTATTAGAAGGAAAAGGGTTAGCTGAACCGAAACAGAGATTACGGGAAGAAAACACAAGGAAAGAAGGCCTTTTAAAAGCCTGCCTGCCTGGTAGGAAGGAAGGAAGGAGGCTAGTACTTAACTTACTAGAAGACGATCGATGTAAACTTTCTGAGCTGTGTGACGGACGGGACGGGACGGCATGCGTGACGAGCAGAAGCCGTGGCTGGCGCTGGCAAGTGGCAAGTAGACAAGCAAGCCCAGCACAGGAGGGAACCGCAACTGCCCGGCTCTAGCACTAGCAGTCCATCTCCTCCTTCTCCGATCCCTCCATTTCCTCTCCTCTCCTCGCTGCTGAATCCATCCATGAAGCCGAGCCTGCCTCCATCTCCCAAGAAGAAGAATTAATTCCTCCTCCTTAATTCTTGCACTTACTAGGTTGCAGCAGCAACAAGCCTAGCTAGTGCTTAGGATTAATCCCACTGAAGGGGAGGGAGGGAGGCCGCCCACGCCGTACCATCCATCTCCTCCGCTACTCACTAGCCTAGCCACCACTGGTTATTGGTGTGGTGCTAAGAATCCATGGCGACGCTCCAGGACCTGGGCGTGTCCGCCTTCATCAACATCCTCAGCGCCTTCGTCTTCCTCCTCCTCTTCGCCGTCCTCCGCATCCAGCCCATCAACGACCGCGTCTACTTCCCCAAGCTCTACCTCGCCCAAAAGCGCCACCACCAACACCGTGCCGGAGACTCCGCCGTCCGCAGGTTCGTCAACCTCAACATTTGCACCTACATCAGGTTCCTCAGCTGGATCCCGGGCGCGCTCCGCATGACCCAGCCAGAGCTCATACACCACGCCGGACTCGACTCCGTCGTCTACCTCGAATCTACACGCTCGGGTCCGTACGCATGCCTCCAATCCCTTACTAGTCGATCACATTGTGTTGCATTTGCATCTCCTTGCAAGTCGATAAGATTGAACTATCAAGAATTGCAATTCTGCTGCTAGCTGTTTCTTCTTCTTCTTAACTTCATCTGGCTTGTTTAAAGGCGCGACCTTTTCTCCTTTTTTTCTTTTCTTTTCTTTTCTGTGCGCGTGCAAATTAGTGTGGCAAATTCTTCAAGCGGCCATCTAAATTCCATCCTCGAAGAGTCAGAGGAGAGGACAAATTCCATCCTCCTCTCTTCAAACTCAACCGCCGCATTTGCTCCAACTTTATTTCCCCCGCTGAATTCCTGCGGATTACGCGCCGCTTCGAGATTTGGCTTGCCAATTAACTTTGCCTGCCTGGCTGGATGCCTCGTTGTTTTGCGTGTCAATAATGCAATCCTTCCTACTAGAGTACTGCTAGTTGTTTGTTTCCATGTTTAAAAATGCGACCTTTTCTCTTGGTTGGGGTGCAATTGATCTTGTTTGTTTTGTCTCATAGGAAAGACGCCGTCTTTCGAAGCTCCGGAGATTCATCGCATACGGAAATAAAATAAAAACAACGTTGTTTCCGTAGGAAATAGTAGGAATTATCATTGCTAAGGTTAAATCTAACCTTTCTGTTTTGGACTAAGTCGTGAAAAATTAGGCATGCCAATTCCATCCACAATCAAGTGGATCTCAGGAGGACGGGTTGCTCCTCGCTTATCCAGAATGTTGCTTGTGTTCGATAATAGCGTTAGACCGTTAGTGATAATGTTGTTCTTACCACGTTGTGGCATCCAACTCAGTCGTCCGTTGAAAATGGTGTCTTGATTTGATTTGCACGATTCCTGGCATTATTTCAGGGAGGCACTGAGTTGATTATTTCTTGGGGCCTACTTGCCTCCACCAATCTCTTTGGTCTACATCCTATTCCGTTCCTAGGTAGTGCTCGCCCACTAAATAATGGGATGGGAGCACTAAAACTTTCTTCAATCTGTGGGGACCAGTGTTTACAACTGGAGATGCTTTCCTCGGTAGTTTGGAACTTTGGATGGAAATTTACTCAAAAGGTTTCCCTATTCAGAATGCAGTCATTCTTTCAAAAAGAAGAAGAAAAAAATGACAACCTGGTCCACATTTCACCGACGCCATCCACTGTTGCCTTGACGTGCTGTTATAGACAGAACAAAGTATAACTCCACCATCACGTGTTTCTCAATTATTTAACTTGTCCACGAAAACTTCTCCTTCATCTTTAGCCTCCCATACAGCAATGCTTCGCATCCATCCAAAATGTCACTATTAATTTGACCATAATTAATTCCTCAGGCCAGTACCTTGGAGCATTTTACCCTTTTCCCAAATTTTTGTGACGAAAAGATTTGGAATTGTGCTGTGAGAGGACTCAAATTCTGCATTTTAGGCCACTTCGATGTAGTTTTTGTATGTTGCAGTTTCATATTTCAGCCACTTCTGTGTTTCATACACTGACCTTTTTTCGGGGGTCTTGTTGGCAGTCTCAAGATATTTTTGCCTATCATGGTTCTCGCCTTGCTGGTTCTTATTCCAGTCAATGTCTCTGGTGGCACGTTACTAAATCTAAGAAAAGAAGTTGTTTTTAGTGATATTGATAAGCTTTCCATATCAAATGTTAGTCCTGGATCCAACAGGTAACTCCAAACTCTAACATCGTCTTGTTGTTTTATCCTCTTACAAAGTTCAGAACAATGTCTATCCTCATACAAAGCTCAGAACAATGTTCTGGTTGTATGTTTTCATTTGTAATATTACTCGAACGAATTTGACCATTGCCATCTCATTTCATTTCAGATTCTTTATTCATCTTTTAATGGCATATGTGTTCACATTTTGGACATGCTTTATGCTGTACAAAGAGTACAGCAATGTGGCATTCATGAGATTGCATTTCCTGGCTTCTCAGAAGCGTTGTGCTGATCAGTTCACTGTAAGTACAAAGTATGCAATGCTATTTCTAGTACTATTCTGATCTATGCCATTACAACCAAGCGTGGAGTTGCTGTGGAACATGCACCTTGGTTGTGATGTAACTTAAATGTGATGACGTTTAGAATTGAGAGCCTTAGCCGTACTATAGCATTTAATATTCTTTTGCAATGCCAGGTGATTGTTAGGAACATACCTCATATTTCAAGCCATTCAACATCTGAAACAGTGGATGAGTTCTTCCGTAGGAACCATCCAGACCACTATCTTGGTCAACAGGTGTGTTATTCCTCACCTTTGCTTATGTCTCATTTGGCCTGCATTTAGTCAGGAAGGATGTTTCATACTTTCTACTTGATTTTCTACTAATATCACGAAAATGGTTGTTGACAAATGTTTTGATTACAGAACTGACCCATTTTGGATTCTCAGGCTGTTTACAATGCAAACCGGTATGCTAAACTTGTGAAGCAAAAAGAGAGGCTTCAAAACTGGTTGGATTACTACCAGCTGAAGTTTGAAAGGCATCCTGACAAAAGGCCAACTGGCAGGGTATTTTCCAAACATTGGTTCTATTTTTCACTTAAATGCATATCAAGTTTTTGAAAAATTCCATTTTGTTTTTTTCCTCCCAAGAAATGTTTCAAGCATGTAAATATTTTCGGTGTTTTAGACAGGATGCCTTGGTTTCTGTGGTAGAGAAGTGGACCAAATTGACTACTACCGGGCTAGAATCAGTGAACTTGATAAGAGGGTAGGTCTACAATCCTTGGTATTATGATCCCTTATCAACGACCGGCAAAAAGCATTTAACTTTGCAGGGCGAATTTCTAGACCCGTGCATATTTGTACACATGAATGAAGCCTCTTGTTATTATGTTTTGATCTTTAACATATGCTCTTTGTTGTGTTGATCTTTTCAGATTGCATCTGAGCGTCACAGAGTTCTCAATGACCCAAAAGCTGTAATGCCAGTTGCCTTTGTGACATTTGACTCAAGATGGGGTGCCGCTGTTTGTGCACAGACACAACAGTCAAAGAATCCCACCCAATGGCTCACTGATTGGGCTCCTGAACCACGCGATGTTTATTGGCAGAATCTTGCCATTCCATTCTTCTCTCTCAGTATCCGCAAGTTTCTGATATCAGTTGCGGTTTTTGCTTTGGTATTCTTCTACATGATACCTATTGCATTTGTGCAATCACTTGCCAATCTTGAGGGTATTGAAAAAGTTGCACCTTTCCTGAGGCCAGTAATTGAAGTGTAAGGCTTCTTTCTCTGCACATTCATTGCCATGCTTGATGTCAACAAATCTTCAGGTGCTGCACGGATTGCTCCCTCTTGCTATTCATTCACATACCTTATTTTGTAACTTGCAGAAAAGTGGTAAAATCCTTCCTACAGGGGTTCCTTCCTGGTCTGGCTTTGAAGATCTTTTTGTATATACTCCTACAGTTCTGATGATTATGTCAAAGGTTGAAGGTTATGTCTCTCTGTCATCGCTGGAAAGAAGGGCTGCTTCAAAATACTATTACTTCATGCTGATGAATGTATTTCTTGGAAGTATAATTGCTGGCACAGCATTTGAACAACTATATGCATTTTTCACCAGCCTCCTACACAGTAAGTTTCTTAGAACTAACACCCCCTCCCATCTTACAAAATTGGAAGGTATTTTTTTCCTTGTCTGCAATTTATGCGATACAAGTAAATTGCGGTGCTGCTCCTGCTTTCTTAACTTCCTCGTACTATAATGGAGCACTTCACTCTAAAATTATGGAATGAAGAAATTATTGGATGTATAGTCATAAATGGTAGCAAGTCATCTCCTTCTTGCAGAATACCAAGGACCATTGGAGTAGCCATACCAATGAAAGCTACATTTTTATGACATACATAATGGTCGATGGCTGGGCTGGTATTGCTAACGAGATTCTTCGAGTGAAGCTACTGGTCATATACCATCTGAAGAACATGTTTATCGTGAAAACGGAGAGGGACAGGGAGAAGGCAATGGATCCCGGCAGCATTGGACTTGCAGAAAACCTTCCATCCCTGCAGTTGTATTTTCTTCTTGGGCTCGTATACGCTGTAGTCACCCCCATTCTCCTTCCTTTCATCATTATCTTCTTTGCCTTTGCTTTCCTTGTCTACAGACACCAGGTCAGTTGGTCTAATTGATGTTTACATTGACCTTGCTATAGGCCTGACGGCCCTACTGTTAAAGTCTACTGCGTTCACTAACCTCCATTCTTCTTTCCTATCTGGTTCTGCGTTGCTTTCAGGTCATCAATGTCTATAATCAGGAATACGAGAGTGCTGCTGCATTTTGGCCTCAGGTTCATTCCCGTATAATAGCGAGCTTGCTGATCTCTCATGTAACTCTGTTTGGCTTGCTGAGCACAATGAAAGCTGCTTACTCTACTCCTTTGCTTATTTTCCTGCCATCACTGACAATATGGTTCCACAAGTATTGCAAAAGTCGATTCGAACCTGCTTTCCGGAAGTATCCTCTTGAGGTCAGTCACCTATGATATCCTGTCTGTTCAGACTTGGGAATACTCCAGAACCATGTTTGCATCTACGTTCTTTTGGGAGATTGTTTCTGAAATCTGGTATTTACAATGTGGTTTCTCAGGAAGCAATGGAAAAGGACAATATGGAGCGTGCCTCGGAGCCAAATCTGAACCTGAAGTCCTACTTGGCTAATGCTTACCTGCACCCCATTTTCCATCTGTTTGAGCAAGAGGAGAAAGAGGAGACAGTAGAAGTGAGAATCGACAAGGCTCAGCAGCAGCAGCAGCAACGTCAGCAAGAGGAAACTCGTGTGAGAAGCTCGCAATCACAGTATCATGAGGAGACTCATTTCAGAAGCACACAGACACAGTACCATGAGGAGACTCGTATCAGGAGCAGCCATTGTCAGGAGGAAACTGACATCAGGAGCGATACGGGTTCACCGTCACCACCACACTTTGTCTATCATTATGGAATTGAGCCTTGATGCTGGAAATTAAGTAGTCTATAACTTGCTTGATTTTTTTTTGGTGGTCTCCTTTCTAGTTTTTGTGAATGTTTAATTGCTTATTTGCCCCCATATGATCTGCTGAACTGCTGATGATTGACGTACATGCGAATATGTAGTATGATAACATGCTGCCTTGTGGCTGAAAGTTTACTGCAACATGACGAGGAATTAATCGCCTTGAATATTAATTAATTAATTGTATGAGATGTCACGCGGTTGGATGCAGTGCAGGCGCGTTGGGCCGTTTCTTGTCAGCTCCAGTGACCCTCAACTAACTGTTATCCTAGTTTGAGATGTAGACTTAGGGATGAAAACGGAGCGGATTCGGTCGGATAGTGACATTTTCATATCCGCTCATATTTTTTTCACCTGGATGCGGATACGAATACGGATAATTTAAAAACGGATCGGATATTGAATCGATATCGGATAATAATAAAACGGATAGTAATCGGAGTCAGATCGAAAATGGAAATGAAACCGAATATTTAGTCGGATAATATGCAAATGCGAAAACACAAGTTTCAACACAGAATATTAGGATTTAGAGTGCATAATCTACAAACATAACAAAACTTATAGAATAGTGTTTAAAACAAACATAAGGTAACAAAATCTTAACATAAGAGTCAAGTGGAGATCGGATGACCGGTCCTTGCCTCTTGGCGGCTTGGGATATCCGGATGGGCCATTGGACTGCCTGCCGCTGCGAGATGGGCCATTGAAACGCCGCTGCGACCTCCACCTTTCGGAGTATCGGATATCCGGATCTGGGATATCCATATCCGCTCCGTATCCATCGGATATCACCTCCCCATATCCGCTCCGTATCCGTTTGCCGATCCGGATAATTATCCGTATCAGTATCCGTTATCGGCGGATATCGATTTTGCCATTTTCCTAAAATAGATCACGGATCTGGATCACGATCCGAATATTATCGCTTCGCTTTCACCCTTAGATGTAGTATACAAGATGGGAAAGAGGCTTGAAATGGCATCCAGCACCGCATGCATTCATTGCTAAATCTCGTGGTCTTTTCGTGCAAGAAGTGACAATGGCCAAGCGCGAGTGCAAGCATTGCGTTTCCTTGGCACAACTTGTCTCCTTTGTTTGGGGTTGAAATTCCTGCATTACCATACCAGTCTAATGAATGCATTTGTTTTGTTTTGATTCTCTAAAACCGATTCTAGATTGTGGTTGTAGAAGGTGATTCTCCAAAAGGGAATCTAAAAGCATATATGAAATGGATTGTGGATTCTAGTGTATATGGGTGGGCTTTGGATTGTGAGAATCAGATTCTAGAATCGATTTGTTTGTTTTAATTCTGCTTTTGAAGCTAGAATCCGAATTAAAAGCTAAAACAAATAGACCTGATTCTCTTGGGCTGCCTGGCATTACCAGTCTTCTCTTCGCCTGCGGTTTCTCGACTCGGAAAGAAGCCGCCGAGTGCAACAAGGCTCCCATTCCTAAGCCAGAGCAGCATCCCATTTCCCATCCCACACGGAGTTCTTTGTCCAACAGGAGCAGCGGCACACCAAAACCCAAGTTCCAAAGATGCTAGTGTTAGAAGCACAATAAAAAACTGAAGACACGATTTAACAGTTTTTTTAGATAAAGGATTTAAAATCCGGTCTCTGCCAAAGCACACGACCGAGTTCGTACAAATATCATATTCAAATAGCAATAATGTAACATGGATAAAAGATCCGCTATTTAAAAGCCTAATCTATAATTGCTTCTCCGGTCATTTTTGGCGAAGATTTGCAATGTCACGATCTCCAAAGCCACCTTGCTGTCGGATCGGCTCCTGTTGTTCTCATCTTGCAATGAGCCCAATAACGCACCAATATGTTCCTCTGAAGATAACATGCATAAGCGTAGAATGTTTTGTTTTTCAAAATGATATCATTGCGTGTACACCAAATAGCCCATAACATGGCTACACCCCCAACAAGAATCAATTTTTGAACATCCTTCTCAATGTCTGTTAACCAATGACCAAGCATATTGGAAATGGATTTGGGCGGTGATAAACCGATTGCTATGTGCACCACATGCGGATAGCTTTTGAGAGTTGGCAATCAAAAATAGATGTCTTATTGTTTCATTACAATTCTGAAACAACATTTACGACTCCTTGCCAATTCCTTTTAGCTAGGTTATCTTTTGTTAAAATTACACGCGTTGTAAATACCAAAGAAAAATTTTAAGTTTCAAAGGATTTTCAACTTCCAAATAAATTTACAATTGTAAGGGTATTATTATTCATACAATAGATGTACATCGAAATGGTGAGAAGCTGTCCATGTTTATGTAAATCCCGTTAAAAGTATCCCTTCGGTGTAAGGTAACAATTAGCCAATTTTGCTACTAAATTGTACCATCACAGATCAATTCGTTCCCTGTTAATACTTTGCGGAAAGTAATTATTGGTGGCAACTGAGTCATAACCTTCGCCACCACAATATGAGGGTAATGAGCAATGTTATGCAAACTTGGGAATTGAACCTTTAGTGGCGTAGAATCTATCCACTTGTCCTTCTAAAACCTAGTTTGTGAATCATCTCTTATTCGAAAAGATCCACATCCTAGGAATTCCTCTTTAATTTTTAAAAGTCCTTTCCAAAATTGTGAATCACCAGGTTTGACACGCACTTGGGACAAGCATTTGGAACTTAGATACTTATTTGTAAGTACCGTCTACCAGATCCCATCCTCATTCAACAGCTTGAATAACCATTTGCTTAGGAGACATTTATTCTTAATCTGTAAATTGACAATACCCAAACCACCTTGATCTTTAGGACGACACAATATATCCCACTTAGCAAGACGATATTTCTTCTTATGATTATTGTCTTGCCAAAAAAACCTCGAACGATATATATTCAGCCTTTGTAGAACACCCTTGGGAATTTCAAAATAGACATCATAAATATAGGCAAACTACTTAACACAGAATTTAACAGTACAAGCCTACCCCCATAAGAAAGATGTTTGGCCTTCCAAGTACTTAATTTTCTTTTAAATCGGTCCTCAATTACACCCCAATCCGCATTACGGAGCTTGTGATAGTGCATTGGAATCCCTAAATATCTGAATGGATATGATCCTATACCACACCCAAATAAATCAGTATAAACTTGCTCATGTTGTCGAGCTTCACCAAAGCAAAAATCTCACTTTTATGAAAGTTAATCTTTAGCCCGACAATTGCTCAAACACACAAAGCAACTGACTTCATGTTTTTAGCTTGCTCAATATCATGATCCATAAAAATAATAGTATCATCTACATATTGTAGGATCGATAATATGAGGAATAACTCCCGAATCGACCATCCTCTTTAAGCTCGCTTAATCGAATGGCAAGCATGTACGCCACAATATTAAAAAGAATTGGGGACATGGGATCACCTGTCATGGAGTCCTTTTTTGGTTTGGAAATAATGTCCAATATCATCATTAACTTTAATGCCCACACTCCCGTCAGCGACAAAATGATTGATCCAGGAGCACCATTGGTGACCGAACCCCTTCATGCGAAGTGTTTATTGAAGAAAAGACCATTTAACCTTATCATAGGCCTTTTCAAAATCAAGTTTCAATAGCACTCCGTTAGACTTTTTAGAATGCAATTCATGGATAGTTTCATGTAATATCACAACACCTTCCATAATATTACGGCCCGGCATGAAAGCTGTTTGTGAAGGTCGGACAACTTTGTTGGCCACCCCCATGATTCTATTTGTAGCCACTTTTGTGAATATCTTGAAACTCACATTGAGCAAGCAGATGGAGTGCATATTGATGTATTTTTGTTGCCTCTTTAATTTTTGGAATAAGCGTAATAATTCTAAAATTGAGGCTAAATAGAGGTAAATTTCCATGATAAAATCATTAAACAACGCCATCAGATCCTTTAATAATTTCCCAAAAACTCGATAAAATTCATTTGAAAACCATCGGGACTAGGAGCTTTATTATGTTCCATTTGGAAAACCGCCTCTCGAACCTCCTTTTCAGTAAATTGTTCCATAAGGATGGCATTTTCCTCATTGGAGACTTGAGGCAGATCATGATTATGAGTCTCCACCAGAGTAAAATTATTTTCTTCTAGTGGTCCAAACAGGCCCTTATAATAATTTGTAACATGCGCTTTTAGCTCGGCATCACCTACTATTATGCGATCTTCATGCTCTAATTGAAAAATGCGCTGCTTTCTGTGTTTGCCATTAGCCACCAAATGAAAATATTGTGTGTTATTATCACCCTCTAAAAGGTCTTTTGTTTTAGCTCTCTCGTACCATTTAATTTCCTCTTCCCTCAACATATGTACCACTCTATCCTTGAGGTGATTTTTCAAATTTAATTCATGGTCGAAAAGAATGCTATGTTACGCCTTCTTATCGAGGCATCAATTATGGAAATAATTTTGCTTTTCTCCTTGTTATGACCAGCTGTGTGTTTGGCCTAACCTCTTAAAAATTGTCTAAGGGTTCTTATTCTATTTTGCCATTTTTCCATATCATTAACCCTCTTGTCTCGACTTGCCATTTTTTTCTACCAAGTCATAAAAATCATCTCGAATCAACCACCCACGTTCAAATTTGAACAATGGTTGATTTTATGGCGAGCGAGACCCAGTATTCAAAATCAAAGAGTGTGATCGAAATACTCCTATCTCTAGCCTCCACAGTGGTGAGAGAAATTTTTCTCCCATTCAAGTACAAACCAAGACTCTATCTAATTTCTCAAAAGTTGGATTATCTCCACTACTCGCCCAAGTATAATGACGACCGAGACAAATTTATCTCTCGAGATCTAATGATTGAATAACCATGTTGAAAAGATTGGGCCATTTAAAATCAAAAGAATCCTTATTCTTTTCATCCGGCCAGCGCATAATATTGAAGTCCCCACCTATAATATCTGGTAATTGTTCTTTACTACAAATATGAGCCATTTCGGTGAAATCGTCCTTATATTCTTGTTGAGCGGGGCCATATCACATTATAAGCACCCACTTGAAACAAAAATCGATTTATTCGAAGAGTAAACTTAATATAAAATTCCCTTCATTTATAGCTCCATATCATACACCATTAGATCCACCCCGAGGAGCATGCCCCTAAAGCGACCATGAGGCGCCATGCAATGCCAAATAAATTCTTTGCCACCACATAACTTTTTAATGCCCCATCAGAAATGATCCCGACCGGGTCTCAAGAAGAGCAATAAAATCAATTTGCTCAACATTTACCATATCCTCTACATACCTATATTTAGCCAAGTCTCCAAGGCCTCGCTATTCTATATTACGCCTTTCATTAGAAACTCAGCTTAGATAATGTTTTTGGTTTTCTAGAACTCAATCCCTCTCTATTGATATTGCGGGATTTGAATTTTTTCCGACGCGGTGTAGCAATAAGTTCGCTACAAATATGATCCATGCCCTCCTCAAACACATTACATTTCATTACGAATGTGATTGAGGTGAATGTCAATCAAATCCTCTTTCTCCTCATCGAGATCAATTTTAGGTGAGGAGGTTTGAGAAATAACACCTTTATTCTTTTGCAAAACTCTAGTCCTATCTAATTCTATATTTTTAAGCAATGCAATAGAAGAAGCAATAGTAGTACTATCTCTACCCATTGAAACACCCAACTTAGCCAGAGAAAAGACATTTGAGAATCGAAAATAGATGGTAAAGTTGGGCAATTACTGACACTAATGCATTCTTCTTATCCACCGACTTCATCGCCTTCTCCATCATATTAGTGTCCCCCAAGCGGCAATCCTCATGCTTGAATGACTTGGCGTCATGCAATGCCCGTGAGGGAGACAAAGCAACATCTTCCCAACCTTTGATAGAATCGGCGATTGCAGCGAATGCACCATCTCCATATTGGAAAGGTTGGCGGGATCTTTTTTTCTTGCATAAAATTGCAGCATCGTCGAGGCAATGATTGAAGCTTGTTACCAATCTTGTCGGCGAAACCAACACATCATTGTCATCGACCTTTGCTCATGTTCGACTGA
This sequence comes from Guadua angustifolia, assembly GCA_036346375.1. NCBI lineage: Eukaryota > Viridiplantae > Streptophyta > Magnoliopsida > Poales > Poaceae > Guadua > Guadua angustifolia. The sequence continues at coordinate 22,149,101 of CM070518.1, read as the reverse complement.
GCTACCTCCAACATCTTGTCCTTGTCATCGACTATTGACATCTTCCTTGCCATCGACTCTTCACATCGTCGAGACAAAAGGTTTCCATATTTTCTCGAAGCGCAATACCCTGAGAATCGAAATAGCTAAACTACACACATCCAAGTCCTTGACATGAAATGGGCGTTTTCTAACAAATAACAAGACATAGAGGAGGATTATGAGGCGATTATGGGCGACGCCATGGTGTTCTTTCTCGATCCATTCGGATGGCGCTACGGGCTAAATCAAGCTCGGATGTCGATAAGGAATTTTCGATGGAAGATCATGATTATGCTAGACATAAATGCGTATTCAACAATTGAGGAGATGATGAATTCATCTCTTAGTTTTCGGCTCGTTTCTTTGGCGAAAATTACGGGCTTCAAACAAAATATCACATTGGATTGAGAGAGTGTATTGGAAATATTTTTAGGATAGGCGGTATGTTCCTCTAATTGTGTTGTTGATAAGATCACGCCGATTACTTTTTGCGGGGCAATCAACATCCTTGTTCAAATCAAAAACCAAAGGGTACCTAGCCTTGGAATAAGAAGAGTGCTTGGAAGGACCTTTGCCAAAGCCTCAAAACCTTTGTTATGTACGAGTGGCAGCGTCTTTCGCCCGCTTTGCTCGCCGGCGCCCGTGGACGGCGCTTTGGCCGTGACCGTGATCGCCGCCTGATGGTCCGGGCACACGCGGGACCGCACTTTATGCGGTGGAGAGGGTACCCTAGCGTATAATCTGTTGACACTCTTTTTCTCTTAACCATGGTTTTTTCCCACTTTGGTTTTCCTTGGTAAGGTTTTTAACGAGGCATACATATTTACAAATTAATGGACATCTAAGGGGGAGTGTTACAAAATATTGTTTTGAATGGATGTCCATAACCCCTTGGGAGAAACTTACATACATCAATTGAAGGAGAAACTCCCATATTATTACCATGAAACCTATAGCATCAATTCTTGTAACTCTTTATTTAGTTCAAACCTCTCATGTTACCTATAAACAGAGGGTTGTATGCATGAAAGAATAGAACAAGAAAGAAAGAAAGAATTCTATCTCACTTCTACATTGTTCATACTTTGAGTAATCCACTACATTGTTCATATTTTGAGTAATCCATTAGTTATTTTATATCATTGATCGAATTGATTTCGATTTTAGCGGTTTAGGATTTTTTAAGACCTTAGAACTATTTGTATTGTACTTTTAGCAAATTTCAAATATATGTATTGGATTTACGGTGATAAAAAAATCATTATACAAGATTATATATATGTATATATATATCTTAAAATGGATTTTCCCTATGTATTATACAATGATGATGAGCCGGGCGGGCGGTGGCATGATAGATGTTTAATTTCACGCGCGAGATGCATAGAATCAGACAGACGCGTGACATGAGCCATGAGGCGCAATATTATATTCTCGCTCTTTTTATTTATTTTTCTTGTTCGTTTTGCGGCTTAATTGTGTTATAGGAGGCGAGGCACATGGCATGACAGGCCGGCCGGCTTCATTCGTGCCAAACTCTTGTCTTCCTTGACTCTACGGTTCACGCATCCATGCTGCATGTGACTATGCGAATACATGTGATCGATTCGATTGTCCATCCTAGCTAGCTAATTGCATCGATTGGCCCTCAATCATCTCTAGCTTGCTTGCGACCTCGACCGACCACATAAGCAGGATATATATATATATATATATATATATATATATACTAATCCCGCAATCAGCTTAGCTCACTCTTTTTTCAAACACGCAAGCATGCAGAAGCTTGATTTGCGTATTAGAAGGAGAAAGGGTTAGCTGAACCGAAACAGAGATTACGGGAAGAAAACACAAGGAAAGAAGGCCTTTTAAAAGCCTGCCTGCCTGGTAGGAAGGAAGGAAGGAGGCTAGTACTTAACTTACTAGAAGACGATCGATGTAAACTTTCTGAGCTGTGTGACGGACGGGACGGGACGGCATGCGTGACGAGCAGAAGCCGTGGCTGGCGCTGGCAAGTGGCAAGTAGACAAGCAAGCCCAGCACAGGAGGGAACCGCAACTGCCCGGCTCTAGCACTAGCAGTCCATCTCCTCCTTCTCCGATCCCTCCATTTCCTCTCCTCTCCTCGCTGCTGAATCCATCCATGAAGCCGAGCCTGCCTCCATCTCCCAAGAAGAAGAATTAATTCCTCCTCCTTAATTCTTGCACTTACTAGGTTGCAGCAGCAACAAGCCTAGCTAGTGCTTAGGATTAATCCCACTGAAGGGAGGGAGGAGGCCGCCCACGCCGTACCATCCATCTCCTCCGCTACTCACTCAGCCTAGCCACCACTGGTTATTGGTGTGGTGCTAAGAATCCATGGCGACGCTCCAGGACCTGGGCGTGTCCGCCTTCATCAACATCCTCAGCGCCTTCGTCTTCCTCCTCCTCTTCGCCGTCCTCCGCATCCAGCCCATCAACGACCGCGTCTACTTCCCCAAGCTCTACCTCGCCCAAAAGCGCCACCACCAACACCGTGCCGGAGACTCCGCCGTCCGCAGGTTCGTCAACCTCAACATTTGCACCTACATCAGGTTCCTCAGCTGGATCCCGGGCGCGCTCCGCATGACCCAGCCAGAGCTCATACACCACGCCGGACTCGACTCCGTCGTCTACCTCCGAATCTACACGCTCGGGTCCGTACGCATGCCTCCAATCCCTTACTAGTCGATCACATTGTGTTGCATTTGCATCTCCTTGCAAGTCGATAAGATTGAACTATCAAGAATTGCAATTCTGCTGCTAGCTGTTTCTTCTTCTTCTTAACTTCATCTGGCTTGTTTAAAGGCGCGACCTTTTCTCCTTTTTTTTCTTTTCTCTTTCTTTTTCTGTGCGCGTGCAAATTAGTGTGGCAAATTCTTCAAGCGGCCATCTAAATTCCATCCTCGAAGAGTCAGAGGAGAGGACAAATTCCATCCTCCTCTCTTCAAACTCAACCGCCGCATTTGCTCCAACTTTATTTCCCCCGCTGAATTCCTGCGGATTACGCGCCGCTTCGAGATTTGGCTTGCCAATTAACTTTGCCTGCCTGGCTGGATGCCTCGTTGTTTTGCGTGTCAATAATGCAATCCTTCCTACTAGAGTACTGCTAGTTGTTTGTTTCCATGTTTAAAAATGCGACCTTTTCTCTTGGTTGGGGTGCAATTGATCTTGTTTGTTTTGTCTCATAGGAAAGACGCCGTCTTTCGAAGCTCCGGAGATTCATCGCATACGGAAATAAAATAAAACAACGTTGTTTCCGTAGGAAATAGTAGGAATTATCATTGCTAAGGTTAAATCTAACCTTTCTGTTTTGGACTAAGTCGTGAAAAATTAGGCATGCCAATTCCATCCACAATCAAGTGGATCTCAGGAGGACAGGTTGCTCCTCGCTTATCCAGAATGTTGCTTGTGTTCGATAATAGCGTTAGACCGTTAGTGATAATGTTGTTCTTACCACGTTGTGGCATCCAACTCAGTCGTCCGTTGAAAATGGTGTCTTGATTTGATTTGCACGATTCCTGGCATTATTTCAGGGAGGCACTGAGTTGATTATTTCTTGGGGCCTACTTGCCTCCACCAATCTCTTTGGTCTACATCCTATTCCGTTCCTAGGTAGTGCTCGCCCACTAAATAATGGGATGGGAGCACTAAAACTTTCTTCAATCTGTAGGGGACCAGTGTTTACAACTGGAGATGCTTTCCTCGGTAGTTTGGAACTTTGGATGGAAATTTACTCAAAAGGTTTCCCTATTCAGAATGCAGTCATTCTTTCAAAAGAAGAAGAAAAAATGACAACCTGGTCCACATTTCACCGACGCCATCCACTGTTGCCTTGACGTGCTGTTATAGACAGAACAAAGTATAACTCCACCATCACGTGTTTCTCAATTATTTAACTTGTCCACGAAAACTTCTCCTTCATCTTTAGCCTCCCATACAGCAATGCTTCGCATCCATCCAAAATGTCACTATTAATTTGACCATAATTAATTCCTCAGGCCAGTACCTTGGAGCATTTTACCCTTTTCCCAAATTTTTTGTGACGAAAAGATTTGGAATTGTGCTGTGAGAGGACTCAAATTCTGCATTTTAGGCCACTTCGATGTAGTTTTTGTATGTTGCAGTTTCATATTTCAGCCACTTCTGTGTTTCATACACTGACCTTTTTTTCGGGGGGTCTTGTTGGCAGTCTCAAGATATTTTTGCCTATCATGGTTCTCGCCTTGCTGGTTCTTATTCCAGTCAATGTCTCTGGTGGCACGTTACTAAATCTAAGAAAAGAAGTTGTTTTTAGTGATATTGATAAGCTTTCCATATCAAATGTTAGTCCTGGATCCAACAGGTAACTCCAAACTCTAACATCGTCTTGTTGTTTTATCCTCTTACAAAGTTCAGAACAATGTCTATCCTCATACAAAGCTCAGAACAATGTTCTGGTTGTATGTTTTTTCATTTGTAATATTACTCGAACGAATTTGACCATTGCCATCTCATTTCATTTCAGATTCTTTATTCATCTTTTAATGGCATATGTGTTCACATTTTGGACATGCTTTATGCTGTACAAAGAGTACAGCAATGTGGCATTCATGAGATTGCATTTCCTGGCTTCTCAGAAGCGTTGTGCTGATCAGTTCACTGTAAGTACAAAGTATGCAATGCTATTTCTAGTACTATTCTGATCTATGCCATTACAACCAAGCGTGGAGTTGCTGTGGAACATGCACCTTGGTTGTGATGTAACTTAAATGTGATGACGTTTAGAATTGAGAGCCTTAGCCGTACTATAGCATTTAATATTCTTTTGCAATGCCAGGTGATTGTTAGGAACATACCTCATATTTCAAGCCATTCAACATCTGAAACAGTGGATGAGTTCTTCCGTAGGAACCATCCAGACCACTATCTTGGTCAACAGGTGTGTTATTCCTCACCTTTGCTTATGTCTCATTTGGCCTGCATTTAGTCAGGAAGGATGTTTCATACTTTCTACTTGATTTTCTACTAATATCACGAAAATGGTTGTTGACAAATGTTTTGATTACAGAACTGACCCATTTTTGGATTCTCAGGCTGTTTACAATGCAAACCGGTATGCTAAACTTGTGAAGCAAAAAGAGAGGCTTCAAAACTGGTTGGATTACTACCAGCTGAAGTTTGAAAGGCATCCTGACAAAAGGCCAACTGGCAGGGTATTTTCCAAACATTGGTTCTGTTTTTCACTTAAGTGCATATCAAGTTTTTGAAAAATTCCATTTTGTTTTTTTTTTCCTCCCAAGAAATGTTTCAAGCATGTAAATATTTTCGGTGTTTTTCAGACAGGATGCCTTGGTTTCTGTGGTAGAGAAGTGGACCAAATTGACTACTACCGGGCTAGAATCAGTGAGCTTGATAAGAGGGTAGGTCTACAATCCTTGGTGTTATGATCCCTTATCAACGACCGGCAAAAAGCATTTAACTTTGCAGGACGAATTTCTAGACCCCGTGCATATTTGTACACATGAATGAAGCCTCTTGTTATTATGTTTTGATCTTTAACATATGCTCTTTGTTGTGTTGATCTTTTCAGATTGCATCTGAGCGTCACAGAGTTCTCAATGACCCAAAAGCTGTAATGCCAGTTGCCTTTGTGACATTTGACTCAAGATGGGGTGCCGCTGTTTGTGCACAGACACAACAGTCAAAGAATCCCACCCAATGGCTCACTGATTGGGCTCCTGAACCACGCGATGTTTATTGGCAGAATCTTGCCATTCCATTCTTCTCTCTCAGTATTCGCAAGTTTCTGATATCAGTTGCGGTTTTTGCTTTGGTATTCTTCTACATGATACCTATTGCATTTGTGCAATCACTTGCCAATCTTGAGGGTATTGAAAAAGTTGCACCTTTCCTGAGGCCAGTAATTGAAGTGTAAGGCTTCTTTCTCTGCACATTCATTGCCATGCTTGATGTCAACAAATCTTCAGGTGCTGCACGGATTGCTCCCTCTTGCTATTCATTCACATACCTTATTTTGTAACTTGCAGAAAAGTGGTAAAATCCTTCCTACAGGGGTTCCTTCCTGGTCTGGCTTTGAAGATCTTTTTGTATATACTCCCTACAGTTCTGATGATTATGTCAAAGGTTGAAGGTTATGTCTCTCTGTCATCGCTGGAAAGAAGGGCTGCTTCAAAATACTATTACTTCATGCTGATGAATGTATTTCTTGGAAGTATAATTGCTGGCACAGCATTTGAACAGCTATATGCATTTTTTCACCAGCCTCCTACACAGTAAGTTTCTTAGAACTAACACCCCCTCCCATCTTACAAAATTGGAAGGTATTTTTTTCCTTGTCTGCAATTTATGCGATACAAGTAAATTCGTGTGCTGCTCCTGCTTTCTTAACTTCCTCGTACTATAATGGAGCACTTCACTCTAAAAATTATGGAATGAAGAAATTATTGGATGTATAGTCATAAATGGTAGCAAGTCATCTCCTTCTTGCAGAATACCAAGGACCATTGGAGTAGCCATACCAATGAAAGCTACATTTTTTATGACATACATAATGGTCGATGGCTGGGCTGGTATTGCTAACGAGATTCTTCGAGTGAAGCTACTGGTCATATACCATCTGAAGAACATGTTTATCGTGAAAACGGAGAGGGACAGGGAGAAGGCAATGGATCCCGGCAGCATTGGACTTGCAGAAAACCTTCCATCCCTGCAGTTGTATTTTCTTCTTGGGCTCGTATACGCTGTAGTCACCCCCATTCTCCTTCCTTTCATCATTATCTTCTTTGCCTTTGCTTTCCTTGTCTACAGACACCAGGTCAGTTGGTCTAATTGATGTTTACATTGACCTTGCTATAGGCCTGACGGCCCTACTGTTAAAGTCTACTGCGTTCACTAACCTCCATTCTTCTTTCCTATCTGGTTCTGCGTTGCTTTCAGGTCATCAATGTCTATAATCAGGAATACGAGAGTGCTGCTGCATTTTGGCCTCAGGTTCATTCCCGTATAATAGCGAGCTTGCTGATCTCTCATGTAACTCTGTTTGGCTTGCTGAGCACAATGAAAGCTGCTTACTCTACTCCTTTGCTTATTTTCCTGCCATCACTGACAATATGGTTCCACAAGTATTGCAAAAGTCGATTCGAACCTGCTTTCCGGAAGTATCCTCTTGAGGTCAGTCACCTATGATATCCTGTCTGTTCAGACTTGGGAATACTCCAGAACCATGTTTGCATCTACGTTCTTTTGGGAGATTGTTTCTGAAATCTGGTATTTACAATGTGGTTTCTCAGGAAGCAATGGAAAAGACAATATGGAGCGTGCCTCGGAGCCAAATCTGAACCTGAAGTCCTACTTGGCTAATGCTTACCTGCACCCCATTTTCCATCTGTTTGAGCAAGAGGAGAAAGAGGAGACAGTAGAAGTGAGAATCGACAAGGCTCAGCAGCAGCAGCAGCAACGTCAGCAAGAGGAAACTCGTGTGAGAAGCTCGCAATCACAGTATCATGAGGAGACTCATTTCAGAAGCACACAGACACAGTACCATGAGGAGACTCGTATCAGGAGCAGCCATTGTCAGGAGGAAACTGACATCAGGAGCGATACGGGTTCACCGTCACCACCACACTTTGTCTATCATTATGGAATTGAGCCTTGATGCTGGAAATTAAGTAGTCTATAACTTGCTTGATTTTTTTGGTGGTCTCCTTTCTAGTTTTTGTGAATGTTTAATTGCTTATTTGCCCCCATATGATCTGCTGAACTGCTGATGATTGACGTACATGCGAATATGTAGTATGATAACATGCTGCCTTGTGGCTGAAAGTTTACTGCAACATGACGAGGAATTAATCGCCTTGAATATTAATTAATTAATTGTATGAGATGTCACGCGGTTGGATGCAGTGCAGGCGCGTTGGGCCGTTTCTTGTCAGCTCCAGTGACCCTCAACTAACTGTTATCCTAGTTTGAGATGTAGACTTAGGGATGAAAGCGGGCGGATTTGGCTTGATAGTGACATTTTCATATCCGCTCATATTTTTTTCACCTGGATGCGGATCTTTAATACGGATAATTTAAAACGGATCGGATATTGAATCGATATCGGATAATAATAAAGCGGATAGTAATTCGAGTCGGATCGAAAATGGAAATGAAACCGAAGATATTTAGTCGGATAATATGCAAATGCGAAACACAAGTTTCAACCACGAGAATATTAGGATTTAGAGTGCATAATCTACAAACATAACAAAACTTATAGAATAGTGTTTAAAACAAACATAAGGTAACAAAATCTTAACATAAGAGTCTGAAGTGGAGATCGGACTGACCGGTCCTTGCCTCTTGGCCGAGTTGGGATATCCGGATGGGCCATTGGACTGCTTGCATCGCAGATGGGCCATTAAGTCGCATCTGCCTTCCTCGCTTCTGGCCCAGTATCACGGATATCCGGATACCGGATATCCATATCCGCTCCGTATCCATCGGATATCACCTCCCCCATATCCGCTCCGTATCCGTTTGCCCGATCCGGATAATTATCCGTATCTGTATCCGTATCTGACGGATATCAGATTTTTTTGCCATTTTCCTAAAAATAGATACCGGATACGGATACGATCCGAATATTATCCGCTTCGCTTTCACCCTTAGATGTAGTATACAAGATGGGAAAGAGGCTTGGAAATGGCATCCAGCACCGCATGCATTCATTGCTAAATCTCGTGGTCTTTTCGTGCAAGAAGTGACAATGGCCAAGCGCGAGTGCAAGCATTGCGTTTCCTTGGCACAACTTGTCTCCTTTGTTTGGGGTTGAAATTCCTGCATTACCATACCAGTCTAATGGTCTGTTTGTTTCAGCTTTTGATTCTCTAAAAACTGATTCTAGATTGTGGTTGTAGAGAAGCTGATTCTCCAAAAGCTGGAATCTAAAAGCGCATATGAAATGGATTGTGGATTCTAGTGTATATGGGTGGGCTGGATTGTGAGAATCAGATTCTAGAATCAGACTGTTTGTTTTTAATTCTGCTTTTGAAGCTAGAATCCAGAATTAAAAGCTAAAACAAATAGACCTGATTCTCTTGGGCTGCCTGGCATTACCAGTCTTCTCTTCGCCTGCGGTTTCTCGACTCGGAAAGAAGCCGCCGAGTGCAACAAGGCTCCCATTCCTAAGCCAGAGCAGCATCCCATTTCCCATCCCACACGGAGTTCTTTGTCCAACAGGAGCAGCGGCACACCAAAACCCAAGTTCCAAAGATGCTAGTGTTAGAAGCACAATAAAAAAACTGAAGACACGATTTAACAGTTTTTTTAGATAAAGGATTTAAAATCCGGTCTCTGCCAAAGCACACGACCGAGTTCGTATAAATATCATATTCAAATAGCAATAATGTAACATGGATAAAAGATCCGCTATTTAAAAGCCTAATCTATAATTGCTTCTCCGGTCATTTTTGGCGAAGATTTGCAATGTCACAGATCTCCAAAGCCACCTTGCTGTTCGTCGGATCGGCTCCTCGTTGTTCTCATCTTTGCAAGAGCCCAATAACGCAGCCAATATGTTCCTCTGAAGATAACATGCATAAACGTAGAATGTTTTGTTTTTTCAAAAATGATATCATTGCGTGTACACCAAATAACCCATAACATGGCTACACCCCCAACAAGAATCAATTTTTGAACATCCTTCTCAATGCCTGTTAACCAATGACCAAGCATATTGGAAATGGATTTGGGCGGTGATAAACCAGTTGCTATGTGCACCACATGCCAGATAGCTTTTGAGAGTTGGCAATCAAAAAATAGATGTCTTATTGTTTCATTACAATTCTGAAAACAACATTTACGACTCCTTGCCAATTCCTTTTAGCTAGGTTATCTTTTGTTAAAATTACACCGCGTTGTAAATACCAAAGAAAAATTTTAAGTTTCAAAGGGATTTTCAACTTCCAAATAAATTTACAATTGTAAGGGGTATTATTATTCATACAATAGATGTACATCGAGCTGACTGAGAACTGTCCATGTTTATGTAAATCCCAGTTAAAAGTATCCCTTCCAGCTGTAAGGTAACAATTAGCCAATTTTGCTACTAAATTGTACCATGCAGTCAATTCGTTCCCTGTTAATACTTTGCGGAAAGTAATTATTGGTGGCAACTGAGTCATAACCTTCGCCACCACAATATGAGGGTAATGAGCAATGTTATGCAAACTTGGGAATTGAACCTTTAGTGGCGTAGAATCTATCCACTTGTCCTTCTAAAACCTAGTTTGTGAATCATCTCTTATTCGAAAAGATCCACATCCTAGGAATTCCTCTTTAATTTTTAAAGTCCTTTCCAAAATTGTGAATCACCGGGTTTGACACGCACTTGGGACAAGCATTTGGAACTTAGATACTTATTTGTAAGTAACCGTCTACGAGATCCCATCCTCATTCAACAGCTTGAATAACCATTTGCTTAGGAGACATTTATTCTTAATCTGTAAATTGACAATACCCAAACCACCTTGATCTTTAGGACGACACAATATATCCCACTTAGCAAGACGATATTTCTTCTTATGATTATTGTCTTGCCAAAAAAACCTCGAACGATATATATTCAGCCTTTGTAGAACACCCTTGGGAATTTCAAAAATAGACATCATAAATATAGGCAAACTACTTAACACAGAATTTAACAGTACAAGCCTACCCCCATAAGAAAGATGTTTGGCCTTCCAAGTACTTAATTTTCTTTTAAATCGGTCCTCAATTACACCCCAATCCGCATTACGGAGCTTGTGATAGTGCATTGGAATCCCTAAATATCTGAATGGATATGATCCTATACCACACCCAAATAAATCAGTATAAACTTGCTCATGTTGTCGAGCTTCACCAAAGCAAAAAATCTCACTTTTATGAAAGTTAATCTTTAGCCCCGACAATTGCTCAAACACACAAAGCAACAGCTTCATGTTTTTAGCTTGCTCAATATCATGATCCATAAAAATAATAGTATCATCTACATATTGTAGGATCGATAATATGAGGAATAACTCCCCGAATCTGACCATCCTCTTTCGCTCGCTTAATCAGAATGGCAAGCATGTCTGCCACAATATTAAAAAGAATTGGGGACATGGGATCACCCTGTCTGAGTCCTTTTTTGGTTTGGAAATAATGTCCAATATCATCATTAACTTTAATGCCCACACTCCCGCCAGCGACAAAATGATTGATCCAGGAGCACCATTGGTGACCGAACCCCTTCATGCGAAGTGTTTATTGAAGAAAAGACCATTTAACCTTATCATAGGCCTTTTCAAAATCAAGTTTCAATAGCACTCCGTTAGACTTTTTAGAATGCAATTCATGGATAGTTTCATGTAATATCACAACACCTTCCATAATATTACTACTGGCATGAAAAGTCATGTGAAGGTCGTACAACTTTGTTGGCCACCCCCATGATTCTATTTGTAGCCATTTTTGTGAATATCTTGAAACTCACATTGAGCAAACAGATGGGTCTGTATTGATGTATTTTTGTTGCCTCTTTAATTTTTGGAATAAGCGTAATAATTCTAAAATTGAGGCTAAATAGAGGTAAATTTCCATGATAAAAATCATTAAACAACGCCATCAGATCCCCTTTAATAATTTCCCAAAAAACCTGATAAAATTCAGCTGGAAAACCATCAGGACCAGGAGCTTTATTATGTTCCATTTGGAAAACCACCTCTCGAACCTCCTTTTCAGTAAATTGTTCCATAAGGATGGCATTTTCCTCATTGGAGACTTGAGGCAGATCATGATTATGAGTCTCCACCGGAGTAAAATTATTTTCTTCTGGTGGTCCAAACAGGCCCTTATAATAATTTGTAACATGCGCTTTTAGCTCGGCATCACCTACTATTATGCGATCTTCATGCTCTAATTGAAAAATGCGCTGCTTTCTGTGTTTGCCATTAGCCACCAAATGAAAATATTGTGTGTTATTATCACCCTCTAAAAGGTCTTTTGTTTTAGCTCTCTCGTACCATTTAATTTCCTCTTCCCTCAACATATGTACCACTCTATCCTTGAGGTGATTTTTCAAATTTAATTCATGGTCAGAAAGAATGCTATGTTCTGCCTTCTTATCCAGGGCATCAATTATGGAAATAATTTTGCTTTTCTCCTTGTTATGACCAGCTGTGTGTTTGGCCTAACCTCTTAAAAATTGTCTAAGGGTTCTTATTCTATTTTGCCATTTTTCCATATCATTAACCCCTCTTGTCTCAGCTTGCCATTTTTCAGCTACCAAGTCATAAAAATCATCTCGAATCAACCACCCACGTTCAAATTTGAACAATGGTTGATTTTTATGGCGAGACGAGACCCCAGTATTCAAAATCAAAGGAGTGTGATCAGAAATACTCCTATCTCTAGCCTCCACAGTGGTGAGAGGAAATTTTTTCTCCCATTCAGTACAAACCAAGACTCTATCTAATTTCTCAAAAGTTGGATTATCTCCACTACTTCGCCCAAGTATAATGACGACCGAGACAAATTTATCTCTCGAGATCTAATGATTGAATAACCATGTTGAAAAGATTGGGCCATTTAAAATCAAAAGAATCCTTATTCTTTTCATCTGGGCCGCGCATAATATTGAAGTCCCCACCTATAATATACGGTAATTGTTCTTTACTACAAATATGAGCCATTTCAGTGAGAAATGCGTCCTTATATTCTTGTTGAGCCATATACTGCTTATAAGCACCCACTTGAAACGCGTCGATTTATTCGAAGAGTAAACTTAATATAAAATTCCCTTCATTTATAGCTCCCATATCATACACCATTAGATCCACCCCGGGAGCATGCCCCCTAAACGACCATGAGGCGCCATGCAATGCCAAATAAATTCTTTGCCACCACATAACTTTTTTAATGCCCCATCCGAGAAATGATCCCGACCAGTCTCAAGAAGAGCAATAAAATCAATTTGCTCAACATTTACCATATCCTCTACATACCTATATTTAGCCAAGTCTCCAAGGCCTCTGCTATTCTATAATACGCCTTTCATTAGAAACTCAGCTTAGATAATGTTTTTGGTTTTCTAGAACTCAATCCCTCTCTATTGATATTGCGGGATTTGAATTTTTTCCGACGCGGTGTAGCAATAAGTTCGCTACAAATATGATCCATGCCCTCCTCAAACACATTCTGTTCATTACGAATGTGATTGAGGTGAATGTCAATCAAATCCTCTTTCTCCTCATCCAGATCAATTTTAGGTGAGGAGGTTTGAGAGTAAGCACCTTTATTCTTTTGCAAAACTCTAGTCCTATCTAATTCTATATTTTTAAGCAATGCAATAGAAGAAGCAATAGTAGTACTATCTCTACCCATTGAAACACCCAACTTAGCCAACCGAAAAGACATTTCAGAATCGAAAATAGATGGTAAAGTTGGGCAATTACCTGACACTAATGCATTCTTCTTATCCACCAGCTTCATCGCCTTCTCCATCATATTAGTGTCCCCCAAAGCAGCAATCCTCATGCTTGAATGACTTGGCGTCATGCAATGCCCAGCGGAGGGAGACAAAGCAACATCTTCCCAACCTTTGATAGAATCCAGATAGCTTAAAAATAATGCACCATCTCCATATTGGAAAGGTTGGCGGGATGTCATTTTTCTTGCATAAAATTGCAGCATGCGTCGAGGCAATGATTGAAGCTTGTTACCAATGCCGCTGCCAGAAACCAACACATCATTGTCATCCCGACATCTGCTCATGTTCGACTTCGAGCTACCTCCAACATATCGTCCTTGTCATCCCGACTATTGACATCTTCTTGCCATCCTCGACTCTTCACATCGTCGGACAAAAGGTTTCCATATTTTCTCCGAAGCCAATACCCACGAATCTGAAATAGCTAAACTACACACATCCAAGTCCTTGACATGAAATGGGACGTTTAACAAATAACAAGACATAGAGGAGGATTATGAGGCGATTATGAGGCGACGCCATGGTGTTCTTTCTCGATCCATTCGGATGGCGCTACGGGCTAAATCAAGCTCGGATGTCAGTAAGGAATTTTCGATGGAAGATCATGATTATGCTAGACATCGTCTGTATTCAACAATTGAGGAGATGATGAATTCATCTCTTAGTTTTTCGGCTCGTTTTGCTGGCAGAAAATTCTGGGCTTCAAACAAAAATATCACATTGGATTCAGAGGAGTGTATTGGAAATATTTTTCCGGATAGGCAGGTATGTTCCTCTAATTGTGTTGTTGATAAGATCACGCCAGTTACTTTTTTGCAGGGCAATCAACATCCTTGTTCAAATCAAAAACCAAAGGGTACCTAGCCTTGGAATAAGAAGAGTGCTTGGAAGGGACCTTTGCCAAAGCCTCGAAAACCTTTGTTATGTACGATCGGGGATTTTTTGGTGCCATTGATTGAGCAAAGTTCATCAAGATCCAGTCCGATGGGAGGATCAGGGAAGCGTGTTCTTCACGCGGATACTGTTGCTCCGTCATTGTCGGATTGGCCTAATTCTTCTAAATTGATGTCTCGTGTCCCTCTCCTAATGGTGGGTAGGGTTTTAGGTGGCCAACCGACTCATGGAAGTCGATATGGTCTTCTTGTAACCCAGGGTTGGCATTGCTTCACCGTAGACTGACCTATCATACGCCGCTTCCTTCCGCTAACTTTTCTCAAGTTGTCATGACTAAGTGGCCAAGGCTCGTGGTGGTGGTGATCCTCAAGGCTGGAATTTTGGAGGTCAGTTTTGTGGTGGCCGTGGTGGAGGTCGTTCCCAATGGTTCTTTGGTCGTGGTCGGGGCCGATATGGAGGTCGTGATCATGTGCAAGTGCATGGTGGCGCGAGGCTCTGTCCAGCTGCCAGGTATGGAGGTGGAGGTCGTAGTGTGTCGGAGGTGGAGTGCTTCTGCCATCGATAACTCGGGGCAGCCGGGTAATTTTGGGAAGGCGATCGAGCAAGATTTGTCCAAGCAATTGGCAGAGAAGGGAGAAGGTTCTGGAAATAATGTCGGCAAATCTAATGGTACTCTCTCTGTTATTGAACCTGCATTGAAGAAAAAGAAGCAGTTCGTTCTCTGTTGTGAGATTTGCGAAGAGAAGCATCTCACTCCGCAGTGTCCATTATTACATGGACAAAATAACTTCATCTTCCATCTGGAAGCCTTCTTGAGCCCTCTCAGTCCCCACCTTATACTGCTCATAATCCGGCACCAATAGTTCCGCATGACATACTTCCCTACCCCGACAAATGCATACATGCTAACATCCGAACCAACATTCCATCTCGATCAAACAAATTAGCAACCTGATCCATCTCACAATCCACGACTTGAATCTCATGCAATCGAATCAAAAGCTTGCCCATGCTCCTTCCTTAGTTCCTCGTCACCTAAAATATCCCCATCAAGACTCTGAATTTCGAGTCACCCTTTTCATTTGCATAATTGCCACCACCACCTCACCACATTCCCGACTATTAATGTAAATAATAGATCGCCTTCCTCCACATGCTTATCATCGAACATCGAATTTCGAATCTCCCTTGCTTTGGCAAAATGCCGCACCACCTCCTGTCACATTCTCGACTATTAACAGAAATAATGATCGGCCTTCCTCCACATGCTTATCACCTTCTAAGGCAACCATATTATTCAGCTCATCCAGATTCTCAACTAAATCATCAGAATGCTCATAGATTATAGTTTTCTCATAAGCATTAGTCGAACCAAGAAATGGACCTTTTGCATAAGTAAAATTTCCTTTTTGAATGTTCTCTGTCTCAGCAAAGCCATCCTTGTCGCCTTTTTCTGCCTCTCCCATCTCTTGATCATTGTTTTTGGCATGTTTGTCCGGGTCATCAAGATCATCAGCGTCGTCAAACTCATTGGATTCCCCATTGCTTTCATTGACCACTTGCTCAATTTTGAAAAAAAATTCATATAAGCAATCATCTACCACTATGTCAGTATCGGCCGGAATACAATTCACGTCAAGGATAGCAACCAACAGTCTAACTACCCCAGTTTTCCGCATTGATCTCATGTCTACCTTCACGTCATGGTGTTTTAACATGAATAATCTTACTAAAAAACCATACATGTATAGGGGTGTAGATTAAATAGCCAAAAAGTCTGGATTGTAGCATTTGGACTATCTATTTAGATAAAACTAAAAGATATGTTAATTTGAGATATTGAGCTATCTCTAACAAATCTCCACTAACTCAAAATCCATAATAAAATTGTTTTCAAAAAATCCTAAAGGGTAATTAAAAATCATGATTGTAAATGCGATAAAAATTCAAAGAATGAATGAACAAAGAACATTGTAACTTTCGGTCAATCCAAACACTTCTAGAGTAAAAAACATTGACTGGAACAGTAAAACAAACTCTGCGTGTGTCTATGTGAGGCCTTGTAGCATGCGCGGCTGCGGTAAAAAAGGGGAGATTTGAAAATATGCCACTCTTGATATTGCCACTCGCTAAAATGCCACTCGGGCCCACTGTCATAGACACAGAAGGTCTCACATGTCATTGAGAGGAGAGTGGCATTTTAACGAGCGGCAATATCAGGGGTGGCATATTATCAATTTTTTCGTAAAAAAGGCGGAGTCGGATTGAAAGCAATATAGCAGGATTTCTTGTCAGTACGCCTCGGCCTCGTTCCAGCGACCCCCAAAAACCGAGAGCAGAGCAGACGAAAAGAAAACAGTGGCAAGCAAGCTCAAAGGTCCTGTAGCGTGATACAGTGCCTCAACTCTATTCTACGACTCCATTTTACATTGATTGTTGATCCGTACTCAACCCCGTGACTATTGCAGTACTAGACAAATAGGGCCGGTCTTGGTATTTTGGGGATCCGAGACGAAAACTTATATGGAGAGTTAGAGATCTCTTCCACCTCATCATCATCATATATATATATATACTCCAATATTAATTTTAGGATACTCTAATACAACATGATTAAAAAAAAATCATCAGGTCCTTTATTTTTTTGCTACATACCCTTTCCATATATATAAGGAATACGTAAACAAATTATGCTATAAAGGGTGGATTTTAATAAAATTTTTCATGGAACTCACTTTGGATTATCTTATAATCAAGATTAGATTATACTCAAAAGGATAAAGAGGTATAACAACATCATTTAAACGATATATTAAAGGTGGGAGTACATACACCGTAGAGTAGGAATCATTTTCATATATATATATATATATATATATATATATATATATATATATATATATAGTCTTACAAGCACACATCATTGAAGAAATTAATATTCATGCACAAAAACACATCTATAGAACAATTTAAAGTTTATGAAATGACAAATGTAAATTGTAATCATAAACACTTACTTGGCACTTGGCATCATCTTAAAAAATTTCTTCTAACATTTTGTGATACAAAATCATCTATTATACTATTGATATCAATCTCGTCCAATAACTTCTTCTCGATGCATAAATCGCCAAATCATTTAACCTTTTTTGAGTCATTGTTGATCTCAAATAGTTTTTCAATAATTTCAATTTTGAAAGCTTCTTTCGGCCGATGGCAAATTGGCGCTGAGGGTGATGGGGGTCCGGCTCCAAGGCCAAGGCACAATCCTCCGATCATCGGACGGTTCATTTCCTGCCTGGACCCTCATCAGATCAACTCAACAAACGTTTGCTCACGACTGGGCCAAAAGCCCATGGTGTAGTTACATACCTGGGGCCCGAGGCGTCCGCCACCCTCCCCCAGGTCGGCCTCGTCAGTAGACTTACGCTGGGTACCTCTCGAAGCGACAAAAGTGGCTCAGCGTGGCGTTCGGGTGAGCAGGGGCGGACGCCTGCCGCCTGCGCCCTGGCAGCGTGGTGGGGCGCAGCAGTGGGCGAGTGACGGGCGACGCCGCCGCCCACAAGGCAAAAGGTAGGCACGGTGGCCGCCAAGTCTCCTTCCCTATCGTATCGCGCCAGAGACAGCTCGTCAGGTCGATCCATCGATTGTGAGGATTTGCTACAAACCATTCCTCCGACACCTCTCATCTACCCGTCACAAAGGGTCACTCTTAGGGCGGATCAAGCGAAGCCAGGCCGGCATTTAATGAGGCCGAGGAACGGACATCACGGAAGGGTAATAAATGTACGAAGATCAAGATGATGACCCCCTTTACCTACCCCGGCTAGCTGGGCTATATAAGGGCACTTTCGTGCATGGGGAAGGGGGATCGGAGTTGTAAGGAATCGGATGCCCAAGAGGGGGTGAATTGGGCTTCTTCAAATTTTTCTTTCTAATCAATTTTATACTTGTGTCCAAATCTTAATGAAATGCGGAAGCTAGAAAATGATATTCGAACACTAGTTATTATCTTAGATGATGGCAAGCAGGACAAGCACACTAGAACAAGAATTAACTAAATCAAGGTATGCAGTTCTAGAGTGACCAGCAAGCAAATTAATTCTAGAAAGGTAAGTGCCAACAAATGAATAGCTCAAGATAGACTAGTTGGCTCTCACAAGTCAACACATGACAAAGACACAACTAGCAGTGAACTCACATAAACAGACATGGTATACTATGCATGAAGGATAAACACAAAGTAAAGCAATGCATAAGGAGACAAGAGATACCACAAGTGACACAAGGATTTTTATCCGTGGTTCTGAGCCACGCCCTACTCCACGCTGAGGCAAGTCCTTGCTCCTCACAAAGACCGGCTCCTCTCGAGCACTTTGCCTCGTCTCCACTCGGGTGACTCTTCCACCACAGCGGTGAAGTGAGCCCCAACCCTCACAAGCTGCTAGCTCCAAGAGTAGATAGACCTTCCTCAGCCCTGTCTCTTGTCTTGCTAGCACATGACTGGGAAGCTCACACAATTCGCTTGAGAAGATCACTGCGTACTCAACGCCTTCCACGCCGCCTAGGTGATGTTAAGCACCAAGTGCAACAAGCCCAAACTTATTTGATCACACGGATCAAGCTCAAGAGAGATGCACACAGACACTCTTGATCACACACTAATCTCACTTAGGATTCTCTTAATCACACTCAAGAGATTAGTGTTCGGACACTCCTAACACATAGGAGTTCCTCTCACACACCTTTAGCTCAAAGATGATGAATGGGTTGCCAAAAGTTGGTTCACAATAATCGGAGGGTATAAATACCCAACACACTCAAAACTAGCCGTTGGAACCCAAAACTAGCCGTTGAGAACAGTACCAGAGAATTTTACATTCGCTACGGACTGAACTATGCAAAAACCCATGTATGACGGACCAAATTTTTGATCCGTCACAGCATGTATAGCCTGCACGAAAACGACGGTATCTCTCTCGTCCGAACTCGGAATTGAGTGATCTTGGACTCTATAGAAAGCTAAGAACAAGGGCTATCCATCTAGCAAGGTCTCAGCACCCAGATCCCAAAGGATAAGTGCAGAATTCACAAGGAATCAAAAGACAGCCAAAACCTCACATTTTTGGACAGCACTAACTTCTCTCTTTTACTAAACACTTCTAACACCCCAAGACACCTCACTAGGCTCACTTAGGGGCAAGAAGACTCAATGTGCATCACTCGAGAGCTTGGAAATGGTCCAATCAAAATCAATCCGGACTCCTCTTGATAGTACGGCAACTATCCTAACAATCCGGTCTTTCTTCCAACACCAAGACCGGTGAAAGACTAGGAAACATCCTCAGTCCTATACTAGCCATACCTTGGCCTTGAGCATCTTTAGGTTCACTTCTAAGCTTCATGTTTTTTTTATTTGATGTGATGTGCATGATGACCTTCATAATTGTTGAAGACTTCGTCTTGTCAACCTTGACTTGATCACCTCATGAGGCTTTTCCGTCCTATCGACTTTGATTCGATCATCCTCCCGATGATCCTCTCATCAAATCGATCTTGACTCATCCTCAGCTCTTGGTGAATCTTCGTCTAGTTGAACTTGACTTAACAATCAACTCTTTATCACACTTTGGTCATCACACATGCTCTTGGGACCTAATTCTCTTCAAAGCATCTCAAGAAAGACATTAATCCCAAAAGCTCAATAGATTTGCATGGATATATTTGATGGTTATTAAATTTTAAGCTCAACAAGTGTTTGATAATGAAACTCAATATATATGAAACACTTGATGAAGAATACTCCTACTAAGTGTACCGAGATGTATATGCATTTGATTCATACACTTAGTGAGAATAATACAAAAAGTTATTTAAATTAATTGCAAGGCAAATCAATTTAAATTACTCAATTAATATTTTATCTTCTTAATAATGTGCACACAAATGAATGTGAATGAGGAGGACATGTGCATTGAAATATTTACAATTCCAGCACCAAAGAACATAAAGATTTCCTTCACAACACAGCAGCCAACTTCAAGAATTTGTATGAATTTTTCAGTAGCTCAAATGAGAAAGTTGTCAACATGAAAAAGATTCGTCTCGGAATTCTCTACAACTTTCATATATAAACTTTATTTTTCTGAGCTCAGGAAGACCCTAAAAATGCAAAACATTAAGACCCTGTCAAAGCTGTGTATGACGGACCGAAAATTTGGTCTGTCATACACACACAGAAATTCAGTCCACTTCCCGAATTTTTATATTTTTTTCGGTTGATCAAATGAAAAAGTTGTCAACATGAAAAAGATGCATCTCGAAATTCTCTACAACTTTCATGTAGACACTTTATTTTTTCGAGCATGGGAAGACATTAAAAAATACAAAATACGAAACACTGTCAAATGCATGTGTATGACGGACCGAATTTTTGGTCCGCCATACATGTATGCCGGACCGAATTTTTGGTCCGTCATACATGGGAGTTTTAGAGAGTTTCGTCCGGCTCAAGAGGGAAACTTGCTATTAGATTAAGTGGATGATCCAGTGCATATTCTAAGCACTAAATCCGGTTCGTTCCCCATGAAAGGACTTCCGAAAAAGTGTTAAACATCCAAATCCAAATTGATCACAATCAAATTTAATCACTAAAACACAAGTTATTAAATACCCATCATAAGCTCTCTTAAAATCAAGGCATGAAGATATATTGATCCAATGAATTAAACACACAAAGATACCTGGATCAACATCGAAACAAATATTTAAACCAAATTAGACTCCACGAAGGTTGTGCATGATAGAAACATTCATGGTGAGCTTATATGCACAAGTATGATCAAGCATGGTGAAGTCTATAAAGAAGCAACCAAAGGATCACTTAAAGAATAGTCATTACAGATCCAAAGACAAGCAAATTGACGTTCATGCCGGACTAAAGAGTTTAGTCCGGCATAGATGGGCAAATAAGAAGTTCAACCAAGAGATTCAAGTTGGCGCTTGGACTAAAGTATTTTGAATGAGAGATTTGGCGCCGAACTAAGATAAGAGTCAACTTGGGAATCATTAAAGAACTAAATAAGAACATGATCCCAAGAGCAAAATATGAACAGTGCGGTAATGTTTATGCCCAAAATGAATATGACATGCTATGAATGGCATAAATGCAAAACTTATTAGCTTGTGCTTGCATATTACAAATGCATTAATAAATAGGAGTGGAATACCGAACACATACCTCAAAGTTGCATACTCATTCTTTTCATATATGATTTCCCTTTAAATAAGATGAGACTAAAACAATCTTCACAATGAACATATTAGTCTCATATCAATAAGCATATTAGAGGTTTGTCATTAAGCACTGCTTTAAAATAAACATTGGCAATAACTATGTTTGTCATTAATCACCAAAATCATACAAGGGCTACCTTGAACTTACAGGAGTTCAGTAGTAGAACCTAAGGAAGAACTTGTAACCTGAAAGCTCTGTACTAGCTTCAAACACTCTATAAAAGATCTAGCAGGATGTAAGGCTATTATCCTGGTTGAGGGGCCCAACTCAGGTAAAAATCTTTATGTCATCTTAGTTCATAGGCTCTGAGTCCTTCGGGAGTCATTAGGGTTTTCACTGCTAGGGTTTGCCACCAAGATGCCCTCCTCTTGAACCAAACCCATCAGAGACTGGCTCGTCAGTGGAATACGCCGACACCGCAGACAAAAAGTTCGCTAATACTATCGCACGTGCCACCGGACATCATACCTAAGTGCTAATCCAATTCAAGCTAATGTATCATTATTGGACGGGATTAATCATTAGTGATTTTTTGGACGATCCATCGTCTATCAATATGTGTTGGCGCAAAAAATTGAAGTAGGGTTTTGACTTTAACACACCGATGAACACCTAGTTCGAGCGTACAACCGATTTGACCCTGCAATCAGTAAGAAGAAGATATGAAACTTACTCAAAGCCGATTTTATGAGGCAATTGACTTAGATCTAATCAGCTAAATGCCGATCAAATCGAGGATAAAAGGTAAAGGTAGATACTTTGAAAAAAGCGATGCGCAACAAGATCAGAGAAATAGATCTGGGGCGTAATTGACGAAGATCAATAATCGGCGATATGCAACTTTATTGATCAAGATCAAATTACAAGAAGATTAAATAACAAAGCTACTCCTAGTCGACAGAAAATACATGCAAACTTGATTGATTTTTTGTGTGTGTCCTCTTTCACCGGTTCTAGTTCATCTTTTATATTCATTGGCCGATCGAGTCCTATTACAACACGTCTTAAAAGTAGAATCCGTATCAGCCTCTATTTCCCTAATCTCCTTCGTTTCCAAACATTTTCAAACCATGTCTTGTCCGTATCACGTTAGTCTCAAACTACCAATTTTAACTGCACCTACGAAATTTCAGTGCAAACAACAGGTAATTGCCACAAGATCGAACAAAGCCGTGTGTGGGTAAACGGCTGATTGATTTTAACCTGAGAAATATTGACTTTATTTGATCTTTTTAACACATACTAGTTATACTAGTTTAGTGTTGATAACGTGTTGAATAATAAACTGATCGTCGTAGGTTAATCTTATGCCAATCAAGAATACTAAAAAACAATCGCAATAGATGAACACCGGATATAGAGAATTTTAACTTTTTTCTCTTTATTATTTATAAATTAATTCTTTTGAACAATAAAATACCATATTTATAAAAAAAACTAGTAGAGGTAGTTTCAAAATTCGTCCGTCAAAATCAAAAGTCCCAGTCTGGCGTAGTACGTGTGGACGCGTGATTCATTAGACTCTCCGCGTGAGTTTGTGTTGCTGGGCCAATGAATGCAGAGCTCGATCTAGATGGTGCTTTTTTTTCCCTTGTTTTTTTAAGGCAGCAATCAGATGTATGATCACTGTTTATTTTATCAGACATCTTTTATAATATTTTTTTAACGTGTACAATATTTTTTTCAACGTGTGCAACATCTATTTCGTGCTGTATTTCTACTGTCATCGAAGAAAAATATTACACGCGTAGAGAAAAAAATATTATACACATAGAATGAAAATGTTGCAACGTGTCTGAAAAATCGGACGTCCCAACTCAAACCATTCTTT
The DNA here is from genome assembly GCA_036346375.1 of Guadua angustifolia. Lineage (NCBI taxonomy): Eukaryota > Viridiplantae > Streptophyta > Magnoliopsida > Poales > Poaceae > Guadua > Guadua angustifolia. The sequence continues at coordinate 22,125,543 of CM070518.1, read as the reverse complement.
TTTTTTCGTGCGGTTGCAACCAGGCTGGCAGCAGGACTAAACAGTTACGAGTTGCTTCTTCGTCTTCTGAAATGGGCAAATCTGTCTCAACGAAGCACAGGAGGCGCTGTGTCTGTGAGTGTGCGCCGTTGACATGGAGTGCTACGTGCTACTAACTTAAAAATTATCTCTTTTCAAATTTCCCATCTCCTTCTACAAAATCTCTAACAAATTCCCCCAGTCGAAGCTTACCTAGGTGCTATGGCAAAACCGAGAATGAGACAAGCTAAGTAAGTGACAATAACTTAACGAGCTGGTTAATGTTATCTGTAGCGAAGTATGGAAGTTCAGCGGGCAAGCGAGAATGAAATGAATAACTCGATGCATCTCTCTTTAAATTTCCCATCGAGTTATTCATTTAGTAGCGCCTAGCTAAGCTACTAAATCTCTTAAAAAATTCCCCGAGTCGAAGCTTAGCTAGGCGCTGTGGCAAAACTGAGAATGATACAAGTTAAGTCCAGTAACAATAGCTTAACATGCTAGTCAATATTATCTGTAGCGAAGCATGGAAGTTGGGCAGCCAAGCAAGAATGAAATGAATAACTCAATCCATCTCTCTTCAATTTTTTTTTTTTTGAAAGAGCGGCAAGAGAATTGCCGCATTATATTATTAAAAGGGAGAGAGGAGATTGGGTCGTTTTTTATGAAAAAAACCGAGCCCGAAAAAACCTCACAACCAACCGCGACTCACATTTCTCTACTCCTACAAATTCTCATCAAATTTCCCGCGACTCTCTTCAAATTTCCCATCTACTCCTACAAATTCTCTAGCAAACTCCCCAAGTCGAAGCTTAGAGTGTGTTTGGTAGAGCTGAAGCTCCACTAGATCCGTGGATATAGTGGAACTGGGTATTTCTAGCTCGATCAGATCCGTGGAGCTGAAACTATGAGTACATTAAAGTGTTTAGATGAATCATTTTGTTTACATTTTAGACAAAAATATAAACTTAATTTACTTTATTTTAACATATAAATTTCAAATTTCAAGTAAAGTTAGATCTGAAACTTTATCAAACAAACCTTTAATTAGACGCTATGGCAAAACCGAGAAAGACATAAGCCCGACCCAGTAAGGGCATTCCCAATGGAGAGTTTCTTCTACTTGTTTCAAAAACATCCATGTCACTAAGAAACACTAATTTATACAAAAGTTACAATGCATTGTTTCTTAACATGGTTTTATCATTTAATATTTAACTATTACTTTTTCATTATCCTAGGCATACATAAGAAACCACCATACCTACAATGCAGTTTTTTATGATTTCTTAGCCAAAGCATTTAATGATGAAACCATTTCTAGTTTAAGAAACTCTAACATTCTCTCTCTGCATTAATTCATTGCCACCTAAGCTTTTTATCCTACATGGTATGCTAAGAAACCATCTAAGAAACTGCATTGTAAATGCCCTAATAACATCTTAACTGCTGGTTAATATCATGTGTAGTGTAGGCTAGGCTAGCACATGACGTGAAGCATGGACGTTCGGCGGCCAAGCGAGAATGACATGAATACGTAGGTAGGTAGGTAGGACCGTAGGAGTAGGAGGAGCAGAGCCAGATACGACGACGACTCCTCGGAGATGGCGCGCGTCTCCGCTTCCAAGAAGCGCCTGCTGCAGCAGGCTTCGTCCAAGCCCCCCGCCGCCGCCACAGATCCGGATCCACCCGCGCAGACGCACAAGGAGAAGACGACCACGGCCACCACCGGGAATGCGGAGCCGGACGACCGTCCCGTCCGCGTCTACGCGGACGGCATCTTCGACCTCTTCCACTTCGGCCACGCCCGCGCCCTCGAGCAGGCCAAGAAGCTGTGAGTCAATCAATCTCTTTCCGTGCCTGCTCTGCTCTGCTTGGACACATACGGACTAGATCCATCTCCATCTCCCTTCCCTTGCCTTCCACTGCAATTCGCTACAACGATGGATGTAAGATCCATCCATTTCTAGGCGGCGCGGTTGCTTGATTTGTTGGCTGCTTCCTTCCTTTCAATTGGATCTGCCCTGCCTGGACTTCGACTGTCGGGTGGAGATCGTGGCAAGATTGCTTTCGATCTGCTGCTGCCGCCGCCGCCTGTGATAGTGTGATGATCCAATCCAAAGTGCCATGCGCGCGTCTGGTATTCTAGTATCAATTCAATTGGCCCTAATAATATAGTAATAACAATTAATCCCTTTCTTCATCTGCAATTGCAGGTTCCCCAACACCTATCTGCTGGTCGGATGCTGCAACGACGAGCTCACGCACCGCTACAAGGGCAAGACCGTCATGACCCAGGACGAGCGATACGAGTCCCTACGCCACTGCAAGTCTGTACCACTCATTATCACTGTATTATTATGTCATTTGTTCATTCATTTACAAGATGCAGACATACTGTTGAAATGAGCATCTACGATATTATATCAGTTACACCTCGCATTAGATGCTCATGCCTATTCCAATCCCTCCAGTTATGCATCATGCATCTAATCTAATATCAAGCGACGCCAGTTTTGCCGCCACATTTCTGCTCCCTCTTTCCTGTTTTACTCTGAATTATGTCAAGCTGTACCAATGGAATAACATGGGATTCGTTACATGGTCATGCCGCCGTCTCATCTGTAAATTGCACCCACTCTTCCCTCTCTTTGTTCGATTCGCTTTACCGTAAGAAGGTTGTTAACCTGTTGTGACGTTTGTCAACGCTACAGTTTATGATATTTATCTTTGCTCCTTCCTGCTGCGCTAATCGCTTAAATGCTGATCTGCTGGTTTAGGTGGGTAGATGAGGTCATTCCTGATGCTCCGTGGGTTCTCACACAAGAGTTCATTGACAGTCATCTGATCGACTATGTCGCTCATGATGCACTGCCGTAAGTTTTATCCGCACAAGAGCTATTTCCAAAATTACCTTCTCCCCCTCTAATGAGCTCAACTAATTACTCATTTTTTATGCTCATTGCAGTTATGCAGATACTAGTGGAGCTGCAAATGACGTCTATGAGTTTGTAAGTTCGCATGTCTACAGCTAGTATTGAGTAAAGATGATGTCTTCTTCCTTGCTTCCTAACTGGCAGCTATCTTATTGTATATTAGGTTAAAAGATTGGTAAATTCAAGGAAACAAAAGAACAGATGGAGTATCTACATCAGAACTCATAATGAGGATTTTGAAAGATTACAATCAGTATGTCATGAGAAATTTAGCACGGGGATACTCAAGGAAAGATTTAGGCGTGAGCTATGTTAAGGTTAGCCACATTTCTGATGGGTCTCCGTTCGTCAAGCACGTGGGCGTGGGCGTGTGCGTGTGGATATATTTTGGAAGGAACATAGTTTTCATTTTTTATGGTTTCCCAAGTAACTTGTTTTATGGTCAGGAGAAACAACTGCAAGTTAATATGAAGATAAATAAGCTGCGAGAGACTGTGAAGGCACATCAAGAAAAGGTAACCGTGAAGTTCTAAGATTGAGTGAGTCCTACTTGTTTGCAAACTAGATGTCAGCCATTTCTTTCGCATGGAAGAGTGGACTTGTTGGTTCCGGTGATTAGTTGTACTGATATCCTGGCCTGGTGTGCATGTAGTTGCAAACGGTGGCGAAGACAACTGGGATAAATCACGAAGAATGGCTCGCCAATGCAGATCGCTGGGTTGCTGGTTTCCTCGAGAAATTTGAGGAACATTGTCACAACATGGTAATATGCTTTGGCTTTGCTGGGAATCTAACATGGAATTAATTGTGGACAAAGAAGGCATGCATACTACTCATATCGCAAGTTGTTTTTTGCTATGTATAATTGGCGTAACAGTCACTTTAGTTTTGGTTGTGAGCCCAACTCATGCCTTGTAATCGCTCTACTCAGGAAACTGCCATCAAGGACCGAATCCAGGAGAGGCTGGGAAGACAGGCGAGCAAAGGCAAAATTGCTGGTCTTACGCAGCAACCTGTGGCGGCGGCCTAAGTAGTGTTAGTTGCTCTAGATGAAGCTGTCAGGGGGGGTCACTCAGGATGCAAAAAAAAAAGGAGTGGAGTGTCTGTCTCTACATGCTCATCGTCGTCCCTTCCCTTTGGTGGCGGTGTGAGTTGCGGAGCGTGCTTGTGTCATGGAATGTGATGATTGTACGAGTGAGTGAGCCAGCCTTTTGTTTTGAGTTGCAAGGGAGTTGCGTTTCTTTTCTTTTCTTTGTCCCTATATAATACTACACAAACGTCGTCTGTAGCAGAGCAGAGGCGTTTGGTGTTTTGGGCATCGTCATCATCGATTCTACCAATTTTAGTTGTGTTTGTAGGCGATACTATAGTGGCTCTACTCTAGCTTTTGTAATGAGATGGATGTATGCATGCACAGTACAGATGCAGCTGTGGTTATATTGAATTCCGTCGTCAAATGGGACACAAGACTCTCTGTCTGTCTGTCTGTCTGTCTGTCTGTCGATGTTGTTTGCTTCTACATGTGTCGCGGGCCGGCTGCTAGCTCCGGCATCTGCAAGCACAGAGAGGACAGGACAGGAGAGGAGAGCAAATTCCACGCAGCGATCATGTCAGCGGCCACCTCCACCTCCGTGATTGGGATTTCCGCTCCGCTCCCTCCCTCTCTCGGTTCTCCCCCGCGCCACGTTGCCACTGCCGCCCGCTTCTGCACGCTTCCAAATCCACGATGCCGATGTCTTCCCCAATCGCCTTCTCCTCCCTCTCATCATCGCATCGCCACCATTCTTGCTCCATCTCCTCCCGCACTCCCCGTATCCCCAACTCCGTCTTCATGGGACCCCTCGATGCCAGTGGCACCACCACCGTCCGCCACCGCCTCATCGTCCCCAACTCCGCCGCCAGCACCGGAGATGCCACCGCCAACCCTTCGGGGCCACCCAGTGTGAGTACTACTGCTTCTCCTTCTCCCGCGCAAACCCGTCCTACGTACAATATGCCGCTAGCTTTATCTTTCACGGAGTATTCTCTCGAATTCAACAGAATATGAATGCAATGCGTATTCTGCAGGTTCTTGGGATCGCGCACCTGCTCGTGTCGCTCGGCATCGTGCTCGCCACCGACAAGTTCCTTGAGCATGCGTTCGTCGCCGCATCCATCAACTTCCCGAGTGCCCTGTTTGGTATGTTCTGCGTCTTCTCCGTCCTCGTCGTCTTGGACACCTTCGCGCCGCCTCTGGCCATGGGATTCATGGGCTTCTTCGAGCCCGCGACCTTGTTCATCCAGAGGTGGCTGCCCCTGTTCTACGTCCCGTCCCTAGTCGTCCTGCCAGTTGCCGTCAGGGATGTCCCGGCAGCTTCAGGCCTCAAGATTTGCTTAATCACATGTATCATCTCTACTCTATGCTTAAGCTTTCATACACTGTTGATACTTTTCGAGTGAGATAACACTGCCGAACCCTTATGCTCTCCAGGGGTGACCGCCTTATTAGTGACCCTTTGTGTGCACCCCTTCGGCGTCCCGTCTTCTCGAAAGCCTTTGCTGGTTCGTAGGGGGCGGTGGCTGGCCCTACGACACTTACTCCTTCCTCTGCTCTAATCTGCTGCCTCCTTGACCATTTCTGTTAGTCCAGAGTCCCGACAATTTATCTATGCACTTCTCTGTACTAGTGAACCGGTAATTATCAACTTACAATAAAAATACTGTACTTAGCACTGTCCTTGCGATATCAAATCAAATGAGCTTGTTTACACCATTTATCTGCAAAAAAAGGGATAGATTCTAGTCATTTAAGTTCAGCCGCACAAGTAGCACATCATGAAGCATCCTAGGCGCAGCCAGGTACAGTGGTACTAGACTACTGATCAACACTCCTTCAGTATGATGCTGATGCTGAATTCTTTCTGGCTTCAATTACCTACAATCCCTTTAACGATTTGGATAAGTGTACTTTACCAAAAAATCAGAAAATTGCGTACACATTATACTACTTAAGATATGAGCACCCTCAAAATTTCATTAGCATATGTAATACCATTTGGGAGAAGGAAAATAAGAGAAGGTACCAACAATTATATATTGCACATATATTCGCTACCGCTTGCTTGTTTCTTTTGTATGCACCACATACTACCGAGTTCGGTACTGAATTTTGTGCGTACCATTGTACCATGATACACTAGATCCATAAATGTTTTCAGATTTTTTTTGCTACATTTGTAACGCCACAAAATTGTGTCCAAACATAATGTGTGTAGGTACACCCATGCTTAGATGGATCCTTACCACAAGATAAATATGACCCCAAAAATTGAAACGTACCTCTTCAGTCATTTTAACTGAATAAAACCATCATGATCTGCTACCACTATGTTATGTTTAACTAGTTTTGTGACATGAGTGCACATGAAACACATTATAGTGAATTAATTGGATTCGATCATATCATATCCATACACTATTGACTATATTCTAGAGTTTGTTTTGCTCTTGCAATCCAGATTTCTCATTAACTAACATTGTATGGCTTACATTTTTCTTCCTTCCGTTCCTAGTCGGTGGCTGGTTTGCTTCGCCATGGTCGCGGATATGCAGCACTAACTGTGCGAAAAATGGTCAAGACACAGCTTATACCAGCTGAGCCCATGAGCAAACCTTCTCCTTTTGTGGCATCAGAATTTTGGATTTGTGGTCTTATCTTTGTTGTGTCATTTGCTGTTGCATATCTTTATCCCACAGCACTTGGTACCACAGCAAGAACATGTCTTCCTTTTTTGCTCGCTTCCAATGTATTGGGGTACATGGTTGGTTCTGGGTAAATATGCTTATTTACACTTTGTATGATCCAAATTTTGTTCATAGTTTATTCCGTTTGCCTGACATTAATATGGATGCTTTTCAGGCTACCATCTGGTGTCAAGAAAGTGTTACATCCAATCATCTGCTGTACACTTTCTGCAGATTTGGCGGCAGTAGCGTATGGGTACATTTCCCGGTCTGGAGTTGATGCTGTGCTAGGTTCCTAAGCTAAATCCCACTAGTTCTATAATCAATTTGTGAATTCTTTAGCTTCAGAAGTCTCTCCTTGCAAACATTGTCATGACTCATGAGTATGTAGAGATTACTCTCATGTGTCATTGTACATACATGGAATATCATACTACTCTCAAATAAGTGGTTGTCCAGGTGATTACCTGACGAAGGTGCCATCTAATCCCGGAGCTGGTGACGTCCTAATGGGTTTTCTTGGGTCTGTCATCATAACATTTGCATTCTCAATGTTCAAGCAGAGAAAGGTAATATTTCTATTTAATTCACAAGTAGCTTGGTTATCTTGCGACGTCATTGCAGTTAATTATCTATGTTCTGTTGTCAATGTCTGCTATCTAATATGTAACTTGTTTTCTGGATTTCAGCTTGTGAAGAGGCACGCTGCAGAAATCTTCACATCAATTGCCATTGCATCAACATTCTCTTTATACTCGACTGCTATCATAGGGCGCCTAATAGGGTTAGAACCAACATTAACGATATCAATATTACCAAGGTGTATAACTGTGGCGTTGGCTTTGAGCATAGTATCTTTATTTGAAGGTAAACTTTCGTTCTCTCTTGGGTGTGATTTATGCTCATAGAGCAGAGATGAGGACAACATGTTAGCTATGGAATTTAGGTGTTGAAATTCTGGCTGTTTAGCATGTAACTAGCAGGATGACCCGTGTATTTGCACAGCTAGATTTTTTTAACAGTTTGTAGTATCAAATGATATAACTTATATGCTTGATAGTACGATTTTGTAGACTATTTAGATTTTAGGATATCATCAACATTAGAAATGACAAAAGATGCTTGAAGAAAAAATCAACTTAATGGATGTAATTGAAGTAAAAGTTTTGATGGAAGAAAATGATTGAGAATAAAAAGTTGTTAGGGATTCTTAGAAATGTAGCAATTCTTTATCTTGCATAGAACATATAGTTATATACCCATGTTCCTTTTCAATTAGTAACTTTTTTTTCAACTTGTTTTGATTAAAACGAATTCATGCATGTATATACACATGCAAGATATTATACATGCTTGATTTATGTTTGTCCCATATCAGTAGCTTCTCTTATTCGATGTTTGCCAACTCAATGATGTTTCTTCCTCACTAACATGGAGACCTCCCATCTTCTATAATACTAGCATGTTTGCTTTTATCGTTATCTAACAATATGAAGGATTTTTCCACGATCGTATGTGATATCATGCCCTCAACAAATGATGGCATGTTTCTAACTACCCAATGGATATGTATATCCTCTATAGCTTATCTTCAATGCAAAGCTTTTTCTCCTCTCTACAGGGGCCTCCTCACATCAAGCTTCTTTTGCTACATGCTTCTTCAACAATGCAGACGCACAATACTCATCATCGCTTTTTGCTCCTTCTTTGGCCTTTATCGCTTTTATTTATTTTTATTTTAAATTTTAGTTATTTTTTTCTCGTTGTTGGATCATACATGATGATTTTTAATATAATTTTAGGTTGGAATCGTATACAAATCCAATTGGTATTATTTTATTTTATTTTTATTTTGAACTTAAGCTTTTTAGGATTTTACTTTACAGTTCAGTATGGAAATTAAATTACTAATTTTATTTTGCTTTGTATTCTAAATTTTAATTTTAGATTGGTATTCGTATACAAATCTAATTACTAATTTTCAATTGATTTTTATTTCAAAATTTATTTTTATTTTGTTGTTCTTGTGGAAATCAAATTGCTACTTTTATTTTATTTTTATAAGGAATTTTGGTTTTTATTGTACCTAACGTGAACTCTTTATTTTCATGTTTGTATGGAAATTAAATTTCTTTTTTTTTATTTTTATTCCGAATTTCAATTTTTTATGTTGAAATTCGTATACAAATCCAACTGCTAATTTTTCTTCTAAATTTAAGTTTTATTTTGATGTTCGATGGAAATCATATTACTAAATTATATTTTGTTTTTGATTCTGATTTTTTTAAAAAATTATTCTAAATTTTAATTTTATTTTGATGTTCATATGGAAATTAGATTATTAATTATATTTTATTTTAATCGTATGGCAAATTTCTGATTTTATTTTATTTTTATTTTGAATTTTAGTTATTTTTTAATTGTATATAATGTAAACTCTTGTATTAATTGTACATGATACAAACTCTTTCTTTTTAATCTAAACCGTTAGAATAAAGACCCACCGTGATCAACGTGTAGATCTTTTTTTTTTCCTTCGATTAATGTGGAAATTTCTAGCCTTAAGAGCGAACGTGATGGCTTCTTTTGCATCTGCTTAATGTTATAATAGATAGATAGATAGATATAGCTGTAAGTTGATCTGTCGACCTTTCTTAAGTAACGGAACTTATGGGTTTGTGTTTCTTGTTGCTCAGGTGCAAATTCTTCGGTAACTGCTGCTGTGGTTGTCCTTACCGGCCTCATTGGTGCAAATTTTGCGCAAGCAGCCATGGATAAACTTGGTCTGAAGGACCCAATCGCTAGAGGAATTGGAACGGCCTCCAGGTAATTTGCACAAAAGATGTCTGTCTGTCTCCATGTAGAAAACCCAACCCAGGTAATACTAAGCTTTTTTGGGCTTTGCTCATGGTGCAGTGCTCATGGGCTGGGAACTGCAGCGCTGTCAGCCAAGGAACCTGAAGCGCTCCCTTTCTGCGCTATCGCTTACGGGCTGACGGGGATTTTTGGTTCTCTCGTTTGCTCCGTTCCTGCGGTCAGGCAAAACTTAGTCTTCTTAGCCGGGTGACAACTCACAGACCATCATGGTGGGTTATGCAGGAGTGACTGCTTTGTAGTAGTACTCCCACAAGTCATAGATACACGCCGTTTTGGAGATAGGTACGGTCAAACTTTTACTACCAGTGTATTTTTAATTACTGATGAGTCTATATAGTGACTATAGCAATACAACGCTAAGGACATGTACAATAATATAGCGGTAACTGCAATTGTCAGACGTCGCCCTGATGTGTGAGAGGGAAGAAAAATACAAGAATTAAGTTGTCTATCCCAGAACAGTAGACTACAATAAAAGGAATTAGACACATCGTAATATCAAGGAAAAGGTATAAGAATATATAAACAACATTATTATATCAGAATTAGACACATCGTAGCTATCTCTATCTTGAGTGGTGCTATGTATGTATGTATGGAATGGATGACGTTGCAGCAAGCCAGCAAAGGCATGAGAGCAGTTGAGCTAAGGGCAGTCCCAACTCATGGTGTCTATGAAGAGTGTTCAGAGAGAGAGAAAGAATAAACCAACGATAGTTTCCCAACCCATGGTTTCCATGAGTAGTGTTCAGAGGAGGAGAGAGAATAAAGCAATGCATGAAAGCAATAAACCAATGCATGCACCAAAACACACTTGGTAATAGCGTAGAAACGCCCAACCCCGATTTTGCTAGTTTCTTGAGTCTTGGTACCAAGCGTCGACCAGGCTTGCATGAGACACTGTTTCTTCATTTTTCCTTCTCTCCCTTCCTTAACTCCTATGCCACATCGATTTTTATTTGGTTAGCAGAATTAATTCTATAGACACCACCGAAGGTGGAGGGTTGGAATGCCCTAATGCCCTCACCTCACGAGTGAAGTGCCATTCCCCCAAACCCCACCGACATCTCTCTCTGTATGTCTATCTCCATTTCTCCAAAGGAGAGGGCAAAGGAAAACGTCGATCGGATCTGCCGCCGGCGATGAGGAAGACGGCGGTGGGCTTCGCCTCTGCTTCCACAGGCGGCGGCTGGCCGTGCGGCCTGAACCTGAACGTGGTGTTCCTGCTGTCCATGGTGGCCACCAACATGCTGTCCATCTACCACCTCTCCATCCGCGCATCCACCACGCCGCCGCCGCCGCGGCCGCGGCAGCTCCTCGTCCATCCCGACTCCTCCGACCAGCAGGAGCAGGAGGTCCTCCGGCAGCTTGACGCCATCCGCGCCAGCGTCTCTCACCTGAACCACCTCCGCTCCTCCTCCCTCCGCCTCCCCTCCGCCGCCCGAGCTCCTCCTCTACTCCCGCCTCGCCCCTGTTGCTCCGCCTGCTCCGCCCACCCTGATCTCCTCCACCGCTTCATGTCCTATGCCCCTTCGCCCCCTGCCCTGACGACGCCGCCTCCCTCGCCGAGCCCCTCCTCCTCCGCGGCTGCCACCCGCTCCCCAGGCGCAGGTGCTTCCCCCACGCCGCCCGCCGCTCCCCTGCAGCTCCCGATCGACCCCTTCTCCCTGCTGCCCGACTCCGCCGCCCGATGGCCCACGGGTTCCGATTCGAAATGCAGGTCCTTCTCTTGCCTGCCGGCGTCGCTGGGGTTCGACGTGGCGCGGACGGAGGCTGGCAGGTTTCTCCACGCCAAAGGCCCCGTGGACCTGACGGTGCCGCAGCTGCTGCGGCTGGCGTCGCTGAGCCGCGCGGGCCCGATCCGGGTGGGGCTGGACGTGGGCGGCGGACGGGGACACTGGCGGCGCGGCTGAAGCGGGCGGCGAACGCGACGGTGGTGACGACGACCATGAACCTGGGGGCGCCCTACTCGGAGGCGGCGGCGGCGCGCGGGTGGTGGCGGTGCACGCGCCGCTGCAACAGCGGCTGCCGGTGGGGACGGACGATGGACGTGGTGCGGGCGGGGCACGCGGTGAACCGGTGGATCCCGGAGGCGGCGCTGGAGTTTTTGTGGTACGACGCGGACCGGGCGCTGCGGCCGGGCGGGCTGCTGTGGGTGGACCACTTCTGGTGCCGGAGGGGCGACCTCGACGCCGTGTACGCGCCGATGCTGCGGAGGCTCGCCTACAAGACCGTCAAGTGGGCCGTCGCCGACAAGCCCGGCGGCAAGGACGGCCTCGTCCACCTGACCGCGCTGCTGCAGAAGCCACACTCGTCGTCCTGATCAACCTGGCGGCGGCAGCAGCTAGTTGGGCATTCCATTGTCCACCACCACCACCGCTACTACTTCTTTCTCTTGTTCGATCCACCACCGCTACTACTTCTTTCTCTTGTTCGATCCACCACCACCACCGCTACTACTTCTTTCTCTTGTTGTACCATTCCATTTTAGAGGGACAATGCGAAGAACCATGCAGATTTGGATTTGCGCCGTAGCTAGCGTGTGATGTTTCCTTATTTTGTCACTCTCTCTCTCTTCTTCTTTTTTTCTTTTTGCAAAACTAGCCCTGCAATTACAAAAGTGGCTTCCTCATGGACCGACCATAAAAGCTACGGCATGTGTCATTTGCCATAGGGCTGTAGCTCGGTAGCTCACTGAGTATGCGGTAGGCTGACCGGTCCCAACACGGTACCGCAAAGACCATGCTCGGTAGCATGTCGCATCGCAACGCCTCAAGCCTGTCGCACTGGCCATGCTCGACAGAATGTCACTTCGCTTCCTACAGTGTGCCACGAACCTACTTCATTCTATGCGCTCGACGGGAGGTTATCCTCTCGTGCCGCACAATGCACCACACTCGCATGCTCCAAAGGTGGTAGGTGTGGGCGCAGGCCTACACACACATACACCCCTCCCCTGTAGATAGCATCCAACCGAGCAAGGGAGGCTTGACAAGATGGAGCGCTGTAAAATCGAGCGTCCCCATCGGTTGATGACGAGAAGTCAGAGGGAGAAGCCAGAGGAAGAAGAGAGGGAAGATGAGAGGACAAAAAAGAGGATTTCAAAAATGATTTTGGGCGGCTGAGCCTCGGCTCAGTTGGTTGACCTGCCGGCACTGCTCGACGCGGGCACATGTAGGGCCGTGTGCAACACGTGGGCGAGTGTGTGCGCGTGGTGTGAGTGCACGTTTGTAATTCAACCATTGTTGCTTTTTTTAGTGAATACTAGAGCTATTAGCCAATTTTTTTTAAAAAAAAATAGAGTACTTAGTTTGGTAATCACAAAAAGTTATTGTTATGAAAGCTACAGATCAAGTTCAAATCTTCCGAGAAAGCTTGGTTTTTTGTGCAATTTATGTAATTAATTTTTTTCGTTAGTATTTAATTATTGAAATGCTTATGTAGCCGGTGCTATTAGTTAAGTTGAATGCTCTATTATGTTAAAGTTAGTGGTCATGAGTATGCCATTAATGTTGCATACACATATGATATGAATATTATAGTTTGTTATTACAATGATGTCAACAGTAGGTATATTGAAAGCTTAGTGTCGGGGATTGGATATACTGTACCAAGACGATCATCGGCTCGCTACGCTAACCGACTATGTTTGCCGGATGGTGCACGCAAGGTCCGACCTTCGTGGGCTCGGCTCACTGCTACCTCATCACCGAAAGCAAGCCAAGCTCGGGGCTCGCGACAAGGCGACGTGGCATTAAATGCGCAATGCTCGAGGATCGCCTTGCCCGGATCTGTACGCCATGGTCCACGCCGCCTTGGTCTACGCTCGCTGTTCCCACGTCGCGTGGTACCCGGCGGGTGGCGCGGCCATCGACCGCACACGCCCTCTCGAAGAGAACGCCTCGTAATAAATAACTTGTCTCCTGTAAATCCCCTATAAATACCCCCTCGCGCGATGTGCTGAGGGCGGGCTTTTCGGTACCACACATACTCAGACACAGAGCTTGTTCACTGGAGTCCTTAGGCTAGTTCGAGGCTCCTCCGAGCAAGCACATTGTAACTACTCCATACTCATTAGTGAATCCACTGGACGTAGGGTTGTTATCTCCTTCGTGAGAGGCCCGAACTACAGAAAAACGACCCCTGTGTGCTTCCTGATTGTCTTATCCACCCCGATCCGTAGCTCGGCATACCCTTAGACGTATAGCCCTTGCGGGAAAGGGGCCTTAGGTTGATCCCTCATTCAACAAGTAAGCTCGGCGAGGACGACCGTCTCTGAATCGCCGACAACCGGGCGCCGTCTGTGGGGATCAATCAAGTCCTTCGCAAGGAATCTCGAGGATGCCAAACTCGCAAGACAATCAAGACCTCTGCGTCTTCGGCGACGTGGAGGACGACGACGCAAGCTACGCTGGCGGGCGTGGCGGTGGATCGATCCGGAAGGCCACACCGAGACCATGTTCCGCCGAAGCACGCCCTTCGCCGGGCGGCGCGTCTCTTCCCGAAACGCACGCTGTTCGCTGGGTCGCCCATGTTCCGCACCGAAAGCACGCCCTTCGCCGGGCGAGTCTCTTCCCGAGCACGCGTTCGCCGGGTCATCCATGTTCCGCTACCGAAACACGCCCTTCGCCGCGCGAAGTCTCTTCCCCGAGCACGCTGCTCCGCCGAGGTCGCCCATGTTCCGCCGAAGCACGCCCTTCGCCGGCGCGAGTCTCTTCCTCCGAGCACGCTGCTCCGCTTGGTTGCCCATGTTCCGGCCGAGCACGCCCTTCGCCGGGCGAAGTCTCTTCCCGAGCACGCAGCGTTAAGCTTCGGCCGTCCATGTTCCGCGCCGAGCACGCCCTTCGCCGGCGAAGTCTCTTCCGAAAGCACGCTGCTCCGGGGTTGTCCATGTTCCGCCCGAAGCACGCCCTTCGCCGGCGCGAGTCTCTTCCTCGAGCATGCGTTTTCGCCGGGTCGTTCCGTCATTCACATGGGCGAGCCCTTCGCCGGCGCGAGTCTCTTCCGCCGCTTAGTTCCCTAGCGCCTAGTCCATGTCTAGGATGCGCATTCGAGCATGTCTCGCTCCGCTTCCTCAAGCATTTGACTCATGCTTGGGATGCCGCAGAGTTTTTCGCCGTGAGATCCCCGAGCCATGTTGTTCGGATGTCGCAGAGCTCTTCGCCGCGAGATCCTCGCCCCGAACCGTGTTGCTCGGATGTCGCAGTAGCTCTTCGCCGCGAGATCCCCGAGCCATGTTGGTCGGATGTCGATGAGTTCTTCGCCGCGAGATCTCGCCCCGAGCCTCGCCGCCGGACGCCGCAGAGTCTTCGTTGCGGGATCCTCGCCCCGAACCGTGTTGCTTCTGGACGCCGCAGTAGCTCTTTTCGCCGTGAGATCCCGAGCCATGTTGTTCGGATGCCGCAGTAGTGTAGGGTCGAGGATGCGCCTAGAGGGAGGGTGAATAGGCGTTTATAAAAATCGATCGTTACACTAAACAATCGCTCTAATTCAATCCCTATGTCAAAACCTAATCAAGAGTAATGCGGAAGCGATAAACGCGGTTTTGACAATTAAAGCCTAAATCAACTAGGCTCACTAGTGCACTAACTAAATTAAGTCTCTACACTAGAATTGCTAAATTGATCAACTAAATAATACTAGCAATTCTAATTCAAGCAATTGATAAATATTCAATAATGTAAAGTGCTTGAATATAAATGAGACAAGAGACAACCGATATTTTTCCGTGGTGTTCGGAGACTTGCTTGGCTCCCTAGTCCACGCTTGAGACTAGCCCGACCACTCTGACCGGCCCCGCCGAGCACCCGCCTCTTTCCACTAGTCGTGGTTTTCACGCCGTAGAGGCTCAACCCAACCTTCACAAACTTGTCGGGCTTCACACCTCGAGAGCTCCGCACAAGACGACGCCTCGCTGCCTAGAGTCGGCAATCTCCAAGAGTAACAAGCCGCTCCTCCGCTTGAACTTCACCGAGCACAACGAATGCGCTCCCGGTGATCACCAAGTGCAACACATGCACAAGGACCTCACTCAAGTGCAACACATGCACAAGAGCTCACTCAAACCCACTCCTAATTGCAACACATGCAATTAGTTCACTCTTTAGCTCAAGAACCAAATGAGAGTGTGCAACACATGCAACACCTCTCCCAAATACTCACACAATGCAGCAACCCCTTGCCCAAGCCCCCCAAGGGGGTATTTATAGCCCCCCACAAGAAAACTAGCCGTTGGGGGCGAACGGCAAAAGTCAAGAAAATCCGGTCCGACGGGCCTCGGTGGTCCGACCGTCCTCACATGCTAACGGTCGAAAACCGACTGCACATTACGGTACGGTCAGATCACGGTCCGGCCCGACCGACCGACCCCCGATCCGACCGCCTTCACAACACCGAAACAACAAATAAAAGCACTCTCTAGAAAAATCAAGCGAGGTGCGCTGGGTTGAACCGCTTTCACGGCCGGTCCAGACCGATCACGGCCGGCCAGACCGCCACCCACAAACAACAGAACGCCACGCCCGCCCCGCCATTCGCTGGCAGGTCCGGTCTGCCACGCCGGTCCGGACGGACCAGCCGTCAAGCCACCACGCTTGGCCCAACCGATCAGGTTTGGCCACACTGCCGCAGCCGACTCGAGATCTTCCCGATCTTTTCTCCGAAGATCCAAATGCAATTTCTTTGAGCCTCAAGGATGATCAACACATGATCATTTACCCGCAAAACACATTTACACCAATTCAAACCATGCTCAAAGAATTAACCCAAATTGCGAAAACACATTTCGCAGACGACTCAAGAACTATTCGCAAATCAGATTAAGCTTAATCAAACTCGAGTTTATGAGATTAATCCCCTAGCCATGTGAAGGTCAACACAAGACCGGTCAACTTGCCAACACCGCTGCAAGCCCCACTCACATGCTCTCGGGATTCCGGACTCATAAACCTCAGTTTATTCGACAACGACCTTGCAAATAACACTTTAAACACATTTCATGCTTGAGCACTACTCTTTGCAACACATGCAAAAGTCTAGCTCCAAGCAACACCAAAACCAAACTTAACACCAAAACCAATTCAACATGTATGAGCTCTCTACTCGCAACACATGCAAGCCTCTAGCTCAATACGAACACACAAACACTAAATCATGTTTGAGCTCTCTCCTTTTGCAACACATGCAAAACTTAGCTCCAAGCAACGCCAAGGTTTTATAAAGATTGTTTTCGAACCAAAGCATGAAGCTTCAACTAATGCAACACATGCAAAAGTGAACTTCACACAAAAACCAACGCATTAGCTTATCCTATTTGCAACACATGCAAATCAAAGCATTATACGAAAACCAAATGCAAATGCTCTTCCTCTTTGCAACACATGCAAATTGGAGCATAAACCAAACAACTAAGCATAACTTTTAACCTATTCGCAACACATGCCAAATGGTTAAACTTTATGCAAAAACCAAATCCAAATGGTTGAGCTTGAGTGAACGCGGATTGAGATCACCAACACATGATGAAGCTCAAGCAAAGAGGCAACCCCTCTTAATAGTACGGCGATAAAAGATCTAGACTCAAAGACTACAAAAGTCCTTAGCCTATCTAGTTATACCTTCGCCGCACGCAAGCACTCCCCTTTTGGGGTCTTTATGATCATCACTTTGATACTCCCCCGGGATCTCTTCTCGACTCCTCTTCGGGATCCATTCTTGACGCCCATCAACTCATGATGCCGTCCTTGTCCCGTTCTCATCATCTCATCCATCTTTGGACCTAACTCAATCACAACTCATAAAATAGTTAGTCCAAGATGCATGGTTGTCTCAATTATCTCTTGCACTCCATTAACACATAATGGATGCCTTTAGATCAATTGAGCACAACCTAAATCAATAGAAATGATTTAATTGTGTCTTAAGTACAATAATGCAACTCATGCTTTATTATACTTAAGAGCTATTCATTTGTCCTTAACTAATCACGGAACACCATCAACACATGATGAAATGTTCTTTAATGATTAATAAGACAAATGAACTCAATTTAAATTATCATTTAAATTGATATGAGTATATATTAACTACACAAGTTTTCATATACTCATGTTGATGGAAAGTAATGATCCATTATATGTAAATTGTATGGAAATGATCATTACTCTAATTCATCAACTAAAGAATACGCCCCACATGTATATGTGCATAAGTATGATTGACTTGGATATAATATGCACATATTCAATTTGATTGCATTGGAACATATCCTATATTTCCACGAGTATACTTATAACTAGGCAATTCAAATATATACTCAAGGATTTAGTTTCTTTGTCTTGATCCTTATATGTGTCAATAATGAATCGATCAATACAAAGAGACTTTTCAAGTTAAACTACAAACTCCCCCTAAATATGTGCATCCATGTAATATATGGATTGAGAAACATAATGCACATTTTGTGGTTAATATGATGGGGACATTCATATTTCAACTTGACTCCAAAGTATGCAACTAATAATAGAATGAATATGCATACATACCTCGGGTTTTCCATTTTTCAATGCGATGAGACTAATCAAAGATATTCTAAATAAACAAGTTAGTCTCAATATAAGATTTGTCATTAATAACAATATCGCATTAGGGGATAAACACAATATTAGATTTGTCACTAACACAAGATTAGATTTGTCATTAACACAAGATTAGATTTGTCATTAACACCAAAACCATAATTAATGAAGGTTGAACTTACAAGTAGCACTTCGCTGCGAGATCCTCGTCCCCGAGCCCTGCTGCTCGGATGCCGCAGTAGCTCTTCGCTGCGAGATCCTCGTACCCGAACCGTGTTGCTCGGACGCCGCAGTAGCTCTTTGCTGTGAGATCCCCGAGCCATGTTGTTCGGATGTCCGCAGTAGCCCTTCACTGCGAGATCCTCGCCCCGAGCCCCGCTTTGCTCGGATGTCAGAAGAGCTCTTCGCCGCGAGATCCTCGCATTCGAGCCGTGTTGCTTTGATGCGCAGAGCTCTTCACGCGAGATTCCCGAGCCATGTGGCGCGGATGCCGCAGAGCCCTTCACGCGAGATCCTCGCCCCGAGCCCCGCCGCTCGGATGTCGCAGAGCTCTTGCCGCGCGATCCTCGCCCCCGAGCCGTGTTGCTTGATGCCGCAGAGCTCTTCGCCGCGAGATCCCCAAGCCATGTTGTTCGGATGTCGCAAGAGCTCTTCGCCGCGAGATCCTCGCCCCGAACCGTGTTGCTTTGGATGCCACAGAGCTCTTCACGGAGATCCCGAGCCATGTTGTTCGGATGTCGCGAGAGCTCTTCGCCGCGAGATCCTCGCACGAGCCGTGTTGCTCGGATGCCGCAAGAGCTCTTCGCCGCGAGATCCCCGAGCCGTGTTGCTCGGATGTCGCAGATAGCTCTTCGCCGCGAGATACTCGCCTCGAGCCCTCGCCGCCGGACGCCGCAGAGCTCTTCGCCGGGATCCTCGCCCCGAGCCGTGTTGCTCGGATGCCGCAGAGCTCTTCGCCGCGAGATCCCCGAGCCGTGTTGCTCGGATGCCGCAGAGCTCTTCGCCGCGAGATCCCCGAGCCGTGTTGCTCGGATGCCGCAGATAGCTCTTTGTTCGCGAGATCCCCGAGCCGTGTTGTTCGGATGTCGCAGTAGCTCTTCGCCGCGAGATCCTCGCCCCGAACCGTGTTGTTCGGATACGCAGAGCTCTTCGCTGGAGATCCTCGAGCCGTCGGCCGCCGGATGCCGCAGAGTCTTCGCCGCGAGATCCTCGCCCTCGAGCCTTGCCGCTCGGATGTCGCAGAAGCCCTTCGGCTGCGAGATCCTCGCCCCGAACCGTGTTGCTCTTGATGCCGCAGAGCTCTTCGTTGCAGAGATTCCGAGCCGTCTTTGCTCGGATATCGCAGTAGCCCTTCGCCGCGAGATCCTCGCCCCGAGCCGTGTTGCTCGGATGTCGTAGTAGCTCTTCGCCGCGAGATCCCCGAGCCATGTTGTTCGGATGCCGCAATAGCTCTTCGCCAGTGAGATCCTCGCACCGAGCCGTGTTGCTCGGATGCGCAGAGCTCTTCGCCGCGAGATCCCCGAGCCGTGTTGCTCGGATGTCGCAGAGCTCTTCGCCGCGAGATCCTCGCCCCGAGCCGTGTTGCTCGGATGCCGCAGAGCTCTTCGCCGTGAGATCCTCGCCCCGAACCGTGTTGCTTTCGGATGCCGCAGAGCTCTTTCACAGGAGATCCTCGAGCCGTATTGTTCGGATGTCGCAGAGCTCTTCGCCGCGAGATCCTCGCCCCCAACCGCGGCCGCTTGATGCCGCAGAGCTTTCGCCGCAAGATCCTCGTCCCGAGCCCTCGCCGCCGGACGCCGCAGAGTTCTTTCGCCGGGATCCTCGCCCCGAGCCCTGCCGCCGGACGCCGCAGTAGCTCTTCGCGCGGATCCTCGCCCCGAGCCGTGTTGCTCGAATGCCGCAGAGCTCTTCGCCGCGAGATCCCCGAGCCATGTTGTTCGGATGTCGCAGAGCTCTTCGTCGCGAGATCCTCGCCCCTCAACCGTTGTTGCTCGCACCGCAGTAGCTCTTCGCCGCATGACTCCAATCCTCTTTAAGAAGTCTAGAGGCTTAAGGTGGAGGCCTCAAGAAGGCCTTTTCCCCTTTAGCCTCGGGGCTAGCCGTCGAGATTGATATACTGTATCAAGACGACCATCGGCCCGGCGCCAACCGACTATGCTCTTGCCCGGATGGTGCACGCAAGGCCGACCTTCGTGTGGCCCGGCTCACGGGCTACCCCATCCCCGAGCAAGCCAAGCTCGGAGGCTCGCGACAAGGCGACGTGGCATTAAATGCGCAGCGGCTCGAGGGATCGCCCGCCCGGGATCTGCGCTGCCATGGTCCACGCCGCCTTGGTCTACGCTCGCTGTTCCCACGTCGCGTGGTACCCGCGGTGGCGCTGCATCTTGATCAAGCGCGCCCTCTGATGAGAGCGCTCGTAATAAATAACTTGTCTCCTCAGAACTTTATAAATACCCTCGATGTGCCGAGGGCGGCTTTCGGTACCACACATACTCGATACGAGCTTGTTCATCGGAGTCCTTAGGCTAGTTCGAGGCTCCTCCGAGCAAGCACATTGTAACTACTCCATACTCATTAGTGAATCCACCGGACGTAGGGTTGTTATCTCCTCCGTGAGAGGCCGAACTGCATAAAAACGACCCGTGTGCTTCTCGATTGTCTTATCCACCCGATCCGTAGCTCGCATACCCTTGGACGATAGCCTTTATGGGAAAGGGGCCTTAGGTTGATCCTCATTCAACAAGTAAGCTCGTGCGAAGGACCCCGTCCCTAATCGTCGACACTTAGTATAATTGGTAGAAGACATACATGCCCAATCCGTATGTATTTAGCACAATTAGTGATGTGGAAGAATAGAATTGATGCGAAAATAGGGTGGAAAGGTATGGAAAACACAATTGTATGTGGTAGTACATGCGCATGTATGTATACTATATATTAAACCTGGGATTACGGCCTCCCAGTGAGCCACGTGTCGGCCTGGTGAGGCCCCCGAAAATCGAATCGCTTTAGGTCCTTTCAAAAAAATAAAAATCGCGTTTAGGTCCTTTCGACGGTTTTTAATGAAATAGACCAAAAAAAATTCAAAATTATGTTTAGGTCCTCGCGGTTTACATTTAGATCCTCCGGTGCTTTTTAGCGAATCGGACCCAAAAAAAATACTTTATGCCCTCTACGCTTAAAAAATCGATTCGTCAAGGTTTATAGCGACCCATGGATTCACCACCTGTTATTTTTTAGTGAAATGGACCACGAAAAAAATTAGATTACTTTTTCCCCATCTACAAGGAAAAACATAGGTTCGTCGCGGTTTACATTTAGGTCCTCCGGTGCTTTTTAGCGAATCTGACCCAAAAAATACTTTATGCCCTCTACGCTTAAAAAAATCGATTCGTCAAGGTTTATAGCGACCCATGGATTCGCCTCAGGTTTTTTTTATCAAACGGATCCTAAAAAATTAGATTACTTTTTCCCCATCTACGTGAAAAAACATAGGTTCGTCATCAGATTTATATCAACCCATCGATTCGCCGGATTGTAGTCAATGGTTTTCTAAAAAAATGTAGATTCATTGAAGGTTTATAGCTAACGACCTATTTTTAAAAACAAATATGAAAATCGAAAATACTACCCCATGGATTTCCTAACGGTCCTATCGACTTCTGACAGAATCTGAAGAAAGATAGCTATTATTGCTAGTATTTATTATATACCTAGTGGTTGCTATTATAATGACACTAATAATGGGCAAAATAAAACTTTAATATAATTGATAGAAAACATGCATGTGTAGATAGCATGCATTTAGTAGTATTAGTGAATTCCAAAATAATTTTGGTGGTTAAGTAGCGGTGGGACAGTGGGGAAAAATAATCATACGTATATAATAGAATATTTTGAAATCTTTAGTAATTTAATTGGCGTTGTTGATTTATTTATGTAATGATACGCACGCATGTGTATTTCATATGTATATTTTAGTTGTTATTATGATGATGGCATTATTATGTAATCTAAAATATTAGTAAAATTGGTAGTAGATATGCGTACACAAGCAACATGCATTTAGTAACATTAGTGCGGTGAAAAAATAATGGTCGTGCATAGATAGTGGTAGGAGAGTAGGGAAATATTAGATTGTAAAAATATAATATTTTCAAGTGTTTGTTAGTTCCCTTGGTGATGTTAATTTAGTTACGTACTCGTATATAAAAAATATAATAATTTAATTGCACGCACGGTGTGTTTTAGTTGTAATTTGAAGACGTGATTAATAGTACAGTGGTACTTAATGAGCATGTCTCATTTATTATGCTAGGTACTTGATGATATTCAAGACTTATTTGTGTTTTACGAGGATGGTGTTGTACAAGATATGCCATATAGGGTGGACCTGTCAAATTGCGAAAAGAAGGTAATCCGGGTGGCGCATCTGGATGAGATGAGTTTGGTTGAGCTTTAGAGGTGTGTTCGGAGTACATTTAATAGGAGATTGCACGGAATAAGCTTGTAATTGAGGGGGGTAAATGCAAGAGTGGTTAGAGGGTTATCAGATTATGTGTGGGAGCTGTGCAAAGTGATAGGCAACACAGTGTGGGGGAGTATTTGCAGATTGTAATGAATCTTGCTGTGATACACCGCAGATGGATAGTGAACATGTGGTTTGTGGAGGGAGGGGCTGCGGCGTTTGGGCCGGGATGGGCTGGAGGTCGATGGTTGGTCCGCTCTCTCTCTTCTCTCTCTTCTCTTCTCTTCTCTTCTCTGCGTCCGGTCCGGTGCGGTCCGGTAGATTCCTAGATTGCTTCGCCTCGCTTCATTCAACTCAAGAAGATCCCATCCCTTGCGTCTCGTCTCACCTCACGGCAAGTGTCCCTCGCCGAGCCCTCGCCGATCCTTCCCCGACCTTGTTCAGATTCATTTACCCTCGCCTACGACGACTCCAGTCCGTCCATGGCGCTGCAGTACGTCGAGGCGCAGCGGCAGGCGCGCCCGGACCTCGCCGACTGGTACGCCGACCTCGCCGACCTCTACCAACGCAAACTCTGGCACCAGCTCACCCTCAAGCTTGACCACTTCCTCCAGCTCCCGCCCGCACAGGTACTATTTATCCTCCTCCTCCTCCTCCTCCTCCTAGGGTTTTGTTTTACTACTCCTCTAGATGAATGAATGATGTCTCTCCCTGCGTCGCCCCGCGATTCCAGATGCATCCATTCTCACACGGATCTCGCCGATAACCCTTTCGATTTGAACTAGGCCCGCTGATTCAGCTAAAATTTTGTTAGTCCGGCATCCTACAACTCACTGCCTCCAGCCTAGTAGTACCTTCCTTTTAACCTGTCTCCAACTTGCTGACGCTAATCCCACCGCAAACCATGCCTGGTTTTTTAGGGGCTGTTTGGTTTGAGACCAAATTTGTCAAATCAAACCTTACCAAAAATTGGCATGCCAAAAATTTGGTCACCAAATTGGTAGCCAACATTTGGCCAACAATTGGCAAGAAAATGAACTAGGGTTGCCAAATTTGGCCAATGGAGAACAGAATCTAGCCAAAATTTGGTTGCAAACCAAATGCTTGCCAAATTTGGTCAACACTACCAAAATTTGGTAAGGCAAACATTGGTAACAATTGGAAGCAAACCAAACAGCCTAATCTTCTACTCCCGGGTTGCCAAACTTACCTTCTACTCCCGGTTGGGGTGTAGTTACTCCCACATCTGATATACCACCTAAACGAATCAGACTCCATGCATGCTTAGGGTTTTCAATTTGATCTTCCCTTAGCTTACACAAGTTGCGCCTTTCCTGAAATTAATCCTCACTCCCCACCAAATTCAAAAGAATTTCATCAAGCAAGCTCCTGGTATTCTCCCTAACCTAGCTTGTCCATTGTGAGCAATACACATGACTTCAGATGGGATGATGGAATTAGGATATGCCAAACATAGCATCTACATTGCAGCTCTTCTTACAGAGAGTTAGTGTGTGTACTGAACTAAAATTAGATAGAAAAACAATAGGCTACATTTGCCACTGTCAAGGAATAATGTCAAGGGAAGATCTCAAATAGGAAGCGGAGTTGCATGTCACTTGTTGCTTTGTCCTGTTTAATAAATGCATGTCAAGCTTTTTCTCCAATCTGGGGTCTGGGGTACCTTCTTCCAGGCTATGGGGCATGGACTTGTCCACCGCCTGCTACTTCTAATTATATTGAAATTGAATGTTCTATCGTGAGTTGCTTCTCACTGTTTCATTTATGTTATCATTCTGCACGCTGGGAGCATATATATATATATATATATATAGAGAGAGAGAGAGAGAGAGAGAGAGAGAACCCCATGCTTGTGCTCATTTTATATCGTGATGGACTTTTCACTGATCTAATTACAGTGTGATTGCTTGCAATGATCAGCAGCTCTGTTTGTTTCATCTTCCTCCGTTTTATTTTCCCTGCTATGATTTTCTAACAGTTATTGTTTCTCACAATTCTAATGCCCCTGCCTCTTCTACAGACCGGCGACACTCTCATACAGCTGTACAACAATTTCATCTCTGATTTCGAGACAAAGATCAATCTGCTGAAACTTGCTCATTTTGCGGTGATAGCTTCACGCCAATACCCTGACAAGGATGCGGCAGTTGGCTTCCTCGAGGGGGTAACCACAAAGTTGCATGAGACAAGGGAACTGAGGATTAATGAACCTATTCTTTACGTGAAGATGCAAATTGCGGCAATTAATCTTGAGAAAGGAAACCAAAAGGAGTGCAAGAACCTGTTGGAGGAAGGAAAAACAACCCTGGATAGTATGACTGATGTTGATCCCACAGTACACGCTAGCTTTTACTGGATATCATCTCAATACCATAAAGCTCGCCAAGAATTTGCTGAGTTCTATAAGAACGCCCTTCTCTATCTGGCTTACACAACTGTGGAATCTCTGTCAGAGTCATTCAAGCTGGTAAGTTCTGCTATTAGCAGTGACTTCAGCTGTAAAACTGAAGAGTTCATTTCCCTTGTTATATTAAAATTTACCATGCATATTGTTTCTGTTGATATTTAACATTTGACATTGTCATGTGTCAGGACTTGGCATTTGATCTTTCCCTTGCAGCCTTGCTGGGTGATAACATCTATAACTTTGGGGAATTGTTAGCTCACCCCATTGTAAGTTGGACTTTGCTTGTGCATGATTTCTTTTCTTCCCATTCCCTAAGTTTATTGAATTGGTAGTTTATTTTCTTATCAATTATGACATCAATTCCATCTGATACTATATGCCTTATGTGTAGTTTTTTCACATACTTTTGACTGTCAAAATTGATAATTCGCTATTTAGTTTTAAATTCTGCAAGCAATTGTGACCGCAAGGTGCCCAAGGTACTGGGTGTGCGACTTTCTTAATCTTGTACAGAGACTAGCAGCATTAATTGTTAAATTTAGCAGCAGTCTCATTGATGTATGCAGTTACTGTAGATTCCATGGAATTCAAGATGTGCAAAGCATGGCAAAATAATGGAAGATCCTGACTCACTGTTTCTGCTGAAAGTCAGGATAATGTAATTGTGAATTGTCATTACAAAGAGTTATCTTTGTGTTTTCTTTAGTTGGCATTTGGCAAATAGTCTAAGCATGGCTTTGGTTTAGATATAGTAAACCATCTTTTAGTGTGACTGACAAGTAATTTGGATGACCTTTTTTGTCTGGGAAAATTATATTGACTTCAACATACCTCTATGACTGAAAAAAAGAATGACACCACACACATGGTGGTTCTGCTTTGATTAGAATCTGATAGTATCTCAGTGGAACAGGAACATACCCTAAATCTATACTGAAGGACTGTTGTAGATTACTTGTCGTGTGATACACCTCTGGTCTAAGAGTGCTTTTTATTTATGTCCTTAGATCAATAGTCTTATTGGAACCAAGGTGGAGTGGGTCTATCATATGTTACAAGCATTCAACACTGGCAACCTAGCTCTCTATCAAGAACTTTGCAGTGTTCACAATGCTGCTCTTAGTGCACAACCAGCTTTGGTTCAGAATAAAGGGAAACTGCTTGAGAAGATCAACATTCTGTGTCTGATGGAGATAATCTTTAGGTACCATTTGCCTCCCAATATCACCTCCAATGCCCTTTTCCTTTATGTCATTTTTCCTAAGTTTGTGCCGTTTCATGTTGTAGCCGGCCATCTGAAGATAGAACTATCCCATTAAGTGTAATTGCTGAGCAGACTAAGCTTTCTATCAGCGATGTGGAATATCTTCTTATGAAGAGTCTCTCGGTAACTTCATTTCCTATGTTCTTTCCTCCATAAGATATTCTTTCTATTTTCATGGAAATTCATTATTAGCTTGGACCATGTTCTTTGTAGTTTTTTCTTTTCATTAACCTCTTGATTTCTTATGGTTGCATGTTTTCTTTTTTATTTGGGGACCAGAAACTCAATGCATGTTTTGTGTTGGTTTGTTCTGGAACAATCAGTATCGATAATATGTGATACATGTTACTACCTTCAGTTCCTCTCTTTTCATATGTGCTATATTTAGATATTGTTCGATGGTTGAATTTGCAGTATGTTATTATTGAATTATGAATTTCGTTTTTTTCAGTTAAACTATACGTGTGGGAAGTATTGGAACCTACATGTTTGTTAATGTTTGTGATCCACATGTTTGTAATTTGGTGATCACCACATACCTGTTTACTATTTCTTTTACCATGTACTGTCTGCAGTGTTTGTCCAATCATCAATTAGAAATATTAATTTTGTGAGTAAATTTAAAAACTACAGGTTTCTTGTACAAACTATCAGAAAACTAATTGTTTTAGCTTATATCTTACAAAACTACAGATTTTAGGAGAACCTGTATTAGAAAACTGCATGTCTTAGAATTGATCATTTCTTGTAACGAGTCTGACAATGAGAACTTAGAGCAACTCCAACCCAAACCCCTATATTTTCCCCTTAAATCACTTATTTAGGGGTGGTGTAAAAATTAGGAGCACCCTATATCAAATTTGTCTCCAACCCACACTCCCTATTACTCACCCCTATTATTTATCTAAACATTATTATTACTTTGCACCCATGAATTATTTACTAAAAATAGAAATAATGAATAAAAAAATGTTGAAGAAAATAGTAGGGGGAAGAAGAAAGCCTCTAGATGTAGGGGTGAGAAGGGGTCTCCCTAGAATAGGGGTTCCTTATAAGGGTTGGGTTGGAGCTCACATTTTTCTAATTCTCCTTATAATTTAGGATAAGAGGAGGTTTAGGGGGTGGGTTGGGCTTGCTCTTACATGGCAGCCTCATGAGCGAGTGAAATAGGAAATGGAGACGCGTGAGGCTTCCATGTGGGTTCACACTATCATACCTGTTACAAAAAACAGTCAACTGTAAAATATGTAGTTTTGTGACACAAGTTCTCCTAAAATCTATAGTTTTGTGAAATAGAAGTTAAAACCTGTAGTTTTCTTATGGTTTGTACAAGAAACTTGTAGTTTTATGAAATTTACTCTTAATTTGGTGGACCTTGAAGGTGTTAATGCTTTATTGGTAGTTTCCATCCTTTTCGAACTTACATTCCCGGTTTTCTGCATCAGTTACAATACATTGCTGGTCCTGACAGGTTTAGTTGTTTTGCCAGGATAACTAGGCAGCCAAATTAGAGTGTCACTGTTATCAACTTGTTCTTACAGGATCTTTTAACTGCTAAAGCATCAGTGGAACCTTAGTATTTCATTTTCATTAGCTTATCAGCTGACATACAATTAACAGGCATTTGAAACACTAGTGGTTTTCTTTTCCACTGCAGGTTCATCTTATAGAAGGAATAATTGATGAAGTGGACAGCACAGTTCACGTCTCATGGGTCCAGCCTAGAGTACTAGGAATTCCACAGGTGAAGGCTTTGCGTGAGCGGTTGGACGCATGGGTTGGAAAAGTGCATACTACACTGTTGTCAGTTGAGGCAGAGACCCCGGATCTCGTGGCTGCGTGACTTATCGGTCACTATTCCACAAACCTTTTGCAATAGGCTTGGCCAGAAAGGCTATGGTGCAAAATGAGAGACGGTCTGGCTGTGCTTCCTGTTGCCTTGGGGTCTGTTCGCCCGCGTCCTGTTGATCCGGACCTGTAATTTTCATTTCCTTTTCTTAAGATCCTCTGGTCGTTGAGGGGTTGGAACATGACGCGGTATCACGGAGAAGATGCGAATGGATTGAAAGTTTCATACCGGCAGGGTCTTGCTGTAGCTTTCCCAGTGAAAATTTTAACGTGTAGATGTTTTTATTTTCTGTTGAGACATGGATGCAGGAATATCTTGCTGATTTTCATCTTCTTTAAAAGGTTGTGCCTGACGTTTGCTTATTACTACCGCCAAATTGTGAGCCTTGATTCGTTGTGAATTCCCTAGTATGGTAGGTTTGGGTGACAAATCGCTCTCTAGGGTTTCGTATGGTTTCTCTCGTGACCTTCCTTTGTTCGTTTTATAGGAAAAAGGTGAAATAGTATGCCATCTCTTGTCTTGTTTGCCAACTTGCTGGCGCGTGTTGGTGTGTGTGTACGTACGCGGTACAAGCAGCAAGTTTCTTGTGTGACGTTGGAGTTGAAGATGTGATGTGTGTATGTTTCTTTTGTCGGTTTCTTTGAGAGTACAAGGACGTATATCACACGCACACTCCAAATGTATGCATATGCGTGTGTGTCTACTACATATGCTAAAAGATTTTGCAATGCAGCTATGTGTTTTTTCATTAAACGTACACGTGTGTACATGCTTTAAATAAATACAGTACATTGTGTCGATCTTAGGGATGAACTCGGATAAATAGAAGCGAACACCATTCTTGCTCTCACCACTACGCCACATACCCATCAGGTGTGTGTTGTACCAACGGTATTCTTTCACAAATAGCTGTTGTTTTGGACATCAACATGGTTTTCAAAATCCAGTTGTGACTATTAATTTCTATTATAATATATTTATAAAGTTCAATAAAATTATAATATTATGAAAATACTTTTTGAGACAAATCTACCTATATGATATGATTTTCGTATATCTAATTTAAATATTTAAAAAGATATTGACAATCAAAATTTCAAAAGATTGATTGCATCTACGTACAAAACAGGGTAATAAGCTAAAAGCAATCCTAAAAATACAAGGTTTTTTTTCTTTCTTTTGAAACAAAGAAACGTGATTACCATCATAGCATCATTATTGCAAACAATCGTAGCATTGGGAAGTTGACTTGACTACGGGTGATACGTGGTTGATGTGTAAGGGGCCTCTGTTTGCTAGGAAAACAAATCAAAAGAGATTTATCAGTGCTCATCTCGGCCTAGAATCGATGCCATTGCCGTCGTCGGTCCAATAAAGGCCATCATTCATGGAAATTAATCTAGTAAGAAGGCAAGAAAGAAGCTAAATAAATAAATGTATAGAAATCAACGATGGATAGGAAGCCAGGCATTCTATTGTGTCAGAAACAAGGCACAAGAGCGCTAGAATACACAGAGAATTTTTGTGCTGCGAAGCGGCAGCGTTTCCAGACTCTATTAATCACTTAAATAGCAAAGGAATTACATGCAAACATGGCCTAAACGGCAGGCCGAATTGCGCGCCATTTCACCCACTACTGCATGCGGCATGCGGGGATTATGACGCGCGACGCGCTCAACCCTGAAAGGTAGGAGCTCCACTACTCAACATGCATTTAGCTAAAACGCAGGAAACAAGCTAATCCTAACAACTAGATAACAGCAAGAATTATTCAACATATTGGGCCGGGCCGGGCTGGACATTCATGGGATGCAGCCTCCTCTCTTGTCTTGTTTGGTAGGGCCGCCGCCGCCGCGCTGCTCTTCTGCTACTCTACTCCGCCGCCCACGTAACGCCGCCGTGCAGGTGCAGCGAGCGGCCGTCGGCATCCTTGCAGCTCAATACTACAACAGTCTAGTGATCTTGAGCTCATCCCGCGTGAGCACTGCACTTGCCATGCGATTCGCGGTCCATTCGCTGCTGCTTCTATGCTCAACGCCACGCGGAGGCGGACACCGCCGCTCTCTCCTGCGCTCGCCACCGCCTTCTTCGCCTCCAAGCCCCAATCGCCGCCGGCAATCTCGCCCCGCCTCGTCGACGCCGCCGTCTCCCGCTCCCCCTCCGACGCACTCGCCCTCTCCTTCTTCCTCTGGTGCGCCCGCTGCCCCGCCTACTTCCACCCGCCAGCTTCCTTCGACCGCATCCTCCCCGCCGCCACCCGCCTCGCTTCCCGCCTCCGCACCGCCCCCACGCTCCTGCGCGAGCTTCGCGCCCTCGGCTGCCCCATCAGGCCCCACACCTTCCTGCTCTTGCTCAGGCTCTACTGGCGCGGGGGCCTCTACCCGCTCGTGCTCCAGCTGTTCGACCAAATGCCTCTCTGGGGCTTCCACCCAAACGTCTTCGCCCTCAACGTCGCCCTCGACGTCCACCTCAGGACAGGCCATCTCGACGCCGCACTGCGCCTCCTACGGGAGCGGGACAAGCCGTCGCCCAACTACCTCACCTACGCCATCTTCATCACTCATCTTTCCAGAGCCGGGGATTGGTCAGGGGTGCGCTACTGTTTCATAGCCATGCTGCACCAGGGTTTTCTCCCCAGCGCTACTTCTCTCGCATCGGTTTTCACCTGTTGCAGCAAGGCTGGCACCATGTCTGAGCTGCTACAGTTGCTGTCTTTCACCCTTGTCTCGGGCTATCAGCTCAATTCGCCCATGTGGACATGCTTCATTGCCCGAATATGCCGCGAGGGAAGGCTAGATGAGGCCTGTAGAATGCTGGCAAAGATGCTGGATTCTGGCTCTTCTCCTACAGTGGTGACTTACACACCACTTGTCAAAGGTCTCTTCCGAACTGGGAGGCACGACAAGGTCCATGAAATTTTGGGATCCATGGTGTCCACCGGTTGTAGCCCAGACCTTGTTTTCTATAATGTTCTTATGGACTGCATGATGAAGGAGAAGCGATATGATTGTGCCTTAGAAATTTACCTAAATCTTCATGGGAGCCGGATAAAGCCGGATGCATACACTCTATCGACTTTAGTTCGGGTACTACAGTTGTCACAGAACATAGGTCTTCTTCCTAGAATAATCCTCGGCATGGGCATCTCTTATGATCTTGTGGCCTGCAATTCTATGCTGAGTGCTCTGTGCAAGTCCGGTTTTCCATCTGAAGCCATCCAGTTCTACATTCATATGGTCGATGCTGGCTTCAGGCCAGACAGCTACAGTTATGTCGGATGTTTGGATAGTTTGTGTCAGTTGGGAAGGATTGATCATGCAAAGAGTTTCTACCATAGTATTGTTGATCCAAATGCCTACGTTCATGCATCCATCCTCCGTGGTCTTGTTAGAAGCGGCAAAAGCCGTATGGCATTAAAGATTTTTGGGGAGGCTCTGCGTCAAAACTATGCACTTGATGCTGTGTGCTACACTATTGTGTTACATGGTCTTTTTCAAGCTCATTTGGTTGAAGAGGCTTGCAAGTTGTTTGATAAGATGAAACTTTTAGGAATGGCTTCCAATACTTGTATATACAATGTAATGCTTCGTGGACTTTGCAGAACCAGGGATATGCATGCAGTCATGCAATTGCTAGGAGAAATGGAATGTGCTGCTGTTCAGATGGACAATATCTCATTCAACATTGTAGT
Organism: Guadua angustifolia; assembly: GCA_036346375.1. Taxonomy (NCBI): domain Eukaryota; kingdom Viridiplantae; phylum Streptophyta; class Magnoliopsida; order Poales; family Poaceae; genus Guadua; species Guadua angustifolia. The sequence goes on along the minus strand of CM070518.1, from coordinate 22,093,713 downwards.
TGTGCTCTTAATTAAGTTGCAGCATATTAGTTCGGCTACTGCTTTGGTCAGAGAAATGCTTAATCTAGGCATGAAACTCAGTACCAAAACTCGCTGGTTACTTTCTCAGTCGATTGGCCATGCATTCGTTGTGGAGGATGCTACAATTGCTGAAAGTGATGGGTCTGACTCAGCTAGTGATCTGCTTGTATGCTCAGCTTCATAGTCAATATCAGCTTGTATGCTCAGCTAAATGGTCACTTTTTTGTCAACTAAACAAGCATGCTATTTCTGGATATCTCCACTTCGGTGGCATGTAATTGCATACAGATGTGAACTACTAAAGGCTGGTGAGATCCTCAGTGTCTTTCAACCATCCTGAGGTGCTATACCATTTTCATTGTAGCATCCAACAGCAACTATAATAATTATCGAAGAGCTGTTTACTTCATAGCTACACACTTTTGAGTATCTGTGCCTTTTGTTCCCTAAGGATAATGGCAATAATGCATGCTTCTTTTAACATCTGAACTATTTAATTTCATGGCAATAGTGCTGCAGCTTATTCCTGTATTTTTTTAGTACTTTGCCTGCCATTAAGACCATCTATGCTTTTGTGGGTGTTCTTTTGGAAGGAATGTCCACTAGGGGAAAGTGCTAGCGGAGATTGATACAGTTCTATTTACATTTATGCCTACTTTTAATAACTGAAGGACTGTGGGTCTGTGGTTTCATATAGTATCCCATTGATTATGTGGGAAAATGCATGTATCGCTGGTTCTAGTTGAAAATTATTCGCTCTATAATAAGACCATGCTGGTTATCTTATATTTTCCATGATAGTTCAGAGCTATCTGGAGCTCTATTGCTAAAGGAGCAATTAACAGTAATAATTTTAAGAAACTGTACTTAATAATTTGGTTCTACTCTGATACAGGTAGGTGATCCCTTGTAATGCAGAGGCACAGTGGCATATGTACTATTTGATCTAACACAGAAAATGAAGCAGTCTGATATTGTAAATATTGGATCTTTCCATGATACAATGCTGCTATTCACTAATAAGGAGGTGTATTTGAAGAGGCATACACTTTAAATGATTTTGCCATTTGGCCCATGGACTTGAAGCAACTGCAGGTACACTTTAGATGTTTCTCTATAGCATTTTTCAACTTAGAGACAAGATTCAATTATATTACTTTTTTTTTGGCTTGAAGCTGCTCTAAATTGCACTCTTATGCATTCTCTCAAGGATGCATTATTACTGAGCACACAGTATCATACCTCTTTAGATAGCGCCATGGTGGTGCAAATATTTGCAACTTCATATATATATCCAGGAATTTCCCAATCTGTTTTTGTTAAAATTAATTGTGTTGATCAAGTTATTTTTCTACTATTATTTTATTATTTCTTAAGCAAATGGCACATTTTTATTCATTTTGGTACTAAATTTGTCTCTGAGAAATAAAACTGTTATGTCAGTTCTATATAACTGCTATTGCTAGTTACTTCTGCTTCTATGAAATCAATCAGATTGAAAGCTATGGAGTGGTTAGCTCAACTTCGAAATGTAGGAAGTCGTATTCTGTAGTCTGTAGGTCAGATGGTACCTGCAATTGTCAGCTATGTCCTCTAAATTATCTTCAAGACAACCATATTTTCTCAGAAAACAAAATAAGACCTGTGACTAAAGAATGGCATGCAGCTCAAATGGGAGAAAATTGTGTAGTGTAACATTATTAACATTGTTAACACGTTACACCTGTGGGCTGTTTGCATGTCTTCTTTTTCGGTGTAGGCACACGATCCAAATGAGAGCAAGCTCTAAACAAATAAAAAAAAAGAAAAAACCGAAAACAGTGATCCGTCCTTTAGTATAATAGATATATCCTATGCCAACTCTCTGACAAACTTGGTCTGGACTTAACTGCAGATTAACCCGTCATGTAAGCAGACTGTGGTTCACAGGATGTTCTTTAGGTCTGCTGCAGAACCCAAATTATGTACTGTTATCAAAAGCAATTTAATATATCAACCGAGTAAGAGCTATAAGGTTTCAGCACAACTTGGATCAAGGGAAAGAGAACGACCCGCCAAGCTGTGAGTTGGCAGCTGCCGATGGAGGCTTGATTGCAATCCAGAGCAATGAGATAGTGATGGCAACTAGTCCAGACCAGACGTACACAATGGTGGGTGTCCTGCCTCTCCTGCCCATGAGCCCCTTTGCAAATGGGTATAAATGGGCAAGCACCCAGAAGCTAAAAAACACTCCACCAAGAAGCTTGCTCCATTGTGGGATTGTGCTGTAAATCGTGCGGCTGAATCCAACAGCAATGGCAACAAGGTTGATCATTATGATGGTGAGGGGTGGTATCATTAATGAAGTCCACTTTACTACGTAGAGTTCCGCAAATTCATCCTCGACATCATCACCCACCTGCTTAGATGTGAGCGTGAATGAAATCTCAATCCCTGCAATAACTTTCAGTAGACCTTGCAGCACTGCAGCCAGGTGAGCACTAGTTCCACCAATGAGCCAGAATTGTTCATTTCGCCACCACTCTTCGAGTGCAATCCCGGACCACTTGATCTCCAACATGGCCAGGAGGCAAAGTGTGATGGTGATGATAAGTAGGTATGTCAGGAAGGTGACATTGAGTGTTTGCACAATGAACTGCCCTGAGAAGAGGGAGAGTGCTGGAAGGAAGCAGTAGACAATGAGGAAGATGGATGTGAAGGGATAAATACCAACATTGAGGTACGCGATCCTTTGTAGTACCTGTTGAAAGAGAAAAGTTTGGTCATATTTTCAATGAGGAATCTACGTTAATAGCAATTCTCGAGGAGCGCATAGTGGAGAACCTTCATCTTGGAGCTGGCAAACAGTGCATTATTGCGGGAGAAGAAAATCTCGACAGAACCAGTAGCCCATCGAAGCACCTGGTGAAGACGGTCTGTGAGATTAATAGGGGCAGTGCCACGGAAGGCATCGCGCTGTGTGACACAGTACACTGACTTCCATCCACGATTGTGCATGCGGTACCCTGTCACAACGTCCTCAGTGACAGACCCGTAGATCCACCCCACGCGTGTCCCCCACTCCGTCTTCTCCTCGTACCAGCATGAGACCACGCTGATTGCTTCTGCCACGATGGACGCATCAAGCATTTCACGTGGAATTGTTAGAGCACCAGGTGGACGTCCGTTCTTGACAGATGGATGGTCAGCCAAGGGCCTTCCTTGGAACTCTGCTACCGGGATGGAGTCAATCAGAAAGCTGAATTTCCAAACTTCTTCGGGAATGTGGCAAGGTTCATGCTGTCCCCATCAAAATCACCCATACGGAGAGCAATTGTCTCCTCCGGGTTGGCATTGGAAGCAGATGCCTTGCGGCGTCGTGGGAGGCAGCAGCTGAAGAATCCTGGGCTGTGATCCTTGGAACGAGGCGGATCAAAGCCATAAAGGGCAATTCGACGAAAGAGGCATCCGGTACCAACGTACACCGGTCCTTGCAGACCATCGAGAGCACGCATGTTGACGTCGAAGAAAACAGTATTGTGGTTGGCATAACGATCAGAAGGGTCGATGCCTTCGAACCGCTGAGGGAACTGCACATAGCAGAGGCGGTTACCACCACGATCCATCATGAAGCACATGCCCTCCCTCAGGGCCTTGGAGTTGTAGACGTAGTGATCACAGTCCAGATTAAGAATGAAGGGACCATTAGACATGATGGCTGATGCACGAACCAACGCATTCATGGCACCTGCTTTCTTGTTGTGATCATATCCCGGGCGCTTCTCTCGTGACACATACACCAGCAATGGAAGTCGTGTATCCACTCCTGAAAAGTCAAGAGGTGACTTCTCACGGATGTTCCCATACATTGGCATGTCACTTGGCTTCAGCATAACCTGTGACATGCAAGAAAACTTGTGTGAATTGTCTAGAGCAGAAATAGTTTTTGCACGATTACCATTGAAACAGCACCTGTATGATTCCTGCATGGTCGCCTCGTGCATGATCCTGTGATGGATGGAGCCATGTGCCGGGCCAGTGAGTGCCATCGGCCATCCATGTTGCCTTGGGAATCTTCACTGGCTCAAATTGCTCGTCACCTCCAGCCTTAATCTTTTCCCTCTGAAGGTTCATTGCCTGGATCTCCTCACGGGCATGGTATGCATCAGAGCGGCGACGGATGGCATCTGGCAAGCCGTTAACGCGGACCTTGAACTCATCGTACTCACGCTTGATCCTCCTCCTGTCCTTGACAAAGTCTGCCTTCACCTTATTCTTGAAAGGATCTCTCTTCAGGTTGAAGTAGCTGTCCGGGTTCCTGGGTTCAATGTCATGCTTCCTGCAGAATGGCACCCAAAGATTAGCAAAGCTCGCTGCCTCAGCCATCGCCTCGAAGGTGAGCAATGCCCCTCCATCATCTGACACATAACAAGCAAGCTTCTCAACAGGGTATTCAGCTGCAAGGATTGAGAGAATTGTGTTTGCAGTGACCAGGACTGGCTCCTTCTCTGGATCAGCAGTTGACACAAAGATATCAATTCCAGGAAGATCAGATTTGCCCGTTGGATTGTTGGGTGTTGGCGTCTCAAACTTTTCTTTCAGCACAGAGAGGTCTGTAGCACGGTTGACAGGACAAAGCTTTGGAAGCTGGTCCAAGACCCATGAAAATGCAAACCAGAGTTCACAAACAATTGACATTCCCCAGAGCCAGATGGCATCCTCATTTTGGTGCTTGATACGCCACATGAGGAAGAAGGCCAGTGCAACCAAGCGGATCAGGACAAGGAGCCTGCAAGCAAGCAACAACTCTGACAACTCGGACAAAGATGAAGGTAAGTGGCAATGCAACAATATGTTTTTTCATTTTATTAAGAAATTATTGGCGGTATATGTCTAATTGAAATATTAAACGAATAATGCAGCTTACAATATCTAGTAGACCACTATACAAGTTTGGAATATCAGTATTTCTTTTTCAAAAGATATATTTGAATTTTGGCATTGTTACGTGTTAATGCACGCAATTTTAGTGGTCTTTGACAGAAATGTACAAGATCACTACATAGTATGGCTATAGTACCATTTGAAAGACAGTGAAATCAATTGGTATAGAAGGGTTATTTACTGGGAAGCAGATTCTCGCCATCCGCCTCTGCCAGACGGGAATTAAGCTGCCACAGGCCCCACGTGGCGAGAACCCACGCCAATGAGTCTGACCGAGAGCCGAACGGCAGAGGATCCTCGTCCTATTTACTGGGGTTGCTTCTAGCATCTCTCTCTCTCTCTCTCCTGGGTGTATGTACTCCCACCTCTAATATATATAGGAAAATGATTTCATACTCCTGGGTGTATGTACTCCCACCTCTAATATACCGTTTAAATGATGTTGTTATACCTCTTTATCCTATTGAGTATACTCTAATACTGATTATAAGATGCTTAAAAGTGAGTTTCACGAAAAATTTCATTAAAATCCACTCTTTATAGCATAATTTGTTTACATATTCCTTATACATATGGAAAAGGGTATGCAGCAAAAAATAAGGGTCTGATGAAATTTTTTTAATCATGCTGTATTGGAGTATCTTAGAATTATTATTAGAGTATACCGAAAGTGATAAAGAAGTATAAAGCATTTATTTAAGTGGTAAAGGAGTACATAAAAGGCTGTTCACAGTAACAGCAATGGCACTGGTTTTTTGGGGGTATATAAGATGGCACCTGTAGGGACTGATAACAGCAGCTGGAATCTTGAGCTTGCGGGTGAGCGGTCGCCACGGTTTGGCCATGAGCTCCTTGGGATGCCCCGGCAGTCCGCTTCGACCGTCATCGTCGACGTTGTCCTCCGGCCAAATGGCGTTACCATAGCCATAGGTCCCCTTGGTCTCGAAGAGCCACCGGTTATGATCAAACTCACCTGCAGGCTGCTGGCTGTAGTTCATCGTCGTGAGCGAAAGGCGCCTCTCCATCTTGGCCCCTGGTCCGTGGGGCAGCGACAGTGCCCGTGCCACCTCATTGTTGGAGGCCGAGATGACCTCCTCCCAGTCGGTGTGCTTGTAAGGCTCTTTGCACCCGGGGCAGACGCCGCCGCCGGCCTTGGCGGCGTCTGTGAAGCAGTCGACGCAGATCTTGAAGTCGCACTCGCAGGGGAGGATGTCGTCCCCGCGGCCGTTGCGCATAATCTTGCAGTCGCAGCCGTGGACCATGCAGGCGGAGGAGCCCTTGGGGCCAGGGCGACCCATGTCGGAGTCGTCGGAGCCCTTGTCCATGACGTGGGCACGGGTGACGCTGTTGAAGCCGCCGGTGAAGAGGGAGTTAGAGACGTACTGCTCTTCGGCCTTGCTGCCGTCGTCCATGGGCTGGTTGTCCGGCGTCATGGGGATGCGGACATGGTAGTCCTGGAAGTCGACGCTGCTGATCTCCGAGTCCAGGTCGTCGCGTGAGTAGCTGATGAACCGCCCAGAGTCCGTTCGCCGCCCAAAGACGACCGTCGGCGCCGATGTTGGTACCGTCGGCGGCTTGTCGGCGCTGTGCGGCGGCATGCGGCTCTTGAGGATTCCCTTGGATGCCATGCCTTCCCTGCCCTCCTTCAATGTGACTATCTCCTACTTCTTCTTCTCGTTCGGTAACTGCTTAATTCTCCGTTGGTGTTATCCGCTCGCTGATCTGCAGAATTAATTACATCGCCGAAACCATGGGAGCTGTTGGCAGGCTTGCAAAATAGGCATGACAATATATAGAATAGATAGTGCAATCAATTTACGAGTTGGCTGCTGTAGAGCCATCGAACTCTTATGGAAAGTTCCATGTGTGTTGACAAGTTGATGATGCTATTGTTTGGGAATGCAAAGAAATAATAGCTAGGTACGAAACGCGGCAAACATAGCTATCTATAGAGCGAATCCAGAAAGAAACTTCCAAATGCATCATCATCGGAGAAGAGGAGGAAGAAGAAGAAATGGCAAGAGTAGTACTAGGCGTGGCATAGTAAGGCGGCAAGTTGGGTGCATGCCATCGATGAGCTAGCAAGAAAAACTGGGGAGAGCTAGCATACTATCGATGAGCAAGAAACATATAATTAGCACTAGAAGAAGAAGAAGAAGAAGACGAAGGATCGATGGATCATGGAGCTGGCTCACCTCGTCGATATATCCACTCCGGACGACAAATTAAGCAGCAGGAGTTGTGCTAATATGTAATGGAATGCAACGGAATGACGCTTCAACCTGCATGAAAGGACGAGGAGCTAGTCTGCTAGTGCATGCGCTGATGCATGGGCGGTTTGGTATGGATTAAGAGGCGCCAAGGAGAGGAGATGGAGGAGGGGACGTGGGACGCACGACATGACACCCAAAAACGAGTCGACGACTAGTTCGCTGCTCCATGCATGATTTTTCCTCCTACTAACTTAATGTCCCGGTCGGTCAAGTCAATAACGCCTGCATGTTGCAGCAGATGGAATTTGGATTATTATTCCCCTTTGCACCGGAGGCCAGGGGGTTTTCATTAGATCGACAAGCATGCATGCAGTAAAAACTTGGCATAGTTAGGCACCACATCTCCATGAAGCTGTGATCTTGATGTTCATATCTATATGCACACATGAGCGAGCTTCGTTACAAATTTTACGAGGTTGTAGATTTATCCTCAATTTTTTTTCTCTTTCTACATGTGTGTAAAAAACTAAACAGGGCGTACTCATCGCGCGCGGCTTCCTTATAATCCGGAAATAAAAAAAAAGTTGGCATTGCGATCGTGATCTAATCAAGCGAGCGTACGTCGTGCTCGCGACTCCGAGTCCTGATTGACACAACAACAATGCAGTCCAACCTCCAAATTCCAACCGCTTCTCCCTCCCATGCTACTAGCTTTAATATCTAGCTCAATTTGCCATACATAAATATAAACAACAGAAAAAGGAACATGCATGATGAGTTGGACTGACAGATATGTTTAATTGGAGAGGTCATGCGTCTGTGTACGCGGTGCTTCTATTTATCATCCCTTTCAATACAAACTGCATAAATCATAAAGCAAATGGAGAGATAAATAATCATCAACTATCATTTAGTCTCTACTAATATAAATTTGCAGTTGGTGGCAGCGATCCGTTCTTCCTACCCCCTCCGCCCACCATATCTCCAATAATAGCCGGTTGTTATAGCTAATTATTCTTTCTCGATTTATAATACCATATCTCTAAATATGGCTGATTATTATAGCAAAATTTCTGATTATTACTGGTAATTAATAGCCGACCAATCATTCCTTTTGTACTCTATATATGCTGTACAGTTTTCACAAAATCAATCAAGGGAATTCATTCAAGATCTCCCATGTCGTGCCGCTACGGTGAATGAACTCGACAAACTATCAATAAGTGACGGACTGACGTACATGGCTGCGAGGCGCAGGAGGCCGAGCTCCGCGATCAGTAGTAACTGCGGCCAGAAGGACAACCAGAGCGCGACGCCCACCGGCTGCCATGACCCCAATACCGCCGCTTGACGTGAACAAAGCGTCGACGCGCTCACAATGCGGTCTACGACACCGGTGGGACATTGTCGGCGGTGAGAGAGTCATTGGCATACCCTTTGGAGATAAATGGGTTGATCCAGCTGAACGTCGCAAGAGAGAGGAACGATGCGGTGGCGCACGGTCTCTCTATGAAAAATACTCGGACAGTAAGCCTCATGCAAGTTCAAACTGCTTTCGCAGGCACCGAAACTATCACCAGCGTTCATCTTCAGCATCGAATCATTTCCTTTGGAAACATCAGCATTGGCATCACTTTGTTTACTAGAAGAATCACTTAAGACAAGCTCCTCAATTGTTGCCGAGATACTAGACAATGAGGCGTTGCCGGATCCAAACGAGAAGCTCCTCTTCACCTCCAATGTCCCCGACACACCGCTACCAAACATAATCTTAGCGGCACTAGAGGAACTCCTTGAGCTCACCGATGACGAATCTTCCTCGACGCCGCAGCTAGACGCCGCCCCCGCCAAGACGGCGGCATGGAGTCGATCCGCCGACTCGCGCTGGGTGCTCGGCCATAATCGAGTCGCCACGCCAGCCAACGTGGAGCTCGAGAACTCCCTGCCGGGGCGCCGTCCAATAGAGAAGGCAATGGGGTGGTCCGATCGGAAGGCGGCCGCCTGGTGCAGCGGCTTGGCGACATGGGGCCTAGGGCTGGGGGTTGCGGCGAGGATGGTGGGGAATAGGGCGGAGGCGGCGAGCGGATCGGGCGTGGGATCCATCGGCGGTAGCGGCGGGTGAGGCGGGGGCGGCGGGAGAGGGTAGAGCGTGTGCGGCAAAGGCGGCTCTACGGCGGCGGCGCGCGGGGGACGTGGGTTTCGTTTTTCGGCGGGGCTAGGGGATGGGCCATAGGCAGAGAGAAGGAAATGGAAACAGGTTGAATCGATCTGTACATGTACAGCTGCTATCTTAAAACAGAAAAAGATTGGTAATATATATTGCTACATAGAATGTATTTGGTTTTAATTCATTCCGGAGGAGAAACTATAAAAACTTTTGTAATCGGGAGAAATAGATGTTTGATCTTGTAGCACAATTTTTTTTATTGCTTGACTTTTATGTTTCGTTACCAATTTTATTTTTCGTAGCAACGCACGGGCATTTATCTAGTACTTGTACAACTTTCAAATAGCGACACCTCCATTTAAATTTATGCATCTTATGTTTCTGGCTCCTTATTATCATTACCTCCAGCTTTTTAATTTCTTCCATCTCAAACGGCGCCGGATTGAACCAAACTACTGTATGCTTCTTCAGACTGGCTTGGTTTGCACTTGAGGCTTTTGATTGCTCAAAGCAAAGCAAAATAACCCACAGTAGTATCGCCCTAATCACTTCCTGAATTTTCCATCTTGCCTCTCCAATACACAACTGGTTCAGACAGACGGGTTCCTCAGGTGTATCACACTACTCTTACGTACGTGTTTGGTTATACGTTAGCATTGTTACCACCCTCCCCAAAAAAGAAAAAAAAACTTCCTTCCAGTGGTCAACTCCAACTCATGGGTTTTTAAGTAATAATAAGGTGAGACATCATGCATGGCATTACTCCTCATGTTGCGAATTGCTTATACGACCAACATCATGCTTTCAACTCACACTAGTAGTATAACTCGATTAAATCTATGCGTTGCCGACATGCAGACAAGAGAACGAGCAAAAACCTTAACTTCGTAGCACTTGCTCATGCATATACGTACACATCAGAGATGTAGTAGACTAGCTAGTGCCTGAACCATCACATCAGGACGGACATTCACTAGACAGAGCCTTCAGCAATAGCAGCAATCTTAAACTAACCGAGGACAGTAACCCCTATTCCTGTACAGCAAGCAATTTCTCATGCCATGCCCCAGAAAGTAACCAACCGAAAGCCCTGAGATACAGGAAGAGGAACCGATGGAAAGCCTGCGCAGGGGTGAAGGGTTAATTCGTTGGTAACATATTCAACAGCCACAACCTCTATCAAGTTTCAGCCTTGTATATCCGGTGGTCAGAAGCTGATGAAATCACCCTTTTGCTCCTTCCTGGGAGTTCTATCCTGCTCAGACGAGGTGCCCCCTTTCTTACCACAGATCACGTCGTCACGATCCTGAAGCAATTCATCCCCACTAGACCGATATCCGGACCCTGCTGGTTTCCTTACAGGGGCATCTTTACTAACAACAGCGCGGGGGGATTCCTCAGGCTCCACGGTAACTGGAATCATCGCTGGCTCTGGCTCAGGTTCTACAGCAACAGGTTCCTTGAGCTCTTCATACTTGGAGAGAACCTTCTGCAGTTCATCGTGGATGCTCAATGCCTCAAAGAGCTGAGCCTCATTATCACTGGCCCTCTCAACGATTCTCTGGATTGTGTATTGACACTGTTGGCACTGCTGAACCAGGGTGGTAGTCAAGTCATCCTGCATGCATGTCATGTCAGGTGCAATCAGAACATAAAGGTGACAATAGCATAGTACTAATTTTGCATTGAATTAGAGATCTACAAAATAAACAGATTACAAATGATAAAGATGAAGTTCATATTACAAGGTGAAGTTATTCACATATTGTCTGTTAATTTCCTATTGTAATCAGGTAAGGAGGGATAACAGGATGATTAGTCAGTAGGTGTATTTGCTGCAGTACATTATAAAGATACTGAATTGTAACAAATGCTAGCAATCAAAAAAATAATTTCCATATGCAATCATGTATGAAGTCATCAACGAAACCTCAACCCTGTTTATTGAGATGTTTGATTTCACCTATTCACACTATACAACATTAACTAATCACCAAGCCAGAGGATTTAATCAACAGAGAAGAGCACAGCCTCACCTCTAGAGCCTCTTTTTGTGGAGAAGAAGATAGCACAGTGGAAAGAAGTTCAACACTATTACGAGCCACCTCAAAAGCCTCGTCGATTTGCACAGAAGGGACAGCACGAACTTGAGCAAAACTTTCATGTGGAATTCCTTGATACCCTTCCTGTGCTGCATCAGAATATGGTTCAGCTGCAGTTACTGAACGGGGAGGAGTAAAAATTGGTGCCAGGCTCTTGTCATCGTGCCCAGGGAAGCGAATTCCCCTAGCTCTTAAGCTCTGCAATGGATACAAAATATTAACTGAAAGCCACAAATTTGACAGTACTAGCTGGCCCAAAGTAATGATTGTTTCAGGCACATCATTGTGGTCTATGGATGCATTGTAAGATTTAAACCATCACTAAATGAATGTTGATGAACATACATCTGAATTATTTATCCAAGTTACAGGAGAAGAAATTCTAGATCAATAATAGTCCCACCAAATGTCAAAAGGAACAAAATAGTTCTCTCTGATTATTGGCAGGTCAGTCGTCAGTGGTAAAGCACTGTTTCAGGATAAATTGCACTAGGGTGATTTAAGAACAAAGCATATGTACCTTGTAAGTTTCTTCATACACCGGAAGGTAGCGGAGCTCATCTCCTGACTCTCCCCATGCTTCAATAAGCATAAGTGCCTTGTTTCTGTTGTTAACTATAGTCTGTGGACAATCAATTAGCTTTACCATCTCGTCAAGGACCCGCTCAGCAGCAATCTCAGAGAAAGACTTCTCACAGTTTTTGACAACGGTCTCGAGGAGGACAAGAGCTAGATATTGCACCCGTGGATTCTTCAACATGATTCGTGTCTTGATGGCACGGATGACCTCAACGCTGTTGACCCTTCCAGTGTTGACCATTTCGCATATCTCAAGATTGGTAGTCCAATCAGGCCCATCCATGGTCTCCAGCGTGGCTTCATCAACAATCTTGTCTGCCATGTTCTGGCCCTGAAAAAACTCCATCATCTTGAAACTCATGTTACTCACGCCAGCTGACATCTTCCGGCTAACTTCTGCACCACTTATCTTCAGCCGCTCGCCAAAGGCATTGACTTTATCCATCAAGTTGTCACTCATCCTGTTGGAGTGCTTTGCTAGCAGAAACTTAATGTGATTCTGCAGACAAATAAAGAGCGACGTTAGGACAAGATGTTAAAAAAGAAATTGAGCATCAAAACTGTAATTTAACTGTGACAACCGGAGCCGGTGGCTGAGATTGGCCAAGAGAGAAAGAGAACCCGCGTTGGTAACTAAGGAGATGCAAATAGCTGAGAACACCAACAGTAGTAAACCCCAAGAAATAGAGGGGTAGAGAAGAAGCCATACCTATGGCAGCTGGACAGCACTCTACATGCAAAAACGAGGATATTTGAAGTTGAACATAGGTGCAATCTCTGTACGAGAATCTAAAATTGATCATCTTTGTGGGATAACTACAGTTTGCTGCCGAAGAGTAGAGAGAAATAAGAGAAACTTGCGAGTGTATTAGTAGTACAGAGTGGTGCAATCTACCAGTCGAGATGTAAACTGATAGAAGCATCATGGAGATGGATGGTTACATAGTCCCTCCCGTCAGAAAGTTTTGGACAACGACATGGTCTGCAAAACACATATTTGACTAGAAATTTGTATTGTAATATACCTTTTTCAAGACAAATCTACACGTATGTATCCAATTGAAATATTTTAAAAGATATTTATAGTCAAAATGTCCATGTATTTGCGAGAGGGAGTAGTAAGTTGAGAACAAAAAAAGAAAAAGAAATATCGGGGATAGTGATGAATGGGTAATTTGACCTGGATATGGGGTTCTGGTTCTCTACCATTAGAGCACTTGGATACAACAGCAGCAAGACTAGATTAAACCCGAATCCGGGAGCATACTGTAGTAGAAGAAGATGGAGCAATGATGGGGGGAAGAAGAAAGAAAACCTAATCTTGCTCAGAAGGCAGCGCCTGCGTTACAAAGGGAGGGAAATGAAATCCCCAGTGGATGCTGCGGGTGAGAGGGATGGATCGGGGCTGACCTGAGGGCGGTCGTGGTCCCTGCTCTTTTCCCGTCCCCGCCGGAGAGGAGGAGGAGGAGGAGGAGGTCAGCCGCTGCTGTGGATGCTGCTTCCCTTTTCTCTTTACCTGTATCTATCTATCTGACTGTACTGTATGTACACAGACAGAGCAGAGACATGTTCAACCAGGCTTAATAGGTGGTACTAGACACCCGCGCCACACGTGATCTGACTTCTTTTATGTAAAAAAAACTTAATTTCGGTATTCTCGATCGTATTTTCTTTTAAAAAAAATCGGCTAACTTGAAGCCATCGATAAATTTACGTAGCGGGAAAAATTGGGCCTATTTTTTTGTTGAAAAAAGTTAGTAAAATTGGGTTAAAAATTGGCTCACTAGGAGCCGTCGACAAGACAGGAGCAATCTGTGCAAGTCACGAACAAATTCTGAAAGTTTTGATGGCCTCATAGTTTAAGGGTCTTCCTTTAAAAAAACATAAAAATCAGAAGACTGAAGTAAATTTTGAAAGTTTTGAGGGCCTTCTCGCTTAAAAAAATAGATCTAGATATAATTTCTGAGGGGGTTTTAGGGGTTTTCCGTTAAAAGAATACAAATAAAATCATATTACAAAAGTTTGGAGGGTCTAAACAGAAAAACTGTGCATAAACGTAATTTCGAAACCACACGTGCCGACGTGGCCTCTTCGCAAGCAAGCGAGTCGACGACGACGTTCCAAGACGCCGACGACTATCGCTTAGAGAGGCCGCATTGCCTCGAAATACGCGTGGCATGCCATGGAACTAAAAAACTGTAACACCCCGACGCCAAATGCGCCGCGGATGCTACCAACCCTCTAAACTACCAAAAACAAAACCGGCTTAAAAATTTAAGCCACCGAAATTTACAAAATTTCGGCACGACCTCTCTAGAAATAGGGACATCCACTCAGCAGACAGAAAACATAAACAGTTATGATATCAATCTAGCAGGTCCTTAGTTAACCAATCACACATCCCACGGAAAATTAATGAACTCCATCACATAATTATTACAGAACAGGAACTCATTAAATATAATTACAGATGACCCTTTTTCAAGAATCTTCGCGAGCTATTTACGATCGAAACTATAAATCGACGTGATGGAAAGGTGAAGATGCAAAATGTGATTGTGCTACTACCCCCATCCATGCATGCCTGATTCAAGGTACCTGCAACAATACAAACAACAAGCGTGAGTCGATGACTCAGCGAAGTACAACAAAGAATAATTTCCTAATCAATCGCATTGTCCTACTTAAGAGCATAACATCCATCCTTACATAAATACATCAAGCAAATAAAACAGAAGTATAACCACTAATTCTCTAATACCAAACCCATACTCGTCTTTGATGGAGTTCACAACCCCACGACAATGAAGCATAACATATAACCTGAAACATAAATCATATCTTGCAACCAGACATAAAAAAATACAGAATCTGCATAATCCATCACACAGACACGAGAATACATAATCTGAATAATCAATCACACAAACATGGAAATACAGAATAGGCATAATACATCACACAGACATGAGAACACAGAATCTGAATAATCACTCACACAAACATGGAAATACAGAATATGCATAATACATCACACAGACATGAGAACACAGAATCTGAATAATCAATCACACAAACAGGGAAATACAGATTGTGCATAATACATCTCACAGACATGAAATTACGGAATTTGAATAATCAATCGCACTTCTACAATCATGTAATGCATTATGCATGCTCACCTGTTTCACTTCATTACTAAACTCCGACACATATCTCTTTAATCTTTTTGGATGAGGCCACGACTCGGTCCAACTCGACACCTTTCCATTTAACTTAAAATCATCGTTATAATGCAATGCGACATGAATGCTCTCTTTGATGCACGTACCGGTACTTCCGAGTGCCCACCCGTCGGTGTGCACCCTCACGTCCCTTCCATCTCGTGGAAGGTGCCTACTCTTACTGTCTCGCTCCCATTCACCTCGATGAATGGGACTACGAGGTAGGACTTTCGTGTTCACTACGTGTGAACACAGAGGCCCGCATCAGAATGGGTCGCCTCTTCTTTTAATGCATGCACAATGCAATTTACAAGAATGAAATGCAACCCTTCAATCATTGCCACTCACTAACATAGCCATAACCACTCACATAAACCTAGCCAATTCTCACATTCATGAATTGACAGCGATACTAGATTAATCCGATTCAACAATAAGACATGGCAACCCATTACAGTGCTTCTGTCATACAATTAAATCATACGGTCGCCAAACCACGTTCACCACTATACACTTACAATTAATTACTCACTTTCCATTTGCTAACTTTCATCCACCCTCCTTATTTCCATACATGATCATTCGTACTAGTCTAATCAACCTCATGTATAAACCAGGGCAACATATCGCCTAAATTAGTAGCACAAAGAAATTTTACAAATATACTAACTCTAGAGATGACTTAATCATTTAAACCTAGTTAATAGAAGAACACGCTAACGGCTCTCTCAATTTAAGATCTTATGCATAACCCTTAATAAATCAAACTAATATACAATAGTATGCTCACAATCAAATGGCAGTAAGTAATTATTAACTCACTCGAGCAAGATACTTACTATAATCAACCTTACTAAAGCCCACTTTCAATTAAAGTTTGTCTACTTAGCAGAGCAGCCTTTAAATGAGAGAGCATCACATATGAATACACAACCCCGCTCAATAACACGATATACTTGCACCTATTACCTTTACCTGTTAATCGCCATAAGCAATGTCTCTTAGCGATTCACCAATTAATTAAGCGCTAGAAGCAAACAATCAAATAAATCCTCCTAGCCATGGTTTAGGGAATGCACTTGCCTTTAACCGTTGCAGAATGGAGTGGCATACGGTTGAGGCCACTCCCGACAAAACCTTCTCTGCAATTAAACAATAATCATCCAACTCAACTTTATGCACACTCGAAACACGCGACAAAAGAATACAACTCTTTTGCATAAATTCAATTAAAAATTATAATTAATTCATGCCCTTAACTGCACTAATTAATTGAATGCTCTAAATTACTTCCATCAGTGTAACCCAAGGACCTTTACATAAGTATCATGCTTTAGTACTTTACAAGTACCAGGTACTGGTTAAGTGGCATGCCTAGTAATCTTCTATGCCATTAGTTATAGCAATACTAAATAAACAATTATATCTAAATATAATGCTCAAGAAGTATTTTTTTCTCCTTCTACAGACACTGGAGATTGGAGTTTCATTAGACAACCATTCATCAAAAGAGTACATGCGAAACAAACATACAGAGAAGTGTAACATAACAGTACATGCGAAAATGAGATATTCAAATGTAAAATGCTAGCTCTGAACCACCTGCATATACCACTCGGGATCAACACATATCAGTTCAATTCTGACACGAGATTAGAGTTACTAGGAACCCATATACATCAGTATCCACTTTAGCATCTAAATACATGCACCAAGCTTAACATTCTTTAGCAATAACAAGGAATAACTAAAGGAGGTGCTACTATATGCATTAAACTCACCACAACATTTTACCTCAACTGACATCAAGGAATGAAATATCAACCAAATAACCCTTCTAGGCATTTCCTCAAACACCTTAGCTACAACAATTCATCCATAAGCTAGACCCCACCTCCACTTACCCCAAGAATGGAGAGGAAGAAGGAGGATGTGCTGCTTGCTCTTCGCCCTCTGCCGCCACTGGCCTCTTCTGGTCTTGCTACTGGCTGGCCAAGCAGGCCAGAAAGGGGAGGGCTGCCGAGATGCTCCTGCTGCTCCGAGCTTTGCTTATTCTTTGGAGCTTCTTCGCTGCTCCACAGAGGAGGGCGCCGGCCAGGAAGAGAAGGCCAAGGAGATTACAAGGCGCCGCCGAGGTTTTGCAGAGCGATCTTAGAGCCAAGAGAGGAGAAGAGCTCGCCACCAGAGAAGGAAGAGGAGCTCACCAGCAGGAGAAGGGCAAGGCCAGGAAGACTGGAAGATGTCGGCTGGGAAAGAATCTGTCAGAGAGGCAAGCTCACCAGAGAAAGAAAAGAAGGAGTCGGCAAAATTTGGAAAATATCTTCCTCCAAGATTGACAGACCACACAATAACAAGGAAGAGAGAGTTAGATGAGGAGGAAAATTTCCAAAAAAAAAACAACCCCTCCTAAAAAAAACCAACATTCAGCTTTTAACCATTAGCGCGAAAAGACAATTGTCAGGATAGACAACCTGCCGCAAAAACTAAACAGCGTAGAGAAATCACCCATTCCGATAAGTATTTCACGGAAAACTCAAAACCTTTAATAAACTGCGAGGCGACAAAACTTTTCTCCAGAATAAATCCTTGAATGAAGAAAATGAAGACAATTTCGGCCAAAACCCAGGAAAACGATTTTTCGGTATTACAAAAACATTCGGAATTTAATATTGGTATTATATTATTTAATATTTCATAGTTTAATATTGAAATTTCTTATTGCTTGGTGCTCATCATACTTGCTAATTGTGACAATGATAGCTATACAGCTTATGTAAGCGTCTCTAGGATACTAGGCATGCACCGACTAATACCATGATCCACACAAGCACAGGAGAAGAAGCGTGGGCTCATGTACGATACTGGACCACTCAATCCATGATTAACCAATGCTAATTACCGATATATAATGCATGGCCACATGTATGACATAGACAACAATTTTGTCTGCACCATATCTTGCTAAACCTCTTATCTCTATGAATATCAGCTTATCACACCCAACGCCATCTTACTATTTATTTGTCCTCGAGTTATACGTACGTGTGTAAGCACGCAAATCCACACTAGTATATATAATGTCTGGGAAGATTTAGCCGCAACCAGGCATGCCACATCATCCTTTTTTCGGAAAAGTCCCTCAGAAAATTAGAAATCGTGGATAGGTCTTTTCATCGGTTATTTTGTGAAAAGGACCCTATGGTTCCGCAAATTTGACACGGACGCCAGTTCTTTAGACCTAGAAGATTTAAAAAATTTTGAAATTGCGAACAGATCCTTCCACTGATTATTTTGCAAAAAGGACTCCGTAGTTCCGTAAATTCGATTTACAAAAACTCAAACCAAATTTTTTCTCACTAGTTATATCTAATTAATGTAATATTTTAGCACCCAGAAAAAAAAGGGGGCTGCACAATTGTAAATAGATGCTTGATAACATGGCTATATTCTGTGTTACACACGTCGGTATCCTGAGTCGTCATTTTTCCCTTTACCAGGGAAAGAGTTAATTCTAGCTGGATTGCCAGTAATACTATCACACATTTTTTCTCTGGGGTGGGAACAATTTTTGAACGGTAGCAGTAGAGACAAACCCTACGGCACATGTGTGTATATATACACATATATACATATACATACATACATTCACACACATATGTATGTATGTATGTATGTATGTATGTATGTATGTATGTATGTATGTATGTATGTATAAAAGAGAATAAGATGATGTACAAAGATTAAAAAGGGAAAAACAAGCCCAAACTAGGGAAAGAGATCAAGATAATGAATCTAACCAACCAAATAAGCTTTGTTTATACCACTCTTTACATGATGCACATGCAGAGAGAGATCATTCATAAATATTCTTTTCCAGTTTGATATACTTGGAGCAATACTCTCAAATATCCAATTGTTTATTTGTTTCCAAATTATCTATGCTGCGATAGTAATAATTTTCATGTATAAGATAGAGTCAAAGTTGTTCTTGGAACATTCTACCTTTAGAACAATATCCCGAGTATTATCCCAAAGTAATCCGATAATATTCCAACATGCAATATTGAAGGAGCAATTGAAGAATAGGTGATTTAATGTTTCCACCAATTGATCTTGGCATAAAACACAATAGTGACCGTCCTCCAGATGAAAATGTTTTCTATGTAGCACAGCTTTAGTATTAAATCTGCCCATAAGCAATAATCATGCAAACACTTTTAGCTTCATCACATATTTACTTACTAATCCACTTAAAAAGGTTTTGATGTGGCCATTGTATGAAATGAATACTTACAGAACTTTTGTGATGTGTGTATACTTCAATTCCAAATGTAAGTCCAAGCATCCAAAAAATTGTTCATTGGCAAAAATCTTTGAATGTCATCAATTAACAAGCTGTACTCCAGAAAGGCGTCATTAGTAAATGGCAAATTAAAGTTATGTCTTATTCCTAGGTTACATAGAAACTGTGAGACTGAGTTGTCTGTCTTTTTGGCAAAAATATATAGGGCCAGAAATCTGAGGCAATAAATATTGTGATTTCAAATATCTATCCAAAATAATGCTAATGTCCCTATTTCTACAGTAACTATAGCAATACTTCTGCAAGAAGTAATATATTTCGTAACATCCCTCCACTAGAAAGATAATTGAATTCTTGAGCAATGAGGGATTTTATCTCTATAATAGGTTGATCAAATCAAATTCACCATGAAAAGGTCATGTATGTTATAAGATTAGTGGAGGTTTTTTTTAATAGAAGTTCCTCATTCTGAATTTGTAGTTTAATAACACTAAAACCCCCTTTGTTTTTTGGCCAGTATACCAATTCCCATGCTGCTAGATTTTTTCCCTTTTTACTGAGGCCAGAGCCACGCCATGGACAATGTTTTCTTGCTCTATCAATATTGTTGATCACTGTTATTGAAATTCTCAATGAGCACATATAATAAGTGGAAAGGGCTGACAAAACAGCGTTAACCATTTGCAAGCATCCATCATAAGTTAGATAAGATGCACGACTTGATAATGTTTGCTCAACTCTATCTATTAACGGTGAAAAATCATTTACTCTTGGTCTTGTTGTGTCCAAAGGTAATCCCAGATAAGTAGAAGGCATGGTTTAGCTGGAGTGGCTGCTAGTTCGTGTGGTATGCTCATCTTTTGTGAGTATTCTCCGGTCTTGTTGGCCGCGCGACCTCATCGGGGTTAAATTGTTTGGCTGGTACATCAATATACGACCGCAATCCTCTCAACGAAAAAAAAAAACGATTTCAATCTGTTAACCGTCCCACAGAATCCGAATTTGATTCTTTCAAAGTCAGGAAATGCTTGGAGAATCATGCCTGCTCGATCTTTCAAAGTCCAACTCGGCTCTAGCCTTGCTGTTGTGCTTGTATCTTTCAATTCAGAGCCTGCGACCGCGTGCTCCTTGACGTCCCATCCAAAGAGAAGAAGAGAGTAGGGACGGAGGCTAAGCGCTCCACTTGCTTGACCTGCTCCATCTTCACTTCACCATCATACTCCGATCAATCTATTTCTGGAG
The DNA here is from genome assembly GCA_036346375.1 of Guadua angustifolia. Classification (NCBI taxonomy): domain Eukaryota; kingdom Viridiplantae; phylum Streptophyta; class Magnoliopsida; order Poales; family Poaceae; genus Guadua; species Guadua angustifolia. The sequence continues at coordinate 22,072,939 of CM070518.1, read as the reverse complement.
AACAGCAAATACCGGGACTCATCCTGTCGCCCTCACCATCTACATTTCTTCACAAACATCCCTATCAAATGCTTCATCACAATGCCAAGATTGCTTCCAAACAACTTCACAAGAAATCGCTGCAGTTTTAGCAACAGTGAATACTTCATCAAGACAGGAACCGTACTTTAGTAACATCCATGCCAATTGGCATTTCACATGTTTATCCTGGCTTCAATAAGCTCAGACAAGGGTAGCATCTCCATAAAAAAAAAAACACCCACAGTTTACATCCAAAGAGCTTCAACAAGAGCAAAGGCAGCAGGCGAGCTCAGAGAATTGACTGTGTACATATCATTACCCCTGGCGGTCTTATCCCCAAATTTGGAGCAAAAAATATATATATATATACATGAAACAAAACAACTTTAACCGCAAAAAATCCACATGTTCAACTGCTAGCATTCACAAGCACACCACGGACTCGAGTGAGTGGCCGGGTTGATTATCCAAGCTGCATTCCTGTGCCAATCTAGCCCAAAGGACAGCCAAGTAGCGTTTGTTCGCAGAAGATAAATGCATGCATCATCTGCTGCTGGGATCCATTCCAACCGTGCAAAATCATCATTCTAGACCTGCAAACAGCCGCAGTGTTCTTGTCACTACATAAGCACAGTGTGGCAGCATATGGTACAGTTAAGAGCCACCTACAAACGGAACAAAATAGTACTTTCCCATGACTTCAACAACTTACAGGTTTGCAGGGCAGTAACAGCCTCCTCCATGATTAAAAAGTGTGATGATATCAAAGTTTAAAAAGCTCTCCCAGCAAAACTTGCAAAGTTGCATTATAGCAGTTCATCTGCTCTATCGAAAATAAACAAAGGTAACTTCATTGAGAAATCCGGACCTGAAAATCGAAGGAGTAGCACATTTGTTATGACATCCATCAGATAAAGTTCTTCTAAGTGAACAAATTATCTTTGGAAAAGTACATCACAGGAGGGAGTAAATGAGGAATGAATTCCTATGGCCATAATGCTCAAGCCAACACTATAATTACATAACAAAATTTGCCCTACAAAAATATGAAATCACTGTGTACTAACACTCAAGTCCAATTGACAGACTACCTTGTACATTTTGTAACCAACACGCAAGAAGTGTTCTGGACTGACACCAACAATATCAATGGTCATCTGATTTCTAGTGCAAGTGCATACATGAAGCTGGTGGAGCATTTATGAGGTCCATTTTGTATGCTGATCAACTAGCACAAACCTGACTTCATAGAATCCATGTAACAAGTCTATGTGGAATGGCATTTATATTCCCAGGTGCATGGGTGGCGGTCTAGTCTTTGGATTGATAGTCACTAGAGTGTGCGTGTTATTCTCATTTTTTTTCCTTTTTTTGTTTAAGGGCTGTGTGCTTCTTGTTAAGAACAGGCCGGGAGAAATTTTAAGGACTTGTATCATCTTGATGTAATGTTCTTGAAATTAATAAAATCTTCATCTTAAAAAAATGTGGAATGGCATTGACCTATCCTCTCAGGTATGTCAGACTACCAATTCTGAAAGCATCCTTATGAGGGGGATAACATGGTTCATTGTAAAAATGTCAAACTACCAGTAAGAGAGAAGGCGAATGTTATGGATGTAATCAAAACGCAGTACAACAAAATAATAGAAGGGCAAGATTTTGAGGTACTAAAAAACCATATTTAATGGAAATCTAGTATCCTACTATACTAGTGTTGGCGCAACAAACAAATATATTGGAAAGAAACTCAAGTCAGTTTAGAACAAAACTGAGAAAGCTAAGTTTCATCGCCACGGTTGCTGAGAGTGAGATGACAGGATTCAACAAAGGTGCTCCATGATCTCTAAAGATTGCAGACTTGAGCTCATTATACTGATCAACAACTGAGTTGTACAAAGTCTCTGAGAATTTCTCCCTGCCCTGAATGAATGAAAGAAAGAAAGAAAGAAAGGCAAACACATTCACTGTAAAAAAATTTCCAAAAGACAAACAACACCACCAAACAAAGGCAATATTAAATAAGTAAAGTAAACACCATCAGTGAGCAAAAGTTGAAAGTAACTTGGATAACTTATATGCATCATGCTAAGTTTTATGTACACTAATTACTAAATAAGAAAGGGTTTCAGTCCTAGGACCTAGGGGATTAAATTTAAAAGACTAACAGCAACGAGAAACTTAGCATTGCAACAAGGCAATCCAACCACCAGTCCCAAGTGAGTCAACAAGGCAATCCAATCACAACATGACTGGCTTTTATTACTTCTACTGACTCATCATGTGTTCGGTTATCACACTGGCTGCTTGGCCATTCGGCTAAACATCTCTACTGTCTATTGATACTTGGCTGTGCTACTCGGCTATTACTATGGTTACCATTCCCACTGCACTTCTCCCGATTCACTCGGTTGCATCTCTATTCGGCTGTTTCCTCACAACCGAGTACTACTACTCCAATCCCTCTCCTCTCCTAATGCTTCCTTCACTCGGCTGCTTCTCCCCTATGGCCGAATGAAGCTGGGCTCTCTCTCTCTCCTCTACTTCTTCCTCCATTCGGCTGCTCCCCTAGCCGAGCCTGCTGAAGGCGCATGAGCTAACCCTAGCTCATGCAGAATAGGGGAGATTTTGAGTTTTCTTTAATTTTTAAAGTTTTCTCTGTGATACGGATGTTCTTTACTGAACAAACGCGTACCCGGCCTCAAGCCCGAACGGGAATCGGTGGAGGGCGCCGTCGGGACTCGACGACGACCTATGATAACTAGAGAGGCTATACGGAGCCACCGGCCAGTTGTCGATGGCAGCGCCTGCTAATTGATTTTCTCCTCAACCAAAACGTGAGTCTCTTTCTTCTCTGGTTGTCTATTTATTCAATGCCCTCAGGCTTACAGGTTTCCTTAACCAACTAAGGATAAACATAGAAGTAAGGATAGAAAATATAGAAAGATAAGATTCTAAAGATAAAAGGATAAGACTCTCCTAAAACAGATTGTACTGGCTTCCGTTTTTGTCAAATATCCCCTGGAGTGTTGCGGCCTGTTGGTCCTGCCAGACGCAATGCATTACGGCGTCGGACGTATATACGGTCCGCAGCCGTAACAATACTCCCCCCCTCGACACCAAGCTTGTCCTCAAGCTTGAAATCAGGGTAAGCTCGACGCAGAACAATGGCATCCACCCAAGTCGCCTCGTCTTCTGGTTCCCCTTTCCAATGAACCAAGAATTGTCGATGTCCCTGAAGGAAACGTTGTTGCAAAAATTTAAATGGCTCTGGTTGTTGGCATGGATCAGGCGAGGCCACCTCGACCGGCAATGGTGGCGGAGAATCCGGTGGTGTGCCGTGAAAGAGTTTAAGGAGAGACACATGGAATACATCATGAAGGCGAGCTTCCGCCGGTAGACCCAAACGGTATGCAACTGCTCCCACCCGTGCCACCACTTGATATGGACCAAAGTAGCGAGGAGAAAGCTTATGGGGAGCCGAAGGTCGAAGAGATAACTGTCTATGCCGCTGTAACCGAAGCCAAACCCAAGTGCCCACTTCAAACTCGACCTCCCGACGGTGACCATCATATGTTTGCTTCATGCGATTCTGAGCATTGAGCAAATGTTGCCGTGCTTGGGCCAACAAGGCATCCCTATCAACCAACCGGCAATCCACGGCATCAATAGGAGTTGACCCTTCATTATCTGAGCGGCATGGGTGGGGCGCCATATAAACCAACTCGAAGGGTGTGAGGCGAAGGGCCGAGTGGTAAGACGAATTATAGCAAAACTCCGCCACAGCGACCCAATGAACCGGTGGAAGGATTATCGATGAGTAAGACACCGAAAGGTACATCTCCACCGTCTGTTCACAACCTCGGTCATCCATCGCTTATGGTGGTATGCCGACGAGGTAGAGCTTGAATGCTTGCAGCCGCTTGAAAAGGCTTTTGCCAAAAGGCGCTTGAACACCGGGTCGCGATCGGAGACAATGGACTCCGGCATGCCGTGCAAACGGACCACCTGATCGAAGAAAATGTCCGCAACCACTGGGGCAGAAGTAGGGCGCTTAAGGCTGATGAAGTGGCTATACTTTGAGAGCCGATCGACCACCACCAAAATGGTCGTTTTGCCCTCGGACTTGGGAAGGGCGACTATGAAATCCATTGATACATCCGCCACCACCGCCGGGAATTGGCGATCGTCAGAGAAGACCTATTGGCGCAAAGCATCGGCTTTATGCATCTGACAAACCTGACATTGCCGAATATACTCTTCCACTGACTGACGAAGGCTTGCCCAGTAAAAGTGTTGTTTCACCCGATGGACTGTCTTATGCACTCCTTCGTGCGTCAAGTCATGGAATGCGGCGACAATCGATTGTCGAAGAGATCAGGCGGAACCACCACTCGGCTTTGACGGTAGAGCAATCCGTCTGCGTGACCCATGGGGCCGGGTTTCGTGATGATAACGCATCGGCGACGGGCCTCATGCGGGATGGTCTCCGCAGAAGGGAGTTCGCACACCGCTTTCAGATTTCGGGGTCTCTCGAGAGCAAAGATACCATGACTCCCAAATGGATCCGATGGGCCTGGAAAGAGCAGTGCACTCGGCCGGACCCTCGAAGGCACGCGATAGGGCGTCTGCAGCTTGATTAGTCCTCCCTGGTTTGTATTCCACAGTGAAGTCAAAGCCCAGGAGCTTGTCAATTCAATGTTGTTGAGGAGAGTTACCAATGCTTGCTCCAAAGGTACTTGAGACTAGCATGGTCGATTCATTTTCACCTGAACGGTAGCCTCCACAAGTAAGGCCTCCAAGGGCGAATAGCCTTAGAAAGTCCGATGAGCTCACGCCAGATGCTCGCACTTTGACATGGCTATCGGCAGTCGGCGATTATAAAATGCCACCGGGTGGCCCTCTCTATGTTAACATCGCTTCCCACACCCATTTAGAAGCATCACATTCGACGAGGAACGGAAGGTCAAAATCTGTAACCGCAGTGATCGTGCCTCTTGAAGAGCTCGCTTAAGCCACCGAAAGCCGCTCTCGCCTCCATTGACCATGCAAAGGATTATCGCCAAGAAGGGTGGTCAATGGTCTCGGCGATGACAAAGATAATGGTGATAAAACGGCGATAGTGTTTAAGAAGGCCCAAGAAATCGCGAATCGCCGAGACGGATTAGGCCGCTTGCCGCTTGGTAGACGCCCTCATACTTTTAGGGTTGGCCGCGACGCCCTGGCCGGAGATGATGTGGCCAAGGTACTTTACCTCCAGGCGTGCAAAGGCACATTTCTTTTTCTTCAAAAAGAGGGTGATGACGTAGTCGCTCCAAGACTAGTCCGGAGATGGTGAAGATGTTCCTCCCTCCTTTAATTTGAGTATACCGTGATGTCGTCGAAGAAGACCAGAACAAACTTACGCAGAAATCGGAAAGTACCCTCATTCATGAGAGCTCGAAAGTAGATCGGCGAGCGTTGCATAAACCAAAAGCCATGACCAGTGACTCATAGTGACCGAAGTGGTGTCGCGAAGAAGGTTTTTCAATGTCCTCCACAGCGATCCGGATCGGGTGATAACCTAACGAAGGTCGAGTTTGGAGAAAAATTTTGCGCCATGCAATTCATCGAGGAGCTCCTCCACCACCGGAATAGGGAACTTGTCTTTATGGTCTTTGCATTCATTTCACGATAATCCACGCAAACCGCCAGTACCATCCTCTTTTCGTACCAACAAGACGGAGATGAGAATGGCGATCGGTGGTCGAATGATCCCTTGGCTTACATCTCAACAATGACTTCTCGATCTCATCCTTCCGACGCAGAAGGATAGCGATAGGTCGCACCACTACCGGGTCCGTACCTTCTCTAGCACAATACGATGATCACAATCTCGCGACGGGGGTAGGCCCTGCGGCTCCTGGAATAGATCATTGAACTCGACAAGGAGCGCCTCCATCTTCCCATCCCCTTCCTCCCATCGGTGCACGCTAGCTCGATTTCGCCATGCGCCCTTGGAGGGAGATCCTTTGCCCTGCCAGTTGAAACACCATCTTAAGAGAATCAAAGTTCCATTGAATGTCCCCAAGGGTCTGAAGCCACTGCACCCCGGAACCACGTCGAACCCTTGAAGTGGTATGACTAGGAACAGCGCAGAGAATTTGTGGGATCCTACTGAGAATTCACTGCTAATTCACGCTTCAAGGCAAGGAAGTTCCTCCCCATTGGCCACGCTGCGCCTTCTCGAGAACCCGCTGTTCTCGACATGCTCCAATCAACTCTGTCATGGCCGAAAATTGCCAAGTTATGGGTACTCCCGGCCGTCGACCAAGCCCCAACAGTGATGATGGTTCATTGTCAAGAGCACTCGTGATCGTCTTTCCCCTCGGGTCCTTCACCGCCATGGCGGAAAGCCGGTCTCTTCTTCCTCCAAAGATGGGTTCTTCTTCCTCGCCTGCCGCCATTGATCACCTCGCACAAAACAGACGCTTGCACCGATGCCCTGGAGAAGACGCTCATCACGGTTAAAACAGGCCTTTTCGCCTCCGTCGACCATCTCGTCCCGGGAGTGAGGCGACGACGTATGGTGATGATGCCGCTGATGACGCCGGGACCTGTTGCCCATTAGGCGCCCTCGGCAGCAGACGCGCGCGATGCTCCTTCGCCTTGATGCCGTTATGGCGTGTGATGTGGCGCCATAGTGGAAGAACCAAGTGAGGTCGCCTGTCCCCACCGATCCGCCACTCGAATAGGTCGTTGCTACCACCGCCGAAGCCGGCCAAACATCAACGAAAGCACGACGGGGGACAAGACCGAGCCGCTTTCGAGCGAGATATCTTCTTGCTTTCCGCTTCCCACTTTGCATCGCGGTTTGCGAGGTCACGGGTTTGCCTCGACAAGACCTCTCCAAAGAAGCGCCGGCGACAATCCGCGGTGAATTGACTCCACTGGTCGCTTCTTCAACCCCGAGGCGCGAGCAAGAAGACGCCAAATTCCTAATGCGAGACTTCCACCTTTTCTTCCCTCTTTAGATTGGAAAGATCACCCAAGGGTCCCAAGATGAATGCCGTGAAAACCTCTCGAGGAAGGTCTCAAGAACTCTTCCCATCTTATGGCCTTGTCTTCCAACTCCCAATTATCCGAACCTCCGCGCCTCCTCTCGGTGTGAGCACGCGGCCATCCTTACATACTCGATTATGGGATCGATAGATTTTCCCAAAGCGCTCAGCATTGCTTGAGCCACAGCAGGGGTCTTCGATCCATCATAGGTGGAAGCTCATACCGAGGAGCTTATGAGTCCAACGGCGTTCTGGACCTCAGACGCTGCTTCTCGTGTTGACACCGCTTCGCTATCTTCTTCTTCCATGTGCCCGTTCACATTTCTGGGCTCGCGCCCACTCCGGCATTGTTCCCGCCGTGTTCCCATCGGCAAAAGTTGTTTGCCTAGAAGACGGAATAGATCGCTCCATCCGCTTGTCCATTTGTTCTCCAATGCTAAGAACCTTGCTTCGTATCTCTTTTCGTTCCAAAGTAATGCACATAATACGCCTGACCATCTCGACCTCGTTGAAACCACGATCTTCAAACGGCGCCATTAGAGGATCGTTCGCTCGATACCAATTGATACTGGATGTTCTTTATTGAACAAACGCAGCATCCGCCTCAAGCCCGAATCTGGAATCGGCTGGAGGGCGCCGTCGGGACTCGACGCACGAACCTATGATAACTAGAGGCTATCACGGAGCCACCGCCGCTTGTCGATGGCGCTACCGCTAATTGATTTTCTCTCAACCAAAACGTGAGTCTCTTTCTTCTCTGGTTGTCTATTTATTCAATGCCCTCAGCTTACAGGTTTCCTTAACCAACTAAGGATAAACATAGAAGTAAGGATAGAAAATATAGAAAGATAAGATTCTAAAGATAAAAGGATAAGACTCTCCTAAAACAGATTGTACTGGCTTCCGTTTTTGTCAAATATCCCCTGGAGTGTTGCGGCCTGTTGGTCCTGTCAGACGCAATGCATTACGGCGTCGGACGTATATACGGTCCGCAGCCGTAACACTCTGATTTGAATCTACTGATTTCTTGATTTATGATGTAAGATCCACTGCAAGGTAAGGGTCCATGAGGATCTAGGGTTGAGCTATAGTTTTACTAATGCTTCCCTACTGAGACCAAGAGTCTATGATGAATCAACATATTCTGAGACCACTTTCTTCCTTCCTCTACTGCTACTTTAGTGGCAAGGATGCTTACTTGAGGTCCTGAGGTTCGGTTTTAGAGTCGAGGAAGTGGAGATCGGGTTGAGGTAGGAGAGTAGAGGAAGCCGATCTGCTTCTAGATCAGGCCTTCTCCTCCTAGCTCCCTGTGGCTAAAGAAAGTTGGCTACACTCTTGTGCCTTGATTTCTTGGCTGGTTGAAAATGGTGCTTTGGTTCAGTCTTCCTCGGTTTTGGGATGGGGGCTATGATGCTGTGGTTGAACTTGGAGAAGATGAACACTTGTTCTTGCTACACTTGGCTGAAATGTGCTGAGCCTTGGTTGTGACTTGCGACATAGCAGTGGGATGAGTCCTCTTTTTCCTGGTTTCGGCTATGAGTGCAAAGAGCAGCACTTGCTGCTTAGGTTCTGGCTTTCGCTTATGGAGAAAAGTGATGGGGCTGCAGCCTTTGCTAGCTCTTGCTGTGGTCTGGCCAAAAGCAATGGCTGGCTACCTTGGGTTTGGTGTTAGAGACAAGGGGAGATGCATTCCCTGTGCTGGCTTTGACTGCATATGGCTGCACCTTTTACCCCGTTACCATGGCAGCTTTTTTTCTTTTACTGAGCTACCACCTCATTTCCACTCTCTCACTCATGTACTATTGCTCCAATTGCTTCCCAGGTAAAATGCATGCAATGCTTACTCTCATGTTTAAACACAAATGATGCTGCTCATGAATGTTTATGCCTACTTAATGATTCCTAATGCATACTTATTATTGATGATAATGCTAATGACATGGTTATGTTTAATGATACATGTTCAGTTCAGTTTTTCAAGACTACCTCAAGACCAAGACTTTGGATTTTTCCTATTTTAGTGTCAACCCTTCCAAATGCAATGCTATTGCATACACCTCGCTTTTTTTGTTGTATGTGTGTGTTTGGTTGGTGTGGGGGGCTAACGATATATTGCCTTATATAGATAATTACCTTATATAGGCTTTCCATATACATGATTGCCATAGACTTTCCTTTTATACCCTCATGTACTCTATATATTATGACCATTAGTATCATAATTCATAGCAATTAAATTGAATGAAAAAGATGTATAATAATCTATATCAAACTCGGTAAACATGATAAGCCAATCAAACCATATGGAAGAACAAGATCAGCAGGCAAGAAACAAACCGGGTGCCATTCTCCTGTCAAAGGATCTGGACGATCTCTACCACCACTTGGTGCTATCCATCTTATCTGTGAACCACCACTACATAATATTGTAAAAGATAAGCATTATCAAGGCCATGTAAGAAAACAATGTAGATAATCTCATGTAAAAAGTTATTTCAATTGCGCATATGTTTTCCTTAAAAGAAAACAAAAGCCAACTTCATAATGGTGAACATAAAAAGATCGCTTATGAACCCATGTAGTCATCTCTTTAACTCTATGTGCGTTGCCCACAATGAATAATCCTCACTGCACTAGCACTAAATGTTAACTTTGACATCTTATAAAACAAACAATTCTACCATGTGTTTCACTAAAATTGTGAGTTCACTACCACCAACTTATAGCACAAGCAGACAGGGTTAAACCTCCATGTCACAGAGACATATTATTCATAGGAAAAAGGATGGAAACTAACATGTCATTGCAAAGGAAGAATACCGTAAAAGCAAAGCCATTTCCTTCAGACTTCGAGTATTTGCCCTCCTCTTCATCTCAACTAGTTCAGGGAAATCATTCATATGCTTTTTGGAGTACACACCAATGAGGTTTCTGCTGGGAGAAAATGCTAAGTGACAAATCTATATTTTCCAGCAATAGGAGTAGAAGAAAGCAGAATCAACAATTCTGCATTATCATGTAAAGGTTCAAGGGTGGAGAAAAAGGCCTTCCCATGCTAAATGGCTTGCAAAGAGGATCAGTAACAACCCTATCTCCAGCAACATAAACCTATAGCAGACAGGGTATTGATGCCAACATGATTAGCTTATGATGATACACAAGTAGATTGATAGTATGTTGAAAGAACTCCCTTACTATGTTTTCGCTAATCCATGGATTGCTTTTTTCAAGCAACAAGGCAATAATTGCTGGGTCTGCTTCTGTCTGGTGGTTAGACATCAGAACAAGATTATGACCCTATAGTGACATAAAATAATTTTCAAAAATATTTTGCGTAAGAATCCTTCAGTCAACAAACTTTAAATTTTGGACTAAGAAGTATGTTAGGATAAGTGCTTCCACAAGTAACAGAAGCAACTAAAAAATGGTGCCGAGGGCATATCTTTGCTAACATATACTAAAAACACACTGTCCTCTAAAACATAAGAATTGGTTCATGATGCCCTTTATATGCAAATCTTGTTTACATCATTCTCTTCCATCAAACATTCCTAAAGAATTCTCAAACGAGGAAAACAAAAGTATCAATTCTAGTGTGGCCTTTGGATGGTGCTACCCATCTTACACCTTTACCTCCTGATATGTGGTTGCTGGATTACCAATACACAACAATGGTCTGTGTTCTCCTTTTATTTCTAAAAAGATCGTGATGGTTTGCAATTACTAGAACATTAAAGATGTTTGGTGCTCAAAGAAGGTACTGATTGACAGTATACACTATAAATGAAACAAGAAATACAATGAAGGTTAGATGAATTAACCTGTCGGAGCTTCTCTTCCATGACATGGAAAATGGAGATGTTACCGACATAAGAGTTCCTGGGCATATATAGTGAAAAAGTTAGCAGGATAAAGAAACCAAAGCAATAGGGTAAAGATCACTAAAACACACATGAATTTTGCAAGTCTCCTGGCATGTGATGGTAATAAAATATATCAAAGTATGTTAATTAACACCCCTGTTCTATTGACGGAAGATATATCTCTGACTAAACCATAGTTAAAAACTGAAATAGACGTTGTAAATTACAACATTAGTGAAGAAAAATGGTCTATTGAAAAGTGCATTGCCATGTGTGTCCAAGAAGAAGAAAGATTAAAGGCACAAGAGGGATGAACTGGTTAAACATCCTCGGAAGAAAAATAATTATTTTCAGATTCTGAATAAGCCAAATTTCAAGAAAGGCAACTACCAAAAGGGCAATTATCAAAAAAGGTTCACCAATTTTGAGAAGGGTGAACACTCAAATGGAGGACAGAACTCCAATGGAGGACATGGTTCAGTGGCGACCTCTAGGCCTCCGCCACACTAGAACCTAACACTGGTATGAAAAAAGGGCACCGCATGAAAGATACAAGTGGTGAACAAAAGGGTAAAGATCAAGTTACTTTCATAGATGAATCCTTGTATATAGATTCACCAACTAATACTTGGTGGATAGATTCGTTCAACTGCTCATGTTGCTAATTCTATCTTGTGAGGATTCAATGCAGGAGGATCCTCGCCAAGAGGAGAAAGAGGAATTAGAGTGGCGAATGGAGTTGAAGGCGATGTGGAAGCTATTGGAGATCTTCCATTAGAGTTGGATGGCGGCTTCATACTCCATTTGCGAGATGTTCTATTAGTGCCTTCTTTGAGAAGGAATTTGATTTCCTTGCTTAGATGATGAGAACATTCGATGTCATTTTGGGAATGGACAAAGTGTAATAAAGTTTAATAATATAGATGTTGGTCTTACCATCCAACAAGACAAGCTTTATTTGCTATCCCATTATGATATTGTGAATGACATAAGTACCTCCTCGAATGCGAAAGTATGCAATGTTACTACAAAGCGAAAAAGAATAGAAAGTGAATCGTCATCGCATCAATTATGGCATTGTCGTTTAGGCCATATTTCAGGGGAGAATTGAACGATTAATCAAAGAAGAAATTCTTCCTCCCTAGACTTTTCGACATGAATCATTGCATAGATTGTATTAAAGGCAAGTATGTTAAACAAATAAAGAAAAGCGCCAAGCGTATACAGAATTTTAGAAATAATCCAGCATTTGTGGTCCTTTTTCCGTAAAGACAGTGGATGGTTTTGATTCATTCATTACATTCATCGATGATTATTCTCGCTATGGCTACATTTATCCTATCAAAGAAAGATCGAAGCATTAGAAAAGTTTAAGATATTCAAAGTCAAGTAGAAAATCAACATGATTTAAAGATTAAAGTAGTAAGATCGACCGTGGAGGGAGTACTACTAGTAACACACCCCTTATGGCCAAGTTCAGTGACCTTTTGCAAGGTACTGCTGAAAATGGCATAGTAGCTCAATTATCTATGGCCGAACCTCAAAGAAAATGGAGTAGCCGAAAGCGTAACAGTACCTTAATGGATATGGTGAGAAGTATGATAAGTTACTCCACTTTACCCAAGTTAGTCTATGGATGGAGGCTTTAAAAAATCGCCCATATTCTTAATCGGGTACCCAGTGATCGGTGCCTAAAACATCGTATGAGTTATGATCTGAAGGAAGCCATCACTAAACTATCTACATGTGGAAATTGTCCAAATGAGGCAAAAGTATTCAACCCAAACATAGGAAAGTTAGATCCAAAGACAATCGATTGCCATTTCATTGGCTATCCCGAAAGATCAAAGGGTTATCGCTTTCTCAGTCGGCATAAGACATACCAAGTTTGTAGAAACTAGACACGCCTGTGTTTATAGAGGATGATATGATCGAGGAGCATGGTACCCGAGAAATTAGCCTTGATGAGAAGCGGGTTTGTGCCCCAACTCCTATGATTCAAGAGCCTTTCTTCGATACTGTTGTTCTTTGAATAATTACATGTTGCGAGAGAAAGGAAGACATATCTTCCAGATCTGGAAATGCAGGTCAGACACTATACATTAAAGCATAGATTTGCTGGAATCTGTAAAAACTCTGTTTTATCGGTTTCAATAACTGAAATTGTGGTTTCCCGGTTTCCCCCTTCTTCAAAATAATCACTTTCATCTATACATGGCATCCTATGAAACCCATCAAACTAAAATCTGCAACAAAATGATGGAAATATCTGCATAAAGCATGTGGAAGTCATCAATATGCATTTTTGTTACAAACTGTGAAAGTGTGCATGCCATGCTTGAAACAAAAAAAATGAAAGGGCCTTCAACAGTCTATGTTCTAGATAATTAATGCGCACCACATGGAAGGCATAATGTAACACGCTGTCCATTTCAGTTTAAATGAATGATATCCATGAAAAGTACAGGCACAGCAAACATGGTATGAAATTATTTCATCCAAAGCCTCCTAGATGTTCTCAGCTAAGATTTTTGCTTTACCTCAAATCTATCAGTGGCCTAACGTAGTTCTGACCAAACATGTAATAGTCGAATGGTTCTCTGACGGCTTTGTGATAAGGTGGAAAGGTAAATGGATTCTGCAAAAGGATGAAGCTCGATTTAAAAGGGCACGCTGATTTTTTTTTAAAAAAATAAAATAAAATAAAATAAAATAAAAGGTCAGGGCAAATTGGGAAGGCAAAGAGAATAGAAGGTATAACCTCTACATCCAACAGAACACGATCAAATAAAGCCATCATGTTGGAAAGCATGAGCTCATATGCATTTGGACCTCCAGTTCGCAGGACCTGATAATTGGAAACATTCATACGTCATGAGCCATTAAGGATCTTTAATTGTAGCAGACAGGGAATAGATATCTGACGTATTTACGGCATTCTTGTAATTGTAGTACAGCTCTTCCAGGTTGTCCGCCACCACCGCCTTTGTGATATGAAAAATGAGCTCTGCAGGTCACAAGAATCAACAAACTCATCAGTCTCCCTCCCGCATGCAATCTACCATAGTGATTGATGCAAATCGAGTTAGCGTGAGCAGAGAACCAAGTGGTGGTACCAGTATTAGCGTTGTAAAAGTGCAAGGCCAGGTGCATCTGGAAGCAGCAAACCTTGCTCGTTGCGCGCGTCGAGCAGGGGCGAGGAACGTTACCCACCACCTCCTCGGCCCCCATGTCGGAGGCGAGGACGGCGCCCTTCGCTTCGAGCCGGAGGGCCCCGCGGCGAGAACGGCCGAGCCTCGTGTGATAACCAGCACAGCGCAGGCAGTACTCTCCGACAAATCTCAGGGAAGAGAAGCAGAAAAGGAATGCAGAGAGAAGAGGAACAGGATAGAAGAAGAACTCGCGAGGAGGAAGGAGTTCATTCCATTTTTCAATCTGTTCTCAACATTGTCGCTTTACAAGATTTATAATCCCCATTCGATTTCCACCTGACAAGCCAGTCTGTCTTACCCTGATGACAGCTACAGGAATTACCGACAAAACTTTCACCGGTGGACTCACACAACCAACGCCACACAACATCAGTGATTACATCCCAACCATTAATTACACTTTAACCGTTTCAGTATTTTTCCCGCCAGTTCCCGCCTTCTCATGCGCGCTGTCTTCACGCCTCAACCTCGCCGTCATCACACTACCCCCTCCAGGTTGCCATCTCGGCCGGAATATGAGTCCATTTCACCAGCACTTGAGTGATCGACGCATTTCCTTTCTTCACCATGCGACGATCAAGGATCAGTTCAGGTGCCACTTCTCCATGTTCAAATCAGCAATACTCGGAGGGCTATGAAAGATGGGCGTATAGTCTGGAACCCAGGCCTTCAACTGAGAAACGTGGAACACGGGATGGATTTGGCTCCCAGCTGGAAGATCTAACTTGTAGGCGGCATTTCCAATTTTCTCTAAAATTCTGTAGGGACCAAAGTACTTGAACGCAAGTTTGGGAAAAGGCCGGTTGACCACCGAAGACTGAGCATATGGTTGAAGCTTCAGATACACAGAGTCTCCCAACTGAAATTGGCGATCAACCCGTTTCTTGTCCGCCTGTAACTTGATACGGTTCTGAGCAACTTGAAGATGATGCTTGAGAAGTACTGATTGGGCTTGTCTCTCAGCAAGAAGTGCCTGAACTGGCTGGGTGGTACCCTTTGTGAATGGCAGCATAGCTCCATAGCGAGGATCAATGCCATATAATGCCTTAAATGGTGAACACCCCAAGGACGTATGATCACATGTATTGCACCAGAACTCAGCCATAGCAAGCCATTTACGCCATTTGAGAGGCGAGGAATGCACTGCACAACGCAAATACATTTCAAGGCATTGATTAACCCGCTCACTTTGCCCGTCGGTTTGTGGGTGATACGTCGTGCTGAAAAGTAGTTTGACATCCATGGCCGTAAATAGTTCCTTCCAGAATAGGCTAGTAAAGATCTTGTCCCGATCTGACACAATTGAGCATGGCATTCCATGGAGTTTAACCACATTCTCAAGAAAAAGTCGTGCCACCGGTGCTTTGTGAATGGATGCTTCAATCCCACAAAATGGGCATACTTAGATAAGCGGTCAACTACGACAATGATTGTGTTACAGCCATCGGAGCAGGGTAAACCCTCGATAAAATCCATTGTAACGTCCAACCAAGCATGCTCTGGCACCGACAAGGGTTGCAGCAGTCCGGGTGTTCGAGTATGCTCATGTTTGGCTTGTTGGCAAACGGTACACTGATTCACCACATTCATCACATCGCGTTTAAGACCAGCCCATACAAAGAGCTTCTTCACGCGCTGATAAGTGACCGAAATGCCTGAATGCCCGCCTACAGCACTGTCGTGAAATGCTTTAATGATTTTCGTCTGTAGAGCCGAATTTTCACCCACCCAAATACGCCCATGCTGCTTAATCAAACCTTGATGGAGTGTAAAACCATGTTCATCTGGACTGTTAATTGCTAATGCGGCCAAGCGTTGTTGAGCTTTAGGATCTGTAACATATGTGTTGAGCACTTCTTGGAGCCAGACTGGTTGATCCGCCGAGACAGTATAGAACAGCATCAAATGTCCCACTCGGGACAGAGCATCTGCTGCCCGATTCAGAACACCCTTCTTATACTGGATTTTGAAACGAAGCCCCATTAATTTGGTCATGGCTTTGCATTGAAGGTCGGAAACCAATTGCTGATCACCGAGATAAGACAAACTCCGATGATCCGTGTTGATCACAAACTCCCCACGTTACAGGTAAGGGCGCCAGCGATCCACAGCCAATATGATCGCCAAGAACTCCTTTTCATAGATGGAAAGTTTCTGGTGGACCGGACTTAATGCCTTGCTCAAAAACGCGATGGGATGGTTATTTTGCATCAGCATAGCCCCTATACCAGTGTCACATGCATCCGTCTCAACGACGAAAGTTTGATGGAAGTCGGGTAAAGCTAACATTGGTGTCGACTCATGGCTTGTTTAAGCTTCTCAAAAGCAACCGTAGCGGTCGAGTCCCAACAGAAGGCCTTCTTCTTCAACAAGTTCGTCAGTGGTCTGGATAAAATCCCATAGCCTTGCACAAACTTACGGTAATAACCTGTGAGTCCAAGAATTCCACGCAATTCAGTCACATTAGTCGGTTGTGCCCAGTTAAGCATAGCCCGTGTCTTCACCGGATCAGTAGACACTCCCTCCTGAGAGATGTATGACCCAAGTAGGTGATACTGGTCTGGGCAAACTCACACTTAGTTTCCTTCACAAATAGTTGATGTTGCCGCAACCAAGACAACACATGTGTTAAATGCACTTTGTGATCATCAAGAGTAGGACTGGAAACCAGAATATCATCCATAAAGACCAAGACGAACTTACGCAATCCAGACGATAAAATAGAATTCATCAAACATTGAAAGGTCGCAGGGGCATTTGTTAAGCCAAAAGGCATGACCCTGAACTCAAAATGACCGTGGTGGGTTTTGAAGGCTGTTTTATGTATATCTGATTCACCCATGCGGATTTGGTGATATCCGGATTTCAAATCCAGCTTGGAAAAGTACTGGGTGCCTGCCAATTCATCAAGAAGTTCGTCCACAATAGGCATTGGAAATTTGTTCTTAATAGTCATACTATTCAATTTGCGATAGTCCACACAAAACCGCTTAACCGCCATCCTTCTTACCTTCGTAACAATCTTTGAAGCATAGGGACTAATCTTCGGGTTGTATTAAACCAATCTTCAACATCTCAGCAACTTGACGCTCAATCTCGTCTTTTTGCATGGGTGAGTAGTGGTAAGGCCGACAGTTAACTGGAACCGCATCAGGCAGCAAAGGAATTGTATGATCATAAATGCGTGAGGGAGGTAAAGTTGAAGGATCAGAAAAAACATATGCAAATTGCTCAAGGACTTGCTGAATTTCAACCGGTATGGGTTGGTGAGACAACATTTCAAAACCTGATTCCATGCGTGTAATCTCCCAGATACCAGTAGTTCTTTTCCAGTGATACCACTGCTTTGATGATCGACCAGAGAATTGATCAACAGAAGAAGATACACCTTGTAACACAACAGGACGACCCTGATAGATGAACTCAATAGTCTTCTGCTTCCAATTACATGTCATAGGACTGTATAATTGAAGCCAGTCCATACCGAGCACCGCATCATAAGTGCTCAAAGGTATAACTCGCATATCTGTGTGGAAAACACAGCCCTGAGCCCACCATTCCATTTGAGGCACTTGCTTATCACATCGCAATGCTTCACCATTAGCCACAAATACTTGTACTGATGGAATGGATTCTGTGCGACATTTGAGGCGCTCCAAAAAATTTGCGCTGATAAAACTATGAGAGCTTCCGGAGTCAATGAGGACTGTCATCACTTGACTGCCCACCATAGCGTGTATACTGATTGTAGCATAATCACGTGTGCCGGACAGTGCATGCACCGACAAGTGATACTGCTCTTGCTCAAAAGCTTTGTCCTCATCTTCTAAAGCTTGGAGTAGCTCATCGGTCAGTTGATCAGGATGTTCTTCCAGCGCCAAGGCATGCATATGCACTGGTGGGTTCTCTTTGCACTGATGATCCTTATCAAACTTGTCACCACATTTAAAACACAAGCCACGAGCTCGGCGATACTCACGCAGTTGTCGCGCTCTGCCCAAATCGCCTATGCCCAAATTTGTTCTCGTCGATAACTCGATCCGGACGATAAGGACCGCCCAATTTTGGCGTGAACATGGATTTCTGAGTTTTATGTTTGAACTTTGCACATTTCTCTTCTTGAATTAAGGCTAACACAAATGCTTTGCGAATGGACTCTGGCAATTGAATCTCCACTTCATAGCGAAGTTCATCCTTCAGCCCCAGAATAAAATGATTAACAAAGAAATCTTCGGTGCAGGATTTGTTATAAGCTCGTACCTTATACATAGCCACTTCAAACTGCTCACGGTACTCCTCCACCGTACCAGTTTGTTTGATTTGAATCAAGTCCCGTATGCACCGTCTGGAATCATAAGCCCCAAATTCCAATTCAATGATGGACATAAAATGCTCCCAACTACCCAGAGAATGGTCCTCCTGATATGCTTGTAACCAGAGAGCGGCATTCCCTTCCATATGCATTGCAGCTGCTGTTGTCCACAATGACTCATCAATATGATACAACTTAAAATATTGCATGCATTTGTTCTTCCAAATACGAGGTTCATCGCCCGTGACACATGGGAAACGTCATCTTCGGAATGGGAATTTTGCGATCACCATTCATCCCGTCAGGTACCGGATGAGCAAAAGGACGATCCAATTTGGGAATCTCCAAGCCAAATTTGACCGAAGGTAGGGGGTACTTGCCTAACAATCCGACAGAAGGTGCTGTTAATTCACCCCGCTGCATAGTCACTGACGGTATTTGCGGAGGTGTATGGAGACCTCCATCATTGGTCATTCTGGATGTTGCTGGCACACCTGAATTTTCCTTCATCACCAGGCACATCTGTTGAAACTGTTCCATCAAACCCACCAAAACTGTGTTATGTTTCGATACCTGTGCTTGCAAAGCAGGAAGAGAGTCCACTTGTTTGATCTTCTCAACAATGAATTCTAGATGGGCCTTCATCGATTCCCAACGATCATCCATCTGGTCCCATCTCGCATCCGCTTGCTCCGCTGCTTCACCCATGGCCTTCAACACCAACTGCGTCTGCCCGGAAGGCTTTTGAGGCGCCGTAGTGATGTATGTGCTTGAACCAACCACACGCGGAAGAATCTGAAGCAAAACACGATCAGACACCCCCTTGCGACTGGGATTTTATGATTCAAGCAAGTTCCACTCTCTCTGATGTGCAAAGACTTTCGAACTAAACCGGTAAGTGGAACGGACTTGGGAAAAAAAATTTGCATGGAGATCTCATGATCGATTGCTCGAACCCAAATTCTCCAACCCTCGCCTGGAAATTTTACCACTCGAGGCCGGAATGATCGAACTCGGCTCTGATACCAAATGTGATAACCAACACAATAGCGAGCAATGACTTCGGACAAATCTCGGGAAGAAGCGAGAAAAGGAATGCAGAGAGAAGAGAACAGGATAGAAGAAGAACTCGCGAGGAGGAAGGAGTTCATTCCATTTTTCAATTTGTTCTCAACATTGTTGCTTTACAAGATTTATAATCCCCATTCGATTTCCTCGACAAGCCGCTGTCTTACCCCGATGACAAACTACAGAATTCACCGACAAAACTTTCACCAGGATGACACAACCAACGCCACACAACATCGGTGATTACATCCCAACCATTAATTACACTTTAACGTTTGAAGATTTTTCCCGCATGAGTTCCTCGCTCATGCGCTGTGTCTTCACGCCTCAACCTCACGGCGCCGACAATATGGCGGCTCGAGGAAGTCCAGGCCGGCGAGGAGGCGGGGCACTAGCGGCGGCCGTTGCAAGGAGTGGCGGAAGCTTCTAGAAACCTAATCCGAAAGCCCTAGCGGGAGTGGTGGGCCTTGGGCTTTGTGCACGCGGCCTATTTTCCTTCCTTTCTTTTCTCTGAAGTAAAAAAGACAGGATGGAGTGAGGACAGAATACAAATACAGTTTGAATGGGTATGTATTACAAGCCAGTCTCTATTCAGTACAAATTTGTTACAATATTTTTACTACAGTATTTTAAGAAGATCTTGATCAGCGATTTTTTATCAAACGGTTGAATAAAAGCTACTTAGCTTATAGTCCCTATTTAACTGCATGTGAACTTTATCTATAGAATGAGTGGACACTGCCACCGCGGCGCTCTCTCATTTGATTTTTTGCGCCCACGTCCCTGTCATTCGTTCATTCATATTGTCTTTGCCTCCAGCTCTACTGTCTCTACCCGTTCCGTAATCAATCGTTTGCTTTGCTTTGCTCCACGGAGAAATAGAAAAACAAGAAAATTGGGTCCGGTTTTGATAGCACCAGAATTCATGCATCTTGGAAAAAAATACCATACCACACAAGGTCAAGGCAAGGGTAGGTACGTAAAATTAAAAATGGGGACGGCTGCGGCTGGGCCTGGGCCTGGGCTAGAGATGCTCGCCATTTTGCTTACGGCGCAAGAAAAGAAAGAGGAGGCCAGAACAACTTGGGACCACATGTCGGCGGGAAAAGGATAAGTGGGCACGACAAAGGCCCAATAATTCCACCGGCGCTCGCCCCTCCCCCTCCCTTTGCCGCCGCCGCCTAGGTCTTCTCTCTGACCGGCCTCACCTCACCTCACCGGAGAAGGAATCGCCAGCGGCCACCGCCCCCCTCCTCCCGGGGTTAAAGTGGGGTCCGGAGACGTAGGGGGGAGAAACACGTGCTGGGTCGGGAGAGATGAAGCGCTCGACTTCGTCCACCGTGTTCCCTGCTGACTCTGCTGCTAACCTTAGGTAACCATCTGTCGATCCGTCTGGATCTACGTGTCTGCCTGATTCTTCGCTCCTGATGATGATTTTACCATATTTCTATGTTCGATCTGGAGAATTTTCTCTTCTTTTGTAACAACTACCTGTGGTTCGTCTTAGAATTTTGTGGGGGCGATCGAGGAACCGTTTATTGGGGACTTCACTGTAGTAGATTTAAGATTCCCCAAGTGGATTCCGTGTATACTTTACTTGAAATTTTGGGGCTTCTGATGGGAATTCTGGTGAATTTTTCGTTAGCTTCTCTCGAGCCGGTTTCATTTTGCGTTAGATTCCACGCTTGTGGTGGGCTTGCGATGGGGGAAACAACCAGGTGTACTAGATTCCCCGAGGTGTTATTTCTGTCAGAATTCTGGTTAATTTTACGTTTCGCTGCATATGCCTTTGTTAGTTTCTGTCATCGCCTGTTTCGAATATTTGCTTTATTTCTTAGGCATATTTTCGCCCTCTCTGTTCACGAACGTCGATGAATAAATATGTTACTTCAGGATGTTAAAGACAAAATATTTTCAAATTAATTCGATCGATTAGTCAAAGCACCGTGTTCTAAAGATTAGTAGAAGCACCATGTGATACTCACTGGATACTTCATTGGTTTGATGAGAAGTTGCAACCTTTCATATCTCTGAATACCTGCAACGTACCCGCCTACCCTTGTTAGTCGATTGGCCGTTTTTTCATGGGAGGAAGTTATTGCGCAATCGCACCAAAAGAGAACTCCACATTGAAATACTGTTGCCCTTGTTGTCTGTACTTATCATCTAGTTCATCATGCTTAGTGTAGCACAAACTATGTTTAACTGCTGGGAACAGTGTGAAGTGATCGTTTGAGCAATCTTTGACTTGCATGTCTGGTGTACTCTTGATTTGAAGTGTGCTAGCATTGCATTTTCACATCGCTTACAAATATCTGCTAATTCCCTTTTCAGGACCACTTTGCTTTTGCCTCTCTCCGACCTGACTCTTTTTGGTTTTTTCATTATTGATAATGAAGTTGAGTATATTAAGAAGCTTCTCTGTTAGCTTAGTGTGAATAGTAGAATTGTTGGGGTTTAGTTTGGTAGAAAGAATTAGTCTTTGGTTGGTGTTCATTTCTGCTAGCAACGATGGCTGCGATGAACGAAAAGGTGTTGGGTAAATGTGGAAGGAACATAGGTAGCCTCAAAAGAAAGCGGGACAGCCCCCGTGCATATTACGCTGATGCCTGTTGCACCTCTGAATTGCATCAGCGTCCTGCCGACAACTCTGCTATTAGGTTGTATGTTGATGAGGATAAGAAGGCGAACATCGCATGCCACTTAAACAAGCAGCTTTTACAGGGCTATCAGAATTTCATGACTAGTGCATTGCCGAAGCGTATCCTGCTTCGCCAAGGTGGTGACTGGAAAGATTTTCCGGAAAACATCATCAGGCTGGCCCAAGTGGATTTCAAGACAAAGAAGGCAATCACTGAAACAGGATGTCAGGGCCAGCTATTTTTGCTGGATTTTGTTCACATGACGTTCATAGACTCGAAGACAGGTCTTCAGAGGCCGATAGCCTGGGTTGATGAGAATGGAAAACGCTACTTCCCAGAATTATTTATTGAAGATCATATATTATATAGGAAGAAAGATTTTGGCAATGGAGATCATGTGTACATTAGTGTTGGGCCTAATGGGACACGAGAAATGAATGTCCAGTTCGAAACATCAGAAAGCTCTGCAGAAAGCTCAAACTTTGAGGCTAGTACTGAAGATGTTTCCAGTGCTAAGAGAGTTAGGGCTGAGAAGAGCCTCATGGGTAAAAAATATGGTGGTGTTGGAGAAACTATTGGAGAAAATGAGCCACACAATTTGTCTCCTACAGCCTTCAGTTCTGTACCACATCAAGATAAGCAGGGTGGGCAATCACGTGCTCAACGAGCTAGTGCTGCTGTGCAGAAATTGTTGCTGCAGGGGATGGGCGGTGTTATTGGTTCCAAGGACATCATTGGGATCGACAGAACACCATTGCTGGATAATTGTAGAGAAGTTCGTTATAGTCTTTTCCAAAAGCAGGTGGAGGTTACTAAATGCAAGCGTGGCAACGCAAATGTCCGCTATGCCTGGCTCACGTGCTCCAAAAGTGATGTGGATGAAATGATGTTGAATGGCGTCCTGAAAGTTAAGAAGCCCATTAGGTGTCCAGCCTATGGAATTGGCACACTCCTTGCACCAGCCAGTTGCTCCAATACCTGGTATAGTCCTGATCTATGAATCATCCCTTGAGCAAAAACTTTAATGGTTATTATGGACACTAAATCCTGTTATCCTCACATCTATTATCTTATCATGTTTATTATTTTACTTTTAGAAATAGTTGCTCACATGTTGCAGGAATCATTTATTTATTTATTTTATATGTTGTTCACATGTTTTTAGATGGCAACATTAAATTATTGATCCATTTATTTATTTTCATTTCTTGCAATTTTTCCTTTTCCTAACCGTTGCAAAAATCAATATTTGTATTACTTTCTGCAGTGTGAATTACTCTGATGTTGATGAAAATGGCATTGTCCATATGATGTTGTGCCGTGTTATTATGGGGAACGTAGAAATAGTTCACCACGGATCTAAGCAGCACCAGCCTAGTAACGAGTATTTTGATAGTGGTGTAGATGACCTTAAAAACCCACAGCATTACATTGTATGGGATATGAATCTGAATAGTCACATCTATTCTGAATTTGTAGCCACCATCAAATTGCCTTCTAAAACCAAAGGTAACTAATTGCAACTACTATGTCATTTTTAAATTTTAATTTAGCTTTGTGCAATTTGTAATCTGTGGCAATCCCAAATTTTCATATGAGCTAGCGTTTTTGTTCTGTGCCAGATTCCCTCTTCGCACAAGAAGATGGTCACAATTCATCTGATGTTTCACTGGTCTTGAGTTCTAGTTTGCCTGACAGTGTTTCACGGGTAAGATACTTTACATTGGGAGTTAATAAGATGCTGTCACACTAGTCAACTTCTGTTCTCGTACAGACAAGTTCCACTGTTGGAGCAGCAGCAGCATGGAGTAATTCAGATTGAGTGACTTGACAGCAATTGTCTTGTGCTTGTGTTATGAGATTAGAACTTCAAGCTGACTGTAGTCTTTATATTTTATAGAAACCTTCAAATATGATAAGTTTCCTGTCAAAACCATGCTATGTCACTTATGGTGGGGTGAGTTAAAGCATCAGTTAACAACATCCTTCCATGCACAAACAGGACACGAACCTTCAGGCATCTCCAGCATTGGGAGGTCAATGTGAAGCCCCCATGCCAGGAGATTTGATGGAAACGGCTCCAAGCTCACCTTGGATGCCTTTCTCCATGTTGTTTGCAGCAATTTCAACCAAAGTTTCTCCAGAGAATATGGACATGGTCAATAGTTGTTATGAAGAATTCAAGGTCTGCCCTTTCTGTTGGTGGTATTTTGTCAATTGAATTTGCCTGCCCTTTCTGTTGGTATCCTAGCTGACTTGAATTTGTGCCGTGCGGGTATATGCCAGAGCAAGAAAATAAGCCGAGTCGACCTACTAGTGAAGAAGCTGAGGCATATAGTTGGTGACAGAATGCTGATATCCACAATAATGCGGCTCCAAGATAAGGTGCGTTAGCTTTTTATTCATGTGGAAGGTGCATTAGCTTTTTATTCATGTGGATATGTGTAGATATGCTATGCTGTTAGCCAAAGTTGTTGACTGGAGTTCTGGGATGATCACAAATTTGTGTTCCCAGAGCAATAGTTACTTCTTCATCTGATCCCTTGCACGCTTCTCTGAGAATTAATCTGCTTGTGTTTGCGTTTCAGCAGTTGCCTCCAGTGGGGAGGCGTGAAACACCGAACGCATGGGCCAAGGTGGTGTCTAAATCATGAGGTCGGTGGCCCACGGTGCAGGAACTGGCCGACTTGACGAGAGTTAGTCGAAAACAAACTGGGAGTCCATGAACGAAGTCTTCCGAGCTGTTTGCTTCTGTGTATGAATGCTGGTTTGTCTTTCTGTTGTAGGAGTCATGTTGGCGAAGATTTCTATCGAATCTTTTGCTTGCAAAGGAAAACCATTCAGCTCGAAAACTTAAGGACCTAAGGTTACAAGAGAAGGCTCCTTGTTTACCCTCCTGTTTTGCTTTTGCAAAGAACGTCGAGTTATATATTGATTAATATCGTGTCTTAATATTCCTCGCAGAATGTTTTCATTGGGCGTCTTGTGATGTGTCTATTTTCGTGTGGTCCTATTTTTCTTCATTTATCAATGATGCCGGTACCTGATCTTAGACCCTGCCGGCCTTGTCTACAGCCGCATTTTTAGCCCAGTCATGGCCGTTCAGTGTAGCGCATTCATCGGTCGATCCATCGAGCTATAGCTTCCATGGTTTTGTTTATTTAAAAGTGAAAAATCAGCCGGAGATTTACTATGTTTGTGATTAGTGCAATTTGAGTTGAGTGATCGTTGTACCAGTGAGTGGTTGCATTTGTGAGTGGTCGTAGCCCTCGGCTGGTCGGAGGCTTGGAGCTTTGACTAACCAAAACCTTGGCAGGTCGAAGCTTTGACTGATCAGAGCCTTGGTTGGTCGGAATCTTGACTGATCAGAGTTTTAAGTGGTCATGGATTTGACTGGTTGTGAGCTAAGGTGGAATCTTTAGATGTGTGATTATTTAATTGATTACTTATTGCATGTTATTTTGAGTAATGTTATATGATGTGTTTCACTTGTCTATGATAGCTACAAGACTGCGGAGTTAGGTCATATTGAGGCAGAGGAGAACGGGATTAGGTAGGGAGAGCTGAGGTCCAGACGGTCAAGATGTCATCGGAGGATGACTAAGGCTAGGAGTAGCTTAAACCTAAGAGGAAAGTGGATGGATGAGATGCTAACTTAATCCCTACTCAAGCGAAAAAGAATCGTTCGATCAAGGGTTTGCGGTGGAGTAGTGGTTAAGTTAGTATGTGTATGTGGATAAAATCCATTATGATGTTGGGTTGCAGGTTTGCCTATGTATAAGTAAGGGAGTGCATCTTAGTCCTTGATGAGGCTTCTTGATAGCCAAATTGTCATCTAAGGATAGAGGTTGCTCCCAATGTACTATAAATAGAGAGGGAGAGGGGTGTCTCACCTTAAGAAGGTTTTGATGCTCCTTCGAGCTTTGCTCACTTTGTTGTGAGACTTCATAAAACCCTAATTCTAAGAATTAAAAGTTTCATTTCCTTCTTAAGAATTTACTTTCATTATTTACATTATACTTAAAATTCAGCATTTAAATTTAGTATTTATTTTCCGTAATTTAAATTCTTGCAATTTACTTTTCGCATATTTGGATTTGCCTCTCCTAAATATTTGTGGATTTTATGCCAATAATAAATGATTGATGGATAAATCTTCTTCAGATTATATTCTCATCATTTAAATAATATTTTGCAAGAACTCGATATTTTTACTCAATCTTTAAGACTTCTTTGTACATCGTTTTTTTGTTTGTTTTAAGGGTTGTTTATTGGTGTTCTTACTTGCTGTGATATATAGGAAGTCATTTAAAATCATCGTAATCATTTATTCCCCATGAACAAGCTAAAGGTGAATTTTTTTGTATTTGATCGGTTTTGGTACTACATTCTTTAAACTAAAAAAAGATTGAAACTTTGATGTTAATTCTTGTGATTGAAGGTTGGAATAAGTTAATACCATCAATAGAAAAGCGCACACAAAGTTTCACAGGTTTTGGATCAACCGATCAAAAGTTACATCGATTTTTATTTTTGAGATTGCGATGATTTTTACTATCCACCCGAATATTGTTCATCTGAGCACTATTCAAACTAACATTGTTCATCCGACCAGTATAGTTTTGTTTATTTACTGAGCACTATTTACGGACCAGTTTGTTGTTTGCTATTCATCCGACCAGTATAGTTTTCTTTGTTTATCCGAGCACTATTCATCCAACCTCCTGGTTGGAGGGTACTGTTCATCCAACCACCTGTTTAGATTGTACGGTTATTCGATCAGATCTCTTGGTAGTTTGATTTTTAGGGAAAAAATTTTATTTGTGATTTTTCACCCCCTCTGATTGCTATTTCGGTCCTTCAAATAGTTTTGATCCTTCACTATTGGCTTTGTCAGGCTATATAACTCATGGTTTTCGAGAAATTTAGCGTTGAGCCATGCCTCCGTTCAAATCTGACCTGGCAAAATTATTCCGAGATGCAAACCCATACTAGTTTTTTGAGACCATTTTTCTTAAAACTTTACTTCATGTTTCATGGTCATATTTGTATATCACAGTTTTAGCATAACTTCATTTTTTTTAAAAAAGTCAAGGTTTCAAGGAAATCCACTAAAATTGTTTTCGCTCATGGTTTGATGTGATTTTTTTTGTAAAACACAAGTTAATGGCTTCGAGGTCAGATTTACATTGTTATACAACTCAGAATATTAAGGCTATTTTTTAAAACTTCGATGCTAATAGTACCGGCCTTGTCATAGTTTGAGGGGAAAAATCAAAACTATAGCTCACAATTCTGAGATAGACTTTCTTAATATTGTACTTCGTGGTTTTAGTGTCACGTTTGTCAGGCTAATAGCTCACAGTTTAGTGCAATTTATGTTTTTCTTAAAAAAAAAAGAGCTTTAGGAAAATATCTACAAAAAATCTTATATACAAATATGGCATCCTACAGTGGTATAGCTCATGGTTGAATGCGATTTCGGTAAAATTTAGAGTTCCAGGGCAAAGTTAGCAAAACTGTTATGAGAACAAAGTGTACATACTCGGTACTATAGTTAGTATTTTGAGCTAGACATTTACTTTGCTTTATGGTTTCGGAAGCAAGCTCACGGTTTTAGCACAATTATTTATTTTAGAAAAAAAAAATCAAAGTTTTAGGAAAATCTACTAAAGTTTCGTAAAATAAAAAGATGCGACACTAGCTCATGCATGGTTTTGCAAGAGAAAGTAGGACGGTCCATGGATAATAGTAGTATAGTCGGGGGCATTGATACATACAAAGGAGGTAGAAAGAGGGAAGGGTCGTGAGATGTTAGTGGGTGGGGCATGAGATTCAGGATCCCAGCCTGGGGGCTCGATGTTGTGCCAAGCAATCTCCTCGGCACCTCAGCCTGATCCTGATGTAAAGGCTAGCTAGCTCGTCTTCCCTGCCGTGCCAGCTACTCAACCGATGCCAAGCATCATCTAGACTACGGGCTTTCTCATCACTAAGCTCAGCTAGCTCTCGCTGATACACATACATACACTGTCGCCCAACAGACTATGCCATGCTAATCTTTCTTTCGCACACTGGGATGTCCAGAAGGTGCTCAATTCCGTACAAAACTAGGTATGAATCGGTTTCATTTGGCAATGCCAGCTTAATTGAAGCACATATATATATATATATAAATATGTAACAGGGGCTGCAAGTTGGCAAGGCTAATTGGCATACCTGCTACCTCCTTGTCTGCCAAGGTTAGCTGCTTCAAGGCACCCTTGGGTACTCCGGGTCCCATCCACCCAGCTTCACTACTGCATCTGCTTTGTTTTCTTCGGGCTTCCTCTTTGGCAGAAGCTTCGTCCGGTCCATGTGCATAACAGATCAAGGAAGAATCTCTCTCAAGGTAACCAAAATTTCAGATTAATGTGTCAGTACAATAAAACAGAAGGCTGCTAGAGACATATTTTTAGTATACATACCAAGTGATCAACCAAAGCTAACAAAGAAATCGAAAAACAACCTGCTAAGGCTTTCCAGGACAATGCATTCTGCTTCAGCTACGGAGTCCACCCCTACAAGAAACTACGTTATGTCAATTCACTGCAATACTTTTCCATACTCCCGAGAGTACGTACTTCTATCTTCCAATATACCACTTAAACGAGCATGTTATAACTATCACTTTCAATATACTTAAATACTAATTCTAAGATACTCCATTGCGATATGGCTGAAAAAAATCATTCAAGCCCTTTATTTTGGTATATAGCTTTTTATATACACAATTTATGCTATAAAGAGTGAACTTTGATGAAGGTCTTCATGGAACTCATTTTGTAGTTTCTTATAATCAATATTAGAGTATACTCAAAAGAATAAAGAGATATAACAAGATCATTTAAGTGGTACATTGAAATGAGAGTACATATATACATACATACATACGTATGTACATACACATATATATCTAGAAACGCTATTATGCACCCGAGCGTAGAATAGCTTATTCTACGTGCCGGCCAGACGAGCGCGCCCAACCCACCCCACGTGCGCCCACTTCGTGTGGGGACCAAACCAACCAAGCTAGCCAACCAACAAATATAGTTTCTTATTTGTAATAGAATCTCTTTTTCTTAATTTAGCTATAACTTTTTATTGGTAGCTCCGATTTATAAACGGTTTTCACCAATAGCTTACTAACGACGAGATAGACAAAATTGTACAAGCCTTGCCAATAAATGCCAGATGGATGAGATTTTACATCAATTTACTAAACGTGTTGTAAGATTTTACTGCCACACCTCGCCATGACGTATGATAGCCATGTGATAGCGGCAACACAAAATGAACCAAATTTATTACCAAATATATTCTAATTTACTAAACGCGTTGTTAAATTTTACTTTGCACCTCGCCCTGTAATAGCGACAACATAAAATAGACCAAATTTACTGCCAAATGTATTCCAATTTATTGGACGCATTGTTACATTTTACTACCCACCTAGCCGTGGTGCATGATGTCCATATGATAGCGGTAGTAAAAAAAATGGATACCACATTTATGTCCAAATGCGTTCCAATTTATCGTCAAATTAAGCACAGAGGGGCAAGTGAGAGAGAACCATGGGTTGATTGCAAACTTTGAATGACGATATGGGGCAAGTGAGAGAGAACCATGGGTTGATTGCAAACTTTGAATGACGATATCTCATAAACAATTTATTTACAATCCATTTGAAGTGCTTTGCTCAAAAAAGATGTGCTTAACAAAAAGAGATCCATGATAAATATATTTTAACGTTGTAAAAAATAATTACTACATACAAAGTTTGAATTTATTGTACCTAAGCCAATAAATTATTGCATTGTCTGAACATGAAAATGGCTTATGGTTGACAGAAATGGCAGGTGATAAGTTTTCTTTGACCAATCTTTGACAAAGATGGGATGTGGGTTTTGACCAATAGAAGGTGGTGGAACTTAGACTAACCTACTCTATGCTTGGTTGCATAATAGTGCATATATATATGTATATGTATATATATACCATACATATACATACACACACACTTTGGATGCAAAAATGGGGCACCATGATTTCAAATGCGAAATTTACCATATTCGGTTATATTTTTTAAAAAAAAATAGTTTTAGGGTATACTCAACTATAACAATTCAAATGAAACACATACCTTTGAAAAGATATACTCAAATTCAAAGATTTTGAGCAAATTTAGATCACATGTTTTGCCGATTTATATATAAAATTAGCACATACCTACAATCAAACTATCATCAAAAAAGAAAACTTTAGTGTGAATTTCAGTTCAAACTTGTTTGAACTAGTTAGTAAAATAGTTAATCTCAACATCCTAAAAATTTGCATGCAATACATAGGGGAATATTCCCGTTTTGGATCATGGTACCCAACATCCGCTAGAGAAGTAACAATTGTGATATTGTTCATAGTAGCAAATCTCTGAGTAGGATATATAATTCAGCCAATAACTATAAACTATAAATTGTGTTCTGATGAGTTACCAATTTCGGTTAGAGAGTAAAAAAGTGTAGCATAAATCAGACTGTAATTTGCACAGAGCATGACATCTAATTGAATTTTTTTTTTGCCTCAAAGTTGAATAGGTTTAAAAAATAAGATGCACACACCCAATGCCCTCAGCGATCTCTTTAGCAACTGCCTCATTAGCATCCGTGGCATCACCAACAATGTGAACACTAATCCCTATCAATAACTGTGTGATCCCAGAAGTAAGGGATTCCCAAGATTCATCAATGTCAGGCCATTTCAACTCTTATTCGACTTTCTTTAGATTCACCAACAACTGATCCTTGTCAATGAACCTGCAACACTGAAATGAGTAAAGACATAAATCCTTACAAATAAGAGCCCGCTACTAAAATACTGATGCATACCATATTGACTCAGAAGACTTAATCCTATCAAATAGTTGCTTAACATTCATCAAAGTCCTCAGTGTCTCATCAGACTTGGCTCTGATCAATAGAGATGTATCATCAACATCGACAAAAACATCTCTTGAATTCCCTATACCAAGCTTTCCGATGTACAGCCTGAGCTCCGCCCCTCTATTTCCATCAGTAAACTATACAAATAATGTCAGCTAATTATTTTAACAACATGAGAAATGGCATGTTGTCCAACAGAAAATCTGAAGGATGCAGTGGATTCACAGAAGAAAGCTATCTGTAGCACATTAACCAATTAATACCTAGAAATCCGCCTTTTATACAACTCAGAATAGCTCCTAGAGAACTAGACACATATGATTCAGACTTTTCACCTACATACATTAATGAAGGACAGACACTCATAGCACGTCATCTCCTAAGTCCCAGATAAGCACCATGCACTAGCTCTACCATACTTTTGCGATTTGCAGTGGAAGTAATGTATTTGTGTTCAGGGTGGGAAAACTGGTGCGTAAAACCAACTGATGTGATTCTTTAGTGGAGTTCGGAAGAAAGGGCCATTACAAAATGTGATCCAGGGGGAACCATTTTAATAGTAAACTCCAAATGGCATGTAAAATATGTTTGTACTTCTGTTGTTAGATACTATTGTGATCTGTAATTACATTCCCTGCGGCCTGCAAGTTTCTGTGTAAATCTGGGGGTAAGAACAACAGACGGGGAGATGGCATTGCATATAAACGAAAAGGTAAAAAACAAAATGCAGAGACTTGGATTCTCTGAGCAATTCCCTCATAACCTGTGCCAGGATCACAGAGTGATCAACTATAGGACGCCATGATTAACTTTTATGTTTTTGTCCCGTAATGCTTGGCCGCCCCTCACCGTTGGCTGTTGGTCACGACTGGTTATCTCAACGAGTGTATGCGATTTCGGTGGATACACACAAGCAGAAACTATATTAGCCATGCACGGAGTTGGAGTTGGAGTTGGTAATAACAAGAAAGTAAAGCCAAATTTTCTGGCACTGGTACTGGTATGGGGACAGCGAGATGAAAGAATCGTATCGGGGGAAGGAGCGAGTGGCGGCTGCGGCAAGATACATTGGCGGCCACCATCGTCATGGCCTACTTAGGACTCCCACCCACTCCTATCTAATCGTTCAAATCTACTGAAGCCAAATATTTAGGACATCTTTGTTTTAGCTTATGATTCTGATTCCGGCCCTAAAAACAGAATTAAAAATAAATAATTTGGTTCTAAAATCTGATTCTCACTGATCCAACTCACTCATATATATTAGAATCTACAATCCACTTCAGTTCATTTGTTTCACTTTTGATTCTCTAAAAGCCGATTCTAGTTTATGATTGTAAAAAAGTTAATTCTTCAAAAACTGTAATCCAAAAGCACATATAAAGTGCATTATGGATTCTAGTGTATATGGGTGGGTTAGATTGTGAGAATCGGATTCTAGAATCAGGCTGTTTGTTTTTTAATCTGCTTTTGGGGCTAGAATCCAGAATCAAAAGCTAAAACATTTTTGGATTCCAACTTTTGGAGAATCAACTTATCTACAATCACAATCTAAAATCAGCTTTTAGAGAATTTAAAGCTAAAACAAACAGACCCTTAACTTCCTACAACGATTGGATTCTAATACTTACGAGAGAAGCAGAGTCAAAAATAAACTTACGACAAGGAGCAATCAATCTTATGGTTAACTCTCGTGAAAAGCTAGCGCTAAAAAAAGAAAAAACACCCCTTAATATTGAACGAGATTGTTGGAACTACCTAAATCTTATTTCTTAACCAATGCATGTCAAGATTATCTCTAATATTTTTCCCTTCTAATATTGCACGTCCATGTTGGATGTTCTGGTGCTGCCGCTAGACACCTTCGAGATGATGCACCTCAGCACCATGTCCTGGAGCTTCACGTACAATAGCATGCTTCCTTGGGTGCCGCCTCCGAGTCTCCTCCTGGAGGCAGCAGGTTGATCCAAAACTTTATACTTTAATATCAATTATTGGAACTATTAGAAATTTTTTGTTGGCCTATGCAAATGCTCTATCTTTTCTGATTTTTCATTGCTATTTATATTAGAGATTACATGCTAACTTAGATAGCAATCCGAACTCCTAATCTTAACAGACTCAAACAAAATTTACAGAGTTTGAATCTTTTAAAACTAAAAACTAAATCTTATCTCTTGACCAATACATATCAAAATTATCTCTAACAGAAATTACCCGCAAAATACCGTTGACCTACCCCAATCCCTCCTCCCCGAGCCACGACGTAACCCCTACTCTCCCCCTACCCATAGTCATGGCGCCACCTCCTCTACCACCACAGCCACATCGTCCTCCACACTCTTCTCTCCAGGGAAGAGGAGAAACCCATAGAGCTCATTGTCTAGGATCCCATGACCGCCGGCCAGTGGGGGCTTCGCAAGCCCGACGTCCCGTAATTCCACTTCAACGAGACGGTGCTCTGCACCGCCACAAGCGACGGCTGGCCACCGTGACTACCATAGGGAGCCCTTGTGGGAGATGCACTCTACTTCATCACTAACGATGGCGGCATAACCTGGAGTACGACATGGGTGCTCGTGGCCTGTCGGTAATCATGAATTCGAGAAATATGTTCAAAGATTTTATATGTGAGCTTATTTGGGCTATTGTTCAGTTCATGCTTGACACATCCACATGGAATTGTAGATATTTTCAGTCTCTATACTTTTTTACCTTCTGGGCAATGAATCTACGCGGTTCGGTTTGTTTGACTTGAAAATGGCTGCCCAAGTGGTAGTCTCATCCTGTTCCATTTCACCTACAGCCATTAATCAGTCGATCTAGTTGATGAAGCAGCTGCTAAGCTAATATGTAGACAAGTCT
This sequence comes from Guadua angustifolia, assembly GCA_036346375.1. Taxonomy (NCBI): domain Eukaryota; kingdom Viridiplantae; phylum Streptophyta; class Magnoliopsida; order Poales; family Poaceae; genus Guadua; species Guadua angustifolia. Next base: position 22,038,944 of record CM070518.1, on the reverse strand, counting down.
TGGTGACTTTGGGCTTGGAATGATCATTCTCTAGTTAAATTAAGAACGACACTAACAATGTGACAAAAGCCTGGAAAGAACACCTTCTCAAGAAGAATTAGATAAAGCTTGCGGGCTATTCTTCTAGCCTTGCCGAACAAATCACCTTAATTATACTTCTTGCGTACACTCAAGGCGTGTGTTTTATCTAACTACAACATAATTTCTTGATATGATACGATTGATTGATTGTGAGTACTTTTTACTAATAATTTGCAATGGTTAGTGGGGAGCAGTACTTTGAGGACTGGATTTTGACCTTTCCTTCGTAGATGTCAAGAACATTGTGAAATGCAAAAGTAGCTGAAGCCTTGAAAAATATTGTAATATTACTTGGGTCTTGGGCGAGGCGGAGCCAGGATTTTAGGTTAGGGGGCACATGAAGCAACTAAAAATTATCGTAGTATCCATAAAAAAATATCATATCGATGCATTTAAATTTAAAAATAGCATAACCACATATCTACATAAGAAAAATGTGACATATTTTTTAGATTAAGAAACTTACATCTCTATTAACTTAAATTTAGTTCTACAACTACCTAGAAGATCATACAAGTCAATAAGTTTATCTCGAACTAATTTTCATTTGCTAGTTCTTTTTCAATGTAAATTATCATGCAATGTCAAAGAAAGTCATCTCCTATTTTATTTCGAATGCGGGTCTTGACAAGTTTCATAACTGAAAATACTACCTCTGTGGTTGTCAAGTGACACCGAAGAGTTATAACCAATCGTAATGTACCTATCAACCATTGAATAATGGAAAGTTTTACCTATTTTATATAATCCATTTGTTAAGTTAGTAAGAGAAATTAAGCATTGCATACATCAAGTTGAGAAAAATAAAATTTTAATTGTTGAAAATGGACTAGATCTTTATTCATCGCTTGCTAATGCTAGCTACTATTAATTAATATCTACTAAACTTTATTTTGATTAGGGGGCCAGCCTCGCCGCCCCCCTAGCGCCGCCTGGTCTTGGGGCTCCTTTTATTTGATCTTTGCTTGCTGATTCAGCTACCTGATGCTGTGTGAGATGAGAGATGTACATACTCTCACCTTCAATGTGCTACTTAAACGAAAGCATTATACTTCTTTATCATTTTCGATACTCCAATAATAATTCTAAGATACTCCAATGCAACATGATTGAAAAAATCGTCGGAACCCTTTATTTTTTTATATATACCCTTTTACATAGATAAAAGGAATATATAAACTAATTATGCTTTAAAGGGTGAGCTTTGATGAAATTTTTCAGAGAATTTATTGTGGAGTATCTTATAATCAGATAGAGTATACTCAAAAGGATAAAAAGTATAATAATATCATATATATATATATATATATATATATATATATATATATATATATATATATATATATATATATATATATATATATATATATATATATATATATATATATATATATATTATTTGTATACAAATGCAAAAGGAGTACTATGCAAATACAATTGAATTGTTACAAACAAGTGTACCAAAGTCTATTTGCCTCCAATTCTGTCTCCTAACTCTAGATTATCAGAGAAGTGGATTATCAGAGAATCAGAGCTAAAGCTAAAAAATAAGAATCTAAAATACTGCACTAAAATTTGTGGAGAGCCTTAGTTAACACATGTTCTCTTTTATATTCCGCCCTTCTTTTGTGTAGACCTGGGTAATCGCCATGCTTTTTTTTTGTTGGCCTCATGCACGGCCGCCAAGCACTACACGACGTGAATGTTTTTAGGCTAAGTCGGCACGACACGAATGATGGACATGTCGAGCCTAAAAACTCGACATGATGGACAACACGACATGGCATGATTGATTAGGCCGTGTTTAGGTTGGCTCAGCATGAAAGCAATCCTTTCATTAAAAAAATCGTATCTACATTCAAGCCCATCATTAAATATTGCCTCTCACTTTCGCCTCCTCTCATGACCTATCTGATGCAGTCACCATATGTCCATATCTCTTGTCTCATGTCTCATCTCATCCTCCTCTAACCCTGCTTCCTCTTCACACTGCCACCTCTCCCCACCGTCCCACGCATCCCCTCCTCACCATCTCCCGCGCCTCGGTGGCAAATCCAGTAGCCTTCGATTGACGTCGCTATTAGATACGGTCTTGTGGCACCGCATCACCAGCTTCATCAACTATCCTAATGAAGAAGACGGCGACGACATTAGATCTCGACAATCCTCATTGCCTAAGCATCGGATCCAATTGTTTTAACTCCCAATGAATAAATGAAAATTATTTCTTCTCCTAAATAATTGCATGTGCCAGAATCTCGCATGTTATTGCCTAGTTGAGTATCGGGCCTCACCTATTTAGAGGAAAATCAAAGTGGGATGGTTAAGCAAAGATAAGGTATGCAATTTTGGTATCTATTCTATATTTGTTATTGCATTCCATTTGTTGCAAATGCATAGTGAACTCCAAGTAGCATGTTGATTATATATATGCACATTGGTTCATGTCATATTTATTTGTGCATATATATTCATTTGAGAGTTCATTATGTGCTTTGCTTTTAGTATGCATGTATTAACTAGAGTTAAACTTCACATTGCTATAGATTGAATTGGTGCATGCATGTCGATGATTATGTATCTTCTCATGCACTTCTCTTAGTGAAGTTTAATCTAGAGTTGGATCACATATTTACTCTTGTTCCAATATTAGTTGCACATGTACAATTCGTGTATATTCTTCATGTGCTTCATTTAAAAGTAAAGATCTGTGATCCTTTGCCATGATTTAATTGTTTCAAATCATATTGGCAATTATCTCTCTAGTGCATATAGATCAATTACATATTCATCATGATGCACTTAGTAGAGAACATTTCTTATGTCAAGTGTTTCCATTTATGTTGTGCCTTTTATATGAAACACTTGTGGTAATCAACTTCTCACAAATATCAATTTATTCATATCTATTGAGCTTTTGGGACTAATGTCTTTCATGAGTGTTTTGTAAAGAATTAGGTCCGTGTGTGTATGATGACCAAGATATCTTGGAGGATGATCGTTAAGCCAAGGTCAACAAGGCGTGTGTCACCAAGAGTTGAGGACTAAGTCAAGATCGACTTGGCGCGGAGATCGCTTGAGAGGATGATCAAGTCAAGGTCGATATGACGAGAGTCTCATGAGGTGAATCGAGTCAAGTTGGACAAGGCGAAGATGTCATTCATCATTTGGTTAAAGACATCATGCACATTGCATCCACGGAGAAAGGCGAGCATGTTGAATTGAATGTAAGACTTAGATTTCTCGCTTTAATTTGAGTCTAAGTTGCCGTACTATTAAGAGGATCTGACGTTGAATGACTTTTAGATGTGTCAAGTGCTCGATGATCCATCCTTATGAAACTTAGAGAAAGAGCGGTGTTGGTGGTGCGGAGAGTGAGAATTGTAGGTCTCTCTTGGATTCTTTGTGAAATCTGGATTTATCCTTTGGGATTTGGGTAGTGAGACCTTGTTAGTTGTGTAGCCCTTGTTCTTAGCTTTCAATAGAGTCCAAAATCACTGAAATCGGAGTCCGGAGTCAAAAGTTATGCTTCGTTTTATTTAAAGGCTGCTCGGCTGCCGATTCGGACTATCCGAAGTTGGTTCGGACTATCCGAACTTTCGGACTATCCAACATATTTTCTGACTATCCGAAGTGAATTCTCTGTTTCTTGAAGTTTGATGCGTCGGGACTATCCAGAACAGGAATTTAGACTGTCCGAATCGACACTGAGCGTTGAGGAAAACGGCTAGTTTTTGGTGGCTCTATTATAGCCCCATTCTCCCCCATTTTGAAGGAGCTCTTACCCCATTGATTTGAGAAGCTATCCTCTTGTTCTTGAGCCCCCAAAACACCTCTTTGCCCTTAGATCTAAGTGATCTCCTTTTGTGTGAAGGGTTGGGAAGAATTTGAGGAGTGAGGTGTTAGGATTGAGTTGGATTTGAGTTTGAGCACTTGATTTCATCTCCAAGCTTGTTCTTCGTGAGCATTTGTTACTCTTGGAGGTTGAGGACTCCTAGACGGCTAGGAGGTCGCCACTGAGCAACCCGAGCTTTGTGTGGTTGGCATTGGGAAGTTTGTGAAGGTACGATTCACGCCTCCAAGAGAAGGAATCAAGAAGTGAAGCCATGAAAGTGCAAGGTGCAACACGGGCTATTAGCGGGTTGAAAAGAAGACCCCGTGTCTTGGGTGGCCATTTGCCCACCCATGAAAGTGCAAAGTGCAACACTTAGGAGGAAAAGGGTTGAAAGAGACCCGCTCCAAGTGTGGTACGAGCGCTTCACTCGCCGATGGTTAACGGTTGCTCATCGTCCTTGTGCTGTTCACGGTGACAGACCAATGATAATGACGTCTATAACTCCACGCGTCCAACAAAACAAAGCCTGTATCGACACTACACCATGATAGCATGGCATGCGCTAGGCCGTGGCTAGACTCCTACCTCTACTTGCATGTTCGCCCTGTGACCTGGTTATATTTATTTTTTTCTGTTCAAAGTATACGCTGGAGCTCTACCCTATGCATTATAGAAGAAAAAGAATTGCGCGCAGGAATAGTCCAACAACAGGACGAGATCATTTGTTTGGAATCAATGAATTTATTTATTTCCTAGCAAACATGACGGTCCTATAGGACATAAAAAAATTCAAAGCGCGAGAAAATTCCCGCACTCCAAACAGGAATTTCAGCCAACAGTAACGAAGGCAAACCAACACAACATTCCATTCCAAATGATGTTCGAAAGAAAAGAATATTTCACTGTAGAATATTAAGCAGCAGGTTACTTCAAAGCGTATAAAAGAATACAGTTAGCTGTAGAGTAGCAGCAGCTAATGTTGTTGTTGCGAAAAAGAAACAAACATGGAAAGAAATTACAGAGGGAGGGAGATATACAGCAGCTGCTAAACAAGACTAGCAGAATCGAATCAAAGGTCCTACTCCGTCACAAACAATGCACTGCTGGCATCAATGAGCAGCAAGCAGCGACTCAGAACGTCAAACAAGAAGAATCGTCACATAACTTGTTCTAACCGTGCCTAGCTAGGCCTCAAAATTGGAGGCCCAAAGAATTGATTAACCAACCACCCCTATCCTCTCCTCTCCTCACCCTTCTAAAGTCAGCCAGCCAGCATCCGTGCTAATCAAACTGCCACACACCTGAACTCATCCATCCCAACCCTCTCTATCACTTGGTGTAGTTAACAATGCACCTAAACAAAGAATTTTATCTGTTGAGGTTAGCATCTGTGCGTCAGCATACCCTAAAATGTACGCGACTTGTCATCCCTCGTAAATCTCTGCCCTGAATTGCCTTGCTCAACCAGCTTGCTAGTGCTACTTGGTAACCGGATCTTCAGTCGCTTTGGCCGGAGCTCTGCAGCTGCCTCTCTAGTCGTTTCCGCAAACCCTTCCCGGGAACCACCACCGGTAGATGGGTACACCTTCGGCCTTTCAGCGTAGCTGGCATCAGCTTGTTGAGTTTCCCACTGCCGCCGCTTCATCCTCCAAGAGATGGGAACCATGTCCTCTCTTTCTTCATCAGAAGAGGAGGCAGAACTTGCGTTCTTCTGGCTCATACAGACCGAGAGAACTGAAAAATGATCAGAGTATTCCGGTCGCTTATTGTCCTGTTGTATTTCAGGACGCACCTTTTTCAGCCGCCTCAGAACCTGATTACATTACTTACATCAGAAACATAGTACAAACTACATCTGTAAAAAAGGAAAAAAATGCATTTGAATGTTCCTCGGTCTAAAATTATCCTCGATTACTAATTCTGGGCTTTAAATAACTTAGATGGTGAATAACTAGAGCTGTAAATTTTGTGTTCACTAACCTATAACATGATTCCATTATACATCTAGGCCCTGTACATGCCTAACCGTTTATATGACATGTCAGCACGGTGGGCAGGCAAGGCAGCAGCAGCTCGCCAGACATCAACAGCAATACAAAAATTTGGCTACTTACAAAAATGCTGCTACTGTGTCAAAGGACCAAGTTCACATAAATTGGTTTCCTCACTTCCAGAATATGTTTTCATATATAAAGGACGAAACTGCACCATACCTGCTGTTCAGACAAGTTTGATGTCTGTGTGTCAGAAGCAGATTTTCCCAATATACCGGACCTGCGTTTCACTCGGAAGATTTCAGATTCAGAATCGGAATTGCCACTGTATTCCATGGGTGACGTATTGCAGAAACCAATTCCATTACAAGCATCAGCCATGCCAGATGAATTCACATCCAGAGTGTCAGTTCCTTTGACTAATGATGTATTTAAGGCCTGCTTCGCAGCTGAGTAAACTTGGTTGGTTTGAGTGGCACAGGCCTAAAAAAAATAACAAGAGCATTAACTCAACCGAAAAATAACAGTTGGAAACATGATTCAATGTAAGCATAGTAAACCCACTGTTGATTCTGGCACTGGCACCTCATGATGTGCAAAAGATGTCAATGTTGATGTTGCAGGAGAAATCTTTCCAGCATCAGCAGCGGTTGCCCTTGAAATGACGTCATCTAGCAAATTTTCTTCAATGTTGCTGGAGTCCCGTGAATTCCCAAAAAATAGGTCATGCTTGCCATTAATATCAGAAATCTCAGCCTGATTATATGAGCCATTACCACTTCTTTCCTTATCCAAGCAAATATTCTGCTCAAATTTTCTTGATAGAGCCTCTAGTTCCAGTATGTCCTCTCTAATGTAGACAACCCGGTTAGATTTACAAGGGCAGCTCCGCAGTTCTTGTTCTGCACTCCAATCAACAAACTATTAGATAAAATATAAACAGTAAGCTACAGAAGCAGCAATTATAGCATTTCCTACCGTGATGAAGGCAGATAGGATCAAAGTTGCATCCACACAACACATGCGCAATGTAGCAATCACGCCGGCACATGCTACAAGACAGATTTGAATACATTTTTGGCTTGTAGCATATTTGAGAACCCATTTTAGCAAGTAGGTCACGTGCACGTAGCTGGAATCGCATCAACCGCACAAAGCAAGACTTGACACAATACTGGGAGTATGGATGTTCAGATTTATTAAGTGATTTTGGATCGCTGTTTAACAGTTTGTGGGACAGAAGCACCGCTGAACGGCAAAGTAGCTCCTCATGTGCAAGCAAGGGTGTTCTGTTCAACAGCGAGTAACGTTTGCTAGCCAGACAACCCAGAGGAAACCAGTCACCGATAGCAAAGTTGACAGCCTCTCCACAATTGAAGCCTAGGTAGTTCAAACGTAGCTTAGAATATATGCATATACATACATACATATATACATATACATACATACATATATATTTAAAAACTTTAAACACATACCTTGGCTGAAACCCGCATGGTAGGAACGAGGGAAAGTAATAACAAACTCTCCAGGTTTTTGCACAGCTTTATAAACAGGAACATTGTGGTCTAACAAAATATTTGGAGGGAACATTGTTGTCTTCCCCAGTAGAACATCAAATGCTGCATCTTCTCCATCACCAATCAAAATATCCTTGTTGTACACATATTGGCTAGCCACCTTTTCAAACCCAGGAGCAGCATCACCTGGTATCCCATACCATGTCTTGAATGCCCCACAATGATGGTAATTGATGCTGGTCATGTAATCAGAATGTTAGCACCTCATCCTTAAAAACAAGTAAAATAATGTAACCGTGATCAAGAAAAATGAGAATTCCTACCTGTACAAATAGTGATCTTCCACATGCCATGCAAACATGCTGAAGAGCATCCCAATATAAAGCATTGGATCTGTTACTCCCTGTTTTGGATCAAAGGAGTTACAATCATGACAAATGCCATGTTAAAGAATATAAAACATTAGGCGATAATTAGATTACTCACTGGAATTGGCGCCTGCAGAAGTCTAAGCACAGAATTGGAGAGCCGTGAAAAATTCTGTAAGCAAAAAGAATACGATCAATAAAACCCATATAGAAAATAACACACGCGCGCGCACGCGCGCGCACAGAGAGAGAGAGAGAGAGAGAAGTTTTTACTCTTTACCTTGAGGTTCCACTTGCTTTTCCCAAGCTGATCATGCGGAGAAGAAGAGAAGGCACTTCCATCAACATCGCAAGCATACTCAACAAAATCCATTTTACCAAAAGCAATTTCACGCCAAAACTCCTCCTCCACGTACTTAGCTGGGAGACAACTAGCACTGGAATATTTCTTAGAGAACACTTTGTTGGCCATTTTCTCATAGTCTCGGAAAGTATACTTCCTGCAAAGTCATGTCAAACATGATGAGACTCGGAAGACAAACTAAAAGCGGTAATGGAAATAGACAAACAACGCACACCTTCCACTCATAAAGAAAGTAACTGTATCGTCTACAGCCCATTCGGCAAGGCGAAGCGGCTGAACTCTAGTCATGAACTTAAAACCAGGCTGTTCCTTTGTCAGCACGACACCAGCAGGAACAGAAGCACTTAGAGGAGACACAATTTTGCAAATACCTGAAATACAAGAAATGCAATGGTCATTATTAAAAAAGCAAGGGTCTACCAAGATTGCTAGATCAATCAGTAATAGTACACATTTAACAGGGAAGATTTGAGGCTAAAGGGTGGTACCATATTTTGCAGCCACAGGCGCAATCTTCTGTATATAATGGATGGGATCCTCAAATTCCTCCTTGGTGGGACGATACACAGGGCACTCTGGCATCTTGTCTATCCATTCCAGGTTAGACATATCAAACTTGTCAACCTTGCGCTTTGCAAAAGGATCCTTGCCCTGGACACTGCTAGGTAAAGTTGCAGCATTGTTAGCATGCAGTCTCACCCCACAGTTTGCCGGAGTTCGTAACGCATCCCCTCCGCTCCTTGCAGCCACCACAGGATTGTCACCCGCTTCGTTCTGAGCAGCCAAGCGCATCCTCTCAAGCCGCCTCCTTTTCAATGTCTCGAGGCCATTCCGGACCTCAGCAGGGAGGCAGCTCCTGCCCTCAACCTGTGAGTGACATAGGCAGGCAGGCAGGCAGGTACCGTTAGGAAGTGAACAAGAAAATGAGCCATTGCAATCTCGCAGGGAGGGCGGCATTGACCAACAAAGACAGCAGCAGACTCAGCTGGCACCAACGGTTTGGATGCCACGAATTGGTCGCGGGTAGCGCCGAAAGAGTGGCAACTCCCAACCAAGTCAAGAAAGCAATCTATAGTGCTGGAATCAAACACGGCACATTGGTACCACCGGGGTGGTTTCCCTGCCACGACCATCCGTCGCAATCAGTCGGCCGCGAGATTTCTCCTGCCAGTGGTGCATTGCTGTTCTCGAGCAAGCAAAGAAGCTACCGCGTGAAGAATCTCTGAACAACTCGTAACATTGCTCGCCGACTCATGAAATCAGACTCGACGCCATTAATCGATTAATTAGATTAACAAGAGCGGATTGAGGATCAGAAGAATACATACACAAATAAAACAAATAAATGAATAACCATACAGCGGGTAGGCCCTTGGGGAAGGAAGGAAGGAAGGAAGGAAATTTCCAAGGAGAGGACGCGGTCAAAGGAAAAATTAGGCACATGCGGTCTGACCATGGGAGTGAACAAGTAGAAAGAAATTGTCCAAAAGGAAGATGCCGCGGAATGGAACCCCACACGGCAGGAACAGGATAACCTTAACTTCACGAGAGGTGCTGCTCCGTCTCCGTGCTTGTTTGTACTACACTAGTCAATCCATCCATCCCTCCCATTACGACGACGAGAGTACCATAAGAAAATAACCCAACGAAGAAATACTACGTCAAGCCACTAAAACAACAACAAAAAAGAAGAAGAAAAATATGGCCCGCCGGCGCCGGACAATGAGGGCAAAAACTAACACCAGATTACTGCTCCTACTAGTCTGATGATATACATACTATACTAATTGTCAATGTTGGAGCAGTAGTGAGTAGTAATTAAGGAACAACCGCTAAGAAAAGGAAAGGGAAAAAAAAGGATCCTGCTTTTTCATCATCGAAGAAGGCCTCGGCCGTGCCATGGCGGTAAGAAACAAAAATTGGAGGCCAAATAAAAGAGCATTCGGCGGATACGAGCAATTAACAGACGCTAATTCCACCCCAAAAAAAAAAAACTCCAAATTGCCGTGATTTCAGGCGGAAGCCATCATCAATTGGGTATTTGCTCTTTAGAGAGGAAGAGGAGATTGATTGAGCCCCCAAAAAAAAACAGAGAGAAGAAGCGATGTAATTTTTGTAGAAGAAATAAAAGAGAGAGAGAAAGAGGAAAGCGAAAGTAATCAATGAATTAAAAAGAAGTAGTAATTATTAGGGGAAATTAAGGGGGGGCGGGAAGGAAAAGGCGCGAAGAAGGAACAGAAGAGAGGAAGGAGGACGGCAGATCTCGCGACTGACCATGTCTATAGCTCGGTGGCGCCGGCAGCGGGCGGATGGAGGGCCGGCTAGAGATTTCCGCGGCGGCACGGGTCCCACATTCCCCTCCGGGGCAAGAGGAAGGGGGGGGGGATCCCTCCAAAGCAGCAGCTGGCGGCGAAGCGGGGGGTCGCCGGAGGAAGAGGGGATGGTGGGGACGGGACGGGACGGAACGGGATGGGTGGTTGTGCGGGGGGAGAGGAGGAGACGTGCGACTCGTAAATAGCAACGGGTGGTTGGGGTCCCACCCTCCCTCCTCCTCGCCTTATTCGTAGTAAATACTAGTCGTATTGTTTTTCTTCCTTAAGACCACTTATTATTTATTTTTTAATAATACGTCTTAACGATAGTAAGTAATATTCGAAATTGCCTAACTCAAAGGGGTGAAGAGTAGTAGTATATATGGAGAGGAAAAGGTCACCTAAAAATTATAGGGTGACAATTGGCATGCATTAAGAATAAATTTGAAAACCTCTAAATCTCTTCTTCTTTCTTTTCTTGTTGCTATTGGTGCCACAACACAAGCCAAGGATGGCAGCCGCGTGCATGCATGTGCCATGCCATCCATTTACAGCTTATCCACCTGGGACAGGTGGACCGCCTCGTTACACTACAGATCTGTTTAGATCATTACCAACTCGCTAAAGCGTGGCGACCTATAAAAAGTGTGTTCAATAGATTGGTAACCATAAGTTTTTGAATATGTGTTATTCTAACTTTAAAATAAATTTCTTAAATACGTCATGTCATTCTGCAATTTTGATGTCAACTTTTTATCTTTCTTTCTGTACGTCTCTTGTTTAGCTATTTTTGATGTTATTTAATACATCTAAAAGTATAATGAAGATAAGTAATATAGTCTTTCTGAAAACATAGCTTGCGGTAAGATAGGTCTATTCAGGAACAAAGAGGTAGGGTACTCAATCTTTGGCTTAAAAAAGGTTAATTAACATTGTACCGGCAGGTTAGCTGCGGGTAAGAAACGGTTTGGTTTGGTTTCAACGGTAGGTGGGTGGTCCAACTCCCAAGCCAGGGAGGCGTAGAGTATGATCTATGATGGTCTCATCCTGAGTTCACGAAATTCGAAAATTGAAAATATCAAATTGAAAATCTGTTATAAATTGGCAGCAACTGAGAGGTTAAGAAATCAAAATAAGAAATAAAAAATCAACCAACCAATTGAATGCATCTTAGAGCCGTAATCAAGATTTACATCGTATAATTTTTTTCAATTTTTGAAATTAGACCGATTTTGAATGTAGGGACTAGCTGGTCTGCCCTGCTCTCCCATGCGGCCATGCTATTCTAGTATTCCCATCACGGCACCACCTGGAACAGTGCAACGACCACACCACACAATCATGAATGTCCGAGGGCATTTCCGCCATTTCCAGGAACGGATAAATGGGCGAGGACAGGGGCCGCCGTTTGTTGCTTGCCTTTCTCCGGTTCCACCTCCACAGTTCCTTCCGTCCATTAGCCGGGCCCGGGCCGGGAACAAAAGCATGGCCGGTTGGGTAGTCAAGCGTATGAGTATATATATATATGTCTCATGAGCATAGAGCTATTTTCATATACACACACCACACATATAGGGGAGCTATTTTGCACCCAAAAGTAGAATAGCTTATTTTACATGTCGTTTAGACATGTGTGTCCAACCCACTCCTTACCACACACGGGAACGCTATTCTTCACCCGTGCGTACAATAGTTTATTCTACGCATTGTCTAGACGAGCACATCCAATCCACTCCACATACGTCAACTCTTTATTTGCACTAGATTTTTCCTTGATTTAGCCATAACTTTTTATTAGTAGCTCTGATTCATAAACGGTTTTTCATTAGTAACTTACTAACAACGAGAGAAATAACAAGATATAAATCTTCCATAGATACCAGATGAATACGATTTTACACCAATTTATGGAACGTGTGTTAAATTTTACCGCCACGCCCATTAGGAGGGCGATGGAGCTTGTCTAGCTTACTTACTGATGACGTTGTAATCTCTTTCTCTAGCTATTCGATCGGTGCTTCTCAGGTGGGATTAGCCGATCGAGCTAATGATTAACGAACGATTCGGCATAATTAAGATGCAGAGAGATCGATCGCTAGCCATCAACTGTTGACTTGTCTTTTATCCGATACAAAAATAAAACTATATTTTTGGGCACGCCCATTTATGATTTATCCCACATTTGGGCACTAGATTTTAACAATGGCGTTGCCAGGGAGGGATTCCATGCATGCATGGCCGCACGCAGCGCCTCTTTGCACCTTGGCCTGCCGCTAATTGCTCGCCGCGTGTTACATAGACAACAGGTTCACTTTCATTTCTGCGTACATTTTATTTTGGGACATTGCATATCCAACCAGGTACATCTACAAAATACTATATTACCCTTGTTCCTAGTATCACTTATTGATCTTTAGATAATACGTTTTACTCTAATTTATGATAGTAAATAACATTACAAGTAATTAGAAGGGGAGGTATATAGGAAAAAATAGTAAAATTCACCTTAAAATTGTAGAATAATATGGATTTAGAGATAAAATTTTAGATGTATAATGTCATCTATTAAGGAAGGAAGTGAGTAACACGGAGGAGACCAGACAACTTTGTCCTCAGGGCAGTGGACCGCATGCTTGGGCCTCTATTTTCCAAGCCGGTCCAAGTTTACTAACTCCAAAATCCAATTAATTAAGCCGGCGAAACTGCTACTGTGTCTTCTTCCTGTGCTCACCCTGCGACTCCTTGAGCTCCTGCAGCTGCTTCTATGGTCGAGGTATACCTAGGGCTAGGTGTGTAGGTCCTCTGGTAGCCGGAGCCGACCAGGGTAGCATGTAGCTCAGCTCGGCCACTAGGTTTGACATGCGCGACTAATTACAACAACGCAATGCCACTACTATGTTTAACTAGCTAGCTAGTACTTACCTGTGTTTTTTTTTTGAATTTTTAATGAGATTTACCTATGTCTTTAATAATAGACTAGATGATGTTTCAGAATTTTAGAGTTTAATGACGTCAAGTGGATAAAAGACTAAAATATCCTCTAATAATATTAGGCTATTTATTACTGCTAGATAGGGCGTATTACTCTCGTTAGAGGTCAGAAGCAGTTGTAGCCTGAGCGAGGCTTGGCCCTCTGGGCTCGAGAGCTTGCAGAAGGCTCGGCTCAGAGCTCGAGCCTTGGGTTCGAGCCCTGACTCAAGCTCGAGCTCGGCTCGATCCCTGGACTGAGCAGTTCGAGCCTCGGCTCGATTAAGCTCGATAAGCTCGGGAAGCTTCGGTAAGCTCGAGTAAGCTTCGGTTATTTTGTAGGCTCCAGAGGCTCCCAGTAACAAGTTCGAGTAAGGCTCTACGAGAAAGCTTGAATTAAGCCCGAGAAAGCTCGATTTAAGCAAGCTCGATCCGGGCTCGAGTAGGCTCACAACTATTCACGAGCTTTCGGCTCATGAGGCTCGCGATCTCGAGCTCGAGTTCGGCTGCTCGAGCTCTAATTGAGCTCGAGTAGCTCACGAGTCTTGAGCTTTTTTTGACGTTCCCTAACTCTCGTTGATTACTAGTAGATAGTACTAAAAGATGTTACAAATATCTAAAGGGAGGGGTATGTAAGGAAGGAACCTTTGACTGGAGGGAGTAGTAATATTTATGCATAACAGGTATGGCCGGTTAGAATTGAAGTTGACTGAATTTGTAAGGGGTGGGCGAGCTTACTTTTGAAAGGGAAATTTAGTCTAAGAAAAAGACTAGCAGCTCCTGTCCTGCTGCTACGATCAAGTCAAGTACATCATAGGGAAGGGAAGGGAAGGGGAATCGGTCGACTTAGCTGAATCGTTCAACGAGAAAAGGAAAGAAGAAAGCAGGGCAGAGAAAAATGATGGATGACATGATAACATAAGCGCTAGTTGGTGTGCAGCACTGCAGAGCAGACAAAGCTTGCATGATTGGAAAAGCGCGGCCAATTCACATATGATACCACAGGCCAAAACTGTGGATTTGTGCTGCTTGCATCCTTAATTAAACACTACCAGTACGCTAGCTGCTGCAGGTTACTTCTATTTTATTTTAGTACTGATCCCATTCCCGTCTCCGTCTCTTTCTGCCTAATGTCTGGCGGTGTGTATATATATATATATATATATATATATATATATATATATATATATATATATATATATATATATATATATAGTCTTTTCATCATTTCGTAATATACCATTTAAACAAAAACATTATACTTTTTTATCATTTTGGTATACTTCAATAATAATTTTAAGATACTCTAATGTGACATGATTATCAAAAATCATCGAAACCCTTTATTTTTTCTATATAACATTTTACATATGTGAAAATAATATATAAAAATTATGCCATAAATAAATTACTTTGAAGTATCTTATAATCGATTAGAATATACTGAATCGGATAAAAAGTATAATAATATCTACTAGAGATGGGAGTATGTACTGTCAGAGTATGAAACCATATGTATGTATGTGTGTACATATATATAAAAAAGTAGATATGACTAAGCCTGGATATACCCCGTGGCCCGTACGGTACTACCCTGCGTTTCCGTAGTACGAGTTTTTATTATTGCAAAGCGGTGTCTCGTAATATAATTTTTTTTAAAAAATAAAGTACAGTTATTGCAATATTTGCACTGTATACCCTTCCTTTAATACATAAAAGTGGTTTACTGATGATTGTCGTAGTCATTTAATAATATAGTGAAAATATTATAATAACTACGCTTTGGCTCTTTCGATGAACTTATGATATGACATGCGGCTTGCAAAAAAATGAGAGTATTGTGGCAGGCAGGACAAAGGGTCAAAGGGAGTGCTGAATCGACACTGGTACTTAACAGTGGAGCGTAAGATAATTACTCTGCTGAAGAGGGGAATAGAAATTAAGCACGCGCGGCCGGGTAGCAGAGCAGTTAATTGTAGGAACCGTGCCAGTAGAGTGGACTGGAGTACCAGCAGCTAGTATATAAGTAAAATAAATAGTACTGGAGCAGCATGCGCATAGATCGTAGAGTAGACTAGCTAGCAAGCGAACGGTAGTAGGAGTTTTGCAGCAAATTGCGCCGGCCTCTCCCTGCCCTGCCCTGCCCTGCCCTGATGTGACGGACGCGATCGATGGAGATCCATGACGGAGCTGCTCGGCTCGAGTGAAGTACCAGTATAGTAGCCGTGCATGCAGTGCAGCCAGTCCATTTCATTGGCCGTGTCTCAAAGCAAACCAACCCTTTTGATTTTGTTGGCAGCAGCAGCAGCAGGGGACGGCGAGCAAGCAGCTCGCTAGCTCCCTTCGCTTCCCTGATGATGATATACCATACGCATACGCTCATTCATCAGTCCAGCAAAAATCCGCGCCGCGGTGCCTTCCCTTCCAGGCAGCTTAGGCCAGTTAAGTCAGATAGATGATATACCATCGACCGATTGCAGCAGGCACAGTAGTAACGTCTTCTCTTTCTCAAGGCAGCGAGCCAGACACAATAGCTAGCTAACAGCTGTGCGTACGTACGGAGAGAATGGCCGGCCGGCCGGGGTTGCCATGCCATGCCATCCCATCGCATCGGAGAGCACGCACGTCAGACTTGACTTGCTGTAGTAGCATAGCAATGACCGGTGATTTCATTTCTTGTCTCGACCATGCCCCCTTCGCCCCGCCCGGCCTGGCCTAGGGTTACAAACAGATACAGATGCAGGCCTCGGCTCGGCGCGACCATCCCCTCTTGTCTGCTCTGCTGTGCTTTGCTTTTAATTTCCTTCTACGGCTTCACATTTGAGTTCAGGATTCCACGCATGCACGTACGATAAACCGCTGAAAATCAATCACAAATAGGGGTGGCAATGGGACCCGTTCTCCAATCCTCGGTGGGAAATTCCTCTATTAGAGAATGGGTATAGAAGCAAATCGTCTCTACTTGGGATGGAAATAGGAAAAATTATTCCGTCGAGGATGGCGAGACACGATTAGCAATTTTTTCCCCACTGGACCCGTTAGGGGATCCAAATTTAGTTTAGTTCAATTTAGTTATTAGATTGCAAACATATTATCTAACCCATCATATTCATATTTTTTTAAGCGGGACAACATAATCTTCAATGCCTGTGGTGTTTAAGTAAAACCGACGGTAAATTTGTAAGAGAGGTAGGGGTCGTGCGTCCCTTCTCCTCAAGTGGTTGGACTAAGAAAAATGCCCGCACCCGAGGTTAGGTTGGAGGCACTGAGGCGTGGAACCCTTCTGGCGGTGGGGCTCTTTTGGTACTCATTATCGGTGTTAATCCGGGCTTCCAACCCGGATTAGGGAGAAATAAGGTCTTAAAATAGATGTATACTTTCTTTGTAGAATTGCCTGGTATGAGTATTAAATCGCCGAATGCATGCATTCTTTTTTTCCTTGTCATTGATATGATTTTAGAGTTAAATTGGCTATAAGAGCTCTTCTCTTGTGTGAAATTTTAGCGATGATGGGTCTCGACGGAGGCCGATACTGCCGAACAGGGATGGGGATGAGGATTTTTCTCCTGATCACGGAGGGAGGCACTGCGTGGAGAATGGCCCGTTGCCATCCCTAATCACAAAAGATCAAACACAAGCGGGATACAGATTTTACATGAAAAACTCTTCTATAAAAAAATCACGGGCGTCAATCGACGATCTCACTATTTTTGGGATTTGAGTATAAGTTCGAAGATTTACAAATGAGACACACCCTTCCATACTACATATAAGAAGTATTTGTGGATGCACTACTAGAAATCTAACTTTTACCAAGTGTGAAATGTAATGTAGCCTCACAGGCGCGAGAGAAAAAAATAAGGTGATCGATTTATGCATCTTTTTCCGATGGTAGAACATAAAATGGGCGGCTATTAGAAGATTTACTAATAGGGTTTACTACAAACCGACGGTTGGTGGAAAACCCTCGATCATAATATGAAATCACCGAGAGGGTACAATAATTCTCGTAGTGCAATGCCAACCGCCAAGCCATTACAAACAATCACCGAGTGAAAATACATTTAGTGTGTGTAAAGATAACACTTCGCTTATTGCAATGATTTGCCAGCAGGTACAACTTTTAGCGATGGTATAAATCAAACACTAGGCTATTGCAAAATTCATACGAGATTGGATGAAGATGATGTATATATGAAAAATGTAGCTCTCATTGAAATCTACAACTTTGTAGTTGACAACTTTTCCATTTAAATTCATATATATTTGACTAAATAATTGATAAAGTATCATGAGAACAAGAGTTAAAAGAAATACTTTATCTTACTTCTAGCTAGAAGACAAAGCTTGAGGTGAGTTGGTTAGGAGGAGAGGTTGTGTTTAGGAGGTTGTGAGTTCAATCCTAAGCATCACGTATTTCTAATTTGAAGATAAAAATGTTAAGCTTAAGGGATTGTGGTGCAAACAAGTTGTGAGGTTAGTCCTAGATTTGAAATTATTTTTACATTTTTACACAAAAAATCCCACATATAGTTGTGAGAAATTATTGAAGATTTCTATACCCGCCAAGAAAAATGTGTAGCTAAAAGAGTACTCACTGGTTTTGCATCATGCATATTAAAGTGACGAAGGATCTTCTCAGTATAACCTTACTAACTAAGGTATAATTTACCAGATTTTCTTGCTCTAATAATTTCCATGCCAACGATTTTCTTTGTTGCACCTAAATCCTTCATCTCAAATTTTTACTCAATTGTGCCTTCAATTTAGCTATTCTGATTTATCTTTTGTAGCAATCAACATATCATCAACATAAATAAGCAAATATATAGCTGAACCATTAACAATCTTTAAGTAAACACAGTTATCAAAATTAGACCGCTTAAAACCATGAGAAAGCATAAATGAGTCACATTTCTTGTACCATTGTCTAAGGGATTGATTTAAGCCATAAAGAGATTTCTTTAATCTACAAATAAGGTGTTCTTTTCTAAGAATAACAAATCTTTCAGGTTGGTCTATATAGATATCTTTCTCTAACTCACCATGTAAGAATAATACAGATTTAACATCTAATTGCTCAAGTTCATAGTCATGCATGGAAACAATACTGAGCAGAGTGCGAATAGAACCGTGTTTCACAACAGGAGAAAATACATCATTGTAATCAATACCTGAAATCTAGGTATAGCCTTTAGCAACCAACCTTGTTTAATACCTTGTTGGATTAGTAGAAGAAATGTCTTCATTTCTTTTGAAATGTTATTTACAACAGACAGTCTTCTTATCTTTAGGCATTTTTATTAAATCCCAAGTACCATTCTTTTCAAGTGACTCCATCTCATCTTGCATAGCGGTCATCCAATTTTTGCAATCAGCAGAAGTAATAGTTTCAACATAATTAGAAGGTTCTGCATTATTTTTAATTTCTTCTGCAACACTTAAAGTATAAGAAGTAATATCACATTCTTCAATAAACCTTTTAGGTGGATTAATGAACTTTCTAGGTCTGTTAATAGTAATAGAATGTTGTGAAGGCTGCACAACTGGAGAAGAATGCTCAATAATATGTGAATCATCACTAATAGGTGCATCCTGAACATCAGTACTATTATTTTATGGTGTATATTCTACCTCGCACACTAGTTTTCTGTTGTTTCTCAATAGGAATATTTGTATCTAATCTGTTATTTAACATAACAGATTCTTTAAAGATAACATTTCTACTAATAATAACCTTTTCTTTTTGTTTCTTTAACTTGTAACATTCAGATATGTCATGATTATTTTTCTTGCAATACTCTTGCAAAATTTTTCTTTACCTCTTGACTTAGAACAGCCCCTATAATTGCTTGAACTTCTGCCTCTATATCCATTATTTGATTTCTTTTCTTTTGTCTATCCACGAATAGACAAAGTTTTACCATGCGAACTAGAACTTTCAGAAGACACCATTAATTTCATCTTTTCTTTTGCATGTAAGGTCTCATAAACTTCAGCAATAGTTAATGTGTCACAACTATATAAAATAGTGTCTCTAAAATTTGAAAATGATGGAGGCAGGGAACACAAAAGAATAAGGTATAAATCCTCATCATCAAATTTTACCTCCATGGATTCAAGATCAGACACAATCTCCATGAAGGCCGATAGGTGATTCAACACGGAACCACCCTCTTGCAATTTGTGCGAAAATAATTTCATCTTCACATGTATTTTGCTAATAAGATCCTTGGGCGTGCAAATTGATTCCAACTTTAACCATAAAACAGTTGCAGATTTCTCTTGCAAAATATTATTTGACTAGATCAATGCCTATGCGTTGCTACGAAAAATAAAATTGGTAACGAAATATAAAGATCAAGCAATAAAAGAAAATTGTGCTACAAGATCAAACATCTATTTATCCCGATTACCAAAGTTCATCAGTTCGTCGAGTTCATTCGCCACGGCGGCACGACATGGGAGATCTTGAATGAATTCCCTTGATTGATTCTATGAAAATTGTACAAGCATATATAGAGTACAAAAAGAAATAATTGGCATTATTAATTGCCAAAATAATCGAGATTTTGCTATCATAATCACCATATTTAGAGAGATATGGTGGTTGTAAATCGAGAAAGAATAATTAGCTATAATGACCTCGCCATTATTGGGGATATGACCAGAGGGGGGCTAGGAAGAATTCGACATCACGCCACCAACTATAAATTTATATTAGTAGAGATAAATGAAGATGAATTTGCAAAATATTATTTGTGTTTATTTGATAAACTCGGTGTTCCCTTTTGTTTGTGCGTGTGTTAGATCCTAAACCCTAACATTTTGGGGATTGAGTAGTTGTAAGGTTTACAAAATGAGACACACCACTCCATGCTGCATACAAGAAGTATTTATAGATGGATGAAACGACTTCGAGTTTAAACGGACTATACCGAAATAGGGACCAAAGACGCCCCTAAAGCTCAAAGTGAAATTTGAATCAATACCTAACAATAACAAAGCATACATATTCTCGTATTCTACCCCATCCGATCCAGTATGGACTGGATGATGGTAATGGGTGAAATTAAGGATATGAATGTAGCTGTTGTTCGTGTTGGTGCGTAGCAAGCAAGGGCCGGAATAATAATAATATATAATATGCTCCAGGGGAAGCAGATTCCTGGAGATTTTGAGCCGTTGCTTTTGGATACCGGCACATGGACGCGCTCAAGTTTGTGATGCATATATTTATACTGTTATACATACATACATACATACATACATACATACATACATACGGATATGAATCGCACGTTCGTCGTGTGCAGTAGGCGAGGCGAGTGATGGATGGATGTAGGGGTGAAAACGGGTCGGATACGGTCGGGTAGTAGGTCATCCCGTATCCTACCCTAATTATTTTTTTCGGATACGTGCACGGGCACGGTAGTGAAAATCGGTAGGATACGGATACGGATACCGGTATTTATACTGGCGGTAGAAAACGGATACGGATATTATACAGACGGGTACAATACGGATAACAGGTACTTAGTCGGATAGTACGCAAACTACCTAGAATCAAAGCAAATATATAAAACTTACAGCGCTTCATTAAAATTTCCTCCCCGTTAGCCTCTGTGACAAGCAATTGTGATATGGAGGGTTGTCCACATATAGTGCATGATTGGCCAAGATCTCAAAATAACTTAGATTAAGTCACCACTTTGCATATGAATAGGAGTGAGTAATTCAGATACTGATGCATTAAGTCACCAGAGCAGGAGGCACGAGCAGGAGGCCAGAGACCAGGAGGTCCAGACTGAGCGCCATGCTGCTTTCACTGTCTTTCTAGGCATTGGGGATTGGGGATTTGGGGTAAGGGTTTCAGGCAGGTCAGGACCAGCGCCGCCCGTGCTAGGGAGTAGGTCTTGGGGAGAACTAGACAAGGAGTTAGGACTTAAGGTTATCGCTATTGGGCCGGGCCTCTTCGTTATTTCCAATCGGTACCAAATTAAAAAAGATCGGTACCTTAACTTAACCCGCTTTTATCTCGGGTAGTATCGGATATCGCTCATCCTCAGATCCTACCTGCCGTGTGCATCCGATCGGATACGCACGGATACTACCCGCTTATTTTCGCTACGGGTACTACCCATCTGTTTCGGATATTTTTCTTTCGGATACGGATACGGCTCGGGAATTACCCGACCCGTTTTCACCCCTAGATGGATGGTTGCTTGGGCGGCGAGTGATCCAGGCGCAAAGACGCGTCAACCTCCGAAGCCAAAGGCAAAGGCAAAGGCAACGGCCTTTTCTCTCCTCCTTCCTCTGGCCTCGCGCATCTTCCCCTCCCCGGCATACTGTAGTCCAGTCCGGTCATTCCACACGTACGCTTCCTTCACGTCTGCTTTGGTTGCATGCTGTTTGTTTTGTTTTCATCTTCGCGCGCCTTCCGGCCAGCCTCTCGCTCGTCACCACCGACGTCACGTCGCCCTCGTGTCGTCCGTCCATCTAATTCTCCGCCCCATTTCTCTCTCTCGCTCCTATATCCTATCTAGGGATGGCAATGGGGACCCATTCCCTCATCCCGGCGCTGAAATTCTCTATTGGGACGGATATGGAAGAAATCGCCTCATGAGATGAAACAGGAAAATTATTCCTCCGTCGGTATGGCGAGGGACGGACGGAATTTTTTCCTCATGGGGACCCGGTTGGGGATCCAAATTTAGTTTAGTCCAATTTAGTTATTAGATTGCAAACATATTCTCGAACCATCATATTCACATTTTCATAAACGGGTCAACATAATCTTCAATGAATACATGCATTCTTTTTTCCTTGTCTGTTGATATGATTTTAGAGTTAAAATGGCTATAAGAGCTCTTTTCTTATGTAAAATTTTCACGGGGATGGGTCCCCGACGGGGCCCCGATACTTTCGACGGGATGGGGACGGGGGGATTTTCTCCCCCGAGACGGGGAACGGGGACGAGGACGGGAAAAATTTTGGATCATTGGGGACGTGAGGCAGAGGACTCCCGGCGAGAATGGCCCTGCCACCCCTAATCCTATCATCATCTCCATCTCTTTACTCACATCGCACCGCATGTCCCCAAAAGGGCAAATTGAAGGCCCAGCCCTAGCTAGCTTCTTCTCCTCCATATCTCAGCCTCAGCGTGCATGCTGCGAACTCTTTACCGTTTTAGCCCTTTTGGTATTTTTTTTCCAGAAATACCTATTCTCATGATGACATTGCGCATTTAGTCTCCAGCCACCAAATGCAGCGGATGGACTCTGTTGGAAATTTTGGATATTTTTTTATCCTTTCAACAGATGCGAAATAATTTTTAATTTGCAACGGCAGAAGTGCGTTGAAATTTTTTTTAGATGTAATCCAGCTGAACCGAATCGCTAGTTAGTTTTTTCACACCAAAATACTCCAGCGGGAACGATCCGCTCGAATGGTACACTTAAAACACAATATAACTCGTGCATGTTGATATCCTATAGAACACAAGGAAAAAGATAAAGCATACAAAACTATAATCTAAGCAAAACATAGCAAGATGATAATATCAATGAGGGTGTACAATACATCAGTACTGACCATTCCAGCGGACCGTGTCAGCTGGATTATTTCGGGCTGAAAAAATTAACCAGCAGTTCGGTTCCCCTAGATCACATTTCTGTTTTGCTGAAAGAATAAAAAAATATCCAGCGGACTGCAAGCGCTGAAAAAAATCAAAAAAATTCCAGCGGAGTCTATTCGCTGTATTTGGTGGCTGAAGACTAAATCCACATCAGTACTGACCATTCCAGCGGACCGTGTCCTTCCCACTTTTTTTTCCGCCTCCGTGCGAGTGTAATCTAAAAATACCTTTCTTTGGTTGATTGAAATTCTTTTGATACCAAGATAGGAGACAAAGCACTGATATCTGTTGCTGAGAATTGAAAATTTCTTAAAGAGTTCACACTCCAATTTTGTGAGAGGTAAATACTACCATGTATTTATCCTGTGTTATTTATCTCGCCCATACGTGCCATCCCCTTACTAAAGCTAGTTATATTTCTTCTGACTCTCTTACATGATTGGCATAAGGAAACAACTTTGATTAATTGACCATGTCTTATGTCTGACAACAATATCCTTGTTATTTATGTGGCATACTGATGCTCATTGCTCAATACAAGAATAGGGATTCAGGATTTACTGTTTTTCATCTATTTTGTTCACTTTCAAATTGTTCTAAAGCATTTCTCAACGCCATCCTACACATTTTGGTAGACCTTGGGCCTAGGGGGAACTTTATGTGCTATTTACATCACTAAGAATTGTTCACCTGTCAGTTTTTTTTTTTTTTTTACTTTGTTGCAACTTCCTTTACAGGGTATCTGATGCAGGCCTGGCTGCATCTTTTTCATTTTTATTAGGTGAACCATTAATCAACAAGTACATGTGCAAAAGTTTCAGAACAAACCACAGAATAGAATGTTCACTTTGAATTTTTCATATATTAACATCAACGTTTACTGTCATCACTGTCATGTATCAAGCAATAAATGCAAACAATAAAATTCATAGATGCATTGGTTGATAATGGATCTGAGCTCCTCCATTGCCACCACAGGCAGATCAGAGCACAGCCACTTCCTCCCTCTCCTGTCTAGCTGTGGCGTGGTGAGCTGGCATGGGATACAGGAGAAGGCACCAAGAGAGGAGGGAGCAGCACAGGGAGACGGTGCCAGGGATAGGAGGCGGTGGTACCTTGGAGAAGACGTGGCGGTGCCAAGGAGGAGAGAGGAGGCGGTGACGGTGTACAAGGTGCCAGGGAGAAGACGCTCGCCTCTTCTTCTCCCTTCTTCCTGCTTCTTCTTTCTCCCTTCCACTTCTTTTCTTCTCTGGTGGCGGTGAGAAGGGAGACAGTCACCAATTAAGTGTTAAGTTCATCTGTGTCGGTTTTCCAAAAAAAAATGACATAGATAGATAGTCACCGGTTAGGTGTTAAGTTCATCTGTGTCGGTTCTAAAAAACTGACACAGATATACTATTACCTATTAGGTGTTTTGTAGTAGTGTGTACTACAAAGATAAGCTCGTAACTGTACAAGACAAAAAAAAAGAGCGGAAGGACTAGAAAATATAAGCAGTGACGGAGCCAGGGGGCTGGTATGGGCCATGTCTCCCCCATGCAAAATTTTTTTACTTACCCCCCTATATCTTCCAGCTGCTGGTGCTGTTAAGACAATGATGCCTTTTGATTTTGTGTTTATTTTGCATGTTATGAAAGAACTCATGGGAATTACAGATTTGCTTTGCAAGAAGTTGCAGCAGAAGGAACAAGATGTAGTGAATGCTATGCATGGTGTTGCTACTGCAAAGGAACTAATTCAAAAGTTAGGGGATAATGGTTGGACTAAACTCTTAAGTGATATTGTTGCATTTTGCAATAAGCACGAGATTTCAGTTCCTGATATGAACAGTTTCTATGCTGACTTTATTCGATCGCATAGACGGGATGAGACTTCGGTTCAACATCACTATCAATATGATATTTTTACAGTTGTTGTTGACCAGCAACTACAGGAGTTAAATAGCAGATTCAGTTAACAAGCAACTGAGTTACTTATTCTTTGTAGCTCTTTGGATCCAAGGAACTCATATAGGTCATTCAACATTGACAATGTGTGCTTGTTAGCTATAAAGTTTTATCCTTCAGATTTTTCAGAACAGGAAAGGATTAACTTGAGGCATCAATTGCAACATTATGAGCTTGATGTGCTACGGAATCAGGAGTTCCAAGACTTATCAAATATTGCTGATCTTTGCCAAAAACTTGTAGAGACGGAAAAATCTAAAGATTATAATTTGATAGATAGGTAATCTTTATTTACTTGTGTTTAAACTATAATGGTCCTCAACACTCTTATTTTCTATATATTAATCCCATCGTCTCTAATTTGCAGGTTAATTCGACTTGTCTTTACTTTGCCTGTTTCAACTGCAACAACAGAACATGCTTTTTCTGCCATGAAACTTGTCAAGACAAGACTTCGAAATGAAATGGAAGATGAATTTCTGAGAGATTGCTTGATAGTCTATATTGAGAGGGATATTGCTCTAGAGTTTAAAACCGAAGCACTTATAGATGATTTCATTGCAAAGAAGCGTTGACGAGTACGGTTTAACTAAACTCTTTCAGGTGTGTTACTTTCCCTAATTCCTCTAATTACATATGATTATGGATGATTTCAATGTAATAAATGGCTAAATTATCCTTTACATATATTGATTTCAATAGATTAGTTTTTCTATTGGCACCTTGCGAATAAAATTCCTGACTCCGTCCCTGAATATAAGGCTTATGTCGTGTGTGTGTGGACCCATCAATTCAACTAACCAATATACGAGAATATTTAGATCTCCTGATCTCTCCCATCTGGTATATGAAATTATTGAGAAGAAACTAATGAAATGAATTGTCTCCGTCCACTCCAACAAACTACTCACCACATGAGAGAAATCATGAAGGTGCATTTTTATTAGTATATAATAGAGACATTTCGTTTATATCTCTATATGATTTTAAATTATCTTTCAAAATGTCACAGAAGTGCATGTATGTGCAGCGTCGCTACGACTAAAGAGTCATTTACTAATTTTTTTTACATTCTATATGAGACATTTGTAAAGTTACTATATTACATTCTATATGAGACATTTGTAAAATCTCTAATAGGCTTTAAATCGTGGGTGCCTCCCTTTTTGGAACCAAGGTAAATTACTCGATTCTGTCTCGGTATAATTACGAATAGAACTCAGTGATACCTATACAGGTATGTCGTCATGGTCACTGAATCTAACTTCGAGTTGTGATATATAGTAGAAATCAGCGAGTATAGCATCTAGACGAAGCACTTACCCCGGGTTGTAAGGTAAAAGTATGAATTTTTTGTTCGAATGAGTCAGCAGTACTTTTTCCATTTACTCGTAGACGACCTCTTTATTTTCATCTATGGTTTGCTTGGACACTATATGTGGGTCGGCGAAACTCATCGGTTGTTCCCTTGCTGCTACTTTCAGGATCATATATCTACATATACAAATCAAGGATGATATATATGTGACATTTATCGGTGCGTCAGAAATGTAGATGGTGGTTGCACACACTTACATTGTCCAGCTTCTTATGAGTGAGGCGTCGAGCGCTCTGAGGTTGTACAGATCGAGCAAGTCATTGAAGCTGACCACAAAAACGCCATCTAAAAACTGGTGTAAGAAAATACTCCTCCTTAAGCTCCCGACGGCGAGGAAGCTCCGGCGCCGCAGGAAGGAGAGATCGTCTCCTACGAGCATAAACCAGAACAGCGGTGTTCACATCGATGCGTTGAATATCGCTGGATCGATTAGGAGCTCGTATTATGGGTTCATTGGGGAATTTGGAAGCTCGACTATGTGCTATTCAAGATCCCCTTATTTCGGTGCCGTTGGGTTAACCTGTAGCACGTGAAGGTTGACAAGTATGACGTCACAATTGTGGACATCGAACGTGTCGAATACCAAGAGGAACCACTCGTTCTCGCCAACCAAGTTGTTCAAGTCTTCTATGTAACCGACCTGTGATGTTCCTTCATCTTCCCAATGCAGACGCACGCAGTCTTTTGATCGTTTCGTCTTCCCAATGTAGTTCATCGTTTCGCCTTGCCATTGCAGACGGCGTTTCATTTCTCCAATGCAGATCATTAATCCCAGACGACATTTCGTTTCCCCAATGCAATTCCGCGCCTATAAGAACAGAAAGGCTTATCGACTACCTCATACTTAATCATCAGCAGAAAATATCTCTTCTGCCACCGCCGCCATGAGCAACCCAAAAAGCTCCTTCAACGGCTCCTCCTCTGATATCTCCAACCCCTCCCCCCTGACGCCGCCTACAAACCCTCTGCCACCGCCACCTTCGACTGCACCTCCGACCAAACTCGCCGGCATGCCCCTGCCCCAATGGCTGCGGCGCTATGCCGGTGCCATCTCCATGGATCCACCGGTTGCCTACTACTTGGCGCCTCCTCCTCCTCGAACCACCTCCGCCTCGAGCCGCGCCCCTCTGACCACCTCTGCCTCCAGCTGCGCCAGGCAAAAGCGTCTGACGCCAGCCTCCTCCTCCGACGACAACTATGAAAGTTACGACTCGTTGGAGGGATATCGCGACGGTTAGGAGCTGGAGGATGATCCAAACCGAGCCGGCTCAAGCAAGGACCGGGACGGCTGTAGCGAGGACTCCACCGACTCCGACGACGAATACTCCGGTGACAACGAGTAGCCCTTTTTAGTTAAAGTACTTTTGTACGTAATCTTTTGTAATACTTCTTCATATATATAATACAATCTAATTTCAAAATCATCAAAGACTTTTGTAATGATATTTATTTATTTATATATATATATAATGCAATTTAGTTCTCAATCCAGTAGTCTTTTTTGTACGATATGTGTTTGTTGTTTTCAATTGATGATCACAGACGGTTCGTAGGTAAAAACATCAGTGATGAGAGCGATATCACATACTATTTTATCCACAAACCGTCTTTGAAGTTATACCTAGGGGTGAAAATGGGTCAGGTATTACCCGTCAGGTATCAGATATGGGTAGTATTTTTACCCGTTTTTTCGGATACGAATTCGGGTATTTTTTTCTCGGATTAGATACGGATATTACCCAGATAGCTGAGCGTCAGATTCGGGTCGGATTCGGAGCGAGCATTACTTGGCAAATACCCGAGAATCTCGGGTCGGATACGGGTACCCGGGAGGTCCACACGCAAGGGAGAGAAAAGAGCAGCTCTATTGATTTTTCTGGACAGATAGCATTCTAGTACTTATTAAAACTATCAAATAAAATGAATATTTTATGAAAATTTTTACACATGTCGGAAAGATGAGGTTTGATATCCAGTAAAAATTTCATGGTAAAGTGTTGTGTATAAAAATTACAGTAATTCTGACAATGTGCCCTGTCAGATTTTCTGTTTTCTGAGTTTGATTTAATTTATGACCAAAATGTGGTTAATATTTTATTTATATTTTTATTAAGGTTTATAATTAAAATATTTGTATTCTATAAAATTTTGGGATTTTTTATATTTTACATTTTATTTATAAAAATTTTGACATTGCTATTTTTAGATTTATTTACTTTCAGTTTTTGAATTTGTAAAAGCTTCAAATATAAGTTTTAATTTTTAGTATTTTTACCAGAGGTGGATATCAAGTTGATATTGTCAGCATGGTAGGAATCTTGGCTTCAGAAAAGACATATATATTTCTACACAAATCTGACAATATCAAGATTGATATCTTATCTCAGGATTACAATTTCTTTTTAATATATTTTTATCACATAATTTGATCATATGTGTTAGTTAAATTATTTTATCACATATTTTTATCCTAGGTAGTTTGCGTATTATTCGACTAAGTACCCGTTATCCGTATTATACCCATCTGTACAATATCCGGTATCAGTTTTCTACCCGTTCGTAAATACCCGGTATCCGTATCCGTATCCTACCCGATTTTCCACTACCCGTACCCATACCCGTATCCGAAAAAAATAATTAGGACAGGATACAGGATGACCTACTATCCGACCGTATCCGACCCATTTTCACCCCTAGTTATACCTATCACTACAGTCAGTTTGTCGATAAAACCGTCTGTGATATTTTCCTCATCACAGACAGTTTTATCCACAAACTGACTGTGAACTTCTCGCTTTCATCACAGATTTGTGAATGAAACCGACTGTGATAATCATACAGGTGCCACTCGACTTTTCCTCAAGGCGTTGAAACTCGATCGATAATGCGATTGAAGGTTGATTGCAGCTAAGGAGCAATTGGATCAGATATACGGCGATCGACCGATCAATCAGATTTATTCAGGTTGAATTTAGCTAGTTATGTCGGATAGTTATTATTCGGCATCGGTTTCGTATAGCAGGTTTCGAATTCAACATTGGATTCAGTAGATCACCATTCGTCAGATCGGGATATTTACAATCCATATTCTAATAGTTTCAGTTAGGTGTAGCCAAATAGCCTAAGCTAGGCTCTCTCTCCATGGCTCCGTCCTCTTGCCGTCATCCCTTCCACTATTCTGTCGGTTTGTGCCAGCCGCCACCATAGCTTGATATATACGAATATGGTTTTATTTGTCGATATGAATAACTGGTAACATTATTGGACTACCTAATAAAACAACTTGTTAATTTGCGATAATCTTATTGCGATCATTGCTATATGTGGCATCTGTTTTCGCGCGATATCCGACTAAAATAGTCGTTGCCATTTCAATTGCGCTCTGTATTGACTTCGCATTAGTGACCGATATTATCCGTGCTGTAATAGTATTTAGAACTATCCCATCGTCACAGAGTCTAATAAAAAATATGATTTAATTAGATACAAAAAGAGCTATGTCCTACCGAATCCGAACAGATTGCATCTCTAGCTGCAGCATATGCTAGTATGTGGTACGGTGATCTCTCCATCTCCTTCAATCGATCCATACATACATGCATATACGTTTTTTCCGTGAAGAAACACATCCGTCCACACATTAAGATGGATGGAATCGCTGGCCAGGCCTCCTCGCTCGCATATACCTGTTGTCTGTCCGCATGAATGGTCTAGCTGGCAAGCTTGCTTTTATGCTGGCTCGTGTGAGCTTCACACGCTCTTGTGCTCTTCTTCCTTCCATTCCATCTGTGGCCTATTTTCGTCTCCCCCATGTGAGGCTGCAAATATCTCTCGAGTGACCCACTCGATGCCAAGTCACCACCAACTTTACCAGCTTACTTTGTGCTTTGCTTGCTCACAAGGAAGCTGCATGCTGGCTGATCAGCAATGACCAGACGATCCAAAAGGAGGCAAAGCAAAAGTAAAAGAGATATTCCTACCCCGGGTGGAATGCAAGGAAAATATATATAGACACACACTATCGCCACGCAAATTAGGATATTCCACTCCACGTACTGGCCGAAACGTACCAAAAAGCGCATGCAAACAACAACATAGTGAGAAATATAACCCGGTAGTAAATCACGAATACATTTTACTATAGAACAACCAGTGAATTTACTAGCGAATTAGTTACGTGCCCAAACCCCAAACAAGAATTTGTTATTCTTGTTGCAGGCCCAAGGCCGCCAGTGGCGCTGGCAAGCGGGAAGAAGATCGTAGCCAGCGGTAAGCCTAAGCATCCGCCCTCTGCCGGTCAAAAGAAAATACTTGGATTTCATTCATCAGATCACGGTATGAGATTGAAAACTCAAAAGGTCTTCTTGATCATAGTTATGTTGAAACTGTACTTTTCTTATTTGGAATTGGGCAAAGATGAGTCAAATTATATCTTGTAATTAGGAAAGCATCGCATGCAATTGATTTAATTTAATTGGGCTTCTGGTTGTTACAGATGCCATGATTTTTTTCCTTGTGCATTGATTGCAGCGAAAGAATAAGACTGCTAACCAACTGCAGAAGGAAGTAAATTCACAGGTAGGCGGCAAAATTCTTATGTAAAATGATTCACCATGTTTACCTACAAAGGTTCTAATTCTAAGATTGTTTTATTCCTCTAATGAAATTAGAAGGTGATTTGCAACAGTTGAGGCTCATCAAATTGATAATAAAGCTACACCATTTGGCTGTTCAAAATCAATGTTAAGTTCTTACTGTAAATTTCTTCGTTTGCTCGATTTGTGGCAGAGCCTTTCAGGATATTCTATGAATCATTGTCCAAAAAGATACTCCTTCAACGAAATGGCTGAATTCTAGTACACCTCTTCTTTCCAACTTTCCTAATTAAGATGGCATAATTATTTTCTCTCATACCTAAATTGCATCCTCAACTCAATAAATGTTGTACATATCTTAATAGCCTTCTGTTGTGTTGCTACACACTTGAATCAAGTAATTAATGATGTGAGCTTGTGTTCATTAGATGTTATAGCCTGATTTTTATTCCACCTTTATCTCCAGTATATTTTGCTAAGTGTTGCTCCTTTCTCTAGTGATGTGCTACGCTTAAAGCAACTTGGAGTAATGGGGGTTGTTACACTGAATGTACCGTATGAAACTCTGGTTCCAACAACATTATACCAGGTAAATTTTCCTTTAGCCGATTTTTCTTGCAATGTTATAGTTTCATAGTGCATACAAATAATATAGTTGAGGATGCTCCCTTTTAGTGTTAAATGTACTTGTGTTAGTCACTTATGCCTTTAGAGTTTTGATGTTTTCTAAAACATCTAATGATTAGTAATTGGCAAAGTAATATTCTTAGCATGAATAAAATTGGACACTTAGCTAAATTTGGGTTATCCAAGTCATGACAAATTTGGACTATCCAAGCCATACTCAATTTGGACACTTACCTAAATTTGGGCTATTCAAGTCATAGTAAAATTGGACACTTAGCTAAATTTCGGCTATCCAAGTCATGGTAAATTTGAATATTTAGTTAAAAACTTATGGTGTAGCTTGTTGTATATATAGTTGATGGATATTCATTTCTATTCGAGTCTGCTTCTCACATATGTTGAAGTGCATTGACTAAAATCTTTTATTGTATTCTGTTCATTACATCTTAATATAGTGTTTTCATTACATTATACAACTTTAGACAGTATCCTGAATAATAAGGCATATTGTTATATGTTTTTATGTAATCTTTTTGTTTCAGATGCTTGCCATCTAGTGTGATAAGGGCATATCACAGACAGTTCTGGCTAGAACAGTCTGTGATGAGCCCGATTCTAGGATAGAACCACCTGTGATAATCTATTGTCATCGCTGACACTTTAATACAAACGGTTCACAAAACCGTTTGTGATGTACGGTTGTCCAGTAGTGATATCTTTTTATTAGTAGCTCCAATTTGCAAATTGTTTTCACTAGTAACTTACTGACAATGAGAGAGATAAAATGATATAAGTCTCACTATTAAATAGTAATTTTGTTGACTAGTAAAATAAATTACTATTTTTATAACATAAAATTATTACATCCACAACTAGAAATTTATCATATATTATAATTGAAAAATCTTACACAGATGGATCATTTGGCAGTAAAAGTCTGTGAAAACTATATGTTCAAGTTCTGAAAAATTCTAAAAAAATTACCATACATTGGGGGTGTGAGTTTCTACAGTCCTGGAAAATTTCAATGTCAAACTCAATCGCATTTAAAAGATATGGAAAAAGACAAATTTACTATTCATCATTGATTAGCGCTTGTCAATTTCATATCTTTCAAATTAGATTGATTTTGGCTTGTCAATTTCATATCTTTCAAATTAGATTAATTTTGGTTTTTAAATTTTACAAGCACGTAGAATCTCACCTCTCCTACTATTCATATCTTTTAATTATTTAGATTGAATAGATGAAAACCATGTGTGGATTTATCTTGAAAAATACCTTCATAATATTGTAATTTTATTGAGTTTATAAATATACAATAATATATATTAGTGATGGAAGTTGTTTTTTTAGATTTAAAATGGTATGTATTTATGATCGAAGGGAACAGTGTAATTGATTAGCTGCTAGGTTCTAAGAGCATGTATAATGGTACATGTTAGTAGTCTCTAAGGTTTGCTACGTAGGATAAAAAATGACGTGGATGAGAGAGGGTGTGTATAGGGAGTTGAGCTGTCTTTTAATCTAGAGTCGACTCTAGCACGAGAACCAACACAGGTTGTGTGTGAGAAGAAACTATCTACTCATAAATGTGTTGTCTATACCATTGCATAAGTTGTCTCTAACGCTGTCTATAAATAACATGTCAGCCTGTTATAGACAGCAGCTGTCTATACCATTGTACATGCCCTTGGATGTAATAGAGGATCGGATCTACGCACTAGTCGAGTACAGCCATGTTTAATATCGAGTAATCCATGAATAGCACGTACGTGATACAAACTCATTTGAAATCTATAATAATTTAAATAAAACATGTACCTTTAAAGAATATATATGAATTCAAAGATTTTGAGTTATAATAATATTATTTAAGCAGTATAATACTTGGAGTGAGAGTGTGTAATTCCATTACGTGGGTATGCATGTGAATTTTTTTAAATAATATATGTTTTAAAAAATTAAAAATAATATGCCGAAAAAATAACAGTTTTACCCACCTGTCGCACTTCCTAAATGCGACAAAGAACATGTCACAATTCAAAATTGCGATGATCTTTCTGTCGCACACCACCAAGTGACAAAGCACTGCACATCTCAGACCGACGGACAACATACTGGCAACCTCAGAGCGAAGTGACAACACCCTACAACCCACCGCTTTTTTAGATTGAAATAACAACATACTGTAGCCCACTTTTTCAGACCAGAGTGGCATATAAAACCACTCCCCACTGAAGCAGCCCTTTTTCCCTACCCTAATCTCCACTTCAAACAGCAAGCACATATACACATCTCCCACTCACACTTCACTATGGCTGAATCCTCTAGCAGAGCATTCTCGTGGACACCAGATATGAGCAGCGTAGCCTTTCATTACACGACGATTGTTACACGTAACGGGAAGGATGATCCGTTCAAAAAGGAGAATCTAAGTAAAATGGTGTCCAAATTGCAAGAATGACGTCTGACATCATCGAGGCATAAAGAGACAACCTCTGGCCTGAGCCTTATGACCTCCGACGACTTTAAAGCGCACTTGCAATGGTGATGTCAAAAGTATTTAAGGGTATGCGAACTAGCCAATCACTCTTCTGCTACAGGTTTCTCGTCAATATCTCATAGGGTATTGATGCTATCCGATCAGTATGCAGAGCATATTAAGGTTAGTTATTTCATATTTGTTCCCAGTACTAATCTTTTTAGTATCATCCATAATTTCACTATTTCGTATGATCGTCTTATTCCAGAGGATAAAGAGTTGTTGAACAAAGATATTTCAGAATTCATAGTGATGTTTGTACTCTTCAGTGGTGGTGTGATGCCTGGTTCGTGCAGAAGCCGCATAAGAGGATCTAACTGGAGGAGTAGAGGTCCACCGATCACTGTTGCAGCAGAAAGTTTAAAAAGACATTCAACCACTACGGAAGAAGGGAATATTCTTATCTATGGCGATGACGATGACGATAACTATTTCATGTCACCTAAACTTCGACGTTCAAACACCATCACAACTGGCTATTCAAGCACTATCAGAACTGGCTGTTCAAACACTGTTAGAACAGGACGTTTCAGGAACTATGCGATGACGATGACGACGACGATTTCATGTCATCTAGACCTCGACGTTCAAACACTATCAGAAATGGCCGTTTAAGCATTACTACAACAGACCGTTCCAGGAACAATGCACGAGGACGTCCAATCAGCACTGAAGGACAAGTACCTCCTAACCATACAAATGATGACGATAACGATTTCATGCCACCTAGCCCATGAACCAATATACCCCTATCATCCAATTAACCGTAGGAATCCCCTGTTCCGAGATTCATGGCCATAGAATGTATTATTCTGTGACATGTGCCTGTGTTGTATCTCAGTTTTATAAATTTTTTCTGTATTTTTAGTGTTGTTCACGTGCCATACTACTGTAGTTATTATACTTATTGTATTTTGTAATATAAATATTTTATTCAATATTTTACTACGATTTGTTGTGAAATTTGTTGTAAAAGAAAATGAAGAACAATGAAATTTGAATTTTTTGTCAACCAAAAGACACTGAATAATAATTTTGTAAAATACTACATAAATTATCATTGACAAATATGAATTTATCTTTTTCTTTTGAACCCTGGTTTGAACTCTAAAATTCTAAAGTTCTGTTGAAATAACATTAACTTTCAATAATTAATGCTCACAAGTTACAGCGAATTTTTGAATGAAATCAGTGGGAAAATGTTCTTCATAAATTTAGTTCTCTCGAAAAAATATAATGATTTTTACGATTTAAATATCTAACTCTCTAACAAATATAATTTTTTTCTGAATTTATTGTAACCTAAGTTGAACTGTAAATTTCTAACGACCATTATAATTTTTTTTGGCGAGTGTGGTACTCTGTCGCAATTCCAATTTACGACAGAGGCAATTGCGACAAATTTTCTGTCGCAATTTGGAATTGCGACTGCCAGTACTCTGCCGCAATTTGAAATTGCGATATCTCTTTGTCGCACTTCTAAATTGCGATAGAGATGTGTCGTATTTTGGAAATACGACAGGTGGGTAAAACTGTTATTTTATTTTGGCATATTATTTCTGGAATTTATTTTTAAACATATATTATTTTAAAAAAATTCGTATGCATGATGTGTGAAGGCACGTTGGCGTTGTAGGTTGGGTTGGCCGGGAAAAGAAAATGTGAATGGATGGAAAGTAGAAAAAGAAAAGGAAACGTACCGTACCGTACGTGGGTGGGAAAGCTAGCTGGTTGAGTTAGGTGCGAAAACATGACGCGTTCATCTTTGTTAGTATTTATTTATTTCGGTCGAACGCGCCTCAGCCCAGCCCAGCCCAGCCCAGCCCAACCATTCGATGGATCGATCGTAATGGGTGTAGCAGCCCGTGCCTACGGACTGGACTCTATGGGCCCCCTTCAGCCAGCTGAACGAGCCACGCCGATTCGCCACGAAAAGATGAACCAAGCCAAGTACTCCTCCTCTTCTCCATTCCATTGCATATCTGGGAATTCTTCTCTTGTTGCCCTCTGAATTTCTAGCTACCTCTTGCACGACCATGAGAGTATGACAGATTTCGTCATATAACCCCTTTGTACATAAATAATTAGAAATTGAACAGTACATATAATACTAGTACATTGCATGCTATGCTATGGTATGGGTTGCGCCGAAAAATGTGATTCAGATTGGTTCGCGGCGTGCCTACCGTTTGGATCCTGCAATTGGCAAGATATATAAAAAAATATGCTCAAAAACTGATCTAGTGCAACAATTTTCAAATATATAAACACCTCAGAAGCCGATCAAATTAAAGGGTAACGATAAGTCTAAACAATCGATTAAACCTGATTAGATGGTGGATAAGGTAGACTTTCCCCCAAAAAGGTGATGTGCAACAAGATCGATAAAATCAAACCTGGTATAATCAAAGCTGACCAAACAATCAGTGATTCGCAACTTTATT
The DNA here is from genome assembly GCA_036346375.1 of Guadua angustifolia. Taxonomy (NCBI): domain Eukaryota; kingdom Viridiplantae; phylum Streptophyta; class Magnoliopsida; order Poales; family Poaceae; genus Guadua; species Guadua angustifolia. Next base: position 22,002,331 of record CM070518.1, on the reverse strand, counting down.
GATCAAGATCGGATTACAAGAAATTCGAAATTACATATCTACTCCTAGTTGATAAGAAAATAAAAGAAAGTAAATGCAAATAGTTTGATTGATTGGGGCTGTTCTTTTTTGCTCGTCCTAGGCAATTTTTTATAGTGCATTGGTCGATCGTATAATTCTCTGATGTGTTGTCAATCATGATCTGTATCGGTCATTTTACGGACAAAATTCCCATGTGTGAACCAATATCGGTCATAATTCCATCTGTAATTTTAACCTTTTCTTTCTTAACCGATTTCACCTAAAAATATCCCTTTTATCCTTGGCAACGTATCCTGTGCACACAAATATTTGGTGAAAACCTGGTGCACACCAACTAAGAAAAGTTTCAAAAATTCTGAAAAAAATTATGGATGTACATATCAGCTTACCCCATCTACATATAAAATTTCATGATCAAATTCGTCGTGTGCTAAGAGTAATAAAAAGACAAACTTGATCATGAATGAATAGTTCTGCTCATGATCAAGTTTGTTTTTTTTGTAACTTCTAGTATAGGATGAATTTGATCATGAAATTTTATATGTAGATGGGGTAAGCTGATATGTACATCCATGATTTTTTTCAGAATTTTTTGAAACTTTTCTTAGTTGATGTGCACCAGGTTTTCACCAAATATTTGTGTGCACAGGATACGTTGCCTTTATCCTTATCTTGACAAATTAGCCATGCCTTGCCAAATTATGGCGCAAACATATGCCCCAAATTTTTTAGAGATAACATGTATCTTACAATAATCTTCTTTATCGGTTTCCATACCATCGGCTTAGAGCAATATCATCGTTGGTAACCACTCCATTTATGGCGCTGTAAAATCTTGACGCGTATCTTTTCTATTAACTGCTCGCATTCCGCCGAAAAAACTTCATGTCTTTTCACCTTTTTTACCTGCTATAAATCTAAGGTGGGAAAAGATGGAAATAGCTAAGTGTCTTCCATTATCATTAGCTAACCATGAAGCCAATGAGCCTTCAGTGGCCACATCCTATTACTTCTGATCAGATATGCTCAATGTGTTTATGTTTAGGACTGGCCCGATTGCGCCAAGACTTTCAAATGTAGAACAGCTCTGCTGCCTGAGGCTAGACGGGGATGAAATATCGGTTTTTAGCGCAAAACCCCAACATAAGTTGATTCACTCAAAAGGAGAGGGCCGAAATAAGTATATTAGTAATAACTAAGGAGTTAGCCCGATATCGAAAAAGGAATATGTTGCTTTCCTAAATATATGGCCGGATTGGTTTCTTTTCTACGGGGTGTCACTTAGGTTGACGTAAGTGGATCAAGTAATAGCAGAACAACTAGTTGAAGGCCGTTGGCTAGCACTGGGAAGCTTTTCCTAGGAGCAGTATATCAAAAGCATGCGATTCACAGACAGTTTTTCACTGTACTAGCCAATATTCAGTGGGTAACATTGGTGGCCCTTTATGGTTTAGGGTAAAAAGGGAAGATGTTGCCGCCGCAAGTTGTGGTCCTATCGCTCCTATTGTGACGGCGAGGCCATGTTCCTGTGGGTGGCCTGCGTGAAGGAGATCGTGAACGAGGGCTTGAAGGCCAGTAGCCACTGCAGTCGTGACGGAGAAGCTTAGCGGCGTGCCTTGACCAAGGAGAAATAGAGAGAGATAACAGCGGAAGAAGAAAATGACTTGGTAGCCAGCTTGGCAAAATCACCAGCAAAATCAGGGTAAGGGTGTTATTTGCACCGATATTGGAAGTTGAGGGTGTTAAATAACCGGTTTCATAGATTGGGGCTTATTTGGACTTTTTTGATAGCTTTGGAGGTGTAAAATAGACTTATTTCAATTGAAAATGGTCATAACTTGGACATAAATCTTTGTAATTAAAGGTGGAATCGGTTCCTGACATCAAGAGAAAGGTGCATAGAAAGTTTCATTAGTTTTAGACCATCCAATCAAAATTTAATCAATTCTTGGATTTTATTCTTTATTGATTTTACTGTTCACCCGTTACTACCGAACTTATGCCTATGGAAGTACCGTGCGACTATTTATCCAATCGTACTTGGGCAGTGTTAGCCTGGTCGAGTTTTTCTAAAGAGTTTTATAGAAAAAAAATATTATTATCGATCATTCAGGCTCCTCTGAAAACTATTTTTTGGCTCTTCATCCTCTCAGCAGCATATTGTATTTTAATGGGCGGGGTCTCCTACGACAAAGAGCCAAGCAAAGACACAAAAGGCCGTGTCTTGGAACGAACGCCACAAAAATTAGATGAGTCTTCTACAGCGAAGTGCTATCAAATTTTAGTTTCCTTTAGCACAAAACAAAAAAGTCAGTATCTGGAACAAATGGCACGGAAGTTAGATATTTTTGTTGCGAATTTTACACTCGGTGTATGCATTGTTGCAGATCAAGTACTTAGCATTAATTCTATGAAACGGGCATGCCATGCTGCTACTGCTATACATGCCGTGGCTCGCACCAAATGCAGAGCGAATTTTTTGGCTGGTGCAAATACCAAATATAGCCCCTTCGTTTCAGCTTAAATACAATTTTTACTTAAAATAAAAGCGGATTGTGCGTCAAACAGTAGGATTCTAGACAGCTTCTCCAAGAATCAGAATCTGATTTGTACACAGAATCAGAAACTGTCATCCACCTAATTCTGCTGATTCTGACTCTGATTTGCGTGTTCCGCCTCCCACGAGTCGTCGTAGGCACAAGGACTTCCGCTATCGTCCTTAAGCCCCTCCACCACCCTCATCCGCTCATCCGTCACCCACACCGATCAACAATCAACACAGACAATCAGGATTGCCGAACGACCAGATTTTCCAGTCAACAGATTCTTCAGACAGTCGTTTCTTCAGACAACTGACCACAGTCCAGAATCTGTATAATCAGAAACTGTCCTAAAGGGTCATACAACACTCTTATAATCTGGTATATGAGCCATTACATAGCGCCTGGGAATAGTGTGAGGAGAGGGCATCCACACGTCAGCCTTGGCTTTTTTGCGAAAAGGCCCTCGTGTTTCTCCAAATTACGGATAGGTCCCTCAAAATTACGAATAGGTCCTTCGCGATTTTTTGTGAGGGGAAGATTTTTATTTTTTTTCGCGTTCGGGTCCCTCGTGTGGTACTTTACAGAAAAAGCCCCCGTTAAATTCAAATCGCGAACATGCCCTTTTCTAATTTTTCAGGATAGCGAATAGGTCCAAAAACGTAACAAATAGGTCATCACTTCTTACGTCTAGATCCTTTCTCCGTTTTTCGCGGAAAAAATGTTTTCGTCACCAGAAATATGTGTGCATCTCTAAGAAGGTTGTCATCACGTCTAGGTCATTTCTCCGTTTAGCCCGGAAAAAATGTTTTCATCGCCAGAAATATATGTGCAACTCAAAAAAAGTTGTCGTCACTAATAATTTTTCGCCCTTTTCCCTCTAGACTATTTTTCCACCTCAGTTTTCCACCTCGGTCTCCGATATTTCCCTAATAATTCGTCGAAAGAGATATTCCTACAGCTGTGTGCATCTCTAAGAAGGTTGTCATCACGTCTAGATCCTTTCTCCGTTTTGCTCGGAAAAAAATGTTTTCGCCACCAGAAATATGTGTGCAACTCAAAAAAGGTTGTCGTCACTAATAATTTTTTGCCCTTTTTCCTCTAGACTGTTTTCCCACCTCGCTTTTCCACCTCGGTCTCCGTTATTTTTCAAATAATTCGTCGAAGGAGATATTTCTACAACTCTAACTCTTTATTTTTTTCCCCCGTAACTCGGTTTCTACTATTTTCCGGTGTGAGAAATATGTTGAAAATCGCGTTTGCGTCGTTTCGTCGATTTTTTCCCGCGCTCACACAACACGGCGTGCAGTCGTACGCTACCATGCCTAGTATTCATTCATATTCATATTAGTACAGTTGAGATTAATTTCGGGAGGAGCACATCGTCATGCAAGTCACATCGTCGATCCGTGGACAGCAAAGAATAAGATCGATGATGATGCTATGTACGCACAAGCAATAATATATCCCTCAGTTCACAAACAATTATCATTTTGAGCATTGTTACGATCTATAAAATACAATTTTGATCACTAATTTTGGTTACAATATATTTATAAAATCCAATATAAATTATAATATTATAAAAGTATTTTTCAAAACAAATTTACACGTATGATTTTCGCTCATCAAATTTAAACATTTAAAAAGATATTGACAATCAAAGTTTTAAAAGTTTGATTACACTTATATTCAAAACGATAACTATTTATGATATGAGGGAGTATTACACGTACACATGATATTTTTATTGATATAAAGGAGAGGGTGTAACTGTCTCTACATGAAGAGACGGCCATATAGATAACGTACATAAACACTATTGTATGAGTTATAGATTATAATATACACTTTTTTCCTACTATAATTGAAAGATTTTGGGACCATATAGACAACCATAAGATGGTATCTATTATAGAAGTTACTTTAAATTTTGTCTTTAGATGACATGGACAAATACATAAATAATAGTCACCTTTACTATTGTACATGCTCTTATATAATTTTATCTTTATAGCATGTGCAATAGTAGAGACGGCTACGGTCTATATATTTCTCCATATCATATAAAGACAATTTCTACAATAGTAATATTTCAACTTTGTCTCTACGAGATCTCACAATCTTTTAATTATGGCATAAAAATTATTTTTTTATAGACAGTAATTCACACTTTAATGTTTTTTTATTATCTATATGATCGTCTCTTCACGGAAAGATAGCTATACTCTCTTTTCTCATTCTCTCTCTCCCATGTTAGCAAAAATCTTACGTGGCAAAACTTACATATAATTGATATCACACTATTATATACATGCCTTTAGCTAACATGGACGAGCATATAGATAGTGTAGCCTTTTACTAATGCATGCTATACGTATATATCTTGGCTAGATCGATTAGTTGGTTCCCAATGGAAAGCATAAACTAACTAGCTAGTAGCTAGTGATGACAATTCGTGCGTTCTGAACTGGCAACCAACTGATTAACGGGGAAGGGAGGGAGAGGATGGTAAAACATCGTAATCATGGACCGACTAATATATTGACAAGAAGCATATATACTCAGTAGCAATTAGTATGTCAGTCGATCTTCACAGCAATATACGATCGGATTTTAAAAGGACAGGTGCACGATGACGATCGTAAAATATGCTGAGTGAGTACTTTCCAAGTTCGGAAGCTACACCGTAAACGACAGCTCGGCCTGTTTGCGGATACAGATGCTCTAGCTTAGTTCCAATGATTTTGTTAGACCACGTGGAGGTCAATGTACGAATATGTGATGAGTATTAGATATTTATTAGGTTTGTGTTGATTTATGTGAGTTTATTTTAGTTTAGGAAAGTGAATTTATAATTTTGAGTTGCGGCCGACCTTTCAAATAAGCTTGAGCGATGCATTTAATTGGGAATTTATATTATGTTAATTATAAATTGCATATCTTACGAACAGTGTTATGCGATGGATTTCCCTTGCTTATGATGGTTGCAGGATTTGAAGCTAGGTTATGGTGAGGCAGAAGAGACGGGACAAGGCTAGGAGAGCTGAGGTCCATACAATCAGGTGACGCTGAAGATGACCGAGGCCAGGAGTTTTTGCGAACCGAGAGGAAAAGTGGATGACTGGGATGGTAATTTAAGCCCTACTTAAGTGAAAGAAGATAGTTGGATGAAGGTTTATGGATGGAGTAGCGGTCAAGTTAACATAAATAGATAAAACCCGTTAGGACAAATGGATGGCTGGGATGCCAACTTGAACCCTACTCAAGCGAAGGATGATCGTTGGATCAAGATTCGCAGATGGAGTACCGGTCAAGTTAGTGTGCTTTTAAGCTATAAATAGAGGAGTAGATGGATGCCTCTTCCCAAGATTTGTAGCAAGGTTTTAGGATTTCCTTGTGTGTTGATTTGTAAGCTTTACCCATCTGGTACTGTGGCTTTGTAAATTTTATTTTCTCTACTATTTTAAAATTTACATTCAGCATTTACTTGCCGCACTTTAAATTCTTACAAGTTGGTTTTGTCTCCCCTCTATCTAATTGCTTTTGGATCTTTTGCCGAGGATGAACGATTGATGGATGGATCTTTGTTAGATCATATCCCAATCATCTAAGTAAGTTTTGTTTCAATCTTTGCAAAAAAAAACATTCTTTATGCATGAGAAGAAAAGATTTAGTAATTATATTCTAGGCTTGTTTTTTTTCTCTTGTTTGTGCTTGCTGTGACTTGTGGGAAGTCATCTAAAATCATCTTGAATATCAAAACCCCACAAGCAAGCAAATGATGTAATTCTTGATTTTTTTTTGTTGGCTCTTCTTGTCCAGTAGGTGGGAAAAATTATTTGAGATCATTCATCCCTCTGATCGTCATTTCGGTCTTTTAGATTTGTTCCCTACTTTTCTTGAGTAACCATTATATGTGTACATGGAGATTAGACACGACGTAACTAGTTGTCCGTGTGTATCAGCTTTAACGTACACCTCAATAATACTCCTAGTTATAAATAGTTGTCGTTTGAGATATGGTCGCAGTCAAACATTTAAAATTTTGAGTATCAATATTTTATTGGGTTATATAAATATGTTATAATAGAAATTAGCGGTCAGAGTCGTATTTTAGAGACCATGTCTATATCTAACACGACACACGACAGCTATTTTGACTGGAGAGAGTATACAATATTATAATTTAAACATATTAAAATAAGGGGCGAAGATCCTTCTCTTTACCGTCTCAATCTGGTGTGGAAATTTCTTGGTTGGAAGCCATCGCGCGTGGAAGCTCGATCGTTTAATTGACGTCGCGTTTTAACCACATTATTATTCGTACATTCAGGAGCGCTCGCGATAACGCATACGGAGTAAGAGTTTAAATATATAATCACGTCAATTACTTGCGGTCTATGTTGCGTATGGCGTTAGGACTTGTCAACAACGACTGGTTGCTTAGCGTGAAATTTAGTTTTTCTAGCTAGCTTGTGTATGTCAGCAGTTGAATATCCTCGATCTATTCTAGCTTGTGTATATATGTCACTGAATTGACAGATTAAAAGAGAAGGGGGACGGACTTAATTAGCCTATGAGAATCAGTCATTCAATAGTACTTTGGCATGTTAATCAATATATACTCTGGCCGGGATCATCTAGCCCAGCAGGCGAAGGCCATACGCCTGACCTGACATAATTAAGGATCCAGCAGTTTGTTTGCACAGTACAGTCAGTCAGAGTCAGGTAAGGTTTTCTTGTGGTTGCATGGTTATTGGTAGGAATACTGAATACTAGAAAATTTGCGTAATACGCCCTACGTCCGGTTTTCGTAGATTTTTTTTTCCTGACAGCATTTTAGTTTTTAATCGTCGAAATAATGAGTAAAACTTTGAAAGAATACAAAATTTTTCATGCGTAATACGACGCGTGCGTTTTTTCGCGGAAAATTTCTTTCTTTTTTGATTGGGATTTATTTTTAAATCGTCGAAATAATGAGCTAAACGGGAAAAAAATTTGACGGCGTTTTAGTCTTTTAATCATCGAAATAATGAGCGTAAATTTGAAGAATACAAAATTTTTCATGCATAACATGACGTCTTGTGCTTTTTTGTAGAAAATTTCTTTTCTTTTCGATGGCGATTTATTTTTTAAATCGTCAAATAATAAGCAAACGAAAAAATAGGAGATAGAGTTGTAGAAATATCTCTTTCAACGAATTATCTGGGAAATATTGAGACCGAAATGGAAAACCGCTGGGGAAAAAGTCTAGAGGAAAAGCGAAAACTATTAGAGATGACAACATTCTTTTGTCTAGTCTAACACTCTACGCTGCTCACCGAGTAATAATACATGTTTAAAAAATCTCGAGGCTTATACAGTATGCATCGCGTTTTCAGAAAAATTTTTTTTTCTTGGCGTTTTATTTTTAAATCGTCGAAATAATGAGCAAAAGTGAAAGGATACAAAATTTTTCGGCGTTACACATCACGCTCTTTGTTTTCAGAGAAAAAATTACATTTTTTTCGATTATGCGTTTTATTTTTTAAATCGTTGAAATAATGAGTGAAACGAGGAAAAAATAGAAAGATAGAGTTGTAGAAATATCTCTTTCGACGAATTATGTGAAAATATTGAGACCGATATGGAAAACCGCGGTGAAAAAAAGTCCAAAGGAAAAGGTTGAAAAAGTATTAGAAATGACAACATTCTTTTGTCAGTCTAACACTCTACACGTCATTGAGTAATAATACATGCTTTAAAAATATCGAGATGGAGATGAAAAATCGAGATGGGAAAAAAGTCTACACATATTTCGCTGACGAAAATATTTTTCCGAGGAAAATGGAGAAAGGACCTAGACGTAAGGAGCAAGGACCTAATTGTTACGTTTTTGGACTGTTTCGCTATCTCAAAAATTAGAAAAGGGCTTGTTCGCGATATGAATTTAACGGGAGGTTTTTTCAGTAAAATGGCGAGCGAGGACCCAAAGCGATAAATGCGAAAAAATCTTCCTCTCACAAAAATCGCGAAGGACTTATTTGTAATCTATAAGGACCTATCCGTAATTTGAGGAACGCGAAGGGTTTTTGCAAAATGCCAAGGAGGACACGTGGGCCGGCTCTTCTCCCGGCTACTCCATGAGCTATAATAAAGGAAGGATATGTATGTAGGTACAGAAGTTACATGTATTGACTGTAAGATGTATTGACTGTAAGATGACATCAATATATATATGTGGTGGCCGCTTCCACAAAAGCTTTTCGCATGCAGGCCTATCGGATCGGATCGGATCGGATCAAACCCACAAGGAAAGGCTAGCTAGCTATAAGAAAAAGAAAACAAAATAAAACAAAACAATTCATTTTAGAGATATTTTTATATTGGTAATATATGATGGTTATTCATACTATTTTTTATATGATAAAACATAAATAAATACTACCTAGTCTGATCTATTAGATCAAAATAAAATAATTAAATAGTTTATATTGAATTTAGTGTGGCGCGAAGAACTCTATATTAAAAAAAAGATGACATACGGTGGTACTCTTATATATGGAGAAGGAGAATATATATATGCAACCGCAGCAGCAGCCGCCGCCGCCGCCGATCGATCGAGAGAGGGAGGAATTTACTAAGGAGAGGTTGCTTGCAACCTGCAGGAACTTAACTAGCTTTAGTTCGTAGGAGCGAGGGATCGAGCGATCATATGTATGTACTTACCATGGCAATTAGCACCAGTGCCCTTCTCTTGAGTTGGACTACGGCGCTTCTCGCCGTCGCCGCTGCCGCGCTCGACACGTCGCCAGTGCCCTTCCACGTCGGCTGCTCTCCGCTCTTCGGGGGCGACAACCTCGTCCGCTCGCCGGACGGCCGGACCGTCCGCCTCAAGCTCGACCGCCGCACCGGTAAGTAGCAGTAATCCAATCCGTACGTCCGTTTAATTTCTCCTAATCCGCGTCGACTAGCCTGTGCCGTTTCTTCTCTTCGTGATTGCCCGGCCCGAGCTTTGATTAATTCACCCGCAACTGATTAATTAACGATCATGACCTGCAGGTTCTGGGTTCGTATCCAAGTCGGCGTACCACCATGGATTCTTCAGTGCCTCCATCAAGCTGCCCGGTGACTACACCGCTGGTGTCGTCGTCGCCTTCTACGTGAGTGAGTTTAATTTCGCTATATATATATACATATATGATCGATGGAACTGCTTAACTATACATATGTATTTATATATTTTTTTCACTGTTCCATTGGTACTTAGTTTGATTGCTTGATTCTCTCTCGCAACTTGCATGCATGGGTCTTTTATATTGTTTTTCTTTGCGTTAATATTGAGCCAAATTAAAACTCTAGCTGCTCTATGTTGATGGAGCTAGCTAGCGATCGAATATATAGACTGCCTTAATTTCTCTTCATTTCAGTCGTTTCGTTTTCACAGCTACGGTGAACTGCGCGCGCATCAAGCAATTAATCATCTACTGGTCCATTTAGCCTGCAAGATCAACAGACATGCTTTAGTTAATTAACCTGTATGCGATTTTTTTCTTCAGTAGGTAAAACGATGAATCTCTTACGAACAATCACTTGTACCCAGACCCCGAGCACGCACGCACGCACCTGTTGTTCCTTTTTCTTTCTGTTGTTTTGTCAACAATTTCAGCCATAGAAATTGGCGATAGCTAGGCAAGGCAGCACGCAATCTCTTCTTTTCGGTTGCTCGAAACATCCGGTCCATTGGAAGGAGTGCTATTGGTCATCACTCGATCGATCGCTTTAGCCAATTCTTTTCTAAATAGACCAGATAGATAGATAGATAGATAGGGCCTGGCCTGTACACCACACATACACGAAACAACCACGCATCCATCCATCCATCCATCCTTTTGTACAAGAAAGAAGAAACATATGGAGGAGGCAGCCTACAGCTCGTGGGTTATGTCGACACGCCGTTCTGGTCGCCGTCGTTACCTTAGCTAGGCCCAACAACTCGAGAGATTGATTGTTTGATGGTTAGTTTCGAGTTGAAGTTGTTGTCTGACGAAAGAAAGGTAGCAGCAAGCAAATTGACGCGAGAGAGAGAGAGAGAGAGAAAGAGAGTCGAGCATGGGCGCGCGTTGCATGCGCGCGACATCCATTGGCCGGCCGTCCAAGTGGAAAAGCAAAAGCTAGGCCGGTTGGAGACAAGTACCTGTCACACATACATAGATAATCTAGCTTGGTGGAGTATATGGATGACCCTTGTGGTGATTGATTTGTGTTGAGTGGTGATTGATTCTTTTCCCTCTAAATATTATCGATATGTTATTGGCTTAGGGGCGGCTACAGAGGAGATGGATTGGGGTTAGATGTTGATTTTAACAGTGTGATGGTCGGAGAAGAAGGAAGCCGTTGGATGTAGATTTAATGGTCTAAAAGTTTAGCTGATTTCTTTGTCAAAATAAGTTGAGTCAGAGATAGGTACTCCCATTTTATAAGCAATAGAAAACAGATTGATTTTTTTTAAAAAAACAATAATATGAGTTGGATCAATAATATGCATGACGGATTAATTAGTGTGTACTATGATGCAGCTGTCGAATGGCGACGTGTTCGAGAAGAACCACGATGAGCTAGACTTTGAGCTGCTGGGCAACCGGGGCGGCCACGACTGGCGCTTGCAGACCAATGTGTATGGCAATGGCAGCACCAGCCGCGGCCGTGAGGAGCGCTTCCTCCTCCCCTTCGACCCCACTCGCCAGCCGCATGCCTACGCCGTCACCTGGACGCCCAACAACGTCATCTTCTATATCGACGGCACCCCCATCCGTGAGGTCATTCGGAGCCGTGCCATGGGCGGCGATTTCCCCTCCAAGCCCATGTCCGTCTACGCCACCATCTGGGACGGCTCCGCCTGGGCCACCGACGGCGGCAAGTACAAGGTCGACTACACCTACGCGCCCTTCACCACCGAGTTCTCCGCCCTCGTCCTCCGCGGCTGCCACACTAGCAACTCTATCCTCGGGGAGTGCGAGGTGGACCTCATGATGGCCGACTGCGCCGTGATGACCCCCGCCAAGCGCGCCGCCATGCGCAGGTTCCGCGAGCTGTACCTGACCTATACGGTGTGCCACGACAGGGTGCGGTACAAGGACAGCGTGTTCCCCGACTGCGACGTCGCCGACGACTCTGAGCGCGACAGGTTCCACGTATGGGGCGAGCCCAAGCGAGTGACGCCGCGCCGCCGACAGAAGCAGCCGCAAGCCGCTGGTGGTGGCTCGGAGGCGGAGACCGTGGCGTCGCGACTGCACACGAGCAGTACGTTTTGAATGGATGGATGGATATGGATCCCATCCCACACGCTACTTATTGTTCCTTCATTCGATCGTCGATAGATCATCCTATACGTACGGAGTAAATTAGTGATCATCAATCGATGTACTAAAGAATCTGTTAGGGGACATTTTCACTTTGCTAGCTGTACGTACGTCCGTGTCGTTGCGGTTTCTGTTACATACATACATACGTACGTACTCTCCGTATTTGCATAAACTTGGAGCGAGATCATCTCAGATCAATGATGGCTTCAGTTTGGTCGCTGAGATTCCGTCACCACCCGACCCGAATGAGATGTGCATACAAGGTCGTGACGTTCGTCTCCAAATCTCAGTCAGAGTCGGTATACATACATGAATGAAGAAACAGACGCACAGATTTTACTGGGCTGGACACACAAGAAGCAGGGGTGGGGAAAAAGTGGGTCGTTGGCTCGATTCAAAATTATTCTGATTATACTCGTTTATTGATTAAACATTGAAATAAGTCAATTTTAAATGAAATTAGATTTTGCTCTGGATTGGCTCAACTTGCTAGCTTGATTCTAAAAATACTTTTAAACTATAAAAAACGATATTAAGTCAACCTATTGTTATGAGATAAAAGTCAACCTATTGTTATGAGATAAGGACTCTAAACCGTATTTGGTTTAGGATTCTATCTCTTTATGGTGTGGGCGAATCCGAACTCCTCCCTCATATTGCTATATATATTGGGTGCTTACCATTATAATTAATCAATCTAATAAAGAGAGAGATTACCACCCTTATATTCTGTGTGTTCATGATTCTCAATTCGCTTGTCCTTACATGTGTGCCGTTGATTTGAGCGGATGAACGACGACATTTTACAACACGTTATCAGCACGAATCTCTACAAGGCTAAAGCCAGCGTTTGTCGTTTCATATTTTTTGCAATAGATCAATCTTGTTTTTTTTATACTAATCACAGATTGATCTATGTTTATTTTGCATGACGCTCATGCGAGAGATCAATCTATGGAATTGCATATATGGATGAACACACGATCGCTCTACCAAGGCCAAATTGAGATCGTCAGCCTGTGACAATCTACATGGTACCGAGTTCATCCTGCTACACGTTGTCATCCTACCGCAAGCCCTACGTAAGCCAATCGCATCGATGCAAATCTAATCCAGCAGATTGCCTTACCCTAATCACAGATTAATTATTTGATCTAAGCATAAATTTCGATTTGCTATGTTACTGTTCATAAAAATTATTGGCATCGCCCCTGCTCGGATGAGCTCGATTCCATCGCCGCTCTGGCTGCCGATGTGTTTGCCGCCGCTGGTCGCCTCTGTTTCACAGCCGAACACTACGCCTGAAGCGTCACGCCGCCTGCCTCGGTGCCCCTCGACCATGCCGCCTGAAGCGCTGCGCTGCCCGAAGCATGTCCAGCCGTCATTGTGCCTGAGGTCATACGGATCTCGGCTCGTCGCCGCCCGCGCGCCGTTGGCCCTCGCCGCGCCGCCGTCGGGCCATCTCGGCTTCGCTGCCGTGCCCGCGCACCGTCTGCCCTCGCCGAGCCTGAAGCTGCATCACCATTAGGCCATCTTGGCTTTGCCGCCGAGCCCACGCACTGTCGGCCCTTGCCGCGCCGCCGCCGGGCCATCTCAGCTTCGCTGCCGAGCCAGCGCGCCGTCGGCCTTCGCTGCGCCCGAAGCCGCGCCGCCACTAGGCCATCTCGGCTTCGCCGCTGTGACTCCTCGGCCCCTCGCCTTCCAAAGCTCGTGCGCACGACGGAGGCGGCCAGGACGCCCACGCCCGCGACGACGATAGATAGGACGCTCGCGAAGGGATGACGTGGAAGTTGTTCATTTTGTTGCGCGTGACGGCGGCGGCGGTGAATGAAAAACGGCGCTAGGGTTTTTGGCTTCCAGGTGCTTAACGAAGGCCGAGCAGCACGCGGGCCCGCGAGCCTCTGTGCATGGGCCGTCTGGTTTATGGGCCGCGAGGGCCTGTTGTCTTTTGGGCCAAGCAGACCGGATAGATTTTTTGCCTAAGCGGGGCCAGCTGGCCTTTAAGGCTGAAAATGCCTGGTGGGCTAGTAGCCCACCCGAAAAAAAAATCTAAAAAATATTATTAAAACCTAAAAAATTGATATTAAATTCTAGAAATTTGTTTTTCTAGGTTATGAGCTTCCATAAAATTTTAATAAAATAGTGTTTAGCACATTTTTGGAAGTTCCATGCTCTAGATTTATTTTTCTAGCTTTATGCATTGTCCCATATATGCTGAAGTTATTTTCTTTTATTTAAGTAATTTTGAAAATTACTTAGTAATTAACAGAAAATGATAGAAAATTATGGAAATAATTGAGCTATCCAAGAAATTTTGGGCTTGAGGGCATAAGTGGTTGGGTTTTTTATTTCTGTTTTGAAGGAATAGATACATGACAATTGGTGTCTAAGGAAAACACACATGAGGCTAGGTTTCTTAATTGGAGCCCGGAATTGGAAAGTGTTTCCTCCCTCATGTGAGCCCTCGGGGTGGGTTGACCTGGCCAAGAGTCATGTTGAGGAAGGCATTCATTACATGTTTTCATACCTAACCAACAAGAGTTACATAAGATGTAATTAGTAAATATGTTGCTTACTCATGTCATTACCCATGTTCCCATGCTCTGCGTCATGTTGCTAGATTAAATTTCTTAGCTTGGTTTTCATATTTATATATGTTGGACATATTATTTTCTGTTATTCAGTGATTCTGAAAATTGCTTGAAAATTAACAGAAAACTATGAAAAATGCTACACAATTTTATATAGCATATTAAAAGCTCCATTTCTCTGGATTAATTGTCCTAGCATAATTTCCATATTGATATATGTTGAAATTTATTTTTGTGTTACATGGTAATTCTGAAAGTTGCTGAATAATTAGCAGAAAGCCATAAAAATTACTAGAAAATTTCTGGGAAACATTTAGATAATTATCTATTGAATAGATATAGACCAAGCTTAACTAATTGAAGAGTGAGCATGCAATATAATGATTTTACCAGTAGTAAAAGTTATTTTGCATAAATAGAAATAGGATGTGTTGGACATCGCAAAGAGGGAACTTATCAAGCTTGCCCTAAATAGCAACAATTATCTTACCCGGGCAATGAATACCAAGATTAATATGATAGCTCGACCTTTTGGAGCTACTATTTTCCCAGCCTGAAGCCGTTATCCCTGCTCTCCCCGAAAACCGTCAGATATACGGCTCTGTACCTCCTGAGGCACCATCTCCATACGGACCTGAAGGCCGAATAATTGATGGAAGATGACCAGCTGGTATTTTTGGATTCCCTGAAGGAAAAATATATAACCAGCAAATATTCCTCCTATTGCCAAAATCACAACGCGAATGGATCCTCCCGTGCCTTCAGGATATACACCTGCCACCCCAATATGAGGATACTACTGTGAGAATATCATCATGCCAAGTACCAGAAGTACTTCGAGCTTATATGCATTTACTATAAGCAGAAAAATATGATGAACTTCTGGTGAAGTATCATCACACACTTCCTAATGGGAGTCTTGCAGTGTCTGAAGCACATGCAAAATGCTTAGCAAGCTAGCAATAGCCATGGCCGCAGTAAAGGCAAAATGCAAAAAAGGGAAAAAGCAATTCATAGTGGAAAAGTAAAGATAAAGGGTCAGGGACTTCCAGAAGTAAGACTGCAAACCCTGTTTTAGGTATGAATGCATTGCCTATTGGTCATGCAACTATTGCATCCCAAAGTAGGTGGTAGGCCTTTACACAAAATCCATAGGAAAAATCAATAAGACCTGGTGTAAATAATGTTGAATCATACTTCACCGTTCAACCTGTTGTTGACACGGGTGCTGGAAAGTGTGATAATATGGTTATTGAAATTATAAAGTTCGAGGGGTCCCAGAAGGACATATGCGACTCATATGGAGACCTGGATTAGTCTCCTGAGTATTCCTTCCTTTGCTAGTCGATGTCACATATTCCTTATAAGTTTTCTTATTAGTTTAGCCTAGTTCCTGAATGAACAATTGGTCTACACTTCTGTTTTGCGATTATCATTAAAAATTGAATAAATTGAGATTTTTCATATATTTGTTTAATTGTGCTATGTTTGTTCTATATTCTACAATTTGTTCCTAATGCAACAATTGTTCAAATGATAAATCATACTTCTAATATAGAACAAAGTATAATCCGATAGTAGAGGACAAAACTTGTCTAGAAGACAGTAGTACCACACTAAGTGAATAGAAGATATTATGATTATCGCCAGAAGCGATACTCTCATATTTGGCACTGGAAGAATGCCATATTATACCCTGAGTCCAGTCGTACTCTCTTAAAGTTTTAAAGACATTAGTCTGAATCGTTTCCATATAGAGACAAAGTGTGAGGATGGTACAAAATACCTACTCATAACTAAATTTAATGGGTGTAATTAGCATGTGGTTAAAAAGCTTCATTCATTCTCCTCCGGGTTATACTATGCACATATAAAACCTGAAGTTTGTGTTGCGATGAAAACCCAAAAATATTTAAGATCTAGCTGATCGACTGGGTTATCTTGACTCAAAAATTATAAAAAGACTAATTATAATTCTACTGGCCATAGCATAAAGACTTTCCTAGACCTGAAGTTTTCTTATGCCCTGGTTGTGCTAAAGGAAAGCTCATTCTTAGATCTTCTTGCCTAAAAAGTTAGTGAAGAATCACCGAATTTCCTGGAGAAAATTTAACATGATATCCGTGGACCTATACAGCCCCTGTCGGGCCCTTTCTAAGAACCATGCTTCTACCAAAATTAATTGCCCATATTATTAAGTTAAGAGCCTACTTTCCAAAAGAAAGGATCAAGTTTGTTTGAATGGGCAATGCTGGCGAATTTATCTCAAAGCATTTAAAGATTATTATATGGCTCCAAGTATTAATATAGAGCAACTTGTACCCAATGTCCGCACTTAAAATGACCTTGCAGAGCCATTATACTAAAAGAACAAAACTTACTATATTGCTTGGCCGCTCTTGCAGAATAGTTGGCTTCCCACCAGTTGTTGGGGCCACGCAGTGCTGCATACTGTGGTAATAATTCAACTCAGACCAACTGTACATTACGAAATTTCCCTGTTGCAAATAGTGCATAGAAAAGAATTAAGTATTTCCCATCTGCAAAAAATATGGTTGTGCTGTATAAATGCCAATCTCTCCACCACAGCGTACAACCATAGGACCTCACTAGAGCCTATGACAGGGGATCTGTATACGGCTCGATACGCTGATTATACTAAGGACATTTTTCGACATTAGGGGGAGATACCACATTAGAGAATGCCGAGTCCTTAGATCCACGCACTAGAGAGACCGAACTTGAAGTTCGGAGAATAATAAATCTGTAATAAATAAGCTAATGATCTGCCAAATGCCTTTACTAGTCATAAGGGAGTGAAAGATCTCATATACCTGAAGTATATGCACCTGAAAGAGTGGAGATACCCTAGAAGGATATTGAACCCGCTCTTGAACCTCATGATAAGAAGAGGGGGAGGTCTCTAGGTGCACGGGACTCAATTTCGCGGAGACGTCCGCAGAAGTAGAGAATCGAACAAAATGAGAACACAACCCGTGACAGTGGAAAAAGCTCAACCTGATGTTGGGAAAATCCCTGAAGTGAGCCATCCTGGAGATGGTAACATCCCTGAAGTGATCCATCATGAAGATGATAACCCCAAAGTATATTTGCGCACACAATTCCACGCTGGGAAATCGAAACACCCAGACTCCATTGTTGTGGGAAATCACGAGGAGCTGGAAGAAATTAATATGGATATATCCCCGAAGTGATGCAGGAGAAATAAATAAAAGAAAGACTACAATTGTCGACATTTATTTCGCCTTCAAATTTACTAAAACTCTTGAACTGGATCAGAACCAAAGTCCATGGCAGAGTGCCAAAAGCGCTCAGATTGGGTCAAATGGAAAAAAGCAATTGAGGCGGAATTGCACTCGCTTAATAAAATGAAAGTATTCGGTCTCGTCGACCAAACACCTTCTAAAGTGTTCCCTGTAGGATCAAAATGGGTTTTCATCCGGGAGAGAAATAAAAATAACGAGGTAGTGAGATATAAAGCAAGGCTTGTAGCACAAGAGTTCACGTAGAGACTCGGCATCGATTACGATGAAACATATTCTCCTGTAATGAGTGGAATAACGTTCCGATATCTAATATCAATGGCAGCTGGCTTAAATTTAGAAATGCAGTTGATGGATGTGGTCACCGCGTATTTATATGGGTCACTGGATTCGGACATTTATATGAAAGTCCCTGAAGGTGTAAAGGTTCTGGATCCTAATAATCGCAACATGTATAGTGTTAGACTGCAGAGATCGCTATACGAGTTAAAACAGTCGGGAAGAATGTGGTATAACCGGCTTAGTGAGTTCTTCCAGAAGAAGGAATACTCCAATAATGATGATTGTCCCTGTGTGTTCATAAAGAAATCCCAAAATGGATTCTGTATCATCTCAGTATATGTCGACAATCTGAATATCATCGGAGACACAGAGGAGATAAAGGAAGCAAGTGCTTACCTCACGACGGAGTTTGAGATGAAAGATTTGGGTAAAACCAAATTTTGCTTAGGCCTGCAGTTAAAGCATTTCCCAGAAGAAATTCTTGTTCACCAGTCTTCCTATACCCGGAAGGTATTGGAGAGGTTTAATATGGATAAATCACATCCCTTGAAAACCCCCATGGTCGTAAGATCCCTCGAAGTGGATAAAGACCCTTTCAGACCGAGGATGAAAAATGAGAAAGTCTTAGGACCGGAAGTCCCATATTTAAGTGCTATTGGAACACTCATGTATCTTGCGAAATTACACAAGGCCTGATATTGCATTCACGGTGAATTTGCTAGTGAGACACAGTTCAGTTCCAACCAGAAGATATTGGGTTGGTGTAAAGACTTTACTCAAATACCTCCAAGGTACTCAAGATTTTGGATTATTTTTTCAGAAGAACTAAGACTTGACCATGGTGGGATATACAGATGCTGGATATCTGTCTGATCCCCACAGCCAAATCTCATACTGGTTTTGTGTTTTTCTGCAGTGGTATAGTCGTTTCCTGGCGGTCTGGTAAAGAGACCCTAGTAGCAACTTCTACCAACCACTCAGAGATTATAGCCTTGTATGAAGCCTCATGTGAATGTGTTTGGCTGCGACGTGTAATTAGCCATATCCAGAAGTCATGTGGTCTTAACACCGTCAATACCCCCACAATTATCTATGAAGATAATTTTGCTTGTGTTGCACAAATGCAATTGGGTTATGTAAAGATTAACATCACGAAGCATATTGCTCCTAAGTTATTCTATCCTCACGAACTCCAGAAGGGCGGTAAGATAAAGATCTTGCGAACTAAGTTATGTGAAAATCTAGCAGATTTATTCACTATGTCCTTGCCCAAATCCATATTTCAAAAATATGTTAAAGACGTTGGAATGAGAAAACTTAGAGAGATGCAGAATTCAGGGGAGAAAACCCTTGAACCATAACCCTTATTGCGATCTTGAAGATCTTAATAAACTCTGAAGGTTATAAGTTGTACTCTTTTCCCCTTTGTGTGTTTTCCTGAAGTTTTCTCACATAAAGGTTTTTAATGACGCAACTAGTGCAATATAAAATGCGAGTGCAATGTACTCTTTTCTCCATCTCCTTTTTCCCATTGGGTTTTTTAGAGAAGTTTTTAATGAGACATATGCATTACGCGGTATTCGCCCAAGGAGGAGTGTTATGAGATAAGGACTCTAAACCGTATTTGATTTAAGACTCTATCTCTTTATGGTGTGGACGAATCCGAACTCCTCTCTCATATTGCTATATATATCGGGTGTGTTCTATTGTATTTAATCAATATAATAAAGAGAGAGATTACCACCCCTGTATTCTATATGTTCATGATTCTCAATTCGCTTATCCTTACATACATACCGTTGATTTGGACGGATGAACGGTAACGTTTTACAACACCTATAATAATTTCGGAAAATGCTGATACAAGAAAGGAGGACTTAGGTTGCCCCTACCTACCTACGTGGCAACGTACAAGAAAGAAAGAAAGGATAGGGAAGGGAAAGACGTTGCGTGGGCCTCAATGTGGCCCACCTAAAGGCCCGCGGTCAACGCAACCAACGGTCATATGACCGTTGCACTGCTCTGCTCTAAGTTTAAAGCCGAGGCCGAGCCAAGCCGAGCCCTCGTCTCCGTCCGCTCCCGACGTCCAAGAATCGATGGATACGCCTCTCTCCACCGGGAGGATCACCCGCTCCCTCGCCGCCGCCGCCCGTGAGTCCCATCTCCACCTTACGCTAGCTAGGGCAGGCAGGCTGCCCTTCCAAGATCGATTCTTGCTGCTTAATCCTTCTTTGCTGCTGCAGACAACTTCTCCAGGACCAAGAACGCCGCTGCGCTGCAGGACATCACCAACGACTCCCCCATCGTCGGCCTCGCCGCAGGGGGCCTCCACGCCGACAAGACACCCGCCTCCAAGACCCGCTCCAGGCCTCGTCGCACGCCCGGATCCGGCGAGGCGCTCCTGCGCGGCCAGGTCAACACGCTCCTCCAGAAGGTCAACGAGGAGGCCTGCGCCGCCGCCGTCGTCAGGCCGGCCCGCATCCAGGCGCTGCTCGGCCTCTCCAGGTCCCCCGCCCAGCTCCTTGCGCCCACGCCGGCCAACACGCCGCAGCTCGGGGCCGTGTCCGCCGCCAGCGAGGGCTTCCTGCTGCCTGGTGAGGATGGCCTCATGATGATGCCCTGCGTGCTCGAGGAGGAACTGCTTCCTAAGCTCCAGGTACCTATCAATTGCATGCAACAACCCAAAGATGAATTCTTTTCAGGTTTTGATTAGCTACCAATTCTGTTATTCACCATGCGTGCACTTGTGATAACCCAAGATTTCTCTTCTGTTAGTGCATGCGTTGCTAGTCCCATCTTATCGCTTAATTGGCATCCTATTTACCTCTATTTATTTACGCTTCTTCCTGCCTGACATGTCAAATATAGTTGTAATCTCTGCATTACCTAATGCGGTATGTATAAAACGTTTGAAGGAATATTGCTGCATTATTTGATCATATCGTAACTGGCAACCTCTGCTGCATTATTACTAGCTGCATCGATCTATCTAGCCTGACGTTAATGTGGCACTCTGTGAAGAAGAATTGCCAGCAAGCCAGCCGAATTATTCATGTGTAGCCAGCCAGCCAGCCAGCCAGCCTCTAACTAACGCAATCTGTGCCGTCGTCAGCTTTGTTGTTGCATTCATTGCATTTGGTCCTGAGCTGCTTTAATCTGCTCCTGTTGGTTGTGCAGGTCATTGCAGCTTCTTTGCCACCGCTGGAGGAGAAGCTCGGTGAATGCCAGCTGAACCGTGCTCTGGTTTTCGACGACTCCCCTGGGAAATCGGACCTGTCCAGCGGGTCGGTGGTCTCGTCATCGCTGAAGTACCAGGGAAGCAGCAGCGACAGAACACCAGATGATGACGGTTCATCGGTTTGGTCTATTGAGGTCCATGCCAGCTCCGAGAAGGGTAACGAGGAGCTCGGCGAAGACAATGTGGGAGAGCTGGAAGACGAAGAGCACACCGAGGAGTGGCAAGGAGATGATGACTGCTTAGATGATCTGTGCGAGGGGATGGGCAGGATGACCGTGTTTGATGAGGAGGAGAAGGAGGAGCCGGTTGGGCTGCTGGCCTTCGAGAGGAGGCACACCCGGTTCATCTACAACAGCGATGAGGAGATGGAGAGGGAGGAAGTGGTGGTGGATGCAGCGGCGGAGCATGGCGCGTTGGTGCTGAGGGGCCTGCCGGTGCCGGAGGGGAAGCATCTCCGCTTCCACGAGGAGGAAGAGGAGTAAGAGGGCCTGCCTCGACTTGATCGATCAACTGCAGTGGTTGTCAGTCCCTGACACCAACCAACCAAGCAACAACATTCTTTTTTTCTTGTGCTTAAGACGCGACAGGAATGCAATAGTATATCTCAATTCTCCAGGGGGTTGGGTTACTGAATAATAATGTACGTCTCAGTGCTCCTCTAGTTCATGCTTGTATTCTCAATTCTGGTGCTGTTTATTCCTTCTCTTGATTCTCTGGTTTGATAAATCAGCGAAGCGACTAGTTTTGTTTAGTCAAACGTCCGTTTGTAGTGCATTCGTAATTGCTGGTGTCTGATGCACTTTATGCAGCTATGCATGCTTCAGCCTTGGATGCATCACCAATGCATTGCATTACCAGCAAATCTAGTGCAGCGTGGATGAAAAATTGCCAGGTTCAGATGCTGATGCTAAAATTCTAATGCCTGTGTAATTTCATAATCCTTTGATATATAGGTTAGTCCTGTTCTTTATAGACGTTTTGCGCTTGCATTGCAGGTGGCTCAGAAAAGAAAAAGAACTTCGATCAGCGAGCGTTTTGGGTATGTCAGTCAGTAAATTTGTATATCGAATTCTAGGCCAAGTTAGAATCCTCGGATGTTGTTAGTCCAATATCTGCAAGGCCCATGTTAGGCCGCTTGGATCATTTTTTTAGCTGGCAGTCGGTGTTCTCACCTTACCAAATTCAAATCTACTTATTTTCCTGCAAAACTGCACTGCGTAGTTTCCTGTGCCAATTGAGTCGCCCAAGAAGAACATTGAAAATTCCCTAATAAACATCCAACGGCCTAAGACTATTTCCAGTGTATAGTTTTATTTTTCAGTTTTCAAGAGTGCCATATCAGGTTTTTATCTAGATAATCGTGTATCTCAGGTTTCATCTAGATGAAACTCCCTCACTTCCCATGAAACTTTCTCTATCTCTCTCTTCATAATTACCTTGCCATGTCACCAAATATAATGATGTGTCATATCATTTAATGAGAATGAAACTCACTTGAAACTCCTACTGGGAATGGCCTAATAACTAATTAGCAAGGTTTTAAATTTCGTTTTTAGCTCACATCTTGGAACAGTTGAAATTCAAAATTTCAGTAAGATATCAAAATTTTGGGCGAAATTCAGACAAAATTTAAAAATTAAATTTAAAATCTAGTAAATTTGAAACTGGGAAAACCAAAATTTCGGCACTGGTTATAAAATGGCCCCTCGAGGCTAGAAAAAATTGAGAAAAATAATGCAAGCAATATATCTACATTTCCTACCGGTTTGAATCCAAAATACTAAGTATTTGCACAAAATATTCCTAAGTTAGGGTTTAAGGTTTAGGCCAAAATACAATTTAAGACCGAAGTACATCATGTAAGGTCGAAATTCAACCTAAGGTTGAGACTGAAATGCAATCTAGTGTTTAAAGTATAGGTCGAAATACATCATTTAAGACCGTAATCCAAATTGTGGTTCAGAGCTTAGGCCAAAATCTAAGTTAGGTTTAGAGTTTAGGCTAAAATATATCATTTAAGACCAAAATTCAATTTAAGGTTACATAATTTATATATGTGTTTTTTTTGGCAAACTTTTCATATGATTCCTTAAAATGCATTACCATTCTCCACAAAAAAATTGGTGCGAAATTTGGTCCAAAAACAATGCAAATCCGTCGAAAAACCATGCAAACCTGTCCAAAATGCCAAAAAAAATTCTGAAATCATCGAGATTTGGCCAAAACTACATAAGTCACCGTAGCAACCCTAATTTTCAAATTTTATATTCCGTTGAATTTTGAACCTTGTCTCCAACCAAAATCCAATATTTCATGAAATTTCATCAAAAATTTGAACCCTGGTAAGTAGTATAGTAACCCGAGAACACCGTATTCAAGTTGGTTAGTGGTGTGCATATGGTCAAAGCCAATCTAAAGTAAAAATCGGTAAAGATCTAAACAAAGGAAAAATATCCTGTGCAATCAGACAGGCTGGTGAAACCACGGTGCAACCCAACTAGAAAAAGTTTCAAAAAATTCTGAAAAAAATCATGGATGTACATCTCAGCTTACCCCATCTACATATAAAATTTCATGATCAAATTCGTCCTGTGCTAAGAGTAATAAAAAAGACAAACTTGATCATGAGCGATGCTGCCATCTTGTTCATGATCAACTTTGTCTTTTTGTAACTTCTAGCACATGATGAATTTTATCATGAAATTTTATATGTAGATGGGGTAAGCTGAGATGTACATCCATGATTTTTTTCAAAATTTTTTGAAACTTTTTTCAGTTAGATTGCACCGTGGTTTCACCAACTCTCTGGTTGCACAGGATATGTTCCCCTAAACAAATGGTTAGAGATGATTAGATGATTGATAAAGGTAGATTTTTCTAAAAAGACAATGTGTAAAAGATCGGTGAAAACCAAACCTGACGTAATCATGGAAGATCAACAACCGGCGATGTGCAAATTTATTGATCAAAACCGAGATTACAAAAAGGATTCTAAATTATAAAACTACTCCTAGTTGACAGAAAAGTAAATAAAAAGTAGATGTAAGTTGTTTGATTGATTGGGTTATTTTCTTCTGCTCGCCCTTGATCCTCTTTTATAGTGCATTAGCCGATCATATCCTTCTCTAATGCGCTACCAACCATGAGATGTATCATCCATTGTAAAGATAAAATTCCATCTTTAAATCAATATCGATCATAATCCCATCTTTAAATTAAAATTTTCCTTTCTTAACCGATATCATCCAAAAATATCTTTTTATCCTTAGCTTGACAAACTAGTCATGCCTTACCAAATTCTAGCGCTAACATATGTCCCCCGTTTTTTAGAGATAATATGTTATCTTCCAGAAATCTTTTTTGTCAGCTTCCATATCATCGGCTTAGCGCAATATCGTTGTTGGTAACACCTTCATTTATGGTGTCATAAAATCTTGAGACGTGTATCTTCACCATTAACCACATGCAAACTGCCAAAAATGCTTCCCGCCATTTTACCTTTTTCACCCCCTATAAATATAGGTCCATTCATATGTCATTCTCATGCGCACAAGCTCTCGTCTTTCCTGCCAGCGGCTTCATCTTCTATTTTAAATACCGCTCCTGCCATCACTTCATCTCATCAGCTGAAGAATAATGGACCCAAAATAGGTACTTATTCCTGTACCCGATTGCGGAGATAGATATTACTTAGGCCCGCTAGGTGACTCAAATCCGTTGGCTATAATAGAAAAGGACATTCCAAGACTTCCCTTGGATACTACATGGATGAAGTAAAAGTTTTAGAACATGACCGATGTCATTGAAGGGTTGGAGAGATAGGTTCAATCAGATAGCCGCTCAAAAAATACCTCAGTGGGAGCATATGAGTATTGCAGAGTGTCTTCCCTCTCCCTAGCCAATCTAGAGAACCCACAGTACAAGTTAGTATCAACCAAAGGTAAAGGCTGGAGCAAGTACATAGAGAATAACAAAGGAACTGGTCTAGTATCGGACAAAGAGCAGATCGCCTTCTTGAATATGTGATTCGACTAATACGTCTTTTGTGGCGTTGCTTTGGGCCTAACTCAAACTTCTCAGCTTATAGCCGAACAACTTGTAGAGGGTCATCAGCTATCTCTAGGGAAACTTTTCTTGGGAGCAGTATACCAAATGATGCACATCGTTCTCTATCAACTATTCACTGGTTTAGGCCAATATGTTATGGGTAATGTTGATGGTCCCTCTAGTTTATCCAAGTTTGGCTTTATAGCTTGTTTAGCCGATTGTTTGAGATCGATGTAGCCATCATTACCCCTTTCCCGCATGAAGAAACCTTGGAGTCTCAAGAAATCAAGCATAGGAATAGCCGATCATATGGCGAGAGGTACATTCTGTGTTCTAGAAGCGACACAAAAATCACACCCATCGGAGCAAGAAAGTATCTAGTGTTCTTCTTCTAGCTTGACCAAGATGATTTATGCTAGCGTGACTTCTTCAGTTACAGAGCAGCCAATGCTTTTTCTTGGTCTTCCTTTTTACATCTAATAATCGATAGCAATGATATGCCTGAGGAGACACTCAAGTTATAAAGATCTTCATCTCGCCAAGCATTTTGATTGTCGGCTTGCACCCCAAGGGCCGTACATTCCAACCATCTTATGACTTCTGTCATCCTTAATTTAATCAAGACAATTGGGGTTTGCACAAGTGCCACCAAGTTTTTAGCTTTTGGATAGGCTTAGGCCAAGAGACTGAGTTCATCATGTTTCTACGGCTGACATTGTCCTTCATATAGGCGATAGGGATGGCAATAGGGCGGGTATGGTAAGTACACCTCCAGAGACCAACCCGAAACCGAAATTCATACTCAACCGAAATCTCTCACGTACATACCCACGCCCATACCAAACCGAGCGAATACTCGAACCGAAATTAAATTCACCTCACAATCAAATTTTCAACCATCAATTGTCAATCAATTCATTTGTAATTTCTATGTTTAAAGGAAAAATATATGGTGTATATAATCATGAAAGTTACCGCATCTTACATCTCGAGCGATACTTGAAAATCTTGAATTAACCTTCTATTATTTTTAATTTATATTAATTAATTCGGTACCATGGGTACCCACGGTGCGTAATCAACCAAAATTTGAAACCCGTGGGTCTGAAATCAAACCCATACCCGAACCCATCGGGTCGGGTACCCACGGGTAATTTTGCCATCCCTAATAGCTGATGATCTTTAGATTCAGACCTTACCTCATTTCATGTTACAAACTCGATTGGCCGGTGGCTTCATTACATGGTGGTCATCTATCCAGGCAGCCTTGTACCCATCCGAATGCATAGTTTTAGCCGTTGTGTCTGATTTCTTCCTAGATCTCGCGTCTGAGCCAACAAAGCCTGCTAATTCTAAGGCACTGTTTGTTTAGGTTTAGGCTTTTTGGCTTATAGTTTAAAGCCAGTTTTTTTTGGCTTAAACAGCTTAAAAGCTAACGACTTTTGTACGTGATAGAGATGGGTAATTTTACCTAACTTTGGTGTTATTAGTCTAAAATCAACCATCAATAAGCCAAAAAAACCTCTCCAGTGGTTTTTGCCTTTTAGTTATATGGAGGCTTATAGCTTTTGAAAAGCCCAGATAAAAAGCTACTTATTTGTTTAGGCTGTAGTTTTTTTTGCTTTTAAGCTAGTGAAAAAGCCCAAACAAACAGGGCCTAATAGTAGTTCTAGCAGCAATGCTAGTTCACGCTATACTAACTCCAATTTATAAACATAACGGAGGATGTATCGGCTATGGTAGATACTTGTTGATATTTTTCAAATGTTGGTTGAATTTCACAGATCAGCTTCTTCCTTTCATTTTTTAGGTCAAGCAAGCGGGCAAGAAAGTTGCAAGTGACCCATTAAGTACTGGCCCATCGAATAAACGCCCTCGCCCAAACGTCGGATTAGGCGTTGTTGGATACTCATGAACCTCTCTGTTCATCCAATCACCTTCTCTATCGGACGTTCATCATCAATCACCATCTATAGATAGTTTATAGACTATCTTCAATGGACGTTAAATATTGAAAAAGGTAACAGCCTAGTAAGTACCCATCGGCTATATCTCATATTCCTGCTACTTTCCATGTTGACTAATTTCATTGCGCAATCCTTTAACAGAGAAAAAGCATGTCTGGCCAAATAAAAAAAGTGCTGGCCAGTAGAGGTAGTAAACCTCAAGAGCAATCAGGTGAGAGTTCTTTGCATGCATCGAGTACAGGCGAGGTAAATTGCCTTCACCAATTTTAACTTATCCAACTATCTGAATAAATCGTCTCAACTTGTTTTTGTACCATCTTGCAGCCTCCTCTTTCTCCTGCCACACAAATCAGCAGAGATGGACTTGCCTCCTCCCCCATCATAGCCGACGCTAACAACCAAAGTATTGCCGCTCCTGCTGTTGCTAAGCCAAGCACCAAGCCGATTGAGTTTGTGAACAACATGCTCGGATTCAATTGGTCTAATATTGTAGACGACGTTGACTTGGGCACGGATAGTTTTCCAGGGGAGATCCAACAGATTGCGGTCATTTCAAATGATGCATCGGTTAAAATTACTTCGGCCCTGGGTTGACAGAAAAATTGAACAACTTTCCAAACTGCTAGAATATCTTTTTATATTTAACTTAATTTTTTTAATCAATATCAGCTAGAATATCTTTTTATTATTAGGCTACCAAACTGGTCGTATTTTACCGAATTCTGACGCTAACAAGAGCATTCAACTCTCGATCGTCTCCAAGAATTGGAGGAGAAATCGAAGAGAGATGAGATGATAGATACGACCGAAGGAGAAATCAAAGAGAGATGAGATGATAGATACGACCGAAAACGACAGCTTAGGCAGGTTCGCACTAATACAGATATTGGACTCTCTTTATGTTTTCTTTTGCTCACTTCCCTTCCCTTGCTTTCCTGGCCGACTTTTGTGCTCCATCCATCCCGCAGAGAATAATCGATGGCATGTGCATGCATGCTAGCTGCCAATTTAGTTGGCCTTGGCTACTCCATCTCTATGCAGGATTTTAAAAACCGTTTTTTAAAAAATTGCTTGAAATATAAAATTCAAAAACCCGTAAAAATCACTCGAAAAACGTCAAAAACCAAAATGTTAAGAAATAAAAAAATAAAAAATAAAATTTTAAAAAACGAAAACCGCGATTTTTCACCGAAAACTAACCGAACAATTGAATGTTCCTTAAAAACAGTGCTAGCGGTTTTTAACGTATAATTTTTAAAATTTTTAATTAGATCGGTTCTGTTTTAGACCTCGAACCGCAACGATAAAATCGAAAACCGCAATTTTCCTCCGTTTTTGGAACCCTGACGCAATAGTTCAGTTGGGTGGTGTTGTGTTTCTGTATAACTGTTTTCTTCTCGACGAAACGCGCGCAAATCTAAAAGTTTCGTCCAGGTTCCCTGCTTACGACGTCTTCATAAAGAGTCGTGCATTTTTTTTCCACAGTTGAAATTGGGTGTGTAGCACTACTTTTAATCACGCTAGTACGTATTAATCTCGAGACAACTGACGACCTGACCGCGTTAGAATAGAACGAAAGCACTACTTTTAATCACGCGACAGCTGGCCATTAACATACTAATACTTAAATTGCTTGGTGTAAACAAGCATGTATGCGTGTGCCTCGCGGGAATAATTTGTTTCTTGTCAAACTCCCAGGCAAAGGAAAAAGACATTTTATTTGTATCACTAAAAGCGACTAATTCCAATCCAATCCGATCCACAAAGCTAGCTTGACATTTGATTTTTCCTCTCTTTTTTTTCCGCTATATATATGTACGTACTAGCTAGTACTGACTATATTGGCTGGCAGTAGACGACTAGTACTAACTAAATTGGCTGGCAGATACTATGTTCTCATCTTTGTGTGAACGGAATTGATGGATACATGAGCAAGCTGGCTAGCGGTCTATGCATACGTGTGTCATTTGTTCACACCTACCCATCAGTAGGGGTTAAATTTGGTTCACACGTGCTGACCAGTGAGGGTGAAATGTGAACTATGATAGTTTTATTTTTCTTTTCGGATGTGGACACGAATACGAACACGAAAACATATAATATCTTTTCGGATGTAGACATGAATATGAACACGAAAACATATAATATCGAATATAGGTATGAATCGAATTAGATACAGTTTTAAATATTTATCGGAACATGATAATCCCTTAGATTGTACATAAAAAATCAATAAAAACACATAACTGGATTATTTGATCAAAACATTAATAAAAATTTAACAAATATAGGCATTTTCATTCACTTAAACAAGAGGTAGATACTATTTCGCAAACAAAATTATATAAGACTTAGTTTATCACACACATACGATTAGTTTATCATACACGTAGAACAAGACACAAAATGAAGACAATCCTTACTCAGAGATACAAATAGAAGTAAACATATAACACACTAAAAGTTTAATAAAATCTTGAAAATAATTTTTTAATTATTAGATTGTATCTGAAACTTTCTCAATAAAAATTGTAATTTTTAGAGTTGGTTTGCCAATTTTAATAATTGAAACTTACTTTATGGTTTAATTAAATTAGAAAATATTTTTGAAATTAAGAAACTTTTTTGGGCCAAAAAAGTAGCCTTGGTCCAGCTCATATGCATATCTGGATATCCAACCCATCAATATTCGGATTATCCAAATCCATATCCGTATTCGACAAAAAATCGTTATCCGTATCCGATCCAATACTATCCGATAAATATCTAATCCGACAAGATCCGTATCCGAAAATTATACGGATCGGTCGAAACTATTCAATCCATTCTTGTCCCTACCGACCAGCTAGTTTGATCAAATGTCCTCAGCTATATCATTCTATAAATTAGTACTGCTCTGTATTGCTTGAGTAGTTACTTACACTGTACATAAAGCGCTGCTGCTCTCTAAGGTCATTCCCAGTGCATAGTTTCATTTCTCAGTTTCCAAGAGTGCTATATCAGTTTTTGTCTAAGTAACCGTGTATCTCAAGTTTTATCTAGATGAAACCCTCTCACCTCCTATAAAACTCTCTCTTCATAACTACCTTGTCATGTCACCAAACATGATGATGTGTCATGTCATTTAATGAGAATGAAACTCTCACTGGGAATGGCCTAAGCATGCGAATTGCCTGTCGATTAATGTACCCTGTCTGCAGGTACTAACTCGAATTAATATCAAGTAGCAGCATCAAGTGAGAAACTCTGGTCGCTGTTGGAGTGATGGAGTAGTCAGCCAGCAAATGATCTCGATCGGCTGAACGGAACGGAACGGAGCGAGTTGAAGGCGCAAGGGAAGAGACAGACAAGACAAGGAGCGGGCCGGCGCTTGGACTTTGTTGACGTTGCCCTGCCCTGTCCTCGACGCCATGCGGATAACCACCCTGCCCACTCAGGCACCATACATACATACGTGCTACGTGCTCAGTGGCGGATCTAGGATTTTAAGTTAGGGTATGTCGAGCTAATATTATAATATATAATTCGGTAAAATCCAATGAACAATTCGATAAACAACTATAAATATTGTCGAGAAATTCGATATCAGTATAAAATAACTAGAAACATGATAATACAAGTATAAATTATAATATAAATAGTTCGAACATTTTAAGTATGAAATATGCATAAAAGTTTACGCACCTACAATAGTTTAAAGAATACAATATTACTTGTCCTTCTTGTCGGCCTCCGCCTTCTAATAGCCATGAAACTCTTGATTATATCATTTTCATCAATTCGAAAGAAAATATCTCGTTCAATAAACGTTTCGAAAAGCAGATGCAATATTTCGAAAAAGAGATGAAGCGTGAGCTTTTTTTTCTTGTTTTGCAATATTTCGGAAAAGAGATGAAGCAATGCAAATTCTTTGCTTCTTGTTTTGCAATATTTTAAAAGATGAAGCAAAGAATGAATCCTTCATTCTGCATGTTTCTAGAAAAGAGATGCAATGTCTCCATTCCTCTTTATAATTCAACAACTCTACAAACAAAAAAGCAATGCATCAACAAGCAACTCTCTAGTCTCTAGCAAAGTAGCAATTATATTTGTTTTACTTTATAAATCAACTAGCGTCTTGCACTCAAATTACATGTAGGATCGATATACACTAATATAGCAATCAGAGGGGTGAATGATTGTGTGGAAGCTAAAACAAATTTTATGGATTCTCAAATCACCCTAAACAAATTATAAAAACTGCTTCGGTTTCGAAAAACAGTCGACACATGTTAACTAAAACAGTAATTTCTGAAGATCCAACCGTTGGATTGATGTGAAATTTTAACTGTAGAAACTAGATTCAATTTTAAACTAACCCAACAAGAATTAGCTCAATCGGACATACGGATCTAAAGTTATGACCTTCATGTATAAAATAATGACGGTATATATAGCATATTAGGCCAAATCTACAGGGTATGCCGTGGCATACCGGGCATACCCTGTAGATCCGCCCCTGTACGTGCTGCCGTGCTGCTGAATACGATGTGCGGTGCAGAATTGAACAGATGAATCTGCACCTACATGTTACGTGGCACGCATAGCATCCGCATTACCTACCTACGATACGAGCTTATAATTTGAATCCACCACCACATATGAATGGTGTGGTGTGGTGTGGTTCGTTTAGCGCATGAATTTCTATGCGTTGTTTTAATAGGACTAGTAGTAGTAGGTTTACCCCACGCAACGCAACTAGATAATACTGTATGATATAGTTGTAGCGATATGAGTACAACTCTAATTCCACGTAATTAATAGAACATTCTGATTAGGCGCTAGGCAAGGCAAGATGAGAGCGAGAGAGAGAGAGGAGAGAGGGTGCGTGTTTGGCGTTAGTAAACGGGAAACGGAAAGGCACAGAGGAGTCAACACTGCCGTGCTGGATCCCAAATTCCAATGGGAAGAGCCTGAGCCAGAGCCAGACTGCCAGAGCACACGCACTCCCCTCCCGTCCCGGCCTCCCCTTTCTCCGTCCTCTCCTCTCCAGACCAGCCAGCCTCCCCCTCAGTCCTCCCTCTCGCTTGCGGCGCCCGATCTCATCTCGCTCCACCACCATCATGGATCGCAGCAGCAACCCGCACCTCGGCGTCAACAAGCTCGGCCGGAACATCCGCAAGCCCACGCCGCCGCCGCCCCAGCCCCAGCCCCACTCCCAGTCCCAGCCCCAGCCCCAGGTCTACAACATCAGCAAGAACCAGTTCCGCGACATCGTCCAGCAGCTCACTGCCGGCACCCCCTCCCCTCCGCCGCCCCACCAGCAACCCAAGCCCCCCTCCATGCGCCTCCAGAAGATCCGCCCGCCACCCATCGCCACCCCCGTCGCCCGCCCCCCGCCCGTCCAAAACCCTAACCACAACCCCTTCTTCCAGCGCCCGCCACCAACGCAGCCCGTGCCCATGCCTATGCCCGCACCCGCATGGGCCGACTCCCCAGTCTCCGCCTACATGCGCATCCTCGAGAACTCCCTCTTCAGCGCCACACCGCCGGGCGCCGCGGCTGCGGCTGCAGGACAGGCGCCTCCTCCGCCGGTGCCGTCGCCTGGGATATTCCCCTCGCCGAGCGGATTTCTCAACCTGCTCTCGCCGACGCCCAGGTCGCCCTACCCGCTACTCTCGCCGAGGTTCCAGCACCCGTCGCCGCTGACGCCCAACTTCCCCGTGCTGTCGCCGCTGCCGGGGACGGGCATCCTGGGGCCAGGGCCCATGCCGCCTCCGTCGCCGGGGCTCTGGTTCTCGCAGTCGCCGTCGGGGCTGCTCTCGCCGTCCGGCTTCTTACCGATCCTGAGCCCACGGTGGAGAGATATGTAGCGCGGGGCGCTCTCCTCCTGTTAAGCCGGCTGTGTAACATTCTACGGTAGGAACGACGTAGCTTCGGTGGGATGAATTGGATCGTCGGCCGGAGGGGGACACAGGTGGGTTGTAGCTTTCGACGCCACTATCTGTTGCTGTTAGGTGTTACTGCTCGTGTGATTAATCGGCCAGTCAGTTTGTTCTAAAGTTTCGGTAAAGGTTGTTGGTTATATATTTGTAATTGTATAGCTCGGATAATTTCGATTCATTCACTTTCCTTAGCTGCAAAAGCCGGACAAGAAAAACTAGCCATGCTGTAGTTTAGATTCTTGAGTCACTTGCCTTGAAACATGTAATTGTAAACCTTTAGTTCAAGAAAGATTAGCTCTTTCTGACTATTATATTCCTCACGATTGCTGCTAGTTAGTTTACCTATTCAGGGAAAGGAATGTTTTTTCTTTCATTTCCCTTTTCTTTTTCTTCTTCTTCTTCTTTTTCTTTTTGGGAGAGGAAAGAAGATAACTTGTCTGACATCAGCTGGCCAGAAAATCAAAATAAGTAAATTGTCTTATTCATACCAACAACTATCAGATTAGGGTTTTGGTTTACCACGTCATTGGTGTGACTAGTACTTTTTGAGAGCATCATGTTATGTTAAGCTAATCATGCTCATATATGAGATAAAGGTTGCTCTTTGGCTGATTCTGATAGTGTGGCGTAAACGTTTCCTGATCTCCGGATGTGTCATATATAGATTTGCACCTTGATGGATAGTGCAGCATTATTACTTTGGGATCTGCGCAATACTAGCATATGTATACCTTAGTCTTTTGAAGCAGACATGCAACTTGACAAGCTTGGTCACATATCCATGGCTTAAAAATATTGGTTCCTAGTTTATGCCATGGATATACTTGTTTTCCTTACAGTTATTAGCATCCAGTGTCAATTCGTAAGGCAATTTTGGTCCATTCATGTGTTAGGATATAATAGGAATTCAATTCCACTATTTTCACAGTGGTATACTGTACACACCTTTGTATGCTGTACTAGTTTACTTTCTTCTGTACCTATAATGAGTTGAGGACCCAAAGGTTATGCAACATCATGATTAGAGACAAACTACTCCTTCATATAGCTTCTGATGGAAGTTTCCACATGTTTAAAAACCATCTGAGCAAATTGATATTGTTTAAATGGTGGCACTGATTCGCATTGTGCCGTGACGCCTAAAAATGCAAGTGCTTCAAGTGGCAATTCTCTGGCAGTCTGGCTATCTGAATGCTCTTATAGTTTTTGAGTTATGTGGCATATTATAATTTGCTGTTCCTCTGTTTTAGGATCAATATGACAACTTCTGCTGGACCCCGGGGTATGTAATGCTAAAGTAGGGAATAACTAAAGGGTGGTTCTTATTGTTGTTCTGTAAGCAACTAGTATTCTTTGTGTACCACTAAGTTAAGATTATTGTAGCAATCAGTATCAAATTTTTATCATAATGGGTTGTTAATTTTGTAATTTATTCTTTCATAAATTTGTTTGGCTTACTATAAAAATCTTTGACTATATTGGCTGTCTTGTCATGCTTGTCATCAACGCTAGAGTGGCTTCCAAACAAAACCCTTGCACAATTGTGATACTAAATACGTAATTATAATCAAGACCGGAAATTTGAATTTTTGTGTTTCTGTTTAAGGTTTCTGAGCGAATTGTTGTGGGGTTCATGGTTTAGTGTGAGTATTCCCCTTTGTTATATGCATGATACGTGTTGCTAGTTTGTATATTTAACACTAGACCTCCTTGCTTAGTCCTCTGCATGCATAATATGCATCCAGACAACCATACTGGATAAACATAACCTTTCCATAGCCTGTTGTTTATCTGTTTACTTATGTTGGTCGAATCGTTCTGCAGATGCTTACACCCTTTGTAATCTGGTTGCGGACGTCAGTCCTAAAGAGAGAAAATGTTTGATGTCACACCACTATCACCATCCTACCCACTGGAATGGAAAAGTATGTTGTATAGATGAATCATATATAGTTAGCTTAGCTGGTAATAAAGCAGTATATATGTCTCAGCTGTGTTGAAAGAAATGAATATAAACACTGTACTGTCCGTATATTTGCTGCTGCAAGTGCGCTCTCCTGTTGTTTCTGGTTGGAGTGTTCAGGAATGCCATTTCAGGATACCTTCCTTGAGGGCCTTTGCAGATTGCTAGGGTGTTTGCTCCTACATCCGGCTATGGCAACAGAGTGACGGACGAGCTGGGTATTTGCAGTCTGTCAGTTTTGATCCTTGCATAATAGTTGGAAGACTTTTGTAGGTTGGCAAGCGTGTCTATTATATTGGTTAGCTTGGAAGCGTTAAAATTATTTTCACTCATTGTCGTAATCGTAAAGATCTGTTAGTAGATATGGTACTACTTTTTTGGGGGGTTAAGGACATGCTTGAAGTCTCCTCCAGATTATTGTATGAACTCGTTAAAACTTCATCTATGTTTTGTTTTGTTCTGTCCTGTCCTAGAAGGGATATAGTCTCATACGGACAAGGCGCTATTATTATGCTTGTTTCAGATTATAACAGGAAAAAGGAATCAAGCTTTGCTCGATATAATGTAAGCAAATAATAAGTCCTGTGGACCGTGGAGCTGCTAAGTTAAAAGAACAATTAGCTTTCCCAAGTCAGCCAAAAATCTGGGCAATTACGTAGGCATTTCTGTAGCCAAGCAAGGAAGTGACGTGGCATACTCCAGTTAGCTTTAATGAGATCATGTAGTAATATTCTCTTACCTTTTTTTTTTGTCGGTCCTATAGATATAGACCGTTGACTTGGACATCTGGTCTGGTTCATTGCGAGTGGATGGATAATTATTACTAGTAGAGACTTGCAGCTGCTCGATCGGTCAGGTCAATAAAATCTGAAACCAGCGAGCTGGTAATTATTATTACCGCGTGCTACGGAATAAGCTGGCACGAACGCAAAAGCCGAGTAGTAAACCAGCTAAAGTGGCTGTCATCATCATGCGTGTACCTTGTTTTGCTTTGGCTTTTGCTTTGTTCTTGTGGGGAAATCAGCATGCACTTGCCGAGGAAGAACGAGGCCCCTCCCTATGTCATGTGTACCATATAAAATGCCTGCTTGCTTGCCCGTGGTTTGATTGACAGCCAACAATAATTTATCGGTGTAGTCCTAACAGCATCTGTTTGTAAAGTGTACCGTCCAGATGCGGTGGTATTTAGGAAGATTGATGGGAGGGATCCATCCATCCATCCCATCCAAGAGAAGGAAACCATGGGCATCCATACCATCCACAAGAACGCTGCCGAAATACTGCAAACGTTCAGAAAAAAAAAATCAGCGTACAGTGACATTCAGCGGTTCCAGTCGGCTAGATATCATTATATACACCCGTGATGAGTAAAAAAATTAAAAAAATCGTTCCGTCCGCAAAAAAACTAGTAAACCGGATCCGCTGAAAATACGGATGGATTCTACTGGAAGTCACAGTTTAAAGGTTATTTCTGAAATTCCGTCCGCTAAACAGCTGTTTTCGAGGAAAAAAACACAAACTACGTCAGAACAGTAAAAAAATTCCAATCCAGTGGGCAGGCAGATCGATGACGAGCGAGTGATGATTACTTTTCAAGTGCTGGCTGATGGCGATGCAGAAAAATTTGACCAGCCAGCATCAAATGATAACGCTACTCTGCTCAGTTCAGTCTCGCATGGCACGTGCTCCAAATAGCCAGTCTTTCTTCCCACTCGAAACCTCTTGGATCGATATGCATGGGGCTGGTAGGGTAGTACTGGAGTAGGAATTCGTGTTAGATTTTTAGACTAGCTGAATTAACGGTAACATTTCCTTCGATTTGGCAATTAGTTGCTGGTTAATGACGGACGGATCATCCGATGGACATGCGTGCTGTGGCCCGGCCCCCACTGCTCAGAGCACTAGTGCGCCAGAGTTATCTAGAACATACCCTGCTAGGCGCTAGCTAGATATTCTCATAGCAGCAGCAACAGTCCATAAATTGATTTAGGAACATTATTATAATACTAGATGCGTGGGCGCGATGTGTGCGGTGCTGGAAATTCCGGCTCTATGCACTGCGTAGGAAATTCGGTTTTTTAGGGCTTTCTATGCATGTAATTTAGAATTTTTTTGGGCAACTTTCAGGATTTTCAGGAAAAAAAACAAATTTCATAATTAATTTTAGATAATTTTTAGGATAAGTTCGTAATTTTCGCAACGTGCCCTTGCCGATCCACAAAAAAAATCCAGCCCTTTGCGTGGGATTTTTTGGGCTGGATTTTTTTTGGAATTTTCAGAGGCTTTCATGTGAAAAGATATATAGATGTAATTTTGGAGATATCTAGGAAAAATTTTAGAATTTTCACCGGCTTTCCAAAAAAAATGAAACTATTGGGGGCCTTCCGCAAAGAAAGGGCCCTAAATGTAATTTTAGAAAATTTTCGTGATAAATCTTGTAATTTCTAGGGCCTGCACATGAGAAACAAATTTCGGGTTTGTTAGAGGTCTTTCCACAAAAAGGACCTGGGATCTTCACAAAAAAAAACAAATTCTAGATTTTTTGGTCCTTCCCGCAAAAATGGGGCCTAGATGTCATTTAAAAATTTTTCAAGGGCTTCTTCACAAAGGGGTGCAATTCCATATTTTTCAGGGTCCTTCCCCCCAAAAGGGCACTAGATGTAATTTTAGAAATTTTCGAGGGCTTCTTCATAAAAAAAAACGATGCCTCGCGCTAGCCCTACATGCCCGAGCTAGCCCTACGCGGGCAAAAATGACGCAGGCGACACTGGCACCCACAGGTGAGGAGTCGAAGGCGCGACCTGCTGAGCGTGAGTGAGATGACTTATCGCTATGCCACGCCGCCTTTATACGCAATAGAGTTGGGGAAATTACTTAAGGCGTGCTAACGAGGGCGCAAGCTGGGCGACGAGCATGTTGGCTGGAAACGACATGGCCACGACAAGAGCACTGGAACTCTATGGGAAATAATATACATATAGTATACAAGCTCTGAAAAGGGCTGAGTGTTACATTTAACAACAAAAGAATGATGGTTGAATGCGCTGTCAAGGTATATAGCAGGCAGGGATACTAGTAGTTCCCCTCTATCTCTGGATAGTGGGCATCAATCATGTGTCCTTGGTCACACCTGCTACTACTATAATAACTAGCATAGTCCCGTTTGAAGGGGTTTAAAACCAGTTTCAGCTTCTAAACAGCCAATAAACTCTTTCAAATAGCTAAGCTTTTAAGTGGCTTTTGATATAAATCAAAAGCCATATATAACTAACAAAAACCAAAAGGTGGACTTGTTTTTGGGGAAATGGATCTATTTTTCCAAAATATAAGGCACGATGTATTTCAAGATTTATTTGAAATCTTTGAAATGATCTCTTATAAAAAAATATAAAAATTTTGTGATATAAAAGTGATACCATTGAATTCATATTTAAAAGTACTTTGTAATGATAGTGATTTTGTTTGTATGAATGATATTGGATAAGAGAAATCAAAGGTCAAAGTATAGTTTAGAAGACTAAGTCAAACCACGCCTTATATTTTGGAATGGAGAAAGTTGATCTCTTAAAAAAAAGTTACAGCTTTTATTTCGAAAAGCTCCCAAATAGGCCCACACTTACCCACACAACCTAAATATTATGATACAATTGTATTTGATGTACAATTCTAGCATCTAGATATTATGATACAATTGCATTTGATGTACAACTCTATTTCCAGTGATTGAAATACAGTTGTATTTGTTATATAACTCTATTTATATATGATATACAACTCTACTTCTAATGATTAAAAACTATTATATTTGTTATATATAATTAATTTGCACCGTTATAATCTGGACCTACCAAAATAATTGGTAGAGATCCTTCTCTTTTTCTTTCGATTAACGTGAGAATTTCTAGAATATAGGATTATTGTGGGATTTTCTTGCCCTTAAAACTAATGAGGTGTCTTAAATATCACCGGTTGTTTTTATATATATAGATAGCATAGGCCCTGTTTAGAGGGGCTTAAAGCCAACTTCAGTTGTTGAAAAACTAGTAAGCCCTTCCAAACAACCTAGCTTTTAAGTGGTTTTTGATATAAGTCAAAAGATATATATAACTAACAAAAGCCAAAAGTTGAAAGTTATATTAGATCTACTTTTGCAGCTTATTATTGAGAGATATTAACTATTTATTAAATTGTCTCTTATAAAAAAACTACAACCGCTTTTCAGCTCAGAAAGCTAAAAAATAACTTTTCAGAAAAGCTACAGCTTTTCCAAACAAAGTTACCGCAAGCAGCGTCTAAATATTATGATACAATTGCCTTTGATGTACATCTCTACTTCTAATGGTTGAAATACAATTGTATCTGTTATATAACTCTATTTATATATGATATACAACTCTATTTCTAATTATTAAAAAACAATTATATTTGTTATATATGATTAATCTGTACTATTATAATCTAGCTCCACCAAAATATGTACCGGAGATCATTCTTCTTTTCTTTCGATTAATGTGAGAATTTCTAGAATATAT
Organism: Guadua angustifolia; assembly: GCA_036346375.1. Classification (NCBI taxonomy): domain Eukaryota; kingdom Viridiplantae; phylum Streptophyta; class Magnoliopsida; order Poales; family Poaceae; genus Guadua; species Guadua angustifolia. Next base: position 21,962,595 of record CM070518.1, on the reverse strand, counting down.
AATTATTGTGGGATTTTCTTGCTCTTAAAACCAAGGTGTCTTAAATATCAGAGGTTATTTTGATATACATAGATTGTCCAAAACCATTAGTTGAAATACAATTGTATTTGTTATATAACTCTATTTATATATGATATACAACTCTATTTCTAATAATTAAAAATAATTATATTTGTTATATATGATTAATGCATCAAGATTATAATCTGGCTCCACCAAAATAAGTGGCGGAGATCATTCTCTTTTTCTTTCGATTAATGTGAGAATTTCTAGAATATATAATTATTGTGGGATTTTCTTGCCCTTAAAACCAAGGAGGTGTCTTAAATATCACCATATATATATATACTACTTCTAATTTTGAGTTGGTGGTGTGATGCGTCCGTTCTCCACCACCAACCCACTTCTAAATCAGAAAAAAAAACGAACCGGCCCATGAAAAAAACCGTCTGTTTCAATTCCTCGCGATAGCTGGCGGCGCAAACGCAATCCTCTCTTCCTCCCCGCGTCCCCAATCCTGCCCTCGTGTCCTCCGCCCGCGATCCTCGACTCAGCGCCCCCCCGGCCGTCGGCCCGATCTGGAGATCCGCAATCCCCGCCGTGCCACCCTGTGCATCGATCTCTCCAGATGCTCCCCAGGCGGCCCCGATCCAGTGATCATACATCCGTTCACTGCCTCGACACATCACGCATCGGTCTCCTCGTCCACCCGCACAGGCGACTCTTCATCGCCGGCCATCGCTTCCCCGCGCCACCCGCTTCGGCGACGACAACCGCCGCCCTGACTGCTCCCTGGCCGCGCAGGCCATGCTGGCGTCTACGCATAGGGACACCCCGGCCTTCGCCGCCGATCACTTCCCCACCTCGTCGCCCCAGCGCAATAGCCGGCCGAGTGATCTGGTGTAGGTGCGGGCTCTTTTTCCTCCGAGAGCCCCAGCGGCTCTCCGCCCTCTTCGCTTCTGCCTGAGAGGTATGTCCTGCAGCCGCAGCTAACCTGTTCATGCGTCTATGTGGGGTTCTCAGATTCTAGGGTTTGATACCTTTACTTGTGGAGAAATATGCTTGAGACATGATGTCATGGTTCCTCATGCTTTCTCCATGCTGTGCAGTACTGGATGGTATTGAGAAAGGTCTAGACGCTAGGTTTGATATTACAGATTGCTAAGCCGTGAGTACTTAGGCATTTTTGTACAATTTGAATCCAGGATTCCCTTTTCCGCTTGCTATCATGCTCTTGGTCGGTTATTCCATGGCATGCATCGGTTGTTCCCAAATGTAGTTCCATAGTTTTGGGTTCCAACATTCAGACCAGAGTTACAGGTTCTGTTGATGAGTATGTGATGTATCTAACAGAAACATGTGCTTTTGATTGGTTTTCATAGAACAATTGACAATCTTCAGCTACTCATTCTCAAGAAAATCCGGCTACTTGTCAAGGTATGTATGCATCCAATCTGAGTTGGCTTTCTTTGCAATTAAATCCCACGTAGAATAATGGGATGCACCATCTGTAATATGGAAGGCTTCCTGAAAGTAGCCATCAATTTCTTGCCCATAGAACATCAAAGCCAATATTTTTATTAGACATGTTCACGAGATTTGAATCTTACACATGCAATAAATATTTATTAGAATATTCAATGCTCCAAAGCTCACACATGCTGCTCTCCTTCAAAGCAAACATGTTCTGTGGCTAAATGAGAATTTCACTGGAACTAGAGAGGCTGCCAGTTATGCTTAAAAGTTAAAACCACCTTCTTAATCCTTTAGGCTCCTTGTTTTCTTGCAGTGAATTGTGACATTTTCTTAGTCATAGTTTTCCGGCGCCTCCCCTTCTTACCCCACTTCTTTCATATGTGCTGTATGGATGTAGGGGCCTTGTATCTCGTCTGTATGGATGTACTGAACAATCAGGTGTTCTCACAGTATGAATTACTTGCCCAACTCCTACAAAATTATTAGGCTCACACCATCACTATCTTGTAGTTGAGAAATTTAGTATGGGCAAGTCAACACATGATGACAGTGGAATTACTAATTCTCTGGAGATATTTGAGAAACCTAGGTACTTTGTTTTCTACTGGCAAATTATTATTTTGTTTCTGAGAAATTGAATTATTGATCACAACCTAAAAATGATCTTTGCAGAGTGGTTCTGTGCATTTCCTGGCTTCAAACAATGATTGTGGAGTTAGAACTTTGACATAGAAAAATTCCAAATCTGCAATCATTTCCGTTTTGCTTGGGCTGTGAATGTAAGCCTTCAGTTCATTCTTTGATTATCTATATTTAGTATTTTATCTGTCACACTATGTTTTGTCAAAGAGTCTTAGTCTTCCATGGGGAAAGAAAGCTGAAAGCCTATGGTTTTGCTGATCTTGTTTTGCCCTTGTTTTATTTAATGCAGCACACATCAATGAGCCCTGACGATAAACTTGTTGCTGTTGTGGGAGACAATCCTGATGGACTCCTGGTTGATGCTAATTCAGGAAAGGTAAGCAGAATGTAACAACTCAGTCATTGACTTTAAAACACTGAACTCATAATTCATATAAGCTTACTGATACTTGTTTCTTGCAGATGGTTCATGATCTCCATGGCCATTTGGATTATTCCTTCGCATCGGCGTGGAACCCAGATGGCCGAACATTCGCAACTGGTAACCAAGACAAGACATGCAGGATCTGGGATACCCGTAACCTTTCCAATTTTGTTGCTGTGTTAGGTGGCAACATCGGAGCCATAAGGTCCATACGCTATACAGCTGATGGGAAGTTCTTGGCAATGGCAGAACCTGTGGATTTTATCCACGTCTTTGATGTCGAAAGTGGGTACAGCAGGAAGCAGGAACTGGATTTCTTTGGTGAGGTTGCTGGCATGGCCCTTGCCCTCGGCAAGTTGTCCAACCTTGAAGGTTTTGTCATACAGATATAGATTATGAGGAACCAGGACTTGACACCATGGGGTCTAACATAATTAGAAATATCTGTAAGGTCTATTTTCTTACATTGTTTTTTGTAAATAAAGTGTAGATCAAAAGGTTTAAAGATCTATTGCCAATTCTTACATTGTTTTTTGTAAATAAAGTGTAGATCAAAAGGTTTAAAGATCTATTGCCAATTCAGAAGGTGATGGAGTCATAAATTTCAATATAGCCGTTACAATAAATTTCAAATTTTAGATACCGGCAATTAAAAATAGCCGGTCAAATTTGGCTCGGTAAAAAATAAATGTATCTCATATGGCGCTTATGAAATATCATTATAATATAGGAGGAGAAAATAGAGAGTGGGATTTGAGGAATCTTTGTTGGAGAGGAAAGAGATATAGGAAAGGAATCTTTTAAGGGAATTCTGTATATGAGGATATAGGGATTCAGATTTAGTGAATGCTGTTGGAGATAGCCTTAGTGATCCTCGAACCCTGTATTTAGGGTTAAAACTTCAGCCCACAAGTACTTCAATTCGGTGGAATGTGTGCAACGATGTAATATTATCTTCTTGTCGTTGTTTGTTTCGACTCCCTTATCAGATAATATCAATTTGTTACTGCTGACTTACAGATATTTTTGTTACAAATATCTTTGTTATTCTGTTCGAAGCCACATTCCAGAAGAAAGGTTGGAATCAATCTCTATATAAGTAAGTCTTTTTAGTGCGTGTGTGTGCCCTCATCGTCTCCCTCTTCGATGGTTTGTTATTGTTTAGAGCAGTTCGATTGTCTTTTCAAATGCTTTCATTCTGTGTCAAATCATATCATCAATGATTCCAATTCCTTTTCTTTTCTTTTCTTTGCAGATGGTCAAAAGGCCCTTGGGTTGCTAGAGAGTCGAGAGCTCCTAGATATAGTTCATTGGCACGGGGTCGAGAGCTTCCAGAAGAGGGTGAGTCCTTTGGTTTAGTTCCTCTGTTCTTTAGAAAGAGCAGTATTTACTGAGCCTATTTCACAGGTGCTTGTTATAGATGTCCAGAAGCTTACTAACAATTGGTTCTTGTTTTCGAGATGAACTACTATTAAGTTAATTTATAGAATACAGTTAGATTCATATTTTCATCACGTCTGTTGAGCATGGAAATTGATTTGCTGATTATAAAAGTCTGCACGTTGCATTGTTTTGACATTCCTTTCTCATCGTCTTTGTAATGAATTGGCAGGGGACATTCAGCTGGACAATTCAGTTTTCCATGTGCAGCTTTGGTTATTGATTGCTAAGTCTGGTCATTGTTATTGTGCATTTTGGTACAGAACCTATCTGTATGCTGTAGTGATAATTGTTATTGCACCTTTCAACCATGCAACTTTGTTAATTTTGGTAAAAATGTTCAGAACAAGAGCTGATTTTAATGGTGAAATAGGTGGGATACAGGTTCGTTGCAGTGGTTGGGTAAGGCAAGGAAACTCTTATTACAAAATCTTAATAGAATGGGACAACGTCCATGTGATTTACACTTTATAGCTGTACAGGGTTTATGTGCCATTCAAATGATCTTTTTTTAGCATTGGTGTTTCTGTTGCTATATATTTTGGATTAACTCAAAAGTAGGATTAACTACACTGGTGAAATCATCATTAGAGCAGCACACATATTCTTCCTCACTTTCTTAGTTAAATCTTATCTGCACTGTTGCATTTTCTGCTTTCTGCTTTTCTTGTGACTTGCTGTGCCTTCAATTTCAAATGCTTTTGAGTTGACAGCAAAAGTTAAAATAGGAGCTATCTAATCCTGTACCACCACTGCATGATACAAAACTTCCAAATTTTTAGTGAACCTTACAGTTCGAATTATCATGAGAATTAACTGTAAGTTACTCATGTGCATAATTTAGAGGCGCTGCTTATTGTTTTCTCTATTGATAGCATGTTGCGCAGCAATGCGGTATTCAGTTAAGATAGCAGTGTAACTAGAGATGCTCAATTTAACAGGAAGATGCAATATCAAGGTCTCTTTAGACATCCCAGTTGATACTGAAATTGCAGCACCTTTGGTTGAGAGCTGTACTGTCTTTTCTCCAGTCTACCTTTTTCTTTTCATTAAATCAAATCACTAGCTCTCCAGAACAAGGTTGTTGATCAGCGGATTGTAATTACTCAGAAAGAAGGTTTCGCATAAACTTGCCTTTCCCTTTTGTGTTGTTTCTACAATTCGAACAAAAATAATGATTTACTAATAGTCAAATACTGATCAGATCATGTTTCATGAAAGCTATCTTTAAGCAGAATCTTAATGAAAGCAATGATCTACATCACAGATCTCATTTTGTTTTGTCAGGAAGAAGAAATATGTGTTGTATTTTGCAAATAAATTTTAACAGAAATAATACAATTATTTAATTAGTTCAAAATTGGACGTAGGTAGTTATCCTCCATATCCAGAATATGTACCATCTCATGGCAGTAATGTCAATGGGAACCGTTAAATCTGGTTTGGAAGTTGTGTTGGGATTATAATAATTGAATATTTTATTTTTGAACATGAAGATTGTAATGTACAGGATACTGAATTTGTCAGAAACTAACCTAAAGATTGCTTCCTGGTAATGGTGCAACCTCAAATCTGCAAGCCACACTGGCAGTTGCTAACTGTCATTCAATTGTGGGCACACTTGCACACTATCAATCATTGTGCTCTGTATGGCTAACTGTCATTCAATTGTGGGCACACTTGCACACTATCAATCATTGTGTAACTCTTATCTCATATGGCGATTATGAAATATCATTATAATATAGGAGGAGAAAATAGAGAGTGGGATTTGAGGAATCTTTGTTGGAGAGGAAAGAGATATAGGAAAGGAATCAATCTTTGTGGAATCACATATTTATTAGGGAGACAATGAACTCTGTACAAAGTTTCTCATCGTCTTTGTAATGAATTGGCAGGGACATTCAGCTGGACAATTCAGTTTTCCATGTGCAGCTTTGGTTATTGATTGCTAAGTCTGGTCATTGTTATTGTGCATTTTGGTACAGAACCTATCTGTATGCTGTAGTGATAATTGTTATTGCACCTTTCAACCATGCAACTTTGTTAATTTTGGTAAAAATGTTCAGAACAAGAGCTGATTTTAATGGTGAAATAGGTGGGATACAGGTTCGTTGCAGTGGTTGGGTAAGGCAAGGAAACTCTTATTACAAAATCTTAATAGAATGGGACAACGTCCATGTGATTTACACTTTATAGCTGTACAGGGTTTATGTGCCATCCAAATGATACTTTTTTAGCGTTGGTGTTTCTGTTGCTATATATTTTGGATTAACTCAAAAGTAGGATTGACTACACTGGTGAAATCATCATTAGAGCAGCACACATATTCTTCCTCACTTTCTTAGTTAAATCTTATCTGCACTGTTGCATTTTCTGCTTTCTGCTTTTCTTGTGACTTGCTGTGCCTTCAATTTCAAATGCTTTTGAGTTGACAGCAAAAGTTAAAATAGAGCTATCTAATCCTGTACCACCACTGCATGATACAAAACTTCCAAATTTTAGTGAACCTTACAGTTCGAATTATCATGAGAATTAACTGTAAGTTACTCATGTGCATAATTTAGAGGAGCGCTGCTTATTGTTTTTCTCTATTGATAGCATGTTGCGCAGCAGTACGGTATTCAGTTAAGATAGCAGTGTAACTAGAGATGCTCAATTTAACAGGAAGATGCAATATCAAGGTCTCTTTAGACATCCCAGTTGATACTGAAATTGCAGCACCTTTGGTTGAGAGCTGTACTGTCTTTTCTCCAGTCTACCTTTTTCTTTTCATTAAATCAAATCACTAGCTCTCCAGAACAAGGTTGTTGATCAGCGGATTGTAATTACTCAGAAAGAAGGGGTCGCATAAACTTGCCTTTCCCTTTTTGTGTTGTTTCTACAATTCGAACAAAAATAATGATTTACTAATAGTCAAATACTGATCAGATCATGTTTCATGAAAGCTATCTTTAAGCAGAATCTTAATGAAAGCAATGATCTACATCACAGATCTCATTTTGTTTTGTCAGGAAGAAGAAATATGTGTTGTATTTTGCAAATAAATTTTAACAGAAATAATACAATTATTTAATTAGTTCAAAATTGGACGTAGGTAGTTATCCTCCATATCCAGAATATGTACCATCTCATGGCAGTAATGTCAATGGGAACCGTTAAATCTGGTTTGGAAGTTGTGTTGGGATTATAATAATTGAATATTTTATTTTTGAACATGAAGATTGTAATGTACAGGATACTGAATTTGTCAGAAACTAACCTAAAGATTGCTTCCTGGTAATGGTGCAACCTCAAATCTGCAAGCCACACTGGCAGTTGCTAACTGTCATTCAATTGTGGGCACACTTGCACACTATCAATCATTGTGCTCTGTATGGCTAACTGTCATTCAATTGTGGGCACACTTGCACACTATCAATCATTGTGCTCTGTATGTTTCCACTTGGGTGGCATTATAGTTTGATTGATTCAAGTAAAAAACTCATGTCTACTGCATTAGGATTTAACAGAATCCCTATGTAAATCTGTTCTGTTTTCCGGTCAAGGCAAATTCTCTATTTCTTGAGCCAGTTTCAAGTAGCTTATTCTTGAAACACTCACAACTTGTATGGTTCTATAGTCAGACCAGCTTTGCAAAGCAAATAGAAGACCAAAAGGCCCATAGCTTCTCCACAGAATCATTTGTTGTTCCTTTAGTTCCCTATCTATCAATTCCAGCAACTCTTGCAATCCTGTGCGTGTAACAGCTGAAGTTTTCATGTGACAAATTGATATTGGCCGTGTCAAAGTGCAACCATTTGTAGTTATAGCTTTTGGGCCATCATCTTCTGATAAAGATGATTGCTCTGATGGCATAATGTCTTCAGAAAATAAGTCTTCCTCCTCTTCAGAAAATAATGGGTGCTGGCTTGACATTTTCTAATCATCTTCTGTCTATACCTGTTTACATATATGACTTCTGTAGCAACTGGATATCTACAATCAATTAATAAATTTAATTGGTGAAATTTATCATGTTTTTTTGTTTGAAAGCTACTTATGCAAAATGTCCGGTGGTGGACACTGGATAGAGCACTTAACATATTTCTTTTAGTATTGTCCAGTATTAGATCACGCACTGACTGCTTGACAAAATGTCTAAGGAGGGAACTACTTAATAGTTAGATATGAGTGTATAAGCATCCCTGCCTTATTTTTGCTGTATCTATGGTTCTGAATAATCTGCTTCTTGCTGTTATCTAAGAACAATTCTACTTGCAAAACTTATATTCTTGTCAGGTTGCGCCCACTACCGGCATACTGAAGTATCTGATTCTTTTTTGTAGTAGCGCAAGCTCTTATGATAGTGACCACGAAGCATTTGGCAAACCACATAAAAGCATAAGAAGAGCAGTAGACCAAGGAAGGTATTGTCCCAGTAACGCACACATGTGTGATGTCTTGTTTTAGTTTTTATCAGCATGCACCAGATATGTATCTGCCTTCTCATATTATCCTCATTTGAAGTAAACATAAAGAGGTAAATTTCCTATTTATTTAGAAAACATTTACATTTTATCCTGGCTTAACATTTTGGTATATTAAATCTAAAAAGTCTATCTGATTCTGTGGTTCATAGAATTGACATATTATATGTTGCACTATCTAGAGCCACCGCTAGAAGCAACATCAAGATACTTGCTGTCGCAGATAAGGAGAAGGACAAGGGCTGAAAGTCTAAGAAAACTCACGGGAATCTCACGAAAAACATTGTCTACAGAGAAGTACTCACATCATAGACAAGGTTTTGATCAAAATGTTATCCAAGTCGTGTTGCAATGTAACCATTTGTAACCATTTATTTTTAGATCTTTCGGAACGTATACCAAGAATATCATTTCTAAAATTGTTTTAATATCATGAATGTCTAAATTCATGTCAGAGGAGAAACCATAAAAACTTGTGTAATCGGGAGAAATAGATGTTTGATCTTGTAGCACAATTTTCTTTTGTTGTTTGAGCTTTATGTTTAGTTACCAAATTTATTTTTCAGTAAGCATTGACCTAGCATTGAACTAGTATATATATATATATATATAGGAAGCCTTTTCGTACTTTGGGAGTACATACTCCCACCTCTAATATACCACTTAAATGAACACTTTATACTTCTTTATCACTTTTAGTATACTCTAATAATAATTCTAAGATACTACAATATAACATGGTTGAAAAAATTTCATCAAAACCCTTTATTTTTTTACTACATACCCTTTTCCGTATGTAAAAGGAATATATAAACAGATATTGCTATAAATGGTGGACTTTAATGAAATTTTTCATGGAACTCACTCTAGAGTATCTTACAATTAGTATTAGAGTACACTCAAAAAGATAAAGAGGTATAACAACATCATTTAAATGGTATACTAAAGATAGAGTCGTGCTCCCGGAGTATGGAACCATTTTCCTATATATATATATATATATATATATATATATATATATATATGTCCAAAACCAATAACCCGAATCACATATTCATTAGGGAGACAATGAACTCTGTACGAAGTTACTCAGGTAGGGTGCTAACTGGAGTGATTGCTCAGCCTGGTGAAGTGAGCTTTTTTCTTCCTCAGCAGGTTCCTGAATTTCTTCAGCAAGGCCTGTGCTGCTCCTGGTTGAAAGATGATGTCGGCCCATGGATCAATAGTCCATTCATCTGATCTACAAGCCCATGCATCGTCTCCCTGTGGCTCAACATCATAGTCACTCGACTCGTTGGTACCGTTGCCCCTCTCTTTGCTTAGGTCATCTTTCTATCACCTTGTTCTCCAATGAGTTAGCCTCCACTGCCGATACATCCATCCTCTTCATGCTTGACCTGCTTGATTGTATCCCCTTCGACGTGCTTAATCTCCTCCACCTGGACCATTCTATCACTGTTCTTGAGAGGTTCATCATCATCTCGTACATTATCCATGGGCTGCTTCTCCGGTCTCCTCACAGCTACTACACCATTTGACTCTCCTCCTCTCCTGGCTGTGGCCTCTACGAGCAGTGAAGAGAGCTTATCAATTCTCACTTGCGCAGCCGCTTCTCTCGTCCGCAGGTCGTCGTTCTCCCGTGCAATGCTCAGCAGCTCGTTCTCCTTGTTAGCCAGAGTCTCCATCAACCGCAGGCTACCGATCTTTTCTTCTTCGGCAGTCAGGTTTGCCTCGGTGATCTTGGAATCGAGTAGCCTCAGCTTGGTCTGCAGCTACGCCTTGTCATCCTTTGCAGACTTCGCTTCTTGTTCAGAGGCTTTCGATGATTCTAGCACGTCGTCCATTTCCAGCTTGATGAGCAGGGCCTTTGGACTTCTCTGTGCTTTTCGCCGCATCTTCCTCTTCGGCTTTCCTTGCTGTCGCCTCTGCGAGAAGCTTTGAGCCTCGTTGGCTTTTGCCAGAGCGACTGTCTCTTTAAGCCGCAGGTCAGTGACTTCATGATTGAGAGCAAGCACCTCCTTCTCCTTGTTGGACAGCAGATCCTTGAGATGTGAGATCTCGTCCTTTGTTTGTTCCGCGCTTGAGTTGGCATCCATCGTGTTATTGTTTTCATACTCTTTCAGCTTTTGCTACGCAGTTGTCTCTTCTCTGCCTTGAGTTCTTGCACTTCCTTCTCTGCAACTCTAAGCGACTCCATCAACTTGCTCACCGGCCTCTGACTTGATAGAACGTGCTCCATCGTCTGATCTCTTTAGCATTTCCATAAACCCGGCCTCTTCAGATACCCACTCATCCTTGGAACTCTTGGCTTTGAACCCAGCCTCTCGACTGTTTTACTGAGGTAGGCAGTCTCGTAGTTGGATTCGTCAAGCACCAACTGTTATTTGTCTTCTGCATTCTTCATCGCCGCCTTCATTCCTGACACCTGAAACTTGTTGGATCAGTTAGAAAATTTTTTGTTGGCCTACTCAACTGCTCTAGTCTTTCTTTTTTTATTGCTATATATATAAATGAGTACATAATCGACTAGCTAACAAACTCTATCTGCTAACAACTAACTTAAACATATCAGAACTCTATCCTGACTTTAAACGTTTTGTTGTAATCTTATCTCTTAGCAAATGCATGTCAAGATTATATCTAACATTTTCCCTAATCTTGACACATCGACTCTTACTTATTGAGCGATTTGCTCAACTTTTACTCGACACAAAATGGAGAACACATCTCTTTAATATCCCAGATTCACTTTTGACGGTCTTGACTCTGGCGGATGACTATAGACAGCGAACACATTTCATCAACGTCCCGGACACATCTCCCACAAGCCTAATTTAGGATGCAGAACGCATCTCCTAAACATCTCGAACTCGACTCACGATGAACTAGACTCAGCTTGTTGGGTGGACTCGTCGGGCCGTAGAACCCCTCGGTGTCGATGGTTAGCAAATGCCTACCCCTTGTTGATGGATTTCTCGTACGTCGCCATCTCCTCGATCCTTTTGATCCACACAAATATGGTAGGTTTGCTCGTTTGACGAAGACATATTCCTTTCTTCCCTTGGCATCCTTTTCGACACACGGATGACCACTAATGCCATACAAGACGTGGCCACGAACCGGTTATTCACACGAACACCCTATGTGCCGCCTCTGCAAGCGCCGCAAGGACATTGCAGGATGTCTTGTACTGCTACATCCTCGCCATGGAGTTGCTTCTACTGCTATCGCCAGGAGACAAACGTCCTGCTGCTGCACTTTGCTTTCCATGTGCTCCCGGTAACACGTCACGCTCCTGCGCTAGCCCTTCTCCTCGAGCGTCGGTGAAAGCGACCAACGGCGACTGGAGAGCCGGGACAACGGCGGCTTGCGCGGGCGCCACGACGGGAACGATAAGCCCGAAATCCCTCATATGAGCTTTTAGTTTTTTTATTGGATTGGGTTCAGTATTTGGGGAAGAACTGAAGATTAGGGTTCAAATCTAGGGTTTTTTGGGTTTGGATCTATGCTTTTCCCCTCCTTCTCAATGCTAATCCGAGCCCAAAGAACATAAACCAACACTAATCACCGATGAACACAGGATCTAAACTGGGCTAAAGGGATCAAATTTAGGCTAATCTACTCTGATACCAAATGATAACTTTAGGTTAAACATGAACATCGTAAGCTAGCCTAAAACTTAATCACAAAATAATGCGGAAACTAAACGTTAAATCAAACTGACCTAATGATGAAGAAGCCATTAGAGTTCTTGTATATGTCGGTGAAGAAAACGGTAGGTAGCTGCGCGATGAAGAAGATAGGGTACCGAGATCATCTCGATGATGGATGCAGTCTTCGTTTAGCCTCAGCGTCAAAAATCCAGATCGGATGGGTGGTTTTCGGGAGTAAGCAAAACTCATGTTTTTCTCTCACGCGCACGAGTGCCGGCTTCTCCCTCTTTATTTGTAGCGCTAGCTAATGGGACCGAATCAAAGATTTGGTAAGCTCCCGATCAGAGCGTGGTAATAGTGGGATTAGCCCCTAATTTCGGTCTTTCTATCTTTAACCGAACATCACAACCAACAGCTATCACGTACGATCAATGGAAAGATCTTAAGGCAGACTCAAAGAGTGGACCTTCAACATGGATTAAAGGTGCATTTCATGGAAGCATAAGTGACATGCAAGATTCATTACTCCAAAATCTGCGTTCTATTCTCAGCACGTCGCCTGTGTGGGACAGGTAAAGTACACCACTGTATAGTTTCTTGTTATGCTTCTAAAATTCCTAGTGAGGGAGAGGGAGAGAGTGTTCTTTATTTGGTTGGACAAACTGAAAATAGGTTGCTTAGAAGCAGCCTTAAGTTTATTATTTTTAATTGCAGTCAGTGACAGAATAGTTGTTAGTACGTACTATATTGCAGTTTAGTACAAAATGCAGAAGCTCAGGTCGGGTTTTTATAGTTGCTCTGTCCTTTTGTAGGCTGTAACTCAAAGGGAACAAAAATATCCTTGGTAAATTCATTGAATTCAAAGGCAGACATGATGGCATTCAACTCTTAAAAAATCTGAAGAGATCGAAAGTTATCCGATTCGTCGTCCAGAAATAAACTCCTTTTGGAGGTTTTGGTAAGTTTAATGCACTGTGCTTTATTGCTATTATGTTTGCCAGTCACTTTGTTCAGTTTATTTTGTACTGTGATTCGTTATTCAAGGTATTAGATCACCTTTGGGTGGCTGCTGCTCTAGGCTGGCAGCAAAATGCATTTGTTTCATTTAGATTCAGCAGCTATATATGCTAGTTCAAGGGGAAAAATACAAAACGACAATAGTTCACAGGATACATGCACAAAATGCTTGTATATATACGTCATGTATGCATTCATGTTAGGTAAAATAAAAGGAAATCTATATATCCAATTGAGTAGTAGATGAAAGATCTTGCGGTATTTTTCTCATTTTATTATGAGAAATCTGTTGCCCAAAAAAGGCAATTGGTTTGAATGACATATGTTTGGTTTGGTTTGTCCCTTGTGCAAATGCAGGTAGGTCACTACACGAGCTCAAAAGTTGCATTCTCCCCAGAGATTTATCGAGCTGAGGGAGCTTCATCTTCAGAATGGAAAGAGATTTCTGTGAATTAGTACAAAGAGATTCTTTTTCAGCCATTGCACGCACTCCAAAAAAGTTTGGAAATTCAAGTTGTCAAGTGCTGTTTATTTTATGTGGGCGCTACTTTTTCTCTTGTGCTAGTGCGTACTTCCTGGCTTTGCACCTCAGAGAACATGTGCCTCTGTAGATCCATCCGTATTTGTATGTGATGGTGTCAGTGAACATGAATTATAGGAACGAATAATAATTGAATATGTTTCTTATTGCTGAGATTTAAGTGAATAGCTGTGCACCGCAAGGGGAATTGAATCTCAATCCCTGAACAGTGTTGCTGGTGAGGGATTGTCGGTCCACTTTCTTGTATTCTTTCCTTATCTATGGGCTACTAGGAGGATTTGAATGGTCATTTTCTCCGGACCTACCTCATTGGTACGCAAGATGGACCTCGAACATGTCTTTGTTCGTCGCGACAGTTAATTATACAGTGCACTAGCTAGTGTTCGATAATGTTTGTGATAAACTTATCTTTACATGAGTATGCAGTACGCAATGATGCTCTGCATTAATATTTTCTGCCTGTATATATGCTTCACTCAACGGTGGTGATAAGGCTATTGTATGGTGGTGGTGCTGTCAAAGGACTGAAAGCTAACGTACGATGGTCTTCTTCAGACCATAAACATGCATGTTAGTGATGCGCTTTGTCAAACTGAGTCTACTGTTTCCCGTACATGGTTTGGTTTGTACTTTATTTGTGCAATTTAGGATGGTTTTCGTCAGAAAAATAATTTGTGGGTAGCGCTGATTTTTCTATCAGTTGGGTTCGTTTGTCAAATTAACCAAGTATAACTAGTGTAGAGGGTGTAGAATTTTGTCAAAGTTTCGGTTTCATGTAATGAATAATGCCTCTCTGTATCATGCCTTGAAGCTTTAACATTTCGCTCTCCATCATATTTGCTCTACACAGATAGTAACGCAACTGTAGAATTATTTTTCCTTTTGTTCGACCTAGGGGTTTTTCTTGGTAAGCAATTACTCAAATGCTCTTACCCTTGGTAAGAGTGGAATACATGCGAGATGTTTGGCCATGTACAGCACATGTACATTTGACCAATCAATTAATTTCCTTTTTCCGGAGAAAAAAGAATACAAATACTAAATACTAAATACAGAGAGAGAGAGAGAGAATACAACCTTACTTTCACTTGTGAGATTATAAATAAAGCAAACCATCCCTAATCCAACTCTCCCTCTATTCCACTGGCAGACTCCACCATGAGCTTGTTCAGCTTCTTGTTCTGAATCCTTTGTGGGATTACCTTAAGCTCATCACTGCAATCAAGGAGCAGCAAGTCACCACCGTAGGCCAGCAAAATGCATGCTATTTTAATCGATGCGATGCGATGCAAGCAGAAGATGGAGATGAGGCGTGCGAGGTACCTTACCTTGGTGGGGAGCGTGGAGCGGATGGGGAGAGCATCTGGGCCAGCTTGACTGCGTCCTCAGGCCGGCAAACGGCATTGTTGAAGCAGAGGTAACGGCCGTACGCGGTGGGGGACTCGTAGACCGTCACGTGGGCGTCAGCGAGGAAGTCGACGTCGACGGTGACGAGGACGCCATCCTCGTACATGTCGGGGGCTCCCTTCAGGTAAGGGTGGGCGGCGGTGAGCCCCGGCCCGGTGAGCAGGCCGGCGTTGATGGCCACCATGTCCACACCTCTGTCCATGGCCAACGCCCAGGCTGTCTTCTCCGACAGTGTCTTGGCCAGAGCATGCCACAACTGCAGCGAACACAGTGAAGCAAAAGATGTGAATCCACTGCAAGTGCCGAGAACAATATAGCCGGAGATAGATACAGGTAAACACCCTAAATTCTGTCACTTTGCTCAAAATTCTGTCACTGCGAAAAGAGACATCTAACTCCCCAAACCCTGTAAACCAGTTCAAATAATATTCTAACCCAGTTTTACATAATGGTATTGCCATCATGACACAATGAATCATCAGTTTTGCCACATAGGATGACACGTTGCCCAAGTTGGTTTAATGGCAGATAGGGCCCACAGACTTCTCCCCTACCGAGCTTCTAGCCGTGCTTCCATGGCGACCGCCCCTTTATCTCCCTTATCTATTTCGATTTGGGAGAGAAGCTCCTATAAACCCTACTTGTCGTTCACTAAACTTGGCCAACGCGTTATCCTACATGGTAAAACTGATCACTTACAGTGCTTGCACGCGGGTAATACCACCATGCAAAACCATGTTAGGGTGTTGTTTGAACATGATTGCAAAGTTCAAAGCGTCGGGTATCTAGTTTTAGTGGCAGAGCCACCTCTCGGTGAGCCCGGGCAGTCACTCGGGCTCGCCGGTGGGACCCTGTCCAATCCTCTATCTAGCCTATGATGGATTGCTATTGAAGAACAGGAAGAGAAGTCGGCGGATCTGTGTAGCACCGAGAAGAAGATGGAGCTATCAGCCTGTTTTGTGAATTGGGACATAAATTATTTGATGGTCCAATTGGCTTGACAATTAATGCCTAAGGGCCAACAACCCATCACATTTACAAAATATACATACCTAGCTCATTTACAATTGACTGAAAATAAGTATCAAATGATGCCATTGATTGGTTTCTTGTCATCAAGACAACACGAGCTAGACGACAAGGTTTAGATGGGGGGTTGCAGGGCATGCAACAAGCGTGTTTAGGCTCGTGTTTAGGCATATGGCGAGGTGATCAGGCCTAGGGTGATGGGCGGATAGGGTGCACGGTCGGGGGTCTTTGGTGGTCAGAGCACAACGTGGCCTGTACACGGTGATTTGATGACCGCGGAAGCCCTCACCTCTTGTGTGCAGGAGTTGTTTCGATTTTGTTCTTCTTTTTGTCATTGAGGATATGTATTGGAGGATTTCCAACGTGATCAGGCATGTTTGCCTGGACAAACACTCATTATAGTTAGACTTGTCCAGGCTCTAAAAAATTCTTTACCACTGCCTAGTTTCGTAGTTTAGCATACTGAACGGACTTTCAAGCAAAGTTCAAAGTGTTAGGTGGACTTTTTCATTTGAGATATGCTAGTTTAATGCCCGTGCGTTGCTACGAAAAATAAAATTAATAACGAAATATAAAGGTCAAACAATAAAAGAAAAATGTGCTACAAGATCAAACATCTATTTCTCCCGATTACATAGGAGCGGGGATACACTGGGGAAGGCATCTGGACTCGTAGATGGGGCGGCTGTCGTATTCATGAAGAAGTCGGGAGGTGAGCATATCGTGAGGAACGGAACGAAAAACAGCCCAGGTTTTTTTTCCTTCGGTCGATCCGGTTTTTTTCCGTCAGCGGTTTTTTTCACGATTTAGACGTGGGTTGGTGGTGGAGAACGAACGTATCACCACTAACTCCTAATTAGAAGTAATAGAGATACGATGTGTTCTTAGAAGCTTTGCAAGTTGTAATTCGATTTCCATGAGTGAGGTGCTCGGCACATGCATGCAGCTTTTGTTGACCGCTACACGAGGAGATGGAGTAGCAAGCAACCTGTGTTTGGCATTTTGCCAAAGATATCGGGAAGCAATAGGAGCACTAGCGTCCTATTCGGAAAAAAGTAGTTGAACAAATTCTAAAGTCTGGACGTGCCACGCTGTGAATTAGTATCTAATAATCAAACCCAAATAGAAAAAGGGAAAAAGGAACGATAACCTTTATGTGGCCTGCGATTTGTGTTGTGGAGTAGCTAGCTAGGAGTACTAGTCTATCACTCAGCCCTCTTTGTGTGTGTCCTATTCCTAACAGTTGAGAAGTCAATTTTACCCGTCTCATTCATGCGATGCATTCTAGATCTCTTTCTTTGATACGCACGCACAGGTTTGGACTTCCGTTGCAGTACGTCGCTCGTGTATGTCATCCCATACCTATGTGTGTGTGTATATATATATAAAACTGATGAGAAACACACAAGCTTGAAGCTTGTAGAGGTCAGAGGAATGGACTTTTTGTGGCTTTCGACGGGACGCCATGCTATGTATGCACCCACAAACAGCGACTGGACTATGCTGCTCTGCTTTGCTTTCTCGATGGTTTGTTGGTTTCCTTTTCGTGTTGGATTTCATAGCAAGCTGCTTGTACTACCTGCTTGCGTTGTTTTTGTTTCGATCGGTCTCTTATGGTAGAAGAGGGGCAGGTGCACTTGAAGCTAGGTAATATATATACTTACTATAAGATCAAGCGTGGACTTGCTGACTTGCAGTTAAGAGCTTAGTGAGGAGGATATGACTCGATTGATCGATCGCGACAGACAGCAAAAGATTTTAGTGTGATCGATGAAGCTAAGCAAGTAGTGGAGTGAGTATACATACCGGTAGTAGCTTTCGTTACACAGTCTGCAGGCTGCGATCAAGTAGCTAGCATGCACCTAATGATCCTTGTTCCTAGGCCCCCCGGCCATGCCATTACCAAAACGCTAGCTTCTCTAATGCTTATCTCTCTAGCTACCTCTAGTTGTGGGGTTAGCATTTGACGCCACCGCCGTGATTTGACGGGTTGATTGTGCATGCGGCACATGATGGCCGGAGGTAAGCAACAAAACTGTGAGTCCTAGCTAGTTTCATCG
Source organism: Guadua angustifolia (assembly GCA_036346375.1). Taxonomy (NCBI): domain Eukaryota; kingdom Viridiplantae; phylum Streptophyta; class Magnoliopsida; order Poales; family Poaceae; genus Guadua; species Guadua angustifolia. Next base: position 21,944,437 of record CM070518.1, on the reverse strand, counting down.
AATGACCGTCAGAAATTAAAATGAAAGCTTCTACGACCACCTTGTGAACAACCGGAGTGGCAGCATGTACAGGACTACAGGAGAGGCCAGGGGAGTGATCGAGTACGTACCTTCAATTTCCTGCAGAGGCTGAGCTCGCTCCAGCTCTTCTCGTCCAAGGCGTCGACGAGCTTGTGGTTCTCCTTCCACACGACGGCGGTGACGGAGGAGGTGAAGACGACCCTCTCCATGCTCTCCGTCTGCGCGCACGCCTCCAGCACGTTGTGCGCCGCACGCACCTCCATCTCAACCATCACCTCCTGCACCCATTCGATCGTTTCACGACTCTGGTTAGCTTAGCCTAACTGATCTCTCAACCTCTAATTTCCCCTCCTCTCTCATCAAATTAAACAGCCGCACGGACCATCCATCATAAATGAAATGAGCTTGAGCTGCTGAGCTAGCACAACCGACTGTACTCCATTAGCTTAGCTGCTCTGCTCTAATATAATTCGTGTGTGCTCCCTCATACAGTTTCTAGCAGTAAGTGAAGTAGTGACCGGAGTCAGTATTGACTTTCGTATGGCGCCATTATTGCACGCGGGAAGGAAAGGCCTGCCACAATTTTGGAGCAGTAGAGTTGATACTCCGCTTCCGTCAGAAAAACGCGTCGTTTACATAAGTTCGACGACCACTATTTCTACCGTAATATATTTATACTACACAAGTCGATAAAATTACAATATCATGAGAGTGTTTTCCTAGATAAATCTCCACGTATATATAATTTCTATGTATCTATTTAGAAAAAAAATATGATAGCCTAAGTTAAGTTTGAAAATATTAACGGCAAAATCTGTGACCGGAAGGCGAGGGCGGACTGCAGTTACTAGCAGGTGGTGGAGGCGAAGCGAAGAAGAAGGTGACAGGCATGCACTGAGCTGAGCTGAGCTGAGCTGTGCCATTAAAAGCCCTGCCCAGCGCACCGCAGTGACCGCACCAATTTAGACAAATCATAATCATAATAGCTATAAAATCACAATCACATGGAAATGTTTTCAAACATGAATATAATGATATCATATAATCTATATATTTTTAGACTAATTATTGATCAAAGTTTATAAACATATAATCTCCAAATACGTGGCCTTCTTATAAAAATAAAGAAAGGGAGTGTTTCTCTGATCCAATTCTCTTGTGCTATGTACGTATGCCCTGTGCCTCCTATGGTTATTAGTAATTCTTACAAGCGGGGAGCAAACCATCCATCAAAAGACAAGCAACTCTCGGCGTGATCGATGATTCCCTAATCTATATATGCTCCAATTTGGAAAATGAAGAAGGAACAGATCCTTCAAATTAAACGTTTGTCGAAGAAATAAGAAGCAACCAAATAGAGGAAAGGCATGGAGGGCAAGTTACTGTATAAAGGCAGGCAGTGTCTCACTCACGTCGCAGGCGGCCTGGTCGTGGGGTGTGTTGAACATGCAGAAGAGGCCGGAGCAGCCTCGGACGGCGTCGGCGATGGCGTGGTAGTCGAAGGGGTCGGCCCGGAACACCTTGAGGCGCCGCTTGTCGCCGCCGCACGGCGACAGCTGCCTCAGCAGCGAGTCGGGGTCGGAGTCTGAGCCTTGGAGATGGGTGTAGGTGGCGGCGTGGACGGTGTAGCCGCGGCGGAGGAGGCGGTCGACGAGGGCGTGGCCGAGCGGGCCGGAGGCGTCCATGACGCAGACGCTATTAGCTGAAGCGGGACACATGTCTCTCCTGATTGTTGATTGAAAATCAAAGCAATCGGTTGGTTGTCCAAGAAAGTCGGAGGAGGCTTCTGGTGGAGCACAACAAATGGAAGTGAGCAGAAATGATGTAGCTCGGCTGAGAGGGGCTAATAATAATATATCGAGGGAAGGGATCAACTGCTTACGTTACGTAGGAAAGGAAACATCAATGGCTGCTGCTGTTGCCCATTCATTCCAATGGTCTTGTTTGGTCGGTGGGAAATTAAGCGGTGAGCTCAAAAGGTCGGACCTTCGGCCCCTTATTGACAAGGTGCGCGTACGTCTTGTAAGATGGAAAGGAAAGTTATTGTCCAGGGTTGCTTGCTTGACGTTTTTAAACTCAGTTTTACAGTTACCTATCTCCTCTTCTCACCTACCTCCCAGTTCCCTCAACCCATCTAGTGGGCTCTTTTCGGACAGTCACTGCTAGAATTGCGCTCCTCCTCCCTAAAGTTAAACTCCTCCAAGCATGCTACTCCCATGTCCCATGTTGCCTACCTAGGCAACATTCTGACGACCATGGTTGTTGCTGCTACGTCGCCACCGCAAGTGGTAGTATACCCCCTCTTCTTATCTCCATCCATACCCTTCCCCTCTCCATTCTCTTCCCAGCTCAATAAGAAGAGGGTGAGGTACTACCAATCTTGCCCTAGTGAGATTCGAGGTATTTTCTGGTAAAGCTGATCGAACTCCTATTCCTTTGAACGAACTTTGGCAGCTAGCTATTATCGAACGTCCCCTACATCGGGTATGCTTTTGTTATAAATGTTTCTCAAAGTTGTTACAACACACTTTCCTCGATGTTGCGAAAGTGATTTGTTACAACACACCTAAGCTCTCATCATTGTCAATAAAATTATTCATCACGAGATGATGAGGCACCTTGGCGTCTCTTGCGATCTATCATTTAACGGTATATCCTCTCCAATGTAAATGGGTCACAAAGAGACTCAATAGAATCGGCGTAGTTTCCTCTGGAAAGGAGAAACGAGGAATGCAATGGGGGCCTTGCTGCGTAAATTGGAAGAAAATTTGTAGGCCCAAGTTCTTTGGGGGCTTGGGGCAAAATGCTTGGATAGATTTGGTCGGCGCCGAGCAATGGTCGTAAGGAAGAAGACAGTGAGGCGTTTCTTTTTCTCATCCTTTAGTTGTTCGCGTGGCCCGGCAGTAGTAGGACTGATCGCCGCTTTGCACGCCCGAGCCACCACGTGGGCCAGTAGCCCGTGAGTGGGGTCTCGATCGTCCGCCTGCTCGCGAGCCGCCATCGCGGGTCCCAACGCCCTACGAGTGGGGCTGATCGACGTCATTTACTAAGAGCCGCCATTAGGCCGGCCAGCTCGTGATAGGGCTTGATCGCTCTTCACCGCTCGGCAGGCCGCCACGTGGTTTTACTTATCTACGGTGGAGAGGGTACCTCGGCGTAAAGTACGCCGACAGCAGTTTTCATTGAAAACCGCTCAAAAACCGTTTTTAAAGAACATTCAACTGGTCGGATCAGTTTTTGGTGAAAATTGAGCAGTTTTTTGTGAATTTCGCAAAAAACCGCGGTTTTCACCGAACGGGCTCCAAACTTAGGGCTGTTTGGCAACAAGGTTTAATAAAACCATGGTTTTGCAATGAGTTCGATGGTTGTGGTATGCTTGGAAGGAGCTAACTACAAGTGAAGGAGCTAACTACAAGATGTATACCTCTCTCTACACTAAATACAAGACGTGCTGCATTTTTTCTCCACAACCATGTCTATATATATGAACATGCTACTCCTTTTGAGCATCCAGACTTACAAAACAAAAAAGGATGTGGAGAAATTTCTTTAGTAGAAAGCGCAGAGAGCGATGAAGAGATGGAGATCATCAACCAGTGGCTTGTTAGAAGAAATTATTCTCATGAGCGCACACCTATGCACACATCGATCCTTTCGGAAAGAAGCATGTTGAAAGCATTGTTTTTGTTCCATTAAACCTATGTTCATTCATCGAAAAAGAAAAATGAAAGCATTGCTTGAAACCATAAAAAAACAGGACTATAAGTATACCCATTTTCATACCCCGAGAAAAAGACATAAGATCCATTATCAGCTTGAACCACCTGAAACAAATATAAAACATATTATAAAATATATAGCAAAATAAGAATAAAAGAGTGATATTAAAAATGATGGCCACTTTTCCCAAGTGAAGTACAAACCTGATATTATTTATTCAGTTCGCTGCTCCTTTGCTTTGCCTCGGGCTGCGGTTTGTTCGTTGCAAGCACCATCATCGCATTAGGCAATGGTGAAACAATGGAATTCAGGAATTGAGATGGTTCTGAGGAAAATCATTGGCGAGTTGGCGCCTGCCTCTTGCTACAAGCTAGTGCAAAGAAGAACGAGCCACGATTAAGGATTTCCTAACATCCGAATTGGATCCGACCTTTCTTGCAGAATCACAAGCGAGGAATGCTGCAGGAGTTCTTTCGTCTTTGGCAGCGTTGTAGCAGAATACAACTCTGACCTCAAGCGGAGGATCAGTTATGCGAAGGTGGACTTCACGGGGAGTATTCAGCAAACTCGACATATAAGGCCCGATTCATCGGTTCCATTTCGGATTCTGACTACAAGATGATTTGCACACGCACATGAGGGGAAATGTAGGTTTTTCGCTTGGCTCTTCATCCAAGATAGGATTTTCACAGCGGACAGATTAGCCGTCAGGGGATGGCCTCATTCCACCACATGTGTCCTCTGTGGATCTGAAGAAGAGACAGCTTTACACCTCCTGCTAATGTGTCCTTTTGCAAGGCAGGTTTGGATGAGGGTGCTTCTGCTTACACAAATAGACCTAAGTGCTCTCCAGCCTTCGGGAGTTCACATGGGGAATTCCGCATGGTGGAAGAACTCTCGTCTCTCGGTGGTCATGTCCAGGCGAAAGGAATTCGATGGGGTGGTTACATACAGCCTGTGGAACCTTTGGAAAGAAAGGAATTGTAGGATTTTTCAAAACAGCTACAGCTCGGTGCAACAAGTGGCAGATTCGGTCGTCCGAGACGTGCGTAACAGATCGGCAGCCTTTGAGATGCTTTGATTTCTAGTTTCTGGCAGCTTTGACATATATTGTTGCTAACCCAAAAAGTTCAGTATAGTTTGCTGTTCTAGTTGTTTTGTTTTGTTTCTTTTGTCTTTGTTTTGTTGCTCTTGTGGGCTTCCCTTCGGCCTTCATTATTCCTAAGTCGTTCGAAGTTTTTGTAAACTCTATCGTTTAACCCCTTACTTAATGCATTTGGAAGAGCTCCTGCCTTTTCCTTCAAAAAAAACTTAGGGCATGTACATTAGGCCACATCGGTTTGTTATTAGAGCGTGTTTGACAGGAATTCAGCTTCACTAGAATTCTAGTTTCACCAGATTCATGAAGCTGGAGCTGTGAGTACATAGAGTGTTTAGATGGATTATCTTGTTTACATTTTAGACCAAAAATATAAACTTAATTCACTTTATTTTAGCTTACAAATTTCATATTTCAAGTGAAGCTGGAATCTGGAGCTCTACCAAATAGACCATTAGTATATATGTATCAGTCTTATCCTATATAGAAGAGTGAAAAAAGTGCAAAGAGAAGAGAACCAGTTCTTATTTAGTAGCTAGCATCACACGACAAAATAGGTGCTATCACCGGCTAAAAGCCGGTGTTAGAGTCGGCGACTGTTAGTGTTTTGCTAATAACTATAAAGATGAAGTTAGTGTTGAATGTCCAAACTAAATGCTTTAATGTTTCTCTAGGGACAACCTTTAAATATGGTTATTGTACAAGTTGGCTTTATTGTTTACTCTAGATGACATAGATGAAATATAGAATAAGTGATAGGCTTTATTATTGTACTCGCTCTTACAGCTACCAATCTTATTCGGTTGTTCCTGCAGCCTGACTGCCAACCACCTTCGCCGCCCTCCCCTCCCTTCCCTTGGGCTTAATATGCATATATGCTCTGCTCCATGATAAGATACGACGACCACGATGATGCCTTAATTTCTTTATTGAGGAGTACACTATGGATGCATACGACACACCCATACACCGCACAAGTGCGCGATTGTTACGCAAGCTAAGAAAGTAATCAGAGGCTCATAACCTCTAAAGCGTAGGAATACGTTGTCACACTTAACGTGCATGTGTATATATACCTGTTCTTAATTATTCTGGTGGGGTGAGGCCTAGAAATTCGATCCTTCGGTGGACCGAGAGTTTTACAAGAGTTCTACCACTCCCATGCGAACAGAGCTACTACCATCTTAAATTGTTGTTTAACATGTACCATGTTACCGGCTAGGGATGGCAGTTGGGTGGTACCTTCAGGTACAATCGCCTCAGACCCACCACCCGAATCCGAACACATGCCACCCACCTGAACCCACTAAGCTTCATGAGCATAGATCTGTGCCCATGCTAGAACCCAATGGGTACCCGCTACCCAATGTGTATCCATGGGTAGTGGTGGGCACGCGGCCGGAGGGGGAAGGGAAAGGCAGAAGGGGCATGGGTACTTGGCTAGAGGCGAAAGGGGAGGGCGCCACGGTGGGGGTGAAGGGGGCGGCGTGACGACCTTGACGGCACACTCGAGGACAGGGATGGCATCAGTGTGCTTCCCTAGGCCACAGTGGATCACGGCGGTGACGTGGAGGCTCATGGTGAGCTTGAGCTCGGTGCCCTCACCCCATCGCTTGAGCATGCGAGCCGCCCGCTTGGTGAACTCAAGCGTGCACCCCTGCGCCACCGCCCTCCCCGGAGATCATGGTGTCATGGGCTTGCTTGAGGAGGAATGGCCCCAGATCTGAGTTGTCGAGCGCTGCCCCGTTCGTCTCTGGTTGTACTACCCCGGCCGCCTACTTGGGCTTGGCCCATGAGGAAGTGGAGGGGGACGGCTAGGGTGGCACCCTCCTGGGGATGAAGGTTGAAGGGGGGTCGGATGGGGAAGGGGAAGGGAAGGCCTAGGCTAGCAAAGGGCGAGGAGAGATGGAGGGAGAGCCGAAGGAGGGATGGGTTGGCTCGGGAAGGAAGGTCGAGCGGGAGGTCGGGGCAGAATTTGAGCAGGGGTGGTAGCTTGAACTTGAGTGTGTTTTGGGGAGAGGTCGAGAGGAATGGACGAAGATTTCAGCCAGATGGAGTGAGAGATAGGGAGAGTTAGGTTAGTTTTTTTAAGTGGGGTTCATATATTATAGGATACCTATTAGATACCCATGAATACAAATTGGCATCTATATTCGTCCTATGATCTTATCGAATACCTAAATCTGAAAACCTATGAATCTAAAATACTACCTATACTCGTGAGTACCCAAACCCATGGGTAAAACTGCCATCCCTACTACGAGCTAGCTAGCGAGTAGTAATTAAGTGGACTCCCTCAAGACCGACAAGACAAATACTACTGCATTAGATCAGAAGTAAGATGCATGGATTTGGACTATGAAATAAGATGAGGCTAGCTACATGAGTAGTATAATATCGGAAAGTGTCCTAGTCTAATCAAAGTGCGTCATGGATGACATATAAAGTTGCTCTAGCTCAATCCGTCAGCTAGATACTACAGATGCCAATGGCTAAGCTACTGCATAGCTAGTAGTAGCATTATGCAGCAATGAAGCGGGCAAGAAAGCAAGCAGCTGTTGTGCAGTGCTATCCGATGGCCGTGACTGCAAAGATCCGGCGATGAGGGCACACTGATAGAGCCAGTTGCACAACTACATGTTTCTTGACGAGCAACCTGCGTGCAGTTTAGAGTAAAACTCCAATTAGTTAATATTGGTTTGGTTACCATCTAGGAGCCACCCTGCAGCTAGGGAGATATATGGCCGATCCATGGTGCAGAGCACGCATCTAAAAGCGCCTGTGTACCTACCGATTGATCGAGATCACTAGCTAGCTAGTGACATGACAGGACAGGGGAGGGTTAATGGATTAGCAAGCTAATTGGACAGCTTAATTAGTCCATGAGCAGCTAAGCTGCTAGCTCAGGACAGGAAGCCCACGGGTCAACGTCCTTTTAGTACATGCTCGCCTCTTGCTGCCCACCTACATCCACAAGCATCATACTACTCGTATATAGTAAGTACTGCACTACATGCACTCACATCATCGACCTCCAACCTGCTCCTCTCCTCCTTGCCCACCCACTAGCAATCCTACTACATTTGTTCCATTCGAACCACATGATCACTCCTCTTGCGCAATCTAGTCAACTCAAATCATTATTTCATAGCAACTACCACATGACACTATAATTTCCCAAATGGTAGTGCTAGTTTTCAATAGCGAGAAAATTTGTTATCCTTAAGTCGATTCTCCTTACCGTTAGATCACCTTGTGATTCACGCTCCGTTGGACAACCCCTGGTTTCCTCAATGCCACCATCTTCTTCTTAGTATCAGGTGAAGCCAATCACCACTGAATGCTTCCTCCTCCTTGTTGTATTAAGAGGGAAGTGCCGGAGGTGATGGCAAGACAAGGAGGGGGACGAAGCCAATGCGGAGGATGAAGCTACGGTTCATCGATGAGTTTGAAGAAAAAGACTAAGGAGGGGTGGCGCGAGGAGGAGGTAGTGGCAGATTCACTGCCGAAGTTGAAGAAGGGCGGTGATGAGGCTAAGGAGGAGGAGGTGGGCAATGCTGGCAGTAGCGTTGAGGGGAAGAGCTCACCAGTGCAAGTGAGGCAGCGAAGGTGACTAGTGTGGCAGTGGGGTGGCGGTGCCTGGGTAAGGTGGGGATTAGAGCTAGGTTCAGTGGGGGACTTATATATGAGGTGGTGTTGGAACCGAAAAATATTATGAAGGATTAATCGGCTCAAACACACGCAGACGTTGGGTTTAATTTTGATCTGTAGCGTGCCAGCCAATTTGATCTTGCAATCAACAAGATAGATCGAAATTGTCGACGTTTGGAAAACAGGTTCCCCGCCAAGCTTACTTGTTAATTGAGGGATCAACTAAGGCCCCTTTCCCGTGAAGGGTTTACGTCCGAAGAATGCTGTTAGGATGCGATGCTCGAAAGGACAATGAACAAGGAACTTTATACTGGTTCGGGCCTCTCATGATCGAGATAACAATCCTACGTCCAGTGATCTTACTATTGCTTGAGTTCTTACAAGAAAACTTGCGTGTGCTGCACGTGTATATGTGCATGTGTCTTTTTCCCCTTGTACTCCGATCTACCGCAGGAGTATTTATAGGTGATCGAAGTAACTACAGCCGAAAAATGTGCCATTACTGCACTCGAACGTGACTATAACTGCACCCTTGATTTTCGTCATGTCGTGTCGTGGACATGATGAACTCAGATCGTGGCATAGTGGTATTTAACTGCAGCGTAATTATCGCCACGTCATCTTTATGGGTCGAGCACGACCTGTTGGACATGCTCGGGATTTTTACTTAACACTGACCGACCGTCGCACACATCCGAGTAAGCATGCTTGGGAAATTATGGCACATGCTCGGGGACGAACCTAAGCATGGTCGGGACGGACCCACCAGCTGGTCCATCCGAAGATCTTTCTTGGGGACACCATCCAAGGGCATGCATGGTCGGCCGAAAGCTAGCTGCTGGGGTATAATGGTCTTTATGGAAATTATCCAATCCTCGACAGAAATAATGCTCAAAGCCAATTTAATGTAACAATCAGCAAGAGATCTAAACAGCTACTTGAGCCGATTAAATCGTAAGTGACGATAAATCTAAACTGCTTGTTACGGTTGAATAAACGATTTGGTAAAGGCAGATTTTCTTGAAAAAATGATTTGCAATAAGTTCGAAGAAAAGCAAACCTAGATAAATTAGCGTAATTGAAAATGATCAATAATCAGTGATGCGCAACTTTATTGACCAAGAACAAATTACAAGGGGGATTCTAACTTACAAAAACTACTCCTAGTTGATAGGAAAAGTAGATAAAAAGTATATGTGAGTTGATTGATTGATTGTTGTGTGTTTCTTCGGTTCACCTCATCGCCCTTTTAAAGCATGTGGGCTGATTGTATTCTTCTCTGACTCGGCACAAACCATAAATTGTATCAGCCTCTATTTCTTACAGATAAAATTCTATCTTCTAATCAATATCGACTAGAATTCTAATTTTAACTTAATTTTTCCTTTTTAACCTATATTGACCAGAAATATCCAATTTTATCCTTTGCCTAGAAAATCGGTTATGCCTTGCTAATTTTTGGTGCTAACAGTTGGGGAGTGAACGAGCAAGTGTGGTTAGATTTTAATCCAACGGCTATAAAAGGTTTCTCTTCAATAGGCAACCGATGCCTAGACAGACCCTTTTTCAAACAGAATTGAAACCGTTCGTGCGTCCGGACACACCAGATGTATCAGACGCTTCGCTACTGGCACCCCTCCCATAGATATGTTAATTCTCGAGCTCATCACCACTACTGTATTTCACATCTTTCTCATCCTCTTCTCACCCACCTCCCAGTTCCCTCAAACCATCTAGTGGGCTCTTTTGGGACACTCACTACTAGAATTGTGCTTCTCCTCCCTGAAGTTAAACTCCTCCAAGCATGCTACTCCCATGTCCCATGTTAGGCAACATTCTGACGACCATGGTTGTTGTTGCTACGCCGCCACCGCAAGTGGTAGTATACCCCCTCTCCTTATCTCCATCCATACCCTTCCCCTATCCATTCTGTTCCTAGCTCAATAAGGAGAGGATGAGGTACTACCAATCTTGCCCTAGTGAGATTCGAGGTATTTTCTAGTAAAGCTGATCGGCCTCCTATTCCTTTGAACGAGCTTTGGCAGCTAGCTATTGTCGATCGTCCCCTACATCGGGTATGCTTTTGTTACAAATGTTTCTCAAAGTTGTTACAACACACTTTCCTCGATGTTGCAGAAAGTGATTTGTTACAACACACCTAAGCTCTAATCAAGTGTCAATAAAATTAGTCATCCCGAGATGATGAGGCACCTTCTAGCTTTTGGCCCCCATCAAGATCTGAGCCAACCGCCGCCTCCGAGCTTGGCCTCTCTCTGATTCTATTAGGGGAGGCATTTTGCTTTAGGCAGTGGAGCCAGATCTAGGTCCATTGATGGGCATCCACCATCTTTTTCTTGGAGCTTATATCAAATATTACAATAGATGATTGATTTGGTTGTGGCGATTCTTTTCAAATACTTACCACCCGTATGTAAATGTTGAAGTTGTTTACATGATTTCCCCTTTGTTGCAACCATGTTTTATTTTTGTTAGGGTAATTTTCTTGTATTGTTGCACCAATATTTCTCTTTTGTTGCAATGCTTTTTGGTTTTTGTGTTTTTATTGCGGATGTTGAAATAATTCGTTGCACAATTTCCCCCTAGGTGTTGCGTCAATGAGTTTAAATATGTGGTCCATCTTACAACCACAAAAACTTGAGGGTGGTGTAAAAAGACCAAAGGTGGTTTTGTCGCATTATGGTAGTGTTGTCGCATGGGTATGAGCTTTTGTTGTGCTAGTTCAATCCCATGCTACTACACGAGAGAAAATCAACTCTCACCGACAATCCAATGGTCACAGTTGTTGCATTGGAGATAGTTTTTTGTTGCAAGCTCATAAACAAATTGTTGCATATCATATGTTTTATTGCATAGATCATGGGTTGAGATTTATGTTTTAAGTGAGATCCGGCGGTGGAGCGGAGACCATAATGGGAGAGCTCCCATCGTACACCCAATTCCTAGGCACCCTCTTTTCCAAAAGCACACAAATAATTCTCACCATCCAATCCGTATGGAGATATGTGCATAGGTCGAAAACAATGTGTTCTAGTGGCAACTCGGGTGATGTTAACCTTTTGGTCCATCGGTCCTCCTGGACTAGGTGAGGTGGGCGACAGCTCTAGAGAAGCAGTGGTGGTGGCGATACGGTTTGATGATGCAAGAAGATGGCGGCGGCACTAAGCAGAGAAGGATGGCGACTCCAGTGACTCTCAGTCGACCTCGGCGATGCTACGGAGGTAACGATGGGAGACTAGGAGGTGAGGGCGAGGCGAAGAGTGGTAGGGCAATCGGTGATAGGGGCGAGGTGAGGAGCGACAGTAGATCAGGGTTCACAAAACTGACGAAAATCGGTCAAAAACCGCGGTTTTCGACCTTACTGCCCTAGTTCGAGATCCAAAACCGCTCGGGTAAACCGGTCTAATTAAAAAAAATAAAAATTTTGAAAAAATTTATGTGTTCGAAAACCGTTGAAACACTGCGGTTTTTCGTGAAAAACCATAGTTTTCATTGAAAACCGCTCAAAACCGTTTTTAAAGAACATTCAATTGGTCGGATCGGTTTTCGGTGAAAACCAAGTGTTTTTTTTGTAAAACCAAGTGGTTTTTGCAAAAAAAAACCAAGGTTTTCGTTGAAAATCGAACGGTTTTCGATTTTTTGAATTTTTTTATTTCTTAACCCTTCGGTTTCTGTTGTTTTTCAAGCGGTTTTTGCGGTTTTCGTACCGCAAATTTTGAACCGATTTTTAAATTTTGGTTTTTAAAACCCTATAGTAGATTAGGTTCGAGCGAGGGTCGAGGAGCGGTGGTGAGGAATTAGACCAGTAGCAGTAGGGGGTAGGGTGGGCAGCTGTGGTTTATGGTGAGATGGGGACGATAGCGTGGGCATAGAACGATCATGAAAGTGGTGCAGGGTAAGCTCAATCTAGGTGTGTTTGGTTCGTGAGATGATGTTGAATAGGATGATATGGTCCTGTAGCATTTAGATCCATTATTTTTTGTAAATAGAATGGTTCAATATTTATAGGAAATATTTCTCAAATTTGTATCCTACTACCTAGAATAAGATGATTTAATCAAGCAACCAAATTCATGAATAATTTTTTTCTTAAACAATCTTATACATGTACTATTTTAGTCAATGTTCAAGAAGGCGCTAGGCGCTAGGCGAGCCACGACCTAGCGCCTGGCGGATTAGCGGAGATTAATCGGAACTAGGCGGTTAGTCTAGGCGGCACACTATACTATATAATAGTAGATAGAAGCAATAGAAGGCGCCTAATAGAAACTACTAGGGGCTAATAATAATGAAGCAATTGAGCAAATAACTAAATAATTGGTTGGGAGTGATTTGACGGGCTCCAAACTTAGTTGCTACCCGAGCTAGGCCCAAATCACCCGCGGCCCCGCCGCGACGTCGGGCCTCGTCGTCGCCGCGACCGATCCCATCCATTCTTTCCTGTCCGCCTCCGCCGATCTGGCCGCCCTCCTCTTATCCGTCCGTCCCATACCGGGCGCGCCACCTCCTCCGACGGCCGCCCACCTCTCCGCCAGTTCCTTCGAGGAGCCGAATTCGTGCTGCCCAGCCCCAAGCCTCGCGAGAAGGTGAGTAGAAAAGCGATAGCCAAGCTCGTGGGCTGAATTGGTTGTGGTAAAGCAAAGGATTTTGATTTTATTTTATTTTGTTCGGCTGCGGGCGCGTAGGGCGATAAGCTCATGGCGAGGCTGGACAAGCTCCGGGAGATGCAGGAGAGGAGGGAGTACGCTGAGCTCGTCAGGGACGTCGCGCCGAGGAAGGAGGACAACCCCGAGCCCTTATCCCCCTACAAGGATCAGATCGGATTCGGTTCCAGCTATCATTTCATATTGATACTCTCTCTGCACATTCATCACTGCAATCATCAGATTTTTGTATGTCTCGTTTGCTTTCGTCACAAACAAGATCTTTCTTGAGCTCCTCAACTGGATGTGTTTTGCGGGTTTACAAACAACCCAAAGCCCTCGTAAGCATGATTTGCTAAATACAAGGATTGAACTTTTCGGAATCAGGATAACTTAAATTTCAACAAATGCAGGGGTAACTTGTAATCATGTTTCCATGTGGAAATAATACTTAAAATTAGTATTATACAAAAGCATACTTGAAAATTTGAAGGAAAAAAAAAGAAAAGAAAGAAAGAAAGAAAGATGCACAGTACTGTGGTTGTTAAAGCATTCAAATTTGTTCTACTAAGTAGAATGTAGTACACAAAGTCAAAAACCCATGGCATACAATCAAGTGATTGGCGTAGTTCGTCACTTCAAATTACCAATATCTCGCATGCATACCTCTGCAATCTGCATTTTTATGATTATGCATCATGTATCCATGAGCATGAGTCGTGTTTCATTAAAAGGAACACCCTTTTACTATGTACTAACTCTGCCTATCTTCTCAAGCACAATGAATTTTTAATTTGTTTCCTTCATGTTTGTAATTTAAGCAAAGCAGTGTGTTACTGATAACATGTCTATGCCTGGAATTTTATCCATATTTACTTATTGACTGTGCACATATCCCTTTTAGTCTAGGCTGCTAGCATCTGGTTGTACAGTGTTCACTGATCAATCAGATGTTTCCTTCTTTTTCAGGTCTGCAAGTTGCCCTTATAATGTTCACGGGTTATTTGGTCGGATTTGCTGCTTTCAGAGCTTTGTTCAACAGCAGTTCTGTAATGGTAAGTCCATGAGAACGACTTGATCGTATGCTTCCATCATGTAAGTTTAGAGTGTGATTTTTTCACTTAATGATTTGGTTCAACTTCACGCCCTCCTATCGACCCACCCTACAAAACTTTGTGACAAAGAAGACTAGGAAGATTGCATTATATATAGCAGTGAGCAGTCCGATAAAAATTAGGCAGAAAAGCCGCATAATTTTGTCTCTCCCGGTAGCTGTGAATGCTGAAAGCTGTTGTGTTTATCCAAACCTATTAATATAGCACTTTTGCCTAAACCTGGTGAGATAAGACCTTGTTATGGCTTTTCAGAATGCTGCTGGAGGCATCTTAGGATTAGTTGGTGGCATGCTGGTGGAAACAGTTCTTTTCATTATGAGATCATCCAGTAAAGACTTGGCCTAAAGAACAGCGAGGGGTTCCTAGGAATCCTTCCCACCTCCTCGCTCTTCTTCTGGTACTTCAGCCTCTTCCGCTCTGGGAAGGACTCCGTGGTCGGATGCCTCTACTTCCAGACCTATGGAATCACGAGTTTTTTTTGGCAAAATAGTCGGCGAGAGGACATAAACGCATTTTTGGAATTTTTGTAGAGACCTTTTGCGAAAGAGCTGGTGAGTGTGTGTAATTGTTTACCCATAAATGTCTAAGAGAGGAGAAGATAAATGAGGGTAAAAAACGGAGAAAATGTAAATAAAATCACTTGCAGCCCTTGTGTTTTAAAACAAACCTAAAAAAGATATGTCCTACATTTTAATACAGAGGGTGGCTATAATATACTAAGCACAGGCTCAAAATAAAAAGAAATAGAATTTTAAATTTAAATCCTACTTTTGGCCTTGGTATGATTTTTTTTGTTTTACAAATTTCTCATGTTTTTTGCTATCTAAAGAACAGCTTTTTATTGGACAAAATTAGATATCTAAAATTTAAATTTCAAAATCAAATGAACATAAAATTTAGAGAAAAATAATTAAATCTTAGATAACCCTCAGCTGCTCTTCAAAAAATTTCAAGGAAATTTGAAATCATTTGATGACTATGTGGAATAAAAAACAATGAAATCTAAATGCATTAGTAGCATTGTCAGAATTTTTAAAAGTTGAAAAAGTTTGATCATGTTCTGAAATTTTTATTGTAGTTTAGGTATACTTTGAGGACCCTTCTCAAAAAGTTTCAAAAATTTTCAAGATGCTTTAACAGCTGGGAAATAAAAAACAGTGAAATCTAAGTGCATTAGTGGTATTGTTAGAATTTTTATAAATTGAACAAGTTTGATTATGATCTGAATTTTTTATGATAGCTTAGACATGCTCTAAGAACTCTTCTCAAAAAGTTTAAAAATTTCCAAGATGATTTAGTAGATGTGAAAGAAAAAACAGTGAAAGCGAGGGAGAAAAAAAAAGAGAGAGAGAGAGATTGCTTGATTCGAACTGAAGAGCTCCCGCTTACAAACGGAAGTTGTAACCAGGTGTGTCACGAACGCTATCGGTTTGATTCATTTGCCTTTTCTACGCGAGGAGGCCGGCCGGAAACCTGTGGAATGTAATATTAGGGACTATTCATTCAAAAAGTAAATCCAGTTGATTGTGAGGGAGCTGTGATGAGGAACCGTATTTACCGGGCTTACTTGTGTTATACTGTAAATCAGTCTTTAAGTCGGCATCAGGAAGAAACGGAGACACGGTTCCTTAGGATTGGATTCGATTGATCCAGAAGAAAGTTTGAACCTCACTCACTATTGGTTAGGAATTAGGAAGCAACCCCCAGCCTGGATGCGCATGATATCTTGTTATATGTACAGTGTTTTTACATTGAATTGACTTGATTCCTTGTAGTACGAATGTTATGAGCCGTTTTTATCCTGTTGCATGCGTTGCCATGGCATATCAATGGGCGCTGTTCAGCTCTGACAACGAAATGTGTCAAAATGGCCAAGAAGGAGAAAAAGATCAATCCAAAGTGCCAAATCAGTCGAGCATAAACCGGCCCATAACAAGTCAGTCGAGCATAAACTCGCCATCGGGCCGGGCTATTTTTTTTTTACCGCTCTTCGGCACGGTACACACGCGATATGCATGCGCAAGAGGCTGTACGCCACGAACAACAGGGCTACGACAGACCTGACAGTTGGGCACGATGTCTATATGCATTACTTGGCCGGCATAGTACAAAACAGGTGTGATAAGCCCATGGCACGTGGTAGGGCATGGCAGTACGTGGTGGAAGCATCACCAACGTATTTATTCCGTGCTATTGCAACTTCTATGGGATATACTTATAGTTCTGATGTCAACTATCCCGTTGGAAGCCAATTAGATAATCTCTCACACCTAAGATGGTTGGGACAATCATATGCCTCAAAGGCTAAGAATGGCAGATGAGAGAACATAATATCAGGCTGACAATTCGGAGATCACAGAGGCGTTAGCTGACCTTGACTACCTCGACTAATGTATGTATATGTATGTACTTATTGTACTCTTTATCAGGGGTATCTGCTCTCCTAATATTTGTGTCCACTACCTTAGCACACTGCATCTTGCTCATTTCCTCTCCTCGTAATAAGACAAATAGATCAAGTCTAGACTAACATGACATGAAGGTAGCACGACTTACCGATGGGTCGTGTCTACACTTACCAGAGACAAGTTAGGCTAGCACAACGCGGCAGGCCGACTGGGCCATAATAGGACGATACGGATCTACAACCCATGGATTACCCTCATTATGGCCGCCCCAATGCCTAGGTCTCGAGCGTGGCTTGGAATCCATAGATTACTCCTCATTTTGGCTGCTACAGTCAGGATGTATGTGCAATAGCAGGCCAACTAGGAAATTAAGGGTCTGTTTTGGGGTTTTAAGCTAGCTTTAATTTCTAAAAAGCCAATAAACTTCCAAACATCTCAGCTTTTAAGGGCAATCTCAATGGGATGACTAGGATAGTTTCCATAGTATTAATTAGGTTGCCATGTAAGCAAAATGATGATGTGGAGGTAGAGTTAATGATGAAAGAGAAGGAAACCATTTCTCATGCAGGAAACCATTTCTACACAAGTACCAAGAAAGGGAAAAAGGGGATTGTGTGAGAAAATAAGAGAAAAGAGGAGATTGGATGAGAGTTTATTTTGAAGAAACTATCCATTGGGAGCATAGTTTCTACATGTAGTGTCTAGATGACATGAAAGTTATAGAAACTATATGCATTGGGACTGCCCTAAGCGACTTTTGGCATATGCTAGAAGCTATATATAACTAACAAAATACAAAAGATGAAAGCTGGATTGGACCTGCTTTTCTAACTTATTGCTGGAGAAATTAGCTATTGTCTAACAGTCTCTTATAAAAAGTTACAGCTGCTTTTTAACTCAAAAAGCCAAAAAATAACTTGTACGTGGTCTATGCTGCTGCTGGCCTGTTGCTATACGGTGCAGTCGGTGGGAATAGTAATTAAGCGTGTATGTAATAGACTAGGCATGGTAGCGTGCGATTGCACGCCGTGTTGTGTGGGTGTGGGGAAAAAAGTTGACGAAACGACACAAGCGCGATTTTCAATATATTTCTCACACCGGAAAACAACAGAAACCGAGCTACGGGGGGAAAAATAAAGAGTTAGAGTTGTAGAAATATCTCCTTCGACGAATTATTTGGAAAATATCGGAGACCGAGGTGGAAAAACGAGGTGGAAAAACAGTCTAGAGGGAAAAGGGCGAAAAATTATTAGTGACGACAACATTTTTGAGTTGCACACATATCTCTGGTGACGAAAACATTTTTTCCGAGCAAAACGGAGAAAGGATCTAGACGTGATGATAACCTTCTTAGAGATGCACATATATTTCTGGTGACGAAAATATTTTTTCCATGAAAAACGGAGAAAGGACCTAGACGTAAGGAGCGAGGACCTATTTGTTACGTTTTTGGACCTATCTGCTATCCTGAAAAATTAAAAAATGGCATGTTCGCGATTTGAATTTAACGGGGGGTTTTTCCGTAAAGTACCGCGCGAGGGACCCGAACGCGAAAAAAAATAAAAATCTTCCCCTCACAAAAAATCACGAAGGACCTATTTGTAATTTCGAGGGACCTATCCGTAATTTGGAGAAACATAGGGGGCTTTTCGCAAAAAAACCAAGGGCGACGCGTGGACAGCGTCTCCGATCGGCAATTCCAGGCGCCATATGATGGTGGATACTAGGTTGAGTTGCGCGCGATGCTGGGTCGCGAGGAAAAAAATCTGGCACGAGTTTTTTACAAATCGAATTTGCGGAACCATGGATCTCTTTTTTTGAAATGATTTTTTCAGGTCTAGTCTAAAAAAAATCGACGAAATGACCTAAATGCGATTTTCAATTCAGTTATAAACCCTCGACGAATCTGCGTTTTTTTCTTTTTAGAAAACCGCGTGGTGGGACCTAAACGTCATTTCGAATTTTTTCGGGTCTAGTCTACAAAAAAATCAACGAAAGGACCTAAACACGATTTCCAATTCAGCTATAAACCCTCGACGAATCTGTGTTTTTTTTCGAAAACCACGTGTAGGGATCTAAACGTAATTTTGATATTTTTCGAGTCTATTTTACTTAAAAAATGCCGAAAGGACCTTAACACGATTTTCAATTTTTCTGAAACATGATTTTCGAATTTTGGGAGCCTCACCGGACGAGCGACACGTGGATGGTCTGGGAAGCCGGCAATCCCAGGCCATATTAAGTAGTCGATATTCAGGCAGGTGTAGTGTGTAAGTGTGTCGTCAGCACTGCACGTAGGACATCCCCCTGGCATGGACTGGAGTGGACTGGACTCGGAATGCACCGACCGATCATAATAAAGAACGGTCGGTTCAGCTAGGAAAACCGGAGCGGCAATCCCACAGAAAGCGAACTGAAAACCAGCGGCACACGTGTCCGCTTCGCGCTCACTTGGTCACTTGTCACATGTACCAAGGAAGACTCACTCGACTCCATCGATACTCATCTTGTTGTTGAGGGCTTGAGGCAGTGGACAAGCATCGTCTTCCTCACGCACCTTCTTCCCTCCCAGCTCCCCTCCCTCCATAAAACCAAGACGAGTGAGACAGTGAGTGACATATCCAATTCCAAGCTCGCGCACCGCACAACTCAAGACCAATCTCCTCCTCCGCTCCACCACCCGTAACGTGCTTGACCGGAAAGCTCAACAAAACACTAGCCGGTGGCCAGCATGGAAGCCACGGCCCTCACGCGCTCCGCCTCCCTCGCCGCCCGCCTCCGACGCTCCCACACCGCCCTTTCCGCCGCGCCGCGCGTCCTCCCGCTCCGCCGCGCCAGGTCCGACGCCGACCTCGCCGTATCCGTGGCCCCCGCCGCCGCAAGATCGTCCGCCTCCCTCATCCCCCGCTCACCCCGGATCGTCGAAGAGGAGGAGGAGGAGGACAAGGAGGCGCCGTTGGACGAGCGCTTCGACGGCGCCGGCGTCGGTGGCAAGGGCAACAGCAGCTCCGGCCGCGGCGGCAGCGGTGGAGGCGGCGGCTGCCAGAGTGGCATGGGGGAGTACTACCGGAGGGTGCTGAGGCTCGAGCCGGAGAACCCGCTGCTGCTGCGCAACTACGGCAAGTACCTGCACGAGGCGGAGGGTGACCTGGCGGGCGCCGAGGAGTGCTACGGGCGCGCTCTGCTCGCCAGTCCCGGCGACGCCGACCTGCTCAGCCTCTACGGCCGGGTGCTCTGGGAGGCGCGCCAGGAGAAGGAGCGCGCCGCCGCCTACTTGGAGCGCGCCGTGCAGGCCGCGCCGGATGACTGGTACGCACCTACTCCTCAATTCCTCGTGCATTATTCAAGCATGGATGCGTCTTTGCTTGATTGGCATGCCTGCGCAGATATGCAGTGCTGGTGTGCTGGTAATAATGCATCTAGTAACACATCTTTTGCAAGTATGCATCCCAATCTTAATCGCTGCTACATGCGCGCGTGCAGCTATGTGCTGGGATCGTACGCGAGCTTCCTGTGGGAGGCGGAGGAGGACGAGGAGAGGGCGGCGGGAGCGGAGGAAAGCACGGTGGTGGCATCTCCGGCGTCGGTGCCGGCGTGCTGATCGATCCATGGCGCGCACGGTGGCGGTTCGCAGCCTGTACATACGGTCGACGAGGCCTGGGCCTGGGACTGAGGATCGAGAGAGGAGAGGATGATATCGTAGGGATCGATGCATCATCCGCTAGCCAAAAGCTCCGGGACCTCCAGAATAAGGTGGCAGCCAGAGATGACGGACGCACGGCACGGATCAATCAGTGAACGATATAATTAATGTATGCAGAGGATCATCGATCGATGGAGCCAAGACGCAGGCATCAGTTGAGCTGAGATGCTTGGAATGGATATGTATGCGTGAATGTAGCTAGCAATCAATGGATCGATCACCTCACCGGCCGGCCTCAGGCGTCAGTGGGTGGCTGACTACTTACTACAGCTGCTGCTTAATTCCTTCCTTACATGCTCCACTCCATGTCTCCATGTATGAACAACCGAGTTCAGATCGACGAGTTTAGTAGTATTTCTTCTTATTAATTATGCTACTCGAGCTGCATGTTTAACTGTTCACGCTTGGACCGAGACCCACTAACAATATCGATCAGCCATATGGACGGACTAGTACGTACCCTCTTGGACGCGCTCTAGATTATCCATCTGCTTCGTTTCTCTCTTTGCCAGTGTGTATGATATGAACAAAACATATGTGGCTTGCAAGATAATACATTTATCTGCATGTCCTCTCGGAGGGAGTCACTTGCACACCATTAGCACTGTGCATGGTTTGGAAATTGCAAAAAAGAAAGAAAAAAAAGTGTGTGTGGGGGTGTGGGCAAGCAGGTGCTTCCGCGAGACATCAATTGGTGAGCGTCGCCGAGACACCAAGATGTTATTATCACTAACGTATTCTGGCTGAGGATTCAAATTTCGTTTTCGGATGAAATCTCGCCAGTGACCGAAATTTGAAATTTCATCGAGATTTCGGAATTTTGGGTAAATCTCAGACGAAATTTTAAAACAAAAATTCTTAATTCGGTTTTATTTCTACCGGGAAAAACAAAATTTTGAATGAAATCTCATCGAATTTTTTGAGTTGTTGTATCAATTTATTTTTTATAAAATTTTTTATCCGACAGAGATTTTAGACCTGACTCTGGTCGGAATCCGAAATCTCGACGCTTCGGATTTTTTTGAGTTACTGTAGCAATTATTTTTTTAAAAAAATATCCAACCGAGATTTTAGACCTAACTATGGCCAAAATCCGAAATCTAGAGTTCGGAGATTTCGGCTGTTTTTTTGAACTATCAGTTGGTGAGCGTCGCCGAGACACCGAGACACGGGTCAGGTAATATGCAGAAAATGTGGGACATCATTCTGGCTATACCCAGATAGGCGGAACGATCATTTATTCCACCATGACAAACAGTGCTTTCGTTAGTTAGTTCGTCAAGCAATTTCGTCACTGTTGTAATGCCCTTGTAATATAATCTAATCTGTTGCTTATTTTATCATCTGAACTTTCGGTGTATGTGCCCTTATATATGTTCAACAAATAATTTAAGTGTTCATAACATGAGTTGTTGTCGACTATAAAATTTTGAAATTTTTTGTCCATGGTTATGATGCATCACTAATATTTTCATAAAATTTTTATCAAGCTTTATAAATTTTTAAAAATTTAGTCAGTGCTACTGTCTGAATTTTGCCATATCGGACACTAGCACTGTCTGAATTTTTAAAAATTCATAGAGCTTGATCATTATATGAAAAATTTATGGGAACATTAGTGATACATCATAACCATGGACAAAAAATTTTAAAATTTTCTAACGTGGTTTGTTTCATTTTTCATTCGGTTCAAACTTGTCGGCTAGCGTTTTATCAGGACAGTTGTATTGTTTGAATTTGAAAAAATTCTCCAAATCTTAAAATCATTTGAAATTTTTATGGTAATATCACTGATTTATCAGGAACCTCCATGAAAAATTTCAAAATTTTTCGACGTCGTTAGAGTCCTATTTTATTTTTATACGTGGTCGCTGATTCTACCCGGGAGGTACAGTCCAATTTCGCAATTTCAAACTGCAAAACCACTTCAATTTCGCAATTTCAAACTGCAAATACCGGATTTCGGTTTTTGAAATTGCGAAATACCTCAATTTTGCATTTTGAAAACACGAAATCACTAATTTCGCAATCTGAGTTTGCGAAATTAAGGTTTCGCTTTTTCACATCGCGAAATTGATGGAGATTTTTGTAAATACGCGAGAATGTTGTATATTTTGTAAATACGGCTCGTTTTTTGTATAAAATACAAAAATTTCCCACTAAAACGTATTCTGACGTGCGTGCGTCCCCAGCAGGAACATCTGCTGCAGTTAACTGCAGTATACGTGTGTGGAAGGATTATTTTAGTGAACTTATTAACGGCCTATTTAAGACAGAAATTATAGAGGAATTCAACCTTCACAGAAATAGGAATCACACACTCCAAACTAGGGATGGCAACGGGTATATACCCGACGGGTATCACCATCTCATACCCGTACCCGTGTTAATAAAATTCACCCGTTATAATACCCATACCGTATCTGGTACAAAATTACCCATACCGTGCCGTGCGAATGTAATCGGCACCGACGGGTAACCCGTACCCGCATTAATATATAACTAATTCAAGTTTTATAATTTTTTTAACATGTCATCTTTAGTAAAAGACGAAAGAATAGTTCGTTATATGTTCACCGCGCAGCTACGTGACCACTCGAAGTCGCCCTTGGCCTCCTTATATGCTTCTCCGTCGCTGCACCTCCCACAGAGAGAAGCGATGTGGTACTAATCGGCAATCGCCGCCGTCATTGCTCCTCTGCTGTGTTGACCATTTCGGTCGGCCGCACCGAATCGGGCGTCTGGTTTTGCCGAACTGGTTGCACCGAACGCCAGTCATTCATGCACTGGCTACATATGCATTGCTTGCGGGGTCAGGAGAAAAGAACTAACTAAACGGTTTCCTACTGGTAGAACGTCAAAGGAAAACAGAGCACGTAATTTCGGAAACAAGGGAGCGGAGGCGTGGATAGTATTTCTACCGTGTCCACCACTCCGCGTGGATAGTATTTCTTTTATCATCTGGACTTCTAGATATCTCACCAACTTGCGAGAAGCGGGTGGATCATACCCACGGGTGAACGGGTACTCCCGTACCCGTACCCGTCATACCCGACGGGTGAAGGTTTTCCCCCATTAAGGTACCCATGGGTATGATTATTGGACCAGATTTGTACCCTAATAGAATAAATACCCATCGGGTATCGGGTTTCGGGTACCCATTGCCATCCCTACTCCAAACAGAGTCTAAAGATGATTTTACGGCCTATTTAAGACAGAAATTATAGAGGAATTTAATGTTCACAGAAATAGGAATCATGATGTATTCCAAACAGAGAGTAAAGATAAATTTATTGTAAAAAGTTCGTAGTATTTAGAAGTGTGGTGGGAACATCGTGAACTTTTTCTTAAAAAATAAAAATGAGCTAGCATTTGTACTGATTTGAGAATGGGTAACATAAAAATTAACTATAAATAAATGTTACAAAAGATCATACTCTAGCCGCATAGACCTCAACTATAACCATGTTAGAAATACAGTACCGTAGATTGATGGCCACGACAATAGCTATGAAAATTACGAGAAAAGGTTGCTTTATTTCAAAAACTTTTAAGTGCTACAAGAGCACACGTGAGACATTTGCGATCAGAAGATCTACCCCTGCTTGCACACCATGCATGGATGGTTTGGAAATTGCAATCAGGTATTAATACTGACCGACCCCAGTTGAGTAATTACTAGCAAGCAGCAGCACTCTTGATTAAATTAATGCTCCCTCGTTGTTACTATCATCGCTATATATGCTCTCCTACTTGTCAGATGATGACACGAAGGCATTACTAACGGTTAACATCGACCGTAAATGTTACCTGTAGATCCTGTTGGACTCTTTTCAAGACCAACACAATCCACTGATGGTCCAGGGATGTTAGCTTACACACTACCTGTATGTTTCTCTGTCCAGCGTGGCTGAAAAAGAAAAGGTTACATACACTAAAGTTTTTTTATTCAATAGATCGGATTAGTTACTAGCATTTACTTATTATGAAAATTTTGCTGGTGCTATTGAAAAAGCATCCGATTTCACTTTTGTCATTACTCTTTTTTCAGCTCCAATTTTTTATAAAAATACATAAGCTTGGTCATAGTCTAAAAAATTTATGGTACCATCTTTAGCGGTCTAGTATTATAAAAAAATTAAAAGATTTGAACTTCATTTGTTATCTTTAAAAATAAATAAAAGAAGGAGCAATTCTGACTGACGGAAATGTCTAAAGGAAAACGATGAAAAGAGTAGTGGCACCTGCAAAAAAATTAAATTAAATTTCTTCCTGCAGTAAGTAGTAGAGTGGTGGAATTTTCTCAATAGATAGATAGATAGATAGATTAATGGCTAGATCTGAATCATGTAGTAATGTATTTATGCGATCTCTATGGATAAGAATATTAGTGTCAGGGATGCTTGGGATGGAGAGAATTTGAGGCTCTCTTTTAGAAGAGCTGTTTCTCAAAGGTTGTTTAATATGTGGCATGAGCTAGTAAGTGTGGCGGAGTCAATTGTTTTTAACGATGAGTGCGATTCTATAATTTGGCAATTTAATTCTAAAGGGTGTATTCAAGGATGATCTCTTTATGCGGTTATCAGTTTTAGAGGGGTGAAACCTGTGTTTATCCCTGCGGTGTGGAAAATCAATGTCCCTCCCAGAGTTCATATTTTCCTCTGGTTACTGGCTCATAATAGATTAATGACTAGGGACAACTTAAACAAGAGACAAACTGTGGATGATATTACTTGTTTGTTTTGTTCAGAGCCGGAGTCCATTTCGCATTTATTTTTCAATTGTTGTGTTAGTAGGGTTATCTGGAGTGAGATGGCTGAGGTGCTAAATATGAATATGGGTAATTCTTTTGAAAATGTGGCTTGTTGGTGGATTAGTAGGAAGAAGCATAATGGAGTTAATGTTTGTACATCTGCTGTTCTTTGGTCAATTTGGAAATTACGAAATTCTATATGCTTTCAGGGAGAAGGATGGATGGATACCCGGGTGGTCTTGAGGAAGATAGCAAAAAGGTTGAGATGCTGGCTGATCCTGCTAAAGGAAGATCAAGGAAGACAAGTGGCAGAAGTGGCAAGAAGTTTGGAGGAAAAAGCTGGACTGATGTTGAGGCTGGGCTGGAGTCAGAATGTGCACACAAGAAGTCCAGAAGGGTGATTCCGCCTACATTTGGAGTTGGTTTGGTCGCTTGTAATTTTGATGTTCGCTGATTGATCTGGGAAGGCGCTGAGAGTAGTCAGTCAGGTCGCTGCTTGTGTAGCGTTTTTTTTTTGTTCGGTTCTGGAATCAAAGCTCTAGAGGTGGTTGGTGTTCAATTTATCTTTTTTGTGTCTGGGAAGCTAGGTTTCGGCTGGAGAGTAAAGCTATGGCTTTTAGTCGTTTGTTTAGCGAGTTTTGTTTTGTTTTGATGTATGGGTTGCGGCGGGCGCGCCTCGAATACGCAAACTTGAACTCTGTTTTATTCCAAACAGGGGTAACTTTTTGCTCTAAAAAATGTAGTAATGTATTTGATTATTTATATGGGCTGGATTGGATGATAGAAGAAGAAGAAGAAGGGAAGGGAAGGGAGGCGTCCCTCTCCCACCTTTATCTATCTTCCATCCATCTCAATCGATTCCCGACCCCATGGCCTCCTCCGGCGACCTCCGCCGCTACCTAATCGGCTACGCTCTCGCGCCCAAGAAGCAGCAGAGCTTCATCCAGCCCTCGCTGCTCTCGCGCGCTGCCGCCCGCGGCATGGACCTCGTCCCCGTCGACGCCTCGCGCCCCCTCGCGGACCAGGGCCCCTTCGACCTCCTCATCCACAAGCTCTACGGCCAAACCTGGCGCGCCGAGCTCGAGGCCTTCTCCACCCTCCACCCATCCGTCCCCATCGTCGACCCGCCACACGCCATCGACCGCCTCCACAACCGCATCTCCATGCTCCAGGTCGTCTCCGAGCTCGACGTCCCGCCCGTCGGCGACTACACCTTCGGCATCCCCAGCCAGGTCGTCGTCTACGACGCCGCCGCACTCTCCGACTCGGGCCTCCTCGCCGCCCTCCGCTTCCCCCTCATCGCCAAGCCACTCGTCGCCGACGGCACCGCTAAGTCACACAAGATGTCCCTCGTCTACCACCGCGAAGGCCTCCGCAAGCTCCGCCCGCCGCTCGTCCTACAGGAGTTCGTCAACCACGGCGGTGTCATCTTCAAGGTCTACGTCGTTGCCGGCCACGTCACCTGCGTCAAGCGCCGCAGCCTCCCGGACGTGTCCAAGGAGATCCTCGAGGACACCTCCGCCGAGGGCTCCGTCTCCTTCTCCCAGGTCTCCAATCTCCCCACTGAGCGCACCGCCGAGGAGTACTACGAGGCTATGCGGCTTGAGGACGCCGTTATGCCGCCCCCCACCTTCGTCAACGAGATCGCAGGGGGGCTCCGCCGCGCGCTGGGCCTCCAGCTCTTCAACTTCGACATGATCCGGGACGTCCGCGCCGGCGACCGGTACCTCGTCATTGACATCAACTACTTCCCTGGATACGCAAAGATGCCGGGCTACGAGACTGTCCTCACAGATTTCTTCTGGGAGATGGTTCATAAGGACAACGTGACCCAGGAGGTGGAGAAAGGGAGCAGTCACGCCGTCGTCAAATGAGATGGATTTGGGATGGCATGGTTGCAAACTTGCGATTCTTGGATGTCTGGGGAATGCAAGGTGGCAGGCAGCCTGGTTGCACAATTTGAGGGGAATAATGAGCGACCAATTAGGATGGGGAGATATGGGGACAGACGGATTCCAGAGGGTTTCAACCGGCGGAACGCCGAGACCCTGCGCTGTAAATCCTTTCTCCTGACTCCTTCCATACCAGAACCAGTTGTTTAGGTATCTTTCCGTTCTCCGTAATTTGCTTCATCTAGTTTGGTTGGAACAAAGAAGAGAGAATGAAAGCAAAGTTCAAAAGAAAATTTGCTCTCAATGTTCAAACCTTTTGTTCTTGACTACTGGATGAATGGCAATTCCATATCATGTTTTGCCCTGCATATCTTGGAATGCTGGTAGCCTGTGTTATGATCCAGTTTGGTGTGATTTCATGCTATTAGTAAATTGAGTAGAAATTTTAGAACTGGCGCTCTTAGTTGAAAGCAAGAACCTAGCGAAAGACTCTGCAGGGTGTCATTCTGTGATCAAATGTCAGCTCCTTTTTTTTTGTGACTATCTGCAACCATGAATATGTTTTCAATTGATAATGGAGCTCCGATAATTTTGTCACCTCTTTGAATGAAAGGGGTGATGCAAACGTCTGTCCTTTTGTTATTTGCATGCTAAGCAGAGTTTTTTCTCTTTATGCCACCAGTTCTATCATCAACATTATTGTTATTTCAGCGACCAAAAGGTTGAATATGTGCTCATTACAAGGTCATGTACCATATGTTTCAATATTTATTTATTAAATTGGTTGTAGACCAGAAAAATTATCATTCCCATCTTATTCGTTTCTGAACATATCTCCGTGCCAATTAGCAGAATGTAAAGTGTTTACCTTTCTTGGAACCTTGGCCAACCAGTGTTGGGCCGTTACTTATTATGGTGTCAAAAGCCACGTAATGACAAGCTGCCCCCTTCTTATTCCTTCATAACGCGAAACGTTTTTAGTGTATTTTTCATTTGTTTTACCTGTGTTCTGTTCAACATCAGTTGGTTGGCATAGGCATAATTCCTTTGTATTCAGGGCAAGCTGTGTGTTTCGTTTTTGTTTGTAGTATGATTGGCATTGCACACTTCTTTTTCCTTTGTCTTTGTGTGTGTGTGTGTTGGGGGAGTAGGGAAGGATTGAATGGTTATGATATATCCTACGTTAATAATATGTTTCAACTGTTCCTTGGTGCTCTTCAGCTGGAAATCTGATCAAAACGGATATTCTATATTCCAAGGGTTTCATTTGTTCGGACTTTTGAGTTCAGTTAGTGGGAACTAATAATGGACCTTGAAGTTTCTGAAATTCCTTTTGTCGAAGAAGTGCTGCAATCAAACCTTGTTTTTGTTATTACTGGCGGTTCCTGAAGTTACTGGGATCTTTGTTTATGAATTTTTATAATCTGATTTAGTGGACTGTCATTGTATATCACATTAGCAAAAGATTACACGAGAATTCCTTTCCTGTGCAGTCTAGTTTGTAGCCAAAATGTGTTTGTTTTTCTGTTTCTTAGTCTTCCCACCTTGTTCCCTGATTCCACAGTTAGTCTCTGTTGCAATGTTTCTGCACATGATTGCATCAAACAGGGCAAGCAAATTTGGAAGTGTTAGAAGTCCCTGTGGTCTGCTGCATGGCTGTTGCTGTATGGAAATGGCCTGCTTGGTATGTTACTGCCACTGGTCCACACAAGTTCTGGTTAACTCTTTCAACGTCAACCTATGAACATATTTTGACCATAACAACTTGACAGTTTCTCATACTATTACTTCTATCCTCCTTTCCGGTATCCACCTTAAACCTTGAGGTCTACATTCGGTAAGGACGATACATATAGCTGTAGTTGAATCAGAATCAGTACCAGTTATCTCGAATTGTTACTATCCGATTTTGGTTCTCTGTGTTTTAGATGCTTTGGGTCCCTGGCTATCTGTTGCTTATCTATTTCCTTCAGTTCCAGTCTGCCTCTTACCCCCTGCCTTGTGTTGTTATTTTATGTGAGCATTATGTTTCAAGTTTCAGGTCTGCATCGAATATGGTATTCTGCAGAAGCTGTTTTAGTGGCAATCTTGGCCGCAGATCGATAGCTGTCAATTCTAGGGAAGTAACAGTTTTAATTTTATTTCGTCAATAGGCATCGATGTTGGAACAATGAGCTTACATGTTTTTAGAAAGAAAGCAAAGATTCATAGTCGGAGCGGAGCTGTTCTTCTTTTGCTGGGTGTCGGTGAACCCGATTCTGAAGGCAAGATAAGTTTATGCCATGCATGTTATGGCTTCCTCCTGGACCAGTTATTTTGTGCTGGATTCGATTCCCCTCCCCCGGTCGACTGGGTCATGGGAATTTTTGTTTGATCACGTCTCTTTTCGTGGTTTGCACATCTCATTCTTATCCGTGGATAGTTAATGCCATATCATTTCCCCTCGAGTAAAGGTTTCGGTTGCTTACGATCGAGATCCAAAGCATCTCCAGTGTAAAATGTTACTCCACGTCGTCGATGGGATGCAGCATGCTCTCGGTGCGTATTCTGCTTAATTTGTCATTCGTTTTTCTCGGATCAGATGCCTTTCCTTATCTTCAAATTGCGCCCCCTATCCGCACTGGGACTGCTGGAATGGACTCAAATCTCCACTACAAACACCATAGAGCAATCGGCCTAACCATTATTCTGCTGAATGATAGATATATGTGCTGTTTTCTCGCTGCTGCTGCTGCTGCTGCTCTCTGCAGAGGCGTATCCAGAAAATTAGAAAGAGGGGGCTAAGATACATCGAAAGCCTAACAAGCCAACCATGTTCAAAGTTTGCAAACATTTGTTTAACAGTCACGTATAATGTAAGTGTGTAACAATATAAAAGATAAGAGAATTGAGAGACTGCTAGGCTGGTACTGGACTGTTTTATTAGGCATATTTGAGAGGGGGTATAAGAGGCTTGCTGGGCCGCGGGTGGGGCTTCAGTCCACCAGCGCCCCGGCTACAGTTCCGCCACTGGCTCTCTGTCTCTCTCCTCTCTCTGTTCATGATTTTCTTTGGCACGATCTAGGTAGTTGGATCCTGGACCATACCGGTCGATATCGGACAACACTGGTGGTATTGATAATACCGTCTGATAAACTCATTGAGCTATACATCGTCTTTGATCAAACTGCTATGTATTTGAGCTAATATTACGGACAAAATTTGCTGTGTATATAATTAAGCTTACATATACTTACAAATATGTATTATTATATTAACTCTGTGACTGGTACCAAATTGTACCGTTGCAAGAGCCAAACTAATATTGCCTTTGAAATGGCAGTGACAAGTATGCAAGATACTCGAGTTATATCCGAATTGTAGAGCGAAACATTCATATCTTTTCAAGTGTGTTGGTTAATCGTCTAGTGTAGTTCCCTGAGTATCAACAATTACGCCTCATGCATGCACATTATTCTGGAAGCAGAATTTCCAGAAATGCGGAGTATCAAATTCAGGTAGTTCAGTACAGTGAAGTCTCCTTTGACAAATCTTGTGGTATCAGATTTCTCTCTCTCACACACACGCACTTGTACAGCAAGAACTGTCTTTCGCATCCTAGGAGATCAAGATGCAAGGGAATGACAACCAAATACTATTTGTATTAATGGAATAGAAAACAAGGCAGGAAAGTCCAAGCAACGGTTTGCTCAATTTTTCAAAGTGACAGGGAAAATTACAGACACCGCACAACAATGTTTTCTTCGACGTCATTTATTAAAAGTCTATCAGCAACTTCAAAGGTAAAAGAAGAACTGCGGCAGCTCATAGTTACTCCTTCCGATTCCAATGGAAAGATCACCTACACAAGAAAATAAAAGGACCAAAGTCATGGTCTACAAAATATACATCAGATATTTGGCTCTACTGGTTTATTCCAACAGAACATAGTCACTGCCATACTAGTTAGATTGTTACAATGCCTTTGCGATGTGATAATCAAAAGTGATTAATTATCAATAGATATGGTAGAATCATCAAGATAGATAGACCAGTGCAATCGATACATGTCAAGAGAAGAGTATGATGAGAGGTGCCAGGGAAATGCGCTATGAAGTAGATAAATACTCCAGTCACACGTGCAAGTGGAAGATTGCACTCTTGCACTAACAAAACTATACTTAAATCAAAAGATATTCCAGTCACCTCAAAATAATTCTATTATGTCTTCTTTTTTCCTGGCATGACAATATTACAGAGGGTTGAGTGGTGGAAGATTATGTTTGTTGTTAATTTTTCAGATACATCCTCTTACATCAATCTTACGAAATCTGTCAAAGATAACGTCAAGAGATACAGAGATGCTCCTAAAAAATGTTGGATAGCAAGATAACGTGCGCCTGTGCGGACACTTTTGTGCTAAATGAAACTTTCCAGATTTTCAGACTGTTCAAAAGTACTGTGAAGTGTTTTCAGCCATTCAGAGTGTCCTTAGTTGAAACTCTATTATTCAAAAGGGATGATCCGTTAACAGCCATTTTACAATCTTTAGATACTCCTCATACAACTCGACTTTAAAGTTTAAAGACCACAGTTCCTCCATTGTACTCATTTAGCTGGACTGGGTGGCACAGCACACCTCACCAATCCAATTTACCACCAATTATGGTCAATACAGTTAGGCTTGTAGTATTGATCAATGCATCATGGCATCCTTCTAGTATATTTTCCCAAAGTTAAAAGTTTTTCTTTTTGAAATGAGGTCAAGGTAAGTTTGATCACAGGTATGATAGCAGTTAACAAATTCTGAACCTCTCGCCATTTGATCCAAGGAAATATGATCACAAGAACCGAAAACATCATGCAATTCAAGCAAAAAATGCATATGAAAAGAAACATCGGGTTTATTTCGAGAGAAATCTCCAAAAACTTTGGTTGTTGGTTTGCTAACCTTTGGTACCTTTTTTTTTTGCCGAAATAATATTTGGTACAATTGTTGGCTCAACAGTTAATTGAAAAAACAAAGAAGGAGCAGAGGCTTAAATGACATAGTTGACTGCCTATAACTAAGAATGCATACACTCTCAAGAAATTGAGACTTCATCTCAGGTTTGACAGCGGCAAGTGATAGGCTGACAGCGGAAGTGAGAGGTGAGGTGACACATAAAGAAAACAATGGTAATCTTCACAAGTATCTCCTTGGATCAACCCAGTGTTTGTTATGCAGTGCACCTTGAGAGCTTAAGGGGGTGTTTGCACAAGGGGTATTTCTTTGGGAAGGTTCGTGATTTAGTACACATCATCCATGTCTCATGACATGCGGAATATTTGTTCATCAAGAGGAAAATCCATTAGAGACTTAAGTTGGAAACAATAGTGTGCACATACAGGGGGGAGAGAGAGAGAGAGAGATAAACCAAAATGCTTCCTTTATCTCTACTCTGCAATCCCCGCCGTGCCACCCTGTGCATCGATCTCTCCAGATGCTCCCCAGGCGGCCCCGATCCAGCGATCATACATCCGTTCACTGCCTCGACACATCACGCGCGGTCTCCCCGTCCACCCGCGACAGCGACTCTTCATCGCCCGCCATCGCTTCCAGCGCTACCCGCTTCGCCGACGACAACCGCCACCGATCGCTCACAGCGCGCGAGGCATCTTTGGCGTCTCACGCATAGGGACACCCGCCTTCGCCGCCGATCGCTTCCCGCCTCGTCGCCCAGCGCAATAGCCGGCCGAAAGTGATCTGTTGTAGGTGCGGGCTCTTTTTCCTCCGAGAGCCCCAGCTGCTCTCGCCTCTTCGCTTCTACCCGAGAGGTATGTCCTGCAGCCTAACCTGTTCATGCGTCTATGTGGGGTTCTCGATTCTAGGGTTTTGCACTCCGCCTAGGGTTTGCCTTCGTCGTTGCTGAGGTTTAACCCCATTTCGATGCCCTGGGTTGTGATTCATGCGCGCTTCGTATTATGCTCGTGTTGTTTAGGGTTCATCGCTTCTCGTGGCGAGCTGCGCCAACTGGAGCGGCGTGGCGGTGGCCGTGGTGGGCGCCAACGCTGCCATCTCGGCGCCGCGCTTCTTTCCGCCGAGGCGCTGGTGACAAGGTGCGAAGCGGCTGGAGGAGGTCTTGCGATCTTGGCCATGGCGCTGGCGCCGCCTCGCGCTCCTTCCGCCCCCGTTGAGACCGTCGAGCCCGCCCCCGACTTCGTCAAGAAAGGTCACATCTTTAGCCGCTCTGGAGCCTCGTACTATTTCTATATTAAGAATTACAGCTAAAATCTCTATGCAGTTTGTGTTTTTTGTCGTCATATTTCTAGGATTGTTTTGCTGCGGCATGTTGCTAAAGTCCACATGTTGATCGAGTTGTTTGCCTGGGTATGATAGTTCATGTTGCACGAGGGACAGAATGCTAGCCTTTACTGAATTTTGACTTAGTTTTAATTTGTTCGTGATTATAGTGGTCTTTTTAATCAGAAATTAGACCTTGGAGAGTTTGCCCTAGGTAATTGCTGGCTTGTTTATGTGTTCCCGTGACTCTTCTAAAACGATAATAGCAGTGAAGTTCAAGTTTTTAACAAATTGTTACTGTACTGTTAATGTACTTCACTATAAGAGCTGAATCTTTGAAAAATAAGTAGCCACGATGGTGGATTAAAATTTGTGGTCTAGGCACTGCTTTTCTTTAACAGCTTGATAGATTGATTCATTTGTTGTTTCCCTGACTTAGGGGAAACTTGTGGGGTTGAGTGGTATTTTAAGGGCATACACATGTAATAGCAAAGGGTTTAGAAGGAGGGCGGAATATCAAGCTGTATGTAGATTATTTGAGCAATTTAACATTTTGTATTACTGACCAGGTGCTGTTATTATTGTTTGTACTACAATGTGTTGACACTTGATAGCCTAGAAGTTACTTCTATAGAATAGACGTAGCCTTCTACTATGGATTTTTTCCTGGTCTAAGAATCACTTATTGATACGAGAGGCTAACTTGTATGTCATCATTGCTGGCAGTTGTCAAATTTGCCAGGGAAACAGGAGACCTCCAAACACTTTCAGATGTTGATATCAAGATTATTGCTCTAGCTTACATGTTGGAAGCTGAGATCCATGGGACTAGCCATTTGCGGGAGCACCCACCTCCTCTGCGTGTGGTGAATGTCAGAAACTTGCGAGAGGCTCCACTGCCGGGATGGGGTTCTAATGTGCCTAACCTAACTGAGTGGGAAGCATTGGATCAAATGTCTGAAGTAGGTGGAGATTTTAATTCTCGGATACTTCCACTGAAGGATCTTGAGAACCAACAAATCCCTACAAGTGAGACCAACAGTATTTCTAAGACACAAGGGGATGCACAACATCAGCATTCAAAGAAAGATGCAGGTATTGCATGGGAAGATGATGAGAATAATGAAGGTTGGTTGCCTGCTGTTAGTCGCAGCACACACAAGATATCTGCGGAGGAAGGCAAGGCGTGATGCCCTCAAGGAATTTGAACAGAGTATTGAGACAAGTTCTGTTGCCCAATCGGTTGATGATGATAAAATTTTATCTGAAAATGGTTTGAATCCAGTGGATGGCCCTTCTGTTGTTCCAGAGAAAATTAAGTCGAATACTGATGGTTTGGAACATCAGGAAGAGAATGAACCCCAAATTGCTGGAGATCATTTGCACTCTGATCAACTAGCTAATGTGGAGAGTGGGGTAGGCAACTTCGATACTGTTGAGGAGAGAGATGCTCTTGATGCATTCACTGAGGAATTTGGTAGCTTAGATATAAAAAGCAACACTGAGGAAGGTGTTGATGCACCCTTTGTGGATGATGAGAGCAGCGAGCAGAGTTGGGCCCTGAGGCCCTTATCTGAATCTACTGTAGCATGCGTTACAATTTGATCAAGAGGGCAAGAGAAATCACCTCTAATCATGTGAATTTCACCTATAATCATCAAAATACCAGATTCAATATATGACAATTAAACCTTATCTGCAGTTCCTTGTCAGACTCAGCTTCGTAACGACAATCAACAAAGCGCAAGGGAATGTCGGTATCTACCTCCCTGAATCGGTTTTCTCTCATGGGCAACTGTATGTTGCGCTATTTAGAGCCACCGCTAGAAGCAATATCAAGATACTTGCCGTCGCAGATAAGGACAAGGACAAGGGTTGAAAGTCTAAGAAAACTGACGGAAACCTCGCAAAAAACATTGTCTACAAAGTACTCACATCATAGATAAGGTTTTGATCTAAATGATATCCAAGTCGTGTTGCAATGTAACTGTTTATTTTCAGTTCTTCCGAGATGTATACTAAGAATATCATCTCAAAATGTGTTTTAATATGATGAATGCCTTATGTACTACGTACAATATATTTGGTTTTAATTCATATCGGAGGAGAAACCATACAAACTTGTGTAATCGGGAGAAATAGATGTTTGATCTTGTAGCATAATTTTCTTTTATTGTTTGAGCTTTATGTTTCGTTACCAAATTTATTTTTCGTAGCAACGCACGGGTATTGAACTAGTTTATGCTATTTTACAGTGTTGTGCACTATTCCCAGCCATCTAGAGCAGGGAATTATCGCCCCCACTACAGTCAGTACTGAAGTAAGCGCACTAAAATTTCAGGCATTTGCTAACTGTTAGGTCAAGTAGCATGGAATGAGAAAGGTTTAAGATAAAAACATGCGCGTTTGATTTTAAGGTGCCCAGTGCATACAGAATAACTCGGGATTCATAGCAGCCTGACCTCTGCAATCCAGGAACTGCAGCAGAGGTAGCAGTGCTAGCTACTCCTCGACTTGGATCGCCTTCTTGGGCTCTGCGCAACAGCGAACAATCAACTACATCAATCGGTAAGACAAACGAAACGAAGCACACAAGGGAAGCAAAAAAAAAAAAAGGGTGCGGGTATCGGTCAGGATAGGACCGTGAAGCTCCGGCGGGCGCCCGTCCTTGGCCCATCCGACGCCGCGGGTGGCCTCGAGGTACTGGTCGACGAGGTGGCGGCATTTTTGGTGGTGGTTGACGCCCTCGATGCGGTAGCACCAGCGGAGGCGGTCACGGATGATCTTGGCGGTCTCGATCTGGATCCACTTCTCCCGCACGAGGTGCTCCCTGTACTCGAGCATCGCCACCGGATCGCCGTACGGGTTCTTGGGGTCGAAGTCATCCGGCGGGCGCTCGTCGAACTCGACCTTGGCCTTCCGCACCATCTCGGATCGCCGTCGCCGAGCTCTCCTCCTCCTCCGCTTCGGCTGGGTTGGGTTGGGTTGGGGATTGCTGTGCTGGTGGTGGTGGAGCACTGGAGCCAAGAAACTGATAGCAGTAGCAGGCCGGCCCGCCCATTAGGCCCACTATCACGGGCCGGGCTGGCCTTGAATACACAGACCACGCACGCACCTGTCTGTTCAACACAAGGCCGTCTCCGGCTAGGTCGCCGGCGACTCCATCGGCGCGCTCGGCTCTACCGCATGGCCGGTAAATCCCCTACATCTCATGCAGTTATTAGTTCCCTTTCCTCTTCTCCTTTTTCTACTGCGCTTAGTAGTCCAATTTGGTTGGTGCTTCCTCGCAGAGCTCATAGTCAGGTGATGGAGGCGCTTCGCTGCACAAGGAGGTCAGGTCGCTCGACGACGACAGCTGGATGTTCGCCGCATCCAGCGCCCCGCTGCCGCATCAGCCTCCTCTCCAGGACAGGTAACAACAACGCAACAATGTTATTACCGATTAGCAAGGCCTTTCTCCTCAAATTAGCTAGCTGCAGAACTAACTCAGTTCAGTGAGCAGCAGATGCTTAGGGTTGTTTCCCGTTATGAATCAGAGGCTGCTTGTTTCTTCCTCGCCTGGCAAATGCTTCTCAGGTCCAACAAGACAAGGAACTTATAGCTGCCTGCGGATTGTCGGAAGCCTCCTCCGCATCACAATCCGCAGTTTTTGCGGATTGACGGTACGGTCTGCACTATAATTTCCTTCCAGAGATAATGACATGGAACTTTAGAAAATTACTTCTCTACTAGTGCCTACAAAAGAACTTGGCTTTGCGCCAGTAATTATTTTTCTAGTGGTAATGTTCAGTGTCAGTGGCCATGTACTCCTAAAATAATGATGCTTCAACTGAGCCTGAAAGTGACTTTGTGAATGTGGTTGTCATCATGAGTAGACACTAGTTATGAAAGTGGTTGTGAATTGAAGATGCCAGGCCACTATCTTGTTCTCTTTATGAATTTTTGATGGATGATAGGTTGATAGTAGCCAAGAATGTCATATAAATTGTATGCTGCTACTTCCGGTTAAATTATGCGGTGAGTATGGAGTAAATTATTAATTCAAATCATGCTTTTAGTTGCCGCAAACTATCAAAAGCGCTGACTAATTATAGCATTACCTACCTAAGGACAAATTCCTTTTGTGAGCTTCTAGCTTGAAGAAAATTTTAGTGCTTATCTCAATCCTCAAAATGATTGGCTAGCATCTTACTTCATACATGAATTTACCACTAAATGTTCCAGTTGGTCTATTGATTGCTGCGGGTTTTGGCTACCTATTTCTGGTTGAGAGTTATGACAGAGTTTTCAGTCAAGTCAAGCACTGTGTTGTAGATTATTTCCGTAGGATTATTGAGAATGTGAGGTGCCTTCCTCAGTCTAAGTATATTTGCACTATTCAATGTTGTTAGGTTATGCAGGTGCTATCTGTTACATCCACTTTTTGGGCCAAAGAAGCAAATCAAACGAAACCCAAATCTTCAAAATATGATAAACAGCTGACTAAACATTATAGAGAAAGTCTTTTATTTATCATTCGGAAACTGTCAAATACATGGTAACTTCAGGACAGAAAATCAAAATCTCATCTGTTGTTTACATTTTCCGCAACAACCGTTATTTTAGCTTAATAGGCGAAATTTCGCCTTTACTGCTGTTGTAACATGAGCTGCTATTCGGCATTTGCTTGTTTGCATAACTATGTTATTTCTGTTTTGCATTTTGAGCTTTGTGTTGTGACAATGATGTTCTATGGATTTTTTTTATGACTGTTATTTACCTTTTTGAGGTATATCTGTTAGCTTTCAGGCAAGTCTTTGAGGGTATCATGGAGTTCTGCTGTAAGTTGTAGATGAGTCAGTAGTGGCACGTGATAATGTATATGCGATCTATCTATATTATATACTGCTATGTTCATGTAACTGAGAGGCATTTCACTGCAAACATTTTGTGTGTACGCGCGCGCGCGCAAAATTCGTCAAAACTTATATTGGAGATCCCGAATCGATAGTAAGGTTGAACATGGGGTGCTAGCATGTTCCTAAGGTTTCAGACATTTCATTGTACATAGTTAGAACAGATGTATGAAAATGTGAGGCTCCTTTTCTTTTTTTTTTGGGAGGGGGGGTAGGTGCCTTATAACATCTGTAGCATCCCTCTCGTGAGAGAGACACATGGTATGTATTAGAGAAGAGAGAAAAAGAATTAGTTGTTTTGAGATCTGTGTTTACCATGTATCTAGTTTTTGCAAGAGATACTACAAGGTATCTAGTGCCATAGGATTTTTTTTTTTCCATTCAGTTTTGTGTGCTAAGCTCCTTGTCGGTGGATGACTTAGGGATCGAGCGTGAAATGGAGTAATTAGGATAGGAAGTTCTTGGTGCTCTGCAATAGTTGTAGTGCTATGTATGGTCTCCATGGCTGCTTCTCCTGGAACTTGTGCTGTTGCTACTGCTGGTGTTGCCTGTGCTCGCCGACACCGACGACGCCATTTAGAATTTTTCTTGTTCATCTTTATACGAGGAAGCTGTTTATAGTTGGGTTGGTGACCAGCACAAGGCCAGAGGATAGAGTTGTAATTAATTCATGGACCCCCGGCATGCTGTCCGCGATCCGTGAGGGTGTAAACTGTTTCTACATGCCTGTAGATGTGACAAGAAAAGAAAGATTCATACAATGTGGGCACGGTGAATGGCATGAGAAAGCAGGATTGCTGGTACTATGTTGCAATATCGTCGATAATCGTTCGCATATCACAATTATCGACTATATCGAGCCAGTACGGTATATATCACCGATCGATAAATCAAATCAGTTAAATTTAAGAAATAAAAATTCAAAAGATTTTATGTGAGTAAACATCACGATAATCAGAGAATATTACTCGATTTTAGATGAATATTGAGCGAAAATTACTTACAAAATCGACCATCAAAGAACGCATGTTCACAAAATCGTTGAGATCGATTATCGAGGAATATCGAACGTTTTTTGGATTTTTTCGTTAAAAAGTTTGATTTCGAAACCCTTCGATCCCCTACCCATTTTTTAAAATTTTTGAAAACCTCGATAGGATCGATTATCACGATATCAATGCTGTGAACCTTGGCCAGTACTAGTCCATCCAAGGCTAGTTGCAGCAATGTGAGTGTAGCATGTCACCTCCTCCAGCTCCAGGTGCAGCTGTGATGGAAAGAAGGCAGGCAGGAGCAAAAAATTTCGCGAGAACACACTGGCTGGGTGGGTGGCTGGCTGTGCCGGACGGACACGGGCCAACATCGACAAATTCGGTTGAGCATGGATGTCGTCGCGTCGGAGTCCAAATTTTTTTTCGAGCTCCGTCGCTGCGCCTGCGCGCACACATGCTGGAAGCAGCTCTTGTCGACTTTCTCTCTCGGTTTACCGGTCCGTCAGTCGGCTCCTCCCTCCCTCCCATTCAGGAATCCAAAAGACAACAAAGGTGGAATGTGGTGGATCACCTACTAAAATAAAATACAAGCGCTGCTGTGCTGTAGCCAGGATTCTATCCTCCTATCCTTTTTCTTTTTCTTTTTTTGACCAAGAGCATCAGCAGCAGCAGGAGAAAAAGAATAGCAGGCAGGGAATGAAAGCAATGGCTTACTCGTCTAATCCGGTTCTGGAGTAGAGTAGAGGGAGGCCAACAAGAATGGCTCGCCTAGCTGCCATTCCGGTTCGGGAGATCACAAGAGTTTAAAAAATACAACATGGGCAAAATAGATCATGGGCATCCCATCCATCGTCTCTCTTGGCTCCTGCCAACGGCTAGCTGCGCTGACGTAACCGACCTTGGCCGCTCCCCAATGCAGCGCCGCGGGCCTGCCTCGGGTCCTCCTTTAGCCGCCGGTACACGCCGCTGCCGCGCCCCATGGACGCCGTCGGGTCCGCTGCAGGAACAGCAACAGGGACAGAACCAAAAAAAAAAACAAGAACAATATGAGAAGGGTAGTAGCAAGCAGCAAGAAAGAGACGGGACGAAATTAATTGTGCTCGCGAATCACCTCTGGCCTCGAGGGAGCGGACGGTGACCGCCAGAACAGGCGAATCTGCACAAGAACCGGCGGTAAGAGTAGGGCGCGTGCACATCGAGGGGTAAGGTCAGTTACCGTTGAGGGAGGAGTAGTAGGCCGGGTCGTGGGAGAGGAGGAAGAGGATGAGGAAGCAGAGGAGCGTGAGGAGGGGGATGAGGTGGATGGACTTGTCCGGCGCCGCCATGACCGCCGGCTTCCCCGCCTTCTCGTCCGCCGCGGCGGCGTCGAGGCGGGGCTTGCCGCCCGACGATCCGATGGAGAGGCGCTGCATTGACGTTGCGGCCGAGGATCTCTCTCTCGATTTGTTTGTTCTGTTCCTACGGCGACGGTGGGGATGGGTTTTAACTTTTAACAAGGGAGGGGGGAGACCAATAACCATATTTATGTCGAGGTGAGGATTGATTTTTTTACTTTTACTCTGGCTGTTAGCCTGTCTGTTACTTGTGTGCCAGCGGCGAGATCCAACAAAACTGTACGTGCCAAGTGTAAAATACTACGCGTTAGCTTAGACTAGAGTAGCAAGCAGTACATGATTCTGCTTTATTACTGTGAGCTGTGTATGTAAGGGCGCTTCCGATATGCACAGGCGGCGAGATTGTACTAGGCAGGGTAGCGTGCTATTGCACGTCGTACTGTGTGGATGTGGGAAAAAATCGACGAAAGGACGTAAACACGATTTTCAACATATTTCTCACTCAAAAACAATGAGAATTGAGTTACGGGGAAAAAATAGAGAGTAGCGTCTGTTGAGCGCCGTGTTATGTGGGCGTGGGGAAAAATCGACGAAACGCACGCAAAGCGCGATTTTTCACATATTTCTCAATCAAAAAGCAATGAAAACCAAGCTACGGGGAAAAAATAAAGAGTTAGAGTTGTAGAAATATCTCTTTCGACGAATTACAGGAAATATCGGAGGCCAGAAATTTGGGAAAAGCGAGGTGGGAAAAGAGCGAAGAATTATTAGTGACGACAATTTTTTTGAGTTGCACACATATTTACGGTGGCGAAAACATTTTTTCCGCTAAAACGGAGAAAGGACTGGCGTGATGTGACCTTCTTAGAGATGCACACATATTTACGGTGGCGAAAACATTTTTCCGTGAAAAGCGGAGAAAGGACCTAGGCGTGGGGAGCGATGACCTATTTGTTACGTTTTTGGACCTATCCGCTATCTTGAAAAATTAGAAAAGGGTATATCCGCGATTTGAATTTAGTGGGGTCTTTTTCCGTAAAGCACCGCGAGGACGAATCTGAAAAAAAATAAAATCTTCCTCTCACAAAAAATCGCGGAGGACCGATCCGTAATTTGAGGACCTATCGTAATTTGGAGAAGCACGGGGCTTTTAAAGAAAACCAAAGTGACGTGGATGCCCTGAGCTCTCGGATTCGAGGCGGCATTATAAGGCATATATTAGACGGGTGTTTAAGGATAATTCATATTATACTACTTAAAAGATTGACAACTACAAATATCGCTTTAAAGATTTTTCTTTACAAAATACCACTCCAAACATGTTTGATTCCACATAATATTATTTCCACTCTTTTCCTCATTTTTAAATCATTTTGTAATTTAAATTAGCATGAAAAGACATATTTACCTCTCACAGTCCCATCCAACCAATTGCTTCGTCGTGAGATGGTAAATGATCTAGTCCGGTCGGACGTGATCGTGATCCCTTGAATCATGATCGTGAGGCGTGATTGAACAAATAAGTAGGATTGAAAGAAACATGTTGAGTGAGAGACGCACATTATAACACTAGAATTCTAATAATTTAGGACATAACTCGTACTTAAAAAGTACAACCTATTAACCTTCTACTAACATAAGTTCTAGAGTCAGAGAAGCCTAACTACTCAACATAATAATGTAAGTGTCATGCTGCTAAGCTCGGGGGCAAATGTGTCTGTTTACGTGGGTTAAAAGGTGAAAAATGATTTGAAAATGGGGAAAGAGTGGAAATAACAAAAACATCCGGATGATACCTATACACTCCCGTAGTATGGGTGTGGAACTAGTGCAAAATGATTTGAAAATGGGGAAAGAGTGGAAATAGTATTGTGTGGAACTAAACATGTTTGGAATGGTATTTTCTAAAAAAAATCTTTAGATTGGTACTTCAGTAGTTGTCAAACTATGAAGTTGTATAGTATGAATTATCCCTAAATTTTAACGGATAATGCTACTAAATAGGTGTTTAGATACAACCATTTTAATGGATAATATTTGTATGTTGTATCTAAAAGACCCCTCAAGATTAAAATTGTTACTTGGACTGTGATCAATACTATCATTTTAATCTTGTGGCCTACTTATTCTTTTTGTCGAGTACTAGCTGGTTCATACAAAGACCGAAATGAACTTGTATTGCTAAACGGCTAGCTGGTGCATCTCAAACGTAACATGATCTTCCATGCATGCGCACGTACTGACTGAATACATTGTAATTAAATTACAGAAAAACATGCATATGGGTTTAGCGTTGAATTGTAACAGAAAACATGGATAAAAAGAAACGGCAATGAATAATGTGGCAAACTCCACCGACGGCTATCGACCTAGTCCCTCCCAGGCAGGACCAGCCTTTGCCTCATCACGTCCATCCATTCCAGCTTCTGGTGCGCACCGTCACGTCCCACAGCGGGAACATGTCAGCGTCCTCATCATTGTCTAGCTTTTTTTATACTATAATTAAAATATTATAAGATTTCATAGCGATAAATTTAAAAGATAATCCATCGCAAAAATTATCTTTAGTTTTCTTTGTAGATGATATGTAGAAGTATACAGACAACCGTCGTCTTCGCTATTGTCCATGCATGCTCTAAATGGAATACTTTCTCTGTTTCTTTAACTCTCCCTCTATACCAGATTTAAGAGCATTGCTTCAATGATTTTCCTCCTAATACAAGTTATACAAATCTTGAAGCAAGTGAAGGGATAAGTAATCGCTATCTGCCATTCATTCATAATTTAATATTTATACAACTATCAACAAAAAAAAACGTAGAAGCACCTCTCCGGATTTAATCATACTGGCAGTGGCACTATAGACATAAACGGTCGATACGATATCGAGAGTTGACATGGCATGATTTTCAGATTTTGTGACTTTGTGATTTTTTTTTAAATAATATTATTTTAATTTGAAATTGCGACATTAATACTCGCATTAAAAAATTACGAAATATTACTTGCCGCCAAACCGTTTAGCGATAATAGGGTAGTCGCCAAACGGCTTGGCGATAATCGTGTAGTCGTCACACCATTTGGCGACAACTTCCTAATCCCGCGTGTTGAACCGTTAATAGCCAGGTCAGGCAGTTGTCGCCACACCGTTCGGCGACTACTGTATAGTCGCCGAACCGTTTGGCGACCACCAGTAGTCGCCGAACGGTTTGGCGATCACTAGTAGTCGTTGAACTGTTTGGCGATATCTTGTACATATTTTTATTTTTGGGTAAATTTAGTTTTGAACTGTTTGTGCAATAATTGTTATATTAAACCGAAAGAACTAAAAAACTCTTGTCATGTAATAAGCGGGAAGAATTATTTTAGTTCGTTAGTGATCGCATCTCACTTGCGTATT
Organism: Guadua angustifolia; assembly: GCA_036346375.1. NCBI lineage: Eukaryota > Viridiplantae > Streptophyta > Magnoliopsida > Poales > Poaceae > Guadua > Guadua angustifolia. Next base: position 21,900,531 of record CM070518.1, on the reverse strand, counting down.
TTCATAGCCCGCGGATAGGCGAACACGGTCTAAAAATACGGAATAAATGAAGGCGGCCTCGCGGTGGCGGGTTACCACTTACGTATGGGCGAGATAGCGGACGTTGCTCGGCATTTTGTTGCGAAAATCGGAAAAGGCACCGCGGCTCTGAAACCACGGAAATCGTGGGCACTAAGGGGTTTTCGTTGCCCATGGACGAGCCGACACGGTCCAAAAATCTGAAAAAAAAATCAAGGGTGGCCTCACATAATGCGGGCTACCACTTACGTATGGGCGAGATAGCGACGCGTTGCCCGACCATTTGTTGCGAAAATCGAAAAAGGCACTTTCGGGGTAGAATCGGCGAAACACGTATAAAAATTAAATTGGATAACCACAATGTCGAAAAATTTTGAAATTTTTTATGGAGGTTCATGATAAATCAGTGATATTACCATAAAAATTTCAAATAATTTGAAGATCTGAACAATGTTTTTAAATTCAAACAATAAAATTTGATTGTTATGAACATTTCAAAATTTAATTTTTATTGTTATGAACATCATAGGCGAGAATTTTCAAAATTTTATGGTCGACAACAACTCATGTTATGAACATTTAAATTATTTGTTGAACATATATAAGGGCACATACAATCGAAAGTTCGGATGAGAAAATAAGCAATAGATTAGATTATATTACAAGGGCATTACAACAATGATGAAATTGCTTGATTTAACTAACTAACGAAAAGCATTGTCGTCATGGTGGAACAAATGATCGTTCCGCCTATCGAGGTACTGACCGAATGATGTAAGACATTTTCGCATATTACGACCCGTGTTAATTTTGCGATTTGTTATCGGACACCGCTCGATCCCTACTATGAAAAGAACTCCATGGGGATCCGCATGCTCCCAAATGCATGATTGGGTGGCCTATGCCGTGCGTCGTCTCGGTGTGTAACATTTAAATTTTTTTTTTTTATGTGGATTTCGCCTCCCATATGGGCATGTCATCCCTATTCGGCGTCTCCTATGTTAATACCACCGGGTTCCGGTTGGTCTGCTAAGCGTCAAGGATGTGTTGCGTCTTTGCGGACCTCGGCACCGCTTCCCTTGTCCCTTCTTCTTGAGAGGAGGAACCTCTTGCACCTCTCGTGTGTTGTCCGTTAGCGGAGACATGCGGAGACGCCTTTGCTCTGTTTATTCGCACTCCACTATATGGTGCGGTGGTGTGTGTTGGGCTTATCCTTGGACAACCGGAGCGTGCCTGCAATCAATGCAATATGCCCGCTTTGGTCGTTGAAGAACACCGTGGCGTACTCGGTCAGGCTTTTACGGGCGATAGTGGCACCACGGAGATGGTTGCTCCCGGTTATCCCATGCAGAAGCATGAGATGTGGGTGGTACGTCTCCGGGTCCACCGATTGAAATACCAACACCGTTCATCCTCGGCCAAGGCACCCCAGTAGAATCTCCGGTCCGCTAGATCACCGTGGCGGTATCAACCATTGCCTCCGAGCCATGTACGCAAGCGTCGGGGCTTTGGGTGGCCCCGGAGGAGGTTTCTCCTTTGACTTGAGCACATTCGCAAGTGTCCTTTTGAACTCACGTAATGCGATGAACTGTTTAGAACTACTAATTTGTGAGTTTAACAAGAGTATGACGCATGAAACTCACCGATTGGTTGGCCCCTTACTGCCGCCCGTCGCTCTGGTCGATCTAGAAAAGGACATATCTGGCGGCCTCTCCCACCGTGAAGTTCTCGGCGAAGCGGGGTAGGCGTCGTGGCGGTTGTAGAAATTAAGTGAATCACGTCGTTCTACCCGTCGATCCATTGGAAGAAGCAACACCGGTCCTTGTCTTTGTGAAAAGAAAGAACGATGCATGAGATGGTAGTGTTACCTGTATTGTGTGGACACCAGATGGGTTTACCTCGTAGGTGCGAACAACATGGAGTGTGTGGGCGCGTCTCTCCATGGGTAGATTGCATCATCTTCGCCGGTGGGTTCTTGATCGCATTTGGGTCGAGGCAACTCCGTGAGAATCAGGCGTCGGCGCTACTTTCATCCGGATATTTGGGGATGACTTCGCTTTGAAGAGGCGACAGAGAACGACATTGTGCCCTAATTTGTGTAGATTCGGTGGCGTTTATTCTTTGGTTTGGTGTGTTGGATGTCTACCCCTCGGCCCTCTTTTATAGTGGTGGTGAGGGTTACTCCGCTACAATTACTGACCTTGTCCATTTTGATGGCGTGGCATCCTCTGTGAAAGCCGCACGACTTGTCACCCATCATCAAAGCTGCAGGACTGTCACCCTATGTCAAAGGTCGCACGACTGTCACCCTCTGTGAAAGGTCGACGACCTGTCACCCTCTGTCGAAGGTCGCACGACTGTCACCCTCTGTCAAAGGTCGCACGATGTGTCACCCTCTCCGAAAGCCCGACGAAACCGTGTGTTGTCGTTTGATCCAAAGCGGGATCGGCGTGTTGTCGTTTGATTTCAAAAGCGGGGTCTGCGGCGTGTTGTCGTCTCGGCCGAGCGGCGTGGTGCGAGTCTTGTCGTTTAGTCGAGTAGTTTTACAAGCCACCGAAAAGGCTTAAGTATTTCTAAAGCGCACGGTTTGTGAGCGTTTAGGGCTCTTGCTTTAGTAGGATTCGAGATATTCTTTTTAGGGCTTGATCCGCACATAAAGCCGAACTAACTAAGCCTATTCAATGCGGTCTTTAGAATTACTCGTGTAAATCTGATGTTGGTGTGACTACCTTTGGAACCCGGTTTGGATGACCATATCACACGAAAATATTCTAATTAAAGGCTGCTTAACATGTAAAATACGGATACATGAAGATATGATATCTGGAAACCACTTCGAAAGACATCCGTTACCAACTCTGCCCCCTCTACACGAAATGAACTACTTCGCAAGAATAGAGCACAATACAAGAACGATAGCCACATACACAAGCTTCTCTAACCATTTCATTTGATCTAAAATGTGCTCCATCTTGAACATCAGCATGTTCAGCCTCTGCTCAAGTATAGGGTCCATCCTCTCCTCCATAGAAGGCTGGTGCATCCTTTGTGGTACAATGCAAGGACCCAGTGAAAAGAAAGCACGACGAAATATCGAGACCCCGTTACCATCCGCTTCACTTTCTTCAAAAGCGGTTATGCGTGCGAGGTTGGTTTTCTTCAAAACATCAAGCACACGAGATAGGTTACAATAAGAAGCCTCATATGTGCCAAACCTCTTCTCTAATGCCTTTTAGCTTCGCACGCCCGAGCCATCGAGTAACTTATCCGGTACTTAGCGTTCTCAACATTGCTTTACGAATATAAGAACACTCAATGTCCCGCTTCTCGATGATCTCATTGAACATCACGCTAGCGATTACTGTAGCATTCAAGTTGCGGTGTTTCACCGTACATTTTCTAGTCGCATGTGTGCCCATCTACTCGTGATGCAATCCAAAATGTCTCGCACTTGGCTTGTATGCATGTACTCGAATTCACATTCTTCGGTTCGCACTTCACTGTATCTATCTGGATGGACAAAACAACTCGGAACTCTCTCTGCTGCGATAGTGCCCAACCTTTCACCGCCAACTTCAACTCGTAATTATTTGCGAAAACTTGATTCATGAACGGCATTGCTAGCATACTCCCAACGCGAGTCATGCCCCCACCTAAACTTCCATATCGACTTTGTTTTTCTGTTCCACTCGTCGAGGATGGGTACATCCGTTGCCCCCAATACTACTATGCATTTCATCATCATCTCCTCCACCTTCCTCATCTTCGTCATTGTCATCATCACACTCCAACATTTCACCTTCATCTTGCATCACCATATGGTCCACCAACTCCAATTGATCAACAAGTTGCTCGATTTCTTCCCTTCATCTGCCTCGACCTTCTGCGTTTGTTTGCATCCTGTTATCATCCTCCGCCGCTACCTCAACCAAAGACCACTACTGAACTTGTTCATTTTGTAGCCAACATCTTTGCTTTATGCACGTCGCTAATATTCACCTCTTCTCTAGGGCACGCTGCACCAAAGATTACACATTCAAGGCTAGATCCCTTGCACCACATTAACCATTTATGCCACAAGTACGTTCGATCTATTTTCTTCAACTCCCACAGAGCCGGGTCACCCTTCTTCGTGGAAGTCACATATCTAGGGGTCCAAAGCGGGCCCAATTGACCAACCCATGAGGATGGACCGAGTCTACCGAGCAAAAGGGAGGAGTTCGGAGAGGAGCCGGACGGTGCAGAGAAAGCGAAGCGGGAGCCATGGCGCCAGGGAGTGTGTGGGTGGCAGTGCGCCTCTGCCGAATCAATGCGCCGCTCACATGGTCTTGTCTTGTTGTCGGGCCTTCTGAGGCGGTCTTCCTGCCATCTCCAGCGGAGCTTCCACAGCTTTGTCGGCTGATCGCCCAAGAACTCCCTGTCGTGCCAGGGGGTGCCCGTCCGGTGTATATAGAGAGAACCTTGTATAGAGAGAGAGCCCCTTGTAACCAAGAACATCAATACATCCACGAGAACAACAGCGCAGACTAGAGTATTATCTCCATTGGAGAGCCCGAACTGGGTAAAAAATCTCCTGCGTCTTGCTTTACCATCGCTCGAGATCTTCCGCCTAGTCCCTCTTCTTCTTCTTCTTCTTCATTGTCGGTAACAACCATCGACAGTTGGCGTGCCAGGTAGGGGCCGCGCGTGAAGATCACCCTCCTTAAGCCTGATGGCACCACTCAACGAGATCACCGTCTCTTTCGCTCCCGGCCAGACCTTCCGCTTCGGGAGCCTGGACTTCATCACCGACAGTATCGGCAATCTTGCCCTCTCATCGGAGCTCCGGCCCGGATCGAAGGGCACCGTGGCGGTTCGCGCCCAAGAGGCTTTCCGCGGAGTTTTCGCGATTGAAGACGACCGGACCGACACCCTGCATCAGCAAGACGCGGCGGACACGGCGGAGGCGGATCGCCAGCGTCGTGCGGCGCGAGAGGAGCGCGCCAAGTCCCTCCAAAGACGGGCGCGCGTCAACGAAGAGTTCTGCGGCGAAAAGGGAGATCGCTGATCTTTCACACGCCGCAGTTGAACATCGTCGCCTCAAAACATCGCCGACACCCTTGGACCAATCCTTGGCCGGACGGTCCATGCGGCCCCGATTGTGGCTCAAGTGAAAGCCATGGTGACGGCGCGCGGTCCAAAGAAACCAAGAAGCGCCCGTGGAAAGACACACTCCGCATCCGCGCGCTACTCGAGCCGGCGTGATCGGATTGCGCAAAAAAGTCGACCAGGCGATCGGTGGAGCTCGCGTCGAAGCGAAGACGCCACGAGCCTCAGCCGAGATCTCGCGTCGATCTCACCGCAAGACGTCGCGACGGGCGGGGCGCGAGAGGCGCCGCGTGAGGGCAATCTGGCAACCGGCATTAGTGGTGACGGCCGCGGGCGGCCGCGAGGCCGGCGTGAGATCACGCCGACCGTGGAAGCCACTGATCGCCGGGCCGAAGTGACAACGGAACCCGGGATAGGACCCCTCGTGCGGTCGCCTCGGCTGGCCAGTTGTGGCCTATTGGCGGGGTTGGCGCTTCACGCCCGGCCGCCGAGTGGCGTGGCGAGGGCTTCAATCCTAGGGGCATCGTTAAGTTCGACGGCGAGAGACCCCGGCGTGGCTGCGGTATCGCCCTCATTGTCAAAGCGATGAAGCGACAGTGTGATGGCCAACTACACATTCGGTCACGCTTTCGCTCCTCGTATGAGCTTGGCTCACGGGGCTCCTAGCGGGTTCGATAGATTCTGGGGTGACCTCTGTGCGCTTTATCTCAATTTCGGGGCACCTTGAGAGGCTGGGGCGGCGTGGGACCTCTACCGGCTTCACGGAAGAAGAACGAGTCCTGCGAGAGTTCATCCGGCGTTTCATGCGAAGAAGAATACGGTTCGCGATGTTTAAGAGGCGGTCGTTATAGCGCCTTCGAGAAGGAGTCGGCGACCCGACTTAATCAAGAAGATGTCTCGAAGGCCGCCGACTACCGTCAGGGAGATGTTCGCTTTAGCTGATCGCTACGCCACTGCCTCGGACGCCCTGGCGGAGCGCCAAGAAGACCGTCCGCGGCAAAAGGACAAGAAGGACCACGCCGAGTCCTCCAAGCCGAGGGACAGAAGCGTGGTCGGGAGAGCTAGTCATGGCGGGCCGGCCTTCGTCCATGAGTCCGCGAGGTGGCGGCTACGACGAAGTAATGGACGCCATATGTCCTTTCCACCCCCAGGGGAGGCATGCGGCTAAAGACTGTTACACCCTGAAGAGGTTTGCCCGAGAGAGCTGCAACAGAGCGAACAAGGGCAAGGGCGAGGCGGAGAAGAAGCAAGACCCGCCCGAGGAGGATGGAGGCGACTATCAGGTGACCGAGCGTGAACTCAACTACATATTTGGGGGTTCGGCGGCATACGAGTCCAAGCGGAAGCAGAAGCTTACCGCTCGGGAGATCAATGCGATAACGCCGGCCACACCCCGATACCTGAGGTGGTCCGAGATCCCGATCACGTTCGATCGCTCGGATCACCCCGACTGCGTTCCCTTCCCGGGAAGATATCCTCTCGTCCTGGACCCGTCATCGCGGCGTCGAGCTCAAGAGGGTCTTGGTCGACGGGAGCGGGCTCAACGTCCTTTCTCCAAGACCTTTGATGACATGAAGATTCCGCGCTCGAGCTAAAGCGGGATCGCCACCGTTCCACAGGGTGATCCGGGGCGTCGACAATGCCGCTTGGGCAAATCACGCTCCGTAACGTTAGCCAAGGAGAACTACCGGACGGAGTACCTAAACTTCGAGGTGGTGATTTGAGACGGCGTACACGCCATCTTGGGAAGGCCGAGTTGGCCAGTTCATGGTCGTTCGCACTACACACATACCTCGCGTTCAAGATGCCGGGCCAAGCGGCGTCATTACCATCCGAGGACGTCAAACAATCGCCGCGTGATGCGACAGGAAAGCCGCGATCCGCCGAGGCGCTGTGGCGTCGGTGGCCGAGATGATCAGCGGTAGCAGCCTCCCACGAGGTGAGGACGACGTTCCGACCGCGAAGCAAACCAAGTCCAGCATGAAGCCCGACGAGGGAGTCAAGCGTGTGATTCTCGACCCGTCCAACTCGGCGCAGGCCGCCCTGATAGGGACTGGGCTCGATCCCAAATAGGAAGAGGCGCTCGTCACTTTTCTTCGGGCAAACCGGGACATCTTCGCCTGGAAACCGTCCGATATGCCCGGTGTCCCTAGGGAGGTGATCGAGCACTCACTCAATGTAGACAGCAACGCTAAGCCTGTCAAGCAGCGGCTCAGAAGGTTTGCGCAAGATCGCCGCGACGCCATTAGAGAAGAGATCACCAAGCTTCTGGCGGCTAAATTCATAAAAGAAGTCTATCACCCCGACTGGTTGGCGAATCCGGTCCTTGTACGCAAGAAAAATAAAAGTTGGCGCATGTGTGTTGATTACACAGATCTCAACAAGGCGTGCCCAAAGGACCCCTTTGGTTTACCCCGCATAGACCAAGTGGTAGACTCCACCTCCGGGTGCCAACTCCTGAGTTTCTTGGATGCGTACTCGGGGTATCACCAAATCTGATTGAAGGAAGAAGACTGCATCAAAATATCCTTCATCACACCATTCGGCGCGTATTGCTACGTCACGATGCCATTCGGGTTGAAAAACGCTGGCGCGACTTACCAACGCGCTATTCAGCGGTGTTTTCACAACCAACTCGGACGCAACGTGGAAGCATACGTAGACGATGTTGTGGTCAAGACCCGAGTGAAAGAAGACCTCATCGCCGACCTAGCCGAGACATTCGAGAGCCTGCGAGCCTTCCGGATGAAGCTCAACCCGGAGAAGTGCGTCTTCGGGGCTCCCTCCGGGAAACTGCTCGGGTTCATCATATCACACCGTGGCATTGAAGCAAACCCCGAGAAAATCAACACTATCCTCAAAATGAAGCCGCCGACTTGCCAAAAAGACGTCCAAAAGCTCGCAGGATGTATGGTGGCACTCGGCCGGTTCATCTCTCGCTTGGGCAGTCGGGGAATGCCGTTCTTCAAACTCTTGAAGAAACAAGACAACTTTCAGTGGACCCCCGAGGCGCAACAAGCCTTCGAAGACTTAAAGTCGCTCCTGACCACCCCTCCGATTTTGGTTGCACCGACACCAGAAGAGCCGCTCCTGCTCTACATAGCGGCCACAACCAATGTGATCAGCGCGGCGATTGTGGTAGAAAGAGAGGAGGCAGGGCACTCGCAGAGAGTTCAACGTCCGGTTTACTTTGTCAATGAAGTATTGGGCGAGTCTAAGAGGCGGTACCCTCAAGTGCGTAAACTTGCAGACGCAGATCGCCACCTCTCGAAGCTCAAGCATTATTTCCAAGAACACGCCGTCTCAGTGGTGACATCTTTTCCGATTGGGGAAGTGCTGCACAACCGGGAGTCCACCGGCAGGATCGCCAAGTGGGCGGTCGAGCTCGGGGCATTTGAAATCTCCTTCAAGCCCCGGACGGCCATCAAATCTCAGACGCTGGCCGACTTCGTTGCCGAGTGGATTGAGATACAAGAGCCCGCAGTCGTGGAGGACCTCGAGTACTGGACGATGTATTTCGACGGCTCCCTCACGCTGAATGGTGAGGGGGCGGGCGTCGTACTGACTTCCCCGACGGGAGAAAACCTCAAGTATGTCCTTCAACTCCACTTCCCGTCAAATAATGCCGCCGAAAGTAAGCGCTCATACACGGGCCGCGATCGCCATATCGCTTCGATATCCGTGATTGACGGTTCATGGGTCTCCTAACCGTAATCAATCAAGTGCAAAAGGAGTGGTCGTGCGTGGATGATAGCATGGCGGCGTACTGCCAGGAGGTGCGCAGGCTGAAGACAAGTTCGACGGGCTCGAGCTCACCCACGTGCTGCGTCGGGACAACGAGGTGGCTGACGAGCTCGCCAGTCTAGGCTCCAGTCGGGCCCTGGTTCCGACCGGAGTCTTCGTAGAGGAGCTTCACAAGCCGATCGCTAACGCTCATGGAGTCGGGCCACCGTAGAAGAAACGGTCGGGGCGGAAGTCTTGATCGTCAACCCCGACCGACAAAGCCCTACCGGATTACCTTCGAGGAATGAGCTTCGAAGATCGCGTGCAAGCGAATCGTCATAAGGCGGCAAAAGCTACACTGGTGGTCGAGGAGCTTTTGGAGAGCGCTTCCGGATCTTAAGGCGATGCATCTACGAGCAAGAAGGAGGGCCCTCCTTAAAGAGATTCACTCTGGAATTTGCGGACACCACGGCGTCGATTACTCTGTCGGCAAAGCCTACCTAAGCAAGGATTCTTTTAAACTAACATCCACAGACGCGAGGACATCGTCTTGACTGTGAAGGTCGTCGGTTTTTCGCCCAAAATTCACATCTGGTAGCGAGGCGCAAACCATCCCGATCACATGGCGTTCGCGATGCAGGGCTTGACATTGTCGGGCCACTAAAGAAGGCCAGGTGGGTTCGCCTTCCTCTTCGTTGCTATCGACAAGTTCACCAAATGGATCGAGGCCAAGCGGTTGCACCATCACCGGTCAAAGCTAGAGAATTCTTTCAAGAAATCGTCGTCGTTCGGCGTCGAAACAGATCATCACCAAACGGCGCCCAATTGAAGCGAGGAATTCGGGGATCGGTGCGAGGACCTCGGGATCAAAATCTGCTTTGCCTCTGTGGGACACCCACGAACAGCAGGCGAGTCGGCGAGCCAATGGCATGGTGCTGCAAGGCCTGAAAGCCAGAATATTCGACCGACTCAAGCCATATGCGGCACGGTGGGTAAAAGAATTGCCTTCAGTACTCTGGGGGCTAAGAACTACCCCAGGCTACCTCTGGCGATCACCTTTTTTTTTCCTGGTATATGGTTCGGAGGCGGTCCTACCTACTGAACTAGCTTTCGGATCACAACGGGTCCGGGACTACAGAGAAGCCGAGTCAGAAGAGAGCCGATTGGAGGACCTCGACAAGCTGGAAGAGGCTCGAGACGTCGCATCCATCCAGTCGGCCAAATACCTCCAAGGCCTCAGGCGCTACCACGGCCAATCAAACATCCGGTAGAGAAGCTTTCTCTAAGGGAGATCTGGTCCTTAGAAAGAATCAGAAAATTGAGCATAAGCTCTCCCCGGGTTGGGAAGGTCCTTACATCGTCGACGAGGTGGTGCGTCCAGGAGCCTATCGACTCAAACGTGAAGATGGCGTCGCACTCGGCAACACATGGAACATAGAACGACTCGCCGCTTTTACACTTAAAATATGCATTCCATCAGTATCGTTGTAATCCTAGTCGTTTTTGACTTCCTATTCACCGATACTCAAGTGAACAATGAAGTCGGGGCTACCAATCACCTAACAGTGCCTGAATGCAAACATGACATTACGGAATCTTCTTGGCAATCATGACTAAATTCTAAAACCATTAGCATCAAATAGCAAATTCCGAACGATGGGGCATAGCTGCTTGAGTGTATGCCTAACAGTTAGCCACACACTCGGGGGCTACGCCAGTCGTCGTGCGGAATATTCAAACAAAAAAGACATTGTGCACATCGGATAAAATCAGAAGGCCATAGTTCACATATACAGTTCACACATATATATATATCGCCGTAAGATCGAACATTATGTCTGATCGCATGTTTCCCTACAAAAGTCCTTCCTAAAAGCATCCAAACCTACGCGGTAAGCAAGTCTCGAGCCAAAGCCCTTGCGAGGATCGTCGGCGACTTGACAAGGGCGGAACAACCTCGAGGAAGACCTCCAGGTCATGGCGTCATGGCAAGGGCTCCTCCTCCGCCGCCAACTCCGCGAGGATGAGGTCGTAGTCCGCCCAAAGCTCCTCTTCGGTGACCTCTGGGGCGGGATCATCGTCCCCGAAGCCGAAGACCAGTGGCAAGGGGGGAGCCGAAGCACCTTCACCATCAGGAGCAGCGGAGCTTGATGAGGATGCCATCGGAAGCGAGAAGACGAGAAGGCGAAAGCAAGAAGAATGGGCGATCGCACCGATAGCGGTAACGCCCTTAAATACAAGCCCGAAGACAAACAGACCCCGGCCGTACCATTACGGGAAGTTGGAGCGCCTCTGACAACGCATGGGCACCAAGGCGGTGATTAAAACCCACTAGCGTTCGGGGGGCTGAACGAGGTGCCAGCGAGGCGTGACGCAAGATATAACCCTCTAGGGTACGGTGAGGCCACTCATAACCAACAGTAACAGCGTCAGGAGAGAAGTAATAATTACAAGTCCAAGCCAGCATTAGTCAAGGGTCCAACTCTAAATTCTCTACCAAAGAGGCGGCCACGCTCCGGACTTCTTCAAAAAGGGCAGCAGCTTGATCATCGTCGACAGTACAGGCGAAGCCCTCCTTAACGATCTCTAGCTCCACCCCGGGATAGAGTGACTTCACGATGGCTAGCACCTGGCTGGCGCTTGTCGTCGACGTCTCCTGGATATGGGCCCTGAGCCTTTCAGGACCCGTTGATAGCAATGAGAGAGCCTCGTCATCACCGCTTAGCTCAACTTCTCCAAGGCGCAGGAACTCGGCCATCCCCTTGATGGAGTCGCGAAACCTGCCGTGAAGATCATGAGCAGCTCTCACCTCCCTCTGGAGGGCGTCAACCCGCTCCTCCGACTCCTTCTTGACCACTGCATACCCCCAGGATTGTCATGAGAAACGTTACTAACGCGGGGGACACGGTGCTGAGTGAGAGGATAAGCACCTTCCAGCTCCTGCAGCAGTCGGGCGTTGTCGGCTAGAGCCCGGGCTTCAGAGTCCTTCAACGGTTGGACTTGTTCACGGTGAACGCTCTCCAACTCCTGCGCCAGCCTAGAGTTGTCGGCATGCATCCGGGACTCGGAGTCTGTTAGCGCCTGGGTCTGATCGCGGAGTCCTGAAACCGGAGGCAAGGCCGGGGGACAATAAGGAACCAGTCGGCAAACCGGAAGGGAGATAACGCACCCACCTTGGATCGCCTCGGTCAGAGTTTGGACTTGGGTCCAAAGCTCCAGCTGCTTAGCCTCGCCCTCGCGCCGGACACGCTCCAAGCTAGCTTCGTACTCCTCATGCTCCCTCACCTTGGGAAGCATTTTCTTGAGGAGCGCGTCCCTCTCCTCGGAGCATTCTCCAAGTGCCTGGGAGAACACGGTAAAAATGAGGAATATACGCCGCCCGCCATGAGCATAAGGAAAGGACGATAGCTCACCTGGACCAGCTGGGCACCCTCGGCAGCGTGCAGGTAAAGCTCTTCCCTTAACTTCTCGTCCCTCTCGCCGAAAGCTCTCCATTTGTCTTCATGATGAAGGGATCCGGGGAGGTGGGGAACTGAAGCGGTCGGGGTCGTCGGGGATCTCCTCCACGGACGGCAAGGGGTTGATATCGCTCGGCTCAGCAGCTCCCGCAGGAGGTGGAGTGGTTCCCCTGGGACCATCGAACTCGGCGGGCGCTGTCAAGCCAGCATCGACCAGCCCCGACACAGAAGCGTCACCACCAGACTCCGGGTTTGGCGGCAAAATGTTCTCTCCTCCGCCCACTTCATCGCGGGGCGCGGCGGAAGGGGCCTTCAGGGGAGTTCCCACCCTCGGAGCCCTGAACGCCAGGAACAGCTTGAGCATGTGACGAGGAAAGAGGGGCAAAGGGGAAAGGGAGAAGCTAACCTGTTCGACCTCCTTATCTTCGCTCTCGGCTTTTTAAAGGCGGCGAACCGCTCGAGGGGACAGTCCGGCAATTGGGGTTCAGGCGGCGACGCCGACTTCTTGATGTATGCACCGGTGGCCTCCGAGTGGGCGGGCCTGGGGGCAAGCGGCGACGACACCCGCTCGGCGACTCCCTCGGGACAGGCTCCTTCCTCTTGGCACTCGGCTCCTTCCTCTTGGCGCTCGGCTCCCCCGCTGTGGGCTCGGCGGGACGTTTCGTCGCAGCTCCCTGGCAAGAGGAGGCGCGGGCGAGAGGGGGATCTGAAGAAAAGGCCACCCGGTCCTACGACGAGCCAAGGGGGTAAACCCGGTTAGCAATCGAACGGCGAAAAGACGCAGAAACCACTATGAGGCCATGGCACTCACCGCAGGAGGTGGATTCGCCAAGCAAAAGGCGCTCGGAGTGTGGGGCGGAAGGATAGTGACGTCCGGGGCCAGGAGGTCGCTCATCCGGATCACGAGTAACTCCCGATCGATAGCCTCGGCAACCTCCCGCGTGGGGTCATCCTCCCGGTACTCATACCCCAAGAATATCCGCTCCTTGATGGGCTGCACCCGGCGAACAGCGAAGTTGGAGAGGATCCCTACGCCGGTCAGTCCCGCCTCTTTCAAGTCGGAGATCAGGGCGAGGAGTTCGTTCACCTGCCCCATCTCGTGCTCGGGAGGCACCGCGGTCCAAGAAGGGGACACCCTTGGGGGCTCTCCGGAGAAGGACGGAAGGCATGGCTCCATGTTGGCGCAATAGAACCACTCCCGATGCCACCCCTTGTTTGAAGTCCTGAAGGGGATGGCGAAATAGATCTTCCTCGCCCCGTCCCTCAGCTGAAAGCCGGCGCCCCCAACCGCCTTGGGCGAGCTCCTGCTTGGAAAGGGCTTGAGAAGGAAGAGGTGGCGGAAAAGGTTGAAATGCGGGCGAATCCCGAGGTACGCCTCGCAGAGGTGGATGAAGACGGCGATGTGAAGGATGGAATTGGGGTTCAGGTGAACCAATTCGACTTCGTAGTAGGAAAGGAGCCCGCGGAAGAAACCGCCAGCCGGAAGCCCAAATCCGCGCTGGAAGAAGGATTCGAAGACCACGATTTCCTCGCAGCGAGGGGTGGGGTAGAACTCGCCGCAGTCGGGCGGTGAGGCCGATCGAGTCGCCGGCATCACCCCCATGGTGACCATCGCATCCAAATGCTCCTCCGTCAGCGTGGAGGGCACCCAATCGTGGGCCGGCGGCAGCGCGATGGGGTCCTGAGGTGGCGAATTCGGCATTTCCTGGGATGACATCGGCGGCGCAAGGAGCAGAAAGCGGCGGCGGCGGCTAACCCTAGCGGCGAGGCTCGCGGGGAAGGCGATGGGTTTCTGAAAACGAAGAGGCGAGAGGCGTGGGGCGCGAGAACGGGTTAGTCTGGTGCGTCTCCAGGGGACTATAAAGGGCGACACTTATCGCCGGAGGTAGGGCCCGTCGCTGCCAAGTTTGACCGGGGAGCGACTCGCCCGGATTTGGTCCGCACCCCGCCACGCGTCGGATCGTATACTGGATGCTGTGAAGACGGAATCAAACATTGGGTCACCGGACCCGAACCCAAGGTACGCTCCATGATGAGCCGACTGCCGTACATGTACGGGTACCAATCGGCCAAGAGCCAAATGGTGGCGCGCTCCACGACGAGCCACGCTATGCCCCGGCATGACTGGGTATAGGCGTCACCAGACCCAAATCAAAGGTACGCCCATGATGAGCCGATCGCCGTACATGTACGGTACCAATCGCCAAGAGCCAAATGGTGGCGCGCTCCACGACGAAACCACGCTATGCCCCAAGATGACGGGTATAAGCGCTACCGCACCCAAATCAAAGGTACACTCCATGATGAGCCGATCGCCGTACATGTACGGTACCAATCGACCAAGAGCCAAATGGTGGCGCGCTCCATGACGAAACCACGCTATGCCCCTAAGATGATCGGGTATAAGCGCCACCGCACCCAAATCAAAGGTACGCCCATGATGAGCCGATCGCCATACATGTACGGTACCAATCGGCCAAGAGCCAAATGGTGGCGCGCTCCACGACGAGCCACGCTATGCCCCGGCATGATTGGGTATAGGCGTCACCAGACCCAAATCAAAGGTACGCTCCATGATGAGCCGACTGCCGTACATGTATGGGTACCAATCGGCCAAGAGCCAAATGGTGGCGCGCTCCACGACGAGCCACGCTATGCCCCGGCATGACTGGGTATAGGCGTCACCAGACCCAAATCAAAGGTACGCTCCATGATGAGCCGACTGCCGTACATGTACGGGTACCGCTCGGCCAAGAGCCAAATGGCGGCGCGCTCCGCGACGAGCCACGCTATGCCCCGGCATGACTAGGTATAGGCGTCACCAGACCCAAATCAAAGGCACGCTCCATGATGAGCCGACTGCCGTACATCTACGGGCACCACTCGGCCAAGGGCCAAAGGGTGGTGTGCTCGGTGGTGAGCCACGTTGAAGTCCCAAAGATGGTCGGCGTAGACGTCTTCTGCCTAAGCCATGAGCGCATTTACAGTTATTTGTTAAGAAAATTGAGTCCATCGAGACCTCCCCATCAACACACCTAACGGCGAGAAATGGCCACCGCAGGCGAATAGCGAACCCACGTAAGACGGCCGGTCTCGAAGCACTCGGGGGCTACTGTGGAAGTCACATATCTAGGGGTCGGCTAAGGGGCCCAATTGACCACCCATGAGGATGGACCGAGTCTACCAGGCAAAAGGGAGGGAGTTCCAGAAGGAGCCGGACGGGTGCAGAGAAAGCGAGCGAACCATGGCGCCAGAGGCAGTGGGTGGCAGTGCGCCTCTGACCGAATCAAGGCCGCTCACCATAGATGGTATCTTGTTGTCGGACGCTACTGAGGCGGTCTTCCTCGCCATCTCCAAAGCGGCTTCCACAGCTTTGTCGGCTGATCGCCAAAGAACTCCCCTGTCGTGCCTGGGGTGCCCGTCCGGTGTATATAGAGAGAACCTTGTACAGAGAGAGAGAGCCCCTTGTAACCAAGAACATCAATACATCCACGAGAACAACGAAAGCAGGACTAGGGTATTATCTCCATTGGAGAGCCCGAACCTGGGTAAAAAATCTCCTGCGTCTTGCTTTACCATCTGGCTCAGATCTTCCGCCTAGTCCCTCTTCTTCTTTTTCTTCTTCTTCATTGTCGGTAACAACCATCGACACTTACTACGCGTGAATACGGCTTGAATGGTAACAGAGTAAACACTTGGATCCGGGGAAAAATATTTGGTCAACCAAAGCTTTATATCACGGATGCTAACTCTATCGGGGCATAAGTGTTCGCCATTGTATTTACAAAACTGTTCAAATCAACACCATTTTGCCCAATTTTTATTTCACCATCGCCATAATATACCCTAAATTTCATCAAGATCCCACATTATTGCGACGACATAAACAAAATTGATTTTTAGATCACCACTAATATCACTAACAAACAATGTTCAAAAACCGCTAGGCGATAGGCGGGTGAGCCCATTGCCTAGCGCTTAGTTCGCTTAGGCGAAATCACAAAATGGCATGTTGTAATGAAATAAAGAAGTGAATTCATACCATATTACTAATGAAGCGGCTCTAGGCGATCTGCTATTACTATCGATGTATCGCTAGTCACTAATGCCTAATGAAATTCTCGATGAAATTCTCAAATGAAATTCTCTTGCTACTACTATCGATCTCATCGCTAGCCACCGGCCAAATGAAATTCTCAAATAAAATTCCCCACCCATTACGGCCAGACGCTGTGCTTGCCCCCTCCCCATAATTTTCCTCTCTTTGAATGCCCCTGTCGTCCACTCGCAAAAATATGGCAAGCACAAGCCTCACCTCATAGATCAGAGCTCTCGGATGCTAGCGGTGCAGATGCTCTCGCGCCAGCGGCTGAAGGAGGAGGAAGAACAAGCTCGGATCGAAGTCGGGAAGACAAGCTCGCCTTTCGGACGGCAAGCGCGGGGGATCTCGGATCTTGGCGGTAGGGAGGCGGGGAGGATCTCGGGGCACCGGCGGCGGACCATGATCTTCGCCGGTGAGCACGATCTTCGCGACCTAGCTTCCTTCCTCTTCAAGACGCGACCAGTAACCTAGCTTCCTCCCTCTCGAGTTTTCTGTTTTCCCTCTTATCCAACCTGCACCGCCGAGCTCCGCCTTTCTTCGCCGAAAGCTGCCTTTTCACCGAGTCCTTTGCCTCGAGCGACTGCCTAATGCCGCTTTTCATTCTCTAATATTTCTAAAATTTAAAATTTCTAATATCTAAAATTTCTAATTTCTAAAATTTCTAATATCTAAAATTTCTAAATTTTCTAATATCTAAAATTTCTATTTTTTTTGCACTATAGAAATTAAATAACAAAAATTCAAAAAATTACCTTTTTCCTTTTTTTTTTCCTCCTTCTTCCTCCTCCTCCTCTCTCTCTCTCTCTCTCCTCCTCTCCCGTTGCTCTCCTCCTCTCTCCTTGCGCCTCGCTCTCTCCTCTCTCCTCCCGCCTCTCGCTCTCCTCCTCTCTCTCTCCTCCTCCCTCCTCTCCCTCTCTTCTTCTCCCTTGCTTTTCTTTTTTTCTTTCTTTCTTCTTCTTCAAGCCTAAGAAGAATAGAAATGCAATGCTCGTTCAACAGAGCAGTGTTGTCGCCACACCGCCGCTGCGACTACTCCTCGCTTTGTGACACTGGTCATCACCACTTCAAAATGCGGATTAGGATATTGTCGCTAAACCGCTTGGCGACTACCCTATTATCGCCAAACGGTTTAGCGACCGGATATTATTTCTGTAATTTTTTAAATACGTGTATTAATGTCGCAATTTCGAAATAAAATAATATTATTTAAAAAAAATTCGTGACTTTTCTGTTCGTCTTTTCAAGCAAGAGCTAGGCAGGAGAAGTATTGGCACTTGAAAAGATTTCCCCAAAAAAAATAACTGAGGTGAGGTGTCAACATTTAGAGTGGTAATCTGTCTTTCAATCGATGATCATGACTAGCCAAAACATTCCTTATTGAAGATTGTCGAGGTTATCAAGTGGACTGGGCGATACGATAGAAAAGATAATGCCAGTGCTTTTGTGATCTGTTGAGAGCGTCGAGTGTGGTCTGGTCTGGTCCCTTCCCTTAATTGCTAGACCAGGTCCATGCGTCATCCATCGCTATGTTCCACGTTCTACTGTATCAACAAGCCAAGTGCATATTGCACGCGTATTACAAATTCCAACATTAATAGTCAAAAAAGTCGCCTGCCCATATATATGTAGTTGTTGTGTACAATCTATTAAATGCACATACTCTGGGAGTGAATCCATCCGTTCGTGGTCGGTCAGTCATCGTTGGAATGTCTCTTACGCGGTACCAACAAGTGACTATGGATCTTTATTATCTCTACTATTCTAATTACTATTTGGTAACAGCTGTTCGTTCTTCTCCACCCCGATCTCTAATAATGGCAGGTCATTACAGATAATTATTCTTTCCTGATTTATAGCCAGCCATATCTCTTTAAATATGGCTAATTATTATAGCAAAATCCCTGATTAGTGCTGGTAATTAATAGCCAGCCAATCATTCCTTTTGTATTCTATTAGAGGCTACAGAGAGAAGGGGACGAGGCCAAGAGGGGGGAAAAGAGGAACATGAGATAGCGAACAGAAGGATGTTTAGGAAATGTGGTCGTAAAAGGGGAGATATAATAATTTCCGAGCTGATGTGGCGGGACCAAGCAGATCTTTGGCCTCCTGACCGCGCTCTCCCCCAACTACTGGGTCTACGCCACGCTGCGCCTCCTCACTGGCTTCAGCACCGACAGCTAGGTAAAATTCTATACCAAATATATTTCTGACTAGATATTGTCAACATACATGAGTTGTTTATGTTTCAGCTTAACTATCTTTTGCTGTTCTTTGTTCCACCCAAGCAGTATCATATTTGATAGGCTGGCCAAAAAATGGAAGATTGTATGAGCTTGATACAAGCAGACATCTCAATGAGTATGGTGAGGATGGCTTACGGACGTTGACACTATCGTGCAGAGTGCTGCAGAGATCAGAATATTCTTTTTGGAGTGATGAGTTTCTTAAATAAAGACATCTATTAGATTTGATAAAGAATTGCAGCTCGAGCGAGTCTCAGATTTGATTGAAAGAGGGCCCGGTATCCAACGGCAAATAAGCATGGCTAGGCGATCGATGCGCTGCGACGGGCCCGGCCCGGCCCGTCTTGCCGTTCCTTGCGTCCCTCTATACGCATACGCGTCTTGCGGCGCCACGCCACCTCCCCTCAAGATCCACCCGCCTTCTCCGGCCGCACCACCCAAAATCTCCCAACCCAACACAAACAAAATTAATTC
This sequence comes from Guadua angustifolia, assembly GCA_036346375.1. Taxonomy (NCBI): domain Eukaryota; kingdom Viridiplantae; phylum Streptophyta; class Magnoliopsida; order Poales; family Poaceae; genus Guadua; species Guadua angustifolia. Next base: position 21,881,425 of record CM070518.1, on the reverse strand, counting down.
AACGCTCCCGGCCTCCCGATTCCATCGACGACCGTCATGAGCGAGCCAGGCGCAGCCGGAGATCATGATGCCACCGCGCGCAAGCCGCCGCCGGAGACCATGACGCCCACCTGCTGCACGAACACCAACCAGCAGCAGCAGCAGGCGCCGCCGGACGACGACCAGCTGGCCGAGCTGCGGGAGATCTTCCGCTCCTTCGACCGCAACAACGACGGCAGCCTCACGCAGCTCGAGCTCGGCTCCCTCCTCCGCTCCCTCGGCCTCAAGCCCAGCGCCGACCAGCTCGACGCCCTCATCCAGCGCGCTGACACCAACTCCAACGGCCTCGTCGAGTTCTCCGAGTTCGTCGCCCTCGTCGCGCCCGACCTCCTCGACGACCGATCCCCCTACTCCGAGGACCAGCTCCGCAGGCTCTTCGGCATCTTCGACCGCGACGGCAACGGCTTCATCACCGCCGCCGAGCTCGCCCACTCCATGGCCAAGCTCGGCCACGCCCTCACCGTCAAGGAGCTCACCGGCATGATCAAGGAGGCCGACACCGACGGCGACGGCCGAATCAACTTCCAGGAGTTCTCCCGCGCAATCACCGCCGCCGCCTTCGACAACATCTTCTCCTGAGAATGGGATCCGTCAACCGACCTCTTGCATTTTACTCGTGGCGTGGTGTGGATTTCTCATGCATCGAATGCTCCATCGGTCTCTGTATGCTGTTAATTTCTTGGATTTCCGCTTTCTTTTTGGGTGAGGTTTCCAGTCAGATCAATTTAGGCTGCAGGTGAGGAGAGGTGTTCTTGTGAATAATAGATAAAACAAACAAACAAACAAAAAAAGGGACAATGCCAAGTTCAGTTTAGGAAGAAATTGTTCATGCGTGAATCCATATTGTCCATTATCTTTTGTTTCAGTCACTGTTTGCATAATTTCGTAGCGTGGTTTGATGCTGTTCAAGAATGAGGAGATGATCCTTCCTCATCTGTAAATAGTGTTGCATCCATCAAAAGGACCTGAATCGTACATGCCCACCCTCTCTGCTCGCTTGTTGATCTGACGGTGCCCTCGTGTTGCCCGTCTAGCTTGTTGCACTCATCGTGGTCCTGGATCGTCGTACCAAATAATCGAGTGCATGATAGTCTTGTCCTGAACTTTGTCGATAAGAGTTTGCTATTAGCATTGGGCAACCACCAGGCACAGGCAAGCAATCATGCATGCTTATCCTTCTTCGACTCTAAAGAATGTGTTTGATCAAGATCCAAAAGAAAAGGTTCAAACGTTTACAAAGTCTTGGATTGGAATCGGTCAGATAGCTGTCAGCTGCTCGTTTTGCTTGACCTGATTGAAGCTGCAGTAATCGTTGTTTAAAGATGAACTATCCCGCGAGCCCAGACAACCAAACACATCCGTATACAAGAATCTTTTAAGCTGAGCAGGTAGTGTATATGTCTTGCCAAAATTCACAGGCTAACTGATTGCATGCTCTGTATCGTTCCCAACAGGAATGTGGACGCCGTGCAAGTGCAATCACACATCTGTACATCGTGCCTACTTTGTACCTTTCCTTTTTCTTCCATCCACCGATTCAACTGGAAATCATAGCAAAGGTTCTCGTTCGGAATATCGGAATTGTTCTCCATTCTTGCGGGGATAAATTGAACCGTTTTGTCGGGAATTCTAGCAAAGTTTTATGCCAAATCTATGTGTTCTTAACTAGCCTTAAGGTGAAAAATATTTAATTATCACGATTTTCCCCGTGAAATGTTATTGTGGAAACGCAACATGCCTTGACAGAGAAGATTAGATGGGACACTCGCGCCTAGTCTTCAAGGAGATGATCGATACTCGATCTCTTGTCTCGTACTAGTTAGTATGCCTTCATGCTTAGCTTACTTAACATTTCCCAATTGTACATGTCAAATTGGATCAGCAGATTTTATGCCTTTTTTTTTCAAATTCCTATGCTCCAAACTTAATGTCAGGAAGGCTTTTGTCACGGTTTTTTGCTTTCCTAATTTCCATGTGGAAATTCACCACGTCCGTGTAGAGAGAAGAAATTGCATGAAAAAAATAAACGGCTGTGCAGCATGCGTTTTTCGCTGCCACGACAGCCTTTCTCATGCCATGGTGGCTCCACTCTCTATTATACCCTACGGCCATATCTGGCTCTGGAACCTCTAGGATTGATTAGTACCAGAGAGAGACACTTGTTTTTTTTGGGTTGTTCGGCCTGTGATCTTAGTTGTTTTTGACCTTGCGCATAACCATTTCGGGCAAGGACCATGGACGCCAAGATTCAAAATCCCGGCGAAATTTCAGAAATTTCGGATAGAGACAAGATTCCAAATCTCGACGAAATAAAAAATTTTAAAAAATTGCTACAGCATTTTTCAGAAACTTCGTCGAAATTTCGTGTATTTCGACCGGATTTCATGTTTTTTAGAACGGATTTTGCAACAATTTTTTTTGGATAATTATAATGACATTTTGTAAGTAATACATGCAAAAAATTTGCAACAACCTATTTAGCTCAGTTGGTAGAGCGGAGGGGGCTGACCTACATCTAGGTCGCGGGTTTGAATCCTCCATCCGGAAGGTTGCAGTGCCATTTTTTTTGTGGTCGTGAACTATACAAAAAAAATCCAAAATTAATGCACAAGAATGCCCTATGCAAGTACTCGAATCCACAGCCACAGGGGTAACACCCTAAAGCCCTACCAACTGAGCTAAATGGCCAGGCATGTATTATATGCTAAAATTTCGGTGATTTTGATTTCAAATTTACCTTTTGAATTTTATTTAGATTTCGGCCAAAATCTCAAAATCTTGTTGAAATTTCAGATTTTAACTATATCCAAGATATACTCAAAAACGAAATTTGAAACCTTCGACGCTGGTGCCGCCGGGCGCCAGGCCGTTAAGGTAAAGCTGCTGGAGACGTGACCACAATATGCTATCTCGGGTCATCTCAAAGACCACAATGCATATGAACCGGTCCAAACATGGTTGGACCGGCATTAGAACGGGCGGTCCGACCAACTTGATAATACAAGGCAAAAAAGTATATTTTGCAGTAACGGGAGGACGTGGAGAGAAGTAACGGGAGGGAGCTCCTGCATCCGTAGGCAGTTCATTAGTGTATACCACTGGTCATTTTTTTATACTAGTTATGTATTCGTATATTACAAAGAGCAGTAATTCTGTCTACTGTTCATTCTAAATGTGCAATGGTTAAATATTTAAATCAATTCATCGAAACATACAAATTCTAAGCATTTGTTTACAAACTCGTGTTTAAAAATATCTTTAATTTCGCAATCTAAAAGCTCTCACATTGCAAAATACTTTGCAAATTTTATATACACACAAGCACTGCTTATGTATAAACACAATAAATAGTAAACAAGGTTATATAAAAATCTTAATTGAAATGCATGATTTTTTCATATGAAACAATGTAATTCCCAAATCGTATAATGAACATATAATCAAACATAACCCCAAACTGTATTATAAACATCAATTTTTTTTGGCACATTTAGTAATATAGCTAGTAAATAAACCAAATCTTAAATGACCTCTGGCTCTGCTCCCTCCTCTCCAACCTTCTCGCCTTTGTGCCCCTAAATGACATCGCCCAGCGATCGTACTCTTCGAAACCCTCGCGCACCTTCTTTAAATCATCGTAATACTCTTCGTCGTCCTCCTCGTCATCCATCTCGTCCTCGTACACCTCCGGGGTGCCCTAGCCGTCGTCGTTGTGATTGTGCCTGATCTGTGCCCTGGGTGAGCGCCTCCCCTCCTCAGACCCCTCGTCATCGCTGGCCTCCTGGTGCTGCATCGCCAGGAGTGGCGTGTCGTCGGGGTCTCTCATGTACTCCTCCTCCTCCTCCATCCCCTCCCCCATTTTCACCGCCCCCCTTTACTGTGGCGTCAGTGGCGCAGTGGGGGATTGTCGGCAGTGGCGACATGCTGCTCTGGCTACATGTCTGGGAGGGACGGGTTGTCCATAGGTGAGCGAAGCAACTCTAGATTTGGCGACGGCAAGGTGAGATTTTCCCCCTTGTGTGGGTTTGATTTTGCGGGGAGAGACGAGAGAATTTGAATCGAAGCAGGAAGCGACGAGCGAGCAGGGGACAACAGAGCGAGTTATGGAACACTGGAACAAAATGGAAATCTCTTTTCATCTCAACCGTTCATGTCAAATTCAACGAATCAGATACTTTGGAGGAGAACGGGTGATAGTCACTAACTCGTAATTAAAAGTAGTATATATATATACTATAGAACGAAATGGAAATCACCTTTTATTTCAACCATTCGTGCTAGATCTAACGGATCAGGTACACTTAAAAAAACGAATGATCGCTGTCAACTCGTAATTAGAACCGTCAAACCCGTGCACCGTGATGCACACCGGGCCCATTGCTGGTCCCACTTACTTTTTTTTTTGGGGGGCTAAGGATGAGACCCTCTCGTACTATTTTCTTAAGTGTACGCCTCCATGCTTAGCTCACGCATCTCTATTGCATTGCGTTTTCGTGCCTTATATACGTAAATGTGTATTTTTACGCTTTTAGCCCTCTTTCCCCTTGGTCTCTCGTCATCTCCCGCTCCGCTTCCAGAAAAACCCCAGGCAGCCTCGAACCCTCTCTTCTCTTGCGTCTTGAAGCAGCACCAACCGGAATCACGCCTCACACAGCGATTCCACTGTTCAGCTCTCGATTGGGCAGCTTCCTCACCGTCGCCGCCGAGATGGAGATGGAGGCGGCCGCCGCCGCCTCCGACGAAACCCTAGCCGCCGTCTTCGCCCAGCTCAAGCCCCACACCGTCGCCCTCCTCGACCTCCTCCGCAGCCGCAGTCCCGCCTCCAACTCCACGGCCTCCTCCTCTCTTCGCGCCATGGCCGCCTTCCTCCGCTCCGCCCCCGCCCCCGCCTTGCAGCTCTGCTTCGAGTACCCACTCCCCCCTCCCTTCTCCGCTGCGTTGGTTGAGATGATTTTTTTTTGCTCTGTTTGGTTTGTGGTCTAATTTAGCGCTTGATTGGTGATTTGTGCTTTTCTAGTTATACGGTGTTTCCATTGCTCCTGCTCCTGGATGCTGCAGTGCAGTGCAGGAAGGAAGGTAAGGCACCAGGACAGGGTGTGGGGGAGCTTCACATCACTGATGCCATTGCCGAAGGCGCGCTAGCCTGCCTCGAGGTGCTCCTCACCAAGTGCCGCCTTACCTTGGTTAATCAGGTGCTTAATTCTTCTCTGCTATTGTCTGATGATTCGCTAGTTTACTCTTTTGGGATCCCTAGCTAGTACCTGCCAGGGTTTCAAAAATCAACGAAAATCGCTCGAAAATCGTGATTTTCAACTGTATCGAGCCGGCTCGATAAGCTATGCCGGTCGATAATCTGGTCAAATTTTAAAAATTCGAAAAAAATTATGTGTGGAAAACCGGTGAAAATCGCTTGAAAATCGGTTTCTGAATTGTTTCGCTTAGTTCACCAATTTTTTTTGAAGAAAACCGGTGGAAAATCGGTGAAAATTGCTCGAAAATCGACAAAATTGGTCGATTTTTTATTTATTTTTTGATCGCCGAGTTCAAAGAGTTTGACTTTAAAACCATTTGATTTCTAGCGATTTCTGTTGAAAATCGCTGCTGACCACTTTATAATTTTCCAATTGGAATCGGTATTGTAAACCCTGGTACCTGCTAATTGCTGCTTTACTAAAAACCTGTCAATCTCTCACCATACCACTCAATTTGATTTGGCAATTGGTTTCCGGACAACTAAGAACTACATGAAACAGTCTCCTGAATGTTTTAGTGCTTGATGGGCAGAACATGTGGATTGAGCCTAACTGATGTAACAAAGCTACCAAACTTTGCGCTGCAATCGATTTTCGCTCAGTTTCATTTGGATGTCCTATTCACCTAAACAGAACATGTGGATTGTGTTCATTTTTTGGTTGATCCACCAAGTTATTTACACCTGTAACACTGGTATATTTTGTTTGCTTTACTAGATGGTTGCACTGCTGAAGAAGTTAACTTCTGGGGCAATGCTTTCACCTTTGGAGGCTTCAGAGGAATTCCGCCGGGGAATCATAAGATGCTTCAGATCCATGGTTCTGCAGTTACAGCCATGCTCGGACCACTCTTGTTCATGCAAGCAAGCAACTGCATTGCCTACAACCCCAACTATTGCAAGTTCAGAAGTTGGCAGTGTGGTTCACCCAAACGACTCTGCACAACCAGAGGAGTGCTTGTTCGCATTCCTCCGGTCCCAAAATGCTTCAGCTGCTGTGGGACACTGGCTTTCACTTCTTCTCCAGGTATTGCATTCGTTCCTGAATTTATATATGTATGCTTTTCTTTTCTGGGTGGCTAAGTTTTTTTTTATATATTTAAATAGAATACCTTCGCCATCTAGTGATTCTTTTATTTGTTTAGACATGTGTTCTTTTATTATATAATCATGGTTTGGTGGGATGGAGTTCTAATTTTGGTTTGTTTTCTTATGGAAGTCATCAGAACTTGAAGCATCAAGAGGTCACCATGGCAGTGCAGATGTTAGGAAGGAATCATTGCTTACACTGCGCGTCCTTATTGCCAAGGTGAGAAGTCCTGTACATGCACCGCATTGGTGGTTTGCTAGTTGAGACACAAGCAATGCTTAAGCATCTTATTGATCAGCACTCTACATTGGTAGCATTTCCCTCCCAAAAATCCTGCCACATAAGCAAGAAGGCATGAATAGATGAATGGATAATGAGACCAAGGCAATGTTAGCTGTGGCATTGGGCCAAAAATGCTGCCAAATAAACAAGTTAGCTGTGGCATTGGGCCATTGGCATTATAATCAGGGTAGCAATCTTTACTCATTCTGGAACAAAAATGAATGAATTTGTTGAACAGATGTTATGTATACCTACTTTCAGAGATGATATAAATACTCAATTTCCTCTGATTGCTTTAGTAAGAATCAGCTCTCTTTTGTGCTTGGCACATTCTATATATTTCTTGTGGGCATGATTCCTCTTTCCATAAAAGCATGGTTCAATGGTTTTTATTTTTTTTTGTGGGCATGGCTCCTCCTGCTGAGACTATCCCTTTTTTTCCCATTATGCGCATAATTCAGTGAACTCATCTTTCTTGTTTAGGTAGGTTCTGCTGATGGTCTTGCCTTTTTCCTTCCTGGAATCGTCAGCCGTCTTGGAAAGGTTCTATACACATCTAAGACTATGATTAGTGGTGCTGCTGGGAGTGCTTTGAGCATCGAGCAAGCCGTTCTTGGATTGACTGAGGCTTTGATGATAGTCCTAAATGACAAGGAAAATTTCAGCGCACTTGATATGCCTATTGATAAGAATTCTACTCATCGTTCTGGTGGCAGTGGTTCGAGTGAACATGTATTGCAGATGCTTCGCCAATTGCCAGCCAAAAATTTATCTGAACAGACAGGAAATGATACAGAGGACTCTATCTCTGATGTCAATAATATCTCTTCTGATAGAAGAGCACTGCATGTAAAACGGACAAAAAAATGGCTTGAGGAAACAGCTAGTAATGTTGATAAATTGCTTACTGCCACACTTCCACACGTATGTTGATGTTCACTTTTTTCCCCATTTGTTTGTTATTTTTTAGTTAGGATGTCATTCTTCTAACTCTGCTTAATATTGTATCATTTTGCAGCTTTCTATGCATTCATCTGAGAAAGTAAGGAGGTCGGTGGTTAATGGTGTAAGAGGACTTTTGTCTACTTGCAGCTTTACATTAAGGAGAAGCAAGATGTTACTTATGGTAAGTTAGTAAATTGTAAAGTTACTGTCACTTGTGAAAAGGAATGAAACTGAATATTGGATCTACTCTTACACTTGCATATTCTACAACTGTCATCAATCTCCGGCGTGTCTTATCATTTGAAATTCATTCACCATGCGTTTAGATCTTTGGCTCAGCTAGCATTCTCCTCATCCTTGACTCGAAGCTGTATTTATTTTTAACTTAAAAAGGATAATTGCAGGAATGCTTATGTGTTCTGGCGTGTGATGATGCAGCATCTGTGTCTGAAGCCGCACAAGATTCTCTTGATTATCTTTTCATGCAGGGTCAGAGTTTTCTAACAGAAAATGAGGTTTCTGATATTTTTACCAGGTTTGTGTTATTTTATTTTCTAGAAACAGCAGAGTTGATGGTGGGCACGAGGTCCTCAACTTTTTTTTTAATGTAAACAGGCTACTTGAAAAGTTACCGCAAGTGGTACTTGGAAGTGAGGAGACCACTGCTCTTTCACATGCTAGGAGACTGTTGGCTCTAACTTTTTATGCAGGCCCTCAGTTTTTGATAAATCACCTTCATCGTTCTCCTGTAAGTTCTTTACATTCCTTTGGTGGGAGCACTGACTCTTTGAGTTCTTCACAGTCCTTTCATTGGATCAATTACTCTTTGATTGACTTTGAACTTGATTCCACTGGCAGGCTGTTGCTGCTCGTTTGTTTGATTGTTTGGGTTTATGCATTAGTCATAGTTCACAATTTTCTGGTTCCATGGACAAGCTAATTGTATCCAAGCCATTGTCTGTTGGATATCTGTATTCAATTGCTGAGTTAAAGAGTGGTGCCTATCCTAAAGATATGACTCATAGTTTTCAGCATGTCCCGGCTGCATCCACAACCTCCAAAATATCTGTTATCCAAGATAATGGTTTGCCAAATGGAACACATGGTACTGTTGAATATGAGCTTCCCCATGTACCTCCATGGTTTATTCATGCGACTAGCCAGAAACTTTACATTGCTATTGCTGGAATAGTTAGGCTTGTTGGTCTATCAACAGTTTCAGGTACTTCAACTGCAAAACTTATGATTTAGGAGCTGTTCTGCTTGTCCCATTTTATGAGTGCTAAAATTTGTGACACTGGAATATTGCCTTACCATGTTTGGTTGCTTGTGATGATGCTAGGGGAAGAAACCGGTGCGTCCTTATCTGTTTTTGTTGATATTCTACTTGATCAATTCAGGAGGTTGAGCACTGAGCTGCGCGCTAAAGATATTCACAAAGGTGGTATGCAGAGGTGGTACTTGAAAAGTGATGCCGGAAAAACACTACGCAATGCAAGCTCTGCTGTTTGCATACTTAATGAGCTCATGTATGGTCTGTCGGAACAATCCCTCAGTATATGTTCACAACTATTCAACAAGAGTTCAGCACAAGTGATAGGGGTACCTGGTCAAAATGATCAAATAACTGTTTGTGGGCAACATGGTGGAGTTACTAATAACAGAAGATTTTGGAAGATAAGTGAGCAAATGGGCACTAAAGACCACATCATTCATTGCATTGGCAGTATTCTGCATGAGTACATGTCTCCAGAAGTATGGGATCTCCCAACAGAGCAGGACTCTGAGCTACTCCTAACAGAATTGAATCTTCCATTGCACTTCTTCCGCGATACCACTGCACTGCACCAGGTAATTATGCATCGTTGCAATTTGTCAATCTGTTTTGTTTTAAGTTCTTTTTTGCTTGTTCTGTTTTGAATTATATTTTGTCTACTCAAGTTCAAGTTTTGGTCTTCTGTATCAGGTAATGGTTGAAGGAATTGGGGTCTTCGGTGTCGTTCTTGATCAAGATTTTGCACGTAGTGGGTTTATGCACTCTTCGCTTTATCTTCTGCTACGAAAACTTATAAGTTCAAGTGTTCAGATAAGAGTTGCGTCAGATGTTGTCTTAAGAGCACTTGCTGCTGCTGGTGGTTATTGTTCGGTAATTGATTGCTTCATCTCATGCAGGAATTCTTTTTTTTTCATCGTTGAACTTTGCATTAATGTTTGTTCTTCCTCCTTGTACAGGTTGCTCAATTTGTTGTCGCAAATGCAGATTATGTTGTTGACTCTCTTTGCAGACAGCTGCGTCACTTGGACCTCAACCCCCATGTCCCTGACATTCTTGCTTCCATGCTGTCTTATATCGGTGCTTCTCATGACATTTTGCCAATCTTGGAAGAACCGGTATGATTAGGGTGGCTACGAATCTCAGAAGCAAAAAATTCCATTTCTTCAATTGTTTGCCTTTTTAATCGAGTAGTGCTTTTCATACTCTTCAATAATAAAATTGCCTCGTAAAGCATCTGTAGTTGCTAATTGGTCAAATCAATTGCCACTTAATTGCTTTGGAAGTCAGGCACTTTTCTTTTTGGGAGCACTTTCCTGTTTTAAATAAACGCTAAGGGGATACCATGATCTATGGGGAAGCAAGGGACAAAGTTTGTCCTTTTATCAGAACAAAATGTGTTGTTTTTATATTTGAAACAAGTTTTGTTTGTGTAACTTCCATTGCAATACATGTAAACTTACAGATGCGGGCAGTTTCTTCAGAGCTGGAGGTTCTTGGTAGGCATGATCACCCACATCTAACTGTTCCATTTCTGAAGGTATTATGATATACAAAGTTTTGATAACATGTGGCGTCTGTTTTGATTGTTCTACATAAAAACTATTTCTTTGCCTTCTCACTAGTGGTCCCAATCCTTGACTCCAGTATGTATCTCATATCAGGTGCCCTACTCCTTTATATAGATAGATGTGTCTGGAGACTGATAACGCTTGTGATCTCTTTCTTTTTCTATTGGTTAAGGAATGCCAATAATGAAATAACTGATAGAGCTGCTAATGGATTTCTTGTCCCTCTTGATCTCCATTCTCATTGGACGTTTTACTTACTTGCCTGACCATTTTAACTGTTGCATTATATTGCCAAGTTTTCATACCATTTCACATCAGGGATGGTGCTTTGAATTTTTTTACTGAGGTTTCTATGGAATGTGTTATTCTTATTGTTGTATCTGGAAGTTAAGGAGTATTGCAATGCTATGCAGTGATAGTTGCAATTGGCCTACTGTGTACATATGTACTTAGGTGGAGATGGTGGCCAAGTGGTGAAACAAATGGTGGAACAAAGTGACTCATTAGTGCTATTTTCTCTGTATTGGCATCCAAGTAGTGAAATTGATAGTGGAATAATATCTCTTATTAGGGTTGTTTTATCTCTTAATTAAAGAGATACTTGTGAAGTCTATATATATATTTTTTAAAATCCATACAGTGCAAATGTTGATTTGTTTCTAGTTCTCTGGTATTATTTATGTGCTCATTGGCGTATACAGAATTCCAGCACCACACGTGTACTTGTTTTTCCTCTGTGTTTTTTTAAATGTTTCACTGAGCAAGTTCTTTTCTTTCTTTTTGGGTACCTGTAGGCAGTTTCTGAGATTGCCAAGGCATCTAGGCATGAATCTATTAGTTTGCCAGATGAGGCACGGTCATTTTATGTGAAGGTCAGATCCGAAGGTCAAGCAGTCCGAAGTGTGATAGAGAAGAGAACAGAAACCAGTGCAATGTCTGGTAATAGCTCGACAGGATTCAATTTTGTTCATCAACATCTTCTACAGTAGCTAGTCTGGGTTGCAGTTCAGCATAGTAATGAAATAATAAAAGTAATATCAAAGCATGCAAAATAAATTTTATTTCCACTATACCATAGTGGGAATTTGCTACTTATATTTTTGAGATTTTTGCAAAAAACCCACCTTCAAGTGGTTGAGTTCGTAAAAAACCCACCTGCATCTCAAAGTTCGTCAAAACCCCACCCGTAAGTTCTATGTGGTTGCATATTCCACCCCCAAGGGCCAATTTGCTTGCTAAAGCTATTACATGTTGCTTGCATGGCAATCCCAGTGGGCCGGTCATGTGAACTATGTGTTAGTAGCCGAATTCTTACTCTCATTGAGAGAGGATAACAATAGGAGTTGGGGCAATTTTCTGGTTTATTTCTCACACAATGCCATGCCAACCTGAGGGGTTGGGGTTACATATTTATAGCTAGCCAGGGCAGGCCAAGCATATGCTAAGATGCTAGTCTAAGATGCTAAGATGCTAGTCTAAGATGCTAGTCTTAGTCTAAGATGCTGTCCTGGTTGGGGCAGCAAAAGAACTACCATGAGGACCACAAAGACTAACAGTACAAGGACTTATTCCATCATTGTCCCCTAAGTCTTGTCCGTCGTCTTGTGGGAAAGTTGGACCATCCGGTCTGGAGCGAAGCTCAAGGAACTTGATCCTCCCAAGGGCTTGGTGAAAGTGTCCGCAAGTCGGTCCTTAGTGTTGATGTAACGCGCCTTGATGCTTCCTTCGTCCAAGCAATCCGGATGAAATGGTACCGCACCGGATGTGCTTGCTCGTTCATGAAAAACGGGTTCTTTGCGAGGCCAAAGCGACTTCTTTGTCATACCGAGTTCCACCGCTTGATCTCTGAGGAGATCACCAAGCAGTCGAGCAAGCCAAAGTGCTTGAGTCGAAGCGGTGGAAGCCGCTATGTACTCGGCCTCGCAGCTGGACAGGGCCACCACTTGCTGCTTAACCGACTGCCAGCTAACGAGGCACTTGCCGAGGAAGAAGAGAATCCCTTCGTGCTCTTCTTTGGTGTCGATGTCGCCGCCGTGGTCGCTGTCATTTGTGGCCAGTCGACGAGGTGTGCCTCTACAGGCACCTCGGGTAGTAGAGGCCGTGGTCGAGAGTCCCCGCAACATAGCGGATGATCCTCTTCACAGCCTGTTGGTGCTCCGTCGTCGGTCGCTGCATGAACCGACTAACGTAGCCGACGGAGAAAGCCAAATCCGGCCGTGTGTGGACGAGGTAGCGGAGGCTCCCCACAAGACGCCGCAGATCTGCGTGAGTGTCCACCTCTTCCGTCGTGTCGTCGCGGCTCGGCACCGCTCCTCCATCGGAGTGAGTCTTTGGGTTGCGATCGGTGAGCCCAAACTCAACGATCGCTTGGCGTGGCGATCTGTCGAGCGTGATTCCGAGTCGCCCTGATGCACCTCGATCCCGGGTAGAAGAAGAGAGGCCCAGTCACTCATTTGGAAGGTGGCCTTCATCTCTTCCTTGAATCTCGCCACCTCCATGTCCTTGGTCTTTGGTGATCACCAAGTCGTCGACGAGACACCCACCGCCAGGCGTTTCCACCATTGCCCCGCCGTAGATGGCCGCCTCGTCGCGGGCTTTGCTCAAGCCCATCCTTTGAGCGTGGAATCCAACTTGGCATTCCACGCCTCGGTCTGTCGCAAGCCATAGAGGGCCTTGCGCAGCGTAGCACCTGCCCTCCTTGCCGAGTCTCAAATCCGTGGTGGTGCACGAGACCTCCTCCTTCAAATCGCCGTTAAGAAACGCCGATTTAACGTCCATGTGATGAACATGCCGGCCTTCTGGGCGGCCAGCAGCAGGAGAAGTCGCCGGATTCCATCCGTGCACGGAAGCGAAGGCATCGTCGGTCGATCCTCTCTCCGCACGAAACCGCGCCACCAAGCGAGCCTTGTGCTTGACGATGGCGCCGCTTCATCCTCTTCGCTTGAACACCCACTTAAGAGTGATCGCGCGGTGACCACGAGGGAGATCAGCAAGCTCCCAGGTGCGGTTCTTCTCAACCGCATCCATCTCCGATTGCATCGCGACACGCCATGCCGCATGTCTCGCGGCCTCCGCGAAAGAACGAGGCTCGCTGTCATCACACGCAAGATGCAACTGCGCCTCCAGATCGCGAGGCACCAGTCCCGGCACCGGCTGGTCGCCGAGAAGGTTCCCCGTCGTGACGATACCGCACGGCCGCCGTCGTGATACACGCCGAGGCGCCTCATCGTGGGAGGCGAGTGCGAACTCCACCGCCGTGGTTGACACTAGCCGATGTCGGAGTGGGCGTGCGGAGGAGGCCGTTAGTCTTTGGAGTCGCGGAGTTGCTCGTTGTGGTGTTGGCGAAGAACTTGCCGCAGCCGGTTGTGGCCGGAGAGCATGACGCCGAGTCGGTGGAAGCTTCGGGGGCTGGGGTAGGCATGTTGATGAAGAGGAGCCGCCTACTCCAGCTCCTTGAAGTGGGCGTGCTCGGCAGTGAAGTCGTTATGCGTCGAGTCGAGCCATCGCCCACCGCTTGTCCCATGCCCATCCTCGCCGCCGTTGAACACTACGTCGCGCGGCGCACACGCCGTGTCCTCGGTCAAGAATGCGGTGAGCCTTGAGCCTCCGCGTGCCGAGAACACCCACAGTGCTTCTGTCGTCAAGCTTGCCGATGTGGCTAAGCTCTTTGAAGAACGCGAGGTAGCCGAAGACCCGTAGGTGAGAGACCGCCGGCTTGCGCCCATGCCAAGCCTCGTACGGCGTCCTGCCATTGAGAGCCTTGGTGGGCGAGCGGTCGAGGATGTAGACGGCCGTCACCACCGCCTCTCCCCAGAAAACTGGCATCCCTCTGCTTGAGGAGGGCCCGAGCCATCCCCACAACCGTCTGGTTGCGCCGCTCGACGACGCCGTTCTGCTGCGGGCTGTACGGCGCGGAGTAGTGGCGCTGAATGCCCTCATCCGCACAGTACGGCGCGAACTCAGCTGCTGTGAATTCGCCGCCGTTGTCGGTCTGCGACGCGCGATCTTGCGGCCGATTCCGCCTCCGCGGCGACTTCTTGGCTACGATGGCATCCGCACCTCTCCTTGCTGCCGAGAACCATCACCCACATGTAGCGGGAGAGGTCGCCGACGAAAGCGGCAAAGTAGCGTCGTCCTCTGGTGTGGTGGTGTCACCGGGCCACACAAGTCCCGTCTGCACGAAGCTCGAGCCGCTCCTTGGCTCGGGCTCGATCGCTGGGAAAGGGAGCCGCCTCTGCTTTGTCAACACGCAGACGTTGCGAATCGCTCCACGTGGTCAAGGCACGGAGGCGCGCACCATCTTGTTGGCACCGAGCCTCTTGAGGCCTCAAAGTGAAGCGCCCGGCGCTCATGCCACTGCCACGCCTCATCGTCCCGACGAGCAACAAGGCAGAGAGGTTGTGCCACCTGCACGTTGAGGACGTAAAGTCGATTGATGCCTCTGGTTACCTTGGCAAGAAGGCGACGATGGTGATCCCAAATCCTCATGACTCCGTTCTTGATCGCCACGCACGAGTCGTTCTCATCCAGCTGTCCCAAGCTGATGATAGAGTTCCTTAACGCGGGGATGTAGTAGACTCCGGTGAGCAGCCTGTGCTCTCCAGACTCGGCGGTGAAGAGGACAGAGCCCCCTTGCTCTCAGCTAACATGAAAGATGTGCCAGCGTAGGGTAGGGCGCACGAGGCGAGCATGGGAGAATAAAGCACGATGCAAGACCGGGAGAATAGAGGGACAAGGAACAAGGTAATCGCCGACGTTGCAGCTGTGTGGGAAGATTTTCAGTATGTGGATGTACTCAGGAGCAATCCCCTCAGCGGGATGTCACGGGTGGAGGAAGAGCGGAGGAAATAGTGGTGCGAAGTAGCTGGCTGTGGCCTTGACCTCTTGCCGTGCAACGGAGAAGCTGTGATGAGGCTGCCGTGTTGCAGGTGCAAGGACATGTCCTGGACAGAGGAGGTGTGTATTGAGGCAATTTTCTTCTTTCTTATTCCTTCAAACTAATGCCTGATCTCTTTATATAGAGATGGCTACACAAGATAACTAACAAGCAATCTATTTGAACTAACAAATCTTATCTTTAACTAACTTGGAGATAAAGTAAACTAATGCAACTGAAATAGATAAAATCTAACTACCAACGTGATCCCCATGGGGGCTAGCTGCGCTAGGTAGTTTATGCCTCCTGGTGTATGTTATGCCCCACATGACAGGGAGATAGCCAGGTTATCGGTTCTTGACTTCTAAGAGCTTCAATGAGTAAATTGGCTGTTGGAGGGGGATTGCGACCACATATAACTTGTGGGCTGGTATTTGACGAACTTTTGAGATACAGGTGGGCTTTTGACAAGCTCCCCCACTTGCAGGTGGGGTTTTGCAAAAATCCCTATATCTTTTAATGTATTATCTTTGTATGTTTTATATAGATATGGTTTGATAAGTTGTGAACACTACATCTAAATTGAGAGAGTAAAGGCGATATGGCAACTTTGACTTCCTCATTTGATTTAGGCGGTTCTACTTGCATTTATTTCTTCTATCCTTATCTTCCCACTTGTTTTATGTTATTTCCTATTGCATGCTTACCTTGGTCTAAGAATATAAGTGCTTATATTGCTCGTGTGGATGTCTAGAACATGATGGCAGTAGATTAACAGTGTGCTAGGCTTTTCCTGTTGACTCCAACCAAAAGCATGTCCAAATTACTTTTCTACACCATGGTGCCAATCTCCTTTTCTCCTGACTTCTCTATCTCTACGCAATATATACAAAAAAGTGGTTTTGGTCCTGCAATTACTTTATTCATGAAATACTTATTCATTTAATCACAATCTCATACGCAGTCTTTGTGGTTTATCAGAAAGAATGGATGTTGATGCTCAACCTGATTTTCTGAGATTGGAATATTGGGAGGATTTACTTTGCAAGCTAAATGAGATGAGAAGATACAGGAGAATAGTTGGATCTCTTGTTGGCTCTTGTTTATTAGCTGCCACCCCACTTCTCTCTTCAACCAAGGAAGCAGCTTGTCTATTAGCCCTTGACATTGTAGAGGTATTTATTCTACTAATTGAAATAAGTTTATGTTCTGGTTCATTTCATTGGATATTTTACTTGCAAGGTCAATATATTTTCCTTATTTTTTGGCCATGCATTTTACCTGTTTTTCCAACTGTTTTGTTTGGTAATTGTTTTTGGTCAATGGTCTTATTTTGAAATGGCGTTCCAAGTGTTAGGTTTTTATACGTTATAATAACTTGAGTTATCTATTGCCCATCATCTTAAGGAATGGAAAACTCTACAGTCTACATCCAGGGAAGAGATTTCTATAATGGTTATACTTTGTGTACCACTGTTTATTTGTCTTCCATGTTATTAGAACTAGGATTTAAATCTATTGTTCTGTTTAATGACTTTTGCAAACTTGCTACCTTACATTACTTGGCAACATACTTCTTAGATCGTCATGTCTAATGTCATTCAGTGTTAATTAAAAAAAATTATACTGCATTTATAGTAATGGTGTAATGCTACACTGACAAAAAAAAAATGCTTGAAGACTTTTTTGTTTTACCCTGGCAATGAGGTTTGCTTCAGGCATTTGGAGTCACATTGAAATATTTTTTGCTATATACAGAATGCTTTTGTATCTATTGCCAAGGTTGAGGAGGCTTATAAGTGTGAAAATGAAAGCAAAGTTGTCATTGAGGAGGCAATCCAGTTTTTGTCAATGGATGAACTTCTTGATGCCATGGATGCCGCTGAAGATGTTGATGAGAATAGATTACTCCCAGCTATGAACAAACTATGGCCATACTTGATTATCTGTCTCAAGAACAAGATCTCGGTGGTACGGTTTCTTACATCTGATTGTTTTGCATTGTGCAATTCATTGTTCTGTTTGCTTGCTTGCCTCGTTGGTTTTGTCCAACTAAAACTTTCCAAGAAATGTCTCTTGTTTGAACTTCATACATTGAATCATTCATCAATGCTATTGTTTCATGGCTCACTAGCTCGAAGTGGGCATTTGGCACCATCCAATCAATGAGCTGAACTGCAGATTCTTCTGACCAGAATCAGATAAAGAGCCTTGGGACTTTGGGTTGCCTGTATCATATCTAAGTTCAGCATTTTCGTTTTGGCATTTGTGTTCTTAGATGCTTGGTCTTCCTATAGTTGCTTGGGGATCCTATATGACGCATGATCAAACTTGAATCACCATCATTTATTTCCATTAGCCTGTGACACATGCTACTATTATTATTCTGAGGTTTGTCCTTGTACAGTAACCTCACCTTGTAAATGCATACGGCCTACCCTTTTTTATATTGTTGCCATGTTGGGTTGATCCGTTGCATCCATATCTTTGCTCCTCTTATCTGATCAAATTTGGTAGTAAAACTGATCATGGATATATTCAGGATTTTCAGAACAGAACATAGTGCTACCAGATTTATTTCCAATTTCCAAGGGTCTGTATTGATTTTTAATGTAGATAAATGAAATGCATAATATTTAGGTAAATTTTGTAAATGATGTAGCACCCTTATAACCTAACCCATCTCTCCTGATTTTTCGTACCACCCTTTTTTTGCTTGTTGCTGTCATTGAAGTTTCGATATAATTCTGTAGCCATGGAACAAATACTTATCAGCAGGGTTCAATTTTCCAGCGGTAACTGTCCGGAAACCAGTACTACTTGGGGTCTGAGATTTTCCCCAAAACCAAAATTTAAGACCTGCTTGCCAGCTGACCAAAACATGAAAGTCTATTTCACTTTATGGAATAATGTGCATGGTTGGTTTGTGCATGAAGTAGACCTAGTACGTGTGTTTTAGCTTGGATCTGGAATTTGCCACGAGCCAATGACCCAACTTAGATATCTGATGAACTGATGATCCCTTGGCACGTTAACATTGAATATACAGGAGTTAATACAACAACAACCAATCCTTTTGTCCCAAACAAGTTGGAGTAGGCTAGGAAAGAAACCCAATCAAACCTCTAAACCTTCGATCTTGGGTCATGATTCCGTTACGTGGATCGCTAACTTTCATTCACTGCTATCCATTGCCAAATCTTTGGGAACATTTCAATCCCTCAAGCCTCTTTTAACTGCCTCTTCCCACGTAAGTCTTGGTCGACCTCTGCCTCTTCTTATGTTTTCGAGACGACATAAAATTCTACTACGCACTGGTGCCTCTGGAGACCTTTGTTGGAGATGCCCAAACCATCTCAGGTGATTTTGGATAAGCTTCTCTTTAGTTGGTGCTACCCCAACCCTATCACGTATTATATATCATCATTGTAGATTCGATCTCGTCTTGTGTGACCACAGATCCATCGCAGCGTTCGCATCTCTGCTACGCTCATCTTCTTTACATGTCTTTTTGTCGCCTAACATTCCGCTCCATACAACATGTTTAATCACCATCCTATAGAACTTACCCTTTAACATATATGAGTTACTAAACTGGTGAAAATTCATTTGCTTGTTGCTTTTACTTTGTGTTTATGCTTTTTATTTGTTTTCAGCCTTAATGTAACTTACATTCTTCTTGTATGATATCGCTCTCACCCAAATAAGGTTTTTGCAGCCTGTTGTCAGAAAATGCACGGAAGTGTTAAGTAGAGCCATTGGGATATCTGGTGGTGATTTTTTTGTACGCCGGTTTCATAAGGATGGACCTGTTATTTGGAGGTTGTTGGCCTTGTCTCCATTACGACGGAAAAGAGTGCCATTAATGGATGAGAAAGCAATTATTTTACCATATAGGAATACCTCACTTACCTCAGAGGAACCAATGGCTGAGATCTCCAGCCAAAAGATTCAGATTGCAGTCCTGGACATGATCACTGAAATATCTTCCAACAAAAGAAGTGCTATTGCATTGGAAAGTGTATTAAAGAAGGTTTGTGGCCTTGTGGTAGGGATTGCCTACAGTGATTTGATAGGTTTGCGAGAAGCTGCTATAAGGGCATTGGCGGGACTTGCCTGTATGGATTCTGACCTAGTCTGGCTTCTTCTCGCAGACGTGTATTATTCACTGAACCAAAGGGATATGCCTTTACCACCTAACCAAGATCTGGTGGAGCTATATGATCTTCTGCCCCCACCAATGCCTTCAGGAGAGTACCTCTTTGTGCAGTATGGTGGTGAGGGTGTTAGATGTGATGTGGGTGCCTCATCTGTACATGAGGTGTTCAAAAGGATGCAGGATGCGGTCTTAACATGAAATCCAGTAAACCGCTCAGCTTTGTTAATTGGGTTATGAACTTATGGGTTTGCTGCTGGCAGTTGGCACACTTCTTTTTTTGAGAGTTCTACTATGTTCTGCTTATGTGTTGAATCCATCTCTATATTGCAGCCTTGGCACCTTACCGAGGACATTGTGTCTCACGCTGAGTCGGTGTCATGAAACATCTCCCTGGCACTGACAAAGGGTAAACTCCACTTTCCCGTGCAAATCAATATTTTTCAGATGAGGAAATTTGAATAACACCTACATCAACAAGAGAGCCAAATAACAAATGTATTGTATGTATTATGGAAACTGTTTGAGACACGGATTATATATTTTTCTTCATTGTGTTTAACTTGAATTTGGAATCATAGATTATTCCCTCCGGTCACAAATGTACTGTCGTTTTGGACATTGACACGGTTAATTTTATGATATTATTTTTCGAGACAAATATACACATGAATTTTATGGATCCAATATAAATATTTTAAAAAATATCGGTAGCCAAAGTTTCCAAAGTTTGACTGCACGTATCCCATAACAACATGTGACTGGTGGGAGTAATTCTTTAGTGATATCATTTAATCTCCATATTGAAATGTTTTGCCGGTTTACTACTGCTGATACTCCTGTGCTTTTTGGCTAAACATCAGTACATCAATGTTCAGAGGAAATACTCATATAACCCACTTCGACATTATTTTCCCCTTTGTCTGAATGGAATGATTAAGGTTAAGCCACAAGGCCCACAACTCACAAGGCTAACCATGTACTTCAATAGCCTGTTCTTTTCAGTTTAGGGAGGTGAAGATGATATGCTTTCTTAATAACCGATATACATTATTGAGCTGTCAGATATCTTGTGTACTATTAGCTTAACATATTTTCAAGAAACATCTGGTCTAAACACGAAAACCCACTTATGTCCACACACACACATACGAAAATAAATGAATACCCCTGATTAACCTATGTAGGAATCATGATGAAGGATGAGCCGGAGCTACAAAGAAACATTTTTGCAGGAATCGTGAAGAAGGATGAGCCGGAGCTACAAAGAAACATTCTTCTCAAATTGTGGTTATGTTGAATTGGATAGGTCGGTGGCCTTAGCTGGAATCAGATGAATAATGTCATCTGTTTACACGTGCGATGCTGTCTGCCACCTGTGTGCTTCTTCAAGTTTGAATCTCTATTTAGCAGTAGCGTAACAACTGTAGAAGGCTAGAACATTGTTGCCCACAAATTCGTCAGAATTCAGAAAGGTGCAGTGGATTCTTGGAAGGCTATCTTATGATTAGGATACAAGGAAAAGGACATTTGGTTCTGATAGGGATGGTTTTGTAATTATGTGGTTTAAACAAGTCAAAACTGTGTCAAATATCATGTAAGTGCAGATGGGAGAGTTGCTTTACTTTCTGAAGGGTGTTTTGTAGGAACAAATATTCTTCTGCCCGAAACCCTTAGAAATTTGTATGGAAGCATCATGTTGCTGTTGAATTTTCTGATTTGCTTGAATTTGAAGCGCAACAACCGTCAGTGATTTATGCAGATGTGAACGTTTTACGTTTTGCAAGAGAGAGATTTCGTATTCATGTCAAAAGATTTCCGTTCAAAAGAAAAGTCATCAAAACCCATGCTCAATTAACGATGACGTGCTCATTACATGATTGTAAAAAAAATGTAAGGCGTGCTTTGGCTGTTACTAACTAGGTTCTTTCTTTAAGAGCACAAGAATTTTAATAATAAAAAGCTACTTGACCCAGAATTGGTGCGCCTGCCTGCCTGAGACTCTGGGAAACCATCAGAGCAACGCAAATATGTTTATGCGAAGGAGCTCTTTTAATAAAGAGAGGAGGAAGAATAATGATAGCTTTCCCGTAGTGACTGACGTATTACATTACAGATTTACAATTGATCAAGTAAAGGGCTCCCCTCTCTGGCAAGAATGAACAGGCCTCCATCACCTCTCGAGATCCTGAAGTCTTTGTCAAGGTAGGTAGTCAAGAGCCAGGACCGGGTCCTGTTGTTCCCAGGAATTGGTACCTTGAGGGGTCGCTGCCCGGAGATGGACCCTGCAATGCTAGCAAAGGCTTGCTGCAAAGGGTTCAGCACCTGCTGGACTGGCCCCAGGCTGATCTTTTGCCCAAATATATCGATCTGTGCAGGCAGATCTACTGATGACGATATCTCTGGAGGCTGAAAGCTCCCTTCTTTGAATTGGACCTTCATTAAAATGATCACCATTCGAGTTATCATAAGACAGCTTAAACGGTAAGGGAAAAAAACTCGCAACTGACGAATCATCAGAAGAAATCTTAATAATCGTGGTGCACACCCCAAGCATCTGACGAATCATCACAAGAAATCTTAATAATCGTAGTGCACACCCCAAGCATCTGGTGCACCGAGACTTGGGTATTTATAATCAGTTGCCTTTGTAGGGATGGCGTCACCCTAGTTCATACAGCTACTGATGACTATTGTTGGAGAATACCTGAAGAGCTACTGATTGTGCATCATACAGATCAAGGGACTACAACCGTGCCAGCAAAAGACGACATTGCCCTTCTTTTGTACTCATAGTCTAGCCATTCTTGTAAGGGGTATTCCGGTCATTTGTACAGGCTAAGAGCCTATAAATACCCCACCCCCTCTTATTTGTAAAGGAGAGCTCTCTTGAGCATTATAAAGGAAGACTCAAAACTAACGAGCCTTCGAGGCCCTGCCCTCCGGAGGCTAACCCTCGTAGACTCGTCGACAGGAGTAGAGCGGTCCTCTCGGACCCCTAAACCTGTATAAATTCCCCGTGTCATTTCCACTCTTGTGAACGACAGCCCGTTAAATGGCTGACGTCCATCCCCTCTTGCGTGTTCGGTTTTCACACCTACGAGTCTACGACAACTATATACGTGCAAAACATGACTCAATTTGGATAATCATGTCTATATGCCTGACCCAAAATCCTTCCCAGCTATTGTATATTCTTTAAGCCTAGCAGAAGTAACAGATATAGAAGCTTGGTTTATTGAATAGAAAAACACAGTAACAAAGTTGGTTTATACGACCTTTAAAGTTTAAAGACAAAACTAGCAAGTATCAATTGGAAAACACATAAGGTATCATCATAACACTGTAAACGGAAGACATAAAATTACTACACAATAAGGGCCAGTTTGGTAGAGCTCACTCTGATTCTGATTCTCTGTTAGAAGTGATTCTTCGAGAGAAGTGATTCTTCGAGAGAAGTGATTCTGTCGCTGAAAGTGATTCTCTAACGAATCCATAGGATAAACTCTATGGAAAAACTGACTCTTTGTTGGGAGTGAATCAGGAGAAGCAGCTTTTTTTCAGCTCCCAGCCCCTAGTTCATTTCGGAGAATCACTTTACGGGAATCACCCTGGGAGCGATTATCAGAAAACTGCTGTTTGGCAGAGCTCCACAGATTCACTCCGCAAAAGCTGGGAGCAGAGCTTTGCCAAACAGGGCCTAACTATACTGTTATTTAAATCTACATTTTAAGCAACAGCAGGTAGGCACAACTAGAAAAGTAGCTTAATAAGGAGCTTCAGACTTTCAAATTTAATAATGCAGCATGGTGCTTAAAGTTGTCGAACAAGCAAATTAATTGTTCCACATAACTTATCTGGATAAATGAATAACCAATGGAGTAATGCAAAGCAGCAGTTGGCATTGAATCCAAAGAAGCATAACATTCATCACAAGGAAGTATGTACCTCTATCCTTGATGGACTCCGAACCTCAAAAGAAGCAGTTGCACTGAATGAAAACGAAGCAAATGGAGTCGAGATAGTTGACGCATTGACTACGGTCATGCTTTTTGTGTCGATTTCTTGGGATATCTTCTGAACTTTGGAGAATGGTGTTGCCCCAGCAAGTAGAATAGGTAAAAGTTCAGAATATGCTGTATAGCTGCAAGTCAATTAACACACACAGTTAACATAAGATTTTACCTAGAAAGAAATTGATCGCATCAGCCGCAAAAAAACTATGTTTGTAGGAGTAACAAGTGAGTGGAAAGCATTAACGAGGTTTGGAATAGATAAAGCAACAATGTTCAGCAGCCAGAAGCAAAACATGAAGCATGGAAGAACAGACATGTATAAGAGAGAGGATCATTAAAGGAAGAGTAAATTTTACAAAACTACAGGTTTCTTGTAGAAACTATCAGAAAATTACAGATTTTAGCTTCTATTTCAAAAAAAAAACTACAGATTTTAGAAGAACTTGTTACACAAAACTACAGATTTCTTATACAAATTATCAGAAAACTACATATTTTTGGAGAACTTGTATCACACAACTACAGGTTTTAGAATTATTCGTTTCTTGTAATGGGTCTAACAATCCAAACCCACATGACAGCCTCACGTGTGAGTTAAACAGGAAATGAGGGCATGTGAGACCGCTATGTGGGCTCATACTGCCAGACCCGTTACAAAAAATGGTCAATTCTAAAATCTGTATTTTTGTGAAACAAGTTTTTCTAAAATCTGTAGTTTTGTGATATAAGTTCTCCTAAAATCTGTAGTTTTGTGATATAAGTTCTCCTAAAATCTGTAGTTCTGTGAAATAGAAGCTAAAATCTGTAGTTTTTTGGTATTTTGTACAAGAAACCTGTGGTTTTGTGAAATAAATTCTTCTAAAATCTGTAGTTTTTTGAAATAGAAGCTAAAATCTCTAGTTTTCTGATAGTTTGTACAAGAAATTTGTAGTTTTGTGAAATTTACTCTTAAAGAAACCATGCTTAGATAGGTTCATAGTCATGTTTCTTTTAAGAAGGCACAACAAAGATCCAGTTGATGGCTTACAGGCAATTCAACCCAAAAAAAAAACCACCATAAAGCAATAAGCTATACATACGAACAGCCAATGTCGATACTTTGAAAAATACCGTGGATTTACTAAACTGATGGATTGCATCTTCATGAAGCTTCTGCTATCCTTTTTTGCAGCCTATATGCTTAGGTTACATGCCCTCAAATCCCATCAATGCCATATCCTTCTCTCTTAGGATTTATATAAATGCCACAGCTCAAATAATTTGCTTATTAAGTAAAGGACATGAATATATGAACAAACATATAAGGTCTGTGCAGGTGCATTTCGGATTTATATCTCACCCTTGATCATGACTGGTTTCATTTCATTCAAACACACTCCTTGGACTACATGTCTAGTTAACACCTTATATGACTGACCGACTGGGTGTCTGGGTTCACTTATTGCAATGATTGAAGAAAACGAGTATTGAGAATTATAAGAGGGAGCATTCGGTTGGTTACATGGACACTGGACAGCGTAAGAGCAGTTGAGGGATCATTTCGTCAGGGTGAACCATTGGCTTCTTAGACAGTAGAACTTACACCCTTGGTTCGCAATATCAACGAGCAACACAGGTAATGAACGGCAAGCACTATCTAGTATCTAGAGCAAAACAAATACAACTCTTTGGCTGGCACGTAGTAGTACGAACATGCAATAAGGTAGCCAGTAACAAATTGCAAAAACAGTGGTACCATATTGGAACGCCACAAGAACTAACGTCCCTCCATCAAGTTTATAGGGTATATTTTCTCTTGGCACAAAGAGCAAGGAGATATTGAAAATGTCTATGCCACCCCTAATTGTTATCTCTAAGCACTATATTCAATGGATGTATGTAGAGCATATCAAGTAAATATGAATATTTATTGAGCATAAAGGGAACATCACACAAATTTGTGTTGGAACATGAAATACGCCATATATTTTTGGACAAGGCCATTTAAAAAATACTCCATATAAAATTGGCCGGAGGGAGTAAGAACAGTACCAGTCTAGTTCCCCCTCCGTTGTTATTTTACTTGGCCTTTTTGATTTTTGACAGTCTTGAAGACGTGTATCTGACGTTAGTACTTTTTATAACTTTAAATTAAGACTTAGTAATAAAATTGTAATATTACAAAAGCATTTTAAATGACAAATGTAACGGTATAGTTTTTATATAGCCAATCTATGTACTTTTAAACTTATGGGTGGTCTAACTCTGTTTGACAGCACGGATTCTAGGAGATGAAGTAAAAAGCAACGGAGGGAGTAGTAGTAATTAACAGTAGAGAGTGAAAAAGGCTGACACGAGGATCCAGTTGCCGTCGAGGAGGTCGGGCGCCTGGACGGGCGCGGGCGTGGGATTGGCCGCCTCGAGCTGGGTGACGAGCTCGACGACCTCCCCCCTGACCTCCGACGACGCCCGGAGGCCTAGCTCGGAGCCGTAGACGGTGTCCACCAAGCACCGCTTCAGCTCCTCCCGGCTCTCCTGCTCGTCGTCCTCCGGAGACAAAGCCTCCCCCACGGGCACGGGTGGAGGCGGGTCCCCCTCCCCCCACTCGTCGTCGTTGATAGGAGGATCGGCGGGTGAGGGCGCCTCTGGCTCGGGCTCCCCAGGCTCGCCCCACTCGTCGGCGACGATGGGGGCGCGCGAGTTCCCGGAGGCGGGGGCGCCGCCCCACTCGTCGTCGTCGATGGGGGGGTCAGGCTGGGAGGGAGGCTCGGGCACGGGCAGCGAGCGCTCGCCCCACTCGTCGGGGATGGCGCCCTCGAGGCGGCGGGACGCGGAGGGTGGGCGGAAGGGTAGGCGGGATCTGAGGGGCGGGGCGGTGGGCGGGGCGGTGGGGAGAGGAGGGGGAGGAGGGACGCGTGGGAGGAGGGGCGAAGAGGGGAGCCATTGAAATTGAATATTCCACCGCTTGCAGTTGCAGTGGCAATTGTATTTGACTAGACAGGGTAGCGTGCTATTGCACGTCGTGCTGTGTGGACGTGGGAAAAAATCGACGAAAGGACGTAAACACGATTTTCAATATATTTCGCTCGGAAACAGCGAAACTGAGTTACGGGAGAAAAAATAGAGAGTAGCGTGCGACTGCACGCCGTGTTGTGTGGGCGTAGGAAAAAAAATGACGAAACGACGCAAACGCGATTTTCAACATATTTCTCACACCGAAAAACATCAGAAACCGAGCTACGGGGGGAAAAACAAAGAGTTAGAGTTGTAGAAATATCTCTTTCGACGAATTATCTGGGAAATATCGGAGGCGAGGTGGAAAAACGAGGGGGAAACAGCTAGAGGAAAAGGCGAAAAATTATTAGTGACGACAACCTTTTGAGTTGCACATATTTCGGTGACAAAAATATTTTTCCTACCAAAATGGAGAAATGACTGACGTGATGACAACCTTCTTAGAGATGCACATATATTTCTGGTGACGAAAACATTTTTTTCGTGAAAAACGGAGAAAGGACTTAGACGTAAGGAGCGAGGACCTATTTGTTACGTTTTTGGACCTATCCGCTATCCTGAAAAATTAGAAAAGGGCATGTCCGCGATTTGAATTTAACGGGGGCTTTTTTCGTAAAGTACCGCGCGAGGGACCCGAGCGCGAAAAAAATTTTAAAATCTTCCCCTCACAAAAAATCGCGAAGGACCTGTTCGTAATTTCGAGGGACCTATCCGTAATTTAGAGGAACGCAAGGGCCTTTTCGCAAAAACAGGAAGGGTGACACGTGGCCACTTCCTTCACTCGGCAATCCCAGGCGGAATGTATTGGTTGATATTCATTGATTCCGATTGGAAGGGGATGGGAATCCCTCGGAGTGGATATTTATTTATTTATTTCTACTCGCCATTGATGGGCTGGGCCTGGTCAATAGCAGGACAGGACAAGAGGAGGAGTATTGCCGTTCGTTCACTCTTCTTATGGGCTTCTGACTCATGGGCTGATGGCGATCAAGCACAGTGAACGAACGAAACATTATATGAACACAGGAAAACCTCATTAGAATAAAACATTATATGAGCACATGGGCGAGTTTTTAAGGAGTACTAATCCTGTACGTGCCATGTTATCTAGCTAGGGGAAAACTGGGCAATATATTTATATTATATTATATATGAGCTAGCGGCCGGCGCAGAAGAGAGAAGAAGCTAGAGGATCGGCAGGGCAGGGCAGGGCAGGTTAGCTGCAGTTACTGTTGCAAAGTCCGTGGCGTCGGGCGAGGCGAGGGGGCGGACGGACGACTCGAGCTGAGCTGAGCTGAGCTGGAACGCGGAAAGGGATGGGCTCCACCACTGCAGGCCACGTGGCGGTGGCGCGGATTCACTGCGCTGCGCCCGTTACTGTGCGCACTTAAGGCGCGCATTTACCCGCCTAATTAATTACTCTACCCGGTCCCGGCCGGCCCGCCCGCATTAAGTAAGTCGATCGATCCGCGCGCTCGTTCGTTGGAAGCTCTGCTCCGTCCTCAAGGAGCTCCTTGCTTCCCTTTCCTCGCTAAATCCCTCCTGTAACGTACGTACCATGCTGCTGCCCTTTCCTTGCTTCATCTTTGGCAATAGCCCGGCCGGCCAGCTTCATATATATATTTTCACCGCTCAGGCTCCCTGACGAAGGAGGGGGATCGATCGAGCTTAACAACGACGAATTGACAAGAAGAAGACTGCCCCGCCGGGTGCATATATGCGCACCATGTTTGGGGACTGCCAGGTTCTCTCCTCCATGGCCGCCGCCTCCTCCTCCGCCGACGCGCTCTTCACCTCCCCGCTCATACCCAACCCCGCCCTCGCCGGCTTCATGTCCCCTGCTTTGCCCTTCCACCACTTCCCCACCACCACCACTTTGATACCTGTAAGTGGAGTACTCTGCATGCCACCTACCCACTCGACTCCTCCTCTTCTTTTTTGTCTGCATGCACGCCTGCGTGTTTTACACTACAGATTGGTCGAGACTAATCCTTCCTCTTGCTTCCTCTTACGCGCGCGCAGAAGGAGGAGGGCGTCATTGCCGGTCTTCAGGTGGCCAAGGACGACGAGATGGACTTGGAGCTCAGCGGCGGCTCCGGCAGCGCCCACCTGGACGGCCTGCTCAGCTTCGCGGACGTCGACGACGACAGGGACCAGAAGCCGCAGCACAGCGGCCACGAGCAGGCGGACGGCGGGCAGCAGCACTCGGCGGCGGCCAACAGCAAGAAGAAGCGGTACCACCGCCACACGGCCCACCAGATCCAACAGATGGAGGCGTAAGAACAACATCCAAACCATGCATCGTTTCTCTTATTGAATTAATCAAGCTCACTGTTAATGCAAAACTAAACAAAACCAAACCAAACCAAACCAAATGGAATACGTACGGATGCACGCGCAGGCTGTTCAAGGAGTGCCCTCACCCGGACGACAAGCAGCGGCTGAAGCTGAGCCAGGAGCTGGGCCTCAAGCCTCGCCAGGTCAAGTTCTGGTTCCAAAACCGCCGCACGCAGATGAAGGCCCAGCAGGACCGTGCGGACAACGTCATCCTGCGCGCCGAGAACGACAGCCTCAAGAGCGACAACTTCCGCCTGCAGGCCGCCATCCGCAACGTCGTCTGCCCCAACTGCGGCCAAGCCGCCGTCCTCGGCGAGATGGCATACGAGGAGCAGCAGCTCCGCATCGAGAACGCGAGGCTCAAGGACGAGGTCCGTACATAAATAGATAGATCCTTGCTTGCAATGCATAAAACCATATCCCTAGCTCCTCGAGCTCCACTTAAACCCTAAGCTGCAAAACAACCACTGCGCGCAAGAATTTCTTTTTTTCTTTCTGTTTTTGATCCTAACTGACCAACATTGTGCGAGCGTACGTGTGTGCAGCTAGACCGCTTGGCGTGCATTGCGACCCGGTACGGCAGCGGCGGCCGCCAGCCTGGCCTGCCGACGTCAGCACTGGGCTGCTTGTCGGCTCCGCCGCCGGTCCTCCTGACGCCGCTCGACCTCGACATGAACGTCTACTCGCGGCATTTCACCGAGCAGCAGCCCGTCATGGGCTGCGGCGACCACATCCAGCCCGTCTTACCGCAGCAGATCGCCGACCACGGCGCGGCGTACATAGGCGCCATGGCGCCTGTCCAGGATCAGGACAGGCAGCTGGTGCTCGACCTCGCTTCCACGGCTGCCGACCATCTCGCCAAGATGTGCCGCGCCAGAGAGCCGCTCTGGGTGCGCCTCGGCGGCGCGGCATCGGAAGTCATGGCTGTGGACGAGCACGCGCGGATGTTCAGCTGGCCGGTGGAGGGCGGAAAGCAGGGAGATGCCGCCGTGGCCAGGACGGAGGGGACGCGGGACAGCGCCATGGTCATCATGAACAGCATCACATTGGTAGAGGCCTTCCTGGACGCGGTGAGTTCATCATTTTTCTTGATTTCCTTGCACGTGTCCGCTGTTGATTATGTATGCCTCGATTAATTATGCTAAGCTGATGCATACGAATCAAAAAAAAAAAAAACTGTGCGTGCATGCAGCACAAATGGATGGAGCTGTTCCCTTCGATTGTTTGCAAGGCAAGAACCATTCAGGTGATAAGCCATGGAGCTGCTTCCGGCCATCTGGGCAGTGGATCTCTCCTCTTGGTAATTCTTCTAGTACAATCTTAACATCGAAAATTACTTGATTGATCTTGCTAGCTAAGCTAGTACGTGCATGCATGCAGATGCAGTAAATTGAACGTAACTGACGCTTTGAATTGATTTGGTGTTGGATTGAATAAATGATGAGCAGATGCAAGCGGAGGTGCAGTTCCTGTCTCCCCTGGTGCCGGCGCGCGAGATGGTGTTCTTCCGGTACTGCGTGCACAACGCCGACGAGGGGAGCTGGTTGGTTGTTGATTTCCCGGCTGAGGGGTTCCAGGACGGGTTGCTGCAAACCTCGGTGGTCAGGTGCCGGAGGCGCCCGTCCGGCTGCATCATTCAGGACATGCCCAATGGCTACTCGAGGGTGGTGTGGGTGGAGCACATGGAGATGGTGGGGGAGGAGAAGCCGCTGCATCCGGTGTTCAAGGACTACGTCGGTGGAGGCGCGGCGTTCGGGGCCACGCGCTGGGTCTCCCTCCTCCAGCGCCAGTGCGAGCGCCTCGCCAGCGAGCTCGCCCGCAACATCGCCGACCTCGGAGGTATCATTTCATTTCCACTTAATTCCACCACCTCCACACCTACTGCCTTGCTCTCTCTCTATATATACACATTCTAGTATCTTTGATTTCATTTGCTCATCCTGTACAAGTGCGTCCTTGATCAATTAGGGCTGGTGAAAACCTACCACTCGAATCAAAATTGCTTTGATTACAGCAGGTAATAGGTTTAAGATTGAGTCCATTTCAAGCCAAAGGAAAATTAATGAGGCTTGGCTTTTGTTCGATAGTGACTCGTTAGCTCCAATGTAAAATAATCATTTAAATAATAAATAAAATGATTTTATGGGTCTATCTATTTTTACTTTAGATTCTCCAAAAACTGATTCTGGATTGTGACTTTAGAGAAGCTGATTTTATATTTCTAGATGGTATTTGGTGGGTAATTACTTGGAATTTTCAGTGGTATTCTTATACTTGTATTACTTAGGATCCACAGAAGCACATATGAAATGGACTGTTGATTCTAGTGTATATGGATGAGCTGGATTATGAGAATCGTTTTTTAGAATCGGACTGTTTGTTTTTTACTCAACTTTTAGAGCAGAATTTAGAATCCACAGCAAAAACAAACAGACTCTATGTCGAACTATTTTAATTTTAAAAGAATCTCGATAATAGTTTATTAAGTTTGATAGCCAGCCGTATGGACAATTGTGATTCCAAGCCTTAATTTACCCGAACCCATCGATCGCACAATGCATTTTTACAATTCTATTCTGCCTGTTATGGCCTGACTGCCATGTGTTTGTCCTTTTGTCTCAGAGTGATAGGGAAGGTCCAACATTACATTTAATTGTTTCTCTTTTCAACTAGATGTCGTTTATCTGTTATCATCGTATAGTTTTGAAGGCAGATTGTGTGTACACACACTAGGGTGTGTTTGGTAGAACTTCAGCTCCATCAGATCCGTGGATCTGGTGGAGTTGGGTATTTCTAACTCCACAGATCCGTGGAGCTGAAGCTGTGAGTACATTAAGAGTGTTTAGATGAATCATATTGTTTACATTTTAGACCAAAAATATAAACTTAATTCATTTTATTTTAACCTACAAGTTTCAGATCTCAGGTAAAGCTGGGATTTAGAGCTGTACCAAACAGGCCCAAAACTATATAAAACAAGAATTTCTTTCCGCGTCACTTCATTAAAATTACCCACTTTTACTATTGCTTTTTAATTACCCACTTTTGTCACTATTAATGCTCTTTGCAAATAAACTTTTTATCGCAAATTGAGTTTCCGTTGCAACGCACTGGCACATAGTTAGGGTATATATATGTATGTATGTATGTATGTATGTATGTGCAATCGGTTATACTTACTACCACCATTCTTCAATCAATCGGTTAGGACCTTCGACCAGTAATATCACGACCATTCTTTTCTAGGTTTTTTTTTTTGGTTCTGAGTGATAACAATAAACAATTCTGCATTAATCCATCTTGACAAAAGTCTAACCATCTTCTTCTGTTCGTTTGCCTCGATTTCTAATTCCCAGTGATCCGCACCCC
The DNA here is from genome assembly GCA_036346375.1 of Guadua angustifolia. Lineage (NCBI taxonomy): Eukaryota > Viridiplantae > Streptophyta > Magnoliopsida > Poales > Poaceae > Guadua > Guadua angustifolia. Next base: position 21,849,226 of record CM070518.1, on the reverse strand, counting down.
AGAGGCGAGAACAAATATGATGAGGCTGTCGCAACGGATGATCAACGCCTTTTGTGCTAACATCAGTGCTTCTGGAAGCCAATCTTGGACGGCGCTCTCGGATTCTACAGAGAACACAATCAGGGTCGCAACAAGGAAGAACACCGAGCCGGGGCAGCCCAGCGGTGTCGTCCTCACTGCGGTGTCCACAAGCTGGCTTCCTTTCAGCCATCAGCAGGTGTTTGAGCTTCTTGCAGATGAACAACAGCGCTGTCAGGTAGTGGCCATCTGTATATTATATACTGGATTGTCGTTATGCTTCTTACTTTTATGCGTGTCATCCGATAATTTAATTTGATTTATCAGTTCCTTGATGAATGTTGCGCTTTTGCAGCTTGAGATTTTGTCAAACGGAGGCTCGCTTCATGAGGTGGCACATATTGCAAATGGATCACATCCAAGGAACTGCATTTCTCTTCTTCGCATAAATGTGAGTACTCGTCAGTTGTCTCAAATTCTGAATGGCGGAGCTTGGTACTAGTAATTCTTATATTTAATTTCACATATTTAATTTCCTCCTTCGAGAGCATAATCACAATAAGATATGTAGTACTTATTCTGAAAGAGCGTAATCGCAATGGGTCATATCTTCAAGACTTGAATCCCTACCGATCAGGATTTGATTTAGGACTCATCATCCAGGATGATGCCTGGTGTGACCAGTTAAGAGAATTATGTATCGCATGGTATGAACACTAGAATATGTCCCAAAAACATACACAAGAATATACAAATATAAAATGTTTTTATTCTTTCTACAGCAAAAATTCCAAAAATGAATCAAAGGCTTGCAAAACCTCAACGCAACTGAGTTACCGCAGTAACTGCACTCCGGTGAAGAGCTGCTGTTCATTTCAATAGTTCTTCAAGCACTTACTGTTTGCTACCTACGTAAAGGACAAGAAATTAACACCGGCTACTTGAGCTGTACAGGGCTCAAGACGCCACATTAAATGAGGCTTGAGTGGTCTAGGCTGAGGCTGTGCACCTGCATCACTGCAATTTTCTACCCAAATTTTCATATCCATGTGCTGCCAATACCTTCACATCTCATCTAGGATTGAATAGGGCGAACAGTCGATTTATAAATCTCATGTTGTGGCATGTATAGCTTATATGTCTGAAATTAAAATCATTCCATCTTGGCATTAGCCTTTGATATACTGCCTTGCAATGTGTACAATCTGAATGGACTATCTTTAGCTCAGTTGTCATCTCAGTGTATAATGAGGAAGCATGCGTGTCTCATCTAAGAGTCATTGAGAAGTCTGATTAAACTGTTTGAGGATGGTTGATTGTTTTAATTTCCCTTTTGTTGTGAGTAAAACTTGAAATAGATTGCCATTTATCACTTGTTTGCAAAGAAATGACATTTTTGCAACCGATGTAAACACAGGCTGCAAGCAACTCATCACAGAATGTGGAGCTCCTGCTGCAGGAGAGCAGCACACACCCTGATGGTGGAAGCCTTGTGGTGTTTGCAACCGTTGATGTTGATGCCATCCAGGTGACAATGAGCGGCGAGGACCCTTCCTACATCCCTCTCCTCCCCCTGGGATTTGCCGTCTTCCCAGCCACCAACCCTTTGCCTGCAGAGACAAGCGCAAACACTGGCGATCGCGAAAGTACTCCAGGTAACGCAGATGAGCCGACCGCTGGCTGCCTCCTCACCGTCGGCATGCAGGTTCTAGCCAGTGCCGTACCTTCAGCTAAGCTCAACCTCTCAAGTGTCACTGCAATCAACAGTCATGTCTGCAATGCCATTCACCAGATTACGACAGCACTTACAGGTGCTGGAGCTGGCCGGGGTGAGCCGGCGTCAGCCGGGTCCTCCGATTTGCAGTAGCAAGAAAGGCTTGGTTGGGAACGGAGGGGGGCACATGACGCAGACCAAAATGCCTTTTCCATGTCCAATTATTTTGCTACTTGCTAACACCTCAGGTGTTCCTGTTAGCCCAGGTGCAAGGGGGGAATGACAAGAGCCCAACACTAACAACACGACCAAATCAAAAGTTCAAAACTCCCTCTTCCAGCCATGGCTCTCATAATGACAAAAATACCCTCACCAAACGCCTGGGGGCATTTTGATCATTTTGGGAAGCTAATGCTATTTACAAGTAGAAAAGGGTCTTGTCAAGCTCTCACTTGCACCAACCAGCTGGATCATGAATAGCTGACAGCAGCTCAGGCAGTTTGGTAGTGCAGTTCTTGCTACACCCTCTCTGTGTTCCCTTCCTCAAAGGTCTAAACTGTGAAGGTTAGCTTTGGTATCTTTCTTTGATTTTGTAATAATAAGATCGAAGAGGACTTAGTTGGAGTGTGTGATTTGTGGTAGACTTAGTAACTTGTGTAAGCTTCAAGACATAAGCAAATTGTAGGAGAGAAGAGAACGGAGGAGAGGAGGAGTCAAGAGCGAACCAGTTGTGACCCTTCCCAGTAGAGAAGGGTCTTGGTTCGGGTATTGACTTGTTTCCTCTCTGCAATGCCTTTGCCTTGTCTGTAACCTTTGGCCTATGTTATTACTACTATGTTGCTTCAGTCCAGTTATTACATTGGAAAGTTAGTCTAATCCTGCTTTGCTCTGCATGCTCTCTCTCTCTCTGGTTGCTGAATGGGAGTGAATGTGCATGGTGCCTTTTTTTTTTTGTGTGTGTCAACCTAATTTGTGCCCAGCCTTGAATGCCCTGCCTTTCTGCAGCATTGCATTGCCTTGGATCCCTTTCTTTCTTGGTGCCTTCTCCTTTGCTCGAACTAGTCTGACAATCTACTACGGTGGAGGACCAATTTTTGAGCTGCAAGGTAAGGCAAGGCAATGCAATGCTATGCAAGCATCTGCTGCTGCTTATTTATTCCTCTGCACTTGCTGTGTCTGATGGGTAGGTGGAGAGATGCCTCTCATAAATAACAAGGGGACCAGCTGGGCAAGTGGGCAGGCCCTTCTATCTTTGTTGCATACTACCATAGATCTCCCTATCTAGTACCGCTCTTGCCACTTGATGCGTCGTTGTGCGTAGTTGAGCAGCTCACTTCCATGGCATAGCAATATAGCATAGCATTCCTGGATCAGGAGTATTTCCCTATCTTGAGCTGGGTTTTGGAGCTCTGACAGTGACAACAGAAAGGAAGCAGAGGGGTGTCGTTCCATGCATTTGTTGGTCATCTTGTGTTAATAAATGGTGTTCCTGAGTTCTCACAAAAGGGAGCATGTTGCATTTGTAGTCATGTGCTGTTGAGAGAGACAACTGGTGGTGTCACCAGTGGCAAGGCTAGGCATTCGTTCAAGGGAGAAAACTATTATGGGATCGGGATTGCCCCCATCACCATCCGGTCGTGATCTCAAAGCACGATTGAACGGTTCCATACAAGTGCTTTCCCCTAAGAAAAAGCCTTTTGAAGCTCCTTGAAACGGCACTCATGGCCGTCATGGGGAAGTCGGGAGCGCTCCAATCTCCGGTCTAACTGCCTGTGCTGTGCCCCTACACGCATGCTGGTGACTTGTGCTCTTCAGTGAGTGGAGGCCATGTACCTGGCACCCGTTTTGTTGTGGTGGGTGGGGAGGGGGTGGTCGGGACGGGGAAGATGACATGCACGGACCATGGTGCGTCAGGTCAGGCCTTGCGTGACATGGCATTGCCATTGCTACTCTGCTCTGCTCTGTTCCCCGGCGTTGGCTCTGGTGCCTGCCTATAGCTTGCCCAGCAAATGTGAGGCTAGCTCCTGCTGTTTGTTACTAGCCTTAATTTGTGCAGTATTGATTTTTGATTGTCAGGGTTAGGAAGAGCAACAACGGGACAACCAGAGACAAGATTTAATGTGGAAAAATCTTTACAGAAAAAAACACTGTAGACAAATCCACTATAATCATTCAATGTACATGTACATAAAGGGTGGTATTATATAGCCAAATAAAGGGTTTGAGTATGGAAAAGATTTGATATTGAAGAATCTATGATTATCTCTAACAAACCTCCCCTCGACTCAAAATCTGTAATGAAATTGTCTCTGGAAAACCCCGTAGGGTAATCCACTATAATCGTTCAATGTACATATACATAAGGGGTGGTATTATGTAGCCAAATAAAGGGTTTGAGTATGGAAAAGATTTGATATTGAAGAATCTATGTTTATCTCTAACAAACCTCCCCTTGATTCAAAATCTGTAATGAAATTGTCTCCGGAAAACCCCGTAGGGTAATTAAGCACCCTGAACATCAACCAAGTCTAGCCAATACTTGAACTTGGTATTTGATAGTACTTTTGAGAGCATGTTAGCAGAATTATCATCAGTGTGTATCTTTCTTACAATAACTAGTCATTCAGCAACAATATCGTGAATAAAGTAGTACTTGATATTAATATGCTTAGTCTTGGTACGATACATATCATTCTTAGTCAAACAAATAGCACTCTAACTATTATAATAAACAGAAATAGTTTCTTGTGAAATACTAATTTCAGAAGCCAGATCTCGTAAGCAAATAACTTTCTTTACACCTCCAGTAGTAACAACATATTTTGCTTCAGTAGTAGAAAGAATTACTGAGAGACCATGTAGTAGTCTATTTATATTTGCGATGAGTAATTGGCTATATTTGAGCCTATCTGTTTGGGTTTGAGTTTGATATAAGCTTGCTTTGTTATGGGCAATTTGATTTGAGAGGTCATGGTTTTGTTTAGAATGGTCATGACTTTATCTAAAGTGGTCATGACTTTTATCTTGAGTGATCGTGGCTTCACTACTAAGTGGTCATGATGCTCCTAGAGAGGTCATGCTTTAAGGTGATCATGGGCTTTGTGCCTCTAAGATGGCCGTTTTCTAGAGCAACAACGAGAGACAAGATTTAACATAGAAAAGCCATTTGGGAAAAAAAACCACAGAAGACAAATCTACTATAATCGTTCAATGTATATGTATATAACCAAATAAAGAGTCCGAATATGAAAAGATTTGATATATAGAAAGATTGAATTTTGAGGAATCCGTGATTATCTCTAACATTGATGGTTTGTCACGACATAGTAATCAATAAAGATTGCTTTCTATCCTACTCACTCACACGGTGAAGTACTAAGTTCAGAGTTCTGAATGTAACATGTCATCTTCTTCAAGTGACAAATATTAGGAGGGTGAAGACAAACGATCAAATGATAAATCAAAATACGCATATCCTAACCAGGAAGCTGATGTCAGATGCATCATCGTAGAAGACATTCAGAGACTCCGAGTGCATTCCAGACAAGCGATTGATGTAGCCAGATGGTGTGGCTAGTATGCATATGGACCTTGCATTGCCTTGCCATGCTCCAGGATTGGGTTGGATTCTGCACATCCACGGCGCCACCGCGCATTGAATTCGAGGGGCTCCTCGTCGACGAGCAGGGACGCCACGAACCCGTCTTCATTCTCCTGCCCCTCCTCCTGCATGTACCGATCCATCTCATGCTTCTCCAGCTGCAGCGTGCTCCGGTTCAGGAAGCCCTCGCTCGCCTTCCGGTCCGCCTCAAATGTCGCCTTGGGATCACTGTCCCTCATCTCCAGATTGGCTGAATCGATTATAATTTCAGGTTCATGCCAGAAAATTTTGTTCTTTTAAGAATTTTATCGGAAAATGTGTTGAAACAACATTACTGAAACTAAGTAGTAGTGATGAATTTGGCTATTCCTCACTACTATGGAAGCTTTTACATGGGAACCATGAACATTACTGTTTCAGTAGTATCTGCTGTTTGTTCTGAAAGTAAAAAGGAGAGATTAGCTTGAGCAAATTTTACGTCCAGATTCAGTGACCTATCCTATCTTCACCATTGCACCTTGCTTATACTTTTCATCACTTCAGTTCCATGTGCAAACATAAACAATTACTGAAACTTGCATTTGCGGACACATGAAATTCTGTTTCTTGTAAGAAATTACGTTGTTACAGCATTACCGAACAGGAATATTGATGAATGGATTAACTAGCGTGAAAGTTCCTACAAGGTTCCCATGAAAATTTACAACCGATCAGGACTAGTGATAAATGGACTAATTAGCATGAAATTTTCCACAAGGTTCCTATAAAAATTTACAGATACAGTATAAGCTTCATGTTCTGAAACCAAAAGGAATGACTCACCTTGTCAACTTTTCCGTCCAGATTCATCGACCTAGCAACTAGTGAACATGCAACGGCAGACACGATGAGGCGTGAATGAATTAACTAGTATAGAAGTTTCTACACGCGTGGTTCCCATGAAAAATTACAGATGCAGAATCCGCGCTTCTCGCTCTGAAACCCAACGGAGGGGGGGGATTAATCTAGTCGACATTTCCGTCCATATTCAGCGACTCATCAACTAGTGCACTCGCAACGGCAGGCGCAAGATCGCAGAGGAACGCTTACCGTCGAGACGGTCGTGAGGCCACGCGAAGTAGTCCCAATGCCACCTCTCGAACTCGTACTTGGGGCGCTGCAGCTTCACCAGCGGCTCTCTCACCGCGACGGCGAACCCAAACTCCGGACTCCTGCGGAATGCAGGAAACCAAACACCAAGAAACCAATCAAATTAAGCAGACAAGAAATCCTTGAATAAAATTAGGCAGATCATAACGCAGAAACATTCAAGAAGGCGACGGAATTTGGAGTGGATGAAAACAGCAGGAAGCCGAGCGCGTTAAGTGGAGCAGAGATACGCAAGAACGGTGATCACAAGACGGCAAAAATACTGAAATCGAACCAAGTGTGCAGTGAAGAAACAGAAGAGGAAGCGTTGCAAGATCAAGAACAGGAACAGCCGGGGGGATCAAGCGTTGCTGCTCCTCACCTGGGAATAGCGAATCCCCTGTCCATCTCCATCTCTGCTCTGAACCGGCCGCCTCCGTTCCTGTGCTCTCTCCTACTGAACCTCTCCATGGCCTCGTGCCCGCCCGCTGCGCTTCTGCTCATCTCCTTGCTTCCAATGGCGCTCGCTTTGCGTTTGTGCGGTGTGGTCTGGGAATCGAGCGGGAGACGAGAAAATATATAGAAGGCGAGGAACAGAGGAAGACACACGAGTTAGTTACACTTGGACTCCTTCCTTTCTCTCTGCGGGCATTTGCTGTGTGGCCATCCTTGTGGCTTCACTTTTGCAAGATTGCCACCTAAGCTTATTCCTACGTCACAGGGTGCAGAAACGATAACAATCACAACAATGTGACAGTGGCGGATCCTGAGGTTAAACGGAGCCCGGGCGATATCAAGATAGCTATATCTTCCTAGCTCGTAGAAGAATAAAATTGTATTTAGATTAAAACCATGAACAAAGATAAATATGCTACTCTCTTTGGGATCTCAACGATGGAGTCTGGGCGACTGCCCAGCCTTGCCCTCACCTGGGTCCGCCCCTGCAATGTGATATGCTTCCTCAAAAAAGCAATATGTACAGCGCGACGATTTTGTCAGAACAGCAACCTTCAATAAGCATAGCATCTGCATTGTCTCTATTACTTCTAATTAGAAGTTGATAACAGTCATTCGTTCTTCTCTAAAGTGCATAATCCATTAAATCTAATATGAATGGTTGAGACAGAAGGGGAATTTAACCCGATAGTCTCACCCCTTCCTCTCATCTTCTCATGCAACCCTAACCACTCCAGCCATGATGTCTTCATCTCAAACTACTTTGACCCCGCACCGCGCCACCTCCCCCTCACTTGATCCAGCATGCTCAGCTTTCCCTCTCAAATCTCTTCGGATAAATAAGGCTTTTCTGCCATTGAAACATAACTAAAATTAGTGTTCTTTGCAAATAATTTTTTGTTGCAAATTGAGTTTTCGTTGTAATGCACGGGCACATGATTAGTCTATTATATATTAAAATCTCACGGAGAGTTGCTAAAAAAAGATAAAAAAATCTAAAAAAATAAAGCATCTGGCACTGATCCAGTGGATCCTAATTAAGTTAAACATACATTAACCATTAGATGCTATTATTCACAGAAAAACATCTAACCGTTTATCTAGCAGATCCAAATTATAATGGGTTACATTAAAAAAGACTCCATTCTAAGTACAATAAAAGATAGCTGAATTCCAAAACAAAAATAAAAAATTAGCCATTTGATTTTCATACGAGCTCTAATTAAAATCTATACATAGATAAAATTTGGAACAAAAAATATATACAAATCAACAGTGGATTTGTTTATCGATTCTAACCTAAAATTGATATTCAAAATTAAATAAAAAAGCAATAAAATTAAAGGCTTAATTAGAGGAAAGACTTCATACCAATTACAACAAAAAATAAAAGGAAATCAACCATGTAACTTTTGTACAAACTCCAAATAAAAACCCGTATATAGCTAAAGTTCAAAATAAACATTAGCAGTTGGAGTTATATACGAATTATAACCTAAAGCTAATATGTGAAATTAACTTTCATACCTTAGCAGTAGCGCACAGCGCTTTCATGAACATGGCACGCTTACGCAATTCATCAAAATGTTCACTTATCTAGTCCCCTAGCTTTTTTTTTTGTAAATCTAGTCTCCCCACGTATGTATTTGCAAAAAGGTCCTCTCCCCCACCGCAGAAGGCGCGACCAGTGACAGCTATCCCCTGCCACGCCTAGGGAATGCAAGAGGTACACAGTGCTGCAGCTACGTGCATGACCTCGAGAATGCAAGCTGTCATACTACCTAGGCACCGCAGTCAGGTCTGTCGCACTTGGCCGCCCGCCCACATGTGCCTGGATGCGCCCATGCATGCTTGGGCCCACCCGCATTCGCCCGCTCCAGTGTGCGATCATACCTGCCCGTGTGCCACCTACCTGCCTGAGCACTACTGTAGCACTGGCCACCTACCACCCTCCCCGGGCATGGTAGGGATAGGCGTCGCCTGTTGCGTCTTCCACAGTTGGGGAGGGCCATTTTTGCTAATGCATGCGTGAGGACGTTAGACTTGCAAAAAAAAATGTCTCCTCGCCCAGCCTTCCTATATACACCGCCTCACGAAACCTCAAGTTCTCCACATCCTCCATCATGGTGTTGGCGAACTAGACGTGGGTGTCGATCAGCCTCCCAAGCCGCCTGCTCGAGTGAGGAGAACTCCACGCCCTGCACCATCATCGCCTCTGCCAGTATGGTCCTCAATAACTCCTCCACGTCTCGATCGACATCTTCCTTGCTCCACTATCGATCTCAGCACCACCTCACTGAAGTGCCTCCCACCAGATCAATATATAGCTAGACATCACATCTGGCCAAATCAGAGTATGTTTATGCGGGCCTTCTATACTATTAAGATCAACGTGCGGCAGTACATCACATATGGATTTTTCAAAATACATTTTAGCTAGGACCATTGAAACTTTCAATTTTCAACCTCAATTTTGAATTTTTTTAATGCGATCTAGGAAGTTAAAGCTGGTGTGAAATAGAAGTTAAAGATAAGACAAGAGGGAAGCCACACATCCATGGAGATACAAACACTTTGTCATGGACCAAGACAAAAATACAACAAAAATATACATTGGGAAGGTTGATTTATCTCCATTATGTGCTTTGTGGGGCACACCATCCACTACCCCAGTGCAACTCGTAGTGCAGGTGGCCTCGACGGCAATGCCTCAGATCCAATTGGGATCACTGAAACTTTCAATTTTCAACCTCAATTTTGAATTTTTCACATGCAATCGAGGATGTTAAAGCTGACGTGAAAGAGAAATCGAAGATGAGACAAGAGGGAAGCCACACTTCCATGGAGATACAGACACTTTATCATGGACCAAGACAAAAAATACAACAAAAATATACATTGGCAAGGTTGTTTTATCTCCAATATGTGCTTTGTGGGGCACACCATCCACTGCCCACACTACAACCCATAGTGCAGGTCGCCTCGGCGGCAATGCCTTAGATCCAATTGGATTTTGTGCTACTAGCGCAGATCTTGTCGAATCTACGAGGAAGGGGAAACCGAGGTGGAGGAGCAATGCGGTGGCCAAGGGGAGGCAAGAGATGGAGGGGGCCAAGGCATGGCCACACGGGGAGGGAAGAAAGGAGGAAGGAGTTAGCAATAATGACCTCTGGTGAGTGGCACTAGTGAGGAAGAGACAAGGAGGAGGAAGCACGGTCAACGTGTAGGTGGTCGGGGAGAGAAAATAGAGAGAACGAGTGAGAGGAAGGTGAGAATGGTAGGTGGGGCTGGTTAGATGCTTAATTATAGGAATGATCGTGCGGGCCAGTGCACAGATACTATGGGTTAGAGGTATTGTTTGTAGAGTTATTTCTAGACAAGGTGAAACCCTGGCCCTAGCTAGTAACCAACCAACCACCTCCCCATTAACCAAATATCCCGACATGCATGCGCGTCTCTAATCTATTTATATACCACACCATGCGCGCCACCATTGATCCATCCAGTCATTGCCAACCATCCACTAGTTAACTGCATGCCCAAATTAAATCAACCCACCGCGCGCCACCATACCTACAATGAGCCCCACCTCGCTGCGGCAGCCTAGCACCGTCAGGGTGCGCCATCAAGCCAGTACGTCCCCGTTCAAGGTCCACAAGGACTCCCACCTCATTCACAAGGCCTCGTCGTCCACGTCGCCCTCATCTTCATCCACGAACTCTTCCATCTCGTCGTCCTCAGGTGCGACCAACAATGGCGCCGCTCACCGATCAGCACCGAGACAGAAGGGGCAACAGCGGCCAGTCATCATATACACGCACTCCCCCAAGGTGATCTGCACCAACCCACGTGACTTCATGTCCATTGTGCAGAAGCTCACCGGCCTCGAAGGCACCGGCACCACCGCTACGGTGCGCGATGGCGCCAACAACGCGATCTCGGTTGTCACCACGCAGGACGACTCAACGTCCTCGTCTGAGAGCTGCACCAATGTCCATGCCCATGCCCAATCCTCCATGTCGCCCCCCTACATGGATTTGCAACTGATGCCGCCACCACCGCCGTCTCTGGACATGCACTTCATACCAGAGATCCCGTTGTTCACTCCTGGCCCCTCGGAGCTGCTTTGCATGCCCAAGGGGTTGTACCGCTAGTTCCCACTCGTGGACGCCGCAGCACTCGGCCTGGTGATGTTGACAAACATAAACAACACTGGCGCTAGCAGTGGCGGGGACGGGGTGGTGTTTTCTCCGTCAATAGCGGAGGCGATGAAAACGTTCCCGGATTATTGATTAATGAGCATCCAATCCAAGCATGAATTAAGAGATGATGTACATAAGAGTGGCATGCATTATCCATCATCATCTAGGTCGGTTCCTAACTTTTTAGGAAAAAACCGATTGCGATAGATGATTCAACAAGGGTATTAAAAATTGGTGGAGAATCATTATAATCAGTTGTCAGGGTAGAAGCAATTGTGATGGAGCACTAGGCACATCACAATTAGTTCTAAAACAAGAACCGATTGTGATATGCCATGCACATCACAATCGGTTTTGACATTAGAACTAATTGTGACATACATGGCTATCACAATCGGTTTTTATGTTAGAACCGATTGTGATTTGCCTCGCTAGGTTATATATACTCTCGGGCTAAACTCTCCTCTGTTGTTGTTCTAAAGGTAAAGAAACAACCACCGCCTTAAAAAATACAACATACTCTAGTTGGAACCAATACTTTGGTGACAAATTATGGAATCCTCGATGATGGGTATTAAGAGGGTAAAATCAAAGCCATGGGTGCGGGGAGGAGAGGAAGCGATGGAGAGGAGCCATGGTAGAGGGGGATAGAGGCAGCAGGAGGAGGAGGGGATCTCGTCCAGAGAAATAGGGAAGAAAAGAGTCAGCCAGGGAAAGAAAGAAAGAGAAGGGAAGGAAAGAAAAAGGAAGAAAGAAGGAAAAGAAAAAAGAGAAAAGAGAAGAAAATGGGAAGAGAGAAAAAGAAAATAGAGAAAAGTGAGGGGAAAAGGATAGAAAAATAATTCGTGTCACGAACCGTGTTAGTTTTGCTAATCAACTTGTGGATCGCGTAAAAATCGAAAACACATATTAATTAATTATTGCCCATAAAATTGAACGGCGGATCAAAAGTTGGTTGGATGCCAAAATAAATTGTTCACATTAATTGCCCTAGTTAATGTTGTATGCTTTTAGAATCTGACCTGAACATCCTAGCCAACCAGATCCAATACGCAGGTGAGGCCAAGCCTTCCGCTTTCATACCAGGCAATATTCTATTGACCATCTTTGTTAAATGTTTTTCTAATTCTTTTATATAGCTAAGCATATTCTCATTGCATTGAAAAAAACCTATATTGTAATGGAAACTTTAAATTGGATTCGGATGAAAAGAAGGTTTGTGATGGGATGATGAAATGTTGGGTTGGTAATTGAGATGGTGGAAATGATGTTTGGCTTGTCCAACGAAAGGAGTTGGTGATGTTTCGTATATGTATATATGGTGGGTAGAGGGCGCCGATGAGAAGGAGAATAGCCGGTAGGGTTCTCTACATAGGCTATAATATAAGGTCAACCAGCTACACTCGAGCAATGAGCCGTATCCCAGTATCAACCATAGTGAGTAAAATCGGTCAGAAAAGGTTATCGTTATGAAGGCATTATAATCTCCACATTAGTGGTTATGTAATTATCCGAGTGTGAAGTTGGGTATACCGGGAGTCCTAGTGAGGGACACAGAAAACAGTTGCGGTTGATCAGACGCTATATTTAAAGCTTAAGGGAGTACCAGTGCTGCTGCGGTAGCATGGTACAACTGGTACGCTAAGGGTAGGTAGAGAACAAGCAAGGACACCACTATTCGTCTGCTACCAGGGTTGGACATCTAATGTTGAATTGGTGATAAACGTTCTGGAGCCTCACAGGATTGGGTCGCTATAGCTAAAAATGACATAAATCTGCGTAGGGTTAAAATCTTAAATTCAAGCCTGTTTCTTGGATTAGAGGCTATGGAAGTTAAGTTTGCCTTATATAAGAGTGTAGTAGCTGTTTTCATAATTAAAATATTCAACCCTTAAAGAAAACCAAAAACCTATTTTCTGTAAAAAAATGGATTTTGAGGGAAGGTAAGAAATGGCTAGACTTGAGAGAAAAATTCATATACGCATTTGTTACTAATGCTTGCTGAGTACTTTTGTACTCACTCTTGCTAAACCCCTCTGTTCTAGAGTTTGGCTCTGGTGCTCAAGCAGGCGGTCGGGTGGATGAGGCAGCAGAGTTCTACCAGGAGGAATAGAGGGGATGAGTAGCCATGTATCGGTTTCGTCAGTCTTTTGGTGTATTAGTATTAATATTTTATCCTTTTTTGTACATGATCAGAAGTATATATATGTAATGGACATATAACCCTACGTGGTTTGGTTTGAATATATTTTTATTCAGTCTTTAATTATTGTTCTGCTGTAACACTCTGAACACGCTGTACTAACTGATAAAACATTGAGTGCACTTGATGCTTTGATTAGCTAGTATGCTGAGATTCGTGTAATTATCTCAGAGTAATGATACCCTAGGCTAATTATGCGGGTCATCACACTTTCCAAACTGGATATGAAAGATCCATGGCAGCATTTGCCAGAGTATCGGATGGAAATAATGAATTTGCTGTTGCAATTGGAAGTCTCAGTGATGATTTAAACACCTTTGTGGAAAAGTGCATAGTTATCGGTAATCCTTTGGGGCAAACAGCTTTATGTAGTTGCGGGAAATTCAAGAGGATTGGGATATTGTGTGCTCATGCTTTAGAAATTCTTGATTTCATGGATATTAAGTCATTGTCAAAACATTATGTTTTAAAGCGATGGATACGGGAGGAACAACAAGGAGCTATACAGGATAATCATGGAAGGAACATAGTCGAAAATCCAAAGTTGGATGTTATGCTTCGCTACAAATTTCTCTCACATAAATTTCTCAATTTGGCATTTCGAGCAACCAACTTTTAGGAATGCTGCTTGTTAGTGGACAATGCACTTGATTGCCTCGGTAAGCAAGTTGAAGAGCAAATCAATACATGTACAAGTACTACAAAAGAACCATGTAATGTCCAGACAGATCTTCAGGCACCAGAGGACTTGTTGAGTGATGCACGCCTAAAGGAAAAGGAGGTTCGAACAAGAGGTTGAAGACGAAATGATTTGATAAGACACGCAACATGAGGAAAAAAAGGTCCAAGCAAGAAAAGAACGGTATGGTACTGAAGAAGAACTGCTCTATAGTGTTATCATTCAGTCCTAGACTAATAAGTTGCACTTCATTACTTGATTAAATACGGACCGAAGATTTCTTTGATTTTTTTTAGCTACTTCTTTCGGCAGCAACCAGAGTCTGGGTCTCTGGGAACGATGGTGTAGAAGCTCAAGTAGCATCGGAGAATGCTCCTCGTACAATGGAGAAGGGTTTGAAAGATATGGAGTCATGAGTAGCTTCACTCTACTATTGACGGTGCTCTTCTTAACATGTTCAACTAACAAATTCAGTTTAGTAATATCATCTCATCCTCACTGAAGTAACCATGTCGACCTTTCTGCTGAAGGTCTGTTGCTGTAATGGGGTTTGTAGTCTGGGGTATTAATTTTGCTTCTGGGCAACAATAGGCTCTAATTTCAGTTGTCATTAGCATCCTTTTATAATTTGCTGGATTTAAGTGTTTGTTTTTGGGCAACAACAGGCTCCAACTTGAAGATTTAAGTGTTGTTTTAGTATATTTGAATAGAACTAACTGTAGTTGGCTATGCATGAATTGTGGTAAATTTTAGTATTGTTGCTGCAGATCATGGAGTATTTTGGAACCAATTTGCTGCACGTTTCAGCGCTAAAACACAAGGTTGAGAACATCATCTCGGTCTTTCAGTCTGATGCGCCAGAGAATGAATGAAGATGACAGTAGTGGCATAGGGGCAGTGCAGGTGAGCACACTAGGCGGCCACGGAGCCGGAACCCTTGCCAAGGGCAGGCTGCTGCGGCTGCGTCCTCCACCTCACCGTGGGCCTCCATGGATGGTCCGGTCCGTGCGCGCAGGAGAAAAAATGGCCGTGCGGAGGAGGGAAGGAAGATGACGAGTAGAAACGGCTGGCTGTGAAGTGAAGTGAAGTGGCTTGGGTTGGTGCCGTGGGATGGGATGGGATGGCAGCGGACGGTGGATTCATTACTTACCGGACGGACGCCGTGACGAGATCCGCGTCCGGCTCTGTCTGGTCTGGCCTGAATCTGATCTCCCCGGAAAATAAATAAAAACAAAATTAAAGAGAGATCTCTCGTCAATCCCGGCTCTCTCTCTCTCTCTCCCCCTCTCCCTCCCTCTCCGGCCTCCGGCGATCGGGGAGCCTACCGCCAAGTCAGGAGCTGGTGGGGGCATCTCGCCGACCAGATCAGCCGCCCTGGGGGCGAATCACTCGCGCCACTCACCGGCGCCGCGGCTCTTCCCCTTCTCGCTCTTCCCTCAGCGGAACCCTAATGCCCGCCGCATAGGCACCGGCACCGCCATGGACTTCGCCAGCCGCCACGCCGCCGCCGCCCCCCCGCCGCCCGAGGCCTCACCCTCCTCCCCCCGTGGCACCGCCGCCGTCGCCGAGGAGCCCGAGTACCTCGCCAGGTACCTCGTCGTCAAGCACTCGTGGAGGGGGAGGTACAGGCGGATCCTCTGCATCGCCGCCTCAGGACTCGTCACGCTCGACCCCGGCACCCTGGCCGTCACCAACTCCTACGACCTCGCCGCCGACTTCGACCGCGCCGCGCCCGACCCCAACGCCGCCGAGTTCACGCTCAGCGTCCGCACCGACGGCCGAGGCAAGTTCAAGGCCGTACGTTTCTCCTCGCCGCTCCGCCCAGGGATCCTCACCGAGCTCCACCGCCTGCGCCCCGTCCACCCGGTCGTCGAGTTCCCCGTCCTCCACCTCCGCCGCCGCACCCACGAGTGGGCCCCCTTCGTAAGCTTTTCTTCTCCCTTGCCCATCGTGCCTTCCTCAATTATCCGCACTCCTTGGAACTCGCACTACTTTGCTGTGCTAACAATTGATGATGCTTCCATGCCCAATCCCACGCAGCTTTTTTTTTGGATCTCTAGTACAAGTAACTGCATTATTCAACCTTTTATACCACCACAAAGCCTGCCTCAGTTAACTACCCAACTGAATTGTCTGGCTAGCCAAACAAGCTGGAATTCAAAACAAAGTAGTGATCTTATAGCTCTGTCAATTTGCCGATTGTAGCTATCCCGAGGGTAAAAAAAAACTCGTGTTGTTCTTCAGATTGTGTCATACTGTCATAGCACAAGGCATAGTTTAGCAAGCTACCAATTGAAGGAGGATTATATTCTAAAAAATACTGCATCATATTTGTAGAATTGTCTTCCTTGCCCAATTTGTTGAAATTTGTCTATTTGTGGGGAAAATTTAGAACTAAATGTCAAATTTCAATTTGCTCCTCGAGACCTGCTAAAACTAAGTCTTTAATAGCTACTAGAAATAGGCAAACAGTGCATCACTGAATTGATGAATAGTTAGATGAGTGCTGATTGCAGATCACCTCTTCTGCAATGTACTCACACAATGCTGTTTCAAAGGAAGTTTACTCTTGTTTAATCATCAGTTGTTTGATATCTGATACTTTGGTTACTGGGTGTGAACCACATTCTGTAGAAAATTAAGGTCACTTCCGTGGGTGTTGAGCTCCTTGAAGGACATTCTGGTGACCTGCGCTGGTGCTTGGACTTTAGATATATGGATTCTCCTGCTATCGTGCTCTTGGGAGATAGCTATGGGAAGAGGACCGCTGAAGGTGGAGGGTTTGTGCTATGCCCCCTTTATGGAAGGAAGTCAAAAGCATTTATGGCTGCTTCAGGCAGTACAAACACTGTGATTATATCTTATTTGGTACACCCTTCTGTCTTCATCTTGTTCAGTTGGTCCACTCCTTGTTACAAGCTAGGAAAGATTGTTGCAGGTTGATTTAACATCCTAATGCCGTCTATCTTTCAGACAAAAACTGCCAAGTCAACGATTGGATTATCACTATCGGTGGACAATTCACAGTCAATGACAGCTGCTGATTTTATAGCAAAGAGAGGTAGGCGTTAGTGACGATGAACTTTACATGTACTGCCATTTTGTCTGGGATGCTGAGTAGCTGTTTAGGTGTCTGTTTTTGATGATGCTGACTGAGGGTGCATATATGATTCTTATATACATCTTTGATGGATGCACTTTTCTAGTTGAATCGGATTCCATGCGGCTAGTGTTTACCTTGTCATCCATATGGTTTTGAAGCTAGAAAATACCTTAATTAGAGTTACCCTGCCAAATAAAATATACTGACTCGGCATGAAATATTACCTTCAAGTATGAGATTGATCAACAAAATCCATATTTTTCCACATCTATCGTACCATCTCATGTGACAAAGGGAACTTAGAATGAGTTCTTGTTGCTGCCTGTGACTATGATCTCCTTTGATTTTCAATTGCCTGTGGACTTCTTTCCCAGTTAATGAGGCAGTTGGAGCTGCTGAAGCACGACATGGAGAATGGTCAGTAACAAGATTACGTCCCGCTGCACATGGCACTGCTAGCATTGAGAGCTTGAGTTTGGGCATCGGACCAAGGGGAGGACTTGGAGAGCAGGGTGATTCTGTTTCTCGGCAGCTTGTTCTTACAAACACTTCACTCGTCGAAAGGCGCCCTGAGAATTATGAGGTAGACATTTGGCTTCTTTTCTCCTCATTTTCTTATAAATTGCTCATACTTACACCTTTGATTGCATATGAACATGCTGCAACTATCCAGCCATCGGCAATTTAACTTTCAATAAATGATTTTTCTCCCTTGGATGTATTTTTGGTTTTTGCTAAATTGCTTATTCTTTCTTTTTCCTATATCTTCAGCTTGGTAGGTTTCTTACTTTTTTGCACTTAATCTATTCTTATCTTTCCAGGCTATCATTGTCCGACCTCTCTCAGCAGTAAATGCCCTTGTACGATTTGCAGAAGAGCCGCAGATGTTTGCATTTGAATTCAATGATGGCTGTCCGATTCATGTAAGTATGCATTAATGGTCTCTATCCCCATTACCAGGCATGCCTTCTAATTCTTCTCTGTTTTCTCACTCAGGTATATGCAAGCACGTCCCGTGATAGTTTACTTGCAACATTTCTTGATGTTCTACAAACCCAGGTATCACTTCTTTGATCTTTCTCAGTTTTGCAGCACTTGAGGTCAACATGGAATTAGTATACTGCTTTGCAGAGGTAGAAAATGATACCAGGTCTACCTTGATATATTTTAATGCTCAATTTATGGCGTTTAGCAATCATGACTGCCTCACTTGTACTTTTAGCACAGCTATGCCATGCATTTTAACAAAAAAGAAAGGCATACACTCTGGTCAGCATTTAATTCATGTTTTCAATTCATTATCTTCAGCTACTCCTAATGAAGTTTGCTACATATACACTATTCAGCTTGGGAGTTAGAACTCATTAAGTGCAAACACTAAAATGCTTGCTAAGAACCAGAAGTGTGATGACCTAAACACTTGGATAAGCACCATACCTGATCCCTTTCTAATGTGTACACTTATTTAATCTCGCTATAATAGTGCAATTTCACATGCCCCGTATGTAACACCAAATTGTATGATGACTTGATATGGTACAAGAGTGAAGTTGATTTACTACATAGCAAAACAGTTCAACTGTCATGTAGCTCTATTTATAATGTTTGTGATCTTTCTGATGTCCTTGAGTTTCTTCTACTGCTTCTCTAGCATAGGGCACATATCACGTGGTTAGAATGCAGATTGTATTTCATCCCTGTTTTCTTTTTAGGTCATGCTCATCTTGCATGTTTTCTACTATGCTCACCTTGGTATTTGTGCCTTCACTTTTTTTTTTCAATCTCCTTGTTGCTTGCAGAGGCAGTGTGCAATCCCAGTGTTGCCAAGGTTGACTATGCCTGGTCATCGCATAGATCCACCTTGTGGGGGCACCGATCTTCAGATACCCCATCATGCTATTGTTGATATGGAAGCTGCTAGCATGCACATAAAACATTTAGCTGCGGTTGCTAAAGAGGCTGTAGTTTCATCTGACACTGTTCCTGGAGCAAAAATCAGATTATGGCGTAGAATAAGGGAGTTTAATGCATGCATACCCTATACTGGAGTTCCCATCAATATTGAAGTACCTGAGGTGGTCTTAATGGCTTTAATTAGTCTTCTTCCCACCACACCGCAAAACCTTCCCGCTGATGCTCCTCCTCTTCCGCCTCCATCACCAAAAGCAGCAGCAACAATAATGGGGTTTGTTGCATGCTTACGAAGGCTACTTACATCAAGAAGTGTGGCATCACATGTGATGGCATTTCCTGTTGCTGTTGGGAGAATAATGGGTTTGCTTAGGAATGGCTCAGAGGGAGTAGCAGCTGAGGCTGCTGGGCTTGTGGCTATGCTAATCGGTGGTGGTCCTGGTGATACATCCATGTTAATGGATACAAGGGGAGAATCCCATGCCACCTTCATGCATGCGAAGTCTGTACTGTTTTCGCAACCAATCTATGTTCCGGTCCTTGTTAGCAGATTGAAGCCAATATCAGTCTCACCGTTACTATCTCTGTCAGTTGTGGAAGTCCTTGAAGCTATGCTTTGTGAACCCCATGGTGAAACAACTCAACATGCTACATTTGTTGAGCTATTACGTCAAGTTGCTGGTTTGCGCCGTCGTTTGTTTGCATTATTTGCACATCCTGCTGAAAGTGTCAGAGAGACCATTTCAGTTATTATGCGTACAATTGCTGAGGAAGATGCAATAGCAGCAGAGTCCATGCGTGATGCTGCCTTGAAGGATGGTGCGCTTCTGAGGCATTTGCTAAATGCTTTCTTCTTCCCTGCTGGTGAGCGACGTGATGTTAGTCGGCAACTTGTTGCTCTTTGGGCTGATTCCTATCAACCTGCACTGGATGTGCTGTCAAGAATAATTCCTCCTGGACTTGTTGCTTATCTTCATACACGTTCAGATGAAGATTCTCAGAACCAGTATGACGAAGTACCGTTAAGCAGAAGACAGAAACGGATACTTCAGCAGAGGAGGGCCCGTGGTGATAAGAGTATGCCAACACCAGAACAAGGGATGGCCCCCCATAGTGTTGATGATGGGGATTTCTTCAGGCACACCGGCGTGGGGCCTTATGGAGGAGCAGATGTCCACCGGAGGCATGCCACTCAGTACCCAACTGCCCACACCCCTTCTCCTGGTATAAGTATTGATCCTTCTCATGCAGTAACACATGGTGCTCTACCTGAGGCGGCTTATGAAAATAATCATCAAATTGGAGCACCACAGCTGGATTCACATGCTTATTCCGTTGACTGCAATGCCAATGGCGACCTTGTTAGCTCCTCACATTCAGATTTCTCAGTCCCTGCACAGGTTGTGGTGGAAAACACTCCTGTGGGATCTGGCAGGCTACTGTGCAATTGGTATGGATTTTGGAGAGCGTTCGGTCTAGATCACAATAGAGCAGATTTGATATGGAACGAACGCACAAGACAAGAATTAAGGGAAGCATTGCAAGCTGAAGTTCATAACCTTGATGTTGAGAAAGAACGAACCAATGACATTGTCCCTGGAAATTCGGTCACTGAGGATGCTGGCGGTAGTGACACCTTACCACGAATTTCATGGAATTATGCTGAATTTTCAGTTAGCTACCCTAGCTTGTCCAAAGAAGTATGTGTGGGGCAATACTATTTGCGGTTGCTGCTTGAAAGTGGAAGCAACTACCGAGCACAGGATTTTCCACTGCGTGATCCTGTTGCCTTTTTTAGAGCTCTATACCATCGTTTCTTGTGTGATGCAGATATTGGTCTTACTGTGGATGGTGCAGTTCCTGATGAACTGGGTTCATCTGATGATTGGTGTGACATGGGAAGATTGGATGGCTTTGGCGGAGGTGGAGGTTCCTCTGTAAGAGAACTTTGTTCAAGGGCAATGGCTATAGTTTATGAACAACATTACAAAGTTTTTGGGTCTTTTGATGGCACGTCACATATTACTGTTCTCTTAGACAGAACAGATGATAGGGCATTAAGGCATCGTTTGCTACTTCTGTTAAAGGTTGGATGCACTATACTATAATTTCTTCTTGTAATTTTCCAATTTTATCATCCAGTAAGATGTCATAAGGTACACTAAATATGAAAGCATCGGTGAGATTTATTCACATGGAGTTGGCAGGTCATTACACATCAGTATCATCCATAAATCTCTTTACATACCTGTGGAACGTGGACAGTAATTTTGGACAATACTGTCAAGTGTCAAAACCAGTTATTAATAGGGTTTTGCTCATGTGACATATCTTTGCATGTTGAGAAATCCACTCCCTGATTTACCCTGTTTTTGTAGGCCTTGATGAATGACCTTTCAAATGTTGAAGCATGTGTATTGGTTGGAGGCTGCGTTTTAGCTGTTGATTTGCTAACTGTTTCCCATGAAGCTTCTGAGCGGACAGCTATTCCTTTGCAATCTAACCTCATCGCAGCAACTGCATTTATGGAACCTCTGAAAGAATGGATGTATATTGACAAAGATGGTACACAAGTTGGTCCACTTGAAAAGGATGCTATCAGAAGGCTGTGGTCAAAGAAGTCAATTGATTGGACAAGCAAATGTTGGGCTTCCGGTATGTCTGACTGGAAGAGATTACGTGACATCCGGGAGCTGCGTTGGGCACTTTCTGTTAGAGTACCTGTTCTTACTCCTACTCAGGTATTGAATCGGCAGCTCAGCTTGGTGATCACAAACAAGAGCACACGCACACATCTTGCAAGCACAAATTTGTTTTTCAAAATTTTTATTTTGTACTGTCTTTGACTCATGCAAAGTGTATTTCTATCTACAGATTGGGGACGCTGCATTGTCTATATTGCATAGTATGGCATCTGCACATTCTGATCTTGATGATGCGGGCGAGATAGTGACCCCAACTCCTAGGGTGAAACGTATATTGTCAAGTCCAAGGTGCCTTCCTCATGTTGCTCAGGTGTTCTCTAGCTTCAAGTTTCTTTTCTTCTTCTATCATCAATGGAGACTAGGTGGTAGTTTTGTATGGTGACCTGGCTATATTATTGATCATACACGAGCATTGGTGCATGAGCTTTCATTCCCTTAAAATACCGCTAACATTCCCTTAATTCACAACTAATATGCTAGAATACAAATAGAAGCAAGGATGGTAAACATAATGCAAACAATAAACTGTGCTGATGAAGTAACATTCCCGTAAAATACCACTAAATTGTAACTCCCTAGACCTGTTAGCTTAGCTATCACCAATTTCAATCTAGACAGTAGTGGTTATGTCTTTATGATAAGCTGTTGTTCATACCAGTAAAATTCATGCTTTAGATTGTGATAAATTCAATTAAATCTTCAATGTTTTGTTATGACTTTTCAGATATATTTCTATCTTACATTTGAATAATTTTATTAATCAAGCACTTACAAACAATTTGAAATGTTATAGGCTATGCTTACTGGGGAACCAAGCATTGTTGAAGCAGCTGCCTCCTTGCTTAAGGCTATTGTCACAAGAAATCCCAAAGCTATGATTCGACTATATAGTACTGGTGCCTTTTACTTTGCATTGGCATATCCTGGTTCAAATCTCTTATCAATTGCACAACTCTTTTCGGCCACTCATACTCATCAAGCTTTTCATGGCGGTGAAGAGGCAGCAGTATCTTCATCATTGCCTTTGGCAAAGCGTAGTGTACTAGGTGGACTGCTCCCAGAATCATTGTTGTATGTATTAGAACGCAGTGGTCCTTCTGCTTTTGCTGCCGCCATGGTCTCTGATTCTGACACACCAGAAATTATATGGACCCACAAGATGAGGGCAGAAAATCTTATACGTCAGGTATTTTAATTGTGTTATTTGCTAAAACATTTGCTTTGCAATTTCGAGTTTTTAATCTTATTTTCAAATTCTTTTGTGCATCCTATTTGTTTTCTCAGGTTCTGCAGCATCTCGGTGATTTTCCTCAGAAATTGGCTCAACATTGCCATTCATTGTATGATTATGCTCCTATGCCACCTGTGACCTACCCGAATCTGAAAGATGAGATGTGGTGCCATCGCTACTACCTTCGGAACCTATGTGATGAGATTAGGTTTCCTAACTGGCCTATTGTTGAACACGTAGAGTTTTTGCAGTCGTTGTTGGCAATGTGGCGTGAAGAGTTAACTCGTCGTCCAATGGATTTGTCTGAAGAAGAAGCCTGTAAGATTCTGGAGATTTCTCTTGATGATCTTGTGCTTGGTGAGAATGGCAGTAACAGGCAGTCATCTGAGTTAAGTTCGGCCAATATGGCAAACAATATTGAAAACATTGACGAAGAGAAGCTGAAGCGCCAATACCGGAAGCTGGCAATAAAATACCATCCAGATAAGAACCCTGAGGGAAGAGAAAAGTTTGTTGCTGTGCAAAAGGCTTACGAGCGATTGCAGGTACTTTTTTCATATGGCCGTTGATGCCATACCACCTTTGCATGCTTGTTTTGTTGTAGTTTTTGATTAAATTGGAGGCACCATTAACATAGATGAATTCTTAGTCATATCTAATTAGGTATGTACTAGCTACATAACCCCCTTGGGCCTCCTTGAAGGTTGCTGCTTTCTGGGCTACCTAAGGATTATTATTGGAGCAATTTCAACATAAAATGGATGTAGTTGTAAATCTTGTGTTATCCTTTTGAATAAAGACTATACGATGGTTCTTTTTGACCTGTGGAAGATTGCTATCTTTCTTGTTTAGTCAAAGGCATTTGTTCAAATAATTTGTATTGAGTATCTGGCAGGTTTTGTCTTCTCTTTTTGTTTCTTATGCTGTTAAATTTGATTCTTCCTTTTCTTTTATTGGAGTCACTAGCACAAACATATTTCTTTTATGTACTTTACAAACAAATTTTCACCTTATAACACTCATTCTACAAGTTGGAGTAAGGCAAAGTGAGTCACATTAAGATATATTTCCAAATTGGTGACTATTTACTGTGGATCTTTTTTTAGATGATCTATTATCTATACACGCAGGCAAGCATGCAGGGATTGCAGGGACCACAAGTCTGGAGGTTGCTACTCTTACTCAAGGCACAGTGCATCTTGTACAAGAGATATGGACATGTCCTGGAACCATTCAAATATGCTGGCTATCCTATGTTGCTAAATGCAGTTACTGTAGATAAGGATGACAGCAATTTTCTTTCATCTGATAGGGCCCCTCTTTTGATAGCCGCTTCAGAGCTAATTTGGTTGACGTAAGCTAAGACAAACTTTAACGATGTTTATGTCTTTCCTTAACAACTGTTTAATTTGATTGAACACCCATTGTCTCATATTCTTGTCATGCTCTATTAGATGTGCATCATCTTCATTAAATGGGGAAGAGCTTATACGAGACAGTGGTATCCCATTGCTGGCAACACTTCTTTCACGTTGCATGTGCATTGTTCAGCCCACAACTCCGGCAAATGAACCAGCAGCAAGAATAGTCACCAACATAATGCACACATTCTCAGTTCTCAGCCAGTTCGAGTCAGGAAGAGTTGATATTCTTAAGTTTGGTGGCCTTATTGAGGACATTGTGCACTGCACAGAACTTGAATTTGTTCCCTCAGCTGTGGATGCTGCTCTGCAGACAGCTGCCAATGTTTCAGTGTCATCTGAATTGCAAAATGCTCTTCTAGGGGCTGGCTTTTTATGGTACTGCCCTGACATCCTTGTTGCAAGTTCTATAATAACCTAGATATTAGTACTGAATGAATTCTTGTCTTGCATATTATCGTCGTTGACTAAATCAAAATGAGATATACGTTAGGAGAAGAAAAAGGCATACCAAAATGCAAATTTATGTTATATATGTAATTAAAATGTACTTGCAGGTATGTGTTGCCCCTACTGCTTCAATACGATTCGACAGCAGAAGAGAATGAGACAAACGAAGCACATGGTGTTGGGGCAAGGGTACAGATTGCAAAAAATCTGCATGCCGCACGTGCAACTCAAGCTTTGTCAAGGCTTTGTGGTCTTGGTGGTGACGGAATATCAAGCCCATCTAACCAACCTGCTTTCAATACACTAAGAGCACTTCTTACTCCCAAGCTTGCTGATATGCTGAGAAACCACCCACCCAAAGAGCTATTATCAAATCTAAATTCAAACTTGGAGTCACCAGAGGTAATGGGTTCTGTTTTTTAATTGTATTATATGCCTAGAACATCACCATAAATCCATTGTCAAAAGTATATATTTTTTGTATACATATCTTGTATTTCACTCCTCACCATGACCATTGACCAGCAATACATGAAGCAATTTGCTACTTGTGCTCCATCTATAACAGACGACATGCGCGCGTGCACACTGAGAATTTAGGAAATCATCATCAGAGTGGATCTAGGATTTTTTTCCGACTTAAAAAATATACTACTCAATTTCTACTGGTTTAATAATAAGTAGACATGAAAGGTGATGTTCTCTTACGGATATGAGCAGATGATGCATATTATTTGCTCCATCAATATACATCATGCTATTTCTTCATAGGGGATAATTATAAGCTATTTTCCTTAGGACACTATTTATTTAATTATGTGGCAACAATCTACTACTATTTGGTTGTATGTGTGCAGATGATTTGCTTTATTGATATACATTATGTAATTGCTTCGTACTGAGCAATTATAAGCTGTTTTTCGTGTAGCACTACTTCATAAATTATTTTACAACAATCTACTACTATTTGATTGTATGTGTGAAGGTGGTTTTTAGCTTAAGAAAACTTTACTTCTTATTGCAGATCATATGGAATTCTTCGACCAGAGGGGAGCTCCTCAAATTTGTAGACCAGCAGCGGGCTAGTCAAGGCCCTGATGGTTCATACGATTTGACGGAATCACAGTCTTTCACTTATCAAGCTTTGTCAAAAGAATTGAATGTTGGTAATGTGTACTTGAGAGTTTACAATAATCAGCCGGATTATGAAATAAGTGATCAGGAAGGCTTTTCCATTGCTCTGCTTAAATTTATAGCAGGGTTAGTACAAAAGTGGAATTCCATAAATTTGGAGGAAAATATGATGCATCAACATGGTTCAGTTATTGGCATGTCTACTACTGAAAATGGTGAATCCAGTGATTCAACCAAAGAAGGAAAAGAAGACAACTCATTTGAAAAAGACAGTAAAGAAGTAACCGATGGAGATTGTGAAGTGGTTATGAACCTCCGAAGTGGGTTAACATCACTTCAGGTACACTTTTTCTGAATTTTTTATGTGTGTGTGAGGAACATTTTCTGAATTGTATGTCATTTTTTTTATGCTGCAGAATCTTCTGACAAGTAATCCAGGCTTGGCTGCTGTTTTTGCTTCCAAGGAACGGTTGACACCTCTGTTTGAATGCCTTGCTCTGCCTGTACCTCCTGAAAGCAACATCCCACAAATCTGTCTAAGTGTTCTTTCTCTCTTGACAAAGCATGCTCCTTGTTTGGAGGCAATGGTTGCAGAAAGGACAAGTCTCATTTTGCTATTTCAGATACTCCACTGCAATCCTCCTTGCAGGGATGGAGCACTTGCTGTCCTTTATTCTTTAGCCAGCACACCGGAACTGGCCTGGGCAGCTGCCAAGCATGGTGGTGTAGTGTACATTCTTGAACTTATGTTGCCACTTCAAGGTGATGATCTTTACTTTAGTATGTTACTACGTTATTACTATATTTAGATATTCATATGAGGTTATGATCTGATGTTTATTGACATTATTTCAATTATATTCATGTAATTTACATGTTTCTAGTATTTTTCATGCACTCGCTGTTTTGCTGGTACCAGCTGATGTTTGATTAATTTAATTTCTAAAATCTTGCTGGAATTCCTCGTATGTTGCATAGACCCACTTCCAGCTAAGTTCCTGATATGTTAAATAAACTTTGCTTTTCTATAACTGTTCACAACTTGCATTCATTTATTCATGTTTTAACTTATTATCACTAGTTTATAGATCTAGTTCTGTACATTACTCACTTTTTTATATTATGTAGAGGAAATCCCTATGCAGCAAAGAGCTACAGCTGCAGCCTTATTAGGCAAACTTGTTGGGCAGCCAATGCATGGTCCCAGGGTGGCCATAACACTTGCTAGATTCTTGCCTGACGGTTTGGTTTCTGCAATTAGAGATGGACCTGGTGAAGCTGTTATTTCGTCTCTTGAACAGACAACAGAAACTCCCGAACTTGTATGGACACCTGCAATGGCAGCTTCTCTCTCTGCGCAGCTGTCAACCATGGCGACAGACCTCTACCAAGAGCAGATGAAAGGACGTGTTGTTGATTGGGATGTGCCTGAACAAGCATCTGGCCAACATGTAATGAAGGATGAACCACAGGTAGTGTTTGTTCTAGATTTATCCTGCTATCTGCGTTTCATAACATTGTCTTAGATGTTATCATGCTGTGCAAATTTCAGGTTGGTGGAATTTATGTAAGGCTCTTCCTAAAGGATCCTAAGTTTCCACTGAGAAATCCTAAAAGATTCCTTGAAGGACTCCTAGATCAGTATGTCTCTTCAGTTGCTGCTACACACTATGAAGCAAATGCTGTCGATCCGGAGCTTCCTTTGTTGCTTTCCGCTGCATTGGTTTCCTTGTTGCGTGTTCATCCGGCACTTGCAGACCATGTTGGTTACCTAGGTTATGTTCCGAAGCTGGTTGCAGCTATGGCCTATGAGGGAAGAAGGGAGACTATGGCATCTGGACAGGCCACAAGTAGATTGCAAGCAGAACCTATTGTGCATGACAACTCTGATGGTGTCTATGAGACCACCGTGCAGACTCCGCAAGAGCGTGTTCGCCTTAGTTGTTTGCGAGTACTACATCAGCTGGCATCTAGCACAACTTGTGCAGAAGCTATGGCAGCAACAAGTGTAGGAACTCCTCAGGTATTCAATTATAATCAACTTCTTTGTGTTTGTTGTAACTCTTTATGGGTAATTGCTTATCCTACTTATTCATAGCATTTTTTTTATACCACAGCATGACCGGTTTTGTGATTTGACTTCCTCCGAATAGTTTTTGGTGGTAAAGCTTGATATACTAAGTTCGGTGTGAACCTGGAATGTAGTTCTATCATTAGCAATTATTGGTTAGTCCTGTAGTGTTAAAAGGCCTGTGAAGATTTTATTTCTGGCAGCTTTTGTCAATTCAACTGCAGAACCTTTAAATTTGGTAGTCCTGAAAAGGAAGTCCAATATGATTGACCAATAGCACATTGTTTCATGAATGTCATCTTAAGGCCCATCATAATGTTTTCTTCCTTGAGCTGTTTTGCAGGTTGTTCCACTACTGATGAAAGCAATTGGATGGCAAGGTGGAAGTATATTGGCATTAGAGACACTAAAGCGTGTTGTTGGTGCTGGTAATCGGGCTAGAGATGCACTTGTTGCACAGGGGTTAAAGTAAGCTGCTCCAAATTCCTATCTAGTTATCTATCTTAAAATCTAAAAGAATTCCATTTTTCAAAGATATCGTATAAATGTTCTCATTTGATTTGGCAACTTTAAGGGGCCTTCAACTACCACTATTAATTGCTTTGGCATTACATGTCAGTAGCTACATGAGTATATATTGCATTGTTAAAGGATGGAGTCACATACATGTGCAATGCTAAAAATGGACCTACTAATCTATGAAATGTTTGCAGGTAGTAAGTTCCAGTTCAGTTGGAAAGCATTGTAACAAGAACTTACTTGAGGGGGAAAAACTGTTTGATTCTAATTTGCAAATTTAGGTTTTTTGTAGCATCCAATTTTCTGCCTTCTTTCCATACTTCTAACATTACAAAAGTGTCCATTATATTGATGTTCTCTTTTTATTTCTGCTGATTAAGAATGGAAAAGCTAACGCCTTTTTGTCGAATTTAATTAGCATGTGCGATATCTTGAACCTTTTTTAGAAGAGAAATCCTAATGTGGATTAACCAAAGCTTATTTGCTTCATCTTGCACTACTACAGTGGCAAAAATGTTGTTCTTTGCCATATATTCATTGAACCTAGTTTTGCCTGAAGTCATGTACAACTCTTGCAACAGCTAATCGTTGTTGTGTATTTTACTGTGAAACAAAATAGGGTTGGCCTAGTAGATGTTCTCCTTGGCATTCTCGATTGGCGAGCTGGTGGAAGACAGGGACTCTGTAACCAGATGAAGTGGAATGAATCAGAGGCTTCAATTGGGCGTGTGTTGGCAGTGGAGGTAAGCGTCATTTTCTGGTTAGCTTTTTAGCTCATTTGTGTTATTACACCCAGTTGGATTTGATGGGACCTTTGCGTTAGCTTGATTATCAAAACAGAATATAATTGATCATATACATTCTGTAGACAGATGATGGACAAAAGTGGGGAGGGTTGATGCATAAAAGTAGAAGTCCATCTTCCTTTTGGCTTGTTTTGGGTATCTGGGTGGACTGGTCAAGATTTGTATATCCAGCACGTTGTAACTTACCCTGAAATATTTTGAACCTGAAAATACATGAAGTTTCTGCGCAAAAGAATTGGACAGGTTATATTTCCTGTAATTGCGCTTTGTATATTAGAAAGACGCAAGGGTATTCAGAGCATGGATCTCATGAGTAAGAACACAATAAAACAAATACTCGCAGGAGAATTGAGTTCAGAACAACCTGAAAGCTAATATGTTTAGGTGAGATTGTTGGGCCCTGTGCAGGTCATTGTGGCGTTGATCTCTTTTAGGTCCGGCAGTTGCATTTGTACATGCTTGAATGGCCTCTTCCGCTTGTTTAATTTGTCGATGTATTTGATATGCTCTTTTTTTTGGGGGGGTTTGATTTACACAGGTACTTCATGCTTTTGCAACAGAAGGCGCGCACTGTGCTAAAGTTCGTGAAATCCTGAGTTCTTCTGATGTAAGCAACTCTCTACAGTTCGCTGGACTCTATACGTTCATATTTGCTCATGAAATTGGGGAAGTACATCTGTATGATCATGATAAGCTGTAATTCACTAAAAAAAGAAAAAAAAAGATAGCTCGTAGTGAGCTGAATAAGAACTTTTCTTTGTAGGTATGGAGTGCTTACAAGGACCAGAAGCACGATCTGTTCCTCCCATCCAATGCACAATCTTCCGCTGCCGGAGTTGCGGGTCTCATTGAGAGCTCTTCATCAAGGCTCACCTACGCCCTCACGGCACCCCCACCTCAGCCTGCATTGGTCCGGCTACCATCCTCCTCTCCTGCTCCACCATCAGCTCCCGCAAATCCTAGTGGACGGCATTCTTATCAGCATTCATAGTGCGCACAACGAAACACGGCAATCTCAGCTCAAGGATACGAAACTATGAACATTTGAAGTTGGTAGCCCTTGCAGTGTGTCTCGCACACTGGCCACCAACACCACAGGTAGGACTTGTTACAACAGCAAAGTTACAGTTTTGAGTTTGTGCCTCCATACTATTTACCTTGGGGCAGGCCAGGGGCTGCCTTGCAGTACATAGCATGTACAGTTTTCCATTACATAGAGGTCGAGTTCGTGTTCGTTCCTTGTACATGTAAAACATATGCTTTTTTGTAACATATATCTGTCCATAGAATATTCGAGCTGGAAATGTGTATCGATTCGTTTTGGGTGCATACGTTTGTCTTCTGTTAGATGACTGAATGGATGGTGTTTGATTGGTCCCCCACTTTATGTGCGCTGCTATTCTCAATTGATCTCTGGGGCTTCTGTGTCTGTCAGACCCTGTCTGATTTGACAAAGTGAAAGTTAGGATTGTCATTACCAATTACTAGTATCCTTTTATAGAATTGACTATTCTACCACTAGATCACTGGTGCTTGGTAGGCTAATGTAAATTACCTGAGCATCCGACGTCATTCTGAAGGCAACCCGATTGCCGGAGTATGTATTTTTAGAGGTGGAGAAAGCGCGCGCAAATCACATGGGAATTCTATATTGGCTGGCTTTTGCTTACTATCGTCGGCAGAGCTAAAATAGTTGAGAAAAGCATTTTTGTATTTAACGTAATTATAAGGAAAAATTAGGATCAAGCATTGGCCACGCAAGGAAGCCTTCAGAACATGCCAACTAAAGGAAGGTAGATGTAAAGAAGAAAATTGTCGACAGTAAGTTGAAAACGAGGAGATCTGACCCCTGAAGACACAGACTCTATCCAAGGAAAGATTAGACTGACACGAAGAGTGAGACTTGAAGCACAGTTCAAGATTGACTCGATTGTTACATGTACCTGTTAACGGAAAAACATGCATATGACAGCCTTTACTATATTGAGAGTTGCTTCCATACTTTTTTTTAACATTTGTACAAATATTAAATCATAAAAGAAGGATAGATGATGATTAATTATCCTTTCACTTGTTTTAAGATTTATACAACTTATATTAGAAGGAAAAGTATTGAAGTACTGCTCATATTATATTTTTTATCTACTTTGTTGTACCTTAAAGAGTACGCTGTAGCTGGTAGAATTTTAATTTCGTAATTTGACTTTGATCAATATTGTTTCGCATCGATATTTCGACCAAAATCGACTTTGATCAAGTTTACCTATCGTCAACTTTGCCAATTTGCTGGAAAATTGGCTAGCACATCGCATATATTTCTAGAGAGAACCATCCATGGGAACATGGTGCTGCTATTAGCAATTTTCGGCGGCTATATACATCAGCCTTACTTACAATCGTTGAGGAATATACATCAGCCTGAAGGTGGAAGAACATTACAGCAGGGGATGACGGTGACTCCTGAGTACAGTTCATGCGTAAGGGATTCCCGTTTGGTAAATTCATGCATGTTCAGGTAGGGCCACATCTGAATGAATCGGTAACTTGGCTTGGGAATGGAAAACACGTGTGAACACAATACATGTCTGTAAATCGCCAATTCACAGTTTTTCTAACCGGACAAGTTATTTTGCAATCCATCCTTGTTGGCTGTTGCTTAGGAGATTGTAAAAGATGAGACGGACTACAGCTACAATACAGTTATACAAAGCCAGTTTGAGTTAATGAGTAAACAAAGCGATCTGCTGCAAACGCAGCTGCGTCTAGGTAGGAGAGCAAATAAGGCCTGTGTAGAACAGCTTCTTTAAAATTGGAAGGGTAATAATTTTTTATTTTTAAAAAATCTAGATTCTAGATTTTTTAGAAATCTTCTTGAGAAGTTTTTTTTAATGGGGACATATTCAGTGCTAATGTGATTTCAGTGCTAATTCCGTGCTAATGGCCTGTAGAAACTTTGAAAAATTCTCAAAAAATTTTGGTACTATTCTTTTTGCTGGTGAATCTCTACATATCTTTCAAAATTTGAAGATTCATCTTCAATTTGAAAGATATGAAAAAGACAAACTCAGCTCCCTACATGTGGTAATTTTTGAGAATTTTTCAAAACTTCTACATGCCATTAGCACGAAATTAGCACTGAATTCACCATTAGCACTAAATATTTCCCGTTTTTTAATAATTAGAGGTAGATTTATACGTAAAATCAAAAGCTACCCTCAATCTAGCTTTAAAATAATTTTAAAACTGCGTGTCAGAAACTGTTCCCGATAGGACCTTGTCGCCACCAATGGCCGGTTTGTTAGAGAGTCACATGCGCGACAGCAAAAGCCGCACGCCACTCATGTCGCCTCTCTCTTTCTCCAAAACAAATACATATGATATGCATCACCCATGGATCGGATCACTGTAACAATATCTCTTGAGCTTTGTTCACATTTTGACGAGGGAGAGCAGAGGAGATCGGTCGGCCGGTGTTGGCCCCTTTTACGGAGTAGGCTGATGGCCAAGGACCCCGCTGCCCTGCCATGTTGTTCACTTGATAATCATGCGCCATTTCCATCTCGGTTTTTTTTTTTCTGTTTTTGCCAAGAGCCACTTGCGTCAGGCTTTGCCTCTCCTTCCCTTGGTGACTCGTGCAACCACACCCGTCCTGCACTGCACTGCACTGCACTGTACTGTCCTGCTTTGCTTGCGTGTGATGTGAAGTCTACCCACCCGCCCAACTCAACTCGCATGTCTCTCCAAATCACGCGCAAATCTCTTCTCTAATTGCTATGTTAAACTCCTCGCCCAACCAGTAGGATGGGATGGAACGGATTGCAACGCAAAACGAACAAGAGACCGTCGTTGTCTTGATCGTCTTTCCAGGCAGAAACACGAGCAGTTCATGTTATGCAACGGTGCGTTACGACACCGGCTGCTGCAACGCGAACAAACAAACAAAATGCATACATCAAATTCACATACATCGTCAAGGCCTCACCTCAGGTATAACGGCAATCCATTCCATGCTTGCTATATACGGTGGTTTTGATTAACACTACTACATCCATCATCGTAATGAAGCACTAGTAATTAACAGTGACGGGACGCTTGATTCTGCTAAGAGACTACTAGCAAAAAACACCAAGACGATGATGAACAGCAGCAGCTGCTGCTGCTGCTGAGTATCGTCATCCATCGTTCAAGAGAGAAATTTTACAACAACACGATCGATCGTCTTCCTCCTCCCCGTTGCTTCCGAATCCCTCTGGTTATAACGAGGCCGACGACGACAACACGGTGGTGAGTAAGATCGAGCTTGCTTCCTATCTGGGATCTGGAGAATTCGATTCGCCTACCGGCCGCCGGCGCCTGGCTCGGCGATGAGGCTGTAGAGCGCGGCGTTCAGCTGTTCCTGCGAGTAGACGCGGCTGACCATCTTCACGGCCACCTGCTGGATCATGAGGTCATTCACGACGGAGACGCTGCCGTGGTGCACGTCCAGGTCAAGCTCCCGCAGCGCCGTCATCAGCCTCGCCGCCGGGTGGTTGCGCTTGTGGCACTGCACGCGGATCACCACCTCCAGCCCCAGGACCTTCGCCTCGATCTCCACCGCGTGGCACCGCGCCCCGCCGTCCTGGCCGCCGCCGAGCCCGGACGACGGCGCCGACGGCCGCGCGTCGCGCTCCTTCTTGAGCGCCTCGATCTGCGAATGCAGCGCCTCCTTGTCCGACTCTATTGCCGTCAGCTTGCCGCGGAGCTCGTTGA
The DNA here is from genome assembly GCA_036346375.1 of Guadua angustifolia. NCBI lineage: Eukaryota > Viridiplantae > Streptophyta > Magnoliopsida > Poales > Poaceae > Guadua > Guadua angustifolia. The sequence goes on along the minus strand of CM070518.1, from coordinate 21,815,125 downwards.
TGTACGAGATGGCGTCGCCCAGCAGCGACGCCTTGTCCATCTTGGACACGTTCGGCACCACGGCGCGCAGCGCGTAGAACCGCTGGTTCAGCTTCTCCCGCCGCTGCCTCTCAGCCTCCACGTGGTTCAGGGGCTCCTCTCGCCCGTTCGCCGGCTTCCGCCCGCGCTTGCGCGGCCGCTTCTCCTCTACCGGCGGCGCCACCACGCGGCTGCTCTCCACCTCGCGGACCGACGCGTCCAGGTCGGAGTGGTCCGACTCCGATTTGGCCGGTGCGCCCGTGCCCGTGGACGGCCGCGTCGTCGGCGCCGACGAGAAGGACAGCATGCCCTCGTTCGCCGTAGCAGCCGGGTGGTGGTTGGTGTTGCTCGCGCGGGAAGTGGCCTCCGTGGAACGTTTCGGGTTGTTCTTGACGTCGTTCGCAGCCGCCGTCACCGTCGCCGTGTGCTGCGAGAAGAGGCTCCCGGGCGGCGTGGTGAGGCTGGCGGTCGCGGCGGGAGGCGCGGGCGACGGGTTCCTCCGGCTGGTGCTGTCGGCGGCGAAGTTTAGGATCTCGCCGGACTCGGGCTTGAAGAAAGGCGGTGCCGCCGCCACGGACGCGTTGGACGCGAAATCCGAGAAGTTGAGCTCCCGGCGGAAGGGGCCCTGGTGAGCCTGGTGCTGCCGCTGCGGCAGCGCGGCCGCCGGCAGTGGCGGCGGCGGCGCGTGCACGGAGGGGCCGGGGTTCTCCGTGAGCGTACTGGTGCTCCCGTTCTCGAAGTGATGGATCTGCGGCGGCGGCTGCGGCTTGGAGACGGAGATCTCAGCGGACGGAGGCGAGATGGTCTCCTTAATATCCATGACAGGCGCGTCCGCGAGCCAGAGCACAGACGGATCCGTCTCCGCCTGGTCCTCCCTGGGCGGCGTCGTGTGCTGCGGCGGCGCGGGCGGCCAGGAGCCAGCGGCTCCTCCGGTGAGGTTGAAGAGGGAGCGGATCCTAGGCAGGCTGTCGTTGTTCTGGAAAATGGTCTCGGTGGAGCCGAGCTCGAGGACGCCGGTGCCGACGGGGAGGCAGACCATGGTGCGGAGGCCGAAGTTGTAGGCCTGGCGCGCGCGTTCGCAGGGCGCGGAGTTGAGGCCCGTGGAGATCCAGGTGGGATGGCCGGCGAAGAGCGCTTGGCCTGGGAGGCCGAGGTCGTTGGGGAAGGACTGGGTCATGGAGACGAGGAAGAACCACTCGGTGTCGGTGACCTCCTCCTCGACGGCCTCGTCGGGGGCGGCGCCTGCGCCGGAGATGAGGGAGTTGAGCTCGCGGAGGACGCGCTTGCGGTGCTCCTGCTCGGCCTGGGACTGGGCGGTGGCAGGCCTCTGCTTGCGCTTGTCGTCGTCGAAGCCCTTGTAGTAGCCGTCGCCCCAGCCGAGGAGGGAAGCGCCGGTGGCGACGTCGATGGAGGACTGCCAGAAGATGGCGTAGGTCCAGGTGTCCCTGGAGCCCTCGATGATGGCCTGGAGGCGCTGCTGCAGCGTGTCCTGGTTGAAGGCGGCAGGGACAGGAGGCGGCGGGGTGGCGGCGGAGGAGGCCCCCCATGGGAAGGCGGGGAGATCGGCGGAGGCCATGAAGGCCTCCATCATGGAGGCGTTGTCGTCCGTCCACAGGCTCATCGGAGGGGGAGGAGGAAGGGCAGAGCAGAGCGGGGGGAGGGTGGAGAGGAAAGAATGGGGATCGCGGTGGGGATTCGATCGGAGAGAATGGGGGGAGGAGGATTGCTGGTGGTGGTGGTGGTGGTGTCTGCCTTGCCTGGACCAACCACCGCACCGCACGCGAACGGTTTAACTTACCGCTTACTTACTTGCTGGGCCTGGGCCTGGGCCTGGGCCTGGGGGTACATTCGTAATTCTCCTTCCTCCTCTCAATTTTTCTCCTTGTGCTGCTCCAGTGCAGTGCAGTGCACCGCCTTTGTTGGTAGGTAGGTTAGGTACCTAGGTAGGTGCCTGGGGCCCGCAGTCAGCGGCCCATTGTTTGTGCCCTAATCTCAATTTTTGTGCGGATTTCACTCGTTACAAAAAAAAAGAAAGAAAGAAATGTGCATCCAACCATACAAACAGGTATTTAGCATCTCAAACTTATAAAATCGGTCCATTTACATCTTAAATTGGTTTTGAAGAGCTACTTTGCTGATAGGACGGTGATTTTTATGGGTTTTTTTTTTGCTTTGTTAACAACCATGTCGTCGATTAGCGCTCATGTAGATCCACATGAGCGAAATGAATTATGGCGTGAAGAATAGAGCGAACGTATGTAGAGAGAAAAAGGAGTGAGAAACTGATCGATGATGTTGACGTCAATACCCTTGAATTGGATCTTTATTGTTTTTTTTGTAAGTTTGGAGGGTTACTTTTAGAAAGTTGAGAGAAATGAACTTATTCCTTTTTGTGCGGGTTGCTAGAATGTGTACATAGCTTTTGAATAGCATTATGACTACTTTATTTGTTACAACTGAGCCATTTTCGTAAGGAAAAAAGAACACTTCCAGCGCAATCAAGGTTTTTTCCCGGTTTCTTTCTAATTACCCTTAAAAGCGACATATTCTGTTGTAGAAACATTTTTGTATTGCTTCCCAATCAAGCCTTTATTAGGACAATAGTGCTCTTAGAAATGTTAAAAATTTCTTAGATTTAATCATCATACGAAAAATTTTATAAGAATATTAGTGATACGTCACAACCATCCACAAAAACATTCAAAATTGCACATTGTGACTCTTAACAAACGGCCATCAGTGAAATCATCATCAGCGATACATCGATACTATCCGATAAAATCCGTAAGGATGAGCGAAATATGCCGTCGGTTTTTACAAGCACCACACCACATTACACATTATGTACGTGTAGGACGATTTAGAAAGCTGGAAATAAAAAAATACGCGTGTTAACTGCTAGGTTTTTTCTTTGGAAAAGCAGTAGCAGCAGGAGACGAGGAGATAGACACGAGCTGAGGTGAGCCAAGCGAACAAGCGAGAGTGTGAGACAGACGAGCCGTCCGGCTTATTTGACCGTTGACCCGATAGATCCAAGCAGACGTGGCCCACGCCACGCAGCGGGAATTGAATAGAGGCCAAGGAGCTAGGAACGGAACGTTACGTGGCCCGATCGATCTTATCGTTTAAAACCTGCCACAAAATCCGGGCCGTCCATCTTCACATGTTTAGCGAGGCTTGCAGCTTTAAAGCATTTGTTTTTTATTCGCTCTAGTTTAACATGGATCTGGAGACGTGCAGTAAGTAGTACTACTCCGTAAACTAACTAAATCATTAAATTAAGTGCGCTGTGCACAAACAGGGTGCAGCTGGTGGGTGGCCTCACGAGTACTCTACTCTTATTAATTAACCCCGCCAAACACTAGAAACACTGATCGAGGGGCATGGATTGATTCCGTCTGCAAATGCTACGCTCACTCGCCGCAGGCTCGACCAAATTCTATAATAGACCCAGTTCTGTTCTGGCTATACATGCGCGCGTGCTTATAACAAAACAAAAACAAATACCACACGTATAACTAGAATTCGAGTAGCAATGTTAGCGCACGCTAGAATCAACATCAAATATTTTCTTATATTAGCGTATGTAGAACGCGTTAGTAAATGATTGTTAAGAGGACGCTGCTTATCCAATGGAAGCTCTCTTTTTTCGTTGGAAAAAGAACTGACTATGATCAACAGCGAGTGACTGTAAGCACTCTGTATCTGTTTTTCCTTTTTTTTTTTTTAAAACACGACGACAGAGACGGAGAGAGAGAGAGAGAGAGGAAAGATGGGGAGTGGCCGCATGATGATTCTCGGTAACAAAAAAGGTAAGACGACAGTGACTCGGTAATTTGTCTGGCAGCGCGCGTGTGTCGTTGGATTAGAAATAACAAGAAAACACGGCCACTAAAACTCTTTAAAAATATTTAAATAAAGCTAGTGAGTAAAAAAAATATATAATAATTTATTTAACGAACGAACTAAAAAATATATAATAATTTCTTTAACGAACGAACAATTAAAATGAATACTTACAAAGGATAGATAAATATAACGAAATACTAGAAGTCGATAAATTAATGTTGATTGTTTTAGCCGCGTGAGTCATGCGTGAGCCGGCGGGCCGGAAGGAAGCTTCCAGTAGGGGTGGGGAAGGAGCACGTTTTGCTCGCGTGGGTGACCCAATGCGCTGCACTGCACTGCACTGCGCTGCGATTGTTGTCGTCACGTGGTGGGCCCCGCCCCCCCTGCACCATGTGATGAGATGAGGCACGACGCGCACTCCAGACGCCTTCCTCCATGACACCTGGCCAGCACTCACTGCTCCGGCCATTCGTTGATTCTTTCTGTATTCTCCTTCTAATTTTAAAAGTGTCTTTGTTAGTGGAATGGAATGATCCTGCACTATTTAGTTTTATTATCTCGTGTAAATAAAATAGTTCAGTATTTATAGAGAATATTTCTTAAATTTATACCACAATAACTATGATAGAATAGTTTCATTCAAGCAACCAAACACATGAATGATACTTTTTTAAAACCATCTCATATATGTACCACTTAGTACAAGCAACCAAACACAACGTTATAAAACGAATATACCAGCTTCGTCTCCTCCTCAATACAATACATGTCTTCGTAGCTTCCAAATTGTATTCTTAAATATATATTATTCTATAATTTTATAACAACTTTTAACTTTTTTTCCCATATCTCCATTATTCATAATTCTTAATATTATTTATTCCTATAAAATAGAGTAACATACACCATCTAAGAATAATAAGTGAGCCAATCGAGGAAAATTTGGTCAGTACTATACATACCTGGCTGAAGTGCAAAACTCTAAAACATCATCTATTAGAAACGAAGGAGGAGTAGATATTTAATGTTACCTTCTCTTTTTTGCTTCTATTTATTTTTTTCTTTTCTAAATATTATATATGATTTACCACGCAGACAAATATCTCTGCACAATTAAAATACGTCCAGTCAAACTGGAGTGGATGAGTATCTCCACGGGGAGAGAAGAAACGAGAGAAGAAAGCCAAGTACCGTATTATTAAGCGCATATCGCCATCAGCCGTGGGGTACTGTACTGGTTTAATTAATCGTTTCATCGCGACAAACATGTCGAAAGCACTGACTAGTTCTCTCTCTTCTTCCCGAAAGAAAGAAAAAATATCTGCCCTCGTTCTAGATCATCAAATGAGCACACCAGCTAGGCCTAGGCAGCAAGCTAGGAGCGTAGTGAGCGGTGTTTCAAATTTAGTTTTCGGTTGATATCTTTATGCGCGAGTGAAATCTGAAATTTTTAATGAAATATGATCCAAATTCAAAAGTTAAATTTGAAATTTAGGATTTTTAAAACAAAATTCGGTTAAAATTACCAAGATTTCGATCGAAATTATCGAGATTTTGGTAAAAGTTCAACAAAGCGAAAAATAGTTCAAAATACGTTGAAAAATTTTGAAATTTTTTTAGATGCTCCTAATAAATCACTAATATTTTTATAAAAATTTCAGATAATGATCAAGCATGAGAAATTTTTAAAAGTTCTGAGAGTGCTACTATTGTGATCAAAGCTAACCAACAAATTTCAATCGAATTAAAAATGGTACAAACCACCTTACAAAATTATTATTAAAAATTGGATGGCCTTGACACATCAATAATATTAACATAAAATTTTTAGATGATGATCAAGCCAAAGGTATTTTTAAAAATTCAGACAATGTTACTGTCCTATTAAAAAGCTGACCAACAAATACAAACCATATTAAAAATAATTCAAACCATGTTATATTATATTCCCCAGCAATAAATTCATCAACGTTAAAAATATCAGAAATTAATAAATTAATTTAAGACATTTAAAAATTCAAAAACGGAGAGAATTGAAAACTAGTACTTTGAATGTCGAATTTTTATAAATTCTGGAGAAATATTTTGAGTTAAAATTTTACATAAGAATCCTTAGCTCAAATAAATTTGAAAAACAAAATTTCAAAAGTTATAAAAATATTTGAATTGCCTGATAAATCCTTAGCTCAAATGAATTGATTTTTGAAATATAATACAACAAATTAAGTTTAGTGCTTACTGCATTGATAGATTTTATTGAGCAAACCAAGAAAGTTTAATTTTTTTGAAAATTTTATATAATGGTACTGAGGAAGTTCTTAATATGTCATAAAAATTGTAGATGATGATCACACTCGAGAAAATTTAGAAAAATCTAACAAGTTTATCATGTCCCAATTATGTCCATTCTGCTTTTTGATTTTTTAAGATAACAAATGATGTTAAATTATTTTGAATTTTTTTCTATTATCCCAAAAACAAGGGATGGTACCATAATTTTTCAGATGATTATCAGGCTTGTAAAATTTTTAAAAATCGACAATTTTTCTGCCTAAATTTTAAAAAATCTCAAAAATTAGTTTTTCATCAAATTTTCATGTAACAAGACTTTGTTAAGGGTTATTGGACCCATTCCGTTCAAATCCGGCCAAAACATTTGAAAATCCGGATTAAAACCGAAATTTAAATTTGCTAATTTCGTCCGAAATTTCAAAATTATCACAGGCGATTACTGTAGCAAAATCAAAAATTTAAAATTTTGAATTCAGCCGGTATATCCAAATTGGGGGCAGCGAAATTTAAGAAATTGCGAAAAATAAATGGTTTTTAATCCTCAGTCGTGGGTTATTGGGACGAGCAGATGGGGATAGGTGGTCGCGGGTTCTGTAGGGAGATAGGCATGACCGGGGCAGAAATCTTGAAATGCATAGAACAATGTAAATACATCGATGTCTTTTACTAAATTATCCTTAAACTTTTGATTCATCTTAATATCTTTATTTTTAAACTGTTGGTATATCTTGATACTATTTCAATAGTTGGGTTGATATATTTAAAGATGATAAAAGATCTCGTCAAGGCCATAGCAAAAGCATAGCAGTGCAGAGGATGTGTCAGTGTGATACAGAGGGATGAGCTAGCTAGGCGCCGGTGGGCGAATATTCCGTCCCACGTAAACGCCATTTTGATTCTCCTTCGTTAGTAGTAGTGAAAGAGAGATTTTGTGCATTTGCAATTTATTCCCCAGCAGATCTATCCTATATATCCATCAGTCTGAATCTAACGTCGTCAAAGATTTTATTTTTCTTTCTTTCCGCATCGATGATCTCTTGCCTCCTTTTTATTTTATTTTATTTCCAATCAATTCCCGCACGTTTTTATTTAAGCTGGAGCAGGAGCAAGGGGTCTTATTTTTCCCGTTGCTGGCTTCCTTTTCCTTTTCCTTTTCTTTTGCCGAAGCAGCAATTATTTCTGATGGCTACGTACGTATATACCTCCTGTTATACATTACAGGAGTAGGGCAGGCAAAGAAAAAGAAAACACCCTAGGGTTCGAATATTATAAAAATTAAAATGAGACAATATTAAACGAAAAATGTTAACGAGACTTGGTTCAACACTGACTCGTTACCTTGAATTTAAAGTAACTATTTAAATGGTAAATGAAATGTTTTTATTTTGAACTATATCAACGTGGAAAGGAGCTTGGGAGAGCCATGACGAGGCCTATCATTGTCTCCATACGAAAGCAACGGATCACCACACATGAAACATGCATATTTCGACGTGTTGTCATCAGGTTAATTACTACCACGCATCACTTCGGTGGTGTTGTCACTGGTAATTCTGATATCGACCCCCACAATATATATCCATATATGCATGTGCCAATCTGAATTCGATATACAGATTGTGATGATTTATTATTACTGTACGTATTGCGCGCAATTCTTTGGAACCAGCTAGCTAGATAGCTAGTACGGTTTGTCATGTTGAAATTAACAGCCAAATTAAGCAGACATGGCAAAATGCATATGTCGTTCTGGTGTAATCAGAAGAGAAAAAGAATAGGTAACTTTATAAAAAGAGAGAGAGAGAAAGAAGAAAATGAGACCTCAAAGATAATGCTGCCTTATTTAATTTCACACCAACGAAAGAAGAAGGAAAACCTCACTAGCCTCCAACTTAGCATAGATAGCAAAACATGCATGGTTATAGCTTTTCTAAAAAGTAACTTTTGAAACTACTATCTGAAGAGATTTGGTATTTAATAATCTGTCTTTTACTTTGACTTTTAGATGTAAGAGATGCGGATTGGAAATGATAGTGAGATGAGTGAGGTTTAAGATTTTATAATTGATAGGAGGATAGTTTTCTTCAACTCTAGTGATAAAGTCGACACTTGACTCATCTGAAGCTGTGGAAGCTACCTGCATAGCCTTTCAACTTTCAAATTTTTCCTTATACAAATAAGTTCTTTGCCTTTTGCTTCCTATTATGAAGAAGCAAGCCGTTTGGAGCAACTTCGACTTTCGCACGAGAGAAGCCAAAGCTAAAACCATCACAAATAGTCCACGAGCCCTAAGGCACGGTTTGGGAAGTTATAAGCTAGTTTTAGATTTCAAAAGCCATTAATCCCTCCTAGCACTCAACTTTTAAGTGGCTTTTGATATAAATTAGAAGTCATATAACTAGCAAAAATCAAAACTAAAAGCTAAGTTGGATCTGCTTGTAGCTTATTATTGAAAAAAAATTAGCTATTTGCGAAATAATCTCTTATAAAAACTACAACTGCTTTTTCAGGAAAAAAACATCTTTTTTAGAAAAGCTAAAACTCCAAATAGGCCTAAGGGGTTCTTTGGGGGAGTTATGTTTCAACTGTGCTTCAGTTTTAAGCTAAAAGCCCCTAAACAGCATGGTTGTAAATTAGTTGGGAAGCTAGAGCACAGTAAAGGCACTTCCAAAAGATTCTGACCAGGGGAAGCTTTTAATTTTGTGCCTTCTCTCGACCGCCTCCCACCTCGCTCGATCGTTGTTGTGCTTTACTAGGTTGTTGCTTCTCCGCTCAGTTGCCTCCCAAAAGCTATAGCCAGTCTGTCAAACAACATAACAAGAAAAAACACAGCTACTTTACAATTCAGTAAACCACAAACAGCAGGGCCGTCGATGGCCAAATGCCATATAGGCACCGGCACAGGGCCCCCAAATCAGAGTTCAAGGCCATTAGCAACGTCCGCAGCCTGGTCCACCTTCATTAGTTTATTTGCTCGCATAGTCATTTAGGATCAATTATTTTATACCTATTGTTGATCAAGCTATAGCTTCACTTATCAGGAGATTTGAACAATATCAGGGGTATGAAAAAACTTTTGGTTTCTTGTTTACTTCAGATAGGCTGCGATTCTTGGATGATAAGAGTTTGATGACTGCTTGTGTTAATCTTGAGGATGCACTTAAGAATGGAGAACACAAAGATATTGATGGGCAGGAATTGTTTGGGGAGTTAATTTTTATCCAAGATTTACTCAAGGAATCTATGGGTCCTCTTGATATTCTAAAGTTTTTGAAAAAGCGTCCCTTTTATCTGAAAGTGCATCTAGGCACTTATGTTATTTTGGTGATTAATGACAAACGCATATAATGACAATCTATATAATTGTGTAAATGCCTAACTTAGTGCTTAACAAATGACAAACCTCTAATATGATTATATTGCTATGAGACTAACATGTTCATTGCCAAGTTGAGTATTAGTCTCATCTATTTAGAGGAAAATCAAGTGGATGGTTAAGCAAAGATAAGGTATGCAATCTCGGATCCTTCCATATTTGTTATTGCATTCCTTTTGTGCAAATGCATAGTGAACTCCAAGTAGTATGTTGATTGTATATATGCACATTGGTTCATGTCATATTTATTTGTGCATATATGTTCATTTGGGTTTATTATGTGCTTTGTTTTTAGTATGCATGTAATAACTAGAGTTAAACTTCACATTGCTATAGATTGACTTGGTGCATGCATATTTTGGTTGTGTATCTTTTCATGCATCTCTCCTAGTGAAGTTTAATCTAGAGTTGAATCACATATTTACTCTTATTTCAAATATTATTTGCACATGTACAATTCATGTATATTCCATCATGTGCTTCATTTAAGTAAAGATGTGATCCTTGCCATGATTTAATTGATTCATCAGATCGGCAATTATCTCTCTAGTGCATATAGATCAATTACATATTCATCATGATGCACTTAGTAGAGAACATTTATTATGTCAAGTGTTTCCATTTATATTATGCTTCTTTATATGAAACACTTGTGGTACTTAATTGCTCACAAATATCAATTTATTCACATCTATTGAGCTTTTGGGACTAATGTCTTTCATGAGTGGTTTGGAAAGAATTAGGTCCGTCGTGTATGATGACCAAGGTATCTCAAAGGATGATCGTTAAGCGAGGTCAACAAGGCGGCGGTGTTACCAAGAGTTGAGGACTAAGTCAAGATCGACTTGGCGTGGAGATCGTCGGAGAGGATGATCAAGTCAAGGTTGATAGGACGAGAGTCTCATGAGGTGAATCGAGTCAAGTTGGACAAGGCGAAAATGTCATCAATCATTTGGTGAAGGTCTTCATGCTTAGTAGTATTTATTCCCCAGCAGATCTATCCTATATATCCATCAGTCTGAATCTAACGTCGTCAAAGATTTTATTTTTCTTTCTTTCCGCATCGATGATCTCTTGCCTCCTTTTTATTTTATTTTATTTCCAATCAATTCCCGCACGTTTTTATTTAAGCTGGAGCAGGAGCAAGGGGTCTTTATTTTTCCCGTTGCTGGCTTCCTTTTCCTTTTCTTTTGCCGAAGCAGCAATTATTTCTGATGGCTACGTACGTATGTACCTCCTGTTATACATTACAGGAGTAGGGCAGGCAAAGAAAAAGAAAACACCCTAGGGTTCGAATATTATAAAAATTAAAATGAGACAATATTAAACGAAAAATGTTAACGAGACTTGGTTCGACACTGACTCGTTACCTTGAATTTAAAGTAACTATTTAAATGGTAAATGAAATGTTTTTATTTTGAACTATATCAACGTGGAAAGGAGCTTGGGAGAGCCATGACGAGGCCTATCATTGTCTCCATACGAAAGCAACGGATCACCACACATGAAACATGCATATTTCGACGTGTTGTCATCAGGTTAATTACTACCACGCATCACTTCGGTGGTGTTGTCACTGGTAATTCTGATATCGACCCCCACAATATATATCCATATATGCATGTGCCAATCTGAATTCGATATACAGATTGTGATGATTTATTATTACTGTACGTATTGCGCGCAATTCTTTGGAACCAGCTAGCTAGATAGCTAGTACGGTTTGTCATGTTGAAATTAACAGCCAAATTAAGCAGACATGGCAAAATGCATATGTCGTTCTGGTGTAATCAGAAGAGAAAAAGAATAGGTAACTTTATAAAAAGAGAGAGAGAGAGAAAGAAGAAAAATGAGACCTCAAAGATAATGCTGCCTTATTTAATTTCACACCAACGAAAGAAGAAGGAAAACCTCACTAGCCTCCAACTTAGCATAGATAGCAAAACATGCATGGTTATAGCTTTTCTAAAAAGTAACTTTTGAAACTACTATGCTGAAGAGATTTGGTATTTAGTAATCTGTCTTTTACTTTGACTTTTAGATGTAAGAGATGCGGATTGGAAATGATAGTGAGATGAGTGAGGTTTAAGATTTTATAATTGATAGGAGGGGATAGTTTTCTTCAACTCTAGTGATAAAGTCAGACACTGACTCACTGAAGCTGTGGGAAGCTACCTCAGACCAGCTTTTCCTTATACAAATAAGTTGCTGCCTTTTTGCTTCCGGTTGCGAAGAAGCAAGCCGTTTGGAGCAACTTCTAACTTTCAGACCGGAGAAGCCAAAGCTAAAACCGTCACAAACAGTCCCTGAGCCCTAAGGCACGGTTTGGGAAGTTATAAGCTAGTTTTAGATTTCGAAAAGCCATTAATCCCTCCTAAGCAGCTCAACTTTTAAGTGGCTTTTTGATATAAATTAGAAGTCATATAACTAGCAAAAATCAAAAACTAAAAGCTAAGTTGGATCTGCTTTTGTAGCTTATTATTGAAAAAAAATTAACTATTTGCGAAATAATCTCTTATAAAAACTACAACTGCTTTTTCAGGAAAAAAACATCTTTTTTAGAAAAGCTAAAACTCCAAATAGGCCTAAGGGGTTCTTTGGGGGAGTTATGTTTCAACTGTGCTTCAGTTTTAAGCTAAAAGCCTCTAAACAGCATGGTTGTAAATTAGTTGGGAAGCTAGAGCACAGTAAAGGCACTTCCAAAAGCTACAGCCACTGGGGAGAAGCTTTTCAGCTGTGCCTTCTCTCGACCGCCTCCCACCTCGCTCGATCGTTGTTGTGCTTTACTAGGTTGTTGCTTCTCCGCCCGATTGCCTCCCAAAAGCTATAGCCAGATCATCAAACAACATAACAAGAAAAACACAACTACTTTACAATTCAAGAACCACAAACAGCTGAGGGCTGCTGATGGCCAAATGCCATATAAACAATCAAGACAGGCCCCCAAATCGAGTTCAAGGCCATTAGCAACGTCCTGCACTGTCCACCTTCATTAATTTATTTGCTCGCATAGTCATTTAGGATCAATTATTTTATACCTATTGTTGATCAAGCTATAGCTTCACTTATCAGGAGATTTGAACAATATCAGGGGTATGAAAAAACTTTTGGTTTCTTGTTTACTTCAGATAGACTGCGATTCTCGGATGATAAGAGTTTGATGGCTGATTGTGTTAATCTTGAGGATGCACTTAAGAGTGGAGAACACAAAGATATTGATGGACAGGAATTGTTTGAGGACAGGGCCGTCGATGGCCAAGTGCCATCTAGGCACCAGCACAGGGCCCCCAAATTAGAGTTCAAGGTCATTAGCAACACCCGCAGCCTGGTCCACCTTCATTAGTTTATTTGCTCGTATAGTTATTTAGGATCAATTATTTTATACCTATTGTTGATCAAGCTATAGCTTCACTTACCAGGAGATTTGAACAATATCAGAGGTATGAAAAAACTTTTGGTTTCTTGTTTACTTCAGATAGGCTGCGATTCTTGGATGATAAGAGTTTGATGACTGCTTCTGTTAATCTTGAGGATGCACTTAAGAGTGGAGAACACAAAGATATTGATGGGCAGGAATTGTTTGGGGAGTTAATTTTTATCCAAGATTTACTCAAGGAATCTATAGGTCCTCTTGATATTCTAAAGTTTTTGAAAAAGCGTCCCTTTTATCCTAATGCTATTATTGCATATAGAATTTTGTTAACCATTCCGGTTACTGTTGCATCTGCGGAAAGGAGCTTTTCTAAACTCAAGTTGTTGAAGTCCTACTTGCATTCTACTATGACACAAGAAAGACTCAATGGGTTGGCAATGATAGCACATGAAAATGATGTTTTCGAGAAGATTAATTATGAAGATATAATTGATGATTTTATTTCAAGAAATACTAGGCGGATGATGCTTTTTAGTAGAACATGGGGTCAGTACTATCTTGACTCTTGACTCTTTTAGCATTGATATTTGATATGTTCCTAAATTTTGTAAGAAAAAACACATATTAAAGTTGTATAATTGTCTGAAAGTATGCTTTATTTATAGTACATATGAATTTTTCAAATTTTGAAGCCTCAATTTGTGTTTCGCTCTAGAGCCCTAAATTTCTGGAGACGCCCTGACAAACAGCTCTCCAATCTAGCCGCACCCTCCTCTTCCAAACACAAACAGGCCTAAGTCGCGTGACTAGCACCGATTAAACATGCTGGAGAATTAGCAGGCAATACTAGACTGGTTTGGGAAGTCTCCAAAATCGGGCGCTCGTTTGTGAAGAAGCTAATTTAGCGAGCCCACATTCGGAAACAAAAGGCCCAACAGACAGACAGACTGCCACCCCCACCTCTCCTAGAAGAAGAAGCTTCTATTCGAAGACGGACGCGAGCAAAAAGCCAAGGCCACCGCCATTTCCTCGCCTTGCCTCTTCTTCCCTTCCCTTCCATCTCGTCCTGCCCCTCCTCTCTCCGCGTTATCGCCTTCGATTCCACCCGATCGGCTTCGTTGGTTTCCATGGCCACCGACGCCGCCGATAAGAACGCCGTCTTCCGCAAGCTCCGCGCAAAATCCGACAACAAGGTGCTGGATTGCTTTCCTTCCATTTCATTTCCATACCTAGGGTTTCCCTTCCCTCTATCCATCGCTTGCCCTGTCGCTTCCCGTCCCCTCCCTCTCTGTGTGGCTCTGTGTGTGTGTGTGTGATCCCCCCTCCCTCCCTCTTCTGCGCCTGCCTAATTTTTCTTGTCGTCGTGCTGGTGCTGCGTGTGGCCTAATTTTTAGATGTGCTTCGACTGCAACGCCAAGAACCCCACCTGGGCCTCCGTCACGTACGGCGTCTTCCTCTGCATCGACTGCTCCGCCGTCCACCGCAGCCTTGGCGTCCACGTCTCCTTCGTAAGGTGAGGTCATCCCCCTCATCATTTCCTCGCTTGCGTGCCTCACTATATTATTATAATCTAGTGCGGTGCGGTGCTGTGTTCTGCAGTGGGTGACTAATCACGGTATTATGCATACGTAGAATTGTTTTTTAGAATCACCTGGATGCATAATCCGAATTTGGGTCCGCATGATTAGGGTTTGCCTGTACTTGTGCTTGAGTTCACTGTATTCTGTCGTCCCTGTCATGCTCGTTTAAATTATCATCTGCTTTGTAGCAGCAAATTGTGTCATACGGTGTGGCATGTACTGATGAATATGCAACCTGTGGTGTGTGATGAGGCAAGGTGTAATTTTGATGGCAGAATCGTTTCTCTACAGCAGTTGTGGTTTTTCCTCCTCATTATTACTGTGAGTCAAACCAATCCAATGTGCTAGCAATATCGCTTTGCCCCAAATTCGTATGCCCTGTACTGGAACTTACAACTCGAAATTAGGGTATACACCATGTGCTAGGTGCTGATGAAGTTACACCTCTCGTTTTTCTTCCACAAGGTGTGCATGATGTAATTTGGAGTGCCAAAATAGTATTGTTGTCTTCAACGTGGCCTAAAAGGGGGGTTTTGTGTGTGTATGTGTGTTATTGCCATGACCCATGAACAACTTGTGGAATAGTTTGTTTGAGGCATCATTTTTTTATGACAAAAAGAGTGGAGAAACATATTGTTGAATGAAGTTATGAAGTGTTCAAAATTTTCCGGGGAACTGGCAATACATATGTGGCACCAGTATGTTTGTTTTGGGATGTTGAATTTATTTGGCAAATAATCTTGTGGTGCATGAATAACAATTGTTGATGCAAGATGAACTTGTGAAGTTTCTGTATCATTCTGAGTGACATCGATGTTACTGACTTAGCAATTTTCACATTTGATTTCGAGTAGATAAATTTAATACAAGGTCTGTCCACCAACTTCATCTAGCATCTTATCCGTCTGGAAGTTTAATGTATTTGTTAAACCTTTTGTCAAAGCACATTAAATGACTTGATTAATAGTGAATGTTGAATGAATAGGGATTATGAAAAAAAATTCACTGAGCTTTGAGCAACTGCTGTAATATGCAGATCAACAAATTTGGATTCGTGGACTCCAGACCAGTTGAAAATGATGGTTTATGGAGGAAACAACCGTGCACAAGCTTTCTTTAAGCAGCATGGTTGGGCGGATGGTAGAAAAATTGAAGCAAAGTATACTTCAAGAGCCGCTGACTTATACCGGCATTTGCTTACTAAAGAGGTTGCTAAAACTTCCACGGAAGATGGCAATAATAGTTGGCCATCCTCCCCAGTTGCAGCTTCTCAGACTTCAGACCAAGCTGCTGCAATTCCAGATATCGAGCTGGCAGAGGCATCAAAAGAAATTGTAAGTGAGAAGAACGAGTCTGAGGTTGTTCATTCACCTAGAGCTCCAACTCATTCTTTTAAGAAGCCAATTGTTGTAAAGAAGCCTGGAAATAAGACTGGTGGACTTGGTGCACGGAAGCTTACATCAAAGGTATGCTCTCTGCAGCGTACAATGGACCATGAACTTAATTAACTTCAAGAAATCATATCCCTAGTTTAGGTTTTGGTTTTGTTCTTCATACGATGTCAAAGTCACTAGATCTGCCTTCCCTAGTTTGTCCTGGAGTAGTAAGAAAAAGTAGAGTAGCTATGTGCTTATATGACACCCCATTTTTGCTGCTTTCCACTGAACTTCAATTACCAAGTTTCCTTCTTGTCTCATTTAGTAAAGTGGAAATTCTATATTAATAACTTTTGGCATTTCTTTTAGCCAAATGAAAGCCTCTACGAGCAGAAGCCAGAAGAGTCAGCTCCTGCCCTGCCATCGGTGACTGAGAGCACTACAACTAGGAGCAAATCTCATACTTCCCGATTTGAATATGTAGAAAATGTTCGTTCTGCTGGGAGCAGTTCTGAAGAAAACCAGGTGATTGGACATGTTGCACCCCCAAAGTCGTCAAACTTCTTTGGTGAATTCGGGATGGACAGTGGATATCACAAAAAATCAGCCTCTAGTTCATCCAAAGTGCCGGTAATGTTTCTTTTATTCAATAGTTACATAATATATGCAAGGAGAAAGTCTATATAACACACCAAACTTTGCTTGAAAGCCCCCCACCCCCCTACGAACTTTGAAACAAGACATTTGACCCCCTAAACTTTGCAATCCGGTTTCGCATAGTGGTATTGTCTGGGTGACGTGATGAGTGAGCGGTTTTGCCATGTAGTATTGACACGCTAGGCAAGTTTAGATGAATTACAGGTGGAACTCATAGGGACTTCTCTTCTAAATCAAAATAGAGAGGGAGGAAGCTATAGAGGCCGATAGTCATGGAAGCATGATTGAGAGCTCGGTGGGGGAGAAGCCCATGTAGACCCCACCTGTCATTGACCTAACTTGGCCAGTATGTCATCATTCATAGCAAAATTGCCAACTCATTGCGCCACACAGGTAATACAATTATGCAAACCAGTTCAGGGTGTTATTTGAACCAGATTGCAAAGTTTGAGGGTTCAAATGTCTGGTTTCATAGTTTGGGATGCCGGATAGACTTTCAATTAAAGTTCGGGGTATTATATGGACTTCGTCCTATATGCAATGATGAATCATGAATATGTGAACTCAGTTATGTTATGTTGGTCCTCTGTTGTCCTAGTTTTGCATAGATTGGCATACTCCGAGGAGGAGCACATAAGATATTTCTAGTTTTTTTCAGCATTGTTCAGTTCCACTCTTAGCTAGGTAATCCTATTGTATGCGGCAACATGCTTTGAAATAGCTAGCGTTTCCCCAAAAGCACTGTGATGCTTCCACATTGAAGTCTTACAATTCTCTGACAGAAAGCTTTTAGTAGGCTAAATGTATGTTGGGACGGTAAAATATTCACTGCATATCTGCATGTAGATTGGATGTACACATTTGAAGCCAAATAACTTATTTAACTTACCCTGGTTGGAATTTTAGTTGTTGTATATCAATAGCTTTGACCTTCCTGCTTAGTCATTGGCAACTAGAGGACTGATGGTCATAGGTCATCGAAGTTGCTCTAGCCTAAAAAACCTCCAAATTGTCTGGACATGTTTACTCTGCACTAAACCATTTGTTGACAGCTAATTGGTTACCATTACATGTAAGCACGTAACTAAACCAGACCATACTCTGGCTCATTCAAATCGTGTTGTTTATATTCTTAATGATAGTCATGCTGGTTTCTATAATTCATCTAAGCACAAAGAATCATGTGTGTTCCCTCTGAAAACGAGAAACTAGTTATAAGCGTAGATAGTGAAGTACAACCTTGGTTTTATGTTCTTGTGTTGAAATCCAACTTCCAAGCAGTCTGTGAAATAATCGATTGCAATGACCTACAGGTCGAGGAAAGTAGTGAAGCAAGACAGAAGTTCTCAAATGCGAAGTCGATTTCATCATCTCAGTTTTTCGGTGATCAGGCCAGTTCCGAAAAGGAGGCTCAAGTCGTCCTCCAAAAGTTTTCTGTAAGTATATCCCTGCCTCATTGATGTGATGTTAATGATGTTATCCCCAATATTATTTGGACCAAACTCCAATGCAATGGGCCTAGCCTGACTCTGAAAACCATATACGTTTAAACTACTTTATATCTTTCTGAAGTAGTTATTTGTTAATATGCATTTTACCACGAACTAATCAGCTTTGAACCTAACTGCCTAAGTGAATAAGCTATGCTCAAGCTGTCTGGAGATCTGCGATGACTGGGATCTGTCTTGAGCCAGGTTTTTCTGGCATAGCCTAACCATTGAATATGCCTAGTTGTGTTTTTTATACTGGTGTTACTAAGTAACTATGGTGCAGCGTTTTGTCAGAACAGCTCGCTCCTTTGAAATTCCTGGATTGATCTGTACTATGAGGAATCTTGTGGAAACCTACATTCTCCTCGCTTTTTACCTTGTTGTAGGGATCCTCTGCCATTTCAAGTGCTGACCTATTTGGCCAACCAGCAAATAATTCTAACCAGGACCTGAGTGCTTCTGATTTGATCAACCGAATCTCGTTCCAGGTAACACTGGAGCAGCATAGCATGGCTGGTTTCCTTGTTCCACGTGTTGATGCTTTGTTGTCCCCGCAGGCATCTCAGGACTTGTCTTCTCTCAAGAACATGGCTGGGGAAACCGGGAAGAAGTTGACATCTTTGGCATCCAACATCATCACCGATCTTCAAGATCGGATCCTCTGAGTTTGATTTACAGTCAAGACTCCATTACATTTCTTCCGCGGTTGGCCTCTCACACTGTTATTACAGGATTTGCCGCGATGATTACAGTTTGATGGCTTGCATGCCCGGCAGATTTTGCTCAGGAGTTCATAGGCATCCAAAAAGTTAAAATTAAGAACTTGGACTTGAGAAAAAGAAAAGGAACTTGTCGCGAATGATGTGCTGGCTAAGAGTCATGTTAGCATTTGGACCTGTAACAGAAACACATTTTGGTCGTGAGAGTTTTATTTCTGTTTCAGAAGGACCTCGGATGCTACCTAAATATATGTACTGATAATTATATGATATATGAACAACTCACTCGCCGGATCGCGTGTTATCATCTGAACAAGTTTTACGTGGTTGTTTTCACTGACAGTGGAATGAAGTGTTTCGCTGCCGTTTAAGCGAAAGACTGAAGCGGACGAGCGGTGGCCGACCTAGAGCGTTCCCATCCTAATCCTGAGAATGCAAATGCTGCTACATCTGAACATAAACCAGAACGAGCGATAGAGAATTCACCCATAATTATTATTAGGTGGAGAAGTTTAGCACAAAAAAGAAGCGCCTGTCAAAACTCCACTGGTAAAAGAACCTGTCCGTCACTGCACTTGTGTCGCCTTTTTGGTTCATGTGTGACCTGAGCTGAGTGTCCTCCATACTGGCCTACCTTCGCCTTTTCTTTGTTTTTCTTTTTACCGCCCATGCTCTCATCATCATCTTCATCCACAAATAGTTATTTGCTGCGCTGCTTTGCTTCTGCTGCTTCCTCCTTCCCCCGACTTCATCCCCACCATCTGCAGACGGGAGAAAAGGATTCACGACTGAGTGAAGTAAAAGCAAAACCATAGTATGATAAACTACACTGCTAAGCTAACCGGCCGGGTAACGTGTATGTTTCAACCTTTTCTTCCAATGCTACAAACTGCAAAGAAATATAAGGCGGGCAGGATGCAAAACTGGCAGCACAAAGCTAGGCACCTATTATGCTCTACATAGTCGGATATTTAAGAGGGGAACAACTGCTGTGCACTCATGCTTCCTGTGCAAACACCGTGCAAACCAACTAAGAAAAGTTTCAACAAATTCTGAAAAAAAAATCATGGATGTACATCTCATCTTATCCCATCTACATATAAAATTTCATGATCAAATTCGTCCTATGCTAGAAGTTACAAAAAAGACAAATTTAGAGTGCATTTGAACTATTCAAGTTTGTCAGTTATTTGAATGAACTTAGCTACATACTCATTAGAGCTGTTTGCACTTGTCCTTACTAATGCCGTTGTTCCGGTCTGTGCACTCGTAATTAGAGTTGGAGGCTATTGCTTTGAGCCCTGAGGTGCAGATCCTCCTACGTATACACAGTGGTCCAGCTCTTCTATAAAACAAGAAGATAAGCTGCCAGTAATTAGGCAACAGCCAGCGCAACCTAAACAATGACCTTATGGAAACTAGTACTGTGGTACTGTGGTGCGGACACCTTGTACGAGTAAAACAATCGATTGATTTCTGTTGACAGAGAAAGAACGTACTTACTCTGCGAAGCACCAGAATTTTCGGGAAACAGTTGGTCCTCTTCATGCTTATGTGATGATTGGGGTAAGCTGCAGCCGTTCTCATTCTTGTGTGGTGACCCTTCCTGAGTCCCTGCATCATTAACTTGTGATCCCCGAGTGCCTGCATCGTCAATTTTTGATAATCCATGCATGCTATTGTCCATTTCCCTGGTGTGTTGTGGCCCCTGTGGGCTGACGTTTTCTTTCTCCAATAGCAGCGTCAGCCCGCCAACATACCCATTTTCGCGACGTGATTCAGAAAGGCAGCTGAGCAGACGTGTTTCTTCAGATGGTTTGCCGGGTACATCCAAGGTACTGTCATTTGCATTTCCTTGGAATTGTTGTGAAAAGTCTGGATAACTAGGCCCAATTTCATTTTCCCCTGCTGGTCTGCCCAAGCAATGATCTGCAATATCTTGTTTGCGAAAAGACGTGGACCCCTCTTCATTGTCATTGGAATCACTATGCGCGATGAAACCTTCTTCTGCCAATTTTTTTGAAGCATCCAGTGGTAACCAGTTCTTTCTTTCAAGTAAGCTAGAGAACCACGGGGATGAACCTTGCTTGACATAGAACAAAAGGTATGCTTTACTGTCCAAAACACTAACCTCAGAAGCTTCACAAACCTGCACCGCGAAAGATCAAAAACATGCGATTGAATGAAAGCTAAACATAACCAATATGTTACTAACAGTAGATACAGTACCCGTTCATCATTGAAGAGATACCAATCAGTTTGGGATGAACGAATATAACAAACGTAGTGACCCCTGGATGTTACACCCAAGTGTTCTACAACTCCATATAAATCATATTTTGGGGGTTTCTGCAACAACAAAATGCGCATCAGCCATATGCATGGGGAATAGAATAAAATGAGAAGAAGCTGGAACTCACATTATCTGGGGAGCTCATAAAGAGATTTAAATCCAGATCTAACTGATACTTCACCATGGTCGAAATCTTAGATATACCATCCCCTTTATTTTCGAATCGCTTGAGCTGGATAACTAGAACTTCTGGTGCCTGCTCCACCTTGAGGTGCTTTTCCATGTTCACATGAGATTTGCATCCATCGCACATGAAACCTTCAATCACCTCAACTTTTGTGAAAGATTGCAATGCATCCATGATAGTGTCCATCTTGTCAACCTCCAAGTTAAGGTCAAGGAAAGGCTCCAATTTGTCTGAGAAATGATTGCACTCTGGACAATGCAACTGAGCAAAGAAAAGAAATCAAATCAACTTTATAGGGCTTCAATAACAGTATGACATGGGGTCTACTGACTGGCAGTGAGGATCAATAGGCGCACCTGACTTTTTAGGTGACCTCCAAATATTTCTCCGACAATGTTACTTTCTTCAGTTGAAGAGGGTTTCTTAGATGGCGAGCTGGGAGCGACAGAGGCCTCATCTAATTTATCAAGTAAACAACGGAGGAACTCATGTGCATCTTGGTGTCTTCCGTCCTCAAATTCTGGTAATATTACTGCAAACAAATTTTTTTTTTGGAAGAACCAAGTTGAGTTCATGGATGTATTTCTATGTGTCTTACGATTCTAATAACAAGACTACAACAGCCAAAACATCGCTGAGCAGTGCTTCGATGCTTTCTCTCCTTATTAGGTTGCACAAATCTTGAAGCAAACGAAGGGGTAAGTAATCATCGTCTACCATTCATTCATATTTTAATATTTGTGCAACTGTCAAAAGAAAAGCATGGAAGCACCTCTCAACATCGAAAGAGTAACTCTTAAAGCAGTGCTTCAATGCTTTTTTTCCTAATACAACTTGCACAAATCTTAAAGCAAATGAAGGGGTAAGTAATCTATCTTCTCTTTATTCATATTTTAATATTTGTGTAACTGTAAAAAAGAAAAGCATGAAAGCACCTCTCCTCTTAAATGTATAAAATATAGCTACATGCCTACACAAGACCCACACACATGCAATGCAACCTTTGATATAAGCAGTGAAGGAAGAATATGCAAAGCTAGATAGAAGGTTCAGTTGAACAAACATACTTTCCAGGCAATCCACAAACTTCTTGGGGTAGAGAATATTCCCGGAAAGCCTGATAGATTCATCAACATGCAGTTTTAGGGAGCAGTAACAGCAGAATCCATCGGAAGCACCTAAGGAGAATTAAAAAAATCCCGATTAAATGCACGGAGCTAGATAGGAATGAAGAGAAGAGAAGCTGAGCAGTAGAAACTACGAATGGCAAGTACAGATTGAACTAGATGCCTTACGAGGACATGGATCTGGGTGATCATCTTTCAGAAGCTTCAGCGCAAGAGGAACAGTGTGAACCACACACTGGAGGATGCAATTAAGGAAACAAATCCAACCACAAGGATTACTTAGTGAGGCACCCTGTGGAAACAAGGAAAATCAGTACACCAAACTCATTTGACCTCGGTTTCAAGAAGAAAGTAGGCACGAACAGGCGACATATAGTCTAGCTTACCACAGGATAGCTTTTCTTTCCATAAATTAGTTGTGGAGTACAGCAAAGAGTCGCACACTCAGTATCGAGAGAATCCTAGGACAGAAGACAGAAGTGGAAGATGTCAAGATCAAACAGATTAAGATATGATATCACAAGTACAGACAATGAAATGTCTAATCTGAAATCGGAAGACTTCAAACAGATGGAATGAACATTTGGATGGCAGCATAAACTATAGAAAAAAAATGCATATTGATGATGTATCCTGATATGACACAATGGCCGTTAGCACACAATCATCATATAGACAAAAGGAGCATAGATGGGTTACCATGGGATTGTATACAAACGGATGGCAATCGATTCTATGGTCTCTTTGATCATCATAACGAGATGGGTAGCCACGATTTCTAAAATCTCTTTGATCATCATGACGAAATGGATAACCACCATTTTCACGATATCTTCGATCACCATTATGAAATTGACAGCCAACATTTCCACGATATCTTTGATCGTCACAATATTGATAACCATTCCTCTGATATCTGCCACTATGACATGCACAGCCACCATCTCCATAATCTCTTTGTTCATCAAGGTCTAGAAAGCTCCTTCTGGGGCATCGATCACAAGGATCATCAATGTCCTGGAGAACAAATAGAACTGAGAAGTAAATCTGTAGATATGGCATTGGGAGTGGGTGTACGTGCGTGTGCAAGATAGAGGGAGCACGTGGCACATTAATTAGATAAAATGGGCATGCCATGCAAAACTTAATAATAACATAAAAATATAAGCGGCAAATGAAGGACAGCTGTAGGAAAAGCACATGATGCGAGATATGGCATGTTGGATGTTTTCAGATGTAATATATATTGTGAAAACTAATTCACAAAGAAGAAGTAGTTCATCCATGCATCGCCAGGGATTCCAGCGTATGCAGTTTAAATGGCTCAGGGCCCTATGGGATTATAAAGTGTGAAGTATGTGGGTTTAGCATGTGCTGTCTGATGAAACCTTTGGTTGAATCTTAGCTATGAGACTTTGTTTTAATGAAATACGAACCTTATGAAACTTGAAACCTCACGAAACCCATGAAACTTATCCGTGAGACATCATGAAACTTACCCGTGAAACCTGGTAATGAAACTCACTCGCGAACCTGATGAACCATGCTATACCGTTAGAATTGATTCCCAACGGTATAGCGTGTGGTAGTTGCTCTCAAAAAAAAATGCTAGTTAATCATCCGTGGTATGAGATTGAGGTCGGGGAAACTACCAAACTAGTCGATACATGAGGTGTGGCAGACGCAGACGCAACCATGTACGGAAACTTCGGAAACGCAAAAATATTCGGAGGAAAGATCTACGAGTAAAATAAAAGCAACCAAAACATACGCTAAGCAGCTAGGCCCGGGGGAAGGCGGAGCACAGCAAAGTAAAATACCGCGGGAAATTAATAAATCTCCCAAGATCAAGCGGATCGATTGGCGCCACAATGCATCTCGATCGAGCCAGCTGAGCGAACACGAAACGTACGAGAATCGATGATCGAAAAGACAAACAGAGAGAATCGATGATCGAAAAGACAAACAGAGTCAGGGGTACCGAATGCTCCGGCGGCGGCGTCATTAGCGGTGTCGGCAAGCCTAGGGTTTTGGGGGATTGGGCGTAGGTTTACATTGGGTTGTGGATGGACGCGAGTCGGAATTTTGCACGGCCGTGCGCATGCATACTGTACATATATATAGACCTCGCTCGAGTCTGACCGTTGACGTCCGCAAATATTGTCTTCGCTTCTGTCTGTCTATCTCTGACACCGGCAGAGTCACTAAATTTTATGAGTCTAGACATGCAATCAGCTACGGCGGACACGATTAGTACTCACTTATATCTATATCTACGAGTCAAAATCTCTTTCACAAGCATCCTCGCAAAAGGTGGCAGGTGAAGAACCTCGTTCATACCCATCGCCCGCGAGTATTCGATACCCGCAGGCATATCCGTGCAACCACCACCACTTCATGCAACCAAAGTCGCATCATAAAGGCAATGAATATATCAAAAAACAAGGAGTAGTTCAACCAGATCGGCTACTACTTTCCAAAGTTGACATCTAAAAAACATGTAATATAACTCATAGATCTGAGAGCTCAACACAAATCACAAGTAACACAACACAAATCATGAACAACATATCAGGATTTGGGATAGGGAATGGAAGAAAAACAAACTTGATGGCGCGAAATCGTGGGCCAGGAGAGGTGGGGCTGTGGGATGCCTCTAAGATTTTTCAAATATGGCTCCACTTGTTAGTACTTATTGTCAGGTAATTGGGTAGAATGGGTACATGTGAAACTCCTTCATACCTGTGCCTGTTTACCTATCGGACAAAGATTTGCCCCCACGAACAAACCCGTGGATAATAAAAGAGGAACATATCCACCTCTATTAGGGTTTTTACCCATGGGTTGCGGGTAGTCGAGCAAGATTGCCATCCTTAGTCAAGAACTCGCCCAAGAAGATGAGACTTTCATGACGCTTGACAAGAATCAGACTACACTGGAGTTTCATTGCTCGTTGCCAGTGAGCCCAGGTAGTCATCCATCCTGCCTAGGAGGTGACTCCACCCCTGCTCCAGAGATCCAGTGACAATCACCAAAGGAAACTGTTAAATATGGTGACTCATATCTAACCTTTTAGAATTTAGAAGTTGTATTAGATGAATCCTAATAGTATTATGATTCCAAATCTTAATAGGATTATGATTCCTATTTGCTTTGGAGGAGAATTAGGTAAACTATATAAACCTAAGGGTGATCATGGAGAACCCAAGCAACCAATAAGCTACAAGCCAACTCATTTAGAGCAAAAGGTGTACAAGAGGATTAGAGACTAGGTTATTCTTTAGGACTAGATTCGAGAGGTTGTGAGAAAACAACAATCCCAGTACTCTTTTGATATTGTGTTTACAGAATTTGTAGTCGATTTCGCTAAATCTTTTTCTCTCATTGTGGTTACTTCAACGTTGTTATCTTGCTCTCTCTACAAGATTCATCTGCCTAGTTCTTGAGACTGTGCATGCTCGTGTTTATCTCATAAAACTTTGATCTGATCTGGAGGCTATTGATCATAAGAAGAGGTATCAGAGTATAACAAGTGGTATCAGAGCTAAGGTCAAATTAATCAGATTTATGAGATGATCGATAAAGCATTAGATGGCACAAAAATCAAGATTATTGTTGATGATTCGGAATCAATTAGAGAAATTTGTCGGTGAATGAAATTTTAGCATGTGTCAATATGTGTTAAAGGATGTCCTTGTCTAGTAAGAGTTAATCACTGCCCTTAAAGGGAACAAACCAAAAAAGACGTATGCTGAAGACTAGAAGGTAATGGAGTGGAAGGTTGTTAGTACCTATGTCTCTCTGATGAGATAAAGTACTTGGTGATCAAGGATAATTCACTGAAGAAATTATGGAAAAACTTAAAAAGATTGTATATGGTAAAGTCACTGACAAAACGGTGGTGTTGAAACGACAAATGTACAGGTTGTGCATGAAGGAAGGTATATGGTTTGTTGATCATCTCAATATCTTTAACAAGTTTATCAAATAGTTGATTAGTGTGGATAAAAAATTGAGAAGAACGATAAAATCATCATACTTACATCATCTCTACCACCATGCGATCTATTGGTGTTGAATATTCTCGTCGAGAAAATCACTCTCAATTTCAATGAGGCAATTGTACAGCTATTAGAGGCAAAGTCCTTGCAATAGCCATATAAATCTTCATCCTCGGGTTGCAAGAAAAAGCAAGAGTTATAGGAAGAATAAGGGTTAGAGTAAGGGCACACATGCATGTATACTATCTATGTGACGAGGAAGGTTATATGATTAAAGACTGTCCGAGTTTGAAGCAAAGAAAAGGTGCATGCTCAATGGCGGTAGTAAAAGATGATTCAGACGTACTTATCGTCAGTCAAGCAGGGACTTCTCATGGATGGATATTAAATTCAGCTTATTGCTTCCATTTATGTTCAGTGAGGAAGATGTTTGACAAGGATCTCTGCGCCCTACGCATGGACTATTTACTTGGCTAATTGCAAGGAATATACAATTATTAAGGTGGAAATAATTACATTAGAGATGTATGATGAAGCATATCGTACATTGACGAGAGTTCGGTATGTTCCCGGTATAAAGAAGAATCTAATATCTGTGAGGTTGCTTGAACTCGAAGGTTGTGAGGTATCACTTCGAGCTCTAGTTATGCGAGTTACTTGCAAAGGGCAGGTAATCATAAAAAGTATATAGAGCTATCGGGGACTGAGGAATTTCTGACAGGTCAACGCGCAGTCAACAGGGTCCCTAGCTCGGGGCTGAGCAGACTGAGACTTCGACCACGACCTAAGCTGCACCGATCCCCGCACGATCTCGAGCTTGGGGAGTGGGGATTCAACTCCCGCACGACCTCGACCTTGGCTTAGAGGTGTGCGCTTACTCGACAGTTACCAAGACCGAGAATCCTGGAGTTAAGGCGAACGTGGGCGTGAGATCCGGGACAGTTGCAGCACTTCCTCAATGCACACCATGCACTACCCCGGGAATCTCTCCCGGCCGTTTCTGGTAATGGCTGGGAGGGGTATTAAATCCCTTGAAGCAGAACGGCAAAGCACACGACATCAACACACAAGCAATAGGACAGTAGCTATAGCCAGAGCGCTCAAGCTCGAGCTGTGAACCACCTCTGTACTCGAGGATAGTGAGTTCCTCCGCCTCAGGAGAAGACTGGAGTAGAGCTATTACCCTCACGGGGGCTCGAACCAGTATAATTCGCTGTGTCTCGCTTGTTGTCACTTCGCTCAGAGTAACATCCGTTCTTGTGCTCATTTTGGGTCCCTCATACACACTAACCCCGTTTCATATTTGCGGTCAGGCGATCCCGATCATCGACAAGAGCAATGAAGAATATCGATTGATGGGTAGACCTAAAGGAATAGCAAACAACGAGAGTTTTGACAAAAATCCTATTCAAGAGAAGGAAGCTGTATTGTCAAGGTTGGTAATCTGATCTCAACTACAGTTATATGCGAAACTGCAAAGAATATTGTAAAATCTAACAGACGTAAAGGATAAGGTATAAACTATTGGAAGAAGGAAGATATTACGAGACCAACCACATGGTACTATCAAGAAGATGGAGCTTGGAGATAGTACAAACCTATGACATAGAGGGCTATAGGAACAAAAGGTGTGGTTAACCAAACTGCACAAAGAAAGGGATCTCAGATGAAGGATTTGAGAGGTTAAGACCAACACCAACCCGCACATTATGGTGATGTGCATAAGCCCCTATGGTGGAGGCAGTCCCAAAAATAAGAAGAAAAAGGAAAAAAAATGCGGATTTGACTTAGAGTGAGTTTTTGGAAGAACATGATGACTTTAATAGATAAGAGTGAAAGTGAATATTGTTAAATATGATGACTCATATATAGCCTTTTATGATTTTGAAAGGTGTACTAGATGATTCCTAATAGCATTAGGATTCCTGATCCTAATAGGAGAGGGATTCCTAATTGTACTAGGAGTAGGATTGTTATTTGTTTTTAGGAGAACTAGGGAGGGAAAACTTAGAGTGTGATCATAAAAATCCAAATAACTAAGAAGTCACAAGTCAACTCATCCAAAGCAAAAGGTACACAAGGGAATTATATACTAGGTTATTCTTTAGCACTAAATTCTTGTATAGGGTAAGAATCCGAGAGTCCTAAAAGATTTGAGAGGTTGTATGAGAGTAACAATCCCTTGTACTCTTTTGAGATTATTCTTAAAGAATTTACAATTGGCTTTGCCAAATCTTTCTTTCTAGTTGTGGTTGCTTCAACGTCATTATTTTGATTCTCTCCACGAGATTCATCTATTTCATTCTTGAGAATGTGCACACTCATGCCTTATCTCATAAAGCTGATCAGGTCCGAGGCATTAGGGATGAAAACAGAACGGAAACGGTTGGTAAATGGTCATTTCGTTTTTGTTTCCACATTTTTTACCGGTAACAAAAATAAAATAGGAAACCCCAAAAACAGATACAAAAACTGATAATGATGGAAATGAATGCGGAATGAAACAGAGGATACGGAAACGGAAGTGAAAAATTATGGAAGAACATAGTACATGGTCACAATATACATGACCACAAAAAAAAACTCATTCTACCTCTAAGACGGACACAAGAATAATATTATGTTTATCGGTATCACTAGAAAGTTTTTTTTCTCAAGTTTGTCAGCTAAAGGCTTGTTATTTGTCTCTCAGATCAGACTATCACATTGTCCTCCATACCATTATCATCGATATGCTCTTGCTCCTCCGATTATAAAGGTGCAACGCCCTAAAATTTGCATATTATTGTTCCATGTTAATTTATGATTTTTTGAGATTTATTATGGATTTTCTGGAGTTTATAAATGCCATTTTGCTATTTTTAGATTTATAAAATTAATTTATTTATGAAAAATAAAACCAAAATTATGCTAAAAATAATTTTCCTAGGTTCAAAATGTTCTAATGTATTTTTTAGATTTTTTAAGTCTATTTGATTTTTTTATAAAGCCATTTGTATTTTTAAAATTATTTTAATTCTAAAATAAATGTAAATTCTCCATTTTTCTTTTTTGGGCCAAGTTTACGATGAAATTTCTGGTTTCATTTATGTGGAATTTCTGTTTCCGTTTCTATCGGAAATAACTCTGCCGTTTTCGTTTCCGACAAAAAAAATTATGTTTCCTTTTTTTGTACCAACATTTTTTCGTTTCTGTTTCTGATTCCATTTCCATCTTTCGCCGAAACGGTTGGAAATTTTATTTTCATTTTCATCTCTATAGGGATACTGCGCATAAGAAGAGATACTAAAGTATAACAGAAACACAACATACTTGACAACCCAAGTCTGTTGCTACTGTAGCTGCCTGCACAGGGCTGCTTGTAGCCGAATGAGCTTGTTTTGTCTCAACTTGCAAACCTCTTCATCTCATTGTGACACGGCAACGCTCGATCGATCTGTGTGGAGCCGACAAGAGCCGGCAAGGAGGGAGAAGAGCTAGTGGTTCCTATTATCTGCTAGGCTGCGGCCAGGCTCCTCCTAGGTTGGGCTTTTTATTTTTATTTCCTTCCGGGAGGAAATTTCAAAGTGTACTTTTTGATTGAAAAATAAATCGCCAAAATGCCACAGAAATCCGGATAAGCTACTGGGGGAGGAGGAAAGGAAGATTTTCTTTATTAATATAAATTTGTAGTTGGTGGCAGCAGTTCGTCGTTCTTCCTAGCCCCCCTTCCGGTCATATCCCCAATAATGGCAGGTCATTATAGCTAATTATTCTTTCTTGATTTACAGCCAGCCATATCTCTCTAAATATGGCTGATTATTATAGCAAAATCCCTGATTATTGCTGGCAATTAATAGCCGGTCAATCATTTCTTTTGTACTCTATATATGCTGTACAGTTTTCATAGAATCAATCAAGGGAATTCATTCAAGATCTCCCATATCGTGCCGCCGCGGCGAATGAACTCGACGAACTGATTAATAAGTGACGGACCGACGTACATGGCCGTGAGGTGCAGGAGGTCGAGCGTCGTGGTCGAGTAATCGCGCGGCGGCGACGCCAGAGCACGACGCCCACGGTGTCGTGACCCAGCCTGCAGGCGATTGGACGTGAACAAAGCGTACGACGCTTCGGCGCGGTTGCCCGGCGACACCGGTGGGACGTCGTCGGCGGTGAGAGAGTCATTGGCATACCCCTTGGAGATAAACGGGTTGATCCAGTTGAACGTCGCGAGAGAGAGGAACGACACGGCGGCGCATGCGTGGAGGGCGCCTCGGTGCTGGTGTTTTCTGATTCACCTTCATGGGCTCCGGCATCATGGCTGGTGAAGCCAGTAATGGTTAGGTATGCCAGAGACATGGAGACAAGTAGACCGGCAAAGGCGAGAGGGTCATCTGGGAAGAGTAGCGAACCGTCGGCGCAGCGGACTACCATCGAAGCGGAGAGGAGCACGACACCGAGGGTGGTGGTGATCTAGAAGACGCGAAGGTGCATAGGCTGGGTGGCGGCGGTGATCTCTTTCTCCGAGGCGACTGACCATACGGCCATGGCATGCGTGACGAAGTGGGCGACGAGGAAGGCAGACTCCACCGCGTGCGCTGCGGGCATGGCGAGAGGAAGAGGAACGCGATCTGGTAATATAAATTGCAAAAAGGGATAAAAATGATTGATTGATTTTTGAGATTGGTAATATATATTTCTATGTATAATATATTTGGTTTTAATTCGTACCAAGAAAAAACCATAAAAACTTTTGTAATTGGGAGAAATACATGTTTAATCTTGTAGCACAATTTTCTTTTATTGCTTGATTTTTATGTTTCGTTACCAATTTTATTTTTCGTAGCAACGCACGGGCATTGATCTAGTCTATAATGAAATTTGACGTTTCGGATTTGAATGGTCACAAAAACTTCTTGTGCTGTCGCAATGCATCCTGCTATGTGGGTGTGTATGGAACCCTTAGTCCTTGCCTGGAAGGCCGGTTTTGGGTCTAAAACCGGTGTAAAATTCTGGCTCCGAAATTTTTTCAAGCTAGGTTGAAAATGTCTACTTGAATGGGTCGGTAACATAATTTATTTACAACCAGTTTGAGCCAAATCAACGGGAAAGATAAAATCTCCTAGAGAGGCCAAGCTAATATTTTGGCCAAATAAAAAAAAGATAAAATCTCCTAAGGAGGCCACGCTACGACGCCTCCTCCTTGCCGCCGGTTCCTCGCCCCTCTCAGTAGCCACCATCAATGCCGCGACGGAGAGCTGAATGACACGAATTGGCGATGGTGACTGCTCGCTACCAGGATCGACAGTGAATAGGAGTAGCCTAGATCGACGGTGAGCATGGAGGAGAGAGCAAGCCTGAGCCGCCCAAATTGGCGAGGAAGACGAGGCAGTTGCGAAGTCGGCTACAAGCTCGGCTCGGCAGGTTGAGGCAGCCTAGCGAGACAGGATCGACAAGAGGGCACGACGGAGAGCCCAACAACACGACTGACTGCGAGGCACCAAGATACTCTTCCGTCCTCTCACCATTCTTGGTCAACCTCCCTGCTCTGCTCCTATTGCCACCAACAAATCGCGCCCTGTTAGATTAATTGGGTGAGTTAAGCCCATTTAATTTAGTTATAATTTCAAGGCACATGAATAAAAGTATGCGCTGCCCTTTCATCTACCGGCTCTTGACATTCATCTTTCGGCTCTTGGCCTTCCTCTCCTAGCGCTATAAAAGGGCAGGCATATACTAAAGAAAGCACAACTCTCCTTCTCCATCAGCAGGCCGCTCGTTTGCATACCGCTCTGTTTTCCTGCAAGACAGCGAACGGAGGCAGCCTCCGGCCCGTCTGCGTGAGATCCCGCTCGGATACGCCGCGATAAGGTTTTTGGGGAACGCACTTTCTGCTGATCGCTTGGGTTTATCTACTACTTGCCGTCTACTTCGGTGGTCGATCTAGGGATCGTGACTGCGAACATCTTCTGCATCAACGTTCGATTGACAACACCGAACAACCGCTATCATGACAATCGATCGAAAAGCACCACCAGTGTCACCGCACCGGTCTCGCCAGCAGGTATAAATTCGTAAACTCATTGTGTTATTTTTATGGTTTTCAAGATCTTTTTTGCATGTGCGATGAATATGCTAGCTACTACTTATGTTAAGTACTACATGTTCAAGATGTATTTCAAGATCTTGTTTGGTTTATCAATATATTCACTCATTTTGTCATGTTATATAAATTCTGGATTAAAATTAATCGAAAAGTGCCTAATTTTTCAACAATCCAAAAACCTTATGTTAGGAACTTTTCGATCACTGGCTTTGCTGCTGCGCTAAAGCCTAACGTGTTTGATGGATCAAATTATAAACGTTGGCGTGCCAAGATGATTCTGTGGTTGACAGCCATGAACGTGTTTCACGTTGCGCAAGGCAAGCCTGAGGCAGGGCTCTCTGATGAACAAGAGAGAGTTTTTGTGGCTGCCGATAATTTGTTCAGAGGCGCAGTGATTAGCGTTCTAGGTGAAAACCTGGTGGATGTGTACATGATTCTGCCTACGGGAAAAGAAATGTGGGACGCCCTTGAGGCTAAGTTCGGGTTTGGACGCGAGCGGAAATGCGTCATGGAGCAGTTTCATGACTACAAAATGGTTGATGATCGCTCTGTAATCGAACAGGCTCATGAGATTCAGTCGCTTGCGAAAGAACTTGAGAATTTTCCTTGTGTGTTGCCTGACAAGTTTGTGGCGAAGTGCATTATTGCTAAGCTACCACAGTATTGGAGGGATTTTGCCACTACTCTAAAACATAAGAGACAAGTGTTCAGTGTCGTTGATCTCATTGGGTCTCTAGATGTTGAGGAGAAGGCGAGGGCAAAAGACACTAAGGCAAAAGGGCTTGATGGAAGTTCTAGTGCCAATTTGGTGCAGAAGAGAAACTTTCAGTTCCGCAAGAAAAACAAGAACAAGTTCGATGATAAAAATAAAGCCATTCAAACTACTAGCTTCAAGAAGAAGAAGAATTCAGGGAAAGGAGACTGCTTTGTTTGCGGCAAGTCTGGCCATTGGGCTAAGGATTGCACTGAGCGCAAAGATAAGCAGAAAAAGTCCGCCAACGTTGTTATTGGCACATCAAGAGGAACAACCGGGTATGTAACAAGATACCTCGTTTCTATCAGTATGTCACTCACCAGACTGGTGGGTTGACACTGGGGCCAATATACATGTGTGTGCTGACAGATCTCTGTTTTCTTCTTACCAGGTCACAAGGACTTCCTCCGTGCTGATGGGGAACGGGTCGCATGCGTTTGTACGTGGGGTCGGCACAGTTGATCTGAAGTTCACTTCAGGCAAGGTTGTGCGACTGAGGAACGTACAACATGTAACCGCGATAAATAAAAACCTTTTCAGTGGATCTCTTTTGTGTAAAGATGGTTGTAAGCTAGTATTTGAGTCCAATAATTGTGTTGTATCCAGGTTTGGATCCTTTATTGGTAAAGGCTATGAGAGTGGAGGCTTGTTCCGCTTATCTGTGACAGACTTGTGCAACAATGTGGTGAATTATGTATGTAATGATGAATCTAATATATGGCATTCACGACTTTGTCATATTAATCTTGATTGCATGACGCGCTTAGCCAGTATGAGTTTAATCCCGAAATTCACCCCAATCAAAGGTTCTAAGTGCCAAGTATGTGTTCAATCGAAGCAACCCCGCAAGCCTCACAAGGCAGCAGAGGCGAGAAACTTGGCACCATTAGAACTAGTTCATTCCGATTTGTGTGAGATGAACGGAGAGTTGACAAGGGGTGGTAAGAGGTATTTCATGACTTTGATAGATGATTCTATTAGATACTACTATGTGTACTTACTAAAGTCTAAAGATGAGGCACTTCATCATTTTAAAATCTATAAAGCTGAAGCTGAAAACCAACTTGAGAGAAAGATTAAGCGGCTTAGGACCGATCGTGGTGGAGAGTATTTTTCAAATGAGTTCGATTTATTCTGCGAGGAACATGGTATAATCCATGAGAGGACGCCTCCCTATTCACCTCAGTCAAATGGGGTTGCCGAAAGAAAGAACCGCACTCTAACTGAGATGGTCAATGTCATGTTAGAAACAGCGGGACTTTCCAAGGAATGGTGGGGTGAGGCTATATTGACTGCGTGTCATGTCCTAAACAGGGTTCCTACAAAGAATAAAGAGATAACACCATTCGAGGAATGGGAAAATAAAAGACTAAACCTCTCTTACTTACGAACTTGGGGTTGTTTGGCTAAGGTCAATGTGCCAATCCCAAAGAAGCGTAAGCTTGGACCTAAAACCGTGGATTGTGTCTTTATTGGTTATGCTTTTCACAGCATTGGGTATAGGTTCTTAATAGTGAAATCTGGAATACTTGATATGCATGAAGGTACGATAATGGAGTCCAAAGATGTCACATTCTTTGAGGACATATTCCCAATGAGAAAAACATCTAGCACATCTAGCCAAGAACCTATCTTCTCTCCTGAGCCTACCACTCCTTTAATACACACTGAACCTTCACTTGAAGAGAATCCAATAGATGAAGACAATGAAGCAACTCGCAAGAGTAAGAGACAAAGGACTGCAAAGTCTTTTGGTGATGATTTCATTGTAT
Source organism: Guadua angustifolia (assembly GCA_036346375.1). Classification (NCBI taxonomy): domain Eukaryota; kingdom Viridiplantae; phylum Streptophyta; class Magnoliopsida; order Poales; family Poaceae; genus Guadua; species Guadua angustifolia. The sequence goes on along the minus strand of CM070518.1, from coordinate 21,780,173 downwards.
ATCTAGTGGATGATACTCCAAGAACCATTTCTGAGGCATATTCATCTCAGGATGCTGACTATTGGAAGAAAGCAGTCCGGAGTGAGATGGATTCCATCATGAGTAATGGAACTTGGGAGATCGTTGATCGTCCTTATGGGTGCAAAACTGTAGGATGCAAGTGGGTGTTCAAGAAAAAGCTTAGGCCTGATGGTACGATTGAAAAGCACAAGGCAAGGCTTGTGGCCAAGGGTTATACCCAGAAAGAAGGCGAAGATTTCTTTGATACTTACTCACCTGTTCGGCATCGACTACTATCCGAGTACTACTATCATTGGCTGTCTCTCACGGTCTGCTTGTCCATCAAATGGACGTTAAGACGGCTTTCCTTAATGGAGAGTTGGATGAGGAAATCTACATGGAATAGCCAGATGGATTTGTAGTAAGTGGACATGAAGGAAAGGTGCGTAAACTATTAAAATCTTTGTATGGCCTGAAGCAAGCACCTAAGCAGTGGCATGAGAAGTTCGATAGAACTTTGACTTCGCTAGTTTTGTTGTGAATGAAGCTGATAAGTGTGTGTATTACCGCTATGGTGGGGGAGAGGAGTGATCTTGTGTTTGTATGTCGATGACATCTCGATCTTTGGGACCAGCCTTAATGTGATTAAAGAGGTCAAGGATTTTTTGTCCGAAAACTTTGAAATGAAAGATTTGGGAGAAGCAGATGTCATCTTAAACATTAAGTTGTTATGAGGAGATGATGGTGGGGTTACACTTGTGCAGTCCCACTATGTGGAAAAGGTCTTGAGTCGCTTTGGATTTAGTGACTGCAAACCTGCTCCAACACCGTATGATCCTAGTGTGCTATTACGAAAGAATCAAAGTATAGCAAAGGATCAACTGAGATATTCCCAAATCATTGGCTCGCTGATGTATTTAGCTAGTGCTACGAGGCCAGATATCTCGTTTCTTTGTGAGCAACCGAGCCGGTTTGTTTCAAATCCAGGAGATGATCACTGGCATGCTCTGGAAAGAGTGATGCGCTATCTAAAAGGGACAGCTAGCTATGGCATTCACTATACTGGGTACCCAAGGGTACTAGAGGGTTATAGTGATTCAAACTGGATATCTGATGCTGATGAGATAAAAGTCACAAGTGGATATGTGTTCACTTTGGGAGGTGGCACTATTTCATGGAAGTCTTGCAAGCAGACCATCTTAACGAGGTCTACAATGGAAGCAGAACTCACAGCATTAGACACCGCCACTGTTGAAGCCGACTGGCTGCATGAGCTTGTGATGGACTTACCGGTGGTTGAGAAACCGGTACCTGCTATTCTTTTGAATTGTGACAATCAGACTGTGATTGTCAAGGTTAACAGTTCTAAGGATAACATGAAGTCATCAAGACACGTCAAGAGGCGGTTGAAATCTGTCAGGAAGATGAAAACCTCCGGAGTAATAACGTTGGACTATGTCCAGACAGCTAAAAACCTGGCAGATCCCTTTACGAAAGGGCTATCACGGAATGTGATAGATGAAGCATCGAGGGAGATGGGCTTGAGACCCACTTGAGTCATGCCTTAGTGGTAACTCATCCTATGTGATCGAAGATCCCGTGAAGTAGTGTGGCGAAACAAGCTATTGGTTGGCTGAGAGGAGAGTACTTTTGTACACAGCCCACTCCATTAGAGATGCATTACTCTCCTAATCTGTATGGCAGGTTGGTTATACCTTAATGTGTTCCGAGTGGCTTGAATAAGCAGAGATGTTGTCCTACAGGACATCTTATGAGGAATACACCTATATGAGTTCGACTGCTAGTCACAGTCTATGAGGTTGGGTGATCTCTAGAAAGCTCATGAAAGGCCACAGAGTACGACTTATATGCTCCAAACCGAGGGGATGCATTTGGCAGCCTAGTATCAGTAAAGGGCTTTGGTGAAATTTATTCGCACAAAACTGTCAATTCAAGGCATAGTCCATTGGTCAGTTGTGGATGAGCGTAACCTCTGTCCTAGGTGGATGTTCAACTTAACAGTCTCCATCGAAACACTGATATATCGAACTACAGTGGAACTGAAAGTATTTTCATTTGCCTTGAAATTAGGTGGGGATTGTTAGATTAATTGGGTGAGTTAAGCCCATTTAATTTAGTTATAATTTCAAGGCACATGAATAAAAGTATGCGCTGCCCTTTCATCTATCGGCTCTTGACATTCATCTTCCGGCTCTTGGCCTTCCTCTCCTAGCGCTATAAAAGGGCAGGCATATACTAAAGAAAGCACAACTCTCCTTCTCCACTGTAGCGCTGCTCGTTTGCATACCTGGCTCTGTTTTCCTGCGCGCACAGGCGAACGGAGTAAGCAGGCCTCCGAAGCCCCGTCTGCGTGAGATCCTGCTCGGGATACGCCGGCGATAAGGTTTTTGGGGAGCGCACTTTCTGCTGATCGCTTGGTTTATCTACTACTTGCTGTCTACTTCACGTGGCCGATCTAGGGATCGCTGATGCGAACATCTTCCTGCATCAACGTTCGATCGACAACACCGAACAACTGCTATCATGACAACTGATCAGCAGAAAAGCACCACCAGTGTCACCGGCACTGGTCCTGCTGCAGGGTATAAATTCGTAAACTCTGTTGTGTTATTTTTATGGTTTTCAGTACTGTTTGCATGTGCGATGAATATGCTAGCTACTACTTATGTTAAGTACTACATGTTCAGTATGTATTTCAGTACTGTTTGGTTTATCAATATGGTCACTCATTTTGTCATGTTATATAAATTCTGGATTAAAATTAATCGAAAAGTGCCAAATTTTCCAACACGCCCTACCATTGTTTTCACTTTCCCTGATTCGTTTTGTGATGCGTTGTGGGCAGCCGAATCCAAATCTTACCGTGAGATCCCATCCTGTTCGTGTATATGCATCCACTCTTGGGGATCCTCGAATTGCGTTCGTTAGGTTGGTTATGTTACTATATGTTCTAGTGCTTGTTAACCATGGCGAGTGCAAAAGATGGTTTCATGAACTTACGTCTCTGGTTTGTATTTCCCATATGTTTCACCTTCCTAGCGGTGTTGTGATGATAATTAGTTCTTTGTTAGTTGTTGAGATCTGGGGCTCTGCATTTTGTGTTTGGCATGTATCTTAGTTAAGTTGGGCGAGTGATTATGACATGCTCAATTGGCAACTGGTTCATTTAGCACTGCTCACTAGGGCTGCAGCGATTAACGGAGCTGCGCTTATATCTGACGAGCAAAGTTTTTCTTTTTTATGTACATATAGGAGAAGCTATGTTATGGTCTGTTTGGCATATAGCTGCCAAATGGTTTTACCTTTGTATCCAAACAGGTTTACAACCTGAAATAATTTCAATCGTTTTTTTTTTGTGTCCAGAAAAATACAAGATATTTACCAGTGTAAAAATTTCAAGGCTCACATGCAGGACCTCAAGATTTTGTTCTCTGTTTCGCCTAAGTAAAACGATGGATCAGGTCGGAGACACTGTGCACGGTTGGCTCCACCGATCATGTGTCACATGAACAACCAACACCCGCTCTAAACCATCATCAACAATAGCCTGACCAACACTTGGGCTGGACCATGCATCAGTGCAATGTTCCCTAGATTGTCTTGACCGTATCAATTTCACCATGGTTGCGCTGCAAAAAGCTAATCAAGGTGCATGCAACCAAATGACGGAGTACAGCTGCTACCTTAGTGCTCTCTTTTGTTCAAAAATATAATGCGAATTTTAACTTTACATAAAGATTAAGATTTTAGTGAAATTGAGAAAGGTACAAAAGAAAATGATTTAGATACCCCACTTAATTGTCTTAGAAGATGGTATATAATATTTCGTGTGAGTGGTAATGAATAAATGTATATGATTGAGACTGAATAAATAGAGCTATAGTAGAAAAAACCTCATTAAATCTATGTACAAGTCTTATATTTCTATATAAAATCATTCAAACTATAGGTCTTATATTTCTAAATGGAGAAAGTACTAAGAAGCTTTGTGCACGCGGCTTTATGCTCCTAGCTAAAATATTATGATGATGGGGGCTATTCAGGGAAAAAGAAGTTCCCATTCCATTCCATCCCATTGGCATGTTGTCCCAATTCTGATTCCCCAACAATAGTATGCTGGCGATACTCCATATATATATAAAAGAATGGGTTCTTCTTCTTAACTGCCTGAAATCCACAGAAAATAAAAGCAGTTGCGCGCCCGCTGGCCAGGCCTAGCTAATTTGATTAATTGGTCGCCAGTAGAGAGAGACGCCATTGATCCTTCACGGCATGTCGGGAAAGAAAGGCAGACATATAGACAGCCCAACCAGCGGTCAGGAAGGATTCCCTGCAAGCTTTTTCATATGCCCATCTCCTCTCCCCTTCCTATCATCAATCTATCGACAAAGACTTGCTTGTCCCTATTCTGTCAAGTTCCCGTCGCATTATTACTAACTCTTAGTGATTAGTACTACAGTTACTGCCTATGCTACCTGAAAGCAGGTACAAGAATTCAGGCATGGAGACGCAAGAACCACTGGCTAGTTGCGTTCTGTGTCATCACAAAGTCAAAAGACAAGACTCCAAACCATATATAGTTCCCCAGGCTTTACGGCAATTCTGTTCAGTGTACATGTATAATACTAGTATTGATGTATATGGATCACCTATATATACATCGATGGTATATCTTTGCGAACCAGTTAGTAACGTTTGTAGGTTGCATTCATATACATATTTAAGCTTTGCACTGGCAGTTTGCCTGTTGTTTTCTTGCTGTAATGTGGCTTCGTCCTAGCTATCACTGTTGCACTGATACACCGGATGTCTACATTGTTTGCACCTTAATCAATGTGTCAACAGCAAAACTTCTGTAGCGCTTGACAAATTTTCTAGTGTGAATTTTTCATGAGCAGCTTCCATTCAATTGTTTATGTCAACAATAAACCAAAACCTCATCTTCTTCTCCCTCATCAACAACAACAACAGGCTGAGACTATTCTTGATACAAAGCAAACCAATGGTGTCCTAGCTTACTTAATAAACAGTTCATGCCCCATCATAATTCGGGAAGGAAGTATTATTCCAAGTCCGCAATTGATCGGCAACGCCCAGAGTCACACGGCAACAGCCTTGAGTTGAGGCTGTCCTTTTCAGATTGTGTTGATATTCTCCTGCTGAATTATTTCTTGTTTCTTTCAGAGATTCCAGTGGCTAGCATAATCACAAGGTTAGACCGGAGGGACCGATTAAATTTTATGATATCTTCTTTCAGAAATGCTCCTACATGTGATCGCATTGTGGCCTTGTGGGGGAACGGATGAGTCCACCATGCTGTGCTTGAGATGAAATCACACATGTGAAAACTTTATGTATGTCCATGAGTTCCAAAAAAAAAAGAAGAAGAAAACCAATGTGTGCTCATATTTCATTCAGTCGTTGACATGCGAGAGAGCAGCGACATTTTATTTTCTGTATCCTTACGTGAGTTCAGCCTTTTTTAAGGCGTCAGATAACATTAAAATGGTCTGAAATTCACAATCATGCAGCATTTCTTCGTTTAATTTTGTTCAGAGTTTTTGGCTTTTGTAGTGCAGACTGGAGAGTAGTAGGTGATAATTTACACACACACTCTAGGAGTACGTACTCCTAATCTAAGCATATCACTTAATTGATGACGTTATACCTATCTATTCTTTTGAACATATTCTAATACTGATTATAAGATACTCTAAAATGAGTTCTATGAAAAATTTAGTCATGTCCATTTTTATATCATAATTTGTGTATACACTGCTTTTACGTATAGAAAGAGTATATAGCAAAAATAAAAGGATTCGGTGAAATTTTTTCAACCCTGTTGCATTGGAGTATCTTATAATTATTATTAAAGTATACTAAAAGTGCTAAAGAAATATAACGCATTCGTTTAAGTGATACATTAGAGATGGAGGTCAGGAGCACCGAAAAGGGTACACACACGAGAACTAGAGATAGTAAAAAAGCACAAGAATATATAAAAGCACCATTTCCTCGTGGCAATTCCCATCCACGGTTGCCAATGGCGTAGCGTATCTTTCTGCTAGGTGCCAACGGCAGCGACTTGTCAAGTGCTGGCCATTACTCTACTTTCTTTCCCTAGGTAAAAGGTTGGACTTCTGAATGCACGCACTTCTCCGTTTCAGGTCCTTTTCAGTTTCCATGCCATGCGAGCAGACCATCATCATCCATCGACAAGAGAGAGCTTGTTGACTGGAGAACCTCTACGCACACCATCTATGCAGCATGCTAATGCTAGCCCGCGGTGAAATCAAAATGTACTCAGTAACACGTTTGCGCAAGTGGCAGAGAGATTTGCTTTGCAGATCACACCCGTCTAGCAGCAGACAAGGATGCAGGGTGGCTTGCAAATTAGCTGTGCAAGCTCGCACTTTTTTCCAAGTTTGCAAGTAGCCAAAAAGAAAAAGAAAGAAAAAAACTTTGTGAAGCAGACGCATGTGCCTCGCCCTGCATTCGTGGGCTCGCCATGTAGATCGATCGATCGATCGATGGACAGATACAGTAGATATGTGAGGAGACGTATCTTTGAGGTGGGTTAAGGGCTCCACCGTACCCTGCTTTAACAAAAGAAAACGAGCTGCAGAAGAATCAAATGGCATGTGAAGAAAGAGCGGTATCTCGAACGACAGCCGCAGATGCCAAGGCGGTGCCGAATCTGACGGTCCCTGTGCTCCGCCAAAGCGCTTTTGAGTGGCCGCAGAATATTTTCAAAACTCGAAACTTTCTGCAGCCTCACTACTGTCTTCGTCTACCCTTTTCTTCTTGCTTCCTTTCTTTCATGCCAAGCAAGAGAAGGTTTGCGCTGGCAACAGAGCTGAGAGGAGAGTGAGGACAAATTCTTCAGATATATATTAAAAAAAACGAATAATTGAAGCCGTATGGATTGTTATCAGCAGTTGCATTTGTAGGCTAGCAGAAGCATTAGCATTATTGGTGGTAACCATGAGCTGAGAGAAAAGACTCAGATGGCATTTTGGGGCTTTTGGCACAAGATGAGAAAGAACCAAAGAAACGGACGGTGGTGGCGGCAGAACCGATGGTGCAACCGATCCCACCCAAGCATCGACAGAACGAAACAACGCAAGGAACAAATAAACAAACACACTGAAGAGAACAGTTGGGAACAAAGTTATTTAATAAGTGCAGAATGGAGGCATCACGACTGACCAAATAGAAAAGGACAATTAGCCAACTAATCTACACGAACAGAAGGAAACAGCACCGAGAAGATTAAGGCGAGAGCCGCTGAATCGGCAGATGTTGTACTAGTATATATACTACAGGGCACTGACTAGGGGTGTGCATGAGTAATGCCATGCCACATGAAAAGAGTACAGTACTAGCAGATGCCAGTATCAGCATTGCACATAAGATTTCCTTGAGAGAAAAAAAGCATTGTACACAAGACAGTTTAACCGCCGAGTCTTGGGAGATTAAACTTGCTTTCCTGAACACAGTCGCCATGACCCCCAACCCAAAAGAGGCCATCAGAACGCAGCGGCAGCCTTGTGCATTGGGTGAGTCCGAGTGGGTCTAACAAGGCGGCGATTCAACTAAGGAATGGTCAACAGGTCAAGGAAGGAAAGGAACACGTACGTGACCATGGTTTCCTTTGGTTTGGTTAGGTCGGCAGGGAGGTCCGCCCGGGGGATGCGCCATGCATTTTACCAGCGGAGAGAGGTCCCAGAAAAAAAAAGGGGATCGAAAGGTCAGAATCGAGAGAGAGAGAGAGATTCGTTATCTACTCACTCCATTAATTAATCATTAATCAGAGAGATTAATTATCTACTCACTCAATAGTCTTGTGTACAATATGTGGCACTTGCCGCTCTTTATATAAGAAGAGACGATCTGCCTCTCCAATAGAATAAGCAATATAGGATTAAACTAGCTAATAGGTCTCGTGGGCCGGCTCTCAAGAACTTCTTCGAAAAACTCAGTGAAAAAACGGTAGGAAGAAAATAGTATATACCTTGTACTCTTGCTATTGCACATTTTGTCTCATTAAAAGCCTTTAATTGAGAAAATCCAGTAGGACAAAACTCAGCTCGGAGAACCGAGTGCATTATTAACCCATCCCCCTCACCTTTTTTATCACCATACTTTGCCTTGGGCAACAAAAAAAGGTTCCGGTGATAGACGATGGCGACGGCCTCGCATGACCATGGTGGCCCTAGAGCATGAGCGGAACCAGTCCAGCACCCCAAAAATATGAGAAAACTTTAAAAGATTGTTCCAAGTCAAGGCAAACAAGCACCTTTCTTTGTGAGGAAAGAGGGATTTCATTGATTAAATATTTTTTTTTCGAAAGAGCAGCACGAGAAGTTGCTGCACATAATATTAATAGAAGGGAAAGAATGGTGGATCATGTTTTTATGGGAAAATCGGATAGTGAAAAAACCTACAAGAATGCGCACTAACAAGCTGCTAAGGGAAACAACTTGAACAACCTACGAAGAAAAACGAAAAGGAAAAAACCTAAAAAGCGTCAGGCAAATGGCTTACAACAAGACTCCTAACTACGCCATCGGTTTCCATGACAGGGAAAACCCATGGGTTAGCACCGCGTCCTTGATCACAGGGAAAACCCATTGATTAAACATTGGCAAGCACCATAATCATTTAGCACGAGATGCTCAATACAATCAGGCACCCTGGCTAACCAAACTGCCCATAGGTTGGGCGTGTTCAGCTAGCTCAGGAGCTACCTTATTTTAATCTCTCTAATTGGACTTCCTCTGTATGGGACATAAGTCACTTCGCTTCATTGACAGTTGCCGAGTATCTCGAGTGATCCCATCCAGTAGTACCTAGAGTAGATAAACAAGACGAACAATCTGATTCCAGGCACACCAGTCCATGCATGGATGCACCCATTGCCTCGCTAGGGATAATCCTTCACAGCTCGCTAGTTAGGGCACGCCAAGGAAGGAAAATTTGAGAAAACTTTGAGAGATTATTTGAGTACTGTGCTTTCATGTAAATGAATCATTGTGTTTCTTCTGCATTTCTAATTTAAGGAATAAATCAGTGAGTATGGATTTCGATCTGCTCATTATTGTTTATGTACAATTGCTTTCTAATTTGCGTATTTAATCTAATTTTCTTTCTTGGTCTACTCTTAGATTAATTTTTTCAGTTTGATCATTATTTTATTAATTTTCTGAATTAATAAAAATAAGAAAAAAAGGTTTAAGTGTTAGTTTGCACCAATTCATCCATTTTTGGTGCGCCTCGATCTTTCATAAACACTATAAAATTATCTCTTTAATACATCAAACTTGTTGATTGAATTGGTTCCGATTTTGGTGGTTTGTGATTTTTAAGACCTTAAAACTATTTGTATTGTACTTTTAGTAAATTTCAAATATATGTGTTGGATTTATAATATTACAAAAATATTGTATAAGACTATAGATTTATATGTTTGAAGTGTACACTTCCATCCAAATTTTCTTTTTTGAAAGAAATAGCAGGAGCTTTGCCATGCATTAAAGTAGAAATTCAGAGATGCAACATACAATGGTTCACATCCAAGTCCAGATCTTTTAGGTGAGACAAAATAGAATTGCAACTGCGAACAAAAGCCTAGCCTTAACGCTTCTTGGGGTAACCCTATGACACCATGAAACTATGAATGACTGAACCCGATCGGGTGAAGGACACGTAGCGCTATCGCGGTTGAGAAGCTACCGCGATCCTTTGATTGTGGATGTCATCAACAGTGGTATTAGCCACGGACTGCACAATTCCATAGAGGTTGTTGAAAATCCTGTTATTTCTTTCCTTCCAGAGATTCCATATGATATACATAAGGATGTCGTCCACCTCTTTGCGTTGATGGGCGGGAACCGAGCAACAAATCAATCGCCACCAAGCAGAAGTGCTTACTTTAAGCAACTCAGGTTCTATGGCAATGTGATTTATGCCCATGAAGTGTAGCACCTTCGTCCAAACATGCTTTGCGAACGGGCATAGGAGAATGAAGTGTTTGGACGATTCTGACTCCAAACCACACATTGCACAAATGGCGCTATGAGGCCATCCCCTGTGAGCAAACCTGTTGGCAATCTTGTCCTGTAAGAATATCCAGTGGTATACCCGCCACTAGTATACCCGGTGGGGACTTGGGCAACGAGGCGATCGAGGTAGGGAGTCGAAGCACGGTTGCACCCCTCCGCCAATTCACTTTCTCATCCTCGGGCCGTGGCTGGTAATGGAGGAGGTTTCGATGGCGTAGCTCCATCCACATGACGGTGAGATGGGGATACCGCAATGCGGCGGTCCCGCTTGTCATCGGCCAACAGCTTAAGCGATGATCGATGGTGATCAATGCGTGCGATCCTACCTGCTAGCTGTCCCTCCCTCCCTTGGACAAGAGGCAGCGATGGTGGTGGTAGTCAGCGAGCTCTCCCCCTCACCCATGCTAAGGGTGAGGGTGGAGGCGGCGGCGCGTGCCCGCTTCGGCACTGAGCCGGTGCGTCGGAGACACCGTACGGTAACCTCATCCCTCCCCTCGCTCAATTAATGGCACAGATCCCCTAGCTTGGCGGCACAAAGATACAATGGTAGTCGTCGTTACCCTACCCTGTTCGCTCCAAGGACGTTGGCAAGGCCTAGCCAGTCCCGCCCTTCGCAGGGAGACAGAAGGCGCGCGCGGTCGGTGGTCAATTCGTCATCAGCCTTTGCGCGAAGGCGCACGGCGGTGACCACAGACTTAGTTTGGCCCTAGTTAGTTCGACCCACCCAACGGTGCGCGCAGAGGAGGCAACGATGGCGACGACGACTTGATGATAGATGGCATCGTGGAGGCGGCAACGACCGCGTACACCAGGCAGGCACAATGTTGATGCGGATCGAGGCCATGACGGCCGCGTACGTACACCGGCGTGGAGGCGACAACAGCAGGCCAGGAGCTTAATTTTAGGGCGTCGCGCGCAGAGGCGCCGTCCGTGCGGCATCCCGGCCGGCGGCAACGATCGGTAGCGTAGCGTACGTGCACACGAATTAAGGCTAGCTTGCACCTGGTTGGTTCGATCCATCTCGATCGGAAGAGATGGCATGCAGGTGAATCTCTAATAAAATAAATTGACGATATACTATATAAGACTAGACTAAACTAGCTGCCGCTCTCTAATAAGCTTCAAAATATATATATATATATATATATATGTTCGCTATGGATTGGACTGTCCAGGATGGGCCGATAGTACTGTAATACATGATAGTGTCACACAACTGCTAGCCGCTGCTAGTGAAGTTTCCAGGAGAGTGGAGGAAGACTCGGTGGACGACTTGGGATAAGAACGAACGACTCCATCGACTACTTCTTTCCTTCGTTCGTCGCTGTTGTGCTGGCTGGGGTAGTGTATGTATGTACTATTCCTCTTACAACGACCCCTCCCTCTTCTGGCCTTGTCTCTCTGCTCTTGCTTTCTCCGCCCATATAAGCCCATAGCCGCCCTCCCTCTGCTTTGCTTGCTGCTTGTTCTGCCCCCATTAATTCTCCCATTCCTTCCACTGCCAGCTCCCTCTAGATTAGACTCCACACAACAACTGCCTTCGCTTCGATTCCCCCCTGTTGGTGCGCGATGGCGATCGACCACGAGTCCCCGTTCAAGGAGCTCCGCCTCAAGAACAGGAGGATCATGGTAACCTGCCCACAATTATTCAATACCCTCTTCTGCTCGTTCCTCCATCTTCTTTTTTTGTTTTCTTGGTGCATTTGCTTTGTTGATTTCTCCTTGTCTTCTCCGTTCCTCGGTCCGGGAACAAAATTGTTTCTTCACTGAAAATTAATACCCAGCCATATGGGTATATATATGAAGAGCTCGAATTCCTTTATACCCTACCCAATTAGAATTATAGAAAATAGAGCATAAATGGAGAAAATTCTCATCATAAGATCAGCCAGATTCCCTCTCCTCCTCTTTCCGTTACTGTTGTATTGGGCGGATTGCTGCCGAAAACTGTGAGCAATGGCGACCAAAGGATGGACTACTTTTCCCCCCTTCTTTCCCTCCTTTATGGGTTTTGATTTTGTTTCTGCGTTGTTTCTTTGGTATAGCATTTGGTTGCATTGGATTTCAGTGTGCACACGGTGTGTCAATTGTGATCATGGTTTCTTTTCAAGGAGAGCAATTTCTTGAGGTTTCTTTTCGAAACAGCCTAATATAGTCTATCGTTCACCTTTAATTCTTCACAAAGAAACTAGTAGTGATGCTACGCCATTGAACAAACTAGTAGTGCTTGTAAACTGACCAATCTCTATCCATCTGTCGTGGCCTGCAGGGAGGAGGCGGCCCCGAGCCGGAGGAGGAGGCTGCGGCGGCCGCGCTGGTGGCGGCGCACGGCGAGCAGTGGCCGCGCTGGCTGCGCCCGCTGCTGTCGGCGCGCTTCTTCGCGCAATGCAAGGTGCACGCGGACTCGCACCGCAGTGGCGAGTGCAACATGTTCTGCCTCGACTGCGCCACCGGCGCCGGCGCCGCCGCGCTCTGCTCCCTCTGCCTCGCCCACAATCACCGTGACCACCACACCATCCAGATCCGCCGCTCCTCGTACCACGACGTCATCCGGGTGTCGGACATTCAGAGGTTCATGGACATCGGCGGCGTGCAGACGTACGTCATCAACAGCGCGCGCGTCGTCTTCCTCAACGAGCGCCCGCAGCAGAAGCCCGGCAAGGGCAGCGTCGCCAACATCTGCGAGGTCTGCAGCCGCAGCCTCCTCGACAACTTCCGCTTCTGCTCGCTCGGATGCAAGGTCGTCGGCTGCTCCCCCGACGGCAAGAAGATGAGGACGACGAAGAGGCTCGACCGCGCCATGGGCTCGTCGGACTCCGAGGGCTCCTCCTCCTCCCTGCGGCAGAGGTTCACGCCGTCCACGCCGCCGCCGCCGACCTTGCCGGCGAAGCGCCGGAAGGGCATCCCGCACAGGGCACCATTCGGCAGCCTCATCGTCGAGTACTAGCCAGTGCTGCATGAAGCTGCACAGTGAATGGAATGGCAAAGCGGCCACCACTTGGGTGCCTTTGCCATTGCCTTTGGAGGTGCCTCTCGATGTGGATGCCATTTGCTTTTCACAAAGAAAGAAAGCTAGAAAGGGAGGAGGAAGAAAGGGCGGTAGACAACTAGAAAGTTGTACTAGCTTTTTACTACTAATTACTACTGTTATCATTAGGACAGAACAAAAATACTAGGGAGAGAATATGTATATGATCCTGTTCTACTGCTGCTTCCAGCCTCTTATAATTTGTGATGTTTTTGTGTACTCGAGGGAGCAGACTTGTAGGTAATAGAAGTGGAGTAATAATAAGTGGCAGTGGTAAGCTAGCAGCTAGCTCTGCTTCATTGGCACTTGTTAAGGAAGTTTTGTGATGACTGCTGGTGGTTTGTTCATCTGTGTATATATATGTATGCTAGAAAAAGGAATGTTGCTAAACTTAATTTCTAGTATTATGTATTTGGATCGATGGATGGTTCTGCATTGTGCGTGTGTTTTTTGCAGATCCTTAGCTCTTGAGGCACTGTGTGGTTTTTTCAGTTACGTTGATCCTTAACTCTGAGGCATTTGCAAAGTCAGATGCTACTAGCTATCTTGACACTGACGTTGCCAAGCAAATGCCGTCACGTTATTGCCCAACAAAGCTAGCTTGCGTTGATACAAGGCAATATGAATGTGACGCTCTGATTATACAAATCCTGTTCTTGTTCTTTAAATCTTGGGTTAAGATAAATTCAATACCCGTGAGATGATGCTGATTTGCAGAGTCTGGCGACAGCATTGGTGAAGTCGACGTTGAACAAGATTTGTTTACACTAAAGAGGAGATGGCAATCTGGCTTATGGAGCCGACCTAACCTACTAACTAAAGCAGAGGAAACGGCTTTGTAATTTCTTGAAAACGACCGATGCAAGAATAAAAGCATCTGCAAGTATATAAATGTGTAATGCATCAAGCAGCATCGGCTGCTTTAGGAGCAGTAGCTGAATTTCTGCTGCTGTTTCTACGTAGCAAATATTATATTATTCCTTCGAACTTGCACGCAACTTTGCTAGAAGAGTCAACTTTGGTTGCCCTTTCTTGAGCTCAACAATACGGCAGATAATAATATGAAAAGGAAACAAAATGTAGACTGTACTAGTTGTAGGAGGAGTAATATCAAAAAGACAAAAGTATGCGCGTGAGAGGGGGATTTCAACGTGTTGGATGTCGACGTAGATATATATACACATATATGGTTATGGATTGGCAATTCTGATGGTCTTGGCAGAAAGAGCTGAGCAATTCGGATGCTGCCTCCTCTCAAGTTTCGACTCCATTGGATGTTACTGTGGCTACATATTAAATAGTAGAAAGGAATATTTCTGTGCCTTAATGCTAATGAAAGTATTGTACTTCTTTATCATTTTCAATATACTCCAATAATGATTCTAAGATACTCCAATGTGACATGGTTGAAAAAAATCATCGGTGCCCTATATTTTTTTCTATATACACCTTTTACATATGTGAAAAGAATATATAAACAAATTATGCTATAAAGGGTGGACTTAGATGAAATTTTTTGTGAAACTCACTTTGGAGTATCTTATAATCAGTGTTAGAGTATACTCAAAAGGATAAAGAGGTATAATAATATCATTTAAGCGGTATATTGAAGGTGGGAGTATGTACTCCTAGGAGTATAGAACCATTTTCCTATATATATATATATATATATATATATATATATATATATATATATATATATATGAATTAGAATTATGAAGTATTTTTCGAGGCATGTTTACTCGTGTCATTCTTATGTGGCTATTCTAAATATTAAAAAACATAGCCCCTCTATTCCTAAATATATACTATTCTAGCTTTCAAATTTTGCTCTAGATGCATGTTATTATATAATTTCGAGATAATTTTTAACTATTTTTTCTTTACGTACGACTACCATTCATTATTCATAATATTATTTATTGTTGCGGATTAGAGTAACACATATCATCGAAGAGCAATAAGTGAGCTAGTGAAGGAGGGTGATTTAGTCATTTGTACCTGCGCCTTGGTTAAAATGTAAAATTCTAAAACATCATCTATAGTTAGGAAGTGAGGATGTATTACTAGTCGATGTTTATAATACTCCCTCTGTTTTTTTATAAGATCTATTTTTTGAATGGTCTTGTTTATAAATGTAAGACTTGCATATAGATTTAATGAGACATTTCCTTCTATATCCCTATTTATTTTCTCTCATCTATATGCATTTATTTATTACCACCCACACAAAATATATCTTTCATCTTTCAAAGACAATTAAGTGGGAACATCTAAGTCATTTTTTGTTATATCTTTCTCAGTTTCAACGCAACCTTAGTCCCTGTGCAAAGTCAAAATACGCCTTATAAAAAAAACGGAGGGAGTATTTGACTACACGTTACTCAGATCAATTTTCTTTTTTATGATTGGAGGGAGAATACTAGTACATTCTATAGGATGTATACGATTGTACGTTGACTATTAAAGTGAGTCAAAAGATTTAGTCCCCCCATGAGTCACTGCACATATTCTTGTATAGAGACAGCTACGGTGAAGCAGTCTAAACAAATAAACATACTACTAACCTGGAAAAGAAAATATGAAAGGTCTTACCGGTAAATATAAGGTTTTTCTTATATTCCCTTATTTGTTTTCTCTCAAGTATATATATCTATTTATTATCAACTACTTAAAGCATTCTCACTCATCTTTCTAAAAGAAGAGTACCCAATTGATTTTCTTACATACGCTATTTTTTTTAATTTCATCACCTTCTTAATTCTAACACAGTATACTTGTGAACGTTCAGAGGAGGACCTAGTTTTGGTGCAGCTAGATTTGTGGACAGGATCATAAGTGTGCACGTAGCAACTTTGTGTGTTCTTCTCGTGCAAGCCGTGCGGGGATAGGTCCTAGTCAACCTAGCCACTCGTATGGTCCACACGTGTGGTCAGGGCGCCGACGTGTCTCGCCTCCATTGGTGCGAATCCGCGTGTTGCCGGCCGACGGCGCCGCCTTCCTTGACCCTCCCCCTCCCCTGTCCTTTTTTGCCACTAGAAAAGCGTGACGGCTGGCAGCCGTGCGATCGGGTCCGGGCGGCCCAGATGCCGTCTCGGTGGACGGCGCGGATGGGTTGGGTGACGTCATTCGGTGCGTGGATGGGGTTGCGATGGCTCGTTGCGTGGTGTTTGGGTTGTCCTTTTGGGTTGCTGATCCGACCCGGGAGGAGATGTTTCTACTAGGAGTACTCTGCGCTGTACATGCATGATTTATTAACACAGTTTTACCACTGCTTGCTATCCGTGGCTGAGATAGTAATTTTTGAAGGTGTTTCATCCAAAATATTTCACGCATCAGTAGTGCCTTGGTAGTCAAATGTCTCGTTCCCAGCATATGCCAGCTTTCAAATTTTATTTATAAATATGTATCATTATACAATTTTGAGGTAATTCTTTATTTTTTCTTTTATACCTCTCCGCTTTAGCTATTTTAAATATTATTTACTATTACGAACTAGAGCAAGACACACGGTCTGAATATATAACAAAGAAGGGTAATATAGCTTCTTTTTTTTTTGTAAATACGTATAAGTGGGGAATAAGGGAGCCTAAAATAACATGTATTCAGGATGGAAGGAAGCATCTATCTATAGTATTTGGAAAGCTATACAACAGTGCAGTAATAACTAGTAGTAGTTTGGTTGGAGTACAAGGTGGGGCTAGCAAGGTGGACCGCTGGCGAGTCAGTCAAGCTCGTTGCAGGACTTGACTTGTGCGGCGGGGCAAAGCAAAAGAAGGACGGTCGGTACGTGTGAAGACTGAGACGACATTTGGATTTGCTGGTTCGAACACAGGCCAGGCTAGGCTCGGCTACGTTTAGGTTCAGGTAGAGATGTGCCTTTTAACCCCATTCGACGAGGGTTAAAAGCCTATTACTTGTTTGGATTCTCAATTATCTGTGATTATACTTTATTAATAAGTCTGTAATATATAAAGCCTATAATATATATAACAAAGCCCATCCTTATTTGAACCCGATCAATGAAATAATCATCTCGACCAGTTCAGCTGTTACTCCCGCATATGTCTCCGTGTGGAGATTCATCTTACAGGTATATATAACCACCTAGAGTGAAGAGGCTGGGTGTTTCCTTTATCTAAAAAAAAAATATAACCACCTAGAAGTTATATTTGGACCACACGACACCCTTTTGGAGAACAACTACCGCCTCTTCAACTAAGATAAATAGGAGACCGATCAACACTGTTAAGTGCATCTGGAATCTAATCTAATCATGCATCACATAGAAGATCTAATTCAGAATAAGCATTAGACATTCTGAAAGCATCTATTTTGTAATCTGTATACTCCGTAAGAGCACTTGACTAATAAAGAAGCAATCCCCATTCTCCTCACTTTGTTTACTAGGAGCCCACGATCATATTTTTGTAAGTTTGATTAAGAGATATCAAATCTTGAACATCGATAGTTGACGCTAGAAGGAGGGCTTCCAGTGATCAAGACGAAGAAATTCTCTACAATAGATGAGAAAAACTGGTTCGACCTCGCCAATTATGCTCATCTCATCGCAGATGATTGTCTAACGGAAGATGAATGTAAGTGTGATTTCTATTCCGAATATATTTCTGAAGTGAAATTAGCAAAAATCGAGACAGAGGTTGAAACAGAGGAACAATCATTTAAAGCGTCAAAAGGTAAAGTTTTCATCACTCCTCTAGCAAATTCGGAGGAAGTTGCTCATGAAGTATGTTCCATGGAAATTGATAATGAATATGTGTCAAAAGTTAGTAATAATCTCCTGAAAAGTTCAGCCTCATAAGATTGTCTCTAAGGCCTGGATTATACCCCATTATCAGATGAAGATGGAGGATTGACGCCTTCTATCTACTCTGAATATTATGTAAGAACTGCTTCCGCTATCAATGTAATAATATGTATATGGATGTGCTATCAATTTGTAAATGTGTGTACTAGACGTTGATCATGAGAAGCTAGTGTTATATGCACATAGAACACATTATTAGTATTTAATATAAAAAATGGGGCTTACAAAAATCCAAGCTACACCACTTACAGCTATGAAAGTAAGATACTCATGGCTAGTTAGTTTGTTTTAAGCAAATGCTAGTACATTCTTCTCTTTTTTGCTAGGAAAGTATGAATTTGTCACTTGCAAAGACATTAGCTTGTGGAATCCTGAACCGAAGAAAATCATGAGCTAGGGGATCTGCACCGAAGAAAATCACTCGTTGTCAGATGAACCAATTGTTTATGCCATTTTTCAGATGAGCCGATTGTTTTTGTAAACATAATAGACGTACGTACACCATTTTATGCGGCATTATACCCGATTATCCGACGTTTGCCACCATTCGACTTCAAAGAAGAAAATTTTACATTAAATGTGACCAAATAGTCCTTCAATGACATTTCAAGCACGCGCAACAAGTAGTAAAGTATGTGATGTGGCAGGGGTAGTTTGGGGAAAATACTAGGTATTTGGACATTTTTGTTTGGTCAGAAGTGCCAAGTTGTTTTTCCGTTCTGAACTTATTGCAAGTTGTTTTTTATTTCGAGAGAAAAAGTGCCAAAAGCAAAAGAGTATCATACCCTTACTAAAGATTGGATAATTCCCGGATGGAGACCATAGCCACCTGTCACTTTTGTTTTTTCTGAAAAACCCCGCGTTCTTGGAATTACGGATAGGTCCTGTGAATTACTGAATAAGTCCTTGCGATTTTTGTGAGGGAAGATTTTCTTTTCTAAATCGCGTTTTGGTCCTCGTCGCCGTTTTACTAAAAAACTTTCCGTTAAATTCAAATCGCGAACAAGTCCTTTTCTAATTTTTCAGGATAGCGGATAGATCCAAAACGTAACATTGGTCCTTGCTCTTTACGTTTAGGTCCTTTCTCCGTTTTCTCGGAAAAAATGTTTTTCGTTACAGAAAAATATGTTCAAATCTATCTCTAGACTTTTTCCTCCGTTCTTTCCGAAAAAATATTTTCGTGCTCGTTTTCCTCGTTTTTTAGAAAAAATGTTTTCATGGTCAGTTTTCCTAAAAAAAATCGTGGTCCGTTTTTCTCCGAGAAAACACAAATTTGTTTTTCGTTCACGCGATGACGTCTTGCCGTTTAGTCCTTTCTCCATTTTGCGAAAAAGATATTTTCGTGCTCGTTTTTCTAAATTTTTTTTCGTCTCGTTTTCCTCGCTTCCAAAAAAAAAACTGTGGTCCGTTTTTCTCTCGAGAAAAACAAAATATGTTTTCGTTCACCCACGCGGTAAAATTTGTTTCGGATCCGTTTTCTCGAAAAACATAAATTTGTTTTATTCGCGGGCGCGCGTCTGCCGCTTCCTCTAGTTGCACAAATAGGCGGCAGGCAAGCAGGGGTGGTGGGCTAAGGCCCAAGACTACACTCGGCCCAGAATGGAAACCAAATCCACCACCTCATCTTGTCTTGGTGAAAACGGGACGGATAATTCCCGTCCAATCCGGAGTCGGATCCGGTTTTAACCGGATTTGGGAAGTAAAACGGATATCGGGTCGGATTCGGATTCGGATCCGGATCCGGATATTTGAAAACGGATATCGGATCGGATTCGGATCGTCTACTATCCGGAAAATATGGGTCGGAAACGGATATCGGGTATTCGGTAATTCCGATATCCGGATTGTCTCATGTGGGTCTGGCCACCGTGTCCCCTCCCCAGTCACCCTGTCAGGCCGTCACCTTGCCCCTGCTCACCCGTGAGCCCGAATGCCTGGCTCCCATCTCTCTCCCTGTCTCTCAGACTCCCGTCCAGATCTGGATCGCCTCCCTTCCCCAGCACCGGCGGCCGGCGCTCCCCTCCGCCCGACCGGCGGTCCCCGGCGGCCAGCGCTCCCCTCCCTCGGCGGCATCTTCTCCCGGTCGGCGCTCCGTCTCCGGCTCGGGTGCTGCCTCTGCGACGGGCTCAAGGCGAAGCTCCACGCCACCTTCCTGCTCGCAGGCACGCCCTGCTCCCTCGCCTCCCTCGAGCTCCAGGCAAGCAAGCCGAACCACTTCATAAATGTTGTTTTCGCGTTTCGCTTTCTCTGTCAGTTCGTCCCAAGATGGATGCTTGACTTGGGTTTTGGATTCGATTAGGAGAGGGACATCACGACGGATCCGGATTGGGAGCGGCTGTGCCAGTACGAGATCCCGGTGCTCGCTAAGGTGCTTCCCGACGGCACCGAGGTATTACCTATCGATTTGCTCGTCTTTGCCATTTACCATTGGGAAATATTTTGGTGATTCTGGTCACAGGTCACATGCTTTCAACTATGCAATGCAAGCTAGGAAATAACCAAAATGTAGTACTTCCTCCGTTCTTTTTTACTTGATCACTTCCTAGAACTGCCAATAGATTTAAAACTATCTAGATTAGCTATACGAAAATAATATCATTAGATTTGTTGTTGAAAATGCTCTCATAGTATTATATTTTTATTAGTATATCTTAGTTATATATGTTCATAATTTTGAGATCATTTTCCAGATTGCTTATACGCCATCCAGTGTTGTTATCTGATGTGTATTGTTTTCTGGAGAGCTACTCCCTCAGCATTTTGTTATTCTAGGCTTGATCGTTTGGAATATCATTGAACTACTCTTATTACTGGAAATGCTTCCCAGATTATCTCCCTGTCTAAGTGTGGAGCTCATACAAAAGAAAATATCCACAGCGTTTGATCAGTAAGGAGGTTGTTTTAATTAAAAAGTTTAATGAATGAATTTCATGTTAAGAGCTGCAGTTGTAAGATCGCCAATAGATACTATGATGGTCGGTGTATTTTTTTTCTTCATTGTGATCCATGATTTTTCAATTTACTTAATTTATTTTATGTAAGTTTTTTGGGTTTGCGTGTGTGGCTTTGAAGAAAATATCCATATAGGGAGACATGAGACATCCAAATACTTGTTTTGGCTCTCAAGTAGATCTACATGCTAATACTTTATAGTCTTCCATGCCACAAGAAAATGTAGATAAGTGAACATAAATTTTATGCCTAGGCTATCAATGCTGAATTTTCTGTCATAAACAAGTGAAAAACCTTCCTTTGTTGGAGATGGTACTAACATACTCATATGGATTCATTTATCTTGTTGAACTACACAGCTTTTGCATGTTCTACGTTAAGAGAAGCCTTAACAATTGGAAAAGAAATAAAATGTAGTTGTGAGAGAAGCATGGTGATTTGCGAAATGGGATTCATCTGAAACCGTTTTGAGCATGCCAGAAATATTAAACAAATAGCTTTGGCTTTTTTTTCTTACAGTTGGTACTGTGGTTTAACGGCCAACCTTGTTTGGTTGACAATCTGTGATTGGCGACTGCTTTTGTTGATATATAACTTGCTATAATTGGCATTTATTTATGTGATTTGATTCACCATATATTACTCAATGCATGCGTGTGTTATCCGTATATCTCTGTCTGTTCCCGTTCCGAATCCGTCACATATCTGACCCGTATCCGTATCCCGAATTATCCGGATTCGTATCCGGATCCGGTTAGCCCGTATCCGGTTCCGAATCTGGGGAAAAAATATGGGTTAGGATACGGGAAGAGTAATATCCACCCGTATCCGACCCGTTTTCACCCCTCTTGTCAGGTCGTCTCCTACCTCAAGAGGCCCACCCCAGCCACCGTTGCAGCCTCGTGCCCATCGTTCCGACCCCAAGCCCCCGCCATGCCCTCCTACCGAGTAGTGTGAGGAGGCAGCGCCGAGACCGCGGCGTGGAGGCGGAGCAAATCGATCGCGAGGTTTTTGTTGTCCCTCGCCTTTCCTGGCCGGGCGGAGGACATGTTCACGAATGCGCAGCGCCAGGTCGAGCGCACCGGCCGCTACGGCACCCCGAGAGACCAGTACCTTCAGGCTGGCTTGGCTTCGTCTTGCGTATCTATCTACCTATCTATTTTGTTTCTTTCTCACCGATTAATCGTTCCTCTTTTTCTTCCCCTTCATTATGAACCAGGATCTTGTGACGCAGTTCCAGGACTCCACGGATGAAGGTAATTTTTGGTTACCTCCTCCTCTTATAAGAGGCTTGGATCGGAGCCAAATTTCCCTCAGAACTGTGACCATTCGTTTTGGGGGCTACTGTTCCTTTGAATTTAGTACATATCTGTATTGTACTACAAAACGAGTTTAGTAGAGAAAACACTGTATTGGATTTGAAAACCAGTACATTAACACTTGGTGAAAAAAAAACAATTTGTTGAAGATCCAAAGGGCAACGAGGAAAAGATGAACAAACAGATCTAGCCCAAAACAACAGGGACGAAGTCTGCTTGATGCTTAGGATGCCTAGCAATATCTGCTGCGTACGGCCTAGTCAGTTTAGATAAAACAGAGTTGAAAAATGAAAACTATCCTAGGTAGTAATGGATTTGTAAAGCAGCAGTGCTTGTGGAGGTAGTGGCATTCTGTGTGGCCCACTTGGGACAGATTATGGATTCTAGATTATGGGAAAAGTTGCTTCTAATTGTGGGAGAATCGGACTGGCTGGCTGCGACTTCTAGGTTCTAGACCGGACTAGTGAGAATCAGGTTCCATCCAGCCTGATTCTAATTCTATGTAGATGACAGCTTCTAATTGTAGGAGATGCTATCTAGAATTCTCCTGTTCGGCAAACGATCCTTTTTTTTTAAGCAGAAGTTGTCCCGAACAGGGCCTCTATTGGACATCACGCCACAGCTTCCATGGTATTAACTGTTCCATCAATTTTGTTGCAGAATCCAAGGAGAGGATTGTTGCAAACCTGGCGAACTTCGCATATGACCCTTATAACTACGCCTTTATGTGTCAGGTTGTTTATTCCACACATATTTTTCTTTTGGAACAGTTGACGTGGATTTCCTGTAAGGACTTTCTTGAGTTAGCTTTCCTGACAGTCTCTCTGTTTTGTTTACTCAGCTGAATGTTCTTGAGTTGTTCTTAGACTGCATTACAGAGCCAAATGAAAGGCTTGTTGAGTTCGGCGTTGGTGGAATATGTAATTCATGTGTCGGTGAGCAACTGTCAACACAATGCCTATAACTCTATGATTTCTTGTTTAGTTTGAACAATTGAAGAACTCATCTATTGTGTTTCTACTGTATAAATTTTCAGTGAAGTCATTGTATTTTGTTTGTGTTAATGCAGATCCAGCAAATGCTTCTGTTATTTCTCAGTGTGGTGGAATCCCTTTGGTTGTACAATGCCTATCTAGCCCAGTTAGGAATACTGTGAGTATTTCTGAAGCTAAGAACATCATCATAACATTAACACAACCAAAAGTATTTTCTCGTTGGTTCCACACTTCTCATTAATTTGTTTTTTCTTATGCATGTAATCTCCCATCGGATGATCGCATAACAGGTGAATTATGCACTTGGGGCTTTGTATTATCTGTGCAGCCCTTCGACAAAGAAAGAGATTCTGAAAGCAGATGTACTTAGGGTGATAAGAGAGTATGCTGCAGCTGGAGCTGGAGCTGGTAACAGCAGCTTCAGCAATCTGGCAAATGCTTTCCTGGACAAGCACGTCAACTCATGACCTCTGTTCGGAATTGTACAGGAAAAGCCTTGTAGCATGTCATTAGTTTTGTTCTTCAAGATGCTTGTGCTGTTTGAGCTGTTTTCATTTTAAACCGACGGAACCCTGCTGATTTCATTTATGTGAGCAGGGGCGTTAGTTACATGAGAGTGGCCGAGCATTCCCAAGGAGGGATGAAAGCTAAAGAAAAGAAGGCTTCAAGTTCAGACTTGTCCTGCGCTTCGTCTTGATGAGAAAAGGATGTCTGGGGCTTGGCTTAAGGGAAGATTCCGATGTGTTTGCAGTGCGTCGCCGTGATCGTTTTTCGAACGCCTAACAGCAGCTGGTTGATAAGATTTTCTTCTTATTTCACTTTGATGCTTTTGTACCGCCGGTGTCCAATGGAGTTCTATCTCATACCAACTACTGCTGTGTGTAAACTTGGCGAATGACACCGGGTTAAGGCTGCATGCTCGTTTTAATGATCTCCCACGAATATTGCTCATGCCTTTGGCAACGGATTAGGCTTGGATGATACATTTACAATTTGAGTAGCCTTCCCTTCCCGTCTAATGCAAGTTGTATAAATCTTAAAGCAATCAATATCTATGGTATATTCGTGTTTTAACATCTACGATATATTCATGTTTTAACGTTGATGTAACTTTAAAATAGTGATGTAGTCGGAACGCAAAATTAGATTTAGTTTCGAAGCGTCGTGTTGCACTTGCACACGGAGCCTACAAGGAAGGAAGGCCCAAACGAGGCGTCAGCCCACCGACGGCTTCCCCTTTGCACAAGGAGCCTACAAGGAAGGAAGGCCCAAACGAGTCGTCAGCCCACCGACGGCTCCCCCTACAAAAGGGGAAGGAAGGCTGCTGCAGTGCAGAACCCTAGTGATGTTGTGCTTCAAATTCAAGCAAATCTGCATAAATCACTGACGGTTGTTGCGCTTCAAATTCAAGCAAATCAGAAAATTCAACAGCAACATGATGTTTCCATACAAATTTCTAAGGGTTTCAGGCAGAAGAATATTTGTTCCTAAAAAACACCCTTCAAAAAGTAAAGCAACTCTCCCATCTGCACTTACATGATATTTGACGCAGTTTTGACGTGTTTAAACCACATAACTACAAAACCATCCCTATCAGAACCAAATGTCCTCATTCTTGTATCCTAATCATAAGATAGCCTTCCAAGAATTCACTGCACCTTTCTGACGAAATTGTGGGCAACAATGTTCTAGCCTTCGACAGTTGTTACGCTACTGCTAAATAGAGATTCAAACTTGAAGAAGCATACAGGTGGCAGACAGCATCGCACGTGTAAACAGATGACATTATTCATCTGATTCCTGCAAGGAAGCTAAGGCCACCGACCTATCCAATTCAACATAACCACAATTTGAGAAGAATGTTTCTTTGTAGCTCCGGCTCATCCTTCATCATGATTCCTGCATAGGTTAATCATGGGTATTCATTTATTTTCGTATGTGTGTGTGTGGACATAAGTGGGTTTTCGTGTTTAGACCAGATGTTTCTTGAAATATGTTAAGCTAATAGTACACAAGATATCTGACAGCTCAATAATGTATATCGGTTATTAAGAAAGCATATCATCTTCACCTCCCTAAACTGAAAAGAACAGGCTATTGAAGTACATGGTTAGCCTTGTGAGTTGTGGGCCTTGTGGCTTAACCTTAATCATGCCATTCAGACAAAGGGGAAAATAATGTCGAAGTGGGTTATATGAGTATTTCCTCTAAACATTGATGTACTGATGTTTAGCCAAAAAGCACAGGAGTATCAGCAGTAGTAAACCAGCAAAACATTTCAATATGGAGATTAAATGATATCACTAAAGAATTACTCCCACCAGTCACATGTTGTTATGGGATATGTGCAGTCAAACTTTCGAAACTTTGGCTACCGATATTTTTTAAAATATTTATATTGGATCCATAAAATTCATGTGTATATTTATCTCAAAAAATAATATCATAAAATTAACCGTGTCAATGTCCAAAACGACAGTATATTTGTGACCGGAGGGAATAATCTATGATTCCAAATTCAAGTAAAACACAATGAAGAAAAATATATAATCCGTGTCTCAAACAGTTTCCATAATACATACAATACATTTGTTATTTGGCTCTCTTGTTGATGTAGGTGTTATTCAAATTTCCACATCTGAAAAATATTGATTTGCACGGGAAAGTGGAGTTTACCCTTTGTCAGTGCCAGGGAGAAGTTTCATGGCACCGACTCAGCGTGAGACACAATGTCCTCGGTAAGGTGCCAAGGCTGCAATACAGAGATGGATTCAACACATAAGCAGAACATAGTAGAACTCTCAAAAAAAGAAGTGTGCCTGGCACTGCCAGCAGCAAACCCATAAGTTCATAACCCAATTAACAAAGCTGAGCGGTTTACTGGATTTCATGTTAAGACCGCATCCTGCATCCTTTTCAACACCTCATGTACAGATGAGGGGCCCACATCACATCTAACACCCTCACCACCATACTGCACAAAGAGGTACATCCAGGGAAGAGCCATGAAACAATAGCATTGATGAATGATTCAATGTATGAAGTTAAAACAAGAGACATTTCTTGGAAAGTTTTAGTTGGACAAAACCAACGAGGCAAGCAAGCAAACAGAACAATGAATTGCACAATGCAAAACAATCAGATGTAAGAAACCGTACCACCGAGATCTTGTTCTCGAGACAGATAATCAAGTATGGCCATAGTTTGTTCATAGCTGGGAGTAATCTATTCTCATCAACATCTTCAGCGGCATCCATGGCATCAAGAAGTTCATCCATTGACAAAAACAGGATTGCCTCCTCAATGACAACTTTGCTTTCATTTTCACACTTATAAGCCTCCTCAACCTTGGCAATAGATTCAAAAGCATTCTGTATATAGCAAAAAATATTTCAATGTGACTCCAAATGCCTGAAACGAACTTCATTGCCAGGGTAAAACAAAAAAAGTCTTCAAGCATTTTTTTTTTGTCAGTGTAGCATTACACCATTACTATAAATGCAGTATAAATTTTTTTAATTGACACTGAATGACATTAGACATGACGATCTAAGAACTATGTTGCCAAGTAATGTAAGGTAGCAAGTTTGCAAAAGTCATTAAACAGAATAATAGATTTAAATCCTAGTTCTAATAACATGGAAGACAAATAAACAGTGGTACACAAAGTATAACCATTATAGAAATCTCTTCCCTGGATGTAGACTGTAGAGTTTTCCATTCCTTAAGATGATGGACAATAGACAGCTCAAGTTATTATAACGTATAAAAACCTAACACTTGGAACGCCATTTCAAAATAAGGCCATTGACCAAAAACAATTACCAAACAAAACAGTTGGAAAAACAGGTAAAATGCATGGCCAAAAAATAAGGAAAATATATTGACCTTGCAAGTAAAATATCCAATGAAATGAACCAGAACATAAACTTATTTCAATTAGTAGAATAAATACCTCTACAATGTCAAGGGCTAATAGACAAGCTGCTTCCTTGGTTGAAGAGAGAAGTGGGGTGGCAGATAATAAACAAGAGCCAACAAGAGATCCAACTATTCTCCTGTATCTTCTCATCTCATTTAGCTTGCAAAGTAAATTAGCTTGCAAAGTAAATCCTCCCAATATTCCAATCTCAGAAAATCAGGTTGAGCATCAACATCCATTGTTTCTGATAAACCACAAAGACTGCGTATGAGATTGTGATTAAATGAATAAGTATTTCATGAATAAAGTAACTGCAGGACCAAAACCACTTTTTTGTATATATTGCATAGAGATAGAGAAGTCAGGAGAAAAGGAGATTGGCACCATGGTGTAGAAAAGTAATTAATTTGGACATGCTTTTGGTTGGAGTCAACAGGAAAAGCCTAGCACACTGTTAATCTACTGCCATCATGTTCTAGACATCCACACGAGCAATATAAGCACTTATATTCTTAGACCAAGGTAAGCATGCAATAGGAAATAACATCAAACAAGTGGGAAGATAAGGATAGAAGAAATAAATGCAAGTAGAACCGCCTAAATCAAATGAGGAAGTCAAAGTTGCCATATCGCCTTTACTCTCTCAATTTAGATGTAGTGTTCACAACTTATCAAACCATATCTATATAAAACATACAATGATAATACATTAAAAGATATAGGGATTTTGCAAAACCCCACCTGCAAGTGGGGGAGCTTGTCAAAAGCCCACCTGTATCTCAAAAGTTCGTCAAATACCAACCTGCAAGTTATTTGTGGTCGCAATCCCCCTCCAACAGCCAATTTACTCATTGAAGCTCTTAGAAGTCAAGAACCGATAACCTGGCTATCTCCCTGTCATGTGGGGCATAACATACACCAGGAGGCATAAGCTACCTAGCGCAGCTAGCCCCATGGGGATCACATTGGTAGTTAGATTTTATCTATTTCAGTTGCATTACTTTACTTTATCTCCAAGTTAGTTAAAGATAAGATTTGTTAGTTCAAATAGATTGCTTGTTAGTTATCTTGTGTAGCCATCTCTATATAAAGAGATCAGGCATTAGTTTGAAGGAATAAGAAAGAAGAAAATTGCCTCAATACACACCTCCTCTGTCCAGGACATGTCCTTGCACCTGCAACACGGCAGCCTCATCACGGCTTCTCCGTTGCGCGGCAAGTGATCATGCCTACCAAGAACCTCCAGCTCTGAAGAAACTGCTCGC
This sequence comes from Guadua angustifolia, assembly GCA_036346375.1. Classification (NCBI taxonomy): domain Eukaryota; kingdom Viridiplantae; phylum Streptophyta; class Magnoliopsida; order Poales; family Poaceae; genus Guadua; species Guadua angustifolia. The sequence continues at coordinate 21,751,779 of CM070518.1, read as the reverse complement.
ATCTGTAAGTTTACATGTATTGCAATGGAAGTTACACAAACAAAACTTGTTTCAAATGTAAAAACATCACGTTTTGTTCTGATAAAAGGCAGACAAACTTTGTCCCTTGCTTCCCCATAGATCATGGTATCCCCTTAGCGTTTATTTAAAAACAGGAAAGTGCTCCCAAAAAGAAAAGTGCCTGACTTCCAAAGCAATTAAGTGGCAATTGATTTGACCAATTAGCAACTACAGATGCTTTACGAGGCAATTTTATTATTGAAGAGTATTGAAAAGCACTACTCGATTAAAAAGGCAAACAATTGAAGAAATGGAACTTTTTGCTTCCAAGAATGGCAAAATGTCATGAGAAGCACCGATATAAGACAGCATGGAAGCAAGAATGTCAGGGACATGGGGGTTGAGGTCCAAGTGACGCAGCTGTCTGCAAAGAGAGTCAACAACATAATCTGCATTTGCGACAACAAATTGAGCAAGCTGTACAAGGAGGAAGAACAAACATTAATGCAAAGTTCAACGATGAAAAAAAAAATCCTGCATGAGATGAAGCAATCAATTACCGAACAATAACCACCAGCAGCAGCAAGTGCTCTTAAGACAGCATCTGACGCAACTCTTATCTGAACACTTGAACTTATAAGTTTTCGTAGCAGAAGATAAAGTGAAGAGTGCATAAACCCACTACGTGCAAAATCTTGATCAAGAACGACACCGAAGACCCCAATTCCTTCAACCATTACCTGATACAGAAGACCAAAACTTGAACTTGAGTAGACAAAATATAATTCAAAACAGAACAAGCAAAAAAGAACTTAAAACAAAACAGATTGACAAATTGCAACGATGCATAATTACCTGGTGCAGTGCAGTGGTATCGCGGAAGAAGTGCAATGGAAGATTCAATTTCTGTTAGGAGTAGCAATGGAATGATGTGGCCTTTAGTGCCCATTTGCCCACAAACAGTTATAAGACCCAGACGAGTTCAGCCCACCGCACCGACGGCGCCCCCTACAAAAGGGAAAGGAAGGAAGGCTAGGCTGCTGCAGAACCCTAGCACAACTCCCGATCGAATCCTTCTTTCCTCACGCCCCGCCCCCACCCCCACCCCCACCCCCACCCGATCCGATCGATTCACGCGAAGCCAATCGAACCGAGGATGCTGCCGGGGTCGGCGCCGCCGACCGCTGGGAGCGGCATGTTCGTGCCGGCGCAGACGGTGGGCACGGTGCTCTGCTGCATCTGCGGCGTCAGCATGCAGCCCAACCCGGCCAACATGTGCGCGCGCTGCCTCCGCGCCCGCGTCGACATCACGGAGGGCGTCCCGCGCCACGCCGCCGTCGTCTACTGCCCCGACTGCTCCTCCTACCTCCAGCCGCCGCGCTCCTGGCTCCGCGCCGGCCCCGAGTCCCCAGAGCTCATGCAGATCCTGCTCCGCCGCCTCAACCGCCCGCTCGCCCGCCTCCGCGTCTCCCTCTCCGGCGCCGAGTTCGTCTTCTCCGAGCCCCACTCCAAGCGCCTCCGCCTCAAGCTCCGCCTCCGCCGCGAGGTCCTCCACGGCGTCATCCTCGAGCAGACCCACCCCGTCGAGTTCACCGTCCACGACCGCCTCTGCGATGCCTGCGCCCGCGCCCAGTCGAACCCCGACCAGTGGGTCGCCGTCGTCCAGCTCCGTCAGCACGTCCAGCACCGCCGCACCTTCCTCTTCCTCGAGCAGCTCCTCCTCAAGCACGGCCAGGCCGCCCTCGCGCTCCGCGTCGCCTCGGCGCCCAGCGGCCTCGACTTTTCTTCGGCTCGCGCTCGCACGCCGCTCGCCTCGTCGACTTCCTCGCCACCGTCGCGCCCGTCCACACCAACACCGCCAAGCAGCTCGTCTCGCACGACCCGAAGAGCAACGTCTACAACTACAAGCACACCTTTTCAGTCGAGATATGCCCCATCTGCCGCGAGGACCTCATAGCCCTCAGCCCCCAGGCGTCCCGCGACCTCGGTGGCCTTGGCCCTCTTGTACTCTGCGTCAAGGTCACCAATGCCATTGCTCTGCTGGACCCCCTCACACTGCGTGTGCACCACCTCGAGGAGAAGAAGTACAGGGTGTACAACTTCAAGGCGGCTCTGACCAGCAAGCAGCTCGTGGAGTACATTGTGCTAGACATTGAGCACGAGTCACCAGAGATTAACATCGATGGATCTCAGTACCAATTGGCATATGCGCAGGTCGCCCGGGTGTCGGATTTCGGGAAAAACGATACCATGTTTACGGTGCGGACTCATCTTGGGCATCTGCTGAACCCTGGGGACCTTGCCCTGGGTTATGATCTTTACGGAGCCAATCTGAATGATGATGACATGGACACAGCTAAGATGCGACACAGTTTTCCTGAAGTGATTCTGGTCAAGAAGAGCTACGAGAAGAGGCCACGCACACGCCGATGGAAGCTGAAGAGGCTGCCAGTGGACGAAGATGGTGCAAACAAGGCCAAAGGTGAGGAAGAGAAGAGGGCAGATGAGTACGAGAATTTCCTCATGGACTTGGCGCATGACCCGGAAATGAGGTTTAAGATAAGACTGTACAAGGATGAGGATTACAGGTCAGAGATGGCATCCACGGTTGGTGATGATGTCCCTACTGTGCCAATTGAGGAGTTGATTGAGGACATGAGCCTTGGTGATGACGAGGAGGAAGGGGAGGAAGGCAATGCACATGCTGGTATGGTGGAATGAGCGATTATGTCTTCTTGCTGGATGATGTCTACTTGTTGCCGCGTTGCCAATGACGGTTCTCGCCCTCAGCAGATCATAGGTCTGAACTGCATCTGTTTAATTCATATAATGTTTCCCCCTTTACTGCTATAAGTTAACGTTTTGGAGTTGTTACTTAAAAGTTTTTAGTTTCGACCGTTGCTTTTTGTTGGGATCTACATTGTTGCAATCCTTATCCTGTACCTGGGTAAGTTAGCTATTTTTTGTGCTATTGTGTTTTGTTTGTGATGTGATGTTCACTTGTCATTCTGTGGCTGATCACAACACACCGTAAAGTAGATGCAGTGTTTGATTCTCGAAACGTCTAGTTTGTCGCTGAGTGCTGACTATAACACTCTTTTCTTTTGCCAGATTTCAGTGGCTTGTTTCTAAGTTTCTTAACAAACTAAAATACGTCAAGCTGTGTACAGTCAGTTCCTGACTAAATGTTAAGAGTTAGTGATTACCATACCTTTTTACCCCTCCTGTATAGGGTTTGCGAGTATGATATGTGAATGTGATGTTGATAAGAGTGGATGGCTGGCTGGTAGTGTCACATGAAAGTCTACATGTTCTGTCTGTCACCCTTATTGTACCCAGTAATCATCAAGCAATCTTAAATTCATTCTGTTGAATGCAGTTGAATTAACTGTTGCGAGGTTGTTCCTCTAAATAATGTCATATTGAATCACCTGAAAGTCTACATGTTCTGTCTGTCACCCTTATCTACCCAGTAGGTTGTTGCGCTAAATAATGGCAGATTGAACCCAAGTTTTGACAACCAACTTCATCCAAAGTTGGGGGTCAGTTTGCAGGTTGTTGAGTGCAATAACAGTTGCTTAGAAAAAAAAGGAGGTTTGTGTTGCTTTTTTAGCGGTGTGACTGTATGTAGATCAGATGGCAGTGTTGTGCTGGTCACTTGTATTTTGTGTGCTGGTTTGTTTAGGCATATTTACATGTACACCCTGCATAACTTGGCGTGCAGTTGGTCGTTGCGTCAGTGTGTCGTGTGGCATACAGCACGGCTCAATCAGTTTGTGTTAGTAGTATCTTTCTTAATTAATTAATGAAAGGAGTTTACCCCTGTACATGGGAGATCATCCCACCCATGTGCTCTTCGCTCCACAACTCAAGAAACCCCTGCTCACTTGTGCCCCTACTCTCCATAACTTCTCCCTTAAAATTCCTCCGCATTGACGCCGTCGCCGTCTCCCTTCTTGTGCCGTTAGTTTGACTAACCTCATCTGGTGAGGTTCGTCTCGTCAACCAATGTTGCCAGCGATGGCGAGGTGAGGTATGTCCAGACGATTGCCGCCTCCTCCCTCAAGATCTCGACGACTGCTGCCTTACTCTCTCTCTTTCTCTCTTTCTTTCTTTCTTTCTTTCTTTCTTTGCTTGAGGCAAGGCCGCGGTGGTTGGATGAGGGCGAGACAGGGTGAACGGTAGCCGGATCCAAGCGAGACGAGTTGCACAATGGCTGGATCCGGAGAAAGAAGGAAGACGGTTCCCCAGGTGGACGACAATGAAGGCTGGGTTCAACAGGTGACGGTAGCCTAATCCAAGCGAGGCAACGTCGGCGACAGCATAAGGTAGTAACTGCTTCCAAATCCATCACCATCAAGGCTTGCCTTGAACCCCTCCTCTCTTCAGTCTTGTCCACTACGCACCAAGCTCCACCATCACCGAAGCCAGTCTGACACTCACTTTGCTAGCTCCTTCCCCATTGCCTCCACCATGCCAAAATTGATGACGACCATGACAATGGCAAGCACTCATCGAGCCACCTCAAAGTCCCTAACTATTTTTGCTCTGCTCTGACACCGATGACCACATCTTCGTCGGCAGCTTCTTCCTCTACTCCGATTCTCTCCACCGCTGAGAATCTTCCGGCGTCGAGTTCTCTTCCATCTAGTCGCCGTAGACTAGACTAGAGCTGTGGCGGTGCGACAGACGAGGCAGCTGAGCCAGGCCATCGCCGCCACCATGGGTAGGCCCCTGGCATTCACCTCTAATCCACTTACCTCTCTTTACCTCTCCCTCTCCCTCTCGCTCTCCCTCTCTCTGCGTTTGGTGCTCTTGTGGGTGCCCTAGTGATTGTTGGGTTTGAGTGACGTTAATGGCGGCGGTTGTGGCTGTGTCTGTGCAGTTATCTAGCGCCACTCGGTGCACAAGCGTAAGCAAAAGATGTGGTGCAGGAAACAAAAGTAAGGGCGATTACTCTTTGTTTACCTTCTGATTTGTGTAGAGGTTTCTCGGTAGATTAGATGGGTCTTCATTTAGATCAGTCATGGATGGATTGTTGTTCTCTATATTTGGATCTATCTGTTGAATCATTTATTTGTTGTGCTTGTAGTAAGTGATCTGAGTGGTAACTAGGATGGTTTGTTCTGTCAGTATGTTATTAGGCTACGAGTGTGGGGTATGCTGTTCGTAGATAACTTGATACCTGTTGTAATTTATGTGTTTTCATGTTTCTAGATGGTTCGCGTTACTTGTGAAATTTGATGTGTGGGATTGCTAGGGCTTTGCTAATTTTTTAGTTTCTAGGGAAATAAATTGGATGTAATAGTTGAATCATAAACTTTGATGTTCTCAACGAAATTCGTCCCTAAAGAAGTAATAGTTGAAATTTAATGGATTTTTGTTTTGTTTTTTTGTTCCTAAAGTTTTTATGACTTGTTGACAATGTACTGGCTTGGAGAGTCGCTTTGGGAGGGCAGTGCCAGTCCAGCTCTAGCTGTCTGGCTGAGGGAAGGAGCCAACCAGCGCTTCCTGTGACCATTTTACTTATTCCTTCATGTGATTTCTCTTATGCATTATGATCTTAGAGAGTTATTAAAAATGTTGCTTCTAGGTTTATAAGATGTTCAGGCCTTCAGGGATGTTTTTCTCTACTGGTGGATTTAAGGTAGGAAGGTAGCAACTTTTGGAGAATGCTCAGGTGTATTTTTGTCTTTTGCTGCCTAAAATTTCTGACGTATGCATAGAAGAACTCAGCTTGTGATGCGAATTGTAAGGCATTCCAAGAACTGCAAATCAATGTGAAAGTGTAGCTTTTAGCAATATATTTTTTCATCTTTTGTTTCTCCAAAGAAGGAAATCTTTTTTTTTGGGGTTTTATTGCATGTGCATTTGGTTTTAATTAGACGACCTAGATTAATTCATTACTTGGATGTTGGTTTTCACCATTTTCCTTTCCTGCATACAACTTGAGCACCTCCTGCACTTTTAAAAGGAAATCTGGGACTGTTCGTGATGAAATTTTGTAATTCATTTTGGTTGCCTTATGTCCAAATGTATGCTTTAGGTATGAATTAACCCAACATGATATTTCTTGTGCTTCTTTCGTGTATTATTATAGCTTTGATAGTTGTGATTTGAGATCTAGAGGGCACTTGCATTCATCACCCATGTTTTGCCTCTCTGGAAGATCTAAACTTGTAGGCTAAAATAGAAATTAAGTTTATATTTTTGGCCTAAAATATAAACAAAATGATCCATCTAAACATTCTTAATGTAGTGTAACTCCACGATCTAGTGGAGTGAGCCGCACTAGTAGTGTAACTCGATTCTAGTAAGCTTGGTTTGGTAAATGGTTTTTCAGTTCCTTGTCAGGTGGCAAGAATTACTTTGCCTTAAAAAAAGTGAGCGCCAGATTAAAAAAAAATTGAAATGCAGATGACCCCTGAAATCTGTGTTCGATTACTGCAGTGGTGTTTTTTTGGAGCAGTAGATATATGCTACGATATTGTTATTTTCCATGCTAAAATGATCAATTTTTCAGCTAGCTTACCGGAATGTTAGAAATCCAAAATTACTTGTATGTTCCTGCTTGATAATGTATTTTTACGCATCATTGATCCTTGGGAAAAAAAAAACTCATGCTCCTCACTCTCTGCCTTATTTGTGTTTTGATCATTCCCTTTGCAAAACTCATCTTGAATAGCTGATGACTGAACTATTTTTGGGAGACATTGCAGTTCTGCGCTTGAGATGGTAGAGTTGAGATACAATTTGGCAATCGGCACATCCAACGACTAAAATCCCTTGTTGTGCCTCGTATATCTTATTGAAAACGAGAGGTGTAAGGCGTACCACTGTGATCTCGGTTTCTCCTTTTATCTAGTCTCGAATCTTAATTCCTCTGTGAACCTAGTTCTAGTCTTGTCACCGATCACGTTTGCTCTCAAAAAATACCTGCACATAAACAAACACGAAACCGTGTATGAGCATATTAGTCCATGCAACCACTTACACGAGCGTATTGCATCAAGCAAAACTATTACTATGTTATCACAAGCATATCAAATTATCATCTAAAACAGTATGTGTATAAGTACCATATATGCTATGAGCATAACCACTTTGCAATACTAATTTCATCGCAAGCCAATTTTTCAACATGTAATTTTAAAAGTCGCCGGTTCCTTTTTCGTCTAATAAGCTGCATAAGAGCATCTCCAGAGAGCCTAAACCACTAAACCTTAAAATAGGACTTTAGTAAAAATACAGATCAAGAGGCCCTAATCATTTCTAAAATTAGGAGGCCCTAAATTTGCCTCCTCACTTAATTCATGGCCCTAAACCAAATTTCTAAATCTTAAAATAGGAGTTAAGTGAAGGATGACTTGCATTAGTTACGCACTAAGCGTCTTTCTTTGGATGAGTTGTAATGCAGCATCTGCATCTCTTGAAAATTTTGAAAATTTTAAATTTAAATTTTAAATATCATGTTTTGAAAATTTTAAATTTAAATTTTAAATATCATGTTTTTAAATTGTAAATGTTAATATGCTTATGTTTAATGTATTACAAATATTTTTGATTGAATTTTAGTGGTGTCAAATGAAGATTATACATAGCGGATATGTCAAAATAGGAGAAAGAGTAAAATAAATTTGAGATTTAGGATGTTCTTTGACTTGTTCAAAAATGAAATTAAAAAAGTGAGTCCTAAATCTAAAATAGTGCTGTTTTGCCCTTACGGAGATGCTGCGCATGTGTATGTGTGGTGTGGAGGGAGTGTTACCTGAATTTCTTTTTTTTTTTTTTTTTGTCTTGTCGCAATGGTTGGCCTGGAGTGGATTGGCCATCCGACGGTGATCCAATGGCGTGGGGGTGATGCTGTGATGGCGATCGAGGGCGGTATTTGGTTTGTTGGGTTAGCGGCCCTGTCTTCCTTACCTCGTTGCTTGGCATCCGAACCACCTCTCTCATCTCTCCTCTTCTTGGCCTGAATTTTATTATCTCCTCCCCACTCCACCTTGTTTTTTTATTGGCACATATGTATCCCAAGTTGAGACGCTGCTGCTGGTTCTTGCGGAGAGAGCAGCGCGGTCTCTCTCGGTGGCCTGGGTGGTGAGGAGGCAGCCATCCTTTCCCCTCGCCTCCATTGCCAAGCTGCTCTGCCGCTCCTCGCTTCCTCTAGGTATTTCTCCTTCCTCTTTGTGCGCATCGCTCTCCTGTCCTGTCAGATTAACTTGATGTTCCGTTCTTTGGTCCTCGATTGGGATTCTGTCGGGTTCGCCGGATGTGATAATCTACTCGTCCGATGCGAAATCTTGAATCAATCGATTGCCTCCTTTAATTTTTTTTTTGAGTTTTTACCACCAAATTAATCTTAAACTCTCGTTCCTCTACCCATTAAAGTTTTCATATCTCTGCGTACTAGTTCAATGAATATTCTGGTACCTCCCAATCTCCCATACGAAGTCTAAGTTTTTGTTCGTGCCCATCGAACAATGCTCAGATATGGTTTTCTCACTCTCCTCTTATTAGTCCCCACTCGATGCGCCTTTCGAAGCCCAATGATATAGTTCAGCTTGTGGCTAGGTTCAGAGAGAGAGAGAGAGCGAGTTCATCTTGGTCGCAAAACTGATATGCTGTTCGAAGCAGCTGGTAGAAAAAAAAGGGCTTGTCATCTGTTGAATTGGCCGACGTGTTATCTGAACCTAAATAAGTGAACAAAAAAAAAAAAGATTACCGAAAAGATACGAGCATTGAGGAAACGAAACCGACTGACCTCCAAATTGCAATGAACTAACCGCACTGTCACAGCAGATGGGTGACGTCGCCAAGGACCTGACCGCCGGCACGGTGGGAGGCGCGGCGCAGCTGATCGTCGGCCACCCGTTCGACACCATCAAGGTGAAGCTGCAGAGCCAGCCGACACCGCCTCCCGGACAGCCCCCAAAGTTCGCAGGCGCCATGGACGCCGTCAAGCAGACACTTGCAGGTGAAGGCCCCAGGGGGCTGTACAAGGGGATGGGAGCCCCCCTGGCCACGGTCGCCGCCTTCAACGCCGTCCTTTTCACCGTCAGGGGGCAGATGGAGGCCGTGCTGCGGTTGGAGCCCGGTGCGCCGCTCACCGTCAACCAGCAGGTTGTTGCCGGTGCTGGCGCCGGAGTGGCCGTCTCCTTCCTGGCTTGTCCAACAGAACTGATCAAGTGCAGGTCTGAATGCTATCTCATTATGTTATTAGATAAATTTTACGGTGCATTATACTAGTAATACATTGATTTGTTAAGGGTATTTCTACTAATCTACTATTAGAGGAAGTATAAATAAATTATAGCTAATCTGATCTATTGGATCGAAAAGAATGAACATTTCATATTGAATTTATTGTACCATAAAAGAGGTCTATTCTGAAGACAAAATGCTGGACTAAGTGATTCTGTAATCTGACTGCAAATGTATCCATGAAGCAATCAACATGTACACTGTCATATGGAAATCATCCTAAAATCCACTAACCATTATTTTTCCCAAACATCATCTTCCTATAGCATGTAGTTATTTAGTGTTCTAGCAAAATCTGTTGGTTAAAATCGGTAGTTCCATTCAGGAAATGCGCATCTTCGTATTGGACTGTCTAACAGCACTACGTTTTATGGTATTTCTCTGCTGTGGTAATCTGATGTGGTAGTGCAATCATACAAATTCCCAGTCCATCATCTCTCTTTTTTGTTTTTTTAGACCTCTCCCTCTTTTTTGTTGGGTCTCTGAAATCACATGCTTGTTTTCTGAGTATTTTTTACATTGCCAAAAAAAAAACTGAACTTTGTATCGTGTACTCATCTGCCTATACTTGCTATAGCTGAGAGCCTGAGAGTAAGCCCTCCTAGTCCCATATTACTTCTTTGCTTTGCCGCACTACACATCACAATATGTTTACAGTCTACAGATCAAGCAGATATGATATAATAGTGCGGTACTGAACTCTGATCATTGTAAGTCTGCTGCACTATGCATCACAATGGCATCTTGTCGCTCCTTCTTACCAGTTGTTTGGCAATACAGAAACCTAAGTTTCAGATCAAGCAGATATCATATACTAGTGCATTACTGAACACTGGTCCTCGTACGTTGCCGTGGCAGGTTGCAAGCCCAGAGCGCCTTGGCGACTGCTGCTCCTGCTCCTGCTCCTGCCGGTGGAGGCGCCGCTGCCATCGCCACGGTGAAATACGCCGGGCCGATCGACGTCGCGAAGCACGTCCTCAGATCAGAAGGCGGCATGAGGGGCCTCTTCAAGGGCCTGGTCCCCACGATGGGGCGTGAGGTCCCCGGCAACGCCTTGATGTTCGGCGTGTACGAGGCAATCAAGCAGTACATCGCCGGAGGCCAGGATACCTCTCAGCTCGGCAGGGGGTCTCTGATCGTCGCCGGAGGGCTGGCCGGCGCGTCCTTCTGGGGCTCCATCTACCCGACCGACGTCGTCAAGAGCGTGATCCAGGTGGACGACTACAAGAACCCGAAGTACTCGGGCTCCATGGACGCCTTCAGGAAGATCCTTGCGGCTGACGGGGTGAAAGGCCTGTACAAGGGGTTTGGCCCAGCAATGGCGCGCAGTGTCCCGGCAAATGCAGCCTGCTTCTTGGCATACGAGGTGACAAGGTCTGCTCTAGGGTGATACTAAGACGGATGGCTTGTTCCATTCTTGACCCTTTTCTTCCGATTCATGTGACGACGACGATTGTTCGCATCTGGACAGTGTACTTGTGCAACAGAAAAGCTTTTACTTGGAAATTGGAATTTTGCTGCTGCTTTCTTTGGCCATGAGACAATTAAGCTGACAAGATATGCCTGATGGTTACCAAGTTACTTCAGATGCCTCCCTTTGCGGATGCGTGCATCTGACGTTGCTGCGACTTTGCGTTGGCAGCGATGCGCCTACGGATAGGATCATAAATTGTAGTAGGAGCTGATGATCTTTCGATTCCTGTTGAATTCCGATGCTAGCCGCAAGGATGAAAAGGACGCCGAAATCGACAGACAGCGAAGGCTAACTTTTACTTATGCGAGGAAAAGGTGGAGTCCGTTAATCTGCTCACGATTCGTGGATGTGATACCATGAAAATCTCTTGCAAACAGCTCCGGCTTGCCCTTGTCTGTGAACTAGGCTACTCTTCTTTTCGGGCGTAGTTAGTGCCGTGCTATTTTGTCTTACGAGATTCTAGACAGATGCGATCACAGCGGGGTGGTGGCGCAGTTGGCTAGCGCGTAGGTCTCATAGCTAAACAGGCGAGTGATCCTGAGGTCGAGAGTTCGAGCCTCTCTCACCCCATTTTTTTTTCCCTTTTTGTTTTTCATCTCATCTTGATAAAATTTCTAAACACTTCATCCCAGTTTGGAACACAGGAAATGCTTTTTCCTTTTTTACAATTGCACAACTATTCACCCCATTTTTTTCCCCTTTTTGTTTTTCATCTCATCTTGATAAAATTTCTAAACACTTCATCCCAGTTTGGAACACAGGAAATGTTTTTTTAATAATTGCACAACTATTTAAAGCACGAATGAAAGGTAGATAGATGGTGATTACTTACCCTTTTATTTGCTTTAAAATTTATGCAACTTGTATTAGAAAGGAAAGTGTGGAAGCACTGCTCCAACGTGAATCTTTTGTAACAGGGAGATTTTGCAGGCAAACAGAAAAGAATCGTATTGTTTCCTACGCTATATACAGGTGAAATTCCATATATATCCCAGATATGTTGGAATAATGGAAGCCATGGATTGTCAAAGTCGAACTGGCTGTCCCCATTGGCCATTGGTGGAGTTTCACTCATTTTTTTGCAGCTTCTAGATCCACTTGGAAAGGACAGCAATGGCATTTGCATGCATGGTTTTGCCTGCCACCAGCGGCCCATCCCCTGAGGAAAAATTAGTCCAGTGACACTTAATTCGTTGGTTTTTAGACATGTGGGTCCATTTGAGCGTATGACAATGGGCCAGGGTATCATAAAGTGAATCACGAATTTTAAAGAGTGTCATTGGCGCCAATCTCCCCATCCCCTGATGCTCCTATCTATCTTCTGCTACAGAAGTGACATCCAATGTTGGAAAAAAACTTACATGCTACTGCGAATTGCACAAATTCTAAATACATTATTCCTCGTGTCACTGTCATACAGAGCCTAGGTCTACATATCATTAAAACAAAGAATGGCATAAAACTTACGGTGGCAAATAAGGAATTGACTCTGATATTAATTACCTTAGCACATTCGAACCCCCTAGTAGAACCAGCAAGCAACGGTAGCTACTACTAGCTGTACATCAGATTTTTTTTTCTTGATGTCATTTGAGCACTGGCAGTAGCAGGTTAGCAGGCAGCACATAATAGCATAATTGCCTTTGAGAATATCTGTTAAGATGGGAGTATGTGACATGATATCCTGAGGCCCAGAGGAGAGGGGAGTCTTTTCTGGATTTGATTAGCAGGGCAAGTTGATGAGGGAGGGTCAGTGTGACATGTGACAGTGCAACTGCCTCCTCCTATCCTAGCAGGCTTTAATATTTCTGCCATCGCCTCCAACTGCAGCCACCATTGTTTCTGTCCGGTAAAAAATGCAACCGATCCCGTATCTCTCTCATCAATCAAATCCTTCATCTGCAGTCCCTCTTGAAAGTTTTTCAGAAGTGCACCCTCGTTGTAGGCTGTGTTGTTGCAGTCTCAGGGAGTACCGATTCTTATGAAGGAATGCAGACATGCATGCATGTCGATTTCTACCTGGTGTCAATTTCTTAGGGAGTTGCATTTGTTGTCAGCTTTTTCTCTCCTGACGTCCATCAAACTATCAAAGCGAAAGAACTCAAGAAGGCATCTGATTAAAGTGACGGAGTTGGAAAGGTTGAGAAGAGATAGATGATTAGGTTGTTGCTTGGAGGATCTGGTGATTAGCCTTTTAATGATGCCGGATTGCCAATGAAGCAAGAGGATTGGTTAAAGGGGATCCCCACTAATAGCAAGTGAAGCACCTAGAATACAAATTGTAGTTCCAGGGTACCCTAGCTAAGCTTTTGACTCATGAGCAGTGCTTCTAGGTATCACCCTCCATTACAAGTTACACAAATTTTGAAGCAAATAAAGAAATAAGTAATCGCTATTCACCTTTTATTTATGTTTTAATATTTATACAATTTTTAAATAATAATGTATAGAAGCATCTCCCAAAATAAAATTGCCTCCTGAATCTTTTGTTTTTTTCACTTCTAGTAAGACACTTGAAGCAAGAAAATTGCCTCCTCAACATCTATCTACTAGCTTTGTCCTTCCCTGTCTGAGTCTTTAATCACTAACTACTAAGTAACGGCGTTGCATGATAAGTAACGGCTTCTGCAAGGCACGGCCAACAAAAAAATGCAACCTACGGAGAGGTGAACTGTTACAACCCCACACGTCACTATCTTCGGTAGCATCTAAGTCTTCAGCTTATCACCCAGCAAGACACGCCTTGGCGAGGAATGTGCACATCAGAGTACCATATCAGATTCAATTATAGTGGATTTGATGAACAAAGCAGCGGAAATATAGTTTTACAATCACATTTGAGACAAAACTAACTTAACTCCAACTAACAATAAGGATTTCACCCAAAGATGAACCACTGCCGAATGCTATCGTCTATACGCTGCTTCAATCTGCATCACCAGCTTCAAGGATTTGGTTTGTCGCATTGGAGCTTCTAGTTCAATTCTTCTCTTGACTGAAGTCGGTCATTATGTTTGTCTTGGTATTCGGGAAGTATTCTTGGATGTCTATCGTGTTAGCAATCTAACAAGGAGAATACAATATAGAGATGAGCACGAAAGGCACTCAACAAATCCAATTTAGCAAACCAACAAATACATACTCATAATCCAGTCTTCATTTATATTTCTACTGAACCACCGAGGACCAAAGTCCACCAGGATATCATGCAACTTCGATTCAAATTGAATTATCAGAAAGATACTGTTCATAAGACACCATAGGACAGAACCTCCAATAGGTTCCCTTTCTTGACACAGTCGCAGTTTCTACCCGAAACAGGGAGTGACTATCATAATTTATATACTCTGCAGAGGTGCGCTATTTTACCCACAACCGTCTTAGCCATTATGTAAATCAATTAACAAACTTCCTTTGGTGTGTGACAAGATGAAAGACACAGAACCTTTCATGCAAACCCTTTGCCAATATATCTGCCCGGTGAACATAGCGCTTCTCGTTGTAGTCGGACGTCATCTGCTACACTACCGGTCATATAGAACACCTTTTCATTTCATCGATCTAACCACATCCCTAATGTCCTTATGGGTACTAACATCTACCCCATGTTACATATAGACAGTGGCGACCAATATAGGTGGGCTAAGCCCCACCCGTGCCCCCCCTTCCTCCTCCTAAGTTAGATAAATTTAAGGAAAATTAGCGACACAATTTAAGATATTTGAAGGTTAAACAATTGATTCAGTTTTTTTAGGAAAGCTTTTGAGATGCATTACTTATCTAAACCCAAGAGATTCATTTGCAAATTTTGAACATGGTAGGCTTTTTCGCTTCAGAGTTTTATTTAGATGATTTCTCATTATATGGTCGTGTGGTTTTGAAAGCACAACTTAACTTATTCATTGATGACTTGAGAAGAGAAGAAGTTTTCAATTCGTGATGAATTTGCTAGTCTAAGTTGATGATAGTTGAAGCAATAAAGTATGTTGTTTATCCATTAGTCTATAGGCTTATTGAATCTTAGTAGTTTTAATCAGGAGTACAATTCTACATCTAGGTTTGGTTTTCTCGAATGAAAATTATCAAGACAGATTTGCATAATAAGATAAGTGATGACCTTTAAATGATCTCATGGTATATTACATTGATCGACATAAATTTTCAAGATAGACATAGAAGATATTTTGTAACGCTTTTCAAAACATAAAAACTCGTAAATATCAACTATCAACTTTAAGAAGCAATGATCGATACATTTTTTTTTCTTTGTAATGTTCGTATTTATATTATATAGGTCAAGATAAGTGTTGATATTTTTATATTATATATATTATTGTGGTGTTCTATGTTCGAAAAAATACTATATATATTAATATATTATATATATATTAGTTTAGAGGTTTCAATTTTACCCCTCTTTTCTAAGTTTCATGTACGCTACATATAGATTATGCTCCATGCAGAGATATGGCATTAAGACAGCATTACTGAGCCTAGCCTACCCATATCAGGCCTGTGGTTAATGCGCTGTTTATGGAGCTTGAATGCCTTATGACAGTTGTTGTTTAATCTCAAGGTGGTATCCCATACGTTTTTTTCGATAAAGGAAGGATTAATCTTAGAAATTACATCTGGTGAACAATTATATTTTAGAAGTTCCATTCACTGACCCCACAAGTATCCCATACGTAGGGGAGGCCTTGACAACCACAACTTCGTTCCATTCACTGACCTCCCACTACCAGCCATACAAATATAATTCAATCCACCAACTGCTCCACCAGCCGGCCAACCATCCAAACATAACTCCAATATAGTCAAGTATAATTGTTCTCAATACGTGATAGGAAATTAACAAGACAACATGATCGAAGGATTGGACTTGCCTGATATCGAAAGAATTGAAGACCAAGAGATTTAGAAACTGAGCGTTCAAGCTTAAAAATACAGGTTGCTTTTGTTCTGGAAGAAGGGAAAATACAAACCGAGTCCAATAAGGACTAACACATAATAAAAACATGATGCATATGCAGCATTGGCGGATCTAGAGGAGGCTGTGGTGCCCACCCAAAATTCGTTAGCCGTTCAAATTACATTTCCTAATTCGTTAGCTTCGTTCCTCCTCACCTACTGGCAGCCACCCAAAAATTCGTTAGCTTCGTTCAAATTACAAAAATTCGGCTCCTAGTCCGACCTCCATGCATAGTGAAAGGCGTGAATTACATTTCCTAATCCTAGATCCGGTTGCCTGCTCTCGCGTCTCGCTGTCTACGAATCTCGCGTTGCGACTTACTGCGCCTCGCCGTCTCGCGTCTCGTCGGTTCGGCTCGTCTCGCCATCTCGGCCGATTCTCGTGTCTCGTCTTGTTCGATCGATTTTAGTTCGCGTCTGTTTACTGCTCCGCAAGGGCGACACACACGCCCTTGATTGCTTGGATTCTAAGGTCAGTCTTCTTGTCTTACCCACATACAACATTACAACTTGCCATAATTCACTTTGGATAATTACCATTATCTGTTACCCACATACAATATTACAACTTGCCATAATTCACTTTGGACACTTATGGCCATTAGAAAGCGTAGACTCAACAAGAAATAGTATTGTAATCTTTTTCAAATTATTGTAGTCGTGTAAGTTTCTTTAAGTCAAATTTCATACTTAGTTGTTGATTTTAAGATGTTCGTAAGACACCTTATTAATATATTATGATGCACTTTTGGTAAATTCTATACTTGTATTGTATATTGGCATGTTAGATTTACGGTATTTAAAAAATTTATGCCAAGTTGGACCACCCATACCCAAAATCCTGGATACGCCACTGATATGCAGATATTGTGATTCTCCTTGATTAAGGCTATCACAGATTACTGACTCTCATTCTAAAGTAGTATCGGTATTTTTACAAGAAAAGGAAAAGGAACAAGGAAAGTTTTATCGAGCTTCTCTTAAGGTAAGTATAATGAGAAAAGGATTTTAAGTTGCAAATTTAAAGAAATACTTTTATGTTTAAGTTTCAAAATAGAAACACCAAACTTAGTTATTCATTGAAGCAAAAAACATAATTGAAAAATAAACTACCTGTAAGTTTGTCCTCTTTTTTTTTTTTTGAAATATGGCGAGAACTCTGGTCAAAGATAGAATAGAGAACAACAGTAGTTCTATGACTCACTCACTCACACCCACCCACACCCACGACGCGATAGCAAGACGGAAACAAGACCTTGGCGATCCGAGGATCGAACCCATACACCTGATCCTCTAGCCAATGAGCCAGCTGTTCACGTAAGTTTGTCCTCTTAAACGAAAGGTTTTATGTTTTAGTTTCAAAACAATAATTGAAAAATAAACTACATGTAAGTTTGTCCTCTTAGCTTAAAGGTTTTATGTTTTAGTTTCAAAACAAAAAGACTAAGCTTAATTATTTACTGAAGGAAAAGATATGATCTAAAAATGAACTACCTTTTAAGTTTGTCTTCTTAAAAGAAAGTTTTAATTGTTGAATTATGAAAATGATTTATAATTAAATTTATTTTGGAATAAGTAAAGAGAGAAGCAATAACTTATTTTAGAAGAAATATTGAAAAGAGGTAAACATGAAAAGATCAGACTAGTTTTCTTTTAAATATAATAATTTAAATTTTAGGAACAAATACAGTATTTTGGAATTAAATAATTTACTTTGCTTTAAATAGTTTTAGAAAGGAACAATTGGTTTAGATTATTTTAAGATTGATTTCGAATTTGGAAAATAAAGTGTATTTCATTTCATTTAGGTATTTATTTGGAAATAATAAAAGTATTATTAAGTGTAATACATTTCCTTGGAAGTTATTTGAGTTTAGACAAGTAGAAGAGACTTTGCTTTCTTTTTATTTACATTTTCTTGGAATTTATTTGGAAAAGTAGAATAATATTCTCTTCGACCTGTATCTGTATGCACTTCCAGAGTTCCAGTTGATCAATATTCAAATGTATGCGAGCTGAATGCTTTTGAGCTGTACTACTACTAGTGTTTTCTATTCGAGACAAACAACAAGGTATCACCACTGTATTTTTCATGGTACATTGATCGAAACAATCATTCCCAGAGTAGACGTAACACAAAAATATGACAAGAGACAAAAACACCCTACTATACTACTAACATTAAGCATGTCAAGACAAATCATCGGTAATAGTACAATTTAGGGTATCCACAGTAGGGTTTATAATATTGAATCACAATGAAAAATCGCCACGTGTTCGGCATCGATTTTCATGGAAAATCGCTCGAAATCGAAGGAATTACGAAGTCAAACTGATTTAAATTTGGTGGTCAAAACAGTCATGAAAATGATCGAATATCAATCGATTTTGCCAATTTTTTAATGATTTCGGCCAGGTTTTGACCGGTTTTCTTCGACAATCGGCGGACCAAAGGAAAATAGAAAAATTATGGAAATTGGAAAAAATGCAGAAAATACTGGATAATTTCTAAAAAACCAGTAAAAGTCCAAAAAATTAGGGAAAATATTATAAATATATAAAAAATATGGAAAAATAGGACAAAATTCTAGCATGACATTTTTTACATTTAAATACAATGTCAAGTTGTAAAGTACACATTTTGCAATAATAGAACAATTATGGGAAAATATGAAAAAATAAGTGAAAATTTCATTGTGACATTTGCTATATTTTACACAATTTCAAGTTGTAAAGTATGCATTTAGCAATAATATCTCAACAAATAATATTTTATTGCAATACCATTCACAAATAAATCTATAAAGTTCTGATGCGATTATTGATCTTAGTCGATTTCGCCTAGGTTTGGTTTGCTCTTTTTTTCAGATCGCTTCTCAAAGCCGATCGCCTTTATCCTTCGATTTAGCCTTGATCGTTAAATTGCTTCACGCTTGATCGGCTTTTAGTCGATGATCAGCCGACTATCAATTTGATATGCCGATCAATTACAATTTTCTATCGATTGCAGGTCAAATCGATATGCAGCGAACCTGTGGTTAAGTGGTGTCTTTGAGCGAAACCCTAATTCAAATTTTTGGCGTCAACAGATACTAACATCTACCCCATGTTACATATAGATTACGCTCCATGCAGAGATACGGCATTAAGACAGCATTACTGAGCCTAGCCTACCCATATCAGGTTTGTGGTTAATGCGCTGTTTATGGAGCTTGAATGCCTTATGGCAGTTGTTGTTTAATCTCAAAGTGATATCCCATACGTAGGGGAGGCCTTGACAACCACAACTTCGTTCCATTCACTGACCCCCCACTACCAGCCATACAAATATAATTCAATCCACCAACTGCTCTCCACCAGCCGGCCAACCATCCAAACGTAACTCCAATATAGTCAAGTATAATTGTTCTCAATACGTGATAGGAAATTAACAAGACAACATGATCGAAGGATTGGACTTGCCTGATATCGAAAGAATTGAAGACCAAGAGATTTAGAAACTGGGGGTTCAAGCTTGAAAAATACAAGTTGCTTTTGTTCTGGAAGAAGGAAAAATACAAACCGAGTCCAATAAGGACTAACACATAATAAAAACATGATGCATATGCAGCATTGGCGGATCTAGAGGTGGGCTGGGCCTGCCACCTTAAAATCGTTACGTTCAAATTACATTTCCTAATTAGTTAGCTTCGTTCTCCTCACCTTGGCAGCACCAAAATTCGTTAACGTTCAAATTACAAAATTAGCCTATTACTCCATGCCCAGTGAAAGGCGTGAATTACATTTCTAATCCTAGATCCGTGGTTGTTGCTCTCGTCTCGCTCTACGATCTCGCTTAGGACTTAGTTTCTCGCCGCTCGCTGTCAATCGTTGGTGATCTCGCCATCTCGCGAACTCGTGTCTCGTATGACGATTTTGTCTCTGACGTATAAGTGTTGCTCTGGCGACACACCCTTGATTGCTTGGATTCTAAGGTCATTTCTTCTTACCACATACAACATTACAACTTGCCATAATTCACTTTGGATAATTACCATTATCTGTACCACATACAATATTACAACTTGCCATAATTCACTTTGGACACTTATGGCATATTGTGATTCTCCTTGATTAAGGCTATCACAGATTACTGACTCTCATTCTAAAGTTGTATCGGTATTTTTACAAGAAAAGGAAAAGGAACAAGGAAAGTTTTATCCAGCTTCTTAAGGTAAGTATAATGAGAAAAGGATTTTAAGTTGCAAATTTAAAGAAATACTTTTATGTTTAAGTTTCAAAATAGAAACACCAAACTTAGTTATTCATTGAAGCAAAAACATAATTGAAAAATAAACTACCTGTAAGTTTGTCCTCTTAAACGAAAGGTTTTATGTTTTAGTTTCAAAACAATAATTGAAAAATAAACTACATGTAAGTTTGTCCTCTTAAACGAAAGGTTTTATGTTTTAGTTTCAAAACAAAAAGACTAAGCTTAATTATTTACTGAAGGAAAAGATATGATCTAAAATGAACTACCTTTTAAGTTTGTCTTCTTAAAAGAAAGTTTTAATTGTTGAATTATGAAAATGATTTATAATTAAATTTATTTTGGAATAAGTAAAGAGAGAAGCAATAACTTATTTTAGAAGAAATATTGAAAAGAGGTAAACATGAAAAGATCAGACTAGTTTTCTTTTAAATATAATAATTTAAATTTTAGGAACAAATACAGTATTTTGGAATTAAATAATTTACTTTGCTTTAAATAGTTTTAGAAAGGAACAATTGGTTTAGATTATTTTAAGATTGATTTCGAATTTGGAAAATAAAGTGTATTTCATTTCATTTAGGTATTTATTTGGAAATAATAAAAGTATTATTAAGTGTAATACATTTCCTTGGAAGTTATTTGAGTTTAGACAAGTAGAAGAGACTTTGCTTTCTTTTTATTTACATTTTCTTGGAATTTATTTGGAAAAGTAGAATAATATTCTCTTCGACCTGTATCTGTATGCACTTCCACTCTTCCAGAGTTCCAGTTGATCAATATTCAAATGTATGCGAGCTGAATGCTTTTGAGCTGTACTACTACTAGTGTTTTCTATTCGAGACAAACAACAAGGTATCACCACTGTATTTTTCATGGTACATTGATCGAAACAATCATTCCCAGAGTAGACGTAACACAAAAATATGACAAGAGACAAAAACACCCTACTATACTACTAACATTAAGCATGTCAAGACAAATCATCGGTAATAGTACAATTTAGGTATCCACAGTAGGGTTTATAATATTGAATCACAATGAAAAATCGCCACGTGTTCGGCATCGATTTTCATGGAAAATCGTCAAATCGAAGGAATTACGAAGTCGACTGATTTAAATTTGGTGGTCAAAACAAATATGAAAATGATCGAATATCAATCGATTTTGCCAATTTTTAATGATTTCGCCAGGTTTTGACCGGTTTTCTTCGACAATCGGCGGACCAAAGGAAAATAGAAAAATTATGGAAATTGGAAAAATGCAGAAAATATGGATAATTTCTAAAAACCAAAGAAAAGTCCAAAAAATTAGGAAAATATTATAAATATATAAAAATATGGAAAAATAGGACAAAATTCTAGCATGACATTTTTACATTTAAATACAATGTCAAGTTGTAAAGTACACATTTTGCAATAATAGAACAATTATGGGAAAATATGAAAAAATAAGTGAAAATTTCATTGTGACCTTTGCTATATTTTACACAATTTCAAGTTGTAAAGTATGCATTTAGCAATAATATCTCAACAAATAATATTTTATTGCAATACCATTCACAAATAAATCTAACAAGTCCACGTCTCAATGTCCATAGTATATGACATTTGAAATCAACATTCCTCATCGAAAATAAATGTTCGCACTTGGCATAATTTCATCGTCCTTCCATTGTCATACATGTTCCATGTTTGACCTACATGAATACTATGTTAATAAAAAAACAAGTTACAAATGGAATGAAACATACAAATGAAACATTATCTTTGGAGCTACGGGTAGTATTGTTAGGTGTAAACTTAGTTAGCCATGTTGTACTTCTCAGTGGACATCATCACCAATCCTCATGTAGCTAGCAACTTCGCCTTGTATTCGTGCTAGCTTTGCTCCATCTATCGGCTGGTCGTTTGCCACTATTGGTATAACATGGCATAAGATTCGATATCTTCCCACTCATAGATCCATTGAGTGGGAGGTTATGCACGAGCATCCAAGTTG
The DNA here is from genome assembly GCA_036346375.1 of Guadua angustifolia. NCBI lineage: Eukaryota > Viridiplantae > Streptophyta > Magnoliopsida > Poales > Poaceae > Guadua > Guadua angustifolia. Next base: position 21,729,823 of record CM070518.1, on the reverse strand, counting down.
GCATAGTCGTAGTGGCCCATGAGCCATAACTCCCTTATGTCTCACCGACACTGTACGAGCTAGAGCTATCCTGCGGTGCATCATGGCTATGTCAAATGTGCATCAACTTATGGAGCTTCTTGTAGAATAGACGGTTGCGAACTTTAGTGTGAATGAACGCAAAAATGCTCCAATTACGCTTGCATCCGCTAGAAGAAGCGTAATGTGAAACGATCCGCTGAGCAAACTTCTGGATCATGGGTGTGTCTGAACTGAACACACCCCACCAATATACTGCAAGTTAACAACAACAACGGTAAGTACGAGGTGAAAATATAAGAGTGTTATTACATTAAAGATGACACAAGAAAAATACCAGGAAAAGTTTTGATATCATGTACCATTCTCCGCTAGTACACTTACGAACAGTTTTGATATCATGTACCATTCTCTCAGCTAGTACACTTACGAACGTTCCAACCATTCTTTTGTAAAGATCAGCCTCGAGAAGAGCTTGAATGGTGCTATCAAGATCATCGACAAGTTTATTCAAAAGCATCCCGTAGATCCGCAAAAAGGTGTTGATTGTCTTGCATAACGTAGTGCATCCGAGGGGTTCAAGATGGTACATACATGAAGCTCAATGAAACATATCGGTACAAGTATGTAATGTATATGCAAGTACAAGATTTTTTTTGTTCTAGAAAAAAAATATATTACTAGTGTTCATATAAGTATCTCGCGTTAGGTCGGCTATTCTTGGGTCTACAACATCTATATATTGATTGAATGTAGCTGAAGAGTCATAGAACAAGCTACCATATTCCTATCGCATTACGTTGTACTCTAGTTCAACCTAATATTGGAAACCCTAGCAAAAATAGACAACATTCCACCGAAAATCAACAAATTTGAAGCAAAAATTGCTCAGAAACCCTAAACATCGACGCGTGCACAAAATATCGATCTATCGAACACAAATCAATAGGACCAACCGAAAATCGAGCTTACTGAGTGATTTTGATGGTCCAACAACGATAAACTGGTCAACAGCAGGTAGATCTCGTCAGAGCCGACGGGGAAGTGTTCAGGGGATGGAGAGTAAGACTATCTCCAGCCGATTTCCTTCCCGTAATCCTTCCACTTCCGACCGGTATCCTTCCTGATTCCATTCCTTCCTGCATGCATCTCCAACAAAGATCCTTCCGATTCCTTCCCATCCCTTCATCCATATTTTAAGCATATACTTTAACCGCCAAAGTTTGTACCGTATTTTATACTAGAGTGTATTTGACTTGTTTATGATGTATTCCGTACATTTTGGAACAAAAAAATTAATTTTATAATAAATGAGGTTGCGTAACATACAAAAAATATGTAATTTGCATTATTGTTAAAAAATTAGTATATACATAATTTTTACATGTGTTGCTTAGTGCATAAAGAAGTAGCATGTGCATAGGTTCCTTGCCCCGAAGGAGCATCACTTGTCCTGCTGCACTTGAAGTTGTCACTTACCCACACCGCTTGTCTCGAATGAGTCATCATTTGTACACACAATGCTTGTCCCGAAGGAGATGTCACTTGTCTACAACTGGCTTGTCCTGGAAGGAGCTGTCACTTACCCCCAGTTCCTTCCATGAGAAGCAACCTCCAACATCCTCCATAAAAAGGGGAGACAGGATGATGAGGTACCATCAACACAACATTGGCTTTGAAGGAGGTCGTGTGCAACTCTAACCTCATCTCATTTGAGAGCTAGCAAGAACCATGAGTTCGTTTCGTGGTGTTCCGAGTTTTTCTCGGCGTGCTCATCAACTTATGATGCTGGAGGAGGAAGATGATGATCTGCTAATGCGCATTGCCATTGAGGAGGATGAACTAGCAGCACAAGAGAGCGTACCACGGTGGGGGGGCTCAGTTCCTGGTCGGGCGGTGGTGCACCGAGGACACCTCGAGGGTGCGGCGAGGCTATACAATGACTACTTCTTCGAGACGCCCGTGTACGGTCACGCATTCTTCAGGCGTAGGTATGTGAGAGGTGGTACTTTTGGCTAAGACACCCGCTATTTCGCTGATACGTGGTATGCCCTTGCGGTGTTTCGGATGAAAGCGAGCACCTCTTCGTAAGGATCGCAAATGCCGCCGAGGCACATGATGATAGCCCACATTAGTTTTGAGGTCGGGCCTCATACGATCTATGGATCTCGCACGCCTTCTTCGCATGCCGTAGCCTCAATGACATTAATGTGTTGCATAGATCTAACGTTCTTTGCAGGTTAAGTCGATGGTACTAGCCCCAGTGAACTACACCATCAACGGCAACACGCATACACAATGGGGTACTATCTCGGAGCGGTATTTACAATTTGGGCCACATTTGTGAAACCAATTGAAAGGCTCGAGGAACAAGCGTGTCCATTTGGCGATAGTACAACGGCAAGAGCGCAAGGGACGTGAGCGAAGCTGTGTACGCAAGCTCGCTTTGCTATTATCACGGACTGCCGGATGTTGGGACCAATCCACCTTACACGACATCATGGCGAAGCATGTATCATCATGCATAACATGATTATTGAGAATGAGAGGAAGGTCCCCAGACCTCATTTATGACTTCATGGATGCACCTAGTCCCAATCTCACGCTCCGCAGAAAGCAGTGTCTGTCCTCCATTTCATCGAGGCAACACAATGATCCGTGTGACCGAATAAACATCGCCACTTATGGATCTACCTTGTGGACCACCTATGGTGCCTTCATGGAGGTGATAGGTACTCGTCAAGTTACTAGTAGTATGTGCAATGCAATATTTGTCACTATGTAACGCCTAGTCTCTGCTTTCTAGTAGAAATGTGATTATGTCGCATCAGAGCGTAATTATGTTGTAATGGAATAAGCAGTAGGCGTATTAGTTCGACCGGGTAAACTAGTTAACCATACATAGTAGCACGACATGCGATATCCATGCATTACAATGACTTACTTAAGGGGACACACATAGGTAGGAAAACATCTGACTTGCAATGTTTATCCAACAATCATGACCATATCGTCCTCACAATAATCATGACCCATACCTCCGGCAATAATCTCCGCTTTGACGGCGAGAAGTAGTCACGACAAGCCTCGTCCATCATACTGATATCCATCGCCATGATCCTCGTATCCTCGCGTTCCTTTTGATGGACACCTCCCGCAGATGTTCCTCATTGCGCTCATGATGAACACCTCTCACTCTATATTTCGACCAACTCCGCCTTTAGGATCGTTCATGTGTTAAACTCATCTCTAGTAGATCCACTCCCAATCTCTGGCGAAGAGGTACGCTCGCTGCACCTCGCGCGAGCCTTTCCTTGACTGCATCATGACCAATTGGCCTAGGCAACTCACGAGACTCAGTGGCCATCTCCTCGCGCATTAGACCGCGCGGAGTTGGCATGATCGTCTGCTCTGCTTTGCCTTATCGATGTGAGCGCACCACTTAGTCGTGCCACTAAGAGTGGGCCAAGGTGCACAAAACCAAATGACCTTCCCTCGATGTCCTTGAACATCTTCATCGCCATGGCAAGCTTGCAAAGGGCAAATAAGCATATGTATAAGTCGCATGAAGGAAACCAAAATTATTGTTCCATGAAATGGCAATTGAAATTTGTTATTTACCCCTTCGAGAGTAGTTCGCTTAGGGTGAATCTGCTGACCTTCACCATATAACCAGCAAATTTGCTCGAATCCGCACTAATGTGTGACGATGATTGATTAAACCCTTCTCGGATCTCGAGTCCAATCGCGATGGGATTTTCCTCCAAGATTTCATAATGTTACTCAATAGGTCTCTACGATTGATCGCTCAACGATAGAGTCTTGGCTCACATTCAACCATGCCGACATTAGCATGACTCTTCCTCACTTACCTTCCATGTTTTCTCGAAGTCTTGGCGCCCTTCTTCTTCTTACCCTTTGCAAGTACTCTCCGCCCATGGGGTCGATCAACCAGGGTGAAGAGCGAACGCTAGGTCGGGCTTAGTCGGGCCCCAAAGATCAATGAAATTATTGTTATCACCTGCCTCATTGAGCATACTCTATAGAAATGGATCCATGATATCCCTGTTTACAAATTGGATGACAAAAACTTTAGTTCACAATTCACAAACTTAACGATGCACAAACTTAACAATAGAGAGTTGTCTGACATGGCAAGTTCTCACAATCCACAATAACATTACATATTTATACTCAGCACACAAAATATTAGACGTGGCAAGTTGTGACAGTCCACCATAGTTCTACATAAACACCACCAAATTTAACATCTACGACACGTATTCGATGTGAAGATGCCCCGGCGTCGGACTCCCGGTATTGGAGTCAGATTCTCTGAGCTAGCCCCATCACAACCGTCGATAAAGGCCGGTGGTGCACATAGTCTGGGAGGACGCCGCGTGGTCGAGCGTCCTTGAAGGATCATCATCCCCATGAAGGCTGCATTCTCTGCTCATCGCCACAACTTCGTAGCTCGAGGCTCGGTTCGTCAAGCTTGTAGCGATGGCATCCACACCGAGGAGGGCATAGTTCAGTCAATAGCATGGCAACACTGTCGTGGGAGAAATTGTTTTTACTAGCTTCCTAAGAGCTCGACCTCGAACTCAATTTTGCCTTTCATGCTTCGAAATGCTACGAGTGTTTGTTCATCCATCTACGAGAGATAATATATGTCATGCAGCCTACAAATAGCAAAACAATGCCTTTTAAATCGATCGCAAGCAACACAACAAAGAGCCAGACCTAACTATTTGTAAAAAAAATTACAAAGCATAAGCTAATTTGCGCTCACCTAATAACTCCAAATGGAAAATGCATTATCTTAGCTTGAAGAGTTGTGCCCTCATCATATCGAGAATGAGAAATATGCATACTGAATGAGATATATAGTCCAACCATAGGTAACAATTGAGCTTGAGAAGGCATATATGTTATCGGATGACAATTCCGCGAAAGCATGGATAACATTTCGAATGACAATTCACGAAAGCATAGACTATATACTTACATGGCAAAAGCTGGCACTATTAGTGTAGAATGAAAACGGCACTAATGTTAGTGAAGAATGAACGGCACTATATACTTCACATAAATGCAAACGGCACTAATACGAAAACACTTCAAATTGAGATATATACTTCAAATTGAGATATATACTAATTGAAATCGATAACACTTCAACTTGACATATATACTTCACACTGAAAATTGGCACTACTGTTAATACCGAAAACATGTGAAGAATGACAGGTAGCATGACAAAAAAAGTTCTATACGAAACTTAGATCTAAATGCTAATTCTGAGAAAGTTTGAAAGGTTGAAAACTGAAACTGATTTCACAAAGTTATTGCCGAAGTTTACCCTACCTTCAACTCGGTCATATACAAAAACTTGCCTATTATTCAGGTAAAACAAATTGTTCCGCTGGTTATAGCTCGACCAGTATGGCATCGGTTTCCTGGGAGACACGATCATGTTCATCTGTTTAAATTATAACTTATGTAGGCTACAACACCTAAAGTATATATTCCAAGATCCCTTATTACACCAGATTTGTCACTATGAAACCAATAAGACCTATTCGCAAGAATATCACGCATTGTCAAATTTCAAGATGCATCAAATTTCGAATTCGGACAAAAAGCGGTAGAAGTTTTGAATGCATTGAGGTTGCGAAAGCATCCGAAATGTCCAATCTAAATCATAATCGATCAAGAATACGAGTTAAGTCATAATCGGATCTACAATACCGGGCTAATTATAGTCATAATCGGGCTCATACCGAGTTTATGAGTCTGTCGATTTACGAGTCATATGAGCTACTATCAAATTTTACAGGTCATATGACATGTCAGATGGAAATATTTGTAAGAACAAGCTTACAGAATCAGATCAAACCAGCTTCGATCGATCTATTTGTAAGAACCAACAGAACGAGATCGAACCACTCATAACGACATCAAGGTCATTAATCTTGGATCGAAGTATTCCTAAAGATCTGGTCATACCACTCGATCCGAAGCTCGAGTGAGTCGCATGGAACATTTGGGTAAATGGCGGCCCAAAACCCTAAAACCACCTAATTAATCAGTAGATCCGACACCGCCAGGGACCATTAACTCGAATCCGGTCACCATGCAGATCCATGAACAAATTCGCCGAAAGTGGGGAATTTTACCTCGCGTGGGCGCGACGGCGTCTCCGTGCACGCGCGTGAAGAGGCCAGTACTCCTCTTCACGAACCACTACGGTCTGACGAGTCGCTGCCGCTTGCCGCTGAATGCTTGTCGCCGTTCGGCCTGGCTGTGTCCCTCTTGCCTACCATGACGGTCACCACTGGTCCTCGGCGGAAGGAATGGGAGGAGAATCTCGAGATGGTCGAGAATCTCTCCTATCTCCTGGGCCTCGAGAGAAATCAGCGAGAGCGTGAAGTCGTTCCTTGACTGTTTTCCCATCGGAGGAACCGAACGGAGGAGAGCTTCACGGAGATAGTCTAATGTCGGAATGCAGTGAAAAGCTGTCGGAACCAGGGTTTCAGTCTTATGGCTGTGTTCCCAATGTTCGTGGGCCGGATGGGCTTTGGGGCTAGACATTATGCATAATGCACTGTTTGTTTGTTTTTCCTTATCAATTTTGTAAATTCGGAATTTGCTCTAAAACGTCTCTTAAGTTTGTTTTTTTATTCACAAAGCTATTAATAATAATTTTGGAAAACTTTTGGATAAATTTTTCTAAATTTTCGAGTTTTTTGAATTTAAATTTGAATTGAATCGGTTTATCGATGGTTTCAAATTTCAAACCAACACTATACGCTCGATTATTGTGAAAATCGGTGGATTTTCTCTGTTTTCGAAACCCTGATCCAGGGTCCAGATCACACTTGCTGTTTCCTTTCTGATGTACGATTAAGCTAGTAACATATAGAGCTAAACAGGAACAAGGCAACGCAGAGCATCTCCAAGGTTAAAAAAAAATAGCTAGCAGCTCATCTAGGGTCTGGACAGATGAAAATTGGAGTAAATATTACTCGATTCTCTAGTAAATCCAAGATATTTTGCTGCCTCCAAAACATCAAACCAGTTATAACCATCATCATCATCATCATCAATCAAGAAATGCTAAAAGAAGAGTGGAAGTAGAGCAATGGACATTGAGTAAATGAGTAGCAGTAGCTAATGGCAATTGGCTTAAATCATTCTATGAGGCTATGGATCAGATGAAGCGCCCACATGCAAATCAAGTTGAATTCCTCCAATTCCAAATTACGCAACAAAGGTAAAAATTCCAAGGAAATGAGAAGGTAAAAGCTAAGGAAGGAATCCACGAACAAAAGAAGGATTTATTACAGGCAGCACCCCAGAAATCACACCTATTTGAAGCTGACCCCTCCATCCATCACCGAACGACCCCCTCCGACAGAAGTAAAATTACAGCAAGGTCCAAAACTTGTTTCCGAAGATCCTTTCTTTCTCCATTTGGCCGTCCGCTGCTGTTATTCCGCCGCCGGCGGAGGAGGCGGTGCTGAGGCGGCGGCTGCGTTGGCCTCGGCGACGGACTTGAGCTTCTGGAGGTTGAGCCTGACGACGGTATCGGCGAAGAGGCGCGTGTCCTCCTCGGTGTTGCCCTCGGGGACGTCGACGACGTAGGACTCAAGGACGACGGTGCAGATCTCGGCGGGCGGGGCGAGCTCGGAGACGGTGGTGACGGATCGATAGTTGCGGACGCGGTGCTCGCCGCCGGTGATGGTGAAGCCAAAGACCATGCGCGCGTCGTCGAGGAGGTCGAGGCGCTCGGTGCTAGTGCTGGCGGGGAGGCCGGAGATGACGCTGACCTCGCGGAGGCGGCCCGGGCGGAGGTCGTCGCCGGCTTCGGGGTCCGGGCGGAGGGAGCAGCTGCGGATGAAGTGTTTGTAGACCTGGGGGCAGTCGAAGCGGCGGACGACAGCCCAGACGGCGGCGGGCGGCGCGTGGATGCGCTGCGCGAGGAGGGAGGAGCACTGGCCCGGCCCCACGGCGTAGCGGTGGTGCGCCTCCACCGTGGGCTGCAGCTGCGCGTACTCCGCCGCCGTGAGGCCCAGCCCCGCAGGCACCTCCGCTGCCGCAGGCTGCTCCATCGCCGCAGCTACAGCGACAGCTTCGACGGGATGGGTGGGAGGGCAGCCAGAGACCGGAGCCGAGCCGAGCCGAGGCTTGGGACAGTGTGAGGTGAGGTGCCGTGCGTGGTGATTATTTAATACTCCGCTCCACTAGGGTGAGCACACATGGATGGATGGAGCGTCCATTTTTTCTTCTTCTTCTTCTTCTTCTACTACCCAACCCACCCCTCCACTGCACGGCGCTCTTCTCTTTTCTAGAAGAAGAAGAAAAAAAAAAGCACTTCTTTTTTATGCGTATTCTCTTTGGACTTTGGAGGCTTCTCCTTTTGGGAGAGCTTCTGTAGGCCTCGGCCATCCGATTAACATCGACCAAAAACAGGGCGAATAATATTTTATTACAGTACCATAAACAATGTTTTCGTAGATAAAATTTCTATGAGATATGCTTCTACACTTTTCTTTTTGTTAATTGTACACATATCAAAGCTTGAATGAATAGTAGATAGTATTACTTATCTTTTTATTTCTTTAAGATTTGTATAGTTTGTATTAAGAGGAAAAGTATTGAAGCACATTGCTCAAAATCTATATAGTATTTTTAGCTAATCCGAACCGTTCATTTTGATCGATAGTCCTTTAGAGACCACCACTTAAATTGTAGCTTGTTAGATGTGCTTTTTCATGTTGATTGATGCGTCTTTTGCAAACCATAGGCATCTGAATTTAGTTCACAATTCACAAACTTAACGATGCACAAACTTAACAATAGAGAGTTGTCTCGACATGGCAAGTTCTCACAATCCACAATAACATTACATATTTATACTCAAAGACACAAAATATTAGACGTGGCAAGTTGTGACACCACCATAGTTCTACATAAACACCACCAAATTTAACATCTACGACACGATTCGATGTGAAGATGCCCTCGAGCGTTCGGACTCCCTGTATTGAGTCGGATTCTCTCGAAGCTAGCCCCATCACAACCGCCGATAAGGCAGTGGTGGCACATAGTCACGGGAGGACGCCGTCAGGTCGACGCCCTTTGAAGGATCATCATCCCCATGAAGGCTCGGATTCTCGCATCGCCACAACTTCAGAGCTCTGAGGCTCGGCTCGTCCAAGCTTGTAGCGATGGCATCCACACCGAGGAGGGCATAGTTCAGTCAATAGCATGGCAACACTGCGTCGGGAGAAATTGTTTTTACTAGCTTCCTAAGAGCTTCGACTAACTCAATTTTGCCTTTCATGCTTCGCAGAAATGCTACGAGTGTTTGTTCATCCATCTACAGAGATAATATATGTCATGCCGTCTACAAATAGCAAAACAATGCCTTTTAAATCGATGCAAGCAACACAACAAAGAGCCGATCAACTATTATGTGTAAAAAAATTACAAAGATAAGCTAATTTGCGCTCACCTAATAACTCCAAATGGAAAATGCATTATCTTAGCTTCTAAGAGTCGTCCCGCCTCACCATATTCGTAATGAGAAATATGCATACCTGAATGAGATATATAGTCCAACCATAGGTAAATAATTGAGCTTGAGAAGGCATATATGTTATCGTGACCGACAATTCACGTAAGCATGGATAACATTTCGTAATGACAATTCATGTAAGCATAGACTATATATCAGACCGAAAACTCAAAACCGGCACTATTAGTGTAGAATGAAAACTGGCACTAATGTTAGTGAAGAATGAAAACTGGCACTATATACTTCACACTGAAAACTGAAAACTGGCACTAATACCGAAAACACTTCAAATTGAGATATATACTTCGAATTGCGAAATCAGATAACACTTCAACTTGACATATATACTTCACACTGAAAATTGGCACTACTGTTAATACCGAAAACATGTGAAGAATGACAGGTAGCATGACAAAAAAAGTTCTATACGAAACTTAGATCTAAATGCTAATTCTGAGAAAGTTTGAAAGGTTGAAAACTGAAACTGATTTCACAAAGTTATTGCCGAAGTTTACCCTACCTTCAACTCGGTCATATACAAAAACTTGCCTATTATTCAGGTAAAACAAATTGTTCCGCTAGTTATAGCTCGACCAGTATGGCATCGGTTTCCTGGGAGACACGATCATGTTCATCTGCTTAAATTATAACTTATGTAGGCTACAACACCTAAAGTATATATTCCAAGATCCCTTATTACACGGATTTGTCACTATGAAACCAATAAGACCTATTCGCAAATGAGAATATCAATGCATTGTCAAATTTCAAGATGCATCAAATTTCAAGATTCCGCATAAAAAGCGGTAGAAGTTTTTGAATGCATTGAGGTTATGAAAGCATCCGAAATGTCCAATCTAAATCATAATCGATCAAGAATACCGTGTTAAGTCATAATCGATCTACAATACCGTGCTAATTATAGTCATAATCGGGGCTCATACCAGTTTATGAGTCAGTTCGATTTACAGTCATATGAGCTACTATCAAATTTCTGAGTCATATGACATGTCGATGGAAATATTTGTAAGAACAAGCTTACAGAATCGATCAAACCAAATTTCAGATCTCGATCTATTTGTAAGAACCAACAGAATTTAACGATCGAACCACCTCATAACGACATCAAGGTCATTAATCTTCAGATCGAAGTATTCCTAAAGATCCGGTCATACCAGCCTTGATCCTGAAAGCTCGAAATGAGTCGCATGGAACATTTGGGTAAATGGCGGCCGCAAAACCCTAAAACCACCTAATTAATCCGAGATCCGAGCACCGCGTGGACCATTAACTCTTAATCCGTCACCATGATGATCCATGAACAAATTCGCGAAAGCGGGGGGATTTTACTGCAGCGGTGGACGCGACGGCGGTCTCCGTGCACGCCCAAGGAAGAGGCCTGTACTCTTCACATTTAACCATCGCGGCCGCTCGACGAAGTCGCTTTGACGCCTCACTGCCGGAAATCGCTGAATGCTTGTCGCCTTGCTCGACCGCTGCAGTGTCCCCTCTTCCGCCCAACACCGTGACGGTCACCCACCAGGTCCTCGAGCGGAAGGGAATGGGAGGAGAATCTCAGATGGCCGAGAATCTCTCTCCTATCTCCTCGGAGGCGCGCTCGAGAGGGGAAATCGCTGGAGACGTGAAGTCGTTCCCTTCGCTACGCTGCTTTTCCCATCGGAGGGAACCTGAATCGGAGGAGAGCTCGCTGGAGATAGTCTAATGTCTAATGCAAAGTGAAAGTCAGCCGGAACCAGTGGTTTCATTTTATGGCTGTGTTCCCAATGTTCGTGGGCGGATGGGCTTTGGGGCTAGACATTATGCATAATGCAATCGCTGTTTGTTTTTCCTTATCAATTTTGTAAATTCGAATTTGCTCTAAAACGTCTCTTAAGTTTGTTTTTTATTCACAAAGCTATTAATAATAATTTTGGAAAACTTTTGGATAAATTTTTCTAAATTTTCGAGTTTTTGAATTTAAATTTGAATTGAATCGGTTTATCGATGGTTTCAAATTTCAAACCAACACTATACGCTCGATTATTGTGAAAATCGGTGGATTTTCTCTGTTTTCGAAACCCTGATCCAGGGTCCAGATCACACTTGCTGTTTCCTTTCTGATGTACGATTAAGCTAGTAACATATAGAGCTAAACAGGAACAAGGCAACGCAGAGCATCTCCAAGGTTAAAAAAAAATAGCTAGCAGCTCATCTAGGGTCTGGACAGATGAAAATTGGAGTAAATATTACTCGATTCTCTAGTAAATCCAAGATATTTTGCTGCCTCCAAAACATCAAACCAGTTATAACCATCATCATCATCATCATCAATCAAGAAATGCTAAAAGAAGAGTGGAAGTAGAGCAATGGACATTGAGTAAATGAGTAGCAGTAGCTAATGGCAACTGGCTTAAATCATTCTATGAGGCTATGGATCAGATGAAGCGCCCACATGCAAATCAAGTTGAATTCCTCCAATTCCAAATTACGCAACAAAGGTAAAAAATTCCAAGGAAATGAGAAGGTAAAGAAAGCTAAGGAAGGAATCCACGAACAAAAGAAGGATTTATTACAGGCAGCACCCCAGAAATCACACCTATTTGAAGCTGACCCCTCCATCCATCACCGAACGACCCCCTCCGACAGAAGTAAAATTACAGCAAGGTCCAAAACTTGTTTCCGAAGATCCTTTCTTTCTCCATTTGGCCGTCCGCTGCTGTTATTCCGCCGCCGGCGGAGGAGGCGGTGCTGAGGCGGCGGCTGCGTTGGCCTCGGCGACGGACTTGAGCTTCTGGAGGTTGAGCCTGACGACGGTATCGGCGAAGAGGCGCGTGTCCTCCTCGGTGTTGCCCTCGGGGACGTCGACGACGTAGGACCTAAGGACGACGGTGCAGATCTCGGCGGGCGGGGCGAGCTCGGAGACGGTGGTGACGGATCGATAGTTGCGGACGCGGTGCTCGCCGCCGGTGATGGTGAAGCCAAAGACCATGCGCGCGTCGTCGAGGAGGTCGAGGCGCTCGGTGCTAGTGCTGGCGGGGAGGCCGGAGATGACGCTGACCTCGCGGAGGCGGCCCGGGCGGAGGTCGTCGCCGGCTTCGGGGTCCGGGCGGAGGGAGCAGCTGCGGATGAAGTGTTTGTAGACCTGGGGGCAGTCGAAGCGGCGGACGACAGCCCAGACGGCGGCGGGCGGCGCGTGGATGCGCTGCGCGAGGAGGGAGGAGCACTGGCCCGGCCCCACGGCGTAGCGGTGGTGCGCCTCCACCGTGGGCTGCAGCTGCGCGTACTCCGCCGCCGTGAGGCCCAGCCCCGCAGGCACCTCCGCTGCCGCAGGCTGCTCCATCGCCGCAGCTACAGCGACAGCTTCGACGGGATGGGTGGGAGGGCAGCCAGAGACCGGAGCCGAGCCGAGCCGAGGCTTGGGACAGTGTGAGGTGAGGTGCCGTGCGTGGTGATTATTTAATACTCCGCTCCACTAGGGTGAGCACACATGGATGGATGGAGCGTCCATTTTTTCTTCTTCTTCTTCTTCTTCTACTACCCAACCCACCCTCCACTGCACGGCGCTCTTCTCTTTTCTAGAAGAAGAAGAAAAAAAAAAGCACTTCTTTTTTATGCGTATTCTCTTTGGACTTTGGAGGCTTCTCCTTTTGGGAGAGCTTCTGTAGGCCTCGGCCATCCGATTAACATCGACCAAAAACAGGGCGAATAATATTTTATTACAGTACCATAAACAATGTTTTCGTAGATAAAATTTCTATGAGATATGCTTCTACACTTTTCTTTTTGTTAATTGTACACATATCAAAGCTTGAATGAATAGTAGATAGTGACTACTTATCTTTTTATTTGTTTTAAGATTTGTATAGTTTGTATTAAGAGGAAAAGTATTGAAACACTGCTCAAAATCTATATAGTATTTTTAGCTAATCCGAACCGTTCATTTTTGATCAGATAGTCCTTTAGAGACCACCACTTAAATTGTAGCTTGTTAGATGTGCTTTTTCATGTTGATTGATGCGTCTTTTGCAAACCATAGGCATCTGAACAGATGTGTTACGGATTGCATCTATTTTTGTCTTTTGTTTTTATCGGCGGTTTTCTCTAAAGAGATTGTTTTCTCCGTAAATTGTTTGAGTTAAGCTGTTCAATTTGTTAAAGTAGTAGGCTTTTAGGTTTATGGAAGGTTATGCCATCATCTGTTTGCAAGGATTACTATCAAGTTTGTTGAAGTACAAAAAGATTGCCGTTTTGCTTTCAATGGAGAGCCATCGTGAGCTTTGCAAGGGTTCCTGGCAAGATTGTTGAAGTACTTGTCTTTTTGGGGTAAAGATTGTTGTTCTCATTCCGATAGTGGGTGATCGTCAGTTTGCGAGGATCGCTGGCAAGATCTTCATTTTTTCAATGGAGGGTCACCGTGAGATGGCAAGGATTGCCGGCAAGAGTGCTGAAGCACCGGTATTTTTAGGCGTAAAGATTGTCATTTTGTTTTCGATGGAGGGTCATCATGAGCTTGTAAGGATTGTTGGCAAGATTGTTGAATTAGTGGTCTTTTGGGAGTAAAGATTGTCATTCTCTTCCCGATGTATGGTGGGTCATCGTGAGCTTGCAAGCATTGCTTGCAGAGATTTTCGTTTTTACTAATGGAGAGTCATTGCGACCTCTAGCTAGATTTGCTGACAAGATTGTTGAAATACTAGTCGGTCCTTTTAGGCGTAAATATTGTCGTTTTGTTTCCGATAGACAGACATTGTGAGAGGCGGAGTTTGTTCAGGTATTGTTTTTTAGGTGTAAATATTTTCATACTAGGTAGTAGTGTTAGGACATTGTGAGATGCGGAGTTTGTTCAAGACATTGTGGTCGGTCCTTTTAGGCGTAAAACTAGGTAGTGTTAGAGTGGTATCTTTTTAATTACGCGTAACGACGGTTGTTTTGTTCTAAATTACTAGTATCCTTTTACACGTAAGCTAGGATTGTCATTTTGTTTTGAGTGGGAGCTTGCTCTTCTTAACCGTATCGCATGAAAAAGGTGGAAACACGCTAGCTAGCAAAATTAAAGATATGCATTCATATTTTTTTAGGATATACTTATCCAGTACTAGTCTCACTAGCGGTACGTACGTTAGTTAATTCTCTAGAAATTAAACTTGATGTGGGTTGAGTTGGACTGGACGGTGGTGCATCGCATCGTCGTTGTGGTGTGGAACTTGACAAGAGTATATAATAATCAGCTAGCTCAGCTGCCTTCAGTTTTAGCAACGACGGATTTGCCAAAATTTTATCTCGTCGGATTTGGAAGCGAAAGGAATGGAGACGATTGGTGAAGAGGTAGGGTTAACAAGTACAGTATGAGGTGGTGGGTGGGACCAGATGAGACCTTTTTTTTTCCCGTCACAAAAAAGATGCGCATGTGGGCCCGCTCGGTTCTCCAACTCCAATGAGCGTGGCAGAAACATGGCCTTGCCTCCAACAGGAGAGCCAGGTTCCTTCGGAATAATAATTGGCCACAGGATGCTTATTAATCACTTTACTAGTAGTACTAGTACTAAAGATGAGTATAATAAAAAAAGAGCTCTTTTACGATACACTAAAATGAATATAAACCGTTTATTTTGTTGGATTCAACTGTTCGGATTAGTTTGGATTTACTTATACTACCAATGGTAGTATGAGTAGTAGAATTATCAGTAGGGCTAAAATTGTAATAGTTGGATCAAGACCGGTGATTGAGGATATAAGGAGCGCTTGCGCTCGATAGGCACGAGGCCGACTCCGGCCCGTAGATCTCTTCCGTTCGGCGGTCGTCGGCAACCGGAGAGTCTTCCTGCATGGGTTTTCTGTCAGATGGGATGAGAGTTTGCGGGGTGATGAGTCGATTCTTCTTTCGTAGGCGTTTATGCTTCTCCGGTGAACCAGTATGCGACGCGCCATCGCAGGTCTTCCATCCAATAGGTTGATTTCCCATTCTTCTCACTTAGCAATACTAGTGTCTCTCTTGGGTGGGGTATCACGACATTGCGGAGCCGACCCTCTCGGTGTGCACCGTGGATAGAAATCCTGCTGCTTGGTGTGCCATTTAGAACGAGGGGAAGGGAAGGGGAGTGAGGGCACAACAGTTGAGGCTACGTGACCACATGCCAAAGTCTGTGTGGCGGGCTTGTTCCCGTCGATGCGCCACTCCATGTACTACAATTTGTATTAATGTATGATGAATACCGAATACGATGATTCATTTGTTTTCTCTAGCAAGCTCGAAAATCTTAAGTCTAACTATCATTTTTTCATTTCTTTGAAGTCCATAATACCCTCACCAAATCAATGATGGATTTAATTTATACTACCACTATGTACTACCAAAGATAATCCAATCGTAAAAATCCTCTAAAAAAGCCACATTTACTCTATCTTTCATTTATATCATTTAGAGTAGGTATTACAGTAGCTATCTCTAAAGATTGACTCTAGATGCTATGCATTAACTAATCTACCTATACTTTTGTACAATACTTACTACTAAATAAGGGTCAGCTCTCTTCTCTCCTTTCTTTTCTCACTTTTTCACATAGAACAAAACTAACGTGGATATATTAAGAGTAAGCTGAGATGGTCTTTTGTACATGTCCTAAATGTACTCTTGGTGCTCTTAGCCAGTCGTTTTTAAAGATGGGCCACGTAGAATAAAGAGTGATGTGAAGAGTAGTTAATGAGGGAAGAGAATAAAGTTGTATCTCATGTAAGATGCAATATATTTGAGAGAACCAAAAAGCTAGAAACATGTTTGAAACTGCACTATGGATTGAGCTGTTTCAATTTTACCCTTTTTGTGTCCTATATGAATCATTTGTGCCTTTTGAGAGGACCAAGAAGCTAACCACATAAGAAAATAGGTTACAATTGATCTTTTTTCACATGCAATAATAAATAATTTTGTTGGCTCTGTAGATACAACTTATACATACTATGCATTGAAGTAGTTGTATTTAAACATCCATTTAATATGTTCTATCACCTTCTAGAAATAAAAACTGTTTTAGAAACAATACACTAAGAGTGCTCTAATGTTCCTCCATTTCTTTGTAAACAATGTTAGTTTCCATTTTACGGTCTCAAACGGACTTTGACTATCGTGATCGTCAAATAATATCTAACCTATTAAAGTCGAAGGATTTCCAGAGCAACCGAGCGCCACACAGCGCTTTGCGATTTTGCGAAAAAACCCTCCGCTTTCTTCGAAAATACGATAGGTCCTGTGTAATTTTCGTGAGACAAAGATATTTTTAGCCTTCGCTTTGGGTCCTGGCGCGTATTTTACTAAAAGCCTCCGTTAATTTCAAATCGCGAACAAGTCCTTTCCTAATTTTTTAGGATAGCAATAACAGTCCAAAAAATAACAAAGCAGTCCTCGCTTCTACGTTCGTCCTTTCTCCGTTTTCTGGGAAAAATGTTTTCAAATCAAAAAACCGAAAAAATATTTCCGCCAGTCAAAAAATCGGAAAAATGTTTCCACGAGTATTAGGCTTGACAAAAGAAGATTGTTGCATCTAATAATTTTTCGCCTTTTTTCCTCTAGACTATTTTTCACCGGTTGGTTTTGCGAACATGTACTATTACTCGGTGGGCCAGAGAGTATTAGGCTCGACAAAAGAAGATTGTCATCTCTAATAATTTTTCACCCTTTTTCCTCATGTTCGCAGACGGGTCATTCGCTTTTATTTTCCGCTTCAAAAAATCCCATATTTTTTATTCAGCGGTTGTGTTCTCCGCTTTTCACGGAAAAAGTTTTTGCCACCGGAGATATGTGTGCAATTTATCTCTAGACTTTTTCTCCAACTCGATTTTCCATCTCGATCTCGATATTTTTTAAACATGTATTATTACTCTCAGAGCGGCGCCAAAGTATTAGGCTTGACAAAAGAAGATTGTTATCTCTAATAATTTTTGCCCTTTTCCTCTAGACTATTTTTCACCCGTGGGTGATTTTGCGAACATGTATTATTACTTCTCTTAACGATAGAGTATTCGACTCGACAAAAGAAGGTTGCCATCTCTAATAATTTTTACCCTTTTTCCTCTAGACTATTTTTGACACGTTTTTCCTTAAAAGCGAAAAAAGGGATTACACAGTTTTCCCCATAAGTATCAAGCGATCGAAATTTCGCGTGGCACAGCAAACAAATTACATATTCCGTGGCGTAGCGCGGGTCATTATCTAGTACATCTATTAAGCCCGGAAGAATCCTCGCTAGGGTAGGGTGCCACGTCACCGCTTTTTAAAAAATGTCCTTTGCAAAATCAAATCATGGATGCATCTCTTTCACGGTTTTTTGCAAAAAAGATTACGAGTAGGTCCTTTCACTAGTGGCTTTGAAAAAAGGACCCATGGTTACGTGATTTTGCGGAGGGGTCCTCCACAGTAAATCAAAATTACAGATAGATCCTTCTATCTTTTTTTGTAAAAAGGATCCGTAGTTATGCAAATTCATCGACGGCTCATAGCCAACCGTTCTAGCCCTAAAATTACTTTTTTTGAAAAAACCTCGATCAAATTTCTTACGCAGGCGCGCATCGCAGTCGCTTCTGCTTTAATAGTGATGACAAATAATGTTGCGTCGAGTACACAAATGATACAGATAGTTTCAAACATTCTAGCTGTTAAAATCCATAAGATATCATTAAAAAAAAGGGAGAAACTAGCGCTCAGATGTCCGATTACTGTTTATCCCATCGGACACCTCTTGCAATATTTTTATCCTACGCTTGCAATATTTTTTGCCGACGCGTACAATATTTTTTTGAACGCTTGCAACATTCGTTTACTATAGCGCATTCACTGTTTGTCAAAAAAAATATTTCACACGGTGTAAAAAAATGTTACACATATAAAAAAATATTACAATATATCTGAAAATTTCTGAGTCCAGAGACAACTCATTAGGTAAAAAAAAAAGAAGGGGGACGAAGTGGAATTGTGCGCGTTGTCATGCGTGCAGGACAGGGAAGGACCACTGGTCCGGGTACGCATGCAATGCGGCCTCTTGAATTGATACTGCCTCCTCCACTATCACCGTCTATAGCACAGTGGAGGAGTACGATCCATCTCTCTCTGTGTCTCTCAAGTGAGCAGATCTGCCTTCCCTCCCTGCCTACGTGTGGTCCGCCACCCGCCGCCGCTGACGATTGATTTCTGTTCATGCCGTGGGAATTGTGGATGTGAAATTCGTGACATTTCGACGTGTTTCGAAGGTGGCATGCACCCGCGGTTCGCTTGCGCCAGGTACTGTTGCTTCTAGTCTAATACCCTTTGCTTTAGATGAGACCTTTTTTTTCCCGTCACAAAAAGATGCGCATGTGGGCCCGCTCGGTTCTCCAACTCCAATGAGCGTGGCAGAAACATGGCCTTGCCTCCAACAGGAGAGCCAGGTTCCTTCGGAATAATAATTGGCCACAGGATGCTTATTAATCACTTTACTAGTAGTACTAGTACTAAAGATGAGTATAATAAAAAAAGAGCTCTTTTACGATACACTAAAATGAATATAAACCGTTTATTTTGTTGGATTCAACTGTTCGGATTAGTTTGGATTTACTTATACTACCAATGGTAGTATGAGTAGTAGAATTATCAGTAGGGCTAAAATTGTAATAGCTGGACGGCACCGGTGACGGTGAGGGATATAAGGAGCGCTTGCGCTCGATAGGCACGAGGCCGACTCCGGCCCGTAGATCTCTTCCGTTCGGCGGTCGTCGGCAACCGGAGAGTCTTCCTGCATGGGTTTTCTGTCAGATGGGATGAGAGTTTGCAGGGTGATGAGTCGATTCTTCTTTCCAGGGGCGTTTTATGCTTCTCCTGGTGAACCAGGGGCGTTACGGCGGCCATCGCAGTGCTTCCATCCAATAGGTTGATTTCCCATTCTTCTCACTTAGCAATACTAGTGTCTCTCTTGGGTGGGGTATCACGACATCATGGAGCCGACTCTCCTCGGTGCACCGTGGATAGAAATCCTCGCTTGGTGTGCCATTTAGAACGAGGGAAGGAAGGGAGGAGCAAACAATGGAGGTCGACGCATTACGGCCACTGTAGCAGCATGGCGGGCTTGTTCCGCGATCGCCATCCATGTACTACAATTTGCATTAATGTACATGAATCTGAATACGATTCCAGTTTGTTTTCTCTCGGAAGCAAGCTCTGAAAATCTTAAGTCTAACTATCATTTTTTTCATTTGCGGAAGTCCATAATACCCTCACCAAATCAATGACTGGATTTAATTTATACTACCACTATGTACTACCAGCATAATCCACCGTAAAAATCCTCTAAAAAAAGCCGGTTACTTACTCTATCTTTCATTTATATCATTTAGAGTAGGTATTACAGTAGCTATCTCTAAAGATTGACTCTAGATGCTATGCATTAACTAATCTACCTATACTTTTGTACAATACTTACTACTAAATAAGGGTCAGCTCTCTTCTCTCCTTTCTTTTCTCACTTTTTCACATAGAACAAAACTAACGTGGATATATTAAGAGTAAGTCGAGATGGTCTTTTGTACATGCCCTAAATGTACTCTTGGTGCTCTTTTTTTTTTTTTTTTTTTTTTTTTTTTTTTTTTTTTTTTTTTTTTTTTTTTTTTTTTTTTTTTTTTTTTTTTTTTTTTTTTTTTTTTTTTTTTTTTTTTTTTTTTTTTTTTTTTTTTTTTTTTTTTTTTTTTTTTTTTTTTTTTTTTTTTTTTTTTTTTTTTTTTTTTTTTTTTTTTTTTTTTTTTTTTTTTTTTTTTTTTTTTTTTTTTTTTTTTTTTTTTTTTTTTTTTTTTTTTTTTTTTTTTTTTTTTTTTTTTTTTTTTTTTTTTTTTTTTTTTTTTTTTTTTTTTTTTTTTTTTTTTTTTTTTTTTTTTTTTTTTTTTTTTTTTTTTTTTTTTTTTTTTTTTTTTTTTTTTTTTTTTTAAACATGTATTATTACTCTAGACGCCAGAAAGTATTAGGCTTGACAAAAGAAGATTGTTATCTCTAATAATTTTTTGCCCTTTTTCCTCTAGACTATTTTTCACCGTGGGTGATTTTGCGAACATGTATTATTACTCGTAACGCATAGAGTATTCGACTCGACAAAAGAAGGTTGCCATCTCTAATAATTTTTACCCTTTTTCCTCTAGACTATTTTTGACACGTTTTCCTTAAAAGCGAGCGGATTACACGTTTTCCCCATAAGTATCAAGCGATCGAAATTTCAGGACGATGAAACAAATTACATATGTGGCGTAGCGGGTCATTATCTAGTACATCTATTAAGCCCGGAAGAATCCTCGCTAGGGTAGGGTGCCACGTCACCGCTTTTTACAAAAATGTCCTTTGCAAAATCTGAAATCATGGACAGACCCTTTCACAGTTTTTTTGCAAAAAAAGATTACGAGTAGGTCCTTTCACTAGTGGCTTTGAAAAAAGGACCCATGGTTACGTGATTTTGCGGAGGGGTCCTCCACAGTAAATCAAAATTACAGATAGATCCTTCTATCTTTTTTTGTAAAAAGGATCCGTAGTTATGCAAATTCATCGACGGCTCATAGCCAACTGTTCTAGCCCTAAAATTACTTTTTTTGAAAAAACCTCGATCAAATTTCTTACAAGGTGCGGCATCGCAGTTGCTCTGCCTTAATAGTGATGACAAATAATGTTGCGTCGAGTACACGGTGATCTGAGATAGTTTCAAACATTCTAGCTGTTAAAATCCATAAGATATCATTAAAAAAAAGGGAGAAACTAGCGCTCAGATGTCCGATTACTGTTTATCCCATCGGACACCTCTTGCAATATTTTTATCCTCGCTTGCAATATTTTTTTTAAGCGCTACAATATTTTTTGAACGCTTGCAACATTCGTTTACTATAGCGCATTCACTGTTTGTCAAAAAATATTTCACGGTGTAAAAAATGTTACCATATAAAAAATATTACAATATATCTGAAAATTTCGGTCCAGAGACAACTCATTAGGTAAAAAAAAAAGAAGGGGGACGAAGTGGAATTGTGCGCGTTGTCATGCGTGCAGGACAGGGAAGGACCACTGGTCCGGGTACGCATGCAATGCGGCCTCTTGAATTGATACTGCCTCCTCCACTATCACCGTCTATAGCACAGTGGAGGAGTACGATCCATCTCTCTCTGTGTCTCTCCAAGTGAGCAGATCTGCCTTCCCTCCCTGCCTACGTGTGGTCCGCCACCCGCCGCCGCTGACGATTGATTTCTGTTCATGCCGTGGGAATTGTGGATGTGAAATTCGTGACATTTCGACGTGTTTCGAAGGTGGCATGCACCCGCGGTCTGCTTGCGCCAGGTACTGTTGCTTCTAGTCTAATACCCTTTGCTTTGCTTTGCTTTCTGAAAATTAATCATCACCGATGTTCCTTAGATGAATTAATACGAGGTTTAAGAAAGAAAACCTGATGTTGCAAATCATGAGCAACGTGTAACACATCTTTGGTACCTGCCAATGAGGGTTGGCTACAAGAATCAGTTCTGTGATATGGCATGGTTGAATGAACTCAAATCACCAATGTTGTCTTATCTCAATATGATGTTGTCTAGTTCAATTGGATATATGGATTGCCTTATCTCAAGAATAACAATCAAACTAAACGCACGCATCCACACAAGTGCACACAGGCACGCGTGCCCGCATCGGCGGGCTCAGCCTCGCTCCATGTGTGTCTTGGAAGGGACATGGAGGGCATTGCCACGCTTCCGGCAATGACAACAAGTGGAAGACCATGAGAGTGATGGACATGGAGTTATGCTGCATTAACTTGTACAGGATTGTAGTGATGGAGATAATCCTGTTTCAGTAGTACCTGGTGCATGTGTGCGCTACTTATTGCAAACTGCCAGTATATATGGAGGAGGTAGTACCTGTTTCAGTAGTAGTATCGAGCGATCTCAGCCATGGTTTATGAAGCGTTATCAGAGAGGGAGAAGCGATAAACCAATGCATAGTTTCCCAACCTATGGTTTCTATGAGTAGTGTCTAGAGGAGAGAAGCAATAAACTAGCAATAAACCAATGTATGCCACAAACCACGGCTTGGTCGGCGTGCGAACGGTTGGCTCAGAGATACAACTTATACATACTATGCATTGAAGTAGTTGTATTTAAACATCCATTTAATATGTTCTATCACCTTCTAGAAATAAAAACTGTTTTAGAAACAATACACTAAGAGTGCTCTAATGTTCCTCCATTTCTTTGTAAACAATGTTAGTTTCCATTTTTACGGTCTCTGAAACGGGACTTTGACTATCGTATCGTCAAATAATATCTAACCTATTAAAGTCGAAGGATTTCCAGAGCAACCGGAGCGCCACCTGTCGCCTTGCGATTTTGCGAAAAAACCCCTCCGTTTCTTCGAAAATACAGATAGGTCCCTGTGTAATTTTCTGTGAGACAAAGATATTTTTTAGCCTTCGCGTTTGGGTCCCTGGCGCGGTATTTTACGGAAAAGCCTCCCGTTAATTTCAAATCGCGAACAAGTCCTTTCCTAATTTTTTAGGATAGCGAACAGGTCCAAAAAAATAACAAACAGGTCCCTGCTTCTTACGTTCGGGTCCTTTCTCCGTTTTTCCTGGGAAAAATGTTTTCGTCACCGAAAAAACCGGAAAAAATATTTCCGCCGTCCAAAAAAATCGGGAAAAATGTTTCCGCCGAGTATTAGGCTTGACAAAAGAAGATTGTTGCATCTAATAATTTTTCGCCCTTTTTCCTCTAGACTATTTTTCACCGGTTGGTTTTGCGAACATGTACTATTACTCGGTGGACGCGTAGAGTATTAGGCTCGACAAAAGAAGATTGTCATCTCTAATAATTTTTCACCCTTTTTCCTCATGTTCGCGTACGGGTCATTCGCTTTTATTTTCCCGTTTCAAAAAAATCCCATATTTTTTTATTCGCGGTTGTGTTCTCCGTTTTTCACGGGAAAAAAGTTTTTGCCACCAGAGATATGTGTGCAGCTCTATCTCTAGACTTTTTCTCCAACTCGATTTTCCATCTCGATCTCTGATATTTTTTTAAACATGTATTATTACTCGGTAGACGCGTAAAGTATTAGGCTTGACAAAAGAAGATTGTTATCTCTAATAATTTTTTGCCCTTTTTCCTCTAGACTATTTTTCACCGGTGGGTGATTTTGCGATTCGACTCGACAAAAGAAGGTTGCTACCTCTAATAATTTTTTACCCTTTTTCCTCTAGACTATTTTTGACACGTTTTTCCTTAAAAGCGTAGTGCGGGATTACAGTTTTCCCCATAAGTATCAAGCGATCGAAATTTCAAGTGTACGAAAACAAATTACATATTCCGTGGCGTGGCGCGGTCATTATCTAGTACATCTATTAAGCCCTAAGAATCCTCGCTAGGGTAGGGTGCCACGTCACCGCTTTTTACAAAAATGTCCTTTGCAAAATCAAATCATGGATGCACTCTTTCACGCTTTTTTGCAAAAAGATTACGAGTAGGTCCTTTCACTAGTGGCTTTGAAAAAGGACCCATGGTTACGTGATTTTGCGGAGGGGTCCTCCACAGTAAATCAAAATTACAGATAGATCCTTCTATCTTTTTTTGTAAAAAGGATCCGTAGTTATGCAAATTCATCGACGGCTCATAGCCAACTGTTCTAGCCCTAAAATTACTTTTTTTTTGAAAAAAACCTCAGATCAAATTTCTTCGCAAGGTGCGGCATCGCAGGCTGCTCTGCCTTAATAGTGATGACAAATAATGTTGCGTCGAGAGTACACAGCTGATACAGATAGTTTCAAACATTCTAGCTGTTAAAATCCATAAGATATCATTAAAAAAAAGGGAGAAACTAGCGCTCAGATGTCCGACATCGTTTATCCCATCGGACACCTCTTGCAATATTTTTATCCTCGCTTGCAATATTTTTTTGCCGACGCAGCATAATATATTTTTTGAACGCTTGCAACATTCGCTTACTATAGCGCATTCACTGTTTGTCAAAAAATATTTCACACGGTGTAAAAAATGTTACACATATAAAAAAATATTACAATATATCTGAAAATTTCTGAGTCCAGAGACAACTCATTAGGTAAAAAAAAAAGAAGGGGGACGAAGTGGAATTGTGCGCGTTGTCATGCGTGCAGGACAGGGAAGGACCACTGGTCCGGGTACGCATGCAATGCGGCCTCTTGAATTGATACTGCCTCCTCCACTATCACCGTCTATAGCACAGTGGAGGAGTACGATCCATCTCTCTCTGTGTCTCTCCAAGTGAGCAGATCTGCCTTCCCTCCCTGCCTACGTGTGGTCCGCCACCCGCCGCCGCTGACGATTGATTTCTGTTCATGCCGTGGGAATTGTGGATGTGAAATTCGTGACATTTCGACGTGTTTCGAAGGTGGCATGCACCCGCGGTCTGCTTGCGCCAGGTACTGTTGCTTCTAGTCTAATACCCTTTGCTTTGCTTTGCTTTCTGAAAATTAATCATCACCGATGTTCCTTAGATGAATTAATACGAGGTTTAAGAAAGAAAACCTGATGTTGCAAATCATGAGCAACGTGTAACACATCTTTGGTACCTGCCAATGAGGGTTGGCTACAAGAATCAGTTCTGTGATATGGCATGGTTGAATGAACTCAAATCACCGATGTTGTCTTATCTCAATATGATGTTGTCTAGTTTAATTGGATATATGGATTGCCTTATCTCAAGAATAACAGTCAAACTACAAACGCACACGCATCCACACAAGTGCACACAGGCACGCGTGCCCGCATCGGCGGGCTCAGCCTCGCTCCATGTGTGTCTTGGAAGGGACATGGAGGGCATTGCCACGCTTCCGGCAATGACAACAAGTGGAAGACCATGAGAGTGATGGACATGGAGTTATGCTGCATTAACTTGTACAGGATTGTAGTGATGGAGATAATCCTGTTTCAGTAGTACCTGGTGCATGTGTGCGCTACTTATTGCAAACTGCCAGTATATATGGAGGAGGAGTAGTACCTGTTTCAGTAGTAGTATCAGAGCAGTCTCAACCCATGGTTTCTATGAGCAGTGTCTAGAGAAGGGAGAGAGCAATAAACCAATGCATAGTTTCCCAACCCATGGTTTCTATGAGTAGTGTCTAGAGGAGAGAGAGAGCAATAAACTAGCAATAAACCAATGTATGCACCACAAACACAGCTTGGTCAGCGTGCAGAAACGTCCAACCCTATTTTGCTGGTTTCTTGTGTCTTGATACCCGTGAAGACCCAGTTTCTTGCATGAGACATGGTTTCTTGGTTTTTCCTTCTCTTTCTTCCTTAATTTCTATGCCACATCAGATTTTTGCTTAGTTGGCAGCGTAATTAATTCTATAGACACCAGCTGAGGTGGAGGGTTGGGACTGCCCTCAGTTTTACCGTTCATCTAATGTCAGCATCTATTCATCCCGTATTAGGGCAGTCCCAACCCATGGTGTCCATGAGTAGTGTCTAGAGGAGAGAGAGAGCAATAAACCAATGCATAGTTTCCCAACCCATGGTTTCCATGAGTAGTGTCTAGAGGAGGGAGAGAGCAATAAAGCAATGCATGAGAGCAATAAACCAATGCATGCACCACAAATACAACTTAGTAAGCGCGAAATGTCCAACCCCGATTTTGCTAGTTTCTTGAGTCTTGGTACCGCGTCGACCCGGTTCTTGCATGAGACACGGTTTCTTCGTTTTCTTTCTCTCCTTCCTTAACTCCTATGCCACATCAGATTTTTGCTTAGTTGGCAGC
The DNA here is from genome assembly GCA_036346375.1 of Guadua angustifolia. Classification (NCBI taxonomy): domain Eukaryota; kingdom Viridiplantae; phylum Streptophyta; class Magnoliopsida; order Poales; family Poaceae; genus Guadua; species Guadua angustifolia. The sequence goes on along the minus strand of CM070518.1, from coordinate 21,703,454 downwards.
GTAATTAATTCTATAGACACCAACTGAGATGAAGAGTTGGGAATGCCCTTATGTGAATTCTTGTTATTGTCGTCCAATTTACTCTGACGCCTTGAACTCTGCAAATATGTAATGTCCATGGTCCGCTTTAAAGTTTGAACACGTTGCATTTACGATTGCCTGTGTGTTGTGCCCCTTTGTTTCCCACACGAGTCTCTTCGTTCCTCGGCGTGCCATTTGGGATTCTGCAACTAGTTTTATTGGAGAAATAAACCAGGTTTGCTATCTGCTGTATATAAAAGGGCCACGTTTTATGGTAATCACACGTGCAAAGTGGAAAAGAGAAGCTCTGCAAGGAAAAATGGAGAAGATAGTGGAGATTGAAGAGCAGCTTGATGCTGGTCAAGATGACGATTGCTATGAGATAGACCCTGCCGAATTCGCTAAGAAGGTGCATCTCAAAGAATCTGCTGATGTGCTTATCGTAGCTACCAAAGGAGAAGTAGGTTCTTTCTAATTCTTTGTTACTTTCATTTGCTTTGCCTTTTCTAATAATTTCATTCAAAGATTATTTTACCACTGGAAGTTAGAATTTTTTTTTCTGTTAACTCTAGCTGCAAATGAATGAGAAAGCACCTCAAGGAAATTTTAAAATAGAAATGTTTAAGAAATTTTTGCTGATTACTAAAAGAATATACAGTCGTCCTGATCCAACCGTGAACGACCACAACATTTTTCCTGTTATGGTCTGTAGATCAAAGCGGAAGTAAATCAGCCGGCGGATTGTGCAAAAACTTTGAATGGCCACAACAGTGAGGATCAGTGGTACTCGGACATCCGACTCTTGTGTCCGTGTCCAGGTAACACTAGTGGGGATACATGCAAATCCGGCGTCGCCATTGCCAATGTCAAGTTGCATGAATATGCTGCTGGCGATTGCGTGGATAAACCATATGAGATTGACGAAGATGAAGCCACTCTCCAAAAGGTGGAGAGTGATGAGGACAAGTTTGTGCTTGAGAAGTTGTCTGCCTCTGCCAAGAACATCACTGATGTTCTGAATGATGGCAAATGTCTCCATGTCAACGAAGATGAGCGCCGCTTTGAGGTCATTCCTCCTAAGTCAGTGGTGAAGTGCGAACCTCAAGACCGCAATGGCGTCGAGGAAGATGTGTACTGCTCTGAGATAGATGACTTGAATCACGACGAGCTATACCCTGTAGAGTACAGAGTATTTGACGAGGAAGACGATGGTGACGTTGTTGTAGTCGGTAGAGAGGATGTGTGAGCGGGCTTCATCCCTTGCATGATCTCTAGTACTAAATCATCACTATGTATTCAGTATTTTAAGTATTCTTCGCAAAGAGAAAAACGGTGTATGAAATTATCCCAATTTCTTCAGATAAGAGTGCCAACTATGAACAAAACAAATTTCTTGTGACTTCTACTGTTTGATCTTTGATGGTGTAGACTATATATGCGCACGGGTAAAAGCCTCTAACATCGTCCCCATATAATGATGAATAACTAGGTGGCACTGAGAGACTTTCCTCATCCAAGGCACTTGTGTGCAAATTTCCCCTTCAGTACGACTTCTCATGAGAGCCATTGTAGCAAGGTATTCTGATTACTCAACCTGTGGCTCTTTTTCCTCGTATGTTTACAATCACAAATCGTTTTCGGTGCCAACAACTGGCTGTTCTGCACAATGCAGTGTTACTGCTCACTGTGCGAGGTGCCTGCTTCCAGTTGCCCAGAGTGGAAAGGAACCGGACGGCACTGCGATGCTACCGAGCGAAGTCAGGATTCTTCATCATCCACTTCATCGCACCAATATACAAGTGATTGGATTGTAAGTTCAACTGAATTTTTGACTGAATATAGTTCTATTTGGCAAAAATAATAGATCAAATCACAAGTAAGAGCAAAAAGCCGGACAGATGAAGGATCAACACGAATAAATCAATTTCACCAAATTATTTGCACTTGAAGCGCATAGGTTTACAAGATACATAACCATCATCATTTGTCCCAGGAAGACATAATTTTGGGGGAGCTGTTGGCTAATGAAATGATGGCATATCAATGAGCGGCGAGGGGTGGGGCTTTGAAACAAATTCTCACCCCAACTGCTCCCAGATAAATTATAAAAGTTTTAGCTGCTGCAATACAGATAAATCAATGGCCTGGTTTGAATCCATTAACTATGGGTACCCCGTTAATTGCTGGGGCGGAACCTCTATTCTTCTTGACATATGCAGCATATTCACCGTAATGCATGGTGTACAGGGTACTCTGGTAGCGGGTGATGCCGATTTTCTTCCTCAATGACTCAGTGATGGTGCCATTGTAACCCGCCTTCCTCATGAGTGAGTCGATAGTCTCTAGATGTGTCCATCCTGCCAGGTACCAGGCCTTAAGTTATACACAGTTCGTTTGGAATAGGAATGTACTGATCAAATGCTTTTTATTTGTTCTTCCATGCACTTCAAATTGTATTTCAGCCATATGAATTTGAAATACACTGAAATCTCATGATTTACATATACAGCATTTAAGGCACGCCTCTTTCATTAATTTCCTATAGCATATATAAAATCGAGTTAACTATGACAACTAGAATACTTGATATCCAAATGGGGTGCAGGTTGGAGGGTTCGCCAGACAAATGGCAGACTTCATATATCGATAAGTTCCTTTTTTTCTGCAATACAAACCTAGCATACTTTGGTCCATGAAACAAAATTATTCTCCACAAAATCTCCTCTTTGTAACTCTGGATGGAAATTTTTCAATGGGTTTTGACTGGCTCCATGTAGCAGTTTTAAATATAACTAAAGAATTCAAGAAAACATGTATTAGGGGAAATTAGCAGATAAGTATTCACCTTCATGTGCAGCAACCTCAGGTAAATAAGTTGCACTGCATCTTATGCTGTAGTCTGGATCGGTGAATTCAATAACTAAACCATGCTTTCCAACCTGCAGTCACATGAATTAAAACAGCTTTGATGCAAAAGTTGTCTGTAATTATAATTACCAAAGAAATCGAGAGATAATAGTATGTCGAAAGAGCAGTCTGCAGGAGCAAACCTCCCAATCAAGGTAGTTGAGTGCAGTTTCGTATTCAGTCAGTATAGATACTGTGCACTCCAAATATGGCAGCTCTTTCAATTGTATCGGAGGAAAGCGTCGGTCCCTCAGGGCACTGTTAGAGAGAGTATTTTAGTTTGATATGATTCAAACAATACAATGTGTACAATGTTGCTTTGGCACCATTATAGAACAAGAAAATCTTCTAGTGATATTGATATTGACCATAGGTATCGTATTTCAGTAAGAAATTACAGGTGGATATCCGATGATCATACAATAGTTACCTAGTCAGCGCGTACTCCTTAAAGCCACTGACAATCTGACGGGCCTCCAAGGTTCCTATGCATCCCCGGAGGCGTGGTTCTGAACCATTGGTAGCCTTCTTCCAGGTGACAAACAGTGGGCTGAAGTTACAATTGACCCATTGAATCCATAAATTGAATGTTACAGCAGCAATACCTTAATCAGAAATAGAATTAAAATCTATATTGCCTTAATGTTCTTCGGTTTTCTTTCGATAACATTTTATCAATGATTAAACTTCCCAAAAAAAAACACTGCTAGGCGCCTAGGCCATAAAGGCATAAAGCGAATACATCCTATGCCCATTAACTAAGGGGAAAATTTTTTTAGACTAGTAGTTTTTCCCTCCTTAAGATAATCTCAGCGACTGCAATGAAATTAGTTCTCCTCCCCTGCTTTTGGACAGAATCACATGAAACACCCACTCTAGTGAAAGGCGAGGAATAGAACCGTAGTAAATGTGGCTGCTCTGCTCTCTTCGTGTAACAAAACTAAATGGTACTGTAGGATCGACTACTACAATCGGCAAATCCAGCAAGCAATTGCCAATTAATCGAAGCGGATGACAAATCACGACCAAGAACATCCACAAAACCCGACCAAACCAAATCCACCCTGCCGCAAAGGCAAAAGGCTCCACCTTTGCCCAAATCTACCTCTAATTGACCCAAAACCACATCGGAATCGCCATAAAAGCCCCTCCTTTCTGCGTCAAGGAGGACTGGGCGTCAAGGAGGGCGGGGAGGGCGCGGGGGTTTCACACGATCGCGATCGGAGGAGGCTTACTGGATGCCCTCCTCGAAGGCCGGAGACGGTAGATGGTCGCCGCTGTAGTGGGCGACGAGGGTGTCGAAGCAGTAGACCGCCATTTCCTCCGTGGCCACCACCATCCTGCCGCTACCGTAGATCGCCGGAGATGTCCCGAGAAGGCGGCGGCCGCGTCGGAGACGGAGCGGTGGGGTGGGGGGACGTTGGAGAGAGGAGGAAGCGAGCGATGTGTTCGTCTTGTGTCGGGTACCGCTCTTTGAGGTGAAGTCTGCGCAGGGGTTTTCCTTTTCTTGGATGCCCAGTTTTGCCCCTGCGCGTCGCGGGCTATTTACGTACGTCTCTGCGTGGGCCGGGAGGGCGCAGGGGTAGAAAGGGGATTTGCTTTGGCGCTTAAGACCTGTACTTAGAGTATCATCGCCTACCGATTCCTGCTAAAATTTTTCGGAACCTGTTAAAATACGGCAAATTTTCTATAAAATTGTTGTGTTCTGAACGGATCCTAATCTGGAATTTATTCAGGAGGCCTCGTTTGTTTGTTTGTTTGCAGCTTTGAATTCCGCTTAATGTTTTTTGTGTTCCTTTCCAGCTCGTTTTCCAACAGCATATCGGTGTCCTTTTTCTATGTAGAAGTGTATAAACGTACGGTGAAATAGTAAGTACTCTCTCCATTCATTTTTGTAAGACGTATTTTGACTTTGCACAAAGATTAAGGTTACGTTGAAATTGAGAAAGGTATGAGAGAAAATGACCTAGATGCCCCCACTTAATTATCTTGGAAGATGAAAGATATATTTTGTGTGAGTGGTAATGAATAAATGCATATGGTTAAGAGAGAATAAATAGGTGTATAAAAGGAAAGGCTTCATTAAATCTACATGCAAGATTTATATTTCTGAACAAAATCATTTAAAAAATAAGTCTTATAAAAATGAACGGAGGAAGCAGTAACTCCAGTGTATTTTTCTCAACGTCGTGAAGAGCGTGCGTTACACTCTTTTGGCTAAGGCCATGGCTGATGGCTTATCTAACTGTCGCTCTGAAGTATGTATAAGAGGTGTTGCTTTAATTTGAACTATTCTGGATTTGAAGGATAAAATAGCCTGAATCCTTATGGCATATCTTGCTGTACATCTATGGGTAAACTTCACGTACAAATTATTAGAAAACCACACGTTTTAGCTTGTATTTTATAACACTAAGAGTTTGTGTCGTAAAACTACAGATTTTATGATTGGTCGTTTCTTGTAAGGGTCTACTAGTATGGGTTTATATGGCAGCTTCACACACCTCTATTTCTTATTTCACTCGCACTTGAGACTATTATGTGAGTCTATACTGTGAAATACGTTCTCCGAGTTGAACAACACGGAGGGTGCGAGATAAGTATAGTTTACACAAATCAAACTATAAGTCACGTGTCAAACACCAAGGTAGGGGCCTTTCACATTGATTCTAAACCGTGTAATTCTACGATATAAGTTCTCCTAAAAATCTATTGTTTTGTGAAATTCTCTCTTTGTTCAGAAATATAAGACCTATAGTTTGAATGATCTTGTTTAGAAATATAAAGCTTGCATATAAATTTAATAAGACTTTTCCTACCGTATCTCTATTTATTCTCTCTCAACTATATGAATTTATTCATTACCACCATACACAGAATATCATCTCTTATCTTTCAAGACAATTTAGTGGGGGTATTTAAGTCATTTTTATTCATATCTTTCTCAATTTCACTTCAACTTTAATCCTTGTGCAAAGTCAAAATGTGCCTTATATCTCTCAATGAAGGGTGTAGACTCTAAAATACAGAGTTTTTAATACTCCCTCCATTCAAGAATATAAGACGTATTTTGACTTTACACAACGATTAAGATTATATTGAAATTAAGAAATGTATGAAAGAAAATTACTTAGATTTCCCCACTTAATTGTCTTGAAAGATGAGGGATAATACTTTGTGTGGGTGGTCATGAATAAATACATTTAGTTAAGAGAGAATAAATAGAGATATAGAAGGAAAACCCTTATTAAATCTATATGTAAGTCTTATATTTATAGATAAAAATATTTAAAAATAAACCTTATTAATTTGAACGGAGGAAGTAATTTATAGAAAAAATATATAGTTTTACAAAATTTACCCTACATTTATTAAATTGCACGAGGTGAGCTAAAGGTTTACAAAATCGAATCGAGGTTGAAAATCGAAGATCCGGTGGCACCGATTTATCGCGAAAATCGAACAAAAATCATGGGTTTCAAAATCATACGGTTTGGAAAAAAATTAAAAAAATCAACAATCGACCGGCGAATTGAAATTTCTTGCGGCCGATTCGCTCGATTTTCACCGATTTTCGACCGGTTTATGTGACATAAATTTTTTTTTTTGAATTTGATCGGTTTACCGATCGATTTAAAATTTCAAACCAACTCGATACGATTGATTTTCACACTTTTTTTTATCTATTTTCCTCTATTTTATTAACCCTAGTGCGTTTGGTCGACTTATTTATTAACCTGGATGAGCTCTTGCCAGCTGTTGAGGCAATGGCTCACCTGCTCGACACGTATCTTACCGGCCAAGGCGCAATCAGATGGCACTCCCTCGCTGCTGCAACCATGCCCTGGCCAGTTCAACTGACGGTCATGATCAGGGTACACAGTATCGACGAAAATAGTTCGAACAACGTAAAAATTGACCGCACCAGTTCGACTCAAGAAAAACATCGTTAAATCGATCCAATTCAAATTGAAATTTAAAATTTAAAAAATTTGTAAAATTTACCTAAAAGTTTTCTAAAATTAGTATTAATAGTATTTTGACATCCGCTATGAATTTTTCGAAAAAAATGAATTTTTGAGGCGTTTTTAAACAAAACCGAATATAGACTACTTAAAATTGTAAAATTTAGAAATAAAGGATGTGTTTTTAGAGCCATTATTTTTCTACTTGACTATATTTTCTGTGGAACTACTTTGTACCATTTATTTGGCATTCAAAGCTCAAATGAAAAATGAGTTTTCAGTTGCAATCAGGGAAATTGTTGTTGAAAGGCAGTTAGGAGTGCAATGCGTTTGTTGTAATATTTTTATGATTATGTTACGTCGTCTCTTCTATAAATGTGAATTTTGTCACATGTGATTAGAGTTTCAAAGCCTTCGAGAGAGATTTATATAAAAATTGATCTAGACTATCCTCTATCCGGATAGATATGTCCCCCTTCTCGGTTCTATAAATATGAATTTTGTTATTTTCTGTAATTTTATCTAACTTTCCTTGATTTTTTTAATTTTTGCTGAGGGTGCCGATTTTCAATGTAAATCTGTCTAAAATCAGTAAAAACAGGTCGGTTTTTGAATTATTTCACCGCTATTTGATCGCTGAGTTCAAAAGTTTGACTTTGCATTTTTGTTTGGTTTTGACCGATATTTTGCGAAAATCACTGCTGACGATTAGGCGATTTCCGATGTCGATTTAATCAACCAGCGAAAGGCATGCATATTTAAACAACGTATGAGTGCGATCATCCATCACCAAGCATACATATCTGAAGCCGACACGTCAACGATTCGGGCAGAACATAATCCAATTTCATTCATTCACGATCCCCACTCTTGTGCGATGCTTCTTAGATTAATCTGGCGGCGTAGTAGTTGCTGCCATGAGATGAGATTGCTCACCCTTGTGTTGCTTGCGTCCGATGCCAACGTTGACATGGATGGATGTAGCTAGAATAGTATCGCCCCAACTTTTGCGTCGAAAATGCAAGGCTTCGATCACGACATTTTGCTTAGCTCTTCGGCTCTCTTCTAGATTCTTTTTTAGTTTCTCCTCTCCCTTCTTCACTGTAACAAGCACATGTGAATCCGTTTCAAACACACGTGAATTTCGTAAGAGGGGACGTTGAGAGAGGAGGAAGCGAGCGATGTGTTCGTCTTGTGTCGGGTACCGCTCTTTGAGGTGAAGTCTGCGCAGGGTTTTCCTTTCTTGGATGCCCAGTTTTGCCCCTGCGCGTCGCGGGCTATTTACGTACGTCTCTGCGTGGGCCGGGAGGGCGCAGGGGTAGAAAGGGGATTTGCTTTGGCGCTTAAGACCTGTACTTAGAGTATCATCGCCTACCGATTCCTGCTAAAATTTTTCGGAACCTGTTAAAATACGGCAAATTTTCTATAAAATTGTTGTGTTCTGAACGGATCCTAATCTGGAATTTATTCAGGAGGCCTCGTTTGTTTGTTTGTTTGCAGCTTTGAATTCCGCTTAATGTTTTTTGTGTTCCTTTCCAGCTCGTTTTCCAACAGCATATCGGTGTCCTTTTTCTATGTAGAAGTGTATAAACGTACGGTGAAATAGTAAGTACTCTCTCCATTCATTTTTGTAAGACGATTTTGACTTTGCACAAAGATTAAGGTTACGTTGAAATTGAGAAAGGTATGAGAGAAAATGACCTAGATGCCCCACTTAATTATCTTGGAAGATGAAAGATATATTTTGTGTGAGTGGTAATGAATAAATGCATATGGTTAAGAGAGAATAAATAGGTGTATAAAAGGAAAGGCTTCATTAAATCTACATGCAAGATTTATATTTCTGAACAAGATCATTTAAAAAATAAGCTTTATAAAAATGAACGGAGGAAGCAGTAACTCCAGTGTATTTTTCTCAACGTCGTGAAGAGCGTGCGTTACACTCTTTTGGCTAAGGCCATGGCTGATGGCTTATCTAACTGTCGCTCTGAAGTATGTATAAGAGGTGTTGCTTTAATTTGAACTATTCTGGATTTGAAGGATAAAATAGCCTGAATCCTTATGGCATATCTTGCTGTACATCTATGGGTAAACTTCACGTACAAATTATTAGAAAACCACACGCTTTTAGCTTGTATTTTATAACACTAAGAGTTTGTGTCGTAAAACTACGATTTTATGATTGGTCGTTTCTTGTAAGGGTCTACTAGTATGGGTTTATATGGCAGCTTCACACACCTCTATTTCTTATTTCACTCGCACTTGAGACTATTATGTGAGTCTATACTGTGAAATACGTTCTCCGAGTTGAACAACACGGAGGGTGCGAGATAAGTATAGTTTACACAAATCAAACTATAAGTCACGTGTCAAACACCAAGGTAGGGCCTTTCACATTGATTCTAAACCGTAATTCTACGATATAAGTTCTCCTAAAATCTATTGTTTTGTGAAATTCTCTCTTTGTTCGTAAATATAAGACCTATAGTTTGAATGATCTTGTTTAGAAATATAAAGCTTGCATATAAATTTAATAAGACTTTTCTATCAGATCTCTATTTATTCTCTCTCAACTATATGAATTTATTCATTACCACCATACACGAATATCATCTCTTATCTTTCAAGACAATTTAGTGGGGGTATTTAAGTCATTTTTATTCATATCTTTCTCAATTTCACTTCAACTTTAATCCTTGTGCAAAGTCAAAATGTGCCTTATATCTCTCAATGAAGGGTGTAGACTCTAAAATACGAGTTTTTAATACTCCTCCATTCAAGAATATAAGACGTATTTTGACTTTACACAACGATTAAGATTATATTGAAATTAAGAAATGTATGAAAGAAAATTACTTAGATTTCCCACTTAATTGTCTTGAAAGATGAGGATAATACTTTGTGTGGGTGGTCATGAATAAATACATTTAGTTAAGAGAGAATAAATAGAGATATAGAAGGAAAACCCTTATTAAATCTATATGTAAGTCTTATATTTATAGATAAAAATATTTAAAAATAAACCTTATTAATTTGAACGGAGGAAGTAATTTATAGAAAAAATATATAGTTTTACAAAATTTACCCTACATTTATTAAATTGCACGAGGTGAGCTAAAGGTTTACAAAATCGAATCGAGGTTGAAAATCGAAGATCCGTGGCACCGATTTATCGCAAAATCGAACAAAAATCATGGGTTTCAAAATCATACGGTTTGGAAAAAATTAAAAAATCAACAATCGACCGCGAATTGAAATTTCTTGCGGCCGATTCGCCGATTTTCACCGATTTTCAACGGTTTATGTGACATAAATTTTTTTTTTTGAATTTGATCGGTTTACCGATCGATTTAAAATTTCAAACCAACTCGATACGATTGATTTTCACACTTTTTTTTATCTATTTTCCTCTATTTTATTAACCCTAGTGCGTTTGGTCGACTTATTTATTAACCTGGATGAGCTCTTGCCAGCTGTTGAGGCAATGGCTCACCTGCTCGACACGTATCTTACCGGCCAAGGCGCAATCAGATGGCACTCCCTCGCTGCTGCAACCATGCCCTGGCCAGTTCAACTGACGGTCATGATCAGGGTACACAGTATCGACGAAAATAGTTCGAACAACGTAAAATTGACCGCACCAGTTCGACTCAAGAAAAACATCGTTAAATCGATCCAATTCAAATTGAAATTTAAAATTTAAAAATTTGTAAAATTTACCTAAAAGTTTTCTAAAATTAGTATTAATAGTATTTTGACATCCGCTATGAATTTTTCAAAAAATGAATTTTTGAGGCGTTTTAAACAAAACCGAATATAGACTACTTAAAATTGTAAAATTTAGAAATAAAGGATGTGTTTTTAGAGCCATTATTTTTCTACTTGACTATATTTTCTGTGGAACTACTTTGTACCATTTATTTGGCATTCAAAGCTCAAATGAAAAATGAGTTTTCAGTTGCAATCAGGGAAATTGTTGTTGAAAGGCAGTTAGGAGTGCAATGCGTTTGTTGTAATATTTTTATGATTATGTTACGTCGTCTCTTCTATAATTGTGAATTTTGTCACATGTGATTAGAGTTTCAAAGCCTTGAGAGAGATTTATATAAAATTGATCTAGACTATCCTCTATCCGGATAGATATGTCCCCTTCTCGGTTCTATAAATAACAGTTCGGTTTTCAGGAAATCAGAAAGAATATTTGGCATTCCAAACAGGCTTTATCTTTCTCTTTATCTAGGGCCTTCTCAGCTACCGTTTTACTCGTTTTGTATGGCGTGTGATACAAGTGGTTTCTAATCTGTTGTCACCTTCTAGTAGCGTGGCTAATATGTTTGGGAACTGACTATTAGGGTCGGAAAAAAGATGAAGAGATCAAATTTTGGTCGGAGCTACTGCTTTATGTTGATCAATTTGGCTATATCGAAATGATGTGATTTTTAATAGAAAAAAAATTAATCCGTTGCAAGCCATCTATATTTGCACCAACAAAAAGAAAATTCTGACAAGTTTAAAGAATTTATATTTGTTAGAATTTTCTCTTTTATAACTCTTGATACATAATGAATTTGAACCTATAATTTTATACATAGGTAGAGTAATCTAGACATTTACATTTTTTTCAGAATTTTCGTGATTTTTTAGTTGGTGTACTGTGACTTATGCTGCTAGACAGTGATACGCTTTTTTGAACTTTTCCGTTGTAACGTTGTAATAAATAGTTGGTTTTGTGCATATTATGATACAGAATCCAAGAGATATAATCTTCCATTGTCTTAAAAAGATTTGAGCAAGCATGCGTTTTCTGCAAACAGCATCCGATCGGAGACAAAAAGAGTGAGCTAGAAACAAAGTTAGAGCATCGATAAGCACAACAGGCATAGTGGTAGAAAGAAAAGAATCTTTTCACAAAAAAAAAAAGAGAGACAAAGAATCTAGGTGCTGCTGCTTTAGGTACACCAATTCTGACTAGTGCTCAGGTCAGGATATAATTGTATGATGTATCAGCCCTTGCCTTTCGGCTTTCGCTCGTGAAGGCGACGTTTCACCCAACCAGATCGAATCCCATCCAACAAAGTCGACTCACATTTATATACGCTTCCTCTTCCTCCTGCAATTTGATAACAATTTCCCTTCAGTGCGATTTCAAAGGACCGCATGAGTCGCCCGAAGAGTTGCTTCACATCTAAATGCTCCGAGATCGTTGGAGTACAAGTGAATTGTTCATCTTTCTTTATCGGTTTAAGTTTTTGACGAATCGACTAGTGCATCTACTCAATCTGATTCAAAGCCAATAGGTCTCGAGTGCAAGACCTGGTTGGCACAATTAAAAAATAATTACAGCCCACTTCTATTCCATGTCTTAGATCTGAAGAAGCCTATATGTGACGAGGGTTGAAGTATAACCTTTCCTCGTTAGCATAAACTTTTGGATGACGGGATGATCAACTCAATAGAGCTAAGCATTTCCTTGTAAATTACAAGTGAACACATGAATTACATCGCTGCCTTTTCCATGTTATGGTATTCATTTGAAATGAATCCATGTAGCATCCTTCTGGTGACAAATTTAAGTAACGAATAGGTAACAAACGTCAAGAGGACTGGTAAGCTAAGCCTTACCCAGATGCCCTGATCAATGAACTAGGCCTAAAGGAAAGAGATGCTGCTATACACAACTGGATGCCTAGGGCTTGGACTAAAGCAAAAAACAATCACAAGTTTGAAACGTGATCCGTTCCGATATCTGAACAAAACTCCAGGTTATCGAGGTGGAGCGCAAACGACTCAGCCAATCTGTCGGCGTCCTGAACCCGTAGGCGTGTGCCTTGCTGCCCTACGACAACAGCAGCTACCCGTGATGCCAGCAGGCCAATGCCCTTCAGGTCCGACGCGCCCCGGAGAATGCCATACAGAATCCCTGAAGCGTATGCATCACCAGCTCCGCAAGTATCGACAGGTATACACGGTGGTGGAGGAATGTATATTGCTTCGCCTCTCACCCCGATGTAGGAGCCGTGCACACCATCTGTCACAGACACTAGAGGAACATGATGGCTTAAGTATCTCGCCGCTGACTTGGGTCTATCTTCTGAGGTTAGATCGCAGAATGCCCTTGCTTCATTGGCGTTGGTGAACAATATGTCTGCATAGTTTCCTACGATATCCCTGAAAGTGTTTTCGTTCAGGGTCAGTAGTGTTGGGAGATGACATAGTAGTATACTAGCATATTATAGAGAATGTGCAGTAAAAAGGAAAATACTTTGCAATGACGAACAAACGTGATATTTAGTTATACTATTCAGTGAACAATCATGCTAGCATAATGCTATATGATTCTTTGCTACTTTCAGTGACATCACCGGATATAGAATAAGATGCCATTCATGTAGCCCATTAATGTGGTGTTAGATGCTTAAGACACATTTTTTAGAGTGGACATGCAGCATTGGAAGCAAGTAAAAGCTGATAATCCTTGTTACTTGAAAGGAAATGGAAGATGCCTCGGGACTGTACCGTGTGTGGGTGAACGGATAGGATACGGATGGATAATAGCTTTACCATATTTGTTTCATTTTTTTCGGATCGAATCGGATAGTCCGAATCTGAATCGGATAATGTCAAATCGAATCGAATCGGATACGGTTTCAAATATTTATCGGAACATGGTAACCCTTAGATTGTACATAAAAATTGATGAAAACACATAACTAGTTGATTTGATCAAAACATTATTGAAAACAGAACAAATATAAGCATTTTCATTCACTTAGACAATAGTTAGATACCATGTGCAAATAAAATTATATGACTTAGTTTATCACACACATACGATTATTTTATCATACGTCGATCAAAACACAAAATAAAGGTAATCCTTGCTTAGAGATACAAATAGAAGCAAACACATAACACACTAAAAGTTTGATAATATTTAAATATCATGTGTCTAGAAAAAGTATATAACATTTACATGCAATGACCCAAGATTTACATTCTTTGTTGAATTATGTTTAAAATAATAAATTATGTATTTATGAGTTTTATGCATTTTTAGCTACTTATTTAAAATATTTTCCTATTAAGAATATGAGTGTTTGAATTTTTGAAAAATTTAAAATCTGATAGAATCTTGAAAATAATTTTTAAATGTTAGATTATTTCTGTAACTTTCTAAAAAAATCATAATTTTTGGAGTTGGTTTACTAATTTTAAGAATTGAAACTTACTTTATGGATTAATTAAATTAGAAAACAACTCTGAAATTAATAAGCCTTTTGGGCCAAAAGAGTAGTCTTGGCCCCCCAATGTATATCCGGATTATTCGAATCCGTATCCGTATCGATGGATAGTGAGCTACGAATCCGTTCATCCGATCCAATACTATCCAACAAATATCCGATCCGGCAATTCGTATCCAAAATATCCGGATCGGTCGGAAACTATCCGAGCCGTTTTCATCCCGTGTGCAACTAGGACCAGGTAATTGCAAGCTGCGACACTAAAGAAATCTTTTGCAAGGAGACTAGCCTCACCAAAAATCATTGTAGCAACGTTTGATGCATGATACATCTGGCCTGTAACAGCAATAAGTGCACCATTCTTGTGGCGTCTTCACGCCTTTGATGGCTTCAATTGTGTGAGGTAGCTCGAATAGGTAGCCTTCCACAATGAGTAGATTTGATTTGGATACTATATTGGCCAAGTCTGAATCGTAACTCAAAATTGAAGATGTACCCTGCGAAGACAAAAATACAAGCCATTGTTAGGGCATATAACAATGAAAGCAAATTTGATATCTGATGTTCTCACTGCTATATTCATACTAAAAACAAAACCTTTGTAACAATGCTCATATCTTGAAACTTAAAAATTTATGCATTACACAGAAATATGATATGTGTATAATGTGGATATGCTCTTAAGTAGCTGGACAGATACATTTCCAGGAAGGCATTAGCACTACTCCAAAGTAACTAAAGTTTGCAGAGCACACGAAAGCCATCTATATTTGCACCAACTGGTTGTGATCGTAGTCTATACTACAGCATCAGGAGGCCCCGAATGTGGTGTTATTGGCATGCAAATCGCTGGAGACCGTTATTAGGGATCCCTTCATCAGCCATAGATGACGATTCATTAGCAGGCTGTGTATGATCGAGATTTTCCGTTTTATGTTTGTAATAGCTTGTTGCAACTTTTATATTAGGGATCTTTTTTTGACGGCAACGTATCTTGTGCACACAGGCCCTCCCGTGTACACACCGTGCACACCAACTAAAAAAAGTCGTGAAAAATTCTGAAAAAAATTGTAGATGTACTTCATAGATTACTCTACCTATGTATAAAGTTTCAAGATCAAATTCATTATATATCGAGAGTTACAAAAAAAGAGAAAATTCTGACAAGTTTAAAGAATTTATATTTGTTAGAATTTTCTCTTTTTTATAACTCTTGATACATAATGAATTTGAACCTATAATTTTATACATAGGTAGAGTAATCTACGAAGTACATTTACATTTTTTTTTCAGAATTTTTCGTGATTTTTTTTAGTTGGTGTGTGCACTGATACATATGCTGTAAGACAGTCATACGCACTTTTTTGACAGCTTTTCCGTTGTAACGTTGTAATAAATAGTTGGTTTTGTGCATATTATGATACAGAATCCAAGAGATATAATCTTCCATTGTCTTAAAAAAAGATTTGAGCAAGCATGCGTTTTCTGCAAACAGCATCCGATCGGAGACAAAAAAGAGTGAGCTAGAAACAAAGTTAGAGCATCGATAAGCACAACAGGCATAGTGGTAGAAAGAAAAGAATCTTTTCACAAAAAAAAAGAGAGAAAAGAATCTAGGTGCTGCTGCTTTAGGTACACCAATTCTGACTAGTGCTCAGGTCAGGATATAATTGTATGATGTATCAGCCCTTGCCTTTCGGCTTTCGCTCGTGAAGGCGACGTTTCACCCAACCAGATCGAATCCCATCCAACAAAGTCGACTCACATTTATATACGCTTCCTCTTCCTCCTGCAATTTGATAACAATTTCCCTTCAGTGCGATTTCAAAGGACCGCATGAGTCGCCCGAAGAGTTGCTTCACATCTAAATGCTCCGAGATCGTTGGAGTACAAGTGAATTGTTCATCTTTCTTTATCAGTTTAAGTTTTTGGACGAACTGACTAGTGCATGCAACTCAATACGGTATCAAAGCCAATAGGTCTCGAGTGCAAGACCTGGTTGGCACAATTAAAAAAATAATTACAGCCCACTTCTATTCCATGTCTTAGATCTGAAGAAGCCTATATGTGACGAGGAGTGTTGAAGTATAACCTTTCCTCGTTAGCATAAACTTTTGGATGAACTGGCTGATGTATGCAACTCAATAGAGCTAAGCATTTCCCTTGTAAATTACAAGTGAACACATGAATTACATCGCTGCCTTTTCCATGTTATGGTATTCATTTGAAATGAATCCATGTAGCATCCTTCTGGTGACAAATTTAAGTAACGAATAGGTAACAAACGTCAAGAGGACTGGTAAGCTAAGCCTTACCCAGATGCCCTGATCAATGAACTAGGCCTAAAGGAAAGAGATGCTGCTATACACAACTGGATGCCTAGGGCTTGGACTAAAGCAAAAAACAATCACAAGTTTGAAACGTGATCCGTTCCGATATCTGAACAAAACTCCAGGTTATCGAGGTGGAGCGCAAACGACTCAGCCAATCTGTCGGCGTCCTGAACCCGTAGGCGTGTGCCTTGCTGCCCTACGACAACAGCAGCTACCCGTGATGCCAGCAGGCCAATGCCCTTCAGGTCCGACGCGCCCCGGAGAATGCCATACAGAATCCCTGAAGCGTATGCATCACCAGCTCCGCAAGTATCGACAGGTATACACGGTGGTGGAGGAATGTATATTGCTTCGCCTCTCACCCCGATGTAGGAGCCGTGCACACCATCTGTCACAGACACTAGAGGAACATGATGGCTTAAGTATCTCGCCGCTGACTTGGGTCTATCTTCTGAGGTTAGATCGCAGAATGCCCTTGCTTCATTGGCGTTGGTGAACAATATGTCTGCATAGTTTCCTACGATATCCCTGAAAGTGTTTTCGTTCAGGGTCAGTAGTGTTGGGAGATGACATAGTAGTATACTAGCATATTATAGAGAATGTGCAGTAAAAAGGAAAATACTTTGCAATGACGAACAAACGTGATATTTAGTTATACTATTCAGTGAACAATCATGCTAGCATAATGCTATATGATTCTTTGCTACTTTCAGTGACATCACCGGATATAGAATAAGATGCCATTCATGTAGCCCATTAATGTGGTGTTAGATGCTTAAGACACATTTTTTTAGAGTGGACATGCAGCAGCATTGGAAGCAAGTAAAAAGCTGATAATCCCCTTGTTACTTGAAAGGAAATGGAAGATGCCTCACGGGGACTGTACCGTGTGTGTAGGGGTGAAAACGGATAGGATACGGATGGATAATAGCTTTACCATATTTGTTTCATTTTTTTTTCTCGGATGCAGATACGGATAGTCCGAATACGAATACGGATAATGTCAAATACGAATCGAATCGGATACGGTTTCAAATATTTATCGGAACATGGTAACCCCTTAGATTGTACATAAAAAATTGATGAAAACACATAACTAGTTGATTTGATCAAAACATTATTGAAAACAGAACAAATATAAGCATTTTCATTCACTTAGACAATAGTTAGATACCATGTCGCAAATAAAATTATATGACTTAGTTTATCACACACATACGATTATTTTATCATACACGTCGATCAAAACACAAAATAAAGGTAATCCTTGCTTAGAGATACAAATAGAAGCAAACACATAACACACTAAAAGTTTGATAATATTTAAATATCATGTGTCTAGAAAAAGTATATAACATTTACATGCAATGACCCAAGATTTACATTCTTTGTTGAATTATGTTTAAAATAATAAATTATGTATTTATGAGTTTTATGCATTTTTAGCTACTTATTTAAAATATTTTCCTATTAAGAATATGAGTGTTTGAATTTTTGAGAAAATTTAAAATCTGATAGAATCTTGAAAATAATTTTTAAATGTTAGATTATTTCTGTAACTTTCTAAAAAAAAATCATAATTTTTGGAGTTGGTTTACTAATTTTAAGAATTGAAACTTACTTTATGGATTAATTAAATTAGAAAACAACTCTGAAATTAATAAGCCTTTTTGGGCCAAAAGAGTAGTCTTGGCCCAGCCCACATGTATATCCGGATTATTCGAATCCGTATCCGTATCTGATGGATAGTGAGCTACCGAATCCGTATCTGTATCCGATCCAATACTATCCAACAAATATCCGATCCGACAGAATTCGTATCCGAAAATATCCGGATCGGTCGGAAACTATCCGAGCCGTTTTCATCCCTACGTGTGTGCAACTAGGACCAGGTAATTGCAAGCTGCGACACTAAAAGGAAATCTTTTGCAAGGAGACTAGCCTCACCAAAAATCATTGTAGCAACGTTTGATGCATGATACATCTGACGCTGTAACAGCAATAAGTGCACCATTCTTGTGAGCGTCTTCACACGCCTTCTTGATGGCTTCAATTGTGTGAGGTAGCTCGAATAGGTAGCCTTCCACAATGAGTAGATTTGATTTGGATACTATATTGGCCAAGTCTGAATCGTAACTCAAAATTGAAGATGTACCCTGCGAAGACAAAAATACAAGCCATTGTTAGGGCATATAACAATGAAAGCAAATTTGATATCTGATGTTCTCACTGCTATATTCATACTAAAAACAAAACCTTTGTAACAATGCTCATATCTTGAAACTTAAAAATTTATGCATTACACAGAAATATGATATGTGTATAATGTGGATATGCTCTTAAGTAGCTGGACAGATACATTTCCAGGAAGGCATTAGCACTACTCCAAAGTAACTAAAGTTTGCAGAGCACACGAACTTAAGGGACGCTAATAAGTGTAACCTGGACTAGTTATTGACAAGTTTAAGAGTCGTTTAGTTAGGGAACGGACCTGATATGCAAGCATAGTTCGCTGAGCATCTGGAGTTGTTAGAACGATCACAGTCCCAGTAGTTACATCTTTGACCGGCTTAGACAAGAAATGCACATTAGCACGGCGCAATTTCGCCCTAATAGTGCAATTCAACCAAAAGAATGATGTCAGCCAATGCTCTAACGCCTTAGTGAAGCAACAGGACATCAGGATTGGCAACAATGAAGATATTGTCGGATAAGTGCATTACCTGTAAAAACTACCAAGTGGGTCGCTGCCCACACCGCCAGCCATCGCAATCCTAAGCCCAGGATAGCCAGTAGACCGGCTACTGCCAAGCCTGGATAGAGCCACAAGTGAGTTGGACAGTGAGCCTCCAGCAGCAGCCTTGTAGCTGCAACCATCCATGGCGCGCAAGACCCGTCCCCTCTCCTCATGGTTCACGACTTTTCTCGTACCCTTCTCTATGCCCAATCTCTCGAGGAACTCATCGTCCACCATGCCTGAGAAGTCGACCTATTCACACACCAAACCAGTCATAAATTAGCATTGATCCCAACAGATTATCCAAATAGATTGACCAACAGTTCAGCGATGGTTTGTTAAACCCTTTGGCTTACACAATCATGCTTTAGGCTTACAACACATTACACAAGTCACAAGTATTCATCAACCATGAACCGTTTAATCGCTAACAGTAGCAATAGCCTCATCAAATTACATTACAACACATTGACATTACACAAGTCACAAGTAGTATTCTACATGTCTAGTGTGGGTGAAGCTATCAAATTCTTTGTGCAGCTACCGGTTGGTTGCTTGCAATTTGGCATCAGTAACACCGAAAGGAAGCGCCTTTAAATAATTTCAGCTTGTTCCGTACCACACAAACAGTAAGAAGCAAGCGGCAGTAGAAGATGCCCGTACGTGCGTACCATGGCCTGGCCGAGGCCGAGCACGTCCCAGCGCTCGGGCCCCGAGGAAGCGGTGGCCAGCTCGAGGATGTACTCATCCTGCTGAGGCGGCGGCTGTCCCCTGCGCAGGGCGTCGTCGTCGTCGTCGCTCTCGCTGGCCTCGGCGTCGGAGAATCCCCCCAGGAGAGCGCTCGGCGCCAGAGCTCTGCCCTCCCAGCGCACCGCGAACCGGCTGTAGCCAGTCGGCCTGGCCCCTCGTCGCGCGGTCAGGGGGAGGGAAGAAGGCTGGAGGGGAGGGGATAACAGGTGGAGGAGGCGGGAGGGGGAGGGGAAGGAGCAGGCGGTGGAGGTGAGCGCCATTGGAGAGGAGAGGGCGGGCGCAGCAGAGGGTGCCGTGCCGTATTTGTGGGGAGGAAGATGCAATGGACAGGACAGGGGAGAAGGTTATGTGTGTGTGTGGGGGGGTGGGGGGGGGGGGGGGATGGCGTGGAGCTCCCGGGGCCGGCCAGCCTGCCTCCCTACCTATCACCACCACTCCGCCGGTGGACTCACCAAGCCACGATTTTTTTTTCTTTGAGATTTTATTATTTGCTCCGTTTCAGTTGTTATATTAATAATTTATCTCGTATGTCTCACTGATACATATGGTGTGTTTGGTAGGGATCCAACTCCACTAGATCCGTGGATCTGGTAGAGCTAGGTATTTCTAACTCCACCAGATCCGTGGAGCTGAAGCTGTTAGTACATTAAGAGTGTTTAGATGGATCATCTTGTTTATATTTTAGACCAAAAATATAAACTTAATTTACTTTATTTTAGCCTACAAGTTTCAGATCTCAGGTGAAGCTAGGATCTGAAACTCTACCAAACAGGCCCATAGTCTCAGGGTCTACATGTTAGTTAGACATCACATGATAAATCATCAATGATACAAGTAAATGAGGGTAAATCATCATGTTTTTTTGTGTATTGGCCCAAAAATAATTTTCAAGTTTGGCTCTGTTTGAACGAAATTTACAAATCTAGCTTACTTTCGACCACAGGAGTAGCAGCATGTATCTATCATAGTCTATTGTAGTAAGTGGTAAGTGGACCTACCACACTCTTATAGTCACATGTTGTCTCTTGTTCCTTCCGCGATTGAAAAAATGCTAAATTTACAATTTCAAACAGATATGAACCAAATATGCTAAACAAAATGTGTAAAGCGACCAAGTTGAACGAGTCTTCTTGACTCACCCAAAGAGAGGAGAAAAAGAGAAAAAAGAAAAAAAAATGTTTTTGCTTTAAGATGGATGTCTGAAGCATGAATCGCACCACCCACATTATCTCGTGGAATTTTCGTAGGGTTTTCTCACCTATTGTAACCAACTATTATTGGACTAAAATCTAGATCGATTTATGGTGCGAAGGTGACTTATGGGCCTAATGGCACTTCTGTCGCCCACCCACATTATCTCATGGAATTTTCGTAGGGTTTTCTCACACAAACGAATATTTTTAAAATAATTCAAATTTTAATTAATTTTACAGAAATAATACATGAAAAAAATGTTGGAAATAGACCTCTGTCACCATTTTAATTAGCGACAGAGCCTCCATTGCCACTCAAAATAGCAAAATGTTGATGCAGTGTCCAGCGAGGATTTATGTCACCATTTGGACTAGTGATAGGTACTCTGTCCAATCCAAATGGTGATAAAATATCTGTCAGCTGTCATCAAATGAAAGATTGATAGAGCTTGGGTCTCCCTTTGAAATGGCGATAGAATATTTGTTGCCATTTCAATTGGCGATAGAGATTCTGTCTTAACTGTTGATAGACCCTTGTATGAATTTTCTAGAAATATAAATATTACAAATTAGTCAATATGAATTTAGAGGAAAAAAGACACGCTAAAATTAGGCATGGATTGAAATACCACAATCGACCAATTTTTGTCATGTAACCAAGGAGTTCGTTATATACATGTAAGGATGTTAAGCGATGTATTTTGTTTGAAAAAACCAAATGAAGCCCGACATAGCATTTTGTAATAAAGGTGTGAATTATATGCCACGTAGAGTTTGGTTCAGTACATATGTTCAATGGCGACATGCATGAACCATCAATATAAACTGTAGGGAAGATACACGTGCGTCTTTTGTAAATCGAGAATACTTAGAGATGGAAAATAATTTAGGCTTGTGGTCATAGATCCTATGCATTCTGTTTAAATTTCCGTGGGTAAATAGGATAAATGGTTAGGATATACCGTCATTCAATGTTTGCAATCAACCCATGTTTCTCTCTCCACCTGCTATTTATGAGCTCTAGAGATTTTGCTGTCAAGTATATGCCTTAAATGGGTGCAAGAGCAGCAACAAAACCCTCCTAGCTCGAGCCCTTTTAAAACCTCACAAAAAAACTAGCTGTTGGGGGGGCAAAATCAGAAAATTCATGTAATTTTTTGCACTACCACCATGTAAATCCTAGTAGTATCGGCCTTAGCGGTAACAGATAGTTATGGGTATTAAATACACTGAAAATAGCCGTTGCTACAGTACACCGTCACTACCGCCATGTAAACTCCGGTAGTGCTGACGTTTTTTACCACTAAAAACTCAAAAACACGGCTCTTGAAAATAACTACCGGCCTTCTGGAGCGGAACTACCACTAGGGTGGCATCACCGCCATGTAAAAATCGGTAGAGCCGATAGGGCGGCATTACCACCATATAAAAATCGGTAGTACCACTGTTTTAGCAATTAAAACGTTCATAACTTTTTACTCCGAAGTCCTATTAAAGTGGTTTTGGACTCTATGAAAAACTTATCAAGGGCGCTACAAATCCACCTAATTTCAACATTTAAAAAACCATAGATATTTTCAAATGTCACAAGAACTCTAAAGTAGCCACTTAAGTTTAAAGTATGATTTTCTCGAAATCTCTCACATAGACTTGATCAAGAGCGTGACTAGAAGCTGCCCTTGAGCGCACTGGCACATGGGATCTTATGCCCCTTCTTCCATGTGTCTGTCCCTTTACATGCAAGTGAGTCTATAAGATTAAGACTCACTCTGATGGTTTTTTTGAGCGCTACAAGGCTCATCTCGTGGCATGTGGTTTTCAACAGGAGTATGGTCGTGATTATGATGAGACTTTTGCTCCTGTGACTCACATGACCACTGTTCACTCTTCTTGTAGTGGCTTCCGTTCGTGAGTGGTTTAGCTTGATATTAAGAATGCATTTCTTAATGGTGAGCTATGTGAGGAGGTCTTTATGTAGCCATTACTGGGGTATTCTGTTCCTGAGGGCATGGTTTGTCGGTTTCATTACTCTCTTTATGGGTTCAAGCAAGCCCCTCATGCCTAATTTAAGCATTTTTCTTCTATGGTCACTACTGCTGATTTTTCTGCTAGTGCTCATGATCATGTGCTCTTTGTTCATACTTCACCTCGTGAACAGACTTTTCTTCTATATGTTGATAACATGATTATTACTGGAGATGATTTTCAATATATTGCCTTTGTGAAGGCACATCTCAGTGAGCAGTTTCTTGTGTCTGATTTGGGTCTTCTTTGCTACTTCCTTAAGATTGAGGTTTTTTCTTCATCCGAGGGCTTCCTTCTATCCCAAAATAAGTATATTCAGGATCTTCTTAATCGTGCTTCTCTCACTGATCAGCGCATAACTGAAACTAAAATGGAGCTCAATATTCACCTTCGACCTACTTATGGTGGACCTCTTGATGATCCTACTCGCTATTGTCATCTTGTTGGAAGTCTTGTTTATCTTAGTGGCACTCGTTCTGATATTCCATATTCAGTTCATATCTTGAGTCGGTTCGTTTCTGCTCCCACTCAGCTCTACTATAGTTATCTTCTTCGTGTTCTACGATATCTTTATGAAACTATCTCTCCTCGTCTTTTCTTTCCTCGCTCCAGTTCTAGGCGTACTCCGATGCTACCTGGGCTAGTGATCACTTTGATCGTCGGTCTCTTTCTGCTTATTATGTTTTCCTTAGTGGTTCTCTTATTAATTGGAAGACTAATAAATTGACAACAATTTCTCATTCTAGTCTTGAGGCTGAGTTGCGAGCTATGACTCTTTTGACAGCAGAGGTTACTTGGCTGTGGTGGCTACTTGAGGATTTCTGTGTTTCTATTTCTACACCGACTCCTCTTTTATCTGACAGTACAGGTACTATTAGCATTGCTCAAGATCTAGTGAAGCATGAGCTCACCAAGCATATTAGTATTAATGCTTTCTACATATGGTCACAGGTACAAGGTCAGGTTGTCGCTCTTTAGTGTATGCCTTTAGAGCTTCAGTTGGCAGACTTGTTTACGAAAACACAGACTAGAGCTCAACACAGCTTTTATCTCTCCAAATTCAGTGTTGTTGATCCACCATGAGTTTAAGAGGATGTGTTAGATAGTATCCCAGTTGCGTTATATAAGAGATTGCTAGTTGCCTTCTATAGAGATTACTAACTTTGTATATGTATTGTCTTATATAGACTTTTCTTTTATACCTTCATGTACATGTATATATATTGACCCATTGGCCTCATATTCAATACAAGTGCTATTCATAACTGTTGTATGATGTAGTTAAATTATTCATGTTTAAAATGGTGTAATTTGATTGTTCTAGTGGTTGGAAACTTGTGTTCCATTACTAAATGCTGTCTCTTTGCCTGACAGGATGTTGCATCAAAAATTATGGCCTTCTCACAGCAAGGTCCTCGCACAGTTTGCATTCTTTCAGCGAATGGTGCAATAAGCAATGTGACACTTCGGCAACCAGCAACATCTGGTGGATTAGTGACTTATGAGGTACGCATTATATTGTGCAAAGTTGAATATGAGATTATCTACTCTTAGGTTATGCATATACTTAAATTTATTGAGTAACGTCGTATCATTCCTTCACTTGAATTACACACCATCAATCAAAAGGTGGTGCATTTACTGGAAATACTACTTTAGTCTAATGTTCAAATTCCAAGGGTACCTTGTCTAGTGTTTAATACAATAGTGCGAAAAAGCTCACAACCTAACACTGTTGGTGCTTTTGTTTTTGTACCACAACCTGAGTTGGTTGGGATGAACAATTCGTTGGCTTTTGGTCAATTTGCAGATTGTCACTGTCTTCTGTGTCCTGAACCCAATTCGTGGGATTTCTGTTGTTCACAATCACAGTAGTAGGGTCTGCGTATCCATTCAATACTGCTTTTAAAATTACGGGTCTTTATTGAAGGAATAACGAAATGAAAATCAATAAATGCATGATAGCCCAACCTTTTGCGAACTTCTTACATTCTTTGTGGCAATTTGCTCTACTATTTAGGGTTTTAACTGTATTGCAAATTTCAACATACCATAAGGCCTGCTGACAATGCTATGCGTGGATTTTCTGATGCTATATTCGTATGATTTCTGGTGCAGGGTCGCTTTGAGGTCATCTCTCTATCTAGTTCTTTCCTGCTTGCGGAGGATGGTGACACTCGCAGAAGGACTGGTGGATTGAGTGTTGCACTTGCAGGATCTGATGGCCGAGTTCTTGGAGGATGTGTAGCTGGAATGCTAACGGCTGCCACTCCTGTTCAGGTTAGATTAACTTTTGGATTTTCTTGCTTTCTTTTGGACTTAATTTCCAAACTGGTTCATAACGCTTTTTGGCATTTCTGCCATGTGTTGTGTGCCATCATCAGGTTGTTGTGGCTAGCTTCATAGCAGAAGGTAAAAAAATCCAAGCCGGCTGAGGCACGGAAGGTTGAACCGATGTCCGCCCCTCCACAGATGGCCACCTACGTACGTGGTGCCAGCTCCGGTGGCCAGTCCGCCCTCGGAGGGCACATCCAGTGCATCTTCTGGTGACTCTGGCAGTCCGATGAACCACCGCGGGATGCCTTACAACCACGCCGGGCAGCACCAGCACATGCCCCCTGCGTATGCATCTGGGGGCTGGTCACTCTCGCCGCATCATCAGAACAGGCACGACTCTGACATGAAGATGATGTCGAACTAACAACACTGCTCACCCCATCTGTCTGTTGGTTGGGCTGAATGAAGATCGAGGAGCTGATGGTTTGGGTACCGCACGGTGCATACGTGCCTCTAGTTAGTACGTCTGCGATCGCTAAGCTAGGAGATTCAGGTTCATCATCTCTCCTGTTGTTTTCCTAAGTAAAGATTAATTTAGCCGCTGTTGTAGTGCTGTTGTTTTCCTAAGTAAGATTCATTTAGCCGCTGTTGTAGTGCTGTTGTTTTCCTAAGTAAGATTCATTTAGCCGCTGTTGTAGTGCTGTTGTTTTCCTAAGTAAGATTCATTTAGCCGCTGTTGTAATGCTATAGCTCTCCTAAGTATCTAACGTCGCAGGGTTATCATCGTCATCATCGTGTATTGATGCCCGCTGATATCTTTTCCTCCTAGGCTAGTACGTAGTTGGTTACTCTCTCCGCTGATCATGTATTGTCGCTTCCGTGCTTTGCTTCGTTCCCCCGGCCGACGAGTCGACACGGCCTCGCTGCCTCCAGTCCTGGGGCTGCGGCCAACGGCGACTCCGATCAGGTCCGCCGCTTCCTCCTCCTCCTCCTCCTCCCCATCTTCCTCTTCTCTTCTCCCCGAGTAGCTCCCCCAATCCGTCAGGCGGCTGCGTTCGACTGGGTTGCTTCCGCCTCGCGCTCCCTCTCGCTCTAGTTCGGTCGCCCGATTGGTTTGGTTAGCTTAAGCTAAAACATTATATTGGGGGCTAGGGACGCGTGATGCTTTCACCGTCTTACGGCTACTACTACTGTGCCGACTCGTTTGCAGCTGCCGCAATTTCATCGATTCCCATAGATAGGTTTGGGTCTCCCCTTTCTCCTTGTCCGATGCTGTGTAGAAATCTGTCCAGTAATGGTGTAGATGGATTACACATCGTTCAGAGATGACTACAATTACCTGGCCATATTCTATTATGGCACTAACTTTGACTGTTCCCTGGTCCATGTTTAGCTCGAAAATTCAGTTAGGTTAGAGATCATTTGCCCCGACTGGTCCTCTGTATAAAAGTATGCGTTCAATGTTTGATCACGGTTAAATTGATGATCCAAATTCAGAGATAAGGCCAACTTCAGCCTCCGCTCCGCGGAGCCCCGATCAGTTATGGATCGGTTTCCAAATTTGACCTAGGTCATCACCATCTATATATTCCTTCTTGTAAGCCACTCGGGGCGATTGGTTCCCAGCGTTTTGTAACTCTCCAGAAAAATAGTGAAGTTTTGCCGGCCGGCACCGGTGGTTTTTTCCCGCAAGGGTTTTCCACGTTAAATCCGTGTCTCTTGTTCTTTGTGATTTGATCTTCTTCATATGTTTTGCGCGTTGTTATTCTAACTATCACAATGAAGAGTTCAAGCCTCTCCCAGTGTGATCAACGTCTGGCCATTAGTGGCATCGTTGAGTGGGTTTAGTTCTGTTTATTAAGATCGGTGTTGACTCGTTCTAGAACGCTCAATTGGTTTATAAGATTTCTGCATGATTTTTGTGACCAACTATGATGTGTTTTTTCTTATAATAATTGATCTGTATCTTTTCCGCATGCTGTCTTGCACTCAAATTTCTCTCTAAGTACCTTTGATGATTGGTTCTACCAGAAAGTAACGAGCCCCCTCTTTTTTGCCAGGTATTGGTGGAAGCAAATGGCTCCACACGGACATTGATTTTGAATAGGCCACGGCAGTTGAATGCCCTCTCCTCTGCAATGGTATCTCCACAAGAGAGATTGGTTAAGAGTTCCGCTAGTAGTAGCCACATTTTCTTTTAGAAAGGCTGACATGAGATCCTTTTGCTTTCATCATGTTCCAGATTATGGGACTTCTGAGATCTTTCACTGCTTATGAAGAAGAAATCGCAGTAAAGTTGTTGATTGTGAAGGCAACCAATAGCATAGCACTGCATCTCTATTATGATGTAACATTTGATATTGTTCTTAAATATAGGCTATCTATGTCTTGTTTTCTGATCTTGTAATTCGAGGGCACCCATTTGATTATTTGGATGCTGTCTAACAACACATAAGTAGAAATGGAAATTACTGTGTAAAAATCGAGAATAAGGAGAATTACATTTGTTGCCAACCCTTTCACTCATTTTGGTAAATGTATCTTCTTGTCTTTCCTTCATCTATGAGCCTTGGCTTGTAACAATTTCACCTTTAGTCCTCGGAACGTCCTTTATTTTGTCGTTGCTGTTCTTGTCTGTGCTCAATTTTGTTTCTCACTCCCTGATATTCCTATCTTGTGTTCTCTTAGATTGATATAGTTGTGGCTATCTCTTCCTTTCCTACTTTAACTACTCATGTCTATCACTGGATTCAATCGTTTCTTTTTCAGGGGAAAGGAAGAGCATTTTGTGCTGGAGGTGACGTTGCTGCGGTTGTCCACTCTATAAATAATGGTACTTAAAACTTAATCTTGTGTCCATGATATTGAATATCCAAAGCCGAATACTTCAGCTATTTTGTTTTGATTTCTGTCACATTTATTTGTCGTACATGAGTTCAATCGTTAACATTTACCGTATATATGTAGTGTTGTTCCAGACATTTGATTGACTTTACTCTATGTCCTTTTCTTAAATCAGACAGCTGGAAATATGGTGCTGATTTTTTTAGAAATGAACTTTTGTTGAACTATATCATTGCAACTTATAGCAAGCCTCAGGTGAGCTGCATCCTTTCTCCACGTAAACATCCTTGTCATTGTTCCGCACCGCTATATGCTAAAACATTCAATTGTAGGTTTCTCTTCTTACTGGAATCGTCATGGGTGGAGGTGCTGGTGTTTCTATACATGGAAGGTTTCGGGTTGCCACAGAGGACACGGTATATACTATGATTCAAACTCAAATGCGTTTTGGATTCCCTAATTGCTTATATCTTTTGACTCAGGCTGTAGTAGGGGCGCACAAAATGTTTATATGTCATGAGGCAGCCTGAGATCTGCTTGTTTGGGTTTCTGCTGATTGTTGGTTCATGCACATGGATCCAGTATTAAACTGTGTAGTGATTGCCTATCATCAAATTTATTTATGTAAGTTCACTCTTTTAATTAATTTATGCTGGTACTGTATGCATGCACATTCATATGTTATACTCTTTGCTAGTGCTGGTATTGCATCACAGTGCCTACATGCCAGGTACGAAGTTATGGAAGTTATACTTTATGTTGGCTCAAAGTACTTAATGGGAACTATTAGTTCATGATGAAGAACAATGCTTCCTCAGCTATTTCGTGCCTTTTAAGATGAATTTGAGGCCAGAACTTGTTTATCAAGTATACAGTCAGGTCGGTAATTATGTAATCAACTTCACTTGATGTATTTGAATATGTATGCAGGTTTTCGCGATGCCAGAAACAGCATTGGGACTCTTTCCAGATATAGGGGCTTCTTATTTTCTGTCTAGACTACCTGGGTTCTATGGTGACCTTTCTCTCTTACCTTCCTTATTCAATTGAATTTTCACACATAACCATGTTAATTTGCTCTGCAATAGTTGAGTCTGATGATATACTATTGTGTTGATGTTACGAGCTGACTCGGTGTGAGTTTGCTCGTAAGCAGTCTATGAAGTCTTAGCTGCTCCAGCACGGACCGAAGATGTGTCCGATGTTCCTCCTCTGTACGGCTATAGACCAATATGTCATTAAAGAATACTAGCACGAACTTCCTCAAGAATGCCTGTAGTACCTCATTCATGAGAGCTTGAAAGGTAGACGGTGCATTCGACAATCCGAATGGCATCACGAGGAACTCGTAATGGCCATGGTGAGTCCGAAAGGCCGTCTTGCCGATGTCTTCCTCCCGCATACGGACTTGATGATAGCCCGAGCGTAGGTCTAGCTTGGTGAAGAGACGAGCCCCGCGAAGCTCGTCAAGCAACTCCTCCACTACTGGAATAGGAAATTTGTCCTTTATTGTCCGCGTGTTGAGTGCGCGGTAATCCACACAGAAACGCCAAGTACCATCAGCCTTCTTGACCAATAAGACCGGCGAAGAGAAAGGTGACCGGCTAGGCCGAATGAGTCCTTGTTTCATCATAGCTTCACATTGAGATTCTATCTCGTCCTTCTGTCGATAAGGATACCGGTAGGGTCGCACAACCACCGGATCGGTACCTTCGGCAAGAGTAATCCTGTGATCGCACCATCTCGGAGGGGGAAGCCCTTGTGGCTCTGCAAAAACATCTTCATACTCGTTCAATAGCTCTTGCATAGCCGGTGCCTCTTGTAGTTCAGCATGCATCAACAGAGCTTTGCGTGGGCGCTGCATTCCTTGGAGCTGGATACCGGCCTGCTGGGGTCCAAACTCCATGGAGAGCTCTTCAAAATTCCAGTGAATGTCCCCTAAAGTCCTCAGCCATTGTACTCCTAATATGATGTCAAACCCATCAATCGGAAGTACAATAAATGGTGCTGTAAACACATGGTTCTGGATGGTGAAGGATGCGGACGGCACGGTGCCGAGGCAAGGCAAATGCGACCCTCCTGCCACACGAACTTGCTGAGGGGCACCTGCTATCTGCTGCCATCGACCCTGTTCGGCTGCGTAGGTGCTCATGAAGTTATGAGTGCTCCCACTGTCAATGAGGCCGAGCCAGTTCCTTCCCTCCATGCACACGGCCACCATTGTGTCTCCATGTTTCGGTCCCAAGGCAGCAATCATGGATAGTGAAATATCAGTGTCCTACGGCATAAATTCCTCCTCCTCATGTTCCTCAGCTTCTTCTTCCTCGATCTCCAGATGGAACAGGCGCTTACATCGATGCCCCCTGGTGTAAACTTCATCACAGTTGTAACACAACCCTTTTGCCCTTCTTGCTGCTAGTTGGTCTGCGGTGAGTCGCAATTTGGCTGGGGTAGAAGCCGCACTACTCTGCATGCTCGTGGCCGGCGTTGGGTTCGCACGTCCACCCCCCGTCGCGGACTGGGTTTGTCCGCCTCCTCCCTGAGAGACGCCAAAAGATGCTCGTCCAATGGGGATGGGTGTTCCGTTACCGGTGCTGACATTGGTTATTCCTCCTGAAGCTATCTGGGTCGACGCCGACCCTCCACGGCTGAACTGGTATCGCCCGCGGTTCGCGCCCGACATACTCTGCATCGCCTCCGCAATCCACGCCGCCTTCCTTGCCTCTGCTTCCCTTGCGAATCCGATTGCTTCAGAGAGATCCCTCGGTCGCTCACGGCGCACGTCCGCTCCCAAAGCCACGGACAAGCCAGCCACGAACAGTTCAATCTGATCTGTTCTCTTCATCTTTGGAGTTCGTGCCAAGCGTCGCTGAAACTCCCTTGCATACTCGTCTACTCTGCTCTCCCCCTGCTTCAGGTTCGCGAGATCTCCCAGGGGTCCTGCGATTGAGTGCTGGGTGAAGCGCTGGATGTAGGACTCCGAGAAATCTTCCCACGATATCCATGATTCTTCCTGTTGCCAGTTATCGAGCACCTCCTGTGCCTCGCCGGCAAGATGGAGTCCGGCGACTTCCACATATTCCTCTTCGGGTATGCGATGCAGCCGGAAGAACCTTTCACATTTCCGCAGCCACCTCAGAGGATCTTCCGTTCCGTCATACTCCGGGAGATCAAAGCGAGGCGGACGAGGTATCCACCGCTTTCCTTGCTCGTCCTCATCTTCCCGCCAACCGAGTCCCCGTCATCTCCCTGTCGCTTGTTTTTCACGAGTCTGGGTCGGACGATGTCCATGAGCGGCGTGTCTCTTTGGCAGAGATCCATCGGAATCATCTTCCAATTCGCCAGAGCCGCGACCGCCCGCGTGGCGGGAAGCTTGACCTTCCCGGCCTCCGTTTTGGTTTGAGTCTGCCATCGGCGCCTTTTCCTTCAATAGTTTCATAATCTCTCCCATCATGGTCTTCATCTCCTTTACCTCCTTCTCGATCATCACACCCGATCATCTCTCTGGAGCGCCATCGCTCGATTCTGCGGGCTCGATACCAATTTGTTACGAGCTGACTCGGTGTGAGTTTGCTCGTAAGCACGGGTTCCCGGCCGAAGACCGGGTCGCAAGCTGCTCGACGACGTTGAGGCCGTCGTGGCGGCGTGCGCCTGGGGATAGGCTGTTTTCGGAGCCACCGCCTTAGATCACAATTGGCATACAAAGCATATCCTTTATTGATTTCCAGCATGGCTATATATATAGGACTCAATACCCCTGATCCCTGAGGACCCAACTCCAACTAGGACTCTGTCTCCGATTCCATCCAGGAGACAAGTTATTAATCGAAATTAACTAACTGCCAGATGCTTTCCCAACTAACTTTCTTTCCTAATCCCCATCCTAACTTGAGCCGGACAGGACTCCTTCATGCGGGATTTTCCTGGACCTGGCGTCTGACATAGACTCTATCTAGCCCTTGGCCCATAACAGTTGATTTTAGTTAGTTTGCTTAGTGACTTTCATAGAATCTCCTCTCTCTTTTTTTATAAAAAAAAAGAACTGTAGAGTAGTGCAGGATATTATTCACAATCGTGGACAGTTATGCATCCTTTGCATGCTTCGTTACAATTTTAGAATAGCTGTGCTTATTTGTTTTTTGATTGGTGCTTCATATGCAATTCATCTGTGGAAGTATAAAAGGCAAAAGCAAATGCTTGAGGTATTAATAAGGATATTATCACTAGAAAATCAAATTTGAATATTCATGTTGCATGGCTGGGGAAATATATGCCGCCAAGGTTCTGAATGTCTATTTAACTTCACCGGTTCTCAAAGATTTGTTAGTTGAACTTGAGTGAGGGATCAATGGTGAATTCGTGATACACCCTATTTAGTTGGTGGCAAAACTATCCTGAGATCGTTTTCACTGAACTGTTATTATGTCTTTCTCCAGGGGAGTATGTTGGTCTTACTGGTGTAAGATTGGATGGTGCTGAAATGCTTGCATGTGGGCTAGCAACTCATTTTGTCCATTCAAATGTAGGTTTGGTGATGACTTAAATTTTAGGCTCAGTCATCACCATGTACTTGTTTCTTACATCCGTGGAAGTTGATCAATTTATCATTTTCTGTCCTGGGCCCTCATTCCTTCAATCTTTTCTTCCAGTTATGACTTTCAATGTTAAATTTGTGGTCAAGATTTGTTATACCATACTACATGCATTCTAACCTTGTTGACCTAACATCTGCAAGTTCTCAATTTCAGTTGGCATACATCTTTGAGGTTAAGTATGTGTTAATTTTGCTCTATAATTCATAGTATATACTTTTTTCCAGTGGCTGCTGTTGCTTGAAGAATCACTTAAAAAGGTGGACACTTCTGATCACTTTGCTATATGTGGAATTATCGATCAATTTTCTCAACAGCCATCACTGAAAAAAAAACAGTGCTATGAATAGGTAAGGGTGCAATTGTATTGACATTATCTATTCGTGCATGTGGAGTTTATCAATAATGAAATGATAACTTATTCTATCTCTGCTCTGTCCCTTGTGAACATGGATATCCTGGACATATTTTGATGCTAACATGTGGTTGTTGTAGCTTCATATCATGAACCATGTCGTATGAAAATTTTCATAGAAAATTATGTTTTATTTTGTTACAACCAGCCAGTCAGGTTAATTAATACACAATTTTAAGTTAGCTACAAACTCAGAATCTCTAGTTCTATCAGATCTACAACTTGTTTTAGGAAACTCTCCTATGTTTCTTTGTGCCCCAACATGTTAGTTTTCTACTTTCATGTTCTTCTCGTCATGTGGTTGTCATTTTTTCCTTGTCAATAGTCTGAAAAGATGGCTATACTTTACCGATCTGTTTTATTAATTTCGGCTTGTAACTTTTTGTATTTTCCTGTCCATAATCCGTAGCAATCTGTTGTTCCCATTGATGTAAGATAACAATGCGTGAAATACCTGAATTGATTGTTGAAACTTACTTTTGCTATTGCTTCTTAATCTGGTCTGAAGGCCCATGTTAGATACTAGCTGAAGTCCACGTTGCCTGTAATTAAGGCCATATATTTTTTTAGAAAACGAAAGTTTTTATTAATTTTAAGAAAATTACATCGAGAAGATACAATTCCTTGAAATAACTTCCGGCCTCTGCTTAAAAAAGCACACAGCCAAACTAGAAAAAAGAAAGAGCAAAACGCACACACTAATAGCTAGCAATCCGAAGACTAGACCGCCACCCATGCGCACGGGAGTAGAAATCCATGACCACCCGAACCAAACGTTGAGAAGCCTCCATCAAAGTACTCCGCACCTCCTCCTTCGCAATACATACCACGTGACGTAGCGATGGGTAATATTGAAAATAACCTGTAAAGGAGAAAGGTTGGTTTTCTTTTGAAAAACACAATCATTCCTACATAACCATATAGACCAGCACGTAGCAGCAGCACCAAGAAGAGCGAGGTTTCTAACATTTGTACCAAAACCCCCTAACCAACTTCCAAACATATTATCAATGCTGACAGGACTAGATATTTCGGAGGCCAAATATATAAGAGTCCAAACTGTGCGTGCAAAACGGCAATCAAAGAACAGATGCCTAATTGTCTCAGGTTCTTGACAAAAGCAACATGTCCTGCATCCTTGCCAATTCCGCTTCGCTAAATTGTCTTTAGTTAGAATTACTCCCCTTCTAAGGTACCACATAAATACTTTGATTTTTAGTGGAACTTTAAGTTTCCATAACCGTTTATATGAAATTGGGGTAGCACGTTTAATCAATGTGAGGTAAAAGGATTTCACAGAATATAGACCATTATGACACAAATTCCAATAAAACTCATCATCAGACTGTGTTAAATTAATGTTAACGATACGTGAAAATAAATCATTCCACGCCACTAATTAAGGCCATATATTGTAAGGACTCATTTTGATTTCGCAAGAACTTTTTTTTTTTTGGTGCCATGAGTTGTGTGATCCATTTGATGTTCTGATCGAATTATTGCCTAATTCCTCCTTTGTCACTTCCATTCTTTTCATGCTCCAAGGCTGGAAATAATCAACAAATGCTTTTCGAAAAGAACAGTAGAAGAAATCGTATCCGCTCTTGTGAGTTTTCCTAGAGTTAACTGTGCATTTCTATGGATTTACTAGTTTTGTCCAGTTAAATTTGATATATAATATGTCAGGAACAAGAGCTCCAAATGTGGCTGATGGATGGGTTACTGCTGCAATCCAATTGTTGACGAAAGCTTCTCCTACTAGTCAGAAAATATCTCTCAGATCGGTATGTTTCAAACTCCTCCAAAGCATATTTCTTGATCAATACAAGTGCTATTCATAACAGTTGTCTTGCTGTCTTGGCATGCAATGTTACTCCCTCTGATTCCAAATGTAAGTCGTTTTGGACATTGAGACAGTCTCCAAGGAGACACTTTGACCATCATTTTCTATGAAAATATGTTATTTCAAATAAAATTAATTATAAATTATGAAAGTATATTTCATGATGGATCTAGTAATACCAATTTCATGTTGTCAATCTTGGTAATTCCTTATATATTGATGGTCAAACTTAAAAATGTTTGACTGGCACAGATTATAAAACGACTTGCATTTGGAATCGGATGGAGTATTTGTAAGTATTTAATATTTGGTTCGATCTGTTGACCCTTGATATGGATTCCACTTGGCCTATAAGTTGAAGCTGCTAAACTCTGGTGCTTGTGCTTTTTTACAAAAGATCAATAATATAGTTCTTTCAGTCTGCATGACAAATTACAAGTTTAGGCATACCAATTCCAAAATCCTTGGAATTGTTGGTGCTCGATCCAAACATTTGTGTAGTATTTTGGCTGTCTGCACAACTAGCAGTACATAGCAACCAGATATTTCACTTTTGTATACTGCAATTTCAAACGAAATTTATTTTCGGCATTATGGTGTGTGTGAAATTTCTATATCCTGGTTTGACATTGGAGAATTGTAGTGCGGCCAAACCTTATCCCCTCCCCTCCTTTCAGGTACCCCCACTTCCCTTCCTCGTCTCCTCCTGCATTCAGTCCTATTATTAGAACTCCTGCACTTTTGTCTGAAATTGACAATTGATTGACAGTAGCCATCAGCTGGTGCCTGGTGCCAATTTCTCACATCATCTCTGGATGGCATGTTTGGATATTCCCATCAAAAGGAACTTCCTCAACCTCGGGATCTCAGATATTAATGTTTTGAGTTGGTAGGAGTTCAATTAAAGATTTTTACGGGTCACACATTGTCTACATCCAGGATAGCAAGATGACAATATTGTTGTCTTCTAGCCTATTTAGGTTTGATATCCGACCTCCCTGAGCAAGATCTTGCGGTCTGTCTTGGACCAGTACAAGACTACAAGGTGGAAGTTCGTGTTAAGAAATATATTGCCTTATATAAGCTTTCCTTTTATACTCTTATGTACATGATTTCTTTATATAGGCTTTTCTTTTGTACCAGCTTGTATATCAATATATTCTGGCTTATTAGTCTCATGATTGGTTAGGAGGAACTTGATTGGTTTTCAAAAATTTATGAAGCAAGTTTGCGGCCATGTTATACAAAGCTGATACTAAGTGAGATCGATGATCCATGTCTCATTTTGATAGCATCTAGGCCCCCTAATTTTTAATTATATATGTTTATGGGGTTTTAGTGTTGATGATTAGGTCAATGAGCACTTGGTGATGAGGATTCTTGAAGTTGGAGTCTAAGAAGGCATCAAGCAAAAGCAAAAAAGAAAAAGGTCAAGATTAAAGACTCTTGTTGCTAATTTTGGCTTGGGAGATGTTTCAGATAGGGTTTCTTTGATTTTGCCATTCTATGAAGGGGGACCATACACAAGTGAGAACCTTGGTTCATAGGCTAACTCATTTAGATTGTTTGGAGTTAAGGTCATATCAAATATATATTCCCTCTAAGATCAATTCTTTACCCAAACAAATAGTATTCCTTTAACGCCGGACCAACCTTGTTTCCTCTGAAAATCAGTCTGGCGCAAACTAAGTCCACGTCGAACCTTGCCTTTTTCAGTTCGGTGCTAAA
This sequence comes from Guadua angustifolia, assembly GCA_036346375.1. Lineage (NCBI taxonomy): Eukaryota > Viridiplantae > Streptophyta > Magnoliopsida > Poales > Poaceae > Guadua > Guadua angustifolia. The sequence continues at coordinate 21,666,583 of CM070518.1, read as the reverse complement.
AACCACACAGATAAAAATCAAACCAAGTGTATTCCATTCACGCCGGACTAATTTGGTCTACTCTGAAATTTAGTCCGGCGCAAGCTAAGTCCTCGCCGGATCATGCCTTTTTAGTCCGGTGTTGAAATCCTCTTTTGCAAAAATTAAGCCGAGCGTACGCCTTTAACGCCGGACCATCTTCCGCTGGTACAAAATCTCATCCGACGATAACTCATGTTTACGCCGAACCAACCATCTTCTTAGTCCGACACAAATGCACATCTCTCGGTTATTTCTCTCTTGCTTTCCAAAAAGGTCTGTCGGATCAAACTCCTTCTGAATTTCCTTCTATGGCGGACCAGACAATTTTAGTCCGGCACAAACATGCGATTCCCAATTCTCTCGCCGTACTCAATATATTTCCAAAATCTGTGTACTACGGACCTAACTAGCTTAGTCCGGCGCAGACGCTCTTTCCTGAATTCTTGGTCCGGAGTACAAAGTGCAGTTTGTGAAGCTTAATCAAGCTAAGTCCATGGCAATTGAGTTTAGTCTGTTTTTGACAGTCTGTCACATCCAACGGCTACTGTGGCAGGTGTAACGGCTAGCTTCTGTTCAGATGACTATATAAGCACTGCCAGAGTATTCATTTGTAAGATTTTTTATCTCCTTGATCTTTTAGCACCTTAGGGCTCTCAACCCATCAAGGAGACCGTGCTTCACCTCTGAAACTCAAATTCTACATTTCTAAGTGTTCTTACTCCAAGCTTAGTCTAGTTAGTGATGTGCTAGTGAACCAAAGGATAGGGTTTATGGATAGTCTATTACTCTTGGAGTTGAGCGTTCCAACACGACTTGGAGGAAGTGTTGGTGCGACATGTCCAAAAGAGATTGTGAAAGGCCACCACTGTTGTGAGAGGTTGGGACTCACCTCACCGGAGTGGTGAAAGAGTCACCCTAGTGGAGATCAAAGCTACTGCAACTAGCTTTGTGAGAGCAATACTTCGTCAGAAGTGCTCTAACGTGGAAGTAGGAGCTTGGCTCTGAACCACGGGAAAAAATTCCTTGTGTCTCTTCATTTATTTACTGTTGTTAATCTTTGATATCTATTGTGCTAGTTCTTGCTTCTTTTGTTATATCTGTGCTTTCTTGTAGAATATTTTGAATCATCGGTATTTAAGCTCTTGGGTTCATTTTTAACTAGTGCTAAAGTTTAATACTTAAACCTAAAATTTTTAAAAGTTGCCTATTCACCCCCCCTCTCCTCCTCTAGGCCGACTCGATCCTTTCACATTTCTGTACTGGTGCTTAGTTTTTTTTTCTGTAATTGTGATTTCAGATAAGAGAAGGGAGACTGCAAACTGTCGGTGAATGCTTACGTCGAGAATATAGAATGGTTTGCCATGTGATGCGCAGTGACTTCAGTAGAGACTTCTTTGAGGTAATATCAACATCTTCAACAGTGGTCTTGTTTATTCGAGATCAATGTATATCTAAAATCCAATTCCTGTTGCAGGGATGCAGGGCTATATTATGAGATAAAGATCGAAATCCAAAGGTCATATTATTTCATATTTACAATGGTTCTCTGAAAATACATTACATGCCTTATTTCATTTGACATACCCTCTGAATTCTGTTGATCACAGTGGATGCCTCCAAGTTTGGAACAAGTGCACGATGAGGTTGATGATCCACAGTGGGAGGATCTGAACCTACCTGCCAGACGTTCCCATGGACGAGGACTGGTTCCCAAGCTTTGACCGAAGTCTTCGGCGAAGGATTCAAGACTTCAATTGAATGAAGCCTCAGCGGTGGTTCTGACATCGTCTCAAATTTGATAAATTCATGGACACAACCGATGAAATAAATCTGAACACATTTTATAGGCCCACATAAAGTCTTCGTTGTTTATGGAGGAAGGTTTGCCCTGCTAGAATTGGGGGGAAGAATCATCGCAGACGCTGTATTGTGGTTGTTGTTTTTCTATGTTTAATGGTAGCGTTATGCGGCCCACTGGCAGAATGCTATTGGCGGTCCACGAAGGGCCCATGGTACTTCAATTTCAGAAATTTCATCAGTTTTCCCATGTATGCTCTCAACTCAAGGGTAGCACTTACAAGAATAGATAGCATTTGTACGCCGTATGGCTTACACACCTTTCTTCCTATGGCCGCTAATGGACAGCTCATTGAGATACACAGTATGTATGAGCCTTACGCTTTTGTTTTAAGAACTCCTCGTAAGTGAAGACAGGAACGTCCAAACTATTTGATTTGTCGTCATCGAATGTGCCGAATGCAGCGGCTTCAACTACTGAAGCAAGTAGAAAAAGACAATCGCAGCAGCCAGCATGCTATTGGCCTTCATGAGGGCCGGGCTTTTAGCTCGGTTCGCAGCGGAGTCGTCCAACCCGATCGAATTTCTCGCGTCTTATTAGGATATAATTAAAACCGAATGCACAATTCCACGTGTGTATTAAGTGGGACAACGTTTTTCTTCACTTTAGAGATAATAGAGTCACTGATCATTTTCTTAGCATATGTAAAGAACGTGCACACGTGTACATACATATAGTGTATGAGTATAATGTATGTGGGTTATATGCATCTGTATTGTAAAAAAAAAAAAAGGACTATTGGCTTTCGTGGTGAGGCCGGGAGCCGTCGCTTTCCCGGTTGCTTTTAACCGCACCGTAGCCACCACTCCTTTTTTTCTATCCAGAGGCGAATACCAAGTCATGGCCTATTAAATTTGGACCATACCGATACTCCTTATCATAGTAATGTTTCTATATAAAATAAAACAGTCAGGGTCACGAGCTTGTGAAAAGTCTCCTCTCTCTTCGTCGTGTGTGTAGCCATCTCACAATGGTAGCTTAATTTTCTTCCCTGATCGATGTCGTCACCCGGATAGATTCTTTTTTATCTCTCTTCTTTTTACAGGGGCTCACAGCGTTTCCACTTGGTCTACTTTATTTCGGCCTTTTTTTTTTATGATTCTTGTGTTCTCCAGCGGGGCTTTGACCGTGCATGGTATATCCTACTAGCTAGTTTAGTTCCTGGCAAAAAATAAAATAAAGAAAGGATTACTGCAGGTAGTATATATAGAAAAATCACTTGACCAGTTGATCTAGCTGAAGCCATGAGCTTAGTTAAATTTAGGGCAGGCAGGCCCAACCCAACCACTAGCTGGCTGGACCAGCACCTAACTTAGTTAACCATTGCTTCCTCGTCATCAAAAACTTCTGATACCTCCCTTTCAAGCTTCCTCTGCATTCATCGCCACTGCTGCTGCAGAGTACGTAGGGCTACGTACGTACGTGCCGTGTATTTTTCAGGCAGCATGTACGTAAAAATCACATGCCAAATGAATCTTATTGTGAAGCTAGGGCCAGGGCACAGTGGTGCCGACGTACTACTTACTATACGCGTGCGTGGACAATGTATGGTTGACCCGATCGATCGAGAAGCTTCAAGCAATCGAATACTCCTACGTACCGTACGATCGATCTAGCTAGCTAGCTGCTCGTACCATTGATTAATTACTAATATAATCTGCCAGATCCACATAAAATTAACGAACAGTTCTTTAGGACTTGTTAGAGGGAACCAATTAATTAAGGCTTTGATTGATGCATGAATGAATGAATCATATATATATATAGCATGTATAGCCCAATCGCCGCTGCGCCGCACCAACACCCCTTTTCGTAAATTTTATCGTCGTTCGTCGTGGGTGGAAAAGGATCCAGCAAGATATACGTGCAGTGTGTAACCATATTTAAATATAATGAAGGACCTTGTTTTACCAATAAGACATACCCCTAGTCTAGTCTAGTCTAGTCACAAAAGATAGTCGAATATTGTAAACTTTTGTTATTAATACATTGTTGAGTGTTTAGGGCATCCGCAATGGTGCCTAGTCAGCTATCTATAAGAAATCCATATCAGCATGTATCCTATGTGGCAAGCAATTAAATGAAGAGAGAGCTACCGCTATCTACAGGACACATAGATTGTCTATTAATTAAATGAAGAAAGAGAGAGAGAGCACTCTATTAATTAAAAATAGCTATAGACATCTATATAGATTCACCATTGCAAGGGCTTAGGCTATTCCCAGTGCATAGTAACATATTCATTTAATACATGCCACATAAGCATTTTTGATGATGTGGCAAGAGATTTAAGAGGGGAGAGAAGAAAGTTGTATTTTGAGGAAGATAGTACTACTTGGGCACGAAATCATAGATATTGAAACTTGAATCATCTAAGTGGCCCACAATTCATACTCTCATACACATCTAGCATTTAATTATCTTGTGGGGACTAAGAAATAATCCATGATATAATGCATTGGGGTAGTTGTATCTTCTATAATATCATATGACATGGCAGCTTTGGATATTGTGACAAGATACAATGCACTGGGAATAGCCTTACTATAGTATGGTATATAGATGACATGGATCTTACTATAAAGAGCAACTGTCTTTAACCATTGCGGATGCCCTTAGATCGGACTTGTGAAGAAGGGCATACATTAATTACCATGTAAATTTTTGCCGAAAAGTACTTTTGGTGACTGTTCATCCTTGGGTAGGCATCTTTTGTGGCGGCAACAGTTGGCGCCATATACACACAATATACATACCTAGCTCGATTCTTTTGGCGGCTGTTAGCTTAGAATATTAGGTCTACGCAGCAGCCACTTCCCATGCTGCCTTTCCGCTCTAGCTCCTTCCATGCACGCTAGCTAGGATCACTTCTCCCTGATTATATATCTTCATGCGTGGATGACTGCAATATGCATGCGTTCATCACTTGCACTTTTATATATCGATCCATCCGTGCAAATTAAGTCATTTGTACGTTCATGGCAATTAACTAATCTCTTTCCTCTCTCGTTAGTTTGTGGCATCAGAGCATCGTCATGGCTTAAGCCTATACCGAGAACCCAAATGCATGTCGGCCTATCTTCTCCCTTCTCTTGCTGCCATTAACTGCTTCTTGCATTGCTTGTTTACACGCGTCGTCAACATGACGTGTCATTACCTCTTTGCAGCACATATATTCCTCGGCGTTCTTCAACGTTGCCGGCCGTGCTTCCGGCCACAACCTCTTATGGACGTATCAGATATATATGTCTCACTCGATCCATTGTATCCATGGAGGATCATATCTGCTCTGCCTCCTCTTCTCCGCGCGTCGCCCATGACTTGTGTCTGTTGCTGCTGTCGCGGGGCCTCCCACACTAACGTCGGCCTTTTCTCCACTACTACAGAACGGCACATCAGAATCGGTTCTTTTTTAGCATTAGAATCGGTTCTAGTGGCGATACGATGTCCTTAGATAGTGATGAGATGGAGCTATCAGAATCGGTTTTGACCCGATCGTGATAAAATGTCATCGAGATCGGTGTCATCGAATCACTTCTCTTAAAGAACCGATTACGATGAGGGGTCATCGAAATCACTTCCCTTAAAGAACCGATTCGATGACCCATTGGGTGTGCCATTTTGCAAATTCTCCAAAAAAGCCTGATTAAAGCAGTATGCACAATATATATCATCACATTCTCAATACGAACACGGGATGCATATATCACATTCACGAAACGAAACGCTTTAATTACAACACATATATATCATAGTCGTTCACAATATACAACTCAAACATGCTTGACAATCAAGACATGGACTTCCTCGATACATATCAAATTGACATATATTATTAATATTGTTTACATATGGACTAGTAGGATGCTTGGGATCTCTAAACTGCCATCCTCGATATAACTTCTAACCAGTACCAACGGCATAAGTGGTCTCGTAAATTGTTGAGTGCTTTCTTGTCTAAAATCTTACGGGGATATTGATCTTACGGAAAAGCGAAATGATCAGATTAATTTCAGTTTCAAAATTTCTATGTAAAAGGCTAAGTATATTATTATGCACGACATATACCTTAGGGAAAAGTTGTGAGTTGCCGACCACGATGAGCATGTCTTGCATGACATAGAAGCCGCAATGGTCACCGCTTACTGTTGATGGCACTTGTGAAGAGAAAAAGAAATTCAGCCCACGAAGATTAGATGTCAAAAAATTAATCATATATATGCTAGGCACTTGTACCTTAAATCGCTTATCTTTGCGGTGTCTTGCCCTTTTTGTCGTCGTGCGGCCCTCCTTCATCGACATAGTCCGAGAAACCCTGCATACATTGGAGAGCACCATTGAGTCAAAAAAATTAACGTGGTTAAATTCCTCGAGATGTGTTAGGTTACAATAATGTGCTTATACGCAAAGGAGGCTTGATCGCGTATGCCATCGCTCTCTTCTCGTAGAGTTAAATGTATAGATGTGTTTTCACTCGGAGCGAGGACGAGTAGAACCCAATGGTTGCTTATTAAATAAAATGTAGTGCAAGGAAATAAGTTCACATACGGTTTTAAGTGCGTACAAGTAATTGAATCGAAAAGTACTACTTACTCCTCGTGAATGCGGCAATACAATGAAGTCCTTTTTAGACTCAAAGATGCAATACCCCTTGATGTAGCTAGCAACGAACACCGGTTGAAGCCTAGCCAAGGTCACAGACACAAGCTCGGGTCGATAAACCCAACCGTGTAGATGTGTCACGGCTCGTTGTCTCATTATCCTCGCAACTCGTGTTGAATGTGAGAAAACATAATGCAAAATCCTATAAAAGTCATGGCGCAAGCTATATGGTGTGATACTCACAGCGTCCATGATCGTAAAGTAGAAATATCGGCGGCTTTCATTTGGTACACACGAATAGATCCTCAAACCGGCGGGAATGTTCCATCCTCGTCACGGTGAAAATGTACCATTTTATACTTCACGTTGAAGTCGACTCGGCGCTCTTCGTCTTCACCTTATCAAGGTACCATCCATGGAGTATGCGAGTCCATCTGCCTAGATGATTCAGTTAAATGCGATGCAATCGGGGGCTTTCCATGCTCGTAGGCCTTATAATCATCTGAGGTGCACGTGGCTGTCTTGACTTTTCTTTCTGGGCGAAGGAGTCTCAGAGGTCAGGCGATGGGCTTTTCAGGTACCTTAAGGGGCGCCAGGCCTCTGTCGGCTTTGCCCTCTTGTGGAAGGAGTCTCGGAGGCCTCCTGTGGTTCTCTGAGTCTCGGAGGCCTCTGTGGTTCTCTGGGAGGCGAGGAGGCGAGGAGGCGCAAGCCAGAGCAGGGAGGCGAGGCGGCGGAGGAGGCGGGAGGCGAGGATTAGGCGCAGGAGGCGAAAGCGGAGGAGGCGAGGCGGGAGGCAGGGAGTAGGAGGCGAGGAGGGGAGGAACCTCTGAAGCACGCATATATTTAACTTCTGCGCAGAGTAATCTTGGAATGGTAGAGAAGGCGTGGAGGGACTTTTTACCTTGACCAAGATCTGACACCGTCGTGGGCCACTTGATGAGCGACATGCGTGCTTGCCCGAGTGGTGATATCTTCGTTGGGGGAATCGAGCACATGTGAAAAGAAGTCTTCGTGGGCGTAGTCCACCGCACCTCATGTAGCCCTTCCCCACAGTGACCATGCGATGTCCGGTCTCGTTGCATGGAAATGCAACCCGCGGCAACCTCGGCGGAAATCCATCCTCCGTCATGATGGTGGTGGCGCACTTCGCAGCACTGCAAGAAGTGTACAACGAGGAAAAACATTGCGGGAGTTACACTCGTAGCTTTAACTCGGAAAAATTAATTATTACCTTCACCGAGGACCGGTCTTATCATTTTTGGAACTGCGGTGCTAGGTCGAGCACGACTTCTCTATGAGAGTCGAGGGCATCGCTCGACTCGGGAAATCATCGCCATCATCTCGGCCCTCAGGCGATCCTCACGTGCCATCATCTCCCCTCTTATCTCCTCCTCACGTGCCATCATCTCCCCTCATCTCCTCCTTAATCTCCTCCCTCAGCTGCTCCCTTAGTGTGTCCTTGAGGCGCTCCTCACGTGCCTGCCATGACCTTGATATGGCACTCGCAGCGTCATCTTGAAAGTAGGACTTCTTCGTGTGTCCCGCCCTCACGGCAAGCACCGCCCTTATGGTCGGACTTCCGATCGCAGACGACAGATGTCCTTCGACCCTTAGCTCGGGAAGGTCCCTGTTCTTTTCGCTAGCTTACCTCTTCTGTCATAGCGAATCTGAATTAGATTTGAAATACAACAAGTTGGGTCAATTGTATTGTACTAAGTTAGATGTCTTACGATGGTAGAGACGACTTGGCGGTAGCGAGGTTTGCAACTACAAGTCGCCCGTCGAGGTTTTCTTTGTCCTCGCTAATACCCGCTTGCGTGCCGCTCCTCGATATGTGGGAATAAGGCATCACCGTCCGGAGTGAGTGCACTCCTCGGCTAGTCGCGCCCACTCGCCTTCTTCCCTCATAGCCTTTGTCACCGAGGGTGGTGCGGGTGCGTGTTAAGCCTCGACGGCGGTGTTCCTCTCTCTCATTACTTGCCGCCTCGGGTGTACCCTTCATCCTCGTGAACTCCGCCCAAACATCGGGGGTCACAAATGGATACCTCTCGAATGGTGTCTGCCTTTCAAAGACGTACTCAGCGTGCATAAGGGTCTTGAAGTGCCTCAAGGCCACACCTATCCTCTTCAAGGCGTCTGTCTCGCTTTGGGTTCATCTTCCTCCTCTATAATCCATTTACTCTTAACCTCGTCCCACAACCGATTCTTACGCTCGTGTGACTTCCTTTCTCCAATCCTTAATTGTTATGGGCACTCTCTCCCTCACCAATTGGCCAAGAAATGACCCAGTGTCGCCCCATGTACTTAGGAGGGCCCGTCACAGGACCCGTGGCATTGAAGCGGAGAACTGCGGCATTCTCCTGTAGCCCCTTTGTTTGGTCCTCGGGTCTTCCTCACCTTACTCGGCCCTTGAGTAATGGAACCATGCTCGGCCCCTCGGCTGACACCTTCTACTCACTGTCAGCGGCGAGCCGATGCTCTCTAGTTGTGACATTTTGAGTTTTCTTATCGATAAGGTCATATGTGTGACATGAGAGAAAGCAATTTGAAGCTACTATATGCACTTGACAATAAATCTTGTAAAGGATCAACAGATAATTCATAGTATGCAATTGTTAGAACAAAAGTCTATCTATTGACTAACTAAATAAGTTCAATGATAACTCCTAATCTCTAAATTGACGGATACATGTGGGTTCATAACTTAAACTCTAACCTATGCTCGGATAAAAAACAAAAGCCCATTCCATATGACAAGTGAATTTAGCACTAGCGGATGTTTGGAAATACCAACAAGTTTGATTTCACAACATCAGCGAGAGAATTTGAGCATTAATGTACTAATGCAATGGCAATAATACTTGCAAGACAATAGGAACAATAAATTTGGTTTTCGATACTTGCAAGAATAGCAACACAAGAAGGTCAAGTTAGTAGCGACATAACATGCAATATCATTGACCAACTAAATACGCACCAACGATAACCCCTAATCTCTAAATAGGTTTGGTCCTAATCCCATTCGAGGATATGTGGTTCGAGCAAGTTCCTAAGCCGTTGTACAACCGAGAGAAAATTTGGCTGACATCTCATTGTTCTCCGGATACACGTCTCGACAACAGTCAAGAGGGTGTGTATCCGGAGAACACCGAAACGCTACGAAATCAATTCGGTTGTACAACATAGCTCAGAACTTGCAACCACATATCCTCGAATATCAAAAACGTGGACAATTGAGATCGCTTGCTTATGAATATCTTTGAAATGGCATATTCATAATCAAGTACTCTCGAGCAGGAGACGTATATTACGCATTTTGAACTCTAACGTAGATCATATTACAAGAACAATAATAACATGCGGGTAAAAAATACAAGTACAGTAAAAAAGCACTATACCCTGGATTGTTGGAAAAATTGTGAATATAAGAGCAAGACTTTGTACATTATTCCTTTAAAACATATGAATAAGAATACATAATCCTCTAGCAACCAGTATGACACAAATATGACAATATTTAACCATTTTGTGTCATCCATTCTAAAATTATGTCTATCACCTCAAATTAGAGGAATAAATTTAATGTGCTCTCGAATTGGGTTAGAATGAAGATAAGAATCTTCACCACAATCATAAATGAGCTAGACTAATCAATTCGGTGACTTAAGCCTTGAACCCTTACCACCTTAGCATGCACAAGAATTGATTAAATATGGTTCATTTATTACAATTCAATATATATAGCTAGAAACATGTCGGTTTTATCCTGGCCGGTGTTACGATCGGATCGACAACACAATAAGCGAGCCAACAAAACTATCTCGAGATCAAGTTAACAATGACGGCCAATTGAACCAAGTGGCGAAGTGCAGTGGGGCAAACTACCATGGTTAATATATCAAACCGATTCGAGATCGGTTCAACAAAGTATACTAACAGAACCAAATGACGATTGCTCTGTCAGATTAATCTATCAAATGAAGCAAGTTCAGTTCAAATCATTTGTTAACTAGATCATGAAAATTGTTTTGATCGATGATCGCAATATTTATCTGAATCTTCGGATATAATCGGACAATAATTAACTATCCTACCAATCGGACCGGGCAATTTACAAGCGAGGTTTACTACAAGCGAGAATCAAAGCTCTTTGCGAGAGAATACAAAAGCAGTGAATATAATCAACAATTTCAACCATGCAAGACTAGTAGTTCAAGGCCTAAATCACATCATTAATGTCATGTTCATTAATAACCCAAAGATCATCACAGAGAGCAATCGAACAACCGAATAGTAAATCGAAATTAGAATCTCTGAAATACTCACGAAAGAGCGGACTCAAAGCGGCGGCAATGGGGCGGCAAGGCGGGGGGCGATGGGCGCGTCGAGGCGTCGAGGCGATGGGAGACGGGCGGGGAGGCGAGGCAGGGGCACCGCCGCGGGACGGGCGGCGAGGCGAGGCACCGGCGCGTCGGCGGCTAGGGTTAAGCGTGGAGCGGGATCTGGTAGCTGCCAATGGCTATGGTCGTGAGATGGGCGGGTTTTAAGAAAAGCGATAGATTGCACACTCATTAGTATCACTCTTTTAAGAAAACCGACATCGATGTTAGTCATCGGTATCACTCTTTAAGAAAAGCGACTTCGATGCTTCATCATTAGTATCACTTTTTAAGAAAACCGACATCGATGAGTTATTATTAGTATCACTCTTTTAAGAAAACCGATCTTGATGCTTTATCATTAGTATCACTCTTTTAAGAAAAGCGATACTGATGTTTCATCATTAGTATCACTTTTTTAAGAAAACCGATACTGATTCTTTGTCATTAGTATCACTCTTTTAAGGAAAACCGACACTGATGTAGTTTATTGCACTATTCCTTTTCAGACATCTACAAGTTCTGAATTTTCAACATTTCGACAAAGAGAAAAATGCCATAACTTTGTCATACATTGTTGAAATTATTAGAAATTTTGCGAAACATATTTCAGATCTTGCAAAACTTTTCATAAAATAATTTTTGGAAAAAGCCACCTCATTCAAGAAATATGCCAAAATTCATTTCAGAGACATGATTTGTGCATAAAAGCGTAGAAAAGTCAAAACTTTTTCAAATTAATCTGGAATTGTCTGAAAATTTCGAAATGAACTTTCGACTATTTACAAGCTTTCCCAACAATAATTTCGTCAAATGGAATTTTCTTTCACAAATTATGACACAAAGTGCAGGCATAAAGAGAAATTGCATGCATTTCTATCGAAGCCTCCAAACAGCAATTAATCACCTTGGATTTTTACTTTGAAAGCGTTGCAAACTATTTTACATACATTATAATAGTCCATTTATTTACAATCTGCCCTTCATGATGATCTACTCGCATGTAATTGGCTCCATGTGTGTAATCATCCCCGCTAAGACAAGCCCCATCGCAAATGAAGGTATCTCATCGAATTGGTTATACTCTTCTTCATCTACAACATCTTCAACTCCTACGATCCGTCTCTTGCCATAAAGAACGGCGTGCAACCTCGGATTGGCGGATCGCGCCGTAAAAGACTTGAGTTGCTTGCCCGCAAGGACAAACGGATCATCTTTGTGGCGAGTCTCTTCGAGATCCACAATAGTAAAGCCTCTCTTGTCGACCTTCACTCCATGTGGAAGTCGTACCCACTTACATCGGAACAATGGAACTTGGTATATTCCGTGTCGAGCTCCCAAATTTCTTCGATCATCCCATAGTAGGAGTTCATTGCGGTTGGGGAGACTGCTTTGGTGATGATCATCGAGAAAGCATTTATACTCACACCACTTTGTTTTGGGCAAGACTCTTGGCATCTTGACTCTCGGTGTAAAAGGTGTAACCATTAATATTGTACCCATGCCATGTTTGTACATTAAATCTTGGTCCGTCGACCAACCATTTTACATTCTCACTAAAGGAGACCTCGCTTTTCTTTGAACCATGTGAGGAATCGATCATTGTGTTCTTGTGCGATGGAAAGCTCATCCATTTGTGGATTCTCTTCCGTAATATCAACTTATCTTTTTCGATGTATGGGCGAACCTGCGCTATTACGCAAGACTATGAAATGCACCTTGCAATACATATCAAACCTCGGACTCATTAGTTTGGACCCGGTTCCTTTACCAAAAATCTGCCCTCATGACGAGATCTGAGAACACCGATTGCTTGTCTTTTACCCGTAGTCCACGCAAAACTCAATAACCTCTTGATCCCATAACCTTCAACAATACTACCCTCGAGCTTCAACCGATTCCTCACGTCGACTTTAATATACCCATGTACCTCTCGAGCGGATACATGTAGCGTAGGAAAGCGGGTCCACATATCTTAATCTCTCGACAAGGTGAACAACAAGGTGGACCATTACGTCAAAGAACGGCGGTGGGAAATGCATCTCAAGGTGACACGAGTCGCACCACCTCACTCTGTAAGTTGTCTAGTACATCGGGTCAATAACTGCGCAGAGATCGCATTGAAGAAATAATACAACTTTGTGATTGCCAACTGACATCCTCTGGGAGAATATTTGGATTGCAACTGGGAGCATTTGGGTCATCAAGACATGGCGGTCATGGGACTTCATGCCCAACAACTTCAAATCATCCATAGACACAAGCTTCTTAATGTTCATGGAGTAGCGGATGGAACTTTAATACTTTAGAGACATTTGCAGAGATCTTCTTTCTCCTTCTTGGGCAGGTGTAGCATGCAGAGGGATGTACGGACTTTTCCATCCTCCTCTATCATTGCAAGTGCGGGCCCGATTCCCATGTAGGCCATATCGCGACGAGCATTGACACCATCTTTGGTCTTCCTGTATGTTCAGCAGATGCCAACCAAGTTGTCGCAGACATTCTTCTCAACATGCATGACATCAATACAATGCGGACATCTAACTCCTTCGATCGGTAAGTCCCGAATATTGACCTCTTCTTCCAAATGGTCCTAGGACGAACAGATTCTGACTCTTTCCGTCTTGAACATCGATATCCTCTACGTGAATATACTTGGCTTCCACTCATAGGTCTGCGGTGCGAGCGGACTTCCCTCTTCCCATCAAATTTGTCATCCATCTTACTAGATCGATGACTTGAGGTAGAAACCTCTCGGTGGCCCATATACACAGCTTTTCTTGGAATTCGGCGACCATAGACTCTCGGTCTCCTCTTCACAAATAGGACACGCTTTGGCTCCTTTCGTCTTGAAACACCAAATTACCAAGGGCGGAAATCATTTATGGTGCAAAATACCATAGTCCGTAGGGTGAAATGCTCTCTTTGTACGCATCCCACACGACGACCCCTCATTCCACAATTTTACCAAATCCTCGATCAATGGTGCAAGGTACACATCAATATCATTTCCTACCGTTTGGGTCCCAAGATTAGTAATGACATCATGATATACTTCCGCTTCATGCCTGACCAAGGAGGGAGGTTGTAGATACCTATGAATCGGCAGTCTTTGTGGCGCTCTCATGTTACCAAACGGATTCATTCCGCCGGTACTCAACCCAAATCTTATGTTCCTCATTTCGCACCAAACTCCTCATGTTTCCAATCGATGTTTCTCCATTGAGCCGAATCGCCAGGTGTCTCGACTTGCCATCTTCCTTTCGAGACTCGTAATGCCAGCGCAACAATTTTGCCTCTCTCGGATTTGCAAACAACCGCTCGAGACGGGAATGATGGGCAAGTACCACAATACCTTGGCGGTGCACCTTTAGTGACCTCTTCACCGTCGTTGCCCGGCTCTTCGCTTCTTATCATTACGCTTCTCCTTTTGTTTGTACCGGGGTACACCACAAATTGGACAAACGTGCAGCTCCTGATGTGCGTTACGGTACAAGATGCAATCATTCGGACATGCATGTATCCTTTCTATTTCCATTCCCATGGGACATAGTAGCTTCTTCGCTTCATAAATGCTTGTTGGCAACTCGTTTCCCTCGAAGCGAGATCCGATAGAAGAACTAGTAGTGCATTGAAACTTGTATTTGTCCAGCGGTGTTTTGCCTTGATTCGAACAATGCAAGGACCGAACCCAACTGGTGTATTCCGCTTTGCAACTTTGTGAACAGCGGTTTGGCATCGCTTTTCTATCAAGCTTTTAAACTTTTCAAACTCTCTTTCCGTGTAATTACCCTCCACATCCCGCAACATTTGCTCCAAATTATCCTCCTCAAACATATCGGTCACCTTCGTCATCCGGTTCCACCGTATCTTCGTTGCATATCGAAGGGTACTACACGCCTCCCGTGATGGATCCAACATGTGTAATTCCTCACGGCCACGTCGAATCGGTGGTCCTCAATTTGAGATGAGTTGTTAAATCTCCTCGATTCGTGCAATCAATGCAAGGACAATATATGAAGTTTACACCCTCCTCACCATGTCGTCTTACGCATTTTTTGAACTCCTTAACACCCTCTGAAATTCAGCACTCACACGGCTTTTACGATACATCCATTCCTCACGGTCCATCTGCAATTAAATTTCGCACAATAAATTAAGGAAAAAGCTGGGCGACAACTAGCTATAGCTATTTTAAATATTGAGACATCATTTCAATTAATATTACCTTTGCAAAATAGTGGGCGGGTTCCAAGATATATAAATGTACTCCCGATCGATACCTAGCTTCTTCCCCGGTTTAAAGCTTCCAATCCCTACATAAGAGACATAAATTTTAACATCAACAATGATATCAAATAATCTAATTATATAGCTAGTGCGATAGCTTGCAAATCTTTTACTACAACTAAACAAAACAAAGGGTACCAACGATGACTCCTAATCTCTAAATAGGTTAGGTCCTAATCCCATTCGAGGATATATGGTTAAGACAAGTTCCTAAGCCGTTGTACAACTCGAGAGAAAATTTGGCGACATCTCTCATTGTTCTCCGGATACACGTCTCGACAACAAGTCAAGAGGGTGTGTATCCGGAGAACACCAGAGAGTCGCTATCAAATCTACTCAACTTATACAACACACTCGAGAACTTGCTCGAACTATATATCCTCGAACTATCCAAAAACGTGGACAATTCGAGGCGCGCCATTATAAATATGCCCTTTCGTTCAGCATATTTATAAATAAGCACCATCGAGCAGGAGGCGTGGTTTCGCCGCCTAAACTCTAATAACGATTACCACATGATAGCAATAATAATTCCATATAAGCGAGATCGCTTTACAAAAATTAAATAGATATGTGCTTGTCAAATAAAGAGTGTGTGAAATCTGAAAGCATGTACACATTTTGAAGAAAACCACAAAAGAGGGCAAAAAGAGGGGAATCTCCTCAAGATAGGGTTTCAATTTTGCCCTCTTAATACCCACCCATGAGGACTACAAATTTTCTCACCCAAGTATTGCTTCCAACCACACAATATGAGCTATTTTCTCGGGTGGCGGCGGAGAAATCTCCTCTGGAGCAACAACAGAGAAGAGTTCAGTGCGAGTGGTATATATAACCTAGCGAGGCACATCAGAATCGGTTCTTTTCAAAAAGCGATAGTGATGTCCACGGCCATCCTTTAGTGATGAGAGCACGAGCATATCAGAATCGGTTCTTTTCAACAAGCGATAGTGATGTGCACTGTCATCACTATCACTTCTATAAAAAGAACCGATAGTGATAACCATGTGCACATCAGAATCGGTTCTCTACTACAAAGTGATAGTGATGTGTAGGTCATCACTATCGGTTCTTTTCATAGAAGTGATAGTGATGATCACGTGCACATCATTATCACTTCTATGAAAAGAACCGATAGTGATGACCATGTACATCACCATCACTTTTTAGTAGAGAACCGATTCGGATGTGTCCAGTGCTACATCACAATCACTTATAATCTCAGAACCGATAGTGATTATTACTAACACCCCTCCGAAGTTACTTATCACAATCGTTTTTTTCGAAAAACTTAAGAACCGACACAGATACAGTGATAGTGATGTCTCGTTCTGTAGTATTGCTCCCTCCACGCGCCGCTGCCGCCAGGCCAACCACAACCATCTCGCCACCGTCGTCGATCGGCTTCTCCAAACGTGCCACCGCGGCCTCGTCGTCTTCAACCTCGGGCCTTCGGCGCCACCGCACTTTGGTTCAAGTTAGACGCGCGCCCATGCATCAGCGTCCTCTCTGCCAGATCGTCATGACCACAACTCTACTGATCGCTTCCCTTGCGTGTTCTTCCCGGATAACTTGCAAGCTTCATGGCATACTAGAATGGGTCGCGCGCGTTGCTGCGCCGTCAATGATAAATCCGTTTGAATTTTTTATTTGGAAATTAAATGTATGGATGTATCGGTATGTTTTTCTAAGGGAAAACAATAGTTGGATATACTGGGGGTTTTAAATCGTTTTAAATAATGTAAGCGGGAGGCATTGTATCGATAAATTGTCGTGCTGTTATAAATCGTTGTTGATGATGTGTGTGTTTTTTTGTGAAGCTGTAGTATGTGTAGGTGGTTAAATGTAAGCCGGGTGTTTTTTTGTGATATCGTGGTATAAAGGGAACGAAAGGGTTAAACGTGATTTTTTTGTGCGTGTGGATGTGCACGTCTGTATACGTGTAGCGAAGGTATTTTGGCGTGTGGGAGTTTTTTGTGTGTTCGCTGTGATAGTCTGTCGGTAGGTGAATGGTGTAATACAGGGTGACGTGGCGTCTAATGTGTGTTAAGAGCTGCGCTGTGTGGAAGTGTTGCAAGCTTTAAATACTGGTTGGTAAAGCGGCGAGCACCGGGAGTAAATTGTGAGAGTTTGGAATGGCGAGCAAGCAAGAAGCGGTTGGGGGCACCGGTGTGGGAAGTCGTCAGCGGCAAATCGTCTGGCCGGGTGTGAGAGCAGCGATTGGTATGTTTGTGTTGCTCTACGAAAGTTCATCGTTGGTTGGGCGGTAGGCTTTGGTGTAGTGGACGTGAATATACATTGATCTGTGAATGTCTTGCATCGTTTGGTAGATCTATGTGTATATTGGAGTGTATCAGTGGAAGTTGTTTTTGGTAGTAGACGTATAGAAGGAAGTCAGTAGGTGTGCTGTGATGGGTAGGAACGTAGGGAAGAGTATGGGTTGGGTATAGAAGTTGTTTTAGGTGGGTAAGAACGGTTGCGGCAGGTAATTTTTTACTGGCCCGAAGTAATCTGCGTTGTCTAATTTTTGTTTGGTGTTGGGAATGCAGATGGCACTCGCAGGGTTTGTATTTCTCGGAAAGTTATTCTGTGTGAAATCGCAAAGAGTTTGGGTGGCTTAGAGCCTAGATATATTTGCCGTTCTGGACCAACAGGTATTATTGGGAGTGTGGAGATAGTGTTTCCGAGTACTTGGATGACAACGGAGGGTCATATAGTTAAAGCAAGCGGGTATGCAACTGTTGCTGTGGGTACCGCAGAGGAAAGCGCGGCTGCTGTGATGATCGAGAAACTAAAGAAGGAGCAAAATATAGAGATTGACGATACGAACTGGGTTGGTAGAGTTCAAGGAGAGGAGCGCATTTTATGTCTGAAAGAGAAGTTAGCTGATGCTATGCACGAAAAGAGTGCTGTAGTAGAGAAATCGAATGCAGCTCTACACGGGTGGTCGGAGACATTGAACACACTAATGTTCATCGAAGGAGCATGCGAAGATATATGTTGTTCTGCTGCTGCAAGCACGATAGGAAAGAATGTTGGTGCAGGTGAGTTGACTGCGTTCTATGATGCTCATTGTCTACGTGAATGGATTGAGGAACATGAAAAGGAGTCAACAGCTGCTTTCTATAAAATAGCTGATAT
Source organism: Guadua angustifolia (assembly GCA_036346375.1). NCBI lineage: Eukaryota > Viridiplantae > Streptophyta > Magnoliopsida > Poales > Poaceae > Guadua > Guadua angustifolia. The sequence goes on along the minus strand of CM070518.1, from coordinate 21,648,292 downwards.
GTAGGTATAGTACGTATATTCAGTGCATGTTTTTATGGTAGGCGCTATGTCTGTTTTCTAGGCGCTAAATACATGTACGTCAAGCTGTGTGCTTTACGTACGAAGACTATGTGTATCGTGGAATGTGTTATGTGGATCACCGTGTGGTAGGTGTGTTTTGGCTGTGTTGTATAGTATGAATCGTTGTTATATATATGTTTGTTATACGTGGTAAGCTGTGGTTCAGGCTCCAATGCGTGGTGGGTTGGTGGCGCGGTCCACAGGTGATTCGGCGGTGATTGCATTGTTGGTTATTACGTATGGGCTGCGTATTTCTGTGGATTTGCGTGTAAGCGCTAAGGATCCTGTAGGTCGTGCTCTGTGCGTATATACTGGACATACTTTGTGTGATGTACGTAGAGAGATGGGTGTGCTAGAATTTAAAATAATAGACTGAGCGCTGTGCGTTTGGTGATAGGGAGCGATCGGTGCTGACAGTATCTGTCGTATTGTATTTAAGTAGAGGAGCGTGTGTAACGACGTGTGAGTATAGGGAAAACAGTGTTGTGTAAAGGGTGGGCAATTGGGGCAGTAGGCGAGCGGAGATGGGAAAATGTAAAGCGCCAATGTTTGTACAGCAGTGAAAAGCAGGAAAATATCTATGGTAATGCGTTGTATTATACAATGGAAAACGCTAGCCCTGGATAAGCAGGGATACGTCTAAAAGTGGTTGTTCTGTTAAGGCAACGCTATAGCACAAAGTATTTGTTCGGGAGTCTATAATACAAAAGACAGGAGGAGCAGAACAGGTGGTTGTACAGGCGATATTGCGAGATAATAGGGTGGTTGTACAGGCGAGGGCACATGCTGTACATTGGGTTCCTGGGGGCAAAAGACGGGTTACGTGGTATCTTCTTGTGAGTAGGTGCTCAGCATGGTTAGTGCGGCGTTGTCTTCGGAGGCCTGTAACAAATATACGTGTGTATAAGATTCAATGGAGGAACGCAAATATGAAGTTATGTTTTGGCCTGTATAGCTGTGTATCAGAAACCTGCTATGCTGTTAATCAGCTGGTTTATCGGTGAATAATCTCCTCTTGGCAGAGTGTGTTTGTCGAGCAGTGCTGTAACAAAATAGAAGGATGTGAGTGATTGACAGTAGTACAGAATGAAGTGGGAAGTGTGGTGTAAGTAGAGCGGCAACGGTTAAGCCAGATGAAACCTGGTTTGGTCTTGGGAGGAACTTAGGCTAGGGTCTCTGTCCTGTATGGTTCTCTTGAGTGTTTGTTCCAGCCGTGGTGAAAGCTACAGGTCACAGGAAAGCGTGGCGTAATGTCATTGCGTATCGTAGATTAAAAAAAGAGGTGATTTACGAAATGCTGAGAGTAATAACCTGCTGATGGTGCGGTGTGACCTGGGCGATGAGATCAGCAGGGTCATCGCGTTCATGCTGTAGTATTAACAGAGGTGTTGAGGGAAACAAGCATGCGAAACGGGTAAGATGCAGGCATAAATGTAAATCTGGTATAAGAGGAAAACTGTTGGTCCAGTGAGGCTTGTTAATTTGTGGCAGGCATGTTTGTGTGCTCACTGGAGCTCTCATAAAGTAAGTCGCAGGTCGAATGTAGGTTCCATGGGAAGTGAAAGGTTGGAAAAACAACGGTAGTAGTATTATCTAATGCTCGTGTAGATAGTGTGGAATATAAATGGATGAACTAAATATATGAAAGGCATGATTATATATAATTGGCTGTAAAGGCTATACATGTATAAGAGTGTCAATGGAAGATAGTGGTATTCTGTGGCGTATAAACGTGGGCGGAGTTTTAGTGGTCTGGATCAGTGAATATTATTGGTTTAGCGGTGGCAACGGTATGATGTTTTGTCTAGGTTTTAGATAGAGCTAAATATATATAATCGCTACTGGGTTAGCAGGCTTCGCATGATGGCATAATAAAACAAAAGTTAAATGAGTATATCGATGAATATGTTGTAATGGTAAGTGTGGTGTTGGAGAATATACCTTGCTAGATATGGAAAGACTTCTTTGTCACAGCGAACCGAGGTTCTTGATGGGGATGTTTGTCGATATGTTTCGTGGGTGGGTTCGCCGTGAGATGGAGGTGATGTTGTTTTGGTAGGCTCATGAAGGATGCCAGCAGAGGGAACAGTTGCTAATTGTTTGGGAATTATGGGCTGCGGATAGCTGTGAGTTTCTGGGATGGAAACACAATCAGTGGGAGTAGGCTGAGTTGTGTATTCTAGTTGTGGGGTTTTGGAAGTGGATGCGGAGGGCAGTAAGGGAAGCGAGATGGATTCGACCTGGTACGAAATTTTTGTACGTTGTAGGGCACGCCGTGTGACAGAGACTTTCAGGGTATATTGTTTTCCATAGAGGCTGGTGATCTGGGGTCGAATGTAGGCCTGCGTGTGTTGGCTGTTTGTGATAAGCGTATCAACTGGGCATCCGAGCAGTTGTTGAGCCATCTCAGCAAAGAATATGAACTCAGCTGTTGTGGCATTTGGGTTCCCAACGTCGCTCGGATCGATACCCTGGATGGTGAGGCGATATCTATAGAATAGTATCACGTAAGAAAGCTGTAAGATGAATATAGGAGTTGCTCTAAATTAGATGCGATAATACACAGAAGGTAACCTGGGAGCAGCTGTGGTGATGCCACATCTAGAGCATCTGTAAGAACTACCTTCATGTGACGCTGTTTTTTTGCACATAGTACATGCTAGATACCACCATGGTTGGTCCGGTGCCAGTTCTTTGATAATGATATCAACACTGTAGCTAGTGCCCTGCAGAGGGAAAAGTTGTGGAACATGGTATGATTAAGGGCAAAGGTGTGGAACATGAGTATAGTCGGTGAACACAGGTTAGAAGGAAAAAGAGAACTTACAAATACGTCGTGTGGGTTCAAATCACTAATATCTGGAACCGAAGCAAGAATTAACGGTTTGTGTAGTGGTAGCTCGCCGATCCATTTAATGACATGTGGAAGCGATGCAAACCTAGGTAATTCATAGTGAAAGAGGAACATATGTGGTGTCAGGATGTTAATTAGATTTAAAGTGCGGTTATGTATGATTAACTACGTAGTAAGTGAAAGAGGAGGTGTTTAATGCAGCCGAAACATGTGAGGAACATGATTTACATATAATGAACGGAGCAATTAAGAGCGTAATTTAATACGTGCTGTCACAGTGGGTGGCATGGCAGAAGGGCTACCGAATTAGAATGAGGCAAACTATGGGAAGATTGTTGTATGTATATAGGCGATGTGGCAACGGAGGATACATTGTAACCACTTTATGTGCTATGAGTGAACTGGCTGATGGTGTGATGGAGTAGCAATAGTGAATTCGAGATAGTTAGGACAGCGACTTGTTTGGTGTGTCTACAACATAGTGGGGTATGTGTAGCGTAGGAAACAAGAGGAGCACCTATCCTGTAGAGCAGCCACTTCTGGGAGGGTTGGATTAGTGTACCATTTGTAGACGGTGCTTCCTTGTAGAGACAGCTGTCTTGGAATTTGGGTAGCAATACGTAAGAATCAGGAGACGAAAGAAATCGGTTAAATTCAAGCTAGATTAGATACGAAGTGCTAGAATGGAGGTTAGATGCGTATATACCTTGACGTAATCTAACCAGGAGCCCAGCCAACAGCAGAACAACCGGAGCACGGTGAGATTCAGCTTGGATAGTTTCAGCATCAAATTCAAGCGCATGAGGACCCCACAATGTGATTTCTGCGGGCTCACTGTTCATAGCGGAGCACAGCGTGTTACATATATAACTACAGCGTTGGTAGCGCAATAAAAATAGTGGTATACCTGGATGCTAAGTATCTTGTATAGGGTTTTCGTACGGGAGCTATATAAGGTATGTTATTTTGTGAATATCTATCGTTATACTTGTGGTAAGAAATATACCTTCCGTTACTGATCTGGATGTTTCGAATTGGTTTGGGCACGCCCTTGACAGAGACTTCCTTTGTGTGTGAGATACTTGTGATAACGCCTATAGTATCTGCGCAGCAGGAATCTTGGTGGGAATCAAAGGGAAACTAAATAGCGATGTCGCTCATATGCAATAGCTATGGTTTAAGATGTATTAGGAAGGGCTAACACATACCTGATAGTAGCAATCTACCATTGACTCTTGCCCTGAGCGTATCGAATGTTGCTAGGCTGCATGCATACATTGGGAAACTATCCGGGACAGGAGTGATTTCAATAACGGTGGTGTACGCAGTGAATCTAGCCATAAGAACATTGTCAACCGGGCGATAGTTCGGACGCGCATCAGCAACCTCAAAGTACTGAACATAGTATATAGAATCTTCTTTGAGTACTGGGGCAAATTGTGGGATATGTCGTTCTGGTATTTGTGCATCCATGGTGGTTCCCTGTAAACAAGAAGTTAAGGTATCAACGTTAGGGTATAACGTTTGAATTGCAGGGAAAAAGGAAAGAACATAAGTAGAATAACCTGCTCATCAAGGAAAACAAGGTCAAGTCGCAGTATTTTCCGAGGTGTGTTTTCATTAGTGTATTCAGAGAAACGTGTCATCCTCACACGTATTCGCCATCGATGCGAGCCCTGTGCGATGTCCCTGAGTAGAGTATAGTCCATCTGTGTAGGAAAGTTCGGCAGGTTAGTAGGCAGGCAGAAATCGTGAACACAGTAAAAAGTAAAGGCAGTGAGGATACAGGAAGGCGAATAAAACTAACTACCTATCGCAAAATCAGCGGCATAGAACACAATATATCGATGCCGACATAGAAATCCATAAAGCCGTACGATGTAGACAGGTAGTATTGCCAGGGCGATATACGGGACAGTATAATATACGGATGGCGGTACTAAAAGGTACAAAAGGGTATGACATAGAGGCGTAACAAGTGCAGGCTGGTATATGGTCTTGAGAAGCGATTATATGTACTGAATAAGTTGCATGTAAAGCAATAACAATCCCGAAACAAAAGTAGTTCAGTAAGGAGGTATGGAATAAGAGAGTTTGCCATAGCAATAGAAAATTATGTCCAATGCGCAAGTGCTGGGTTAGGGAAGATAAGAATACGGAAATGGACTTGAGAGGAGATGCTGTTTGGTAAGAAGGATGTGGTGTGGCTGGATGTAGAGAAGTAACTAAAGGTATGGGCGGATTTCATGATAGACAACATTTTTTGTAGATGAGGTATATGTACCATCTTCATTCTCAATTAAGACAGCTAATCCTTGTTTTGAGGCAACTCTGGAAAGAGCAACATATAATTGGCCATGGGTGAAAACATGGTTTCTGAGGTAAACACCTACTTTAGATAGAGTCTGCCCCTGGCATTTATTTATAGTCATGGCATAGCAAAGTCGAACTGGGAACTGTCGGCGCATGAGAGTGAATGGCCATTTTGCACTTGTTCCAGATGTAAGTTCAACCATCATTAGTTGTGGTTTTGGTGTTAATGACAAATCTAATCTATTGTTAATGACAAATCTCGTATTAAGATTATCCCCTAATGCGATATTATTATTAATGACAAATCTTGTATCGAGACTAACTTGTTTATTTAGAATATCTTTGGTTAGTCTCATCGCATTGAAAAATGAAAAACCCAAGGTATGTATGCGCATTCATCGTAGTATTATTTGCGTACTTTGGAGTCAAGTTAAAGTATGGATATCCCCGTTAACTTAACCACAATGTGCATCATGTTTCCCAATCCATATAATACATGGATGCACATATTTAGGGGGAGTTCACACTCTAACTTGAAGAATCAATTTAAATGATAATTTAAATTGAGTTCATTTGTCGTGTTAATCATTAGAGAACACTTCATCATGTGTTGATGGTGTTTCGTGATTAAGAAAGGACAAATGAATAGTTCTTAAATATGATAAGGCATGAGTTGCATTATTGTACTTAAGACATATAAATCATTTCAATTGATTTAGGGTTGTGCTCAATTGATCTAAAGGCATCCATTATGTGTTAATGGAGTGCAAGAGATGATTGAGACAACCATGCATCTTGGACTAACAAGTTTCATGAGTTATGTTTGAGTTAGGTCCAAAGATGGATGAGAACGGGACAGGACGACGTCATGAGTTGATGGGCATCAAGAATGGATCCCAAGAAATGAAGTCAAGTTGATATCCCGGGGGAGCAAATATGCGATGATTATAAAGACCCCAAAGGGGATTGCTTGTGCGGCGGCGAAAGGTATAACTAGATAGGCTAAGGACTTTTGTAATCTTTGTGTCTAAGGTTTTACCGCCGTTCTATTAAGAGGGTTGCCTCTTTAAGCTTGAGCTTCATCATGTGTTGGTGATCTCAATCGCGTTCACTCAAAGCTCAAATCTTATGTTGATTTGGTTTTTGCATATGGGTTAACCATTTGGCATGTGTTGCGAATGTGTTAAGACTTATGCTTGGTTGTTTTGCATTATGCTCGGATTTGCATGTGTTGCAAAGATGAAAGAGTATATGCATTTGGTTTTCATAATGCTTTGATTTGCATGTGTTGCAAATAGGATAAGTTAGTCGTTGGCTTTTGCGTGAAGTTCACTTTTGCATGTGTTGCATTAGTTGGCGCTCATGCTTTGGTTCAAAACAATCTTTCTAAAACCGTGTGGTTGCTTGGAGCTAAGTTTTGCATGTGTTGCAAAAGGAGAGAGCTCAAGCATGATTTGTGTTTATGTGTTTGTATGGAGCTAGAGGCTTGCATGTGTTGCAGTAAAAGAGCTCATACTGTTGATTTGGTTTTAGTCGAAGTTTGATTTGTGGTTGCATTGGACTAGAGAATTGCATGTGTTGCAATTAGAGAGTTCATGCACCTTGAATTGATGTTGCTTGGAGCTAGACTTTTGCATGTGTTGCAAAGAGTAGTGCTCAAGCATGAAATGATTTTATTGTGTTATTTGCAAGTTCGTTGTGCGAATAAACTGAGGTTTATGAGTCCGGAATCCCGAGGGCGTGTGAGTGGGGCTTGCAACGGGTGTTGGCAAGTTGACCGGGTCTTGTGTTGACCTTCACATGGCTAGGGGATTAATCTCATAAACTTCGAGTTTGATTTGCTTATCGCTTTGCAAATAGTTCTTGAGTTGTTGGCGAAATGTGTTTTCGTCATTTGGAGTTGGTTAATTGGCGCAAATGTATTTTGCGATGAGCGTTGGAATTATGTGTGTCGATCCTAGAGCATGTGTTGGCATTTGCAAATGTGTTTTGCAAAGTGTCGGGGTCATGTGTTGATCCTTACATGGCTAGTGGGTTGAACGCGTAAGTTCGGTGTTTATTGCGGAATGCGTTTTCGCAGCTTGGTTGAATTCTTTGGCGTGAGCTAAATTGGTGCAAATATGTTTTGCGGGTGTATGATCATGTGTTGATCATTTATTGGCTCAAGGAATGGCTTTGGTTTTTGGAGAATCGGTTTTTTGCGAAGTATTGAGTGTTTCTCTGTCGGGCGGTCGGACCGTGAGGGCAGTCGGGCCGACCGGCAATCGGCGTGTGCATTCCTGTGTGCAGCGGTGTGACCGGGCGTGGGGCGGTCGGACCGGCCTTGGTCCTTGGACCGGCGGTATGTGATCGGACCGCCTCCCCTCCGTGTGACCGGCCCTAGAGCTTCAAATGTGAGTTTTTTTCAGCGGCGGTGCGTGCGGTGGTGTGGGGCGGTCGCCCGGTCCGGCGACCGGACCGGCGAGCGTCGACCGACCCCACGCCGGGCGTGTTTTCCAGAGAGGTAGTTTCTTCGCGAGTTAGCGTGCTTTGCTGATTTTGTTGGGCGGTGCGGCCGCCGAGAGGCGGCCGACTGGCGGTGTGACCGTCAGAGGGTCCAACCGACCTCGCGAATCGGCCGAAATCAGACCGTTGGTTCAGGAGGACCGGTCGGACGGGTGTGGTCGGTCCCGACGGATTTTTGTTTTCCGCCCGAGTTTGCTCCCAACGGCTAGTTTCTTTGGTGGAGGCTATAAATACCCCTTGGGGGCTTAAAGCGTGGTTGCTGCATTGTTGAGTGTTTGTGGGAGTTGTGTGCATGTGTTGCTCTTCTCCATTTGCATCTTGAGCTAAGAGTGAGACTAATTGCATTCGTTGCAATTAGGAAGTGGTTTGGGTACCTCTTGTGCATGTGTTGCACTTGAGGAGGCCTTGTGCATGTGTTGCACTTGGTGATCACCGAGGCGCGATTCGTTGTGCCGGTGAGGTTCAAGTGAAGGGCGGCCTATTCTCTTGGAGGTTGCCGACTCCTAGGCAGCGTGAGGCGTCGTCTTGTGAGGAGCTCTCAAGGTGTGAAAGCCCCGCAAGTTTGTGAAGGTTCGGGTTGAGCCTCTGCGAGCGTGAAAAACCACGACTAGTGGAAAGAGGCGGGTGCTCGAGCGGGAGCCGGTCCGAGTCATCGGGCTTGCCTCAACGTGGACTAGGGGAGACCGGCAAGTCTCCGAACACCACGGAAAAACGTCGTTTGTCTCTTGTCTCATTTACATTCAAGTATTTACATTGTTGATATATTCATGATTGTTGATTGTAGAATTGCTTAGTATTATTGATTAGTTCAATTTAGCAATTCTAGCTTAGAGACATAATTTAGTTAGTGCACATAGTGAGCCTAGTTTATTTAGGCTTTAATTGTCAAAACCTAGATTATCGCTTCCGCATATAAATTAATTAGGTTTTGATTTAGAGGTTGAATTAGAGCGATTGTTTAGTGAGCGATCGAATTTTGTAAAACGCCTATTCACCCCCCCTCTAGGCGCATCCTCGACCCTACAAGTGGTATCAGAGCCACGGTCACTCTCATTTTAGGCTTAACCGCCTAGAGAGTAAAAGGATGGCGCCTAGCGGTTTAGTGCACTCTCACGATCCACAAATGCTTAATGGCTCAAATTATGCTTCATGGAAAATATTTATGATTAATCATTTTAAATCCATGAGCCCACAAATTTGGTGGATCGAGATGTCGCATTTCTTCTCCACTAAATGAAATTGCTCCAACTAAAGGAGAGGAGAAATGTCTACATCTCGACGCTCAAGCTACTAACGCTTTATTTAGCGTTGTGGCGAGATATATTCAATCTCATTTGCAACCTCTCAAGCGCGCATGAAATGTGGATTAAGCTTCAAGAATTATTTGAATCATCCACAACATCATTTGAGGATTGCAATGAGGAGGAAGTGTCGGTTGAAGATTTTTTAACTTCAACATCAATTGATGAACCGATAACTCCGTCAACCTCAACCTCCGCCTCAGCGGCGACGATTGTTCAATCCCATCAAAATTCGTTGCTTTATGGCGAAAGGTAAGAATGAGGTGAGTGACGCACGAAGATGAGCCCTCTTATGATGAACTTATGAATTTATTAGAGGAGCTAAATGAATTTCTTGGAAAGGAGAAAAAGAAATACAAAGTTTTGAAATTAGAACATGATTCACTTCAAAATGATTATGATGTTCTAAAAGAAAATCATGAAAAACTCCTTTTCAAGGAATTTAGTAAAGCTAGTGTGGATATTGCTATACAATGTGATTTAATTGATGAATTGCCTCACTCCATTCCAATTACAAATAATTCATCAAATAATTGCATATCCACTTCTAGCGATGATTTGCCTTGTTGCTCTAATGAAATTGTTTCGAGTTCTTCTATGTGTTTAGATACTAATCTTGTAGAAGAAAACAATGAGCTCAAGGCTCAAGTCATTAAGTTGGAAAATGACTTGAAGAGGCGTTAAAGGAAAGGCCCTCCTCGATTTAAATCTTGAGCAAGCCAAGGGCGCCTCAAGACAAGCGAGGACTCCTACATAACTCCAAGAGGGAGAATAGCAAGACAAGGCACAACGCGCGTCACTCGAAGACCATCAAGTGCTTCACGTGCAACAAGAAGGGCCACCTCACCTCCGTGTGCCCAAATCAAGTGGATAACAAGGCCACAACATCAACAATGAGGCAAACCGGCGTTGAGCACAACAAGAGGGTCAAGAGAGGACCAAACGGAGTAAAGTGCTTCAATTGCCGGGAGAAGGGACATTTCGGTAAGGATTGTCCCAAAGGTATAACTCCTAAGCCTATTATTGTAAATGATAATTATTTGCTTAGGAAGGACAAGAATGGCAATGTGTTTGCCAAACTTGTCAAGTCCCCTATGCCTACTAAAAATGATATTCATTTGCATAGGAAGAGTATTTCTAGAAATGTAATTGCTCAAAATGATAAATTTCCTAAGAATAAGAAAAACCATGATGATCATATGCTTAGAAAAATAATTATAGCAAAACATTTGCTAGAAATGCTAGATCCTCTAAGCCAATGTATAATTTCAATAATCACATGCTTAGAAGAGATCAAACTAGAAATAATTTTGCAAAGTATCATTGCCCTCCTAAGCCAATTCATAAAAATGTCAATTATTTGCCTAGGAGGAATAATTCTCAAAAACTATTTCTAGTAATGTTAGTTAATTTAAAATGCTAAAATTAGGACCATTTGGGTTCCTAAATCAATTGTGACTAACATTGTCGGACCCAACAAGGATTGGGTACCAAAACCGCATAAAAGAATTTTAGGCAATAAAGAGATGGATTGACGCTTGCACATCAAGAGGAGAAGGATTACATTCGCCTACAAGTGGTGTCAAGCAAGAAAATTATCAAGTCCATCATGAGCCAATGCCATCTCGGGTAACAAGTATTTAAATTGATTATTATTTAAACTTATAGCCTTGTGTAGGTTATAATGCAATATTAATGAATATCAATTTAGATTACTTGTTATGGCCACTTGCTCTCGCCTCTTATCTATTCTCTTAATTGTAAATCTTGAGCAAGTTATGTAGTGGCATATTTAGGGGAGTGTTAATTCATATTCATGTGTACCACATCCCTCGCAGCCCATATTAATATAAATGCAAATATATATAATTTCAAAATCAACCATTTAGCCAAAACCAAAATTTTGTATACTATTAGTAAAATTGTGAAAAACTAGTTGAAAAGTGTATACAAATGCTTTCAAAAGGTTTTTCAATGGTTTTGGCTTTACAAAACTAATCTCAAAAGAAAACAAGTTTTTAGCCCAAAATCTAGTTACTAGTATCTTGATTTTGATTTAAACTTATAATTTTCATAAAATAAAAGTAAAAGGATTTTGAAAATAACTCCAAAATGAAAATCCTAGAGTTGGTCATCCTAACAATTTTCGTGTTCAAAAGATTTTCAAAAGACCAACTTATCAAAAGATATTTGATTTTGAAACTCACCGAAAAACTATACTTGACCCGTAACGGTCATACTATTGCACTTAGTGAGTTTCTCCATTTGGATCCATTCTTGTGTAGAATTGTGATTCAAAATGGTATTTTAGACTCATACACAAAATTCAAATCCATATATCTTACCCCTTGCTTTAATTGAATTCTTGTGTTGTTGATTGTGACTTGTTCTCTTATTGCTTCTTCAAATTGGACTATTTAGGACAAAAGTAAAAAATCATATTTAAAAGGCCCAAATTTGTGAAAAGCTTTGTAAAAGTATTCTACTATGTATTTCAAATGTTTTACAAGTTTTCAAAATGAAAATTCTATGTTGAAATCTAATTTGACTCAAAAACGAATTGATTTAATCCAAAATGGCCTATTTAAGCAATATGCTCAAATCATGGCATTCGAGTTGGATTTCATCATAAATCTTGGCTACAAACAATCTTGATATACCTATCTAAGCCATGAAAATCAAAATTGCATGAAATCCAAATTGAATTGCATTTTGAGGTTTTTTTGTGAAAATCGATTTCCTTTTATGCCTCAAAGCGCAAATTGCCATATCTTTTGAAATAAAGTTGATTTTGAGAAAATTCTTTTTGCAAAACCTTCTAATTAGTCCAAAGTTCATCTCTGCAAAATTTCATAATTTTTGGACTTCATTTGAATCTTTTTGACAAAATTTGCAAAAAATCTGGAGGTTTCACTGTCGGGGCAGTTGGACCTACCGAGGGCGGTTGCACCGCCAGAGGGCGGTTGGATCGCCCTGCACCGGTTGGACCGGCCGTGGCACAGCTGTTCTGAAATTTCAGATTTTTTCTGAGGTTTGCTTTGGGATATCTTTTGATTGGAACTTCCTTTTTCAAAAATTCTTTTTGCAATAGCTTCTTATGATCCCAAAGTTTATTTGTGCAAAATTTGAAAAATTCTAAAATTTGTTTGATCAAGTTTTCAAGTAGTATCAGTTATGAGCACTTTAATTGAACTAAAGAGTGATTTTCACTTGATCTTTTGAAAAGACAAAACTTGTGCAATTCAAATGCAAATAACTCCATGATTCATTCATTAAACATCTTGGGGAGTTTATTCATTGCAAGTTTTGGGCACTTTAATGCTTCCAAGTGAGATCATGTCTTTATTGTGCTCTGATACTAAATCTTTGAGATTTTATTGATCCTTCTTGAACTTTTGATACCCGTAAGTATATGATGCTCTGATTATATTGCTCTGATACCCATCGATCTTATCGATAAATTATTTCAAGTGGTATCAATTCTTCGTGAGTTGATCCTAAGTGGTATCAATTGAGCATTTATTTATCCATATGCTTACAAGTGGTATAATTGAGACTCTTTTCTCCAAGTGGTATCATGGATTTTATTGTTTATTTCTTCTAGTGATATCCTTGAGTATTTGATTTCCTTTTTAAGTGGTATCATTGAGTTCCTATTTTCTACAAATGGTATCATTAAGGTCATTGCTCATTCCTTCTAGTGATACCCTTGGTTAAATAAATCTCTATAAGTGGTATCATTAAATTCATTATTTCCTACAAGTGGTATTTCATTGCTTCTTTGTAGCATTACTCCGATACCCACATTCTTGATTAAGATTTTTCCTCTCAAACTAACATTGTAAGTTCAACCGCTTAAGATTTCTCTGTGTGAGAGTCTTTATGTGTTGAAATATATAAAAGAGGAAAATCTCAATTGAGCATTGTTCTTCAATCAAAATCAAAATGCTAAATTCTTTGGATTTTCAAGCAAAAGCCCTTGAGATTAATTTTACAAGTGGTATCCACATTTTAATGCTTATCTTTACAAGTGGTATCCATATTTGCAAATGCCTATTCTTCCTTCAAAGTGGTATCCAAAATCCCTAATATGGTCTCTTTTCGAAGTTTTCTTCTTTTGGTATCGTGCCATATTTCAAATGAAAACTTGTTTTATTCCTCGATATCCTTTTCATTTGGGATTTTATTGCCTATCTTTTTAAATTGGTATCTAAAATCTAAATCATTGCCAAGGTCATTAGTATCCTTTTAAATTCTTGTATGACCTTTATTAGATATGACCCTGAAAGAAATTGTTAAATGCCAAAAGGGAGAATGATTAAAGTAAAAGGGGAGAATAATGAAATGCCAAAGGAGAATTATTTCTTAAGTTAAATGCCAAAAGGGGAGATAATGATAAATCTTATTAAATGATATATGTTTGCCAAAAAGGTGGAATGTTCTTCAAGTTAATCTTTTAGTTTTCCATTTTGGTGCTTAATGCCAAAAGGGGGAGAATTAGGAAGCTTAATGTCATTTGGTTAAAAAGTGAGCTTAATTTGATTAAGGGGGAGAATTAATATGCATATGTGTTCAATTAGCTTAAATTCTCTCAACATGTTAGTTTTAACCCAACTGTGCTCATTAAGCTTGGATTTGTCATTAATCACCAAAAAGGGGGAGATTGTAAGTTCAACCATCATTAGTTGTGGTTTTGGTGTTAATGACAAATCTAATCTATTGTTAATGACAAATCTCAGATAAGATTATCCCTAATGCGATATTATTATTAATGACAAATCTTGTATCGAGACTAACTTGTTTATTTAGAATATCTTTGGTTAGTCTCATCGCATTGAAAATGGAAAACCCAAGGTATGTATGCGCATTCATCGTAGTATTATTTGCGTATTTTGGAGTCAAGTTAAAGTATGGATATCCCGTTAACTTAACCACAATGTGCATCATGTTTCCCAATCCATATAATACATGGATGCACATATTTAGGGGGAGTTCACACTCTAACTTGAAGAATCAATTTAAATGATAATTTAAATTGAGTTCATTTGTCGTGTTAATCATTAGAGAACACTTCATCATGTGTTGATGGTGTTTCGTGATTAAGAAAGGACAATGAATAGTTCTTAAGTATGATAAGGCATGAGTTGCATTATTGTACTTAAGACATACTTAAATCATTTCAATTGATTTAGGTTGTGCTCAATTGATCTAAAGGCATCCATTATGTGTTAATGGAGTGCAAGAGATGATTGAGACAACCATGCATCTTGGACTAACAAGTTTCATGAGTTATGTTTGAGTTAGGTCCAAAGATGGATGAGAACGGACAAGGACGACGCCATGAGTTGATGGGCATCAAGAATGGATCCCAAGAAATGAAGTCAAGTTGATATCCCGGGGGAGCAAATATGCGATGATTATAAAGACCCCAAAGGGGATTGCTTGTGCGGCGGCGAAAGGTATAACTAGATAGGCTAAGGACTTTTGTAATCTTTGTGTCTAAGGTTTTACCGCCGTTCTATTAAGAGGGGTTGCCTCTTTCGCTTGAGCTTCATCATGTGTTGGTGATCTCAATCGCTGCTTCACTCAAAGCTCAAATCTTATGTTGATTTGGTTTTTGCATATGGGTTAACCATTTGGCATGTGTTGCGAATGTGTTAAGACTTATGCTTGGTTGTTTTGCATTATGCTCGGATTTGCATGTGTTGCAAAGATGAAAGAGTATATGCATTTGGTTTTCGCATAATGCTTTGATTTGCATGTGTTGCAAATAGGATAAGTTAGTGCGTTGGCTTTTGCGTGAAGTTCACTTTTGCATGTGTTGCATTAGTTGACGCTTCATGCTTTGGTTCGAAAACAATCTTTCTAAAAACCGTGTGGTTGCTTGGAGCTAAGTTTTGCATGTGTTGCAAAAGGAGAGAGCTCAAGCATGATTTGTGTTTATGTGTTTGTATGGAGCTAGAGGCTTGCATGTGTTAAGAGTAAAGAGCTCATACGGTTGATTTGGTTTTAGTCGAAGTTTGATTTGTGGTTGCATTGGACTAGAGAATTGCATGTGTTGCAATTAGAGAGTTCATGCACCTTGAATTGATGTTGCTTGGAGCTAGACTTTTGCATGTGTTGCAAAGAGTAGTGCTCAAGCATGAAATGATTTTATTGTGTTATTTGCAAGTTCACAGCGAATAAACCGAGGTTTATGAGTCCTAATCCCGAGGGCGTGGAGTGGGGCTTGCAACGGTGTTGGCAAGTTGACCGGTCTTGTGTTGACCTTCACATGGCTAGGGGATTAATCTCATAAACTCGAGTTTGATTTGCTTAATACGCTTTGCAAATAGTTCTTGAGTTGTTGGCTAAATGTGTTTTCGCCATTTGGAGTTGGTTAATTGGCGCAAATGTATTTTGCGTGATGAACGTTGGAATTATGTGTGTCGATCCTAGAGCATGTGTTGGCATTTGCAAATGTGTTTTGCAAAGTGTCGGGTCATGCGTTGATCCTTACATGGCTAGTGGGTTGAACGCGTAAGTTCGGTGTTTATTGCGGAATGCGTTTTACGCAGCCTTGGTTGAATTCTTTGAGCGTGAGCTAAATTGGTGCAAATATGTTTTGCACGGTGTATGATCATGTGTTGATCATTTATTGGCTCAAGGAATGGCTTTGGTTTTGGAGAATCGGTTTTTATGAAGTATTGAGTGTTTCTCTGCTTGCGGTCGGACCGGAGAGGGAGCTCGGACCGGGCAGCGCCAAGGCAGTATTCCTGGGCAGGTACGGTGTGACCCGGCGTGGGGCGGTCGGACCGCCTTGGTCCCATGGACTCGGCGGTAGCATGGCGGACCGCCTCTCCGGTGACCGCCCTAGGGCTTCAAATGGCCATGAAAGTTTCAAATAGGGCGGTGCGTCTGGGTGGTGTAAGGAAGCGTCGGCCGGCCGGGTCGGACCGGACGGCAAGGCGACCGACCCCACGCCGCAGCGTTTTTTTCAGAGAGGTAGTTTCTTCACGAGTTCGCGTGCTTTCTGATTTTGTCGGCGGGCGACGGCCGAGAGGTCAGGCGACTGCCAAGGGCGGTGTGACCGGCCAGTGAGGTCCAACCGACCTCTGAATCGGAAATCGACCGTTTCAGGAGGACCGGCCGGACCGGGTGTGGTCCCATCCGACCGATTTTGTTTTTCTGCGAGTTTGCTCCCAACGGCTAGTTTCTTTGGTGGAGGCTATAAATACCCCTTGGGGGCTTAAAGGTGGTTGCTGCATTGTTGAGTGTTTGTGGGAGTTGTGTGCATGTGTTGCTCTTCTCCATTTGCATCTTGAGCTAAGAGTGAGACTAATTGCATTCGCTGCAATTAGGAAGTGGTTTGGGTACCTCTTGTGCATGTGTTGCACTTGAGGAGGCCTTGTGCATGTGTTGCACTTGGTGATCACCGAGGAGCGATTCACAGTGCCCAGTGAGGTTCAAGTGAAGGAGCGGCCTATTCTCTTGGAGGTTGCCGACTCCTAGACGGCCAGAGGCGTCGGCGCGGGAGCTCTCAAGGTGTGAGAAGCCCCAAGTTTGTGAAGGTTCGGTTGAGCCTACGCGCGGCGTGAAAACCACGACTAGTGGAAAGAGGCGGTGCTCGAGCGGAGCCGGTCCGAGTCATCGGGCTTGCCTCAACGTGGACTAGGGGAGACCTGCAAGTCTCCGAACACCACGGAAAAACGCTGCTTGTCTCTTGTCTCATTTACATTCAAGTATTTACATTGTTGATATATTCATGATTGCTTGATTGTAGAATTGCTTAGTATTATTGATTAGTTCAATTTAGCAATTCTAGCTTAGAGACATAATTTAGTTAGTGCACATAGTGAGCCTAGTTTATTTAGGTTTTAATTGTCAAAACCTAGATTATCGCCTCGCATATAAATTAATTAGGTTTTGATTTAGAGGTTGAATTAGAGCGATTGTTTAGTGAGCGATCGAATTTTGTAAAACGCCTATTCACCCCCCCTCTAGGCGCATCCTCGACCCTACACCAGAAAGAACAACGCGAGGTATACATACGGCTTCCCCAATATGTGTACCAGTCATGATTTGGGCTTCTAGCACACGATCTCCAAGTCTTGTTAGGAGTAAACGCGTGCCGTTACACAATCCTAAATTCTGGTTGATATTCCGAAGAAGCACAACAGGAGTATTGACCTTGAGTGACAATCTATGCTGCGGGAAATTGTTTATGGTGATGGAATGAAGGAATTCTGGTGGGTACAAAACATCTATGTCAGCAAGCTGCTCATTTGTGTTCGCAATTGTGTCATAGCTTAAGTAGTCTCTAACATTTTCTGGCACTTTGATAAGCATAGCGGCATTGAGCTCATCAACAACGGAATTGGTAGGACAGACAATAGCCCGCTGAGCTAGGTAAGTGGGGTTGCTGTAGAAGCAGTGGAAGTCATTGTAGACGAAATCGGATATAGATGCTGCACCGTGGCTATCCGGTTTCAAGAGAAACTCATCGGGAATATGGATCCACGATTCTTCTAGGCTGCCTGGTTTAGAATGAGTTGGTATACATCCTTCTCCTATGTCAAGGATCCATCGGGTGAAATCCTGCATATGTCTGCTCTGTTCTGGGCCTAATGCGGGGTTGAGGAGACGCATATTGATTGTTAAGCGCAGCATATCAACATATTTCCAGAGCGATGATTTAATAATGGAAGCCGCAATTATATCGGCTTGTGTACCGCCTTCAATAACAGGCAAGACCTGCCTGAAATCACCGCCTAATAACAATGGTTTGCCACCGAATGGTTTGTTGGTGTTGGATGGATCATCGATAGCTAAGATATCACGCAATGTACGATCCATGGCTTCAAAACACAGCCTGTGCGTCATTGGAGCCTCATCCCATAGAATTAAAGTGGCTTTGCTTATCAATTCTCCAAGAGCAGTACCTCTCTTAATATTACACATGCTTCTGTCATGTATGTCGAGGGGAATTCGGAACCTGAAATGCGCAGTGCGACCACCTGGCAATAGCAAAGAGGCGACGCCAGATGATGCTACAGCAAGCACTATGCGTCCTTTGGATCTCAAGGTAACAATAATGGCGTTCCATAGAAATGTTTTTCCAGTGCCTCCAGGGCCGGAAATAAAAAACAAACATTTGCTATTGGATATCAGGGCAGCCATAATGGTATCATATATAGAGCGTTGTTCACTATTGAGGGCGACGTACATCAGTTCAGACTCTGTAGCTAGTTATTCTTTGTCATAGGATAGCTCTTCGAGAATCAATCTGTTGCTAACGTCGTGAAGCGTCGATTCTGATGGTGATGGAAGCCCATACGACGGCATGGATAGGCCGTTAGCTGAGAACATTGTATCAAGTTCTTTCAACAGCCTGTTCTTCAATATGGGTTCAGGCATAGAATTATATTGGTTGCCAAGTGAGCGGCGATTGGCATGTACGATGTCATCAGCCATATATTTCCAATATCTATTGAATAAGTCATGAGCATCAGCAACCTGAGAATACGCTAAGATTGCCATAAGTAGGTTGCGGTATGACGTGGCCCATACGACTGCCTCATCGAATAAAGAAACCCATTCGGTGTCATCGCCTACCAGGCCACGCGCTCGGCATGCGCCATGATAAGTAGGGTATAGAATGCCTTGGTACGTCCTGACATCCTCATAGGACATAGCTCCACGGACGGTCATCAATAGCATTCGTAAATAAAAGCCCTCGCCTGATGTAGGATGGATGTGACGAAGCCTACCAATTTTAGTCCCCCGTTTTCTCTTTG
This sequence comes from Guadua angustifolia, assembly GCA_036346375.1. Lineage (NCBI taxonomy): Eukaryota > Viridiplantae > Streptophyta > Magnoliopsida > Poales > Poaceae > Guadua > Guadua angustifolia. Next base: position 21,629,483 of record CM070518.1, on the reverse strand, counting down.
ACCAGGTTTTTTTGGTGGTGTTCCATGTCCATTCTGTTGGGAATTCACAATACGTTAATCCTCGCGCTGATGGATAACGTTGGTTCGCAACGAACCATTCCGTTAGCATTGTCCTGCTGGAATCATGATCTTCTACAATATCGTTAAGGTCAACATTTTCATGGTACGTAAGGACGTGCATGCCTGGCATATGAACAAACAATCACTCCACAGATGGTGTGCGACCATGTATATCAAATCCAAAAATTCTCCAAGTCGCTTCACACGCCGATAGATACCGGGATTTAATATACTCAGCAATCTCATCGATACTATCGGGTGCGTTAGGTAAGGCATCATGTGTCGTGGTGGGTAACGAACCCGACGTACTTGGTAGCTCTCGAGAATGGGCAACCTCTGATAGGACATTTGTGCAGCCGGCAGTCATGGAAACAGCGGCAGGTACATGGTGCGGATCGGAGGCAATCGGTACATCAGCACGATGGCTGCCAACCGTATGCAAAGACATAATGACAGAATCATTACCCTTTGTTATATATTTGAAGAGATACTTCACAAGGTAGGTCTTGTTACACCACTCAACATTTATATGGGCCTGAAATTTTTTGAGCAGAGAGATGTTATGAGGCACCACCCATCTGTTATCAAGTCTTATTCCTTGTTTAACAACAAATCTTCCATTGTCTCGGCGACGGTAAAGAGGATACCCATCTTGGTCAATGGCTGTCTCCGCGCGGAATGTCTTAGGATACCGTTTTGAACACCGGCCATCTTTCATGCATGGGCATCTAGGATTAAGGTCACCGCATGGACCATGAATCATGAACTCTTCAACGAGAGCGTATCCTAATGGATCAGAAGCTATGTCTAGTAATTCCGCGGAGATGAAGCTGTCAATAAGAGAAGGCGAAGGATCTTGATTGGGTGTAGCCAACCACACAAGAATATGGACGTGAGGGAGGCCTCTCTTTTGGAACTCAACAGTGTATACAACTGTATAGGAAATAACGCTATGGTCAGTATGGAATGGCAGTATGGGAAGCGGTTGCTGTTTGTAAGGCAAAATAGAATGTAGGGGTACCTGCACGAGTAGGGCCGAATGATGTACCATCTCTAATATCGGCAATGAATTCCTGGAGTTTCATATGGTATACACGTGCAATAATGTCCGGGCGATCATGCCCTTTCTGACCCGGCTCAAATCGGAGCGCGGCAGCTATCTCCGGCCATTTAGGATTGCATGTGAACGTAGTGAATAGCTGCGGAGGACCATAGGTGCGGCAGATCGCAATAGAATCATGATAATTCTGTATCATATATCTCTTGCTACCAACAAAGCTGGCTGGTAATAGGGTCTTGATGCCAACATCCTTCCCTAAACTGTTTCCTCTGCCAACTGCATCCGATATGCCCTAATAAGTTTCGGACCTTAACTTATCCTGGTTATAGTAATAGAAAGCAAGATGACTTGCTTCGATACACGAATAGGCGTTAACAGTGATCTGATCAGAAAGCCTCCCACAACAAGTGAAGGGGTTAGGGTCATCATTGCGGTAGTGGCACTCATAGCAATAGAACTCCATCATAGACGCGTTGTGACGATTACCCGGAGGCTGACCATCTATGTCCCTCAGTTTGATACCCAAATGAAATCCCTTGTCTCCATAGGGGAACAGGAGCGGGTACTGGAGGGCCATAAGAAGTGGATGGACCGGTGAAATGCGCTTCAAACCAGTAGACCGTGACTCAACTATAACATCAAACCTGCATGCTTCAGTAGATATATCTCCAACCACCAGGGCGGCCAACTCAGAAGCAGCCGGTAGAGAATATTGGTGACCATCTATCTTCCGTGGGCTAATTAACCTGATGGCAATCTCAGGAGCTTCAAGCGAGAGTAGTCTATCACGGGCAAGCCTAAACTGCTGCACAATAGGGTTGCATACATCCAACATTGAGATGAGTGACTGAACAATAGCCGGATCAGGCTGATCAATGGAAGGATGGTCCGGCTGAAATATGTGCAACCGATTTTGTAGTTCATTCATTTGGTCATAAATGTATAATCGCAAAACTCCTACCGGTTCCGGACTTGGAAGCAAAGATCCAATGCGATGGTGAACGACCCCGTTAATCCGGAACACATAAGGGCCTGCACCGGTATTAATAGCTCTGTCTACGGCTACACCAAGGGAAGCAAAGCTGAAAAGCGAGTTGTAATGGCGAATAAGACGCATGAAACTGGCAGAGCGCGAGTCACCATCAAATCATATAAGATTCTTCAGAAGTGGTGGGAACGGCCTACGGGGTGGCAAACAGATTTTCCCTTCCCGACAGCAAAGTCTGTACACAACACGGGATTGGGTATAGGAACTCCGGTAGGCCAGCCGCTCTTGATACCAGAATAACGCACCGCATTTACCACACGTATATTCGGGGCCACCATAAAATGAACGCTGGGGCCAGGCCGCTACAGAAGGGCAGGGAAAAGGATAATAAGTGTAAGAAAAGCTATAGAGGTTTGTAACGTATGTCTAGTATATAAAAGCAAGAACCACGTATAGAGGCAAGGAAAAGAATTATCACCTTTCAACAAATCGACATAGTCCGTGGGGAAAGAATAGCCAGGAGATACAGCAGGACCACGGCAGACGAAAACTACGATAGGTGGGAATGCACAGAACAAACATCAGTGAAACATAAGCCAGAATAGGCAACTACGGCAAACAGTAACGGCAATGAATTAAAAATCATAAACACTTCAGGGGATTTAACTCGTTTTTGCGGCCAGCTTACTGCGTTAGTAACACGCCGCTCGCTATTCGCACGAAAGCAACAAGAAGTAAATGACGAAGATGAACGCCTCTCTAAACATACGCACAACAAACATCATCGACACAAAGCAAGGGACAGAAAGGAGAAAAGAACAAGCCGGCAGTACTGCAGGGCTGTCGGAGCACACGTCGAAAGCCCGAAACAAGCAGGAACGGGAAAAGGGTGGACAGCATGATCACAGAGAAGAAAAGAACAAGATGATAGCACCGGACAATGCTCGGAGCACACGGCGAAATCGCAAGACATGTAGGAACGGGAACAGCATGAACACGGCGAGCAACACGGCTGGCAGAGGAGACTAACGCAAATGAGCAAGTATACTCACACGATCCGGCCTAATGGTTTGGAAGAACAAAACAAGGAGTGTTAAAGTCGAACCACACGCACCTACAGAGGGGCCCGGAGCATCCAAGGACGGACCTGCAGCTGGGGCAAGACGAACTGAGGACGCAGCAAGCGCATCCATAGGGACCGAGACGCGCCGTTTCCACGAAGAACACAGCTAAACATACCTGAAAAGCAGAAACAAGGAGGATAACGAAGCGGCGCCGGCGGAGACGCCGCCACCCCCACGGCACGAACCAAGAAGCCGCACTACCTGCGGACAGGGAAACCGACACACGAACCAAAGCAAAAATACCTCAGGATCCATGGGGAACCATACGGTGGCTAACACATGAAAAAGAATATACGTAGCAGACGTGCTGGGAGCAACAACGTTTCGGCATGACCATAGACATAGACGATGGGCAAGAGGCAAAAACAACACAAGTACTACGCAATCGATACACAGCCAGGACGATGAGCCGGCAAGCAAGAACCTAACATGGAACGAACGAAATAAGCAAACAATAACCGCAGGGGCGCGTTCACCTTGGTTCCTAGACAGCGTCGAGCAGAGCTGCGGTAGACGGCGAACTGGGCTGAGCCGAAGCACGGTGATGCACTGCCAAGCCGAAACCTGCAACCGTACAAGCAAATCAAGTCAGAAGGAGCAAGCAAACCGTGAAAGGAATAAAATAGAGAAGAGGAGGTTTAGCGCGATCGAAGCAGGAGGAAAAGGCAAAGCGGGGGGAAGCAGTGTTGGTCCGACGGAAACAAGGCGCAGCGCGGCCGAACGAAGGAGCGAGCAAACGTCGGAAGACGGAGCAGCTCGCGACGGTCGGCAGGGCTGCAGAGATGTGGGATGGTCTACGGGAAGAGGACGCAGCGCCGCCAAATGGAGGACCGACAAAACGGCGGAACATGGAAGAGCTTCCCGGCGGCCGCGCGTGCTCCAAGAAATCGCTATGGGAAGGGGGATTCGGGAAGCGGCGGAACATCGAGCAGCTCTCGGAGGGCTGGGCACGCTCCAAGAAAGCACGATGGGGGGGGGATCCGGGAAACGACGGAACATGGAGCAGCCCCCCGGGGGCTGGGCGCGCTCGAAGCAAGCGCTATGGGGGAGATCCGAGACGCATTTAAACGATTGGGGGAAGTCGACCGAGCGCTTAATCGAGGTCAGCGAAGCCGAGGAATCCTCAGCCGCACGGGTCTAAGAAACGGAGGTCAAGAGGCGGTGGACCACGCGGAGGAAAGGAGAAGCGAAACGGAACGACCAAGCCGCGGGCGCGCAACACAACCGTAAGTAAACGGAAAGGCGGGGGGACCAACCGAGTTCAGCGACTCCCGAAGCCGAAGGAACCGGAGAGGCGGAGAAGACGGCGGACGGCCGCACCGACGAACAAACGGCCTCGAAGAACCGGCGGAGGCTACGGAGTAAACGAACCACGGGGCAAAACGATCGAATGGAGTCCAAAGCAAGGCGATGAAACCGAGGGGAACCAAGGGGGGGGCACAAATCCAGAGGAAGCTACCAACCATCGCGAGACCAATGCCGAGAAACACCGAACGGCGTCGGCAGGTGTCGGTAGGAACGGAACGGGGCAGCGCGAATGGAACGGAAACCAACGCCGAGAAACACCGAACGGCGTCGGCAGGTGTCGGTAGGAACGGAACGGGGCAGCGCGAATAGAACGGAACACGTGGCACAGCTGGTTCGCCTAGAATTCTTGGCGATACTATATATGCGGAGGAAAGGAGAAGCGAAACGGAACGACCAAGCGCCAAGCCGCACAACCAGTAAGTAAACGGAAGGCGGGGGACCAACCGAGTTCGATGACTCTCAAGCGAAGGAACCGGAGAGGCGGAGAAGACGGCGGACGGCCGCACCGACGAACAAACGGCCTCGAAGAACCGGTGGAGGCTACGGAGTAAACGAACCACGGGGCAAAACGACCGAATGGAGTCCAAAGCAAGGCGATGAAACCGAGGGGAACCAAGGGGGGGCACAAATCCAGAGGAAGCTACCAACCATCGCGAGACCAACGCCGAGAAACACCGAACGGCGTCGGCAGGTGTTGGTAGGAATGGAACGGGGCAGCGCGAATGGAACGGAAACCAACGCCGAGAAACACCGAACGGCGTCGGCAGGTGTCGGTAGGAACGAAACGGGGCAGCGCGAATAGAACGGAACACGTGGCACAGCTGGTTCGCCTAGAATTCTTGGCGATACTATATATAGTATATTGGAACATAGTTGCCGGAACGTTCCGGGCCTTTACAATGGGAGCATAGTCGCTGTCGCTTGGGCGTCTCGATCGAAACCAGAAAAGCATGGCCCTGTTGACATTTGAATCCGAATTCATGGCTGCCACGTAAGCTGCATGTCAAGACATATGGTTGCAAAGCATGCTAAATGAGGTAACACGAGAAGCCCTAAGTCCAGTCTTTTTGTACGTTGACAATAAATCAGCAATCACATCGATGAAGAATTCGGTGTTTCATGGAAGAAGTAAACACATTGATAACCGGTTTCACTTTATCAGAGAGTGTGTAGAGAAGGGATTGCTTGTTGTTAAACACGTATACATAGGGGAGCAGCGTACGGATATCCTCGCAAAGGCACTTGCTCAAGTCAAATTCACAAAGATACAAGATCCGCTAGACGTCGAAGATCTCGTGCAACCAATTATAGATCAGGGAGGAGATAAGACTTCCCATTTTGCCTTGCCATGTTATGAAAGGAAAAAGGAGATTAGAATGTAACCCACACTTTTCATTGTAGGCTTTCGATGTTGTAAGTCAAGTACTATGTTGTAAAGACAAGTAAAAATATTTCCTTTTTAAGTTATTCTATAAATAGGTCTATGTGTATACTATAAATACTAGCTCCAAGGTTAGGATGAATAACACAAGAAAAAATTGCCCAAAATTTTTGTGTTCGTTTGTGTGTATTTTTTTATATGTTATTTGCATACAGCTGTTTCTAAGGAGGAAACCAACATGGTTGACATGATGCGCGATGTGTATGACTGGTGGTTTGGCTACGTTGGGGGGGGGGTGGGGGGCAGTTCATGGTGAGGGCAAAGGCACAAAAGGAGGGGATCGTGGATGGCCAACCAAATGGCGGCGGCGCGCAGGGAGGACACAGTCCCCCGGTGGCTGCTTCTTGCATGTGCAGTGCTACCGACAGTGATGGCCTGAGCAATTCATCCTGAATAAACTTCTTTTCTTTGTATGAACCTTTATCATTTTGGCTTCTCTCAAGCAAGCGAAGGATATTTGTGCAATTTTTAAAAAGAAATGTATATAAACATCTCTCCTGTGATTTTATTACATGGTGTAATTCATGATATAGATCAAAGTATAAATGAAAAGTGACATAAATATTCTTTTTATTATCTTCTTCCTTTGACATGGGGTCCCACTCCTAAGCAAAATTGGACTTGCAAAGTGAGCAACAGAACACAGGACCTTTCGCACAAACGCATAGGCTCTTGCCACTAGACTAATTTCATCAGTTTGCTCAAATGTTAGTTGAGGTTTCCATTATCCTTGACTTTAAAGTTTAAAATTGAAATTTGATTTGAACCTTTCCAACCAAATTTGGTCGGAAATTGTCAAAACTTCAGGTGGGTGGCGAAAACAACAGAGAAATTAGAAGAGTCTCATTATAAAATCCCCGCTCATAACCCTCGTCGTATCGTGATTTCGTCTTTATATGTCCATGTTAAGAGTTTTTTTTATGTTGAATCCATGTCTCATGTCCTCTTGATTATATTATATTTTGTTGTACATTATGTAATAAGCGGTATTAGAGCTGTGAATTCGAAACCCTAGAAGTTGACCGTTGTCCTGATCCTGACTAAATCATCGCTTGCCTTGCAAATAAATTGTTGATGCTCAGAGCGGCGTCTGTCAGCAAGTTGCGCGTGTTAAGTCCGTGTGTAGGGGTGAAAATGAGTCGGATACAGACGGATATTGCTCTTTCCGTATCCTAACCTACATTTTTTCCTAGATTTGAAACTAGATACGATTAACTGGATACGGATACGAATCCCGGTTATTCAGGGTACGGGACGGATATGCAACGGATTCGTGTCGAAAATGGATAAAGATATATGAATAATGCACGCATATATAGAGTAATATATGTTAAATTAAACCATACGAATACATGATTATAGTAGCAAGTTATATATCAATCAAACCCAATTGATGTCATATAAAGAATTAGCAGACTTACGTTAGATATTATGATACAATTGTCTTTGATATACAACTCTACTTACAATAATTGAAATACAATTGTATTTATTATATAACTCTATTTATATATGATTAATTTGCACTGTTATAATCTAGCCCCATCAAAATAATTGATGGAGATCCTTTGTTTGATATACAACTCTACTTCCAATTATGAAAACACAATTGTATTTGTTATATGTGATTAATCTGCACCGTTATTGAAGGATCGATAAAGTCGCCGAGAGGGGGGTGAATAGGCGTTTACAAAATTTTAAACCTAATTTGCGCGGAATTATTGGACTATCCGACTAGGATATCGGACTATCCGATATATATCGAATTGTCCGATATGTCTTGATCGGACTATCCGATCGAGCGAGAGAATCGAGATCTAACACAGGTAAAGTAAATCTAGGGTAGGTCATCAACCAAATAAGTGCAAGTCAATATACTAGTAAGTAGGATGCAGCGGTTATTACAAAATAAATCTACTCTAAGCAACAAGAGAGTACCACACCAAAGATTCGATGCACGGTTGACTTTTCCCAAGTTCGGATCTTTGAGGAGATCCTCGCCCGCTGAGGAGGCACAAAGCCCGGTCTCACTTGACCGCTTTCCTCGGTGTTGCACAAAGCACTCGCGGTTTCACTTCTTGATCCCTTTCCTTGCGGAGGTGGAATCGAACCTTCACAAACTTCCGGCGGCGTCCCACACGAAGATCGGGAGCTCACCGGTGACTCCTAGCCGTCTAGGAGACCTCAATCTTCAAGAGTAATGAATGGAGTTTCGATCCGCTCTTGGAAATCACCCTAGTGCTCAAATGAACTTTCACGGTTTGCAAACAAAGCACTAAAAGGACACTTGCTTCAACTCTCAACTGATTTTTCAAAGATGAACACAAGAGAGAGCAAGTGAAAGCAAGAGAGTAGCAAAGATGAAGTAAATGCTCAACACACAGGTAGGTAGCAGTAAATGTGGGAGTGGGTGGGGTATTTATAGCCAAGACACAAAATATAGCCGTTACGCCGTAGGTCGACCTACATCGGACTATCCGACACCGACATCGGACTATCCGATATGTAAAAACCTCCAGACGACTCCATTCAAAAATTCAAATTCTTTTGAAATAATCCGCATATCGGACTATCCGATGACACACATCGGACATTCCGATAATATCCGAGAGTTTTTCAAACCAACTCAGTTACTACCAAAATTTCTAAGTGTATATCGGAATATCCGATATGAGACATCGGACAATCCGATAATTCCAGAGAGTTTTCAATGAAGAAGAAGTTTTCAAAATTCTTCTAAGTCCATATCGGACTGTCCGATATCTGACATCGGACAATCCGATGATTCCCGAGAGTTCCAAGCTCAAGGACTTAGAAAATTTCAGATCACATCGGACATTCCGATATCAACTATCGAGACGATCCGACTTTTCCAAGAGATCCAAAGCCAAGAACCACACTCACACGGAAAATCCGATACTATCGGACTATCCGATATTCACATCGGACATTCCGATAATATCAGCTCAATAAAAACACAAAGTGAGTGCCGTGCATGGTGACTTCCAAAACTCATTTTGTAAAAGATGTTCATCTGAGCACAGAGGTCATTTCTAAAGCACCTACATCCCATCCCTCTTGATAGTACGGTGATCCTATCGACTCGATTAAAAGAAAAACCTACGCTAAGTCGACGCCGTTCTTCTTTTCATTTTTGAGGGTCGTCAGTGTTCGTAGATGCGTTCCTTTTTGGGACTATCACCTGCTCATACACTTATTTAAGCCATTAGTCCCTTAATCGTTTGTCATTAATCATCCAAAACTCAATTAGGGGTCTAGATGCACTTTCAGTTATAATCTGGCACCATTGAAATAAGTAGGAGATCCTTCTCTTTTTTCTGATTAATTTGAGAATTACTAGAATTTAAGATTATTGTGGGGTTTTTGTTGCCCTTTAAAAAAGAGGTGCCTTGAATATCACCAAGTGTGTGTATATATATATCCTCTCAGTAGCACCAGCAGTGGCAGCAGCAGCGCGTCGTCGTCGTGCTGTTGCGATTAAGCCTGCAAAGATGTAAACTGCTTGCCAAAAATCACATTAATTGTAGTACTTCTCCGGTACCGGTACCAGTTTATTCGGAGCTAGCTCGATCGAACTACTACTCCTACTAATTAAATACATGGAGTTATTGATGATCAGATTAATGGCCGATCGATCCAGTCAAATCAAATCAATATCAACAGGGTCTCCAACCTACTCATACCTAAGAGTACTTAATCAGACAATTTTTGCGTGGTGCTAATTAGTCAAGCCTCCAGCTAGCAGCCATGTCCACGTACGTGGTCGCGCGTTTGCCAATCAGAAACTGCGATTCAGACTCCATATATAGTCAACTTTATATACGTGCTCCGTATTTTTAATAAATAATATTTTAGAATTTTACACACTCAACCAAATTACTATCTTTTATTAGACTACTTATTACCATTGGATACTATAGTTCATAGCATAAAATGATCTTAGAAATAGCTGAAAGGAGAGATATACAAGGAAAAGAGGATGAAAAGTCGTATCGAAATCGTAGGATGGTATTTATATCAGAACAAAATGAAAGCTACAATTAGGGATGGCAATGGGTACCCGAAACCCGATACCCGATGGGTATTTACTCTATTAGGGTGCAACAACGGTCCAATAATCATACCTGTGGCACGTTAATCTGGGAAAATCTTCACCCATCGGATAACGGCACGGAATGCGGGTGTCCGGTACTTCCACCGCACTAAGTTACCCGCTACTCCGCAAGTGGGGAGCGCCCAACCGCCAACACCCAAATAAGCGGATGGTCAAGACTCAAGCGAGTGGCCCAAGCCTATCCCCACCGACGATCAAACGACAAATACGCCAAATCAATTTCGCCGCCTCACCGGCGGTCCAAAATCCAAATCCCTAACCCTAAGTCCCTAACCGACGATCATTGGCAAGTGCTTAGTGTCAGGTTTGTCTTAAAGCGGCGCAAGCAAGGCGTAAGCCGAGGCCGTGAGGCGGGTCAACTCGGCTCATACGAAGAGGCGACTGAGCGGCGCAGCAGCCGACCGGCCGAGTTGTCAAGCCGTCGAGCAAGGTCGCAGCCTGACGCCTCCGGCGACTCCACTCTCCTCGCCGCTTTCCTTCCTCAAGTCACCGGCTAATTCTGTAAGCATAATAATACTCCTTTCAGAAGAAATCTAGCTAAAGCAAGCACTGAAAGTAAGACCAGGATAGCTCCTATTGTGGGGATTGCTATTCTAAAGAACTTTGGCAAGCCTTTCTTATTATTTCGGCAAAGGAGTTTATGATTTTGGCGGACTATTTGTCGTCAGATTCCACCGCATGCATAAATCATTGTTCCTAGGATTTTCGGGATTGATCCCGATAAATCATTTTGGCGTTGAATTACCTAGGATTTCGGGATTGATTCGATAAATTATTGTGCGCAAGATGCAATTCCGCAAGTTGGTAATACTTCCTAGGTCCCTAGGGATGCTGTCTTTCTGTTTGTTGTCCATCAAAATTCAGTACAGAAGCCCTTTTATGTTCTTCAAAATGGGAGGGTATTTCCTTGGAATGAATTTCCATCTATTAAGAGGGTTTCCAGGAGTAGGACTATGCAATTGCAAATAATATCAGGTATCTCACGGGTATTACTAGGCTTTTCTGAAATTCTTTTCAGAGCCCATAGCCAAGAAAGAACAGATGAGAACCTGCTGTGTGCAAATACTGTGGTCTTCGTTATGTTGAGGACCACCATCACTAAGTAGAGAAGATACTGTCTCTTACCATAGCACAAACTTGGAGTTGTTGTGTGCTTATTTGGTTTACAATGTTCTGCTAGTGTATTCTGTAATAAGATAATAATGTCGTGTGAACTGTGGATTAATTTTCTATAGACCGGTATTTGTTCTATTTTCTCAATCAATGCAATTTCTATTTTCTAATCAATGCAATTTCTATTTTCTCAATCAATGCTTGAGATCTAAAAGAGCGTGAAATTGATTTTGGAAGCAGTGTACTTCCGAGATATTTCTGCTCAAGTCATTTTATCATTTGTTTCAATTTAGCGGGTGTGGGTGACCCATCGGGTGACATTTATCCGCCGGGTCCGGTAGCGGGTATGGGTGACCCGCGGTGAAAAGGACCCGGCGGGTATGGGTATGGGGAAGAAGTTCTACCGTGATCGGCACGGTAAATTAACGGGTGATTTTTCATCTGACGGGTACGGGTATGGGTGGCCGATACCCGACGGGTATGTACCCGTTGCCATCCCTAGCTACAATGACTACTCGATGTCCGTATTCTATAGCGGCTTCAGCTTTGCTGACTTGTCACTTTTTTTTTTCTTTATCGATGCAATGCCGGTCTTAATAATCTGGCCTAGCCGTCCTTTTCTACTCTCCATATCTTAATGATTTTATTTATTTATTACTAAAAGATTAACAACTGCATGCCATGGATTCCCTTGTCGTTTGATGGTGCTACTTACACTAGTTAATTTATTTGTATGTTCGCAGCTGGCTAGCTGTAGTCGATCTTCCAACAACTACTGCTAATGATGTTTAAACTGATGGCGGAGATCGAGCTGACGAGAAACCTTCTATATATTATATTATTAAAATAAATATAAGAGAGATGCTTTTATGCTTTTTCTTTTGACGGTTGTACAAATATTAAAACATAAGTGATTGATAGATGGTGATTACTTATCCTTTTACTTGTTTTATGATTTGTGTAACTTGTATTGGGAGGGAAAGTATTGAAGCACTGCTCTAAATATAAAAAACCAAAGCAAATTAATTAAGACCAAAATATTTTTGGACAACGATAGCTTTGCGTACCAAAACGATCATACCATCATGCGCATGATCCATCATCTATTTAGTTAAATAATTTGTGTGTGTGTTGGGCCTATTTGGGATAGCTTTTGCACAAATTCTGCTAAAAAACTGATTGTTTGCCGAACAGGAAGATTCTGGATAACTTCTCCCACAATCAGAAGTTGTCCTCTACATAGAATCAGAATCCAACTGGAACCTGATTCTCGCTGATTCTTACTGATTCTTGCCGGCCCGGTCCAGAACCTAAAAGTCACAGCCAGTCTGGCCTGATTCTCCTACAATCATAAACAGCTTCTCTCGTAATCCAGAATCCACAATCTATCCTGAACACGCCTTAGATGAGTATATGGATGCATGCACGCTTATGCAGGAAGATAGTTAGACTGGTCTGATATTGATGCTAACTGGGGCAACATATCTCGTGCATATAGGTTATTTGGTCGACATGTGGACACAACCAATCCCGACCATCCAAAACAGGATCGACGGCTAAGATCACAATGGCAGATCCTACCTCCTGCTTATGGCCCTTTTGCAACCCTCTTCCAGCCGATGTTCAAGACCTTGAATTCCTTAATCGAGCTTATGGAAATAAACAAAATATTGGTCCCTAGATATCAAAATAGAGACAATGGAAATACTTCTTTATTAGCCAAGTGGCTTTTACAGAGTACACGATTTAAGTCACAAACTCAACTGCCAAATGCTAGATGGAACAAGACTTTCTCAGATGATTTTATAATGCAAAATGATTCAAGATGTCTTCAGATGTTCTTCACAGCGGGGATTGGCCCCCTGTTTATTCTTGATGAAGAGGTAGCAGTTGACTTCTAGAGGGGGTGTCATGTAACCGAGAGGCGTCTTTCTCGCCAAACGGTGTCTTCCTGCCCAGAGGTGTCTTTTCTGGTGATAACTTCCAGGTGGTTGCATGTTCCTATCAGAGAATTATCTGTACGAAGACATGTAAGGGAAAAACCTCTTGTCCCTCAACTAGTTTACTCGTCGAGGTGGCCATTGCACTGGTCGGTGACGATTAGTGTGAAGCAGAGTTTTGACCATATTTGATTGAACTGGTCAAAAATATAACCATTCGAATAGAGATGGGCTTTGTTTAATGTGTTATGGGCCTTAGGTTTTACAGGATCATTTTATCAATGCATGGTCACGAATTATTATAAAGGGTCTAAATAGAAAATAGAGTTTTAATTCTCGTCAGCTAGCTCTCAAGTCTTGAGAAATAAGAATTTATTACTCAAAACTTTTCGTCTTCTGTAACTGTATAGGGTTATCCACCCATTATTTGACTGATTTAGGCACTGAAACATAAGAGATCCTTTCGATTCTCTTGATAACTGAACCAACAGCTGGTCATTTTTAATAAGAATGGTATATAAAGGGAATGAAGGCATCCTTTCGAATAAAAAAAAGATTTACATTTAAGCTTTCTTCGAATGTTTTTAACTTTTCATCATCCATTCTTATTCCTCATTAATGAAGATAAGGATTATGGTTTAAGGGAAGATAGTGAAAAGTTAAAACAAATAAAAGAATTAGAGAAGTAGCTCTTGGTAGCTCATAATACCACCAAGGGATATAAGTTTGACTTTGTTGCTACAAGAGAGTACTACAATGATAAGACTTCTAGACTCGTATGAGGCTTTTGAAAGAAATGAGGAGAAACTCAAAAAGCTCTCGGAGAAGTATAAGAGTACTCTCCAGACAAAAGAGTCTGAGATAGCAAGTAAAATAAAACTTTTGATTTGTTTTTTTAACAATTTTTAAAAAAATAAAATTAAGATTATAATGTCAATCTTTACAGACTTGAAAAATATAATAAAGACTAATGAATCTCAACTTTTTGTCGGTGAAGAAGAAAGAATAAAAGTTGAACAACAGAGGTTGGTGATGAAGGATGAAGTGGACAAATTCACCGATCAAATGAAAATCTTCATCAAGGACTAGCCTACAGTTCATAGAAGTAGAATATCTATCCTAAACTTTATTCTTTAGCAACTTCAGAAGATTATGACGGACTTAAAAGGAAAAGAGGTAAAACTTACAAATCCGTCATTTGATGGGTTGGTGGAGGGAGTGAACTATTGGTTTGATAAGAGTTTTATGGCAATGTTATGTCTTTTAGCGAACACGCTTCCGGAGGGAAACGAGTTGCCGACAACCCCTTATAAAGCTAAGAAAGTTCTTTATCCCTTAGGAATAGAAGTAGAAAGAATACATACATGTCCAAACGATTGTATCCTCTTCTGTAAAGGGTGCACAAACTTGTATGTATATCCAATGTGCAACACATCCCGGTACAAGCATAAGAATCAATCCGATGACGATGCGCGAGGGTATTGATGTGAAGAAAGGACCTTTTGTAAAGTTGGCGTGGTATCTACCTATAATTCTCTATTTGAAGCATTTTTTTGCGAATCCAACGAGGTAAAACTATTGCGTTGGCACTTAGAGGAGTGTAAGAATGATGGAATGCTAAGGTACCCTATTGATTCCACCCAATGGAGAAACATTGATGGGTGGTTTCAAGAATTCGGTATGTATATGAGGAATATAAGGTTTGGATTAAGTACAGATGAAATGAATCATTTTCGGTAACATGAGCAACCGATATAGTACTTGGCTTGTGAATCTCTGTATCTACAATATTCCTTCTTGATTGTCTATAAAGCGAAAGTACATTTTGTTGTCTGTACTTATCTAGGGCTTGATTCAATCTGAGAACGATATTGATATGTACTTAGTACTATTGGTAAAAGATCTGAAAACACTGTGAGTTTCTGGAGTATAGGCATGGGATGCATACAAACAAAAGAACTTCACTTTGTACTGCCTGTTATTTTGCACCATAAATAATTACCTGCCCTTACTAACCTGTCGGGCTAGGGTACAAAAGGAACTAAAGCTTGCACTCACTGCTTAGATGATACCAAGAGTGTGTAGCTAAATCACTAACGCAAAAACCATGCATATGCGTTGCCGTAGGTTCCTTTGGAGGAATCATCTATACCGCAAGATGAGAAAACAATTCGATAGAAGGAACAAAGACGGTTCAACTCCATAGTCCTTAAGCAGGAGTAATGTTCATGACATTGTTAAGATTTTGGATGTTGTACATGAAAAGGGACGTAAATTAATGACATGTGAGAAGCAGGGTTCACAAAACCGACGAAAACCGCTCGAAAACTGCGTCAAAACCGTTTTCGAAGAACATTCAAATGGCCGGGTCGATTTTCGTTGAAAAACGAACGGTTTTCGATTTTTTCAATTTTTTTATTTTTAAACCTTTCGGTTTTTAACGGTTTTCGAGCGGTTTTTGCGAAAACCATACCACGAATTTCGACGCGAATTTTGAAAAACGGTTTTGTAATCCCTGGTGAGAAGAGCATGTGAAAGAACAGATTAATATTTTGGAACCTATCAGTAAGAGCACCTAGAAATTCGCTACTGCATCAACGTTATGCACACAGAGAAGAATGTATGTGATAGTTTGATTAGTCTCTAACTGAACATTAAGGACAAAACAAATGAATGTATGAATGCACGGTTTGATTTGGTCGATATGGGTATAATACTTGAGTTAGCACTGAAAGAGATCAATAAAGACCGAACGTACTGCAAACCTGCTTGTTACATTTTGTTCAAGACCAAGAGAACTGAACTGTGTAAGTGCTTGCCTGGTGTCAAAGTTTTGTCTAGTTAATCATCCAATATGAAGAGACTTATTTCGATGCAATATTTTAAATTAACTAGCATGAGTCTCATGAGTGTCATGTGCTGATGACACATATGCTTTCTGTCGAAATTAGAAATAATCTAAGAGACAATCATGAAGAAGCCATGTTATTTCACCGATTTTTGTAACATTGCCCCGGTTAGTGTCTGTCGTTGATGCGACTTCCTCTCTCATTCCTGCAGTAGTTAGTTTACTACCAGGCTACCGATCGACTGGCAACTCGTAAACACAGACAGCATAGTTTTCCTAATGGTTCTATATTAACAACAGATGAGCGTGGCCGTAGCAAATTTAGTCGAACTGAGGTACACTGCTCGCGTGCACGGAGCTTTTAAGGTGCGACGCCCCGCAAATATCTACTCCGAAGAATGCAATCTTGACCGACCACGTGTCCCATCGCTAGTCTAGGAGATTTGCGCCTCAATCGGAATACCTTGTGAAACACGTATGAGCGCCCCCACCCTGCCCTGTCTCTAGTATTTTAGCAAGCCTCTGATCCAGTCCCCACACGAAACAGCGGTCAGTCGTCCTGCGCGTGTTTCGACACGTGGGCCCCACCCTGCGTGGGACCGCATTGCCAGCGAAAGCCTACAGTGCAGCCGTGTTTCTTACCGTTGAATATTATAATGGCCATACATACATACATACATACATACGTACGTACCATTCGAAGGTGTAGGATATGTGAGGAGGCTCTACTCTAAAGAGGTCCATCCAGGCATCCACACGCCTGTCGTGCGCAAGAAACCATCGAATTTCTACCCTTTTTTGCCGCAAATATTCTTTCTGCATGCGATTCTTTCTACCAGATGTATGGTGCGTGCGCACAGTTTTCCATACATCGAATGTGATCATGATAAATAAAAACTATGCGCCTAACAATACGGAACGAAGACAGAGAATTATCAGATCTAATATACATACATCTGGAAAACTGTGCACACGCACCATACATCGAGTGTGATCGTGATCTAAAAAAAACTATGTGCCTAACAATACGGAACGGAGGGAGTATCTACAAAGGAAAAGAAGTTGGAAAATCCGCGCGATCAGACGTCGGTGAAATCACGGTTGCAACTCAAATTTCAAAAATTCTGAAAAAATCATGGATGTACATTCAGCTTACCCCATCTACATATAAATTTCATGATCAAATTCGTCTTGTGCTAAGAGTAATAAAAAGACAAACTTGATCATGACAATGCTGAGCATCGCTTATAATCAACTTTGTCTTTTTGTAACTTCTAGCACAGGACGAATTTGATCATGAAATTTTATATGTAGATGGGGTAAGCTGAGATGTACATCCATGATTTTTTTTCAAAATTTTTAAACTTTTCTATGGCAGACAGTAGCCACCAACTATCTGCTCAAGACAGGATATGTTCCCAAAAAGTTAGCTAGCTACTGGTACTCGCAAGGATGGCGACGTAAGATGCCTTGGCCTGCAACAAGTAGAAAGGAACGCCACCCCACTGGATACCGTAAAATTTCGTGTCACGTGTTAACCATGCAGCCGACGCCGCGCGCGTTTTTCTTTCCTAGGTAGCATCAGGTTCCAAATTTAGTCTTTGGTTTATATTCCGCTCCCTATCAAAATTTAAAATTTCGGTGAAATATTGTTATTTCAAATAAAATCTGGATAAAATTCAAAAATCAAAATTTAAATCAGGAATTTTTGGACCGAATTTCGGGTGAAATTGCCAAAATTTTGGTAAATTTCAACTAAACAAAAATAGTGCAAACGATGTTAAAAATTTTTGAAATTTTTATGGAGGTTCTTGACACATCAGTCATTTTCCCATAAAATTTCAGATTATTATTATATCTGAGGAATTTTAAAAATTCAAATATTACTATTGTCCTAATAAAACTCGATCGACAAGTTTGAACCAAATGAAAATGGTTTAAACTATGTTAGAAAATTTTGAATTTTTTTTGCATAGTTATGATGCATCACTAATATTCTCATAAAATTGTTAGATGACGATCAAGCTTCATAAATTTTAAAAATTCAAACAGTACTACTGCCGTGTTAAAAGGCTTACCGACAAACTTGAACAAAATGAAAAATGGTTCAAACCACATTAGAAAATTTTAAAATTTTTGTGGATGGTCCTAATGTAATATTAATATTTATCTAAAATTTTTAGATGACAATCATCCTATCGATTCCACCCAATGGAGAAACATTGATGGGTGGTTTCAAGAATTCGGTATGTATATGAGGAATATAAGGTTTGGATTAAGATGATGAAATGAATCATTTTCGGTAACATGAGCAACCGATATAGTACTTGGCTTGTGAATCTCAGATCTACAATATTCCTTCTTGATTGTCTATAAAGCGAAAGTACATTTTGTTGTCTCAGACTTATCTAGGGCTTGATTCAACTCGAGAACGATATTGATATGTACTTAGTACTATTGGTAAAAGATCCTGAAAACACCGTGAGTTTCGAGTATAGGCATGGGATGCATACAAACAAAAGAACTTCACTTTGTACGCTGTTATTTTGCACCATAAATAATTACCGCCCTTACTAACTGGTTTGCTAGGGTACAAAAGGAACTAAAGCTTGCACTCACGCTTAGATGATACCAAGAGTGTGTAGCTAAATCACTAACGAAAAACCATGCATATGCGTGTCAGAGGTTCCTTTGGAGGAATCATCTATACCGCAAGATGAGAAAACAATTCGATAGAAGGAACAAAGACGGTTCAACTCCATAGTCCTTAAGGGAGTAATGTTCATGACATTGTTAAGATTTTGGATGTTGTACATGAAAAGGACGAATTAATGACATGTAGAAGCGGTTCACAAAACCGACGAAAACCGCTAAAACTGCGCAAAACCGTTTGAAGAACATTCAAATGGCCGGTCGATTTTCTTGAAAAACGAACGGTTTTCGATTTTTTCAATTTTTATTTTAAACCTTTCGGTTTTAACGGTTCTGAGCGGTTTTTTGAAAACCATACCACTAATTTCGACGCTAATTTTGAAAACGGTTTTGTAATCCCGTGAGAAGAGCATGTGGAAGAACATATTAATATTTTGGAACTTTTCAGTAAGAGCACCTAAAAGTTCGCTACTGCATCAACGTCATGCACACAGAGAAGAATGTATGTGATAGTTTGATTAGTCTCTAACTGAACATTAAGGACAAAACAAATGAAGGTATGAATGCACGGTTTGACTTGGTCGATATGGGTATAATACTTGAGTTAGCACTGAAAGAGATCAATAAAGACCGAACGTACTGCAAATCTGCTTGTTACATTTTGTTCAAGACCAAGAGAATCGAATCGTAAGTGCTTGCTCGGTGTCAAAGTTTTGTCTAGTTAATCATCCAATATGAAGAGACTTATTTCGATGCAATATTTTAAATTAACTAGCATGAGTCTCATGAGTGTCATGTGCTGATGACACATATGCTTTCTATCGAAATTAGAAATAATCTAAGAGACAATCACGAAGAAGCCATGTTATTTCACCGATTTTTGTAACATTGCCCCGGTTAGTGTCTGTCGTTGATGCGACTTCTCTCTCATTCCTGCAGTAGTTAGTTTACTACCAGGCTACCGATCGACTGGCAACTCGTAAACACAGACAGCATAGTTTTCCTAATGGTTCTATATTAACAACAGATGAGCGTGGCCGTAGCAAATTTAGTCGAACTGAGGTACACTGCTCGCGTGCACGGAGCTTTTAAGGTGCGACGCCCCCGCAAATATCTACTCCGAAGAATGCAATCTTGACCGACCACGTGTCCCATCGCTAGTCTAGGAGATTTGCGCCTCAATCGGAATACCTTGTGAAACACGTATGAGCGCCCCCACCCTGCCCTGTCTCTAGTATTTTAGCAAGCCTCTGATCCAGTCCCCCACACGAAACAGCGGTCAGTCGTCCTGCGCGTGTTTCCCCGACACGTGGGCCCCCACCCTGCGTGGGACCGCATTGCCAGCGAAAGCCTACAGTGCAGCCGTGTTTCTTACCGTTGAATATTATAATGGCCATACATACATACATACGTACCATTCGAAGGTGTAGGGTATGTGAGGAGGCTCTACTCTAAAGAGGTCCATCCAGGCATCCACACGCCTGTCGTGCGCAAGAAACCATCGAATTTCTACCCTTTTTTGCCGCAAATATTCTTTCTGCATGCGATTCTTTCTACATCTGGTGCGTGCGCACAGTTTTCCATACATCGAATGTGATCATGATAAAAAAAAACTATGCGCCTAACAATACGAAACGAAGACAGAGAATTATCAGATCTAACATACATACATCTGGAAAACTGTGCACACGCACCATACATCGAGTGTGATCGTGATCTAAAAAAAACTATGTGCCTAACAATACGGAACGGAGGAGTATCTACAAAGGAAAGAAGTTGGAAATATCGAACATCCGGTAATCAACTGATTCAAAATTCTGAAAAATCATGGATGTATCATCTCAGTTCCATCTACATATAAATTTCATGATCAAATTCGTCTTGTGCTAAGAGTAATAAAAAGACAAACTTGATCATGACAAGAATAGCATCGCTTATAATCAACTTTGTCTTTTTGTAACTTCTAGCACAGGACGAATTTGATCATGAAATTTTATATGTAGATGGGGTAGCTGAGATGTACATCCATGATTTTTTTCAAAATTTTTGAAACTTTTTCTATGGATACGTAGTCACCAACTATCTGATTGCAGATATGTCCCAAAAAGTTAGCTAGCTACTGGTACTCGCAAGGATGGCGACGTAAGATGCCTTGGCCTGCAACAAGTAGAAAGGAACGCCACCCCACTAGATACCGTAAAATTTCGTGTCACGTGTAACCATGCAGCCGACACCGCGCGCGTTTTTCTTTCCTAGGAAGCATCAGATTCCAAATTTCGTTTTCGGTTTATATTCCGCTCCCTATCAAAATTTAAAATTTCAGAGAAATATTGTTATTTTCAAATAAAATTTGGATAAAATTCAAATCAGGAATTTTTGGACCGAATTTCGGGTGAAATTGCCAAAATTTTGGTAAATTTCAACTAAACAAAAAATAGTGCAAACGATGTTAAAAATTTTTGAAATTTTTTATGGAGGTTCTTGACACATCAGTCATTTTCCCATAAAAATTTCAGATTATTATTATATCTGAGGAATTTTAAAAATTCAAATATTACTATTGTCCTAATAAAACTCTGACCGACAAGTTTGAACCAAATGAAAAATGGTTTAAACTATGTTAGAAAAATTTTGAATTTTTTTTGCATAGTTATGATGCATCACTAATATTCTCATAAAATTGTTAGATGACGATCAAGCTTCATAAATTTTTAAAAATTCAAACAGTACTACTGCCGTGTTAAAAGGCTTACCGACAAACTTGAACAAAATGAAAAATGGTTCAAACCACATTAGAAAATTTTAAAATTTTTGTGGATGGTCCTAATGTAATATTAATATTTATCTAAAATTTTTAGATGACAATCATGCATAAATAATTTTTGAAAATTCTAACAATGCTACATCTTATTAAAAGCATGATAATCAATATATAGATTTGCTTTAGCAATTAAAAAGGTTTAAAATTTTTTACAGAAAGGTGATAAGAAAATGATTAAGATCTCATAAAAATTTTGAATCATGATCACACTACAGTGAATTCACAAAATTCTTATAAGGCACAGTACCATTTATGTTTTTTCCTTTTTAATTTTTGAAATATAATATAACAAATGAAGTTCAATGCTTATATAGATTTAATTGACCGAACAAAAAAATTTGAAATTTTCTGAAAATTTTATAAAATGGTACTAAAGCAATTATTAATCTCTCATAAAAATTTTAGATCATGATCACACTCGAGAAATGTTATAAAATTTTGACAAGCTAGGTTATGTCCCAATTATGTTTTTATTTTTAAATATAACAAATGAAGTTCAATTATTTTGTAATTTTTTTTATGATCCTACACTACTAGAGATAGTACCATAAAATTTTTAGCTCGTTATAAAGCTTGTAAAATTTAATAAAAATATGACAGTGTTTCTACCAAAATCTTAAAATGTCTCAAAAATTCGGTTTTTCAACAAATTTTCGTAAAAGATGACTTTCTTAAAAGTTATTGGACCAAATCCGGCCAAAAATTATGAAATTTTACCGAAAAAATGAAATTACTGTAGCAACTTCAATTTTTTTTACCCAACTGGTAATTTGGATTTCATGGTGGCCTGAAGCTCAAATTTTCAACAAAAATTCAGTGAAATTTATATCCATGGGTAGCATCAGACGTACGCCGCACGATGGTGACCGTGGTTCAACTTCAATTTTTTTTACCCAGCTGGTAATTTGGATTTCATGGTGGCCCGAAGCTCAAACTTTCAACAAAAATTCAGTGAAATTTATATCCATGGGTAGCATCGTACGTGAACGCCGCACGATGGTGACCGTGGTTCTACAACGTAAGGACGGAGTTAAGTAATATCTCCATCTTTCAATCTAGCGCGCGCACGTGTATATATATATATATCATTATCTTATTGTAAGGTATAAGTTAATGTTACGTGTTCTTATCGATTCCCATGATCTCCTCTCTTGATCCGGCCTTGGTGTGCAAATACGCGTGCATGGTATTTGTGCGGCAATGCAAAATGATCGAAAAAGTCGAACCATGACGCGTTCCTTTTGATTAATTTGCTGCATGCACCATCCTAAAGTAATTATGTGCATGCATTACGTATATCACATGCACGTATTGAGAAAAAAAAATGGTAGCATCGCATTACGTGTGTCATCTATTGAAAAGAGCTAGCATAGCACGCGACTTGATCCACGTCGTCTCCGCGACAAATCACATGTACTATCGCGTGATCGTCGATGGTACGCATGCGTTTGAGTACTAGGGAAATCACAGTTACACCCTAGAATAATTAATATACATGCAATGACCCATCGTCATTATCCCATGAAGTAAATATTGACAGACAATTAATTTCGACATCGATCTACCTCTGGTTCATGAAATGACAGACAATTAATTAGTTATCAAAGTTGAGCTTCGGTAAGCATCTCCAATAGTATCACTTCAGCTAGCTATAAAGGTGCCATCTCAGCATTTTACTTAGGGTATGGTTAATAAGAGAGCCAACTGCAGGCTTTATTCCATTGCCATATCATATACAACCAACCTAATAGTCCACCCATATAATAGTTAGCCATACATATATACAAAGCTATTAATACTTGTCATACATTCATCCTCTCATTCTCTCACCAAGTTTTTGGAGCCAGTCTTTGAATCCACAGTATGATCTGACGCCCTCTCTTCTCTCCTCCAACTCACTATAAATCTGATGTGGCAATTCTTGCAGCCTGCTTACCTTACCTTATTATACTTGCTCTTAGGTGAAAGAAAGAAAATGTGAAGAGAAATATAGACCGGCTACTAATGTATAGATGACATGGATATTTCTTATAGCTAGTACCATTGAAGATGCTCTTATAGATATCCAAAATGATAACTATGTGTGACTGAAAGGAGTACCAATCAAGAAACTAAGAATACTGACCTGGACGCAAAAGAGAACCAAGAAAAACGACGGAAATCACACAGAGATTAATCCCATTGATTGAAAAGCGTATGGACGAGTTGTAAAGAAAGAAGCAAATAGATCGTCACATAAGGATCGATTAATCCCATCCATTTATTCATTAATTGGAAGCAAATACTAAGTGCATATATTTGTCTGTCATATAAGATTTTTACTGATATAGAGATAGACAAAGGAGAAGATAAATCATAGTTATCTCTTTGTGAAAGATGACTATATAGATAACATAAAATTCTATTATATGAGTTATTAGTGATAATAAATGCTTTTTATACCATAATTAAATGATTATAGGTTTAAATAATATATAGAAATATAAAGATAGCAACTGTCTATGCTATTGTTCATATTCTAAGGCGTATGCTACGAGCAAGTTTTGAAGAGGTAAATTAAGCAGAGAAAATCAGGAATGGATTAACGGCAAGCAAATCTGAGGTTTTGAGGAGGTACCGGATGCACGCAGCAAAACACCAGCTGTCCAGTGTCGGTAAAATTACCGCCATAAGTACCCCCAGTAAAAGGAGAAGCCTGCAGGAGAAGGAATTGAAGGGGAGGAGGACTACGGGATCGAGCCTTCCTTCCGTCCTCTCTCCGTCCAGGCTCACACACACACTGTGCTGACCTCTCGCCTCGCCGTTCCGTTTCGTTGCGTTGCGTTCCCCGTCGCGTCACCGTCACGTCCCCCGAGTCCAAATTTCTAAAGCACCAGTATCTCTCTCTCTCTCTCTCTCTTCCCTTCCCTTCCTTCCTCTGCCCACCTCCTCTCGTCTCTGCTGCGCTGCTTCCTCCCCACGCTAGAGCAAAGCAAACAGCCCACCCAATCCCGTCGCCGTCTCGGCGCCTCTATCGCCGCCGCGTCGGATGGAGGACGGGGTGCCGCTCGCCGTCGTGCGTTGCGGCGCCCGGAGGTAGCGAGGGGCGCGCCCGATCGGCGGGGGCGCATGAGGGTGCCGCAGGAGCGCACCATGAGGGATCTCTACGATCGCACGCGGCACAAGGATCTCGCGCTCCCCGAGGTACGTGCCCCCACCCACCGCCGCATATACGCTTCTACGCCCCCCGCGCGGCGCTCCCTTCCATTGTTGGTGCGGGTTCCCCCCAAACGGATTGGACTGGATGGGATTACTGCCGTTTGGGTTTGGCGATTCGAGGTTTTGCTGCGCGTGTGCGTTCGTCCGTGCGGATTGTTCCGCTTTTTATTTTATTTTATTTTTGGTTAGCGGGGGATGCGTTTTAGGGTGACGCGTTTTTTCGAGAGGCAAATCGAATCCTTCGTATGATTTCCTCGTTTGATTTGTGGTATTATTTCCTCGTCGATTTACGCGTCAATCTGGGAGATTTCGTGATTTTTGGATGCAATTTTGCGGTTCGGAGGGTTTGATGATTGACGCGCCTGTTGTTCTCTTGTGTTTGTGCCGTTCAGGAACCAGTGGAGGGTTCGGGACAACGTCAAGTGGTTGCCAAGATGGAGGTGAGTAGCTGTAGCATCATAGGGTGTGGTTTTCCCTATATATGCAGGGAAGTATTCGGCTGCTTCGAGTGCTGCGTCAAGGTTGGAGATTTCGTGCTGAATGCGCGTGTTTGTCCGATCATCTGATGCCCACAAGAGAGATGACGAGTTTAGTCTAGATTATTCCTCTACGCCATTATGCTCTAGGCCTGCAGTTCGGCTGTTGTGGTATAGATACCTGGAGATGATTCTGATCCCATAGTGCTGTAGGATAAGGGCATACAAATATGGAGTAGTGCAGCTTAATCTCATTTGGGAAATGGCTTGGCAATACTTGCACACTTTGATGGTCTTTCTTTTCTTGGTGGATAGATGCAGTCCTTTGAATATCTTTTTTTACTTGGTTGATTTACCTACGCAGATCATGATTTTGTGTTCTGTGATTATCATATGGTGAACATTGGTATTTGCAAAATAAGCTAAATTTATTGTAGTAGAACCTCAGCAGTTCTAGACTTAAAAATTGCTTCTGGATTATCATTCGTTGTTTCAATGAAATAACTTTTAGTAAAGCCTGCCAATAAAAAGGAAGTAGTCTAATTATCAGATCCTAGCAATGCTTCTCCTAAAATAGTTTCATCTCCTTAACATTTGAAGATATGATCTATTTAGTCAATTCTTTTTATGTTCATGCTGTATCTATAGGCACATGTTTTTGGCTTTCAGGTCTTCATGTATGTTTTTGGTCTCCTTGGATAATTATTTTGAACACGGGTGTTATTTTACCTTTTTGCCAGGACAAGCCTACAGTAAGAAAAAGATCGGTACCAAACGACAACCTTCGTGTGAAGGCAGAATCTGGCACTTGTAATGTCTGCTATGCTCCTTGCTCCTCATGCCTGCACCGAAATCTTGTACTTGCAGATTCAAATCTGGACTGCGCTTCATCTCAAACATGCTGCGCAAGGTCGGAAACAAAAAATAGTTCATTCATTCGTAGCGAGAAGGGGCTCCATACCAAGGGAGGGGGAAATGATGATGAATTCAGTGCCACCTCAAGCCATTCTTCCTATTCTGAAAATGGTGGAAATAAGGCGATGGCAAGATCATCCATTGGAGCAGATTCAGAGGTTGACATGCCAGCAAAACGAAGAAAGCTATTAAATCATGATGCGAGATCACTTAAAGCAGAATGCCCGGATGACAGCAACTCGTGTGTTACTGGTGTGTCAGCAGCAGGCAAACTTCTGTTGGACAAGAAAAAAAATAAATTATCTACTTCTGCATCAAGTCGTGATCTTACTGTTAAGGACTATAAAGACAACATCGTTGCTAGCCATAACAGACTAAGGAATTCTCGTGTTGAAGAATCTACAGAAAAGAAGAGATCTGATGTTCATGTTATGCGTCCTAGCTCATCTAATAGATCATTTCCTGCAGATTCTCCTTCTGTGACCAAGAAGATGCTGCGAACCCAATCCTCTGTTAGTGCATCACAAGGATTATCTCCTAAAAGGCCAAACCATGGTTTTGGGAATTCAGAAGATAATTTAGCTCATCAACCTTATGAGAAAGCTGCTCTTTCAAATAATAACACACAGCATTCACCGGGAGGAAAATTATACCCTTCTGTAGTTGCTGGTGTCAAGCATGGTATGCTGACTAGTTGCAGTACGAGTAATAGAAATAAAGTCAAGGTTGGATCTTCATCAAAGGATCTCGAAAATGGCACCCCTTGCTCAAGAACTGGAAGTCAAGAACATGTTGACATCCAATCTAATGATGCTGCTAAGAGGAACGACAATGATAAACACGACCAGAATCAAAATTGTTCAATGGATATATCTAGTGGTCGAAAGTTGAATACACAGAATGATGTGATGACAGACTGTGGGAACTCAGAAGGCTTAATAGATGTAAGTATCTCCCGGATCCCTTCTCTTCGTGCTACCATCTGCCCCTTCAGAATGCAACTCCTATAACCATGGTGTTAGTATTGAGAATGAACCTTAGTTTCAACTAGGTTTGATTACATGTTGGCTATGGTTCGGTTGGGGTGGAACACATTTTCTTTACATCGCACTCTGTTGACAGGAATCGAGCAGTTCTTTTTGACTGTTAGGATAGGAATTGAACCTTTGTTTCATTTGCTTATTTTTCATGTGGAAGATAGCTTGACTGGTGAAGTTTTATGTTGAAGCTTGAACTCAGATACTCTTTTGTGCAATATCAGAAATTCTGAAATACTAGAATCTAGCACTGCCCATTGGGATTTTTAGTTTTGCATGGCAAGTTTGTAATGATATGGTTAAGTACATAGGCTTGGGATTTGGGTTAACAACCTCTGTGGAAACTGGAAAAGTACAATTGAAAAGCTTACAATCTTATGCTTGCAGTAACCCACTCAATAACCAAACTTCAATATTAGATATGGAAGTTTGTATTTTGAAGGTTAATTGCTATCCTTTTACTCATCCAAGCTGTGATGGAGGGAAGGTGGTATATTTGTTTTTTTGACTACCTATATGCTTTTGCGTATAGATTCAACTTCTAACTAAAGGCTGTAGACTTTTAAATATTGGCGTGGTATTTGGATATACTTGGAGAATAGAATTTATTTGGTTCTTTGATTTGCATAGCCTTTTCTGCTACCTGTAGTTTGTTGTTTTCAATGTTATTAGATATGGAAGTTTGTACTACGAAGGCTAATTTCTATCCTTTTACCCATCCAAGCTGTGACGGAGGGAAGGTGGTATGTTTGGTTTTTTTACTACCTATATGCTTTTGCGTATAGATTCAACTTCTAACTAAAGGCTTCAGACTTTTAAATATTGGTGTGATATTTGAGTATACTTGGAGAATATAATTTATTTGGTGCTTTGATTTGCATAGCGTTTTCTGCTACCTGTAGTTTGTTATTTTCAATGTTTTTATGTTTTATAACATTTATGTGTCTGGTTTGCATTGTACCCCAGGTTAATGTTTGTGATATATGTGGAGATGTTGGTAGGGAGTATCTTCTGGCTACTTGCACTAGATGCCTTGAGGGCGCGGAGCATACGTAAGATATAAACCATTATGTCTTCTTTCTTTATTACTTGGAGAAATATTATATGCCAGCGGAAGTCATTTGTTCACAATTAGAAGTTATTTTCTCACACTGGAAGTAATAGTTGTTTAAAATATGAATCGTGTGCATAAATTAAGCTAGCTTACTCAGGTTGACTATTATTTGCATCACTCTTTTAAGAATGTTCGACTGTGGAACTATAAATAATTGATTTTGGGTGTTAATTTATACCAAATAATCTATTAGAGTACTATTCTGACAATGCACTATACTACTGATTTTACAAGCAGAATGTGTACTTCTTCCTGTGGTGTTTACATAAATACTAATTCATCAGAGTATAGCAGTATATAGATGAAAGGAAAAGAAAAGCATTTTGCTTATTTAGACTAGTGCTGCTTGTATGGTACGTTCTTAGCCATGTTTGTTTGTGCTTTGTACGAGAAAATGTATATGCAGTAATATGCTAGCTATTGACATTCCTTTTATTGTTGACTAGTTATTGCATGCAAGTGAAATTGGACAAGGTTCCAGATGGTGAATGGTTATGTGAAGAATGCCAGCTTAAGGGAGATCAAAACAAAACTAGAAGCAACCATGGTGCATCAACAGTTAATATTTTGGATGGGAAGAACCAAAATTTAGAAAGTACGAACAACCCTAAGACATTGCAGGTTGTTGTGACTAATTTGGACACTCAACAAATTACTTGTGTCACACCAATACCTGATCACATGGCTGGTAATAATCAAAAGTTGCATTTAGGGTCAACTGATCCAGAAGCATGGCAAGTGAAGTGCACCAGCCCAACTGTTGAAAGGCCGGATGCAAAGAATAAAAATTTAGGAAGTATGGCAAATCGTAAGAAGTTGCAAGTTGTTACCTCTGATATGGAAGCACGACCATCCATTAGTGGTACACCGACAGCCGGAATCTTAGATAAGAAGAATCAAAGTTCAGAAGTTTTGTTGAACCGTAAGAAGTCGCGAGCTGCTACTGATATGGAATCACCACTGTCAAGTGAAGGCCTGCGGAGTCCACCTAAATCATGCAAGAGACTTACAGAGAATACTTCATCATCTAATCCCAGGCTCTTCAAGACAGAAAGCCCCAGGAAACACGATGTTTTCTCTCGTGAGAACTCGTTTAAGAAATCTAATAAGGGAAGTTTAAAGTCACATGATAATGCTCAAGTGAGGACTGTTCAGGCGGTCAAAAGTTCTCTGACCTTATCACGGTCGTATTCCTTGGGAAGCATGGCAAATGTTAAAGCACCAGTTCCTTCACCACGAGGTTTGACCAAAGTCTTTTGGCACTTTATTTGCCATAATTTCTTTGTTTCATTTTTTGTTACTTTTAAGCAGTATTACTTTGTTAACCTCCTAGCTTGGTCTACTAGGCTTTTTATCAAAGCAACTGTCTTTCAACAACTCCAACAATGAACCAAAGGTCAAGCAATTAGCTGAAGCTGTGGCAAGCAAGCCGAAGCCTACAAAACATTCCCCAAAAGATCCTAGAGAAAATGGGCCCATCAGAAAAGTTATGAAATCTGGATCTTTTACATATGAGGGTTCGGTTTGTAAAGATTCATGTTCACTAAAACAAAAGCAATCATTTCATTTATCTCAAAATGAAAAACCAAGAATATTGAAGCCGATGAAAGAGAAGAATTTGTTGCAAAGGAAGGCTTCCTTTAATCTTCAAAAGCCAAATATTCCTTCATCACCAAGGCCTGATAGTTCTATGAAGTTAGAGGATCGAAAAATTGACCAAGACAGTCCAAGGCCTGGACCAAGCATATTGAAATGTAGCAAAAAAAAAGGTAAGCTCTTCATTTCTTAAATACATTTTTCTCGAGGAAATATCAGGTTGTGATTTTTGACAAGGTTTCATTACGGCTTGTTGAACTTAGGAAACACTGAAAAGAAGCAGAGCTCTATTTTGTCTAAAAGTGAGAAGCAATGCACTACTGTTCACCCAACATCAATAGGAGTTGTTTCTGCTAAAGATGATTGCGCAGTGAAGACATTTGATCCACCTATTCCAGTGGAAATTGTTAAAAAGGATGGCACAAATGATGATGCCGGTGAAGCTTCATTCGTTTTGGTGAAAAATGATAATGAAATAACTAAGCCTGAGGTGCTTTCCACACCATGTGTTGCCATGACTTCTTATTCAGATTTGCAAGATATAGTGCCAAGAGCAAGCACTTCAGAAGATTTAACTCCTAAACTGGGACAGCGCCAACAAAATATGTTGGAAAGCACAGTAAACGACTCAAGTAAAAGTGCAGAGGCAGTACAAGCTTCGGAAGACATATTGACTGAAAGCCCACACGGTCTTCTAGTGGCACATAATCTACCCCCCCCTGAAAATGAATTGAATAAGCTGAATTTAAAGCAGCAAGATTTTGTTGATCAATCTTCTACTACTGGAAATCCTTTCAGAGCTTTAGTTATTCCAGAGCAGACTTACATCTGGCAGTATGTCCTCTCCCATTCCTACCTTACTCCCCTTACTCATAAAGTGTTTACATGTATATTCCTTTTATTTCAGAGGTATCTTTGAGGTTTCAAGACCTGGAAACTCTCCCGAAATATATGATGGGATTCAGGCTCACTTGTCTACCTGTGCCTCACCCAAAGCACTCGAAGTAGTCAAACTACTGCCTCACAGAATTCAGCTGGCAGAAGTTCCACGACATTCCTCATGGCCACTGCAATTTAAGAAAGTAAAGCCGAGTGAAGATAACATTGCTCTTTTTTTCTTTGCTAAAGATGTTGAAAGGTAACACTCAATTTTTCACCACCTTATATGCTTTTACCCTCAACAAGCAAGCTGACTTTTGCTCTCTCCTTGTACAGTTATGAAAGAGCATATGGGAAACTCTTGGAAAACATGCTTGTTGGAGATTTGTCCCTTACAACAAATATTAGTGGCATTGAACTTCTCATTTTCCCATCTGATAAGTTGCCTGGGAAGATCCAACGTAAGGCTTATTTTAGCTAATGTTTTTGTCTAAAAAATGTCATGGTTACTCATTTAACTGATTGAATACTTTCCAGGGTGGAATGACTTACTGTACTTTTGGGGCATGTTTTACGCCAAGAAAGCAAATAACTCAACAGAGCTTCTTGTCACGGGGACAGAGAAGTCTTGCCCATTAGAACCAACCACTGGACCTGTTAATGAGCTTGTGTCTTCCCCTAAAGTTCCTCAATCTTTGGGTATAGATTTGAACGAATGCCCTGATGATGAATTATATGACTCGGCTGTATCATTTGGATTGGAGACTGAGAAGTCTGGTGCATCTGAAGATCACAAAACTTTGTTGAGGTCCAAACATGAGGATGCTCCTGTAGTTCCTTATGAAACTCATATTCCCACAAGTTCAAGAGTAGAAGGTCTCAACATCAAACCAGATTATCCAAGCGATACAATAGGTGGTGATATCTTTCAATGAAATGAAGCTGCTGATTGGTTCTAGATTGTTTCCTTGCTTATTCTTTCCTTACTTCTTTTGTTCATTTCAGGTGGCACAGGAACTGCAGGTAGGAACAGCATGGAGGAAAAGGAGACCTTTAGTCAGAATGAAGCCCCATGCTGTGTTAAACAGCATGCAGGTGCAATCGGATCAATGTCGGACGAGATATCGGCTAAGAAACAGGCACTCTTGTCCTTCACAGAAGTATCTCTACGACATTCTAGGGGACCAAAGCTTTCTGATGATTCAAGTGAATCAATTCCTAGGGCCGACTTTGTTTCTCTTGTTTCTGGCTCCAGCTACAAAAGGCAAAATACTTCTAATGGAAAGCACTCTACTTGCAGTTTTGGAGATGAACTACTGACTAGCAAATGCTTTTCCAAGATACATACCTTGCCAGCTGGTCAGCATACTCCATTAGACGATGAACAATATATTTATGGGGGTCTGACAGATCCAGGTTCTCCAACAAAACCCGTCTCGGATCATGTCATCCATGTTGTTTCATCAGATGATGAAGACTCACCAGAACCTAGTACTATTCTGAATAAGGCATCATTGAAGGCGGAGGAGGGCTCCTCCCCGCTATTGTCACTGTCCCTGTCTACAGCGGCAAAGCAGAGTAATCTTGGTGGTTATGACACAGGAGATGATGGATCGCTGTCTCTATCTCTTGGGCTACCTGGTGTAGTGAAAGGGAAACAGGCTGTCGAGATGCAGCAGTTTCTGCCGGAGAAGCCTGGCATAAACACTTCATTGCTTCTTTAGATATGCGAGTGTACAGTTTTGTGCTGTGTTTTACTTTATGGAGTTTAGACAGCATAGAAGTATGGTATAGCTGTTAAATTATGAACATCTTGGTTTTATTTCACTGTTTTGTGCATCTGCTGCTGTTGTTAGTGATGGAGTTGATGGTACTGTCTGCCGCATTTTGTGTGACATATGGTGTTTTAGTTGTCAAATGGACTAAATTGATTGGTATGACAAAGGATAGATTAGAATGTGAAAGGTTTTATAAATGCAAGTTTTTTTCTATGGTTAAATTGACATTTAACCTGGCGGAGGGAATTCTTAAAAGTACCCAACTTGCATGTCTGGTCTAACACCACAATGTAGGTATGTGCAAGTACCTCTTATCAGTCATTATCAATTGATTCAGCTTCATCAATGATCATTGCTGGCCCTTGTTGTATTTTTCATTTGATTTTGACATGCAGTGATGTGGGATCATGTAACTTCTTCTTTTGAGGGCTGGAGCTTTTCCACATGCTACTATACGGTATGTTTTTTCTCTCTCTAGCATCTTATAGAATGTTTTCTTACAGATGGCAATTTATTATTATTCCTGATTTTCTTGTTCTGTTACTTCTGTACTATTTGGAAAGTTTTGATAGAAGAGATAGCATTGAATAGGACAAGGGACTTCAAGGCTCACCTATGCAACTTTATGTAAGTATGGGACAGGTGTTGGTGAATATGGTAAAATAATTAAATCATGTTTTCTTCTAGAAAGGCTCACCTATGCAATTTTATGGTAGAATGTTATCTTTTCTTTTCCTATTATGTGACTTGAGTTCTGCTGCTTAGGGCATCTCCATCGCAGGCAGCGCTCAAGATGGTGTTAGTGGTAAAACATTATTTTGCTGCATGCCCCACGCACCTTGTATGTTGCTAGCACAGTAGCACACCCTCCTGTCTTCACCCCATTGGGCCAAGGCACACCCTGACACAATTTAACATGCAAAACAGCATCTGCCCCTCCCTCATATGCAGTGTGGGTCCATACCTGGCATCGGCGCATGCATAAGCATAGATTCTCTCCCCTCATTCCGCCTATGTGGATAGGGGCCCATCCTTCGTGAGGCTTGGAGCCCATTCGAGATGCTCTTACGAGGGAGTTAGCGGCACATGCTTATTGATTGTGAAGGTAATATGTATCATTGCAGAAATATGCCGTAACGGTTCACAATTCATTAATGGTTCATTTATTTTAGAGGATAACAGCATTACCCCCTTCTTAAATGTTCTAGCTGAGCATTGAGCACTCAATCTTGTACAGATTTGTTGGTCTCCAGTTTACTAGCAGCATATTGTATTTGGACTTCGGAGTGTCCTAGAGCTGAAATTCCCATTTTGTATTAATGATGAGGTTACTCATTTAACTGATTGAATACTTTCCAGGGTGGAATGACTTACTGTACTTTTGGGGCATGTTTTACGCCAAGAAAGCAAATAACTCAACAGAGCTTCTTGTCACGGGGACAGAGAAGTCTTGCCCATTAGAACCAACCACTGGACCTGTTAATGAGCTTGTGTCTTCCCCTAAAGTTCCTCAATCTTTGGGTATAGATTTGAACGAATGCCCTGATGATGAATTATATGACTCGGCTGTATCATTTGGATTGGAGACTGAGAAGTCTGGTGCATCTGAAGATCACAAAACTTTGTTGAGGTCCAAACATGAGGATGCTCCTGTAGTTCCTTATGAAACTCATATTCCCACAAGTTCAAGAGTAGAAGGTCTCAACATCAAACCAGATTATCCAAGCGATACAATAGGTGGTGATATCTTTCAATGAAATGAAGCTGCTGATTGGTTCTAGATTGTTTCCTTGCTTATTCTTTCCTTACTTCTTTTGTTCATTTCAGGTGGCACAGGAACTGCAGGTAGGAACAGCATGGAGGAAAAGGAGACCTTTAGTCAGAATGAAGCCCCATGCTGTGTTAAACAGCATGCAGGTGCAATCGGATCAATGTCGGACGAGATATCGGCTAAGAAACAGGCACTCTTGTCCTTCACAGAAGTATCTCTACGACATTCTAGGGGACCAAAGCTTTCTGATGATTCAAGTGAATCAATTCCTAGGGCCGACTTTGTTTCTCTTGTTTCTGGCTCCAGCTACAAAAGGCAAAATACTTCTAATGGAAAGCACTCTACTTGCAGTTTTGGAGATGAACTACTGACTAGCAAATGCTTTTCCAAGATACATACCTTGCCAGCTGGTCAGCATACTCCATTAGACGATGAACAATATATTTATGGGGTCTGACAGATCCAGGTTCTCCAACAAAACCCGTCTCGGATCATGTCATCCATGTTGTTTCATCAGATGATGAAGACTCACCAGAACCTAGTACTATTCTGAATAAGGCATCATTGAAGGCGGAGGAGGGCTCCTCCCCGCTATTGTCACTGTCCCTGTCTACAGCGGCAAAGCAGAGTAATCTTGGTGGTTATGACACAGGAGATGATGGATCGCTGTCTCTATCTCTTGGGCTACCTGGTGTAGTGAAAGGGAAACAGGCTGTCGAGATGCAGCAGTTTCTGCCGGAGAAGCCTGGCATAAACACTTCATTGCTTCTTTAGATATGCGAGTGTACAGTTTTGTGCTGTGTTTTACTTTATGGAGTTTAGACAGCATAGAAGTATGGTATAGCTGTTAAATTATGAACATCTTGGTTTTATTTCACTGTTTTGTGCATCTGCTGCTGTTGTTAGTGATGGAGTTGATGGTACTGTCTGCCGCATTTTGTGTGACATATGGTGTTTTAGTTGTCAAATGGACTAAATTGATTGGTATGACAAAGGATAGATTAGAATGTGAAAGGTTTTATAAATGCAAGTTTCTTTTTCTATGGTTAAATTGACATTTAACCTGGCGGAGGGAATTCTTAAAAGTACCCAACTTGCATGTCTGGTCTAACACCACAATGTAGGTATGTGCAAGTACCTCTTATCAGTCATTATCAATTGATTCAGCTTCATCAATGATCATTGCTGGCCCTTGTTGTATTTTTCATTTGATTTTGACATGCAGTGATGTGGGATCATGTAACTTCTTCTTTTGAGGGCTGGAGCTTTTCCACATGCTACTATACGGTATGTTTTTTCTCTCTCTAGCATCTTATAGAATGTTTTCTTACAGATGGCAATTTATTATTATTCCTGATTTTCTTGTTCTGTTACTTCTGTACTATTTGGAAAGTTTTGATAGAAGAGATAGCATTGAATAGGACAAGGGACTTCAAGGCTCACCTATGCAACTTTATGTAAGTATGGGACAGGTGTTGGTGAATATGGTAAAATAATTAAATCATGTTTTCTTCTAGAAAGGCTCACCTATGCAATTTTATGGTAGAATGTTATCTTTTCTTTTCCTATTATGTGACTTGAGTTCTGCTGCTTAGGGCATCTCCATCGCAGGCAGCGCTCAAGATGGTGTTAGTGGTAAAACATTATTTTGCTGCATGCCCCACGCACCTTGTATGTTGCTAGCACAGTAGCACACCCTCCTGTCTTCACCCCATTGGGCCAAGGCACACCCTGACACAATTTAACATGCAAAACAGCATCTGCCCCTCCCTCATATGCAGTGTGGGTCCATACCTGGCATCGGCGCATGCATAAGCATAGATTCTCTCCCCCTCATTCCGCCTATGTGGATAGGGGGGCCCATCCCTTCGTGAGGCTTGGAGCCCATTCGAGATGCTCTTACGAGGGAGTTAGCGGCACATGCTTATTGATTGTGAAGGTAATATGTATCATTGCAGAAATATGCCGTAACGGTTCACAATTCATTAATGGTTCATTTATTTTAGAGGATAACAGCATTACCCCCTTCTTAAATGTTCTAGCTGAGCATTGAGCACTCAATCTTGTACAGATTTGTTGGTCTCCAGTTTACTAGCAGCATATTGTATTTGGACTTCGGAGTGTCCTAGAGCTGAAATTCCCATTTTGTATTAATGATGAGAAGCTATCTAGCATATGTTCAGTTTGGTGAAAGGAGGCATTACATCTGTGATCTGGTGCATATATAGTGGGCCACAATTTAAGCATATGACAGAACTGCAGAACCCCATTAAACGCTTATCTCATTGGTGTAACATAGAGGTCATGAACTCGTACTTTAGTTCATGCAAACACTTTTAAGAACAATGCAAATTGAGCACATATACTAGCTATAAAGATTAATATTAAAAGTAGGTCATGAAAATTCAGAGACCCTTCTGCCGTGTGGCAGTGGAAAAAGAAATCATTGCTTTGATTTTCCATTTCCAAGAGAATTGTTGTGCTGTGCCATCATGAAAATACTAGTCATGTGCCCGTACGTTGCAACGAAAACTCAATTTGCGACAAAAAGTTTATTTGTAAGGAGCACTAATAGTGGCAAAGGTTGGTAATTAAAGAGCAGTGGCAAAGGTGGGTAATTAAGAGCACTAACAGTGACAAAGGTGAGTAATTAAGAGCACTAACAGTGACAAAGGTGGGTGATTAAAGAGCAGTGGCAAAGGTGGATAATTAAAGAGCATTGGCAAAGGTAGGTAATTTTGATGAAGTGACGTGGGAAGAAACTCTCACTTTATATAATAGTGATATGTATTTCGGAATCTAACACTTGAAATTGTCGTCCATGGCTCAGCATTATTCCAAAATGTATTCACTTTGGATGTATGTTGTTTGCACCAAACCTTGGCATTTATGGCTATTTGTTATACTGATCTGAGGCATATTTTTTGCCGTTAATGTTTTGCAACTAATATAAGCTTCTGTGGTTTTTTTTTTCCTTTTTGCATTTATACTGGTGTTTTCTTTGTTCACTGTTATGCATTTGTACACTTTCCATTGACAGCATTTTTTTGTGATGGCTTAATCATTAATAGTTAGCTTAATCCTGACCAAATTGCCTACGACCATTTTCAGGGAAAAGAAAATGGATATTTGCTTTTATTGGTTGGTTTGCAGCTATGCTACATCCATCTTCATAATTCTCCTAAGCTACATGAAGTACAACATTAATAGTTTCACATCCTCTGCACTTATTCACTCCTAACTATTCCTAATATGCTTACATAGCATATAAATTAAATGTGGTTTCAATAATTTGGCTTTATTTCATCTTTGGTCCCTCCTCAAATTTGATCACTGAGCATCTGATGATGTTTCCTTCCATAATGAACTTGTCTTGAATGAATTGTTTAGTTGCGGCTACATAGCAAACCTCATGTGACATTTTTCTTTTGAAATCATTTTTAATCCATCCATTTGGTCATTACTGCTCACTATTCCCTACTGCCAAGTTTTAAGAAAATGATATTTATATTTTATTGAGGGTTCTCATTTATATGGATTTATCATGTGTGACGTGGAGGTACTGGTGTTTTGTGCATTAAGGTGTCGAGCTGCTGAAGGCCATACATTTGCAACAGTCTTGAATAGCATCATAATTTGTCCTGATTTTCGTACAAGCTGGAATAATCTTATTGTAGGCATTGCATTGGTTCAAAGTACCGTACGCATGCACTCTTCACGTATTGTTACACGCTGAAATCACATTATATGGGGTTTTACATGTCGAGACCAACTCGAGGTAGACTTGATTGGCAGAGAACTTTCATCCACCTAACGTCTGCTATGCGTTTCACCAGACCACTAGTTTTGATGTCAGGGCATCATATATTAGAGGTACAAACTGATGGTAAAACAAATGTGCGCTATTTGTTCAATATGATATTTCTACCATTACCCTCCAGCCACTCAAGTACCTCAGCTTCTTGTAGCTAGCTTGCAATGTTTAATGCTTCGTTTTTGTGTTAATGTTTGGATTTAGGATCAGTGAGCTTTATGGTTTTCATCAATTCTTACAACATGAAAGTCTTGCTATGAGGATCTTAGTCTAGAGTCTCGACTAAGATTAGCTGTTTCTTTCTTTGTTAATCCGTCTGGTTTCAGCTTTCAATCCTTGTCAGTTTTTAATACGATTTAAGGTTAGACTAGGACGGTAGCAAACAATTGATAAGTGCTTTGCTCAAGAAAAAAAAAGTACCCCAGCTTCTACAATGTGTTAGTCAACTTTTTAGTTCCATGGTTTCCAATCATGTCTGAAATTTAATACCCCCGTTGTAGGGTTGTGGCTGTTGTTAAGGAACGGTTGCAGAGTTACATCGGTTGGTATTTGGTAAGAATTCAATCCTCATTTCCCCCATTCAGTTCATACTTGGGCTTATCATGGAATCTGCTGTTGATTATCCATGAGCGCCCTGTTGAATTTTGGTGATGGTTTTGATAATCAGGCGTAACGTGACTTGCCAGACGTTGCTCTGGAAGAAGCCATGTGCTGTGTCTTGAGTTTTTTTTGGAGGTCGTAACTGCGAGCATCGAGGGAAGCCTATGGGCGATGCTTCCTAGATGCTTTTTCTTTTCTTTTCTTCCATTTTTTGGTGTAGTTGATGTATCGAAGGAAGGTCCCGCTGTCAGAAGCACTTTAGATTCCCAACAGTCATCGGGTAATCGTGCCAGAGGATACAGCCGGAGCAACATCTCTAAGGGTGTGTTTGGTTGCCTGCATGAGTGAATGCAACTATATCAATTAGATACGTGTTTGGTTTTCTATTCATCTAGATGCAGAATGGAGGAAATACAAAAAATGAACTCTCATGCAGACCTGTGGGATGTATAAACAAGCAACTAAATAACTCACATTGTATCCATTTATACAAACTAAGACTAGCCTAAATGGTTTATACAGAACAGACTAGAATGATGCAGACAAAAACACACCCTAAGTAACGTAAGTGCATCCCTCGTTCCCAACCAGTGTTGGACGACGTTTTTCTATTTATTTTTGGCGAACGTTGCACGCTAGTAGCAGACTGCAACTTGTCCAATACTTCCAGAACAGCCCGTTAACGAGAGTTTGCAGGCCCTGAAGGCCACAGAAAACCTTTAGAAGTACTGACGGCCCATAAAACTTACGGCCCGGCTCGCAATATCAAGCCCTAGATCAGCCCACATAGGCTGGCCATGGAAAAAATGTGGGCCTGCTTAACTACGTACCAGCGCAAAACATATAGGCCCATCCACGGCCCGTGTTGGACTAGACTACACTGAAAACCTAAGAAAATTATATTTTGGCCCATATACGACCGGTAATGGATAGAGGCCCATAATGATGAATTTTCGCCGTTTACGACCCGCCCTGTGAGCCCATGATGAGATACGGACCACTACAGATATCGAAACTCATCTGTATGCCCGTGTAGAATTAAAAACTTTTCGGCCCATCTACATCACATGAGAGAAAACTAGGTTCGCTACAAAACATCAAGGCCCTTTCTGGTCCATAACAACAAATTTCTAGGCCCATTTAAGCCTCGCTTTGTTCGCCAAAAACTACTGGCGCATTTCCTGCCCATGGTACAAAACTTAACCTTCAGAAATATCTAGTCCATCGACGGTCTACAACGAGAAACTTCTGGGCCGATCGTAAGTACCTCAGGCCATCTTAATCCTTACGTCGCACCTTCCAAGCTAGAACGTTACCAGCTCGTACCCGGCCGCCGCTCCCCAAAAAAAAAAAAAGGGTCTTGATTCTCATAAAGACTACATCAATGCCCATACGTTGCTACGAAAAATAAATTTGGTAACAAAACATAAAACTCAAACAATAAAAAAAAATTATGCTACAAGATCAAACATCCATTTCTCCCGATTACACAAGTTTTTATGGTTTCTCCTTTGATATGAATTTAAGCATTCATGATATTAAAACAAATTTAGAAATGATATTCTTGGTATATGTACCGAAAGATCTAAAAATAAATAATTCAAAGTCGGGCATCGTCAAGCTCAAGGTCGAGCAGAAGCTCCCCGAGCCGTCCCCCAAGGACCGCGAGGGCATGGCACTCAATTGCCTGGAGGCGCCCCTGGACGTGGACATCAAGAATGGCGACCGCGTGGCGGTGCTTTAACACCCAGAACCTACCGCTTGTGAAAGAGGTCGGGCTCGGCGCCGACGGCAAACGCGTGCTCAAATCAGGAGCTGGATCTAGAAGGGGGCGGGGATCAGGAGCCGGATCGGAGACGATGATGACAAAGCCGGTAGGAGAATGAGATTGGGACGAACGAAATATGGAGCTATCCGGAGAGGAAGAGGCCAGTTCGGTTTTGTTCGGGAGGAACGAGATCGAGAACTATCGCGAGAAACGAAAGCAAAAAAAAAAGAATAAACCGGTTTTTTTCATCCGGTTTGGTTTCGTCCAGTTCGGTTTTGTGGGTTGGTGGTGGAGAACGGACGTGACACCACCAACTCCAAATTAGAAGTAGTAGAGATATAGAGGAGTGGGCGAACACAAATATATTTACCGCTACATCCCAAAACGCAGGGGAAAGAGGTGAAATTTCAGAAAATAACACCTAATTCGTGTGCCTTTCAGCTCCTGTGTATGACATATGGGTCCATCTGAGTCTATGACAGTGAGCCAAGGTGTCAAATACCGAAAAAACGAATTTTAAAGGTGACAAGTTCTGAAATCTCTGGGAGAAAGAGCCGCTACAAATGAAGACGAAATGAGCAGAACGAGTTGATTGACAGCGCAACCACACAGCCCCGCACCTAGGATGGCAAAAGACAGAACAAACATGTAAGCCCAAATTGCAGGTAAGTTAAAAAAGATAAACTTCATATTAGCAGGTTAAACTTCAGATGTAACTGCTTTTACGAGCATTTGTCACGTTGCTCAAGACAGAAGAAATTTTGAACAGTGACCGTACTATATAAAGTTGGAGCATGTAGATGAAATCTATCACCCAGAAATAAAGACAAATTCTAAGACAAACACGAGTAGCAAATATAAACATTGAAATGACTCGATGTCAGCTATTACAGAGTAATGCTTTACTGATAAATATCTGCACAAGTATCACAAAGATTTCCGTCCGCATACTACAAACCAATTCTGCACCCAACCAATTTGGTCCGTTGACAGACCCAACTTAATTCAGCTACATCCCACTGAGAGGTAAAGGACGTGAATTTAGCTGGCTTTTGTCATATTGAAACAAAGCTTAAGTGTTACTCTATCCAAGGACATGTATTTAACCGACTTCTTCCGTTGCTGATGCGACCCTACATCTGCTTCTCAACACAAAGATATTCTACACCGTGTAGTTTATTTCCAGATAAGCATCAGTGAGCTCAGCTCAGCTGGAGCCACCGGTCTAGAATCCTGATATCAGATTTTCTAGGGAGAAGAAGTAGCAGCGCCAGCCAACCAAACCCCGCCTAGTCAACTAATTACACAATTCACAGTAACCACGACGTGCACTCGTATTGCGACAGCCATGTTGTTGCTTAAAAAAAAACAAGCACAGAAGTAAATAACTCTTGGCATAGCAAGTCAAATACAGCAATAAGAAAAATCATAAAGGACACACTCTTTGGCACCACGAAAGAAATTTATGCAACTGAAAACAATATGCAAAGACAAGCACGGCAACAAACCTGATGGGGCAACGGCATCTCACATGCATAACAAAGAGATAGTGTTCATTTCTTCCTTTTTGAATCGTTTTACCTTGTTTGTATCTTTGAATATTCCAGCTGTTGCAAGAACAATTTAACAGTAAATCAGATGTACAGAATGGATTTGATCATTTGATCTATAGGGAAGATATCAAGACAAAATGATTTCACAGGACAATTACACAATATAGCTAATGCTACGACAGAATGGTATTAGTAAACTGAAAAAAATGCCAAGTCTTGTATTCCCACCGAGTTCAGACTTCAGACTATAGATTGGTAAATACAATATGGTAGTTCTGGTTTGGCACATTAGCATAATGGGTTAGTTGATCTGGGTCACAATCAGGTACATGCACATCAACTTCGTCATCTCTCACTTCTAAGACGAGTGAAGGAGCAAAAGCTTTAATAGGATAGATAGTTGAAGTGATCTTGCAATACCTAATTGTAAGACAGTGAAGAAACAGTAATCTAATATGCAAGTCAAAAGCGTGCCTTAATGTAGTTAGACAAATTGAGCAGAAATTTCAGACACACGTTTTATTTCATGGAGGTTGATCTGCTACCAAATCATACATGTAAGTTACACACAAAGTGAATCTTGATAGTTCTTGCAGAACTAAGATGATGGACCTTATATACAACAAAGCTACATAAATATACACAAATACAAGGGCAAACAACAACAACAACAACAACAACAAAGCCTTTAGTCCCAAGCAAGTGCTAGAGTTGAAACCCAAAACGATCCGCTAACAGAGGGAGAAAGAGAGAGATGAGGAAGTAGAACAAAGCCTAAAACTATACCAAAACGTGGCATAAAGCCTAATCAAGGTTCAGACATGTGGATAGCTGCTTTCCACGCACTTCTATCCAAAGCCAACTCTTTCGATATATTTCATCCTTTTAAATCCCTTTTGATTGCCTCCTCCCAAGTCAAGTTTGGCCGGCCCCTACCTCTCTTCACATTATTGTCGCGTCTTATGATGCCGTTATGCACTGGTGCCTCTGGAGGTCTCCGTTGTACAAATACAAGGGCAAAGTTCTAAAAAAATCGACAAGAGCAACCAAATTATCCATGTCTCCTTTCATCGCTGACCTGAGAGATGGATCTATACCAACGCAATGAACTCACAAAGACACATACACATGAAATGCTTCAGCTAAGCTGGAACCAATCCCAGTTCTTGATCCTTTTTGCAGCAACCAAAAAGTGAGCGAAGCCAGGCCCAGAAGCTCCTTCCATTTGTTTTCTTCTGGCTTGTTCCTCTTGCAGCAACCATATCAGCCATATGCTGAACCACCGCCTGACATGCAGAAATAAAATCATTAAGCCAGTGAAGGGTTGAAGTTAGTGAATATAGCAGAACATCATTACAGTACATACCTGAGCCCCTAACTTAACAACTTCTCTTGGTGGTACTTCCAGTGGGGTCTCATCAGCATGAAATACACGTAGCTTCGAAAGAAATCTGAATGAATCTGGCAGTACTCGTATCTGGTTACTGCTGATGTCCAACTCCTCTAGAATCTCAAGATTTCCTATTGATCTTGGTAGTGCTCTTAAATCAGCGAAGTTCCTGCTGACATTCAACTTCACTAGGCTGGTCGCAAAGCAAATGTTCTCAGGGATCGCTTCAACTTCATTGAAACTGACATCCAGCTCTCTCAATCTGGTAAGCGAGCCCACCGTTGTAGGCAGGCCTTTGATTCTGTTGTAGTGTAATGTGAGAATTTCCAGCTTTTCCAACTTCCCAATAGCTTCTGGAAGGGCTTTTAACTGATTGAAATCTAATCTAAGCTCCACAAGAGAGGTGCAAGAACCAATAGTGTAGGGTAGCTCCTCAAGCTCATTCGTCTCAACAACTAATCTTCTCAAGTTTGTCAATCTTCCTAAACAATCTGGAAGGACCTTCAACTGATTCGAGCTCAGATCGAGGTTTGCTAGGCTCGTGATATTTCCAAATGATGTAGGAAGAGACTTAAGCTGGTTTGCATGCAAATCAAGATCAATTAGGCTGGAGAGTTCTCCAAATGTATCAGGCAGATTGATCAGCTGGTTCGAGTGGAGGTCAAGCTTTGTCAAGTATCTAAGGCTACCAATTGTTGATGGGAGTGCCATGATCCTATTCTCAGACAGATCAAGCTCAGTAACATCTTGTAGCTTCCCAAGTGAAACAGGGAGCCACTCAATCTGGTCCACCAGCTTCCCCCGGAGATTGAGCTCTGCGGTCCCTTTCTTTGCTGATGACTCTATAAGGCTTGCCACTTGGATAAGGCTCAATTTTTCCATGTCACCACCTGCAGGATGTTCACAAGTTGAACTTAGGATAACACAACTACTGACAGCTAAAACACTAATCATATTTATGTT
This sequence comes from Guadua angustifolia, assembly GCA_036346375.1. NCBI lineage: Eukaryota > Viridiplantae > Streptophyta > Magnoliopsida > Poales > Poaceae > Guadua > Guadua angustifolia. The sequence goes on along the minus strand of CM070518.1, from coordinate 21,585,141 downwards.
AAAACAAACCAACAGTCATTACTCGCCTAAGCATGGTTAAGGACAGCACTAGAAAGCACCTCCAAAGTCGACAAAACAAAGTGACTAACTTCTCATGGTTCGTATCACAATCAGATAATTATACCATTACCTATCTATTAAAAAATAAGCAACACCATCAGATTTGGTAACACGCCACAGAAAATTGGTACAAGAAATCACGAATACACTTCTTGATAGAGGGTCAAGCGGCAACCAACAATAGATGGTCACCTGAACACCAGAAAATATGGACCTACAAATGATTTCGTACCAAGCCAAATAATTAGGTCAGCAGAAGAACTGACTGTTAGAACTTGCATGCGATGGCAAGGAGATCTTCTAAGGGTAAAAAAGAGCTCGGGTCGCCAATGCCAACTAGGATTCTGCATTGAAGATATTACCATTCTAGTGCAATATTCAACAACACCAAAAACAGTAAAATTCATTTTAAGTAACTTTCACCACAAGAAATGTATGTGTTGTCATTTGTGATATAAAACTTACTGTACAATTTCGTTTGAAACAAACGATAGCTAATAGCCAAAAAGTGAAAGATCAGTGGAGATGTTTTTCTATACATCACAACAAGGGAATCTCATAATGTATACACTAACACACAGAATCATCACAAACCGCATAGCATGTCCTCCATATTTCCAATTACTACTGCCTGTAAACTACTGGAAAGGAAAGCATAGATATAACTGAATTGCTAACATCATGTCGTCTTATGAATAGGTAATAAATGAACAGGGATGTTATCACAGCAACAAATTTAGTTGACTGTTTGCAACATTGATTGAACTGCTGGTTTGTAGGCAACTTTTCCTTTAAAAAAACGCAGTGTAATGGAACTATCACATCCGTATATCTGGCCTCAAGCATCCAATTCCAATTCTTGCAATTTAGTAAAATTCACAAAACAAAATCCCCGCAACTCAATATAAACCACACCGTTCAAACAATCTGCACCGGTATAATCCTAGGGTTTCGTGATTCCAACAATTAAAATGAGGAAAAATAAAAAAGTATTGGAAAGCAAATCACCTGCAGAACCATCACGACGCAGCGATGCGACGGCCTTGGTGTCCAAGCACAAGCCAGCACCCTTACTTCCCCGGTCTATATGCACCGCTGCCGCCTCCTTCCGCTTCGCCTCCATCTCCACGACCTCCTCCTGCACACGAACGCCGCCGCCGCCTTCTTCGCCGGAGGAAACCACCCGTGACGCCCTCTGGATCAAATCGTCCAACACCTTGAAGCGCCTCTCGAGCTCGACGACGTGCGCGGCCTCCTTCCGCTGCTGCAGCGCGCGGAGCCGCACGGCGTTGCGCCTGGCCTCCCTCAGCACCGCGAGGAGCTCGCCGGGCACGTCATCGGGCTGCCGCGCCGCCGCCTCCTCCCTTGCGATCTCGTCGAGGCGCGCCTCCTCCTCCGCGTCCGCCGAGGCCAACACCGCGGCAGCCGCCTCCGCCTCCTCGACGGACGGCCGCGGCGGCAGCTCCCGGTACAGCCTCGTGAGCTCCTCCACCACCTCCGCCGTCGCCGGCGCCATCCCCACCGCCATCTGCGTAGCCCGTACGCTTCCAAACCCAAACGAGAGAGAGAGAAGCGGGTCGGTAATAAATTGGGAATGTGTAAGTGGAGTGGAGTGGAGTATAAAAAGGGCAAACGGAAGGTTCCGCTGTGAAGAAAAGTCTCACACGGAGAGGGCCGGGATTGCGATTCCGAATAGAGGTAGGGTGCTAGGCGTAAAACGGGGGCGCACGTGGGGCCCAGCGCTTAGCTGTCAACCGCATCGGGATGTGTTCGGTAGGATCTGGAACATCAAGCCCCACCCTGTGGCCACGCTGTGTCCGATTGCCTAGTGTCCCACTCCCAAGCGGCTGCTGTACTGTACTGTACTGTACGAAAGCTCAGGAACCTTTTCACTCTTGCGCCGTTAGCTAGGTTTCAAAAACCGGCCAAATTTCAGAAATCTCAATCAAGTTTTCGTATTTTGATTAGAGAATGATATTTAAAATTTTGATCAAATAAAAATAAAAAATAATTAAATTACTACAGTAGTTTTAGAAATTTCGATACGATTTAGCCAAATCTCACCGAAATCTTATGTTTTTTTTACCTAAATTTAACTTTTTTGATCGTATTTGATCGGATTTAGCCCAATAACCCTTAATAAAGTCGTATTCTATGAAAATTTATTGAAAAACCGAATTTTTGAGACATTTTATAATTTTGATACAAACATTGTCAGATTTTTATAAAATTTAAAAATCTTGATCATGCTCTAAAAATTTTATGGTATAATATATAGCAGTGTATGATCATAAATAAAAATTTTCAAAATAACTTAAATTCATTTGTTCTTTTTTTTAAAAAAAATCAAAAATAGCATGAACATAACTGAGATAAGATAGTAACATTGTCAGAATTTTATAAATTTGCTCGAATGTGATCATGATTTAAATTTTTTATGAGTTTATGATTTTCTCATAACCCTTTTCTATTTTTTTTAAAAACTAAACTATTTTTGTTTGCTTAATCAAATCTATGGATGCATTGAACTTTATTTGTTATCTTTCTAAAATAAAAGACATAGGAGCATAAATGGTACAATACCATTGTAAGAACTTTATAAATTCACTAGAGTGTGATATGATATAATTTTTTATGAAAACTTAAGCATTTCCTCAACACCCATCTCTAAAAGTTTCAAAAATTTTAACCCTTTTTTGGTTGCTCAATCAAATCTATCTACTAATTATCAGGCTTTTATCTTGACAATAACTCTGTCACAATTTTTAAAAATTTGTCAGGCTTGATCATTATATAAAATTTTATGAGAACATTAGTGATTATTAAGAACCATCTACAAATTTTTTAAAAATTTCAAATATGGTTTGAACATTTTTAATTCAGATAATATTTGTCGGTTAGCCTTCTGTAATACTGTCCTAATTTTTTAAAATTATTCAGCCTAGATCATTATCTAAAAATTTTATAAGAATATTATTGATAAGTCAGGACCATCTACAAAAATTTTCAAAATGTTCTAACATAGTTTGCACTATTTTTAATTCGGTTTAAATTTTGCCGGTCAGCCTTTTATTAGGATAGAAGTACTGTAGGAATTTTTAAAATTCTTTAGGCTTGATCATTATTTGAAATTTTTATGAGAATATTAGTGATGTGTCAAGACCATTCAAAAAAATTAACATTGTTTCAACTATTTTTCACTTGGTTGATTTTCGCTGAGATATCGGCATTTCTCGATGAATTTTTGACAATTTTGGCCAAATTTTGGTTCAAAAATTCTAGATTTCAAATTTCATTTTGAATTTTCACTGGATTTCGTCTAAAGTTCTGAGATGTTGCCTACCTCCGAGATGTGAATTGAAAACAAATTTTAAACTCAAAAGAGAAATTTGAGTTTGTTTAGAAGAAGTTCTTCGCCAAGAAATCTCCAAATAGCTTTTTGTAAATTTTTGTAAGCGATTTTTGCCGTAAGTTATAAGCCATATATAACTAGTAAAAGTTAAAAGTTGGCCTGATCCTACTTTTGAAGTTTATTGTTAAGAAAAATTAAAAGTTGGCCGATTCTACTTTTGAAGTTTATTGTTATAAAAATTATATAGCCACTTTTTAGCTTTTAGAAAAAAAAATCGATAAAACAGCTACAACGCCCCCCAAACGGCCCACAGTTTCACCAGAGGGAATTAGGCTAATGACAACTGCATACGCATGAAATTTGCTACTAGTGATGGGACAGATCGATACACGCGAGGTGTTAACTCTGCCGGCTTGCGGCGGTGGATGAAGAAACCTGGAACCCCTTGTTTACTTACGGGCTTCTTTGGTGTGAATCTGACTCTGTCCCATGTTCTTTTCGCTTACGCTATACCACTTCTTTTTGTAACAAACTGCAACAGGCCGCGACGACACAGACAGACGGACTCTTGAATCCAAGACAGATGGGGCACAGGCAGATTTTTCTTGGTGCGATCGACACACGACTAAATATTACTATACTCGTAGAGAACACGATGCATCCGTCTCTACGGACAAAACGAAGCGACGCGTCACGCCATCCCCTGGCCTCGCGTGTATCGTCGATGGATGGCAAAAAGAGCATCTGATTCACTGACGAGACGACGCTACCTACCGGAGGAGAAAGTTGCAGTAATGACTATGAGCAGTAGAGTAAATTAGTCGACATCGCTGCGTGCGTGGAACGGTCAATGCAGTGTCAATGTTGATAAGATTTGTGCCTTGTTTTCTTTACCGTCTTTATCAATGGGCTGGGTGGGATACATGGAAGAAGAAGAAACAAAGAAGAGCAATACTCGCAATACAAGTTGCTTTGATCATCGCTGAGTCATATTAGTAGTAGTACTAGTAGTAGTTACTTGGACATGAGATAAGGGTTAAAAAGAAAAGAGAGGACACGAAATCAGATCAGCTGGAAAGCGTACCATATCTATCATCTAAAGCATCGATCTTCGACTTCGGTGAGACGAATACGACAGAAAGAGAAGATTTTATTAGGGAAGAAGACAAAAATGAAACATTAATGGAGATGCGGGGGATCGAACCCCGTGCCTCTCGCATGCAAAGCGAGCGCTCTACCATTTGAGCTACATCCCCGCTGCTGTTTGAGCTTCTTTATTACTGTTTCAGCTATTACTAGCTCCTTGACTATTACCTACCAGCAACCCTGACCGCGATGGCACGTTGGATCATCAAGATACAAAAGCTAAATTAGTGATACCTTATCGGATTAGACAAACTAACACATAAATTAGTGATTTCGACTATCCTCTCAGCCTGGAGGAACATACCCGTGGTGCAATACAATGATACATACATAAAACATGCATGCAGGCAGGGTAAACCGATGACAAAATGAAAAGTGGAGAAAAAAGAAAGAAAAAGGAAAAATTCGTGAAAAATTGTAAAAAACGATAAAGTCCCAAAAATTGTGAAAAATTGTAAAAAGTTATAAATTACATATTTAGCAATAATAGCACGACCATGGAAAAATATATAAAATTTCTGTATGATCTTTGCTATATTTATATAATGTAAAATTGTAAAGTAGGTATTCAATAATAACATATCAACAAATAATATTTTATTTCAATATCGTTGACAACTCAATCCAACAAGTGCACTTTTCAATACTACGACATATGACATTTGAAATCGATATTCCTCATTAAAAATAAATGTTTGCACTTGGCATAACTTTGTCACCCTTCTATTGTCGCACAAATGAGGATGTTGGACTTACATGAATGCTACATTAGTAAAAAAATTGAGTTGCAATGAAATGAAACATACAAATATGATTAGCTAACATCAGAACAACAACAAATATGTTTAACTATCGTTTAACTTGTTCCAAATTTAAACTCCACAATCTAACAACGTAATAAGAACAAGCTACCATCGATCAGAGAGTAAGCTAACATCAAACAACAACAAATATACTTAGTTACCATTTAACTTGTTCCAAATTTAAGCTCCACAATTTAACAACAAAACAAGAACAAGCTACGCCTCGCAAATGTCTAAAAAATTTTGGTTTTTAAATAATTTTGATGTCAGATATACAACGATAATAATACTAATTTTAAGGAAATTTAGGACAATTCTTTTCTAAATTTTTTGAATTTCAATTTGAATTAGAGAGGTTTGCCGTTCTATTTCACTAGCCGAACCGGTTCGATAATATCAATTTTCGCAATTTTTGAGTTGGTTTTTGTGGTTTGGTTTAGCCCTGATGCAGGCTACACCCGAGAGAACAAAACTTCTTGTGCCTAACGTAAGATAGTCAGGATTTACGTAACTATCTTGTGCGTTCGAGTTCGTACAAAATAAATAATGTACGCCTACTTGTCATCATGGAAGCGCCAATCGACGTGACATAACGCGATGCCCTTGATGACTGATGAACACGTCGTCGCAGTCATGATGGGGAGTTTTTTTTTTTTGGGGGCATTTCGGGTCAACATCCTCCCTCTGTCCGAAAACATATAACATATTTTCAAAAAAAATTATATATGTCAGATTTTTTAAATAATCTTGTCTATAAATACAGTGTATATTCTATTTTAATACAAAACTAAAGAGGTGGACAGACCCACCCAATCAATGATGCATGATGCAAAATCATTGCGACGCCTGACCTGAGGTTAGAAGTGATTTGAGCTACTACTACACTTTCGGTTGGTTTCCATTGCTCTCTAGTCTAGACCGCTGGAGTAGCGTTGCTGCTTCATCTTCTAGAACAAGGCAGCAGCGATCGCAAATGGAGCATGTTGTTTTGCAGCTCTTGTTTTCTGCGGGCTTGCAGGACCCCCTGCTAAGACTAGGGCACAAGTTAGGGAGAACAAGTCACTGAAAACGAGCGGCCAACTGCCACTACGCTAACTTGTTTCAACATTGCAGATGTTGAATACTTGACAGTCCAGCAAATTTCTCCAGCCTTTGTCACAAGAAAGGAAATATCGGATGCACACACGATGCCGGTCTCACCCTGCTGTTCAAGGCAAGCCAGCAACAGCATACATACTGTGACGGACCGCTCACTTCGGAGATGCGTTTAAATCTTCACAATTCGCGGAATTTTAATCATGCGCGTAACAAGTGTGCATTATCAGACATAAAAGCGAAAGCAAATATTTTATAGAGGAATTAAAGGCCTAACGGCCAAATTTTACAAAAGGGTGTGGTTAGTACCAGATACATTACAAAATACCCACAAGAAAGGCTTGAGCTGATAGATCAAGACATCAAAACCAAACTTCTTCGCCATCTGCAATCTCCTGAAATTCGCCGGCTTTATTGAAATCTAGGGAGGGATAGAAGGTAAAGATGAGTACACAATAGTACTCAACAAACTACACGAAAATTCTGAATACTACATGCAAGGATAAACAAGGGTTGGCACAGGTTTTAAGTATTATGGATACAAGTTGTTAAATACTAGTTTTATTTTACATTTGAAACACAAACCAAACAACAGTAAATACCATATGGGTTATTTGCAAAGTTCAAATTTACGACAAGTTCTATTTTTGAAAACTACTTGAGCACGGTTACAGGAATCATCCTAGATTAATTCAGCTTTATTAACTGGAAGCACAACATATTCGAATACCGTTGATCTCTATAGAGGTGCTCAGCTTTACCCACAAGATACATTTGGCCGTCAGTGCCACGCGATTAACATGCAACTTAAATACATGCGGCCGGACCGAGATGATCATAACCTTTTGTTGGACTTCCCTTCTTTAGCCCCTACCCAGTAGGTTACGAGGATCCACAGTCTCCAGGACCCACTAGCCAAAGCAGGAGACGCGATCTGGTCAACTGTGGATACCTACTGTTGTGAGAACCGGCGAATGGCTCCCCCATTCCCGTTCCATCCCAGTCGCTTTGCGATCTATTCTCCTACCAGAATAGTAGCTACCTCCTATAGGTATTCCAAAAGGAAGTACAGTGTACTAAACTATGTTGAAACAAGTCAACAGGGCTGATCGGCCCAACTTGTGGTTTGAGCGGGAACTGAAGTTATTTACTTTGCCCAAAGCATCGGTCCTTAAGTGCCTGAGACTCAGCCAATTACATACCACAAGTCATAGAATCCATCGTACCAACCACCAAACCACATCCTGGCTTTGTCATCGGCTGGGGCCTGGGGGTCGGACCAGCATCCACCTCCCGTGGGTAACCCAACACTGTCCCCCTAACCGTGGCATTTTTTGAAAATCACTCGAACCATCTCTCGGAGATTTTAAGTACTTGAGCTAAAGGTGAAATTATATTAACTGCTAATCTACGATGGTTCAATATTTTATAGCCTAGGGTTAAAAAGGGATTAAGGTGTAGCAACTGGTTGAGCATTAGGTTATATCTAATCATATCATTCTAAACTATCTCCTTTTCTAGTTTTCTAAAATACTAGAAATAATGTGATACAAAAAATATACATATACTGTAGTGGAACTGGGTTCAAAATGTTCAAGGGTGTGGTTTGCTTTGCGGGGTTGAGGGTTCTCCTAGCTAGAAGTAGTCGAGGTCACGTTCGGTTCCGAACGGTTCACCTACAAGATGGCTCCAGAACCTCTTGCTCAAATCTTGCTCCCCATGGCTGCTCCAACGTCGAATCTAACGCGAGAAAACGAAACCAGTAAATAAACAAATAAAAACACCCAAAAGAAGAAAACTAAAATTGAATCGAGAGAGAAAGGTCAAAACAGGACGAAAGGGCATTTTAGGGATTTTGAAAATTTTGGGAGCTAGACTCGACGGAATGGAGATCATTTTGACTCAACTGCTCAAACTGATCAAGAATATGTATATTTGGGTATTTTTGGATTTTTGGGTTTTTTAGATTTTTGGGATTTTTTTGGAATTTTTAATTGATTTTTCGGATTTTAAATAAAATTAAATCCGAAAAAATAAATTTAAAATTTAAAATAAATAGCACCGGGCGCAGTGCCATGCGGCCCATGGCCCACGCGGCACTGCGCAGGCACGTGGCCTGTTGGATTGGCCCAACGCGCGACGACTAGGGGCTTGACAGGCATAGCCTGTGTGGCGGTGATGCTGGCTGGTGGGCCCCTGCAGCAGAGAGATGGAGGGAGAGCGCGGTGATGCAAGGGGCGAAGGCGGCCGAGGAGGAAGAAGGTGAGCATGCAAGCAAGGAGGCTCGAGGAGAAGAAAAGAGCGGGGAGGAGGCACGTCTTGCAGTGAGCTCGGTCTTGAGGTTAAGCGAGGTGGGGGGGGTATAAATAGGGGAGGGTGGGGAGAGAGAGAGGTGGGGGCGAGCGGCCGGTGACAGCGGGGGTGAAGCTTGAGCACATGCGGGGAAGCATGTGGCCAACGACGAGGAAGAAGAGGGAGGGGGCAAGGGGCACAAGTGGCTCGAGGCGACGCGGGTGACGGGACAAGGGAGTGGCACCGGCGCCAAGAGAGACAAGGGTACGCACTGGGTGGGCTGGACCGTGGGGGAGGGGAGTTGGGCCGCGCACTGGGTCAAAAGGGAGAGGGGTGGGCCGAGCCGGGGCGTAGTGTAGTCTGGGAGGGAGAAGGTGGCCCGCTGGGAGGGGAAAAAGGGGAGCAGGCCGGGCCAAGGCCAACGGCCGAGGGGAAAGCAGGATCCCAAAAGGAAAAGCAGAACGGGGAAAAAGTTTCCCAAAAAAGGAAACTTTCGAATACAAGCTAAATAAAATCGAATAAAATCTAGAAAAAATTAAAATAAAAAACAAATAAAATCTTCTGCCTGACATTCTCAAACCCGCCTTGGGCCTCCAGGCTCCAGTAGTATCAGCCCATTAAGTCCACACATAGCCGATGAAGACAATGGAGTTGGTACTCTCAAATGGCACTCAGAAGACCCTAATACCCTATGCACACGCTGTACACTGTACTGTATAATGTTGGGCTGGCTGTCTAGCGTCTGGTACGCTGGTTGCTTCGGCCGCTTGACGGTGATAGCCTAGTTTACATGGCAGAACCCAAAGTCCAACACCAGCCTTACGTTTCAACCCCAGCTACAAAACAGTACACAAGTGTGGTTGGTTGCTTCTGCTGTTGCCTCACCTGGCAAGATGTCAACCACCCGAAGGCACCAGTTGACAAAAAAACCTCCAATGCCAGCGGTGCCATAATTACTGCAGTTGGCCACACACTGAATTCCGAAACCTTCGTGAGCTCAACGGCCGCACCAGTCGTTCTCAAGCGAAACAAGAAAACCAGCAGGAGCCGCCAATCGTCGTCCAATCAAGGCACACGAGCGGCTTGCCAAATTTGGGCCCTTTCCCAACTCCCTCTCCATGTGAGTTCATTCAATGGTCCAGTGCAAAGTCAAGGGCACGCTGCCCTTCACCATACATATATCGGCGTCAGGAAAGCAGTCCTACTTGCGCGTTGCTCAACATATGCAGAAAGTGTTGTCCTCTCGATTCCCGATATCTGGGTCACCTTGCATCACCTGCGGCAAGTTGAACAAATCTCAGCCGAAGAGAAGTAGAATTGCGTGTAAGGTAGGCCAAGATTCGGAAAGCACTGCTGTATTGTGCTTGTAAGTTGTAAAAGGAAGCGAGACAAAACCAGAGTTAAAAACATGGTTGCTATGAAGAGATTAGGGATAACCACACGTAATGCTTCAATCAGGAGAACATAACTGCCAACTAGAGTTCTTGGATGTACAAAACTGACATGCATTGCATGCTTCTGCTTTGAACCAAACTAGGCTTTATGCCCTTCTATCAAAGGAAAAGAGAAGGCCAGAGTGAACTATGAAATAAAACAAGCTAAAAAAATAGATCGATTTCTATATCACGTCAAAAAAAAGACCACAGGATCAACATAGATAATTTCCAGAAAAAAAAATCTGTCTACAAAATTAGCTAGTCTGAATTTATTGTGAAGAACCTAGTATAACTGATTGTTCAGATCTTAGTGGTAAGCACAGAGCAGCCAGCATATTTTATCGTTCTTCACAAAATTGTCAGCTACAACTATTTACCAGAAGATCATTACATAAGCTACAAAATAGTATCCCCTCCTTCATCCCTTCTCAAACTCTAAAACCAAAACATAATCCCCAATAATCAATTGATAATTTTCAAACATAGGGTCAGATCATCCAAGCAGCCAACTGTACTAAAATGATAGTGCAAGTTGTGAAAGCAGTAAATTAGTTTATTCTTTATGGAATTCACAAAGACATATAGTAAAAGAATTCGTAAAGATATAATAGCAAGCTGGGAAAAATCATTTTTTTAATCACGTGCAACGGACCAACTATCACTTTAAAGCCATACACGATAGCAACATTCCAGAAAGCACATGAGCCACTTTTTGCAACATCATTGAATTACCAAACTTTATTATGTATATGGTTAATTGCATTATTGTAGGTCAGACCTTGTATAAAAACCTCATGTGGGGAAGAGTGTCACTTACTTTGGGTGTTTGGTACATCTCATTTTGCACTGGCATCTTCTAAGGAACCTGAGCATCCGTCTTGAACTTCAGGCCGCACCAATGGCTTGTGCTCTAGATTCCAGGAATAACAAGAACAGTTTGCTGATGCTTCCTGAGAAAGTGAAGAAAATCAGCAGGATTCCTGCTTCTTGGGGGGCACATGCATGGAGTATTGGAAGAGAAGATCCAAGAAGAGCCATTCATGCTCTCAAGGTTGGGACAGCTCTCACACTGGTTTCGCTCTTGTATATACTAGAACCGTTGTTCAAAGGAGTGGGAAAGAATGCAATGTGGGCTGTCATGACAGTTGTTGTTGTGCTCGAATTTACTGCAGGTAACGTGCATCATCCATTAGCATCAAGTTGATAATACTATGTTTTTGCCAGATGTAGTTCTCTTGTTTCTGATATGTGATTACTGATCAACAGGTGCAACCATATGCAAAGGGCTGAACAGAGGATTGGGAACAGTCATGGCGGGATCTCTAGCATTTATCATTGAAATTGTAGCAATAAGATCCGGAAAACTTTTCCGTGCTTTATTTGTTGGGTTGTCAGTCTTACTGATAGGTACGCACCTCGTAAAATGAAAATTCAGTACCATACAATTTGATTATATCTTATGCTGTTACCTTTTCTCCGGCAGGATTTGTTGCAACATATCTGAGATTCTTCCCATCCATTAAGAAAAACTATGATTATGGGTTGGTGATTTTTCTGCTAACCTTCAATCTGATAACGGTCTCAAGCTTCCGCCAAGAGGATGTGGTGCCTTTAGCACGCGATCGCTTAAGTATGATTGCCATAGGGTGTGCCATATGTCTCTTCATGAGCCTCTTTGTATTGCCAAACTGGTCTGGAGAAGACCTCCACAACAGTACTGTGCACAAATTTGAAGGATTAGCAAGATCAATTGAAGGTGGGTATCACATAACAGTAAGCTATTAAGCAGTGATAGTAAGCTATTAAATAGTGATCACTACTGTGCTATAGCTTAAGTCTTAAAGCACATAATAAATATAAAAAGTCCATAAATCTTACAAAAGAAAGATTGCAGCCTGTGTAGATGAGTACTTCCGAGATCAAGACAAGGATGATAGCATTCTTGATAAGCAGACGTCAAGAGCTTCCATTCACACTGGTTACAGAGCAATCCTAGACTCAAAATCAAGTGATGAGACTCTAGTAAGCATTTCACCATTTGATGTTGCGTTCTTTTTCTCTTTTTCCCGAAACCTTTTTCTCTCCAGATTGATGTTATGCGGACCTCTTATTTGGTAAATGACATACATAATGATGGTTTGAATGTTGATACCAAATTGACCAGGCACACTATGCAAGCTGGGAGCCAAGACACTCGATGCACTGTTATAGTTACCCATGGCAAAAGTATGTGAAGCTCGGATCTGTTCTAAGGCACTTTGCATATACTGTTGCTGCACTTCATGGGTGTCTGGAATCTGAGATTCAGGTAACTGCAAAAGCCCAACATTTTTGGTACATCATCCCTGTCCCAGATTAGTGTAGTACATAATTTCAAGCAAACACATTTATATCTGAATGAACTGTGCTCACATGGTAGTCTTTATTGATGTTCAAGGCTCCACCGCCCATCAGGTCGCTATTCCGAAATCCATGCACTAGAGTTGCTCGAGAAGTGACCAAGGTTCTACAAGAGCTTGCAATAAGCATAAGAGATCATCATCGGTGTGCCCCTGATGTGCTATCAGATCATCTTCATGAAGCACTGCAGGATCTAAACTCAGCTATAAGATCACAGCCACGGCTCTTTCTTGGCTCCAAACATGCATGTGCCAATAGTCGTGTGCTAATGGAATTAAATCCTGGCAAGCATATGTCCTCAAGAACTACTCTGCCTTCATTCAAGACTGATACCACATCACTAATAGAACGCAAGAGAACAAAAGCAGATCAGTCATCAGAGCACAACGAGCGTAGCACATTACGGCGGACACTAAGTAAGATAGCCATGACAAGCCTTGAGTTCTCTGAAGCACTTCCATTTGCTGCTTTTGCTTCATTATTGGTAGAAATGGTACTGCGACTGGAGCTTGTTATTGAGGAAGTGAAGGAACTGGAGAGGGCAGCAAATTTTAGGGAGTTCACTGGGCATGACCATCTGACCATTGATCTCACTTGCAAGGAGGATATGAGAAACACAAATGGTGCACCATTAGACAGCCACACAGTTTCTACTGCAGCTGAGTAAGTACTCGGTAATAGATCAAAGCAGCAGCGCATCAATCGCTGTGAAAACAGACGTGTTTAATTTTGAGTTAGGAAAACATGAACCGTTGACTCCCAATAACTGTTGTTAGAATGGCACTTCCAGCATAAATCAATATTCTCCACGTACCACTGAATTGTGCACAGACGTCCCGTTTATCGGAGTTGGATGATGTTAAATCTGTCATGTGAACAGTACTTCACCTCTTTTTATCTAAATATATCCTTCTCCGACATGCACTACGCACTGCATGATTATGAAGCAACTTCCTGCATAACATCTGGAACGTTATCTAAGGTATAATGGCCAAGCCTTCCTGTCCGATAGAGATTGAGTAGTTTGATAGCAACACGTTTACGCATATCCTCGCCTGATTCAGCAGAAACCCTGAAAACCTCCTGCAAGGTCATAAACTGGCATTCAATCAATCCTCTTAACTCATCCTCCTTTCCTAAATCCCCCTTAAAAGATGACATAGTCCCAAAAAGCACTTTGCGAACAGCCTTAACAATAAAATCCTGCAAAGATACACATAATAGTTACTGTTGCATCCACGTGATACTAAAAAATCAGATGATCTTAAAATGATAATGAAAAATTGCCTGCGACTGATATTAGGCTGAAATTGTGGCACTCGTTGCCACACTAACCTGGGTATGATCTGAAGCATACTGCCTTCTATTATGGTGACTCCTGGAGGATATTGCATTGCCAAAACAAGAATTATCTCCCAGTTGATTCAAGTTCTTCCACTCCTTATATTCCTCCCTTGAGTTAAAAAATGCAAGAAGGAATTGGACAATCTCATACTCCTGTAACAAGGAATCCTTGATTGCTCCTGTACTAGATTGTTTATGCATCAGATAACAATATATAATCACAAGAGAAGCCATAAACTTCATAGCAGTTGGTACCTGTCAAAGCTAGTCGGGAACCAGATTCATCATTGGCAAATCTAGGAGATAGAACACCAGGAGTGTCTAGTACATATATATTTGGATGACTAGCAACCTGTAAAACAGTTGGTCTGTATCTTATTAAGATTTAAATGGCACTTTTAACTCAGATAGGCAGTCACTGAGCCAATACATGGTGATGACAGACTGACAGTGGCTTCTAGTGCACACTGGAAGCGGCAAAAGACAGAAACTGCTGCTATTTCTAGTTTCTAGGATCAACATTCTTAAGTTTTATTGACCTTTTTCTAAATTTCAGTCAATGCGAACAAAACAAACGTATATGCTGCATGCAATGTGCTCCTTTGTTGGATTTTAGAGTTCTAAAAATGATTCAGCTAGTTCATTTATGTTACAATATACATAAGGTAGACCCTCTAAAAACTTGTACTTCTATGGCACTGCACATGCTCTGGAAAAACTCCAGCTTTGCTTTATTTCCCGCATTCTGCTGTACTCAACAACAGCAAGCTATAAATCAAATTACCTTGTAGCCACTTATGTCCCTGGTTTCTCCCGGATGGCTGCTGACTATGGCATGCTTGAGCTTCCCCTTCTCTTAAAGACGAACCAGCCGTAATTACAGAACGATCAGATCCCAATCAAAGCAACCGCAATTGTAGTAAGAAAAGAAAAGGAAACAAATAAGCTGCATCACCTGCTGCCCCGATCCTCCCAATTTGATGCATCGCGTTGACGATGGCCGACTTGCCAACATTGGGAATACCGACCAAGAGAACAGTTGCTGCGCAGTTGCTCTCGCCGAGCTTGATCTCCTTGATCCTCGCCCGAACAGCGCTCAGCAGCTATGTTAAGGTTGAAATGAACCCCAATTAGACAGTAATATCCTCCATAGAAAACCACACCATCACCTGTTCGATCGGTAAATCTACGTACTTACAAACAAGTTACACTAGAAACAAACATTAACACAGCTATATAACAACCTCCTTGACGCTTTCCCTGCTGTGCGAATTAACCGCGACGCACCGGCAACTGCTTTGCTTGATGTACGCCACCCACTTCTGGAGAGCACCAATACAGCAAAAAACTTGCGTACATCAGAAATGACTGACTGATCATATACGCATCTCGTGCAGATAAAGCTGCTCTATATGGAGCGCGCGGGTTTGATTACCTCGGTTTCGGACGGATCTGCCAGATCGGCCTTGTTGAGGACTACAAGCCGGCGCCTGTCAGGTTCCGGGGGACGCAGGCGGCGGAGGGGCGCGAACGCCGAGGCGGCGGGTACCTGCGGGGGGGAGAATCGACAATCCCATGGATTTTAGCTGAATTCTGTCTCGTTTTTCAAGCTGGAGAGCGGGTGGGGGAGCAGCGGCACCGTACGCGGGCGTCGCGGACCTCAAGGACGAGGTCGACGAGGGGCAAGCGGGTGCGGATGGCGCGGTCGGCGGCGGCCATGTGGCGCCCGTACCATGCGCCGGAGAGGCCGCGGACGGCCGCGCCCAGGCGGCGCGAGAAGGCCTCCGCCGCCGCAGCCATTGCAGACGTTGAGGCGGGATACTAGCGGGATGGGCGGCCCGCCGCGAGACCGAGGAAAAATAATCACCCTAAGAGCTGTCAACGTGGGCTGCCGATTGCTGTTGATGGCCGAGGCCTACATGGGCCGGACGCTCCATAGGCTGGCTCATCGAACATACTTAGCTTTCAGGCCCATCTCCTACTTTGGATTCCTCTAAAAAGAAAAAAGAAAAAAAAGATGTTCTTATTCACTATCTACTCTTCATTTATATTTCAATTTTTTGCAAATATATATTTTAATATTTATATAATTTTTAAAAAGATATAGGTAGAAGCAACTCAAAAAAAAGTTAAGATTTTACGGCTTGAGCCAAAGGGATTACATGTTTACTCCTCGTTTACGATCCCAGATGGATTTCGCTTCTGTGTGAATTTACTTGCAGGCTAGAGATGGGTGTCGTGCCGTACCGGACTGGCTCGGCATGGACTCATCGTTCTTCGTATCTAAACTATGCCGTGCCACAACGCCCGTCGTGCCTCTGTGCTGTGTTGGCCTGGCTCGACTTCGGCAAGCCCAAGCACAACTCATTTGCACTTCATGTTTGCTTCGTACTGTGTTGGTTCATATTTGATCTATTTACACTATTATAACGAGAAGAAAAGAGTTAGAGATGTATAGAGTTGAGCCAGTAAAGAGTGTGTTATTGACGAAAGATAACTTAGTAAAGAGGAATTGGACTGGTGATAAGTCTTGCTGTTACTGTAGTACAACAGAGTCTATACAACACCTTTTTCTTGATTGTTATAACGCTAATTTTTGTGGAGAATAGTTTACATGACTTTGGGTATTCAACCACCTGTAACCATTCACATTTATTTAATGGTTGGGTGAATCGAGGGTCCCATCGAGTTCAATTCTGTATTACTATTAGGCGTTCGGATTTGTTGGGCATTGTGGCTCACGGGAATGATCCGTTTTGACAAGTGTGTACCAAAATCTTCCTTGCGGTCTTGTTCGGAGGAGCATGGCTTCATATATGGGCCAAATTACAGTGAAGTGAATCGACAAAGGAGGATCTTATTGATGTTTGTCGTCAGTTGGAGTCGGTAGCTTTGCAGTTGTTTGCAAATTTTGGTTGGCCTATGGTGGCTAATGTTTGATGTTTTGGTGTCCTTGTTGCAACGGTTTTTTGAAGGAGAAGCAACAACGATTTTTTCATTTGAGCTTGTAATAAGTATAGTCTGATTCTCTCCTACGAGGGATGAAGCGGAAATATATTTTTCCATTATCAAAAAAAGAGTTGAGCCAGTGGACAAAAAAATGCCTAGCATGAGTGCCCACCTCTATTGCCGGCAATGACATAAACACCACATGGGCTCGGGAGAAAAAGGTGCACAAGAATTGAAATCTGTCAAGAATACCAGCTAATGGCGGCGCGCCGTCCTCTCCTCTCCTTTCCTCCTCGACTAGAGAATCTAGAGATTTTTGCTTCTTGGAATGACGGTGGCCAATCTTCTTGTATTCTAGCATCGCATATATGCTTCCATTTAATAACGGCCAGCTCGTTTCCTTTTCTTTTCTTTTCTTCTTCCGTTGCTCACTCTACTTTCGTGCCTGCTATTCTTCTCAGATATATAGATCATCAGATGCAATTCCTATTACCATTATTTACTTGCTTTTCATCAGATGCATATATTGTTTGCCCATCCTTGGTGGCTATTTCTCTTTTTTTTTTTTGCCCTCTAAAAGAAACTCTCATGTTTAATAGGTGTTTTTATGCTTTTCCTTTTGACAGTTGCATAAATATTAAAGCATGAATGAATTGTAGATAGAGATTACTTACCCCTTTGCTTACTTTAAGATTTGTACAATTTGTATTGGAAGGGAAAGCATTCTCTTCATGTTTCAGGTAGCACGCTTAGCAAAGGATCTATAAAGCATAAACCTTGCTGGGTTAGTTCCATTCTTTTTTTTTCCAGCACTTTCAAGCGAACTCTTGACACACTGTGATCATTTTTAGTCTCCGAAGACAAATCAAAACAATTTCCTTGCAAGTTGGAATTTTTTGGCCAAATTTATCCGTCGTCCAGCTGACTGCTGGTACATCCCAATGGTAATCAAGGTTGTCAGGATCATGATACTAGGTAGGATCATTTTCTTGCCAGCAGGATCATGATTCCATAAGATGCTTTTTTTATTTTAAAGTATAATTATGTTGTTGCAATATAACAGTACCTCAAATAAATTATCTACCAAAATTCTGTGGGAAAATAGAGCAATGCCTAATACTAGCTGCTCTGCGAGCCCGCGCATTGCTGTGGATGGAAAGAAGTGCCGGGACAGGCAGAGATTTTAATAGAGAGAGGAATTTTTTTGGAAAAACCTCCAAAAAGAAGAAACAAAAAGTATTGATTTTTTTTAAAAAAATGTGAAATATCGCTTTAATTTTTTTAACAATATTCCTTAAAAAATAGGGGAAAATAAAAAATGAATGCCACATGTCAGGATAGTTAGATTAAAATATTTTTCAAAAAAATAAAAAAAGAACTAAAAATTTCTTTAAAAAATAAAAGGAATTAATGCCATGTGTCAGGATAGTTTATATTAAAACAAAAAATTACAAACAGGATATTTATCACAACACGCGCTAATAGTGTCATTAAAGTATTAAACATGAATTATCAATATACAAACTACATAGTTCCATTCTCCGGGCTGAAACACACACATAAAAACAAAAGGTTCAGAATTATGACATTGTCCAAAATTTGAGATCCTGACAACACAACCTTGACACAGTAGGATAAACAGACCAAAGCCTCGATAGGATCATGGAGTCGACGATACTATGATGCGTGTGGTGATCCTAACCTCTTAACAACAGAGCTCTTTTACGGTACATAATATTGAATATTAGTCATCTATTCCATTTTATCTAGCTAACAAACAGTGGCATAGCCAGTCCAGGCAAAAACTTAGGGCCGGCCCAAAGGCTATTGGGCCAATTCTTGAATTTTTTTGTAACTTTTAATAGAATTTACACTGCATTTTTAGGCTAGGCCTCAGGCCCGGGCCCAGGCCCGGCTGGCTCGCCTCTGCTAAAGATCATATTAGTTAGTATTTAGTTATACTTCCTATGATGGTATTAGTAGTAAAAATCATATAAAAGGTACGTAGTAGTTTAATTATCCATTTTTTTGGTGTAATATGTAGTGTTATATATTTCCACATAATTAATTTGAAAAAAAAAAGAGAAAATAATAGAAGGAAAAGAAAAGCAATGCTACGATGATGGCTGGCTCGACACCATGGTCACGCAGCACCAGTTCTTGGCCTGCGACAACGACGTCATCCTCACCACTTCCCCAAGTGTGGCACGTATTGGCTCTAGGTGCTCCACTCCGTGACTGTTTGTTGGGAGTGTGGCGCCGCTAGCGTTGAAGCCGCAGCTCAGGACACAAAACCCACACCAGATCGTCCTGTTCCTCGACATCTAGGTGTATGACCGCGACCAGCCCCCTGGCCTTAGCTCCTCGAGAAGCACATCTCGTCTTCCTTCTCCGTAGCTACCGGGGTACATCAATCTGCTGAACCTTTGGCTATAAAGTCTTGTACATGTGCCGCGACCCTAAGGACTTCAGTAACACGAGTTACGCAACCCAGTCAGAGCCGTGGGACATCGGTGAAGCCTTCCGGCTCTTCTGTGACGACATGTTGTTGGTTGGGCCGTACTGGGAGCACGCGCTAGTCTACTGGAGGTGACATGTCGAGAGACTCAACTAGATACGAGGAAGTAAGCATCGACACACCCGCCAACTGAAGGGCTCGCCTGTTGGAACACAACTCATTTTACTTTTTTTTCTTCTCTTGCATGTGCTCCTTGCGCTCGTCTCTTCCGCGTGTTGGAGCACTCATTTTACGAGTCGCTGTCTAGCCGAACGCTCAATCGCTAGCCACGACGAGGGACAGCCAAAGTGCATGTGAAGGCATACAACTTTTGAAGCATATCAAGTTGTGCTGCATGTGCGTGCAAGTCCGATTGGAATCCTCAGCCGATCCCAACATCGCCGATTTCGTCGGTGCCCCTTCACCGTCGAGGAGCAGTTGGTCGAGATGGACAAGTCCAGAGTTCATAATATTTTTGAGAAATATATGATTAGATCTGATTTTTACTATAACTATTTACTATCCATGTTATCTACTACTGTAAAATTTCACTAAGAATAACAGGCTAAACTGACCAAAGCTCCAAACAGCATGAACGTGAAGGCGAGAGCAAAGTGCACTACCGCGCAAGAACAAACATAAAAAGCATGCACGCAGCTGGTGAGATCTTTGTACATGTAGCAAATGGGAACTTATAACATTAAATCAATAAGAATACAACGCACTGCACTTGCAGTTCTAGCTAGGCATCTTTAGTTTGCACATGGATTAATGGCAGAAGCACATTACAGTACATACTTACCGTATAGGACAATGACAAAGACAACAAGACCCAACCATGCTACAGAGAGGACAATTCTAAAAGAGGCCGTCACTTTGTAGTTTGTAGCATAAGGACACGCACACGTACGCCCCCGTACCATGGCTAAAAATATACCGCCATTTCTAAGAGCAAGCTACTGAAATTAATTATTTCTTCAGCTACGCATATATATGTATGTGATGTTGCATAAGTAAGCAGATCAGGTGACATGTGGTGTTGGTGCCCTTCTGCTGATCAGAACACCGCCATGTTTTCGTCCGACGAGAACCAGGCTGCCAGATCGTCCCCGTCGCTCGCCTGCCTACAGAGCAGCGGAGTGGCGTTCGCCGGATGATTCCAAAGCTGCTCTTCGCCTGCAAAAATGTTCAGAGTTGAGGCCGTCGCGTCGCAATCGAAACAAGAAACAAACATATATATATACTTGCCACACTGATGAATGAAAACGACAGGACAGAGAATATATGGAAGAATCAGGTTATGGGAGAAGATCGAGCACCGTACCGGTAGTGGAGAAGGTGCTCGCGCAGGTCAAGTTGTCCCATTTGAGCTCGTGCTCCGAGATGCTGCCCATGTCGCCGAAGAAAGGCATGTGCGAATGCGACTCGCTCGCGGGGAAGCCGCCGCCGCCGCCGATGAAAAATACGTCCTGCGGCGTGCACATTGGCAGGCAGAGAGGCGCGTGCATCGAACTCGACATACCATTGGTGGCCGCAGCTGTCACGTCACACACCTCCCCGCAATACGGAAGAGAATTCTGCACAAGAGAACCGCCGACACCTTCAGACACTGACAGAGGAAAACGACATAGAGAGCAGAGATGCTCGCATGGCGGTGCCCACGTCGCTGAAGAATGGCTGCTCACCTGAACCTGGAACGCGTTGCAGGTCTCGGTGCTGATATCTACAGGTGGGCTAGAATTGGTGGGTGTGAATGGCGCGGCGTTGCTCCTGCTGAACTGATGGTCGGTGGTGACGAGAGACGAGCTGCTCGACACTTTGTTCATCTGTCCCCTTGACGAGAGCTGATGGCTGCTGCTGCTGCTGCTGATCCCTTTTGCCTTCGCCGGCTCGCCCTGCAGCCCGGCCTCGTGCCTCTTGATCACGCGGCACAATGCGTAAGCTCCCTACAAAATTCAGAGCCGAGGATCAGTCACCGCAATTGGATTCAGGCTTCAACACGAGTGTGTGAAATTGTTGGTGTCTCACGATGAAGTTTGATGAGCCGTGGACGAGGTCCTGGCAGAGGCGGTACTCGTGCATGACCCAGTCGGTGCGCTCGCCGCCGGGCGCCCTGCCCTTGTAGAAGACGAGCGTCTTCCTCAGCCCATACACCACGCTGCCCCCCTCGCACGCGATCTTGCGGTCCTTGCCCGTCGCCTTCCAGTATCCCGTGCTCGTCGCCCGGTTCGTCCGCGACCCGTTCGGGTACTTGCGGTCACGCGGGCAGAAGAAGAACCACTCCAGGTCTCTCTTGGGCAAGAACGACTTCTCTGAAGAAGAAACGATTGGTGTTGTTTGACACACTGATCAGTACTACATAACTTCAGTTTCACCAAGAACACAAACTGCTAACAAAGTTAAGTTAATTGTGCACTGATTAGTTCAATTGCAGAGAATATACCAAAAGTTTCGCTTTGTTGTTATAGACGGAATGAAATGATGCCCCCATGTTTTTTTTTCTCCTCTTATGGAGAACTTTTTTTTCTCCTTTGAAAAGATGATAAAAGGACTTATCTGCAACCGGCCTAGGGACGAAAGGCCAGATGCCCTGGAGAAAAGTCCCTTCTTTTCTAGCTAGCAAGCAATGAGAAATCTCTAATGAGTGAAAATTCTACCAAGCATGTCCCTTTCCGGTTTCCACTACTTTTTTCTCTCTATTTCGGGTGAAAAAGGCTAGAGAGTCAAAGGGATTGCCTACTTCTCATTGCTGAAATTATTCAGGGAAAACGTTCACTATGCTGACATTGCTAGAGTTCAGCTCTGAAGCAACAAGCATATTTCACTAACTCCTGTCAGTTGACTATCACAGCATGGATGGAAAAAAATGTCGGCATGTTCATGTGTATTTATGTACCTGGTAACTCCCATGGCTCGAACTTGTAGAGATCAATGACAGGGATGACCTCAAGCTCGATCTTGAGGTTGTCCACTTTCCTCTTCAGGTAGTACCCTACCAGTTCATCGTCGGTGGGGTGGAACCGGAACCCGGGTGGCAGTCTCATAGTTCCCATGATTGCTTCTATATATGTAAATGTACACTTGCAACCTATTCAAATATCTTCGGCAAGCGCAAATCTAAAGATAGCCAAAGGAGAAAAAAAAAGGAGTAGAAATATAGGAACTATCACTAGTTATAATGCCAACTGCCAAGTAAATATTTCAGGCAGATTGACCTATATATGTTACATATGTCGGTAGTAGGATCAGATGGGACGGCGATCAAGCTAGGTAGGAGTCAGGTGCAGAGGCGGTATCTATTGAAGATTTGGAAGATCCAGAAGTAGAAGCTTTTGAGCTTCTCGAAATCCAGCTGGCAGGTGCTGACGAATAAGATGTACCAGCAGCCAGAGTTCACGATCATTATCCTATGATCAGAACCTAAAACAAATAAGGCAGCTAAAAGGTTCAGACTTCTTGAAGCACAGAGCTAGTGACCAAGAATACTTTCTTGGAGATTGATCGGAAGAGTAACTATGCTCTACAGAAGATCGCTTTGCTCTGGCTAGCTGCGGAAGGAAGAGAAAGAGGGAGAGGTGTGTTGTTCTCTCTGAATTTGAGGTAAGAAGGTGTAAGAACTAGCAAGGCGCAGGGGTTTATATAGACGCAGCGAGTGGCAGGAAAGCCAGGTGTGGTCGTACGAGCCAAGCAATTCGAAGCGTCCGTTTGGAGTTGTCGCGCCTCCAAGCAGCCTCTCAATTCTCAAAACGCCTTCACACTCCACTGCTCTAAACTGCTGCCGCTTCCCGCCAATGGGTTAACCAAACCGACGCGCTCTGTGCATTCAGCCTAACCCGCCGTAATCAAGTAGTATATTAGAGCCGGGCTGTGCCCGGTTGGCGAGCAGCCTAACCCGCCGTAATCAAGTATTATATAACTAACCTTAATCCATTAAGATATAGTAATAAAAGATTACTAAAAGCATGCGTCGTGATTTGTGGAGTACTTCGCTTCCTCTTCTCTGAATCTTGTACTGCCATTTGGCTTCTTGTGCTGTGTAGATCGCAGCTGCCGCCATAAAAGTGCATGTTTGTTTTCATATACACTTTTATTAATCTATGAATTTATTCTGCATCACGTAGATCCGTCCTTAGCCCGTTGGTTTGGCTAATTCAATTCAGTGGCCACGCGCTGGTTTAGATAAGCTCCGTGGCCGAATTTACTTTGTTTTACAGATCATGTTCGTACTTACGTTACAATATGATATGACACATTAATGTCCAGCTGAATTACACATTTACACTGGACGAGATGATCGAATTCCGTTTCTACCAGAACACGCATGAGTGCAGGTGTGATTCACATGAGTGCTTCACTGTGTACTGATGCAGAATTCGGGTGGCATGCAGCACATACTAGCAAGCTAGCTAGCGAGACTGATTGACCTCAACCTCACAATCTCACATCGTTCTGATTTGACATGCATTATGCACATTCCTCTCCCGCATGATAAACGCTTGCTTGGCTCTTCTCTAGCTTCCATATGATTCCAAAGGTGCATCACAAGTGTTGACGCGGTTATGGAAGTCACTTTGAAAAACGATATTTTTTGTTTGTTTGTGCTGAAGTATCTGAAAGTTCATGGGGATCAGGAACAAGTTGTGGGTGCCAATCGCATCAGGACAACCGACCTAATCACCAAGAATTGGTTCTTACTTCGGAATTCAGAACCTCTTATTTATTCGTACGACTACATGCAGTCTGAAGTCTGAACTGTGTCTTCTGCTATCATGTTTACTTTCATTAATTCTACCGGTTTCTGCGGCACACACGAGCTCACGAAGTATCTGAAAAACAGAGGTAGGTGCAGTGAAATTCCTGGAATGCATCTGCTCTTGACTTGATAACACCTTTAATTTGGAGAGAAAAACCACAAAAGTGGTCATGAGTCGTCATACATGACAAGCAGTTGCGCCTATCAGGATGAAAGAACATGTGAATCCTAGTCAGACAGATTCTGAAAACCGGTAGCCTGCTAACGATGTCTACAAGTCTATCAGATACATAATAAGTTGAAACTGTATATGTGCAGTAATTGTAATGCAATTGCAACCGTATAAAGGAGAAAAAAAAAGGAGTAGAAATATAGGAACTATCACTAGTTATAATGCCAACTGCCAAGTAAATATTTCAGGCAGATTGACGTGTATATGTCACATATGTCGGTAGTAGGATCAGATGGGACGGCGATCAAGCTAGGTAGGAGTCAGGTGCAGAGGCGGTATCTATTGAAGACTTGGAAGATCCAGAAGTAGAAGCTTTTGAGCTTCTCGAAATCCAGCTGGCAGGTGCTGACGAATAAGATGTACCAGCAGCCAGAGTTCACGATCATTATCCTATGATCAGAACCAAAAACAACTAAGGCAGCTAAAAGGTTCAGACTTCTTGAAACAAATAAGGCAGCTACAAGAATACTTTCTTGGAGATTGATCGGAAGAGTAACTATGCTCTACAGAAGATTTCTTTGCTCTGGCTAG
Source organism: Guadua angustifolia (assembly GCA_036346375.1). Taxonomy (NCBI): domain Eukaryota; kingdom Viridiplantae; phylum Streptophyta; class Magnoliopsida; order Poales; family Poaceae; genus Guadua; species Guadua angustifolia. The sequence continues at coordinate 21,560,251 of CM070518.1, read as the reverse complement.
CTGCGGGAGGAAGAGAAAGAGGGAGAGGTGTGCTGTTCTTTCTGAATTTGAGGTAAGAAGGTGTTAGAACTAGCAAGGCGCAGGGGTTTATATAGACGCAGCGAGTGGCAGGAAAACCAGGTGTGGTCGTACGAGCCAAGCAATTCGAAGCGTCCGTTTGGAGTTGTCGCGCCTCCAAGCAGCCTCTCAATTCTCAAAACGCCTTCACACTCCACTGCTCTAAACTGCTGCCGCTTCCCGCCAATGGGTTAACCAAACCGACGCGCTCTGTGCATTCAGCCTAACCCGCCGTAATCAAGTAGTATCTGGCCTTGGCAGCCTAACCCTGCCCTCTGTAATCAAGTATATATAACTAACCTTAATCCATTAAGATATAGTAATAAAAGATTACTAAAAGCATGCGTCGTGATTTGTGGAGTACTTCGCTTCTCTTCTCTGAATCTTGTACTGCCATTTGGCTTCTTGTGCCGTGTAGATCGCAGCTGCCGCCATAAAAGTGCATGTTTGTTTTCATATACACTTTTATTAATCTATGAATTTATTCTGCATCACGTAGATCCGTCCTTAGCCCGTTGGTTTGGCTAATTCAATTCAGTGGCCACGCGCTGGTTTAGATAAGCTCCGTGGCCGAATTTACTTTGTTTTACAGATCATGTTCGTACTTACGTTACAATATGATATGACACATTAATGTCCAGCTGAATTACACATTTACACTGGACGAGATGATCGAATTCCGTTTCTACCAGAACACGCATGAGTGCAGGTGTGATTCACATGAGTGCTTCACTGTGTACTGATGCAGAATTCGGGTGGCATGCAGCACATACTAGCAATCTAGCTAGCTAGCTAGCGGGACTGATTGACCTCAACCTCACAATCTCACATCGTTCTGATTTGACATGCATTATGCACATTCCTCTCCCGCATGATAAACGCTTGCTTGGCTCTTCTCTAGCTTCCATATGATTCCAAAGGTGCATCACAAGTGTTGACGCGGTTATGGAAGTCACTTTGAAAAACGATATTTTTTGTTTGTTTGTGCTGAAGTATCTGAAAGTTCATGGGGATCAGGAACAAGTTGTGGGTGCCAATCGCATCAGGACAACCGACCTAATCACCAAGAATTGGTTCTTACTTCGGAATTCAGAACCTCTTATTTATTCGTACGACTACATGCAGTCTGAAGTCTGAACTGTGTCTTCTGCTATCATGTTTACTTTCATTAATTCTACCGGTTTCTGCGGCACACACGAGCTCACGAAGTATCTGAAAAACAGAGGTAGGTGCAGTGAAATTCCTGGAATGCATCTGCTCTTGACTTGATAACACCTTTAATTTGGAGAGAAAAACCACAAAAGTGGTCATGAGTCGTCATACATGACAAGCAGTTGCGCCTATCAGGATGAAAGAACATGTGAATCCTAGTCAGACAGATTCTGAAAACCGGTAGCCTGCTAACGATGTCTACAAGTCTATCAGATACATAATAAGTTGAAACTGTATATGTGCAGTAATTGTAATGCAATTGCAACCGTATATCATCTTTCAAGCAGCTTTGAGGCTATATATTCCTTTCAAACTCAGTTTGCTACCTATGAGATGTGGATTGATGAGAATACTTTTGCCTCTACTATTTTGGTTACTAGCATAGAGGTGCATCTCACTAGACATATGTTGCTTTGTCTTCGGCATAATTGACGTAGGCACATCTTCGCGACCGCTATGAGTTTGCTGGCGATTCTTTGTATCTTGCTATTGTACGACATGAGCAATCACTGCAGTAGGGTGATTCTACCATAGATGAGTTCTATGAACAGTTGTCCTCAATGTGGCGTTCTCTTGATTCTCTTGGACCAAAAGTTTGCCACACTTGCTAGTGTTGTCAGCGTCAACACTTTCATTTAGAACTTCACCATATCTACGACTTTTTGACATGTCTTCAGGCTGAGTTTGAGCAGATTCGTGCCTAGCTACTCGCTCGCTATCCTTATGTGATCTTGTTCGTACTAAGGAAACTCGTCTTGGTTGTGTGGTTCTGCTAGTGTCTCCTTCAATCTTTGCGGTGCCTCGTACTTCTTCTCTATTAGTGACGCCTACTCCAGTGGCGGTCGCTGAGGGTGAAAGGCTTTACTCAACCTACTGCGATAAGAATGGATATATGGAACAATTATGTTACAAGGAAGAAAGATCTTGCTTGTCGAGGCGGACACCCTCCTAAGGGCACCGGAGGCTTTGACATTTTTCCCTCCGTGAACTACTGCTAGTTTTGACTCCACTCGTGAGATTCTCACACCGCGACTCGCATGGCTATTTTTATATGCAGCCACCATCAGGGTATTCTGTTACTGAGGGCATAGCTTGTCGGCTTCGTCGCTCTTTTTATGGGCTCAAGTAAGCCCTCGTGCATGATTTAAGTATGTTTTTTCTGTGGTCATACTGCTACTGGTTTTTCTACTAGTGCTCATGATCCTACGCTCTTTATTCACACTTCGTCTCGTGATTAGACTCTTCTTCTTCTATATGTTGATGACATGATCATTACCAAAGATGATTATCAGTATATCATCTTTGTGAAGGCATATCTCAGTGAGCAGTTTCTCGTGTTGGATTTGGATTCCCTTTGCTATTTTCTTGGGATTGAGATTTCTTCTATACTTGAGGGCTTCTTCCTATTTCAAAAGAAATATATTCAAGATCTTCTTGATTCTACTTCTCTTACTGATCAGCGCATAACCGAGACTCCCATGGAACTTAATTTTTCCCTTCGACCTACTGATGGTGAACCTCTTGAGGATCCTACTCGCTACTATCATCTTGCTGGGAGTCATGTTTACCTTGGTGCCACTCATCCTGATATTTCGTATCCAGTACATATCTTGAGTTAGTTTGTTTCTGCTCCCACTTAGCTCCACTATAGTCCTTTTTTGTATTTTACAATATTTTTATGGAACTATCTCTCGATGTCTTTTTTTCCATGCTTTGGCTCCTTACGGCTCTAAGCATACTCTGATACTACCTGAGCTAGTGATCACCCTGATCGTCGGTCTCTTTCTGCTTACTGTATTTTTCTTGATAGTTCTCTCATTGCTTAGAAGACTAAGAAGTAGACAACATTTTCTCGTTAAAGTGTTGAGGCTAAGTTAGTGCTATGACTCTTTTGACATGGAGGTTCTTGTGGTTACTTGAGGATTTTGGTGTTTCGTTTCTACACCGACTCCTCTTTTATCCGATAATCTGTGTTATTTAGCATTGTTCGAGACCCGGTGAAGCATGGGTTCATCAAGCATATCGGTGTTGATGCTTCTTACATGCGATCACAGTACAAGATCGATTGTGACTCTTCAAGTATGTGCCTTCAAAGCTTTAGTTGGCGATTTTTTTTACGGCCACGACTAAAGCTCAATATAGCTTTTATCTCTCCAAACTCGGTGTTGTTGATCTACCATGAGTTTGAGAAGGAGGGGTGTTAGATAGTATCCTATATTGTCTTAGTTTATTTTATATAGATATTGTTTTATATAGGTTTTCCTTTTATACCCTTATGTACATGTATATATTCGGTCTATTGGCCTCATAATCAATACAAATGCTATTCGTAAAATATTTATTTCGTGCATTCACTGACTAACACATATTTTCCGAAAAGTGTAAACAGAATGATTTGTTCAGTATTGTAATGTAGTGAGCTCATTAGCATCCAGATTTGATCAAGTCCAAGTTAAGCAAGGATTTAAGCATGCACTTCAAGCTTATCATCGGGTAAGTGTGATACAACAGGCAATATATAATTAAGAGAGACTAATCTTTGAGACTTTGAGATCGAGCACATTTTCCTAGCTAGCTTGCACTTTGAGACTTGAGAGCACATTTTCCTTGTCATTGGCTCAACATGAGCAACTCACTCTGCCCCACAGTGGGGACAAATTAACGTACTTCTCAGCAGCCATTCCCCACCAAATCTCCCAAGGACTTGAGTGCTTCAGTCAAAACAGTCCCCATCTTATGACTACTTCGTCACTCCCAGGATAGGAGTTGGTGCTCAGCTTCTACTTACCACCCTTGACCAAATGCTAGTGCTTAGCTTCAGTTGGAGGTTCAAACAGGAATTAAAAAAACATTCAGCCTTCATGGTTAGACAATGACCATAGGTTTAAACACACTGCACTAGAAGCCTCAGTATTTCAATAAACTGTTTTGAGTACTGCAACTGCACTAAGCTCTTGCTTAGTCCAGTTAGCTCCCTGTCAGATATTCCTAGCGATATATGTGTCCAAACTCCAGTGAGACACGCCACGCACAAAGAGACAATTGTTGCCTTTGCACTGAATGCATTCATGCCTGACACGCTCATAAGTAAAGAAATGGACTTTAATTAACTTTTGGTCATCATTAGTTTAATATCTAGAACTAGGACACTACTAGTTGCACTGTCAAGGCCAGAAATGGTTTAAGGACAGATGACGCAAGCGAGCGAGTTCTAACCCGGCCATTTTCAGATATGAACACATATGGGTTCACCCGAAGACTACATTTGCTTTATTTATACCCAGTTATGAACTACTTGACTTAAGCAGGCTCGTTGCATGACCAAGGATCACTTTGGGAGGCTGGGCCAGGCATCTGCACCATCAGAACTCCATCAGCGTGGCACTAAGGTTGGCCCCTTTTGATCCCCAGGAAACCCCCACTTCTTTCCTCCCCTGACGATCATATTTAATTGGGAGTGTATAGGTATCATCCGGATGTTTTTTTGGTTGAAATCACCCAAATATAGAACCATTGGATTTCGGATCCAAATTCACCGAGCCGTTGGATCAAATCATATGATCGGATGTAATCGATACTCCCGAACATCCAAATTCACCGGGCCGTTGGATCAAATCATAGGATCGGATCCAAATTCACCGGGCCGTTGGATCAAATCATAGGATCGGATGTAATCGATACTCCCGAATCTCAACAATGATCCAATGGTTCTAGATTTAGGTGATTTCAACCAAAAAAACATCCGGTTGATTCAGTTTAATTATATTTAATTATATATCTAGCTATTGTTAATTCAGTTTAAAGCTGGTTAGCAGCTATGATCTAATTAATAGGAACAGCCTAAATCCCATCCACATAGACGCCGGCCGGAAATAGACCTTCCAAACAAGGCCTAAAGGCGCCTAGCTAGTCCAAGCAAGCTAGCAGTGAGTGCTGACCACTGAACTGAGATGGTGCTCATACAAGAGATCGATAGATGACATGCGTCATCTTATCTTGACTGCAATGCCTTTAACTGTTGCGCCCAAGAATCTAGTGTTTGCGTCCAATGGTTGTCTAAGTACGGTAGGGTCGTAGGCTGCATGCTCAGCTTCACCTTCTGGCCTGGGTGGGGTGGGGGTAACTTTTTCCTTCGACCTCTGATGGTGAACCTCTTGAGGATCCTACTCGCTACTATCATCTTGCTGGGAGTCATGTTTACCTTGGTGCCACTCATCCTGATATTTCGTATCCAGTACATATCTTGAGTTAGTTTGTTTCTGCTCCCACTTAGCTCCACTATAGTCCTTTTTGTATTTTACAATATTTTTATGGAACTATCTCTCGATGTCTTTTTTTCCATGCTTTGGCTCCTTACGGCTCTAAGCATACTCTGATACTACCTGAGCTAGTGATCACCCTGATCGTCGGTCTCTTTCTGCTTACTGTATTTTTCTTGATAGTTCTCTCATTGCTTAGAAGACTAAGAAGTAGACAACATTTTCTCGTTAAAGTGTTGAGGCTAAGTTGCGTGCTATGACTCTTTTGACAGCGGAGGTTACTGTGGTTACTTGAGGATTTTGGTGTTTCTGTTTCTACACCGACTCCTCTTTTATCCGATAGTACAGGTGTTATTTAGCATTGTTCGAGACCCGGTGAAGCATGGGTTCATCAAGCATATCGGTGTTGATGCTTCTTACATGCGATCACAGGTACAAGATCAGATTGTGACTCTTCAGTATGTGCCTTCAAAGCTTTAGTTGGCAGATTTTTTTTTACGAAGCCACAGACTAAAGCTCAATATAGCTTTTATCTCTCCAAACTCAGTGTTGTTGATCTACCATGAGTTTGAGAAGGGAGGGGGGTGTTAGATAGTATCCTATATTGTCTTAGTTTATTTTATATAGATATTGTTTTATATAGGTTTTCCTTTTATACCCTTATGTACATGTATATATTCTGGTCTATTGGCCTCATAATCAATACAAATGCTATTCGTAACAATATTTATTTCGTGCATTCACTGACTAACACATATTTTCCGAAAAGTGTAAACAGAATGATTTGTTCAGTATTGTAATGTAGTGAGCTCATTAGCATCCAGATTTGATCAAGTCCAAGTTAAGCAAGGATTTAAGCATGCACTTCAAGCTTATCATCGGGTAAGTGTGATACAACAGGCAATATATAATTAAGAGAGACTAATCTTTGAGACTTTGAGATCGAGCACATTTTCCTAGCTAGCTTGCACTTTGAGACTTGAGAGCACATTTTCCTTGTCATTGGCTCAACATGAGCAACTCACTCTGCCCCACAGTGGGGACAAATTAACGTACTTCTCAGCAGCCATTCCCCACCAAATCTCCCAAGGACTTGAGTGCTTCAGTCAAAACAGTCCCCATCTTATGACTACTTCGTCACTCCCAGGATAGGAGTTGGTGCTCAGCTTCTACTTACCACCCTTGACCAAATGCTAGTGCTTAGCTTCAGTTGGAGGTTCAAACAGGAATTAAAAAAACATTCAGCCTTCATGGTTAGACAATGACCATAGGTTTAAACACACTGCACTAGAAGCCTCAGTATTTCAATAAACTGTTTTGAGTACTGCAACTGCACTAAGCTCTTGCTTAGTCCAGTTAGCTCCCTGTCAGATATTCCTAGCGATATATGTGTCCAAACTCCAGTGAGACACGCCACGCACAAAGAGACAATTGTTGCCTTTGCACTGAATGCATTCATGCCTGACACGCTCATAAGTAAAGAAATGGACTTTAATTAACTTTTGGTCATCATTAGTTTAATATCTAGAACTAGGACACTACTAGTTGCACTGTCAAGGCCAGAAATGGTTTAAGGACAGATGACGCAAGCGAGCGAGTTCTAACCCGGCCATTTTCAGATATGAACACATATGGGTTCACCCGAAGACTACATTTGCTTTATTTATACCCAGTTATGAACTACTTGACTTAAGCAGGCTCGTTGCATGACCAAGGATCACTTTGGGAGGCTGGGCCAGGCATCTGCACCATCAGAACTCCATCAGCGTGGCACTAAGGTTGGCCCCTTTTGATCCCCAGGAAACCCCCACTTCTTTCCTCCCCTGACGATCATATTTAATTGGGAGTGTATAGGTATCATCCGGATGTTTTTTTGGTTGAAATCACCCAAATATAGAACCATTGGATTTGGATCCAAATTCACCGAGCCGTTGGATCAAATCATATGATCGGATGTAATCGATACTCCGAACATCCAAATTCACCGGCCGTTGGATCAAATCATAGGATCGGATCCAAATTCACCGGCCGTTGGATCAAATCATAGGATCGGATGTAATCGATACTCCCGAATCTCAACAATGATCCAATGGTTCTAGATTTAGGTGATTTCAACCAAAAAAACATCCGGTTGATTCAGTTTAATTATATTTAATTATATATCTAGCTATTGTTAATTCAGTTTAAAGCTGGTTAGCAGCTATGATCTAATTAATAGGAACAGCCTAAATCCCATCCATATAGACACCGGCCGGAAATAGACCTTCCAAACAAGGCCTAAAGGCGCCTAGCTAGTCCAAGCAAGCTAGCAGTGAGTGCTGACCACTGAACTGAGATGGTGCTCATACAAGAGATCGATAGATGACATGCGTCATCTTATCTTGACTGCAATGCCTTTAACTGTTGCGCCCAAGAATCTAGTGTTTGCGTCCAATGGTTGTCTAAGTACGGTAGGGTCGTAGGCTGCATGCTCAGCTTCACCTTCTGGCCTGGGTGGGGTGGGGGGTAACCACGCAACTAGCAACCAGTACTGAAAGTCGATTCAGTAGCATCTCATCTCATGCATATATATAACTAAGAGCACTCTCAATCACTGGGTTAATTATGATGATGTGGTGTTTGTGGATACACCCATGCATAGGGACTAAATGGTACCTTTAATTAAAGTCAGAATAATTTGATCCTGCTGCTAATTAAGTACACAGAGAAAAAGAGTACTGTACCTTCTTCTAGTCTGAAGACCGCACCAGTGAAGCACTTTAGGTGGCTAGCTTCCACCTGACGTGTTGCTTGATAATACATGTTTTCTCCGAGGTAGCTTTCTTTCTGTAGCTGGGATACGTGAAAGTCATGTCATCTATCTATATATATATATATATATATAAAATAAAAAAAACAACCGGTGTTATTCAAAAGCATCTCCTTTGTTTTAAAGGCAAGAAAATCCAACAATAATTCTAAACTCTAGAAATTCTCATATTAATCAGAATAAAAAGAGAAGTATTTCCACCACTTATTTTGCTAGAGCCAGATTATAACGGTGCAGATTTATCATATATAAAAAATACAATTGTTTTTCAATCATTGGAAGTAAAGTTGTATACTATATATAAGTAGAGTTATATAACAAATACAATTGTTTTTCAATCATTGGAAGTAGAGTTGTACATCAAAGACAATTATATCGTAATATCTAGACGCGCACGCAATTGCGTGGGTAAGTATGCTAGTATAATTAATGTTTAAGGAATAAAACCTCCACTGGCAAAAAGGTAAGAAATGATATGTAAATAGCTAGGAATGGAACAACTTAGAGGTCTGGCCGGCTAAATATTGTAATGTAATCAGCAAAGCAAGCACCACAGAGAAAGAGAGAAGAGGACCTTCTCCTACATGCTAAACATATGCCAACGATCAATTAGCACAAGCAAACTAATTGTAGGAAAAAGAATCGCCGGAATGGAATGGAGCACAGAACATGTACAAGATATTCCTTACCTGTCCTACTGGAATCCTCGTGAAAGTATGAAAAAAAAAATACGAAAGAAATCTGTGTGCACATAGCATAACTAGGCACTAATTTTGCTTATCGACCAAGATATCAATCGAAAGGAGATTCAAAGCTTCGCAAGGGCCACTCAGGAAAGGAATCGCTAACAAAGAAGTCAACTTTGGGCGTTTGCTTGCTTGCCAATTATTTTGTTAATTTATGATCCAAATTCAAAGAGAATGTCAATTTCAGCCTCCACTCCACAGAGGATCGTTATGGATTGATTTTTGAGTTTAACGTAGGTCGTCACCATCTATATATACTTCTTGTAAGCCGCACGGGGCGTTTTGTTCCCTGCATTTGTAACTCACCAGAAAATAGTGAAGATTTGTCGGCCGGTGTCTGTGATTTTTTCCCGCAAGGGTTTTCTATGTTAAATCCGTGTCTCTTGTTCTTTATGATTTGATCTCTTCATCTATTCTGTGTGTCGTTTATTCTAACATATTTTACTAGGCGACGAAACTCCCCTTTCATTCGTTCGTTACAATGCACTTGTGCAGAATTCGGAGGAACGGATCATCTAAATAAATGATAAAAGAACGAATGAATCGGTATAGCGGAGGAATAGGTCTATTTGATCCCCTAGCTACTATGCTTGTTTAAAATTCAACCGTCAACTACGAAATTAACCAAGTAATTGACACCCCTCAAGGTAACCGACATCCCTAGAGAGGCCACAAAAATAGTTGAGGTGTACTGGTTAAGCAAACGAAATGATAAGTAATCACTATTTATTATTAATTTATACTTTAATTTTTATGTAACTTTTTAATAGAGATACGTGGAAGCAACTGTTTAGCTCGATCGAATACTACCTTTATTATACTTTGAAAGATTCACGAGGCGCGCTTTGAGCCGAAGATTCATCGACATGTATGAGCCGAACGATTTGAAAGATTCACGGAGCGCAGCTGCTTTTGAGCCGAGAGATTCACTAATACAGAAACCGAAATCATAGGATCGGATGTAATCGATACTCCCGAATCTCAACAATGATCCAATGGTTCTAGATTTAGTGATTTCAACCAAAAAACATCCGTTGATTAGGTTTAATTATATTTAATTATATATCTAGCTATTGTTAATTCAGTTTAAAGGCTGGTTAGCAGCTATGATCTAATTAATAGGAACAGCCTAAATCCCATCCATATAGACACCGGCGGAAATAGACCTTCCAAACAAGGCCTAAAGGCGCCTAGCTAGTCCAAGCAAGCTAGCAGTGAGTGCTGACCACTGAACTGAGATGGTGCTCATACAAGAGATCGATAGATGACATGCGTCATCTTATCTTGACTGCAATGCCTTTAACTGTTGCGCCCAAGAATCTAGTGTTTGCGTCCAATGGTTGTCTAAGTACGGTAGGGTCGTAGGCTGCATGCTCAGCTTCACCTTCTGGCCTGGGTGGGGTGGGGGGTAACCACGCAACTAGCAACCAGTACTGAAAGTCGATTCAGTAGCATCTCATCTCATGCATATATATAACTAAGAGCACTCTCAATCACTGGGTTAATTATGATGATGTGGTGTTTGTGGATACACCCATGCATAGGGACTAAATGGTACCTTTAATTAAAGTCAGAATAATTTGATCCTGCTGCTAATTAAGTACACAGAGAAAAAGAGTACTGTACCTTCTTCTAGTCTGAAGACCGCACCAGTGAAGCACTTTAGGTGGCTAGCTTCCACCTGACGTGTTGCTTGATAATACATGTTTTCTCCGAGGTAGCTTTCTTTCTGTAGCTGGGATACGTGAAAGTCATGTCATCTATCTATATATATATATATATATATAAAATAAAAAACAACCGGTGTTATTCAAAAGCATCTCCTTTGTTTTAAAGGCAAGAAAATCCAACAATAATTCTAAACTCTAGAAATTCTCATATTAATCAGAATAAAAAAGAGAAGTATTTCCACCACTTATTTTGCTAGAGCCAGATTATAACAGGTGCAGATTTATCATATATAAAAAATACAATTGTTTTTCAATCATTGGAAGTAAAGTTGTATACTATATATAAGTAGAGTTATATAACAAATACAATTGTTTTTCAATCATTGGAAGTAGAGTTGTACATCAAAGACAATTATATCGTAATATCTAGACGCCAATTCAATTGCGTAAGTATGCTAGTATAATTAATGTTTAAGGAATAAAACCTCCACTGGCAAAAAGGTAAGAAATGATATGTAAATAGCTAGGAATGGAACAACTTAGAGGTCTGGCTGGCTAAATATTGTAATGTAATCAGCAAAGCAAGCACCACAGAAAAGAGAGAAGAGGACCTTCTCCTACATGCTAAACATATGCCAACGATCAATTAGCACAAGCAAACTAATTGTAGGAAAAAGAATCGCCGGAATGGAATGGAGCACAGAACATGTACAAGATATTCCTTACCTGTCCTACTGGAATCCTCATGAAAGTATGAAAAAAAAATACGAAAGAAATGCGTGTGCACATAGCATAACTAGGCACTAATTTTGCTTATCGACCAAGATATCAATCGAAAGGAGATTCAAAGCTTCGCAAGGGCCACTCAGGAAAGGAATCGCTAACAAAGAAGTCAACTTTGGGCGTTTGCTTGCTTGCCAATTATTTTGTTAATTTATGATCCAAATTCAAAGAGAATGTCAATTTCAGCCTCCACTCCACAGAGGATCGTTATGGATTGATTTTTGAGTTTAACGTAGGTCGTCACCATCTATATATACTTCTTGTAAGCCGCACCGGGCGTTTTGTTCTCCTGCATTTGTAACTCACCGAGAAAATAGTGAAGATTTGTCGGCGGTGTGCGTGATTTTTTCCGCAAGGTTTTCTATGTTAAATCCGTGTCTCTTGTTCTTTATGATTTGATCTCTTCATCTATTCGTGTGTCGTTTATTCTAACATATTTTACTAGGCGACGAAACTCCCTTTCATTCGTTCGTTACAATGCACTTGTGCAGAATTGAGGAACGGATCATCTAAATAAATGATAAAAGAACGAATGAATCGGTATAGCGGAGGAATAGGTCTATTTGATCCCTAGCTACTATGCTTGTTTAAAATTCAACCGTCAACTACGAAATTAACCAAGTAATTGACACCCCTCAAGGTAACCGACATCCCTAGAGAGGCCACAAAAATAGTTGAGGTGTACTGGTTAAGCAAACGAAATGATAAGTAATCACTATTTATTATTAATTTATACTTTAATTTTTATGTAACTTTTTAATAGAGATCGTGGAAGCAACTGTTTAGCTCGATCGAATACTACCTTTATTATACTTTGAAAGATTCACGGAGCTGCAGCTGTTTTGAGGCGAGATTCACGGCAAGTTGAAGTAGACGAGCCGAGCGCGGCATTTGAAAGATTCATGAGCGCCTTGCTTTTGAGCCGAGAGATTCACTGCAACGAATACCGTGTTGAGCCGAAAGCATGGATCAAAATTTTTTTACGTTTTAGTTCTTTTATAAATTACGAATAGGCCCTTCACAATTTTTTGTGAGGGGAAGATTTTTCCCTCTAAAATCACGTTCAGGTCCCCCGTGTGTCATTTTACGGAAAGAACCTCCCGTTAAATTCAAATCGTAAACACGCCTTTTTAATTTTTTTTTCAGATAGCGAGCAGTCCAAAACGTAATATCTGTGTCCTTGCTCCTTACGCCTAGATCCTTTCTCCGTTTTTCCGAGGAAAAAAATGTTTTTAGTTACTAGAAATATGTGCGGCTCTATTTCTAGACTTTTTCCCCACCTCGATTTCTCATCTCGATCTCGATATTTTTTAAAACATGTAGTATTACTCGGTAAACGCGTAGAGTGTTAGATTCGGCAAAAGAAGGTTGTCATCTCTAATAATTTTTCGCCCTTTTAAAAAATAAAAAGCCGTCGAAAAAAAAGAAATTTTTTCTACGAAGATTCAGACGAAGGGCGTGTTATGCCATGAGGAAAAATTGTATCCTTTCAAATTTCTCTCATTATTTCGACGATTTAAAAATAAAAACATTGATCCGAAAAAAAATTTTTTCACTTAAAAAAAAGCGATACGGCTTGGCGGTTACGCAAAAAATTTGTGTACTTTCAAATTGTTTCGCTCATTATTTCGACGATTTAAAAAATAAACACCGCCAAAAAAAGGAAAAATTTCTCTGAAAAGCGACATCGCCACGACGCTTACGCCGTGAAAAAAATGTGTTCTTCGGTAGTTTAGCTCATTATTTCGACGATTTAAAAAATAAACACCGCGAAAAAAGAAATTTTTTCTATGAAAAAAATGACACGCGACGTGTTACGCATGAAAAATTTTCTAGTGACATCTATATCGAAGAATGATCAATGCCGGCCTCGTGGAAGGACTACTAACGCTGCTTATTTTACGCAGAGACGCATGCACACACACACACACACACACACACATATATATATATATAGGAAAATGGTTCTATACTTCTGGGAGTACGTACTCCTACTCTAAATATACTATTTAAATAATGTTGTTATACCTCTTTATCTTTTTGCGTATACTCTAATAGTGATTATAAGATACTCCAAAGTGAGTTCCATGAAAAATTTAAATTCGCGGTCCATTTTTTGTAGCATAATTTGTATATAGGCTTCTTTTACATATAGAAAAATATATATAGTAGAAATAAAGGGCTTCAATGAAATTTTTTCAAATATATCTCATTGGAGTATCTTAGAATTATTATTGAAGTATACCAAACGTGATAAAATTAAGAGTATAATGCATTCGTTAAAGTGGTATATTAGAGGTGGGAGTATGTACTCCTAGGAGTACGGAAAAGGCTTCCTATATATATATATATATATATACACACACACACACACACACACACACACACTAGGCATGGTAGCGTGTTATTGCATATTGTCTTTGTGTAAATGGGAAAAATCGACTAAAGGACGTGAACGCGATTTTAAATATATTTAGCATAACTAGGCACTAATTTTGCTTATCGACCAAGATATCAATCGAAAGGAGATTCAAAGCTTCGCAAGGGCCACTCAGGAAAGGAATCGCTAACAAAGAAGTCAATTTTGGGTGTTTGCTTGCTTGCCAATTATTTTGTTAATTTATGATCCAAATTCAGGGAGAATGTCAATTTCAGCCTCCGCTCCACAAAGGATCGTTATGGATTGATTTTCGAGTTTAACGATGTCGTCACCATCTATATATACTTCTTGTAAGCCAAAGAGGCATTTTGTTCCCTCTTTGTAACTCACCAAAATATAGTGAAGATTTGTGGCGGTGTCTGTGATTTTTTCCATAAGGTTTTCTATTTAAATCCGTGTCTCTTGTTTTTTGTGATTTGATCTCTTCATCTTTCTGTATGTCGTTTATTCTAACATATTTTACTAGGCGATAAACTCCTTTCATTCGTTCGTTACAATGCACTTGTGCAGAATTCGGAGGAACGGATCATCTAAATAACTGTGTGCCGTAGGGCGGGGAAAAAATCGGCGAAAAGGGCGTAAAGCGATTTTAAATATATTTCACCTCGAAAACAGCGAAGAAACTGTTACGGAAAAATAGAGAGTTAGAGTTGTAGAAATATCTCTTTCATTTAATTATTTGGGAAATATCGAGACCGATGTGAAAACCGAGGTGTGAAAATAGTCTAGAGGAAAAGAGCGAAAAATTATTAGTGATGACAACCTTTTTAGGGTTGCACACATATTCTGTGACGAAAACATTTTTTGGGAAAAAGCGGAGAAAGGACCTAGACTGCACATATATTTTTGGTGACGAAAACTTTTTTCCGTGAAAAACAGAGAAAGGGCGAAAAATTATTAGTGATGACAACCTTTTTAGAGTTGCACATATATTTCTGGTGACGAAAACATTTTTTTCGGGAAAAACGGAGAAAGGACCTAGACGTGATGACAACCTTCTTAGAGCTGCACACATATTTCTGGTGACGAAAACATTTTTTTCGTGAAAAACGGAGGAAGGACCTAGACGTGGGAGCGAGGACTGTTTGTTACGTTTTGGACACTTATTATCAGAAAAATTAGAAAAGTGCTTCGTGATTTGAATTTAATGGGGATTTTTTCAGAAAATAACGACGAGGGACATAAGCGATTTTTAAAAAATCTTCCCCTCACAAAAAATCGCGAAGGACCTATTCGTAATTCACAGGGACCTATCCGTAATTTGAAGAAATACAGGGGGTTTTTGCAAAAATGCGTAGGGGGACAGCTGGCTTCGGCTGGTTCCGGCGATTCCAGGCGCTAATTTGAAGAAATACAGGGGGTTTTTGCAAAAATGCGTAGAGAGACAACTGGCTTCGGCTGGTTCCGGCGATTCCAGGCGCTATAAGATGTGTTATTATATACAACGACCACAGCACAAGATCCACGACAGTACAGGTGATGTCAGGGGCGATCGAGTTTTATGATCAGCGCATGCACATGTATGCATGTGACGTGTCTCTAGCCATCCATCATACAAGATGGCAACCATTTTCAGATCGTTGGAGATGGTCGGCAAGAGGATCGAGGAGCAGCTAGCTGGTGGATGGTGATCGATCCAAGTGAGCTGAGTGGCCGGGACGCCTCTACCTTAGCTTTGCACCGTTCAGCGTTGAGCCCGTTTTTCCTGTAGGTTCTTGTCACCACCAGTAGCCAGCCATGTACTTGCAAACTAAGTAAAGAATTAGCAAGCGTATGTGGCTATGTGGTTTTGTGTATACACAAACAAGCGTGTGTGTGTGTATATATATATAAATATCAGTACTACTTGGGATAGATGCGTACATGTAGAGTGTGTTTGGTTACCTGTATGGTGGCTGAATCGTATGAGTGGATACAATTGTATCTGTTAGACACATGTTTGGTTTTCTCTTCATCTAGGCCAAGGGGATGCAATTGTGCACACTCATACCGTCATACGGGATGGAAGAAACACAGAGATTGAGCTTCTCTCCAATGCAGGCTCAGTGGCAGAGGACCTAGGTTGGTGCTCTCTGGCGTTGTAACCCGGCCCAGCCCAAAACAAAAAGCCCACTTAATATACTCCAACCCTAACCCTAAACCTCACAGCCATAGCTTCCCACTTGCCTTCCCGAGAATCAGCGCGACTCACTCACCCCTTCGCTCCTCACATGCCCATGCCCTACGCCTCTCCGCTCCCCATGCCTGGCCATGACCCGCCCTCGCCCTCGGGCCTCCTCGCCCACAAGCCTCTCCGAGACTCGACATCATTGCGTTATCCATGTGACTACCGATGAGATATATTTGCAACCATTCAAGATGATTGCATTTTATGGCATTTTCAAAGTTTGAAGTCACGTCGGAACAAATTGCCTCGTGCTACAACTTAGTGGTATATTTTGTGTTATGTGAATTTACCATTCATATCGTTTGTTTTCGATTTCTAATTTACATATGCTATTTTTGTCCATGTAAGTTGCTATAATACTTTCCCAATTGCAATGAGGAGTGGAGGAATGTCACGATGATTCATTGGATTTAAGCTTCCTTAATTAGGTATTTATGTAGCTACATATGATTCTACCATATTGTTTCTATATATCGCATTTATATCAATTATTATGGTTACTGGTTATGTAATTTTGATGTGAAATTATTAATTGTACTCTAGTGATATTTCGAGTCCGTTACATATTAGCACCACTCTTGCTTAATTTCTGGGTCCGCCACTGTTCGTAAGATACATAAACAAGCAACTAAATAACTCAACTTGCATCCACTCAATTAGATCATTACTACCCTAGATGGCTCATACGAAATAGGTTAATATGGTATAAACAACCAAACAGTCAAACACACATACAGTATATAGGAGGGAAATGCAGAGCACATGCACATAGATATGATGCGTCCATGCAGCTAGCTCAAATTGACGGACAAGGATATATAGGATGTCGACGTACGGCGATCCCTCGGTGCATGTGTACGCGGAGACCGGACAAGTTGCGCGCAACTGGTGAGGAGCTAGCGACGTCGGCATCAGATCAGCATGGCCGTGCCCGTGCTTAATAAGCCCAAGATTTTTTTTTCACTGTCAGTCTTTCATGCCATGCCATGCATGCCCAACCAAGAATCAAACGAGCTGATCGAACCAGTGTAAACCCCAGCTGTAATCGATTAATTTAGATACTATTATGCTCCAGCTCTCTCTGATGATTAATCGGAGGAGCACAGGGCAGCTAGCTTAGCCTGCAGCCAGCTCCAGAATCTGCACTAGTTCTGTTGTTCCAAGTATTATGGGCAGGCACATTTCTCGAGAGCGTGCCGAAGTATCAGCACATCAAGCTTCAGACAGTACACAAGTACATTGTTTTCTGCCGAATCCCTGTCCTACGTTCCAAGTAAGCGGCTTACGAGTTCGAAACTTGCTCTGCTAAGTTCTTGTTACAAAGAAAATCAAGTACTAAAATCTTGCCATTGTTGGCTTGTCCTGTCCTGGTAAACCTGGACGGCTAGCTTGTGCCCCAAGGGCACTTCCAGTAGGCTCTATCTACGGCCATATCTAAAATTGTCTACCTCATGTAGTAACAGTAATATATACAACTACTCCAATTCATGCATATGCTACGTATCACAATTTTTTTTTATCAAAATATAGGCTTACGTGTTAGCCTCCAATCCTCCCTCTCTCTCTTCTCTATGTCATGTAAGATGCAATTTCCTCCATTCTCTTCTTCAATTACCTCTCCATCTAAGCATGAATTAATTAATCCTAGCATAGCTAAGAAATCACTATAGAAGCAATTGAAGTACCCTGACAACACCTCACAGTTATGAAAATCGATATCGCGAACAACGACATTGCAAGTTGTTAAGTTATTATAGTTGATCTATAAGATACTAGCCACAATTGTCAGCGTATAAGGCTGCTAAAAGGTAGCTACACGTCCATGGAATAGGCCAACTGAGATAAGCAGCCAAATGGAAATAACAAGTTTAGGGTTTGAAAACAGTTGGCCGTCGCTTTCTGCTGCTGCACTTTCGGTAGAACAATCCCGTCTGAATTGTATTCTTTGTTGTTTGGATTGTTTCTCCGGTTATAAATAGTCGTTGTTTTGAATATAATTATAATCAAACTTTCGAAATTTTGATTATCAATATCTTTTTAAATATTTAAAATGGGTACACGAAAATTATGTGTGTAGATTTGTTTCGAAAAATACTTTTATAATATTATAATTTTATTAGATTTTATAAATATATTATAATAAAAATTAGTGGTCAAAGCTATATTTTAGAAACCGTATCGATATCCAAAACGATAACTATTTGTCCGCTAGTTAGAGTCTATGCTATCAAATCTTTTAACACTTGACCACTAACATATAAAAGCATATAGACTGGTTACGAGAAAAATGACATTATTAGATTTTGTTTATTGAAAAATGTACTTTTCTTATTTCTACTAGTAATTATCATAAAAAAAAACCATGGTAAAGTATTCCTCTGAAAACTGTCAAAATTTTAAAACATTTTATTATATTCAATGATGGAAGGCTATCGAACGAATCATACACATCTAGACCGAGTCTCTCTTTTTCTACGCACTTTTATCGCTTTGTTTGGACTTTCTGCTGTTGCGAGAATCAAATTCAGCCAGTTTTTTTTTTTTTTTTGTAGACTCGGTGTTCACCGGACCCACGCATCCCACTCACTTTATTTTCTCTGACTCAACTTTTGTCCTTTTCCTTGGGCAAGTGAGGACAAATTGTGGTTTTTCTATGAGGGCTTTGACTTTTTTTTAAAAAAAAATCAAAAGAAAAGAAATGGAGCATCTTTCTTTTTGGTGTTCCTGCGATTTCAAATTTCTCTGAAAAGTTCACAGGAAACGTTGGGCTGCGATGTGTTACAATCTTGGCCGCAAACGATTGTGAAAATTTGGGAACTAGTTTTGCAGTCGGCCGATTTCGAGTTCTTTAGAGATACTAGCAACAAAACAAAAGCTAAAATGTCAATAGATGCAGCGAGGTTCATACGGCACCTGGCGCTTTAGATGCGGGTCAAATAGCTGACGCGTACATGCGCTGTGAAATCGTGTAGATGAAAACCAGCTTATCAAAAGCCCCACTCGATGCAAACTCGTACCAAAAACCGTACGACGAAACAAGCAGCACATCAAAAACTTGGTAGAATTGAATGGAATTCGGATGGTTCTAGCTTTGTTCTCCCTAGCTGATCACGAGGAACCCGCGCCTTTCCTCACGCTATCATGTCCCCCTGGGGCCGGGGCCCAAAGATTCCAATGGAAACGGAAGGGAGGAACTGTTAGAAAGCATCCCATAATTACAATCTATTCTCCAGAGGAGCACTGTAACGCAACGATCAGCTGCGATCGCTCGTGAAACAAAAAAGCGCATATTACTCTGCTTTTATCTCCCAGGTCTCAGCAACGCCACCCATTATCGACATTTGGCCATCTTGGGCGGAGATTGCACGGCAAAACAGCGCATTCCAATCCCACTCGTGGTGGTGCAACAGTGGTACCAGCGGACACTCATCCATCAAACCTATTTCTGTTGAAAGGAAGCGGTTTGGGGAAGCCGCGACTGGTTTCCCTAACCACGCCAGCTGTTTTGCTTCTTGGCCTCGAACGTGGCTCCATCGTTGAGCATGTCCTGCGCGTCGGTTTCCATGCCGAGCTTCGAGAGGGCAAGGGCTTGCAGGTAGAAGGCGGTTGGCCACTCGGGCATGCAGACCTGGGCCTGCATTGCGTCCCGGAGAGCAAGCTCCGACTGCCCGTTCATCAGGTAGGAAAAACTACGCCTGGCAAAGACTGTAGCTGAAGGCACCGGCATCATACCGACTAGCTGCATCGTGGGAAATGAGATTGTCATGTTACAGGACAGGAGATACAGATTCAGAATGGCTCACTGTAGATCACAAATCTCATGAATGCTTTGGAAACATCGTGCAGCAGTTAGGAAGAATAATTTGAATGGGTCAAACTAGCTAGGAATGTCGAGCCGTTCATCAGTTAGCCAATTACATAAGATGGCCTTTCGCTATAATAAAGTTCCCTAATAACTTGCATTGAGCTAGCAGCAACATATGCACATTGAGATATTAATATTAGGATAGCCTAGTCAAAAAGAAACAAAGAGAATCAATGTGATGATACCTTGGAGTAGTAGTCAATTGCAGTCTTGAAATCCTTATCTCTAAATGCAATATCACCAAACTTCTTTGTGTTCAGCATCTCTTGCACTTGCTGAGTCCATTCTTGAAAGGACAACTTCAGTTTTTACAGGAGCATAGACATGCACCAAATAAAACTAGCTTATCTTAACAAAGCAAATGAATGAGACTACACACTCTGAATATTTGAGCATGTGGGAATACAAATAAAAAGAGGCAAAAGTACATCTCATATTCTGCACACGGAATGAAAAGAGAATAATGAGCAATACAGCCTCCTAAATTAAACACCGATAAAATGCTTGGTTATCCAGTTCAAAAAAGTTTGCTTTTTTATACTAGAGTAAAGATAAACAAGCAAGACTGCAGTGAATCCAAGTCAACTTCTCTCCAAAGACAAGAGAAGATGTATTAGATACATAATTCACACTGTATATGTTAATGCCCTCAAAGCTTATCACACGTAAATTATCAGAGGAAGGAGCAGGAAACTATAGAACAAGAAAAATATTCAAGTATGGGGCCTTCAGGAACAAGTCAGCAGTTAAGTCAAGAGGGGGCAACAAACAAGCCATGTCGACCACAAGTTCATGACTGAGGAAACTTCATCACATAGTTGATGGCGTACCGTCAGAAGCATCATAAATGAGAGGGAAAAAATCAACTGTAAGTTACCTCATTTTCTGCACCTTCATCATCTTTGTAACCCATTTTGAGCAATATATCATGTACCGCCGTAAGTTCCATACTGACACATGCCTTCCCCAGTGGCGAAAGAATAGTTGGCAACACTGACGTGGCTTTTGTAATGCCCATTAACACATGTGATGCCACCTAAATTAGGATTTAAAAAAAAAAGAAATTAATGGTGTTATTAGAGGCAATGAAAAATACTAATAAAGAATGTTTGAAAAGAAGCTCAAGTTATTTACCTCCTTTTGCTTCTGAAGAGGCCCAACAGATGACAAGAGAAACTTTATATTAGGTCTGTCCCTAGCTTCAAACTGCAAACATTTTGATGCAAGTTCAACTAATTTTGAAGCATCTTCATTAGCATATTGCCCTTCTAAGGAGGAATCCATCAGCAATAGTATATTCTTTCCTCTTATCAAATCAAGTGCCTGGAATTCCAAACAATGAAGTGAGAAATCCACTGACATAGAAAAATTGATAAATGCCAATACAACAGTCTAGCATAAGTTCACTATCATGCTGTTATGTTCTATACTTCTATGAGATGCACTTGGCTTTGGGTCAAAGAAAAATATTTGAGACAAGATGGTTCTGCGCTCATAATTAAATTGTCTATTTATGGAAATCCAGTGCATATCATTAGTTGTAAGTTCATGGTTCAAAGCTCATAGTTGTCCATCTTTGCAAACCTTTAATCAGCTGTTAATGTGATATTTAAGTGATGATGTAGTATTATACTGTTATCCAGGATGCAAGGGAACCGGCAACTAAATCCACCGATAGACACTCGTCCTGAGAAAAGCAAATATTCAACTGAAGCATACATGACTAGGAGGAATGTGTTTCCCGCTCAAAAGATCCAACAGAACTGTTCCGTAGCTATAAATCACACTTTCGGGAATGACTCTGCCTGTCATACAAGAGTCAAGAACAAATTATTCAGTGCAGTCCAAATAGCATACGCTAAGTAGTAGTAGTTGGTAATAAAAATGAAAAAGTACAAACAATTTACCTCTTTTATGAGGTATGTATTGTGTGATACTCAGCAAACAAGAAATTTTACAAGTGCATTCTAATAAGCTGAAAATAGGTACGCGTAACGCGTGTCGATTTGCACTGAAAACACTGACAGTACCAGCTAATCACGAACACATGCTAGTACTTCTTACCGGTTCGTAGAAACTCTGGTGGGGTGTAAGCCAGGTTGGTGCTATAACTTTTTCCATCACGGCTGTTTTTCATTAGTCCAAAACTTGACAAGCGAGGATCACCTTCCTGATAGAACATAGAAATTCTTCATGAGTCATGACAAGTAAGAATTCCCTCAGTAGCTACAAAGGTCAGTCAAATCTCAGAGTAAACTTTTCCGAACAAAATTTCATGTTCACAGAGGTTGCAACAGCAGTTCCGGTTGCAAAAGTCAGGAGAAAACATATGGTAGACTGCACGGTGCAAGCCAGCAAAGTGGTGTGTACCTCGTCAAAAAGTACTCTATATGCATTCAAGTCGTGATATATTTTCCGGTTCTCTGCATTGCAGTGATCGAGTGCTTGTGCTATGTAATATGCAACCCTCAAACGCATTTCCCATGGCAATGGTTGCTTATCCCCTACA
Source organism: Guadua angustifolia (assembly GCA_036346375.1). NCBI lineage: Eukaryota > Viridiplantae > Streptophyta > Magnoliopsida > Poales > Poaceae > Guadua > Guadua angustifolia. The sequence continues at coordinate 21,537,734 of CM070518.1, read as the reverse complement.
AAAAGGCAGGCCACCCCAGTCAAACAAGAAAGAAAATATCCTGAGAAAGGGAATGCAGACGCACCCGACATAGTCCGGACAAACCACGTCTATTTGCATGAGCCACACACAAGTGAAATGCAGTAGTGGTAGAGATGCATCAAGCTCCTCAATTAATGCAGAGGAGATTCATGTTTTCATCCACCCTCCGCGGATCATCAAGTACGTCTCCAAGCCCGTAACAGCAACTACTACTTACCGAATATGAAAATGGGTAGTGCGGGCATGGATATGAATAGGAAGAGGAGAGTGGTGGCAGTGGCACATACAGTGGAAGAGATGCTTGGATAAGGTGTCGTTGGGCATGTACTCCGCGACGAGCAGCCTCTCGTCACCCTCGGCGCAGCAGCCAATGAGGTTGACGAGGCGCTTGTGCCGCACCTTCCCCACGCCCGCCGCCTCCGCCTACAGCAACAAGCAAACAGTGAACAAAAACACGGACGGATCGCATTGCGAGATCCGGAAGGGGATCCCGAGCCACTGCCACACAAAGGGAGGCATTTGCATCTGCATTCGCAGGAAAGCATACGAGGAACTGCTGCGGGTCGGGCCAGGAGAGGCGCGAGAAGCGCTTGACGGCGATGGGGCGGCCGCCGTCGAGGCGGCCGCGGTAGACGACGTTGGGGGCCTTCTCGCCGCTCTCGGAGACGATGAGGTCGGCGCCGAAGCCCTTGGTGGCGGCCCGCAGCTCGGCCAGGCCGAACTCCCTGAATACCGGCACCGCCCGCTTGGCGGAGTCCTTGTCGTCGCCGTCGGCCCCCGCGTCGACGCCATTCGCCTCGTCTTTCATCGTTTCGGAAACAAAAGCGCAAACCAAAGTGACCAGTTAGATTAGATTTGTCACGCGCAGCAAGCGGAACTGACGAGGTTGGGGGTCAGGGTTTAGGGAGCGGCGGCAATGGCGGTGGCATGCTTACCGGGATCCGCGGGGTTCTCGGCGGGGAGGGCGGCGGCGTCGTTGGGCGGCAGGGGCCGCGCCGGCTTCGACTGGAAGCAGCCCATCGGAGAGGGAGATCTAATCTAACCCAATCCTTCCGGGCAGTGGAAGTGCGAATGCGAATGGAGGTGGTGGGCGAGTGTGTGTGGGTGGGTGAGCTAGTGAAGCAGGAGGTGGGGGGATGGGAGGCAGCGCCCCGAGAGAAGCGCGGCGCGTAGAGGGGGATCCGGTAGGCGCGCCCGCAACACCGAGCACCCACCCACGCTCGGTTTGAGAACTGTTCATTAGTCTAGCCTCTTAATTTCTCTTTTACAAAATTAGTATATATACATTTTTTTTGCAAATATAGCCATAGACCTGTATATATTGGCACACAGAAAGCACGGCATTCGCTTGGTTTGCTACGCAATTACCACACCACCGCACCGTGGTAAACACAATTACCGTGCCCTCTAAAGGGGAAAAGTGAATTTTCGCGCTCCCCCTTGGCGGAAATTGAGTTCCCTCGCCCTTGGTCCGCAGCATGTCACCTGCATGCCGCGCTCGCCGCCAGACGTTACGGTGATGATTTCCCACACATGGGTACAGCGCCGCATTGGTATCCTGTGCTCCGGTGCAGTGGAGTTTTGCCATGTGTCGTGACATGGTAATTCCACACTCCTTGTGCGCGAATGTACGGGTTTGAGGGCTAGATTTATAAAAAAAATTTGTACAGAGTCTAGTTTTATAAAAAAAAATTACGAGGCTAAAATAATAACAAATTTGTTAAAACACATAAAAGTACACAACCTACGTTACAAAATCCTTTTAGCTATGGTTGAAGCCAGCTGGATGCTCCTCCATTCGGCCTGAATTCGATCCTCAATGAAACTCACCGTCTCTCATGCAAGTAATTAAAAATTGGTATACACGCGTGCCCGTTCAACGGGTAAATTGCTTTCTTAGTATACAGGTGTATTGCGTAAGTGAGATGTTTGAAATATGTACGTCTACCTTTTAGTATGTGGTTCAATTCAACCTCATTGCCGTCAAGTCTCCTACACTCACCCCCTTTTGCCTCAACTAGAGCATACGGGCAGAGAATCGGCCACTTGGCACCAGTTACTTGATTTGAATCCACTCGTGCTAATAGAAAAACCTAAAGAGTACAAGTCAAACGAATAATAGTAGTAGAAATAGTATAGAAAATATTTTAAAAAGTGTTGGTTGGTGAATTGAATTTAAACCGTCGTGGCCAATCATGGGTTGGGCGTGCTATTTGTATAGATTTTCGAGTAGTATTGTGACTTGCAGGTTGTAAACCGTAAAATCATTTCACTGACCAATTGTTTCCGGTATTGCGTCAAAGAAAGAACGAAAAGAGAAGAAAAGAAATACTTATTACTGCTTTTTGTATCGTCGCAACGCAAAGGCTGCGGAGGCAGGCGGCGGGCAGCGACCGGCTGCGTCCGGGTTCGATGTCATGGCACGGCATGGGCCCCGCAAAACTCCATGTCGCAGGCTAAGCACGTGGGCTCGCTGGTGTTTGCTGTTTGGCCACCCCCGCGTCTCCCCTGACAGGCTATCCGGGCCCACTCGTCAGGCCAGGTGACACCACCGAACCGGGACCCACGCTGCCACGACTGATAAGTCAACTTGACGTCCATGGTCCGTACCAAGCATTATGTAAATCTATAACCGGAACTTACGCTGTTCTATCGTAGATAAGTTTAACTTTACGTCTATGATATGAAAAGAGATCCAATATACGATTTAAGCGCTCGTGTTTGTTGGATGAAAAACGACGGTTCAAATTTTCAAAGAAAAGGATAGCGAAAACACCCTATCTCACACTGCACTAGCACTAAGCATTCTGTAGACTGTAGAAAAGAAAAGGCACTAAGGGCGGTCCCAACCTCCACGCCACCCCAAGTTTATAGAAATTAATTACATTCTGCAACTAAGCGAAAATCGATGTGGCATAGAAATTAAAGAAGGAGAGAAGAAAAAATGAAGAAACGGCTCTCATGCACGACACTAGGTAAGCCTTGAGCTCCAAAACGCATAGAAACCAGCCGAATCGCCGTTGGGCGGACTCGTCGCTTTTTCCCCGTTTTCCTCGCCATCCCGATCCATTGCGGCGCCTCCGTTCCGCCACCATGCTCGCACGCGCGTGAGCTTCTCCGCACCGTATTCCTCCAATTTTGGCGCGCTCCCGAATCCTCGGCTACCAAACCATCGAGCAGGGCTCTATTTTTCCCCAATCACCCGCCATCTCGAGCCGCTATATTTTTCCCCAATCTCACTCGCCATCTCGATCCCTCGCTAGTCATCTACAATCGGCCAAAGTAATCTCCAATCGCTCATCTCCAAGGAAGAAATCGTCCCCAAGCCTTGCGCAAGAATGAATCCGACGGAATCGAGAAACGGCGGTCAAGATCCAATCGAGCCACCGGTGATTCGTCGCCTTGCTGCACGCGTCGTCGGTGGTACTCAGACTTCCGTCGCGCAGCCATCAGAGCGATCGCCGCCTATTGCTACAGAGCCTCCCTTGATCCAGACGCCTGGTGGTGCTCTAGGAGCGGCGGTTAAGTCCAAACCCCCATGCTCCATCATCTGGTTTCCCTGCGTCGGTGCTCATGCCGCCAGTGCATGGTGGCCAGCGGCATCTCTGGCAGCTGAGACGGCACAATGCCTTCTCCAAATCCATGCATTTTTTATTGCCTCATTGCAATGTTGTTAGCTCCTGTTCAAGATATCAAGGTGCTCTGCAATGAACTCTGCATGTATATTGTAGCTGAGATGATCTTGTTACCAGCGTTTAGAGCTAAACAACTGAATTTCTGTTTGGTAATACCTTAATTGTTTGCTTGACAAAGTGCTGCATGCATTAGACCTTCGTGTGGTGTTTTTTTCCTAGTTGGGGGATGACTGGATTAGAGGTTGCAGGTGCTATTCAGAAAGCATTCTTAGGGCCAATTGCGAAACATCTGATTCGTTGTTTGGTCCTCCGAAATTGATTCAGGGCTGAATTTCTAGCACAAACAGCATATACTGATCCTGTTGGTGGTGGAGCTGCAAACATCAAGGCAGCAGGAAGTAATCACGAGGATTGTTTTATTTTTCTTTTTCATGTTTCCTCCCCGCAAGCTCTCATGTTTTTTCCGCGCTATAGCTCATACTGTAAAATATGCAAAGGGCATATCGTTTTTTGGTAGTAGTTTTGTATTGTATCATCTTTGAATCTTGCAGGCCTATCTAATGACCGAAATTATGGTCTCATATGTTATAAACGGTTACCTTTTGTTTGGGTCTCGAACTCGTATTATATGTGATATATACACCCAATTCTCTATTTGAATCGTTACTGCTTATTGCTAATGAGCCATTAGCTTGCACGGTCTTATATGTGATATATACACCCAATTCTCCTTATTTGAATCGTTACTGCTTATTGCTAAAGAGGCAAAGTTTGGAGTGGCAAAGATTGCATTTTCTCATTGCGAATAGGCCAAAAATAAAGAAAGAAAAAAAAATCAAAATACTATTAGTCTACTAGTATTTTCTTCTTCTTTCTCTTTTTCACAATCCACAAACTAGAGTGTGGCTAGTGCCATGTCGCCTTTTTCTCCTTTGCACAAGTGAGCAAAATCAATGGTGGTGATGATGCTGCAACGAGACAAGAGGTATGACACTCTTGCCTGCCAATTTTCTCAACCAACGACAGACAAGAAAGGGGACTCCACAGGACAAGAAAAGGAGTCTTTCCTTCTCATCACTATTATCTGGTGATAACATGTACTGCTAACTGTTTTTGGTCCCTTCCAAAGTCAAACTTGATGGCACCAGTAGGCTATTTAATCTGTTACTCAAAGCTTTTGTTGTTTCCTTTTTCAGGATGTATCCACCAGATGGTTTCGTGAATTATCTACAGAGTGCTAATATTCCTTTGTCTCCCCAGCCACATCCATTTGTGAACTATCATAATGGAAGTCAGCTACCAGAAAATTTCCATTTTGTTGGTGGACCAATGAGCCATTCTACAATGTCACATACCGCTCCATATTCTAAAGGGACCCCATCACCAACTGGGAGCTCTCCTGTTGATGCTGCACAAATGGGATTACAAGAGAAAGAAACAATTGATGTTGAGGAAGATGACACAATCCAGCCTGCTACATCCGATGCTAGATCCGACAGGCGATTGAATTGGTCAAATGAAGAAGACATTAGATTGGTAAGTTTAATGTACATTTTTTTTGTTTTTTGAAGCCTTGCGTATGTATGCATTTAAAAGTGTTTTCATTTTGTTTAAAGGTTTAATTTTTCTCATAATTGGGCAGATGTTGCTGCGACTTACAACAGCACCACAATGTCTAACCGTAAGAGAAACCGTGAACCAAATGAAGTTACGTTGGGGCGTATTAAGAAACCAGTTGCTGAATTCAATGGCTGCTATTCAAGAATCACTAAAGTACATCAGAGTGGCATGAGTGATGACCAAAAGAGTGATAAGATATGAGACCTACCAGGCAGAGTGGTCCAAGGAGGTATGTTCCCAGGCCTTATGAAGAATCTGAACAGGGGCTATTGAATGATTACTTTGTAGAGGATCCAGTCTACAATGAAACAATCTTCCGTAGAAGATTTAGGATGAGAAGGCCCTGTTCTTAAGCATTGTTGAAGCCCTAGGCCGTGGAACAAATATTTCACTTTGAGAATTGATGCTCTTAACCGCCCAGGTTATCTCCACTTAAAAAGTGCACAATGCTATTCGCCAATTGGGAAATGGTAGCCTGCACCAACTTGATGAGTATCTAAAAATTAGAGAAAGTCTTCGCAAATGGAGTGCTTGAAGATGTTTGTGAAGGGTGTGATTGAGATATTTGGTGAAAAGTACTGCGACAACCCACCGTACAAGATGTTGAGCGCTTAGTACAGATTGGTGGCGTCGTGGGTTCCCCGGCATGTTAGGAAGTATCGACTACATGCATTGGCATTGGGAAAAATGCCCTGTTGCATGGAAGGGAATGTATACCCGTGGTGATCAAGGTGTTCTACATATTCTAGAAGCGGAGCCGCATGATCGCTGGATATGGCATGCCTTCTTTGGTGTTGGCTGGATCCAACAATGATATCAATGTGCTTAATCAATCACCTTTGTTCGTCCAACACCGAGAGGGGAAGGTCCTCGTGCGATACCATATCAATGGAAGGCAATACAACAATGGTTACTACCTTGCAGACGGCATATACCCGAATGGGTTTTTTGTTAAGTCAATACGCCAACCACAATCTGAAAAGCATAAATTATTTGCGAACATCAAGAAGGGCAAGGAAGGATGTTGAATGTGCTTTTGGAATTTTGCAATCGCGCTTTAGTATTTTGAAACGACACTGCACGCCTATTTGATCAAGGGATCTTGAGAATATCATGCTAGCTTGTATCATCCTTCACAACATGGTGATCGAAGATGAGAAAGATATGGACGAGATTCCTCTTGATTTGAATGAAACACCAAGCACATCAACTGCATAAGAAGCTACAATCTCAAGACCGAACCCATCGATGGAAGCAATGATAGAAAGAAATACCATTATTCGTGATCGTAGTATTCATAAACAACTTCAATCGACTTGGTTGATCATATCTGCGTAAATTTGGGAATTCAAATTAATTAGGTATCTATCTATCTATCTATCTATGAGGTTGACGCTTGGCTAATAAGCCATTAAGAGTACCTATGAAGTTAGGTGTTCGCCTTACAAATGTTACAATAACTTTGTGAATTACATTCTTAATTTAGTGACCATTTATGTTTCTATCGGACAGGTAAAATGTATACTCCCATATTGATTCTATCCTAAGACATGTCCAAGAATTCTCCATTTTCAAGCAAGTTACTTTGCAGGTATCTTTTTTCGGTCGGCCATAATAGTTGTCTATGCCAAGTTAATTCTATACCGATGTGAATCTTTGGAATTGACTGTCTATCTTTCCCCTGTAGCTCATTGGCTTTCGGTTTCCATTATTAATCCTACAGAGTTACTGTGCACCTGGAGATGATGTGGAGCAGGATGTTATGTAGCTGTGCACCTGGAGTTGATGAGAAGCATGATGAATGGCTCATGATTACCTAAATATTATTTAGATATTGCTATGTAATCTTATGGTGTTGCTACCTAAATATTACCTAGATATAACTATATTTTGAATCGAATTATTTTGTTATCAACATGGTTACCTAAATATTATATAGATATTTCCATGTACGCCGTTACCAACATATTTGCTTGCAATGTATATCCGCCTTTGTTGCTCCACACTCATCTCAAGATGACTTTGTTGCTTTAGGTCTATGTCCCAAGACCGAGATGCCTACATGGTCGCTTACCACAATGATCAAGTCGTGTTTGTGGTACATGCATGAAAGTCATTAAATTTTACTCTATAGAAACTGCTCATGGAAACTATGCATTGGAGAGACTAGGTCTTAAGGGATATTTATTGCTCTCTCTCTCCTCTAGACACTACTCATAGAAACCATGGGTTGGGACTGCCCTAAGCACTCTGGCTGCATAATCCCCTTGTTTTGGTTTAAGTAGGACTGGTCTAGCACCCTTTGATCCGACCTGGTCCCGTCTCTACTCTCTGCTTTCCTCCAAGCGCGGTGATTCCGAGTCATTAGGCACTAGATACCGTTATTACGTAGGCTACAGAGGCTAATCAATTACTAGTAGCTTACGACTTAGATTTACCTTGGTTTAGCTTGACTAGCACTAATAATTGAATCCCTGATGTTCTCAAAAAAAAAAAATCTTCTCCCTAATGTATGCAAGGGATCCTATGTGATACAGTGATAGACTAACCATTTTTTTAGGAAAAATCTTGGGACTTAATGGCAGCTAGCTAGATGGATCAGACTCCAGAAACTTGCACCTACAGAAGATGGGCCCAATTAGACGGGATACTAGTGGTACCAACCATTGTTATCAGCCTGCCATGATGACCATCGTGTGCGGCAAAGGCCTGGAACAATGATGCCACAATCACCACCGGCTCCAGAAAGAAAGAATTCAAATGAACCTTGAACTGGTCCCTTGCGTTGCAGCAGATGGACGAGGATTCGGTGCAGTTCCTAAGGTAGTGCAGCTTAAGTGGTTCCATAGGTGAGGAGATCTGTGAATAGTGTGTTGCTACAATATTTTATACAGTGAAAATGCAGATCCAGATAGGAGGTCTGTGCAGCATGGCCTGTTGCACAACAGGCCCCCAAAATTAAGGGGCCTCATTTTTTACTTATTTTTGTATTACTACTTGTTAATCTTTGTATTAGTAAGAGTAAGAACTAATAGATGCGTAGCTCTTTTTATTCTCTTCATTTTTTTAAAAAAATCTACTATAAAAATTCATTTCTAAGTAAAACCATGTGCCTGGTTGATATTTTAAAGTTGTTGAAACAGCTAAATTATTCCTGTAAATTATAGATGGCAGAGTTGCACTCTTTCCACGGACATTTAGGTGGCGCCTTGATTTCAATTCCCCATCATCAACTACTTCGCACTTGACTGTGCCAGCTGTTTTAGACTTCACGGCAAGCGACATCATTCCTCCTGTAGCACAAAAGATATATGAAGGATTAGTAAATGCAATGTTCTCTACCGTTTACCTGCAAACAAGTGAAATCAACTTATTTTGGACAACAAAAGAATATGATACAGTCCTTGCAAGGACAGTGGCAATCCAAGAATACTCCCTCCAGTTCACAAAACAAGTTGTTTTGGACATCGACGTGGTCCCCAAAATACAATTTTGACCACTAATTTCTATTGTAATGTATTTATAAAACTAATAAAACTAAAATATTATGAAAGATTTTTCGAGACGAATCTACACAAGATTTTCATGTAACCAATCTAAATATTTAAAAAGATGGTGATAGCCAAAGTTTCAAGTTTGACTGCATGTAACCGAAAACGAAATGTTTTTTGTGAACTGGAGGTGGAGAGAGTATCAGTACGAAAGGAATGAGAAACAGTCGAATACAGCACTAAAAATATTACAACCAGGAACAGTTGCAGAGAAAATTTGAGTACATGCCAACTATGATGGCATGAACAAACACTTGCTTCAACAATGAATTAATCATGCACAGTCCAAATAGAATCTGAAGATTGATAGATCAGTTCTCACCATCCACCAAAAGTATGTCACCAACTTCAACATCGTCTATGAAGCCATCATAATTTACGCTAACAGTGTCTTGGGTGCTCACTCCTCTTTTGATTGTGACATTGAGCTCTTGACCTTCCGTGAGCTTGATTGGTTGTGGAACATCACCACTTCTCACTTCTGGACCCTGCATCACTGAACCTCAATAATCATGACACATTTGGCATGATAGCAATAGCATTGCCATCAGTGTTCTGTGCATTGTACTCCTTCACCAAATCAGTCACCTTCTGGTGCGACTGGTGGTCACCATGGGACATATTTAGCCGTGCAACGTTCATTCCAGTCTCTGCAAGCTTCCATATCATCTCCCTAGTTTTGGTCGAGGGGCCTATGGTGCAAACTATCTTTGTCTTCCTCCGGGAACTTGCAGTAACCGCTTGTGAGCTGGCCTCAACTTCACCGTAGCTCTGCATGCAAAAAGGGGGAAAAAAAGAGGACAAAAAAAGATGAACCAACCACTTCAAACTGCTAAATCTCTCCATCCAATTATCATATTGGGAAACAGCTGGATAGAAAAATAGACATGTTTTTAGCGAAATAATCCAAATATTGACCAAAAACTACAAAAGAGGCGAAATAAAAAAAACCAACAGTTTGGAGTCGAATAATCAACTTAGATCGCTGAGTGAGCACGGACCAACCATTTTTCAAGTTTTAACTGTTGGATTACACTAGTCCTACTAGGATCAGGGCAAAAGGCATACACAAATTTTCTGAATAAAATGTGCTGGAAGTGGACGCCAGTATTTTTTTTTTTGGTTGCCTAGTGAAAGCTTGAATCATTGCAAACAAGTATAAGACCTTTCTACATCTACTGTGGCCACCGCCCTCCTCGGCTGCGGGGGCGCGGGGTGACGGCCTGAGCGCCCGTGGCGTGGGCCGGGTCTTTATACGCCGAGAGGAGGGCTGCTTCTGCAGGTGGGCCCGGGATCCCCGTGCCAGGCACCGTCAGCACGATTCGATGCATCGATTGCAACGCCCAGCCTCCATCCTCTGCCAACAGCCAGTTACGGTGCGACCCGCCATTAGCCTTAGCTGTTGGGACCCGCATATCAGTGGCTGGGTGGATCCAGGCGTCAGTAGTCGGAGGCAGGGACGACGTACCACTGCCGGCGGAGTCGGGCAGAGGCGTAACTAGGCGCGTCGGCACTCTAAAAATTTAAAAAACACCACAAATTTAACTCTTCAGACAGTGATGGACTCATAAAAAAATTCTAGTGAAGTAATTTTGAAATATATATCTACTTAGATATAAATTTGTTGGGCTATGTTCTACCTATGAGCCAAATTTGTTAGTGCTACGCAAAGATATACATACCCTGTATAAAAACCTCAGAATTGTAGGTGGGGCAGTTAATTCAACTCACATCTTGTTGGATCCGTTTCTGTCTTCAGACAACGGCTAAATTTATTGATAGAATTGTTTTTTATTTTTATGATTTTAAATTTTTAAAACTTTAGAACTATTTGTACTTATACTATCATGCTGAATCTACCCCCATTGCACATGTTTGGTGCAGCCGAACCGTCCAAACTGCCAAGTAATGAACATGCCGTGCGGCTGGGCCTGCAACGGCTGTGGCGTCCCACCGCCGTCACCAACAACCCCGGTGAGCAACTCCTCATCAGCTCCCACGCCTCGAGCCATCGACGATGGCCGGCATTAGCAATGCGGCTGTCACGGCGGCGTCGCCGCCTCAGCAGCAGCGCAGAGTTGGTCACAGCAAGTGAACGACATGGGTCGAATCATGGCACGAGCAGGCTTTCACATGGCTGGTGAATTCCATGACCAGCATGACCAAAAGACAAAACCGACTGATACAGCAATAGGCCATCAGAGGTTCAGTAGTTAACCCTCCTTGTTCTGATGTATATATACTAGGTAAGTCTTCTAAGTCCGTGATTACAACTTACAAGAGTCAAGAGAATATACTACACAAGCAAGGTGATAGATCTTTCCTAGGATAAATAAGAGGATAGGACAAGACCGCTTGTTGACGGTACAGATTTTCAACGACGATACAGTAGAAACGCTTCGTTTGAGCTCAGTCTGTCGAGGGCTAAAAAGGCGAAGACACCTGCTCAATGGCACACACAGGGTATAATGTTTCAAGAAGTTACTCCATATGGAAGAACTGCAGCCGCAACATATATGTTATCTGTTGAAGTCGCATGCCTGTGCCAAATACTAGAAGCATTAGCCATTTGCAGAGCTAAAGAGTATCTCAAGTTTCTGTTATAAATTGAGGTTTTCAAGAAAGGAGACGATGTTGCACAATAAAGGTGAAAAAGTTGCATTTGATCTTTACCGAATCAATGGCTTCCGATTTCATCCCAACTGACCGAATGAACTTGCGGAGCTCAGGACTAATCAGTTGGATGTGTCTTCCGCAACCAACAATTAGACTCTCTGGAGAAGAATGGCACAATATTGGATGATATGAACACAACAATATTATTTCATTTCGATTCAGCAATGCGAAGAATGAAACTATCCACCCATGGGCCCAGCGAAGGATGTTGATTTTAACATGCAGGATAAGAAACAAGACTTAGAGCAACATATTGAGCCCCATCACGAGAAAATATTTAATAACCTAAAGAATATTCATTTTGAGTTCAAACCATGGCCGTTTGAAACATGGATGATGGCATTAGTGTGAGAAAAATCACCAAAGACCAGTGATGAGAAATATCATGAACAATTACAGAGCATTGGTGAAGAGCAAAATTACCTGGGATAGGGTGCACAACTTTTAAGATTGATAAACTGCATTGTTGGAGCAAGACAAATTGTCATTACATACCAAAACATACATGAATATATTCTCCAGCATAAATGCAAACAAATAGTACCACATGGTGCACTGATTTAAGTCATGGCTCAAAACACAGGAAGGTTGAAGGTTCATATATACAACAGAGAATACAGTAGCCTCTGAGCTTCAAGTGTGAATCCTACCTTTCAGCAGTTATCTCTGCAAATGTTTTAGGTGTCCAGGTCATTATCTTGTTTCCTACAATCAGCAAGCTGGCTTCATACTTCACATTGTTAATCTTGAATCCAGTGTCATCATAGCTACAAAGTACAAACAGAAAAGCAAAGTTGAGCCACCTCATCGAATATACATCTGCATACAAACTAAATGAGACGGTTCATTGAAATTTCCTTTGGAAGAAAATCACAAAACCAAAAGCATAACATGGTAACTCAGTACAAGGTTTGGCTCGGACTCTACAGCTCAACAAGGAAAAGAAAGCAGATCCAATAAAACACAAGCAAGACAGCCTTCACCTATCAGCACACTAGAATACAGGTTGTCAAAACCAGACATGTATTCAAACCTCTGAGATTTACACGTATTGTAGTGTGCTGATAGGTGAGGGCTGTCTTGATGGTATTGTGTTTTTTCCCTATTCACTCCAGAACAATTGAATCTATAGGTTTGTCTAGTTGTTATAACAACCATTTTAAGCAGTTTATAAAGGCACAAGGTAAACGAGTGGACTAGTGAGGCAAGAGTAAAACCAGAATAGTGAACCCCCATAAGATAAGAATCTACCTGTCCACCAAGCTAATTTCCTTTCTTTTTCCTCAGTAAGAGATAAGCCATCCTTGTTCAGCCCAGAAGTACTTGAAAGGCAAAGATGGCTGTTTGCAGCAATAGACTTGCTCAGACATGTTGCTTTCCTCTTGATTCAGCCCAGAAGGACCGACTCACTTTTTGGAAGTTAGTTATCAACCCTGAAATGCTCATGGCAAAAGAAGATCCCACTGCATGTCCCTAGCAACTAAATGATCGCTTTCTAAGAAGCCAAACCATTTTAACAGTTTTAAAATATAACCCTCAGAGCCATTTATTTGCATGCAAGCATATAAGTTTCTGAGTAGCCTACATCAAGATAATCACTTCTAACCAAAACGTCTCGGTCTCACTGCATCTGCCAGAAATACCAATCCACCTCGTCAAAGGAGTTCTCAAAATACTACATAGCTTTAAAAGCGCTCATTTGATTTAAAAGCGCTCATGTTTAAATATTTCCAGGTTCTGCAAATGGAACAGGAACTCCGTCTATGTTGTCTCAACATAGCCGGACTCCACCTATATTGTCTCAACATAGCCGGTCCCAAACCCAGATAAAGGAGGAGGGGGTCCTGTCCCTAAAAGGTTGTGATAGGCGTAGCGAGCCAACATAAAAAAGTTAGCTACTCAAATGGAGAGAAAACCCAAGAGAAAACCGTTGGGGTGTAACCCTCTTAGCGATGCGCCATATCGGAACCCGGGTATGGTGTTAAATGGGCAAGGGCCGGGCCGTCACCCCCTTGGTGACGCGCTGTGTCGTGATCTGGACACGGTGTTAAGTGAGTAAGGATCGGGTCGTCGCTCCTTTAGTGGCGCGCTACATCGGCGCCCGGGTGTAGTGATAAATGAGTAAGGGTCTTCACACCTGGCTCGATGAGTGCAAGGGATAAGGAAGCTAGTTGAGCCGACTAGGATTAGGCTAGGTAGTTGGAATGTAGGGTCCCTTACAGGTAAGTTAAGAGAGTTAGTTGACATAGTGATTATGAGACGTGTAAATATCCTATGCGTGCAGGAGACAAAATGGAAGAGACAAAAAGCGAAGGAGGTGGAGAACACTGACTTCAAGCTCTGGTACACAGGAACAGTTGCAAATAGAAATGGAGTAGACATCTTGATTGATAAGAGCCTCAAGAATGGAGTGGTGGACGTTAAGAGGCAAGGAGATAGGATCATCCTAGTCAAAACTCGTCATTGGTGATTTAGTCTTGAACGTAATAAGTGCGTATGCTCCCTAGGTAGGCCATAATGAGAGTGCTAAGAGATAGTTCTGGAAAGACTTAGATGGCGTGGTTAGAGCGGTACCCACCAATGAGAAGCTGTTCATAGTAGGAGATCTCAATGGTCATGTAGGTACAACAAATGCAAGGTATGAGGTGGCACATAGAGGTTTTGGGTATGGTAGTAGAAATCAGGAGGGAGAGGAAGTCTTGGACTTTGCTATAGCTTATAATCGATGATAGCCAACACTTTCTTTAGAAAGAGAGTCTCATTTGGTGACCTTCAGTAATGGCCAAAACTCTAGTCAGATCGATTTTGTTCTCATAAGAAGAGAGGACAAACGGGCATGCTTGGATTGTCAGGTGATACCCGGAGAGTGTGTTGTCTCTCAACACAAGCTTGTGGTGACTGACTTTTGCTTTCGGTTGCATGCTCGTAGGGATAAATAAACCAAAATCGTGAGAACGAAGTGATGGAAACTCAAAGGTCAAAGGAGAGGCATCGGGAGTCTTTAAGGAAAGGGTTATCGCGGAAAGCTCTTAGAACGAAGGAGAAAATGCAAACAACATGTGGGTGAAGATGACAACTTACATTAGGAAGGTGGCTTCGAGGTGCTTGGAGTGACTAAAGGGAGTGGAGGTGTACCTAAAGATACTTGGTGGTGGAACGAGAATGTTCAGAAGGCTATTAAGGAGAAGAAAGAATGCTATAAGCGCGTGTACCATGACAGGAGTGCGGACAATATAAAGAGGTACAAGGTGGCAAAGAAGACCGCGAAGCGAGCCGTGAGTGAGGCAAAGGGCCGAGCCTATGAGGATCTTTACTAACGGTTAAGTACAAAGGAAGAAGAGAATGACGTCTATAAGATGGCTAGAATTCGCGAGAGGAAGATGAGGGACCTCAATCAAGTTAAATGCATTAAGAATGAGAGGGATCAACTCTTGGTGAAGGAGGAGGACATCAAATATAGATGGCGTGAGTACTTTGACAATTTGTTCAATGGTGAGAATGAGAACACGATTATTCAGTTGGACGACTCATTTGATGACACCAATAGACGCTTTGTACATAGGATCCAAGAAGTTGAGATTAGAGAAGCTTTAAAAAGGATGAAAGGGGGCAAGGCGATGGGCCTTGATGGTATCCTAATCGAGGTGTGGAAATGCCTCGGGGATATAGCTATAGTATGGCTAACTAAACTGTTCAACCATATTTTTCGGTCGAACAAGATGCCCAAAGAGTGGAGGAGAAGTATATTAGTACCAATCTTCAAGAACAAGTGAGATATTCAAAGTTGTACTAATTACAGGGGGATTAAGCTGATGAGCCACACTATGAAGCTATGGGAGAGAGTTATAGAGCATCGTTTGAGAAGAATGACGCATATCACCATGAACCAATTTGGGTTCATGCCCGGAAGGTCGACCATTGAAGCAATGTTCTTAATAAGACAAGTTATGGAGCGGTATAGGGAGCAGAAGAAGGACCTACACATGGTTTTCATCGACTTGGAGAAGGCTTATGATGAGATACCAAGGAATGTTATGTGGTGGGCTTTGGAAAAGCATAAAGTCCCAACAAAGTATGTTACCCTCATCAAGGACATGTACAACAATGCTGTGACTAGTGTTCAAACAACTGATGGTGGCACAGATGACTTCCTGATTAAAATAGGACTACATCAAGGGTCAGCTCTAAGCCCTTACCTCTTCGCCTTGGTGATGGATGAGGTCACGAGGGATATTCAAGGAGATATCCTGTGATGTATGCTTTTTGCTGACGATGTAGTTCTAGTGGATGAAAGCCAGCAGAGTAAATAGGAAACTAGAGTTGTGGCGCAGACCCTAGAGTCGAAAGGTTTTAGACTTAGCGGACTAAAACCGAGTATATAGATGTGACTTCGGTACTACTAGACATGAGGAGGAGATGCGAGTTTGGAAGGTCGTAGTGCCCAAGAAGGATACCTTCGATACTTGGGATCGATGCTCAGAGAGATGGGGATATTGATGAAGATGTTAGCCATAGAATTAAAGCGGGATGGATGAAATGGCGTCAAGCATCTGGCGTGCTCTGTGACAAGAGGGTACCATGAAGCTAAAAAGCAAGTTCTATAGGGCGGCTATTAGACCTGCGATGTTGTATGGTGCGAAATATTGGCTTACTAAAAGGAGGCATGTTCAAAGAATTAAGTTAATCGTAGAGATGCGTATACTGCGTTGGATTTGTGGTCATACAAGAATGGACCGAATTCGAAACGATGAGATACGTGATCGGCTAGGGGTAGCTCCAATTGAAGAAAAGCTTGTACAACACCGGTTGAGATGGTTTGGACATGTACAACGGAGACCTCCAGAGGCACCAGTGCATAGCGGCATTATAAGATGCGACAATAATGTGAAGAGAGGTAGGGGCCGACCAAACTTGATTTGGGAGGAGGCAATCAAAAAGGATTTAAAAGGATGGAATATATCGAAAGAGTTGGCTTTAGATAGAAATGCGTGGAAAGCAGCTATCCACGTGCCTAAACCTTGATTAGGCTTTATGCCTCGTTTTGGTATAATTTTAGGCTTTGTTCTACTTCTTCATCTCTCTCTTTCTCCTTTTGTTAACGGATCGTTTTGAGTTTTAACTCTAGCCTACCTCAACTTGCTTGGAACTAAAAGATTTTGTTGTTGTTGTTGTTGTTGTTTGTGTGAACGGATTGCATTGCGTTATGAGTAGTTACAACACTCTGTAAGTGGAATCTTCCTTTAAAGAAGCACATCATTTTTTTAGGATACAAAAAAGGAAGAAAAAAAAGAAAGAAGAGAAGTGTGAGCTAGGACATTTATCGATGGCCTTAGCTAGAAAGCTAGTCATGGAGTGAGGACCCCTGTGAGAATTTGCTAATGAGCTGATTCGGGACTCTCGTGAGAATTCTGTAACAAGAATTCAAGAGACTAATTGGCGTAAACTTGTGAGCGATTTTCGCGTCCTGTTCTTTTGGAAAGAGAAGAATTCTAACATTGCGATTTGCCGTCCTGTCATCCATTAATCCCAGAGCCTAAACTACAGCCTCAATAATGCGTATCCCACAAAATTCAGGTCCTAAGTTAAAAAGAAAATTGAAGCACCACCACCCATCATCTACAAACCTGCAGATATTCTGAAGAATCCATCCTTGCTGTTGAACAACAGAAACTGAAAAGGACGAAGTGAAAGTGTGTAAGAAGAGGTTACGATTGGAAGCGGAGCTGGTCTTCGGGGACGCTGTCGATGAGGCTGATCTGGTCGGCCATCGAGATCAAATTCAAAACCCAATGAAACCAAGCATCCACCAACACCATGTCCTTGTTCATTTAAGCAGGAGAGGAGACGGGAGGAAGGTTAGGGAAGCCGATAGATACCCTGGTACTTACTATACATGCACAGCCAACAATATTCAGGACATCAGAATAGTGTTTGCCTATGGCACCTCGATTGTGATTTGGTGAGGTCTGTACCTACGAACAAAATCTATCCATGGATACAACAGCATGATGTTGGGATCAAGAATAGCCATGGTCCAGTCCTGTATCTATTCTACGAACTATTTTCTTCATCACCGCCAACCCAATACTCTTTTACTGCAAGCAAAATTTTCTCAGGCACGTGGGGGCCATCTTCGTGATCCAGTAGCTTGGACTTCCACCGCATCCCCGTCACTGTCCTCCTAACCTTGTTCAGCACCTCAGCATTGTCCATCAGTATGACTGCACCCTCAGGCCGTAAAATCCTATCCATCTCCAGAAGAATGTCTTCCCAGTTACACCTAGCAAGTTTGACACCCATATTAGATGAGGACACGATTTGCCTTTGTATTACCAAGAGGGGATAAGGAACATAGATCACCTACGTATTCTGATATAAACTGAAGAGACCACTGGCATGTATCAGGTCGTATGTCCTAGGGTACGTAGAGAAGGCTTCACACCTGCCAACAACACAGTATAATGCAGGAACAGTTTCAACACATCAACATCTCAATTGACGATAAATACCATAACAGAGCTACAAGACTCACCAATCATGGTATATGCCAATAAGACCTCGCTCGTAGATGGTACCGAGGGTGCTCCTCTCTGATATCGTCGGCACAACATTCATTACCCAGGACCCTGGAGAATCGACCGCTGCAGCAAAACTTCCAAGGCCTGCATTCATGTCCAAGATATTCCTATACCTTGAAGATCCTATCAACTTGTTCATCCTCTTGTAAGTATTGACATGCTTCTTCCACAACTTATTATCCTCCTCATAGATTTCTTCTGTAACCCCTGTGGTATGACCTTCTAGAATTCTGGGAGGGACGGCAAATAGTCTCTCTGGAAACTTCTTCAGTTGTGCTCCCTCCGGAAAAGGTGTTACACAAGCTTCCATTTTCTTATACCTATAGTGATAAACCATCAAGAAAAGGTACTTAAAAAACTGATATAAGGGGCAGAGAATTTTTAGTAGAACCAGAAGTGATTCCCAGAGATAACTTCTATACTTGTTAATTTTATTAAGGATACTGGCATTATGTCTGGTTATGGATTAGTTGAGTTGGCAAGATAACATAAGCTGACAGAATGCATATAAAGCTGCTACCAGATAACTTAATCACTGTGTATACATAAGAGAAACATACCAGACGTCATCTGCATCTTGAACTTTACACATCTTGCTAGCACGCCCGTTCTTGTTATGGCATGCATTTGAATTTGCCTTTTTCTGCCAAATAACAGTATCTCCCTTCTCAGAGATTTTATCCCAGCAAAGCATTTCTGCAATGTTTTCAATTCTGTTTTGTTCTTCCTCTAAATCCTGTTTGGATCTTTTCCATGTTTGGTAATTTCTCTTCCAATTGATGGGAGGACCAGATAATATCCAATAACCCCCAGGCCTTAGAACCCGATCCACTTCCATCATGTACATCCCATCTGCAGGAAGCAAAATACTATAGCTCATTTTTTTTTTTACTTGGACAAGTAATCCATTTTCTATGCATAGTTGAAACTACTCACCATTTGATTTCCAGGGGATTAAGCAGCGTGAGCAATGGGCCATATCAAAAGATCTAGATGGGTATGGGAGCTTTATAGTTCCAAGCACTCCAATTACTGCAGGAACACCTCGCTCCAAAGCAAATTGAACCTGAGCCTCATGTGAGTCTCGAGGTGCAAATGACATGGTTAATATATTTCTATCCATTAGGTAAGCACCCCAGCTTGCAACCTGCAGGCTTAGTGCTATGAGTAGAGCATAAACTAAGCAAAGATGAAACTAACAAGACACCGAAAGAGATATTATGAGTAGCAGCTAAGTGCTAGCACATCTTCAAGGAAGGAAATGATCAAAAGGTGTGCTTAGTGGACATACCCCACATCCAGTATCAAGTGCAGTCCTAATGGTACCATCAGCAAGTGGAATGACGGATGCAAGTTCATCAATGTAAGCTTCTGCTCCATTGGGAAACATTGTCCCTCCTCCTGGAAATTTGAACACATCTCCCTGATATTGGATCCAGTTCTGAACAGCTTTCTCAACTGTCAGACTCTTGTACGGAGCATTCGCATATGGAACATACTCACGGCTCTTGGGCCAAGGGAAAGGACTAACATAGCCTTTTGGTGCTGGGATTAGACAGTGGAGTTTCTCATTCTCTACAGGGCAATGCCTCTCCCGGTAGGTCATATTTTCTCTAGGAAAGGTCATTGCTCGGTTCTGATCTTGACAAGGAGTATAGTCACTGTATCGAATATGGCATGGCTCAAACACTTTATTGTTACCATTGCTATGATGGGTCTCAAAGTGCAGATTTGGCAAGATTGTACAGTCGGTTTCTTTTGTCACCCTCAATGCTATACTATCACCCCTTCCTGTCCCACTTTTCTGCCAAGCGCCTAGTATATAAGAGAAGCAGCACAAGCCCATCACAATTACTATTGACATTGTGCTCCGTGTTCTACGGTCACCTGGATTCATTCTCAAGCCCCTCATGAACCTGAAATTATCGCAAGAAATCAAAACGATTCACTCTAAATGAATTGTACCATTTGCAATGCATGTCCTATGAATAAGATATTCAAATCATTAATGAGATGTCAGAAGCACAAACATAAGATGTATCAAATCAAACCAAATAATAGCTGCCACCGCCTGGGGACATTGGTGGAGTGATCAGTAGAGATATGTAAACATAAACACGAATTGAAACATGAACGACAGTTTATTCACTGGTTTTCTTTTGTATCAATATCTGAGACTAAATATCATCAATTAGCTAGTAGTGTTGAATTTTCAGGAGGCGCATGATTCCTTGACTATGACTTGATTTCTAAAGAGCGGGGCAAACAATAATTTAGTAAAATTGGTATCCTAATGGCGATTGCATCAGACGATGGCTAGATTGGGTAACAGTAAGAGCAATTGTTATTTGGGTAATGACTTTAAGTTCACATGTAATCAATCGTTTGAAGGCGTCAGGAGCTGTGTTAGATGAAACCAGACATATGTTTTACAAACCCTCATGTCTTTTTTAGTTGTAAGAACAGTGCCTAACAATTTTAGATGCCTAATTGATTTCAGGAGGTCGAAAGTTAAGTCCTAAAGCAATACACCGAAAGAATGACTAGTTTTTTTTTCCCCCGAGAAAGCATGATTAGTTCATAAAACAGCGGATTGATATTGATGTCCCTACCGCGATCAAAAGAGCTGGTGATTTACTGCTGTCTAGTGATAACTATTTCTTTAAGCTAAACAAAGAATCGCCGTATAGCTAAGCATCATCTAATCTAGTACCCAGTGCATGCGCCAGAGGAATCAGAAGCAAAAACGAAGCAATCGCGGGCGCTTGCTGGGTTGGTGATTCTGACACAACCAACCAACCCTGATTCGAATCAGGCTATGAGGCTAAATTATGGGATACCAGGGACACGCATCAAGCCGAATCAGAGGTTCGGGAAGCGTGGAGATCGAATTGAAACAGCGGTTCGGAGGGAGCAAACCTCTCTCTATGTCGTCTCTGCAGGCGATGTGAACAGCCGGCGGAGCGAGCGGGGTAACCTCAAACTCGCCGCGGCGGACGAAGGAGGAAGGGGGGATTGGTGGTGGCGTGGCTCTGGCTTGGTTGACCTTGCCGCTCGCCGGCTGCAGCGTCATCGACACGTCCGAGGCCAAGGGGGGGGCTAGTCTAGTGGAGTGCTTATATAACACGAGTCGACGCGAATGGAAGAGAGGGAGAGGAGGAGCCGGCCGGCCGGTTGCGCCGCGTGCTTTTGTCTGGTTCGCTTGCTTCCTAAGGAGTTTATTATAGAAATGTTTGCGATAGAAATGGTTTGCTTTTGCACATCGAAACCAAAAATTATTCTCGCAGATATATATAATTCGGAAGAATAGGTGAGTGATTCATACACAGCAGCCTTTTCTTTTATTGAGGGTTCTAGCAATTGATATCCTTTCGCAAATAATTGAAATGCAATTTCTTGATTTGGATCTTTAATTGTTGGAAACTTCTAAAGTTCTTCTGCCATGCCTTCATTAATAAACCTAAAAAACCCCTCGAATTGGATCTGACTAAATCTAGATATTGTGGACATTCCCTCATTTCCATTCTGAAGCATCTTAATCTTAAGTTTCCTTTTTATCGAAGAAAAATTCCATTATCAGCTCACTCTTTGCGGCCACTTTCTGATTCATCATCTGTTTTTCCCGTTTAGTCACGAAGATAACTTATTTTTATTCACTAAGTACGATAAATTATATTATAATATTGTGTATGTACCTTACGGATAAAGTATAAACAATGAAACGTAAAATATATTTTGTAGAGTCATAATTTATAATAACTTTGAGTAAATAAAATATTCTAATAAATTAATATATAAATAAGAACGTATAACCATCCATTAAACTTGGATTAATCGTTTAGCAGTATCACCTTCATCCATCGAGCGTACACCGTTTTTCACAGATACCACTCCCTTTTATCTTAAAATGGGTGCAATATTCAGCGAACGAGATCACCTGCTATGGCAGCAGGAACTGCAAGCTAAAGACTGCACGTACTCTTAACCGTTTATTTTTAGATCTAATGGTGTAAGGCATGTGCTAATGTGCTATAGTTAGGCACTCGCTCCTCTGTTGTGCACCACTCTTTTTAAGACGAACCGCACACCTACTGCATGTCTTTGTCTTTATCGATGGTTGGGTTAGCAAGAAAGACACCATGATGTTAGTTTGACAAGGATGTCTAAACCGAGGGCAGAAGAATATAGTGAGTGCCATCTGAGCAAGGATGCCATTATGGCAATGGATTCCAGCTCTCCTAGTTGTTCCAGGGAATGAAGAAAAAAAAAGGTAGTAACATTCGGATCTCGTAGCAGCAATGCAGCATTGCCATCAGCATACAGAAGGAACACTAAGAGAATAAAAAAAGCAGAATAAAATGCAGCATTGCCAGCAGCATTCGGATCTTGTTTGGGTTAGCTTTTGATTCTGGATTCTGACCCTAAAAGCAGAATAAAAAACAAACAGATTGATTTTAGAATCAGATTCTCACAATCCAGCCCACTCATATACATTAGAATCCACAATACACTTTATATGTGCTTTTGGATTATAGCTTTTGAAAAATTAGCTTCTCTATAACTACAATCCAGAGTCAATTTTTAGAGAATTCAAAACTGAAACAAGAATCTAAATTGAACTCCCAACACGCCCACACCTGATCTCCCCTGCAATACGAAGGATTAATAAACAGCTTGGTGTTGCCACAATGGCAGGACCAGATTTGCGCATGCTGGTCAAACAAATCACAGAAAGACTGCAGATCGATGGAGGCTCATGCTGTTCTTTGTAAGGGGAACAACTTCAGGTGAGATAGATCTGCTCCCTCGATAGCCACCCCCACATAAGCACCACTAATTTCTTCAGCAAATCTTTACTTCCTAGCTACAGTCTGTAGAAGTGATCATTTTTCTAGTGCCTGTTACTTTTTTTTCTAAATCTAGCCTCGTCCTGAGCGAAATTATAAATCTAACCCACTCCCATACCGCGGAAGGCATAGCAGACAACACCCGTCAGCTGCCACATCTAGGAAGTACGATAGCCGACTAGCACAGCAACCAGCGAGAAACACGGGAGTAGTGGCTTGCCGTGGCCAATGGGTGCAGGAGGCGACCTCTCGCAGTAGGGGAGCGCGGGAGGGGTCAGACACATGTTCCTTGCTGGGGAGAGGTAGACGACTATGGCGTACTTCATAGCGCTGAAGGGAGACCTGAAATGCAGTAGTCTTCAAGCTGGCATCAGCTCTTCTGCCGGAATCAAGATAAGATGTATAAGAGAACAAAAGAGCATGAGCATCTAGATAGATGGCGCAACGTTGTGTACGGGATCCTGAATGGTACGGTAATGGAATTAAGAAGCTTCCAGCAAGAGAAAGAAGCCTGGTTGATGTATGCTGCTGTCTACATGCGAAGTCTACACGTTGCAGAAAGGAAAAGTAGTGGCTGTCTGCAACAACCTGAAGCAATTGCAGAATGGCTTTGGGGCCCCTTTTGTTCAGATATCTCGCAGCCTGATCAGTCCATGCGATGGAGAATGGTTTTCAAACTGGGGCGCAAATCTAACGCTTTTTTAGGTTTAGATTTTTTAGTTTTTTTATTTAAACAGCTTAAAAGCTAACGGCTTTTGTACGTGATAGAAGTGAGTAATTTTACTTAACTTTAATGTTATTAATCTAAAATTAATCATCAATAAGCCAAAAAAAACTCTCTTCAGTAGCTTTTGACTTTTAATTATATAGAGACTTATGGATTTTGAAAAACCCAGATAAAAAACTACTTATTTATTTAGCCTGTAGTTTTTTAGCTTTTAAACCGATGAAAAAACCCAAACAAACAGAGCCTAAAGCCCTTCAATTTCAATGTTTAGAAATCCATGATCAATTGGTGCGAGCTCGAAGCATAACCGCTTCATTAACTTCACAGAAAACGGACTCAACTGATGGGCATAAATCTGTAAAAAAAATAATTTGTGTGCTACTATCCAACTCATGATTTACTGGCTGTTTTGATTAACTCATAAGACAGATGCTTCGTTTTATTCAAACTAACTATGGGGCACATAATGTATAACACCACAAATAACAGAAATAACCACATACACAAGCAGCTCACAGAGTGCAGCCTGAGCCTAGCTTTCTCACTCTCTTTATCCCCCTGATTTGCCGGTGGAACAACATGTTTCTTACTTCTCCTCGAACTCTACATCAATTACATCAGGTCCTGAGCTCCTTGAACTACCAGCCCCACCAGAGGACCTATTGTTTGGCTGCCATACTATGTTTTGGCAATTCATACACCGAATGACTTGGTTGCGGTAGCCCACAAACCGCCTTTTACATGCAGGGCATGTTCCCTGGAAATGAAACAACATCGGTAACTGCTAGTAGAGCTGACTACTACCACAGAACAAAATGAGTAGTGATGCTGTAGGTGATTCCTGTAAGATCATGGTACATGATATATTTGTGATGAACAATTGGCGAGATTTTGATACGATGAATAAGTGGTAAAAAGAATTAATAAAGCTAATGTGGATCAAGTTGGGATGAACTTGTTTCTGGATGATGTTTTTGCTTGATGCAATGCGCTCGTGTGAGTGGTTGCATGGATTGACTTTGAGTCAAGTCGTGGACTTGTGCTCGGATTCGTTTGGTGTTTATTCGCAGTGCGTGTTGCTCGAGGCTTAACGTGGTCGATGACGGACCGAACTAGGTTCATGGAGGAGTTGAGGTTCGGGACTAGGTTCGAGGAGGAATCGAGATCCGGTGGTCGAGGATGTCACTCGGGACGTTCGGCTAGAGAACGGTGCACACGGAGGCTGGTTAGTCACGTGAGTCGCGGCGGTGGGCGTCTGGCGCTGCATATGTGATTTTGGGTTGTATGCATATATTGGGCCATGTGTTATTGGGCCAGATGGATATGCATACATGTATTAGAGATAAGAAGTTAGGGTTTTGAGTTGTATAAAAGGACTGGAAAATCTAATCAATGGATTGGCTCTTTTGCGGCGGCTGGGAGGTTCGCCGTTTTATGCGTCTATTGTTTTTTTGGTCAGGCGGCGCGTGCATGCAGAGAAAGGTGACGTCCTGGCCGGTGACTAGTAGTCGGCGCTGAAATCTTGCGAGAGTTTTTGCTTGCATGTATGCGTAGGTGTTGATTGCTCCTGGTGACTAGAAGACGGCGGCTTGATTGCTCCTGGTGACTAGAAGTTTTTAGTGCTGGCCGGTGTTTCTTGCGCCAGAGAAAAGCCCTTGCGACTGGAGGTCGGGTCAGCCGTTTTTTGTTTATGCGGCCGGACGTCTTGTTTTATTGGCTGGCGGCTGTGCTCCTTGCAAGTGCATGGCGTGATGGTATGCATGTTATAGACGATTGAAAATTTCTGACGACTAGAAAATTCGGAGGCTTCCATGCATGCAGGTTTTGGTGTTGATTGTGGCGACTAGAAGCTGAGGGCCTGATCGTGCATGCATGCAAGAAGGCGTTCGCGTAGCTGAGGTGTTCTAATCCAGCGCAAGGTGAATTTTGTTTTTCGTTCTTGATCTTTGTTTGCATGCTTATTTTCTTTTTAGATTGATTCATATTTTCGTCATTCTTGATACAGTAAAATTGCGAAGATAATATCTTTAGATCCGTAGATCCGATCAAACTGATTCATGTTTTGTTAATTTCGAAATTGAATCTAGTTTCTACAGTTAAAGTTTCACATCAATCCAACGGTGGGATCTTCGGTAATTACTGTTTTAGTGAACATAGGTTAATCTGTTTTCATCCAAACCGAAGCAGTTTTTTTTTTATGTTATTTAGGGGGTTTAAAAGAATCACTAAAAAATTGTTTTAGCTTCCGCTCAATCATTCACCCCCTCTCTGATTGACGCCATCCGATCCTACAATTCCTTCTACCATCCACAAACACAACGCAATCAATTTATAATGTAAGCGTGAGGATCAACATGCTAAAGCACTATGCTGCATATATATCAAGTGACCACGCAAGTTTTTTTAGTAATAGTTTAATTGCATTTAGGTTAAACAACTCTCTCACAATGCAAGGGGGCCCTCATTCAAATATACACATTCAGATGTGGGATAAAACTCTATCTCCAAGTATAAACTGAGGAAATGTTAGATGGTACAAACAAACACTGAAGGGATTAAAACAATTCTAGCTTTTAACAATTCTTCGGGAAGCATATAAGGCAAGAATAAAGATGCATTGCCTTTTACCTCAATTGCAACCCTATTAGCAAAGGTCCCAAGGAGAAGAGGGGCAGCAAAAGGCAGCACAAATGTACTGAAAATGAAAATTCTGAATAGCCACCCTGAAAGTGCAAACCAAATGAAAAAGAGTGTCTGCATAAAAAAAGATAGTCAACTAATGAGATCTCGAAAATTGTATATTATTGTTTGCAGCAGATAATACTGAGGTAGCCAGAAACTAGAGAAGAGGAGGTCCTCAAACTTAGTAATGTTATACATAATATTTGGATCTCCAACAATATTTAAGTGTATGCACCACTCAGTTTAGATGGTCTGCTGGACATGACAGCTGAAGGAAAAGGTGTATGCTCAGAAGAACTAATAGATGCACCACTCAGTTTACATGGTTTGCTGGACATGACAGCTGAAGGAAAAGTTGTATGCTCAGAAGAACTAATAGATGCTCCATATGTATACTATATATTAAAGGGCAAAGGATCGGCGAGCGCTCAGAGCCGGCCGTACTGTTGTGGTCAAAGCCTGCGTTGCTTCGCGTTGATCCGAGACCGACGGTTGATAATGCGTCGCCGTTTCGCGCTTTCCTCGTTGCGTCCGCGCGCCGTGTTGGTGGGCTTGCGTGGCATGGCTCAAACACTTTATTGTTACCATTGCTATGATGGGTCTCAAAGTACAGATTTGGCAAGATTGTACAGTCGGTTTCTGTTATCACCCTCAATGCTATACAATCACCCCTTCCTGTCGCACTTTTCTTACAATCACCCCTTCCTGTCCCACTTTTCTGCCAAGTGCCTAGTATATAAGAGAAGCAGCACAAGCCCATCACAATTACTATTGACATTGTGCTCCGTGTTCTACGGTCACCTGGATTCATTCTCAAGCCCCTCATGAACCTGAAATTATCGCAGGAAATCAAAACGATTCACTCTAAATGAATTGTACCATTTGCAATGCATGTCCTATGAATAAGATATTCAAATCATTAATGAGATGTCAAAAGCACAAACGTAAGATGTATCAAATCAAACCAAATAGTACCTGCCACCGCCTGGGGACATTGGTGGAGTGATCAGTAGAGATATGTAAACATAAACACGAATTGAAACATGAACGACAGTTTATTCACTGGTTTTCTTTTGTATCAATATCTGAAACTAAATATCGACAATTAGCTAGTAGTGTTGAATTTTCAGGAGGCACATAATTCCTTGACTATGACTTGATTTCTAAAGAGCGGGGCAAACAATAATTTAGTAAAATTGGTTATCCTAATGGCGATTGCATCAGACGATGGCTAGATTGGGTAACAGTAAGAGCAATTGTTATTTGGGTAATGACTTTAAGTTCACATGTAATCAATCGTTTGAAGGCGTCAGGAGCTGTGTTAGATGAAACCAGACATATGTTTTACAAACCCTCATGTCTTTTTTAGTTGTAAGAACAGTGCCTAACCATTTTAGATGCCTAATTGATTTCGGGAGGTCGAAAGTTAAGTCCTAAAGCAATACACCGAAAGAATGACTAGTTTCTTTTTTTTTTCCGAGAAAGCATGATTAGTTCATAAAACAGCGGATTGATATTGATGTCCCTACCGCGATCAAAAGAACTGGTGATTTACTGCTGTCTAGTGATAACTATTTCTTTAAGCTAAACAAAGAATCGCCGTATGCAAGTTTCTAGCTAAGCATCATCTAATCTAGTACCCAGTGCATGCGCCAGAGGAATCAGAAGCAAAAACGAAGCAATCGCCGGCGCTTGCTGGGTTGGTGATTCTGACACAACCAACCAACCCTGATTCGAATCAGGCTATGAGGCTAAATTATGGGATACCAGGGACACGCATCAAGCCGAATCAGAGGTTCGGGAAGCGTGGAGATCGAATTGAAACAGCGGTTCGGAGGGAGCAAACCTCTCTCTATGTCGTCTCTGCAGGCGATGTGAACAGCCGGCGGAGCGAGCGGGGTAACCTCAAACTCGCCGCGGCGGCGACGGCGGAGGCAGGGGGGATTGGCGGTGGCGTGGCTCTGGCTTGGCTGACCTTGCCGCTCGCAGGCTGCAGCGTCATCAACACGTCCGAGGCCGAGGGGGCTAGTCTAGTGGAGTGCTTATATAACACGACACGAGTCGACGCGAATGGAAGGGAGGGGGAGAGGAGGAGCCGGCCGGCCGGCCGGTTGCGCCGTGTGCTTTTTGTCTGCTTCGCTTGCTTGGATATTGCCGTTGTATTTGCTTGGATATTGGCGTTGTATTCGGCGTGCACTTTGCCCCCCGTCCCTATCAGTAACGGCAGACTCGTTACTCGGCCGGCTAATCGGTCACGGTGATTAAATTGTTACATAGTTTAATTCAAATATATTTAACGTGGTTGAATGATTAATCGATCGTGTAATCCGATTAAACGGCCGCTTTCTGATTCATCATCTGTTTTTCCGGTTTAGTCACGACGATTTTATTCACTAAGTACGATAAATTAGATTATAATATTGTGTATGTACCTTACGGATAAAGTATAAACAATGAAACGGAAACGTATTTTGTAGGTCATAATTTATAATAACTTTGAGTAAATAAAATATTCTAATTAATTCTAAATGTAATCTAAATAAGAACGTATAACTATCCGTTAAACTTGGATTAATCGTTTAGCAATACCACTCCATCCGTCGAGCGTATACCGTTTTTCACAAATACCCCTCCCTTTTATCTTAAAATGGGTGCAATATTCAGCGAACGGGATCACCTGCTATGGCAGCAGGAACTGCAAACTGCACATACTCTCAACCATTTATTTTTAGATCTAACGGTGTAAGGCATGTGCTAATGTGCTATAGTTAGGCACTCGCTCCTTTGCTGTGCACCACCCGTTTTAAGATGAACTGCACACCTACTGCATGTCTTTGTCTTTATCGATGGTTGAGTTAGCAAGAAAGACACCATAATGTTAGTTTGACAAGGATGTCTACAGCTACATCGAGGGCAGAAGAATATAATAGTGAGTGGCATACGACGATACGAGCAAGATGCCATTATGGCAACGGATTCCAGCTCTCCTAGTTGTTCTAGGGAATGAAGAAAAAAAAGGCAGTAACATTCAGATCTCGTAGCAGCAATGCAGCATTGCCAGCAACATACAGAAGGAACACTAAGAGAATAAAAAACAGAATAAAAAGCAGCATTGCCAGCAGCATTCATATCTTGTTTGGTTTAGCTTTTGATTCTGGATTCTGACCCTAAAAGTAGAATAAAAAACAAACAGATTGATTTTAGAATCAGATTCTCACAGTCCAGCCCACTCATCTCTACTAATATAAATTTGCAGTTGGTGGCAGCGGTCCGTTCTTCCTAACCCCCCATATCTCCAATAATGGCAGGTCATTATAGTTAATTATTTTTTTCTGATTTACAGCTAGCCATATCTCTATGAATATGGCTGATTATTATAGCAAAATCCCTGATTATTGCTGATAATTAATAGCCGGCCAATCATTCATTTTGTACTCTATATATAGCTATACAGTTTTCACAGAATCAATCAAAAGAATTCATTCAAGATCTTCGATGTCGTGTCGTCGCGGCGAATGAACTCGACGAACTGATCAATAAGTGACGGACCGACGTAAATGGCCGCTGAGTGCAGAGGCCGAAGCGGCCGATAATCTAATCGCTTCTGCCGGCGAAGGGAGAGCGCGGCCTTATCGAATGCCGTGACCCGGCCAGGCCGCCGTTAGACGTGAACAAAGCGTACGACACTTCGGCGCGGTTGCCCGGCGACACTGGTGGGACGTCGTCGGCGGTGAGAGAATTATTGGCATACCTTTTGGAGATAAACGTGTTAATCCAGCTAAACGTCGTGAGAGAGAGGAATGACGCGGCGACGCACGACGTGGCGGGCGCCTTAGCGCTGGTGTCTTCTGGTTCACCTTCATGGGATCCGGCGTCATGGTCGGTGAAGCCAGTGATGGCTAAGTACGTCAGAGGCATGGAGACGAGTAGGGCGGCAAAGGTGAGAGAGTCATCTGAGAAGAGTAGCGAACCGTCGGCGCAGCGGACCACGGTCGAAGCGGAGAAGAGCGCGGTGCCGAGAGCGGTAGCGATCCAGAAGGCGCGGAGGTGCAAAGACTAGGTGGCGGCGGTGGCCCCTTTCTCTGAGGCGACTGACCACGCGGTCATGGCGTGCGCGACGAAGTGGGCGGCGAGGAAGGCGGACTCCACAGCGCGCCATAGCGTGCTCGGCAGGAGGAAGAACGCGAGCACGAGGAGGACAGCGGATGCCGTGGCGAAGACGGCAGACGCCCCGAGCGTGACCACGTAGCGGCCAGTGGTCCGGAATGGCGGTAACTTCGGCAGCAGCACCTCGTGCTCGGGGGGAAGCCCCCGTGTCGCCCCTGCGAAGACGGTGGATGACGAGGACGAGCGAGGCGACGAGAAAGGCAAGGTCAACAGCGCTAAGGAGCGCGCGCTGCGGGCATGACGAGAGGAAGAGGAACGCGAGTTGGTAATATAAATTGCAAAAAAGGATAAAAATGATTGATTGATTTTTGAGATTGGTAATATATATTGCTACGTACAATATATTTAGTTTTAATTCATACCGTAGAAGAAACCATAAAAACTTTTGTAATCGAGAGAAATAGATGTTTGATCTTGCAGCATAATTTTCTTTTATTGCTTGACCTTTATGTTTCGTTACTAATTTTATTTTTCGTAGCAACGCACGGGCATTGATCTAGTATACACTAGAATCCACAATCCACTTTATATGTGGTTTTGGATTATAGCTTTTAAAAAAGCAGTTTCTCTATAACTACAATCCAGAATCAATTTTTAGATAATTCAAAACTGAAACAAAGACCCTAAATTGAACTCCCAACACGCCCACACCTGATCTCCCCTGCGATACGAAGGATTAATAAACACTTGGTCTTTGCCACAATGGCGAGACCAGTTCTTATCTTGGTCAAACAAATCACAAAAGACTGCAGATCGATAGAGGCTCATGCTGTTCTTTGTAAGGGGAACAACTTCAGGTGAGATAGATGTGCTCCCTCGATAGCCACCCCCACATAAGCACCACTAATTTCTTCAGCAAATCTTTACTTCCTAGCTGCAGTTTGCAGAAGTGATCATTTTTCTAGTGCCTGTTACCTTTTTTTCTTTCTAAATCTAGCCTCGTCCTGAGCGGAATTATAAATATAACCCACTCCCATACCGCAGAAGGCATAGCAGACGACACCCGTCACCTGCCGCATCTGGGAAGCACGGCAGCCGACTAGCACAGGAACTAGCGAGAAACACGGGAGCAGTGGCCAATGGGTGCGGGAGGCGACCTTTCTTGGTAGGGGAGCGCGGGAGAGGTCAGGCACATGTTCCTTGCTAGGGAGAGGTAGACGACTAGGCGTTAGGGGTGGATATCGAGCTGACTCGACTCGACTCGGTAGACTCGGTAAGGTAACGAGTCAGCTCGAACTCGACTCGTTATCTTAACGAGCTAGAAGTTCAACTCGGCTCGACTCGTTATCTTAACGAGCTAGAAGTTCAACTCGGCTCGACTCGTTATAAACTCGAGTTGGCTCGAAATCGACTCGTTAAGCTCGTTAGTAATGTGAGCAAGAGAGCATACATATTTGATTCATGTAGCTCGATTAACTCGTTAGCTCGCTCGATTAACTCGTTAGGGGATTTAGGGATTTAGTCATTTAGGGGATTTAGGGTTTTTTTCCATGTAGCTCGATTAACTCGTTAGCTCGCTCGATAACTCGTTAGCTCGGCTCGTTTAGCTCTTTTTTTAACGAGTTCAAAACCCAACTCGACTTCGACTCGTTAAGAAACAAGTTCGAGCCGAGTCGAGTCGAGTTTTTGAGTACTAGTTTAACTCGTGAGCTTCGAGTTTTTTTTCCACCCCTACTAGGCGTACCTCATAGCGCTGAAGGGAGACCTGAAATGCAATAGTCTTCAAGCTGGCATCAGCTCTTCTGCCGGAATCAAGATAAGATGTATAAGAGAACAAAAGAGCATGAGCATCTAGATAGATGGCGCAACGTTGTGTACGGGATCCTGAATGGTACGGTAATGGAATTAAGAAGCTTCCAGCAAGAGAAAGAAGCCTGGTTGATGTATGCTGCTGTCTACATGCAAAGTCTACACGTTGCAGAAAGGAAAAGTAGTGGCTGTCTGCAACAACCTGAAGCAATTGCAGAATGGCTTTGGGGCCCTTTTGTTCAGATATCTCGCAGCCTGATCAGTCCATGCGATGGAGAATGGTTTTCAAACTGGGGCGCAAATCTAACGCTTTTTAGGTTTAGATTTTTAGTTTTTTATTTAAACAGCTTAAAAGCTAACGGCTTTTGTACGTGATAGAAGTGAGTAATTTTACTTAACTTTAATGTTATTAATCTAAAATTAATCATCAATAAGCCAAAAAAAACTCTCTTCAGTAGCTTTAGACTTTTAATTATATAGAGACTTATGGATTTTGAAAAACCCAGATAAAAAACTACTTATTTATTTAGCCTGTAGTTTTTTAGCTTTTAAACCGATGAAAAAACCCAAACAAACAGAGCCTAAAGCCCTTCAATTTCAATGTTTAGAAATCCATGATCAATTGGTGCGAGCTCGAAGCATAACCGCTTCATTCACTTCACAGAAAACGGACTCAACTGATGGGCATAAATCTGTAAAAAAAATAATTTGTGTGCTACTATCCAACTCATGATTTACTGGCTGTTTTGATTAACTACACGCTTTGCAAGTTTGCAATACGCTATATATTAAGATTTCGGATAGTATGGATCCAAAGTTTCATTACTGAAGGGATGCCTGCATGCTTTACAAATTACAGTAGAACTGATCGCTTCTACGCTTACCGCGTTATTACAAGTTGAGGACGCGCCAGAAGAAAGTTGCAGAACGCCAAACATCACCTCATAAGACAGATGCTTCGTTTTATTCAAACTAAATATGGGGCACATAATGTATAACACCACAAATAACAGAAATAACCACATACACAAGCAGCTCAGAAAGTGCAGCCTGAGCCCAGCTTTCTCACTCTCTTTAAACCCCTGATTTGCCGGTGGAACAACATGTTCTTACTTCTCCTCGAACTCTACATCAATTACATCAGGTCCTGAGCTTCTTGAACTACCAGCCCCACCAGAGGACCTACTGTTTGGCTGCCATACTATGTTTTGGCAATTCATACACCGAATGACTTGGTTGCGGTAGCCCACAAACCGCCTTTTACATGCAGGGCATGTTCCCTGGAAATGAACAACATCAGTAACTGCTAGTAGAGCTGACTACTACCACAGAACAAAATGAGTAGTGATGCTGTAGGTGATTCCTTCTACCATCCACAAACACAACACAATCAATTTATAATGTAAGCGTGAGGATCAACATGCTAAAGCACTATGCTGCATATATATCAAGTGACCATGCAAGTTTTTTTAGTAATAGTTTAATTGCATTTAGGTAAAACAACTCTCTCACAATGCAAGGGGCCCTCATTCAAATATACACATTCAGATGTGGGATAAAACTCTATCTCCAAGTGTAAACTGAGGAAATGTTAGATGGTACAAGCAAACACTGAAGGGATTAAAAAAATTCTAGCTTTTAACAATTCTTCGGTAAGCGTATAAGGCAAGAATAAAGATGCATTGCCTTTTACCTCAATTGCAACCCTATTAGCAAAGGTCCCAAGGAGAAGAGGGGCAGCAAAAGGCAGCACAAATGTACTGAAAATGAAAATTCTGAATAGCCACCCTGAAAGTGCAAACCAAATGAAAAAGAGTGTCTGCATAAAAAAAAGATAGTTAACTCATGAGATCTCGAAAATTGTATATTATTGTTTGCAGCAGATAATGCTGAGGTAGCCAGAAACTAGAGAAGAGGAGGTTCTCAAACTTAGTAATGTTATACATAATATTTGGATCTTCAACAATATTTAAGTGTATGCACCACTCAGTTTAGATGGTTTGCTGGACATGACAGCTGAAGGAAAAGGTGTATGCTCAGAAGAACTAATAGATGCACCACTCAGTTTACATGGTTTGCTGGACATGACAGCTGAAGGAAAAGGTTTATGCTCAGAAGAACTAATAGATGCTCCATATTAGGATAGATATCTCACAGATTTTCCTCAATACTAGAAATCTAGAAAGATGGGTGAATTTCCAGTGCATAAGCGATTGTCTCCCTCCTTTCCTGATGTATTTGTTCTTACTTTTAGGAAGTATAAAGAAATGATTTCAACAGCAGCAATCAAAATGGCTATTTCGTAGATATCACCTTAATACTCCTTAACCACTTAGGTTCTTACGATCATTCTATGTTTAACTTAGGCGTGTAATTTTGGTAAGGAATCTAAGCTCTCCCAAAATTCAGGCTTGAGAAAATCAATCCACTGTTGGGAATCCATTTCACTAACAGGAAGTTAAAACCAAAGTCACCACAACCCTCAGTCGGACTGACTAATGCAATAGGTGTGGATTGCAATTGCCCTTGATTTTTAACAACAAATTCTTCCTGCACAATTAACACACACTGTGCCGCGAAAAACTAATCCAGTATCCCTAAACTAGACGAAAACTTAGGAACAAACTAGTACAGAGCAATAGGTGTATGGGATGCAAAACATGTCGAAATACCATAAGTAAAATCTAGGCTGCGATGATATCTGTGAACGAGTATGAAGCACTTGAACTACAACTAATTTAGCAACTGAATCTGAGTGAATTGAAGCTTCTAGTGAACTCACAGATAAAACTCTCCCGATAGGAGTCGCCATGAAGTCATTCAGCTCCCTCCGATACTGCAAAGCAAAAGGCAAATTAGCCACAAATTAAGCCAACAAATGAGAGCTAATAGGTAACCGCGTAGTAGGAAATGCGAGAGGGGTGAAGAGCATCGGAACCCTGGGCCAGTTGCGGGAGAAGTCAACGGAGAAGGAGCGACACCGCCGGCCGATGCCGAGCTCGGCGTCGATCTCCACGGCGCGGGCTCGGGCGGCGCGTACGGCCTCGGACAGGCGCCGGGAGATCGCGAACCGGCCGTCTAGGCGCTGCGCGGCCTGGCGCGCCTCGAAGGCGAGCCGCTCGGCGCCGCGCCAGGCGCGTCGCAGGAAGTCGGCGTGGCCGAAAGCGCGGGGGGAGACCGTAGTGGCCCGGCGCCGCCAGTGAGGGTATATGGCAGGGGGGCGCAGGAGGAGGCGGCCAACGCCAGCCGCTGGTGGTGATGGTGAATGCCACTGCACGAGCGTCGCCATGCCGGCGCGTGCGAGTGCGAGACGGTGGCGTCGCGTCCTGAGATTTTTGCTTGTGCGGATGTGGCTGCTTGGTTCGTGGGCCGGTTGACTCACTCACTTAGTTGGGCCTCTTCCTCTCCTGCCTCGTTTTTTTTTCTTTGCTTGTATTGGGCCTAATCTGATTTGTATGGGCTGGTTTTTTTCTTCCATATATATAAATATATAGGAAGGGAATACATACTCCCACCTCTAATATACTACTTAAATAAATGTATTAGACTTTTTATCATATTTAGTATACTTTAATAATAATTCTAAGATACTCCAATACGACATGATTAAAAAATTTCATCGAAACCCTTTATTTCTACTACATACATTTTTCCATATATAAACAAAATGTATACACAAATTATGCTATAAAAAGTGGATCATGATGAAATTCTTCACAGAACTCACTTTAAAGTATTTTATAATCAATATTAAAGTATACTCAAAATGATAAAGAGATATAGCAGCATCATTTAAGCGGTATACTTAGAGTGAGAGTACGTAATCTCAGGGGTGTAGAACCATTTTCATATATACACACACACACACACACACACATACATACTAGATCAATGCTCGGGCGTTGTTACGAAAAACAAAATTAGTAACGAAACATAAAGGTCAAGCAATAAAAGAAAATTTTGCTACAAGATCAAACATCTATTTTTCCCGATTACAAAAGTTTTTATGATTTCTTCTTCGGTATGAATTAAAACCAAATATATTGTACGTAGCAATATATATTACCAATCTCTAAAATCAATCAATCATTTTTATCCCTTTTTGCAATTTATATTACCAGCTCGCGTTTCTCTTCCTCTCGCCATGCCCGCAGTGCGCGATCTTCGACGCCGTTGACTTCGTCTTTCTCGTCGCCTCGCTCGTCCTCGTAATCCACCACCTTCGCAGGGGCGACACGGGGGCTTCCCCTGAGCACGAGGCACTGCTGCCGAAGTCACCGCCATTCCGGACCACTGGGCGCTACGCGGTCGTGCTTGGGGCATCTGCCATCTTCGCTGCGGCATTCGCCGTCCTCCTCGCGCTTGCGTTCTTCCTCTTACCAAGCACGTCATGGCGCGCTGTGGAGTCCACCTTCCTCGCCGCCCACTTCGTCGCACACGCTATGGCCGCGTGGTCAGTCGTCTCGGAGAAAGGGGCCACCGCCGCCACCCAACCTTTGCACCTCCGCGTCCTCTGGATTGCCACCGCTCTCAACGCCACGCTCTTCTCCGCTTCGGCGGTGGTCATTATTAGAGATAGGGGGGCTACGAAGAACGGACCGCTGCCACCAACTGCAAATTTATATTAGTACTAGATCAATGCCCATGCGTTGCTACGAAAAATAAAATTGGTAACGAAACATAAAGGTCAAGCAATAAAAGAAAATTGTGCTACAAGATCAAACACCTATTTCTCCCGATTACAAAAGTTTTTATAGTTTCTTCCCTGGTATGAATTAAAACCAAATATATTATACGTAACAATATATATTACCAATCTCAAAAATCAATTAATCATTTTTATCCTTTTTTGCAATTTATATCACCAGCTCGCGGTCCTCTTCTTCTCGTCATGCCCACAGCGCACGCTATGGAGTCCGCCTTCCTCGCCGCCCACTTCGTCGCGCATGCTATTGCCGCGTGGACAGTCACCTCGGAAAAAGGGGCCACCGCTGCCACCCAGTCTTTTCACCTTCGCGTCTTCTGGATCACCACCGCCCTCGGCCAAGGCTCTTCTACTTTTGGCTGGCGGTCACTACGGCCGTTCGGTTCTTGCTCTTCCCAGATAACCTTGTCGCCTTTGCTGGCCTACTCGTCTCCATGCCTTTGGCGTACCTAGCCATCACTGCCTTCACCAGCCATGATGCGGGAGCATATGAAGGTGAACTAGAAAACACCAGCGCCGAGGCGCCCGCCAAGTCGTGCACTGCCGCGTCGTTCGCTCATTCCTCTCTTTCGCGACATTCAGCTGGATCAACCCGTTTATCTCCAAGGGGTATGCCAATGACTCTCTCACCGCCGACGACGTCCAACCGGTGTCGCTAGGTAACCGCACCGTTGCCGTGACGCTTTGTTCACGCCCAACGGTCGGCGGCTGGGTCACGGCACCCGGTGGGCGTCGCTCGCTGCCCTCCGCCGCAAGCATTACTAATCGTGGCGCTGGCCTCCTGCGCCACTATGCCATGTACATCAGTCCATCACTTATTGATCAGCTCGTCGAGTTCATTCATCGCGGCGGCACGACATGGGAAATTTTGAATGAATTTCCTTGATTGATTCTGTGAAAATCAGACAAACATATATAGAGTATAAAAGGAATGATTGACCGGCTATTAATTATGAGTAATAATCGGGATTTTGCTATAATAATCACCATATTTAAAGAGATATGGTGGTCAGAAATCAAGAAAGAATAATTCCATGTACATCGATCCATCACTTATTGATCACTCGTCGAGTTCATTCATCGCGGCAAGACGACATGGGAAATTTTGAATGAATTTCCTTGATTGATTCTGTGAAAATCTGACAAAGATATATAGAGTATAAAAGGAATGATTGACCGGCTATTAATTATGAGTAATAATCAGGGATTTTGCTATAATAATCAGCCATATTTAAAGAGATATGGCTGGCTGTAAATCAAGAAAGAATAATTAGCTATAATGACCAATCATTATTGGAGATATGGCCGGAGGGCTAGGAAGAACGGACCGCTGCCACCAACTACAAATTTATATTAGTATATATATATATATATAGGAAGCCTTTTTCGTACTCCCGGGAGTACATACTCCCACCTCTAATATACCACTTAAATAAATGCTTTATACTCTTTTATCACTTTCGGTATACTCCAATAATAATTCTAAGATACTCTAATACAACATGATTAGAAAAATTTCATCAGACCCTTTATTTTTTTGCTACATACCCTTTTCCATATGTATAAGGAATATGTAAACAAATTATGCTATAAAGGGTGGATTTTTTTGAAATTTTTCATGGAACTCATTTTGTAGTATCTTATAATCAGTATTAGAGTATACTCAAAAGGATAAAGAGGTATAACAACATCATCTAAACGGTATATTAGAGGTGGGAGTACATACACCCAGGAGTATGGAATCATTTTCCTATATATATATATATGAAACCTATACTCTTGGGAGTTTGTACTCCCACTCTAAGCATACCGCTTAAATGATGTTGTTATACCTCTTTATCCTTTTGAATATACTCTAATACTGATTATAAGATACTCCAAAGTGAGTTCTATGAAAAATTTCATCATGATCCACTTTTTATAGCATAATTTGTATACATACTTCTTTTACATATGGAAAAATGTTTATAACAGAAATAAAAGGCTTTCTTGAATTTTTTCAATCATGTTTGAAGTATCTTAGAATTATTATTGAAGTATATCGAATGTGACTAAAGAGTATAACACATTCATTTATGTAGTATATTAGATGTGGGAGTATACTCTCAGAGTATAGAAAAGGCTTCATATATATATACTTTGGAGTATATATACTCTAAGGAGTATAGAAAAGGCTTCATATATATATACTCTCAGAGTATAGAAAAGGCTTCATATATATATACTCTCAGGAGTATAGAAAAGGCTATATATATATATATATATATATATATATATATATATATATATATATACACATATACTAAAAAAAAAAGTCATGAAAAATTATGAAAAAAATTTTAGATGTATTTTATAGATTACTCTACCTATGTATAAAATGGTAGATTTAAATTCAATATATATGAAGAGTTAAAAAGAGAAAATTGACAAGTTTTAAATTTTAAAACTTGTCAAATTTTCTTTTTGTAACTCTTGATATATAATGAATTTGATTTTGAAACTTCATACATAGGTAGGGTAATCTATGAAGTACATCTACAATTTTTTTCAGAATTTTTCATGACTTTTTTAGTTGGTGTGTACATTGAGGCTAATGCACGGAGGGCTATATATATATATATATATATATATATATATATATATATATATATATATATATATATATATACAATTACCTAGGGCACCATGGTACCTGAGCACCATGATCTAAAAAAGATATTTTCTCTATGTATTTCCATATGATTTTTTTATATAGAACGCCGAAATGGGGCTCCATAGAGCTTAGGCTCCATGATTTCAATTGCGCGGATTTAAGTCAAATTTGGATATATTTTTTCAAAAAGTTTAGTTTTAGGGTATATACCCATCTATAACAATTCAAATAAAACACGCACCTTTAAAAAAATATTCTTGAATTCAAAGATTTTAAATGAATTTAGATTGCATGCTTTGCTGATTTATATATATAATCAACACATACCTACAATCAAACTGTCATAAAAAAGAAAATTCTAGTTTAAATTTCAATTCAAACTTGTTTGAACTAGTTAAATTCAACATCCTAAAATTTCAAAAAAAATTATACATACAATACATAGGAGAATATACCTATTTTGTATCATGGAGCCCAGGCTTCATTGTGCCCCAAGTGTGTGTGTGTATATGTGGAAATATATGGTGAAATTATAAAAGTAGGTAAATAGAGATGGTGGATTGAACTTAAATGGTTTAGAGCTATGTGAAATTTCATCTATTCATTTAAACACGTTTTCACATAACCCCAAAAAAATTACAAATTACACAGCTTAAGTGAAGGAGTTGGGATTCCACCTAGATCTGAACCATTCAAGTTTGATTTAATACCCCTATTTGCCTACTTTTATGATTTCACCGTATATCCACTTTCACCATATACTTTCTCTGTGTGTATATATATCAAAAGTAAGTTTTTTTTTGAAAGAACAGGCAGGAGCTTTGCCAGATGCATTAAGGAAGGGAAAAAGTACAGAGCAGTTCACAGAGGGAAACAAAGAAACAGGTGGTGAAACAACCTTAAAGAAGAGAAAGGAAATTACAACCCCAGAAGAAAACGGGGTCCGGCCTATAAACCCCTAGGAACTACACGTTGCCAAACACTAGATCACCCCGAAAGCCAGTTGTCGGTTACGGATGTCCTGAGTAATGGCGTCGACCACCTGTTGCACCGTGCGGTAGGAATTACTGAATATCCTATTGTTACTCTCTTTCTAAATGTTCCAGAGACTATATGCGACAGCCCCATCGAATTCCTTCCGTCTGTGACGAGAAAGCAGCCACCGCGTGTTCGTCCACCAAGTCACATTGTCAAGATGCCCTGACGAAGCCGGCGCGTCGAGGCAATAAATGGTCAAAAGAACAGGTGTCTTGTATCTTCAATACACGTGCTCTAATCAGGATAGGCAGGCAGGCATGCAGTTGCCTGGAAGCATGCATGGTCATTCGATCCTATTCTAGTATCCTGGACGGAAGTCGACGCCGTGCGGTGATGTTCAATCGAGGTCGTGGATCGAACAGCAGCGAGGCAAAGCAAAGCAAAGCACAAGCGTCGCACGTCTCGGTGGCTCTCGCGCAGCCACACCTGTGCCGTCGCCACTGGCCCGTTCCGATATTGCTGTTGCACCGGCCGCCCCTCTCACCGCGCCACTCGTTCCTGAGCAAGTGAAGGGAGGAAAGCAAGAAAGGCGACTTCTTCCTTCCTTCCTTCCTTCCTTCGTTGGAGAATGGACGAATCCAATTCGAGCATCACCATCCCATACTGTTCCCGCTCTGCTTGCTTCTCCTCCTCTCGTTACCCCAGCTCCAGCTGGCTATATATTTTGTTCAGCAGCACAAGCAACTGAACATATTCGCTCCGGCAGAAACAGGACGGACCACAGCTGTTTAATCTACACCCACCGCATTTCTTGGAGGAGCAGAGCTATTCCGGCGGGCATGTCGCACGACAGGTGAGCCTGCTTCAGTGCTTCGTCTTCTCCTGCTTGGACGCATGGAAAGATTGTGGTGATGCTTCAGTTCATGTGTACTTCATTCGGCGAGTTTGCTTAGAACTTATCCCGTAATATTTATTTTGAGAAATTTTACAGTACCATTAGTATACGGTGGATAGTAGAAATTAGAGGTAAACATTGATCTGTGAAGGATATTTTTACTACTCTACTATTGGATGAATTATAAATAAATAGTAGCTAGTTTGATTCATAGATCGAAATACTGAATTTAGCGTACGTAAAAGAGCTTTTTATTTTGCTAGTTGTGCTAGAAACTGTCATGTGAGATGAGATGATGAATGCATTTCCCTCTGCCTCTAGCTACCTGCCCCTTGCGTTACCTCAACGTGTACACTGATAGTACTGATCCCTCTCTGTGAATCCGTAGCACTCCTTCAAACCTGCCTCCACTGGAAGCAATCCTGTTTGATATCGATGGCACCCTCTGCGACTCCGATCCTATCCATTTTTGTGCTTTCCGCGAATTGCTGCAGCAGGTACGCCGCGCTTCTTTGTTTCATAGCTTGTGATTTTGTGCACTCGGCTCTATATATTGCCATTTTAAACTAGGCTCGAGTGTATTTAAGCAGTAAACAGCCCTGTCTGACAGGTTGGATTCAACAATGGTGACCCCATCTCCGAGGAGTTTTACAGTGCGAATATCAGCGGGGGGCACAACGATGACCTAGCAAGGGCGTTGTTTCCGGAATTGGATCATGGCAAGGCAATCAAGTTCATGGATGACAAGGAAGAACTGTTCAGAAAGTAGGGCTCCGATCTTACCATAATACTGCTACTTTCTTATGTTCTTCTTTCGTACCTTTCATGAAGCATTTTTTGTTGTTGAGATCCTGCGTGGGATGTGTAGAGAACACTTAGGATTGATCAAACCTAGTCATGAATAGAATTAATTGCAGACTTAGTTTCCTGTAGCAACTTGGTTGTAAATTTGAGCATATAGATACACTGACCACTCTGAATTATCCTTATGAACTTGATTTCAGATTTGCTACTGTTTTCCGTATAGACTGACCACTCTGAATTATCCTTATAAACTCGATTTCAGACTTGATACCGTTTTCCGTATAAACTGACCACTCTGAATTATCCTTATGAACTCGATTTCCTATTTGATACTGTTTTCCGTGTAGACTGACCACTCTCCATTATCATTAACTGAAGATTTAGTTTTCCTACAGCAACTTGGTTGTAAATTTGAACACACGATACCGCAGCAGATAGACTGACCACTCTTGAGTTCTCCTAATACCGAAACTCTGTTTCAGTTTCAGTTCCAGTGTTCCCAAATTTCAGTGCAAGGCGTCAAAATTCACATGCGTTATTTTACAAGTATTGAACATAATTATGTCAGTACAAAACGCCCATCTTGTCGTTTCATTCTTCCTGAAAACTCCAAGCTGAAAACTGTGCAGGTTGGCACCAGGAGAGTTAAAGGCAGTAGATGGCCTGCATGATCTATGCAGATGGATTGAACGACACAACCTGAAGCGCGCAGCAGTGACAAACGCTCCAAGGCCAAACGCAGAGCTCATGCTGTCACTTCTTGGGCTCACCGACTTCTTCGAGGTGCTCGTCATCGGAAGCGAGTGCGACCGGGCCAAGCCATTTCCTGACCCTTACCTCAAGGCTCTTGAGCTTATTGATGCATCACCGGATCACACATTCATATTTGAGGTACGAGTGTTTTTTTCTTTTTGAAGTCCTTTTCCATATCTAGGCTTGCCAATTGTAATGTTCTGTTCATTTGGTTTGTCAAGGACTCCGCGTCGGGGATCCGAGCTGGTGTTGCTGCTGGTGTGCCTGTGGTTGGTCTGACAACTAGGAATCCAGAGAAGGTGCTGAATGATGCTGGAGCAAGCTTGCTGATCAAAGATTTTCGGGACCCAAAGCTGTTGTCCATGCTTGAAGAGCTAGAGCCTACAATTGCAAAAAAGCAAGGCTGATGTTTGCAGATATAGAAACGTATGCTGGACTAGTGACCGGTGATCCTGATTCATTCACAAATAGGAATAGTTCTACATTTATCTGGCACGA
This sequence comes from Guadua angustifolia, assembly GCA_036346375.1. Lineage (NCBI taxonomy): Eukaryota > Viridiplantae > Streptophyta > Magnoliopsida > Poales > Poaceae > Guadua > Guadua angustifolia. The sequence continues at coordinate 21,494,195 of CM070518.1, read as the reverse complement.
TAGAATCCTACCTAGAATAACGCTCATCTCCGGATTGGAAGTGAGTACAGGTCTTCAGTACTTGTCAGCTGAGCCTTCATTTGTGCAGAACTTAGTCTGCTTCCGAGTATGCAGTAACAAGCTCCTGCTCCCACATGTATGGAATCTAGAAAGTTCCTGTCCTTTGGGTGCAGACAGACTTAAAACGATTTGTTTCCTTCTCCAAACAGCTCCTTGTTATGCCTGTGAACTATGGCCCAGATCTAATTTACATATTGCTAAAGAGGGATTAACTCTGAGTACGTTCTGGAACACTGCGTCTTAAACTGAATATATCGTCGCCATCCTATATTGAATAGAATAACAGTGTCTCCAAAATGCAGCACTGCCAACAAAACAACAAGCATCAAATTGTTCAGACATGAATCCTCATTCTGGATTGGCTCTGCTCTTCCAATCGATCCAGGAAATAAGCTAGGAGACAATAGAGTAGACCGGACCGACCGGTCAGCCATGGCCGTGTGGGCGCCACTGTCGGGTGGCCCCAGTTTCTGCCTATCTCTGGAACGGCCGCACGATTACGTGACTTGAATTCAGGGATTACGACAGAAATTAGCAAGTAGTACTGCGTCATGAATGCAATCACGCTGCTGCTGTTCATGTGTGATGTCCATGCTCGCTGCTTGCTCTGTCTCAGTTCAGATCAGAACAAGAAACTCACGTCTCAACGGCTTCACACAGCAAAGCTCAGGTCAGTGAGCCATGCCGATCTCTTCTGCTTTCTGACGCCGCCTCCTTTTCAACTTTAAAAAACTTTCTGACCCATTGAGCTAAGATCTTTCTTTGGCTAGCAATGCAGAATCGGTTATAGACAGCGCAAAGATTGCAATTCAGAGGATGACCAAACCAATATTTTTGCCAAATGTGCAATCGGAATCTAGAAACAGCCTTCCACCTCTTTGTTGACTGTCCTCAACTTCGGCTACTCTGGTCATCTATTGCTCAATGGGTCTGCATTCTGGCACTACACCCGGACCGATGGGGGCCGACGGCATACCTCGACCAATGGAATCTTCACCTCATTAACTACCAGCCGGCTCTTCGAAAAGGCGTTAAAACACTGAACATCCTAACCTGCTGGGAATGGTAGAAAGAACGAAACAATAGAGTTTTCCAAAGAAAATGGGCGTCTCATAACCAAATCTTACGGACAATCAAAGATGAAGCTGCCATCTGGATCCTAGCCAGAGCTAAGCACCTAAGGAGCCTTCTCCACCGCCAACATGTGTGCTTTTTAGAGCTTTTCTTCCTCTAGCTGTTCAAGCTGGGTCCGCGCCCTCTGCAGCCTTCTTTTCGTTGTTTCCAGCATTTTATCTGTTTTCCAAACTATGTGCTTTGACCTCTTCCTTCTAATCGAATATAATCACAGCTTTTGCTGTTTAAAAAAACTTTTGGCTCTGCTCTCAATAATGAAACACTGGACAGTTTGAGAGCAATAATCTGCTGATCTCTATGAGATGCGCAACGTACGTGCGACAAGTGGCACGTCGATTAGTGGGCAAGATCATGTGATTTCGCTCCGATCGCCTGGTACTGTATCTGATCACCTTGCTAATTCAGCTGGTCATGTGGCAATGTGCTCATACGTTCGTTAGTACTGCAGTCTTTGGGAAAAGATTTCTCTCCTCTCCTCGGTTTGGGTAGTTTTTATTTTCCCAGTCACTGCACGGATCATACCATATATAGTTTTTGAGGCGCGATCATACCATATATAGTTCTAAGTTCTCGAGCAAAGAAGAATCAACGTCGCAGATGTCCTTTCAAAATGACAGTACATTTTTCCCTTGGGGAAATCATAGATTATCGAGTAGTACGCTGGAAAGTACCAGTAAGTTGCTTTGTGCTAAAGCTTTCGTTATGGATGGCCGGTCTCTCTGTTCATCTTTTGGCTACATACTCATTTCCAATCAGTACTAATCCTTTCTTTGTTCAGCATTGCAATCATCCTCCCTGTCCTGAAAATTCTCTTGGGCAAGTTACTGTGTAAAAGTTAGTGGCAGATTACCATCTATTGTAACAACCAAACTCATATACTTCTTTTTCACGAAACACGCAGCTAGACCGCATTGCATGTATTTCATTCTCATATACCATAAGTGGTAATCATAAACAATGCCAAATTGCCCTTAGTAGGACCATCTCCTCGACCTCATCCACATCAATCTAGCCCCAGTTGGTTAGTTTTCAGAAGAAGCATTCCAACTGAAGCATTATGCATCTCTTCCTTTCCGCAGTAATACTCGAGAAGCGGAGATCCTGAAAGGGGAAGGACTAGTCAAAAAGGATATCAAAACGATAACCATTTGGGAATATGTTACTGAGAAGAATAAAATCTTCCGTTATCAAAAAAAATGTTACTGAGAAGAAGGATTTCGTGTGGATGGCAGTCATAATACTGAATCTATCTGACTGCTAATGCATTGTAAGCGCCGTCTGCTTCTGCTTTTTCCGGCATGTGCTTGCAATATAAATACTTGAACCCATGCAGGTGTCACAGTATCTCTGTATCCAGACTCCAGAGCTTCCTGTTAAGGTAATGCCTTCTCTGAAGCGCTTATCTTCAGGCTAGCTTCATGTGCTCACCACTGTAGTTCTTTCTGCCTTCCTTTTGTGTTTGTTTCTTTCTTTGTAAAATTACTCAAGCTACTCTTATATTGTTGTTTACAGCATATGCTGTTTGTACTTATTGTAGACTTGGCCAGTTTCAGTGAAAAGGCACTGCACATGAAAATGCTGTAAGTACTAATTAGTCCCATGTAGATTCTCTCTCCATTGTCACATGGGGAAACAGATTGTCTCACCTGAAGCTTCTTTCTAGAATCATTCTGTGTGTACAGTCAATTAGGCAATGCTTTTAATTCAATAATTGTTGTTGTTCTCTAGTGGCTGTTCTCTAGTGAATTGTCCATAGTAAGAACGACGAATCGTGAAACAGTGGAGCTATACACTTAAAACTGTAGGTAGTCTTCTGATATCACATTTATTGGACGACAAGAACTTGTTCCTGACTATAAATAGGCAGTGTCAGGATTAACTTTTCCAATCACTCCGTGCTCACTGATCTTATTCTGTCATATCTCTCGGCGCAGCTCGGTTTGAGCAGCGATAAATGGAGCATTTCAGGAGAGGGGTGGAGTTTGGGGAGGCCTCCTTCCAGAGATGTCATTCGATGTCTTGCCAAATGGTGATGCTGCTTCATATCCTTTTCCCCACAACCACAAGATATTGTTATTCTTTAGCACTGGTTATTCTTTAGCTTTATACAAAGCGAAATATCCAAATATAGATGATAAGTCTATTATAGTATGAGTCTGTTGAAGCTTTTAGCACTATTATATATTTGGCACAGGTGCATCTTATGACAAATTCAGAGAATGTATCAACTGTTTTTTGTAGTCAGTATGCTGCCTACATATTTCAGCAGTACTGCTGCATCTCTCGCAGCCTGTTTTGATTTCCTAGCTAGTGCTTGACCATACGACCATGTGCTGCATGTTCAAACAGGCAGAAAGCACGCAGATGGATGCGCAGAAGGCGGGCATCCATTATAAAGAGAAATCACGGAGACCGAAATGCAGTCATCCTGCAGAGATGCCGGTGATTCCTGAACAGGCTATGGAGTTCCTCTCTCGGACATGGAGCCCCTCCTCCTCGGATCTCTTCCGATTACTCTCTCCCAGTGTACGTTTTTGTATACGGATTGAGTGGGAAAGCATTGAAGCACAGCAACTAAGGGTGTCGACATCTATACGTGAAGTTACTCCATTATTTTACAGCTCACATAGAGACATAGTGCTTCAATTCCATGCTTCTTCATGCTTTAGGTGTACTCTTAAGTACGAAGCGGTTGCACATGTTTCATAGATCGATGGATGATAAATCAGTCTACACAATATTCTCTTCATCTTTTTCAGTGTAAAGAATGTTCTAACTTCCTTCTAACTGCTAACTTTTCTCTCACAGAGCCTGGGAGCATCACCTGAAGACCGTCAGGCAGACGAGACGACAGGAGATGAAGACGAAGAGAAACATCTCGACATGGTTCGTTTTGATGGAGGTAAAAGCCAATTGTTCAACGAGACATGGGTAAGTCAGTGCCTACAGGAGTTTACATGGCAAGACATCTTCTGATGTTCCTATGAATGATCTGTTTCTTTTTCTCTTTTGATTTACATGACAGAGAGTTCTAGCTAGTGGCAAGCCTAGCTCCGCGCAGCGCAGGCACAAGCTAATGCAACCTAGCTGGGTAAGGAGGAGGACACAACACAAGGAATATTGTGATTTGTGACAACACTTACTCAATTTTTTCTCGTATCTTTCTCAATTTCAACGTAATCTTAATCCTTTTGCAAAGTCAAAATACGCTTTATAAAAAAAACGGAGGGAGTACTTGGCACATAGACACAGATCTAGTAGCAGGCAAACAATACAGTATTCAGTAACTGCAGTAGTAAAGTATTGGTTCAATGCTTTCTCTTTCAATATAAATTGTACAAATCTTAAAACAAATGAAGAGGTAAGTAATCATCATCTACCCTTCATTCATACTTTAATATTTAGGCAACTGTCAAAAAGAAAGCATGAAAGCACCTCTCATGCGGTAATAGCACAATAGTACATAGTATTATCTGCTTGTCGGATGACACAGTGAATAATGCTTGGCGTTTCCAATGGCGGCAGCTGAACATTGGGCACATGAGGGCAATCCTGCGAGGATATGTCTTGAGCAGCGTCCCGGTCACCGGAAGCCGGAGGAGGAAGAGGCGCGACGAGCTCCGGCTGCACTCGGCGCAGGCCCACGCGGCCGTGTCGGTCGCGCAGCTCGCCGCCGCGATCGCGGGCACCGTGTCGGCGTGCGAGGTGAGGCCGGCCAGCACGAGGAGCATCGAGGCCGACAAGAAGACGAGCACGGCGCTCGCCTCCGCCGCCGCGCTGGTGGCCACCGTCTGCGCGGAGGCTGCGGAGACCGCCGGCGCCAACGGGTCCCGCGTCACGTCCGCCGTCAAAACGGGCCTCGAGAGCCGCTCCTCCGGCGAGCTGCTCACCCTCACCGCGATGGCCGCAACATGTAACCATGCAAATTACAAGTAAAACAAAGCAAGGAAAAGAACCTGCACTTGAGAATCCACTGGTGTTTTGCGCTTCCTCTGCAGGTTTGAGGGGGGCCGCGGCACTGAAGCTGAGGGCAGACGTCAGGGGGATCAGCAGCAACTCCATGAGCATCAGCGCTACCATTCAGAAAGGCGCAACTCTCAGGGTTTGCCTGCCTTGTGGTGAGAGATCAAATCATTGATATACTACATGCATTGCTACGCGTGCAAACAATATAATACTACTAGGCCGGAGTACTAAGATAGGAAGATCTCGCATTGAGAGGGGTGCAATGATGATGATTGCCGATGGATTGTTTTGGGTGGTGTGCAGGCAGGGAGAGACTGAGGACGGTCGCCATCTTCCGGCAGCGAGACACGGTGGCGCTGAGATTGGGGAAGAAGCGCCTGCGCGGCGCATTTGCCACCTACGAGGACCGTAAGGATTACTCCCAACTTGTCTTGCAGTACAGTAGTAGTCTAGGGTTGAAAACGGAACGAAAAGTTTCTGATCATTTTTGGAGAAAAACGAAAACAGATGTCTTTTTTCAGAAATGGCAATAGAAAACATCGGTACAGAAATAAAAACGAAAATTTTTTGTTGGAAACGGAAACAGAGAATCTACTTATGTCGAAAATGGAAACGAAATGAAAATTCCGTATAATTGAAATCAAAATTCCGATAAAACTACGCTAGGCACAGTGTTCCCACACTCTAGCCACGCACGCACCCACCCACGTGCCTGAATGCATAGTCAGCTATTTTGTTTTCTTTGTCATATATAACGTGGTTTTGACCTCATATTTGGTCAGCCAAATTTTAAGTTCAGTGTTCTCAATGTTTTCTTATCACTTCACCAGCTTGCAAAACTACCAGGCAACAAAGTTGTTGTCACATGTGGTGGTGAAAGTAAAGCCGCACTTCAGCTTCCTTAGGAGTTGATGGGAGTTATCAACCACCAAAATAAAAATATTAAAGATATGTGTTTTGTTCCAACCTTACTTTTGATGCTTCTGCTATTTATAATGCAATTTTACTATAATATCTTCTGTTAGAGAATGAAATTGTCACACGCCTGCGGCGTGGTGCTACACGTATGCATCTAAGTTTTATTTAAAGTTGGTACGTTTAGATTGATCATGTTATATATTCTCGTGGAATTTTTCGCTTTCGTTTCCATATTTGTTTCATTCCGCATCCATATCCATCACTATCCGTTTTTAAAGTTTCTGATTTCGTTTCCGTTATTAGTAAAAAAATACATGGAACCGAAAACAAAACATCCATTTATAGACCCATTTCATCCCTAGTACTAACCAACTACCCTATCATCAAGTAGAAGCCATTTTAGCAGTGGCGGAGCCAGAAAGTTCCAAGAAGAGGGGCTTAAAAAAAGAGACATCCAAAATCAACTAATATGACTATCGATATATTGTAAAATAGTTGAAATTTAAATTATATGCAATATAAGCATGTAACTATGAAAAGAGAAAAACGTACCCTTCATTGCTTCAAAAGAGTTGACAATTGATACTTACGAGTTTTCACGGCCATCGCGCGCTCCTGAAAACTCTTTTGCTGAGCTGCCCTTTTGTCAACATTTTTAAACCTTGCTTTGAATTTGTCGCATTATTGTCATCGAAAATACTTGGACACCATTATAGTTTTAATAATTTTTTTGGTAATATAAATAGACAAAACAACGGTCAAATACGTACGTGTATCAAATAATGCACGCGCGCGTGCCGTGTGTGCTTTTGGTTGTTGTGGTGCTCCTAGTCAGAAAGCATCACCAACTGCGCGCGCACGTACTGTTTGTCGTATCCTGCATTCCTGCCAGCGACAAGCCGTACGGTCACTGCATCACCTGAACAACTGTTTGCCTAGATAGGCTTAAGGGATATATTTTGCCATACGATATGTATGCTGTATGCACTATGCATGGTCTAGTCCAGTCCAGTCCAGTCCCGGCCATCACATTCCTACCACTGTATGCACACTGATATGATCAACTGGCTCTGCCTGGCTGTACTGATCCTGGCTCGGTTTATGTCGACCGTCTTGTCATGATTCAGATGAGGTCTTGGCGGTCTTGGGGGGCGGCCGCGGCGGCGAGGCAGTGGTGGACAGCCGGGGTTTCTTCCCGGTGGCGCTGAGCACGTCGGCGGGGACTGTGCAGCTGCTGCTGGAAGACCAGACGCTCTGCAAGGTCTGGAAGGCCTCCATCGAGGGCATGCTGTCCGATCACAAGCTCAAGCCCAGATGCTACTGACTGGCCGCGAGCAAATATGCATGTGGCGATTGTTCTACTCGGACCGAGCTGAACTGCCTGGCGACGTTCTGAACTCACGTACCGCATTAACAGGTGAACAGCCCAACCCTTAGAGCCACCTACTACATTGTGGCGAAGTGCAGCATGTTTGCATCTTGTAGCATCACCCTGTACGCCTGTACATGTTTGTATGCGAGTAAACTACAAGCAAAAATAAAGAATATATAGAAAATAAAAATGGATTTTACGACCTCCCAAACAGAATAAAAATATCCATTCAACTCACTGGTAAAAGCATGACTACCAGCCCATAGCATAAGTAAACAGCAGCTTGTCCATCCAAACGACTAGACTAACTTGGAAGGGATTTGTGATGTTGTCATGCGATACATGTGGGTGCCAAAACTGATGTTTCGGCTAATGTCATATCAAAAACAGGCAACTAACTCGTAAAACAAAACAGGCGCTCAGTCCCAAGGCAGAATTGTAAGAGCATAGTCCAATCAACATACAGCACAGCTGCCCACTAGATTGCTTGTCATACACCATAGTTATCCGTTCTTTTAAGGCGTCATGCATCAATAATCAGATGGAGTGATAACATCATCGATCTTGAGAATCATCTTCACCACCTGCGTTGCCAGCAAGATTTGCTGCTGCTTGCCGATCAGTGTTTCAAAAACGTTTTGTTCTTTCATGTCGTTGGTCCCAACGTCATTGCAGTCAATGCCACAATAGGGATTGCTCTCCTGCAAAGGTGGTCCGAAATCTCATGTTACTTCAAATGCAAAACATGATTCAGAAGGAATGATACAGCAATAATAATACATAGCACTACGAACTTAAAATGACCACATAAAATGCACTGCATTGACCACAAGTAGTAGGTTGTAGGACTGTACAAGCAGATGCACTTATTGGGTTAGCTTAAGTGAGACATGAAGCCAATTTTATCACAAGCCCAACACACACCAGGAGTTAGGCACACTGATCTGACTAACATGTTCAACGGTCCAGAGTCCAGACATTGCATTGCATCAACAAGAACTAAGATCAGATAATAACTCACAACTTGTATTAAAACAAAAGAATAAAGGTAAAGGAAATATACAAACACAGTACCTTAACTTGTTCAGATTTTACCGCTGTCAACGTATCAATAGGTGGCAAACCACTGTTTTCTGCTAAGGCTAGTGGAATTCCATCCAACGCATCAGCAAACGACCTGATAGCATACTAAAAGTAAAAAAGAAACACAATCAGAAGATAAATACTGCATCTTATTGCAACTTAATGTCCAAATTCAGCAATTACCTGCTCAACTCCAGGATGTCGATCTGCAGCAGCTTCGACAGCAATTGAGCAAGATATCTCAGCTGAGCCACCACCATAAACAATAGAGTTATTGCGGATCAGATTCCTAGCCACACAAAGAGCATCATGAAGACTTCGCTTGGTCTCCTCAATCATCATTTTGTTGCCTGCACAATTGGTGTTAGTTTTTATCATGGAAACTCCAATCACAATATATCTTTTCAGCCAATTGATTATTGAAATCAATGAATTAAGATTAAAAAATCGGCACTGGAATAAAAAAAAAGTGACCATCTGTTATGTCCACAGTGCCTTGCTGTTTTTCATTGTTTTAAGCTAGCAGTTGGGGCTGCTGCTGCTCAGGTAGTTAAAATTGCAGTTCGAGGTCTTAGAATCACATAAATGCAACACACAACTAAATAGTATACCACATGATTGACATTATGATACGATAATTTGTACCAATTTTACAACCCCACTTGTTAAGTACAAGCACCAAGTACTCTCAAATTACAACCTGGACAAGAACCAAAGTAGCAATGGGACCAAATACTCCAGAATTATGATCTGACTAAGACCAACAGTAATTGTTCAGTTTATTGTCTTGAAAGTTACTAAATTGTATTATCGTACATATCATTGCGCAATTGGCACGATGTAATAAGTATTCCACAATCACAATTATTATCTACAATTATGCAATTATTTGATTCGACAATTCAAAGCAGAATAGTGAGATAACTGAATACTGCCAACACTTACACAATCACTTCCACTTTATGCAAAGCAAAGTGAAAGTAAAAACATGCATGAATACTGCCAACACTTACACAATCACAATCACTTCCACTTTATGGGTGAAAGTAAAAACATGCATGACCCAACAAAGAATATGAAGATATGTATATGCAAACATGAAGAAAGAGACAAATACATCAGAAGTTAAGAACATACCACCACGAATGAAGATAGTTACAGCTCTAGAATTTGCACACTGCTCAATGTAAAGCATCCGATCCTTTGTTGTTCCAAATGACTTCTCTCTAACTAATCCAGCCTATTTAAGCAGCGCATGCAAATAAAAAAATATGTCAGCTACTAGTAATACAATAAAAAGATGCCAAGCATACCCAACCATTTATACAGCGCATATTATCTAGTATAATTACTGTTTAAGAATTTGAAGTGACCGCATAGTGTGTCGGAGGCAACATAATTTCTTTGCGAGTGCTGAAGACAACATGACTACACCAGAAATAAGTGCCAGCCCTACTCAACTACAAAGAATTGCGTGAAGATTAACATAGGGTTGAGGGTTCAATATTCAGTTTAATGCGCAGTGGTCAACCAAGTATCACCACAAATCCACATCTTGCCAGGCAAAGTCATAAAAAAAACAGCATGGCACATTTGGAAAGTGGAAATAATGAAATGGCAGGATTTTTGAGCAAAAACGACCAAGAATTGCTAACTGGAAGTTTCTCTTCAAACAGGAACTAGCTCTCCATGTGTGTAGAGTTAAAGTGCAACTAAAACCTCAAATTTTTGCCTGACTACATTCTTACTCGATGAGGGTTTGTAAATTATCTCTTTTGCTTGTAAATAACCTCTTATACTTATTTAATTATACTGTAAGGGCCTCCCCTAGAGTTTTTCGGTAAAAAAAGTCAGAGGAAACATCCTAACAATTCCACAATAAACAAATATATCTTGTCAGTTTAACTAATAAGATACACTTACGGTTAGAAACAATTACCAAGTATATAACTATATATATACAAAATAGTTTCATACCAAGGCAATCCCTAATCACCGCATATGCTCTCTCGTCTCAACCCTCAACTACTTAATATTTCACATAGGTTTCTAAAATTGAACAACTGAACACCAGTCTCCACGAACACATGCATATTCCTTATTACTTGAGGGGGGAAAAACAATGCAGAGCAGTTATACCTTTCCAAGTTTTTCAGGGCTCAACTCTTGAAATCTTGGAACAATCCGCCCGCCTGCAATCAGTTTTCAAATGTTAGGTACAATTGTTACAAGTCATTCAGAGTCATGTTGAGAGGTATCCATATGGACCTGTAGCTATGGCAATCAATTCCAATTCGACACCACCAACCCATCTGACAGCGGGCAGATTTCTGTGCATCAGCAAATGATTGGCTTCATCATCAAAACCCCATTGGCAAATAACTAGGGTTGCACCAACATCCTACAAACAAAAAAGAGCCAAAGGCCCAAGGGAAACAAAAATAACATCATAAAGTATTCTAATGAAGGAATCTGGATATGATAAACAGGTGCTAAGAAACATAACGATCAACTCATAAAAATATGGTGGCTATACCCTACTACAAAAAAACAGTTATCTTATGTAGGCTTTTACCTTGCATTTCTGAACCATCTCATCAAAGTATTTCTGCTCTTGCTCGCGCAGTGTCTGGAATTTCTCTACAGTGTCAATGTCAACCTTATGCTTTGTCTTAGGCTTCGGGGGCTCAAATGGGCAGGTCAGGATAGCAATCTTAGCATCCTCAATTCTCTTTGGCATTTGTGGATGGCTCATATCTTTGTCTACAACAATTCCGTAAACAAGCTCAGTGTCCTCTAGCTTCCCGCCAACCTTGCCTTCAACTTTAATCAAGTCCAAGTTTACATCCTTCCTTTCCAAATCAGCAACTGCAATGACTGCCTTGACGGCAATCTCAGCCAGCATCCGCTTACAACGGTTAACACTGCAGAGCAAGAAAATGGATCAAATCAGACAAGCATTTAAAAAACCTGCATAGAATCTACCCATAAAAAGAAATACTTTTTAAGGCGTAAGAAATATATTTCCTGGTAGATCAACACATTTTCTTCAAACAAGTTCCATGCTAGAAGTGGAACTGTAGACACTATTGTTGTAAAAGGAAGGAAGGATAATGTTTCCATTAGTTAGAAGCTAAAATCAGATTATGCGAAGCAAAATAAGAGACCAACATCCCAGGTACGTAGACCTTGAGGTTGAAAGGTTATTATGCATATGAATCAACAAATGATAACACGTGAGATTTAATGGAATCTCCTTCTGTTATCCTGTGAGATCAGATCAGCTTAAAGGGGAGACAACACTGAATGGTTCCATGGCAAATCACCCTTACCTGACAAGAAAGTTAAAAGACAAAAGTCGTGCAAGATACACAAATAACATAATCCAATCTTCAGAATACTGCCAAGTGCCAAGGTCAAGTATTATAAACCACAAGATAACACCAGAACTTGTTTGCAACAAGTGAAAATTGTCCTTATGTTCCTCTGAGAGGTGAGAGCCTATTTCATGACAGATATGAAACCCATCTCCAACCAACACCCAGAACTGAGACTAATACAGGTTTGTATTAATGAGTTGATAAATTAAACAGAACATCTTATGACTTACATCTTTGAGGACAGAGTTGTCATGCAGGTCTGCACCAAGGGATCTATATTTGTAGAATTGAACTCGAACTTTTGGGAGATGCATTCAAGGTGATCAAAAGCTATCCTTGAGGCCATCTCATAACCTTCGGCAATCCTTGTCGGGTGAATACCACGTTCTAGCAGTTTCTCAGCTTGTTCTAGGAGCGACCCAGCCATGACAACCACCCCGGTGGTACCATCCCCAATTTCATAGTCTTGACTGCGGGATAGCTCCACCATCAGCTTCGCAATCTGATTGTCAACATCCATTTGCTCCAGGATCGTTGCCCCATCATTTGCTGACAATTCATAACGTAATGTGCTCATTCAGTAAATGAAACAACAGAGGAATCAAGAAGAATCACACTACAAAAATACACGTAGCCGCAAAATCAACTATTAAGATCACAAACACAGGGCCAGGAGGCAGATCCCCCAATCCACATGGCATGTTGACACCTGATCTCACCATCGCAGCAGTAAAACGGCGGGTTCGCTTCACTGGAAATCACTAGTTGACTACAATAACTGCACTGCCGAAATGGCAAGCTAACATTTCCACCTCACACGAACTATTCTAACCAGTGCCAAAACGTAACGAAACCAAGAAACACAACAGAATGAAGTAAATGCTTGCAAAGATGTCAGCACACTAGCTAGAAAATGCATCCTTTCCTACCCTAGGCCATCGAATCAAAGCCCTTTCCAATGGCTCAATAACCCCACACACACCTAGATCTCAAGACCTATACGCTGCTCGGCCAAAAACCCTGATCCTCAAAGCATGCGATGCAAGGGCCAGATCCCAAGGAAGCAACGCACCCACGAAGTAAGCTAAATCGGGAAGCTAAGCGAGTAGATAGAAGGGAGTGTGGGAGTTGGCGGGTGGTTAGCGGTTACTGATGGTGACGTCGCCGTCGGGGGACTGGAGCATCTTGTCCATGCCCTTGGGGCCGAGGGAGGTGCGGAGGATGCGGGAGACGGCCTTGCCAGCGGCGATGTTGGCCTTCTGCGCGTCGAGCCCCCGCAGACGCGTCTTCTTCTCCTGCTCCTTAAGGATGATGAAGGGCCGGCCGAACTCGTCGAAGGCCAGCGCCATGGCCGCCGCCGCCGACGCGTACTAGGCGCAGCGCGCTCTGCTCAGAAGGTTCTAGAAGGGTCGGATCGGAGCGGGTGAGGTTCGGGGAGGAGGCGGCGCGAGGGGAGCGAGCGCTGTGGCGAATTCTAGATGCCAAAACCCTTTCGGGATGATTCCCTAAAAGGAAAATCACCAGCTTCATGGGCCGAAATGGGCTGGCCCATAGCCTCCCGAAAAGCCGGCAATTACTCCCGCGCCCCGCGAATACTCCCCGATCAGGGCCAGCCCTCCTAGAGCCCATCCAGCCCAGCTCTCTCTGAAATATATAAAGTCTTTTCCGTACTCTTGGACTCCCACCCACCACGATATACATGTTATATCATTTTTATTACTTTTGATATATTTAAGAGAGGTGTTTTTAGGTTTTTTTTAACAACTACATAAATATTAAAATATAAATAAAGAATAGATAGTGATTACTTGCTTTTGCTTTGCTTTAAAATTTACGCAGCTTGTGTTGAGAGAAAAAGTATTAAAACACTGCTCTATATTTAAATACTGTTTCTGAGATACTTCACCGTGTGTCTCCCGATTGCGATTAGGACCTAATGGTCTTTCGTGATCGGTGTGCAGACTTCAAAGCACGAGTAGGAATGAAGTTTTCTGGTACTTTTAGATTCTGTAGGGTGCATACATTGACTCTCAAGCCCCTACCTCGTCTCTACTCTGACTATACTGTAGAGTTTAGACTTTCAGACCATTGTGCCTTATTCTTCTTCTGATTTTCTAACGACAGTGCTAGTCGATCTGTGCAACTTAATGTTTAGATATATAGTTCACAACATTGACTTGAGTATTCAATCTTGATTTTTGAAGGGCAGGATTTCTATTATTTGCTGCTGGTACTGCTATGTAGTTAGGCCAGGACGGTTATTTCGTGGTATACTGTTATAGTCTTTTGACCGTAACGGGTAAACACCGCCAAGTGAGGAGGCACCGAAAGAAAGAGCGCTCCTCTTTTTATATAGATAAGGTTAGCCCTAATAGTTTAAAATCTATCTTATTTAATACAATTAATTACTAAAGGTAAGATAATATCTATATTATCTAATTATCTAATCATTTATAATATAAAGATATGCATCTAAGAGTAAACCCAACTCACCTCTTATACCTTCTATCTTAAATTATAAAGAGAATTGAAAAATATGAGCTCCAACCTACCCCTATCAGGAGCTTCTATTCTAGGGAGTTCTCTTTTCACCCTTACATCTAGGAGTTTTCTTTTTCCTATTTTCTTTAATATTTTTTATTCGTTATTTCTTCTTTTTCCCTGCCTCCACCTCCACCTGCCTCACGACTAGCTCATGGCACTATAAAAAAACACAGCCATTCAAAACCATAATTTGCATTAGTTTCTTTTTTTTTTGTAAATAATACTACATGCGAGCATGCATGAAAAATTTCTATCACTCGGTTGTATAATACTAGTTCACATGACTAGTTTATGACACCTTTAAAAAAGCACCAACGTTCAAAACCATAATTCATTTTAAAATAATAATTCATGGGTGCAAAGTAATAATAATGTTTAGATAAATAATAAGGGTGAGTAATAGGGAGTGTGGGTTGAAGATAAATTTGATATAGGATACCCTTAATTTTTGTTTTTAAGTACATCGATCAGATAAGAGCCGCCCGATAAATAATACCTACCGGTACTGCGTATGACCATTCTTGCGCAGCTCGACTTGCAAGACCCGTCTGCCGTCTGATAGTCTGCTATTGGTAGAACCATCCAAAAGAGGGGCCAGGTTAGATGATTCATAAGCTTTAATTGGTCAAATAATCGCGGTTCTTTTGCCCTGCTTGCATTGGTTCA
Source organism: Guadua angustifolia (assembly GCA_036346375.1). Lineage (NCBI taxonomy): Eukaryota > Viridiplantae > Streptophyta > Magnoliopsida > Poales > Poaceae > Guadua > Guadua angustifolia. The sequence goes on along the minus strand of CM070518.1, from coordinate 21,479,072 downwards.
ACAAGATACAAATCTGTTTTCTTGTCGTCTGCTTACTCCTTCAGCAAACTTGACTCCGCAGCATTACGCTGTGTTGAACTACTGGCCTTGGGTTCTTCTGCCGACTCCCCAGACCTTTTACCTAGTTTAGCAGATTCAACACTTACTAGAACTAAAGTTTCTTCCCTGCTGATGTTTGATGGGTACACTGAAACTGAGTAGGGCAGGTATTCTAGAACAAAACACCAAATGCATGACTTGCCTTGTGATGCCCTGATAATGAAAATCGTGGTGTGTTTTCGTCTGACTGGACATATTCATGCTAAGAAAAGCATCACTGGAAACAGGACAGGATGTAAGCAAGCAACAGTTTCTGGTTAATTCGGAAGGAAGTTGCAGTCCATGGATCATTGTTTGGTCTGGCTGTTCGTGCACGGTGCACCAAACTGATATTGCCGCCAGTTCATAGTAGCAGAACAAAATTCCCCGACCTATATTAATTGATACTACTACCACCAGTAGCAGGAGTAATTTGTTATGTGTCACAGTCATGATGGTAATGTCTGAACAATCTCCAAGACCGCCTCTTGGACTTCAGAAGCAGAACGTGAGGGTTGGTACTAGGTAGCTGTTGCCCTGGCCATTGCTCCCCAATTTACTAGTACAGCTCCTCCACTCGCATAGTTGCAGGAGACGGACCGCCACTTTGGCCGCGTGAGCAATGTCTGGTGAGTAGCAGTAGTAACCAGCCTCTGCCGCTTGGTCGTGCGCTTCCCACCCTTCTTTTTTTCCAATCCCTGTCAACAGTGTAATTACACATATTGATCCGTTATTAGGATGGTTCATGTAGAGCCATCTAGAGCGACGATGAGATTTGTCTCACATTGCTTATATAAAATAAGTATATAATCTCCGCTGAACATAACACATCAACTCTTTTATATGAAACGAAGACGAAAGTGTAAATACTGTACATATCTAGGTTTGCTTCATGGTAGGTGTCCCTCCGGATTCTGATTTGTTCCCGTCAGCTCCTAGGATGGGCTAGTAGCCCAACACCCAATTGGGAACTCTTCACTGTTGTAGTCTCTAAATTTTTTTTTTCAAAACAAACTCCCATGCGATTTTTTATTTGTAAATATGGCCACTAGGCCTGCAAAACATGCGCACGGGGAGCACTGCATTAGGCAGCAATCAAAAATATTTTAAAAAATACCATGGTACTATAGCGTTTTCTTTTTCTTTTTAATTTCGGATTGTCGTTGAGTGGAGGTGCTACAATACTGTAGTTTTTTCATGCTACAGTACCACGGTATTTTTTTAATTTTGGTTGACGTTGAGTGAGGGTACTGCAATACCTGATGCGGTGCTCTCTCCGTGCGCGGCACATATTGCAGTTCTCCCTGTATGCGGGTTTTACGGACCCGGAGACCACGTTAAAAAAAAACGTATGAGAGCTAATTCTAAAAGTATAATTTTTAAGAAGCTACAACAGCGAAAGTCCCCAGTTGGAAGTCCAAGTTCTTCTCCGACCGCGTCAGTGTCGCTTGATGGCTACTGCACTATTGTTTGGGTTGGTATTGCACTATTGCTCGTCCTCTCCGTAACATTGCCCTGATTACCGGGTAATTCTTGTTTCTGTAACTGCTTTTATGAGTAAACCCAGTGTGTGTGACCCATAACGATGGAGTTCTATTCCCAGCAACCTCCTGTACTACCAGCAATGAGTAACTAGGGCTGTAAACGAATCAAACTCGAGCAAGTCTGAAAAATTAGGCTCGAGCTCAGTAAAACTCGAGTCGAGTTCGAGCTAGGGTCCAAACCTCGATCCAGGTTCAAGCTCGGCTCGATCCAAGCTCGAATAAACTCTGTAAGTCTGCTAAACTCTATAACAAACTCGAGTAAACTCGTCTCAAATAACCTCGACAATAAACTCGAGTAATCTTGGTCTTTAAGTTTAAGTAGGCTCACAACTCATTCAAAATTCGAATCGAAGCTCCCACGAATCAAGTTTGAGCAGTCTACGAGCCTCTAAACTTCTTTTACAGCCCTATGCGTCCTATAGGCAGGCAGCCGCCCTCCTTGCCTATGAGACGTACCAGAGTCTTGAGGTTTGACTTGATCCGTTACATGGAGACTACCTTCGACGGAGCACAAGATGTCGTCACCACCCTACTCGTCCAGTACACAAATCACCCCTCAATTAAAGATTGCAAGTTTCCTGAGATTCTACGCGACCACTTGTCGCCGTACACACATTTGCGAAAAATCCTCTTCATTTCTTCAAATTACGAATAGGTCCCTGTAGATTACGAATAGGTCCTTCGCGATTTTTTGTGAGGAGAAGATTTTTTTTCTAAATCGCATTTGGGTCCCTCGTGCGCCGTTTTACGAAAAAAAAAACTCCCGTTAAATTCAAATCATGAACAAGTCCTTTTCTAATTTTTCAGGATAGCGGACAGGTCTAAAAACGTAATATTCAGGTCTATACTCTTTACATCTAGATCTTTTTTCCGTTTTTCTCAGGAAAAAATGTTTTCGTCACCAGAAATATGTGTGCAGACTTTTTCCCCATCTCGATTTCCCATCTTGATCTCTGATATTTTTTAAATCATGTATTATTACTCGGTGAACACATAGAGTGTTAGACTCGACAAAAGAATATTGTCATCTCTAATAATTTTTCAATCTTTTCCCTCTAGACTTTTTCCCCACCGCGATTTTTCACCTCGGTCTCCAATATTTTCCAAATAATTCGTCGAAAGAGATATTTCTATAACTCTATCTCTCTATTTTTTCCCCATTTCGCTCATTATTTCGACGATTTAAAAAATAACACGGCGTCGGAAAAAAATGTAATTTTTTCTACGAAAAACGGCACGTGTGGTGTGTTACACCGCGAAAATTTTTGTGTCCTTTCAGCCGTTTCGCTCATTATTTCGACGATTTAAAAAATAAAACGCCGTCGAGAAAAAAAGAAAATTTTTCTACGAAAAAACGGCACGCGCATACGCTGCGAGTCTCTGATATTTTTTTAGACATGTATTATTACTCGACGAACGCGCAGAGTGTTAGACTCGACAAAAGAATATTGTCATCTCTAATAGTTTTTCGCCATTTTCCCTCAAGACTTTTTCCCCATCGCGATTTTCCAGCTCGGTCTTCAATATTTTCCAAATAATTCGTCGAAAGACATATTTGTACAACTCTAGCTCTCTATTTTTTCCCCTATTTCACTCATTATTTTGACAATTAAAAAAATAAAACGTCGCCGAAAAAAAAGACTTTTTTTCTAGAAAAAACAACACGCGCGGCGTGTTACACCGCGAAAAATTTTGTGTCCTTTTAGCCGTTTCACTCATTATTTCGACGATTTAAAAAATAAAACGCCGTCGAAAAAAAGAAAATTTTTCTACGAAAAAACGGAACGCGCAATGTGTTACGCCGCAAAAAAATTTGTGTTCTTTCAGCCGTTTTACTCATTATTTCGACGATTTAAAAAATAAAACATCGTCGAAAAAAAAATGCGCGGTGTGTTACGCTGCGAAAATTTTTTGTGTTCTTTCAGCCGTTTTACTCATTATTTCGACGATTTAAAAAATAAAACGCCGTGTAGGACGTCCAGACAGACAGACAACCCAGTATCGGTGGCGAATCCGAATAATAATAAAGGTAGAGCTTTTACGTCGAAGTTCGAACTCAACATAAACATACTAATGTTATATCTACCAATTTATTGCCAACCAAATTCCAAATTCATACATATTAAATCAGAAAGACAAAAATATCAATCAGACAATAGAATATAGACTTGGGACAATAAAATACAAAAATCAGACATCAGTTATCACAACAAAAGGCATTTAGACATGAGGCATTGCATTGGGACTTAGGGCAATTTTTTTATACCGAGCAAAGCAATCAATGTCGCTAACAAATTAGTCTAACTTTGGTGCGATCGTCCTAGGGATTAATATGAAGCTGAGAGGCTCCTCGTCCTCAGTCGCTCCTCCTTGTCGATTGTCTCGATTCCTATCTGGGCTCTGGCGATGCGCGTTCGGCCACTGGCTGGACGGAGCGAGCCTCAGTTCCTCTTTGGGTTTTGGAGATGCGTGTTCGGTCGTCGGTTAGACGACGCTCTGAGCGGCCAATTCCTCTCCTCTAGTAATGTGTGTTCCGCCCAGCTCCCGACAATGCATGTTCCGCCCAGCGCTCCGGCTGGTGATGCGCGTTCTGCCCGGTACTCCTCGATCGCGATTACGCCTGCAGCAGGTGGTCACACCGCCGTCGTCGCCGCCCGCAATCATTCGTGTGTCGTTCTGTCGCCTACGAGACGACACCGACATTGTTCATCTCTCGGACTCCTGGTGTTGCGCTACAGTAAAGGATGCCGAGTACTGTACCAGGTGAAACCCCATGAGAGTAAGGGAGCTGGTGACTAATTTTGATGGCTTACTTGCCTGGCAGTATTATTTTTTTTCTTACATCTTACTCCTAGTTGCCAGTCCTAAATCTACCGATTTGCCGCCATAGCGTTGGAGATACTGGAAGGAGAGAGGTTTAGCCGATTGGAGGTGGGGCTAGCGCCTCAGCCAGCCTCAATGGTGGATCCGCCACGGCTAGTATATATATATACGTACGTCCACAAGTTGACATGAAGAACGGAGGTACTAAAGACTTGTTTGTAATCTAGGAATTTCGTTAGAAACAGTTTAATTCTTGCAATCTTGCGAAATAAAAAAAATCCTACGTTGTAAATATGGTCCAAAATCTCATGCGCATGGACGTGCAGAAGGAGACAATGTAAATCCACAAAAATCACAACACCTCCACATCAGGGTTGCATACTTGCATTAGTATATTTTCTTAATTACTTTGGGCCGCAAAAGCCGAGGTGCACACGCGCTTGTCTGTGGAATGTTAAATCCTAATGGGTGGGTGGCTAGGTTACTTAGATCATGATGCGTAGATGCAACATCGCCTGGTTAGTTGATAAGATGAAACCGGTTAAGTTGATGAGAATATTGTTTAGATGAATAGATGGGGATAGAGGGTGCATGAGATAGAGGTCATATACTTAGTAGCCATTATTTTCTTCTACTAACCTTTAATTCATCTTAATATACACCACTAATAGCAACTCTTAGTATGCACTTATCACTCCTATAGTAGGGAATTATGTTGGGCCCAGCTCAAGGATGGAAGTTGGAATGTGCTCCATTAGATCCCGTTCAGAGTAAGGGAATTTTTTCATGTTCGCGCTTACCGCTGTTTTAATACGCAATTATTTGGATCTACTTAAAGGTGAAAGTTTTATTTTTTGAAAATTAACCAGTAAGCCTTACATTTACTAAAGAAAGTAGAACAACAGCCCAAGCTACAAATGCGCACACACTTATACACTCACGCCCACGCACACACCCAAATGCCTCTACCCGAACCTCACAAGCGCGCGGTGAAGAGGACTCGAAGCCGAGCGAGCTTGGCGCACAACTGGCGTCTTGCCAACTGGGCTAAGCTCAATTATCCAAGATAGAAGTTTGAATACTCACTCCATTTAGGCCCTGTTTATAGTGTGAGATTTTTTTTTTTCGGTTCGCTTGTTGCAACTTTTGTTTTCTTTTGAGAAAGAAAGACCAATGGTAGTAACTCTACAAACAACCAACCACCAACTAAATAATTGAAAATTTGTCACTTAAAAATTGACCTTTTGGATATGATATGATGCCATTTAAGTTAATGATATATATAGAATCATCTGAATCAATAAAATATGAATCCAGTAGCAAATTTACAAAACCACATATTTAAAATGACAAATATCCAAATATCTCAACACAGCTCAAAACACTAGTCGTATCCTATTTAGGAATTCCGGCTTGAGGCTAACATAGACTGCGCTGCGGGGAGATTTGAGGATAACCCCCCAAGTTGAGAAGCCCTTCATAAATATGCCCTATATGTGTCTATGACATATGGGCCCTGGACCCATATGTCATGGACATAGAGAGGAGCATATTTACAAAGCCACGTCAACTTTAAGGTATACTTACAATTAGTTCCTGCGCTGCGCCCGCCGCCCACAGACCCGTCCGTCCTTCCTCCCAAATAAATTCGCCGGCATTACGGCGAGTAACTCCTCCTCGCTTCCATGTTTCCTTGCATTGTCCGTCTGACCCGAACCGAACCGAGCGGAGGCCACGCCGAGAAATCCAACCTAAGGAACCTGCGCAACGCAACAGCTGCTTGCCAAGGTGCGATCTGTCCTCCTCCACTTCTTGGCGTCGGAGATGGACGGCGGTGATGCGCGTCGGAGATGAGGTGCAAGCTCCACCCCTACGCAAACGCCGTCGGCGTCTGCGCGCCCTGCCTCCGCGATCGCCTCCTCGCCCTCGCCGCCGAGCGCGACCAGGCCGCGGGCAGCGACGTCGACTGCAGCAGCTCGCCCCCTCCCGCGGCCCCGCGCGGCCACAGGGGCTTCTTCCAGCGCTCCGTCTCGCCCTACCGCGCGCACCGGCGCTCCGACGCCTCCTCGTACGCGTCGTCGTCCACCACCTCGTCCTCCCACCACCACCAGCCCAACCTCCTCTTCTTCCGCACGCCGCAGGTCGGCCCCGCCGCCGCCGCCGCCGCCGTCCGCGCCGACGAGCCCGTCGAGGAGAGCAAGAAGGCCGCGCGGAGGCTGCCCTTCCTGGCGGCGATCTTCGGCGGCGGGCGCCACGCCCGGAAAGACAGAAAGAAGAACCCTCCTCGGATGTCCACCTCGTGGCTCTCGGCCATAGTCCGCCGCAAGCGGAGGCCGGACGCGCCGGCGTCCTTGCCGCTGCCGCTCGACGAGGGGCCCGAGTCCCCAGGTGGTAGCAGCTGGTGGTTCCCCTCGCCATCCCCGGCCAGGCAGCACCGGCGCAGGCCCGGGGGCTCGGGCGCCAGCGGCGACGGGATCTCGGGGTTCTCTTTGTGCCTGAGCCCGCTCGTCCGTCCCAGCTCCGGTTGCGGCCGCCGGCGATGCCAGCCGCCGGATCAGTCCTCCCTGGGAGAGAGCCACCGGCGGCACCTGTCGGCCGGCGGCGCCGCGTCATTCGGGCGCAACCCCTCCCGGAAGCTCGTCGACATGGGTAGGTTCCGATGACGCGTATGATCTTGCGCGCTTCGGCCGGCAAATTTCTCTTTTTTTTTGTTTCCCTGTCAATTCCATCCTTCTTATTTTTCCCTGAAAATTTTGACCTTTCGTTAATCTCGACGATGATGATCTGATGCTTGTCACTACTACGAGAGGGAAAGAAAAAATAGGAAGAAAAGAAAGAATCAGTGCGAATTTAGAGTATTTGTTTTGGTTTGTTCGTAATTTGGCAGCAGCATACATTGGATTGGTACTTGTTTGTAAGGAAGACGCCAATTACGACGACTTCGATTTTGTTCGTCGCTGGGCTTCGTCCCCGTTTGTTTTGGTTGCTTCTCCTCCCCTCCGCTGCTAGTATTTCTACAGCTCTCGAGTGTGTGTGTGACTGACTGTAAACACTGGAAAACATATTCGAAATGTGCGAGCCATGCAAGATTGGGAAGATATATTAGTACATGGGAAACGTGACGTGTGAGTACGTTATTTCCTCTGTTCAAGTTTATTTGTCAATTTTGACTTTGAGTCATTAAGTTTTAATCAGCGATACGTTTTAAAATAGTAGTATCTAGTCATGCTCATGACGCGTATAAGATTCGTAATCAAAAGAAGTTTACCAATATACCGTCAAATGTGGACCTATTAAAGTAAAAACTGATAAGTAAATATGGACGGAGGAAATATTATTTAGCAGTGCGAGGAAAAATGAAATGGGATGCGAGGAAGAAGAATCTTCAAGAGTTGCAGGCATTGCTTGTGCTTGTGCCAGTGCAGGGACGATGATATTACAAGTCAGCAGCTTCACACCGTGAGTTGGAGCTTGACACCTTTATGGTGTATACGCCTACATACATACAACGTCGTGAGTCAAGGTTCGCAATATTGTCCATTATCGGTCGTATTAAGTTGGTATCGAATACCGGTCGGTAAACTAGTTAAATTCATAAATATTTAAAAATTTTAAAAAATATGCGACATAAATATCGCTCGATTTTCAAACTTGAGTGCCAAGAAGTCAAGTTTGCAAAATCGCTCATAAAATTCCGGTCAATTATTGAGGTATATCCAGCGATTATCGATGAAAATCGTTTTTTTAAAATCCATCAAAAAGTTTGATTTCGAAACTCCTCGGTTTCTACCGATTTTCGACCCGATTTTTTTTATTTTCAAAAATATGTCAATTATTCGTGATGTTGATATTGTGAACCTGCTCCGAGTCGTAGGTGCTAGCGATAGCTAAGTTATTAGTACTCACTTGCACGTGGGTCTCACCAGACCAGTAAAAAAGTTATCACTTTTCTAATTCTTTTTTTTTTAATCTAACCTCCTCTCGACACGTATCAGTCTGTTTTGGTTTGCTAGAAAATCATGGTAGCGCCGACGAAAATTTTATAACGCCAGTAAAATCCAATGACACACATCGGTCTGTTTGTTTTTGACGTGGATTCTAGATTCTAGCTCTAAAAGCTGAATAGAAAACAAACAGTCTGATTCTAAGAATCAATTCTCGTAATATAGCCCATCCGTATACACTAGAATCCACAATCCATTTTATACGTGCTTCCGTGGATTATGAAGAATACAATATATGAATGACTCTGAAAGTTCTAATTAATTACCCATCAAATACCTCAGAATCTAAAATCCAAAAATCAGCTTCTCTAAAAACCATAATCCATAATAATCAGCTTTCGGAGATTTCAAATAAAAACAAGCAGATCCTTAAACCTGCCTAGCGACTAGCGAGCCACATCATCTTCGAGCAAAGCGCTACGCTACGCTACCAACACGGAGTAAAATAAATCTGAGCAAAACATACGACGCGGATTCCATGAATTGGGTTGAGGTGGTGCTTTCCTTCACCGGACAAGATTGCCACCTTGGACGTCGACGACACCGCTACCTCTCCGGTTTCTCAACGCGTCTCCCGATAATTTTTCACCTTCTCCAGGCGTTTCTCCAAAGATTTACTGGTATCTGAAAGCACAAAATGATCCGGTCAGCTCTATGTTTTCTCACTGGTGAATACAAGTCAGATTTAAAAGCAAATGTGTAAAGTACGTCATGTCCTTTTCTATACCCAGTCCAGGAAACATCGTAAAGAAATGGATTTTTTTTTGGTTTGTATAAGTCAACTATGCAGTGTGTACTGGGCATGCAATGCTTCAGGCAAGTGCTCGGCATTTGGGCGTTGAAAGAAACCTCGATCGAGCAGAAGAGGGAATATTGTGAACAATTGCTAGTGGTTGGTGCTCGATGGCATCGTGGAAAATGGGGGGTGGGCAGCTCCTGCATCCACCGTCTCCTAGCCCCCTTCACTTCTACCAACTACGAAATATATGAAAGCATTATGTAAACCAAATGTTGACAGTATAATTAAATTATTCGCCTTTCCTTCTTAACTTAAGTTTTTAGGTAAACTGACTAATGCATGCAGCTCAATATGATATCATACCTAGAGTCTATACGTGAGGAGAGTGTTGAAGTGTAAGTAAATTAACCGTCTTTCCTCGTTAGTTTAAGTTTTTAACTGATTGGTGCACGCAACTCAATACAAAAACACTGTAAAATGGAATATATATTAGACTGAGACGACTAATGAATGCGTGGGAGCGTCCTGCCAAAGGGAATATTAGTAGTCGATTGCCGTCTTTCCACATAAGTAACCACCCTTCCTTCTCACGCGAAAGTGCCAGGCCAAAAGCTAGATTTCCTAGTTGGTATTGGTCAGATACCAAATTCTAGGGAGCTACGATAATCTATCAGCGGCGGTGGTCTTACGAGTGACGACACTAAATGGATCAGGCCAGCAGATTAATGGATCAGGCCAGCAGATTATTGCCAAGTGTTGAAAGCTCAACTCAGAAAATCATAGTTTAGTTAGTCCAAGTGGTACAGCATCTTGATGTTGTCACTTGCCCCTTTGTTAGGTTGCAAATTTGGTTCCACAAATTTATATAGAATCAATCTGGGGGACCTACCTCTAGCTGTCTAAACTCAAATTTCTTCTTGAAATCATAAGATACTTAAGGGATAAGCTTTTCTTTTCTGTTCTTTTCTTTGCGGACACCTAAAATGCACCTGAACCCAAAAGTACTTGGAATGAAACACAATCTAGAACCACGGGCTAGCAAACTCACGAGAAACAGCCCACGGGTTTCAGCTTGTGTTGCTGTTCAGAGTTTACTCCAGTGCATCATGCAAATGAAAACCATGAACAGCATGGCGCTGCTGTGTTACATCTGAAACCTTTCCAGTTTCCAGACTCCTAGACCTGAACGAAAACAATAGTGAAAAGTCATGACATGAGGTCCCTCATTTGGGAGTTAGGACATCTCTGAAGGCTTGAGCCTGTGGTGGGTCACGACTCACAAATGCTTCTCATCGGCCTATAGTGGGAAACAAAATCATCCCAGCTCATGAGCCTTCATGTCTACCATATCCATTGGAACAACAGTGGGCTAGTGGAGCTAAATGATTAGCATACCTCAATGTGCTCGATGGGACCCAATCCATACTTCATTTAGATCTGAAAGGCAATGATGGGATCGATGTTAGGCATATTTTCATACAGCACTAGGAGTTTGGTACAAAGGAACCATAAAAAACAGCTGGAAACGGTAACAGGAAGTGCAAACAAGGGCTTACAGGCACCGGTCTCCTCTACTGTAGAATGTAGAATACGACAGAATGAAATGATAAACTAAACAAGTCCTATTTACCACAGAAATACAAGCATCACGATTTTTAATTCCAGGAGATCTTATGACCAAAAAGGTAAAACCTGGTTGCTGCACTTACTCTTCAAACTCATGTAGCACAGTAGCAACTAGCAATGCCTAGAAACGACAAAGACCAAACGAGGAAAATTCTGAAGTCCATGGTTCACTTATTAGTTTCTTAGAGTGCCACGTTCCCTGATCCAGTGTTTAAATTCCACATAGCTGACACTAAAGACTGACATTTGCAGAAACTTGGAGCTGGAGAGTAGGAACTAATGAACTATTATGTCATACAGACACCTAAAGCGCCCTACCAGCAACTTGCTTTAGCCACCACATATCCATGAACACAATATACTAGCAGCTAATTTTTATGAAACTGTGAACAGATAATAGAACTGCTCAAGATGTACAGTACCAAACTGTTTGTGGAATTCAACATAGGAAGAATATTATGCTGTTTATGGATGTCACTGTTTGTTCAATAATCAGTAGAAGTTCATACATGTCAAGAAATTTCCCAATGCTTCGAACTATGCAGGCTAACGTGTGTAATAAGAAGACTTGACCAGTGAGATCTGCATACGTCTTACTCCTATGTAACATGTCTTACTCTTATGTTACATGTCCTTCATACTATGCAGGTTAACAAATGTAATAGGAAGTGAGATCTGCATATGTCTAAACGTTGATCAGCAGCCTGCGGGTATCTGTTCTTCACTACCGTTGGGCAGAAACAAAGCCATGGCATTGCCATTATTATACTGGTGTAATCATAGAATCATGAACAAAGAGTCAAGCAATAGAGGTGGAATGAGAACAAGGTTCATGGATCTGGATGAAGAGCATCAGGGGCGGAGACGGACCGAGTCGTGGCATGAAAAATACATGTAAAATATGTTAAAAAATTCGGTAAAATTATAGATTAGTTCAACAAGGTGTTGCTCGGCCCGAGACTTAGGCCGGCTTCGCCCTTGAAGAACATACTGTGATAACCCGGGGTTATCAGTTTAATTAAAGGATTAATTAAACATTAAAAGTGAAGTAGGCAAAAAAAACAAAATGTAAGGATTAAAAGAGTGCCGTCAGTTCCGTAGTGAAAGATATCGCTCATCGAAGTACCTGACCTGTCCGAGGGCTAGATAGACGCCTCTCGCTAGACCGGGGTTCATCATTCGGCGTTTAATAACTTATCTGGTACGGTATGCGGGTACCGTTAGTGTTTGGAGCAAGGTATGACCTTTTTGCCCTTAGAGCCAAGTAGGAGCAGTAAGGAAGGGATAAGGCCAACAGTGAAGATGGCATCTAGGCAGCCAGTGAGAAGCCAACCCATTCACAAGTCACAACCAGAAGCCAGCTCATTTGCTTCCAGAACCCTCCCACAAACCAAGAGCTAGCAAGACTGCAAGAGCAAGCTTCCAGCCGAAGGAAGCCAAGAGGGAGTCCAGAAGAAGAAGAGAAGGCCATCCAGAAGCCAGAAGAAGAGGGAGTCCAGAAGGGCAAGGAAGAAGCAGCCTGAAGCAAGAAGATCAACACTGCTTCCTCTTCGCCAACTTCTACCTCATCAGCAACAAATCCCTCAACCGATCATCAGGTGCACACCACCAGTAGCTAGCAGATGGGTAGGATAGCCAGTGGATCGGGTCTACCCCTGGGGTTCTCAGTAGTTGGGATCGCCTTAGGGCTAGTGTAGTATCTGTTCTTTCATGTGTAGATCAACCACCCCAACGTTCATCCTAGAACCCCCATTCTCAAGCAAAATCAGTAAAAGCAACAAGCAAAATCATCAAAAAGAAAAAAAAAAGGGAAGAACCCTAGAGAGTAGAGGTAGAAGGGGAGGAGGGAGTAGCTGTGCGCCGCGAGGTGGAGGAGCCGGGGACGCGCCGTGCTGGAGCTGTGCCGGCCGAGCCAAGCCGGAGGAGCAGCGTCGGCCAGGGAGGAGGCGCCGAGCCAGAGGAGGTGGCCGCGGGAGAGGAGCTGCGGCAGTGTCGCGCGGGGAGAAGCCGGCCGGTGGAGCAGGGCTGGAGCTGCGCGGGGGAGAGCTTGGTCCGGAGGAGGCGCAGGAGGCTGTTGGCCCGAGAGGAGACGCTGGGGGGGAGAAGGCTTCGGCCAGAACCAAGAAAAAGAGAAGAGGAGAAAAGGAGAAAGAGGGAAGAAAAAAAAAAGAAAAGAGAAAGAAAAGAGAAAAATGTAGAGAGTTAGAGATTTAACTCGCACCACGAACCACGTCGATTTTAGAATCAATTGTCGGAGCGTGTAAAAATCGGCAAGTGAACCCGTTTAATCTGTGCTAACTAAAACTTGAACGGCAGATCATCAAATTGGTTGGACGCCAAAATAAGTTATTCGCATTAATTGCTCTAGTTAATGTGTATGCTTTCGGTATCCGACCTGAGCATTCCAGCCAATCAGATCCAGTACACGGGTAAGGACGATCCTTCTGTTTTTATCCCAGGCAAGATTTCTGTTGATCATCTTTCTTAAATATTTTCGAATGCTTTTCTGTAAGTATCCATGCCATCACTGCATTGAAAATCTTATATTGCAAGTGAAAACTTTAAAATTGAATTCGGATGGAAAGATGGTTTGTGATGAGTTGTTAAGTTGGTAATTGAAATTGTGGAAATGATGTTTGGCTCGTCCAACGAATGGAGCTGTGAATGTGCGTATCTATATTTATGGTGGGTAAAGGGCGCCGATGAGAAGGAAAGTGGCTGGTGGGGTCCTCTACATAGGCTATAATATAAGGTCAACCAATTGCACTCGGGCATTGAGCCGTATTCCAGTATCAACCATAGTGAGTGAAATCGGTCAAAAAAAGGTTATCACTGTGAAGGCATTATGATCTTCACATTGATGGTTAGGTAGTTATCTAGGAGTGTGAAGGCTGTCATCTCTAATGATTTTTCACATTGATGGTTAGGTAGTTATCTTCACATTGACAAAAGAAGGTTGTTATCTCTAATGATTTTTCACCTTTTTCCCTCTAGACTTTTTCCTCGCCGCGATTTTCCAGCTCGGTCTCCAATATTTTTCAAATAATTCGTCGAAAGAGATATTTCTACAACTCTGTCTCTCTATTTTTTTTCCCCGTTTCGCTCATTGTTTCGACGATTGAAAACATTAAACGCCGCCGAAAAAAAAAGAAATTTTTTCTTCGAAAAAACGACACACGCGGCGTGTTACGTCGCGAAAAATTTTGTGTCCTTTCAGCCGTTTCGCTCATTATTTCGACGATTTAAAAAATAAGACGCCATCGAAAAAAAAATTTCTACGAAAAACGTGTTACGCTCAACAAATTTCCTAGTATTGTACTACTGGACTGGAGGGGCAATCCATTCCTGTCTATTTTGTAGAAAGCTCGACCCTTGTGTGTTAAAGAGTTTATGTTCAAATGAGGTGCTACAATCAATTTGTAAGAGGTGCAAAAATTTCAAAGAGTTACTTCTGGATACTATCTTAATGTAAATTTTAATATCTTTTAAAGATTGTAAAAAGTCTCTTAATGTTATATGCAGTCGAGTCTGACCGCCATGTGTTATCCTTAAATACACACGTCGCAACTTTACTAGCAATTATTTTCAAAATAAATAGAGGCAAAAGCAATACGATGTTATTAAACTCAAATGTACCCCCTTATGTTTTGCAGTCCAATGAAAAAAATTACGTCTTTTAAAATGATACAAAGATAGCACAATTGTAATACATAAACTTGTTGACTTTACAGAACATTCGATTTCCAAGCGTCCCGAGAGTCCTTTGAGGGCAAGATAGGAACAAAAGGCCAGTAACATAATATCTTTGGAGAAGGAACATGACTACATGAGTGTGCGAACTCGATGGCTCCATGCTCAACCCTGAGGTCAAGCTCAAGCATCACTCAATTGCGACACACCTGGTCAAAAGTAACGAAACATCGGCACGAGAAGACCGACACGATGTGCCTACGAAAACGTGGTGTAACGCCTTTTTTAATCTCCGTTTGTTTATGATGGTGAGATGGATTCTATTTCTACCACGTGCGAGGCATAATGGTATGTTCATACTGATTCAAGCCGACAAGGACGGGATATAAACTCTTTTTTAGCATAATAGCAGGGTTTACAAAATCGAATCGAAATTGAAAATCAAATCCTGATCGGTTTTCAAAATCAAACTTCATGGAAAAAATTTAAAAAATTGATTGGTTTTCACCGAAAATTGGTCGGGTTTCACCGATAATTAACCGTTCAGCGAAATTTTCCGATGGCCAATTTTTTTAGCGATTTTCACTAATAATCGGCTGGTTAATGTCGCATTAAATTTTCTAATTTTTTTTAATTTAACCAGTTTATCGATCCGACTCGATACGGTCAAAAACCACGATTTTCATGGATAATTGAAACCCTGCATAATAGTATGTTGAGACTGATTAACTTTTTGTTCTTTCAAGTCTAACTCCCGTGCGAGCGAAATTTGCAAAACTAGTACGTCATGTTGACAGAAAAATTCCGTGTAGGACGTTTTTTTCTCTCTGTCTCTCTCTCTAGTATACACGACCGCTATAGAAGTTGCACGTCATTGAAGAACAACGGTAGAGTACGCGTGGATGAGGCGAGGTGAACATCCACGCGTAGCCGAGGTGACAAAAGCATGATTTTTGCAAAATAAAAAAGTACTAAAAGAAATGGAGATGCGGGGTATCGATCCCCGAACCTCTCGCATGCTAAGCGAGCGCTCTACCATCTGAGCTACATCCTACGACTCGGCGGTGTGTTCAACCGCTGTAGCGACGGCTGGATCCGAGCCACGCTAACGCCAGTGGGTGCCAGCGGCGAGGCTCCGCACATCGGACGGCGGCGTTGGCGCAACGTCGACGCCGGCGAGCGTTAGCGGGAAGATCCGATCTGAGCCGTCCATCTCCGTCTCCGCAGACCGGTCGTATCCATTCCACCCCCTAGCTACAGGTTGCAGTTAGACATCTATAAAATGGGGATGCGTGGAGAGAAGAAAACCAACTCGACCAGTCACGGCCGCCCCGGCCACGCTCATCCGCTCCGTCGCCCCCGCGCCTCCGCACGAGCTGCTGCTGCCGCGGCGGCGGCACGAGCCGGCTTCAGTCCAACCAGGTTCGATCTACTGCTTATCCATCTCTCTCACTCTCCCTTCCTCCTTGCAGCCTTTCTTGAGATGGTTGTTAAATCGATAGAAAATCGCAGGATAGAGGCGTGATTCGCGAGTTTAGATGAGTAGAGGCATGCATGCATGCATCCAATTAAGCTAGTCAAAGATTGATGGGTAGCCACCGTGGGGTCCTGCTGATCTCCCACCTTTCTTGACCTGATTACTTTCACCGATAAAGACACAGGGGATTAGACCACCTTTCTTGACCTGATTACTTTCACTGATTTGATCCCACTAATTAGCTGTTCTTGTCTTCGATCGATTATGTTGTTTTCCACTGGTGTACACTCTGTACTGTCAGTACCCATGTGTTTATGACAGGACAAAGTTTATCAAAGTTCTTTGGAATAATTGATGATTTGCCCTCACTTACTTGTGCTATTGATTATTTGCTCCGTGAGACATCATGTAGCAAATGATCAATTGCACCAACTAAAACAGAGTAAATAATCAATTCCCCAAGTTCTTTCCGTACCTTTACTTTTTCTTAAACTCTGACCTATTAGCGATCTTCTCAATTGATAAAGAGGTATAGGGAGGAAAACAAGAATTTACATATGGTGTTTATCGAATCAGAGAAAACTTATGATAAAGTACCAAGAAAGGTCACGTAGTGAGCGTTTGAAAAGAAAAAGTCCCAACAAAATACGTTACCCTAATTAAGGACATGCACGACAATGTTGCAACTAATGTCAGAGCACGTGATAGTTATACAAGTGACTTTCCTGTTAAGATATGACTACATCAAGGATTAGCATTGAGTTCCTATATTTTTGCCTTAGTGATGGACGAAGTCATATGGGACACACAAGGAGAGATCTTAGTGTACGCTTTTTGTTGATGAGGTGGTGCTAATTGAGGAGAGTAGGGTAGGTGTTGATAGGAAACTGGAGTTGTGGAGGCAGACTTTAGAATCAAATGGATTTAGATTTAATAAAACTAAAACTGAGTATATGAGGTGTGTTTTTATCGGTGCTATGCCAGATGATGAAGATGTTAGTCTGGACAAAAAAATAATGCCAATGAAGGAAACTTTTCGATATTTAGGATTGATGCAACAAAGCGATGGCTAGATTGATGAAGATGTTAGCCATAGGATACTAGCGTAGTGGGTGAAATGGCACCAAGCATCTGGTGTCCTATGTAATACAAAAAGTCATCAAAAGTTAGAGGGTAAATTCTATAGAATGGCAATCAAACCTATGATGTTGTATAGAACGGAATGTTGAGCGATAAAAAGATAACATGTATAGAAGATGAGTGTAACAGAGATGCGAATGCTGCCGTGGATCTGTGGTTATACAAGGTGAGATCGTTATTACATGGGAAAGGTAAGAGTTTTAGTCACATGACACTTACTGAGATTGACTAGAGAAAGGTGTATATAAAATTTTGAAAAAGATTTTCCACACCCTTGTATAATTGTATGTTGTGATGTGATTGGTCCAACTACAACCTACGATACCCCAAATCTATCTCTTTGTCCTACTTATTGTTTGGTCCCTGTGCTTCCTGAATTTAAAAGGCATGGATCGGTTGCATACTGAGGTGAAAATTCAGCCTTTTTTTCCCTGACAGAGCTGTTACCTCTGTTTGTAGCCGGAAAAACGAGCTTGCAAGACCATGGACAACTTTTCATCTAGGAGCAATGTTTCTGAGGGGAATCCCCCGGACTACGCAAGAAGTGCATCCATGGATTCCACAGGTCATCCTATAGGTGCTAGGTCCAGTTCACTGGTAAGCAGGAGAAGCAGCAGACATGGTTCAAGGGGATCCCTCAGCCTTTCCTCGAGATGGGCGACTCTATACTGAACTCAATGAGGCGTTCCCTTCAATCGGCAGACAAGTTACTAGGCGACGTCGATAGCTCAGCTCTGGCTCAGGTCATCGACAGTGGTGACCGAGTGCTAGCATTTGAAGGAGATGCTGGTGAGGATACACTGAGGCACATCTATAGCAGCAACTCTCAAGACACAAGTGTGATAGCACCTGTATCTTCAGTGGAGCTAAAGGAGGTGAGTTCATCTATCAAGGTAAAAATAATAGTTGAGTTGAGTGGTCACTTGTAATTCTCAAACCAATAATTACCCTGTTCATGCATTGTTGAAAAGTGTATTTTATGCTATAGCTCCTGACATTAATATGCCTCTGTTTGCCTGCAGGTCGAACCATATAAGCTTTCTTGGAGGCTTGATTATATTGCTTACCTGATCCATTTAGCCGTCTTTGGATTTTTTGGGGTAAACTCTCCAACATCTTGTCTTCAGTTGTTTGTAGCAACTATTAACTAATCTGCGTTGGTCTAAAGAAATGTAGCCAGGGATTCTATGCTTGCTGTTTCATGCTATTGCTCCTGGGGGCCTGGATTAGTGAAGTTCAGGGGAATTTACTGCATATTTTTATAACCCATGCAGTTGCTGCTTAGGTTTCTATCAAGCTTTGATGTTTTGTTCTTTAGACTAGAAGATCTGGCATGAGTACGTTGAAGCATTTATTGTTCCCTTCGAGTAATTACTTTTTTGATATCCGAATCAGGTATTTACAAGGTACGGGCTCCAAAAGCTGTTTGGCCCAGGCTGCCTGGCACTCACCTCAGACCAAAGCCCACTGTACCTTGATCTTCCATCTAACATGGTATGTGCTGTTCCAATATTCCATACAATCTGGGATTTGCACTATGCTAACTCCTGTTAATGGCTAAATGTCATGCACCAGTTGGGATCTTTCCTGATGGGCTGGTTCGGTATCATCTTCAAGGCTGATATACGACACATATCTGATCACCTTATCGTTGGAATCACGACAGGATACATGGGAAGCCTTACCACCTTCAGCGGGTGGAACCAGAAAATGGTTAGCTTGTCTTCCAAAGGCCATTGGGTATATGCTGTAGCTGGCATAGTACTAGGTACTCCATGATCATTTCCTATGAAGCTCTATTGGCCCTAAATTAGTTATTGTTGAGTCAAAAATAAGAACAGAAATCGTTCTTTTTATGACTACCTACATTTACATTACTCAGGAATGTTCATTGTCAACGAGTCCATCACGGTGGGTGCTGAAACGGGTGAGCGGCTACGAACCTGGACACTGAAATACATCAAGGAGAAGAGTTCAATAGGAAGCAAATGTGACTGCGAGCGCTGGAAGGTGGACACCAAGACTAAACATTCTGTGCTTCTGGCAGTGATGATGATTTTGCTAACTTTTTTATGGGTTCTGAGCATTGTGCTAGCCATAGTCAAGGTGCACAGCCTTGCTGATGGTGCCGTTCTCTGGTTGGGGTGCTCTGTAGCGCCTCCAGGTGTTTGGTTACGCTGGTACCTGGCAAGGCTCAACGGCCTGGGGATTGGCAAACAGAGATCCCTCAAATGGCTTCCCATTGGGACACTTATAGCCAATGTTCTTGCTGCAGGTATCATGGCAGCACTTGCTGTGACAGCCAAAGCGGTATGACAAAACATTTCTTCATGCAATTTCATCTTTGGCAGTTGCTATGTTGTCTGTTCCATAAATCATCCATCAGTCTATTTGATTTCATTTTCTCGTAGGTAAATACAAAGCGATCAACAATTGCTCTTAATGGCATAGAATTCGGCTTCCTCGGTTGCTTGAGCACAGTGTCTACTTTTGCTGCTGAAGTTTACACCATGAGGAGAAGCGGACAGATCGCCAAGGCCTTTGTTTATGCTGCAGCCACCTTCCTGCTCTCTTTTGTGCTGGGAACTCTTATATACTCAGTGCCAGTGTGGGTCAAGCAGTATCAATAGCTTCAAGACCTACTGCAGAATCGAAGTCTTTGGTGGTCTACTGCAATTTGCAACAATGCAACATACAACATATATAGTGCATTGTAGCTTCAGTGCTTCACGTACCAAGTTAGAATTTTCCAAGAAACTGCTTCTTTCAGATATGAGATGTACAGAGTAAAGCACGGTGGCATTTGTGCTTGGCAACATCATGCTGTGCACTCCTGCCAAAATTTTCCGATGGATACCTGGGAGATGTATGAAATGAATGTATCGTCTGTACCCTTTGAAGAAAAAAAAAGACGAGACAATATCCCTCCTTCACTTTTATTTTAGAGATGTTTGTACACAGACAGCGCAAAAGATTTATTTAGCGGCTTCAGAAATAGCTGGTTATTTGTTTAGTCTGCCACACACTCTTGTGAAAAACTACGCTATAACCTGATCCAAATTATATTTTCTTGCTGTAATTGGGTATCTGTACAGCATTTCTGAAATTGGAGTAGCAGTGCTTCCACACCTTCCCTCTCAATACAAATTGTATAAATCTTGAAGCAAATGAAAAGATAAATAATCACCATCTACCATTTATTTATATTTTAATATTTGTGCAACTGTGAAAAAAAGAAAAACATTAAAAAATATTGCGAATTTCCTGTTTCCTGTCACGTCCTGCGATGCGACGCGTTGTTTGGTTGAGAATATCTGCGAGCTCACTTCTTCACTATCAATTGGCATCCCAAACCGCACCATGTTGTTCAATCCAGAATATTCCTTGAGCAACGATGCCAATTTCCTTTTCCTTCGATTGTACCGCACCCAATAGATATCCGATGTCCGCCTGCCCCTACATCACAATTTCTTTCTGAATTCTGATGCAAATGCTTGTTTGAACTCGTGCAGCGATGCTCTTGTCCTTGTCAACTCTGCTTTCTCAAATGAATGGCTCATGTGCAAACGAAAAGTAGCTTCACCGTGTCAAAAGTCCCTGTCTGCAATGGGCATTATTCAACCTCACAAAAACAATCTTTAAGGCGCAACCATTCCTTTATTTTGGACTGTCCAATTTGGCTAGGTGCTCCTGTACTTTATTCACCATATATGTGTTCCCATGTATCTTGCATCTCCCAACCAGAGTTTCCCAAACTCGTTTGCTGGAAACAAATGGTGAACTTTCGATCCATTCAACTACCTTATCATGTGATGATGTGCGGCTAACCAAATCCACCATACACACGTAGTGGTCTTCTCCCGGAACAATACCGTATCTCTCAGTCATCAACTTAAAGAAATTCATGCCTTCATCAACTAGGCTGCAATGGCAGCAAGCCATCAAAACCAGCAAGAATGTGCTAGCATCAGGCTTCTGTCTCTCCCGAATCATCTGAACAGACAGTCCGATCGCCTCCTCTCCATGCCCATGATGGCATAGAGCAGACAACATGGCATTCCACAATACAGTATCCCTCCTTTCCTGACCTGTTAGACTGAACACCTGTCTGGCACCAACCAAATAGCCACATTTTGAGTACATATCAATGAGTGAGCTCAAAATCATTGTATCTGAATCAAAACCAGTTCTTAGCATCCTGCCGTGGATCTGCTGCCCATGTTTCATTGAACAAATAGCTGCACAAGCACACAAACAAGTACTGAAGGTGAACTGATCTGGGTGAACACCCTCCTTGATCAAAAGATGAAAAATACTCAATACTTCTGCTGCCTGTCCATGGTGAACATATCCCTCCATGAGAGCGTTCCATGAAAGGATATTCCTCTCTGGCATCTGATCAAAGAGCCTACGAGCAGCGGTCAACTGGCCATCCTCTGCATACCCGCAAACTATTGTCGTCCACGTCTGCACATCTTTCACAGGCGTCTCGTTAAATAGCTTCTCTGCATCTCCAAAGCGACCACACTTACTGTATACATCAACAAGAGAGCTGGCAATGCTAACATCGGACAGGAACCCAAGAAGAGCCAAATGGGCATGGAGCTGCCTGGCAAACTCCCCGTCCATGAGCTTCGTGCAGGCCACGAGGAGCGCAGAGAAGGTGTGATGGCTGTACCCGAGGGAAGGCGACGAGCTCCGGAGCTCGGAATACAGCGCCACGGCTTCCCGCATTTCGCCACCGCTTGCGAGAGCGAGCATAGCAGCGTTATAGGAGACGAGGTCGCGGTGGGGCATGGAGGCAAAGATCTCAGCGGCTGGGGAAGCGAGTGCGAGGTGGGCGTACCCCGCGAGCATGGCGTTGTACGAGTGGACGTTGTGGCGGGGCATTTTGGCGAACAGACGGCGGGCATCTCCCGGGCGGCGGAGGAGGAAATGCAAAGACAGAAGGTGGTTGGCGAGCTGAGTAGAGTAAGGGACGAGACGCTTGAGTCCGGCGAGGCGGACGTAGAGGAGGAGGCGGCCTGCCAAGGTAGGGAAGGACGGTGCGTTGCGGTGGAGCAGGAGAAGGCGGGCGAGCGAGGAGAGGAGCAGGAAGGGCGGGCGCAGG
This sequence comes from Guadua angustifolia, assembly GCA_036346375.1. Taxonomy (NCBI): domain Eukaryota; kingdom Viridiplantae; phylum Streptophyta; class Magnoliopsida; order Poales; family Poaceae; genus Guadua; species Guadua angustifolia. The sequence goes on along the minus strand of CM070518.1, from coordinate 21,456,841 downwards.
CCGGCGCGGGAGAGCGAGGGGAGGACGGATATGGCGGCGGAGGGGTGGCCTTCGGCGATGCTGCGGCGGATCGCGCCAAGGAGGCCGGAGTACGACGGCGAGGCCGGCGGTGGTGGTTGATCGGGGACGGACATTGGGTGGGGAGGGGAAGCCAGTAGGGTGTACCGAACGCACGACGGGCGGGGATGTGGTTTGCGCGAACGTGGGCCGTTGAATTCAAAAACTGGACGGCTGTGATGGACCCGCAGGTCGATTAAGGTCGTGGCGAAGTGATGATTTTTCTATCCCACTGCTAGTTGGGCGGGCCTAGAAGCCCACAGAATAAATGAAAATCTCAAACATAAAAAAAATGACTACGTCTATTCTTTTCCCAGGGCTGGGCTGGGCTGGGCTGGGCTAGTCTTCTCTTGAGATTTCAGTAGAAAATGTTTGGGCCTGATTAATTTACTAGTCGTTTTTATACACCGTTGGCCTCTCTCCCCTCTTCTGTAGCTTTTTTTTTGGGTTAATGTTAAGTGTGCGAGGGACCTGTTGAATTATAGAAGTACTTTAGTATTTCTTTAATTTCTTCTGTTTTCTTTCTTAGATCAATTTGTTCTACTTTTGTTCCTCTTCAGTGAATTCTTAGTAAGATTTTCTTTACCCATGACAGATTTTGTTGGACCGTCTCACCCGAACGAGGATAATAGTGATATCTAAGGCGGAGATCGACACTAGGCCGAGTTGGGTATAAATAAACCCCACTGGTTTTCTCTCAACTAACAGCATTGCTAGCGAGACATAGGTCCTACACATCAGTAACAGAGATCATCAATGTTCTACTTCCGGCTTCTGTGGTTGCCGGCAATCATAACACTATTGCGAGATATCATCCCTATATTAAATTTGGGAGCTTTAGCCGCCTCTCGCGCTATCCACGTCATTTTTTTTTGCCGACGTGTTCGCTCCAGGCGTGGCCGCGTTGCCCACATGGCTAACGCAATTGCCTAGCTTATATATGTAGACGGCGTTATTTGGCAAAGAAGCCTGCATGACGCGTTGGTAACGCGCCTCGCTTGCCTCTCGCAGGTCGCGCGTTCGAGTCCCCGTTCCCCACACACGCGAGTTGCCCTGCGTATTTTTTGCCACTCGACGCGTGTGCCTCGCTTTTTCCGTCCCCATCCAGACCTCCCATTCCTCGCTCTTCCCTTTTCCCCATCGCCATCGCGTCCCCTTCGCCCTCGCCATCTCCGCCACTGCGTCCTCGCCTCGACACTTTCGGCCTCGCCATCGCGATCCCTACTCCCGACCGCGCCCTCTTTGCCGCGCCTTTGTCGCCACCTCCGCGCCCATCGTTGCTCTCCTCACCACACGCCACAAGACCCACCCCGCCGCCGTCATCTCCAATCTCCGGTCTTCGCCATCCCTTCAGACGCGCGCCCCTCGCTATCTCCTCCATCGTCATCACTCGCCTGCGGCGACCGTGGTAGGCCTCCTCGCCTCGATGCTCGGCTCGGCTTGCGCACACATCCCGCCCTTCTCAAGACCCTTCGCTTTTCTCCGCCGTGCTTTCTTTTTTTTGTCTCGGTCCGTGCAAATGAGATGAAGTCCAGGTGTCCTTGCTCCCATTGGTGGGTTTCAGCATCCCCCCGACCGGGGCTGGAGAAGAGCGGCGGCGAGGCCGAAGAACTGCGTGGCGGTGGTGCTGCTCTACATCGACCCGTCGGACATATGCCTGGTCGCCCACCTTAGCTGCTTTTGGCTGGCCGCTTCCGCCGATTAAGTCTGGGCCACCAAGCTTCCCACCGACTACGGTGTACCTCGCCACCTCGCCCCAAGGGCCGACGATGATAACGGCAAGGGCGGCTCAACCGATGGCAATGGCAGATGGTCCTCCTCCGGCGATCAACAAGGAGATATACGCCCGTCTGTGCCGGCCCACCCCCTTCGACGGGGGCACCAAGTTAGTTTGTTTTACCTTTACCATTTAGAATGGTTCTTGACTTCTTGTTATTAACTAGCTTTATCACTTGCATTATACATGGTTGAATAGACTGACATGTTCAGGAGTCGGTAATTGAGTATCTAATTCAATTCTTATATGCTTTCTTGTGTAAATTGTTGTTCATGTTATAGTGGTTTGCGATTACACGGAGACATGCTTTACCGATTCTGGCAGACAGCCTTTGCTACAAGAAGTTCAAGCTATATTGCAAGGTGTGTTGCTTTTTTCGAAGTTACTATCTTGGTTAATAGAATGGAACTAGATACCAGGCATCTCAATAGAAAATATGCAAGCATTGATAACTGAATTTATATTTTTGTTTCACTATAAGGTAGATGGTAATATTTGTACACACATCTTGTCAATATAAAGTCCATAGTTATTATAGACTTATAATGAAACTTTAGTACAAATATTCAGCAATTACCTCTAATTTGTAAAAATGCAAAAGGGTCTTTCAATCAATCCCCTTCAGCTGACAAAATAAGCCATGAGGAACTGAATAACAGTTTTTATTGTGCAAAACATACTAAATAAACTTAATGGGCTTGTGATGGCACTGCATACTTTCCTTGTGCATGTTACCTCCTAAGATGCTGCAAGAATTTGAGCAATTGAGCTTGTGCTGTAGTCATCATATCTGAAGTCTGAGCCAATGCTCATGTTTTTCGCTTTTCTAGCTTTCTTAGGCATTTTGTCTGGTAAGCCATTTTTTTAAAAGGAATTACTTTTCTCCTGTCATTTGCAGCCAGCAGACGGGCGCAACTGTATTGCTGACGAGCGTTATTTGCCAACCCTATTCAATGTCAGTATTTACAGACTGTCAGAGTGGCATTTACCACTTATTTCTTGAGTTGCTTGCTAAATCCTTTTACGTAACTTCAGATGGTAGATCCTGGTGGAATAGCTTATTGGCCTGTTACACATGTTGATTGGTCTGAGGGGAAATGGCATCCAAGATCATATAGAGCTGCAGATGTCACCTATGATCTTTTAAAGAATATAACAATATGTTTTTGCGTTGCTTGACATGTATTTATTTTGAGATAAGCTTTACATTTCTTCCATTTACTGCATAATCTTTACATTCATATTCTGTGATGTACATTACGGTTCTGCAGGCCATTGATGAGAACTTCCATGTAACAAGTAATGAGAAGGTGAGCACAGCAATCTGTCGTCAATATTGACTATCAAAAAACAGCAAATAAATTTCTCATGTTAGATCTTGCTCATTTACTTTGTCATGGGTTAGCCGCTGCATATTTAAAATGTTTTGTTTTGCGATGCTTTCCTATTTAACGCAAACTCATAATTGGTGCTATGAATACATTAAACAATGAAATTTCCAACTTTAAACAATTGCATCGCACTTTTTGTTTTTGTTTTTTTTAACAGTCATGCCTGACGTGTGGTTTTCTTCCTCTTGCAGAAACTTGTGTCACAGAAGCCATGTTTGTGGAAAGGATCGAAGAGACCATACTACCTTTTTGCTAGAAAATTTTATCCTAAAGCCCTTGACAACCTACTGGAGATATTCACCAGTTACACATCTGTTTGACTTAAAGCTGATTCTTTGCCCTCAGCATATGGTCTCAACTCCATAAGCAGTTTTTCTCTTTATGTAAATTGTGAAATCAATCAATACTTAGCTTCGTGCCTGAGTAGGGCTGTGGCGATATTTATAGCAATGACACTGCCCTCGATGTAATCTATTGTGCTTTCTATATGTTTCCTTTAGTTCTTCACCCCTTTTCCCCAGTTTCTTAGCCACAATAGCCCCTGGCTCTGCACAACGGATTTTTGTCAGTCTGCCAAACTGTCATTATATGACCATTCTTTTGTAGACACAAAGAGATAGCAAGGGAAGTACCACATAACTTTATAAACTTTTTTTTGTTACTATACGATGCATCTATTACTGTGGACTCTAGCATATACAATTTTCCTTTCTGTTGTGCATATATTCTGATCTCTGAACTTGTAGTCGATTATATGTATGGGGGTTCTTTGAATTGAAAATAAGAGGCCTTTCTTAGATAGAAGAGAGGGTCCTCGAAGGTGGATTTGGTTTGTGAGCAAGCAATTTGTGGTGTTGAATGAGATAACTGCTATTGGTTTTTTATGATGAATTGATGATGACTTGGTTGCTTGAGTATCTTGAGCAGTTTGGCATTCCGCGGATTGGAGTGTTAGTAAGAAAATAAGGACTCAAATATATGGAAGTAGAGGGGACAGTTTTTTTCCCCATGTGTATTCTGTTTCTGCTTTACTTCTTTGTTTATGTTTGATGTCTTGAATGATGTTTTTTGTTGGCTTTCTCATACTTGTGTTACAATGATCTAATTAAAAACATCTCTGTAGCAATTTTGGATCGAGAAGAATAAGGGTGGTCTTTGCATGTCCGTCTCCTCAAAGGCTATGTCGATCACAGGTATAGATGATCGGAGGCATTGGAGCCACCTCTCCACACAGGAGTCAAGGTACTTTCCTCTTGGCATTTTTTGTGTGTGTTAAGTTACTCCTTGCGAAGTTAAGATTGAATTTGATCAAACTGTTAGTCGTGGAAACCTGTTCATATTTTTGTTTGCATAGAAGATTTGAGTATGAAAGAGTGGAAAGAAATTAAATGCTTTTCTCATAGGCATTTAGTAATAGCTAAGGAGTAGACAACTAGATATATTTTAAGGTACAGTCATACAAAGATTTCACTTTTTGTTGAATTTGAAAGCATATTGGAAAGAGAATATCTCATAGTAAAAGCAACAAACACACATCATAGCGTACTAAAGAACACAGGCATAACTACATAAGAATCCGAGAGGTACATTTCAATGAGCATGTATGCTGCAAGTCTACATAAGACTTATCGACAAGTCTACAATAGTAAATCTGTCTGAGGAAGTTCAAGATTACTTGCCGATTCTAACCCGAGTGCCAATTGTTAGCTCAGAGAAATCTATGCTCCACTCTTCAAAAGGCAATAAGAAAGGCTTATTAAGAAATGGGGAGCTCTGCAAAACCTTGTTCCACTCCAATACCTTCTTATCTTTGCTTATAAAATCACAAGCATTGTTTGTTTCAGAAATTTGTATATTCATGAGGAGAAGAAGGCAATGACACAGCCTTTTGAGTAGCCGGTTCGGTTTCTTGAGCCATTGTTGGTAGCAACAGCTCTCCCAGATGTATCATCCTAAGAATTAAACTGAAACTCTGAGCCCAAGGTGATGAAATTCAAATAGCAACATGCACAAAGGATAAGGAGCCAACATAGAGAAGATGAAACATTGAAACTTGTAGGAATGTGCACTATCTGGGCAGTCATTTCCATTGCTTTGGTCCTCCCTAATATATGAACATGAACCTTTATCAGCATGATCCCTTTGGAGGCGATTCTGCTTTAGTGTTTCATTCATAGCCCAAACTGCTCTGTCAAAGATTTAAGATTTGAACAATACATACGCAATGCTCAATGAGGATATATAGCAGAATAAAGATATTTATTGGACCTTTCATGGTTTAGCCATTGCTAGACTATCATATGATAGCTCAGAATCCTTTTGTATTGCCTGTCATATATGTTTGCCAAGTGCTGTTTATTTTCACCGAGATAGGAAGAGAGATCTGGCTAGAAATTTTATAGATAGAAGTAGAACAAAGACTGGTACTCAAACTGGTAACGATGAGGGCATGTGCTGTAATTCATTTCAGCTTAAAAAAGGCTATTCAGAAAAGAATGGTTCTTTCTGCATCTGCATTACTAATTGGCAAACTTGTCAATGCCGTTTTTCACCTTTTGTCATCCTGAGATGCTTGGTCACCGATCAGCTTAGTGCCGTCCGTTGTGCTGCCTTTGCCAGGTATGCCCTGTCTGCAGTAAGAAGGTTTTTGGGTCGTAAAAGTGAACATTACAGATTCATCTGATGGCCAGTGTCAGCAGGCATAAGAAGTGCTGTTGTTACTTGGTTGTGCGTCTCTTTATTAGCATGCTTCCTGGTGGCAAAAAGGTTGTCCGCTATATTGTTTAAAAGAGTTTCTGTGCCTCACCAGCAAAATAAACAAGATGGATGCTCCTGTTCTGTATTTAGCCGTTCTGGATTGAGTCACTGGTATTTCTCAGTTTTTAGACTTGGTGCCTCGCTGTATTGTACCATTTTGTAGTTAAGGTATGCTGGTGATTAATTTCAGCAGGTTCGCCCGTATTAGCTTGGCATACTTCCTCTGGGTATTACCGTTTTGTATGGTCCTGACAAATTTGAGCTCTGATGGAATCAAACCAGTATGGTCTGGAATCTATGCATTGATCGATAATCAGATTGATAAGTTCCGACTTTTGAGCGATTCAAGTGGGACTATATCACATGGCAAAAACAACCTTACATATTAATCTAGGATATTGAATGTAACAAAACGTTCTAGACAGGATTAGATCGTTTAAGAATGACGACATTCTACATGCAAGCAATCCATGCACGGACAAGCTTTTGATTTACTTCACCTTGTATAGCAAATACACAAAAATGCAGGGAAAAAGGAAGCAAAAAAACTCCCCCAAAAACTGCATCCGTCACTCGTCGAGAAGAAAATTCGATACACGCAACAACCCTATGCAATAAAATATAGTTAGGCCCATAGTTAACCATAACTGCTGGAGGCAAAGTACATTTATGTTATCTTAACTACATGCATGGCATGGCGTCTTATGATATGTCTTTCCAATTTACGTCTTTGGATATTAGCTATGAGCGTAGCATTTTTTATACGAGAAAACCCTCAAAACTTTCAAGATTTTATATAGCATCTTCTGTATTTTTTATAGCGGGAAAACCCCTAAAATTATCTCAAAAAATACATCTAGATTCATTTTTAGAACAACAAAACCCTCAAAGCTTTTAGATTTTGTTTCAGTCGTGCATAAATTGTTTTCCAAAATTTGTTGATGTCTTTCGTAGTTTTTTTTCCTTCTACGTTTTGCCTATGAAATACATAAAAACATCTAGATAGTTTTTTTCGAATAAGCCCTTCAAACCTCTTATATTTTTCGTGCGGTTCTTTTCTTTGCTCCTAGAATCCCACGAAATACATCAGAAATTACATCTAACTGAGTTTTTTTTACAAAATTGCCTCGAAAAAAACTTAGATTCTTATTACTATTCCTTACTTCAACCAGAAAATCATCTATATGCGTCGCCACTAACCTACGCGGCGTGGCGTGCCGCCGCGCAAACATGCCTAGTAGAATATACCACAAGGAAGACCAAAAAGAGTTCATCATATCCATTGACTTAAGGATTCGATAGTAACTCATTGTTCATCTAAAATCTTTAATGTAAAAGTTGGTTAGTTATGTAATTTACCTAAGTTACCACTTACCAATATAAATTAGAGGTTTTTTTTCTAAAAGAAATCTCAAACACGTGATTTTTATGCTTACGCTTTCGGTAGGCCCGAGTCACATCGATCAATCAACAAATTAAGCAACACGGCTTAATTCTAGTGTGGCTGGCTAGCTAGCTAGCTAGGTAAAAATCGTGAAATTCAAGTTGATTTCAGTCAGACACAACTTAATTTTTGTGATCAAGCACACATTGCTTAGAAATGGCTAATAAGAGGATATCCACTCTTAACTCTCTCCTCGCTTCTTCTCATAAGATTGGTCATGATTAGCACATCTGTATATGCGACTAGAAATAAATTAACTCGCGGCCCCAATTTAATTTTCTTCTTGTTGAGCTTGATCATACGTGCACGTAGTACATACAAAGGTGCTATACATATGTTATTACAGACCGATCGAATTCGAACCAAATTAAATGCATCAAACGTTGTTGAAACAAAATTAACAAGTTTTCATCGAACCAAAAACAAAAAAAAGGAAGAAGGGCGCCATCGAATGATATTCGAACCAAGAAAATCAACACAAGAAGGAATTAAATAAATCGATCGATGCCGCGCACGAATCGATGGAACGCGCGTCGACCATGCATGCACGGGCCGATCGAGGTCGAATGAATGAACGAAGGATGATCGATCAGTTGAACTTGCTGCAGACCTTGCGGATCTCCCCTGCGCGCCGGTGAGCACGTTGACCTCGCTGAGCTTGACGAGCGCCTGCGGGAAGAGCCACCCGAACAGCCCCGCGTCGCGGGCGAGCAGGTCGACGATCCACCGCGTGGAGCCGTCGCCGTAGAGGTTCTGGTCACACGGGAGCACGCCGCGGCGGCGCTGCAGCATCTTGTAGTAGTTGTTGTCCACCCGCAGCGCGCTCCACTGGTCGTCCAGGAACACGACGTTGTTGTCCGACGCTGCCGTGTTGGGGCACACCCAGTTCTTGTACACGAACGCGTAGTAGGGGTCCATGCCCGGGTCCGTCGCGCCCGTCTTGCCGCCGTACCCGTACAGCCGGCTGCTCTTGATCACGCGGCAGTGAGTCGCGCCCACCGTGTGCGCTCCCAGCAGCAGGACCGTGTCGAACGGGCTGAGACCGAGCTTGCCGAAGTACGCGGTGGCCTGCGCGGCCGTGCTCTCCGGCGCCGGGAGGTTCACGTCGGAGGCCCTCGACTGCCGGCGGTCCCTCCGGCCCGTGCGCACAGCGTAGGGATTCCCGCCGGCCAGCGCGACGGCGTCCCTGGTGGCGAGGATCTGGATGTCGGAGCAGGAGACGACGCCGGGGCACCGCTTCTCCAGCTCCGCCTTGATGGCCTCGATGAGGTCGTAGCCCTTCACGCTCAGGTTCGGCGCCGCAGTCTTCTCCGTGCCGGGACCGTCGATCAGCAGGCCGCCGTCGCAGCCCTACAGTTATACATTGTTCACGTGCAATCATATGGCGGTGTACATGCATGTACGTACGTACTTGAAGAACGGTGCATGCATGCATGGAGTACCGGAGTACGTACATTGACGGCGCACTCGTGGAACTGCATGCGCAGGAGGTAGGCGACGATGGGGGCTTCGCGGGCGAAGCGGGCCTTGACGACGCCCTGCACGACCGCCTCCACGTCGTTGGCGCCGCACTTGCCCTTGTAGAACCCGTACTGCAGCTGCGCGCGGCCGCCGATGGCGAGGCCCAGCACGGCGAGCGCCACCATTAGCGCCGTCGCCGCCGCCCTCCTCTGTGCTGCTAGTACGGCCATCCTTGCCTTACTAGTTTTCTTCGCTCTTGGAATGACTGCGCGCGCGCTTGAGCTAGCTAGCTAGACAAGGAAGGTGTGAGCGGCAAATGGCGTATTCGTAGCCTATTTATATATAGTTCATTGGAAGATGGCATGAAATCTTGTGGGAGTTGTGCGAACTCCTTAATTAGTTGTTCACTGCTAGCTAATGTTGGTCATGGAGATCACGTATATACGCAGTCCGTCTCCATCTTCCTTAATTTTTTTTTGGAGGGAGAGGGAGTTAGCATGCATGCTACATATCTTAGTATTGCTAGTTGTGCCTGAAATTGTATTATCTATCTTTTTTCTTATTTTTTGGGTTAAATTGACCAGCTGGCAGCCGGTTTTTGGTTTTTTTTCCTGGCTACTCGTATTGTTAAGTGACCGTCGCGATTTCCACCATGCCATCACCTCCTGGTTACCATGACCACTATCATGATGTGAATTCTTCTTCTATATTGCCTTGCAAAATCGACCTGCTCAACATGGCCACTATCATGATGTGAATTCTTCTTCTGAATTGTCTTGCAAAATCGACTTTAGACCGCGCAACGTCTGCAACTTAGGGGTAGCCAAATCAACATTTTTGTTAAATGTGTTATCAAATTCTTGAGACTGTACATCACCTCTTTGTCAACTGCCCTCGAGCTCGACTTTTATGGTCATCCATTGCCCCATAGGTCTGCACACTAGCACTTCTATCGAACTAGTGGGAACCAACAACATATCTGGGTAAACTCCCACTCGGGATTTTAGAATAGTGCCAAAACGCCGATCATCTTAGCATGTTGTCAATGGTGGAAAGAGCGCAATAGCAAAGTCTTTCAGAATAGATGATCAAAAGATAGAGAAATCATTGAATCAATCAAACATAAGGGCATGAGGCAACAAACTGGATTTTCACGGGAGCGACAGAACTAAATAAATTGGTAGCACGACTAGTCATTAGACAACGTTGAGGTATTTCCTTTTTGTTTCCTTCTTGTCTTGTACCTAAATCTGCCGTATCTTCCTACGCCCTGTAAATTTCCTCTCTTGCTAATATAATCAACCATCTGTTCTCTTTCAAAAAAATTTTGTTAAGTGACCAGTCTCTGGAAAAATGGGTTCCTCATCATGCATATGCGTTCGATCACTAGATTTAATTGTTCTCCATTAGTGGGTTTGCACTAATTAACCATGACTTCCACGAACAGGCCGGATGCCATTTCTTTAATTAGAACTCTATCTACAGTCCTCGGAGCCATATAACATTTTATCAATGCTTTAATTGTCTCAATTCGATAGATCGATAAGAGCATGTACAATGGGTTGGCATCAGATACCTATAAGAGTTGCCATGTCACCTATTTGTTGATGTGGTTGAAAGAGAAAGAGGAAAGAGAAAGAAGCTGTCTATACATTTGCAGTCGACTGTAGCACGGTAATCAAGCTGGTTGTGTGTAGAGATGAATTGACTGTAGCACGGGAATAAAAAAAGTGATTGTTTGTACCATTGTATAAGGTTATCTATAGGTGAAATGGTAATTTGCTATAAACAATAACTATCTATAGCATTGTACATGCCCTAAGCGTTCTACTATGCTGCATACACATATTCTAACACAAGAACCGGTAATGGAAATGGAAAGAAACGAGTGATTAATTCTACATGATGCTTTTGCAAGGAAAAAAAAAAGGAAGGGACGCGTAGTTTCATTATGTTGGTACAATTGAATTACCTCGTATTTTAGTCATAGAAAATGCAGTGCTTCTTCGCAATCTGAGAGGTCAGGTCACGAACGGTTGTTCGTAGACGCTAGGGGAGATAAGGAATAGTTTAATTCCACTAAATTAGGGGTCAAATCCAACTAAATTTGCTCTAGTCAAGTTGGATAATTATACGCAAGTGGTATCTCTTTGATGCATACATGTACAGCTTTTCGATATTACTTGAAAAAGGGGTTCCCAAAAAAGAAAATGTTTGAACGGGATTTTGATATATGAAACTAGCTAAAGATAAATGGAGTCTTTAATTAATTATATTGATAGAGGGGTCTTTGATTAATTAGTCTCACAAGAGAAGACCTTGGTTTTTTTAAGCATGGAAACACTACCAATTTTTTTAATGCTCCTGACTTCCTGAGCCCAGAAATACCAATAGCCTAGCATTTCACTAGTGGGTTTTATGTCTTCCTATATCAGATTCGGCCTGTTTACATCTCGGTCCATGTCCTCAAGGGCCGAGAGTTATATGGGCCAGTCCACTTTAAAATTGTCGGGACTGAGGAATCTCTGGCAGGTCAATGCACGGTCAACAGGGTTCCCCAGTTCGGGGCTGAGCAGCGTGGGACTTCGACCACGACCATGGAGGCGCCAATCCCCCCACGACCTCGACCTCGGGAAGCAGGGGTCCCAACCCCGCACGACCTCGACCTTGGCTCGGAGGTGTCGCTATTACTCGGTTACCAAGATCGAGAACCCGGAGTTAAGGCGACGTGCGCCAGATCCGGGCACGGGCGGTTGCAGCACGTCTTCAATGCACGCCATGCACTACCCCGGGAATCTCTCCTGGCCGTTTCTGATAACGGCTGGGATGGGTATAAAATCCCTTGAGGCAGAACGGCAAGGATGGGACATCAACACAACAGCAATAGGCCAGTAGACTCATCAAAAACACTCAAGCTCGAGCTGTAATCCACTCTTTGTACTCAAGAGTAGTGAACCCCTCCGCCTCAGAAGAAGACTGGAGTAGAGCTATTACCCTCACGGGGGCTTGAACCAGTATAATCCGCCGTGTCTTGCTCGCTGACGCTTCGCCCCGACCTACGTTCGATCCACCGTTGAGCGAGGCTCTTTCCGGGTCCCTCATTCATACTAACCCCGTTTTCATATTTACGGTCAGGCGATCCCGATCGTCGACAATAGCTATGAACAAAATATTGTAAAAGAAATTAACGGTTAAAGCTCAACTTTAAAGACCACGTTAAGTCAAACCATGCTTTATAAAAATCAACGGAAGGGTACTACGTAAAGAACAGTTGGCAAGTTGAAAGGCAGGACTGAAGCAAGCTAGCTTTCTGAAATGTGAGAAGTCAAGAAGAATAAGCAAACACGACCTCTTCGATGTGGAATCCATCCATGTATGTAACCATTTGACTCATGGACTTTTAAAGTACTTACATGGCTAAGAAACCCCTTAATCAATGAAGCAAATGCATCTATAGTACTAGCACACAGGGGCAGACCCAACATAGGTCAGCCGGGGCTAGCGCATCCCCTACTTTCGGCTAGACCATGAGTACTTCTAGCACCTTTTAACTTTGAATTGTCTGATTTATATTTAATTCGTTTACCTTATGTTGGTATCATAAAATTTAGTTCTTGATCTGCCTACGAGCTCTTGCTCTTCAAACCAGCCTAGCTAGTTTCTTGACCTGCCTGCCTTTTTTTGGGGTTGGGGGGGTGTTGCATACCTAGCTATATAGCTGGAATGTATTCTGCAGTATGCATAACCAATGCTGCCTAGAGCATCAACAGTAAATGGTCGTTCTTCTTCCTCCATTGTTCTTCAATTGATATAGAAATTGTTTCAAATTGTACGTTGCCATATTCCAGTAACTACACATATATATAGTGATTCCAAAATTGTACCAGCTGAATTAATCAACCCAGATGTATATATAGTGCAAACTGTGAAGAAACAAGGTAGAAGAAGAGAGAATACAGCAGAACAACGCAACAAAACAATGTGTTGGATGCTTCGTATCTATATGCATGCTGCTTGTTACAACAAGATTAGTTTGGCTATACAACCAACTAGCACAAGACAAGGAGAGATAAGCATCATCTCTAACACCCACCCTCGATCTTAACCATGTACAACGACGTTAAGATTGAATCGAAGATTATCAAACAAACGCTGCGGGAGAGGCTTTGTGAAAATGTCAACCACCTGATCGTGTGAACCAATGAATCGAATGTTCAATGGTCTTAGCGCTACCTGTTCACGCACAAAATGAAAATCTATTTCAATGTGCTTTGTGCAGGCGTGGAACACCGGATTTGCAGAGAGATAGGTGGCTCCCAGATTATCACACCATAACACTGGTGGCCTAGGCTGAAACACTCCAAGCTCGGAGAGAAGAGGTTGCACCCATATAAGCTTTGCAGCAGTATTTGCCATCACCTTGTACTTAGTCTCTGTACTAGACCGGATATTGTAGCTTGTTTCCAAGAGCTCCAAGAAATGAGATTCGAACCAAAGTATACAACAAACCCGCTAGTAGAACAATAATCGTCCATACAACCCGCCCAGTCGGTGTTAGTGAATGCACTTAGCATCATAGATGATGACTCATGAGTACGCACTTTAGATGCCTGAGGATCCTCTGAACAATGGTCCAATGGGCATCGGTTGGATAGTGAAGAAACTGGCATGCTTTGTTGACAGTGAAGGCAATATCTAGACTAGTAATAGTGAGATGTTGTAGCCCACCAACAGTGCTGCGATACATGGTTGCTTCTTCATTAGACAGAGGCTTGCCAACAACTTTGGAGAGCTTCTCAGTAGCAGACATCGACGTGGTTACTATCCTGCAGTCACTCATGTTAGCTTGTTGTAGGAGCTTCGAGACGTACTTACGCTGCATAAGACATACTCTAGTACCATTAGGAATAACTTAAATTCCAAGGAAGTAGGAGAGTCGACCAAGGTCTTTGATGGCAAATGTAGCATTAAGTTGATGCAAGAGTTGATCAGCGGCCTGAGTACTGGAACTAACAATGATTAGATCATCCATATAGATAAGCAGAAACATGGTGACCTGAGCAAGGTGATAAACAAATAGAGAGCAATCTGCCTTGGACGGAACAAAACCAGTCTCCTAAAGCTGCGAATTGAGTTTGGAGTAACAAGCTCGGGCGCCTGTTTAAGACTATATAAGGTTTTATCCAATTTACAGATGAACTGAGGAAATTGAGGACTTTCATACCCAGGCGACTGACGCATATAGACCTCCTCTTCCAATGTACCATGTAAGAAAGCATTTTTTACATCAGCTTGGCGAAGTGTCCACCTGCGAGAGACGGCAAGCGATAAGATCAAACGGATGGTGGTTGGTTTAACAACAGGTGAGAAAGTATCTTCATAATCAACCTCATACCTATGCTTGAATCCTTTAGCCACAAGATGGGCCTTTTGCCGCTCTATACTTCCATCTGTCGTCTTCTTTAGTTTGAAAACCCATTTGCAGTCGATAAGGTTGATGTCGTCATTGCTGTTCAACAAGACCATGTCTTGTTCTAGAGCAAAGCTTAGTACTCTTCATCCATGGTAGCACGCCACTCCTTAGTCCTTAGTGGCCAGTGCCTAAACGTGAGAGGCTGGCTCCACCATGGTTGACAGAGCGTGAAAACAGTAGTCGTATGCCACTGTGCCATCTGTGCGTACCTTGGGCTGATGGATGTCGTTCTGAAGCCAAGTTCGGACACCAACTTGGGACGACAATGGCTGTGGAGACAGGAGCATGCTGTTGATGGCGAGTATCCGGTGACACAACCTGCTCCTGAGATGGCACAGAAGTATTAGTAGGATCAGACGCAGTGGCATTAGTACGACTATTCACCTCATGAGCAACCTCATTCGAACCAGGAATATGAAGAGAAGGCAATAGGGCTGACTCGGTGGTAGGAGCTGCACTAGGCAAGATTGAGGCAGATGCAAAAGGAAACTGAGATTCATCAAAGACCATGTCTCTAGAGAGATAAACATGGCCAGTAGTTGGATTAAGGCAGTTATACCCTTTGTGCTGGGTACTATAGCCTAGAAACACACAATGTGTGGAACGAAACTCGAGTTTTCCTACACTATATGGTCATAGGTTGAGCCAGTAGGCACACTCAAACACATGAAGAAAATGGTAATCAGGTTTGATGCCAGTCAAGAGCTCAAGCAGTGTTTGGTTATTGATGACAGGACTGGGCAGCCTATTTATCAAGAAACATGTTGAAACAAACACCTCATCCCAAAATTTAATAGGAACACTAGACTGAGCCAAGAGCACTAAACTAACTTCCACAGTATGCCGATGTTTACGTTCTACCAGGCCATTTTGTTGGTGAGTGTGGGGATAAGAGAGGCAGTGATGAAAGCCATGAGCATGAAAGAAGGAGCTGAGTTTTCTATATTGCCCACCCCAGTCAAACCGAACTACAAAATTTTTTTTTTGAAACTAACATTCAACAAGAGCTTGAAATTGCAAGAAAGTATGAAACACATCATATTTAAATTTGAGAGGATAAATCCAAGTATACCGACTAAAATCATCAACAAAACTGATATAATAGCGATCTCCATAAACAGATGTGATGGTTGGCCCCCTATACATCAGTGTGTATGAGCTTTAGAGGGGCCGATGTTACATTATTTGAACAGGAAAAGGGCAGCTGATGGCTTTTGGCTAACTGACAAGCATAACACACGGATGATGACATTTTATTTATGGAAGATATCATTGGACTGCAAAACATGACACAAAATGAAGGTAGAAGGATGCCCAAGATGACCATGTCAGCGCTCTAGAGAAGGCTTGACTATGAGAAGTGCCTCTCGCGCGATGGGCTTAATAGGATATAAAGCCCACCTTCACATCTGCCTTCAAGAGAAGATTCCGAGTGATTTGATCCTTAACAAAGAAATGGTTAGGATGAAATTCAAGATACACATTATTATCTTTAGAAAGACGATATACAGATTGAAGATTCTTGTGAGCATGAGGGACATGAAGAACATTTTTGAGTTGGATATTTTTGTGTGTCGTTAGAAAGGGCATGAATTGCGCCTTCCATTGGAGATAATTCTCCCTCGTGAGCTTCTAAGTTACAAGGTGGCCGATGGACGGAGTGGGCAGCAATCTAGCAGAAGAGATCACTAGAACCACTGTGTTTTGGGAGGAAGAAAAATCTGTGTTGGGATTGACCATGGCGCTGAGATAGTGTGGTTTTGGATCAATAAAGCTATGATACCATGCGAAGAAACAAGGCAGAAGAAGAGAGAATACTGCAGAACAGCGCAACAAAACAATGCGCTGGATGCTTCCTATATATATGCGTGCTGCTTGTTAGTTTGTTACAGATGGTTATATATTACAACAAGATTAGTTTAGCTATACAACCGACCAGCACAAGACAAGGAGATAAGCATGCTTATCTCTAACACAAACAACAAGGTTGCAGGGAAAACTACAACTTCTTAATTTGTGTTTATTTAATTAGTTATTTATGTACACAAATCAAACCATGAACGAACATGAGTACATCGATCACAGGCACGGAGTCCTTCCTAGCTACTGCCAGCCGCACGGCACAGGATCCGAACGCACGGCTCTCCACGCAATCTCACTGACTACCCCTCGCTCGCTCGCTACGGCAATTAAACATCACGAATCATGAACCGATCGAATTGTTCTAAGGAAGGTGTGTCCAAGCTAAGTTTTTGTGACGGTGTCTTGGTTCCTTTGGTGCATGCACATTATTATTTTTTTTTCCTTTTTTTTTTTTTTTGCCTCTCTGTCTATGATTGCATGGTTCTAGTATAGTTAATTTGAGTAAAGATTTAGTGATTCACTGGAGTACTAGTGTTTTTGGTGTGGGCAACATTCCATGATGTAACAATACTAGTATTGTTTTCCCAGAAGACCGTATTATTAGCTAATTTAGGATTATGAGAGGAAATGAAAGGAGGAGATTTACTTCCCCTCAAGAACAACAAGAAATTACTTCCTCAGTTCCTCCCCAAGCCACCAATAATCAGTAAAATTATTTTTATTAAGGCTTCTAAGACTATCAAGGAGAAATATGATGCCAAGTTGCCAACTGATTAGAAAACCATGCATGGTTCACGCTACTATTCACGTCTGCTAGCCATTGTCATGTGTAATGGTAGAGGGATACCAATCCCATGATCCCATGGCGAAAAAACTCAAGGCCAGTATGGAGTTTGGTTGTCCCCCTAAAATTCATTTTTTCTTGTGGCTCCTCTCACATAACAAAATAATGACTAAAGACAATTTGTTGAAAAGAGGTTTGGATAAAGGAGTTGATTGTAGTCTTTGTGTCGAGGCCGAAACTGTTGTTCATATCTTTTTTGAATGTGTGATAGCTAAGAATATATGGGGTTTAATTGGTGAGTTTTTTGACATAAACATTGGTTACAATTATGAATCTGTGGCGCGCTTTTGGCTTAGTAATAAGAAAAACGCTGCTCTTAATACCATTTGTGCGGCTGCCCTTTGGTGTTTATGGAATAATGAAATGACATGATTTTTCGTTTTCGTTTGGACAAATGTAAAAACAATATGGAGAAGGATGACGATAACTCTGAGGGACTGGAGGCCATTATACAAGGAGGAAATGCGGTGCATGATGGACCAATTTGGCAGGCTGTTGGAGAACAAAATTCAAGCGCCGCTTCCTTTGGCCTTCTAGGCAACATTTTCAATGAAGATCAGCTGGAAAGAAAAATTCTGGATAGCGGAGTTGATCTGGAGATGGCTTCCCGCGTGAGCTTTATTGATAAGTTGTTAGATGGCAGTAAGTGATCTGGTGGCTTTGTCAGCAGGTGTTTGAGATCCTGGAGGGTGGCTTGTATTTTTGGAGTGGTTGGTTTTGATTTCTGTTTGAGTCGGATGTTGTTTAGTTATCTTTTGTTGTGGTTAGATTATGTGGCTACGATTTGGTAGAGTTGTGTCTATTTTGGGTGTGGTTTGGTTTTTATATTTGTGTTGAGGTATGTTTTCGCAGGTCTTGATTGTGGAGATGAGTTGGTTGAGCTGGTTAAAGAAGGTTAAGAAGACAAGGTGGATGCAGTTAGCAAGTTTCGTGTTTCTTTTTCAGGCGATGAGTTCGGACATGGTCTTTCTGTGGAGGATGAGTTATTTGAGCTGGTGAAAGAATGGCTATGAAGACAAGGTGGAGTCAGTTCTTGCGGGTTTCGTGCTGTTTTCCTCAGCGCTATGGTCTGTTTTGGAGGTGTTTTCGGGGAGGCATTGTTTCTGCGAGTTGGTGATAAAGTCTGTGTATGGCGATCAAAGCTTATTCCTGAGCTCTCAAGTCCGGTTTCTTTTAGTTTAAGAAGATTTATTGCTGCTGTCAATGGTTAGGCAAAAGTTAACATGTTATATGGTTTTTGTCGATCTGGTTGAGAAGGTTATGTAGGAAGTTTGTAGAAAACCATGCGTGGTTGTTTGTTCTTACATGTGGTGATGGCACATCTGTAGGGTATGTCTCATAGACTTTAATGTGTTAATGGTTCATGAATGGAACTAGGGCATCTCTTGGTGCCCTATTGATCTAAAAAACTCAAGGCCGGTAAGCCAAATTAGTCAATGTGCATCTTGAAGAGCCTAAAACTACTTATAAGAAGCCAATGCTACTACAGAATGCAGTAGAGCGTGCATCCTGAGAGTGTCCTCTGCTCCCCAAGATGCTACCTTGGTGAAGCGTAGTAATTAATCTTCATTCTCACGACAGCTTACGCCATTTTCTTGTTCCGCGCATCTTGTCCAAGCTCAACATCTCCCTCTCACGGTCGGTGCCCTAATTCAGCAGTATCCCATTCTCTGCTTCAGTGCACCAGATACATTTGTATACCATACGCTCTTCAAAATAGTCCAGGCTTTAGTAGTATAATATGCAATCTGAGGGCCATCGAAGGTATAAGAAAAATGGGAACGTAACATTCCCTGGCACAAATACACAGGACGTTGCTTCAGGAGTGGTCAATAGCTAGCCCAAGCTCCAGCCGAGCAATGTAAACAAAGCCAGATTGTTATTGTGTCACCATTTGTAAACCACATTTCCATATTCTGCCAGTTTGGTCTAACTTGATTCATTTTATTTCCCCATCTTAACCATCTTATCAGTCTAAGAGACCACAATGTAATTGTATTAAAAAGGTGAAGATGGCAGTTATCCAAGTTTATGGCAGCCAAGATTCATTGGTGACTACGACTCGTCAAATTGTTGAATTCGTGAACATCAAATGGTAGACAACAAATTTGGGACTAGCTCTAGCCCGTGAGATTGGAAAGGCATTGGAGATAGGCACGACACTGAAAATTCAGAGTACAATTTATTCCACGACGGCTAACAGATCTGACTCTCGGCAGAAGCAGTGCTTCTCATCTGTACCCAGGTCCACCTGCAGATATGCATCAACGTGGTAAGCAGTCACATAAATGGAAACAAAAGGTTTTGTCCGCAGGACAAGGCCACAAAATACTTTCAGTTAGACAGAAGACATTCATTTACATCATAAGCATTTATGTCTGAGAAGAGAACCTGCAACAATCACAGGCAGAGCATGGTTAGAAAATCCTGGATAGCTAGACATTTTACTTGGATAAAAGAATAAAGATGAAACAATTGTGTCAACTGTAGTTCTGTCATTCTGTGTAGCAAGTGTGCGCAAAGCAGAAGGGTAAAACAGACACAGAAACAAAGGGTAGAAAAGTAACAATCAAGCAGAGGTTGTTTCAGATTTATGCAGCAGAACATGTTCGTATCATCTAAGCAGATTGCAGTAGCGAAAAACATGCTTTAGAATTGAAGTTAGTTCCCTTAAAATGGAATTGCACGAAAAACACAGACGCTGCTCAATTTTCATTGTCATACAGACATTTGACATTCAATGCAGCATTCTTTGGGGCAGTTAACATGACATACAATCAGCATTCTTTCCAACAGGGCTCAGCATATCTTGCCATATAACATAGCAAAAACTTGAATATGCTACTTATCGGTATAGCAATATCCTATGATTTATACACTGATGCGGTTCTTCGGTTTGTGAACGCTGAACGCTTGAGTCCCCTGGCCGGAGACTCGCTTGAGAGGAAGTGGTCGCCGTCGTAGCGGAATCTACGGCGAGATAGATAACTGGTATCACGGTGCCACCGCCGCGGTTTATCGGCAGCGGCGCTGAGACTAGATTTGCGATCTTGGCGTCCCATTTTCTGAGGCTTTCTTCCCTTTTTATTAACCAAATCTCCTCCCATAGGGAGCTAACAACCAGATCCTAAAAACAAGGAAATTAATTCAAAATGTAAATTAAAAGGAAACTAAGGATAAGATCCAATCCTGCATGCGCCTAATTTCCTCCTTCCTGGTTTGGCGCCTGCATGCGGTTGCGGCGGACATAGACTCGGTCCGCATCAATGCTCCCCCCCTGGACACCAAGCTTGTCCTCAAGCTTGAAGGTGGGATAGGACCGGCGGAGGGTAATGGCGTCCACCCAGGTCGCGTCCGACGCCGGTTCGCCTTCCCACTGAATCAGAAACTGATGATGCCCTCGAAGAAAACGCTGGCCTAGGACAAGGGCCGGCTGGGCCCGTTGCTCCACAGACTCGTCGGCTGTCATGTCTTGCGGCAATGGAGTCGGCGACGTAGGTGGTGACCCATGGAACGGTTTGAGGAGGGAAACATGGAACACATCGTGAAGGCGAGCTGTCGCTGGAAGGTCCAACCGGTACGCCACCTGGCCGATGCGAGCAAGTACTTTGTACGGCCCGAAGAAGCGGGGAGAGAGCTTGTGTTGTCCGGTGGAACGCAGCGAGTGTTGCCGATGGTGTTGCAGGCGCAGCCACACCCAGGAACCAACGGAGAAAGTAACCTCGCGGTGCCCTGCATCATACCGCTGCTTCATACGGTTCTAGGCGCGAAGAAGGTGCTGACGGGCCTGGGCGAGAAGCGCATCCCGATCGACGAGTTTGCAGTCCACCGCATCGATGGTAGTGGCCCCTTGAGTGTACGGCACCAAGTCGGGCGGTGGCCGACCATAGACCGGTTCAAATGGCGCCATCCGGAGGCCCGAATGGTAGGAAGTATTGTAGCAAAATTCCGCCCATGGTAACCATTGGACCCAAGAGGACGGATTATCAGTGGTCAAGCAGCGTAGATACATCTCCAACGTCCGGTTGACCACCTCCGTCTGGCCATCTGTTTGAGGATGGTATGCAGAGGATGTGAGCAAGCGAGTGCCACACCGCTTGAGGAGGTCCTGCCAAAAGGCGCTAGTGAAGACAGGGTCGCGGTCCGAGACAATCGACTCGGGTACGCTGTGGAGGCGGACCACCGTGTCAAAGAAGATATCCGCGACGTGGGATGTAGTCGTCGGCCGCTTGAGAGCAATGAAGTGCCCATACTTGGAGAGGCGATCGACGACGACGAGGATGGCAGTGCGGCCCTGGGACTTGGGTAGCCCAACAATAAAATCCATAGAGATGTCAGCCCACACATGGTGTGGGATAGGGGGCGGCTGGAGGAGTTCGGCCGGGGCTAAAGAGCTTGCCTTGTACTGGCGACAAATCTTGCTTCGCCGGATATACTCATCAACCGATCGGGCGCCGCTTGTCCCAAAGAAAATGTTGTCGAACCCGATGAAGAATTTTATGGGCGCCTTCATGTGTCGCATCATGGTAGGCCACGACCACCAAGGCACGGACAGGGGAGGAGGCGGGTAAGAATAACCGTCCCGCTTAGGCTGAAGGCCGTCGTAGTGGTCCATTCCGCCGGCGGCCGAAGAAGAATCATTGCTTGTTGAAGCGGCTTCAAGACAACTGGCGCTTCACGTCCGGGATCATTGCGAGAAGGGCCTTCCACTCTCCATCACCGAGCCAGAGGAGAGAAAGGGTCGCACACGCCATCTCATCATCGTACACCCCGGAGAGGAGTCGGCGTATGGCTGGGCGGGACCGCTTATACTCGACACTGAAATCAAACCCTATGAGTTTGCTGAGCGAGTGTTGTTGTGGAGGCGTCACCAAGGCTTGTTCCAAAAGGTACTTCGAGCTGGCATGATCCGTGCGCACCACAAAAGGGCACCCCCACAAATACGGCCGCCAGTGCCGAATGGCCTTGGAC
This sequence comes from Guadua angustifolia, assembly GCA_036346375.1. Taxonomy (NCBI): domain Eukaryota; kingdom Viridiplantae; phylum Streptophyta; class Magnoliopsida; order Poales; family Poaceae; genus Guadua; species Guadua angustifolia. The sequence goes on along the minus strand of CM070518.1, from coordinate 21,434,803 downwards.
AAGCCAATGAGCTCCCGTTCATAGGCGGCAACGCGGACATGACGCTCCGCAAGGCGTCGGCTGAAGAAGGCCACTGGGTGACCATCTTGTTGTAGAACAGCACCAATACCCCTGCTGGAGGCGTCACATTCGACCACGGCGAGGTCAGAAGTCCGGCAGACGCAGGACCGGCGCCGATCGTAGGGTTGTTTTCAATCTTGTGAAGGCGGTCTCAACGGCCGGCGTCCCATCGGAAGGATCGCGCGCCGTAAGCTTGGCCACGGCTCCGCGATCGAGGCATAGTGGCATATGAACCGCCGGTAGTAGCCAGCGAGACCGAGGAAGCTACGCACACCTGTTGTCGACGCCGGGGTCGGCCACGAAGTAATGGCCTGCAGTTTGGATGGGTTGGCTGCCACCCCACTGCTGGAAATAATGTGGCCTAAATAGGCCACCTCGCGTTGCGCGAAGGTGCACTTAGAGCGCTTGAGGAAGAGACGGTGGAGATGCAACCGCTCAAGCACTTGCCGAAGATGGTGTACGTGGTCGTCCAGCGAAGCACTGTAGATGAGGATATCATCGAAGAAGACCAAGACAAACTTCCGCATGAAGTCCGCAAGGACTTCGTTCACGAGGGCCTGGAACGTAGATGGGGCATTGCACAACCCAAACGCCATGACGAGGAATTCAAAATGGCCATGATGGGTGTGAAATGCCGTCTTTTCTACATCTTCTTCCCGGATGCGGACCTGATGATAGCCGGAACGAAGGTCAAGCTTGGAGAAGACCTACGCCCCATGCAATTCGTCCAACAATTCTTCCACCACCGGGATAGGGAACTTGTCCTTGATCGTTTTGGCGTTCAAAGCGTGGTAGTCCACGCAGAAGCACCACGATCCATCCTCCTAAGCCACCAAGAGTACTGGCGAGGAAAAGGGCGACCGGCTGGGACGGATGATCCCTTGACGTAGCATTGCGGCGCACTGACGTTCAATTTCATCCGTCTGTCTGAAGGGATACCGATAGGGCCGAACTGCCACCGGATCCGTGCCCTCCTGCAAACAAATGCGGTGGTCGCACCCCCGGGAGGGTGGTAACCCCTGAGGTTCCGCGAAGACATCCTCAAAGGCTGCAGTCAAGGCGACCACCATGCCATGTTGCGCCTCAAGCTGCAGCGCCTGGGGGCTCGTCGGCGCGCCCAGGCCTTGGAGAGTGATAGTACGCCCACCGGTTTGGAACGACAACGTGAGGGACTCAAAGTTCCACACCACATCGCCGAAGGGTTTGAGCCACTGGACGCCAAGCACCACATCAAATCCCTGCAAGGGAATGATGAAGAAGGGCGCCCGGAATGAGTAATTTTCCACGCAGAAGTCCTCGGTGGCACGCCCAAAATATGGAAGCTCAGCGCCATTAGCCACCCGGACCGGCTGGCCTCCGCCGGGCTCCTGGTGGACTCCCACGCGGTCGGCTGCGTACGTACTAATGAAGTTGTGCGTACTACCCGTGTCCACCAATCCGCATAGCGTTTTGCCCCGCATCAGAATCTCGAGCTGCATGGTGCAGCCCTTCCGAGGCCCCCGAAGCGCCAAAGCCGAGAGCTCTGGTTGCTCGTCCTGGTTTGCTTCCAGTTCCTCCTCGTCCTCACTTACTGCCTCCAAATAGAACAAGCGCTGGCAGCGATGGCCCCTCGTATATACTTCATCGCAGTTGAAGCATAATCCTTGGCACGTCGCTCCGCCATCTTGTCGGCGCCCAACCGACGGCGATAAGGAGACGCCGCCGACGAAGAGCCTGTGGCGTTGAGCCGTGGCGCGACCCCCTTTGCGAAGCCGCTGCCACGGTCGGCGTCGTCCGGACCAACGGCGTGGTGGTGGAAGAAGCGAGAGTTCGGCGCCACCCACGGTGCGGGTTAGCCGGCTCGCTTCCGCCGCCGGAATGCCACGATTGAACGCAGGACGCGCCCGGCTCGGCGGCGCCCAACTCCGCGTCGCTCTGGCAATCCATGCGTCCTCGCGGCGTTCGGCCTCCCGTGAGAAGGCTACCGCCTCCGCCAGATCGCGAGGCCGGTCGCGCCGCACGTCCGCCGCCAGGGTAACCGAGAGCCCTGCTGTGAAGGTCTCGATTTGGTCTTCTCGCTTCATCCGGGGCGCTCGAGCGAGGAGTCTCTGGAATTCCCGCGCATACTCATCGACCCGTGACTCCCCTTGCTTGAGATTAACAAGGTTGCCGAGGGGACCAGCAGTCGCATGGCGCGTAAACCACTGCAGGAAAGTCTCGTAGAAGTCGTCCCATGAGATGGGCCCTTCCTCCAACTCCCGGTTGTCGAGGACCTCCTGCGCCTCTCCTCGCACATGAAGGCCGGCCATCTGGACGTACTTCCGACGTGGGATGTCATGAGCACGCGCGAATCTCTCGCATTGCCGAAGCCAAGGCAAAGGATCTCCCGTGCCATCTTAGAGCGGCAACTCGTAGCGAGGCGCTCGGGGCACTAGGCGATCGCGGTCTCCCCCTTCGCCCCAGTCGTCGTGGTGTTGCCGGCGATGACGCGGCGCCATCGCATCCTCCCTAAAACCCGCCTCAGAGGTCTTGGCTCCGTATTCACGCCTAGCCGCCCTCCTCCTCATGCCAGCGGCGACCGGTCGGCCGATGTCGACGTGAGCAGAGCCTCCGTCACCCTCCTCTCGATCTTCCTCCTCACGCCTTTTACCCTGGACCTTGATGAGATCGGCCATCATCTTCTCCAACCGGGCATTCGATCCGATCAAACCCTCCACCGCCGCCTCTAGCTTGGTGAGGCGCTCCTCGGGTCCTGCCATGGCCGGAGGATCGACCGGCTCTGATACCAGTTGATGCGGTTCTTCGGTTTGTGAACGCTAGAACGCGCGAGTCCCCGATCCGAGACTACTGCTTGAAGGAAGTGGTCGCCGTCGTAGCGGAATCTACTGCGCGAGATAATCTGGTCAGACGGTGCCGGCCAATATCGGCAGCGGCGCCGAGACTAGATTTATGATCGAAAGCGTCCCATTTTCTGAGGCTTTCTTCCCTTTTTATTAACCAAATCTCCTCCCATAGGGAGCTAACAACCAGATCCTAAAAACAAGGAAATTAATTCAAAATGTAAATTAAAAGGAAACTAAGGATAAGATCCAATCCTGCATGCGCCTAATTTCCTCCTTCCTGGTTTGGCGCCTGCATGCGGTTGCGGCGGACATAGACTCGGTCCGCATCATACACCACCACTAAGCAATAAAAGAAAATTTAATAGCTTGTGTAGGAGCACATGTTGTTACACAAGCATCAGGGAGCCCTTGCTTTTTTCATGGAGGTCATTTCCACCTAGTCATAGGCATACAAGGAAACTGCAGTTTACAGGTTACCACAAATGTATTTATTTTCAGACATTGAGCAGATGTTTAAGTTCCTACCTGGTTATGCAAGCCATGGCTGCTAGCTCATTTCTTGCCATTAAAATAAGTGGAAAGTAGCTTACTAAAAGGGTGGTATCTAAACAACAGACCGTATGTTTTACAGATGAAGTGTGACACAACAGCATCACTACAATTTGTGTTGGTAACTGCAGATCAAAGTAATTTAGTAAGCACACCCTCAAACTGAAAATAGCATCCACACATTTACTGTGCAAGGAGCAATCTGCAAGCATAGAAAGTATAAACTCGCTTCACATGCAAGCATGAGATGATTCCTTGTAGGTAGGTATACATAAGATCTTGGACAGGCATCAAGAAGAGTTCTATGAGGACTTACCTTCTTTCCAGCTTCGACTTCACTAACGTCAGCACCAACTGATAAAATCTGGCATAAAGAGTGCAACATAGTGGGGCTATAGCCTGATGAAGTTAACAGCTACAGGAGCAGCTTATAGAGTTATAGTGCCTTTAGATCTTACCTCGCCCATCAAATATCGCTCAAACTTAACAGCAGATGTCGGTAGCAGAACTCCTCCAGCAGATTTCTGCAGGTATCAAACAATTTTCTTGGAACAATTAGCTTGATGAAAAAGATAATCTGCACCTATAACTTTAGTATTGTTGGAATCACTCCTCACTCAGGCAAGTGTTTATCACAAACACTCACGCACTCACTCTGGTGGACGCAAAATACACAAGAAATTGAGTAGCACAAGCTAGCAAGCTTTGGTTTTTGACGCCACACAAACTCACGTCATTTTCCATTCATATATAGACTCAAGAGTACATGCAAGGAAAGAAATAAGAGCCAGCCAAATCACTTGGCCATCCCTCATGCCATGATTGTTGGAAACATTCCTAAACTCACGCCACCATTAATGACCACTAATGACCATGCACACACTAATCAAGGGGCTGATAGCCGCATGTGGCTAGCGAATCACACGCTACCATTTTTAACGTGCAGTTTCCATGCATGAGCCCAGGTCGCAAGACCTATTCGCCATTTAAAATCACTTCCGTCGTCTCGCAGCTCATGCATCTCCACACCACACGCTCACATGCGCTTACATCTCCCGATCGTGTCTATCCCTATGCACTTCACACACGTATGCACTTACCGTGTCACACGGCATAGTCTCGCACTGTCGCGTGCGTGCCGCTCAAGACAACAAAGAACTCACTAGTCTCACACGCCAGTCTATGCACTTGATCTGCCGCTGCGCATTATTTCTAGTTACACATGTATGCAAAATAAATAAACATGCAAAGGCTAATGACAAGATTATATCTAACAAGTATTAGCATCAGAATACTGATGACATGACTTCACGATAATATACAGCAATACAGTCGTAGGAAAGCAAACTTTGCAGCAGTTGCTTCTAGACGAACTAGGCTTGAATTATTGCTACTCTGAAAAAAAAATAGAGCTGCCATACTAGCTAATCCGCAGCATGTCAAACTATTCACACTTCAGGACAGGCATGGCAAAATTCTGTTGGATTCCCAACAGCTGAACAAGAAGATTGCAGTATTGTACTATGAGAATTGCTAGAAAATGCTATACCGTTGCTTTGCTTTTCAACAGGACAGGATTTCACCGTCCGATCAATCCACCCCGCAACCGCAATTCATTCCAACACTGCAAAAAACCTTATCCATACTCCCATCACTAGTTCCTGTGTGACCATCACCCTGTTGCATCTCTCATCTCTCTCTATCTCGCTCCTTCCCTCCCAGTGCTTGAGAGAGAGCTTGATCTAGAGCAAGGCGGCCGTCGTGTGGGTGTTGTAAGTGGCGTAGAAGAGCAGCAAGAGGTGCCACATGTGGAGGGAGCAGCGACGGCCGGCCATGGTGCGGGAGCAGCGACGGCCACCCATGATGTGGGAGCAGCGATGGTGACATTTAGAAGCAACGGTGGTTGCAAGCATGGCCAGAGCGGCTTGCAGTGGAGCGGAGCCAGTAGCACAGCAGGCCAATGGCGCAACGAGCCAACAGGAGTTGGGAATTGGGATGCTCTCCCGTGATGCCAGATCAACATGCGCCTGCAGCGAATCCCAAGCCTACTTCGGGTGACACCGCTATTTCCTAGCCCATATCTGTTGCATCTCTTTGAAGCTTTGGATCTTTTTTTTTTGAAACCTGTGGAAATTTTGCACTGTCACTTGTAATTTCATTTTTTTTTTATTTTGCATTGAAATGGCATATTCCTATGTTCTTCCTCCTGAAACTCACAAAAACATGTTTTTGGAACATGAAACCTCACGAAACTCGCATGAACTTGCTTTTTGGAACATGAAACCTCATGAAACTTGCCATTTGGAACATGAAACCACCTGAAACTTTGCATTTTGGAACATGGAGTCTCATGATACTTGCATTTGGGAACATGAAACCTTATGAAACTTGCAATTTGGAACATGAAACCACCTGAAACTTTGCATTTTGGAACATGGAGCCTCATGAAACTTGCAATTTGGAACATGAAACCACCTCAAACATTGCATTTTGGAACATGGAACCTCATGAAACTCATATGAAACTTGCATTTTGGAACATGAAAACCACCTGAAACTCATATGAAACTTTTGTTTTTAACACATGAAACCACTTGAAACTCACGTGAAATATCAACTTAAATCTGAAACTTCGAAGAAACTTGCTGAAACCTGTTAAGCTGAAACATGAAGCTTGCTATCCCATTGGAATTGATTTCAACAGTATAGCATTGTGTAGTCGCCTCCTTGTACTATGCGCTACGATCTCTTGGCACTACACTAAATGGATAACCACAATTGTACTTGGTAGCCGACTAATTTCAGAAGCTTAGTGAAAACAAAATCCAGCAATACACATGTCATCTACATATAGATATACTCTGAAAATCCGATCATAATTTCTTCCAATTCCAAGCGAATACTGTCTGACTATGGATCATATTTGTCCATCACTTTTACCACATGCAGAATTAAAATCGGTGAGATCTTTTCCTGTCAAATTTCAAATCCCCACTCACCGATGGTGCTTTGTAAGCCAAATAACTACTGTGCTTAGGGTTTAAGTTGTACTCTTTAGCGCATCAAAGTGATGAATTTTCGTAAGCCACCTTAGTATGTAACTTCATGTGTATGATTCAAGTTCCAGCATAAATGAACTGAAACAGGTTGAGAAGCTGGGGAAAATTACAACCTTGTTCAATAACTAACTTAAAATGCGAAAAAGGAAAAAAACTGAAGTCCACATTAACGTCTCAGCACGTTAAACCGCAACACCCCAAAAAAACACACAGGCTTACTACAATTTCTGAGTCATGAGTTCATCACTATGCAGAGGATTCATTCAGCTAGGAGCATTCGGAGTGGGGATTAAACACAACCAATCAGCAAGCAACCAATGTAAACAAATAAAAATTTGGCAAACCAAAAAGACATTGGCTCGTAGTGCAGTGGCAGAAACCTCAGGGATCTGCTGGAGACGGACGAGCACCCGGTCGGATTGCGGCGCCACCTGACGAAAACCAAAGCAAGCACCAGAGGGTCAGGCCACAGAACCCTAACAAAAACCCTGGGACCAGAAATAGACGCATCTCTCTGCCTCGGTAGCGCAGTCACCTTGGAAGGGTCGTACTTGAGGGCGGCGACGCGGAGAACGGGGGCGGCGCGGCGGACGGGGGCCGCGGCGAGGGGCCTGCGGCTGCCACCGGCGGCGCCGTGGAAGAGGAAGGGCGAGGCGGCGGCGAGGAGTGAGGGGGCCATTGGAGAGGAGGCTAGTGGAGGCGCGGAAGCTTCTAGAAGAAGGAAGAGGGTTTTAAGAGTATTCGACGAGGAGCAGAGGGGGCGCCTCCCTTATCTGCTTTCCTTTCCCAGCGAATTAAGGATTCTTCGCTGTTGTAGCCCAACAAAAAAAAAATCCGAACCGGTTCTCATGCAAAACTTTTTACAAAATTAGCTCTGGCCAGCAAATGCTACGAAGAGGGAGCGCTGTAATGACTACAACGATCTAAAATTAAAAAAAAATCGCCAGGCTTATGCGCGGCATTTGCAGGCCAGAGTCAATTTTGCAAAAAAAAAAAAAAGGCATGAGGGCTAATTCTAAAAAAAATAATTTTTTAGTGGCTACAACAACGAAGACTTCACAAATTAAGGATGGATGTGTTTCTTCTCGATTCTTCCTTCTTATTGGGATGTAATCATTTTGATCCTGTTTAGAACGGCTTCAGTTTCGACTTTTTCTATTTTAAAATCAAAAGCTATCACTACTACAGAATTGACTTTCACAATCGGCCTATTACAAACGGTTAGTTACGTACCGCTTGTGATCTCTCGACCACAAGCGGTTAGTGGGCAACGGACTGAAGGGTCTCTAGAAGCGGTTCTAGACACGAACCCTTCTAAAGCCTAGCTCAGAAGCGGTTAGTGTCTTGAACCCCTTCTAGAAACTTTAGAGGATTCGGGACACGAACCCCACGTGTCCCGAACCCTTTCTAGAGCTTAAGCGGTTCGACACGAACCCTTCTAAAGCCCTAGCTTAGAAGCGGTTGGACACGAACCCTTCTAGAGGGCTCTAGAAGAGGTTCGTGTCCCCAACCGCTTGAGAAGCCTAGTTTTGAAATAATAAAAGGAATGCATGCCCTACTCTATCGAGAGCACGTGGGTGGGTTGGTTAGATGGGTGAGACGTGAGTCACGAGGAGGAGGTCGTGGGTTCAATCCACCTCACAATATTATTTGTCTTTTGAAGTGACTTCTACAGCGGTTATAAAACCGCTTGATATCTTAACGGAGTATCACTCGATTTGCCTAGCGGTTCAAAACCGCTTCTAAAAACGGTTTCAACCACTTGTGATATTCCCATCTGCAGTTGTGTATTCCAAACGACAAGCTTCTTTACTGTTGGAAGTTAAAAGCCAATAACATATTTGTACTAGGAAAACCTAAAAGCCAAAATCTAGTCTGAAATAGCTTCCCACGGCTTTGATGTGTTACAATTCTGACTTTATTACTAGACTAAAGTTGAAGAAAATTACCCCCTCCTACCAATATAAAATCACAAACCTCACACTTCTCACCCTCATTACCAACTCACACTCCTCACACCTAAAAGCTACACCGTCAAACATCAAACTTCTTCAACCCAACAGTTCAGCTGTGCAACTCTTCAACCATACCGTCTAGCCGAAAGCCACTTTTTAGAAAAGATACAGCCAATGCCAAACATGGCCTTTTTCGGCTACAACTTTTTCCTTACGACTTCTCATTAAGCGTAGCTTGGCTCGAAGCTAGTGGTGGACGCGGCACTAGTCATCACGCCTCTAGAAACCTAGTAGCACCATCGTCTTCCTTTTGATGCTAACCTAATGGAGCACTGTCTACTGGTGGCAGCATGGTGCAAGAAACAGATAGATGATTGACTGGGTTGGAGACTAGAAGAGGGACCACTGGTGCGTGCGCCACCAGACCAGCTTGATAGGATATATTTGAGTCTGACTTGAACTAACCTCAATCCCTAATTCCTCGTTCCTCAGTCTGTATTCCTCAAATACCAAATTCACTAGGATAGACTCGAGCGAGCGACGCGACTCACCGACTCCTATCCAACGACGAAGGGGACTCCTCATGGCTCTGGCAGCGAGTTGGCGACTGGTAGGGAGCGAAGGATGATGGAGGGGTCTCTCAGGCCTCGGGCAACGACCACCAATCGGGTGAGGTGCGGGAGGGGGTGGTGACGAAGGGAGCAAGCCGACGAGGGGTGAGTGCCGACACACGGTGAGGCAACGGTGAGGGTGGATGGGCGAGCAATGGAGGGGTGCATGGCGACAGAGGAGTGGACGGGTGTCCTGCAAAGGAGGCGAGAAGGAGGAGCCACTCGTAGATAGGGGTGAAAACGGATCCGATACGGATGGATAATAGCTTTATCATATTTGTTTTCATATTTTTTTCTCAGGTGCGGATAAGGATATGGATAGTCCGGTACAAATACGAATACGGATAATGTCGAATACACATACGGATCGAATACAAATCGAATCAGATACGATTTCGAATATTTATCGGAACATGATAACCCCTTAGAATACGAATTGAATATGATATTCTTTGTTGAATTATGTTTAAAATAATAAATTATGTATTTATGAGTTTTTATGCATTTTTAGCTACTTATTTAAAATATTTTCCTATTAAGAATAAGAGTGTTGGAATTTTTGATGAAATTTAAAATCTGACAAAATCTTGAAAATAATTTTTAAATGTTAGGTTGTTTCTAGAACTTTCTAAAAATCATAATTTTTGGAGTTAGTTTGCTAATTTTAATAATTGAAACTTAATTAAATTAGAAAACAATTCTAAAATTAAGAAACCTTTTTGAGTCAAAAGAGTAGTCTTGACTCAGCCCACATGTATATCCAGATATCCGACTCATCAATATCTAGATTATCCGAATCCGACGGATAGTGAGCTATCGAATTCGTATCTATATCCGACAAAAAAAATCCGTATCCATATCTGATCCGATACTATCCTACAAATATCTGATCTGGTAGAATCCGTATTTGAAAATATCCGGATTGGTCGAAAAATATCCAATCCGTTTTCATCTCTACTCGTAGAGCTATTGTCCTCTCGGTTTGAGAGGATAAGGAAAGTGGGGCTATTGGGCTGAGCTGTCGAGCTAGGGCTGTGAGCCTGTGAGAAACGATGAGATAAGGTGACTCTCTTTTTTAATCTTAATTATTTATTGATTTGTAAATTGTAAAAAATATAAAATATTAGCATATAGAAGCAAAATATAATTATGTTCTCTAGTATAGTCTCAATTTCTCGTATAGTCATTTATTCTATAGGGTTTTATTGTAGATCCGTAAAAGATGGACAAAGGAAGTATGCAAAGCTATTTCACGAACAATACTAATACAAGGACTTCCCGAACCAATGAGAGCATAACTCACCCCGAAAAAACAAAACTTTCTCATTGGTCTATTATCCTATTGAGCACCCTCTATTTTTTTTGTGCATACGCCACTACTCGAAGTTGCAAGAAAAATTTTGTACGCAAGTTGCTTATGACCATCAAAGTTGTATAAATTGTAAAGCATAAATAACTAAAAGGAGAATAAATAAATAAAGGATAGATAGTGATTACTTACTTTTTATTTGCTTTTGTATGGATAAGTAGGTTTTTCATTGTTTGGGATCATATTTTGTTGTTGAAAAATTAACGGATGGTTTGTGGAGTACGTGTGTGTGATGTGTGTATGGTGTATGCATCCTTGTATCCCTTTAATGAATAAAACAAAATTCAAATTCGACGGTGCGATATGTATAATGCTTAGTTGAACATATTATAGTGCTTCATGCTAGACGAAATAATAATCCATTTGCCAGATTAGACTCAAGACGGTTGACTACTCAAAGCGACGCCGGCTTATCTTCGTATCGCAAACGGTAGCAAGCGTCTCACACCGTAGCTGATAAAAGAAAATCAAATAAAACGTAAGCGATTATCTTATCACAAATAAGATGTTAAATCGAAAGAGTCTGGCGCCATTGTTGAAATTTACTTCTTTTTTCCGATATCTGTATCTTGCCTCAGCTTCGTGCATCTCCAGGTTCTTTCCTCTCATCACAATAGTGCAAATGGACCAGGTCTAGGTAGGCATGACACAAAGTGCAAATAGGTTGTGCCTGAACTCGCCGAAGTCGAGTCGGGCCGACATAACACAACGAACATAACGGACCGTCACGACTCGATACGATTTAGACACGAAACACGATGGACCTGTACTGAACTGCCAAGCACGACGCAACGCCCACCTTTGCCTGGAGCTTACCTGGTTGAACATACACTACCTGGTTGACAGAGATCTTTTGTACCACGCAAGCGTGTTGATTAATATATACTATGTCAGTGTCGCCACGTCGTCAGCGCGTTGAAGTTAATAGGCGACTTGACGTGACACGACGCCGACTCATGTATGCGTTGGTTCTAGGCAGCACGCTATCTATAGCTAGCTTGTAGGAAATTAAGCCTAGTTAACGCTAAAGTAATCTGGTTAGGTTAGCGCCCAGCCATGGCCGCCATCTGGTCGAGATGTTGTAGGTAGCTAGCTAGGCGAGCAGCTGCAAAGTAGTAGTAGATCGATCCTTGGGGACCAAGCATATATATGTGCACATTGCAGCAGCCATCATGCTTGCGTGCACGTACGCATGCAGTAGTTTCCGATCAAGCTAGCGGCCGGTCGTTCTCCAAGTAATCAAGTCTACACGCGGCAATTAATATATAGTTAATCCTTGAGAGGAACTTGTTTTTCAGGCCTGCTAGTACAGTTAACGCATTGCCGGCAGCAACCCGACAAGTGATCCGATGGACGACGACGACTTTGGAGCTAGTAGTCTTGGTCTACGTAGTACTGCTAGCTACCTGGACACGCAATGGGAGTCACAGGCAACAATATTACCATGCGATTTGGAGATGATATACGTTGATCGATCCGGCCGTACGTCCATGGCGTACATTCATGCCATGCACGAGAACTCAGATCGAAGAAGAAGATAAATCATATCGCCAAGATTTGCAAAGTGCACGCTGACAAGGGTCATCGATCACCGATCGTACGTGTGTATATATATATCTATATCTCGCGTGCTACAAGTGCACTACAAGTGCTCAAAGATTTCCTTTTGATTTTGTTCTTCTATTTTTGGTCTGGGTTGGTACAAACTGGAGGGTATGTTGTGCATGTGCACCATATATATATATATATATATATATATATATATATATATATATGCGTGTTGCAAGATTTATTTTTAGGAGGAAGGTTACAAGAAGCGATGCCTTGTTGATTGTGGGTTGTTGGTGTTGCACAAGGACAATAGCGAGGACGTACTATGTACTAGCGACATGCGCATATATATCTCTTTATCTCGTCTGATGTCGACTGTCCAGTGTCCACTCCACTGGTTCGTGAAAGCTAGCATGGACTGCATGCAACGACGGGGAAGGAAGGAAGGAAGAGGCCAATGCACGAGAAACAACACTCCTCTTCACTGGGCAGGCACAGTGGTGCACAATGCTGTACATGAAGGCTGAGCTAGCATTCAGCTAGCTCTCACTCCCGGTGCAACAAGCTAGCTAGGACAAAAGTAAGCCTAGCTTCCACCACTAAAGCGACACTAGCTCTCTAGCTCTTCCTCTCTCTCTCAGTACTCCTCAGTGCTCACTTGTACAAGGAAGTAAAGAGAGAGGAGCTAGGCAAGCCAAGCCAACTGGGGTACAGTCAAAACAATGTTTTTAGAGCCGTCATCGCTTTGCGCATGCATACATACATATATTTGGTCTCTATAGTTGGGCTAGCAGTGGCAAAGCGCACACATCACAGTCTCACAGATAGCTACGGATGATATGTAATGACATTGTTGGGCATCACCCAAACCCAATCGTCCATCGTCCCCAATGGGACAGGCGAGTCCTTTTCCAGCAGGAGATGGAAGGGAGTTTTGTAGCCATGTGCGTAATGCCGTAATCTCATGGACCAGGAATCTCCATCCATATCGAACCCCTTGTGCCCTCTTTCCACGCACAACAAATCCCCCGTCCTGGGCCTGCTGCCCTGCCTCAAGTATACTAGCGTACTCTATTACCACTGTGACCAGCGTGAATCAAAAAAAAAAAAGTTAGGGTCTTATTAGGGTTGCTCAAGTTGCAATGCTCAATTGCCAATATGAACATTACATTGCAGTGCGAGTAGCAAGTATGCAAGTACTGCAGCTCTCGTCAAAATGCAGCACTAGCAGAGGAGTAGTAGTAGGTTGTACCACTAGTAGTAGTACATGTTGGAAAACTTCCAATTCATTTCAGTTGAATTCATTGAAACTGAGGCTAGGCCTGCGGCGCCTCAAAGTCCCCGAGCTCCTCGGACTTGCCGCCGACATTCTCCAATTCGGGAGGCAGCTAGCTGAACAAAGAGCAGAGGCTGCCCAGCTGCATCAGAAATTCAGAATTCACTTGAGGAGAGGGGCATTTTGGGAACACCGCCAGGCGCCGGCCGCTTTCCCTCCGCCTCCGGCTGAAGCTTCTCCCGCCGAGGCCGCCTACGTATTTTACTAGTATGCCCCCGTCAACCAGCGCAGGAACCCGTGGAACGCGCTCCCCACCTCCGCCTCCCGCCGCCGGGCAGCCGGCGCCCCGCCGCCGTCCATGTCCCACCACCACTCCTCCGTCGTCGCCGCCGTCACGCTCCCGGCGTCGTACCGGCTGCTCCACCGCCCGCTGCTCCACCGGCTGCTCCACCGGTTGCTCCACCTGTTGCTCCACCGCTCCTGCGACCGCGCCGAGCTGAACGACGACGTCGGCGTCACGGACGACAGCTGCCCACGCTCTGCAGCGGCCAGCTGCTGCTGCTGCTGGCTCGGCTCGCTGGTTATTGGTGCAGGAGCCCTCGGCGGGTTGGCGCTCGGCTGCTTGAGGACAACCTGGAGCTCCTCCTCGATGAGGTACTCCGAGTTGGGGACGCTGGTCAGCGGGTAGGCGCGGACGGCGGCTCCGTCGGGCGGCGCCACGGCGACGGCGGCTGAGGAGTTGGAGCGGCGGCTGCTGACGCTGCCGAGCTCGACGCGGAGGAGCTCAGGGAGGGGCGGGTGCGGGAGGGCGATGGAGGCGCGGCAGAGCGGGCAGGACGGGTTGGCGCGGAGCCAGGGGTCGACGCAGCGGGAATGGAAGGCGTGGCGGCAGGCGGGGAGGAGGCGCAGTTCGTCGTCGTCGCGGAACGCGCTCTGGCACACGGCGCAGTCCCTGGACGACTTGGGGAGCGCGGCGAGCGACGACGCGAGGCTGAAGAGCGGCAGCCGCGAGATGAGCCGCTCCGTCTCGGCGGCCGCCTCGGCCGACGCCTTGCCCTGGTCGGCAGCTGACGACACGGACGCCGGAGTCTCGAGGCGGGCCACGAGCGGGAGCGGCGGCGGGGAGGAGGAGCCGGACGAGGCCGCCGTCTGCCGGCAGAGGTGGCGGATGAAGTAGTGGATGGAGACGGACGCCAGGAGCATCACCACGACGATGACGGCGATGATGAGGATGCTTGGCGAGATGCCCGCCACGCTCCCGCTCGCGCTCCCGCGCGCGTCCCCCCTGGCGCCCCCTCCTCCTCCTCCCCCGCCGTCGTCCGCCAGCTGCGGCACCATAGGCATCACCGGGACCCTCCACCCCGGCATCGTAGGTGGAATCGGAGTAGAAGACATGAATTTCTTGGCTTCTTGATGCGCTTCTCCTCCTTCTATCTCCTCTCCTCTGCTCTGCTTTGGCGTGGTGGTGAGGCTGTAAAGGAGGCGTCGCTGCTGTTGTTGTCTGTGGCTTATAAGTATGGTTTTGTCAGCTTGCGAGGGGGAGGTCGCCCATGGTTGCTTACCATTTATACTTCTGCCGGGAAATTGTCCTAGAAACTCTTTAACTCCTATCCTAACTGGTGTTGGATTCTTTCTCTTCTAATTAAACTTTTTTAATCACTGAAATATCATACTATGTGTACTAATCCAGTAGCGGTGGTAGTACTAGGTATTCACAATATTGGGATTTGGGCGGCCCCAAAGTTTTGCCTCCCTTCAATTGTTCTCTTCCTTCTTATCTATTGCCTACAAAAATAGGAAAGTAGTGGTGTGTGTGTGTTGCTCATTGCAAAAGAATCAAGTTTTGTAATGCCAAATGTGCTTAAGAAAAGAATCAACATGATTCGATTTAATTTTGCATCGAGGAACTGTTTGGTTTAAGGTTAAGAGAGATGCTTCTATGTTTTTCTTTTTAAGAGTTATATAAATATTAAAGTATGAATGAAGGGTAGATGGTGATTATAGACTTACCCCTTACTTGCTTTAAGATTTGTGCAACTTGTATTGAATGGGAAAGTATTGAAGCACTGCTATAAGGTTAATTTTGCTACATCTAAACTTATGTGTGCTACAAATTCTTAAACGGATATTTGGCTCGTTATCACAATTGTAACTTGCTAAATTTCCTTACTCCAATGTCCCACACGTCATAGATTTAGTTTTTTTGGTCAAATTTTACCACACTCGTGACACTGAATTTTATTACTACAAAAAGTATGGCAAACTATACTTATCTAAGGTTAGTTATAACAAAGCTTCATCCAAACCAAATAGACCCTAATAATCACTTTGTTAGCTGCCTGTGTAATTTTTGCGTGAATTTCCATCCTTTTACCGAGCAGAGAAGGGTGAGAGTTGCCGTGGCTGCGCTGGCTGAGCACAAAGCCGCGCGCGCGTGGACCTAATGCGCTCCTACCGCCGGCTGCCACATACGGGCCCACCTGCAGCATCACGAGTACTACTCCGTTTTAGGTTCCATGAGTTACCACGAGATTACTCTTATAATCTTGTACCTCTTATTACTAAATCAATATATAATTTGGTGAAGTCTGGTACCTAGGATGCTTTCTGGTGTGCAGTCGCATGCGTGCATGACCCACATTGGAATATATATTTTCCATGCTATTGCAATTATACTGGTTAGTCTCAGACTCTCATCCTCCTCTATCCTGGCTCTATCAAGCACACACATATATTGCAATGTTGTGAAAATTGGCCGATTAGTCAGCCGATTAATCGGTGACAGTGATTAAACCATCACGAATAGTTTAATCAGGTGCAATTAACGCAGTCGAATGATTAATTAACGTATAATCCGATTAATCGGTCGTTTTCCGATTAATCGTCCAGTTTTCTATTTAATCACGAAAATAGCTTATTTTTATTCACTAAGTTTGATAAATTAGTTTATAATATTGTATCATAGTGTTCATAGTATGTATCTTTTAGACGAAATATAAACAATGAAATGTAAAACATGTTTTGTAGAGTGATAATTTATAATAACTTTGGTAACTAAAATATTTCTACTTAATTCTAAATATAAATAAATATACTAATAAGAACGTATAATCGTCCATTAAATTCCAATTAATCAGTCTTATTAAGATTAATCGCTTAGTAGGATCATGTCCGTCCGTCGAGCGTGTAACGTTTGTCACAACATTAATATGTTGTCTTACTAGCCATGTGCCCGTACGTTGCAACGGAAACTCAATTTACGATAAAAACTTTATTTGCAAAGAGCACTAATAGTGGCAAGGTGGGTAATTAAAGAGCAATGGTAAATGTGGGTAATTTTGATGAAGTGGCACGGACAAAGGTGAGTAATTAAAGAGTAGTGGCAAAAGTGGGTAATTTTGATGAAATGATACGGGCAAAGATAGGTAATTAAAGAGCAGTGGCAAAGGTGGATAATTTTGATGAAATGACGTGGAAAGAAACTCCCACTTTATATAGTAGAAATATGTGGCGGTTAATGTGTACCTTCACTCTCCATCTCTACGGTTAATAATTACTAGAGTAGTTCACTTTTCTCCTTTTGTTACATTTGGCCAGCACTTGGAAGAGGGCAGAAAAAGGAACAAAGAAAGAAAGAAAGGTGGTCTGTCTCTCCCTAACTCCGATGCATGCAAGCATGTATACTGGACTACTGGAGTGTAGTTGAGTCATGATTAACAAAATCGTACCGCGCAAACTGATTCGGTTTTCATAAAAACCGTCAAAAACCGAAAATTTAAAAAATCAAAAAAAAATTGTAAAAAAAATAATCAAAAAACGCTGTTTTTCGCGAAAAACCACTGGGTTTCACGAAAAACCAATCCGACCAATTGAATGTTCTTCGAAAACGATTTTGAGCGGTTTTCATCGACGCGGTTTTTTACGAAAAACCGCACACATAAATTTTTTCAATTTTTTTTATTTTTTTATTTTTTTAATTAGAACGGTTTACCAAGCGGTTTTGGATCTCGAATCAGAGCGGTAAGGTCGAAAACCGTGGTTTTCGAGTGATTTTCGTCGTTTTTTTAACCTTGAGTTGAGTAGGTAAGGATCTAAATTTCATTTTCAGATAAAATCTCGCTGAGATATCGGAGTTTCAGGTAAATCTCGGACGAAATTCATAAAAAAAAAAATCAAATCCAGTTTTATGTCCACAGAGAAAAAGAAATTTCGGCCGAAATTCTAGAAATCTCGGTTAGATTTGCTGAGATTTCAGTGAATTTGCACCAAATGAAAAATAGCTCAAATAATGTTGAAAAATTTTGAAATTTTTTATGGAGGTTATTGACACATCAGTTATATTCTCATAAAAATTTTAGATGATTGTAAAATCTGAGAAATTTTTAAAAATTTCAAATATTGCTACTGCCATGATAAAACGCTCACCGGTAAGTTTGAACTGAATGAAAAATAGAACAAACCACGTAAGAATATTTTGACATTTTTTGTGAATGGTTATGGTGCATCACTAATATTCTCATAAAATTTTTAGATAACAATCAAGATTCATGGATTTTTAAAAATTCTGACAGTTCTACTATCCTGATAAAAGCCTTACCAATAAATTTCAACCAAATGAAAAATAGTTCAAACCACGTTAGAAAATTTTAAATTTTTTTGTGGATGGTCTTGATATATCATTAATGTTTCTATAAAATTTTTATATGATTACCAAGCTTCAAAAAGTTCTAAAAATTCCGATAGTGCTACGTCCTAATAAAAGCCTAATGATCAATACATAGATTTACTTTAGCAATAAAAAAAAGTTTAAAATTTTTAAAAATTTTACAGAAGGTCTAAGTAAATTATTAATATTTCATAAAAATGTTGTATCATTATCACACTCCAGTGAATTTATAAAATTATTACAATGGCACTTTACCATTATGCTCTTTCTATTTTTGATTTTTGAAATATAACAAATGAAGATCAATGCTTGTATAGATTTGATTGAGCAAACAAAAAAGTTTTAAATTTTTGAAAATTTTAGAGAACAGTACTAAGGCAATTATTTAGCTCTCATAACAATTTTGGATCATGATCGCATTCGAGAAAATTTATAAAATTATGACAAGGTTACTATCGCAATTATATTCATTCTGTTTTTGATTTTTTAAAGATAACAAATGAAGTTAAATTATTTTTAAAAAATTCTACATGATCTTATACTACTAAAGTAAATAAATTTTTTAGGTAATGATCAAGCTTGTACAATTTTATAAAAATCTAGCGGTGTTTCGGTTGAAATTTTAAAATATCTCAAAATTTTGGTTTTTCAACAATTTTCATAGGACTTTCTCAAGGATTATTGGACCAAATCCGACCATAAAAAGTAAAAAAAAAAGGGCCAAAAAAACCTGAGATTTTGGTGAGATTTGGCGAAATCACATCGAAATTTCTGAGATTATTGTAGCAATTTAATTTTTTTCTAAGTTTTTTTACCGGCAGAAATTTTGGATCCCGTCCCTGACCAGAATCTGAAATCTTGGCTGAGATTTCCAAGGTTTTTTGAACTATGTGAGTAGGTTCATGACGAGGCCCATGAAAGACGGAGTACACGCATCGTAGACTGAGAGTTGAGAGTTGTTGCTGGGCATGCACTAGCGACAGCATGTAGTGCACTACTCTGCAAGTGCTCCCTGTTCTTCAGAGTCTCTCAGCTCCTTCGTTTTCTGACAGCTTCTCCAATGATGGAGGGCGTTCTCACGTTCATGTCTCCTGCCTGGCTAGTGTGCAAGTTCTGCATGCACATTATACCACTAGTCTACTACTACTACATCGCCTAGTGCAAAGTGACTGACATTAGGTCGGCATGCATACTGCATCAGTACCACCGCCACTGCTACCACACTCCAGTGAAGAGGAGGAATCTAGCTGAATGGATCACTAGTTTGCTATCGATTATGCATGGCTGCTGTCTGCCGTGCAATCGTGCATTGGATTCATGGATTGCTTGCTGTGTTCAACTACTCTCCTCAGTCCCTGACTTTCTTCCCTTGAAAAATCAGCACCTTCAGTTTTGCTTAAATTGATCGGCCGGTCTGAGATAGCAGCCTTGCGGTTGGAGCAGCGCATGCAGCCTGACTTGAGCGTGCAGGGATTGTTCTGATGGCGATCGTTAGTTACATGCTTTTCTAGATTCTTCAGGCGCATCGATATGCGAGGGTTTAAAGAAGAACAGGGATGAGCAATTTACAATTATAAAGGGGTTAACTAACATCGATTGGGTTCGATTTGATTCTCCGTTCGTCGGCTTTGGAACCAAATATATATGAACATAATGATGAGAAACATAATCGATTCCTTTGATTCAAGTTGCTTGTCCTTTGGTCTCATTGTGATTCTGACAAACTAATATGTATAATCCCTCCCTCCTTTAGCAAACTAATGAAGAACTGAAAGTACTTACTTTTGTCTTGACCACTACCATGCAAGCCCACGCGTGCCAAGCTTTTGATCTGGTAGTCCTACCACAGCGCATCATCAGTTTCAGCAGAGAGTAACCAGAAACACTGATGCCTGCATAGGAGTGCAGGAGTCGATAGCTTCAGAAAAGTCAGAAGTTTGAGAAGATCCGGAGAGCTGCCGGTGAACGTCAGCCTGCGAGTCCGTACTGAACTTTGTCCAGGGGCGGAGCACCAGGTATGGCGAGGTGTGGCGCTCGCCATACCTCGATTCCGCGGTGAAAAACCCCAGCGACGAATCGTTTTTTTGTCCCCGTCGGCTGGCCGCCATCCTGCTGCGTCCGTTGTTGAGAGTCGAGACCGTATCTCAGCATCTAGCCTGGGTGCTTGTATTGTACAGACGCATCCGCATCTGCTATTCACTTGATCACGGCGAGACGACGAGACGGCGAGAGACGAACCGTCGTCGTCGAATCGAAGTCAACCAAGGGCGCTGACGTCGAGTCGTCATTGGCGATCCGCCGATCGGTAGGCACTCGAGCAACAGCGTGTCTCTCATGCACCTACGTAAGTGGCCCAAGCATGGCGGTCGCGCCCACCGTGCTTGCATTTGGCCATTAAGTTATTCGATTAGTATTAGCCCATGCCACATTCACATGGTGCAGTTGTTTACGATTTACCCAATTGCTTGTTTATTATTTTATTTAGTTGTTTTCCCACTCAATTGATTAGTAAATGGTTGGACAGTTAAAAAACAAGAGTGAAGTAATTAAGTAAAAATAGATTGAAAGGAAAGGGCAAGGCTAACACCCAAACGACAGGTACACAACGCAATCTGAGTTTATTTACTGAGACAAAGTCGGTATAAAATCATTTTCTATTTCGTTCTCATAAGTTTTGGTGATATGATGGTGCTTTGGCGTTTTTTTTGTCCGGTTGCAGCAGTTAGGAACTCAAATATTGCATTAGAGGTTGAATCTTACTTTCAAACTCGTCATACCTTAAGTTTATTCCGTCCTCCGCCACTGACTTTGTCTTGTGTGTATGCTCCAATCCAAGGACTCGTATTCCTTCTACCATTTGGCCAAATGCGTCCTAGACTAATGTTTCTGTAGCCATGGCCAATGGAAGTACCCAGCACTAGTTCGTGTTTCCACATGCCTACACCGCACATCCTCACCTCCAGCTTGCAAGGAAGACTGCACCGCAGGGTGAGCATCAGGTACCAGCTCGATCGCCTTGGACGGACAGCACGGAGCCTCAGGAACTGAAAGTGCATCTAGGCCTCTCAAAGAGTTTTGGTGATTTATGGCAACACAATTACGTATACTAACGATGCGAATGAGATTCTATGCAGTGATCAAGACGATATCATCATTGGAAAGGCGATTGGAGATCCCCACTATATTTAAAATTTGAAAGGGCGGCATCAAGACTTCAGTTGTAAATCTTTTATTTTATTGAGTCTAAGGATAGCCGTACTATTAAGAGGGATACGACGGAAAATCGCTTCTAGGATATGCTTGTGCTCATAGGATGAAAATTGCATCTCAAAAGAATTTTAAAACAGTGTATTTCCTATTAAAGGGTACTCTGGCCGAGGTGGTAAGTCCGAGTATCCGGACATTTAATCCGGACACTCAGGAATGTCCGAGTATCCGGGATTAAATCCGGATACTCGAGCTAGGGTCCTCGGTTGCTTTTTCTGTAAGTCCGAGTATCCGGACATTTAGTCCGACACTCGAAATTGTCCTGAGTATCCGAAGATAATGTCCGGACAAATCCGGTCATCTTGTAGAACACTTGTAATTGTTGGATTTTGGGAGAGCTATTTAAGCCCTCACTCCAAATCTAACCGCTGCTCACTTCATTCATTGCAAGATTCAAGTCTCAAACTCACTCTCTCACTCTCTTGAGCCCTAGCCTCTTTTCCCCACTTAAATCTTTGATTTGGTTTGAATCTTTGGGGAGAAAAGAGGGATTTAAAGTGCTTTGAGCTTGCTTTGTTGATTCTTGAGCACAAGTTCATCCTCCAAGTTGATTTAGCGGCGATTTGTTACTCTTGGAGTTTGAAGGGCTCCTAGACGGCAAGGAGTCACCGGAGCCTCAAGGCTTCGTGTGGAGAGCCCTGGTTGTAGAAGGCAAGCCTCGCCTCCGAAAGGAAAGAGGCAAGAAGTGAAGAACCGCGATGAGTGCTTAGGCAACATCGGGAGGAAAGAGGTCAAGAGGGACCGGGCTTTGTGCCTCCTCAACGAGACGAGGATTCCTCTCAAGAATCCGAACTTCGGTAAAAATCATTGTCTTTGTGTTCCTCATTTGCTTGAGCTAGGGTTTGTTGTTGTTGTTGGATCTTTAGAAGCCCGATCTACTTACTCATTGTGTTTGGCTCTAGATCTATATTTTTATTAGGTACTGACATCATTTAGAGTATTTGCATTCAGCTAGATTATTGAAATCTTGCAAAGATTTAAAATCCCTCCTCGAGCTGTCCAGTCCGGACTCTCCGGATAATTAACCCAGACTATCCGGACAATTAGTCCGGACTATCCGGACAAAATACTCGGACAGACCGGACTCTGTGTCACGAGAGATTTTATTTAATTGCAAAATTTTAATACGCCTATTCACCCCTCCCCCTCTAGGCGACATATCGGTCCTTTCAGGAACCGTGAACGTACACACGAATCTTGAGGCATGTAAGTATACTGGAGTACATGCGTACTTGCCCCCAAACTCGAAGGTAGGAGTATGTTCCATCGATCACGTACACATCATGCAAGCAACTGACCAATTAGGGATCAGTCAGTGAAAGCTTCAAATCCAATACCAAAACAACCAAGAAAATCGAAAGTTGGTGTTATATTGTACGCAGGCTACTCTGAATATGAAAGACAAAACGCCATGCATTATTATGTACCAATGTGATCTTTTCGCTTTGACCTTTTTCGATCGGCCGGACAGGGACAAGGCGAAGGAAGGACGAGAAAATGTATGACGTGACACGAACAGCTAGATTCTGTTTCCTGATCGGTGCCTAAGTCGTAAGAGGCCGTCCTTTCCTGCTTGATCCTTGGAGTGAGCTACACTCACTCGGCTCACTCCCCTTTCTCTTCTTCAATCATGCATCGAGATTTGCTCTCGGTCGATCTTGCCTTCAGACAGTGAGAACCGTAAAAGAATGACAGAGTAGTACTCACATTGATCACTAATTTTTATTGAAATATATTTATAATCCTTACAACTTATACATTACAAAAATATTTTTGAGACAAATCTATACGTATAATTTTGAGCAATTTTACGGTAGATAATATGGGTAATAAATAGTGGTAGTAAAAATCAGATCTAGCCGTACATTTCTTAGGGGTATTATAGATTTTTGATCCTTTGCTATGTTACTTGTTAATCGTTATCGTTAACCTTCATTTTCTGCCGCCATTGCACCTTGTTACATTACTTGTTATTGTTGCCCTCCTTTTTCTATCGCCGCCACTGCCAGTCCGATCATGTCGATGCCGCAGCTTCTGCCTTCCTATTGGTGCCCTCCTAGATTGTGACCACGCCGAGGCTGGCTCTTTCCCGCCTGATTCATGATAACGCTGTGGCCTCGCAATAACAAATCGAGCGCTCTGTCCTGCGTGGTCTACGAAGTAGTTTCGAATTTTACATAAAAGCACAAAAAAACACATACGTTCAAAATTAAAAAATGGCTAATTACAATACTAGCATCGTATGATTTCTACTACCAATATTACTAATGAAAAAGTATAATTAAATTTTAACTAATCTGATCCGTTAGATTAAATATAATAGACTATTAATATTGAATATGGTGTGTCGTAAAAGTACTCGTAATTTTTCATGTAAGGCCCCGTTTGGCAACTTGGAACCGGACTGTTTCTTCTAGAATCTGAAATAAATTCAACCAAACGGAATAGGACTCGGAACGTTTCAAAGCGAAACGTTTCGATTTTTACACGCCGTGGTCGAATCAGCTAGAACCCGTTCCTCCGGATTCGATTCTACGAAACGTTTACCAAGAATCCGGAACTGTTTCCGTTTCTACTAGAATCTGGAACCGTACCAAACGGGGCCTAAGTATGTAACAGAGTAAGTATACTGCTAAATAATTTCACAGCTGGTTTGGAGGACTGAACAACACGAGGCATGGCAGTGATGCGGGGTATGAAAACGAGGAGCGGCACTGCCACTCTGCGAGAGAAGAGAAGGCACTGACTCCAGGCACTGCCAAGGCAGCAGAAGCCTCTGAAAACGCTCATAGAGCTTGGCGCCGACATCTTGCGCACCAAAAGAAAATTAATGGGGGCAAATTACTCAAAAGAATCACTCCACCAATCAATACCCTACGCATTAGCGGGAGTATATATGCAATGAAAATGCCAAGAGCATTGTTTCATTTTCTCTAGCTGGATTGGAGCACATGATGGACAGGAGCGAGAAAGCCAGGCTAGCTCGGGATCGAATAAAACCTCACGTCAAACTCAAACATTTTTTGCACTGACCAGGATCATAAGCTAGTCCAGTAGTGTTACAAAGCAGCTCGACAGACAAAAAGAAAAGAAAAGAAAAGAAAAGAAGAGAAGAGAGAAGAGAGAGAAAAGAAAAACAAAGTATCTTTCCCTCCATAGTCGTATACTACTGTATTATTAAAGAACACCACTCTGTCTTCTCTTCCCTGTGTGCTTTGCTTTGCTTTGCTTCTTTCACACACTGCCGTACAGATGAGAGAGAGAGTTGAGAGTTGAAACGTTGTTCCTCAGCAACACTAGATAGATAGATGGTTAGGCTCGTTTGATTGAGGAAGAAGAAGAAAGAAGAAAAGAGGAGCAGCAGTTGCAAGTGGCTGTCCGGCCGACCATATTCCTTTGCCATCGAAGGATCGATTCTGTTCTTTCGCACTGAATCCTTTTCTGTTCCCCTCTGCTCACCGGCCACGTCTTCCTTTTCGATCGGAAAGGGCGTCTCGATCGAACCTCCATTCCCTCGCACCAAGCTAGCTACTAATATTGTTACGCAGTAATGCAGAGACTTATAAAAACGTAATGGA
The DNA here is from genome assembly GCA_036346375.1 of Guadua angustifolia. NCBI lineage: Eukaryota > Viridiplantae > Streptophyta > Magnoliopsida > Poales > Poaceae > Guadua > Guadua angustifolia. The sequence goes on along the minus strand of CM070518.1, from coordinate 21,410,041 downwards.
ATATATAGCAGCAAACGTCGACTCCAGCTTTAGTCTCTCAGCGGAAATCATAAGCAACAGTAGTCTCCGTACGTATTGAGTACTACTTTAATTTTGATGACGTGCTGTGTTCACGAGTAAGGTTGTCAGTACTATCAGGATCCTACGCGGTATGTTGATTGCCATATAAAGGTCATATGCTAATATCGAAGTATTGTGATAGGATAGTCTCCCCTCGGCTCACAAAAACTCGTCGGTTTAAGTTACATGTAATCAAATTTTTAAAATTTTAGCTATTAGCTATCGATATTTTTTAAATATTTAGATTGGATGTATAAAAATCGTATATGTAGATTCGTCTCAAAAGGTATTTTCATAATATTATAATTTTATTAGATTTTTAAATATATTATAATATAAATCAACAGTTAAAGTTGAGTTTTGGAATCTTATCGATGTCTAAAAATATAACTATTTGTGACCGGAGAAAATACCTCAAAAACACAATTTTAAGAAGTACAAATGTTTTGACCACCATTTTTATATGGTTATTCTCAATTACCGTCTTATGCAGGATCGGTATTGGAATGGCTCCATAGGATCGCAGTATTATAAGATCCTACATATGGACTGTGCTACCGAAATCTTGTTCATGAGTAGAGAACACAATGTTACCATGCAGTATGGCCTATAAATAAAATAGGCCTTGCATAGGGAGGCCCGAGCAACGACCAATTTGGGATGTAATGGGCCTAAAGTGGCACGAGCCCAAATCCTTCGGCCCACCACCAATTACCACCCTGCACTTGTGCTGTACTTCGTCGTGTCCATCGACGCTCGACAGCCGCCGCCGCCGCCGCCGCACGACAGCGCCGACGGCGAGTCGACGATGCAGGGCCAGCTTGGACACTGTCTCTCCTCATCAAGAGATGCTTCGTCCCTCTCTGGCGTGGGTTTCTTCTGTTCGATGGTTGGGCCCACTGGCCAGAAACGTCTGGTGGGCAGGGTCGGGTTCCATTCATCGACAACCTATTTCTCCCTTATGCCACGTGGTACAGAGAGCTAACTTGTATCAGCAAAAATCGATGGTTAATCTGTTATTCTTATCCACATTAGTTGATCAGAATGAATCTTTTAGTGTGGTACAGACTACAGATGTACAGTCTACGATCGATGCTGATTTCTGTTCTGTGACTCAGATGCTGACATGGCAAGCAGGGATATTCTTCAGTGCAGATCCCCTAGCTCATGCTGAAATTAGTCTGTTCAGGACTCCACAAACTATTGTCTTTGCAAGTGAGAAATTCATAATTACCTAGAATAGCTATTAATTTTTCAGGGAGAACAGTAGGAATCCTACTTCATTAAAAGTAAAAAGAGTTGGCAAATACAAGAAAAAAGGAGAAGAATGCACTAGTATTTGCTCACCATAATAGCCATGACTCGATCTGAGGGAGAGTACTTCTTTGCTAAATTCATGCTTGAAAGTCCCAGTATATCTAGTGTTAGTGTTTGTTATTACACGATGCTAGTTTTCTTATGTGCGCATCCAAACAGCAACTACTACTAGTACCACATCATATACTGTAGCCATCGTATAGATCTCGATCTGACCAGCGCCTAGCCACAGTGCTGCTGATTTTTCTGCAGGAGGCTATTTCTTGTTGGGTTGTGCAGGTCCTTGAGGTTGCAAATTGCTAGCAGTACCTAGGAGTCGGGCAGGAACTTATTCTTTGAGCAAATATAATAGTGAAGCTCACTATAATTTAACAGTAAACTAAAAAGTTAATTTGTACAATAATTGTTTCTAAAAATTATCTCTATATGTTGTGCAATATCTATCTCTTCTTTCTTGTATATAAATAATCCAATCATGCTCCTATACAAAGCTGGCTACTAAATAAAAGTCAACTCTCTCTCTCTCTTTTTTCTCACTCTTTCATATAGGGTAAAACTGATGTGTACAGGCTAAGGGTGTGTTTGGCGAATTAACTTTCTCCAGATTGTGAATCTGGTGAAACTGAAAATTCTAGTTTCACTGAATTCATGAAGCTGAAGCTGTGAGTACATTAAGAGTGTTTAGATAGATCATCTTGTTTACATTTTTAACTAAAAATATAAACTTAATTCACTTTATTTTAAACCTATAAGTTTCAAATTTCAGGAGAAACTAGAATCTAGAGCCATGGACTATGTTCAGCCTTGACTCGGCTAAAAGTTGAATGGCCAATCAGGTATCAGGTTAAACAGCCCAGCTCAGCCAACACCAGTGTGCCGTCCGGTACTACTGCATGAGCCTCTTCACCAGGGATAGTACTGCGCTGAACTCTCTTATGCTTACTTGTCATGTTTGACTACTTTATCTGTACAACATACTACTTGTTAGGAGGATACCTCTCAAAGTTTCTCGGCCACTTGGCACGTTACACGGATTTTGAGATGGTGTGGTCTCTACACGTGCGGCTGTGTCGCGCGAGAGAGAGAGCCATGGTGGCTTGCCTCGCGTGTGAGCCACGTCATCCGCATGACTAAGCCTTTAATTAGGCTTATATATTAAATACCTCTCACATTTCATAAACGCTCCGTTGCTCAGTTGGTTAGCGTGTTCGGTTGACAACGATCGGTCCTTATTTTAAATCCGCCCCGCTCAAGCCATTTTAGCAAATATTTGTGGAGGTTGGATTTTTTTTTTTTGCCTCGTGACGTGTAGCGTGGATGCGCGCGCTTCCCGCGCTATTTTTTTGCCGCGCGTGAATCTCTTGTTTCTCTAGTATGATTCCTTCTCTATTTTTGATGTGCTACTCTCTCTCTTATCAGGCTAATTCGTGTTTTTTGTCGATTTTCCCATATTTTTTGCCTGCATTCTGTTGGTGAGATACTGTTCTTCGATTTCTGTCTGGTTTGGTTTTCCTATGGTTGGTATGGTGTGTGTATCTATGGTTATGCCTCTTTAACTTCTGATTTCCTCTGAATTTTTGGTGTTCTAGGGCTTGTGCTTGCGGTGTAAGAGGCCGGAGATTTCACACCCTAGGTGCCTTTTAGGGAGTGATACTTTGAACCACCTATAATACTATATTTTGTTGGGATTCTTAGCTGAGAAGAGCTATTTTGGGTTAATGTTTTTGCCCTGAGATTCAGCCTAAAAAAGACAAGTATTTTTTTGTTAGTGATTTTGGTGTGTTTTCTTTTGGTTTCCATTGTGTCACGAAAATCATTTTTTTAGCTGTCTTCGCTGCCTCTGCTTTAGTTGATACATCCAAATGATGCATTTATGTAAACCATCCTTTCAGTAGTAATCGTGCTCTTTTGGGTGATAAGTTGCAGCAAGGAAGGATGTGTAGGCGCCGGAGTCGATCAATCTACGTCGGGAACCTCCCTGTGGATATCAGGGAGAGGACACCCAATTCGTTGGTTTTTGGTGGTGTATCTATGAGGTCCGTCTTTCATATATCTGAGGTGGGAGGACCTCTTCTACAAGGTTGGTGGCTCCAGTTCTTTCATCTATCTTCTATTTATCTTGAAAACAAGGAAGCAATGAGCCAATGATGTTGGAAGAACTTGCAGTTTACATAGACTGCTAATTCAGCTAAAAAACTGTAGCCCTGCGAAACCATTCACTTTAAAAAAATAACTGCAGCCCAGCGAAACTGCAGCCCTGCGAAAGGAAATATCACTCCAATTTTGTGTGAAGATCTCATATTGCAAAATTTTCTTTGCGGAGGAATAGTTGAGATTGACTTAAAGATTACCCCAAGGCCGCATGGTTATGCTTTTGTTTAGGTAACTTATTTGGATATTTAGGTCCTTTAAATTTGTCTGCCCTCTTTATTGATTACTACTAGATTGATTAGAGGTCACCAACAAGTAATACAATCTCTTGATGCGATTTGAGAATTTTCACTCCGTTAGCGGCTACTGATTTATTGTTGGGTTAGTGCAGAGTACTCGAACCGTTAATATTTGTTACCCTGTTATGCAGTTTGAAAATCGCCGTAATGCTGAAGATGCAATTCATGGACGGGATGGCTACAACTTTAATGGGAACCGGTTAAGGGTAGCTGTTATGCGGTTTACGGTTTTGTACCTTTCTCTTCTGCGTTCATATGTGCGATGCTCACTACGTGCAGGTGGAGCTCACACATGGTAGGAGATGTCACTCTTCCTCGTTTTCTAATAGCTATTGTGATGGATGATGCCGTAGTGGTGTATGTAGCCATTCAGAGAATTGTATATGGCATAAAAATAGAAATCAAATACTGAATGCTGCATTCTCTTTTTATAAATTTAAGCCATTTGTGCATTCTTAGACAGTTCTGGTTACTGAACTACCTTCTTCTGCATTATGGCAAGATATAAAGGTCTGTAACAAGAATACATACTTTGTTAACTTTCTTGCTTTCTTCTTCTTTTCTATGAAGTTGTAACTTTATTAATGTTCAGCGCTGTATCAGAACCATATGCGAAAAGTCCGTGATGCTTGTTACCCTCAAGTATATTGCAAGGGTAGTGGTGAGTAATTTTGGATCCCTGAGCGGTTTTTTGCTTAACATTTCTATCATATTCACCAGATCTCGCCATAAGTTGCCTATAGGTTCGATGAACAATTTGTGAATTAGCTGTCAACATTACTAGATAAATCACATGCTGGTATTTCCTTGCTGAATCAGTATTGAAATATTTTTCATATTACATTACATATCTAGAATGATATTCATGTCACATTTGATTTTCTACCATATGATGCTCAAGGTGTGCACTGTTACGTTTTGAACATTCTAGCAAGCACAGTAAGAATGTTAATGCAAGCAAAGGCTGATCTTCAAGGCATTAAATATAGTTCCTTGTGATACATATTGCAGTGCCGCTTTGCTATTCTTTCAATTGGACACCATTATTTTCAGCAATTTAGTTAAATGAGGAACAAGTTGTCTGCAGCACCGGTTCTTTTTCTGAGGTCATGTATGCCATATTTCTGCCACCTACTGTCGACCTACATCACTACTTCCAATAGATACCATAGGAATTGTTGATTACACGAACTCTGATGATATGAAGTACGCTGTAAGTCCAATCTTCTCTTCTACTATCTCTTTTGTTTTCACTTCTGGTGCCTTGCAAGTTTCATTCCATGAAAAGCCGATTTTCAAATTACAACTGGTCAATCTTGTTGACTGTTTTGTTTTGGAGTACTGCAATAGCGCAATCCCTGTAACTATTATCTTTGGTACCATAGCCTCCTTTTTATTTAGTTTTTCTTAAAGAAATATTGACTTGAATGCTCGCCATTTCATACATAGTTAAGTACATAACTACAATTTTGCACAACTTATTATTATTAACTACTCACATTTTTCAATATTATCTTATTTGAACAGCATGATGCCTAGCGTGGTGTGGCGCCGCGCTTCTGCATCTAGTATATTATATAGACTCCGGCATGTTGGCCACCCAGAGAAACCAGCTGCGTGCTAGCTACGTGGCATAACAATTTCATAATACGAACCATATATGAAAAGAAAAGGAGAACCCCATACATGGTGACAGGTACTATACTAGCGTGTTACAAGCCAGTGACATCCTATATACAGGTACTAAAAACCGAAAATTTTGGTTGTCAGTTTCTAAAAACAAAAAATTTTGGTTGCCAGTTTCTAAAAACCGAAATATTTGTAACCAAAAAACCGAATGCCCACCCCTCGTAGTCACGTGCGTGGACGAGGTTGGGATCGCTTAGTCAGCCACTCTCAACCAAGGTTCAAAATCCTAGTGAAATTTTGGAAATTCCGGTTGAGATTTCATATTTCGTCCCAGGACAAGATTCCAAATCCTGGAGAAATAAAAAAATAAGTTGCTACAGCCTTTTCGGAATTTTCAGCAAATTTCACCAAGATGTCAGCGTTTTGGACCGAGATTACTAGAAAAAGAACCGGATTTGAGTACTTCGTCACCGGATCACACATGAACAGGCTTGTTAGGCTGGCTGGCTTACATGCGAACGACCCAGGTTCGAGTCCAACGGACAACTGAAATGAATTGTAGTTTTTTGAACTGAATTTTGATTTTTGAATTTCATCTAGATTTCGTCCGAAATTCCAAAATCTCGCTGAAATTTCGATTTTCGATCCTCTCTAAAATATAGCCTGAAAACAAAATTTGGAACCTCGTCTGAACTGTGGTGGCTAGCGTTGGGTTGGAGCCGATCGGTTTGGAGCATTGGCAGGAGCCAATGATTAGGCTAGTAGAGGACTAATGGCCTGTTTGGCAACAAGGTTTTTTCATAGTTTCTAGACAAAACCATAATTTTAGAGAAAAACTTTGTTTTAGAAACCATGAGGTGTCTGGTAACCCTTCAAAAAACTCTGTTTTAAAAACCATGATTTTTACAAAACCATGGTTTTTTCTCTGTTTTAAAAACTTTGGTCTTAGGCAAATTTTTCTGAGCGTTGACATCAAAACAACTCTCAAAACTTTGTAGCCAAACAGTTGAAAGTTCCAAGAAAAACCATGGTTTTAATGGGGTTTGATAAAACCATATTTTTTATGCCAAGACAATTCTCAAACCATGATTTTATAAAACCATAGTTTTAAATCTTGTTGCCAAACATGGCCTAAGCTGTCAGACCGCACAGGCTTAGTCTCACAATTAGTTTACGCCAAGGGCTACAGTTTGGGCTACAGGCCCGATGGCAAGAGGAATGGGCAAGGGTAGCTAGGGAAATGGGCCGCCTCGATTACAGTTGGGTTGCCCTGATTTTGTGTTTCAGAGATTTAGGAATTTCCACAGAGATTTCAGTTAAGAAATAATTTGGAAAAGCCAAATAAAATCAGGAAAAACAAGAATTTTTATGGAGTGGGTTTTCAAGTGTTCGGTTTTAAATCGCAAAATTTTGGGTCATTACACATTTTTCCGAAGCAAATTTCCAATTTTACCCTCATGAATTTCGTACCCCCCCGCACATGTTGTGGGCCCAAAGTCAATTGAATTAACTATCAAGGGCATTTTAGTCATATTAGATAAAAACAAACTTTTTCCTAGGTTAGTGTCCTTGGTCAAGACTGATAATTATTTGCGAACGGAGCAAGTACTGCTTATAGCAGTTCTCAAATATTTCCAGGTGTGGGCTGCTTGGTTAGGCTTAGGCAGCATTTTACAGAGCGTGCCCATCAATAACCGAAGTTACCGAGCCCCACTAGCACTAGACCTGTCTGTGGGCCTTTACCTGCACGCTTTGCTTTTTTTTTTTTTTTTGAGCTCTTTTACAATACACAAGAATGAATATGGGCCGTCCATTTCTTTAGATTCAAAAGTTGAGATTAGATTAGATTTGACTATACTACCATGTGTAGTATAGGTAGTATAACCTGTGGAGAGAAAATTGTCATTGTGCCATTTTGGACATGCGGCTTCACCCAAATGCCATTATTAACGTTGCAATCGCCAAAATGCCACTTTCAACCCTCGGCAACTCGTTTCCATGCCATTTTGGAGTTTTTTGTGCATTTACGGGATAAAAGCATAGGGAAATGACCTCTTTGCCCTCAGACGCAGTGCCGCCCTCCTCCTCGCCGCAATTGTCGACCTCGCGTGGCGCCATCGACGACCCTTCCTCTCCGTGGTAAGTTCAAGCGACCCATCGCCTACTCAAATTGAGCTCGGAACCACTAATGCTGCAGCTTCGTCTCTATCTCTCTCCCAGCGTCGGCGAATCACGCTACAACATCGATTGCGGCGGCGGCGGGCTTCACCTCCGCCGCGGCCGTCGCTGGCTCGCCGACAACTTCTTCTCGCCCGTGCGCCGCGGGCATGGTCGTCGAGCCGCGACTGCTTCCAGCCGCCGCGCGACGCTCTGCTTCTTCCCGCCTCCTCCGCCAAGCAAGTCCTCCTGCTACTCTCCCCCCCCCGGCCGCTACTATCTCCGCCTCTTCTCCGTCTCACGACAACCTCGACTCAAGCTCGCGACCCCATCCTTCAACGTCTCGCCGCCGCCACGCCGTCCTCTCCTTCCGCTTCTTACGGCCGAGGCCGCCCCGTCTGGCGCCTACTCCGACCTCATCTTCCTCCGCCACCTCCCGACCTCCGCGTCGCTTCTACTCGCTGCCACCGACGCCTGTCGTCGCTTCCATTGAGGTCGCTTCTCCATCCACCGCGCTTCGCCTACGACGGCGCCACCTCCGGTGCAGACCTCATACTCGTCAACTACGGTCGGGTTTTTCTCCGAGCCATCTAGCCCGAGTCTAGCCAGAATACACAGTGCCGAGGGCAAAGAGGTCATTTCCCCATGCTTTTATCCCATATATGCACAAAAAACTCCAAAATGGCATGGAAACGAGTTGCCGCGGGTTGAAAGTGGCATTTTGGCGATTGCAACGTTAATAATGGTATTTGGGTGAAGCCGCATGTCCAAAATAGCACAATGACAATTTTCTCACCTGTGGAAGGGTATAATGGTAAATAATTTTCTGAGCCAGCACTCAACCCTGTGTCTCGTGGAGGGGTATAATGGTAATTGAGCAAAATGGCATTCAACACCGCCCCGACCCCCAAGCCAAAAGACCAGAATGCCCTCGACAAATCAACGATCAGATTTAATTTCTACTACCGCTATATACTACTATGGTAGTGCACAGTAAAAATTCTCTTTTTTTTTACCATATCTCTTTGCATTGTCTAACCACATTGTGAAGCTACCAGATCACTGAACTTCGCACCAATTGTGTTTGGTAACTTCTGTTCTGAAAAGCTTGATTTAACGCAATCTAGTGAGTTATATACTTATATAGCATGGTACAACTTGACCAACTATGGTGCCCCTGGCGCTGTTCTGCACAATTGTGCTCACGTCTCTCTGTAATCAGGACTTGGTCGTGTGTTCTAACATTTCTTGCTTACAATGAGATACAGCCCCTATGTAGTAGCATTTTACCTTAAAAAAATATGACTAGTGAGGATCGAATACATATATAAAGTCAGATTGAACCATCGGTTCTGAATGAGGAGATAAAATGATATCTAGAGCAGCTGAATTTGTTGCGGGGATCAGAATATTTTAGGCTGAACTTGGGTTGTTTGTAAAGCAATGGTGAGTTGTAATGTTCAGCGTCACTGGGAGATTTTGTCCTCGCATCTGATATTTTTTGCAGCCCCCTCTCTTTCATGAAAAACTAGTGCTGCCTTATCCCCAAAGTTCTGCAAGCTAGCTAAGCTTTGTTGATTTCGGTGTTAGTGCTCATCACTTTTATTCACCACAAAGATTAAGACTCTTGAATAGTGGTGGTAACTACTCCACAAAGGATAGAATCATTCCGAAGAAAGCACTGCCGGTGGCTTTCGCCCTGTCGGGCATGTGTCTGTCAATTCTCACTTTGATTCTCCAACACCCATGGTTGTCCCTTTAATGCTTTAACCCTCTTCATTTGTTTGGGGGCCTCTAGTTTAGATCTCGATCTTCCCTTCTTGTAAGGTGCACATCCACACATATGAACACATGGTTAGATATTATGGCCCTCCTAACATCTGCCATCGTAGCCATCGAGGCCATCTACCACGAGTGCCACTTCTGCTTTATTTAGCGATGCTTTTCTTCTCTTGATGAGCAGTCTCAGCGTGAGTTTTCTCACGATTGATCTTTGACATGTATTGAGACGTTGGCTCGTGAGCTCAATATATATATATATATATATATATATATATATATATATTTAAAGGAACAGCAGGATCTCTGCTTTGCATTAAACAAGAGGATGGAAGAATGAGTATAAACACACCGCCCAGAAAGAGCGTAGTGCAAGGTTCAGAAAGGGACGTAGCCCGGCAGAGCTAGAGAAGGTCAAGGAAAATACAAGAAAAAGACTGAGAAAAAGAAGGAAGTTAGAAATTCCAAGTCACTAGGCTGGATTTGAGGACTGAAAAACGTTTTGTGACGCAATCTCCAAGGCGGATTCGTTGGCTTTGAACATTTTTGGCAATGTTTTCGAATACCGCCTGCACTGTTCGACACGATACGAGGTGTTGAAAATCCTGTTATTTTATTCTTTCCAAAGATTCCAAAAGGTGTAGATTAAAATCCCATCGATGTTCTTGCTATGTTGAAACGTTACACCTAGACAGTTTTCATTCCACCGAGAAGAGAAACCAGTAGCCAAGGCCGGTGAGCCCAATAATTGTGGAGTAGGTTTCTAAGATAATGCAAGTCAAGCGTGCAACTATTGGAACAACAGCTGTACGCTCGATGAGCATGACAGCCAATATAGATCGCAATGCACGAGTGTAGTCTAGAGCTTGTTCCACAGCTTCTGCTTGATCATGCTTAGACGGAACAGGGCCTCAACTGCTCTATACTAGTCAAATTTTGATCAACAAGCCGAATCAATACGGCACCCATGTCAGCCACGGTTAAGGATGACTACCATAATCAACTGCACCTCTTTGGAAATATATATATATATATATATATATATATATATATATATATATATATATATATATATATATATATATATATATATATATCAGTAATATTTAAACTTGAACAATTTTCGCAAAAACCCAAGTGCAGGTAGGGGAGATTGTCAAAAACCACGTGTGTCTCAAAGTTCGTCAAAAATCCATCCCAAACCGCTAATATATTCGTTGAAGCTCCTAAAAGTCAACTAGTAACTGAGTATCACATCCTAGTCGATCTAGATCACCAGACTCCTCCCACACGACTGCAACATGGTGATCGCCCTTAATTGTTTGTCTTCCTTGTCCTTCTATTTTTCCGCTTTTGTGTCGCACTTTATTCTCTTGCGCTCGGTTCATGCACCTCCTATCGTACCTTAGCACGTCTTCCTTGCTCATAGTCAACAATACCGATCTATTGCGATTGTCAAGCAAGTGCCATGCAGCAACTTCAGCAAATAAATTGGCCCTTGAGAGGATTTGTAACCACTAACCACATAGAACTTGTGGGTGGGTTTTTGACAAACTTTAAGATACATATAGGTTTTTGACAATCTCCCTCACTTTGTAATGGGTTTCAGCAAAAATCCCTGAATATATGAAAGGCCTCTTTGTTTCAGCTTTGGATTATCCAAAAGTTGATTCTGGATTGTAGTTGTAAAGAAGCTGATTCTCTAAAAGCTGGAATCCAAAAGTACATATGAATTGGATTGTGGATTCTAGTGTAGATAGATGGGCTAGATTGTGAGAATCGGATTCTAGAATCAGTCTGTTTGTTTTTTATTCTACTTTTGAGGCCAGAATCCATAATTTAAAGCTAAAACAAACACGCCCTAACTTCTTTGCCAAAAGTAATTATTCTTCGCCTCTCCTTAACAAGCTTGGACCTCATTACCTCAATGTAGCCAGTTGTTGTCATCCCTGTGGTTGGGAGGTCTGCAGCAACTTTCATGCACGCAACTGAATCTAATTAGTTGTCTGTCCATAGTTATCGGATATGTGCAAACTACCGTCGAACCTCGATCTCGATTGTGCGAACCAGATCAAGGTTCAAATGTGAACTGAGTCGTAATGATTCGTGGTTTGGTCTGTGATAGAATGGCGAACCCAAAACAGAGATAATCAAGCACAGAAGGGAGAAGAGCATGGCAGAAGAGAATGAAACTGACACCTTTGTTACTGTCACCACTCGATCATGCTACCGTTGTCACTGCTAGAGCGGCACCATGACTATACGTCATCACTAATTCATGAACCTCATCTCCGATTCAAGAACCAGAAAGATATACCCGTTAACGAACCGTACTTTTATGGAGTGGCGTACTGTAAACCCAATGATACGCGAATCAGATAGCTACGAGCCTCTCTATCATGCTTATGGAATAGTACTACTCTGAGCAAGCAATTCCCATCCTCAAAAGCATGTCTGTTTCTAATCCAAGTACTAAAAGCCTTATTTGTTGCTCGAGGCTATGGTTGCTTATTAATTTCTGTAGATCGGTGACCTCCAACCCATTTCTGATAAGATCACGAGAGCGCATCATGCACCCACCTCTGATCGGGGAGCATGCATGATTCCACCCCATGTCATTCATTCATGCAGCTGCAGCCGGTGAGAGTTAATAATGGCTGTACAATATTGCAACGCAGGCGATGCGATGGTAAATATATATTCTGGGAGAGATCGAAGGGCGTCGTGGCACAGTGGCGGTGTTGGATGGGCGCGTAAATTCTGGCGGGATTCCTGCGCTGCCTGCCGCCTTGGTAGATCGATCGGCAAGAAGATCCGATCGGAGGGAGTGTGACCACGACTGCCTCAACAGTCTCAAAGTTAAGGTCGATCGAGAGCCACAACCTACCCCACTAGCTAGTACATGATGCTGCATCTCCGGCCGGCCGCCGGATTGGGGGAGTCGCCGCTGCCTGCATACCGAGTAGATCGATCGACCGACTGACAAGGTTTTTTTTTTTGAGAGGGAGAGAGAGAGAGGACGCTGGCTAGATCGCGCAGAGAGCCAGGAGTTTTGTTTACCTGGACTAAGGGTGTGTTTGGTAGGGCTCCAGCTTCATTCGATTCGTGGATCTGGTAGAGCTGGGTATTTCTAGTTTTGCTAGATCCGTGAAACTGGAGCTATGAGTACATTAAGAGTGTTTATATAGATCATTTTATTTACATTCTAGACTAGAGTTATAAATTTAATTCACTTTATCTTAGCCTATAAGTTTCAGATATCAGATAAAGCTAGTATTTAGAGCTCTACCAAATAGACCCTAGGCTTCCTTCGTGCGCAAACCAACGCGAAGGATGGTCCGTTCGTTGGATCTCCGTGCGGGCCCCACCCCACTTGCAAGCTAGCAGCGAGCATCGCGCGCCTGCTCCTGCTCGCGCGGATCCACCCACCATGAAACGTGGCTTCATCACATCTCACGGCCGGCCTCGTCACCGTTCTACAGCAACAGGATAGATGGGAGTGCTAGCGGCGTAACTGCGATGCGTGATGCACGAAGAAAAACAAGCGACCGACGTTGGCCGTGGCATGGCAGCGTGTATACGATGTTCTGCCTTGCTTGCCTTGCCTTGTGGACTGTGAAGATACAATAAATATTTGGGCACTAGACCGGACAGGCCGGGCAGGACATGCATGCGATAGGAAGAGAAGCAGCGCTGGCTGCTGGTGCGCATGATGTGCATGGATCGATGAAGCCCTTCTCTCGTCTAAGTCCTCTCTCTCTACACTCCTTTTAACGGAAAATGGTTCTCTTCAGTTCAAATTTACGTAAATAGCACTCTCTCCTACCGCGGTAGACTCAAAAGGCAACACATGCGATATCAGACCGTGTTAGATCCATATGGCACAACACTTGTTGCGCTCTTATACCATAGCAGGTGGCTTGCCTACCAATCTGCTACGATACGGAAGCGCACAGCATGTAGTCTGACCATGTTTTCAGTGCATCACACACCTAATACGGTACCAGCCGTATTAGGTGACACGTGTCGTGTAATGCTACTTCGCATTATAAAAAAAAGAGGCTATTTCTTTAAATTTGAGTAAGAAGAAACTATATCTGCTAGAACCAGTGAGAAGGGGCTGAAAGCGCATTGGACTCTGGATCGATGCATGCGTGGGTGTGTTTTCTTTTTCTTGGAACGAAGGTACAGTTTCTGAAAATCTGACATGCTAGACTCATTGGTCACTACTAGTGGTTTGGAGAAATCAAACAGTAGGGGTCGGTCGAACTACTTAACTAAAAGCAGGAAAGGGTCGATTGCAAGCAAAAGAATTAGGGAGTGGCCGAGGCAGAGCGTTAGTTGATGGTACCGCCAATGACAATAAGCAATATATGCAGAACGAATCTGGCCAGTCGCACGCATCTCTCGTTCTCAGGCTCTCAATAATAAAACAAAATGATGATGATGTTGTGCCACCTCGACCTGTGAGTAGTGGAGACGCATCCGAATCAAATACCCGGCCACCCGGGTGTGTGGTCACCGGCAGAGCCCGGATTCTGTTGAGTTTGGGCAGAAACTAAGGCGTTATAACTAACATTAAATGCTATCCCATATCAAGGTACAATAAAAGTATGTCAAAAATACACAATTAAAACTAAATTTAAATTTCATGCTTAACGATACAGCATATAAGATATGGCAAAAACCAAATAGTATAGTGAAGTAGTACAAATATTGATACCTAACTAATGAATGTTAGGTGTATCCGATCGAGCCAATCATATCTTCATCGACGATAGTATAAGAACATAAAACCTCAAAGATGAAATCTCATATGTAAATTAGTGACACAAAATTGTAAAATAAGAACGTAACATACCCATAGCACGAGGTAGTTTTTGCTTACACGACCTTATGTTTTGAAAACGTTGTAAAATCTTGTTATTTTCAATGCTTGTAAATACATTGTACCATGCTATCATTTATCTATTTGTTGCTCGTCTTATTCCGCAACCAGTCTTAATAATATTTATAAGTGAGAAGGCTCTTTCTACCGGTGTGATTGCAATGGACAAAATCAATACCAATTCAATGAGGCAATATACCAATAGAAAACTTATGTATCTGTTACATCAAATTGAATTTAATCAATCAATCCCTAATTGGCTTATTTGGAATATGGGTAATGCAATGCGATAAAGTAACACGAAGCGAGTATTTCCTTCTTCCACTTGTGCGGCATAATGGACTGCTACAACAAGTAGCACCAGCATTTGGAATGGGCCGGTCGAAATGGAAAGGTTTCAAGTGCCGGCAGCGAAAGTAACCAGCCAGCCACATAGAAGAAAAAACCACTGAAAAAAAAAGCTCCACGGTCCTCGAAAAAGAAGGCATCGTTCATTCAGACCACCAACGCGACCTGGACCGACCGACAACCGTGAACAGTCTTCGGAGCAGTAGCTCCAAAACTGCAGGTGATCAGTGAGTTAACAGCCATTGGCTCTGCAACTAATCCAAGACCCGAGCTGTTGCTGGTTGCTGCATTTCAATCCACCGCTCATCCCAAGTTGATAATAACTTTGCCTTTCCTTCTCGCATCTTTTTTTTTTTTTACCGCCCGAGGCAAAGGGGTGTGCAGCTGAGCTGTGTACTGGTCACTGGTGTTAGCGTAGGGGTCGAATCCTGGATTGGAATCCCTTTGCTTTGCTGCTGACCTGACCTGCCGCTCCGACTGTCTTGCGCTGCTTTACTTCCCTTTGCCCTGCCTGGCTTTGCTTGCCACCCATTTCCTTTCTTTTCACGTATCTGGATGACTAGACAGTCTCGATTGGCAAAATCGCCCTTCGGACATGGTAAATAGGTGCCATTTGTCATGGGACACCTCCGTTCACTATCGTGTTATTTTACCAGGAAATATTTGGCTAATAACATATAACAAGCGAGGCTGCCTGAGAACTGAGAAGAACGAATAGGTGGAGACGATGCAAGCGATGCTCTGCCTGTGATTTCATTATTTGCGAAGGTATCTTCGCCAACGCAGTGGACGCGTGTACGGCTGGATCATGACGGACGCAAGGATCGACGGACGAAAATATTCGGGTGACGTGGCCATCCTGATTGAGCCTGAAATCCTTCGGCTTTAATAGCTTAGATATTTCTAAGCTAAGGAGGCGAGAAGACTGATGTGAAATCGTTTTTCCGCTCTCGAACGGCGGCAGTGGTGGTTCTTGGCAAGCTGAAGAGTGCGTGCATCTGAGAGAACACGACGACGCAAACTCGTGACATGGGTGTCAATTAGGACGGCGGCGAGTGGTGGCGTGACGAGACAGCGGTGACGATTGAATTGGACAAAGAAGAGGTAGCGGCGGAAGAGATCGAATCGGCTCCATCTGTCCGTCCGCGTGGCAAACCAAACTCAGTTAACTTAAGGGATAAGTAGATTGGAACCTAGAACACGAGATGATATGGACAGAACCATGGTTGGCTCACCGAGATGGTGAGGAATGAAGCGAGAGGGGCAAAAGGACTTTGCACTAGCTTTCTCTTTCCACTTTAGCCAAAAAAATAATAATAATCATATTTTATTAATTAAAATGTCTTTTGACAAAATATTACAGAAATACAGTGTCCCACAGCGAAACATAAATTGAAAGCATCCTGTGATAAACACCTTCAATTTGCCAGGTACCGCAGTCAACTTTGCCGTCTCGAATTGATCCACGTACTCGTTTCTTCCCTGCGGCAAGTCACGTAGCCCAGGCAAAAGCAGGAAACGGCCGTGCGACGCGAGTGTGCAACCATAATCACATTGACATGAATCGATCCGACCGAGCGGCACACGTTTCAGTCTCTGACGAATTTAATCGAGTCGATGCATCCGAATACAGATCCAGATTCCAGATCGATGCAGCTTTTCCTTTGCTTTGCAGGTGCAGCAGCAGCAGCGGGGAGGCCTGCTTGCCAGGCAACTCTGCATTTGGCCACTGTCGCCGTGCCGATCCATGCCATGGATCAGATCGATCGAGATGACAGTATGAAACACCGATCGATCGGTGAAACGAAACATTCGTGGTATAGTCGTTACTGCTTAATTGCAGGCAGGCCGGGCATTAAACCTGCCTGCACGTACTCCTCCTCCTCCTCCGTGGACATTGCGTGTACAGCAGCACGGAGATCTCGCTTGATGCGACTTTAATTTTAAGCATTACGGACTGATGGGATCGAT
Organism: Guadua angustifolia; assembly: GCA_036346375.1. Classification (NCBI taxonomy): domain Eukaryota; kingdom Viridiplantae; phylum Streptophyta; class Magnoliopsida; order Poales; family Poaceae; genus Guadua; species Guadua angustifolia. The sequence continues at coordinate 21,393,442 of CM070518.1, read as the reverse complement.
GACACCATGACATGACAATCAAAGTATTCTAGCATTCTCGTACCTTTATTACTGGGGACTGGTCTACGTGCGAACGCAATTAAAAAAAGTGGTACTATACACGCTGTATCGTTGGAATTGATTTCAACGGTATAGTATATTTCACAGCTAAGTTTCATCTAGATAGGTTTCATGTTGTTTCGTCTAGATAGGTTTCATATTGTTTCACAGTTAAGTTTCACCAGATTTCGTAGTGTACTTATAAGTTTCGTAGATTTCAAAAGAGTTTCAAATAGATTTTATAAATATTTCAGTATGCCTTGATAAATTTCAATGAGTTTCTAATATGAAACTACAAGTTTCAAATCTGAAACTTGATTTAAAACGAAATTCAAAATAATTTTAATTGAGTTTCAAAAGGCCAAATTCAAATTTTCACAAGTTCCAAGGAAAAACAAATGAAAATCAGTTTCATATGTGTTTCATGAGATTTGTCAAACATTCAAAAAATCAAGCGTGTTTCATAGGGTTCGTATGTCGGGATGGAACACTACGAAACCTCATGAAACTTATGTGTGAAACTTAGCATTGAAACATGAAACCTACTAAAACATAGTCGTGCACATTATCAATACCTGATGAAACTGTAAACGCAAACGTGAATCTATGTGATAACATGAAATGTATTAATGAAACGTTCGTGGAACATTATGAAATTTATCCCTGAAAGGTTATGATACTTGAACGTATTGTAACTTATGAAACATCGTGAAACCTTATGAAACTTATCTATGAAACGTTGTGAAACTTAGCTGTGAACTTATGAAAACCTTGGAAAACTCAAATATGAAACTAATTGAAACATAGTCGTAAAACTATCAAATCCCACGCCGAGGGCCGGGTGAGCTGCCACCCACTTACTACTAGCAAGTACCCGACATAGTATTTTTGTTCAACTGCATGCTTCTTTTCACATAGTGACCGTGCTCTGAGATCCATGTAGAGCCAGGCGGACTACATGGTCCAGTCCGTCAAGGACACCGTCGGCTCCACCATGAACAGTGTGCAAGCAGCAGGAGCAGCTCGTTGCCGACGTCATCCAACAGGTACGTGAATGCGTACAACATCACATGACATTTCATTTCATCGAGTAGGTGCAGACCTATTCCTGCCAACAAATATGTGTTGTTCTGGCCATTGATTCGATCGCATGCTACATACAGACTGGTGAGCAAGTGATGCAGATGGCCCAGGGCGCGGTGGCAGCCGTCAAGAACGTGGTGTTCGGCGGCGGCTCTACCACCTGCAGTCACTAATAGATCTCACCGACCACGTACCCCTCCCTCCCTTTACGAGACGAGAGGATCACAATGTTGCAGCATCTGCAGTGCTAGTAACAATCGATCCATTCCAGCATGCATATGTCTAGACTCATAGACAAGCTAGGAATGGCCTCTGTTCACGATGGCCTTGTCGCTTGCGGCGCTTCTGAAGAGCTCCTTGGACCGCACCGTCTGCCTCTAGCCGTTCACACTGGAGGCCAAGCACGTCGACGTGGGCACATGAACCACAGCCAACAACGCATACCGGGAGGGCGGCAATGATGAAGAGGGAAGGGAGGAAGGACGAGGAAGACGTGGAAGACCAGGAGGGCATATGAACCAGGGCCAACAACGCATACCGTTAGAAAGCTAGGGAATATTTCTGATTAAATAAATAGCTCTCATCTATCACGAAAGCACAAGTACCTGTCACGTTTGTGTATCATGGTAGATCCTACTGAGTATGATAGCGTGGCAGGTCCTGCTGTCGCGGTAGTAGCCTTTCTGAGCCCCCGTGTCGTGACACATGTTTTGTCACATATGTGTTGTTCAACATCTGGCTGGCCACGATTTCGTGCCCCTAGTGGCGGACTGAGTAGGGGACTAGGGCACACCGCACTCCCGACGAAACCATGGGCACCCCCTACCCACCGCCAGGCGTCACCGTGCCATGGAAGCTTCAAGCCAGTTAAGAAGATTGGAGTTTGGCACCCCTAAATTTTTGTCCCGGGTCCACCACTGCGTGCCCTTGTCGTGTTATACGGGCGCAACAATTGATGTGTGTTATGTTGGAATTAATTCAAAGAAGAAGGCAAAGGGGTGTTGAGTTGTGGCTATGGTCTTTAATACTATATTGCTTAGTTAGGTGGAGTGAAATTGAACTGCTACAATTTCAGGAACCGCCCCTAGAATCTCGCATTATGAGCGAACGAACTAACCGCATGAAAACGTGCGTCACCCTGAGTCGGTTAGTCACAATTCACGCGATAAACACGTGAAATATGCAATATACGCCCGCGCGTGTGTACACAGCTTAACATAGCCAACCATATGTATCTCTAGCCTTGCCACCAACTTATACCAGAGTCCATGAAAGAGCTTTCTTAAGGGAGATATCCCTGTTCGTGAGAGAATACGTGACAAAAAAACCAATCTCGTTCTCCTTTGGCGATCTATGCTTTCTCCATGCTTACTGTCACCCAAGTCATTTCGTCCCTTCGCGTGTCGTGCAACAGGCGTGAGAGAGAGCAGTGTCTCCGACCCAATGCTGGCCACTTGATGCCCTGTACAGGAGATCGACGATCAGGTTTCTGGGAAATGCCGCATCGCGCAACTGCTCGTCTGTATCTTCGATCGCCGCATCGCTTATGCGCAACTTCCTTTCTGACATCAAGCTCGCTGTAAGTGTGTCTGGCACCGACTGGTTATTGGTCCAAGAAATCTCTTTTTATGATTAATTCTGATGAGAATGCTTGCTGCTAGTAATTATGTTGTAGACGTAATATTTAACGTTATGTTTTTATTGTGTATCGATGGAATTAAATTAACATTATATCATGTTAATTTTTCAACATGTTACTGATCGGCACATCCACAGTAAGAGGACTATTTTATAATTAGGTACATATGGAAACTAGATTTGAAAAAAAAATCCAACCTGGAAAAGCTGGCTTGGCATGTTTGAATCAAGCTTAACCTGCGGTGCAGACAAGTCTTCCCTGGCATCGTGGGTGCGTTCACGATCGATGTCGACCCATCTATTTCCATCGTCGGCACGGCTTGGAGAATGAGCACACTATTGGCTTCATTATACTATGTGCATGCATGCACCTTTCGTGGCACATACACATGCACTTGATGCTGCTGACCGAGTGATCACCGACTAGCTAGTAGCAGTAATATTGGTACCAGCAAGCAAGAGGAAGCAAATGGAAAGTTGTCGTCAGCTTAATTCCGTGCTCCAACAAGTTTCTGTTTTATTTTTCCTCCCTCTCTAATGGAGTCGTGTGGCCTGAAACATCTACTACTCCACTAACCAACCGATCATGCATGCATTGGTTCATGCTTTCATGGAGAGGAGCCAGGGAGCTTCGCATGCCTGTGACCGGCTTGCCTTTTCGCTACTTCAGTACTGCTACTCCCGTTGCTGCAATTTGCCAACCTGCAATTGCAGAAGGTAGAGAAGACTCACTCGATACAGGCCAATAATAATAATTAAGCAGCATCGGCAGCAACAACTTTGCCTGCTCTCTTGTCAATTGGTTTGTTTCTTTCTCTCTGCTGATGGATGGACGGTAGCCATAACCAGTCAATTTGTTTGGCTGCAAGTTTGGGTCGATGCAGACTAACAACCAGGTTAGCGTCTCATTATTTTATGTCTTGGATCCAGGGTGGGTGTTAGTAGGTGGTACTGGTACTGGTTTCGAGTCGAGAGCACCGCACCGCACTGCACTAGATCGATAAAAAGAAGAAAAGAGAAGAGCCCTGCATGCATGAAAAAGATTGCTCGCCGTGCATCAAGGACGTTTGACTACTGTTTCGCTTTTGCAAAAGCATGTGTTTGCCTGTCCTTTTACTACCGATAGAAGAATACGTTTTTCTCACGATGAACCTGAAGGAAATTGAATTGAGCGATGAGAAAATATTTTTTTTTAATAATAGAAAGGTAAGAAACCGTCTCCATTTGTATTATTATTAGAAATACAGAAGTCCACTATAGAAAAGCCAAAGTAAAAAATAAAACAGAAATAGAGCTCTCTGCTGCACTTGACTTTAAAGTTAGTCAGCTAAAGTAAGGTTCATGCCCAAAGCAAACGCACGGTCCAAATCACATGCCTGAATGGATCTCCGGCTGCTAGACTGCCCACCGGCTTTTCAAAAAGGTGTCAAAATCTTAATTATCCTAACATGTTGACAATGGTGGAAGGAGCGTAACAACAGAATTTTTCGCACAAATTGGGCAACTCATAAACAAATCGTGCAATCAGTCAAAGATAAGGCTTCCAATTGGGCATTCGTGGGAGCGACGCATATCAAAAATCTGTTACGATGTCATTTCTAGCGAGCTGGGTATTTTTGCTCGCTTCTTTTTCTGGTGCCCCTAACCCCCCGAATTTCCTTAGGTGCAGTCTCCTGCACCTTGTAATATCTAAAAACAATGTACCTTTTTCCTCTTTTTAATCTAATCACAGCTCGGCTGTCTTAAAAAAAATCACAGGCCTGAAATGTGCATATCATCATTAGATGTGTGAATTCCTGCTAAAATAGCAGAAGAACCCCACCAATTCGGTGGCCAACACGTCATTAAGGAGACCGTGCAACGGGTGGAAAAAGGATGTAGTACTTAACTACTCCTACTAGCTAGCTAAGTGATCAGTGTCTTTGACCAAAGAAGTGAGCAGCGTTAGCTGGATATTTGAACGAACGTAGCACCAGTAATTTCTTTGTCTCTCCATCGCATAGCTCGAGACTGACGAAGACACGTTAAAAGACTACTCCGGGGAGAAAAGAGGAGAGGGTTGGCGCCCCAGAAATAGCATCCACGAAACGCGGCTGTGTCGTCGGCATCTTGCCGGGGTTGTCTCTCCCGTCTCTTGTCCTTTGCGTGGAGGCTACGTACGTACGGGGAAGGGGAGGTGAGTGGTGGAATGCGATAGATGCCACTGCAAATTAACGCAAATGCTCTCTCTCTCTCTCGCTCGCTTTGCGTTGTTTTTTGCCCTCGGCTTGCTTGGAGAGCCAACCCGGCTCGGACGTTTTGCGAGATGTTCTGCCACACCCATCCTGCATCGATCGTCTCCTTCTGGATCCGTTGGTCTTGAGTGAACGAATGGATGATAACGCCTCCTTGGTAATGTGGCGCTACTGGGTACCTACGGCTTGACCAAAGGGATAGAAAGAAAATGAGGACCACAGCAGTCTCTACCTCTGCTGCGTCGTATGTGTCTGCTGCCGTGTTTCCATGTTCCGGATTTATTTATTTTCCAATACTGAAGCTAGTTAGCACTGTAATGTCACAGGTTGCAAGAGTGCACCTATAATATATATATTTCGTACTTTTGGGAGTACATACTCCCACCTCTAATATACCACTTAAATAAATGATTTATGCTCCTTTATCACTTTCGGTATACTCCAATAATAATTCTAAGATACTCCAATGCAACATAGTTGAAAAAATTCATCAAAACCCTTTATTTTTTACTACATACCTTTTTTCCATATGTAAAGGAATATATAAACAAATATTGCTATAAAAGGTGGACTTTAATGAAATTTTTCATGGAACTCACTTTAGAGTATCTTATAATTATTAAAGATACTCAAATAAAGAGTATAACAACATTATTTAAATGGTATCAATGAAAGACGAATCCTGAGAGATGTAATCATTTTCCTATATATATAGAGAGAGAGAGACGCACACACACATCATTCTTGCAAAAGGGTAGGGAAAATAAGTAGAGTGAAATATAAAGGAACAAGAACTGTGCGCGCTAAATCGTGATGGCATGTTGGTGGTCGATCTCGACGACGGAAGCATGTCTTTATATACTTGAGCAAAAGACCAAGTTTCAGGCTTTCTCCAGCATGTATTTTAGCCATCAGGACAGGACGGTCCAATACGACGTCAGAACGACCCCGGTTAGGTATTCTGTCCGTCTAGAGCTCGACGGCTATCTTCGTGTGAATTGATCGAACACCTCAACGTACGCTCATCCATCCACACCCAATTCTCCGGAGATACGCGCACGGTGACACAGACGAGTAGGATCGAGGTTAATTAGAAATGAGGGTGTGAATGCAAATGCATCTCGGCGATCGTTTTTAATCGTGCATCTTAATCTCCGTATTAATCTTCACGCGTGTTGGTTCATTTCAGAATATAACATGATTTTACGATTTCTTTTTTCTTTTAAAAAAAAAACTTTTGAAACTGGAGGCCGTTGCATGCACGGCCTCATTTTGTTTGGCCTCAAATCACTACAGAAATCTGCACTATTTTCATCGGTAAAAAATAGACCAACGTAAATAACTGAGTAATTTCGTTGGTCAGGTATAACCGACGAAAATAATCTTTGACCAGGCCGACGAAAATAATTGAGTCATCGTGCCCTAGGAATTCAAAAAAAATTTGGACTATTTTCGTCTGTCTAGGCCGACGAAAATAGGACACGTAGTATGACGCAGCTATTTTCATCGCCCTAAGTAAATGTGTATACCAGAAATGTAGTGAATGTGTATACCACAAATGTCATGGTTGTTTAGGTTTGAATTTTTGGCTTATTGCTTAAAGTTAGTTTTTGGGTTTAAACAACTTAAAAGCAATCAACTTTTATACATGACAAAGTTGGATAATTTTATTTTAACTTCAGTGGTATTACTTTAACTTCGATAGCTTTTGACTTTTAGTTATACGAAGACTTATGGTCTTTAAAAAAGCTTAGATAAAAAGTTACCTATTTATTTATATTTTGGCTTTTTGCCTGATAAAAACACCTAAACAAACAGAGCCGAAAGTACGAGTAGATGGGCTGATGGGAAGCTAGCTACAGTGTTTAACAACAAAGAGAAACTGTGATTCCCAAATTTATATGAAATTTAAGATTGTCACCTACATGAGTTGGTGCATGATATTGACATGGTACTGCAGAAAAAGGAAGCATGCACGCATATCACTTGTTACTACCAGTATGTATCACCCTCCATGCGTACGAAGTGATTGCAAGCATCAATAATCATCAAACCCATAGCTATTGCCGCTGAATTTCGGATGAATCAAGGCAGGCAGCTGGGGTGCACAACATGAATGACTGATAGCTGGTCACGATCTTCTCTGTAGAAAAGGCATTGGGCAACATGCATGCCAACATATCTATCTACAACAATATTATGGGTTAAAAATACGAGAATACTCACAAACATTTCGGACGCTACAATCACTTGTGATGCAAGGTAGTTTTTGCATTTCTTCTTCGGTAGGGAGCTTTGGATATTTCAACCACTCATCATCATTTACATAAGACATATGCCACCATCTCACCTGCAGCTCATAGAGGAATATGTCTGTCTATAGTCCAAAATTCAATTGGTGCCTCTTCGACCAGATGCGAATGATGTCATTACATGGACGCACACCAGATCATCAACGTACCATATGCAGTTCAGTGGAAGTATCCAAAAATCCTTCATGACCACAGTATGGTCGGCATGAGCGCCACTGCGTTGTAAGGTCTTTCTCTGACTTGCACAGTAGAATCGCCTATAGGCAGCACAGTGCTTGCAGATTAGAGGATGGCTTAACCAATATTTCTGCCCAACGTGCTATCGAAGTCTAGAAACAATTTCACACCTTTTCGTCGACCACCTCCAAGTTCAACAACTGTGGTCATCCGTTGCACAATGGGTTTGCATACCGTCACTCATGCCAAACCAATGGTATCCTTCTGTGCAACTTGAACAATGGAACCTCCGACTGCTAGACTGCCCACCAGTCCTTCGAAAAGGTGTCAAAACCTTAATTATCCTGACATGCTGGCAATGGTGGAAAGAGCGTAACAACAGATTTTTTCTTACAAAGTGGGCAACCCATGAACAAATCATGCAATCGATCAAAGATGAGGCTTCCAACTAGGTTTTCGCAGGAGCGAAGCATCTCAAAAATCTTTTACAGCGTCAATTCTAACGAACTTTCTGCACCTTGTAGTCTTTAAAAACAAAATACCTTTTCCATCCTTCTTAATATAATCATAGCTCAGCTGTTTTCAAAAAAAAAAAATTCATTTACATAAAAGATTTGCTTACAGAAGGAGATCATCAAATATATATAGTCCCATGACATAATCAGATAGGTAACCACACCAACCCTGCCACACCGTTTTCGTTGTTTTCGCCCCCATTTCCCCCCAAGAATTAGCATTTTTTTAGATGAATAATTAGTATGTTATTATGGTGCTTACTACCATGGAGAAAGAAATGCATTGAAAAGGAAAACGAATCCTGCTAATACGAATCAACAAATGTATGCACATGTTGTCGAATGCGGTGGCTTCACAGAGAATTAAGGGTCTCTTTGAATGCGGAATTCCAAGGAATAGAAAGAAAAAAACCGTAGAATTGAAATTGTTGTCCTTTGTTGAATCCTACAGGAAACAAAAACACAGGAATTGCTTAAAAAGAGATGTCTGGATGACTCAGGGAAAATACAGAAATTTTGAGATTAGATGTAAGTTGATTAGGGAGAGAGAAAGTGCATTGGAACTCTCGGAAGAAATTTTAGCGGTGAGGTTGGAGCTCATGCTGGGTTTCCTCTAAAATTTGTAGGAAAAATTCCCATTCTACAAAATTCTTGTAATGCAATCCTATGATCCAAATGCCATGTATAGTAATTTTTTTCCTTTGAAATGCAATCCTCCATTTTTTCCCCTTCAAAATTCCTTTGTTCCAAAAGAAGGCCTAAATTAAATGCAGCAAATCCAATTCTTTTCGCATCACATGAAAGAAGGCAGAAATATTAATAATCCTCTAAATTGAATTGAAGGAAACGCTCTTCACCAGGTCACCGCCTCCTGCTGCATGCGCAGAGCGGGTGACAAGCCACGCGCACGCCACCCTCATAAGGGGAGGAAGAGACGGTGGACCAGTTCATTTGCGTTGCCCGCAACTCTCTCCCCCCCCTACTACCATCCAACTGCTCTTCTCCTCATGCACTTGGCGCGCGCCTGGATTCGTTGATTGGCGCGGAGCAATGGCGGTGCAGGCGCATTACAGCCATCGGCAACCTCTGTTCCTCGCCAGGTACTCGCGGTTGCTGTTGCTTTAGTCGTTTCCGAGGTGGTCGTCGGTGGTCGTCGATCGGATGGCTGATCTGGGCGTCTGGGTTGTGAGCAGAGGCGGCGCGCCGGAGAACAGTAGCAGGGCGGCGATGGGCCTGCCGCAGGCGCACAAGGAGACGACGACGACGCAGCATCCTCCCTTGTTCTTGGACTTGTCCAATGGAGATGGAGGTAATCAAAGCATCGCCTACTTGCCTTGGCTCTGCAAGGTTTCCTTTTCTTGGTTGAGAATTGGGATCCCCCTGTTTTGGTGCCTGTGGATGGCAAGATTGAGGCGATTGATTTCTTGGGTTGTTGCGAACCACGCAGACGGCGGCAACGGAAGCAAGCGGCCGCGCGAGGCGGAGGATGCCGTGGCGCCGCGGCTCTTCTCGCTGCAACCACAGGCTTCTGCGGGGCACAAGGTGATAGCCCTGGCGCAGCTGCACAAGCGGCCGGCGACGGGGCTCCGGCTCGACTTCGAAGTGGGCTCGGAGCACGTGTCGTCCACGTCCTCTGCGTCGTCTCTCCTCTCCGTCGAGCTCGCCGCGCAGTGCGACCAGTACAACAAGGACATGGACAGGCTGCTCCAAGAACATGTAAGGAGCGCTTGATTCGTTGCTGCCATCGATCGACATGGCGATTGTTTCGTTTTATTTGGGGGTTGTTCTGATGACGAGGTCGTTCTTGATTGTAGGCGGAGAGGCTCCAGCGAGCGTTCGCTGAGGTGAGGCGGCGGCACTACCGCTCGATGCTCGGAGCGGCGGAGGCGGCAGCGGCACGACGGGTAAGGGAGAAGGAGGCGGAGGTATCGAAGGCCGCGCTGCGCGGGGCCGAGCTGGAGGAGCGACTCGCGCGTCTAAGGGCGGAGGCAGCGGCGTGGCAGGCGAAGGCGCTGGCCGACCAGTCCACGACCGCGGCGCTCCACGCGCAGCTGCAGCAGGCAGCGGCGGCGGTGCAGGCTAGGGGCAAGGCTGAGGAAGAAGACAACGCGGCGGACGACGCCGAGTCGGGCTTCGTCGACCCGGACAGGGTGGAGATGGTCGCGCCGCCGCCGGCTAGGACGTGCCGGACGTGCCGGCACCGGGCGTCGTCCATCGTGCTGCTCCCGTGCCGCCACCTCTGCGTGTGCGACGCGTGCGAGCCCGCCGTGTCCACCTCCATTGCCGGCACCGCCGCCGCAGCCTGCCCCATTTGCCGGGGCGCGGTCACCGGCACCGTGCAAGTCTTATTCTCCTAACGCGCCTCAAAGAAAAAGGGGGAAAAAAAAAGAAGAAAAATGATACAAAAGGCTTACCTAAAATGGCCGTTTAAAGTGGGGGAAATCAAGAACGATGGACTGTAGAAGTGTAGAGTGCATTATAAATTCCTTCCCTTTTCATTTGTTAATTAATCAAACTAATCCCTCTATTGTTATTATTTTTTTTGGTGGTAACCGTGGTTTTGAGAAGCATTGTGCTCAGTAAATGTTGGAAGACAAGGCGGTTAAATAGGGGTGAGTATTATCTATATAGTCTTAACATAGTTTAAAGATAAAACTAAATATAACTTCTATGATAAATGATACTTTAAGTATCTCTATAAGTTCTTGAAATTTTTAATTATGACATGAATAAATATTTATTATAGACAATACTTCCTCCAACTAAGTTTATGGAGCCTATTTTTCTCTTGCCACATAGACCAAAAAGATACTAAAAATGATTAAACTATCCTTTATTATTGTCTCTAAGCACTATATTAAATGCACACATACAGATAATATCAAGTAAATCTGATATTTATTAGGAGTATAAAGGAATCACGCTAATTTACATGAAAAATAAAATATGTTATATATTTATAGATAAAACTATAAAAAAATAGACCAATCGTGTAACTTATATAATAGTAACCTATGATATTTATATAATCCTATCTTACGAAGAGAAGAGAGTCGTCAGTCATGTTATATCTCCTCTTCCCCTCTCATATCATAAAAATAAAAATAAATAGTATGCAACAGAGTGTATAGACGGGTGTATCACAGGATTGCACTGCCCAAGACATTGCGCTATCCCTACCGCTGTACCAGCGCTACAATGCAACGCTAGCACGGCAGATTGCCGAGGGTGAGCATGTGGTGATGCGGTTGAAGGCCAGGCGAGGAAGAGAGTGGCGGGAGAGACGGCGGTCACGGGAGCCGACCAGGACCGTGCGATCCCGATCGGACGTGTGGGCGTGGGTCTCGGCAAGGCTGTCGGTTGTTACCCTCGCACGTCAGAGACGGCACTGCGTCCGGCGTAGCCTTTATTGGCGCCCACGTTGGCGTCGTGGAGCGGAGCGTAGCGGAGTTTTTGTTGGGCCTCGGGCCCAGGGTTGCACTGATGGAGTGGCGGGCTCTCGAATTAGGATATGGTATGTTTAGGGACCGATGCTTTTTCTGAAAACTGTTTTTTTATTTTTTGACTGAAAATTGGTTATAATTTTTTTTATAAAAGATTATTTGATAAATAGCTATTTTCTCTCAGCAATAAGCTGCAATAACAGGTCTAGTCTAACTTTCAGCTTTTGATTTTTGCTAGTTATATATGACTTCTAGTTTATACCTAAAGTCACTTAAAAGACAAGCTGTTTGAGAATGTCTATTGACTTTTCAGAAACTAAAACTGGTTTAAAGCTTTCTCCAAATAAGCCCTAAGTCCCATAAAGATTGAAGGAGAGAGAAGAACTACATATTAGTTAACACCTGTTTTCTTAGATAATCTATTGTATGATCCTTTTTAGTACTATTTGTATTATAAATAATATAGAAGTGTATTACATAAAATCCTTGTCTGTACCACTTTACATGATCTTAATTAGCTGCAGTATTTTGTGGGCCCCACTGGGGCGTCGGTGGCTGTGTCTTGCGATTGACGGTGCCACATGTCGTCGGCGTGGCTGCCATCGGAGCAGTGGTAGCCGGTGCTACCAGCGGCTTGCGCTGGGCTGGGGCGAAGAAGAGACCTTTGCGGAGGGACAGCAGTATCCATCGTCGGACGTTTCGAGTATCTTGGGGAGAGGTGGAACAAAAAGGATGATGACATTCTGGATGTGTTTTAGGTTTGGTGTGGCCGCCTGCCTATCGTCTGCTTTCATCAAGGTTCCTGACGAGAAGGAAACGAAAGGCATTACTTCGGATGATATATATGCATGCGGCGATGAATTTTTTTACTACTAGGAGGTACAGCTAGAGGTGGAGTGGAATTGAACCGAACCGAACCGAAATATTTTAAGACATGCTAAAAGTTTAAAGAAGAATTGATACCAAAAATGTAAGAGCAATTACTTTCAAAGATGGTGAAATTAAATTCCCAGGTATCTTTGCTAGTTACAAAAGGACAGGGCTTCTGATCGAGTTGGTAGGGTGGGCAGAGCGGAGCAGCAGAGATAGAGAAGAAATCTGTTGCTGCTTGTTGCTTTGATCGATGAAGCGTCGTCATTCGGAAATGGATGCACGAGACAAGGATAGCAGAGTCGACATGTCAAGGCATGGAGCGATTCGAGCTCGATCAGCGCACACTACCTGCCGATCAAGGCTAGCTAGCTCTTGCTTGGCTCTTGGCTGCGTAGGCCGGGACCAAGGATCGCATCACGCACGCATCGATCCTTACAAACCGTGCTGATAAGCATGCCATGCCCATGCAGTATACACATCAGCTGCAGGACCGGCCTACCATACACGCTGACACACACAAACACCAGTTTTATCAAGTACTCCCACTGTCCCACACTCCCACATGGCTGTGATTCTGTGGCTACGTCTCGTAGGAGCGAGTGTGTACATCAACTAAAGAGTGTAAAGCCAGCACAGCTTGCGTACGGCACAGTGCAAGCTGAACGATCGAAGTAGGTAGTTTGCAATATACGACACGCAAATCAAGATGGAGGAATTGAGCACGAACGAATTAAGCAGATGATGATTAGTTGTACGATCGATATATATATATGTGGGCGGGTAAATAAGCAGATTGTGAAAGATGAGCTCGATCGATGTCTCTCCGCCCGGAAGCTATCTAATATCTAAATATCACGCAGCACCACCAGTCGGCCTCGATCGATGGATGCTGGCAAGCTACGGCACGGATGAAAGATACGCGCGCCCCATCGATATATATATCCTCTCTAGCCTGCTTGTTAATTTCCTTCCTTGCTTCCTTGGCATGCCACTGGCCACTGGAATATATATATATATATATATACTCACCACTGAAACTCAGTTGGAAGTCCAGGGTTTTAAAAACCGAAATTTAAAAACCGGTTCGGTTTTCATGTACGAAAATCACAAAAACCGCTCGAAAAACTACTCGAAAACTATCAAAAACCGAAGAGTTAAGAAATAAAAAAAATTCAAAAAAAAATCAAAAACTATTCGGTTCGCGAAAAACCGCTCAGTTTTCACAAAAACCGACCCGACCAATTGAATGTTCTTTAAAAGCAGTTTTGAGTTGTTTTCAATGAAAACCGCAGTTTTTCGACGGTTTTCGAACACATAATTTTTTCAAATTTTAATTTTTTTTTAATTAGACCAGTTTACAGAGCGATTTTGGATCTCGAACCGGAGCAATAAAGTCGGTTTTGTTAACCCTGGTTGGAACATACTGCATACTACTATACTACTGTACTTGGAAGATAATTCGCCAGAACGGCCGGAACGTTTTACTACACGTGACTGACAGGTAGGCCAGCAAGACGAGCAGGCCCACCTTCGTGCCGTGTCGACCATGCCCGTATGCGTCCGTGTCCTGAACGTACGTTGTTGGTGCCATATATGCCATCTAAGTAGATAACTGCACCGGCCAGGTCGATGGCTGCTGGCTGAATCACTACCGGAGTCTCCGGCTCTCCGGCCCCATCAATGCATGAATGCAGCTGTAAGCGAACGACTTCAAAGAGAGGTGGCCAAACCAATATTTTTGTCCCATGTGCTATCAAGTCTGAAACTAGCCGCATTTGTTCTTGAATGTTCAAAAGTCAAGCAACTATGGGCAGCTATTGCCACATGGTTGCGACACCTCGACTCCTCCCAGTTGTTGGGGCGAAAACGCCAACTTTAAACATTGGTGCTCAGATCTCATGAATCGCCACGCGGGGCCTCGCAAAGCGTTATAACTCGATCACCTTAGTTTGTTGGCGGTGGTGGAAGGAGCGAAATAATAGAGTATTTCGAGACGCATCGCAAGACCAATGAGGACATCCTCCAATCCATCAAAGAAGACGTCGCGATATGGACTTTTGCGGGTGCATCTCATCTAAAACGCTTAGTTGATCGACTAGCTCCTCATCTGTAATTTCAGCTAGTTTTTTTTTCTCTAAATCTCTCCTTCTTCCTCCTTGACCCTTTTGTACAATGTAATTCTTCGAGCGCAGCCTCCTCATACATGTACTCTCTTTCTTCATTATCTAATATAATTCATGTACCATGTGCCTTCTTCAAAAAAATTGTAAGTCAGAGCCAATGGGAGCACTCAGGATCCTCGATAAAAAATTAATAGAGGGGTTTATTGGTTAAGCTCAATGATGGATGAAGAAAGTACTAATACCGAATAAGACGGTTTAACTAAAATCCTATAAATTATGTCACACTAAATATAAGGACCAAAACGTAACCGATTGCAAGACCAGCTCGCAATATTTCGAACAACTTAAAGATATGCTGGTTAAGGATTTTAGGATAGCTAAAAAAAAAAGTAAGCTAGCATACTTTAATATTAAATTATTACAAAACAACGTCAAACAGAAGAACAAAAATCACACCGATTCACAGTACGATAAGGAGGAAGCAGCGTGAGCGCGGATGGCCGGCTATAGGAAGTGCTAGAGCCCACCTTAGCGTCCCTCGGATCCGTCCCTGAGTGGACGTGGATGGAATGACTTCTTGTTGTTGCCGGCCGTCTCCAGGCGGACTAGCACGTCGTACTTTGGAAATTGGTGACTGATTGGCCAATTTGCAGGTCGGTCGCCTTTGCTGAGGATCCGGATAGACCATGGACGGGCAATGGACTCCATGTGATCGAGCCGATTTACAATTTTTCTCGCAGCTACCAAAGTTACCATCGGAAATGGTCAAACGGCTACCTTCTGGACAGACAGATGGCTGGAAGGGACGGCCCCATCTCAATATGCGCCGGACCTCTTCAACCACTCCAGGAGAAAGTCACGTTCAGTGGCCGATGCCCTATCAAACAACAACTGGATCCAGGACATCAGACACAACCTAACACCCCTCCTTCTTCTACAGTACGTCAACCTATGAATCGATGCGATCTGTTCAATTCTGACTGAGATCCGGGATAGTATAACTTGGATACACACTTCCAACGGAATTTACTCAGCCTCATCAGCGTACAATATGCAGTTCTCTGGAAGCACTTACTCACCTTTCCATACTGCGGTTTGGCCAACATGGGCTCCTCTGCGATGCAAAATATTTATGTGGTTGGCTCTCCATAACCGACTATGGCCATCAGCGACTTGCGCTCGAGAGAGGGTGGCCAAACCAATATTTTTGTCCCATGTGCTATCGAAGTCGAAACTAACGTCATTTGTTCTTGGAATGTTCAAAAGTCAAGCAACTATGGCAGCTATTGCCACATGGTTCGATTACCTCAGCTCCTCAGTTGTTGAGGCGAACGCAACTTTAAACATTGGTGCTAGATCTCATGAACGCCCGGGCCTGCAAAAGCGTTAAACTCGATCACCTTAGTTTGTTGGCGGTGGTGGGAAGCGAAATAATAGAGTATTCGCAGACATTGCCAAGACCAATGAGGACATCCTCCAATCCATCAAAAAGGCGTCGCGATATGGACTTTTAGGTGCATCTCATCTAAAAGCGCTAGTTGATCGACTAGCTCCTCATCGTAATTTCAGCTAGTTTTTTTCTCTAAATCTCCATTCTTCCTCCTTGACCCTTTTGTACAATGTAATTCTTGGCCATGAGCCTCTAGCCATGTCTATCTTTCTTCATTATCTAATATATGTTGCCGGCCGTCTCCAGGCGGACTAGCACGTCGTACTTTGGAAATTGGTGACTGATTGGCCAATTTGCAGGTCGGTCGCCTTTTGCTTTGCCTGCTTGCAACACCGAAC
The DNA here is from genome assembly GCA_036346375.1 of Guadua angustifolia. NCBI lineage: Eukaryota > Viridiplantae > Streptophyta > Magnoliopsida > Poales > Poaceae > Guadua > Guadua angustifolia. The sequence goes on along the minus strand of CM070518.1, from coordinate 21,377,217 downwards.
CGATCCCATCCGACGACAACCGGTCTATTCAATTCTCGCCCTGCGTACGTGGTGCTGGAGATCGATTCTCCCTTTCTCGACGAAGGCTGTTTTGATCAGGTTGACGGCGCGCTTTCGATCGGTTTCGTATCGAATATTAGTTCGTACGTGTCACGCAGCCCGGTGCGTGATCGAGGAGGCTCATCTGATCCAATCCTCTCTGGCATCATGTATGCATGCAGCGAGCAGCGTATACGTACGTACGTGCTCTTGTTGCGCATGTAGAAAGAGAGCAGAGCAAGCAAGAGACGGCGCGCACGCTTATTCTTGAGGTGGATCATATATATCTGGCTGGCGTCATGAGATGAGACGACGAGATCGGACCCATTCCTCACTCGCTTCTAGGCGACATGATCGAGCTGATCCGCCGCTTTACGGTGTCAGTCAATTAGCTAGCGTGACATCCCCAGTCAATGGACGCTGCCCATATCATGTGTAACACGAGGTGTGACGTGACAAACAGCTATACTAGCTACCATATCATGTGTAATACGTGGTGTGACGTGGCAAACAACTACACTATAGCTATTAGCAGCGTATGAGTACCGGCGGTAGAAATCAGATCTGCACACCGATTTGTTGAGCGTATTTCTACTACTCTGCTGTCAATAAATAAATTCTAGCTAATCTGATCTATTAGATTAAAAAGAATGAATGATCTATATTGAATTTAATGTACTTAAAAGAGCTCTAAATTTTTTATGGATTGCTCACCTAACCAGCTGGTAGTCGGCAATCCAACAAAACACTCACCTACAAACACATTAATCAATCGTTGTTCCATCGACAATTCATCAAAGCCGATCGAGTAGTAGTACCACTTACGTGCCAAGGACAACAGCATTGTCGCTTCTGGCTGTTCCTATCAGTAGTGCAAAGCGGCTTTTATAACAATGAAGTATACGGTGAAAATAGTTGTATGATGAAATTATGAAAGTAGGTAAATAGAGGTATTGAATTGAACTTGAATGGTCTAGATTTAAGTGAAATCCCACCTCCTGTACGTAAGGTGTGGAATTTTGTAATTTTTCTAAATGGTTATGTGTAAAACGTGCTTATGTGAGGAAGTGGGATTCCATATAGCTAGATCTGGACCATTCAAGTTCAATCAATATCCTTCACCATATGTCTATTATATTTTCATTGTATACTTCCCCTTTTATAATGGCCAGTACCAGGGTTCGCAATATCATCGATAATCACTTGAATATCGTGATTATTGACCTTATCGAGCCGGTACGGTATATAATACCAGTCAGTAAACCAGTCAAATTCAAAAATTGAAAAAATTTATGTGACGTAAATATCACGATAATCGGTGAATATCGCTCGATTTTCGATGAATATCAAGCGAAAATCGCTCACAAAATCGGCGCGAAGAGCACAAGTTTGCAAAATCGCTCGAGTCGATTATTGATAAATATCAGCGATTATCAAGGCATATAGAGCGATTATCGCTGAAAATCGGGTTTTTAATATTTTTATCAAAAAGTTTGATTTTGAAACCCTTCGATTCTCTACTGATTTTCGAAAATCTTGATATGGTCGATTATCGCGATATCGATATTGTGAACACTGGCCACTGCATACTGCTTTTGAAGGAAAGAAGTATAGAATAAGCCTGCAGTCTAGTGATTATCCATCCTGGACAGGGCCAGCTAGCCAGAGAAGGTTGGGTTGGGTCATGTGTTCATCCACCAGCCACCTCAGCTGGAGTGCACGCATGATTGGCCGCGACATCCTACTATCTAATCCAGTTGCGTCCAGCTGAAAACTGTACGTACGAGTAGTAATTTGATTTCAACGCAAGGCAAGATTGTTGATTGCCAGCTGATTAATTGCCTTTCTTGGCTTACCCAAAAGGTTTGTATATTTGGAGGCATCTTGATTCTTGAGGGGAGGTCAGGTCAGTAGCTCTGCATCTCACTTTCGGTTCTTAAGCAGGCACGCATCATGTGCTTTACCTACTTTATTAATCTCCCAATCTCATCCTTAGCTTGTGCTCCTCTTAATTTACTCCTGCTAGCATTCAGCGGGCTGCATAATAATGTTTTTTAAATAATACATTTAAAAATAAAATTACAGAAAACATATGTCAAAAAAAATATATATTTACATATGCCTATGGCGCTCAGTTGCCAATTTATTTGGCGATAGAGTTTTTATTTAGCCAACATTTTTATCGCCGATTCATTTGGCCAATAGGCTTATGTTGTCAAATAAGTTGAGGACGGAGGTATATTTATATAATTATTTTTTGACATTTTTTTAATTATATTAAAAAATTGTATTATCTAAAAAAATCCATAATAATTACTTATTACGTGACAGACCCATATATAGGTACTGCACTTGTGTATTTAGCGAAGTATAAGGTACTCCATAATTTTTCCAACCATCACGAATGAAGAGTGCATACCTTTGCTATTAGGTAGAGCAAGCACGCATGAATGGTGTCACATTCTGTAGCATCTTGATTTGCAGATAGTACTTGACAATTCATCAGCATAAGTAATTCTTTTGAGCTGGATGCTACCATCAACGTGCTTTTCCGGCATTGATTTCTCCTCTTTGTTTTGTAGCCAGTTGCCGTTTCCTAGTTACTCCAGTAAACACATTGCTTTGCTTGTATCGGCGGAAAATTTGCAGGACGTCAGTATCGGTGTGATCTCCGATGGAGAACGAGACAGTTGTCAGGATGCGCCCCAGTCAAATAAGATAGGCGAAGGGTTTGTTGCCAACCTCACATGCAGATGCAGTACATGGAAAAGGAGAGGGGAAAATGAGAATGGAAGAGGGCATAAAGCCAAGTTTTTAGCAATGATATGGCACAATCATACAAGCGCCTGAGAAAAAGGCAAGTTTGACACCAGATGCATCAAACACTGTTGGCAAAGTTCATTCTAGAAAGGACGTCTTGATCAACTATTAACCGGTGGTTTCTACAGGCCGAAGTGTGGAGTACGCATTAGGAGGAGAAAGATTGGCCCTTCTTGGCAGTGTTCAGTGACCTGTGACGGTGTGACCTCTCTTGGCTCGAAATCGACATCGACAATCCAATGAACTAGAACAATAAGCGAGGCGCACGCCGCGCGCGTGAACGAAAAACAAATTTATATTTTTTTCGGAGAAAAACGGATCACGAAAACAAATTTTGCCGCGCGCGTGAACGAAAAACAAATTTGCGCTTTTCTCAGAGAAAAAACGGACCACGGATTTTTTTTTGAAAAGCGAGGAAAAACGGAGCACGAAAACATTTTTTTCGGGAAAAACGGAGCACGAAAATATTTTTTCCGGAAAGAACGGAGGGAACTCAGAGAAAAAACGGACCACGGAATTTTTTTTTGAAAAAGCGAGGAAAAACGGAGCACGAAAACATTTTTTTCGGGAAAAACGGAGCATAAAAATATTTTTTCCGGAAAAAACGGAGGGAAAAAGTCTAGAGATAGAGATGAACACATTTTTCTGGTGACGAAAACATTTTTCCCCGCGAAAAACGGAGAAAGGACCTAGACGTAAAGAGTAAGGACCTGAATGTTATGTTTTTGGACCTATTCGCTATCCTGAAAAATTAGAAAAGGGCTTGTTCGCGATTTGAATTTAACGGGAGGTTTTTTCCAGAAAAGCGACGCGACGAGGACCCAAACGCGATTAACAAAGAAAATTTTTTCTCACAAAAAATTATGGAGGACCTATTCAGTAATTTGCGAGACCTATCCGTAATTTCAAGAAACGGAGGGGGTTTTTCATAAAATGGCCTAGGGGGTGACGTGGTGCGTCCTCCTCTCAGGAACTCTGCAGGCTTTAATAGGAGGAGGATGACAAGGCACTCGTTTCAATAATCAGTAAGCCAACCCGTGAAGGAAATTATATCCTGCGATACACTAACCCATAACAAGAACGGAATCATGCGTATTTTTTTCAGTGAAATCGTGCAAGTTGAAGGGAATGATGGAATCTGAAAATTACATGTACCAAACTCCAGACCTCAAGCTGTGTGTGTGGATGGATGGATGGATTCTGTTTCAGCCAAAAGAGAATCGAATGAGTGTACATACAGGTGTAAGAGCACTCTAGAAGCGATCCTCTTTGATGTGTAATGGAACACAACAAATTAAAGGGCAAAGTGACAGTTCAACTGGGCTACAAGGATGCCTTCCTTGGACCGGAGCATCCTTGCAGAAGATGTTGCAAGGGAATTCCCAGAAAGTCAATAGCTACAACTTATCCGTTCATCTTACGCTGTGTGATGAGCGATCAAACACAAATTGCTTATGGAACTGAATAGTCGAGAAATATTCTAGCTAGGGTGCAGCACAAGACGATGCCTATTTCCCTTTGGTCCTCAGCTGAACATTTATCATGAAAAAATGCAGTGGTAAATGCCCTCATCTTGGAGGCATATTCTCCACCTCTTTTTTTCTTGAAACAAAATGATGGTGTGGCTTAGGCAAAGAGACGATGTCGCTTGACCACGAGAAGTGCATGAATCTAGAGGGAATTGAATACGACATACGTGAGATTTGATATCGATAAAAAAAAGGAATAGGTTTTAGGTCAATTACATTACTCTGATTCCATGATAAAACATGTAAGTAGATTGTGTTCGGTAGGATGCCCTCTCTGGCGAAAGCATTTCAAGTTAAGTGATACACTTTCTTTTTCGAATGATTAGCATGCTGTGTGTTACATACATTGCTAGATTTAAAGGCAGCCTCTGGCTGGCCCTCCTCAATTAGGAAGACTGGCATTCGCACAATTTGGCCTCTATTCCCCGGAGGGCATTGGTTGTGACTTGGAACCGAACGAGCAAGAGAAGGTTTGTTTATACTTTAGAACCACAAGAGAAGATTGTTGTAAGCTTAATTCTCCTGTTTGTCTGTTTTCCCAGCCACTCCTTGTTTTCTTACATCCGGTGAGGATCCAAACTCTGCCAGCCATTGTCAAGTACTACCTAACTAGTGTACTGACTGACCACTGAAACGGCCAGATCCACTGCCTTATATTCACAGATGGATCCTCCACCGTTTTTTCAATCGCGGATAGATTCTCCCACTTTCCCCCACCGTTTTTTTTCACAAAGAAACCCGTAGTTACATGCATTCACCAATTTTTTTTGCACAAAGGACCTTGCGGTTACGTGCATTTGCCGATGGCTCCTAACCAGCTAATTTTTACAAAAACACCACCAAGAAAACCGAAATTTCCTTTTTTAAGAAAAAACTCGACGCAAATTTTTTTTTCAAGACGGCGCAAGGCAAGCAGTTCTACCTAGTTTCAATCACACAACGAAGCAGTCTAGGCAAAGAGATGAGGATGCGATTTTATGTCGGAGGGTTAGTAGGGCGACTTGGAGACGTGTTAGGGGCAACATATCTAGTGAAAACACTTCATAAAACCTACATGTATAAGTTTTCAAAAATTCTCAAAAAATCACAAAATTTGAAAACCAAACTAAATCGTATTTATCCTTTTTATATCTTTTAAATGCGATTGAGTTTGGTTTTCAAATTTTGCCGGATCGTAGAAACTCACCTCCTCTACGTATGGTAATTTTTTTAGAATTTTTGAAAACTTGTACATGTGGGTTTTACGGAGTTTTCGTAGTGAGGTTTTCACGGGATATGTCGCTGTGTTAGAGATAAGGTTTAAATTAGAGTTAAATTAGGAATCGAATCTGACTGTAACTCAGCTACGATAATAGAGGGCATAGAGATACAATTAGATCTTCTATAGCTTGGGTCACGCGCATTGTATTCCAGGCCGAGCTTCTAGTGGTCCAAGCAGGCTACGATGCGTGCGGTGCTGCAACTGCGGGCCTAAAGTGGAGATCCCTTTCCAACGGAGCCAATGGGCTGGCTTCTCTGCCCAGGCCACACGCACTTTAACAAATGGGCTAAAACCGACATTCTGATGACAAGAAAAGAAACAGAAAGAGTTGATTCTTCTTCCCCAACCGTAACGCATTCGACAGAGTGCGGTAGAAGAAAGGAACAAACTTGAAAAAAACCTGCTGGCCCTGAAAATGTAGCTCCTTCTTGCTTGTTGCTTTTTCCTGCGATCCTTCTTGTGTTCGCTAGCATCTGACATGTCGGCAGTCGAGTACACTTTGAGCCGTGAAAAGGAGAAGGCGTTACTCTCTAAGGGCTTGTTTGGGATGTACCGGAAATTTGGACTAAAATCCCCACCCATCGATGTGGACCTGGCTGAGAATTAAAGGGTCTACCTAGCAAAGCGTAAAAGAAGAAAAACAAGATACCATACACTCCGCTCCGCTAGCTGTTGTTGAACTTTGTTTAATGACGTGAGATGCGTAGCCTGGATTTTACAGCTACGGTGAGGCTTCGGACTGCATATCTATATCTATCATCACATCTATTATAAGCGAAGGAATTGGAGGCCAACCAGAGCGTCTATCTGTCACTTTGCGCGTTTTGCAAAAAAGCCTTTCCGTTTCTTTAAATCACGGATAGGTCCCTGTAAATTACGAATAGGTCCTTCGCGATTTTTTGTGAGAGGAAGATAACATTTTTTTCATCGCGTTTAGGTCCCTAGCGCACCATTTTACGGAAAAACCCTCCCGTTAAGTTCAATCGTGAATAAGCCCTTTTATAGTTCTTTAAGATAGCGGACAGGTCCAAAAACGTAACAAAAAGATCCTTATTCCTTACGTCTAGGTCCTTTCTCCGTTTTTTCCGGGAAAAATGTTTTCGTCGTCAGAGATATGTGTGCAGCTCTATCTCTAGACTTTTTCCTCAGCTCTATCTCTAGACTTTTTCCCCAACTCGATTTTCTATCTCGATCTCTGATATTTTTTTTAAATATGTATTATTACTCGATGAACGCGTAGAGTATTAGGCTCGACAAAAGGAGGTTGTCGTCTCTAATAATTTTTCGCCTTTTTCCTCTAGACTATTTTTCACCTAGGTTGGTGGTTTTGCAAACATGTATTATTACTCTCGGTGAACGCCAGAGAGTATTAGGCTCCTGCAGAAGGTTGTCATCTCTAATAATTTTTCGCCTTTTTTCCTCTAGACTATTTTTGTCCGGTGGGTGGTTTTGCGAAAATACAAAATTACATCTAGTCCCTTCGATCGGTGGTTTTACAAAAAGATGCCTATCGTTTCGTATATTCGCGTACGGATTATTCGCCTTTATTTTCCCGTTTAAAAAAAACCCCCGTAGTTTGTGTATTCACGATTGGGTTCTCCGTTTTTCCTAGAAAAAATATTTTCATCATCAGAGATATGTGTGCAGCTCTATCTCTACACTTTTTCCCCAAATCGATTTTCCATCTCGATCTCTGATATTTTTTAAACATGTATTATTACTATGTGAACACGTAGAGTATTAGGCTCGACAAAAGAAGGTTGTTGCGGTGCTGTTGTACCTGCGGGCCTAAAGTGGAGATCCCTTTCCAGCGGAGCCAATGGGCTGGCTTCTCTGCCCAGCCCACACGCACTTTAACAAATGGGCTAAAACCGACATTCTGATGACAAGAAAAGACACAGAAAGACTTGATTCTTCTTCCCCAACCGTAACGCATTCGACAGAGTGTGGTAGAAGAAAGGAACAAACTTGAAAAGAGCATGCAATGTCCTCAGCAGGCACCAATGGCAGCGTCCCAGCATCGGAGAAAACGGCGTTGTCAATTTCTGTGGACAAACCTGCTGGCCCTGTGGATGTCCTATTGATCTAAAAAAAAAAACCTGCTGGCCCTGAAAATGTAGCTCCTTCTTGCTTGTTGCTTTTTCCTGCGATCCTTCTTGTGTTCGCTAGCATCTGACAGGTCGGCAGTCGAGTACACTTTGAGCCGTGAAAAGGAGAAGGCGTTACTCTCTAAGGGCTTGTTTGGGATGTACCGGAAATTTGGACTAAAATCCCCACCCATCGATGTGGACCTGGCTGAGAATTAAAGGGTCTACCTAGCAAAGCGTAAAAGAAGAAAAACAAGATACCATACACTCCTCTCCGCTAGCCGTTGTTGAACTTGTTTATGGCGTGTTTGGTACGGATTTAGTTTTTCTAGATTCGTGAATCTAGTAAAGCTGAAAATTTTATCTTCACTAGATTCGTGAAGCTGAAGCTGTGAGTATTAAGAGTGTTTAGATAAATCATCTTGATTACATTTTAGACCAAAAATATAAACTTAATTCACTTTATTTTAGCCTACAAGTTTCAGATTTCAGATGAAGCTGAAATCTGGAACTCTACCAAAATAGACCCTTAATGACGTGACATGTGTAGCCTGGATTTTACTGCATGGTTGTTACGAGCGTGCATTTTGCCTCTGATCTGATAAGCTAGCGTCCATGAGGAGCAGGACCCTGCACTGCACTACCGGCTAATGGTCAGCGTGTAATTAAACTGGCTAAGTTTGCGTGCGACGATCAACCTAGTTAAGAAGCATAAGAGCATCTACCACATCCCTAGCTGCTAATGCAATGTTAGAGGTGAGAGACTATGGATCGCGTCAACGCTTAAGGTCCGATTGGATCTCTAAATTGGAATTAGAAGCCCAGTTCCAATTCGACTGGAAGTTAGAATTGGCTAACAATTCTAATTTTTGTGTTTGGTTGGCAAAGAAATTGCTTCGATGAAAATGAATACTCAGCTAATTCTAAATTGTGGTTGGTTAGAAAACTTAAGCACAGAAATTGCCATAGATGAAAAGATGACGCATCAACCTACCAGATCTAGAGGTGCCAGCGATGGGGAGTGGAGGCATCGACGCCGGCTGTCAAGATGCCGACGCCGTCCACTGGCGATGAGGGAGAAGAGACACCGGCACTGGTACCTATACTACACTTGGAAGGAATAGCGGCCTCCCCTTTGTTCGCGTTTGTTGGCTCCTTCTAAAAATCCGTAATTACGTATTGGTCCTTCTTAACGTTTTTTTATGAAGAGGACCATCTAGTTCAGAAAAATTATGGATCTTTCGTGAGAAGATCCTAAATAGATAAAAAAACGTAGTGACGTTTGGATAATTCCGGTTATTTTTCATGAAAAGAACCTTTCGATTTAGCGCAATCGCAGATGCACTTGTGTCCTTTCAACCGTTTCTCGCGTTTTCTCTATGATTTAAAAAACACGCGAAAAACGAAATTGTTTCACAAAAAACGCGACGCCCCTTGCCGTTTTTCCTTTTCACGTGTAGGTCCCTCAAAAAATGCGTAATTATATGTAGGTTCTTCCCGCAGTATTTTACGAAGAAGACCTTCTGGTTCAGAAAAATCGCGAATCTTTCGTAAAAGGACCCTAAATAAATACAAAAAAAACGTAGTAACGTTTGGATCAATCACGGATGCGCTTGTGTCTTTTCAACCGTTTCTCGCGTTTCCTCGACGATTTAAAAAAAGATGAAAAAAACGAAATTGCTTTCCGTGAAAAAAAACAACGCGCGGCCGGCCGGCTCGGCTCGTTTTTCCTAGTACCTCTACTATTATTATGAGAATTCTGGCCTTCTCGTCGCTTTGAGCCGAGCTGACCGCGCGGCTCGACTCAGCTCAAAATCCATAATTACGTATAGGTCCTTCTCGTGGTTTTTACGAAGAGGACCTTCTGGTTCAGAAAAATCGTGGACTTTCGTAAGAGGACCATAAATAGATACCGAAAAAACGTAGTGACGTTTGGATTATTCCGGCTATTTTTCATGAAAAGAACCTTTTCGATTTAGCGTGATCGCGGATCCTTCGTGGGAGAACCCCAGATAGATGTGAAAAAACGTGATTGTGTTTGTGTCCTTTCAACCGTTTCGCTTATTTTCTTGACGATTTTAAAAAAAACACCGCCGGAAAAAAATTGTTTTTGCGAGAAAAACAACATGCTCAACGTGTGACGCCGCGAAAACAACCTATACTAAAGATCGAAGACTTCTTGGCCAGGGACCGCCTGTCGCGTTGGCTGCATACGTCGGCCCTTTTTTTTTCGCGTATGTCCCTAAAAAATACGTAATCATATGTAGGTTCTTTCCACGGTTTTTACAAATAGGACCTTTTGGTTCGTAATAATCCGAATCTTTCGTGAAAGGGCCCTAAATAAATATAAAAAACTTAGTTACATTTGGATCATTCCAATTTGTTTTTCACGAAAAGAGCCTTTCGATTTAGCACGATCGCGGTTTCTTCGATGCGAGGATTTCGCTTTTTTCCTCTAGACTATTTTTGTCCCATGGGTGGTTTTATGAAAATACAAAATTACATCTAGTCCCTTCGACGGTGGTTTTACAAAAAGATGCCTATCGCTTCAGATATTCAGCATGATTATTCGCTTTATTTTCCCGCTTAAAAAACCCCGTAGTTTGTGTATTCACGATTGGTTCTCCGCTTTTTCCTAGAAAAATATTTTCATCATCGGAGATATGTGTGCAAATCTATCTCTACACTTTTTCCCAAATCGATTTTCCATCTCGATCTCGATATTTTTTAAACATGTATTATTACTATGTGAACACGTAGAGTATTAGGCTCGACAAAAGAAGGTTGTCATCTCTAATAATTTTACGCCTTTTTCCTCTAGACAATTTTTCACGGTGTGGTTTTGCAACATGTATTACGAAAGAACCTCAGTATCGTGATATTCGCAGACGGGTCTAAAACTTTATTTTTCCGAGCGATACTATTGAATTCAATCCAAGTAGCAGAGCGCTTATCTACCTAGTATCCTATTAAAGCCGAGAGAATGCCGGCCATTCAAATTCCCATCCACGTGGCGCCGCTTTTGCGAAAAAGTCCTTCGCTTTCTTCAAATTACGGATAGGTCCTCTGTAATTTTCCGTGAGACGAAAATATTTTTTCCCTTCGCTTAGGTCCTTGGCACGGATTTTACTGAAAAATCTTCCGTTAATTTCAAATCGCGAACAAACCCTTTTCTAATTTTTCAGATAGCAACGGTCCAAAAAATAACGAATAGGTCCTCGCTTCTACGTTCGGGTCCTTTCTCCGCTTTTCCGGAAAAATGTTTTCGCACAAAAACCCGTAAAATTTTTTTCCCGCAAAAAAAACGGAAAATGTTTTCATCGCAAAAAAACAGATTTGTCATCTCGATAATTTTTGCTTTTTTCCTCCGGACTATTTTTCACCGGTGGGTGGTTTTGCGAAAAAATACGTCCACCTTTCTCCGCTTTTCCCGGAAAACGCTTTCGTCTAAAAACCCGAAAAATGTTTTCGCCACAAAAAAACGGAAAAATGTTTTCGCGAAAAACACATATTTGTCATCTCTAATAATTTTTCGCCTTTTTCCTCTAGACTATTTTTCACCGGGTGGTTTTGCGAAAATAAAAAATACGCCCAAGCCCTTCGACGGTGGTTTTACAAAAATGACCCTATCAGCTTCAGATATTCACGCATTTAACGCGAGAGTGTTAGGCTCGACAAAAGAATGTTGCCATCTCTAATAATAATTTTTTCGTCCTTTTTCTCTAGAATATTTTTCACCAAGGGTGGTTTTGAACATGTGTTATTACTTCGGTGAACGCAGAAGCGTTAGGCCTACATAAGAAGGTTGTCATCTCTAATAATTTTTCCCTTTTTCCTCTAGACTATTTTTTACCGTGGGTAGTTTTGAAAACAAAAAATACATTCAGCCCTTCTAGCGGTGATTTTACAAAAAACCCTATAGTTTCGTATATTCGCGTCCAGGTCCTTCAACTTTATTTTTTCGAAGGAGCTGTATTACACATGACCGACGCGGCGTAGCGCGCATATCTGCCTAGTGGTTGTTACGGGCGTGCATTTTGCCTCTGATGTGATAAGCTAGCGTCTATGAGGAGCAGGACCCTGCACTGCACTACCGGCTAATGGTTAGCGTGTAATTAAACTGGCTAAGTTTGCGTGCAACGATCAACCTAGTTAAGAAGCATAAGAGCATCTACCACACCCCTAGCTGCTAATGCAATGTTAGAGGTGAGAGACTATGGTTCGCGTCAACGCTTAAGTTCCAATTCAAAATTGGAATTAGAAGCCTAGTTCCAATTCAACTGGAAGTTAGAATTGGCTAACAATTCTAATTTTTGTGTTTGGTTGGCAAAGAAATTGCTTCGATGAAAATGAATACTCAGCTAATTCTAAATTGTGGTTGGTTAGAAAACTTGAGCGCAGAAATTGGCATGGATGAAAAGATGACGCGTCAACCTACCAGATCTAGAGGTGCCAGCGATGGGGAGTGGAGGCATCGACGCAGGCTGTCAAGATGCCGACGCCATCCACCGGCGATGAGGGAGAAGAGACACCGGCACTGGTACCTATACTACACTTGGAAGGAACAGCGGCCTCCCGTGTGTTCGCGTTTGTTGGCTCCTTCTAAAAATCCGTGAATTACGTATTGGTCCTTCTTAACGCTTTTTATGAAGAGGACCATCTAGTTCAAAAAATTATGGATCTTTCGTGAGAAGATCCTAAATAGATAAAAAGCGTAGGACGTTTGGATAATTCGGTTATTTTTCATGAAAAGAACCTTTCGATTTAAGCGCAATCGCAGATGCACTTGTGTCCTTTCCTGGTTTCTCGCGTTTTCTCTATGATTTAAAAAACACCGACGGAAAAACGAATTGTTTCAACGAAAAAACGCGACGCCGACCCGCCTCGCCTCGTTTTTCCTTTTCACGTAGGTCCTCAAAAATGCGTAATTATATGTAGGTTCTTCCCGCAGATTTTACTTAAGAAGACCTTTTGTTCGAACGGCGGCCCGATTACATTTCGTTTTCCTTTTCACGTAAGTCCCTCAAAAATGCGTAATTATATGTAGGTTCTTCATGAATTACGTGTAAGTCATTCCTAAGTTATTTTCTGAAGAAGACCTTCAGTTCGGAAAATCGCGAATCTTTCGTAAAGGACCTAAATAAATACAAAAAAGCGTAATAACGTTTGGATCAATCACGGATGCGCTTCTTAAAAAATTATGGATCTTTCGTAAAAGAACCCTAAATAAATACAAAAAGCGTGGTAACGTTTGGATAATTCGGTTATCATGAAAAGAACCTCGATTTAAGCATGATCGCGTGCGCATCTTTCAACCGCTTCGCGCTTTCGATGATTTAAAAAGATGAAAAAAGCGAAATTGCTTTCCGTGAAAAAAAAAACGCGGCCGCCGGCCGTTGCTCCTTTTCACGTGTAGGTCCCTCAAAAATCGTAATTATATGGGTTCTTCGCGATATTTTCTGAAGAAGACCTTACTCAAAAATAGAGTTCGGAAAATCGCGAATCTTCGTAAAGGACCCTAAATAAATACAAAAAAAAGCGTATGCGTTTGGATCAATCGCGGATCTTGTGTCTTTCAACACGTTTCGCGTTTCCTCGACGATTTAAAAAGATGAAAGCGAAATTGCTTTCGTGAAAAAAAAAAAACAACAGCAATGGTAATAACTCGTTTTCTAGTACCTCTACTATTATTATGAGAATTACGCCTTCTCGTCGCTTTGAGCCGAAGTGACCAGCCTGCTCGACTCGACTCAAAATCCATAATTACATTATAGGTCCTTCTCGTGGTTTTTCTGAAGAGGACCTTACGGTTCGAAAAAATCGTGGACTTTACGTTAAGAGGACCATAAATAGATCTGAAAAAAGCGTAGTGGCGTTTGGATTATTCCGGCTATTTTTCATGAAAAGAACCTTTTCGATTTAGCGTGATCGCGGATCCTTCGTGGGAGAACCCGAGATAGATGTGAAAAAACGTGATTGTGTTTGTGTCCTTTCAACCGTTTCGCTTATTTTCTTGACGATTTTAAAAAAAACACCGCCGGAAAAAAATTGTTTTTGCGAGAAAAACAACATGCTCAACGTGTGACGCATGAAAACAACCTATACTAAAGATCGAAGACTTCTTGGCGAGGACCGCTTAAGTGTCGCGTTTGCTCATGTCATGACTCCGCTCCTTTTTTTTCGCGTGTATGTCCCTAAAAATACGTAATCATATGTAGGTTCTTTCCACGGTTTTTACAAATAGGACCTTTTGGTTCGAGAATAATCGCGAATCTTTCGTGAAAGGGCCCTAAATAAATATAAAAAAACTTAGTTACATTTGGATCATTCCAGCTGTTTTTCACGAAAAGAGCCTTTCGATTTAGCACGATCGCGGTTTCTTCGTGCGAGGATCCCACATAAATGCAAAAAAATGATGATTTAAAAAAACACCGTAAAAAATGGAATTATTTATGTGAAAAAACAACGTAGGCGGTATATCACACCGCAAAAACTATCCTAGTTACTTATATAAAGCTCATGGAACGGAGAGCTACCGGCCATGCCATGTCATCGCATTCGCTAGGAGGAACTCCAGGAAAAACAAAATTATGTATATGTCCTTCTTGATTATTTTGCAAAAAGCCTCCGTAGTTCCAGTAGATTTATGAACGGGTCCTCCACGGTTTTTTTGCAATCTATTAGGCCCTTGGCGTTTCGAGAGTTTATGAATAGATCCTACGTTTTATAGCAAATTTTTATGAGATCATTCGCGATTTTATGCGTCGATCCTCGGAATTCCGAGAATCCGGTGTATTCCGCTTGGCAATGTAGTACGTAAACCTATCTAGTAACAAAAATAGATAACAAAAATGGTAATGACCCATAATGGGTCTCTATATTATATACCCATTAGAAACACAAAGTCCAACAAAATTTAAATCATCATCCGAATTAAGTCTTAACTTTTAAGTGTACGACTCTATAGGTTCACGTATATTTAGACATAAGTGAGTACTCTTACTCGACTATTAAACGGTGGCGTTCCTAGCAGAATGTGCCAATTCTTGAGTATATATAAAGACCATATCGGATGAACCTTAACAATTCTTTGTTATATGCATTTTCCTTTTGCCTCATGATATTGGTGAAGACGAGTATGTACCATCCTTATTTAGTTAGCTCGACAACTCTTTCTCGATTATGGGACTTGAAATCTCCAACTATGGTTAACTCTTTAACCACGAGTAGCATGATCATGCATTTTTTAGTATCCAAACATACGAGAGGCTTAGAGATATCTCTCCCGTTGTATGAAAGGGCAAATCACATCTTGATTGATCATGTCTCGCAGCATGCTTCACAACAAACCCGAAAGTCATCTTTATAACTACCCAATTATGAATTAGAGTTTAGTAACCCCTAAGTAAATCACTACGCATCTCAAGTACATGCATCAACCTCAAATTTGAGGAAATAACATACATATTGTATGCGAGACCAATTAATTACGGATAAGATTACAACGCTCTCGCAATGTCCCAAGGTGGATCGATCTAACTCTATATTCTCTAACATATATCTATTTTATTAGTTTGATATATCCATATCTATGACCCGTAAAGCATGATTATCAATCAATACAGATGATAGTCTTTTCATATATGTTTATCGACTAGATATCACTTTACAATAATAATTACAAGGTCATATATAGAGTTTCACAAACAAGTCATATACTTGTTAATAAATAATAATAATAATAATCCTTGTTAATATTTAAGGAACAAGATAATAAATCACGAATATAAGAAAATATAATCATCTCTATGATTGTCTCTAGGGCATAAATCGGCGTCGGTGTGTGGCACGCATTTACCATAAAAGTCGCATAAGTGCTCATGGACTTCCGTGGTCGGCGACGTCGCAACCTCGCTCGAGCCAGGTCGAAGAGGAAAAAGCCACGGGTCATGTTCTTCGACGGCTCGAGGTCCTTCAAGCTTCGGTGGGATCCTTATCCTCGCCAAGGCGACAAATAGTCACGTAATTAGTTTTGGCTTCGGCGACCAACAATGTGGCGAATCTGAAGCCCTCTGGTGACTTCTGAGCTTGCAAGGCTTTGGGTGTCGCCACTTTGATGCGTGAAGGGCGACTCAGCAACGTCATCAACCAGTTCAACAAGGACTACCAATGCTCGGGAGACTCGATGGCAAAGTACCTACGAGGAGTCGCGAAGATGGAGAAATGGTTCAGAACTTGGAGCTCAAGCACATCCCAGAGGGACAACTCCTCCAACAGACTTTCTCTCAAGCTCGGCTCCTCCGAGCGACGAAAATCCCACCCGACGTCATATCACAGAGCGCTCGGTCCGTCGATTTCCGACCAAGGGCCATAGTCGCCCGTGGTCGGTACCCCTCTCCGGCCGAGGCCATCCACACTTCCTTGCTCGGGCGACTCACCACCCGACCTGCGAGAGGCGGATCAGCGGCATAGGGCAAATCTGACACGCTTGTCGAGGGAGAGCTTCTGAGCGCAATGTTTTCCAAGCATCGACAGGTGCATCTCCACGGAGGAGGTAAGTACTGGCTTGCATGACATTCACTCGAGGCCTCACGTGGGCGCCTCTTCGTCTGAGGACAATGGTTGGGAAGGCCTTCGCATGGGTACTATTGCCCCTGCTGGCCAGGGATGCTCGTGATATCGTCGCACTGCCGCCGAGCTCGCCAATTCCACGCCTCGAAGTCGTGATCAACCCGCCTCACGCTTCCGAGACCATCCCGCTCATGGCCCTTCTCGACTTGAATATTTGGCCTCTCGTCCATATTTAAGTCTTGTGCCCAAGGCACGCGCGTCGCTCGACCTCGGGCCCAGCGAAGGGCCGGGTAAGGCTACCCTATCGGCGCCACGAACTAGAAAGCACGGAGCGGCTAACAAGCAAAGCAAGAAAGACTTCAAGTATCCCAAGCTCTGGATTTACTTGAGGGGACGAGGTTTCTTTGTACACAAAACAAACCACTTACATTAGTACATTCCTTGCTTTTTGATGTTTCTTCTGGTCGGCCATCTCATGGCAAGCTTTTCACCTTTCGAGTGGGCCACTTTTGCCTTGAGGTTCGATCTCACCACGAGGTGGAGGGCTTTGTTGGGAAGCATCCACGGCTCGACGTCGTTCATCTTCAAAATGGGGCAGGCACTCTTGTTGCTCTGCGACGCTCGAGCTTCTCTTGAGCCCGGGACCTTAGTCCGGGCCCAAGAGGCGACTTCACGGAGCCTTCTCCAACGCCTCGACTTTAGCGCTTCGACCTCGGCGCCTTGGTGGCACGAGCTTCCCTCAAGCTCGAGGATTTTGGCCTCGAGCTCGGGAGACGCCCTCGTCGTGGAGTCACGCTTTGCTCGCGGCCTCTCCAGTCCTTGACCTTGGCACCTTTCGGTTTCAAGCGTCTTGTTGGCGCTCCCAAGTTCCTCCTCGATGGAGTATCTTGGCCTTGAGCTCAAAGTCGACGCCTCGCGGAAGCCTTCTAGAGCTGATCTTGGCAGCTCGGCCTCGGCCAGCGTGGTGGCGTCGGCGCTCTGCTCCACGGCCTTAAAAGCGAAGTCGCGTTCGGAGGCCACAGTGCCTTCGAGCTCTTCGCGTGGGCTATCTCCTGCGCCCTCATCGTCCGGCGTAGATCGTCGAGCTCTTGGGCCTTACGCTCGAAGCTCCCTGCTCGACCTCAATGGTGCAGGCGAGCTGTCACGCTCAACCTCCGCGCCTCTCTGCGTCAAGGAGACCCTCGGCCTGACGGCATGCGCTCGGAGGCCTTGTAGCCCTTGAGAGGCATGGTCGATCACCTTCACGACGAAAAGGGTGGCCCAAAATGAGAAGGGACAAGGAGGTCAAACTACGAGCTACGAAGTTGGCGGGAAGACCCTTACCTCGCGGAGACGCCCTCCCGTGCGTGTGCGGGTGAAGTCCTCACGGTCGTCAATACGATCGCGAGGATCTCCTCCTCCTCGTCAACCGCCATCTTGGGTCTGCGGATCGACCACGACCACCGATGGCGCTTGGGCGGACTCGAGTCCCGCCGGCGGCGCTTTATCCGCCGCCTCCTCCAGTGGGTTAAAAATTGCCGGCGGGAGGACATAGCGGTTAGCCCCGATCTCCACGATCGGGTCCCGCTCGTCTCCGGCCAAGGGATGGCACCGGATCCGCCTCGGCATTCACGACTTAGTGGCACAGGGTGCCGCGACCTCGGCCTCGGCACGATCGCGGCGGAGGTCTGCGAGCTTCGGCCGATCACCCCGGTGACCGGCGGTCGCGGCCTCAACGCCCGGGGCGATCGTGGTCAGGGGTCTTGGAGGCCACTTCAATCGTGGCCTCAAGGCCTGAGTATCCTCCCTCACGGGGGCTTCGGGAAGCCCGTCGACAAAGATCTCGTGTCGTGGGCCTCGCCCGTGTCATAGTCCGGCCACCATGCGGGCTCGTTTTCTTCGGACGAGTCGTCGAGCCCTTGGTAGAACTCACCGACCAAGGGCTGGCCGGCGAAGTCGTGTCCCACGATGATCGCGGCATGACCACGGCTCGGCGTTCTCCTCCTCGGACTCGGACTGCGCCACGGACAATGACCATCGTCAAAACGGGCAAGTTTCGAGCTCGGGTGCTCGAGGTCTGCGATCAAAAGCATACTCTAAGCGAAAAGATCTGAAGGCGGCGCAGACCCGGGATCTGGGGCCTACAGGCCACAGTCTCCTCCTCGTCGAGGGTCGTCGAAGGTCTTGTTGCCCCGATGTTGAGGCGTTAATGCTTGCGTGTCCCATGCTTTGAGACCTCGGGTCCGAGCCGGCTCACTTGCTCGCCCATGGCATGAGTTCAGCTCATGACCTGGGCCGGAGTGCCCGAAGACTGGCGGCAAGGCGCGCCTGGCTTCTGCGTAAGGGAAGACTCGTCGACGGCAAGGCATGAAAACACAAGCTCGGGGCTCGGCTAGAAGGGCCCTTACTGCGGCACGTCCCCCGCTCGGCGTGGCGTTTCTTCGCCTCCGTGCAGCAATCCGGCCGGTGGAGGTCGCTTCTTCCCTTTCTTGCTCCTCCTTGCCAGTAGCGTGGAGCATCCTCTTGGCCGTGTCCGGCAACTCTGGTGGGCCCTACGAGCAAGCGGCTCGGAAGGGCTCGCAGCAAAAGACTCGGCGCTTGGTGGGAGACTTACCTCGTCCTTTCGACGGAGTACATTCTTCGGGGCGGGGTTGCGATGGCGTACTCGTCGCCACCTTCCCAAACATCTCGACCATCTGGCGGCGACCGAGATTCTTTCTTCCTTGCAAGACAAGCGGTACATCAAGAGAAGGTCGGAGGGTGTACACGAACGGACCTTGGGACAAGAAGACTTACTAGACGTGCCCTCGCGGGTAGCATCATCGGACCCTGGATCTCGAAGAACGGGTGCTCCCTCCGCTGAGAGGACACACGGTTCCGCGAAATCGTTAGCGTCGCTTTGCCGTTGAGTCCGCGCAAGCGCGAATATGGATGAGGCGATGGCCTCCTCGTCGACCTCGAGTCGTTCGACTCGAGTCTCCTTCTTGCGGTTGGCGATGGGGTCCCAGACACCCGCCCGCCTCGCCCCTCTTGAGTAGAACCGGCGCTTCGTTCCGGCCGAGGGAATCCTTGTGGAACTTAGGAAGGCCCACTTGAGCCCGACCCGGTAGGAAATAGAGGCATCCGACCACGGGTCCTTCCGGAGCGGAAGAGACCGAAATCTGGGAAGAAGCGAGGAGTCGGGAGGATCTCTAGGAATCCCTCGCACAGATGGGAAAAGATGGCGAGAGAAGAACGGAGTTGACACCGAGTTGATGAGCTCGATGTCGCAATGGAGAGGACCTTCATGACGAACTCACTCTCCGGTCCGCAAGCCAAAGAGGGCATAGTGCTCGGTCGCGAGCGATCTCGTCGTCCTTGGGGTGCGGCTCGATCTCGTTGCCGATGGCGCCATGTAAACGGGTCTAAAGCCCTAGGGACTCGAGCTCCTTCATCCTCGAGTGCGATAGGGTGCTCCTTCTAACAGCCATGGCGGTTGAAATTTGGTTTGGTGCGAGGGGAAAGGAGGACCTTGCTCGGCGAGAAGGCTTGGAAGGCGAAAAGCGCAAGAGCAAGACTTTTTTAACGAACAGATATGTGCTGGGTTTATAAACCGTAAAGTCCGGTCCACGCCTCAAAAGCGTACAGCCGCGATTTGACGGGCGCGATTAAGGCTTAGGCTCTGGTCGAGACGCCGCCAGTGCCCACCAACTGCTCACATCCGTACCAACATCGAGAAGTCCGAAGGTCGCCAGTGTCGAGGCCAAGGGACTTGTCTTGTGGTCTCACCGAGCCTCGACCAAGGAGTCAAGACCTCTGAAGGTTTTTTTCTGTCCCAAGAATAAGGCTCGAGGTCGTCTGAGGTTCCTCCCACCTAGAGCCTCGGGGTGGTGGACGAGGGTGGGAACTCCTTGGCCGGCCGGCGTCAACGGATCCCTAAGCTCGGAAGGCCCGGCCGCGACCTAGGTGCGCCTTTGGGCGCTCGACCTCGGCGTGGTGTGCCCGAGCTCGACTCAAGACGACCTCTAGCTCGGCGGGGTCTCGTCTGGCCCCTGTCCGCCCTAGGATTTGGATCTAGCATTTGACTAGCGTTTCAGAGCGGGTCGTGGGGATGACTAAGAGTCTTGGCAAGTTAGGGCGATTCTTTGCCGACCCTCAAAGTGCACGAAGGCCCTTCCCAGGATCGCACCCGTACCGCTTGGGTAGAGAGTATAAAGACTAAGGACGCATGAGCTCCAAAGGAGACGAACACAGCACACACAGCAGCTCGAGTTAGGAATCACCATTACCGTCTTGAGTTGTAAACATTGCTCTGTACACCCATATAACAAGAATCACCGCCGCAAGGGCGATGGAGTAGAGCTATTACCTTCACAGGGGCTCGAACCAGTATAAACTCTTGTCTCGTGCTCGTTGTCGCCTTGCTCCGACCATCACCGCGATCGATTTTCTTCCTTCGTTCGAAAGCGAACAGCTCGGGTCCCATAAACTCTCGACCCTACCTCTTTTCTCGCGGTTGACGATCCCGATCGTCGACAGGGGTATATTTCTGTAATTTTTTTCGTGGTATATTTTTGAAATTCTGAATAAAAAATGTATTATTTAAAAAAAGAATTCCCAAATTCGTGTCCAACCTTCCGGCGCCCGGCCGGACGTCGTCGTCAAGACCTCATCGTCCCCGTCGATGCATGCCCACGGCGTTGCCATCGAATAGCAGCAGCGCCATTCATTCTCCGTCCGGATCCCAATCTCCCGCTTGGATTAAGGACTTGTTTGTTTCAACTTTAAAGTCTCTAAAAGCTGATTTAGATTGTGGTCGTAAATAAGCTAATTCTCTATAAACTGAAATCTAAAAGTATATATGAAGTAGATTGTGGATTTTAGTGTATATGGGTAGACTGGATTGTGAGAATCGGATTATAGAATCAGACTGTTTATTTTTAATTCTGCTTTTGGAACCATAATCTAGAATCAAAAACTAAAACAAAATAGACCCTAATTAGATGCCTCCTCTGATTATTATATTAAACAACACCTTGCGCCCGAGATGGCAATTATTTTTTTTAACAAAATGACTACAAAGCCTATAGCATGGATAGGTCCAACAACAATATAGACTTCATGTCAAATTAAGTTTGTGCGGACCATGTGATTGATGTCATATCCTTCTCTAAAAATTACCATCAGCGGTCACCACGCAATCCAAACTTTCCCCATTCCACACACTCTCTCTCGTTTCAATCCTTATCATTTCGATCTAATTTGTTGCACACCCCTGCGTATATCCCTTACGAGTCCATCTCTAAGTGGCTAACGACAACGGGGCACACCCATGCCATTGCGGAAAGGTGAGGAGAGGTGTAGGCGCGACAACTTAGTGGCGAGCGGACACGATAATGATGATCATGCATAGGCTAGGTTGCATGGGTGGGGAATTGCAAGTGACAACAATAATTGTGAGCTAGCTCAACGAAGATGACTAACGTGGCATCTAAGAGGGGTATAGGGCTACGTGCGAGGGCAACAGTGTACTGTCGTTGATGTCTTCATTGGATCCGCTCATATCACCTCATGGTTTCACTTTGCCGTCGCGCACGTCACATGCAACTTTACTCTATCTTCACCCTTGTGCAAGCAGGAGGAGGAGGCGGTGGTCTATTGAGTGGCAAGTGCGAGGTGACGGTAGTGGGTGAGTATGACAGGATTTTTTGGTTCTCTTTTTTGTTGCCTTTTTGATAATTTTTTAAAGCTTTTAGTTAGAACTTAATGAAATCTATTAAGACTTGCCGAAACTTTTTAAAACTTTTGACCTAGCTAGAACTTGCTAAAACTTATTGCAAACTCATCGATTGAAACGGTGAAACTTAAGTTCTAAAACTTGAAGCTCGGTGAAGCTTTGGCTTAGACATTTCTAAAAATACGCGAAATTCATTAAAACACAGGACTGTTCAAACGTTATCTTCAAACTTACTGAAATTTGTTGCTACACCGTTGCAACAATTAAACAAGTTTGTTTTGTTAGACGAATTAAACAAGTTTAGTTCTTGATGCGAAGGCCATCCAGCTGTGCAAGTACGGGGCTAATTGCTTTTCTCTTTGCTTTTAACAATTCAAGCTGTGGTTTCTCTCGAGTCTACTGGATAGTAATTATTCGCCACGTGACGTCTCACGTAGAAGTGCACGATCCGGTGGCCTAGTGGTTTACGGAATCGCGGGGCACGATCCGTAAATAGCCCCGGCGCCGGGAGGGCATTCCGGTCATTTCTCGCGCCACCTCCTTCTAGCGATCTCTTCCGTTCCGTTCCGTTCCTCCCCTCTCCTCCTCCCATCCTCGAGCCTGTGGACTGCTACTACTACTACTGGTCCAGCCTCTGCCTTCTCTCTCACGCCAAGAGGAAGCGCTAGGTACCGAGAGAGCCCCAACCCCAAGCACTCCCCTCCCCTTCGGCCCGGTTCGCGGTGGCGGCGCCAGCGGGCGACGCCGATCGCCGGCGGCGGGGATGTTGGAGGACCAGGTCGCCTTTCTGCTGCAGAAGTACCTCGGCAACTACGTCCGGGGGCTCAGCAAGGAGGCCCTTAAGATCAGCGTCTGGAGAGGTGAGCGAGCAGTTCGTTTTTCCCTTCCCCATCCGCCGTTCACTCGCTTCCACTCGAAACGCATCGGTCGTTTCTCTTCCGATCCCTCGTGTTGTCAGAATAGCGGTTGCAATTGGTTTCGTTCGTTTTGTTTTTTTACTTTTTGTTGCTGCGCTGCTTGCTAGGAGAAGCGATGGTGGTAGTAGTGGCGGATTTCGTGTGGTTTAGGGTGTTAGGAAGCCGAGCCTGAGCGTAGTTTGATGCGTATGCTGCATTTTGGTGTCGCGATTCGGTTCTGTGTGATCGGAAGTGGCGGGCGTCTGGCTGATGTTTTCTTTTGATGCGTTGTGTGTACTTCGGATGGTTGCAATGGGAACGGAATTGGTAGCGATTTGAGCTGTTCTATGGTAGGCAGAAGTCAATTTGGCGAGCGCGATGAATTCGCAACGCTTCACTGTTGGAACTACGCTCTCCATGTGATAGCAAAATCCTAGACTTGGCGCCAAGGGAATTATGCAGCAAATCTATTTATGTTGTGTCTTGTGGAAACTGATTTGGTATATGGTTTGATGAACGAACTGGGTGGGCATTGATGTGTACGTTGTGAAATGTAGTCGGTAATTATATGTTGAGACAGTCAGGAGTGCTTACGTGAACCACAAGCTAAACAAAATTTCGTAGTAAGTGCTTGTATCTGCAGTCGCAGTCGTGAGATGTCTAGCAGCGACTAGGCAGTGTTGTGAAGATTCACAGTATTTTGTAAAGCTGGGTTGGTGGTAATTCAATGCTTGCATCAGCAGGTGGTCTAGTGTGTGTTGTGGTTGCCGTGAAAATTGTTCATGCCACTAGCCGCAGACTACATATTTAGGAAATCAATCATTCTTTTCTAAAGGGGGGAGGTGTTGTAAAATATCTGGATTCTTGAATATGCTGGAACATTGCTAAAGAGCTGCAACCATACAGGCATTTGGTAAATATTGGAGATGTCTGCAGCATGGCATTGTGCATAGATGGTTAGCACAAAGTAGTATGACATTGATGTTCCCAATTCTGTATTCTCACACCGCTTGGTCAAATATTTCCATTAGTTAGTCAAGGAGGGGCTTCGACTTGCATTTGGGCTAAGAACACCGCATCAGGCTGAACTCATAAACAACTTGAATTCCTTGATAACATATATAACTCTAGGATGCTGTTGTGACAACAGAATAGTGTTCTGGGTTGCAACTTTAATTTTGAGCGTGTCTCTGCAACATAAAATGAGCAGGGTATGGAAGATCAATTTCATGTAGAACAATTATTCACCTAATAACACAGCAGACACAAGTGGCTGGCTCATGAGAAGTCTGGTGATATATTTGGACAAGTGCCTCTTCTGCCAGACATGAACAGTGATTGATGGGAACACGGTAATGGGCTATGCTCATCTGGACTGTCTGGCTTAAAAAGGAGCAAGATGACTTTTTGGGAAGAGGATAGATTTGATATATGGGTTTCTTGGTTATGTCTGTTTAGAAGAGCTTCCACATTGAGGCAACCAGATAAAGAACCAAGAAGACAAAGCAGGAGTTGGGTGATGTTCACTTATAGCTTCTGTAGGTTGAGTGCATGAAGTCTATGAAACCGATGCTTCTCTGTTATCAGTTTTTGTAAAAGTAGCAAAGTTGTGAGATGGAGTACACACACTTATGTCAGGTACAGGACTCCTACTCTCAATTAACAACAACAGCAAAAAAAAAAAAAAGAGGAAAAAAAGAAAGAAGAAAAATCTAGTGATGGTTTGCAGCAATAGCATCAACTGATGTTTTGGCAGAATTGAGCTATGGGTGACTGCGTGGGCAGTGTATGTGTCTGCTGGATTTGTCGTAAAACATTCGCATTAGTGGTTGTGATGTTGAGATGATTGCAAGTGAATTCACATTGTATATTGAAATCAGTTAACGGGTGAATTTGACATTTTGTAAGAACATGGGCAGGAATTTATTCAACTTGCACAACGACTCTTTATCATACGAAGCATATGAGATGATAGTAGGCATCAAGGTGGCAATTCCATTTAGTTGCTGCATGTTACATTGAATTTACACTGACATAACGGGCAGATGGGCAGGCAGCACTTCTGGTCACTTGCAGAATACATCTGGATATTTGATGTAATTATCAGTGGTTTCATCTAGACAGTGGCATGTAGAAGTTTCTTGTGATGATATTAGAGCACAATGTATGGTCCATAGTTTTTAGTTCAAAGACCAGTTGGAACTTGTAGAAAAGAGCACACTTTTTTTTGTTTTGATAGCTATTGACCCTGTTTCATCAATGCTATTGTTCATATCTGGTACCTAATGTTATTATGTTTTCTGCAATATTATTTCAGGTGATGTAGAACTCACAAACATGCAGTTAAAGCCGGATGCGCTCAATTCATTGAAGTTACCTGTGAGAGTCAAATCTGGTTTCCTTGGTTCAGTGAAACTCAAGGTTTGTAGTAATTGCTTCATTTTACAAGAGTTATTTGCCTTAATGTATGATGTTTTGCTTTGCTGTAATCTGAATGAATGAGCTAAAGTATGATTGCATCAAAATGATTATTAGGTCCCATGGAGCAGGCTTGGCCAAGAGCCAGTTTTGGTTTATCTTGATCGGATTTTTATCTTAGCTGAACCAGCAACACATGTTGAAGGTTGCAGTGAGGACGCTGTCCAAGAAGCAAAAAGAAGTAGAGTTAGGGTAAGGAATTTGTGACGGTAGTTAAATGATTTCTGCAATTAGTGCCAGAACCATGCATTAATGATATGTTGGTCATTTACACAGGAAATGGAAATCAAATTATTGGAGAGCCAACAACAACTGAAATCTGAACTGGTACGTGTTGGTACTTAGCCTTTTCACCGTTGTGTGTATTTGTATTTGTGAATTGCGATAATGGACCACCTAATGGGTTGGATAGTCAATCTAGTCTAACTTTTTTTTGTGCTGTTGTGTGGTTGAGAATGGACCATCTTAACGTACTTCATTTACTTTTGACTGGAACTTTCATCCCTGAAGAACTCATCATGGCTTGGATCTTTCATAAGCACTGTAATAGGAAACATCAAGTTATCCATCAGCAATATTCATATCAGATATGAGGACGTAGAGAGGTACTTAAATTTCTGTGTAGTGGATTTCTCTTTCAGAATGCACATAAGAATACCATGACTTGTTTCTGTAGCAATCCAGGCCACCCTTTCGCAGCAGGCTTGGTACTTTCAAAGCTGTCAGCAGTTACTGTGGATGACCATGGAAAGGAGACTTTTGCCACCGGTGGAGATTTGGACAGAGTGAAGAAGGTATATTGTTCCCAGCTTCCACATTTTGGTTCCATCGTTAATTTGATAAATACTTCATGGTGCTACACTGCTACTCAATCTGGGGATCCAGATATCTCTCTGCAACCCATCTTTGTGTGGCATGTGATTCTTTTGCCAAAGCAAAGTGGGGACGAGGAACAACTATAATTCATATCCAAAAATGCGTCATTCTTTTACACCTTTTGGATTACAGAATAGAATGTTATTGTGAACAATATTAGGTGTAAGGACAAACAGTTACAATTAACATCCTTTTGATTAGGAAAATTTGGCATATTCTTCTTGCAGATTCATATATTTTGCCTTTTCCTATTCCTTCTGATAGTGTTGTTATAACTTCCTTGCCATGTGATTCTTGTATTTGGTAGCTTATTTGTAAACGGTTTTGCAGTCTGTTGAACTTCAGAGTCTGGCGTTGTATTTTGATTCTGATAGCAGTCCTTGGAGTGTGGATAAGCCCTGGGAAGATTTACTGCCTTCAGAATGGAGTCAGGTATCTTCCGATTGTTTGTAATTGCTAATAAAAATCTTATGGGCAGTTGTCTATTTTGCATTATCTACCTGAACAGTCACATGGTGAAACTTGATGGCCAGACACCGGGCTATAGTGAGGTTTTGGAGGATGGGTCTTGTGCAATTTCATTGCTTACATCCAATAATTTTATTTTCACTTGACAAATCTTTACTGGTTCAAAAAATGTGTTTCAGGTTTTTGAGTTCAGAGAGCAGGATGGTTCTAGTCCTGCTTCAAAAACTCACACTTACATTTTACGACCTATATCTGGCAAAGCAAAATATACAAAGGTACAACTTGATGAAGCAAAGAAAACTGGACAAGCAGTGCAAAATGCTGCTGTTGATTTGGATGATGTTACTTTGTCTTTGTCAAAGGTATGTACTCTAGTTTTCCCCTCTTTTTTTAATGCCAAATGGTTTTTTTTATAATATACCATTTTCTTCAAGTCAGGATGGCTACAGGGACATCTTGAAGATGGCTGATAATTTTTCTTCTTTTAATCAACGGCTGAGATATGCTCATTACCGCCCATCTTTACCAGTGAAATCCGATCCAAGATCTTGGTGGACGTACGCGTACAAGGTGGTGACTCATGAAATGAAGAAAACAAGGTCTTCATATTCGACACGTCCTTCTCTGGTTTTCACTTTATATATGGATTATATTTGTTATTTATTAGCATATTTCTATTTATCGGTTTTGCATATGCGTGTGGGCTGATCAATTGGTCTTTGTAAAACTGTACTGGCATGCTGCGTACAGCTGCAACATTTCTGTTAAAAAATAAAGAAATTAAGCAGTAACAGGGCAATCAAGCGGCACCAGTTTTGATACTCTTGGCAATTAATTTGAGGCATTATTTTTTTGTGCTGTACAATACTCTTGGATCGTTCTCTATTTTTGAGTAACACCCAAAGCGCCTATGGTAGTCAATTACTCAATTATATATGTTTGATGTTGGGTTTGTTTTAACTTTTATATCATGATATCATCTAATGTTACATGGTGTATTTTTTTGTGCATCCGATTTTCTCTACTCCTTCGTGTTGATGTCTTATAAATGCAGTGGAAATATATCTTGGGAGCAACTATTGAGATATGCAAGACTTCGGAAGACATATGTATCTTTATATGCATCCCTTCTGAAATCTGACATGAGTCGACTGGTTGTTGATGATAACGAGGAGATTAAGAGCCTGGATCGTGAACTAGATATGGAAGTTATTCTACAATGGAGGTAATATGTTTCTTTTTTGTTTTCCGAGACATCCTCCATGAAGATTATCTTGCAGATCTTGTCCTGGAATAGTGAATAGGTGAAAAGCTCGTAGTGATGTCCCATAATGATTTTATCTAGATGTTCATAAAAAATGCTAAAGCAAGAAGTTGGTGAGATTGCCATAATTTTTCCATCAGTATGCTGATCAGTGCAAGAAATTCATCATATCGCAGTGGCTTATTTTATTTCCTGATGTGCTTGTAGTTCCTTGGCTACCTCTTTTCCAGTAAAGACTAGGGATACACACTCAACTGGTTGGGTCTTAACTTTCCTATTCACCTGCTTTGTTGCCCCCCCTTTTTTCCCTAACAAATCACAGTGAAATGTGCACTTGTTTAGTGTTAAAGTGCACGTAGCTGAATACAAATCACCATTGGCTCTTCTCGGAGTTCCTTTTTGTTTGACATGCAATGAAAAATCTGTTGCAGGAAATCTCTGATGCTTGAATAGGTCATTCTTCCTGTTTAAAGTTTCTTTATGGAGTTACAAGATGTATCTTATCATAGCCCTTTTGAGTTTTGAACCCTTGAACAATACATATATGATTCTTCACTTTTCTGACTGTTGAATTTCATCCTCGTTTCTTCGAGCCATAGAGGAGAACAAACCATAGGAATTGTCTCATAAACAATATAATACAGCAATTTGGATGAACTTCGCTTCCAATTGTTTCATCTGCATGATCTCTTTTATCATCTGCCCATTGCTTACTGTCTTTTAGTTGAATTGATTGCGTTTTATCTTTCCTTTTATGTTTTTTCTTTTGTGCAGGATGCTGGCCCACAAGTTTGTAGAACAGTCAGTAGAAACATATCAGCATGCTCAACAAAATAAGCAGTCCTGGTGGTCATTTGCATGGTTGGTTCTGACCTATACAAACTCATGCTCTCTGCACTGCGAAATGTGTAGCAATTAAATAATTTCTTTCGTACAGGACTGGCTCTTCAAAGGATGAGGGAGATTCAAAGAGTTTTAGTGTGGAAGATTGGGAAAGATTAAATAGGATTATTGGATACAAAGAAAATAATGAATATATTCCTGGTCAACAAGATATGAAATTGATGCAGTTTTATTTTGAAATACGTATGAAGCATAATGCATCAAAGCTTATCATTGATAGTTCGGAGTGCCTTGCTGATCTGTCATGTGAAGATTTCTTCTGTAACTTGAAAATGTATCCGGAGGCTAAAATTTTTGATCTGAAGCTTGGTTCCTACAAGCTTTTATCTCCATATGGCTTGCTTGCTGAGGTTTTTGTTGTTCTTATTTAACTTTTCATAGCTGCAGATTCACATATGACAGTCACTTATGCATGCCATTATCTGTATGAATTACCAGAGTGCAAGTGCTGTTGATTCTTTTGTTGGCATCTTCTCCTACAAACCTTTCGTTGAGCAACTGGACTGGAGTTTTACAGCTAAAGCTTCTCCTTGTTATATAACTGTAAGTTATCCTTTTGAACTGTTAGTGGGCACAAATCTACTCTTTCATGATTAGTGTTGCTCTTCTGCCAGTATTTGAAAGATTCCATTGATCAAATCATTGCCTTCTTCAAGAGTAGCCCTACCATTAGCCAGACCCTGGCACTAGAGACTGCCGCTGCTGTACAGGTATATTCAAAATTCATTTGACGCAAAACTACTTTCTATGATCAGACAATTGATTCTTCTGTATCTTTCGATTTGTGAAGATGACGATAGATGAAGTGAAACGTACCGCTCAACAGCAGATGACACGAGTTCTAAAAGACCAGTCCAGGTTAGTGTAAATATTTTACCGTTTTCCTACACCGATAAATTTATTTGTAGTGGAAACGGAACGGTAATATAAAAAACCAACTTTTTTAGGCATTGCGGGCTAAACGAGATTTTAGTAGTCTTTTCCACAGGTGCCTGTGTTTGAGAAGCCATAGTATTCATAGAGGTGCCTGCACATTATTGGCCTTCTACCAGTAATCGTTGATAACTGACAAACAATTATTAGTAACCATAAGTTAATATTTAAAGTTGTAAACTTGGGTGTTACAGGCTTACAGCCTATGCAGCATATCTAACTGCGGTAACTTCAATAAGATGAAAGTATCTTCCTAGAATATTTTAGCCTGAAGACAAGAATATCCAGAATGGAATTATGTTGCATTTGTCAGTGTCATCAACTATATGCTGATGTTGGTTATCAAGGCACTGATTTACATTTAATTACTCATGATATCTATGCCATTGTTCTACTTTTTCTTTGTGCTTCTAAGCTAATATTATACTGAAGAATTAGTTATATTTCCTTTGTCAAGCCCTTCTTGAATGATGATTGATGAACAACATAATCCCTTTTAGGTTTTCACTGAATCTGGATATTGCTGCTCCCAAAATTACTGTTCCTACCAAGTTCCGCCCAGATGATGTACATGAGACTAAGCTTTTGCTTGACCTTGGAAATTTAATTCTTCGGACAGAGGTCATGTCTACTCTCTGGAAGTAAGATTTTATGTCTATAAGTGATTGGGGTTATATGCCACTGATGTTACTTGTTACTTCAGGAGATGTGGGATTCCTATACTTCAGAAGAGCAGGACATGTATCTGAATTTCAATCTGGTGCTCAGTGATGTATCTGCATTCCTGGTGGATGGTGATTACCATTGGAATGAAACGTCTAATGAAGTCAATTTGTTGCCAGTTATTGACAAGTGTGGAATTGCTTTAAAGCTTCAGCAGGTGCACACTAGTTTTCTGTCTTTCCCCTAAGAAGAATAAATAACAACGAATATAGATTATCCTTCCATTGTGCAGATCCAGTTAGAAAGTCCACTCTATCCTTCCACAAGAATGGCAATACGGGTGCCTTCCCTGGGATTTCATTTTTCTCCAGCACGCTATCATCGATTGATGGAAATTTTAAAGATATTTCAAGACAGTGATAGTGAGAATAACAGTTCAAATCTTGCACAGTTATGGGATCAGGCTGACTTTGAGGGATGGTCGTCTCTTCTCACATGGAAGGTTTGGCTTCTATATTCTCTAGAATTGTATAGTAACTTCTGTGACATGCATTGTGATACTGTGGGTGTGGGCGAAGCTGTTAATAAACCACACCATCAAAATAAACACGACCATAGCACACACACACACAAACAAAGAAAAAAAATCATATGATCTATACTGCTTTGAGAAGATACATTTTTGAGGGGTTTACAAAATCACTCAATGGCTCAAGTTTCTGCTTGAACGATCAATTGAATTAGTAGTCCCTTCCAACTTTAATCGATTGATCCATTTTCTAACTTAACAGAACCTATGTATCACCGATACGCGATACCGGTGTTGGAATAGTTTGAATAGCAGCTCAATTGTTAATGGTCCAATGGGCCAAAGGATATACATGTACAATGGAGGGTAAAGTAGCAAATAACAATGTTGAGTTTGGAGAGATGAAGATCATGATGCGCCTTAGTTTGTGCCTTGGTGAAGAAATCCGCGATCTGAACCTCGGAAGGCACATATTGAAGGGCAACCACCTGCTGCTGCACCTTCGACCGGACATAGGAAGCATCAACGCCAATGTGCTTGGTGAGCTCGTGCTTCACCGGATCTCGAGCAATCTTGATCAGCGCCGTCTTGTCGGAGCACATCGTCGTAGGGGTAGAGACAGTGACACCAAAATCTGCCGAGAGCCATCGTAACCAAGTCACCTCGGTAGTCACAGAGGCTAAGCGCTTCATAACTCGGCCTCGATCTTGGAGCGAGCTAGATCTGCTTCTTGGTCTTCGAGCAATCGAGAAGAACCAAGAAAGACACAATAAGCGAGAGGACTTGCGATCGGAGGAATCGCTAGCCCAGAAGCATCTGAATAGGCACAGAGCAAGAGAAAAAAGACGGCGATCAATGGTACCACGAAGATACTGCATGACTCGAAGGAGGTGGTCAGAGTGTATCTCGAGTGGAGTCTGCATAAAGCGGCTCGGGATGTGAACAACACGGAGATGTCGAGGCGAGTAATGCCAAGATAAATAAGACTCTGACCGTGGCGTTAGCGAGTAGGATCCTCAAGAGGAGTACCATCAATAGGACGAAGCTGAAGGTGAAGCTCCATAGGAGTGGCAGCAGATATCTTGTCGATGAGACATGCCCATCAAGGAGATCTGAATGTACTTCATTTGGGAGAGGTAGTAGCCCTCGATCGTGGAAGTGACCTCAACCCCAAGGAAATATCGAAGAGGACCCAAATCGGACATCTGGAATCGCTTTCGAGACGTGCCTTCACAAAGGCATTGTATTGAGGATCATCACCAGTGATGAGCATGTCATCCACGTAGAGAAGAAGAAGAAATCGACCACGAGGAGAAGTGTGAACAAAGAGAGCGGGATCGTGCTCGCTAGCAAAAAACCAAAGAAGTGATGACAACAGAGGTGAAGCGCTCAAACCAAGCACGGGGGGCTTGCTTGAGCCTATAGAGAGAACGACGAAGGCGACACACTTGGCCATCGGGCACAGAGTAGCTAGGAGGTGGGTGCATGTAGACCTCCTCACGTAACTCACCGTGAAGAAAAGCGTTCTTCACATCAAGCTGGGAGATGGTCCACCGTCGAATAGAAGCAACGGTCACAAGTGTGTGTCTGAGTGGTCTGTGAGCAGAGGCGAAGGTCTCCTCATAGTCACGCCCATACTCTGCTTTGGAAATACCACGTGCAACAAGACGCGCCTTATAGCGCTCAATAGAACCATCGAGCGAGTCTTGATCTTATAGACCCACTTGCGTGATAGAGTAATGAAGCGGGATGAGGGGCAAGATCCCAAGTCCCAGTGCGCTCTAGGGCAGCAAGCTCCTCAGCCATAGCAAACTGCCACTCAATATGAGTAACAACATCGCGATTGGAAGTAGGCTCAGAGGAAACGGTAGCAAGAGCAACGAAACCATAGCGATCAGGACGAGGAATCGTACTCCGATCACGAAGAGCGTACTGCGGTGAAGGAGTAGGAGAGGTAGTCTCTGAAGTAGGAGCAGAGGGAGAGGACTCTAAAGTAGCAATAGGAGCTGGACCGAGAAGGAAGGAGGAATTGGGATGGGGTGGATGACGAGTGTAGTGAAGCAGACGGAGGAGGCGTAAAAACAAGGAGGTCACTTGAGGTGGTGAGGAGAGGTGGAAGCGGCGACGAAGGGAGGCTGGAATGGAAGGTGAGGTGTGATGGTGGCGATGATGGAGGTAAAGGTAGGGACGGAGGAGAGGGTGGTGGTGAATAGGAGGAAGCATCAGGAAGAGTGAGGAAGGAGAGCGAATCAGAAGTAGAGTGTGGGCTAGAGGAAGGATCACAGGTGAAGAAAGATCGAGACTCATCAAAAGTGATATCTCGGGAGACCCGGATCCTGCGAGCTACTGGATCCCAACAGCGATAACCCTTGCGCTCAGCATCGTAGCCAAGAAAGGCGCTCAACAGATGGCGATTAGCCGTCGCTCCTCGGGTGAAAAAGCACAAAGACAATACATCCGAACGCACGAAGGTGATAT
This sequence comes from Guadua angustifolia, assembly GCA_036346375.1. Classification (NCBI taxonomy): domain Eukaryota; kingdom Viridiplantae; phylum Streptophyta; class Magnoliopsida; order Poales; family Poaceae; genus Guadua; species Guadua angustifolia. The sequence goes on along the minus strand of CM070518.1, from coordinate 21,343,727 downwards.
GTCTTGAGAGGCTTGCCAAAGGCACGCTCAACAGAGTGGCACCAAGAGAAGCGATGAAGATCAAGGTTCACAAGATAGACGAGAGTAGTAGAGGCGACCTCGGCCGAAGTGGGGGAACGAGAGGAAGACGACATCATTGCGGCGAAGCGCTTAAGAAGGTGACGATGCTTGCGCTCGAGAGACACCATTCGGCGTGGGCACCAATCTAATAATCTTGAGGAAGGGTACCTGCTCAAGAAGATCTTGACGAAGAGAGGAGGAGAGGTACTCACCGAGAGAGTCGACCTGAAAGATCTGAATAGGCAAGCCAAACTGCAATGCGGACCATGGCGTGAAGGCCCGGTAGGCGGACAACACGATGCTTAGAGGTCAGAAAATAGATCCAAGTGTAACGAGAAAAGTCATCAATAAAGATCACATAATAACGATGACCCTTTTCAAACGAAGGAAAGCCGACCCATACATCGAATGAACCAAATCAAATATTTGAAGAGACTTAGAGTAATCGGTGGGATAGGAGTGGTATCGCTTCCCAAGCTTACAACCCATCTGAGGATAGGGAGGTATCACCGAAACCTTCCCAAGAACACCACGACTCATTAACAAAGAAAGACAGAGACCACATGTGACCTAGACGATGATGCCACTTGAGCAAAAGCCGGTGGAAGCGGGGTGGCGAGGACAAGTGACATCGAAGGCAGTGGTCGGCCGGGTGCTCGAGGTGGGCGTGATGAAGCGAAGGAAGGCGAAGCGATCAAGCTCCCATAGACGCCGAGAGTCACGGACGACGGCCAAGACCAATCGAGGTCCCAGAAGACGATCTGAATAGAACAAGAGTCGACCTCAAGAATGATACGACAATCAAGGTCGTTGGTGGCGGCCAGATATCGGTACCGTCGAGGCGAGAACATGTGAAACAGAAGAACATGAAAACAAGAAGTGTGAAGAGTGCCCCGACCCGAGAAGCGAAAGGGAAGTACCATCGGTAGATCTGATGGACATATGGATGGTGAAGAACTCGATGGGCCAAGGTGAGTGGGATCGGATGTCATATGAAAAGAAGCCTGAGTCAAGAATCCGAGAACAGCTGTATACGAAGGAGGCCGCAACAGCGGTCTGGAGAAGGAGTTGCCCGACGGCGCTCCATGCGCTCAAGGCGCCGAAGTCACATCTGCATGGCCGTCGCGGGGGCATCGGTGGGCGAGAGGCACCGGCTCCACCACCTCCGCCCTTACGGTTAAGAGGCCGCCTCTGCCTTGCTTCAATGGTGTGCTCTGTCTTCTTCAGATGAGTTCTGGCGAACCATTGCACCAACAAGGTGCTTCGCCATAAAGCACCGAGCCTCCTGCAGTCTTTGGGAGAGGAACAATCACGAGAGCTGTCGCGGGAGGAGGTTTGGAAGTGTCAGGGCCGAGCGAGGAAGGCGAGAGAACGCCACGAAGACGAGTCTCCTCGGCCGCGACGAGTGGCGCCTCAACCGGGGACGATCGCGAGCGAGCGAAGAGGATGGAGCAACGGAGCTGTTCAAACTCCGATCGAAGTCGGCGGAGGAACTCAAAGAGGCGAACAACTCCAAGGAGTCAAGCTGACGCCACACGTTGGTAATCTCTTTGGTAGAAGGCATCGGCGGTGGGGTCCTGGCGATGAAAGAGCTCGCCAGACTCGGTGTAGAGTGTAGAGAGCATTCTTTGCTCATTTGGGCCGAAACTGCAAGACGCTCCCACATCGGTGAGAAGAAGGAAGAGCGGCCAGATCCATGGCAAGCTCAACCTTCATGCTGCCTAAGATGATAGCAACAGCACGAGCCTCATCCGCCTGCTAGCCCTCGAGAGTCTGCAGATCGGCGACATACTGATCAGTGTCCTGCTCGTATGCTGCTAGAACATCTGCAGGGACCGGAATACCATCGAACTCGACCATAGGCTCAACTGGGTGAACCGGAACTGGAGGGTGAGGACAAGCTCCAGTGAGGTGACCCCATAGACTATTAGAGTTTCTGTTATTATGTTGTATTCCTAATACTCTAGCCTTCCATATTTGTTACAGTTTTATATAGATAGAATAGATTAGATTGATTCTGTTGTAATCTTCTATTCTTATCCCTTGAGGATGTATATATAAAGAGCCTAATCTCCCTTGATGGGATGCAGTGATTCTCCTATTCTCCTCCTCTTCTACATGGTATCGGAGCGAGAGGATGAGGAGGAGGCATTGAGATGCAAGCCGGCATCAATGGTACCTTTAATATCTGCAATATACGCTTGACCAAGGCAAGGTGGGGTTCACGAGGTCATGCATGTGCGAGCATGCTTGTTGGACAGCATATTGAATGTCAAGGCCATCGTCGAGTAAGATCTTGAAGGCGCTGTAATGCTCAGATATTGTGGGATCGAGACCTTAGAACCATCGATGGTGAGAGCTTGGTGAGTATCATCAGTGTGACGGTCGGGTGACAATCGCTCATACAAACCCGGACGGTACTCACAATATCTGGTCTCATTGAGGTTGCCATGGAGAAAGCGCATTCTTCACGTCAAGTTGCCGAATAGACCACCCTTTAGAGACGGCAATCTTGAGAATAATGCGAATGGTGGCGGGTTTGGCAGGTGATCGAAAGTCTCTTCATAATCAATGCCAGTCACGAGAATATCCACGGACAACCCAGCGAGCTTTGTGACGAGCAAAGAGTTCCATCGGATTGGTATTTGTGGCGGAAAACCCATTTTCCGGAGACAACATTGCACTGGAGGACGAGAACAAGGACCCATGTGCGTTATCAACAAGGGCTGAAACTCTGCTTGCATTCTTTGTCGCCGCTTAGGATCCTTGAGCAAGGATGTAGGACTTGGAGTCTTGGTGAAGCATCGGCGGTGGTGGCGGAAGAAGCCATAACGGTCAGCAGGAACCACGATGCCGTCCTTGGCGCGAGTCCTCATGGGATGGGGACCAAACCGGAGACGAGCTCTTTGAACAACAGGTGGCAATGAAAGTGTCTTGTGACGGAAGGCTGGTGGAGGAGTGGGCTGCCGTGGACGCAGTTGACGAGAACGAGAGTAGACCAATGGGATCAGTGGTCTAGCAAAGGAGGCGAGGTCGGCAAGAGAGCACTTGGAGAAGTCTTTGCCATCAGTTCTGCACGCCAAGGTAAAGCATCAATGTCCCGCAAAAAGTGAAATCTGGTCAGAAGGTCTCGGAGCAGAGGTAAGAAAGTGACATAAGGGAATGTCGATTCGTCCAAAAATGACATGGCGGAGATGATGACGCGGCGACTTTGTGGATCATAGCATCGGTAGCCTTTGTGGTTAGGAGGACGATAACCGCCGCCGCCGCTCGGGTGGGGACCGCTGGAGCCGCCCTTCTTCTTCCAAGGCTTTTGGTCTTCTTTGGGCGAGGAAGAGCGTCGCCCCGGCGATCTGCAGTGAGATGTCCCGAGCAGGGGACTTTAGCGCGATGAGAGAAGAGGCATAGTGGGTGGGGACATTGGTCCAAGTAAGACTCGGAGCATAGTGGACCACTCCGGAAGTTGGTCCGTCAAACATAATCGGCGGGAGAGGCATCGGTCCCGAGAGCGAGATCAATGGCCATCTCGAGATGAGCATGGAAGGAGTGGTGAGCAGATTTTTTTTTTTGCTTCGACTCTGCTCGCTTCAAGTGGTGGCGTTAAATGGAATGGAGGAAGGGCAAGAAAGGCGGCCGGTGCTAAGGAAGCCGTGGGAAGCGACGCCGAGAGACAGGCGGAGAAGACGCCATGAGAGAGGAAACAGCAGCGGCTTTGGAAACGAAACGAGAGCTTCACCGCCCGATTGGCTAATCTTCTTCTGACAAACGAAAGGGAAGGCTTGAGGCGGCCGGAGAGGAAGCCGAGTGGAAGCGGACGCTTGGCGAGATGGCGAGGCGAGATGACCCGAGCCTTCGGCCAAGAAGCGGAGGAGGCTGCAGCGATGGCGTCCACCAGAGAGGGAAGAGAGGAGGGCGCCACGGAGGGAGCTGCGGCGACGACGGTGGCGTCGCCGGCGAGGATGGCCGGCGGCGGCTACAGTGCTGGGCTGAGGGAACCCTAGCTAGGTAGCTCTGATACCATGTTGGAATAGTTTGAATAGCAGCTCAATTGTTAATGGGCCAATGGGCCAAAGGATATACATGTACAATGGAGGGTAAAGTAGCAAATAACACCCTATACAAGTCTACTTTAACAAACGGTATGACAATACGGCGATACGCAATTTTCCAAAAACAAGAATCCGACGATACAACGAGTACATGTGTTTACAAAATAAAAAAAATGTAAGAGGGAGAAGGTGACGACAACTTACAAAGGGAGAAGGTGGTGGCGAGATTGTAGAGGGGTAAGACGACTGTGTCAGCGATTAGTAGGCTGGGTGGTGGGCTGGCGGTAGGAGAAGGGAGGGGAGGCCTGTAATATCCCCTTGCCACAGGATTGCTCCTGGACGTGAGATCGCTGGCAGGAAGAAAATAGAAAGAGTTCTACCGAAGAAATTGGAAGATGGAAGAAGATAGAACAAGAGAGTTGCGTGGAGAACAATCCATTCTTTTCATAACATGCCATCACTTTCGGATACAGAAGTATTTATACTCGGATCGCCCACCGTCTAACAGAAAAGTTACTCGCTCGTTTACCCAACAAAATTACCGACAAAAACTACTGCAGTAATAAACAATCACTATAGCGGTCATTTGCCCGTTGAATTCACTATCCTTCTAATCCTCGCCCTTCATCACGCCTTAACGAAGTCGCCGATCTGCTGCTCACACCGTCGACTTCCTCTGTACAACGTTTTCTTCCTGAGGAGTTGCGACAAGGTGATGGTGGCTTGTAGAGGGAGGAGGCAGCAGCTGCTAGGCTGGGTAGAGGGGTGGATGCGGCGAGACTACAGAGGGAGAAAGGGAGGGGAGGTGGCAGTGGTGACCCTCCAAGCTTGGTGGAATGAGTGAGAGAGATATTTTATGGTTTGGATTGGGCTTGGCTTTGTGTTTTTAGCCTGAAAGTATCGGGGAGTATCAGAGAAGGATTTGGATTATTTTTATTAATTTTAAATGTTCAATTTCACCGATGAGGATCGCCATATCCGATAAGTATCCGATCTGGGTGCAGCAATTTTGTGAAGGACTGGTGATTCATAGAACATAGCTCCAGCAGCTTACTCAAATCATATTTTTTCTCCTTTTTTTTCCGAAGTTACCCCTGATGCGTGAGGGCATCCAGCTGGTGCCTGATATGAAATATTTTGTGCTTAGGTTGCTGAATGGTGCAATTTTATGGTCAGTTGTGTGCCTTTTCTTAAGGAAATAACAGATATCCAATACTTGGACATTTGATACACTACAATGACATTCATGCTGTCTATAGTCTCTTCTGAGCTTAGCGTTCGCTTTTTAAGGGAAATTTGGTTGGGTGCCACCCCAAAGTTACTGCTTTAGTAAAATGCCAGTGCAACCATTTTGTTCAGCTGAATGCCACTCTGAAAAAAGTTCCATTAGCCACATGCCATTTTCTCCTAATATCTTTGATTTTCTTTCTCATATCTAAGTTCCCCTTTGCTTGGACGGTTTTACCCTTCCTATTTCCGCACTTGGAAGATGTGTTTTAAATTAACTGGTGTTGTAATGATCAACAACCAAGAAATACTGGTGATGGGTCATGCATGACAGTGAACGAGGTGTATCTGTTAGAATAGCAGCTCAATCTATTGAATGGGCCAACTGGGCCAAAATATACATGTACAGTGAAGGTGAAAAAATGACAAATAACACCCTATACAAGTCTACTTTAACACCCTCAAACTCAAGGTGGATCCACAACATTGAGTTTGGAGAGATGAAGATCATGCGCCTTTTAGTTTGTGCCTTGGTGAAGAAATCCGCGATCCGAACCTCGGAAGGCACATCTTGAAGGGCAACCACCGCCGCAGACTGCGATCGAACATAGGAAGCATCAACGCATAATGTGCTTGGTGAGCTCGTGCTTCACCGGATCTCGAGCAATCTTGATCAGCGTCGATCTTGTCGGAGCACACCGTCGTAGGGGTAGAGACAATGGCGCCAAAGTCTGCCAGAGCCACCAGTAACCAAGTCACCTCGGTAATCACAGAGGCTGGCCTCATGCTCGACCTCTGTCTTGGAGCGAAAATAGTGATCTGCTTCTTGGTCTTCGAACAATCGAGAAGAACCAGAAAGACACAATAGCGAGAGGGACTTACGATCGGAGGAGTCACTAGCCCAGAAGCATCTGAATAGGCCTCAAGGCTGCAGAGGGCTAGAGCAAGAGAAAAAAGCAGCGGCGATCAATGGTACCACGAAGATACTGCAGACTCGAAGGAGATGATATGGTGTATCTGAGTAGGAGTCTCCATATAAACCGCTCGGGATGTGAACAAAGTGGGAGATGTCGAGGCGAGTAATGCCAAGGTAAACAAGACTCCCAACTAGGTGACAATGGCAGTAGGATCCTCAAGAGAATACCGCCGATGAGGACGAAGTCAAGGTGAAGCTCCATAGGAGTGGCAACAAGATCGTTGATCGGTGAGACAAGCCCGATCAAGGAGATCTGAATGTACTTCTGCTGGGAGAGGTAGTAGCCCTCAGGCGTGGAAGTGACCTCAATCCCAAGGAAATACCGAAGAGGACCCAAATCAGACATCTGAAACTGCTCACTGAGACGTGCCTTCACAAAGGCAACGTACTGCGGATCATCACCTGTGATGAGCATGTCATCCACGTAGAGAAGAAGAAGAGTACGACCACGAGGAGAAGTGTGAGCGAAGAGAAAGGTGGTCGTGCTCACTAGCAACAAAACCAAAGATGGTGACAACAGAGGTGAAACGCTCAAACCAAGCACGAGGGGCTTGCTTGAGCCCATAGAGAGAACGACGAAAGGCGACACACGTGGCTATCGGCGCAGAATAGCCGGGGAGGTGGTGCATGTAGACCTCACGTAGCTCACCGTGAAGAAAAGCGTTCTTCACATCAAGCTGGGAGATGGTCCACCGGCAAACAGAAGCAACGGCCACAAGTGTGTGCACAGTGGTCCTGTGAGCAACAGGAGCAAAGGTCTCCTCATAGTCACGCCCATACTCCTGCTGAAAACCACGTGCAACGAGACGCTCCTTATAGCGTTCAATAGAGCCATCAGAGCGAGTCTTAATCTTATAGACCCACTTGCACGTGATAGGAGTGACAGAAGCAGGAAGAGGGGCAAGGTCCCAAGTGCCAATGCGCTCTAGAGCAGCAAGCTCCTCAGCCATAGCGAACTGCCACTCAGGATGAGTAACAGCATCACGATACGAAGCAGGCTCAGAGGAGGCAGTGGCGAGAACAACATCAGTAGCGATCGGGACGAGGAATCGTACTCGATCACGAAGAGTGTACCACAGTGAGGGCGGAGAGGTACACTCAAGAAGGAGCAGAGGAGAGGACTCAAGAGGAGAGGACTCTGAAGTGGGAGTAGGAGCTGGACCTAGAAGGAGGAGGAACGGGAGGAGGTGGACGACGAGTGTAGTGGAAAGCAGAGGAGGCGTAAAGGCAAAAAAAAGTCAGCTGAGCGGCGAGGAGAGGTGGAACAACAGACGAAGGGTCAGGAATGGAAGGTGAGGGTGATGGTGGCGAGGGTGGAGATAAAGGTAGGGACGGAGAGGATGGTAGTGGACAGAAGGAAGCATCAGGTAGAGTGAGGAAGGAGAGCGAATCAGAGGTAGAGTGCGGGCTAGAGGAAGGATCACGAATGAAGAAGGGTCGAGACTCATCAAAGGTGACATCTCGGGAGACCCGGATCCTGCGAGCCACAGGGTCCCAACAGCGATAACCCTTGCGCTCAACAACGTAGCCAAGAAAGACGCACTCAACGGATCGAGCAAAGAAGCTTCGCCGTTCGCCACGGGTCAAGAAGTACAAACACAACACACCGAATGCACGAAGGTGACTATCTTGAGGAGTCCTACCAAAGAGACGCTCAACAGGTGGCACCACGAAGAAGCGATGAGAAGGTCAAGGTTCACAAGGTAGACAGCAGAGAGACGACCTTAGCCTGAAGTGGGGTGGAACAGAGAGAAGACAACATCATCGCCGAAAGCGTCTCAAGTAGGTGACGATGCTTGCGCTCAGAGACACCATTACGGCGTGAGCACCAAAGACAAAAGTCTTGAGGAAGGGTACCTGCTCAAGGAGATCTTGACGAAGAGAGGTGGAGAGATACTCACCAACAGAGTTAGTACTTAAGACACGAATAGGCGAGTCAAAGCGTATGCGGACCATAGCAATGAAAGCACGTAAGCGAGAACAACACGATGCCGAGAGGTCGGAAGATAGATCCAAGTGTAACGAGAGAAATCATCAATAAAGATCACATAATAACGATGACCCTTTCAAACGAAGGAGCCGCCCCATACATCGAATGAACCAAATCAAGCTATGAAGAGACACCGAGTCATCGGTGGGATAGGGTAGTAGAGTCGCTTCCCAAGCTTACAGACCCATCTGAGATGAGGAGGTATCACCAGAACCTTCCCAAGAACACCACGACTCACTAACAAAGAAAGACGAGACCCACACATGTGACCTAAACGATGATGCCATCGAGCAAAAGCTGGCGAGCGAGGGTGGCGAGGACAGTGACATCGAGGCGGCAATGATCGGCCAGGCTGCTTTGGAGGTGGACGGGCGTAAGCGGAGGAAGGCGAAGCCAGTCAAGCTCCCAAAGACGATGAGAGTCACGGACCCGACGGCCAGTACCAACTAGGGTCCCGGTGAGACGATCCTGATAGAACAAGAGTCAGCCTCAAGAATGATACGACAATCAAGGTCGACAAGGCGGCCCGTGAAATAAGTCAGAATCGAGGCGAGGAACATGTGAAACAGAAGGAACATGAAAACAAGAAGTGTGAAGAGTGCCCCGACCAGCAACTGAGAGGGAAGTGCCATCAGCCTGTCTGACAGACATAGGGATAGCTGAAGAACTCAGTGGACCAAGGTGAGTGGGATCAGATGTCATATGAAAAGATGCCCCAGAGTCAAGAATCCAGGGTAACTTTATACCTGAAGGAAGACTGGCAACTGACGGTCCTGGGGAAGGTGTCGCCCCCAGACGGCGCTCCATGCGCTCAAGGCGCTGAGTCACATCCTGCATGGCTGTCAGCAGGGCATCAGGTGGACGAGAGGCACCAGCTCCACTACCTCCAGCTCCATGACCGCCACCCTTGCGGTTCTGAGGCCGCCTCCTACACTGCTCAATGGTGTGCCCTGTCTTCTTCGATGAATTCTGTGAACCACTGCACCAGCGGTACTTCGCCACAAAGAACTCTGCTGAAGTCTTTGGGAAAAAGCGATCCACAGGAGGCGATCCACAAAGCGGAGGTGTGGAAGTGATCAATACCGACGAGGAGAACGAGAGAACCCCACGAAGACGAGTCTCCTCAGCACGGACCAGAGTGAGGGCCTCAACCAGAGAGGCGGTCGAGGCGAGCAGGCTAGTAGTTGAGCACGGAGTCTCGAACTCCGGTCAAGTCGTGAAGGAACTCAAAGAGGCGAACAAAGACTCTTGTGGTCCCGATGAAGGCCCTAACAATCAGCAGGTCGGATCAGAGGGAGGCTCCAAGAGTCAAGCCGACGCCACACATTAGTAATCTGGTAGAAAGCATCGACGTGAGAGTCCTGGCGATGAAGAGAGCTCGCCAACTCGGTGTAGAGGTGTAGAAACATCATTTTCATTTGAATCGAGCTTTGCACGCCTCCCACATCACCGAGAAGAAGGAAGAGTGGCGGATCCATGGCAAGCTCAACCTTCATCTTTGCCTAAGATAGCGACAACAACCACGAAGCTCGATCTGTCTGCCACCCTCAAGAGTCTGCAGGATCGGCGACGTCTTGATCGATCTCTGCTCATATCTGTGAGGACATTTGCAGGAACCGGAGCACCATCTGGCCCGACCACAGGTTGAACTGGACGAACCGGAGCTGGCGGACGAGGACGAGCTCCAGTGAGATGACCCCAAAGACGTTGGCTGTCAAGAGAAACCCGGAGCATTGTGGACCACTCCCGAAAGTTGGTCCCATCAAACATGACAGGTGGGAGAGGCATCGGTCTTGAGGAACGAGATGCGCTGGCCATCTCAGATGCTATGCAGTACAGTTCTCCCTCTCTCTCTCTCTCTTTTTTTTAAAATACTCTAACAGAGAGGGAGGCTTGAGAAGTCGGGTCTGAAGAGGCCGGCGAGGTGTGAAGGGTCTGGAGAGGAGCCGTGAGGGTACCTCTATTTGGAGAGGGAGCCGGCGACCAAACAACGAGAGCGGCGTCGATGGCGGGAGCTCTGGCCAGGAAGGCCGGCGTAGGGAGGCTGCAGCTGTGGCGATGGCGTCACCGACGGAAGATCGCGACAACGGAAAGCAAAGAGCCAGGAGGAGGCGTCTGCCGACGAGGATCGAACGCAGGCGTCGCCGTCGTGAGAAGCTGCGACGTTGAAGCGGGCGACGGATGAAGCGGCACGAAAAGATAGAGAACGAGAGGAGGATGCCGTCAGGGAGGGAGCTCACGACAGCGATGGTGGCGTCGCCCAGGCCGACTGCCAAGCGGTGATGGTGGCGGCGCTTCTGAGAAACCCTAGCTAGGGCTCTGATACCATGTTAGAATAGCAGCTCAATCTATTGAATGGGCCAACTGGGCCAAAATATACATGTACAGTGAAGGTGAAAAAATGACAAATAACACCCTATACAAGTCTACTTTAACAGTATCTACCTACTTCAGTCAATCACCAAGGGGGTCAACATGTTGCATCTTGAGTGGCTGAAGCTGGAGCTCTGGCATGCCGTAACAGCAACAGCGTGTGGCTGGATATCTTTGAACACAAAAAAGTGATCAAGTCATGTCTTCCTGCGTGTGCGCAACAGGAAGAACCACATGCTCTTCACTGAGGCTGGTCCAGCGCACAGACATTGAGCAGGAGCTTGCAGCCAAGCAAGCACGCTATTGAGCTGATCATCACTGTTCAGGCAGCTGTACTCTTGAATCGGTGGTTGCACTGTACTGGTTTTAATTGCACTGCATGATCAGGCCAAAACATCCTAGTGGTCGCACCATATTCAAAAGGGCAAGACCGTCGAAAAGCAGCAGCAAAATCTGGAAAAAAAAGATTGAAAATAACATTTTTTTTGGGGGGATGTATATGAGCTAAACTGAACTAGAAGTTTAGAGTGCCGTTTTATTGGAAAAAAGCAGCTTTTAGACCTTTTTTATGTTAAATAGTACTTTTAACCCGTCTGCTTTGCACACGCTCAATCTGGTTTCTCTACTGTAAACTGTCCAGATTGGTCTGTCCAGTTACAGCTCCCCTGTTGTCCTTCTGCTCAGGAATGTATGAGAAGCTGGATTTGCATAACAAAATGCTGCTTGCTTAGGTAGAGAAGGCATGCAATATTTATTTGTTATTAATGTGAAAATGCAAGTGCCCTTTTGTGTTTTCCAGATTCTGCAAACTCATTAATTAAAGCTGCAAACACTGAGGATAACCAATTTTTTGCACAATGTCTCGTGTATTATCTCTATTCACCAACGATCAGTCACTTCTGAAATTATGGGAACCAATTAGGCAATTTTAAAGTAGATTGCAGGAGGAAAAGTGCCATTATTCCCCTATCTTAAATCTAATATTAACATTCTTAGTAATTTTCTATGGCATGTTATTAGGGTGTTGGAAACCGAGAAGCTGCTTGGCAACGAAGATACTTGCGCCTAGTGGGGCCATTTCTGTATATATTTGAAAATTCAGCGTCTACAACATACAAGCAATGGTCCAGGTTGTGCAGTTTCCCGTGCTTAATTTTTGTGTGGAGTTCTGGATTTAAATTTACTGTTAATTTTGGATTTTATAGTGTCTATATGCCTGTTGTTAGTTTAGAATTGTCTAGGACTCCACTGAACACTAGGCCCTAAGTAAATTTATGAATTTTCAGTTCATAAAACTGCAAATAATTGTTTCCAATTTTTGTTGTGAGCCATCATTGCAGCAAATTTTTGCGGGAAGTTGAGATTTTTATGTCAATTTTGATAGCTTGTTACTCTTAGATATTGTTGTTTCTATATTTATTGCTTCCCAGGTTTCATGGTGCTTGTGCTTGTGATGTTAGTGCCATGTTTTTATCATAGCTTAATGTCTTCAATGTTCTCATAAAGGATAGAATAGCTTAATCCATTTTTATCTATGAGATTAGTTGTGATGTAATCATGTAAATGGATTCTAATCTTTATGCTTGTGTTATGTGCCTAGGTATTTGTTTTGATTTTAATTTTTTGTGTTGAGTTGCAGTTTACGTGGGAAACAAGTTCATCAGGTCCCTACTGAGCTTACAAATGGTGTGCATAATATTCTGGCACTGCATGATTCTGGTCAAGTTAATCCCAAGGAACGGTCAAGTAACTGAGTTTATTATATTCAGTTCATTAGTGTTCTTTTGTTAGATTACAGTCAGGCATATCTCACAAATTGCCGCAGTTAGTAATTGCATGTCAGAATTAACACAATAAACCATTGTACTGTATTGTATAGTCGGAACTCGGAACCCTCTTCTTGCAATCTCCATTACATCATTGACGATTTCAATTAACTTTATTCTGTACAGATTCTGGAAGACACCGGTGCTTTGGTTCTGTTGTTTGATAGCGATGAAACGAGAAAAATATGGCAGAACCGGTTGCAGGGTGCTATATATCGTGCATCGGTACTCTGACCTTTTCTTTTGGCCTATGTTTCATTTTATTATCTTCTATTGCTATCCAGATAATCATTAGTGTGGTTGCAGGGTTCTGCTGCAGTGTCGAGCTTTCCTGAGGTTGTTTCTCCATCAGAGGCTCATTCCTTCAAAGGCAGCCTTCCGGATGTTGTCAACATGGAGAAGTTGTTTCTTGCTGGCATTCTTGATGAGCTAAGGATCTGTTTTTCATGTGGCTATGATGTAAGTCTTTCTTACCCAATTTTCTTTATAATCTTGAATCTAATATAATAATATTAATGATGTAACTCGTACCGTTTGTAGAGCAACCACAAACTCAAAAAGGTACTGCTAGCTAAGGAGAGCAACTTGTTTGAATTTCGGGCAGTTGGTGGTCAGGTATATATCTCTTTTATATTCTTTTAGTCCTTTCTACGTGACTCAGTTTATTTACCTATGGTTTTTGTGGAAACAAACAGATCGAACTATCATTGAAGGGTGGCAACTTACTAATTGGAACTATTTTGCGATCATTGGAAATTGAAGACCAATATTACTACCCAGGGAGTCCTGTACCAAGGTACTTGGCAAGGTCCTTCATCAATAGTATGCAAACCAAAGAAGTCCCCATTCCTGGTGGAAAGAATAGTGCAGGACCTAAAGGTACCCCACTAAAGAAAAATGACAGTGAGGAAAGGTTTTTTGAAGCATCAGATGATTTTGATGAATTTGAAACACCTATGCTACAAGAGAGGAGTATATCGGATTATTTCAGTGTCCAGGACTTTCTGCCTACTGGTCTCCCTTCCCTACAACCCCCTGCATTTAGTCGAATTCCTAGTTTGATACCAGACAGTGAACTTGAAACTGTTGGATTCACTTTGGAAGGAAGTGGTACATTTGATATTTTGTAAAAGCTCAGATGGTGATTTATGATCAGCAGTCTCCTCAATACAATAACTTGGACAACAGGGTAAATATCTCAAATCCTCAATATCTAAAAATTCTTCATTACATAACGGGCTTGTAATTTTTATATAGATGGAGCTATTTCTTGTAGTGCTGATTTTTTCCTCTGTTTTTACCAGGTCGTTGTAAGTGTTGCTACTCTAACCTTCTTTTGTCATCGGCCAACTGTTATTGCAATCATGGAATTTATGAATGCCATCAACCTTGCAAATATCCCTGACACTCAAAAAAATAAGAACACATCACGGGACTCTACAGAAGATAATACAGTTGAGGAACCTAAGTCTGATCTGGAACCAGAACCTGTCATAAAAAGGTTACTGGGTAAAGGTAAAAGCAGAATAGTTTTTCATCTTACATCGAGCATGGCAGAGGCACAAATATTGCTAATGAATGAAAATGGTGGCATACTTGTTACGTTATCACAAAATAACCTCTCAACTGATATAAAGGTATGACCATCTCTATTGTATATGATTGATTTTGGTTTGATTTGCCTAATATGTGTCTTAACTATATTTGGCATTACTTAAGGTATTCACATCATCATTCAGCATAAAAGCTGCACTTGGAAACCTTAAAATAAGTGATGATAGTCTTCATAGCAATCATCCTTACTTTTGGGTTTGCGATATGCGAAATCCAGGAGGACGTTCTTTTGTGGAGGTATGTTACCTGTTATATGAAATGACTCCCTACGGTCTTCTTGTTTTGGACATCGGTGGTCTCCAACACATGCATTTGACCATTACTTTTTCTAATTATATGTTATCAATATATAATTATGTCAAAAGTACTTCCGATGACAAATCTACTAATATCATTTCATGTGACGAATATAAATATCTTTCAATGTATTTAAGGTCAAGCATTTAAAATGTTGACCGCAAGCATTCTAAATGACATATATTTGAGAACGGAGAGAATAACCGCTTATGCTTTACGAATAAGCATTTTTTTGCTGACTCGAGAAAGTGAGGATTTTTAAAAATCTTTGTGCAGATTGACTTTTGTTCATACAATGTTGATGATGAAGACTATTGTGGGTATGATTATAGTCTTATGGGGCAGCTTTCAGAAGTTAGAATTGTTTATCTTAACCGTTTTGTTCAAGAGGTATGCTGTTTTTCGAGCACATCTAACTTCTCCCGTTTGTCAGTGGCTTACAGGCTCTCTCTGTGTGTGTGTGTGCGCGCTTGTGTGCAGATTATCAGTTATTTCATGGGTCTTGTCCCTAAAAGTTCAGATGGTGTTGTAAAGCTAAAAGATAATGTAACTAACTCAGAGAAGTGGGTTAGCAAAACTGATATGGAAGGATCTCCTGCTCTCAAATTGAATGTTTCATTCACTAGGCCTATAATTGTTATGCCTCGCGGAACTAATAGTCATGAGTAAGGATGGCTTTGTGGATACAAATATGCTATTTTCACCTATCTACGTCATATTCTAAAGATGGTTGTTTTCGATTGCAGCTTTTTGGAGCTTGATGTCCTATACATAACAGTCCAGAATGAATTCCAGTGGATAGGTGGTGACAAGAATGAGATGAGTGCTGTGCACTTAGAAATTTTGACAGTTACGGTAAGTTCTCTGTGTCTTAACCTTTTTTTTGGGAATGGGAACAGTAAGGGGAGAGCCCTACTGAAATTTAGTTGATACCAAAAATATTGTACAAGGAAAGCAGAAAAAGAGGAACATGGGAAGCAAACAGAGATTAGACTAGCCATTGAGAGATGGTCTCTGCCACAGCATTAGAAGATTTCTTATTCAAAAGCTCGACATTTTGGAACAGAAACTTTTTACATCTAGACTTGTTTTGGGGCACTAAATCAAATACACGGACTGTACAAACTATCAACATGTTCATTACTTTCAGTTCATTCGAGTTCAAAATAAAAGATAAAGAATAGGATAGAAGGGTTACACCTGTTAAAGGTTATGTTTTCTTTTATTTATATCTGTTGAGAACAGATGGTTTTCAAAACAAAACCAGTTTTGGGTATTTTCCCACAGAATTTGCAGTTCCACTGGCCATGAAAGCTTTGTTACTTTTGAAGGTGATGAAAATAAATTAATTTGGAAATGAAAGGAACACTTGGGGTAGTAAGTCCAGTTTCCTGACCAGACTAAATGTTTTTTTGTGGAACAGTAGGGACCTACTGAAATCTATATATTATATAGAAATATTATAAAGATTATATATACATGAAGGATCCACAGGATCTACTAAACTTTTCACACCTTGATACAGACAAGAATTATTAAAACTGGACTAATGCTAGCAGGAGTGAAGCAAATTAAATTGCACCCAACCAGCTATACAAAAAGCAACCACCATCTCTGCAGACTTCTAACTTCCAGCATTTCCAAACTCAATATTAAAACTGGACTAGCTGTTTTTTTTTTTTAATTTAAGGTCTAGATTGTTGGAATGGAACTCAATCCTATTCCAAAGGCCAAGTGGCCAATATATATGGTCAGGTACAAGCAAGGAAAATAAGCAGAACACACCCTATACAAAGAGCTAATACAAACTATGTGCATATACTCTAATATAGATTGCATTGGAGGAACTTACTGAATTAGTCTTATTTGCTATAATCAAATTCGGTGTCATTTTGATAATAGCCAATAATAAACCATAGCTGATATTTTACGGTTTTCCTTGGAGGCATGTAGGCATTCTCTACTTATAACAACCATGACTAATTCTATCTTAATATAGTTTTTCTGTTTGGGTTATACAGAAATTCTGTGTCGAGTATCTGCCATGTTGCATTTCTTTCATAATTTGGTTTCCAATTAGATTGTTAGGCTAACTGATACCTCTTTTCACTTCTTACTCAACAATACAGTGTGCCGTCCTTACGAAGTCCAGAGCTTACATTGTCTATTGCAAGTCCACATTGTTTTTCTTGTTACTGTGGGCCTTAAAATCATTCTTATAGCTGTGGTTACACCTTTTGCAGGTAAAGGATATAGATTTAACTATTGGTATGAAAATGGTGCGTGGTGAAACTATAATTCAAGATGTGAAAGGTCTCTCCTTTGAGATCCATAGATCATTGCGTGATCTGACGCATCAGTTGCCAGTGGTGGAGGCAGCAATTAAGGTAGCCCATTTTCTCAAAATGCATTTCTAATGAAAAGGTTTACGGGTCTTTTGACTTTCATTGGGTTTCATTCCTAGTCTACCCCAACTTGTTTGAGACGAAAGGCTTGGTTGTTGTTGCATTTCTAATGAAAGCTCCCTGATTGGATTCATCGCTCATAAGCAAAACTTATCATTTGTTTTTTAGACTTTAGTACCATTGGAATACTCATTTTTCATCTACAATATCTCTTAGGTGGATGTTCTGAAAGCAGCATTATCCAATCGAGAATATGAAATTATATCTGAATGTGCATTATCGAACTTCTCTGAAGCACCAAAGATTGTGCCTGCTCTGGATGATCCTCGATATGGAACTTCCACAACTGAATCTCATGCATCTGCTTCTTCTGTTTCTTCTGAAAGTACTCAAGACTTGTCCCCAGATACAGAAACATGGATAGCTAATAAGTTCTCTGTTTCAATAAATCTGGTTGAGCTTTCTCTGCATTCAAGATCGGCAAGGGATTCTCCTCTGGCTACCGTGCAGGTGATCGATTTTTACAGAGGAATATGCTTTGAAACTGCATCGACTGCTCCATATGTTTAGCATTTCATTTTCGTGTGCATCCCCTTGCAATGGTTTTAGCCATGTTGAGAGGGCCTGAACAGAATTTGTACAATAATGCACTAGCTGTTACAGTATTGCTGAAACTGTTGTGGTCACCATCTAGTGGAACCGTCATCAGTAAGTTCATTTGAAAAAGTAATGTGTTCCCTGGCACCAAATTGAGTAAACCAGTGTTGATTGCTTGATGCAGTATGTTTACTAATGAGCCTAAGTTACATTCTGATAGGTTTGAATAAGATTGTAAATTCTAGCAAAAAGAACTTATGTAATCAACCTCGTTTTACGCTGAAAAGGATCTGTAGCCGTTAGTTCATATGTTCCATGTCAAGAAGAAACATGTAAGATGTGCATTACAATGTACCAGTTTCTTGCTAGTAGTAAGCCGGAGACACATACAAACTGGTTCCCAGCCAGTTTTCAAGATGAGAAATCCTTGAACTTCTTTGAGAGCAATTGGGTAGTCCTCTGGCACAACAAATAGGATCAAACCTCATTTGGTACGGCTGGATGGGTTTCATTATTCAAGTGGGTTTGTGTACTTGAAGAAAGTATTGGATTTGTTTTTACTTTATTTGGCCCTGCTGTATCTCAACTATCTAAATGATAAACATTTCTCAAATTGCAACCTAGAGAGGGAAACAGGCACATTCTCTCTCCTAATTCTAGAAGCAGGCACTCTTCAACTTGATGTTTTTCTGGGTTGTATCTTAGCATGCTTTGAACTCAAACGTTGTTGGGTATTGCTATCTGTAGTGGCCTGAGAAGTATTTTAAACATTGTTTATGTTCTTTTGCATGTATTGAAGTATTTTGTCGGTGTCTTCTTCCTTTTCTGAGATCTTCTGTTAGCTTAGAAGTAGAACTTTTCAATTCTTCAGGATTTCTTTTACATCGGTCTATTGCTTGTTGTGTTGGAGAAAGGACGTTACATGAGTTCTGTCAATGACTACTTGAAGGACTTTAAGCACTCATCTTACTTTGTATCTACTGCTTCAAGGTTTCTATATGGAAAATTGCAAACGCCTATATTCATATATTTGAGATGTTCTGTATTATTTTGCATTTATTGTTTTGTTCTGACTTGAATAACCCTGGAGATTTCCATACCTATAGTAACCTCAATATGACTCATCTTCCATAACATCACACTTTACCACATAATCTTTTGTTGTCAGGCGAGTGGTGCTTGGCTTCTCTATAAATCAAACACACGGGAGGAGAGTTTCCTTTTTGCTACACTCAAAGGCTTTTCTGTTTTTGATGATCGTGAAGGAACAAAAGATGAATTAAGGCTTGCCATTGGGAAATCAGCAACAGTTAGAGACACATCATCTGTTGGTGGCTATGATAATCCTAATGAACATGATTCAGGTGAACAAAGAATACAAAAGGATCTAGGCCTTGAGCCAATCCCCTCAATGCTCATTCTTGATGCTATCTTGCGAAAAACTTCGTCTTCTGTGTCTCTGTGTGTTCAGCGGCCCAAGTTTCTTGTGGCTCTTGACTTCTTACTAGCAATTGTCGAGTTCTTTGTGCCATCTGCTCGCAGTCTGTTATCCAATGATGAAGACAAGGACCTTCTACACATGATTTCTCCAGTAGTATTCAGTGATCAGCTTTATTATCAGGAGCATTCAACTTTCAGTCTTTCACCCCAGAAGCCCCTGATTGTTGATAATGAAAAGTTTGACCACTTTATATCGATGGGAAAGGTGGCAAATTATATTTATGGATAGAGAGGAAAAATTCTCTCTTGCCCTAGTGCCGAAAGTTTCATTCATGTGCTCAGTGGTAAGAGCTTGCGATTTCGGAATGTCACGATAGTGGTAATGCTCTATTCTTTCAATTTTTATTGTTTCTACTTTGTACCATACAATATATTTTATTTGTCTTGGCAATGCAATATTTGCTGTAGAATGGTGAGTATTTGGACTCCTGCACTTCTCTCGGCAGTGATTGCTGGTATTCAGCATCAGAAGATGATCATGTCTACCTAGTAAGAGAAAATGATGGTCCACCATCGACTCTTAATGTGGAAAGTACAGAAGACATTGTTGAAAATGGAGGTGCTGGTAGATCAACAGAGTTCATAATGGAGCTACAGGTATTACTTTGCATGTCTAGCTATAGTTGAGATAAAGTTATCTTGGATGCTATGCTGTAGGCTAGAATAAGTTGAATTTTATTCTTAGGATCATTTATAAAAGTTGACAAAACGGTGAATGGCGTTATGTTCCATTTTTTTTGGTATCCTGATCAAGACCCTGGATGCTGGTACCCGAATGTTTCCTGCTGGTAGTTCAGTACTGGTTCCTGATGAGTACTATTGGGAATCAGAAAATTGTTGTGCACACTGGATATTCAGAGCGCTGAATGCTGTTTGGATTTGAAACCAGTAACATTCCGGTTACCACCTTGCTTCATTTTTCTTTACGGTTGAACTTCCAATTTGTATCTCAGGAAGCAGATAGCTTTCCTCTTCTTTTGCATCAGACCTGTTATTTCTTTGAGCCACTTGTGGCTGATTGAAGCAAACTCATGTTCTTTGCATTGAAAATTTTCTAAGCTATACCCTGCGGTTCATGAACAGATTGTATGTATATGGAATAGTTCAAAAACATAATTTAAAATCCTAATATAAATATATAATCATTGCTAATTCTGTAAGGTTTTCATTCCTAGCCTACCCCAGCTTGTTTGGGACAAAATCTTGGTTGTTGTTTTCTGCAAGGTTTTCAAAACTGCATTGGTTGAGCAATGGCCTATTACTGGTGTCTGGTGGTATCCAGCTGGTTACAACTAGGATGCCACTCCCAAGTTGTGATTTTTGAAACTGCAGCATTCACACATGATTCCCATTTTTTAATTATATGCTTCAACTTTATTTTCTCAGGCTATTGGACCAGAGCTTACTTTCTACAGCACATATAGGAATGCTGGTGAAAATTTGGCACTATCAACAAAGGTTATTCATGCCCGTACAGATGCATTTTGCAGGTTAGGTTTTCTATAACCCTTCATGGTTGGCCTTTGTGGCCAGAGCTAATGTTCTTCTTTTGGTTCCTTCTCTTTATTTAAAGGAATTATTTACTTCTTTTGTTTCTAGTTGGCTCCTCGGTTCTTCTTTGTGATATATTTGGTAGCCAATTTGTAAGCTAGAACTAAACTTTCCAGGCTTCACTGGAAATTTGGTTCTCTTCTCTCGCTTTCTGTTGGAGTGACCGAATGAGGAGAGGACTGAGTGAGGAATAGAGAGTTTATATTGATGCTTGGCTGCTGCTGCTGCATTGCTTGGAATTTCTTGCATTGCATTGGATTGGACCAATAATTGATAATGCTGCTGCTGCCTGCACATACAGTTTGGTTGCCTATCTGTCGCCTAGGCGTCCAGGCGTCCCGGAGGCGACTCGCCTCACCGGGGTGCCGTGATAACCATTCCATGCTTTCATAAAGTCCACAATGCACTGTTCTAAATGTATGAAAAAATCATGGATGTAGTACATGTAATGGTATATATGTTAATGGAGAGGAATTGATGAATGGATGTGTTGTGGACGCTTTTGTTGGGAAAGTCTTTAGTGTCGTTGCTGTAAGGCCAACAACAACAGCAATTCAGCTAGTGGTTCAGCAATAGAATAAAGACGACATCAAGAAGGAGTCGGTTAGATATATTCTATACTGGGAACTCTATTTCTAGTTTATCTCTGTCTATATAATTAGAAGTATGTCTTTAGTCCAATTATATCTTTATCTCTAGTTTCGTTTGTTAGGAAGGCACCTCATCTTTAAAGGTAGACGGCTATTGTTGAAGGCAGACAATAAAAGAAAATTCCCAAAGGTTGCAGCAGCCGATCAGAGCCTTTGGCTCGTAGGGAACAAGTCCCTGGGAGCGACTCAAAGAGAAGATTTTTGCATCTTATTCTGATATGGACCAGACTTGAGTTGGCAAAGG
This sequence comes from Guadua angustifolia, assembly GCA_036346375.1. NCBI lineage: Eukaryota > Viridiplantae > Streptophyta > Magnoliopsida > Poales > Poaceae > Guadua > Guadua angustifolia. Next base: position 21,322,368 of record CM070518.1, on the reverse strand, counting down.
ATGAAGAACAGGTAAGGGTAGATGAGCGCCTCCTTAACCCAGAGCTTCCTCTGGCTGCTGGAGGCTCTGCTCTAGGGTTTGCTAATTGATTTCTTTATTGCCTTCTTCAATACTTGGGGTACCCTTTATATACTAGGGTGATCCTTTCTGATTACAATGCCATAATCATAGTCCTAACCGGACTCTAATCCTTCTCTGATTACAATTCCACAATCCTAGTCCTAACCGGACTCTTATTAATTAAAGAGATACTATATAAGATATATCTAACTGTTGGTGCATAATTAACCAACCGAATCCTTCTAGGATACCAAACCAACCCTAAACTGTTATGTTGCTTGAACTGGAAGCGATTGCGCTGAGTCCGCTTTGTTGCGCCATAGACTTTTCCCACAAAAGCATCCACAACATTTCCACCGCTTTGGCGAAACAACTCGTCCTCGAGTTGAAACCGAGGGTAGCGCCTTGAAGACATCCAGTCGAGCCAAGTCGCGTCCTCCGCAGAGCATCCTTTCCATTGGACCAACAATTCCCAGACTCCCCGATTGAGACGAGCGCGAACAATGCCACTAGGGGAAGGAACCACCCGGCCATGCACAAAATCCGGCAACTGCACCTCTGAGGTAGGAGGATCCCCTTCAAACTTTTTCAGGAAAACCACATGAAAGACGTTATGAATACGAGCCTTGGCCGGAAGGTGGAGACGATAAGCAACGGACCCAATACGCTCCAAGATGCGGAAAGGGCCATAAAACCTTGGAGCCAGTTTGGACGCAGAACCATCCTTAAGACCAGAAGCTGTCCGATGGTGCAGCCGGAGCCAAACCCACTCACCGACGTCAAAGTTGACTTCTCGATGGGATTTGTCATGATACTTCTTCATTTGATCCTGGGCTTGGCGAAGACGTTCCTGAATTTCCGCCAAAAACTCATCACGGTCCTGTAATTGCCGATCCACCGCAGCTACCCGAGCCGTGCTAGCCTCATAGGGTACAATGGTTGGTGGCTCCCGTCCATAGACCACCTTAAAAGGGGTTGTTTTCAGCGATGTCTGAAAGGAGGAATTGTAGCAGTATTCGGCCCAAGGAAGCCATTGTAGCCACTGTTTTGGTCTGTCACAAGATAGACAACGAAGGTACATCACGATGATACGGTTAACCACTTCCGTTTGGCCATCACTCTGGGGATGAAAAGCGGTGCTAAGGTGTAACTGGACGCCTGAGAGACGGAACAATTCCGACCAAAAGTTCTTTGGTGAAGATCGGATCGCGATCACGACAATGGAAGAAGGAATTCCATGAAGGCGCACAATGTCATTGAAAATGCCCGAGCTCTTGAAGTAGCGATATAAGGATGGCCCAAAGCAATGAAATGGGCGTGCTTGGAAAATCATCAACTCTGAGACAAGATGACGGATTTCCCGACTTAGGAAGTCCTTCCACAAAATCCATAATTGATATCTTGCCAAATATTGGTAGGAATCGCCAATGGTCGCAAAAAGACCCATGGGTGTAGATGCTCTGCTTTGTTGCGTTGACAAACCGCACAACCACGGACAAATTCTCGCACCATCTTGGCAAAGACGTGGATGATAAAAGAGGATCTAAGCGATGAAGAGTCTTCGACACCTTCATGCCCGCCGCCATGAGCTTCACCGATGGTGAGGTATGAGGACGGACTCGGAGGAATGTATACCTTCTTGTCATGTAGAATCATCTCATCAACTAAGGTCCGTCGGAGATGTCTTTGTTGCTAGGATTTGGTCCTTCAGCTCGCAGGCTGTCTGTGAGGACTTGAGTTCGTCCCGGAGTTGATCAAAGACAGCAAAGGTTGGAAAGGAAAGTGCAGCGATCACTGGTGTCACTTCTTGCCGACGGAGACGTATGCGTCTCAGCTTGCATTTTGTTTCCCCGGTCGAAACTCCACCGTGAAGTCATATCCCAAGAGTTTGCTGACCCATGTGTGTTGCGGTATTGTTGATAAGCGCTGGTCCAGGAGGAACTTGAGTGTGAAATGGTCAGTTCTAATGTGGAATGCTCTGCCCCATAAGTATTGGCGCCAATGCCGAACTGCTTTCACGAGACCAATCAGCTCTCGCTCGTAAGCTGCCAATTTCATGTGATGTGGTGCCACTGCTCGACTGAAAAATGCTATGGGACCGCCCCCTTGGTGCAGAACTGCTCCGAATCCAGACCCTGAAGCATCACAATCCACCACAAAACGCATGCTGAAATCTGGAAGTTGCAAGGTAGGACCGGTTGTTAATGCTGTCTTGAGCTGTTCAAAGGCTGCTGCTGCTTCGGATGACCATGAAAAGGCCTCCTTTTTTAGCAATTTAGTCAAAGGGGCTGCAATCGCGCCATATGACTTTATGAATTTCCGGTAATACCCTGTTAGCCCAAGGAACCCCTCGAGCCCGCAGACAGATGAGGAGCCGCCAACTAAATCGCTGCCACTTTATTCTGGTCCATGCCTACTCCCTGTGCTGAAATGACGTGGCCCAAATATTCTATGGACTCTTGGCCGAAGAGGCATTTGGAGCGTTTGAGCACCAATTTGTTATGGTTTAAGACCTCAAAGACCATGCGAACATGTTGAAGATGTTCAGACCATGTTGAACTGTAAACTAGGATATCATCGAAGAAGACCAACACGAACCGGCGTAGAAATGCTTTGAGGGCATTATTCATGAGGGCTTGGAATGTAGCTGGCGCGTTAGTCAGTCCGAAAGGCATGACCAAGAATTCATAATGACCCCTGTGGGTGCGGAAAGCTGTCTTCTCAACATCATCGGAATGCATGCGCACTTGATGGTAACCACTACGAAGATCTAGCTTGGTGAAATAACGAGCTCCTTTGAGTTCATCCAGAAGTTCGTCCACTACAGGGATGGGAAACTTGTCTTTCATCGTATGAGAATTGAGAGCCCTATAGTCCACATTGAATCGCCAAGCATTGTCTCTCTTCCAACCAATATGACCGGAGAGGAGAAGGGTGATGTGCTTGGTCAATGATACCTTCTTGGAGCATTTCTCACACCGCCTCTCAATCTCATCTTTCAACAATCATGCGATTTCGGTGGGTCGAATCGCTATTGGAGCCGCTCTCGAAGCAAGTGGATGCGATGGTCACAGCCTCGTGGGGAAGGGAGGGAGCATGGGAGTCAAAATAGCTGCGAACTCCTTGAATCTGAGTCATCATCTCGTCGGCTTCAATCACATCACTTGAGTCTTTGCTTGTCCTTGACCTAAACCATGCCAAGTCACTTGGTGATCGACAACCGAAGGTCATGGTTAGGTGCCGGAAATCCCACAAGATTGGTCCTAGAGTGCACGGCCATTGCACTCTAACACCAGATCAAACCCACCAAAGGAATTACAAAGCGCCAAGAACAAATTCCTCTTGGCCAATTGCCAACCTAATGCCTCTGCGACCGCCCCTTGCGGCAATTACATGCGCTTGTTTACTCGCCACGCTAATAACTTCAATACCAGCTGGAATCAATCCCAGTCGCAACGCTGCTTCCTCCCCTACAAAGTTATGGGTTGATCCCGAATCCACCAGAGCACGGACCTCCCCTCCATTGATCGTGACCTGTAGCTGCATGGTTTTGCTCATGTGGATACCGGTAAGGGCATGCAAGGATATTTCAATGTCATCTTCCAGTGATTCCTCCATCTCATCTTCTTCCTCCAGTTCCAGGAGATAAATTCCTTTCATCGAGCATTTGCCAACATGATCTTTGGAGAACTTCTCAAGCGGTTGAAGCATAACCCTTAAGTCTTGATCCACCATCTCTGCTGAAGTGAGAAGCTTGCGCCTCGAGTGCTTGATATCTTGGAGTTGGCTGGATTAAACCCTAAGAAGTAGATCCCGGTTGTATTTGTAGGCGTATTTGAATCCTGAATTCAGACTTCTTCGAGTAGTCTTTGCCCAACCCGCGATTCAATGCAAAGAGCTTAGTCTTGATTAGCGCCTTTCTTTGAACTGTAGTTGTCTTCCTCTTCCATCTCTAGCCTCTTCTCGTAAGCCCTAGCAAGGCTCATAGCTACTTCCGGTGTTCTTAGGTTCTCGCAACTCCACATCCGTCCGCAATGGATTATGCAAACCGGTGGTAAAGATCTGTACTTCTGCCGCTCTCGTCATATCCTCACAATGACACAGAGAGCAAGAAATTGCTCTTGATATTCGCCATCGATCCCGTTCTTCGCAATTAATGAGTTCACCCAATGGATTACTCGAATAGGTGGACCGAACCGAGATTGACATGATCGACGGCGCGCGCCACGAGAACTCCTTGGTTCTTTTCCAATCTGAAATACCATTCTTCTTGCCGCTCTGTCATGTGGTATGACGCTAGCCAAACCTTTTCTTCCTCCAATGTCCGCCGCCCAAAAAAATTGTTCGCATCTGTTAAGCCAAGGCAAAGGATCTTCCTTACCATTGTAGATCGAAGGACAACTTAGAAACCGAGGTGCTCCACGGTTGCGGATCGATGATCGTCCTCCTCCTTCCATTTGTCGCGGACCTTTCTCCTTTCGCCACCAAACTGATCCGCCTAATCTGGAGCCGAGCGACGGTTTGCTCCAACCTTTCTACCTTTTCCAATAGCAGATGCCATCGCTCCATCATCTGGAACATCTGTGCTAAATGCTCCTTCTCTCGCCACATCCATGGAAGAGGTGGTGAGTCCGCTCGATACCAAACGATATGGACCGGACTTGAGTTGGCAAAGGATGAAGAATGTAAGGGTAGATGAGCGCCCTCCTTAACGAGCTTCCTCTGCGGTGGAGGCTCGCTCTAGGGTTTGCTAATTGATTTCTTTATTGCCTTCTTCAATACTTGGGGTACCCTTTATATACTAGGGTAATCCTTTCTGATTACAATGCCATAATCATAGTCCTAATCGGACTCTAATCCTTCTCTGATTACAATTCCACAATCCTAGTCCTAACCGAACTCTTATTAATTAAAGAGATACTATATAAGATATATCTAACTGTTGGTGCATAATTAACCAACCGAATCCTTCTAGGATACCAAACCAACCCTAAACTGTTGCGTTGCTTGAACTGGAAGCAGTTGCAGCGTCCTGAGTCCGTTTGTTGCGGCGCTCATAGACTTTTCCCACAAAAGCATCCACAACATATTCATTATTGAGAAGTTAATATATATACATAATTAGTGATGCCTCATGGGCCACATGGGCTAAGAGTAGGGGTGCAATCAGTTTGGATTCTATCGAATATCGCTTTCTGTATCCTAAACCATATTTTTTTCTCGGACTCGAGTCAAATACGGATAGTGCCGGATATGAATACGGCGCAAATAATATCGGTCATGAATTCAAAGCGAATACAGAGCGTATCGATACAATACCAAATATTTTTTGTCGGATATCGTGCGAAAACGGATACTGCATATGGCACACATACAACAACGATTAATCAACCTTGTGAGTAAAACATGCAACATGATTATCGCAATTTAACAAATCATTTTATCAAGTAGTCCAACAAAGTTGCAAAAGTACCCTTCTAATGTGGCATTTTCTCCCACTAGAAATTTGGAAAAGAAACCATTTGGCCATATATGATAGTCAATAGAGATGGGCTCTTGGGCTGGGCTAAATTGAAGCTGCTAGAATATGGGTTGTAAATTTTTAGATATCCAAATAGAGTTTTCCAAAATTATCCAAGAATGTAATCTGAATATCCCGATCCGATAGATAGTGATCTCTTGAATCTAATGTTGATTCCGAAACCAACTATTCAAACCGATGCCAAATCCGACAACTATCCAACACGACTAGCCGAATTCGAGCCAAATAGATCCGGTCGGTCTATCGGCATCTATCCGATCCGATCACACCCTTAGCAGCATGACTCTTAACGCTACCCCTGAAACTTAAGGTGGGTCGGGAAGATTTAAGGCACTAAGTTTGAGTAGATAAAGCCAATGCTATGTTCTCGAGTCCGAGCCTTTGTGAAGAAGTATGCAACTTGAAGTTCTGACGGCACATACTTGAGGTCAATGGTCGACTGCTGACAATGAGACCTTGTGAATGATGCATGTATTAATATCGATGTGCTTAGTCAACTGTTGCATCGCTTGTAATCTGGATAGCGCTAGTGTTGTCACGAAACATTGGTGTAGAAGCATCTCATGAGACACCATCATCAGCCAAGAGACAACAAAGCTAGACAATCTATGAGGCAGTGGTGGCAAGGGCTCAAAGCTCGGCCTCAGCACTAGAATGCGACATTGTGGTCTGCGAAACTTCCAGGTAATGAGCGAGTAACCTAGAAATATGCAGTAGCTGGTTCTTGAACGTCAATCAATAGGATACTCACCCAAGTGGAGTTAGAGTAAGCGTGAAGCTGGAGTTGACTCGAACTAGCATAGAACAGGCGTCTGGATGTAGTCCCTCAGCTATCTCAACACACAAAGAAGGTGACCGTTGTAGAGAATAAGAGAAAACACCACACACCCAGAGATGGGGGGTGACTCATATATATAGCCCAATAAGGCTTGGGGTACAAGTAAAACAAGTACAAGTCAATAGAGACTATACATTATCTAACACCCGCCTGATCGCGTGGGAGGATCCTGAACGCAAAGATCGGACCGAAAATCAAACAATTGTGCAGTGCAAGCCTTTGGTCATGATGTCCGCAAACTGATGCGAGGAGGGTACATGGAGGATGCGGACCTGCCCTAGCGCAACCTTCTCGCGGACGAAGTGGATGTCGATCTCGATATGCTTCGTGCGACGATGATGAACCGGATTGGCTGTCATGTAGACAGCACTCACGTTGTCGCAATATACGACGGTCGCGGAAGGAATCGAGATGTGAAGCTCGGAGAAGTTGCCGTAGCCGACAACACTTTCGGCGACGGCGTGAACAACAACACAGTACTCGCTTCGGCATTGGAGCAAGATATCGCTGCTCGGGCGCTTCGAAGACCATGACACCAGATTATCGCCGAAGTAGACACAGATGGCCGGAAGTGGAGCGGAGAGTCCGGACAACTCGCCCAATCCGCACTGAATATGCGGTAAGAGAGCGGACGGGGCGGTGGCCGTGAAGAAAGGCGTTTTCGCCCAATCGTGAATGGGCCACGCACGGAGGCCGCTATCTTTGAGGACGACACGGATAGTGGCGGCATGGACAACCGGATCGAAAGTCTCATCGTAGTCGACACTGTCTTCTTTGGGAGAAACCGCGACCACCCAGCGTGCCTTGTGGCGAACAAGCGAACCGTCGGAGTGGAACTTATGCTTGAAAATCCACTTGCCGTGACTACATTGGCGCCGTGAGGACGGGAACAAGGCGCCATGTCTCATTGGTCAACAACGCTGGTATTGTCGTTCATCGCGGTAGCATGCCGCGATAATTGGACGGTATCGGAGAGGCATGTGTGGTGGAGAGGGCCTTTGGGTAGATGGGTGGCTTGAGGGACCCTGTCTGAGACCGAGTGACGCGACGAGAGACGCCCGGGCATCCGCGCGACGGGCTGCAAGAGTCTGAGAAAGATGGCGGTGTGGGAGGACCGCGGGTGGAGCACCCATGCAACAAGGAGGGTGAAGTTGCGGTGGCGGTCTACGCCCGTGGGCGATGCCGAACCGCCAGACGAAGGGTCTGGGGAATGCTGGAGGAGGCCGGCCGGAGACCCGCCGAATGAACCCGTGGAGAAGCCAGTGGTGCCGCAGGCAGAACTGGCCGGCGGCGAAGGTGGCGCAGTGGTGTGTCAGGTAGGAAGCGAACCGCTTAAGCCTTAAGCAATGAGAGAGGCGGCGGGCGGCGACAGACTAGTAGGCGACCCGCCTTGCCGCTTAGAAGGTGATCGTGGCGCTCCAACGCCCACGAGGAACGGCTACCGCAGCTTGGAACTCGTTCATCATCGAGACAAGGAAATCCAAAGAACTGGAGGAAGTGGGTGAGGAAACAGCAAAGGGAAAAACGTGTTCATCAAAAACGACGTGACGAGAGATAACAACACGGTGAGTGGCGAGGTCGAGGCAACGGTATCCTTTGTGAGAGGAGGGATAACCGAGGAAGACACAGGCAGCCGAACGGGGAGCAAGTTTATGTGTGGCGGTGGCGGAGAGGTTGGGATAGCACAAACAGCCAAAGACACGAAGATGCTCAAGATGTGGAGGAGTGCCGTGAAGAAGCTCAAAAGGTATGCGATTCTGAATTGTGGACGACGGACGCCGGTTGATGAGATAGGTGGCGGTGGCTAGTGCTTCCGCCAATAAGCGAAGGCGGCATGGGCGTGGAGTAAGAGGTGCGAACGAATTGTTGAGTGTGCGGAGAATGCGTTCACCTTGCCGTTTGAGGTGAAGTGTAGGGCAAGAGAGTCAAGCAAGGCAATCGTCTGGCAGGAAGGAACTAGTGGCATTGTTAACGAACTCGGAGCCATTGTCGGCCTGAAGACATTGGACGGGTAGGCTGAATTGGGTGCGAGTATATTGGAAGAAATTAACAATGAGCTGGAACACCTCGGACTTGCGTTTCATGGGAAAAGTCCAGCAAAAATGGCTAAAATCATCCAGAAGAACAAGATAATATAAGCACCTAGAAATACTAGCAACCGGCGTGGTCCAAACATCACAATGAACAAGCTCAAAAGGAGCGGAAGTACTAGAAAATGAACTAGTAAAGGGTAGCCGGAAGTGTTTGCCAAGCTGACAGGAGTGGCAAATGGAACGGTCTACGTTATTACATGAGAGAAGTTTGTTTTTCCGCAAGGTAGCTAGGACTGCAGGGGCAGGATTGCCGAGACGCTGGTGCCACACAGTGGAGGGGATGGCGAGGTGGGCGTGGGCGACGCTAGAGGTAGTGGCGGCTGGAATGGTGTAGAGATCGCCGTCACTAGCGCAGCGAAGAATCTCGCGTTTGGTCTGCAAATCCTTGACGGAAAACCCAAAAGGATCAAACTCAATGGAACAACGATTATCACGAGTGAATTGACGCACAGAGAGAAGGTTGCGAACAAGGGAGGGGACAACAAGAACGTTGTGGAGATGAAAATCAGCAGAGGAGGTAGGAAGAAGTGAGTGTCCCTGAGCGGCAGCAGGGAAGGGAACCGCCACCAACTGGGATGGAAGAATATGAAGAGGAAGACGAGAGAGAGCATACCATTCAAGATGTCATGTGCGAGGTGGCGCCGAGTCGAGAACCTGTGAGTTGGAGCCACAGGTTGCATCTGCTGAGAGGCGGCCAGCCGGACTGATCCCAAGTTGCGGAGGGCGTTTTCCATGTTGGCTGCTGTACAGGAGGTGACAACGGAGGCCCGGCGAAGGCGGTGTTAGCCTGGGGGTAGGGTCCCAGGAGGCCGGGGGAGGAGGAGCGCCATGGCTGGGTTGTACTCCATGGATTGAAGCACACCCAGGGACCGCTAGGGCGCTGCCCGGCCGATCTTTGCAGCCGCGCCAGCAGATCTTTATTCTTCTTGGCCCTTGCGCCAACGACCTTTTGCGGCTATTCGGCGCCGTTGTTACGCCGGAGGTGCTGCCGCTATTGCCGCTGGCAACAAGAACCGTGGGCTGCTTGCGATTCTTGGACAGAGCTAGAACCGCCGCCGAGGTGCTTGCAAGAAGAAGCGGAGGCTCGCGCGTCTTAACCTCGTTAGCGGCGAAGCTCCTTGAGGATCGGATGTTGCGTGCTTGGCGAAGGACGGCAGAGGCTTAGGGTTGGCAATGTCGCTCGGCGGTGTTGGAGAAGCGAGAGTTGAGGCCGCGCAGAGGTTGAGGACGAGCCGAGGACCATTGACTGAAACCGACATCCGTGAGGCCGTCGGCGAGAACCTTCATCCGCCGCGATGAGTTTCGGTGACGGAGATCACCTTAGTCGGCAGATGGAATTCGTGACTCGTAGACCGCCTTGGATTCCTTGTTGGCGGTGAAGATGGTGGAGATGGAGGACCAAAGATCGTATGCAGATTGATCTTGACCATGGCGAGGTCGAGGATTCGCGTTCGCATGATCCAAACAGCCACCATCTGAACGCAGCGGATCGGCTGAACCCACGCCGGGTCGGCTAGACAAGGAGCGTTGCCATCAATGTGCCCCATGAGGCCGAACTTGCCGCACATAGATTTGAAGAACGTAGACCACTTGGTGTAGTTAGGGTTCTCCAACTCCAGTGTGATCGGCACGTGGGTCTTGACGGAGACGGTGGCATAGGGGTTGAGGAAGACAGGCACCACGCTGGAGGAGTTGGCGGCAGAGGTGCCATCACCGGCGAGTCCACTGTTGACAACAGGAAGAGGTGACGGAAGGAGGAGGGCTGGAGGTGGGGTGCGGAAGGAGGGGAGGAGGCCGCTAGGGCTAGACAAATGAAAGGAAAGGGGGCGGTGGGAGAAAAACCCTAGGGTACCCGGACTTCTGATACCATGTAGAGAATAGGAGAAAACACCACACACCCAGAGATGGGGGGGTGACTCATATATATAGCCCAATAAGGCTTGGGGTACAAGTAAAACAAGTACAAGTCAATAGAGACTATAGAACTGATGTGGGTGCACTAAAAACTGACTGGGAACATACACAACATGAGCAATATCTGGCCTGGTGACAGTGAGTTAAACAAGACTTCCAACAAGTTGACGATAGCGACAAGGATATGCCAATGGTACATCATTTATGGGACGAAGCTGCAGGGGAAGTTCCATGGGTGTAGCAGTATTGCGAGTATCAGTCATACCAGACCAAGCAAGCATATTATGAAAATAGCGATGCTGACAGATATAGTAGCCATCACCATCAGAATGAACCTCGATCCCCTAGAAAATAGCTTAGTTGTTCCAAATCTAACATCAGAACTGTTCACTAAATTTTTTCTTGACAAATTCCAGACTGTCAATGTCATCTCTTGTGATCAGCATTTCATCTACATACTGCAGAAGCAGAGTACAACCACTTTGAGAGGTGTGGGTGAACAAGGCAGGGTCATACTCATTCAAGAGAAACCAACAGCTCGAGTCATGGAACTAAAACACTCAAACCAAGCTTGGGGAGCCTGCTTGAGACCATATAGAGCATGCTGAAGATGGCAAACATGTAGGAGAGCCTCAACACTTGGGGGTGGCTGTATATAGACCTCATGTAGATCACCATGAAGAAAGGCATTTTTTTAATGGAACGAACATTTATGCAATCATCAACAATGAACCAATCAATTACAGTAGGAAGAAAAAGAATCAACTTACCATTATATCTTTAATCAAGAGGAGGGAAAAGGGAAAATAAAGAAAGAACAATGAAGAGAAATTAGAGCGACACCAGGCCATTGTCCAGGCGGTGCGCCAGGCAATGTACACCAACCTCCATATGATCACCTCATGTTGTTCCCCCCAAAATGGTACCTTCGTGCTGGTATGATGCTTGTGAAGTCTGCTGCTTTCTGTGCATGGTATTAAGCTACAACTACGAGGTGGCCGCCCCCAGGAGTGAAGATTGCTCCTCCCAGTGGCAGGGTGTCGGCAGCAGAAGATTGAAGGCTAGGAGAAAACCTAGAGCTCTAATACCTTATTAAGTGTGGCAAGGAATGGATGAGCATTGTCATATCATTGAGATTGCTTGTACTCCTCATTTTCTCCATTGTTCCCCTATTTCTATGGCTGTTTATCTCATCAACTGCCATCCTTCTTCCAAACTTCAGGGCAAGTGTGCTGGTGTGTCTTGTTGGAGCACCTCCTTGCTATAATCATCTTCATGTTCTTTATTGTACCTGTTATGCCCTACTAGCATCTCACGAAAGTACAAAGCTGAGCGCTTAGTCTGTTGAATGTCTCTTTCTAGGTTATAGTCCTAAGCATAAGGGCTTTTGTTGTTATGATCCTAAAGCACCACAATATTCTCTCCGTGGTCGTTCCTCTATTCAGGCCCTAGAAAGGTGGGATTTTCCTTGTGCTAGTGTCATTTCTGAGCCGAGTACTTATCAGGAGGGAGCCAATATACCTGAGTTGTAGTTGGCTTTGTCTGAGGAGCTTGCAGCACTTGAGTATACATGCACCTAGAATCTCATTCCTTTACCATCTTAGGTAGTTGCTATCACTTGCAAGTGGGTGTATAAGGTGAAGACAAAATCAGATGGTTCAGATGAGCGATACAAGGCTCGTCTTGTTGCTAGAGGTTTTCAGCAGGCCTATAGGTGAGATTATGATGACACATTTTCTCCTGTTGCACACATGACCACAGTGCGTACTCCTATTGCTGTTGCAGTTGTTCGCTCATGGAGTATCTCAAATGGATGTCAAAAATGTTAAAGTAGACTTGTATAGGGTGTTATTTGCATTTTTCCATCTTTCACTGTACATGTATTTCTTGGCCTTTTGGCCCATTGAATGAGATGTGCTGCTATTCAAACATGGTATCAGAGCCCTAGCTAGGGTTTCTGTGGCCGCCGCCATTGCCATGCATGCCATGGCCGTTTCTTGCCGGCGACGCCACCGCCGCTGCCGCAGCCTCCCACTCACGCCGCGTCTCCTCTCTTCTCCTCTTTCGCACCGCTTCATCGCCATTGTCGCAAACTCCTTCCCGACGGCGATGTCCTCCGTTCGATTCGCCTCGACGACGCCGACAACGCCGTTATCGCATCTTCCGTCTTGATTATCGCCATCGCTGGCATTCTCATGTACGGCGTCATCGCTTTACTTCCGCGCCTCTCTGTTTCCTCAGTCGCCGCTCACGCTTCTCTCCAAGGTTTAGATTCTCTCCCATACAAGGCGTCCTCCTCCGGCTCCTTCTCCAGCCTTGGCGTCCTCCACGGTTCCTTCTCCAATACGGCGTCACCTTCATGATCCTTCTCCATTGCGAGGCCTTCCCTGCTTTTAGCAAAAAAAGGAGGAGAATCAGATCTTCAAAGATCTCGAGATGGCCGTCGCATCTCGTTCCTCGGGACCGATGCCTCTCCCACCTGTCATGTTTGATGGGACCAACTTCTGGGAGTGGTCCACAATGCTACGGGTCTCACTTGATAGCCAGCGTCTTTGGGGTCATCTCACTGGAGCTCGTCCTCGTCCGCCAGTTCCAGTTCGTCGATTCACTGTGGTCGGACCAGATGGTTCTGCGCAGATGTCCTCGCGCATATAAGCGGATAATCGATTAGTACATCGCCGATCTGCAGACTCTCGAGGGTCGGGCAGACGGACGAGGCTCGTCTTTGTTCTTTGTCATCTTAGGCAAAGATGAAGGTTGAGCTTGCCATGGATCCGCCACTCTTCCTTCTTCTCGGTGATGTGGGGCGTGCAGCACAGTTCGGTAAGCGGCGATGATGTTTCTACACCTCTACACTGAGTTGGCGAGCTCTCTTCATCGCCAGGACTCTCTGGTTGATGCCTTCTACCGGCCAGACATCGATGTGTGGCGTCACTTGACTCTTTGGAGCCTCCCCTCGACCAGGATGGCTCTTTGGCCTTCATCGGGACCACAAGAGTGTTGTTCGCCTCTTTGAGTTCCTTCGTCGACTTCGACCGGAGTTTGAGCAGCTCCGTGCTCAGCTACTTGCTCGTTCGCCTCGACCGTCTCTGGTTGAGGCCCTCACTCTGGTCCGTGCTGAGGAGACTCGTCTTCGTGGGGTTCTCTCGTCCTCCTCATCGGTCTTGATCACTTCCACACCTCCTCCTGTGACTGCCCCTGTGACTGCTTCTTCCCCAGCACCAGCAGGAGGCTCCGTTGCTGTGGCGAGTATTGTTGGCGCAGTAGTTCGCTGTAACTACTGCAAGAAGACAGGGCACACCATTGAGCAGTGTAGGAGGCGGCCTCAAAACCGCAAGGGTGGCGGTGGTGGAGATGGAGGTCGTGGAGCTGGTGTCTCTCGTCCACCTGATGCCCTGCTGACAGCCATGCAGGATGTGACTCAGCGCCTTGAGCGCATGGAGCGCCGTCTGGGGGCGACACCTTCCCCAGGACCATCAGTTGCCAGTCTTCCTTCAGGTATAAAGTTACCCTGGATTCTTGACTTTGGGGCATCTTTTCATATGACATCTGATCCCACTCACCTTGGCCCACTGAGTTCTTCAGCTATCCCTATGTCTGCGAATCACCGATGGCACTTCCTCTCGATTCTTTGGTCGGGGCACTCTTCACACTTCTTGTTCACATGTTCCTTCTGCTTTCACATGTTCCTCGCCTCGATTCTGACTTATTTATTTACCGCCGCCTTGTCGACCTTGATTGTCGATCATTCTTGAGGTCGACTCTTGTTCTGTTTGAATCGTCTCACCGGACCACGTTGGTCTCGGGCGTCGGGTCCATGACTCTCAGCTTCTTTGGGAGCTTGACTGGCTTCGCCTTCCCTCCGCTTCCATCACGTCCACCTCCAAAGCCCGATCGACCGCCTCTCGATGTCACCGTCCTCGCCACTCTGCTTCCATGCCGGTTTGCTCAGTGGCATCATCGTTTAGGTCACAAGTGTGGGTCTCGTCTTTCTTTGTTAGTGAGTCGTGGTGTTCTTGGGAAGGTTCCTGGTGATACCTCCTATCTGTATGGGTCAGAAGCTTCCACCAATGACTTCAGTGTCTCTTCAGCCTTTTGATTTGGTTCATTCTGATGTATGGGGCCCGGCTCCCTTCGTTTCGAAAGGGGGTCATTGTTATTATGTGATCTTTATTGATGATTTCTCTCGTTACACTTGGATCTATCCGCTGGGAGAGGTAGTAGCCCTCAGGCGTGGAAGTGACCTCAATCCCAAGGAAATAACGAAGAGGACCCAAATCAGACATCTGAAACTGCTCACTGAGACGCGCCTTCACAAAGGCAATGTACTGAGGATCATCACCTGTGATGAGCATGTCATCCACGTAGAGAAGAAGAAGAGTACGACCACAAGGAGAAGTGTGAACGAAGAGAGCGGTCGTGCTCACTAGCAACAAAACCAAGAAGGTGACAACAGAGGTGAAGTTACCAAACCAAGCACGAGGCGTTGATGCTTCCTATGTTCTGGTCAAGGTCAAAGCGGCGGTGGTTACCCTTCAGTATGTGCCTTCCGAGGTTCAGATCGCAGATTTCTTCACCAAGGCACAACATGTATTTCTTGGCCTTTTGGCCCATTGAATGAGATGAGCTACTATTCAAACAAAAAATACCCTTAATGTATGCCTGCAAAATTACAATATCAAAATTTCCATGGTATTGATAACCATGTACTTGATATTAGTAGTGCATGATGCACTGCTCTTTTTCTGGCCCTGTACAATATGGATTAATTGATATTGAAATCTTGTTAAAACAATTATTACAAAGTAGCAATGAATGTCTCTTCTCAATAGAAGCATGGAATTCCTTTTTTCCCGGAAATTGGGAACTGATGAAACAAGTCTACATGGGAACAAATTTGTAGTGTTTTCTTATTTTGCATCTCTTTGTATATTCCCTCCTTTTCTTCTAAAGCCATATTTGACTACACGGATTATGCTGTTGGTCAAAGCCAGATCGTGTTAATTCCTTTGATGGCTGCACACACACACACACACACACACACACACACGTGCGTGTGTGCAGAGGCCCCGTATTCTTACCATACTCTGCTTTAACTCTTCCTTTTGTTGCAGGCTTATAATGAAGGGTGGCAGTATGGAGTTGAGTGGAAACATACTTGGTTTAAACATGGAGAGTAATGGCATCAGAGTTATCGAACCCTTTGACATGTCCGTGAAATATTCAAATGTGTCTGGAATGACAAATTTGCATCTGCTGGTTTCTGAAATATATATGAATTTTTCCTTTAGTATTCTGAGACTGTTTTTAGCTGTTGAGGAAGAAATTTTAGCATTTCTCAGGATGTCATCGAAGAAAATCTCACTGATGTGCTCTCAGTTTGATAAAGTTGCAACTATGCAGGGTATGCCAGAAATTTTAGTTTTGTTATTGGATTCTCTTACTTTTTAATCCAATCGCATCAAGTCTTATGTACTTTTGACTTTTTCTTAGGCAACGCAAATGATCAAGTGTACTCTTTCTGGCGACCTCGTGCTCCATCTGGATATGCCATTTTCGGCGATTTTCTCACACCAATGTTTGTGATTACTCTTTCATTCAGCTGTTTCTTTCTTTCTTTATTTTTTATTTGTCTTTTGATGGAACAAATTTTGTTAACATTGATGATTTATTTCATCTTAGGAATGACCCTCCCACTAAAGGAGTCCTTGCTCTGAACACAAACATTGTAAGGGTCAGAAGGCCTCTGTCATACAAGCTAGTCTGGCAATCTAGTCCTGCAAGAATAAGTGAGCTTCATCACAACGAAAAAGATTTGAAGAATAAGCTCTCTAATATAGACCAGTTCTGCTCTGTTTGGTTACCCGTAGCACCTGCGGGCTATGTTGCAATGGGTTGTGTTGTTTCAGCTGGAACTACTGAACCACCTTTATCTTCAGCTTTTTGTTTAACTGCTTCCTTGGTTTCTTCATGTGGTCTAAGGGATTGCATCGCACTGAGGTCAAATGAACATTACCTTAACTTTGTGTTGTTCACATTTATAGTGTGGCTATAGTAATTGCACATCACACATGTCTTTCAATTCTATTTTTCAGGGGTAATGCTAATATGACATTTTGGCGCGTTGATAATGCTTTTGGTTCCTTTTTACCGGGAGATCCTGCAAATATGAGTGTGCATGGAAATGCTTACGATCTTCGCCATATGCTGTTCAACAGTGTGGACTTGCCTTCCAAGACTAGCTCTAGAGGGCAAGATAGTCGGAATGATGCTTCTCAGCTAGAGAGATCAGCTTTGAACTCAGGTCGGATATTTGAAGCAGTAGCAAGCTTTGAACTGATTTGGTCAAATAATGGGATATCTACGCCAAAGAAACTCTCAATATGGCGTCCAATGTTGTCTGAAGGAATGTTTTACTTCGGCGACATTGCTCTTAATGGGTATAATTATGTGGTCAACTTTTGTCATCCTCTAACCGAGCTTTCTTAGTGATATGCAACTTTAAAATTAACTTTTAATGTAGGTATGAACCACCAAATTCAACTTTTGTCCTTCATGATACCGGTGAAGATACTTTTCTGAGAGCCCCAGAAGGTTATAAGCTTGTTGGTCGAATTAAGAAGCACAGGGGTACAGAGGGTGTGTCATTTTGGTATCCTCAAGCTCCACCAGGTTTTGTTGCTTTAGGATATGTTGCATCCAAAAGTTCACCAATGAAAGAAGACTTCAGTATGTTAAGATGTATTAGAAGTGACATGGTGACACGAGGTCAATTTTCCGAGGAAAGCGTATGGGATTCATCTTGTGCTAGAACATCTGAACCTTTTAGCTTATGGACTGTTGATAATGATGCTGGTACATTTCTTGTTAGAAGTGGATTTAGAAAACCTCCAAGAAGACTTGCACTTAAGCTTGCTGGTCCACCTACATCCAGCAGTTCTGACAGCATAATTATTGATGCTGAAATCAAAACCTTTTCTGTTGTTTCGTTTGATGATTATGGAGGAATGGTGAGTCTTGTCCAAGTGCACTTTAGCAATCAACTGCTATTTATTTTAAGATCTCAATTGTATGTTATGATCAGTGGCCTGTGTCTTTGTTTAATGTGTTGATAGCTGTTCGTATGATGCTGATTTCTTACTTAAATGTGTATTAGTCTATGTTCTCATATTCATTTTTCAACTTTTCTTTGTAGATGGTGCCATTATTTGGAATGTCCTTTGATAGTGTTGGATTTAGTTATCATGGGGGTCCACACCATCTAAATGCAACTGTGAGTTTGTCACTTGTGGCCAGATCTTATAATGACAAGTACAATTTGTGGGAACCCTTCGTTGAACCAACAGATGGGTTTCTTAGGTAACTCCTCCATAAATTGATTCCTATGAGATATAAATCATTCTTGTTGGCATCCTTCTTAGTTTTCAATGTCCATGTTTTTACATTTTTTCCAGTGCTTTAATCTCAAGGTTGACTGTAGACTTATGTCTTTTTTATTTGTTGTTGCCAAGTTTTGTTATTTACTAATTGCTTGTGCTTGGATAATTCACAAACTGGTTTGGCCTGATTTGCTTGCCCATCAGGCCATATGACATGTAAACCTATATTATACCCAGAATCAGAGACTAAATGAACTGATTTTTTTCTTGTTGAATTATTGTTACTTTGTAATTTGGCTCCTCATTTTTTTTAATGGATTTTAGGTACCAATATGACGTGAATACACCAGGTTCTCCTGGCCAACTCCGTATTACCTCAACACGAGATCTGAATTTGAATGTATCAGTTTCCAATACAAATATGTTATCACAAGCTTATGCTAGCTGGAACAATATTACCCTTGGTGGTGAATTACACAGGAAGGTCCATCATCTCTATCCACTTCTGACTACCTAATCAGTTTTCCTTTTTTGTGCTATTCTTAAGCTGAATTTTAACATGTTGTCATCTTTGCCATCTGTTCAGTTTTAAGCACTTAGTACTCATTTCTGTCATCATTTATTTAATGATTTAGTGTTCTTTTATTCTCTGACCAGGAGGCATTTTCTCCTACCGAGAGGTCAATTCTTGATGTGCATCAAAGAAACTACTATGTTATCCCACAAAACAAACTTGGCCAAGACATATACATAAGAACAGCCGAATATAGGAGTTCAGATATTACTTTGTTGCCATCTGGGGATGATAGATCTATAAAAGTTCCAGTTTCAAGGGATCTACGGGATTCTCATTTAAAGGGGAAATCTGTTAGGTTATATCGTTTGATGATAACTGCTATTCTCGCAGATGCTGAGGTAAGTCTTTTGCATTCAACCATGTACTGTTTGATGTTGTAGATGAACATTCCAGCATTTCTGCTGTATTTGCATGTTTGCATAATGCTTGTTTGTTGATGAAATGGTAGTGACGCATTACTCCACAAATTCCTAATTGTTTTGTTTTGTCATATGCACATGTGCACATAGCATGTAAAGCTAGCACCAAGCCAGTTACCACTGAGTGGTTGCTACCTGTTCCTGGCTGGTTATTGACTGTAACCTAATCAACAACCATGGTTATCATGGTGTCCCAGCGAGGCGAGTCACCTTTGAGGCGCTGGGACCCCTAGGCGACAGATAGATGACCAAACAAAATGTAGCAACAAATATAGTAATATATTAATATACTAAATTACTGAATAACCATGGATACTCGATACCATTTTTTCAAAATAAACTGAGAATGTTCCAAGGACAATGACATTCAAACATCGATATAATGTTCCAAGGACAAGGACAAGGACATTCAAACATCGCGAACCCGATGATTTTGATGTGCCAACTCATGCTGTAAAAGTTAACATTAGAAATCCTAAATGTATCAACGTTAGAAAAAATAAATAGGAGAAACGATGGAGCATGGGCAGCTCGGCTGGTCTAACCCAAACAGCCCAAGCAGCCCATCCTAATGCCCTTCTCCTAACTAGTCCATCTCTCTCCTAACCACCTCCATCGCTTGGCTCATCCCACTTCCACTGCCCTCCAGCTCCTGCAGCTGCTATCTCCACTTCAACTCCACTTCTCCCACTGCTTTGTTTCTTCCTCCGCATCGCTAACCGCCACGGCCTTTGCGACAGGTACCTAGCGGCATGCCCTAGTGGCGACGGCAACGTCTAGTTGTGATGGAGGCCATGCTTATCACGACGCCGCGATGGGTTGGAGGTGATGGGATCTAGACGTGATGCCGCAATGGGCTGTTGGCGACTGAGGCGACGGGCTGGAGGCGACGACGGAGCTCCTCCATGTGCTTGGGTTTACCCGACTGCATCCCGACTCCTCTGCTTTTATGGTTTTATCCGACCTCATGTTCACTTGGCGTATGCCTGGAGGAGGTGATGCCGCGATGGGCTATAGGTGACGGAGGCGACGACGGAGCTCCTCTCCACGCGCTTGGCTTTATCCGACTGCATCCCGACTCCTCTGCTTTTATAGTTTTATCTGGCCTCATGTTGACTTGGCGTACACCTGGCTGCCTCCACCGCGACGCCTAGGCGCTCGCCGCCTTGACTGGACATCTAGGCGGTCACCTGACGAACTCCAGCCAAGGCACGGGTCTTGGCGACTCCCTCCGGTCGCTGGATGCCTAGGCGGCGACCAGGCATCGCCTAGATGACGTCGTGATAACCATGCCAACAACAACAGTTGAGCCTTTTATCCCAAACAAGTTGGGGTAGGCAAGGAATGAAACTCAATCAAAGTCAATACAGCCTCTAAGCCTTCGATCTTAAATCATGGTTTTGGTATGTGGATCGCTAACTTCCATGTCTTCCTGTCCAATGCCAACTCTTCGGATACATTCCAATTCTTCAAGTTGGTAGCCAGTAACTTGGCTGGTAATGGCCAGTTTCCATCCAATGAACTGTTCTTAAATGTTCTAGCTTGTATTTTCTGACAAAAATGTCAAATTGGGTGTTCAGATACAAATATACTAGAGAACCCAAATACCCGACTAGAAAAATTCACAATCTGAAGTAACACATTGTGCGATGTTCCAGATTGGATTCCGTTAACCATCTAATCTTCAGAAATGCTGATCTTGGTCTTATACTCCCATAGCATAACTAACTGCATCATATTGTAGTACCAAAAGAAGATTTTAAGAGAAAATGCCACCATTACTATGCAGTTAACTACTACATCAGGAGATGTAGCCAAGAAACATTTTTTTTTCTGTAACTGTTAATATTTATAGGGTCTATTTCCTTCCTTTCACATTCAGGGCCTGTTTGGAACACAGTGATTTCATGGAAGTTGGCTTGGTAAACATGTTCACTTGCCATGCCATTGGTGATTCTCATCCGAATGAGAAAACATGTTTTTTTAAGCTATCTATGTTTGTGGAGCATCACATGAGATTGTTATTTATATATGGAATGCCTTTGCTTAGAAGTACTGAACTTTCATATTGAATTTATTTGCTTTGTACGTCAAATTCTGAAATTTTTGTTAACTTATTTGCTAAATAAATTTCAGTAAGGACATTTTTTCGGCTCATCCTAACCATAGGTTTTCCTTCACAGATCAAGGTTGGTAAAGGGTTAGCAACTGGTGAATATTTGGCGGCAGTACGACTCTATTCAGAAGATCGTTCTATATCTGATGTTCAGCAACAGAGTGCTCGTACTTGTGCTGCTGCTGGAGAAAACTCTTCACAAAGCATCAGAAAGGTGAACTGGAATGAAATGTTCTTTTTCAAAGTCGAATCTGAGGTACACAAACTGAGTTCATTGTGGCATATGTATACTCTTACTTTGTATTGTGGTTATTGCTCTGAAATCTATATTTTATGTTCATTAACATTTTTTTCTACTCCAAACATTTCAGGAGAATTATGTTCTGGAACTTCTTGTCCTTGATGCTGGTAGAGGTTTGTGGTTTTGGTGTGCAACAAATGTCACTTTTGTTTATTTTCCTACACTTTTTTTATTTTCTATCGTGTCTACCGACAGGTCAACCAGTTGGTATTTACTCTGCTCCATTGAAGCAAGTAGCGCAAAAGCTCCCTTCTACCTCAAGTTCTAACTGTGCTAAATTCGATTTGACTTTAGGAGACCTTATGTCAACAAAGGCAGTGGTGAGAACTGATGTTCAAACATGATATAGATTAGTCATTTTGTTTATTAGAATAAAATACACACATAATGTGCCTCTGGGAGGTTTATACTAAAATATGATTGCATGACATTAAATATATTTATTTCCAGGAGCACGATACTGTTAAACCTAGTGGAAAAATAAGATTCACGGTGCTTGTTTCTGGTAGAGCTAATGTACAACAAGGGAGCAGAGCTAGTGCTAGCCGAAGCAGGACCGGATATATTCAAATTAGTCCTTCGAAAGAAGGACCTTGGACAAACATGAAGCTAAATTATGCTGTCCCAGCAGCATGTTGGAGGTTTGGCGATTGTGTGATTGCTAGTGAAGCAACAGTCAGTGAGGGCAACAGATATGTCAGCATACGTTCCCTTGTGTCAATTGCTAATATGACTGATTTTGTTATCGATTTGCGTCTAAAAGGAAGATATTCTCAAAGCACACGATCAGATGGACAGGGAGATAATCCTGATGAAGATGAACAAATTTCATTCGGACTGTTAGATCCTGGTTCTACTGCTCCGGTCCCATTATCAGGCCTCTCACATCCTGTTGTGCCTTATATGTTGCAACTAAGACCGATGATTCATCATGAACTAGTGCAGTACTCCTGGAGTGATGTGCAGGAGAGGCGCAGCCAAACTGAGTTCCGAAATGATGAGATCCTAGATATATGTGTATCAGATCTGTATGAATCAGAAAATTTACTGTTCTGCTCACAGATAGATGGCACTTCCAGTACTTGTCAAGGACTATGGTTTTGTTTGAGTATAGACGCCAAGGAAATAGGGAAAGATGTTCACATGGATCCAATATATGATTGGAGCATTGTCATCAAATCCCCATTATCTTTAACATATTATCTTCCCATTTCTGCACATTACACTGTTAGTTCTAGCCACCTTAATGAGGAAGATACAAGTTGCTCCCAGGGTACCTTAAATCCTGGTGAGGTTGTGAAGGTTCAAAATGTTGATCCAAGAAATCCTTTGTACTTATCCCTTGTTCCGCATGGGGGATGGGAATCAGTACATGTACGTATAAACTTCTTTTTGTTCATATTTGTTGTCTTACCTTTTTATTAGTGTTGAGTGTTGTCCTGTTTTTGCTATTTGAAGGAGCCTGTTCCTATATTTCATCCAACAGAAGTTCCTTCAAAATTTATTAATCTACGAAGTTCTCTATCCGGAAGGTGATAATACAAGCATGGAAATACTTTTTCGATAATATTCAAAAACAGTATACAATCTTATTCTATTTGTCTTTCATTTCCTTTGTAGGATTGTACAGATTATGCTTGAACAAAGCAGTGATAAGGACTATTTGATGGCAAGGGCTATCAGAATTTATGTTCCCTATTGGATATCGTTTGCAAGATTGCCGCCACTTACTCTGCAATTCATTGATATCTCTGGAAGAAGAGACAAGAGGCGTTTTCTTACACGTCCAAATTTGGAAAGGAGTGAGAAGGTCCTCTATGATATAAAACATGAAGAATTGGTTGAGGGATACACTATAGCTTCTGGATTAAATTTTAAGGGCTTAGGCCTCAAAGCATGTGTCTGCAGACATGGAGGATGTTTTGGATCCCTCAGAGATCTATCACCTCTTGGCGACATGGTTAGCTACTTAGCTTCGATATTTGCATTTGTTGCTTTTTCTGAACCACTTTGATTCTTAAGATGACGTTTTTATCTCTTCAGGATGGTGCAGTTGATCTTTCTGCCTATGATGATGATGGAAAATGCACACATATTCTCCTTTGCTCAAAGCCATCCTCATATCAGGCTGTTCCAACTAAGGTAACTGCATGTTAATCTGCAACTTCATATCAGAAGTGTCAATCAGTTAACTTCATGTCATGGCGCAACAGGTTATCCATGTACGCCCATATACGACATTCACAAACAGGGTTGGACAAGATTTATACATAAAACATAGTGTTGGAGATGAGCCGAAGGTCCTACATGCACATGACTGGCGGGCATTCTTTATGTACTCTGAAGGGGGGCCTGACAAACTGCAGGTACTAGTACCACATCATTCTTAATGATAGCTCCACATAGGTTACTTGTATGCATAAATTGTTTATGAAGACATTATTCAGAACTAAACAAATATGTTAGTACTTGCTTTTCAGCAGGATCTTTTGTTAGCTCTCCACTCCATTTTGCGATTGTTCTTGATATGTTGTTTGGTTGTTTACACAACATTTGAATCAACAGGTGCAGTTTAAGTTTTGTACATTGCACCTTTAGTTGGTCCATTTTTCATTTTCTTATCAGGGTAGTATGCTTGTATTGGTTATGCAAATCATTATTATTTCAAAACGTGTGGTTTTATGATTAGTAGAGTATCTCATAAATAGTATGCATGACTTACTCAAGGTTTGGCATCTAAGGGGACTAAGGAAGCACACTGGACTTCCTGGTCTTATGCCTCCCATAATGCAGCTCTCATAGATCTATACTATTTTACTTATGCAAACATTAGCTATGTGGAGAAATAAGAATAATATGCAAATAGCATGATGTATGCCTGCATTACCTTACAAAAAGGAATAATTGTGATCATGTCAGGATGTTACTATTAGCTCTACTCTTTACAAGATACCACATTTTCCTTCAGTTTATTGCTTCTTGATCTAATGATTCAAATGCGTATATTTTACAATTGTGAACTGTGTTTAATCTGAAGGTCCGGCTGGTGGATACCGACTGGTGTCAGCCTCTGGATATAGTAAAAGAAGACTCCATTGTTATAGCAATGAGAAAGCAGGATGGTACTCAGAAATTTGTAAAAGCTGAGATACGTGGCTACGAGGAAGGTTCAAGATTCTTGATTGTATTCCGTTTGGGGCCAGCAGATGGACCAATCAGGTAGTAAGAGATCTTATGACAGCATGCAGATCTTAGTTATAACAGCTTACAGACATCTGTTTTACATTTATCTAACTATGACCGTGCCATGATTGCATGCAGGATTGAGAACCGGACGAGGAGTACAATTATCGGCGCTTGCCAGTCTGGTTTAGGTAAAGATAATTGGATCCAAGTGAAACCACTTTCGACCAAAAAATATTCTTGGGATGATCCGTATGGTCAGAAAGCTATTGATGTTGGCATCCAGAAAGGAGATGTTACTTGCTTCCAGTGTGTTGACCTTGAGAACTCAGTTGAAAGTTCAACCAGTTTTAGGGAACATGGCGTCAAGTTCAATATTGTTGAGACTGCTGATCTTACGATATTGAAGTTTGCTGATTACCCAAGAAGACAGGAGAATGAATATGGCTCACATGGATCTGAACTGATTGATCAATCATCGGCGTTGAAGCCAAATGAGACAGAGACAGGTGCTGGGCCTTTAGAGCTTATTGTTGAACTTGGAGTTGTTGGAGTCTCTTTAATTGATCATAAGCCGAGAGAGCTTTTATACTTACATCTGCAGAAGGTTTTCATCTCATACATGACTGGTTATGATTCTGGGACCACTAGCAGGTATAGCTGCCCACTCACATACTGTTCCATCAAAATTATGTTTCATACATCTCAAAAAAATTATGTTCATATATACACGTGGTTGCTGAGAATCACCTTCTTCTGAGCAAGAGTAATGCCCTTCAATTCACTTGTTTCTGCACTCCATCTTATGCATCTAAGTTATATTAGTTCTTGAAGTTGCTCTTTTGACAAAACGTCGTGACAGACAGTTTCACCATATTGAGCTAAAGAAAATTCATGTTTAATGTTTGGCTAAAAAGGTGCATGTGTTGATTCATAGAAAATGTTGGCATCTAGCATGTTCTTTTGGTTTGTTGTCACTTTCCCATGCCGTACTAGACCAACTGCTTTATTTAGGCGAATCACAGCTCCTCCATTTTTTCTAGCCAACATCTGTGAACAATGGTTGAATGGTTACCAATGACATAGCTATGAAACTAGCCATATAACATGTTTTTTTTCTTATTCTAGTGTTGCTTATGCTGACTCTTTCTGATGATATGCAACTTTTTTCAGGTTTAAGTTGATTATTGGCCATTTGCAACTAGATAATCAATTGCCACTGTCTACAATGCCTGTTGCATTGGCAACTGAGTGTATGCCTGATTCAAACCATCCTGTTTTCAAAGCGAACTTTGCTGTAAGCAATGTTACTTCAAATGGTATTCAAGTCTATCCGCATGTCTATATCCGGGTAATATTTGTTACTGTGCATATTTTGACAAATAAGGCTATACAGTATCGACAATACTAAAAATAGAACACTGTGTTTATTCTAGGTAACTAACCAAACATGGAGATTGAACATTCATGAACCAATTATTTGGGCACTGGTTGACTTCTACAACAATATTCATTTTGTCAGCACCACCAGCAGCTCAACTGTCACTGAAGTAGATCCTGAGATACGAATAGAGTAAGCACCAAAGTTGAAGTTATTTTGCCATATGATTTCCAGAGCATCTGTTAGACAATTTATTTCCGAGATGAGTATATTTGCATTTGAGTTGCTTCTGCTACTAACATGCTACCAATTTGATGCATTAAGTTGTCCACCTGTAATTAATATTGAAATCTGGAGTTCTGGACTAGCACAACATTTGTTATCCTGATGAAGGTTCTAAATAGCGCATAGTGGGTTCATAGTGGATTGGATTCGGTGTAGTGGATAGCGTGTAGCGGGCAAGACATTCACATGTAAAAACTATTCATAATTTGGAGTTATATATGTGATTATTTTGACTTTTTAGTATCAAACTAATGTAAAATAAACTTCTTGCATCAGTTTGTAGCATGACATCTGTACATTCCGAGTTTCTAATAAACTCACAATTTCAACTTGCTAGAGAACAACGTTAATTAGAACTTAGGAAATACAAATAATACATGTATGAGAAATTAGTTCAAATTAGATTACATATAAGGCAATTTTCAAGCGATCAAGCTCATATAGTGGCCTTACAAGTGATATAGCAGAGCACTATAGTGGCCTGACAAGTGCTGTAGCGGCCGCTATATTCCAAAATGCTATTTTGGACCTCTACTTCATCGTGGTAGTGTTTATACCCCATGGACGCTATTGTGGACACTGCCAGCACTATTTTGTACCTTGGTCCTGAGATGTTTACCCTTTTCTTGAAAGAGGACTCGAACACAATTTGAGACAGTATTGCAAAGAATGATCAAACAACACTGTTTTCCAGTTTGGTTGCTTGCACACTATAACATTTGAATTGCTAGCTGAAACCTGTGATATACCTGCATGTATTTATCAGACATTGTTTATCATTGTCTACTTCAAACTGTTTGCCATGTGATATTTAAGATAATTCTGGGTCTTGCCAAAAACTTGCTTCCAAAAATTTTGTGATGACTGTAGTGCTTATAAAGGTAAGCTCCAGATTCAATGTTCTTTGTATTGGAACCTATATTTATGCTAATTTATGGAGTTTTGGTGAAACATCATTTTCTAGACAAATATATCTACAAAAAATGTATTTTGTGCGCCCTACGAAGATGTGTGGGTGTTCCCATGTAACCATTAAACCATATTGGATTCTTTCACATCTCGGTCTGGCCTGTATTCTTGTCCTATTGTTTTCACATGTAAGACTTCTGCAGTAGTGCAGTGGCACCATTCAATCTAGAGAAAAGTCACATTTTATGTTTCAGTATGCAGGGTTCAAAAGTAGGACAACAAAATCAGCTTTTTTTTTCCTTTTGTAATTTTCTTAATCCAATTATTTTGGTTTCTCAGTAGAAACTAGAAAGTGTTCTGGAATTTGATAATTTCTTGGTCATGCTACCTAATGTGTTGAAAATAAGCACCATTGTACTATGTGTCCACTCCACTTTTAGTAATTTCAATTTAATATAGTTCTACAAGTACCAGCTAGCACATATACTAACAATTCGTGTTCATGTGGTCCACTCCAATTTAGTGGGGTATTTGTTAAATTCTTGTGATAACATTACAAAAGCATCGATTTCTACTACTGATATCTTTGAACATAAGTTAGATGGAATACCACATGACATAATTGACAAAGCATTTTATATTTTACAGGCTTGTTGATATTTCAGAGATAAGGCTGAAAATATCTTTGGAAACTGCGCCTACTCAAAGGCCACGTGGTGTCCTTGGCATATGGAGCCCTGTCCTATCTGCTGTCGGCAATGCATTTAAGATTCAGGTAGCTTAACCTTATTTACTGGGTAAAGCATTCAATAACCAGCACCAATTTCATCAGAATCCAGGAACTTTGACTGAATTTTATGAATGCCGTTCTGTCATTTGGTTCTAAAAAAATTAGGAAAATTTCTATCATATTGTCAATGGATGGGACTGCCAACAGCGACCCTTACCTGCTTCTTAGAAGCATGACCCCCCTTTTTTTGTGTAGGTGCAACCGAGCAGGTGGGAATTTTGGGGGTTGTGTGTGTGTGTTTTCTTTTGTGGGGTGAGATAGGTTACAGCTAGTCTGTGTTGCTCTTGATATCCTTGTTTTTTATATGGGTGTAAGCACTGGTGGAACCTGATCGTTTTTGTAGAATTATCATCTGGTGGTAGACCTTTTCCATGGTACTATGCATGTTCTGTACATATCAATACAATAGTTAGAAATACGGCAGCCCCTGAGCCCTCTGGCAAATCCAGGTTAGAAATCTTGTTAGTCCTCTCTTCATAATTTCAGGTCCATCCACTTTAGAGGAGTTTAATTAGATTGTACAAGATTATTTCTAACTGGATTGCACAAGTTATGCAATGTTGATTCAATCAAACCATAGGCTGAGTCCGTGGAACTCCCGAGAGGATGAGGAAGTCTTAACTCAGTGCCTTTGTTACGTGCACGATCCGCACACGCAACGGGGATGAGATAGGGCCCTTAACGGGCGAAACGAGTCACATATCGGCTTAGCGCCTTGGTATTGCGGAGCCACCGCCGCTTATCGATGGTAGCGCTCGATCCGCTAGAGATTTGGTTTACTCATTGCTTGGATGCATAATACATACGGTGTTGTCCCTTTTATAGGATGGCTAGACTTGACCCCTAAGAAACCTATTCTTGTATTAAGGAAACTAATCCCTATTACATGGAAATAATTTAAAAGGAAACAAACCCAAATAATAAGGAAACTAATTATTCTAATCCTAATTAATGACATGTCGCCATGCACCACGCCCCGGTCAGTTATGGCTCGCCGACCCATAACATTATCCCCTTGCGAATCAACCTTGTCCTCAAGGTTGAAGTTTGAAGATTCGCACGAGATGAAGCGTTGGGCCTTTGGTGCGGCGCGCGTGAGGTTGGAGATGCGATCTTCGATGATCACCGTGGTAGGAGGATCGTCGGCTCTGATACCAAATTGTTACGTGCACGATCCGCACACGCAACGGGGATGAGATAGGGCCTGTTAGAGATATATTCTCTTACTGTTTTCTGTAGATAAGTTTCCTTATCGGTTGTAACCAAATATGGTTGTTGTAATCTGATTATACCTTCTATACTTATCCCTTTGGGATGTATATAAATACATGCTCTGCCATCCTAGAGATGTGCGGTAGCTTTCCCTATTCTTTTCCCTTCTACATGGTATCAGATTGATTCGATTCTTTTCCTACCACGGCCCCCCATGTCGTCCGCTTCCTCCGCTGCACCGCTCTCCTCCTTGGCTTGGCCTCGCTCCGCCACACAGACTCTCCTCCTCATGGGCTTCTTTCCTGTCTTTGCTAGATCTCGCCACGCAGAACTTCACCAAGCTGACATCTTTCTCCGCTTTTCTTGGCGCCACGGCCTTCTCCACCACATCGACGGCTCGGCTCTCTCCCCGATGACGCCACCGATCTCCGACGATTATGCTTGTCCCTTCGTCATGTACGGCGCCATCTCTCCCGAGGTGCTCGACATTGTCCTCGACAGCAGCAGCAGACGCCGCGATCTATGGGTCGCCACCGATACTGCTTCGCGGAACAAGGAGAGCAGGGCGATCGTTCTCCTCAACGAGTTCCACAGCCTTCAACAGGGTGACCTCTCCGTCACCGCTTATTGCAAGGAGCAGAAGCGGCTCGCCGACGCTCACTGGCGACGCCGACACGCCCATTGATGATCGCTCTCGGTGCCGAACGCTTCCGCGCCTCAACAAGACCATGTCACATGCCGCCACGGCCATTGCCATGACCACGCCATCGCCGACTTTCATTGCCGCCAGATCGAACTTCGGAAGAGACGCGTCTCGGCTACGCCATAGGCCGAGTCGCCAATAGCTTCTCGCCACCACCAACAAAGCTCCTCCCCGTTTCAGATGCTTGCCGCGGTGATAACCGCGTGATGGCTCTTCCCACAAGAACAAGAAGCAATGGAAGAAGAAAGGCAACGGCGGGTTCTCCTCTGCTCCCCGTCCGCCTTTCCCCACCGCAATGGGTTCTGCTATAATCCCAACCCCGGCCAATACTGGGCAATGGGCGTCTCGGGCAATGGGCGCTTCCTCCTCGCTTTTTCACGCCTTCCAGACGCGCGACCGCATTCTTGGCCCTCGCCTCAGCCTTTTCACCTCGGCTGCCCTCGCTTCACGCTCACCTTTCTACACCAATCGCTGCCTCGACAAGGTTGGTCTCATCTCTGCCAATAACAACTTCCACCAAGAACCTTGGTCGGGTCATGGATTCAGCGCATCCGCCACATGACGCCTGACGATGGTAACTTGCTTTGTCCATCGCTGCTTTCCTCCGTCTCATGTGACCGCTTGTAATGGTTCTACCATTCCTATCACCCTTGCTGGTTCCAGTACCATAACTTCTTCTTCTGGCTCTTCCTTTCAATTGAATCGCGTGCTTCATGTTCCCTCTTTGATTCGTAATTTGCTTTCTGTTCGTCAATTCACCCGTGACAATGCATGCTCAATTGAATTTGATCCTTTCGGTTTCTCTGTAAAGGACCTGCACACGAAGCAGACTCTTCATCGCTGCAATAGCCGTGGAGACCTCTACGTTTTTCCTGCTGTCCCAGCCCGCTCCACCAACAATTTTGCTTCCTTTGCAGTCTCTTCGGAGGTGTGGCACCGCCGTCTTGGCCATCCAGGACGTGACTCCACCACCCACATTCACAAACCAAAGGCCATACAAATAAAACCATGTTCTTCTTTATGTCATGCCTGTCAACTCGGCAAAAGTGTTCGTTTACCTTTTGATTCCTCCAAAACTGTATCCAGCAAACCTTTTCAATTAATCCATTGTGATTTATGGACTTCTCCTGTGGAAAGTATTTCTGGATGTCAATATTACCTTGTTATTGTGGATGATTTCTCCCATTTCTTTTGGACTTTTCCCCTCCATCGTAAGTCAGATGTTCTGCCTAAACTACAGTCATTCTTTGCTTTTGTCCAAACTCAATTCAGCGTTCCCATTTGTGCTTTGCAAACAGATAATGGCAAAGAGTTTGTCAACTCCGCTGTTCTTGCCTTTTTTGATAGCACAGGTGTCATCCTTCGCTGCTCTTGCCCATACACTTCACCTCAAAACGGCAAGGCCGAGCGTGCTCCGTATAATCAATGACGCTAGCGACTCTCCTTCTTCAGCTAACCTTCCTCCTCGCTTTTTGGGCAAGCATCGCTCTGACTACTTACCTTCTCAACCGCCTCTAGTACCACTCTTTCCCACAAAACTCCATATGAGGCTCTCTACAACATATTACCATCCTATGACCACATTCGTGTCTTTGGTTGTTTATGTTTTCCTAACACCACCGCCATAATGATTTCACAAGCTTCAACCTCGATCCACACCTTGTGTGTTTCTGATATCCTCCTAACCACAAAGGCTATTTGCATACGATCCTAAGAGTCGCCAGATCATTCTTTCTCGCCATGTAGTCTTTGATGAGTCAACCTTTCCTTCGCCTCACTTACCTCGCCTCCGAGCACTTGGCCATGAGATCTTTTTTTACAGAGGACGTGGCTCGCTTGGCGCATCGCCACCCAAACCGCCGGTTCATGCAGTCTACTCCCTGGCCCACTGCAAAGATCGCTCCAGCCGCTTCAGACTGCGCCAGCCTCCCAGGATGTCCCTTCCCTGGCTCGGCCTGGTGTGTCCAGATCTGCGCCAGTTCTCCAGGACGCCTCTTCCCTGGCTCGGCCTGGTGTCGGTCCTCATCCTATGAGGACGCGGGCTAAAGATGGCATTGTGGCCCCTGTTTGTCGCTATGGCTTCTCCGTCTCAACGCCACCGCAAAGACTTGCCTCGGATCCCATCGCTTTATCTTGATCTCCTATTCCGAAGACTTATCTGACTGCTTTGAAGGATCCTCAATGGCGGCAGGCTATGGCAATGGAGTTTCAGGCACTTGTTGATAATGGCACATGGGTTCTCACCTCGCCCCTCCGTGTGCTAATATCGCCTCGTGCAAATGGGTTTTCAGCATAAGTATCACCGATGGTACTCTTGCCCGCCACAAAGCTCGTTGGGTTGTCCGTGGCTACTCTCAACAACCTGTATTGATTACGACGAGACCTTCACCCTCAGAGTCAAGCTTCGCCACCATTCGTGATCATTCTTAGTATTGCCATCTCTGGGCTGGTCTATTCGCAATTGGATGTGAAGAATGCTTTTCTCCACGGGACCTCAATGAGATAGTTTATTGTGAGTAGCCTTCGGATTTGTCGACCGCCATCCTCGCATGTATGCAAACTTATCAAATCCTTTATGGGCTCAAACAAGCTCCGCTGCGTTCGGTACCATCGGTTTTCTACCTACCTCACTAAGTTGGGATTCACTGCTGCAACTTCGGACACCTCGTTGTTTGTTTTCCGACATGGTGACCAACTTGCTTATATTTTGCTTTATGTGGATGATATCATTATCACAAATTTCTCCATCGATGCTCTTTTGTTGTCATACCGACCGCTCTCTTCACTCGGAGTTTGCGATGACTGATCTTGGTGATCTTCACTATTTCCTTGGTATTTCAATCACCCGATCAGCCACCGGTCTACTTTTTGTCCCAAATGCAAGATGCTTTGGACCTTCTGCGTCGTGTTTGGTATGAGTGATCACATCCTACCATCACACCCATTGATACTCGGTCCAAGCTTCATGCATGAAGGTGCTCGCCTTCCGATCCTCGGATTATCGCAGCATTACTGGGGCTCTTCAGTACCTCACTTTGACTCGGCCAGATATTCAGTATGCTGTTCAACAAGCTTGTTTGCACATGCATGCTCCACGGGAACCTCATTTTGCTCTTGTCAAGCGCATTTTGCGTTACATCAAGGGTACTATTGATGATGGATTGTTCCTTCCGGCTTCATCTTCGTCTGATTTAATTGCATACTCTGACGCTGATTGGGCCGGATGTCCTGATTCCCGTCGTTCCACCTCGGGTTTCGTGGTTCACCTCGGCGACAGCCTTGTTTCTTGGTCCTCCAAGGCAACTTTCACCGCCTCTCGCCCAATCAAGCCGAGTACCGTCGCGTGGCTCATGTCGTCGCTTCGAATGTTGTCGGATTCGCCAACTCCTTCAGAACTCCATCTTTCTTCCAAGAAGGCCACCGTTGTTCATCGTGACAATGTTAATACTTTATATGTCGCAGAAATCCACCCAACACAAGCGCACTCAAGCATATTGAGATTGATATCCATTTCGCGGCGAAAAAGTCTCCATCGGCCAAGTCCGTGGTGCTTCATGTTCCATCCGCCTTCAATTTGCCGATGTGATGACCAAGGGTTTGCCATCAAAGATGTTTCGAGTTCAAATCCATCTTGGCGTTGCTTCACCTCCCACGCGATCATGTGGTGTTGTTAGAGATATATTCTTTCTCGTCAGAGATAAGTTTCTTATCTGTTGTAACCAAATATGGTTGTTGTAATCGATTATACCTTCTATACTTATCCCTTTGGGATGTATATAAATACATGCTCGCCATCCTAGAGATGCGCGGTAGCTTTCCTATTCTTTTCCCTTCTACAGGCCCTTAACGTAAGCTAAACGAGTACGTTGTCAAAGCTAGCGCCTTGGTCGCATTTGAGCCACCGGCCATTATCGATGGCGCTACCGATCCGCTAGAGACTTGGTTTACTCATTGCTTGGATGCATAATACATACCGTGTTGTCCCTTTTATAGGGATGGCTAGACTTGACCCCTAAGAAACCTATTCTTGTATTAAGGAAACTAATCCCTATTATATGGAAATAATTTAAAAGGAAACAAACCCAAATAATAAGGAAACTCATTATTCTAATCCTAATTAATGACATGTCTGCCGCACCACGCCCCGGTTGTTATGGCTCGCCGACCCATAACATTATCCCTCATGAATCAACCTTGTCCTCAAGGTTGAAGTTTGGAAGATTCGCACAAGATGAAGCGCTGGGCCTTCTGGCCTACGAGGCGGAGGTTGGAGATGCGATCTTCGATGGTCACCGTAGTAGGAGGATCATCACTCGATACTAAATTGTTACGTGCACGATCCGCACACGCAACGGGATGAGATAGGGCCCTTAACGTGGCGTAAACGAGTACGTTATCGGTTAGCGCTTGGTGCATTTGAGCCACCGGCCGCTTATCGATGGCGCTACCGATCCGCTAGAGACTTGGTTTACTCATTACTTGATGCATAATACATACGGTGTTGTCCCTTTTATAGGGATGGCTAGACTTGACCCCTAAGAAACCTATTCTTGTATTAAGGAAACTAATCCCTATTACATGGAAATAATTTAAAAGGAAACAAACCCAAATAATAAGGAAACTAATTATTCTAATCCTAATTAATGACATGCTGCCATGCACCACGTCCTGGCTGTTATGGCTCGCTCGACCCATAACAGCCTTAGTTGAGTACCATAAATGCTGATGGTAATCAAGAGTGAAGCCGTTAGGCTTAGCTTTTATTGGAATGAGTGATATGGCCTGAATATCTTAAACCATAGTGCTAACTGCTAACAGCAGAGGCTATTTTTGACATTTGGTAGGCAATTCTGTAGAGATCCAATATGGAAGGGTACTCTGCTTACTAAGAGTTAAGAGGGGACAAGTTTATTTTTACCTGCCTGAATTTTATCTTGTCAGAAGTTGACCAAATGTATTCATGTTCCAATTCAAAACCCTTGCACAAGTTTTGTTTCTGAGTTGTGAACTACAAGATATATTTTCAGTCTGATCAGCTGTAATTTCTTCCCTTGATGTTTGCTTTAGGTGCATCTGCGGAAGGTCATGCACAAAAGTCGGTTTATGCGGAAGAGCTCCATCATCCCTGCTATCGTGAATCGAATCAAAAGGGATCTGATCCACAATCCTCTTCATCTAATCTTTTCTGTAGATTTTCTTGGAGTGACAAAATCCACTTTGTCATCACTAAGTAAAGGATTTGCTGAGCTCTCTACTGATGGGCAGTTTCTTCAACTGAGATCAAAGCAGGTGAAATTTCGTGTTTGTGGTTTATTCCATCCTTGTTTATGTTAACCCCACCAGACACTTCAAGTTGAATATGATTCAGGTTTGGTCAAGGAGAATCACTGGCGTTGGTGATGGACTTGTTCAAGGGACTGAAGCATTTGCTCAGGGTTTGGCTTTTGGGGTTTCTGGTGTTTTAAGAAAGCCAGTTGAGAGTGCCCGACAGTATGGTGTTATCGGCATTGCACATGGTCTTGGCCGTGCTTTTGTGGGGTTTATTGTTCAACCTTTAAGTGGAGCCCTGGATTTTTTCTCATTGACAGTTGATGGAATTAGTGCCAGCTTTATGAGATGTGTGGATATTCTGAATAACAAATCTGTTCCTCAGAGGATTAGAGATCCTCGTGCTATTCACAGGGATCGTGTTATAAGAGAGTATGACAAAGTAGAAGCTGCTGGCCAGGTGCATTGCATTTTCATCGTTCTTATCCTTTTTTTCCTTTTGCTTTTAGGGAATTGTAGGATAGATAATTAGATATGCCTATAGAAGAAGCTTGAATTTTGTAAAGCTTGTGAAATGATCAATAGACTGTAGTTAGCCTTTTCCCTTAAAAAAACTATTTTAGCTTTGACCATCAACTGTCTTTATGAATATTTGGATTGACCATAAAAATATTTTCATAATATTAACTATAACATTTTTTAAATTACGTTACAACAGAAATTAGAGGTCAAAGTTGCTCTTTATGGGGGGGAATAGCTCGTTAATGGGATCATGGGCTCGGTTCAAAATTAATTTCTATTACACACATTAATTTGTTTATAATTGAAATGAGTCGATTTCAAATGGAACTCAAATCACGCCCGGGATCGACTTGGCTTGGCTCGTTAGCTCGATTGTGAAATTGCTTCTAAACCAAACAGATGATGATATTAGATCAAAATGAGTCAATTTCGAACAAAGCAAGCTCTATTATACTCGGGCTTGGCTTGATTTCCACCCCTAGTTTTTGAGACCATGTTAATGTCCAAAATGCCAGTGTTTTGTGATTGGAGGTACCGAGGTAGTATGTTAGTTGAAAGCCAGTACTATTTTTCAGGTGGATTGCATTAATGCCGAGGAGCCAATGTGCCAGTTATTCATATATTGTCTTGATCCTGGGCTTATTATGCCCTGGATGTTCATATTAAGAAAGAAACCACTGATACAGTAATGCTTGAAGTGTTGCACTGCAGCTTTACAGTTGAAGTGAATAGATATTATGTTAGCAATCAAAGTAGCAAGTTTCAATATAGCTTTGGTTCCACTGAGAGAAGGTGCCCTTTTCTTAAGACTGATCTAGCACCCAGGTCAAGATTCCAATAGAGCCAAGTAGCAAGCATAGTTTTATTGATTTTACTTTAGTCAAAGAATACCGTTGATATGTTATACACTTGTATTTGATTACTCCATTCTCCAGATGGCCCTTTACCTGGCAGAAGCTAGCAGATATTTTGCATGCACAGATTTATTTCGAGAACCTTCTAAGTATGCATGGTCCGATTACTATGAAGATCATTTTATTGTACCAAACCAGAGGATTGCTTTAGTAACTAACAAGCGGGTCATGCTGCTTCAGGTATGTCTTTTTTTAGTCTGATTCGCTTAGTACATCACTTTAAATTTTGACTAAGCTCAAGTTGTTCTTTTGTGTAGTGCTTGGATCTAGATAAAATGGACAAGAAACCTTCCAAAATACTTTGGGATGTTCCTTGGGAGGAAGTACTTGCATTGGAGCTAGCAAAAGCTGGGTATCCGAAGCCTTCGCATGTAATCATACATCTGAAGAACTTTAGGAGATCTGAGAATTTTGTAAGGCTTATAAAGTGCAATATCGATGAAGAACGCGAACCTCAGGCTCTTCTGCTCTGTTCTTCAATTCGAAAAATGTGGAGAGCTCACCAGGCAGACATGAAAGATGTACCCTTGAAGGTTCTCTCTCTCCCCCTCCCTCCCCCCCTCCCTCTGCTCGCGTCTGTCTGTAGCCTGAACTTATACTTTTGAACCAAACCGAAATAGGTTCCTTCGGGCCAGCACCATGTATATTTTGCAGCAGATGATGATAGAAGGGAATCTCAGAGTCTTGCTAGGCCTTTGCTAAGCTCAAGGGGAGCATCCAATGATGTTGAGCAGCGACTGATGAACCATACTGTTAACTTTCGGAAAATGTGGAGTAGTGAACAAGAAATTCGGAGCCGATGTAAACTACTTTCGAAGCAGGTAAATTAGCTGAATATTTTGTAGTGGTCAAAAGACAATTTTCCTCATATATGCTACATAAAATAACCAAGAATCTTGATTCCAGGTTGTGGATGATGGAAGGTTGTTTAGCATCTGGAGGCCTCTATGCCCTCGTGGGTACGAAGTTAAGACTTGTATCCCTCTAATATTCCTGTTTTTATGCTGATGCTGAAAATATAGAGCGACTTATTTTTTAGGTATGTCTCGATTGGAGATGTTGCTCATGTTGGCACCCATCCACCACATTTTGCTGCTATCTACAAAAATGTTGACGGGAATTTTGCACTGCCTCTGGGCTATGATCTGGTTGGTATTTAATAAAACCTTTTCTGCCTGATAATTTTGGTTGATGTTGAGCTTTTACTGAAATATATAATGTTCATAAATGTATAAATTTTCTAAAGTGGGGCAGGTCATTGTTGTCATTCCAGCATCCAGGAAGGTTGTACACTTACGTTCATTGATTTCACTTTTCTTTCTTTTTTGTCTTGCTTGCAGGTTTGGAGAAACTGTGCTGAGGATTACAGGGACCCTGTATCAATATGGCTTCCAAGGCCACCTGAAGGATACGTCGCACTTGGATGTGTGGCTGTGTCTCTGTTCGAGGAGCCCCCACTTGATTGTGCTTTCTGCGTGAATGAGAGATATGCAGAGGATGCAGTGTTTGAGGAGCAAATAATATGGGCTTCGTCAGATTCTTACCCATGGGGATGCTATATCTACCAAGTTCAGAGCGGTTCGCTGCAATTCATGGCGCTTCGTCTGCCAAAAGAACAGTCTGAGCTGAAGCCTAAGAAGATATCGGAGTCTTCTCTCCGGCGAGCATTGGGGAGACTATGTGAGGAAAGCTAACATGCCGTGCATTGGTGCAGACACATGAAGAGTGATGTACATAATATAGTGAAATGCATGCGTGCAAGACAACTCGGCTAGGCAAAAGGGAGATCCAGCATTCTCGTGTAAGAGAGCTCGGATAGGGAATGACACGGACAGTTTCAGTTTTACCTCGCTTCCTTAATATTGACCGCTCCATTTCCCTGCAGCCTCTTCCATATATAGACATGGATGAAAGCTTGTATATCGAGCCTTGCATGGAACAATTTGTCTGGGTGTTCTGTGTGTAAAGTAGCAGGAAAAAATGGTTGTAAATGTAAATTTTGTTACAGTTCTCCCTCTTTCGTTTTTTTTTAGAACACTGGTCACAGTTTTTTCTGGCATTAGATAATTGAGCATGAAATTTTTGGTGACCTGGCTCTGCTTATCTGTTACCGTTGGGAGACGCTTGTTATTATCCGGTAAACACGCGAAGAACGAAGCATTCATTTGCTTCCACTGCTTCAAGCCTACACCAACCATCTTTTGCCAGGCTTGCGCTTCATGATTTCCACTTTATGATGGGCATCTTCAGTTTTCACATCGAGAAGTATAGACCATCCACTAATATTTTAACTATAGTACCTTTTTCAGTTAGATTACCTTGTTAGAATGAAGGAAGCTGATATTCTTGTGTCCCAGATGAATGGGCAACTTTGCAGGCGAAAATAGATCCATGCCCCAGTTGCCCACCGCATGCAATCTAGTAGTATCAATCTGCAATGACAGTGTTTATAAGGTTAGTTATTTGCTGGAAGAAACTAGGTGTCCTCGGATGCAATTAATCCATCTGCGATGCATGCACGCTCTCTATCGCATAATCCACCGCCCGATACAAATCAGATTAAAAAAAAAACTTGATTCGACATTTAGCCGTTCCGTTCCCATTTGCGAAATACTACCCATTCGTTCCGTTTTACTTGCTTATGGTCAAAAAGGAAATGATCGATGCAGCTCGTATCTGTACGAAACTTTCTTATTCTCTCTCGAGCCCGGAGCTAAGCCAAATGGGTAAAAGAATAGGAAAAAAAATTCCCCATATCTCTACTAATATAAATTTGCAGTTTAGAAGAAGTATCCGTTCTTCCTAAATTTCATATCTCCAATAATAGCCCGTCATTATAGCTAATTATTCTTTCGATTGTACCACCACTATATCTCTTTAAATATGGTTGATTATTATAACAAAATCTCGATTATTGCTGGTAATTAATAGCCGCCAATCATTCCTTTTGTACTCTATATATGTCAGATAGTTTTCACAGAATCAATCAAGAGAATTCATTCAAGATCTCCATGTCGTGCACGCCATGCGTAATGAACTCGATTTAACCGATCAATAAGTGACGGACCAACCTACATGGCCATGAGACGCAGGAGGCCGAGCGCCGCGGTCAATAGTAACTGCGGCCAGAAGGACAACCAGAGTGTGACGCCCATTGGATGCCGTGAACCCAGCGCCGACCAGTTGGGCATATGTTTCGTTACCAATTTTATTTTTCGTAGCAACGCACGGACATTGATCTTGTCACTATCAAATTTAACCTGATTCTTTCATTGTCACTGAAAAAATGTGCGCTTCCTTCTGCACCTTGAATTTCTACTTTGATTTCTTCTATACCACTCCCGTCAACCTACCACGAAGATACGGTTAAGTGTGCCATGAAAAGCCGCTTCTACCATTCTTCTTTCCCTTCCCCCTCCTCATTCATGTCTAACTCAAAGCACGTTCTTGCACCGATACCACTATCGGCTCCCTCCCTCCTCCTCGATATGCCTGCCTCCTCCCACCTCCCGGCGCCGGCCTCCTCCCTTCTAATCCCGCTGCCACCATTCTCCCCACTCCCCTCTTGTGCTAAATCTGGAGCAAGCCATCCGCATCCTTGCTCCTCCTGCCGCCAGCCTCCGCCACCACCACCCTCGGAGTAGAGGCGTCAAAGGAGCATGGCGCCACCATGCATCCTTCTTCTTGCTGATAATGTCAATGATGATCGGCTCCTCCTCCTCATTGTTGCATGGCAGAGACGCCAATGGAGGGGGCTCATAGTCACCGTCACCCTTCCCCAAGTCCAGCATGGTAGCCTTGCCACCCTTCTCCTTCTTGCCTCCCTCCCTCGACCTGATCTCCCTCTTCCTCGTAGGCCCAAACCGACCAAACCGACGTGGTCACCAATTTCGTCATGCCCGATGAGCCCCTGCGCTCATCATCAACCCTACCATCATCTTACCCATGTCGTGTTCTACGCCATGCTCACCTTTTCCTCGTCGGAATTCCACCGGTCCCTTGTTACCGTGCCACACCGTCGTTCTCATCTTAAGCCAGTGCTCTTGCCTTGTCCAGCATGCTATCATGCATCTCCATCAGCGCCAGATCCTAGAGATCCCAAGAACATGTTTTTGCCCGTTGCCTTTGCCATCCATGCCACCGCTTGCCATTAGATAGAGCACTGCGTACAACCACAAGTCTTTATAGTTACAATCTGACTAATTAATTTATACGTCTCGTTATTAGCTTCGCTAGTTGGTGGGTGCTAGATAGAGGAAGGCACAAGAGGGGGCTTCCCACTGAGCTTTGTTGGACGCAGTGGGAGTCGTCCTAGGTATATGCAGGGAAAGGATTTCGTGAGAGCTGGAAATTCCCGTAGGACGGTTGCAAGATCGACGTCTTCATATCTTATGGGATAGATTTCGATCTTCTAAATGTTTGTCTTTTGCTCGCCGGAGCCGCGGCAAGGGCGGCGCGCATAGAGCTCGCCGGCGAGAATGCGCTGGAGCGGTACGATAAGTCGGCGTTGTCGCAGGTGGTGGCGACCACCGTCAGCGCGGGGCTGAGTGCGTTCACGTACCTGCGCATGAACAAGAAGCTGTTCGACGGCGACTACTGGCGGCGGTTCGTGGCATTCATGAAGGCTATGGCTGACGGCGGTGCGAGGCCGGCGCTACCGAGGTGCGACACGGGGCACTCGGACCTGTGCGTCGGGTTCCTGGACGCCGCCGAGGAGCTAGCGGAGGGCGCCGCAGGCAGAGGGCACCACGTACCGCTGCCGCGGCATTGTAGGGATGCCTCATCATACTTGTGCGTACGTATATAAACACATGACACCGTGGTGTTGTATATATAGTATATGTTCATGTCACGTTCCCATATGTATACGTACGGTGGTACGTGTGTCCGGAAATATTGATCGATGTTCAGGTCAGGCGTTTGCAGGCTATGGAGTTTTTATATCGAGCAGGCACGTCATGCCCGATTCATACGTAGGTATGTTTCAGTTTTGAATTCTCTAAAAGTTGATTCAGATAAAAAATCTTATCTACTCAAAGAAATGGAGTATTTTTCCAGACGCCGTTAATTGAATTCAGCGGCAACTTGAACTCCATTGTACATTCAGAGGGCAGCTAAAAATCTTATCTACTCAAAGAAATGGAACTGATTGAATCAGATTCTGATGCAGAAGTTGAAATGGAAGGGGATGTTTCAGATTTGGCTGAATTGACAGATGTGAGAGGTGGTCTCTTAGCTGAATTTGATAGTTGTGTTCAAGAGAATACCTGGAGGGACAGAAAGTGAGTGAAGAATTGGTTCCCAGTAAATCTGAAGGTCATTGGGGGCCATCCTTGAGGATGGACCGTCCTAGAAGGCTGAAGGAAGATGGAAAATCTGTGATGCAAAGAGCTCAGGAGTATGCAAAGTATAAAAATTTGGAATGTGCCAACAAACAGAAATATGGTAACTCTTTCTATTCTTTACAAAATGAACATTTAATTAGTATGGCTGCTCACATTGATGTGAGATTGGGGAATAATGAAAGAAATATAGTAGATAATGTGGAAAAAATGAAAAAACTTGAACTAGAGAAGGTTATGGCTTTTGAAGCTAGTAACCCTGAGGTGGTTCTTCCTGTAGACTTAGAGGAGATTAATGTTCAGAGTGATTTTCCCCCTTTGAAGGGTGTGACTCCACACAAAAATTCTTCTAATATGAAGAAGATAGATATGGATAAAGGACAATCATGGTCTCAGGTGGTTAGTAAAAATAAACAACATAAGTTTTATAATGAAGGGAGCATTCTGGAATATTAGAGGCCTAAATAAATCAGGTAGAATGCAAGGTGTATCTGATTTTGTGCTTGAAAATAAGTTAGACTTTATTGGTATTCAGGAAACAAAGAAAGAGAGTTTTGAGGATTGCTTTTTAAAAGCTATCAGTAAGAAATATATCTGGAGTTGGTTACCTGCTAAGGGGACGGCTGGGGGTATTTTGGCAGGGGTTAATTCTAATAAATATGATGTTATGAATTGGCAAAACTTTAAGTTCTGCATGTCCTGTACTGTTAAAAATGTGATAGATCAATTGGTTTGGAGGTTAGTTGTTGTGTATGGCTCCCCATATGAAGAGGGAAAGAAAGATTTTTTAGATGAATTACACCTTATTATGAGGATTTGGGAAGGTCCTACCATGTTTGGTGGTGACTTCAATATTGTGAGAAATCAGTCCGAAAAAAGTAATGGGGTGATTAATCACCACTGGGCTTTTCTTTTGAGTGATTGGTGCAATAGTTGGGGGATGATTGAGGTGAGGATCCTTCGAGAGCGTATACTTGGTGTAATAATCAACAACAGTCAATTATGGCTGCGCTTGATAAAGTTTTTATAACTACTGATTTTGAGCAGTGTTACCCTGGGATTGCGGTGAAAGTTGGATTTAAAGCTAGTAGTGATCACTCTCCCTTGATTGTGGATGTAGGAGAGGTTGAAAATAAAAGAAGAATCTTTTTAGATTTGAAAAATGGTGGCTAAGTAGATCTGATTTTTGTGAGGTGGTTGAAAAATCTTGGAATTCTCCTTGTGAGGAGAAGGATCCTTTAGAGATTTGGCAAGCCAAAATAAGAAAACTGAGAAAAAAGATTAGAGGATGGGCTATGAATGTCAATGCGGAGATGAGAAAAATTAAATCTGAGATATTAAATGAAATTGATGTTTTAGATTTAAAGAGAGAAACTCATCGGCTCTCGGACGAGGAAAAAAGAGATTACAGACGTTAGTGTGTGAGTTAAATAGGATTTTAAGCGTTGAGGAGATTAAGGCTAAACAAAGAGCTAGAGACAGAGAGATTAAGGAAGGTGACAAGAATACTTCGATATTTTCATGCAGTTGCAAATCAGAGAAAGAGGAAAAAAAAATATTAGTGTCCTTGAGGGACCGGAAGGTAATGTGGTTGATACTAAAGATATGTTAAAATTAGCTGTTAATTTTTATAAGAACTTGTTTGGTCCTGAGGATACTCTTGATATTTCTTTGGATGATAATTTCTGGGATGCGGATAGTAAGATTAAGGATGAGGAAAATGGGTTTTTGGAAGCCCCTTTTTCTGAATTGGAAATTAAAGAGGCGGTTTTCGGTTCTTATGCTGAGGGGGCACCTGGCCCTGATGGTTTCTCCTTTATGTTCTATCAGCATTTTTGGGAGTTAGTAAAGAATGATTTGATGGCTTTAGTGCATTGTTTTGAAAAAGGGATTTTGAATCTCTCCAGGTTGAATTATGCTATGATAGTTCTAATTCCCAAAGAAAACGAAGCTAGGACTTTAAAGAAATTTAGACCTATTAGTTTGATTAACTGTAGTTTCAAAATCTTCTCTAAAGCCTTAAACAATAGGCTGGTCAAAATTGCTGAGAGAATTATCTCTATGAATCAAACGGCGTTTGTTAAAGGCGATTTATTCTTGAGAGTGTTGTGGCTGCACATGAAATTATTCATGATGTGGCACGTAATAAAAAGCAGGGTGTGATTTTCAAAATTGACTATGAAAAAGCTTATGACAGAGTTTTTTGGAATTTTCTTGAAGTTATGATGAGAGGTAGAGGTTTTGGAGGAAAATGGATTAGTTGGATTAAACAAGTGGTGATAGGGGGATCTATATGTGTAAGGATTAATGATGAAAACACCAGTTATTTTAAGCCAGGTAAGGGTTTGAGGCAAGGGGATCCTCTCTCCCCGTTGCTTTTTAATCTAGTGGTTGATGTTTTTACAAGAATGCTTATGAAAGCTGCTAATAATAATTTGATAGAAGGTTTGATGACTAATGTTGTTCCGGGTGGTATTATTAGCCTCCAATACGCTGACGATACTGTCCTCTTTTTGAAAAATGATATTGAGAAAGCTAGAAATTTCAAGTGGATAATGTCTTGTTTTGAGCAATTATCTGGTATGAAGATTAATTATGATAAAAGTGATTTGATGTGTATAGGTTTGGATGAAAGTGAGCAAAATCAGCTTGCTAGACTTTTTTGCTGTAATATTGGTTCTTTTCCTTTCAAGTATTTAGGAGTACCTTTGCATTATGCAAAATTGAGAAAAGAAGATATCCAGCCGGTCGTGGACAAAGTTATAAAAAGAGTTGCTGGGTGGAGGGGTCGATTACTATCTTATGGTGGTAGGTTGACCCTCCTTAAGTCTTGTTTAGCCAGTATTCCAATATATTTGCTATCTATTATTAAATTTCTAATGTGGGCGATTGAGGAGATTAATTCCCAAATGGCCAATTTTTTCTGGAATGACAATGATCTGAAGAGACATTATCATCTTCCGAATTGGCAGTTGGTTGCCCAGAAAAAAGCTTATGGAGGTCTAGGTGTTCCAGATTTGAAGAATCTTAATCTGTGTTTGTTAGCTTCT
Organism: Guadua angustifolia; assembly: GCA_036346375.1. NCBI lineage: Eukaryota > Viridiplantae > Streptophyta > Magnoliopsida > Poales > Poaceae > Guadua > Guadua angustifolia. The sequence goes on along the minus strand of CM070518.1, from coordinate 21,277,570 downwards.
TGGATCTCCAGATATTTTTTGAGTCAAGATAGTCTGTGGAGAAGGATTGTTGATGAGAAATATCAAACCCATGAGCCTAACCTTTTTTGTTGCTCGAGGAGAAGGCTTCTCCCTTTTGGAAAGGGGTTTTGTGGGCGACAAAAGCAGCTTTCGAATGGGGTATTATTGGAAGATTGGTAATGGAAAAAGTGTTCGGTTTTGGGAAGATCAATGGTTTGGTACTTCTAGTTTAGCTATTCAGTTTTGGCCTCTTTATGTGATTTGTGTGGAAAAGAATATTACTGTGAGGGAGGCCTGGGATGGGGAGAATTTAAAGATTTCCTTTAGAAGGAGTGTGTCCCAAAGGCTTTTTAGCATGTGGCAGGAATTAGTGAGTGTTGCTGAGTCTATTGTTTTTAAGGATGATTGTGACTCTATCATTTGGCAATTTGCCTCTAAGGGGATATATTCAGTTCAATCTCTTTATGCTGTTATTAGTTTCAGAGGTGTGTAGCCTGTTTATACCCCTGCTATGTGGAAAATTAATGTCCCACCGAGAGTTCATGTGTTTCTCTGGCTTTTGGCTAATAATAAACTGCTAACTAGAGATAATCTAAGCAAAAGGCAAAAGGTGGATGATTTAACTTGTTTGTTTTGTAAAGATTTTGAAACCATCCCCCATTTATTCTTTTCCTGTTGTGTTAGTAAAGAGATTTGGCATGAGATTACTGAAATTCTAAATGTGAATTTGGGTGATTGTTTTGAGAGTGTAGCCCGTTGGTGGATTAGTAGGAAGAAGCATTTTGTTCTTAATATCTGTTCTTCGGCTGTTTTATGGACAATTTGGAATCTAAGAAACAAATTGTGTTTTCAGGGGGAAAGTTGGAAGGATGTCAGAAGGGTGCTGGCTCAGATAGCAAGGGTGATGAGGAGATGGCTTGTCCTGCTAAACGAAGATCAGGAGCGTCAGGTGGTGGAGGTGATAAGCAGAGTGGAGGAAAAAGCTTGCCGGATGTTGTTGTTGGGCTGGAGAGAAAAAGAGTAAGAAAGAAGGTCAGAGCCGGTGAATATGCAAAATCTGGGGGAGGCTTGCAGGCGTGTGAATTTGGCGCAGGATGAGTTTTATGAATTGGTGCAGGATGAGGTTTATGAATTGGCGCAGGATGAGGTCTTGTGATGTTCAGATTAGTGGTCAGACAAAAATCTGGGAGGATGATATCATATGAGTTTTGGTTCTGGAGTTTAGGAGGATAGTTGTTGTTTGGGATGTTCTGAGTTCTGGGATAGTTTCGTTGTTTTGCTTTCAAAAGTCTCCTATAGCATGGATGTTTCTGAATGTTAAGATTCTGATAGATAAAGCTCTAGTGGTTGAGTGTTATGCCTGTGCTAGTTGAGAATTAGAGGTAGATCTGGATGTAGTATCAAAAGTCATGAAAGTTCTGTTGTGTCGTCTTATTTTGTCTGGGAACTGTAAGCTGGTAACCCCAGTAAAACTATGTTTAGCTTTCAGTAAAGCTGGGCCGTTTGGTCTGTTCTCTAAAAACGCTGAAAAATCAAAAATTACGAACGGGTCCTTCCATAGTAAATTAGAAATCGCGCACGGGTCCTTCTACAGGTTATTTTGCAAAATAGACCCCATAATCCAGTTCTTTCGACCCAGGAGATTTAAAAAATTGGGATCACGAACATGTCCTTCCACCAATTATTTTTGCGAAAAGGATCCCGTAGTTCCGCAAATTCGACACGATTGCTGGTTCTTTTGGCCCGAAAGATTTAAAAAAATTAGAATCTTGAGCAAGTCCTTCCACCAGTTGTTTTGCAAAAAAAACACCGGTTCTTGCGACCCAGAAGATTTAAACAAATTTTTTATCGTAAACAGGTCCTTTCACCGATTATTTAAAAAAAAAGACCTGTAGTTCCACAAATCATCATCCATATAATAAAGATGGCAGGTTTACACGCCTCTCAGCATTTTGAGCCGAGCCGCGCGCGGCCGGCTCGGCTAGTTTCTTTTCATGTTTAGGTCCTTTAAAAAATACGTAATTATGTGTAGGTCTTTCCCGCGTTTTTTTATGAAAAGGACCTTTGGTTCAGAAAAATCTTAAATCTTGACCACCCTAAATAAATACCGAAAAAAGAGCATAGTTATGTTTGGATCATTCCAGCTATTTTTCACGAAAAGGACCTTTTGATTTAGCGCAATCGCAGATCGCGCATCTTTCGTGAAAGGACCCTAAATAAATACCAAAAAAAGAATGTTGTTACGTTTGGATCATTCCATCTATTTTTCACGAAAAGGACCTTTCGATTTAGCGCAATTGCGGATCCTTCGTGAGAGGCCCCCAGATAAATGTAAAAAAACCGAGGTTGCGTTCATATCCTTTCAACCGTTTCGTGTGTTTTCTCAACGATTTAGAGAAAAAAAAACATCACTGAAAAAAGAAATTATTTCTTTAAAAAAAACAACGCACGTGATGTGCTACGCCACGAAACCATTCCTAGTTTGTTAAGTTTCTGGAGTGGTTATACAAAATTTATTAGGTGCAAGTACGGCAATGACTGCTGTGCAATCAGAGCTCCCGTGCAATCACCGTGCAATCCAACTAAGAAAAGTTTCAAAAAATTCTGAAAAAAATCATGGATGTACATCTCATCTTACTCCATCTACATATAAAATTTCATGATCAAATTCATCCTATCCTAGAAGTTACAAAAAAGACAAATTTACTTTGTGAAAGTTTCGGTAACGAATCGACCACACCTCAAGATCTTCTTGTCAACTTGCTCGGTAGCAGGGTTTCACTTTTTTTTTTGGTCAAAAACAGCTCAAATTTTGTGAAATTCGCTCGTATCGCTCCGATTTAGAAAAGGATTTCGCCTGGTTTTCTGCGCAAGTTCAAATTCAAATTAAAAAAAATTATCCAAAAGTTCTCTAAAATCATTATTAATAGCTTTATGACCTCTGGTATGAATATTTTTTGAAAAAACGAAGCTTAGAGACGTTTTTGAGTCATTCAAAATGTAGATAATAGAAAAGAAAAAATACGTTTTTGAGCCCCGAAGGTAATGTTTTATTTGCATTTTCATTTCATTAAAACTTGATTTTTTTACTTACATAGCATACACGCAGGTCCAATATGATATATGTGTGAAAAGGACGACGAAAATATGCTTACTTTACAATTTCAAATGAAAGTTATCGAAATGTGAATGGTATTAATATGTGAATGCCTATTTTTCGTGCTTGTTGGATTGATATGTGAATGATATTGAAATGAAAAATTATTTGTTAACATATTATTGTTAAATGACTACTTTAAAACTTCATATTGTCTAAAATATAACAAAGGTCATGCCGAAATTTTGTTTCATTTGTATATTTCATTTCATTGCAACTCAATTTTTTACTAATATTTCGTTCATGTAGGTCAAACATGGCGTATGTATGACAATGGAAGGACGATGAAAATATGCCTACGTCACAATTTCAAATGAAAGGTATTAATATGTGAATGGTAGTAGTATGTGATTATGTGAATGCCTATTTTTGCACTTGTTGGATTGATATGTGAGTAGCATTCAAATGAAAGATTATTTGTTGATATATTATTGCTAAATGCCTACTTTATAACTTTCAATTGTCTAAAATATAGCAAAGGTCATGTTGATTTTTTTTCATATTTAGGAAAGATCACGCCGAAATTTTGTTGTGTGTTTTTCATATTTTTTATATTTCTTACTTTTTTTCCTTTTTTGGCCTTTAATGGCCTTTTTTAAAAAAAATACAATTTTGTTTGTAATTTTTACTTTTTATATATTTTTCCTAATTTTTTAACCTCCCGCCGATTTTCGAGAAAACAGCTCGAAATTCACCTCTTTTCAAGCGATTTTTGATCTTTTCGTTCGAATTTCACTCTGCGGTTTGACAAGATTTCAAATTTGATTGACTTTTAAAACCGTTTGATTTTTCACGAATTTCAGTACTGTTGGCTCATTGAAAATTGGGGTCGAAACAGTATGGTTAACCATGCTCAGTATATGCTCAAAAATTTCACACCAAAAGTATTGTTAATTTGCATCCTATGCTAGTACCTCTCCTATTTCCGGGAGACTTCCGCGCCTCTTGTTGATTTGAGCCGAGCCGAGCCGGCCGCTCGGCTCAAAAAAAAATTCGCGTTTAAATCCCTAGAAAAAATCCGTAATTACATATATGTTCTTTCCGCGGTTTTTTACAAAAAGAAACTTCTGGTTCAGAAAAATCACAGATCATTTGTGAGAGAACCCTAGATAGATACCGAAAAAAATGTAATGACGTTTGAATCATTCTGGCTATTTTTCATGAAAATGACCTTTTCGATTTTGCGCACAACCGCGGATCCTCCATGAGAGAACCCCAGATAGATAAAAAATGTGACGTTCGTTTCCTTTCAAGCGTTTCGCGCGTTTTCTCGATGATTTAAAAAAAATATGCTGAAAAATACGAAATTATTGCTTCGAAAAAAACAACGCGCGCGGCGTATTACGCCGCGAAAATTTTGTGAAAGGGACCTTTTGGTTCAAAAAAACACGAAGCTTTCATGAAAGGACCCTAAATAAATACTGAAAAAAACGTAGCCCAACTGGCTCGGCTCGTTTTGTTTTTTCCACGTGATTACGTGTAGGTCCTTCGTGTGGTTTTTTATGAAGAGAGCCTTCTGGTTTAGAAAAAAAAACATGAATCTCTCATGAACGGACCCTAAATAAATACCCAAAAAAATATAGTGGCGTTTGGATCATTCCGACTATTTTTCACGAAAAGAACCCTTTGATTTATCGCAATCGCGGATGCGCTTGTGTTCTTTCAATCGTTTCTTGCGTTTCCTCGACAATTTAAAAAAAACCGCCGAAAAAAAAGATATTGTTTGCACAAAAAAAAACACACGGCCGACTCAGCTCGGCTGGCACAATCGTGGATGCGCTTGTGTCCTTTCAACCGTTTCTCGCATTTCCTCGACGATTTAAAAAAAAACCTGCAAAAAAAGCGAAATTGTTTCCGCGAACAAAAACGCACGGCCAGCCTGGCTCGATTTTGTCTTTTCGCGTGTAGGTCTCTTAAAAAATCCGTAGTTACGTGTAGATTCTTTCCGCGATTTTTTACAAAGAGAATCTTCTAATTCAGAAAAATCACGAATCTTTCGTGAAAGGACCCTAAATAAATAAAAAAACCCGTAGTGACATCTGGATCATTCCGGTTATTTTTCACGAAAAGAACATTTCGATTTAGCGCAAACGTGGGTGCGTTTGTATTCTTTCAACTGTTTACAGATTTCGATGATTTAAAAAAAACACCTACGAAAAAAAATGAAATTGTTTCTACTGAAAAAACGTCTGATGACGTGTGCGCCACGAAAACTATCCTAAGTACTATATATATATATATATATATATATATATGTGTGTGTGTGTGTGTGGAAATGGTTTCATACTCCTAGTGTATGTACTCCCACCTCTAATATACCATTTAAATGATATTGTTATACCTCTTTATCCTTTTGAGTATACTCTAATATTGATTATAAGATATTCCAAAGTGAGTTTCATGAAAAATTTCATTAAAATCCAGCCTTTATTACATAATTCGTTTACATATTCTTTATACATATGGAAAAGGGTATGTAGCAAAAAAATAAAGGGTTTGATGAATTTGTTTTAATCATTTTGTATTGGAGTATCTTAGAATTATTATTGGAGTATATCCAAAGTGATAGAGGAGTATAAAGCGTTTATTTAAGTGGTATATTAAAGGTGGGAGTATATACTCTCAGGAGTACGGAAAAGGCTATATATTGGGCCGACGTTATGACCGCATGGGCTTGCGTTAGGCTGTCAACGAGCATGGTCGTGAATACATACCTCTTCGTTATGTTGAGTTCATTGCCGGCCGGCCGACTGTCAGCACGTCGCCAAGGCATCCAGGTCATGAAGCAGCTTCAGGAGGGGTGGCATCAGAACTGCGTATGGAAGGAAGCAATGTATCGTGTGGTTGTGAATCATCTGAGTATTGGATATATATAGGGGAAAACTGAGAAATAGTAGGCAGGCGGCGACAAGAACCTGGAGGCGCCGTCTCCTTGCGAGCGGTGTTCTGGCGGAGGCGATTCCTGTAATCCTTTCTCGTGAGTTTATACACAGAAATCAAACAACGGGTTTTATATTTGCCAAAGAGGTTCACACCGACGCGTGCCAGGTCAAATATACAGATTTTTCCAACACCATGCCTTCACGCTTCTTTATGTTTGACGACCTTAACAGAATCAAATGACGCTAGGATGCAAAACTGAAATGATATGCTCTAGCGCATACAGATTACAGACACTTCACCAATAAAAGTTGCAACGATTCTAAGAAACAGATATAGAGGGGAGGGAACGAAAAGGATGAAAGAACTGCGAATTGGCCTACAGTCTCTTCAAATCTTACGCGATCTTTATCAAGGAACGTATCGCATTCCCTCAAATCGGAAACAATTCAAAGGGGCGCAAAGATTGTACGCTGAACGTGAGCATCAACAATACAGACATACAAGTTAGCTCTATTTATGGAAAAGGAGCTCTTCCAACAGTGAATTGTACATGATAATTTATACTACATGATAATTTATACCGGGATTAATGACAGAATCATAGGACGCAATGGAGGTTACCACAGACGCATCATAGCGAAAAGGGCTTTGCATACACATCAAATGGCTCGCATGAAGTTAGCTGTGGCTCCTGCAGAGTAGACAGAACAATCAGTATCGTTGCCAATCTGAGAAGATGATAGAATTATTTATACAGCCAAATATGTTCCGAAGCAATTATGTGCATTATCATACCAAAAAGCATATACTGGGATGCATATGCTGGGATGCATATGCCAAGCCCAAGAATTTACCTGTCTCAATCCACCAATAGTAAGGCTCCCCCCTGTAAGAAGCATTGTGACTAGCGATGTAACGGCACCACCTCCACCCATTGAGTCCCCTGTGTTCCGAATAGTCGCACGCATGGAGTTCAGGATACTCCCATAGGTGGTACCCTGCCCACGCTCAATCGCTTGGATGAAGCCAAATGTCATTGCACCAGTCGAAGTGATCTTTGACAAAGCCTGATTGGAACAATTGCAAATGAATGACATGTCAAAGCAGAGGAAAACGCCTGTTTGAAAGAGTTGTAGCTTTTCTGAAAAGCTGCTTTTTATTTTTTTGGCTAAAAAATAGTTGTAGCTTTTTTAATAAAATGTTTAACAAATAGATAATTTCCCTCAACAATAAGCTGCAAAAGCAGGCCCAACCTAGCTATTTGGGTGGGAGGGGGGATTTACTGGCTTTTCGGAAGCTGAAGCCGACTTAAAGCGTCCCCCAGCAGGGCCTAGTCAAGAGAACAGTAAAAAAATTTGTACGAAGGCACGATGTGCCAATAGAAATCTCACTAAAACTATCTTCTAAACAAATTCACCTGATAATTTTAGAGGAATAGCACATATATATTACAATCACAGCTCAATTTGTAGAGAAGAAATTAATTCAGAACTTACCGAAGTATCTGCAGATGTTTGATCATCATCACAACCACTGAATGAGATAGCGTCCCCACCACTAGTGCCTTTCCAGACACCAGATCGTGGCCTGTGATCTTCCCATGCATATTGCCCACTCCTGTATCAAAATAGACAAGAAATGTTAGCTTGATAGATTTCTATCAAAAATGGAATGTTCTATATGTTAGATGAAGAAGTGCAAGTGTGAAGGGTTAGTTGTATTGCAATAGCCGAAGGGGCAAATATATAGAGTATATGGACAAGCACAAGACTAAACCCTTAAACACTAAGAAATACCACAAATACCCTTAACACCCCCACCCCCCTCAAATGCAAGGCATATGCAATAGTATTGCATTTGGAAGGGTAAATGCTAAAATAGGGAAAGTCCAAATTCCTAGTCTTGAAGTTGTCGTCGCAGCGTGTAACTCTTGGAAAATGTGTCAAGTATCAAATGATCTACCATCCAGGGTCGTGTTTTAGCCCATAAAGCAAAAAGTGCGGAGGTTGAGAAAACAAAGGCAAGTGAGAGCAAAGTCGACTGTGATTACACGACAATGAAGATGATGAAGCCAACACAAATAGAAAGAGCTATCAAATCAAGCCAAAGAGGGATAGATAGAAGTATGGTGGCACAGATCAAAGCCCGAAACAGGTGGCGCAGTGCACTAGAAGCGTCACAGAGGCGCGGTGTGGAAAAAGCGCGGCGACCTTTGAAGCTCACGGCGGAGGATCAGAGAAAAGCAGCGGAATCATAACGACTTCTATGATCAGCGGCAGCTCAAAGAGAAAAGCAACAAGTGCTGCATACGAAAGGGAAGGTGAAAGTCTCACTCAATCCAAAAGGACGGTTTGTGGCCAATAAATCAATCGGCTGACAGACAAGGAATTTATGGACTCGCGTGGCATGGACGAACTAAGAGATAGATGCTAAGGATTTGAATGAATACAAAGGAAGACTCAAAGAAAAAGACTAAAAAGTAGCATGACAGCAAATGCTAGCACCAAAATGGCAACACACAGAAGCACCACACATGCAGGCTACAGCCCACCACCAATAGCAACAACTCATAGCACAAAGCAGAGCAATCACTCCAAGAAGAAAAGCAGGGCGGCAACAGTACTCCAAAGAGAGGGAGCGACAGGCGACGGATGTGGTTGGAGGATGACAATTCGAGAGCCGACGATGCTGTTGTTGCTGCAGAGAGGAAGAAGCTGAAGCTCGTGAGGTAGAAGCCGGAGCTTGAGCTGGTAGAAGCCGGTGGAGAAGCCATTTTCTACAGCCCTAGCGACTCCAGCTAGATCAGGTTATAAAACATAATCGACTGGGACCTCCTTCTCAGCTCAACTCGCTTCCCTCCTCCACTGCCTCTGCCATGGAGGTGACTGTTAGAAATGCAGCATGCTTTTCCTCAAGGGCCCAATGGGCTAAAATACATGTACAGTGGAAGAGGTAAAAAGGCAAATAAGCCCCTATACATATAGCTAATCTAACACCCCCCCTCAAACTCATGGTGGGTCTACAACACTGAGTTTGGAGAGATGGAAACCATGTTGCGCTTTAGTTTGTGCTTTGGTGAAGAAGTCGGCCACCGAAGCTTTATTTAAGGCATATGACTTAAGAGTAACCACCGATCTTGCACTGGAGCGAACGAGCGAGCATCGACACTAATGTGTTTGGTGAGCTCATGCTTCACCGGATCACGGACAATCTCGATGGCGCCAGGTCTTTGCCGAGCAGCATACCGTCGGAGTAAAACAGCCACACCTGTGTCAAGAAGAAGCCACCGGCCAAGTCACCTCAAGAAGGATTTGAGGCCACAAGACGGAGCTCAAATTCGGTGCTAGAGCGAGAAACAAAGATCGACGCTTTGTCTTCCAAGAGATCAAGGAAGATCCAAGAAAGACACAAGAGGTCGAGACGGACTTATGATCGGCGGGATCGCTAGCCTGTAGCATCTCGAGTAGGCCCGGTCAGTAGACAATCGAGCTGGGAAGAACAAAGCGACGGTCACCGTACTACCACGGTAGCGAAGAACCCAAGGAGGTGACCGTAGTGCACATCGGTGGAGAGGCCATAAACCGACTAAGGATATGCACAGGAGGAGACACATCCGGACGAGCGGTTAAGGTAGACAAGACTCCCAACCAGTGATGATGAGAAGCGAGTGGGATCGACTAGAGGAACCCCATCGCTGGCTCGAAGTCAAGGTGAAGCTCCATCGAGTGTCGGCAGATTGTCATCAAGAAGGCAAGCACGAGCAAGAAGCTCTGGATGTACTTTACGCCGAGAGAGGTAGGAGCCAGAGGCGTGGACTCAACCTCAATCCCCAAGAAGTACCGAAGAGGCCCAGACGACATCCAAATCGCCATCGAGACGCGCCTTAACAAAGGCAATAAAGTGAGAGTCATCTCTAGTGATGAGCATGTCATCAACGTAGAGGAGGAGAAGGGTCCGACCACGAGGAGAGATATGGACAAAAAGAAGCAGGATCATGCCGATCGGGAACAAAACCAAGAAATGTGAATAACAGAGGCAAAGCGCCAAACCAAGCACGAGGGCCTGCTGAGGCCATAGAGAGAGCGACGAAGGCGATGACGTGACCATCGTGGACACAGAGCTGTGAGGTGGGTGCATGTAGACCTCTTCACGCAACTCGCCGTGAAGAAATGCATTCTTCACATCGAAGCCGAGATGGTCCACCGACGAAAGCGTAAGCAATACCACAAGGGAGAGGACAGGTTGTCTTGTGGGCAATCGGAGAGTACGCTCGCCATAGTCACGCGCTGTTCTCGCCGAAAACCACGAAGCGACAAGACGCGCTTTGTGGCGCCAAGAGAACCGCTCGAGCGAAGTCTTGATCTTATAGACCCACTTGCATGTGGTCGGGTGACGCGTGGAGGACAGGAACAAGATCCCAAGTACCAAGGCGGCTCAAGGGCGAGAAGCTCACCATCGCAAATCGCCACTCGGGATGAGTAACAAGATCGCCAGAAGAGGCGAGCTCAGAGGAGGTGATGACAGAGCAGAGAACCCAGACGGGTAGGACGGAAATCGTGCTTTATCACGAAGAGTGTATCGTGGGGAAGAAGGGCGGGATCCAAGGCAGGAGGAGGAACCAAGAGGAGAAGGATCCGAGGAGGAAGGAGGCCGACGAGAGTAGTGAAAACGGATAGGAGGTCGAGCAGAAGTGAAGGTGTCTCGAGAAAGAGAAGGTGGTAGAGGAGGAACCGAAATAGGTGCAGGAGGAGAAAGAACAAAGAGGAGGAGAGGAAGGTATGGTGGGAGGTGGAGAGGGTGGTGGAGGTGCTAAAGAGGAAGAAGAAGGGACAAGTGAAGCGGGCAGTAGATCGAGAAAGGAGAGAGACTCAAGTAAGGAGGAGGTGTCGGGCGGAGGAGTCAAAGGAACGGGACTCGTCAAAGAAGGGACGAGACTCGTCGAACGTGACATCCCGAGAGACCAATCCTACGACCAAGAGGATCCCAACAAATAAACCCCCTTACGCCAGAGTCATAGCCAAGGAAAGCGCTTCGCACCGATCGAAAGGGCCACTTTTGTGCGCCACAAGGTCAAGAAGAACATAGACAACACACCCAAAGGTGCGAAGGTGATCAGACCGAGGGTTCGCCATAGAGACACTCAACCGAGGGGCACCACAAGAGAAGTGGACTATGAATGTTGATGAGATAGACAAACAGAGACAGACCTCCGCCTAAATGGGGAGAACAGAGGCAATGAAAGCATTAATGCTCGAAAGATCTCAAGAAGGTGATTGCAGTTGCGCTCTGCGACCCATTCTCATGCATGAGCACCGGCACGACGAGTATCGAGGAAGGGTGCCTTGATCAAGAAGAAACCGACGGAGAGCAAGAGATGTGCACTTCGCCAGCAGAAGTCACAAAACACCCGAACAGGTGAGTCAAACCGAGTATGAACCATGGTCGAGAAAGCCTCGATAGGCGACTAATACCGATCACGAGACTTAAGAAAGTAAATCCAGTGAACCGAGAATAATCATCAATAAAAATGATATATTAACGATGACCCCCTTTCAAACGAAGGGGCGGTCCCTATACATCCGGTGAACTAAATCAAAAGGACGACTCGACATGAATCACTACTAGGATATGGGAGTCAGAGTCGCTTGCTGCTTACAAACTGACAGAAGGAGGTATCACGAGAGACCTTCCCAAGAACACCACGACTCATCAATGAAGACAGACGGACTCGACATGTGACCTAAACGATGATGCCACCGAGCAAAAGCTGGCGAGGTAGTAGTGGCGAAGACGATGGGTATCTGAAGCGAAGAGCAATGGGCCGAGGAGGTAGACGGAAGCGGAAGCGGAAGGAAGACGGTTACCGAGTTCCCACAAGCATGGGGAGTCATGGGTCCGCCACGAACCAACTAAGCGTCCCTCAGATCGCGAGCCCGAATAGAGCAAGAGTCACTTTGTAGAGTAATACGAAAACCAAGGTCGAGAGTCGACCAACAGAGATCACCGATAGTAAGATAGGGCACATGAGAAATGTATGAACACAAAAGGAAGACGTGTGAAGAGTGCCTGCCCAAAGAATCGAGAGAAGGGTACCATCACCGCCCTCACGGACACAGAGTGACCGGAGACCTCAAGGAACCTGTGAGTCTGGATCCGTGTCATATGGAAAGAAGCTCGAATCAAGATACCGGATACCGAGGTAGCAGAGGAGCCCGACCGCCGTGAGAAAGAGGCCGCGGGAACCCGAGTCCAAGCGAAGCTCCATACTGGCAAGCCGAAGTCAAGGCTCGAACTCAATCAGAGCACGACCGCCCCAGAGTCGCGGTGGTATCGAGGTACTCCTGTAGTGCACTGTCTTATGAAGACGCTTAAGACTTCTTGAATGGTGTGGCGATCTTCTGCATAATTCTGCGTGAGTCACCGAGCTCACCAGGCAGAAGCCGCCAGACTGCGCGAGCCTCGAAGCAGGGCTTGGGGAGAGCGAGCAGAAGAGGCAGTCGTGGATCGGCGAGGAACCTCCAAACGCTTAGCACTGCCGCAGCGGCGAGAGAACGCCACGAAGACGGGTCTCCCTCTGCACGGCTCGCTGTGGCCTCCACCATGGACGGGAGCGCGAAGCGGGCGGGAGCCGAGCACGGAGTGGCTCAAACTCCGGCGGCTCGCGAGAAGCTGAAGACCCGAGCTCAAAGACGATGATCCCGGAGGCGAACACACCGCCACAAGAAGTGTCGGCGGAGGCTCCAAAGCGCCGAGTGGCGGTACACGCCATCGAACCGACGATAAAGTCATCCACAGTGGAATCCTGCCACCGGAGAGTCTCGGCCAGTGTAGAAGGGAGGTGTAGAGCCTGTCGCCGGCCGGTATCGGGCCCGCACGCATTCCCATCATCACACAGTAATCCAGTTGACCACGCCAAGCGCAAGGTCATGATCAAGATGCCGCCAATGAGGCGCGACAAAGACGAGCCTCCGGCACGCCAGCTTCTCTGACGCCGAAGGCGGCGGTGTAAGCGTCAAGAGTACGCCAGAGGCTCGCGACTGTGGCATTGTCGCACGACCGGCCGAGGCCGCAATCGGAGGCAATGCCGGTAGGATCATATGGTGAGATGCCCCAAAGACGCTGGCCGCCGAGGCAAACACGGCAAGCGCGACCACTCGCGGAAGTTGGTGCCGTCGAATCAATCGCTGAAGGCGACCGGTCCAACAACACGGGAGGGCCGCCATGACAAAAGAATAGCCCGGCGGCCAGTGGGGCGGCCAGCCGATGAGCAATACCACACCTAGGGAGAAGAGCGACCAGAGAAGCAGAGCGTGAAGGACCGGCTGAGCCGCCGGAGGAGCAACCGGCCACGGCAGCTGGCGGCATGGGCAGTGGCAAGCAAGCGAAGCCCAAGCAAGGCCTCAGGCAGCTGCCACGAGGCCGGAGGAGAAGGATCCAGCGCATGCCCAGGAGAGGCGCGAGATCAATGGCCAAGGCGGTCCAAAGTGAGGCAGTGGCGCGCCCAGAGGCGCGGATCTCGTGCGAGTCCAGCCACGGCCGGAGAGCTCAGAGTCCAGCGACACCGGCGGCGCGGCGAGCGAGTGAGGTGGCGCGACGCGACAGGGCGCGTGAGGCGCTGGAGGAGAGAAAAGAGGAGGAGGAGGCCGGGGTTCGGCAGATGGCATGCCACGCAGAAGTCGAGAGAGGCGGCGGCCACAAGAAGTGGGAAGGTAAAACCCTAACCCTAGTGGTCTTCGATACCATGTTAGAAATGCAAGATGCTTTTCCTCAAGGGCCCAATGGGCTAAAATACATGTACAAGTGGAAGAGATAAAAGGCAAATAAGCCCCTATACATATAGCTAATCTAACAGTGACCACCATCGTGTCCCCTCCCCGTCCATGACACTCACGCACTTTTCTCCCAGCGACCATCGGATGTGGAGGCTGATGAGGTGGAGACCAACCGCATTGAGGATGGTGGAGGAGGCCAATGTAGTTGAGGACGATGACAAAGGTGAAGGAGGCCGGTGCAAGTGAGTATGACGATTCCCAGCAGCAGGCCACACAGATTCAGCATGGCTCGAGCTCGAGGAAATGGCGAGAGGCAGAGCTCCTCAATGTGGTGGCGGCAAGACACAATCTGAGGCAGCCATGGCTAGAGTAGCACAAAGGCGACTAGATCAGGGGCAGCAATGCTCGGGGACGACGGATCCAGCGACGGGCGGCTCGGGAACCTGGCGACGTGAGCAAATCTGGGCAAGGCAAAGCTTGAGCGGACGGCGTCTGGGACGAGCTCAAGGACTAGATGACGCAAAGACGGCCAGCAGCAACTGAGGTGAGACTAAGGGAACTAGGGGAGGATGTTTGCTGCTGCTGCAACTCGGAGGTGGCCGCCCCCGGGAGTGGAGATTGCTCCTCTCAGAGGCTGCGAAAATTATTTCGAAGCTAGGGTTGAAACCTTAGCTATGATACAATGTTAGATGGACAGAAGTGCAAGTGTGTAAGGTTAGTTGTATTGAAATAGCCCAAATGGCAAATACTAGACCCTAGAACACTAGGACATAACACAAATACCATTAACACTATAGAGCTATGCTAGTCAAAACAAAACCTATTGGAAAAAAAACCACTACACAAGGTTACAGTTTATCCTCCAATAAGTACATCATTATCATAGGCTAGATCAAATTTTAACTGATGCACCAGGGACAATTTAGCTGAGCATATATATGTTGCAAGGTAAAGAATATGACACTAAAACTGTTGCCAACAAATGAAAATCACATAACACGTAATTCTCAATTTTCGTTCTCAATTTTAATTTGGATAGTTTAGGTAAGTAATAAGATTAAGAGGTCAACTACTGGCAGTGATATAGATGGCAAAGAAAATTTTAGCTCAGTGGTGATGTCTAAATATTGCCAACCAGTGGAATATTTTAGCAGGAAGCCAGAATCATACCATCCAGAGCTTAAATATAATTAGGCCACATGACATTCACATTAGGTACAAGACGTAATATGTTTCTTGCAAGGTTAGCTTCAGTTAATCAGATTCATGAGATAATAAGATATTCACATTAAGTTCAGAAACAGGTAACTTATCGTGCCGAGAGAGAAAATAGAGCATTTACAAGACAAATGAACCTGTTCATTCTGCAGAGGAAAGGCAAATCAAGTGCAGTCCCACTGTGACAAGCATCTATGAATGCATGAAGTTTTACTCCATGAGGAAGTGGTCTAACAAGTGCTGTATTTATCTCATCATCCACAATCATTCCCTGTCTCTCAAAATCCAATGGGCAAAGGGTTTCATCAAACCCATCAACTTCGTCTCCACTGTAGTTTCTCTGTTGTGCGCCATGGCCAGAATAATGAAACACCAATGAGTCTCCAGGTTGACAACCTTGTACAAGCCAATACATGGCCATCCTTATGTTATGCTTTGTTGGAATTTTGTTAGGGTCGGTTTGTTCTTCTGCAAAGCAAGAAAGTAACCAAATATACTGGGTTATGGCTGGTTCCAGGGTTGAAATGCAGTACAGATCATCAGAAAACCAACATTATATACCACAAAGTTTCTAATCAATCAAATTTTTACACTTTCAGATTACGTAAACCAACATTATATGTGTTCCTCCCTGGATGTGTGGACTTGGGTAGATGCACTACTACAATTGTGGCGCTGATCAAGACAACCGAGAGGAGACAATTGGCTAGTGGAGATCGGCTACTGCTAGAAGACAATTTCCTAGGATGTTGGACGATCGACTACTTCCACTACACCGATGCGTGCAACGTTGAACCGGGCTGCTTCAACTCTTCTTCAGCCGCACTGCGCATCTAGTGGTAAAAATCCGTCACCTTTTTCTCACATAGCTTCTGGTCTACGCGGTAGAATTTTTAATTTGCTATACTGTTGCCTTGCCTACCCCGTATCCCAACAGAAAACGTATTCAAATTCAAAGCCTTTCCCAGTTCCCTTATTCCATCATATGCTAACCCTATCACTCGCTCCAAGAACAATCGCTTCAACACGCAGAACACTATAGACGAGATCTAACCCGAAATTCCGGGTGACCAATTCAAAATTCAATCTACGTGGAAGTGTAGTGCGGAGTTACCGGTGAGCATGATGATGCAGTCGTCGGGGAAGTTGAATCGCGTCATGAGGAGGTGGCGCATGCACTTGGCGTCGTTGATGCACCCCTTGAGCTCGTGCCGCGAGGACCGGTACGAGATCCCGCAGACCACGGCGCGCTTCCGCCCGTACGCCGGCGGAGGAGGCGGGCCCCAGGCCGGCTGGGCCCCCAGGCCGCGGCTGGGGTCGGCGTGGGGCGCGGGGAGTGTGGCGACGTGGGTGACGGCGCCGCAGATGGCGCAGCGGATGCAGGGCGCCCCCTGCGGCAGCTGCAGCGGCGTGCGGCAGCCGGAGCAGTCGATCAGCATCATCATCTCGATTCAGCCGCCGGGGGGCGACGAGACGGGCCGAGTCGCCGGCGGCGAGGAGGAGGAGGAGCGAGTGGATTGGTTGGCGTTTGGTCGACTCGGTTTGCCAGCGCGTGGAGTAGTTGAGATGGCTGTCCTGTCGTAGGTTTCCTCTTGATCCTTTCCGCCTCTCTCCCAAGGATGCTTCGGTGCATTCCCAAATTCCAACCCCTGCCGTTGATCGAGTGATCAATGGCTCGGATTTGAAACTAGAAGATGTTAAGGGTAGTTTAGCTTTGTGCTGCTAGTACAGCAAGTGGTCATAGAAGTTCTTTTCTTTTCCCTCTTTCTTTTCGCAAGAGTAAGCCGCAGCACATGCTATGTCATGCTTTGGATGCAAATGATGTCCTTTCTGGGAGTAAATGCTTGTTAATGGACAATTATTGCGTGAGCACTGATTCTTATCCCGGCAAATGGTATTGACTTGCAACATAGTAAAATAGCAACTAATGGTAGTAATAGTACTCCAACTTACAATAACGCGTCAACCACCGAAACAACAGGATGCACTCATGATCATGGTATCTTTATGCGTACTGGAGCGAAGGTACAGTCGTACAGACAATGGCGGGCGGCATCTGGCTTCTCCAACCAGAATGGCCGGCAATGAGAACCAGGTTCTATTGAAGCCTGATGTTTGGGTGTACATCATCATATCTCTACCATAGGATGGGTATCACTCAAGAAAAGCAGGGGAAACCTACTGACCTCAATCAGTTGCCTTCGACAACGGAAAGCTCTCAGCGCCGGAGTTCTGCTGCGCTACAAAAGACACCACAAAGAAGTATGGAAAGAATGCCGGGAAACTCTGCTTCAAAAGCTTTGCTGCAACGGCAGTCAGGTGTCGCCATGGCCTGGTGGCAGAGCAACTTCCCCTATTGGTAAATCTGTCGGGCGATTGGTATTGCGATGATATCACAAAGCAGCTTCGTGCCAACCTTATGTTGGCTTCATTCTCACACCACTGACAATGGTAGATCATCGCCATTATTGGGGATGCGCTTTTGTGCAGCCTTCACGGCAGCCACCCTGGCTGCATTGGCTGCTTTATTAGCTGCGGCAACGGCCCTGTTCACCTTATCATCTACTCTTGGAACATCATAGGCCCTCTCTGCAGCTCTTCTCGCCTCCTGGGAGTGAGACATAGTAGGAAATCAGTGAGTACAATTGTACCAAACATCATGGAAGGAAATACTCTTTTCTGACAACTAACGGTGGTCTTCAGGCACGTTACCTGCACTGCATTGAGGACCTTGGAATGGTTCACAGCAATAGGTGACCCAGGGATAATATTTTGGGTGCTCAAGGTGTCAAGAGCTCCATTTTGCCAGTGGCCTGCTTGTGTCTCTCCATTCCTGAAAGCATACATGCCTAAACCCTGCCTTCTGCCCTCATGCCATGCTCCCTCGTATCTATGGCCATTGGCAAAACTGTAGATTCCGAAACCGTGCATTCTATCAGCAAAGTACTCTCCAGCATAGGTGTCACCATTCCTTAACAGCAGTTTGCAAAATGTTAGTCCAAAGCTCAACTCAATATCATTTTACATAATGCTGCATCATATGTAAAAAGGTAAAATGTTAGTCCAGGTATCATGATAACATATCACAACCTACGCATGCATCAGTTTAAAGTGAATTCACAATGAAAAGAACAAAGCATAAAAGGAAAAGGACAAAAAGAAAAGGAATGATAAAGGGAGATATAAACAGAAAAAACACTCCCCCTCCTGCGCACGCGCACACACACAAGGGCACCATGAACATACTATTCCCTAATACTAATATATAGCTCAGCACAGCACATAAACATCACACACAATTTTGTATGCTATATTGCTATCTCATGAAATTTGCAAAACTTTACAAGCTATCAAATTAGTATCCAGGAAACAAAAATGGAAAGATAATAGCTATAGACATGGTATTTTTAGACGTAGCCAGTACATGGATGACGACAAAACAGGACCTCCAAATACAAACAGACCATGACACAACCAACGATGACTCATATAGCCCATAACCAGTCAGACAACAAGATAATACAACAGCAAATTAATATATTTTTGGAATGCGCATGCATATACAAAGTGAGCAAATAATATGGACAAAACTTGTAACCAATAAGCTCAATGACGTGGCTAGGCCCCGACTCCATGAAACCTTATCGACATAACTCTAATATAAGATAATGGATAATTAAAATAAACCACATTGCAGACAGTAAAGTTCAGATGGACATGAAAGCAACATAACCAACAAGAAAGACTATCAATGCATATTACTGCTGCCAAAGACTGCTGGAGAGGGGCTGAAAACTACAAAGGAGCCAACAGCTACTCTGTACCCATACACTATGCAAGATATATTTAGCTTTATAAGAACTATTTGCCAGCATCTAAGCCAACAGCAGACCCTGTTTTTCATGTGTCCATGTCAGAACATCACCACTTGGACAGGCAAATATGGAATTATGGGTACAACTTAACAAGTCAAGTGATCAAGGCAGGGAGAACTCACAACAGAAACATCTCTATGATTTTAAGGACATCAAAGTAGAAACTCAAAGAATAAGCAAATATATCGAAATAACATCCAATTGCATCTACGGATATAACTAGCTGCAGCCACACAATTTGAGTCAAAAACAAAAATAACAGCTTGAGTAGCACGAATTTGCACAAGATCAGTTTCCAACAAGATTTGAAAAAGTCAGACTGAAATGGAGTTCATACAACTGAAACAGGTGAACACAGTGGCAGATCATTGCTGAAATTAGGTTCAAAACCTTGTTGGGATATCCATATATTAGTTTCCTACCCATTCCTCAGAAAGGCCACCACCATAACCAGGAAAATGGTCACTAGTTTCAACTTGATTCAGGATCTCATCGAAGAAAACAGGCACACGGTATATGTCTAGAATGCTCATACAGGCATTGCTTCTGCCTTCTGATATAAACTGGAAGACATTAGTAGATTGAGGTGATAGCACATAGCAGCATCTCTCTTCTCCACTCACTATTGCATTTTGTTTCTCTAGTTGATTATCTGCTCTGTCTGATCAATAGCTTTTTACTGCTACCTAACGAAATGGGGTGAAAGAGCATAAAGAAGTACTTTGTATTCCAATTCATGAGCAGGACATGGGTAAAAAGACAGTAAATGCTGGGGCACTACCCTAGTGACCATTACACCTTTTTCAGATTCCACCATAAACAGCAAAAAGCAAAATCTACATCCAATCTTTCGTAAAGGGAACCAGTCAACCATTCCATTTCTCCCTTGGAAACAACAATCTAACTGAAGTTGTTTACTATGATCGAAAGAAGCATTATATTCAACAACAAAAGAACAATGTTATCACAACTAAAGCATCACCGACTTGGGCAAAAAGAACTTCTACAGTTGAGTTGACGTAAAATAACTGCATAGCATACAAAGCTAATGGTAAATCTGATGTTCTTATCAATTTCATAAGATTTCGATGTTGAAGCAACATCTAAATAACTACAATTCATAGGTTATATCATGATATAGCCAATTACACAAGAGTCTTGCTTAGGCTGGATATACATATTCCACAACAATGTGCAAATGTTCAACAATCACTGGGGCAAAACACTGACAACAGCCATGAGACCTCTACAATTTCCTTAGTCATCATATGTCGTCGCTAATCCAATGACACATTTAGCCTAATTCAACACTAGAACACAAACATTTTGCACCAGCTATATCTATATGACAAATAGATCGTAGCTAGCCTGATAATTAGCTACACATTTAAAGTTGATTTCACAACAATGGCAAAATCTCTAGCAGCATAGAAAATACATGTTCAATTACCTGAAATGGTAGTGGCCGAGCCCGTGCTTAACGCCCCTCTTGAACTCCCCGATGTACCGGCTGCCATCCTCACAGGTGTGCACGCCATACCCATGGCTCTGCCCGTTGGACCATTCCCCGGCGTACACATCCCCGGTGTAGAACCTGTACACCCCGTACCCGTGCCTGAGCCCCTGCCGGTACTGACCCCGGTACCGGCTCCCCTGGCCCAGGTCTCGACCCCGTAGCCGTCGTACTTGCCGTCGACCCATTCGCCCTCGTACCTCCCGCTCATGTAGTAGTAGTAGACGCCGCTGCCCGTGCACCTTCCGCGGTGGAACTGGCCCTCGTAGACATCCCCGTTGCTGTAGACCTGGACGAAATGGCCGGTGGTGGGAGCGGATGCGGAGGCGGGTGGCGATGAACCGATGGACCAGAGGATGGGGGATCGGCGAGGTCGGCGGAGTGGGAGGGGGAAAGGGAAAGCGAAGGGGAGACGTGGGAGGGACAGACAGAGGAGGAGGAGGAGCGCGCAGGAGAAGGCTGCGGCGGAGAGGAAGTCGACGAGGAGGGAGCGCGGGAGGATGGCGGGCGAGGGTGATAGGAAGTAGAGGGTGGGGAGGGAGAGGAGGAGGAGGAGGAGGCGGAGGCGGAGGTGGAGGCAGCGGAGGAGGTGCCTTGCGGCCGCGGCCGCGGCTGCCGGCGCCGGCGCCGAGGGCGCGAGCTTGCGGCGGCGCGGCGGGGTGAAGGGCGACGGCGACGGCCTGGTCGGGGTGGAGGAGGACGACGAGGCCATGACTGGACGCTTGTGCGGGGTGGAGGGAGCGCATGGTGGGGACTCGACGGGATGTGGATGCGGAGGGAGGAGGGGGAGGCGGGTGGTTGGGATCGGAGGGTGGCGGGCGGTCGGCGGCCGCGTCCGGTGCGGCGGCGGCGGGGAGGTGGTGCATCTAATTGGGATTGGAATTGGGGTGGAGAATTACTTGGGTGGGAGGAGGAGGTAGTGGCGGTGGCCGGAGGAGGAGGTGGAGGCATGGGCGGGGGCGGGCGGTGGGCGCTTCCTCCTTACGCTTTTCTTCTCTTTTCTGCACCGATTTTTCCGGGGCTTTCTCCTGTTCCCTGTGTTCTCTTCTCGCTGGGTTGTTCTACTTTCCTCCTCTGCTGTTTCGTTGTGTAATGGAAATATTACCAAATCATTCGTTTATATCGAATTCCCCTCAAAAACAGTTTTTAAAAGCGATTATCCAAACCACATCCTATGAAAGATTGATTGTTCAAACTGAAACGGCCAGTAGTAATCATAGTGTGAAAAGGCACACTTCACAATACACACTATGCATTCACCCAAAAAAAATACGCATCACGCCCGTCTTGTACGTACAAGCACTTATTTAAGAGTGACTAGACATGTGTCTGTGCGTTACAACGAAAACTCAATTTGCGATAAAAAGTTTATTTACAAAGAGCACTAACAGTGACCAAGGTGGATAATTAAATAGCAATGACAAAAGTGGTTAATTTTGATGAAGTTACGCGGGAAGAAACTCTTACTTTATATTAGTAGAGATTAGGAAAATGTTTGCTCGGTTAAGAGTGATTAGGAAAATGCCTTGCTTCAATTGTAGCCCTAGCCCTAACTACTGTGCTTGCTAATCTCTAACTACTGTACTTGCTAATCTTGCTGATAAATGAGCGATTTGTTTCGTTGTATGATTTTTTGCTTTTTTATCACAATGAGTTGGGTAAATGGTTCTATTTTGATTTAAGGGCCGGTGGTGTAAGGTCTTGTTTGTTTAGGCTTTTTCATCGGTTTAAAAGTCAAAAAACTACAGCCTAAACAAACAAGTAGTTTTTTATCTGAGCTTTTCAAAAATCATAAGTCTCTATATAACTAAAAGCCAAAAGCCATTGAAGAGAGGCTTTTTTGACTTTATTGATTGTTGATTTTAGACTAATAATACTAAAGTTAAGTAAAATTACTCATCTCTATCATATACAAAAGCCGTTAGCTTTTAAGCTGTTTAAGCCAAAAAACCGCCTTTAAATTATAAGTCAAAAACTCTAAGCCTAAACGAACAAAACCTGAATAGAGCTTGTAGAACTTCGCTTAAAAGTTACCCAAACAGATGGAGTTTACATTTTGAGTCTCTTCAAAAAGAAGTTTACATTTTGAGCTTCGAACCATGATCAAATAGGCAACAATTAACCTTAGCTTATAAATTGAGGTTCTCCTATTCATGGAAGTTAATAATCGTGAGGGAGACTCCTCTCATTCTCTCAATTCGCTGTTTTGCTCTTTTTGCTGACGTGCTTCATATCACCGTATGCGGAGTTAGTTCATAGTCCAATTGTGTTGCAATGATTGAGAATGTTTAGATAAATCGGAATACTTTGGAGCTAACGTACTTCAAAAGATGAGAACAACGCATATGCCACGCGTTGGGGCTATGCGGTCCATTTCTATTTCTCTCTTCGAAAAAGACACTACGTATTTTTTTTTCTTTTGCGCGACTTATTTAGGAGGGGAAAGAAAGGAATGCGAAGTCTTTGTTTGGGAAGCTCATTTCTGGTTGAGATCTCTGTAGATGGGTCATAATTTTAACCTAAAATTTTGACTCATCCACAAAGATCTCCACCGAGAATGGATCTCCTAAAGAAACGATCAAACCCATGGATTATCAATTTATCGGCAACATGACTCAGCATGGCATGCCTTTAGCACACAAATAATCGTTGTTCTATTATTACTCCAGGGCGGCAGCAGTGTCGTATTTGTTAGTTTTTGGGGCGCTTAAAAGAAAGCACATGTAATAATGCATGAAAAGCGCTGGCCGGAGAGGACCAGCACAAGGATCGGAAGTAGGCAAGCAGCTGAGGCCGAGCTTCCTCCTATTTTCCGCGTGCTTCGCTTGCCTTTGCCTCGGATCTGTCTGCCATCTGTGTGTCTCTGCAAGAGAAGAGATCGGGTCGTCGTCTTCACCAGGCCACAGTTAGAGCTGGTCCCTGCAAAATCGGATCGAGAATATTCCTTCAGATAATTCTCTTCTAGCCAAAGGGAAAAAATTCAGAATGGTAGCGATAATTTTGTTGAAATTTGATGCGTCGTGGGCATCAAAACAAAGGAAATGGGGTGTGTAGGTACGTATGTTACCTTGTCTTCTGCAGGGAAAAAATCGTCGTGGTGTAGTGATGTTGACAAGGCGAGTCATCGGCATGCTTATCCACAGAACCACAACTTGGACATGATATGACATGACATAATCCTATGCGTGTTTAATGATTGTTTAGGGTATCCAAGTATCAGAAATCGGAATAGAGGGTATCAGTCCTGTATTACAGTCTAAGAAACAAGTACAGGCAACATATGCTTGCCGGTGCAGTGTATGATGATAATGACCAAACCACGCAGAAAATCGAGGGACACGTTGAGTAAACATGTTACTGAATCCTCGTCAGTAATCAAGATGTGCAAATGTTTTCATGTCAATCTCCGGTTGGGAGCTTCAGAGAGTAATGCAAATGGGTAAACTAACACATACCACATGCAAAACCTGGACAGACAAATACCATGGTTGCACACTTAACATAAATAGACGAGCGAGAGCCCATTATACAAATATTGAGACAAAAGGTGCTAGACAAACTTCAAACCCTGATCAGTTGTGAAGCAACAACCGGAAAGGTTGGAAAAGTTTACTTTGACAGGGGTGATCAAAATGTATCCTAATAGGTCACAGAAAGATGCACACCTGAAGTATCCTTATCATATAACCTGAAAACATGCAGATGGGCGTAACTTGATCAAGGGAGAAAACCTTGGATTACAGAATAGTAACACCTGAAGGCAGATACAATTGCTCAGCAGTTACAGCAGGATTCAAGCTCACGAGTTCTCGCATCAACAGGCCAAAAACATTTTCGGGCCACAATGTCCCCTCCCTAAAAACTAGGTAAAAAACAAGCAGCAGCTGCTCGTACAAGTTTGTCATGACTGCTTGTGAAGTTTGAAGCCAAAAACTCTCGGAACATATTGCTGCGATGGCTTCTGTGGCTTCAAGTGTGGGTATGTCATCAAGAAGAGATGAGGGAATGTCGTCCCGAAGTATGCTCCGTCAATGTCTTGGCAAAGTAAAGGATACACAAGGGCAACAGAACAACAACACAAGATTCATGCTAGTATAATTGTAACAACAAGCAAATGTACATTGATGGCTATTTACCAACAGAAACTACCATATTGCTGGACTAATCCGAAAATGAAAGGAAAAGAAGTTGAATGTGGATTACTAATCCTCTATCACCAGCCCTTTTTTAAGGCTAACACAGTAGCACTAGCCTATGGGCTTGGAGAGAGCATAATGACATTCATCACGAGGGGTATATTTTCAGTACTTGAAGGATAGTTATCATAGGAAATCACAATTTGGAAAGAACAGCATGTAATGGGCCATGTAAGTAAAATACTCTTACCACTCACCAGAGGTAGATGGAAATATCTTAGCTAAAAACTTCCACGAAATGAAAAATCAAAAGGATACTGCCTTGGTACTTGGATCTTGGATAATGTAAATCTTCACATTTTGGACAATACACCTTCACTGTGCTCGACCTAGGAATATCCGATTGCCCTGCTGGAAGACAGGGTTGGCCACAGCAGTAGACTCGAGGGCATCTTCCAAAGTCATAGTTCTTGAACTTTTCCAGCTGCAGCCAATGAAAACAAGATAATTCAGTACTCTGGTGAGATAAAAAAGAAATCATCCACCTTGATACCCATCGCAGGATCAAACAGCAGCTTACCATTGCAGCCAGACCCTTGCTGGTTAAGATGTATCGTGCATGAATTAATCCATACAGCATCTCTGCAGACGACTCGATTAATTCATTTTGCTCCTCAGCAAACACATCGCCTGTACACAGATGGTAACACTTAAATGAGTTCCATAGCACACCTACACACTAATAATACCCTTTTCTGGTTTATAAAATACAGGAGGCAAGTTCCATAGCACACCTACACACTAATAATACCCTCTTCTGGTTTATAAAATACAGGAGGCACATACACAGGTTGTTGGAATTTTGCTTCTTTAGGAAATGAGATTGGTGAAAAAAACAAAGAATGTTATAATATAAGTAGGTGGTATGAACAACATAAGTTACATATGGTAAGATTAAAAAAATAAAAAATGGTAAGCCAATGTTGTATTTGGTATATGTTACTAAAATAGTAGCCTTCTTAAGAAAAACCAATCTCACCATTTGAAGACTCAATGTCTAAGATGAGATCAAGTGCATAATCATAATATGGCACCTGATTGCTAAGACCACAGAGGTTGAAATCATCCTGTATATAATCATCATCCATCTCACAGAAGAATTCATTGCCTCGCAAGCTACAGAACCATGAAATCCAAGATGTGTCCTCCCCCTCAGAACCACTGACATCAGAATCTTCACTGTCAGTTTCAAATTCCTCTGCAGTGCCAAAAGAAAAGAAAAAAGGTTAGAGGCGCCTAGTGATTAAAAAGGTAAAGAATTTATTCATAATTGCAGCTAATGCAGTAAAGCAACAGTTTACATAAGTAACATCCTGAGAAACAATATTTACGAAATTTCAAGTAGTTGACAAGAGTTTAAAACATGTTTTATATAGGTTCAAAAACAACCCAAAAAAAGTATATCATGCCACGGTCTCACAGATAAAAGACTGAAGCTTGAGAGCCCCACTGGCCCAACAGACAAACAAACAAGAAAGGATACTAAAATGACTCAAGAGCAAACCAAATACCAGAAAGGTATCAAATTATTCTCTAGAAGGCAAGCAAGTAACCCAATAACGAAACTGCAAGTTAGTCGGGCAAAAAAATCAAGCCATCAAGGCTTGTGCTTCTCAATAGCCCTTAAGCCATCCAAGTTTGTTGCACCTGATATCTTCGATTTCTCTACTTAAGGTAGTATATGCTCTGGCATGAATCTGAATACCACTGAGGCGGACTTTTCATAAAACTATGTACTCCTCACTGTGGTTTGCCAATTGCTATTGTTTAACCATACTTCAATCCTAATATCGACGGACACAGCATGGTATTTACATGAGGCACAGATGTCGGACCGAGAGTAATCAGGAAAAACGAAATTACACTTACTTCTTCAGCTCTAGGCAACATAATGCTCTGGCATGTCACTCCATTGGGTAAACGGAAGCAAGTCGCAACTCACAAATATGCAATCACAGCGCACCACATTTCACCATGTGATTTTTACCCGTAAAACAACAGAAGCGGCATCGTTTAACCCAAGCAGGCAATGCAGCACTACACGCCCAGCGATACAAAACACCACCCAAAACGAACAACAAAGCTTGGCCAGCGGCTAGATTCTCACCAACATCAGAGACCTTCCCGGCCTTGCCGAGCGACGCCGGCAGCTTCCCGGTGGCGACCCGCTCCTTCTCCTTGGCCGCGCTCCTGGAGGTGGACGGGGACGACCTCTCCAGGTGCTTCTCGAGCGCCTCCTTGATGCGCTTCCGGTCCATCTCCGCGGCGCCTCCGAATCCCCGATCCCTGTACGTGCCGCTCATCCCCACGGTGGATGGCGCCTCCGCTGCCGGAGGGCTAGCGGGTTCCGGGGCGGGTCGGCGCTCGCAGGCTAGGGTTTGGCGCTGGCTGCGCCGGTAGGGGAACGAGATGGATAGGGGAGAGAGATCGAAGAGATGACGAAGCGGGGAGAACTAGAAGAAAGAGCCCGTGGACGTGATGTGGGTGGGCGGCTGTTGTAATTAGAACAAGAGCCCGGGGGTTTTCCGCAAAAAGGACGCCCCACAAGGCCACAACCCCAACTTTGCGAGATATTTTTACTCCCGCTTCTGCCTGTCTCTCAAAGGCCGGGGGTGTTTAGGGGATTTCGTTCTGCGTCCCTGTGTCCGCTGTTGGGCTTTGAAGTGGCCCACATAGCTCTGTCTGTTGCTGGGCCCAAGCCCATCAAACCCGCCTTCTTCTACTGCGTACTGATCCAGACTCGCTACGGATTTTCTTCAAGCAAGAAAAAGGTATTTGTTAACTTGCCTAATTTGCAGATGTCACGTTCTTGATATATATATTTTTTTTTGCCTTTGCTTTTCTGCATTTTTCTCTACAATATTTTGACCAAGGATAACGAAGCCAAAGAGTTGTTGCACGGCGCCCGTGTGCATAACGAAGCCAAACAAGAATTGCGATATCATTCAGATTTCAGACAGCACAAGAAGACGGGAAAGCCATAGATTGGTACATTACGGGGCTGTCTCTCCGCCCAGTTGGGGTTGTCTCCCCAACTCTCTCCGGCTCGAGCACCGCCTCTAAGGTTTCTCTCTTTAAAAGCTACAGCTGTAGTAGCTAATTTGCCAAACGGCCTAACAAGAAAAAATCACACATGGTCACCATACAATGCTGATCCAAAGAATCCAAAAACAGTTTTATAGCCCAACCGCAACACCCAAATAAGCCTTCATATCCTCTCAGCCTTATGTAATGCATTACGAGTTTACAACATTCTTGATTGGCAGTCCAGGGTAAGTTACCTACTTCTATGTTTGGCCATCTTCACTTCTTCACTGTATTTTGCATCCACCTTTTTTTTCAGGAGCGACCAAGGTAAAAGAATTGGTAGGAATATCAATTAGTATTTCATATATGAAAAATAACCGAAATTTGTGATAAAACTGAGCTAAAGGGGAAGATGGTATAGGTATCTAGCTTAGTTACCTCGGCCCCTTCAAAGAAACATCATCGTATATGGGGGTGTTTGGGACAGCTCCAGCTCCACCAAAATCATGGAGTTGGTGAGCAGCGGATTTTCTAGCTCCAGAAATTTGTGGAGTTGGAGCTGTAGACATTAAGAGTGTTTAGATAGATCATCTTGTTTACATTTTAGACTAAAAATATAAATTTAATTCACTTTATTTTAGCCTATAAGTTTTGAATCTGAGTTGGAGCTGGGATCAAACTCTCCCAAACAGGCCATATAATCCTATATATCTATGTAGTCTTTGAAAGAGAAGAGCAGTCCTGGAAGAATGCACAGCTCTGAAAAACTGAAGATATTGACTATTGAGAGTTTTGACTTTGGTATTATGTTCCACCTAGGATTACCATCAAGCTTTCTTTTCTTACGCCTTTTACAAACAAACAGCGTTACGCAACTGAACATTTTCAGCAATGTCGCGGTGACGTTATTGAAGAGTTCCTGAGAGGGTGGGTGAGGCATTGCATCCTTGCCTTGGAACTCTGCATCTTGTGATGAACTATATATAATGTTTCTCCTTATCTAGGTAGCAGACGTTTGGTCCTGCGGGGTGACATTGTACGTGATGCTCGTCCGATCACACCCATTTGAGGACCCTGATGATCCAACGAACTTCCGCAAAACTATCAGCGTAAGTATTCCATCCCCCTCCACTTATCATCCTCCACCCCTTCTTTGGTTCTTCACCTTGCTTGTTTGGGGAGTCTGAAACTCTGAACGCAATGCAAAAATGCACGCCTTGCGCCACTGATGGAGAATTCTTGGCGTGCAATACTCCATCCCGGACTATGTGAGTGTCTTCTGACTGTAGAAGTCTTCTGTCTCAAATATTCGTTGCCGATCCTGCAAAGGTATTTGTTTTAATTCTCTCCTGTTTCCGTTAAGTAAAGTTCAAGTAGCCAACCTAGCTAGCTTAAACTTCAGATTGCTCCGAATGGCAAACCATTGATGTTCAAGAAGATTCTACCCGCTTTTTGCACCTGTAGTCTTACACTGTAATGCTCAAAGCTGAGACAACACAGAATGATTCTTGTGAAATTCTCTGTCTGAATCCTGTCGAAGAGGATCTCGATCCCTGAGATAAAGAAGCACCCGCGGTTCCTGAAGAACCTGCCAAGGGAGATATCGGAGAGGGACAAGGCCAACTACAAGGACAAGGAGACGGGCGCGGCGGCGCAGGCCGTCGAGGAGACCATGCGGATCATCCAGGAGGCCAAGGTCCCCGGAGACGAGTCCAAGGCGGCCGACCCGGCGCTGCTAGCCGAGCTGGAGAGCGACGACGACGAGCTTGAAGCCGACGACACCTACTGAATATCGATGAACCCTGCATGCAGCCAGCCGCGTAGCTCCTCTAATGCTCATTGTCGTTGATAATGCAAGCATGCGAATCTCGAACAGAACCGTAGGAAAAACTGTGTACGTGGATATGGTATGACTCCTGTTGTAATGGTCGCTACGTATATAGCGGAACTAATTAAATAAATAAATCTCTACTATATAAAGTAAGAGTTTTTTTTTCAGCGTCACTTCATCAAAATTATCCACCTTTACCACTGCTCTTTAATTACTCATCTTTGCCACTATTAGTGCTCTTTGCAAATAAAGTTTTTATCACAAATTGAGTTTCAATCATTGTACATTCAGATTGAACAGTATTATTCAGACAAAGTTAGTGCTTTTTACAAATAAATTTTTGTCACAAATTGAGTTTTCGTTGCAACGCACGGGCATATGACTAGTTTAGTATATTAAACAGATGATTTTTGTAGCGTTTTTTAAATTTTGAGAGACAAACACCTTGGTTAGCGTGAAAGAAAAAAAATCTTGCTTGCTTGGGGTCGGATGGATCGTGGAGACTAGGGGTGAAAACAGATCGGATACGGACGAATAATAGCTTTATCATATTTGTTTTTATATTTTTTCTCGGATGCGGATAATCCGGATACGAATACGAATATGGATCGTATCGAATACAAATATGGATCGAATATGAATCGAATCTGATACGGTTTCGAATATTTATCGGAACATGATAACCCCTTAAATTGTACATAAAAATCAATAGAAACATATAACTAATTGATTTGATCAAAATTTTATTGAAAATTGAACAAATATAAGCATTTTCATTTACTTAGACAATAGTTAGATACCATATCGCAAACAAAATTATATAAGATTTAGTTTATTACAAACAAAATTATATAAGATTTAGTTTATTACACACATACGATTAGTTCATTATACACATAGATTAAAACATAAAATAAAGATAATCCTTGCTTAGAGATACAAATAGAAGCAAACATATAACACACTAAAAGTTTCATAATACTTAGATATCATGTCTTTAGAAAAAATATATAACACTTACATGTGATGACTCAAGATTTATGTTCTTAATTGAATTATGTTTAAAATAATAAATTATGTATTTATGAGTTTTTATGCATTTTATTTACTTATTTAATATATTTTCCTATTAAGAATAGGAGTTTTTGAATTTTTTAAAAAATTAAAATCTTATAAAATTTTGAAAATAATTTTTAAATATCATATTGTTACTGGAACTTTCTCAAAAAAATTGTAATTTTTGAAGTTGATTTGCTAATTTTAATAATTAAAATTTACTTTAGAGATTAATTAAATTAGAAAACAATTCTGAAATTAAGAAACCTTTTAGGCCGAAAGATTAGTCTTGGCCCAGCCCATATGTATATCTGGATATCCGATCCATCATTATTCGGCTTATCTGAATCCATATCCGTGTCCGATGGATAATATGCTACCGAATTCGTATCTATATCCGATAAAAAAATCCGTATTCGTATCCGATTCGATACTATCTGATAAATATTCGATTAGATAGAATCCGTATCTGAACCGTCCCATCGTGATTAAAAACCTCGGATCGTACTCGCTGTTCGCCGTGCACGTCCAGTCTTGGATGATCTTTTCGGGAGGTGGAGCCGAGCGAAGCGGGTTCCCTCCCGCGTAGTCGGAAGCGCGCTGCAGCATTTCGCGGCATGCCCTAACTGCCTCCGCCTCGACTCCCTTCTTGGTCTTTCCAGTGATCCAGTCACCAGCCACCGACACCATCGCAATGGCGGCTCGCCCCACCGCGACGCCCGTCCCCACCCGCGCGCCGCTCTTCCTCGCCACCCGGACGACGGCGGCCTCGCGCCGGGGGCCGTCCGTGCGCGGCGGCGAGCGGGTGGGCACCGGGCAGCTGGAGGTCGCGGCCGGCGCGGCAGATCCCCGAGTACCCCGACGCGGCGGCGCTGGAAGGGGCGGAGGGCGCGCTGGCGTCGTTCCCGCCGCTGGTGTTCGCGGGGGAGGCGCGGAAGCTGGAGGAGCGGCTCGGGGAGGCGGCCATGGGGCGCGCCTTCCTCCTGCAGGGCGGCGACTGCGCCGAGAGCTTCAAGGAGTTCAGCGCCAACAACATCCGCGACACCTTCCGCCTCATGCTCCAGATGGCCGTCATCCTCACCTTCGGCGGCCAGATGCCCACCATCAAGGTCCTTCCCTCACCTATTGCCCTTTTTTCTTTGGAAATTATCGCCCCAATGCATGATGTGGTGTGTTACTGTCATAGAGACTTGATTCCTGCTGGACTTTGGCGGCGCGTTCAGATGGAACGATCGCCTTCTAGTTTTAGGTGGCTAGATTTTGAAACAGGTGATGCGGCTTCAATTCTGATTAAGCTGCTGTAGGTTCCGGTTGTCATCCTCCCAATTTCTCTTTGAGGTCGCGCTACAGAGCTCACCATTGTCAAGTTGCTGTGTTGTGGAGTAGTTTACTGGATTTTTTTTACAAAAAAAGATTGGCAGGAGCTTTCCTTTTATTCAAGAGAGAGAACAAATAGACCAAAGTTTTTATAGTAATCGAGACCATCAATGAATAGAAACAACCCTATTTCTACACTGAGAGTACAGGTGCAAGGACTAAGGCACGGAACGATTTTTTAGCTCTATAAATAGGCCACTTCTACCGACCTCCCTAAAATGATCTACTGTGATATATTTTGTGGTTTGGCGAATTGATTTAAATTCATCAGCAAATTAGGAACAACAAAAGAAAATATAAATTATGTCAAGGCGTGATATTTTCCATTCTGTGATATGTTAGTTTCCAGATTTTTTTGGGTTTTTTTTTGGATTGTCATATGAACTCCAGATTAAAACACGTAGAAGAAAGTTTTGGTCATATGTGATAAGTACCAAGAAACAGAGTGAATATATTCTCTCCTATAATATACAATATCAAAATATCACAAATTGTGTTTTGCATTGATCTATTTTTGAAATAGAAAATCATGTATATATTATCAAGTTATTTAAACATACTTTAAATATAATGCGCGCGCAAATGCGCGGGCTATCTTGCTAGTTTTGTATAAAGTGCCAAAGACATATATCATTACTCTGTTATTTGACCAAGGGGATTGTTAAGAGTTAAGACTAAAGAGGTTGACGATGTATTTCAGGTTGGAAGGATGGCTGGTCAATTTGCAAAGCCAAGATCGAACCCAGTTGAGACTAGAGATGGTGTAACGCTTCCTTCGTATCAAGGGGATATCATTAACAGCGATGCTTTTGACGAGAAATCTCGTCAACCAGATCCTGAAAGGTTGATTAGAGCCTACAGCCAGTCCGCGAGCACCCTTAATCTTCTCAGGGGATTCGCTCATGGAGGGTATGCAGATCTTCAGAGAGTCACTCAGTGGAATCTCGACTTTTTGAGGAACAGCACGCAAGGAGACAGGTGCTTGCTTAGCTACTCTTATCTTCTCACTTGTTAGTGGATGTTTTGTAAGAACAGAAAAGTACGTTTGCAAAGCAACCAGTGTGGCGTAGTATTATGTGTGGCCTACTACTATGCACAGCATTAGACCCCAAGTATAATCATCTGGCACAGTAAATTATAGCCGGGGGTATTCATTTTCTAGTAAATATCATTCCTAGCAATCCTTTGTACAACAAAAGCCAGATCATATCTGATATCGCCCTGTGCTTTTTCTCTGAACAGGTATGTGGAGCTTTCCCAGCGGGTTCACGACGCCATCGGATTTATGGTTGCCGCTGGTCTGACTCCTCAGCACCCCATCATGACCACAGCTGAATTCTGGACGTCCCATGAGTGCCTCCACTTGCTGTACGAGCAAGCATTGACTAGGGAGGACTCCATTTCTGGCCTTTACTACGATTGTTCGGCGCACATGC
Source organism: Guadua angustifolia (assembly GCA_036346375.1). Taxonomy (NCBI): domain Eukaryota; kingdom Viridiplantae; phylum Streptophyta; class Magnoliopsida; order Poales; family Poaceae; genus Guadua; species Guadua angustifolia. Next base: position 21,244,229 of record CM070518.1, on the reverse strand, counting down.
TTTGGGTTGGGGAGAGGACTCGGCAGCTGGATGGTGCTCATGTTGAATTCCTCCGTGGTATTTCCAATCCGCTTGGTCTAAAGGTAACCAAGCCACCTCATCAGAGTTGGTTCCTTTGCATAAGATCTTCCTTGACATCTCTTCGTATAACAGATTTACCAAGCTACTCATTGATGCAATTGCTCTTTTATGGTCATATGGGAACATCTTAGGTATTAAACAGAATAATGCTGATGAATTTTCTAATAATGTCGACTACAGGAGAATTATCAAATTTTGTGCAACTATGAAGAACGTTGGTTATGTTGTTTCAGAAAAAGCGTAGTCACAATTTTATGCTTCTCTTAGACAGAATAATTGTGTATGGACAGTACTTACTTTGTCTATGTCATATAGGTGAGTGATAAGCTTGATCCGTCAGAGCTTGTGAAACTGTGTGAGATTTTAAATCCTCACAACAAGCCTGGGAGACTGACACTTATCACAAGAATGGGGGCTGAGAACATGCGTGTTAAGCTTCCACATATGATAAGAGCAGTGCGTCAAGCTGGCTTGATTGTTACTTGGGTTAGCGATCCCATGCATGGTAACACCATCAACGCACCATGTGGGCTGAAGACAAGATCATTTGACGCAATCAGGGTAAGAATGCGACCTTTTTCGCATGGTTTGATAAACAGCTGTCTTAATTACGGTCAGTATTTGATATGATTTGCTTCTTTGCGGATGCGCAGGCCGAGCTCAGGGCTTTCTTCGATGTTCATGAGCGAGAGGGAAGCCACCCGGGAGGGGTTCACTTGGAGATGACTGGGCAGAACGTTACAGAGTGCATTGGTGGATCCAAGACAGTGACTTTGGATGATCTCAGCTCTCGCTACCACACACACTGCGACCCCAGGCTAAATGCATCGCAGTCCCTCGAGCTGGCCTTCGCCATTGCTGATAGGCTAAGGAAGAAGAGGGACAGGACATGGAGTTTGATATCCAGAGCTGTAGTCTAAGAGATAAGCTTAAAATTCGCCCCGACCAAAACTATTTACAGCCGCTGGAGAACATAGCTGTTACATTCTTTAATTAGTTCTTCTTCTAGTAATATAGGCGCCATTTGATTCCGCAAATACTGAGGAATACTCTTCCTCAAAACAATAATATGCAGTTTTTGTGTTGCGGTGCACATTTTGCTTGTTTGAATTCCTTTTGTTTTCCTCTTTCTTTCATGGAAATAGTGTGAGAGCAGAAGTTACAATAATATATATATATATATATATATATATATATATATATATATATATATGCCGCGTATACATTACATACTATATATACATATGTGTGTGTATATGTATACACACACATATGCTGTTTCCCTGATATTGGTGAAGTGAATGTGACCAGCGTGCTGTTGCATGGAAGGAATACGTGTGCTGCAAGTGCAATGTTATGGACTTATCATTCTTCCTGTAAGGTGTTGCTAAAGATGACCAGTTTACACGGTCCAAATCACAAATCTCTTACGTAGTGAACTCCACAAATCTACCCAAAAAAGAAGCCAACTCTCTCTTAGATTACGAGCTTCCGCCAGCTTATGCAATCTAACGGTTGATGAAATTCTCAAAAAGCTTGTACAAAGTATAATGCCTAAAAAACGTAGTGGTGCTCCACGGATCGAGCATGTGACCCTGATGAAACCGGACGCAGATCGTCTGCCGTAACGGCAGAACCCATACTTGCTCATATATCATCTTCCTAATTACCTGAGCCACCCTAATCTAACTATGAAAATTGCTAATTTAAAAGCGCTATCTCACTTCTTACATTTTCCCCACTTTCCATCCCACTCAAAGTTCTCTCATTGCGGCACTTGGCCACTTCCCTTTGCCCCCCTTTACTCCCCTATCAAAACAGTTTTTTGTTTTCCAAAATTTCCGTAAGAAGTATTTTTTAATCACTTTTGAAAGTTTTTGAATCCAAACACTTTCCATCCCACTCAAAGTTCTCTCATTGCGGCACTTGGCCACATCCCCTTTGCCCCCCTTTACTCCCCTATCAAAACAGTTTTTTGTTTTCCAAAATTTCCATGAACTTTTTAATAAGAAGTATTTTTTAATCACTTTTGAAAGTTTTTGAATCCAAACTTTTCGAACAAAAAGTGTTTTGATCGGAACTTTTTGAACCGAAAGTTATTTGAATTGAAAGTTTTCGGAGTTGAAACATTTTTATTTGAAATTTTTCGAGTTGAAGCTTTCTAATTTGAGAATTTTCTATTTAAAATTTTTGAGGTGAAACTTTTCAAAGTTGAACTTTCTAATTTGAAATTTTATAATTTAAATATTTTCAAGTTAAAACTTTTCGATTTGGAATTTTTCAAGTTGAAACTTTTAATTTGAATTTTTTGTTTTAAAATTTTTTGAGTTGAAAATTTTAAGTTTAATTTGTTTCAAATTGAAACTTTCTTGTTTAAAATTTTGAAAGTTAAAATTTTTAATTTGAAATTTTTATGTTAAAGAAGAAGAAAAGAAGTGAAGAAAGTAAGCAGAGAAAATGAAAGAGTGGATGGAAAAGGTGACCAATAGCATTACAGGAGAGTATCCTTAAATTTTTTAGGTTGCCTACTATTGGTAGCCATCTACCGTAGCCGAGTTTGCTACTCTACAACTACTGGCCTGTAACAAAAGAAATTTTTACTATACTAGCCCTTGCATTATAGGTTTTTTTTAAAAAAAATAGCCACTGCAGCGATGTATTTGCGAAAATGGCCTCCTCATCGACTGAACTCGCGGCTCCAGAGCGCTGCTCTGCCAATTCAAGCTCCCGCAGCACTGCATCCTACTAATTCACGGTCTGAAGGCGCTGCATGCGCCGTAACTCACCGGGCCCCACAGTCGCCGCACGCTAGAAGCACTGCAGCCCCCCGGAGCCGCTGCACCGTGCTGTACTTCCCGCGTTTCCAAACACCTCGTAAGAATCGGTGGCTTTCATTAGAGAATCACATCTAATCCAGAGCAAATGTGCCTTAGAAAATCCATCTTGATTTGCAAGGATTTTGCACCAGATACCCCATATTAATTGATTATTGCTGGTGGCGTTGAAGAGACTTAGGCAGGGCGACACATACGGGAGGTGCAATGCTCCTAGAGTGTTGCAGCGCTTCCAGCACGCGGTGACCGTGGGGCTCGACGAGCTACGGCGCATGCAATGCCTTTAGACCGCGGATTAACAGGGTGCAGTGCTATGGGAGCAGAAATTAGTAGAGCAGCACAATAAAACCACAGGTTCAATCGATAAGAAAGCCATTTCCGTAAATACATCGCTACACTGGTTATTTTCGAAAAAACCTACCACGCAAAGGGTTAGTGTAGTAAAATTTTCGTAACAGAAAGGAGTTCGGTGCTTTTAAGTATAAAACTGATCTGAACCGTTCGGATCCGGCTGCGACGAACTCGCGACCGTAGCATTCGTCGTGTTGCTTTTCTGTACAAAAAGTGAAACGATAAAAAAGCCGAAAAAATATTTTCAAGATCTCAAAAAACGAAAACAATGTTTTCGCCACCAAAAAACACGGATTCATCGAAGGTTTGTATCAACTTACAATGAACACGTAAAGTATTAGGCTCGACAAAAGAATGTTGTCATCTCTGATAATTTTTCCCCTGGAATATTTTTGACCGGTTGGTGGTTTTGCGAAAATAAAAAAAAATTATTTTTCCAAGCGCATGCTATCGAAATTCAACCGCTACAGTCAGAATACTTTTCTACCTAGTATATATATATATGCGCGCGTATACATTACATACTATATATACATATGTGTGTGTATATATATTGTGTATATGTATACACACACATATGCTGTTTCCCCCTGATATTGGTGAAGTGAATGTGACCAGCGCGCTGTTGCATGGAAGGAATACGTGTGCTGCAACTGCAATGTTATGGACTTATCATTCTTCCTGTAAGGTGTTGCTAAAGATGACCAGTTTACACGGTCCAAATCACAAATCTCTTACGTAGTGAACTCCACAATCTACCCAAAAAAGAAGTCAACTCTCTCTTAGATTACGAGCTTCCGCCAGCTTATGCAATCTAACGGTTGATGAAATTCTCAAAAAGCTTGTACAAAGTATAATGCCTAAAAAAAGTAGTGGTGCTCCACGGATCGAGCATGTGACCGCGCTGAAACTGGACGCAGATCGTTTGCCGTAACGGCAGAGTGCCTCAGAGTGCCGTTGAGGCACTGCCGTTACGGCAGAGAATCTGCGATCGGATGAAACTCATACGTGCCTATATATCATCTTCCTAATTACCTGAGCCACCCTAATCTAACTATGAAAATTGCTAATTTAAAAGCACTATCTCACTTCTTACATTTTCCACACTTTCCATCCCACTGAAAGTTCTCTCATCGCGGCACTTGGCCACATCCCCTTTGTCCCCCTTTACTCCCCTATCAAAACAGTTTTTTGTTTTCCAAATTTTCCATGAACTTTTTAATAAGAAGTATTTTTTAATCACTTTTAAAAGTTTTTGAATCCAAACTTTTTGAACAAAAAGTTTTTTGATCGAAACTTTTTGAACCGAAAGTTATTTGAATTGAAAGTTTTCGGAGTTGAAACATTTTTATTTGAAATTTTTCGAGTTGAAGCTTTCTAATTTGAGAATTTTCTATTTAAAATTTTTGAGGTGAAACTTTTCAAAGTTGAACTTTCTAATTTGAATTTTTCTAATTTAAATATTTTCAAGTTAAAACTTTTCGATTTGGAATTTTTCAAGTTGAAACTTTTTGATTTGAAATTTTTTATTTAAAATTTTTTGAGTTGAAAATTTTAAGTTTAATTTGTTTCAAATTGAAACTTTCTTGTTTAAAATTTTGAAAGTTAAAATTTTCTAATTTGAAATTTTATGTTAAAGAAGAAGAAAGAAAGTGAAGAAAGTAAGCAGAGAAAATGAAAGAGTGGATGGAAAAGGTGACCAATAGCATTACAGGAGAGTATCCTTAAATTTTTAGGTTGCCTACTATTGGTAGCCATCTCACATGTAGCAAGTTTGCTACTCTACAACTCTTGGCTCAGTAACAATAGAAATTTTTCTTATACTAGCCCTTGCATTATAGGTTTTTTTTAAAAAAAATAGCCACTGCAGCGATGTATTTGCGGAAATGGCCTCCTCATCGACTGAACTCGCGGCTCCAGAGCGCTGCTCTGCCAATTCAAGCTCCCGGAGCACTGCACCCTACTAATTCGCGGTCTGAAGGCGCTACATGCGCCGCAGCTTGCTGGGCCCCACAATCACCGCACGCTAGAAGCATTGCAGCCCCCCGGAGCCGCTGCACCATGCTGTACTTCCCGCGTTTCCAAACATCTCGTAAGAATCGGTGGCTTTCATTAGAGAATCACATCTAATCCAGAGCAAATGTGCCTTAGAAAATCCATCTTGATTTGCAAGTATTTTGTACTAGATACCCCATATTAATTGATTGTTGCAGGTGGCGTTGAAGAGATTTAGGCAGGGCGACACATACAGGAGGTGCAGTGCCCCTAGAATGTTGCAGCGCTTCCAGCACGCAGTGACCGTGGGGCTCGACGAGCTACGGCGCATGCAACGCCTTTAGATCGCGGATTAACAGGGTGCAGTGATATGGGAGCAGAAATTAGCAGAGCAGCACAATAAAACCACAGGTTCAATCGCTAAGAAAGCCATTTCCGTAAATACGTCGCTACACTGGTTATTTTCGAAAAAACCTACCACGCAAAGGGTTAGTGTAGTAAAATTTTCGTAACAGAAAGGAGTTCGGTGCTTTTTAAGTATAAAACTGATCTGAACCGTTCGGATCCGGCTGCGACGAACTCGCGACCGTAGCATTCGTCGTGTTGCTTTTCTGTACAAAAAGTGAAACGAGGGTTTCTCTAACCAACCAGAGAGAGACAGACTGGAGCAAGCACCGAACGAAGCAGCACTCGCGGCGGCGTCGACGAAGCAAATGCCAAAGCCAAACAGCGGCGAGATGGGCTCGGATGGCGGCGTCTGCTCCGTCAAAGATGGCGAGGCCGACACTTCCGCCGGAGATAAGGGCGGCGGCGGTGGCGGCGGCTTCAGCCTTTCCTCTATGGACCAGGTATGTGACGGTGTGTATGTGCAGCATAGCCTCCTCCTACCTTGAGGGTTCGAGACTTCGAGCACTACTGTTTCAGGGTGTCCAGTGCTCATGTGGTTTAGGGTATGGTTGGTGCAGGAGATCGAGGAAATGCGGAGGCGGCTGCGGGAGTTGGAGGAGCTCCAGGACGAGATACCCGCCACCGCCGCGCCCCACGGTAGTCTAGTCGATAACACCATATGTGTCTGATTATATGGTTAGCGTTTTGTTTCGTCTCTAGGAGGAGGTGCCGTAGAATGGAAGTTGGTTGGACATGAGAGATTGAACGCCATGAACAGCTAGGAGTTTGTGTGCTACTACGTGATTGGATTTGGATTTGTGGTACTGTCGGTTGGGAGCTTGGCATTGCTGGTGCTATGTGGTTGGCTTAGTTTTCAGTCAATAGGCGACTAGTTAATTTCTTCTTTTCGGGCCGTGCCTGAGGAGTTCTATGTGGTTGTATTTAGAATAGTTGACACATTTGAGTATTTGCAAGTGTTGGGGGATTGATGGGTATTGCGTCTTTGTTCTTTTGGTTAGTAGTAGTAATCTGCATTGAGCAGGTTTGTTAAGCACAGCTGTAATAATGATGGCATGACTACTGGTGCATTAGTTAAGCTCGCCTGTTTACTTCTTGGATATGCTTGGATAAACTATCTTCATTAGACGCTTTTCACAAATTTAGCATTTGCCATCTGGAGCTGATTAAAGTGTTATTTCCCGTGGTCAGCGATTGCACTTTCAGATAGCACCATCAAGTTATCAATCCCATCCTGCATTTTATGTTTTCACAAATGTTACTCTTGTATCACCATGGCGTTCAGTTATGAACAGAAACTAAGAAAGAGATATACACTAGGTACCTAATTTGAGGTGGCTACGTAATTCTCCATGCTGACAAGTTAACATCTATGTGATCATGGAACACCGAAAAAGAACATTATATGTTGTGGAAATGGACATTTCCAAGTGGCACATTAATAACGATTTTCTCTCTGTTGTATGCCATGTAGACTCCTAAACTACAAAAATCTTTTCAGCTTATATAACTGGGCTTTCAGCAGTAATGTTGTAGCATAGTTACCACTTACCATGATGATGCAAGTGTTGTGTAATCTATATAAAACATCATTTATACACATACACTGATAATCTCACTAAAGTTTATGTTTATAGCCCTCTCTTTCAATCATTGGTGCTTGTCACTGCTACTTATGACATATTATTGATAGCAAAGACAAATTTTGAGATGATATGGTTTACAAAGTACGCATGTGATGCAGACATTTTGAATATGTTATGGTATACAAAGTAAGGGCACTTAATTGATAAGGTCATTTATAGAACCATGGATAATTAACTAAAGAGGTTCACTGGTATCCTCTTATTGTTTTTTAGCCTAATTCTTTCTGATTGTGACATTGTGAGTGTCATGCCGTTGTTTCTTTCTTTTACACACCCTGATGCTTCAATGGAGTCAGTGATCTCAGTTAGCTATTAAGCTCTACAATCTCTTTACATTTTCCCCCCAGAAGATCCAGTTGCAGCAGCAACCGCAGGTCAGAAGGCAGAGATGGATGCTCGCTCCATCTATGTTGGAAATGTGAGTCTACTTCTCCTTTTGTACCACTTGCCCTAAAGTAATTCAGGCATCAGGCCATGAATCTGAATTTGAACAGAGTACTTCTATTAAACTCCAATTGTTAATGAGTTGATACTTTTTTTACTTCTGGATTTCACAATGTTGCTTCCTGGGGTTCATGGCTTCTTCATTGTTGTTTTGAAGATAAATCCTTATGAAAAATCATTTAAAATGGCACTGATTAGTTGTTAGCCACTCTGCTGCAGCTGTGATTAAGAAGTAAACTATTTGCCATCTTGCTTTAGGTTGACTATGCGTGTTTGCCAGAGGATGTTCAGCAGCATTTTCAATCTTGTGGAACTGTCAACAGGGTTACAATTTTAACAGACAATTTTGGTCAACCCAAAGGGTTTGCTTATGTGGAGTTTCTTGAAGTTGAGGCAGTCCAAAATGCTCTCCTGTTGAATGAAACAGAACTACATGGCCGCCCTTTGAAGGTCTAAATGAATTTTTTGTAATATGTGCATGCACTGTTGGTTTCAACTTCCTAACATTTATTTGTATGCTCTTTTTGATATGTAGGTGTGTCCAAAAGAACTAACATTCCAGGAATGAAGCGACCCAGGGAAGGCATCCATTTCATTCTTTCCATTCCTTTTATCCAACATATGGGTATTGATTTTATTCATGAAGATATATATTGCACGTGGATGTGGAAAGCTAAGAAATATGCAAGTGTAAATTTGGTTGGGCTTAAATCAGCATGTTATCACTTATGAGGTGACTTAGGAATTAGGATTCATGAAATGCTGAGGTTGTTAGATGAGAAACGCCTGAGAATTCACTTTGAATGTTTGACATCGGATATAAACACACAGCAATCAATTTTCTAGTGTCCCTTCCTAGTTAATGATCTTTTGAGTTGAATTGTAATTAAGATTTTTTTTTATTCGGTGGATTGGCCTAATTTCCTTGGAAATTTAGCCTAAGCCTAGTATTGAAATCCAAATCAACCCAGTCAGTTTGTTTGAATAGAGCAGGATTTTTTAATCATAAATAACATTAAGCTAAATAAAAGGATTTGAAGAATATAACATGAGGATGCCATTCTTCTAATGCCAATGGATTAGTTGTGTACTAAATATTCAGTTGAACTTAGATTCTGGGGGTGACACAAGAAGGGAGAAATAAAGCAAATGAGCTCCTGAATGACCTTTGTAATGTTCTTTATTCTCTGCAGGAAGGTACCAAGGTTCAGGAGGCCCCCGGGTTCAGCCCCTACTACTGACTCTACTGGGATGCTGTGATTCTTCAGTTTTCTAGTGCTAGCAAATCTCCGACAAGTCATGATACAGAAGATGACTATCCATATTTTCCAATGTTGCGCATCAGTATAGGCAATACCCTGAAATACTCGAGCTCTTACATAGTCTCATTGTCGTCATACCTTCCTTAAAGATCAAACTATGATAACATCCTTCTACCTTAGAAACGACTCTTTTGTTGGTTCAATCAGCTCGGCAGATTTTATACCATTGCTCTAGTTGTTGATGAGTTCTGAGATATAACTATTGACGAGTTGTATTCTACTTGTTACTTGGAGCCTCCATTTCATCAGAAACTTGCAGTGCAGTAAATATACGATATGTCTGTTAATGTGTGTTTTGTTACTTTGGTCATCAGAATGTTCTGTATGGACGGCCTGGTATCTGTCTGCGCTGCAACTTGTGATGCACTTTTTTAAGGCTTATGCTATATACCGAGGTTGAACCATGTTTTTTCCTCTTGTGATTTGCAGGACTCTGCTGTTCAGGTTCTCTAAACGGTGCTGAGGTTTCTACCTGTGAGATTTCAGATTTGATGTGGACTTAAGCCGCTGTAGGGATAGTTACAGCAGAGAGGTTCGTTTCTTCCCATGAAGCTGATCTATGTTTTTCCCAGATAAATGCTTGCAACTTAGGACCATAGCCATGATATCCCGAGATATCACAGTATCTTTTGCTATATAGCCCATCCATCGTCTGTACCATTTTGAGCCTCCATTTGTGGATGTCATGCATAGCTGCTAAGGCGTTTCGGTGCCCATGACATCTGCCGTGTGCATCAGGATAGCGCAAACTGCTTAGAGCCTTAGCCCCGTTTGGTGCACGGAAATTCCCGATTCCTACCTGCGAATAATGTGCTATCTCTGGCTTCCAAATAGCCCCTCAGATGTTGCTCCCTTGGAAGGGCAGCTCGAATGCTTTTGATTCACACACGCATGTTTAAGCAAGAAGCATGGCATGCCTTCAATCAGTGATGACCGTCACATGGAAAAATGTGGCCTCAGCTTGTGAAAGAAACTCACCCAGCTGACAATGCGTACACTGTTGTAGTTAACAGATGTCGACACATCGAAGCTGTCTGCCTATCGTTCCATCAAATTAACCACGACACCCGAAATAGAAATATATACTCTTCGTCTTGAGTGTCTGACTGACTGCTCACTAGATTTCAAGAATGCACAGTATATCTAGTCTAGGCGTCTAGCTAGCACCTGGCAAGTGAAACAAGAACTGAACAACAGCAAGCAAGAAGCCAACAACCCCAAGATGGCATTTGAACAACAGCTAGCTGCATTGTTTGCACCACCACAACTCAAAATACAACAAGATTACTGATTACAGACTGACATCTTCTAATCCTCCTCCTCCCACAATATCCTACACCTACACTCTTTGCCTAATGCCCAAACGCCCTTGTTTAATTAACCATCCAAACACGAGAGTAAACACAGGGTCACAAGTCAACAACTAATAGGAGCAGCAGTTAACAGAGAGCAGTAAACATCAACACTTGGGCCACGGCAACACAGAGTTGAGCTGAGCACCTCAGCTCAATGCATCAGTCCTCATCCATGGTGGCTGCGGCAGCAGTGGCGGCTACCGAAGAGACCACCTTGGCCTTCTTGTGCTGCTGCTTGCCGAGGAAGGCCTCGACGAACAGCTTCTGCGCGTCGAGGAGCGTCTGGGTGCGCTTCATCTCCGACTCCATCCGCTCCTTCTCCATCTGGAGCGCTATCTCCATTCTGCGCTCCTCCATCCTGAGGAACCCCTCCCCGATGGCCCGCAGTGCCGACGCTACCTCCGCCATGGCCTCCGCCTCCGCGTCCTCCTCGCTCCTCTCTGCCCTCGCCTCCCGCGCCACCGGCTTCGTGCGCGACGCCTTGGGGATGGTGAATCGCAGCCCGCTCCCGCCCCCGCCGTTGGAGATGAGGCCGTGCAGGCTCCTGCTCCGCACCGCCTCCTCGGACGAGGGGGAGGAGGACACGGGGGAAGGAGACGCAGGGGCGGCTGCGGCGGCGGGGCCCTTGGTCTTGATCTTGACGATGGCGTTGGGACTGGGGTCGGGGACCCCACCGCCGGCGAGGTCGTGGAGGAGCGGGAAGAAAGGCCACTTGGGCCCCTTGGAGCGTCCTGCGGAGCGCCCGCGTTCGGCGCGGTACCTCTTGCGGAGCTTCTCGATCTTGTGGCGGCATTGCACGCCGGACTTGTGGGTGGCCGTGGGAAACCTCCCGCAGCGGGCGGTCACGGCGCCGGCGACCTCATCCCAGTCCGCCGCCCTGAGGTTGCCCTTGCGCAGCGCCTCCCACCCGTCGCGGTACGCCTCGATGAGGGCCAGTGTCTCCTCGTGCGTCCAGCACGGCGGGGCAGTCTCCTCCTGAGCCCCTCCTCCCCCTCCACCGCCGGAGGATGCGGCGGCCGCGCAGCCGCAGCGGCTGCCGCGGCGACGGGGGCGGCGAGCGGCGGGAGGTCGGGGAGGAGACGGCCTCGGCCTGGGCGGCGGCGAGGACGAGGACGACATGGCCGGTGGGACGTCGCGGCGGCGGCGGCTGGGGTTTGGTTGCGGTGATTGGGCACGGAGGAGGTGGGGAATCGGTCATATAAGGAGGGAGGCGGTGCGGTGCGGTGCGGAGGAGGTGGACCGCGTCGCTGGCGTGGGTGGGCCGCGCGGTGAAATGACCGGCTGGGGAGGGCACCGCGGCAGCCGCGTGGTGCGGTGGTTTTGCGGGGTTTGTCGCGTCGCGGTGGTGGGTAATGGCACGGGCGCCGCATCGTGCGGACCGTGCCGCCGTGGGCGTCGCGCTGCGCTGGCTTTCACAGCCGCGCCGTGGCCGTGTCCGCGCTACTCCTGCCTGCCTGCCTGTGTGCCCCCGCCTGATGCTGTTGCTGCTGCCGCTGCCGATCGCATCTCGTCAGCTAATTTTATTCGCCCACGCCCTCCCTAGCGTGCCGTCGCGCCGCGGTTGGCTTCATGGGGGCGGGGCGTGGACTGGACTAGTGGCGTGCTGGCGTTTGCCGTTTGGTTTCGGTGGTTGGCCCGTGCCGCGCGGCAGTGATAGTTAAGGGTGGCACCGGCGCATCCCCTTTTTTTGATAATGCTACATGATAGACGTCTGACACTTCGCTTTTTATCGGACAGAGAACTCGAGTAGCTCTTTTACTTTGGCCTTTTCTCATCCACGTGTACGTCCTTGCTGTCTGTGTTTCTGCTTCTCGCCAGATTGGTTTTATACTTTTATCCTCATTTTTCCTCCGCTGTCTGAAGGGCCCGGCCCTGGCGAGCTCTGGCCAGCCAGCCCACCGTCAAACCCTCTCCGGCATCATGCGGCTGTCGATTCTTCTCTTCTGCCTAAAATTGTAAATCCATGTCCTCTAACACTCCCAGCTCCACCTCCTCCCAACCCCAAATCAACAATCGCCGAAATCCCCATAGCCCTCCTGCTATGCTTGTCACTGCCCCAGGCGCCCCAAGGTCCTTTTGCTCCCCTTCTCCCTCCGGCTTAGTGAGGAGAGGGCGTCATGATGGCATGTCGGACTGACGACTATGAGGATCCAAGACGATAAATAGCGACTTAGCGAGTGGATGAGCAGGGAGCTATAGGCAGCAAGCGGCAAAACTAATATTGAGGCGTGATCAGGTGTTGCCCTCATCAGATCTAGGTGTTCCGATGATCAGGATAAACTCCAAAGCAATCTTAAATTGAATATATGCATGTTAATTCAAAATTCAATTATTTATATGCACACATTTAATAGAGTTTACTCTATGTTTGATGGTCTCAATAGTATTGATCCTTTCGCCACTCCATATAATTTGGATCATTACTTGGAAATCATCAAAATGAGTATATAAAACTTGTGTAGTTAATATATACTCATGATAATTTAAATACAATTTAAATTGTGTTCGATTGTCGTCTAATCATAAGGCTCTCCATCATGTGTTGATGGTGTTCTTTATTGATTAAAGGACAAACGAAAAAATTCTTGAGCATATGGCATTAGTTACATCAATATACTCAAGACAAATCAATATTTTCATCCAAATTGATTTGGGTTGTGATCAATCATCAAAGGTAGTCAGAAGAATCTTGAAGCATCCAATATGTGTTAATGGAGTATATTGATGATTGGGACAACAATATTTGATGGACTAATCTTTTTCTATGAGTTATGAAATGAAATTGAGTCCAACTGATGGCGGCTGCGGGAGTTGGAGGAGCTCCAGTACGAGATACCCGCCACCGCCGCGCCCCATGGTAGTCTAGTCGATAACACCATATGTCTCTGATTATATGGTTAGCGTTTTGTTTCGTCTCTAGGAGGAGGTGCCGTAGAATGGAAGTTGGTTGGACATGAGAGATTGAACGCCATGAACAGCTAGGAGTTAGTGTGCTATTATGTGATTGGATTTGGATTTGTGGTACTGTCGGTTGGGAGCTTGGCATTGCTGGTGCTATGTGGTTGGCTTAGTTTTCAGTCAATAGGCGACTAGTTAATTTCTTCTTTTCGGGCCGTGCCTGCGGAGTTCTATGTGGTTGTATTTAGAATAGTTGACACATTTGAGTATTTGCAAGTGTTGGGGGATTGATGGGTATTGCGTCTTTGTTCTTTTGGTTAGTAGTAGTAATCTGCATTGAACAGGTTTGTTAAGCACAGTTGTAATAATGATGGCATGGCTACTGGTGCATTAGTTAAGCTCGCCTGTTTATTTCTTTGGTTATGCTTGGATAAACTATCTTCATTAGACGCTTTTCTCAAATTTAGCATTTGCCATCTGGAGCTGATTAGAGTGTTATTTCCGTGGTCAGCGATTGCACTTTCAGATAGCACCATCAAGTTATCAATCCCATCCTGCATTTTATGTTTTCACAAATGTTACTCTTGTATCTCCATGGAGTTCAGTTATGAACAGAAACTAGGAAAGAGATATACACTAGGTATCTAATTTGAGGTGGCTACGTAATTCTCCATGCTGACAAGTTAACAACATCTGTGTGATCATGGAACACCGAAAAAGAACATTATATGTTGTGGAAATGGACATTTCCATGTGGCACATTAAGAACGATTTTCTCTCTGTTGTATGCCATGTAGACTCCTAAACTACAAAAATCTTTTCAGCTTATATAACTGGGCTTTCAGCAGCAATGTTGTAGCATAGTTACCACTTACCATGATGATGCAAGTGTTGTGTAATCTATATAAAACATCATTTATACACATACACTGATAATCTCACTAAAGTTTATGTTTATAGCCCTCTCTTTCAATCATTGGTGCTTGTCACTGCTACTTATGACATATTATTGATAGCAAAGACAAATTTTGAGATGATATGGTTTACAAAGTACGCATGTGATGCAGATATTTTGAATATGTTACGGTATACAAAGTAAGGGCACTTAATTGATAAGGTCATTTATAGAACCATGGATAATTAACTAAAGAGGTTCACTGGTATCCTCTTATTGTTTTTTTAGCCTAATTCTTTCTGATTGTGACATTGTGAGTGTCATGCCGTTGTTTCTTTCTTTTACACACCCTGATGCTTCAATGGAGTCAGGGATCTCAGTAGCTTTTAAGCTCTACAATCTGTTTACATTTTCCCCAGAAGATCCAGTTGCAGCAGCAACCGCAGGTCAGAAGGCAGAGATGGATGCTCGCTCCATCTATGTTGGAAATGTGAGTCTACTTCTCCTTTTGTACCACTTGCCCTAAAGTAATTCAGGCATCAGGCCATGAATCTGAATTTGAAGAGAGTACTTCTATTAAACTCCAATTGTTAATGAGTTGATACTTTTTTTACTTCTGGATTTCACAATGTTGCTTCCTGGGGTTCATGGCTTCTTCATTGTTGTTTTGAAGATAAATCCTTATGAAAAATCATTTAAAATGGCACTGATTAGTTGTTAGCCACTCTACTGCAGCTGTGATTAAGAAGTAAACTATTTGCCATCTTGCTTCAGGTTGACTATGCGTGTTTGCCAGAGGATGTTCAGCAGCATTTTCAATCTTGTGGAACTGTCAACAGGGTTACAATTTTAACAGACAATTTTGGTCAACCCAAAGGGTTTGCTTATGTGGAGTTTCTTGAAGTTGAGGCAGTCCAAAATGCTCTCCTGTTGAATGAAACAGAACTACATGGCCGCCCTTTGAAGGTCTAAATGAATTTTTTGTAATATGTGCATGCACTGTTGGTTTCAACTTCCTAACATTTATTTGTATGCTCTTTTTGATATGTAGGTGTGTCCAAAAAGAACTAACATTCCAGGAATGAAGCGACCCAGGGGAAGGCATCCATTTCATCCTTTCCATTCCTTTTATCCAACATATGGGTATTGATTTTATTCATGAAGATATATATTGCACGTGGATGTGGAAAGCTAAGAAATATTTTTTTTTTTTTTTTTTTTTTTTTTTTGGGGGGGGGGGGGGGGGGGGGGCTAAATAAAAGGATTTGAAGAATATAACATGAGGATGCCATTCTTCTAATGCCAATGGATTAGTTGTGTACTAAATATTCAGTTGAACTTAGATTCTGGGGGTGACACAAGAAGGGAGAAATAAAGCAAATGAGCTCCTGAATGACCTTTGTAATGTTCTATTCTCTCTGCAGGAAGGTACCAAGGTTCAGGAGGCCCCCCGGGTTCAGCCCCTACTACTGACTCTACTGGGATGCTGTGATTCTTCAGTTTTCTAGTGCTAGCAAATCTCCGACAAGTCATGATACAGAAGATGACTATCCATATTTTCCAATGTTGCGCATCAGTATAGGCAATACCCTGAAA
Source organism: Guadua angustifolia (assembly GCA_036346375.1). NCBI lineage: Eukaryota > Viridiplantae > Streptophyta > Magnoliopsida > Poales > Poaceae > Guadua > Guadua angustifolia. Next base: position 21,228,407 of record CM070518.1, on the reverse strand, counting down.
TACTCGAGCTCTTACATAGTCTCATTGTCGTCATACCTTCCTTAAAGATCAAACTATGATAACATCCTTCTACCTTAGAAACGACTCTTTTGTTGGTTCAATCAGCTCGGCAGATTTTATACCATTGCTCTAGTTGTTGATGAGTTCTGAGATATAACTATTGACGAGTTGTATTCTACTTGTTACTTGGAGCCTCCATTTCATCAGAAACTTGCAGTGCAGTAAATATACGATATGTCTGTTAATGTGTGTTTTGTTACTTTGGTCATCAGAATGTTCTGTATGGACGGCCTGGTATCTGTCTGCGCTGCAACTTGTGATGCACTTTTTTAAGGCTTATGCTATATACCGAGGTTGAACCATGTTTTTTCCTCTTGTGATTTGCAGGACTCTGCTGTTCAGGTTCTCTAAACGGTGCTGAGGTTTCTACCTGTGAGATTTCAGATTTGATGTGGACTTAAGCCGCTGTAGGATAGTTACAGCAGAGAGGTTCGTTTCTTCCCATGAAGCTGATCTATGTTTTTCCCAGATAAATGCTTGCAACTTAGGACCATAGCCATGATATCCCGAGATATCACAGTATCTTTGCTATATAGCCCATCCATCGTCTGTACCATTTTGAGCCTCCATTTGTGGATGTCATGCATAGCTGCTAAGGCGTTTCGGTGCCCATGACATCTGCCGTGTGCATCAGGATAGCGCAAACTGCTTAGAGCCTTAGCCCCGTTTGGTGCACGGAAATTCCCGATTCCTACCTGCGAATAATGTGCTATCTCTGGCTTCCAAATAGCCCCTCAGATGTTGCTCCTTGGAAGGGCAGCTCGAATGCTTTTGATTCACACACGCATGTTTAAGCAAGAAGCATGGCATGCCTTCAATCAGTGATGACCGTCACATGGAAAAATGTGGCCTCAGCTTGTGAAAGAAACTCACCCAGCTGACAATGCGTACACTGTTGTAGTTAACAGATGTCGACACATCGAAGCCGTCTGCCTATCGTTCCATCAAATTAACCACGACACCCGAAATAGAAATATATACTCTTCGTCTTGAGTGACTGACTGCTCACTAGATTTCAAGAATGCACAGTATATCTAGTCTAGGCGTCTAGCTAGCACCTGGCAAGTGAAACAAGAACTGAACAACAGCAAGCAAGAAGCCAACAACCCCAAGATGGCATTTGAACAAGCTAGCTGCATTGTTTGCACCACCACAACTCAAAATACAACAAGATTACTGATTACAGACTGACATCTTCTAATCCTCCTCCTCCCATACAATATCCTACACCTACACTCTTTGCCCCAATGCCCAAACGCCCCTTGTTTAATTAACCATCCAAACACGAGAGTAAACACAGGGTCACAAGTCAACAACTAATAGGAGCAGCAGTTAACAGAGAGCAGTAAACATCAACACTTGGGCCACGGCAACACAGAGGTGAGAGCACCTCAGCTCAATGCATCAGTCCTCATCCATGGTGGCTGCGGCAGCGGTGGCGGCTACCGAAGAGACCACCTTGGCCTTCTTGTGCTGCTGCTTGCCGAGGAAGGCCTCGACGAACAGCTTCTGCGCGTCGAGGAGCGTCTGGGTGCGCTTCATCTCCGACTCCATCCGCTCCTTCTCCATCTGGAGCGCTATCTCCATTCTGCGCTCCTCCATCCTGAGGAACCCCTCCCCGATGGCCCGCAGTGCCGACGCTACCTCCGCCATGGCCTCCGCCTCCGCGTCCTCCTCGCTCCTCTCTGCCCTCGCCTCCCGCGCCACCGGCTTCGTGCGCGACGCCTTGGGGATGGTGAATCGCAGCCCGCTCCCGCCCCCGCCGTTGGAGATGAGGCCGTGCAGGCTCCTGCTCCGCACCGCCTCCTCGGACGAGGGGAGGAGGACACGGGGAAGGAGACGCAGGGCGGCTGCGGCGGCGGGGCCCTTGGTCTTGATCTTGACGATGGCGTTGGGACTGGGGTCGGGGACCCCACCGCCGGCGAGGTCGTGGAGGAGCGGGAAGAAAGGCCACTTGGGCCCCTTGGAGCGTCCTGCGGAGCGCCCGCGTTCGGCGCGGTACCTCTTGCGGAGCTTCTCGATCTTGTGGCGGCATTGCACGCCGGACTTGTGGGTGGCCGTGGGAAACCTCCCGCAGCGGGCGGTCACGGCGCCGGCGACCTCATCCCAGTCCGCCGCCCTGAGGTTGCCCTTGCGCAGCGCCTCCCACCTGTCGCGGTACGCCTCGATGAGGGCCAGTGTCTCCTCGTGCGTCCAGCACGGCGGGGGCAGTCTCCTCCCGGAGCCCCCTCCTCCCCCTCCACCGCCGGAGGATGCGGCGGCCGCGGCCGCAGCGGCTGCCGCGGCGACGGGGGCGGCGAGCGGCGGGAGGTCGGGGGAGGAGACGGCCTCGGGCCTGGGCGGCGGCGAGGACGAGGACGACATGGCCGGTGGGACGTCGCGGCGGCGGCGGCTAGGGTTTGGTTGCGGTGATTGGGCACGGAGGAGGTGGGGAATCGGTCATATAAGGAGGGAGGCGCGGTGCGGAGGAGGTGGACCGCGTCGCTGGCGTGGGTGGGCCGCGCGGTGAAATGACCGGCTGGGGAGGGCACCGCGGCAGCCGCGTGGTGCGGTGGTTTTTGCGGGGTTTGTCGCGTCGCGGTGGTGGGTAATGGCACGGGCGCCGCATCGTGCGGACCGTGCCGTGGTGGGCGTCGCGCTGCGCTGGCTTTCACAGCCGCGCCGTGGCCGTGTCCGCGCTACTCCTGCCTGCCTGCCTGTGTGCCCCCGCCTGATGCTGCTGCTGCTGCCGCTCGCATCTCGTCAGCTAATTTTATTCGCCCACGCCCTCCCTAGCGCCGCGGTTGGCTTCATGGGGGCGGGGCGGGTGGACTGGACTAGTGGCGTGCTGGCGTTTGCCGTTTGGTTTCGGTGGTTGGCCCGTGCCGCGCGGCAGTGATAGTTAAGGGTGGCACCGGCGCATCCCCCTTTTTTTGATAATGCTACATGATAGACGTCTGACACTTCGCTTTTTTATCGGACAGAGAACTCGAGTAGCTCTTTTACTTTGGGCTTTTCTCATCCACGTGTACGTCCTTGCTGTCTGTGTTTCTCGCCAGATTGGTTTTATACTTTTATCCTCATTTTTTCCTCCGCTGTCTGAAGGGCCCTGGCGAGCTCTGGCCAGCCAGCCCACCGTCAAACCCTCTCCGGCATCATGCGGCTGTCGATTCTTCTCTTCTGCCTAAAATTGTAAATCCATGTCCTCTAACACTCCCAAGCTCCACCTCCTCCCAACCCCAAATCAACAATCGCCGAAATCCCCATAGCCCTCCTGCTATGCTTGTCACTGCCCCCCCCCCCCCGGGCGCCCCAAGGTCCTTTTGCTCCCCCTTCTCCCTCCGGCTTAGTGAGGAGAGGGCGTCATGATGGCATGTCGGATGACGACTATGAGGATCCAAGAGATAAATAGCGACTTAGCGAGTGGATGAGCAGGGAGCTATAGGCACAAGCGGCAAAACTAATATTGAGGCGTGATCAGGTGTTGCCCTCATCGATCTAGGTGTTCATGATCGGATAAACTCCAAAGCAATCTTAAATTGAATATATGCATGTTAATTCAAAATTCAATTATTTATATGCACACATTTAATAGAGTTTACTCTATGTTTGATGGTCTCAATAGTATTGATCCCTTTCTGCCACTCCATATAATTTGGATCATTACTTGGAAATCATCAAAATGAGTATATAAAACTTGTGTAGTTAATATATACTCATGATAATTTAAATACAATTTAAATTGTGTTCGATTGTCGTCTAATCATAAGGCTCTCCATCATGTGTTGATGGTGTTCTTTATTGATTAAAGGACAAACGAAAAATTCTTGAGCATATGAAGCATTAGTTACATCAATATACTCAAGACAAATCAATATTTTCATCCAAATTGATTTGGGTTGTGATCAATCATCAAAGGAGTAGATCGAAGAATCTTGAAGCATCCAATATGTGTTAATGGAGTATATTGATGATTGGGACAACAATATTTGATGGACTAATCTTTTTCTATGAGTTATGAAATGAAATTGAGTCCAACGGTGATGAAGATTTGGATGACATCATGTGTTGATAGCCATCAAGTCAAGAATTGGAAAGATGTATGTGTTGGAAATATGTCCAAAGAGGCTAATCATGAAGATGATTACTTTGTATTTATGCTTATGTTGTTTCTTTAATAATGTCATATTATAGATCATCAAGTATGTGACTTGATTGTGAAAATCTATAATTTGATTATGACATTATTATAAATTGTCTCTTGTTTATTTATTGGAATAACATTTATTTGGAATAAGTATATGAATTGTTTGAAAATCATATTTCACGGATTATGACTATGCGATACAATTCAATCGTGTGAACATATGTAAGTGTACATGCTATTGGACTGACCCACTTATGAAACATCTTTTCAGAATTTGGTTAGTGTCATAAGTTGTTTCATACAATGATAATGATTAATCCTTAGACATGAGATTAACACAGTTTCCTACATAAGGATGGTATGTTTTGATATTGTCTAGCGTTGTTTGTAACTGTATAATCATAAGGACAACACTCGGGTGTATCTTGAATCTTGCAGAGGGAAGTGTATGATCAAGATGGAATTTGTCCTCCTCATACTGACGGAATGAAATCAATCGGCCACTCGATGAAATAGACTAAAAATGTGCATGGCCATTCCCGAACGATTAAAGGTGTTAATCGATCAATCTTGTTACTCTACTTCTAGATAATCAAGAAAATCAGTTTATCAGTATAAGGATGACACACCTTAATCTTAAGTTAAACCATGATATTAAAGTGACAAAGGGCCAAGTATTCATTGAAGGTTTGTCGATAAATGAAATTCATGCAATTTGGGTAGTCGTTATGTTCGCTATTGTAGCATAGTTACCACTTACCATGATGATGCAAGTGTTGTGTAATCTATATAAAACATCATTTATACACATACACTGATAATCTCACTAAAGTTTATGTTTATAGCCCTCTCTTTCAATCATTGGTGCTTGTCACTGCTACTTATGACATATTATTGATAGCAAAGACAAATTTTGAGATGATATGGTTTACAAAGTACGCATGTGATGCAGATATTTTGAATATGTTACGGTATACAAAGTAAGGGCACTTAATTGATAAGGTCATTTATAGAACCATGGATAACTAACTAAAGAGGTTCACTGGTATCATCTTATTGTTTTTTTAGCCTAATTCTTTCTTTTACACACCCTAATGCTTCAATGGAGTCAGTGATCTCAGTTAGCTATTAAGCTCTGCAATCTGTTTACATTCCCCCCTCCCAGAAGATCCAGTTGCAGCAGCAACCTCAGGTCAGAAGACAGAGATGGATGCTCGCTCCATCTATGTTGGAAATGTGAGTCTACTTCTCCTTTTGTACCACTTGCCCTAAAGTAATTCAGGCATCAGGCCATGAATCTGAATTTGAAGAGAGTACTTCTATTAAACTCCAATTGTTAATGAGTTGATACTTTTTTTACTTCTGGATTTCACAATGTTGCTTCCTGGGGTTCATGGCTTCTTCATTGTTGTTTTGAAGATAAATCCTTATGAAAAATCATTTAAAATGGCACTGATTAGTTGTTAGCCACTCTACTGCAGCTGTGATTAAGAAGTAAACTATTTGCCATCTTGCTTCAGGTTGACTATGCGTGTTTGCCAGAGGATGTTCAGCAGCATTTTCAATCTTGTGGAACTGTCAACAGGGTTACAATTTTAACAGACAATTTTGGTCAACCCAAAGGGTTTGCTTATGTGGAGTTTCTTGAAGTTGAGGCAGTCCAAAATGCTCTCCTGTTGAATGAAACAGAACTACATGGCCGCCCTTTGAAGGTCTAAATGAATTTTTTGTAATATGTGCATGCACTGTTGGTTTCAACTTCCTAACATTTATTTGTATGCTCTTTTTGATATGTAGGTGTGTCCAAAAAGAACTAACATTCCAGGAATGAAGCGACCCAGGGGAAGGCATCCATTTCATCCTTTCCATTCCTTTTATCCAACATATGGGTATTGATTTTATTCATGAAGATATATATTGCACGTGGATGTGGAAAGCTAAGAAATATGCAAGTGTAAATTTGGTTGGGCTTAAATCAGCATGTTATCACTTATGAGGTGACTTAGGAATTAGGATTCATGAAATGCTGAGGTTGTTAGATGAGAAACACCTGAGAATTCACTTTGAATGTTTGACATCGGATATAAACACACAGCAATCAATTTTCTAGTGTCCTTCCTAGATAATGATCTTTTGAGTTGAATTGTAATTAAGATTTTTTTTATTCGTGGATTGGCCTAATTTCCTTGGAAATTTAGCCTAAGCCTAGTATTGAAATCCAAATCAACCCAGTCAGTTTGTTTGAATAGAGCAGGATTTTTTAATCATAAATAACATTAAGCTAAATAAAAGGATTTGAAGAATATAACATGAGGATGCCATTCTTCTAATGCCAATGGATTAGTTGTGTACTAAATATTCAGTTGAACTTAGATTCTGGGGGGTGACACAAGAAGGGGAGAAATAAAGCAAATGAGCTCCTGAATGACCTTTGTAATGTTCTATTCTCTCTGCAGGAAGGTACCAAGGTTCAGGAGGCCCCCCGGGTTCAGCCCCTACTACTGACTCTACTGGGATGCTGTGATTCTTCAGTTTTCTAGTGCTAGCAAATCTCCGACAAGTCATGATACAGAAGATGACTATCCATATTTTCCAATGTTGCGCATCAGTATAGGCAATACCCTGAAATACTCGAGCTCTTACATAGTCTCATTGTCGTCATACCTTCCTTAAAGATCAAACTATGATAACATCCTTCTACCTTAGAAACGACTCTTTTGTTGGTTCAATCAGCTCGGCAGATTTTATACCATTGCTCTAGTTGTTGATGAGTTCTGAGATATAACTATTGACGAGTTGTATTCTACTTGTTACTTGGAGCCTCCATTTCATCAGAAACTTGCAGTGCAGTAAATATACGATATGTCTGTTAATGTGTGTTTTGTTACTTTGGTCATCAGAATGTTCTGTATGGACGGCCTGGTATCTGTCTGCGCTGCAACTTGCGATGCACTTTTTTATGGCTTATGCTATATACCGAGGTTGAACCATGTTTTTTCCTCTTGTGATTTGCAGGACTCTGCTGTTCAGGTTCTCTAAACGGTGCTGAGGTTTCTACCTGTGAGATTTCAGATTTGATGTGGACTTAAGCCGCTGTAGGATAGTTACAGCAGAGAGGTTCGTTTCTTCCCATGAAGCTGATCTATGTTTTTCCCAGATAAATGCTTGCAACTTAGCACCATAGCCATGATATCCCGAGATATCGCAGTATCTTTTGCTACATAGCCCATCCGTCGTCTGTACCATTTTGAGCCTGCATTGTGGATGTCATGCATAGCTGCTAAGGCGTTTCGGTGCCCATGACATCTGCCGTGTGCATCAGGATAGCGCAAACTGCTTAGAGCCTTAGCCCCGTTTGGTGCACGGAAATTCCCGATTCCTAACTGCGAATAATGTGCTATCTCTGCCTTCCAAATAGCCCCTCAGATGTTGCTCCCTTGGAAGGGCAGCTCGAATGCTTTTGATTCACACACGCATGTTTAAGCAAGAAGCATGGCATGCCTTCAATCAGTGATGACCGTCACATGGAAAAACGTGGCCTCAGCTTGTGAAAGAAACTCACCCAGCTGACAATGCGTACACTGTTGTAGTTAACAGATGTCGACACATCGAACCTGTCTGCCTATCGTTCCATCAAATTAACCACGACACCCGAAATAGAAATATATACTCTTGTCTTGAGTGTCTGACTGACTGCTCACTAGATTTCAAGAATGCACAGTATATCTAGTCTAGGCGTCTAGCTAGCACCTGGCAAGTGAAACAAGAACTGAACAACAGCAAGCAAGAAGCCTACAACCCCAAGATGGCATTTGAACAACAGCTAGCTGCATTGTTTGCACCACCACAACTCAAAATACAACAAGATTACTGATTACAAACTGACATCTTCTAATCCTCCTCCTCCCATACAATATCCTACACCTACCCTTGTTTAATTAACCATCCAAACACGAGAGTAAACACAGGGTCACAAGTCAACAACTAATAGGAGCAGCAGTTAACAGAGAGCAGTAAACATCAACACTTGGGCCACGGCAACACAGAGTTGAGCTGAGCACCTCAGCTCAATGCATCAGTCCTCATCCATGGCGGCTGCGGCAGCGGCAGCGGCGACCGAAGAGACCACCTTGGCCTTCTTGTGCTGCTGCTTGCCGAGGAAGGCCTCGACGAACAGCTTCTGCGCGTCGAGGAGCGTCTGGGTGCGCTTCATCTCCGACTCCATCCGCTCCTTCTCCATCTGGAGCGCTATCTCCATTCTGCGCTCCTCCATCCTGAGGAACCCCTCCCCGACGGCCCGCAGTGCCGACGCCACCTCCGCCATGGCCTCCGCCTCCGCGTCCTCCTCGCTCCTCTCCGCCCTCGCCTCCCGCGCCACCGGCTTCGTGCGCGACGCCTTGGGGATGGTGAATCGCAGCCCGCTCCCGCCCCGCCGTTGGAGATGAGGCCGTGCAGGCTCCTGCTCCGCACCGCCTCCTCGGACGAGGGAGGAGGACACGGGGGAAGGAGACGCAGGGGCGGCTGCGGCGGCGGGGCCCTTGGTCTTGATCTTGACGATGGCGTTGGGACTGGGGTCGGGGACCCCACCGCCGGCGAGGTCGTGGAGGAGCGGGAAGAAAGGCCACTTGGGCCCCTTGGAGCGTCCTGCGGAGCGCCCGCGCTCGGCGCGGTACCTCTTGCGGAGCTTCTCGATCTTGTGGCGGCATTGCACGCCGGACTTGTGGGTGGCCGTGGGAAACCTCCCGCAGCGGGCGGTCACGGCGCCGGCGACCTCGTCCCAGTCCGCCGCCCTGAGGTTGCCCTTGCGCAGCGCCTCCCACCTGTCGCGGTACGCCTCGATGAGGGCCAGTGTCTCCTCGTGCGTCCAGCACGGCGGGGGCAGTCTCCTCCTGAGCCCCTCCTCCCCTCCACCGCCGGAGGATGCGGCGGCCGCGGCCGCGGCGGCTGCCGCGGCGACGGGGCGGCGAGCGGCGGCAGGTCGGGGAGGAGACGGCCTCGGGCCTGGGCGGCGGCGAGGACGAGGACGACATGGCCGGTGGGTCGTCGCGGCGGCGGCGGCTGGGGTTTGGTTGCGGTGATTGGGCACGGAGGAGGTGGGGAATCGGTCATATAAGGAGGGAGGCGCGGTGCGGTGCGGTGCGGAGGAGGTGGACCGCGTCGCTGGCGTGGGTGGGCCGCGCGGTGAAATGACCGGCTGGGGAGGGCACCGCGGCAGCCGCGTGGTGCGGTGGTTTTTGCGGGGTTTGTCGCGTCGCGGTGGTGGGTAATGGCACGGGCGCCGCATCGTGCGGACCGTGCCGTGGTGGGCGTCGCGCTGCGCTGGCTTTCACAGCCGCGCCGTGGCCGTGTCCGCGCTACTCCTGCCTGCCTGTGTGCCCCCGCCTGATGCTGCTGCCGCTGCCGCTGCCGATCGCATCTCGTCAGCTAATTTTATTCGCCCACGCCCTCCCTAGCGCGTGCCGTCGCGCCGCGGTTGGCTTCATGGGGGGCGGGGCGACTAGACTAGTGGCGTGCTGGCGTTTGCCGTTTGGTTTCGGTGGTTGGCCCGTGCCGCGCGGCAGTGATAGTTAAGGGTGGCACCGGCGCATCCCCCTTTTTTTTTGATAATGCTACATGATAGACGTCTGACACTTCGCTTTTTTATCGGACAGAGAACTCGAGTAGCTCTTTTACTTTGACCTTTTCTCATCCACGTATACGTCTCTGCTGTCTGTGTTTCTGCTTCTCGCCAGATTGGTTTTATCCTCACCTCTTCCTCCGCTGTCTGAAGGGCCCGGCCCTGGCGAGCTTTGGCCAGCCAGCCCACCGTCAAACCCTCTCCGGCATCATGCGGCTGTCGATTGCTCTCTTCCCCATAGCCCTCCTGCTTTGCTTGTCATTGCTGTATGACGTCGGCTCTACCGGATCACCCCCCCACAAAGGTCCTTTTGCTCCCCCTTCTCCCTCCGACTTAGTGAGGAGAGGGCGTCATGATGGCATGTCGGATGACGACTATGAGGATCCAAGATGATAAATAGCGAGTGGAGGAGCAGGGAGCTATAGGCAGCAAGCGGCAAAACTAATATTGAGGCGTGATCAGGTGTTGCCCTCATCAGATCTAGGTGTTCCGATGATCAGGTAGTCGCATGGTCTCCTACGACGAGCTTAGCTACTCACATCATGATCCAATTATGCTTTTGTTGCATATATTTCTCGAATGTGTCGTAACATTTAGCACCAAAATTTGGCAAGATATGAACAAATTGTTAAACTAAGGATAAAATTGGAGATTTTTGGGCGATATCGGTTTGAAAAAGGGACAAGATGAGTTAGATTTGATGTTCTAGCCAATGTTGATTCAAAGAAGGAGATTTACCTATAAGAAGTAGAGTCTGATACGGATCATGATTGGTAACGCATCAGAGATAGATACGATGGGCCTACGCGCTATAAAAATGGGGTCAAAGGCGAGCTAAAGACACAACAATAATAAAAAAACTCGCATCTACTTTTTATCTAATTTTCCTATCAACTAGGAGTAACCTTGTAACTTAGAATCTTCCTGTAATTTGTTGTTGATCAATAAAGTTGTGCGTCACCGATTATTCATCTTCTGTAAGTTCAAACTCCTTTTTGGTTTTGGTGATTGATTTTGGATTAATATTTAATCACTATTTAATGATAAATCTAATTATTGTGAGACTAACTCTTTTATTGAGCTTTATTTTTATTAGTCAAATTTGGATGAAAAATAGAAATCCCAAAGGTATGCATCGTTACAACTCTGTTATTTCTATAGCATACTTTGGATTCAAATTAGAAGGTGAACTTCATCATAGTCTAAACCTCAAGATGTGCATTTTGTGTCCAATTTCATATATACATGAATGCACACATTTAGAAGAATTCATACTTTACCTTGATGTTTCATAAGTATTGATGCATTTCATATTGCTAAATAAATTAAGGACCATTACTTAGAAATAAATTCTTAAGTACATAAAAACTTGTGTAGTTGTACTGTACTCAATGAAGAATAGGATAAACTCCAAAGCAATCTTAAATTGAATATATGCATGTTAATTCAAAATTCAATTATTTACATGCACACATTTAATAGAGTTTACTCTATGTTTGATGGTCTCAATAGTATTGATCTCTTTCTGCCACTCCATGTAATTTGAATCATTACTTGGAAATCATCAAAATGAGTATATAAAATTTGTGTAGTTAATACATACTCATGATAATTTAAAATGCAATTTAAATTATGTTCGATTGTCGTCTAATCATAAGGCTCTCCATCATGTGTTGATGGTGTTCTTTGTTGATTAAAGGACAAATGAAAAATTCTTGAGTATATGAAGCATTAGTTGCATCAATATACTCAAGACAAATCAATATTTTCATCCAAATTGATTTGGGTTGTGGTCAATCATCAAAGGAGTAGATCGAAGAATCTTGGAGCATCCAATATATGTTAATGGAGTGTATTGATGATTGGGACAACAATATTTGATGGACTAACCTTTTTCTATGAGTTATGAAAGGAAATTGAGTCCAACGGTGATGAATATTTGATGAAGTCAAGAATTGGGAAGATGTATGCGTTGGAAATATGTCTAAAGAGGCCAATCATGAAGATGATTACCTTGTATTTATACTTATGTTGTTGCTTTAATAATGTCATATTATAGATCATCAAGTATGTGACTTGATCGTGAAACTCTATAATTTGATTATGATATTATTATAAATTGTCTCTTGTTTATTTATTGGAATAACATTTATTTGAAATAAGTATATGAATTGTTTGAAAATCATATTTCACGGATTATGACTATGTGATATAAAAGGTTGTACGCACTAAAAGTTGTCAACCGCTAGTTGGAGCAAGTTGAGCATAATAACCTCTATTAGGCCATGAACGGATAAGGCTCCAGAAAGGAGAAAGCCCATATGCATGCAGCCCATAAAGCCACCCTTCTTCAGCACAAATTCTCAGTGTAGCCACCCCACCCCCCGCGCCAATTCCCATACGCTCAAACTCAAAATATTTTTTGTTTTCAATTTTTGTCAAGTTTTTGAATAAAAGGTAATTTGTAAACACTTTAAAATTTTTAATTGAAACTTTTCAAACCAAATTGTTTTAATTGAAATTCTTTGAATAGAAAGCTTTCAAACCAAAGGTTTTCAAAGTTGAAAATTTTTTAGTTCAAACTTTTTAATTTGAGAATTTTTTATTTTTCTGATTTGAAATTTTTCTAATTGAAACTTTCTAATTTGAAAACTTAAAACTTTCTGAGTAGACATTTTTTGATTTAAAATTTTTTAGTTGAAAATTTTGAGTTTAATATTTTTCGAGTTAAAACTTTTTAAATAATATTTTTAAGTTAAAATTTTATAATTTTAAATTTTGGTGTTCAAGAGAAAGGAAGGCGAGGGAAATGTGTAGGGAAGAGAGAAAGGGAAAAGTTGAAGGTGAATAGAGAAGATAACACATCACTTGGTGTGATTGGTTGGTTGGCGGGACAAGGTTGAATGAAATGGAATAGGATGGTTTTGTAACATTTGTTCTATTGTTTTGAATAAATGGAATGAATCATTCAACATCTATAAAAAATATTTTTCAGATTTGTATCCTACTATTTAAAATTAGATAATTTTATTTAAATAATTAAATATATGGATAACTTTTTCCATAAACCACCTCCTCGTATGGATAGCGCTTAGCATCCAAACACACCCGTGTGTGGTGTCCTTCAGTTTAAGTTCGAGGGTAAAAACTGCGGCGCTGCTTGAGTCTTGACCTACCATCCATCTCACCGCTGGCGAGTGGCGACGGCGTAGCGGTGCGACGAGGATGATGGGCTCCACGGAGGAGCGGACGCCGCCTCCAGGGTGCGCCTCCTGCCCCTGCCTTTCTCTCCTTTTGCTATTCCCTTGCCGTATCCAGCTTGCGCGACTACAAGCTCGAACAAATCTCTCCCTGATCGGGCCGTCCCGTGGGCTGCAGGGGCGCGAAGCCGCCGCCGTACAAGGACCCCGACGACGGGAGGCAGCGGTTCCTCCTGGAGCTGGAGTTCGTCCAGTGCCTCGCCAACCCTACCTACATCCACTGTACTGTACTCTGTCCTCCTCTCCTCTCTTCTCCTCTCCGCTCTCGTTTGGGTTAGCTTCTTGGTTCTTGCATGCTTTTGGAATCACCCATAGTTCGTTTCACCAGTATCAATTTGAGGTGGGGTGCTGCTGCTAGTAAATAATTCGCTGGTAATGCAAAGGGAATGTGTGATCTGGTTGTGTTAGTCGGTGAATGTGATGGCCTCTAAAGTAACTAATTCGTTACTAATGCAGAGATAATGCGTGATTTGAGTGTTTTGGTCAGTGGTTGTCAGTCATGACTGCTTAAGCGACTTCCCAGTGGGAAGGAAAGGATGCTTGAATTATGTCTTACTTATGCACCATTGTTCTTTATGCTTCTGATCTTTCAATGGAATCAATTTGTTAAATGAGAATCAAATTAGGTACTGCATGGAAGATGGCATTATCTATTAATTGTTTTGTTCAAACAGATCTAGCGCAGAATCGATACTTTGAGGATGAAGCATTTATCGGGTATCTCAAGTACCTCAAGTATTGGCAACGTCCGGAGTACATCAAATACATAATGTGAGTGGCCCTATACTTTTAGATATGTCTGCAAATAGGTATGCCTGCTTACAAAACAATGTGATTATAGTGGTTGCTGATGGTGCAGGTATCCGCACTGCCTTTTCTTTCTTGAGCTCCTCCAAAATGCAAATTTCCGGAATGCGATGGCACATCCAGCAAGCAAGGTTATCCTTTGATCCCATTTGCCTAGAATTACACTCAAGGACCATTTTCACCCTTTTGTGGTACTGTTTTATAAGCTCATTTCTCCTTTCAAAGCCTTTTTAGGGATCGTCTCTTTGGGTGTATTACTTAAATTGTAGATTGTTAGCGAATAGTTAGGAGCAGGAAAGTGATTTAATTCATGCTATGAATGTTCTTGCATATATATGAATGGATATATTTATTTGTTTAGGATTTGGCTAAAGCACAGCTAAATGATCTCGAAGCATATTAAGCTTCATGCACACTTTATCACATGTTCATAATTTTATTTGCACAATATTTTGTTTAGTCAGTTACTCAGTTAGGATCACTTATATGAAACTAACTCTTGGAACAAACTATTACCTGCAAATTTTTTGACAGGAAGTTGCTCACAGGCAGCAATATTTCTTCTGGAAAAACTACAGGAACAATAGACTGAAGCACATCCTACCCCGTCCACCTCCTGAACCAACTCCTGCACCTGCACCAGCACCAGCGCCCGCACCAGCACCAGCAACGGCACCTGTGGTTCCACCTGTTCCTGCACCATCATCATCTTTGCCACCTATGGCAGCTGTTGGTGCATCTGCAATGCCCCCCACGCAGTTTGGAGGAACTGCTGTCATCCCGAAGAATGACATGAGAAATGTTATGGGTGGTAGAAAGAGAAAGTATGCACCTCCCTTCATTGCATTCATTCAATAATATCTCTTATGAAGTTATTAGTTGTCCATGCAGTGATTCTTTTTCTTGGAAGTTTGTCTGTGCTGTGAAAACATTTGTAAACCGTTATTTTATTTGAATGTGATCCAATTCAAATGGAATTATGGCCACTCTGCTAATCTAGATTATGAAGATCCTCTTTTCTATTACAGGAAAGACGGTTGAGGCTCTCAACATGCTTCAAAGGAGAGCTGAATCCTACCTCTTCTATGGTAGGAATCGTCCTTCATTGAAGAATGAGTGGAAGAACCTTCTTTTTTCCATTTTGTGAATTCTTCTGAGAATTTGTGAATAATGCATACAAGGTTTACAGTATGGTTGTTATGACTGAAGAAAAATTGGTAGTCAATTGGGATGTCAAACTAGAAAGGTGGCACGTGCAATTTCATTTTGCGCTAACACAGGCTATTTCCGTTTGCTCTTGTGCTGTATAGTTTGAGCTCAGGAGTATGATGTGTCTATTCAATAAAACTATGCTGTGATGACTGATTATACTGTGCACGTTTTGACACTGCAGGATGGACTAGTGGAACATGACATTTCTTCTCTGTTCGTAAGCCGTGATGTTGCAGACGACTTAGAAGCAAATACTGAGGCCTTGATGTTGCAGACAACTTAGGAGCAAATACTGCTTTGTAGTAGTTGCAGATGTAATACACTTGGCCCCTTATTGGCTGAATCATTTATCTTGGCCTTGTTGTAGTTAAATGAAATATTTGTTTGGTGAAATCTTTCTTGTAAGCGCGTCTTCTTATAAGATGGAGCCACAATATCACTGTGATGATTTAGCTATGCTTGGCAGTAAAACGTATCCTCGGCTACAATACGATTGTTGAATCAACACACTTGTTGGTCCTCGAAGTACATAATATCTTTGTACATCTAGAGAGAAGAACCTTTAATTTTTTTTCTTTGCCATAACGCTCTGTGCTAATTTTAAGTTTTGTTCAGTTCACTTTTCATCTAGTACATTCTATCATACAAGAAGAAACATGTCATTGAAAATCAGATTGGATATCTTGCACATTTTACACTTTTCTTTGGATGGAAGTGGCATACCAAAATGAGCGCTAAAACAATGCCAGATTTCGAAAGAATGATTGTTTTCTTAAGGCCAGTCACATGCTATGAAAAGGATGACACGCTCTTGATAAGAATGCGCAACATGGAGCTAGTGTAAACGCTTAGGCTTGCCAGAAATTACAACCGTTAGATTGGAGCTTAGCGCACAAAGTTAAGACCCTGAAATCCAACAGCAAGATGATCAACTCGTATTAGGTATTACCAAAGCAATGTTTGCTTCCCAGCCTCCACCTCTGCCCGCACCAGAACCAGCAGCGGGCAAAGTCCATGGCTCTATGCTGCATCGCTGCTGCTATACCATATTCCTCTGCCTCCGCTTGTACTCCTTGCAAAACTTCCTTCGGTGAACGTTTGTCAAAACAACGGCAGCTGGAAAGCCACATGAAGCGCCTGTTCTTATTAGATGGAGCCACAATAGCACAATATCATTAGATGGAGCGAAAGCATCGCATCTGATGAGGCAGCTACGCTTCACGGTAAATTTTCCTCATTCAATAACTTTTACAGCATGGAAATATTTAACATATTGAATTGGATCATTTTCACCATAACGGGTCAGTCATCAAACCACAGTTATCACAAAATGGCTACCAGCCACGAAAAAGCTAGACTGGGATACAGTATGATCCTGTAGAGTCCAACCCAGAAGCACATGAACCCAGCGTAGCAACTATTGCTGACTTGTACAATGATCATTCAGGAACGGAAAGGATACAGGGTTGCATCAAGGCTAACGATAAACTGCTACTAGTACCGGTAAGTCGACCCATACCCGCCGATACCTGAAGATGAATATCCACTCCCATCCATGCTAGAATAAGATGGCAGCGACGACGACGGATAGGTGGAGCTGCTATACTGTGAGTAGCTCGTCCTATATACCGGATCTAATCCCGCATAGCTGCTCCTGACAGGTTCTCTGTGTGCAGCCAAGGAGTCCTGAATGGAGAGGGCAGGATATCAGAGATTTTGTAGTCAAAGGTCCAAAATTTTAAGTAACATATGACGTGGTATTACCTGGATGAGCTGTTGGGCAGCTTGTACCTGCGATGATGTCCCCTTTATTTCAACAGTTATATCATCAGGGCTCCCCAAACTCTCTTGAATTGTGACAACAGCACCACTATTAGCTCGTATATATGCAATGTTTGCTCCTTTGACACCTATGATGTCTTCGGCATAGGTAAGTGGGATTTGCATGGTTTGAGTTATCTGCATACCATATGTTCTTGTCAGTAACAGTTCGAGGTAAAAAAATATGCTATGCTTGAAAACAATAACTGTTATGTTATTTGTAAAAAGATTTATAGATGGAATAAATAATCAAATGGCATAAAAGAGATCTATATTACAAAAGATTTGTAAAACAACCACATCCATCGTGCTTATTGCACCAAGAGATCCATATTACAATAGATTTGTAAAAAATCCCATGAATGGTGCTTATTCCACCAGAACATCTTATGAAGAGAAATAAAGATGCATGCAAAACCCACGATAAGCCACACCTGTGTAAGTAGAGGGCCACCACCATGTATTCCAGAGGGTCGCAATGCTGACAAGGCAGGATCCCGCCCATAAAGTGATACACCTGAGCGATGAATGCTGTGATCTACCAAATGTTCTCGTTCAAGGAACAAAGGATCCCTCTTCACTGGAAGAATGTATTCATCATTCACTGCAGGTGGTTGATTGACTTGTGCAGAAACAATTGAAGGATGTGACATATCACTCCAAGCATCAGCACTGCGATCTTGACCTACTGTAGCATTCTGAGAAAGGACAGGAAGAGGGTGCATTAGAAAGGATATGAAGGTAAAGCTTAGCATGAGACAGATATGTGCTTACAATCTTTTCAAACAATGGAAGTACACTATGGTCAACCAAAAACTTCCGGAGATGATTCGAAACTGCTTGAAGTGCTTTTAGAACTTTTTCTGTTTCACCCTGTATCTCAACTATCCTTTCGTCTTCAATTATATAGAAAGGTCGCTCATGCTCATCTACACAAGTTTATAACGATTGTAAGTTTATAAAATTATACATGCTGTCACATTTTCAAAGCAATTGAAGACTTAAAGAGTATTAAGCTATTAAATGATCCCACCAACAAGAATTAATCTTTTTATAAAGATTTGCACCAACACATCCTTGTTGACCCTTTAATAATTTTGTACATCTAGAAAGACAAAACTTTAAATTTTGCATGCCATAATGTTCGGTGCTAATTTTAATTTTTGTTCAATGCTATTTGATATTTTCTTTGTGACCTAGAGAAGAATTATTTCATGCAAGAAGAAACATGTAATAGAAATCAGAGTGAAGCTCTTAAACATTTTTCAAGAATCCTTTGGATGAGTAAAGCATACCAAAATGTGTTCTAACAATGCAAGACCTCAAAAGAATGCTTTCTTAAAGCCAGATAAATAATATCAAAAGGATCAGAATGACACACTTTTCTGCTAACAAAGTGCAACTTGGAACTAGTATAAAAGTTCTTGACAGAAATTACAACCATTAAGTTGGGACAATGAAGATAAATATAAGATTCTGAAATCCAACAGAAAAAAATGATCAACTGCAGTACCAAAGCAATACTGTATTAATATACTATACATCAGGCAGTAGTATATTACCTACTGATATAACCCGTATTGTAGCACTCGTGCCCTCTTGGATTGCCTTAATTGAAGCACCTTGTTTTCCAATTAGGTTGATTGCTTGAGCTCCAGGAACCAACAATCGGGCAGCACATACACCTGGTGCAGCAGCTGCCTGGGCACCCTCCGCAGCTACATCTGTTATTCCATTGACACGTTTAAAAACCCTCATCAGAGCGTCTATAGCTGGAGGCAGCTCCAAGGCTGGGTCTTCTTTTCCAGATACCAAAACCTAGAATATCCAAGAGTCTTGATTCAGTCGGTGAATCCAAAGAAGAGCATCATGCATGCAATCTAATCAACAAGGTAGCTAAATAAGAATAAGAACAAGAATAAACTGCATGGCCCAATGTCGAATTCGAAATCATTCAGCGCACCAATAGCATACAGAAATTGTTGCTCTGTCTAACCTTAACAAAAGAAAAGACAACCACTTTCCAGCGTTATCAACCAAATTAGCCGTATAAATGAAACTATTGTATGTGAACCACACTAAACAAACCAAACTGCATATGCAGGAGAAGAAAATCTAGAATGCCAGCTGTTCACAAATCCACCACCTTAGTTGTTCACAACTGCCTCCTATCCTATCCTAAAAGAAAACATTCTGACACGTTAAGACATACACCTCCGGCTCCCTGTATAGTTTACCACAACAATAGCATCGCAGACCAGATATTACACGGAAACTCACCGATTCTAAAAATGATCTGAGCTTAAAATCATCTTAAGCAAATGTCCTCCATCTCTATCCTACATCTATTTAGGGTAACAACCAAACCAAGTAAAACCTACAATATAATAGACCCAGACCCTTCCACTGCTGCGGAGGAAAAAATCCCATAGCAAACTCATGTTAAAGCAGCCTATTTACCATGATTCCAGCAACCCGTAAACCATAAAATTCCTAATTCGTAGCACTAAACTACCTATTATAATAGAATCCTACCAGGCATTCAACTAGTCAACAAAGGATTCGTACCAGAAAACAGCTAAGCTGTTCGAACGCTCGCTACGCTAAACTCGTGGGGTACTCACAATGCGCTCAGAGGCGCCGACGGGCCCTCGAGGATGCGGACCCTGGCCTTGGTCTCCTCGACGAGGCGCTTGATGAGCTCGCCCTTCCGCCCAATGATGCTCCCGACCTTCAGCACCGGCACCACCAGCCGGAACACGCTGTCCCCCGGCCACCCCGGCCACCTCTTCGCCGCCGGAACGGCCACCGCCTCCTCGGTGGCCGGCGGAGGCGACGATGTGGGCGCCCCGACCTCGGTGGCGGCGGCTGGGTCGGCCATGGCGGTGGCTGATGACGGCTAGGGTTTTGGCGTGGAGAGCCTCGAGACCTGAAGTGGGAGATCTGGGTGGCGATTCGATTTCTCACGGGCTCTTGCGCAATAAATGGGCCACAAGTTTAGTTTTATAGGTTGGGGCCTAATGCGTTCTGCTCTTTTTTTTTCTTTTGGTGAGAAATTTTCAGTGGCAAATTGGTTTGGTTAACGGTACTCACAAATGCACGTCGTTTTAAATATCAACATGGTATCTAAAACATTATTTTGATTATTAATTTTTATTATAAAATATTTGTAAAGTCTAATAAAATTATATTATTATGAAAATACTTTTCGAGAAAAATCTATACTTACAATTTTCATGCATCCAATTTACATATTTTAAAAGATATTGGTAGTCAAAGTTTCAAAAACTTCACCAAACCTATGATACAGGGTGCCCTATCTTCGCGACATAGGATCAAACATAGCTTTAGGGCCTGTTTGGAAGAGTTTGCATTTGAAAAATTTGAAAAGCTACTTTTAGTTTGTTGGGTTATAATTTAGCAACATAATTGAGATTTAGCGGAGTGACTTTTCTTATTCTTTGTTTAGTAAATGGTTTTCTTATTATGCTTTTGGCAAATGATGCTGATTGTACCTTTTAGGGGCCAACCGAGCGGGGAGGTAGCAATATAGCAAAGTACAATGGCGTTTGAGTGGGGAAATGATGTGGGGACGGCGAGGCAAGGTGACGGAAGTCGAGAAGGCAGAGCGACCGAGGTGAGAGGTGGTCAAGCGAAGTCACAGCTGAAAAGCTTCTCCCTAGTAGCTGCAGCTTTTGGGGGTGCTTCTGCTGTGGCTTAGCTTCTCAGCTGCCCTTAGATCCGTGACCCCTGACGAACACGATAGCGCCAACCACTGTCTTAATATAATAATCTCGACAAATGAATTCGTTCAAGAACATGTTCATGATCCATATCTACTCAACTATGCATGAAATAGACGCACAGTTCCTGCAATCACATGAAGAAATCGCAAGAATAACGGGGTATTCCCAAGAAAATTGTCCAGTTCCTAAAAGGCAGTGTGTAGTATAAACCCGAGAATAAGTAATATCAACTATCTTGAAAATTATGCGGTCTAGTAGACATGGAACACGTGCGTGTTCTTGAGTGAATTCATTTGTTATAGGTTGTTGTTTGAGACAGTGGTTGGTGCCATCGTGTTCGCCAAGGTTTACGGATCCAAAGTTATACTTGATCCTACGTTGTGAAGACTAGGCACCCCGTATCATCTTGGAATCAGAGCGGCGGATTGACACTGCAGGATTATTTACCCTTAGATTAGTTTTTCTTTTGTCCTAAATTAAAAATTGCTCCACAAGTATTAAAACTTAAGTTTTAATATGATATTTTAGTGAATTTTTTAGGTTTTGATCCATTAGAGTTCTTATTTTAGTTGCTGATTATCTTTCCTTCACGTAGCTTTTATTTCAATCTGTTTAGTATCTTATTTTACTCATAACTTTCACATACGAGCATGAATTCTAGTGTTCTTGCACTTCAAATCTTAGAATGAGCTCTATAGAAACCTAGTTGGGCACAGACCCTAATCCCGCCTCTAAGTTTAATTTGGCCGCCAGAGTTAGTGAACCAAGTTGTAGATCCAATCCAGATAGGTTTGGTATTTTGATCATAATTCTCACGTCCGAACTTTAATTGGAAAATTTTTGTACTTTCCTGAATCCTTAAAGAGTCATCTACAAAAAAAATATTTTGGGTGTCCTTCGTGATTCAAACTCTTTCAAATCAAATTTGATTCAGATTTGGATTTGGTTAGATCGATTGAATTTAGATCAAATCTGTGTATCTCGGTGTTTTGACTATAACTTCTACGTATGAGCTCCAAATGGTGTGTTTGTATACTTTTTTAAAGCTTGGAACATTATCTTTAATTCATTGCATTGCGAGATAACTAGGTTCAGTCATTTTCATACTTTAATTATGGCAACATTTTTGCTACACTGTTTTGATCGAATTATGATTTATTGCATCATTTTGCATTTTATTTTGTTCTTTGAGTTGGCTAACTCTAGTAGTATCCATGTACTATAAAATATCAAAAAAATATCAGTGTACATACTTTTAAGAACCAATTCATTCTTCGTGAATACTTTGATCCCAATTGAGATTATCTATTTGATACTGCTTGGGGTTGTTCATATTAGTACATTGCATAATCTTGAATTGTCAATTTGTCATACCATCATACTATCTTGTAACATCAATTTGGGGATTCTAAAACTTTGCTCACACTAGTGTTGGTTGAAAGTCACCAAAAGAAAGAAAAGAGAAAGAAAGAGTCATAAAACCAAGAAAGAAAAAGAAAAAAGAATAGAAAAGAGAATAGCGGTCGACGGCACTAGCATTAAGCAAAACCCTAATTTATGATTATTATTTTTAGATTGTGCAGTCGTATTAACTAGTAAGCAATCATGTGCCCTTTTATATTTTCAGAAGCAATTAACTAGCGTCTCTCCATAACTTATACAACATATGAGTTTTAGTGTTGAAATTATTCTTGTTTATCTCATTACATTGGTTGCATTAGGTTCCATCATCTTTGGACATGTTGTCTTGAAATTCACTTATATCTTTAAGATCGGTAACTACGGCTTGTAAATTTTAGCTTGGGTTATTACTTATCATTACAATAACTAGAATTCTCATATTGCATAGGATAAACGCTAACTCTCTAAGCTCCACATATTAGCTATTGTCATGTGCAACACCTTGATAACGAATTCGCTTGAGTAATCACCTTTGTCCTGTTTAGCGTCATCGGAGAGCGTACAATTCCTTATTCCAAAGAAGGGGTCATAAGAAGTTTGGTTGGTAAGGAGAGGATGAGAATGGGTGATTCCACATATACATGCCGTTTTTGCTTGCTACTAATTATGGCAAGTTACAAGTATGCGGAACTTCCATTCCACAAAAGTGATGATCCGGAGAAGCATCTCACATGTGAAGAACAAATAGAAAATGTGTTCAAATTTCATGAGCTTCCCAAAACCAAAGAGTTGATGCATGCCACTATCAAGTTTGAGGACTATGCTTATAGTTGATGGCAACAACTCTTTGAAAAAAGTCTTATTACATCTTGGTCGCATTTAAGATGATCATGAGTTTGTGCCATGCTATTATGAGAAAGAGCTATTTCGCCACTTGGAGAGCATCACACAAGGCTGCAAACATGTCCAAGATTATTATGTTGAGTTGAAATATGCAATGGGACATGCCGGTATCATTAGTGCATTAAAAGATAAGACATATTTCAAAAAAGATTTGAATATTAATATTTTCACTTGCACTACAACATAAGTATTTTTTAGCATAATTGATCTTGTGGATTATGCTATTGAGGAGGAAATTAAATTTAAAGAATATCGTATACCTAAGTTTAATCTTACAACGCCAATTCATGAGAGCCACATAGCCAATTTGAGTGAAAGTGTTAAGAAGACAGAGTTGTGTGAATCTACCAAATGTCAGGTTAAGTGCATCTAAATTGAGAGTGCTAGAGATATACTATAAGAAAAGAGAGAAGCAGATGATAGCAAAAGTGAGGTTATTTCTAAAACTGCGACTTACTTTCTATTTCTAGTGTTGTTTCTCATATTGTGCAGGTTGACACTGACAATGACAAGTTGAACCATAAACAACCCATATTGCTTTGAGGAGAATGATGAGGAGATAATCAAGGTTAGAGATGAAATGCTTGTTGACCTGTTGTTAGATCATAAAGAAACTCTACTTACATCATCTACATTAGCTGAGAACTTTAAAGGTAACAACAAAGGTGTTAAATTAATTGAACATCACAAAAAGGTTGTGTTTCTTTCATTGCTCCATGTTTTGAATTTAATATGCTTAACTTACATAATGTGGAATTGATTATTCATAAGAAAGTTCTTAGTAAAATATCCCCGTATCAACCTGTGTCTAAGATGACATGTATTTGTGACTGGTGGGAGTAGTTATTGGGTGTCTGCTATGCTCATGCTCAAAAAAAAAAAAAAAAAAATCAGTGCCTTTTTTTAATTTTGAGCTTCCATGTCTAATTGTTTTTCTCCAAATAGGTTGGGTTCAAATATTTTTCTGGAAATCATTCGGTTGGGTTCGAATGTTCAGGAAGGATAGGATTTCCTTGTAGTCCTAATGGGGATTATAACTTAAGTAGTCCTCAATCCTCAGAGTCGTTCGATCAAACCAACGAACAGTCCGAAGTGTGTTGCTACATAGAAAATCAACACAATGTTTTTAAACAGTATTTCGGAAAACCTAAACCGTTGTTATTTGACCCAATAATCCTCATGCAACTGCATAAGCTGTAGTCTCATTAGGATTGTATAGAATCTCTTTACATTCAGGAAAGGTGGAACTTATCGTACTTCAACACTCGGTAAATTCACTGTGGTTCTGATGAGCCCTTCCAGTTGTCTCCTTGTTTTTTAGTTCACACTTCGTGGAGCCACCTTACAGCACACACCTGCCGATCATTTGATTACAACTAGTCACTGTTCTAGCAGATGAGAAGGATATGCCACGGAATTCTGAAAACATGTACCAGCGACTCAACAAGAATATATGGTTGAAGGCACACACATGCATGGGGTATCAAAGTACCTGGAAAAGGTAGCTAGCTCCCAACCAAAATCCATTCCCATTTCACAAGGAAGCAACCAAAGCAAATGGAAGCCTTTATGGAAAGGAAAAAAATGAAAGCAATGCACCAAATTAAGAATCATCACTGTCCCCAGATGGTTTACTTCCTGTGATTCTTTAGGCCACAGATTCCCCTGCATGGGGTAGGATTCACAGGGTTCAAATGCCCACTGGCTTTGGCATCACATGGTTGGAGTACCCACATGCAAATTCTCAATATATAGGCATTGAAAATTTGCCCATAATTTTCTACGAGCAAACCCTTCAGCTTAAACATTTGCCCACCGACACGTCTGTCCCAAATATACAGTGCCCTACCCACCAACTTCAATTTCCTCCAGGAAGATAGGTCAAACTACCTACCTAATTCACAAATTACATGACCTGCGATTATGCAATTGCTAGAATATGCATGCTAGTTACAATGCATAACCATACTAACTACAACTGGCTTACAATTAAGGAATATTATTTGCACAAAATCCACCTGCAATTGGGAGAGTTGATCAAAAACCCACTTAAAGTTCAGTAACCACCACCCAACCCGTAAGAATTACGTGGTTGCAAATATATATCCTCAAACAGCCAATTTACTCGTTGAACCTCCTAAAAATCAATAACAGCTAACCAGGGATCATGTCCAAGTGCATTTAGACTATGAGAATCCTCCCATGCGACCACAACATCAGCGATCATGATCGTCCTTCTTCCTTGTCTTTCTATTCTCCCGCTCTTGCATCACACTTTATTCTCCTATGCTGGCTCGTGTGTCCTACCACTACAGGAAACAGGCAAATTAACGTCGGCCACATTAATTAACGTCGGCCAGAGCATATGCCGACGTTAATTAACTAATGCGTCGGTGACAATGAGCCGCGTTAATTATATAATTAACGTCGGCTTATTCCTAGCCGACGTTAATTAACTAATGCGTCGGCGAAGCCGTAAGCGTTAATTGTTGAGATAAAAGTGGCGTTTATTTCGCTGCGCGCTTAATCACTTGAGAACGCGAAAACGTTTTGCGTCGCCTTACCGCCACCGTCGCCTTCCGCCCGCCGTCGCGCCGCGCCGCCCATTCGCGCCGCGGGCCGCCGCCGCCTCGCCGCCCGCCGCCCGCCCGCCGCGCCTTAGCCGCTCGCGCCGCCGCTACCCGCCTCGCCGCGCCGCCTGCCCTCGCCGCCGCCTTGCGCCGCGCCGCGCCGCCCCGCCCGCCGCTTCGGACGCCGCCCGCCTCGCGCCACCACGCCACCCGCCGCTTGCTTGCCCGCCCGCTTGCCTGACCGCGACACTGCTCTCCACCGCGGCGGCGACCTAAATCTCCGTGGCGATCTCGTCCCGGCGTCCTCCTCCTCTCTCGGTAAACCCACGAGCTTAAGGTCGATATCCTGCAGCGTCCTCCTCTCTGCATGGCTCTATGGAATCTTTGTGGGGTAATTAGTTAATTTATAGGGTAATTAGTTAATTAACGTCGGCGAAAACTCAATCGCATTAATTAAGCGTGTCGTCTTTGATTGGTTGAAGATTGTTCTGTGGTTTGGCTTGATAGTCGGTGATGCGATATATCGGTCTTGGGTTAGTTTTAATTTTAGTTTACATCACCATGGCACAAGAGGAACAACCAAGCAGTGAATATACTATGGATCAATTGATGGTTGCCATGTTCTTGTATGACTAATGAACTCGATGCTTTTGTGAGAAATGATCATACATCATGTTTTAGGCATAATTATTATTGATAATGACTTATGCCTTGGGTTTCGTTCTAACACTTTAAGTGAGGCCACTTTTGGATTGGTTTCGTGATCATCACATTTATTATTTAGATTTATATTGTTTTGGAGTGGTACCATGATGCAAGGCAGCGTGGGTGAGTAATGAACTAATGATGCATATGTTGGTAGAGGCATGACAAAATACATAGATAAATTTGATATATTGATTTGTCACATGTTTTTTCAAATTTATATATCCATTTTGTGCTTATAAATATATATTTGAGTAATGGATTATCGTCGGATTTTTATTTTTGATCTGAAATCACATAGTGTCACGAAACCTATCGTCACCCGTTTGGATCGGCATGTCTCACATGTGTCACATGTGAGATGTCTTTGTCCGAAATTATCCTTTTTAGGCTGACCTCGGAGTGGATGACAAAGTCACGGTATTATAATGAGCCACGGAGTGCAGAATGAAATTCGGCGTCATAACCTGTTGTTCTCCCTGCACCATATCCGGGCGTGCGGTGGAAGCAGCAGTTATCTTCCGAAATTTCATCTTCTGAGCTAAATCATAAATCTGCTTTGTCGACCACTCTTAAAATGAGTTTAGGACATATCCTTTCCTATAGATGTAGGGTCGTGATATATAGAAACAAAATGAACCTTATAATTGTTGATTTAACCTATATAGCCTCAAGTATGGGTGGCGATGGCGATGGATGTATGAAGGTTGGGAGAAAAGTGGGGCTCACTCGATGAGTGGGCGGTCAAGGCTACAGCTTTTGTCGTAGTGCCTTCTCTATGTCTAATCTTTATTAAGGTGAAGTGCCCATGCGAAGAAGTGCCGTAATTTCCACCCCGGGACAAGAAATCGATGTCTCTGCACTGTGTCGGTTCGGTTTCATGCCAAGCTTTGAGTTGTGGGTACATCATGGTGAGTCACGTGCTCAAGGACACAAGTGGCGGTTGAAGAGGAAGATGATAGGGCGGACGATGATAGGATGGATGAGATGCTAGAAGCTTTGCGTCCGAGATTAACGTGACTCGGAGGATCCGCCAACACGTGAGGTTCGGGAGTTCTTTGAGCTACTTAAAGCTTCGAAGAGCTATTGCACGAACACACGAAAGTGACCCGACTTGCTTTTGTGGCGCGCTCATGGCCATTAAGTCCAAGTATTTCTTTTCCAATAATTGTTACAATGATCTCGTGGAATTGATCTACGATATCTTTTGGCGAATCATAAGATGCCTAGAGACATGTACCGATCTAAGAAGTTGTTGTCCGGTCTCGGTATGAAGTATGAGAAGATTGATGTGTGCAAGGATAATCGCATGCTTTTCGGAAGGAGCATGAGAAAGAAAGCATTGCTTAGTGTGTAAAAACCAAGATTTGTCGAGGTGTTGAGCGAAGAAGGTGAAAAGGTAACGACCGATGTCGCACACAAGCAACCGGTACATGCCTCTCACACCTAAATTTGAAGCGGTTGTTTATCTCAAAGCGAAGTGCAGGCACATGAGGTGGCACAAAGAAGGTGTGCGTGAGAACAGCCAGTAATGGTGCACCGTCGGATAGTGAGGCATGGAAGGCTCTAGATAGCTTTGCGAGGACTTCGCGAGGATCGAGAAATGTTCGCATTGGGTTGGCGGCCGATGGTTTCACGCCTTTCAACACAACCGCCGCATCATACTCATCTTGGCGGTCTTTGCTATTCCATACAACCTTCCACCTTCCTTTGCATGAAATATGAGTTTATGTTCTGTGCCTCATCATACGTACTGAACATCACGGAAAGCGTCTCAATGTGATGCTCAAACCCTTGATCGAAGAGTGAAAAAATTATGGATAGGGGTAGGCGTATATGCTACTACAAGCAGAAATTCAACCTTCGTGTTGCATATTTGTGGTGCATCCATGATTTCATGGCCTATGGTATTTTCTTTGGCTAGAGTGTCATGGAAATTTGACATGTCCGTCGTAGTTCGGAACACCGATTGTTTTCGCCTTGTAAATGGTGGAAAGATCATTACCGATTACCCACAGCGTTTACGCCTGAGACCGCCTTTAGGTTCGAGAGGAATGCCTTCCGTGGACACACGATTGTCGAAAGGGTCCGCCAAACGTCTAAGCGGGCGAAAATTTCGATATCTTTGAGTAAATTGGTGGAGAAAGAAGATGGGTTTGAAGGGTTTGGAGAGGAGCACAAGCTGGACTCACATTTGTGGATTATGGGAGCTCCCATATCGAAGGCTTTGATTCGATGCACAACATTGGCGTCATGCATCGAGGACGTAGCGTTGGTGAAAGCATTATAAGCACGCATCATGGATATGACGGACAAGACAAAAGACAACCTAAAGGCCGAAGAGACTTAGCGAGATCTGTGTCGGCCAACACTTGAGCTCACCGAAGCGGGGGTAAGCCACGCGCTCCATTTTGCCTTAAACCTAAAGAAAAGAAAAGAAGTGTTGAGGTGGATGAAGAAATTGAAATTTCCGATGGTTCTGTGGCCGGGATTGAGGCAATTTGTGAATGTGAATACGGAAGCTAAATGGGTTGAAGAGCCACGATTACCACATAATCATGGAAAGACTCACACTGTAATGTTTCGTGGGTATCTTAATGATAATGTGTGGAAGATGCTAGGTGAGCTAAGTTATTTCTATAGACAATTATGTGCTAAAGAAATATCGAAAGACATGATGGAGAGGTTGGAGAAAGAGATACGGTGCTTGTATGCAAGATGGAAAAAATATTCCCTCAGGGTTTCTTCAATCCAATGCAACATCTACTTGTTCATCTACCTTCTGAAGCTAAGGTAGGTGGCCTGATTCGATATAGGTGGATGTATCACATTGAAAGAGCTCTAAAGAAACTTGAGCTATGGTTGGCAATAAGGCAAGAGTTGAAGGGTGCATCGCGAAGCATTTTCTCTAAAAGAGATATCATACTTCTCGAGTGTATACTTTGCGAGAGAACACAAAGTCAATGCTCCCACGATGCGGTACCATGTAGATGAAGAGGCACCTTGTAGTGACCTCTGATTTTCCAATGGAGAGGTACTACCGCTTGGTAGTTGCTTTGCTTACTATTACACTTCGGAAGAAAAGAAGTGCGCTTTCTTTGTACATGTACTCCAATATGGAAGAGATGGAACAATATTTCACGTAAGCGTTTACTTTGTACATGAATCAAGCTATCTTTGCCGAAGACATCATTCATTTATGTATCCATTTACGTTTTTATTTCTGATGAATTCGATAAGCGTAATCGGCGTCTATTCGTCAACCAAGCGCCAAGCAACTTAATACGATGCGTCGGG
This sequence comes from Guadua angustifolia, assembly GCA_036346375.1. Classification (NCBI taxonomy): domain Eukaryota; kingdom Viridiplantae; phylum Streptophyta; class Magnoliopsida; order Poales; family Poaceae; genus Guadua; species Guadua angustifolia. The sequence goes on along the minus strand of CM070518.1, from coordinate 21,198,882 downwards.
ATGGAATAAATGGGGCCCTAATTTCATCACTTGGTTAGAGATCATGTAACACCTTCACATCCTATAATATTACGTAATGTTACGTTTCAATATATTATAAATCTTATACAACTTGAATCATATTTTGTTGGCGGTCGTGAAATATAGGAGCGTCCATGAGGACTTGCTTGACTATCCTATGCAGCGTAGAATGTTAAAAGCTATAGGCGTCTGATGTGAAACGGGTTTCGTTCCGTTCAACCAAATTTGAAGTGATGCGTCCCCTTGCGGCCACAACAAATCTTGGAGTTGTAACTAGGGCAATCGATGCACAAGGGATCGAAACAAATTTCTATGGAATCATTCAAAACATCCTCGAGTTCAAGTTTGCGAGGAATAAGGAGCTCAAAGTAGTATTTTTCGATTGCGTTTGGTTTGATAGCAAACATGGGCACGAGACCGACCACCACGGCTGGCGGTTGTGCGGTCAGATGACTCTTGATCGGTGGTTAGTGGTCACAATTTTCATCAATTCAAATTAAGTTGTTTGATTTGCGGTTCCCATTTCAATTGTCGATTTGGTTATGTAGGAGAAATATGGCGAGAAATGGTCAAGCGCCATGGTGAAGACTATGATTGGAGGAAGGAACCGCTTGACGGCGTAGCTGTGCATGCTAGTGGAGGCGGCAAGGCCCATGGACGGTGAGATGTCATACCTTCTAAAAATTTATGAAGTCATAATTTCAAGTGCTCAAGCCTTTGTGGTCACGCATTTTGAAGGTACTCCATGTTCCTTGGAGTGATCGACTCGTCGGTGGTCTTGGTGAGAGGGATCTTCTTCGTCCCCAGAGCTCGAGGGTTGGTAGCCGTCGCTCCTCGAGCAGTTTGGAGGTTACTAGGTCTGCGTGAGGAGGCTGCGCCAACGTGATGAGTATGCAAGGGCGCAGACAAGAGTACTACGCTTCATACCGAGCTGCTTGACAATCGGCGATTCAAGTAAATCCGAGTCTTCAATCTATTGCATTTAGAGAATATATTAATTCAAAATACTTATACATTTGTATTTGTAGGCAATGTTCGAGCGATGGGGCAAAACATTGTCTTTCCAACGTTCAGTACCGCCACCACCGCCACAATGGGGATGTATCCTCGGCACCTCCTGCACTCGGTATTCTTGCTAAAGCTGTGAATCGAGTTGAACTTAGTCAATTTAGATAATATTAGTTTGTTGTACCTAATCTTGTTCAAACTAGCTACATTTAGTCAATCTAGCTAAACTTAGTCATTTCTAGCGAGACATAGCGAATCTAGTAAGACTAAGTATCTCTAGAGTTAAGTTTGATGAATTTAACGATATTTAGTTCATTTTGCTAAATTTGGTCCGTTCTAGTTAAACTTTGTAAACGTAGTTAAATTTACTCAATATAGCTACACTTATAACATTTCTAGCTTCACTTTGTCAAAACTTGTAAATCTAGTAAAATTTGATCAATCTAGCTATAATTGTTGCCTTATGTAGGACCAACGGCACATGGGTCCTCGTCTTCTGATACTCACTTTGCAACACTTGCAAGACTGCAGATCCGTGATTCGTTTCTTACTTGCTTTCTTATGGTACATTCATTCTTATATTATTGTCTAATCTTGCATTTTCTTGTGTAGGCAACAAGCGGTGCAATGACTTTGTCAACGCTCTTTGCTTCGGGATCAGCGGCGAACTCCAATCAACCGGATGGCGGCGGCGGCTTGTAGATTGGTTGATAGTTGTGTCACTTTGGATGGATGTGTATGATTCGAGTTGAATTTTGGATGTGTTTGTAGCTATGTCACTTTGGTCTTTTTTGGATGTAATGACAATTTGGACATTATGATGGATCGATAACTTGATTATATGCATATTCTCGTGTTGGATTGTTTATATTAAGTGAATTATATGTGTTGATGTGTGAATTCTTTGTCAATGTTGATTATATTATATATTGAATTGTGTGGCGAAACATGAAAATAGGGAAAAAGTCGTCCTGGTATTACTAATTAACGTCGCCATGAGGCCCGACCGATGTTAATTAGCGCTAATTAACGTGGGCGGTAGCCGGTAGATGTTAATTAGCGCTAATTAACGTCGGCGAACTTAGCCGATGTTAATTATCTCTAATTAACGTCGGCTGTAGGCTCGGTAAGCGTTAATTAACGCTAATGCGTCGGTCGAGGACATAGCCGATGTTAATTAGTAACCCCAATCTTTATTTTCGTCCGACAAAACTCGGCAAAATCACTAATTTACGTCGGCCAAATCTAAGCCGACGTTAATTATCGGCGAGCTAATTAACGTCGGCGGGCCCATGCCGGCGTTAATTAGTAATTATCATCGCCAGCCGGGGCGGCGTTAATTATGGGGTCACGGTAGTAATTATCGTCGGCTTAATTAGGCCGACGTTAATTGCTAATTAACGTCGGCGACCGATGTTAATTATCTAATTAACGTCGATTAACTATCGTGGGCCAAAAGCGGCGTTAATTAGCAATTTGCCGACGTTAATTACTATTAACGTCGGCAAATCGCTAATTAACGTCGGCTTTTGGTCGACGTTAATTTGCGGGTTTACTGTAGTGTACCCTATGCTGGCATATCTTCCATATTCATAATCCACAAGACTGGTCTACTGGAATTGTCATGCAAGTGCCATGTGGTAGCTTTAGCGAGTAAATTAGTCCTTGGGGGATTTACAACTACATATTACTTATGTATAGGTTTTTGACAAACTCCTCCACTTGCATATGAAATTTTTCAAAAATCCCTAAATTAATGCGTACAATTTCACCTGGAAATTAATTTTAAATGTGTCGAGAGGGACCTATTTACTAGTACTTCTCATCTGACTTGATTGCAAGTCTTCTCTCTCTCTCTCTCTCTCTCGCTCTCATCTTATCCTGCCTCACCGGTCACCCATTCGCAAGGGCCGAATATCTTGTGAACATCCATGTTCAAGTCCAGCTCACTGCATTAAGGCCAAAGGCATTATATATTGCACCAGCGCAAAAGGTGGCGCGCGGTGTTTGCCCTCCACAACCACTAGCCCTACATCTACATGCACACCACGTTCTCATCCTTATAATTCACTGCCACTACATATCGCATATATATATTTGCATTTGCATATATCAAAGCAGTGTGCATGTACTGTTCCTGATCACATCTACTTACCTGTTCACCACTCAAGATGCGGCTGCTTGCCACCACTTTGTAGAATCTCATAATTGGCAACCATAATTTACCTCTGTTTTGTAGGCATCCAAGGTAAGATTTGGCATCGCACTTCTGTTCCTGGAGTAGCTTCAGTAACCTGTTTGTTGTTATTTGCGGTAACTGTATATAAATACCACTGCCTTGTTCTTAATTATCAGGAGTACTGAAGTCTGAAAAAAATGATCGATGCTTTTATTCTGGGAGAACAAACAAGCCATGATGCCGTTGCTTGTTCTACCGATCTTTCCATAATGGTCTTGTACTCTACTGACATTTCTGACTGAAACTATCACTGACAATTCCAGACTGAAGGACTGCCATTTCAACTGCTCTGTGCATTAATTCGGAGTTTTCAGGTTCCCTACCCACAAATTAACTGACATTCTCCGATCCATGACAGCTGTTGAGGCCAATCGAGCAGTGCTTCAATCTTTTCTCTCAATACATGTTACGTAAATTTTAATGCAAGCGAAAGGATAAATAATTATCATCTACTATTCATTCATGCTTTAATACTTGTGTAACTGTTTACGAACTCGGTCGTGTGCTTTGGCAGAGACCGGATTTTAATCCTTTATCTAAAAAACTTGTGTAACTGTTAAAAAGAAAAATATAAAAGCACTGCTCATGTCAATTTTGTCCCAACCATGCACATAGTTTGAGACGAACGATCAAGAAACATGCCATGTTCTGAGCAATAAACCAATTGTCTCCACCATGGCATCCCACGATGTCCAATCCATCCAATCCGAGTTACTACCTCTTGAGGCGAATAATGTCCAGAAAGGGGAAAAAGAGAAAGGAGAGGGAAAGAAACAAACAGGAGACATGCAGTGTGCTGTGACTCACATGCGCACAAGTTAGCATCGCTTAAACAATGGCGAAATCCCAAAGCAGACACATCTATCCATGATCCATCGAACAATGGCAAAGCCCCAAGAATCTGCTGATCCATCCATCCATAATCCCACCTGACTAATGCTCATTGTTTCACTACGAACAATTAACACCTATGTACCGAGAACAGTAAAGCAAAGAAAAGAAAAGAAGCCAAAATAATTGACACCACCACGAGGACAAAAAAGAAAGAGCTCAATCATGAGTTGTGACGAGGCACTGATGCAGTGATGAGCTACTACTGATCAGTCCTGGTCAGACGGTGAGCTGCTGCTGCTGCTTGTGGTGGCAACCGGCGGCGGCGTCCTCCTGATCGGACGGGCCGCCGCAGCAGTGCAGCCTGGGGGTGTCCATGGGCACCGGCTGCTCCAGGTAGGCCATCTCGCTCTGCAGGACGGCACAGTAGGAGGCGAAGGCGGTCGGCGTGACGTTGAGGTCGAAGGCGATGCCGAAGAGGAAGTCCAACTCCAGGTAATTCATCTCCATCAGGCTGATGCCTCCCACCCTCGCGAAGTAGGCGTTGTTGTAGCATCTGCACACATCGATCACCTCGATATATAAGAAGCAGAACAAATTCAGACTACCAATTCTGAAACTACAGGTGTTGTCAATGGTGGTGATACGACAAATTGGATGACAAACTTGTTTAGAAGGCAATGCGAGAGGTAAAAAGATTGAAGAGATTAATTAGGTGGCCTTGGTAAGAACAATGCTGACTTCACACTGCTGTGGCCGCATCAACCTCGAGCTGGACAACTGTCCTTGTGACCTACTAAATGGCCAAGCTTGGCTTTGGTGCCATGCCAGTTGGAAATAATGATAGGGGCAAAAAATGATAACAAGATCCAGAGCCCATCTGCCTGGCACACAGTGGAGTGGTCAGTGGTGTGCTCGTGTGCCAATCACGCCAAAGCGGATCGATCAGAAAGTCAGATCAAAAGCCAAACGCCAAGCAACAACGCTACTGCAAACCAAACCACCCCAATTATGTGATCACGCTGCACTTTAGTCACTACTTTATATTAGCAGATCGATTTAATTCACCTGACTAAAAGAAGAATGCACGTATTGTTAGTGTTTATATATTTCTTTCAAAAGACATTTCTTTGTTGCTGTTCTACGCAGAATTCAACTTGATGAAGTAAGCTATTATGAGCTGTTTTCCCTTGAATCAAGAATTTGCTAATTGGAGTAATCCATATATATGGACAATTTATTCAGCCATTGGTGACGATCGATCGTTAGCAATTCGATTAGTGTCTGTCGGTGGTGGTGCGTGCGTAATTAATGAATGCATATGCATACGTACATGTCGTCGACGAACTTGACGGCGGCCAGGACGGAGGTGATGAGGAAGCGGTGGACGTTGAAGGAGTCGATGGCGAGCGCGGGGCGGCGGTGCAGGAAGCGGTCGAGGTAGATGTACGCGACGACGTAGCACGACGGGCTGCAGTTGGCAAAGCGGAAGATGCGCTCCAGGTACCCGCCGACGGAGATCGCCGGCTTGGTCAGCCCCTGGAACGCCGACACCGCCTGCCTCCCCCCGTCCACGGCCGCCGCCGCCGCCGCCGCCGCGTCGTTCCGCTCAGCCACGCGCTGCAGCAGCGACGACAGGATCGACACCACGCGTGGCACCGCCGCCTCCTCCCCAGTCGTCATCGCCACCTCTGCCACTTCGATCGATCACTTCAATATTCTTGGCTTAGCTTTCTTGGTGTCTAGGACGTGCTACTACTACGAAGAACGCTAGCTAAGCGGGAGCTTGTGGAGGAGACGAGGTGGTGAATGGTGATGGTTATAAAGGGAGGGGAAACTCAAGGAAAGGAACCATAGTTACCAGAAATGTCCCATTCACTGTACAGAATTCGGGCTCGTGGCTCGCTAGTTTTTCTTTCAGATTCTTTTTTTGAACGATTTTTCTTTCAGATTCTACTGTGAACATAAACATTGTACTCTAAATTAGTTCAGATTCAACAAATCCGATTCGCGATTTGTAAGGACTTACAATGAATCTAGTAACTACGAAAGGAACCAAAGGACATCATTAGGAAAAAGAAAAGAAAATGGGGCTTGCTAGTTGGCATGATTAGTCCATCTCTTTTCTTCTTCCTCTTCTTTCTTCTTTTTTTTTTCCCTTGTCCCGTTAAATATGAAGGAATGAATAATGGAAGGCCACTCAATTTTCTCATCTGTACAGATGGATTTGTCGGCTGCAACACTAACTTGCGGTGAATGTGCACTAACTAGCCTGGCAAGTCTCGATCGCGTGCCAGAGCCAGATAGGTAGATGACAGGTCTGAAACTCTGAAGAAAGAAATCGTTATCTGAATCTTGCAGCATAATTTACGTGCTAAGTACGAGCTGTATGCTACATGCCGTCCATGGCTTTAGCACGAGTTGCATGTGAATGCATTGGTTGAAAGATTAGCCGAAGAGAGAAGGCAGAGCAGAGCACTTTCAGGGCAAACCTGACGAGTCCGAAATTCTCGCGATGTTCGTGTCATTTTCTAGCTGTTAGGCACCGGGCCAATCGAATTCATCACAAAATTAGGCGTTTCGCAGTTTCAGCAGGCTACAAGTTTGGGCGCTTTGGCACAACTGGCAAATTCAATGTACAACCTACTTGCTCAACTTGGGGAAAAGAATTCTGCTCGCTAATGATGAAGTGTTTGAAACGGTAAATTTTTTTAGGCAAAAGGCGAGTGCATGCTACGATTACGCGCTACATGCATACACACGCTAAAGGATTAATTGGAGGTTTCACGACCTCTCGAGCGTGGAACTCGCTATCCTACTGAACAAGCACACGTGTTTACCCATTACGCATATCTATTTCTATTGTTGGAGAGCGTGCGTGTTCGACACGAGTGAGATGCGGACTGACAATGTGGTCGACGGCGCCTCGTGGATTAGTTCAGGTAAGTTTTTTTTTTGCCTCGTGGATTCGGTGTCGATCGGTCGCTCAGTCAATTTGTAAGGGTCAACGTCATTATATATAGCACTAACAGGATATACATGCTGAACTATATACAGAGACAATTAATTTAGGTACGTTTCCTACCCTTTCGTTTTTCTCATGGATCCTGTGTCAGTCTGCCAATTTTGTCAGTGTCAATTCTCTATTTACACGTCTTTAAAGCAGAAAGGGTATAGACATACTCACTGTTTGGCTTAGCTGCCTGCCACAGCAGGTGATGCATCAGAACATGACATGTTTATGTGGACAGAAATCTGATTCGGTCACCAAGGGTACATGCTGGCTAGCTGGTTGGTAGTGCTGTACGGTACATGCTGCTCATCACGTCGACGAGCATGCATGCATGTGATCCCAGCATCCATCAGTTGGTTTTCTTCTCTTCTTAATTTTATTTTTTGCCACAAGAAAATTAAAGCGAGACAGTCCTATGTACGTACTACTGTTTTTATTGTCCATTCGGTGGTAGAAAGAAGCATATGGATGGATCGATGGGTTAATTACTAGTTGTAGAGGAAGGAATATGCCCACAGCCTGGCACGTTACAACGATCATGTGTCCTCTCCTAGGATGTATTCCTGTGCAGGTTGTAAGTCACTGCGACTTAAGAGTTACTGTTACCTGTCTTGGGCACCGTTCGATTCAGATCGTCGAGCAGTGTCTCTTACAGTTTATTGCTACAATGCTTTCCAAATAGTATTGTGGATGGTCGGGTCATCGATTTTTGATCCAATGATTGATGCATCACCGGTAAAGTTGTGATCCAGCTACAGTATATTCCCCTCTCGTGGCCTTGTCCAGTGTCAGGCCTTCCTCGCAATTGCTTGTCCCTTTTCCGATTGAATAAAAGATCTTATGGGATGATCCGTGGTCCAGCACTCCAGCTCCCTGGTGCCTCAACCATGTGAGAGGGGCTTAATTTAATTATCCTGCTTAATTAAGATAGCAAAACGCTAGCTAGCTTGTTCGATAATAAACTAGCGATGTTGCTGCACAAAGCCCGATCATGCATGCTGCATTGCATCCTCAGATGCTAATCAAGTCTAGGCAAAGGATTTAGGGTGTGTTTGGCAGAGATTCAGCTTCTCCAGATTCGTGAATCTGGTGAAGCTGAAAATTCTAGTTTCACCAGATTTGTGAAGCTGAAGCTATGAGTAAATTAAAAGTGTTTATATAGATCATCTTGTTTACATTTTAGATCAAAAATTTTTTTAGATAAAGGAAACAATCCGGCCTCCTCACATAAGAACGAATGCGGCCCACTATACAAACTCGAAATAGTACCAAAGCAATGAACAACCGACTTTAAGTCAACACGACTCCAACCAAACACGTAACCAAAGGAAAACTAAAACAATATCCAAAAGATTACAATAACATGACACTAGGCCTCAATTCTAAGATTCCTTCTCCAACCAAAATTAGCGAACAACTCAAGATCTGTGATCTCAAGCGACTGCAACCCTTCAACATATCCTTCTCTTCCTCTTTAGACAATGGAGACCACCGATCCAATAGGTCCCCTCAAGATTACATGCAAATGAGTTAATAGAACTTCTATTGAATATAATATCATTCCTACACAACCAAATGGCCCAACACATGGCTGCAACACCTACTAGAATTTGGAACTTAAGCTTAGAGTTAACCCCCATAAGCCATGAACCAAACAAACTAGATACATTAACAGGAGGTTGGATTCCAAAGGTAATGAACATGGTATTCCAAATAGATCTCGCCAACTGGCAATCAAAAAACAAATGTTGAATTGTTTCGTTTGAATTACAAAAGCAACATTTAAAACATCCTTACCACTGCCTTTTGGCTAGATTGTCCTTTGTTAGAATTACTCCGATCTCTAAGTACCAGAGAAATATCTTAATCTTCAGCGGGATTGATAATTTCCAAAGAACACTCCTCCTAGGAATGGAATTTTCCTGTATTAAAGCATTATACATCGAATGTACCGAAAAGATACCCTTTTTATTAAGATCCCACCTAAACCTATTCCTTTCTTGTGTTAAAGAAACGTTGACAACTGCTGACACTAGTTCAAACCAAGCTGTCAAGTCATTTCCCACCAACGACCTACGAAAAGAGATATTGAGCGGGACCGATTCTAACACTTTTGCTACTAAAACACCTTTCTTCCTAACAATCTCAGAAGATTAGGATACACCTCCATAAGCGATTTGTCACCATCCAAACGTCCTCCCAAAATCTAGCACATTTCCCATCCTCTAAACCAAAAGAACCCATACATAAAATTGCTCTTTTACTTTCATCAAACCAGGACCAAAACCGAGAATCCCGGCCTTCACGGAAACTTGAGAAATCGACTTACTGTGCAAGTATTTCCTCCTAAGTAAATTTTGCCAAAAATATAAACTTAATTCACTTTATTTTAGCCTACAAGTTTCAGATTTCAGGTGAAGCTGGAATCTAGAGTTTTACCGAACAGGCCCTTAAATTTCTCCTTCTCTAACGACGGAGAGAAAGTTAGAGAGAAATTAGTGATCTAGAGGCCGGCTTGCATATATGCATGACACATTGATCCTCCGATTCTATCTATGCTATGCACTTATGTAGTACATGTGTATGCACCAACCCATCTTACGATATTTTTTTTTTCAAAAATAGCTACCTCTCGAATAAAATTACAAAAATAGCCCTCTACCCCGCCATAAAAGGATCAGAGGTGACACCCGGCACCTTCCTCGCCAGGGGACTGTGGAAAGCTGATGTACCGTGGAGGTCTGGCATGGAAGGCAAGCGGCACGGCAACTCGCAGCGACGTGGGAGCCAGGCGTGTCCGCGGAATGGAGACGCGGGACGTGGCTAGCATGCGCGAGAGGCGGTGCGCCACGTGCAGGATGCCAGTTGTTGCGAATGGGAACCGTGGAAGGTACCTTTCGCGCTGGTACCTCCTGCAGTTCACATAGGGCCATTTTTACAATTTTTTGCGGGAGTTGATCATTTTTGAAAAGAAAGGTGGTGGGGACCATGTAGGTGAACATTTCTCTTAAGATCATATCCTAGATATAATAAGGAGAGCATCTTTTACCTACAGAATTATGCCAAACCCAGCATATCATACGATCACAGGCGTCTACCTGCATGCCACTACCTACGCGAGTCACTCCAATAAAGCCAAGCAGGAATACTTGCTTGCTATCCTCGCTGCGTTGTCTTTGTTCCTAGCTACTGTCTAGGCTCAAAAATGGAGTGTACTTAAGGTTTGAAATCCTGTTTTCGCTGATATCTTAGAGGTGGCTGGAAAGCGAAATATCGCTGAGATGTTAGAATTTTGGACATATTCTAGATGAAACACAAAAACAAATTTCAAATCCATTTTTTTACTGAAAAATCTGAGATACTTGTCAGAATTGCCAAGATCTCGGCGAGATTTGTCGAGATCTTGATAGATTCACACTGAGTGAAAAATAGTCTAAACGAAGTCGAAAAATCTTGAATTTTTGTGAAGGGTTCTACACATCGGTAATATTCTCATAAAAATTTTAGATGATTATCAGACCTAAAATTTTTTAAAAAATTCAAAAATTGTTATTGTCCTGATAAGGCAAATTCGAATCGAATGAAAAATGAACAAACGACGTTAGAAAAAGTTTGAAAACTTTTTGCATGGTTCTAACATATCACTAATGTACCCATAAAATTTTGAGATGATAGTAAAGCTTGAGCATTTTTTAAAAATTCGGATAGTGGTGATGTCTCAATGAAAATTGCTTGAAACCATGTCAGAAAATTTTGAAATTTTGTTTGGATGGTTATGATGCGTCATTAATCTTGCCATAAAATTTTTAGATGATTATCAATTTGTGAAGTTTAAAATTTCAACAGTATTTCGATTGATATTCGGATTTTGAAGGTTATGATTGAAAACAATCAGTATATATTAGCATCACAATTAATAAGTATGAAATAAAATTGATACATATAATAATTCATCACACATACACCACAAATATGGCCATACAGGAGCACGTAAGAACGATATGTGAAAGCACGGATGACGCTAAAATGCAACTCTTAACCTGAAATTCCGAATTACCAATGAGAACTATAATTGAAGAATGAGTATGCATTATGAACATGTATTTCAAGTAGGGGGTATATCCAGTGCAATCAGGGAAGTGGTGCAATCACCGTGCAATCCAACTAAGAAAAGTTTCAAAAAAATCTGAAAAAAAAATCATTGATGTACATCTCATCTTACCCCATCTACATATAAAATTTCATGATCAAATTCGTCCTATGTTAAGAGTAATAAAAAAGACAAATTTCTGACAAACTTGAATAGTTCAACTGCACCCCAAATTTGTCTTTTTTGTAACTTCTAGCATATGACGAATTTGATCATGAAATTTTATATATAGATGAGGTAAGATGAGATGTACATCCATGATTTTTTTCAGAATTTTTTGAAACTTTTCTTAGTTGGATTGCACGGTGATTGCACCACTTCCCTGATTGCACTGGATATGTCCTCTTCAAGTAGTATGCCTATGGTGCAAATTTCACCTCTTCATTATCGACAATGACCTCGTGATATCTTATCTCGTGTCGTTGCTTGTATTCTTCTCAAGTCATGTCCTGCGGTAGCCAGACAGACTTCTAATGTTCATAATGAGCCATCCAGCTGGTATAATTCTCTGAATAGTGAAGGTGTACCTGATAGATGTATCTCGTGCGTACGGATCAATATATGGATTAGTGTAGTCAAATGGTCAAGAGATGCTTGATCCGTCATAACTCTGTCTGGGACCGTACCTATCCTGATCCCATCTGTAGGGCATCAAACCGTACACAGGATGCTCAATTGGGAAGCCCACATGGCTGGAAGACTGACTGCTACACCATGAACCTGCATCATTCTTGGGCTGTGTTGCCTATCGCCCACCTCACCACTCGTTGCGCCCTTGCCCATATTACAGGCCTGCCTCTATGAGCCTCTCCTCAGGGCGCTTTTTCCCTATTGCGATCGTACCGGCGATTGTGGCTATGAACGGAGCTAGAGGGAGTAGCGGCAGCGTCCGTCCTATTGTTGCCTCCAAAGTCTATCATTGAACTCCTATCAGTGGTATTCTAGTATTGCACATTATGAGGAGATGTATAATTGTCGTCATCACTGCCAACATCATGCTCATTATCACTTTAGACCTTTTCTTTTCGCTTGACACGTTGGCTACCCGATAACTTCGTCAACCCGCCTAAAACACCTGTCAGTATGTCATCATCGTTAGTACCATTCTTCTTCTTCTTTGCATGCATGTCACCGACCGTGAACTTGGCCTAATCCGAATGCTCTTCCCACTTGTGGCCAATTGGAAGTAATGTTAACATCGTTGTGAGATTTCGACATATATGGTTACTAGGTAAAATAGAACACAATTCTATGGTACCTGTGGCCTTGTTCATCTCTTCCATGCGGGATGGTGTCAACCACAAATCTCTCTGAGAGGGTGGGTCGTACCCACTATCCTCGTCGAGTAGGAGCTCCCCACTAGACCTGAACGAATCAAACCACTTTGCAATAGGGTCGCTACTAGGATACATCGCACCCTCAATGAGGTGATCGAGTGGGTCTTTCTCTTGGGGCGGACAAGTAGATTCGTAGTCACGCAGACAAAGTCGAAGATTGTAGTGCACAAACGCGAGCTGCTAGAGTTTTGCATAACTTAATCTGTTCTTTAGCTGCGTGTGCACTAAGGTAAATGTACTCCAATTGCACTCACAACCACATGACGATGCACACTACGATACCAACCGTAAGGCGTACTTCTGACGCGAAAGGAATTTATGAACCAATCCTTTTGTATTAAGGAGATAACAAAACGTCCTCGGGCTCTGCTGATGACGGCAGAATATAGCTCGCTATTACGGACCTTATCTAGCAAAAGAAACAAACAATATAAGCTAAAGACAGTTCTTGAACGGAAAACGTCATCTAGCTTAGAGCTTTTGTTCACAGGACGCACAAAAGCCTGCCTTCAAATCGTCATTCACGCATTGCTCCCATGACACTGCCCCATCCATGTGGACGCTTGTAAATTTCAGCCACCTGTTCCAATCTCCTCGCGCCTTGGATCATGTCTTCATGCCTGCCCTGGATGATGCATGGATGAAAGGGCCAAGAGCAGAGCCCAAAGCAAACATCAATTGGATAGGATTTCCAGTCGAAACAAGCCGAGTTTCTTGTACGCCATATCTGATATCTCCCAGCATAAAGGGCGCACACACACACACACATGGTGGTCTGGTTGACTTACAGAGGCTGTCAACCCAAGCATCGCACATATGCTGCATGCCAAACATATCGAGCCAAAGGACATTTACAAAACAGGCGATCGATAGTTTCGCAGAGAAGAACAGAAAGCACCCCACCTGTCCTTTTTCCTCTACTTACTCTGCACAAATTGTCATTAATCAAGATAGTACCTCTGCTAAGATACAAAAGAAATACCTTAATTTTCAGAGATAATCTTACCTTCCATATGTATTTATGAGGAAATGTTAAGCCAGCCAGTTTTCACTATGTGTGCATACAAAGAATGAACATATATAAAATTTGTCCATTTTTGTTCGGTTTCCAAAACATCACATCCACCCTGTCTTGTAAGACAACTTCAGAACACAAATTCATACTAACGCTGCAGGTTATCATTAATAAGTGTTCTTCTAAAGCTAACGCAGCGCAGATTAGATTCAAAGGCCTCTACAACACAGATCTTTTTAGAAAGTGTGTCATTGTAAAGTCTTGGATATTGCGGACATAGTTAATACGATATCCGATGGATTTTTTTGAACGAAAAGGAGTTTTCCACAGAAGGGTTACAAGAATGCGTCGAATGAGGTCAACAAATGAAAAGCATATACAAAATAACTAGCGCGCTAGACAGTGAATGAACTGTCAAGTCAACACAAGATAGGCTCCCAAATCATCTGCGAGAGAAAACATTGAAGCTAGTCACTCCGTGCAGTGTGAAAAAAACCCGCCGCATCAGACAGCCGTGAAGGCAACCGTTCGGTTGTGCACATCCTGAACGATAGCGCTTGCCACCTGCACCGCGTGACAGGCATTATCGAAAATCCTATTGTTCCTTTCTTTCCATAGGTTCCACAAGGAATATGTGACAGCGCCATCCACTTCCTTTTGTCTGTGCGTGGGGACCGAGAGACGAATGTTGTGCTACCGCGCGGAATTTCCTATTTGCTCCAGCGGGAGCTGTGGAGCGGTGTGATTTATTTGCATGAACAGAAGCACTCTGATCTAGACTTGTCGTGCGAAAGGGCACAACAGTAATAGGTGGGTCACTGTTTCGAGTTCGGAGCCGCAGAGGATACATGAAGTCGACTACAGCCACCCCCGGAAGCAAGTCTGTCAGCTGTAAGAATCTTGTCTTGGATGAAAAGCCAAGCGAAGAACTTGCATTTTTCTTCTCGATGGCCTGCCAAATCATCTTGGAGCTGTGATCCATGGAGGAACCGATGAACCGGGTCTTATATGCTGAATTTGCTGAATACTCCCCCTTTGACGTCCATTTCCAAGCGATGTGATCCTCCGTATGTGGCCGTAGCTGGACCTGGTGCAATGCTTGCCATAGTCGGACGAACTCATGGAGCTGCGTTTCATTTGTGATCTAACGTAGAGGTCGAATCCAATTCCCAGAGGTCAGCGATTCCTCAACTGAGCCTCCTCTTCTCAGAACCAGTTTGTAGCAGGACGGGGCCAAGTCCGCCGGAGAGATACCCTGAAGCTATTTGGACTCCAAAGAAAATTTCTATGAAGGCTATCCAATCTCTTTGTGACACATCTACTGAATAGGTACACCGTTAAATAGTAGACTCTAAGAGAGGTAAGAACTAAATTTATTAGAGTCAATCGAGCAACCCTAGACAACATCTTCCCTTTCCATCCTGCCAGGGTTTTGGACTCTGTCAATAAGAGGCTGTAGGTCGGACCTTTTCAGCTTTGTAGGGTGGAGCGAAAGATTTAGATACCTGCAAGGGAAGGATTTTACATGAGTGGAAAAATCAATTGGGATTGCTGTGAGGGCATATGATGAAGAAGAAAAGAACCCCAAAATTTAAGCAATAATATCTTCGGCTGGATCAAATAAGAGAAACAGCGAGGTTGCCAAGCCACCGGGGCTGGATGTGAGAAGCCATGTGTGGTTTGTAGTTTGCGAATTCCGGCGAGGGGATCACTATCAGATCCAGGCGGCCCGCTGACGCCATGAGCCGAAGAGCGCGGCGGCCACACGGTGCAGCACCAAATGGCGAGCTAGGCGAGGCGACGGTAAATAGGAAGGATCTGCACCTAGATGCCTCGTGATTGACGATGGTTTTTAGTCTCAGCGATCTGTCGCATCAGGAGCACCGATGGGAACAGGATGGCAATGTGGACTCGGCCGAACATTTGGGAAGAACCAACCAATTCGCCGGCGACCGCACAGGAGAGACGACCCCGTTATTCCGAGACGCCGTCCTACTTCCGCTAGTGCGCGACGCGACTCATCAAAACCCGCGTTTTGACCAAACCTTGCGCTCCATGTCCGGCTCTAAATATAGCAATCGAAACACCCAATCGAGGCCGCAATTTATTGGTACCCAGCAAGATCTCGCCGGCGATGGGTGCAGGCGGCGAGGGCGCGATCCGGCGGGCGGTCGACAGGGCGTGCGCGGGCGCCAGGGCGCGCGGCGCGCGCTCGCGCGCTTCGCGCCGCGGCCGTCGGCGTTCGCGGCGGCGCCCGACGCGGAGGCCGCGGCGGTGCGCGCGGTGCGCAACCTCCGCACGTTCCGGTTCCACTACGCCGCCGTGCAGTGGGCGCTCCTCCTCGCGTCGCTCGCGCCGCGGCACCGCGCGTCCGTCCTCTTCCTCATGGCCGCCTCCAAGGGCCTCCTCGTCTACGGCGGCCTCCTCAGGGCGTTCCCCAACTCCGCGCTGCTCCGCCGGCTCCTCGACCGCCGCCTCGTCGCCGCGTTCTTCGTCGCGCTCGTGCTCGCCGACCTCGCCGCTGCCGGCGCCATCGCCAACCTCCTGGCCTCGCTCGCCGCGGGCGTCCCGCTCATCGTGCTCCACGCCTCTTTCCGCGTCCGCGACGACCTCGAGGGGCCCTCTCCGTCGGATACAGAGAACGGCGATGAGGAGACGGCGGCGGTCGTGGAGAAGAAGGAGGACGGCGACGTCGAGGCAGGCCCCACACGGCGGTCCATGGCGGTGACACCAAGATCGCCAAAGTGATACATACTACGGTGCTAGCTAACCGATCATACAATTCAGAGGCTATTGGTCGACTTGTCTTGGCATGCACAAGCATTCTTGGGCAAATCTGTCTGCAGGCTGCTTCTTGGTGGATCCATCAATCTAGGCATAGAAATTTTCGGAGAAGTTTAAAGTGTACTTAACAACTAGTCCTAGACAACGAGGGAGGATTAAGGAGACTCAAAGTGAAGGCATGTCCCTTCTGTATTGACTGATCTCTGATCAAATACATCTGCAAGAAATGACTAAAGTTACATGTTAGTATTCGAATTTGTCATGGGAGTCAGGGGATGTCACACTGAACGTTTGCAAGAAGGAATTGAATGACCAGTCAGTCACAGAGAGCGTTGCGCAATGTGCAGTGGAGTTGGGAAATGAGTGGCAAACATGTGTGAAATTCCTTCCCCTGCTTCCTTGGAGATTAACTGGACTGCAGTGATGAATTCACGGCGTCGTTCACTCCGCGAATTATGCGATGCAAATAACCTACTCTAACAATGGAGAGTTCCGGGAAGTTTCCTTTTTTGTATTGTTGAACGGGAACTGCCGCACCTCCCTCCAGGATGCCCGCGTACCTAACTTCACCAGCAAGTTGCTGGAAGGTGCTCTTTCAACTGACAGCTGCCACAAGGCACACCAGGGGCAGATCTAGGGGGGAAAAAAAGATCATCAGGATCCCAGAGTCATTATAAATTTATAATACTAAATTGTAACTTGTAACAAGAGGATTATATATTAAAAGAACTATACTTATTGAAATGTAGAGTGTCGATGTCTCTTAATCCCAGTCCATACACTGTAAATCCGTCCCGGACACCAGGGCAAGAAGAGTCGCCTTCTCCTTAGCGAGTTCACTGATGTGATGCATTGGTCGTGACGGAATCGCACGGTCAAATTCAAGTAAACGATGGATTCATTGGTCAGCAAACACGACAGAGCAATCGCAAAACGCACACCAAGCATGAGAAAACTTTCATGGAGCCAATCCCCGCATGGGCTCTCTCTCCTCGCGGCCGTCTGATCACGATCACAGCGCCTTGCCCACGTAAGCATCGATCCATCTGTCATGTCCCTTGGCCATCGACGAAGGATAATCTCCATGGCGTGAGACAAAGCTTGCGGAAGAAGAAGGATGTCCCGTGGCCGCCGGCGATTGATTGCCGTGACGTGAGACTGCTTGCGGAAGAAGAAGCAGGAAAGGGGAAACTGGGTTTCAATTCAATTTCTTTTCTGTCCCTCTCTCCGGATGTTGGGCTGCCTTTTAAAGCCCCTTGCTCCCTTGCTCTACCCTGACGGGTGGGCCCCCTCAGTCATGACATTACCGCCCCTCGAGATCTTGCTTGTCCTCAAGCAACAACAGGAGCTCAACCTGGTGGCCATTCTAGACGGCAACGCTGCACCTTGAAGTCCGAATGTCGATCCCAATAGCAACATCAGAGAAAGAGGGCTGTGCTTTACCTTCCCCAGCGGTTTCACCATCAGATGCCACAATGTAGAATTGCTCAGCCATCTTAACTGACATAAGAACCACTTCTATAATTCCGGGGTCCCATTGCATATAAAACCAAACACTTGCAGATTCAACCTTCCCAGTTTCCAGAGGCACAAGCACATGTTGATTCTCTTCATTGTCCAAAACTGAATCTGGTCCCTCAATGTCCACTTCAACATCTGTCTCCAGGACAGAAACACTAGACGCAGGTTTCAATTCAAGAACCTTCAATTTATACTGCAGTTGCCCATAGTTCACCATGACAATATCGTTTTCAGATGGTGTTGCATGATTGCGGAGTGACGTTTCAAGTACAGCTCTATGGTTAGGAAGATCTGAGAATCTCATTCCTTCCAGCTTCAGCTTCGCATATGTCCCTTTGGACAAACTAACATACCTCACCTCAATCAGAGCAACATCTGGGCTGTCACTCTGAAACAGATTATTCCAAACATGTGGTGGGAGCTCCACAGATCCTTCTCTTGCAGTGAATTCAAGAACGCCGCAGCAGGTTGCCTCCTCGGCCTTTAGATCCTGCAGGTTCGCTTCTCTTGAATGCTTTCCCAACATTGGAGAGTTGTTTCCTGAACAAGTAATTTTGTTTGGAGGGATAGATGGTATTGCAATGCCATTACTTCCAGGCCATGATGGACTCCACATTCCATTACGACAGCTAAGAATGCAGCTCCAGAAAGGTGGCACGGGAGGAAAGGGAACACCAGGTGCACAAATTCCTGGAGCAGCCATCATCGATGGAGGTGGCCACGAAGGAGGACTGTGCTTTGCATTCTCCAACCCATGAACAAGCTCTGTTGAGAACTGAGTAGCTTCCAGGACAGCAACAATGTTCCATCCAGGACTCCAGGGAAACAGCAGAGCAGGTCCAGTAGGGTAAGACTGAATGTGAGGGTGAGGCAATGTCACGCCATTACAGTACCCTGACAAGTTGTTGGGCTCTTCTATAACTGCATTACCTGATATCCGATTTTCTGAGCAACTGGATACTGCTGCAGAAGATGTACATGATTTTTCTTCCTTATTATCACCAGAGGCCAAGGATATAAGGTCAGTATTCTTCTGCTCTCTAATATTAAAGACTGAAGACATGGACATACAAACTGGCACTTCAGATCCAAACTTCGAAACTGTTTCGTTTTCTTTAGTTGTCCCTGGAAGGGCAGGAGGTACAAGTGGAAAAGCTTGATGGTGAATAACATCAGAAACATCTCCATCCACCGACTCCAGCTCATCATCAGGAACACCATCCCTGTCAGCTCCTTCCTCGCCTGCACCCACAGGAACAGCAACCCACCGGTCCTTGGTGGACTCTTCTTCTCCGTGTATCCACGGCGCAGAGACCGGCCGGCTCCCAAGAAGATAACTCGACTGGGAACAAGACCCTTCGTCCTGGTCTTGGACCGCTTCACTGTGGACCACACCATCCTCGTTCGCTGCTCCGTCGTCTCGGACACCGACACCGCCTTCGCTTTCTTGGTGATGTTGCTGCTGCCAGGGAAAGGAGGCGTGCTTCCTCCTCCTATCAGTGAGGTCGAGCGCCGGCATCTTGTCCGGCGAGGAGGTCGATGGGAAAGGAGCGGCCATCTCCTCCGTTTGCAGCTGCGGCGGGTCCTGGAAGGCCAGATCCGGGGCAGAGATGAGCGCGGAAGACGGCGGGGCTGCTTGGGGAGTGGAAGCGTCGTCGTGGTCGCGGCCGGTTCGTTGAGGGGCGGAGGAGAGCGAGGCGGCGGAAGGAAACGGCGGCGCCCTGGGGATTCTGATTTGGGAATTTGTGGGCGGTGCGGAGCCACTGCGGAAGAGCTCCAGCTCCAAATCGCGCTCCCGATCGGCCTCCGTCTTGAGTGATGTGGGGGAGTTGATGGAGAGGTCGGAGGCGGCTAGCGCGATGCATGGCGCACCGACGTCGAGGAGGAGCCGAATAGCGGCGGCGTGGCCCCCGACGACCGCGTGCATGAGTGGGGTCAGACCGGAGGCGTCGGGGTGGGTGGGGTCGGCACCGGCAGCAAGGAGTTCAGCGACAGAGCCCGCGTCACCGGACTCCGCCGCCGCGCAGAGAAGCTCCTCCGGAGACGGCGTCGAGGGCGCGAAGAGCGAGGCTCTGATACCAATTGTCATGTCCCTTGGCCATCGACGAAGGATAATCTCCATGGCGTGAGACGAAGCTTGCGGAAGAAGAAGGATGTCCCGTGGCCGCCGGCGATTGATTGCCGTGACGTGAGACTGCTTGCGGAAGAAGAAGCAGGAAAGGGGAAACTGGGTTTCAATTCAATTTCTTTTCTGTCCCTCTCTCCGGATGTTGGGCTGCCTTTTAAAGCCCTTTGCTCCCTTGCTCTACCCTGACGGGTGGGCCCCCTCAGTCATGACACCATCATTCTAAGAATCTTCACGCTAAACACGGGAGATAGACAGGCACCTATGGCTATCGCTTTGTAGAAGGAAGTTGCACAAATCAACAAACAATGGCGAAACTGCACTGCCGGTGAAGGAGGAGGAAGACAGAGGCCCATTGTTCGAGGTCCATACAGGCCACATGCAGCCATTAACGAACTAAGCCCACTAAAGGCCCAGAAGCCGCCGGCTCACAGCCCACAGGGTCCTACGAGTTTTTAGGGTTTGGACGACACGAGAGAGAAAGGAGCTGCCTGCAGGAGGGCGGTGGCTCACGTGCTGGTGCTGGGTGCACGGGCCCGGGCCCGGGCCCCTATATATGAGAGAGAACCCGTGCCTAGGGTTTCTCCCTACGGCGCCGACCGAAGCAAACCAAGCCGCCGAGAGAAACTCGAAGCGAGCAGCCTCTCCTCGAGCTGGCAATGGCGACGGAGCAGACCTTCATCATGATCAAGCCCGACGGAGTCCAGAGGGGCCTCGTAAGGACCGCCATCTCTTCTCATCTTCTCTTGTCTTCCATCGCTTCGGTGTTGCGTTGCCTTTTGTTTTGGTTTGGTGCTTGCTACTGCCGGTGTTAACATCTAGTCTCCCTGTTCTGTTTGCTCAGATTGGTGAGGTCATCGGCCGCTTCGAGAAGAAGGGCTTCTACCTCAAAGGTTCTGCTCGCTTGTTCCCAGATTTGTGGTCTCGTTAGGGAATGAAATAGCCCATTCCTTCGTTAAATTATTGAAACTTTGTATCTGAAAGTTGCGGGCTTTTGATGGAAAAGGAATTGCTTGTGCTCAAATTTACATGCTAAGTTTCCTCTTTTGCTAAAGATCAGATTTTTCTTGTATATAAGCCTAGATTCTTCAATCTGTAGATTCTTTGTGTGGTTCTTAACTGTTCGTGGGCGATTGGCTGCTGATATGCCAATTGAACATGCAGCCATGAAGTTTGTGAACGTCGAGAAGTCTTTCGCTGAGAAGCACTACGCTGATCTGTCGTCCAAGCCCTTCTTCGCGGGGCTCGTGGAGTACATCGTCTCTGGCCCCGTCGTCGCCATGGTCTGGGAGGGCAAGAGCGTTGTCGCCACTGGCCGCAAGCTCGTCGGCGCCACCAACCCCCTGGCTGCGGAGCCTGGTACCATCCGTGGTGACTTTGCCGTCGACATTGGCAGGTCAGATTTCACTCTGTACTGAATTTTTGGTTCGTCTGTTGGTGACTTGTGGCCGATGTTATTGAGTTGCATTGTCCACTGCTCTTATGTTTACTCTTTATCTGGCTCTAAAATCTAATTGGAAATCCCACACTAAATAATCACTTTCATGTAAGTAGGTCCGTTACTGTAAATCTGTAATATGTTAAAATGCTTTATTTCGGAGTTTATGCAAGAATGCTGCTATAGAAATGATTAACTGATTTTAGCTAATGGACTTGGGCAGAAGGAGAAACACTTAGTGCAGCACAAACTATTTGTTTTGTTGTGCAGTCAAATCAACTTTTGAAGGTCTGTATATTTCATCATGTGAGCTGTACATTACATTGGCCTGTAGGGTGAGCTTGGTGGGCTCCCAGTTCTTTAGTTCCTTCTCTAGCTTAGCACAATGGAAGCATCTGAAAGGGGCCATATGCTTTGTGCATTTTAAGCAGTACATGAATGCCCAATTCATATCTCATTATTGCAACCGTGCTGCACTTGTAGCTGCTAGTATCTTATTGTTTGCATTGTACCATCCGTTATTCACACTTATGGGTCCATTGTGGGACAGCACATGTGGCACATTGTCATTAGATATGCATGCACCTTGTACTCGTTCTGAATCTGATTAAGATCCTAGAATAACTTGCTTTCTTTTTTGTGTGTAAGTGCACTCAGCCTGCTCTTGTTTTGATGGCCCATTTAACGCGTCATGTCTGCCCTACCTGACGAAACAAACTGATTCCTGTTGTCTGCATATGGATACGAATGATGCTTAGAGTCAGTCCCATTTAACTATTGTATGATGTATTGCGCATTTGAGTGCACATTTGTTCGTGTCCAAGATCTCTTATGCAGTGCTAGCCTTTTGCTTTCTTTTGTATTCGTATACTTTTGCTATCTGGCCAAATTTTGAAAGATTTTTTACTGTACCGCTCAGGAATGTCATTCATGGAAGCGACTCAATTGAGAATGCTAGGAAGGAGATTGCCCTGTGGTTCCCAGAGGGCATCGTCGAGTGGAGGAGCAACCAGCACCCCTGGATCTATGAGGCCTAAAAATGCCTGTCACTATGAACCTCAAGGGCGTCAAAATGAATGGCATCTGCCGTGCTATTAGCTGCTATTTTTGTTTTTGAGTATTGAGATCAGTATCTCAGAACCTTATGCGTGAACTGAAGTTTTCTTTCTAAGTTTGCGTGCTATGCATGCATTACCTGTTGTTCTTGATATTTAATATGGTATTGCATCGCATGGTTTTATTTGGATTTATCGTTTTATTTCTGGCTAAAGGTTTTGAGTTTAAATCTCTCCATAATATTGTCACGTAACCGGTTGCCACTTGCCAATGGCGAACGATCAGCTCTTCAGCTGTTGATGAATATATGAATGATACCAAATATTTACTTTAGGTATGAAATCATAGTTATCTCGCTCTAGTTCGTTAGTTTGGCGAAGGTTCAGAATATATTGCTAAGGTAAATAATTTCCATCATGAATTGAAGCGCTCTGTGTATTTCCTGCTGTGTTACCATCATTTGGATGAATTCACTTAGAAATATGAAAACAAAGTTTTTTTTTTACCACAATCGAATGGACTAGAGTAAATTTTATGAAACCACAGGTAAATTTTACGAACTAGAGTAAAACTACAGATTTTAGAGCACCCATTACATGACTGTTTCCGACACCCTAGGTCCACTTGTTATCCACTAGTGCTCTCCTGGTTACAGACTCACAAAGTCGGGTGCCACATGGGCATGAATGGTGCCCTACCCCTGGTGGTACGAAGATTTGTTATAGGGCTGACCTGATTGGCAGATGGGCTCCGCAACTCTCATGTGGCATCCAACTTAGGCAGGCTAGGTGGTTCTAGTGTGTTGAACAAATCTCGAACGAAAAACAAAAACAAAAATTTAAATTCGGTTTTTTTGACATTGAGAAAAGCGAAATCACGGTTGGAATTCCTGAAATCTCGGCGAGATTTACTGAGATTTCGGTGAATTTGCACCATGGAAAATGGCTTAAACGGCGCCGAAAAATTTTAAATTTTTTGTGGAGGATCCTGACACATCAGTGTTGTTCCTATAAAATTTTCAAATGATTATCAAATCTGAGGAATTTTTAAAAATTTGAACATTGCTACTGTCTTGATAAAACGCTGATTGACAAGGTTTAACCGAATAAAAAAATAGAACAAATCACGTTAGAAAATTTTAAAATTTTTTGTACATGATTCTAACATATCATTAATGTTTCCATAATATTTTCAGTTGATGGTGAAGCTCGAGGAATTTTTAAAAATTAAAAAATTCAGACAATAGTGATATCCGAATGGATTTTATTGGTTTCAAAGATTTCATTAAGCAATCAAAATAGGTTTAAATTTTTTAAAACTTTTAGAGAAGGATTCTGAGGCAATGTCTAAGCTCTCCTAAAAAATTTTAGATCATGATCACACTCAAGTAAATTTATAAAATTCTGACAATGTTAGTGTCTCAATTATATTCATTCTGTTTTTTATTTTTTAAAGATAACAAATGAAGTTAAAATATTTTGTAAATTTTTCTGTACGATCCTAGATTTCTCAAGACGGTACCATAATTTTTTCATAACATGATAAAGCTTGTACAATTTTATAAAAAATTTGACATTAAAAAATCTCAAAAATTCGGGCTTTCAACAAATTTTCATAGGAGAAGACATTATTAAGGGTTGTTGACCCAAAGTCGGCCCTCAAATTTGAAAATCCGGGATGAAAACACGAAATTTCAGCGCAAAATAGCAAAATCTCGCTGAAATTACCGATTTAGTGTAGCATTTCAAATTTTTTTAACTCCAACTAGCATTTCCAAAAACCCTCCACCTCTGAATTCCAAGATCTCAGTGAGATTTTATTCCTTGGTCGGAGATGACTCCATGCGACACAATTTCTAAAACGTGGAGTTTCGTGATATATCTAACCCTTAATTCTGCAGTTCTATAAAATGGTTGCTAAAATCTTAAGTTTCTTGATATATAGGACAATAAATCTATAGTTTTGTAAAATATTAAGTTCCAAGCCTGCCAAGGTGGTTTGTACACAATCATCGCCAGGTGCCATGGTATGCTAAGGTGTTTTGTACACAATCATCGCCAGGTGTCATTGTATAGCTCTTCTTTTACAGTCTGTTGGATTGGGACAAAACAAAGCTAGGAAAATAGTAGTAAAATTTGGTTATGATTCATCCATATTCAGGCACTGCTCTTATGCAGCCGGCTGGCCCAAACTTGCCTTTCATCCGTAGCAACGGATGGGGTCGTTGCAACCTTTGGCTGCAGACTGCCTGAAGCCAAAGCGACCGCCCTTCTCGAGGTACTGCTGGTGGTATTCCTCTGCCCTGTAGAACCTCTTTGCAGGGAGGATTTCAGTAACAATCTTCCGGTTGAGAAGCTTCTGCTGCCTCTCCAGGGACTCTCTTGCCGCCTTCTCCTGCTCCGGGGTGTAGTAGTAGATCCCTGATCTGTATTGGGTCCCAACATCATTGCCCTGCATGCAAGCAGTGGAGACTGTACGCGATCAGAAACTTTAGTTCTGTTAAACAACTGTTTATAACAAACCAATGACTTGAAAGTCTATTCCGTTGTCCAGAAATAACTTTCACTAAAAAAAAAGTTATCCAGCCCTCTAACTAAGCTAGTTTGCTCTCTCTGCTGGGAGTAACATCCTTTCAGAAATCAGAAGTACGATGAAATTTAAGTCGAGGGCATCAGCCAATATAGCCTATCAAGACGCTAAGGTACATAACAGTGATATGTATACTACGGTGATATTTCTCCTGGACAGTTTATCACACCTTTTAGTGGAAGCTCAAGCTCTTGGCAGTTCCTCCCAAAACTAGTTTGGAAATTGGTACGGATTCATGGTGTGGCGGGATTTGCTCAAACTGTGGCTGGGAGGGACAGGGCAATCTTGTGATTAACATAACTGAGTCTGACCTGGACTGGCTCATCCCATCTACGGCTACAAGAGGCTAGCAATGCCCACGGTCCTGTATCCACTACTACCACAACTACCAACCATGATAATCTTTTTAGTGCCAGAGGAGTAGGACTATGGTACATAGTACTCTCGGTACTATTATCCAAAAGTTGCCTAACAAATATGTGGCCAAGACACAAAAGGTTTCTTTGGTTGCTAAAATGCTAAGGAACTCGATGATGAATTACATTTTTGAGTAATTTTCACAAAACTACATATTTTTTTGTACAAATTACCGTAAAACTATAGATTTTATCTTCTATTTTATAAAATTACAAATTTTAGGATAATTTAAATCACAAAACTACATATTTTAGAATTGACTGTTTCTTCTAACTGGTCTGGCAGTGCGGGCCCACATAGCAGCCTCACGTGTCCCTATTTTCTGATTCACTTGCAATGAGGTTGCTATGTTGCTAGACCCGTTACAAGAAAGCGGTCAATTCTAAACAAAGTATGAGCCAACAGGGGTGATGGGGCTGCCTTTGGCCCATGAAAAAAGCTAGAGTGTATATATATATACAGTCACAAGGCCAAATGTCCGACGGCGACGCCTCGCTTCTCGTCTTCTCGCGTCTTTGCTGAATGAAACATCGAGTCAAAGACCGAACCAACGTCTCGCCTTCGCCTTCTCCGCTTCGTTCTCCATGTCGCGCGACTAGATTATTCGATTTGTTGTTTTCCGATTCTCTCGGGGCATTTACGACTAGATTATTCTAGCGTAAAATTGATCCGATCGATCGGCCGGTTTCTGACGGCGTGCGTGGTGCGCTGAACCTTTGTCCCTTCCCTTGAAATGTTATCTAGTTTTTTCCATGTTCGTCGCATTTTCACAGGCATATGTATATGTTATATATCCATGAACAGTTCATGCCTTTTGCTAATTATCGATTGATTAATTATTAGTTTAGTTACCGGCGACAAGTTGTACAGATCATGTGATTGTAAATTTGTGATTGGTCTACAGAATTGCTAGGACGTCTAATTTTTTTGGATATTTTTGGTCTTTGATACAATACTATTCGTCTAATCCATAGGGCAGTGGAGTACTGTGTACTAAGTGCTAACAATAAGCATCAGGCGGTGATTGGCCGGAGAGAACAACATGCTTTACCGCCACTTCATTCTTAGGCCCTCCTTTAAAATTTTCGGCTCATGCCACTCGATTCTAAAATATATAGTTTTATGATACAAGTTCTCTTAAAATCTATAGTTTTATAAAATAGAAGCTAAAAAAAAACCTTTTAGTTTTACGAAATGTACTCTAATTTTTTTATGGTCAGTTAAAAAGCTGCATGCTGCAGGAATGTAGAGCCTATGCCGCACTATTCCCACTTCTGGGTGTTCGCGACAGAAGCCACGAACACAAGCGTCGCTTTGGCCTATTCCCTTTTGAGATTTTATCTGAAGTTCGCAATAGAATCTCTCTGTTCTAGTGGATACTCAAATTACACCACACAGTGTCTAATTCAGCAATTCCCCAAAACCCTCCACAGATTCTCATCAAAATTTCCGCAATTCTGACATCCCAGTGATTGCTCCCACCCAAAAAAAGCTCAAAATTCTAGGGCAGGCAGGCAGCAAAGCAAGTGGAACCCTGCAATCGAAGCATCACTGACCTGGCGATTGGGCGTGGTGGGGTCGTGGCGCGCCCAGAGGACGTCGAGGAGGTCGTCGTACTTGCAGGCGGCGGGGTCATACTGGACGCGGACGACCTCGTTGTGGTCGGTGGCGCCGGTGCAGATGTCCTCGTAGGTCGGGTCGTGGAGGTTGCCCTGGCTGTAGCCCACCTCGGTGCACGCGACCCCGGGCACGCGCTGGAACGAAAGCTCCACGCCCCAGAAGCACCCGGCCCCGAACTGCGCGAACTCGTTCCCCGGCGCCGGCTGGTCCTCGTCGGGCCCCTGCGCCAGAGCCGCCGACGCCTCCGACGCGCGCGGGCTGCCGCCCAGCCCTCCGAGCCCCAGCTTCCCAAGCCAGCTCATCGCCGCGAAACCGCTGCAGCTCGGCGTCGAGGCTGTGGGGGCGAGGAAGTGGGCGAGGCCGCGGTGGTGGTGGCGGTGGGGCTTGGCCCTCCGTGGGATGCCGCGGCCGCCGCCGAGGCGAGAGGCGAGGAGGAGAGGGGAGGCAGGTGAGGTGGGGAGGGGAGGCATGGAGCGAGCCGAGGCTTTCCTTTCCCTTTTGTGGCGGCGGAAGCTTCCGCTCCCGCTTGCGGGTTGGTTGGTGCTTGGGTTTTTCCACGTCTTTCCTCGCTAAGCTGCCTCGACTTTGTTGGTGCGGGAGCCTCGAGTTATCCAGATTATTTAGCGCCGGTTTGTGTTTGGATCATAACAATTTTGCAGAGAAAGCATGCAATTTCTTCAGAGTTAAGAATTTTAACTGAAACCCTTCGTGTTTTAGATTTGTAAGACGAGGAATTTGCCCAGACTGAACGTGCCGAGCCGAGGTGCGGGTGAAGCGGCGAACCTTTGAACGGGTGTTGGTTGGTTAGCTGTATTTAGACCTGGGCATATGGGCTGTGCTTGATGGGCGGCCCGAGGTACGGAGGGTCCGGCATGGCCCAAACCCGACCCGGCACGTTAGAGGACGTCGTGCGACGGTCGATCTTGTAGATCGGCCGTCTTTGGGCCCCAAAATCTGACGCGATGGGCGACGCAAGACGCGCCGACCGTTAGTAGGCGTGCCGTTTGCGGCAAGACGGGCTAGCGACGCCAAAGACGGCGGGGCACCGAGACCGCCGGTTGGGGTGGGCCGTGGTTTGTATGTATGTGCATGGCTTTGGTTCTTTGCATGATTTAGTCGATGAGATCTTGCGGTTTTGGTGGTCGAATGCTTGACAGCTACAACACACACCCAAATACCCAATACGGTTGTGCAAGTTTAGTACAAGTGTAAATCATGACAAGTGGGTACAATTAATCGAGCGCAAGAGTTTTTTTGGCAAGACAATCGATCGATCGCTATAATTTTGCTAGTTTATAAGGCGATTTTTTACAATCAACCGTGTGTTTTCGTGTCTTTTCCTCTCGTCGCAATAGTATAAATGGGGACACTCGGATAAGACGCAACCGCGAAGCAGCATAAAGCACAAATGGACCGTGCTCGACTCGCTGAAGATGAACCGCAAGCGATCCGACCCGCACGGCGGCACGACGGGCCGTTTACCGACACTCTGCCTCGACCGAAGCACGATGGGCGTCTCGCAGACCGGCCCGGCCGACCCGCCCACCTCTAGTCAGATTTGCTTGTCTTGCACCGCCACCGGGGGAAACGGACAAGCGGTTTTGCTTGGGTTTAGCGCTCCTTGCCTTTTGGATACGAGGATTAGAATTATTTTTTTAATAATATTTTTAAAAAATTACAAAAATAATATACCGAATTAAAAAAATTACCAATATATACCTTATCGCCATTTAAATTGACGACAGGTCTTTATTGTCAAGTGTCCTCATTTTAATTGGCGACAGAGAGCTGCGACCATTAGCGATAGTTCTCAATAACCACTGGTGATAGAGTCTCTGTTACCATTTCAATTGACGACAGAGACTTATCGCCAATTGAAATGGTGACAGAGACTCCATCGTCAATTGAAATGGTGACAGAGACTCTGTCGTTGTTGTCAATTGAAATGGTAATTTTTTAATTTGACATATTATTTTTTAATTTTTTATTAAAAAATATTATTTCAAAAAAAAATTCAGGAGGATTATGTGATGCGGATCGCCAAGGTGTTGCTGAACACGTAGGGAGGAAATAGAAGGTGCTCGGTGCAATTGCCGCGAAATAGACAAGTAGATATGATATGCCAGTCGATGATGTTGACCCACGAAGCAGGACGCTAAGCGCGCTCGTCTAAACTGGACGTATCAGATATTTTATGATCAAAGATCGTATACCATGCGATACACAGGAAACGTACGCCACAAATAACCAACGCCAAGGGCCAAAGGGAATGCGAAGCCACTCTAGCCTGCCCCCGAAGGTTCGGTCCATGCATCGAAGGGGAGCCAGCCAGCAACCCAAAGATGGGACTCCGGTAAGCCATTAAGCACGGAGCAGAGCCTCTGTGTCAGTAGTTATGTCTATAGGCTAGCTAGCGTGGAGAAAAAATACGTGAGACCATTAGCATTCTAGAATTCTTGTAAGGACATGTCTATAATATTAAATTGGGCCACCAAAGGGCCTATAAATAGCCCAGGTCCCAATCCTGTAAGGGGTTGAAAAAAATCAGCAAGAACAATAGCACTTATTCTCGCTCTCTTTCGCACGCTTTGGGCCTCGGAGCGTACCTTTGAGGACCTCCGTTTCATATCGTTCGATCAGTATCCACAACAGTTGATGCCATCCGTGAGAAGAGAAGTGAGATGGCACCACGTAGGTAAAGGGCGGCTTCGGCGCACGCCTTTGTGGTCGAGGAGGTTGCCGTGGCAACAGGACGTGAGGTGTTGAGGGCCAGGCACACTCGAATCTCGACAACCGCAGCGGTTGCAGCCACCACAACGACAGAGACAACAACGCCGAAGGCACACTCCACCAAGGTAGGAATAGTCTGGGGATACGAGACAGGCAGTCACCCAAGGGTCTCCTCGATTGACCGTCGTGGTACCCTACGAGACCCTCAATCAGGAATTGATGAGATTGGAGGACGAAGTGGAAGCCCTCCGGCAAGGTGCCACTGCGACTCCTCGGCAACTGGCTACCCCCTTCAACCCCGATAAAGCCCAGAGCCTCTGAGGCACTGCGTGTCGCGATGACCACAGATCCCGCACAGTGCCAGCCCTGGAGGGGGGCGAGAGGGGCCGCCGCTCCGGGCCC
Organism: Guadua angustifolia; assembly: GCA_036346375.1. Taxonomy (NCBI): domain Eukaryota; kingdom Viridiplantae; phylum Streptophyta; class Magnoliopsida; order Poales; family Poaceae; genus Guadua; species Guadua angustifolia. The sequence goes on along the minus strand of CM070518.1, from coordinate 21,168,586 downwards.
CTCAAATCACGGGGCCCCACCCTCATACGTATCTTAAGATTAGATATTGTATATGTAACAATATATAATGTAATATTGTAATATGTACTTTTTGCTTTACCTGTTGCTTGATATAAATAATTTTTTTGGATACACCTTGAGTGTTTATTGGTAACACTTATATATATGGGAAGAACTAGTGCTCGGACATCCGACACTGTTCATTTCATCGGATGCCTCTTTGCAACATTTTTTTCAACACTTAAAACATTTTTTTCGATCGTGCAACATATTTTTCAACGCTTGCAACATCCGCTTTCTTGTGCCGCAATTCATTGTTTGTCGAAGAAAAATGTTGCACGATTGGCAAAAAATGTTACATACGTAGAAAAAAATGTTGCAGTGCGTCCGAAAAATTCAAACGTCCGAACTATAGCAATTCCGTATTATTATTATTATTATTATTATTATTATTATTAATAATTAGAAGGACCCCTATTTTAAATCTCGTTCCGGGTCCCTGAAATCTCAAGACCGCCACTGATCCCGCATGAGCCGAGCGTGTGCTTCGAGGTGATCCCAGGTCTCCTTGAGCATGGGGCTGTAGATGGCGAGATGGCCCGAAGACTTCATGATGCCCATATTACAAAGTTATACGGGCGATTCCAAACTTTGGAGCTCCTTCGAGTGTATAAGACCGACATAGAGGCAGCCAGGGGCGATGATAATACGAAGACCAAGGGGTGGCTCTCGAATTGACTAGGGTAACCCTAACATGGTTCTTTATGATACCCCCGAAGTCCATATACACTTGCGAGCAACCGTAGGACCTACTTCATAACAACTTCTAAGGGAACTACATCAAAGCCAAAGGACAAGGGGCACCTGTTCGCGGTAAAACAAGCCCTCAATGAGTCACTATGAAGCTTTTTCAAAGAAAAATTTTATGGTGTATTATACTGGTAGTGTATAGTGAGTAGTATAAATCAAATCAAACCGTTGATTTGTTAAGAATATTATACTACTCTACTACAAGAGGAGTTATAAATAAATTATAGCTAATATGATTCATTGGATTAAAAAGAATGAACGGTTCATATTGAATTTGTGAGCTCTTTTCAAAAGGTTCGCAAGGGTAAAATGTCAGTTAAAGGGAGTCAGTGACTCCACGATTATTAATTCGGCCCGATGTAGGCTCCAGACAGGACCCCTAGCGGAAAGAATGGCGGGGTGCGCCCAATCGATTTTCACTATAGCAAAGCTGTTTGACAAGATGGAGGAGTGCGCCCAATCGGAGGAAGACAGCCTCCGACACGCAAGAGAGACGACCGGGCCACAAGCACGACGGAGAACACGCCGAAGCATCGCCCCAAAGGGTCATCAACACCATCTTCGGAGGTTCTACGACGCACCTGGGGTCAAAGCAGCAACGGCTCACATATGTTCGACAGCTACATCACATTAGCACGCAGTCGGCCAACATCCTGCCCACCGACGCCGATGTACCCATAACAGTCGGGGCGATCGACGCGAGGGGCTTGTCCACCTTGCTCCCCAAACTGTAGCTCCGACGTTGCCGATAGGGGCCACAGCCAGTCGCCAGAGCATGCAAAACTCCTTGGCCAAGTCATGCATGCTCATGCGCGACGACAGACCCCGAAGGATTCTTAGTCGAGCCTCCTCATCGCTCATCGATAGGATGAAAATAGATCGAATACAAATGAATAATAACTCTACCATATTTGTTTTCATATTTTTTTTCTAAATACGAATACTATCGAATACAAATACAAAACGAATACGGATATAAACAGATACAATCACGAATATTTATCCGATCATGATAACCCCTTACATTCTACACACAATGAACAAAAAAAAGAAACTAGTTTATTTGATCCCAAAATTCATGAAGAACATGTAATAACCCAAGATTTGTATTCTTTGTTGAACTATGTTTAAAATAATAAATTATATATTTATGAGTTTTTATGCATTTTTACCTATTTATTTAAAATATTTTCCTATTAAGAATAGTGGTGTTTGAATTTTTGAGAAAAATTTAAAATCTTGGAAATATTTTTTTAAAATGATAGATTGTGTCAAGAACTTTCCCAAATAATTTCATAATTTTGAAGCTAGTTTGCCATTTTTAATAATTGAAACTTGATTTGTGGATTAATTAAATTCAAAAACGGTTTTGAAATCCACAAACCTTTTTGGGCCAACAAAGTAACCTTGGCCTAGCCCACGTGCATATCCAAATATCCGGCCTATCAATATCTGGATTATCTTCGAATTTGACAAAAAAATCCGTATCTGTATCCGATCCAATATTATCTAACAAATATCTGATCTGACAAAATCTATATCCAAAAATTATCTAGATCGATCGGAAACTATCCAATCTGTTTTTATCCCTACCTGTTAAGACCACCACCAGCGACGGAATAAGCTATATCAGACCTCCCTTGAGTGCAGGCCCTCCGATGCCGAAGATCGGTAGTAAAACCACCTCATCCAATCTGTCTTCTACCTGTTCCTCAATGCAGGAGCGGGCATAAATTGCTGTAAGAGGGCTAAAAAAAATCAGCAAGGACAATAGCGCTTATTCACGCTCTCTTTTGCATGCTTTGGGTCTCAGAGCATACCCCTTCACAGGGTGTACCTTCAAGGGCCTCCCTCTCGTACTATTTGGTCCGTAACCACAACACAACCTAAGCAGTAGAAACTTTCGATGAATCAAAGACTGGCCATTGCACACTATGGGGGTGTTTGGAACAGCTCCAGCTCCACCAAAATCTGTGGAGTTGGTGGAGCAGAGTATTTCTAGCTTCAGAAATTTGTGGAGCTGGAGCTGTGAGTACATTAAGAGTGTTTAGGTAGATCATCTTGTTTACATTTTAGACTAAAATGATAAACTTAATTAACTTTATTTTAGCATATAAGTTTCAGCTCTGAGCTGAAGTTGGGATCTGAAGCTCTCCCAAACAGGGCCTACAACTCATATTCATTGTTGACTCATTTCATTAGCTCTGGTTCGCAATCATTTCTGTTAATGATTAGCAAAGGGTAGCATCGAGTGAAATTTTTCATGACACCGTTCACTCAGACATGTCTTGTAGTTTTTCAAGCTAATGAATTCCATAGCCTTTTCAGGAGTATTCCTAGGAGAATGTTTTTTTTTTCAAAAATACAATGATCTAATCTAATGGATTTGGCACATCTGAATTCTGCTTGACCCTTTTTTATGACAAAACAAAGATAAAATGCTCAAAAGTTTTTTTTCTGGGACATCATAGCAGTGTGGAAAATATTTTGAACTGTATTCAGCGCTGAGAAACTTAAAACTGGACAAGCCAAAATGGAACTGACAGCAATCAATGAATTGAAGTTCGCCGTTAAATCATCAATTACTAATTCAAAATTAGAAAGTGAACTTACAGTTTCTCAAGAACGCTCATGTTATTGGTGACACTATTCTTGTGCATGGGATTCAGAATGAAGAACCAGGCACTGGTATAAATCTTGTAGATATCCTTAATGAGCTGGAGTTTAGTGAAGACAATCATACTGAAGAAACTGGAACCCATCCTTATCCCAATGCGACTGAGAACCAATGGTTCAGTATTCATGAGGTTTCTCCAGAATGGGCATTTTGCTCTGAAAGTACAAAGGTTATGATTGCAGGAGACTTCCTTTGCAATCCCTCCGACAGTTCATGGGCAATACTATTTGGTGATGTTAAAGTACCTCTGGAAGTTGTTCAGCAAGGTGTCATTCGTTGCCATACTCCATGCCTTGATGCTGGAAAGGTGAGAATGTGCATGATTAATGGGAATGGCAAACCATGCAATGAAGCACGAGAATTTGAATTTCATGAGAAGCCTACCAAAAACATGATTGATGGGAATGGGAAACCCAGCAGTGAAGCACGAGGATTTGAGTTCCATCAGAAGATTACCAAAAGCAGTGATGAGCAGTTGTTGCTTCTCAACTATGTGCATATGCTTTTTGATGGTCATGGTTGTGGACTGTTTTCAAAGTTCAGGTTGACATCCCCAAATCCCGAGTATGGATTCCAAATTAACCCCTCGGAGATTATAAAGAAAACATGTGAGCAGCTGAACCATGAGAACACAGTAAATTCTGTCATGGAAATACTGCTCAACAACAAGTTCGAAGATTGGCTGTCATCCAAATGTGAACAGAATAGTGAAGGAAATCAATTGCTTCCTAAGCAATACCATGGTGTTATACATACAATTGCTGCCTTGGGATACGACTGGGCTTTGAAACCACTTCTTAGGTCCGGTGTGGCTATAAACTACCGTGATGCAAATGGATGGACCGCTCTGCATTGGGCTGCACGATTCGGCAGAGAAGAGATGGTGGTGGTTCTTCTTGCTGCTGGCGCTGCAGCTGGTGCATTTTCAGACCCAACATCTGAAGATCCTGCTGCCAAAACACCTGCTTCAATGGCCTCCGCATATGGTTTCAAGGGCCTTTCTGCATTCCTTTTGGAAGCAGAACTGACAACTCATCTTCATTTTCTGGAATCAGAAGAAAATGGGAATCACAGAGACCATGCTTGTGGCGAGGGTATATTTAGCGCTGTGGATAGAATATCAGACAAATTCGCCCATGCACATGGTGGAACTGATGATCAGCTTGCACTGAAGGATGACCGAAATGCTGTTCAGGCTGCTGGACGCATACAATCTGCCTTCCGTGTATTTTCCTTCAGAAAGAAGAAAGAGGTGACTCTTCAGAATATAGATAGCTACATCTATATTCTTGGTTTCTGTGGGTACAGGATTGGAATATCAAACTCTGAATTAACAGAAATGCAAGCCCGTGCCATTTTTGAAGCTGCTATTTCAATGACCAATCAGGGTATTCAAGTTTTTCCCGAGATAATGGTTTTTCTTGTTGGAACACCTCAGGAATTGGGCCATCAAGTGACTCTTATCAGATACTGGTCAGTCACAAAAGCATATTGCCTGTTCCTTGAAGATATGAAATCTTTGCAAAAGGACCGAGCTAAAAGCCAGAGCTTCATCTCCATTGTTGACCAATGTGTTGATCAAGTGGGAAGCAGAAGTCTGTACTTGCAGTTACCATGGAACCCTGGTGGTAACAATATGTACAGTCTCAGTTATCATCGGCTTGGGGACAAGCCGACATTCAAGGAGGGAGGAATGTCACGGACGTGTCACGGCGTGGGCCTTGGGCCTTGGAAGCCCACTCGGCTGAGTACAAGAAAAGCACGACGCAGCAGGCACGGGGGCATGGAAGAACAGTTTGGCAATAGCCACAGCCCTCCTCTTCCCACTGCTCATCTTCCCCAGACTCTCGTTCTCTGATTTCCCAATCCCCTGCTTCTTCCTCGTCGATTGCTTCTTCTTAGTTCTATCTCCTCTTCTCCCCAGTGTATCCCTAATACTTGTGAACATCTTGTGTTGAATTGGAGATGTCTCTACTGGCTTGTTGTTGATCCGTGATAATTTGGTGAGTTCGTGACATTCTGGTGGAGATCCTGCATGAATTCAGGAAAAATACATATGGCAAAAATGTCAGTTAGCATCTAATAAGTAATAATACAGAAAGAATCATCAAAGAAAACAAAGGACAAGCATCAAGTTGGAGACAAGTGAAAACACTAACATTTGCCAAGTTGAAGTCAATAAGATATCCCTTTGACAGTTTACGAGAGAAGAGGAAGTTCCCCGGTTTGACATCTCTATGCATGATACCCTGGAATCAGAAATATACCCAGAATTAGCTGGGGGCAAACCAAACTCAACAGTTGACTAAGGTAACATAAAATTAAGCAGACCTGTTAATGCAAACTTGCAAGAGCTTTGAATAGACAATACCAATACCACTCCAACTCCAACACGTTTATTTCTTCTTTTAAAATCTGCAGAGATGAAATAAGTACTTAACAAAAGATGAACAAGAATTTCTTCTTTCAAACCCTGATCGTTGGGACCACGAGGTTGACTGGGCTGGCAGGTGCTGCTGCGCAGATTCTCTCCTGACACAGCCACGTGAAAGGTCTCAAATCGATTATCATCCTAGCTTGCTGGCAGTGGTGGAAAGAGAGGAACAGTAGGGTCTTCCGTCACGAGTGGGCGACTCATGACCAGATCCTTCGACAAATTAAGGGCGATGCCGCCTCCTGGGCTACTGCAGGAGCGTCGCACCTTCAGTCTCTCCTCAGGGGAATCTCGTAAAGGCTGTCCTCCGCTTTTCCTTGGGTTCTCCTTTTTCTCTATTTTGTCCCTTCCTTTGTCTGTTTTAGGGTGCGGCCTTCGCACCTTGTATTCCCCATTTTGTACTCTGACCTTTTTCTCATCCTCTAATTAAACCTCAGCTGCGGCCGATTTCAAAAAAAAAAACAAAAGATGAACAAATACGGATAGTTGATAGAAGGAAAAATAACTTGAGTCAGCATAAATGTTCAACCTCAGGTCTGTCATGCTCAACATGTTCTAGAACAAAGCACTCTAGGTCACCATTCCTAAAAGAGCATTCATATTTAATCACAAAATTCTTGCCTCTGCAGCAGAAAAACAAGATAATTATGTTAAGGTTACTGTAGAAAACAGGAACAAATTATACAAGAATTTCAGGAGAGAAGGATTTGTTAGTACCCAAATCGTTCCAACATCTTTAGTTCATTGTTAACATGATGTGAATGAGCTTTTGCGTGAGGGCCTGGTTGTAGAAACATAGAGTTAATTGCCTTTCTCATAAAGATCTTCACAGAAAATTTACAGAATGATGAATAGACAATAAAAAAAACAGCAGATACATTTATGGAAGTTCATATAAAATTAATGTCTACATGAAAAAAATAAATCAATCAAGACAAGTGATTTGATGTTCACACATTTTATGGCAAATACTTTTCCATCTGATTTTTCTCTGAGCCCTACAAACGGTCCCAGAACCTCCTGACTAAATTATGAGCATGACATATTAGTCAGCATTCAGCAAAACTAAGATTGTCCCAAAAGCAATATATACTAACTCTGACCTGGCCCTTCCTCCTCTTCTATGACAAAAGGCTTGAAGCTAGGCAGTGGTTTTGGCACCACATGACCCTGCAAAAAATGCAAGCAGATCAACAAAACTTCTCTTTAAAAAAAAGAAAAGAAAAACCAGATCACAAAAATCTTGAAACAAGGCTAAGGATAGGTACAAGACATCAATAATGCACACAACCATACCTAAATAGTAAGAAGCTCAAATGAGCAACCATGAAGTCACCATAATGTAGAAGAAACTAACCTTTTGAGCCTTTGCTGCAAGTTTATCCTTATCTTCTTTGGGAAGTGCATCATTTTTCTTGCTCTTCTCCCTTTGCTCCATAATCTTTCTATCTTGCTCCTTCTTAGATAAATCGATACCCACTTCATTCCATGGCTGCTCTCCCTCATTTAAATATGTGCTTTCTCTATTTTCAGCAATAATGTTCGAGTTCCTCTTGTGTATACAGTTGTAGCCTGTCACTTCTACTGGCAATGCTGCAGGTTCAACTTTTCTGTCCAAAGAAGTTTGACATAAACTTTCTATCATTTCATGAATCGCTTCATGTTCTACAGGTTCTGCTTTGGTGTCTGTAGGAGACTGGAACAAAATTTCTGTTGTCTTATTCTTGTGAGTTTCTGCACATGCACTAGCACCCAATGTATTCATTTCCTGACAAGTTGGGATCTTTTCACCGTATCCAGCATTTGGGCTGTCATATTGTAGAGCTTCTGCTTGGTCAGGAATCGCAATGTTAGCTGCTTCCTTCATATTGTGATTAATCGGACTGCCAGGTCTTTTGCAAACAAGATTTAGATCCTCCTCAGATCCCATTTTTGTTTTCCCCAACCAAAGCAGGCTCAACTGTCATAGGAAGGAGGGTGGACTCTTTATCTAGATCATCACTATCCTCAACTCCACAATTATAAAATGGAAGTGCTCCCTCAGGTTCACCAATCCTTCATTATCAGCTGCCTAGATGTTTTCTGGTTTTTCAGCACCAATGGAAGAAATATTGATACAACATGGGATATCTGACAACTCCTTTGGCAATAGTGCTGCTGTCGTGTTCCCAAGGACACTGCCATCATTGCCTCCAAGAAACTGGTCGAGTTGGGGTTGAAGACCAGGCATGCTAATTTTAGCAACGCTGGGAACTAGAGTAACCCCAGTTAACAATTTCAAGGAAGGTTCAACAATAAGTGTGCCCAGAGTGGGAAGCCTATCTTGCAACTCTTGCATAACCTCCAGGTGTACCTGAGCACGATACAATGAGAAGAACAGAAGTGAAGACACAAGATAATGAAACTAAAATATGGATATGAAAATTTAACCGCATGGAAAGTCAAGAATCGAGTACAAAACTTGATTAGGACAATTCAAGAGAATTTCCTGTCTTGGGGCCCCCGTTTTCAGAAGTTGATATGCCAATTGCCTATGTATCAGAGCATCGGACTGTACAGTTTATTTCATATAATTGCAGAAAGCATGAAGCATTGGAACAGTCAACTCACGAACTAATATCAGCCAAAAAAAGCAAGATAATGATGCCTGAAAGATCGAGGGGTCAACAGTCAACTTGAAGCATTCTCTTTTTTATTTACAGAGAGAAAATGTCCATAGAAGGATCACATGGAGTCCCAGATTGAGACGAGTTACTGACAGAAAAGTAACAAGCGCTATGGGGCAGCTTATCCATGTTAGAGAAAGTCTAATTACGAGATATTGTATTCAATTGGCCTTTACTAGAAAAATGATGGAAATGGATTTCAAATGGCCAGTCTCACAAACCACAAACAAATGCAAGCAAAGAGGACAGGATTGGCCATTCATTGAGGTATTGCACCTTGACATTTCCTTAACTTAGGTAATACTGCCAAAAAAAACACTAGCATGAAGCGATCGGAAAGAGAGACCATACCTCTCCAATAGCAAATGGAGCGCACTTTTGTGCAATCAGCTGCTGCTTGTGTTCCACCAAATCTGCACAAAATTGTCCCAAATGGAGCTCAACAACACTGATAGCCACCCCAAATTCAGCATACAGTACAAAAATACAAATAAAACGAACCTGCATTTGAAGCCCCCAGGAGACGCCTCTTGGCGGCGAAGCGCCCCACATCCGACGCCTTCCGCTTGCGCTAATACCGAATCGGTTGACTCTTGTCCAACTAATTTTTATTTTAAAAGAAAAATGAATGTAATCGGACCAGCTCCTCATCTCGGAAGCCCTCAAACTCACCCTCGGCAAGGAGACATCCCATCCCACGAACCTCAGAAACGCCACAACGACCGTCTCTGAGGCCATGACGACGCCTCCAGAGAGGCGCAGCGGCGATCCAGGCATGCGGCACAGCCGCTCGACGAGGTGTGGCGAGACGGCCGCAGCCGCCGCCGCGGCAAGGTCGGAGGCGGCGGCGGGGCGGCCGAGGCGGAGGAGCACGGTGAGGAGGTGCCAGGCGAGCTCCATCTCCTCCGACGCGGCGGCGTCGGAAGCCATCGGAGAGGGCGAGGCGCTCGGATCTGCGAGGTTAGGGCTCGGAAGGCATGGAATTTCTGTGTAGGTTTCGGAGAGGGGGAGCGGGAGCCGTAGAGGAGGGAGCGCCGGAGCGGTGTTCTCTTTGTCGATTTGCTTCTGTTCTTCAAGACTCAAAGGAGTTGGAGTTTTCGATTTGGTCCTTCGAGTTGTTGGTTATTGTGGGTTGGAGAGAGGTAGGAGGCGGGAAAATTTGTTGGTTAGAGGTGGTTTCGATCTGAGCGCGATGCAAGCACGTGCCGTTTCCCGCCCGGTTTTTCCTCTCTTGGACTTTGTAGTTGCTAGGTCCCACGCAGCTAGTGTCCACGGGATAGCACCGAACCAATGAACTATCAATACGCTGACGCACTGGACCCACACCCACATAGCCTGTCAATAGTCAATATTGCTGCCTGTGTCCTTGAAGACATTGCGCACATAATAAGTGTGTTTGGTTGTTTGTATCAACTGGTATATATATGAGATAGTTTAAAAAAATATCATTTATATGTTTAATTGTTTGAATAGAATCATTCCATCCTGAATAGTGGAATACAAATTTGAAAAATACTCTCTACAGATATTGAATCATTCCATTCATTAAAAACAATGAAATCAAATGGTACAAAACAATTCCATTCTATTCAACCTCATTCCACCAACCAAAAACACCCTAAGTATGCACGTTGCAGAACACCTGACTAGAGTTCACAAGCAACAATATTACAGTTTTACAAAAAGTACAGATCTGAAGCCAAAAAACATCACGCGCTGTGGAAGTTCAGGACGAAAGATTTCTGCATCAATTTGAAGAACGAGTGTTCATAGATGTACAGCAGACAGGTAATATAACTGTACCTGAGCAACAAGAGTTGATTTGCCGGTTTTTGTAGAGGATATCATGTAGAAAGCTAGTACTGCTGTTCTAATGGAGTCTTTCGCTACGGAAGAAATAGAAAAAATTTGCTACAAAACTGAGAGGCGATGCCACTAGTATCTGGTTGCTTTTCGACTTCGCCGCCGGCATTCAAAGCAGTCCGAGCATGGGTAGTAGGCCTTCACACTATTTTTACGATCTAATTGTAATTTGGTCGGTGAAACCTTCAGTTCCTCTATGAGTATTTGACGTAGCTTTTCATTCTCCTCCCGCAGTTCTTCGATAACTCTTTGGTGCTTCAGTACCTAAATGAGCAAGAAATGCAGAATTTATTAGCAGTTAGCTACAAGGAATAAGCATAGATAGGAAAGACAACACCCGATTGCGAACCACTATGTACAGAAATATGATTTACATCAATAATCACCCTAGCAATTCTATTATTGTCTGCTGAGATGTAAAGAGAATTTTAGTAGGCACATTATTCTGGGTTCACATTGGGTGGAAATGAGTAAAACACATCTAACACAAAGAACAAGGGCGGAACTACTAGGCAAGAGTAGAATTATGAAGTATAGCATAATAAGCATTTAGTGTGACTGAACTCACCAACTGAAGTACATTGTCCATTCCATGCAAATTTCCAGCCTGTAAAATAAATAAAGAAAAAAAAAGAGTTTTCAGAATATCCACCACATAACATTGTCTGAACAGGCAAATTTGAACAGGTTAGAGAATGTTAAGGGAAGGTTTTAGTGCGTACTGCATCTCTCATGTCCATCTTTGTATCATTCTGGAACAGGGGACTCTGTAGAAAGTTGGAAATAACCTTTTCAGTCCGACTTCCAGTTAAAGTCTGTGGCTGCATCCCATGCTGGCCAGGCAATCCATGAGTAGGTTGCACTTGTGACATTTCATTGCTTGTAGTATGGTGGAAATTACTTTTCGCAGTCTTAGCCTCTAGATCCATGGACATACCATTGGGAGTTTGTCCATTGCTAGGCAAAGAACCAGCCATAAGATTTGATGTTGATGACACCACAGGGGTGTCCTTCAGCTTCGAAGTAAACTTCAACACAAATTCCTAGAAAAACTACTCTTCTTAATGTTCATACACAAAGGAAGTGAACGGAGAAAAGTTCAGGTAGAATTAAAGTTTAGATTTGTACTCCAGCAGATGACTGAATTCCATGAATTATTTGTGGTTTCAAGGTGATTCCTGAAAATTGCAGATATACTTATTGCTTTAGCTTCAGATCACAGAAAGTAAGTTCACAGGCTTGTGAAAGAAAAGTAGTTCACAGAAGTAACCTAATGGATTCAAACCATATGCGTGCAGTGTATATGATGTATAAAAAGGAATAATGTAACAGAAAGTTTCAGCAACCTGCTGATTTGTTGTGAAAACCATTAAGCTGGAAGCATTGCAGGAATTGAAGAAATTGCTCATGCACGCTACATAGTGTTATACCCTTTGATCGGGTATTCTACAGGAAGTCCAGAGGAGATACGAGCAAGGGAAGAATTGGCGCCACAGCACAAGCAGATCAGGGAGGCGCCATGAGTTAGGGATGGATGCGGCTGGAATTTAGCAGCCGCAGGATAAGTTTCCCTCTTTTCATATTTAGCAGTTATACTCTTTCCTTCTGATTAGTCTTTCCCTTTGTTACGATTCAATTAGATAAGATTCTATAATTGGTTGTTAGAGTCCAACCCCTACCAGGCTGTTGGGAGGGGAGTCGTTTGAGGTTATTTAAGGAGAGGAATAAAGAAAGAAAAGGCATGCTTACTTGTGCCACAAAAATCCAATCTCAGGCGGTGGCGTCGATAACCGCCAACTTATCTTCCTCATTGTACACGCCGGCGACGGCAGTTTAGCGCGCTCGTCTGTGCTTATGCCGTGCACTAGGGCTACGAATCGGCTCACTCGAGTCGGCTCTTAACAATTTGGTATCAGAGCCGGCCGAACCAGGGAGTATGGCGTCGCCCGTGGAGGAGCGCGTGACGGATTGGAGGCGGAATTGAAAGAAGTGAAGACCATGCTCATGAGATGATGAAGATGATGAAGGAGAAGAAACCACCGAGATCCCAGATTGATCGGGGACGGAGAAGGGCAATCCTCGTCAGACAATCGGTTCACGAAGAACGCCAAAGCAGGATGACTCATATATCCCTCCGCCGAGAAGGAACGCGGCCGACCTCATCCAACCCCGCGCAAAGACAAAGCGTGGCGATGGGGAGGGCCGGATATGGGCAACGGAAGACGAGGAAGATCAGACAAACGGTGGATACCGCGCTATCTCGGCTTGAACTACCCGAGTACAATGGACAGAAGATCCTTGAGGTGGTCTGCGAAGATGTGAACGATTCTTCCGCTTACACCGCATTCCGGAGGAGGAGTATGTAGAGGTCGCCGGGCTACATCTCAATGGAGAAGCGCAGAGGTGTTGGATAACCCGGCGCTGGAGGAAGATGGATTGCATGGGAAGAATTTTTCAAATCTTTATCCAACGCTTTACTCTAAGACTCAAGTGTTGGACCGTGGGCGACCTTGTCAACCTCAAACAGTATGCAAGCACGGTGGATGAGTATGCACGGAGTTCCAGAGGTTGTTTCGCCGGACTCCAAGATGCAGAGGTCGTAACAAATTGACACTTTTATGGCGAGCCTATCTGTGGCATCGGGCGGATGCGCGACGCGAGAGGCCCCGAGATCTCGCAGAGGCGATCGGATTCGCGCGTGAGGCGGAAGCAAGGAAGTCAGCATGGATAGCAGAGGCGCTGCAGGGGTTTGCGCGCAGGTATGGGCGCACCAGGCCCGCCGAGGAGGATCGGCCCTTACCACTGCCAGAGTCCTAACCGGCAAGGCACTTCTACAGGGCAACCGCATCTGCTAAGCGTAACACTTCCAGATGGTCCACCTACCGGTTTCATTCCAATACACCATCGGGCCGCAAATTCCACACCAGCTGCGAGTATCCAGAGTAGTGCAGCTTCAACTCCACCAAAGGCGCCTCTCAAACAGATCGCTTAGCGTAAAGGAGAGCCAAAGGCTTATGCTATAATTGTGATGAGGTATACACTCGAGGCACCGCAAGCTACTGCTTTATGTGGAAATCTTCGAGGAAGGCGACGAGGAGGTCGATTTAATCATGGATCCGAAGATATCACGGAACCCTCCTTGTCTGTGATGGCCTTGGCAGACCAAACAAGGAAGCACAATGCAAGTTATGATCACCGCCGACGAAGTCTCCACGGGTTGATCGATACCCCAAGAGCACCCACAATTTTGTGAGTGGGCATGCGGCGGCAGATTGGGTGGCCGCCTTCCGAGATCAAGATGCGTAAAGTAAGGGTTGTCATGCTGGGCAGCTCCCATGCTTGGGCACCATGAAGAATGTTCAGTTCTGCATTAGGGTACACAAGTTCCGTGCATCATTTATTATCATTCCCTAGAAATTTTTGATGTGGTTCTTGGGGTTCAATGGCTCAAGACTTTAGGTCCGATTCAAGGATTTCCAAAGAACTCACGATGGGTTTCAAAGATCGTGACTACGGTGGAACTTTGGGGCTGCATAGTTCGAGAAAGCCCACTTACTTCAAAAAGAAGTGGAGGACCAAATAGAGGTACAAAGAATCTCGAATCAATATGAAGACATATTTTCAGAACCCCACGGCTTGCCGCCTCTCGACTGTGTGACCACCAAGATATGTTTGGTCAAGGCACCAATCCAAGAGTGGTGGCTCCATATCGGTACTCTTTCAAGAAAAAAGATGAAATTGAAAAACAAAAGTGTACCATGCCGAACAAGGTATCATTCGCAAAGTCGCTTCCATTTTCTTCCCCGCCTTGTCAAGTTAAGAAGGCGGATGGAACATGGCGATTTTGTGTTGACTACAGGAAGCTCAACAGTCATACCATCAAGGATAAATTTCCCATTCCGGTGGTGGAGGAGCTTCTTGATGAATTACGGGGAGCCTACTTCTTCACCAAGTTGGATTTACGATCCGGCTATCATCAGGTTCGTATGATTTCCACGGATATCGAAAAGACTGCTTTTCGCACACATCATGGCCACTTCGAGTTCCTGGTAATGCCGTTCGGCCTGTCCAATGCCCCTTCCACATTCCAGGCTCTCATGAATGAAGTCCTTCACGATTCTCTCCGCAGATTCGTGTTAGTCTTCTTCGACGACATTTTGGTTTATAGCCAGACATTGGAAGACCATTGCCGCCATCTTCGCTGGTGTTCGAGCTACAAGCAACAAAGTAGCTTATACCTCAAAAGATCCAAGTGCGCGTTTGCGCAAGGCAAGATTGGCTATCTGGGACACATTATTTCCCACGCAGGGGTGGAAGCAGATCCCCACAAGCCGCAGCCGCCGCATGGCCCACACCGGATTCAAGGTCGCGATTATGAGCTTCTTAGGTCCGACCGGTTATTATCGCTTGTTTATCCGCGACTATGCCACTATTGCAGAACCTTTGACGCAAGCATTTCGCCGCAATAACTTCTTTTAGGGTGCTTCTACAGAGCATGCTTTTCGAGTTTGAAACAAGCATTAACTTGCCCGGTTTTGCAAATGCCAGATTTTGAGGTTCCTTTGAGGCGGAGTGTGATGCTTCGGGTGGGCATTGGCGCCGTTTTTCAAAGAAGATGGCCATCCCATCACTTATTACAATCGCAAGTTGGCGTACCATCATACAAAGTTAGCCGCAGATGAACGTGAGTTGATTGGCCTCCAAAGCAAAGGCGACATTGGCGCCATATTTGTGGGGCATCGCCCGAGTCCGACCGATCATGGTAGCCTAAAATTCCTTTTGGAACAAAGCGTTAGTGACACCACCACAAAGAACACCGGTTGAGCAAATTGATGGGTTTTGACTTCCAAGTAGAATATAAACCGACGAGCAACGGTCATGATGCCCTTTCCCTGTAGGCCGGAGGAGACCGCCACACTGTGGCAAATATGTCGGTTCCACATAGCCTCGTTCAGGCCGAGTGGTTGGTCGCTTTATGAATCGACCCGGAGGTTCAATGCATTGTCTGGGCGCTTACTCACTTCTCCAATGAAGTCAAGTTCTTCACCACCGCCATGCCACTAGCGCCGCTTGGTCCACCAAATGACGGGCTTTTTTATCACGAGGGCGCTTATTTGTACCGCCACATCTTCCCTGATTGAACCAATTATTGCATCGATTCATGACCTTACCCATGAAGGCGTCCAGAAGACTTGGCAACGATTCGTTGCGCTTCTACGATTGGGCAAAGCAACGATCGACCATTGAGCTTTTTGTTGCTCGCCGCAAGGTATGTCAACAGTAATAAAACCAAGATTCTCTCACCACCGGTCTTCGCAGCCCTTCCCATTCCGCGAAGACATTTGGGCGACATTTCCATGGACTTCATCATTGCGCTTCCTAAGTCGCAAGGCAAGACCTCTCTGCTGGTAGTGGTAGACAAAGTTATCAAAATATGCCCATTTTATGGCCTTCACAACCACCAAAAGACCAACAAAGGGCAAGCTTTTCTTTGATCAAGTGGTCCTACCAGCATGGCATTCCTAATCCATCGCCTCGACGGATCCGCCTTCTTGAGTGCCTTTGGCAGACTGCTTTAGCGATGCGGTATCACGCTGCTTCCATCCACGCCGCATTCATCCCCTGCACGGATGGCCAAACGGAGGTTGTCAACCGCACCATTGAAATGTACTTGCGGTGTTTGGCGACTGACAATCCCACTTCATGGACACATTGGCTTCCTTGGGCGGAATTCTGTTATAATTCTTCATTTCACTCGGCGATCCGGATGACGCCATTTGAGTTGGTTTACGAGCCACCACCACCTCTTTTTTGCACCACCGTGGTGCCTCGGTCATTGATTCGGTGGATCGACAATTGCTTGACCATGACGCTTTGCTTCACCAGCTCGCGACAACCTCCTCCGCGCCGTAACCGTATGAAGCAACAATATGATTCGGTCAATGGAGGTGGAATTCTCTGTAGGCGCTGGTCCGCTCCGGCTTGTATATCGACAATTTCTCCCACGGCAATTTCAACAAGATAAACCGTCCCCTGTGTTCTATGGCCCTCATCAGATATCACGGATCGCCTTTGCTTACCGACTTGCCTTACCGTAGCGTACCAGATTCACAATGTCTTTCATGTGTCCTCACGAAAGAATACAAGGGTTCCTCCAACTCAAGTTCTCTTCCGAAGACTGCTGCCACCGCACCACCAACCGATTCTCATCGCCTCTTGGCTCAACGCTTTGTGAATGGCCTACAGTATATGGTCCACCGACAGAGAGCCGAGTCTGGCCACTTGGATGGATGTTGTGACATTGCGCTTCATTATTCTCGATGTTGCGCTGAGGACAAGCTTCATTTCCGTGAGGCGAAGAATGTTATACCCTTTGATCGGTATTCTACAGAAGTCCAGAGGAGATACGAGCAAGGAAGAATTGGCGCCACAAAGACAAGCAGATCGGGAGGCGCCATGAGTTAGGATGGATGCTACCGAATTTAGCGTACCGCAGGATAAGTTTCTTTTTCATATTTAGCGCTTATACTCTTTCCTTCGATTAGTCTTTCCTTTGTTACGATTCAATTAGATAAGATTCTATAATTGGTTGTTAGAGTCCAACCCTACCAGTCAGTTGAGGAGGAGTTTGAGGTTATTTAAGGAGAGGAATAAAGAAAGAAAAGGCATGCTTACTTGTGCCACAAAAATCCAATGGATAATCGCAACTTATCTTCCATTGCAGGAATTGAAGAAATTGCTCATAGGGCTTACGCTACTTAACACTTAGGAGAACACTAGCGTGATAGATATGAAAAGTGGTTCTAGAAAAATGAATTTCCTCCGTTATCACTTCATATTTTGTATCAAAGTAAGATCTTTGGGGCAAATTACAGATGAGCTGACAAATCCACAACAGCAGTAAACAAAAATGTGAAGAAAATTAAAGAATAAATCAAAGTATCAGAGTATCACCATGTCATCCTAATCTTAATCTGATTTCTATGTAAGCGACTACAAATACAGTAAAACGTAACCACCAAGAAAAGAAAAGAGTACTATAGCAAATTAGCATAAGCACAGCATAAGTTGTGAGCATGTTAAAATCAGAAGGCACACATGCTAATATGCTTAAGGCACTAATAGCTTGTTTGGTTAGAGTCCTGGCACTCTCTGGCCTAACCAGGACGCTATCGGGAATGTGCCAGGGTGCCGTTTGGTTGGCTCCCTAAGTGCATGTGCCTGCCAGGCGTACTCTCCAGGCCCAGGCGAACGATTTTGAACACCTGGTCTAGGCTCCTCCATTAGGCGCGTCGCTAAAAGTTGTTTTGCCGCGTGGAGTTAATCCAGGTCGTCCATTGCTTTATTAGGCCAGGCTTCCAACCAAACAAACCATCTTCAAGTTTGCCTGGCCAGGCAAAATTATCAAATTTTCAGGCTACCACCAGGCAGGTTGTCCAGGCCTCCAACCAAACAAGACCTAAAACTCTAAAAGATGCACTTAGTTCAGAGGGAAAACAAGGAAAATAAACATAAATGGAGACAATCCACCATGATTGAACGTAATGGAGAGTGGAGACTAATTTATATTAGGCTAACAACAACAAGAAATTTATAGTTACTAAATGAGGTAGCTGCAATGATTACCTATTCCAAAACCATGGCCTATACCAACTCCACAGCCAATACCCGCTTCAATGTTCTTTAACCCTGCCTTCCTTAACTAGAGCACAAACACAGAAGGAAGAAAATAACAGGATCACATCAAGAGCACAAGGAAATATAAAATTCCGATCAATGAACTGGGTGTTTGTATATTACATGGGAATAGAGCAGTGTTAAATCTTGACTTACAGCAGAATTAACATGCCTTGTGACACCGGAGAATGCATCGGTTGCACCTCTTGTAGCACTCATAACTTGCTGAAGGCCTGGTATAGCACCTGACCATCAACACAAAAGCCAACTACTTAATAAATAGCAAACAACCCATGAAATTAAGCGATTAATCCTATAGAGCGCACTCGGTACAGCATGCATGTAAATACTGCGCAGTGCTACAGTCAACAAGAATGAACTAGCACTACTGCTTAATGCTTCCCAAATATCAAATTTTGAGCGCAATTAGGTGCCCATCTTATCTCCACTTCAAGTGATACAAACTGTTCGACGAAATGACACAGTGAGCCCGGAGCCCCCGATTTATCACACGGCTCAGCTATTCGACGAAATGCCAAACCCACCGACTCATGACCAAATGATTGATATCCATCCTAAACAATCCTAAGAACGGCAGGAAGACCAATCTTTGGAAGGTTTATTACCTAGGTAGATGGGGCGGCCGACGCCGATGCCGACGCCACAGCCGACGCCGAAGCCGGTGAAGACCTGGAGCGCCTTCACGCTGAAGGGATTCTCCAGCCGGAACGCGGGCGGCGGAAGCCTCCGCTCTCGCGGGCTCGCCATCGACGTCGGGCGTCGGCCGCCGGCGACAGGAGGGGGACTGGATGGGGGAGGTCGTGGACCAAAAGTGTGTCTCCTTTGGGCAAATTTGCAATTGGCAAGTGTCGCGCTGGACCAAAACGTAAAGGGAAGTGATGTATCAACTTTTCAGGCCGATATGTAAAAAAAAATACGGCCCATTTTTACTTTTCGGCCCAAATGTTCAGTTTGGAGTCGCACCGCGCGTGGTCCTGCAGTCAGTGTAGGTTGTGTTTGTTTAGGCTAGTGTAGTGTAGGTTGTGTTTGTTTAGGCTAGTGTTGGAGGAGAAGCTGCTGGAGTTGGAAGAAATTATTTGGCCTGCTAGAGCTAGATGATGATAACAATTTTTCGTAAATAACAGTTAAGTTGTAAGGGTACTAGGGAAGTGGGATTTTTAGAAGCTTCAGCCAGCCCGAGAAGCATCGATTTTCTTGCTTCTCTCACATAGTGCAAATTGGGTTGGAGCTTCTTCTCTCCGTCTGACTGGAAAAATATTGTTTATTTTGATTTATGGCTTATAGAGGTCTAAAATCCAAATAAGCTCAAGCCTAAACAAACATACCCTAAACGGTTAATTCTCAAATTTGCTGCTCCCTTCATCCAAATTTATAAATTGTATTTCTTCTTGATACATAAACTAAGAAGAGGTTAAAAATAACTAGATTACCTATAATTATTATTATACAAATTTTGTAATGAAATACTTATATTTATAAACAAAATTAATATCCTGATATATAAACTAAGAATATCACACAAATCTTGTATTGAAATACTTATATTTATAAATAAAATTATTTAAAAATATGCCTTATAAATTTAAAGGAAAGTGTATATATAGCCAAGGACGATCGGACACTATTTCGCACCTATGCACAAACTGCTTCTTTATTCTCTTTGTCTTCCGGTTAGATTTGGTCTTACGTGTTTTTGTTTTTTCTTCCTTTTCTATGTAACTAGTCGGGGTCACACGTTACATTACGTCATACGAAATTTGGTCATGCGATGCTGTGTCGTATGAAATTTGGTCCGATGACTATTTCTTTAAAAAAAGGTAGCCAGGGTCGTGTACTACACTGCGCCATGCAAAATGTGATCGTGCGACATTGCACCATTCGAAGTTTGTTCCGATTGATATTTCTGGAAAAAAAAGGTATGAGGATGTAAACGGGGATTTGTTTTTTCTTGGGAGTTTTTTCAAAAAATGTGTGATTCATTTTTCTCAAAGTTTTTTCAAAAATGTGCAAGCCAAGAGTAATCGGTGAATTTGTGGCACCACGGGTCCTCTTTGTGCAGTACGAAACTTGGTCTGACGGTTATATATGAATAAAGGTAGATGACATGAACATATTTTCGTTTTTTGAGGGGATAATTTTTTAAATGTGCTTGTGTAATTTTGGATTTCCTAGTTTTTTTAAAAAAAATATAGGTCGTTAGGAACCGTCAACGAATCTGTGGATTACTAAGAGCGTCGACGAATCTTGTGGAATTTGTTTTGGGAGAAAACCATAGAGAAACCTAAACGTATTTTTGTTTTTTTTGTGTAATTTCAGTTTTCTTTTTTAAAAAAAAAAGGTTGCTAGTAGCTGTCGGCGAATCTGTGGATTGCTATAAACTGTCGGCAAACTTGTGGGATTTTTTTCCTAAACGTATTTTCGTTTTTTTAATAGTTTTAGTTTTTCTTATTTTTTTTAAAGGGAGTTATTAGGAGCCGTTGGTAAATCTGTGAATTGCTATAAACCGTTAGCGAACCTATGAGATTTTTTTGGAGAAACCCATAAAGGGGCTTAAACGTATTTTCGATTGTTTGGGTCCATTCTTCTAAAAACAGATTTCCTAGGACCTAAACATAATTTTGATTTTTTTCAATTAATCATACTAAAAACTAACGGGAGGACCTAAACGTAAACATAATTTTGTTTGTTTGGGTCTATTCTATTAAAAACCGATAAGAGGACCTAAACATAATTGAGAATTCTCCGGAGGACCTCCTCATGAAGATACTGACGTGGCGTCTTGGTTGGCCGGTAATCCTCCCCCAATTTAATATAAGATACTAGATAGGAACCCGCACTACGCCGCTCCGCATGAAATTTGGTTCGCTGATCCTCTTCGAAAAAATAAAATTGGAGGACACGCACGCGAATATACGAAACTATAGGGTTCTTTTTGTAAAGTTAATGTCACGATGCTCTGCATTTAATTTTGGTTCATTGGTTCTTCTCGGAAAAATAAAGTTGGAGGACCCGTGACGAATATACTGAAACTATAGGGTTTTTTGTAAAACTACCTAGAGAAGAGCTCGGATGTATTTTTTGTTTCATAAAACTACCCACCGGAGGGCCCAACTGCGAATACAACAACAGACGCACAGACGCGTGAGTGAAAACGATTTCCCATTTTTTTGAGAAAAAAGCAGCATCGAGGTGTATTTTCTATTTTTTTGAGGGTCTTTCGGTGTTTTCTTGGAAAAAAACCGAGGTGGGAAAATAGCCTAGAAGAAAAAGGGCGAAAAATTATTAGAGATGACAACCTTCTTTTGTCGAGTCTAACACTCTACACGTCTACCGAGTAATAATACATGTTTTAAAAAATATCAGAGATCGAGATGGAAAAGCGAGCTGGGAAAAAAGTCTATACCGGTAGAAGGGACTGGATGTATTTTTTTGTTTCGGCAAAACTACCCACCGGAGGGCCCAACCGTGAATACAACGACGCACGGCGCGCGCGTGAGCGGGAAACGATTTCCTATTTTTTTGAGAAAAAACAGACCGAGATGTATTTTCTATTTTTTTGGAGGGTCTTTCGGTGTTTTCTTGGGAAAAACCGAGGTGGGAAAATAGCCTGAAAGAAAAAGGGCGAAAAATTATTAGAGATGACAACCTTCTTTTGTCGAGTCTAACACTCTACGCGTCCACCGAGTAATAATAAATGCTTTAAAAAATATCAGAGATCGAGATGGAAAAGCGAGTTGGGAAAAAAGTCTATACCAGTAGAAGGGACTGGATGCATTTTTTTGTTTTTGCAAAACTACCCACCGGAGGGCCCAACCGTGAATACAACGGCGCACGGCGCGCGATGAGCGGGAAACAATTTTCCTTTTTTTTGAGAAAAAACAGACGAGATTTCCCTTTTTTTGAGAAAAAATAGGCCGAGATGTATTTTCTATTTTTTGGAGGGTCCTTCGGTGTTTTCTTGTGAAAAACCGAGCTGGGAAAACGAGGTTGGAAAATAGCTTAAAGGAAAAAGGGCGAAAAATTATTAGAGACGACAACCTTCTTTTGTCGAGCCTAACACTCTACGCGTCCACCGAGTAATAACACATGCTTAAAAAAATATCAGAGATTGAGATGGAAAACCGAGCTAGGAAAAAAGTCTAGAGATAGAGATGCACATATATTTCTGGCGACAAAAACATTTTTTCCTGGAAAAACGGAGAAAGGACCTAGACGTAAGGAGCAAGGGCCTGTCTGTAACGTTTTTGGACTTATCCGCTATCCTGAAAAATTAGAAAAGGGCTTGTTTGCGATTTGAATTTAACGGGAGGTTTTTCCCGCAAAACAGCGCCCGAGGGACCCAAACGTGAATCGGAAAAAAATATCTTCCCCTCACAAAAAATCGCGAAGGACCTATTCGTAATCTGTAAGGATCTATCTGTAATTTGAAGAAATGGAGGGCTTTTCTGCAAATTGGAGCATAAAGACGCGTGGATGGGCTGAACGATCGGCAATTCCTTCGCTTATAATAGAGTTGATGTACATTGCATCTTTTGCCGATTATTGTAGTAGGTCTTCTTTTGTTGATCCTATGTTCTATTTTTTTTGCGAGGGATCGTGTTTATTTTGCTGTACTATTTTCTTCTTTTCCAATATTTTTGTGCAAGGTGTTTCCACTCCCTAGCTACAATTATTTTTGTAGTTAGATTATAGAGTACATGCTATAGAAAAGTAGATAGCAAGTAATGCAAATCAACAAGTAACTGTGCATCACATGCAGATCGAATCCGGGGGTGGTTAGGCTCGAGACCACCCTCCGCTATCTCTGGTATCACCCTTCCCCCAGAGCGAGCATGGATGCTGAGTTGAACTAAAAAAGAGGAACATAGGAAGTCGGGATTTAGGGGTGTTTAGGACAGCTCCAGCTCCACCAAAATCTGTGGAGTTAGTAGAGCAGGGTATTTCTAACTCCAGAAATTTGTGGAGTTGGAGCTGTGGATACATTAAGAGTGTTTAGGTAGATCATCTTGTTTACATTTTAGACTAAAAATATAAACTTAATTCACTTTATTTTAGCCTATAAGTTCCAGCTCTGAGCTGGAGCTGGGATCTGGAGCTTTCCCAAACAGAGCCTTAGGAAACAATGGAAGATGCAGATGGAGAAGAATGTCTCGGGAGCATATGCCAAATTTATGGCCTCGTGGAATGTTACGGCGTATTTGATTTGATGATAAATTTGCCTCATAAAATATTAACAAAATTTGGTATTGCTAAAAATTGATCACCAAATTAGCTACTAATCTTTTGACTAAAGATTGGCAATAAAATGAAATAAAGAACTAAAGGAGAAGAAAATCTTGATAAAATTTGGTAGCAAACAAAGTATTTGTCAAATTTAGTCCATGCTACTAAAATTTGGTAAGTCAAATATTGGTAATTATTGAAGGCAAAACCAAACAAGCCCTAAAATCTCAACTTGTCACCACTCAAAGCTGCATTATTTAAAATCTTTTTTAAATTGCCTCGCTCTCATAAGTGATGGCATCTGCCTAGGAGCGTGGTATGTACAGGAGTACAGAAGGTGATATCTTGCAATTGGGACGATGGTGATATTTTGCATTGGAGATAGGATTATTTTTATAACTGCATGCGTAAGAAGGTCAGATTTGTAAAAAACATTACACGTGGTACTAGAAAAAGTGATCATTTACTCACGTGAAGCTTACTACTAGGCACGGTGCATTCCCAAGTTTACATCTCCATCCCCTAACAAACTGAAATTCCCACGCGAACCCTCCGCGGTAGAAAGATTTGAAACTCCACCCCACCGAAACTCGCTGGAACATGACGCCGGGCTAGAGGCCTCACCTCTCTCCAGCCCCGATCCGGAGGAGTCGTCGGGCGATAAGGGGAAGAGATGGAGTTCACGGAGGGGTACAAGCAGATGGGCTCGTACCAATTCTCCCCCGATGGCCGCTTCCTCACCGTCACCGTCGACTACCGTCTCGTCGTCCGGGACGTCGTCTCTATCAAGGTACCCGCACAATTCCCCACCTTCTTTCTCCCACTCGATCTTAGTTATTAGTAATTGGAATGCAGGTATAGGGTTTGGGCTTTTGGAATAGTTGTCGAGCCTGAGATTGGGAGTGATGTGATCTGTCTTGACTCATATTTGAACGTTTTGATGCATGGAATGCGCCTAATTTTGCCCGATTCATAGCCTAGGGGTCAGGTATAGGTTATGCTTAGAGCAATTCGTAGTGCGTGTTGGATTGAAGAAATCTTAGTACCAAATGGTATCGATGAGTGGACAATACGTGGTTTTGTTGTTTGCATGGAGGCTTAAACGGGTGTGTATGGTTTGCACCTATGAATTCTACCGGCTGTATCGAACATCCCTTGTTGAAAACAGAGCAGGAGTGCTGCCAATCTATTAAGAAGAAAGCAAGTTTTTTACAGAGCTCAAGATCATCTCAGGCAAGAGATGAGAGACAACAAAATAAAGGAAACTAGAGGAAGATGCTAAGATTAAGAAACACGAACACCAGCCATAGAGAGCAAAACAAAGAGGTGAGAAACTAGAACACCCTGTTCGAGACTTCTTGTTGGATGAGATGGACAACTTGTGACGGAGTGAGGCATGCTGAAAAATTCTTCTATTCCTTTCTCTTCATATGTTCCAAAAGACATAGATGATCAATGTATTTAGTTCTTCCCTCTGATGCTTCGTTATGTTGGAGCCTTTTTGTGACCACCAATTGTCAATGTGCAAGTCAACATTTAAGTTTAGGGGTCTCAACTCTCCCTAGTCAAGCAAATTTGCCATTTATTCCCATGTCTCTTTGGCATAGACAGAATGGAGGCCGAGATGAGACGCCATTTCTGGCTCTTGGCCACAAAGAAGAAGCATGAGAGAGAGCTAGAGAGCTAGAGTTCGGCCAAGTGGAGAAAAGAGAGGAGAGCCGAGAGAGCCAGAGGGAGTCTAAAGAAAAGGAGATTAGATCGAGAGTGTCGGCCGCAGAAAAAGAAAGTAGGTGAGGAGGAAAAGAAAAGAGAGAGGAGAAAAGAGAGGGGAAAATTAGAAAAATGAGTTGATCGTTGTGAACCACGATTAGTTTAGATGATCATTTAGCTATAGGAAGAAAAATAAAAAAGATAGTAAATAAGTGGTTAGATATTACCTTATAAATGCATGAACAGCTAAAAATAGAAATTAACACCCTTCATATAAATAAGATTGCAACTGTTGGAAATGGTTGGATGCCATAAATCATGTTCAAATAAATTGCCATAGATTAATAGGCTATGATTTTCAGGACTGGAACCGAACCAACCAGACAACTAGCTCCAACATTCGAGCGAGGCTGTACATTTAGATTTTATGCTGGGCAAGCTTCCTTTGATCATGTTTTCATAAAATGTTTTCAACTGCTTTTACATACTTATATATAACATCACTTCATGTGAAAACTTATGTTACAAATGAAAACCTTAAATCGGGTGCGGTTGGAAAATATGGATTGCGCAATGGATGGATGGATTGATAATAGGATTTGGTATTTGATTGGCCCATCCAGCTAGTGAAATAGTTGGCATATGTTTATTATGGTTTGTAGAGAGCGCCGATGAGAAGGATTGTCATGCTGGTGAGGTTCTCTACATAAACTATAATATAAGGTCAAACAACAAACACTTGGGACAATGAACCGTAATTCCAATATTAACCATAGTGTGTGAAATCGGTCAGAAAAGATTGTCATATGAAAGTATTGGAATCTCCACATTGGGTAAGAAATCTAGTGCGTGCCTCTGGGATATGCCAGTAGGCCCGGAGGTGTAGACAACTTTAGTGGAAGTATATTTGAAGCCATGGGTAGACGGGTAGTCGGTGTACAACTATAACTGCGAGTTGTGGGACAGTCTGTGATAAGTGTCCCCGACTTGAGTACAGGGTTGCAAATATCTTATGATCTAGCTCGCTATTTTATTTCTACTAAGGTCACTTAGTAATCTTGCAAGGTTGGCAAACCACACTATGCTCTCTTTTTTCCCAAGGACAGTACATCTTTTGCCTTTATTTTAGTTTTGTCTTGTGACTCATTCGGTACTTGACAACATTATTGAACCTGGTTGATGTGTCTATAATTTTGGATTTTGATGATTGACCGTTGGAATATTTGGTTATAGCTTAACCAATCTCTTGTTCAATTCTTAAGAGCTCATTTCAGTCTGTTTTTATATATAACCGAGTTTTTTTTAATGTTTTAAACAAAACATGAGATGGTTAAATGTGGAGGTACCAGTTCTGAGATGTAAATTGATCATTCAAATGACATGCCTATTACTGGTTCTGATATACTCGACGGATGGGAGGTTCTTGTTCAAGTATTTAGCATATGAAAGTGGATTAGGTGTGAAAACAGTTGCTTGGTCACCATGTGGTCAGTTTTGAGCAGTGGGCAGATATGCCTATGATCAGGCAGTGCGGGCTTTGAACCACCTTACATGGAAAACTTTTGCTGAGTTCACACATGCAGCCTCTATTCGAAGTCCCTGTAATGCTGCTATATTTAAGGTAATATGTATTTCTATCGCTAATCATCATCTTAGCAGATTTACTGTTTATCTATACATGTTATCCGATTGAAACTACCCAAAAAATGCCACAGGAAGTGGATGACCCTGGCAGCTTGATATGTCAGATTTATGTCCAAACGAAGGCTTCTCTCAACATGCAAAACAGTGGTGCTGGTAAGATTATGAGTGATGGTTTTATATCGCTTCTCATGACTCGTCTTCTATGTTACACCCATCAACTGTTGGGCCTTATTTTTGAGCATTTTTTGCTTGTCAATTCCCTTTTCAACAGACATAGGCTGAAAATAGCGAAAGCAATCCTCAAAATCTAACAAAATTGAATTAAAACACTTCCTGAGACATTCTGTGGTTCTTTTGTGTTTAGATTGTCTGTAACAAACTTGTAAGCTTAAAATTTCTGATTTGGTATGCACTTGGATACTTCTCGAGATATCTATTTATTTACCTTGGTTGTTTCTTCACATTGATACCATATAGTGCGAGATTACCACTGATATTCTTCTTCATATTGTCAGGGCAACAAAATGAGTGCGTTGTAGTTCTGTTTATGTTGATACAGAGAAGGCAGTACTTCTACGATACCATGCTTTAGTTGAAATCATTTTAGCTTATCACTATGCAAGGTTTTTAGAGGCGAGCTAAAGTTGCCTCACTCATGTTACACTAGTTCAAACTTCAACGACATATATCACCAAATTTACATGTTGTATGATGCCTATGTAAATCTGTCAACTGTTTCCTTATATTGTTTAATTCTGCAATGATCTCAAAAATGGTATGGAAGGAGGTTCTAGAGTAAAATACCCCATGATTGCCATTGCAGAAGCCAGCTATTGACAAGCCCAACACCAAACAAGGAATTGATTAGTTGCTTGTCTTTTGCTACTTCAATTCATGGTTCTTGCAAGGTCAGATTCATGCATATGTACCACGTTATCAGTGGTTTCCTTACTGAACAGCTAGCGCACTGATGACTAGTGTCATGAACTCGTGAGCTATTAAGGGTCTGTTTGGTAGAGCTCTAGATCCCAGCTTTATCTGAGATCTGAAATTTATAGGCTAAAATAAAGTGAATTAAGTTTATATTTTGGTCTAAAATATAAATAAGATGATCCATCTAAACACTCTTAATATACTTACAGCTCCAGCTCCACGGATTTGTGGAGTTAGGAATATCCAGCTCCACCAGATCCACAGATCTGATGAAGTTAAAGTCCTACCAAACACACCCTAAGTTTCGTACACAATGCTTATCTAATTTCTTACTCTAGTTGTGGTTACACTTGATGGATTCGACATTCATTTGCGAATACTGCCTTTCCTAAAGGCTGAAGATTTGCCGCTCCCAGGAACGTTCGAGCCGAGCCGGCTCCTAAAGGCCGAAGATTTGCCGCTCCCAGGAACGTTCGAGCCGCGCCGGCGGCTCGGCTTGAGCCGGCCGGCCGGCTTGGCTCAAAACCTTTTTTCGTGTTTTGGTCCTTTTAAAAATTACGAATAGGTCCGTCGCGATTTTTTGTGAGAGGAAGATATTTTTCTCGAAAATCGCGTTTGGGTCCCTCGTGCGCCGTTTTACGAAAAAAACTTCCATTAAATTCAAATCGCGAACAAGCCCTTTTCTAATTTTTAAGGATAGTGGATAGGTCCAAAAACGTAACAAACAGGTCCTTGCTCCTTACGTCTAGATCCTTTCTCCGTTTTTCTCGGGAAAAAAATGTTTTCGTCGCCAGAAATATTTGTGTAGCTCTATCTCTAGACTTTTTTCCCACCTCGATTTCCCATCTCTATCTCTGATATTTTTTAAAGCATGTATTATTACTCCGCGAACGCGTAGAGTGTTAAGCTCGACAAAAGAAGGTTGCCATCTCTAATAATTTTTTCGCCCTTTTCCTCTAGACTTTTTTCTCCTGCGGTTTCCCATTTCGGTCTCAATATTTTCCAAATAATTAAATCGAAAGAGATATTTCTACAACTCTATCTCTCTAATTTTTCCCCATTTCAACGATTTAAAAATAAAACGCTCTTGAGAAAAAAAAAATTCTCTGAAAAAAAGCGACCGTGCTCATGACGCGTCGATCTCTTATATTTTTAAAGCATGTATTATTACTTGCGAACAGCGTGAGAGTGTTAAGCTCGACAAAAGAAAGTTGTCATCTCTAATAATTTTTCGCACTTTTCCCTCTAAACTTTTTCCCCGCCGCGGTTTCCCAGCTCGGTCTTCAATATTTTCCAAATAATTCATCGAAAGAGATATTTCTACAACTCTATCTCTCTATTTTTCCCCCGTTTCGCTCATTATTTCAACGATTTAAAAAATTAGGCGCCGCCGAAAAAAACTTTTTTTCTTCGAAAAAACAACACGCGCGGCGTGTTACGCCGCTGCAAATTTCCTAGTTGTGATAACAGTTACTAATATTCCTATAGATATGATGGACGGGACAACACGCACTATCAACCCCTAGTATTAGTTGTCTTGCTAATTCTCGAATTTCTAGCAGAAAATTGTTAGGACACCAGTGTGTTGTATTGTGGACAAACCTGCATTGTCAGCATGCGGACACCATCCGGTACATGCTGCGTCAACATTCCGTTGCCAAAATTTCGGATTTTCGACTTGAAATGGAACTTAGATGGGAGCTGCCTCCTCCTGAAGACCGTGAATCTTTCTGCTGTGCTGCTGCTGTATCTGCTCTGCCAGAGGAAGAACCTGGTCAATCTGACGATAGCTCTGAAGATGAATGATCTTGTATGTCTTGCTTGTATCGATGAGAATTGTAGCCATTAATCGATGGAGCTACGTTGTATTATAGCAGTAGATGAATATGGGGGATTACTTGTTCTGATCTGGTAGGGGGGAAGAATATTGTTTCGTTCTGCTTTGAACGCACTACTACCATTCTAGTCTTTATTTGGTCACTGGTTAGTTTTTGTAGAAAGGATGAAGCAAATGTAGAATTGCACTCTCTGCATGTGCAGTTGTGCATTCTTTTGGAATGGCAGCTTGAGTTTGTGCAAAATTCATTTACAACTAGGGTCCTGTTTGTTTTAGCTTCTGATTCTGGATTTTGGCCCCAAAAGCAGAATAAGAAACAAACAGCCTGATTCTAGAATTCGATTATCACAATCCAGCTCACCCATATACACTAGAATCCACAATCCACTTCATATGTGCTTCTGGATTTCAGCTTTTAGAGAATCGGCTTCTCTACAGCTATAATCCAGAATCAGCTTTTAGAGAATCCAAAGCTAAAACAAACATGCCCTAGAAGTCAATGACGTGCTTAAGTGCTGCCAGTTGCTTCACTTGTACCTTTTTTTTAACTCACAGTTTTGATCAAATCAGCTAGTTTCCTGTCTAAAATATGGCAAAAAAATCCGATAAAGCTTACAAAAGGCCCTCTAATAATTCAAGAGTGAAATCATACAAGGCTCTAGTGTAGCTACAATCATCCTCGACGCTAATACACGGTAGTAATAATATATTAAGGGCCTGTTTGGTAGAGCTCTAGATTCTAGATTTTCTTGAAATCTAAAACTTATATGCTAAAATAAAATGAATTAAATTTATATTTTTGGTCTAAAATGTAAACAAGATGATCTATCTAAACACTCTTAATGTACTCACAGCTTCAGCTTCACGTATCTGATAAAATTAGAATTTTTAGCTTCATCAAATTCAAAAATCTGAAAAAGCTAAATCTCTACCGAACACACACTAACGTATCTGCGTTGCGCCTAAGGGTGTGTTTGGCGATTCAAGTTTCACACCTATTAACGCGACCTCGGCATGGAGGAGCTATATTGGACGTACCAGAGAGCGGGTTGGCCGCTCATGTTGCCGGTAGATTGGTACTGTGTAATGTCGGGTAGTGGTGGCGAGGTCGGCGGTGGTGACGTGGATCGAGGGGGCGAGGAGCCACCGTGGAGGCGCGGGTGGCCGACGAGGGAGAGGAGGTGGAGCACATAGTTGAGTTGATGGAGGAGGAGGACCAAGATCTGCGTTGCGCCATAAGGTGGAGGAAGCGAGCAGAACACCGCAACTGTCAGCCCACTTGGTCCCAGATCTGTCGAGACGCACCACAGATGTCCCGGAGGGAGAACGTGAATTACACGTGAAAATTAACTCATATCAAGTGGCATTACTTGCAATTCGAGTCCGTGTTGGCGGGCTCACGGACGTCAGCCATGCTTAGTGGATCGCTGCGTGCACACCTCGCCCAAATGAAGTCGCCCACACTACCCGACGCCACCCAAGACCGCCCTCGGGTCCTCCTCCACAGACGCAGAAGGCTACACGGCAGTGACGGGCCATTGCCTTCTCGCGTACAAACAAGAAGTGTCAGTAGGGGGTGACGCGGGCGAATACTCGAGGTAACGACGACATTGACGAGATCCGATTTTCGACCGACGAGTTCATGTCGACCGAGGAGCACGCGCCACCACCCCAAAGAGACACCGAGCCGCCGACATACTACGCTACCCTCGTGAGCGGTGGCTAGGAGGGTCGTCCGTCCGCCGCCGCCACTCACGCACTGAAGATCGATAAAGTCGCCTAGAGGGGGTGAATAGGCGCTTTACAAAATTTAAATCTAATAAGAAGCGGAAAACACCGGACTATCCGATATTGATATCGGATCGTTCGATTTGTATCGGACTATCCGATATGCAAAGCCAGAAATTAGATAAGCTAGATTTCTACCAAAAGAAATTTTC
The DNA here is from genome assembly GCA_036346375.1 of Guadua angustifolia. Lineage (NCBI taxonomy): Eukaryota > Viridiplantae > Streptophyta > Magnoliopsida > Poales > Poaceae > Guadua > Guadua angustifolia. Next base: position 21,137,151 of record CM070518.1, on the reverse strand, counting down.
GAGCTAAGGCAACTATCAAGGTGTTAGATCAACCAATTTCTACCACGGTAGCTACCAAGAACTTGAATCCCCAAAAGATTTAACCCAATCACAAAGGGACAAGAGAAAACTCACAAACCAAAGAGAGGCGTTGATTTTTTCCAAGTTCGGATCTTTGGGGAGATCCCACGTCTCCGCTTGAGGAGGCACAAAGCCGGGTCCTCTCGATTTTTGGTTTCGTGGTCGTCAAGTGTTTTTTTCGATTTTCGCAACAAAATATCGAATACATTAAGAAAGTGTTTAGATAGATCATCTTATTTATATTTTAGATTAAAATATAAACTTAATTTATTTTATTTTAATCTATAAATTTCAGATTTCAGAAGAAACTGGAATCTAGACCCATGCGTGCTCGGTGTTTCCTTTACGACTTCGTGCCGTAGCGCACTAGCGCCATGCTTTCCGCCGTCACTTGTCCACAGCGCAGCCACGAGGTCGGCGTATTTGGAGCCCAAAATACGCGTACGCAGCTACGCACGCGCGTATCCGTATACGCTATATATACACTCCCTCCCGTGCTCCTCCTCCTCCGCTCCCCTTCCCGTCACCGCATCGCAGGAGACAGGCGGTACCGGGGGAGGAGGCAGGAGTAAAGGGGGAGGAGGCACGCGGAGCCGGATCCACCCACCCCACGATCCGGACGCGAATCGAAGCCTCCAACGTCCTCCCCGTCAATTCGCCGGCTAGTCGCCGCCTTCCTCCTTGCTTCCCTCAAATCGGATCCCCGAATTGGCCTGACTGCTCGCGCCCGAACCCGATAAGCGCGCCGCCCTCTCGATCTCGCGGCGGGGGGCTAACTGCTTGCCGATTTGGGGGTTCGGATTCGGCGTTGTGGTGTGAGGTGGGCGGCGCTAGGGTTCCGGCGGGGCGGGCGAGATGACGCGCCGCGTGCGCCGCCGCACGTGCAGGGAGAAGGCGAAGGGGAAGGAGGCGGTTGGGGGGGAGAGGGTCTTGTCAGGTTCGCTGCGTTTGGGTCTGGTGGCGGCGGAGGAGGATGTGGAGGCGGCGGCGGCGGACGGTGAGGGCGTGGACTGGACGTCTCTACCGGATGACACGGTGCCGCACCTGTTCGCGCGGCTCAACTACCGCGACCGCGCGAGCATGGCGGCGGCGTGCCGGACGTGGAGGGCGCTTGGGTCGTCGCCGTGCCTGTGGAGCGCTCTCGACCTCCGCGCGCACCGGTGCGACGCAGAGGTGGCGTCGTCGCTCGCCTCGCGGTGCGGGAGCCTGAGGCGGCTGCGACTGCGGGGCCACGAGGCGGCCGCGGCCGCCTCCGGCCTCCGCGCGCGCGACCTACGCGAGGTGGTGGCCGACGGCTGCCGCGGGCTTACGGACGCCACGCTCGCCGTCCTCGCCGCGCGGCACGAGGCCCTCGAGAGCCTCCAGATCGGGCCTGACCCCCTCGAGCGCGTCTCCAGCGACGCCCTCCGGCACGTTGCGCTCTGCTGCTCGCGCCTCCGCCGCCTACGCCTGTCTGGTCTCCGCGACGCCGACGCGGACGCCATCGGAGCCCTTGCACGCTATTGCCCCCTCCTCGAAGACGTTGCGTTCCTCGACTGCGGTGCCGTCGATGAGGCCGCCCTCGCCAGTATCCATTCCCTCCGATTCATCTCCGTCGCAGGATGCCGCAACCTGAAATGGGCTACAGCATCTGCTTCCTGGGCCCAGCTTCCCTCCCTTGTTGCCATTGACGTCTCCCGCACCGATGTTTCCCCAAACGCCATCTCTCGCCTCATCTCCCACTCCAAAACCCTCAAGCTTATATGCACGCTTAACTGTAAATCTGTCGAGGAGGAACAGGCCCACAACCCTTCTGCATTTACCAACTCCAAGGGCAAGCTTGTGCTCACCATTACAAGCCACATTTTTAAATCGGTTGCCTCACTGTTTCCCGGGGAGGTCGTGAAGGAACATGGGGTGTTCAACGAATGTAACTGGAGGAACAAAGACAAGGTACTTGGTGATATGATGATCTGGCTCGAGTGGATCCTGTCGCAGTCGCTTCTACGAATTGCGGAGTCCAACCCGCATGGTATGGATGACTTCTGGCTACAGCAGGGCACAGCAATGCTGCTGAGCCTGGTGAAGAGCTCGCAGGAGGATCTGCAGGAGCGAGCAGCTACCACGCTTGCCACATTTGTGGTTATTGATGATGAGAGTGCGAATGTGGATGCTGCAAGGTCGGAGGCGGTTATGCGGGATGGGGGCATCCCGTTGCTACTGGACCTTGCAAGATGCTCAAGGGAGAGCGCACAATCTGAAGCAGCAAAGGTAATAAATTGTTTGGCTGAATGCCTGAACCCCTGGGTTCTCACTGTTTGTAGTCTGGTATCTATCATTTGCTTACATTAGCTGATGTCACTGTTCAGGCTATTGCCAACTTATCGGTGAATTCCAAGGTTGCAAAGGCAGTTGCAGACGAGGGAGGTATTGCAATACTCACTAATTTGGCCAAGTCGATGAATCGCCTTGTTGCTGAAGAGGCCGCTGGTGGCCTTTGGAATCTCTCTGTGGGTGAAGAGCACAAGGTTGTTATTCTTTTAATGCTGATTCTGATTACTTAACCTTTGATGTGGGTGGCACTTGTGCTAATAATTCATTGATTGCTCTTTTTCAGGCAGCTATTGCAGCAGCTGGTGGTATAAAGGCCTTGGTTGATCTCATATTTCGTTGGCCTGCTGGGAGTGACGGAGTTCTTGTACTGACCTTTTGAACTTACAGATTTTCAGAATGTCCAGTTTAACCTTCTGCTTTTCTGCAGACCAATGACCAGTTTGTCACTGTTGCTATTTTTTTACATTATTAGGAACGTGCCGCTGGTGCGCTTGCAAACCTGGCTGCTGATGACAAGTGTAGCTTGGAAGTTGCAAAGGCTGGTGGAGTCCATGCTTTGGTTATGCTTGCTCGATCATGTAAACTTGAGGGAGTCCTAGAACAGGTAAACAGCACATCAAACCTTACTGCTTATACATTTTCCCTTCTATATAAACTAGTAGGATTTTATGCTAGCTCTCCTAGTACAGTTGGTAGTACGAGTTCCACACGGCAAGCATGGTATGATAAAAACAGAACACAAGCAAGAGCATGCAAGTTCTCATCTTCGATGCTTCACAGCTGTACACCTGCACACATACCATCTGCATCTTATTGCTAGCGTATTGAACTTTTGCCCTGCCATATAAGGATAATTTGGGTCATGCATACTGCATTTGCCAGGCATCGAATGCAACTTTTCTTGCATTGATAGCTACACACTTCGGTGTGTCTGTACAAGGAGTCACTTTCATTGCATATTATATTTAAATTCCATAACCCGTGTTCCCATCAAGAAACAAATCTGTAACCTGCGGTATTTATGTTGAATAATCTGCATAGATGCTTACTGGATTCTTAGCATGTAGATGTAAGTTTAAAACACAGTTCAATCTAACAATTTGAATCTTTTATGTTTGCTTTAAACCATTGGATTTACTGTCAGGCTACTTAATATTGCTGATTTCTTACATTGGCAGTTCCTCGCTGCATTTAAGCTCTACATGTAAATGTTTTCTGGCCTAATGCTTTGTCTCTTTCAAGTTCATCATCTCTATGTTTCTGATGTGTTGTTAGTTTGTACTTTCTAATGTTACTGTTGTCATACATGTAGGCTGCAAGAGCTTTAGCTAACTTAGCCGCGCATGGGGACAACAACAGCAATAATGCTGCTGTAGGTCAGGAAGCAGGGGCCCTTGAGGCATTAGTGCAACTAACGTGTTCTCAGAATGAGGGTGTAAGGTATACTTCTGGTTGACTGTTGACATGCTTTGATGTATATGGCTCTTAAATTGTATTATCTGCTTTCTGTCTTAAATTATACAATATTAATCTAAGCCAATGTGGTGCGTCTTTTTATGTATACAATCAGACAAGAAGCTGCTGGTGCTTTGTGGAACCTGTCATTTGATGATAGAAATCGTGAAGCTATTGCTGCTGCAGGTGGTGTCGAAGCTTTGGTACGCCCCTTCTTTTTTTGCCACATCTACTGCAACCTTGCATCCTTTGATCACTATTACCTGTTAAGTGGTACATCTAAATAGATGTGATCCCTCTGAAGAAGCTTGTATGCACTATGCAATGGATTAATGCAGAATACAGAAGTTTTAATTCAATATTTTGATACAAAGAAGGCTCAGGTTATTAGAGAGCAATTTGGGTAGAACAATCAAAGACATTAAGTACAGTGGCAATGATTCAGTTAACAAACCATCCAGCTTCTATGTTCACTTGAGTAATAATTGATGCTGTAGCTAGGATACTAACATGTTTCTAGGGACATTTCTATGTCATTTTTGCATCTTCTCTGAAGCCTACTTATCTAGGAAATAGTTTTCCTTTTCATATAGATGACTTCATATTATAGGTTTCACTTGCTCAAGAATGTTCAAATGCTTCGGAAGGCCTTCAAGAGAGAGCTGCTGGCGCATTATGGGGTTTATCTGTTTCAGAAGCTAACAGGTAACTTCAAATGTTATTGAAGTAACCCAGTTGTTATGATATTCTATTATTCTCATTAGTGTAACTGTGCAAGTTCTTTCAATCTTGATTTCTTATGCACCTTTCTGCTCAGAATTCTTAGTATTTGCGGTAACTTCCGAAATTGAAGGTCTTGTTACTTGCTGCTAATTACTCCCTACTCCCTATTATATGCTATGTAGAACATAATTATTCTTGCAGGAGTTTGTCTCCTTTATTATCAAAGAGTCTGCCTAGATGATGCACTGAACTTGCAAAACCTTCTAACAAATTGATTTATTTCAAGATATTCCTTTTGAAATTTCCATGAATGTTTTGCCATAAACATTCATGGACATTTCAAAGTCAATTATGCATTTGTGCTGATGATGTGTGAAAATTATATTAGTGTCAATCGAGTAAAGGGAGTTTAGTCAAAATAAAAAAGGAGGCTTGCAAGGGAAGGTTTAAAATATCCAGTGTAGGTATGCATTTAGATGCAGATAGATATGGTGTATTAGACCACATGCATCAACCCATTATTATTAGACCGTTTCCAATCTCCATAGGAATTACACCAAGCAACCCCAACAAGAATCCCCTTTGGTGTCCCTGGTTTAACTAGCAGGGGGGTTTTCTTTTTTGGGTTGAGATTACTGGACATGAGATATGATTTATAATGGTAAGTGCTGGTGAAATTCATATCATTATGTACAAATGTTGGAACAAGCTTTGTAAGGAGGATAGTGTAGACTCAGCTTGGGACAGGTACTGATAATTGATGCAATGCAGTAAAGGGGTGAGGTGCTAGCATTTATAAGGTTGTAACTTGTAATACTACCACGGCCTTGTTTTTTCCTAGTGGTCTAATTTTACAGCTCTACATTAAAGGAGACAAGCAAAGAGTTGTTCAAGTCAATCTTTGGAGTTTGTTGTGCCATATTGGAGGGGTCTTGGTTGCTTAACTATCTAAAACTTGTTGGTGATAAGTTTTCTTTGCACTTGTCAGCATTGCAATTGGACAGGAGGGTGGTGTTGCACCTTTGCTCATGTTGGCACGGTCAGAGGTTGAGGTAAGTTTCCATTACATTTAAGATACATAGCATGTTTGATAAATGTTTTGTTCATGTCGGACATATTTTGTTACGGAGAAACTTCGAATCATTTTTATTTTATGAAAGGCCTTCTGTTTTGCACTAGGTAATACCACCAGGAGACATATAAGTTGCTCATGGGCTCACGAATTAGTTTGAGTGATGCCCAGATGTATGCTTTAGTTTTTACATTTTGATAATTGAGGTTGACCATATGGTTATCAAGGCGATAAGGCAAGGCGAGGTGCCAAACCACCGTTTGGATGCCTAGGCATGTAAGGCATGTAAGGCGTGTGGCAAGGAACACCATACAAAGCAGAATGTAGCAGTGATAAGAGGAAGAATTGGGCAAAGAAAATGAGAAAAAGGAAAAATAATGAACCAGGCCATGTAGCCCACAAGTCCAACATCCTAATCCACCTCCTCACCTAGGCTATGTGCCCTAAAGAGAGCCAGCAACCAACCATGAGAAGAGTCGTAGCCACAGAAAAGGATTGAGCCAGCGGAGCACTAGTCACCGCTGCTAGAGCTCAACCTCGCTGCATACTCGCCACTGCCACCGGAGATCGACCTTATCGCTCCAGAGATGGCGACGGTTATGTAGGGCTGGCAAAAAAGCTTGTTAGGGCTTGAATCAAAATTTCTTTAATGACAATAGTTAATAGGTTCAAAATTGAAATGAGTCCATTTCGAGTGAAAAAAGTTAATGAGGCTCTGCTCGATGGTGGCTCGTTAGCTCTAATTTGAAATAACCACTTAAATAATAAATAAAATGATTTTACGTCTAATCTTGAAAGAAGCTCGATAATAACTTGTTAAGCTCGACAACTAGCCATATGGCTACGGGGAGCAACAACAGCGGCAGCGACAACGATCTGCAACCAGATTTGGTGGCAATGGGCCAAGATCCAGCAGCAGCAGTGCTGCCCTTGAGCGCTTCGACACCTAATCGTTGATTAGGCAATGCCTTAATAACCATGGTTTTTTGATGAGCAAAACAGTACTAGAGGCTCCTACTGCGGAAAAATTAAATTAATTGAACATAAGAAAAGAAGGAAACCAGTACAGGAGGAGGCAAAACACAGGAATCAAAAACAAAAGGGGAAGAAAAAGGTGGGGGAGAGAGTTAAGCAGGATTAAACAGGGTTTTCCTTACAGCATGATTTTTACAAGGAATTAATCCAAGAAACTATGATGGGCCTAAGAGCAGCTTTGAATCTGGTCAGGTGCAACCTGACATCGAGAATGAATTCTGCTTTCCAGTCGTCAGTGGACTGGTTAACTTGATTGAAGATCTTTCTATTACGTTGTTTCCAAATGTGCCATGAACCGATGATGAAAATCTCCATGAAGAACAAGTGAGTAGAATTTTTCTTGGCTCTTTGAATCCTCTGAAAGATGTTGGTGGAAGTTCCCATTGATCTCCAAGTGACAGCCAGCATTCCTTGCTGAATTGACATTCGAAGAATAGGTGTGCAGTTGTTTCCTGTTGCATTTGAGTGCCGAGTATACAGCGTGTGTCCTGTCCTGTGAGCCATTTCCTCCTGATTAGCATGGTTTTGGTGTTGAGGCGGTCTTGGAGGAGTAGCCAAGCGAACACATGTAGCTTGGGGACACATTTGGTTTGTCAGATCCATTTCCGCGCCGGGGATTGCTTTGAAAATATGCTTGTAATAATTTTGGGCTGAGTAGCTAGAGTGACCCCAGATGTAGCTCCACTGGTCTTGTTCCGCCGGGCGACAGTTGAAGTCGTGTAAAAGGGCTGCAAGCTTTTGGAGCTCAGAGAAGCCTGTTCCGAATGGGGTAAGTTGAAGTGAATTGCCCAATTTGCTTCATAGACAAAAGATGCGACTGAAATATCAACATTCTTGGCGTAGGAAAACAGGTTTGGGAACATGATGCTGGGGAGGTTATTGTTCCATAAGTCTTTCTAGAAACTCACTGTTGTTCCCAAGCCTACAGTTGTGGTTGCAATACCCCAGAAGTGATCAGCCATCTTCATGATGTCTCTCCACTAAAAAGATCCTAGCGTTCTGGAAGAATGTGGGATGTGATTTTGATAGTACTTACTCCATAAAAGGTGAACCCATGGAATGTCCTTGTTGTTGTAGAAGTTATTCATTTGTTTGAGTAGAAGGGCCCGATTTTGAATACTTAGGTTTAGAACTCTCAGTCCCCCTTTGTTTTTGGGAACACAGACCTTGTTCCAGGCTACCAGGGATGGGCTTCTTTTTTGGAGATCATCAGTTCTTCTCCATAACAATGCCTTCCAGGTTGGGAAGAACGAAAATGATGGTGAGCTTCCAAACTGATGGCCAGAGGGAAAGAACATGAAGATTGATCATGAGGGATGAATAACCTCATGGATCTGACTTTGATGGTATGGAACGGCTTTTTAGTCTCTTGAACCAGGGTTGGAAGAAAAAAACGAATTTCCTCTTAGCTTGGGGAGGGGACTTGTTCCTCCGACGAGATTTGGAGGAAACAACAGTCCGTTCGTTCTCATACTCTTGAGTCCGCCGCATGAGCTCTTTGCGCCAGTTAGCGCCTCCATCACGCCAAAGATGGAAATGAACATAGAACTGCTTTGAGGAGCAATTTTTCAGAGAGCAGATAAATAAGCCTACTTTTTTGGAAGGAACTGAGAAACGAAAGCCATAGTCCAGCAGGATTTCCCCCAAGAGTGCATTGAAGAACCAGATTAACAGAGTCTTCCGTCAAGCGGAAGGAGAATTTGGAGAATGTGGCAAGAAGGAGAAAACCAGCTGAAGACAAGGACACATAGTCCACTGATGAGCCATACCGTTGAAAAACTTCGTTGGCGATGGATGTGCCTCAAGCGAAGTCCCAATTTGACGTTAGGGGGACCGCCATAGTCTCGGCTCTCCCCGCTGTGCCTTAATAACCATGGTTGACCTTCCTTTTAAAAAATGTCGGAATTCTTCTACTTCTGTTAGGTAATAAGTAGTGTTTTGTCCATTACATGTTCACTCTCAAAAATTCTGAAATTGTTCTACTTCTGTTAGGTAATAAGTCTGAGTAATGTCCAGACGTGTGCATGATTGGTTTTTATAATTTGATGGTTAATGCTGACCACCCTTTTTTTTTTAAAAAAAATTGCTGTAACTGTTATACTTCTGATAGGTAACAAGTAGTGTGTTGTCCATGCCTGGTTCGCTCTCAAAGCAGCTACCGAATTAAATATATTTGTTCTTTTTTGTTGTGTGTGTGTGTTCACGATCAATTCACTAGGAGCTTAGGTGCTAGTTTCATCTGTAGCGCAGCACTGCAGCTCGTGGTTTCAATGTCCTAATTTCCTGAAATTACTTCTTGGCAGTGTTAGTTGTTCTTGATTCTTTGGGGGCCGAATGACTTTCTTGTAGAAATTGATATATTGAAAGGAGTTAACTGTATCCAGTATATGGCCCTTTTTTCTCCTGAGGTTGTCCGAATTATTCGAAAAAAATATTGGCTACAATTGAAGATCAAGAAAATTTCCATTTATACGGGATCTAGGCAAAACACCGCAGTATGTTCCTAAAACAAAACCCCTTAGCGCCCCGGGGCGGGAGTGGGGGACGGCACTACGCAGACAGCAGCAGCACCAACTCTACGAAGTCTGAATTGAATCTTTCGGTTGGCTTTCCCGTGAATAAGAATTGTTGGGCGTGGCGAAGCGAGCGCTTCTAGCTGTTTCGCTTGCTTCTTTCTTATTCTTATTGTGGCGGCTATTATGGCGTGGCTGAAATTGAATTATTTTGGTATACTTTGTATTGTGTTATTTTAAATTTTGCTTGCTTGAGAGTGCATTGTTCGGTGACCTAACTTTGTTTGTATGAACACATCATTTGTTCCATTTCTCAAATGCTATGTAACATTACTAACATTGCCTTGCTGCACAGGTGTTGCTTATTTGTCCATAACATTTTGATCTCAAGTCAATTAGATTTCTTTTTTACTTTATTAGTGTCCTTACTCCTTAGTTTCTTGTTAAGGTTTGCTCCTAGTTTGTGGTGCTAAGTTATCCAAAGAAGTATAATACAATGTATGGAACAATTAATATAAACTATGGAGTAACTTTCTTTTTTCTGCAGGATGTTCATGAGACAGCTGCAGGGGCACTGTGGAATCTTGCTTTCTATTCCGGTAATGCTCTCCGCATAGTTGAAGAAGGCGGGGTTCCTATTCTTGTACACCTTTGCTCGTCATCAGGGTCAAAAATGGCTCGCTTCATGTCTGCGCTAGCCCTTGCTTATATGTTTGATGGAAGGTATGCTGTTTATGTAGCTGATTGAGTGTTTAGTTTTCATTTATCAATACATGCCATCAGTTCTGAGTTAGACAATGACTACCAGCAGGTTAGCTGCATGAAATCATGTTAGAGGATTGATTTATCCTTTAGTGTTAGCCTCAAAGTTCTTTTATTGATTAATGATGACTTCTGGTTGAGTGTAATATACAGTTGTACACCCTTCTTCTAGGTTTAAGATGAAAACAAAGTCTTTTGAGAACTTAGGTAGCATGTAACTGGGAGTTACTTTTATACAAAACTTTAGTGGACGCATCGGCTTATGAAATAGTTGGATGACTTCGAATTAAATTAGCCAGTTGAATAACAAGTTAGATTGCAAGATTGAAGAGCTACTGTGTTGACATCAAGAGTGTATCATGGAAATCATGGTATAGCGTGTCCTTGTACATCAGTCTAGTCTGTAGCTATAAGTTCTATTTCTAAGTTTGTTTAGTAAATATTGCTGCTGCTAACTGTATTCTTAATAGCATCCAATTTTAGCGGTTCTTATTATCCTAGGAATTAGGTTTATAAATGCTGTTCCGAAGACTGCATGTCCTGCAAAAAATCAGGATTCATTCAGGAAATCATCTGATTAGTTTGTGCAGTTGTGTGGTGTTGTGATTATGATGAATGGCAGTCTATTTCTAGAGTCAGGCTGCCTACTTGGTATTGGCATACTTCATTGTTGGTTGTCAGAATTAGTCTAGATGACTTGTCAGATCCTATGTGTATCATTTTTTGACACTGCAATTGCAATAGAAGCACTGCAATCTTCTTATTCGATGATGTGGTAGAAGGCAGTTCTGAGAAATTAAATACATGATTGCTTTTGTTTATTAGTTTATTGTAGATCAACCTATTATTGACAACTTGGCATGTAGCACTTATAGCTTCCCTACTGTTGCATTAAGTTGTACAGGCCATATAAGAGAGAATATTTTTTGGCACTTCAGAGTTTTTATGCAGCAGTATTTATATAGGTAGGGCCGTAGGGGATCTGAAGATATTTGCATTGAAACTGAAAGCATTATTACTGTTAACTGTGTTTTATTTAATAGTTTCCTGTTTCTTTCATAATATTTACTTGAAGAGCAGTTAACTATAGGTGCTAAACTGCTAATATACATTATCCAATAGTTGACTTATGTAGTATTGTCAATAGTATACTGGTATTCCTTGCATAATTCCACTGTAGACTGGTTTGTAGAAATTTTAGTACTGCCATTGCTGAATGCTGACTTACAAAATTATCTTAACAAGGAATTTGCATGGTCTAAATCGGAAATTTGTGAACTGACAGAATGGATGAGGTTGCATTGGTTGGGACATCCTCAGAGGGCAGTTCCAAGAGTGTCAATGTGGAAGGAGCTAGGAGAATGGCTTTGAAGCATATAGAAACCTTTGTATTGACGTTTTCAAATCCACAAGTGTTCTCTATGGCTGCCGCCTCCTCAGCCCCAGCAGCACTATGTCAGGTTGCTGAAGCAGTGTTTATACAAGAAGCTGGACACTTGAGATGCAGGTTTGGCTTTACACTTCAGTATTGACTCTTCATGAAGATTAGATGGCTATTGTTTGGTCAGTGTCGTAGGTGTAGAAACCGAACACGAGTGAGGGGGTGGATGTAGGCTGTTTAATGGGCCCTCGTCCACGAGAATAAGAATGACGCAAAGAGTTTATAGAGGTTCGGGGGGTTCGAGAGAACTACCTTACTCCTGTTGACGAGCCAATGGAGGTTAGTCTCTGGAGAGCAGGGTCCCGAGAGCTCGCCAGTTTGGCTTTCCTTTATATTGCTCAAGAGAGCTCTACTTATAAATGAGAGGGAGATAGGGTATTTATAGGCTCTTGGCCTGTACAAATGACCAAAATACCCCTTATGAGAATAGCTAGTCTATGAGTACAAGTGAGGGGTAATATTGTCTTTTCCAGATATGATTGTAATCCTTTGATCTGTATGATTTACAATCAGTAGTTTTTCAGGTATTCTCCAACAGTCATAATATAGGAAACATTTTTCGGAGTTCATGTTTTTCTCATGCATCTTATTTGAATCTCTTGTCATGGTATAAATGTAGTTGGAAGAACAGACTACTAACACAGTCCTTTACTTCCTCCAGTGGTGCTGAGATTGGTAGATTTGTTGCCATGCTTCGGAATCCCTCATCGGTTCTTCGTGCATGTGCTGCGTTTGCCCTTCTTCAGGTTGGTTTCCTTTTACCCCTTCTCACCGTCTAATGTTGTTTATCCGAGTCTTATGCATTGAGAATCATCATGATATACCTGGATTATACTGCATGCATCAGAAGACTTGCAATTTTCGTATGAAATTGGCGACACAATCATGATGAGTAATCCCATATTTGCAAGTCACAAAAAGGGCTTTCTTTTTACCTCATGATTTAAGTTGGCATTTACCAGTTCCAAGGTCCAACTACCAAGCTTGTAATTGCAAAAAAAAAAAGTTATGGGCATACCTAGTGCAAAATACCAAGACGGGTTGCCGCTGCATATCTATGCTCGGCTTGTTCATTATTTCTCTCTTGTAAGTGTGCATACACAGAAGGAAACACAGGGCCGTTCTGATTGTTCCTTTTGTTTCGTCTGATGCAATACAGTTTACCCGTCCAACAATACTCATAAGGTCTGATGAGAAATACTTTCCAAAACAATGCAGTTCACAATCCCAGGAGGTCGGCATGCGGTGCACCATGCAGGACTCTTGCAGAAAGCAGGAGCAGCTCGAGTCTTGCGCGCAGCAGCGGCAGCCACAACAGCTTCTATCGAAGCCAAAATCTTTGCAAGAATTGTCCTTAGGAATCTGGAACACTATCAGACAGGGACTTCAACATGAAAGCGCGATCATAGTGGAGTGCACTGATCCTCCAACGAAGCATCGCTCCGAAGCCCTAGTTGGCCGGTTCAAAATGATGCAAGGTAGGGGCTCAGGTATAGTGTTGGCTTTCGAAGCTATTTCGTTACAACTTTGCCCGTGCAAGCGATAACCGACCGACCGAACAAACACCTAACGAGAGTTGCGTGAGTCGGCATGGATGAAACAAGTAGGGGATGGACTTTTTTGCCCCTCCACGAGAGGGCAGTCGATTAAGGTTCGAGTGTGCAATTTTCTGGTATTCGGTGTGTAAAAGTAACTCTGAAAATTTTAGCATCGATAAGAATTAAGAACTTTTATCGTGACTATGTACTACCTTAAGTTATGGATATTTGTTATTTGTTGATTAATGAGGCGCACGACAGCGTCAGACAGGACTTGGGCTGCTCCACCTGTTGTTATAACAAACATGCAACTTTGTAATTGCACTGGTTGCTATATGAATATCCCCCGTGGGTGTTTCTGTAGTTTGTAAAGTATGCGTGGTAGCGTGCATTGTTAACTGAATTTTATTTTATTTTTTGACGGATTGATGAACTTTGTTAGTACGAAGAGATTGTCGGTCTATCCCATGCGTCTTGAAGATGTAGATAGTGTTAACCAAACAACTGTCTAATGTAATTTGTGTTCTAGAATAGGTGGTGGTGAAGTTCAATGTGATTTCATTCTCCCTTTTCGTATGAGTGGCTAATATTTGTACCGTTGATCGACAGATTGGGACGGCTTGGGCTGTTTCTGCCTTGTTTTGTCAACTCTTACCACATGACTCCAAGACCACTGGAGCATAGGGGCCAAAAGTACAAAGCGAATCTCAGCTACCGACTAAAAAAAAAAAGGCAAATGATCCCCAAAAAAAAAAAAAGGCAAGGTAACGCGGTCTGTGCGGCGTGGGTTGGTTGGGCTTTATAGTTCAAAAGTTTTTAAAAAATTTCCAAAAATACTTTGGAACGTTTTGAACCTAGAAAATTTATTTGTAGCATAATTTTGGTTTTATTTTTCACTAATAAATTAATTTTATAAATCTAAAATAGCAAAATGGTATTTCTAAATTTCAGAAAATCTAGGATAAATCTTATAAAATCATAAATGAACATTGAACAATAATATGCAAATTTTAGAGCATTACACTTTTATAGTTGGAGAAGCAAGATGATATCGATGATAATGACATGGAGGAGGACGTGATTGTCTGATCTAAGGGGCAAATAGCGGGCCTTCAACTGACAAACCTGATGAAAAACTTCCTAGTGGTACCGACGAATATAACATTATTCTTGTGTCTGCCTTAGAGATGGAATGAGTTATATTATTTTTGCGGTCATGTACTTTGTTCTTGTGGATTTTTTCACTTTTGTTTCCGTATCCGCTCTGTTCTGTTCCGCATCCGTTTTCGTCACTATCTGTTGTTTTCGCGTTTTTTGATTTTGTTTCCGTTACCGATAAAAAATATGAAACAAAAATGAAACTACTATCCACCGACCGTTTTCGTTCCGTTTTAAGGATCCTTCTATTGACTAATGTACAGTGGGAGCGAACTATGGTTGTATTGCATGAAATGTAATACCCGTGAAACAGCACTTTGCTATGGACTGTTGCCTGAAGGCAATATGTAATGTAATACCTCTAAATCAGCATTTTGCTGCAGTATGTAATGTAATACCTGTAAAATAGCACTTTATGGACTGTTGCCTGACGGCAATATGGAATGTAATACCTAAAACCAGCACTTTGCTATGGCTTTGCCTGACGACCGGAAAAGAAATAGCGGGGAAAAAACCCCGCAGAAAATGGTAGAATGTCTCCAGGCTATAAATGCTTATTGGCCCGGAGATAGCTCAAATAGAACGTTTTCGGCCATAAACGGGCCAAACTCTGCAAAATCTGGCAATTAACGGGCCAAAAGTTGGTCCAAGTTAGCAAAATTTGGGCCTATGAATATTATAGGCCGAAAGGCCCAAATTCTGTAGGCAAAATGTTTTGGGCCTAAATGGCTCGTGTATGCTGTATTGAGTCGAAAATGGGCCTCCCAACGCCGTAAATGGGCGCAGTTTCCGTATAATCTGGGCCGTGAGTGCACCACCTAAAATGGTACGCGTTGCCAGTGCCCATAAACGATGTAAGCTTATGGAGTAACTAGCTATTGGATACACAACCGCCCTACCCTAGCTATTTAGTTCACCAATGTATGTTTAGAAGGCATCAATACAGGGTCCGCATGTCAGGTCTCACAAAGACCCCCTGAGACGACATTCCAAATACACACATGGCTCCTCTCACTAATCTGACAAGATCCGACGAATGCTCTGCTTGGATGATCTATCCGACTTCAAGTAAGGTACAACGTACTTCTTCATGTCGCTTCTCGAGATATTGAGGTGACCTCCCGGCACGGACACGAATTGAACACGCCCAGCCTCATCCAGAGTCTTCAAGCCGATCCAGTCTTCGGTATACAGCTTTGTCTACACACAAAAGGCATTTTCTTACTGTCATACATTGAGAACGACAACCTCGGAAAATTTCTTGAAACATCACACCAAAGTTTATGCACTACTATGAATGAAGTAAGAAAAGACATCTTGGCAGTTGTAGTCTCACCTTTTATTAGATGCGTAGTCTCCACATTTGGTATAAAAGATAGATACAAGCAAGCCATTTGGACAATAAGAGGAAGAGGAATTACCTTTTGAGGAGGCAACACTGGATTAAAGGCGCCGTCAGGATAATAACCAAACCAAGCTGTTTCCCGAGGTATTAAGACTGCATCGTCCTCAAACTGTTTAGCAGTATAAAAGGGCAAAGCGTCAGCTCTCCTCAGCAAATGGAGTATCTCAAATTATGGCATGCCAAAGACAAGGAAGGCAAACTGAGACAATGGATTTATCAGCTCTCTCTATTTGGTCAGATTATGTATTATGGCATGCAAAAGACGAGGGAAAACAGAGACAAATGATTTATCGACTGTGTCTATTGGGTTAGATTATGTACCATGTTGAGCATGGTCTGATGTTTCCTGTAACTCGTTTTACATCTCCAAAATCACTTATTTGAGACATGTTTTAATTTACAGGGATGGCTATGGTCCTGTATTGATCCTTAGATCATTAGGGGGTAAACACCACCGGGAGGATGGCCACGTGGTGTTGGCTTGGTTGGGATGAGAGGAAACTACAGATGAGGGAGAAGAACCATGGGAGAGAGGCTAGATATATTGTTCTTCATTGCTTGCTTGATTCATGAGCTGCCCTCTCTTTTATATACAGGGCCACCTAACAATGCAATCTAAGAGATAGTAATTGTCTTTAACCTAACAACCAAATCTGCTAAGAGATAAGGCTATGTAACAAACTTGCTAAAAAGATAACTAGTGCTGCTGCCGTGCCTATCCTTGGGCCTGTGCACATACGTGCACATAACAGGTACATATAACTTTTAGTTAGAAAAAGTTTTCAAACTTTTCCGCTCCTAACATTTTTCCGACTCCCAAGTCCCAATCACTCTTACCTGTTGGATGATTAAAGGATGATTGGAAAAGTATATATAAAGTACAAAAATTACAAACACATGTACTAATAACTCTTTATTTACTAATTATGCAAACAAGCGTTAGTCGATAATGTTATATTGTGGACTTTATATAATTGAGTACATTAGTGAACAGTATTAAAATATTTTATTGTAGTAATATTTTGTAAAGCACATCATCTTATATGAAACATGAAACAAAATATAAGTTGACTTAAATGAACCGAGTTTATTTGGTTCCCTACCAACATGTTATATTGCGCACGACATGTGCTTGGGTGAAAATAGGTAAAACAGCAAGTCAGCAACAGTAGACATGGCAAAATTACCATGATTAATACTAAACTTGGGTGAAAATAGGTAAAACAGCAAGTCAGGAACAGTAGGCAACAGGGCATGCCAAACTTACCATGATTAATACTAAGTTCTCCAAGCTGCTAAATCTTTCTTTATAGGTAGCATTTCTTTCGCACGGTATCTCATTGTTAAGCTTTGGTAGAAACTTGCAACCCTTCAAATAATCTGCCATATCCTGCAAAAAAAAAGGAAGATAAGTTCAACTTATTAGTGTGGTTCATGCATGTAAATCGAAATAGCTCCAATTTTACTTTACAGAATCATAAAAACATTTGAGGTTTCTATTAGGATCTCTGACTTTCAGATTCATAAGAGATGAGGTCAAAAGGAGAATTTTCGTGATGGTGAAATTTGGCCAGTTATAGTAAAGGGAGTTATGCCTAAGTTAATGGTTATGCTATTCGGGCATATAATAAATAACAATTTTGGGCAGCTCATGGTTTCGTATAGAGAGTTATGCATAAGTTAATGGTTATGGTAGCTGGGCATATAATAACTAACAATAACACAAAATCAAATTAAAGCGTATAAACAAACATAAATTAGCTAGTTAATTAACTCTGTCACGCTATTTTAACTGCAGTAACTGATTATCATACATGGATTTCAAGTAGCAAAAGCACCTGCAATAGTGAACAGCCCATACATGATTCAACCTTACAAGTAAATACGTCGAACTCAACCCCTATAGCACATTCTATACCAATTTAAGGCCATGCATACCAGCAAGAATATAAAAAAACATAGGAGATAATTGGTGGTAAAAAAGGAAAGAAAAGAAGAACAGTGATCCCTGGTTACCAGGATATGAGAGGAGGAATATAAAAGAGTACATACAGTGGGTATCTTTAGGTAACCACTAGGGGCAAGGTGTGCCTGTAATTTCACCAATCCTGAGTTATTTACAGAAAAAAGTTATGTGTATGTCTAATAATGGTAGACAAGACATACAAACCTGCACATAGTTTGAATATATCTCTAATTTAATCAGAGCATCAACAAGGATGCAAAGAATACCGGACTGCAAAGGAAAAGAAAGTTTAGTAGCACAACAACAATAGGTAGACAGTGTGTAAAAGCAATGCCACTAGGGAGTATCCAAGTTCCATATGGCATATACAGCTCAGTTTAATGCAAAAGATGAGCTTCCACCACATACATTACCACTAAAAAAACACTACATCAATTACACCCCATGCACAAACTATTGGAGGTATTCACATGCGCACACAGAAGCAGGGGAAAGTCTCAAAACTCAAAAGCCCTCACAAGAGTTTACAAAACAATAGATCACCTCAAGTTTAAACAAGAAAATCAGTGCTGCAGTCAAGTTAATGGTGTAAGTTAACAATGAAAGTATGAAACAAACAGAAGATCTACATAGTGTGTGCTTTCTCCCTCGGTCTCTGACAAGTCTGAAGGTATGTGTAATGCATTGCTAATTTGCTATTTGCTCGAGTGAGTCAAGCTAGTTATGCCAATGATGCTTCGCTCGCCTCTACTGCATCAAAATATTTTTTGACCAATTTCTATACCATGAACAAGAAGTTTTGCTGCAAGTCAATGCTGTCACATATTTCCATATTTTGTAACTCAGGGAATTAATAGGACAGAGATTATCAAACATCTAATACAGCCAAATAGAAGCACAAAAAAATTACATGCATGTTGTACATTTTAGGGCTTTGAAGAAGGCAGTGTCTGATTGAAGCCTACATGCACGTGGCTTCATTGTGGCCTGTGTTATCAGATTAACAATTTAAACAACTGTTGTATATGTTGAAGTCATGCAGCAGGAAAGCCAATTCACACAATACATGCATCCATGCACACATCAAAAAAAATTAGGATTTGGGAGGTAGACCCACATAATTTCATGTTATATGACAAATTTTCTCTGGTCCAATTTTGATGCTGTTTCAGCAACATGGTTTTAGTTTGCAAATACTTTTCATTTTGTTTTTTCGAGGCGACTTTTTCCATCAAATACACCTATTAAATGCTGTTTTTCCCCCATTAACCTTGTTGTATGTTAAGAACTAGGGGTGATGTGTCAAGAATTATGACGTTAACCTTTTCCTTGTTCTATGTACATGGAGCAAAAACAACATCTATATTGGACTTGAGTAATGTCTTGACAGTGATAAGGTGTCTATCACTAGCTATCTAGACAGTAGCGAGTACCTGTTCTTTATTTCTAAATTTTAATCCATCAGTTAATAAACGCCAAGGACATACACCATCACAATAAATTCATGAAAAGCCATTACTCATTTATATCTGATGGAATTGCAACAAGTATGCTACTCTTTCAATACTGATCTATTAAAAGAGCACTAGGGGAGGACGGAGTAAGCTTACACCACAAAGTGGCACTGAAGCCGTACCAGCATGAGGACCCCCAATTGAGATGAAATTCTTTACCTGTTACAATAACTAAAAAAATATATATAAAGTGAACAGTAAGGAAAGGCCCTAGCCATCATTCTGATTAAGAACAGTAATGTTTCGAAACAGGTCCAGTAGCGAAGTACTGAAATGCATACATATCAAGTGAAGCAGGTATTCAAAACATTTGTCACCATGGTACAGTTATGATAATTACTGTAAATTTGGTTAATGATTATTTCATAGACTGAAAAAAATAAAATTCACTCACAGGTGGTCCACCATCACAGTACTCAATTACAGCCCGACCAATTAAGTTCCCCTGTAAAAGGTAACAGATGGGGTAGACTGGGAGGGAAACTTTTAACTCACAATAAGCAATAATAACCTCACAATCTAGTGAGAGTGCATAAAAGCCATCAGTAAAAATTCTCACTAAATCAACAAGTCAATAAGAATTTATCACAGTGCACTCCAAAATTTTATGTGCTCAAGGAGTCTGCATAACATCAGTAATACATGTCCACATTAAGTACTTATCAGTAGTTCACAGAAATCATCGGAATTTCTTAGCTTTGGATTGATAGACAGTGAATAGGTTTGGATTATAAAAGGTAGAAATAAAATAAGAACACATCAATGTGTAGAAGTATAATAAGAACAAAGATGCACATTATAATTAAAGTTCTTGGCATGAACTAAAAATAGCACAGCAGCATGAATGCACCTGAGAAAGGCCGATTATGTTGTAACCTTCGCAGAGTTCTTCCATTTTCTTTACCTGGAAAACCAATTCCAGAAATGGTACAGTACTTGGACAGCTCAGGATACAATACAGAAAAACAGTACCGAAGATTCTGCATCACCTTCTTGCAAACCGTATTTGCCTGTAGATGAATGCATGATCTCAAAAACTTCTACAAGTAACAATATGTTCAATGAAAAAAATAAAATATAAGGGTAGGAAACCAACCTGCTCTTGAAGTGGCATTAACCAAGAGTCCCATGATCCTCTTCCAATTTCACTGAGGAAGAACACATTTAATTTCCATCAGTATACTCAAGAAAAAATGCAGCATGAGCTATATTCGTTTAAAATGACACTGATGTACCCAACACAAGTATGTTTGAATATAAGTTACAGGTCTCGAGAAAGAAAGTTTGGACATCAATTTGGTTGTCAGATCACCCAACATTAATGGCAGAGCATACTTCCCATACTACATACCATAGTTGTCATGGCAGTCCGTCTAGGCGAGGCGAGCCCAGACCGCCTGGACGCCTAGGCGCCTAGGCGACCGCCTAGGCGGTGATTAGACGATGAAAAAATAAATAATAAATAATATCTGATATAATATAAAATTAATTAAATATACGCTATATGAAAGAAAATAATATGTCATGTGACATACATGACATGAAATTAACTCTCGGCCCACTTGGCCGGCCCATTTATCTCCCTTTTCCTAACCCACTCCCCAATCAAGCCATGGCCCGTCGCCTGCTCTCTCCTCCCCCTTGTCTCGTGAGCGAGCTTGGCCTCGAGTTCTCCAAGCCGCCACCAAGTTCTCACCTCTCCCCCATCTCTCTCTCCAATCCAGCCGATGGCCCGTCGCTCGCGCTCTCCTCCCCGTCG
Organism: Guadua angustifolia; assembly: GCA_036346375.1. Taxonomy (NCBI): domain Eukaryota; kingdom Viridiplantae; phylum Streptophyta; class Magnoliopsida; order Poales; family Poaceae; genus Guadua; species Guadua angustifolia. Next base: position 21,116,437 of record CM070518.1, on the reverse strand, counting down.
TCACGCGAGCGAGCTCAAGCTCGAGCTCTTCACACCGCCATCAAGCTCTCACCTCCCCCCTGCGACGCTGACTCCCCTCTCCCTCCTGGCGCCGGCGCCTTCTCCGAATCGAGGAGGAGGAGGTGAGGAGTAGAGGGGGGATCAAGGAGGAGGCGAGGAGCAGAGGGGGAGCCACTTTCTCCAGATCGGGAAGGAGGAGGCGAAGAGCTGAGGCGGATCGGAAAGGGGGTTCTCACTGGAAGTCTTGAGCTATGGCACGGAGGCGGTCCGGCGGCGGTGGAAGCTGAGTTACTTTCTCTCCTCTCTTCTCAAGTCTTTGCATGGGTTAGGTTAGGGTAAGCCTCTGGCTCTCAATGCCGTCAAATCCGCCGCCGCAGGCCAGGTTAGTGGACTCCTCGCTGACGCTCAAGGCGCGCTAACTTGCTCCATTCGAGGCGGCTACCAAGCGCCCAGCTCCCATCGCTGGACGACTAGGCGCCGACATCATTACAAATGCAACTTTTGTTTTTACTCATGGGCCCAATGGGCTAGAAATACATGTACAAAGGTAAAGGTAAAAAGGCAAATAAGCCCCTATACATATAGCTAATCTAACACCCTCTCAAACTCATGGTGGATCTACAACACCGAAGTTTGGAGAGATGGAAACCATGTTGCGCTTTAGTTTGTGCTTTGGTGAAGAAGTCGGCAAGTCAAGCGGCGAAGGCACATGACGAAGAGTGACCACCGATCTTGCACTGGAGCGAACGAGCGAGCATCGACGCCGATGTGTTTGGTGAGCTCATGCTTCACCGGATCACGGCACATCGATGGCGCCAAGATCTTTGTCGGAGCGAACGATCGTCGGAGTAAACAACCACACCCAGTCGGAAGAAGCCACCGGCCAAGTCACCTCAAGAATCATCGAGGCTAACGACGAGCTCAAATCGGTGCTAGAGCGAGAAACAAAGATCGACGCTTCGTCTTCCAAGAGATCAGGGCGATCCAAGGAAGACACAAGAGGTCGAGACGGACTTGCGATCGGCGGATCGCTAGTGTCGGCGTATTCCGCTGACAGACCGAGTCTCTGACCGGGTTTGGTTGAAAAGAGGCGATTCGGTGGGGCTAACCCTAGAGGTGAAAACCCTAGAGACCCCACGCGAAGGATTCCGGCGTCTATGAAGAACTAGGGATGACACAAAGATTTTTACCTGTGTTCGTGCCCCTTTGCCATGGGTAATAGCCTTACTTCTGCTAGCTTGCTTAGAGAGTGTTTGGAAACCGTCTGATCTGAGCTTGGGAGTTACAAGTTCTTCCTTAGGCTCTCTTCATGAACTCTTGCTTGTTCGACCGTCCTCCCCTTTCCCATGCACCGAAGGCCCTTATATAGGCCGCTAACAGGAGTAGGTAAAGGGGGTCATCATCTTGATCCTTATGCATTTATTACTCCTTCTGTGTTGTCCGCTCCTCCAAATCATTAAATGCCGACGATGGCCGCTGGTCCGCCGGGATGCGACCCTTTTGACGGGTTGGTGAGGCGCCGAGAGAATGGACTTATAGCGAAATCTCGCAGCTGATAGATCGACACCGCAGCTCGCCGCCTGAATCGCAGACGATAGGGAAGGAGACTTGAGGCGGCTTACTCGCACCACCTTTTTGTCTTCGGCGGGGGCGGCGAGGTGTCCCGCCACTGCTCGCCGGACGCCACGTGGGTCGACCGCCGGGCGGCGGCGGCGTGCTTTCGCCAATCGCCGCCGCACCACGTGGATCGACAGCCGGCGAAAGGCGTGCTTCGCCCACCGCCGCCGGGCGCCATGTGGGTATCGATCACGGGCGCGGCGGCACCACGTGGATCGCCGGCACCACGTGGATCGCCGCACCACGTGGATCGGCGGCGGCGGCGTGCTCGCCCTTTGCTCGCCGGCGCCACGTGGGATGACCGCCGGCGAAAGGCGTGCTTCGCCCACTTGCTCGCCGGCGCCACGTGGGCGATCACGGGCGAAGCAGGCGTGCTTCGCCACTTCGCTTTGCCGCCGGCGCCACGTGATCGCTCGCCACCGCCATTGGCGGCACGTGCGTCTTCGCCCCTTTGCTCGCCGGACGCCACGTGGGGCCGCCACGTTGATCGCTTTGTTGATCGCTTTTGTGCGGCGTAGGTACCCAATAGCAGTAGTACTGTTGACAGCCAGCCTGTAGCATCTGAGTAGGCCCGGTCAGAGACAATCGAGCTGGGAAGAACAAAGTATACGGTCCGTATTACCAAGGTAGCGAAGAACCCGGGAGGTGACCGTAGTGCACATCTTGGTGGGAGGCTATAAAGCCGACTAAGGATGTGCACAACAGTGAGACACATCCGGACGAGTGAAACCAAGGTAGACAAGACTTCCAACCGTGTGGCGATAGCGAGTGGGATCACTAGAGTAACCCCATCGATGGCTCGAAGTCGGGTGAAGCTCCATCGAGTGTCGCAGATCTTGTCGTCGAAGGCAAGCACGAGCAAGAAGCTCCTGGATGTACTTACGCTGAGAGAGGTAGGAGCCTATAGGCGTGGACTCAACCTCAATACCCAAGAAGTACCGAAGAGGGCCCAGATCAGACATCTGAAACTGCTCACTGAGGCGTGCCTTAACAAATGCAATAAAGTGAGAATCATCTCCAGTGATGAGCATGTCATCAACGTAGAGGAGGAGAAGGGTCCGACCACGAGGAGAGGTGTGGACAAAAAGAGCAGGGTCATGCTGACTGGGAACAAAACTAGCAGCCGTAACAATAGAGGCAAAGCGCTCAAACCAAGCACGAGGGGCCAGTTTGAGGCCGTAGAGAGAGCGACGAAGGCGACAAACGTGACCATCAGGAACACTGTAGCCAGGAGGTGGGTGCATGTAGACCTCCTCACGCAACTCGCCATGAAGAAATGCATTCTTCACATCGAGCTGGGAGATGGTCCACCGACGTGCAGAAGCAACAGCCACAAGGGAGAGGACAGTTGTCTTGTGGGCAACTGGAGAGTACGTCTCGCCATAGTCACGGCCGTGCTCCTGCTGGAAACCACGAGCGACAAGACGCGCCTTGTGGCGCTCAAGAGAATCGTCTGAGCGAGTCTTGTTCTTATAGACCCACTTGCATGTGATCGGGGTGACGATGGAGGGACAGGGAACAAGATCCCAAGTACCAGTGCACTCAAGGGCAGCAAGCTCCTCACCCATCGCAAACTGCCACTCAGGATGAGTAACAGCATCGCGGTAAGAGGCAGGCTCAAAGGAGGAGATGACAGAAGCAGAGAACCCGTATCGGTCAGGACGGGAAATCGTGCTTCTATCACGAAGAGTGTACCGTGGGGAAGAGGGAGAAGGATCCAAGGCAGGAGGAGGAGCCGAAGAGGGAGAAGGATCCGAGGAGGAGGAAGGGGTCCGACGAGAGTAGTGAAAACGGACAGGAGGTCGAACAGGAAGAAGTGAAGGTGTCTGAGAGAGAGAAGGTGGTAGAGGAGGAACCGAAGTAGGTGCAGGAGGAGAGGAAGGTATGGTGGTAGGTGGAGAGGGTGGTGGAGGTGGTAAAGAGGAAGAAGGAACAGTGAAGCGGGCAGGTAGACTGAGAAAGGAGAGAGACTCAAGTAAGGAGGAGGTGTCGAAGGAGTCAAAGGAACGGGACTCGTCAAAGAAGGGACGAGACTCGTCGAACGTGACATCCCAAGAGACCCGAATCCTACGACCAAGAGGATCCCAACAGCGAAACCCCTTACACTCAGAGTCATAGCCAAGGAAAGCGCCTTTGCCGATCGAAAGATCGACTTTGTTCGCCACGAGGTCAAGAAGAACATAGACAACACACCCAAAGGTGCGAAGGTGATCAGATCTTGAGGGTCGCCATAGAGACGCTCAACCGAGTGGCACCTCAAGAGCGATGACGGCTAAATGTTGATGAGATAGACAGCCGTAGAGACAGCCTCCGCCCAGAAATGGGGAGGAACAGAGGCAACGAGCATTAATGCTCGAGCAGTCTCAAGAAGGTGACGGTGCTTGCGCTCTGCGACTCCATTCTGCGCATGAGCACCGGTGCACGAGTACTGAGGAAGGGTGCCCTGATCAAGAAGAAACTGACGGAGAGCAAGAGATGCAGTACTTGCCCAGAAGTCGGTCTGAAACACCCGAATGGGTGAGTCGAATCGAGTATGAACTATGGTCGAGAAAGCGATAGGCGCCTAATACCTGATCACGAGACTTAAGAAAGTAAATCCAGGTGAACCGAGAATAATCATCAATGAAAATGATATACCAACGATGACCCCCTTTCGAAACGAAGGGGGCCGGTCCCCATACATCTAAGTGTACTAAATCAAAAGGACGACTCGACATGTAATCACTACTAGGATATGGGAGTCAGAGTCGCTTGCTGCTTACACTGACAGGAAGGAGGTATCACGAGACCTTCCCAAGAACACCACGACTCATCAATGCGCATGAGACGGGACTCGACATGTGACCCAAACGATGATGCCACTAAGCAAAAGCAAGCGGAGGTAGTAGTGGCGAAGACAAGTGGCATCTGAAGCGAGACTAATTTGGTGAGGAGGTAGACGTGGAAGCGAAGCGGAAGGAAGACGGTTACCGAGTTCCCACAAGCGTGGGAGTCACGGTCCGCCGGCCGAACCAACTAAGCGCCCCTCTTCGCGAGCCCGAATAGAGCAAGAGTCGACTTCAAAAGTAATATGAAAACCAAGGTCGAGAGACGACCACAGAGATCACCGCATAGTAAGATAGGGCACATGAGAAATGAAGGAACACAAAAGGAAGACGTGTGAAGAGTGCCTGTCCAAAGAATCGAGAGAAGGGTACCATCACCGCCCTCACGGATCTGAGGAGTGACCGGAGGCCTCAAGGAACCCAGTGAGTCGGATCGGTGTCATATGGAAAGAAGCTCCGAATCAAGATAGCGGATACCGAGGCGAGAGAGGAGCCCGACCGGCCGTGGCGAAAGAGGCTGGGAACACGAATCAAAGCGAAGCTCCATACTGGCCAAGCCGCTGAGTCAAGGCCTTAACCCAATCAGGAGCACGACTGGCTCCAGAGCTGCCGGTGGTACTGGAGGTGCTCCCAGAAGTGGCACCTGTCTTATGAAGACGCTTCCCAAGACCTTCTTGAATGGTGTGGCGATCTTCTTGCGATGGTTCAGCCGAGTCACCGTGTTCTGCCGGCAGTAGGCCGCCAGAGACCCTCGCGACCGAACCTCCTACGGCAGGGGAAAGCGAGAGCAGGAAGAGGCACGTGCGTGGATCGAGAGGAACCTCCAAACGCCCAACACTGGCCGCAGGCGAGAGAGGCGCTCTGAAGACGAAGTCTCTCAAAGACGAGCTCGTCGTGGCCTCCACCATGGACGGGAGCGGCGAGCGGGCCAGAAGCTGAGCACGGAGTGGCTCAAACTCCGGGTGAAGTCGGGTGAGGAACTGGAAGACACGAGCTCGGCGATGATCCGGGAGGCGAACACTGGCACAGAAGTGTCAGTGGAGGCTCCAAAGCGCCGAGTGACGGTACACGCCATCGAACCGACGATAGAAGTCATCCACGAGAATCACGCTCTCGAGAGTCTCGCCAGCGCAGAAGTGAGGTGTAGAGAGCTGGTCCGCTTTCGGTTGTATCGGGTCCGCACGCACTCCCACATCACACGGCGAATCCAGTTGACCACGCCGAGCGCGAGGTCGATCGCGATGCCGCCAATGAGCGGCGACAACACGAGCCTCCGGCACGCCATCCTCAAGGTGTTGAAAGGCGGCGGTGTAGGCGCTAAGAGCACACTCGTAGGCTCGCTGCCGCAAGATGGTCAAGACCGGTGAAATACCGACCGAACCGGAGGCAACGCTTGTGGTAAGACAAGACCGTGAAATGCCCCAAAGACGCCGATCGTCGAGGCAAACACGGCGAGGTGGACCACTCGCGGAAGTTGGTGCCGTCAAAGCGATCTGTGGAAGGGCGACGGTCCAACAATGCGAGAAATGGCCGCCATGAGAATTGCTCCAGTGTTCACCACTTCATTGGCGAGACACTTGTTTCAACGGCCTCGGCGCTTTAAGATCTAACACGCTTGCACAAAGTGGAAGCAGCGAAGTCCTTCGGAGGAAGCAAAGAAGTCCTTCGGAGGAGCAAGAATTCAGAGCAAAGAAGCGGCCGAGGAGCAAGAAGAGTCCTTCCGAGGAAAGCGAGCAGCGAAGAGCAGCAGAGAGAAAGAAATGGATCCAGAGAGCGGCGGCGGAGGAGAGCTTAGAGCGTGGCGAGCGAGCCAGCGTCAGTGTGTGGAGGAAGGAGCAATGGCCGCAGGATGGAGACGCAGCAGTGGCTACCGACGCTAGCGAACGCCACGGAGGAGTCGAGTGGCGCTGTTCGGTAGCGCAAGCCCAGCGACTTGCCCGGCGGCCTGGTCCAGCACATGGGCACATGGGGAAGAGCCGTGGGAGGAGCCAGCCGGCAAAAGGGGCTGGCGCCGAGGACGCTGGAAGGGAAGAGCCAATGAGGCCACGGCCACAGGGCAAGCACTGAGGACGCCAGCGGAAGAGGAACGGAGGCTGCCAGGCCGAGGCCACGCTGACGCACGACAACACACATGATGGAGCGCGAGGTTCTGGCCAGAGAGAAAAAGAGGAGGAGACCGGGTTCTCCGGCGACGGCATGGACCACCAACGGCTAGCCGAGAGGTGGCGGCGATTGATGGAGGAGAAAACCCTAACCCTAGTCTTCTGATACCATGTTACAAATGCAGCTTGCTTTTTACTCATGGGCCCAATGGGCTAGAAATACATGTACAATGCAAAGGTAAAAAGGCAAATAAGCCCCTATACATATAGCTAATCTAACAGACACGACGCCGTGACAACTATGCTACATACCAATATTTTACAGTTGTAAATATCAAACGAAAATAGGATACCAGTTTCACACACTTTTTCTAACCAAGGTCAAGCTTTATTTGTTACTCCATGCTTATATAATGTATTCAAGGAAGTCCATATGTGAAATTTGTTAGAATTGTCCCTAACCAAGATTGCTCAGTCATGAAATCATGACTTGTCCCTAAAATTGTTTTTGTTATTTTCAATAAAAAGTATATATCGATTTTGTTTCATTATTGAATCTAGACGAATACATAGCTAGCACCATCGCTCAGCCTAGTTACCAAGAGCCTAACCTAAAAGTTTATCTTTGGTGGGAACTCTACTGTTCAAAAGGTTGAAGATTGAATTGTCCTTCCACTTGGACTATCATAGTATCATTATATTTGTCTGATCTTCTTTAAGATGCTTGCTGATTTCAACAATAGCCATTTGTGGCATGTTTTTTAGGTCCATTCCACAGAAACAGATCACAAAGTAATGATGCTGGTGACTGGAATTTCATTGCCTCCAGTATAAGCTGGCATGAAAAAAAATTACTTCCAGAAGGCAGGAAGACCACACTATTCCCTACTTTACCACCCTAATTGAGTTAGTTTACGTACTACATTGTTTTTTCTGGTTTTAGAATCTCATAGCCTGATAGACATGTCAAAAATTGCAGATTACAGTATTTAATCTCCAATGGTGACACGAAGCCGAGTCATTTCTATACAAATGTGACACTGTAATGTGCGAACTGGCCATACTTTGATGATTAATAGAACAATCGACTTCCCATATAAAAATAAAGAGCATGGTATGATGTATATACAAAAGAAACCAGAGCATTGCCTCACAAACAGATTCTATCCTACATGTTATCAAAAAAATTCTTGCAATCTCCGCTTTAAACAGGTATACTAATTCGTTGCCTTAACAAGGAAGCAATATCACGACCAAACAATTTTCAAAGAACAAATCAGATAGGTTCCCTACACCGCCACTTACTCATCTCTAATCAACACGAGCATACGAAACGGCAGATAAATCAACAAGCCCAGCACATAGGTTCCCCACACCCCCATATACTCCTCCCTAATCAACATAATTGCGTAAGCTTACCAACAACACAGAGCAACAGCGCTGTAGAGAGAGAGAGAGAGAGAGCCATTACATGCAGTAGCCTTTGGAGCCGGACCACTCCCCAAGCATCTCCGTAAAGGAGTCGATCCCCTCGTTCCCGCACTGGTCTCCGATACCTGCGCCGGAGCACAACCAACAACCTCAGACAAATCCTAGCACAAACAGGAACCGAATTGAGACGACGGACTCGAAACCCTAACCGTGCAGGACGATAAAGGGCACGGCGGAGGCCGCCGGCGCGAGCTCCGCTGAGGCAGCGAGGAGGAAGAGGAGGACGGCGGACAGCAGCGCGGCCATCGGCGGTAGCGACGGAGAGGTAGTTAGGGGCAGGGCTTCGCCTGTCTCCGGCAACCGCTCCCCCTCGTCGCCCTCCCCTCCGTGTGGGGCTTTGGCCTCTTCGCGAAGCGGAGAAACACTCACACTCTTGTTGAGGAGCGGAGTGGAGGGGGAAGGGGTAGCCAAGTGGCGGTTTGGTCGTGGGTCCCACGTGTCAGAGAAGTTGGTGCTACCGTTGGTAGCTCCTGAGTCCAAGCTTGGGTCCAGCTTGGGTCCAGTTGTTGCTAAGTAGCCGTCGAGCCGCTGACAAGCGGGCCTTTCGCTTTCGCTTGAAGAAAGAAACGCAGGCTACCTTGCCTTTTCTGCTCTCGTAATCCACGACGCCACTGGCTTAAGGTTGCGTCGGATCTTGATTCTTGATGATGCTTATACAGCAAGTTGTTGCCCACAAGCATTGTTTGTTGTGCCAACATTTGTCTTTAAAAGAAAGTATAATGTCAAAACCCACTAATTACTCGTCTCTTATCTACGTCATCTTGAGTAAAGAATAAAGCCAGTATATACAATAATCATCTCTAAAAATTGTCTCTAGATAAACACTAAAGCATTTAATTTAGACATTTAATATTAACTTCATCTTTATGGCTATTGGCAAAATACTAACTTTAACACTAAAAGTCGTTCGCATCGACTTTTAGTCGGCGATAGCATCTATGTTCCCATACGATGCTTGCTACTAAATAGAAGCGGGCTCTCTTCTATCTTATTTTTTCTCACTTTTTCATATAAGACAAAACTGACATGTACATGCTAATAGTAAATTAAGGTGGCCTTATTGTACTTGCTCCAAGGGTATCTCCAATAATACCACTTTAGCTGTTTCTTAGCTACATCATGTTAGTAAAATCTTACATGAAGTGAGAGAATGTAAGAAAAAAGAATGTGATGTCTCTTATGTAAGAAACAATATGGTCACGTAAACCAACGCAATAGCGATAGAGTATGGAAGTAAAATGTGATAAAAAATAATATTAAATAGTTAGATAAATGATTTTAGAAATGTACTATCAGAGATTTTGTCTCTAGTACTGTCGTTAGATGAGTTAGAATTCTTAGAGACAATCTCAAGGAATAAACTATTGTACATGCTTAGAGTGCGCTGCAATGCATAAACAACTCTTTCCAAGGCACCAAACCGGGCTGTCTACTGTTGCTGCCATTTGCACTAATTTCTCAAGCATTTGTACAGTTATTAACGGAACACAGGGAAAGACCACGGAGACAAAACCACTCAATAAGCATTATGGAACCCGACTCTTTAGTAGCACCTAGAGCATTTCGCAAGTGTTTTTATGATTTCGGTACTATATACATGGGAAGTGGGAGTCGAGGTTTAGTTTAGACCAGGTGATTGCACTTACCTTAAGCAAATGTGTGTATTTCGTGGCTAAAAAGAGCATGGAAGCGAACGGTGCAATGCAAACAAAAACAGGTCATATAAGGAGTAACTTACGATAAGGCACCATAGATTACAGGTGTAGGACAACATGGTAGCTGTTGTGAACAGCAAATTCCTGTGGCCAATGTTTATAGCCGGGACCCTTGCGCTCTAAAGTCCATTTCTACCACAGGCATCCTGTTATAGAACAAGAGTTTGGGCATGAGACTGCAGGTACTGACATATACTACCTTTCCTAAATCTTGAAAGATTCCCGTGCGCTGCTCACTTTGAGCCGAGCCGGTCGTGCGGCTCGGCTCGGCTCAAATTTTTTTTTTGTGTTTAAGTCCTTTGAAAAATTTATAATTACGTATCGGTCTTTTTCGCGTTTTTTTACGAATAGGGCCTTAAAAAACATGAATCTTTCGTAAGGGGATCCTAAATAGATACCAAAAAAACGTAGTGGCGTTTGGATCATTCCGGCTATTTTTTACGAAAAGGACCTTTTCGATTTAGCACGATCGCGGATCCAATTCAAAAAATCGCGGATCTTTCGTTAGATGACCCTTAATAGATACCGGAAAAAACGTAGTGACGTTTCGATCATTCCAATTTTTTTGTTACGAAAAGGACCTTTTCGATTTAACACGATTGTGGATCCTTCATTAGAGAACTCCAGATAGATACGAAAAAAGCGTGATTTCGTTTGTGTCCTTTCAGCTGTTTCGCTCATTTTTCTGACGATTTAAAAAAAACACCGTCGAAAAAGAAATTTTTTCTACGAAAAAATAATACGCGCGGTGTGTTACGTCGTGAAAAATTTTCTAATATATATATACAGTCATATGAAGTAAAGGCAAGTAGAACTATAGTTTGCGGCAAAAGTACAGATATCTCTTAAACTCCATATTAAAGTACATATCTCTTCCGCTTTTCACTCTATCTATCCATCGTATCACTCCCTGGGTTTAGAAAGCTGCTTTAATTGAAATATACTAGATAGTGCAGCGCGCTATGCCGCTGCCGCGCAAACCTCACTTCAGAGTTTTTTGTTGTAAAAATGGTAGAAGAATTTAAATGTAATTTGAAATATTTCGAGCTTAAAGAAATAACTGGATCTAAATGTATTCTTAAATCTTTCGGGTTTAAAGAACCAGCGCTCGAGCTGAATTTGCAGACTACGGTTTTTTTTTTGGCAAAATAACCGGTAGAAGGATTTAGTCATGATTTCAGATTTCTGGAGGGCTTTTTCACAAAAAAAAATATACCTTGCGGCCTAGTTGGTTTTCAAATCTTCTAGGCATAAGATATATTTCTAAGAGTAATTTTTACTAACATCTAATGAAAAAGCACAGCTAATTACGAATGGAAATAAGTTTGTCATCAACTAAGAGTATGGATAGTACATTACGGACCTTCTTAATGATGACCTCAACCTTATGTGCATCCTTATCCACTACCTCAGGAATGTACTCAACCTCCTCAGCCACATTATGCAGGAATATTTGATGATTTGCCCTGATTTTCTTCTGCCTTTGATCATTTGCTCTGTGATGTCTTATTGACATGCGATGGGACCACATGTCGGAGACATCTTGCAAATGATCAATTACAAAAACGGGCAAATCATCAAATCCCATTATGCAGGAAAATTTGGAATACAAAGACAAATTACGGTCGTAATACAAATCGATACAACATGTTTGCGTATTTATAAAAATCCAAATTACCCGAACACGAAAATCCGTGCACGATACACGAAAACCAAATTCGGCTAACCTTTAACCGGAATCAAATTCGGGTATGGGGGCCCCACCCCATACCCGAAATTCAAATTCGGCTATGCTATTATCGAAACTCAAATTCGGGTATGGGGTGGGGCCCCCATACCCGGAACACCATTTTTCGTTTAGCACCCAATACAAGACGCTCACAGTATAAAAATAAAATAGGACCCTAACGACGTCAAAAAATTTTGAAATTTTTTATGGAGATTCCTGATAAATCAGTGATATTACCATAAAAATTTCAAATGATTTTAAGATCTGAGGAATTTTTTAAAATTCAAACAATACAACTGTCCTGATAAAACGCTGGCCGACAAGTTTGAACCGAATGAAAGATGAAACAAACCACGTTAGAAAATTTTAAAATTTTTTGTCCATGGTTATGATGCATCACTAATGTTCCTATAAAACTTTCATATAATGATCAAGCTCTATGAATTTTTGAAAATTCAGACAGTGTTAGTGTCCGATATGGCAAAATTCAGACAGTAGCACTGTCTGAATTTTTAAAAATTTATAAATCTTGTCGAATATGGCCGAAAAATGACGGGAAAAAGCACGGGCGGCTCATAACGTGGCATAGCACTTCAGTGCGGTGAGATGGTCGGACGTTGGCGGCATTTTGTTACCAAAATCGGAAAAGGCACTCGCGCACGCAACGACAGTGAATCGTGGCCACTTAGGGTTTTCGTAGTCTCCAGGACAGTAGGACATGGTCCAAAAATGCAGAAAAAATCAAGGGCGGCCTACGCAATGCGGGCTACCACTTACGTATGGGCGAGATAATGGGACGTTGCCTCGGCATTTTGTTGCTAAAATCGAAAAAGCACTTGCGCCACGAAACCATGGAAACTTTTACGACGTCGAAAAATTTTGAAACTCTTTATGGAGGTTCCGATATATCGATGATATTACCATAAAAATTTTAAATTATTTTAAGATATGAGGAATTTTTAAAATTCAAACAATACATATATAAGGGCACATACACCAAAGTTCGGATGATAAAATAAGCAATAGATTAGATGATATTACAATGGCATTACAACAAAGATTTAACTACCTAACGAAAGCACTGTCGTCATGGTGGAACAAATGATCGTTCGCCTATCTGGATACAAACGAGAATGATGTCATACATTTTCGCATATTACCCGACCGCTCTAATTTTGCGATTTGTCCTCGGACACCACTCAATCCCTACTATGAAAGAACTCCATGGGGTTCCGCAGGCTCCCGGTATGTCCGCCGATTGGGTGGCCTATGCCGTCGCCTCGGGTGTGTAACATTTAATTTTTGTTTCTTTTTATGTGGATTCGCCCTCCCATATGGGCATGTCATCCCGATTCATGGCTGCCCCTATGTTAATACCACGGGTTCCGGATGGTCTGCAAAACGAGTCAAGGATTTGATGCGTGTTGCGGACCTCGGCGGCCGCTTCCCTTGTCCCTTCTTCGAGAAGAGGAACCTCCTGCACTTCTGTGGTTTGGCTGTTAGGCGGAGACATGCGAGACGCTCGCTGTTTCGCTCGCACTCCACTATATGGTGCAGAGCTTTGTGTTGGGCTTATCCTTGAACAACCTAAGCGTGCCTGCGATCATACTGAAAGATGCCCGCTTGGTGGTTGCATAACACCGTAGGCGTACTCGGGGTTTGGCTTTTCCGGCAGAGTGGCACCACGGAGAGGTTGTTCCCCGCTTATCCCATGCAAGTTGCTCGAGATGTGGGTGGTACGTCTCGGGTCCACCGGTTGAAGTACCAAGACCGCTCATCCTCGGCCAAGGGCACCAGAGAATCGCCGATGCTCGCTAGATCACCGTGGCGGTATCAACCATCGCCTCAAGGCCATGTACGCAAACGTCGGGGCTTTGGGTGGCCCCGAGGAGGTTCCTCCGTTGACTTGAATGTCCTTTTGAACTCCTGTGCGATGAACGGTTTAGAACTACTACTTTGTGAGTTTAACATGAGTATGACGCATGGAACTCATCGACGGTTGGCCCTTGCACACCGCCCCGAGCTCGGGTCGATCTAGAAAAGGACATATCCCGCGGCCTCTCCCACGGGTGAACTTCTCGGCGGTAGGGCGTCGTGGCGCTTGTAGAGAAATTCGAGTCACGCCGTTCGGTCCCGTCGATCCATTGGAAGAAGCAACACCGGTCCTCGTCTTTGAGAAAAGAAAGAACGATGCATGAGATGGTAGTGTTACCTCAGATTGTGTGGACACCAAGAGGTTTACCTCAGAGGTGCGCACAACAAGAGCGTGTGTGGCGGCCGTCTCTCCATGGGTAGATTGCTCCATCTTCGCGGAGGTTGCAAATCGATTTGGGTCGGGAAACTCCGGCAGAATCAAGCGCCGACGCTACTTGCATCCGGATATTCGGCGGGATGACTTCGCTTCAAGAGGCGACAGAGAAACGACATTGTGCCCTAATTTGTGTAGATTCGGTGGCGTTTATTCTTTGGTTTGGTCTGTGTTGGATGTCTACCCCTCGACTGTTTTATAGTGGTGGTGAGGGTTACTCCACACAACTACAAAGACTTGTCCATTTTGTCGGCCCGGCATCCTCTCGTGAAAAGTCGCACGCGTGTCACCCATCATCAAAGCCGCACGACACATGCCTGGTGAGATTCCCCGCCACCACCATCCAAATTACTTGCATGCGGCTTTGATGATGTGTGACAGTCATGCGGCTTTGATGATGTGTAGTGGCATCCCCCTCTAGACGAGGACGCCCCAGCCCCCGCCCGATCCACCTCGACGCACGTGTCCCCTTTACACGGACGTGGCAGCCCCCGCAAAGACGAACGAGGACGCCCCGGGCCCCCGCCCGATCCACCTCGACGGACACGTGTCGCCTTTACACGAGGACGTGGCAGCCCCCGCAAAGATGAACGAGGACGTCCCGGGGCCCCGCCCGATCCACCTCTCGACGCACGTGTCGCCTTTACACGGGACTGTCACTTTCTAAGAAAAGTTGCATGACTTGTCACCCATCATCAAAGCTACACGACCGCCACCCACCGCTTACCGAGATGGGTAGTCTTTGTGTCGCTTGGTGGTCTGCAGAGTTTTGTCGAATCATTTTGAGAAAGCTGAAAGTAGCCTGCTATCACATCGCATTGTGAAGGTTGTGGTGTGCGTCGTCTATTCGTCCACTCTGAGAAAGTGTGCGCATTTAACAAGACATGGGTGATTTGACATTATCATGAGCTACAATTAAAAATGTCGACAACTTAAGAGAAGCCGCATCATCAGATACGAAGATGACAACACATGAGTGATTTGACAAGACTAGTAGATACAATAAATTAAGAAAGACAACTTCAGAGAAAGCTGGCATCGATTTATTTCAAATTTGGCAACACAAGAGTGATTTGACATAATGGGGCAGAGAACATTTCACACATAATCAAAGCCAAATGACTACATACTGGGTGGATTGGGGCACCTCCTACGATCGTGCCCAGGTTGTTTACATAATTTGCATTTTCGCAAACCGCCCACCGCATCGGCCCGCGTCCATGTCACCTTGCAACTGTGCCCTTGGCCTCCCATGTTGTGTGCGTCTAGTCGCGGGATATGGTTTCGTGTTGGGCCTTCCATAATCTTGTAGTTCGCTCCGACAGAACGAACTCATCTTAGGACGCCATGTGTTCTTCAAAGCATGCGCGTGTAGTAAGGCGAGATGAACTGTGATGCATCGTTCCCACCCATGTCGCGACATCTGGCGAGCACATGGGAGCACGGAATGTGTTGAAGCTTGCTTGTTGCACGTGCACGCCACTTGCTCGCCTCTAGCCGACATTGTTGTACGGTGTCCCCGCGAGATACCGGATGCATGTCTGCGCTTGCACATGACCTCAAATTTATTCGTCCCGTGTCATAAATCCTTGTGCGGTGGAAGTCGCCTTCTTCCTTCTCTCCGCGAGCATCTTCTCCACTCTCGGTGCGTCTGTGATGGCGATGCCTCGGCCGCTATACGCGATCTCGAAGTAATCACCACACCCAGAGAATGTGAGCTCAATGATTGAACACAACGGAAGAGCGCCAAGACACCCTTCAAGACGTTGTTGAACGCCTCGCTATGTTCGTTGTCATCACGTTGTACCTATGATGGTATCGTCTGCCTTTTATGGAAATGAATACAAGAAGGCGTTAAGTTATGGTTCGTCCATACCTCGCTCCGTTCGTGTCGTGGAGTAGCGCCCACCGCTCCGCTGGTTTCCCCGCGATCCACTGGCTGAAGGTGGGCCGAGTCCGAGAAACCACGGTCTGGCCTCCCACCATTTGCGAACGGAGTTGCTGCTCCTGGGATTGGTCGTCCTCCATCATCTTCTGTGTGGTCTCGTGTAGCTGCGTCCATATCGCGTTGAACTTGTGTGTTTGGTTCTGCAGGCACATAGCTTTGAATCTCTTGACCAGGGCCTTGTTCTTGTACCTTGTGTACAGGTTCGCACCAAGGTGGCGCATGCACCATCTTCTCTCGACATCGGGCCAGCTAGTCTCGGAGGATGTGCTGTCGTGCATGACATCCAACGCGTGGAGGATGCCTTTGTTCCTGTCCGAGACAACGCATACGCGCTCTCGAGTACCGACGACCCGGCTCTTGAGTAGAGTCAGGAACCACAACCAACTGTCATTGTTCTCGCTCTCGACGAGAGCGAACGCCACCGGGAGGATTTGGTTATTTGCATCAGCAGCGAGTGCAGTCAGCAGTGTCCCGTGGAACTTCCCACTAAGGAATGTCCCGTCCACGCATATGACTGGTCTACAATACCAAAGCTTCGATGCATTGACCGAATGACCGAATATCTCGATGAGGTACCGGTCCGCCGAAATGATGGACCCGCTTTCTAGTATGATGGGCTCATCGGCATCGCGAATCGAGTGCGGGTTCGCTCATGGCGATCTTCCGCGACAACCTAGGGGCATAGTTGAAAGACTCCTCGAATCCCCGAACAACATCTTCAATGCCTTCGCCGCTCTCCATGCCGTATGGTGCGTGATGACCATCCCGTTCTAGTCCGGACCTCCTCGATAATTTTACGAAGTCATCCCTATGTCCGTTCAACAATGGTCACGAGGAGCCGAGCTATGAACCTCGCGTCCACAAGTCGGTTCATGTTCCTTATGGACTCCTCCGGTGCGTATGAGGCCTATTTCTACTTATGACAAAGTAGTCCTCGTGCTTGGGTGCGTGAACCCGTACATAGAAAGGACAATCCGAACCGTGCACCTCACCTCATATGAGGAGGGCTCCAACCGGAGACAGTGTGCTCCGTCTTGTCGTGATTCGGCATAATTGCTAAGAAAGTGAATGGCCTCCGCCTTATTACGGAAGCGTTGGCGGTTTGGACATCGTTCGAGTACCCCAATGCGGATATATTATCAGAATCCGTGAGGGTACAATCCAACTGACCGATGGCCCTGAAGTATTGTATAGCCGGTGTTGGGTCATCATTGTCCGCCGCTTCTTCATCCCCGCTTCCGCCGTCTTCATCATCCATGCATTCCCCATCCACCTCCGCCGCCTCAGCTTTCTTCTTCGCCTCCCCCCGATGCCCCCTCCTCTACAATTGATGGTTCGGGTGGTGCATGTGATATGTCATGTTCTACTGCTCGGGAGGTAGAGGCCACCTCTCCGGGCTCGTCTTGGTAGCAATATCTCCACGTATACTCCTACCTCAAAATTCTCTTCACCGCTTATGACATACAAAGCCCACGCGCTTTCATTAAAGAACGAGAAGAGCGTGTACACAACCATCGAGTGTTGGGGACAAACCGTGGGCTAACCCCATCGAAGCGAACTCATGTCGTCTCAAGGTTCACCTTGATGAGAGCGATGACATGTGATTTGAGCCGCCAGAGTTCATTCGGGTGGCTATTGTGCTATCTACGTGTGAAGCAGTTATCAACGCTCACGACTCTCCGTGCAAAACTACGGGCCGTTCTCGAAATAAATTTTAACAGCATGTCCATCTCAGAGTAAATATCGCACTATTAATGCACTAAATACCTAATAACACAAAAATAATACACATTCATGACGATTTCTAACTAACCTTGTCAAAGCTGCATCAAGTTCAATAAAAGCCGAGCGATGTGCCAATAAATCTTCACGAAGATTACGCAATATGAGAATCCCGAATGAAATAAATAAAAATTTTGAACTTTGTGAAAATTTCAACAAGCTATGAGTACCAACACACTAATATCTCGCTCCGGTCTCTCTGTTTGCCTTGCCTTGCCAACACGCTCTCTCTTTGTTGTGACGTTACAATGCCATCGCAAAGGATTTATAGCAAGGGAAAGGAAGGATGCAGCTCTCATAGGAATCCGCTCGATCGGTGCTTTTGGTAGCGATGATGCCAGTGAGATTCCGCCACCACCATCAAATTACTTGCATGCGACCTAGGGATGAAAGCGGATAGTAATTCGGATATCAATTTTTGTCTTTGTTCTTCAATGGGAAACAAATAGGATATAGAATTTTCTATCCGAATTCATATTCTTGTTTGTGGTGTTGAGCTTATTCAAATTCATAAAAATGAACCTCAAATTCATTATATATTTATTTAAATGATAGAAACAAAATTCGGATATCAATCGGATCACAGATTCTGGATATTTTTTCACCTTTTTATTTATGGGAAGCAAATAATGCGTAATTTTTTATCTAATTTTATAATCTTATTTTTTATAATGAGCTTGCTAAAGTGTTAAAAAATGAAAACCAAAATCGTTATATATCTATTTAAAAATGTAAATTTGTTTAGAAATTCGGATATCCGTTTCATCCCTAATGCAACTGTCATTGACCTTTGCCGAAACGTGAAATTTCGGGTATGGGGACATAACAGGTCATGCAGCTTTGATGATGTGTAGTGGCAGGTCGTGCAGCTTTGATGACGGGTGACTGGTCGTGCAGGTTTGATGATGGGTGACAGGTCATGCAGCTTTCATGATGTGTAGTGACAGGTCATGCAGCTTTCATGATGTGTAGTGGCAGGTCGTGCAGCTTTGATGATAGGTGACTGGTCAGAACCGCGGGCGCAGGGCACTTAAGTCTGCATCTAAGTGATTTTGTGACATAGCATGGGGGGCCTGGGGACGTCCTCGTTCGTGCTGCCAGGGGCCTTGCCACGTCCCCGTGTGAAGGGGGACACGTGCCCGTCAGAGGTGGATCGGGCGGGGGGCCTGAGGACGTCCTCGTTCGTGCTCTATCATCTTTACCATTGTTAGAGATCTATCGTAAAATATGCGAAACAAGAGGGTTGATATTCTATAACCTTTGCTCTATCTGAAGCTGCTATATACTTGTGACCAAATGTGCTCTAGATTTGTGACTCGAAATGAGCCATGGACAGGCACTTTAAGGATCTAATATAGTCCTCGATAGCTAATATAGTCCTCGAGATAGTACATCTTCTATCTTATTCTGTAAAATAAAGAGAAGAGGTATTAGCAACAAAGATGACACGTATAAAAGACACTTTTGCCTCAAAGAGAATACTTATTGGGAACAAAAAGCACTAGAAAATAGTGGTGCATATAACCCATCCTTGGAAGAGAACAAAATAAACATGTTTTGAGTCCATTTCTTTGATAGGAATGATTACAACACTGCACTTGAAAGCGATACTTTCTTTGTTTTCCATTCCATAAAAACCATAAACCAAGAGCGAGCCTAGATCGGTTGGTGGGAGGTGAGGTTGTATACCCCTACTACCTGTGTTCGAGTCCTCTTCAACTCGATTTGGGTGACTATTTCTTCTTGACTAAATTGATCGTAGTTCCTTGGTATCCATCATAAAAAAGCCATAAACCAAAGAGAAACTCAACAAGAAAGGTAAACAAAAATCATAAATATCTTCACGAACTCCAATTCTTCCAAATAGCTAGCATTTGAGGACTCATTGTCTCCTCAATGCATTTCTTTGTGACACGACAAAGTTGCGGATTTGGTGGCATTGCTCACCGAGGGGCTCGGTGGGCTTCACGAGGAACGTATTCACGAACACGTCTTGACAGATCCCGCATGTGTCTTGGGGTGGAAACATTTGTTGGAGGTGTCTGAATGATCTGCTTGGTTAGGTACATCAATCTCCATATGGTTATGCAACCCAAATGGCACACAATGGCGAGGCTACCAACCCGCACCATAACATCATTTGCTCGGACGGGACTATTGATCGAGCAGTATCCGGTTGGAACCATGCGAGCCATTGCGGACAGAGTATCAACTTCAACGCATCTGGTTCCGCAACTCGGAAGAGATCCGATCGAGATGGGTTCTCAAGCGCCATCCTAGCGTGTTCGAACCACAGAGCAATCTCTAACATAACCCTCATTGTCTTGCAAACCCAAATGAGTCATGGACTCCGGCCTCCACCCTAGCATGGTTTGAGTCCGAAAAGGGATGCGGCGTGTTGTCGTTTGATCCGAAAAGCGGGATGCGGCGTGTTGTCGTTTGATTTGAAAAGGTGGTGCAGCGTGTTGTCGTCTCAGCCCGAGCAGCGTGGTGCAGAGTGGTGTCGTCTCAGTCTGATAAAGGTAATAGGTGTGTGACAAAGCTAGTAGCTGATGTAGTATATAGGTACAGATGAAACACATCACAGAGCAGATGATGTACCAAAGTTAGGTATTCTTGACTTTTGGACTCGGATAACCACTACCGGTGGTCCAAATCAAATCGGTGGTCATTTGTCGGATTTATAAATCTGATCAATCCTTCCTGCCTTTTCTTTTGTGGCATGTGTTATAATCTCAGCTTTAATAGATTTGTTGATTATATGATTCACCTGCCATGTCTGATGCTTGTCAGCTTATTCATGTAGATCTAGATGTCGGTGACTCTGAAAGGCTTCGATCTCAAAAAGATAAACACATGAAAGATTTTGAAGGCATGGAGGAAGACTTGCAAACGCTTCAAAAAAAGCAGATGCAATTAGAAGATAGAGAGGCAAAAATCGCAAGCAAAAGGTTTCATTTTTTTATGTTTATTCACATAATTAGATTTAATTAGTGTCCAGTTGTTTATGATAATGCTTACCAATCTAGTTTTTTTCCCTGATACTGCTTATCTATCCAGTTGTTTCTGATAGTGCCTATCTTTTAATTGTCATAATTCCAGGAAGGGATTAGTGACGCGATGAAGTCCCAAAAGAAGAGGAGAGAAGAAACACAAAGGCGTGTTGGTATGATACTTTTTCCTGTTCTGTTGCATGTAGTTTTGCTATTTTTCTGTCTCGATTCGTTTGCTATTTTTCTGTCTCGATGCGCGGCGCGAATCGAATCGATTCTCTTCTGACCCGGCCCCACGCGTGCAAAGACCTAGCGCACGCCAAGCGACGCTGGATGCGGCCGGACGTCGGTGGCGGCTCTGAAATCGGCGGCGCAAACACCGGCGGACGTCAGCGGCTAAAGATGGCGTTTTTCCACGCGTCGATTTTTTCATCCGGACCCCAGCCTGTCCTCCGCGCGTGCCCTGTGCCCCCATCCACCTCGGCGACGCACGTGTCCCCTTTACACGGACATGCCCGGCCCCCGCAGCCTGACGAGGGCGACCCGTGCCCCCGCCCGATGCACCTATGACGGGCACGTGTCCCCCTTCACACGGGGACGTGGCAAGGCCCCCAGCAGCACGAACGAGGACGTCCCCCGGCCGCCACGTCCCCGTGGGCGCCGGGCGGCAGCGTCGCCTCGCCGCTGCCGCCGGGCGCCCGTGGGCGGACTGGCCGCGGGCGTGCTTTCGCCGCCCGCTTCGCCAAGCCGCCACGTGGATCGATCGCCGACGACGGCGAGCGTCCTCGCCACTGCTTTCGTCGCCACGGGTGGCAAGACTGCCGGGCGGTTGCTTCGCTTCGCCGCCAAAGCCGCCACGTGGATCGGTCGCCGGGCGAAAGTATCGCCTCGCCACTGCTTCCCGAGCCACGTGGGTCGGCACTGGTGGTGGGCGTGCTTTCGCCGCCAGATATAGATACATCTGCCAGCGGTTTCATATACGCTTCCTTCCGCCCTTCAACTTTCACTTCTTCATCTTCTTGGTCTAAGCCTTTTGCCTTCTTCGTCTCCATGGCAGCCTCCATCCCTGCCTCCACCGCGGACTCCGCCACGGTGAAGAGGATGGCCATCATCGCGCCGAAGGGCACCTTCCGCTTTCGGCCGGGGACCTCCACGCCCTTGTGCCTCTCCGACGAGATCGTCGTCCACACTGGCACTAATGGTCGGCTTTGGTCCGCCTTTCTCCGACTTCTTTCTCACGCCCTCCATTTTTATGGGGTCCACCATCTTCACCTCACCCCAACTCCATCGTCTTCCTTTCCATCTTCGCATACCTCTGTGAAATGTTCATGGGGGTGATGCCGAATCTTCCCCTCTTCCGCTACTTCTTCATCTGTCGCGCCTCCACCGACAACGAGGTAGTGGGGAGCTGCTATTTCCGTCTTCGGATGAGATGGCCTCCGCTACATTGCCTTCGGCCAGATCCAATCGAAGGCATGGCGTGCGCGATCGGGTCAGACATCAACGATGACAATGAGTCGGCGCTTAGGGGTGCCACCGAGCAGCCGAGGTCTCCGAAGCGGAACTTCATGGCCGAAGAGATGGCAGAGCTCCTCGCCATGGCGGCCCGCGTCAATAGACTGCGGGACGCCGGATTAACTGGGGCGCTGGTGACCCGGGACTTCATGTCCCGGAGAATCAGCCCCCTTCGTCGCCGCGTCCGCCCTGCATGGCAATATCTGACGGCAACGACGCGCCGCGTGGCTGGCGTAAGTCTTAATTTTCCTTTAGCTTTTTCTCGCGCACATGCTTCTTTCTGGGGTTTCGTACCAACCGGCAGCCACCCTTTGTCTTTTGCCAGGCGCGGGAAACCTGGAGGAGTCAGTCCTCAGGAGATGGGTCGCCGCGCTAATGCAGCAGGCCCCAAGCAGCGCAGTTTTTCCGGCGGCGGCGCGGCCGCTCGCCGACTTGGAGCACGCGGAGCGCCTGCAGGTTGTCAGGTTGTTCCCGCCGATGGACTCCACAGGGCCTGCCGTGGTGCCACCCCGCGGCCCGCTGGTGATTAGGGATACGACCACCGCCAACGACGCCACGAGCAAGCGGCCAATGCCGGGACGCCACGGGCTCGGACCCCAAGAGGGTCCGGTCACGACAAACTCTGCCACGCCACCCGACGGCGGCGGCATCTTCATAAGGCGGCGGCGCAGACCGCCTCAACCATGACTTCACCTCCGGTGTCGACGCCTCATGGCGCCCGACCGGTTCCTTCACCGACACTTTCTCCCGGCCGGTCCCAACGATCATGGCGCCAATATCTTCGACCACGGAACCTGTGCCACCGCCCATCGGTGGCCTCACGCCCCGATGGCGCTCTTAACGAGTGCGCCAAGCTTCCTCAAGACGCACCGAGGGCGCAGACGCCTAACGCCGCCGAGGCGGCAGATGCCTCCGCCAGATGCCTCCCGCGCCGCCGCGATGAGGGCGAGGAGGACGTCCCTAGCACCAGCGCTCCGGACGCCTTGCCCTCGCGCCGCCATTGCCCCGCCGGCGCTTGGTCGAGCTCTTCACCGAAGTTTGGCGATATTCATGCCGCCTGGCACCGCTATCGCTACGCCGCCAGGCATGGGGCCCGAGACGGCCAAAGAATTGGCGTCGATGGCGGCGAGGTGGAGCGGGAAGCGAGAGAGAGCGGCGGCTTTAAGCGCAGAGAGGGCTAACACGACCGCCATGCAATGACGCGTGCGAGAGAGTCAAGAGCGGGCCCAGAGGGCCGAGGCGGCCAAGACTTCGGAGCTCGAGTCCTTCTGCTGCGGCGCAACCTCGCCATCATGCTCAAGAAAGCCTTCGGCACACGAAAAGGTGCACGAACCCTTAAGGTGGCGCCGAATCGCCGCCGAGGACTCCGTCTTTGCCATTCGCCGCGACCAACCAGCCGCGGAGGCACTCGGGCCGCTGAAGCCCTTGCCGCCGCTTCTGCCAGAGAGGGCGGAGGTCGCGATCATGACCGCGACCTACACGCCGCTCATTCGCCCGGTCGCGCCGCCGCCGATCCCATGGCGGTGGTGACGGCCGACATCGAGGAGACGCGGCCTTGAAAAGTGAGGCGCTTGTGCGTGGCCGCGAACATGTGGCCGGATCTGCCGCAAGTAGAGCGGCCGATCATGGACGTCTCCACTCCGCTAGCCGTGGAAGGCGATGATGGCGGCGAGCTCGACTTCGCAACGATGCGTGAAGGGCACGCAACCTTGTTGTTCTTTTTAGTTTTATTTCCTTTTGCTAACTCGCTCTGCGTGTACAAATACTTGGGCGTAATTCAAATAAATGTGGATATTTCTTAGATAATGTTACCTGCAAGCTTATCTGTTTTGTATGCTCGAATTTGCCGGGTTAGATCGTTAGGTGACCAAACTTTAGATAAAAAGCGTTCTTGCATGATCTTACGTTCTTGCATGATCTTACGTTCTTGCATTTTAGTTCATTAAGTGTTTGCAATTTAATAGTTATAATATCGAATTCAAGATGCAAAAATTATTTAGATTAATAGAATGAATCTAAACATCAATTTGTTGTATGATGTACATGTGAATAGTATTCATTTCTTAATTAACATTGCATAAGATTTAGTTTGAATACACTAGACCTATTATGATAGGTTACTTGCCGATATCTTCGTGCTTTTTAATAAGGTTACGGTAATACAAACATCTTAATTATAGATTTCTTCATTGTTATGGAGTCATTAACTCACATTACCAAGTTTGGCAATCATAATACTTTAGGTTATTCTCGCTAATGAGATTAATATTTAAAGCATAACGGAATAAGATTATTTGTACATATTATGGTAGTCTATACTTTGGAGGACGTTTCTAAATTGATTTTATAAATTTTAGGGCTTAGATGATTCATTATATTTACTTACGAAAAGGCTTACGTGGTATTATGAAGTTCACGTTATACGAGATCGGCGTGAATGGAGAACCTAATGATTAACATTAAGGGTTTTTGCTCTAACTAATTTTATATGACAAGCAAATCGTAATTGAGATGTTTTTCTATGCTTTGGTTGCGCATATACGAGGTATGTTTCGGACCATTTTCCCCAAAATTTATGTTTAGTCGAGTAGTTTTACAAGCCACCTAAAAGGCTTAAGTATTTACGAAGCGCACGGTTTGTGAGCGTTCTGGTTCTTGCTTTAGTAGGATTCGAAAAAGGGCAATTTATAATTGACATATTATTCTGGAATATGGTATTATACGTACTAAACAGCTATGTTTTAACATTTACCTTCAAATTTACATTTAGACGACATACATTACATATTGTCGAAAAGGTTTAAGTAATATGGTTTTCGTGCAGTTTGTGCTCACCTAAGGTATTTGTGGCAACAAGTTTTATATGTGAAGAAGGTTATAAATGAAATGTTTCTCCAGATTATGGTAGTACATATATCATATAATGCTAGTGAACTATCTTTCACTATTTTTCCTTTATATAAGATATTTTACGTTGCCAAAAAAGCTTATATGACCATTTTGGCTAGTTGTTGGTCTGCGGTGAAGTCGTGAGTTCAATTGATTCAAAAGTGGTCTTAACAATTTCGAAATTTTGTAGAAATTTTTTGTTGACAGAGAAAGGCATATAGTTTCCATTTCTTTTGGTTTCATCCCAATCCCTACTGTGGTTTAAGAGTAGTAATTCATCAAATTTGACAGATTTTATTACGCTTTTTAATTTTTGAGCTATGTAATAAATTGCAAAAATTTTGTAAAAATTATATTTATGCATCTTATGTGTCCTATTATTTTATAAAATTATTTTCTTTAGTATGTTGTTTGATATTTGCATGTGTTTCTTTAATGTATTACTTTGGGTATTTAAAAGTCCTTAATTCAAAAATCAAACCCGCTTTAAAAATCAAATCACTTTATTCATATTTCTTGCATTTTGGGATGTTCTGATCTTGTAAAAAATGTCATTGTCTCCTTGGCGCCCCACCCCGCCTTACGGTGAAGTCCTCAGGGTGTATGAGTCAGGGCATGTGTCTCCCTCCAGTCTCATGACTGTGATGGCTCGTACCTCCCGTGCTCGCTTAGGTAGGTCAAAATGCTCGCCTTGTGGAAGGAGGCCTGTTGGAATGTGTCTTGTCCTCCGCTCGCATGGACCTGGTTGTACCATGCACTTGCATCCTCTGTCCCTAGGGGAGCCGTATAGAGTACGTCGCCTGCTCCATGTGAGGTCCCCGCCTCGTAGGGAGGAGGTCCATCTTCTTTGCACACCGACCAAGTAGCCCAAAGAAGGAAGGTAAGGCGGACATGAAGTCAAACTCAAAATCTCCGGCTTCGCTCCAGTGTTGTGTGTGACTCATGTCAGTCCCGAACGAGTGTGATAAATGGGGCACCTCCGGTCGTGAGGAAGGACCGGGTCGTCGTCGTGGTGTCGCGAAGGCCTCACCGGTACTTCAAGCGGGGGACGAACGACGTCGCGATGAATGGCTCGGTGCATGGGGCGTGGATGCACGACGTCGGCGTCGTGCTGCACGCCAAGACGGAGGGACGACTCATGCAGACCGCTGGCTCGTGAGTTACGGCGAGGTCCATGGGAGCATCTTCATAGGCTGCGGCGGAGGGCGTGAAGATCCTCCAAGACGACGGATCGCCGAGAGGAATCGGGACCCCTAGACGCGAGGTACCGTCTCATCTCGATTTCTGGTGACGAGGAGCTAGAGGTGCTCGCAGTTTGGGCCGCAAGTTGATCCGCTTGGGAATATAGCTCCGATGCCTCCACAGTTCTGCATGGCGATATGGGTGTATTACAACTTGGGTAGAAAATTTACTAAGACATTAGTACGATATTGGGAGTACCAAAATATGGACTTGTCGAGATCGGTCCTCTGGATAGGCCATGGCTCATTCTCGACCTCGACCTCCCCTTCGAGAAAGTGGGGCGCGTGCGAACGCGGTACCATTCAAGGTAGTTGTCATATTCGTCGGGTCATATGGCCCGAGAGGATGGACAACCTCTGGCTACTCTCTCCATCCATCGTGTAATATGCGGAGCGTGGGCGACGGTCCGATTCATCTGCGACCGCACTTCCTTCAGCGCTTCTCCTATAATCGCAAGGACGTAAGATTTTGAAATTTGCATATAGGGGGCAAATATTTAAAATAATTAAATGCATACCCATGAGAGTCCCCGGCGTCATGATCTTTGAACAGGACTAGTTGCCGCACCGAATCGCCTCTGGATCCGTTCGGGCGAGTAGACCTCGACCACGTTCATGTACAAAAGGAAGCACGTAGTCATCCACGGCCGTGGTCGACTGCAACAAGAAGAGATCGGCCGTCGATCGCAAGCTCTTGGCTTGTTCCATGGTCCATGGATCCCGGTGACATGTTCTGCGGTCAAGAAGTCCAAGTCGGCGATAACACGCATGTAGCTCAGCGTGGTCACCAAACCGACAACCATCGTAGCTTGGCGTGCATCCAACGGTGCCCCATTGTAGGCGAGTGGCCTCCGGCATGTCATCTTCTATGACAACAGTAGTACCTCCTCGTACCTCCGTAGAGATCGGAAGGTACTCCCAACTCCACATCTGAAGGAGTTGCAGGCATCCAGTAATAGTGCCCCTGTAAGTATGCCGTTTGCATGCATCGCACAAACCACGGTAGGTGTCCGCTAGGATCGCAGATCCCCACCGTAGGGTCGATGTCATTAAGGTTCTTGGCTAATCGACGAGCAATCCACACGATGTCGCGGAAGATGATGTCTCCGTGATGCGTCGTGAACATGACACCACCCGACAAGTAGTCTGTACACTTCGTAGTGGCGCCCCACACCATCTTAAATCGCATCGAGGAGGGCATAGATTGTATTCTGTAATCCTCAGTAGCCAAGTCATGGAGACACCATTTTCCTTCATTCAGTATGGGACACCGAACCGCATGAACTCCGGATTAAGAGAGTCCATAATATCGTGCACATTACAAACATGAAATAACGTTATGTCATGTAATACCTCTCCGCGATGTCTTTGCAGAAAATCTTTGTTTCTTTGGGTCGAGGAAGAACCAACTACCGTCCCCGATGGGCGGTAGGTTAGCATGGCCACATCCTTCAAAGTGATAGACATCTCACCGAGCGGTAAGTGAAAGGTGTGTGTCTCGCCGCCATCATCGGTCGACGAGACCCAGAAGAAGTGCACAATCGATGGCGAGCATGGGTGTGGTCAAGCCTCCTGCGAGCTGAGCCCCATCCATGAGGAGCGCAAATGGTAGTAGACCTGCACGAGCTAGTGGAATGTGGAATCGATAATCTAGCTTTTTTATCTTGTGTAGTGATCGGCTTGCAAGAGGGGAAAACTGAAACATTAACGACAAAGTGGTTATGCATCTTCAAAAAAAGTGATGGCACGTAATATAGTAATGCGTCGGACCATAGTTCCTGCAGAAATTGCCCTCGCACGATGTGGGGCATCGACTAACTCATGGAGTAGCTCTGGGACTGCAATGGCCGCCATCACGTCTGCTCAAACGAAACGGCTCAGAACATACCGTGCAAAACAAATGCTAAAAACACACAAAAATAAGTCGCTACAACAACTACACAAAAATAAGTCGCTACAACAAATAGATAAATTAATGTCGCTAATACAACTGCAAAAAAATTTGGTCAGTACTAGAAGCGTCTACATATTATTACTGTTACTATAATTTTATGTTATGCTACTAGACCGCTTATTCTACATATTATTTTAGTACTACAGCAATATCATAGTAATGTTCCTAAAGATTAAAAACTACTTGTGTGAAGCTGTGATGAAGACCGAAATTTCTTGATCTCTTCTCTATGAACTCTCTCTTTTCTCAACGCTCAAAGAATGCCGAATGCAAGAGCTCAGGATCGTTGATCTCGCTCTGCGTCGTCATTTATAGAGAGGAAATGAGTCGGCGTGTGACTCCTTGACCGGGGCGGATTGCGACGCGCGATTGTCAACGCGTGTGAAGATTCTCGACAACGCAAGGCAGCCACTTTCTCTGCATGCGAGGCGTTGGAATGGATCACTTTCTCCGCATCGAACGCATGCATGTGGGCGGACCGGTGTTTCTCCACATGAGAACGCATGCATGCCGGTAAAAGTGATTGATTGCCAATGTACGAGACATAGCACAAAACCCAAGTGATTGATTGCCTACGACATAGCACAAAACCTAATGTCTGAGACATGCATGCCAGCCGAAAGTAATCAATCGCTAGCCGAAAGCATGAGAAGATGGGGGCTTTAGCCGGGTTTTGAAATTCCGGGTATGGGGGCCCCACCCCATACCCGGAATTTGAGTTTCCGGTAATGGCATAGCCGGAATTTGAATTTCCGGGTATGGGGTAGGGCCCCCATACCCGGAATTTGATTTTCCGGTTAAAGGTTAGCCGGAATTTGGTTTTCGGGTATCGTACATACAGATTTTCGTGTTCCGGGTAAGACTGGGTTTTTTGTAAATACGCAAACATGTTGTATCGATTTGTAATTACGGACCGTAATTTGTACTGTATTCCAAATTTTCCCATTATGCAGGGATCCATTCTCCGGTAGGGAATTGGCTAGATTAGCAGCTAGCTTATCTGTCACCTCGGCGGCGTGCTCCACAACCTCCAAAGCAGTTTCCACGTTTTCGATTGCCTCGCCTAACATAACAAATTAGCAACCCAATCATTGCAATAAGAACTGAAGTGTATGGGCATGCGTTCATGATAGTTCACGTTGTTTGCAATTAAGTTGATTTGCCAATAACCCATAAGCAATTCATGGACTATGGAGATGATTAACACCGGTGTCGTTTTCAAAATTAGCATTTGTATTGTATGGATCTAAAAGAAACCAAAGTAGTATTGGATTTTGTATGTACCTTCGACCTTCCTGACCCTCTTGTAGAATGGCACGGCCGTGTAGACCACGGCCCCAAGCACCATCTGCACCCTGATAAAAAAAACATCAGAGATGACCAATCCCAATAAATCCATCTCACAAGATTTGCACACAGCACACTATTGCTGTTGAACTGTTCCTAATTCCTACCATATAGGTATCATCGGCAGAGGCGAGAAGCCGAGGCGTCGGTGGCCGGCGGCGGCGGCAGCCGCGGCCAATTCCGCCGGGACTACGTCAGATTCCTCAAAAACAACCCACCTGTCCATCGAAATCAACCATCTGACATGAATCCACGAGTTGAACTCTCAAGAAACAAGGAAAAAAACAACAGCTCTTGCACGGAGAACACGTATCCGGAGTCGACGGCACTCGAATTTGCGGCAGCAGAGCCATCGGCAGAAGGCTTCTCGATTCCGCTGCACCGAAACATCCAAGAAATCACAAAAGGGGCACCAAATCCCATCCACATTAGGAAGAATCAAAGGCATCCATACTTTGGGTCTTCTTGGGCGGGCTGCGCGGCGGCGCTGGTCGGCGGCAAGGCGAGCGTCGCCATGGAGAATCGATCGATTTTCGGCCGAAGCGAAGCGTTTA
Source organism: Guadua angustifolia (assembly GCA_036346375.1). Classification (NCBI taxonomy): domain Eukaryota; kingdom Viridiplantae; phylum Streptophyta; class Magnoliopsida; order Poales; family Poaceae; genus Guadua; species Guadua angustifolia. The sequence goes on along the minus strand of CM070518.1, from coordinate 21,086,427 downwards.
GGTGGACAAGAGGAAGCAAAGAACACCGGCGCGAGCAAGCGCAAAGGCGGAGGGACCAAGCGACCTCAGTCGAGGCGAAGGGCTCCCGAAGCCGCACGAACCGAAGAAGGCGGCGGCCGGCCGCACCGACGCAGAATCGGAGGGCAAGAACCGGCGGAGCAGGCGGAGCAAGCGAAACGCGAAGCGGGACGATGGAACCGAGGAGGCCCAAATCCAGGGCCAGCTACCAGGCATGGTACCGTGGGGGCGGCGCGAGAAACGGCGAACGAACGGAACGGACCCCGTGTCGGCAGCAACGGGACAGGCAGCGCGAACAGCACCGGTGATGTGGACGCGCCGAGCGCTCGGCATTCCTAGCCTCTATTATATAGAGTATATTCTCTTCTACCGTTTTAAAATTTCTTATGGATTGAGAACAGTAGAATTAAGCACCGTCTTAGTCAGATTTTATTTTAAGGGTTCCATCTTACCAACTAACTGATACTTACTTTGCATGCTTTGAAGTTAATCACTACAATAATACAAGGGCCTCATCTTTGTTTTGGAACAGGGCCCCAAATATCTTAGGTACAGCCCTTCTTCTACATCATTTAGGTAGTGACAATAAGATTACAGGAACGCTGTTGACGAGCTATCACGATGTAAGCCACTTGTTCAACCGGGTGCAAAATTGCACACGCATGAAGTTTTTGTGTTGTTTTTGTACGGTCTGTCGAATACTTGATGTTGTTTGGAGCTAGAAATTATACAAAACTTCAAGCAAAGTTAGGAAAAAATGCCGAAATTTGACCCCCCGGGGGGGGGTCCGGGATTTCTTGTTTCAAATCCAGAATTTGATACCCTGAACCATGGTGTTGAAAAAGTCAAATACACTAATAATAAACTCTTAGAAGGAACAAACCTATCATCAGTTCAGATGTTTTCTGCAAGCTGTAGTATGCCTCACTCCGTACTCTTTTACCAATATAACTTGAAGAATAATGGAACAATACTAGTCAGGCTCACCGAACTAGCATCTGACAATTTGTTGTTAGCTTTCAAGGATAGGCAAGAATTGCTTTCTTGTTGTTAGCTTTTAAGGATGGATAGGCAAGAATTGCTTTCAATGGTCCATGAGTGTGCTAAGAAGGCATACTCGCGTGTGTACGTGCGTGTGCATCTTCAGTGTAATGAAAAAGAGAGAGAGAAAGAATTGCTTTGAATGGCAATAGCAGTTGGGCAGATGTTTCCATCAGGCTTATGCATAGGCTGAACGTTCATCGGTATTACGTCCGGAACAAACCTCTTTTTTCCTTTCTCACGGAGGTTTTTCAGAAAGTTACAGAAAGCCCAGCACATTGCTGGCGGGACTTGGGCCATCTTTGAGTTAACCGAAGTCAATGCTTTTCTAGCACCTCGTTTTTTTTTTTTGTCAAATGTTGCTCGCATGCAAACATAATTATAAAATAGTCTTCTCCTCCACCACGAAAGTGTCCGCAGGTAATATATGACACCCGCCGTACTCGTGTACTGCAGTTGGTTCTATCAGGTTATTTTACAATTATGTTCATATAAAGACTAGGTCCACAAGTGTTGACATAAAGGCTAGATTTGCATGAAAAAAAAATACGAGGGGCAAGATAAAACGTTCATCTCGCTGTTTATTATGCTAGGCCTTGAACTTTTTGTGTATCATCATCACTTCATGGGCTGGACGATTATGGGCATCACGTCTGGGAATTTGGCCTGCCGGAAGCCCGGAAGCTCACCGGTCTCACGTCCGGGATAAGAATTTATTTTTATTTAATACTTATTTTAAATCTTTTTTTCAAAACTAACCAAATACAACCAAGCATAAGTTTAACCCATTCGCAACACATGTCAAATGGTTAGCCCTCATGCAAAAACCAAAACCAAAATGGTTGAGCTTTGAGTGAACGCGGATTGAGATCACCAACACATGATGAAGCTCAAGCTAGGGAACGACCCCTCTTAATAGCACGGCGATTAAAACCTTAGACTCAAAGACTACAAACGTCCTTAGCCTATCTAGTTATACCTTTGCCGCCGCGCGCAAGTAATCCCCTTTGGGGTCTTTATGATCATCGCTTTGATACTCCCCCGGGATCATCACTCGACTCCTCTTTATCTTCGGGATCCACTCTTGACGCCCATCAACTCATGATGCCGTCCTTGTCCCGTTCTTATCATCTTATCAATCTTTGGAACTAACTCAATCACAACTCATAAAATAGTTAGTCCAAGATGCATGGTTGTCTCAATTATCTCTTGCACTCCATTAACACATAATGGATGCCTCTAGATCAATTGAGCACAACCCTAAATCAATAGAAATGATTTAAGTGTGTCTTAAGCACAATAATACAACTCATGCTTTATTATACTTAAGAACTATTCATTTGTCCTCAATTAATCACAAAACACCATCAACACATGATGAAGTGTTCTTTAATGATTAACAAGACAAATGAACTCAATTTAAATTATCATTTAAATTGATATGAGTATATATTAACTACACAAGTTTTCATATACTCATGTTGATGAAAAGGTAATGATTCATTATATGTAAACTTATATGGAAATGATCATTACTCTAAATCATCAACTATAGAATACACCCCACATGTATATGTGCATAAGTATGATTGACTTGGATATAATATGCACATATTCAATTTGATTGTATTGGAGCATATCCTATATTTCCACGAGTATACTTATAACTAAGCAATTCAAACATATACTCAAGGATTTAGTTTCTTTGTCTTGATCCTTATATGTGTCAATAACGAATTGATCAATACAAAGAGACTTTCAAGTTAAACTACAAACTCCCCCTAAATATGTGCATCCATGTAATATATGGATTGAGAAACATAATGCACATTTTGTGGTTAATATAACGGGGACATTCATACTTTAACTTGAATCCAAAGTATGTAATTAATACTAGAATGAATATGCAAACATACCTTGGGTTTTCCATTTTTCAATGCGATGAGACTAAACAAAGATATTCTAAACAATCATGTTAGTCTCGATATAAGATTGTCATTAATAACACTATCGCATTAGGGGATAAACTAGAATGAATATGCAAACATACCTTGGGTTTTTCATTTTTCAATGCGATGAGACTAAACAAAGATATTCTAAACAATCATGTTAGTCTCGATATAAGATTGTCATTAATAACACTATCGCATTAGGGGATAAACTTAATATTGGATTTGTCATTAACACAAGATTAGATTTGTCATTAACACTAAAACCATAACTAATGAAGGTTGAACTTACAGTGTTACGCCGCGAAAAATTTCCTAGTATATATATACAGTCATATGAAGTAAAGGCAAGTAGAACCATAGTTTGCGACCAAAGTACAGATATCTCTTAAACTCCATATTAAAGTACATATCTCTTCCGCTTTTCACTCTTTCTATCCATCGTATCACTCCCTGGGTTTAGAAAGCTGCTTTAATTGGGATATATTCTCTTCTACCGTTTTAAAATTTCCTAGTAGAATCAAGCACAGTCTTAGTCAGATTTTATTTTAAGGGTTCCATCTTACCAGGGGCGGACCCAACGGTGGGGTAGCTTGGGCTGCTGCCCCACCTACAATTTACAAGGTCAAGGTATGTTGTATATACTGTATAGGAAAAATATCTACTGCAAATAAATGTTTGATGCAACCTTAGTGCAATCAACTAACAAAGTTTCAAAAATTCTGAAAAAATCATGGATGTACATCTCAGCTTATCCCATCTACATATAAAATTTCATGATCAAATTCGTCCTGTGCTAGAAGTTACAAAAAAAAAGTTGATCATGAGCAGGAGGCGGTTCTGTTCATGATCAAGTTTATTTTATAACTCTTAGCACAGGATGAATGATGAAATTTTATATGTAGATGGGGTAAGCTGAAATGTAATTGATTTTTTTCAAATTTTTTGAAACTTTTGTTAGTTGGTTGCACCAAATTACACAAAACTTTATTTGCAGAATATATTCCCTACTGCATATGCATAGACCCAACATATTTGAAAGTTGGAGCGTTGCACTAAGCAAGAAGCGTTGGGCACTTGGCTTCTTATGCGCGGCTACCAGCACTAGTACTCCTTGGCCCACCCACCTGACCGCGATTAGATCTCTTGCGCTTCCCGCTTCCCGGTGGAGTGGGCGGTGGTGCCATCGCCCGACGGCCTTGAGCGAGGCAAACCCATCTACAGCGAGCAGACATGCGAGCTGCGACATCTTGTATTCGACTAATTGAGCAGATTCGGTAAGTCGGTAAGTCCTATCGTCCTAACTCGATGAAAGTATTTGTTGGATGTAGATTAGCATTTGAAGTTAGAAGTTTTGTGCTTTTTGCTTAGAATGAATCTAACTTAGAACCTGAATTGTTTCTTTATGTATGTTTCTTTAATAGTACTATTGTTGTTACGTATATTGTATTCTTTTTAGCGTTTTAATACTACTTTAAACCTGCCCCACCTATAATTTCTTCCTGGGTCCGCCCCTGCATCTTACCAACTAACTGATACTTACTTTGCATGCTTTGAAGTTAATCACTACAATAATACAAGGGCCTCATCTTTGTTTTGGAGAAGGGCCCCAAATATCTTAGGTACAGCCCTTCTTCTACATCATTTAGGTAGTGACAATAAGATGGCAACATATCCGGTTACAACCCCCTCCAGTGAAAACTTGCGTGCAACTGAAGCCTAAAAAGTTTCAAAAATTCTGAAAAAAATCATGGATGTACATCTCAACTTACCCCACCTACATATAAAATTTCATGATCAAATTCATCCTATACTAGCGGTTACAAAAAAAACAAGCAGCAAAATGAATAGTGATGAACAGTAAAAACACTGTTCATGCGAAATTTGTCTTTTTGTAACTGCTAGTATAAGATGAATTTGATCATGAAATTTTATATGTAGGTGGTAAGTTGAGATGTACATCCATGATTTTTTCAGAATTTTTGAAACTGAGTTCAGTTGACGTGGTTTCAAAATGATTATTGCTGAGATATTTTTCCCAATAAGATTACGAGGCGTTGTTGACGAGCTATCACGATGTAAGCCACTTGTTCAACCGGTGCAAAATTGCACACGCATGAAGTTTTGTGTTGTTTTTATGCGGTCTGTCGAATACTTGATGTTGTTTGGAGCTAGAAATTATACAAAACTTCAAGCAAAGTTAGGAAAAAATGCCGAAATTTGACCCCCCGGGGGGGGGTCCGGGATTTCTTGTTTCAAATCCAGAATTTGATACCCTGAACCATGGTGTTGAAAAGTCAAATACACTAATAATAAACTCTTAGAAGGAACAAACCTATCATCAGTTCAGATGTTTTCTGCAAGCTGTAGTATGCCTCACTCCGTACTCTTTTACCAATATAACTTGAAGAATAATGGAACAATACTAGTCAGGCTCACCGAACTAGCATCTGACAATTTGTTGTTAGCTTTCAAGGATAGGCAAGAATTGCTTTCTTGTTGTTAGCTTTTAAGGATGGATAGGCAAGAATTGCTTTCAATGGTCCATGAGTGTGCTAAGAAGGCATACTCGCGTGTGTACGTGCGTGTGCATCTTCAGTGTAATGAAAAGAGAGAGAAAAGAATTGCTTTGAATGGCAATAGCAGTTGGGCAGATGTTTCCATCAGGCTTATGCATAGGCTGAACGTTCATCGGTATTACGTCCGGAACAAACCTCTTTTTCCTTTCTCACGGAGGTTTTTCAGAAAGTTACAGAAAGCCCAGCACATTGCTGGCGGGACTTGGGCCATCTTTGAGTTAACCGAAGTCAATGCTTTTCTAGCACCTCGTTTTTTTGTCAAATGTTGCTCGCATGCAAACATAATTATAAAATAGTCTTCTCTCCACCACGAAAGTGTCCGAGGTAATATATGACACCCGCCGTACTCGTGTACTGCAGTTGGTTCTATCAGGTTATTTTTACAATTATGTTCATATAAAGACTAGGTCCACAAGTGTTGACATAAAGGCTAGATTTGCATGAAAAAAAAATACGAGGGGCAAGATAAAACGTTCATCTCGCTGTTTATTATGCTAGGCCTTGAACTTTTTGTGTATCATCATCACTTCATGGGCTGGACGATTATGGGCATCACGTCTGGGAATTTGGCCTGCCGGAAGCCCGGAAGCTCACCGGTCTCACGTCCGGGATAAGAATTTATTTTATTTAATACTTATTTTAAATCTTTTTCAAAACTAATCGTGAGGCAAAAAAAATTTGAAAAAGGCGTAAAATCGCCCATGATCGAAGCGATCGCCCGTCTTGAGGCGACAGTGCCTGCCTCCATGACTATGACGAAATTTTAAATTTTTAACGGCAGAGCAAAAAAAAATTTGAAAATAGATCTATCGCGCCCAGCAGCGGGCGATAGGTACTGTATCATGTTTACTGTAGCAAAAAATTAACAATTTTGTTGCATTCAAACGGAAAAAATTATCCAAAAAAAAAAACTCCTTGTGATGTAAATTTTTTTCAGTTGAATACAACAAAAGCGGGAAAAAAAATTGCTACAGTACTTGCCGCCCGGTACCGGGACGATAGGTCTATTTTCAAATTTTTTTTTCTCTGCCGTTAAAAATTTGAAATTTCGCCGTTGCTAGCCAGTAGGCAACTAATCGCCGATCTGGGCGATCTCCCCGTACTGGGGCGACGGACGCCTACTTTTCAAATTTTTTTGCCCCGCCGATTAGTTTTGAAAAAAAAGATTTAAAATAAATATTAAATAAATAAAAATTCTCCGGGATAAACCCTCCTCTCCTTTTTCTCGGACGATTTTCCAAGTTTACAAGGAGGGGAGCCCATTACAGGTAGCCCATTTGGCTGATTTTGTTAATAGCAGGCCTATGGCTTTAATTCATCACTTAGAGCATGTACAATAAGGTCAAGTCTACTTTTAGCATGTCTATGTTAGCTTTATTCTATGTGAAAGAATGAAAAAAAGATAAAAGAGAAGAGGCTGGTTCTTATTTAATAGTAAGCATTATATATATGGGAATATAGGTAGATTAGTTATGTACAACAGAGAAGAGATAGTTAATGCATCTAAAGCCAATCTTTAGAAATAGCTATTGTACATACTGGTTTTAGTGCTTATTCTAGATGACATGGATTAGAGATGGAGTAAATAGATGGCTTTGTTATTGTACTTGCCCTTAGTTGAATTTAGTAAGATGTGGGGTGGATCTGTAGCTTCTGGCACTCTACCGGGCTCGTGCGGGCTGAGGCGACGGCGGCATTCGGGAGTAAAGCGAAGGTACGTCTGTCCCGTAGGGGTGGAATGGTGAGGCAATATGCGGGGGGACGATGGCGGCGTAAGCGAGGAAGCGGTAGCAGGTGCGGTTGGGATTTGCGCGAGCATATGCGGGCAGAGCTAGGGATGATGTCGTTTTTACTGAAGTTATCACTTTTGTAGCCTTATTGCCACTGGAATAGCAAATCTAGCTTCCTTCTCATTGGAATTGCAATTCTAGTCCCCAAACGTGCTTCGTACTTCCCTACCGTGGGAGGCGGCCTCTCATGCTCACTTTTCGCGCTCACTTGTCTCCCGTGCCCAGCTCTCACAGCACAACACGGTCCCTCTCTTGCCAACCGTGAGAGCTTGCACTCCCGCGCTCCCCGAAACGTTGCATTCCGAATTCCGCAGTAGAGGAGCATGAGAGCTCATTAGGGGATTAGATTTGTAATTTTCGTTGAGAGGATGCTAGATTTAAGATTCTGGTAGTAAGAAGGGCTTAAAAAAGTGATTAGTTCTTTTTGACTATGGTTGCCCCACGTGTCATGCAAAGAGAGGCAGACTGCAAGAAAACGTCCTTACACATGTACGCGGGTGGGAAAGATCGTTGCTCTCCACGTTTCTCTGGTCACGATGTGTCACAATGAGGACGTGCGTCCGCAGGATCTTCTCCGTGAGGGTGACCTCAAAATAGCATTTCTGTCTTAGAAACGGGCATTCAGATGTTTTCTACATGCTCAATACATGCATCAGTTCATTAGACTTGATACTCAATTCCTCCGTTTCTATTTTTACTTTTTGCGTTCCATGCGGGCCCTTATCCAAAACTTGTTAAATCTTCCCACAGCACATAGCAGACAGTGCCCCCATGATCAAGATCGAATTAGGTATTTATTCATCACTTGATTAGCCTTGACGGCCTCTTAGATGGCCGCCATCAATCGACATGGTTATTTTCAATCCAGTAACAAACACGTGTTTCATATGCAATCACCCATCTGACAATCGACGTGGTTGTTGACTATTTCCTGGATCGCAACATAAATAGAGTAGAGGACCAACCTTAGTAAGCGGTAAGGTTGAAGCTGACCATCTCGTGACATGCATGCGACATTTTTTGACCGTTGACATAACCCGTACCACATAATTAAGTACTTTATCTTCTAATTAATAACTTTTGTGGATATATAGCATGATATGTAGTGTCAAAGGAGCTATACTACTAGCTTTTAGCACGTATAACTTTTTTTAAAAAATCATTTAGCACACATAATTATGTAGCTAGTGTGTGATATAATTCTTTTTGACCTGATTCAACATTCAAGGTTTCTGATCGATGGAGATAATCATGTATATAAGTGGTGCTCATTGACCTACCATTAACTAGTTCTACCGATCGATCGGTCGACTTTGCCTTTTGTGGTCAAAAGGTGGTGAGTTTGTCGTATAAGTGTCGTCAAAAAATGTTTATCCCGGTACCTTTTACAATACTTAATTCCTTCAAAGATGTTTTTACCTTTTCAAATGCGAAAAGGATTAGCAACTGGTCTCAAAAAAAGACTCAGCAACTTGGACGATGCATACATGTCAATGGTCATGCTCATCTATCCCTTTTTTTTTTGGAGTGTGTACTTTGCGAGTAAAGGAAAGTTGTTCATGGAGCACGTTGATATATAATTCCAGTACGCCCAAATTGGCAAGGCGATACCTCTCATGAAGACTTCCAAGCAAGTGACTGTCTTTTGTAATTCGAAGAGAAGCTATCTGATGTTCAAATTTTTCATCTACAATATATAGGTAGAGTAATCTCTATAAAGTACATCTACAATTTTTTTTAGAATTTTTCATGACTTTTTTTAATTGGTGTGCCAGCGATAATGCAGAGGAGAATCTCAGATGCATAGATCGTTGCCCTTATAAATACCCATCTTTGCTTATATTCTCTACATGCTGTCACTGAATTTAGTGCCCAGTGATAATAATTAGAGGTAATCTAGTTACCTTATAAATACCCATCTTTGCTTATATTCTCTACATGCTAGCACTGAATTTAGTGCTTAGTGATAATAATTAGAGGTAATCTAGTTATTTTTAATATATTTTATTCTATGTGCCAAGATGAAATACTCGTAGTAGCTGATTTGCTTGTGACCGGCAGGCTATGAGTAGCTGATTTGGTTGTGACTCAACGTACATATCTAGCTTTATATACATGTTTTTTTTTAAAAAAATAAATCGAATCTCAGCATATGTTTTTACAAAAAAATAGTCTTCTCCTCCACTAGGAAAGGCGCAACAGGGGGACATATGTCCCCTGCCACGTCCTGGGACCACATAAGGCCATTGGCTCCGCGGGAGGACATGCTTCTACGTCCGAAAAGCATGGAAGGCATCCTCCGCGCTACCCCAGCGTGATAGCTTCAACGCACGGGCCAACAAGCACCCGCTCTAGCCCGCACACGCCGTCCTCCCACTACCCGCGCCACCCATCCGGATCACCCACCTGGCCGCACGCTATGCTACACTCGTCCATGCATTGCCTTGCTCATGCCTGCTACAGCGGAGTCAAGTGGCTTCTGTGCTACCAGGCATGGCAAGGACACGTGTCCCCTGCTTCTCCTTCAGTAGCAAGAGGGTGTGGTATTTTTAAAAAAATATATATTGAGAGGTATATTTGTAAAAAACAATGCATATGGACTAGATGTGTACAGTTCTTGCTATCCGGGACGGAGACTACAGGTGTGTTTGGCAAGGATTCAGCTTCTCTAGATTCGTGAATCTGGTGAAGCTGAAAATTCTAGCTTCACCAGATTCGTGAAGCTGGAGCTGTAAGTACATTAAGAGTGTTTAGATGGATCATCTTGTTTACATTTTAGACCAAAAATATAAACTTAATTCACTTTATTTTAGCCTACAAGTCTCAGATCTCAGGTGAAGTTAGAATCTGGAGCTCTACCAAATAGGCCCTACATCGCGCACGTGATAGAGCTAGGGAGCCTTGCTTCTTTGTCTCGGGAGTCTACGTCGTAGTTGGTTCGCTGTCCAGACTTGAGACAGCCGATTTCAAATACGAGAATCTATATAAAAAACAACTAGCATTTCATTCATTTTGAGGATAAGAAAATTTCACAATAATTTTTAAAAAAAGAAAAAACACAGATTAATCGAAAGAAAAAGGAAAGTACCTCCACCACTTATTTTATTATACACACACATATATAACAAATACAATCGTATTTCCATTATAAGAAGTATAATTGTATATCAAAGATAACTATATGATAAAATCTAGCCACGTAGTTGTGCAGGTAAATATGCTAATTCAAGGCAAATTAGGGTATATTTTTTCAAAAACTTATGTTTTAGGGTATATACTTATTTATAACAATTCAAATAAAACGCATACCTTTGAAAAAATATACTCTAATTCAAAAATTTTGAATAAATTTAGATCACATGCTTTGTTGATTATGATATTATATATATATATATATATATATATATATATATATATATATATATATATATATATATATATATATATATATATATAGAAAAATATATTTTACTCCCTAGTAGTTACTCCCACCTCTGAAATACTACCTAAACGAATTTGAAATACTCCTTTATCACTTTGGGTACACTCATACACTAATTATAAGATACTCCAATGTGAGCCACATGAAAAAATTGCAAGAAAGTTCATGATTTTTAGCGTATTTATAAAATACCTTCATATATGCATATAAAAGGAGCATGTTCAAAAATATACATACCACCTCTGAAAAAATATACATACCACCTAGATGATCTTATATACTGTATACTACATGTACATACCCTCCGTCAGCACGAGATACCCTATACGTTGTGAGATCACGTGTATAGGTGTAATTACTAGAGTAGAAAAGAGGCTTCATATATATATATATATATATATATATATATATATATATATATATATATATATATATATATATATATATACATGCCTACAATCAAAACTATCATTAAAAAAAGGCAACTCTAGTTTGAATTTTAGTTCAACCTTGTTGAAGTAGTTAGTAAACTACTTAAACTTGATATGTAAAAAAATTCAAAATTTTTCGCACAAAATAGATAGTAAAAAGTATCAATTTTAGATCATAGTGTCCCAGCACCATAGTGTCCGAGTCAATTAAGGTGTGTACGAGGCGTACGTGGACCGATCATCAAGGACGGAGCGTATGCCCGTTGTCATCAACAATTAACAGCTCATAGCTGCATACTAGCACGGGCCGGAAGCTTCAGCGTCATCCATGCGCGCATGCGTGAATGGATGGATATAGGAACGTGCGTGCAATAGCGACTGGGCGAGCTAGCTACGACAGAAGGAGACGTCGTATATATACGCGCTTGATAGATCATCATCCATCGATCGCGTCTCATGCGGCACGCACACGCATCGCGCTTGCTTGCTTTATATTCCTGCAGGCCAGGCTAAATTAGCAAGCATTAATCATCTTTTATTATTAGTTGTAACTGTTATTTCGAGACGAATCTTTTTAATTTCTTGAATTAACAAAGATTGACGAAGCTATAAGAGAGCATCTTCGATCGATGTCTTAGCTGCCATGCTTAAATATATTACTCTACTAGATTACTTACCTGCCATGCTTAAATATATTACCCTAGTAGATTAATACTTATAGTTAGAACATTCTATAACGTAATTATGCAGAGACTGACAAACAATGCAGTACTCCATGTGCATGCTTTGGTCCCTTTTGATCCCATATTGCTAGCTTCGCTGCACTTAGATCTTACTCCCTCCGTTTATTTTTATAAGGCCTAATTTTTGAATGATTTTGTTTACAAATATAAGGTTTATATGTAGATTTAATGAGACATTTCCTTCTATACCCTTATTTATTTTCTCTCATCTATATGCATTTATTCATTACCACCTATACAAAATATATCTTTCATCTTTCAAGACAATTAAGTAGGGGTATTTAAGTCATTTTTTTCGTATCTTTCTCAATTTCAACGCAACCTTAATACTTGTGCAAAGTCAAAATACGTCAAATAAAAATAAACGGAGGGTGCATGGATAGTAAAAGGTTTATAGGTCTTGTTCCCTATGTGTGCGCGCATGATAAACGCATAATTAATATTCAATGGACATGATCAACAAGGGGGTAGTTCGAATTCATGTTCTACGGAGTGCATGGCTTGTGACTAGCTTCAGTTCGCTACCTGAACGTATACCTGAATTTTTTTTAAGTACAGGCACAAAGAATCGAAATGCAGGAAATAGATGCTTTTATCGATTGAGGAGTTTATCTCAAGTCCAATATCCACCGATAGTCCGATATCCTTTAATTTTCACCAGGTGATTTGTTTAGCAAGAGTAGTAGTAAACGAGCTAGCTAGGTTTCATTGTTGAACGTTGTCTATTCATTTAGGTGACTAACGCCATGTTTGATAGAGCTTCAGATCTTAGCTCCACTTCAGATCTGAAACTTATAAGTTAAAATAAAGTTAATTAAGTTTATATTTTTAGTCTAAATTTAAACAAGACAACTCACCTAAATACTTTTAACATACTCACAACTCCACCCAGCTCCACCAAATCTATGGATCGGATCTGGTGGAGCTGGAGTTGTACCAAACATAGCCTAAACTTCATTGTTTCAACATTGTCTGTTCAATTAGCTAAACCGTTTATTAATATACTAGTCATGAACTGATTCGTAAGTTTAGTTTCTTTATAAATTTAAATTCATTAACAAATCGCAACTCGATCGAGCGCGTTTACAGCATAACCCCTTCATGCTGATGACATGAAGTAATAGGCGTCATCTGAGTAAGAAGACTGCAACAAAAGAACTTGGTCCTTTTTAGATGATGAAATATCTCTAATCTAAGCATCCTCTAAGGAATAAATGGAAACTTGGAGTTAATACTTGTAACAGATTAAAGAACACCTATAACTAATTCAGAAATTAAGGCCACCCCTTCGCCGCTTGCGCGCGCCCATGCATGTGACATCACAGGAAATAGCTCTGATCATGCTGATGCACGCACCACGCGGCAGCCATGCGCGCGCATGCATGGCTAGTGCCTCAGCTCAGCTCAGGCGAGCCGCGAGCTGCTGCAAGTGATCAGTTGACGGAGAGCTGCGGGAAGGCGAAGTGCGGGTGCGGCGACGGCGGCGAGAGGGGCGGCGGGCTGCAGATCCCCTTCAGGTCCTCCCAGAAGTCCACCCCTGCTCCTGCCACCGCCACCGTCGACGCCGTACCGTCCCAGCTCGCCGCCGCGAGGCCAGCACTGTTGGCAGCTTCCTCCTCCTCCAGTACCCTCTCCTTCTTCAGCTGCCTCATGCTCCACTCCTCCTCTTGTGCTAGCTCATCCGGCCTCGGCCTCTTACCGCCGGTGGTCATGGCGGGGGTGGCGATGGGAACAGGCGGGGACCACTGGCCGGAGGCGGTGCCGACCTCGTTGGGGAAGTTGAGGATGGCCTTGGAGCCGCGGAGGCGGAAGGCGGCGCGGTCATAGGCACACGCGGCCTCGACGGCCGTGTCGTATGTGCCGAGCCACACGCGCGCCCCCTTGCGCGCCGGGTCCCGGATCTCCGCCGCGAACTTGCCCCACGGCCGCTGCCGTACGCCGCGGTAGCGCCGGAAGTCCTCCTCCGAGTAGCAGCACTCCTGCCGAGGCGCCCACTGCTGCTGCTGCTGCTGCAGGACCGACGACGGCTTCGGGGGCAGCGAGACGGAGAGCGCGGGCGTCGGCCTCCGCCCCGGCGGCGAGGGCGTCGACTCCCTGGAGTCGGAGTCGCCGTTGTGGTCATCGAGGAGGTGGGCGCGGATGAGGTCGAGGTGCTGGTGCAGGAAGGCCATGGCGACGAGGGAAGAGTAGTCGCCTCGGGTGGAGTCGAGACCGGCGTACGTACGTGTGCCGATGAGGAGCTCGGCGTGAGTGCACGCAGGGGCTATAAAGGGGCGGGATAAGGCAATCCAGGGCGGGTGGTTCGGCGAGGCTTCCAGGGGAGCCGCGCGAAGCAGGGGAGGCTCGTGTCATAATTTGACGGGACGTCGTGGTCCGACTTCAAGCCAGATCGAGACCGCTGTAAAAAGAGCGTGCGACGGAAGGGTATAAGTCGCCTCTCGTGTCACCTCTCGTGTCAAAAGAGTTTGAAAGGAACCTAAAGCAAGGGTAGCCCCGGAGCTCAACGGGACTCGATCTCTTTTCAAAAATTGGCAAGCAAGGGCAGCTCCGAAGCTCAACGGGAATCTCTTGGCAGGCATGCAGGTTTCGGACCCCGCGGTTCGGAGGGAATCGACAACGGTTCTCTGCCCGGCTGGCTCGAAAGCACGGGATTAATTAGTGGAGTTGATTCTTATCGAAGAAAGAGAGCTTGGCAAGAGTCATGACGTAACAGATGACCTACCAAGCTTTTCAAGCGCGGGAGATCACTTGTGGAAGACAAACTGCAAATGATTTTGAAAGAGTGTTGTATTTGAAAAAAAAGGTTCACAAGGGGACTAAAAAAGCAAAAAAAATCATTGTGATTTCAGCCGTCTATATGTTTTTGTATTGAATGATTTTTGCCAAGATAGTGGAGAGAGAAGCAGGAGAAAGTACAATAGTCTCTTTACGAAGAGATGATTATATAAAGATTATAAATTACTATTGTATGAGTTATTAAACACCTTTCTATATCATAATTAAAATATTATATAATCTCGTAGAGAGAATTTTAAGATAACATCTATTATAGAAGTTGTTTTTAGTTTTGTCCTTAAACTAGCATACTTACCTGCACAACTGCGCGTCTATATATTATGATACAACTATCTTTGATGTACAACTCTACTTTCAATGATTGAAATACAATTGTATTTGTTATATAACTCTATTTATATATGATATATAACTATGCTTCTAATGATTGAAAAACAATTGTTATTGTTATATATGATTAAACTGCACCGTTATAATCTGGCCCTCACCAAAATAAGTGGTGGAAATCCTTCTCTTTTTCTTCCGATTAATGTGAGATTTTCTAGAATTTATAATTATTGTGGGATTTTCTTGCTCTTGAAATAAAGGAGGTGCCTTAAATATCACTAACTGTTGTCTTAAACGAAGGTGTCGACGATTCGGGAACCGTCCCGCCGAGCTTACTTGTTGAATGAGGATCAACCTAGGCCCTTTTTTCGGAGGGTGTAGCGTCGAGGGCTTTCTTGAAGCTACGTATCAAGACAACACACCATGAAGGTCTTTTTAGTCTGTTCGCCTCTCGTGGGGAGATAACAACCTACGCCCAATGATTGCACTAGCTTTTGAGGATGTATTACAATATGCTTGCTCGGGCACCACAGGAGGTTCTAAGGACTATCCTCGGGAGCACCGCCACGAGCTCTAAGTATGAGGAAAATAGGGAATGAAGTCCCCGAACCCTTCGGCGAGAAGGTATTTATAGGGGGTTACATGCGACACAACATTTATTCTGAAGAGCGCCATTGTTAGGACATGGGCGGAGCTGTTTCCTTGTTTCCCGAATGGTCTGTTAGCGACGTGGAACATATGGCGCAGATGCGCGTAGATTGTGGGCGTGTAGATTGTGGGTGTCGCGATCCTTGAGCCACCGCGATAATTAACGCCACGTCGTCTTCGTGAATTGCGCCCGATTTTTGGTCGATCCTGGGGCTCTTCTTCGGTCTTGGTCGCTAGTTGCACTCTCGAGCAAGCATGCTCGGGGCTAACTTGACAGAGGAGGCGAGGTGGGCTCATATGCCGGCTGTCGGGGACCTTCCTTGAGGACAACGTCCGGAGAAACGATCGACGTTGCCGACCGTCGAAAGTGCGATGGTCGCTCTGGAATTTTCCAATCCCGACGAAGGAGATGCCTTAAACGACGGAGGTGCCTTATATATATATATATATATATATAGTACATAATCAGCGGTTGTCTGTATTATTGTACAACCGTACTATTGTACATATTCTAATTTATCTTTACAATTTATCCATTTTCCTTTCATCAAAATTATTTGCTAATCCCTTCGGCCGTTCTTTTCCAAGTTGCATCTAGAATCCCTCTATGTACAGGGGTAAACGCAACTCTAAACAAGTGAACTCTAATCTTAACTCACCGTTACCGATGCAGCCACCGCCGCCAACCGGAAAAGAAGAAGACGAACTTAAGCACAAATCTCCACATGTAATACAAAGATGAGAAAATTGACAGTGATTTTGTAAACTTTCAGCGCACGTAAAAAGCAAATCTGAAAAAAAAAAGTGATCGATGTATACACGGATGACACGTCCCAAATCAACTTGGCGTATGGCAAAGACCGACCTTGCACTTGGGCAACTTGGACCCTATGCGTAGTCGGTAGGACCGGGAAAAAAATGAAAAGCTAGCTGACTCGGCTCAAAACTGTTTTAATTACACTAAACATTGAAATAAGTTAATTTTAATTGAAATTGGATTTTGCTCTATCTAGACTCGTTAGCTCGATTCTAAAAACACTTCCAAACTATAGATAAAATACAATTAAATCAAACGGTGTTAATTTCGAAAAAAAGTAAGAAGTTTGGTTCGATTTCCACCCCCTAGCGGTCGGGTCCAGAAAGCGGCGTACGTAACCAACGGCGCCGCGCGACGGAGATTACACGTCGATCCAGCGGCGAGCTTTAATTTGTCCAAGGACCGCGCAGACGTGGAGGGACACGGCCGACAGCCCTTGCCATGCATCCACGGTTTTCACTTAACCGTGATTGCCTAGCTAGCTACGTACGGTTTAATCGGACAATTCGACGCATCTTCATCTCGCATTCGACGTCGTCGAGTGTATACAGTGATACTGACGCATGCAGTCCACGCTGCCGTTCAATAAACTCTAGCCTAGAGCTATATGAACGATACACGCGATGGAGATGTGCGTCGGTTGCGGCCGAGAGAGTGGTCAAAGAAGCAAACCAAGTTGCATGCGGGCGGGTCTCAACTGACCGACCAGTGCCTGTTGAACTACTCTACACACTGGTACTAGGGTTCATTTTTAGGTATTGCTTTAAGCAGTGATTCTTGAATCTTGGAGGCCGTTGCAAGATTTGCTTGGACCCTCTCTTCCTGCTTAACGACGATGATTGTAGTAGTGCATTAATTAATTGATTGATGGCATAGTATAATTGTCTGTAAGGATTTCTTATATAATTAACAAATTATCTATACAATGCTACACACAATATAAAGTCGTCTATAAGATCGTCTATTAAATAGAAAACAACAACTTTGGGCTTGGTGAAGCTGAAAATTCTAGCTTCACCGTATTCATGAAGCTGGAACTGTGAGTACATTAAGAGTGTTTAGATGGATCATTTTGTTTACATTTTAGACTAAAAATATTCACTTTATTTTAGCCTACAAGTTTCAGATTTCAGGTGAAACTGAAATTTAGAGCTCTACCAAACAGACACTTTCTCTTTCTTCTATATCATCCAAAACTCTACATGGCCTAAGTTTAACAACAGCTGACATGTAAACTAACCGTTTGTGATTAAATGCAAATGTAAATTATTCTAGGTCGACAAACAGTAAATGCAACCTAAAATTTTCGTCTAGGCACGCACTGCCGTCTTAGACTTACTCTTGTTAAACCCATTGCCTGCACTTGAAGGGTTGACATAATATATGGATCGATCAGGTGCTAGCTTCATGGAAAGCTCGTGCTTGGTGACGTTTCAAAGTGTCGCGCGAGTCTCATTTTTCAAGAAGAGTTCCTGCTCATCGCCATGCACCGCACGTCATGTTATCATGTGAGAGCTACTTAATTTGTTTTTTTAAAGAACGTACACCACTCACATACGCATGCTACCACCACACTCCACGCATATACACGCACACACATAAGTGTGCGTGTTCGATACACACGCTTAAATAGCTTGAGTCTTCATGATGATCGATCTATATTATCTTTGATCAAGCGCGCGTGTGAACCCATATCATCTTCCAAATGTAACAAGTATCGGCAGTGGCGTAGCCAGAATTTTAGACAAGATTGATCCAACTAAGAAAGAAAATACAACCGCATAAACACAAAATGCCCCGCGGCCTATCGTGATTCGTGATCCAAAATCCAAATTCAATTTTCTGCTGCACAAGCACAAGGTACGATCCAAATCCAATTGCCTGACGCATAAGTATATGCGCAGAGGCGCTACTCAACAACGAAGAACGATTGAAGTATTGAACAAACCAGTAGTGACTGCGAGTCTGCGATGTTTTATCTTCCTGCTGCCTGCGTGTATGTAGGCTAAAGAATACACGATAGGCTGAAACATTGATTGTGCCATGATATAACTGTGCCAACTACTAACTACGCCCCTAAGTATCGGCATGGCGTGGCGTGGCGCACAAAACGTCTGGAGTTTCAACCACTTCGTATACGTTTTGACCCGCGAAAGAAATGAGTCTCGGATTTGTTCACTTCAATCGATACTGAACATGGATGATCGAAGATCTAAGGCATCTCTGCTACGTGCAGGATGTTTGCCCGTCACTTACAGCTGGCTCTGGAAAACCGCGGGCGCCGCAAAGGCTCACCCGACAACCTTCACTGTATTGGTGCTCTCGTATATACTGTAGGAGAGGTCAGTTGATGATCCTAGCTAGCGTTTTCTCTCTTCTCTTAGCTCAAAATCCAGGAGATACCTGCTCTGCACGATGCCATCTTCCTTGTACTTGGTACTGTTGACAGCTTTGATATGAAATGAAGATTGTCATAAGGGCCCAAAACCCTCCGTTGCCTCTTCAAAAAAAAAACATGGACAAATTATGGTTTTAAGTAAAGGATAGCTAGAAAAGCGAAAACAAAAAAAGGGCATCAAGTGCAACATGTACTGTTCATTACCACAGTCAGAGCAGCCAACCATAGGATAGACGACCTATGAAGGATTAGATTTTCTCATCTAATTAAGATGCCAGGACGAAGTAGAAATGGCCGGGCTTACCAAAGGAACAACTAACTGTGCGACCCAAACGGATCACAGCCTGCTTAATTATCCCTTCTCCTTTGCTTCTTCGTCGGCCCAAGGAATCTCATGAAATTCAGCGTAAGGTAGGAACTCCTTTTCTTCTGCTTGAAAGTTTACCAAGCAGAATATCTTCAGCATACTGCACTTTTGGGTGGCACAGACAGAACAGCTAAGCTGGAATCACCGGTGCAGCTTCCGTCTCATCTGCGCACTGCACAACCTCTTTTTCTTCTACGAATACTATATATCATCGTCGCTCTGTAACATGGCACTGGCACGCAAAAGCAGAGAGAAGTAGAGATGCGTGAGTGGATGGATCATGGATACACACAAACCGGCCGAAAAAAGGTTGTGATAACTGATAGGGAAGGCAGCACGTAGACGTAGGTAGAGAGGAGATCTGTGGTGCTCCGATGGAAGTTGCAAAAGGGTAAAAAAAAAGGTGTGGCGAAAGAGGGAAAAAAAGGAGGCACAAGTAGACATGCACCGGCAGACGGCGACGAGGGCGAAGCGAGTAAACGCGCGCGGAAAGGCGCACCGCAACAAAGGCACCGTTTCGCACGTACACCTGTATTGCACTATGGTAACAATTATCTTAGAGATGTGTGATGGAGTACACCGCATGTTGGTGGGAGTTTAATATGTTTCTAGCTGAAAGAAAAATCTAATATCTATCGTTTTAAATTTGAAGGTTGTGAGTTATCACTTCGAGATATAATTATTAAAAGTATCTGGAGCAATTGAGGATTTTGATTGATGGATAAACCTAAAGGAAAGGCAATTAATAAGAGGTCCGATAAAAATCCTAATTAGGAGAAGCAAACCGTGTCAACAATGATAAATAATCAGATCTCAATTGTAATTATGTGTGAAACTATGAAGATAGTTGTAAAATCTAGCAATCGCAAAGGCGAAAGTGCGAGCTGTTGGAAGAAGAAAGAGGCGACGAAACAAACCGCGAGGTACCAATGAGCAGGTGGAGCTTAGGGACGATACAAACCTATGGCATGGAGAACTATAAGAATATGATGTATGGTTAATCAAACTATACAAAAAAAAGTGTTCTCAAGTAGTGGGTTCAAAAGGCCAAGACTGAACATCAACACACTAATTGTGGTGATGTGGATGAACCATGGTGTTAGGGGCACTTTCAAAGGTAGGAGGAAAAAAATGTGGAGTCGAATTAGAGCGAGTCTTTAGAGGAGCACGATGACTTCAATGGATAAGAGTTAATGTAGAGATTGTTAAATATGGTAACTCATATATAATATTTTTAGGATTCGGAAAGGTGTGCTAAATGAATCTTAATAGAATTATAATTTCTACTTTTCTCCAGAGTATAATTCTTACTTTAGAGGAGGACGAAGGGAGCTATATAAATCCATGTGGTGGTCTTGGAGAACTTAAGCAACCAAGAAAGCGCAAACCAACTCATCTAAAATAAAAGGTGCATACGAGGATTAGATGCTTGGTTATTCTTTAGCACTAAATTTTTGTATATGGAAAGGATTCGAAGACCCTAAAATATTCGAGAGGTTGTAAGAGAGCAACAATCTCTTATACTCTTTTGAGATTGTACTTAAAGAATTTACGATCTACCTTGCTAAATCTCTCTCTCATTGTAATTGTTTTAATGTTGTTATTTTGATTCTCCCTATAACATTCATCTTGTTCATTCTTAAGACTATGCACACTCATATCGTACCTTATAAAACTCTAATCCAATCCAAAAACTACTGCACATAATAAGGGTATCAGAATGTAACACCCTGCGTTGTCTAGCGCACGCATACAACCTCCCCTCTTTGCGCTCCTCTCCTCCATCTCTTGCTCGTGTCTGCAAACAGTCATGTCTAATAATACATCTCTTATGCGGTGAAGATTTCACGCCCAACCACCGTGGCCACGTGTCGCCTTGCGCATTCGCGAAAAACCCCCTCCGTTTCTTGAAATTACGGATAGGTCCTGTGTAATTTTATGTGAGATGAAAATATTTTTCCACTTAGCGTTTGGGTCCTGGCCCGTATTTTTTGGAAAAAGCCTCCCGTTAGTTTGAATCGCGAACAAGTCCTTTTCTAATTTTTCGGGATAGCGAGCAGTCCAAAAAATAACATTCGAGTCCACGCTTCTTACGTTCGAGTCCTTTCTCCGTTTTCGAAAAAAATTTTTTCGCCACGAAAAAGCCGGAAAAATTTTATCGCCACCCAAAAACCGGAAAAATGTTTTCGTCACAAAAACGCAGATTCATCAAGTTTTATAGCAACTTATGTATTTGCCAGCGGATCATAACGCGGGTTTTTTTAAAAATGTAGATTAAATCAGATTTATAGCGACCCGTGGATTGACGGTGGGTCCTAACGAACCATTTTTTAGTAAGCATAACCAAAAACCGAAAAAATATTTTCGACACCCAAAAACCTTGTTTTTTTGTCAGCGGATCGCCGATGGGTCCTAACGACCCATTTTTTTTTGCAAACAACAAAAAACCGAAAAAATGTTTTGACACCAAAAAACGAAAACAATGTTTTCAGCCGTGCCAGCGTGTGGCGCTTTTCCACCTAGTTTGTATTGACTTGGGTGGGAACTAGTTTATCTAGAAAATGAGCCTACAACTCGACTTAGCTACTATAGCAATCAGGACGGGCTCAAATAAGCCTGCCAAAGAGGGAGACGAAACAATGGTAACAAAGCGCTGAACTTGTAGTAGGAGGAGAGGGCATGCAGCTGTGCCTCATCATCGAAGGGCCCAAATTTGACGTCTCATTGTCGATTGCCATGAATCTAGTGGGGCTAGGTTAGCTCGGTGCCTCTTCGTTGGCCACACAGCCTCCTCCTCCACTCACCATCAATCCGCCATCGTTGGCTCCTTCGGCTGCTAGCCACCATACTACACAAAACGCCAGCAAGGAGCTTGTGGCAGTGGAGTTCAGGCACTACTTGCTAAGGCCACTATGGGAGGCGGAGATCAAGATCCGCGGGAGCTCGCGAAAGCCACGACATGTTGGAAGAGCTCGAGATTCTTGGGAGCTCATGAAGGCCATGATTGGCAAATCCAAATTCCAAACCTCTCTCCTCGGCAGACAGAGAGAGAGAAGGTATCGGGATAAAGAGCCTTGTTGAGACGGGCCAGGAATGTTTCCATCGAGATACACGGGCGTGATCTCGTTGTAATTTTTGTGGTAGAAGGAAATGGTTCGTCTCCATGTCACCATGCATGTGGTGTGCAACTAGCTGGCCGCTGGCGGGGAACGAGGCAAAAGAAAGAAATATACATGAACCCGACCCTATTGTCTCCGCATCATAGGAACTACGAGGAGGGTGTTGGGTGTGTGCAGACGTTTTAATCGTACCGGGTGGTGGATGCTCCGTCCGAGTGAAGTGTTACGTATACTAGTCATGTGTTCATGTGTTGTAACGAAAATTTAATTTATGATAAAAAATTTATTTAAAAAAACTAATCTTGTCTTAATAATATTGTTCAATCTGAATGTACAATGGTTGAAACTCAATTTGTGATAAAAAGTTTATTTGCAAAGAGCACTAACAGTGGTAAAGGTGGGTAATTAAAGAGCAATGACAAAGGTAGGTAATTTTGATGAAATTACGCGAGAAAAAACTCTTGCTTTATATAGAAGAGATTACAAAGCATTACTACATACTTCACTTTCTGAGTTTGAGATGTGGGTTAGAAGTGAGTTCTAATTATTTTTAAAATATTGTGTTGGCCAGGTCTTGAATTTAAAACCTCTTGATTTTGATATTGTATAGAGTTGTACACATCAACTAATTTACTCAGAAACTTAAAATAACAAGAAAAAATAGGCATTATACTTAAACAATCTGGAGAGGTAGGAAACTCTTCGTTTCACTGCTATTTCATGTCTGCCTCACGGTCTCAGATTGTTGCACACTTCCCCTGGGATTTGGAGGGCACGGACCTGGTGACCGGCGAGGCGAGCCAACATAGAAACGCTAAAGCGAGATAGTTAAGGTGCGGTACTTGCATGCTGAGTTAAAATGGCAAGTAGTACAAGCCCGACTTAATAGATCGTGGTTAATCGAATTAGTCTAAGTGCCAATAGATAGATATGAGCAAATCAAGCTAGCTTTCACATTAGTCTCATTCGCTTGTCTGCTGTGTCTCAAATAGAGATGGGCATTAGACTGAGTTTTTTTTTGCCGCCCCGAGAAATGGCGGATCCAGCCTGGCATAGAGTGGGCTATGCTATACTAGTACAATACTATTGATTGGGCTGTGTCGGGACTAGGAAATAGATACAATGGGCGGCACGGCCCGACACAACTATTTGGGTTGGGTTCGTGCCGATACGTCACGGAGCGAGCATGCGGCCCACAACAGGGAGGTGGTACCTGCGTTGTCGTCATGTCTCACCTCCTATCGCATTGTTGTCTATGGCCACCCGCATTGCTGTGGCCGTGCCCACATCGGTGTCCGTGGTTGTGCCCGTGTCGCTGTGTTCGTGCCCATGTCGCTATTGGTGGTTGTGCCCGCGTCGCAGTCCATGGCTGCGCCCGCCCACTGCCATCCGTGGTAGTCGTGTCCGCTGCTGTTTGTAGAAGCCTCGTGTCATCACTTGACGAGACATTTATCGCAAATTGGCTTATTCATTTCATAAATCACAACCTAGTAGGAGATGTGAAACGGCAAAAAGAAGAAAAATCGAGGCCGAGCCAAGATCATCTAGCTTCCGGCTAAACCGCTCTCAACTCACCCATGTTGAAGCCAAAACCGTCTAGCTTCCGAGTGGCCGAGCCGCTCTCAGATCGCCCACGTCGAAGCTAGGACCGTATAGCTTCTGGACGGACACCGGTGTGGTGATTATGTGTGGTTGAGACACTCACGTTGAATTACAACCGAAAACACTAAGTCCCTGTTTGTTTGGGTTTTTTCACCTGCTTGAAAGTAAAGAGCCAAAATCGAAACAAACAATTGACTTTTAAGTCCGACTTAAAAAAAGCCTAAAATCGCCATATAACTATAAGCCAAAAGCCATGTAATATGTACTTTTTTGGCTTTTCTGGGATGAAATAAACCTTTGCCACTGGAAATCTCTAAAATTACCCACTAAATGCTATCGTATATAATTTAACTCAAGAACCCTTCTCTCATCTCCTCATTTCTCCTCATCTTCTCTTTTTCCCCTGTGCGATATGCCTGCTCTCTCCACCGCTTCGGTCTCTGCTATCCCTGACCTCCTCTCTCTTTCGCCGTCCCCAGCCTCCTTCCTCCATCGACCCGGATCCGGTGCGGTGCAGGTTGAGGCGGTTGGATCCAAGCTTGGAGCGGTGGAAGGCTACAGGGTTCGGGTGTGGCTTAGGTGGAGCCAAATGGATCCGGTCGTAGTGCGGCGAGAGGCAGTCAGATCAACGTGGCGTGGGTGGAGGTGACCGAACCTGAGGGTGGAACAGTGGGAGGCGATAAGAGGCGGCCAGATTAAAAAGCTGCACCATCCGACCCATCAAAAAGTTAGGATGCCAAACAACATATCTTGGCTTAAAAGTAGACTGTTTAAAATCTCGTTA
The DNA here is from genome assembly GCA_036346375.1 of Guadua angustifolia. Lineage (NCBI taxonomy): Eukaryota > Viridiplantae > Streptophyta > Magnoliopsida > Poales > Poaceae > Guadua > Guadua angustifolia. Next base: position 21,061,576 of record CM070518.1, on the reverse strand, counting down.
AGCCAAAAAAACTAACTTTAAGCCAAAAACCAAATAGCTTAAGCTGAAATAAACAGGACCTAAGTACTCTGAAGTACGCAACTTATAGGGAGACCACTGCCTTAGCCTCTATGTGTTTCCGAGTCTTTTCTTTTTGTTATAATAGTGCAAATGAGCCGGATCTAGGCCGACAAGGCACAAAGCACAAAATAGGTTATGTCTAGGCTCACCGAAAGTGAGCTAGATCGGCATGACGGGCCATGGCAGCCCAGTATGATTTAGACACGAAACACGATGGATCCATACCGAGCCGATCCTACCCGACACGATACCCACCTCTAGTCTCGAACTCACTTTTGTGTTTTGGCTTTGAAACATCAGAGTAAATCTTACCAAGGCTGTTTGTGCTCTTATCAGCCTGGCATGACGTCCACCTCTAGTCTTGAACACGCTTTGGGGTTTTGGCTTCGACAAATCAGGGTAAATTTATTAAGGCTGTCTGTGCTCCGATCGACGATCGATGATGTTCTTGGCAAGGACGACGATCCCTTGTGGTCCATGGGCCGTACACATGGGGAATGATGGATCGATGGTTATGGCTCATTCCAGCAATGTTGACTTGAAATACAACCTATCGTAACTAGCCAGACTTATTACACATTTAGGGCATATATATAATGGTAACTGTCTAAAATCTTATGCCGCATACGAATCTATGTGATGGGAAAAAAGAGAAAAAGATGATAGAAAGATATTATATACTATTTAATATACAATCTTATAGATAGTTTTATACTATATAAAGTACTATGTAGATAATTTATTAATTATATAAGAGATAATTACAATAAACTGTATAAATAGTCTATTATATAAATTATTTTTAATCATATCTATAAATAAGATAAAGGTATATTAGGTACAATCATCTCATATACAACCGTACATACCCTTACATCGAGATGAATGAACAGCAAAAGGCGCCGACACACGATTAAAAAAGGGAACCGACAAAGATCGTGCTTAGAAGTGAGTGGTCAGTGGCCTGTTCAGAGTTCAGGTTTGTGCAGCCTTCAGAGAAGAAACCACCCAGAATAAAAGACCAGCTGTTACCACGGCATTTTCCCATAACGCCTACCTGCAAAAGGGTAGAAATTAAAGATACTAATCCGAGAGAGAGAGAGAGAAACTCCAAACGAAGGGTATCCTCGCAGAGAAGCCCGTACGATTTACAGCTATTTATTTCTACTGTACGATTTATAGCTATTTATTTCTTAATACATTCTTATTATTGTACTATCAAAGAGTATGAACAAACTAGGTATTTTTTAGCGTACATGCATGCGTAGTGTTCGTGAAAAAATTTCTTTTTCGATGGCATTTTATTTTTAGATCGTCGAAATAATGAGCGAAAGCAATTTGAAAGGACATAAATTTTTTAGTGGCGTGTCATACATGCGTGGCGTTCTTGAAGGAAAATTTTCTTTTTTTTAAGTAACAATTTTTAAATGTCGAAAACGAGTGAAGCGGAAAAAATAGAAAGATAAATTTGTAGAAATATCTCTTTCGACGAATCATTGAAAAAATATTGGAGACCAGAGTTGGAAAAGCAATTAGGCGGGGAAAAAGTCTAGAGGAAAAGGCGAAAAATCATTAGAGGCGACAACCTTCTTTTATCGAGTTTAATACTCTGTCGTTGTTAGAGTAATAATACATGTTTTAAAAATACGAGAGACACATGCGTAACACGCCACTTTATGATCATTTTTTCAGTAGAATTTTTTTTTTTGATTGCTCTATTTTTCTATGAATCACTTAGAAAATATTGGAGACCAAGCTAGAAAAGCTGTAATGGGAAAAAGTCTAGAGGTAGTAGGGAAAAAGTCTAGAGGAAAAAGGTGAAAAATTATTAGAGGCGACAACCTTCTTTTCTTTGAGTATAACACTCTCTGCGTTCATAGAGTAATAATACATGGTCTAAAAATATTAGAGATCGAAATGGGAAATCGAGGTGGGAAAAAAGCCTAAAAACGAGTTGCACACATATTCTTGGTGGCGAAAGCATTTTTCTAGGGAAAAAGCGAAGAAAGGACCTAGAGCGTAAGAACAAGGACACGAATGTAACGTTTTTGGACACATTAGTTATCCTTAAAAATTAGAAAAGGGCTTGTTCGCGATTTAAATCAGCGGAGGCTCTCTTAAGTAAAAGCAGTATACATGAAGGACTGAAGCGCGAATTTGGAGGGAAAAATCTTCCTCTCTCAAAAAATCACGAAGGACACATTACGTAATTTTGAAAAGGACTAATTAGCGAAAAAACATTTTGAGCCGAAAGCCGGCCGGGCTCGGCCAAACCACGGCTCGGCTCAAAGCGACGTGAGGCCGGCAACCTTTCAATCTTTAGGAAAGGTATTATACTAGCTAATTTGATTGCAAAGAATGAATGATTCATATTAAATTTAGTGGAGCTAAAGGAGCTCTTTGTACTATTAGCTAAGGCACGTTCTACTGTGGTTAAACAAAGGCCGGCTTTGGTCTCATGCTCACCAAGTAGAGCTTTTTTATCCACTAATATTTCTGACGATGGCAATGCAGACTATGTAGCCATTCCGCTGGCCACATCTAAATCTGGATGCACAATGCCATTGGTCCTCTCAAGTCTCAACCAATAGGTCGAGAGAGAAAAAAAAACTGCTGGGATTGGGCTGAAGAACAGTTAGTGGCAATTTTCAGGCAATATGTCAAGTTGTTGTTGCATCAATCTTGAGTTCATGATATTTGATTTCGGAACGGTATCTTCTGCCCTTGGGGGAGGGAAGGCAGAGGTGCTTAGAAAAGAAGCCATGAGTTCAGAGTTATTAAAAGAAGCCATGAGTTCAGAGTTATTAAAGGCATATCATTGTAGCATATTACCGCACAGGAAAAAAAACAATACAGTAGAAAACGGATGAAAATTATGAAAAGATAGAGAAACGTTGTAACTCCCAACCTTTCATCTTAAGCAGAGGATACAATTCCTTGATACTTGGCAAGCAGACATTGTCTAGCTTTATTGATAAACTGTAATGGTGAGGTTTCTGGGTGGGAAACAGTCACACACTCCGTGTTGCTTGTAATAGCGGTTAAGGCTCTGTTTGGCAGAGCTCTAGATCCCAGTTTCACCTCAGATCTAGAGCTTGTAGGCTAAAATAAAGTGAATTAAGTTTATGCTTTTAGTCTAAAATATAAAAAAAAATGACCCACCTAAACACTATTAATGTATCCACAATTCTAACTCCATAAATTTCTGGAGTTAAAAATACTCTACTCCACCAACTTCACGGATTTTGATAGAGATGCCCTAATGTATCCACAATTCTAACTCCACACTCTAAAAACTCGTTTTGATAGATGATGAAACGATAAATCCATGATTCCCAATTCCTGGTTATAAATACTTGTTATTTTGGATGTAGCATAATCTTCAAAACGGGGTTTTGAGCAATAATTTCTATTATAGTATATTTATAAAATCCAATAAAGTTATAATATTATGAAAATATTTTTTGAGACAAATATACATATATGATTTTCATATATTTAATTTACATACTTAAAAGAGATATTATCCATCAAAGTTTAAAAGTTTGGCTGCACGTTTATCCAAAACATAAATTAGAAAACCACAACTATTTGTAACAGGAGGATTCGCTCCTGGCAGGACATGTACCATTTCAATGCATATTTAGAGTATTGTCTAGCATGTACGTTGATAATTTTGCTAACCAAAGGTGCTAAAATGAGTTTGCCAACACTAACTAAAATCACTTTGGTATGGCCCACTTCATACGGCTAGCGGAACAGAAACAAAGAAAAAGAAAGAAAGGAGAGGCCCGTTTAAAAAGAAAAAGACCAACCAAATTAAACTGACACGGTAGAAGCCACTCAAGTGCTGAGCTCTACTCATCAGTGGAGTGGGGGAAGAAGAGGGAAGAGCGAGGGAGAAGAAACCCAACCTTCTCAGATCGAATCGAGGAAGCAGAGGTGGTGATGGGCTGCGCGGCGTCCAAGGTGGACCAGGAGGACACGGTGCGGCGCTGCAAGGAGCGGCGGCGCCACATGAAGGACGCCGTCGCGGCGCGGCAGATGCTCGCCTCTGCCCACGCCGACTACCTCCGCTCCCTCCGCATCACCGCCGCCGCGCTCTCTCACTTCGCCCAGGGCCACCCGTCACTCGCCGTCTCCCACCACACCGCCCCCGTGCTCCTGACCGCCGCCGCGCAGCCCGCGCTCGCCCCCACGCAGCCGGTCCCCTCCACCACCGCCTCCTCCTCCCTCCTGCCCCCCACGCCACCGCTCCCTCAGCACCACGTGCCGCCGCCGCCGCAGCACCACATGCCGCCGCCGCCGCCGCAGCACCACATGCCGCCGCCACCGTCGCAGCACCAGCCTGCTTCGGTGAGGGCTCCGCGGGTGCGGCGCCTCAAGGTGCCGCACATCCTGTCCGACTCCAGCATGGCGAGCCCGGCGCGGTCGTCGTTCCGGAAGCCGGTGGTGGGGACGCCGTCCTCGTCGTCCGCGTGGGACTGGGAGAACTTCTACCCGCCGTCGCCGCCGGACTCCGAGTTCTTCGACCGGCGCAAGGCCGACCTCGAGGAGGCCAACCGCCTCCGCGAGCTCGAGGTGGAGGGGAAGGCCCGGAGCTACCTCCACCAGCACCGCCACCACCTCAAAGAGGAGGACGAGGTCGACGGTGACGAGGAGGAGGAAAGGGCGGAGGTGCATTGCGGCGGATGGGAGGATGAGGACGAACACTACGCGTCCACGACGACGTCGGAGACCAGATCGGAGGAGGGGGAGATGGGGAATAGATCAGAGTGCGGGTTCGCGGCCAGATCGGAGTACGGCGGGACGGCGCCGTCGGAGTATGCTGCCGCGCAGTTGCCGCTGAGGAGGGACGAGAGGTCGGAGGCCGGGGACTCCTCGTCCATGGTCACGGCGGCGGCCGAGATGCGGATGGTGGTGCGCCACCGCACGCTCGTGGAGATCGTGGCGGCTATCGAGGAGTACTTTGTCAAGGCAGCAGAAGCCGGCAACGGCGTGTCGGAGCTCCTGGAGGCCAGCCGCGCCCAGCTCGACCGCAAGCTCAAAAGTAATCGCAGTTCACATATTGTGCCTCGAAACTTAAAATGTGATTTGAATTGTCGCGGTGATTTACTATTGGAACGAAAATGCAATGCTTTGTGATTCAAATGGTCACAATGCTTTAGCTGTTTTGCTTAATTTGATTTCTTCCTTTGCAGAGACGGTGTATCACTCCAACAGCGTGCTATCAGCACTGTCGGCAACGTGGACATCAAAGCCGCCATTGGCTGTACGCTACAAGCTGGACACAAACGCGCTAGAGATGGAGTCAATGGAAGGGAAGAGCCATGGGTCGACACTGGAGCGGCTTTTGGCTTGGGAGAAGAAGCTCTATGAGGAGGTCAAGGTAATTTCGCTCTTCTATTCATGATTACATGGCCATTATTGGTGACTGTTAGTTATATTCAAAAGTTGAGTACAGCACTTGAATTGAGATGTTTGTTTGCTTTGAAAATTTTGTTAGATGTCTCAATCATTACTTGTCGGTGTAGCATCTTCAAACTATTCAGCTTGGCTCCACTTGCTTCTGATTCAACTATATTACCTAGAGGATAGTAGCGAATAATTTAGGACAGTCCACAGGCTCTAGCAGCAATGCAAGCTTGGTGAGCTATCACATTCTAGTATCCACCCTTGCTGGGCAAGGAAAAAAAAAAGAAATGCATCTATGTTGCTAGAATAAGGTGTGCATGGTCTGTATTGTTTTTTTCTTGGAAAAACCCATGACCATGACATGTGGTCACACAGCATGGTACTATAGGGCTACGGGCTACCAAACAGTCAAAGACCAAGGGTGAACTGAAATTAGCTGTAACACTTTTGCCAAGAAGAGAGCTCTATCCCTCGATTAGGGTTCTGATACAAATGTCTATACATTGTAGTTTCTAGTGGATTAGGTGAAGCTTCTCCATATTTGAAGTTGGTATCTTGACACAATTTTAATGTTGAGCAGTTCCCCTTTTCTTCAGCTAACGTGAAAGAAGAATCTGATTCTGTTCCATAAAGCGTCTTTAGAGAGGTCCTGCACCTTCCTACTTTGGAACAGCTGGAGCATTTGATCGATAATTTTCACTACTTTCAGTAAAGGCAGCAAACATGATACATGGCAATTGACCTCTTAACCACACCTTCATATTCTCCTCCCAACCTTTATGCTCTATTTTTGTCTAAACTACTCTTGTCCTTTGAGATCCTTTATTGTATGAAGGTTTGGATCCTCAAGAAATTGTTGTCAGTGTACATAATATTATCTGATGGTGCCAAAGGTAAGAGTTATTATATCTCTGTCTTGAGCATCAGAAATTTTTAGGGGCATTACCCTTTGCTTGGCAGGTATAAAGCTTATAGCATTTAGAGATAATTTGAGTGCAGCAAACCAGTGTTCATTTGATTTCATTAATTTGGGGTGGAATGGATACTTGCCTTCAAGTTGTGGCAGTGTACTTGATTTTTTTTTATTCACTAAGCAGTTTCTTGAGCCCTACTATTCAGAACTTCTAACATATGGATTGATTTTCAATTGCTGCAGGCTAGAGAGAGCGTGAAGATTGAACATGAGAAGAAGCTTTCTACTCTGCAAAGCCTGGAATACAGAGGGAGGGATAGTGCCAAGCTGGACAAGGCCAAGGCCTCCATAAACAAGCTGCAATCATTGATCATCGTTACTTCGCAGGCTGCTACTACCACATCCTCAGCCATTGTCAAAGTCCGTGACACTGAGCTTGCACCACAGCTTGTTGAGCTTTGTTTTGCGTAAGTCTTGCTTCCTGTTCTGACATCCCCAATTCCAGATCTTGCGACGCTGCATGAAAGTATATAATTGTTTCTGAATATCAACATGTAGGCTGTTGAGCATGTGGAGATCAATGAACCATTTCCATGAGATCCAGAATGAGATTGTTAAGCAAGTCCGTGGTCTGGTGGACAACTCCATGGCTGAGTCAACATCTGACCTTCACCGGCTTGCAACCCGTGATCTTGAGGCTGCTGTCTCAGCATGGCACTCAAACTTCAATCGCCTCATCAAGCATCAACGTGAGTACATCCGTGCTCTCTATGGCTGGCTGAAGCTCACACTCTTCCAAGTGGACAGCAATGCCCCACAAGAGGCCCATAATTCCTTGATCTCGCGTGAACTCACCACCTTCTGTGACGAGTGGAAGCAAGCACTGGACCGGCTTCCAGATGCCGTGGCTTCAGAGTCTATCAAGGGCTTCGTGACTGTCGTCCATGTCATCTACAATAAGCAGGCAGAGGAGATGAAGATCAAGAAGCGGGCGGAGACATATTCAAAGGAGCTAGAAAAGAAAACCAACTCGCTCAGGGCCATTGAGAAAAAGTACTACCAATCGTACTCAATGGTTGGCTTTGGCCTTCCCGGCAGCGGGCGTGATGGCATTGAAAGCCATTCCTTTGATGCCCGTGATCCTCTTGCAGAGAAGAAATCCGAGATTGCTCTATGCCGTCGGAAGGTGGAGGATGAGATGACAAGGCATGCTAAAGCTGTCGAGGTAACTAGATCAATGACATTGAACAACATCCAGACAGGCATGCCAGGAATGTTCCAAGCAATTGCTGGTTTCTCAGGAACAGTTGTTGAAGCTCTCGACGTTGTCTGCCGGCGAGCTGGATCCGTGCGGTAGAAGTTTGCCCCATCACAACTACCAAGAAATCATTTGTTATATCCCTTTGGGCGGCTCAGTAATTTATATAGGGAAATTGCAATATATATAGTTAAAAATAGTGATGAAATATAGGGAGGATGCCTCCCTTGATGTTTTGCCTTGTTGGGAATTGATCATTTTGATTGTAGATAATGATTTTGCCCAGGATTGTTGGTGATCTTTACGCTTTCTAGCAAAGTGGAAGGAGAGATATATGTACATACATTGTGGTCACCTTGCACTCCAATAGTCCCTATCTGACGAATTATGCTTGTGCTTCTCGATTTTTTTAAATAATACAATTTTACAATAAAATTACAAGAAAAATATGTCAAAAAAAATAATTACATAAATATACCTCTATCGTTAATTCATTTTGTGACAGAACATTATCGCCAATGAATCAGAAGATATATTGTCAATTGAGTTGGTGACAGTGCTTCTATCGCCATAAGTATAGTGTCTAAATAGATTTGTTGGTCAAATGATTCAATGACAAAACAGTTAGCTAAATAAAACTCTGTCGTCAACTCATTTGGCCAAATGAATTGGCGATATATTAATAGGAAGCTTCTGTCACCAAATTATTTGTTGAAAGGACTTCTGTCGCCAGTTCATTTGGCGGTAAATGACTTCTCGCCAGTTCGTTTGACGACATGAGCTATGTCTCTAAATGAATTGACGACGGAGGTATATCTATGTAGTTATTTTTTGAGGTATTTTTTTCTGTAATTCTATTTTTAAAATGTATTATTTTAAACAAAGCAACCGAAGCCTGTGCTCTGTAGTTGTACTGTTTGAAGTGAGGCAGGGTTCTCCTAGGGTGAAATTCTCTAGTTCGAAGTCTGAACTGAAGCATCGTTGTTTTCCAGTGGTGGGCGCTGCCCCTGCATCTTCTGCCGTCTGCCTGCCCGCCGGTGTTGGAGGACATTTGTGTCGATGTTTCCTACCCCATGTTGGTCCATTGCAGTTATTGTCGTGCTGGTTGTGCAAAACCAAAAATGTCCTGCCACTAAAACATGTTTCCAGTAATGCTTTGTGCAAGGATATGGCCAGTCGCAGTTGCTTGTGTCACAATAATCTTTTCTGCTTTGTACCTCTCTTGGCGTGTCGATTCTACTTGCAGCATTTGGTAGTACGAGCCTTTTGAGCTTGTTTACGGCTTAACCGTGATGGGACTAGTCGAATGCTGTGTCACTACATCTTGACGCCATGCCCTTCTTGTCTGCCATAACATGGCTTTTCTGATCACAGCTTGCCCTCTTTAACAAAATGGTGACTTGCATTTCTGTGGGGTGAATAGCATCAAGGCTGGCATTTGGACCTATCCTGGTTGCCCGGCACAGCATGACGAGGCTGCTTGCAAAGCCAGCCTTCCTTTTGAAAGGGCGTGAAAAAGTCCTTGGCATTCATCTTCAGGGCATGATATCACATTACTGGATTTGATGGCAGGATGGAGAAAAATTAGGGCACGGCATCAACATGTGCCCTTCCTCCTTGGGACCCCTTCCTGTCCAAAGCTGGAGATGATGATCTGTGGACTAAGCAAGGGTCCAAAACCCTTCATGCTGGATAGAGATTCTGAGAATAAAGAGCTCTAGTACATACATCACCTCTTTCCTTGTAGGCAGCGGTGCTATGGACCAGACAATGTCTAAGGTACCAAAGTGGGAGCTTCTGTTCTTAGACGGAGCAAGGATAAGACCTGGCAAGCTCTGCATAGCGGTGACTCCTTTTATTGTAGGCATGGTATGATGATTCTCTCTAGGATGGTGCAGTGCAGAGTGCTAAGACTTATGATGGGCTCTACCTACGGCTAAGGTCATGTACATGATCGATGATACTCGTGGTCCTTGTGGTTGTGGAACGGTAACAGAAGGTAACTGCTCATGTTACAAAGTTGTATGCAATTCCCTGATGGAAGGACCTGTAAAAGGTGCTTCCATGATCTTGATAGGAGGTCTATTCTTATGTGAGACAAGTAATTGACTGTGTTGAATTTTGTGATGTTCAAGGTTGAGTTTGATTTGAATTGGATTTGAATTTTGAAGCAATTTGAGGTGCTGTCTGTTTTGGACGACACTACCAGCCTTGAGGGATCGTACAGCCTTGGATTGGCGGTAGTGCCGGCCCTGCGATGCTACCGATCTCAAAGTGATGGTAGCTATTTTCGGAAAAGGTGATTTTTCGTGTGTGAGGAAAATAGGCGTTATAGGCCTGGGGGCAGTAGTACCGGCCGAGCAACGCTACCGACCTCTAGTTGGTGGTAACTATTTTTCAAAGAGAGTTTTCCAGGTGGATTTGTACCAAGGCGGCACTACTAGCTACCAGAGTGCGGTAGTACTGGATGTGCAGTACTATCGATCTTTGGTTAGCGGTAGTACCGACATTACAGCAAATTATGAATTTTATTTGAATTATGTAATTTTTATTATATATCTTTATGAACAATGCTAGCGTGATAGTTTGATTGTTTATGTGGTTGCAGAACTTTGGAACTAGGTCATGGTGAGGCGAAGGAGATCAAGACGAGACTAGCAGAGCTAAGATCCAGAATGGTCAAGGGATGTCAGAAGATGACTGAGGCCGAGAAGTGGTTGTGAGCCAGGAAGACAAGTAGCCAGAGTCCCGGAGCATGAAGCAATGATGGATATGGCGGACAATGGCATTGACCAGGACTAGACTCAAAAGGGAGTTGATGTCCAAAACGTTTAAGAAAACCAATACCACCATGGTGAAGCGGTCAAGGTTATATGGCGCATAAAGTGACATTGGTCCGCTTGCAAGCGATGATGGTTAGGGGGAGTCCAGACATGTGAGAAGCTTGGTGGAAAATCATTGGGGTCACATGGTGAATGACAAAACATGGACGATGCTTCGAGGTGAAGGAAGACCTATCATAGGGTAAATTAGTAATTTATCCAATACCAAGATCGAGGCGGTTTGAAAAACCATAGTGATTGCTTAAGTAGTTTAGGTCAAGTCAAAATGGACATAAATGCAAATTCAAGCTTATAGAGAGAATTAGGCATCATAGAGAAAACCGCTTTGAGAAGCGTGTTTGTGTGAGTGTAATAGCCGTTATGCACTTTGGGTTATCGGGTTAGCCCATGTAAATGTAGATTATATCCATTTGTGCGTACAGGTTTTAGGGTAAAGGTTGTTTCCTCTATATAAGGAGATGTAGAGAGAGGTGGGGCTTGAAGCCTAGGAAAAGGGTTAGGGTTTCCATAAGAGTTTGGTTTTCTTGTGTGGGTGTGTGAGTGTTCCTTAGGAGTTTTTCCCTTAAGTGAGAGACTTTGTAATCATTCATCTTATTGTGAAATAAAGGTCAAATTCGTATTTAAGTTTTGCCTCTTGTTTTGATCTTTCATCTTCTTGAGTTTTTTAATCTTTCTTGGTGATTTCTTCTTTTCTTGATCTTGTGTTGCCAAAGATGAATGATTGATGGATGAATCATTTGTGGATCATATCCCAATCATCTAGACAAGCTCTCATATGATCATCAATATAGTTATTAAGAAATCGGTTTTTGACTAAAGAAGGAAGGATTCTCAATAGATCTTGTTCTTGCATGATTTGAAGGTGTTTCTTTTTGTTCTTGTTTGTTGTGATATATGGGAGATCATTTAAGATCATCTCATCTATCAAATCCCCATAAGTGAGCATAGGGTGAAGATTTGGGTTTTAATCCGGTTTTGTTGCAACCTTGGGTAAATTTGAAAAAGATAAGAACTTTGATGTCAATCCTTGTGCTTTAAGATTGGAATAGGTTCCTGACATTCATAAGAAGGTGTATACAAAGTTTCATAGGGTTTGGATCCGCTAATCAAAAGATACACCAATTTTTGAATTTGAACTCGTGTTGATTTTACTATTCACTATAGTAGTACTGCCCCAACATAGGCAATAGTGCCGCCCCCAGGGTGAGACCTCTGAAAATTAATTTTTCTACTTCTATTTGATCTCTTAGGATTTAGCTTAGTTCTTCGAGGAGAAATTTTCATTTGGCTAATTTTTAATTGGACTGAAGCGCCATTGCAAGCCATGGGCCGAACCGACCCACCTATCTTGGCAAACCGCTCCAACTCCGGATCCATTTAGGATCTCTTCTCTGGTATGTACCGGTGACTAGTGACGAAGCCAGAAAAAGTGTAGATTTAAAGAATTAGGCTAAATTGAGATAAATATATTAAACGGCTTATGTTGTATTCTTATCAATTCGAGAGGTTATTAATAATACCTTATTATTTGATAAATACTTTTACAACGTTCACTTGTTAAACTTTTATAAATCTATGAACAAATTAACACCAATCAATCAAACAAATCGATTATTGTCACTATTAAACCCATTTACACAGTTACAATTGATTAAAAAAATCATAAATCAGAAGAGAGACTTACATTACCTATTTGTTGTTTTGGCCAGCCTACTTAGCCGATCAAATACTCGCTAATTCACAATACACTACCGTCCCTGCCCGCTTGCCATCGCCATGTTGGGTTTCCCGTCGCCACACACCGCGCCCTTACTAGTTTCCTAGCATCCCACTCTCCAAGCGACCTTGATGGGCTCCCATGTCCTCGTGAAGCAGAGATATTGAGCCGCACCCCTCTCTCTCGCTCTATGGTCTTTACGTGCATCTAGAGTTTGAGTCTAGTTGTGCAAGCAGCAAGCAAAGACACCAATTACCAAATTAGGTTTCCAATAAGCAATGACTCACCAAGTTACATCGTATATGAAACAGTTCATCCATATAGCAAAACTTTTTCTTCCTCAAGATCACGTGAGACCTTGCCTAGATGATTGAGATATGATCTATAGAGAATTCATCTATCAACCATTCATTCTTGGCAATACAAAATCACGAGAGAAAGAAACTAACAAGAAATATAAAAAAATCAAGAAGAAAGAAGATGAAAACTAGAGTAAGATCTTGAGCAAAAAATGATTTTCATTTTAGATCAAGAGATATAATTACAATGCCTCTCCAAAGAAGACAAACCTCCTAAAGAGCATTCACACATAAATATCAAAATCTTATGGAAACCGTTATCCTTTCTCCTTAGTGTTACCTCTCTCTATATTTCAAGCCATTATATAGAAGAGGCAACCCTAACCTAGTTACACAAGTGGATACCTTCCACATTTATATGAGCTAACCCATTAACCTAACACATAACAGATTTTACTCACACACACAATCTAGGTGTGCAATCACTGTTGCTATGCTAAAAATTGAGCACATATGCTAAAAAAGTATTTAAGGTTCAGCGGCTAGAAGAGAGACTTCAGCCTAACGGAGCCCCCGCTAGCTACGCTCTTGCTGGTTACCAGCGGCTTGCCTTACTTCGGTTTCATTTCACTCACGTAGCAAAGTTGTCATATAAGATGATCATCACTTTGTGATAGCTTTTATTCGCTTTGTAATATATTCTAGCTATAAAAAAATGAATTCTTCTTATTACTTCCTCTAATCACAAATAGTTATCGTTTTGGATATATGTACAATGAAACATTTGAAACTTTGATTATCGATATCTTTTTAAATATTTAAATTGGATACGAAAATCATATGTGTAAATTTGTTATGAAAAGTATTTTCATAGTATAATAATTTTAATGGGCTTATAAATATATTATAATGCAAACCAGTAGTCAAAGTTATAATTTGAAGACCGTATCGCTATCCAAAAGGGGCAATTCCTTATATGCTATTGAAAGTTTGCGTCATCTCTTATATGTCACTTATTCTCTCACTGATATTTACACCCTGACCTCACATATCAGTGACACATTGAATGATTTTTTCTAAACACAAGTGGCATATAAGGAATTAATCCTTTCGAAAACAACTATATTGAACCGTATTGACTCTAGGACAAAATCAATTTTCGACAGGTTGAGAAATAGATCCATGGCGAAGCTAGAAAACTTTCAGTGAAAATGCACACTCATCGTGATCAAGCCTTTCAGTTTATAGTTTGATCGAGAGTTGCAGCGACTTTCGTACCGTCAGATGGCTTCAGCATTGTCCATTTGTTCAGCCCTTCCCGATTCCTCTCTCCAACCTCCCGTGATCTCCTCGACACGCAGCGTGCAAAAGCAAAGTTCAGAGAGCGGGCGTCGCAGACGAGCTCAGCACCAGCTGCGGGCGAGGAGGCGCGGCGACAAAGGCGGAGAGCAGCGAGGGAGTCGGCGAGCGCATGACCAACTGCGGCGTCGTGGGCGAACCCGACAGCGAGCTGCGGGCTAGCAGGCGTGGCAGCGAGGCGGACAACGTGCTCGGAGCCGAGGCGGGAGTGGGCGAGTGCGTGGTGAGCCGCGGTGGCGAGCAGCGGGCAAGGTGCGAGCGTGCTCTCAGCCGTGGCAGCCATGGGTGAGCGCTAAGACTATGATGGCCTGTTTGGCATCGTTGGGGAATGAGAATGGGCAAGGGAATTAAGCGAGACTTCATTCGGGGAGGGCATTTAAGTTGTAAACTCCTATTCCTTTCTCCAATTCCCACTCGAGTTTTATAACCCATCTATCTCAATTCCTATTCCTTCCATCAATTCCTCCAACCAAAACTCGTTCCAAAAAACTCGTGAAATATATATCTAGATCTTTGCCTTCTGAAACTCAAGGTATACCTGAACTTGCTTGAATTTGGTTGATATTTTGTAAAACATTTCTGAACTTTGTTTTAACTTATCTTATTTTCTGTGAAACTTGCCTAAAACTCTTATCAAATCTTCCAAGGAAAGGAGGCATGTCCCTACTGGTTTTCACGACCTGATTTTAGTACTTCCTCTATTTGCTGGAGCCCGGAAGAGATTGAGAGCATAAATTTATTAGCCCCCGTTTGGACTGCGGAATCGGACCTAGAATTGGAGGATTATAGTAGGATCGTTTCCCACCCAGTCTGCAGTTTGGATGCCTTTGGAATTGGAATTGGAAATAGAAATGGAGCCCATTTCCAGCTTAATTGGAACACAACTAAAACAAACCGCCCACATTTTGTTTTTCCTCCTCGAGCACATTCTGTGTTTGCTTATCATTTTTTTCCACTTCTCTATTTTTTTTAATTACGAGCTAATATAAAAGATACTCTGTCCATCCAAATTTATAAGACTTATTTTTTTAATGATATGGTCCATAAATATAAGGTTTGCATGTAGATTTAATAAGATATTCCTTCTATATCCCTATTTATTCTCTTTCAACTATATGCATCTATTCATTATCACCCACACAAAGTATTATCTCTTATCTTTCAAGGCAATTAAGTGGACATGTAAATCATTTTCTCTCGTGTCTTTTTCAATTTCAAAACATCCCTAATTTTTAGGCAAAGTTAAAATACACCATATATTTTTGGACGGACGGAGTATGGTATACCTGTTTTGTCGGTAAAACAACATCTGAAACCATGCATGCGTATAAAAAGAATAGGTAGCCCAAAGCTACCAGGCCAAACTGAACTCGCGTTACTTTCGCCCAAACATGGCATCGCCATTTCACAGCCCGTATATCCAGTCTGGCCCATTTATAATTTCGATCCAGGCCTATTCCGTTTTATCTTCACAGCAAGCACTGTTTCCGTGCGTCACCATCTCAATATAAGCCGTATAAATCTTGAAACAAATAATAAAGTAAATAATTATTATCTATCTTTTATTCACGCTTTAATATTTGTGTAACTTTTAAATAGTAATCCATATAAGCACCTCCCCTTCTCATTCACGTATTTATCTTAATACTTCCTCCGTTCCTGAATACATCTTATTCTAGTTTTCAAATTTTATTCTAAATACATATCATTCTATAATTTTGAGACAACTTTTAACTATTTTTTATTTATGTAGCCTTATCATTCGTTATTCTTGACACTATTCGCGTGTTTATCAAAGAATGCGAAAATGCAGCAATGTTCGCTAAGTTGTACTGAATCTTAAAAAAACTAGATAAGTGGTGGGCCCGTGTGTTGCTGCAGGTGGAAAGAATTGTTGAGATAGGTCGAGACTTTAAGAGAGAGCGGAATTTTTTTTAGAATTCCTCTAAAAAAGGGGAAAGCGCCGATTTATTTTGGAAAATATTTCTTCAATTTTTTAAAAAATCCCTTTAATAGGTTATAAAAATTATAGAAATCTATTTTTTGAACAGTAGCTTGGGCATGCTCTTAGAGCCTTGTAACAAATTTTTTAAAATTTATAAATTTAGCAACTCAATTAAATCAATAAAGTTGCTTTAAATGAATTAGTAGCACTATCAATTTTTTTTAAAATCGCATAAGTTTGAGTATGATTTGAAATTTTTACGGTAGAGTAGACATGCTCCTAGAGACCTTCTCAAATAAATTTCAAGAATTTATAAATTTAGTAGCTTAGTTAAAGCAGTAAAGTTGCTTTAAATACATTAGTAGCATTGTTATAATTTTTAAAAATCACACAAGTTCGATCACAATATGATTTTTTTACGATAGACTCTGCAAGCTTAGTGTTTGGCACGATGTGGCTGGACGCGCAGCCAATACTGTAACTCTCTGAACATGTGTATATATTTGTATATGTATGTATGTGTGTATATGTATATGTATCTATATATATATATATATATATATATGAATGTTATGGTCATGCAATCATATGCAATCCAACTAACAAAAGTTTCGAAAAATTCTGAAAAAAATCATGGATGTACATCTCATCTTACCCCATCTACATATAAAATTTCATGATCAAATTCGTCCTATGCTAGAAGTTACAAAAAGACAAATTTCTGACAAACTTAAAAGTTCAAATGCACCTCAAATTTGTCTTTTTGTAACTTCTAGCATAGGACGAATTTGATCATGAAATTTTATATGTAGATGGGGTAAGATGAGATGACATCCATGATTTTTTTCAGAATTTTTCGAAACTTTTGTTAGTTGGATTGCACGCATCATTGATTTGTCATTGATTGGTCCGTCTCAGAAGATTCACGCCGATCCAGTGCCCGCTAACAATGCCAGTGTGGCTGCCAAGCGTTTACACAGCTGAAGGTATTACTACAATACTACGTACCATCCGCCGTCCTCGTCCTGTGAAGCGGCCGTATACGGCCTGCAGTCACTGACTGGAAAGCCAGACTAGTTGCAACGATGCGCGAAGCAGACAGCCATGTCGTGGTGTCAGAAATCAATTCCGGATGCAAATGTCGCTGGACATGTGCAGTGAGTGAGCACCAGAGGATGTACTATTGCATTTCATTGCCTTGCTGAGTGGATCCAAATTTTCGAGGCTTATTTTTTTAATAGTTTTATTTATAAATATAAAGTTTATCGGTAGATTTAATAGGGTATTTTCTTTTCTATCTCTATTTATTCCTTTCAACGGTATGTAGTTATTCATTACTATCCACATAAAGTATTATATCTCTTCTTCCTAGATAATTAAGTGGGGATATCTAATTTATTTTCTCTTATAACTTTTTCAATTCAATGCAACCTTAATCCTAGTGTAAAGTCAAAATACGTTTTATATTTTTGGATGGAGGGAGTATTCTCTTTGTATATGGATAAACAAGATATGGAAAATCACCAGAGTGTCTCTAATTATTATCTTTAATAATTTTATTTAATGTATGTACGTAGATAATATCAAGTAAATATAAATATTTATTAGAACATAGAATACTCTATTTAATCACTAATAGTTTTGCTTTCGTAATATTATAATTCTATTAAGTTTTGTAAAAATATGCTATAATAAAAATTACTGATCAAACATATGTTTTAAACACTATACCTATATACAAAACGGCAACCAGTATTTATAATCGGAGAAAGGACGTACTGTATTTGCGAACATGACTGACTATAAAAGATAGCACCTGAAAAGTGGGCCTCTGGAGTATAAAGGTAGCGCGTGCATTTCTATGGTATATCAGCATTCAGCGATGGCAGCAAGAGCATGCCAATGGAGGGGAAGAACTTAATTGGTGAGAGAGACGATGAGGAAAAGCAACGAGGTGGAAGGAAGCATGAACCGCCATGATGGCGGCATCGAAATCGGGATTCATACATGTGAGAACGTGAGACGTGACCACCTCCACCTCCTCCCCTCTGCACCATTTAACATAACAGGTCACAAAGGCGAGAGCTCCATGAGCAGTAAAATAATGGAGCTCGAGCTCGGAAAGATGGCGTAGGTGGCGGCAAGCGGATGCCATGCATGGCACTCGCGCAAACAAGCCTCGGGAATCGTCGGCTCGGGCCCAATCATGGCGCGCCCGGCCTTTCCTCCTTGGAAGCTTTATCACAACCCTCACTACTTGCACGGCGATCATTCTTGCAACACCTACTCCTCACGCCGCTCTCGATCTCGGGGCAAGAAACGTCGGCGTGGAGCAGGAAGAAGGGGATGGTCATGGCGCCATGTCGGTCTCGTCGGAGCTCAAGCTCTGCGTGGAGCGCATCAGGGAGCTCAGGGCGGAGCTCGAGTTCGAGAGGCGCATGCGGCGCAAGGCGGAGTCGCTGAACGAGGCGCTCGCCGAGGAGAGAAGGCGGAGCGGGACGGCGGAGGCTGAGTGCCAGAGGATGCGGGAGGAGGTCGTCGCCATGCGAGCGGAGATAGAGCACGCGCTGGAGGAGATCGACAAGGAGCGGCGGATGCTGCACGTCGCCGAGCTCTGGCGGGAGGAGCGGGTGCAGATAAAGCTCGCCGACGCTAAGGCCGCGGTGGAGGAGAGGCTACAGGACATCGCCGACACCGAGCTCAATGCTGCCATTGCCAACAGGATCGGCAGCAGCAGCAGCCCGATTGGCAGGTCAAGCCCAACGAGTCAACACGGTCAGCAAACTCCGATGAGTTGCCAGCACGGTCAGTTGCACCGGCAAGAGGCCTCCGGCGGCGAGAACCCTCGCATCAGGAGGGGGATCAAGGGCTTCGTAGAGTTCCCGAGGGCGGTCCGGCTGCGGCCGCGCGAGGAGAGGGTGGATCTGGTGTCCAACCTCGAGTGCCAGCGGTCGCAGCTGCGCGTCCTCACGAGGCACCGGAATCCGGCCGCCGGCATGGGGCTCGTCGGCGCACCAGAAAATCTTGTTTTGTAACTTACTTATGTGGTAATAATGTACTAATGTGAGGTGGTGTCTTTGTTTTTCCCCCTCTTTCTTCTCGTGTTCTTGACTTCTTGGATCTGTTTGCCCTGCCCTTCTGCTCTGGGCATTCACATTTTGGTATATAGAATGCTAGTTTTGCCCTACTTAGCGACGTTTATGCAATGTAATATATACAACTTTGTAAAGGATCATTGCAAGAAGTAATGTTGGCTGTTGGCATGTTGTAGATGGAGATTGGTATTGGTCAGCTTAGCCTTCAGCAGGAAATTGTGTAGTTTTTGTTTAATTAAAAAGGTAGAGACCACCTTATGACCATTATATTGAAATGGTAGCCAAACGTTCATGCAACATCAATAGCATTAAAAAAAAGTTCAAACAGGCACAAAAAGAGAAGAATAAAAGAAGAAAGAAGAAAGAAATTAAGAGATGGTTGGAGAACGGTATAACACTAGATGTACAAAAGACAGGAGAAAGAACTACAGAAAGTGTGAAATCATGTGATGAAAAATTGGCTGATTGGTGAAATTGGCATTGCTAAGTGGTTTTTGGTTATAGCATGTGTGGTGCTTGTGCATGTGCTATGTTGATATGTTTATTATGCTGGTGATAGCATAATGGTTTTGCTTGATGCAATACACTCGTGTGAGTGGTTGCATGGATTAACCTTGAGTCAAGTCGTGGACTTGTGTTCGACTCGTTTTGTTAATTCATGTGCGGTGTTGCTCGAGGCTTAACGTGGTCGATGACGGGACCGAACTAGGTTCATGGAGGAACCGAGGTTCGAGACTAGGTTCGGGAGGAATCAAGGTCTTGGTGGTCAAGGATGTCATGCGGGGCGTTCGGCTAGAGAACATGCACGTGAAGGTTTGGTTAGTCACGTATGAACAGCGGGAGGGCTGATTATGCGTGCAAGATTCTTGTTTCGCCTTGTTAGGCCAAGTTGAGATAAATCGAACTCTTTCCGTGATGGAAGTGGAGTTGTATTAAAATCTCTGTATTTGTTTTTGGTCATGTTAGGCAGATTGAGATGAATATGAACTCTTTCCATGTTGGAAGTGGAGTTGTATTCAACCTCTCTGTTCTTGCTCTGTATAAATAGGTGGAGGTGTCCCTGTTTATGATTGAGCATTTTGGGTTTTAGGGTTTGTACTCTTGTGTTGGAGTACTTTAGACAATGAAATAAAAATCAATCTTCCAGAAAGTTTTACTTCATGTCCGGCGGCTGTTCATTGTGAGAGAAGACTCTGTTCTAAGATCGGTCGGCGTAGTTGAAGCTTCCTTGAAAGTTAGGTCCGTCATAGTTGGCGTTTCAGTAGAAAGTTCGGTCCGGCGTAGTGGGCGTTTCATCTGGAGTTTGGTCCGTCACAGCTTTTGCAATCAATTTCTGTCATCATCTGTTTCAGTCATCTTGCGAAGGTAATATCTTTTGATTCGTAGATCCAATCGAGTTGATTTTTGTTGGGTTAGATTCATAATTGAATCTAGTTTCTACAGTTAAAATTTCATGTTAATCTAACGGTTGGATCTCTGGTAATCTTGTTTTTAAGTTTGGTCCGTCACTGGTCTCATTTGGTCCGTCGTTATTAGATCGGGATTTGTTTCAGCTGTTTTGCGAGGGATATAACTTTAGATCTATAAGTCCGATTGAGTTGATTCTTTTTGGGTTAGCTTCGGAATGAAGTCTAGTTTCTACAGTTAAAATTTCACATCAATCCAACGGTTAGATCGTCGGGAATTTCATTTTTAGTGATTGCGTGTCATGCTGTAAAAGTTAGGTCCGGCATACACGTTCTGTAGAAAAAGTTAGGTCCGGCATACACATACCTTAGCAAAAAGTTAGGTCCGGCATACACATACCTTAGCAAAAAGTTAGGTCCGGCATACATAGGCTTTAGCAAAAGTTAGGTCCGGCGCTCACATAAGTTTTGGTCTGTGTTTTAAGGTTTTGTTGAGTGCATTACAAATCTAATCAAGTATTTTGAGTTTGTTTCTGGTGTGAATTTTTAAAAGATCAAAATTGGAATTTGGCTTCAAGCAACCATTCACCCCCCTCTGATTGCTAGATTAGTATCTTTCGATCCTACAAGTGGTATCAGAGCAAGGTTTTTCTAATTAATCTTAACCGGTGATTAGAAACCGTAGCGATGGATAGGTATTCGACAAAACCTTGCGTCTTCGATGGTGTTGATTTTCAGTTTTGGAAAGCGAAGATGGAGGCGTACATCCAAGCTCGGGCTTTGCAATGCGGGAGAAGGTGTACAAGCCATATCAAGTTCACGAGAATGATCAAGTTAATGAAACCAATCGAGCATGAGTTGAAGCAAACAAAGAAAGCAAGGAATTTGATCATCCAAGGACTAGGAAGAAGTGATTTTGATCGTGTGATTCATCTCAAGTCTGCATATGAGGTATGGAAATCTCTTTGTGATTATCATGAAGGTTCTAACACTGTCAAAGAGGTTAGGCAAGATATTTATAAGAAAGAATACATGCGATTTGAGATGAAACCTGGTGAGTCTCTAGATGATTTCTTTGCACGTTTCAATAAAATTCTTAGCAATTTACGTGCTGTTGGAATTTTCTTTGATGATGCTGCTAATGCTAGACAATTGCTTGGTGCATTAGATATGTCAATTTGGGAGATGAAAGTTACATCCATTAGAGAATCAACTGTCATGAGTACACTTACTTTGGATGTTCTTTTCTCTAAATTAAAAACTCATGAATTGGATGTTCTTGCTAGGAAGAATGATCATAAATCAATTGCATTGACCTCCCAATCTAGCATGTCTCAGAATAGTGCTTCTTCAAGTTTTGCTTTGTCTTTCTTGTCTTCACTAACCGATGAGCAGATTGAAGAATTTCCTGAAGAAGACTTGGCACTACTCTCTTCTCGTTTTAATAAAGCTTTGCAGAATGTGAGAATGAGGAAGAGAGTTGGTGGTGGCCCTCCAAGATGCTATGAGTGTGGTGATCTCAACCACATTCGTCCAAATTGTCCTAAGCTTGCGTGTAAAACATCAAGGAGGAGAAGGACAATGATGAAGAAAAGAGAAGAAAAGTTTTCTCCAAGTGATAGAAAGAAAAAGAGTTTCATCAACAAAAGGTTGTTCATCGGGTTCTTTCCGCTCTTGAACAAGTTAATTTGAGTGATGTGGATTCGGAGAGCGGCGAGGCGATGCAACTCAAGCAAGCATGATTTGACAGATTGTGTCTCATGGCTAGGAGTGATGTAAGCTTCACCGAGGACGATCATGACAATGACGCAATGAGGTAGAACCTTCTTCGATGAATTAACTATTCTGTTGTTCGTCTTGGAAAATTGCTTGACAAACGCGATAAGAAAATTAAGAAACATGATGTTCTTGTGGAATCTTTGAATGCTGAAATTGTTAGACTTAAATCTTTGATTCCTGATGATGATGCTTGCAAATCATGTGACTTAATTTACAATGAGCTTACTTTGCTTAGGAAAGAACATGTTAGCTTGTTAGAGCAAATTAATCTTGAAAAGGAGAAAAATGAGAAACTTGTTACACATGTTAGTTGTTCTCTTGTTGATTTGCATGATTCAACTCCATGTTCTAAATGCTCCACACTTGAATTGAAGTTGAATGATGCTAATGGTAGAGTTTCTCAAATGACAAATGATTTGCTCACACATGAGGTTCTTTCATGCTCAACTTGTCGCATAGCGTAAAGGAAAAGTGGGCGTTCCATGTAATAACTGTTTAACTCTTTCTCGAAAGGTTGATTACTTGGAAAAATCTTTAGAACGGTTCACTTCGGAAAGAAAAACCTAAACATGATTTTGGATCAATCAAAAGTCAAGACTCATCACAAAGGTTTAGGTTTTGATTCTTATGCTCATCATAAATTACATGCTCCCATCTGTTGTTAAGACACTTGAAAGTGGAAAATTCGAAATTGTCAATGAGCCTAAGAAAACTGTTTTCAAGTCTGTTTGGTGTGTTATCTTCTACTACGATGAATGCAAAAGCTACTTACATTTCTAATGCTAAACATCATGTTAAGTACACTTGCACTCATTGTGGTAGAGATGGACACTTAGTAGATTTTTGCTTTAGGCTAGCCAAACAAAGAAAAGAAAGAAAAGGTTAAGGCTAGATCTAATTTCAGGAAGGCACATTTCACTCCTCATTTTGTGCCTAGGGTGATGCAAACACCTCTTGTTGCAAAAAACACGGGAAAAAGCAAATCTGATTTTGTGTACAAGAATACTCGTGTTATACCTACTCGTCGTGTGTCTCAGTACTGGATTCCCAAATGCTTTATTTCTAACCCCAGTACCGAGGCCTCGACATCTTCTCGTGCTATGTAGGTTTTCTGAGATCTTGGTTGGAGAACGAAGCTTAGTGGATCTTGGTCTTTTGTAAGATGGGATCAAGACTTGGATGGTTCTCACCTTTGAGATGGTTTTCAAGAGACATGTGCAATAATTCTTCATCCACTTTGTGAGCTATCTTATATACTCATGTCTTTTACATTTACTGAGATATTTAATTGTGACATGTGATGAGACTTCCGGTTATATGCTCATATGTATCCCCTGGCATGTTCAATAATGTTATATTTTTATCATGTCTTTCATTGTTTGGATTCACTTATCATGATTCATGCTTATGCTTAATTGAACATACCATGATAACTCAAGAACATGTATATCATCATCTCCTCTCTGTTGATTTCATTGGTTATCCATTTGAGGGGGAGTTAATGCTTTTTGGTGAAAGTCACTTTCGGTTGTTTTTGGGGAGGTTTGTTCTTTCAGCCTTTTGTTTTCAATTTATTCCCTTCAAGTAACAATTTTGAAGAAGTTTTTTTTAAAATGCTTGTTTTGAGGGGGAGCTTGTGAAAAACCGTGTAATATTTTTGTAACATCCTTTTTATTTTGTGTGTTTCTTAAATGAAAAACAAAAAAAAAATGAAAAACAATAAAAAGGTACTGAGCATTGTATTTCATTCACATATGTCATTTGAAGCCATGTTTATGCTACAAGGTCTTTGCAACTTTCTGTTCATACATATATGGTGTAGTTTATGGCATGACTATTTAAATGGAATGATAACTTGAATTAAATCTTGTCATGGTTGAACTTTCTTGGCTATCTTAATCTTGCTAAAAAAGTGCTAAATATGAAAGTTAAGTGCTAAAGCTAAAAGAGTGATTGTTGATAAATACAAGAACAAGGTTATGTACTATCGCACTTCTTCTTTACGAGACTGCTTATCATTGCACTTTGATATGAACTTGGAAGAGGTTGTGTATGACCGAAACCATGAAACCTTAAGCTTGTGATTGCTTGGCATGGTTGAAAAGTAAGGCTGATGGTACATGTAATTCCTTGCAATTGTGATTGTTGCAATCAAATTAATGAATCAGTTTTTTTGAAAAGCACAAATAAAGTGCACAAAAATTCAATGTTTTCAGGCTTTAAAATTGTTGAGAAAGGGAGATCATGCCATGCAAAAAATCGTTAATAGTACTTGATATCTAGTTATGCTTACTCTACATTGTTTATGTGTAGATTTGAGGGTGCAAGTACTGTTGATAGCATGACTTGGTGATCAAGTTGTTACATTTGTGCATGATTCATAATGCTCAGTATATAAAAAAAACATCAACATAAAGGGGGAGAAGTTTCTTTTTTGCTCTCTTTTTGCATTCTTGATGAATCCATTGTCAAAGGGAGAAATTTTGGAATCAAAAGGAGAAATTTTTGGTCACACATTGCACATTCACACACACATTTCTTCTTTACATTGAGAGTCTTTCTTTTTCATAGGGGAGATTTCTTTTTAGATAGGGGAGATTTTTGTTCTTCTTTTGGTCACTTTACTTCTTTTAAAAATGGTGTTGCTATTGTAAGGTGAATGCCAATGTTAGTTTTCAAATGGTGTTGCCAATGTTTTTCATCAAGGGGAGATTGTGAAATCATGTGATGAAAAATTGGTGATTGGTGAAATTGGCATTGCTAAGTGGTTTTTGGTTATAGCATGTGTGGTGCTTGTGCATGTGCTATGTTGATATGTTTATTATCTTTGGTGATAGCATAATGGTTTTGCTTGATGCAATACACTCGTGTGAGTGGTTGCATGGATTAACCTTGAGTCAAGTCGTGGACTTGTGTTCGGACTCGTTTTTGTTAATTCATGTGCAGGTGTTGCTCGAGGGCGAACGTGGTCGATGACGGACGGAACTAGGTTCATGGAGGAACCGAGGTTCGAGACTAGGTTCGAGGAGGAATCAAGGTCTTGGTGGTCAAGGATGTCATGCGGGGCGTTTTGCACGTGAAGGTTTGGTTAGTCACGTATGAACAAGCGTGCAAGATTCTTGTTTCGCCTTGTTAGGCCAAGTTGAGATAATCTGAACTCTTTCCGTGATGGAAGTGGAGTTGTATTAAAATCTCATGTTAGGCTTGAGATGAATATGAACTCTTTCCATGTTGGAAGTGGAGTTGTATTCAACCTCTCTGTTCTTGCTCTGTATAAATAGGTGGAGGTGTCCCCTGTTTATGATTGAGCGTTTTGGGTTTTAGGGTTTGTACTCTTGTGTTGGAGTACTTTAGACAATGAAATAAAAATCAATCTTCCAGAAAGTTTTACTTCATGTCTGTTGAGAGAAGACTCTGTTCTAAGATCGGTCCGCTTCCTTGAAAGTTAGGTCCGTCATAGTTGGCGTTTGAGAGAAAGTTCGGTCCGGCGTGAGTGGGCGTTTCATCTGGAGTTTGGTCCGTCCACAGCTTTTGCAATCAATTTCTGTCATCATCTGTTTCAGTCATCTTGCGAAGGTAATATCTTTTGATTCGTAGATCCAATCGAGTTGATTTTTGTTGGGTTAGATTCATAATTGAATCTAGTTTCTACAGTTAAAATTTCATGTTAATCTAACGGTTGGATCTCTGGTAATCTTGTTTTTAAGTTTGGTCCGTCAGGTCTCATTTGGTCCGTCGTTATTAGATCGGGATTTGTTTCAGCTGTTTTGCGAGGATATAACTTTAGATCTATAAGTCCGATTGAGTTGATTCTTTTGGGTTAGCTTCGGAATGAAGTCTAGTTTCTACAGTTAAAATTTCACATCAATCCAACGGTTAGATCGTCGGGAATTTCATTTTAGTGATTGCGTGTCATGCTGTAAAAGTTAGGTCCGGCATACACGTTCTGTAGAAAAAGTTAGGTCCGGCATACACATACCTTAGCAAAAAGTTAGGTCCGGCATACACATACCTTAGCAAAAAGTTAGGTCCGCATACATAGGCTTTAGCAAAAGTTAGGTCCGGCTCACATAAGTTTTGGTCTGTGTGTTTAAGGTTTTGTTGAGTGCATTACAAATCTAATCAAGTATTTTGAGTTTGTTTCGTGTGAATTTTTAAAAGATCAAAATTGAATTTGGCTTCAGCGCAACCATTCACCCCCCCTCTGATTGCTAGATTAGTATCTTTCGATCTTCTGAGAAAGGAGATTAAAGGGGTGTTTGGTACAGTTCCAGTTTTATTAAAATCTATGAAGTTGGTGGAGCATGATATTCAAAACTTCAGAAATTTATATAGCTAAAACTGTGGGTACATTAAGAGTGTTTAGGTGGATCATCTTATTTACATTTTAGACTAAAAATATAAACTTAATTCACTTTATTTTAACCTACAAGCTTCAAATTTAAGGTAAAACTGAGATATGGAGTTTTCCCAAATAGGGTCTAAGCTAATAACTGGCTCCACCGACGAAGAGAAACTCGTTGCCTGGACTTCGACCTATAAGCCTAAAGCCTATTGGAGTCCTAAATGTGAAGTTGCATCGAGCTGGTGTTGTCTTTTTTTTGAAACACTCGTGCATTCCTTGTAGTTCATAATGTGTGAGCATAGGCTACAAAAACATACCGGCCAAACTTTATAGAGAGGACCTGCATCTATGCATGTTCTTTCAACGAATCCTAGTAAGCATTGTGATGAATTTGCTGCTGCTGCTAGGCCGATTTTTTTCTATAGATTATCCGTAGATTTACATCGCAAGATGATACGACCAATTGTTTCCAATGCCGGGCAAAAGGTTAGTTAAGTGACAGAATTCCAAACAACAGGGTGAGGAAATGCAGTAGTGCAGGATCGAAACCGATCAGATATGTCATTTGCCCAAATGCTGACAGTATGGGACTACAGCTGCAGCTCAAATCACAACAGGTGTGGTTAAAACACAAGTAGCTGCTGCAAATTATATAAGCAGGCTACAAACTTCCTAAAAGAACTCAAAGTCCAGGTACTTCCCTCCAGACTCCACATCTGCCCCTGCCACCCTCTTGCTGCTGCTGTCCATCTCCACCCTGTCCACCGGTGCCGGCTTCGCCGGCATGGCCACCGACTCCATAGCCCTGGGCACGCCGGGGGGAGTGCTGCACCGTATGAGCGCCCAGTTGACACCCTCAAAGAACGGGTGCTGCTTGATCTCCGCTGCTCCCCTCTTCACACCGAGCCGGCTCTGGGGCTCCTTGGCGAGCAAACCTTTGATCAGATCCCTGCTTGCGTTGCTCGTCGGTGGAGAATCCGGGAACTTGAGCTGCTGGCCGACCACGTTGAACAGCGTCGCGCGGTTCGTCTGCCCCTTGAACGGCGTCTTGCCGTACATCAGCTCATGCAGGAATATGCCAAACGTCCACCAGTCCACCGCGCTGCCGTGACCTTCACCCTTGATGATCTCCGGGGCGAGGTATTCATGCGTCCCGACGAACGACATCGAGCGTGCACCGGTGGGCTCGACCACGAGCTCAGGCAGGGCAGAGGCTTGTTGCTGCTTCTGTCTAGGCTCGCTGATCTTTGATTTGCTGCCGGTGCTGTTCTTGCTCTTCTGATTGAAGAGCTTGGGCATGAAGCATGTGGGTTGGATGCAGGTAGGCTGGGCACAGGACTGCGCATTGGCCCTTTTGGGATCAGAGTAGAGGGAAGATTTCACCAGTGTCGGCGAGACTGCGCAACGAAGGGAGAGATCAAAGTCAGAGAGCATGATGTGGCCGTCGTCCCGGACTAGGACGTTCTCTGGCTTCAGGTCTCTGTAGACCACCCCAAGCATGTGCAGGTACTCTAGCGCAAGAAGCACTTCTGCGGCGTAGAACCTGCAAACGCGAAAAAGAATCATACCTCAAGCCTTTGAGAAGAACACACCAATAAAGCTTTGGTGGATCAATCAAATGTCCTTAAACAAAAGAGACTTTTTACCCTCCTTGGAATGTACCAAGCCATTCATTGGGCTAGCACTAAGAAGTACCAAGAGTTTAAGATGTGTAGATACCAAGAGGTACTTTAATGGGTAATTTGATGGGGAGATACTGGTACCTCTCAAGGATGGTAAAAACTCTCTAAACAGAATGTGCAGGCACTCCATAGCTTAGGGCAAATACAATAACAAAGCCAGTTATTTACTCCATCTCATATCATCTAGAGTAAACACTAAAACCAGTTTGTACGATAGCTATCTCTAAAAGTTGGCTCTAGATACTGTGCATTAACTATCTCTTCTCTTTTATACATAACTAATCTATCTATGCTCCCGTGCAATGCTTACTACTAAATAAAAGTCAACTTTCTTCTATCTTCTCTTTACTCACTCTTCCACATAAGACAAAACTGATATGGACATGCTAAAAGCAAGCTGAGGCGATCTTATTGTATATGCCCTTAGTAAGTAGGATAATCATGTGATACTTGCAAATTGTTCTATACATTAAGAGCAAGTGGTGGTAAAAAGGTGTGACAACGAGTTTCCTTGAGAGTAACAACCAATAGTTTGGAGGCAAATTAAACATGTCATTGTTTGTTAATTTATCAATTTCTATTACGTAAATGGGCCAGTGGGGAAAAGATATCAACCTCAACTAGGACAACCAAACGACCAATTGGACATGCTGTCTACGTTTGTTAATTTAGATATCAAGTTTCATAACGTGGATGAGACAGTATGGAAATGGTAGTAGCACGTTCAACTAGCAGAACAAAACGGCCGAAAGCCCTCAGCACACAATGATGTACATACTTATGTCAAAGTAGTGCTCAACAATGGCCAAAGTAGTGCTCAGCAATGGCAAGCCATTTCGTTTATGGACACAGTAACTGAAAATGAAGTTAACTATTTAGGACAAATCCTTGAAGATACCATGCCAGCATATCACAATCGGCGCTAACGATTTCGATAACCTTGTTCGCCGATCCCTAATTTCCTAAGCACTTGCAAGACCAAATCTGCAGTAATTTTTAGACCTGACCATCCCAACCTTGATGGTTTTCATGGCAATGCTGAAAATCCCTGCCGTGCCGAACTCTGGAACGCTCTACAGCATTGCATTTGATAGATCATGATGATGATTAAAGCCCTAAACATGATATAGTAGTTGCTTGCAATTCCTGTAAGGAATCAGTTGAAATGGGGCATGGAAACGAATAAGTACCTTGCCGCGTGCTCCGGGAAGTGCTTGACGGGCTGCCGCTGCCGGAGCGCATGGAGGTCGCCGCCGGGGCAGAACTCCATGACGAGGCAGGCGAACCTGTCCGTCTCGAAGTGCGCGTACAGGGTGGGCAGGAAGGGGTGGTCCAGCAGCTGCAGGATCTCCCGCTCCGTCTGCGCCCGGCTCAGCTTCCGCCGGCTCTCCAGCGACGCCTTGTCCATCACCTTCATCGCGAACCACGCCCTCGCCGTGCCGCCGCCGTTGCTGAGCTCGGACAGGTAAACCGTGCCGATGTCGCCGCACCCGAGCCGCCGAAGCAGCCGGAAGTTCCCCATCCCGAGCGGGCCGTCCAGCTCGCGCGCCGCGAGGATCGCTTTCCACCTCGGGTCGCCCCCCTTGTGCGGCTTCCCTCCGCCCCCGCCGGCCGTGCTGTTGCTCCAGCCGCTGCCGTCACTGGCCGCGCTGCTGCTGACGCTGGTCTTGGCGCTGCGGCTGGTGACGGTGCAGCTGGGCGCGATGCTGGTGACCGTGGCCGCCGCGCCGGAGCTGTCGATGCTGCTGTGCGGGCTCGCGGCGCCGCTGGGCGGCGGGGACGCCTCCCACACGATCACCGGCTTGTCTCGGCCATCCACGGCAACGAAGACAGTGTCAATCTGGTCGACCGGCTCCGGCGGGTGGCTCGCGCCGGAGAACGAACACCTCGGCGGCGCCTCCTCGTCCTCGCTGGACGCAATGCCGACCCTGACCTTGTCGAACCCAAGAAGGACCTTCTCCGACGACACGGCGTCAGGAAGGTTCATGACTCCTCCTCCTCCTCCTCCCCCGCCGCCATCCATGTGGAACTGGATATCCTGGTGCGGCGAAACGGAGGTGGGATTTGGGCTTACCTGCACCTGGGTGCGCAAATACGCGTGGTTTCTTGGCTGCTTGGCTTGCTGGGAGCGTGACGACTGCATCTTTGCTAGGATTAATGGAGATGTAACGGACAAAAGAGGTTGGGGAAGGGACAGAACAGGCAGAGGGAGAGAGGGAGGAGGAGGGGTCGCAGAGGAGAGAGAGAGGGAGGCGATCGGTGCAGATGGCAGAGGAAGAGAGCGGCCGGCGGCAGAGCAGGGACCCCTGCGCTCTCGCTCCTCTGCTTCTGCTTAGATTTTGCCGTTTGATTTGCGATTCTTATATTACCGTTAAAGTATGTTTAAAATTCCTGTTCGGGTTAACACCATGGAGGCATGCCGATTAGGGTACGTGCATGCGTTGGGAATGAGTGACGTCATAGCCAGATTTGAGTCCAATACATTTTTTAGCTCCTCGCTTGTTTTAGCATATATATAGCTCCGTCTCACTCAAATTTGCGAAATCATTCGCCTGAACTGCGGATGGAGCATTAGATGATAGTGTCATCTAATATAGTATCAGATTGTATTAGATACATGACACATGGAAAAACGTGCATTAGACCACTTATAGGGCACATGCTGCTGCTGTTTGGGAGCACAACATGTGGCTTGTTGCACATTTCCTGTCTATACAAATCTAATACGGTATAGTACCACGTTTTTAGCTTGCCATGGTGAGAGAGGGCTATTTTTACAAAATTGAGTGAGAGGGCTTTACCGGACTTCATGTGAGACGAAATAAAATCCAAGTGAATCGAGTCAACATTGCCCTTTACTTTGATGGGAATTTGAGAATTTGCCGCTGCAACAATCCACATGCCCATACGTATAGTTTTTCTAAAATAATTTTCCAAAAAATCTTGATTTTTTTACAAAAATACAAGCCAAATGAATTTCTGTCGCCAAAACATTTGGTGATAGGGCTTCGTCATCAATTCATTTAGTAACATAAGCATCAACCTATCGACCAAATGCATCCGTGACAAAACAATCTGTCAACCAATTCAACTTGTGACAAAATAGACATCGCCAAATGAAATGATGATAGAGCTTCTGTTACCAATTGAATTAGTGATAGAGATATATTTTTTGTAAGTTTTTAGGTATTATTGTTTGTCAAATTATTTAAAAATATATTATTTTGTAAAAAAAATCCCCACATACCAGTGAAACATCAAATGGCAAATCCAAAATGCACCCCTTTACATCGACAAATCCTCCATAATTTTTTTCTTACTCGTCAGCAGTAACTAAGGGTTACTTCAAATGTTATGAATTGTTACTACTAGCACCCACATCGATCCTAAGATGACCTACTAACAAACAACCCTATGCCTTGCTCGTTTCTCTACTCGAAATTGCATCTGCATAGTATGGTCTGATCTCTACTTCAGGACATCCTTGCCTTTTGCTCCTTGTTTGTTTATTTAGAGTAGAGTATTTTGTTCGATGTAAGTGTAGGAGTGAGCAGCAGAGCACACTGCCACATTGATCTATTCTCGCAGTCATAGGGATCTTCACGTTCGAAACCAACCAACATTCTCTTTCTTTCTTTCTTTCTTTTTTTTTTTTTTTGACAAACCCTTTGTTCTTGACCAGAGAGCAAAAGGGAAATGAGACCCGATTCCTTTCCCTTTCTTTATTGAAAGAAGCGAGCATGCCTTTTGATGATTTGATTTGATCCGAGATTGATGATTAGCACG
This sequence comes from Guadua angustifolia, assembly GCA_036346375.1. Lineage (NCBI taxonomy): Eukaryota > Viridiplantae > Streptophyta > Magnoliopsida > Poales > Poaceae > Guadua > Guadua angustifolia. The sequence continues at coordinate 21,029,674 of CM070518.1, read as the reverse complement.
GCTATTATTATTATTATTATTATTATTACTACTACTACTACTACCTCAGCTACCTCAGCTGAGAAAGTTGGATCGGTCAAAGAGGTGAGGTGGTTCGGTTGTGTGATTGTGTCTCGTTCTTTGATGCGCCGATATCGCTTTTGTCAGCGACAGTGAGATCGTCTAGTTCAACCAGAAATACCATCATCAAGGCTGTTTGCTTTGTAGGGATCGATGGAGGGAGCGAGCTTTTGCGAGACATCTCTCATCACACACAACGCGATGCATCATTGATTTCTTTGTATTGACTACTGAGTAGAAGTGTGCTTCACGGAACAGTGGCCAGCCCGACAAATGTCGACAGAGGGCTTTTGACCTGTAACATCATTTGCTGAGAGGAAGCGACATGAGCTACGTTGCGTACGCGCAGGCAGGGGAACCTGATCGACCCTCCTCCAGAAACCGCTACGTCTGCTCCAGCTCAATATGTAAAGAATCTGCTCAACTCGAAGAGAAGACAAGCCCTCCGTGAACAAACAGTTGGTGTGTTTTTTTCTTCTTCTTCTTCACCTCGCCATTGTCAGGTGATGTGAGGATTCGTCTCACTGAAAAGCGATCGAGGCCAGAGCAGGCCCAGCGTAACCTAGCCAGACAGGATGCTTGGGTGGGCTAGCAGCATTGCATGGGCCTGCAGGGCTCTGAACCAAACGCACTTTTCTAGCACAGTGTATTTTTATTTATTTATTTTTTCAAATTTGATCCTCTTTCATATGTATTTATAAAAATGTCTCTATTTCCGACCATAAAAACGCCAGAAGATGATATGTGTTACCTTATGCATTTCTCTACTGTGGAAGCCGCCACCGCTACCCCATATCTCGGTAGGGGAGCGCAGAGAGTGATACGTGTCATACTTCGACGTTTCCGTTGTAGGGCACGAGGCTATTTTTAGAATCACATTCGAAGAGTTGCATGAAGAAGGAAACACGGGCCCGTCGTTTATCTTGACGTCCTTGGCTCCTCACCCGCCGCGGGCAATTGCCGGAGCTCGTTGCCTTTCGGGCCCGTGGAATGTGACGTGCGGCTGCGCGCCTTTTGCCAAGCCCGACAGCCTAACCCCACCCACCCCGGTTCGTATCGTACGAGTTGAAGCGAATTTACATCAAGTTTGTCAGCGCGTGCCCGTCGGATGCCGGCCGGCCGCCGCCGTACGTGCCGGTGCCGGCTCGATCCATCCGCCCAACTGCCTTCCTTCCAAGCGGGAATGAAGCGACAATGCGACGTCGTCCCGCGCTTGCTCGTTGCCCACGCACGGGCGCGGCTCCGCTCGAGTCGAGGCCGAGGATGCGCATGGCCGGGAAGCAACGCGCGCGTACGTGTTCGTCCCCAGCCTGAGCTGGGATCCGAATTTGGATCCGGCTCTCCACTCGTGTAAACTCCATAACATATGCATGTTTGATAGAGTTTCACATCTTAGTTTTACCTGAAATCTGAAATTTGTAAGTTAAAATAAAGTGAATTAAGTTTATATTTTTATCTAAAATATAAATAAGATGATCCATCTAAATACTCTTAATGTGGAGTTAGGAATATCCAGCTCCACCAGATCCACAGATTTGGTGGAGCTGGAGTCCTACCAAACATACCGTAAATAATTCAACATGTATTAATTTTGAATGATAATAAAGGCTCAAGCTTGAGCTCTGTTTGAGTAAACTTGTAAGGATTAAAATACAATAATATTTAATAAGTGATTCGTAAATTTACTTAGCTTTACAAACTATTTGATCTCGACTCATCAAAGCTTACGAGTTCAAGATTAAACTTGAGTTGAGCTCAAGTAGAGCCTTGAGCGAACAACTTATGACCATCGAGATTTTTTTACAGCACTAACCACAAACCGACCCCAAACCAATCAACACGGAGTGGGTCTCGCATACTAGTGTGTGCATGGCCTCTTTGGAACTTGGAAACGTGTTGTGCCACTTGGACTAAAAAATGGAAGGAGCACGAAGTGCGAGGCAACATGGTGGCTATATTCAAATAAGCCGGCGTGGCAATAAGGTAGTGTTTGGTTTGCAGTCAAAACCTGGATGGGATGAGGTGGTCCATGTTTTTCTCGTCATCCATGTGTTTGGTTGGGTGTATTGCCTGGATGGGGTTATCCAAGAAGATAGAATATGCTGCAAAGATTTTGGATGGAACTATCCCAGGAAATCGCCCGGACGAGGCCATCCAGTATCCATAATGCGCTTGGTTTATATATTTGTTAGCTCTTAATTTTCAAAACCTTCAATTAGCTCAGTTGGTTAAGGCTCTTGCTTTCCAGCAAGAGGTCCTGCGTTCGAAACTCCTAGCGCGCGCGAGACTGTAGCATCTACAGTGTCCTGAAGTACTGTAGCTTATATAGTCAACAGAAGTTTTCCTCTTTTCTAGTATTTTTGTTTATTTTTTAAAAATTTCAGATTTTTAAAGTTACAACACTTGGTTTGTTTTTTTCATTTCAAAATTTTTAAAAAGATTTTCTCTCTCTCTCTATTAGAATTAACAAACCGTCTATCCTCATCATTCATCCAACCAAACAAAAAACTGGCTCATCTCATTCATCCTCATCCATCCAACCAAACAAAAAACTGACTCATCCCATCCATCTAACCAAACAGCCACCTGGATGACTCCATCCCATCTAAGCCTGGATGGCCATATCCCATCCAACCTCGTCCTCCAACCAAACGCACCCTAAGTGGACGTGTTGGTGACGGTGGTACTCATATTCATAAGGCTAAATGGCTAAGGGCAATCCTAATGGGATGACTAGGATAGTTTTCATAGTATTAATTAGGTTGCCATGTAAGCAAAATGGTGATGTGGATGTAGAGTTAATGATGAAAGAGAAGAAAACTATTTCTCATGCAGGAAATCATTTCTACACAAGTACCAAGAAAGGGAAAAAGGGGATTGGGTGAGAAAATAAGGCCATTCACAGTGCAAGTTTCATGGGAGTTTCATTCTCATTAAATGAGATGCCACATAGGCAAAAGTGGTGACATGGTAACAAATTTATGAGGAGAGAGGAGAGTTGAGTTTCATGGGGATGAAACCTGGTGTACACGGTTACCAAGTGCTTTGAAACTGGGATGAAACCCCACTGAGAGTGATTTGTTTCATCTCCACACATTTTTTGGATCCCGTGTGGCCATATTGTAGTGTGCTAGATATAATTGCAAGTGGCTACACAATTTATATGGCATAGTTGATCACAACACCATGCAACAATTAAATGTTATGTTATGTCTATGAAACTGCAAAAATGAAACTGTGCATTGAGAGAAGTTGTTTCATTCATCAACTCAAACATCTGAATATGACGTGGCACTATCGGAAACCGTGTAACGAAACTCTCCACTGTGAATGGCCTAAGAGAAAAGGGGAGATTGGATGAGAGTTTATTTTGAAGAAACTATCCATTGAGAGTATAGTTTCTACATGTAATGCCTAGATGACATAGAAGTTATAGAAACTATATGCATTGGGACTACCCTAATTACCGTGTGGCCACGAGAGAGCACGGCGAGTAGCCCAATTAGCATGAAGCCCAAGGCAAGTGTTGCAGGGAGTGTGAGGCTATAGGCAAGTGTGACAAAGAGTGGCCATGGGTCGCAGATGAGTGCGGCAGCGTGAGGCTTGCAGATGTTTTCATTGTTGGCAAGCTCTTGGTTGTTCCCTCACAGTTCCAATTTTTTTTTGTAAATTTGATTGAAATTTGTTTGCCTTTATCGAAACTCTTGAAACTTGCTTTAATTGTTGAAACTTTTTGTATAGAACTCTCCAAAAATTGAAGTTATTGTTGAAAGTCGGTTGAAACTATTCTGCAACTCGAAGTTTCAGTTTTCAAACTTGTGTCATAGTTTTGAAACTCTAGACTTTTAAACTCGATATTGAAGCGTGGCTGAAACTTGGTTGAGACCTTGAAATTCATTTGTGTAACTTGAAGCTTAAACTTGAAACTCGCTCTTGAAACCTCAGTTTCTGTAGTAAAACTCTTCGAACCTGAGGTTTCAATGTGTTAGTTTCTATTTTTTTTTATGATACCTAGTTCAAACATAGAACTTGTTGGAACTTACTAAAGAACTTTCATTTTTTGTTTTCTGGAAACTTTAGTCTTGTACTCGACTTACTGAAACCTTCAAAAATATGGATCTTGAAACTTTCATGAAACTTATTGGATCGTTGAAACTCTCATGAAATTTGCTGCACCATTGAAACTTCATGAAGCTTTGCTATATCGTTGGCAGGGGCGGAACTAAGTGGGCCCACGGTGGCGCACGGATACCAGGGTCCAAAAATATTTTTAATAGAGAATAGCTTGTATGATCACATGTACACTCTCAGCCCAAAATCTATGCACCACGTCTAGACCCATATGCGCTCAGAATATCAACCGACGATGCCGTTCTCCTTGTCCTTCTTCCTCTAATCATCTTCCGATCATCCTAACAGATGGCGTTTGGATTACGGAGCGCCGCGTCTACTCCATTCTTGTCAATCGTATGTATGGTGAGTAGAGCAACAGATATCATTCATTATTGTCAATTAAGCCACCCGTATTTGGTTTTTATCTCTCTCGCCATTGGTCCGATGTGATTTTTCTCAAAGCTCATATGGAGTAAAAGTTGATCTGTGAGATAGTAGTGTTTACCCTCCCAAATCCTATCGTATATTCATATGCTACATCTTTCGTCTTTGTAAAACATGTCTATGTCATCGAAGTACGACTTCACGATAGATGCATCAAGGGATGAGGTTCGATTCTCATCTCTTTCAAATGCTTGTATTTAGTGCCCTTTATTTCATATTTTCCGAATCTGAATATTTTGGGTGTATATCAGTATCTGGGATTTAGGGTCAAAGTATCTGAACATTTCATATTTGTTCTATATCTATAATCTCTCTCTATATATATCTTGTGGGGGTGGTGAACCAGGGTAATTTTTACTCTAGTTCCGCCCCTGATCGTTGGTAATACTTTCAATAGTATTAGGCTAGCTGCTTCCTATAGTTTTCATGTAACCAATCTAGTTAGTCATGTATACTTGCCTTTTGCATGACTAAGGGGGTGTTTGGAACAGCTCCAGCTCCACCAGATTCTGTGGAGTTGGTGGAGCAGGGTATTTCTAGCTCCAGAAATTTGTGGAGCTGGAGTTATGGGTACATTGAGAGGTTTAGGTAGATCATCTTGTTTACATTTTAGACTAAAAATATAAACTTAATTCACTTTATTTTAGTCTATAAGTTTCACTCTGAAATGAGGTGGGATCTGAGCTCTCCCAAACAGGGCCTAAGTTCAAAACATTACTTAGGCCTGTTTGTTTCAATGAGGATTGTGAAAGCGACTTTTAAAAACTAGATTGTAAAATTTGGATTGTTAAAAAGTTTGGAGGTTGAAAGCTCATGGTTGTTTGGTAACCAGATTATAGTTAGGGCAATGGTGGGTAATTTTGGTTGAAGTTGGGGAAAGATGGGGAAAGTGAGGGCAATGGTGGGTAATTTTGGTTGAAGTTGGATGGGTATTGTGGTCTTTTGCAAAAAAAATTTGGAGAAAGTTTTAAAGAGTGGATTGTGGGATTGCTACAATCTGGCCTTCAGATTGTTATAATCTAGATTAAAAGTTTACTGTTTGTTGTCTTTCTAGCTTTTAAAAACTGTTTTCCATAATCTCCAGCTGAAACAAACAGGACCTTATTGTGCAGTAAAGCTCATGCGATTGCTACGCCATTCGATCTGTTGGAATTAATATATAGATCATAAACTAGCTATGCTCCCTTTAAAACACTAGCTAGCATAGCACTTTGGCGGAATAAGCGTTTTCGTTGGAATTAAAGGAGCCTTAATTGTGGGGTTGCCCGCCGCAAATTAAGTACTTAGTGGTGATAAACACGATATAATATATCAACTGGTAGTCTTAGTATATACACTAGCAAATAATTTTTAATTTCACATGTGCATCATGCATTCACTGACACGATACGGAACGATCGAGTTGAGTTAGTAATTAATAATTAACCATATAATAAACTAGTACATGCACGGCAAAATCCCAACAAGGTATGTCGCGTTAGCTGCAGGTAATGCAAGTAGCTTAGCACGTCGTTAGCGATGAGCACGTTGCGTACGTGCTAATGGCTTGGTGCTCAGTGCTCTACTCCACTAGCTTAGCTACTAATTAAGAGGGACGCGATCGAGCTGCTGCTAGTGTGCGACAAAGGGAGAAGAATCCATCCACTACACGTAAACTGACACCATCAAGCCACACCACCACTGCACCCACTCACCCCATCACTAGCTAGCTCACTAGTAGAGTTTCCTTCAAACCAAATTTTGAAACTACTGTGGTTTCCATCAGACATCACCTCCCCTCCTGTCCTGCCCGGCTGCCCCTGCTGCCTAGCCCATTGTAGCTAGCCTCATTCGATTCAGCAATTTATCAACACACAGAAAAACGAGAAAGTATGTGTATCTATAGCTGGTAGGGAGCACTATCCATAGATCAGGATTATTTGATCGAGCCGACAAACGGTTCGAACCGTCCAACAATATTTTTAAACAATACTTACGGTAGGTCTGAACTGTCGCTTTGCTTAAGTTACAGTGCCTCTGGAACCGCATTGGATATCAATTCCCTTGTCTCATCAAAGTCATCCTTGAAAAAAATGAAGTTATGGTCTAGTGTAAATGGTTCAGTTTTAGCATAATTAATTATGTTTCCTTTCAGATTAGTAGTCCTCGTGCTAGGAGCAGAATTTCGGGCTGTTTAGTTTGAAGCTAACTTTGTCACGGCTACAACTATGACTTGTTCTACTTTCTTAGTTTTATATCCGACGCTTCATAGCCTTAGTTTTTTTTGCCAAAGTTTGTCATACTTGTGGCGCTGAATTTTTTTGCTACAAAAAGTGTACCAAGCCACACTTGACTAAAGTTAGGCCCTAATTAGGGGGTTTAAGCCATCTTCAGCTTCTGAAAAGTCAGTAAACAATTTAGCTTTTAAGTAGGCTATATATAACTATCAAAAGTCAAAAAGTGAAAGTTAAACTAAACTTGCTTTTGCAGCTTATTACTGTGGAAAATTAGTTATTTATTACGGTCTTTTATAAAAAAAGTTATCTCGCTTTTAGATCGACGCAAAGTGGGTTTCAAACGAAAGAGACCCTTCATCTATACGTGACATTGTCTACTTCATCTTTTATATATCACAATAAATGGTATAAGAGCTATATTTTTCCGATCAAAGGCACGATCTATGCCCAATTTTATTGCGAAGGCTAGAAACACAAGTTTCCAAGGAATATCAGCTTTTACATGTTTACGGACACGGCAACAAGCACGACTCGTTTGCCAACTCAAACATCTCAATCAAACTTCATGGTAACTAGCAATAATAGCCTACTATCCGGTCAATCCATGAGCTAATCCGCGTTTTTTAGAAAAGTTTTTTGGTGACGAAAACATTTTTTCCTGAAAAAACAGAGTTTTTAAATAAAATGGGTCGGTAGGACCCGTTGGTGAATCCATGGGCTGCTATAAACCTTCGACGAATCCGCATTTTTTTTAGAAAAGTTTTTTGTGACAAAAACATTTTTTCCGAGAAAAATGGAGTTTTTAAATAAAATGGGCTCGGTAGACACGTTGGCGAATCCATGAGCCGCTAAAACTTTCGAGTTTTTAAATAAAACGATGTCGGTGGACTAATCCATAGGTGCTATAAACCTTCGACGAACCGGCGTTTTTTAGGAAAGTTTTTGGTGACGAAAACTTGTTTTTATAAACCTCCAAGCAGAAAGAAAAGTTTTTTGGTGGTAAAACATTTTTTGCAGGAAAACGGAGTTTTCAAATAAAATGGGTCAGAGGACCGTTAGCGAATCCATGGGCTGCTATAAACCAATAATAGTATAAACCCTCATTGAAATCTGTTTTTTTTAGAAAACGGAAAATTTGGTCAATTTTCGATCTTCATATTTTTAAATAAAATGGGTCGGTGAGTCCGCGTTTTTTAGAAAAGTTTTTTTGGTGGCGAAAACATTTTTTCCTAAAAAGCGAGTTTTAAATAAAATGGGTCGGTGAGGACCGTATAAACCTTCGATATGGAGTTTTTAAATAAAATGGGCCGAATCCATGAGCTGCTAAAACTTTCGACGAACCCGCTTTTTTTAGAAAAGTTTTTTGGTGCATTTTTTTTTTGGGAAAACGGAGTTTTTAAATAAAAGCTAGGACTCGTCGTCGAATCCATATAAACCTTCGACGTTTTTAGGGAAGTTTTTGGTGACATTGTTTTTATAAACCTTGACAGACCGGCGTTTTTTAGAAAAGTTGGTGGCGAAAACATTTTTGCGGGAAACGGAGTTTTCAAATAAAATGGGTCTCCGTGGTTATAAACCTTCGCAACCCGCGTTTTTTAGGAAATATTATTTTTATCCCGAAAAATTAGAAAAGGGCTTGTTCGCGATTGAACATAACGAGAGGATTTTTACAAAATGACGCGGCGAGGACCTAAACGCGATGGAAGTAAAAAATCTTTCTCTCATTGAAGGACCTATCCGTAATTTGAAGAAAACGGAGGGACTTTTTTGCAAATAATGCCGGCGACAGGTGGCTTGTCTGAGAGGGCAGCATTCTTTAGCGCTTTAAAGGGTGTAACCATGGCGAAACTAGAAAATTTCTACAGATACGTACTTCACACGTATAACTAGTTTTGCCCCTGCTTCGTAGCAATGAAGCCCTCCCTAACAAATCAAAACACAACCAAGGATATACATCCTGACGAGCAACCCAGACCTATTACAAAAGATGCAAAGATTAGTGAGCTCTGACAGAGAGAAAATTCCCACGCACATCGTGCTAGAAAGGCCTATACCTACCTGTAGTATTACATAATTGTGTGCACAATAGAGGTGGGCACTGGACCGGACCATATATGTTCCAAACGGACCGGACCGGCATGGCACGGTTGTCCAGGCCATACCAAGCCTGCCAATCGAGCACGATGGCTTTCACAAGGAGTAATGAAAAAAAACTATGGATAGACTAGAGAAAAAGAAGGGAATGCATCGATGCATTGTATGTGTGTGTGAGTAAATCAAGGAGTAAATGCATAGCTACATGCATGTGACTGAAAGGAGCAATTGCATCAAGGAAATCGAGAAGAATAAACACAATAGGATTTTGTTTCGACCAGAGAAAAGGGAAGTTCTAAATTCGTGATCATTTTTCTCGTAGTAATAAGATAAATGGACCGGATCCGAGTCGATTCGGCAATTTGGACAAAGAGGCACGACACCAAGCACTATGATGTATGAGCAGCTCGCACTGCACGTCAAATGATATTTTTTTATGCTCGACCGACGTGAGTGGTTGACTAATTAATACGATCGCTTTCGTAGGGTCCAGAAAGAGACATTAAACAACACGATAATTTTGTCTCCCTTGTTAGAGGAAAAAAAAGCATGTGATGTGCACCAGAGCAATACTACCAGATAATTCATACATGGTCAAATCTAGGGGTTCAAATGGAGCGGATAATTCTCGATCGATCCGAGATCGAATTTGTTTAAAATCCGATTCGAATCCGAAAAAATGATATCCGGTTATATCCGGATTCGAATCTACCTATTCGAAAAAAATATAGGGTAAGATATGGGAAGAGAAGTATCCGATCCGTATACGATCCATATCCGCATATCCGAGATATCCGAAAAATATCAGTGTAAATGAGTGAAATAGATATCCGATAAACATAAACATTCTACATCATATAAGTTCATATGTTGATTGGAATTATACTTGGTTGCATATTATTTTTATATAGGGAAGGCAATTATTATTGAATTTGAAACACTTATATGTCTCCAAAGTTCTAGTAAAGTTTTGTGTATAGTTGATTGATCTTAATATACGCGCCATATATGGTTTCTGCTTTCACGCATTATCCAACTAACTATTCGTAACCGAGACTAACCGTATCCGAACGATTCTATTCGCTATCCCAGATTAAGATTCGAATCCGGCCGTCTCGTATCCGATTCTATATCCAAGAAAAAATTTGAAATAAGATACGGAATGAGCGAAATCCGTCCGTTTGCACCCCTACTCGAATCAACAGGACACTCAGGGCTCCATCCTAGGGTGTGTTTTATTTATTTAAAAGTATATATATTCGTACATTTTTGTATGTGTGCCCACTCTCTACGAGTTCGTGTTTTTTAATAAAAAACGAGAAAAAACGAGGATCATACAAGAGATCATCTCGATCGTGCATGCTGCATGATGGCCAAACAGAAACAGATATGTAGAGACTGTGATTCATCGACACACAAGTTTGCGCATGAAGAAACACGTGCAGATACATGTTGACACTTGTGTTAACTCTGGATTTAGCAAGCAAAAGCATGCAGATGCATGCTGTACTGTGCGTGTGATCAAGGTCATGTGGGGCTGGCCAAGTAGCCGTACTGGCCGTCGGCGACGGCGCCGTTGGCCGTGGCTGTTCTCGGCGTGGTCGGGTCGAAACCGAGCACCCTCGCGCGCTCCGCGTACGCTCGCTTCACGTTGGGCCGCTGGAACGTCAGCAGCCGCGCCACGCTGCGGCTCGCGTCGGCGCGGAACGGCCGGCCGGAGCCGATGAACCCGTCGAGCAGGTGCAGGTACGCTTCCAGGTCGTGGCAGCACGCCGGCCCCGCGTCAGGCCGCAGGCACGGAGAGTCGCGGCTGTCCAGCCTCAGCTCCGCGCCCACGTGCACGTACCCCTCGCGCGCGATCGGGACCGGCGCCGCGCCAGGCACGCGTGTCACCACGTCGCCGGCGTTCACCACGCGCAGAACGTTCACGCCGCGCTCGTGCTGCAGGCGGTCCGCGAACGCGCGGTTGCCGGTCTTTGGGCCGCCGAAGGACACCACGGCGATGGGCGGCTGCTGATGATTGGTAGTTGTGCTGTCCGCATCCGATGCCAGGCACGCGCTGAGCTCGTCGGCGGCGAGGAGGGCCAGCGAAGCGCCGAGGCTGTGGCCCACCACTGTGATGCTGAGCTCATCTCCCTTGTACACTTCCATCAGACGCTTCACCTCCTCCACTATGGCGAATGAGAGGCTGGGCACGTGGTCGCCGGCTGTCTTGTACAGGCTCAAGAACCCCTTGGCCACCTTCGGCGCGTGCTGCTCCGACGCGTCGTCGTCCGATACCGGTACGAGGACGGCGCGGAGGTTCTCGGCCCACTCGGGGCACGTGGCGGTGCCGCGCAGGACGATGGCGATGTCGCGGCGGCCCATGCGCTGGACCTCGCGCTCGTTGTCGCAGACGGCGACGTAGCCGACGAAGCTGGAGCGCTGCGTGAGCCACTTGGGCGCCGACCGCCGCTGCGCCCACGGCGGGATGGAGAGCGATGACGTGGCGAACAAGCTGCACGTCGGCCGGTACGACCGGTCTGGGAGCACGAGCGTGCGGTGCTGGCTGTGCGAGGCCGACGACGGCATAGAGTGGAACGCCGTGTACACGGCCTGCACGAAGTCGCCGTAGCGGAGGAGCTCACGGCGGAGGTTCTGGTCCAGCGGGTCAATGAGGCCGTCCCAGCCGCCCTCGCCGTGGTACCTCCGCCACTCGGCTGCGATGGAGCCCTTGGGCGACGGCCGCGGCGAGAGCGTGAGGAGGCGCTGCAGGTGCGCCAGGCTACGCGGAGACATCTCGTCCACGGCGGGCTTGCGCGTGAAGGGCAGGAACGTGGACAGGTTCAGCGCGTTGAGGAGGCCGCCGCGGCAGCTACGATCGTCGGGGGTGGCCTCCCCGTCGCTAGGTTCGTCGGCCGGCGGTTTCTTGGTCTGGAGCGGTAGCGGGAGCGGCGGCGGCCGTACGAGCAACCGGTCGAGGTTGGCGAGGTGCGTCTTCGTGGAGACGGCGTTGGGCTTGGCGGCGCTCGGCGCTGCCCTCGCGTTGGGGTTGAGAGGGGACGGCCGGCCGTGGCCCGGCGGCGCCGTGACCGCGGCGGACATGGCCGGAAAATAGCCTGTCTCTGTACGTAGAGACAGAGGAGTGCAGGTGTTAAACTAAGAGACTAGCTACTGCAGTAGTTGGCGAGTGTGTGTATAGACTATGCTACATGCGGTGTCTTAAATATGCTAAGTTACTACTAAACAAGCAGAGCGAGAGGCAGAGATAGCACTAACATGTGCATCATGTGTCCACGCGTGCACTTGTCATTCTTTGAAATTTCATGTCGTCCGGTCTGATTTATTTACCTCATTACTCGGTGCCCTTTTCAAAAGTTCATTTAAAAAAGGCTTAAAGCAAAAACTAATGGACATGGACCTTAGATTTTATTTCTTTTTTTTAGATAAAGGAACAAGTTCCGGTCTCTGCAGAAAGCATACGACCAAATTACATAATCAACAGCTATCAAGCCGATCTCCAAAAAAAGGGAATAAGAAAACTAAATAAAATTTAAAGACAGAGTCTTCTATTATTCTGCCATCCATGCTTGGCAAATAATTCTAAGCGCAACAACTTCGAGCTCTACTCGCCATCCGGAAAGTCTCCTTTGACGTCTCATGCTGCAACAGAGCCCAAAAGCGCCCAACCATATGTTCCCGAAGATCGCTTCGCAAACAAGAAGTATATTGTTTGTTCTCAAAGAGTAAATCATTACGAGTGCACCAAATAGCCCACAATAGAGTCGCAGCCCCAAAAAAATCATTCTTCGCTCTTTCTTATCATAGCACGATAACCAATTTCCAAACATATGCGAAATAGATCTTGGTGCAGTTAACCCAGTAGTGATATAAATAATTCTCCAAATATTTTTGGCATGCTGGCAATCAATGAACAAGTGCTTGATTGTTTCATGACTATTACAAAAACAACATTTATGACTCCCAATCCAGTTCCTTTTAGCTAGATTCTCTTTGGTTAAGATGACACCTTGCTGAACATACCAAAGGAAAATCTTAATTTTCAAAGAAACCTTTAGTTTCCAAATGAATTTAGAAGTGAATGGAAAACCACTGTTCATTAGATAAGTATACATAGACCGAATTGAGAAATTACCATGGCTATGTAAATCCCATATAAAAGTGTCCCTTCTATTTGTAAGCTGGACATGAGCTACATTCGCTACCAGGTTATGCCACAAAATCCAATTGTCCCCAACTAAAGCACGACGAAATGTAATATTTGGTGGCATCTGCGTCATGACATTTGCCACCGTGCTATGAGGATAATTGACAATTTTAAATAAACTAGGAAATTGCTCCTTGAGTGGTTTAGGGCCCACCCACTTATCTTCCCAAAATCGAGTTTGTGAACCATCCTCTATCTGAAATATTCCACAACTTAGGAAAATATCCCTAACCTTGAGAATCCCTTTCCAAAAATGTGAATCTCTAGGTTTAACTTGCACCTGGGATAAACCTTTTGAACTCAGATATTTATTCCTGAGTAAACTCTGCCAAGTCCCCTCCTCATTTATTAGTTTAAACAACCACTTGCTAAGGAGACATTTATTTTTGATTTGAAGATCAGTTATACCTAGACCTCCTTGATCTTTGGGACGACACAGGATATTCCATTTTGCAAGTCTATATTTTCGCTTATCACTATTACCTTGCCAAAAAAACCTGGATCTATAAAAATCCAGTTTTTGACAGACACCCTTGGGGATTTCAAAAAAAGACATCATGAACATAGGAAGGCTACTTAGAACTGAATTTAAGAGAACGAGTCTTCCCCCATAAGAGAGATGTTTGGATTTCCATGTACTTAGTTTACGTTTGAATCTATCCTCGACTACACTCCAATCCGCATTACGGAGCTTACGAAAGTGCATCGGAATACCTAGGTACCTAAACGGGTATGATCCTAATCCGCATCCAAACAAACTAGTGTAAGTATGTTCATAACATTTGGCTTCACCAAAGCAAAAGATCTCACTTTTATGAAAGTTGATCTTGAGACCAGATAGTTGTTCAAACACACTAAGCAATAACTTCATATTTTTAGCTTGCTCAATATCATGGTCCATAAATAAAATTGTATCATCAGTATACTGTAAAATAGATAAACCATCCTCTATCAGGTGGGGAACTACCCCTCGAATTTGACCATCTTCTTTTGATCTATTAATCAATAACGAAAGCATATCAGTCACCAGATTAAATAGAATGGGTGACATGGGATCACCTTGCCTGAGTCCTTTTTTGGTTTGGAAATAGTGTCCAATATCGTTATTAACTTTGATGCCCACACTACCTCCAACAACAAACTTGTCGACCCACGAGCACCAATTTTGGCAAAATCTTTGACTACTTGGTCTGATCTTTCTTTAATTTCTTTATCAAAAAGTCTAAGCAAAGGTCGTACACTACTGAGGTCGAAAGAAAATGTTACTTACACCACTGATGCACAGTTGGTTACCCGCCTTAACCAGTTAACCATACGGGGTGTGGTAATATTAGGAGCGCTTTTACGGTGGATTATAATTAATATAAGTCATCCATTACTTTGAATCTAATGATTGAAATTAATTTAGATCTAATTATACTACCACCTATAGTATCAGTAGTAAGATTCAGAGATAGGTTAAAGGGTAAAAAACTCTATCATACTATTTATCCTCTGCGGCAAAACACGTCTTATGATCTCGATGAATGATGGATGAATGGATAAGAAACCTTTGAAGATCACTAGGTATTTGATGAATCCAAAACTGTGAACAAATTAGGAAAAGTCTAAAATACCTCTGATGAATGGGATAGGAAAAATCTAAAATATTCTCGATGAATGGATGATTAGATTTAATTTATACTACCACTACTTACTAAGTAAGTATATAGAGCATCAGCAGCAATAATATTGATGAGTTGATGTAGTGATTGATCTCCAATAAAAACTGTGTTCCGAGCCGGTCCTAATTAATGGAAGAAGCCGAAGCAAGGTGGAGATTCTTTCATGGTGTTGGTTAGAAGGGAGATGCTTCTTTTATAACGCGTGGACTTTCGCTATACTGCTCGTGAATGATTCCGCGCCATCAGCGGCTAAAGATGGCAAAATATACGTGGCAATCTTAGTTATTGGATTCGCTATAAATCCTACAAATCGTGAACCGAATTCGTCGAATTCGTACCCGTTAGCTATGGTGGCAACCAGCGGTTGGGGTAGCAGTAAGTAGCTTTCGTTGCATTACACCGCAATCTCTACTCCGAAATGATGTGCAAGCTAGACCTCGTTTTCTGTAAGCTGGCTCATTGCTCTTGTTCCCACGGGCTCGATCGATTTCATCTGTACAGATTATATGATTTGATCCCGACTGCTATTCTTTTCTTTCTTTCTTTCTTTCCAGTGGACAACAATTTTTTTTTTTTTTGAAATGGCAGCAAGAGAATTGCCGCGAATATATTGAAAGGTAAGAAAGGGGGTGGTCCTGTTTTTTAAGGAAAAAACCGGACCCGTGAAAAAACCTCACAACAGACCTCCACTACGAGATCCCTCTTTTAACAACTAGGACAATTACGCAAATTTGATCACAACTGTTAGCCTACTAGTAAGGAAGGAAACACTTACAGCAAAGAAACCCAAGGAAAAAACGAGAAAAATGCAATGGCCGAGAAGCTACACTGTAGACTTCAATGTTAGAGCAAAGCCACGGGTTAGCACCGCGTCCTTGATCGCCGATGCCACCTGCTCAGGCGCCCTTTCTACCCCTTGAAAAATGCGTTGATTTCTCTCTAGCCATAGATTCCACCAGAAGTGGATAAGGAGTCCATCAATATCTCGTCGATTGTCTTTTTCAAATTGTGCTCGTAGCCTTCTCCACCACCTATACACCGAGCCATCATGACTCAGGTTATGACACCGCTCTAAATTCCCCCATTGTGACAGCAGATTCCAGACCTGTCTGGCGAAGGGGCAATCTTTATAAAGGTGACTCGATGTTTCCTGTGCCATGTTGCATAAACCACAGGTTGCGTTGCAGGGCCACCCCTTCTTTAGCATGTTATCTGCCGTTAAGATTTTGTTATGGAGCAACGTCCATAGACAACAAATTTGATCAATAGTAGTTGTGCGTAGTAGGCTAGTAAGGCACTGCTGTGATGCAGTAGCTAGGTGCTGATCAATAGTACTGTACTGCATCTATCACGGTACACGTGTCGCTTGCTATTGTTTTCGTGATGGGAAAGATGACTATCTTTATAATGCTATTAAGTAAGCGTGACTAAATTTATAAAAAGGAAAGGTGTGCAATAGGGGCAGTTGAAGCCAATTAGTGCACGTGCCAGAGCATGCATGGATGAACATATTTTTTTTCGATCATCAGGGCATGGACGAATTGACTTGCTTGCAGGGCGAACACCACATGAATCATGATCGATCACACCTTACGTTTGGAGTCCCCTTGATGATTAAATAAAAGAAACGACGCTTCAGACGATTGTGCAGACAGAATCAGCGCCTCATTTAATCAAAAGAAGGGGGAAAATAAAACAGAAGCTAGTAGCGTCGATCTCAGCATCTGTACGTACGTACGTACGCTGAGATAAAGAGACCGTTCAGGAGGATCGATCGATGGGTAACAACTAACAACAATTAATCGAACTGCAAGATGGTTCGCTTCAGGTCAGGCAGTGTTAGCCCGAGGGATGCACATCGTTCAGCTGCATGCATGCGATGTTGAAGGGAAGCCGTGTCAGAACAGAGGAGATCGAGGAGGGCTCTGTTCAGTTCGATGCTGTATTTGCTGTGCTAGCTGCAACTGTACCCGGTAAAGTGTCTTCCTTTTAACGGAGAAATTTTACGGTGCATTATTATACTGGTAGTATATAGTAGATAGTAGAAATCAAATCTAACTATTAATTTGTTAAGACTAGTCCTACTACTCTACTACGAGACGAAGTATAGATAAATTCTAGCTAATCTGATCTATTAGATTGAAAGGAACGAACGGTTCATAGTGAGTTTAGTGTATCTTAGGGTCTGTTTGTTTTAAACTTCGATTCGGATTCGGCTCTAAAAGCGTAATCGAAACAAACAACTGATTCTAGAATCGATTCTCACAATCCAAATTTCACCCATATACACTAGAATCTGCAATCCACTTCATATGTGCTTTTGGATTCTAGAATCAGCTTCTACCACCATAATCTAGAATCAGCTTTTAGAGAATCCAAAGCTGAAACAAATACGCCTTAGAAGAGCTCTTAACAGGGGTTCTTCCGACTTTGCATTAGCATTCTCGATCGATCTATCCGCTGACAAGGATATAGGTGGTCAGAAGAAACACTGATTTCAAGCACCATCAAAATCAGTACAACTTGAGCTGTTTTTGTGAGGTGTTCGCAATGGAGTAGTTTTGTATATGCTACATATATGCCACTACCAGTATTAGATAGAAGGTCTGGCTATCAGCTGAACGGCCCATGGAAGCTAATGTCGAGCTGAGTGTGCCCATGTAACCATGGGCCTTTGTCTCTCGGGATATTGGGAAGCCATGGCTACGTTTAGCTGAGCAATCCATCATATGGGATAGGCCTATGTACTCCATGCGTAGGCCTGGCCGAGCTTGCTTGATTTATTGACCAAATTAAGTACCCAACCTTAGAATGCCGATGCGTTGCAACGAAACATAAATACTAAGCCACATTGTAACAATATTGTGAATTAATTGTAGGTAGATATTTGGCCTCACCTGTTGCCACAGCTATCCATGTGTTGCAACGGAGCATAAATAAGCTGTATTATAACAATATTTTAAATTAACTGCGGGTAGATATTTGAGCCAACCTAGCACCCGTTGTTGATAAAGAATTTTAGGGAGGTTGTATTTGTTTGTTGATAGATTGTTTTTCTTTGTTAGAGATTGTTTTAGTAAGACATGTATCCGTTCTAGACAATCTTATGTTTTTGCACATAATTAAAGAAATGAAGAAGCCATTGCCATTACCGAAAATATTAAGCCTACTAAAAGCATGAAAATAGAAGATAAGTGAAAATCCTTCATAGAATAGGTGTCTCAATTTAAACTTACTATTTCTATCTATTCGAAAAATATGTTAAGGTTCTTATAATATAATTAAGTACATCTATTATAAGGAATATTGACTAGTGTATTTTTTTGTTTGCAAAATAAATATTGAGCCAAATAGCAATGATTCAAAGAACTTCTTTTATTAATACACTATTTTGGAAACCTAAGGACTCGACAGTATGGATACGAAAAATATATTATTTCCAATCCTAGCGGGAAAAGGAGGGAAATGGATACTCAATTTAAAGTGAGTAAAAAATTTCATATTCGATCTAGCTCATATACCCTATAGAATTCTATGAAAAGCCATATTTAATGAAAGTCGTATGTACTGTTTGGAGAGAGATCTCTCTTATCTTTCCAGATCCACCCTAGTACGGCGGTCAAAAGGCAAAAAAAAGTGATTTTTTAGTCATTAATTCTTATGTGAGGGGAGTGGGGAAGAGAGATAAATTGTTTTTCTAGGAATAATGACCACAGTTTAATATCTAATCCTTATGTGAGAGAAGGAGAAGAGAGGCGAGAAACAGACTAACAAATCACCACCGGCTTATTTTAAAGTAGTAAATATACTGGTGTTATTAGAGTTCTAGACTTCTAGTACCAGGGATCGGTCGGTGTCATCACCAACCAATTCATCGATGGCACACTTTTGTACTACGTGCAGAAGAGAAGATCGAGCTGGATGACATACGGGCATACGCTCATTGGAAATACCTGACGTGGTGACACAGACAGTAAATCTCACTCAACCTCGACACGGTTCTTCCTGGCTAGTATATAACGTCGTACACTTGCTTTGTTTTACATGATCTATACGCAAGTAAATGGATATTAATCAATCGACTAGCTACTCGATCTATGCAGTAAAAAGGACGTCGTGTGGAATAGATTATGGATTACCAGTGCGTCCAGCCAACGAATTACTACTACCGATCCCCGCATACATGCTTATAAGCTGGACCATGCATACGTGATTTCGCTATATATCTGAATAGGATTACGCCGCCGTCAGGGTGAGGTGGAAGTCGTCGTTTTTCCTCCGTGGGGGCGTCGTCTGGGTGTTTCCGCTGTCCTGGTGGTGTCCTGCCCTTGTGGGTCGTTTCGTCACTCGTCGGCAAGTTTGGGTTGTCACCGGTGACTACTCTTTGCTTCAGCGTCTTCATCTCTTTCTAGCGTTGTTCATACATTTCTTTTGACCTATGTCATCTTAGCATCGATTCGCGGATTCGCTTTTCTTAGATGCACTCTATGGACTTGATGATCGTGTGCCTATTGGCTAGCTCGCGAATCTGTCATCGTAGAGTCGAACATCTAAAAATTGTTTGTCTGGCCTTGAGAAGATGGCCGTTGCTATTGGCTCAGATTAAGTGGCATGGCGGCACTAGCTTGGAATGCGGGTGGTTGCAACACCGGGATCTCCAGATTGACTTCGTGGAAAAATCCTAGGTCCGACCTTAGTTGGTTGTGCCCGCAATGGTCTTGTTGAAGCTATTGTTTTGTAGTCCGAGGATTTACTCTCGAGGTGAAAACCTTTGGTCTGGCCTTCACCGGTTGGATCATGGCAATGGCGGTGCGTGTCGCGCGACGAGTCCTTCTTGGAGGCGTTGTTATTGGAGAGTTTTTATCGCGGTCCAAGTGTTGCTATGATGGTGGATAGCCTTGAAGACAATATTGCGTGATGTAGTTTACATGACGGTTCCTTTGTTTTTTCTGGTGTGTGTGTGTGTGTTTGGTATGTATACCCTAGCCGTATAAAGTAGAGTCTTTCTTAGCATAATTGTATCATCTTGATGTAATTTACTAAGATTAATAAAAGCTTCCTTTATCGAAAAAAATCTGAATAGGATTAATTCCTTATATGTTGCTGGAATTTGGAGAATTCTTTCAATATGTCACTGACATATATGGTTAGGGTCCACGTTAGTGAGATAATAAGTGACATATAAGAGATGAGATAAATTTTTAGTAGTATATACGGAATTGCCCCCTTTTGAATAATAGATTAATTGTTGCAAACTCTATTTGTGATATTTTAATATTATACATTAAAGAGAAAAAAAATACTTAGTTTGTTTCTCAGTTCTTTTATGTACCACATCATCATTATCTATTTCTTTCATTATTACAATACTTGTAAGTTCTTCGCGCGGTTGTTCCTACAGCAAAGGATTCTCACAGCGGATAAACTCGCAACCAGGGGATAGCCACATAGTGTGTTTTGTGCTTTACGTGCAGTCGAACCCGAAACGGCAACCCACCTGCTCCTTTTTTGCCCCTTTGCGCAACATGTTTGGCGACAGATGTTTCGCTCCTTGCAGATCAATCATCCACCGCCTCAAACCTCAAGTCTCCTACGTGGCGTCGATGGATGGTGGCGCATTCTTAGGGCCTCAACTGACAGGCAATGACCAAAGGAGGTGAATGGAATCGTCCTGTATGTCTTATATATGGAACTTATGTAAGGAAAGAAATAACAGGATTTTCAATGGTGCTTTGTGTTTGCCCATGCGTCTATCCACCATTGCTGTCGACGATATCCGCAACCGCAGAAGTGCTTTTCGTTGTGTATCGTCGTTTCCTTCAGCAGTCAGATTTTTCTTTTCTTTTCCACTTTGTAATCTTTCTCGCATTCTTTGCCCTAATATGTTTGATCCCTTCTTCTTTTTAAACGTTCGGCAGCCTTCCAACCGGTCAAACGACTGGTTCTATCTGTAGCATCCGTACCTTTTCTTTTCTTTCCTTAATGCATGGCAAAATTCCTGCCCTTTCCATTCAAAAAAAAAGTTATCCTATAGTACGCAGAAATGGTTAGAAGAGTATCCATGGTAATTTGCATATCTTTTATTTTGATTACAATAATGACATTTGCCTTCTTTTTTTGTCAACCACAGTAGAAATGAATTGTAGCCATGCATGCCATTCTGTTCTTAAATCTATTCTAGATCTGTTTTTCCTGATCTGTTTTGTATTGAAATTGCTTAGCCAGTATCTTGATGTTAATGCATATGTTATGATGATTTATGTGTTCTTGTCGCTAAAAATGAAAAATCGAGTTATTCTCTTTCGCAGCTATTGGAAGATAGAAGAGCCTCAACTAAACAAGCACCATCTCACCTGCAAAAAGAAGGAATGGAAAATATATCAGCAACTCCAAAACTACTGCAATGTGTTAGATCACTAAAAGAAGTTTCAGCATGTTGCGCCGGGATCTGTGTTGCCATATACATATAAGCTGGACCTTCCCTAAGACGAGAGGCGACAAAGACGAGGCGAAAACGAGACGCGCCCAGGGCTGCCATTTCTCGCTGGGTGACAGACAAAACAGTCGCCTTGACGATGCGAGGAGCCGAGGACGACTACTGAAGTAGAGGTTCAGAGGCACACATCGCGTCGTTACCGAGAAGCAGGACCAGGCAAAGCAAACCTGGTTACTCCCTCGATTCTTTTTATTTAGTTTTCTAGGGTCCAAACTTTTAGCAATTTAATTACCAATGTATTTAAAATATCTATATTAACTATATAAAATTACATTATATTATTATATAAAGCTGTAACAAATAGTGATCATGTCGAACACCATGAAAAAAACTAATCAAGGTGTATCGATCGCCGTTCGCTAAGCCAGACCAGCTGCAAGTTGCCGCGCACATCGACGAATCAACGAAAAGCTGCTGAAAGAGCTACGTGCAGAGATGAAAACCGTTCGGATATCTCTCATCTGATCTAAGATCAGATTTTAATATCCGGTCGGATCCAGGATACCTTGAATCTGGATTTAGGATTGGATCCAAGCATCTAATATCTGGTAAATACGGACGGATCTGGATATTTGGATTTTTCCTATTCGATATCCGGATTTTTCCTATTTGGATATCGCATCGGATATTCGGATTTTTCCTATTCGGATATCAGCAAGGCCTAGCCTGTTTTCATTATATTTTTCTATGTCAGCCTATTTATATTAACAATTAGTTGGTTCTATTGATTCTCAAGTAGCATATTCTTTCTACGACGTTTGTTAAGTTTGATTGATATATAATTTGTTACTATAGTCATGTACTCATATGGTTTTAATTCAATATATATTATTCTATATATATATATGCGTGCATTATCTGTATATCTTTATCCGTTTTCGACCCGAATCCGTCACATATCCGTATCCCGAATAACTCGAATCCGTATCCGTATCCGGTTCCGAATCCAGAAAAAATATATGTTACGATATGGGAAAAGTAATATCCGCCTATATCCGATCCGTTTTCACCCCTAGCTATGCGTCTGCCTGCGATGCTAGCTAGTGTTTGTCTGTCATATTCATATCAAAACGTATGAAATACATAGTTACAAACAATGCTCCATCAGCTAGCTTAATTAATTGACCTATCCAGACGATGAGATATTTGCCGATATTTACGATGCATCACGCATAGTGTATATATACTACTAGTATTTGACAATAAATTAAGCGGCTATTGATGTTTTAGCCGGTAAAAGTGTGTGCTACACGGGTGAAAGCTACCTCAACTGAGCATGACTAGCCGCATCGGCGGAACCAGCCAATAGCCTAAGGCCCAGCATTCAAAAGTTTTGATTTAAATCATAGACTGGCTCCATCTCGGACCTAAGAACAGCATCTCGTCTGAGGCTTATGTTATGGACTGACTCCGTCTTTGACTAGTCGTAGGAGCAGAGTCAGCCCATGCTAAAACCTCAAGCTGACCCACTAATTTTGGACATATTTATCTGGTGAATCTACTCTTAGGTTTATTTCCTCGAACGATTTTGCTCTCAGTGGCCTGAGTCCTGTCTCCACCACTAAGGGTATGGTTAATAAGAATGTCAACTGCAGACTTTATCCTATTGCCATATCATATACAGCTGATCTAATAGCCTACCCATATAATAGTTAATTAGCCATACATACATACAAAGTCATTAATACTTGGCCTACATTCATCCTCTCACTAAATTTTTTGGAGCCGTCTTTGCAATTTTTGTAGATCTATGCAGCTCTCTCCTCTCTCCTCTCCTTTCTCCTCCAACTCATCATAAATCTGATGTGGCAATCCTTACAGCTTATTACCTCACCTTATTATACATGCTCTAACTAGCCTAACATGGTTCTAGCCGGCGGTGTACTTATGAAAAAAATAGTAACGACGTTGTACTTTCTTGCATTTGTGAGGAAGATACGGATGCATGCATGCACGCATGCGTCGAATATCGTGCGGTGGCGGTGTATAACGCAATGCAGTCGAAATTTCATGCATTCGATGGAAGCGTACGGGGCATGAAATGCTCGGCGGTGTTACGCGCGGCCACTTGTCCAATTCAAGGTCAAGCCGCGTACGACGTTCAGTTCGTGGATCGGTCGACGGAGCAGCGCAGCGCAGCGCGAAACTTCCATGCATGCATGGCTGGCTAGCCGGCCTAGCTTCCCATACATAGGTCAATAAAAAAAATAAAAAAGCTTGAGGCTCACGAGCTACTCGAACTTAACTTGTGAGAGACTTGATTCGAGCTCAGCTCGAGCTCCGAACGAGTCAAACTCGAGCTCGAGCTCGTGAGTTTAACTGAACCGAGCTCAAATAGGTCACGACCCTACTCGAGCCTGGACCGAGCTTCCTTAAATCGAGTTTTCTCGAATTTGTTACCGAGTTTCCCCGAGCTAAATTTACTCAAGTTTGTTATCGAGCCTACCAAACTTACCAGAATAACCGAACTTACTCAAGTAGAGCTCGAACCTACTCAAGCTTGGACCGAGCCAAGCTTGGCTGGGTCGAAACTCGAACCCCAACTCGATCGAACTTCAGCTCAAACTCCCGGTTCAAGCCTTACCAAGCTTAAGCCTCAAAAATCAGACTCGCTCGAGCTCAGCTGTAAAAACAGCTCTACCCTTACGTACGCTCCGACCGCGAACAACTTGTTAATCAAACATGCATGGATCGATGCATGCTTGCAGGTGTAGGCGTGCTACATAGCCGAATTGAATATCATATCGTGAGGAGAAAAGACGATCGATCGAATGTGTACATGGATGGGCATGCATTCATTATATATATATATATCCTGGTCACCCCAAATGCTCTGAGATTTGTGTAAAAACATTCTAACGATTGGAAGATGTGATGGTGATTGACCCATGCACATATATGTATACATGTAGCTAGCTAGCTATAATGCTACATACATGTAACAAGGAAAATGGTCGGAAGGTAGGAGGAAAAGACGTGCTGTGTAAACAAGTCAGTGTTTTTTCAGCGATCGAGTGAGCAGATATTGCATGATCCATCCCATCGAGGATTTGACAGGAAAAGTAATAGCAATGTTCGAAAGCCCTCTACTCTAGTAAATTTTGGCTACCCAAAACTAGTAAAAGAAAGTTTAATTTCTGACATACTTATTATTTTTTTTCGCGAGCTAGGTCTCTGACATATTCACTGACGTCACTCGGTACAACCAAGGAGCTATCCTGACGAATCACAGAGATGGAATCTTCTTCGCTCCCTCGACTTAATCGGCCTGTCAGGTCAACGATAATTAGGCTGGGAAAACATGTGATTTGTGCAAATAACAATCGAAAAAGAAAACGCAAAACAACGGTTTCATTAGCGCGCGCACATAGATAGATATTTTTCTTAAAAAAAAACTAAATTAAGGGGTAAAAATGAAATGCTCGCCTATAAATTGAGCAGGGAGAAGGGAGGTAGAACTCGCGGTAACTAGTCAGTGCCTCCAAAACATCCAATCCTCTTCTTCCAAGAAGCTAGATACCACCATCCCCGGCCTCCTCTTACTTTTTATCAGCAACAACAACCAAGCAACAAACCACTACTCCGGAGGGAAATCATGGAGCAGCAGGAGGAGGGGAAGAGGCAGCTGGAGGCGCCGGTGCTCTTCCGGCTGTTCGGCGTGGAGGTCCGCGGCGGCGACGTCTACGAGGAGAAGGAGGATGGGATGATGCTCAAGAAGAGCTCCAGCATGCCCGATCTCACCTCAAACCCACTGCTGCAGCCCGGGGAGGCCGACAAGGGCTACGCCTCCGACGACGCCGAGCTCGCCTCGCGGCAGCAGAAGCGCCGCCGCCGCAAGGTGCAGGAGAGGAAGAAAGGTAACTTGTCTTCCATGGAGTACGGTCTATTAGATCACGCACACGGTTACTTTTCTTGTACAACACTACTGTTTCGTTTCTGTGGTATTAGATCGACGCCGGTAGCAATGGGATTCAACTCCTTTGCCTCTGAAACTCGAGCTTGAGCTCCATACTTGTTGGGATTCTTGGACAAAATCTGATGGTTTAATTTGCGAATGGAAAAAATCTGTCCTAAAATGAGTTAAAGTTAGCCCCTTTATGCATCAGTTACAACAGCTCTTACAATCCGCAAGGCTCTCACACCTGAAGAGTGACATTAAAGTAATCCTTGGTTTTGTGGTGCATCCTGTGGCAATTGATTGGTTAGATTCAGCAATCAAGAAAACAAGTTAAATTTAGCCCCTTTATGCATCAGTCAAGCAGAAAACAAATCTTACAATCCACATGGCTCTCACAACTGAAGAAAAACATTTACTATTTTCTTTTGAAACAGTAAAACATTTACTAATTTGTTTCGGTAAAAAAAAAGCATTTACTAATTTGTCATTGCTTTCTAAATAGTGTGATGAATACAGCGGCAATTGATTGATTAATTAATCTCTGCAGGGATCCCATGGACTGAGGAGGAGCACCGGAAGTTCCTTGATGGTTTGAGGCAGCTGGGCAAAGGGGACTGGAGAGGTATCTCCAAGAATTTTGTGACCACCAGGACGGCGACTCAGGTGGCCAGCCACGCCCAGAAGTACTTCCTCCGGCAGACCAACCCCGGAAAGAAGAAGCGCCGGGCCAGCCTCTTCGACGTCGGCATCGCCGACTTCAACGATGATCAAGTGCATACTTTGATCCCATCCACACCGATTCCAAACATCGATCGGATCTTGCAGCTAATGCTCGATCTTTTCTTGCTCCCTTTGGTTTCAGGTGCCAAGTCCTCAGAGTGCTGCAACTAAGCCTGCTCCTACTCAGGAGATAATTCATACCGACCGCGGCGACGTCCCGGTAAATTCCTCAGATTTTGTTTGCTTTATGCTTTTCTGAACTGTTACAAATTCAGTTAGAATTTACCCATAGCTAGCTAGTTGAAGCAAACTACCATATCTGGACACTGAATTTTGAACCTCAACTCAGCTACCAAGTTATTCAGATGCTGGATGCCTTAAATTTAGAGGCAATAACATGCAGGTAATATTAGTCCCTTCACATTTGAGAAGATATTCTTTATGTAACAGTATGAGCAAAACTTTACAAAATTGATCATTCTTCTGTCAGGTTGATGTACTAACTGACTATGAGAAGGGATCAAAGGTTCCCGCCGAGATGTCGCTCGCCGCCATGGCCTCCGTACTGGAAATGGCATCATCTGTCAGCAATCTGGAGCTCAGCATCGCTCCTCCTCGCGGCGCAGTCGAGGCCATCAAAGTGCTGTGATCCAGCTGCTGGACTTGGCTAGCAAAGGAATCTGTTTCAACTTCAGCTGCAGTTCTTGCAATTGTTGTCATTCTAACTTTTTGTTTATCGGTCGTGTGGTGGTTTTCAGTAGTTTATGGAGTGGTTAATACAGCAAGAAAAGAATGTTTGTGCCGTCCGAGACATGTATAAGCCTCGGTGGGTTGGTACGGGGTTGTTTGGTTGCCTGGTTCCATGCGGTCAGACTCGTAGGAGTCAGGGAACCAGCGTTTGGTTGCTCATTGTATCGTGTGAGCTTTGCACCCACGCATGCAAAATGGCTATTTGGTTGCTTGCGCGCAGTGCGGATACTAGGCCAACACGATGCACAAAGCACTCGCAGCCAGACTTGTGGGATACAAGCTCCATAACCGTTTCCCCAGAGTCAGGCTGAGACGATGCAGACTCATGGCCAAACTCGTGTGAGACGGTAACCAAACAGCCCCTATAAGTCGGTGAACAGAAATCGGATAAGTAAATTGACAGTTTGTATTGGACTGTTGCAAAATATTCCTCATCTAAGTTTATAATATGTATTTTTTGTTGGCACACAGACCAAGAAAGATATTTAAAATGACTAGAATACCTCTAATTATTATCTCTAAGCATTATATTCAATGCATACATAGTAAAGAAATATAAAATAAAGCTAAATATTTATTAGAGGTATAAAGGGAACATCGCACTAATTTTGTATTGAGTATGAAATAGTACACCTAATATTTGTTGGTAATATCGTTCAGAAAACTGGTATATTTACAAACACAACTAGATATTATGATACATTTGTCTTTGGTATACAACCCTATTTTCTATAATTGAAATATAATTGTATTTGTTAAATAACTATAATATCTATAAATGATTAATATGTACCGTTATAATCTGGTCCTAACAAAATAAATGGTAGAGATCTTTCTCTTTTTCTTTAGATTAATGTGAGAATTTCTTTTTTTTTCTTTTTTATGATTATTATGGGTTTTTTTTGTCCTTAAAACGAAGAAGGTGCTTGAGTATCACCTACTGTATTTATTTATATAGATACGTGCTATAAACTTGGACGGACGCAGTAGTATTTGCACGGAGAAATCATCCAGGCATGGGGGTGGGCATGGGGTTGGAAGAAGGGAAGGGTCCCCATCTCGTCCATGAGTGGGTTGTTTCTTGCTCCTGTCTCAGGAGGCAGCGAGGACAGCTGCTTGTGTGGCTCTGAGCTTCCGATGCTTCAATAATCAGACCATTCCCCTTCGGGTCCATTCAGTCCATATGACCATTTAATTTGCACCGGACATCTCCTTAATTCACGCCCTACACCAGATCGAGAACTGAAGAGAAGAAGCAACTAGGGATCGAGCTATATATGCAGAATTCATCAGATCATGCTGGTTACATGCATGTACATTACTGCAGGCTTGTAGGTCGTAGGTCTCACACACTAAACTAAAGTAATACCTCCACTAGAAGGATCCGCCTAAGTACCGTACGTGTGATCTCTACCGCTGGGGAGCAAGAGAGAGCACACAAGAAGCACCGGTTTTCTTGTATCCATGATGGCTCGACTGTTGTTGATCAGAATCGAGATCCCTGGATTTTGCAAGTGGACGCAGAAACCAGATCATGTGCTCCGTTGAAAGCTTGGTCTATCTACAGCAGCTACAAGGGAAAAGGAGCGGAAAAGAAAGGGGGTCAAGTCGGATCTACAATGGGATATGTGGATCTTGATAGGATAAGGGCATCATATCATGCATGCATGGTGGGAGCCTCACTCACCTCTCGCCCAAACTGATCAGCTCCTTTGATTTGCGAAGATATGTGCTGCACGCATGCGTGGCTCCCAATTAATTGAGCTTTGCTGTTGTCCTGCAAGCGTTCATTCCTTGCAACTTTTGCTTGACATTTCCACCGGCGCCGGTCGGTGCCCCACCATTGCTGGTGGAGGGTCGACGACAAGCTTTCAGCAAAAGAGATGAGGATAAACAATTGGCCGCGAGGATCATAAGATATTAGCGACCTTTCACAAGATTGGGAAACACATATATGATCTTTACATATAGTGAAAAGATACGGTGGAGATTCTTGCCCACCTTTCCTCATCAGCTTAAACTTTTAGGTGAATTGGCTGGTGCATGCAGCTCAATAGATCCTTGTGTGTGCGTGTGTTTTCCTAGTGTTGTTTTGGAGTACTCCTTTCTTCTGTTTTCTCGAGCTCGAGGTGGCCAATCGATCCATGTTGGTGTATCGATGGAAACGGTACTAGTACTGGTAGTAGGATATTTGTTATTGGTGCTAACGTTGATGTCAGATTATGACAGGAACACTTGCATGATGTAGTTTTTGACCAAGAAAATTGGTTCTACCGGTTGACCTAACTTGGCATGAACAAGGGACAAGGGAATTTGCAAAGTGGACATACATGTACGATAGTTCATCGCAATAGCAGACCACGTATCAGCACGATCTGCTCAAAATTTGCCTAGACTTTATTATCATTGGATGGTACTAAGTTATTTAATTAAGCTAGCACCAAGAGATACCAAAAGTTTAAAAGTAATTTGATACAAGAACGGTAAAACTCTCAGATTTGCCGGTGGCACGGTATGGTCACAGTTGATAGGACCAGCAGTACCAAAGATACAGAGTTTAATTAGAAATGCAATAGAGTACTTGAACTTCTAACACTTTACTAATAATAGTCTGTAAGAACGAGGTCAAAGTCACTAGCTCAGTAGTACAGGAATCTAGTCAAGAAATTGCATCACGAACGAAAGAACGGCACCATTTCCTCCTAACTCCTATGTGTTTGCCTGCTTTCAATTTTTTTTCATTTAGGTTTTAGTCAATAAGCGAAGTCTCCTTAATCTTTCTTATGTTGCAAAAGCAAAAGAAAAGAAGATTCTACTGATCCAGTACTGACTTTTGCATCTTGTAAATCTATAGCCCATGAAGTGAAGCCTACGGCCGATGTTGCCCGATCGCCTCTTGGGCAAGCGGGGCACCACAGTCTAGATCTGTCGCTGGGCGCTGGCGCTACTCCTTGTGGCCAAAGCGGCGGAGGCGGAGGCCGGGAGGCTGCGCTAACCACCGGGGTAAAGATCAGCCGCTGCGTAGCTCCCTCCGGCTTATTCTTGATGGGGCTTTCTTTGTCTGTAATTGTAGAGCATTGGTTAAATAGCAGGCTTTATATAAGAAAAGTGAAAGATTATGTGAAGGTCTATTTATGTTTGTGATGAGTATTTAATCTTGTTTGAGCAAGGTGTGCTTAGGTTTGAGTTTGATTTGTATTGATTTTCAAAATGAAACAATTTGATTTGTGTCTGTCTTAGGCGGCACTACCGGACCCAGGCGGCGGTAGTGTCGGCTTGTGGTTATTCTGAGTTTTCCTCTGAGTTGAGCTGAGCAGCACTACCGGACTTTGGAGCAGTAGTACCGAGTAGCGATACTACTGGCCTATAGATGGCGGCAGCTATTTTTTAGAGAAGATCTTCGCATTGGCTTGACAGCGAGCGGCGCTATCAGCTACTGGAGAGTGGTAGTGCCAGCCAGCGGTACTACCGGCTCCTAGTAGGCGGTAGTGCCGATTCTAATCAACAAAGTTGAGAATGGAATTTTAAATTTATGTGAGGTTTATTGCATATCAATTTGGACTTTGCTATGTGATATATTCCCTTGTTTTTGATGGTTTTAGGATGATGATGCTAGGTCATGGTGAGGCAGAGGATAACTGGGACTAGGCGATATCCGCAGGAGGTCCAAACGATCAAGGATCGATGGAAAGATGACCGGAGACGAGTCACTGCGAATCTAGAAGATAAGATAACGGTTAAGATGCTAGCTTGGAGCTGCTTGGATCGAGGAGAACCGTTGGATCGTGGTTTAAAGGATAGAATAGCGCTCAAGTTAACTTGCTCTGAGAAGCATGCGAAACCCGTTATGTCATTGGGTTGCGGGTTAGCCTATGTATGAGTGAGGGAGTGAATCTCAACCCTCGATGAGATTTCTTGAGCGCCAAGAAGTAGAAGGTCATCAAGGGTAAAGATTGCTTTGAGGTTGCTATAAATAGAGGGAGATGGGTGTCTCTCCTTTGAAGGTTTTGGTGTTCCTTTAAACTTTGCCCACTTTGTTGTGAGGCTTTGTAAACCTTCTTCTTAAGAAATAAAAGTTTCATTTGCTTCCTTATGTATTTAATTTTTACTTTTACTTATGATTTAAATTCAGCACTTAAATTCAGTATTTAATTTCTACAATTTAAATTTTTGCAATTTACTTTTCATTCATTTGGATTTGCCTCTCCTCCTTCTAAATGCTTATGGATTTTATGTCAAGGTTGAATGATTGATGAATGAATTTTCTTCACGTCATATCCTCATCATCTAGATAATATTTTGCACAAACTCATTTTTTTGACTCGATTTTTTTGCTCAATCTCTGAGAAATCTTTGTAGATCACGTTTGAGGCTTTTGTTTCTTGCATTCTTGTTCGATGTGATAAGTGAGAGAATATCTAAAATTATCTTGATCATCAAAACCCCATGAGTAAGTCCAAGACTGTCCGGTTTTGGTGTATTCTTTCTTTGAACTAGAAAAGATCGAACTTTAACGTAAATTCTTTGGACTGAAAGATGGAATATGTTTCCGACCTACATAAGAAGGTGCATACAAAGTTTAATGAGTGTTGGTCTAGCTGATCTAAAGTTTCATCGATTTTTGTTTTAAGATCATGTTGTTTTGCCTTCTGCTCTTGAAGCCGGTACTACTGCCCAAATCAAGCAATATTACCAACCTCCGACACTACGTTGAAAGCATCTAGGCCCCCAAATTTGATTTGGTTTGATAATTAATGACAATCAAGATTAAAAGACTAATATTTCCTTTAAGAATATTAAAAATAGGTTAGTTCTATGTTCGGCGATCGTGAAAGCATGAAAATAGAGCAAAACAAGATCAACGCATCAAAGAAAATGGCCAAGGTATAAAATTTAAGGACCTTTCCATAGCTTTTACTGATCTTGGAGTTTTTAAGAAAAGATCGGATTGCTAGAATAGGTGTCGTACTATTAAGAGGGATCTTGGCTATTTGTTCGAAGTCGAAAAATATTTAAAAGCTAAATTCATGCACATTTGAATTTTTCCATGGCATTGCATTCGAGCAAAAACTCAAGAATTGGTGAAAATACATTCAAGGGCAATGTGGTTGGTGCTACCGGCCGGCGGTAGCACTGACCCAATTCTGGCATAAAAATTCCTGTAGGCTTGCACTTTCGGCCAGGGCGGTCGATGCTACTGGCCTTGGCCTGGTGCAACCAGTCGGGCGGTAGCACCGGTCGACCCACGATATGGAAAAGACAATAAGGGTGCATTTGGTCATTTTTGAAGAAATCGAGCCCGGTGCTATCGGCCCTAGGGTAGTGGCATCAGCCTGACTGGCCCAACGATCACTGATAAGCATTAAATGCATTGTAGCAACTGTTGGGGCTAGAGGGGCGATAGCACCGAGATTCCTGGCATTTTTATGATTTATTTAGTTCAACAACCAAATTGTTTGGTGGAGGTTATAAATAGCCTCCACGTGCATTCTAGAGCAACTCTTAGACCTCATTGATTATATTTGGGCTCTAGCAATCCTCTAACTCACTCTTGTGCATTAAGGGTGTGTTTGGTTGCTTGTACCAAGTGGTACATGTATGAGATGGTTCAAGAAAAATGTCATCCATGTATTTGGTTGCTTGAATAGAACCATCCTATCCTAGACGGTGTAATAGAAATTTGAAAAATATTCTATATAGATGCTGAACCATTCCATTCACCCAAAACAATGGAACCAAATGGTACAGGACCATCCCATCCCAATCAACCTCATCCCACCAACCAAACACACCCTAAATTCTCATTTTGAGAGAGTTAGAAGCAATCTAAGTGTTGTTAATATTAAGCCTTTAGACACTCGATTCGATTTCAAGCAAGCATCAAGATTTGTTACTTTTGGAAGTTGTCGCTTCCTAGATGGATTGGAGGCAAATGTGTGTGATGAGCTTCTCAATGGAGATTGTGAGAAGCTCTGGCGAGATTGTGAAGGCCAGAGTTCGCCTACCTATAGCAGGGAAGAACTACCAAGTGATCAAGAGACGCTCGTGTGATTTGGAGCCAACTTGAAGTTAATCAAGCTTTCTCAACGTGGATTAGGGGGGCCGGTAAATCTCCGAGACCACGGGATAAACAACATGTCATTTTCTCTCTTGTGGTTTGATTTTCTAATTCTTGTATGCAATTTACATTCCTAGCAATTTTAGCATATTGTTTTTGTGCCTAGAATTATATTCTTACTTAGACTTAGGTTGTCAGTACACTTAGTGAAACTTAGAGAATTTAAGCTTTAATTATCAAAATTGTGATTCTTGTGTAGATAATTTATTTATTGTAATTAGAGCCAAAAATTTTAAAAACCTCCTATTCACCCCTCTAGTCGGTTATCCTTGATCCTACAATCGCCTGTCTTGCAGAATCTGGGCCAGAGCGAGTTTTCTCTGTTTTGATGCTTTGCGCTTGAGCGTTTCAAGTGAGGTTTTAGTTGGATTTATTGAGTAGGGGAAAATTTAACTAGCAGGCTTCATTACAAGAAAATGAGGTATTATTGGTGATGCGTATACAGCTTTTTCTCTTTCAGTGTATGGTGTTTAAGTCACTGTATGCTGAGCCATAAAATAAATTCTCTTCACTAGTGCAGGATGGGTTTGGAAGAAGGGATAGAGGAATGCAGAATGAGTACATACATCTGCTCTATTGCTGTTTCTAAAGCACTGCCAACAGAATACACAGTTTCTTCCACTGAGCAACCATCATCAAATGCATTGTCTTCATATTCGGCTTCATTGAATCCCACAAGACCTGTATCAGTGGATAAAGTGTGATCGTTATTGCTTCCATTGACCACTATATAATTTTTAGGTTCTGATGGAAGTCTATCACTAAAATTCAGTGATATTTCACCTGATAATTGTTGGTTATGTTGTCTTGCCATGGTGAGTGATGACAAACCTGTGGAGAAAGTAGAGTGTTTGATCAAGTTACTGCCATTTTTATATGTTAATGAATTGGGAGATTTGGCTTTGTCTTTGTCTTTGAGGAGTTGAAACTGTTCGATTTCCATATCTTTTTGTGTTATTGTGTCATTCAAGGATGCAACCTGGATACCGTAATAATGATACTTTTGAAATCGACATAGAGAGAATATTAACAAACACATGTGTGTATGGCTAGCTGAGCTAAGTATACTAACAACTAACAAGTATTAGCAATCAACATTAAGAACAATAAATTAAAGCATCCATTCACTCCTATTATTAAGGCTCAACAATTTATGCTCTCCTTTTTCTTTTCAATTCAGAAGTTCACTTGATGTGATACCATCAGAAAAAGTCACCCTTGAAAATGATCACAGTAAGTTTATGTAAAGCTTGATGGCTAGTGTTTACGGTTCAAGACGACAAGTAAAACAAGTGAAACAAAAGTAATTTGGAATTTATCGAAGTTGAAGTGCAAAAACCTGTTCTAGTAGCTCTTTTATATCTTTGCCTTCTTTGTTACTTCTTACAGCTCCTAACTCAACTCCAGAGCAATACTTGAATGATTGCTTGGTTGCATTTCTTAAGTGAGAATTCTTTGTGCAAGTTAATGATGATGCAATCATATCTCACTTCCGAGCCATGAAGTAACATTGAGTTATATTATAATTTTCTTAATTATTTTGTAATCTCTCTCAATTATTTCCAGTGTTGTCTCTAGTAAGAACAAATGGTACTTATGTTTTTCCTATTGTGATTTGTGAACCTTTATGTTGTACAATGAACAATGTTTTTGTAACTCCGAACACCCATTATGAAAATCCTGAGCCTTTCAATCTAAAACCAAATCCCCATTTGAATGCATGATGCATCCCTCTTCCCCACTGCCTCCCTCACCATGCACCCCCATTGACTTGCCGCCTCTAGCCTCTCCGCTACCCTTCCATCTCCTCCGTTGCTGCCAGAAGGGCTTTTCGCCTTCACCTCCTAATCTAGATTGTGGCCCCTTCCTCCATCCTCCCAGCTCCACGACCTTGTTCCCCCACCCACCTTCTGCTACTTTTTTGTCATCAAGCTAGGATCAAAAGCCATCTAAAGCAGCCTTCTTCTCTTATTACTCCTCCAACTCCTCCTTCTTGGTGCCCCTGTAGGGATTTGAAGCCGGTAATGGGAGGCTATCACCAGATGTGGAGGCTACCACCATGCCTAGAGGTCATCACCACACTGGGAGGTCATGGCCACATACAATAGATGATCGGCATACAGGCATGCCCACTTGCCACATGGGTGAGGAAGTCTAATCTTCGTAGGTGGCTAGTATGGGTGCATGCATGAATTTTTTTGTGGGCATGGAGATGGAGAAGCTCCATCTGTACCCAGCACGCCCAATTGCCATTCCTACATGTAAGCAATTAAGCATCCTAGTTCGAAAGAGTGCCTATGGCCACTTGAGTAAGAGACAGATGCCTTTTCACAAGTCTTGCAATTTAATAATTGCATATATAGAGGAGTAGAAGTAAAGTGTCAATGTTAGTTCATAATTGACTTGCATGGTGGAAATTTGTATGATTCAGTTGGTTGAAGGGAAAATGTTTTATTCACCATTATAAAGTTTCTAAATCCCTAAAATGCTACTACAAATTTATCATTTCCTTCTTTCCCAATCTTTTTTTTTTGAAAAAACTACCCCAGGTCAAGTCATGACGAAGGTGTGAAAGAACTATTTTGCCCTCAGGTTCACCATCATATTCCTCATCTCTACCTCCTTTCTTTCTTCTCTCTCTTCCTCGTTCGCTGTAAGCCTCACGGTTGACACTAGAGCAAGGAGTACACGGCGGCGACAGATTCCTTGCTACCTCCAAGTGACTAGGGTGTGGCGGTGTGTGGGATAGAGGTAGCAGATCCGGTTTGGACATAGGACTAGGGGAGTCCCAGGGGCAAAGCTGGGCCTCGGGCCACGGAGGCCCGGGCCTGAGGCCTAGCTCAAAAACTGGAGGAGTGGCTTTGGCTAGAGAGGTGGAGATAGGACGGTGGGAAAGCTGAGCCTGTGGCTTCCGTGAGTGAAGCCGGGAAGGAAGGCACACATGGGCTCGATGGCTGGGTTGACTACATAATCGGTGATTAGCATCGAGGGCAAGAGGGAGGCTTGGGCTCAAGGCTCAGGGCCCAGTTGGTTTCGCCCCTGGGGAGTCCCACAGCAATGACACGGCCACGCGCAGCACAGTCAGTGTGCTGACCTATTGAGGCGCCGGCTAACTAGCAGTTAATATGGAACAATAGCGTGGCATGAGCATCTATACCCTTAAGGGGTTATAACTGCACCATGCGCATAACACAGCGTGCTATTGGTTTTAGCTTGGATCAGCACACACACAACGGTAAAAAATCAAGCACGAGAACTCACAAGCACAAGTATTTTGACGGTGGGACACATCTAGCATATTTTCTTGCTCTCTTGCTTTCTCTTCTTGCTTACAAAAAAATTCAGGACAGCCTAGGAAATTATAATCAAACCTACAGCTCTAAAAATCGAAAAAAGATTCAACAAATCAAATCAAAATATGATTTTTTTTCTTTGTTTGATTCAGATCGGACTCCTTTTTCAAAATTAAATATAACATTCACTCCCTTAATTTTGTAACATCAACTAGCTCTAAAGTCATTGTTGAGGCAGTCGGTTTTAACTATGATTTACAGAACATTTATTTAGCACAGAATGGCAAACACATCTTCTCAACGTTCTGTATTCAATTTACTTACTTAACTCAAGACGGTAAACACATCTTCTCAATATCTTAGTCTCATCTTCGACTGGCATGACTCAGGGCAGTGAAAACATCTCCTCAACGTCTCCGACACATCTCCCACAAAGTTGATTCAGGACAGCGAACACATCTCTTCAATGTCTTGAATTATCTACCGTGGTATCTCGTGGACACAACTGACATGAGAATGCGTAGCTTTGGTCGTCTTTTCGACGAAACACACAGATAGCCGCCAATATCATCTTGTTATGCCGGTTGTCAATGATGTTCATCAATAGCAGATATAGAGGAGAAACATCTCCTTCGCCCTTCATCGTCATATCTTCTCGTCGACTCTTGCCACTCGTGACGCAACTTCGATGACTCGGAGACTCGGACGAGAGCTTTACATACGCGAGCACTTGGACACACACTCACATCTACTCATGCATATATGGGACACTAACACAACGACTAAATACACTCACATGTACACCACACATTGTTTATGGTGCTTACCTTGACGACAGCTCGCTACCTCGCCGGCTTTAGGCAGTGGAGCCGCCGCACATGAGCGATTATCAGCATCACGTTCGGTAGAGTCAACCCTGCGAACGGTGCTTCTGACTTCGCTCCTCCAGCGGACTCGATCACATCTGTCTATACTGAGGTGGCGTCGATGGCTGTAGTCTGTTGTGGAATAGAAGGCTGCGGTAGGAAGACTCCGAAGATGCCTGCATAACCTAACTCTTCTGGTCTCTAAGATACGATCTCTCAGCCTGTTTGCCTCCAGCGCAGTAACCGAGCTTCCAGAGATGTGAAGCTTTCCCTGATATGTCAGCCTTATGTCGGACAGCTCGCTGTTCTTCTTGTCCACACAGAAGCCATGATGATCGGTGTTGGTATTGATCTTGAAATACTTCTGCTGCTTGTGTATTCCCTTCTGCAGAAATACGACAACAGCAATACTTAACCGGCTCTCTGAACTTTCTGTAGAACAACTACAAAACGCCTTGCCGGTTCTCTGTTCTTCAGCAAAGCAGAAGGACAACAGAGCTTATGCCTATGTTCTGCTCTTTAGAAGAAAATTGACAATGCGCAGATGAAACACAAGACGTCAGGAGAGAGCAAAACAGAGCAAAACGATCAACAAGAGATTTTGGAGCTACCCGCGGGGGGTTTATGGTTATGTATTGTTGGGTATTTGTTTCATGACATTGAAAAATGGTCTCCTTTGTTTCATGACACACTACAATTTGTGGCTCCTTGCTAAAAGAGACACTAGATATGTTAATTACTAGGTTTGGCATACTCGTAATAGAGGAAACAACCTGTTAAATTGTGTTAGGAGTACTCTGCCTAGTACTCTACCTGTTTTTAGAAGGGATCAAAGCAACATTGATCATGTTGAGTTCACCATTGAGATATGCAGTAGAAAAGCAGGCGAGAATTTGAAGATGGATTGGTACGACAGCATAAGAAAATAGTATAGTAGTGAGCAGGGTTCACAATCTCGATTTCGCTCGAAATACCGTCCCTGGTCGGAGAACGAAATTTCGGTGAGATTTCAAAAATTCAAAAAAATTCCGGCCGAAATGAAAAAACATAAATTCAAATCCGGTTCTGGAGCTCCCGGTGAGATCTCAGCCGGTTTTGCTGAAATCTCGGTAAAATTGCACTGAGCAAAAAATAGCTCAAATGACGTCAAAAATTTTTTGAATTTTTTTTGAAGGTTCCTGACACATCAATGATGTTTTATAAAATTTTCAGATGATTATCAAATCTGTGGAATTTTTGAAAATTCAAATATTGCTATTGTCCTGATAAAATGCTAACCGGCAAGTTTGAATCGAATGAAAAATGAAATAAACCACATTATAAAATTTTGATTTTTTTTGTGAATGGTTATGAAGCATCACTAATGTTCCCATAAAATTTTTAGATAATGACCAAGCTTCATTAATTTTTAAAAATTCAGAAAGTGCTACTGTCCTGATAAAAGGTTTACCAGCAAACTTCAACCAAATAAAAAATGGTACAAACCAAGTTAGAAAATTTTTAAATTTTTTGTGTATAGTCCTGATGTATCATCAATATTTATGTAAAATTTTTATATAATGATCAAGCTTTAAAAAGTTCCAAAAATTCTGACGGTGTTACATCCTCATAAAAGCCTCATGATCAATACATAGATTTGCTTTAGCAATAAAAAAAATGTATAAACTTTTTGAAAATTTTGCAGAAAGGTTATAAGGAAGTGCTTAAAATCTCATAAATTTTTTTAATTATGATCACACTTCAGTGAATTTATAAAATTCTTACAAGTGCAATGTACCATTCATGTTCTTTCTATTTTTGATTTTTGAAATATAAGAAATGATGTTCAATGCATATATAGATTTGATTGGGCAAACAATTTTTTTAAAAAAAATTATATAATGGTACTGAGTCAATTATTAAACTTTCATAAAAATTTTGGATCATTATCAAACTCAAGAAAATTTATAAAATTCTAACAAGGTTACTATCCTAATTATGTTCATTCTGTTTTTGATTTTTTAAAGGTAACAAATGAAGTTAAATTATTTTAAATTTTTTTAAGTATGATCCTACAGTTCCTAGGATGCTACCATAAATTTTTCACATTATTATAAATCATTTAAAATTTTATAAAAATTTGATAGTGTTTTTGTAGTTTTTAAAAAATATATCAAAAATTCGGTTTTTCATCAAATTTTCATAGGAGATGACTTTCTTAAGGGTTATTGATCAATTTCCAGTCAAATCCGGTTAAAAAATGGTAAAAACTGGTCAAAAACCCCGAGATCTCGCTGAGATTTCCGAGATTACTGTAGTAATTTAATTTTTTTGAATTTTTTTCACTCCGGTCGGTATTTCAAATCTTGTCCCTGTCCGGTAAACGAGATCTCGGCGAGATCTCGTTGGTTTCCGGCGAGATTTTGAACTCCGGTAGTGAGAACCAAGCATTCAAAAAGTAGTTATGAAAAACCAGTAACCAGTTTTTTACTGTTGGTTTCAATTATCAAATTCAAACTTAAAATTTGAATTTAGCAAGTTTTCGATCGATTCTTTCTGGTTTGACCGGTTCCCATCCAATTACCGCCCAAAATTAATATACAAAAATTCAAATCCAGAACTTTTCAGACTGATAATTTTTAACCGGTCCACGGTCCCAGCTGGAATGGCTCCATATTTTTATTTGTTAGCAATTTGAGAACTTCGTTTTTAGCAAGACTTTTGTGTTTATACCTTTAGCCTGTTGCGGTACCTTGATCGCTTTCCGCACGGCACGTAAAAAAAATCAGGGAATTACAAGCCCGTGCACAGTGAGTAGTGGGCCAGGGTTCACAAATTCGTTTCGAAAGCAAAAACCGTAACGGCAGCGGTTTTTGTGAAACACCATTCAAAAACCGCGAAAAACTAAACGCTTTGAAAATTTGAACCAATTTGAAATCTGGTCAAGCAGCATCAAAAACCACGGTTTTAGGAAACCGCTTTTGTTTTGGAAAACCGCTTGTTTTTACAAAAAAAGCCAGTGATTTTTGGAGAAACCCACGAAAGCCGAGCCAGTTGGAAAATGTGAGGGGAAATCCAAAAAAAAGAAAAAAAATTACAAAAAATATGTTGTAAAATTTGTAAAAATACAGGGAAGAATAAAATTGAGTAAAAATGTAATAAATATATAAAGAAGGTATGTGAAAATACGAAAAAAATTCATTATGATCTCTCCTAAATATGAAAAAATTTCAACATAACCTTTACTATATTTTAGACAATTGGATTATTTGAAGTTGTAAATTAGGCATTTAGTAATAATAAGTCAATAAATAATCTTTCATTGCAATACTACAATCACACAAACAAGATTCAAAACCCGTCGAAATTTCAAAAATCTCGGCCGAGATTTTGGATTTCGGTCAGGGACAAGATTTTAAATCCCACCGAAACGAAAAAATTGAAAATTTTCAAAAATACACATCACATATGATTTTAATCAAAAACCTTTTTTTTGGCTAAAACCGTTTGTGATGTGTATTTATATCATAGATGGTTTTAGTTAAAAACCGTCTGTAATGACGTGAGCATGAGGTATTTTGATCGAATTTTAAGTTTTTTGGACCGAGATTTTAGTGTTTCTAGCTGAGATCTCGGTAATTTTTGCTAAAATATCAAAAATCCCGGTCTAAAAAAATCCTAATGCAAAAAAAGCCGGATTTGGAATTTGCTTTATTTCATTCGGAATTCCAAGATCTCGCTGAGATGTTGGATTTCGGTCACTTTCGAGATATAATCTAATACTGAAATTTGAAACCTTGCACACAAGTGCAAAACTAGGTATTTGCATAACCACATATCAATACTATTCATATATCAACACCATTTACATTTAAAAGCCTTACAAAAATTGCTTATGTAAATAATTTATAAGAAATTGCTTATATCAAATTGCACGTTGTATAATAAAATATTGCTACAACGAGAAGTAAGCTTTTCAATATTGGATAATATTAACATATTAAAACATACCATAGCAAGATAATTTCTATGCATACAAATATCGCTACTTAAACAAATAGTACTATTTTTGGGTGTCGTCTATTGTTACTAAATATACTTCAATAAATATTATTACTAAATATAATTGAAAAAATATTTTTACTAAATATATTTCAACAAATATTGCTATTAAATATACTTCAACAAATATTGCTACTTGACATAATAAACAAATATTGCTACTAAATATAATTGAACAAATATTGTTACTAAAAAGCGTGTAATTAAATATTGCTAGTTAACATACTTTAATAAATATTGTTACTTAACATACTTAAATAAATATTGCTACTAAATATAACTGAAAATCGAGCGGTTTACTGCGGTTTTGTTAACGGCACAGCTTCATAAACTATAGAGAGCTCTTCAAATTCTAGCATTACTCCCATTTACATGTACATGTAGCAGTCAACTTATTACATGAAATATATACAGACCCGGGAAACTGCACTCTTTGGTTGCTGCAGACTGGAGTTAAGGCTTCAGATTCCATATTCTTCTCTTCAATATATACAAATACAAGACCCAAAAAAAAAAAGGCAGGAAAGAACATAAACGGTCATGGATTAACTACAAGACCTCGAAGTAAACACGGGTGACCATTCGCAAGCTGCTCTGCCTCAAGGGAGCAGCTCTCGCTTCCCACGTTCTCAAGAAGTGTCTCCTTATTCTTGCGGGCGTGACACCGAAACCATAAGTATGAAAAACCTGTAAAGGCTGCATGGCTAGCAAACTGCACGCGGTATACTAAACTTATTTCCCACAATCTATTGCCCATGTTAACAGGCAAGGTATCCCCGTTATACCCTTCGAGGTCTGATTCTGATACCATGACAAATGTATTATCATCAAAAGCAATGAGGTTACGAGCAGCAATGAACACCGGTGGCTTAATGACTGGATTGTTTAGGCAAATGGACCTCTCAGTTTTCTTCACTCTAAGCTGGTAAAATTCCAGGACAGCCTGCAAAGCATATATGAGATCCAATAACATTAACTATGTTTATGGTAAGAAGTCACCAGCAAAGCACAAACTAACAACATCTTCGACTTCACCCACTAGTAACTTGTTTATTTGATTAATCAAATTCAACAAAGAACTCTAGCATCAATTCATGGTACACGATAGGAAATCCAAAGAGTGAAACAGTAAGATATTTGATGGGTTGTGAACATAGCCTGCGACAGGGGTAACAACCATCGAAACAGGACTAAAGGAGAAAGGGCTAAGAGAACAAGGGCGCTGGGTACGGATAGGATATAGGGAAGAGAGGTATTAGATTAGAGGGTAACTTCTTAATTCCTTATTGACTGATATCAAATGACATAGCCAAATGCCCTTTTATAGAGCTGACTTCACCTAAAAACCTTATCTAACCAATCCAAAGGATAAGAGATATGCTAACAAATAGTTAACAAGCCTAACAATCTAACAGCTAATGCTAATCTGCTTATCCCTACGTCCACAATAGCTGCTGCCCTCGTGCCATCCGCATGGCCCATGCTGTCTTGGGCCCATGGCCATGACACTGCAACATTTGCTCATAAAAAAAATTCACATAAGGTTTTAATCCTGGTTATCCACAAGGCAAAAGATAAAATAACACGCCTATTTGACATTGCTTGTGCAGGGCATGTACACCCCGGCCCTGTAAATAACTTCATATCTATAATATACACAGTGGGACCTTCCCTGCATCCCATTGAAAAATCCATCGTGCACACCAAAAGTAGATCCCCAAAGTATCCTAGGTCTGAATTCATATTGCACCTAGAGTAGATTTCTGTTGGTCCAACTATAGGCTTCATAATAGTCCATTGAAAAATACTTTTACTGTGTGCTTTGAGATCTTATATTCAACAAAAAAAGAACAAAAATGATATGTATCATGAGAAAGTTTTGCAACAACATACTTGCTGCTGTGCAGAAGCTAATAGCACCCTTGGCCTGCGCAATCGGACATGTTCATAAGCTTCGGCAGGTGACATTTGTTTGTATTGCACCTAAAAGACATAGTCGATAGTCAATTAACTTTTTGGCTTATTGAGATTATGCAAGTCAGTAAGTGATAATATTAAACATGAAAAAATAGTTCGACATACCAAGTAGCAAAGAACAACTGTGGTGCTACGTCCACGTCCAGCTTTGCAGTGAACATAAGTAGATTTCCCACATGAAGCATTTCCTTTAAGAAAACAACATAAATAAATACATGGACCAAATCACCATTGTTGAAGGAAAGGTAACAGCAAAAGAAGATATGAGATTGTATGAAAGGAATGAGCTTATATTATGTTCTTTTTTCCAATTGCACATAATTGCCGAACACAACAAATTCAATAGGCAAATTGCAAAACAATAAGGATAGGCGATAGGGCACTAAACAAAAGTAATTGAATTGTTGCAAGCAAAGTGTACCAACTACCAGGTAGCACCAGATTTAGCCATGCTTCAAAAAGAAACAGCACTAGCATGCTTTTACGGTAAGAAATTGATGCAACAATAGCTATGTTGAGTAAAGCATGGCTCATAATAAACACTATATATATA
Organism: Guadua angustifolia; assembly: GCA_036346375.1. Lineage (NCBI taxonomy): Eukaryota > Viridiplantae > Streptophyta > Magnoliopsida > Poales > Poaceae > Guadua > Guadua angustifolia. The sequence continues at coordinate 20,986,164 of CM070518.1, read as the reverse complement.
TATATATATAGGAAGCCTTTTTCGTACTCCTAGGAGTACATACTCTCACCTTTAATATATCACTTTAACAAATATGAATTTTTCATGAAACTCACTTTGGAGTATCTTATAATTAGTATTAGAGTATACTCAAAAAGATAAAGAGGTATAACAACATCGTTTAAGTGGTATATTTAGAGAGGGAGTACGTACTCCCAAGAGTATATAACCATTTTCCTATATATATATATATATATATTCGTTAACAACAAAACAGCAATCAAGCGCAAGGCATCGCATTACAAATTATGGACTCAAGCTCACACAATGGCAACCTCAATCGAATCATAAACTGGAACTTCATTTACAGGATATATTCTGAGTTGGTGCCTACTGTGGATGAAGTCAGCAGCCTTGCAAAGATTCTCAAATGATGGCGCATAAAGGTAGTCTCTAGTTGGTAGCACCAGGTTTTCAATCCCATAAGCCTAAAATCAAAAGGAAGATTCAGTTATGACTTATGCGGCACTGGATGCTTAAAAGTCAGTCATCGCGAAGAGGAGCACTGCTAATTAGTTGAAAATTCTAACACAAGAAACAGATAAGCAACATGGATCCATCTTGAATGGAAGTTAGAATGGTGCAACATTTGTCAAATTAAGTAAAAACATTATGCTTATTCCATATCTAAAGCATGCATCAAATAATAAACGGTTACATAAAAAAGAAGTCATAATAATGAAAAGCAAACAACACATTAGCTCTTCGGTAACAAATTAGCAACTTTGCTGCACTAACGCTTTGCTGTCATAAACCACAGCAATTGTTTGACCATGTATAATGACCACACGATTGATATCAGCTTTTCAATCCACCACAACTACCAGCGTAGCACAATACCAATCTACCAAACAAACCCCAATTCACCAATCCAGCAACCAAAAAAAAAGGACACTTGAAGCATTGTTTAAACCCAGGATCTGATGGGTGCACACCTAGATGGCAAACAATGATGCACTCACTAATTGTTTCGTAGTCATTGCATTGTTCTCCTAGACACCACTGATCCTTCTAACACGATTCAGAATAACAGCTGATACTTGTTTTCAGTATGCACACAATTGGGTTTACAACTAGAACATGCCATCATACCTCCCAACAACTAATATGCTGGTGTAGTACATGCAACAAAGAATTGACAAACAAAAACTGCAAGAACAATGTATAATTCAGTGCACTTAAGTACTTGAGCAGTCAAATACCTCATATAGTGAGGTGGGAACAAGCCTCTCGTATGATTCGTTCAGTGTCACCACACCGCAAACTCCGAGCTCCTTCAGCCGCAGAACATCGCTGGGGAATGGAACAGCGCCCAGTAAAACATGCTGATCCAACGGGAAAAATGCAAACAATTAGAACAGAACAATCTGAAGTTATAAACCAATTGAAAACCAACAGCGCAACAAGAGTGACCCAAACTAAGACATGGCCCTAAAACCTCCAATGCACTAAACGGATAAAAATCGAAACAGCAGTAGCTAAACGAACAACTATGCACCAGAGACAACTAATCCTAAACAGTTGGAGCGCAAACTGCAGTGCCTACCAACCACCAGAAGCTACATTACAGAACGAACCCCGCCGATGACACAAGATGAACGCAAACGGCACAGCAATCAACGTTAAAATGGGAAAAGGCGACCAAAACAACCGAAATCGAAAAGGGGGAGAAAAATTCCGACCTCGTCGATCTGATCCCACCAGTGGAAGTGCGCCTCGAAGCGATTCCTCACGACGTTGTACACCAGCGTCGGGTAGAAGAGCATCCGGGCGCCGACGCCCACCGCCGCGCGCTTCGCGTCGATAGACACCCGCATCATCACCCCACCCCCACCCTCCTCCGCCGCGGCGCCATCCCCGATTTTCAGCTGCAGCTCCCCGCCGTCTCCTCCTCCCCCCGAATCGCCCGGAAACTCCTCAATTCGCATCTCCTCCCAACTCGATCCTACCCGATCGAAACCGCCCCGAAAAAATCAACAAAAAATCCCCAAAAGGAATGGATCAAGGGGGAAGCGAGCAACACGAATCGCAGCAGCTGGGGTTTGGAATCGAATGGAGTTCGGGATTCCGCAACTGGAAGAAATCGAAATCGAGAGCCTCTCTCTCTCTCTCTCTCTCTCCGCCCCTTTCCTCGTGCTCACGCCTCCTCCCCTCCCACTTCTCCCCTCCAAAAGTCGAAACTACCCGAAGCCCAAGCGAGCGGCAACCCGCACATCCTCTTATTACCCCGTGGATCACTTCCCCCACTAACAGGTGGGGCCACTTATTACCGCGTGCCCTACTGACATGTGGGGCGAAGTGGCAGCCATGTGGCCGGTGGCGGGTGGGCGTATCGTTTCTGTGGAGTTCACAGGTGCGGAGTGATGGCTTTTTTCTTTTAAACCCTTTGCTTTAATTTTTTTCTAGTGTGTGCGGAATTATAAATACAGCCTCTTTTAGAGGCAACGCGTGCCTCTCGTACTGTACAGCTCGGGAGGCCCTCCTATCCTCACCCACCGATTGCTGTGTTTGTTGGTTTCTACGCTCTCTGGATATGATAGAGGATATATGTCGTCTGTCGTGTCTTTCGTAATAAATATGGAGGCTAAATCTACAATTTTATTTAGAAGTAGGCTCAATTTGAAGAAATAAAAGATAAAGGCCAGAAACGTGATCACAAATGCGGTGTGGGCTGAGAACAAGAAGGACACAAATTCGAAGTTATGTCGTGGCGGTCGATGATTGGTGGAGTAGTTCGGGCTCAGGCACCATGGAAGGCCACGTGGACCGAATAAGTGGAGCGGTTTCACATGCTCGGAGTTTGCAGGTGAGGCGACCGGGGATCGTCGAGCTTGTGGAAGCTGAACCGCTAATCCAGTAATGGCTAGAGCAGTTAGTTCCATGCTTGCGTAAATGTCAATCCATTGCTTCGTCGTATTATTATGTTTCGTTGGATAAATAATATGCATTTTATGAGTAGCAGTTTAGCACTAGTACTTGCGAATGCAAGATCATGTTTGCCAAGAACACCAAGAGTATGTTTGTCTTAGTTTTTGATTATGTATTCACAATTCACTTCAGATGTGTTTTGGATTCTAGTTTTAAAAATCGATTCTCAAAATAAAACTAGAATAAAAAATAAACATCTTGATTCTAAAAAATCCGATTCTCGTGATCCGACAAATAATAGTATGCATTGCTATATAATTCAGAGCAAAGCCTTATCCACAAGCAGTTCCATGCCAGGATGACAAATCATGGATGCACAGTAGGCGGTTTCAATAACGGATTCTAGTTTCTATTTGCAAGCACCGGACCGGAGAGGTGGAGATTCTCTACTACCATAATTCATAATCATGCTATCTTTTCGGCTAGAAAATCCAAAACTAAATCTAGCTGGAGTTCTAAAGAAATGTTCAAAGAACTTCCGAGCGAGGATTAGTGACTCACAATATCATTGATAATCTCTCAAATATTGCGATTATCGATCATATCGAGTCGGTACGGTATATAATACCGATTGATAAACCAGTTAAATTAAAAAAATAAAAAATTTGAAAAAATGTAAATATCACGATAATCACTAAATATCGCTCATTTTTATGAATATCGAGCAAAAATCGCTCACAAAATTGACTGCCGAAGAATACAAGTTCGCATAATCGCTCAGGTCGATTATCGAGGAATATCGAGGGATTATCGAGGCATATCGAGAATTATCGGTGAAAATAGTTTTTTTAAAAAAAAATCATCAAAAAGTTTGATTTTGAAACCCTTTGATTTTCTACCGATTTTCGATTGATTTTTTCAGATTTTTAAAAATCTTGATATAGTCGATTATCGCGATATCGATATTGTGAACCTGCTGTAAGGCAACAACTAGATTCGTGATATCCGATACAATATGATCTTGGAGCTTCTCAGATAATATGCATAACTATGGACGAAAATATAGCTAGTAGCTCTATAGCTAGAAATAGATGATGAGGTTACCTGGATACTAATCTCTAATGGCATATATTCGGTTGGATCGACGTACTGCACACAATTTGCAGGATGCATCTCCAAGTTCTTCCACATCACAACCTGGTCAGTATGAGCATCATTACTATACAAATTATTCCTCTGACTTGCCTTAATCGGCTTTGGATAGCGCAACCTTTGTAACCTAGAGGGTGGCCAAAGCAACATTTATGTCAAATGTATTGTCGAAATCTTGAAATTGTACATCATCTCTTTGTCGACTTCTCTTAGATTAAACGTTTGTGGCCATCAATTGCTCGATGGATCTGCCTTCCATCACTTCTACCCCACCAATAGAAACCAACAACACATATAGAGCAGTGGAGTCTTAATCAGGTAAACTCTCTACTTGGATTTCAGAATAGTATCAAAATTTTGATCATCTTAACATACTAACAAATAGTAGAAGAGGGGTGCTTCCATACATTTCTTTTTGATAGTTGCACAAATATTAAAATATAGATGAAGGGTAGATGATAATTACTTACCCTTTCACTTACTTTAAAATTTGTGCAATTTTTATTAGGATAGAAAGCATTGAAGCATTGTTCATAGTAGAAAGAGCGTAATAGCATAATCTTTCAAAATAGATGGTCAACTAATAAAGAAATCTTTGAATCAGCCAAGCATGACAGAGCAAACTGGATTTTCGCCGACAGAACTAAAGAAATAGGTAGGACGACAAACTTGAGATAACCCTGATGTTTCCCTCTACTGTTTCCTTTTTTTTTTTTTTTGGTCTTGTACCTGAGTCTGGCATAGCCTCCTACGTGTTGTAAAAAAAAAATTATATCATGCTAATACAAACACAGCTTCTGCTGTCTTTCAAAAAGAAAAAAAATCGCAAGCACGGAAGTACACACAAAGATGCCATAACTTCCAATGCGAAAAAAATAGCTTGATCACAACAACAACAAAAAGTGTTAAATACAGCTCGCAATTAGCCCAACTGGTTTAATTTGAACCACCCATTCATACAAAGGATTAGAATCATTCGGCAAGATAAATTAAAGAGCAGCGCAAGGATCAGATTCCACACTAGTGAAGCTGAGGCTGATCTGAATGCTGCTGTAAAGGGCATTGAACTGTATGCAGACTGAATATAATACTGCAGCAATTCAGTTGCAGAGGAAGGTTACAGTAGTGGCAGTCACTTGAGGAGGCAAAGCAAATGCCTGGTTACAACCTAAAGGTCGATTGGCAAGATGGATCAATCGATCTCTTGGCCCAAAAATACCAGCATGGCATGACATGGCATGAACATACACTCCCATTCATCACCTAAAGGTGTGTTTGGTTGGTAAGACAAGGTTGAATAGGATAGAATCCTGTACTATTTGGTTCTATTGTTTCAAGTGAATAGAATGGTTAGTATCAATAAGGAATATTCTTTAAATTTGTATCCCATCATTTAGGATGGAATAGTTCCATTCAAATAACCAAATATATAGACGACTTTTTTATATAGATGGTTTTTTTAACTATCTCATACATATATCATTTGATACTTTAGAGATAGGTTCGATCTTGATAGCTAGTATGGGCGGAGCCAGGCCTCATATCACCCAAGCCTGGGTCCGAGGCCTGGCGACCATGTATGTGCCCAAGCCCATGTAAGAGCATATACTCTCATGCTATGTCAGATTGCTAGCCTAGTACAACAATCTTACATGAACTTTAGCTCGCAAGGCAAATTAAGCTCCTTTAGGCCGAACCTTTTCTTCTACGGTCGGCCAGCCTGACTTGACGGATAAATGAAAGGCATTCTGGTGCTACCCAGATCTCGTCATGCAATGGTGGCCTGGACCCGAGGCTTGAGGCTCAGCTGGCTCCGCCCCTAAGTATCGCAAATATGGCATGGGACTGTCTAGACATGATTCGACTGTTTTTTTTTTATGTAAAACAGTCAAATTTTTTGCATTGTGCACTTGTTGTGAGCTGGGTCCACTAAATGCTTAACGGGTCCAAAAAACGGCCCGTTTGGCCTGTTTCATTTTTGTCATTTCTTTTATTTCCGATTCATTTTCGCCATTTTGGTTTGTCCTGTTAAATTTTCGTCATTTTTGCTCGGTCTGTTTATTTTTTGTCATTTTCGCACCGTTGCAGCAGGTAGCCGGTGTGTACAAGATGCTACCGCCGCCGTTGTCGACGGTACACGAACAGATGGCATTCTGCCGCCGGTTTGGATAGGCTTACTGCCTAAGGATGATGCCGAGAACTGATGGTCGTAAAATACATTCGTCGTTGCGTGTTCCCTCCTACTTACATATCTTTTTTCTCTCTCAATACATACCACTTTTTATGCAGAGAAGAATGAAAAATAATTTTTCTAAGCTAGACAAAGAAAAATGGGACTGGTGAACCCTATTAAAAAATAAATGAATAAAATCTCTCAATACATGCCATTTTTTTATGCAGAGAAAAATGAAAAATAATTATTCTAAGCTAGACAAAGAAAAATGGGATTTGTGAACCCTAATAGAAAATAAATGAATCAAATCTCTCAATACATGCCTTTTTTATGCATAGAAAATGAAAAATAATTTTTCTAAGCTAGATAAAAAAATAGGATTGGTGAATCCTAATAGAAAATAAATGAGTCAAATCACCGTCCCCATGTGTTAAGCTGGTCGCTTGCTTGAAAAAACTTGCTGGCATGCAAAGTTGCAAACTGAATTGGCTGATGACACGTCCGTAGCATGCGTCTATAGAGAAATTTTGTGCTCATTACAAGTGACTGAAATCAAAGGAAAAAACAGGGGACAGATTTTTAGCAATTCCCATATCGTATCTATCTCTGATCATCAACTACTACTTACTCAAAAGGGGAACAAACCAACGCCGCCGATCACCGGCAGGCGAGCTACTTGCCGGGCTTGACGCCGCGCGGCCCCGCGGATTTCTTTATCGACGCGATTCTCTGCAGCCTGATCTGCTCCCTGAACCTGGCAATGAACTCATCCGCTCTCTTGTCCACCTCGTTCTCGTCCACCTCCGGCGTCGACTCCCTTGGCGAGTTTGTCCTCGTCGAGTACCCGCCGACGTCGTCGTCGTCGCTGCTCTCGGTCTCGTCCGAGGAGATTGCAACTTTTCCCAGGATAGGATCACTGTTCAATTTCTCGTACTGGAACCTGGGAATGGATTGATAAGCTCCGTAACCATAAGGCTCCTTTGGTCCATGCAAACCCAGTGCGTCACCAGCATCATCAGGTAGTTCTTGGCTTTGGCATTGGACTGGTTCCTTTGGCTTGATTGTTCTCACCGACTTAGCAACTGAAGAGTACGAGGAGGAGGAGGAGCCATTAAAGGAGCTTCCAGGCTTCGCCGATGAGGAGTTGCTGCTACTGTAAGCAGCGCCACTGAAGCTGAGGGAGCTCTGCAAGAAGTGTACGTGTTCTCCTCGGCCTCTCATGCTGTGATCCTGCAGCTCCTCCTTGAAGCTCTTCGCCACCGTCCGGGGCTTAGCCGCTGGGTGGTATCCGTGGACAAGGAACGGAGGCGGCGGCGGCGGTGCTGGCGGTGAGGAGGAAATGGAAGACTTGTTTGGGCTCCTCCGCTTGGCGTACTCCTCGCTGGCCTTGGCCAGTGTCTCCTTGGACAAGGACGACGCCGGGGATAGCCTCTTCGGCGACGAGGGCCGGTTGGCGTCGAACCTGCCGGACCGTGACCGCCACGGGATCGGCGAAGGGAGCACGTTGTCATGGGCGCCGGCCGAGTCTTGAGAGCTCCAACGCGGGTTCGCTCTCGGTTCTCCCCCATTGGTGTATCCCGCGTTGGAGTCGACCGGCGCCGGTTGTGGCTTCAGGGTACGGACGGGCAGCGACCACGACGCCTGCTGGGCGTCTGCGGCGAGGGTGCGGCCGCCTCCGCCGTTGGCCACCACAACCACATATTCGTCGGGGTGGTGAAGCGCGCTCCAAGACCGCACCTTGCCGCCGCCCGGCATCCCGTCGTCGCCGCCATCGTCGAACACAAGCGAGTCCTGGAGCATCTGCGAGACGTACCTCGCGTCCGGCTTGGCCGGCGGCGCGTCATCATTCTCGTCGACCCAGCGGTCGCCGTCGTTCCTGCTGCTGAAGAGGCCGTACGAGACGGCGATCCCAACGAAGAGCAGGTGGAGCAGCTCCCACGCCTTGGCGAGGAGCTCCTGCCACCCGGCATGCCCCTCCGGCGCCTGCGGCGAGGGGAAGAGCGGGAGCAGCAGGACGCAGAGCGCGAACAGGGCGGCCCTGAACGGGAAGCTCTGCAGCACCGAGGCCTGCACCACTGCCATTGGAGACCAAGAAAAAGGAAGAGGAGGGCAACGCGACTATGCTCTTTTAAGCTTGGGATTTGATAAACATCAACAGGATGTTTTTTTTTTTTTGTTGAAATCATCCAAATCTAGAATCATTGGATCATTGTTGAGATTCGGGAGTATCGATTACATCCGATCCTATGATTTGATCCAACGGCCCAATAAATTTGGATGTTAGATCCAACGGCCCACATCCAATCCTATGATTTGATCCAACGGCCCTGTGAATTTGGATGTTAGATCCAACGGTCCGGTAAATTTGAATGTTAGTTAAGACAAAAACATCCGGATGATACCTATACACTCCCTTTAATCTTTTTCTCTCTACCTCTCGCGCCAAATAAAGTTGAGCTCGATCGTGGTGGACGGATCAATTCCTTTCGCTCGTTTTATGGCCACTGGCCTAGCCAAGACTTGGAGATCGATCGATCATCGATATGGCATCTCCTCTTTTTTTCTTTTCTTTTCTTTTTTTTTCTTGGCAATTTGGAGAAGACGGTGAGAGCTTGGCGAGAATTTAGTACTCCTGTGATGAAGCCGGGAAAATTTGAGAGCCTAAACAAGTTCCTAGAGGATATCGATGATCTCCTTACCTGACTCGTCTATCACCGCACGCCATTCTGGGGCCTTCAACGGCACATCACCGTGGACACGGCGGTAGCTGTCTGAGGCTGGTGCGCGACGATGAGGGGGGCGGTGCGAGCGGAGGGGCAGGGAGGGAAACTTTAAACTGAAGATATCGCCAAATGCATTTGCATTTCTTGTAGTACTTTAACATTTGCGGCTAGCCAGTTCCTCGATAACGAGCTGGATGACTTGAACTCCGGCGGCTTGGCTGACGACCGTGGGCTTTGCGAGCTCCCGGACGTGTCCGAGCTCTTGCTGACGACCACGCCGGGCAGTTTCCCAACCCACAGATTGTCGAAGATCCTCCGTGACTGCGACGACAATGATAGCCTGTTGCTCTAGTTCACGATGCTGCTCCTCGCCAGCCGCCAGCTGTCGTCCCAAGCAGGCCGTGACGCGAGCGAGCCTCCCCTCCACCCCTGATTAGGATACGTATGCCCAAAGATATGGACGTAGGTCGTACATCGTCGGCAATTGATGCATGAATACGCCGACAGCAGCAACGAGCCTACGACGATGACGACCTAAATAGGTCACCTCCACAGGTTTCCTTGGGGAACTAATTTTTCTACAGTGACTTGCTCTCAAGCTCCTTCGTTCTGTCACAGTAATGCCAATGAGCCCGGGCAGGCGCCCACCCTGCTCAAGAGCTGGCTTCGCCGCTGCCTCTAATCATAAATAGTTCTTGTTTTGGACATTGACGTGGTCCTAAAAACTAAACTTTGACCACTAATTTATATTGTAATATATTTAAAAAATCTAATAAAATCATAATATTATAAAAATACATTTCTCAAAATGAAATTTACACATATGATTTTCATGCATATAATCTAAATATTTAAAAAGATATAGATAACTAAAGTTTCAAATATTTGACCGCATGTATATATTCGCAGGTGGACAAGTTTTTGTGAACAAGAGTATTACAATCAGTGAGGAGAAGAGGAATTGGAGTGGGAAAACAAGATAATACATGAGTTAGGACGAGACGGGCAAGTCAGCTAGTGCATGCATACATCCATGTCATATCCTGCAGTGGATGTAGACACGGTTAAAGCATTGTTTCAAACGCGAGAATTTGAATATTAAACTGTTCGTCCCTATGAAATTCTTATGTTCCAAACGGCCGATGCCAAGATATACACGTGATTGCATGGGAACTGAGATGGTTGATGTCCTGTAGCACTGGCACTGCATGCAGCATGCATGCCTTCCCTTTTGTTCGTGGATGTTACGCGAGTGGCGCTTAAATGGCGATCTAGCTAGCTAGCGATCTCAGTGTCAGTGCTGGACGTCTGCCTAGTGACGCGTCTCTGACTATTGTGCTTACGTAGCTGATCAGAAGCTAGCTTAGGCCTGACAGGATGAGAGACCGAGAGTATATAGCAAAAGTTAATTAGATGAAGTTCTTTCAAAGAGAAAGTCAGGTTAAATTGTACAGAAATATACAACCAGTCCTAGGCCCCTTCATTTCAACTTCTAGATTGTAGGTTCTAGATTATAAGAGAAGTTACTTTTGATTATGAGATAATCAGCATCACCAGAGTCTAGATATAGGGAATGTGTGCAGTTAAAAACAAAATATTCCTGCCCTTTTGGGTGGCGTACGCTACAGGTCCTATTTGAAGAGCTTAAAGGCTAGCTTTAGCTTCTAAAAACCAATAAGCCCCTAAACAGACCAGTTTTTGAGTGGCTTTTGACATAAGCCAAAAGCCATATATAACTAACAAAACGAAAAGCTAAAAGCTAAGCTGGACCTACTTTTGCATCTTATTGCTGAGAGAAATTAACTATTTATTAAACGGTCTCTTATAAGAAGCTACCGCCGCTTTTCAGCTCAGAAAGCCAAAAAATAGCTTTTCAAAAAAGCTACAACTCCCCTAAACAAACCCATAGCTCGCTGCACGCCAACTTTGATCACTCCATAAGTCCAATTATCTGTGAATATTACTACATGAGAATCAAAATTAATTGTATTACTAACCAAGGTCGCTTTGGCTTTTTGTCTGCAGAGTCACCCTGCTGAAAAACATTCAGCTACTAACCAAGACACGCATGCATGTCTGAAAGTTTGTATTTTTCAAGTTGGAACTTAATTTCAGTTTGTTATAGCATGGGAATCAGATGTGCAACGTCGTACATTAGTCAGCGAATCCTTGCCTGAAGTGTAACCATGCAGTTTATTATGGAGTACTAATCTACCGCAGAGACAGCAGAAAGCTAATAGTAAAAGAGATCGATGGGGAAAATTAAAGCAGGCAAAGCTTATCCTAAATGCATGTTTAAACAAACAGCAGGTCAGCAATTACTAGCGGTAAGAATGATTCTACGTTTGCTTATCTTCATCTAGAAAAGTACTAGTAAAGATTAGCTCAGTTCAGTGCGATTCTTCTTGGCCGCCGCAGGGTAACCGATGCTACCGATGGCGTTCGACCAACGCGAACGATTTGGAAAAGGGGATGAGGGGAAAAGGAAAGAGATCCCTCGATCAAGTATTTAGCAGTAAGGGTGCGATCGACAGAGGTTTAGTTTCAGTTTCTTTATGAGAAGGTAAGGAGCTCTATTAAATAAGAAAAAATCAACCAGCTTTATATAGGAATCCGAGGAAGTGATTCATGTTTTTTTGACTTACAGCCTGGGAGAAAAAAAAACCTGCTCCCTACCTGATTTACAACTTCCCAGTTATGAATCTCCTCACCAAGTTCATAACTATTTCTCAGATAGGAATCACTTCCACCAGAGAATCGATTCCATAGAGAATCAAGAGCTGAAGAATCAGGATCTGAAGCTCTGCCAAATAGGCTCTAAGTCTCTATTCGTACGTAACGCAGCAGTTTTACTTTTATTTTACCCACCAAAAATCTTCTGCTGGCCAATAGAAACACAAGGTTATATTCTCCATGCCATTACACACCATAGATGTAAATATGTAATGTAACTATCATCTAATCGGTTCAAAAGGCTGTTTAGATCTATCTAGACAATCGTACCAGCAAATCGGTTGTGAAAACAATTATTTTGATCTATCTTACCGATTGCATGATCAAATCAATTGGCACGTCACGAACCAGAATTAAACCCGGTGTTTGCATGTGTTTGAGTCAATCAATCCTTCGTCATATTTTTCAGCATCAACACACTTTTAACACGCTCGGTGGGATGCACAATGTCTTCCTCAGGAAAACCAATTCCTCCATTCGATGTCAACTCTGATGCTATAATCGTTCTAACACTAGACAATTCAAAGCCAAAGCTGCAAAAGGATATTGAAGATTGGAAAATCGTGTTGGAAGAGATGATGCTAAACTGCTACTAGAAAACTTGGCGTGGTGTTACTCAAAAGACCGCACTGCCGACGGTCAATTTCTCCGATGACAAAGATGCTGCGATGCCATCAGAGAATCAGCCTGTAAGCCAATATATACCTGCGAAGTCCAAAATGTCTGAGATAATTAACCAATATGTAAATCAAGCTTTGACCGATTAATCATCAGCTCTAGTAACTACACTTAAACCGATGATAGCTAATAGCGTCAAAACCATAGCGCAAAAGCGGTATCGACAGGAACTATAATTGACCCGATGTAAACCTTGCCAACATACCCAGTCTATTCTGTGGCCCAGAATACTTAGAGCTCAAAAACAGTAGCCGATCTTAGGCCATCGGCTCTAATACCTACTTTACTGCCAACACAGCTAGGGATGGCAACGGGAAAAATTCCTGCGGGGAGCACCCTCCCATCCCCGATCCTTGATAGCCAAAACTTCCCCGTTCCCGCACACGGGGCTTAATTCCCCCATCCCCAATCATCGACGGGTTTGCAGGGCTCCAACAGGGACTAATCCCCAAAAATGCTACATGAAAGATCACTAGAGTAATGATGCATGTGTGATTGAAGTGTAAGTGAATTACTAGAGTAGTTCATATTTAGCATGTTTATTAATAATGCCCACACATATATTCTTTTTCTTTTTGAGAATGATCATTTGCTCCCACCTATTAGTGATAACGCGGGACGGAGATAGGGATCAGGGATGGGAAATGATGGAATGTCTCCGGCCTCGCGATCCCCACTAGGGCAATATTCAGGGAGGGAGATTTTCCCCGTTCCCGTCCCCAAACAGGGGAATTCCCCTCAAGGAAACGGGGATTGGGGCCATTGCCATTTCTAAACACAACTGACCATGGTTTTACCATGGGAGCTTTTTTTTTAGATAAAAAATCCCGGCCTCTGCAGAATGCACACGGCCATTTACCATGGGAGCTAGGCACCAGCAATATTCCCCATTACCAAGCATACACCAATGGTGCCAGGTTGGACCTTAAGCCAACTTACACCATCGGCTCCATTTTACATCTACCAAAAATCGGTCTCTCAGCCGATTGAACCTCCAATACGTGCACAGTACGCTGAGCTAATTCTACAGAGGAATTCGATTCAATATAATGCCGTAACTTACTCGGATCCCTTTGTTCCGTTGCCAGAGCCGATGGTTAGGAAACCAACTGTTGGTTATAAACCACCTTATCAACCTGTATTAGCTCAGGTGCAATATCAAGCCGATTCTGCACCTTGGGCGCAAGATGTCAACTATGACTGTAGTTGGCAAGCACCGCATCCGATCCGACCCAGGTGCGGTACCAAATCGAGTCTACATCTAGGGGCCAACATGCCAACTATGATCGGTAGGAAGCAAGCAACTGACGCGAGAAAGCCCAGGGATTCGCACCATCAAGCTAGGTTACTCTTTTTCCCTCTCCAGATCGCACACACGCCTGTGTGGATAGGCGATTTGGTTTCTTGTTTTAGTCTAGATCGGCAGGTGCAGGAGTCAGGACAATCCCCAAGTAGATTTTTCGGATTACTTCTTGTTGCCATCGCGATCCGAATAGGAAAAGGAAATGGGTAGAGGTGGTTTCAGTAGGCAACGCAAGCAAAGAAAATCGGGCGGCAGCCTCCATGAACGGGAGGACAAGGTGACTGATGACACACAAAACATTTGTTTCAGCCAGCTGCATTTCTTCTTGTCACACAGTGAAAGGAAATTCCATGGCAATGAATTGCTGTGATTTAATTCCAGGAGGCAAGGTACCGTCCGTCACCCACGAGAATCTTGAAGCTGTACCCATATCTGAGCACCGAGCAGCGTAAACTGATAGAGGATGCCGGCTTCGGGGTCCTCCTGAAAATCCGCTGCCCCACGCTGCCTTCGGGGCTGTGCAATTGGCTCCTCCAGCAGTTGAGTCTTGTGAGTTGGTAATCAAGGGCTGGGGAAGGATCACGGTCACCAGCGACAATGTGCATTGGATCCTAGGCATCCCGAACAGCGGGGCTGATGTCGAATGCAGTTTAGACACAGAGAGCATTGCCTTTGTGTTCGAAAAGCACGGTGTCACAAACGGGTGCTCGCCTACCATCACAAGCATACAGAAGTCTCTCAGACAGATGAAGTCTGCAGATGAGCATTTCCTCCGGACTTTGATGCTACTTGTGGCTTCAACGTTCCTTTGCCTGACTTCTAGTCTAAATATCAGCCCTGGCGCTTCCCATCATTAGTGGACATTGGGTCTATCAGGGAACTGAATTGGTGCAAGTTTGTTGTGGAGCAGCTCAGAAAGTGTATTAATGCATATGGCAGAAAGAGCACTGTAGGGGGCTGCCTTTTCTACCTCCTGGTGAGGAACTGATCATTATGTACAATAATTCTTCGAAGAAGGAAAAAAACACAAAATGATTTCGTGTTTATCCTATTCTGCATATTAAAGGTAGTTTAACCTTTTTGCTACAGATTCTATATCTAGACTCACTTGATACTCGTAACACACATATACCCGATGGGACACCACGGATATCTGCATGGAACAAGAAGCTTATAGACAAAGTCACTGAGATGGACATGAAGAACAATGGCTCTTTTGGGAAATGCTTCGTAAGTTTTTCACTTGTCGCATTTCCTCTGACATGGCAATGTCTTTTTTATCTGTGATCCTCCTCATGATGCAGTTGAAAAAACAAATAGAGCTGCTGGTAACGTTAAATCTAGGGGTGTTTCAAGCGCTTCTGCCCTCTTCGGAGGCATCCCAGAAATAGCAAATTTTGTGTCGTTAAATATTCCACCTGGGTTCAGTCCACAGGTAACTAGTTTTCCTCTTATCCTTTTTCCTTAAAATTCTATCTTTTGTTATAAATCCCTCTATATGCGCTTCAAATGTTATGCAGTTGAAAAAGAGAGCTGGTGGTAACATCTACTCTAGAGGCGTTTCAAGTGCCCCCAGCCTGTTTGGAGGCGTCTCAGAAATAGCAAATTCTGTGTCATCAAATGTCCTACCTGGGTACAGTCCACAGGTAATAACCAGTAGTTTTTTATGTAAAAAATGTCTTTTTATGGCTACTTTTTTGGCAT
The DNA here is from genome assembly GCA_036346375.1 of Guadua angustifolia. Taxonomy (NCBI): domain Eukaryota; kingdom Viridiplantae; phylum Streptophyta; class Magnoliopsida; order Poales; family Poaceae; genus Guadua; species Guadua angustifolia. The sequence continues at coordinate 20,970,791 of CM070518.1, read as the reverse complement.
CGACATTCCCCCTCTACTAATGTTGTGTTTGCTACACGTTTTGCCTGTAGAAGAAGGTGGTCTTATGCAATGCTGTGGGCAATCTTTGTTCTAGTATCACAAACGCCCTCTCAAAGTTCATGCATGAAGTCTCTGGACTTGAAGGCTGCAGTGGAGAAGCCAGCAAAGATAGTGGAGCTGCCCTGAGATGTGATGTCCCCTTGCCTAGCGAACTTCCCAGGCGTGAGATCGCAAGCAGTCGGTAAGAAAGAGGAAACACGGGAAGAAGGCTTGAGCAGGAAGAACAAAACAGAATCCATTTCATTTCACATCTATCCTCTCCATTTTCCCCTTACAAGTCTTTTATATACTTTCTAGAACTTCCCAATCTAATTCCACTATCTCCTGCGAGTTACCCTGTTGAATACTCTTCCCACGACAGACACCAGTAATAACATTTCCGTGTTGTCGGTAATTACTGTGCTTCGTCAATCTTACTTGTCTCATTAACTGAAGTCGTTCCTGTTAGATTAGCTATATGTATAGGGACTTATTTGCCTTTTTACCTTTTTCACTGTACATGTATTTAGCCCATTGGGCCCTTGAGGAATAGACAGGCTGCATTTCTAACATGGTATCAGAGCGGGGTCATGCTGACTGGGAACAAAACCAGCAGCCGTAACAACAGAGGCAAAGCGCTCAAACCAAACCCCTGCTGACTTCTACTACCCATATGTCGTGTTCCACACTTGATCGTCACAGATAAATTCCACACCAGAACTAGATTGACAACAAATCACAAAATTCCAAGCACTTGGGATACAAATTGGTGAAAGAGAGAGAGACAAGGTTCAAGAAGAAGAAAGGGGGCTGGGAATGGAGAATCAGAGCTTGGGGGAAGAACAGCAGGTGAGGGAAACAAGCTGAGGCGAATGTCAATTTCTTCGATCCCCTCCTCTCGCTGCGGTTTCTTGCTTTTGTAATGCCATACCTCCTAGCCGAGTGGGCCCACGTCCAAGCCAGCGTCCAGCCCAAGGCCCACGTCCGTGACATTCCTCCCTCCTTGAATTTCGGCTTGTCCCCAAGCCGATGATAGCAAACCAGGGAATGTACATGTAGTCACCACCAGGATCCCATGGCAACTGCAAGTACAGACGTCTGTTCCCAACTTGATCAACACCTTGGTCAACCATGTAGATGAAGCTCTGGCCCTCTTTCCTCCTTGTCACATAGTCCTTTGTCTTGTTAACCATCGTCCAGCACAAGGAGTTTGTCAGAGAAGACATGGCATTCCAAATCTCAACATCTTCAGAGAGCTTTTGGTACACAGGAGTTGCAGACCAGACGAGGTAACCACCAGGACGGAATAGGCGGTTTAATTCCAACAAAAGTTTGCCACCTTCAATTTGCCAAGGGACTCTGCAGCGATCACAATGAATGACATCACAAACTTTGCTGGAGTATGGAAGTCTCTTGGTGCCCATCATAGCTGATATTGCTGGAATGCCTCTCTCCGGTGTAAACTGTACTTGAGCTTCATTTTCCTCCGGAGTAACTGCTATGATCTGAGGCAGCCCTTCTGCAAATTGGTCCAGCAAATTCTCTTCTTCATCTCCCTCGGCTGGTTCATTGATTAAACGAAGGAACTCTGCTGGGTGTTCCTGAATCAGCTGCAGAATCTGGGGATGTTGTTTTTCCAATTCTTGAAGCAATGGCTGCTTGCAATAGCGACAAAACAAATAACTTGCCCCCAATGTGATGCCCAATGAACAATATGACACTGCTCTGATACCAGCACCATCAACATAGATGTATTTGCCCTGAGTATGTAAGAGGTGACTAAGATTGGAAATCGGATGGTGTTCACTCCCGTAACAAACAGTTTGAGCAGTGTCATAATCTATCCCGTAAATATTGTAGAACTTCACTGATTTTGGAAGCTTCGCCTGGCATAAAATATCCTGAGTTTCCTTTGCCCACCTCAATATATCCAAATTTAGGGGCAAAGGAATGTGCATACCATTAGAGATAATCTCATGCTTGGAAAGAGCTTTTTCAATCATCTTTATCGCTTCATCTAGCTCATACGACTCTAATAAGGCATTTTTCTCACCACTATAATTCAACTTCTCCCTCCAGATCTGTAGCAATGGAGTGTGTTCCCAGTGGAAGGTCAAATTTGCCAACAACTCATATATTGATGGACATTCAATCAACAATTGCTGCATACTCCATTTGGAGATAAAGAATTTTGATTCCCATCCTTCGACAAAAGACATTCCATTCAGCAGACTAGTAGTTATGTACCCAGGTGCACCTTGAAATGGTGCAGCAATTGCAATCCAACTCTTTATATACTTTTCAAAGACATCACTACGAAGAGACATGAAGCATTTGACAAGCAATCCTCCCATTGAATGAGTAATGAGATTTATCCTTTTTCCTCCAGAAGCTGTGTATACTGACTCCCACTTTCTGGAAAATCTGTCAAGTGTTTCTGAAAGCCTGTTACTTTGGCGGAAATCGAAATCAAATCCAAACGGTGTTTTGCCCTCTTGATATCCCCATTTAATCATTTCCACTATCATGTCATGATAGTAGCAAACACTATCATCACAAACAATCACATCTGGGTCCAATATGTCAATGGCGTATAATCCATATCTATCCTCAGGGACAATGATGCTTGTTTCGTCATCGACAGAAACAGTTTTGCCAGCAGGTACCCACCCAAGCATGGCCTCGATCAGCCCATTTGCATCAGCTCTGAGAACAGCTGATCTTCTCTCCTCTGGCATCCATAGAAGTAAGAGGCCAGCAAAGAAGTTCTTGTGTGGCCCTTGCGCCGTCTTCTCATGCAGCAATTCAGAGCTGCCAACATCAGCATTCTCCTCAACATCACTATCTTCATTGTAAGAATGCTCTCCAATATCAACAGCAGTGGCCAAGGGATCTTTAACTTCAGGAATATACGTAATGTCTTGATTGATGTCTTCCATCTCTTCATTCAAACGTGCATATAGCTCTTCCTTTGTGATCATTATCCCATGCTCCAACAAGTAAGGTACAACTTCAGGGGTAGGCTCATGAAATTCTGGACCCCGGTAGTCAATCACATTATCAGGATCCTGAACGTAGTTCACTGTTGGGTAAACAGGATCACCATCTGTACGCCTCCTCTGCCACCTTGACCACATTTCCTTCTCAGGCACTTCATCAAACACTTGGCGTGCACCAGACTGGGATACCTTCACATAATCGACACGGCTGTTCAGCATCAGCTCCTCTTCCTGCTTGACGACCGCCAGCCAGGTGGCGATCTCCTTGGCAGTCATCTTGTCCTGGAGGCACTTGGATTGCCTGACGAGACGGCGGATCTTTTCGATGTCGGGAGACATGTGCTTGACGACAGCGGTGAGCACACTGACTTTCCAGGTCTTCTTGAGGTCGTGAGGCTTCTTGTACGGGGGCAGGCCCTGGTCCTTGGGGATGCCGAGCTCCAGCCACCACTCCTCGTCGCCGGTCGGCCACCACGGCGGCGGGACGCCCTTCTCGAGCAGAAACCTCCGCTGCGGTGGGTCGCAGTGCTGCATGAGCGCGGATAGCAGCGAGCCGAGCGTGGTGTCCTGCAGCTCCTGCAGCGAGTACGGGCTCGCCATGCCTGAGGCGAGCTTGCTCTCGCAGCCCGGGACGACGTTGTCGGCCTGGTACTCGGCGATGGCGGCCGGGCCGTTGCGGTCGAAGCGGCCAGCGCAGAGCTTCTCGGTGGTTGCAGCCCCCATGGATCGCCTTCGGCTCAACTCCTCGAGCAACTTCTGGCACGACTCAATGATTCGGTCACTGGTTGCGATTGCTCTCTCAAAAGCATCAGCCATAACTTGGATCGAGTGCTCTGATACCAATTGTCGTGTTCCACATTTGATCGTCACAGATAAATTCCACACCAGAACTAGATTGACAACAAATCACAAAATTCCAAGCATTTGGGATACAAATTGGTGAAAGAGAGAGAGACAAGGTTCAAGAAGAAGAAAGGGGGCTGGGAATGGAGAATCAGAGCTTGGGGGAAGAGCAGCAGGTGAGGGAAACAAGCTGAGGCGAATGTCAATTTCTTCGATCCCCTCCTCTCGCTGCGGTTTCTTGCTTTTGTAATGCCATACCTCCTAGCCGAGTGGGCCCACGTCCAAGCCAGCGTCCAGCCCAAGGCCCACGTCCGTGACACCTTACTTATCACCAAGCGTTTGCTTGCTCTGAACTTCCCTTCGTTTACTGCCGCTGCTCTGAACTTCCCTGTTATCACTGCCGGCTGTGACATGAGAGAAGATAACAATGTGGAGAACAACGGCGACCAGAGGGATGAAGACATGCTCCCAGAAGACAGTTCTGAGCTGGCAACGAAGGACATGGAAGACACATCAGTCGAAGAGTATGAAGATGAAAGTTCTGGGGGAGAGGCGGGTGATTGGAGCCACAAAGACTCTGGAGATGATCCTGCCTGGGAAGATGAGACTAGCAGCATCACACATAATAGTGACTAGCGAGCATGGAGATGTAACAATCAAATCTGGTGAAGGGACAAGCAAAGGTTCAGGACATGATTCAGATATTCCAGACTTTCGAAAAGGAACATCAGCAAATGCTCATGGGGATGTGGTAATAACAGCCCCTGCCGTGTCACAGGCAAGAAGCATACAGCAGAAAAATAGTGAAAAGAACTATGTAATTGTGGACAAGAAGGTGATTCAGTCTACCAGCCCACTGTGCGGCAGACCATCTGGCCTGAGGTTCTATGATAATGGGAGTCCCTCAAGCAACAGCGACAGCGATTGCACAGTCCTAAGGACTGTGGCTTCTGCTAATGGCCCTAATAAGGCCTCATGACTTGCAACTCAGTGGCTGAAACGCTTATGGACAGAAATGAAAAAAAAGGGCCGAAAAGAACCACTGCTCCCTGCCGCTTCCCTGTCCAGATTTGTGTGCATAGCATCTTTGGTTTAGCTATTCTTACAAATTGTGTTGATGCTGCATGCACTGCATTGCACAGTTTAACTTAACTGAGTTTGCATTTCCTCATAAGTTTAGGTGACGCATGTAGTTTTTAGAGAAGAGATGAGTAGCTCCAGCTTTGTTCAAACTGACAAGTGATAGTTCTACAGAAAAGCCAGCATAATCCAGCATTTGAAAGAAAACCCGTACCAACCGGTCAGATACCCCTCCCTAAACAGAAGCATAGAGCTAGAAACCGAAAGACTGAAGTGCAGGAAGAATTAATACAGGTGTTCTGGGTACAAAATCAATTGAATCAGAAACAACACAACAAAACCAGCTATTTTAACCAGAAACAACACAACAAGTCCAACTGTTACAAGTTTTTATGACATTTTGCATTGGGTTTCCCCCCATAAGACTGGAATGAGTTTGATAGTTAATGTAGGTCGCAGCTACGAATACATTACTTAAACTCAATGTTATTTATATCATCTATGGAAAGTTATTTTAGGAGGAATTTCATGTTTGGTTCATGTCCTCACCAAAATTGCCTCACTTTAGTTGTGTGTCATGAGAACTAAAGCATTGGCATTGTTTTGATTGTGTTGTCAGACACTGGTCTCGCCTGAAAACATGTCTCATAAGGCACCAAAACAAAAAGGCTCATGGATAGACCTCTCACGAGCCTAATCAAAGTATTTGGCTCAAAAAAAAGGAAATGCTCCTATCCATTTCTTTTTAAAGTTGCACAAATATTAAAACATAAATAAAATGTAGACGACGAATACTTACCCTTCGCTCGCCTCAAGATTTATTCTATTTGTATTGAGATGAAAAGCATAGCTCATACCGAGATTTTTGTCTATGTGGTGCAATTTTCGAAACAAGTAGACGTTGATGCATGCCGGATACCTTGCGGTGGTGACAGTACCATGAACCAATTATCTCCTCATGGCTTGTGAGATGGCTAAACATTCAGTAGAACTTCATCTAATTTGTCTCAGAAAGTTGTGTCAGTATAGACGATGACTGAAATTTTTATGATGTAGACACTTGCACCCATTAACACTTGGGCAGCTACATATGAACTACGTATACCTGGTATTAAAAGAAAAAATATATATACCCACCTACAAACTACTTTTTGGTTGACCTTGATGGCATAACTAGTAACTACAACATGTCATATTTCAACATGATATCTGTGAATATTCTTAGTTTTGTCCAAGTCGCCACTTAATCCTTTGTTTTATTTTGGCCATGCTCGGAAGAAGAGTATATCATGCCATTCTTCGCAGCCTTTCTATTTTTTTTGTCGGGTTAAGCTGGAAATTTGACGTTTTGCTCCACATGTTTGAATTACTAAACACTTCTCTGAATTTCTATGTCCAAGAATGAGTTATGGCCCTTCTCTCTCCGTTGGTTCGTAAGCACTGAAATGATTTTGAGCATGTGAGCTATGTCCTAATCACCCCTCATGTTCCTTGACTTTTCACAGGAAGTGACTTGCTGCAAGAGACACCAAATCTGAAGGTGCTTTGACTCTCAAAGCTGATGCACTTGGGGTACCTACAGAGAAATTTCAGGGAAAGCTGGCATTGTAAAATATGTATAAGCTTCATTTCAGCAGAGAGTAGTGTCTGTATCCATGTTGCTGAACTGTGGTGGTATTAGCTACAGGTGCTTTGCATTGTTTCCAACATCATATCTCCCAAGAATCGAACCGTGAATTATTCTCTTTTTTTGGTTAGTTATCGTGTTGTCTCCCAAGGCTCGGCTCTCTTTTGTTCTGTTCTTCAGATGTTCTTCCTTCCAGAGGCCGTGGTTGGTAAGGTTCAGACTTCAGACAGGTCATCTCATGTGTTGGAAAAATAACGAGAATATATTGACCTAAATACATGCAAACTCGAACCTCCACGGACCGTGCAGTAGCCTTTTTTTTCCCAAAACGTGAAGCTATTGACCAATGTTTCACTATATTAACTGTAAACACTATAGCTAGTGATAACTTTACTATCCTATATAGATACCCATGAGTCAAAACAATGGACTCATTTTGAAGTTCAACATTACTAAAATGTCCAAATACATCATTTATAAGCCTGAATTTTGAGTAAATTTAGTAAAAAAAACCTCATCTCGCTCCTTTCAATAATCCAATATCCATATTTCTAAGTAATTAAGTACTTATTGCTAAGAATATTACGATATAGTTATCATTCATGGTATTTTGGATGTATATTAGTATATTTATTGATTCCGGGCTTAACTCATATTCTTACTATAAAAATATTAGTACCTTCTAAAGTACATTATATACATATTTATTTTTTTAAAATCTTTTAACACTGGAAATGCAACAAAGGATAGATTCTACGATAGCTACTATATCTTTTAGAATCTTACCATAAAACTGCGAAAATCCTGATTTAAAACCTTGCCTAGTACAAGTCTTCACTGAATGGGACACGACGAAACAAGATTCAGATCAGATGTGTACGCGATGGTTGACTGTTCTAGTCAGTTGATCACTCCGCCTCGCTCACCTACTACTCCCAAGTCGTAACCGCATTGGCTGTTTGTTGATCGATCCTTTCACCCTCCTACAAGGGCACATATGCTCAGGAGAATTCAGAAGCACGCATCATCGTCAGTTGATTTCCGGATCGAATTGGGCACCTTCGTCAGATAAGAACCTTTTTTTTAGGACGTCACTAAATTATTGACCTGTCATCTTCAGAAAATATCAATCATGGATTAAGATTTTACGAAGTAACAGTGTGAATGGGAAGCGCACTGCCTGTACTACTACAGACACATGTTTTAGAATGGAAAACTAGAAGCAACAGAGCTGTTGTAATCTAGGACTAGGTAAGGTTACAACTTACAACTATATTCAGGTAATCTTTGCAGTGCAGCTTCCTAGGAGCGTGCCACAGTCGGTCCATTTTTTGCAGTGGAAGGCATGCACTCTGAACTCTGGAGTCGGAACTCTTCTGATCTGAATCCAATCCGAGGCAGTGCCGTAGCCGTCACTCTGAAGAATCGGGGGCAAGAAGCCTGAGAGGAGGGGGATCGAGGAGTAGTTTTGAAGACAAAGTTGGTCCCAGCAATGAGTACTCCTGCCTTTCTAATCAGGGGCTTTGTGCAGGCTGTTGTAAATAATGCGGTATTAGCAATTTTAGCAATACAATAATTCCAAGCATCAATAATAACCATGGAGTGAAATGTTCAAAACTACACATGATATTCAACTGATCTATACTTACAGAAAGCATCAAAAGTAAAGACCAGACTGACATGTATATCACAGAGTGCATGAACATCAACAGTACAACTAGAATTAACATCAAGTTGAATTATTTGAGTGTTCTCAGATGTCGGGTTGCCTAAAAGGCCCTCCTCGCCACAAAAGACGAGAAATAGACAGATTTGTGACAACCTTACCACAATTTCAATTTTGATACTTGACAGTTTCTATTGATCAATTGTCTACCACATATGCATAGAACAGAAAGTCTACAACTCTACTCACTGGACAGAAATTAACCTTAGCAGCATACTGGACTAATCATGGAATAGACACAAAATGGACTGATACAAAGTAATCGGCAGCAGCACATCAGAAGATATTACCAGTAAACAGGAACTAAGGTAAAACGACAGTAAGCAATATTCTGAATGAGCATATAGAGTGAATGACAATTGAACTTAACCAAGTATGCTACAATTAATATAAGCACCAAACTGTCAAGTTCGTTGTCACAAATTATCTATTCTAGTCCCAAAAATCCTCACTGAACACTTATGCCCACATGCAAGGTCCCCAAGCCAACGTGTTGACTGGCTCCTTTGCATTTCCCGAATAGAACTGAGCACAGAAGTATGAAAATATACTTACAGTACAGTGGCAGAATCACAATGCACACGGCTAGGCACGTCAATGACGCTGTCCCAGAAAACAATACCGCCCTGTAATGCCACAGCTTATGGACGATTGATTTTCGGAGATACAAAGTCAAGTTCCCAAAATGAGGCAATCCACCAGGAACTCAAGATACAACCAGCGCTACACAAAACCACAGAACAGTCCTTCGCCAAAGGAATGAATGTGCTGGATTGCAACGCAGATCACGAAGGATCTACACTGAATAGCCGAAATAGCCCACCAACCTCCAGAACAAGCAGCAAAAATGTAAGGATTAAAATCCAGACAGTGCTCAACCTTGCACCCTTTTCTTTGATCAAGCCGCAGTTCAATCAAATGGCCAAAGATCCAGATCAGGCCACAACTAGGGTTTTGCACAAAGTGATCACCACTAGTTGAATCAAGATTGGATCAAGCCAGATGCACACACACGGTTGATTGGAGAAAAGAACCAAGAAATCTCTACTGGAGTAAAGAGGAACAATTTGGCCACACTAGGGTTTTGCAAGAGAGTTTTTCCACCGTATATTGAGGAAGAAGCAGCACCTGGTTTAAAGGAGCATGTGCCCAAGTGCTCAGACGATCAAGGGCAAGCTCCTCGAGACATAGCAAGTCGCCATTCCGAATATGAGAAGCTTCTCGATAAGTGGAGGGTTCATCAATAATAGCACCCACACGCCCAAAACCCAACTGTCAGAGGCTCGATAGTGGTACGATCCCGGAGATGATATCTTGGACGAACCTGTGACTCATCAGAAAAAACATGAGACTCATCAACATTGTTACTAACCTGGGGAATTGAGCAGATAATCATCCAATAGGTTGACATAGATATATATAGCCATAGTACGGGCCTAGATGATATATGGGCCTTAACATTAACAGCCCCTGTCGTGTCACAGGCAAGAAGCATACAGCAGAAAAATAGTGAAAAGAACTATGTAATTGTGGACAAGAAGGTGATTCAGTCTACCAGCCCACTGTGCGGCAGACCATCTGGCCTGAGGTTCTATGATAATGGGAGTCCCTCAAATGGAGACGGGAACATGGACAAGACTCCCATTATTGATTTGAGTATTCCAGCAAGTTCAGACAGCGATTGCACAGTCCTAAGGACTGTGGCAAATCCTTTTTCTTCTACTAATGGCCCTAATAAGGCCTCATGACTTGCAACTCAGTGGCTGAAACGCTTATGGACAGAAATGAAAAAAAAAAAGGCCGAAAAGAACCATCGCTCCCTCGCCGCTTCCTGTCCAGATTTGTGTGCATAGCATCTTTGGTTTAGCTATTCTTACAAATTGTGTTGATGCATGCACCTGCATTGCAGCTTTAACTTAACTGAGTTTGCATTTCCTCATAAGTTTAGGTGGCGCATGTAGTTTTTAGAGAAGAGATGAGTAGCTCGACTTTGTTCAAACCGACAAGTGATCGTTCTCGAAAAAGCCAAAGATAATCCAAAGATTTGAAAGAAAACTCTGCACCAACCGGTCGATACCCTCCTAAATGAAGCATAGAGCTAGAAACCGAAAGACGAAGTGCGGGAAGAATTAATACAGTGTTCGGGTACAAAATCAATTGAATCGAAACAACACAACAAAACCAAATTTATTTTAACCGAAACAACACAACAAGTCCAACTGTTTCAAGTTTTTATGACATTTTGCATTGGGTTTCCCCCCATAAGACTGGAATGAGTTTGATAGTTAATGTAGGTTGCAGCTACCAATACATTACTTAATGTTGAAGTATAAGTGAATTGCCCACCTTTCCTCATCAGCTTAAGCTTTTGGGTGAACTGGCTGGTCCATGCAACTCAATATGGTATCAGAGCCTTGCAGGTGCACTCCAGTACTTGACATTCACCAGACCTGATATCTCCTACGCCGTTCAGCAGGTGTGCCTTCATATGCACGACCCCCGGGAGTCTCATATGACAGCACTCAAACGTATTCTGCGCTATCTTCAAGGCACCATCGACTTTGGTCTTCTCCTCCGGTGCTCTTCAACATCTGAGCTCGTAGTCTACTCCGACGCAGATTGGGCTGGATGCCCCGATACACGCCGGTCTACTTCTGGTTATGCGGTTTTCCTTGGTGACAATCTTATTTCTTGGTCGTCGAAGCGGCAGAACACAGTTTCTCGTTCGAGTGCTGAAGCGGAGTACAGGGCCGTTGCTAACGGAGTCGCTGAGGCATGTTGGTTGCGCCAGTTGCTGCAGGAGTTACACAGTCCTCTGACTCGGAGTACTCTTGTCTATTGCGACAACGTCAGTGCTATTTATCTCTCCTCCAACCCCGTTCAGCATCAGCGCACGAAACATGTTGAGATCGATCTTCACTTCGTTCGCGAGCGCGTTGCCATCGGCGATGTCAGGGTTCTCCATGTCCCGACGACCTCCCAGTTTGCTGACATTTTCACCAAAGGATTGCCCTCCACGGTCTTTTTCGAATTCGTTCCGGCCTCAACATCTGCAGTGGCTAGAGTTGGGACTGCGAAAGTGTTAGAATATCCTCTTATGCTATCCAGTATCTGTATAGACTTTCTCATAAGGCGGTTTACTTATAGATAGAAAGTCTATTCATAGATAGTATTGATCTCGTTATTTGGTAGGAGTCCTCTCTAGTCTTAGCATGGAATCCTAACCGGACTCCTTCTATTCAAAGCCGCATACTGGACCTGCTAGCCTATATATGTACACGCTGTGCATCAATTCAAAGTAATCTCTTTTGCCACAATACTAGTCTAACATGGTATCGAGCCAAGAGGTCTCGAGTTCAAGACCTTGTGACGCAATTAAAAATAATAATTGCAAATCCACTTCTATTCCACGCCCTAGGCCCGAGGAGCCTCGCACGTGAGGGGAGTGTTGAAGTATAAGTGAATTGCCCACCTTTCCTCATCGCCTTAAGCTTTTGGGTGAACCGGCTGGTCCATGCAACTCAATTTATACAGAAAGTCTATACAGATACGGATAGCATAAGAGGATATTCTAACACTTAAACTCGATGTTATTTATATCATCTATGGAAAGTTATTTTAGGAGGAATTTCATGTTTGGTTCATGTCATCACCAAAATTGCCTCACTTTAGCTGTGTCATGAGAACTAAAGCATTGGCATTGTTTTGATTGGGTTATCGAACCTTTGGTCTCGCTTTGAAAACATGTCTCATAAGGCACCAAAACAAAAAGGCTCATGGATAGACCTCTCACGAGCCTAATCAAAGTATTTGGCTCAAAAAAAGGAAATGCTCCTATCCATTTCTTTTTAAAGTTGCACAAATATTAAAACATAAATAAAAGGTAGACGACGAATACTTATTCTTCGCTTGCCTCAAGATTTATGCTATTTGTACTGAGATGAAAAGCATAGCTCAGACCGAGATTTTTGTCTAGGTGGTGCAATTTTCGACAAACTAAGAAGAGGCTTTCTATCATTCTATGGAGAGGGAAAGAGCCCGCGAAATGTAGTGGCGGACACTGCTTAATTAAATGGCCCGTCACCTGCATGCCAAAAAACAAAGGGGGACTTGGTATCAAAGACCTGGAACGCTTCGCCAGAGCGCTTAGGCTTCGTTTACTCTGGTTTAGATGAAAGAACAATGAAAGGGCCTGGATAGGGATGGATCTGCCATGTGATAAAACTGATATCACCCTCTTCAATGCCTCAACGGTGGTCACGGTAGGAAACGGTAAACTTGCAGACTTTTGAAGATCAAGCTGGGTAGAAGGACAAGCTCCAAAAAATATCGCTCCACAACTTTTCCGAATAGCTCGAAGAAAGAACATTTCTGTCCACCGGGCCTTGCATAACAACTACTGGATTCGTTTTTGCACCCCGGTGGTCTCAGAAAAGGAAATCAGGGAGTTTGTAGCACTTTTTGAAGCAATACGTCGAATCAACAGGGATGAAGAGAGGGATGATCAGATAAACTGGCGTTGGACGGCTGATGGACAATACTCAACAAGGAGCGCATACTTGGTGCAATTTCACACGGTTTACTGCAAGATGAAGATCTGCTCAATATGGAAGGCGAAAGCTGAACTTAAATGTCGATTCTTTGCATGGACACTGCTACACAACAAAATTTTAACAGCAGATAACATGCAAAAAAAAGGGATGGCCATGTAATGCAAACTGTAGTTTCTGCAACATGTCACAGGAAACAACAACTCATCTCTGCAAAGACTGCCCTTTCACTAGACAAGTTTGGAGTATCCTATTACGTTGGGGGAATTTGGAGCGGTGTCAACACCTCACGCACAGCGGCTCGGTACAGATGGTGGAGAAGGCTCAGAACTCTATTTGACAAAGAAAGGCGAAGAGACCTAGATGGTCTTGTTATCTATTTCTGGTGGAATTTATGGCTAGAGAGAAATCAACGAATTTTTCAGGGGATAACAAGAACACCAGAACAGGTGGCCTCAGCGATCAAGGATGCGGTGCTCACCCGTTGCTTTGCCCTGTCATCTCAGCCTACGGATTAATGACCGATTGGGGTGTTAGTTTTCCCCTTGTTTCTTAGTTTGTTATTACTTTCTTAAAGTGATGAGTGGTGTTCTTGTAATAGTTGTAAGTGATGGTTTTTTGTAAGGTTTTTTCGTGGGTCCGGTTTTTTCCATAAAAAAAACAGGACCCAACCTTTTTTTACTCTTCCTCTTAATATAATCTGCAGCAACGCTCTTGCTGCTCTTTCAAAAAAAAAATCGAAACAAGTAGACGTTGATGCATACCGGATACCCTGCGGTGGTGACAGTACCATGAACCAATTATCTCCTCATGGCTTATGAGATGGCTAAACATTCAGTAGAACTTCATCTAATGTGTCTCAGAAAGTTGTGTCAGTATAGACCATGACTGAAATTTTTATGATGTAGACACTTGCACCCATTAACACTTGGGCAGCTACATATGAACTACGTATACCTGGTATTAAACGAAAAAAAATATATACCGACCTACAAACTACTTTTTGGTTGACCTTGATGGCATAACTAGCAACTACAACATGTCAAGTTTCTGGCTGCGGATTATAACTGTGTCCTTTGCAATGAGGGCGTTGAAGAATCTCGGGATCACCTCTTTTTCGAGTGCCGCTTTAGTAGGCGGTGTTGGAGCGCTCTTCAAATCTCCTGGGACCCTCATGCTGACATGTTCTCCAGATTATCCTGTGCCGACCATCAACATTTCCTCATGGAAGCCTTCATGATCGCTGCTTGGGGTCTTTGGAAGCAGCGGAATGACAAAATCTTTAGGTCCATTCCTCCTAGCTTCATTGTTTGGAAGTCTTGGTGTATTTCTGAATTTCGCTTCCAATCCTTTAGATTGCCTGTTCCCCTCCGTGATGATTTCCTCGCTTGGAGTCTTAGGTTAGTTTAATTTTCTTTCCCTTGGCCGGTTCCTCACCGGTTGTGTACTCCTTCCTTCTTTGTTTGCTAATATATTCCAGCGGGGGCTTCCCTCGTTGTTTGCGTTCAAAAAAAAAAACATGTCAAGTTTCAACATGATATCAGAGAATATTCTTAGTTTTGTCCAAGTCGCCACTTAATCCTTTGTTTTATTTTGGCCATGCTCGGAAGAAGAGTATATCATGCCATTCTTCTCAGCCTTTCTATTTTTTTTGTCGGGTTAAGCTGGAAATTTGACGTTTTGCTCCACATGTTTGAATTACTAAACACTTCTCTGAATTTCTATGTCCAAGAATGAGTTATGGCCCTTCTCTCTCCGTTGGTTCGTAAGCACTGAAATGATTTTGAGCATGTGAGCTATGTCCTAATCACCCCTCATGTTCCTTGACTTTTCACAGGAAGTGACTTGCTGCAAGAGACACCAAATCTGAAGGTGCTTTGACTCTCAAAGCTGATGCATTTGGGGTACCTACAGAGAAATTTCAGGGAAAGCTGGCATTGTAAACTATGTATAAGCTTCATTTCAGCAGAGAGTAGTGTCTGTATCCATGTTGCTGAACTGTGGTGGTATTAGCTACAGGTGCTTTGCATTGTTTCCAACATCATGTCTCCCAAGAATCGAACCGTGAATTATTCTCTTTTTTTGGTTAGTTATCGTGTTGTCTCCCAAGGCTCGGCTCTCTTTTGTTCTGTTCTTCAGATGTTCTTCCTTCCAGAGGCCGTGGTTGGTAAGGTTCAGACTTCAGACAGGTCATCTCATGTGTTGGAAAAATAACGAGAATATATTGACCTAAATACATGCAAACTCGAACCTCCACGGACCGTGCAGTAGCCTTTTTTTTCCCAAAACGTGAAGCTATTGACCAATGTTTCACTATATTAACTGTAAACACTATAGCTAGTGATAACTTTACTATCCTATATAGATACCCATGAGTCAAAACAATGGACTCATTTTGAAGTTCAACATTACTAAAATGTCCAAATACATCATTTATAAGCCTGAATTTTGAGTAAATTTAGTAAAAAACCTCATCTCGCTCCTTTCAATAATCCAATATCCATATTTCTAAGTAATTAAGTACTTATTGCTAAGAATATTACGATATAGTTATCATTCATGGTATTTTGGACGATATTAGTATATTTATTGATTCGGGCTTAACTCATATTCTTACTATAAAAATATTAGTACCTTCTAAAGTACATTATATACATATTTATTTTTTAAAATCTTTTAACACTGGAAATGCAACAAAGGATAGATTCTACGATAGCTACTATATCTTTTAGAATCTTACCATAAAACTGCGAAAATCGTGATTTAAAACCTTGCCTAGTACAAGTCTTCACTGAATGGGACACGACGAAACAAGATTCAGATCAGATGTGTACGCGATGGTTGACTGTTCTAGTCAGTTGATCACTCCGCCTCGCTCACCTACTACTCCCAAGTCGTAACCGCATTGGCTGTTTGTTGATCGATCCTTTCACCCTCCTACAAGGGCACATATGCTCAGGAGAATTCAGAAGCACGCATCATCGTCAGTTGATTTCCGGATCGAATTGGGCACCTTCGTCAGATAAGAACCTTTTTTTTAGGACGTCACTAAATTATTGACCTGTCATCTTCAGAAAATATCAATCATGGATTAAGATTTTACGAAGTAACAGTGTGAATGGGAAGCGCACTGCCTGTACTACTACAGACACATGTTTTAGAATGGAAAACTAGAAGCAACAGAGCTGTTGTAATCTAGGACTAGGTAAGGTTACAACTTACAACTATATTCAGGTAATCTTTGCAGTGCAGCTTCCTAGGAGCGTGCCACAGTCGGTCCATTTTCAATAATAACCATGGAGTGAAATGTTCATGCATAGAACAGAAAGTCTACACTCTGAACTCTGGAGTCGGAACTCTGGACTGATCTGAATCACAATCTGAGGCAGTGCCGTAGCAGCACATCACTCTGAAGAATCAGGGGCAAGAAGCCTGAGAGGAGGGAATGAGCATATAGAGTGAATGACAATTGAACTTAACCAAGTATGGTCCCAGCAATGAGTACTCCTGCCTTTCTAATCAGGGCAGATCTTTGTGCAGGCAACACATGACCAGACAGTGCTCATGGCCATCACAAAGTGATCACCACTAGTTGAATCAAGATTGGATCAAGCCAGATGCACACACACGGTTGATTGGAGAAAAGAACCAAGAAATCTCTACTGGAGTAAAGAGGAACAATTTGGCCACACTAGGGTTTTGCAAGAGAGTTTTTCCACCGTATATAGGAAGAAGCAGCACCTGGTTTAAAGGAGCATGTGCCAGTCTGGATGAGCAACAACCGTCGCCGGAAGGCCGCATCACGTCGTTCCACTGCGCACGCCGCTGCGGAAGACGCGGTCGCCGGCTGCCGCCTCCAGCACACGCATGCCCTAGCCAGGCTCCTCTGCCTCTTGCACGCATAGGGTTTGGGCACTCTGATGCCTTTACCTATCGGCCTGGGCCGGCTGGGTTGGCATGGACCGAAAGCCCATTTTGGCTCAATTTTTTTTCTTTTCAGAAATTTGGGGAAAAACAACAGGCACACACACAATGATCACCAAGGACTTTGCACAGCACAACCACATTATTGTTAAACTAATACTATCATTAGCTTAAAAAACTTGTTTTTGAAACAAGCTAGCTTAGAAAACTTCAGCGAGGAAAGCAAGCTTCAGGAAAGAGGGAGCAAAAGCAGGCAGGGAGGGGACAAGGTGTCCCAGGAGCAGCATTTCCTAATCAGAGAGAGGCGCCGTCCCATGACACCAGCTTTGCATGCGGCTTTTGCTCCCGGGGCTCCGCGTGGGCTCCTCCTCAATCCAGTCAATGACACTGTGGTCGCAAATGATTGTAGTATGGTTTGCTCACTCGATTAGCAATATCTTATATCAAAGTCCTGTGATGGCAAATGAATGGTTAGTGCGTGACAGGGCAGGGAGGTGTCAAGTGCAGTACAGCCTTGCTTAGTTTAGTGGCCATGGGCACATGGTATGTTGGGTGATGAGTGATTACTCATTTCGATTAGATTAAGCCAGGACCTACCAAGGCGCACGCCCAAATCTATCCAGGATCGCATTGCATCACACGCACGCCTGACCAAATCATGCATGCACACCTGCACCTATCAATTACTAGCTACCAATACACTGATTCAGGTTATACTCATCTGAACAACTGACCTTTTTTTTGAAGGCAAGCAAAGGCTGTGATATATTAGCAGGGAGATAGAGAAAGCCTGAACAACTGACCTGACCTGAGTCGAAGAAAGCACCGCAAGTTCCTTGCGTTTTCCTCGTGGAAAGTAAAGCATCAAATGATCTCATCTTGTGTTCTTTTCATCCAGTTTCTCGTGCGCTCACCGTGCTACTCGCCAATACAGAGATCATGCGAGAATATACTGAAACTGACGAAAAGTTACAGGGAATCGGAAGCGGTCAGACTCGTTTAACTTGCCCATTTCAGACGGCACCATCATCTGATTGGCTGCCTGTTTAATCATTCCCACTTAAGAGGATTTGTCAAGTAATTAAACCTACCAGTGAATATGCAGAGACTTTTGGTTCAGACTTTTCCATCCTTTCCTGCGGATGACAGCGACCTTTTACCTCCATTTTTGCTGGGTTCCCTCTCCCTCTCTTTTCCTTGCTTGTAACTTTTCTTTTTAGGAGGTTCCTTTTAAAGAATGCTTCAAAGATAAGATCACAGCGAAGAAAAGGGGAGCAAGATGTCCTCTTTGGATTCAGTGTCAGCGTCTGATTTCCATGCTCAAATCATGTCTCTCAGCATTTGGATATAATCATTCATTCCACAATTGACGATGCCTCCTTTGTGCAATGTGCTTAGACAAATAGGAAACAAACAGAAGTTACAGAACATAACAAAAACAAATCAAGCCATCGTTATCCTGAGATCCCACATGCCTCAAGAGGGATGATACGCATCATCAATACAGCAGGAGTATCACTCTTTCTTTTGCCCACTACACGCTAGTAGACAGACAAATCGAACACACAAAAATGAACATGTATGCAAAGTGCTAAAATCCATTGCATCGTGTTAAAGTATGGTCCGAATTCATTTCAATTTTATTTTCTATTCTAACTTAGAGTCTACTCCTATACGGAATATTTTATGTTCCACTATAAATATTATTTTATAGTCTATAAAATAGAGCAAGACAAAAGGCTAGCAAGATAAGAGAAGAGAAAAGATAGTCTTGTTGTAAACATCTTATACAGTGATATTTGCCTTTATACATTCGTGGTTTTTCTCGAAAGAGTTTTCCATATTAAATCTTTGTCTCCCATTTCTTTGATCCTATATTTTTAATATACGTTTTGTAACAAGTGGTATCTAAGTATATGGTTCAAGATCCAAACTGCTGCCCTCGAAAGAAGGAGACTCTAGGAACGGCACCCGCACACCATCTAAGCGGCAATCTCACAGCGTCAAGGGCGGCCATCAAGGCAGCATATGATCGGCATCAAGCAGCAAGATTAGCATCCAGGCAACACTCAAACGGCATCATCAAGGCTTTAGGCCCTGTTTGGGAGAGCTCCAGCTCAGATCTGAAACTTATAGGCTAAAATAAAGTGAATTAAATTTATATTTTTAGTCTAAAATGTAAACAAGATGATCTACCTAAACACTCTTAATGTACCTCTCCACTCCACCACAAATTTCGAGCTAGAAATACTCGCTCCACCAACTCCACAGATTTTAGTGGAGCTGGAGCTGTCCCAAACAGGGCCTTAGTAGTGGCATATCGATGCCGTTCGGCGACTTGGCGTCCTGGCATGCCTGCACTCTTCAAATCCAAAGTGGTGTGTCTGCACTCATTGAATCCAAAGCGGCTATCCATGATCGTGTCAAAAGCCTCAACTCGGCGATTCGACGTGCGTCCACTTTGTTCCACGACTCGATTCTATACTGAGTATTACCCACGTTCTACCTTGGTAGCTGTTCCAACATCAATTTCACCAACACTATCACCCACGGCGTCCGACTCCATGTCTATGTGCCATCTCCATCGACAATCTTCCGCCACAGTCGTCGTTATATTACTTCTATTGGAGATGGATTATATGGCAATTCAAGTCATTGCCTCTATAATTGGCAAGTGGTAACATCTATATGGAATTAATCATTGATGATTTTTTCAATAATCCATGGTAAGGAGACTTTGGAAAAAGAAAAAGGAAAAAAAGAATGTTAGTTGAGAAGACAGTTGAATTTGGTGCTTTACTCACCGTTTGGATATGTTGTAATTTTGGATCGCTTGCACGACTATTATGAAGTTTTGACAACATTAATTCTTAAAATTTGATGACATCCTGATGGTAATTAGCATTATACTCTCCAAATATGCAAGGAGTTTGATTTTGTGTGGATGCTATACCATTGTCCGGATGTCATAGATTGATATGAGGAGTCTATTGTAATTTAATACTCCATTGACACTACAAAAGTTTCTTTCATCCAAACTATATTACCAGAGCAGTTTCAATCAAGTCGTATAAATTACTTTTGAACTCGACAGTTTGAAGTACGTAATTGTTACATGTGCCATTTGCTTTCTAATGGTATTATTTACCAAATTTTGTGTTCCGGTTGTAGCATGTCAAATACTGATGATATGAGTTCTTCGCTATTTATCAAGTGCCACATGTGATGCTTTGACTTATGTCGTTTGATAATTGAGCATTTGTTTTAGGAGGTCGGTTATGAATTTTTGACGACCCAAATTCGTTCGTCTGCTTTGTTGACAATTATGTTTGAACCGTCTCGTGATTTGCTTAATTTTGATTCACAAGAAGCATTTGGATAAAACTGTTTCAATCTTTCTTGTTCAGATTAGTCCATGGACTTTCGAGGCACAAGTTCTATTGATAAAAATTTATTTTGAGGAGATTTTGATATTTTGGTTACATGAGCGAATTCATCTTAAGGTAGAGATTGTTAAATTATGAACCGAATTCATTTCAGTTTTGTTTCCTACTTTAATTATGTGTTCTACTTCTATATGAAGTCCTTTGTATTTCACTGTAAGTATGAACCTGTAGTATATAGAATAAAGCAAAGTAAAAAAGTCAATTAAGTCGAGAGAAAAGAAAATATTATCTTGTTGTAAGTATTTCATCGTATAGTGATATTTACTTTCGTACGTCCATGTTTTTTTTTTGAAAAGATTTTCTAAGTTAAATTTTTACTTTGATGCCATGCGTTCTGCAACACGTCACTTATACAAGGCTGATCTTCAATTTGCTAAGCAAGCAAACAGGGCCAAAAAGACCAATATTATAAACTAAAACTGAACAAGCTACAGGTGTAATTAAACAGAAAAAAAGTTCAAACCCCTAATTAGTGAGCACGTCTCATGGCATACTAGTATAGTGAGGACTGAGGAGTGTAGTCGCTAACGAAACCACCCATGTAATTAAGCTCATTCTTAGCAACGTAACTATGACCTCCGGGCCGACCTGTCCACGAACATGGGCCGGGCGGAGAAGGGGCCCCATGGCCCGCTGGGCATGGACCGGGCCGGGGCCGTCCGGCCCTCGTCGGCGGTGGCGTCCGGCTTGCCGTTGCCGGAGACGAGGCGCTCGCAGGAGGGGCACATGGTGAGGGTGGTGGGCGGCGTCATGCGCATGTAGAGCTGCGGCGGGACGAGCTTGAGGGCGCGCAGCTCCTGCACCTCCTTGTGCAGGCGGCGGTTCTCCTCCGTGAGCGTCTCGCAGCAGCGCTTGAGGAACTCGCAGTCCACCTCCGTCTGCTTCAGCTTCGTCCTCGCCCTCCGGTTCTGGAACCACACCTCCACCTGCCGCGGCTTCAGGTTCAGCTGCTTCGCCAGCGCCGCCTTCTGCTTCTAATCATCATAGAGTAACAAAATATATAACATTAGGAAGAATTTTCATCTCCTAGTTACTTATTTTTGACATGTTACGTGCGCTTAATCTTGATTAATTTTTTTTTGAAAACAGTAATCTTGATTAATTGAGTAGATAGATATGAATACTTACGGGGTTGAGGGTGTTGTGCTCCTTGAAGCTCTCCTCGAGGACGGCGGACTGTTCCTTGGACAGCCGGAGCTTCTTGCGCGACCCGCCGCCGGAGCCGGAATCCTCGTCGTCGCTGCCGGCCCTCATCTCCTGCTCGCCGCCGCTCCTGGCCGGCACGCCCCGCTTGCCGCTTAGGCTGGACAGCGTGCTGTTGGGCGACGACGAGCCGTGCTCCTCGTCCTCCTCGCTGCAGCTCCCCGGCCTCTCCCCGCCGGCGCCCGGTTCACGTCTATCCCTCGCAGGAACGGCATCTCGTGGCACGCCGCCGCCCTCTGATCCGCATGCACGCATGCACCGGCACGTTGCTGATCACCGGCCGAGGAGGGGAAGAAGAGACCGGCGCCGTTCCAGCACTGCGGCTGCGGCTGCGCAGAGGGGAGGGTAGATACGGGCGCCACGCTGAGAGCGCGCTGCGGCGCCTCGACCACGGGAGCCGTGGTACCGGCGATGCTGAGGCTGAGACCGAGCCCGAGGCCGAGACTATGGTGGTGGTGGTACTGGTCGTCTCTCCCATTAACCATCATCTCCATTTCGACCTTAGCTTACTCCTGTCCTGTGTGTGCTGGTTTCTTTCTCCGCTGGGGGAGAAGGAGACGACGGATGGATGGATGGGTCGATTTTGGTGTGGTGGCGCAACGAGGCGGAAGGGTGGAGCTTTTAAAGAGTGAAAGAGAGGGAGCGATAATTACGGATATTTTTGGGGTGGAGGAAAGGTCAAAACACCATTAATAATAACACCCCGGCCGGTTAATGGAGTAATAATAGTAGTACTGCTTTCTCTGTCTTCATGCATGCACAATAGTCCAGATAACTATTTTATATTATTTTCATCGCTCCTTCCCCTCCCACCCTATTACCATTTTTGTTGGTTTATGTGACCAGATTATCTCTTACATAAGAGATAACAAATTCTTTTTTTCAGCTCCTCTCTCCTTTATGTTAGATTTTACTTAGCACATAGTATAGTTAAAGAGAAAGCTAAAGTGACACTATTAAAGATGTCCAACACAGGTCCACTATGGGGACTAAAAATATGATTATTACAATATTTTGACCATACACGTCTACTTTAATACTGAACAAAAAATATGAGTAGCCATAGTATATCATTTAAAAGACGTACGTACGCATAGTCTAGTAACACAAATTTTTGGTCAAATCTAATATCTTCTTGTTATGTATCGTGTAGCGGACTTTGGATGGAATTATTATATTTAGGGACGGAGAGAGCACTAGGAGACAGTATCGCTGTGGACGTTGTGACTTGTGACTTTGTGACCAGTCACTCTCCATGCAAACCAATCACCAGTTTGTGTATGCATGCTAAGGTCCAGCAGCTGGAGCTGCTCCTCTTTTTTACTTGTCGCCTGGGCTGGGGACGGTGCTGCAGTGCAGACATATTCTGGCCCATGTATACATTTACCGAGTTCTGACCATGGTTTCAGGTTACAAGTAACCGTGGTTAAGGGAGGTCGGTCGTCGATGGAGCAGCCGTTACGTCGTACAGGGGAAGTAGCAGCCGGCATGATTGGTGGCAATTACCTATGTCAGCTGCAGGTGCGTCGATGGGCAAAGCGCAGGCCGCTCTCGCGCTGTCCCCTCACGCCCAACCAACACCAGCTAGCGTTACACTTACACCCTCTCTCTGAAGAAGAAAGAACGCATGCCTCTTTTGTTCCTCTTCCTTCTCTTTTGCCGCTCCCTCTTTCACGCTTTCGCTGCTTGCTATCATCGCCGCCTCAATCATGGCCATGATTGGGTCCCTCTCTTCGGCGCGTTCGGCCCGCGTCTACGGTTGCTTGCTTGCTCCTCGTGCAACCCATGTTGTGTACTCCTACCCTTTTTTTCCCCATGGAAATAAAAGAGAGAGAACGCTCGTCAGGCATGACATGTGGGTAGCCTGTGCTGATCATTCCATGTTTCTAGATCTCTTTCTACCGTCCACCCATGCCGTTGTGTCTAGTTCGAGCTAAGCCGAGTTGAGTCGAATCAAACCGAGTGGCGGATCTAAAAATGAAAACGGAACGAGAAATTTTCGACCGTTTCGAGAAGAAAAGGAATGAAACAAGATCGAAAATTGTCGGTAGAAAACAGAAACCCAAATGCAGTGCGGAGTACACCGAGGCTTGGTAAGAAAGGTGGGTAGGTGGGGCCGGGATTCACGTGGAGCGGAGAGGGAAACCGGGGCGGGGTCGCGTGGAGGGGCGTGCCTCCTGCCGGCCGCCACGTCGGACTTGGCAAGGCATCGCATTCGCACCCAGCCGGCGGTGCCCCCACTCTCCTTTTTCCCTTGGCTTTTATGGAAAATCCTTGGCTTTCTCGCACAAGTGCTGCCTCGATCCGCGAATCCGATTGACATTCCGCCTCTCAAGTAAATCTCGCTACTCCTATAAAAAAAATTATATTTTGCTACTACAATCTTGCACACTCTCTCGCACACACGTCGTACGGGTGTCGTGGCCTGGCGGCCATGCGTAACACAATTAATTTATATAGGGTGTGTTTAGAAATCACTCGGATGTTTTTTTCAAAAAAATCAGCAAATTTTTAGATGTTGCACGTATTGAAAAAAAATATTGCATACGTAAGAAAAAAATGTTGCAATACGTCTGAAATTTGAGAGCCTCTTGCAACATTTTTGTTCAACACTTGCAACATTTTTTCCGACACGTTGCAACATTTTTCTTTTACGGATGCAACATTGCAACATCTGTTTACTGTACCGCATTTCTACTGTTATCGAATAAAAATGTTGCACGCGTTGGAAAAAAATGTTGCACGCGTCGGAAAAAAATATTGCAAGAGTTGAACAAAAATGTTGCAAGAGGCTCCTAAATTTGGGTGATTTTAGTAAAAAAAAACATCCGGATGATATTTATCAAAAACCCATTTATATAAATATAATCTTGAAATAGAGGGAGTACAAGGTTAATTACCATACGGAGTACATATACGCTGAACAACTTTCACAGGGAGCAAAACCAACTAAATTAATAATGCACATAATTAATGCCCTATCCGCCAGTGTTGACGGGATGAACATGTAGCAGTTTTAGCCGGTCTCATTTGCATTAAAGTTGGTGCAAACCTCTGCTGGGACAGCATGTATGGAGGCAAACGGGAGAAGCAACGACGACGATGCGGTTGAAATGTGCTTTTCACATCTTTCTTCCCGGTGGAGAATCGAGGAGGATCGAGGATGCATGCATGTGCGCGGTTGCATGCATGAACGGATGGTTCGAGGGGTTGCTCCCACCCGTCACTAATCTGTCATTTTAGATGTCGATAGAATCTTTAAAACATAGTTTTAATCATTGATTTTTATTATAATATGTTTATAAAATTTAGTAAAATTATAATATAGTGAAAGTATTTTTTGAGACAAATCTAGACATGTGATTTTTACATATCCAATTTAAATATTTAGAAATATATTGTCGAACAAAATTTTAAAAGTTGGACTGTAACTACAAAAAAAAAAGCTATAACTATGCTTCACTGCCGCTCGTTGGGGTGTCCTGGAGGAGGAGCTCGTACCATCAGTAGTGTTCTGATCAGATCAGATTTGGTTCTAAAAAATCTGATTTGATTAAATGCATGCATATTATGTGCGCCTGCATGTCCCCCAAGAGGCGAGGAGGCCCAGGATCGCATGCATACATACGTGCTTTGCTACAGCGAACTCGATCAGGTTATAGTGTCCTTCGCGACGGCGAACTATTGGCCTGTTTCAAGACTGGACGATGATTAGCGGCCGCCCTGAGCTGCTGCTGTACATGCAGGGCGTGCGTGACTGTACGTACGTACCGCATCGATTGACGGCGGACGTGGCCTGACGAAGATTAAATAATCCATAATGAATTATCTTCGACGATGAAAGGCTTTCTCCTTTTACTCACTAACAACAACCGTCTTCCGCGTGCGGAGTGAAAAAAACCGACGAGATGTCTCTACAGTTGACATCTTTGATGCGATTTAAAGGTATGTGCAATGATATATATATATATTGTCTCTACAGTTAGGTAGATAGGGATAAGCTATTTTTTATTTGGTTGAATGGATGAGAATAGATAGGATAAGCCAATTTTTTATTTGGTTGGATGAATAAGGATGGATGGTGTCGGCGTATTCCGCCTGATAGGCCCGGAGTCTACAGACCGGGTTTGGTTCGATAGCAAAGCGTCTTCGCGGCTGGCTAACCCTAGCGGATGAAAACCCTAGAAACTCCCACATGAAAGATTCCGGCGTCTATGAACTGAGGATGACACACAGATTTTACCCATGTTCAGGCCCCCTTAGCCAGGGTAAAAGCCTTACATCCTACAAGATTTTTATGAAATGTTTGAGGTCAATACAGAGCTCTCAGATTACAAGTTCTTTCTTGGATTTTACACCAGAGGGCCCTTATATAGCCCAGGCTAACGGGGTAGGTAAAAGAGGGGTCATCATGCTGATCTTCAGACATTTATTGCTCCTTTCCGTGCTGTCCCGTTCCTCCAGCCTCATTAAATACCGACGCATGGCTTCGTCTGGTCCGCCCGGGATGTGATCCCTTTGTGACTGCAGGTAGGTGAGAGGCGTTAGAGGAATAGGCTTGTAGCAAAAATCGTCGCAATTGATAGATCTGACACAACAGGCCTGTCGTCTGGCACGGTACAATAGGGGAAGGAGACTTCGAGGCGGCCGCAGGTTACACCTTTTTGCCTTGCGGGCGGGCGGCAGGCGTCCTCGCCCACTCGCCGCGGACGCCACGTGGATCGGCACTGGCGGTGGGCGTGTTTCGCCGCTCGATCACCAGTCGCCACGTGGGGTGGGCGCCAAGAAGGCGGTGTCTCGCCACTTGCTTCGCCGGGCGCCACGTGGGCTGGTTTTGTGCGTCGGAGAGGGTACCTCAGCGAAAAGTACGCTGACAGATGGGCTAGCTGTAATCAAGATTTGAAAATTGTATTCGAAATTTTTGGATAAAATTTGACTTAAATTTGAATTTTTAGACAAAATTTAGCCAAAATTGAATTTTTCATACAAAATTTGACCGAAAATTGAATTCCGTTTTTAATGTACGGTAGAGCTTCTACCGTTTTTTTTAAAATATTTCAAATCCGTTTAGGTGGTATATACGATTATTGGTGGTGCATGCATGTGCCGATGATTGAGTGGCTAGCTAGATCTCTCTCGGTTGACACGTACACTGGTACACGTAATCCATTGATGGATCGGGGTAGCTAGAAATTGATCTTGGGATGATTACGTTTACATCAGCTCGATCACTCGCTTGCGCGAGGCCATCCACGCATGCGCTATGCATGTACGTATAGCTAACAAAGCTGTTCTTAATTTATAAAGAGTACGTACGTACGTGGAATGCATGCATGGCTAGCTGCTAGCTACCTTGGTTGATCATCATCAATTCAAATTGCATGTGCACGTACGTAGTCAATGGTCAGCGCATGGATCTTGGTTAATTAATTTCCCAAATGTTGGTGGTTAGGTGTGTAGTATATCTTGGGATGCCAAAACAGGAGGTCGCAGGCAAGGCCGGGGCAAATTTTTGGGGGCAACAGGTTGAGTACAAGTGTTCTCTAAATTACTCCACGTACGTAATCGGGTATGAGATCAAGAGCCGAGACCGAGTTAACTACTCCCTCTGTTCCTATTATATATAGTTTTTTAACATTTTTATCAAATCGTATCTACAAACGTCTACATTATCTCTCTTTATTATATCATTTGATTATATTGGACCCTAATCTATTGTAGTATGGAAGAAAAAATAGTAAAAAAATCACTTCAAAATTTAGAATAATAAGTATTTAAAAGTAAAATTTTAAAGCTAAAATAACGTATACTTGAGATGGAGGTAAACCGGCAAATATGTTGACAAGTAACGGGACAGACGTGAGATCGGCAATGTTGTTGGTGATGATGATTTGGTGAGGCAGCCTGCCCCACGTGTCCCCCGTCTGTCTTTTATTGCTCCTGTATGCGGGCCCAACCCTACTTGCGTGCCAGGTGTACCCGATAACGTATTTTAATTTTATATAAAGATTAAGATTGATACCCGATAAGACGTGTTTTAATTTTATATAAATATTAAGATTAAAATAAAATTAAGAAAAGTACAAGTAAAAATAACTTAGATACCCTACTTAGAAGATGAAAGCTAATAGTTTGTGTCTAATAAACTATTTTAGCAATTATGTCACACATTTACATTTTTTTATTTTTACTGATCCCACCTGTCAACAGATAATTTAATCCAAACCACTCCACCCTCTTGCCTCCTCTCGAGAAAATTGGTTATTTGCCACTTCAAAGATTGACTTTTTGATTATAATGCCACTTGAGC
Source organism: Guadua angustifolia (assembly GCA_036346375.1). Taxonomy (NCBI): domain Eukaryota; kingdom Viridiplantae; phylum Streptophyta; class Magnoliopsida; order Poales; family Poaceae; genus Guadua; species Guadua angustifolia. The sequence continues at coordinate 20,943,044 of CM070518.1, read as the reverse complement.
GAATGACATATGGGATTATCTGAGTCAATGAAATATAGATCCAGTGGTAAATCTACGAAGTCACATGTTTAAAGTGGCAAATAACCAAATTGCTCGCCTTCTCTCATACCCTTTATTCCAACCGACCACACAACCAGCTCGAACACCTCAATGCTACCCCTACGCCGACGCTCTCCACCTTCCTCGTGGTCTCCCTCTCTGCCGCCGCTCCCCCTTCCCCCTTTGTCACCGCCGTCGCTCTCCACTGCCCCCCATCACCAGCCTTCTCCTTCCTTGCCGTGATCTCCCTGCCTTCTATGCCGCACCGGTCTTCCCTTCCGCCTCTGTATCTCTCATTGTCAGGTGAATCCTCGCTGTCGCGTCTAGATCCGCTTGGATCCGGTCAGACCCACCATCCGTCGGCGCTTCGTCATCGTTATCCAGCAGCCACAGCTGCTGTGCCGGTCTCATCCGCTCCGCCGTCATCCCAGTTGCCGTCGTCACCAAATTCGTGCAGTGGTCGAGCCCACGAACTGCGCTGCGAGCGAACGACTCCTGCGCAACACGTTGCTCCGCCGTCCGCTCTGCCTTGGTTCACGTGAAGAGGTCGCCTATTGCAGACACGACAACTCGTGTTTCGATTATGCCTTCTCTCCTCCTTCTCTTGTCCATAGTAGCCTAAATCGTATATGACACGACTACTACCGACGGCTAAGGTGGCACTCCTACACACGCCCTCGTACAAATCCTTCTTCTCTTGTCCATATTAGCCTTAATTATGTATGACACGACTAATCGACGGAACCAACGGCCAAGGTCATTTCAAGTGGAGAGTTTTATTTTACAGTTTCTATGATTATCATATCATTTAATGAGATTTGAGTAGATAAATAAAACAAGGGTCATAATGTACAGTTTCATTTCACAGTTTTATATACTAACCATCGTATTTAATTGCAAGGCACAAGATTAGGCGAAGTTGGATGAAATGAAACTCATTTCCTCTCTCTCTTTATAATTATCATACTATATCATCTAAATTGCTGATATGTCACATCATTTAATAAGAATAAAACCTTTATAAAACCTCCGCTCGAAATGACCTAAGGTGACACTACCGGGTATGCGCTTGTACAAATGGACACCCGATTAGTAGCTCTGTCATTGTGTCACTCGCTATAGCTAGCTAGCTAGTCATTTGGTATATATAGTAGTGCGTAATACAGTAGACTATAATTGCGGCCACATGGGATTAATTGGGGGGAAGCGCTGACACGTCGTCCTCTTCCAACGCAGGCCCGGCCCGGCCCGTCCCGTTTGAGTGCTCAAATAATTGGTTCGATTGTGATGGGAGACAGGACGTGATGATTCCAGGCAACAATCATGGGATCGTGTTTCCTAGCTTGAAGAAGAACTACTCTTTTTTCCTTTCAGCTGCAGTCGAGCGGTAGTGTCACGGAAAATAATCCTATCAGACCCCTGTCTCGTAGGATTATTTTCCAAAGTACACTAGAAAAAGTTTCTTGGTCAGAATTAATGTGGGTAGTGCGTGTAGTATGAGTAGGCGATATACAGAACTACGGATCTGTTTGGTAAAGTTTTAGATTCTAACTTCATCTGAAATTTGTAGGCTAAAATAGAATGAATTAATTTTATATTTTTGATCTAAAATGTAAACAAGATGATCTATCTAAACACTCTTAATGTACTCACAGTTTCAGCTTCACGAATCTGGTGAAGCTAATATAGAGAAACTGAATCTCTGCCAAACACACCATACACCCGGAGGATTTGGATTCAAATCCTTACAAATTCTTTTGAACTAAATCACAGAAGTTATCTAGATGTTTTATGCTTTCCTTTTTTTTTTACGGTTGTACAAATATTAAAGTACGAATGAAGGGATTACTTACCCATTCGTTTGTTTTATAATTTGTACAACTTGTATTAAGAGTAAAGGTATTGAAGCACCGCTTAAAGAAGGAAATCCCCTCATAACACCTATGGGTATGCATGATAGCAACCACGAAACGCATGGGTTGTCAAGTTATTGCTCTAATTATTTGTAGTAGCAAACCTAACAAAAAAAAAGGCTAAACATGCCACCTACCGTTATCGCGGTACTTTAGATGTGTGTGTGGCAAAGTGTATTACTCAGCCAAACAAATCCAACACACAGATTGAAGAGCTAGCTATACTCCCTAGCTACATTAAAAAAAAAGAATCTTGTTCATAAATATAAGACGTATTTTACATTTCAATACAAAATTAGTATAACATTTCCTCTATATTAGATATCTATTTTTACTCTATATGCAAGCATTGAATATAGTAATTACAGATAATAATTAGAGATAGTTTAGTTATGTTCATTATCTCCTTAGTCTTTGTGCTAAGAGGAAATATATCTGTTGGCATCAAAAAATATGACGAAAGATTGATCGGCTCAAACACACGCAAAAGCCGGGTTCAATTCTGGTTCAAAGTGTGCCAGCCGATTTGATCCTGCAATTGGCAAGATATATGAAAAATATACTCAAAGCCAATCTAATATAATAATCAGCAAGGATCTAAACAATTATTCAAAGTTGATTAAATCAAAAGTAACATAGAATTGATATCGGCTATTATCCCAATTTTACCTTAGTTACTATTTTAAGCCAATATTGATCGAAAATATCCAATTTTATTCTCAACCTAACAAACTAGTTATGCCTTGCCAAATTTTGACGTTAACAATATTTTATAAATCTGAAGAGAGGAAGTATTTCACAGGCTTGAGAGCACATATGCGCGCGAATTCGATCGATTAGGCATTCTTGGCTCGGCCCAAGCATCACTAGGCCGTACCAAAGGGCATGAAAAAGGGTCAAACCCAAACTCAGGTTCCATCAAATGTGGTTCTAGGCATCATCTCACCATCTATCTATAAATCGGACTATCAACAGAGGGACCAATTTTTATTTTTTTTTGCCTGCTCAATCATTCTACATAAATAATCCACAACGAAAGTGTGTGCCTCTACAAACTACCATACACCGTCACACAGTTGATTCACATAAGCTGGGAATATCTACATACTTAAAGGCGAAGAAATCGGCCGCTCGCCAGCCGTGCCACGTCTTGCTTCTGTGCGTGTAGCCCCTCCCGATTCTCGCTATTTTCCTCCAGGTTCGTCGTGTGCGTGCGCGCCGCCTGGCCCGTTCCGCCCGTGCCTCCGTGGCCCATCCGATGGCCCTTAGCAGGTCACGGTTTTCGTGCCTACGGAGAGGCGAAGAAATCGGCCGCTCGCCAGCCGTGCCACGTCTTGCTTCTGTGCGTGTAGCCCCTCCCGGTTCTCACTATTTTCCTCCGTGTGCGTGCGCGCCGCCTAGCCCGTTCCGTCCGTGGCCCATCCGATGGCCCTTAGCAGGTCACGGTTTTCGCGCCTCCTCCGTCATCGCGTGCGGGTCCATCTGTTCCAGCTGTGTCCTTTACAGGACTAAGGCATTAATTGCCTCCCTTGGCTTCGCCGCCGGCTGGGTTCTTGCGTCTGAGGTTTTGTTGTGTTCTATGCGCTCTGTTTCCCCCATCGTTCGCTCCGTCCGCATCGTTATTTCTGCGTTGCTCGCTCGGCTTGCGGTTCCTCAGCTCTCGCCTGCTCGTGGATTCCACCGCTTTTGCTTCTATTTGTTGATTTGCTCTTGTCTTTTCATGCAGGATTATGTTCAGTGGCGAAGCTAGAGAGAAATAGAGGGGGGTGCGAGCATAAAGAAGTGATAAAAAATATTTATCTAATGAAGAACATTTGGATGGGAAAAAGAACCTAAACATAGACAAAATACATAATTTGATTTCGAGTCTTTAACACCTTCTGTGATTGATCCACCTAAAATCTACGTTCTTTCATTTTCATGAGGCGAGGGTGCGGCATGTTGTTGAGGGGGGTGCATATAGGGCCAAGATATAGGGGTAATAACTAAATTTTTTTTTGAGGGGGGGTGCATCTGCACCCCATGGGCCATATGTGGCTTCGCCCCTGATTATGTTTGCTCTTTGACGAGTTGCGCCTTTCGCCTGCTGGTCCCAGGTGGGTTAGCTTATCCTTGCTTCATTGCTTGCACTTTATTTTCAGCTTGCGTTTTTTTCTGCTGGTTTTATGTGACGTATGCTTAGTGCCTATGCATGTTTAAGCCTCCATGTGTGGACTGATGTGTGTGAGTTAGTATTTTTCTAGCCTACTGTTTGTTAGTTCCAAATAGGTTGGTTAGTTTTTTTGCTTCCAGATTCCTTCCGGTTAGGCTTTTTTGTGCTGGTTTTATGTGACGTATGCTTAGTACCTGTGCATGTTTAAGCCTTCATATGTGCACTGATGTGTGTGAGTTAGTATTTTGCTAGCTTCTTTGTTTGTTAGTTCCAAATAGGTTTGGTTAGTTTTTGCTTCAGACATACTTCCTGTAGCACGCATGCACATGAACACAACTGGATACTCATATACAGTAAAGACAGATGCCTCAAGGTGATAGCAAAGATTGTTCGTATCAACAGTTGGCGCTCCTCGGCATCTTACTTTGCAGATTACTGGCGCCTCGATAACGATGTATCGCTTCCAACATGTTGTGGGTCAATCCATCCCTTCCTACAGAAATTAATCAACCAATGCACAACAACAGTATAGCTCAATAAGATTATCAAGGAAAACATCGTGTTGTGCTTTCAAGTGTCAGAATATTGCCTCAATACCTCAATTGAAATGAAACTCATCGGTGGTTGGAAAAGGAAGTTTTAACTATGTCAAGTTCCACCTCAAGATCTGTCTTCCATCTGGAGTATTCCTATTTTCTAAGCTTCTCTTATACAACGTGTCGCCCAGATTTCTATCTGAATAACAATCTTGATCCTTAATGTGCAAGAAACAATAACACACTACAAGCTTTAAGCAATTCAAATAACAGTTGAACCTGAGTAGAATACTATATCTTACTGATAGCTTTTTTCAAGTAAGACGGCTATTGCATAAAGTCAAGTTGGAACCGGATGAAGCTCTGGATTCACGAATTGCTTGGCTCAGTTCTTCAAAACACACGCACATGCGCAGTTGTTTGTGCTGGTTTTTTGTGATGTGTGCTTAACGTCTGTGCATGTTTAAGCCTCCATGTGTGCGCTAATGTGTGTGGATTAGTATTTTTTTAGCCTATCATTTGTTTGTTCCAAATAGGCTGGTTAGCTTTTTCCTTCCAGATTACTACCGGCTAGCCTTTGTTAGTTCCAAGCAAGAAACGTGACGACAGTTTGTTAGTTCCAAATAGGCTTGGCTCAGTTCTTCAAAACACACACACACGTGCAGTTGTTTGTGCTGGTTTTTTGTGAATAGCGCCTGAAGTTTGACGAAGCTCAGCTATGCCACCTGTCGCCGCTCGCGTTTAGGCCCTCCAGAAAGTTCGAAATTGCGTTTAGCTCCTCGGTCGGTTTTTAGCACCCGTTTGATAGCGCATCCTGGCTTTCCACTCCTGCCGTTCCTCACGCGTGCAGCCCGTGTCATCTTCGAGCGCGTCGCCACCGTGGGGGCACCGCTCTATCTTGCCTCGCCAAGAAGAACCACCGGCCGCTTCGGCGTCGCGCCACCCACTCCGGTCTCTACACCTTACACCGCGCTGACCTCCCTCGCGAGGCCATGGGCTTCCTTGGCTTCCCCTTCACCGCCGCCGCGTCAGGCTCCGTCGACTCCCGCGGGTTCCCCGGCCACGAGGAGGTGCTCCGGTACCTCCAGGACTTTGCACCGTGGTTCCATCTGCACAGACTCGTTTGGAATAGTATTATTTTGACACGCTTCCTTTTTTTAGTGGATTTACAGCAGGGTAAGCTACCTAGAATTTTCTACATCTCAGGCCTTAGCGCTTATGATTTAGGGTTTGAATTTTTACATTTGGTTCATGGACAAATTTGGGTATAACGTTGAATTTGGCTGTTAGAAATTTTGGTATTACAGTTTGAGGCATTTAATTATGCAGATATTCTTCAATCATTTTTGTCCTAATTAATTAGCGTCTCACTTTTTGAAAATCTTTTTCACATTTTCGGCAAGGTGGGAGTTCTTGTGCCATTAGGTATTTGCTTAGAAATTGATTAGCTATCTCCTTTCTGTATCCAGCGTTTGCAAACCAGGGCTTTATCTGGCAATTTCTTAGTTCATTCCATACTTTTTCGCTTGCAGACCCTCTATTGCAGCACTGGGGATCCTCAATCGCTTAGTCAGCAACCAGTTACATTCTTCAGGGAGGTATGTAGTTAAGGTAAGCAGATTTTATCTTTTGGTTTCTTAGACATTTATATGGTATATTGCATTGCAGGTTCTTGCACTTTGTGATCATCCATCCTGCTTGGAAAGAGAGGAAGCCAAGTCATTGTTCGGTTGAATATCAACTCCTTATGATTCATCAGCATGAGAACAAATTTACAGAGAGCTGATGCTGTTGAGTATAAAATCGACTTGAAAAATTCCAACAGAAAATCTGATTTGTTTCTTGGGGAACGTATTTCACCTTTTTGTTTCTCTTAGAACCAATTTGAGTTTGAGCTTGAAAGTTTTGTACATTAGTGAAACATATTCAGGACCAAATCTGATTTTTTTGGTAGAATTTTTCAGGTTAGTTTGATGCTCCAATCATTAGCATGATATCACCTAGCAAAGCGTCAGATATATCCCCCAAATTTTAGCCGAAATGTCCCGTGATATTATTTCCGATTGAAAAGATGATCTTTCCTATTTGATGTTTGCTTGTTTACAAGTTTTCCACCTTTTAGTTTTTTAAAAAATCCTAAAATAATTCCTTGTCTCACTGAAACGAGAAATTCTCGTGTATATCTGATGCCTTGTTGCAGTGATGTTGCTGTTTCTCAGGCAAAGCAGATTCTTGGCTTGATTCCAAGAAGAGCAACAGGAGCATACAACCACAACTAGGTAAACATCTACGAGACCGCGATACACTTTCTTGCTCTGTGAAATTTGGTTGCCGTGTGAAATTTGTGCTCTGTGAAATTTGTACCTGGTTGTGGCTGTATACATTTTCTTGCTCTGTATACATTTAGATGCGATACATTTTCTTGCTCTGTGAAATTTCACACGTCATACAGCCACAGCCAGGTAAGCATCTACGAGCAGGCGGAAGTAAAGCGTTGTGCTAGATCTTTTAGGAATTGATGGAGTTGATTTAGGACTGATCAGGCACCATGAGAGATTAGCAAAGTAAGAGCAATTATATGGAATTTATTATTCCTTTTTCTTCACTGCAGTTAATGATCGTTCTGTTCTGTAGGATGTTTGAAATGTAGTGCTTACATATACCTGTTGGAGGTGAACGTCCTTCCAGGGTATGTGTTTTCCATGTGGATTTTTGTCGGGATAATGTAAACTGGATCTTTGAGGAATCCTGCTCTGAAGTGCATATGCATAGCATACTTTTGCTGTTACCAACTCCGTTATGGGCTGGATTGTCAAGACCTATACGCTCATAGTTTCCATTACTTTGGTTCGTCTTCTGAAAAGAATAATAATAAATTGTTTTAGTTTTTTTTGGATATTTCAGGAATTGATGGAATTGGTTTAGGACTGATTTGGCACCATGAGAGATTAGCAAAGTAAGAGCAATTATATGGAATTTATTATTCCTTTTTCTTCACTACGACCAATGATCGCTTGCTCATGATGTTTGAAATGTGGTGCTTGCATATACCCGTTGGAGGCCGAACGTCCTTCCAAGGTATGTGTTTTCTATGTGGATTTTTGTCGAGATGACGTAAGCGATCTTTTAGGAATTGATGACGCTATCGGATGATAGTATGATACCTTATGAACCTCACATATTAGAACAAATTCATTGTTTTACATTTCTCGTTATAGTCTTCGCACATAGTTCTTGCGCATTTTACTTTGTGATGCTGAATCGATAAGAGTTCTACGGTATTGCTAGCAATGCATAGGATTTGGTGTCTTCTTGTGCTTGGAATAGTGCCATTGTTGGGTCAAATATCCGTAGCTAATGGAATAGTTTCCTTTTTCCTGCTCTGTATGTATGTTTCTATATTTGGAATACAAATGAAAAGCATTTTTTTGGACTACTCTCAGTGAAGTAATGGAGCTTTCGGATTTCTACCCTTTGCTTTTGTATCTGACATCTTTTTTTTGGTAGATTATTACTCTGTACCATCACATGGCTTTAGGATTATTCCTGATGCGTACACATTATAGATCCAATGTGAACCGCTCTGATACCTGATGCTATAGATCCAATGTGAACCGCTCTGATACCTGATGCGTACAGATTACAGATCCCATGTGAACCACTCTGATACAACGCTTGAGTTTGTATCCGCCGTGTACTATATTTATTAGGTAATTCAGATTTGGCGTGTTTAAACTTAAGAGGCTACATTCTGTCTCAGTTATGTTGGATTAGATGTGTACATATTAATTCATATAATTTAAATCTCGCTCAAATTCTACAAGACTGCAGAGAAGTCTATCCTTGTACCGTGAACTCACATTGAAGGTCCCAGTGTTAGGTGGTGATCAAGAATTGGTTGGTAAGAACCATTCAAAATTCCTGAGTTGCGTATCCGATGATCTGCATAAACAGCTGCTCTTGATCACCTTGTGAGACCGCTTAGAGCAATAAATAGTAATTTGAATGATTTGCAGGGTGAAGTTCTTGGGCTAATGCCACGATCAACTTGGGCTAAGGTGCACATTCTTGGGCTAATGCCACGGTCATCTTTAGCTGAGGTAAAGTTGTTAGCCCTCATATTACTCTTCTTTGATGTTGTTGTTGTATTTGCTCAGAAAATGGTTAGAGTTTGCTTTCCTATTGAATAAATTTACAGTTTGATTGGTACCGAAGCAACTGAAGGACAAATCATTGAAGCAAGCAGGGATGACTGAAGGACAATTGCAGCGGCTGACTGAATAGAGAGCTATTGCCAGGGAGAACAGGGGCTTCACAGAATATGACTGGATCAGAATGGAGCTTGCTGCTATCGGTGAGTAAACTCTATGAAGTACTTTCGCCCTTCATGTTTTCAAACTTACATGTATTTTACATATACATTATGTAAGAATTAAATTGAGTTTTAGAGAATTGGATAGCTAAACCGATGAGCTGAAATATTATCATGACCATTGCTTTCAGTTTTGTTTGCCCACAGTTTGAGCTGCGATTTTTATATTTACATTGGTGTTTGGTTCTCATTATTGAAATCTATTATTGTTCGGTGTTTACCCTATTTATTAATCATGTATATGGATATGTTAGACAATGATAGCTTCACAACTTATGTAAGCGCCTCTAGGATACCAGGTGTGCGCTGATCAATACCATGATCCACGCCATCGCAGTAGAAAAAGCATGGGACCGCTCAGTCTGTGTTTAACCAATACTAATTACCGATATATAATACATACGACATGTATGACATAGACAATAGATTTATCTGCATCATACCTTGCTAATCATCTGATTATTAGCTTATCGGACCCAATGCCACCTTACTGTCTATTCCTAACCACAGGCTATACGGCGCGGCGTAGCGCGCAACCCACACTAGTAGGTCTCAACTCTCAATCGATACCAATTTACCATACCATGACACATGGCATCTTACTGGGCTATGTGCTTCTTGTTAAGCAGAGACCGGGAGAAGTTTCAAGGACTTGTATCTCCTCGATGTAATGTTCTTGAAATTAATAAAGCTTCCTTTATCCAAAAAAAAATGACAGACGACATCTAGGGGAGATTTCACTGTGTTTTCCAGGTATATAAACCATCACAGTTTGACACACTAGTTTGAAGTATTCACGTTACTGCAATTCCTGCAAACTGAATCTGGAAAAGGATCTGATTTACTCCGCAGATTCAGAACTAGCTACAATTTGGAGGGGGAAAGAGGTAATCTTCAAAAGTAATCTTAGAGATGATCTAAGAAACGGTGCAAAACAGCTATTTTTACAGAGAAGAACAGTATCTACAGTATAGGGAGGGAGGCACTCAGGACTGACCTGTACACCATTAGCCTTCAGGCGCAGTATCCTTGTGCAGTTTGCGCAGTCAGAGAGCCTCATCGGCTCCTCGCTTCTGCCTTCCAACTTGTGATCGCGCACAGGAGAGCGTGATTGGGCACCAAGTTCTTGTTAGGAACTCGCGATTTTGTCAGTGGTGACACGTCATTCTCGCACAGCCACATCTCAATCGCAACACGGTCGTACGAGTACCCATCAGATGCAATGCATGGATCCTGCATGACCCTCTGCAAGGCACAAGAACCAGGCCAAGCTTCACCTCAGATCCTTCAAAAGCAAAATAATGGATACAGCAAAAATACGAGCAAGCCTTGATATAGTATAAATTTTGAATCACCCACATTCTTACTAAAATTGGTGCATTCACTTTGCTCAAACAGATGCACTGCAACCGGTACCTTGAGTCTAGGGCAGATAAAATGGCTTGGTGATGCAGACGGGGCTGGCCTTACTGGGTCACAGACGGCGCTGGCAATATTGTTCAACCGTTCCAACTGTACGAGAACCTTACACTTTAGGTCAGGCCGATCCTTGCTTCGCATTTCCAAACAGCTTAGGCCAAGCTGAGCTAGCCCATGTGCTTCTTGCACAGGCCACTTCCCCGCACGCCTGTCCAAGAGATCGACAAGGCGGTCCTCTTCAACTGCTCGCTCCACAAGGTTGGCTAGTCCCACTCTCCCACTGGTGGTTTTGCAGTGAGCAGCTGCAAGAACACCATGCCCAGGGCGTATGTGTCAGATTCTGCTGATACTTGACCTGTCCTTTGGTACTCTGGGTCCAGGTAAAACAGTGTGCCAACTAGATCTGTGTCCTTGTAAATTGTGTGTGTCGAGAAGACGTCCCTTAACGGAAGCAGTGTTGAAAGGCCCACATCACCAATCTTGCTGGTGAAATTGCTGTCGAGGAGTATACTTGCGGGCTTGAGGTCACGGTGGATGATTGGCTTCGGATCCGAGCTGTGGAGGTAGACAAGAGCCAAGGCTATTTCCCATGCAACGCAGAGACGTTTGTACCATGGGAGTGGGGCTGTGCCTCCTTTGCGTTGCAGCCGATCCTCAAGGCTCCCATTCTCCATGTACGCGTGCACCAAGCAGGCTCTGTCCAGACAGGCACCCAGGAGCAGCAGCAAATGTGGGTGACGAATCTTACCCAAAATCTCAAGCTGTAGAAGAGAGGTATCGCATAAGAATTGCCTAGAGATAACGATGACCACCACGAGATTCCAAAGATGCTATCTCGCACTACATAGCACGGTGATCTAACATGTTTAGTTCCTTATCATGGGAGCATATCTGCAGACCTTAGCTCCGTTTGTTTAATTTTAGTACAGAGACTTAATTGATGAGAGCCTGAGATTATTTTTGTGTTGGGACTTAATTTCCAACGTTGTAATGATGCAGCGAATACCTCTTGTTTGAAATGTTTTCCAATGTTGAGTGCCTCTGAAAATGATGATGTAGCAAACTCCATCTCTTCCCATGTAAATGTTGAGTATGACTTGCTGTCCAATTCAAGAAGCTTTTCCAGCCTTTGCGTCTTATCAGCCTCCCTTGAAGCCCTTGGCTGCAAAATCTGCTTCTGCAAAGCTTCTCCTCTTGCAAGGCCCCTCACATACCTGGCCTGCGCCTCTACAGCGCACCGCTGCTCCCTCTCTTGCCGTGCTGCCTCATGGACCCTGTTGATCCTAGAGTGGACCTCCCTGAGCTGAGCTTCCTCTTCAGCACATCTTGCAGCTAAGTCAGTCATCTAACATTGTTATCAAGGTAAAAAAAGGTAAGCTTCTGTGAAGTGGAAATTAGGTAAATAACTAGTTATATATTTAACAACAGTACTTCTGAACTTACATGCTGAGAAGCACTGATGGACTCGTCCTGAACAAGTTTGCCCACTCCTTTAATATATCTGAGTTCAAGCCTCAGCTTTTCAGTCTCGCTATTGACGTCATACTGTGTTGGTAGCATAAATTATCGCAAAATCAGAAAAACAATAGCAAAACAGGCCCTAACTTGACCAGTTAAGAAGTTTAAATAGATCAGATATGTGACGTAATACAAGTGTTATATTTGTTGAATTACAGGAAACTACAAAGTGTCAATTTGGGAAGCCAAACGAGGGTAAACACTGTGTAAATCTTGGAAATACGTCGTTCCAGAACTGCTCTAGTACAGACAACTAATTGCAGGAGATATAAAGGTATGACTTGGATTCCATGTATGAAGGCTCAAACCTCATAATTCAGTAAAGATGCAGCGTTTGTAAAATTATAAAAGGTGCACTCCGAAACATGACTGACCTTGCCCTCTGAAAGCATCAACCCCTGCAGTGAACTGCTAACCATTGGAGCTTTGTCCGAGATGAGCAAGTTACTTGATCCAGAGATTTGACCACTAGTACATGGAATGCTACCTCGATTATTATCATCAACAGATATTGAAGTGCTTTCGGTTTCAGTGAGATATTCATGTAAAGAGCGTGGCCGATCATGATCGGCAGATGAGAAACTGTCCAGATTCTCCCCAGACAAGTTTGATCTAGAACTTCTGGAAGGTGTAATATCTGCATTGGATAAAAGGGAAAGTATATGGTGAAAGTGGACATATGGTAAAATCATGAAAGTAATCAAACAGGGGCATTGGATCAAACTTGAATGGTTCAGATTTAGGTGGAATCCCACCTTCTCCACTTAAAGTGTGGAATTTTGTAATTTTTCTAGGTGGTTATGTGTGAAACGTGTTTAAGTGAGGAGGTGGGATTCCACTTAGATCTGAACCATTTAAGTTTGATCCAATGCCCCTGTTTGATTACTTTCGTGATTTCACCATATGCCTACTTTCACCATATACTTCCCCTGGATAAAAAGGATAAATTTCTTGGACTGGTTTGTGTCTGAATTGGACAACTGAATTACTTCCATTCCAAGTTCTCATCGAAATGCAAAAAACCAAGTAGACAACATTTAGATCTTGAAAAAGAAACTAGGTGCTCGATGTTAAAGAAGAGAGAAGAAGAGATGTTTTTGCTATTCACAACTGTACATCTTATTGATTATTGAGGACACACCCACACATGCACACATGCACACGCAAAATTTAGTTTTAGCCTTTTAGGTATATACTCAACTATAACAATTCAAATAAAACACATACCTTTGAAAAAATATACTCGAATTCAAAGATTTTGAATAAATTTAAATCATATGCTTTGCTGATTTATATATAAAATCAACACATACCTACAGTCAAACTATTATCAAAAAGGAAAACACTAGTTTGAATTTCAGTTCAAACTTGTTTGAACTAGTTAGTAAACTAGTTAAAACTCAACATCCTAGAAATTTCAAAAAAAAAAAAAAATTGCATGCAGTACATAAGGGAATTTACCCGTTTTGGATCATGATGTGCGCGCGCGCATGCACGTTAATGGGCCTCATGGGCCAAGATTCTATACACACTCTTAACACTCCTGACTTCTCCAAGATTAGAAAACATGCTTCCTGTATCAGCTTTATAGAGTACAAGGAGAGTTCTATACAATTACTCCCGTAGGTTCAAAGTTGGAAACATTCATCATGCTATCTTGGCAATATAATGGAATTTTTCAGAGTGAGAACTTCACCTGATGTTGATGGCTTATCATCTGAATGAAGTTCACAATTGGAACTATCGTTGGCCTGGAATAGCTCAGAACACTTGCCACCTTCCAAGCCAGGAGAATAGACCACAGACAAGCCACCTTTTGAGACAGCATATACTGTACAAAAGATTGGAACACTTTTGCAAATTCGAAAGGCCGTCCTAGTGCCCTTGAACTTTCTAACACATTTCCACCGAATCATCACCATTTCATGTACATAATTCATCATTGATTAGTATACAGCAAGTTTTGAGTACCTAGCAAAGTTGCCCTGAGAAGAGACACCAACAACAAGCTTGTGGATTTGGTGTGCTAAGATAACATTGGAAATGCTTCCTGCCACATCGTCACCCTTGACAACCAATACTTCAGCTTCAACCTGAACAATGAGGCATCAGGAAATGAATGCTTACACTTGTAAAGCAGGGAGTTAAAAACTAGAAGTATCATTGCCGACTAAAGCTCAGTCCTGTTCTGATAAATTTCTCTTTTCTTTTGAAAGTACTATTCTGAACAAAATTGATTTTGCGAAAGATGCAACCTAGATATTATTATGTATTCTCTCTAAACAATTTATTTCAGTATTCTTTTATGGGCACCAGTTGCACTTGAGAATGTGAAATTTTGGAAAGAAAAAGAGAAAACTGTCTTGAATGGCAGCCTCATACCTTTTCATCGCACATGTTCTTGTAGAAAAGGAGCATCGTTTGGGCCTGACATTTGACTTCCTTCTCGTATGCGCTGGCAATGTCACCCCGCACTTTATCAATTGGGATATAGTTGCAACAATATTTACAGTGGCAACAATATTTACAAACAAAGCATACATTAATTTGCAAATATGAAGAAACCCATCTAGAGTGCACACTTACTAGGGGTTGGAACAGCTGAAACCTTTTCCAGGGCATGAATAAGAATGAACCTAGCCCTTTCCTTGGCGCCAAAGTTTTTCAGAGCCCATTGCACAGCGTACTTGCTGGATTTGGAGCTGCTCAAAGCCAACCCAACAGTCAGAGAGGGATCGTTGATCTCGGCTTCATCTTGGGTGGCCATGGTTTTTGCAACTAGCAATGCCTATTTCCCTTCCACAAGAGCCGCTACACCAGGCAATATGGTATGATCAACAGCCTAAATAATTGAATTGTGAGTCCAACAGTTGTATTACCCTGTTAAGCTTGCGGCGGTATTAAACGACTGCGAAAAAAAAAAACCCTACTACTATATTCCCTTGTATAATCTAGAGCTCAGTAATCGCAAGGAAGGATATGCTCCTGTCATCCGCAGAAACTCTTGGACTTGTTCATCACCATCTACAATGTGGAACGAATCATCGTACCCAACCGGAGAAGAAACCCCACACAACACCACATCCAGAGGATGGAGCAAGAAACGAGACAAGGCACCGCTGCTTGGAACACGCGCGCTCGCGCCGTCGGGCGGGCGGAGCACACACCAAGACTAAGGAGGGCAAACGAGTGATATTGCGGACGAACGGAAATCGGAGAGGGATCGTGTCCCCTACCCGCACGCATCCGCAGCTCGTCTACTTAGACTATCTGTAGCAATTTCTCTTTATTCCCTTCTCTTCCCTTATTTCTTTTTCCATATTTATTCTCTTCATTCCTATCATCTCCAAAGAAGATCCTTTCAAACGCTTTGTATAGTTGAAGAGAATGTGAAGGGCAAGTGAATTCGTTGAAGTGTTGAGATCCGTCTGCAAGAGATTTGAGAGGGAAGTGATATCACGGAGATAGTCTTATGCCCATGCCACTTGGGGGGAAAGCGAAAGGGAGAAAGGGGATTTGATCAAGAGGAAATAGATTGTCTGCCGTTACGGCCTCGCGTGGGGCCCACGCTGCAATGGCCCAATGGCAGAGGCCGTGACAGCAGGAGATCTGCATGCGTCGCGAAGATGCCAGGAGGGTGGAAGAGGCAGGTATGTGAGACCCATGGCGTATACGGGCCCAGTTGTCAGGACGTATTCCATGGAAAGACAGAGCAGACGGAGAGAGCAGCGGCAACGATGCCCCGGAGCCTCTGGACCTCGGCGTGGTGGTCCTCGCACCCTCCCACCTCCACGCCGCCGCCGCCGCCAAATCCGTCCGGCAGGTGAGGTCTTCACCCGATTCCTCCCAATTTTGAGCTAGAAACCACCGCCCCAGTTCCCAAAGTTAGCAGCCAAGTGTCGACGACTTGAAGCACCCGTTGTTGGGAACTGAACCACAAAAACTTTAGAATAATTTTCTTTTGACTGCCTCTCACTGTATTCACTTGTAAAATTGTGATCTACTCCTCAATTTATATCCAAAACTACAGTCCTAATTAATGAAATATAATTCTACTTCTTTATTCTAATCGGACACCTCATTCTAAACTTTCTTAATACAAACTTTTAAACTAAAACTTCTCTATTACAAGATTATTTCTATCAATCACTCTCTTAATCTTGTAATACCTTTGATCACACCGATCTTCTCTCTCATCTCCAAGGACTTGCCATGTGCACTATTTGTACAGTTGTGAATACCTTTAATCTTGTAATACCTTTGATCACGCCGATCTTCTCGCTCATTCTATGTGCACGAACTCCTTCGCGTTGTCTCGCCTGCGTACGTGAAATAACGTCCTCCTCTTCGAGTCGCCTACACCCGCACCCACTTAGTGCCTCTGCGCGCCGACGTCTGTGCTGCACCCATCTGGTGCCTCTGCGTCCTCTTGATACCTATGCTACGGTACTACGGCAAAAACACGATGCAAAACAAAATACGCCGAGCGTTTAACTATTATTATTTTCAGAAGCCTTTGCTTTACTTCTTGCATCACCCTCACGGTGATTTGTTGGCTTGGTTTTGCTAGGGCTTGGCTTCCCTCCAGCTGACATCTCAATTTTCGACCAAGCCACCATCTCTACCGACATGACCTTCCTACGGAGCCACCTCTGAGGTCGGCGGCCGCCTCATCTTTACGTGGGCTATAATTTTGTTTTAAAAATCGTTACTGTGGCTACAGTAGATTATACTCTGCTTTTCTGATCTGCTTCTCTCGCTTCCTTAGAGCATCTCCAACAGTTCCTAATATTTAGACTCCCAATATTCTTAGATTGGGACCTTCCTAAAAAAATTTGGGTCTACAAAATACCTTATTCTCCAACAGTTCATATATTTTCTCCCAAAAACACCTTTGAATTGGTCCGTGGGCCATCCCGCGCCGAATAATGTTGATTGGGAGCAGACTGAAAGAGCGCACAAAAATGAGAGTCGGGGTGCTGTTTTTGGGTGTGCCAAAATTTAAGGAGCTAGAAAGAGGAACTGTTGGAGTACTTTTTTTTGCAATCAAGCCCAAAATCAGGTTTTAGGAATGGATTTTAGGCACGGTTGGAGATACTCTTACGTACGGCCGCTGGGAAGCATGATCAATCTGCTGCTTCTGTTCTTAGATTTTGATGTTGCTTGCTTTTTCTCCCCAGTTGCAAGGAAGATGCATGAGCTCTCTGATTCCTTCTCTGTTTTCTTAGGGACCGCTACTACTGGGTGTGAGCACACGTCGCGTGCGCTGCTTCTTTAATTGCTTTGAGCCTCCATCTCTGATTTGATTGCTATTGAAGCCTCCGGACGACGAAGGCTGGCTTCTCACGCGACGACTCCTGCCGCTGGGAGACCACGTGCCGTCGCTGCTGCCACCTGCCGCTGCACTTTGCGTCTCTGTGCGCCTCGTAATTGCTGCTCTCACGCTATGGGTATGTGCGGTATTTTAGATACCTGATGGATACCCGTAGGTGAAAATTAGAACTTCAATTCAACCCAAACCCATTTCCAACAAAATTTCATTTCCAGAATTCTTCTTCTGTGCATGAGTGTTCAGAGCATCACATACTATACTTTCTAGCCGTCCATCTTGCATAACAAAATTGGTAGCCTGAACCAAGTGAAGAGTCTTGTCAAAAGAAAAATTAGAGTCAGTAACTGCTTGTTCAATGTCCATATGCCGTAATATATCCTTTGGTTTAACAGCATGGCAGAATAGTGAATCAAATTGATCCCTGCCTGCATCTGCACAACCTCCTGAAGTGAAGTGCAAGTCCTCTCTGCGCTTCCACATACATCAGATTGCATGACCACCAATGCTGGGAAGCATGATCAATCTGCTGCTTCTGTTCATAGATTTTGATGTTGCTTGATGGTTTCTGATAGTTCCTCACTTCATCATTGAAATCCAAAGAAGAAGCAATGTTAGCAGTTTTGTTTTGCAGTACAATGGTGGGCACAGAGTATGCTTCGACATTATGAGTTAGTTCACAGGAATGGGTAGAAACATCTCTAATTCAGTTGGTTGGGTGATGAATCCAGGTTGCTGTCCACATCCATTATCCTCTATTGGTACCTGAAGCAGCTCCACAGATGAATGCTCAATGAGTTCTTTCCAGAACTAGATACTCCAACTTCCTCATCGATGTAAATATCCATATCCTCTGTTTTGATTTTGCCAAATGCACTACTCGATGGGCAATCGCTGTTCGTGCGTTCATCCAACAAATGTACGTCCCAAATGCACCGACCATGGCAGACTTCATGAGCTCGCGCTGCCTCGAGCCAAGATGGAAACCCGACGAGAGCCACTACTCCATTCATACCTTCCTGTACATGCACCTCATCCATGGTCCCCATCGATTAAAGATTGTGACGGCGCCTCACCACTTGCCCGGGGTAGAGTAGATGGTGAATGGTGATGCGGCGAAGGATCTATGCATTTCGTCGAGCAGTGAGCGGCTCGAGCGGAACCCAAAATGAAATTCTGATGCAAGTCCTTCTCTTCTAAGCCTCCGGACGACGAAGGCTGGCTTCTCACGCGACGACTCCTGCCGCTGGGAGACCACGTGCCGTCGCTGCTGCCACCTGCCGCTGCACTTTGCGTCTCTGTGCGCCTCGTAATTGCTGCTCTCACGCTATGGGTATGTGCGGTATTTTAGATACCTGATGGATACCCGTAGGTGAAAATTAGAACTCGAATTCAACCCAAACCCATTTCAGGTATCTGATCCAAAGAACCGTGGGTCTGATTATCATCCCTACTGGTGTTTGTGATGACATAGCTGAGGAGCCCGACGATTTTTTTTGGAAATAGTATTTTTTTAGTGAAGAATTACAGAAATAATATACCAAATTAAAAAATTACAAATATACACACCTGTCACGATTTAAATTGGCGACAAGTCTCCGTCGTCAATGGTTATAAAAAGCTGTCGCCAATGGTCATAGCTCTCTGTTGCCATTTGAAATAGCGACAGATACTCCGTCATCATTTTAATTGGCGACAGAGACCTGTCGCCAATTTAAATAGTGACATATATGTGTTTTTGTAAAATTTTAATTCGGCATATTGTTTGTGTAAATTTTTTTAAAATATTATTAAAAAAATAATTCGGAGCCCGACTGCGATTTGTGATTACCTATGCAATGCACGATGCCTCGATGAGAGTTTCTACATTATTCATTACTAGACATGGTAGCGTGCTATTACACGCCGTGCTGTGTGGACGTGAAAATAGGGACGGGATATAGGTAAGATAGTAAAGATGTATATAAGTGTTAAGACAAGTATACGCACAGGTGAAGCATTGACTGTGTGGAGAAGGTGATTACGGTGTCCATAGGGTGACAGGTATGGTTAGCTCAGTGATAACGTGCGGTTGGTTATATTGCGTAAGGTCAGCGTATTGACGTGAGTTTTGTGCGTGTATCCACCGTGTTAACAGAAGAGGTGTGTGCGGATGTGCGTTATAGCAACTAAGTTTGAGTTATGCGCGTGATGCCGCCGCGTGAGAAAATCGACCCAATTTTTTCGCAAAAATCGCAATTCCGGTCTATTGTGTCGAAGAACCGCGCTGTGGCGAATCTGCGGAATTACGGGGTATTTTTTTGCAAAATAACTAGCGAAAGGACTTGTTCGTGATCTGTAGGAATATCTCTTTCAGCGAATTACTCGGAAAATATTGGAGACCGAAATTTGGAAAACCGAGGTGGGAAAATAGTCCAGAGGAAAAGCGGCGAAAATTATCGAGACGACAACCTTCTTTTATCGAGCCTAACACTCTACACGTTCATCGAGTAATAATACATGTTTAAAAAATATCGAGATCGAGATGGAAAAGCGGTAGGAAAGAGTCTAGAGATAGATTGCACATATTTCTAGTGATGAAAAACATTTTTCGGGTAAAACGGAGAAAGGACCTAGGCGTGAGAGTAATAATACATGTTTAAAAAATATCAAAGATCGAGATGGAAAATCGAGTCGGGGAAAGAGTCTAGAGATAGAACTGCACACATATCTCTGGTGCGAAAACATTTTTCCCGGGAAAAACGGAGAAAGGACCTAGACATAAGGAGCAATGGCCTGTTTGTTACGTTTTTGGACCTGTCCGCTATCCTGAAAAATTAGAAAGGGCTTGCTCGCGATTTGGATCTAACGAGAGCCCTTTTCCGTAAAATAGCGCGCGAGGGACCCAAACGCGATGAAGGAAAAAATATCTTCCCCTCACAAAAATCGCGAAGGACCTACTCGTAATCTCTAGGAACCTATCCGTAATTTGAAGAAACAGAGGAGCTTTTTTGCAAATGCACGTAGGGTGACACTTGGCTGCGCTCTCCTTCCGACATTCCCAGGCAACATTATATGTGTTATATTCACTTGATCCGGTGGCCTTTTTGGGCTTTGCATTTTCAGCTGATAAAAGAACATCTCTTTGTCTGGCAAAATTATCTGCAGAACGCTTTTCCGTCTTGGGAGGAGACAAGGAAGCTGTACCGTGCAAATACGGTAAGGCCATTCTTAGTGAGAGTTTCAATTGAGTTTTATTCTCATTAAATGACATGACACAACATTATGTTTGGTAACATGACAAGATAATTATAAAGAGAGATATAGCGAGAGTTTCATAGGAGGTGAGAGAGTTTCATCTAGATGAAACCTGAGATACACAGTTATCTAGATAAAAGCTGATGTGACACTCTTAGAAACTGAGAAATGAAACTATGCATTGGAAATGGTCTAACTGTAAGTTTTCTTTCTTTTGCACTAGATTTAACAGTTGTAGTACAGCATGTTTCAGTATTGGATTCGAATGTTGTTTCCAGAGAACTGTTTATTGCAATATTGCCTCTTATATTTTTTTTCTTAAGGATGCTGTCTCTAATCGCTTTGAGTTTGGACCTCGATGCTGACCTCTTTCAGAAGAGTGGTGCATTTAACTGCACGTCAACATTTCTTGTGTTATTGCACTACCCAGGTGCATTATTGGATTTCCTTTTATACCATATGAA
This sequence comes from Guadua angustifolia, assembly GCA_036346375.1. Lineage (NCBI taxonomy): Eukaryota > Viridiplantae > Streptophyta > Magnoliopsida > Poales > Poaceae > Guadua > Guadua angustifolia. Next base: position 20,922,065 of record CM070518.1, on the reverse strand, counting down.
ATAATCAAAGTTATATTTTAAATGAAGAAATTTTACAGTGCATTATACTGGTAATATATAGTGAATAATAGAAAGTAGATCTAGCCATTGATTTGTTAAGGGTAATTTTACTACTCTACTACCAATGGAAGTATAAATAAATTCTAGCTAATCTGATCTATTTGATCAAAAGAATGAACGATTTATATTAAATTTTGTATACCGTAAAAGATCTCACTAAATGATATGCAACGGATGTTACTGCATCGGGTTGAAGAACTCACCGCTCGTTCAAACGCCCTAGTTCGGTTGTAGCCCGGTCGTAAGCTTGTCGCCGAAGAAGACTTCGCCGCCAACGCCTTTGAGTTGGTCATTGTTGTGAGCCACCGCCTTGAAGCATGCAGCCTCGAGATAAGAATTGGCAAAAGCCCTTTCCTCTCCAAAGACCTCTCCCTTTATTCTCTCCTCCCAACCGCATGCATGCATGCAGATCCTCATTTATTGGAAATCCTATTTTATTGCTTCCTTTCCTAACTAACCTCAGTCGCCTTTATTCACGCCAATTAGGCAAATACCTAACCTGCCTTATGGCTTAGGCCCATGCCGCCGACAAAGACCTGCACAAGGCGGCCCTAACATCACTCCTTCGAATTCAGCTTGTCCTCAAGTCGACAACAGAAAAGAACGGAGAGTAACCGCGTCCCATCCAAGTAGCTTTTCCTCGCCGATTCACCCGTCCAATGTACCAAGAATCGACGGTGGCCCTCCACAAACCAACACCCAACAATCGGTATGGTTCGGCGATCCACGTTGGCAGCAGAAGAAGGTCATCCTAAGATTCACCATCTCTACCGTGGAGTGCCCTTAAAGCGCTTAAGCAAGGAGACATGGAAGACATTATGGATTTTGGACCGCTCGAAGTTGAAGTTTATAAGCTACGGCACCAATCCGAAGAACACGGAAGGGCCCATAAAAACGAGGAGACAACTTGGTCCAAGCCGAAGATCCACGAGTCGAGCGCTGACGGTGACGTTGGAGCTTCAACCAAACCCAGGATCCCACCTCAAATGACTCATCTCGATGCTTGCCATCATAATACTGTTTCATCCTGTTCTGCGCTTGGAGCAACTGAAACTTGGCCTGTTGGAGGAGAGCATCACGGTCCACGAGCGCACAATCCACCGAATCAATGGAAGTAGCGCCTTGTTGATATGGTAGAAGGGGTGGTGGTGCTCTTCCATAAACCAATTCAAATGGTGTGAGGCGATGGGCAGAATGGAAGGACGTGTTATAACAGTACTCTGCCCAAGGAACCCACTGAGCCCAAGAAGAGGGATTGGACGCGGCCAAGCAGCGCAGATACATTTCAATAGTCCTATTGACGACCTCTGTCTGACCATCGATCTGGGGATGGTAAGCCGTGGAGAGCAGTAAGGTTGTCCCACTCCGCTTAAACAACCCTTGCCAGAAAGCACTAAGGAACACCGGATCCCGATCGGAAACAATGGATTCCGGAATGCCATGCAATCGCACAATCTGGTCAAAGAAGAGTTTTGCCACCGCAGAAGCTGTTGCCGGCCTAGTGAGGGGCAAAAAGTGGGCATACTTGGATAGCCGATCAACCACGCATCAACAAAGCAGTTTACCTTGCGATTTCGAAGGTCGGTGATGAAATCCATGGAGATATCACCCAAACTTGATGTGGGATATTCAAGGGTCAGAGGTGCGGTACCGAGCTTGAGTACTTGCTTTGTGTTGTTGACAAATTGCACACTTGGCCACAATTTCTCGCACGGTCGCTTTCTAATGCTCCCACCAGTACATTGCACGGAGTCGATGAAGAGTTTTCTCACTCCCCTCATGTGTCAGATCATGCACCGCTGCGACCATGTTCTCTATTAAAGGAGACGAGCTGGGTACCCAGAGCTTACCATCTCGGTAAATCAGCCCCTCTCTAACCTCCCATTGCACCTTCGGTGGTGTCTGATCCGAACTGGGCTCCTCCACCTGACTGTTAATCTGCGCCACCTTCTGTTGTACCTCTGGATCTTGCTTCAATATCTCCAGCCACTGCTCACGAGTCACCTCCGTCCAACCGAAACAACAGACATGTCCTATGGCCTCCGGTCCGTGACAAAGCATCCGCGACTGATTGTGCTTGCAGTGCTTGTACTCAACTCTAAGTCGAAACCCATCAACTTACTCAACCAAAGTTGTTGTTATGGGGTGATCGAGGCTGTTCCAGCAAAAATTTGAGACTCCATGGTCCGTCGGATCGTGAATTCCTTGCCCCATAAGTATGGCCTCCAATGACGTCACGCCTTGATAACCCAATAAGTTCTCGCTCAGATCGCGCGAAGCCTGGTGGCGCCGCCGCTTTCTGCTAAAATAAGCAATCGGATGGCCTTGTTGCTGAAGAACGGCCCCGATCCCGGTTCCCGAAGCATCACATTCCACTTCAAAGGACGACGAAAAATCCGGCATCTGCAATACGGAGCTGAAGTAAGTGCTGCCTTCAACCGTCCGAACGCCCCCTCTGCTGCTGTATTCCACACAAAATTCTTCTTCTTTAACAGCGTCGTCAGCGGATCTGCGATGGTGGCATAGTCTTTGATGAATCTCCTGTAGTACCCAGCCAAACCCAAAAACCCACGCACTCGATGGCCATCACGGCGGGCCACTTTCATCGCTCGAGTTTGGCGGGATCCGCTGCCACTCCCGTGTGTGAGATAAGATGTCCCAAGTACCCAATCTGCTCTTGTGCAAAGGTGCATTTCGATTTCTTCAGATACAACTGATTCTCCGAATCGCACTAATATCGCTCCCACATGATCCTTGTGCTCTGAAGTGTCTCTGCTATATATCAATATATCATCAAAGAATACCAACACGAACTTACGCAGAAAGTCCCGAGTACTTCATTCATCAATGCCCGGAAGGTGGAAGGCGATTGAGACGCACCAAACGGCATCATGAGAAATTCATAGTGTCCATGATGCGTCCGGAAGCCGCCTTCTTCAATGTCGACTTTATTCATGCGAACCTGATGGTAACCAGACCTCAAGTCCAATTTAGTGAAATAGCGGGCACCTCCGAGTTCATCCAGAAGCTCTTCTATGACTGGTATCGGAAATTTATCCTTGATGGTCTTTGCGTTCAGGGCCCGGTAGTCCACACAAAATCTCCACGTTCCATCCGCTTTCTTCACTAGCAAGACAGGTGATGAGAACGGCGGGCTTGGCAACGATAATGCCTCTTTGCAAAGATCTGCTCACATTGCCTCTCTATCTCATCCTTCTGTCTGTAAGGGTACCGATAGGGTCTAACGGCCACCGGGTTTGTTCCTGTTTCCAATGGGATGCGGTGGTCACAGGCTCGGGTAGGAGGAAGTCCCTGCGGTTCTGCAAAAACATCCCCAAACGAGTTCAGAAGGGACTCGAATACTTGAGCCTCGTCTCCACTGATCTGCATCACTCCCGCTCCTCTCTTTTTGCGCAAACCCTGCAGTTTCACCTCCTTCCCTTGGTCTTCAAACTCCATGGTTAATTCTCCAAAATCCCACCTCAGACTACCCAATGTTTTCAACCATTGGACTCCCAAGATCAAATCAAAAGTATCTACTGGAAGCACCGTGAATGGTGCTGAAAATCGCCTATTTTGAATGGTGAAGTCCACCTCCATGTGTCCCAAACAGGGCAGATGCCACCCATCCGCCACCTTGACTCGCAGATTCCCTTGCATTCCAGTCCTCACCCTTCCTTCCACTTCTAACTGCCGCGCAGCGTAAGCACTGATGAAGTTGTGCGTACTACCGCTGTCAATCAGTCCCAACCACTTCTTGCCTTCCATCTCAACCTCCACTTGCATTGTTTCCCCTTGCTTAGGTCCTACTGCCGCAATCATGGACAGGGCCGCCTCCACTGCTACCTCAGGTTCAAGCTCTTCTTCCCCAAACTCTGCCGCCTCCTCTTCTTCCACTTCCAGATGAAACAGCCTCTTGCATTTGTGTCCACGGGTATATACCTCATCGCAGTTATAACAAAGTCCTTTCGCTCTCCTTTCCGCCACTTGATCAGCTGTCAACCGAAGACGATGTGGATTTGAACCTGCTGTGCTCTGAGTGCTGATGGCAGGTGCAACTCGCGCTGATCCTCCGCTCAGACTGCCACCTCCTGCTGAAACCCCTTTGCTGGCCGGACTAGAGCCTCCCTGAATCCTGCTGCTCGCCGGCATCACTCCTCCCACTGCCGTTCCAGTTCCCCCTCCATTCGCCGATGCTCCACCATCATGGAGTCTTTGGGCCTTGAGCATTCCACTGCGGGACATCATGTCTCTCCCATGACCGCTTGTGTCCATCACGCATGGCCTCGGTGATCCAAGCCTCCTTCCTTGCTTCGCCTCTCTAGCAGCCGACGACTTCCGCTAGGTCACGTGGTCGCTCCTTGCGACCTCATGCCCGGCAAGACGGCACGCCATGAATAGCTCAATCGATCCGGCCTCCTCATTCTTGGAACCCTTGTCAACAACCTCTGGAATTCTTTTGCATATTCATCCACACTCTGGTTGTCTTGTTTGAAATTTGCTAAGTCCCCTAATGGTCCCACACTAGATTGGCGCGTGAACCTCTGTATGAATGCCTCATAAAAATCCTCCCAAGCAATCCACTGTGCTTCTTCTTGCCAATTATCTAGCACATCTTGCGCCTCTCCAGTTAGATGCAACCCGGCAATCTCTACCCATTCCTCCTCCTTAATCTTGTGAACGCGAAAATAGCGCTCACAACGACGCAGCCAGCTTAATGGATCTCCCTGGCCGTCGTACTCCGGCAAATCCAGCCGAGGTAGGCGGGGATTCCACCGTCGATCCTCCTCCTCTTCCCCGACCTGGTTCCTCTCGCTGGAGTCCTCTCATTCCGCAGCGCCCTCCCCGCCACCCGGCTCCCTCCTCTCCATGCTTTGATGCCTCTCATGTGCGCCTTCCTGTCATTCCTTGGGATCGCCCATCCTAGGGTCTGCACCCAACGGCTCCTCTCCTGTTCTTCCACCATCTTGCCTTTCCAAGACCTCATCATCTCCCCAAACATCTCCTTCAATTCCTTGATGTCGGCCTTCATCGCCTTCATCTCCTCCTCAAGTCCGGTCATTCTCCTTCCATTTGGATCGAATCACACGCCCTTCGACGTGTCTTTACTCGATACCAAATTGTTACAGCATCGGGTTGAAGAACTCACCGCTTCGGTAAACGCTTCTAGTTCCTGTCAGTGGCAGTCGTCAAGCTTTGTCGTCGAAGAAGACTTCGCGCGCCAAATACTTTTGGAGTTGGCTGTTGTCGGAGCCACCGCCTTGAAGCATGCAGCCTCCAGATAAGAATTGGCAAAAAGCCCTTTCCTCTCCAGCACCTCTCCCCTTTATTCTCTCCTCCCAACCGCATGCATGCATGCAGATCCTCATTTATTGGAAATCCTATTTTATTGCTTCCTTTCCTAACTAACCTCAGGCTGCCCCTTTATTCACGCCAATTAGGCAGCCCGCCCCAACCTGCCTTATGGCTTAGGCCCATGCCGCCTGACAAAGACCCTGTCAAGGCCGGCCCTAACAACGGAGTAATAGATACATGCTCGATGTTGCGTTTTGCTATCTTCTTGTCATGTCGTGGTTGCTCACAGTTGCTTGGATGGCTTCTTCTGATCTTATTCATGTACGTAATGCTCCATAAATATGCTAGAGAAACTTTTAAATCTGCTTTATATGAACACAAATGGGTGCAATGCAACATAATGTTAATTCTAGAGAACAGAGAGCTTGACATCCTCCTAGTCCTATGTGATGTTGCTTGGGTGTGCGTTTGGGGACTGGGGATTTGGAAACCTTACTAATGTGTTTACTAAATGTACAGTGCAGATTTATACTTGCATTATCTCGAGTGTATTTGTTGCTAAAACTTTGCGTAATCTTAAGTGCATTTGTTACTAAAACTTTGCATCTAAGAACCTTTTCAGTTAAGAACAACTAAATGGTTATATATTATACTAGCAGCTGCAGCAATGTCTATGCAGATCTATGCGATCTTTCTTCTTGATAGTTCAAAGGAATTATATTGCTGCTATATACTGGAGCATGGCCTATGACTATGAAAAGAAAAATCTCCAAAGTGGCATTAATGTAAGGTACAGGAGCTCCTTGGGTAAGTTAGTTTTGTTTTGTCACTTTTGTGCACTGTTCCAGTTACCTATTTTTATACCAGAAAGTGGGATATAAACAAAAAAAAAATCATGAAGCATTTTTTAGTTCCTTCCAGCAATTTTTGTTTCAGCGAATTAAGTCAACTAACTGTGTTTCCTTTTTAGTGTGGTGTGGAGTGAGTGAGCAGTATTTTTCCCCTTTAATCTTATTTCTTCATTCTATCAAATGGAAAATAATATTGATTAATTCAATGCAAGTGAAGTAAATGAGTCTGATAACTGAAATTATGGCGCATCAGCTCATTCAGATTGCGGAATGATAACCCTTCAAGCAACCGATGGCATCTCTGGTCTGCAGGTATGCCAATTTTTTGAAAACTTTTATATTCATCAACTCCAGTTCAATTCTCTTTTTGGATAGTCACTCATGTAAACAATATATACTCACTTTCAAGCAATGAAAAGATGACTCGTAGTAACCTCATCGTGTTTGCATGTGTACTCTGCATTCTTACACTATTGTGATTTGTGAGTGTACAGATATGCAAGGAGAATGATAGGAATCTCAGCTCTGGGAAGATATTCATCACATTAATGGGTAAATATTTCTGTTGTAATTTTCATGAATAGCAAGTACAGATGTAGTATTAGTCTGGTGCCCGTCACACTGAATATATCTTAGAAACTTTGAGATTTGCTTCTTGCTTTTGTTCTGTTAACTTGTCAGGCCCCTGTTTTTCATGCTCTTTAGATAAATACTCTCAGGTATGGTACGATCTTACCAATTGTGATGTACTTGTAGGGCCCTTATTGTCAACATTAGCGATTTGCTAGAGAAGTGGACGAATTGTGCGATTTGCTAGGTACCTTTGCTGATCCATTCTATGGTTGTGCAGAAGCTATCATCTACTGTAGTAACATTTGTCAGTACTTGCACCTGGGGAATATTTTTCTGCAACTCTGCATGGCTAAATATGATAAAATATACAACACATTTCTTATCAATGAGTTGGTTTTGGCTTGTCAACATCATGAACATGCATTTTTAGGTAACGTGATGAATATATTAGACTATGGTAGCGTAGTCATGGAATTTGTATTAACAAGGCTCTTTTGGAGCTCTTTCTGTATGCCTTGTGCACATTTTGTCCCAAGTCATGTCTAGGAAAATAAAAACTTGTATACAAATTTTGCTTGTTATGTGCTTTATCTGTAACTTGTAGATCTACACTGGTTGTGTTGTCGCTGTTAATCAAGAGCGATATTCTCCAAGTAATTTTCCTTCTTTAGGGGTTTCTGCACTGACTGAGTTCAATTTACAGCCTTTAACTCCTGGATAGTCCCTTTTTTTCATGGGAGAAACCACCACCAATGATCTAGGAGAAGCACTCCAGCCAATATAAATGGCATGCTTAATGTTACTGGTGAATGTAAAATGAGTTATTGTACATACGTTTTGCACGTTTTGGAATATATCAGGTAGCTTTCTTTCTTGATCCAAACCTTGATTTAGTGGCCCAGTACTGCTTGGAAAGAAGTTCTACATACAAATAGTCCTCCGTTATTATCATTCCCATTCAGTTTGCTTTTGTTTGACGTGGCCAAAAAAACAAAAAAAAACTATTTATATGGTACTGTGTCGCAGCTGATGTATCTTGTGCTGCAGCATTATTTAATAAATTTGAAGGTACGCTAGTATCTTGCAAGAGATGCTTTGTCCAACCGCATCAACAGAATAATATATACGCATGAAGATTTGGAAGTTGGTAAGCACTTCCTCTCTAGTCTCTATACATCTTGTGCAACCTCCATCTTGCATAACACTGGATGAGAATCTCTTCATATTTTTTAAAAAAAATAAAGGGGTCATTCGGTTGTGAGCCATCCTGGTTTTATTTCGTATTATGATTCTTTCCTGGTTCAAATATGTAGGTAGTATATCTTTCCTTGGCAAAAGAAAACAAACTCTTTAGAAGAGAAGTAACTGCCAACTGGCCTTTGTAAAAACGGTTGTGTGCAATTGCAGAGACCGGATGTTTATCTTTTATCAAAAAAAAATGGTGTGCGCTGTTCACCTTATCCTACATTCTTCGGGTCTGTCATTTTTACCCTGATTGTTAAATGACTATTAGAACTTCGGGCAACAGAGATAAATGTCCATGTGGACTTCGTGTTTAGCTTAGAACAAAATTTGTCAAACTTTTTTTCTAAAGTTATCCAATCGGTTGGTTCGATACTAGAAAAGCTATTTTAATAGTTTTGAACAGATGCGGGCCGAGTCTTGGCTCGGTTGGTGAGTGCACGCCTTCCCGTCTACACGGGCGTCTACGACGTCGAGTGCAAGCGAGTGGTGTGTGTGTGGAAAGGGGGTCATGTGCATATGTTTATAGCTCGACGGCTATTTTCCTTCTCTAGCGAATGCTAAAGCTTCATACCATTTTTTTTTTAAATCTGAGCAGATAACATTGCAAGTACAGATACGGTGTCTTTTTAAAATCTGAGCAGATAACATTGCTAGCAGAGATAAGGTGTCCTTGTTTCGTGCTTAAAGTAATTTGATAATGTGGCATACAGTGCTTACACCGACACTAATGTCCCCCGGTTTTAGAAGTGGACAAATATGTTACGTCTTGTGAGCTACTGTGATGGATTCCTTTTGACTTGTAGGTTACTTCAGATCGACTGAGCTTTCGTTCTATAATACTACTAATAACTAACGTGGTGTCTCGTTCGCATCCTCGTGGCCCCGCAGCATATGCTTGTTTAACTTGTCTAACTTTTGCCCTTAGTGAGGAACTGATCCTTTTCTTTTAGGGTTGGATTAACCTTATGAAATGTCTCAAAATGATGCTCTATTTTTTGTTAGGCACATTGAAGGGATGATACAGAACATTAACGCTTCTTGAAATCCACAGACATCTAAAGTACTGAAAAACAAACGGAAAAAAAAATCTCTCATCAACTCCTAAAACGTCTCTCTTTTAACCCTTGTGAAAGCGGGAATTTCATAGCATCCTTCTTGAAAATTATATATAAGGAAAATTATACGGTTTTTTTTTTTTGTAGATTCATAGATTCTGAGCTCTAACTTCCAAAGCAAGCACTTATATAATCCCTCCGGTCACGAAACAGTGACGCCTAACGTACATGCAGTCAAACCTTATTAGTTGTGACCATATACATTGCTTATTAATTTGTCCTTAAAAAATGCTTTCATAATATTACAACTTTACTATCATTTTGAAAAATACGATAAATGAATTTAGGGTGTGTTTGGTTGGTGGAATGAGATTGAATACGATGAGATGATCCTGTACCATTTGGTTATATTATTTTGGATGAATGGAATTGTTCAATATCTATAGAGAATATTCCTCCAATTTGTATCATATTGTATCTTATTGGATTCAAACAACCAAACACACAAATGACAAATGGTACACATCGTATATCTTGTTGGATTGAAACAATATTCCATTCAAACAGCCAAACATATAAATGATATTTTTCTTAAATTATCTCATACATATACCACTTGGTACAAACAACCAAACGCACTATTATTGATTAAATAAATATCTTGTTGACTTTGAAGATAACGTAAGGTTAATGTTTAGTGACAGGAAGGGGTAGATGTTACTGCGCCGTGCTACTAGTATCCTTTGTATTTGTATGGCCCTGAGTTGGTTGTCGTAGGCTGTAGGATAAGTATAGCTTGTTGTTATTGGATTTGTTGTGGCAGCTGGTGCGTATCGTGTATCATAGAAGTCTGTTCATGCATTCGTTCGTCCAAATTGTACCAATATATGTAACATAAAACAAAAAAAATGTACTTGGTCTCAAATAAAATTGGCCACACAGGCCTATACACGATAGGCTGTCTGGTCATGTATTCATTCGTCCAAGCTGTAGCAATACGATTGGCCTACGGTCAATGACGCAGAGGACGAAACAAAATTAAGGTATAGTAAAATTTGTAGCATAGATTAAGTACTATCACACAAAATCAAAATAATACACACATTAATAAAAGTGCATGACACTAAATAAAGTGAAATCACCAAAGAGGCAAATAATTCAATAATTTGGCAAATAATTTCACAGCTACATACCTACATGATTACATTAGATGAAATCTGTAATAATGTTTTCAATGAATTTACCTTTTATTTTTGATTTCTCATTGCCCTTCCCCTTGTTGGGTAGCATTGTCGATTTGTTGTTGCCTGCCGCAGCGCCGCGCTTGCTGCTAGACCGATTATATGCACATGAACACATCGATTATATATATACGAAGATAAGATATATGGGTAGAAGAAGAAAGAATAATGTGAGAGGCAAAGACCTGTTCTTCAATTCCCCAGAATGGATGGAGCACCGTAGCGGCGTGCGTTCTTCAGCACGCCCTTGGCGTTAGCACATTGGTTCATGTCATACTTATTTGTGCATATATATTCATTTGAGTTCATTATGTGCTTTGTTTTTAGTATGCATGTATTAACTAGAGTTAAACTTTATATTGCTATAGATTGACTTGGTGCATGCATGTTTTAGTTGTATATCTTCTCATGCAACTCCCTTAGTGAAGTTTAATCTAGAGTTGGATCACATATTTACTCTTATTCTAAATATTAGTCGCACATGTACAATTCGTGTATATTCTATCATGTGCTTCATTTAAGTAAAGACTGTGATCCTTGCCATGATTTAATTGATTCATCATATCGCAATTATCTCTCTAGTGCATATAGATCAATTACATATTCATCATGATGTACTTAGTAGATAATATCTCTTATGTCAAGTGTTTCCAGTTATATTATGCTTCTTTATATGAAACACTTGTGGTACTTAATTGCTCACAAATATCAATTTATTCACATCTACTGAGCTTTTGGGACTAATGTCTTTCATGAGTGGTTTGGAAAGAATTAGGTCCCGTGTGTATGATGACCAAGGTATCCCGGAGGATGATCATTAGCGAGGTCAACAAGACTACGGTGTCACCAAGAGTTGAGGACTAAGTCAAGATCGACTTGGCGTGGAGATCGTCGGAGAGGATGATCAAGTCAAGGTCGATAGGACGAGAGTCTCATGAGGTGAATCGAGTCAAGTTGGACAAGGTGAAGATGTCATCAATCATTTGGTAAAAGACATCATGCGCATTGCATCCACGGAGAAGACGGTATGCGGATTGAATGTAAGACCTAGATTTCTCGTTTGAATTTGAGTCTAAGGATTGCCGTACTATTAAGAGGGATGCGACGTTGAATAACTTTTAGATGTGTCAAGTGCTCAAGTGATCCATCCTTGTGAAATTTAGAGAGAGAGTGGTGTTGGTGGTGCCGGAAAGTGAAAGTTGTAGGTTTCTCTTGGATTCTTGGTGAAATCTGGATTTATCCTTTGAGATTTGGGTAGTGAGACCTTGTTGGTTGTGTAGCCTTTGTTCTTAGCTTTCAATAGAGTCTAAAATCACTGAAATCGAGTCCGAGTCAAAAGTTATGCTCTTTTTCGTTGAAGTCTTCTGAGTCCTGGGCCGAGTATCCGGCTAGCGGCCGGTAGGGTCTATGATATAGGTCAATCCGAGTATCCGATGATTCCGAGTATCCGGACATTTAGTCCCACACTCGGTAAAAATAGTCCCGAGTATCCGGTTTGCGCAGATTCAAACGGCTAGTTTTTGGGGACCTCTATTTAAAGCCCTCTTCCCCATTTGAAAAGTGGCCGTTATTCTGCAGACTTTGAGGGTTCTCTCTTGTTCTTGAGCCCCTAAACACCCTCTACCCTTAGATCTAAGTGATCCTTTGTGAGAAGGGTTGCGAAGGTTTTGAGGTGAGGTGTTAGGTTGAGTGAGATTTGAGTTGTTTGAGCACTTGATTTCATCTCCAAGCTTGTTTTTGTGAGCATTTGTTACTCTTGGAGGTTGAGGACTCCTAGATCGGCTAGGGGAGGTCGCCACGAGCCACCTGAGCTTTGTGTGGTTGGCCGTAGGAAGTTTGTGAAGGCCGATTCCGCCCGCAAAGTAAGGAATCAAAAGTGAAGACCATGCGAGTGCATTTGTGCAACACTGGAGGAAGAGGTTTGAAAGAGACCCGGCTCAAGCGTCAAAGGAGTTGAAACCGGCGAGTGCATTTGTGCAACACCGGAGTATGAGGGTTGAAAGAGACCCCGACTCAAGTGCTGACAATGAGCCGCCTCAACGGAGACGTAGGATCCTCAAGGATCCGAACCGGTGAAAAATCATCGCTCCAAGTTTGCCTCTTACTCTTGTTTTAATATTTGATTTTGAATATTGAAATTGCCCGATCTATTTTTCCATTGAGCTTTCCGCTAGATCTCTACTTGTTCTAAGTACCTCGGTAGTATTTAGAATTTTTGTGTTCAAGTAGTTTGATTAAAAATTGAAGAGATTAAAAGGAAAAATTTTCATCTCGAGGTGTCCAACCCGGAGTATCCGGACATTTAACCCGGAGACTCCGGATAGGTGAAGTTTAATCCAAACCAAAGGGGTTAATCCGGAGACTCAGGACAAAAACCCGGATAGTCCGGACATACCGAGTATCCGAGTAAAAGTCTGATAGTCCCGGCCGATACCCTCGTGGATTGTTTTATTCCATTGTGATTTATTTTAAATTTATTATTCGCCTATTCACCCCTCTAGGCGACATCCTCGGGGTTTGCGGCGATGAGCCGATGAGATGAGAGACAACAAAGAAATCAATCAATGAATCAAGTAATCAACACTCGTGACTCGCTCGTTTTCATACGGCGCATACCGCGCGACATTAAACGACGCCGTGACTCCCATCTCTATTCTGCTATGTCGCTACTGTGTCTTATGCAATGCAATGAGCCTGGCCCAATTAGCTCGCGTCCTCTCATTGCTCTTAAGTCTCAATGTGCATGGCTGATGGCTACATGCAAGCTTATATGAAGGCAAGGCCAAGTCGGTTTGGTGCTTGCAAGTTGCAACGTCATTGAACGTTGACTAGTCGTCTCCTTATCTTTCAGACTTTTTGTCCGCATGCGCCACGTATCGATTTAATGGTGACGCAATATCCTATGTGCTGTTTGTACCGGTCGCTTGGCAGGTGTGTGTTATATATATATATATATATATATATATATATATATATATATATATATATATATATATATATATATATAGAATTTTTGAGAATTTTTCAAAACTTTTATGCAGATGGTTTTCACGTAAAGATAGTTTGCACCACATATGTAGTCTATATATATGGAGTTTTTTCTCAGACTCCCAGAAGACATACTCCCATCTCTAATATACTACTTAAATAAACATTTTATAATTCTTTATCACTTTCAGATATCTCCAATAATAATTCTAAGATAATCTAATATAAATATGATTAAAAAATTTCATCAGATCATGATTAAGTACTATCACACAAAATTAAAATAATACACACATTAATAAAAGTGCATGACACTAAATAAAGTGAAATCACCAAAGAGACAAATAATTCAATAATTTGGCAAATAATTTCATGACTACATGCCTACATGATTACATTAGATGAAATCTATAATAATGTTTTCAATGAATTTACCTTTTATTTTGACTTCTCATTGCCCTTCCTTGTTGGGTAGCATTGTCGATTTGTTGTTGCTGCCGCGGTATACGCTTCTTTGCTAGACCGATTATATGCACATGAGCACATCGATTATATATATACGAAGATAAGATATATGGGTAGAAGAAGAAAGAATAATGTGAGAGGCAGGCGCACCTGTTCTTCAATTCCCTGCCGTAGGAATGGATGGAGCACCGTGTGCGTCGTTATCTTCCTTGTGACCCTTAGCGTTGGCGCAGCCTTGGTAATACCTATTTTTGAAAGTGCATCTAGGCACTTATGTTATTTTGGTGATTAATGACAAATGCATATAATGACAATCTATGTAATTGAGTAAATGCTTAACTTAGTGCTTAACAAATGACAAACCTCTAATATGATTATATTGCTATGAGACTAACATGTTTATTGCTAAGTTGAGTATTAGTCTCATCTGCTTTTGAGGAAAATCAAGTGGAATGGTTAAGCAAAGATAAGGTATGCAATTTTGGTATCTCTTCTATATTTGTTATTGCATTCCTTTTGTGCAAATGCATAGTGAACTCCAAGTAGCATGTTGATTATATATATGCACATTGGTTCATGTCATACTTATTTGTGCATATATATTCATTTGAGTTCATTATGTGCTTTGTTTTTAGTATGCATGTATTAACTAGAGTTAAACTTTATATTGCTATAGATTGACTTGGTGCATGCATGTTTTAGTTGTATATCTTCTCATGCAACTCCTTAGTGAAGTTTAATCTAGAGTTGGATCACATATTTACTCTTATTCTAAATATTAGTCGCATATGTACAATTCGTGTATATTCTATCATGTGCTTCATTTAAGTAAAGATGTGATCCTTGCCATGATTTAATTGATTCATCATATCGCAATTATCTCTCTAGTGCATATAGATCAATTACATATTCATCATGATGTACTTAGTAGATAATATCTCTTATGTCAAGTGTTTCCGGTTATATTATGCTTCTTTATATGAAACACTTGTGGTATTAATTGCTCACAAATATCAATTTATTCACATCTATCGAGCTTTTGGGACTAATGTCTTTCATGAGTGGTTTGGAAAGAATTAGGTCCCGTGTGTATGATGACCAAGGTATCCGGAGGATGATCATTAAGCCGAGGTCAACAAGGCGGTAGTGTCACCAAGAGTTGAGGACTAAGTCAAGATCGACTTGGCGTGGAGATCGTCGGAGAGGATGATCAAGTCAAGGTCGATGGGACGAGAGTCTCATGAGGTGAATCGAGTCAAGTTGGACAAGGTGAAGATGTCATCAATCATTTGGTAAAAGACATCATCGCATTGCATCCACGGAGAAAGGCGGTATCTTGGATTGAATGTAAGACCTAGATTTCTCGTTTGAATTTGAGTCTAAGGATTGCCGTACTATTAAGAGGATCTGACGTTGAATAACTTTTAGATGTGTCAAGTGCTCAAGTGATCCATCCTTGTGAAATTTAGAGAGAGTGGTGTTGGTGGTGCTTGGGAAAGTGAAAGTTGTAGGTTTCTCTTGGATTCTTGGTGAAATCTGGATTTATCCTTTGAGATTTGGGTAGTGAGACCTTGTTGGTTGTGTAGCCTTTGTTCTTAGCTTTCAATAGAGTCTAAAATCACTTTGAAATCGAGTCCGAGTCAAAAGTTATGCTCTTTTTCGTTGAAATTCTGTGAGTCGATCCGAGTATCCGGACTTAAGTCCGGAGTATCCGGGTTGGAGTCTCAGTTAGGTCAATCCGGAGTATCCGGATGATTCGAGTATCCGGACATTTAG
The DNA here is from genome assembly GCA_036346375.1 of Guadua angustifolia. NCBI lineage: Eukaryota > Viridiplantae > Streptophyta > Magnoliopsida > Poales > Poaceae > Guadua > Guadua angustifolia. Next base: position 20,906,516 of record CM070518.1, on the reverse strand, counting down.
TCCGGACACTCCGGTAAAAATAGTCCGGAGTATCCGGTTTGCTTGATTCAAGCAGCTAGTTTTTGGGGACCTCTATTTAAAGCCCTCTCTTCCCCATTTGAAAAGTGGCCGTTATTCTGCAGACTTTGAGGGTTCTCCTCTTGTTCTTGAGCCCCCTAAACACCCTCTACCCTTAGATCTAAGTGATCCTTTGTGAGAAGGGTTGGGAAGGTTTTGAGGAGTGAGGTGTTAGGTTGAGTGAGATTTGAGTTGTTTGAGCACTTGATTTCATCTCCAAGCTTGTTCTTTGTGAGCATTTGTTACTCTTGGAGGTTGAGGACTCCTAGGCGGCTAGGAGGTAGCCTCTGAGCCACCGGAGCTTTGTGTGGTTGGCAGTAGGAAGTTTGTGAAGGCAGGATTCCGCCTCATGAGGGAAGGAATCAAAGAAGTGAAGACCGTGAGTGCATTTGTGCAACACCGGAGGAAGAGGTTTGAAAGAGACCCGGCTCAAGGTCAAAGGAGTTGAAACCCATGAGTGCATTTGTGCAACACCGGAGTATGAGGGTTGAAAGAGACCCAAGACTCAAGTGTGTGCCAAAACAGCCTCAACGGAGACGTGGGATCCTCGAGGATCCGAACTCGGGTGAAAATCATCGTCTCCAAGTTTGCCTCTTACTCTTGTTTTAATATTTGATTTTGAATATTGAAATTGCCCGATCTACTTTTCCATTGAGCTTTCCGCTAGATCTCTACTTGTTCTAAGTACCTGGTAGTATTTAGAATTTTTGTGTTCAAGTAGTTTGATTAAAAATTGAAGAGATTAAAAAGGAAAAATTTTCATCTCGAGGTGCCAACCCGATATCCGGACATTTAACCCGGAGACTCCGGATAGGTGAAGTTTAATCCAAACCGAAGGGGTTAATCCGGAGACTCGGACAAAAACCCGGATAGTCCGGACATCTGAGTATCCGAGTAAAAAGTTCGGATAGTCACCCCTCTAGGCGACATCCCCTGTCCTTTCAATGACGATGAGCTGATGAGATGAGAGACAACAGCAAATCAATCAATGAATCAAGTAATCAACACTCGTGACTCGCCTCTGGTTTTCGCGGCGGCGGCGGCGTCGCGGCGACACGAAACGACGCTCGCACTCCCATCTCTCTATCTGCTAAGTGCTGCTGAGTCTTATGCAATGCAATGGGCCTGACCCAATTAGCTCGCGTCCTCTCATAGCTCTTAAGTCTCAATGTGCATGGCTGATGGCTACATGCAAGCATGCATGCAAAGGCCAAAGGCAAAGCTATCGTATGGCTCAGCCGCTCAGCAGGGGATGCATGGTCACGTACTCGCGTAATAACTAATGATGATTGATGATCGCAGAAAAAATAAGATACAACAGGTGCCGTAGCTTGTCATACCGAAAGCTCCGCCACTGCCTACGGTGAAGTATGAAACAAAAAGATGCACTCGGTCTCAAAAAAACACACACACACTTGGCCACACAGGGCCCTAGACGCCAGGCTGCCACAGTGGATCATGCGCTGTTTGGTGCTTGCAGGTTGCAACGTCATTGAACGTTGACTAGTCGTCTCCTTATCTTTCAGACTTTTTTGTCCGCATGCGCCACGTATCGATTTGATGGTGACGCAATATCCTATGTGCTGTTTGTACCGGTCGCTTGGCGGGTGTGTATATATATATATATGGTAATTTTTTTGAGAATTTTTCAAAACTTTTACAGATGATTTTCACAGTAAGAATAGTTTGCATCACATATGTAGTCTATATATATATAGGAAGCTTTTTCTGTACTCCTAAGAGTACATACTCCCATCTCTAATATACTACTTAAATAAATATTTTATACTCATTTATCACTTTCGGTATACTCCAATAATAATTCTAAGATACTCCAATACAACATGATTAAAAAAATTTCATCAGACCATTTATTTTTTTTGCTACACACCTTTTTTCTATATGTATAAGGAATATGTAAACAAATTATGTTATAAAGGGTGGATTTAATGAAATTTTTCATAGAACTTACTTTGGAGTATCTTATAATCAGTATTAGAGTATACTCAAAAGAATAAAGAAGTATAACAACATCGTTTAAACGATATATTAGAGGTGGGAGTACATACACCCGGGAGTATGGAATCATTTTCATATATATATACACACACACGTTCTTCGCTCTCCTCCTGGCTATAACACGAAACCATCATTGTCCCGATTTTCTATACATTAGTGAACGAATTTTTTTTAATTTGATTGGATATGCATGCATACGTGATCTGTGGCGTATCATACTTTTATCTCAATCAGCCGATTCTATTTTCAAATACTGTGCGGCCGATTCTTTTTTCATATACTGCACGCATACAACTTCTAAATTACTACGTGACTTTCAGTTGTCGTATGCATCATTTCCATTAAATATTTTACTTATATGTGTATATAAGATTATCTTTTCTTTTTATCATCCATAAAAACCACATACCACATATATATATGTTTTTAAATTTTTTTAAAAAATACTAAACATAAGGGAGGTCAAATCCTACCACCCTTTAAAATTTGAAAACCAAATTCAATTTTATTTAAAAGTTATATATACCCAAACCTTTAAGAAATGCAAGAAGGAAAATAATAGCGACCAGCCTTTTGGTTTGCAGTTCACCACCACACGAAATAGGCAGAGGAAACGATGAAAAGGAGAGTGAGGACGTACATCCGAGAGGGGAATATCCGCCACGTGGACGGCCCACGCTCGTCGCCCCGACCACCTTAACCAACCAATCACCACTCAACAGTTAACCTCTCCGCCTTCCCCTCGTCTTCCTCCTCTGCTCCCGTCCCCTCCCGACACGCACAGTCCACACGCTCTCCTCCTCCTCTCGTCTCCTCTCCGCCTCGCCGGTAAGCCATAGCCGCCGCCTGGCGGGCGCTGGGGGGATGACGCGGCGGTGCTCGCACTGCAGCCACAACGGGCACAACTCGCGGACGTGCCCCAACCGCGGCGTCAAGATCTTCGGGGTGCGCCTCACCGATGGCTCCATCCGCAAGAGTGCCAGCATGGGGAACCTCTCCCTCCTCTCCGCCGGATCCACCAGCGGCGGCGCCTCCCCCGCCGACGGCCCCGACGCCGCCGCCGATGGCTACGCCTCCGATGACTTCGTCCAGGGATCCTCCTCCGCCAGCCGCGAGCGCAAGAAGGGTGAGCCGCCCGATCTCCTTCCTGCACCCCCGCCTTCTTCTTCCCCTTTGTTAATCACCAGTACCATCACGAGCTGACGCGGAACCCTAGATAGCAGATCCTCCCGGCTCCTCCGAGTTTCTCTGCTCGCGTATGCTTCCTTTTGGTGCTTCGGCCGGCGTATAGGTTTGGGATATAGATGATACCGCCAGTTCATTACAAGAGCAAGAGTAGTCCAGTTGCGAGAAACATTTAATGGATTTGGTACTTGAGTTGATGCATACGGCACTCGATTCCAACCATTAATTGGTACAAGGACGACGTGTGTACTGTTTGATTAGATCATAAGGGTGTTTTGAGAAGCTCAGCTTTGTATTTGTGTAGAATAAGGGCCGATTCTCAAGAAATTTGGCTTTGATTGGCCCCTCTGAAAGCATGTATAGGGCCAGGGCCGTACCTGAGAAATTAGGGGCCTGGTGCTAAATCCGAAAGTAGGCTTTACATCTAAGAAGAGTTAATTACTAAAAAAATTCATTGAATATTATTACACCAATACAATCATCCAATGAATGCAATATATGGGAACTAAACAAGAAAGTAAAAGTATTTTGATATCATCCATGTTGCTCATTCCTCCTTGTAAGTGAAGCGATAGCTTGATCAACAACAGTTATAAAATAATTTACGCTAAATGGCTCTTGTGCAAATTGTGAAGCAATCGACACATCATCTGTGTTCTCATCGAAATGTCTCTTTCTTCAAATTTCACGCTTTCAATGAAATGTTTTTTTTTGGGTTCGGGCTTTCTATGAAATGTTGGATCAATATCCATCTTAAGTGAAATTTCTTTTGCTATTTCCAATGCATTCGGAAAATCAGTTTCTATATACGCATTGAAAAAAGAAATCAGCCCCTGCACTTTCTCAATAGCAACATCAGTAAGCATATCTTTTGATTGTAAGTTCTTGTTAACCAAACTTACGGCAGACAGTATTTCATACCAAAGAACTATTACTACTAAAAATTCAAAATCACCAAGTTCATTATTCGCTAAAGATCTAGCTTCATTACTTGTTTAGTTGTTTTTGGATCATTAATAAAGCTTCTCGTATTTCCTGAATTTAAAATCTTATAGCTTTAACACTCTTTAGGACCTTTTAACTCTAGCTAATACCGAGATTGACTAATGATTAGTATAAATAATTAATAAATAAGTAAAATTGTGGGGCCCCTAATTTTTTTAGGGCCCTGTGCAGTTGGGCAGGCTGCACCTGTGTCATATACGGGCTTGTATAGGGCCACTTATTCCGAAAGGATGCATGTGCCACAAAGAGGGCTGAGCTTATGCCTACCCTACAGTCTTTTGTCTGGCATAAATGAGCTATTGCATTGTGAGGATTATGGAGTGCTAAATTCTGATTGCCTGCGCTTGATAAGGAAACAAGTTGATTTAGATGTTCTGAGGATAAGGAATGATCAACTAATGAATACAGATTGTACACAAAGCTTGACTGCTCTGCTTGTTTATTACTGCTGCTAGTTTCTGCTGATATTTCGTACGTAGGTGATAACCATTTCTTGGTCTTGTCATATGTTCTAAACTCGGTGATTGGAGGTTGGGGTTTTTAATGTGCAAGTCAAGCGACAGTTGGAAATTCTTCGACACATGTTACTTAGTGTGTGGCAATTTTTGATATTGTAACCACCATAGTAGGAGGTTAATGTAGACTTGGTTGTCATTTCCTCTTTCATTGCTATCTGTCCAAACTAGAAGCTTTGAATACAATTTTGGATGCATTTAGCAACTAACTTGAAAGTGGGGAAAAAGGCAGAAGCTATATTTTTGTCATTTCTTGAGTTTTTAACTTTTTTCTTTAACAAACACTAAATTGAATATAACAAGAGTGTCCAAAATCATATTAATATGGTTGAGGGTTCTAGATGCTATCTTCAGAACTTATTGTCATTTTTGTATTTTCTATTGACATTTGTTGTGTTGGAGGATTATGCAAAGATTGATATTGTTATCTTGTTGACTTGCTACATAACTTGTGCACGGGATTAAAACTTAAAATTTGTCTCTTTCCTTTTGCTTATCTGTTATAGTCCCTCTCTAGTTTCCCTTTATCTTGGAATCTCGAATAAAATTAATGTGGTGGCAGTTTATCATTTTCTGTTCACAAGCTTCTTCTAGCTTCAGACATTATTCCTTACCTGCATGGCTGTGTGCCACATTCTAGGTTCCATGTTGCTGATTAAGATGGCTTTTTGACAGGTGTTCCTTGGACCGAAGAAGAACACCGGAGGTTTTTGCTTGGATTGCAAAAGCTTGGAAAAGGTGACTGGCGAGGAATTTCTCGTAATTTCGTGGTTTCAAGAACACCTACTCAAGTAGCAAGTCATGCTCAAAAATATTTTATACGTCAAGCCAATGTGAGCAGAAGGAAGAGAAGGTCTAGCCTTTTTGACATGGTTCCAAATGAGGTAGCTTTCTCAATCGTATCATTAGTTATTATACCAGTATGACATAAGTTGACCTGGTTCTATTTCTATATTGCAACAAGCAGATTGCTCAGTTCTGTGATAGTGTACCATATTGCTTCCTTATGCTAGAACTTTTTTTTTTTTGAACAAATGATGTAGTTTATATGTTGCATGAACAGTTGTGGACACTGTCATCTTGAATCTCATTATGAAAATTTTACTTTGCACTTCGTATATACTTCAGAATTGAACTTTATCTTGTTTGATTTACAGTCCATGGACCTTCCACCCCTTCCTGGGAGTCAAGAACCAGAGGCCCAAGTATTAAATCAACCTCCACTACCTCCACCCATGGAGGAGGTAGAATCTATGGAGTCAGATACTTCTGCCATTGCAGAGAGTTCTTCAGCTTCTGCTATCATTCCAGAGAATTTGCAATCGAGCTATCCAATGATTGTTCCAGCTTATTTCTCACCGTTCTTGCAATTCTCAGTTCCTTTCTGGCAAAATCAGAAAGATGGAGATGATCTTGGACAAGAAACACATGAGATTGTCAAGCCTGTCCCAGTTCACTCAAAGAGTCCGATCAATGTTGATGAACTTGTGGGCATGTCGAAGCTAAGCATAGGAGAGCACAATCAAGACACAGTATCTACTTCTCTTTCATTAAATCTGGTAGGAGGTCAAAATAGACAATCAGCTTTCCATGCAAATCCCCAACAAGGGCTCAGGCGTGATCCTTTTCAGCACACAAACTGCATTTAGACGAATTCCCGGCAAAATAAGCTTTGCCTTCTTTTTTTTATTTTTCTTATTTTCAAGATTAACCGTGTTCTGTAGTCTGTACCATGTGCTGTAAGTTATGCTATGTATGAATTATCAGTTGTTTGTGGCATATATGATATGACACTATCATAACAAAATCATTAATGTTAGTGCTAATCTTTGTGGTTGTATTGTTGTCAATTCTTTTATAAGAAAAAATAGTAGTCAGTTATTTTGAGGGGAGCTTGGTTCATTCTGCTCTATCTGATGTTTCATTGCTAAATAGGATGATGATTATTGAATTCTGTAAGGACTATGGATATTGAAGCTGTTTGAGCGGTACATTCAACAATATTCTGGCACAGTGCCGGAGATAGTTATCACAGCAACCTGTCCCTGTATATGCAAATGGTCATCAACTGTTTTAGAATCCTCAAGGAAGACCTCTCAGGTTTTATGGTTGCAAAAAGTCCTGCTATATTTTGGTCTCGATGCCTGTGGGCTTCATGGTTGCACCTTAGGTTATTTTGGCAATGCATTTGTGCTTAGAGCAAGCTTATTTTTATTCTCCTTCTGCAACGTGCAAGCTTATTTTTATTCTCCTTCTGCAACGTGTTATATCCTGAGGATTCTCTCGGATTGTACCTTTCAATTCTGATCCTGAAGATGCTCTCACTTTCATTATGCACCAAGTGTTAAATATGTGGTTGGTTACAATAGTGGCTAGTGGCCAGTCTCTTTCAGATATTGAGCTCTTTTGAACCATTGGGTGTGAATGTATTACTTGTCATCCAAGCACTGGACATCATGTCACTTTGATATCTTTAGCAAGGGTCTACAGCTTTGTCCGTGGTGCTGGCTGCAAAAGTTCCGCATGTACCGAGAATCTAGATTGTCCACCAAGAAGATCAATTCCGGCAGTAATTGTGCGTATTATCTAGTGCCTGTGAGCTGCGGTTTACTTATCTTTTATCTGAAATGAAGTGACTTTATGAGCAATATGTTTATCGTCACGAGCAGTGATATCAGAAACAGTTGCTTGTGCTTTGAAATGTAGAAACGTGCTATTCTGCAGAATATAACTGAGAAATTGTTTTACTTTTCAGCTGGAACCTGGAAGAAATGGCACACCCCTTGCAACATTCAAGGTTACATTTCTTGGTTCTTACCATTCGAAATGGCCGGCTATAAGAACCGACAACAGCAACAGACTAATCAAGCACTACAATTAGATACAATCATATAATTACGCACTTATATCTGATAACTAAAATTCTGTACTATGTTTTTTTTTTCAGGTTTGATCAAATACATTGCAATTCAGAGAGCACTAGGAGCTCGGCAAGGTTATGGCAAGACTTGTCCCTGCTTGTTTCTTCTCCTCTTACTCCCTTACAATCTTCTTCCAGAACCAATGCCTCCTCCAGACCTGCTCCATCTGCTCCATGGGCAGCTTCTTAGTCTCTGGCAGGAACCCCGCACAGACGAAGAACGTCCCAGACTTGATGCGACACAGGACCGCACGGAATGTCTGGCCAATCACAAATGTCATCAAGAAGATAACAGCAACCACAATACTCTGTCCTGCTGATCTGATCTCCAGTGGACAAATCTCAGTAGGGACCTAGAACGTAAGAGGTCCCCATGACCATGCAAAGCCTGCAACAAACACACACATGGTGATCAACACTAGATATGCATACTTTCAATAAAGTTAAACGGCTGTGACCGTTGTAACTCTCGGTTGTGTGCAATTGCAGAGACCGGATTTTAATCCTTTATATAAAAAAAAGATATGCATACTTTTTGTCCATGTCATGCTAAATTTGCTAATTTCCTGCTTTTATCACAACACATAGAAGTTTATCACATTGATCCCAGTGACGTGATTGAAGAAAGGGATGAGGAGTGCTATGACAAGCTGTGGCCTGTACTTCCTCTTGAGTATGTTTCTGAATGGATATTGGGTTGTCCTCGGGAGGTTGCTAGCAGAGACCAAGTCATCAAGCACTTTCTGGACTGAGGTGGTTCCACGGAGATTTTGGAGCAGGACTCTTGCCTCGTCGGTCAGTCGGTGTCGCCATCACGTTAGCCCCATCCTGTTGAGATTTTCAGGACATAGTAGTTAAGTATGTTTGCAAATAGAATGCCAAGGCTGATGCAGAGCTCAAAGCCATTGTTGATTGCACCGTGGTACTGCGATGGCGCCATTTCTAACAAATACAACGGGATTGACTGAAAAATTAAATTTCATAGAAAATACACATGCATTTACTACAGTTTACAAATCTAGGAGTAAACATCTAAAGTACACATAGAAAATACAAATATGAAGTGAAGTTTAGGTCACTGGGGACTGTTTTCTGAAAAGCATGACTGGAGGAAAATACTGTTGAGCATTGACAGAACATTATGTCACTGGGCCTTATCGCCTCCCTTTGTTTTGCGCGATGTGAAATTGTGAATAGTCACTGTTTTGCTCATAGGCTAACCTGATTCCTCGCCAATAAGTAAAGCTAGCAAGTTTAGATCGCGATATAACTTGTTGCTTTCCTGCTGCAATAAAAAGAAAGGTTGAACACATTTTTGAAATTCTTAGCTTTGTACCGGACCATTCGTTCGTTCTGGCTACAAAGATCAACGCATGACTTATCAGGTATTCAGTCAATGCAATGATCCATCCACAAATGATGCACTTCATATTCTTCGGAACACAAACATGTAATTTTTCATTGCTCAACTTTAGCATTGTATTGTTGTCAGCTTGGGAGTTGGGACAGATTACCTCTACAGGAACCCTATGTATGTCTGCATAGAGATGCTCGTGATTGTAACTTAAGCAGTCAATGGCTGTGAGCACCATTCGATCAAAGCAACCAATAGTTCGGATCGTCCAAGAGTATCCAGCTACAATATTTTCCGAAGAGTACTAGGGCAAATCTAGACCATTGCTTTTTGATCTAACGGTTGATCTGTAACTACTAAAGTTGCAGTTGAACTATAACTACATGGGATCTCTTTCCTGTGTGTAATCACTCAGTCCAAGTCAGCGAAAGACTTGGCTTCTGTACATATGGCTTGTATCTAGAGTTTGGTACCGGTTTCACAGCCACAAAAGATTTTTGAATTGATGCCATATATACATGCAAATTAATGTATTGTTTCTCTAGTCTCTAGATATTACCGATGGAGCACTGCCGTTCGTTCATGCAAATGTATGCTACACGTCTGACAAAAAGTTACTGTACTGCTGATTTTCTTGTATTAAATATCACGCTGCGTACTAATGCAAAGATTATTGACTTAAATTGTGGAGTTGGTCAATGCAGCACCAGATTTCTCCATGTCAGAAGTATTCTACATGCCTGAAAAAAATAATCACTGCACTACTGGTTTCTGATATTTTAAACTATATGTATGCCATACTGCATACTAATTCAAAGACTATCGACTTGAACTGTGCAGTGGGTGTTACCTGGTTAATTAGTGTAAATCCCAGACCTATTCCCAGCAGTATCCGGCTGAGGAGCAGCATGAACACGTTGACGGCCGCGCCACCGAACACCGAGCCTGAGATGAAGACGGTGCCGCCAATCAACATGCACGTACGGCGGCCAAACCTCCTCGTGACAGACGACGCAAGCAGCGTTGCGACGAGGCCAGCAGTGTAGAGGGACGACGTGAACACGGTGAGGAGCTCGCCGTCGAACTGGCAGTAGTGGCTAATTAACTTCGCTGTCCTGCTTCTTTCGGTACACCTCCGGCCGGGAAGAACCTCTTCAGAAAAGAGTCCATTGTGGTAGCACCACCTAGCATACACACGACACGAGGAGTACATGAATTTTCAGGGAATTTGGGATGATTCATACAACTGAGGTCATTGTTTAGCGTTTACCAATTGCTTATTTCCCTGACTCGAAAAATTAACGAGGTATCTTTTCTCCTATGTTTTTACTTGCAGGAAAGATATTTTATTTTATTTGATATTGCCATCTTCTCTGGTACATTGAGTTAGACAGACAACAGGAAAGCTGTCCCTGTTGGATTATTTGGGCCAAGCCCATTTAATTGAGACAACAAATCCTAGAAAATCTCAAAGACCCACTCATGAGGAGGCATGTGCACTAACAATAGTACCACATTGTTAACCTAAAGTGGTGAACACTAGTTTATATAGTGGAGTGTGATCCACCATCGTAGAATCATGTGGGAGAAAGGGAGGAAGAACACGCGCGCGCTCGCCTCGCTGGGGCGGGGCGGAGGGTGCGGGCGTGCGGCACCTGTGTGAATGGTCCGTCGAAATCCGGTCCAGGGTTTTGCGCAGGCGTAGCCTCCTTTTGCGTTTATTCTTTTTTCGGTTATGATCAGTTGCGAGGATTCTCCTATATATTGCTGCGCCTCTGTCGAACAAAGTGCAGAAGTTTTTCCCACGCCTAGGGTTTTGCTAGTTCCTTTCGCTGCGCCGCCATCAAGTCTACTCCGTCCCGAACGCCGGCGTGCACCAGCGAACGGGAGAGCAGGTCTCCGAAACCATCCATCCTCAAGTTCTTGCACCGGGAGAGGACGAATAAGGTTTTTGGGAAGCGCTCGGCGTGACTGCTCGCGATCTGCTTCCTCTCCGTTCGTGATCGGCATCATCTTCTACGTCGTCGCAACGGAGTCCTCGGCTTCTCTCCACGTCTCCGGTTCTGTGCAACCAGATCGGTACGTTTCAATGTCTCCGCTATTTCCAATCTTGCTGCTACTATTGTGTAGTATATTAAAGAGACATATGTGTAGATTGATTACATGCATGTCTGTAATATACTTGTGTTTAATGCATAGACTTCACAATCAGTTTGTGTTCATGAATTATCTTCTGTTTGATTTATACCTGAAAGTGCTAATTTATTCAGCAGTCCCATTATTGTTGGCATCTGTCTTGTCCTAAGGTCGAGTGCATGTCATTCTCTCTCTCGATACATGTGTATAGTTATAGATTTTAAATGCGTGAATTTGAGTCATATTCGAGTACATTTTTAAAAAATTTAAGTTTTATCCATCTATAAGAATTCACATGAAAGCACATATCTTAAAAAAATATACTCGAATTCAAAGATTTTGAACAAGTTTGGATTACATGCTTTGCCGATTTATATATAAAATCAGTACATAACTACAATCAAACTATCATTAAAAAAGAAAACTCTAGTTTGAATTTTAATTCAAACTTGTTTGAACTATTTAGTAAACTGGTTAAACTCAATATTCTAAAAATTTCACATGCAAATACATAGGGAAATATCCTTCTTGGATCATGCATGGTGCCTAGGCACTATAGTACCCTAGGAATATATGTATATGTACATGTATATGTGTGTGTTTGTGTGTATAGGATGTCGAAATAGGGCACTATAATTTCAAATGCGCGAATTCAAGCTAAATCTGGGTATATTTTTGAGACTCTCAGTTTTAAGGTATATATCTATCTATAATAATTTAAATGAAACACATACCTCAGAAAAAATATACTCGAATTCAAAGATTTGAACGAATTTAGATCACATACTTTGTTGATTTATATATAAAATCAGCACATACCTACAAGCAAACTATCACCAAAACGAAAACTCTAGCTTGAATTTTAGTTCAAACTTGTTTGAACTAGTTAGTAAACTGGTTAAACTCAACATCCTAAAAGTTTCAAAAAATTTCGCATGAAAATACATAGGAAAAGTACCCGTTATATATATATATATATATATATATATAGGAAAATAGTTTCATACCACCGGGAGTACGTACTCCCGGTTCAACCCACCGTAAGCCTGCGTATGGATTGCTGCCGTGGAGGGATCGTGTGTAGTATCAGTCTTTTCCAAACTTAGTGGACACGTTCATACGTTCTGATCATGCGCGAGCATAGAATCTTTTCGCAAATAGACTAATGCATCGTGATCAGAACTGCCGGACGGAGCATTGCTGCCGTGGAGAGATCGGACAGGGTGGGAGTATGTACTCCCGGGAGTACCAAACGGGTTTCCTATATATATATATATATATATATATATATATCAAAATATCAGAGTCTTGATTAAAGTTTTGGTGCAATGGCGTGCAATCCTACTAAAAAAGTTTTAAAAAATTCTAAAAAAAATCATGGATGTACATCTCAGCTTACCCCATCTACATATAAAATATCATGATCAAATTTGTCATATGCTAGAAGTTACAAAAAAGAAAAATTTGGGGTGCATTTGAACTATTCAAGTTTGTCAGAAAATTTATCTTTTTTATTACTCTTAACATAGGACGAATTTTATCATGAAATTTTATATGTAGATGGGGTAAGCTGAGATGTACATCCATGATTTTTTGCAGAATTTTTTGAAACTTTTTTAGTAGGATCGCCCGATGGTTACACCAAAACTTTAATTGCACTAGATATTTTGCCTATATATATATACTGCCCCTATATATATATATATTATATATATATATATATATGAAAATAATTTTATACTCCTGAGTGTATGCACTCTCACGTCTAATATACCGTTTTTTTTATCCATTCTTAGCTTCTGTACGGGTGTACTTTTAGAAATAGCCCTTTGGAGGTGAATTCCGCAGCACGGTTGGGCGTTTCTTTGATTTCCCGCAGTGTGGAGGTGCGGCCAGGTATTATCGCGGTGCGACATGAACCGCGGCAAATCCACCTTCTACGCACGAGGGGCGTTGAAGCTTGCCCCGGTACTACGGCTCATATTTTTTTTAAAAAAATCATTTAACAACAACGTTCTTAGTTGGTAGAGTGTTTACGTCGCGATTGCGAGTTTGATTTCCGTTTAAAGCTTTTTTTACCTTCTTTTGAGCTATTAAATCATAACAAAAGTTTTTAAAACTTTTTGATAAAGGTTCTGAGAGCATGCCTAATCTATCATAAAAATTTCAGATCATGATTAAACCTGTGCAAATATTAGAAATTTCAAATCATGATCAAACTTGTTAGAATCAGAATTTCTAGATTTCTGCAGATCTCAACCGCTGATTTCGACGTATGTCATACGCGTGCGATTCCACGGGAGATTGGCGCCATTGACACTCTTTAAAATTCGTAATTTACTTTATGACACCTTGGTCCACTATTATAGATTCAGATGGACCCACATGTCATAAACACATCACTAAATACCAACAAATTAAGTGTCGCTGAACTAATTTTTCCGCGATTCCACACCACGGGGGGTTCCTACGAATTACTGCGAAATAAAGTGCATACGGCCAGTACAGTAAATTTTCATTTATTTGTCGTTGGCCTCTCGTCTTATGGGCCTTTTTTGCTTTTCTGACGTGTCAAGGCCTAACTTAACTTGAACCGACCCATATTAGCCCAACAAAAACGGGCCTAATTGGGTCCGTGGGCCCACTGAATCACTAGATCTAACTCATTAGCTGCTAGGCCAGGGACAGGGAGCAGTGGTTGCCATTCACGCTTGCTAACGGATCCGACCGTAAGATCCGGTCGATCTCCCGGCCACCGCCCACATGAACTTGCCGGCGAGCCACGGCCGGTGGCGTAAGCGGAGCGCCCGGTCGCACGTGCCCCTCCTCGTGGCCGTCCTCGTCCTTCTCCTCCCGGCATCCCTACTCCTCTCCTCTGCTTACTCCTCCCTGCTCCGCTCCCTCCTCCCCTTCCCCGCAGGAGCCTCCGGCGGCGGCGCACGGCGGTGCGGTGGCTCTCCGGAGCTCGAGGGCGAGAGGTTCCTGTGGTACGCGCCGCACAGCGGGTTCAGCAACCAGGTGGGCGAGCTCCGGAACGCCGCGGTGGCCGCCGCGCTGCTCAACCGCACGCTCGTCGTGCCCCCCGTGCTCGACCACCACGCAGTCGTCCTCGGGAGCTGCCCCAAGTTCAGGGTCTCCGACCCTGCCGACCTCCGCGCTGCCGTCTGGGACCACGCCATGCAGCTCCTCCGGGAGCGGAGGTAAAGATTACACACCTTTTTCCATTCAATTTGGCCGAGTGGTTTCGTGCAGCAGAAATTGGTCGGATTGGATGTGTTCTACACCTTCTGCTTGCTGCTTGCGTCTGATGATATGATACTAGCTGTAATTGTTTGGAATACTGCGAAGTTCAATCATGTTGCTTGCTCTATGTTAGGATTTCATTAGAAGGTTAGCAATGCATAGTTGCATACAACAAAATGTACATGGCAGCATCTTCTGTAGGAAACTGCAGATCACACTGCATTTGCTTAATTGTCTTAATTAATGGAGAAATGGTGAGATTGTTGCCAAAAGGAATAAAAAGTTCGAGAGGAATTGATAGTTGTTACTTTATTTGTTAGCACTAGAGTAACATGATTTTTCTTTTCTTTTTCCCAGTGTGTATCATAGGTTTCCATGCTCATTGTGGAATGTCGACATGATAATCAAAACACTGATTGGTACTGTTCATCTGTTTAACTTTCAGGTATGTTTCTATGGGTGACATAATTGATCTATCTCCGGTGAAGGCTATGGTTAGGATGATTGATTTCAGGGTTTTTGTCTCGTTGTGGTGCGGTGTTGACATGCAGAGGACTTGCTTTTCTGGGTCGTGCTGTGCTGTTTCTGGTGGTAGATCATTGTCGAGTGACTACGATAGGTGCCGATCTTTACTGTCTGGTTTAGGAGGCAGTGAAACTAGCGGTTGTGTGTATCCTGTACAGGACGATTGCAGAACAACAGTCTGGACATACCAAGAGAATAATGACGGGGCATTGGATTTGTTTCAACCAGATGAAGAATTGAAAAGGAGGAAGAAAATCTCGTATGTTAGGAGACGCAAAGATATATACAAGGCCTTAGGGCCTGGTTCTAAGGCCGAGGATGCTACTTTGTTGGCATTTGGGACACTTTTCTCAGGACCATACAAGGGTTCAGAGTCGTATTTTGATATCCATGAATCACCAAAAGATCATAGAATACAGACCATACTTGACAAAATTGAGTTCCTTCCTTTTGCCCGAGAGATCATGGCTGCAGGGAAGGAGTTTGCTAAGAACAAGATCAAGGAGCCATTTCTTTGTGCACAACTAAGACTGTTAGATGGCCAATTTAAGAATCACTGGAAAGCTACATTTTCTGTCCTTAAGGAGAAGCTGAAAGCTCTTGAGTTGGAAATGATGAGAAACAAGGTTAGTGGACCTATTCACATGTTCATCATGACTGATCTTCCACCAGCAAACTGGACGAAAACATATCTTGCAGGTATTGCAAAAGATGGGAGATATGAACTGTACACCCTGAAGGAAAATGATGAGTCAATTCTGCAGACTGCAGAAAAGCTTATGGCTGCTGAACATGGCATAAGGTCTGGATTCCTTCCAAAAATCATGGAAAACACAAAGAAGGATTGTGATCCAGTTCAACTACCAGATATTTTGTTATATGTTGAAGAATCTGTTTGCAGCTGTGCATCACTGGGATTTGTGGGAACCGCTGGATCAACCATAGCAGGAAGCATAGAAACAATGAGGAAGAACAATGTTTGCAAATTATAGGAGAACTACCATCCTTTGAGCACGCTGCTAGAAAACCTAACCTATGCTACTTAACTAGTCCAGAACTGTGGGAACCGTTACACTAAAGGGAACTGAATCATTGCAGGTTTTTTCACCCCCATTGCATGCTCGGCTTCAATTGACCCTACAGTGTTGAGCCCCCTTTTGCAATTGTGTAGAAAGATAGGGCTCATGTTTTTGCGCTGTGCCTAGATCATTGTGTTTCGTCTTTTCTTTTCCCAATTTTGTAGTATACATTTATTTTCTTGTTCATAGGGTATCCTCACACTGTCATGATGTAGTATACATTTATTTTCTTGTTCATAGGGTATCCTCGCACTGTCATGAGTGGTGGGTGAGGAGGATAGTGACAGATTCTATTAAATTGCTGGAATCTAACAGGATTATTGGGCCTCCTTGATCAAACCACTCTCTTCTTGTTTCCAATGATTATTTGGGAGAAACTAGAAACACATATCGAAACACTTCACGGAGCGAAAGTGTTAAAGCATATGCTATGTGGAATTGTGGATCATGTTTTAGCAAAGTTGATTGGTCGACCGTATTGCTATTGACTTGTTGGCTGTTGATAACTCGAGATTCCTTCAGGTTTCTGTGGATCTTCTTCATTGACTTAACCTTGGTTGCAAGTACTACTAGCAATGAACGAAATTACCCTGTGTATCCCCCATAACACAACAATTTCGTCCCCCGGAGTCACGACTTGATCAAGACAATGACGAGATGGGTTCGGCTTGATGTCCCATTTGCACTGTCGAAAAACCATCAAATCTGAAGAATTCTCATTTGCTGTCTTGTCCCAACTCCCAAGCAGGGTGCAAAAATTTGACCAAAATCAACCGGTTTTCGGGAAAATCGGTTGTACCGGACCCTCACGCTAAATTTCAGACCGGCTAAAAAAAATCGGATTTGCTAGGGTTTTGTCAAATATAAAAGAAATTCATAACCACATTTAAGACCGACTGTGCATTTAACCTAGATGTAACGTCCCTGTCATGGAAGAGGTAAGTTGTGGGTTCGAAATCTGGGGGAAAAAAAATCAAATTTTGATTAAAAAATTCAAATTTTGATTAAAAAATTCAAATTTTGTTTTAAAAATTTCGGCCAAAATTTTCCAATAATCGGTTGTATCGGTGACGTCTGGTATAAACGATTTTCAAAACCCCACTTCCAAGGAGTGGCAATGCCAGAACCTTGAATTAAAATTACAGAAATACTACCAAATAGTATAGCTATAATTTCTTTTCTAACGGGATAGTTAACAGCTGTTAGATTGAGCTTCTCTTTGGTAGCCTTACGCTACCAAGTGGCGATGACATGATTTGTGCCCAAGCGATTGGTTGGGTCCATCACAATTATCTGATCTTACGGACAAAATCAAGCATATCTAAGCTTTGCATTCTTTTTTTTTTGGGTCGTAGAATTTGCTAGCTCAATCAGATTCCCACAAATTCCTTACCTTTTTTCCTCTTTATTTTCTTCTAATAATCTACTAATTAACTAAAGTACAAGCAGATTATAAAAGACTACTTTTTTTCTTTGAAGATTCTTGACTGCTAATGCTTTTTATCCACCAAAATCACACAACCACCAGTTTTCCAGGCCTTGTCTTGGAAGTGCAGCATGACACCAGCGTCTCTGCCTCGCTATGCGTGCGCTCCACGTCAACCTCCATGCAGGCGTCGAGGAGCTCCCCTTAGCCAGCCACCTCGTCCCGCAGACGCTGTTTGAGTGCCTCAACCTCCACTAGCCAAACTAGGTGCTGCACCTCCTTCATCGTGACCATCGCCGCAGCTGGCCGAGGCGATGGCTACGAGAAAAGGCAGAGGTGCTGAAGAGCACATGCTACAGTGGCGGTTGTCAGAGACGAAGACCGCGAGTAGGGGAGGAGGCGGGAGGCGGTTATGCGCCATATGGCGGGCATGGTGGTGATAGAGCTCAATAGTGTGCAACTCACCGACTAGATCCCTAGTGGCTTCATAACTTTTTTTTTTTTGAAAATTTGATGTTTCCTTTGGATACTTGGATGAAACTTATGAAATCTTCTATGAACCTTGTTAGAACTCTCTAAAAGCTTGAAGTTTGTCTTTTGGAACTTTGTTAAATTTTTCTTAAACTCTTTTTTTTATCAAGTTTGATATTTGACACTAGACAAAACTTACAGTTTCAGATTTGAAACCCATTGAAGTTCGTTGGAACCTTTATGAAACCCATTATGAAACTTTATTGAAATCTGTGAAACATACTCCAAAACTTTTGAAGTTTGTCTATTTTGAAATTTAGTTGAAATTCTTTTAAAACTCATTTCTTTTTAATGAAGTTTCAGATATGAAACTAGACGAAACTTATGGTTTCATACTTGAACCCAACGAAATTTTATTGAAACATGATGGAACCATGTGAAACTCATTTGATTTTTTTAAAACTTGCAAAACATGCTCTAGAACTTTTAACTTTGTCTTTTGAAATTCTTGTCAAAGTCATCTTTAATCAAGTTTCAAATTCTTTTTTTCTTTGATTGAGCTAGGAAATTCCCTAAGTTTCATCAGGTTTCCAAAAGTTTCACGAGGTTCGTGGCTAAGTTTTATCAGGTTTCATTGTGTTTTATGATGTTTCACAAATAAATTTCACTAGATTTCATAGTGCTCCCATCAACATAATTTATTTTCTTTAGCACTCAATAGCTTTCACAACTAAGTTTTATTAGATTTATTCAATTTTTTTCTAGATTTCATGATAAAGTTTCACATGGTTTCATAAGTTTCAGAAGGTTATGACTAAGTTACATGACGTTCTTAGATAGGTTTCATGGTTAAGTTATATCAGGTTTCTTAAGATTCAGGAGGTTCACAGATATATTTCATGATATTTCACAGATAAGTTTTATGATGTTTCGTAGATAAGTTTCATTATTTTTCATAGTATTCCATCAATATAATTTAGTTTCCATAGTTCTTAATAGCTTTCACGACTAAGTTTCAATAGATTTTATTCAGTTTATTAGGTTTCATGATAAAGTTTCATCTAGTTTCATGAGTTTTAGGAGCTATGGCTAAGTTACATAATGTTTTTAGATAGGTTTCATGATTAAGTTTTATTAAATTTCTTGAGATTCAGGAGGTTCATAAATTTGTTTGATAATGTTTCACGGATAAGTTTCATGATATTTCATAATTAAGTTTCATAGTATTCCATCAACATAATTTAGTTTCCTCAGTTTTTAATAGGTTTTATGACTAAGTTTCAATAGATTTCATTCAGTTTTTTTACAAGGTTTCATGATTTGAATTTTACCTGGATTTCATGAGTTTCATGAGGTTATGGCTAAGTTACATGATATTCTCATATAGGTTTTATGAATAAGTTTCATTAGGTTTCTTGAGATTCAGGAGATTTATAGATATGTTTCAGGACATTTCATGAATAAATTTCATGATGTTTCACATATAAGTTTCACCTGGTTTCGTGAGTTTCAAGAGTTATGGTTAAGTTATACGATGTTCTCGAATAGGTTTTATGATTAAGTTCTATTAGGTTTCTTGAGTTTCAAGGGGTTCACAGATAGGTTTCATGAATAAGTTTCATGATATTTCACAGATAAGTTTCATTTGATTTTATAGTGTTCCATTAACATAATTTAGTTTCCTTAACTCTTAATTGCTCTCACAACTAAGTTTCAAAAGATTTAATTCAGTTTTTAAACTCATTGTATCACTTTGAAACTTTTGAAGTTGGTTTTTTGAAACACAATTGAGATTCTAAACTCGTCTTTAATCAAATTTCATATTTGAAACTTGACATAACTTATATTTTTAGATGGAAACCCATTGATTTTTTTTTTGAAATGTGTTGAAACCATATGAAACCTGTGAAACATGCTCTGAAACTTTAGATTTTGCCATTTTGAAACTTAGTTGAAATTATTCTAAAACTCACTTTTTTAATCAAATTTCTCGCTAAAACCTTATAAAACTAGTATGAAACTTTTTTGAAACCTACAGAACGTGCTTTGAAACTTTTAAAATTAGTCTCTTGAAACTCAATTAAAATTCTTTTGAATCTCGTTTTAAATCAAGTTTTAGATTTGAAACTAGGAAAAACTTGTAGTTTCACGTTAGAAACTCATTGAAATTTGTTTGAACATACTGAAACATTTATAAAACCTATTTAGAATTCTTATAAAACCTACGAAGCGTGGATAGAATGTCTTGAAACCTTATGAAACATGCCTATAATTTTGGAAAAGCTTACTATCTATCGATTCCATAAGCATGAAAATGGCAGGTCAACTTGAGGTGAGCACCACATCATGTACTCAGGTCTCGTTTAGCCAAACGAATCTGATAACACATTATTGCACTACCATATCACCGTAGTTTACATTAGGCAACATATTTGGCAAAAGTGAAATAGGAAATAATCTATCCACTTAGTGAGCTTGTAACATCAAATCGTGGAGATTTTGGCGAAAAGACATGCATGCCCAGCGATGCTACGAGCTCAAGAACCTCGATATAGCAGTGCAGAGCCAGACGCCACGGCATGCAACGATGGAACCTCAGACCAACGGTGCCTTGGCAGCACTGAAGGCTGAAGGCTGATACCGGCTACTGCTTGCGTTTCCTACTCTATTCAGCTGTCAGGTACCAGCACAATGGACCCAGAAGTTCTCCGTGCCTCGAGATCCGCATGCGCACGAGCGGCCTCCGACAGCGGGTACACATGGTTGACACGGACGCGCAGGACCCCCGCCGCGATGTTGGCAAAGACTTCACCGGCAGCGTGCAGCAGCTCGTCTCGGGTGGTGGTGTAATGCGTCAGGCCTGGCCTGGCCAGGAACAGCGATTTTGGCGCAAGATCACTCAGCAGAACCGGGTCGGGCCTGCCTGAAGACTGGCCATAGGAGACCATGCACCCACGCGGCATCAAACAAGCCAACGATCCCTGCGCAACAGAGTTTCAGGCAAAAGTTGATTCAATTTCAGTAAATTGCTCAAGTTCATGCAAAACCCACGGTTCAACATTGATTTCAGATTTCATGGCAAGGCTTTTATCAAGATCAGTGAGATTGGTATCTGCATGGCATTGCAAAATGGAAGAGGATCTTGTACCTTGAACGTGTCTTTCCCAACAGCATCATAAACGACATGGACACCTTTCCATAATGTGATCTCAGCAACTCGGGTTACAAATTAAAGTCCTCCTTTGTGTATATGATCACATGGTGGCATCCATCTTGAGTAGCTTGGGTGGCTTTCTCTTCTGTCGAAACGGTCCCGATAACAACAGCACCAAGGGCATTTGCCCACTGGCAAAGGAGAGCACCGACTCCACCAGCAGCGGCATGGACTAGAACAGTATGGCCTGTCTGAACCTGCATAAAAAAACAAGATTGAGGTGTCTCCAAGTTGCATTCTGAAATCAGTAGTTCACATTTTGTGCAAGGTTGCTGGCTTGCTGTCGAACATCGTGCATGCAGTGTACTAAATTACAGCATCAGCATAGCATAACATAAGAGACATAGCTGTTAATGCAAAAGAGAAAAGAAAAAGCAATCGACCTTAAAGGCTTGTCGCACAAGAACATATGCAGTCATTCCCTTCAGTAAAACAGACGCTGCAGTGTTGAAGTCCATAGAAGGAGGTATAGAAATAGCCACAATTGCTGGGATAATTTGCTCCTCAGCATAAGAACCCATTGGATTATCAGCATAGCCGACAACATCGCCAACTTTGATGCCTGTAACCCCAGGACCCACAGCAGACACAACTCCAACTGCCTCCTTGCCTGGATGAACAGGAGTTCATAATCCAAGGATAAGATCACGCTGAGTGAAAATAAGTCAGTTACAAGTTACAACGTACAACTACTCCAAATAAACAAGGAACTTACTTCAGGGGGAGATATAGTTATGTGCAAGTGTAAACATTTATTCTACTGAGAGTTCATTCACGAATTGTAATTGGCAGTACTGACTAGACAAATCGTAGGTAGAAATTACAGGGCATAAACTGGGACGATGGCTATTGAAAAGTGAGATGCCTGAAAAGCAAGACTTTTCCCCGATGCAGCTACTGTACTTCACTGCCTCAGATGTTAATATGAGTAAACAACATTGATAGGAAAGCCTAAAATGTAACTCAGTTGCCATCTCACAGAATAAATAATGGAGGTACAATCAGATTAAGCTACGCAGATCTGCAAAATCTTGAGAATTTACAATCTGCCATAGATACTGGGGTAGGTGTGTCTATACCTTTTCTGCACCAATGATCCCTACTAAATCCAAGTGAAACTCATTAACTAAACATCTTCCTTTTGTGTTTTCTATTTTTTGGTAAGAATCATACTGCAATGTGCCTAATGAAAACAACCATGTGTATATTGCCTTTTTTAAGCAAATAGTGTAAGTTAGTGCCAACACAATTTTCTCCAGATCACCAATTGATTTCAGATTCAGGAAAGTAAGTTGAAATTGAAAATGTGTCCCATGCTTCTCCATATCGAATTTGTAGTCAAAGGCTCAAAGCACTATACACCAGATTTGAAAACATTCAGCCATACCAAAATGAAGCAATAGATTCCTAATCAATAGACAAGCTGATAGTAAAATCTATACCGGGAACAAATGGGAGAGACGCTCGATGCAATCCGGTATGGTAATAAATATCGACATAATTGACACCAATGGCCTTGTTCTTGATCCGGATCTCCCCTTCATTCGGCTCCCCAACTTCCACCTCTTCCCAACTTAACACCTTTTGACATCAAGTGAACGACTGCTATATCTCAAATGTTCATTCCCACAAGAATTGTGTGGGAGAAGAATGTCAGGAGACGGAAATTAAGTGGTGTTTTTTTTGGTAAAATACTTACCTCTGGGCCACCAAGCTTGTGTACTCTGATTGCCTTCACCCTCATTCCTGGATGCATTCACAGTGCCAACACCGGAGGCCTCGAAGTGGTGATGACTGCTGAGTGTCTTATACTTGAGTAGAACAGAACTGTGAGGGCTGGTTACTTCCTAGCTGTAGTAGTTCAACTGTCTGATGGTGGTGGCCAACTGAGAAAAAATTATACAAAGTGAGGTACAATCAGAATAGTGTCAAGAAAAGTAGGAACTATTATATGAATTCCAACTACTGCTAACAGGAGACAAACTCATAAAATTTCCATGACTCTGAGAAGGACAGCTGACTGATAAGTTCTAACATTTAGAATAATATATCTTGCACGTTTTATTATATATAGGAAAAAAAATCCACTTTACTACCCCAAAGTATTGCGATTGTCCATATAGAAACCAACTATGCTATCACAGTTGGACATGTATTTTATGTTGTATGCAATTGAGGAGATGGAAATGTACAAGACTTCTTATCTTTTAGGTTTTCAGTTTTCACAAACAGATAGCGTGTTGCCATGACAATAACATTTTCCAAAAAAAAAAAACTATATCACTGTGTCTGTATGGTGAAATTCAACCTTTTATATGCTTTGCAGCAGTGTTTTGGACTAATCATCTGAAATTTATACCTTGCAGTAGCTATCTCACCATGCGCAATCACCAATCTTGCAACAGCAAGATCAATCTAATTACACCTCTACCACGAAGGATATGGAATTGTTATACGTTGCAACAGGGAAAGATCGTTAATACTACGTTATTTAGCTAGTCCAATACTTCAATCAGTATCATCGTTCACCTCGATTTTCCTCCTTTCTACTAGCATAAGGCCGTTGTTGCACAATTTGACCGCAGAGAAACCTAAATAATTTTATAACAAAATACCGAAACAAGCATCAATTGATTAGTCGAACTATATATCTCAACCAATATTGGGGGAGAAAAGGCGAGGGAAACCGATCATACCAACCTTCATGCCGAAGTGCACGCACAAATGAAGTTATCGCCTTCGGCTTGTTAACTTAGACGTCCTCCGATTTCAACACCTGATGTCTACTGATGGATCATTATCACCACTCCCAAGAGAACCCTACAACTCCACCAAGAAACACCAAGAAACCACCCACATGAAGTTCGGGGGATCACAGAGAGAGAGAGAGAGAGAGCCACACGGAGGTTCTGAGCTCGGAGCTCCTTCGCCGCCTCCGTCGAGGAGAAGTGGAGGCACGGGGATGAGCATGGGATTCTGGGGAGTACCATTGCTGAGCAGTGACTAGTGAGTATTTATTACTGACTACTGAGAGGCGGAGACTAGTGAGTCTCATTTTCGGGATAGCACTTTGTCGTTGAATCACTGTCGTGTGGATCTTACATACGGAAAGTACTGATTGCTGAGCAGTAACTAATAATAATACCTTTCCTAAAGATTGAAAGCTTCCCGGCCTCTGCCTCGCTCCACGTCACGCCCAGACCAAAAAAACGCCGGCAGTAGCGGCTCGATGGCATCGCCTTCGGCTCCTCGCTTGCGTCGCCTGCTTGTTCGGCCTGCGCCGTTCTCCATCCTCGGTCCGTTTTGGCTCTGAAGTATTCCCGGAAGGAGAGCATAGCCACGTCGGCTCGCGCGCGAGGAGCTTGGCTCGCGCGAGGAGCTCGGCTCGCTCCTTCCCTTGCGCCATGTCCCCTCGCTCGACGCGTGCGGCACCACGAAGCTTCCAGCACTCTCGCGCGGTCTCCGCGAGGCTCCACGTCGCCCCCATCCGCCAAGCTCGCTCCCTTACTCCCTTCCTCTCCATCTTCCCAGACTCTCCCTCTCCCTCACCGCCCGCTTGGACGGCTTTGAGCTCACAGGCGCCACCTCATCCACCCCAGTGGTTTCATTGCAGCAGTTTGGTTGTTCGTCCACGCGGATCCATTTTCCCTTTTGCGATTCGCCTCCGATCCCGCCTACATGACGGCTTAAGTTTTCTTTGTTTGTTTTCCTTTTCCCCAAGATTGGTTCAGATTCTTCTCCGTGTTTCTCCTCTCAGATTCTGTATTTCTATTAGTTTTTGATCTTGTTTTTGCTTCTAATTGGTGTAGACGGTCGTCTTGCTCCAATACCTTCCTTACCAAGTGCTTCAAATACCAAAACAAAAGCTAAGGGTTTCCATTCCATATTATGCAGTGCAAGGAGGCACATACTATTGAGTTCACTCTACCTCTGCCGGTCCTAGATTGCTGATCTTTAGTTTGGTAGATGATTTCTCCAATTAATTAGATTCTTGTATTCTTTTTTACCACCATAGATGTTTCGTTATTTCAGTTGAATAATAATGCAGGCGGTTTCCAGAAGCAACTTCAGCCTATTGCTTCCTTTTCTCTTGTACCTGAGATTTTGTGCTATTGCGGAAACAGCTTAGAGAATCTTGAGACCACGATAAAAAAGGATTTACTTCACTGTACTTCTCCTAAAATTCGTTCTCACCCTTTCGGTGGCAGTGCATTGGAGAGCCAATTTCTGAGAGAGAGATATATGCAAAGCCAAGAAAAGAACAAGTCTGACTTTCTTGCCTCCTTGCAAGAACTCATGTATTTTCAAATTGCCCGTTTCCTCTTTGCTTGCCGCAAAACTGCAGATGTCAGCTACTGGTCCACATCATGCCTAATGCGCGAATGAATCGACTGTGTATTTCCTTAGAGAGAATGCCTAGGAAGAATATGGATTGAGATTCTCCAGTAGGAAACGGATTTGACTGTGCTTATATCAGAAACACGCAAGAATACAGGTAAACATTGTGCTTTTCTACAACTTGATCAGTTCACTAATCGTTATTAAAGAGAATTCCTTCCTTTGATGATTCCTTTCTAATTTGACGCTGCTGTGTTCTGTTCTCATTTTAGAATGCTGCCTAGATGTACATTCATTTTTAGCACTCCCACCAGCTTTTGCTTGTCTTAGTTCTTCGTTTTCACTTTAGTAAGGGCGCTTTTGGATCAGTTGGAGTGTTCCGGTGGGCTCAGGTAACAAGAGGATTTGATTCTTCAATAGCTTAAAATGGACATTACAATTCCTGATATGTCTTCTGTTTACCACACAGGCTTCAAGGCTAATCTGAAGCAATGTCGCTACTTATTTGTATTTCCTCATGAGTTTGTTTGTTGGAGGTACTGTGGGATGTTTTGTTGAAATAGTTTTGTTAACGCATGAAGTTGAAAGGTCGTTTCATCTCTCGCAGTTTTGCTGGATATCAACAATTACGACAGACTAGAACAATCACTACAAAACATGATGATGTAGCAAAATCATATGGCATTTTACAAATTGTAAAGCAATTTAGTGCAATGTGTATGTCATGATCACATAGCTTTATACTTCCTAATTATAAGATGTTACCAATATGATTCTAAGACACATACAGAATTAACCAACAAATCAAAGTCTATTATCGTTTTCACCATGACTTTCTTTCAGTATTACTACTCTTAAAGAAAGCTACGGAGAGACCTTTCGGAGAAACGATGTCGAACCTGCTGTTGTTGTAGGTGTTGGACAGTTTCCTCTTGTATGCAATACGCACGCCACTGTTGGAGGCACTGTCTCCATCTTGCCTCTCTCTGTATGGGTGTGCTGTTCCTAAGATTCTGCCTTCCAAGAACAGATCACTATTTTTTTCTAGCATTTGACAGGGAAAGGAAGAAAGTTTTCTCGAGGATTTGATATTAGTTCCTTTGGTGTTGTTCACGCGTCAAAGTTATGTTACCCTTCTCATCTCCTGTTACTCTATTATTGTTTTTTATTACTGAGTTGTCCATTCTGTTATTTACCAATCTTACAGCTACAACAGTAGAGCAAGCAGAGGTTGGCTACATATCGATAGATATTCTGACTGACATTCTAGAAAGCATTTGATTTGTTTGTTTCCTCTCTTGATTAATTGTTGTTTTTCTATTAAAGAATTGGGTTGACTATTTTCCATATTTTTTGCCATAAACACATGCGACAAAGCCATCAGGGGCTGCAATTGATGGTCTTCCTCTTGGTGGAGGATCATAAGCTACCGTGGTACTTGTCTGCCTTACCCTTGTAGTAATCATTTCAGGATTTTGAGGTAATTTTATGTGCTTTTCCCTCTTCTATTTATGTTAGATGTGCTTTATGTCCTAGCTATGTATCAGGCATAATTCGGTATTTGTATCCCTTCATACACACAGTTAAGTGGCTCCTAAAGAAAAATACTTCATCCTATTAGTTTTGTGCCACTGAAAGTGCTTCATGTCATGTTTGTATTTTTGTTTTTCATATCTGATTTGGCTATCAAGGAGATAAACTCCGGTGTTGCTTGTCATCTAAGTTGGGTGCTGAATACCTATCAAGACATCGAGAAGTATGTGGTATAGTGGACTAACCGAGATAAAACCGATGCTGGAATTAGCTATCCCGGAAATGGTAAACGATCGGTAATCGGGAAGTAATATTTGAATGGTCGGAATACCTAACCATGATGATAATGCGAAATATTACTCATCTCTCTGGGAGTACTTAAATGGAGTTGGAATTAGCTATCCACAGTTTTGTTATTCATCGATGCTAACATTTTTTTCACCTTCTATCGTTGCCAGCTTTGCACATGGTGATGTGAAAACAGAGAACTTTTTACTAGGTCATCCTGGATCAGCTGATGAGAAGAAGCTTTCCTGATTGATCTTGGTTTAGGTATACTACTGTTCGAGATAGTTTCATCTGCATATGGAAGTAATCAATCATATACTTATAGGAATTGCCCACTTAACAGAATGTCGATGCATTTTATACCCCACTAACCTTTTATGTAATTCTGTCAATCTTTAAATTATACGTCATCCAGGCGGAAATAAACATCATCTGGTCCACATGTTTTAGTGCTACTCTTGTCGGTCTTTTTACATTTTAGCCCACTCTTCTTTGCTTCCTTTGTTGAACTAAGTTGTTTTTCCTTTGTTTAGGGTATTACTATTAGCCTGCAATCTATGGTACCAGAATACGTTTGCCTAAAGAAACGAAGAAATCCCAGATTATGTCTGACGTATTCGCCGATGCAGCAAGACTCTTACTCTTAGATATATATGTGAAGATAACTGTACTCATATGAAAATGCGCTGCAGAATGCAATTATTTTGTATTGAGCTATTTTCTTCAGCGAATAGTTGTCTTCTATTAATAAGACTATTGTCTGAGGATATCGCGCAACGTTTTCTCATAATACGACTCAGGCAAGATTGACATACTGTATGTTTACTGAATCTCTTTTAATGCTATGCTTATGTGTATAAGACTGAGGTGACTATCACATAATGTGTTTTTACTTTTATTGTTTTTATCTGCTGTTGTCCAAATCAGACCTCACAAAAAAACAACGGCGATTGCTGGTACTGATAGATTCGAAAAAGAAATTGTTTGGGTTCATACAGAATAATGTTCTGCCGTTTTTTTCCCTTCTTGAGATAAACATATTACTTCTCTGGCATTTTCCATATCTAGAGTTTTAGTTCTGTTAACATATGCACTTTGTTGATAATTGCATTATTTTGTAAAAGATCATCAATCCAATTAATGGTGTGGAGAACAAGATTGCCATCTCCGCAGGTGATAAGATCTGCCCATATACTACGCTGCCGATGCAGTGAAAGCTCAAAACTAGCATTTTCTAAAGATGATTACACTACTAGGAATATGATTGTGTCGGTACCAGCATTTTCAAACTAGCACTATTTTTCTTTATTTAGGGTATTACGAGTGCGGCGTGGCACGCCGCGATCACATTCCTAGTGATTACTTACTACTGACTGAAAGTCAGAGAGCGTGGGGCCCATGCGACAATGGCCCAACGATAAGGTGTTGTTACGGTAGAAAATCTGTGATTCTTTCTGAGTGAAGGTATTATAAAAAAAAACCACTTTCTGAGGGTATGATTTGCCCGTATTTCAAGGGTGCAATTGATCATTTGCCCCGTATTCTCAATGACATGTGCCCATGGAGTTTGGTGAAGTTAAAAATGATCTCGAATCCATGCAACCACAATTTAAGTAATAGAATAGAAAGGCAACCGGCCGTAGCATCACAGATTATATCATCATGGAACTTATCCTTTCGAATACAAAAATGAGGTATTGAAATAAATCAAATTTTCCTTTCTTTAGCTGTATTGTAAATTCGTGAGCTGCAAGTGGAGTTTGGTGAAGTTAAAAACTCGAATCCATGCAACCACAATTTAAGTAATAGAATAGAAAGGCAACCGGCCGTAGCATCACAGATTATATCATCATGGAACTTATCTAATTTCAAAAACAATTAAAAGTTTAGAACTAAAACTGAAATATATATATATATATATACAAAAGAGTGTTCCCCTATCCTTGCAGCCAGATGCACTTCCTATCTTCCTCACTAGATGCATGCGCGCGATGCATACGACGCGACGCCGCGCAAGCACGAACGTGCGTGAGGGTGATTTTTTGGAACTCGTGCGGGGGTTCTGTCTACGTTTAGACGCATATTTCTTAAACTGCGAGGGTTTTTTTTTACTTGATCTTGCATTATGAGTTTTTTTTTCAAAACAGGTGGTGAGAGGAACTAAACACATTTTTAAATTTTTTGAAAAGGTTTATTGTGAAAGAGCCGGTGGGGGACTTGAACACAACTTTAGAATTTTTGGAGGGGCAGAAATGTAATTTTAAAAGTTTTGAATAGCTTTTTTTGCAAAGGAACGGTAGAGGATCCGAACGTAATTTCACAATTTCTGGAGGGTCTCTCCTCGAAAGGGATGAGATGGCAACTTGTTTTTGACTCGATCTTGCAAAACTACGAGTTTTTTTTTTGCAAAACAGGTGGCGAGAGAACCTAAACACATTTTTGGAATTTTTGAAAAGGTTTATTGTGAAAGATCCAATGGGGGACTTGAACACAACTTTAGAATTTTACAGGGGCTGAAACATAATTTTAAAAGTTTCGAATAGCTTTTTTGGGAAAGAACGGTAGAGGATCCGAACGTAATTTCACAATTCTGGAGGGTCTCTCCACGAAAGGGATGACATGGCAACTTGTTTGGACGAAACCTTCCCCCTTTAATACAGGTAGTGTTTTTTTCCCCCTCATATTTGACTGCTCTCACTTCTCAGCCAAATTTCTTAGCTATTTCTACACTACGATTTTTAGCTGACACTTGTTATAAACTTATAATCCGCTATTTCAGGCGACATACTACCTATATCTATATCATTTAAACAATAATATAACATGTTATTGTTGTAATCAAAGATGCAGTGCTCCCTGCCTCTAGAAAGATCCGAAGTAACAACAAATTAAGACAGGAATTCCATCATCTAATGATCACATGAAGTTGCATTATTCCCAAACAACAACAGCGACCACTACAGCCTTGCACAGAAATTAAACTAAATCATACATAGTTCGACACATGCATGACACACGATACTCGAAAATCTTATTACCAAAGTTCTAGTTATCTATCTAACGAAACCAGCTAGGACTCGCTCGATCGGATACACGCGTAAATAGATGGATCATAAGATACGACGCCAACACGATATGTCTCTAGCTAGTCGCATCAGGAACAGTCCAAAGAGTTGGTACATGTCCAGCAGTATCCCTACTTCGGATCTGTTTAGCAGAGCTCTAAATCCTGATTCTCTAACTTCAGCTTCTAATTCTCTATGAAATCGATTCTCTCTAGCAGTTCAGAAGAAGAAAATGGTTAATTCTACAGCGTTAAGATTGATTGTAAATTTGTACATTTGGTTCAATCCCTAGGCAGCATGGCTAGGACGCATGCAATTATGCGAGAGTGTGAGCTCGCAATGCAATGAAATGAAATTAATAGCCATACGTACCTAGTGAAGTAGTCCAAGATTTTTTGTCTGGTCACCCACCGGCCTTGGGAGGATCCAGTCGATCAGTCGTTCATGAACTGAAGATTTCGAGCAGAAAATGGATTATTCTTAATTTAGGTTTTGAGAAGGCCTATGATAAAATACAATACGATCTTTTGCTTTGAAGTTATGGAGAGGAATGGCTTCCTTCCCCAATGGATCGATAAGGTCATGGGTTCCGTCACTCCAATGCAAGTAGGAAAAGTCAGCAACAATACCATGCTAGATACCATTTGTTAGCTTAAACCTGATGCATATGCGTGATTTTTCCCTCCGGTTTTGCATGGGCTTGTTCAGACCTGAGGCATGCTGTGTTCAAAAGGTTACAACCTTTTCCTGTTGTTTGCTTCTAACATCTCAAAAATTTCAAAAATAGAAAAAATAAAAATTTAAGATTTAAAAATAAAATTTAATGAAAATTTTAATTGTTATCAAGATTTCGCTTTAAAACAATATCTTTTACCACTTTTTCTTGTATTTAAATCTTAAGTAGAGAATGCATAGCAATATTAAAATTATTTCTTCCAAAACAAAGAAACTATGAAAAATGAAATTGAAATGTGATCTTAATTTGAATTTTTGTTTCTTGAGTTTTTGAGAATTATTGGTTTTCTTGAGTTTTTGCTTTAAAAGAAAAGTCTCATAAATTGAAATGGTAAAATGGTAAAAAGATAAAAAGGTAAAAGAAAATTCTTGAAAAAATTATATTAAAAATCTTCATAACTTAGGTAAATCATTTAAGCTGATAAATAAAATTTTAAAACAAAAAATGATGGAATGAAAAATAAAAAGACATCTCTTTTGACTAAACATAGTGCATAATTAGAATTAATATAAAATATTAGACAGTAATGTCAGAATTTATAATAATTCTTTGTAAAACATTTTAACCAGAACTTTTTCCAGAAGGTCGTCCACCACCAGGAGACCATAGTAAAAAAGTTTTAGAAAGTTTGTCAGTGATTTGGTAGCTGAATTAATGTACAGTACTAACTTGTCCGGGCTAATTTATCCCCTTGTTTCGTCTTATGTATCTGCCATGCGGGCCTGGGTGCTGTAGCAACCCCGTTTGCTGGCAGGAGATTGGAAAGCCTTTCTCTCACTACCATGTGGTCCCCAGGCCCACTGTCAGCCCCTTGTTCCTCCTCCCGGCCGAAGCGCTGAGCTCCCTCGCACTCCCGTTCAGTCCACTTCTCAGCTTGAGTCACCGCATCAGCCACACCGCCCTACTCGGTATTGCCACATCCATCATCGGTCTTTCGTGCGCCTTGTCTTGCTATCCATGTGTAATGGTCAATCTGGCGTTGAAAGAATAGAACCGAGGCGCAAGAAATTCGCCCCATTCACATCCTGTGCAAAACCAACCTTCCTCTTTAATTTAAAGCCATACAGCTCTTCATTAGCACACACGTTTCCCTGAATTACCTCATATCCATGAGCTCCTCCATCCCTTAGCTATTTTCTGACCTGAGCCCAAAACCAGAAGCTTCTTTCCCTGCCATTGTCACCCATCACACAGAAAGGGGAAAAAATCTCGATCAAGCCAATTCGATGAGCCATTTGTAATGACCCTCATTTGAGCATAGAATGCCAAAATGAGAATCTCATGTGCTTTCAGTACTAATCCCTGAATCAGTAGCTAGTATGCACATTTACAACAATTGAAATCACAACCATACCTCAAATTAATAAAGCAAAAACCATTATACAAAGAAATCTTACAACTCAGAGTATATAGCAGCAAAAGAAGCAAAATCTTATAGTGTGTCCATCCAACCCGCAGGCAACTGACAAAGCATAATCCCTAGAAAGATCACGTCAATAAAGCTCTCGCATCCTGCGATGAAAACAAACCTTCGAAGCTTCGCTAACTTTATCCACCTAAAACAATAGATTAAGCAAGGGTGAGTACTTTTGTACTCAGCAAGATTTAAGGTGGTATTTGCAAATGCATAAATGCAGGCCAAGACAAAGGAGACTACTACAGTTAATTTGCATAAAGCGAAATTGAATTTGTAAATCAAGTTATCATTTGCAAACGAAATTTGTAAGAGCAAGTTTGATTGATATGAAATAAATAAAGCATAAGTAATACTCACAGTCCTCCACAACGTGAGTGATGAATAATCCAAATCATGAAATCCAATAATGTCAGCCTTTTGACATAAAGCAACAGTTGCTAAAACAAGTTCAAACCAAAACCCATTTTTAGAAAATATCAAAGTCTAGCATTGGAATGACTTCACCAAGTGCCCATGACCGCGGACGTGGCTAATCGATTAGATTTTTCACTCTGCAAAGGTGTACAGCTTTACCCACAAGGAATGATCAACCTTTTTTGCTAGGCCATACGACACACTTCCTTAGGTGTGCCGATAAGGAGATCATACAGAGCCGTTACATTATCCAGACGTGACTTCGAACCAGCCTGGGATGTTAATCCCCGCCATAGAAACAGAAACACTCACCCAAATCGTGGATCCACTTTCCACACACCGTTTCCGAACATGGCAGAGCGTACACCATTGCATTGGCAAGTAGAAACCCCTTCAAGCAAACCTAACTGGAATGCCTGTGTTAGCTCCCGCCTTTCCAAAGTGCAAAGTCATATCTGAATAACTTAATAGACTAAGACTGTCCCATACTAGCCCTCGTGGTTTCATGGAATTCTTGAATCAATAACGTCCCATTGCTCGGTCCTTAATCCAACACGGGCGACACTTCAGCCTACACTACGTGCAATTCCCTTTGCACATCCGGCTATTGTCAATAATCACCCGCGTCAAAACCATAGTTTTATTTTGGGTTTTCAATCAAAATACTAGTAACCAACAGTGTCATTTCCAATCATTTTAAATTCTCAGAAAACCATTTTGATCTGATCATTTACATCATTGATTCTAAAGTATGGCTAAGTATGGATAATATGTAAACGCATATACCCATGATGACATTAAGTAATGTCTATCCTTAATCTATGGTTGTCAAGATTCACAAATCCATACTTATTAAGGAAGTTTAATGAGACAACAGGTATATCTACCAGTACCACAAAATAGCGAATTTACAGAAAATAAACACATGCATGAAACCATTTGATAAACGAAAGGAAAATTAAATATTGGGATCAATATGATCAAAGGGGTGTTTGCCTTGCTTAATCTTTGCTTACGATGAAGTCGAGATTGCAGCTGACGAAAGCGATGACAGAAACAGCAAAGTCGGGTTCTACACGTCATTATCGAATAAAAGCAATAAGAAGCAAATATCACTATATGGCAAAAGAAGACAAACAAGAAACTAAATAAAGACTCACCGAAGAAAACAAGAATATTATAGGGTTTGGATTAGATGATTCAATATTCTCATATTTTAAATGATTCAACATTCATATTGTTATTAGCTTTCAAGATAAGCGATGCACGATTTCCTTTATAGATTATCCATTCTTACTTTACGAATTCAAGAAGCTAAAATTATGAACTTTTATATTTATAATTTAGAATTCAAGATGTAAAAATTATTTAGATTAATAGAATTAGAACATTAGCCACTTTGTTGAGTATTATGCAAGAATAGAGCTTATTCCTTAAATGATCTTGCATACAAATTGGTTTTGCGGAGGTTAGATCTTCTAAACTAGGCTACTGGATATATATTTGCAGTTTTAAGAAGGTTCTGGTGATACAAATAACTTAACTATAGATTTCTTTATTTTTATCGAGAGCGTTTATTCAAATTATAAAGTTTAGAAATTATGATACTTAAGGTTATTCTGCTAACAGGATTTATATTTAAAGCATGATGAAATAAGATTATTTCTTCATAATAGGGTAGTCCATACTTTGGAAAGCACTTCTAAACTAATTTTATAAATTTTAGGATTTGGACGAGATAT
This sequence comes from Guadua angustifolia, assembly GCA_036346375.1. NCBI lineage: Eukaryota > Viridiplantae > Streptophyta > Magnoliopsida > Poales > Poaceae > Guadua > Guadua angustifolia. The sequence continues at coordinate 20,871,834 of CM070518.1, read as the reverse complement.
TATATTCATCGCTGAAAAAGCTTTAATAGCATTATAAGATTATGTTATATGGAATCGGACTAGAACGAAGAAGTTTATGATTAACAATTAGGGGTATTGTGATAGCAAGATTTATATGAAAAGTAAGTTATAAATAAGATAGTTTTCTAGAATACGGTAGTTCATATTCCAAATAGTGCTTCTACGCTCATCTTTCCAAAATCCACATTTAGACGAGTTATTCTACATGCCACTGAAAATGCTTAGTTGGTTTAGTTTTCTACGTGACTATTTCACGAAGGGTGTTTGTAGAAGTGAGATTTATATACAGAGCAAGTTCTAAATAGAATATTTTTTCTAATTATAGTAGTACATATTATGAAGAGTGTTTCTGAGATATTCTTTTAAACTTTTGTATTTAGCGAGGTATTATATAGATTGCCGAAATGGCTTCAGAGATTGACATTCTACGCGTTTTGCGTTTTGCTTTCGTTTCTAGTTTGCGAATGCACCTTACAGGATAATTTGACTATTTTTCATGCATTAGTAGGAGATGACTCTAAGAGTGTTTTAAAGTTAGTTCCGCAATATTTGGCTTTTATCGAGATGTTTGCCATATAAGAAATCATTAGTGTCTTGTATTAAAATATTTTAACACAGCACAAATATGAGTTATTTTTACATAACTAGAAAGGATATCACTTTCTAAGGTCCTAGAATTTTTTTCGTCAAATTTAAAGTTCATTTGTGAAAGTTATAACTATATGAACTATGCACGTATTGGAATTTCGACTATTAAACATATGATGTTAATCATGAGGAAATCTAAATATTTTTATATATTTGAGATCCTTGTAACCTCAAGAGTATAACAAAACTAGTTTGGTGAAGATTTGAGTTCATTTAATTCAAATTTTAACTATTTGATTTTTTTTATCTGAGAGAGACTTTCTATACTTTCTTTTTAATTCAAACTGAGTTCAACCATACATGTTTTTGAAAAAATGGAGCATTTATAACTGCAGGAACATACGAAAATTATTTCATGATTTTAGGAGCTATGATTTCTATATTTGCTTCATAGCACATAAACAGATTCGAATACAAATTTGATTCAAATGGTTTGATCTTCCAGGAAACACATAAGGTTTTATTGCATATTCTAAAGCAACTCGGCCCTGGTCTCACTAGCGACAAGGAGGGGGTAGAGCTGGCCGGCCGGCGGGTGAAGGAGCTCCAGAGAACGGAGGTGCACTCAGGGGTGGCCTCGGCTACGGAAAGTAAGAGCCACAGAGGGCTACCACCGAACTAGGCATCAGCGCTAATGGTGGGTCACCTGGGGATAAGAACCACAGTGAGAGAGATTAAATGGGTAAAAAATTGAGCATCAAGGAGAAGGAAGGACCCCATTCCTCCTGCTTGGTTGGACAGAGATTGGTCAGATTGGGCCGCCACCATGCACCAAACGCAAGGTAGAAGATGAACAATGTCGAGAGTGCTTTGAGCGAGTTTAGTTGCAGCCAAGGAATTAGATGAATTCAAGGATACGACCAGAGAGCTTAAAGCCAAAAGTATTGCCGAATTGCTTACTAAATCGTGCTATCGAAATCTTGGCTGGAGCTTCGGTTTGGTGGCAATGGCGGCGAACGAGTTCGATTGAAGTGAGGCTTTTAGGCAGAGAAGGGGTAAGAGACGTGGGGAGCTCAATGCGAAGCTTCACTACTATTTGTGGGTAACCAATGTTGGAACAGAACGCTAAAATATTTTGGGACTATTTTCTCTTTTATTTCTTCTCGCTCTGTTCGCCTTTACAACTAAGGCTTACCCCCATATTTATATCCAAAACTTCAGCCCACACAAACGGAATAAGATTACACTTCCTTATCCTAATCGAACTCTCTATCCTAGACTTTCTTAATACAAACTTTTCAAACTAAAACTTTCCTATTACAAGATTATTTCTATCAATCACCCCCTTAATCTTGTAACACAACTCTAACTCATTGAGGCAATCGGTCTCAACTACGATTTGCCTAACTCATACTCGACACAAGATGGTGAACGCATCTCCAAGAAGTTCTGCCTTCTTCTTGCTGACCAAGCCACCGGTGTCGCACCTCGCCGGTGATTACGACCTTTGCCTTGGCTCCATTTGTCTTTTCACCGGTAACACATCTTGACGGTGACGCAGACTCGCATTAGAGCTTACCGAACCCTCATGCGTACACACATCTAGAACGACGACCACAACTCCTCAACATCTTGGACTCATTTTCGACGGACTTTCTTTGGACGGCAAACACACTTCTTCAACGCCCCTGAGTCGACTTTGACGGACTTGACTTTGGACGGCGAGCGCATCTCTTCAACGCTCCGGAGTCAACTTTGACGAACTCGACATAGCACACACAACGGCTTCCTTTCGATCTTCTCGTGTAGCATGTTCTCTTCTAATACGTACGATATCTCTAAAGGAACTCGCACACGATATCTTGTGGACATGACTCACACAAAAAAAAATTCTTCATGGCCAACCGCATGGGAGGCAAGTGCTTCACTGCAGAAAATTAATCTCTCACGCTCCCGAATTCCTGACCAATCTACAAAGCCTTCTGAGCGCCCGGCGGTAGCCCTCGCCCGTGTGCGTCCGACGGCTCTCACACCCTTGGTCTGCGCCATCGATCACCAGATAGCTCCTGCAGCCGCATTGCTTCGGTCTTTGCGCGTGACGTCTTTGTCTCTGATCCGATGACGCAACAGCCCCGTCGAGCCAATCTCCTCTGCCTTGCGTCATGTGGGTCACGGCCATGAAGACCGCCCGCCCACGAAACCGAGAACAACTTCCTGTTACTGCTGCATGTGAAGTAGCTTCTCGTGTGCTTGGATTGCTTTTCACGTCTCGTGAATCAAAGCCTCTGGACAACTTGCTCACTGCCCGCCAGGCGCTCGTCGCCGAGTGCTACGCGCGCCGGCTGGCCCGTGTTGGCCACCCCCAGGAGTGTCCTCCTGAGGGAGGCGGCTTGATAAAAAATCCGAAACTCTGATATCAATTGTTGGAACAGAACGCTAAAGTACTTTAGGACTATTTTCTCTTTTATTTCTTCTCGCTCTGTTCGTCTTTATAACTGAGGCTTTACCCCCATATTTATACTCAAAACTTTAGCCCACACAAACGGAATAGGATTACACTTCCTTATCCTAATCGGACTCCCTATCCTAGACTTTCTTAATACAAAATTTTCAAACTAAAACTTTCCTATTACAAGATTATTTCTATCAGCCAAGGATAGAGATGACAGTATTTGAACGGAAGCTGATTTTTGTGGCCGGTTCTGGGCTCAGGCAAGGAAGGGCTGCCGTGGCAGCGAAACAGGCTAGAAATCAGTGCCGCGACAGCGTTTTACTGAGGAAGGCTTTGCCGGGACAGACACGCGATGGAGAAGGAAATTTCGCGGACGGAGCTGTGCCCGACTTGACGAGGAACGGCCGGTGCTGTTCTTGGCGATGAGATGGTGCTGTTCTTTTGGCGCTTGGACAAGGTAGAGCAAGGTGCGGGCCTTTGGGTGCTCGGACGAGACAGAGCGAGGCGCGGGAGAGGCCGAGGAGGACAAACATGGCAATGATCAAGCGTGGGCGGTGCCGATGCGTTAAACTGGATCGAGCAGAGTCAGACGAGGGAATGAATCAGGAGAGCTCCGATACTTATATAGCCAAGCACAGTCGTCGCAAAGAAGCCACCTCCCTTGGTATGAGCTCGCCCGAGACTTGCATCTTTTGCACAGTGTGAAGTATGGCTCTAGGACAAACTGGGTTTCAATCAACTAGATAGGCAACAAATGGCGCCGCTGGACTGGGTTCTCTCAGATAAGGTTCTCATATTTTTATTTAAATTATACTATGCACTGTTTTTAGTCAAAGGAGGTCTTTTCATTTGTCATTCTAGCATTCTTTGCTTTAAAATTTTATTTATCAGCTGAAATGATTTAAATAAATGGTAAAGATTTTTAATATAAATTTTTCAAGATTTCACTTTTACTTTTTTATCTTTTTACCAATACCCATTTAGAAATTCTCTTTATTGGATTTTTCACACAAAGGATAAATCCAAAGAAATCCAAATAAAAACCAATAATACAAAAAAAAACTCAGAAATAATCATATTCAAATTCAAAACATTTATTTTTAATTTAAAGGTATTTTTTGGGATGTTACACCATTCTTGAATTGCTTGAATCCGTAGCACCCTAGTGCATTGTCAAGTTCTAATTAACTCTCATTTTCAGTTCTTCACCCGTGCAGCATCGTCACCATGCCTATTCTTCTTTCGCGGTACCAACGATCGGTTGTAGAGTAACTCGTTCAATTTCCGATTGTGTTTTCAAGTGAAATGGAGTAAAAAGCACTCACTGATGCTTTAGAAGCCATCTTTCGGTGATATCGCACAAAAATTTTGAGCTTCCGTCAAACCGGCCAAGGTATCGCCGCCCCCTCTCGGCAGCGAGGTACTTCCGGTCATCTCTAGTGGCCATGAAGCCCACTGGCAGATGCGCAAGAATTCTGCGGTACTATTTCCGCTGCAGGCCGGCCGAATCCGCCGCGTCTCCATCGCCGGTGTGATGCCCTAGCCGGATCTCTGTTTTGCCCTCTCTAACCGCTGGCCCCCTCCTGTCAGTGGCTGTGGCTGCATTGAAAAGCCACGTGCTAAATTGAGGTATGCGCCTTCAGATCGGAGAAGTGCATTTTCATTTTTCAGGATTTATCCAAACCCGAGCCAATTCATATTGCAATAGCTTTTGAACTATAATTCAAGATTGAATAAAATAAACTTCTAAAATCATATAAAATCTGGTAGTTTTAAAATATGCAAAAGTATTTTGAAAAACAGCGTTGGGTGAATTTGAAATTCAAATTTAAAAGAAAAGACCTAAAGATATGCTAGATATAAAAATGTTGTAAACAAACTCAGAATTGAATGAAACCAATTTTATTGGAATACTTAGACTTCCAGCAAGCCAAATATTTTATTGGGATCTAGACGCTTTAAGGAACCGCTTGTTGGCCTCATGTAGAATGCCTTTAGCGGTACACTTCATGTGTGTTCAAACTTTAATTATCATATAATAGCTTTACCCCTGCAAAAAATGTATCGTGTTCGGTATTTACCCGATAGTCGATATTAAGTCGAGGCTGCTATAGTTCTAATGATTTTATGAGAACTTACGTAAAACAAACATAATAATAATAAGTCGCAAGCAACATTAATACAATATTACAATTTGAAAGTAACATGAGCAAATTTGTCAATGAGTTCTATTAACTGTAAGTGTCGTAAATACTGCAGTCATATGCTGGCCCAAAAACCCCTATTAGTTCGTTTGTTTCACCAAAGTTAGCAAGTGTGGTGAGCCGGTGACCAATGTATTTAGGATTTTTTTTGTATTTTTCATAATAATAAAGTAAACACTTCAATAGAGAAATATTTACTTATTATACAGTATTTCTCACCATCACTTTGAATCATCTGGCTGACTTGATGATAGATCCCATATCGTTTTCCTTACATCTGGTGTGTTCTGCTTAAATATGTTCCGTCAGATTTTACACGCAATTTTAAAATATGTATTCCTTAGTAGATACAAGATAGGGGATCGAGCATCCTAAAGGTTTATAATCAATTTGCATCGATCAGGTAGCTTCAAAACTAACTTATGATAATATTATGTACTGAACACATTGTTAAAAAGTTGTACTGTCAACATACAGTATTTGAGTAGAGGAAAATGATCAAGAGAAGAACATATGCATATAGCTATGAGCCTATGAGGGACGGAATATAATTTCATTTTGCTGTCTACAAATACAACAGCAAGAATCCACTGATCAAGGAACTCTACATATGTGTCAGGAATTAAACATGAATTATACTATATAATTATGTAAATATACCATGAATAAATGCTGATGGATCATCATATGCTTGATCCAAAACCCACAACGATGACTGAACCAACAAGAAGATCTGTTGTAGAAATTAAACAAGATCAATATATCGTCTCTCTTTACCAAATAGTGAAATGCATAGAATGATATCCTACTGCCATAACATATTCTCGATCCACTGCGAAAATAAACTTTCATTACGGAAGAAAAGGAACAATATTTGTCTGCTTAGATTGCACAGTACAGGACCCATATCAACTAACTAGTTACCATGCATGCTAAACATGACACGGATAAACCTGACTGGTTCGAACAATAACAAATCAATCTGTTCTTTTACTAAAGAACGACAATGGCAGCTAGGAGATAAACATGCACAAGATATATATGATCGATCGGTTGATAAGACGGTGACATGTAGGTAGAAAGAAAGATATATATATATATATATATATAATAGCACAAATTTTCATCAGGTTCTACATGCAATTTTAGAATTTATTCCTTAGTAGATAAGATATGGGGCCCTAAAGGTTCATAATCAACTGTATATATCAGGTAGCTTTAAAATTAAACTAACTTATGATCAGGTACTGAAGAGTGAAGACAAATACTATACATACACTAGCTGAGTAAAGGTGTGATTGCATTTTGCTGTCTAAAGAAACAAAAGCCAGAAGCCACCGAGAAACTCTACATATGTTTCAGGAAACATGTATTATATAATTTATACCACGTACGTAGATACATCATGGAATTGATACTGATGGATCACCATGTGCTTGAACCAGAACTCCTCCCGATCGATTAATTATCAGAAACTACGACGACTGAACCAAGAAAATCAGTTGTGGAAATTAAGCCTAATCTATAGATCTCTTCCCCAAATACTGAAATGCACAAAATGATATATGATTGCCATAAGATATTAATCCTCCAATACGAAAATATGATTAATTCCATTACGGAACAGCAGCAACAGTATTTATCTGCCTTGCACAGTACAGGACCCGAATCAACTAGCTAGTTATCATGCCAAACATGACGCTATCAAACCTAACAATAACACAAATCAGCTCTTCTATTGAAGAACGATAGCAATTTAGTTCAAGCTAGGAGATAAACATGCACTAGAAACATATACGATCGATCGATCGATAAGACGGTGACGCATAGTTAGATGGATGGATGGACACGAAGCTAAGCCATGATATCGATCGATCAGCTCAGCGGCTGGTACAGCTGGATCCAGATGCTCTTGCCGTTGATGTCGAAGCTCGCCGAGTTCTCTTGGTTCATCACCGTGTCCCTCAGAACCGGGTCCGAGAACACGATGATCCCGTGCTTGGGTGGTGTCTCCCCTTCCTCGTCCTCGACGGCCTCCTCCGTCCCAACGCTCTCGATGCAACCTGACAGGACTACCGATCGAGTTACCGTAAGATCGAAGAGAACAAGCGCCGCCAGGGAAAACCAACACAACCCAGAATGCAGGAACAAGAGAACACTAAACCCTAGCAACTAAGAGACAACTAGATAGTAGTATTCTTCGTTACTTCTTCATTTCCAGATAAGGGTTTATATACCCATTACATTTGGCTGGTCTTTTGAGTCCGTCCAAAACAGATAAAGCAGAGAGCTATAAAAGTAAAAGTAGAAGCTGTTGTCGGTAACCACTATTCATGATCTCGCCGTTGGATGATCCTGCTACCTTCAGTGAATCTACGCCCTTGATCTCCCTTCAGAATAGATCACTGGTCTCGTATTACTCCTTACCAATTCCCAAGTTTTCTTCTTCTTCCCAGAGGCCCTGACAAAATCTCCCCCGCTGGACTCTGAACTTGCCCTCAAGTTCTAAAATCAGGAAATGTGTGCTGAATGAAGCTCGCATCTTCCCAGGTTGCATCCATTTCAGACATGTTCATCCATTGATAAGCCATTGTGCCACTACTATCCCTTTTCTTGGTACAATTCTTCTGTCCAAAATTGCCACCGGTTCTGTCTTCACTCGGCCCTGCGCATCTACCAGAGGCAGTCCAGGAAGAGGAACAGCATTTCTCCCAACATGTTTTTTAAGCTGACTAACATGAAACACAGGGTGAATTCCAGCATCAGAAGGCAGTTGCAATTTGTACGCTACCTTGCCGATTTTGCTCAAAACACGAAAAGGACCATAGTATTTAGATCGGAGCTTATGATCCCTCAGCCCAAATGCATTTTGCCGGTATGGTTGCATTTTCAAATAGACCATATCACCCACTTGGAAGCTCCGGTCAGTTCTCTTCAGGTCAGCAAACTTCTTAATGCGGTTCTGGGCTGCAATCAAATTGTCTTTGACTTTCTTCATCATCTCATTCTTTTCTTCGAGTGTAACTCTGGCTTCCTCTGAGACTTGGCATGGAATAACCAACTCAGCAACTTGAGGAGGAGGGTACCCATAAAGAGCTTGGAAGGGAGTGATCTTCAAAGAAGTGTGATAGGAGGTGTTATACCACCACTCCGCTAGTGTTAGCCAATTCAGCCACTTCTTGGGTTCTTGAAATACCATACTCCTGAGATATGCTTCGAGGCATTGATTTACTCTCTCCGTTTGACCGTCGGTCTGAGGATGGTACGCTGAACTGAACCGCAGAGAGACCTTCAGGAGCTGAAACAATTCTTGGAACAGCTGACTTGTGAAGATTCTATCCCGGTCGGTGACAATGACAACCGGCATTCCGTGTAATTTGAAGATGTTATCCATGAATAACTTCACCACTTGTTGCACAGTATACGGATGGGATAAAGGGATGAAATGCGCATACTTTGTCAGTCTATCAACTACCACAAGAATCACTTCCTTTCCATGTGAGTTCGGCAGTCCTTCGACGAAATCCATAGAGATGTGTGACCATGCTGTGTTCGGTACCTCCAAGGGACTCAACAAACCTGGAATTTGAATGTGTTCAACCTTGGTTAGCTGGCAGATTGGACACTCTTTGACAAAGTACTCTACACTTCGACGCAATTTAGGCCAATAGAAGATCTTCTTAATCCGGTGGTAAGTTGCCCTCACCCCGGAATGTCCCCCTATTGCTGAGGTATGGAAGGATTGCAGTAAGGTAGTTCTCACATCATTAGCATTCCCCACCAAGACTCTTCCTTTATATTTGATTAATCCTGCTGCTAGGCTGAATTTGCTATTGGAATCAGTTCGGTTATGTAACTCCTCCTGAATCTTGGTCACCCACTCATCATTTTCATAACTACCCTGAATGTCTTTCACCCATTCCGGGATCACATATGCAATGGCAGCACAAGTATCTATACTCACTGGGGTGTGGTCCATTCTCGATAAAGCATCGGCTACTCGGTTCTCCTTGCCCTTCTTATATTCAATTTTGAAGTCAAACTCCAGTAACTTCAGCATTAATTTGTGCTGAATTCCCTCCACCAGTTTTTGTGAGGTTATGAATTTCAAGCTCTGTTGGTCATTTAACTGGTCGAGCAAACACTTGGTTTAAGGGCGTGGGAATCCCTTGGCAGTCACTGCATTGGACACAGTTTTGTGCTATTCTGGGTGATCGTTTCTCTGATGCAAACGCACATGAGGCAGTGGAAAAGCTAGTGGGTATGAAGCAGTTAAGCACAGTAACAAAATATATTGATTACTTTGAAAAGTGTGTTGAACTGGTTAAACGTGAGCATCCTTATCTCCAGGAGAATTTCTTACTTAGTTGTTTCATTGGCGGCTTGAGAGAGGATATCAAATATGGTGTAAGCAGTCACCAACCGAGAGGGTTATTGGAAGCTTACTGGTATGCCAAGATTGAAGAAAAAGTATCTGGGGCAAGAAGAGGAAATCAGTACGGTGGGAATACCAGGCCAAAATTTAATGCTGCTCCGAAAAATCCTAATCCTCCCCAACCGAAGGCAGCTCTTAAAGATTACACAAAGGGGAACTTACCTGGTAAAATGGAAAGAACATGTTGGCATTGCAATGAACCGTGGAAACCTGGGCATAATCAGGTTTGTCGGGTAAGGAATACTTTACACAGTTTATTGACTCAAGGGGAAGAGAAGAATCCAGTGGATGATGTTGAAGATTCGGCTGGTGATCAGGAAGAAGAGGTACATACTCTTGATAATCTGGAGAATACTGATCAGGAAGTCACGGGAGAAAACCCAGGACAGTTAATGCAACTGTCTGCTTATGCCACATATGGGGTGGATGGGCCTGTAACTTTTTCTCTTATCCTGTGTATTGGCAACAAGAAAGCAGTGGCTCTAGTTGACAGTGGTAGCACCAATTCTTTTATGAACTATGAGGTAGCTGTTGCTAATGAGTATCCCGTGAGTAAGATGCCTAACAGAAAAGTCACTGTGGCAGGAGGGGGCGAACTGATCTCTGACGCCAAGGTGGAGAATTTACAGTATACAATTCAGAATATTCCTTTCAGAACCACCTTCAAGTTGCTTAAGTTGGTCAATTATGATGTCGTTCTTGGGGCGGACTGGATTTATGAGCACAGTCCAATCTCCTTGGATCTCAAAAAGAAAACATTGATTATCAGTAAAAATGGTCAACCGTGGGAACTTCAAGACTGCACAAGGCCAACACACAGTTATATGTTGTCCTTGGGCCAACTGAAGCATATGGTCCGGAAGACTGTAACGGGGATATTAGTGCAGATCAATGCGGTTGACCTGGGGAAGTCAGAGGTGGATACTAATTCTGATCCTAGAATTGAATCAATCCTGTCTGAATTTGCGGATGTATTTGCTGAGCCAGAAGGATTGCCACCAAGTCGAGACTGTGATCATGTCATTCATCTCAAAGTGGGAGCAGAACCACCTAACCTAAGACCATACCGTGTGCCGCATCATCAGAGGACTGCCTTGGAAGACATTATTCGGGACATGGTTAAAAAAGGGGAGATCAGGCCTAGCAGTAGTCCCTATTCCTCTCCAGTTGTGATGGTCAGGAAGAAGGATGATTTTGTCAGGGCCTCTGGGAAGAAGAAGAAAACTTGGGAATTGGTAAGGAGTAATACGAGACCAGTGATCTATTCTGAAGGGAGATCAAGGGCGTAGATTCACTGAAGGTAGCAGGATCATCCAACGGCGAGATCATGAATACTGGTTACCGACAACAGCTTCTACTTTTACTTTTATAGCTCTCTGCTTTATCTGTTTTGGACGGACTCAAAAGACCAGCCAAATGTAATGGGTATATAAACCCTTATCTGGAAATGAAGAAGTAACGAAGAATACTACTATCTAGTTGTCTCTTAGTTGCTAGGGTTTAGTGTTCCACTGTTATCACCCGCATTAATATTCCTTTGACCATCTGTCAAGTTCACCCCTGGGTAATGCATGTTCGGCACTGTATGAACCCCCCCATAAGTGCTAGATGGTTGAGGAAAAGGTTGCAAAGTAGGGTGAAAATAACCAGGGACTTGACCTCCCCCCATCCCAGTGTGTGGTCTAGAGTAAGTGTACTGTGATGTTTGAGGTCCCATACTCCCACCATTTCCTCCACTCAAGCCTTTATAGATTGGATAAGACGATGGTCTAATAGCAGAAGTAAACACAGGAGGAAAAGAAATACCAGCGCCTTGGCCTCCAATCACAGTGGATTCCATCGGGCTGTGTGTCAACCCCATCTGTACTCCCGTCCGATTCATGTCAAAAGAGGATCTTGTGATATTACCTTCCAGATTCATCACCGGGCTCTGCTGATCTCCAGGATTAATCGCTGATGGTGCCAGGTTCATCAACAGATTCTTGATCTCATTCACATCTGTCTTGAGATCCGCCATTCCACACTGCAGCTTTTCAATCTCCTCTTGGACATCCATGGCCGGCAGTTGAATCGAGGGATTTTACGGATTACCCAACCTCGATCGAACCACAGACTTGCGATCGCCCACGACCAAGGAAAGATTCTTGCTCTGATACCAAAGTGACAGGACTACCGATCGAGTTACCGTAAGATCGAAGAGAACAAGCGCCGCCAGGGAAAACCAACACAACCCAGAATGCAGGAACAAGAGAACACTAAACCCTAGCAACTAAGAGACAACTAGATAGTAGTATTCTTCGTTACTTCTTCATTTCCAGATAAGGGTTTATATACCCATTACATTTGGCTGGTCTTTTGAGTCCGTCCAAAACAGATAAAGCAGAGAGCTATAAAAGTAAAAGTAGAAGCTGTTGTCGGTAACCAGTATTCATGATCTCGCCGTTGGATGATCCTGCTACCTTCAGTGAATCTACGCCCTTGATCTCCCTTCAGAATAGATCACTGGTCTCGTATTACTCCTTACCAATTCCCAAGTTTTCTTCTTCTTCCCAGAGGCCCTGACACAACCCTCGCACTTCCTGCAACGACCACACGAATTAAGATCAACGTATCAAGCAGCAGATAGAAATGGCTAAGTATCTTCAGATCCATCAACTTACTCATTGAAGTAAGCGATGATCTCTTCTTGGCTTATAGGCTGGCCGCCGGTGAAGGCGATGAACGCCGATCGGGAGTCCTCTGGTGGCGTCCTCGACTTGACGACGTACGGCGCGGCCAGCTCCGGCGGCAGCTTGCCGCAGTAGCGGCAGACCTTGGCCTCCCGGAGCTCGCGCATCATCGCGTGCAGGCCGTCGTCGAAGATGAGCGCCGCGACGCCGTCCCGGAGGACGGCGAGGCCGCGCACGACGAGGTCCCTGTGGAAGCTGAAGAACCTGGAGTCGACCAGCCGGCCCCCGGACATGGCCGCCAGGGACGGGACGCCCTCCAGGTCCTCCGGCAGGTCGTGGCCGAGGAGGAGGAAGTTGTACACGGCGTCCGCCTCCAGGACGATCCACATGAGCTCGCCCTCGCCCGTCGTCGTATCCGCCACCTTGCCCAGCATCTCGACGCCCAGGATCGTCTCCATCCACAGGAGGACGCTGACCACGTTCTGTGCGACCTCGCGGCTGGTCGGCCGTGCAAGGACGCGCTCGTACGCCATGCGGCGGGTCTTGTTGAAGTCAAGGATGTCCGCCACACGAACAACCACGTCCATGGCGTGGTGAGAGCGACAGAGAGAGGAGGCTGATGCTTGTGTTTTCGTTGGGATGAGGGAGACGCGATATAATGTTTGGAGAGTGAGGCTTGGGGGTGTAGAAGAAGGTAATAGTGGAGATATTTAGTGTGAATCAGCACTGGAAAAACACTCTAGCTGGCTCACAAGTACGGCCAACCAAGCTAGCTGGAAAACCCTTAATTAGCAGGCATGCATTATACTTTGCTGGCGTATAGTAGCATAATTAGCTGGGTACCTGTCATTACGTACTTATTACCATCTTCCATACTTACAATAAAAGGATCGATTCAATTGTTCCTAGAGCATATCTTTGTGATAGGCATGTATGACTTTTGTAATAAAAAAACCGAGGGTGTTTAGAGACTATCTGAGTGTTTTTTATTAAATAGTACTTAAATTTTGAGCATTCTAATTTCCTTATTTATAAGTAGTCGATATAGAGTCCGGGCTACTAGTTCGATGGATGTTTGTTGTGAGAATGTGAAGAATATATCTCGCTAGCAACTTAAACATATTGCGTTGATGGCTAAGTAATATCAAACCGTACAACCTACAACATCGACATCTTTTATTAACTAGAAGTAATGTAAAACATTAAGGTCATAAAATTACTATAAAAATCTGATTATTATTTCTATTATTATTATACTAATTAATTGTATGTTTGTGAAACACCTAGTTTATTAAGTTTAGTTCACTGAAATGACGATTGAGAAATTGAACAAAATATTTCTTACAGCTTACGGTGTTGTATCCAAGAGTTCGAGATGGATCAAAGATGAAGAATTTTCTAGTTAAATCTACGACTTTCTATGGTTATTTGAAATATCCATACCTACATTAGTATGTTTGACAAGTGGCAAATTTTCAAAAAGATTTTTTTTTCTAAACCCCGCTAGCTTGACTTTGGCTTTGAGCTTTGACACACCTTGGCAATGGCATCCACAGATGTACATGCTATGCTCCTTTTTCTTTTCCAACACTAGATCAAGGTGCAATGGAGGTCCAATCCAAGGTGAGTTCACCTTCTTGCCCTTCTAGAGCTTGCGCCGCCACACAGATATATCCCAGTAGAGCTTCGGCATCACGGAGAAGGATCTAGGGCCTAGGGTGTAATTTCTATTTTTTTTTTCCTACGACGATCATTTTTGAAAAGGTGATTATGTATTTAACTTTGGATTTTGATAAACATCATCCGGATATTTTGTTTGCAAGAATCATCCAAAATGTTAACCATTGGATGTACACTGTAATGGCCTAATGGGCTCCAGAACCAGAGCCACTTATGTCCTGTAGGTTGAGCCGTTTTGCCTTTTAAAAACGCATTCAAATGTAGTACGTAAACATCATTCACATTGAATCGTCGCAAAATCCTATCAGCGTACACATGATTCATCCTGTTGCTGCGTTTGGATAAGTATCCGAGGAACATCAAGAGAATGTGTCTGTAAGTTCCTTTCGACCTTTGTGCACCAAACTCGAGTATCTCCAAAATGATAAGAACAGAAAGCTACGTAGAAACAAAGTTAATTAGCTCTGTCACGAGGCCTCACTGCAAAGGAGGATCGAGGTTTCATCAATATATTCACCAGTGCAGGCAGTTTGCATATGTACGTATATGTATGTATCTCCACGAGTGAGACGGGTTTTCCATGTGAGGCGGAGGCGGAGTGGCTAGGGCGCCTAGGCGAGCTGAGTCGCCGTGTGTCCACTTCCCTGTGCATGCTCTCTCCTGTGCACTGCACCCTTGTCTCGTAGCCGCCATGCGCAACTGACGTCCTTGGACGCATGCTCCCTCCCGGTGGGCGACGTCGGAGCGGCTCGCGTTTTGAACACACACCACCCTCCCACTGATATATCCTTCCATCGTCATTGCCATTGCCGTCGCCGCTGCGCATCGGCGAGCGAGCGAGGGAGGTTTTTGGTAGGTAGCCATGGCCGGCCGGGGCGCCCTGGAGCTGCTCCTCTTCCACAAACCGGAGCGCGACTTCTTCCACCGGCTGGTGCGCGACCTCGGCCAGGACCCCGAGAGCATGAGGTGGGTGATGGCGCTCTGGCTCTGGCTCGAGTCCGCCGGCCACCACGACTTCATCCGCCGCGTCTCCGCGCTCCCGGGCCCCGTCGTACTCCGCTTCCTCGCAGAGGCTCTAGCGTGCCTCGGCAGCCTCGCCGGCAAGCTGCACTCGGGGGCCGGTCGCGACAGACGCCTGCCCTGCACCAACGCGCTCCTGTCCGAGCCCATCGACGACGTGGGCTACTTCGACGTCCACCGCGAGGAGGTCATGGAAGGCGTCGCCCCCCTGTACAAGAACGTCTGCCGCGTCGTCTTCGACTACGCCACCGCCTTCGACGACGGCGCGTTCTTGCCCAGCAACGTGCGCGCCGCGCTCCTGGGCGGCCCTCGCTCCGGCCCACCCGTGTTGGCCGCGGCCGCCAGCTCCCCTCGCCGCCCTGCCCCGAGTACGGCGCCGGCCGGGTTGAACCCGATGGCGTCGCCGTGGTCCCCTGTGCAGCAGCAAAGGCCCCTGCCGGACGACTACCGCTCGCTCTTCATCACCTTCTCCAGAGGTTACCCCATCAGCAAGGTGGACATCACGGACTTCTTCAACTCGTAAGCCCATGTCACTGATCGCTACCCCCCCCCTCTCCTCCGGCCGCGGAGCGGGGCGCTAGCTCATGCATGCATGGACATGTGTTTGTGCAGAGTGTACGGGCCGTGCGTGGAGACAGTGATGATCGAGAGGGCGGCGCCGGGGCAGCTGCCGGTGTACGGGAGGATAGTACTGCGGAGCCCGGCGATGATCCCGGTGGTGCTCGACGGCCAGCAGACGGCCAAGTTCATGATCAAAGGCAGGCACCTGTGGGCCAGGATCTACGTCCCAAGCTCCAAGGTGATCGTATATGCTTGATCCATACATTTGCATGCCACCGCTCAACCACTCGAGAGATCAAGCTGGAGCTGGAGTTTGAGATTGACGAAACAGGATATAATAGTTAGCTACTCAAGAGACTTGAGATGTTATGGCCAGGCAAACTAGCTTGCTAGCTTTGGATAGAACTCATATAAATCTGCTTGTCTTATGGAATAATTTGTGTGCGTGCGTCTGTGTATCATGCTTGTTTTGTGTCTGTACAATGTACATACGTCCTCCTACTCCAGAATGTATGCTATATCTATGTTTCTTATGTCTCTAACAATGCTTGATGCTTCTTGTGTTTGATCAGCTGCTTGTGCTTAATTCAGGAGCTTCTACTTACACGGCAGAAATGTAGGATGTTTCCGATATTAGAGATCTGCTAATGCTGGCTTTGCCAAAAATGTCTCGTGTTGTAGTTCCCCTCCTGGCAGGCACGGCCAAAAAGCCTCGTTATATTGAACAGTCTCTAGCTTCCAAATTTCCAATGTGAAACTAGCTAAGCCAAACCCATTTCTACACCAATACCTATCAGGACAGTATGCCTCACGAGATCACATCAATTCTGGAAATATTGTGCCGTGATACAAAGAAGAATGGATACAAATAATCACGTCAAAGAACTTATCCTCGATTTTCCCATTAACCCAGCAGGCTCTCAGCTAGTGTCTCCTCCTAAAAGCTTCAATTTTATGCTGAATTATTGTTTTAAAGTTTTGACACCAAGGTGTCACTCTGCTCAGCATGTTTGACAGGGAGCCAGGGAGTGAGTGCATCAACGAGCCTTTTGACATCATCAGAGGAATGAGCAGCACTAAGAGTTATTCGCAGCCTGAAAAGAGATTAATGATCAGTTAATCTTGGTTGAAACAGCCTCTAGCTCATTCGCAGTATTGATCGAGATTGGACTATAAGGAATCTCATCCATATAGAGAAGAATAGTACATACTACAAAAGAATAGCGTTAATTATGATAATTTATATACCTTGAGATCTAGTCCAATTACCCGGTCTATGATTGCTATGAACACTGGTTGTAGGTTTTTGGTTGAAGCAAGTTCATGACATGACATAAGGATGGCAAAATGACAACAAAAGAAGAAAAAAATGCAACCTGCATGAGTTGGGTGGTACTGTGGGTGGTCGAATTGGTGTAACATGAAATCCAGATCTTAGCATATGCCTGCAGTTCAAAACGAAAAGATTAGAAACATAAAACGACTGAGACTAGCAATAAATAAAAAGGGAAGGAATAGAGAACCTTCCAGCTCTAAGTGCTGCTTCTTCACTTCCAACTACTAAGGAAATTATGGGACTAGTTATGTCAAGTTTCGTCAAAGAGGCAAAATACTGCACATGCCTCCAGATCACTGATCTCCGCCATCTCTCCTTCCTTGAGACATAAAGGGCTGCTGAAATCAATTGATTCTATTTAGAGAACATCTCAGAGAGAGAGAGAGAGAGAGAGATGCCACCGTCAGTTTCTCAACCAGCCAATGCGAGTTCCAGAAACTGTAATTTTTAAGTTAGTACAAGTGTTCTATTTAAATTCCCATTTTTACTGACAGATGTGAAAGCAATACAGCAGCATGTCAATATTGATAGAAATAAACATCAGATGCCCATCTCAATATACTGAATCCAAAATGATGTTGGTGTGCGATATTCATTTTTAGAATAACTGGGAGTCGGTGACATAGGTGGTAAGCTGTGAATATTACCATACACAGAAGCAACTACTGGCACTGGTAAAGCAGTTGAAAATATGAATGAACGACCTCGAGATTGAATTAGCCTCTTCCATCGAGTGCTGCTCAATAGATTGGAACTTATTAATTATAAAGCCAGTAAATTATCGAGAGATCATATTATGCACACAAAGTGCAGAGAAAAAAAATGTGCAGTAAGACCTGTCTCAGATATTTCATGCATTCCTTTATTTTTAAGACCTAAATGCTTATATCCTGCAGTTTAATATGCATTATGAGCAGCTCTATCCTTGGCAGATAATATGAGTATGACTTGCCTGCATGCTATAAAACCACCGTGGCAGCCAGCAGCCTTGCTTAAGGTGCCAACACTTATGTCAATTTCATTCTCACATTCAAACAGCTCGGGTGCACCACCACCATTCTTACCGCAAACAAGTGTTCCATGTGCCTTGAAAAGGGAAATTGCATCATAATTTGATTACTATCGACCTTTGCAAAAATGTATTTGAGGGGAGATAAAATACTAACATCATCGATGACCAATAAAAACCCATACTTTTTGCGTAATTTCACTAGTTCAGGTAATGGAGCAAAATCACCATCCATGCTGAACAGGCTGCATTTTATCAATGAAAAGAGCTTCTGAGTTTGGTACTCCGACAGTATGCATACACAAGCAAGCACTATTCATTAATACTTCATAAAAAAAACTTAAATACTTCTTGAATGATGAAATTTACTTAGAATCATCACTTGCCTATCTGTGAAAACAACTTTCTTTTGTACTGAGCAACTGGACCTGTACGGATAATCATCATATATTATAGCTAACTCAGTTAATGGTTAATATTCTGTATATCATGACTGGAAAGTGAAAAAACATACAGCAGGAAATCAAGATGGGACATGTCACAGTGCTTGTAGACAAACGCTACAGCTTCTTGCTGCCTCTCAACAAGGCGAATCCCATCGATAATTGAAGCATGGTTCAGAGCATCTGAGAAAATTGCAATTCTCTCATGCTCTGCAGGTTTTCTCCCAACAGCCAGAAGAGAGCTTATGCTTCCCAGAGCAGTCATCACAGCCATATTGGCAGAAAATCCGGTGGGACAAAGAAGGCAATCCTGCTAGACATCACTACAGTAAGGATGCATCATAGCTAATGAAATGATGGTTTCATAAGTTTAAAACACA
The DNA here is from genome assembly GCA_036346375.1 of Guadua angustifolia. Classification (NCBI taxonomy): domain Eukaryota; kingdom Viridiplantae; phylum Streptophyta; class Magnoliopsida; order Poales; family Poaceae; genus Guadua; species Guadua angustifolia. The sequence goes on along the minus strand of CM070518.1, from coordinate 20,853,036 downwards.
ATACTAGACCTCCTTTTTCTTCAACTCTGCCAAAGATTCCTCTACCAATTTGTGATAAGTAGTATACCCGCAGATCAACGCAGAGCCTCTCGGGCCCATGCCGTACCCTTGAGCTGCCTAGCAAAACACACCAGGACGTTACAGCTAATTCAGAGTAGCTGATAGACCGACCAAACAATGGCCACAGGTAGAATTGGCACACCTTCACTGCGGCCTCACGGATTGCCGGATGCGAGCTGAGGCCCATGTAGTCATTCCCGGAGAAAAGAATCAGCTCCTCACCACCCACTTCCTCTTCTTGGTCACTCGTCTCGCCACCTAATCAAACCAAACGAGCCCATGACAAGTCCTGAAGTACTTCAAAACCAGAGCTCCCAAAGAATGGAACAGTGCCACTAAATCCTCAAACAAAATCTCGAGCACATTTTTTGTTTTTCATTTGCAAACCATATCCTCTTTTTAGACTAGAAACTACACTAGGGGAGAAGGAACAAAACTAAAAATATTCGGCACGCATGATGGCAGAAAGGGAAAAAAGTGCTCAGCACGGACCTTCGGCGAGCCATTGGCGGAGAGTTGCGCGGTCGAGGCGGATCTCGACGGCAGCGCGGTCCCACGGGCCGGGGCCAGGGAAGGTCGCCGGCGGGGTGGGCGGCGGCGCGAGGGCGATGGGGCGCGTGGAACGCAGGAGGCTCCTGGCCGCCAGCCTCGCGAGCGCGTCGTCGACGAGCCCGTCCCACTGCGCCATTCCGTCGAACAGGTGGCGGGTGGGACGGAGAAAACGAGGCAGGCGCAGAAAGAGAGAGTGCGCGAAGCGAAAACCATTGCTTGGTTGGTGGGAGTTATGGACCGGCTGCGACTTGCTCACGGGTCGTCGCTGGACGAGGCCCCACCAGTCAGCGAATAACTGGGCTGCAGGTGGGCCTTTTCGGCCCAATACTCAGGCTTAGGCCCATTGATGGCCTGGGTAGTCCGACCCACCTAACCTTCGTTTCCGTGTTGGGCTTTAAGCAACTGTACGCCTTCCGAGTGGCAGGACATAAAATTCTCTCTCGACGTAAAGTGTAACAAATAACAATGCACAGATAGTTTCACAAGCTCTCTTGAGAAGAGTAACAATGCGCAGAAGATTTCACAATCTCTCTTGAGAAAAAGTGTAACAATGCGCAGAAGATTTCACAAGCTCTCTTGACCAAAATAATTATTAGAAAAAGAGTAACAATGCTCAGGTACTTTCACAAGGGTTCTATGCCTTCGATAAAAACTAAGATCAGTTTACTCGAACCATCACTAAGGCAATGTACCAACTAAAAAGCGTTTCAGAGATTCCAACAGTTGCGAGATCATGCAACCCGGGCCCCATATGATGCTCATTAATTGGCAAACAAAATTAAGTATCTAATTTCAGGGGGGGAGGTAATGAAGAGCTCAGCAAGCACATCAGGAATCTGCTGCATCATGTGGAATCCAATCTTCAGAGCCCTGGCAGTGTGGCAGCTCTGGTCAGATATCCATGGCGACAGAGCGATGACTAAGCCTTTTTCACGTCCTCTGAAATGCACAACGCTATTCGCAACCTGAGGGTTAGAAAAAGGAAGTATCAAGAACGGTGTACAGTTCATCAACATGGTTCCAATATGTACTTGCACTGTAGGAGGAAGAAACTAAACGTAAGGTGAAGTGAGCTGCTCATATGTACTGTGCTACCTGCAGGAATTTGCTGGTAGTGGTAGCTGCTTACCACCTAGCCATAACACCTTAGTCTAATTTTCGTTCAATGTCCTAGCTCACTATAGAGCGGATATGTACATACATAACTCGCTAGTTATATTTTTATTCTCACTTCGTGTAAAAAGATTAACTCGGTGGTGCTACGTTTGAACCCAATATGCATTATATGCTATTATAACTCATTTTAGACAAATAATATAGGATTAATCCTATTAACGCTCCACACGGATCTACACACTAATGGACCAAGGCATTAATATTCACCTTCCTTAAGGGTTGACGCCCTCGGTAGCACACCGTATGCACGGCAAGTACTTAGAACCATCCCTCAATACACCTATGTGTCCAATGCCATCACATATGACATACCGTGTGGCCACTTTAGACCCACACGTGCCATGTCATATGACTGCACTCTTGTTCTACACATGTTCATGCAGCAAAGGTTTGATACCATTTGTAACACCCTAGCGCAAAATTCGCTCAATGTCCTAGCCAACTATGGGCGGATTCGTACATGCATAACTTTCACTTACACTTTCGTCTTCGTTTCATGTGAAAGATAAAAAGGTTAACCCAAAAATATTACATTTGGACCATATGAAGACTAATTATATCATCACTCTATATGGACCATATGAAGCTACACACTAGTGGGTTGGGGTATTACATTAACACATGCCTGCACGTTATGCCGGGAATATTCATCAGAAGCAGGATAGGATTCTCACAGCTGATAGACTGGCTCTCCGAGGATGGCCGCATACTACGCTCTGTGCGATGTGCGGTCTAGAGCCAGAGTCAGCCAGACATCTCATTCGCTTTGCTCGTTCAAAAGCAGTCGGAGAAAAGTTTTCTCTGCATGAACATAAGCTTGCGCCAACCGACCATCTATGGTACAACGGACATAGCGACTGGTGGAGATCAATCCGTGCCAAGATCAGTCACCAATATCGCAGACAGGCGGACGGTACCTTTATGTATGTTGCGTGGAACCTTTGGAAGGAGAGGAACGGCAGGATTTTCAATAACCAGTACAGATCTGTGGACTCCGTCGTCGACGCCGCGGTTGATGATATCCGTAGTCGAAGGGTGGCTGTAAGTATCCGACATTCATAGATGGGCCCAGGCGTTTGCTACATCGCTTTAGGTGCGTTCGCCTAAAAGGCGGGCTCTCCAAGGACGGCACATAAGGCTCCGTTTTTGGCGGAATAGGAGTTTCACTCTTTTCGCCTTCTTTCTGTTGCTTCATATACCCACCCCCCAGAGGCTGTTAACTGATCTATAAATTAATTTCCTGCTGTACTCATGACTATCTTCGTTTAATGTAAGGTAGAGCTCATGCTATTTCCTTTCAAAAAAAAATATTCATCAGAAAGACACGAAGTGAATCTTCTTGCAGAATAGAACTGAATCCGCAAGCGTCTCAGGTCAGGACGATATGAATTATGATCTTTTGGACAACCACTTTGTCTGAATTTTTCAGGAGTCCTACATAATCATATACAAGAAGCTTCCTATTTAACGTTCATTTGGGCCAATCAAATTAACCTGCTAGCCAGCAGGGCTTGTTCCTTGCTGCCAACAACCACGATACGAAAGGACTGCACTGAGGTCAATCAACCGGCGTCATTTCTCCTTCTTCGACGGGTACACCGCAGCCGCAGATCAAAATAATTAAAACATTAGAACAGCCGATGCAGCTGAAGCAGTTGAATTGTTGCAGAACTTTGACAAAATGCACCATGCTGAAAATGGCTGCAGCAGCGCAGTGTAAGTACTAGTATGTAGAGTTGCGCGCTACGCTATACCGAGTGAATTTTGATAGAGTGCTAAGATGGTAAAACCAATCACCATTGTGGATGTCATTTCTTTTCTCTAACAAAACCTATAAAAAAATCTAAGAAAAACCGAAATAATCAAAATTTTAGAATTGGGGGAGGGGGCTTTTCGCAGAAATGGTGAATGAGAACAAGATTTCAGAAAATTTATGGACATTTTCGCGAAAACGGAGATTAAATAAAACCTAAATTAATCACAAATTTAGAATTCGGATGGGCCTTTTCACAGAAACGGTGTATGAGAACAAGATTTCATGAAATTTATGGGTTTTTACGTGAAAACAGGGATTTAGGACCTAAGAGGAATTTTATAATGCATTGCACTGATAATATATGATAAGTAATAGAAATCAGTTCTAACCGTTTATTTATCAAGAATATTATTACTACCATAGTACTGAACGAAGTATGAATAAATACTAGCTACTCTAATTTAATAGATCGAAACCAATAAATACTTTATATTATATTTAGTGTACCGGAGAGCTCTGACGTTAATGTTACGTCATCAATCTATGTATCAGCGTTCAGAGCTAGCCTGGCGGTGCGGCAGCAGCTCTGCTGGTCAGAACTGGATATCAATGGAGAAAGCGCGGCAGCGAGCCTTGTCACGTCCTCCGAAAAATGCGCGGCGCTGAGAGTGATCCGCAACCTAGCAGGAAAGAATTAGAGAAAAATTTGCGACGGCCGTCATTGCATCAACGCCAGTGAATTGCTACACGGGGCGATGAACTGCTGAGTCGTTGCTGATACATTGCAGTACCTGCAGGAATTCGCCGGGACAGGCGCCGGTGGTCGGATCTGCGTGGCGTGAAACCCGCAACTTAGCACATGCCTGCGTGCGTATTAGTTGTCCATGATGTTCGTCAGAAGCTGAGTTTAGTAGCAGCTAATAGTACATGGTACTGCAAAACAGTAAGCTTCGCAATCGATTGAAAAAAATTCGGATGGATCGGTACGAACCTGCCAGCCCGGAGCGCTTCTTCTTCGCCGCCAACGACCACGGATACGATGGGGCTGCTGATGTCGAGGTTGGTCAGATACCGGCGATCGCGCACCCGGCTCCACAGCGCCGACCGCCGCCATTTCTTCTCCTTCGAAAATCGAAAGGTACACCGCAGGTGCACAACAGCGCAAACGTATGGGCAAAAAGAAAAGAAGACCGTCACAACGACTGATGCAGAAGACAGTTTAATATACGATGAGAATTTTTACCATCCTAGGAGGTACTAAAATGTACTAAAATTTACAATTGATTGAGTCCTACCTACCGTTGAGAGAGGCGATCATCGGCACGGGCAGTGTGGTCGAGAACAAGAAGAAGTGGCCCCGTGACTGGATCAGCCTCTTCCATTTGTCGCTGTATCAATCGAGATGCATTCATGGTTCAAGAAATTGCATCCATGCAGTGCAGACTGTGTGCAGTCAGTTTCTTCCATCCGTAGGACGGGCGCGCGCATGCAGTTGTGTTCTGCATTACTGTGCTTAATTACCTGCACGCTAGGAAACCACCCTGGCAGCCGGCAGCCTCGCCGACGGCACCCACGCATATGTCGACGCCGTCCTCGCATCCCATCATCTCCGCTACGCCGCCGCCGTGTTCTCGCCACAGACGAACGTGCCGTGGGCCTTACATGCACACACAAGGGGAACCGATTCAGAAATGCAGAGTAGCTATCAAGAATCAGATACCATCGTACCTAAATATATACATAACAGTGACTTGAACAACTTAAAAAGATGATGCACTGATCAACATATGTACACCCACTTCGTCAATGACCAGAAGAAACCCGTGCTTCCTGCGCAGCGCGAGTGCGCGACGAGCTCATTCAACGGAGCAAAGTCACCATCCGTACTGAACAGATTGCATCCATCGTCACGACGTGGAGATCAAATGATCAGTGCGCAAGAACTGTAGAAGCATCCCCCCAAAGATCCAGCGAAATATCAGCTCAGATGATACTCCGTTTATACGCAAGTGAGAATTAATTTACTGCTCTACCAATCAGTGATGACGACTTTCTCAGCCATGATGCTACGCGCCATGGCTTGTTCAGGATGGGTGCTTCATCTGGTTCCCCTGTGGGCTGTGTGGACACTAGCTAGGTGGGTGCGGCAGACACAAAACAAGTTGCGCACATGGGGAGAGAGAGAGGTGGAGAGAGGGAGGGAGCGGAGAGCGCGGCGGCGGTCGAAGCGAGGGCAGGGTGGTGGTGGTCAACCGGCACATGCCGATGCCGTCCACCCATCCACATGGACATTCCCTGTTGCTGCTGCTGCTGCTGTCTCTGTTTCCTGCACCGCCGCACGCCAGATTTCAGCGCGTTCGTTCACCTCACCCACCGGGGGCCGCGGGCTGCCACCCACCACGACGCACCGATCGACATGCCGGTCCTACGGACGAGACGATCTCCAGTGATTTCGGACAGGGACTTCGTCGCACACGCAGGCGTAATTCATCGCGCTACACATGCGTCCATGAGCGGAGACGTTCACAATTCATGGCTAGAAAAAAATAATAGGAATGAGCAATATATAGAAGGAGCTGAGCTGTGGGTACAGGCAGACCACGCGGTAGGGTTACTGCATACGGTATGTCAGGACAAATGTAAGAGCTACTGTCCGTACCTATAGTAATCAGTCAGGTAACTGGTCTAGAAGGACACAGAACAATGCGTTGTGGTCTCTCTCTCTCTCTCCATACAGTGGCAAATCCATGTGCTCCAATCCTTATGCCATCCTCTTAGGCTATTTTCAGTGCATGGTAACATATTCATTTAATGCATGCCACATAGACATTTTTGATGATGTGGTAAGAGAGTTAAAAGGGGAGAGAAGAAAGCTATATCTTGAGTAAGATACCACTTGGGCACGAAATCATAGACATTGAAACTTGAATCATCTAAGCGGCCCACAATTCATACTCTCATACACATCTAGCATTTAATTATCTTGTGGGGACTAAGAAATAATCCATGATACAATGCATTGGGATACACATCTAGCATTTAATTATCTTGTCACAATATCCAAAGCTACTATGTCATATGATACAATGCACTGTGAATAGCCTCACTGCCATATGCTCTGCTCTGCTTTGCTTGCTTTCCACTTGCATGGGTTGCCATTTTCACATCCTAGCCTGCTGCTGCGATTGCAATTGCATTGTCCTCTGCATCAAGATAAGAAGCTTAAAAGCCAAGACCAGTGTGGACATCAACATGCGAGATAAGCTAACCAAGATGAGCTGTAAATAGCTCACCCCCCCAATGCACCACATGATTTGAGGACGGTGCGGTGGTGATTTGGGTTGTGTCACCGGCAAGACGTAGACCTAGGTAATAGGGTTGGGTTGGCCTAACACGTATAGCTAAAAGCACTACATAGCATAACACAGATATTTTTGGGTAGGCTGACACGGCATAAATGATGGGTCATACCAGGTCTAAGAACCGGGCATGATGAGTGGCTCGGCCCAGTATAACACGGATGTGTTCTTTTCGTAAAAAAACATTCAATCTATAGCTCAACCCATCATCAACTACTTTATCCTAGCAGCTCATCCAATCATCAAATACTATCTCTCCTTTTTGCCTCCTACCATGACATATCTGACACAATCGCCGTCACCTCCCCTTCGATCGCGCCCCCGCCAGATACAATCTTGAGGCATCACATCACCAGTTTTGTCGGTCGTCCTGAGGGAGAAGACGGCGACATTAATGGATCTCAATGATCCTCACTGCCTCGCACGCCAGATCTAGTGATCTTCGCCCATGCTGCCATCAAATTTGGCCTTCTCGCACCATGTCACTGTCCCCAGCCACCATGTGTGCGGTAGGCGCCCCGCTCTTCCCTGGCTCATTTTCTCTCATATGCAACAATCAAAATGGACCGGAACTAGGTCAGCATGACACGGTGTACCAATGGTTGTGCCTGGACTCACTAGAGAAGAATTGGGCTGGCTTAACATGGCACGATCTAAACCCACGCGTCCATCGGGGTCGTGCTATGCCAGCTCAGCACGACCTAATGCCTAGGTCTAACAAGACGCCATGGGTGAAAGGAGCTGAACATTGGAAGCCCCTCATTGTGTCCATGTATATATGGCTTCGATTTATTAGATTATATTATATAGATGGTGGGGGCATTTTAATTCCATCTAGAAAAAGAAGATTGCGAAGGCATTTAGCACCGATGTACTAATAGTGTAATGCTACTACTTTTTTTTTTTTTTGCATGGGCCCATCCCATCACCTTGTACCACACTGATATGAATGGGTTTGATGCTGATATACGCCCCTCCGATAATTCCAACTCAAAGTGGTGTACAGGTGTTACGCACGTTTACTAACGGTGTACTATAAGAGTGCAATTTTGTTGGAGTTTTATAAAGTGGAATTAGGACAATTTTCTCTCGCAAAAAGAAAGAACTAGGATATCTTCAGCTGGTTACTGGAGTACAATTCGGCAACTTTCATATATCACACTTTTATAATTTTTGTAAATATATGGTCATAATTAATGATTAAAGTTGTGTTTATTGACTTTGAAATTCGCATAATGATTTAAGAAAATGGACCAAACACATATAGATGTGATAAAATAATTGTAATACGAAAAACCAACAACCCATCGTAGTATATATACAATATCGCTAACTCAGTGTATAATTTAAGGGCGGATCCCACACGGCTAGACAAAATATAAACAAGCCATGGACATATCGGCACTATTTATTGTCGTAGCCCTAAGCCCTCAACCACTCATGAACTTAACCTACACGAGCAATTGAAAAACAGCTTAGCAATCCAATGCACCTCACAAAAAAGCAATAAAAACAGTGGGGGCAACACCAGGGGGTGCCAAGCATAAATAGCACCCCACCACAGTTTTTAATTCCCCAGTAAACTTTGGTTCCACTCTCCCTCTCATTTGGCACTCATAAAAACCCCTCACTACACATACAAGCAGACACCACTCCAGCTCCAAGGAGCACACTCCTCATCTTCCTCGTGCAACTACTGCACATAGCCATGGCGCCTAAGGAGCTCCAAGAAACCTCCTCGTCGTCATCTACCACCAGCTCCACCTCCTCCTGCTCCTCCACCGTCACGGACTCGTCGTCCTCCCCCTCATCGCCGGCGAGAGCCAATGCAGCGCCCGCGGCACCGCGCAAGGTGCAGCGGGCGGCAGAGGTTGAGGCGCGCGGCGGAGGAGGAGGAGGGGAGGAGGAGGAGGCGGGGAAGGCGGAGAAGAGGAAGCGGAGCAGCGACGGGAAGCACCCGGTGTACCGCGGCGTGCGGATGCGGACGTGGGGCAAGTGGGTGTCGGAGATCCGCGAGCCGCGCAAGAAGTCGCGCATCTGGCTCGGCACGTTCCCCACGGCCGAGATGGCCGCGCGCGCCCACGACGTCGCCGCGCTCGCCATAAAGGGCCGCGCCGCGCACCTCAACTTCCCCGACCTCGCAGGAGTCCTCCCGCGGGCCGCCTCGCCGGCGCCCAAGGACGTCCAGGCCGCCGCCGCATTGGCCGCCGCGTTCACGTCGCCGTCGTCATCCTCGGAGCCGGAGGAGGCCGACGCGGCATGCCTAGTCCAAGAGGAGCCGGCGCCGCCCAAGAACGGATACACCGCGCCGGAGTCAGCCTCGCCGTCGATCGGCGGCAGGATGGAGGAGGAGGAACGGCAGCTGTTCGATCTTCCGGACTTGCTCCTCGACATCCGGGATGGGTACGGCTTCTCCACCATGTGGGCTCCGCTGCCCGACGTCGAGGAGGTCAATGCGGAGCTCCGGCTCGAGGAGCCACTGCTTTGGGAGTAGAAGATGCTTAATCACGACGACTAAACAATTATACTTGGAGTACTAGCTCAAATTCTTCTTTTATTTTTCCTTTTCTTTTTTCTAGTTTACCCTTTTCTTAAGGTTTAATAAGGGGTAATATACATATGAGAGAGAAAAAAGCTTATATATATATATATAGTGCATGTCAGTTAATTATTATTTCTACATAGTGATGTATGGATTCTAATTGTTGACCTTGCTAGATTTTAGGTGTGGCACACACTTGAGTACTGCATGTACTAAGTTCCCCAGAAAATAATCCAATGTAATGCAATGAGCCTTGGGAGAAGAAATGAAATGGAATCCCAAGAAGCTGATGCTAAAGGTTACTGCTGCTGAATTTGATGATAAATTATTTCTCCAGTTCCTTTGTTATTTTTTGGTACTCGCTCTGTTATTCAACAGATTTTATTTTAGATTCTTATATTTTCATCGAGTTATATCTATAAAAGATTATATTATCCCTCTTTATTATATCTCTAGATGGTACGTGTTACTACCATTAGAAATAGCTAAAGTAGAGAGTATATATAGAAGGAAAAAAGGGTAAAAAATCATCAAGGGATTATAGAATGACATATACAAAATTTGAAAGCCAGCTGCAGCAGCATATATATATATACAAGCAGGAACTACGGTTAATTATTGGTAAGCAGTAAACACTGACTGATTTGCATGGCTAGTGTTGGTCTCCTCCATGAATGATCAAGTGGAGACAAAAGGTAGCATTCCTCATGTGGCCGCAGCATCTCATCTCCTCTTCTCCCCCCTGCTGCTTTAATTCCCCTTTTGCTAAGCTGCTTTAGAAAGCTAGCTCTTTCTTCCCTGAGGTCGATGGGAACAAGATGCTACAGTATTAAGTGTTATTTTAAGCAAGACTATTATTTCCAGTGAGAAAAAGCTAATGTTCCCACTTACCATGCACGAGGCAGGCACGTAATAGGACACTGCCTCTACAAACAAGGCAGCATGTCGTAAGTCATAACCATGACAAGACACGCCTCCATTGCAAGCTGCAATTGTTAACATCAACTGCCTTGCGTTTCCACAATCTCCAGCCAAGCCGGGAGGTGGTTTACATGGCATCTAATCAGCCACGTGGATGGCCTAGATCACGCCGGAGCCGCACTCGCTTGATCAAGCCGTCCACGTAGATACGTAAGGGTTAAATAGCTACTTTTTTTCTCACGTATTAAGGTTAGCTTATAGCAATATGTTCATATTGATTAGACGGCTCGCTCCCTATATAAAGCCACAAGCTAGGCCGAGCTCAATTGGCTAGCCTTTGCGAAGCCTGCCACGTAAGCGATCACCGAGCTGCACTGCGCTGCGCGGCGCTCGGCTTTGACTTGTGTGGGTAGGCGACCTCATGTACGTGTACGTACGTATGTAGATGTATATGTAGGGTTTGCGTATAGAGAAGGGTACTCGGGTCGAGTTCTTTTAGGCCGTTCTGAGACATGACATCACAGTTCGGTCCAAAGCCCGAATCGATTCGAAGTGGGTCGTACCGGGCCAGCACGACACTGTAGCACGGGCCGTACTAGGCCCGATAACCAGGGACAATGAGCGGCACAGCCCATCATGACACTATAGAACAGGTTGTGCTAGACCCGATAACTTAGGGTATGAGCAAGAAACCCAGTATAAAGGTCACTAACTCACAGTATGAGCGTTATAGACGTACCTAGCAGTATGGACGTCACTCCCGTCGCCGACACCTGAGAGAGACAGACAAGAGAGGAGAGAGAGCTGAGACAGATTGAGAAACGGTGCAAAATGTTATTCTCTCTCGCCCGTCCCTCTCAATCTCTCTCGCCTATCTCGCTCACTCTTTTCTCGCCCATTGGCCCCTCTCTCGTCCGTATTCAGTATATCCCCCTTGCTCTATATAATTGTTTAAGAATAAATAAATTTTAGTTCATTTTCTCATAATATTTGCGTCCACTGCCTCAACTCGATACGTCCCCGGCTCCTTTTCTTTGGTTGCAATAGTGCAAATAGGTTAGATCTGAACCGACATGGCATGAAGCAGGCATAAAACGCAAATAGGCCGTGCCTAAGCTCGCTAAAGGCGAGCCAGACCGGCATGGCACGACGGGCACAACGTGCATGTCCGGTATAGTTTAGACATGAAGCACGATAGATCCATGCCGTCCGGCACGGCAAGATACCCTCCTCTAGTACAGATGTGCGGGCGGCTCAATGCGGTGTACCAACCTGCGTACGCGACGTATACATGTCAGGCCGCTACAGTCCAGTCGAACGGAATGGATGACTCCTCGCTTAAATTAACCTAATGACTTGTGTCCGGACGTTCGAAAATTTCGGATGCATTGCAACATTTCTTATCTACATGTGCAACATTTCTTACTAATATATACAACATTTTCCTTCCACAAACAGTAAAAATCGCTACAGTAAACAGATGTTACAAGCGTTCAAAAAAATGTTACACGAGGAGGGAAAAAATGTTGCACGTAAAGAAAAAAAAGTTACAAAAAGCGTTCGATGGGATAAACAGTAATCGGACGTCCGAGTGCTAGTTTCACCCTTAAATTAAAGATCGATGAGCCTCGCTGGACACAGTTGTCAGTCACGTGTGCCATTAATTGGCCAGCAACGCCAAACAAGGCCCGGGAGAAGTGGAGTACTCCCTGCACCATGTAAAAGCGACCCGGCCCCTCGATCGGATGTAGGCCGTTAACCTATTGAAACTTTACAATATACGAAAATAATATGTGTAAAATTATCTTGAAAGTATTTTCACAATAGCCTAATTTTACTAGATTTTACGAATATATTAATCGCAACAAAAATTGACGATTGAAGATATGTTTTACGGATTGTGCGTCTACGTCCATGTTCAAAACAATTGACACATCTATAAAAAAGTTAAAAGAAAGGGGCTTTGTTTTGAAAACAGTGCGAACTATGAATCTAAGCCGAATATTTAACCGAGGTATATCTCGTCGACATCTCATAATCCTAATAGGAGAAAAAACGTCGCTCTTTGTGACCAGAGGGAGTGTCTGTACGTCTATCCCTATGTGATGGCGCCAGCAGTACTGGTGTCTAATTAAGCTAGGGATGGCACCGTGAAATATATACTCCTTTGTTTGGTATTCCTTCAATTTTCGTCCATGCTAAACGGGGTTATTACGAAGAAATTGGATGAAGAGACAGCGAGTAAATGCTAAGTTTTCGTGGCATCCAGAGAATCGATCAGGGGGTATCATCTCAACTGTCCGTCTAATCTATTATTATATACATGGAGACTTTTCAGAGATCTTCGCCTATCTGAGAGCCACTCGCTGCTTACAATACATCAGACAACTGAGACGACCTTTCTACTTTCTTATCTGCAAGAAACCGGGTGGCTATGCATATATAGTTGGGAATGTATCAGTGTAATTAAAGTTTTGGTATAATTACCGTGTAACTTTACTAAAAAAAGTTTCAAAAAATTCTGAAAAAAATCATGGATGTACATCTCAACTTACCCCGTCTACATATAAAGTTTCATGATCAAATTCGTCCTATGTTAAGAGTAATAAAAAAAACAAATTTTCTGACAAACTTGAATAGTTCAAATGCACCCTAAATTTGTCTTTTTTGTAACTTCTAGCACATGACGAATTTGATCATGAAATTTTATATGTAGATGGGGTAAGCTGATATGTACATCCATGATTTTTTTCAGAATTTTTTGAAACTTTTTTTAGTAGGATTACACGGTGATTACACCAAAACTTTAATTGCACTGGATATATTGTCTATATAGTTTTGTTCCAAGTATACGCACGGAATCTCTCAATGTACGTACGTACACAACCTAAATCTGGCTGATCAGAACAACTCGAAACCTGCAGACGTCTGTCATGTCGATCCATCCCCTGCAGCCGTTGGTAACAACAGGTGAAAACGTTGGGGAAGAATCGAGTTGAGCAACAGCAAGCCGACACTAGCTAGTATAGGATGATCGATACATTACATTACTACCGTCATGGATGGTGAAAGATCACACTTAATTCTGATGTGTCCCGGTGATGTGTTGCATTCAAGCCGGAGTTTTACGCTAGCCACAACGGTAGGCATTACAGGATAATGTGTACTGACAGCGAAGTCATCGACCCTAGCTATGAACCGTCAGAGTTGGAGTAAATTGGAGATTACAGGCTCATAGTTGTACTTCTCAGGACTATCTTTCTTTAAGGTAAGATGCTAACTAAAGAATAAGACAGTCTCCCCATTTGAAACGTGGAAATAATTTTGTATGATTCATGTGTGGAAACTATGCCAAACCTTTTCTGATCTTCTCTCGAAAAGATATATGCGAAAAAAATATGCCAAACCTTGCAAAATTACTGCGAAATTTATATGTTGCAAATAGGCTGAACATGCAGAAAAAGAAGGCCTTCCTTGTGATTATTAATTGTCTCTTGTCCGAAGAAGTCAGGAGAAAATGGGGTCTCAAATGGATACATTGACCTAATTAGGACACGGTCAGTTTGTTTGTCGAAAGCATGGGCTCACCTAACACCAATTAATTAATTAGTTGGTTACTACTTCTAATAATAGACATATCTTGCATTGCTATGCGTTTAATTAATCTGTCAAGGACTAACTATGTCAAGATTAACAAATTGCATTGTATAATCAAGTACTCCTTCCTTTCTTTTTAAGTGACATCATAGAAGCCGCACCATTAAAATTTCTAAAGTTCGGCTACTAACATATTTAAAACTATCTAGATTGGTTATATGAAAACTATATCATTAGTTTTTTCATTCAAAATATTTTCATAATATTATAATTTTATTAGTATATAATAAGATAAAATGACAAAAAAGTAACCATCAGAGTCATAGACCTAAAAATTCAATAATGTCACTTAAAAAAAGATAGAAGTAAGTGTATGGTATATATATATTTTTAAATCCAGGGTGGTACCAAATGTTTTGTCTTGTTGGTAGACGATGGACATGCTTCCTGGTCCTTTTCTATGAGATTACACGGAAGCGACAACAATCCGCATATGGCATATGAGTTATTGGCATTGCTCTAAATAGTTGGCTCTAACTACACTATAGCTTTTTTTTACTCTAAATGCAAAGTTACGGATCAATGTTTCACTATATTATCTATAAACGCTATAACTAGCAATAACTCTATTATTTGACTAGCTTGTAGCTAGCGATAGCTCCGCTATCTTATATAGGTACATATGAGCCTAAATTTGGATCTATTTTAAAATCCAACATTACTAAAATGCTCAAATGCATATCTTACAATCCTAAACTATGAAAAAGCATAGTAAAAGACCTTGTTTCGTCCTTTTCAATAATCCAATATTCATATTTCTAAATGATTAAGTACTCGTTGCTAAAAAAATTATGATATAGTTATCATTCATGATCTTTTGAACATGTATTAATATATTTGTTGATTTATTTAGAGATGACTTGTATTATATACATATTTATTTTAAAAATACTAAAAATGTGATAAATGATAGCTTTCGTGCTAGCTAGTGATAGCTATTGTAGCTTTTTTTTATCTTGCCATAAAAATCGCGATTTAAAACCTTGGTTATTGGGAAATTGCATGCACAGTAGAGAATTAAATTGATTGTGTCTCTTGCATGTGCTTGTATTGTTTCGTATTGTGTCTATTGTGCTTGTATTGTTTCATTATTTATATTTAAGCAATTTATATTCATAGAATTAAATTGATTGATTGCTCGTCTTTATGATTGCAATATTTGTTAGAGACATAATTAGTTGGTGCACATAGTGAGCCTTAGTTAATTTAGGCTTTAATTGTCAAAACCTTAGTTTATCGCTTCCGCATTAATATTGGTTAAGGTTTTGGTATTAGGATAATTAAGGTGAATTTAATTGTAGAGATTAGTAGAAGTAATTTTTTAAAAGCCACCTATTCAACCCCCTCTAGTCGGCATCCTCAATCTCACAACCGCCGGCTCGGTCATACCACCCCCTGGTCGGTATGACCACCCTCAGAATTGCAAAAACACACCAAGCTGAGGCCGGTGCTACCACCCCCAGACCGTAGCACCACCCGATATTGAACCAGAAATTACCCCCTCTGGAATTTTCACGCTAACCATAGGCCCAGTGCTACCGCACCCAAGTCGGTAGCACCGCCAGTCGGTGCTACCACCTGTGCCAGACCGGTAGCACCGCCCTCACTGGATAGCACTCAAAATGCTTTAAATTTGGATTTAAACTTCACATCTTCCTCAAAATCAAACACTACTAGCTTCAACAATGTCAATAACTCATCACACACATGGGTAGAACTCCACATGGTCCAATCTCATATTGTGTCTGAACTTGTTTCATGCGAATAAGTAAAATTTGGTACTTAATGCTTTTATGGTTCATCATTTAGGAACATAAGAGTTCAAGGCCTTATTTGCTACGATAATTGTCTAACACAACTAGTGATTAATTGACCCTGATGTAGTAGAGATAAGATATTAATCTCTAGTAACCCCACACCTTATCCCGAGGAGGCTGAAGGTCTAACCTATAGCAGCCTAACACCTAAGAGCACTCTGTCATTCCAAGTACATGCTTCAATAGCTGAACTCTTAAAATGATTGCATAAACTTCGTGTTCTTTTTTCTTTATCCAGTAGGTCAATGAGTAGTGATTGTGTTATATCTAATGAACAACTTAAATTTTGAAAATTTTATTCCCTTTTTATCGATTGGGTTATATCTGATGAAGATGATGTCCCCTCAATACTTGTCGCCGAATGGACCTGATGAGCTGATAATAGAAAAACCCAGGCATGGTCCAAGAGGCATAAATAAAAGGTCCCAGAGCTGATATACCATCATGGCGGTCAATCCGTAGGACGGGGCCCCCACCCAACCTCCGAAGGCAGTGAACGCATTTTGGAGCTTGTGCAGGATAGTTGGACGGGAATAGGTGCCCATCACCTATCCATCCTAAAAGTCGCTGACCAACGATAAGCGCAACAACCTAGTGATAGAAAATTTTGCATCGTTTGAGAAATTTTTGCTAGCGGCGGGAAAAACGTGTAAGAACTTCAAGAGCACGCTTATCACAAATTACGTCAAGAAAGAAAGGACTCCGTTCTTTAAGTAATGTTTTGTTGATGAAGCCGTATGGCAACAATTTATTGAGATGAAGATGATAGAAAAATTCATGCATCAAAATGAAGCGCTCAAAGCCCTCTAGGCCTAAAACACCCACCCCTACAGAATCAGAACCGCTGGGTAGGCAGGTAAAAGATCGCAATAGAGGAGGGAGGATGGGGAAGCACTTCTGACAGGGGCATCCCCACCGTTTGCCTCGATCGAAAACCCACGAGCCCAAAACTGGCTAAGAGCGAGATCAAATACCATATCTTTAGGCACCATGTCCTTCAGGAACCCTGTAGACGAGGAAGTGTCCCAACACCTGGTAAGATATCGAGCTACATAGTTTGTAATTGGTTCATAATTATAAATCACATGACATGTTGTGCTCTTGCAGGTTGCGTTGAGTTCAGAATCATCACAAGCCTCTTTTTGGCCGGACAGGGAGAAAGATGTACTATCAACGACCTTAGAAAGTAAGGAGCACCCTGGTCACAAGTAAGGCTTGGGTGTTTTTGTCCCCTGGAAAATAGGATTCCCATAGGACTCTAACATGTACTAGAGTAGGAAAAGAGCCAAAGCTGAGCGCGAGGAATAGCTAATAGCTTCCATTAAGGAAGAGCTTAAGGAACAAACTCACACCGAGCGCGCAAGCCCTAGAAGCATCGATGCAAATCACCCCCAATAACCGGTGGAGCAGCTACAAGTCTGCCCCTGAGATAGGCGTGCAGGACGACACATTTGCCGTCGATGACATCTAGGTAATACATATGTCTGCAACGTTCCATAGATAGAATCTGTTGGATGCCTTAGCTAATTATGTACCGTTATGTAGAAGACCACGCTGTGCAAGCAACAAGTGAGGCTTGCCGATAGCTCTCTTACCCTACAGGCTGGTTGGGGGTGCGTGTATCCAAGCAGTAAAGGGACAACTGTTTACGGGCGCTAGGTAACGCTGGGTTACGCGAAGGTCACTATGGCCTACGTGAATGAATCTTTCAAGCCTGTCCCACTGGAGATGCCCTTAAACGATAAGATCGTATCACTAGGGGATACTGTTGACACATTCATCCGGTGGCGCAAAAGAAACATCTTCATCGATGACCGTCCTCAGCACTGGAGCAACATGCAGAATATAATCCACCTACTACGACGAAGCTACTAGCGCTATCAGAGCCACCAGCTGCACCGAAGCGGCCCACCACATTGGCTATCATGCCCAAAGCATCAGTGCAGATCGATACAACACTTCGCGCCCACTCCTCTCCTGTGAAGGCGACCAAAAGTGGAAAGGGGGAGAAGGAGAAATCCAAGCAGATTATGAAGGACCTAGAACATGGATATGCCCCGTTGGCCTGAAAATGCAAACTAGAAGAGCCTTTAGTAACAGAAAAGAGCCTACAAGAACTTTCAAAGAAATTCATTAGATTGCATGATTGGTATATAGAACAAGCAAAAAGCCGACAACAACACGTATAACAAGTATCTCGATTAGCTTCAAGAACGAGCATCTTTTCAACCAGTTGTCAAGGGGCTTCTTCACGATCGATTTTAATGACTTGTTCAATCTCTTCAACCTCGACACCATGGATGCTGCGCTCATGAAATGATGGACATTGTAAATATGTGCAATCACGGTCTATACATTCATATAATACCAATAAATGTCAATAAATGTCATATAACTCCTTACTTTTGTATATATAGATACATGATGCTTCAAGCGAGAAGGAACAAAGAATCGGTGGGTTTCCTCGACCCACACATAGTCTCGAGGCAAACAATGAACAAAAACTCTCGTTACGTCGAGGATTATGTGATAAAGGTATCGTTGGCTCAACACGATGTAGAGTACATACTTCTACCCTACAACCCATTGTAAGTGTTGTACTATTTGCTATACTTTGATTTGTACTTTACACGCAACTCAAAGTTAGGATGAGTAACCATGGCAACATTCCTGTGTAGGTTTCACTGGATTCTAACTGTATTTGAACCAAGAAAAAACCGGGTTAGCTATGTTGATTCCTTACATAAGGGCAGCTCGATAGGTAATCATGTTTTCTTCATAGATAACTCTCCTGTAGCTCATAGAATGGTTGAGGCTAACTTTTTTGTAATCACATAAAGTGTTCAAAGTGTATAGGCTTCATGGAGGACCACGCAAGGATGTGTCAAAGCTGAAACACGATTTTGCCTTTCCAATATCCACTAGTACACAATAATCTTATATCTTTTCATAATAATACAACTAGAACTAACCAATTCTATTTTCATAGTGCACCTAGAAGAGATAGGGAAATAACCTATGTACCTTCTACGTTAGCCATAACATACGAACCCTCGTCGATACAAAGAAGATCAGTGATGCAACTACATTGAAAAAGGCCCATCTAGAGGCAATTCGAGAACACCTCTCTAACTTCTTAATGCATGAGGTCATACATCTAAAAGGCACATTTCACGCAGTCTAATTTGTGAAACTTGAGAATTATATTGGTTAATTTGTGAAACTTCATTAAATTTGTGAATTGTAATTGCGCATTCCATTGGTTAATATAATATTTGAGTTTATTTTTGAAATGGTTGTGTAATCTGTGATATAATCAGCTTCTGATCTATTGATTAATATAACATTTGAGTTGATTTTTGAAATAGTTATGTAATTTATGATATATTAATTAGCTTTAGATTTATCGATTAATATAACATTTGAGTTGATTTCTGAAGTGGTTATGTAATCTATGATATAATCAACTTGTGATGTCTGTAATCTACTTGCGATATAATATGTATAATCTACTTGTTTTAGAGGGTGTAGCTAGCATTTTCTAAAGTTAGTCAATAAACAGAAAAAATATTCAGTAGTAAATGTGGCATACATTAGGGCTGGGAAAATAAATTGGAAACCGAAAACTGAAACCGTTAAAACCGAAACCGAATTATTCGGTTGTTGATTCGGTTAGCTGTATGGAATAACCGAACTTTTTCCGGTTAATTCGGTTTTAACCCTCGGTTAACCGAACTAACCGAACTTTGATGAAGAGACCCACCAAATCGAAGACATATTGAAAGCTCCTCGTCTGTTTGCCAACGCCATAGACAGTCAGAGGCTCCTTCCTTAACGCCTGAAACCATAATTGCACAAGAAACATTTTAGTATGAAACAAACAACTGGATTGTCCTTAAATTTAGGTGTCAAAAGAGGAGGCTACAAACGGTGGCTACCTGAGCAACAAAGTTGCTAACGACATGGCCATCATCATTGCCAAGTTCGGTTAATTCGGTTAAAACCGAAACTAAAACCGAACTATCGGTTAACCGAATTGTCGGTTACCGAAATTTTCAAACATAGTTTGGTTTCAATTTTGAAATAACCGAATTTTCAAATAAACTGAAAACCGAAACCGAATTTTTCGGTTAAACCAAACGCCCAGGCCTAGCATACATCACAGATGGTTCTAGTAAAGAATTGTCTATGATGTGAGTTTCACAGACGGTTTAGAACTGTCTGTGATACACCATTGTCATCACTGACACATATTTACAGACAGTCACAAAATCGTCTATGATGGCGTTTTAGAACCATCTGTAATAACTTTTTTTGTAGTAGTGGAAATGTATGAATCTCAGTCAAATGATGCCCAAATGTTCCTACATGCATATATGTCAATTAGCAAATATGCGGGCCTTTGGAAAAAGAAGCAACCGACAGCAACAAAAGGGTGCAATATTTTTTTTTTTTTTGGTAATTGACTAGCTTCGTTGCTTTGATGGAAAAAGGAGAAAAGGCTGTAGAGCAAGGGCTAGCCAGCACTGTGCTGTGGCTACAAGCAAGGAATAAAGCAGCAACAAGGCCTCAATTGGTATACTTGTGTGTCTAGCTTGGCCCTTGCATGCATCTGTCTGCAATAAGGTAGAGGAAGATCATGTCTCTCATGCAGCCATAACAGTTGTTTACTGTTGGAAAGGAAGCTCATCATATGAATGCGGCAGATGCTGACGGCTAGCTTTCACTTGCCATCATTAGATGCTTCAGAATACTAGCACATGGATGTGATACCTTTGGAAAGACCAGGTCATCTCCTAATTTCCTCTAATCTTTTCCTCTAATCTGGACCCTGAAAACTAGCTGCTATCCTACAAAAAAGAGGTAGACAGTGAAGTCCATGGAAAAATCGAAGTAAATCTTGTGAATTGATTCATTATGAATTTGATATGGCCATTTGGCATGTTAGCCTGACTCTCTAGTCTTGCTATGTACATTAATTGATTGATCGAAGCATACGTTAACCTGCAGGAATATTCCTTACTTGTACAGAGATTTTAACTTTGGACTAAGTGAGATCAGTGACGATTCAGCCCTCGCATGCAAAGAAAAGTACTACCAATTGTGCCAGATCTGAATTCTGAAGTCCTCAGGCAGAGGCAGAGCTGTTGATCTGATCAATGACCTAGCTAGCTGGTAGATTGA
The DNA here is from genome assembly GCA_036346375.1 of Guadua angustifolia. Taxonomy (NCBI): domain Eukaryota; kingdom Viridiplantae; phylum Streptophyta; class Magnoliopsida; order Poales; family Poaceae; genus Guadua; species Guadua angustifolia. Next base: position 20,832,012 of record CM070518.1, on the reverse strand, counting down.
CGTTGGAAGTACAGCAATGTGATTAAAGAAGAAATGAACATTTATATAGTTTGGTTGAGTGGGGTTCCAGAAAATGATATATTAAGGCATAAATTCGATTGGAGCATCGAATGCATGGTCACCATTGAATTTCAAGACAAGAACATGCATGGTCGCTTGATAAATCATGCCTGATGCGTTGATCGCTCTAGAGACTAGGATCCAATAAACTGTCCGGCACAGTGGGGTGAACACCAGTGAACTTTTGTATGTGTGCCAAGTGCTACTCTATCATTAGTTCTCTCTCCGTCCAAGTTTGTAAAGTGTATTTTTTAATAATCTTATCCATAAATATAAGACGTATTTTATATTCCAATGTAAAAGTAGTATAATATCTGTTGTATACCCCTAATAAATATCCATCTTTACTTTATATCTTGCTGTATTTTTTTTTGATAAAGGATTAAAATCCGGTCTCTGCAATCGCACACAACCGAGTTTTTACAAAACTCACAGTTATATATCTGTAATGAAAAAGAAATAAAGGGAGCCAAAAATTAAAAGCAAATTCTATAATTGCTTGTGCATCCACTTCTGGCAAAAATATCTAACGCCACAACCTCCAATGCCTTACTTGCCAGTCAAATGACCTCCCTTTTATCCTCATACTGCAATAATGCCCAAAACCGCATCCAGTACGTTCCCTTGAAAATAACCTGCATGAAAGAAGAACATTGTTTTTTTTCAAATATTAGATCATTTCGTGTGCACCAAATAGCCCATAATATGGCAGCACCCCCCACAAGAATCAGCTTTTTTTCACACTTCACAATGCCAGTTAACCAACTACCCAGCATATGAGACATAGATCTCAGTGGTGATAAACCAGTAGCAATACAAACAATTCGCCAAATAGCTTTGGAGTGTTGGCAATCAAAAAATACATGTCGAATTGTTTCATTACAATTACAGAAACAACACTGTGGATTCCCCTTCCAATTGCGTCTAGCAAGATTGTCCTTTGTTAAAATTACTCCTTGTCGTAAATACTAGAGGAAAATTTTAATTTTTAAAGAGAGCTTCAACTTCCAAATTAATTTGCTAGTGAAAGGAGTACCCTTGTTCATCAAATAAACATACATAGATCGGACAGAGAATTGACCATGTTTATGTAAACCCCAGTGAAAAATATCCCTGCCATCAGTAAGCTGACAATTAGCTACTTTTGCTACTAGATTAGACCATGCTACCAATTTATCACCAATTAACAATCTCCGAAAAGTAATATTTGGTGGCCTCTGAGTCATTAATTTGGCCACAATATTATGTGGGTAATGAGCAATGTTATACAAACTTGAAAATTGGACTTTAAGAGGTACAGAATCCACCCAACTATCCTCCCAAAACCTGGTTTGTGTACCGTCTCCTACCCGAAAGAAACCACATGCCAGAAAATCATCATTGACCTTTAATAGACCTTTCCAAAAATGAGAGTCCCCAGTTTAATATGCACTTGGGACAAACAGTTGGAACTTAAATATTTATTTCTTAGTAAGGTCTGCCAAACTCCGTCATCATTCAACAATTTAAAAAGCCATTTGCTCAAAAAACACTTATTCTGAATCTGAAGGTCTATAATACCCAGACCACCTTGATCTTTGGGACGACACAATATATCCCACTTAGCGAGACGATATTTTCTCTTTTCATTATTACCTTGCCAAAAAAATCTAGATCGATAGAAATCCAACCTTTTAAGAACACCCTTGGAAATTTCAACGATGGACATCATGAACATAGGAAGACTACTTAGCACAGAATTTAGTAACACAAGCCGACCCCCATAAGAGAGGTGCTTGGCCTTCCACATACTAAGCTTTCGTTGAAATCTATCCTCAATTACACCCCAGTCCGCATTCCGAAGTTTATGATAGTGCATCGGAATACCTAAATAACGGAATGGATATGAACCAATCTCACAGCCAAACAATTCAGTGTAATCTTTTTCGTGCTGAGTAGCATCTCCAAAACAAAAAATCTCACTTTTGTGAAAATTAATTTTTAGACCCAATAATTGTTCAAACACACTAAGCAAAAGTTTCATATTTTTAGCTTGTTCAATATCATGATCCATAAAAATGATAGTATCATCTACATATTGCAGAATAGATAAGCCATCCTCAATAAGATGAGGAATAACTCCTCGGATCTGACCATCCTCTTTCGCTCGTTTAATCAAAATAGCCAGCATATCAGCCACAATGTTGAACAGGATTGGGGACATTGGATCACCCTGCCGGAGCCCTTTTTTTGTTTGAAAGTAATGACCAATATCATCATTAACTTTAATGCCCACACTACTTCCAGTAACAAAATGTTTTACCCAAGAGCACCACTTATGATTAAAACCCTTCATGCGAAGCACTTGCTGAAGAAAAGACCACTTAACCTTATCATAGGCCTTTTCAAAGTCAAGTTTTAAAATCACATCATTTAGCTTCTTAGACTTTAATTCATGAATAGTTTCATGCAGTATCACAACTCCATCCATAATATTACGACCTGGCATGAAAGCTGTTTGAGACGGACTTACGACTTTGTTGGCCACGCCCATAATTCTATTAGTAGCCACTTTTGTAAAAATTTTAAAACTTACATTAAGTAGACAGATGGGACGATATTGTTGTATTTTAAATGCCTCTTTTATTTTTTGGAAGAAGTGTAATTATTCCAAAGTTGAGACTAAATAAAGGTAAATTTCCATGATAAAAATCAGTAAACAACGCCATCAGATCCCCTTTTATAAGACTCCAGAATACCTGATAAAATTCTGCTGGGAAACCATCAGGACCAGGTGTATAGCCCTAATAAATATTCATCTTTACTTTATATTTTCTATATACATGCATCAAGTGTAATGCTTAGTGATAACAATTAGGGATAATCTAGTCATTTTCAACATCTTCTTAGTCTATGCGACAAGAAGAAATATACCTTATAAGCTTGAAGGAGTACTACTTAGCACCATTGACTTTGGCCGGTTAATCTTTGTAACTTTGATCAATTACATTTTTTCTAAATACTTAGATTTATTGTATTACAATGATATTGTTAGATTTGTCATAAAAAATACCACCAAAGCTTCCTAAAAATGTACACCTTCCATTTGAAAATAGAAGGCCTATCGTTTTTCCTAACTTGTTCATATTATAAGGCGTGATAAAGTTTTAATTATCCTTTCACCTTTTTGCGCCCTCATTAATCTTCCATCTTTCTTCAACATTTATAAATAAACACCCACAGAACTATCATTTCTCTTATTCCCAAGACATTAATACCATGGACACTATATGGTTATTTCACTCTACCATTTTCTTAGTTTCACAGTCTCATTAATTCCTGTGCTCAAACAAAATATGTCTTATAAAAAGAAATCGAGAAAGTATTATTATAGAACTAACAGTCAAAGTAAAGTCTTGAACAGCGTAAAAGTTAAAGGTAATTAACAAGTATTCGAGAACAAAGGGCGGAAAATTACTTTCACATCGGGCTAGAAACTAATAGTAACTAAAAGCTCCACATGGATTGTTTTTTCAGTTACAATGTAGACGCACGAGTACATACATATACACGCCAGCACGTCCCTTACTACAGACTATTAACTAACAGTTCTATAATTTAGAGTACTTTTACAATATACAATATTGAATATTAGCGGTCATTTTATTTAATCTAACAGATTAGATTAGTTAGGATTTAATTATACTTCTGTTGGTAGTATTGGTAGTAGAAATCATATGATCGATGGTAGTATTATAATTAGCCATTTTTTAAATTGTGAACGTATGTGTTTTTTTTATACTTTTGTGTAAAATTCAGAACTGATTCGTGGACCATGTAGGACAGAGCGCTTGATGTGTTAGTGCGAGACCATGGCGTCGTTATGAATCAAACAGAAGGCCGCCAACCGTAATGTGGTCACAATCTGGGATGGCACCGACAGGAAAACAGAGGTTGCGACATCGACAAGACCGAACTGACGATAACGACGGAAAAAAGAGGGTAGTGATAACAAGTAACGCAACAAAGGATGACGGCAATAGAAAATGAAGGTCAGATATAATGATTAAGAGTAGCGTGACAAATGATCACAAGTCCATAATACTCTCGAGTAATGTACGACTAGATCTGATTTCTACTACTACTATTTACTTCCCATATTATCCTCCATAAAATTACTCGTAATTTAGCCATATAGTCATTGCAGCGTAGTTTCAATTCAATTATTCGACCATGCATACACCTAGATTGACACGGCGTAAACATACATTTCAAGGACTAGCTAGGCAGTAAATTATTAAGTTGCATTGACAGCTGCGGGAATAGCTAGTCAAGTAGCTCGCTGTAGAAAAGAACGTCGCACCCAACTGATTTCTGCTTTTTCATCTCATTTCTGCTGTTTTTTTTCTTTGTTGTGGTCACTGAGATTAATTCGGACAGAGATCGATGCATATATATCGATCACACAAGCAAATTAAGCGACCAAATTAAGAGAATGCATTGGACGTTCTAATTGTTTCCAGTTAATCGTCTATCGTACATGCCTGTCTGGCTAATGGTCTGAGAAAAACTTACTCCATGTGATTATATGATAATATATGATATACCATTCAAAAGAATGGTGTAGCCCGGAATACCACTCGATAGTGTTTAGATTCACTATATAGTATTTCCTCTATTTTATTGTAAATTAAAGCATTTCTCCCTTTTTTGCGGTGGGAAAAGACTATTTTGCCCATGTGTGGTATAGCAATAAAAGGGGGGAAATTCCTAGTCATGAAAACATTGCACACATGGACAAAATAGTCCTTTCCCATGCCAAAAAAGGGAGGAAAGCTTTAATTCGCAATAGAATAGAGGAAAGTATATATGTTGAATCTAGACTTTGTTTAGAGTGGCGTCAGGTGAAAGCCCTTATTTAAAATGATATTTCCGACTACGTGATTCTTTCAAGTGGTATATGATCATGAACTAGCCATGTGTCCGTGCGTTGCAACGAAAACTTAATTTGCGATAAAAAATTTATTTGCAAAAAGCACTAACAGTGGCAAAGATGGGTAATTAAAGAACATCGGTAAAAGTGAGTAATTAAATAGTAGCGGTAAAGATAGATAATTTTAATGAAGTGACGTATGAAAAAACTCTTGCTTTATATAGTAGAGGTTATCCCTATGAAAATTTAATTAAACGAGAGAGACCATACCATACATGGTACATGTAGACATGCGTCACAGTTTAGCTGCGCCCTTGGCAAGGGGGCACCTCAGCTACAGTGCCACGCCACCTAACAACCGTACAATATATACATGCATGCGGATGGGGTAGACGACGACCATGCAAAAATCAATTGCAATTGCAATTGTGAAAAGAACAAGAGTTGCTGGTCCAGCCAAGAATTGATGAGCAAGAGAACAATCTTAGCTAGAATGCATGCAGTAGCACCCCCGAAAAGAAATATCGAATGACGCCAAGCACTGCACATATAGGACATGCATGATCAGTCACAAGTAGACATGCATGCATGCATGTGCCTGAATTAAGCAACTGAATCGCATCCATCCAATCCAATATACCTAACAGAGTAAATGTCTGGCCTGTGTTTTCTACTTGCGAAAGATCTATCAGCGTGTGCCTGCAATTATGCCTCTCTGTGTACTTGTGAAAAATCTGGTTGTACTGGTGCAGTCACAGGCCATAGAGAAGAGAAGAGTACTTGTCTAAAAAGAAAAAAAAAAGGAAAGAAACAGTAGTACTAGCTGCCTAGCTGGTGCCTGTTCCTGGGCAGTTTTAAAGGGATTGTAATTTAAGGTCTTTATCCGTCTAGATCGTTGGATCGACGACGAATGGTTCGGATCAACTAACAATACTAATCTACAGTACTTTGGAAAGATCTGGCTCATCGTTTTTTGATCTAACGGTCTATGTATAACTGTTAGAATTGTAGTCATAGAGAGACTGTAATGGATCTCTTTCCCTCGAGCGTGGTAGATTTCGTTGGTAGGCCATTGCTCTCTGATCATCCGCAACCAACTCACAAAATTCATGAGATGCAATGCATGATACAGACATATATGTATATGTTACTTGACTGATACTACTTTTTGTAGAGAGGAATTGAAGTTAGTTGATGTATATTGCTGATGTGTATTAGATAGGGATGGACCATCATGCGTAATTACGTATCATACGTACGCATCAATTAGTCTGACGACGTCTCATTGCAATCTGCTTTTTGAAAATGGAGTTTTCAGAATTAAAAAGAATACGGAGTCCAGCAAATGCAGACTCCTTAAGTTGTATTATGCTATTGGAACTGGGAATACAGTGCTATAAACGTATCTATTACTCCCTCCGTTAATAAATAAAAAACTTATAGTTTGAACCGTCTTCGTTGAGAAATATATATATATGACTTATATGTAGATGTAATTAAGCTTTTTCTACTGTACCCACATAAACTTTTCTCCCTTATCTTTCCAAGATAATTACGATGGGTGTCTAGCTAAGTCTTTTTCTCTTGTGTTTTTCTCAATTTCATCATCGATCATCATCATCATTTTAATCGTTATTATGGGGCAAAATAACCCTTGGTTTTCTCACCATCAACCGGTCCCTAGCTCGGAAGGCTGGATCAAAGACTTCTGGATCAAGCTCGAGGCCACTCGACCTAGGGCGCAGATTCTCGAGCTCGGGGCCCTCACGACCGCCGCTTGGAATGATTCAAGGTCGGATGGCGTTCCTTGGATCCTGAACCGCCATCACTTGGCGATTCGAACGTGGGATCGTGGAGTAATGCAAAGCACGCAAGCGGGATCGGAACGGTTTCCACCGACTATCAATGTGCATGAAGGCCACGATCCGAGGAATACTCCCGAACGCTGCGAGGAGAATGGGTATAAGATCGAGGCTTTGTAAACACTTAGAGAGGAGAACCCAAAGACACACACACACCCGAAGTTCAAGTTTAGACTTAGCATCGTGAAGATTGAGTCAGAACCTCTCTTGTACTCACAAACATCGTGAACCACCACCGCAAGGTGATTGGAGTAGAGCTATTACCTTCTCGGGGCTCGAACCAGATAATCCTCCATCTCGCTTCGTTGTCCCTAGCTTCGACCATCGACCTCCTCGACCTCATTCCCTGCTCGAGCAAAGCGCAGCTTGTGGTCCCATTTCTCATTGACCCCTACCTCATTTTCTGCGGTTGGCGATCCCGATCGTCGACAATGGCGCCACCGTGGGGCCGATTGCTTTGTTCATTCACGTGAAAACTCCGAGGTCTTAAGAGCATGGCGTTCTCCATCAACGAACACTCTTCGAGCGTGGGATCGGACGCGGAGTCCGGCTCCGCATCCCTGTTTTCGCCTTCCCCACCACCGTGTGAACAAAGACGTCTTCATGGCGACGCCCGGTGAGGACAGCGGCAATGGCGAATCGCGACCCACAAACTCCCGAGGATGCTCGTCGAATGGTCCACGCTGCGATCAATCAAAGCCATTACCGCGCCCGACGGAGGACCAGAGAGGCTCCTCCCTCGGGGAGCGCCATATTGCGGATCATGGCCGATCCCGATAGGGCAAAATCGAGTCTTTGGCCGGGCCTTGGCGAAGAACTCGACTGCCAGCAATCGAGGCCATTCCTCCGCAAAGACCGAAGTCACCGCTCAGGACCCCTTCCCGAGAAGCGGCGACAATTCATCACGCCGTCAGAGGCGCACCCATCGGCCGCCGCCGAGGCGAAGCGCCTTCGTCTCGGCAACACCCTCGGTAAGACCCGGCAACCGGACGCGAGGTGAGCCACACGAGCTCCACGCCAAGCGGCAAGCAGGTCACGGACTTTCCCGACATTCCGCCAGCGTCGCCGCGCCGACAGACCGCCGCAATACCTCCCAGCGACTCCGTGCTCGGCATCATGACCAATCTCGCCAAGATCGGGTCGTTAAGGGAGCCCGGCTCAGATTCGTCAGATGATGGAGATCTCGTTGGCGCGATAAGCTCGGCGTACACCCGTCCCGCCTACGGTTGTGTGGCGACTCGACGACCTTCGTCGCAGAGTATCTTGGGCTCGCTCGGTTTAAACCCGCTTTGATCGAAGCGCCGGCGACGAACCAAGAACCCCGACGAATTCTCGTCCATCTACTCGACCGCCATTTTGGCGGCGGAGGTGACGAGTTGGTCATGGCCAACTATCTCCCAACCGTTACGGCGCCGCTCGAACTCGCTCTTCAACCGAAGCCGGTGCCTTCGTGTCGTGGCGCCAAATCAGAGCGCCCGCCCAACTTCCGAGTCATTACGGCGGCGTGGAGGAGAAGGACTTGGATCGCGTCATCCAGGGCAAGAGCGAGCCTCTTCGTGATTTTGTGCGGCGGTTCATCCGCACAAGGAACCTGATTCCAAGCGTCTCTGATGAAGCGGTTATCAAGGCCTTCAAGTTCGGCGTCCGCGACGGCGCCTATCAAGACCTCGAGATCACGACAAGGCTCGGCGTCAACAAATTGTTTCGCATGGCGGAGCAGACGCTGACGCGGACGACGCCGTCCGGCCGAAGCGCGACACGACCAAGGTAAGCTTGGTCTGAGCCACTCGAGGCCGCCCGCCCAACTCAAGGGCGCCACCAAGACACACGCACTAAGAAGCGTGACCGCGAGACCGCAGCCCATGGAGGTCACCATGGTCATCGTCTCGCCGGACGGCCACGTGAGGTCCTTGAGGTCCGGATCGACTCGGGGCGGGACCCGACCTCGTCAAGGTCGGCCTCGATCCGCCAGAACCGCAGGCCAGCCAAAGAGGGCGTGCGGCACCGCACTCGGAGGACCGACGCCGGCCGCAAGGAGCCGAAGGGCTGGTTGGCACGACGAGGCGAAATTTTGCTCGTTTCCGCAGGCGGCGGCCACGACCGCGATCTTGCGGGGGCTTGGCAGGAAAGCTTGAAGCCTTCTATGACCGGACGTGGTGAGATGCCCATGCTCCGAAGGATGACGACCACCGAAAGGGTAAATGCCTGTCGAGCACTACGACCTCGACACCGAATTCCAACAGTATGAGCCCGGATTGACGTTATCTTGGCGGCTCGGCGACCTACGATCCCAGCGCGAGATCAAGGCTGCTTGCCGACCATCTATCGTTACATCAGAAAGCCCGTCGAGCGAAGATTGCAAGTGGGCGGGCCACCATCACCTTTTTTCCGGAGGATGCCTTACAAGGTATGGCCCGAGACTTAAAGACCGCCTTGAATGCGTGACCCGACCATCGGCAACCACGGTGGTCGGGCGTGTCATGGTCGACGGCGGCAGCTCTCTTAATTTGTCAGCAGCGGAAGCACTCGACCGGATGCGATTCCCCATCAAAGATCAAAAGCATCGCCATCCCTTCTTCGAATCGTTCTCGAGCTCGACTACTCCTTGGGGCGGTGGTCTTGCCCGTCACCTTCGCGGCTCTGACAACTTCCGCACCGAAATGATCACCTTTGAGGTGGTCGAGGCGACCTCCGCATAACGCTATTCTCGGAAGGCCCGCCTCATCAAGTTTATGGCGGCTAATCATTACGGTCATCGGTGCATGAAGCTCCCAGGCCCCAACGGCATCGTTATCGCGGCGCGTGACTGCAGCGCACATGGATGCGAGACCAAGGCCTGGCGCTTCGCCGGCATGTCGCCCAAAGAAGGTCCAGAGGTGACGGAAAAGAACGCCCGAAGGCGGCGATCCAACCCAATGGGTAACAAAGGCCGTGCGCTCGAGGAAGGCGACACGACGTGTGTGTCCACGCCTCGGCGAGCTAAGTCCCAAATAGGAACTCGAGCTCGTCACCTTCCTTCGCGCCAACAAAGGTATATTCGCTGGGAGCCCGCAGATATGCCCGGTGTTCCAAGGAGGTGATCGAGCATAAGTTCTGTCGAGCCGATTTTAGACTCAGGCGCCGGAATCGCGTCGCTTCTCCCGAAGAAGGTTGCGGTCATCAAGGAAAACCTTGATAAGCTCCTCAAGGCCGGCTTCATCCGCGAGATCGACTACTCAGTGGTAGCCAACCCGGCCATCGTCTTGTAAGAAAGGTGGCAAGTGGAGAATGCGCGACCATACGGGGTTGAACTCGGCCCGCCGAAAGACAATTTTCCTTCCGCGCATCGACCAGATCGTCGACTCCACCGCCAACGCCAAGATGCTAAGCTTTTGGATGCTTATCGAGCTACCACCAGATCAAGTGGCGGTCGACGACGAGTAAGATCGCCTTCATCACCCGTTCGGCACTTATTGCTACACGACCATGTCGTTTGGTCTGCGCAATGCGGGGCAACATTCCAAAGATTTGATGACTAAGACCTTTGAGCCGCAGATTGGCGAAACCTCGAGGTCTCGAGATGACATCATCGCAAAAGCCCTTCCGGAGCGACCACGTCCGTGACCTTGAGGAAACATTTGCAAACTGAACAGTACAAAATCAAACTCAACCCCGAGAAGTGTGTGTTTGGCGCAGATCGTGGAAGGTCCTTGGATACATGATCGGGGCTCGGGGTTGGTCCAAACCCGGAGAAGATCGGCCATCGAGAAGATGGAGCCCCGACCTCGATCAAGCAAGTACAAAGCCTCACCGGCCGCATGGCCGCCTCAGTGATTCATTTCGAGGTTCGTGAGTGAGGTCTCCCATTCTTTAAGACCTCACGCAAGCACGGGCTTTGAATGGACTCGTAGCACAACGATCTTTCGACGAGTCAAGGTATATCCGCTATCCCCACCCTCCTATAACTCCGCACTGGCGAGGTTGTCGCTCTATCTTTCACCACCGCCTAAGCCGTGAGTGCCGCCCTAATTGCGAACAGGGCACAAAGAAGATCCAATTTACTATGTCGTGAGGTCTTACATAGCCCAAAGGAGCGTTATCCGCAAGTGCGTAAACCATCAGATGCTCTTCTCATGGCCTCGCAAGCTTCGACACTACTTCCAGCGCATTCCGTGGTCGCCCCGAGCAACTTCCCGCTTCGGTGACATCTGCGCGAATCCGTATATGGACGGATAGCTAAATGGGCTATGGAACTGGCGGCGTTGACATCGGTGTCGTGGGTCGAACAAATATCAAGTCACGTGTGCTCGCCGACTTCGTGGTCGAACAGACGTCGCAGCCCGCCCGGCTCGAGGTCGAAGAAGAGAAGCCACGATCATGTTCTTCGACGGCTCGAGGTCCTTCAAACGCCGGGCCGATACTTTATCCTTACCCAGCAGGCTACCGAGCTTGAGGTATGTAGTTCGCTTTTGGCTTTCTGCGACCAATAACATGGCGTAATATGAAGCTCTTTTGGCGGGCTTACGAGCTCGCAAGTCCTTAGGTGTGCGACGGTTGGTCGTGAAAGGAGACTCGGCTCGTCATCAACCAAGACAACAAGGACTATCAATGCTCGGGGATGCAATGGCAAGGTATCTCGCCGAGGTCCGTAAGATGGAGAAATGGTTCCGAACTTGAGCTTAGGCATGTCCCTAGGAAGGACAACTCCGGTCGACTTTCTCTCAAGCTCGGCTCTTCCGACGAAGAGATACCCCGACGTCATCCTCGAGGCGCCGACGGCTCTGTCTATCTCCGATCGAGGTCGTGCTTCTTCGTGGTGGAAGGTATTCCCGCATGGGCCGAGCCCATACACGCTTCACGCACGGGCGACACTGCCGCCGACCCCGCTATGAATGTATGTGATTAAGCGTCGAGCAAGCTTGTATAAGCTCGTGGATGGCAAGCTCTGCAGACGGAATGTCTCTGGCATCCTCACTCGGTGCATCTCCACGGAGGAGGGTAAGTACCTACTCAACGACATCCATTCAGGTCTCTGTGGGGCGCACTCTTCGTACAGGACGATGGTCGGCAAGGCCTTCCGTTTGGGATATTACTGGCCGACGGCATTACAGGATGCTCGGGATATTGTCCGGACCTGCCGAGCATGTTAGTTTCACGCCGAAGGTACACCAACGCCCACGCCTTCTTCGACCATTCCGCTTGTTCGCCTTTCTCGACACTGGGGCTCGATATCCTCGGCCCCTTTCCCCAGGCAACCGGGGGGAGAAAGTTCCTGTTCGTGGCCATCGACACATTCACCAAATGGATTGAGGCTGAGCCGGTCTCGACCATCCTTTGCTTTCAGCCGCTCGCTTTTTTTTCGCTTGTCGTGGTCACTGTGTATGGGGTCCCATGCGAATTATCAACGACAATGGTACTCGGTTTACCAAAGAATTATTCCGTGAATTCTGCGAGGACATGGGCATCAAAGTGTGCTTCGCTTTGTGGCTCATCCTCAGAGCAACGGAGCGGCAGAGCGCGCCAACGACAGATCGTCCAAGGCGTCAAAAGGCGAGTTACAGATGAGCTCAAACGCTACGGCACGACCTGGGTGGACGAACTTCCCACCGTCTTATGGTCTATTCGTACCACGACCACCGAACAATGTGGTCCACACCCTTTCACTCGTGTTTGCATCGGGTTGCCCCGCCTCCGGAGGTAACGCCGAGCTCCGCCAAAGTCGGTCCTGATCGACCACGCCGACTTCAAGCAAGAACGGTCTCTTGACCTTGCCCTCATGAAGAAGTAAGATGTCGTGCCTCGCTACGATCAACGCGATACACGCAAGCTCTTCGCAGACATGCGTCTCGATCGGTACGACCTAGGAAGCTCCTTGTTGGGGACTTAGCCCTGAGACGGATTCAGGTATTGTCCAGCACCAACAAGTTATCCCCGCGGTGGGAGGGCCCCTATAGAGTCGTTTCAACAGACCGCACGGGGGCTTACCGGCTAGCGATGCCCGATGGCAGAGAGCTTTCTAGCTCGTGGAACATAGATCAACTTCGCAAGTTTTATGTGTAATCTCTATACCTTTAAAACTTCAATAAAAGGATATTCTCCGATTTCTATCATTCGTGTCTTTTTCTTTATGAGCGTCTCTGTAATTTTTTCTTCGGGCACGACTTTCGCATTCGCTCCTTAGTGCAGGTATCACGAGCTTTACGCTCACCCCCAGTGGGTCGAGCTCAATGTAAGCGAAACTCTTCGCAATCAGCTCACCCCAAGCGTCCGGGTTTGAACTACAAGCTCGGCGCCTTGGCTATTCAAAGGTCGTGCATGATCATTTGCTCGTTTATACTTGTGTCCAAGGTCGGCGTTGTTCGACCTTAGACCAATCTGGTCAAGCTAGGATGTAACATCTACGAACGACCTATGGATCTTGATCGCGAATAAGAAGCGCACACTTCAAAAAAGGTAACCCAAACCAGTTGATAACATCAAATGTTTTTACAGGATCAAGGATGTTTGAGCTACAGATCCTCCATCTCGCGCGCGAGCTTCTCTTGCTCGAGCTCGGCGACTCTGGCCCGCAGCGTCGAGGCTTCGGTTTGCCGCAGGAGGGCCTCGTTGGTTGCGTCCGTGGCTCGGCGACGTTCGTCGTTGAGTTGGGCCAAGGCGGTCTTCGCCGACCTGCTGGCACGCCCAAGTTTCTCCTCCAGCCCCGCGACTTTGGCCTCTAGCTCGGGAGACACCTTGGTTGAGGATGATAGCTCGGCAACAGTCCTCTCCAACGCCTCGACCTTGGCACGCTCGTCGGCGCCGTGGTCAGTAGTGCAGTTTGCTCATTGGCGACTTCCTCAAGTGCCAAGACCTTGGCCTTCGTCGGCAAAGCGCTGGGCATGGCGGCGGCGCTTGATCTCGCCGACCTTCTCGAGGGCCTCGATCTGGCGCGAAGGGTCTCGAAGCGCCGAAGTCTGAAGAAGTTCGCTCTGCGGCGGCCTTCTCCAGCGGCTTGACCTTGGCGCTCCGCATCAAGGGCCTCGACGCTTTGGTCGCTCGAAGCGCTGCGTTCTCGCTTTGAACCCATGCTCGCTTTCGGAGGATCTCGGTCCTCTCGAGCTCGGCGGCATGGGACACCTCCAGCGCCACCATCGCGGCGACGCAGACGTTGAGCTCCCTTGCTGGCCGCCGATTTCTGGTCGGCCTCAATGGTCGCCTTGAGCACGGAGCGCCGGTCTCCCTCTTTCCACGGCGTTCAAGATCCGGCGAGCACGCCGACATGCTCGTTGAGACCTTGAAGCCCTCGGGTCATGTCGCCAACCGCCTTGAGAACAAGGAACACGATTTGGTATGAAGTTGTCAAGAACACACAACTTAACGTATTCACATGGGCATATAAGGAAGGTTCCTACCTCACGGAGTCTGCTGTTGACGCCGCTACGGAGAACTCCTCGTTCATTTCGCCGAGGCGAGCCGTGTTGATCTCAAACCTTCGCCCGTGTCCCCGCGACCTAGGCCTTCTTCAATCACCGCCGGCACACCTTGTCAGGGGCTCATGGACGACGTGCCGGCGGCAGCGAGATCCTTCCACATCGGCCACATGCCGGACCCCACCGAGATACTGGCGGCAGTAGCCGGGCCCGACCTCCGTAGTCAACGTTCCCCATTTCGATGGCGGGAGTTGCCGCAGAAGAACATCGACCCACCCTCACGGGGTGGAGTGTTGTGTTCCCTGTGGCCGGAAGTTCGCAAGCCGGGTCATCGAGTGCCTCCGTTGTCGTGGTCGCTCTCGTGGCGGGGAACCGCGATCTCGCCATCAGCGCGAGTCTTGGTCGGCGAGGCCTCGGGGACTTCGGTGACACGACCGCTAACGATCGGGCGGCATGACTTGAGGGGCCCGGACGCCCATGTCTCCCTCGATCTCGGGAGAATCGACGATCATGAGGGTACCTGTCTCGCCCGGTCTTTGTAATCCTCGCCGATCGCAGTTAGGGGTCCCTTCGTCCGGCTATCAGGCCTTGGTCGAACCCTCCGACCAGGGGCCCACTCGAGGCCTCGCAGAGCGCGCCTTTGTCGAGAAGATGGCGGGCCAAGCATGTAGCGTCTGCCCCTCCTCGACTCGGACTCGCCAACAACGAGCATTGTCGGTGTGGGCAAGCTCGGGTCTCGGCGCCGAGGTCTGCAATCAAGGATAAGCACTAAGAAAAACACGAAGATGGAACAGGTTTGCAAAGCCGGTTTCTTACAGGTCGGTGGCCTCTGCCTCGCCGATGGCGGCGATGATCCTGTGCCTCGAGCTCGGAGGAGGAATCCGCTTCTTCCTCTCGGTTTGGGAGGCAAAGCTCGCGATGAGCCCGCACCGCCCGGGCGGGCTCGGTGGTCTGGCGGCATGGCTGCGCTTTGTTGTTGCCAAGTGAAGAAACTTTATTAGGCCCCGAAAGCCAAGGGCGCGAGCTCGAAATTGGCTATGATCGTCTTTACTGTGGGCGCGGTCACCCCATTCGATGTGAGGCCTCTTCGTCCCTGGCGGTCGATTACGGTTGAGGAGTCTTTTCTTTCCCTTTTTGCTCTTGCCCTCATCGGGCAAGGGGAGCAGTCTCCGCGCTGTCTCCCATAACTCTTGATGATCCTACAAGCAAGCACGGGTCAGGCAAAGACGTGCGCATGTTCGGATGAGGCTGTAGGTCGTGGAAGGCTTACCTCGGGCTTTCGTCGCAAGACGTTCTTCGGGACCGGGTCGTCGAGAGTGTACTCATACGCCAGTTTCCCGAACATTTCCTGCATCCTGGCCGCGACCCAGGACTCCTTCGGCGCTACACGAACAAGAGCCATCAGAGGAGGAAGAAGTACGAAGTCAAGCAAAAGCCTTGTGGCTGAAGACCTTACCAGATGAACTCTCGCGGGTCGAATCGTCGCGTCCCTGGATCTGGGAGAACGGATGTAACCTCTTCCGCAGGGGAGACACCCGATTCCGCAGAAAGTCGTTCGCGATCGCCTGACCGGTGAGACCGCGTGTGGCGCAAATGTGGATGGCGGCGATGGCTTCTGCGTCGACGTTGAGGTCCTCAGTCTCTGGGGTCTCCACCTTCCCAGTGACGGCGGCTCCTTCGTATCGCAGCCTCCTGTTCTCCCCCTTCTTGAGGTAGAACCAACGCTCTGACCATGGACCAAGAGAGTCCCGGCCAGGGATCTTGGGCAGAGCCCACTTGAGCCCGGGCCGTTGCCGGAAATAGAGGCACCCGACCACGGGGTCCTTCCCGGAACGGAAGAGGGAGAAGTAGCGGAAGAAGAGCGAGGGCGTGGGAAGAATCCCCAGGAACCCCTCGCATAGATGGGAGAAGACGGCTAGGGTGAGGACGGAATTGGGTACCAGGTTGATCACTTCAATTTGGCAACTGTCGAGGACGTCGGCCAGGAATTCGCTCTCCGGGGTCCGCAGCCCGAAGAGGGAATGCTGTTCGGTGCAGACGATCTCGTCATCTCGAGGACGAGGTTCGGTCTCGCCACCGGGCAACCGCCAGGTCACCTGATCCAACAGCCCCAGGGCCTCGAGCTCCTTCATCCTCGTGACCGACAAGGTACTTTTTCCGGCTTGGCCATGGCGAACGTCATGTGGAGATGGAAAGGCGATGCGCCGGGCGAGAAGGCTTGGGAGGGGGACGCAGCTTTGGTGATGATCCAAAGCTCGGGGTCTTCCACGGCGCTCTTGGAATTTAACCTCCTACGACGCCTCAAAAGGCGCGGGCATGATTAGACGGGCTCAATTAAGACACAGGCGGCGGACTCGAAGCACTGCAGTGTCCGCCACTGTTGGCATCCAGATCACTTTAAAAATCAAAGGTCGCCAGTGTCTCGCCTGGGGTTCACTTTTGCGATCTCCGCCGAGCCTCGAACAAGGTTCTAAGACCTTGTAAGGGTTGCCGCCACACTGTTAGATGAGGCTCGAGGCCGCCCTTGGTGCTACTTCTCGACCTTGAGCCTCGGGGGCTAGTGTCGGGGTAGGGCAACCCTTGGTCGGTCAAGACATCCAACCGTCCCCTAGCTCGGAAGGCTGGATCAAAGACTCGGATCAAGCTCGAGGCCGCCGACCTAGGGCGCAGATATCTTGAGCTCGGGGCCCTCACGACCGCCGTTTGGAATGATTCAAGGTCGGTGGCGTTCCCTTGATCCCGACACGCCATCACTTGGCGATTCGAGAACGTGGGATCGTGGAGTAATGCAAAGACGCCAAGGGATCGAACGGTTTCCACCGACTATCAATGTGCATGAAGGCCACGATCCGAGGAATACTCCCGAACGCTTGCGGGGAGAATAGGTATAAGATCGAGGCTTTGTAAACACTTAGAGAGGAGAACCCAAAGACACACACACACCGAGTTCAAGTTTAGACTTAGCATCGTGAAGATTGAGTCAGAACCTCTCTTGTACTCACAAACATCAGAACCACCACCGCAAGGTGGCTGGAGTAGAGCTATTACCTTCTCGGGGGCTCGAACCAGATAATCCTCCATCTCGCTCGTTGTCCCTAGCCGACCATCGACCTCCTCGACCTCATTCCCTGTTCGAGCAAAGCGCAGCTTGTGGTCCCATTTCTCATTGACCCCTACCTCATTTTCTGCGGTTGGCGATCCCGATCGTCGACAGTTATGCAAAATCAAAATATACCTTATATTTCTCCACCAAGGGAGTCCCTTTCAAGATTTCCTGGAATCTTTAAGCACATCCAAATGTTAGAAATTCGATTAGAACCCATAGAATTTTCATACGACAGATATGCATGCACAGTTTTTTTTGGGGGAGGGTATCTCTATACCTCGGCATTGACCTAGAAAAGATCCGGTACGTACACACCATTATGAGAGCTAGCATGCAATTTTCAGCTAATCGGTCGACGACTGAGGGTGCGTTTGGCAGAGCTTTCAGCTTTAGCTTTTTCATGAGAAGTTGAGGAGCTCTACCAAACAAGAAAAAATCAATCAGCTTCACATAGGAATTCGAGGAAGTGATTCATGTTTTTTGACTTACAATCTAGGAGCCAAAAAAATCTGCTTCCCACCTGATTTACAACCTGATTCTCTGGTGGAAGCGATTCATGTTATGAACTATTTCTCAAACAAGAATCACTCCCACAAAAAATCGATTTCATAGAGAATTAGAAACTATAATTGAAGAATCAGAATCTAAAACCCTACCAAACAAGCCCTGAATATTCGAAGAGGACAACGTACGCTAATAATCTGTCTAGATCGATCGATGTAGCTAGAGATTAATTTGCGTGGGCCAGCTGCAGGCAGATTACTCCCAAGGCCGCATGCATCTTGCGTTGCCATTTGATCATCGGGAGATTGGTGCCAACGACACTCTATAAAATTCATGATTCACTTTATGACACCTTGCCCACCTTGGACCCATATGTCATGCACATCACTAAAAACCAACGAATTGATGTCACTGGACTAATTTTTCCTTTGATCATCACATCTCGTGCCCATGCTGTACGAAGCTAAGCTAGGGCCGCAGTATTCTACGTACGTGGCCTAGCCACTTGCTTAGTTAGGTGTTGAACGGACGTTCGACGAATAGATTATTCTTCCGACTTGATTTGTGATGCAGAGCACATTGCACATAACTTCTTCCTCTGATGCTGACATTTTCCGTTTGGCATTCGGCATGCATGCCTGTGCAATACAGACATCCATGCGCTGCATGCAGGGGTGATGTTTGCACCAGAATTTGACAAGGTATGGCCAGTTTATCAAGTTAAGGATAAAAGGGATATTTCTGGCTAATATCGGGTTGGAAGGAAAAGTTAAGATAGAATTATGAGCGATATTGATTTAAAGATAGGATTTATCCGTACAAAGGTCGATACAGATTGTGGTCAAAGACACGTCGGAGAGGGATACGATCGATTAATACACTATAAAAGATGATCAAAGGTGAACAAAGGCAACAACCCCCAATCAATCAAACAACTTATATTTACTTTCTTTTATTTTCCAGTCAACTGAAAATAGATCTGTAATTTAGAATCTCTCTTGTAATCCGATCTTGATTGATAAAGTTGTGCATCGCCGATTTTTTGTCATCCTTGATTACGCTAGGTTAGATTTTTTTTGATCTTGTTGCGCATCGCTTTTTTCCGAAAAAATCTACCTTTACCATCTAACCAGCCATAATCGGCTATTTAGACTTATCTTTACCTTTGATTTAATCGTTTTGTGGTAATTGTTTAGATCTTTGCGGATTATCGCATTAGATTGGTTTTGAGCGTATTTTTTCATCTATCTTGCCGATTGTAAGATAAAATCGGTTGGCATGCCCTGAAACCTTTGAACTTAGCGTTCTCGTGTGTTTCAGCCGATCAATCTTTCGTCACATTTTTCAGTGCCACCAGGTGAAAATGGGCCAGATTTTATCCACTCGATTGGAATTCAATCAGAACCGGATATTCGAGATGGAATTTAAATATCCAATCAGATCTGGAACTAAATCCGGATAATTGAATCCGTATACCAGATCGGATTCAGAGCATGCAGTATCAAAAAATATGGGTCGAGACCCAGATATTAGATGAAGACCCAATTAGATATCCTGATGAGACCTAGGACACCTAGCCCTAGCTAGCACATAGCCTCATGTGTGGAAAGAGGGGCGGTGGGTGCCATTCACCCAATCTCCTCGGCGTATCCCATCTAAGAGCATCTCCAACAGTGATGAAATCCATTTCCAAACCGAACTAGGGCTTGTTTCAAAAAAAAGTCTGAAAAAATCATGGATGTACATCTCAAATTTTGGCATCTACATAAAAATTTCATGATCAAATTCGTCATTTTGTGTTCTCGTTCATGATCAAGTTTGTTTCTTTTTATTATGGCCCAGCACGGACCAATTTGATCATGAAATTTTATATGTAGATGGGGAAGCTGAGATGGAGAACAATGATTTTTTCAGACCCAAAATTTTTTCTACTGAAGGTCCACGATTTCACCAACCCTCCTAGAGCTAAGGATATGTTCCCATCTCCCTCGGCCCGTCCCCCTGGCTAATCGCCTCCCTCCACCCCCCAACTGTGCCTCCCCATGCCCAAGTGCCTCCTCCTGGCCGAGCACCTCCGCCCCTGCAACCGTGTCTCCACCCCAGGCTCTCCCTTCGCCCTTGCGTCGCGCCTCTGCCTGAGGGTTTCCCTCTACCGAAGCGCCTCCCCCCGGCCGGTTGAGCGTCGACTCCGCTGGAGCGGCGGAGCACCGCCCCCCTGCCGAGCGTCTAGCTATCCCCTTTTGACGACCCGAACCTGACAGAGAAATATGCGAATTCGTTTCCCTCTTGGCCTCTTCTGGTACATTATGGATTGCATTAGTGATACTGCTTTGCTAGAGTAGAGATTTGGGTTTTTGTTTGAACTTTCAAGGGTGTTCTGGATTACTCAGTAAAACGTACAAGTTTATGGCTGCCTGTTCGTTAGCATCGATACAGGTGTTGCTGTAGTGCCATTGTAGTGTCCTGAAGAACACGTACTTGTGATCGAATGAAAAGTTTCAATTGACCCCTCTTTGCAGAGAATATCTTCAGAATTGCCAAGGCCTTCTCGTCCAGGCTGCATGGATGGCGGTCTAGTCTTCGGTTTGTTAGCTTTTAATGTGTGTATCTTTCTTTTTCTTGTTTGGCTGCGTGCTTTTATGCAGAGGCCGGAAGTAATTTCAGGAGTTTGTATCTTCTCGATGTAATTTTCTTGAAATTAATAAAAACTTCCATTATCAAAAAAAAAATCTTCAGAAAAGACCATAGCACAGAGAAATTAGAGCAGCACTGAATGCAAACAGCGTAGAAAAGAAAACCCAGTTCTAGAATTTATTGTATTTTCCGCCCATCCAGAGCAAAAACTGATTGCCGGCAGGAGTCCACCGAAATTGTGAGCCTTGAACTGGTCTGATCTTTGATGGAAAATTAATGTAAATGAAAATTTGGTAGTGAATATCTTTCCAAGCCTTTTGGTCAAAATCTACTTGTTGAGTTGTCAACAATGTGAAAGATAGAGGAGCTTCTGATCATTGGCACCGAGAGATTGTTCATCCTAGCTCACCGTCGTGTCGCATGTATGCTTTTTATCCTAAGAAGAGATCCATGTCTTTGATCAAAGCGTTATCTTGTTTCCCCACCTTAATTCTCCTTTTGAAGAGAGAGAGAGAGAGAGAGAGAGACGATTAACGTAAGCATCTAATCCTTTCCCTCTTTTGTAACAAACTTATTCCTTTAATTATGCATGGATGCAACATAAAGATAGTGCTTAATTTCTAGACCAGATCGAAAAGGTACGAAGTTAATAGACCAAGCATGTTCCACATTCCATTCTTTTATTCCTTTTGAGCAAACAAAGCAATTGACCTCATTGTCACCCTCGATCGGCGGGACATGCGGCCATGTCAAAGCCCCTCAACCGCAGTCAATTAGGAATATAATTCTTACCTCCTTTCATTGTCGAATTACAAGATATATGGCCAATGGCCCAACCGAAATAGGGAAGGTTCTCCTTGATTCTAGGAATTTCCAAAACAACTTATTAATCTAAGTTTCTATCTTTAGCCACTAGAGGCTAACCCATGCGGCGCTTTGCCGCCTATATATATACATGACATCTGATCCAAATTTGCCTCGAGCTGAAAATGAAGGGAACAGAAGTCGACCTCCCATGTAGCAAATTCAGAGCACTGGCGCACGAGCAACAGAAAACCCGAACCAGAGAGTAGCAGCGGTCGTCGGTTAATGATTCCGTAACACATCATGACGGCTGGAATCCACAGTACTATTGTCCTGTAAAGCCAGCGGCGTGGGAATCTTCTTCCATTGCATTCGAGAGAGCAGTACGAGTATAACAACATGGGAATCTTCTTAGACGGTAGGAGAGTTTGTTTGGGCGACCGCTGGCGATCGCGGGTCTCGCCGGCCTCATAGGAGCGGATGGTCGGGGTGTCCCGGCCATAGACCACACGAAACGGAGTTTCGCGGAGCGATGACTGATAGGCGGTGTTGTAGGTGTACTCCGCCCATGGCAGCGATAGCGAACCCTTCTTGGGGGCGATCGCCGGTGAAGCAGCGCAAGTACATGACGATGACCCGGTTGGCAGCCTCGGTCTGGCCGTCCGTCTGAGGGTGAAAGGCGGACGACATGTAGAGCTTCGTCCCAGTGAGTCGCATGAGCTCCTGCCAGAATGCCGAGGTGAATACTGGATCGCGGTCCGAGACGATGGACTGCGGAACGCCATGGAGGCGAACGATGTCGGCGAAGAAGGCGTGAGCGACGGACTCGGCGGTGTAAGGGTGCGCCAGGGGGATGAAATGGCAGTACTTGCTGAAGCGATCCACGACGGAGAGGATGACCGTCTTGCCTTGCACCTTGGGTAGCGCCTCGATGAAGTCGATGCCGATGTCAGCCCATACAGCAGACGGAACCGGCAGTGGCTGCAGCAGACCGGCCGGCCTGAGGTGGTCGGACTTGTACTGTTGACAGGTGACGCAGGCCTTCACGAAATCCTGCACCAAGCGACGCATGTTGGGAAAATGAAAATCCCGCCGGAGCCTGTGGAGGGTGCGGTGGATGCCCTCATGGCGTCGTTGCTGGACCGCGCCAAGATCTCTCGCAGCGACGGCGCACGGGAATGTACAGCGGCCGTCGGCTGCGACCATGTTGCCCACCGCCAGTCTTTGTCGCGGGTGCCGCCACGGACCTCATCGTGGATGGCGACGGTCGGATCGATGCTTCGGGCGTGGCGGCGGCGCCAATGAAGTCAAAGCGGGCGAAATAGCCATCACCTCCTTCGTCATTGTCGCGACGGGAGAGCGTCGGCGACGACGTTAAATGGCGCCGGACCGTTACCACCGAAATCGGGCCCGTGAGCTTGCCGACCTGCTGGTGCCGAGGATCGTGGGCGAGGCGCCGACGAGAGGTACTTTCAGTCAGTGGTCGGTCTTAGACGATGAAGCGCCGCCCGAGAGATACGGGCGCCAATGCCGCATCGCCGGACGAGGCCGATGAGCTCGCTTCGTAGGCGGCTAGCGAAGCGGTGGCGGGCGCCACCGGCCGGGCTGAAAAGGCGACGGATGGCCTCTGGACCTGACCAGACCGCCAAGCCGAGTGTTGACGCTGCCGCACTCGACGGTGAACGATGGGCGAAGTTTCCTGCATGGCGAGGACGGGGGAGGACGGACGGCGGCCTTGAGCGCCAGGAATGCCGCGCCGCCGTCGTCGGAGAAAAACCTCCTTCTTGAGTAGGGCCGCGATGGTGCAGCGATCGCTCCGTGGTTGTGGGCGAACTTGCGGTAGTACGTGGCGAGCCGAGAAACCGCGCCGATCCGGCGAACGTGGAGCCGGCCAATCATGGATCGCCTGCACCTTGGCCGGGTCCATGGCCACACCCGCCGCGGATATGACATGGCCGAGGTAGGCGACGGAGGAGCACCAAACGAGCACTTGGAGCGCTGATTTAAGAGTTGGTGGCGGCGTGGTTCGCCGAGGACGGCCCGAGGTGGTGAAGATGATCAGCCCACGCCTTGTCAGTAAATCAAAATATCGCCAAAAATACCAGGACAAAACGGCGCAGGAACGGCCGGAGCACGTCGTTCATCAAGGCCTGGAATGTCGCCGGGGCGTTACCGCCCAACGCCATCACCAAGAATTCAGACAGCCGTCATGGGTGCGGAACGCTGTCTTGTGCATCGTCCTCCGGCGCATGCAAGACTGGTGGTACCGGACCGAGGTCCATTTTGGCAGTGAAGAACTTGGCGCCATGGAGCTCGTCGAGGCTCGTCAACCACGGATCGGAAAAGCATCTTTGACGGTGAGCGGCGTTGGCGCCGGTAGTCGACGCAGCGCGCCACGAACCATCGGGCTTTTGACGAGGAGGACGGGCGACGAGAACGGCGAAGTCGCGTCGGCGCGGCGACGATCCTTGATCAATCATGGCGGCACACCGCCGTTCAACTCGTCCTCAGCGCCGCGGGGTACCGGTAAGGGCGGACTATGACCGGCAAAGGCGTCGGGCTTGAGAATAATGCGGTGATCGCGCGACGCTTGGGGCAAACCGACGGGTCCGCGAAGAGCCCCTCAACGAGAGCAAAGAAGGCCCAGAGGGAACCGCTCTGTTGCGCCCACGGCCAAGACGGAGGGGTCTGGCCACGCCGATCCAGAGACGGGCGCCGCGCGCCGAAGGACATCGCGGCGGCCGAGGTCCCAAACAATGGGCTCCTAACTTCGCCGAAACATCGGTGCCAAGGACGACGCCGTGCGGCCATGGTATTACGTAGAGGTCGGCCGAACGAATCGCCGCCGATGAGCGGTAGCGTCGCGCGATGACGCCGCCAAGAGTGACCCGCCGCCATTGGCGACCAAGGCCGGAGGCGGGCGCGGGCGGAGGGTAGACCGAGTGCCGCGCCGCCTCCTCGAGATGAAGTTGTGCGTCTTCCGAGTCGAGGAGGGCGACGAGACGCGGGCGCCGAGTGCCACGCGATCTGCATGGTGCCCGCCATGGGAACCCGACCACGGCTCGAGAAAAATAGGCGCCTTGGCGTCGGCGCCTCGTCGCCCGGCCGGCCATGGCGCGCCCTCGATCTCCACGCCTTCAAGGAAGAAGATGCGCAAGCAAAACTGTTATAGCTACGGGTATATTTTTCATTGCAATTAAACAGAGGCCAGACGCGCCGCTTCGCCATCTCGTCCGGGTGAGGCGCCTGTTGCCCTCGCCGACCTCGCTGGCTGCGGCCACCGGCAGAGCAGAGCGCCAGCTCGGGCCGCTGGGTGCCGGAGCGCCGGCCGGGCGCGGAGCGGGAAGGAGGCAGCGGGCGCCGAGAGGAGGCCACCGGCGGTCGATCCCCATCAACTCCACTTGGCGTGCGAGCTCATGGCGGCCGCGAGCGCCTCCGGTTGTGGATGCGGACGGCGTGGCCGGCAAGGGCAGGAGTCCGCCGGTGAAGAGCTGGACGCGTTGAGCCTCATCAAGACGACCATGCGAGGCGGAGGGCTCGAAGTGATTGGAGTACTCCTCCACGGTCCTGTCAGACGCGGCATTCGGCGAAGCTCGAGCAATGGAGCCGAGCGGAGGGAGGCCCAAACCGCAAGTTCAGAGCTCCTTGAATCGCCTCACGGCGGGCGTGCCTCGCCCTCCTCTGAGTTGGATGTACCGAGTTGCGCGACGGCCTCCAAATTGTACGAGGCCATCCACACGCCGCCTCCGCCATGCAAGCTTGTTGGCGAAAATAGGATTCGCACTTGTTGATGAAGAGCATCGGATCGGTCTTGCCGTCAGAAGCGGAAAATCCAATTTTGGAATTTTGGGGCGATCAAGATCGCGGCCCTCCGGCGCGGCCGCCGCGCCATTGCCGACGCACGAGGCCGACTTTCCTTCATAGCCGCCATGTCGGCCTTCATGGTTGTTATCTCCATGGTGACGGATTTCAACATCTCCATCATATCGGCGATGGTGGGATCGCTCATGGTCTTTGTCGCGGCGCGAAGCGTGAAGGACTCGCGCGATGGTGGAGGGCTAGGTGTGGTGGCGGCGGTGGAAGAATGGGTGGAGCGGGTGGGAGGACCGACGTGACCGTGATACCAAAGTTGTCAAGGGCGTCGAACCCTCGATCGGGACCGGACCACCACACGCAGCCTCGTGGCCGCTCACCGCCTTCTCCGATGAGGTTATCCCCCAACCGCAGCTTAACAGAGAGAGAGAGAGATTAGGAATATAATTCTTGCCTCCTTTCATTGTCGGGATTACAAGCATATATGGCCAATGGCCCAACCGAAATAGGGAAGGTTCTCCTTGATTTTAGGAATTTCCAAAACAACTTATTAATCTAAGTTTCTATCTTTAGCCACTAGAGGCTAACCCATGCAATGTCGCCCAGCCAAGGCCAAATGTGCCAAGATGTCACAAGCGGCGTGTTCACACCGTGTATGTACGTCCGTACATGACACCTACCATGTCAAAGCAAATCAATCATATAACTACATAATAGAATCATAAATATTCAGTGAAAACCATCCATTCCATGAAAACTCCGTGGAAACCACTCGTAGAAGTTTTGAAAAATTCTAAAAAAATTACCATATGTAGGGGAGATGAACTTCTACAATCCTGCAAAATTTGAAGATGAAACTCAATCGTATTTGAAAGATATGAAAAAGACAAATTCAGTATAAATAGTAATTTTTCACTGTTTGGCACTATCTTTTTGCTGTTTGTCTTTTAGCCTACAAATTTTAGATCTTAAGTGAAACTATTCACTTTATTTTAGCCTACAAATTTTAAATAGTAATTTTTCACTGTTTGGCACTATTCACTTTATTTTAGCCTACAAATTTTAGATCTTAAGTGAAACTAGGATCTGAAACTCTACCAAACAGACCATAACTTAAATAGTTACAGATCGTCTTTAACACTATTCAATCGTATGGTGCTCACGATCGGTAGCTGCTACGTTGTAGTTCCCTAACAAACTACACAACCTGCATAGAAACTCTATTCAATAGCAGTGTATCGGGTATTTAGGAGGTTACGTTATGCTATGTGTGTTTATGGATTGATACGATACAGTCTGATGATGCAGGAGGCGGATACAGTACAGCTCAGCCATATCTGTATGGTACGAGTTGTCCTCGTTAAACTTTGGCTCCCATTAATGCGTGGGTTATTGTAGCTCAAATGTTTGTTTTGTTGCGTCCACTTCACAGACCGACGGACCGTGGCAGAGCTAGAAAAAAATCAGTACCTGAGCAAGTTTAACTATAACATGATGAACGTCTTATTTTTCAATTCCGATAATAGTGAGATTTCGCTAGATTTATCAATGATGGTTCGCTGACAAACCCCAGACAAGTGCCTGTGCTGCTTGGAACGGTGGCTCTGCCACTGTTCACAGAGACGCATGCACCAATGCTAGTTACAGTTCCTCCCGAGCCTAGCATACGTTAAAAACCAAGAGAATCTCAAAATACTGTGCTTTTATAAACCCTGTTTGAAGAGCTCTAGATCCCAACTCCAGCTCAGATCTGAAATTTATAGACTAAAATAAAGTAAATTAAGTTTATATTTTTAATCTAAAATGTAAACAAGATGACCTACTTAAACACTCTTAATGTACCCACAACTCCAACTCCATAAATTTCTGGAACTAGAAATACCCTACTTCACCAACTCTACAGATTTTGATAGAGCTGGAGCTGTCCCAAACACCCCCATAATTTGCCTTGTTGTAGACAAGCTCGGACGCTTTTGCATTATTGGCTTTGCAAAGGGCATTCTCATCTGAAAAAGGAAAAAAAAAAAGAAAAGAAAAAAGAGGGCGGCATTTCTCAATTGGCACTGTCATTGGACATTAGGAAGGGGTTAAAGAAACAGGGGCATCTTAACAGGCCTTTTGAGGGTACTGTCCTTTGCGTCCTGAATACTGATTGATGCCTCTCCACTTCTTGCTGTCTCTCTGTCCTCGCCAAGCAGTGTAGGTAAATCATTGATAAGCCTCTGATGAGAAACCTCCAATGGTTGAAATAGTTGCCGAAGAAGAGATTATTCATGGAAAGACTGAAGGATCTGAAGGATGAGTTTGTTTCCTGGCATCATCGCAGGACGACAACGCATTGGCGACACAGTGAATCGATTCACAACGGTCCACTTGGTTAATTTGTTGTTTTGAGCTCAAGACGTTCTGGGAGAAAGGAATGCAGCACCTAACCCAAGGATTGTTAATTATTGTGTGATGAAGATATCAGCATCGTAGCACAGTGAGCGCTGAAATAGGTGCGCCTTTTCCACGGGCCATCGCAATATCTCCTCGTTTTTTTCTGGTCAGTTTTTTAAGCCATTCAAATCTATCATCATAACCAGTAGGGCATTCGCCGCCCATGGAAACAAAATTGATACACCGAGCAACTGAAAAACATCCTTCACCAAACTCGCAGATGAATATTCAGTGCACCTCAACCAGGAAACGAGTATTCTATTAGAACGAGTAAGACATTCTAAATACGATTCGAGATGGAACAAAAAGCTCATCCAGGTGGGTCATGACCTTTAAGAAAATAGTGCGAATTCCTCTTAAAGTGCTCATGCAAGATCTTAAAATTCTCAAAATTTTGACAACTATAGGTAAGTACATGGTATATATCCATGCAAAATTTGAGGAGCAAACGAAATCCCGTTTGTGATACAAAAAAAGACAAATACGATTTTGTGATAGTGCCAATTATTGTTCACCACTGTTGCGCACTATTTTTCTCATTTCTCACAAAAACAGGATTGAGCTCGTTCTTGAAATTTTGCATGGATATAAACCATGTACTTACCTATAGCTGAGAGTTTTTTTTATAGAATTTTGAAAAGTTGAACATTTGATTATAACGAAATTTGCACTATTTTCACAAAAGGTGTCATTTTCACTTGGTATCTCCCCTAGGGTTGTTGCTGGTAGGTAGCATATACAACAATTTTTCTTTCTTTTTCATGTTGAGAGAGTATCCAAGGCTGCAGATGTTATTAGTACTAGGTTAAATCATTCTCCTTGGTAAATTTAAAAAACTGGAAGCACCAGGCAATTTAACCACTCGATCGTTCGTGTAAAAAAGAAATCGAACCTCGGACAATTTCTGACAGAAAGGAACAGGTTTTAGGCTGATTGTTGCGCAAAAAGAAGAATAACAGCATCGACAAACAGCCATACCTATCTTGATTCAGTTTGATGCTAGCGCAGAAGCTGGTTCCAGCCATGCAGAATATGAGAATACCACACCCGAGCATGTTAATCTTTCCCTGGCAAGAGCAAAACGTTCTTCAGACCACATACAACACGCTGCCATTCAGGAAAGGAACCAGATGATATGCTCGAACATCGACTTCTTTGCTAGGACAATGATTGACTTTTATAATCGGTCATGATTGACATTGCAAAGCCTGTCGTAAAGTGCTGGTTAGTTACAGTATGCAATCACTGGAACATTTTCTTATACCAAATGTCCTGTCTATGACTACGAAATTGTACTACAAGAGCACATGAAGAACCAGGCATGACTTTCGGTGGGCTGTCAACAACACACACAAAATAACAATACAAGATTGAAAGAGTTGCTGAAATATTCTCTGTAAGTTTTTTTCTCTCTTATGAGTTCCTGTACAGCATACTTACCATGTCTACTACGGGCAAAAGTTGGAAGGTTGGGCACTTACTGGCAAAGCAGCAGCAGCAGCAGCGTCACCAGCAACAAGAAGAGCTCAACAGACTCACGACAACACATTTCTTGCCACGCTGAACACCATGTACAACATAAGAGCTGCAAAAAAGCTTTTTGGATGCAAGAACTCTCAGATTGATCTTAATCCTGTGTGTCCTCATGAATTGCAGGATAAATTGTCCCACCACCACAAGCAATGTAAAAACACCGGCAAGCAACATTCTAGCAGCATCCTTTGGGCCTCCAACTTTGCTCAATTCATTTCGATCAAACTTGATGATGGTTGGGCTTGTGGGCTAGCATCTGCATCATCATGGTCAAGTCGAAGGGTCTTATTCAGCCAAGAAGAAAAGCAGATCAGAATCCTTGCAAGCCAGGCCACTTCAGTGTCTGAGATGGGCCACATCATCCAGTCACCATTATGTTTTGCATCAGCCAATGACCTTTTCCCTGAACTTGGATGTTTGGGTGTGAATACCTTATACCTCACCACGCGCATGATGCTGACTGTGTTCTCCCTCTGGCAAGCTTTTAGGCTGGGAGCTT
This sequence comes from Guadua angustifolia, assembly GCA_036346375.1. Lineage (NCBI taxonomy): Eukaryota > Viridiplantae > Streptophyta > Magnoliopsida > Poales > Poaceae > Guadua > Guadua angustifolia. Next base: position 20,802,458 of record CM070518.1, on the reverse strand, counting down.
TCAACTTGCTTGTAGAAAACTTTTTTCATCTGGGATTTGATTAAATCCAAAGTCTGATGAGTTTGCACAGCATCACCTGGCAAAAATTCAATCTCTGGCTCTGCCCGTAGCAACAGAAACTTGAGAAAAATGGAAACAACAGAAAGTCAGAATTAGGGGAAATATGTAATAACAGGAGAATGGTTGATAGTCAAAAATGCTGCCATGCAGTAACAGAACAAGTGATGTTAGATAAAATAACAGAACATCCAGAACATCTCAACAAAGGAATAGAACTAACAATGTGAACCTGAACAGTGAACATATCTGCCAAGTACAGGTGATCACCAGCAATCCTTTGTTCAGTACATGTAAAATGTTCAGCTCTAAAGATCAAGAAATTGCTTATGGATCTATTAACTAAATACAGTGGCACTAAGTATAATTTTACCATCCAAAATATGGTAGCTTGAGAAATATACTACTAATGCTGGTTGCACAATGATATATGCACCAGAAGCAATTTGTAAGCCCCATCCTCCTCAATGCTGAAAAGCCTTAGATTAGAGTTCCTATGCTCATGCAAGAAAGACCTATCAGAATCACTTTCTGACAAACCATCCTCCCAGTCCTGTGATACGGCAGGACATGCGAGAGTCTATTTTAGGAAAAGATCCAAGGTTATGCCTTAGGATAAGAGGGTTGAGTCTATCCTTATCAGGTCTTATTTCCTATTCTGAGTTAGTTTGTTATTTCCATATGTATGAGTCCGAGTCTTATCAGGTCTTATTTCCTATTCTGAGTTAGTTTGTTATTTCCATATGTATGAGTCCCAGTCCAACTCTTAGCAGGGTTGTTCTATTATAAATAAGAGAAAGAACTTAAGAGGAAGGCACGTTTTGGCCGCTAACCTCAAATCTAAGTCTCAGCGCGTCGCCGACGATTAAACGGTCGGTGGTCTCCGCTGCCGCGATTACCTCATCATAGGGCGCCGCAAGCATCTTGTCTGCTGCTTTCCGCTCCACCTCCGCTTCGGGTTCGCGTCGAGACACGTACTGTTCGACCTTGAGCATCCGTATCAACTGGTATCAGAGCCGATCGATTCTTTGGGCAAGACCAAGGATGGAGGATCGGATTGGTAGGCTGGAATCAACCAGAGCACAAGGCCAATCTTCCATGGCCGACATGCGTAAGTATGACGGACATACAGGAAACAATGGGTAAGCAGATGGAGGAATTGAAGGGGATGTTCCGGGATCTTGCCAAAAGCATCGGCAAGCAGCCGGCGTTCCCTCCCGACCCCAACCCCAGTGTGGCGTCCGCGGCGGCGCGCGCGCAGGGGCTGCCGAGGCGCGGCTGGAATGGACAAGGCGCCGAGGATGACTGGGACGACTTGGATCGCGTACGGCTACGGCGCGCGGGAGAAACGTTGGGCTCCTCGAGCACCGAGGCACGACTCGATATTTATGATGGATCGAGCGATCCGTTGTCGGGTTTCCGGCAAGTTGAGCGCCGCTCGGCTATATGAGGTGCCCAGTGATGAGTACGCCGAGATGGCCGGTCTTTATCTGCGGGAGAGGCGCAGCGGTTTTGGATAATGGCGAAGAAGATGTACCGCACATTGCTCGGGAGGATTTCCGCGAGACCTTTGTTCGGCGGTTCGTGGCAAAGACACGGTGGGCCCTTCGGTGATCTAATCAATCTCAAGATGGGCACAGCCGTGTTGATGATTTTTCCAAGGAATTTCAGCGAGCATTAGCACGTGTTCGCGCTGGATCGAGCATCTCAGATCGAAGCTTTTATCGCGGGTCTTTCGCCGACTCTCGCGGCGGACGTAAAAAGGGACCGTCCCCGGGACTTGGCCGATGCTATTGGTCTCGCTAGGGAAGCGGAACATCGAGAAGACATGTGGATTTCGGATCGCTCAAGTTGCATAACCCGGTCGAACTCGACCTACTTTTTCAAGGGACCCACTACAGGACAACACAGACGGCATGGAAACAACCGACGATCGCGACACATAACCAAGCCGAAGGGGATGATGGGCGCCTCCATCGGATCGCAATCGGTGGAGTCGGGCGTCCCAACCTCTTTGCACCAAATTTAGTTCCTAAGCTTCAACAGTACATCGGCACCATTCCGCTCCGTCGGCTCTCACCAAATGAGATGGTGAACGAAGAGAACAAGGGCTTTGCTATAATTGTGATGAGATTTATTCTCCAGGGCATCGGTGCAAACGCTTGTTCCATCTCGAAGTTGATAGTGGTGATGAGGCAAATGATGAAGAACAGTCCGGAAGACAACGAACCAAATTTTATCCATTATGGTCGTTTGGGGTCCTAGTAAGTGGGAACCATGACTTTGTTTCAATGGAGGGACTCGACTTCATCGAGCTTGGTCGACACAAAAAGACTACAATTTCTTATCCACCACGCATGCCACCGATTATCGGTCGCTCAAAGCCGACAGAGGGAGAAAGAAAGGTGAGGGTGGCCAATGGCGCCACCTCCCTTGTTTGGGGCACATCCCGGATGGTCGCCGCTATTGGACCGCATCAATTCAAGGCTTTTTTCTCGGTGATTCCACCGATGGATTCGACATGGTTTTGGGAGTTAAATGGTCTGCAAAGAATTAGGTAATATTCATTGGAACTTTGATTCTCTCCAAATGTCCTTTGCAATGGGCAATCGATCGCGACTCCAGGGCATCATGAAGCAGCAACAACCCAAGTTATGGATGGCTGAAACGGGAGAAGCCGACGCTGCTATAGCACCTCTTCTCGAGGAGTTCCAGGACCTTTTTAACCAACCACAGGGACTGCCCCCATCCAGATCCTGTGACCACCGTATTTGTCTCAAACAGGGAACGGATCCTGTGGTGGTTCGTCCATACCGATATCCTTATCGGCAAAAGGATGAAATCGAGAAACAATGTGCAGAGATGTTGGCCCAAGGAATTATTCGTCCAAGTCGTTCGCCTTTCTCCTCACTTGCTTACTTGGTTAAGAAGGAAGATGGAAGTTGGCGATTTTGTGTGGATTACGCGCTCCAATGCCAAGACTATTAAAGACAAATTTCCTATCCCGAACGTGGAAGAACTCCTTGATGAGTTACATGGTGCCAAGTTTTTCTCCAAATTGACCTTCGCCAAGTTATCACCAGATTCGTATGCATGCGGAAGATATTGAGAAAACTGCCAGACCCACCAAGGCCACTTTGAGTGGTTAGTCATGGCATTTGGGTTGTGCAACGCCTGGCCCACCTTCCAAGCTTTAATGAATGAGGTACTTGCTCCATTCCTTCTAAATTTGTCCGGTTTTCTTCGACGATATTTTGGTATATAGCAGGACAAGGGAGGAGCACTTCCATCATCTCAAGTTGGTTTTGGAACAACTGAGGCATCATCATCTATTCCTTAAGCGGGCCACATGTTCCTTTGCTCAACACACTGTGACCTACCTGGGCCATGTCATCTCGGAGAAGGGGGTGGATGCCGACCCCAATAAGGTACAGGATGTGGATCGTTGGCCGCAACCCACCTCGGTGGCGGAGTCCGCAGCTTTCTTAGGGTCTCGCAGGTATTATCGGCGCTTCATACGCCAATATGCGCCATCATTTGCACCACTCACTAACTTGCCGCGCAAGGAATTTTGTTGGTCATCGGCCACCGCCGCTTTCGCGACTTGAAAAATGTACGATGACCGCTCCAGTTTTAGCCTACCGGATTTTAACTCAACCTTCATTGTCGAATGTGATGCATCCGTTCGTATAGGCGCCATTTTACAACAGAGGTCATCCCATTGCTTTCTACAATCGGCGTCGCGGATCGTCATATAAAGCCGGGCGACCTATGAAAGAGAACCGATTGGTCTCTAAGGCGATTAAGTCATTGGAGGCCGTACCTATGGGGGTCGGTCATTCATCGTCCAAGACCGACCATGCGAGCCTCAAGTACCTGTTGGAGCAAGCCCTAATCACACCTCCACAGCAGCATTGGTTGAGCAAACTTATGGGCTTTGATTTTGTGGTGGAACATAAACCAGGACGTGCAAATCAGGCGGCCGATGCCCTGTCACGCCTTCCAGAGTTAGGAGCTGTCTCCTGCGCAGCCCTGACCATACCTCCAGAGACCGCCCGAGCCCGTTGGGAGCAAGAACTTCGGCAAGATGGGGAGATCATTCGGCGTTTAGCTCAACTTCCTGCCAATGGTGCTCCCGCTAGCAACAAGTCCATCTCAGAGGGTTCGGCAGATCGACCGTTTGGCCTCTTGGCCGGCACCTGACAGAGCGCTAGTTCTTCAGGCCATCATTCTCTTTGGTCAGGTCGGGCAGACTTCTACTGATCGACGCTTATTTATTCCAAAGCAGATCTCCTCTTTGTGAACAAATTGTTGGAGCCATTCATGACCTCACCCATGAGGAGTTCAAAACATTACATCGCATCCAACAACACTACTACAGGAGCATCAACGGCGTAACAGTGGAGGACTATGTCGCTAAGTGTGTTATATGTCAACAAAGACAAGGCTAGCACCATGTCTCCAGCTGGTCTTCTTGACCTCTGCCGATTCCACACCAAATTTGGAATGACATCTCTATGGATTTCATTGTTGCCTTGCCCAAGTCCCAAGGAAAACAAATTGTTCGTCGTTGTCGAATCGATTGTCTAAATATGCTCATTTCATTGCTCTCCGGCGGCCAACATCCGCTTCTGCGAGAGTCGATCTTTTCTTTGATCAGATTGTTCTACCGCATGGCATGCCGTAATCCATTGTGTCCGATCGTGATCCCTGCTTTTCCTTAGTACATTTTGGCAAGATCTTTTCAAGCGATGTGGAACAAAACTTTTAACATCCTCCGCCTATCACCCCCGACGATGGCCGCATGTATGGTCAATCGTACTATTGAGATGTATCTCCGTGTTTGGCGGCCAACAAACCCACGAGCCGGTTCACCGGTTGTCAGTGGGCGAATTCGCTACAATACTTCTTATCATTCGGCTCTTGAATGACACCTTTGAGTTGGTTTATGGGCGGCCTCCTCCATCGTTATTCCCTACTCCCAAGGGACTCTGCAGCTTGATGTTGTTGATTGTAAATTGGTGGATCGTGATGAATTATTGGACGAAAGCACGGCAACACTTATTGGCTGCCCAAAACAGATGAAGCACCGTGATGATAGCCACCACGAGGATCTTTCCTTTCCTGTTGGCTCATGGGTGTGGCTCAAGTTACAGAAATACCGCCAGCTCTCCATGCGCTCGTCCCACCAACATAAGTTGTCTCCGCGATTCTTCGGTCCCTACCAAATTGTTGGGGCGGTTGGCAAGGTTGCTTATCGTCTGGCTCTTCCTCCGACGGCCCGTATCCATGACGTCTTCCACGTGTCCATGTTGAAACAGTTCAAGGGCACTCCTCCAGCTATTATTCCTCTTCTTCCCGATGATGTTACTTCTCCAAGCCAAGAGCCCGCTGAACGAGTTCCTCATCAATTACTGGGTCAACGTTTCATCAAGGGTCATCGACAATTTCTGGTTCATTGGACGGGTGAATCTCAAGAGGCGGCCACCTGGGTGGATGCATTGGAGCTTAAGCGTTCTTTTCCTGACTTCAAGCTTGAGGACAAGCTTGGGCTGGAGGGGGGGAGTATTGATACGGCAGGACATGCGAGAGTCTATTTTAGGAAAAGATCCAAGGTTATGCCTTAGGATAAGAGGGTTGAGTCTATCCTTATCAGGTCTTATTTCCTATTCTGAGTTAGTTTGTTATTTCCATATGTATGAGTCCGAGTCTTATCAGGTCTTATTTCCTATTCTGAATTAGTTTGTTATTTCCATATGTATGAGTCCGAGTCCAACTCTTAGCGGTGGTTGTTCTATTATAAATAAGAGAAAGAACTTAAGAGAAGGCACGCTTTTGGTGCTAACCTCAAATCCAAGTCTCAGCGTCGTCAAACGATTAAACGGCGGTTAGCTCCGTCAAGCCATTACCTCATCATAGGCGCCGCAAGCATCTTGTCTTGCTGCTTCTTTCCGCCTCCACCCTCCGCCGGGCAAGGTCGAGGACACGGTACTGCTCGACCTTGAGCATCCGTATCATCCTGAAACCACATAAGGAATATCAAAAGCTAGGTAAGAAATACTCCCTCACATCATAGTACCATTGTACTTCTGCAGATGTCAAGGGCGTCAAGCCCTCTGGTCGCTGGACCCTGGCTACGGAGTTCGTAGCCACGATCCGTCTTCTCCGGCGAGGTTTTGCCCCTCTACCGTAGGCTTAGTGGAGAACGGGAAGAAGGAGATTAGATTGGTAATTCTTTCTTAACCTCCAACCAACGTACGGTACAGAATATATAGCCTTAGGCCTCAAACAAACTCTCCTAATTTTGGGGAAGTAAAAATAGAAACTAAATATCTCCTTCTTGATTTAGCCACTCGCGGTGGCCTCCTCCAGCCTGCGCGCGTCGTCCCCGCTTGTCGCTCGTTCCGTGGCACGACGCACATCACGGCGGTGGCGCTTAGTGTACGTCGCCCCATTATGACATCTCCCCCTCGAGAGGCAAACTCGTCCTCGAAATGAAGTCGATATTTAGCGATTTAACGGCTCGACATCTTCCCACGAGCGAAGCGGCCGACTCGCCCTTCCATTGAACCAACACCGGCGCACCCCACGAGCTAAGCGCATCTTGACCGCTGCGTTCGCCACGAACGACAACCCATGATGGATGGGCGGCAGAGGCGAAGCATCCGTGGCCTTTGAACTTTTGAGAAGGCCGACGTGGAAAACGTCGTGTAGACGAGCCCGAGGTAGGTCGAGGCGACAAAGGCGACGCCGCTGATGAGCTCGATGATGCGGTAAGGCCGTAAGAGCGCGCTTGAGCTTGCGGAGACGGCTCAAGGGTGGACGACGCCGCTACCGTCAGAGACGTAAACGAAGCGATACCGATCGCCAGCACTTGCGTGACTAGGCGATGAGCCTGGTCATAGTGGTGCTTTTGGACCGCCTGAGCTTGTTCGAGGCGGTGACGGATGTCGGCGAGGAACTCATCCCGCTCCTCCATGGTCTTAACAGCAACGGCCACCCTCGTCTCCCCGGGTTCATAGGACCGGATGGATGGCGGAGCACGCCCGTAGACGACGCGGAACGGCGTGTCCCGCAGCGAAGTCTGGTAGGCGATGTTGAAGACGTACTCTGCCCATGGCGCCCATCGCAGCCCATCGCCGCGCCGATCTCCCCGTGAGGCGCAGCAGTACATGACGATGACACGGTTGGCGGCCTCCGATTGCCCGTCCGACTGGGGATGGAAGGCAGTGGTCATGTGCAACTTGGTGCCCACCAAGCGCATGAGCTCGCGCCAGAACTTCGAGGTGAAGACTGGGTCGCGGTCAGACACCATGGACTGGGGGACACCATGGAGACGAACTATGTCGGCGAAGAAGGCTTGAGCGACAGTCTCCGCGGAGTACGGGTGTGACAACGGGATGAAGTGGCAAGATTGCTGAACTCGCCCACCACTGCTGATGATCGACTTGCCCGGGCGCGCGGGGCGCCTCGACAAAGTCGAGGCGATGTTCGCCCGAACACCTCGGCGCACGGCAGAGGCGGGAGGAGGTTCGCCGGTGCAAATGTTCGACTTGTATCGGCCGACAAGTGGGACATGCACGCAAATTCTCGCACAAGCTTGTTTCATGTTAGGGAAGTGGAAATCACGCCGCATGGCCGGTGCAACGTCTTGCGGGCGCCGTGCCGATCCTCGTGGATACGGCGGTCATGATCTCCGTGACGAGAGGAGACGCCATGGAATGTATAGCCGCCTCCGTCTTGCACCATGCCGTCAATGATCGCCACTGGCGACCTCTTGGACCGCAGCGTTTGACTGAGTGCAACGAGGGTCGGCCTGAAAGTCGCTTAGCGGGCGCAGACGGTCGAATCGGGAGCCGAGAGGACGAATAGCCCGTCGTCGGCGTGTCCGGCTGCGAGAAGCGTCGGCCACGCGTTCGCCGGCCCGGCTTGTATTCGACAGAGAAATCAAAACCCAGTAGCTTCCCCACCCAATGATGCTGGGGGATCGTCGCGAGCCTCTGGTCCAAAGGTATTTGAGGTCAGAATGATCGGTCTTGACGAGAAGCTATGCCCCAGAGGTACTGGCCGCCAAGACGGATGGCGTGGGCGAGGCCGATGAGCTCCGCCATAAGCGGCGAGCAGCAGTCTTGGGCGCGACCGCCGGTGAAGAAGGCGATCGGGTGGCCTTCCTGGACCAGCACCGCCCCAAACCCGTGGGACGAGGCGTCGCACTCGACGACGAACATCTTGGCGAAGTCCGGCATGGCGAGCACCGGGGCGGAGGTGACCGCGGCCTTGAGTGCTCCGAAAGCCTCGGCCGCCTCCTCAGTCCAGGAGAATCCATCCTTCTTGAGGAGCGCGGTGAGTGGTGCGGCGATGGTGCCGTAGTTGTGGACGAACTTGCGATAGTACCCGGCCAAACCGAGGAAGCCGCGCACCGCCTGCGCCGAGCGAGGCATCGGCCAGTCCTGGACGGCCTGTACCTTAGCCGGGTCCATGGCGACGCCCGCCTCGGAAGTGACGTGGCCGAGGTACGCGACGGAGGTAGCGCCGAAGGCGCACTTGGCGCGCTGCGAAAGAGCTCGTGGAGGCGGCTTCGGTGAGGACGACGCGTAAGTGGCGCAGATGGTCCGCCAAGACTTGTCAGTAGATCAAAATGTCGCCAAAGAAAACTAGCACAAAGCGACGGAAGGGCCGAGTACATCATTCATGAGGGCTCGAAGGTTGTAGCGCATTACACGTACCTCGAACGGCATGACCAGAACTCGTAGAGGCCGTCGTGTGTCGGAACGCCGCCTTGTGGACGTCTGCCGTGCATGCGCACTGGTGGTACCGAGCGCAGTCCAAATTTTGGTGAAGAACCGGCGCCGTGTAGTTCGTCAAGCAACTCGCCCACGGCCGGATCGAAATCGTCCTGATCGTTAAGCGCGTTCAACGCGCGGTAGTCGACGCAAAATCGCCACGACCCATCCGGCTTCTTGACGAGGAGTACCGGGGATGAGAACGCCGAGTCGCGGCGGCGGACGATGCCCTGCTCGAGCATGGCGGCGCACTGCCGCTCTAGTTCGCTCCTTGTGGGCCGGGTACAGACGGCCGCACCGCCACTGGTGATGCGCCGGGCGTGAGGATGATGTGGTGGTCGTGTACAAGACGCGAGGCAGTGGGCTCGGCGAAGACGTCGTGAACGCGTCCCAGCACCGCCGAGAGAGTCGCCATTGCCGTGGTGGTGGTGTGGAGGCGGCCGGCGGTGGAGGTACACCGTGCGGCCAGATGTCACGCCCTCTTTGGAATGTCATGGTCCGAAAGCGGTGAAGTCCCAAATGATGGGCCCCAACGTGGCCATCCATCCGTCTTGGGACCACATCGAACTGGCGAGAGGCATGACGAAGAGGTCGACGCGAAACTCCGGCCGCCGATGGTGACCGGAGCTTAGCGGCGACACCGGGCAGAGACTTTCTCACCGCTTGCCACCGCTTCCGGAAGTCGGGCGCGGCCGATGGGCAACCCCGAGCTCGGTCAGTAGCTCCTCATTGATGAAGTTGTGGGTTGACCCAGTGTCTATGAGCGCGACGATGGACGCGGCACCCAGGTCGACCTTGAGTTGCACCGTGTTGCAGATGGAGACGCCGGCGACCGCATGCAGAGAGAAGACCGGCCTCCATGTCCGCCTCAGCGATGGCCGCAGCTGTCGCCGTGTCGCCGATCGCAATGCCGTCGATGTAGAAGAGCCTCTTGCAGACCCGGTTATGCCCCCTGGTGTATTTGTCGTCGCAGTTATAGCAAAGACCGAGGCGACGGCGCTCTTCCTGCTCCGCTTGAGAGAGACGCTTCACTGGTCGCTCATCCACCGTGACCGTGGGCGCAGCCTTGTCCTCGCCTCGAGGAGCCGCAGAGCGAGGCGAGATGGAGGAGCGGAAGAGGCAGCGACCGCGTTCTTAGGCTTGTGGTCGGTGTCTTGCTCCTGAGTTCCAGCTGACGCGCCAGCTCATGGCATTGCGCGAGGATTGCGGGTTGTGGACTTGGGCGCCGAGGCCGAAGTGGAAGAAGGCCGCTGTGAACAACAAGACGCTGCCCCTCGGTGAGGGTGCCGGCGCGAGGCAGGAGCGCCTGAAATCGATCCTGGTACTCCTCGATGGTGCGGTGCTTGGCGCGGCGGCAGCCGCTAGCTCGAGAGGGGCGGACGCGGGTGGACCGTAGCGCATGTGGATCAGTTCCTTGAAGCGGCGCCACGAAGGGGTACCCTCGTCCGTTTGGACCTGGATATACCACAGCTGCGCCCCGTCCTCCAGGTTGTAGGACGCCATCCACACCTTCTCCTCCTCCATGATCCGCTGCTGGTGGAAGTAGGACTCGCAATAGCGGTGATGAAGATGAGGGTCGGACTTGCCGTCGCATCATGCGGAAAGTCCATCTTCCGAATCTCGCTGACCGATCGTTGTGGTGCTTCGCCGGCGGGTCGACTTGGTGCTCGAGGTGGACGCGTCGACGATCGGCGGAGAGGCGGCGATAGCTGGCGTTAGCCTCTGCGCAGCGGCTCGCAAGGTCTTGACGGCGGCGACGAGGGACTCCACGGTGGTCGTGGTCGGCTTGATCCCCATGGCGGCAAGCGCAGACGCGGTGGACGAGGATGCAGGAGATGGCGGCGCGGCGGCTGGTGGTGGCGCGGGAGTGCGGCGCGGCGCGGAAGCCCTGGATCATGATACCAGGTTGTCAAGGGCGCTAAGCCCTCGTCGCTTGGACTGCAGCTCACGAGTTCGTAGCCACGATCCGCCTTCTCCCATGAGGTTTTGCCCTCTACCGTAGGCTTAGTGGAGAACGGAAGAAGGAGATTAGATTGGTAATTCTTTCTTAACCTCCAACCAACGTGACACAGCATGTAATATATAGCCTTAGGCCTCAAACAAACTCTCCTAATTTTGGGGAAGTAAAATAGAAACTAAATATCTCCTTCTTGATTTAGCCACTCGCGGTGGCCTCCTCCACCGTTGCTGCCTGCGTCGTCCCAGCTTGTCGCTCGTTCGGCACGACGCACATCACGGGCCCGGTGGCGCCTAGTGTACGTGCGCCCCCACATGACAGCAGAACTTTACATGAAATTCCAATGCAGCAGTGAATTAGACGTTCAAAGAAGTGTTCTCATTTCACGGGAAACAGCTAACAATATTCCAAGTGTTCCACTTTCGCACTTCCTACCCGTAGTTGCTCACGAATTGATGGAACATACTTGAGCACATGATCCAAATAACATGACGATAAATCAAACGATATGGAATGATATGCAGCATTGACATTGTAGACGAGCCCCAATAATTTCGATGAACCTAAACCTTCCAATACCTGAACAATCCAAACAACAGTATAATCAGCAAAAGAGCAAATGGCCATTAGTTCACTAAATAGTAAGCGCTGAAAGGTCTACTTTTCTTTACCATTCCTGATATGATTTAAGCAACACATATGATTAGCACCTAAACTAGTCCACTGCTCCCATATTTTCACAGTATCACGTGATCAAATACAATCTTAATTCACCTAAACTAGTCCACTGCTCCCATATTTTCAGCAACATATTACATGCTCATTTTAATCATGACCGAACCATAGTTTTGCCAGGTGAAAGCCATGCTACTTGGAAGAAAAAATTACATCTTGAATCAAGCAAAGCATACTAACACCAGAAGGATAAAACAATCCAGTGAAACAAACGAATCCATATGGAAACTATAAAATGTTCATACTCAGACAATCAAAACTTATGAAGCCCTCGAAAATAGTTTAATATATGGCAGCAATTCACCACATGCAGCTAGCCAGCTACACATGGCTAAAAATTCTGGAGAGAAAGCCCTCCTTAGTCCCTACCATCTAGTTAAATCAGAGGAGCTTTTTGTTTCAAGATATTATAATGCATGAATCCACATACATTTTCAACATGCAAACATGACTGTCCATAAGACCTAGTTTACATCCACAAAAAACAGTTGATGAACCTAAACTAAGTCCTTATAAAATGAAACTTTGAATCAAGAACATCTCACAATAAAATTGGAACCTGTTCACTGCGAATGCATTTGTTCTTATCCTGAATGCTGATGCACTGACCTAGTAAGATTGCTCCCAAGTCTTGTATCATTAACCGCATAACACATACCTGCAGCTTTGAAACATATAAGCACAAGTACACAACACCAGAATTCCAAGCATGTTCAGCCTAGCTAATATTTAAGAATTAACGATATTCCACACGTACCAAGGATCACATGTATAGCAAGCAGACAGGGATTAAAACATTGAACACATATAGCTAGAAAATATTTTGAAAATATGACACAACAAGAGAAATAACCATGCACTTACCTTTGATACCATTTGCAGCACTGAGGCAACATCAGAATGGATAAACTTATGAGCGAATCCCAGGAAGTGCACTACCAATGAACTGTAGAACAAATAGTTGGACAGCACAAAGCTCTGCCATGCTGGAGTGTACACTGCCTCACACCCCTGCCTCTTTCCCTCACTAATTTGATGCGCATTTCGCCCACCTGGAGGTGGCAGATCATACTCATCCAAATCCTCTTGCTGAACCTTCCATGGCTCAATATAGACCATCCATGCAGCAAAAACCTGGGCAGTGTTTTTGATATCTACACCCGTGGGACAGAACAAGAACGTTCTTAGCAAAAACCGATAGAGCGGCCTCTGTATCAATGGATTCCAGTAGCCAACAGGGATGTCGCACTCCTTCCTTGAAGGCATTCCCTCAAACACATTGTGTGCATCCACAAGTGTGTGAACACTGCTCCTGTTCAAATACATCACCAATAGCTTCGCTGCATCGCCCAGTCCTGGTGCTGGCGGCCGCTCAGCCAATGTAGCGTTTGCACGGGACAGAAGAGACAGTAAAGGCAACCTATAGGCACGGCAAGTCTGCACAGGCAGCGGTGAAAATTCGTCCCCAACAAGCCAGAACTGCACGAGCGCGTGAACAAAGAACTCGGCTCTTCTGAAGGATTCGGCAGCATCCACACCGTCACTGACAGTTCGATGCAGCAGTGTGCCACAGCCGCCACGCGGCGGTGCGCAATCGCTGGGCACAAACTCCTTAAGGTACGCGTACAGAAGCTTCAGGTATAACGATCTTTCTAGCTTCTGACCCGGATTGCGGCCAGCCGTGTAGGCGAGGTTGGATACCCAGCTCTCGAGGCGAGCGCGCGACTTAAGCGAGGGTTTTGAAGTGGAGGGAGACGCTTGTGGGGCGGCGGCGGCGGCGTTGGCCGTCGCCGTGGAAGCCAAGATGGGGTAGTACGCGAACCAGAAGAGGTGGTATTCGACTACCGAGAGGTGGAGCTCGGAGCCGATGCGGCCGGCGAGGAGCGGCGAGAGCACCTCATCAGAAGAGGTGGACGACAGCGCGAGGCGGAGCCAATCGGGGAGCCGCTCGGGTGGGAAGACGAATCGGAGGAGGGAGTGACGATCCGCAGCGAAAATGGCAGCGAGGAGTGGCCCGGAGGGAGAGAGAACCGACGCGAGGAGGTCGGTGAGCGCTGCGTCGCCAGCGGCGAGGTCGATGAAGGACAGCGAGGTGGGGGAGGCGACGAACAGGCGGAAGAGGAGCGAGGGAAGCGCGTCGGAGAAGAAGGTGCGCGGGTGGTCGCCGGCGTGGCGGCGGAGGAAGTTCGCCACCGACGAGCGCCGCCGCCTTGGGCGTGGACGTCCGCCGCGAGGCCGGCCGCGTCGATCTCCGGTGGCATCTCACGGCGTCGCGCGGCGGCTCGGGGGGGTTGCGGTGCGGGGGCGAGGCAGGCGTAGTAGGTTTTGGGGGATTTGAGGCGAGGTGCTTTTCAGCTTCGAGCAGCTCGCTGCCGAAAATTTTGAAACAGGACGGAAATGGGAAGGAGCTCTCGAGGATTTCGGAAATGGCGCTCTTTGCGATGTAGCGATGCACTTATTCTCTCGCTCGGGCTGTGTGTTTAGCCAAGCCACTACCTATCGCTGAATTGTGGCCCCATGTTAGTGGGGTCCTATTGTTGGTGAGTGTGGTACGCTTTGTCCGAGTGGCCAATCGCAGTGAGGAGTCACGATGTACAGGTGACTGTCTTGAGAAACTGGTTAGTGGGGTCAACGCGAAAGTGGGGTGGGTGGTTCCGCCGCGTGGGCTGGCAGTTCGGGACTGATCTGGCTGTTCGGTTAGAGTGGTTTGGTGACGTGGCGTAGTGGGGAGTCCTAGACCTGGCCAAACGGGCGGCCAAGACGCCCGCCCGATTAAATTAAAAATCGCACGGTCCGTTTAGGCATGGCCTGCTTGCCCGATTAATAAACGGGCGTGCTGTTCGACCAGCGTCGAGAGTTAGGCCAAGCACGGCCCACGGGTTCTGGTCAGTCTTGCGTCTTAAGACGGGTCCGAAACTGTAAAATCTTAAAGCCGCCCATAATTAGATTAAGCGCCAAAAAATTCAAAAAATCCGAAAAAATTAGGAAAAATAGAAAAATAGGAAAATGCAAAAAAAAATGAAAAAATCAGAAAAAATGAAAAAAAATAGAATAATTATAAAAGGTGAAAGATGCTTGAAAAACTTTTTAAAAAATATATAAATTAAGAAAAAGCTAAAATATGATATAAATTATAAAATGAGATGATTAATTTGAATTAAATAATGAGCTTTATTAATATTTGGTCATCGTTAAAAACTTTGCCAAGTAAAAACTCAACACGAGAAAACCTCGCAAAGAAAAAAAGTATCTGACTATAACTTTCGTGATCTGAGAAAAAATGAATATTACAATTATTCTTCCTCATTATCTAGATAAAGATTTTCGAACGTCTCCGCTAGCTCAGTATTTTCTGCAGTATGTTGAGCTCGTTGATCAGCTTGTTCCCAATCTTTCACAGTGAGAAGTATTTCCACCATCTCACTTGTCAGACTTGTCCTTCTCTCTTCGATTATTCTTCCAGATAGACTGAAAGCAGACTCTGAAGAAACCGTGGAGACAGGAACAGTTAACACATCCCGTGCTAATATAGAAAGCACCGGATATGTTATCTTGTGCTCTTGCCACCATTGCAAAATGTTGAAGTCCTCCTCTTGCTGCTCTTGGTAGTTGATGATTGTCATTGTTGAGATAGGCGACTAGCTCACCACTACTTGATGTGTCCGAACTTGTCGTTGTTGTAGTCGAACTCCTTGAGGAAGAGCCACCGCACCCCATATCTTTCCCCACGCAGCTTTCTTCTTACCTCCACATAGTCTTGGTGGAGGTCATTGATGCGAACTCCAAAGATACTCCGATCATATTTATCATAAACTTGAGATAACTTAGCACGGATATTTGAAAAATAACTAGAATAATCAGTACCTACCGCCTCACTTAGAAGTGAGAGAACATTAGAGAATCCTCGAATTTTAGCTCTAGGATCTAAAATAAATGCAAATGCATATAACATAGGAATTTCTTGCCAATATTTCAAAAATTTAGTTTTCATAGCATAAACAACTTCCCGCAAGATATTATCATTTTCGTGGCTCTTTAAGTGGGTAGCAATTTCTAAAATATTATGCACAATTAAAGGAGAGGTTGCGTAATAAACTCCAGATAAATCAAGTGTGCATTGATAAAAGAGTTCTAAAAATGACAGTAAGTATTTGGCAATATACCAATGTTGTTCTGTGAGTACTGGTTGACCATCCCGTGTATGACAGTGCGTGTTAATAAAAACAGAAAATGTGCTCTCATATGGTATGAGACTCTTAAGCATCAAGTAAGTAGAGTTCCATCTAACAGGCATATCCAAACCAAACTTACGCGGACGCACATTCATTGCAATACAATAAGTCTTATATGCTGCTACTCGTTGATTAGAATGACTTAAGAAAGATATTGCAGTGCGAAAAGGTTCGATATACTGATTTAACCTCTTTAAACCAGATTTAACTATAAGATTAATAATATGGCAAGCACAACGATGTAATAAGAAAGATTCAAAGATATGAATTGAAAAGCGAGTAAGAATGTTCATGGCGAAGTATTTGCGTAAGCATTATCTAATGTTATTGCAAAAATCTTATCGATAAGGCCAAAATCTTCCATAACTTTTATAATACAATCAAATATTTTCACCAAGCAGGTGCTACATCAATTAATTTGAATCCTATAATTCTCTTTTCTAGTTGCCATTCATTGTTTACATAATGAGCAACTACACTAAGATAATCCTCTTTAGCTCTACCACTCCATATATCAGATGTCAAAGAAACAGAAAAAGTACATGTACTAATTTTTTCTTTTAGATTATTGCGACAATTATTATAATATTTAATCAAATCTCTAGTTGTTGTTTGTCTAGAAACTGCAGAAAACCTAGGATTATGAGCGGTCTTAATATAGTTTTCAAAAGCAGCTGACTCACCAAAGTTTAAAGGAAGATCTTGAGAAGCAATTAAGCGACAAAGAGATTCACGAGCTACCTCGAGATTGTAGTCCCAATTACGTCACTGCATCGGGGGGTTGTCTGATGGCTGCGTCTGCCTCAAAGCCATCCCCGCTTTTTCTCTGACTCTCGGATGCCTCTTCAAGTGCCGTACACACCAAGATTTCGCAGATTAATTTGTGCTTACAATATTTACAAACAAAGATACCTCTCTCGGCGCCATTTGATGTCTCAAAATCGCTCAAATCTTCCCGGACTCGATGTACTTCGTCTTGTTCTTTTTGCTCGGTGCTTGCCGATGCAAAGAGCACTTGTAGAGCCTGAGGATGGCATACTCACGTAGTTTCTTGCGATTCATAGGATGCAAGAAGCTCATCGAGTGAAATCCGAAATCGAAATCGAAAGACGGAAAATCCTCGTGCTCCATAAAGCAAACTACAAAAAATAATTACGCTATTAGTACTAAAATATGATTTAAAATACTAACAAAATAAAAAACAAATCACAATTATTACCTTGATTTTTTGGCCGAAGTTAGAAGTAGAATTTGGTTTTTGGATTTTGGCAAAACTATTTTGAATTTTGCCAAATTACCGCTAAGAGCAAAAGAATTTCCACAAGAGAATGAATAGAAGAGAATGCAAGATTGCTGGTGTGGAAATGGGGAGAGGCGACCACCTATTTATAGGAAAAAATTCGGATTTTTTCAATTTTTTCTGATTTTAAAGTCTCCAACTATATTTTTAAAATAAGCGGGCTAAGCGGTCGTCTTGGTGCTAAACAGACGTGCGGTCCTAATCGTGCCGTTGCGTCAAATGGGCCGGCCGTGCGTCGATGCGGCCGTCGTTGCCGTGCCGGCCGCCTTGCTTGTCACCGCACTTCAGAACGCGTCTGCGTCTTGGCCACGCCGTCTTGTGATCTTGACCAACACTCAAGACGGGCGAGTGGGCGGGCGGCAAGACGGCCGTTCTGATCGTCTTGTTGCGTCAGATTCGGCCGCCAACAAGATCTGCGTCTTGCGGGAATTCACCGGTTGGCCCGGCCCATTTGGCCACCTCTAGTGGGGACGGTGGGATGCGCATGCACGCGGGACCACGTAAGATGTACACGTGTTGTTTGCTTGAAGACGACGCTACGGCTTCCATTGGGCTGGGCCGACTGCATCCGAGGGCACTTGGGTCTAGTAGTTAAATTAGGCCGACTCACATGGGCTAAGGCCCACTAGGCCTGACCTGTATCCAACCGAGGAGTCTATGCATGTTTAAACTCTGGTTGCTAGAGATGGCAAAATGGTAGGTTAGTGGTCTAATAGTGTGGTACACAGTATGGCCCAATAAATTTGGCCGTGTTTGGGTTGTCGTCATGACTCATTTGGTAAACCTGATATAGCCTAAGCACAATCTGACACGGTATAATCTGTTTAGCTTTTTCTAATTTATATTAATTTTAAAAAAGTTTTCTAATTATTCAAGATTTTTTTAGAAAAAACTATATTTTGAAAATTTTCTGACTTCTTTAATTTTTAATGCTAAATAGGCCGACCTCGGTCCAGACACGGACCGAGATCAACTTGGACCATGCTTGGGCCGTGGCCCACGGTCCGTTTGCTAACCGTGGGCAGTGTCGCGATTTAAACGACCGGGCGGCCCGTTTGGCTTTCAGAGTTTCAGTAGGCGGTGGCGTAGTACAAAGCTAGTGAGCTCTGCTGCTCGCTGGTGCGGTGGTGCCTAACGCTGGGGGCAAACTATTCTCCACTCCCCTCCTCTTAGCTTTCCCCTCTCGTCCTCGTCTCCGACGAGAGGAAGCAGCCAGGAACCTGTGGAGCGGGAGGATGCAGGTGAAGCAGAAGGTGTACGAGCTCTACAAGGGGACGGTGGAGCGGGTCACTGGCCCGCGCACCGTGTCGGCGTTCCTCGAGAAGGGCGTCCTCTCCGTGCCCGAGTTCATCCTCGCCGGCGACAACCTCGTCTCCAAGTGCCCCACCTGGTCCTGGTGCGTTTCTCTCGCCTCCGGCCCGCGCGGTTCGGGGAATTTTGGGGTTTCTTGGGTGGTGTTGTGTTTGATCGATCTGATTGGTGCACCTTGTGTACAGGGAGGCGGGCGATCCGAGCAAGTGGAAGCCGTATCTCCCTCCCGACAAGCAATTCCTCGTCACAAGGAACGGTACGCTGCTGCTGAATCGCGTAGAGACGCGACTCCTATTTCCTCTTCTACCTGAATTTGATGGATGCTGCATAGGACGATAGAATTGGTAGTTCCCCCGTGTATTGGATGGAGGTAATTAGGCTAAATTTGGTTCTAGGCCACCATGTATCGGAATGCTACATCCGAGCATATAACTGTGTAGAATTTAGTTTTCCCCCTGTGTTTGGAACGGTTTGGTGTTACCCTGGCAATCGAGCTGCTAAATTGTTCTGTTGGCAGTGCCTTGTCTAAGACGTGCTGTCTCAGTCGAGGAAGAGTACGGTGCAGCAGGAGCTGAGGTAGTTATAGATGAGGATGAGGATGAGGATGGTGAAGGCTGGTTCGCCACACACGGGGTGCAAGGTTGATCTCTTAGGGCTGTTTGATTTCATTCTGTCTGGATTGTATGAGCTAAACTTTTTTTGTTTTGGCTCCGCCGACAATGTTTAGCATCAAAGCCGGAAGACGAGGAAAACATACCCTCTATGGATATGATGTATGTAGGGAAGGCCAAAGGGATAAAGTCTATCCCCTCATACTTTGGTGCTGATGAGAAGCAAGAAGATGAGGAGGATGTACCCGACATGGACACTTATGAAGATACAAGAGATCATTCGGTAGGAAGGCCATGATCATTTCCTTTCATTGGCATGCCTAAGAAAGGCTGATAAAGTTCATAGTCATTACTGGTTCCCGCTTTTCCTTTCTCATCCTATTTCAGGCTACCACTCAGCCTTCATATTTTGTCACAGAAGAGCCTGAAGATGATAATATCCTTCATACTAGAACATATGATGTCAGCATCACGTAAGCTCTTTTATCTTGTCTGCTGGTTTTGTTTAATTCTTTGTGCTAGTTATTGGTGTATGGTTCCATATTAATTGTAGCCATGGCTATGCATAATTGGTATTTGTGTGCTCGTCTAAAGTCTGCATATCGGCTACGTGCAATGTGTATGGCATCTCAATCACATGGTGTTCTTTCTATTTTGGATCAGCCAAGCTTTATATTTTGCATAGCTGCACCTATCAACACTTCAATTTACACAGGCTGCACAAATGGTGCACGGTGAATTATTGCCGGCATGATACGCATCTGATTTGCAAAAATTTCAAAGTGACAAATTTTGTAAGTAATTAAATGCTGGGTTGCCATTGGTGCTTGTGGACAGTTAGATGGTCCACTTAGTTCTATTTGCTTTGTCAAAGTGTTGTTGTGTTTCTTTCATGCTTTCATAGTGTTCTTCTTTTTGCAGATATGACAAATACTACCAAACTCCATGCGTCTGGCTTACGGGATATGATGAGGTAAACTATTCTTTGACATAGCAAGTTTTTCTCGGATGTAGTTACTGTGGTCTCACTTGTTACACAGCTGAACTTGATTCATTTAATTTGTTTACTATTGTAGTCAAGAATGCCGTTAAAGCCTGAACTTGTGTTTGAAGATATCAGTCAAGACCATGCACGCAAAACAGTACGTCTTTAACTATCTTGTTTTATTCACTTTGATTTTCTGACTTGTCAAATGGAACACGCAGTTAAGCAAAATTTTACCATATCTGTCGGTTAGTCAACAACTCAAGATCCTTAGTATTATTTTTTTATGCTTATGTTTTGTGTTGAGGCTATATGATTTAATAAGGAACAATTCAAGGTCATAGAGTACACAGATGTACATATTAACCCAGAGAATCAGAAAGCTTGGTTGAGAAAATGGTGTTATTCAATTTGTAAAAGATGGTATGGAAACGTCTTTAGAAAATTGGTTCTTTCATGGTATAGCATTCTAGAATTTCTGGTTCTTTTCTATCCATTCAGTGTCAAAACTCAGAAGTGCTGGTTCATGCATTTTAAGCTATCTCCATCCTGCCATTCAAGTTGATGTTTCTAAAGTTCAGTAGTAGGCGTTTTGTGTGTTTTAAGATATCTCCATCCTGGCGTTCAAGTTGCGTTGTTGGTGGTGCTAAAACATCATTTTCTGTTGACACAGGTGACTATTGAAGATCATCCTCACTTGTTAGCAGGAAAGCATGCTTCGGTGCATCCATGCAAACATGCTGCTGTGATGAAAAAGATCATTGATGTTCTAATGTCTCGAGGAGTTGAACCAGAAGTTGACAAGTAATATTCTTTATGCAGACTCCATTTGCCGATTGCTTGCATAATATAAAACCGCACATTTCTTCCATTGGCTAGTGGCTAACTTCTGTCCCCTCTGTATAGGTACCTATTCATATTTTTAAAATTTATGGCCTCTGTCATACCCACCATTGAGTATGATTACACTATGGACTTCGATCTGGGCAGTACAAGTGTATAAGTTGCTGCTTGAAGGTACACAGGACCCTCGTATCATCTGCCGTGCATATATATGACAACGAGTCTGCCCAGACTTGTCCAGAGAGTCGAAATCATTCTAATGACCATAAAATTTCGCCCAAAATCTGGATGACTTACTCATCAGTTTGTTTGTGCACTGACATGGATACCAACTGCTTGTTTGCTAGTGTCGCGGAAAGACGAAAAATCCTATCGAAGGCACACCAAGGGCAAGGCTGATTATGGCTCCAAATGACCGTCGCTTGTTGAAAAAAAAAATTTGTACATGGTGTGCATCTGTGCTCATTTGCTTGGACAGTAACTGTAAACTGTGAGGTCTTTGGGAAGCTCAAGACAGACACTCGTTGTACATTGTAACTTGCATTTGTATTTCAATTGAGTTGGTTTGTATAGCGAGAGAAAATCAAATTAATTGAGACAGAAACTACTGTGCTAGGATTTTTTTTGCTATTTTTCATTCTAAAGGAAAAGAGTAAATTTCACAAGAGTATATGTTTTGTACAAACCATCAGAAACTACATTTTTAGTTTCTATTTCTCAAAATGATAGATTTTGGAAAACTTGTGTCACAAAACTACATGTTTCAAAATTGATCGTTTCTTGTAATAAATCTAACAGTATAAGCTTATATGATAATCTCATGTACGAATGAAACGGGAAATGAGGATGTGTAAGACTGTTGTGTGGGCTAATACTATCAAAACTGTTACAAGGAATGGTTAATTCTAAAACATTTAGTTTTGTGATATAAGTTCTTCTAAAATCTTTTTATTTTATAAAATAAGAACTAAAAGATTTTTTAATAATTTTGCAAAAATAATACATTAATTTTTTTAATAAAAATACACCTCTGTCGCCGTTTGAATTGGATTATGTTGTCAAGTCAAATGACAACAGAAGTCTCAGTCTTGTTTATCAAATGAATCTACAACAAAATGGCCCGTCGATCATCTATCAAATGACGACAAAGCTTAGTGTATTTTTGTAATTTTTTTCTTGGCATATTATTTTTGTAAAATTATTTTAAAAATGAACTATTTAAGAAAGAACATGTAGAAAAATACTCGGGAAAAAGGTGTTACGGTCCCTATGGGACTGCAACAATAGACAGGCTAGATATTCTAAATCCTTATGCTACAGTATCCAGGCCAATCTTACCATCAATTTTAAATCCAACGATGCACATACGGCAGTTTAAGTTGCAGCCCTAAGGGTTCACAGGAAGCCTGTCCCCGGTTGACAGTGTGAGGCCAGTGTACGGTGGATTGGGTGTACAAGCTACCGGAACCGGACTGAGAAGTGGGGTCCGTATGCCAGTGAGGGAAATTTTAAAATAATTTTAACTAGAAACCCAATTAATTTAACTATCTGGTCTCATATGTAAGGAGACTTAGGTCGGAGGACTAACGGCCTGTTTATTTTAACTTAGATTCTCTAAAAATTAATTCTAAATTATAATTGTAGAGAAACTGGTTCTTTAAAAGCTGAAATTCACAATCACATATGAAGTGAATTGTGGATTTTAATCTATACCCCTTTATAATTCACCAGTTAAATCTTTTCTACATCCACACAGTCTTTTGCCTCCACAGAGAGTACTTTTCCTCTATCCACCCTAATATGTGCACCCAAAAATCTCCCTTCCTCAAAATGAAGCGCTAAGATGTATTATCACACCACTTCATCAAATCTAATGGTCCAAATCATTAGGTTCATCCATCCTCTACTCTAATCTAATCGCTTCCCCCTCACAAGACAAATCACGCTGAATCCGTATTATTCCTCCGCCCAAAAAATCGCGCGGCCCCGCAGACCTCGCTCCTTGCCGCCCTTGGCATCTCGGCCCCAATTGCGCCGTCCCCACCACGCACGGCTCCTCTCCTCCTCCTCCTCCTGTCCCACCACGTCTCCCACGCCTCGCCGACCTCTCCTCGCCCTCGCCGACCCGGCCTTCCTCGCCGCTCACTCTCGCGCACAAGCCTCCTCTGGCGCCTCTCGCCAAGCGCCTCTTGCACGCCGCCTTCGCCCATGACGCCCTGGCTCACCACCAGGCGTCAAACCTTCTTGCCGACCTCGCCGTCGTGGGCTCTCGCTCGCCGCGCCTCGCTCGCGTCCTCTCCTCCGGCTCCTCGTCAAGCACCTCCACCACAGTCGCCCTCCTCTCCTCCTCCTCCTCATGCCGTCCCACCACATCTCCCACGCTTCCTTGACCTCTCTCTCGCTCACGCGCCTCCTCATGGCGCCTCTCGCCAACGCCCTACTTGCAGCCACAAGGACCCGCGGCTGTGTGATGAAGAAATGGACGAATGTGCCTCCTAGCTGGGGGAAATCTAACGATCCCTTTGGCGCAAAATGGGATGGAATTTTATGCAATGGCAACTCAAGGGTCACAGAACTGTGAGTAGAGTTGATCCTAGCAATGTTGAGCTGTCCAAGATCCTGCTTTTGCTTTCCCCTAATTCTCTTCAACATTGCAGAAATCTATTCGGTATGAACATGGCAGGCACTCTGAGTGATGATATTGGAAGCCTGACTGAACTGAGGATCTTGTGAGTGCTACCATCACATAACTTTGTTTTATGAAAACCATCCTACAATTATCATAGCTTATGGTATAGAGAACTTCTGAGCATTACAAATTAGGTTCAGTGTTGGAATAATTCATGCTATGGATGCCTTAATGCCTTTGCCTGTTTTATGATTACCCAACAACGTAATATTAGGACACTGGATCACTGACTGACGAATGCACTGCAGGGATCTATCCTCAAATAGAGACCTTGGTGGTCCACTGACAGCTGCTATTGGGAAGTTGGTTCAGCTTGAAACCTTGTAAGTTGCAACAGTCTCCATTATTGAACAAAGGAGGCAGTGCTCTACCTATGAACCATACAATCATCAGTTTCCACCTTAATTACTGACTTACCATCTTCTGTGTAACTTGAATTATTTGGTAGAGCATTAATAGGTTGCAGTTTCAGCGGTACTATTCCGAGCGAACTAGGCAACCTGTCACAACTCAGATTCTTGTAAGATTATTGTTATTCCTTTTAACATTTCAGAGTTTTGATTGCAAGGTGTCTTTGTCTGTTGGATCTTAATGTGATTTATTGGTTCGATGCCCTTCCACAGCGCTCTGAACTCGAACAAGTTCACGGGCAGCATCCCTCCCTCGTTGGGCAAGCTCTCCAAGGTTACATGGCTGGACCTAGCTGACAACCAGTTGACCGGACCTCTCCCAAACTCCAGGGACAATGGAACTGGATTGGACCAGCTACTTAAGGCAGAACATTTGTGAGTATCCTAAGTGACACCAGTTTCTTGTTAATCATATTTATTACCTGGCTATCACTCATTCATATTTCTCTTCTGCCCTTTTTAGCCATCTCAACGAAAATATGCTGCATGGTTCTATCCCTGACTATTTGTTCAACTCCAGCATGGTCCTCAAGCATATGTAAGTTCAAAGATTAAGATTTTGCATTTTGTATCATTTGAAATGTAATTTATCTGACTTGGCGTGTGGCCTAATCGTCACCACATTGTATTACCCTTTATATCCTCCTTTAATGAAATGATGTGCAAGTCTTTTGATTGTTCTAAAGAAGGTGTAACTTATCTATCTTTTTTGTGTCCAGACTTCTGGATAGGAACATGTTTAATGGATCAATTCCGGCATCTATTGGGGTACTTCCAAAACTTGAAGTACTGTAAGTGTTCAGAGAACTTGCTCTAGAATTGCTTTGGACAGTAAGGGTGTGTATAGCAAGCTGATTATCTTGATGCGCTCTCTGATTATTTTGGTTAAGGTGAGTTGTGATTTTTGTAACGTCGGGATGGTGGTGGTTTCATCAATTCGGATTTCATCATGGCGCTCTGTGCTCATTCTTGAGATACAATGTTACTTGTGATTAGAGGAGAGTTTTGTTTGCTCATGAGTTATGACTTTAGAGTCTGAGATGCTCTTGAACTGATGCAGCTAGGGTATACATTTGTTAAGAGTTGTGGTTGATATTGGCCATGTGACGGGATTCAATGATAATTTTCCATGGTCGACATGCGGCTTTATTGCTTGTGATTGACGGATGGAATCATTGGATTAGCTTGCGTATAAAGCTGCATATTTTAGATGACTACAAACACATAGACTGCTTAGTTGCATCTTGCATCATGGTGACGAATTAGTACCATGGTCATCCTTGATTGAACATTGATAGGTTTAATAATTTATAGTGACATGTTTGGTTACTATCTTTGTTTGATTAACAACAATGAAATAGTTGTTTTGTCATGTGAAAATCGAGACTTGTTTCTCATGTACGATCTTGCTTAGCTCCTTTCATCGCAATCGAAGGGCTGAACAAATGAATAGGAACATTTCAAATAGTAAAAAAATTTGTTCTTTTAAGATCCCTATCTTGATGTTATTCACTTTTCTTTGACTTGACAGATGGCAAGGACACAAAGAACAAAGCCACCGCACACCATCCTGGTCTTCTGAAGGTGATTTGAAGTTGAATTTATTTATTTCATAGTAATTGTAATCTACTAAGAAACTTGCTTATGGACAGTTTAGCTACTTCACAATTCACAATAATTTATGCCTTGATGTTTGTACTGTATACCTCACATTACTTCATGTTCACCCATATATATGGGGTGCTATAAGTTTTAATATGGTTAATCATGGCTATATGTTCCTTGCATTGGGCATACCTTATGCGATTTGGAGTTCGGCAAGGTTCAAAATGGCAGTCCACCAACGCCATGGCCCTCACCGTTAGGTACCGGCTGACAACAGAGCTCGGTAGTGCACCTTAACCACATATCACACTTGCACTGAGCGAGAGCAAAAGCCTAGCTAGACTCATTTATTGATCCGTGTCGTGTTGTAGCTCCTATTCGAACAAGGTCCAAAAGAAAGGGTGATCAGGCCTCGGAACTGAAATCTCGTTCGGTGAGTACATGCAAAAGGACATCATATGTTGGTTACGGAGATCTCGTACAATCTTGACTCGTGCGTTTGCGATTGTGAACACCGGAGATCTTGGAATCGTCGAGCATCAAGGCGATGGAGAGAGTGGAGTCTATTCAAGTGGTTCCAAACAACATCAAGGTGCGTTGAAACATTTATCGATTACGCTAGATTTCTCTTTTTATGTGTTAGCATCCTCTTGGTGTTGCAAATTTTGTGTGTTCTACAGCCTAGGGATCCACTTCGTAATCAAAAGCAGAAGAGAAACCGCGATGGGTAGGACTTTCCTCTAATGTGCTTGTAGATGGACAATTGTCTGATTGATGATCGGAGGATTCATGTTGATTTTAGTCAAAGTGTTTCAAAACTCTGGGGTCAGTTCAGACAAAGCAAACGAAATGCAAAAAAGGTACAATTCTTCACCATGTGTTCTTTTTTCTATGATATTATTTTATTTCTGCAACTTCTCTTAATGTCTAACCTAACCCACATGGAAGCTTTCCTTTTCTTTTAAGGGGGAATTAATTTTATAAAGAAAAAAACTGTACAAAGCTTTCTTAACCACTGGGAAATGTCAACTCTAATGCTGGCCTAATTATAACTCCTAAGGGAAATCATATAGAAGTAATTTTTTGCATTTAAATTTATTTTGTTGGAACACCATTAAAGATGCATCAGTTCCTTGGCAACCAAATATGGCAGCATCCAACTTGATAAATTCATTAGAAAAAATGTTTTTTTACAGCATCTCGAAGATATCCAGAGAAGTGCCCCAATCAATGTTCGGCAATGATCAACAGTCTCTATTGAATTGACACGTGAAGAATACATGAATTTGAGTCCACTAAAATTTGCTTTATCCTGGACTCCCTATAGTACTAAGCTTACTGTCGAGGTTTGTTACCGATAATAATTAAAAGGGGGCTAAGCGCTGGATCGGAAACTCGATGGTAGCACAAGACACGGGAAATTATACAGGTTCGGGCTCTCACGGTGGAGATAACACTCTAGTCCTGTGCTCTGGAATTATGAGTAGCTAACTTATCAGCTGTTGATATTGTGTGTTGATGGCTCCCGCCCTCCTTTATATAGTAGAAGAGGCGGTTACAATAGGTAATCCCACTCGGATACGAGATGGAATCTGCACCCTCATATCTATCCAATTCTATATCAGTTCGGATCACAATCATCCTTTGCCTAATATGACTTGGTTTCCTTAGCTGGGATTTGTTCTGATTCTCCATATCTCGCTCGGCCCAGTACGCTTCCAGTCCTCCGCAGTCGGCCTAGCCTAGTTGGGCCTTGCAGGTTCGCCCTATGAGCCCTCGGGGTATATATCTCCCACAGTAGCCCCCGAGTGCTTCGCGATCGAGTGCCTTTCTGCAGTCAAGTCTTCCCGAGTGCTTATAGCCGAGTGCTTGTTGCTTGGCGAGGAGGTCACGAAGAACTCGACGAAATTCTTTGTATGATTATTCCAAGCTGTCTCCGGCCCAGTTTATCAGGCCGACTCGTTATTAGATATGATTCTTGTGCACATCTATACTCAGCCGAGTGGTATTGACACATATAAGTGCATAACCCCTGGCTTCTTTACAGAGCGCATTTCATCCTGCCCCTTTGGTATCCGTCATCACCTTTTTTTTTCTTTTAAGGTTATACGAGCTTCGTACCCTGGGGGCGTCTATTTTTGTCAAGTCATCTTTATGGTATCTGACTTCGTTCTTTGAACGTTATCAGTCTGCGACCTATCATGAGGCATACCATAAGAGGATGTTTTTCCTTGGGTAGTACCCACGATCCCGTGTATCATGGGTTTTTGGCTTTTGGCCCATCCTGGGGCGTACCTTTTCCCAATTTATTTTATTGGGCCATTTATCGATTGTGCACAACATGTGTGCTCGCCGGCCCACCCTGAAGTGCTCCCTAGGGCGGCTTCAGGGCATGAGAAGGGTGAAGCGGTTCCCGCTCGAGGCAAAAGTTGGCACCACTCCTTTATCAATATAGGGTAGAACGAAGTGTCTTTGCACTGTTCTTTTTCGCCCCTTTGGTCCTCCAATCTCTTTCCCTCGCGACCTCCGCCGTTAGGGTTTATTCCTAAACTCACGCGATCGCAAGGCTGCCTCGTTCGAAGATGTCGTCCCCTTCTCCCGCAACTATTCCCCCGTCCGCCTCGACCAAGGATTGGGCTACCTCGGTAACGACGGAGGGGCGGTTGGAGGACTTGGTAGGCATTGGTGTTTTTTCGCCATTGGTGATGCTCGCCACCATACTACTTGGGTGGTCTATCCCACCCCGTCTTTGAGGAGGTGGTTGTCTTTGAATCCTTTTTTATGCGTGGTTTGGGTCTTCCTGCATCCCCCTTTTTTCGCGGCATTCTTGAATTCTACGGGATTGAACTGACTCATCTCAACCCCAATTCTATTCTCCAAATCGCCGCCTTCGTCAATCTCTACGAATCCTTCCTTGGCATCCGTCCCCACTTCAATCTTTTTCGCCACCTTTTCCTTCTTAAGCCTTTTCCTTCTTAAGCCTTTTCCTAATAAGAACTCCCCCAAAGTGGTCGGAGGTGCCGGATTTCAGCTAAGAGATGGCATGAAAAAACCTTACTTTAACATTCCTTTTAGGACCTCGAACAAAGGTTGGCACCAAGAGTGGTTCTACTGTGCCAATCCTGAGCCTCCATTGCCTGCTTTTTCTGGGAGGCCACCCAAGCCCTCCCCCGACTGGATATCGCTCCCCAAGGATGACGGGATGGACCAAGTGATTGATCTTATAGGGCTAATTGCCGAGCTGAAGGAAAATGGGCTTACTGGTATGGCCATTATTGCCAATTTTTGTATCCGCCGGATTCAGCCCCTCAAGGACCGAGTTCGTCCGAGGTTTCACAATCGAAGGTATAGAGCACTCGGATTTTAGTCGTGACTGTAGGGAAAAGAAAACGGATAAGAGCTGATACGCAAGCGGGGTTGCATATGTGCAACACTATTAGGTGTAGCCCCCGACTTACTGCTTAATTGAGAAACAATTGAGTAGCAAGTCAATTTAATAAAGATTCTGATGTATAACCTCTCTTTAAACAAATAATCCTCCAGTCGAGTTGCGCATGCGCAACACTATTAGGTGTAGCCCCCGACTTACTGCTTAATTGAGTAACAATTGAGTAGCAAGTCTAGGGAAAGATTCGACACCCATAGAACATTTTAAGAGTAAAAACGCAGCGTAGTCGCTCTATGTTCCATGAGTTAATGATGATGGCGCCGTCTTCTCGCCTAAGCTCAGTAAGCCCTCGTGCGTGTTACTTAAATCGACAATGTAGGGTCCCTCCCAATTCGGGGATAACTTGTGCTCGTGCTTCTGACTCTTTATTAGGACCAAATCGCCCTTAGAGAATGCCCGTTTGGACGTTTACATCATGATAGCGGCCTTGAGAACTCGGAGGTATTTGGCCGATCGACATGGCGACTTCCTTGCTTCCTCAAGCGATCAATGTCTTCCATTCGCTTTCTTCCGACTCGGCCTCCTGAAATTCGAACCGAGGGATCCAAGGTCAACTCGGTGGGTAGAAGCGCCTCTGAGCCGTAAACCGGGAAAAAAAGGTGATGCCGGTTGCCTCTTTGGTGGTTCTCGGCCCCAGTACTGAAGGCAATTCTTTTACCCATCGGGTGGCATACGGTTTGAGTCGATTAGAAGATCGTGCTTTTAAGCCTGCAACACCATGCCGTTTGCCCTTTCTACAGCCATTGCTCTTTGGATGAGCCACGAGGCGAAGCGGAGACTTTGATGCCAAGCTCGTCACACCGATCTTGGAATTCTTCTCCTCGAATTGGGTCCCATTGTCCGTGATAATCCTATTTGATACGCCGAATCTTCTGACGATCTCTGAAAAAACTCTTTGGCCTTGGCAGCTATGATTAGTAGCTCTTGATTTTGCTTCTATCCACTTGGTGAATTTATCAGCGGCAACAAAGAGATGAGTGAAGCCACCACGAGCTTTCTTCAATGGGCCAACCATGTCGAGCCCCAGATCGCGACGGCCAAGTGATCGAATTGTCTGCGGCTTACGGCGAACGCGTGTATTTGGCGGGCAAAATTGGCATCCTTCAAAAGTTCGGACGATGTCCTCTGCGCCGATCCACCATGATCGGCGAAGAAGCCTTGTCGATATGCCTTGCCTACGAGTGTTTGATGCGCGTGATGCCTGATTCCCGAGTGGATTTCTCGAGTAGGTTTCTTCCTTCTTGCTCGATATGCATCGCCTTAGAACTCGGAGGCACTTTTTGAACAATTCTTCGCCTACTATCACGTAACTCTTCTTTGCGCCATGAGATGCGTTACGCCTCTGTCCGGTCTTACGGAAGTTCGTCTTTCAACAAGTAATTGAGAAAAGGGACTGTCCAACCTGCGTTGATGACCAGGACCTCCTCTTTGATGGGTGTTTCTTCCGACTTGTCTTGTTCCTGCTTTGGGCTTATTGAAGGCTTATGGATTTCTTCGACAAACACACCAGCTGGTACTGTTGCCCGAGTGGATCCTAGCCTTGCCAATTCGTCTGCTGCCTCGTTGTCACGTTGGAGCACGTGAATGAGCTCTAGCCCGTCGAACTTGCCTTCCAGCTTCCGAACCTCCTGGCAATTGGCTGTCATGTTGTCTTCGACGCACGACCACTCCTTCTGAACTTGATTGATTACCGGCATGGAGTCGCCCGAATAGTTAGTCATGGGACACCGGGATATCGCAATCTGGCTTAGTGGATGAGTGCCTCGTATTCGGCGGCATTGTTCGATGCTGGGAAGTGTATCTGGAGAACGTATTTCAGGCGCTCACCTGTTGGAGAGATGAGGACCACGCCGGCTCCCGCGCCGTTGAGCATGAGGGAGCCATCGAAATACATCGTCGATACTCGGCTCTTGATGGTCGTCGGAGTTTGCAATTACATCCCACTCGGCGGTGAAATCGGCGATGTTGAGATTTTATCGCCGTTCGCGGCCTGAAAGAGATTTCAAAGGCCCCGAGCTCGACTGCCCATTTTGCGATTCTCCCGATGGCCTCCCGATTGTGGAGTATGTCCCCAAGCGGGAAAGTGGTGACCACCGCAACTGAATGTTCTTGGAAGTAATGCTTGAGTTTGCGTGAGGCGAGCAACACATCATACAATAGTTTTTGTACCTATGGGTAACGCACCTTGGATTCTCCCAACACCTCGCTGATGAAGTAGACTGGCCGCTGGATTTTTTGGAGGTGCCCCTCTTCCTTCCGCTCTGCAACAATTGCAGCGCTGACTACATGAGTCGTCGCGGCAATGTAGAGCAAAAGAGGCTCTTCGGACATTGGAGGGACCAATACAGGTGGGGATGTTAAGAATGTCTTCAGTTCTTCAAAAGCCTGCTGTGCTTCGAAGGTCCATTGAAAGTTGCCCTACTTCTTTAGAAGTTTGAAAAAGGGCATTCCTCGAGATCCTAGCCAAGAGATGAATCTGCCGAGTGCCACCATGCATCCGGTGAGCTTCTGAACGTCTTTCTAACTGGTTGGAGGTTTCATTTTCAGAATTGCATTGACCTTTTTTGGGTTTGCCTCGATGCCACGCTGTGACACGATAAATCCGAGTAGCTTTCCTGACGGGACTCCGAAAACGCATTTTTCTGGATTAAGCTTCATTTTGTAAGCCCTTAGGCTCTCGAAGGTTTCTGCCAAGTCAGATATGAGGTCTTCCTTTGCACGGGTCTTGACAACGACATCGTCGACATATGCCTCCACGTTGCGCCCGATCTGGGAGTGAAAACATCGCCAGATCGTAGCGTTGATAAGTTCGCCGGCGTTTTCAAACCGAATGGCATCGTGGCGTGGCGAGAATCGTAAGCGGAGTGATGAGCGAAGTCTTGATGCAATCTTCTTCTTTTAGCTTTGATCTGTGATATCCCGAGTATGCATCTAGAAAACTCGGGAGTTCACCCCGTCGAATCCACCACTTGGTCTATCTGAGGCGGCGAAAGGATCTTCGGGCAAGCCTTGTTGAGATCGGTATAATCAACGCACATCGCCACTTTTATTCTTTTTGCGAACAAGCCTTTGGGTTACTTGACCCGATCGGGATGGTACACTTCTTTTATGAAACCTGCTGCTAGCGACTTTGTGATCTCTTCCTAATGGCTTCTTTTACATCTGAGCAAATCTTGAGCCGTTGCTTGATGGGCTTGGCCTTCTTGTCAGCGTTCAAAGAGTGCTCGATCACCTCCAGGAACACCGGCATATCGGATGGTTTCCGCGAAGATGTCGGTTGGCCCGAAGAAAGGTGACGAGCGCGTCTTCCTATTTGGGGGCGAGGCCTGTTCTGATCAGAGCCGTCCGGGCAGAGTTGGATGGGTCAAGGGTTGCCTTTTTGACCCCTTCATCAGGTTTTAGGCCTGCCCTGGTCTGTTTCTTGGCCGGCACCTCTCCTTCATCTTCTTGGTGTTCAGCTGCCTGCCGGATCTTCTCTCTGTCATCTGCCGCTTCTTGAGCTTTGGCTATCTCGCAGCTCTCTTTGTCGCAGACGAACGACTGCTTGACATCTCCACGTATGGAAATGATACCCTTTGGCCCTGGCATCTTCATGACGAGATAAGTATAGTGTGGTACAGCCATGAATCTAGCCAGACCAGGCCTTCCTAAGATGGCGTGATACGCCGTCTGAAAGTCGGCCACTTCAAAGTTGAGGTACTCGGTCCGAAAATTCTCCTTGGTTCCAAACGTGACTGGCAAAGTGATTTGCCCGAGTGGTACCGAAGAAGTTCCGGGAATTACTCCGTGGAAGGGTGACGAGCCCCGCTTCAACTTCGGGCAGGAACCTTCATGTCGTCGAAAGTTTTGGAGAAGAGAACATTGAGCCGCCGCCCGCCAACCAAACCCTTTTGAGTTTAACATTGCGCACCATCGGGTCCAAAGCACCAGCAGGAATCTTAGGGATAAGGGATGTGATCCGGATGATCTGAGCGGTCAAAGGTAATAGGAGCCTCGGACCATCGGAATCTTGGGGAAGCTAGCGGCATGGCGGCGTTGGCGTCCTGGCCGTGAGCTTTTGTTTCGCTTCGACTCGTAAGCCATCGAGCCTCCGTAGATGTAGTTGAGCTCTCGTTCGCGTCTTCGATATTCATCATCTTGAGGGAATCTTGCTTTCTCTTATCTTCTTCTTTTGCTTCGCCTCTGGTGGTAAACTTCTGGATTCCTTGGCAAATCTTCTCAAAGTGAAGCAATCTTTTTGCGATGTTTGCCTTTTGGATGAAAAGGACAAATAGCCTCCATCACTGTATCGTAGTCGTCGGTACGTGGCGCGCGATGCCGACCTTGTTCGGTTGCCACCACTATTTCTTCAGGCTTCCGCTTCCTGTCCCATTGCCTTGATGACTCGGCGTAATCCCTTTTGTCTTTTTGTCGTGGGCGATCATCCTGCCGCTCGGCTAGAGCATCCGAGGCCGTCGCGTAACGGTCCGCCAGCTCGAACATTTCCCTTACGGTG
Organism: Guadua angustifolia; assembly: GCA_036346375.1. Classification (NCBI taxonomy): domain Eukaryota; kingdom Viridiplantae; phylum Streptophyta; class Magnoliopsida; order Poales; family Poaceae; genus Guadua; species Guadua angustifolia. The sequence continues at coordinate 20,768,997 of CM070518.1, read as the reverse complement.
GATGGTGGCTTTCGAGACATCTTCTTGATCAAGTCGGGGTCGTTAACACCCATACGGAATCTTTGCGATGATTTTGCTTACGAGATGTCCTGATTGTGTTCTTCTGCATGAACCGCCGGATGAATTCCCAGAGCGTCTCATTCTTTTTCTGGCGGAGCTGGTACAGGTCCCATTGCGTTCCAGGTCGTTCGTACGTGCCCTGGAAGTTGGTGATGAAGTGCTCACAAAGGTCTTCCCAGGAATGTATGGAATTTGTCGGAAGTCCCGTGAGCCATGCTTGAGCCGAAGAGGTAAGCATGACTGGAAGGTAATTAGCCATCACATTGTGATCGCCTCCAGCAGCCATGATCGCAAGAGAGTAAACTTGGAGCCAAGCTTCAGGATCTCTTTCTCCGTCAAACTTGGTGATGCTCTTTGGGTTGAATCGCCGGGCGCACCACTCGGCGGCGGTGGCCGGATGCCTTCAATAGGGCCATCGTTGCGTCTTCGTGGAGAGCGTCGATGGGGCGATTTGGCTTGTCGGACTTCGTTTTCCCCTCCACAATAGCGGGGATTATTACGGTGATCGTCCCGATCGTCGTGGCCAATGCCAAAACGTTCGTAGTTATCTCTGCGCCTACGGCGCTCTTCATCTTCCCGGTCGCGCCGCCTAGCATTTAAATCCATGCGGAGGTCCCGGCTGATGCTGTGCCGCGCGTCTTCTCCCCGCCGAAGCTCTCGCCTGTGACGACTGCGAGTCGTATTGCTGCTAGCAGCCTGCGAGTTGACGATCTTGGTGCGACACAACTCCTCGGTGTTCTTTGCCTTCTTGCCGCCGCCACCATAACTGAACACAGGCCACGATCGAAGCGGCAGGGCTATCAGGACCAAGTAGTGGCCCTAGAGTATCAAGAAGCGTTTTGGATGCCACAATGTTCTGCTGAGGCGTATGAAAAACCGATTGGTTCCCCACTTTTGTCTGCAGGATTTCTTCATTGACGTTGTGGGCTCTGCTCTGGAGGAGCTTCGCACGGCCTTCTTGATAATGACGGTCTTCTTCCACCGCATTTGCTGCATCTTTCTGTTGCTGGGATTCCGTTCGCAAATCCTCGATTACGAAAATACTACGAAAGCTCTGAAAATTTTCTGCCCCACCTTCCGAATCAGAGGAGCAAGAAGATGAGTAGTGCTGACCTTTAAGTCCGAGTGGTTTGTTGACATTGGTGACCACTCGGGATTCTCCATCAGCTGGTTCCAGCTCTGGACGAGGTTCGGCTCATTGGCTTACCGTCCCGTGACAGATGGCCGTGACCGTTCCCGATCCGAGTGGTTGCCTGGCTAAGGGAACCTCAGAATTGCTTCCAGATTGGAACCGATTCGAATCCGAAAGGGAAAGATGGCCAAGATCGTCGGTGATGAAATCCAGACTTCTGAAGCGAAGCGCCTGGGCCGGCGCGAAGGTGGCCATGCTTTTGGTGAAGATTGCCACCGAGCTTGCCAAGATTGATCCTAGCGTAGCCCCTACAGCGCGCATAACCGCCGAGGTTTATTCTGACAATAATTAAAAGGGGCTAAGCGCTGGATCGGAAACTCGATGGTAGCACAAGACACGGAAATTATACAGGTTCGGGCTCTCACGGTGGAGATAACACCCTAGTCCTGTGCTCTGGAATTATGAGTAGCTAACTTATCAGCTGTTGATATTGTGTGTTGATGGCTCCCCGCCCCTCCCTTTATATAGTAGAGAAGGGCGGTTACAATAGGGAATCCCACTCGGATACGAGATGGAATCTGCACCCTCATATCTATCCAATTCTATATCAGTTCGGATCACAATCATCCTTTGCCTAATATGACTTGGTTTCCTTAGCTGGGATTTGTTCTGATTCTCCATATCTCGCTCGGCCAAGATCGCTTCGGGTCCTCATGATCGGCCTAGCCTAGTTGGGCCTTGCAGGTTCGCCCCTATGAGCCCTCGGGGTATATATCTCCCACACTTACCCTAAAGGAGAACAAAACAAAAACTTTGTGCTTAAGCATGCGTCTGTTCTTCCACATCAATCTGTAAATAAGAGAAGTGTGAGCATATTGTATAAGTGAATGAAATCTGAAGAGCCTAAACATAAGTCCAAGTGTTAGTGAGTCATTAGTCACTTAATTTTACCATTTCGACTATCACCAAACTAGCCAATTGCTTTGTAGCCAATTCGAGATAGTGGGTAATAGTAAACTAACATAACATTACCGTTTGCTAGGTATTATTGAAACTAAGATCACCGATTTCTTTGTATATGTAATATGTGATCAATTGTAGGTAGCGATCCTCGGTCCTTTTCGATCTTGGCCGAACCACACGTGCTTCCATAATAGAGTGACTTACCATCCCCACTTCTGATCTTGAGCAACGGACTGAATGATTGTAGTGTTTAAGAACACCCTTGACCTTGACGAATAACCCTTTACCCTTTGGAGGCTGTGGAACTTTTCTCATGACATTGTTGCGGAGAAAATTAACCCATGGAATGCCCATTTTGTTATATAAGTGTTTGCACCAATTTTGGTAAGATCTGAGACGGCGGGAAAAACATGAGTTTGGATCTGATCTGAAGCACCCGGAAGAGTTTTGGATAATGCGGATGATATTTGGAAACGAGTCGGTAGGAAACTACAAAGCCGATTAGGACTACGTTGTCGTGTTGGATTAAGACTTCGGATCGGCTAAGCGGGTATATAAATGCGCGCAAAGGTCGCTTGAAGAAGCATCAACAACAATCAACACATCTACCGACTTTTACTTTCCGTAGTTCTTAGTCTTTTTAGCATTGTAATCTTTCCTCCGTAAGTCGACATCGATCAAATAAAGTTGCGTATCGCCGATTGTTTGATCGTCATTGGCTTTTCAGTTTGATTTATTACGTCTTGTTGCGCATCGCCTTTTCAGAATTGATCTACCTTTTACCCTCGGATTAGTCTTAGTCGACTAGTCTATTTACCTTTCTAATCGGCTTTCTGGCTGATTCTTGATTTTTAGCCGATTCGTCCCGAGGATCGGCTTGGTTGAATTTTACAACTATTTCCCTTATCGATTGCAGGGTCAAATCGATTGGCCTTCACAAGACACTTGAACCGGTGTTAAATCCGGTGTGTTGCAACCAGAAACCCTCTTCACGTTTTTGGCGTCAACACATTTTTGGCACGCCCGGTGGGACCACCAAATCGACAAGATGACTGCAGGCAAATCCACCGCACCAGCCGATGTAAGTGCTGATGCCATAATCGTCCCTACCTTGGACGATTTGACTCGAGCGGCGCAAGGAGATTGAAGACCGAAGGTCGCCTTGGAAGAATTGATCTTTGAGTGCTATCGAAGACCCGACGAGGAGTCACACAGAAGATGGCGCTCCCAACACTGAACCCTCTCGGTGAAGCGGGTGTCACGTCGACTCCGGTAAGCCGATACATACCAGCACAAGCCGAGCTATCGGCTATGATCGAGCAATCTATGCATCATGCATTAATTAATCAGTCATCGGCTTTGGTCACGACCTTGAAGCCGATGATAGAAAATAGCGTAAAGACGATTGCGCAAGAGTTGGCTACATCTGGAGGGTTGATGGACCCATTACAGCCACTCCCAACGTACCCCGTATATTCGGTGGCACCAAATGCCAACACGATCAAGGCGTCGGCGCCTGCACCCTCGATGATGCCGACCCAACCCACCGTATTGGCACTACCAAATCCTCGCCCGAATCCAGTTACTCATGTCCATGCATACACTGACGTCGCAAAACTAGATCCATCGGCATCAGGGGCTCACCATGTCCAGTCGGCTTCTCAGCCGATTGAATTTGATAGGAGTTATAGACTTCAAGGACCAACCCAAGTTGGGAATCCGGTCCCATATAAAGTAGTTACATACACGGAACCGTTTGTTCCATTGCCTGAGGTTACGGTACGCTAGGGCGATGGGTATGAAGCATGGCAACAACGCTACCCATCCCAAGAAGACAAGCCGACCTCTGAAGTTTGCACTCGAGGCGGATACTACTTACCAAAATTGGCCAAATACCGATTATATCTTACGTAGATAATATTAATTGGGTGACCAGATTTCTCTAGTTTTGAGAGATCAATTTGGTCTACAACCCAAAGGAAAACAATCGACTCTGACCGTACCAGACTACATTGATCGAATGCCATATCCCCACAACTTCCGAATTCCCGATTTTGCTAAATTCTCAGGGGATGATTCGGTCACCACTCTAGAGCATGTTGGACGATTTATTGCCCAGTGTGGCGAAGCAGCTCAATCCGATGGGTTGAAGATTAGACTCTTCCCATTGTCTTTATCGGGAACTGCTTTCACTTGGTTCACGAATCTGCCTCCAAATTCGGTCCACTTTTGGAACGATTTAGAAAGCCGATTCCACGAATACTTTTTCATTTGGCGATGCAGAGTTAAGGATTTCAGATCTAAGTCTTTGTCAAGCGAAATTTGGTGAATCGACTTCGAGTATATTAGAAGGTTTAGAAATACGAAATCGCCGCTTGATGTGGTATTACCAGATAACCAACTAGCCGATTTAGCCTTCCAGGGGTTGATTCCCCCGCTTAAAGAAAAACTTGCTGGGCAAGAGTTTACTGACTTAAGTCACTTACTTCATCGGGTATCGGCACAAGAAAGCCGATATTTAAATAAAGAATTCAAAGATAAACTCAGATTAAACAATGGCAAAGAAAAGGCTAAAGTAAACATGGTTGAATATAGTTCAGCGAAAACTCGAAGATGAAGCGAGCGTAAATATAGCCGAATGGATAAAGGGTTCTAAAAACCACTCGTCTGTTCATGGCTTAAGCCGACTAGGAATAAGTCGGAGTAAAATCGCTTTTGATGTGTCCAAGTGCGATCAGTATATTTGACATGCTATTACAAGAAAAGTCGTCGACTCTAGGAAGGACATACCATACCTTCAAAAGCGAAATTAAGAAGCGGCAGATCTTGTAAGTGGCACCATTCCTTTTCTCATAACACTAACGATTTGCAACATTTTTGACAACAGAATCTGAGGACCATCGAAGGCAGTCGGCTCAAGTTCAGCGGAGGAGCCGCCATGGAAGTCGATGTCAATCCTTTCCCAATTAACATGGTCAATGCTCCAAAGAAAGAAAGCGGTTCGTCGACGAAAGCCTAGTACAACACGGCAAGTCGACATAGAATCTAGTTCAAAAGGAGAGACACTAAAGATAACAATCGGCTCACTTCAAATTGAAGCCGACAAAGATGGGAAGAATTCAAGGACAATTAAGCCAAGGGGAGAGTTGCAAGTTGGACGGTGGTATAAAGCAGAGAAATCTCCGCCCAAAAAGCCAGCATTCAAACCTAGGCCAACTTTCTCAATTGCTTGAGAAATATGAGAGGGTGAGCCACCGCAAAAACAATATCTCGCCAACCGCATCGGCCAAACAACGCAGAATCGAGCTCATGAAAGGTGTCCTTTTGGCAATTACATTGGGAGAGAGGTATGATCTTGCCATCTTCAAAAGCATGCCCTATGGAGCACTACCCGCAAAAAAGTTGGCCAAGGCGATTCGGTAAAAGAGCGTCTATATCGGCGAAGCAGATCAAGGCGAGTCAAGGCATAAGAAGCCGATAAGGGAGAGGTGAGGCGCTTCATCGAGGACAAGGAAGAGCTCTTGAGAACACGGTTGGTAGAATCCATGAGACCGAGCTTGAACCTAGACCTCGATGGTGCCCATTGGACTTAGCCGATCTGCTTGCAGCGGCTCCAACGCCTAAGGGCGCAAGAGATAAGAAAGTTGAAGAAGAAAAACAAAGAGACCAAGCTTTCAATGAATTACGACACTGAAGGTGGGTCACAAAAGAATGGAGGAGAAAACAACAAGCGGATGATGAGTCGGATTCTTGAACGATTTAATGTCACCAATAATTGAGATGGCACTCCTATGGATATCAATATGGTGTTCACCCTACCAAATGAATTCAAATTAAAAGCTGAATCGGCTAAAGGCGCCTTTGCTCAAATGTGTCTAGGGGCACAAGATGCGGTGTTAGAAACCACAAGATCCGCATCGGCATCTAAAGCCATTATATTTGAAGGGTTACATCAATGGAAAGCCGATATCAAGGATGCTTGTAGACGGAGGGGCTACTGTGAACTTGATGCCACTCAGTACTTGCAAAAAGTTGGGGAAGACCGATGAGGACTTGATCAAAACAAACATGGTGTTAAATGACTTCACAGGTGACCCCATTGAAGCCAAAGGAGTAATGGTAACTGAACTGACTGTCGGCAATAAAACTTTGCCGACCGCGTTCTTTGTGGTGGAAGTGAAAGGAAACTACATGTACTCTAGGGCGAGATTGGATACCGCCAACCTTGCCAGATACCCTCGACCATGCACGATTGCTTATTCAATGGAATGGAGACGAAGTCGAAATCGTCTCAGCGAGATACATCGGCTCATATTGCTATGGCGACTCCGATGCAAATTGGCCACATGAAGAAGCGAATGCATATCGGGTAAAGCACTAGGCGATTGTGATTTCATCGGCATTGGGAAGACGGGCTTTCGCCGATCGGTGTCGACCGAGCACCTTTGATCGGTAAGCAAAATCTTGAGAAGATGGGGTCAAAAATAATTCAAATTCTACAAGACAAAGCAAGAAGCTATCGGCAAGCGATAAACTTGGGTGAAGCTATCGAAGATTTTCAAAAGCGAAAAAATTGGGGCAAGGCTTCACTTGGTAGATATGCTTGAGGAAGTTGATATAGGAGAAGGTGATAGGAAGAGACCAACTTTTATAAGCGCAAGTTTAGGCCTAGAATATAAGGATAAGTTGGTCAAAATACTTAGAAAATCTGAGGATTGTTTTGCTTGGGAATACTATGAGATGCAGGTTAAGCCGACAACTAGTTGAACATCGGTGCCTATTAAGCAGTATCGGCCATATAAGCAACCTCCTCGTCGTTTTAATCGAGTTGTATAATGTAATAAAGGAAGAGATTGAAAGGTTCTTTGGAGGCCAAGTTTATAAGGCCTTGCCGATATGCCGAGTGGGTGTCCAACATTGTTCTGTCATGAAGAAAAATGGTAAGCTTGGTGTGCGTAGATTTGAGGATTTGAATAAAGCCACGCCAAAGGATGAATATCCGATGCCTATAGCCGATATGCTTATCGATCTTTGCCTCGGGTAACAAAATCATTAGCTTTCTTGATGGGAGCGCCGGATATAACCAGATATTCATGGCGAAGCCGATGTCCCCAAAACGGCCTTGGATGCCGGCGTTAGGGTTATATGAATGGCCCGTAATGACATTCGGCTTGAAAAATCCGGGCGCCACTTATCAACGTGCCATGAATTTAATCTTTCACAATCTAATCGGACATATCGTTGAAATTTACATCGATGGCGTGGTTGTCAAATCCAAGGAAGGCGGCAACACTTAGCGATTTAGAAAAAGTATTTCAAAACACAAGAGCTCATGGTTTGAAGATGAATCCCTTGAAGTGCGCGTTTGGCGTGTCGGCTTGGTCAGTTTCTCGGTTTCATGGTGCATCAAAGAGGTATCGAAGTCAGCCAGACAAGGGTCAATGCCATAGCGAACACCAAGCCGCCAACATGCAAGAATGAACTACAAAAATTGATCGGCAAAATTAACTACTTACGACGATTTATCTCGAATCATGCGGTAGGATCAAGCTTTTACACCATTATTGAAGTTGAAAGATCATCAGGAGTTCGTGTGGGGAACCGATCAGCAAAAAGCTTTTGAAGAAATCAAGAAATACTTGGCATCACCACGATCTGGCCGCACCCGAAAGGATTCCTTCAAATTATCGTGTCGGTGAAAAAAACCATCGAGCTGTGTTGGCGCAGAGAGATCAATGGCAAAGCGCGCAATATTTTATCTCGATCGGCGATTATTGAAATCAAATCGGTACCCTTATATAGAAAAGCTATGTCTATCATTGTATTTACTTTGCACCAAGTTAAGACATTACCTCTGGCATCAACTTGTATAATAGTATGCAAAACCGATGTCATCAAATATATCTTATCTGCGCCAATTTTGAGAGGACGACTCGAAGTGGGCATACGCCTTGACCGAAGTTCGATATACAATATGAATCGCCCAAAGTCATAAAAGGCCAGCGATGGCCTATTTCATTCTGAGACATGATACCATGGCGGGAATGGTCGATGTTGCCCTTAAGCGCTATATTTCGATGGGTCGGTTTGCGGAAGGAGCGGAATAGGTGTTGTCTTGATTTCTCCAAAAGGGTATAGCATCGAATTTGCATATCGGCTTAATAGCCGATGCTCCAATAATCAAAATGAATCGAGGCATTACTCAAGGGACTTGGATTGTTAGAAAGTATCGAGTGGCGATGTAGAAGCATTCGGAGATTCATTATTAATCGTTCAACAAGTAAAAGGGAGTTCGATGCAACGACGAAGTATTAGGCAAATATTTGGAGCATTGCTATAACACTATAGAAACATTTACTACATTTTCTATCGACCATGTACCCCGAGGGTGAACAATAGAGCCAATCGTTAGCCCAAGCTGCATCGAAGCTGAGAGAAGATAGCCGATATGAGATATTAGATTCAATCGACAAAACAGTGCTTTGTGTGTCGACATCACCGATTGGAGAACAGAAATAAAAGCTTACCTGACGGACCCATCGAGACCTACTGCACGAAAGGTTCGACAGCAGGCTTTGAAATATGTCTTGATGGAAGATAAGCTGTATTATCGGACCTGGAAGGATTACTTCTGCGGTGTCTAGGTGATGAAGAAGCAAAGATGGCTATGGGTGAGGTCCATGAGGGAATTTGTGGTGCACATCAATCGGCTCACAAGATGAAATGGGTATTGAGGAGGACAGGATACTTTTGGCCGACGATGTTAGAAGACTGCTTCAAGTACTACAAAGGGTGCCAAAGTTGTCAAAGTTTGGGAATGTGCGACTTGCACCACATCGGCTCTACATCCGATTATTAAACCATGGCCGTTCAGAGGATGGGGATAGGCGTGTCGGCCAAATATTTCGACATCAAGCAAAGGCCATAAGTTCATCCTTGCAGCTACAGACTATTTTTCAAAATGGGTCGAAGCCGTTCCACTCAAAAAAGTCACCAGTACAGAAGCAATCGGCTTTGTTAATGAACACATTATCCATCGATTTGGCATTCCTCAGACTATCACAACCGATCAAGGAACTGTGTTCATGTCTAACGATTTTAAAAGTTTTGCAGAAAGTTTGGGCATCAGATTGCTTAACTCGTCGCCATATTACGCTCAGGCTAATGGACAAGCCGAGTCGTCCAATAAGACTTTGATCAAATTGATCAAAAGAAAAATTGATGAAAAGCCTCGAACTTGGCATACTCTGTTGTCGAGTCTCTATGGGCTTATCGGTGGCTTTTCACGAACAACCAAGTTAACACCATATCGGTTGGTGTATGGTCAAGAGGCGGTGTTGCGTAGAAATAAGCGTTGAATCGATCACGAGTAGCAAGCGAGAATAATCTAAAAGCCGATTTAATACAAGGAATTGATCTTTGTACAATTTGGATGACTTGGCGAATTAAAATTTGGTTACTCAATCGGCTTAAGAGAAATAAAGAGAGTTGCAAGGGCATATAATAAAAAGTTGTCAGAAGAGATTTAATGAAGCCGATTTAGTTTGGAAAGCGATATTGCCGATTGGTTCCAAAGATAACCGATTCGGTAAATGGTCGCCTACTTGGGAAGGACCATATAAAATAAATCGGCTTGTTGGTGGAAACGCATATATACCGAAACACTTGAAGGGTTGATATTGCGAAGGCAATCAGCGGAAAATATCTAAGCGGTACTACCTAGCGTTTGGATCGGTGCATAACGAGTGCGCAAAGAAACATTGAGAAGTGAATCGGTTAAAGATAGCCGATTAAACAAAATAAGATAAAATCGGTTAAGCGGCCGATTGAAAGTTCTGGCGTACAAAAGCAACATTTACATTGTTTCATCACAAGCGGAAGAACATTGAATTGGCGGGATCACGGTCCGATCCGTGAGTCTAGCGCCTAGACACGATAATCTTTGCGAGAACTTTGGCGGCGTTTGGTGATGCCACACACGGATCTTCGCCGACTTTGGCATTTCACGGGGTGAAACAACCTTGGCGATTGATCCTCGACCTTCCATATGACTTGGTGATATTGTTCTTCTGATCCTTCAAAACTGAGGCTATTGCATTTGAATTGATCAGGGCATCGGCCAGCTGTTCATTCACCTTGGCCAATTCTTCCTCAAGCCGTTTCTTGGTTTGTTCTAGCCTTTGAGCGGAAGACTTGGCGGCCATGAAAGACGCAGCAGTTTCATCGTACTTTTTCTTCTCGGCTTTAGCTTCAGCAATCAGTTTATCCAAGCGGCGCTGATCGACTTCTTGGGCTTGGCGCTGGGCGATCCTGGCGTTAGCAGCGTCAACTTCCGCTTTCTTCTCGTCTAAATGGCATACATTCAGAAGAGCGCTCATGGCTGCGTCAGGAAGATCGGCTTCAACGGCGGCCATAGCATCACGGATGGGTTGACAGTTGGCGATATAAACGCCTCCCGAAGTTATCTCCATGAATAGCCGATTCAGCTTCTCTTGCATGTTGGGCGCTGACTTAACTACGGAAGCCGATGCCTTCATGGAGACATCCAGGATGTTTCGAATATCCTCGGGGTAACTATCGGTCGCCATCACCTCCGGATCGACTAGTTCATCCAAGGTGAACCCGAGAAGGTCGGACAAGCCATCCGGGACAACGTCGGGTGATGGAAGAGTTGACCGGACAGGAGATGGAGGAGTTGGAGGTTTGAAGCGCGGGGAGACGATGAGAAGCACCACGAAGATCGACCAGCGTCTGGCCTCTTGAATGGGCGCTATCTCGGTGAAAAAAGGAAATATTACGAAGTTAGAAAATTAAGATTGATAATTTTCTAAGATATAAGACTAAGCTCTTCTTGCATTTAAAGCCGATAAGTGAGGAGAGCTTTGGTAGCTTTGTTCTTTCGCGTTTGGTTGTCTTTTGGCGGAACCTTAGTAGACTTGGGTTTTTCGAAAAAATCAAACCACAAGATGAGCAAAAATATAAGCGTGAAGTATTTATCGGCTACAAATAAAAACTCACTTGACTTCCTTTCTTTTTCAAGCTCGATAGGGAAGAATTTATTCCTCCAAGGAACCGAACCCATCAAAATGTTTGGTGAATGGGGCGTTTCCTTTTGACCCACCAAATAGATAAGTCAATGATAGCCTTGCTCCTGCGCAGACCGCCAAACAAAATGCGAAGTAATTAGAAGACAAGTGGTCACAAATTTGCAAGTATGAAATTGTATGAAAAAAGCCGATACCTCTCGCCTCACGGACGAGTTAGTATAACTTGATGAGCCGGGAGGATCCGAGCTATCTTCACTAAATTGCTTCTTTGCTAGAAACTACCGCTCGGCTCATGGAAATCGGGAAGGAATTTTTCTATAATAGCCGATTTGAGTACGATCCAAGAAAAGAGCCTCGATACAAGTGACCACCAAGCGAGAAATGGCTTGCTCGGCGAGAATTGAGGAAAAAGTGTAAATCGAGAATTTGAAACTCATCGGCTAGTTCCAAAATTAAGTCTGCGGTACATTCCGTTTGTCACTTTAGCTCGGGCTCAAGACAACCAAGAAGTGGCAAAGATGGTATGACTTGACCAAAGCCTAAGCGGCGGGCATATCTTACCGAAGGATGATAGAATTCGTCGGCGACTTTGGAATGTCTGTTTGGGAGTTCAAGCCGACATGAAGAATACAAGGTGAAATAAAAATCGGTATAAGTCCAAAGTCGACGCGGCATTAAGGAGCTATCGACATCAAGTGAAGGAATGAAGGCCATTGAAAATCGGCTGCGTTACTATAGGGGAAGAAATCTTGCTGACCAAAAGTTGTGCTATCCAGAAGCAGGAAAAAGGACAGATATTTCTTGAAGTCGGCCGGTGTGATTCTGACATCTCCACTAGAACACATCACGAGCCTCTCTCCAAGCGATCGGCTAGCCCTGTATTGAGGGGTAGTGCCTTCTGGATAATCCTCGCGAGGGAAAGCTGTGTCCTCCAGGTGCTCCGAAATCAATGATCGGCCAAACATACTATAAAGCCACAGCTGAATAAACCACAATGGGCCACCAACGTTGCCAACTACAAATTGACCAAATCGAAAAAAATTAAACCGATAACATGCATCATCGATAGAGCGGCTCAAGGAAAATTTTTCCTAGTGCAAGCCGACGGCCGTTCACCACCGCTACTCCAATATCGATAAACTTGTGTTGGACCTAGAGGCGCATACAAAAAAGAAACCGATCCACCACAAGTTTAGAAAAATTGCATGCTCCTCATCCGATACCACCATTCACTTTATTATTATGTTGAATGTATTTTGTCCATCCTTCGCCCTTGGATCGGATTAACTTGTCTTGAGGCTTGCCACTAAAAGCGATAATTGGTCACCATCGGGCCTAAAGCGAAGATAATTACGCTACATCTAAAAGTGTTGGGCGATGGGACGGTCCGGAAAAAGGAAAGCATTAAGAGTGTCCGACCAAAAATAACGGTAGTAGCCACCAAGGGCTCATTGGCCGGGGTTTGCGAGACTCAATGGAAGACACTCGGCTATACCCATATTTTCCCATTCGGACCTCTTTTGAGCGATACTCTTATGAACCAACTTCTCCGGCCTTTAAGCTACATTGGCCATGCCCTAAAGCTTTTTCCCAATTCCGTTATGTTATAATTTTTAGCCGATAAGGGAAGTCTAGGATTTCTTCATTGATTCTGATGTCGGCGATCGAAGTTCCTCTCGGTCCTAGGTAGAATTGATCTTCGCTTTCGAGAATTGGAATTAGTACGAGAAGGATCAATTCATGGATTGGAGGAAAGGGTCTTGGTTCTTTGTACGTAAGAGTTGGAGCGAAGAGTTGATCGGAAAATGAAAGCCGATTGCGGGAGTTTCGAGAGCAGAAAGCGTGAAAATGATCGTGGGGTCCCGATATATATATACGGTAAAAAATAAAAATGGCGGAAATGAATTGAGGCGACACGCCATTAAACCGCACCGAGATTTTTACGGCACGATTAAAACAAGTGGTTCTTTGGAATAGTACTTTTCTGGCGGCAAAAGAAGCCGATGAATTTTTAGAAGATAACAAGTTATCTTCCAAAATGGGGGCATATGTTTACACCAATTTTTGGTAAGATCTGAGAGGCGGTAGGAAAAACATGAGTTTGGATCTGATCTGAAGCACCCGGAAGAGTTTTGGATAATGCAGATGATATTTGGAAGCGAGTCGGTAGGAAACTCTGGCGATTCGGACTACGTTGTCGTGTTGGATTAAGACTCGGATCGGCTAAGCGGGTATATAAAGCGCGCCAAGGTCGCTTGAAGAAGCATCAACAACAATCAACACATCTACCGACTTTTACTTTCCGTAGTTCTTAGTCTTTTTAGCATTGTAATCTTTCCTCGTAAGTCGACATCGATCAAATAAAGTTGCGTATCGCCGATTGTTTGATCGTCATTGGCTTTTTCAGTTTGATTTATTACGTCTTGTTGTGCATCGCCTTTTGAAATTGATCTACCTTTTACCCTCGGATTAGTCTTAGTCGACTAGTCTATTTACCTTTCTAATCGGCTTCCTGGCTGATTCTTGATTTTTAGCCGATTCGTCCCGAGGATCGACTTGGTTGAATTTTACAACTATTTCCCTTATCGATTGCGAGGTCAAATCGATTGCACGCCTTCAGCTTACACTTGAACCCTTGTTAAATGGGTGTGTTGCAACGTAAACCCTCTTCACGTTTTTGGCGTCAACAATAAGTTATGAAGAAACTTCACTAGCCACATCCCATTTTTTCAATGAGTATCATTTCCTATGACAATTTCGTTGAAATTACGAGTTTAGTGAAATCATGGTCATCTGTCAAAAAATCGGGTTTTTGATCTTGCAAATCATCCACTTCTTCAAGAATCTAATCGCCTAACATATAGGGTTTTTCTCAATAAACTCCTTAATGTATTCCTCTTATCATTTTCAGGGATCTGAAGACCTCAAACCTTTTGCTGAATAACCGTGGTGAGTTGAAAATATGTGATTTTGGATTGTCTCATCAATATGGGAGCCCATTAAAACCTTATACTCAATTGGTTGTGACTTTGTGGTACAGGTAGGTCATCGCCTAACATCAGATTCCTCAGCAGTGTTTTGACATTCTTCTTAAATTATTCACCGTAAGTTCCTTTTTATCAATCAGACTTATCATTTTGCTCCTTCTGGCTATAGGTCACCAGAATTATTGTTAGGAACAAAGGAATATTCTACTGCTATTGATATGTGGTCAGTGGGCTGCATAATGGCAAAGCTTCTGGCCAAAGAACCATTGTTCAATGGAAAAACTGAGTTAATTTCTATCCAACTTTTTTTGCTGACCAGAACAAACAAATCATACTCATTTATAGGTGAACGAAACCGGAATATTTACTTTCTACTACTCTTGTAAAGATCTTCTTGACATAATTTCAAATGTTTTACCTATTAAATGCCTCTTTAGAACTTGTTGTTCTGACCAGTAATTTTCCTTCCATATTATGCTTCAACAAATTTGCAACTGGCAGTAGCTTTACAAACAAGAAAAAAATGACAACCGTTTTGCTAATCTTTGTGCAGCTACCAGTCAACTCTAAAACAGCTCTTCCAGGAGTCAAACAACCGTAAGTGTCTCCATATATACTTGCATTTGTTGTTGTGCTGAGTGAATATAATTTGTATGACAAAATTCCTATTTTTGATCTTTTTCAGATACAACGAGTTAAGGAGAAGTTCAATTGCATCTTTTTGGGCATCCACTCTGTGCGAAGCTAGTTTTGATCTGTTGAATAGATTTGTTAACTTACGATCTGATAAGGTAATGCCAAAAAACCTTGATGCAAGCGAGGAAGGGTGAGAAGAACCGTAGAAGAAAGACTTGATCGGGAAAAGCTATAGAGCGACCTTTGAAGCGAGAACTAGGCGATGTAGAGAATGTAAATGTGGAACTCACTAAGGCAAGCTATATCATATTTACTTAATTGATCAAGAAATGTCTAAAGTTTTTCCTTGTACTGCTACTTTTGGTGCTAAAGTGATCCCTCTACTCGTGTGTCCATCTCATTGTTCCATGTCCTCTGTAAAGATTTGAGTGTGTTTGTGTAATTTCTCATAAGTTATTACAGTATTCAAGGCTCTTCTGTCCACATCTTGTATACAACTTAATCAGCCTCTTATATTATTTGACCATTGAATCGGTTTAATTCTTTTACAGACATGTATTTTTAGAGGTTGACATCTATTATGCGGCATCTATTTTTACAAGCATAGATGTTACACCACGTATACAACTTAATTGTACACTTCTAGCAATGGCGAGTAATGTGACTTTTCTTCCACTACTAGCACCCTTTACCATAACTTCTGCGTCTTGCAATCCTTTCATATGACTTCTATATGAGATGAACAATGGAGAAATTCCACATCCTCATTTCTCTGTTGATTGTTCCGCCGCATTGCTCTGCCCTACTATAACTTTTGTTGGAGTCTTGGCGTACATGCATGAGGAGTCCTGGGCTCAACTGCCTTTGCTCACGAAGAGCCAAGAACGACTTGCATGCATACAGTGCTAATTAATTGTGCATGGCCAACGAGGAGTCCTGGCGTACATGCATGAGGAGTCTTGGGCTGGGAAACATCAAGCGACTTGCATGCATGCAGTGCTAATTAATTGTGCATGGCCAACGAGGAGTCCTGGCGTACATGCATGAGGAGTCCTGGGCTGGGAAACATCAAGCGACTTGCATGCATGCAGTGCTAATTAATTGTGCATGGCCAACGAGGAGTCCTGGCGTACATGCATGAGGAGTCCTGGGCTGGGAAACATCAAGCGAAAGGCTTCAATCCAAACATAGGAAAAGCTTGGAAGCCACACCGACCCATCAAGTGAAACGTGAGAAGTTCTGGCGCGTGAGGAGTCCTGGCGTGTGACGCTTCGCGAGTCGTGGACTCATCACCGCCCCACCATCTGCTGCAGGCCAAGCGTCCCAAGGAGTCAAGGACGCCAGGACGGGCGACGCTCACGCCGTCACGCGCCGAGCCACCGACGCCGCATATAATAACTTTATGCACTTGTTTATGTAATCAACGATATAATAACTCTCTGTATCTTTCTTTTGTGCTTCTATCATAATCACATCTTACTACACTTGATTACCAAAACATATAACACATTTTGCTTATTTGAATTGTATTACTAAATATATATCGCCATAGCATTAGCACGGGCATTATACTAGTATATATTGGTGGGCTAGATTATAAGAATCCGGCTATTTATTTTATTCTGCTTTTAGAGCTAGAATTCAAAATCAAAAGAAAAATAAACAAGTAAGTTAACCCTGACTACGCGATTTGCTAATCTTAATCTCATTGTCGTGGGGCCCACCTGTCAGGAGACGGGAAATAGCCAAATAGGGGACATCGGTGGCGCCATGGCCGAGCTCGCTTGCCGACGGGAGTGACTTCGGCAAGGAAATATCATGGCTTCGGCACGCGAGTGACTGGAACTTTGGAAGCAGAAATAGGGCACGGGACCATATGGTCACCGGCGTCGAGCCAGCGACGAGGAAACTCCTGCGGCGATCTAAATGGAGTAGCGAAAAAGCACGAGTGAGGTCCCAGAAGCCCACTCGAGGGGTCGACACCGACGGAGGGGCACAACGGCGGTCGGGCGGTGAGTGGCGGCGGCGGCGGCGGAGACAAGGTACAGACGACCATCCTCCTCGGCAACGGGAAACTGAAATTGAGTTGTGCGTTAGGCCAAGGGGAGCATGGAGATTGCTAAAACGATATCGGAGAGGGCGGGAACTCACCGGAGTGGTGTCTACGGCGGTGGCGGTCGGACATGAGGAAGATGAAGTGGCCTTGGTGCTATACTGCATGGAGCACCAAATTGACTTAGGGGTTGGGATCCGTGGGAAAATCGGTGCAAGCTGACGCGGTTTTCGTTCTTGGAAACTCACCGATGGAGTCGCAACACGGCGGAGCGCGTCCATCGGAACCAAGAGCGGCGGCCTCGTTCAGGCCAGAAGAGAGGGATTCAGAGGGAGCCCTTACGGAGTGAAATGTAGGGCGAGGTGGGACGAGGATGAATGACAGCTCGGGCTAGGCTATTTATAACCGGAACGGTGGGAATCGTTCACGAGGCCATGCGGCTGCGAGCGTTGAGCTGCTGGAAAAAGGAGGGAGAAGGGAATAGACGAGTGTGTGCGGTGGTGGGGGGTCGGGGGACGATCCTGACGGGTGGGGTCATCGGCCCGCGTGTCGGTGAGGGAAAGAGAGTGACGAGGGAGGATGAGTGATACCAAAATACGCAAACCAATAGGAGAAGGCGGGTTTCGGACGCAGCTCGTGTGAGGATGGCATCTGGCCGGGAATGTGCCAGAAGCAGGGTTTTAAAAACTGAATTTTAAAAACTGGTTTGGTTTTCGTACCGTAAAAATCGTTCGAAAATCGTTAAAAACCGAAGGGTTAAGAAATAAAAAAATTTAAAAAAAATCGAAAACCATTCGGTTTTTAACGAAAAACTGCTCATTTTCATCGAAAACCGACATGACCAATTGAATGTTCTTTAAAATTTGTTTTTGAGTGGTTTTCAATGAAACCGTCTTGAACCGGAGCAGTAAGGTCGAAAACCACGTTTTTCGAGCGGTTTTCGTTTTTCGTTGGTTTTGTTAACCATGGCCAGAAGTGAGGATGGGTTAAGCCTGTGTTACTGCTTTTCCGCATGCAGGATGAGTTAGAGATTTAAATTTCATTTTTGATTTTAGGAAATACATAATCTTATGGACGAAGTTTGTGCGTAAGTTCTTTGATGATAATCTAAAGTAGATTGGGGGATATGTTCCAAAATTGAAAAATCAGAGTGGAAATTTGGGGTATCTATTTCAAGATTGGATTGCATTAATGGACTTGCCCTGTTAGTTGCTAATTAGGAAAAAATGAATAATTTTGCACAAACAAACACTTTATATATGGATTCAACTAAAAATATATATATGTAACATTTTGTGGATTTCGAGAAGAGGCATTTTCATCCAAGATGTTTGTTAAATCAGTTCAATGTAATATAGATGGATGTAATGCATTTGTATTGATTAGCCATATACATATTTGTATTTATCTTTGTCCAAACATAACCCTTTTTGCTGTAGATATGTTATTAGTTTTTGATTTTGAGCTACTACTATTATGATTGTTTTCTTGTGGGAAAAACATGTTATATACCATGCATTAAAAAATATTGCTACTGAATATCATTGTCATTTTTGTTTTTGTTGCAACATGGGTTGCACTTATTTGTTACTTTGCATTTTCACAGTGCCTTAGAACAATTTATAAATTTGGGATAGATTATATTAAGGGCTTGTTTAGCAGAACTCCAAATTCTGATTCTCTAGCTCCAACTCCTGATTCTCTATAGAATCAATTCTCTGATGGAAGTGATTACTATCTGAAAAATAATTATAAACTTGGTGAAGAGGTTCATAACTGGAAGGTTGTGAATTAGGTGGGAAGCAGGTTTTTTTAGCTCCTAGACTGCAAGTAAAAAAATATGAACCACTTCCTCGGGTTTCTATGTGAAGCTGGTTGATTTTTTCTTATTTGTTAGAGCTCAGCTAGAAGCTCTGCCAAACATAACTATAACACCGCGGTGCTGGGCACGTATGTGTGTGCATATATATATATATATATACACGATGGTGTCGGCAACGTGACATCTGCGCGCAAGCAAGGCAAATCGATTTACATGCCGTGTTCCAACTTGTGAGGATCGGATCACAGCAGCTTCGGTGGGAGGCAGTAGCAGATGTGGTTCGCAGGGAGCTCGCCGTCGCCGTCGGTCGCGGTGCTGATCGAGCCCGTACGCAACACCAACACATGCCCGGTCGCGATCGCCGATTGCAACCTGTCGACCTTCACCGCAGCGCAGGCTCAGCAAATATCGCTTTGCTTCGGCGACGGCTCACGTACGTGCGCGGGTACGATTAGCAAGAAAAAAAAAGGAACGACACAAAACGCACGCGGTACGCGTGTCTGCAGAAACCATGAAATTAATATGTTCACCCAGCCCAGTAGGCAAACCGAACATGGTTCTTGTTCCGGCGCGCGAGGTGCTTACTCAGTCCGGTGAAGTTTGTAATTAAGCCATCTTTTTTTGTAGATCTAGAAGATTGGTTAACCATAATTATTATCTGTAAGCATTATATATATATACATATATATATATATATATATATCAAGTAAATTTAGATATTTATAAGGGGCATAAAATAAAAGTCACACTATTTTATATTGAAATATTAAATATGCAGTATATTTATAAATAAAAGCTATTAACTAACAAATAGGTCCAGTAGATTTGATCCGATGAAGTTCCAATTAAGCGGTGGCCACTACTACAGCGAGGCTTATATCAGACGCCTTACGATCACGACGGTTTTGAAAAACCGCTCGTAATATGGAACATCACAGACGGTTATGTACTCAAACCGTCGATGCATATATCGAGACGGTTTTATATTACGGCCGTCGTGATACAAGAAATATCACAGACGGTTTCTAAATATAACCGTGCGTGATGGCTACAATACTCATTACAGGCGGTTTGAACTAAAACTGCTCAGGATTTCCTGAATGGTTATATAACACAACCGTCTGTAATATCTCTGATAATCATTACAGACGGTTATATTTAGAAACCGTCTGCGATATTTTTGTATCACGACGCGTCGTAATATAAAACCGTCGTGATAATACCATCTCCGTAAAACAGAGCCTCGATCCATCCACTTCGTTTATAGGGTTTGGTTTCTATGCTAAGTGGCGATTTGTGGAAGTGAGGCGATTTTTGAAAGAAAGCCATTGATTTGAAGGGTGATATTAGATTCATTTGATTTTTGTGATCTAAGGTTAGTAATGAGTTCTCTAATTGCATGCGCATCGAATTCAAAATCTAGGTTTGTTAGGACAGAATTAATTTAAAGATTGTTTGATTAGATCTAGTTTAATTGTAGCTGGATCCATATGTTGTTTATGATATTTGGTTAGTAATGTGTTTTAATTGCATTATATTCAACATCTATCTTGATAAGGAAGGAATTTGATAATTTTTTTAGATCTAGCTTGTAGAACCATGTGTTGGTTGTTTGATGTATAAGGTTAGCTAGTAATGGTTCTATTTGTATAATATAATATTCGATCATGATGTAGCTATCTAGCTTGTTAAGGATAGAATTTAAAGATTGTTTAGATCTAGCTTATAGATCAATTCAAGTCTTTTGGTGATGTAAGGTTAGTAATGGGTTCTAATTTCATTATTATATTGAAGATTAATTTGAATTGTATTAATTATTTCTTTGTGATGTAATTAAGGTATGTAATTGCATAATTAGTTTAAGAATGTGTGCATCGCCCTACACCGGTGCATTAATATTTAACACAAAGTGTTACATGTGTAGCGTAGATGGATCGAAGTCGGATGTCTGTGAGAACCGTCTGAGTCTTGAGTACCTTAATGGCGTCTCCACTTTCAAAAGAGCTGCAGAGGAGGATATGTTTAATAAGGGGTGCAATTCATGTCATGTCCGTGCATTGATTGCGAAAATCAAGATGTTTGAAACTTCGGTATGGATCGAAACACACTTGATTCGAAAGGGTTTCAAAAGGGCTATACATGTTGGACCACCATGGCGAAGAGCATAATATACGAGAAGCGACAAGTAGTGTTAATATAAATCGGCGATGTCAATGATATGTCGGATGATCATATCGATTGTGCCCGATGAGGACAAAGTTGCACGATGACAATTTGGATCGAGATGCTACGGGATGCGAAGAAACCTTGATGACGAGGGAATATGGAGTTCGAGGGCTTAATGGAGGACTCGGAGAAACCTTTGTTCGCGGGGTGCAAGTTGAAATACACAAGGTTATCATCCGTGCTTCAACTACTCAAATTGAAGGCAAGCAACGGTTGGTCCGACAAGAGTTTCACAATATTTATTCGTCTATTGGCGGACATGCTTCGAGAGGGAAACGAGTTGCCGACAAGCACCTACAAAGCCAAGCGTGTTCTTTGTCCTTTGGGAATGGAAGTAGAAAGAATACATGCATGTCCAAACGATCAGATATCTGTCACATAAAGAGTACACAAACTTGCATAGATGTCCGTGTGCAACGATCCCGATACAAGCGTAAGAGTCATTCAGATGATGATGGCGAGAGCATTAAGGTGAAAAAGGTCCTCCACTAAGGTGGCATGGTATCTGCTGTAAATCCCGTTTGAAGCGTTTGTTTGCGAACCCAAAGGAGGCAAAAGCTGTTGCGTTGGCACTTTGAGGAGCGTAAGAATGATGGAATGCTAAGGCACCTGCCGATTCCATCTAGTGGAGAAACATCGACAGAGCTTTCAAGAATTCGGTGCGGATCCGAGAAATATAAGGTTTGGATTGAGTACGATGGAATGAATCCTTTCGGTAACATGAGCAGCGTAGATAGCACTTGGCCGTAAATCTCTGTATCTACAACCTTCCTCCTTGGTTGTGTATGAAGCGAAAGTACATTATGTTGTCTCATGCTTATCCAAGGACCGAAACAACACAGGGAGCGATATTGATGTGTACCTAGCTCCATTGGTGGAAGATCTAAAACACCGTGGGTTCTTAGGTACACGATGGGATGCGCATAAACGAGAGAACTTTAATTTGCACCGCTTGTTGTTACTCGCACCATAAATGATTACCTGCCCTTGCTAACTGTCGGGCCGAGTACAAAAGGAACCAAAGCACGCACTCACTTTGCTTAGATGATCTGAGAGTTTATGGTGAATCACTCCATAAATCGTGTACATGCGTCATCGTAGGTTCCTTCGAGAAATCACCCATATCGCAAGATGAAGCAACTTTTCGACGGAAGGAACGAAAATGGTTCAGCTCAAAGGCGTTTGGCGGAGAGATGTTCATGACATTATTAAGGATTTGGATGTTGCGTATGGAAAGGGGCGTAAATCAAGTACCCGTGAAAAGAGCATGTGGAAGAAGAGATCAATATTCGGGACCTACCTTACTAGGAGCACCTAGAAGTTCGCCCTTTGCATCGATGTCATGCACGTGAGAAGAATGTCCGTGACGGCGTGATTGGTCTCTTACTCAACATTAAGGGTAAAACAAAGGATGGTATCAACGCACGGCTTGACTTGGTCGATATGGGCATAAGACACGAGTTAGCACCGAAAGAGACCGATAAAGGCCGTGACGTGCTTGGAACACCGCTGCTATACTCTGTCAAAGGCCGAAGAACTGAATCGTGCGGTGCTTGCATGGTGTGAAAGTTCCGTCCTGCACTCCTCCAACATGAAGAGACTTGTTTCGTTGGAAGATTTGAAATTAACCGCATGAAGTCTCATGATTGTCACGTCTTGATGACACAAATGCTCCTGTCGCAATTAGAAGTATTTTGCGGGCCAAGATCCGAGAGACAATCACTAGGTCAGTGTTATTTCTTTAACACAATCGCTCGAAGGTCATCGATCCCGAAGGACTAGATGCTCTGCAAGTCGAGGTGGTGATGACTCTATGTAATCTTGAGATGTATTTCCCTCCATCATTTTTCGATATCATGGTCCATCTCATTGTTCACCTTGTGACGAGATAAAGATATGCGGCCGGTGTTCTCGTAGCATGTACCCGTTCGAGAGGTACATGGGAATTCTCAAGTCTTACGTACGGAATCGATCTCGTCCGGAGGGTAGCATTGTCGAAGGTTATGCAACAGAAGAGGCCGTCGAGTTCTGCGTCGATTACATGGCCCAAGTCGAACCAATAGGTGTGTCTCGATCTCGCCATGAGGGAGGCTCGAGTGTCGGGACCATCGGAAGGAAAGCAATCACGCTGATTCGGTTGCGTATGCTCGAGCCCATTTCACGGTTTTGCAACACATGGTCAGTAGTGTCCGCCTATATCGCCGAGCACAAGCAATGGCTAAGGCAAGAGAATCCAAAGACGGCATGAGTCTTGGATCACGAGACAACATAACCTTGATTCAACAAATGGTTGAAGGAGCGACCTATCACTTGGGAGCTCGTCGGATGACACGCCGACATGGTTGGCAAAAGGACCAACTTTTACGGTTGTCACATGGAAAGGATATGACTTAAATGGGTACACATTTTACACGAGAGATCGAGGATATGAAGAGCACAAACCGTAACAGCGGTGTCCGTGATAGATGCATTCAATAATACCGCTTGGGTTGACGAGGAGCTCCTACTATGGGTTCATAGAGGAGATATGGGAGCTCGACTACGTACTTTTCAAGATTCCCTATTTGGTGCCGTTGGGTCCACCTCCGGCCGACGTGAAGGTTGACAAGAATGGCATCACTCTCAGAGACCTCGAGCGTGTGGATACCAAGATGAACCATTCGTATCGCTAACCAAGTTGTTCAAGTCTTCTATGTAACCGAATTGTCCAACAAGAAGCGCCACGTAGTTCTTCAGGAAAAAGGAGAATTGTCGGAGTTGAGAATGTAGTAGATGAGGAAGAGTACAATCAATTTGATGAGTTGCCACCTATCGGAAATGACATCCCGGTCCTAGAAGAACAACATGAGGAAGCAAGCTACACACGTCGATCATCATGAAGGGCTAATTTTCATACAAAAGAATAAGCATGTGGTGGTGTAGTTATGAGAAGGGTGCATTGTCATCATGCTTACTAATTTTCATGTGTAATAATATTACATTAATGCTATTGTAAAGATGATACGACCCATCATGCTTTGTACATATGATTGTGATGATCTTTGTAAGTAGCTTGTGAAGCATCTGGATTGATGGAAAAGATGCAAGTATAAGAGCACGTATTTATTCCTTAATATCAATATGATTCCAAATACATGATTCAAAGATGGCCATTCAGACCTAATTGATGACAAGAAATAAATTATGTAGACTATGGCAAACAAGAATAGAATCATGTCTACTTTGGCAATATGGAAATAGTTGTATGTGATTGCTCTCAGATTTTAGGGTTTGAATTGAGGATTAGAATCTCCACATCAACCACAAGATCTATATTCATTAAAGACAACTTTCCCGTAAGATACAACAAAGTGGCATGCACAAGAGTCGATGAATCGAACAAACAAGTGAATGTCGATGAACAGTACATATCACGAGCGGATCCTTAACATAACGATGCAGGATGTTATTTGTCATGACGGTTATGTTACCTAACCGCTCGTGATATCTCAACATCGAGACGGTTCTATTATATAACCGTCTGTGATATCACAACATCACGAGCGGTTCTATTATATAACCGTCAGTGATATCTCAACATCACTGAGCCGTTATATTATAGAACCGCTCAGGATAATACATCCTGTTGTTATATTATAGAGCCGTCTGTGATGTGCTCTCCTCTATATATCTCCCGCGCGCGCATGGCTAATTCACAGTGGCAAACCCTAACCCTTTGAGACGTACGTTTTGTCTCCCGCGGCGGCCTCCCCCTGGGCGTCCTCCCCCTCCTGGTGTTCTCCCCCTGGGCGTCCTCCCCCTCCCGGCGTCCTCCCCCGGCCTCGGCGTCCTCCCCCTCCCGGCGTCCTCCCCCGGCCTCGGCGTCCTCCCCCTCGGCGTCCTCCCCCTCGGCTGTGTTCTTGTGCATCTCGGGCTTCAATTGTGAGTATTTCTGGGGGACTAGCCATCGAGCTAGAGACCGTTTCTCAATCTGGAGGCACTGCCTGGCCATTTGCTCTATTTTTCGGTGTTGCTCTGCTAGTTAGTGAGTTCTGGGACACTTTCTGTGATTATTCTCGGTCTTGCAAAGGGGCCAGTCGATCTGCGGCTTGGGGACCTTGCGTGTGGGCTTAATGTTCAAGATGATTTAGGGATGGAATAGACTAATTGTGACAACAAATCTTAGGAGTCAATTTCACTTTCATATATAGATATTTGATTAGCTCTATTGCAAACTGTCTTTATATGCTTAGTTAGTGAATATTATCGCCATCGCTATTGTCATCTATCTTGCGGCTGTTCTGGTAATATTTCACTATCTTGTTTCCTTAGCATTGCTTCAGAGCATGTTATTTACTGTCCAGTAAGCTTGCTTTGAATGATTCACTATTCTTGTGCATATAAGATAACCAATTGAGTAGATTTATACTTAACTTTGTCAAGTATTAAATCATTATTGAGATAAAGTTGTCACAATCTAGTCTATTACTTGTCCATTGTGGCGAGGAGAGCCTTTTAAGGCAACCCGACATCTCGAGAACATTCAAACAATCAATATGAGCTTTATGCTAATTGCTTTATTCGTATCTGTACATGTTCATATGTGAGATCCCGAGCTTCGCTCTATTATTCATTAGCTGTCAAATGGTTGAATCCATATGTATTCTTACGCTTGTCTGCTGTGTGGATGTCCTAGTTTTAGGGAGGTCTTTGCGAAATTTTTATTAAGTTCTAAGAACCTCCTAGTTCGCTTCTTTGCTAAAAGGCTAATAACAAGCCATTTAAGCTAGTTCTTTTAAAAGGCTAATAACAAGCCATGGTATCCACAAACTCATTCACTCTAATGTGATTTTATTTGTTCTTCACTTTTAGTTACTTTGAAACTATTTTAACTTGTAAAGAAGATGTCGTCCTCTAATCCATTGTGCGAAGGACATGATGTACCCTCAAAAGAAGAATCGACCCACTGCAAGAGGACCAAACAAAAGGCCAACAGACCGATATACCATTACGTAGATCGATCCAAATGATGGGGCCCTAGAAAGCCAAAAAAGGCGGCGAATGCATTTGAGTATGTGTGGGATAGTAGCAGGAACGGGTTCGATCACGCTATCTTCCCGGAGGTTGGTGACTATTGAGGCTCGCAATGCCTTGCTAACGGAAATTCTTTCATCGTTCAACATTCGGAAGAATCCGCTCCCCTAGTGCGACGGTATGCACCGCTAGCGGCAGAAAGGCATGGAAGACCTTCAAGCATACGCTTTTAGAGACTACATCAAGAAGGATCTGGTTCCATACTCAAGCACGGGTTCATTGATGAGGAAGCGTGGGGGCGTTTTGTTGGGATGAAGACGATGCAATTAATTGCGTCAAAGTGAAGTAAACAAGGCCTTGCAAGCAAGGAACACTCACCCCCACAGACTTCGGCGCTGCCTCTGCGGGGAAGAGAGCGCAATGGGACGGGGAGGACGAGGAGGGTATCGCGCCATTTCCATCGATCACAGATCAACGTGCGTAGAGGCGGCTAAGAGCGAGGTCATTGCCACGTCCTCCACAACCGCCTCCTTTGTAAACCCAGCGACGAGGAAGTGCGCCAACGCTCGTAATATATAAATCGAACTACCAATTTTACGTAATTAGTCCATGACTTCATAAGTGAAATAACTTGTCCGGATCTTGCGGTGGCGTTGAGTACACAATCGTGCGATGGCTCTTTTTCCCGAGACAGAGAGAAAGATGCACCGTCCATAGCCTTGGGAAACAAGGAACACCACAGTCGTACAAGAGGCAAAGGGTTTTTGTTCCATGGAAAATCTGGATTCCTGCACGACTTCCACATATACCAAGTAAGAAGAGAACTAAAGCCGAGCGCGAGTCAAATCTTATAAAGAATTTGGAGGACAAGTTAAGAGGAGAGTTGAGAGAAGAGTTGAGGGAGAACGAGAGAAGAATTTTATGAAAGGATCTGAATCCTCGAGGAAAGGCTCACCAATCAAGAAAGAAATCTCGCACAAGCCCGTATATGTCCGCAAGTCACCCCCATCGCCTGTAAGAGCATTTGTGCATCTGTTGCTCCAAGTGACATAGATGAACATAGCGGGACTTATCCTCAGATGTGACATTAAGGTGGCCACGCTGCAATCTCCAAGTGAGAATTAGCAATGGCACCGTTCCTCGATGGTTGCTTGGGGCATGGCGATCCATCCCCAAAGGGACCATGGTGCACAGTACCATCATAGCGCCGGTTTCACCAAGGTCAATGTGGGCGGGGTATTTGATAGTTTCAAGATTGTCGATCTACAGAAGCCGCCAAGCGACGAGATCGTGAAACTGGGGGATGCCATTGGCACATTCATCCAATGGCCTAGCAGTGACATCTCCCTGGTCGTCCCTTCTGTCATGCAACAACCGCAACGATCTGATTCGCCTATTGTATCGCCGTCGATCGATTGGCTACCAAATCGGCGATCGTGAGAGCGACTCCACTTGATGTACATAACGTTGACCTCTTTCCCGCCCATTCTTCTCCGTGAAGGGTTCATACAAAACAAAGAAAGGCATGGGCAAACAGAAGAAAGAAAGGAAAGAACAAATCGACTATCCATCTGCTGAGTTGGCTAAACAATACAAACTAGGAGAGCCCTTACTAACGAAAGGCAGTGTAACTTCACTTAGTATACCTTGCCAACAATTGTATAATTGGTACACCCAACAAGCTAGAAAGCCAGAGCGTGAACGTACAACAAGTATCAGCGTTAAGTTCAAGTATGAACATCTATTCAACGACTCAGCGGGGGGCTTCTTCACGGTCGATTTTCTGGACTTGTTCCATCTCTACAACCTCGACGCCATCGACGCCAAGACTCATAAGATCTTTGGACCTTGTAAGTGTGTGCTATCACAGTCTACATTCGTCTAATAGTGATAAATGTCCTCCAATATATATATAATTAGCCTTTGTATATATAGATACATGCAACTTGAAGCGACCTGAGAAGAAACTATCGATCGGTTTCCTCGACCCACATATAGTCTCAAAGCAAACAATGGATGATGATATAAACATGGTCGAGAATACGCCACGAGGCATTGCTAGCACAAAAGATAAAGAACTCATACTTATACCCCATAACCCGGGGTAAGTGCTAGCATATGCTATACTTTGGTGCATCTTGTGCACACAACTCTGTTTCATTCATTGTCCATTGTGATATACCCGTAGGTTTCACTGGGTTCTAATTGTAATTGAACCAACCACAAACCGGGTTAAGTACCTTGATTCCTTACGTGGCGGAAACCACGACTTGGTACCTATCGCAAAATTACTCAGCAGGTAATCACGTTTCCTCCGTACATAACGTACATGGTCGTGTAAGTTGTTCCAGGTTTATATTGCTATTGGAATGGCTTAGGCTAACCTTTTGCGATCTTGTAGAGCGTTCAAAAAGTTGAAGGATTGGACTAAACTACAACATGATTTGGAGTTTCCGGTATCCGCTATACACAATAATCCTATATCAAACCCCGTAATAGTGACTCTAGAACTAACCGTAGGTTTTATTTGCAGTGCCACCAGCAAGGTCAGGGAAATAACCTATGTGGATTTTATGTTTGCCACAACATGCAAACCATCGTCGATACAAAAAATAACAGTACGGTTAAAACTGCGTTGATAGCGACCCATTTGAGCAACATTAGAGAGAGAGTTTGTTACTTCCTGCTCAGCCAAGTAATAAATAAAAATGGCGCGTTCCACGCGGCCTTATAACTTCTGGAGTTGTAGAATTATCAAATGGTATTCATTAATTCGGAAAATATGTCCAAAACTTGCGGTTATTCTTGTTTGTACGATTCATTGTATTGTCACATGATATTATCCTTAAAACATATTTGCTCATCTTGAATGCAACAACTTAACAATGTCTTGCTTGTTGGAACTAGATGTTTTCCTACACCCTCGTGAGAACCTCCATTATTTATGGTTTGTTGTTGAAATTTCCATCTACTTAGGTATTCTGCATCAATATTTACGATGGACGCTGGTACGCTGAAGACATGTTGTTCCCTGGTTGCCGCCTTATTTCTGCACTACACTAACGCCCACTCCGCTTCTCCCCTTCTTTCTCCATTCAAGTCGGTGTTCCAAAGTCCTTCCGTGCATGGAAGACCCGACTTGCAATCACATTTGTTCAATCTTTAATTACCCTACCTAGAGTAATCTATCAAGTACATCTACAATTTTTACCAAAGTACCATGTTCTCCCACCGTGGCACGACGGTGACGCCGCATAAGAGCATGTCGTCCGGCCATTTCAAGACCGTGGCACTACGGTGACCTCAAGCAAAGCCACTTCAGATGGCATGAAGCAAATCACACACTCTAGTGTGTCCGCTCGATGGAGAAGACCGTGGTTGTCGCCGCCGCCATGTCAAGGCGGGTCTTGGTTGATTTATTAGTCGAGTTCCATCAACATTATCATAAGAAGGAGAAAAGCACTACAAATGTTTATATTTTAAGTCTATCCCGACGGACAAATCTGCCTCAATGCATATAGGAAGTGCAGATATTCAATTACAACATCTATAATCGGTTGTGCCTTATAAATATCGCAGTAGAAATATTGATGGAAATTTCAACAACACCATAACTAATGGAGGTTCTCACCGGGGTGTGGAAAAAGGTCATCACAGCATTTGTTCTTATTTGAAACCGTCTCGTGATAAGTTTATATCACGACGGTTATGATTTGAAATCGCTCGTGATAAGTTCATATCACGCATTTGCTCGATTTGAAACCGCTCGTGATATTTAGTTATCACAGCACGGTTGTAATTTGAAACCGCTTATGATATTTAGTTATCACGACGGTTTCAAATAAGAACCGCTCAGTGATAATTAAATTTCACTGACGGTTTATTAATACAACCGCTCGTGATATATATTTTCTTAGACGGTAGAGAACCGCCTCGATGATCTCCTTCATCACAGACTTATTAGCATCGACGGTTCACAAAACTGCTCTCGATGACGCTTATAACCGCCTGTGATGATGTTTTCTGTAGTAGTGGGCATGCCAAGCAACGGGTGAACGTGATTTTTTTTCTTATTTTACGGTAATACTCTGTCCAGTTACGAATAATTATTATTTTGGATATATGTATAGTTAAACTTTTAAAACTTTGACTGCTAATATGTTTTTAAAAATTTAAATTACATATAAGAAAATAATATGTGTAGATTTGTCTCGAAAAATACTTTCATAATATTATAATTATATTGTGTTTTATAAATATATCATAATAGAAATTATTGATCAAATATATGTTTTGAAGACTATGTTAATATTTAAAATGATAACTACTTATGAAGTAATAAGAAAAGAAAAGGAGATGTGATATACGATGCGTACAAACGGTAAACGGTCCACGTGATGTTTGAGCAAACACATCGGTAAAGGAGCAGGTCCGTCCATAATCACAAAAGGATGATTATTTGCGTGCCTTTGCTAGCCGTGTATTTGATTTCTTGGATTCTCGGTAGACGTTATTTTAGTTTCATGTATTTTTACTAAGATATATCTAGTAAAAAGCCACATCGAAATTATTGAATTAATGGCATGTGTTTAAGAATAAATTTAAAAGTTAGAATAATATGTATTTACGAACGGATGAAGTATTTATTTATACACATATTGACTTGCTCTAAGATAGAGACGACACTTGTTAATAGCACACACAGATGTACTAGTCAAATACTTCGTTCCCGTATAAATGTCATTATAGGTTCTTATGCATCTACTAAGTTATATGTACAAAAGACTGTAGTATTCTCGTTCATAATATTCCTTAATTACTTTTTGGACAGTGTGTTACTTCAGGCCATAGTAGTAATTACTTCATAAATGGCTAAATAGGAGAGATATATAAGGAAAAGATAGTATAAAGTCACATCAAAATCATAGAATGACTAGAACTGAGCCGTAACTCAGTGGTCGTGACTGTCGTCGAGCGGCACTCCCGCTTGGGTTCGATCCTTTGATCGAAAGTGGTGTGTATCACCAATGTAATTTAAAAAAGGGGTACACATGCGTGCATGTTAAGTAAGTGCGTTCCCGCGTTCTAGACATCGTGGAGCTTTCGATTACTTCCTTAGCATGTGTAGAATGCTCTACTTATTTAGGGTTAAAATTTGAAAGCTAGAATGACATTTATGTTCAGACGGAGGGAGTGTATACTAGCTTGATAGACACACATACATGCGTAGATGGCAACCGGCGGGCAGGAGTACGCACGACAGCGTCTCCATGCGGCGGTGGCGCAACAGGGGCTAGGTAACTAATCCAGCCCCACGTGAGCGCGAATCGTTCCTCCCTCCCTTGTCGCTGCTGCTGGCCGGCTTGATAATCAGCTAATCTAGCTCTATTGATCGATGGGCGGAGAAAAAGATTCACCGTCG
Source organism: Guadua angustifolia (assembly GCA_036346375.1). Classification (NCBI taxonomy): domain Eukaryota; kingdom Viridiplantae; phylum Streptophyta; class Magnoliopsida; order Poales; family Poaceae; genus Guadua; species Guadua angustifolia. The sequence goes on along the minus strand of CM070518.1, from coordinate 20,737,636 downwards.
ATGCACGATGGAGGCACGCATTTAAGGTGCGTTTGGTTGTTTGTACCAAATGGTACATGTATGAGATGGTTCAAAAAAAGGTCATTCATATGTTTGGTTGCTTGAATAGAACCATCTCGCCCTAAATGGTGTGATTCAAATTTGAGGAATATTCTCTATAGCCATTTCATTTATCTAAAATAATGAAACCAAATGATACAGAATCATCATATTCTATTTAACATCATTCTATCAATCAAACACACTCTTAAAGGCACCGCTGGGCCTCTGGACGTGCGTCTCATCTCTCCACCACCACCATCTTCCTTTCTCTCTCTGCACTCGTAGTCGCCGTCGCTGTCCAACGCCACACCGGAATGTCCCTTCGCTTTTGCTGCGCTCTGCTTATCCGGAAGCTCGATCGACAGAAACCACCGAGCATGTGTCGGACGATCCAGTCAGCTGGTAAAAATGTAACAATGTGCCTGCGTTGATCCGCTTTATTGTGGCTTTTATGTATGCATGCATTCCACGGTACTACGCCGACTCGACCGCGGTTAAAATTGCTTGCCGCCCGGGCGGTAAAACTGCATGGCAATGCCAGCATGCTGAAGAATTGAAGATTCATCGAAAAACTGGCCGGATGCAATGCAGGGTTACACACACGGGGTCATAATTAGGAATTTCAGCTAGGAGAAAACCGAGAATTATGGTAAGGAGCTGTTCAGTGTCGAGCTAGCACATACAACAACTATTCGATCGGGTTTAGAGTGTTACCACATGCAACCTTCGACATGAACATTTGATCTACACTCAACGCACCAGTTGAGGTGAAATGGACTCTCCAACCACTTAAGACTTTTTTTTAGAAAAACCGCTGGTCTCCATCTCATGCATTGGGGAGTCTATCCCATCGCTATCACGTGCGTTGGCCGTTGGGTACTGATCGGATGATTCATGTCGTTGGTTACACGGGTAACGCTTTAAGGTGGGTTTACACTCGATATTTGCCTATACACTTTCCCCGATCATAAATAATTATCATTTTAGACATCGATACGGTCTCCAAAACACAGCTTTCACCACTAGTTTCTATTATAATATATTTATAAAACTTAATAAAATTATAATATTATGAAAGTATTTTTCGAGCCTGCACATACTATTTCAATGTAACCAATTTAAATTTGTAAAAGATATTGACAGTTCAAGTTTCAAAAGTTTAATTGCACCTCTGTCCAAAACGACAACTAGCTGTGACCGGAGTGAGTGTACGTATATACACATGTGCACACATAGTTTTTAGCATATTTTACAAATACCTTCATACACGCATATAAAAAGGAGTATGTCAAAAAAGTGCACATACTACCTCTGAAAAATGTAAAAAACACCTAGCTAGTCTTATATACTCATATACTACACGTACATATACTCCATCGCGCAAGATACTCCTTACGTTGTGAGATACAGCATAGGTAGTAACTACTCCCGGAAGTACAAAAGAGACTTTCCATATATATACAGACACACACATATATATAGATATATACATATATATGTATAGGAAATGGTTCCATACTCCTGAGAGTACGTACTCCAACCTCTAGTACACCACTTAAATGATATTATTATACCTCTTTATCCGATTGAGTATACTATCTAATACTGATTATAAGATACTCCAAAGTGAGTTTCACGAAAAATTTCATCGAAGTCCACTCTTTATAGCATAATTTGTTTATATATTACTTTCACATATGCAAAGGGGTATATAGCAAAAAAGCTAAAGAGTTTCGATGAATTTTTTTCAATCACGTCACATTGGAGTATCTTAAAATTATTATTGGAGTATAACAAAGTGATAAAAAAGTATAACACTTTCGTTTAAATGTTATATTATAGGTGGGAGTGTATACTCCTGAGAGCACAGAAAAGGCTACATATATGTTTGTATGTATATATACTCTTAAATTTAGGAAGGAAAAAAATACCTACGTTTTGTAGAGATGGAATGGAATCCTCCAAGATCTACGTACGGCCCGGGACAGGGGACAGCCAATGGGGATTGGCCACCTGATCTAACCCGAAAGGTGGCTCCGAATCGTCCACGTAACAAATCGTGCGTCCCATCGGTCGCTAGCTCACATATCTGTTGGCTGTTGCTCGCGAGTGGCCTCCCCTCCCATTGGCTCCCCACCCATGCTTATTCCCTCCCCGCTGCCCTCATTCCCGCCACACATCTACACCTGGAGCCAAGCAAAGCAAAGCGCACAGAAACAAACAGGTGGAAGTGGAGGAGTAGTAGTACTACTGCTTAACAGCGCGCATCACACGTACAGGAGGTCAGGAGGAGGAGTGGTGGTGGTGGAGAGGCACACGTAGCTAGGTACGTACGATGTCGGCGGCGTCGGGCGCCGCGTGCCACGTGTGCGGCGGCGGCGGGATGGGGGACTGCTCGTGCCTGCAGTTGCAGAGCCACGGCGGCGGGCGCTGCGGGGTCGCGGACCTCAACCGCGGCTTCGTCCCCGCGATCTTCCAGCATGCGGAGGAGCCGGCCGCGGCTGTCGTCGGAGGCGCGGCGGCTGGGCTGCACGAGTTCCAGTTCTTCGGCCACGACGACCACGAGAGCGTGGCGTGGCTGTTCAACGACCCGGCGCCGGCGACCGGGGACCACCACCTGCACCGCCCGGCGGCGGCCGGGAACGGTGTGGCGCCCGAGCAGCAGCGGCGGCAGCTGGCGATCGACGCGTACGCGCAGTACCAGCCGGGGCACGGGCTCACGTGCGACGTGCCGCTGATCAGCCGAGGCGAAGCGGCCGCGGTGCTCGAGGCCGGCCTGGGGTTCGGCGGCTGTGGGGGCGGCAACCACCCGGCAGCGTCGAGCGCCACAATCGTGAGTGGTTCGGTTCTCTTGATCCCTGAAATTACGTACAAACGTTGCAAGCTCTTTAATTTGCATATATGCTGCATCATGTTCTTGTTGAATACATGCAACTCCACTGCAATATAGTCGCGTTGCTTGCTGATGAGATTTCTCTCGATCGATCTGTAGCGCACAACTGCCAGCGTGAGAGGGAGTACAAAGTTAATTAGTGAAGGTGATCGATTTCACTAGCTAGAGCTAGGACTTAATAGTGTTTCTGTGTATATAAAATTATGCATATGACTGTAGGTGCAGATTATTAGTGGCCAAAACGTAAAAGACTGTCAATTTTTGGATCCAACTTCTGAGGAGCTGGCTAGTCCATAAGACAGCTCATCACTTAATTTGCACTGTTGTCTTGTCTTTCTCCAAGGATAAGATGTTACTAAGGGTAATCTCAGGGTAGTCCCATCCCATAGTTTCCATGAGTAGTGTCTAGAGAGAGAGAGAGCTAAGCCAATCGATAGTTTTTCAACCTATGGTTTCTATGAGTAGTGTCAGAGGAGAGAGAGATCAATAAACCAATGATACACCACAAACACACTTGGTCAGCGTGCGTAAACGCCCAACGACATTTTGCTAGTTTCTTGCGTCTTGGTACCAAACCAGTTTCTTGCATGAGACATGGTGTCTTCGTTTTCCTTCTCTCCCTTCCTTAATTCCTATGCCACATCAGATTTTTGCTTAGTTGGCAGCGTAATTAATTCTATAGACACTAGCTGAGGTGGAGGGTTGGGACTGCCCTCAACGCATAGTTTTTATGAGTGATTTCTAGAGAAGAGAGAGTGCAATAAATATTCACTTAGATCTAGTCTCTCCAATGCATAGTTTCTATAGTAGTTTCTATGTAGAAAAAATTTAATGACTTCATACATGCATCGGATTCATGGAAGGGATGGAAAACTATTACTCACCTCCCATGAAATTCTCTAGTTTCTTTTCATAATTAGTCTCTGCATGAGAAACGATTTCACCAATAACTCTATTGCCATGTCACTATTTACTTATGTGGCATTTATTAATACTATAGAAACTAATTGAAATGGAGCATTGGGATGGCCTAAGAGCATATAAAAAAGTATATACAATGTTGTCTATATACTCATTAATGCCATCTGAAGACAGACTGAAGACAGCTTTTACAATAAATAACATTTTAGGTTGTCTTTATGAGATTCTATATTTTAATTGTGGCATAAAAAGTATTTATTATAGACAATAATTTACACAATGGTGTTTTATGCCGTCTATATTATGGGTGCAATCGGTTCGGATTCGGTCGGATATCGCTCTTTCTATATCCTAATCCCTATTTTTTTTTGTCAAATTCGCAGATATGAATAGTGCCAGATACGAATACGGCACGAACAATATCGGTCACGAACTTAAAGTGAATATGGAGCAGAATCGATATGGTAGTGAATATTGTTTGTTAGATAGCGCACGAAAAATATATATTGCATATAGCATACATATAACAATGATTAATCAATCATATGAGTTTGGCATGCAGCAGGATTATTGCAATTTAATAAGTTATTTTATCAGGTAGTCCAACAAAAGTTGTAAAAGTATAAAATATTTCTTTATATTTTGCAAAAGAATACTAAGTATTTACGTAGGCAAGTGGTAGCATATTCTTGCATGTCAAACTTTGATGGTGGTGTGTAACATCTCAGAATTTTATCTTTTAAAATAATGAAAAATAAATTTAATAATATTATTGGCTTTTTTGAATTTCTAGATAATAATTCAATTTTTGGATTTTAAAATATTTTTTCTGATTTTTGGTATTTTCTATTAATTTTATAGATTTTAACAAGGCTTTTCCTATTTTTAGAAATTAAAAAGTAATTTATGTGTAAAAATAAGAACCAACTTTTAGATGAAAATAATTTTATTAAATTTAAAATATCTCAAGGAATTTCTGTGAATTTTTTCCAAATTTGTGAACTCTATTTGCTATTCTCTAAAAAGCCTTTTCAAATTTTAGCAATGCTATTTTCTAAAAAGCCTTTTCAAATTTTAGCAATTATATAGTATATATATCATTATATTGGAAATACTTTTAATAAGTTCAAAATGCCCAATTTCAATTCTTTGAAATTTTCTAGAATTTGGCGTTGTTCTAGTATTTTTCTATATTAAAAATAATTTTTTGCATTAAAAAACTATTTATTGCATAAACATAACAACATTATATTATTTGCTTAGGTTATTTGGTTGGGCCTAATTGAAGATGTTATAATATGGGCTATAAATATCTGAATCCGAATATCTGAATAGAGTTATCTGAATTATCCAAGAATATAATTGAAATATTCTGATGTCAAATCTAAAACCGATGTCGAATCTGACAACTATCTGATTTGAACCAAACAGATTCGGTCGGTCGATCAACATCTATCCGATCCGATTGCACCCCTAGTTAATATGGTTATCTCTTCACGAAGAGATAGTTATATTCTCTCCTCCTTATCTCTTTCATGTCAACAAAAATCTTACATGGCAAAGCATATAAACAACTAACATCACACTATTGTATATGCCATAAGCTAGTGGCTATTATGGAATATTTTATTCTATATATGTTTGTACACTTTTCTAAACAAACTCAAAGTTTTCTAAAAAGTCATCATAGATTACTTTAGGTCTATGATTGGCTTTCAAGAAAAGTCTCCTCATGTTCCACTATATAAGTGAAGCTTGTGTCACTTGTATCCATAAATATCAATAAAAATGAGAGAGTTGTTGATATGTATCTTACGTCTATGTTCTAATATTGTGTTTATGTGATCTTAGATTGGTCAACAACAATCTTGATACATAATATGTTATTAGCATGAGAGTTCTCCCAGCGAAGCTCATTCACGCTTCAATAGTTGTTACTTGATCTTTCTTAGTCAATTTAGTTACTGAATTTATATGGACTATTTCTATTCTTTTAATAGGTCGATGTCTCACCTTGAGTGGGATTAGCATCGACCAATCAATTTTGTTTCATGCCTTGCCATGCGTCAAGTTCTTTGGCCATCGATTCACACCTTGACGTGATCGAGGTTAGTGTCATGCCTTGGTGCCACCGTCAAATAGATCTAGGTATCAGGCAATATTGTGACACCACCAAATCGATGCACTCACCATCGGATCACATTGTGGTGTGATCAACGTTGTGTCGTGCCTTGTGCAAGGTTATAGGTCAGGCAATATGATATTATGTTAGTAAATTGAATTACTACTATCTTGCATGATTTAATGATAGTAGCCTTGTTGAGCTAACTATGGTTGCTCTACTTATTGATAGACGACATGTTTAACGTTGTAAAGAGAGATTTTGATGAACTAGACATGGATGGTAGCAATTATCTTACATGGGCCTTGATGTCAAGTTTCACTAGCTTCAAGGAGCTAAGTGCAACAATTTTTCCAATGAAATATGATGAGGGTACAAATGAACATTTCGATGATGACAAAGCTAAGATTTTGGTTTTCCTCTGCCAAGACTTAAACAAGGACCTTAAGAATGAGTATATGATTAAGGATAATCCTTTAATTGTTTAGGAATCTCTCTAAAGACATTTTAATTAGCAAAAGCCAATGGTACTCCCACTGCTGAGTATGAGTAGGCAAGTTTATGCTTTTAAGCCTTTTAGTCTATTGCTACGTATAACTCTGCACTTCATAAGATAGTTTCTCAACTGAACCTCTGCAGCAAAGAGATTATAGAACAACATCTGATTGAAAATGCTCTTTTCACCTTCCATGGTTGTAAAGTATTGCTTCAACATCAATATATAGAGAGAAGGTTTGAAAACCATGCTAATCTAATTTTCATATTGTAAGTTGTAGAGAAACATAATGAATTATTGATGAAGAATCATAATTTTCGCCCTATGGGTACATTGGGGCTCTAAAAGCATATGCTAACTTTTATAAAAAAATAAGTTATCAATGTTATAAGAGCAAGGAAAGAGATTTGGAGGAATGAAACATAAGAAAAATGTGAATAAGGCACAACATTTTAGAAAACAAAGAGAAAATGCAATTTAAGACATCAAGTGACAGACCTTGCTCCAATTGTGCAGGTAAGGTTCACTAGGCTAGAAATTACAAAACTCCAAAGCAATTGGTTGGACTATATCAAGAAACCCTTGATAAGTAGGTCCAAGGCTTAGAGAATGAAATCCACTTTCAGGAAATTTCAGGAGAGAGTGAGGTTCAAGAAAAGGAGACTATATGATGATGAATATACTTTGTTGATAGATGATGAATTACTAGACATTCATCCATCAAACAAGTAATTCTCCTTAATCTTCTTAAAGTAAATCATATTTTAGGATGGTGTTAAGTTATAAAACACCAAAATTTGGTTTATCCTATTAAAAGATGGCTAATAAAGTTGAACCAACATATAATCTTTAGTTCATATTTATGAATAAAATTTGATTCTAACTTTTGCATGATGTCCTTGGTGGGCTTGTGATCATCTTTGGGATGATATGTTGTATTCTTTTCCCTTAATTGAGTTATGTCTCATCGAGTTTCCTCAATTAAAGATTTTTAATGAGTCAACATATACAACGTTATGAGACACGTAAGACATACACTTTTTTCCCAGTCTGTTTTTCTCACTAGGTTTTCGAAAGGAGGCATTATTTGAGTCATTTTATTCTCTAGAGACATTCTTTTAGATGTTTAAGATATGTTATGTACCACTGATAAGAATTATAATATAAGTATAAATTGTTATCCGATGTTGTTTATCTATAAGTTCTTGAATTTGACGACTAGTTCTAACATATTTTAGAATAGGAAAATGTCTATATGATACTCTAAACTTTGCTCAAAAGTACGTCTAATACACTAAACTTTGAAACTGGTTATCTAATACTCCGAACTTTCCAATTTCGTTCGTTTAACACCCTAATTTCGATTTGCAGGGGAAAAGTCCATATAACACCCTAAACTTTGCTCAAAAGTTCGTTCGACATTCCAAACTTTAAAACCGGTTATCTGGCACAAAGTTCGTCCAACACTCCAAACTTTAAAACCGGTTATCTGGCACCCTAAACTTTTCTATATATCGAGGTGTCGGACGAACTTTTGAGCAAAGTTCAGGGTGTTATATGGACTTTTTTCCTTACAAAATCAGCTTAGGGTGTTAAACAAACAAGATTGAAAAAGTTCAGCTGCTAAATAACCGGTTTCAAAGTTTGAGGTATTGGACAGACTTTTGAGTAAAATTCAGGGTGTTATATGATCCTTTTTCTTTAGAATATATTTTTCATTCCCTAAAGGGTGCTAGAGAGTATAGAGATACAATGTGGTGCCTTTACAAAATATCTTATATAGAATATAAAGATATTTATAGGTAAGTGTCTCGTTGGCTATAGTGACATCATATGTAGAGACATCATTGTAATTAACATTTTGAAAGGTGCTTTCAAAACGTTTTCTCCTGTAGTGAGAAGGTTATATTTTGGGTTGATTTGACAGCTCTAATTAGCTGTGGCTCTGCCATTGGTTGGAGGATCGTGGAAATCTACCGTGGAATAAAAGACGGGATGTGTGGAAAAATAAAGGGGCTAATTGCTGAGAATTAAGTTCCGTTTGGTCTAAAGAATTACCGCGAATCCATTTGTTTGACAGTACCCCTGTACTTGTAGAGTAAAAGTGAAATCAGTTTTTCAATCCCCCCTATTGTTTAACATACTGTAATCGCAAAATTTGCATTTCCATTGCAGAATCGCACTTTGCATTTACCATTGTTACAACTAAACTATAATTTTGTAGATTGATGAACGACTAATGTTTGTATGTAAGCTATATACAGATCTAACTGTAATGCTGAAATAACATCCCCTCACCAAATGCAAGCTTTAAAATTCCATCATCTATCAATATGTTCACCATGATGTGTCTCATCCAGTGTGCAACAAAAACTGCTTGTTTTTTGTTCTCATTTTATGTGGTTATACATTGATCGCAACAGCTAATTAATTTCTGTCCTCAAAGTTCAACATTAGCTTACTGGGAATTCATTATATACCATTCCATCCGTAGTACTCCGACGAATGGAGTAGTATATCTCGAATTTTTCCCAAGCTTAATTCCGTGCTAGACGCCGCTGGTTGACAGGCTTGTAGAGTGATCAATCGTCGTACAATTAATTTCCGTGAGATTTGCTGGCCGGTCAGTCAAAACACAAGGCGCCACGCGCAGCTTACACAGTTTTGGACCGCACGATTCTGATCAAACGGCGCTAGCGTTTCCTAACGCTTGCTACCATCGATCGACAGTATTGATAATCTTGCCTTCATGTAGACCTGGCCTTTCATACAGTAGAAGTGCACCTTATTGATCATTTCTTCAGACGTATATATATGTACTGTGCATGTATGCGTACTACTTTTAACAGGCTCTGGTAAGTAACATAGTATACGTAAAGTACTATAAAGTCATAGTATATACATATACAGTATACGCATTACTTTCTCCTGTTATAAATAAACGTTGTTTTGTATATAGGTGAAGTGAAACTTTCGATACTTTGATTATGAATATCTTTTTAAATGTTTACATTGCATACATAAAAATCATATGTGCATATTTGTCTCAAAAAGTAATTTTATAATATTATAATTTTATTAGTTTGTATGAATATATTACAATAGAAATTATTGGTCAATGTTGTAGACCGTATCGATGTCAAAATGACAAGTGTTTATAACCGGATTGACTATCTACCTGCTTACTGTCAAGTCAAATATTCAACGGTGTGTCAACCACAGCTATCTACATTACTTGAGTCGATATTGTTATTATTTGACACCTATATATACATTTTCAGATATCCTTATGTGGGAGCACGTACACTGACGCGGCGAGCTTCGTCCCGAAGGAGGCGGCGACGTTGGCCAACGGCAACGGGGCGGCGGCCGGCCCAAGCGGCCGCGACCCGGCGATGGAGCGGGAGGCGAAGGTGATGCGGTACAAAGAGAAGCGCAAGAGGAGGCGCTACGAGAAGCAGGTCCGGTACGCGTCTCGCAAGGCCTACGCCGAGATGCGGCCACGAGTCAAGGGCCGCTTCGCCAAGGTGCCCGACGGCGCCGAGCCGCCGCCGCCCGGCTACGACCCCGCCCGGCTCGACCTCGGATGGTTCCGTTCATAGCAGATACTACTGCTCCGTATACGTACGTACATATATAGGCCAAGCATGAACTAGCTGGGCTATTGGCTGAGCTTAATTAAGGTTGAGATCATACGCACGCATATGTGATGACTATAGCTAGTGAATTCAGAACAGTTGCATTGATCATACTCGTAGTACGGTGACTTGTCATGTGCCAAATTAGGGTGCCATGCATATATCACCTGAAACTTGGCACGTTTTCTAGCTGGCCTGCCGATCGAGAGTTGGATATCAAGTGATCTAGATGCACCAGCGCCGCACACATGCAGATGATATGGAAAGATGTTTTTTTCTTTAAAAAAAGCGCGCGATATGTGTGGAAAAATATATCTAAGAAGTCCGAAGAGATTGTCTGTAGAAAACTGTGGTTAGATGTATCGTATGAGGCGTATCGGCGAAAAAAACTAAGTTGGTAGTTGGTCTTCGGATTTTGAAGGATCGCCACGGGAGAGAAGAGAGGGGGAGGAGGGGGGGGGGGGATCAACGAGAAATGGGAAGTTTTTGTCTTTCTTTCTGGGCAGCATCGTTAAAGGAGAGTATATAAATGTAAAAAGGCAATATGTGAGAAAAAAGGTAAAAGACTGTGAGTTTTGGAATGACTGATTAACGAAGAGACATATCTATATGGATACAGGAAAAAATTAAGAAGGTTTTTTTTGGACGCATGATTTTTGAATTGTTTTTAGCGGTTTGAAATAGAAAGGATTATTTTTTTGAATTTTGTGGGATCCTATCAGGAAAAAAACTTGTTTAGCGAGAAAATCAGCACATGACAAACAAGGAAAACCTTTGGAAATGTAAGGGGTTTCCCGCTAAAAAAACGCGTTAAAATGTTATTTACGAGGAATTGTGTGCCCAAAAAAAAGAATAGTGTGCCAAAAAACTATATATAATGCCTTGATGATAAGCCTCTGCTTGCATTAACATTCTTACCGTGCTTGCTAGAATGCTTAAAATGTAACAGTGCACACCACGAGCAATGGTAGAAAATCAAATGTGACATGAATATCGCTAGATGACGAAGCACGGCGGCATACTGCGGCCATAATTAATATCACAAGACGTAACCAGAAAGACATATCATGAGATGCTATGCAACACAAGAAGTTAATCTCAGCAAGACGGAAAGAAATTTCAAAAGTTCCGAGGGCCTTCTTGATTAAAAAATGGATCTCACGAGACGCCATACAACGCAAGAAGTCAATCTCTGCAAGACGGAAACAACTTTCGAAAGTTCTAAGGGCCTTCTCGCCTAAAAACAGATTTAGATGTAATCTTTAAGGGAGTTTTGGGGTTTCCCTGTTAAAAAAATACCAAAAATTAGATCACAAAAGTTTGGAGGCCCTAGATGAGAAAAACTGCACCTAAATGTAATTTTAGAGGGTCTCTTCAAAAAAAAAAAACGGCTCTGGAAGTCTCTAGAGGTCTTTCCATAATTTTTGAAAAATTCGGGGCGTCTTAGAAAAAACCACGCGCCACGCGCCGTCAGTGCGCCACGCGTTCGCCGTCGCGTGTCACGTGAGAAAAATCGCGCTGACGACGCAGACGATTGCGCGATGGGACTCGAAGGCGCGATCAAAGGTTTGCACACGAGGGAGTTTACCACTGCACCGCGTGCATGTTGTCAACGATTGGCAGCGTTAAAATACTTGGCGTGTACAACGGGCTTAACCATGTGGCGCGACGTGGCCTCTCCGCACGCAAGCCATACGCACGGCGCTCCGGCGCGCGTGACGCGGCCACGCGCAGAGAGGCTACATCGCCCCAAAAGCGACGTGGAGATACTGCGAAACCTGTGAGCCTTAATACACATAGTATTAGGAGGATGCCACACATGCATGCGTTGAAACATGCACATGTCAAAGGGTGTGGTTAGTTTGCTTCCGATGCTTTCTTTAATAAATTTTGATAGCATTGATCAAATTTGATAAATATTTGATTTGCTATCAAGTTTCGGTAAGTTTCCTTTTCCTTTGGTTTTTTAATTCTTTTTTACTAATCTTTAGTCGAAACATTGACAACCAATTTAATGATTAAATTTTAGTAAGATTTAGTAAGACAAATTTATCATCAAACAACAGGTCGAAAGAAACTATGGGCCGATCGATCAACCGGTGAGAATGCATGCATGCATGACTATGAAGCTAGCCAGTGAGCGCGGTAGATGTTTCATTGATTCAATTAATCAAGTTCGGCGTGTGTGTGTGTGTGTATATATATATATATATATATATATATATATATATATATATATATATATATATACACACACACACTCTCTCTCTCTCTCTCTATATTAGGAAAGAATCCTGGCTGCTCAGCACGCCACTTCAATATTTGCATGGAAAAGTTCTCGATAAATTTGAAATTATGTTCAGATCCTTCTATCGTTTTTTAACAAAATAGACACACAAAATGGATTTACATTTAGGTTCCTCTGTGGTTTTCGTTCAGTCCCCCAAGCAGTTTTTAACCAAATAAACAAAACAAAAAACATTTAGGTCCTATAAAATTGGTTTTTAGCACGTTGGACCTGAAGAAAAGCAAAATTATATTTAGGTCCCTTTACGGTTTTCTCAAAAACCAGAGATTCGCCAACGGTTTATAGTAGTCCATGGACCAAAAAAAAGAGTTTAGGTCCTCCGCTGTTTTCTCAAAAACACAAATTTGTTGACGATTTATAGCAAATTATTGATTACATCGACGGGTCTTAGTGACCCTTTTTATAAAAAAAAAAGAAAACTAAAATTACACAAAAATAAAATTACATTTAGATCCTTCTACATTTTTCTCAAAAAATTATGTAGATTCGCCGACGGCTCCGGAAGTCTATTTTTTAAAAAAACAAGAAAACCGAAATTACGTACTTTTTTACAGAAATATTCGTGAGAGTAAATTTCGTGCAACACAGCATCGCGCGACTGAATTTTCCAAGATTTCGTATTGTGCAGCGTCACGCGACGAAATTTCATACAATGCAGTGTAGCGCGTGACCCTGACTAGTGTATGTGTGTGTGTGTGTGTGTATCGGTTGAATGATCGACTTGCTGCTAGATTTGTGTGTGTGTGTGTATATATATATATCGGTTGAATGATCGACTTGCTGCTAGATTAATTATCTCATAGATCATATACATACATACATACAATTTATTATTTAAAGCACGTCTGTGATATTTCTTACATCACAGAGGCAGTATATATCTAAAACCGTCGTGATGAGGTGAACACTACAAAGTGGTTCTAGCCAAAAAGCTATTTGTGATGTTCACCATCACAGACGGTTTTAATTGAAAGCAGATTACAAATAATAAAAATAGAAAATTTTAAATATTGATAATTACCTCTCTTGCCTTCTAATTTGGAAGAATTGAAATTAAATAATATTATATTTGAAATAATTGGAACTAATATTCCATTTGCAATAATTAAAAAAACGGCCAAAACGATTCAAAACTTGAAGGCCGTTTGAGGCCCTAAACGACTTTTTGGAATTTAAATGCGCCGCTGCCTTTTCGCACAAACTAGTAGGATCCGACCATCTGATTTTGGCACACTTATGAAATTAGGGTAGTACTTTTCATTATCTTTCAAATGAGCCAAAAGCATACCCGATCGAGATTCTGAGTCAAAAGTTATGAATATTTTAACAAAAGTGCTCGGATTTCTTATTTGCAAACTAGAATCGGTGCCCAAAAGAATATAATCGGAGAGCTCATCGTGTGATGATTCGGAAAGCTCAAGAACACCAAAATCGAAGAATCTGAGTCAAAGTTATGGTATTTTACAAGTTAAAGTGAATAGTAATAGCACATATATTGCAAGCATTATTAATAGTCAAAAGTATGGAAAATAAATTTGAAAGCTTTAAATCTTGCTAATTACCTCCATAGTTTGCTAATTTGAAATAATTGGAAATCAGTGTTTTGGTACTTCTCGGGAGTTAAAAGGATGAGGGAGGCATAATATGTCAGATGTTATCACACCATCACTACAATACTGGATCTTATAAGAACTCTGAAGTTAAGCGTGCTTAGGCGAGAGTAGTAATAGGATGGGTGACCTCCTGGGAAGACCACACATGTGGTGTTAAAATGTCCGGAAAGACCACACGAGTAGTAATTAGGCGAGAGTAGTACACGTTACTAGACTAGATAATGCCTCGTGATAAGAACTCATCACACACTGTTCTAACTCTGTAATTTAAAAATACTAAATTATGAGAGATTTAACCCATCTTAATACTACTAATACTACTCTCGCCTAATTACTACTCGTGTGGTCTTCCTGACATTTTTAACACCACATGTGTGGTCTTCGAGGTCACCCATCCTATTACTACTCTCGCTCTGCACGCTTAACTTCGAGTTCTTATAAGATCCAGTATTGTAGTGGTGGTGTGATAACATCTGACATATTATGCCTCCCTCATCCTTTTAACTCCCGAGAAGTATCAAAACACTGATTTCCAATTATTTCAAATTAGCAAACTATGGAGGTAATTAGCAAAATTTAAAGCTTTCAAATTTATTTTCCATACTTTTGACTATTAATAATGCTTGCAATATATGTGCTATTACTATTCACGAAACTTGTAAAAATACCATAACTTTTGACTCGTATCTTCGATTTTGGTTCTTGAGCTTTCCGGAATCATCACACGATGAGCTCTCCGATTATATTCTTTTGGGCACCGATTCTAGTTTGCAACTAAGAAATCCGAACACTTTTGTTAAAATATTCATAACTTTTGACTCGTAACTTCGATCGGGGCGTTCTTTGGCTCATTTGAAAGATAATGAAAAGTACTACCCGAATTTCATAAGTGTGCCAAAATCGATGGTCGGATCCTGCTGGTTTGTGCGAAAGGCAGCGTGCTTGACTTTAATTCCAAAAAAGTCGTTTAGGGCCTCAAAACGGCCTCAAGTTTTGAATCTGTTTTACCGCTTTTTTTAATTATTGCAAATGGAATATTAGTTCCAATTATTTCAATATAATATTATTTAATTTCAATTCTTCCAAATTAGAAGGCAAGAGAGGTAATTATCAATATTTAAAATTTTCTATTTTTATTATTTGTGACGGTTTCAAATTAAAACTGCTCTGTGATGTGGTGAACATCACAAATGCTTTTAGAACTTCATCAGTAGTTAATTTCACCATCACGCACGGTTTTATATATTACACCGTCTGTGATGTAAAGAGAATATCACGAGACGGTTTCTAAATATAACAACTGTAATGATTATCATAGATATTACGATACGGTTGTGTTATATAACAAATGTCAGGATTTTGCTGCACGGTTTTAGTTAGAAACCGTCAGTGATAAGTCTTGTAGCTATCACGCATTTGTTATATTTAGAAACCGCTCGTGATATTTCTTGCATCACAGCATTTACCGTAATATAAAACGTCTGTGATATCTACTGACGGTTTGAGTACATAACCGTCAGGATATATTCCATATCACAGACGGTTTTTCAAAACCGTCTCGTGATCGTCGTCCCTCGATATAAGCCTACATTTGTAGTAGTGGTAATTCGTTATCTGTTTTGATTTGTGCGATGATATGCAAATATATATAGTTACCTAATGACTTGTGTCCGGACATTCAAAAATTTCGGATACATTGCAACATTTCTTTTCTACACGTGCAACATTTCTTACCAACGCGTGTAACATTTTCCTTCGACAAACAGTAAAAATCGCTACAGTAAACGGATGTTGGAAGCGTTCAAAAAAATGTTGCACGCGGAGGAAAAAAATGTTACACGCAGAGAAAAAAAATGTTGCAAGAGGCGTCCGATGGAATGAACAGTAATCGGACGTCCGAGTGCTAGTTTCACCCTTGTTGTATTGATGTGAATGCAGTTGTGCACCTATAATTCATACTAGATAAAGGAAAGCGGCGGCACGCGCGCGTGTATGATTAAAACAAATTTGTGTTTTTACGGAGAAAAAAGCGGACCACGAAAAATATTTTTTGGAGAAAGCGGGGAAAAAGCGGACCACGGAAACATTTTTAGGGAAAAGCGAATTTGTGTTTTTAGGAGAGAAAAAGCGAACACAAAATATTTTTTAGGGAAAAAGCGAACACGAAAATATTTTTTTCGGAAAAACGGAAAAAGGACACATGCACGTAAAGGCGGGGACCTATTTGTTATATTTTTGGACCCCAGCTATCGAAAAAATTAGAAAAGGGCTTGTTCGCGATTCGCATTTAATCTGGGTGTATCTTTTCAGTAAAGTAACAAACCGAGGACCCAAACGCATAATCAGGAAATTTTTCTTTACCTCACAAAAAATCACGAAGGACCATTTTGTAAATTCAGCGAGGACCTATCGTAATTTGGAGAAAGCGGACGGACTTTTTAAATGAAGTCGCGGGCTTAGCACGTGGAGCTGACCCTCGGTAGGAAACTTAAGAACTTTAATTTAGGGGTTTGTGTTTTTAGGAGAAAAACTAGAACACAAAAATATTTTTAGGAAAAGCGGACACGAAAATATTTTTAGGAAAAAAGCGGAAAAAGGACACATGCGTAAAGGCGGGGACCTATTTGTTATATTTTGGACCCCACAGCTATCCGAAAAATTAGAAAAGGCTTGTTCGCGATTAGCATTTAGCAGGTGTATCTTTTAAGTAAAGTAACAAACCGAGGACCCAAAGCATAATCCCGGAAATTTTTCTTTACCTCACAAAAATCACGAAGGACCATTTTGTAAATTCGAGGACCTATCGTAATTTGGAGAAAGCAGACGGACTTTTTTCGTAAAGTCGCGGGCTTGGCGTGGACAGACCCCTCCGTAGGAAACTTCACGAACTTTAATTTAGGGGATGATGATTCCGATTCTTGGAAAGAGAACGTTTGAACGCAAGCAAACGTGTGTGATGGACCCTTGAACAAAACTCGAGCATTTGTCGTCCTAAGTCTCAATGTTAAAAATGAAACACATGTCCGAGTCCGACGCAACGCAACGCGGTCGGGTCAGCCCAGCGAACCCCGGCGAACGCTCAACCCAACTGACCGGTCGGTGTCCGGCTCGGTCGGACGGACCCAACCGCGCAGGCGTTGCTTGTGCTTGCGTTCGGGCCCAGAATCCAGACTAGTCGTACCCCACCGACGCCTTCGTCGGCGTCGCATACGGCATACCTCGCCGCAGCCCAAACCCCCCAAACCCACGAGGCGAGACTGCGAGAGGCGAGGAGAGGAGCTCTTCTCGATCGCGCGCGATGGCGGAGGAGGCGGGCCACCCGTCGCGCTACGTCAAGCTGACCAGGGACCAGGACGCCCCCGCCCCCGAGGACATCCGCCCCGGCGAGCTCAACCAGCCCGTCGCCGTCGCACAGGTCCCACCATTTCTTAAGCGAGTCTCGTGCTCTGTTGTTGTTGTTGTTGTTGCTGTTGGGTCGGGTTGGTCTGATCTGATCTAGGTGCTGTGCGCGCGCGCTTGTAGCTGGAGGAGAAGGTGCAGTGCGTGCGGGCAGGTGCTGCCGGAGAGCTACCGGGCGCCTGCCGACGAGCCGTGGACCACCGGCATCTTCGGATGCACCGACGACCCTGAGAGCTGTACGTGGCGTGGCATTTCTCCCTCGCCCTCACCTTTCCCCCTACTTTCAACTGTCTAGTCGATTCTAGTTTTGTTAGTTTTCCCCATTCTGGATGGATCAAAATCCGTGCTGGTTTTGAGGGATCTGTATAGAGAACATTCGCTCCTTCAGGTGTGCTGATACCTGGAGTCTCGGAGATGTCAGATTTGGAAGGAATTATTGTGTGGATCTGTTTAGGAATAGGATTGTGCTGCTGTGGATGAGCTCATGCTTGTCTGCACAAATCAGTAATATTAGCTGTATTATTTCTGGTATTCAAGTGTCGATTTATCAAACAGGAGACTGTAAGCGACTGACAGGTTGTGAGCGTTTGACTCCTGGAGTGGTCATGCTTATGGACTATGGAGTGCGTACAGGTTAGTGAAGTTGGTGTCGAGAACAGTATTAAGTGTGTGAAATTGGCTGTGCTAGAGGTGGACTGTGGATTATCACTTGGTTTGTCTGGGTTAATTGTCATCTGATGTCATGTGAAATTTGGCACCAGAGTGAGTAGCTGAATCTAAGCACAAGAGGGAGCACCACCAAGTTTACTGAAGTCTGTACTGTTCATATCTGCCCTTAGCCTCTTAACTCTTATGGGGCCTTCGTTTCTGTTTATATCAAAATGTTTCATCATAGTTTACAAAAAAAAGAGTAATAATGGAGTTTGTGTTTTATGTAGCGTTATGCTTCATTCCATTCTCATTTTTATGACTGCTATATTATGAGATACATATGAACTTCGTGCTTACTTCGATGTTAGGCCGGATTGGGTTATTCTGCCCCTGTGTGTTGTTTGGACGAAATATTCAGGCCCTTCGAGAAGATATCCCATGGACAACGCCTTGCACTTGCCATGCTGTCTTTGTTGAGGGTGGCATTGCACTGGCAATCCTAACAGCTATATTTCATGGTGTTGATCCGAGAACATCGTTCTTGATTGGTGAAGGGCTGGTGTTTAGTTGGTGGATATGTGCTACTTATACTGGTCTTTTTCGTCAAGAACTTCAGAGGAAATATCATCTCACGGTACTTTTTTTTTATTCTTATACTGCTTTCTGTGTTAATGTTGTACAATTAATCTCATTCAGGAGAACACCAACTATCAATTTTATTAAGTCCTACCATAAGAACTAGTATGTTATATTTGTCATTTGAGATAGATGTATCAGGTATCCACAAGCGGATTATCAGCTTGTCATGGTTAGAGTTATGTAGTTTTGATTGGATCAGAGAGCTCTATCATTTAACAAACCAAATGCCATGCTAAATGTTAGGTTGTTCTGCTATGAAAGTTTTGTTTGGCGTTGTTCACTGGCAGGAGATAGTTGTGTTATTGACTTGTTGGATCATTTTTTATTAGAATTTTGTATTTCTCATCCTTGTGACTGGGGGGTTAGGCTTTCTAGTTTGCATGCAATATGTCATGGAAAATTATTTCACCATCCCATTTTATTATTTTTACACCAGAACTCTCCATGCAATCCTTGCCTTGTCCATTGCTGTTTGCACTGGTGCGCGAACTGTCAGGAGCATCGTGAAAGGAAAGGCCGCCTTGCAGACAGCAGTGCTGTTCCAGTGACCATCGTCAACCCACCGCCGGTGCAAGAAATGAGCATGGCCGAGAATCATGCTTCCACGTCCGAGAATGAAGCACCAAAGACCGAGCATGATGATGTGGAGGTCATACCTTTGTAGGCTAATCAGAATACAAGCATCGTAGGACAGCATGAGAGATGGAGTCTGCGCATCTTTTGAGTGCTATATACTGATAAAACGTTACTTATGTTCGCCTGTCAGGTATCATATGAAACCTTCCAGCACAAAGAGGCCTAACCAGATAATTATTTTCCGGACATTACTTGTGAAAGAAAGTTGCCGTTGGGCATAGTTAACGAAAGAGATGTGTGGGTACGGCCGTATGGTTTGATGAGCTCAATCTTGTCTTCTCGCATGTTGCCTGTGTTAGGATGAGTTGCATGCGAGACTGATTATTCATTGGGGGTCATGTTCTGAACATATAGATTCTAAGAGCTCAATTTGCTCTCGGGTGGACCTTCTGTTTTTGATCTGTCGATCGTGGTTTACTCTTTTGTAGGAAGCAAACATTCAACACTTGGACAGGTGGCAAACTCTCGCCGGTGATGCACCAATGGCCGGGAAACCATCGAGCTTCCATGAGTGCTACCTGAGAGCCAAGTAGCAATAAACTGGCGAAGCGATACCATGAACAAGCAAAGAAATATGCACCGAAGCTCAAAGCTTGCATTCCACATTATTTTTTTTTGTGTTTTTCTCATATCAATGGTTGCTATTACAAAGTGGTACATATATGAGATGCTCAGAACAAGGTCATCTATGTGTTTTATTGTTTGAATGAAATCATCTCATTCTAGACGGTAGGATACAAATTTAAGAAATATTCTCTATATATCTTGAACTATTTCACTCATCTAAAACAATAAAATCAAATGGTTTAAAACCATCCTATCCTATTCAATCATGTGCTACGAACCAAACATACAGTAAATCTACCAGTACAAAATTTCAACCCCCTTGACTAGTTCTTGCTCCCTTCGGTCCCACGACCCCTTCGTTCCCGGCAAGCAGCAAGTACTTGTCCTTCCTTGTCAGCGCCGTCCCCTCGAACCCGAGCGCGTCCGCGATAACGCGCTGCACCCGGTTCGCCACCTCGATGCTGCTGCTCCCGCCACCCGTGGCCACCGGCTCCAGGAACTGGACGTCGTACTCCGGCCGTGGATTCATCAAGAAGTACACCGAGTCGAAGCACTTGGCGCCCGGCGCCGTCGACGTGCCGTAGAACAAGCTCCCGCGCGAGTCCACCGCCACGGGGTTCACCTCACAGGCGAGCTCGGCGAACAGAGGGCTGAACCGGAGCAGGTACGGCTCACGGCACGTCGTCCCCTCGGGGCACACGACGACGTCGCCGCGCGACAGTAGGGAAGCCATGCGGCGCCGGTCCTCCTCGCGTTCGCGGGTCAGCCGCAGCAGGGGGATGGGCGAGAGCACCTCCGACAGGCGGCTCAGGCTGTAGGTCACGGCGGCGACGGGCTTCCCGATTGCGCTGGAGATGGCGATCGGGTCAAGAAGCGTGCGGTGGTTGCAGGCGTAGAGC
Source organism: Guadua angustifolia (assembly GCA_036346375.1). NCBI lineage: Eukaryota > Viridiplantae > Streptophyta > Magnoliopsida > Poales > Poaceae > Guadua > Guadua angustifolia. The sequence goes on along the minus strand of CM070518.1, from coordinate 20,716,812 downwards.
CGGCCGCTGTGGGGTTTATCGCCGTCCGCCGGGGGAGAGGCGCCGATTACGCGCACCCTCACACCGAAGAGCGCGGCGGCGACGCTTGACACGCGCCGTGGAAGGAGGGTGTAGATGGCGATGCGGATGACAGCGAGGACGACGCCCAAGGGGAAGTAGACGTACATGGCGAGCGCGGACGCCGGTGTCGGCGTGCACGCCAGCCGGCCGTCGTGGAAGATCAAGGGCTTCGGGTTATAGCATGCGTTCTTCTCTGTCTGCTTTAGGAGAGCCCTGAGCCTCTCCATTTCCGTCGTCTCTTCGTCCTCCTCCATTACACCGGAGAAGTATCGGGAACCAGCTGCTGCCTTCACCTCCCTCCCGATCACCGCGTCGAACCCGACGTATTCTTTCAAGAACGTCCCCACCATCACCGTTGGAAACGACCGGGTCACCGCCGCCACCTTCACCGCCTTGGGCAGCGTCCCCACCGCCTTCAGCGCCTCCAAGTCCGCCGCCTCCCGGAAGAAATACTTGGGTAGTACGGCCCTGCCGATCCTCGCCGCCTCGTCTCGCCGCAGCCCGCAGAAGCAGATCATGGCCATGGCCTTGAGGCTCATCCCGTGCGTCATGAGGCACAGGACGGGGTAGAGCACCAGCAGGACGAGGCCCCGGACGAAGCCTCCCGCCTCGACGGCGAGGAGGAAGAAAGGCGGGAACAACGTGGCGGCCGACGACGACCTCTTCAGGATCAGCCGGTCGACTTCGACCACCACTAAAGTACTAGTCTTGTTGTTGCTGTCATTATCGAGTAGGCGTACTATCGGCGGCTGTTGCGGCGATTCCGTGGTCGTCGGCGTATGGCGGAGGAGGCCGGCGACGAGGTTGCTCTTGACGATGCGGTGGAGGTTGCGCATGCGGTTGGCGAAGCGATTGCCCGTCGTCATCGTCGCCAACGCTTCCATGATTACCGGAGCGGCCTCTGCTTCTTGCTCCTTGGCTCTGGCCTGTCTCATCAACGTACGTGTAGAACGAACTGCTTGCTCCTGGGTTGCACTGGGCAAGATTAAATAGGCAGCCCAAGTCGGGTGGCGAGTCGATACGTCTACGAAACGGACGAACTTCTTGACCGTGGACGAATCCGAAACGGCCGCCTCTTCTCCGACCCCGATGCACCATCCCAAATCCGAGTCGAGCGATGAGTCGGTGATCGAGTCGATGGGTCCGATTCGGATTAAGTAGGCTTGTGCTGGCCTGGCCGACTTCATTGGACCGTTCGGGAAGACAGCAGATTAGGCCATTGCCGTCCCAACAGCTCAGCTCGCGACAGCCGCCCGCCCGCGCGCCACCACCGTGCTCTCTTGACGCCGGCCGGAGAGCAATTGCAATCTGTTGACAATTTGATGTTCTCGCTCCGTTGGTCCTCGAACCAGTCCAACTCATTCGGGAGCATACTTTTCCTTGCTTGAGAGCTTCTTTCTCTGCCTCTCATGTGAGAGCTCTGTCTCTACTTCTGTTAGTGATTTTTGTAAATAAATTTTTTATCATAAATTAAGTTTTTATTGTAACACACGAACACATGGTTAGTACACATATATATTCCAATCTTTTATCTTGATTACCGATTGTTATCAGAAAACTTTTGTAAAAAGTTCAGGACTCGTACTATGCCTCTGCATTTCTTTATCTAAATGGGTTGTTGTGCATAAAACATCTATCCAGAACGTCGAATGCAGCCTATGTAGTTCTTAGTGGCAATGCTCGGCATACGGTGTGCCTAATAAGCTGCGCCTCAGCATACCATCATGCTTCGCCTACCTTGCCCTAGTTATGCAATTATCAAAATCATCACTTTTTTAACTTCATGCAATTTTTTTTAGCAAAGTTGCCTCCTTATGAACGTAATTACAAAAATAGCCTCATCCCTGACAGTGAAAGTGCTAGAAGGTGACACATGTCATATTTTGCACTCCTACATCGCGGAAGCACCTACCACGCTCTAGAATTGCGGTACTTTATGTGACTTGCCGTGCTCCCATTGCGAGAAGGCACTTTGGAAGTGTGAGAGCAAAAAAAGTGACACGTGTTACCCTCTAACACTTTCGCGGTCGAGGATGAAAATATTTTTTCAACTGTGGTTAGAAAAAAACTATATTTGTGGAAAAAAAACATATAATACGAGGGTAGAAAAAGCGGTGATTTCGCAATTGTTGTCCTTGCATCATGACGGTAGTGACCAAATCCGTTTGTCAACTAGGAGCACCCTATGTCCATCCTACTGCATAATGCGCAACCCGTTCTTTGCAACGGAAGCACCGCTGACAAATCGATCTACTAATCGGATATTTCATGCAAATTTTAATGTCATAACACAATATAATACCTAAAAGTCTCGCACTACCATGTCACATAATCGTCAATACAAAACCAGGGAGAGGTCTCAGATCATTTACCCATCGATTTGGACGATAAACCGTTACGAAATGGAGTCAGATTCTTCTCCTTCGTTTCGCTATTTTCTCTTTTGTCTCTCTACTGGCTCCTGCCTACTCTGCCTACCCCCCGCGGGGCGGTTCTCCTCCTTTGTCTGCACGATAACCAATTAAGCAACAGCAGTTGTTGCGAATCACTGTTACGGACTTGCTACCGTTGGATACAAATTACAAGGTATCTGGATAGAATTAGGAAGGATTAGAGTAGGACATGGGGTAGAATCGGGGAGGACGCAGAGGAGGAAGAAGAAGATACAGGGAGCAAAGATGAGGGGAACATTAGTGCCTGGCTTCTGTTCAGTTCCATCGCCTCTGTCTGCCTTCGCTGCTTCTTTTATAGCCACACCTGACTGACCAACCAACCGAGCCCAAGCTATGTTGCATCCCAAGTCTAGCAGTCCATGACATTCGCTGCCCTGAGCTAGCTCATGCCAGCCTCGGAGGAGCAGACAACAGGAGGTCGTAGCATCTACTTCCTAGCTGGAGAAAGCACATGCCCCATGGCAGCTCATCGCCCATTGTGACGAAGGGGTCGGATCGGAACTCGCCATTGGAAAATTGGAATCAAATAAGCGGCCAACTTATTTCAGTGACTTTCTTATCAAAGGGTACGGTATTGGCACAAGGGTCAACTGCACAGGGTAGGTCGATTTTCGCTGACAGAAGTCAAAATGGAGGTAGATCTCCACCGAGAAGTGTTTTCCAAACCCTTTAAAAAAATTTTGGGCGAAGGATACACTGGAAAAGAAGAGGCTCGTTGTGGTCAGTGAGGAAATAATTAGAGATTTCATTAGTTTTTCTCGCTTTCTTTAAATTCATAAATTCACTGGTTTTCAAGTATTGCTGTTGAGGAAAGATGGACAATTCACTTATACTTCAACCCCCACGTGTAGGTTCACTCAGATCTAAGATATAGAATGTAAGTGAGCTACAATTATTATTTTTAATTACACCAACCGAGTGATAAACTCAAGATATCTTGGCTTTAATACCATATTGAGTTGCGTGAATCAATTAGTTCATCTAAAAGTTTAAACTGATAAAAAAATGAATAATTCACCTACACTTCAACACGGACGAGCCTGCGTAGTTCTGGTATCTGTGTTGACTGGTGTTGCAGAAAGCATGGGAGATTGGCGTCACTGACATTCTTTAAAATTCGTGATTCACTTTTTGACACCTTGTCCCACTGTCATAGACTCAGATAGACCCACATGTCATAGACACATCACAAAAAACCAACGAATTGAGTGTCATTGGACTAATTTCCCCCATAAAGCATAGTGGTCAAGGAATTAGGTGTCAGTTGAGATGACAGGAGGCGACCAATGGAGTCTTGTGCTGGGCCTGGCCTTCACCACGAAGCCCAGAACTACCAGCCCAACTAAATTGGCCCGTGCCCCCGGCGACCGCCCGCTCGCCACCGTGCTCTCTTGAATTTTTTTTATTTTATATTTATTTTTAAACTAATCAAAACTAATATTGTAGGCGCCGTCGCTTCATCGGCGATATTATTAGCGGCAGTGTTTAACGACTCTGTAATGAAATTCAAATTTTAATGAGCAAATCGAAAAATAGGATGATCGATCGCTCAGCACCATGCTATCAGCAAATTTTTTTCACTTTGTTAGATCGAAAAAAATACTCGAAAAAAAACTTCTCAAGATGTAATGGAAAAATTATTTTACTTTGTTACTGATCGAATCATAGGCATTTTGCCTCGTGAATCGGATAATGCCAAAAATCTGCAAAATGCGGACAACCGCGAATCGAGTTCTGGCGATTTCCGCTGGCTCCGAAACCGCGAAAGTGCCATTTCCGAGAACTGCTTCGCGGTTTCGTAACGCCGCCAAATGCATAAGTGGTAGCCTGCTATGAGGTCGCCTTGATTTTTTTCAGATTTTTGGGTCAGATCCTACCGCCTCATGAGCTACGAAACCCCTAAGCGGCCACGATTTCGCTGGCTGGTCATGAAAGTGCCTTTTTCCAATTTTCGCACTTTCTTGATGGGCAAGATCCTACCATCTCGCCTGACATAAGTGGTGTCCTGCTATGATCGCCTGCTATTTTTCTCAGATTTTTGGGGCCCCATCCGACGGGCCCCACGAGGCTACGAAAATCCCTAAGTGGGATGCATATCACTAACAAAGAAATAATTTTTCCAGTTCATTACATCACAAGTTGTTTTTTTTGAGTAATTTTTTCCGGCCCAATACAACAAAAGCGAAATTTTTTTTGCTACAGTAACAGTGCTACAGTACCAATCGTCCCAGATCGGCCGATCACCCTATTTTCAGATTTTTTTGCTCGCCGTTAAAATTTGGAATTTCGCCGTCATGAAGTTAGTAGAGACTGTCGCCTAATACCGGCGATCGCCTCAGACGCGCGACAGCGCCTACTTTTGCAATTTTTTTGCCCGCCGATTTGTTTTGAAAAAGATTTAAAATAAATATTAAATAAAAAAAAATTCTGCTCTCTTCGACGCCGGCCGGAGACGCGGGCGCGGGGCGTCTCTGCACCGCGGCTCTTCTCCATTGTTCGCTTTCGCCACACTCTCTCCTCCCGTCCGTGCCCCGCCGTCTCGCTCCCCGATGGCAGATTCGACCCTGTTTCGTCTCGTGGGGCTGGCGCGCGGTTGGGATCGCGGCGAGGGCGACGAAGGATGCTGTCTTAGCTCATCGCCTCGCGCCACCTCCCGCGTTTGCGGCATCCGCAGCAGCGTTGACTGCCTTCGTCCCTGACGTGGACACCAAGCTCGAGATCCTGCTCCCGCAGGTGAGGAAGACTTTTGTTGATCCCGTAGTGGGTTGGGGGAGAAGGTGATGAGGTTGAGTGGGCATGGCTTGGTGGGTGTTCGATGGATTGCCTCAGAGGCTTAGACGCGCACAAGCTGAGACGGAGGGGGAGCGAGACCTATTGCTTTTGATTAAGGTGCTTGTTATGAACAATTCGAGTTTGTGCTGATTGGATGTTTGTTGTTTGTGCTGTTATAGCTAGGGATTTGTGGTTTAGCCAAACTCAAAGGTGAAGTACCATATATATGAAATCGGCTTCAAATTTTACCTCTCAATAAGTGACCTTGCGTACCTACATTTTTTTAACCAAGAAGTGGTTCCGAACTAGATGCTACGCGATCATTGACCAGGTGATAATTGTAAGACAACATATGATCTAATTAGTACCAACTATCATTGATGATCTGCCATACATGAACTCCCGGTTCTGGAATCTTTTGACATTTTGTATGAACGGGTTTCATCACGTATAAAATGTATCCAGTTGCATGTACTCTGGACGTTTTCCCTTGTGAGATGTGATATTGTCAACCTTTTATCCAGCACTGCTCTACTCGATAAGAACCTTCTTCAGCAGCAGTTTTACTGCTCTACTCGATAAGAACCTTCTTCAGCAGCAGTTTTCATTGATTTTATCTGTATATTTTTAACACTAGAACTGCTCAATACTTCACTGTTTAGTAAAGTTGCACGGTAGACTTGTTGGACCGGTTCAATTTTAACCCTCTTCTTTTAGGTAAGCTGTTTGGAACTCAGTGTTACTTTTTTACCCTTTATGATGCCTGTTGAGACAGTTTTCACACAAGACTTGCTTTAAAAGTTTTCGCACGAAGACTTGCTTTAAATCTTCATTATTAAATCTAATAACCTTTAGAAACAGTGAATTGCACAATCCATAGTCATGTTGCAAGCTTTGGGTGCTACCATATGAACCCAATAAGACTGTTGTGCTCTAAACTACAGGACCAATTTTTTACAGAATGCCATGATGTATACCATTTTCCTAACACTGGCAATACAAGATTAATGTTCCCGTGTCCTCTTTGTCTCTTTGGCCATTAAACACCACAAACTTAATTTAGCAACAGAACATAGTAGTACATAAAATCTATTATGTATCTCATCATTTTGTATGTAGTACAATGTAAAACTACCTGACAAGACTATCATCCATATGTACCCCTTAAATTGATGATGTAAAGCACTTTCTGTAATATACCATCTACTGCCATGAAAATGATGTATACATGTGAACTGCATTAACTGAGTTTTACTGATTCCAGTTTATTTCCTACCTGTCGAAGCAGGTCCTGCACATCGTCAACCCACTTCTGTTTACTTGTGCTGTTCTCACACTCAAATTCTACCAGACCTTGTGCCGTGCTCAGGCCAAAGCAGCATTTGTCCTCTATGGAATCTTTTCCTGGCTCAACCCACGTTGGAAGTTCACTGTATACACCGTAAACCACACCTGTAGTCGATTACAGGCAAAAAGGTCAGTACAGTATTGAAATCTCATAGACTAATCCGTCAGAGTTAGGGATGTATATTTTGGTAGCTACTGAAACATACTTTTGCTGTTCTTTGATAATGCACCTCCTATGTGTTTGCTTTTCAGCTTCAATATGACCTGTTATATTTGGCTATGCTGTTAGTACTTGTGGATCTCTCTCTAGTGGGACAATCATTTGCTATTGTGCAATGAAAATTCTCCTACCTGAGACCTCTTGTTGATGTATATAGATACTTGTGTCTTGTGTAGATCCCCTATTTCAAGAACAAAATCCTGCACCTTAGTTGTCTTGATAATGCTTAGGTTTACATACTAGTGGATTTTGATTAATAGCTGAATGTTCTGAATAGCTCTACCTTTTTTTTAAAGGGAAAAACAGGAGAGAGCCTTACTGTTAGAATATATTAAAGTAGGTACAAACTGTAGATATAGTTACAGAAGATAAAGAAAAATAACTATCCCAGTCACTGTATTTTGATTCATAACTGAATATTCTGAATAGCTCACTACGTTGTACCTTTCCTTGTGCGCTTTAGCAACTCCCCCTCCTTGCACCAGATATCAGGACTCCAGGAATGGCCCTTCTCATATGGAAGAACACTTGCATTGTTTCTCCTCTCTTGCTGCACTCTCTGCTTCAGTGTTGCAGCTCCTCGCAGAGCTGAGACAGCCAAATGTCATATGAACTTAACTTCATTTTTGTATGAAACAGCATATGGAGTTCAACGTGATGACAGTGACATCATTGCATTTCTTACCAGTTGCTGCTGCTGCTGTGAGTGTCATCATGTCACCAGGACTTTTGACACCCACTGCAGACTGGACGGCACAGGCTACCTGTTCATGACGTGCCCCTGCATGCTGAGCTATCTCAACGCAGTGTGAAGCTAATAGCTCCGTGGCTGATGCAATGGCTGTGGCCATCTTGGAGGTCTGGATATCTGAACTTGTGGCTGCTGCAACCGCAGCGACTGCAGCTGCAACTCGGGCCACTGATACCATGGCATACACATGGGCCTTGTCAGCACGCAGCTTCTCTTTGCTGCTCTGCTTGACCCGGCTGGTATCCTTATGTTGGAACCATTTGCCAATTGATTGATGGTGGCTACTGGTGGAATTCCTTCTTGCATCTACCTGCAGAAAGGTTGCAGAAGTATGATAAATGAGATAGAAAGATATTTGGACGAAGAATTTATTCTTACAGGTTAAAGTTGTTCCCTATCAATGTTCTACTATCTACATGCTTTTTTGTTGCTTCCCTTCCAACTTTGCTTATCTTACAGAGGAGGAGAACAGAAAAGGATGAAGTGAGCAGTGGGTTACATGTTGTTGATGACTTGGAACAATGGTTGTGGCAAGCACAGAGTTCTCTGATATAGTCATCTCCGGCAGCCGGTTCACAGAAAAGCTCTTCTTGCTTCCATTGACAAGAATCTTGGATATCTCCGACGCTGACACGCTCCACGACCTCGACAAGTACTCCATAGGCTCCAGTGGTGTCTGTGGTGGCGGTATCGCCGGCACTGCTTCCTCCTCATCCATCTCAATGCCAAAAGTACCAGCAAGATCTCTTGCCTTCCAACATTTCTCCATGGCCATCCTACAAGGTATTCCCCCCCGCAAAAATAGTTGCACTAGTGCCTTGTCTCCTTACTGGTAGCAAGTGATGGTTCTTTGGGTGTCTGTGACTGTGCCTGTACTTATAGGGAGGGAGGCACACACAAAGCACAAGGAGAGAGGTGTGGAGCCACCATGCTGTGGCAGGCAGAAAGAACAACGGGAACACAAGGCTGACAGGTCCCTGGTTTTCTTTTCTACCCGGTCTCCAAGTTTTTCCACTACCTGGGCTTGTATGCTAGTATAATATACTTGCGTTGCTGTTCTCTAGCTATCTGTTCCCGGCAGACCTTGGAGGGCTCATGAGTCATGACATGGGCACATAGCTTTGAAGAATCAAGGGGAATAGATTGGCATTTCGATGGTTGTTAGAGGTACGGGTCCCAGCCTCACGGAAGGTACAGTACCTGTATTTATATATATTCCTTCTGTATTCAAGCAACCTCATCATCAGAATTGTTTGCACTTGCAGCAATGTGGCAATACTTTTAAGAGAAACCCCTGTTTTTGCGGTGCATCGACTGTGATGCCGCCGTTTCCGCTAACATGCTTAGTTTGGAATATGCTAACATGCTACGGACTATACGTCATCATTCAGTTCTCGCGAGCAACAAATTTGAAGATATTTTTTAGAAGATTTATGTTATGGCTGCTAGGGTTCACAAAACCGTCAAAAACCACTTGAAAAACATGGTTTTTTTTATCGTATCGAGCCGGTTCAAGATTTAAAACCGGCCGGTAAACTGATCCAATTCAAAAAAAATCAAAAAATGGGAAAACATTATGTGACGTAAACCAGTTGATAATTAGTGAAAATCGCTTAAAAAATCGGCTCTAAGAAACATTCAATTAGTTGGTTGAATCAACCGTTCGATTTTTGATTTGTTTATTTTTGGAAATTTTTTCCAAAAAAATTGATTTTGTAACCCTTCGGTCTCGGCGATTTTTGATTCGATATTTTCAATTTTGAATTCCGATTTTCGAGCGGTTTTTTTGAAATGGATATTGTGAACTTCGATAGCTGCCTTTCAAGACCGGTCAAGCGGTAAGAGCTTGATGACAGCAGGAGCCCATGTAAGCTGGACAGTGGTCGCTCGCTGCTGCTCGATTCTCCACAGCAGACGTCTGTTTCTTAGGATCGATAGGACAAGGAGTTGAACGCTGTATCTTTGGTCTTGGTCGCTTGTTTGTGCTCATCCGTTTCCTTTATTCTATTCATGCTCATTTTTATTGCCCTTCCAGGTGTGGCCTGTGGGTCTTGATGTTTTCCATGACTGTTTTATGTAGGCCTGTAGGGTACATCAGTACATGAGGGCGATCCATCGCTTTTGTCTGGATCCGAGGCTTCTTTCGAGCCTCTGCAAATCACCGAGTGGCAAGTACGTGTTGGTGTTGGGGCCTTGTGGATGCAAAGATCGAGGACTTCGGATCCCCTACGGTCGATCAACGGTAAGGTTTCTAATGCGATAACGCCTCTTCCGTGAAAGCTAGGGTTGGAGACAGTAGTGTACATTCTTGCATAGTTCATAGTGCGGTTCTTTCACGTCGCCGTAGCTTAGCTGAGAAAATGGGCGATGCAACACGCACGGTCAGTTTATTAGAAGCACGCTTGCAGCAGGTTGCTATATTTTTAGTACGCCGTGTCGTGTACGCATGCCTTAGCAATGCCATTAATTTTGCATCTGCACTGGTACCTTTTTGTCGTGTTAACACGCTCCATTGTAGTGGGGGTCCAATTCTCCAATTCAATTAGAAAATGGCAAAGCAACGGGCGTTCAAACTTAGTGGAACAGTCAAGCAAACCGTAAGTAAGAAGAAATCGATGCGACCATGGAGTTAGGAAGTGCATTATTCGTCACTTGCCAGTAGATAGCTCAACTCATCTCAGATTGTCAGCTCAGCTGTTGGTTGCCTCGAGCAGTACCGAAGGAACAACATAGGCAGTCTGTTACTTAGGTTGTCCCCACGAGAAGATGAAATGTTTGGAATTTTTCACTATTCTAACCCCTAAAAAAGTTTTTTTACAGAGCTAGTCCTCTGAACTTTTTTTTTTTTCAGATATAGCCCCTTGACCTGTAATTGCTGTGCACAGGGAGCGCGGAATTTGCCGACCCACGGCGTGCGAAAAATCAGATTATTGTGCACCCCTTCTGCGGAAAACCAATTCCCGCGCCCTTGTATTCCGCAAAAATCTAATTACCACGCACACCTTGCGCGAAAACCAATTTCCGCGCCCCAATCCCACGGAAAATTGATTTTTCGCGCTCCTCTTCTACAGCAAATGCGCGCCACCGCCGGATTCCGCGCCAAGGATTTTCCTCACCTCCAGTCCGCGGAAAATCAGATCCTGCGCTCCCATTCTGTGAAAATGTGCCACGTGTCGCACTGTTGTGATTTTCGCGCTCCTCATGCAGCAATTGTGGGCCAGTGAGCTATTTTTTTTAAAAAAAAAATCAGAAGCCTACTTATGCAAAAAAAAAGAAAAGACTATAACAGTAAAAAATTCAAATGTTTGTCCCGTCCTCACACACAGCTGACCGCGATCGGCTATGGCCATGTCAAATGTATGTGACGCGAGGCGGCCAATGATTCGGCCCAGTGGAATCTCACGCTTCCTTGGTCGCTTTTGCGTACGACCTTTCATCGTTATCCATGGCTATCTCTCCGCTCCTTCACATGGCCAAATAATGCCCCGTCGAGGATAGTGCGGCAAGAGGACTACGGAGGCGACACAAAGTTCAACCCTAGAGCACTTTCCACCTCATCAACTCCCTCGCTGCCGTCATTGGTGGTCGCCGGAGGCGGCAAGGTCTTTCGCACCATTCTCTACTTTCTATTCCTTTCATCATCCCCTCACCAGTTCTCCGCAAAAGTGGTTGAGGAAGCGGTTGGCATCTCTGTTGCTGAGTTCAGCTTCATGTGGCTTCTAGCAGCGGAGATGGCGCAGCTCGTGGTGGAGCTCCTTGAGGAACATCGAGTATGCTAGCTAGAGCATAAGATCATCGTGATGCAGCGGTAGATCTGGGGGGTTTCACTCTGTAGATCGAGAATAACCGACCAAAAGAGGTAAATAGGAGGTTTTTAAAATTTTTTCTTTAATTGCAATAAATGACCAAACAAAGTTAGAATTAAGATTTTTGACAATCAAAACCTAAATCATTTAGGTTTCACTAAGTGTACCAAAAAGATATGTGTAAGCAAATTGACGATCCTAGGTACACGATCAATTGACGAGAAAACTAGGAATATAAATTGCTCAATTTAAATACAAGATATCAAACCACAAGGAGAGGAACACAAATTTTTATCCCGTAGTCTCGGAGACTTACTGGCCTCTCCTAATCTACATTGAGGTAGTTTGATCAACTCAAGCTAGCTCTTTGTATAAATGAGCCTTCCTCGATCACTATTTGTATCTCTTTTTCACTTTGGGTAAGCGAGCTCCGGCCTTCACAAAATATCGAGTCTTCTCACAAACTCCTTTGAGAAGGTTATTGGTTCTTATGCCTCCAAGTCATCTAGGAGGCGGCAACTTCCGAGAGAATACACTTTAACACTTGCTTGAGGTTGATTAATTGTCTAAATGGCTCAAACTTTAAATGCACACTTGAATACTCCTAACTCCCTCAAAATGTGAATTTAATGCACAAAAGAAGAGAGGAGACTTACTAGAGCTCACAAGATATTCAATGAGTGTTCAAGAAGCTCTATTGATGCAGGTGTGGGGGTATTTATAGCCTCTTTCCATAATTCCAACCGTTGGGGTCAAAATCCATAAAAAATCAGCAATTTTGGTATAATCACCCATGCAAAACTGGTAGTACTGACCCCAACTTAACAGTCGGAACAGTGCATTAAATGCACTAAATGTAGCCAATGTTACAGAGGCCCGGTGCTATCACCTATGTAGGGCTGATAGCACCGGCCTCAAAATCAATAAGATTGTCAATTTTAGCATTGTTTTGGAAAAAACATACCGCCATTTGGGACCGGTACTACCGCATCTGCTATAGTACTGCTTCCACATGGACGGTAGCACCAGCCAGGCAGAGACCAAAAATCGGCATTCTATTAAAAACGGCCACTTGACCCAGTGATACCGATCTTGCGGTAGCACCACTCCCACACGATCGGTAGTATCGGTCTTAACAACTTTTTCATAGATTTTTCAAATGACTCAGATAAACATCTATGACTTAGTGTGGGCATGATTTGAGCCATGATACTTGATCTGCATTAAGCTACTAACCAAGGTCCCCTTTAATAATACGACACCTAATCTAGCAACCTAGTCTTTTATCCAAAACACTAAGATCGGTTAAAGCTAGGAAAAAGTCCTTAAATATTATACCTTGGCAATTGAGCTTGATGCTTTGATAATCTTTGAACCTCATTTCCTTACTTCATTACATGCTATGTGTAGGATCAATCTATTTTCATAACCTCAAGAGAAAAAAGTTAGATTTTTAATCACGATTATCATTAATTATCAAAATCAAAACGAATTAGAGGCCTAGATGCTTCATCCTCAAGATCCGTATGTTGTCGAGCGTCGTCGGTCGAATCACAGCAAGGAATAGCGTCGATGAGGTCATTGTCGCAGTTGGGGGGTGTTGCGGTCATGAGCCGACGAGTTGGGGCCAGCATTGCATCCTCTTGATCAAATCTACTTCGGATTCGACTAAGCTTCGCCTCCTCTTGGCTCAGACCGAATCTGCTCTTTTCCTTGTTAGAATGGATCATTCCCAATGGTGGTTGAGATGGTTCGATGGTCGAAGCAGGCGTGGCAAGGTCTTGGCCGGCGATGTCAACTGGAACTAGGGGCACAGCGAGTGAGTAGCAGTCCTTAGCGATTGAGGTGAGAATTAGCAAGTGGTGGGCCAACATGGCGCGTTGAGGGTCGACAAGCGGCGGGCCATGCAGCGGAGGCCGTCCCAGTCACAGAGCCCCATCTCCCTCACCATCTGCACCATGCTCTCTCGGAAGTCAGCGTGTGGGTCTGACTCCTCCTCTTGGGCACTGGTGCCGTAGCCCACACCGGCGACGACGCCAATGAAGGATCAAGTTGGCCTAGAGGGAGGGTGAATAGGCAATTTTAAATTTTAAAGGATTTAATTACAGAAGAATTTTCTGCTTAAGTACTTAGTTAACAGATACAAGATAACATAATTAACAAGCACAAATAACTAAAAGCAGCGGAAAATAACACAGAAGCAAGAATAAGCACAAGAGACACAATATTTTATCTTGTGATTCGGAGCCACTCTCCTAATCCACGTTAAAGCACTTCTCTCGAAGTATAGCTCCTTCAAAGCTAGTCGCAGTAGCTCTGGTCTCCACTAGAGTGACTCTTCCACCACTTCGGTGAGGTGAGTCCCAACCTCTCACAATTTAGGTGGCCTTCCACAAACTCCTTTTGGACATGTTGCACCTACACTTCCTCCAAGCCGTCTAGGATTACTAAGATCCAAAAGTAATAAACTATCCACAAGTTCTGTCTCTTGGTTCACTCAGCACAACACTATTTAGACTAAGCTTGGAGTCAAAAAAACTTGGAAAGTGTTAAGTTTTTGGGTTTGAAGATGAAGCACGGTCTCTTTGGTGGAATGCAAGCTCTAGAGTGCTAATATGTCAAGAAGATCAAAGATATGCAAAAATTCTATGGTAGATAGCTCAGGAAATGCTTATATAGTCATGTGGATTGAAAAAGAGCCATTACACCTACCACAGTAGCCATTGGAACGTGTCAGGCTGTCAAAAACAGGTTAACACATTTACAACGGACTTAGCAAATATAAGCTTAGAGATAAGCTCTTTATGCTCCGGACTGATTTTGTCAAGAAGTGTATTTGCGCCGGATTGAAATGACTTAGTCCGGCGTACAAAGGATTTTCGAAAAAATTTGGTCCGGTAAAAGATGTGAACTTGTACATGTGCGCCGGACCAAAAATTTCGGTCCGTAGAAGAAGGATTTCAAGGAAGATAACACCATAGACTTTTTGAGAGAAACTCTGAGTCTAACCGAGAGGAATGCATTTGCGCAGGACTAGATTTTGTGCTAGCAAATTTTGGTCCGTTGTAGATGGTGTATGCTCGGTTTGATTTAAGTAAAGGATTCTTTTACTACGGACTTAAAGAATAAGAGGTTCGGCGTAAATAGTTTGCACCGGACTAAAAAAATATCAGAAGTTTAATATGGTCCGTAGTGAATGGAATGCGCTCAGTTAGAATTCTGATAGAGAAGATTTTGGCGCTGGACTCAATTTGGAAAAGTTCGACGAAAAGAAATTCTAACTGAGATTACGCCAGACCTAAAGAATGAGCAATGAAATTGAGTCCGAGGCAAATGCATATTATTGTTCAAGGAGATTGATTTTGAAGGAAATATATTTGAATGGAATTGACTCCAAGTTGTCTATTTAGTCTTAGCCTATGAATCAAAAATTTTAAATTGTGCACAATCCCCCTTTATAGTACGATCAAAATAAAAATAAGTCCTAGCTACTTAGCTTGAATCATCTCTCAAACCAGAACTAGTAACAAAAATCCTTAATCTTGATCTTTTAGTTTACTTCCTTGATGTTTTAACCAATATCTTTCAATGTTTAGAGATTATTAACTTAGTCATCAACACCAAAATCTTATAAATAATTATGAAATACAAATTAGGGGTCTAGATGCTATCAGCCAACGACACTTTGGTGGGAGGATCTTGTACTTGCTTCTTGGTGGCCCTGTAGCTATGGGAATAGTAGTAGCAGGGGTAGTTGTAGGAAGAGTAGGAGTAATTGGTGGTGTAGGTGGCAGCGGAGGAGGAGGAGAAGGAGGCAAAGAAGGATGGCGAGGAGAAGAAAGAGGCACTTCGCGGTTGTGGTTGCCGGCGATGTCAGCTGGGGCCTATCAAGGCTTGGGGCATGTGTGGTGCTATAGTAGATACAGGTCACGGTGGCGTGGGTGTGCGCCATGTTGTCTTTGCAAGGGTGTTTCGCTCCATACGGCTCGTGTGGTGTTCTTGCTAGCGGCAACCCTCTAGGAGGGTTGCGGTGTCGTTGCCTCGTGGTGGCTTGGGGGTGCGTTGCGAGATCGATGGTGGTGCATCATTTATGGAGGTGTATGTCCGCGGTTGCTCGGCATCAAACCCCTTAGTTTTGGGTCGAGGTGGTGGTAGTTGCGGCAGTGGTCCATTTGTGGTCGGTGCAATATTGTGTTGGTGTTAGAAGCCTTGTGCCGACAACCTCCACGACCTCTAGGTTGGGGCATTGTGTGGAGGACATCAATAGTGTGTTCGGCCCGTGCCTCTATAGGCTGACCACAAGTGTGCGTGACTCGTGGGGCATGTTGTGGTGGGTGAAGGTTGTGTTTTTGTCGTCGCTCCTCAACGTGGTGGTTTATTTGGTGCATTGGGGGAGTTTCCAGGTTTGGGGCTCATTCTTCGATGTTGGTGCCCCCTATTGGGGATGGTGGTCAGTATCTATGTAATTTTCTCTCTAGAGGCTACCGTTATATTCTCTTATTTTGAAATGAATGATAGAGCTTCTGCCTTAAATTAAAGGAAAAAAAAGATAGTGCGGCAAACCAGCAGCGCTTGGTCTGGTGACTGGTGAGTGAGATCATCATTTGCCTTTAACATTCTAAGCAAAGAAATCGTCGCTTTTACGATAGTATGAACGGTAGTAATCGCGCACACAAGAAAAGAAAAGAAAAGAAACACTATTGAAAAAGGATGATCGAGGACCAAGCTGTGTGATCGGGCAGTCGGGTGTCTAGCTCTACCGTCGTGCACACAGCCTGCCTGGGTTTAAACCACCAAGGTTGAACGGGACCTGGTGCACCTCACACGTACATGTGTGGGCGGCTTAGTGAGAAAACTAATGCTCGTGCTTCATGATAGCGTGTGTAATAATAAGCCTATGGAAAGAAGGGCCACTTCCAGGTGGGGAACGGGGGGCAACTCTATATATATGTACATCATGACACTGAGTACGAGATTAATCTGAGTAATATTCGGAGCTGTGAGCTATTGTGACATTTCAGCTTCTTATACTCCTTGATTTTTCCTTCCCTTTGGTTTCTCCTCCTCTCTCTTGTCACGTCCCCTTTTGCACCCGGCTCGCATCTTAATGGTCCAAATTAGCGATTTTGGCATTGTGGGTAATTATTGTCCCAAGTATTCGCATCGTTTATACCTTTTGGTAGTGGTTAATTCTTAAAGCTAGCAGCACGGTAAAAGCAGTGAGAACAAGGCATATACAGTGCCCGTTTGGGAGGCTAGGCTTTGGCTGCCGACTGGAAGCCCCTCTAAAGAGGGCGGCTACACAGATGCTTTGAAGCGCAGCGAAATCCCCCCCGGAAAGCCGCCGGCCTGTCCCGCCTCGCTGTCTCCACCCCTCCTTGAGGTCGCTGCCGCCCCTCCTCGCTTCGGCGTTTTATTTACTTTCTTGTCAATTAGGAGTAACTTGCAAAGAAAAATTTGTAATTAAGATATTCAAAAACAAACCTCATCAATTCGTAAAATAATTAGGAATGAACATACATACATACATACTAAACAACCAAACCACTGGCCACTCGAGAGCAACCAAACCAAGCCCCAAAGAGAGAAGGCTACCAAGAGCTCAAGCAAGGAGGATAGGAAGACCAGGAGTTAAAGCAAGAAGGCTAGGGAGGCCAAAAGCAAGAGGACCACTAGGAGCACGAAGGCCTAAACCAGCGAAGACAACCGGAGCTAGGACCACGGAGGACCAACAAGCTTCACCATCCATCCATCTCACTACAACCCCAACCCTTAGACCAACATCATCAGTTGCTTGCAAATAGATATTTGTGCCAACTCTAGAAACCAAGCATACCCAAGGTAAATAGAGAAAAAGTAGACAGTAGATGGATAGTGCTAGGCATGAACAAGTAGCCATTAGTTGAAGTAGAGAGTACCACAGTTTCAGTAGGTGACCGCTCTAGAGGCGACGCCGCATGTGCCCGAATATACCCTCACAATCCCCAGCGTGTGGGAAATCTTCGGTTGTCGTCACGGTACCGCCGATCTATAGCAATCAACCCATCAATCATCATTAACCAACTCTCATTCACGAGGTGTAAATCATATAATCACCACATAGCAACAAGGTATATGAAATTTGTAAATCATCCTTAAGGTAAAAGGGGGAAATATAGGGATAAACCACCGTGATCAAAGGAGGGGTAATCAGCATCACCATAGGGCCAGAGCCAAGGGGGACCGAGGTGGTGGGCAGGGGAGACCCAAGTCATGGGTGGAAGCAGGAGGACGCAGCCAGGGGCCGACGCAGGGGTGACTGAGGTAGGCCGGAGTGGCCCGAGGCAGGCGGAGCCCGAAAGGAGAAGGGCAGGGCAGCCTTGCTCGGCGGCAGCACGGGGGCAATGAGGGGCCGAGCCGAGGACAGCATGGGACCGAGGGAGGGGAGCGGTCGAAGGCAGAGCTAGCGGGGCAACGTGGCCTAGGATGTCGTAGGCTCGTGCGAGCGGACTAGGCAAGGGGACACGGGCCGAAGGAGGAGACCAGCGGTAGCCAAGCCAGAAGTCGGCGTCGAAGCCAGGTGGCGGTAGGCTGGGCGACCAGGGCAACTAGGGGCGGTGGCATAGGAACAGAGGAAGTAGATTGGGAATGGAGGAGAGGGGAATAAGAGGATAAGGCTGGAGGAGAGGGAGAGGAAAAGAGAAAAGGGAAAAGAGAAGGAAAAAATAAAAAATATAGAAATAAAATAAAAGAAAAAAGAGAAAAAAAAAGAAAAGATGATGATGATAATAATAATAATATGATAGTGAAATGGCAATTGAAGCAAATAAGAAACTAATTCTGCCATTAGAAAATTAAATAAAAGCAGGAGGAGAATAAATACGAACAATAAAGAAATAAAGAGGTAACTGATTTTAGCAATTGTCGTAATGGTCAAAATAAAAAAAAGAAAACCTTTATTCGAGTAAAAACCTAAGCAGATTTTAATGAGTAGCACATATTAAAATATGCCCATTTAAATGTAGCAAGTTAAAATTCCCCACATTAAAATGCACCAATTTAAAATATGATAAGTCAAATCTTATCAAACTAAAATACATCCTGTTAAAATACCCTTAAAATTGAAACACACACTATATATACCGATATACCAAAAGTAAATAAAAGGGTTGGATACCATAAAACATGCAAAAATCTATTAGCTACCTAAAATGTAGTATTAGTTAAATCCAATCTAACTGGTGATCTCCTTCAACAACCGTGTGAGGACGCTTATTTTCATCAAAATCCAAGCAAGCAATTCATTGATCACATTTAAATATTTTTAATCAATCATATTTACTTATATGTAATATCACCAATGCATGGGAAATCAATTTTAAGAAAACAATAAATTAAATGTGGTTGGAAAGATAGTTATGTTCTTGAACTGGTACGACGGTGTCTGATAATTGGTGTGTTGAAATGGCTCATCCAAAGAACAAAGCCAGTGTCGTATATATGTGGTGGGTAGAAAGTGCCATGGAGTTGTGCTTTGCCGGAGGGGCCTTCTATATAGACTATGATATAAGGATAAACCATTACACTTAGGTAATGAGCCATATAATTCATATCAATCATAGTATGTGGAAACGACTAGGAAATGTTGTCCTATGATGATATTAGGATTTTCACATTTGGTATAAATAGATGACTAGAAGTGTGAAGCTAGGCACGCCGGAAGTCCTAGTGAAGGATCAGACCTGACGCTATATTTAAACGCTAAGAGATAAGTACTAGCCATTGTTAGTTGGACAGTATTACCATTATTAGTCGGAGTACAACTGTTAGATATAAGTGGGCGGGGCTACCTAGGGAATGTGTCCACGGCTCGAGTTAGCAGGTTTAGAGATCTAATACCTGAATGGGGATAAACATTCTGGGTTCTCAATTGAAGTTGGGTTTACTATGGTTAAAGTGGTACAAAACTACGCAAGGTAAAATCATGAATTCATGCTT
This sequence comes from Guadua angustifolia, assembly GCA_036346375.1. Lineage (NCBI taxonomy): Eukaryota > Viridiplantae > Streptophyta > Magnoliopsida > Poales > Poaceae > Guadua > Guadua angustifolia. Next base: position 20,697,426 of record CM070518.1, on the reverse strand, counting down.
GTCTCTTGGATTAGAGGCTACAGAAGTTAAGTTTGCCTTATATACGAGTGTTAATAGCAATTTTAGAAATTAAAACATGAACTAAATGTTTCATAATAAAACTCTATTTTCCTAATAATGGATTTGAGAGAGATGAATATGTGATGAATGATAGAAAAATTCATATGATGCATCTTGTTATTAATGCGTACCGAGTAATTTTGTACTTACTCTTACTTAACTCTCCCTTTTGCTTAGAAAATTACACCAAAGATCAGGTGACCGATGAGGATATGGATCTCGATGGTTATGCCTATGAGGCATGGGGTGAAAATTACCAGCACGATGAGAGTTACGAGGATATTAATTTTGTATTATATTTTTGCTATAATTGGATCGTATATATAATTAATGTACTAAACTTGTAGCCCTACGTGGCAATAGAACGTAATAAATTTTCATTTCAATCTATAATTATTGTTTCTGCTGTAACACTCTGAATATGGTGTATTAACGATAAAATATCGGGCACGCTCGATATTTTGTTAGCTGATATGCCAAGATCAGTATAATTAATTCAAAGTAATGATGATGTTACTGTCGTTACCTAATGTTAATTATGTGTGTCGCCACATGACATAGAGTTTGTTTGTTTTAGCTTTTGATTCTGGATTCTGTCCCTAAAAACAGAATAAAAAACAAACAGTCTGATTCTAGAATCTGATTCTCACAATCCAGACTACTCATATGCTCTAGAATCTACAATCTATTTTATATGTGCTTTTAGATTTCAGCTTTTAAAAAATCAGCTTCTCCACGATTCACATTTAGAATCAGCTGGCCCATAGTCCAGTCGTAGCTGAGTGGCCCGCCCTAAAGTCGATTAGAAAAAGGATGCAACTACTCGACGCTAAGTGCATGTCATCCACCGCCGCCTAGGCCGCACGGCACGACCCGGCCAGATTGCTGGATCCGCCAGCCGCGGAGTTAAACGGCCCGACCGGCAGCCGCGATCGCGAGCGCGTTGCGTGTTGGCTCGCAGCTGGTCCAACAACGAGAGAGAGAGAGAGAGAGAGAGACCAATCGCTACTGCCCAGGGCGGGTGTGACCGCGCCGAGGCCGCGTTTCCCTGTGACCGTGCACTCGCTCGTGCCGCCGCCGGCGAGGCGAATTGTGGCAACTGCCCGGCCCTGCCCTGCCCTGCCATTCGTCCACAATTTGGTCTAGTGGGCGCCCGGCCCCTATCATCTGCCTCATGTAGCGCAAAAGGAGTTGCAAGGCTGCGGCAACCAAAATGCCCACGGTTCTTTCAAGCCCATCCATTGTTCAGCTGCGAGGGGCCCTGCCCAACCATCAATTGATTCGCAGTTATTCTATGAACCGCCATTTCTTTTTCTTTGTCAAGGCAGGATCACCCTTTGGATCAGGTTCAGTTCATGGCACCCTGCCCGCCCTATTTTTTTTTAAAAAAAGGTGCAGTGCAGTGCGGCTCAACACACAATTACTCCCATCATTCTGGAAAAGTTTGATTAGAGTATCAGAAGGAACTTTAAGCCTTAAGAAACATGGGATCAAAATTTATAATTATGCAGTCACGGCAAACGTTCTTCTTGGAAGCATTTATTGCCCCCACAGACTGTATCTAGTTTCATCTACCTATCATCAACCATGGCAGTAAGGATTAGCTTAGTTCTTGGAAGCACCACTTGACAGCTAAGTTCATTGGTTATATATCTCAAACTACAGATTATTACATTGCCATTTGAGCCAGGAGAAGTGATATATACCATCGGTATCTTATTTTCCAAATCCAACCATGAAGAGCTACACAACTGGGATCATACATCACGATGCTCCACACGCTTTCTCAGTACGCGCCGGGGGAGGTCCAACGCGCGTTGGACGGCGCGCTCGATCGTCTGATCGTTGATGCACAAACTTCCCCACGCGTCTGAAAACCACATCGGCTCGGCTCGCCGATGTGTGCTCAGCGCATTGCTAGCCTTCCACGCGGCTCTCAGAACCTGTGATGGTTTCGGTTGTTACAGCTGATGGAGTTAGATTACGCGTCAAAAGGCTAGCCCATCTCGGCTGCCTCCACGACGCACGGCCCGGTCCTTTTCCAAATTGGCACTACGTGGTAGTTCTTTGATGTCAGGGGCCGTGGCGGCCGAGATGGGCTAGCCTTTTGACGCCGTAATCTAACTCCATCACCGTAACAACCAAACCATCATAGGCTCGAGTCCGCGTGAAGGCCAAAGAAGGCGCCGAGCACACTGCGGCGAGCCGAGCCGATGTGGTTTTCAGACGCGGGGAAGTTTATGATCAACGATCGACGATCGAGCGAAGCGTTGATTTAGCGGTGCCGTCCAACGCTGCTGGACCTCCCTCGGTGCGTTCTCAGTAATCTAGACGTGAGGAGACAAAAAAAAAAAACAACCTTCTATGCTTTCCATCCCAATATAAGTTATACAAATCTTGAAACGAAGAGGTAAATAATCACTATGTACACTTTATTCATGCTCTTATATTTATGCAACTTTTAAAAAGAAAAACACAGAAATGCCTCTAAGACCTTTCATCCTCAAAAAACAAAAGTAATACAATGAAACTATTTCTCCATCGGGCATTTGCATCTTCGCACTAGTCATTCATTAAGCATTTGGACATGCTTATCCAAATGGAAGTGGCGAAGGTAAAATGGTTTGTTCGCTTCAAACTAAGCCATTGCAACAGCACTTCACTCTCAACAGCATAGGATATCTTCTTAAATTCCCGAAACGCTGAGGGTTCTTTCACAAAAAAACTAGGGCTTTCGCAAAGAAGATGATGTGGAGACGCTGGGGAAGCCGACACCCCACACCCTTTAAGAGAGTAGATATGTGCTCTCTAACCACAATCATGAGAGATACATGTTGTGGACCACACTTCTCTCTCATGCCTACAAACTTTATCTAAAATAACTTAGGAGGAACTAGATATCTTTTCGTCAAATAGAAAAATAGGCATTCAAATTCAAGCTAAAGAGGACTCGAATTACATGAGTGATAAGGGTGTACACCCACACCTCTCATCAATTGAGCTAGGCTCTAGGCCTTCACTCTTCATGTCTTTAATACATGAATCCCTATGTTTCTTTGTTGTTTAGTGTTTAGTCCTAATCAACTCATCCAATAACCAGCATCTGCTGACTATATTGATGAATGTTGTGGGGTATACAACCCATTTGGTCTGACTAAAAGGTCTTGGCACATGCCTATAAAGTGAGGGACACAAGCCCTAACCCATTTGGTCTGACTAAAAGGTCTTGGCACATGCCCATAAAATAAGGGACACAACCCTTTGGCTGGCAAGTACAATAATAGTCCTAAGTGTAAATCTATGAATAAACTGCTAAAAGAATGTACAAATTTACCTTCACCTTTTATAATTATTAGGGCAATATGGGAAATTGCTAGCCCCCACTACTCTATAAAGAGTCAAGTGGGCGTATGAGAGGCAAATCTCTTATTTTCACACACACACTCCCTCTCTCAGATGGCTCAGGTTCTCTAGCTCCTCTAGTTCTACGTTCTCAAAGGAAAAAAAGATACATCACCTACTGTTTGACCTAGTTACCGCAACAATCTAACTAATAGGATGAAATGGGCGTTCAAGTGCAGGCGCAACCTACCGGTGCGGGCAATGCCAGATTCGTCCCAACTTGGGAATTCCCAGAGAGAAAACCACACCAACACCTGTCCTGTCCAACCACCAGTCCACGGATGAATCTTCATCTATCCGACGGCACCGCAGGCCAGCACGCATTGTCAGCAGTCAGCGTCGCCTTCTCCTCTCCTCTCCTAATGATCGATCCCGAATTCGCCACGGTGGGTTCGGTTCGCCAACGCAAGGGCAACCCCCCATCGCCATGGTAACTGCAAGGAGGGAATCCAAGAACTAATGCGTTAGATCGATGGAAATTGTGGATCCATCCATCGCTCACTTCGCTGTGCCACTTGCACCTCCTCTCAACCCAGACCTTTCATGACGCCATGCTTTGAGAGTTATCACTACTCACATGTTTGAAGTGGTAAATAACCAAATTGCTCCTTCACTGCACAGCCTTTCTTTCTTTCTTTTTCTGTAGCTGTGCAGCATTATGCATGCAGTTGGTCTTTGGTGGCACCACTAACGCACGACTAGTGGTTCTAATTCCTGGTGCTGCAAGAACTTTAAGCAGGGGCGGCCGGAAATATTGCCACGTCGTCAGAACCTTGCAGACGTGGGCTCTAAATTGCTGACGCTTTGGGCCGTGGGAATGCTGGCCTCTTGGGTGCTTTGCCGTCATGCCGCCATTTGTAGGGGTCAACTTTGTTATTTACCGCTGTCGAGCTAATATTTAGATATGGGTATAATAGGCTAATAGAAAGTCATCGGTGTCAACTGACACCGACGCTTGACTGTAGCTCCGCCCCTGACTTTAAGCCGTGCCAGGAAGAAAAGAAGTCGCTAAGACAAGATGCAGGTCAGTCGTAAGGCTACTCTTGTCCTGTCTCGCTATTCTCCCATAGCATTACTCCGTCTCCGATCATGTCCAGCTCAAGGAATCACTCCATGGGCAGAGCCAACCCATGGCCAGGTCCTGGAGTGAAATAGGTAAATCGGGAGAGTACCGTATCATAATCATGATACCCCAGGTTTCCTACCAGAAAGATTTTTCTTAAAAATGAAAAGGGTATACCATGCTCCAGAGTCAACAAGAAACAGTCACCAAACATACACTGCTACTAGGACAGATAAGTAAGGGGCATTAACGCCGGCATACATACCATTACCTACCTACCCCATGACCCTGTGCCGGTAGGATGAGTCCATTGAATTCTGGTTCCACGGCTATTGCCATATACCAGAGAATACTAGCTTGGACTCATATTAATTACATGTTACGTTCAAAAATATGACGAAGGATTAGTAGGTCTAATTATACGAGAACGTCGGGTTTAAATTGATTCATAACATGCTAACCGATTTGATCCTACAATTGATAAGATAGATGAAAAAGTATACTCAAAGTCAATCTAGTACAACAATCGGCAAAGATCTAAACAACTAAGAAACCAATCAAATCAAATAGTAACGATAAATCTAAACAGCTAATTAAGGCTAATTAGGTGGTAGATAAAGGTAGACTTTTCCGAAAAAGGCGATATGCAATAAGATCAGAGAAAATCAAATCCGGCGTAATCGAAAATAACCAGCAATCGGCGATGCACAACTTTATTTATCAAGATCGGATTAAAAAAAGATTCTAAATTACAGAGCTACTCCTAATTGACAAAAAAGTAAGAAGTAAATGCGAGTTATTTGAGTGATTGTAGTTGTAGTTTTTGCTCGTCCTCAGCAATCTTTTATAATGCATCAGCCGATCATATCCTTTTCTGATGCGTTATCAACAGTGATCCATATAGACCTTTATACGGGCAAAACTCCTGTATTTGAATCAATATTAGTTATAATTCTATCTGTAATTTTAATTTTTCCTTTCTTAACCAACACCGGTTAAAAATATCATTTTTATTCTTAGTCCGACAAATTAAACATGCCTTACTGAGTACCGGTGCAAACACTATCATATAGCGGAAGAAATCTGGGTCACCGGCCGAGCCACATATATCATCTCCGTACGTCCAAGCCGTCTGATCGAGCATCTGATAGCCATGATTACATGCCGAGGTGTCCAGAACCTTAGTACAATTCAGGTTCAGGGTGAGTTAGGCATGCATGTAGGAGCAACGATATGTATTATACTGTGCTTAACCGAGTGGTAATATTGTAACTAACTCTGATTTTAGCTGCTCTAGAGTCTGGTTTTTCTTCCTTTCTCCCCACATAAGATTCACAAAATGGTAGGAAGACTTTTGGACAAAAATGTTAGGAGCAGTGGCACTCACTCGAAAAGTAAACATTTTGGAGAGATTTGGATTTCTGTTTTCTGCCCGTAGGGGCATAGGCACTTACGTCATCAACCATCCATGGTGTCTTTAGATCGGTGCCCGTATTTAGCAATATGAATCAATACCTAACTGTTTTTGTACAAAACCGTATATGTACCTCACTAGATACGTACTTTGCCGGAAACCTCACCGCCAGCCGCCGCCTCATCGCCTAGGGTTTCAAATTTTATTTTCACACCACATCTCGGAGGCGGCCGAAATCCGAAATTTTGGCGGGATTTTGAAATTTCAGTCGAAATTTGGACGAAATTTAAAAAGCAAGGAAAACCAAAATTTCAACTGAAATTTCAGCGAAATTGGCCGACATTTCGGTGATTTTCTATCCACTGAAATGTTATCCCGAAGCTAGAAAAAATTTAAAAAATATGAAAAAAAATCATGCAAAATTTTATTTATATTTCCTATATGTTTGAATGCAAGATAGAAAGTATTTGCATATAAAATTCTCAAATTAGGGTTTAGGTTGAATTACAATTTAAGGTCGAAATACATCATTTAAGGCTGAAATCTGAGTTAGGGTTTAAACCGAAATACAATTTAAGACCGAAATTTAAGTTAGAGTTTAGGATTAGGATTACATAATTTGTATATATATTTTTTTTGTAAACTTTTCATATGTATTCCTCATAAAATGCATTACAATTCTTAAAAAAATTAATGCAAAGCTGGTCAAAATTTACTAGAATTTACTGTAGCAAACCCTAATTTTTTTTTGTCCCGTCGAGGTCTCGGCAATATTTTTAACCCCGCTGCTACCAGAAACCCTCCACCTTTGCTGCTAAAAACCTTAGATTTATGGCGAGGCCGTCGAAAACCCTCCGCCGCTGCCATTGCCTTCGGAAACCTTTGTCGCCATTCAAGTTCCGCGAGGCCATTGGAAGCCTCAAGGTCGCGCTACCATCGCTGGAAACCTCGGGGTCTCGCTGGAAAGCCCTCGCTGCCTGATCCAGCTGTCCAAGCCGCGCCACCACTGGATTCGATCGGAACTAGCCATTCCGAGCGGTGTGGCTGCGAGCCAATGTCGCAGCCAGCGGTGGAGCCGAACACAGCTGGGGGCGGAGTCGGGCACGGCGGCAGGCAAAGGGAGGAGTGGGGTGGAGTCAAGCGCGGCGACAACAACGGAGCTGAGCCGAGCAGAGCTCCTCCGGTAGGTGAGAGTAGCGGGAGGGGGAGAGAGAGATGAGATGAAGAGGGGGAGCGTTTTAGAAAAATATAACGGAATTGCTACAGTTCAGACGTCTGGATGCATTGTAATATTTTTTTCTACGTGTGTAACATTTTTTGCCAATGCGTGCAACATTTTTCTTCGACAAACAGTAAAATGCGGCACAGTAAACGGATGTTGCAACCGTTAAAAAATATATTGCACGCGTCGAAAAAAAATGTTTCAAATGTTGAAAAAAATGTTGCAAGAGACGTCCGATGAAATGAATAGTATCGGACGTCAGAGCCTTAGTTCTTCCCCAAAATATAAATACCAAAGGAATTCAAGGAGGAGGTATAGCTGTGCAGTGCGGGCATTAGCGCGGCTCGCCAACTCATTCGCTTCTGTTCGCCTCGGCCCCCAACGACGGAGACAGCGCCATAGCTCGCCCCTCCCTCCCTCCCCTCCACACTCGCTGTGCGACCCTCCTCTCCTCTCCTCGCCAGTCGCCGGTGCAGTGCAGTGCACCAACACCAACATCGTGTTCACAGCATTTCTACCACCACGTCGTAGGAAATCGTCGGCGTCTCGCAGGCCGTGGGCACACGCGGCCCTGTGCGAAGGTTGCTCTTTGCCCCGAGGAAAAATCAAAGCCAATCCTGCTCTGCTCTGCTCTTATAACGAGCATGCGGCAGCATCTGGATCGATGCGATCGTGTGGCTAGCTAGCGGTAATAACAGTGGCGGTGCTAGGCTTCTAGCAAGAATTTTTTTAAAATAATATATTTTTTATTCAATTTTTTTAAATAATATATTTTTAACGACAAATCATAGTAAAACATTAAATAAAATCCGACATGATATTACAGAGTGTAATAAGTATAACAACTACAATAACATGACATGTGAACTACACCTAAGATACATACATATTTTAAGGAATTCATAAAACTGGGATACAACATAGGTACATGCCTCTGGTAAAGGACTAAGTCACAAAATCATACATTATATGGCTATGGTTGTCGGAATAAGTTGCTACAATAAAAATGATAATAGTTATCTATTGGTTCCTGACGGGGTACTACGTTTAGATACCTGATAGGGCTTAATGTAATATCATCGTTAGGATTCAGAGAATTTCGAGGAAGCAAGGTTCGTGGCCTAGGTGGCATGAAATCATCATCATCGCCATTTGTATGGTTATGAGCTAACCCTCCTTCAGTGCTGGTTAAACGGTCTCTTGCATTGTTATTTAAACGGCCTGTTGTTTTAGTGCTTAAATGGCCTGTTGTATTAGTGCTTGAATGGCCTGTTATGATAGTGTTTGAACGTCGAGGTTTAGATGACATAAAATCATCATCGTTATCGTCATTTGTATAGTTAGAAGCAAACCCTCCTTTGGTGGTGGTTGAACGTCCTCTTTAACTTTCTGCTGCAACAGTACTGAGTGGACCTCTACCCCTCCAGTTAGATCCTCTTCTGCGTCTTCTATGTGAATCAGGTATCACACCCCTGCCGAAGAGTAAATACATCGCTACGAATTATAGGATATCTTTGTTCAGCAAATCTTTATCCTCCGAGAATGACTAACGCACAAGATAAGCATATGAATTAGTGAACTTATGGATAGTGCTAAAAAGATTAGTAGGGTAAATAAATAAGAAATAACTAACCTTAATATGAGGAACATTTTTGCACCTATTTTGATAGATCTATACTTGACCGCATTCTTACTCTTCTCATCCTTATATTTAGTGATCATGGTAGAATACATTAGATTCTCATATCTCATTACTACTTTAACAGCTCGATGTCTATCCACAAAGTATTTGATTGTGCCCCATAGCACTCCCTCAATAATTCCTATCAACGGGAGACACTTCATCCCTCTCATTACCCGGTTGTACACTTCCGCCAAGTTAGTCATCATGACACCGTATATAGCACCATGTGTGTCATGTAACAATGACCACTTCTCTTTTGGCTCATTCTTTATCTAGTTCGAAAAACATTTGATTAGCCTTTGCCTTCGACGATGATTAGTCGTCTCATTTTCTATTGGCAGAGGGAATAGAAGCTCCGCCTAATCCTATGTTTCATTGCTACTAGTCTTGTTCATTTACTCTTACTTGTGTTTTCTTGTTAGCTCATCAAAATTCTTATATAGAGTACGGAACTTACTCGTTTGATTCTGCTTACATAGCCTCTTAAACATGTTCATCAGTTCCTTATTTTTAAATTGCTTATAGAAGTTCGCACCCAAATGCCTCATGCACCATCGATTCTGCAAGTCAGGCCATAGAAATGGCTCCTCTTCCTCTGTTTGCAACTGTTTGATAGCACTAAGCAGACCAACATGCCTATCATGCAGTATGCACACATCTTGATGAGTTTTCACCACCTCGATCTTCAAGTTCTGTAAGAATTACAACCAACTCTCGTAGTTCTCGCTTTCTACAAATTAAGACGAAAGCAACAGATAGAATATAGTTGTTTCCATCAATGCACACAGCTGTCATTATTTGCACTTTGTATTTCCTGTTCAAGAATGTGTCGTCCACACACAACAATGGACGGCAGTGGTAGAACACCTTAATGCAAACTCTGAATACGAAGAAAACTCTCTTTAGATGCCTCTTGGTTGGCCACTTGCTTGACGAACATTTTTATAATCATAATAAGTGCTAGGATTTCTTCCCTGAATGCAACTAAATAGTGCGAGCAGATTGTGGTACGAGTCTTTAAATTTCTCAAACCTTATTTTTAAAGCCTTTTGCTTCGCCCTCCATACCTTTCCGTAGCTAATTGTATATTGATATATGTTCTCAATTGCTCGGATAATAGTACGGGACTCAAAATCGAGGTTCTCCACTATTTCTGGGTACATGATATTTGCGACATACCCGGATGACAAGTTCCTGTGAGCCATCAGGGTTTCCTTAGTCATATAGATATACTGCTTAACCTTCAAACATAGCTAGTGAGTGCCCCATTTGGGTTTGTATGCGTGCACTCTCTAGGGGCACCCATGCGTCTCGTACACTACGTCGTAGTAGGTTGAGGTAGACTTATTAACCCTGAAAGTTCTTATTGATAAGACCTAATCTTTCACAACATTCTGCACTGTCTCTTTTATCGGATATATACTGCTAGGCCTAACCTCATTCTCATTGTACTGCCAAGGTGTACCGCTGCTTTCATCCACAACCAGCATATTAAATTGATGCGTGGTCCAATCTGTTGGCACAAGCGGCTCCGTACCTCCATCTTTCTCATTCGAGTTATTGTCGTCCTCCACTAGTCTTCTGGTGTATTCACGGTCTTCCTCTTCCATCCTTACTGTTATTTCCTCAATTTCCTCACCTTCGTCTATTTGTCCCTGCACTTCTTATCCAATGTTTTCATCATCCTCCCCAACCTCAAATTGTTCACAACTCTGGTAAATGATTTTCTCGGTGCATTCTTGTACATGCTGCTCACAGCTAGATTCTCCAATTTCGGTGTCACCATAATTAAACTCATTTTGAGGCTCACTATACTCACCGGCGTCCAACTGCTGCTGTAGGGCAATAGCCCTATCATACGCTTGCACTAAAAGCACCTGATACCATGCTAGTGAGTTGTTAAGCGTCGGTCTTTTGCCTGTTGCCTGTGCAATTCAATCATGAGAAGTCAGGAGGCACTTGCGATGTAAATCTTGTCGTCACAAAACCCTTGTTTGGTTTCTGTTTTCGTAATGGAAATTTGGAATTGGGGTTTCTCCCCGTTGGTTCTAAAAAAAGTACCAAGCCCAGTTTGCTACGGAGGATTTTGGTACAAGTTTCAGAGATGTTAATGATTTGAAGAGTGTCTTCTATTCACCATTTGCATCCTCCTTTTTGTATGATTCCGATTTTGCCTCTTTCCCCTGTCATCGGCCTTCTTCCCCGTCTGCGGCGATCCTCCGGTTGCCTTTTATTGCATCTCCTTAATATAAAGAAAAGAGAGAGGGAAGGGCATTATGCAAAGTGCGCAGTTGTTGGAGGGACGTCAGGACGCTCTTGCACGCTCGGGCACAGTTGAGTCAATGGCAAACCAGAACCAGTAGAGATGAGGAAGACGACACCTCGAAGAAGCATGAATCATCGAGCGAACCGCAACATCAAAAATCTAAATGATACGAGAAAAAAAGGGTCAGGTGATAGGTATACAGCAATTGTGCTGATTCCAACACAAATCTCGAAAGAACCATTCACCGAGTAAAAGTTGACAGAGACGCCAAAGGAAGCTTTCGCACAGAATCGTCACCACTTGGCTCGACTCTCGAGAGTCACACTCCCAATCGGCTGCTCCTCCAGAAACCGGAGGCGCTCGCGAGTCGCGACAGCCGAGAGTCTCGTCACAAAACAAACCCACAAGAGCCGCGAGACCCGACCGAACCGAGCCGGACCGAACCGAACCGAACCGGGCTGCGTGAGTCTGCCTCTCCCCTGCTGTGTGCGGTGACTGACTGGTGCGCGAGCGGCGTGTTGTTCCGCGCAGCCAAACCACACAACTACAAAACCCCACCCCACCAACCACCACCACCTCTCTCTCCGTTCCGCCTCCTCGGTCCTCCACCCGCGCCCCCACTCGCTTCGCCTCGCCGCGGACCGCCGCCGCCGTCTCCCCGGTGCCCGCGGCCTCGCGAGCCTCTCTCGCCTCCGCTGCAGAAGCAGAAGCAGAAGCCAGTGTTCCGGCGCCCGAGCGCCGGGGTATGAGCAGCCGCCGCCCCGCAGGATCTAGGGTTCCGACGATCCCGCTCACGGATGGAGGGTGCTAGAAGCGCGGGCGACCTCCCCTCGGTACCTGCCCACCCCGCTTGCCTTTCGTTTTACCGCGCGTCGCTTCGGCGTCCGTGCTGCTGCGCGTGCGTGCGTTGGGAATTGCTACGGCCGGTAGCGCTCAGCTTGGACAGTTAGGGTTTTGGGTGCCGCTTAGATTTGGGTGCTTCGTGTTTGGGATGTTTTTGGCGGTTTATTTGCCAGTTCGTGTTTGGCGCTAGGAATTAGGGTTTTGAGTTAGGTCAGGAAGTTAGCATGCTCACTTGGTTCAGTCCAGTTTGGGTAAATTGCGACTTTGATTGTAGAGATGGATGCTTTGTCGGGAGTATATCTACTTGTGTGTTTTGTCGAGTTAACCGTGAGCCTTTGACAGACTGAGGGTGCCGGGGTCAAAGTGTGGCACATTAGTTATGCTTTTTCCAGCACGAGAGATATGATATATAGCTGTTAGGAGGTGCTTTCCTAGCACAGTGAATTTCATGTACGATTTGCATTTAGCACATTCCAAGTGGTTTCTTTTGGAAGCTTGAAACAGGCAAACCCATAATATCATCACGACTTAAATGCCCACTGCAATTGTTTGGGAGTTGTTTGTTATATTGCGTTTGGTTGTCCGTTCGGAGAACGAGGATTTGTGTTGTTATGCTCATGTATGTATTGTGGCACGTGTAAATGGGATACTCCGGAAAATGTTTAGCTTGCTCCAAAGTTTCCTGCTTCCACTTTGCTTCTTGATGCTGACATTTTGTTGGGAATTTTGTCTATATATTCAATGTTTCTCCATTTTGCAGGCAAACATCCATGGATTATGATGATACTCATTTTCAGAGCCAGAATTTTCAACTAGCTGGTGAAGACAACAGTAAGTTCCCGTCAGGTTTGCGGTCATTTGCACTGCCAAAGCTCGATATTGACGACCAACTACAGGGCCATCTCAGATTTGATAACGTAATCGACTCAGAAGGAGTTTTCAGTGTACAAGGGCATGATAATAGTTGGATTGAGGTCTTGTCCACTGGAAGTAGCGTTGTTGATTTTAGTTCTAGTGCTGCCGAATCTTGCTCCATATCTAGGACTAATAATGTCTGGTCAGAGGCAACATCCACTGAATCTGTGGAAATGTTATTGAAGTCAGTGGGAGAAAATGAGATGACCGGTAACATGGATGATAATGCACATCACGAGTTAAGTGGTATGGACAATCAAATTGATCCATCCAACATCCAACCTCAGTCTGATAACTCTCCAACAGTTAGCATTGTAGTTCCAAGTGAGCATGATCAGTCTCAGTGCACTCGTTCTAGAATGGCGGAAGATCTTTCAACGACCCAAACTCAAGCTGAACATATTGCACCTTTCTCAATGGATGAGAAGGCTGAACAGGCTACAGGTTCAACTTTATCAGGTAGGAAATTGAATTATATGTTGGAGTCTGTTGCTGAGAAGTGCATTGTGAGTGACAAGCTGTCCTCTGCTTGCAAAAACACATCAGAAAGCTGTCCAGCTGTTGGTAACTATTTTGAGGTGGTCCATGATGACGATTCTTTGGACAATCTCAATGTACACTCAGCTGTTGTAGATTCTAGTAAATTGAATGATGAACCCTTCTCGGAGTTAGCTCCAATTCAGAACATATACGCCACTGACTCATATCACTTTGAGCAAGACAATCAAGATTCTGAGGTTGGTGTTACCCCTCAGGATACCATGAAGGAAGATAAAGTCGAAGGAGGAATCCATGAATTGCAAAATTTGCCATGTACTAGTCAGCCTTTGGGTTCTACAAACTTATCTGGTGAAGTAAGCAAAGAAAATCTGTTGTCGGAAAGTTCCGATGGATTACTGGAGGCCATCACAAATCCAGTTAAGATGCTACACAGGAATGATGACACCTATCAGAGAGCCAGTGCCACACTGCAACCATCATTTTCTCAAGTGGAACATGCAGCAGAAGGCCTAAAAAGTTCGGTTGACAGGAGCAGTGAGCTTGTTGTTAAGGAGGTTGATACTGGTGACAGTTCTGCTAAATCTCATCAATCTGAGCCAGATTTGAGAAATTCTAATCCTCATCTTGTTACTCCTTTGACAACCGATGGTGAGTTGATTGTATCTCCAAAAGGAAAACAGCTTGCTCATGTCTCTGGAGTTCCTGCAGAAACAAAAAATGCTGGGGTGGATGATACAAATATCAGCACTGATGATGACTCAAAACTTGGAGTGTTGGAGCAGCATCAAGATTCTGTTGATAATCTAAAAAGTGGTGTTATGGAAGAAAAGACAATCAGGGAGGAAATATCAGCTGTTTCGGATAACATTGAACACATGGTGAAAAGTGGTCATGATAAAAATGCTACATGCGCTACCGGTACATCAAAAGATAAGCTTGACTCATCAGGCAATTATGCAGCTGAGAACTCTTCAGCTTGTTTACTTGATGGAATGGATCCAAACACTTCCCCAGTAAATCATGAGGGGTTATTCAAGGAAGGTGCTACACCTGACTTAGAAGATGAGGCTGGAAACCAGCATTTGGTATCACCTAATTCAGGCCCTCAAGAAGAAATGTCAGCACCTTTGAACATTTCAAGCAGCAATATTGTTTCTACCACGGTAAATGATACTTTCGATGCATCAAGGGATAAACTTGACAGTTCAGGGGTTGTTGCACCTAATGATTCTTCCTCTGGTTTACTTGATGAAAGGGATTTGAGAATTCCCATAGTAAATCAGGAGGGGTCGTTCAAGGAAGGTGCTAAATCTGCTTTAGAAGTTGGAGACCACAGTGGCACGTCTCCTGTTTCTGAGCCACGGGGTAAGGAGCCAGCAGGTTCAGTGAACTCAAACAACTACGCTGTTTGTAGCAGTGGTAGTGATGCTGTTGCAGCAAAACACAGTGCAAAGAGCAGGGTACTTCTTTGGGTAGTTTGACCACAAGTGAAACTCAGGATAAATCAGGTGAATTTGTTGTTTTCTTTCCTCTTATAATTTGAATCCGATTGACATCTTTTTAACATGTATGTATTAGTATTATGCGCTCCACTCGAGCAGGTTTTGATTTCAAGACTGATAATGTATGAGATTCATTCAGGTGATCATCCAAATGCTTATCCACAGAAATGCCAGACTGACGGACCTTCAATACAATCTGAACATCACGAAGATTTAGTCGCAACATCATCCACCTTGAATGTCTCACCTGACAAGGCTGTACAAAAGATTGTTGAAACTCCCTTGAATGTAAAGGATGGTTTGAATGCTCATCAAGGTCAGTTGTTTGTGCTAGCGCAATATTAAAGCAGTTTTTCCTTAGATGATCAGGGTGGAACTACTTATTTTAGACGGAACAATCTTTTTATGAATCAAATATTTCTAAGTAGTTTTTAGACTTCACATTAGGTTGAATTGCAAACCATTTTTTTTCAATGCAAAAGCAAACAAGCCAAACCCAGCACATTTAATGTCTTTCCCCGATAAGTTCCTAGTCTAAACGCGTGCATGCTTTAAGTTTTTTTTTTTCAAGTTAAACTGTTTAAGACTCATTTTAGTGTGATTCTGTGCACTTAGCCATTTAAATTTCTGTTCTGAGTATACATGTTAAGCCTTGTTTATGTAAGTAGCAGGCTAATTAAATTGGATGCAAAGTGACATGTTCTTTTGGATGCAGATAAGGCATTAAATCCTGGTGCAGATCATACTTCCGGTACTGTTTCATCCCAAAGCAGGGTAGGCTCAGACACTGGGAATGGTGATGGAAGCTGTACTGATGCTACATGTGGCTCCCCTACAGTGATTAGTTGCACTGAACCCTGTCCCCTGGAAGATGGCCAGGGTGGTAATGCCTTGCTTCATCACACACTAGCTAAACGACCCGAGGATCCAAAAGATCCTGCAGCCTCAGCTGACGCTGCCCAGAGCTTACAAGAATGTTCTGCTAGAGATAGAAAACCTACTCTTCTTAGTTCTGAGGAGACCAATACAACAGGAGATGATAGAAGTTTCTCGTTTGAAGTTGGACCTCCACCAAATGTACCTGAGCAAGCTCATAGTCCAGCTTGGAGCCCTTTTCCCAGATCTAAAGCTACTCCAAGTACTGAGGTCTCTGTGTGTGTGTGCACGCGCTTGCGCGTGCACATATTTGAATCTGAAATATCATAAATTTAGACTTAGATTAGCTATGACCTATTGACATGGTTTACTATATCCTACTTTTAGGCAACCACAGAAATTCCTATACCTGGGAATCCTTCTGGAAGTCCATTGAAGAACACCAGTGATGATAGTAAGAAAATGTCTACTGTGGAGACTGGCAAAGAACAGCCATCTGGAAGGGAAGTGGTTGAAAGTGCTGGGGGGCCCTCTGTTGGCTCACATATTGGTGGTAGCACTAAAACCAAAAGTGCACCAGTAGAGCAATCACAACAGCATACAACTCCTGAAAGCACTGGTATGCAAACCTCCTATATTCACGCAGTCCAGATATCTAATTTACCTGACTTGAATAATTCTGTTTCTCGTGCAGCTTTGGCGCATCAACCTTTCACAGATTCACAGCATGTGCAACTTCGTGCACAGATTTTTGTTTATGGAGCCCTTATGTGAGTTCTAAGTTCTAACTCTCTTTAAGTTGTTTAGTTACAAATGTATGGATTAAGGGAACTTAATTTTATTCCTGCAGTCAAGGAATACCACCAGCAGAGGCTTACATGGTGTCAGCTTTTGGAGAACCTGGTCTGTGTGGTTTCATTGCTGAGAGTGATAACTTTTTCCCTCATTTGGTCTTACCTTCTAAGTTATTTTGCGTTAATGAACAGTAGGTGTTGGTAAGCCTGAGACCCGACCGAACCGAGCCGGACCGAACCGAACCGAACCGGGCTGCGTGAGTCTGCCTCTCCCCTGCTGTGTGCGGTGACTGACTGGTGCGCGAGCGGCGTGTTGTTCCGCGCAGCCAAACCACACAACTACAAACCCCACCCCACCAACCACCACCACCTCTCTCCGTTCCGCCTCCTCGGTCCTCCACCCGCGCCCCCACTCGCTTCGCCTCGCCGCGGACCGCCGCCGCCGTCTCCCCGGTGCCCGCGGCCTCGCGAGCCTCTCGCCTCCGCTGCAGAAGCAGAAGCAGAAGCCAGTGTTCCGGCGCCCGAGCGCCGGGTATGAGCAGCCGCCGCCCCGCAGGATCTAGGGTTCCGACGATCCCGCTCACGGATGGAGGGTGCTAGAAGCGCGGGCGACCTCCCTCGGTACCTGCCCACCCCGCTTGCCTTTCGTTTTACCGCGCGTCGCTTCGGCGTCCGTGCTGCTGCGCGTGCGTGCGTTGGGAATTGCTACGGCCGGTAGCGCTCAGCTTGGACAGTTAGGGTTTTGGGTGCCGCTTAGATTTGGGTGCTTCGTGTTTGGGATGTTTTTGGCGGTTTATTTGCCAGTTCGTGTTTGGCGCTAGGAATTAGGGTTTTGAGTTAGGTCAGGAAGTTAGCATGCTCACTTGGTTCAGTCCAGTTTGGGTAAATTGCGACTTTGATTGTAGAGATGGATGCTTTGTCGGGAGTATATCTACTTGTGTGTTTTGTCGAGTTAACCGTGAGCCTTTGACAGACTGAGGGTGCCGGGGTCAAAGTGTGGCACATTAGTTATGCTTTTTTCCAGCACGAGAGATATGATATATAGCTGTTAGGAGGTGCTTTCCTAGCACAGTGAATTTCATGTACGATTTGCATTTAGCACATTCCAAGTGGTTTCTTTTGGAAGCTTGGAAACAGGCAAACCCATAATATCATCACGACTTAAATGCCCACTGCAATTGTTTGGGAGTTGTTTGTTATATTGCGTTTGGTTGTCCGTTCGGAGAACGAGGATTTGTGTTGTTATGCTCATGTATGTATTGTGGCACGTGTAAATGGGATACTCCGGAAAATGTTTAGCTTGCTCCAAAGTTTCCTGCTTCCACTTTGCTTCTTGATGCTGACATTTTGTTGGGAATTTTGTCTATATATTCAATGTTTCTCCATTTTGCAGGCAAACATCCATGGATTATGATGATACTCATTTTCAGAGCCAGAATTTTCAACTAGCTGGTGAAGACAACAGTAAGTTCCCGTCAGGTTTGCGGTCATTTGCACTGCCAAAGCTCGATATTGACGACCAACTACAGGGCCATCTCAGATTTGATAACGTAATCGACTCAGAAGGAGTTTTCAGTGTACAAGGGCATGATAATAGTTGGATTGAGGTCTTGTCCACTGGAAGTAGCGTTGTTGATTTTAGTTCTAGTGCTGCCGAATCTTGCTCCATATCTAGGACTAATAATGTCTGGTCAGAGGCAACATCCACTGAATCTGTGGAAATGTTATTGAAGTCAGTGGGAGAAAATGAGATGACCGGTAACATGGATGATAATGCACATCACGAGTTAAGTGGTATGGACAATCAAATTGATCCATCCAACATCCAACCTCAGTCTGATAACTCTCCAACAGTTAGCATTGTAGTTCCAAGTGAGCATGATCAGTCTCAGTGCACTCGTTCTAGAATGGCGGAAGATCTTTCAACGACCCAAACTCAAGCTGAACATATTGCACCTTTCTCAATGGATGAGAAGGCTGAACAGGCTACAGGTTCAACTTTATCAGGTAGGAAATTGAATTATATGTTGGAGTCTGTTGCTGAGAAGTGCATTGTGAGTGACAAGCTGTCCTCTGCTTGCAAAAACACATCAGAAAGCTGTCCAGCTGTTGGTAACTATTTTGAGGTGGTCCATGATGACGATTCTTTGGACAATCTCAATGTACACTCAGCTGTTGTAGATTCTAGTAAATTGAATGATGAACCCTTCTCGGAGTTAGCTCCAATTCAGAACATATACGCCACTGACTCATATCACTTTGAGCAAGACAATCAAGATTCTGAGGTTGGTGTTACCCCTCAGGATACCATGAAGGAAGATAAAGTCGAAGGAGGAATCCATGAATTGCAAAATTTGCCATGTACTAGTCAGCCTTTGGGTTCTACAAACTTATCTGGTGAAGTAAGCAAAGAAAATCTGTTGTCGGAAAGTTCCGATGGATTACTGGAGGCCATCACAAATCCAGTTAAGATGCTACACAGGAATGATGACACCTATCAGAGAGCCAGTGCCACACTGCAACCATCATTTTCTCAAGTGGAACATGCAGCAGAAGGCCTAAAAAGTTCGGTTGACAGGAGCAGTGAGCTTGTTGTTAAGGAGGTTGATACTGGTGACAGTTCTGCTAAATCTCATCAATCTGAGCCAGATTTGAGAAATTCTAATCCTCATCTTGTTACTCCTTTGACAACCGATGGTGAGTTGATTGTATCTCCAAAAGGAAAACAGCTTGCTCATGTCTCTGGAGTTCCTGCAGAAACAAAAAATGCTGGGGTGGATGATACAAATATCAGCACTGATGATGACTCAAAACTTGGAGTGTTGGAGCAGCATCAAGATTCTGTTGATAATCTAAAAAGTGGTGTTATGGAAGAAAAGACAATCAGGGAGGAAATATCAGCTGTTTCGGATAACATTGAACACATGGTGAAAAGTGGTCATGATAAAAATGCTACATGCGCTACCGGTACATCAAAAGATAAGCTTGACTCATCAGGCAATTATGCAGCTGAGAACTCTTCAGCTTGTTTACTTGATGGAATGGATCCAAACACTTCCCCAGTAAATCATGAGGGGTTATTCAAGGAAGGTGCTACACCTGACTTAGAAGATGAGGCTGGAAACCAGCATTTGGTATCACCTAATTCAGGCCCTCAAGAAGAAATGTCAGCACCTTTGAACATTTCAAGCAGCAATATTGTTTCTACCACGGTAAATGATACTTCGATGCATCAAGGGATAAACTTGACAGTTCAGGGGTTGTTGCACCTAATGATTCTTCCTCTGGTTTACTTGATGAAAGGGATTTGAGAATTCCCATAGTAAATCAGGAGGGGTCGTTCAAGGAAGGTGCTAAATCTGCTTTAGAAGTTGGAGACCACAGTGGCACGTCTCCTGTTTCTGAGCCACGGGGTAAGGAGCCAGCAGGTTCAGTGAACTCAAACAACTACGCTGTTTGTAGCAGTGGTAGTGATGCTGTTGCAGCAAAAACACAGTGCAAAGAGCAGGGTACTTCTTTGGGTAGTTTGACCACAAGTGAAACTCAGGATAAATCAGGTGAATTTGTTGTTTTCTTTCCTCTTATAATTTGAATCCGATTGACATCTTTTTAACATGTATGTATTAGTATTATGCGCTCCACTCGAGCAGGTTTTGATTTCAAGACTGATAATGTATGAGATTCATTCAGGTGATCATCCAAATGCTTATCCACAGAAATGCCAGACTGACGGACCTTCAATACAATCTGAACATCACGAAGATTTAGTCGCAACATCATCCACCTTGAATGTCTCACCTGACAAGGCTGTACAAAAGATTGTTGAAACTCCCTTGAATGTAAAGGATGGTTTGAATGCTCATCAAGGTCAGTTGTTTGTGCTAGCGCAATATTAAAGCAGTTTTTCCTTAGATGATCAGGGTGGAACTACTTATTTTAGACGGAACAATCTTTTTATGAATCAAATATTTCTAAGTAGTTTTTAGACTTCACATTAGGTTGAATTGCAAACCATTTTTTTTCAATGCAAAAGCAAACAAGCCAAACCCAGCACATTTAATGTCTTTCCCGATAAGTTCCTAGTCTAAACGCTGCATGCTTTAAGTTTTTTTTTCAAGTTAAACTGTTTAAGACTCATTTTAGTGTGATTCTGTGCACTTAGCCATTTAAATTTCTGTTCTGAGTATACATGTTAAGCCTTGTTTATGTAAGTAGCAGGCTAATTAAATTGGATGCAAAGTGACATGTTCTTTTGGATGCAGATAAGGCATTAAATCCTGGTGCAGATCATACTTCCGGTACTGTTTCATCCCAAAGCAGGGTAGGCTCAGACACTGGGAATGGTGATGGAAGCTGTACTGATGCTACATGTGGCTCCCCTACAGTGATTAGTTGCACTGAACCCTGTCCCCTGGAAGATGGCCAGGGTGGTAATGCCTTGCTTCATCACACACTAGCTAAACGACCCGAGGATCCAAAAGATCCTGCAGCCTCAGCTGACGCTGCCCAGAGCTTACAAGAATGTTCTGCTAGAGATAGAAAACCTACTCTTCTTAGTTCTGAGGAGACCAATACAACAGGAGATGATAGAAGTTTCTCGTTTGAAGTTGGACCTCCACCAAATGTACCTGAGCAAGCTCATAGTCCAGCTTGGAGCCCTTTTCCCAGATCTAAAGCTACTCCAAGTACTGAGGTCTCTGTGTGTGTGTGCAGCTATGCTTGCGTGCACATATTTGAATCTGAAATATCATAAATTTAGACTTAGATTAGCTATGACCTATTGACATGGTTTACTATATCCTACTTTTAGGCAACCACAGAAATTCCTATACCTGGGAATCCTTCTGGAAGTCCATTGAAGAACACCAGTGATGATAGTAAGAAAATGTCTACTGTGGAGACTGGCAAAGAACAGCCATCTGGAAGGGAAGTGGTTGAAAGTGCTGGGGGGCCCTCTGTTGGCTCACATATTGGTGGTAGCACTAAAACCAAAAGTGCACCAGTAGAGCAATCACAACAGCATACAACTCCTGAAAGCACTGGTATGCAAACCTCCTATATTCACGCAGTCCAGATATCTAATTTACCTGACTTGAATAATTCTGTTTCTCGTGCAGCTTTGGCGCATCAACCTTTCACAGATTCACAGCATGTGCAACTTCGTGCACAGATTTTTGTTTATGGAGCCCTTATGTGAGTTCTAAGTTCTAACTCTCTTTAAGTTGTTTAGTTACAAATGTATGGATTAAGGGAACTTAATTTTATTCCTGCAGTCAAGGAATACCACCAGCAGAGGCTTACATGGTGTCAGCTTTTGGAGAACCTGGTCTGTGTGGTTTCATTGCTGAGAGTGATAACTTTTTCCCCTCATTTGGTCTTACCTTCTAAGTTATTTTGCGTTAATGAACAGTAGGTGTTGGTAAGCCTGCATGGGAGGCTATTTGGCGAGTTGCTGTTGAAAGATTTCAGAATCAGAAGTCGCCTTTAACTGGCTTGGAGACTCCTACAAGCTCACATATAGGTAAACATGCGATATGATAATGACACCATATATGATATCATACATTCATTTTTTTCTGAGTAAATGAGTTTGCAGGGAGTCGTGTGGCTGAAAAAGCTAGTAAGGGTACAACAGTTAAAACTGCACCAGCTAGCAAAAAAGGTGGCAAAAGTTTGTTGCCCACACATTCTGCTCTACCCCTGCACTCACCAACTTTCAATATGTCACCTCTTGGTAGTTCTACATTGAACATGCAACGAGGTACTCATTTGGATTTTAGCCAGGCTGTATCACCAGTATTCCCATATAATTCACAGATGAGGCAGCCTACATCTGGTGTTGCGTCCTGGTTCCCTCAGACTCAGAGCCCTGGTCCACGTCCTGCGCCTTGGCTGGTTCCACCACAAAACTTAATATTTGATTCATCAATGCAACCAGCTGTGCCTGCAAATGAAACTGCAAAGGGAGCATCTTCTAAAAATATATCAATTTCACGAACTGTTTCACCTGGTGTATTTCTTCCCAGTCCGGCACCTTCTACTGTTTTGCCTCCATTAACAATTGTACACGAGGAAAAACAGAAGGCATCAGCTTCTACTTCTAAGCGTGGAGCTACATCACAAAAGACAAGAAAAAGAAAGAAAGTTTCAGTGAGTCAAGAACAACAATCTGGCATTGCTTCCCCCCAGCTCACAACTGACATTGCATCTGTTACTCCTGCCCCTAAGCATACACCAGGCTTCACGTTATCTACTCATGCTCCAAGTAATGTTTTGGGCAGTGGGCTTGTTCCTAACACAGCTTTGATCAGTTCTGTGCCTAACTACCAGATTACAGGTAGTAAGGAGGCTGAGCAAAGATTCATCTTTTCAGAACAGATCAGTGGTTCAATAGAGCAATCAATGGCACAAGCCGAAGGTGCACGTACACACTATATGGAGGCATTTAGGCAGAATGAAGGCGTATGGAGCCACTTATCCACAAACTTGAGAAGCAAATTACCTGCAGAAGTAGAAAAGAAGCTTACTTCAGCTGCTGCAGCGGCTTCTGCAGCAGTTTCTGTTGCAAAGGCAGCTGCAGAAGCTGCTAAGATGGCGTCAGAGGCTGCATTGCAGGCAAAATTGATGGCAGAGGAAGCTCTTAGCTCTTCTAAATATGTAAATTCCTTGCAGAAGCACAACGCTGGTGAATTTGTTGATAGCAAACTGTCTAGCGTGCCAAGTTTAACACCCACATCATCTTGGAAAATAAAGGATAACACTTGTGCTCCGGGTTCCATCATTTCTGTGGCACGAGAGGTTGCTCGAAAGAGGGTTGAAGAGGCAGCTGCTGCTGCAAAACGTGCAGAAAACTTGGATGCCATACTGAAAGCTGCAGAGCTTGCTGCAGAGGCTGTGTTCAAAGCAGGAACCATCATTGGAATGGGTGAGCCTCTACCTTTTACTCTAAGTGAGCTGTTGGAAGCTGGTCCAGATGGCTACTGGAAGTCTGATCGAGTGAGTAATAAGAAGGTTGGAAATGCCAATGATGATCCGACAAAAGAACTATTGGAGGTACCTGCTGATTTTAGTAAATCTGGCAGAAAGCGCGGCAGCAAAGCTAAATATGATCAAGCGATACAGAACTCGGAGCCATCTTCTAGTTGCAAAGAATTGCAGCCTGATGGAATGCTATCAGGTAAAACTACCAGTATCTTTTTGCCTTTTGGTATGTCAAGATCAGTGTTCACTTCCAGCTGATTTTGGTTTTTTGGCTCATGTAGGAAGTGGGGTTGAAGATGTTCCCACCACTGATGCACTTAATGGTAACAGAAATGATGCTGCACTGAACATAATCTGGAATGGCATTGAAAAGGGCTCTCTTGTTGAGGTCAGTTTTTTCTTTGGATTAGTTATTGTTCTCCCTTTCTAGATGATTATGGTAGTCTGTGTGCTGTGTGGACACTTCTCTGAAGTCAAGAACTACCTTTTGTGCCTTTTTAATAGGAAGAAGTCCATATAACACCTTGAACTTTAGTCAAAAGTCTACTAGCACCCTGAACTATGAAACAAGGCATTTGACCCCAACACCCTGAACTATGAAACCAGGCATTTGATCTTCCAAACTTTGCAATGCGGTTCAAATAACACGATAACCCGGTTTTGCATAGTGGTATTGCCCGTATGGCGCAATGAGTGGCTGGTTTTTCCATGTAGGATGACATGCTGGCCCAGTTAGTGTTCCTACCACTGTAACTCCCTCACTATTTCTATTTGGAAGAGAAGCCCTTGTAAGCCCTACTTGTCATTCACCTAAACATGCCCAGCATGTCATTCTACATAGCAAAACTGCCAACTCATCACGCCATACAGGTAATACCATTATGCAAAATCGGGTTAGGGTGTTATTTGAACAAGATTGCAAAGTTTGAGGGGTCAAATGTCTGGTTTTATATTTCAAGGTGTCGAATGGACTTCGAGCAAAGTTTGGGGGTGCTATATGGACCTTTTCCTCTTTAATATGATATACTCCCTCTGTTTCCAATACACACCTTCGATCATTTATTTTTGTGCTTATATCTTAGTAAAAAAATCATAAAAAATAATATTGTGGAAGTACTTTTGATGACAAGTTTATGCTATTTTGAGACCAGTCTGTACACTGTTGTGTATATCAGTATCCAAAGTTTGAAGAGTTTGACTACGAAGCTTCTAAAATTGCTATGATGGGTCTCTAGTTTTTGCATGTTTGCTATTAGCATGTGTTAACTTCCAGCTTTTATGTCTTAATTTTCAGCTTTTATGTTTCCAATGTGATCTGTCACCTCCTACTCTCAAGATGAAACATCATTAGAGTATTATTGCATTTTTGTCAGGTTTTAGCTGACGAGGGTGGGCTTGGAGTAGCTTGGTTTTCTGCCAAGGTCCTTGATATAAACGAAGATAGTGCATGCATCAGCTATGATACCGTCAGTGAAGGTTAGTGTCCATTTCTTATGTCCGCCTCCATGGCTGCCCCCTTTTCCACTACTCATGCATCCTTTTCACTTTTTTCTTGATTGTTGAGCTACACTCTTAAGTTAGTATTGACCTTTATGCTAGTCAGGCCTTGGGATTAACTGTTCACATTTTAGGAACTGATTGTCGCAAAGAATGGGTGCCACTGAAACAGAAGGGGGAGAAGGCACCTCGAATACGTCTTGCTCATCCTGCTACTATGCCTAAATTCAAAGGAACTAGGAAGCGCCGAAGGGACACAGCAGGAAATTATTCTTGGACTGTTGGTGATCACGTGGATGCATGGATCAGTGATAGGTATGGCATTCAGTGCTCTCTAGTTCTACTATTTTCATGAGAAGGGCTGGAAGATGGATATGGATAGCTTGTAGATTTGCTTATCAAGCCTGATGATGGTTTTATGCTCGCCACAATGGTGTCTGTTCCCTATTTCAGTATTTTGGACTGGAGGTTGGATGCATGGAACCAGTATCTCAATTATTTCTAGTAGGGCCTTAGAACAATTCTACAGCGTATGGGTTTCTGTTACCGATTACCCTGTCACTGTGTCAGTCACATGTTGGGAACGTTCTGGTAGGATTTGGAGTGTGAACTACACATGCGAAGTTCAAACCAAGTAAGATTGATGTGAATTCATCAGGAGACAGGAAATTTTTATGATTTTTTTGTAGGTTGAGATGCCGTATATTGGTTGATCTATGTACATTCGGGACCGGATGTCGTCCTTTTCTTTTTTGTTCTTTTCCTCTTGGTGTGTTTGCATGTAGGTGCTTGGCTGTGGTAGGATTTGTTCTTGAAATTTACTTATTTAGCCAGTGACCTACCATTGGAGAACTTAGCTACCATTTTGTGCAAAGTAAGATTATGTTTTCGATCTTACCTCCATCTAACTGGAGGCCTCACCTAACATGTTATTCTATGTAAATATGTTGAGATATCACCTATATCTGATTAGCTGTCCTGTACCCATCCTTTTTTGTTGCTTGTTATCATGTGAATTACCACTTAAAGTAGCTGCTAACGACATATTGTTGTAATATTAGTATCCTTCTGTTATTATTACTCAAGGTTCTAAAAATCAGTAACCGATACTTGACTGGTCACCCAACCTAGTAGTGATTATGTGGCATAATCGGCCTATTATGCAGCATAACCAGCCCGATTATGCAGATAACTGGCTAACAGGTAGGGGCATTTGTTACTTGTATAAGGCTAAGTATATGGTCTAGTCATGGTTATCATGGCGCCGCCTAGGCATCCAGTCACCGACGGCCGCTCGCCTTGCCTGGCCAGGAAAGGAGGGCACAGGGAGGGGGGAGTGGAGGGACGGCGCTGGCGCCAAGTGGATTCGGGGGGGGGGAGGAAGAGGAGGGGCGGCGCATGCTGAATGGATAGGGGGAGAGAGCGAGAGAGAGGCTGGGCTCAGAGAGAGAGGGAGGAGGGGTGGGCCAGTTCGGCTAGGCTGGAGAATGGGTTGAGATTGTGAGAAATGCTCTGAGCCACTGATATTGATATATATATATTGGTGATATACTGATATAATAGACTTTTTTTAGTCGCCTAATCCTTGCCTAGGCGCTAGGCTGGAGAATGGGTTGAGATTGTGAGAAATGCTCTGAGCCACTGATATTGATATATATATATTGGTGATATACTGATATAATAGACTTTTTTTAGTCGCCTAATCCTTGCCTAGGCGCCCCGGAGGTGACTTGCCTCACCGGGGCGCCGTGATAACCATGGGTCTAGTTGACCCATTTTTAGAACACTGTTATTACCTACTGATCTGAAGCCTGTTTCTTTCCACAGTTGGCGAGAGGGAATTATTTCACAGAATTGTGATGATGAAACGAAGTTTGTCGTAAAATTTTCAGGTAATCTTAGTGTTGCTTTGTGTGCGTGTGTGTGCATGCATGTGCATGGTTTTGTTATCTTTTTTCACTTGGTTATATCCTTTAAATACTATGCACTCTTGAATTTTGTCGTCAACTGGCATGTTTCAAACTGGTAATAATTCAGTCTCAAAGTTGTGAATTACGAATTCCTCCAGTTAGCAAAGTGCACCACCACAGGACTGGGGGATTCCATGATGCATCTGAATCGAAACCATCTTTTTAAATTTTTCATACAAATAAATTATTTGTTGATCTTGACCATCTGCGTAATTATTGGAACTGTTTCTGATGTCATATTGCTATGTGATGTGCCATGAAGTTTAAGCTTCCATTTTGACCTGTGGATTATAAACTTTTTTGTAATGTGAAAAGTTCTTTAATAGAGAATTCTTTACCCTCCATTTTGTGTTGATCGCTTATTTCCAGCTGGAGATTGTGATTCGTTGGTTGTTGACGCTTGGAATCTTCGTCCATCACATGTTTGGAAAGATGGTCAGTGGACAGAGTGGTCCCGTGTACGAGAGAGGAAAGCCAAATCTAATAAGGTCCCTTCTACTTTCTAGACTTTTTAGTTTGCTTTTTGGATTTAATGTGCTAAATATTACTTTGCACAATTATATTCAAATAACAGTATTTTATTGTCTCAGGGTGATTCCCCTTATGAGAAACGCCAAAGGACAACAGGTAGTGATCCTGCACCTATTGGTGGAGACACAGGGGGTGCTTCTAAGGACAAGAGCACTAACAACTCAACAAAACCAGAGGAGCTAAAGCTATTGGCTTTATCTGATAGGGACATGGTTTTCAACATTGGAAAGAGTGTAATTCAGAATAAAACCAATAATCTTGCATTCAAACGGCCTGGACTGCAGAAAGAAGGATCAAGGGTGGTCTATGGTGTTCCAAAACCTGGAAAGAAGAAGAAGTTTATGGAAGTAAGCAAACATTATGTTGCAGATCAAGCTGATAAGATTTCTGAGGGTAATGCCTCTATCAGACCTGCGAAACATTTGATGCCACAAGTGCCCAGACCACGGGAAAATGCTTCAAAAGTTAACCAGAGAGGAAAGAGGATAGGCGAGATGAGACCCAGAGGACTTAAATCTACTGTGTGTCAGAATGTTGCATCTAACAGTGTTTCTGGCAAGGATCCTTTATCCATGCCTGTCCCAAGCTCTGGTGTTGAAAGTGGTGTTTCTTTTGCGGGAAGCACGGCAGGCTCTTCCAACATTGTGATCCCCACTGTAGAAAAGAATAATTCTGCCCATGGCACCGGCCTTAGAACTGAAGATGCTACTGTTTCTACATTGCACACACAAGCTGCATCTACTGTTCCTATTTCCAAGAAGAATTTAACCACTACTGATCGAGCTAAAAGGAAATATGTTCCTTCTATGGATAACTTGAACAGGAATATACTCAAAACGTCTGAAATTGCAGGGAAGACTAGTTCTGATTCTTCTGAACCCCGAAGGTCCAACCGCCGAATTCAACCAACCTCTCGGGTCAGTACAGGAACTATCGTCGTGTCAATAGATTTATATTGTGCATGTTGTCTTTTGACTCTTCTCCATTCTGTCCTTGAATGTCGATAGTGCCTTCTTGCGATAATTGTTCACTGTAGGACATAGTTTGGCTGTAGCTAACTTACAAACCTTTCAGTTTCCTTGTAGTTGATCTAGGCTTTTATTATTTGGATGAGTTTACCAATATCGAACAGCTTCTTTTACAATGATTTCTGTGGGTGGTTTGAGATTTGTCACCCAGCTTGATTTTCTTTGTGCACTTGCACGCAAGCTGGCAAACACCCAGGACTGGTCCATGTGCCCGTGATTACCTGCTGTGGTACTTCACGTTTATACTTATTTTATGGAGTTTGCTATGCACATTAACTTTGTTTTATGCAACACAGTTGCTTGAGGGCCTGCAAAGTTCTCTTATAATTCCCAAAGTTCCTGGTGAAAAGGGTCCTAGGACTAATTACAGAACTGCTTCCTCAAGGGGTAAGTGATCTTTTTTTTCTTGTTGGAGTTTGCTTTATGAGCGTCATCTCTGCTCCTGTGATAGTCACACTGTTTTGAAATCTGTCTGTGGAAACAGGGAGAGCTCATGGCTGAGACAAGGCGTTGCAGCGCTGTTATGGTGGGAACTCTCGTCTTTGTACATAACCGGTAGCTTGCTGAGCATGGAAGCAAGAAAGGGTTAGGATTGGAGTAAAGTCTTTCTTGGAGCACCTGCGTTCAGATGTATTATAGACTAGCTTAAGTTAGTGCCTTTTTCCCCGGATTGTACTGGGCGGTACTGTTCTGTGTTGTAGAGTAGCCATTAATCACTCAAAATCACCCACTGTTTAATCTGTATGGATACAGGGCGAAATAGAAAAATTGGTCTGGTTTAAACTCGTCAACGGTCGTGCGCCATGCATGTGACAATCGTATTTATCCTCCTGAATGGCAGCCTACGTAGAAATGATAGATTGGTCGATGCTTTGTGGTGTCTGCAAATGCTTTGACAAATAATTCGACGTGTGATTCGCCAGCATGCTCCTTTTATGATGCATGTACACTGCTGTGACGTCAGGGGCTGCTGCACGATCATTCTAAGTGCTCTTGCATGATTAGCTTCGTTCGGCTTGGGTGCACGAATATGGCTTGAGGGTTTCACTGAGTTTGTGACTTGAATGATGACTAGCCATTTGGCTAGGTCGCATTGGTAATGGAATTTACCTTGCATAATTAATCTGCGCGTTTTGCGTGTGTCAGTCAATTGGGTGCCGAGCGCTTGCCAAGCGATGCATCAGCTGTGGTAGTGTCGGATCTGTGGCGAAAGCAGAGCTAAAGCATAGCGGGGATTAATAGGACAAGTAGTCTAATATAGCTGGCAAACCTAAATATCAGTATATACCATATGCAGTGTTGACTTTTCATTTGAATCACATATCTGTATTGCCTGCCTAGATACATCTCTTAGATTTATGTCAACTACATACGTAACTCTATGGCACATACCCTCCTGAATCAATCATCATCAGCAAGAGTGTTGCGTCAAGGAAGGAGGATGGCCGAGGCCTTCGACAAAATGAAAGTGGTGTCCATCGACAGAGGAGAGAGCGTGCAGGACGTCGCAGCCACGTTGCGCAACTCCGGTGAGGCTGTTCCTAGAAGGAATGTCAGGCCTGAGAATGAGGCCGATTGCAGACAATCATCGGCACCACCGAGGGTTATAGTCTACCAGTAATAGACATGTCAAGGTTGCTCAGCCGAGAGTTATCGGAGACCGCCAAGCTCGGATCCGCCTGTGAGCACTGGGGATTCTTCCTGGTCTGTGATCCCACAGACGTATGGCTCGTAAATTTTTGTCTCGCTGTGCATCTGCCACAATATACCTTGTACATTGATGCGATGATGGGTGACTCATTTTTCAAGGGCTTTTTTTTTTGTGCTTCAAATAAATTATCCACTTTAGAATTTGTCAGCACCTTAAAATCCATTAGTAGGAAACCACAACGCTAATGCCTCTTCGCTGGAAAGCTTCCATTAGGAATGTTCCTTTGTCTCAGTTAAATACCATACCAAAGTTCACATTAGACGGCGGCAAACTCATCCGAATCGTGGAAGTTTTGCAGCCTGTGAACCATGGAGTGGGTGGAGGGTTGTTGCAGCAAATGAAGGCTGACATCGCAGAGTTCTTCAGCCTTCCTATGGAACAGAAGTTGGCCGTGGCGATTCCACCAAATAGCATTCACGGCCACCACTTCGTCTTCTCTGAGGAGCAGAAGCTGGACTGGATAGATCTGCTGTTCCTCGCCACACAGCCCGTCGAGGGAAGGAGCATGGCTTTCTAGTTTCTAGCCTACCAAGCCTCCCACGTTCAGGCGAATCCGTGTTCGTTTCGTCAATTAGTTGCCGTCGTTCGTGAGCATAGTTTCACACCCTTACACATAGCAGTGGCAATTGGATGCTACGTTCCTTCATCTAATTCCATCTTTTTCGCTTTGTGATGAAAAATTTCACTAATATACCACACTAGGAATAAGAGAATTTGGGCGTTCTCGAAAAAAAAGGAATTAGAGAATTGTGAATTGCAGACGTAAAAGGTCATACATAACATTGGCGGGTCCAGGAATTTTAAGATGGATGTGCGGATTTAAAAAAAATATTATTCAATATAAAAGTTTAAGGTTCACAATAACAAGAATTAAAATACAAATGATTCATATTAAAGCAAATATGTCGCAATAAATTAGAAAAAATCAAAATATTTAAGAAAAAATAAAAATTACATCGCGAAACTCCATAAATTGGAAGTGACATATTATGACTTCATCACTAACTTGTAGAAAAAATAATGATTATCCATTATATTTAGTGGGTTCTTTTATAAAATTAATTATCGAAAACAAATTTGCTTTCTATAGGTATTGGTTTTGATGTGGAGATAGTCGTTCTCTTTTGTGTCTTTTCGGATTAATCCTACAAAGATTTCCAATCTATAGAATACCTTTTCATTTTCTTAAACTCTACATCCACATAATCAACTATATCTCACCGATTTATCTTTTATTAATATTTTAAGTTCTCAACATTCAATAAGACAATATGTGAAAACCTATAGGATGTGGTGGATGGCCCTGATTGGCTGCTGCAGCGATGCAGCCCACAGTGTTGTTGCTGCTGCTTGGTCGACAGCACGATTGTCGCCTCAGCCCCATCCTTTCGCTGTCACCTGCTTGTCGAACTGCGTCGTTGGTCGTCGCTTCGAGGCTAAGTGGGAGAAAGACGGACAGAGAGCATGAGAGAAAAAATGAAAAATTTTGGCTAAGGTTGGTTGTGATGTGCAATGCACTTTGCTCGATTGAGAAATAGAAGGAGTGGGCTTTTCGCTAATGGGATAGGCTGGTCAGTTGAGAAGGAGAGCTATGGGAGAATGAATATGGAATAAAATTAGTTGGTAAGTGAATATATATGTTGATTTATATAGCTAATATACATATTATATAATTAGATTAGCTAAAATTACTATACTTTCTCTAGTAGTAGAGTAGTAAAAATACTCTTAATAAATCAACAGTTAAATCTAATTTCTACTGTCTACTATATACTACAAGTATAATACGTCATAAAATTTCTCGCTAATAATATTGTGTGTGCCTTCCTTTGCGGACGGGGCTTGCCTACTCCTGTAATATATGCCTCTTACCACATGACAGTTTCTTATTAATTTCGTACCCTACCAATGGGTCCAGTTCATTTTGCATAAAAAATAAAACCGAAGTTACACAGACAAAATCTCTCGTTCGCTCCCCTTCTTTCAAGTCCAAACAAACTTACCATAAAACAGTGTGAAAGGGATGAGCAAAAGAAAATGGCGCCAACCGATAGCTGAGCAAAGAAAGATGGAAGAGTTAGCATGCATGCAGCATCGTCATATGCATCCATGGCAATGGGAGTGCACTGATCAGCGGCAGGAAGCTTAGGTGCTGTTTGGTTCAACTCTAAAAACGGTAAAGGTAACGTAATTCAATGACAGGGGAACTGTTCCACCGGAAGGCATAACACCATTTGTTTGGTTTGCTCATGTAACGTTTTCCATTTCTTTACTGGTGTTTGGCTAGGGACAGATAACAGCTTACACAAACAATGGTTGTCATACTGTCAGCAAGTTCTACCGAATTTCTGCATTCCCAGCAAGTAGGGGTGACCAAACAGCTTACACACAATGGAGAAGAAATTTCTGGGATGTCCAACACTACTTAAGAAGTGCATACACACAAGTCCAACACTGATATTGTTCAAGAGGGAGTACTTAACACAAACTCACATGCACATGCAGCATCACCAATAATCGAAGGAAACCTCTCACCCTGGCTTGACTTAACCTCACCACGTATATATACAATACACCTCTCCTCCGTTTACATACAGAAGTGCATACACACAGAAGTCCAACACTGATCATTATGTATGAAGATGCATCACAAAATTCAAGCAAATGAACAATCGAAACAAGGTCGATTTGGTACATTAGCTTGTCAAATTCCAAGATAGCAGTGTAGTTGCTTAGGAAATACAAAGTTATAACAGAACATGTTTTTGAGCTTCAATTGCTTCTCAGATGAACACTGGCTTGTTAAATTCTCAAGTGAAAAAATTGCCACATCAAGCAGGACTCACTTCTTCTTTTGAGCATCATCTAATGAAGGACAAAAGTACAAACATATGTACAAGTTATATTTGCATATGTAACAAATGTAGATGCATTAAGAAACACTTGTTTAGTTTCCAGCTGGGATATTTTACGGTTAAGTTTCTAAAGAGTAGACCCATATATTGAGGGCCAGTTAACATAACAGTTATGTCTATAACTACAATTCAAAGGGGACCGTGTTCATAGCTGGGCTTTTGGCTACCATCTCTTCTTTGTCTATGAACAGCAACTGGAAGATTATCCAAGATCATAAGAGGTGAATTTCAATGTCAAGCAGTGGATACAAACAAGGATAAAAATATAAAATACAGCTATGAACCCTGATAGAAGAATATGACAGTAATGAAAGAATCATTTGCAGCTCAGACCTAATTCACAGGCTAATCAGTTTTTCAGATCATGGAAAGGCATTGATGGCGTAAAAATACACAAATATATTTCAAGTTACATGAGAGGAGAGTGATTGTTGAAGAAAGCAGGAAAGCTTAACCCAACTGCCCACTTTCTTGTGTGACCAGCATGCTACATATGCAGTAGATAACATGCTTGGTTTGCAATGAAGATAAGCAGTACATGGAACACCCTTCTATTCTGAAAGTCAGACAACACACTTTAATAGACCATAATAACAACAACTTCTACAATGAGTTTAGGTATTGCTAATAATGGAAATAAAATGGAGGCTACTTCAACAGAATCATAAGGAGGATGTTAACAGGACATAAGGAGAATTATCAGAACAAATGAACCTTGACAAACGCAAGTACCATTATGTAACAGATTTGCATAGTGAAGGAAAAAAATTGAAAAATCTTTGGACAAACAGGCCTGTCCTTGTTGTTATGAATCTAAAACAAAAAAGCAGCTTGTAGGACTAGGAATATTCCAGAACAAAAGGTGCTAATCGTAACCTCCAAATTAAGGCCTTTTATCTTGTCCCTCCAAATTAAGTTTGATGTCATAATGGGATATGCATAATTAAAGGTTTCTCGCCTTTAATTAGGCCAAGAACATTCCGAGATCACGGCCGAAATGATCATCACAGCACTGGCCACTACTTTCTAGTCGAAAAGGAGAGCCATAAACATTCTAACTTTTCACTTAGAAGATCACAAGGATTTGGATGCGAGATCACAACCCATTATACATTGATCTATAGAATGGTGGCTACCTAGCTAGTAGCCAGGGACAAGACATACTTGGAAAGGAGACTTAGGATATGCAGCTAACGATTGTGCAGTAGGAGAAATTGCAATAGCCTGTTGACGAAGCACTTTGTTCTCAGACTCCAAGTTGGTTGCTCTGTCTTCCAGCCTGTGTTCATTTTCACGACAAGGCTATTTAATATTTAGTCAGAATGAAACAATAGTACTAATACAAGTATAGACAGAGGTATAATCCTTAACAAAGCAAGAGACGACAGACAAGGAAATGAATTAACAATAACTCGGAGTTTTATTTAGATTGTATCTCTGGACAATGTCCTGAAGTTGCTCAATCTTTTTCTCAGCACCTTCAAATTTCTTGATTAGCTCTTCATTTCTCTGTTCAGCTTCAGCGTGTTCTTTCTTCGCGGTCTCTATTTCATGCCTTTCAGTTTGCAGCAAAGCCTGCCGAAATCAAAATCTCATTTCAATTTGATCCAATCAGACAAGCATGTTTACTGTTTAGAAACAAGGAGCATTATATGTTTGAGAAATTTAACAAATATGGTATTTTCATGGTTAGTGAGCACTACTTGCTACAAATGC
Organism: Guadua angustifolia; assembly: GCA_036346375.1. Taxonomy (NCBI): domain Eukaryota; kingdom Viridiplantae; phylum Streptophyta; class Magnoliopsida; order Poales; family Poaceae; genus Guadua; species Guadua angustifolia. The sequence continues at coordinate 20,662,535 of CM070518.1, read as the reverse complement.
CAACTAAAGAATGATTCCAATCTACAAACATTAGAGTTTGGGGCATTTCATTAAGAAGGTTTGTCATAGTACCTCTGTTAAATGTAGTAGCAAGTTTATACTTCATACTAGCAAACTATTTGTGCTGATCCAAATACCATTCTGCAAAATCCAGCACAAATATTACATCCAGTAACTTCACATTTTTAACTAATCTCATTTCAATTTGATCCAATGAATTGATACCTATAAATATGCATCTTGACAGTATTCCAGCTGTATAGCTGGACAAAATTGAAACAGAACATAGATTTCTATCTTCACATTTTTAACTAATGTGTTGTTGAACTTCCTTCTTCCCCCCTTTTCCTCTTTAGTTAAAATGGTCAATCCAGGAACCAGTCAAAGATGCCCAGTTCACAGCGGTACCCACAAGAAGCTCCCAGAAAATTCTAGGAGACTCCAAAAAATGAAAGAACATAGATATTTTCAAGAAATGCTAGCTCTAGAATAGCTAGTTAACTAATTTAGAAAATCTTCTAGTATTTGGACATTTTTCTTGAAAGAGTACTGTTATACATATTTTAGATTAAGGGCCATTATTTTAGCACATGTCAAGAATACAACAATCCTTGAGCTCTATTAATAGAGAACCTTACTCTTGCCATGTCATAGCACAAGAGCATAAGTAGGCCAGGAGAGTAAAGAGTGCAAAGCGTGCTAGATAGCCAACAAAAGGAGTGTTAAAATAGTTTTGTGTTTTAATAAATTAGCATGCATTTTGTAATTGTATAAGTCTCTTAGTTAGGTTGTGTTTTTTCTAAGTACTTAGTGTATTATTTAGTTGTGATTTGACGTGAGCGGCTCCAAAATCATAACACCCCTACCTTTAACGTGGGTGGCATAATTGCTCAAAAGCTGAATGGTCTTTGTTTCAACTTGGGCAACTCACTCGCTCAGAGCCAATAATTAATATTGCACCAAGTAAGCATAAATTAAAAGGCTAACCAACTTTAATAGATAGTTAATGTAGTATTAAGTGTAGATTTGTTGGTACTAGAGCCATTAATTGCCTCAGTTCTAACAAAAGCTTTCCCAAATCTCAATTAAGTAGATTCTAGATGGATATGAATTTGTATTGTCTTCATGATTTTTCATTGAAAGAAACTAAAAGAAGGTAACGGATCAACGGGATTCTTACAATTCAGTTTTTTTTCTCTTTTACTAATTAAAATATGTATGGCATATTGTCAGATACAAAACTAAACTGAAGAAGCGAGAATAGAACAAGAGGGAGTAGACGATCTGGTATATGTTGCTTTCTGCATAGATGTGACGTGAAATATCTCCAAGGTTGAAAGATGAATAATTGGTGCACGTTAGATGGGTGGGTACTACATGTGAGGATAAGCATGACCAATATTTTATCGTCAACATGGCTATTATTGGCATATCAACATCATATTTATAGAGTAAATTAGCTCAATATTATCGTAAAAATAATTTGCTCAATATTATCGTCAAAAATGCAATATCACCTCACTTCAATACATAAAAATAGCTAAATCACAAAATATGCGCATTTTTCGTCCATGGGCTTGATTAAAGTCCATTTCAGTGAGAGAGAAAATTATAAATATCGGTTTTGCCCTTATGGGTGGTGGCCCTTTCTACTCTACTCCCTCTCCTTGTTCCCTTCCCACGACGCTGCTGGCCGGCACTGCACTGTCCAAGAAGCGAAGCTACTGAGGTGGTCCCAGGTGGGTCACGACCACCTTACCAAATTCATTAAACTTTATGTATTTTTAGAGGAAAAAAATCGTAGGACTTCCTCAGCCGATGCTTTAAACTATCATTCTAGATATGTAAGCTACAGATTTAATACCTTTTATTTTAATATGCTAGATGGTTGTTAAAGCTTTTTATTTGATCATATTATGTTTGGTATTTTTTTTATTTAAATGTTGGTATGCTACATTTATATTGTTAAAAAAAAGTTAAGCTGGATCACCCATGATTAAAACCCTAACTACGCCACTGCTGTCCCGCCCAAACTTGCCCTAGCGAGACCTGGGCACACAGCAGCCGTGGCGCATGTTCCGCGTAGGCGAGACCTGGGCACATCAGAGACGGGCAATGAGGTTTCCGTCACGATGGTGCTGCCCGGCCGGGTGCACGCCGGAGGACTTCCTTCTCCCCACTCACAACACAGGCTCAATGAAATGCAATGCCTTAATAGGGAAAAAACGAGAAGAGGAAGAACTAGAGAGAGATGGGGCAAAATGGTCATTCGGCACTATGGTGACCGAACAGTGCAGGACGATTGCATTTTCCAACTTTACGACAGTTACTACTGATATTAGAAGTCACCATTGTCAATAAAGTTCTCAAACCCCCCAACAAGGGACGAACACTACCAGTAGAAGCTTGAGAATAACAATGGCAGAAGCAAGAACCATTGGATCTCTCCCAGTGACTAATGTTCAAGCGCTTGCAGAAACTTGCAATAGGTCTGATTACCAGATACCTGAAAGGTACATCAGGATAGAGGCTAGTTCTGAGGAGGTCATCGACAGCTATCATAGTACTTCGGCAATTCCTATCATTGATCTTAACAAGTTGCTTGACCCTCAGTCATCAGAAGAAGAGTGCATGAAGCTGGGATCTGCATGCCAGTACTGGGGCTTCTTTCAGGTTTGTAAAAACAAGTTGTTAATGTTTCAGTTTTGGAAAAGTAGCAAATACATACAATTGCCTCCAAGAAAGAAACAAAGTGTAGACTGATTATACAATTCAAGTGATAGATTAAGTTGGTGGAAAATGGTATTCTTCTACTCATTCTTTTTTTTTCTAAGAACACGCAAAAGCTTTGCACATCTTTTCATTAAAGAAAGAAAAAAAACATCCCAAGAAAGGGGAGCTAGCCTAGACCCAGCCTCGACCATGCCACAAGCATGTCACCACCAACTTTTAGAAGACTACACCTCTTTCAGGAAAATTCGTACAGTACTACCGAAATTTGGAAGCAACCGCGTTTCTTCAGTTCTGTACATCATCAACGATGGTATTAGCAACCAGATGCACGGTTCGATATAGATATTGAAGATCCTGTTGTTCTTCTCCTTCCAAAGTTTCCACATGGCATACGTGAGAATGCCATCGACCTCCTTGCGATGTTGCTTGGCAATTGAGCAGCGGATTTACAACCACCAAGCGGTGGATCCTAGGTCAACCAACGCAAGTTCTAGGACATTGTGATTTATGTTCATGTAGTGGACCACCTTCCTTTAGACCTGCTTTGCGAACAGACATAGGAGGATGAGGTGTCTGGACAATTCTAGCTCTAATCCGCATAGTGCGCAGGAAGCGCTATGGGGCCATCCCCTCTGTGCAAGCTTATCGGCTGTGAGTATCCTATCATGTAAGAATAGTCAAGTGAAGAATTTGCATTTCACTTCCGCATCGGCGTGCCAAATGTTCCTGTAGTTATTGTCCAGTATAGAACCAAAGAATTGTACCCTGTAGACTGTTCCGATCGAGTACTCCCCGTGCGACGTCCATTTCCAAGTAATATTATCCTGCACATCCGGTTGAAGCTGGACTTGTTGAACGGCCTGCCATAGTTGAACAAACTCCTGTAACTGTGTATTTGAAGTGATCCTCTGCAGCAGTCACAGCCAATTCCTGGTGACTAGCTCGTCCTTGACCGAACCTCCTGTCCTCCGGACTAACTGATAGCAGGATGGTGCCAAGTCGCACGGTGAGACTCCATGGAGCCAATTAGACTCCCAAAAACTTACTGATTCACCATTTCCCAACATGAGCGTGGTGCTTGCGTGGAATAAGCTACGATCCGAATCGTCACATGGCAGCGTCATCCCTGCCTAAGGCCTATGCTGATCTTTCTAGGCGTACCATAGCCAATGAAGTCGAAGCGCCCCTCCGAAGGTGGCGAGATCCTTTACTCCAAGACCTCCCAGGGTCTTAGGCCTGCAAACTTTCTTCCAGCTTACTAAGCAATGTCCCCCGCTGCATTCCTCTTCGCCTCTCCAAATGAAGCCTCTCTGTATTCTGTCAATTTTCTTTGTCACCCATGAGTTTAGCGGGTACACCGTTAGATGATAGATTGCGAGCGACGTGAGGACAGAGTTCGTTAGAACCATCCTGGCAGCCCTAGAGAGCAATTTTCCCTTCCATCCCGCCAAGCGGTTTCTTACCTTATCAATCAGCGGTTGAAAGTCAAAACGTTTCAATTTTGTAGGCCGTAGAGGTAGACCTAAATACCTGCAAAGGAAGGTTTTGGGTAGCGCTGGAAAGTCCTGTAACTGAAGTGTTTTTTGAAACAAACTACAGCTCATGAACCATGGAGTGCCAGATGAAGTGATTGGAAACCTGAGGAAGGACGTGGTTGAGTTCTTCAGACAACCACTTCATGCCAAGAAGGCGTACTCACAGCTATCAAACAGCCTTGAAGGCTATGGTCAGGCCTTTATTGTGTCCGAGAACCAGAAACTGGACTGGGCAGACATGTTTTACCTTCAAGTTCAACCGGGTGGGTCTAGGAACTTGAGGTTCTGGCCAACTTACCCTGCATCCTTCAGGTGATCTACCAAAACTCACATTATGGCTTACATTGCAACTTAGCTCGTGATAAGTATCTGTTGCTTTCTTAACTAAAGATCTTGGGATTCAGGCAGTCCGTAGATATATACTCCTCGCAGACAGCAAAGCTAGCATGTCGCTTGTTGGAGTTCATGGCGAAGGGAATGGGCACTGAGCCAGAGTCGCTGCTACGCATATTTGAAGGCCAGGCTCAGGGCATGAGGATGAACTACTACCCACCATGCTGGCAAGCCGACAAGGTGTTGGGCCTGTCATCGCACAGCGATGCAGCTGGCTTGACACTGTTACTCCAGGTGAACGATGTGCAGGGCCTGCAGATCAAGAAGGACGGCAAGTGGTTCGCCGTCGACGCTGTGGATGGCGCATTCATTGTAAACGTTGGTGACACACTTGAGGTAATGACCATAATAAAATTATGTTGTCAAAGATCCAAACGACAGTTTGAAATTTCAATTATAGAGCGCTAGACACTTTTCATCTCATCTGAGCTTCTCAGGGATGTTTTATTGCTTTCTGCGGCTGCAACAGATGCTCTACTTCTGAATATTACTGGACAGCCTATTTTTCAGTCTCTTGTCCTGAAATAAGCAATGCGTTATTCGTCATTTACAGATCCTGAGTAATGGAAAGTTCAGAAGTATTGAGCATAGGGCCGTGGTACACCCAAACAAAGAGCGAATTTCAGTGGCACTGTTCCACCATCCGTGCCAGAATCTGATGGTCAGCCCTCTGCCGGAGTTTGTGAAAGACGGCACAGTGCGGTACAGATCAACAAGTTACCAGGATTTCTTGACGCAATACTTCACAGAAAAGCTTGATGGAAGGAACCACCTAGAGAGATTGAAGTTGGAGTAGTAGCCATTTATCATGATGCCTGTACTGAAGGGAGATGAAAATGCTTTTGGACTGTGTTCTACAGATATGTTTCTTGTTATATCTGTAGGTGATAAAATAATCCTGCCTTATAGTGATGACTTAGCTGATATTTTCAGTCTTGAACCATATATCTGGTCTAGTGCGATCTCAAGCTATATGTAAATATGTTATATGTATGCATATTAGCTACACTCCAGAGAATAAATATGATCATTTGATGAAGCAGTCACGGGATAGTGCTCTTACCACCAGTTTTCAGTACTAATTATGCTACGGGCTCAGTCTGTTAGTGGACTAGTTTCTTTAGGAAAATTCCATGTAGTAGTCAAAGGGACATAAAGCTTGATTATTTTCATAAGCAGAATTCATAAACTGACTCAAAGATAACCATAAGAACCTTCACATGTGTCTGAGCCTAGATGTCTTCTATGACATTTTAGAATGGAAATTTTGTAAGAACCACCTATCAGGGTTGGAGTTTGAACTTCGAAATCAATCTTGGTTGGAGTTTGAACTTTCGATTATCTACGTAGAAACTAAACACCTATATGGCCAATGATAAAAGAAACTTTTCACCATCCTTAGGAGGTACCAAAATTTACATTAATGTAGTACCAAAAGATACCAAAAATTAGTACCTTCTCCCTTTAAATTTTTTGTCTCTTAGTACTACCTCAATGTAAATTTTGGTACCTTCCAATGATAGTAAAAAATCTCAGTGAGATAATATAAACACTTTTGTCAAGAAGAACGGTGCACATTAATCATATATAGATACTAGAGTTATATAACAAATTACAATTGTATTTCAATATAGAAAGTAGAGTTGAATATAAAAAACAATTGTATCATGATATCGAGCCACAGTAGATAAGCAAGAGGGAAGCTCACGGCTAGCAGATCAAAGGCAACGTTGGTGTACTTGCACGCCAAACAAGCAGCTACGAAACTTCTCTGAAACTCTGATGCCTTGCAACAACGTCACTGCCAAAGCTTTGTTTGTGTGTGTCTGTGTGGGGTTCTCCACCACCAGGCGTGACGGGGCAAAGACCTCCATCTCCATGGTCCCCCGACTCTGGCATCGTCTCCATAAAATTAAGAGGCATCTTGTTCTTAAACCAAACTGCACTCATCAGTCATATGTTTGCTTATGCCAAGTCATGTCTAGTTTCGCCCTCCAGCCGAATCATGTCTTGACGAATCCTGCATGAAGAGACCGGTATTATGGTGTACCTTGAAAAAAATCCGCATATGTTTACAATAGCCTCATTACATGTACGGACCAAAATCTCAACTACAATTCGATGATGATTGTTGTGGGAAAAAGAAGAGCAAGCGACCGAAAGAGCATCATCCATCCATCCACGCAAAACGAGGACACGGAGATCATTGGTCTTGGCGGGCGGGGCGGCGGCTTTCTCCGGTGCGCTGCGCTGCGCGGGTCTCGATCAGACAGTCGCCCGCGCGACAAGGATGGAAGATATATTGCACGCCGAACACCTCGCCCTGGACAAGAAATCGGCATCAGATCATGACACGGCGGTGTTGCGACGGCATACAATGATACAATCTTGATGCAACTCGCACTATAACATGAACATGCTTTTAGCAACGCATATATGCGTTGCGGAAAGTCCAAATAGGCGCCGCTAATTAAGGTCTTAGCCAACGCATCGTATATGCGCTGCTGTTGAGGAATTGTTTTGTTGAAAAAAAGGCATGTTGGTTTTAATAGATAATTTTTTTTAATGATGCCACGGTAACATTCAGTATTTTTTTTAAAGTAAGGGAATGGTATTGTGTTTGTCCCACTCCTACCTCATCGAATTAGCACATACTTGTCCATCGCCAATTGGTGTTGTACCTACACAAATTGGCAAACGATTAATTGTTCAATTGGCAGGTACCATACATACACTACAAAAACTAACATGGACACTCCAATTAAGAATATATCGGCTAGGAAATTTGCATCTGGACCTCCTTAGGAAATGTAAGCAAAAAAAGAAAAAAAAAAAAACCATGTGGTAGTCTATTTATGTTTGTGATGAGTAATTGACTGTGTTTGAGCCTGCGATACTTGGGTTTGAATTTGATATGAGTTTGCTTTGTCATGGGCAATCTGGTTTAAGATGTCTTAACCTTGTCCAAAGTGATCGCGACCTTCCTGACCACTAGTGTGGTCATTCCTAGAGATGTCGTGCTCCTAGAAGTAGTCGTGACCTTTGTGACCACTAGGATGATTATTCCTAGAGTGGTCTTAAGTGATCGTAAACTCTATAGAAATTGTCCTGACTTCTATGGGAGTGGTCTTGAGTGGTCGTGACCTCTAGGAAATGGAATGGTCTAGGCCGCTGTGGGAGTGATCTTGATCTCTAAGGACCACTTGGAAAGTGACTATGACCTCTGATGGAGTGGTCTAGACCACTGTGGGAATGTCTTGACCTCTAAAGACCTCTTTAGAAATAGTCATAATCTCTGATGGAGTGATCTAGACCACTGTGAAGAGTGGTTGTAACCTCTAAGGAGTGATCATAACGCCTTGTGGAGTGATCTTGACCTCTCTAAGAGTGGTCACAACCAATAGTAATTTTGAGTGGTCATTGATTAATTGATCCAAGGTGGGATCTTTTGATAATTAGCCCGTTACTGATCATTGTGAGATTACTGGTGCATATTATCTTGGATATTACTATGTGATGGTTTACTTGTCTATAATGGTTACAGGACTTCAGAACTAGGTCATGGTGAGGCGATGGATGCTGGGACTAGGCTAGGAGAGCTGAGTTTTAGATGATCAAGGTGAGTCCAAAGATGACTGAGACCAGGGAGTTGCTGCAAGCTAGGAAGACAAGGAACTAAAGTACAATGAATGGCGGGCATCGGTATGAACCGGGGCTAGGCTTAGGGAGGAGTCGGTGTCCATAACGGTCAAGAAAACAGAAGTCGTTATGGTGAAGTAGATGAATGAGATGCTAACTTATACCCTACTCAAGTGAAAGAGAATCATTGGATCAAGAGTTCGTAGGTAGAGTAGTGGGTAAGTTGGTATTAGGGATGAAAACAAGTCGGATGCGAGTAGATATTGCTTTTTCCGTATCCTAACCCATATTTTTTCCCAGATTCAAAACTAAATACGGGCTAGCTGGATATGGATATGAATTCAGGTTATTCAGGATATGAATACAAAACGGATATATGATGGATTTGAGTTAGACATGGAGAAAGATATACGGATAATATATACATATATAGAGTAATATATGTTAAATCAAACCATACGAGTTCAAACCAATCTAAATCTAAATAGAAATTTATTTCATATATATACATATATAGAGTAATATATGTTGAACCAATCATACAAGTTATTAGCTGCTGCTGTTGGTCTTGCGCATGCAGTGGTGTTGTGCCTCTTCACGTGCAGTGAGGAACACAGTTCTAGGCAAGCTTGTGCTAGCGACACGATGGCCAGCGAGCGCAACAGGGCATGCACGAGCTTGATTTTCGAGGGAACTCGCGTCTAGATAGGGGTGGCAATCGGACGGGTAACTCTAGGTATGATTAGAGTTTATCTAAATTCGAAACTCAAAACTATATCATCCACTCAAGCTCATTTGATTTATCGGGTATAGATTTGTGCCTCTATACTCAAATCTGATGGGTAACCATGGATAGACTATGCTAAAAACAGAGAATTAACATGTGTTATAGGTGACTAATGATATTTCAGATTATTTCATTTAATCAGTACATTATGATGGTCTATAGGTGACCAATGATACTACAAGTTCAAGTGAGTACATATAAGATATTTGATGGCAAATACTACACTATTCTATAATATTTTCATAGAAACAAATATGTTTTCATAGATATTGTATTTGGCTTCAATGAATAAGATGATAAGCATTAGAGTAAAATGTGGGATAATGATATGTAAGCTCATTCAATGACTAAGGTAAGATAAAAAACTCAATTAGCTTGCATTTAACTCAGTCACATAGCATATAATCAACACTTATGACTACGATGATAGCAGAGATGGCAACACATAATAGAGCATCGTCTAAAAGATAAAGTATAATATATGCACAACAAATTCAAAGCATGATATGTGCAAAACAAATTCAAACCATGATATATGCTCAATAAGTTTCTAAATATAGTATTGCTGCATATTGATAGCCGGTGGTAACCGTTCGATCCGTCTACCTTTGCATTACTCCATGATCCCACGTTTCTGTAACCGCCAAGTGATGACCTGCCCGGGATCCAAGGGAACGCTATCGACCTTGAATCATCCCGAACAGTAGGTCGTGAGGGCCACGAGCTCGGGGATACTGTGCCCTAGCTCGAGTGGCCTCGAGCTTGATCCGAGTCTTTGGTCGAGGACCCACGGGCTAGAGGGCTGGTTGACTGTCTGCTGACCGACCAAGGGTTGCCCGGCCCCCGACAGCTAGCCCCCGAGGCTCGAGGTCGTAGGAGTACCAAGAACGACCTCGAGCTTCACCCAACAGGTCGTTGGTAGCAACCCTTGCAAGGTCTTGGAACCTTGTTCGAGGTCGAGCGGAGATCGCAAAGTGAACCCCAGGCGAGACACCTGGCGACTTTTGATCTCTACGAAGTGATACGGACGCCAACAGCCGGGGGACACCTGCAGCGCTTCAAGTCCATCGCCCAGGCCTTAACTGCACCCGTCTAATCATGCCAGGCGCGCCTTTTGTGGTGCCGTAGGAGGTTAAATCCTAAGAGCATCGTGGAGGACCCCGAGCTCTGGATCATTAGCTTGAAAAACTTCTGCGCCTTCCTCCCGAACCTTCTCGCCCGAGCAAACCGCCTTTCCATCCTCACCCGACGTTTTGCCATGGCCAAGCTGGGGAAAAGCACCTTGTCGGTCACGAGGATGAAGGAGCTCGAGGCCCCGGGGCCGTTGGATCAGGTGACCTGGCGGTTGCCCGGTGGCGAGACCGAACCTCATCCCGAGATGACGAGATCGTCAGACCGAAAGCAAGATTCCCTCTTGATGCGGACCCGGAGAGCGAATTCTGGCCGACATCCTCGATAGTTGCAGATTGAAGTGATCAACACAGTACCCAATTCCGTCCTCACCCTAGCCGTTTTTCTCCCATCTATGCGAGGGGTTCTGGGGATTCTTCCCACACCTCGCTCTTTCCGCTTCTTCTCCTCTTCCGCTCCGGAAGGACCCGTGGTCGGTGCCTCTACTTCCCAAGCAATGCCTTGCTTAAGTGGAGCTTGCCCAAGATCCCTAGCCGGGACTCTCTTGGTCCATGGTCAGAGCGCTGGTTCTACCTCAAGAAGGGGGAGAACGGGAGGCTGCGATACGAGGGAGCCGCCGTCACTGGGAAGGTGGAGACCCCAGAGATTGAGGACCTCAACGTCGACGCAGAAGCCATCGCCGCCATCCACATTTGCGCCACACGCGGCCTTACCGGTCAGGCGATCGCGAACGACTTTCTGCGGAATCGGGTGTCTCCCCTACGGAGGAGGTTACATCCGTTCTCCAAGATCAAGGGACGCGACGATTCAACCCGCGAGAGTCCATCTGGTAAGGTCTTCAATCCCAAGATTTTCGCTTGACCTCGTACTTCTTCCTCGACCTCATTTGATGGCTCTTGCTCGTGCAGCGCCGAAGGAGTCCTGGGTCGCGGCCAGGATGCAGGAAATGTTCGGGAAGCTGGCGTATGAGTATACTCTTGATGACCCAGTCCCGAAGAACGTCTTGCGACAGAGGCCCGGGGTAAGCCTTCTCCGACCTATAGCCTCATCCAAACATTCGTATGTCTTTGTCTGACCCGTACTTGCTTGTAGGATCATCAAGAGTTGTGGGAAACAATGGAGATCGCCCCTTGCCCGGACGAGGGCAAGAGCAAAAGGGAAGAAAAGACTTCAACCCAGGTGGCCACCGAGGCGAAGAGGCCTCACGTCGAATGGGGTGATCGCGCCACGGTAAAGACGATTATAGCCAATTTCCCGAGCTCGCGCCCTTGATTTCTCAGGGCTTAACAAAGTTTCTTTACCTGGCAGCAACGAAGCGCAGCGGCCGCCGCCAGACCACCGAGCCCCCCGCCAGGCGGTGCGGACTCATCACGGGCTTGGCCTCCCCAGACCAGAGGAAGGAAGCGGATTCCTCCTCCGAGCTCGGGGCAGCAGGACCATCGCCGGCCATCGACGAGGCAAAGGCCACCGACCCAGGTAAGACCCTGGCTTTGCAACCCGCTCCATCCTCCTGTGTTTGTCTTAGTGCCTATCCTTGATTGTAGACCTTGAGTGGTGAGACGAGCTTGCCCACTCGACAATGCTCGCTATCATTGAGCGAGTCCGAGTCCGAGGAGGGGCAGACGCCACATCTTGCCCGCGCGGTCTTGAGACAAAGGCGTGCTCTTCCGGGACCTCGAGTGGGCCCCGGTCGAGGAGTTCGACCAAGGCCTTGATAGCCCGACGAGGCGACCCTCAACTCCGCGATCACGAGGATTACAAAGACCGGCGAGACGGGTTCTCATGGCCGTCGACCTCCCGAGATCGAGGGAGGTATGGGCTTCGGGCCCCTCAAGTCGCTGCACCGCCCGATCGTTGAGTGGCCGTGCCACAAGTCCTGAGGCCCCGCCAAGATCCACGATGGCGAGACCGCGATTCCCAGCCACGGAGAGCGACCATGACATCGGAGGCACTCCGATGACCCGGCTTAACTTCCAACCCCGGGAATACAACGCTCCACCCCAGAGGTTGGGTCGATCTTCTGCTGCGGCAACTCCCGCCCGAGCTGGCCGGAACCCCGACAACGGAGGTCGGGCAGCTTCATTGCCGTACCTCAGTGGGGGTCCGATCCAGGTGATGTGGAAGGATCTCGGGCTGCCGCCGGCACGTCGTCCGTAGGCCCCGGTCAAGGTGTGCCGGCGGTGACTGAAGAAGGCCTAGGTCACGGGGACCTGGGCGAAGGTTTTGAGATCAACGCAGCTCGCCTTGACGAGCTAAATGAGGAGTTCTCCAGCGCGCGCGTCACCAGTCGACTCCGTGAGGTAGGAGCCTTCCTTATATGTCCTGTAATATGTTAAGTTGTGTGCTCTTGACAACTTCTTACCAGATTGCTTTCCTTGTTTTCAAGGCGGTTGGCAGCGTGACCCGAGGGCTTCAAGGTCTCAACGAGCATGTCAACGTGCTCCGCCAGATCTTGAATGCCGTGGAAGAGAGGGAGACCGAGCGCCTGTGCTCAAGGTGACCATTGAAGCCGACGCCAGAAATCGAAGCGGCTCAACCGGAGCTCAACGATCTGCGTCGCACGATGGTGGCGCTGAGGTGTCCCATGCCGCCCGAGCTCGAGAGGATCGATCCTCGAGCGCGAGCATGGGTTTAAGGCGCAGAGCACGAAGGCTTCGGCGACCAAAGCGATCGAGGCCCTTGATGCGGGCGCGCCAAGGTCGAGTCAGCTTGGAGAAGGCAGCAGAGCGAACTTCGACTTGGCGCTTCGAGACCCTTCACGCCAGATCGAGGCCCTCGAGAAGGCCGCTGAGGAACAAGCCGCCGCCGCGACCCAGGCGCTTGCTGACGAGCGCGCCAAGGTCGTGGCACTTGAGGAAGTCGCCAAGGAGCAAACCACTGCCACGGCCACGGCGCTCGCCGACGAAGCGTGCCAGGTCGAGCGTTGGAGAGGATCATTGCCGAGCTATCATCCTCAACCAAGGCGTCTCTGAGCTAGAGGCTAAAGTCGCGGCCGAGGAGAAACTTGGGGTGCAAGCAAGGCGGCGAAGACCGCCTTGGCCCAACTCAACGATTTAACGCCCGAGCTACGGACGCAACTAACGAGGCCCTCTGCGGCAAACCGAAACCTCGACAGCTGCGGGCGAGTTGCCGAAGCTCGAGCAAGAAGAAGCTTCATACAGAGATGGAGGATCTGTAGCTCAAACATCCTTGATCTGCAAAAACATTTGATGTTATCAATCGTTCGGGTTACCTTTTTTTTTGAAGTGTGCGCTTCTTATTCGCGACCAAGATTCATAGGTGGCTTAGTAGATGTTACATCCTAGCCACCCGATTGGGTCTAAGGTAGAAACAACGCCGACCTTGGACACAAGTATAAAACGAGCAAATGACCATGACTCGCAGAATCGAGATGGAGTACTCGCAAAAAAGAAATGCACAAGCGAACCCAAGGGAATAAATAACCAACTCCACGACCACGACATACACGCACTTAATAGCCAAGGCTACTGAGCTTGTAGTTCAAACCCGGACGCAGGGGGGTGAGCTGATTGCGAAGAGTTTCGGCTTACGTTGAGCTCGACCACTGGGGGGGTGAACGTAAAGCTCGTGATACCCAGACTAAGGAGCGAATGCGAAAGTCGTGCCCGAAGAAAAATTATAGAGACGCTCAAAGAAAAAGACATGAATGATAGAAATCGGAGAATATCCTTTTATTGAAGCTTTAAAGTTATAGAAATTTACACATAAAACTTGCGAAGTTGATCTATGTTCCACGAGCTAGAAAGCTCTCTGCCATCGGGCATCGCTAGCCGTAAGCCCCCGTGCGATCTGTTGAAACGACTCTATAGGGGCCCTCCCACATGGGATAACTTGTTGGTCTTGGACAATACCGAATCTGCCTCGTGGCTAAGTCCCCAACAAGGAGCTTCCTAGGTCGTCTGACCGAGACGCATGTCTGCGAAGAGCTTGCGGTGTACTGCCGATCGTAGCGAAGGCGCGACATCTTACTTCTTCCGCGAGGGCAAGGTCAAGAGACCGTTCTTGCTCGAAGTCGGCGTGGTCGACAGGTGACCTGGCGGAGCCAGCGTTACCTCCGGGAGGCGGGGCGGCCAGACCAAACACGAGTTGAAAGGGTGTGGACCTGTTGTTCTACCGATCGTATGTACGAATAGACCATAAGACGGTGGGAAGTTCGTCCACCGAGTCGTCGTGCCGTGGCGCTTTGAGCTCATCTGAACTCGCCTTTTGACGCCTTGACGATCTGTGGTTGGCGCGCTCTGCTTAGCTTCCGTTGCTCGAGGATGAGCCACCAAGCGAAGCACACTTTGGTGCCCATGTCCTCGCGAAATTCTGGAATAATTCACCGTAAACCGAGAACCATTGTCGATAATAATTCGCATGGGACCCCATACAGTGACCACGGATAAGCGGAAAAAAAACGAGCGGCTGAAAGGCGGTGATGGTCGAGACCGGCTCGGCCTCAATCCATTTGGTAAATGTGTCGATGGCCACGACAGAACTTTCTCCCCGGTTGCACAGGGAAAGGGCCGAGGATATCGAGCCCCAGTCGAGAAAGGCGAACAAGCGGAATGGTGCGAAGAGGCGTGAAATCGGCCGGTGTACCTTTCTGGCGTGAAATTGACATGCGGCAAGTCCGGACAATATCCGAGCATCTGTAATGCCGTCGCCGATAATATCCTGCACGGAAGGCCTTGCCGACCATCGCTCTGTCTGAAGAGTCGCCCACGAGACTGAGTGAATGTCGTTGAGTAGATACTTACCCTCCTCCGTGGAAATGCACCGAGTCAGGATGCCGGAGACATTCCGTCTGTAGAGCCTGCCATCCACGAGCTTGTACAAGCTTGCTCGACGCTTAATCCTTACATTAGCGGGGTCGGTGGCGGTCGCCCGCGTCAGAAGTGTATGGGAACGGCCCAAGCGGGAATACCCTCCACTATAGCAAACACGACCTCCTGATCGGAGATAGACGGAGCCGTAAGCGTCTCGAGGATGACGTCGGGGGGTATCTCCTCATCGGAAGAGCCAAGCTTGGAGAGAAAGTCGAAGCCGGAGTTGTCCTTCCTAGGGACATGCCTGAGCTCCAAGTTCTGGAACCATTTCTCCATCTTGCGGACCTCGGCGAGATACCTTGCCATTGCATCCCCCGAGCATTGATAGTCCTTGTTGTACTGGTTGATGACGAGCTGGGAGTCTCCCTTCACGACCAACCGTCGTACGCCCAAGGACTTGCAGGCTCGTAAGCCCGCCAAAAGAGCTTCATATTCTGCCATGTTATTGGTCGCAGGAAAGCCAAAACGAACTACATACCTCAATTGAGTGCCTGCTGGGTAAGGATAAGTATCCCAGCCCCCGAGCGTTTGAATGACCTCGAGCCGTCAAAGAACATGATCCAGGGCCTCTCTTCTTCGACCTCGAGCTCGGGGTGGTCAGAAGCGTCCGCTTTCGACCACGAAGTCGGCGAGCACTTGTGACTTGATATTAGTTAAGACCCGCCACGACGGATGTCAACGCCGCCAGTTCCATGGCCCATTTGGCTATCTGCCCGCCACCTTCTGGATTCCGCAGGATGTCGCCGAGCGGAAAGTTGCTCGGGATGATCACGGAATGCGCCTGGAAGTAGTGTCGAAGCTTGCGCGTGGCCATGAGAAGAGCATACGCTGCCGGTTTACTTATGCGGTATGCGCTCCTTTGGGCCATGTAAGACCTCGCCGACATAGTAAATCGGATCTTCTTGCCCCTCTGCTCGGCAACCAGGGCAAGACTTTACGGCTTGGCGGTGGTGCAAGGTAAGCGACAACCTTTCGCCAGGTGCGGAGTTTTAAGGAGGGTGGGGATGACAAATATACCTTGACTCATCGAAGATCGTTGTTAGCCAGGAGTCCATTCAAAGTCCCGTGCTTGCGGTGTCTTAAAGAATGGGAGACCTCGTTCGAGAACCTCGAAATGAATCTACTAAGGGCGGCCATGCGACCGGTGAGGCTTTGTACTTGCTTGATTGAGGTCGGGGGATCCATCTTCTCGATGGCTTCGATCTTCTCCGGGTTTGGACCAACCCCCGAGCCCCCGATCATGTATCCAAGGACCTTCCACGATGCCGCCAAACACACACTTCTCAGGGTTGAGCTTGATTTTGTACCTATTCAGGTTTGCAAATGTTTCCTCAAGGTCACGGACGTGGCTGCCCCCGGAGGGGCTTTTGACGATGATGTCATCTACGTAGACCTCAAGGTTTCGCCCAATCTGCGGCTCGAAGGTCTTAGTCATCAAACGCTGGAATGTTGCCCCCGCATTGCGCAGACCAAACGACATGGTTGTGTAGCAATAAGTGCCGAACGGGGTGATGAAAGCAGTCTTACTCTCGTCGTCGACCGCCAGCTTGATCTGGTGGTAGCCTGAGTAAGCATCCAAGAAGCTTAGCATCTTGGCGTTGGCGGTGGAGTCAACGATCCGGTCGATCTTGCCGAAGGAAAATTGTCCTTTAGGCGGGCGAGTTTAACCCGTATGGTCGACGCACATCCTCCACTTGCCACCTTTCTTTTGCACGATGGCCGGTTGGCCACCACTCGGAGTAGTCGATCTCGCGATGAAGCCGCCTTGAGGAGCTTATCAAGGTTTTCCTTGATGGCCGCAACCTTCTCTGGGGAGAAGCGACGCAGATTCGACGCCTGCAGTCTAGAATCGGCTCGACCAGAACTTGTGCTCGATCACCTCCTTGGAACGCCGGGCATATCCGCAGCTCCCAGCGAATATACCTTTGTTGGCGCGAAGGAAGGTGGCGAGCTCGAGTTCTATTTGGGACTTAGCCCGCCGAGACGTGGACACACTCGGTCGTGTCGCCTTCCTCTAGCGGCACGGCTTTTGTTGCCCTGCCTGGTTGGATCGCCGCCTTCTACGGGCGTTTTTTCCGTCACCTCTGGACCTTCTTGGCAGAGAGACGCGGCGAAGCGCCAAGGCCTTGGTCTCGCAGACCATGTGCCTTCCTGCAGTCACCGCGCCTGACGGTAATGATGCCGTTGGGGCTGGGAGCTTCATGCACCGATGGCCGTAATGATTAGCCGCCATAAACTTGATGAGGCGGGCCTTCCGAGAATAGCGTTATGCGGGAGGTCGCCTCGACCACCTCAAAGGTCGGCTCGGTCGCGGAAGTTGTCCGAGCCGCCGAAGGTGACGGGCAAGACCACCGCCCCAAAGGGTAGTCGAGCTCGAGGCGATTCGAAGAAGGGATGGCGATGCTTTTGATCTTTGACCGGAATCGCATCCGGTCAAGTGCTTCCGCCTTGACAAATTAAGAGAGCCGCCGCGTCGACCATGACACGCCCGACCACCGTGTTGCTGATGGTCGGGGTTCGACTAAGGCGGTCTTTAAGTCTCGGGCCATACCTTGTAAGGCATCCTCCGGAGAAAAGGTGATGGTGGCCCGCCCACTTGCAATCTTTGTTAAAGACGGCTTTCTGATGTAACTCGATAGATGGTCCGAAAGCAGACCTTGATCTCGCCTGGGTGGTAGGTTCTTTGCCGAGCCAAGATAACGTCAATCCGCGCTTCCTCTGTTGGAATTCGGTCGAGGTCGCCGTGTTCGACCCGGCATTCACCCTTTCGGCCGGTCGTCATCCTTTGGGAGCACGGGCATCTCACCACGTCCGTCATAGAAGGCTTCAAGCTTTCCTGCCAAGCCCTCTGAGGACCGCAGTCGTGGCCGCCGCCTGCGGAAACAGCAAAATTTCGCCTCGTCGTATCCCGACCGCCTTGGCTCCTGCGGTCGGCGTCGGTCCTCAAGGGTCGAGTGCCGCCTCTTTTTACGGGCCGCCCTCATGCTCGTGGGGCCGAGGTGACCTTGACGAGTCGAGTCCGTCCCGAAGTCGATCCGGACCTCAAGGACCTCACGGCGGCCGTCCGTAGAGACGATGACTCGTGGTGACTTCCGGGTCCTGCGGTCACGCTTCCGCTTCTTAGTGCGGGTGTCTTGGTCGGCGCCCTTGGATTTGGGCGGCCCACCCTCGGAGGGCCTAGACCAAGCTTACCTTGAGTCGTGTCAGCGCTTCAATGGGACGGCGTCGTCGCGTCACGTCTGCGTTCCGCCATGCGAAACAATTTGTTGACGCTGAGCCTTGTCGTGATCTCGAGGTCTTCGGTAAGGCGCCGGTCGCGAACGCCAAACTTGAAGGCCTTGATAACCGCTTCATCAGAGATGCTTGGAATTAGGTTCTTTGTGCGGATAAACCGTCGCACAAAATCACGAAGAGGCTCGCTCTTGCCCTGGATGACGCGATCCAAGTCTTTCTCTCCTCGCCGCCAGAATAGACTCACGGAAGTTGGAGCGGAGGCGCTCTGGTTTGGCGCCACGACACGAAGGAATCGGGCTTACGGTTGAAGAGCGAGTTGAGCGGCGCCGTCGAATCGGTCGGAGATAGTTGGCCATGACCAACTCGTCACCTCCGGCCGCCAAAATGGCGGTCGAATAGATAAACAGAACTTCGTCCGGGATTCTTGGTTCGTCGGCGCTTCGATCAAAGCGGGTTTGAACCGAAGCGGGCGGACGTCTGTGACGAAGGTCGTCGAGTCGCCCCGCGTAACCGTAAGGCTGGGACGAGTCTTGGCAGGGAAGCGATCGCGATAACGAGATCTCCACCGCTGTCTTAATCCGAGCCTGGGCTTTCTCGGCGATCCGATCTTTGGTGGGATCGGTCATGGTCTTGAAACACGTGAGTCGCTGGGAAGTATTGCGGCGGTCTGTCTTGACGGCGCTGGCGGAATGTCGGGAAAGTCCGTGACTTCTGCCGATTGATGTAGAGCTCGTGTGGCTTACCTCACGTCCGGTATCGAGGTCTTGCCCCGAGGGTGTTCTTAAGACGACGGCGCTTCGCCTTGGCGACGCCGACGCAGGTGCGCTGCGATCTTTGTGATGAGTTGTCGCCGCTTCTCAAGGAAGGGTCCACTGAGCGGTGACTTTCGGTCTTCGCGAGGAATGACCTCGGTTGCGTAGGGCGAGTTCTTGGCCAAGGCGGCCGAAGAGCTCCGATTTTGCCCTATCGGGATCAACCATGATCCGGGCAATAGCACGAAGGCGCTCCCCCGAGGGAGGGAGCCTCTCCTGGTCCTCCCGTCGGAGCGTGGTTATGGCTTGATTGATCGCGACGTGGACCATCCGACGAGCATCCTCGGGGTTTGCGGGTCACGATCGCCGCTACTGCGTCCTTACGAAGCGTCCGCCATGAGGACGTGCAGCTCACACGGTGGCGGGGAAGGCGAAAACAGTGATGCGGAGCCGGACCCCGCGTCCGATCCTACGCTTGAAGAGTGTTCGTCGATGGAGAACGCCATGCTCCTAAGACCTCGGAGTTCTTCCTGTGGATGAACAAAGCAATCGGGTCCCACGGTGGGCGCCAGCTGTCGGCGATCGGAATTGCCAACCGCAGAAAATTAGGTAGGGTCGGAGAAATGGGACCTGGCGCTTTTGCTCGAGCAGAGGAATGAGATCGAGGAGGTCTCTGATCGGAGCTAGGAGACAACGAGCGAGAGGCAGATTTATCTGGTTCGAGCCCCGAGAAGGTAATGGCTCTACTCCGATCGCCTTGCGGCGGTGTTTCTTGCCCTTTGTCAATATAAGGAGGATTACAGCTCAATCTTGACGATGCTAAGTCTAGACTTGAACTCAAGTGTCTGTGTGTTGGTCTCTCCTCCGTGTTTTCAAAGCTTGATCTTATACCCATTCTTCTTGTAGCGTTAAGGGAGTAACCCTCGGATCGTGGCCTTTATGCATATTGATAGCCGCAGTAACGTTAGATCCGTCGGCTGGCGCTGCCATTACTCCATGATCCCACGTTTACATAATCGCTAAGTGATGACTTTGCGGGATCCAAGGGAACGCTTCTCGACCTTGAATCATCCCGAACAAGAGGTCGTGAGGGCCTGAGCTCGGGATACCGTGCCCTAGCTCGAGTGGCCTCGAGCTTGATCCGAAGTCTTTGGTCGAGGACCCACGGCTAGAGAAATTTGGTTGATTGTCTGTTGACCGACCAAGGGTTGCCCGGCCCCCGACAATAGTATTGCTTTTTAAAGTCTTATGTGTGTCTTAGCCTCTCATTTAGGTAGTTACGGTTTTAAGTTTCTAATATATCTTATAAAAAGTGGGATCTACATGTTATAGGATACCTATAGGGTACTCATGAGTACAAATTGACATCCACACCCATCCTGTGTTCTTATTGGGTATTCAAACTCGAAAACCTATGAATCTGAAGTGCTACATGTGCCCATCCTTATCAGATCAGATACCTGTGGGTACCCAAACTCATAGGTAAAACTACCATCCCTACGTCAGGGGATCTAGCCTGCACGGCAGCAGCGGCCCCTCGAGCGCATGCATATATCTATAACCACTAAACCACCAGCCAAAAGGCCCAACATCATCCGCCAAAGGCCTGGAGGCCCCAGCCTATTAGCATCCCTTCACTCCTCAGCTCTCAGCCCGGCCCATAGTGCCAAATATCTGAATAGAAAAAATTCGGATATCGAATAGAAAAAATCCAAATATCCAGATCTCATCCCGTATTTACCAGATATTAGTTGCTTCATATCCGATCCCGAATTTGGATTCAAGTATTCGGATCCTGTCCTGGATCCGACCGGATAGTCAAATCCGATCCCAAATCTGGTCCTGGATCGAACAAAAAATATCTGAACCATCTTCACCCCTAGTTGGTATGGTCAAAACATGTTATGTTATTGAATTTTGGGTTAGCCCATGTATGAAAGGAAGTGAATCCCAACTTTTGATGAGATTTTTGAGTGCTAAGAAGGTCATCTAAGGATAAGGATTGCTCCTAGTGTGATATAAATAGAGGGGTGGAGGGATACCTCTACTACCAACTCTGTCTGAGCCTAATATTAGAGAAGGGTTCTTTGATTTTTTTTATGCTCTGTTGAGTTTTGCCCACCAGATCTTGGCTTGAAAATAAAGGATTTGTGCAAATCTCATCTTGCACGTTTGAGGGGGTATTCTTTAAGTGTTCTTACTTGCTGTGACATATAAGAGATCATCTAAAATCATCATATTCATCAGATTCTCACAAGTAAGTTCAGGATAAAATTTGTGAGTTTTTCCTTGTCTTAGTCTAACCTTCCTTTGAATTGAAAAAGGCTGGAATTCTGACATCAATTCTTGTGATTAAATGTTAGAATAAGTTTATGATATCTATAGGAAAGTGCAAACAAAGCTTTATGGAATTTGAACTCACCGATAAAAAATTATCTCGATTCTTGTTTTTGAAGTTGTCCCGATTTAACTATTCATCCCGATTTTAGAAGAGACATGAAATTTTTGGAGAGGAAATTTCATTTAGCTCCTATTTAACCTCCTCTAGTTATCTTTTCAGTCCTTTAAAACTGAAAAGCTGCTGCCTGCTGGCCTGCAGCGAGACCAACCAATACTGCGTCTTTAATCAATCTTAATAAAAATAAATAAATCAAAACCAAATACAAGGTTTACACGTGCTGGTAGAAAGAAAAAAACTAAATCCCCCTAATTGACATGTGAGATCCAGAGGAATTCACGTAACAATATATAGGGAGAGACGAGGTGAGGAACCCATCTTACCTGTACGCTACTGTTGTTCTACTTGTGCGGAGTATTAGACGTCGTGGGTGCGTTCTAACTCGAACGATGTGGCGAGGTGCAGGTGTAGTAGGCCGAACTGACTTCACGCGTTGCTGACCAACGGACCCTCTCAGCGCATATATTTTTCGTTGCTATATACCTGTTGTTCTTCTTGCAGCGTCGATCCCGTCCGGACAAGATTCCACCATGTCATCGGGGTAGCATGATCGAAAGGATTGGTCCTGTTTTTTGCAGGGTTAGAATCGATATGATGCCTGGGGTGGGTGGTTGTGTACTTGTGTGTGTGGTGGGGTTGGGGAGGGAATACTAGTCCAGGTCCTCCAGGAGCAAGAAAAGAATGCGTTCTACTGATGGTAGACTAGAGCACTCCCATTTTATATTCTGGTTTATGCACACACCACACGTAAACCACTTTAGTCCAAGAAGAGAGAGATGGATCCTTTCGTTTTCCAACTTGGCTAAGCGTGGAAAGCGCCATTTGACAAGGGCATCCATAATCTTTCCCGTCTTTGCCCATCAGAAGACCACAGACAGGGAGCCGATTTTCTAAAAGCTGTGTTCATCTGTCGACTTGATCACCATCCCCTTCGTCGATCAATTAACCTGTAGAAGAGTCGTCCCCCTTCCCTTCACCGAAGCTGCGTTGAACCTATGTTTCATGCTACCTTTTCACTTCAGCCAAGACAAGCGAACTGAAATGGCAACGGACCAGTGTCGCCTGCGTGATTCTACCAAGGTTTAAAATCCCGGCGAAATTTCAAAAATCTCAGCCTAGATTTTAGATTTCGGTCAGGAACGAGATTTCAAATTCTGATGAAATGAAAAAAACTTTGAAATTTTTTTAAAATGCACATCACAGATGGTCTGTGATGAGAGGTTTCGATGTTTCTCGCCAAGATCTCACAATTTTTGCCGAGATCTCGGAAATCCCGGTTCAAGAAAAGTCAGATTTGAAATTTATTTTTTGGATTTTGTTCAAAATTCCGAGATCT
The DNA here is from genome assembly GCA_036346375.1 of Guadua angustifolia. NCBI lineage: Eukaryota > Viridiplantae > Streptophyta > Magnoliopsida > Poales > Poaceae > Guadua > Guadua angustifolia. The sequence goes on along the minus strand of CM070518.1, from coordinate 20,639,705 downwards.
CGCTAGGATTTCATATTTCAGTCACCTTCGAGATACGATCCAAAACTGAAATTTGAAACCTTGGATTCTACTCTTCGCGGTATCTCACCTCTTCTAAGAGGTGTCCGTGTTCAATTCTGGTTTGTTTCCTGTTCGGTTTAGCCAATAAGGATGAGCTCTAGTATGATTACACCGTGCTTCGTACTTGAACCGTGCCAGGTCGCCACGGCCCGTCATACCGTGTCGTGCTGGCCCAACTCGCCTTCGGTGAGCCCAAGCACTGCCCATTTGAGCTTCGTGCCGTGCTGGCCCAAGCACGGTCCATTTGCACTATTACAATAAGAGAAAGTGACCTAGAGACGCACGGAGACTAAGGCAGTGGTCTCCTAGGTAAGCCGTGTACTTCACAGTACTTAGTGTTTTCGGTTGTAATTCAACGTGAGTGGCTTAACCGCACATAATCACCGGTGGCTGTTTGAAAGCTAGAAGGTCTTGGTTTCAACATGGGCGAGCTGAGAGCGAGTCGACCATCTGAAAGCTAGATGGTCTTGACTTCAATGTGGGCGAATTGAGAGCGGCTCGGCCATTTGCAAGCTAGACAATCTTGGCTCGGCCTCGATTTTTCTTCTTTTCCTTGCTGTTTCCCATCTAGACGGTCTTGATTTCAATGTGGGCGAATTGAGAGTGGCTCGGCCGTCCGCAAGCTAGACAATCTTGGCTCGGTCTCGATTTTTCTTCTTCTCCTTGCTGTTTCCCTTCTCCTACTAGGATAGTGACTTGTGAGATGAATGAGCTATTGGGCAATGAATGTCTCATCCAAACATTTCAGGCATCGTAATTCTGTAACCATATGAATACTCAAGTGATGACGTGATGCTTATACGCAGTGGCGAATCCAAGATGAAAATAGAAGATGTGCTTAAAGTACTAAACTAAATTGACGTAAATACACTAAATATAATATTATACAGTTGAAAGTCTAAAATTAATATATAAATAAAAGAGAAACATAGTAAGAAAGTAAAAATACGTTGAAAGAAGGTACCTCGCTAGACTCTAAAGGAAAAGCATCTAAAAACACATTAATACACATCCAAAGCAATCTGTATATCCAAATTTACAAAATTAGTGATATAATAGTAAATTGTAAATGATTATAAACAATCAAAATAAAAAACAACATACCACTAAGGCACTAACTTAAATCACGAGACAAGTTCATTCTACGAGTTTTCATGCCTCGAAAGTGTTTTATTATTTTAGCATCATCAATATTTATAAATATCTCTCGCTAGGTGTAACATATCATCAAGTCATTGAGCCAGTCATCCGCTACCTTATAGTGCAAATCTGTTTTGACAAAATTCATTGCCGAAAATATTCTCTCTACAGATGCCGTTACCACCGGTAGGATTAATGTCAACTCAATGAGACAATATACCAATAGAAAAGTTTTATCTTTTTTTGTTTCAACCATTATTTGAGCAAGTTTTGAAATGTCACGGCATCCATGAAATTCCTGCCTCCTCCTAACATTGAGAATAAAGATTTGAAGCTGACTTCTTAATAAGAACCGATCAGATATAGTGAAATTATCAGCATAAATCTCAGCAAGCCGAACAAGTTTATTAACATCAAACTTAGAGAAGGAGTGACTTGGATCAAGACAAGACATGCATACCAATAATTCCGATGAAACTTCATTGAATCGATGATTCATCTCATTCATAATTGCATCAAGAGCAGCATTGAAAATATCAATTTTGTAATAATGATGTTGAGTTAATGTATGCTTCCGACACATAGATTTACCCATAACTCCAATAATATCATCCATATTTGGCACAACAATCCCATATGCCTCACAAAAGCTTTTGACTTGTTCAAACAATGGCTCCCACCCATTGTCCCTCATATCTAGCAAGCGTTCTTTCACATCTTGTATTAATCATATAGCTTCAATAATGTCTTGATGCTTTCTTTGCAAAGAAAGTGATAGCTCATTTGTAATACTCAACAAGGTTATTAAAAAATTCATAATGAATACAAATTCAAAGCATTCCATCTTCTTTAGCAAACCTGCTGCTCCACCATGCCTTGAATTTTGACAAGCATGTTCACTTATAAGCTCTAGCACATCCACCACTGCCTCCCACATTTGGTACATACGAAGCAAGGTTTTGAGATGTGAGCCCATCGAGTATCTACAAGTCTAGCTAGGCAAGTTTCTTGATGTACTCTTGTTCCAGCTGAAATCAAACCATTTTCTAACTTCTCCAACAAGACATCATGATACTTTTCAATCAAAACTTCTTTTCTCTTGCAAGAGGCACTCACAACAGTCAATATCAAGAGAACATAGTTGAAGAAATTCACAATAGCTCTACTACAACTTGAGATAGTCACAACCACTAACTATAACTGGTGAGCAAAACAGTGTACATAGAAAGCCAATGAATTCTCATCTTGAATAAGTTTTTACAAGTTATTAAATTCACCTTTCATATTAGAAGCTCCATCATATCTATAGCCATGTAGCCCAGAAATTGGTAAACATGTAGAGCAAGAACACTAACCAAAGCTTCCTTCAATTCCACGGATGTACAATTTGTGATATGCTTAATAGCAAGAAACCTTTCCATTACTTTTCCTTGATTGTTGACAAATCTGCATGTCACAATTTTTTACATAATTAGAACAACACAATAATACATAAAATGGTATGACTTACAAAAAGATGTGCAACTAACCTCACAATAATTGCCATTTGTTCTTTTATTGATACATCTCGAGACTCATTAATAAGCACTATAAAATTTCTCTCACCAATCTCACCCTTAATCACTTCCGTAACCTCTTGTGCACAACATTTCAAAAGCTCCTTTTGAATATTTGGAGAAATCATAATTGCATGCCTTGGAGCTGTATCAAATGTCTCCTTCACTTCATCCTTCTTATCTTTGTACCAATCCAATAACTCTTTGAAATTACCCTTGCTAATGGAAGTAGATGATTCATCGTATCCACGAAAAGCTTCACCTTGTACTATGAGATATCTTGCACTATCTAAAGATGCAGTCAAATGAATTTTATATGCAATTTCTGCTTCCTTGCTATAAGTATGCAATTTACTAGATACACTTGACCATTGATTTTTGAAGTCTTCACACTCACCCCTTACAATATTGTGGAAACTATTTGGACCAACATGTTTACTAAAAGCATCTAAAGACGTCTTCTAGTAAGAAAACCCAACTTTTGTAAATACATCATTCCCGAATGTGTGGGTTTGTGATGATTTCTTAAAAAGAAAACAATAGAAACAAAATGCAGCATCCTTTTCCATGTTATATTCCAACCAATCAAACTTATTAAATGTAACATCCCAAAAATTTAATAAAAGTGAAAATGAATAATTTAAGTTTGAATACTATTAATTCTGGCATTATTGGTTTTATTTGAATTTCCCTTGGAGTTTTGCATTGCATGAAAAATCAAATAAAGAGAATTAAAGAATGAAAAAGGAGAAAAGGTAAGAATATAAAAAGTAAAAATTTAGAAAATTGCCATGAGAACCCTGATCATTCAATTAAACCATTTTAGCCAGCAATTGAAATTTTATGCATAAAGAAAAGAAGAGATAAAATGGAAAGACAACTTTTAAATCAAAATAATGTATTGTCAGAATTTACATAAAATATTGGAATCGCAAATGGAGCTGAAAATTTTATAGAAGCATTTTGAGGTCAAATCCTTTTGAAAAAAAAATTGAAAAATAATAGAATTCAATTGATCTCAATCGAAAATCAAAATCCGAAACAAGAAATTAGAGCGATCATCGTTGTCGTAATATTAATAGTTTTTCTAAGAGCTCATTTTAATCTCAAAATTTTTCCGGACATCAAAATATATTCAAAGATCTCGGATTGAAAAGTTTCACCATTCTCTACCTCTAGTTGACCACCAATAAAATCGAGAGAAAGGAGAAAGTTCACCCTAATCACCGACGTGTGGGCCATTCGTTGATTTCCGTTCAGTTAGCGCAATGTTGGAGCTCCCAACATCGACAATGGACCCAGAACCACCTTCCTGCACTCTTCTCCTCCAACACCGTTTCTTCCATTGGCGAAGCCTCCAAAGCTCTGGCGCAACCACACTCGATCAACGCCACGAATCCCACTCAATTTGCTGCTCTCCCTGGCTATAAACCACACCCGAGTGTTCGCAAGGACTTCCTCCCTCATTCCCCTCACCTCTCCTTCCTTCTCCTCAAGCCAGGCGCAAGAACTCCCCTCCAATTTCCTCCATTGCCGAATCCTCTGTTGCTTGAGCGCGAAGGGAAATCCGAGCTATAGAGCCAAAGGTTCTCAAATCCGGCTGAGCTAGAGCATCTCCAGTGCTTCAAGGATCAAATCCTCACTTATTTCGAGAGCTCTTCATGCGAAATTGTGCCGCCGAGAGCCCTTCTTCTCCAAAGCCGTGGGCAGTGGAGCTCCCGAGCTTCTCCTCCTGGTAAACCCTAGGAATGGAACCCTAGCATCCACTCATGCTTAATTTTGCCGATTTCACCTCTAATGCCCTTGTCTTCTTCCTCCACGAGCCGCCATTGAGCCACCAGACTTCTCCTCATTGCCGCCTTCTGATTCTCTTCCGCGAATCAACACCGCCTCCAGACTCCCCTCGTGAGAGCTCTTCCTCTCCGTCTTGTCGCCTTGACGAACTACTAAGACCCTCACGGCCAGCCCTAATATCCTCTGTTTCTCTGTCTCTGCGATGGGGCCAGCCAGAGTCGAGCACCAGGGTGGAAGAAGAAGAAAGGCTGTAAGGTGTTTTCCCTTGGGTAAGGCGTACTCGATTATTCCCAGTCAATTTCCTGGCCGAAACCCATGTAACCATTAATAGCTTGTGCATTCTTAGTTAGAGGCGGTGAAATAAATTTATATATTTATATAAAATCAGGATGAATCTAAATATACAAAAGATTTAATTTTTGGAATACAGGATTATTATTCAAATTAGACCTTGATTATGGTGTTAATATGGTTTATAATGGAACCTTGTGAATAATAAGAACTAAAATGATAAAATAAATATTCATGTGATTCTAAGTCCAGGATGAATTCAAACATATAAAAATAATCAATTTATGAGTTATAGAACAATTATTGAAATCAAGAAAGGAACAAACACACTATTATGAACGTTATAGCGGCCATGAAGATTATATGTCATAAAATCATATAAGAAGTGATTATGTGCTTCTGGGATTGTAATAAACCTAATCATGCAAAAATATTTAACCTTAGGACCAAGTTTAATATAATCGGTTGTTAATCCTCATTAAACTTTGTTATGGCCATTAACAAAATAATAGCACCATGGCACACAAAATGATAGTTTAGGTTGCAATTGGTTTCTGGAAACAGCAAGAACCCATGTATGCATAACTACTTAGAATCAAACTCAATTAGCATTCTCTCAAGGGAAGGAAATGTTAATCGTAACGATAGATAATTAGTTAATATATTGCAATTAGAGTTAAAATAATGCAAAACCAACTTTAAAACACTTCATGGGTTATTACCTGTTAACACCTAAAAAATGAATAACGAATCATGTATAGGTTAGTGGGAAACTAAGATTTGAAGTTGGCCGATTTAAGGTTGCAAATATGATCGTTTAGGCTATTTCAACGATAGATAAAATAACTCGTCTAAATATCAAAATCAGTAAAACTAGTTTAGAAACACTGTACAAAGTTTGTACTACCATGATCTATAAAAAGAATCTTATTCCATTAAGGTTCGCATATTAATATTGTTAGTACAAAACCCTTAAGTGTTAACCTTTCGTTTCACTTTCCTGCCGATTCCGAATAACGTCAACTTTACAATGCCACTTAAGCCTTTTCAACAATGAATATAATGTATCAGCCAAAGCCTAAAATTTATGGATTTTGCTTAGGATTGTTATACAAAGTATAAATCACCGTATCACGAAGAAATAACCATATTTCATCATGTTTTGCATACAAATCCAAATAGCTTAAAACCCTTAATCGTTAATATGTCATTTCTCCTTTCTTGTCGATTTTGAATAGTGTAGTCTTTAAGTATAGCATGAACCATTTTAGCGATAAGTTTATAGTCTTGTCCAAAATCCTAAAGTTTATGGAATTAGCCCTGTAGCCCCCTCCAAAGTATATGCTACCCTGCTGCGAAAAGATAATCTCATTTCACCGTGATTTGCATATTAATTCTATTAGCTTAATAACACTAAGTATTCATATTACGTAAGTGCGTAATATGAATGAACGAACTATAGTTGCAAATGAGTAAACCTGTAGTTAAGTTATTTTTATCACCAGAACCTTCTCAAATATCATGTGAATTAGTCCAATAGCCTGAATCAATAGATTTAACTTGCGTAAAACTAATTCTAAGCGAAATCAATTAAAGACAAAGAACTAATTAATCATAATCCAACATGATCATTTAAGCCTTTTCATTAACTCGCTAAGCAGCTCATCTAAATCTGAATTTAGTGCAGCACAGCTTAGAAATGATCTTCAAGATATAATCTACAGCAATCTAAGAAAATATTCCTATTTCATCTTGCTTTGACTCTGAATCCTAATAGAGCAAAACCCATAAGTAATAAAGTTGAGAAACTCATATTGTGAATAGTAAATCGATGAACTTGCAACTAATGATTAATTCTATCAATCCAAACAATCTTTGCATCTTGAATTCGTAAAATAAGATTAATAAATTCATAAAGAGCAATCCTGGTTTCTTAAAAGAGTTTATTTGTTTTGCTATCTATTTTCCCTTTAGCCCTTATTGAAGTCTTTTATTTGCGTTATTTTTCCGTTGATCGACGTGTAGAACCCGGCGTTGCTGTTTTCGTCATCGTCTTCGTTAATCGCCGCCTTGTCTCCACCGTAAGCAATGATTAAGCAAGGCAAGCACCCTTTGACCATATTGATCCCAGTATTTTATATTCCTTTTGTGCATCAAATTGTTTTATGCATGCGTTTACTTTATGTAAATTGCTATTTTGTGGATTGGTAGTTATACCTGTTGTCACGTGAATCTCCTTTGATGATTTGTGAACATGTGAACCTTGATAACCATAGATTAAGATTAGACATCACTTAATGTCATCATGGGTATATACGTTCATACTATTCCTGCTTAGCCATGCTTTAGTATTTGAGAACAGATGATCATGATTAAAGTTGTTTCTGAAATGTTTTATATGGAACCTGAATGGTCCTCTTTGAGAAAATGGTTGCGGGTACTTTGATTAAAAACCCAAAAGAAAACTATGTATTGATGCGGGCGATTATTGGCGATAGCCGGATGTGCGAATGGAATTGCACGTAGTGTAGGGTGAAGTGTCGCCCATGTCAGTTTAAGGACCGAGCAATGGGACGCTATTGATCCGAGATTTCCGTGCAACCGCAAGGGTGAGGATGGGTTAGCCATAGCTTGTTATGTTAATTAGACATGCTTTGTTCATTGGTAGGTGGGAGCTCGCACAGGTTTTCCGGTCAGGTCTACCCTGACGGGGTATTCCGGTCAGGTCTACTTGCTAATGCAACGGTATGCATACGCCATGTTTAGAAACGTTGTGTTGGGTGTGTGAAAGTGGATCCACGGCTTGGGTGTGTGTTTCTAGTTCTATGGCGGGGTTAACGTCCGGCCGGTCAAAGCCATGTCTAGGTAATGTAATGACTATGTATGGTCTTCTTGACGTCACACCTAAGGAAGTGTGTCTGGGCAAAGTTGATCATTCCTTGTGGGTAAAGTTGTACACCTCTGCAGAGTTTAAATCTAATCGATTAGCGCGCCATGTCATGAGCACTCGGTGAAGTCATTCCAATGTTAAATGTTTTATTATTTTCAAAAGGGTTGGTATCACTTTGTTTTGCAACTGTGATTTATGTCGAAGGGCTGACATTAATGGATTTCAGGAATGTGAATGATCCGCCGCTCACGTCATGGAGGACTGTGAGCGTTACATATGCTTTTACTTATATGTCCTTGAAAGGATCTTCGATTCTCCGAGTTGTTTTTCCATACAATGTCTTTGGAAAAGTATGCCCAATTGGTCGAGTTGGACCATTCAACAAATATGCCCTCCTCACTTCATCTCTTTGGTTGGGTTGTATTCTCATCGATTGGAGGAGTATTACTTGAACTATTTGTGAAATAGTTACACAAAGTTCGTTTCTCCATGGTTGTAAATCTATGAATAAACACATTACACAAGTGTAAATGTGGGTTACAAGTATACAACTATATCTAATCTAAAATTGTAAATTGACTAATTGAGTATTTGAGTATTCAATAATCAATATTATTCACTAATTAAGACTAATTTGTATTCAGTTATTCACTAATTAGAAGACTAAAAAACTATTCACTAATTAGTACTGCTCATTAATCAAGACTAACACTATTCAGTTATTCACTAATAAAAAACTATTTAGTAATTAGTACTACTCACTAGTCAAGACTAATCACTATTTAGTTCTTCACTAATTGGATGAGTGAGTGAGCAACGAGAGGAGCTATGCGCGGTGCTGATCGAGGAAAGGGAGAGAGAGAGGGACTGAAAGAGTGACAATGAGCCAGACCAGATAGAGTAACATAGAGAGTCGGAGGGGGATTAGCAATGATCAGGACAGATTTCCATATGAGTGAGGCAATTTTTTCAGAAATCAGAATATTTAAGTGTTTATAATTTTATTTAAGAATTTTATAATTTTATTTTATTTTTCTCTATTTTTCTTTCTACTTTTCCCCATTTTCTCTTGTTTTTCACCTATTTTTCCTTTTCTTTTTTTCCTTTCCTTCCACTGACGCCCTTTTTTCCCCAACAGTGCCCTTTTTTCCCATTTCCTCCAGCCAGCTGCACCCACCTCCCTTGGCCCCTCCGCCTAGCTCCCATCCCCTCCCCACTACCTCGTCTTCCCCACGCCCGCCTCGCCTCCCTCCTCCCTCTCCATCGCCTCGCCTTCTCTTCGTCTTCCCTGCACCCTCCTCGCCTCCCTACTACCTCACCGACGTCTCCCCGTGCCTCCCCTCTCCTCTCCCATTAGCGCGGGTCGAGCTCCCCTCCTCCACTCACCGGCCAAGGTGGACCCTGCGCGGGGGGTGAGTAGCCCGGGAGGCGAGGCGGTTGCATCACGTGAGGTGAGCGGCCATGCAGGAGGCGGAGTGCCATGCAAGAGGAGGAGCAACCATGCAGGAGGCGGAGTGGTCGCGGGAGGCGAGAGGCGGAGCGTCCGCGCGAGAGGAGGGAGGTGACCGGCCACATGGGAGGAGTCGAGGCAGCGGGAGCAGGTCCACGGTGTCCACGTGTGGGCGTGACCACGACGCACCACAGTGACCACGGTGACACGCCTAGGTACGTGGAGAGGGGATGGACGAGCGGGCGACGCGAGCACTACAAGGCGGCAGTAGGACCGGCGGGGTGGGCACGGCCATGACGCGCCACGGCGACCAAGGCCAGGTACGTGGGGAAGGGGAGGGATGGGAGGGGAGGGGAGGGACGGGCGGGGATGCGAGGTGTCGGGATGGGCTGGTCGGGCGCGGTCGCGTGGGCACGGGGAGGCGACGGCGGGATGGGCGGGCGACACCTAGATGCAAGGCAAGGCGGCGATAGGGAGGCAAGGGCCACGAGGCCGTGTCGGCGTGCCGCCGCTGTGCTAGGCCGGCATGGACTCGATCCAAACGGTCGTGCTGGGCCAGGCCACCCACCGTGCTTGGGCCCGGCACGACCCGAGAAATAGAAGCATGTCGGCCCGAGCTTTGGGTCGAGCCGTACCGCCGTGCCTCGAGCCAGCCCACAAAAGCCCGGCCCGAGTGCCTACCTCTAGCCTGAGACCCTCCCATATAAATACAGTGTTAGAGTTAACTTAATATTTCAATATCGCAACTTACCATATCTTCTGGTTTTATCCAAATGGATTGTTAGTCCAAGTCTGCTACAACTCATACTCTTTTGGCTATTTAAGCCTTATCCCCGTACATGTAATCTTTGAACTATTATAGTGATTTATTTCTTGTGGATTTTTTTTCGCAAAGATTTTTTCATGTTAAATCTTATCTTCAATTATTTTGCCTTATTAGTAACCCTAACAAGTGGTATCTGAGCTAGGGTTTTCAAATCAATCCTCTTCCCCCATGAGGAGGCAACTCCTGGGGACGGCACCCGCACGGCCACAATTTCAAATCTACAAGACCATTAGCGACACAACGGTTCTGTTGCACCATCATCGTTCGCGTGCCATCCTTTTCGTTGGTTCCACACCAGCCATCTCACGGCGGCCATCGTATGACTTCATTCTATTGTTACGCTGTCTGCCTGGATCCGCACAGTCACGACCGTCGACCTTCTCGCCTTCCGCATGGTCTACCCGTGTTCGCCGCCTAGGCTCCCGTCGGCCTCCGGCTGACGCCTTGGCTTCCATGCAGGCTGCCATCCCACGTCGCTCAGTCGTCGCCTCGGCTTCCAGATTCGATGTTTCAGCCAACACACCTTCAGTCGATGACCACACTATCTCGCGCATATTGTCGATCGCGACCGGCCCCACCACTGACGCTAGTGCACCCTCCACTCTAGCTCGCGTCGGCCACCTTGCGCCTCCTTTTCAGCCTTCGACTCATTGATTTTGACTCACATTAGCTTCGTTACATGACTCAACTTCATATTAAGTGTTGACTCGCGCTTTTCTCGGCGATTGTTGTAGTGCCAAAAGGTGAGATTTCATTGCAATTTCAGGCTTTCATGCCTATTATTGGCGAGATTTTATGCACAATTCAAGGTGTTATGCTTATTATTTTATACTTATTATTGAAGGTATTTCATACTCAATTCAAACTATTATGCTTATTATTTTATGCACATTATTGGCAGACATTGCAATTCAGGTGGAATTTATCATTGGAGATTTATTGGACGTTTCGTTGTCAGATTTCTTTGACGTTTCATCATCTGCTTTAGAGAAAAAATAATATCAGTTGAAGTGACAACTAAATTTGGTGTTGCATCACCGCTCATTTGAATTTGGTGTTTTATCACCGTTAATTTGGTGTTTATTTACTGTTTTGAATATGTTGCAATTTGGATCGCTTGTGCGACTATTATGGAGGTTTTGGCAATGTTAATTTGGAATTTGCTGACACCCTGCTGGTAGCATTATACTCTTTGGAGTTTTAATAGTAAAGGTTTTACTCTAATTTCAGTTCGAGTTTAAAGATTGAAGCGCAAGGAGTTTTATTTCTGAGAGGATACTACAACGTTGTTTAACTGTCTTAGCTTGATATGAGGGGTATAGTCCTTTCATTTTGATAGTTTTGCATGATCCATTTCAACCATGTTATGGGATTTCAAAAGGCAGTTTGTCATATGTGATGACTATACGTCTCTTTCAATGAGTATTATTTATTAAATTTTGTGTTCCATATAGAGCATATTAAATATCCATGATATAAGTTCTTCGCTATTTATCAAGCGCTAAATGTGATGTTTTGGCTTATGCCGTTTGATGATTGAGCGCTTGTTTTAAGATGTCAGTTGCACAGACTCATATTTTATTGGGGTTGTGAATTCTTGAAGACCCAGATTTCTTGGTTTGCTTTGTTGACAGTTATGTGTTTGGATTAATTGTTTCAGTATTTCTCTCGACTTACTGATGGTTTACTCAATCTTGCTTCATTAGAAGCGTTTGGATAAAACTATTCTAATATTTTATACCTGACTTTTTACACTACAAGTGTTTAGATTGATCGTTCTAGTTTTTCTTGTTTAGTAGTTTTTGGACTTTTAACGCACTTATACTCATGGTGCTTAATTATCCTTCGAGGTTTTTCAAAAATAATTTTGTTATGGATTTTGAGTTAAGGGGAGCTTTGTTAGAGATAACTCCATATCTTAATTTACTATATCTTTTGGTTTTATTCAAATCGGTTGTTAGTCCAAGTCTACTATAATAAAAACTCTTTTGGCTATTTAAACCTCACCCTTGTACATATAATTCTTGAACCATTATAGTAATTTGTTTCCTGTAGCTTTTTTCTGAAAGAATTTTGTCACGTTAAATCTTGTCTTCAATTATTTTGAAGCGTCGCTAACCCTAACATACGGTACCGGTACTTTGATGTCGTGACAACTCGTAACAGTCGGTCTTCGTCTCTTCGATTCTAGCCCGTCGTTTACGTGACGACGAACGGCACAAGCACGGAGGAGACGGAGTCAACCGGTGGCCAACCAGAGCGCCATCATTTCAGCCTGTTACAAAACGCACGGCAAACGAAACCGAGACGAAATACCCGCAGCCTTTTGGTTCTGCGTTGCACATCGTACGCATACATACAGAAAATCTTTGCCGCCATCCGGCTCCGCGAGTGCAGTAACGAGAATAACCAACCGCGTAATCGGCCGGTGCGCCCGGCCCTGATGTTTCTATGTCGCCGCACGGCCGCTGCTGCGTGTCTCCTGCTCCTGATACTTGGCCTCTTCTCGTGCCTCCACCTGGCCTCCGCAGGGCCCACGCCACCGGCGAGGCTGCACCGGCCCAGCGGCGGCGCGGCGTGGCACTCTTTCAAGCAGCTGCTGGACGCGCGGCTCGGCAGCCGTGTCACGGGCCTCGCCGAGCTGAAGCGGTACTTGGCACGGTTCGGGTACATGCCCAAGCCGGACGGTGACCCGACGGACGCCTTCGACGAGCACCTCGAGGGCGCCGTGAAGCGGTACCAGTCCCGGCTCAGCCTGCCGGTCACCGGCCGGCTCGACTCCGTCACGCTCGACCGGATCATGTCCCCGCGCTGCGGAGTCGGGGACGACGGCGTCCATGCCGTGTCCGTAACCCTCTCGCCGGGCCGCCAGGGCGGTGCGGTCAGCCGGTTCACGTTCTTCAAGGGCGAGCCGCGGTGGACGCGGTCGAACCCCATCGTGCTCACGTACGCCGTCTCGCCGACGGCCACCGTCGACTACCTGCCGCCCGAGGCCGTGCGGGCCGTGTTCCAGCGATCGTTTGCGCGGTGGGCGCGGGTCATCCCCGTGGGTTTCGTCGAGGCAGAAGACTACAACGCGGCCGACATCAAGGTGGGTTTCTACGTGGGCGACCACGGGGACGGGGTGCCGTTCGACGGGCCGCTCGGCATTCTCGGCCACGCCTTCTCGCCAAAGAACGGGCGGCTCCACCTCGACGCGGCCGAGCGATGGGCGGTGGACTTTGGCGCAGAAACGGCAGCCTCGGCAATTCACCTGGAGTCCGTGGCGACGCACGAGATTGGGCACGTCCTTGGGCTCGGGCATTCGGCGTCGCCGCACGCCGTCATGTACCCGAGCATCAAGCCGCTGGAAAAGAAGGTAGACCTCACCGTCGACGACGTCGAAGGCGTCCAGGCACTCTACGGGTCCAATCCACAATTCAGCCTCAGTTCGCTCTCCGAGCAAGACACCTCCAGTTCGCCGGGGAGGAGCTGTTGGATTGCGGGATTAGCTAGGTCGATAGGTATAGTCTTGGTCATACTTGTGACGCACTTGTAGGTAGACACGGTTTGACGCACTTGTAGGTAGACACGGTTTTTTATAAGGCAAAAGGATAAGGGGAAAAAAGAAGAAGTGTTGGGTGTTTTCCATAGAAGAGAGAAACATCTCTTCCGGTGTGTGTTTTCCCTGGAAGAGAGGGAGAGGTGTTTCTCTTCTTATATATAGGTCGCTTTTGCACAGTCAAACTGTTACAGAACAGCCTGATATAAGTTGTCAGTGTGCATAATTTATTGGTCAAAAGTGTAACGATGTCCTTTAGCAAAGCCTTTGACCAGAGACAGCAAGGTATTACCACTAGGTCCTATTTCTACCGCGACACACTGGTCTGGAGTGGCAGAACGCTTTCAGCTCCAGCTTCCTTCGATTCAGCGGATCTTTCTGCAACAACCTTTGCCATCCCAAACATTTTCTGAATGGTCTTTGTAAAGCAAGTCTTGTGTTCGTCCACAGAGGCATGAATGAACTCGTGGATGTGATCTCTCATATCTGAGACAAACGAGGCATTGTCGGATTTCTTCTTCCTGCACGAAGTCAAGGCAGGATTGGCAGTAGAATCAGATTGGCAAGAGCCTTCAGATTGGGTACCACCAGACATCGCTGTCAGGAACTGCAGATGATGGAAACTTTAGAAGTGAGCCCAATGAAAAATTATGCAGTTCATCCATCATGCTAGACACTGGCAGAAAAATAGCTACCAATACTCATCCATCAACTATTCAATGCATCCAGTGTAAGTAGTTTACCAAATTATTCATTCAGGTTTGATGGAGTATGATATAAGAACTACTAACAATTTTTTTCAATGTACCAGTCAATGGAAAAGAAGATAACTGCTAAATTCTAACAATTAAAATACTTTCAGCTTTCAAGAATAGGAAAAAAAAACCTTTGGATATATCCTCTAACCAATCATCATCATGATTAGAAGTGTGGAGGGGCAGGGTCCACTAATATAGAGCAACAAGCAATTGCCTGAGCTAATTGGCACAAAGCTCTGATAACGGTATTGGGTTGTACTATGCAAGATACAAACTTGAAAGCAATATCTAAGACAATCGGCTAAGAAGACTACTGCTATGTATCACCTCGTGTATAATCTAAAGGTTGTGATTACTCTCCACTCAGCAATGGCGGGTCAATTCTATAAACTAAAGCTACACGATCCTTAACTTTCTGACACACAATTGCCAACCTATGGTCACAATTGAACATTGGTGCTCTGAACTCTAAGAAACATAGCCACCACAACCGAAGCACAACGACAGATGTTGTCAAAAGATGCATTTCTTGTGGAGGAGAATATAGAAACATCACAATCCCTCAATGCTTATCATATGCAACAGTAGTGTCCGCGATTATAGCTTGGAGGACTAATTTTGGCGGATGCTCCATTAGCCCGTTACAACAAGATATAAACCGCGAAAACTATATCTAGGTGAACACCTACTACCAGCTGCACACTTGGAGTGTGCAACTGGCTAACAAGTCACCGTACTTCTCCGTGTCTGTATCCCTCAAAGTAGAACATGAAGGAGTTAAGTGAGCCATCAATGTGAACATACATACAGTCCTATACTCCTATGTGAGTTGATGTATCAAAGAAGGAAGCACGCGACAGTGACATTCCTTCAATTGACACAACAAAACGAGTTAATGTAGGTGAGCTTACTGACCATTCACACAGAGATTGCTGCCATTTGTGGCTGCCGTGTGCGATTGGCTAATTAGCCACCAAATGCAAACACCGATTTGAGATTAAGAATGGAGACAACGACCATATAGAAAAGTTCACGTAGCAACCTCGGAGTCGGAGCCCCGCATCACGCCAGCCATGCCGGAAACGCCGATCCAGACCGCCGCCTGCTCGAGGGACGTCGCATCCGCTCGCGCCCACGCGAAGCGCACCCGAAGCACCGCCGTGCTCGCGGCTAGCCCAACGCACGCACGACAGCGCCGGCGTCCGGCCCCGTCGGGCCGTGCAGCCCCTCGTGCGAGCCTTCTTGCGCACGCTCTCGCCGGTCCCCGCGTAATCCACCGCCCGCACGCTCGCCCGCAACCGCCGCCGTGTCACTAGCGCCTGCAGTCGCGTGCAAAAGGATGCCGCCGCCTCCACCGGTTCGGTGGTAGCGACCTTAGGATTCCAACCCTATCAAAAACCCTAGCACCACCGTATACCTGGGCTAGAGCCCACAGCCTAGGCCCGCAAGGCCGCTCCAGCAGTACTAGTCAGCAAGAAACGCGGCCTAAGCACCAAGCAGAGGACTGGCAAGCCGCACCGCCGAAGGCCAGATTTTGGGCCAGCGAGATTTAAACGGCCCGCAGACAGCCGAAAAGGTTTGTGCAGTACTATACCACTTCAAAGATATGGGATAATTCGTATTATACTACTTTAAAAATTAACACGTTAGAAAATACTACTTATTATCTTAATGATATATGAAGTGTCAACGAATAGAGTGGTATATATGAATCATCCCTAAAAATATAAGGTTGGTGTGGTTTGGCTTTGACCTAGTACAATCTCTAAAATTGAGCTTAGGTCGTTAATTTTGTCAATGTTCAAGACCTTGAATCTCTTAACCGAGCTTATAATGATTGTGGACTCCTAGTAAACAAGATGATGTAACGAAGAGGCAGCAGTTGCCCTTCAAAGGGGCGGCATATAACCGAGATGTACCTTCCCGCCAAATAGTGTCTTCTCACCGAAGGGTATCTTTTCTAGTAATAACTTCTGAGTAGTTATGCATACATGTCAAATAGCAGTCCAAACGGAGATAACCCCTTGTTCCGACCAGTTCCACTGATCAGGTGACTATTTCACTAGTCGGAGACAACTAGTGTGAAGCTATAGATCATCTTAGCTGAACTGGTCAGAGACGTAACCATTCAGTTAAGTATAGGCTTCGTTCTATGTTATAAGCTTTATGTATTATAAACCCATTAATAGAGTATAGTTTCTAACTGCTAAGAGCCTAGAAGGAAAAGAGGCTTTTAATCCTCGTCAAATTTATTTCATAATATTATATTTGTATATACCAAATCATAATAATGAGAAAGTGTGTTTAAATACTAATCCAATGTTATCGCTTTTTATGTCATTATATATATATCCAATGTGACAAAGAAAATTATTTTGACGAAATTTTCATGAAATTCACTTTGTAGTATCTTATAATCATTATTAGGTATTCTCAAACAGATAAAAAGGTATAATTTTCTTGTTTATACGGTATATAAGAAGTGAGAGTACATACTCCCAAGAGTATGTAACCATCTATATATATAGCGAAGGCTTTTTCCGTACTCTCAGGAGTATACACTCCCATTTCCATTATACTACTTAAATGAATGTTGTCGACGATCAGGATCACCTGATCGCAAATGTGTAATGGGGGTTAGAGTGAATGACAGACCCAAAACGAGCTCCACTCACCGAAGGAATACGTTCACTACTCCATTGGTCGGGGAAAAGGAAAAAAGAGCAGGACAGAGAATTATACTGGTTCGAGCTCCTGTGAGAGTAAAAACTCTACTCCAGTCTTGTCGTGAGGCGAGGAATTTCACTATGTTCGAGTACAAGTGTTTGTTCTCTAGCCTGAGCTCTGGTGAATTCTGTATTCGTGGAGTCTACTGCCTTGTTTTTTTGAGTTGCTTGCCTGTCCCTTGCGTATTCGCCTAAAGGGGTTTTATACCTCCCATTGTTACTAAAACTACCGAGAGATTCCTGTAGTAGTGGCTTGATGCGACCGGGTGGGTGGTAACTGCCCGGATCTGCCCCACGCCCGACTTAACTCCGCATTCAAGGTCTTGGTAATCTGTCGAGTAAGCGCCGCCCCGAACTCGGATAAACTCCCCCGAGCGGGAGTTGAATCCTTGCGCCCCAAGCTCGAGGTCGTGCGGGAGTCACGCAGCCTAGGTCGTGGTCGGAGACTTTGCGGCTCAACCCCGAGCTAGGGGCCCCGTTGACCATGCATCGACCTGTCAGAGATTTCGCAGTCCTCGACAAATGTGTTCTGCTCCTTTATCACTTTCGGTATACTTAAATACTAATTCAAAGATACCCCAATACGATATGGTTGAAAACATTTCATTAGAGCCCTTTATTGTTCCAATATATCCCTTCTTCTTACGTGAAAGGAGCAAATGCATAAATTATGCTATAAATGGGGGGCTTTCATGAAATTTTTCGTGGAACTTACTTTGAAGCATCTTATAATCATTATTAGAGTACGCTCAAAAAAATAAAGAGGTATAACCTATTTGCTTAAGCGGTATATAAGAAGTAGGAATACGTACTCATAGAAGTATGTAACTGTTTCTCTCTCAGCCACGATCGCACCCATGGCCTCCAGGTCCGCTTGACCGGGGAAGTTCCGGAAGTTGCGCATGACCTTCGCCATGGCCCGCAGCCGCTGGGCGCTCTGGGGAGCGAGAGGGGGCGATCTTGGCCTGCGATCGCGCACATGCTCCGGAGAGCGGTGCTCGCGAAGATTTTCGCGAGCCGAGTCTTTAGCCCTAGCGTCCGCCTTTCCGCGAGTTTGGTGGCAGATGCTCGCCAGGGTCCTGTCCAGGGATAGCTCTGGACGATTCCTGGCCGCCTCGCGTTGATGACAACGAGCAGTCCCCGAGAATTCGATCTCGGGATCTTCTTCTCTTCCCACCATATTGACACTGCGGGAGTACTGGGACCGCGAGGGCGACATCATAGTGTCCCCGCGCGACGCGGTCTCATGACTAAGCTCAGGACGGTCAAGAATGTCCAAACCGTCGTAGAGATCGTCACATTCCTCCTCACTAGTGAGGGAATCACGCTGCGAGCGGAGGAAACGCTCTCGCGCTGCAGCCGCCGGGGAAAGACTCCTGGACTCGGTGTGGCCTTCCGGGTCAACCACACCAGCTACGCCTTCATCGGCGTAGTACACGTCATCGTCTTCAACGTCGTCGAAGACGCAGAGGTTTTGACCATCCTGAGAATTCAGCATCCTCAGGGATTCTTCGCGAAAGGACTCAGTCGATTCTCACGGACGGCGCCAGCTGTCGACGATTCGAGAACGGGTCCCCCGCCGAGCTTACTTGTTGAATGAGGGATCAACCAAAGCCCCTTTTCGGGAGGGTTTAGCGTCCGAGGGCCTACCGAGCTAGCGGGATGGTCGGATGGTTCGAAATGAGACAACAGACAAGAGTCTTTTTATCCTAGTTCCGGCCTCTCACGGGGGAGATAACGACCCTACGTCCAGTGGCACTACTGTCAAAGGATGGATTACAGGTGCTTTCTCGGGAGCGTCAAGCTCCTCTTCTTCCTCTACTTCTTACAGATGTGTTTAAGTGTATTCTCTCCAGAGCGTTCCCTCCTTTCGTCTCTAGGGTTATCAGGCAGGCAGCCTCTTGTGATCGTTACCTACAACGGGGTATTTATAGACGATTACAGCCTTACATCATTTATTACAGGATGACATGCCACTACTGTGCCCGGACGTGGGTGTAACTGCTCCTTTGCTTTTCACCATGCCGTGACGTAGGCGTAGTGGGCTTAGAACGTGACCATACGGACCTTCGAGCCGCCAAGTGATTAATGCCACGTCATCCTCGTGGGCCGTGCCCGACCCGTTGATCATGCCCGAGGTCTTCCTTCGGCCTTGGTCGTCCGTCGCACTCTTCCGAGCAGGCATGCTCGGGAAACGGGTGCACATGCTCGGGGACGAGCTCGTTCGAGGTCGGGGCAGACTCATAGGTCGATCCATCTGAAGGTCTTCCTTGGGGACACCGTCCAAGAGTAAGCATAACCAGCCGCTGATTGGCCGCCGGGGTACGATTATCGTCATGGGAGTTGCCCAACCCCCGACAGAATATAAGTGTGTTGTCAATCACTAACTTTCGACACCCTTCCTCTTTAGCTAGTTCCAATATCATTTACTTTTATGGACTAGAGTAAAACATGCTATTTAAAGACATAATAAAGAAAAGTAATGATGTCTTCTGTATGTATTCTTTGGTGGAAATGCAAGAATGTAGAATAACATATATTTATGAACGGAGGAAGTTTACATGTAGTAGTATATGGTCACAATTTTTATTCATGTTTCAATAGCCGTAAGCAAACAAGATTTGGTTTGAGACGGGGTTGTTTGGTTTGAGATCAAATTTGCTAAATCAAACCTTACCAAAAATTGACATGCCAAAAATTTGGTCACCAAATTGGTTGCCAACATTTGGCCAACAATTGGTAAGAAAATGAACTAGGGGTGCTAATGGAGAAGAGAATCTAGCCAAAATTTGGTTGCAAACCAAATGCTTGCCAAATTTGGTCAACACTACCAAAATTTAGTAAGGCAAATATTGGCAACAATTGGAAGCAAACCAAACAGCCCCGTACTACTATAGTACTTGGTTCGACCAAGTTTATATGGCGTATTTTTTAATGGTCGTGTCCATAAATTTAGGACATAATTTATATTTCAATGCAAATTAGTATGATATTCTCTTTATCTCCTAATAAATATCTAGATTTACTTGATATTCTCCATATGTATGTATTGAATATAATGCTTAAAGATAATAATTAAAGATAGTCTAGTTATTCTCAGTATAGGAGTATATTTGATTCTGTAAAGATAAAATACGTTATCTAAACTTAGATGGGGAGTACAATACTTAGACCCTGATGGTAGAGCTCTAGATTTCAGCTTCATATCAGATTTGGAGCTTGTTGGCTAAAATAAAGTGAATTAAGTTTATATTTTTAGTCTAAAATGTAAACAAAATGATCCCACCTAAATACTTTTAATATACTTACAGTTCTAACTTCACAAAATTCTGAAGTTAAAAATATCTTACTCTATAAACTCGATGAATTTTAGTAGAGTAGGCCGGTTGATATATTCACATCTGCATAGGGAGTGTGCTAGTGCAGTTCTCATGCCTTGGCACTGACGTAGGCTGTACTTTAACGACCTCCTCACCTCGGCGTACGTGAGTATCAGGCTCGTGTCAACTCCTCGCGACCGTGCAATGGGCGGTGTGATTTTTTGCATGGATTTCGGTCTGCACACCCCAGGTAACGGCCAGGTAGCTGCGCGGGGATGGCGAGCGTGGTGGCGAGGAGCAAGGATTCGAAATTTCGTTTCGAACAAAATTTCCCTAACGGTTGAAATCTAAAATTTCGGTAAATTCATCATTTCGAATGAAATCCGTTCAAAATTCAAATCCAGTTTTTTTTGCTACCGAAATTTTGGCCGAAATTTCGGCGAAATTGCACTGACCAAAAAAAAGTCCAAACGATGTCAAAAAAATTTGAATTTTTTTGAAGATTCCTGACATATCATAGATGTTCTCATTAAATTTTCAGGTGATTATAAAATCTGAGGAATTTTTGAAAATTCAAACATTGCTACTATCCTGATAAAACGCTGACCGGCAAGTTTGAACCAAATGAAAATTAGAACAAACGAGGTTATAAAATTTTGAATTTTTTTGTAGATGGTCCTGACATATCTATAATATTCTCATAAAATTTTCAGATGATGATCAAATGTCATAAATTTTTAAAAATTCGAACAGTGCTACTGTCTAGTTAAAAGGTTTATCGACAAATTTGAACGAAATGAAAAATTGTCCAAACCATGTTATAAAATTTTAAAAAATTTTGTGGATGGTTATAATGTATCATTAGTGATTATATAAAAGTTTATATGATTATCATTCTTAAATAATTTTTAAAAATTCTGACAGTGCTACGTCCTAATAAAAGCCAGATGATCAATACATAGATTTTCTTTAGCAATAAAAAAAGTTTTAAAATTTTTGAAATTTTTACAGAAGGTTGATAAGGAAATTATTAATATCTCATAAAAATTTTGAATCATGATCACCCTCCAATAAATTTATAAAATTTTTACATGGCACAATACCATTTATATTCTTTCTCTATTTGATTTTGAAATATAATATAACAAATAAAGTTCAGTGCTTGTATAGATTTGATTGAGGCATTGAGCAAACAAAAAAATAATTTTTTTAAAATTTTATATAATGATACTAAGGAAATTAGTAATCTCTCGTAAAAATTTTAGATTATGATCACACTCATAAAAATTTATAAAATTATGACAAGGTAATCTTGTCTCAATTATGTTCATTCTGTTTTTGATTTTTAAAGATAACAAATGAACTTAAATTATTCTTAAAATTTTTATGTATGATCCTACACTACTCAATATTGTATCATAAAATTTTCATCTCATTATCAATCTTGTAAAATTTTATGAAATATAATAGTGTTTCTGCCAAAATTTTAAAATATCTCAAAAATTCATTTTTTTCAACAAATTTTCATAGAAGATCACTTTCTTATGGGTTATTGGACCAAATCTGGTCAAATCCGGCCCTAAAAGTTCAAATTTCGCCCAAAAAATGAAATTCGTTTTTTCATTGTAGCAATTTTCCAAAAAAAAAATGGCTGATAGTTTGGATTTTGTGGAGTCCCGAAATCCGAAAATTCGGCGAAATTTAATTCCCTGGCGAGGAGGGAGTAGCTGGTGTACATGCTGATCTCCATGGTCTTCTTGGCGCCGATGAGCTTGAGCAGCATGTTAGGAACTGCCCCTCGTCCGCTGACGTCGTCATCAGGTTCTTGCAGCCACAAGATCAGGCATGATCCGACATTAATCTCGGCAATCTCGCAAATCAGATCCAGATCGAGAAGAAGAGGAAGGGGGATAGCACTAACTGGACCCATATGTCAGGGTGAACGGTGGAGAACGGACAATTATCACCAATTTCTAATTAGAAGTAGTAGAGACAAAGTTGAAAAGCATGAAACCACAAGGGCTAGCCTACAACAAATGAGTAACTGACAAATTAAGTTGAAAAGCAATGGAACTCAATGAAAGAGATCTAATACAGTCATATGAAGATTACAACTTTCTATATAAAGATCAAGTGTTGGATCATCTATCGATGGGTCACAACTTCTAGCACTATTTTGGAAACACTACAGCGATGCTGATGCTCTAGCTAGCAGTGTACTAGCAACATGCTATAGCCGACACTATTTGACGATCCGACTATTCATTGCTTCGCTTAAACGTGCTTACGGTAGTTAACTGATAGAGTTATGTTCCCAATTATACAGAAGCTATATCAAACTCGACACAGATGGAGAGCTGAACGTACGAAGTCGTGAAGCCGCACGGCACAACCGTGCACGAAACAAGGCAATAAATGGGTGGTTTGGCTTGCTTTCAAATCAGCCCTAATTGCTTTCCTGTCAACGGAACAGACGGCATGCTTGGTTTGCAGTCGACGAGCACGGCTGCATTGACGTGTGAATATGCAGCACTGTAGCAGCACAGTCCGCGAAAATGGAGCACGCGCTGAAGACTGAAGGAAGCATGCAGGTGAAGTCAGCAGTGTGCATTTCCGTCAAAATTATCTACAGAATTGTTATTTATATGGTATTTTTTTTATAAAAACGCTTGAAAACTGGAAAGAAGGACAATACTGCTGATATACGTATGCATGTTACACCACCAACCGAACATTGCTGATAAACAGCTCTCACCATAGTATCCCTGTCAAAGCTTTTTTTTCTACTTTGACCACCAAGAAATGCAGAAAAAACATCTAGATTCGCCACACATATAAAAATAACACCAACAGGTGTGTATCGTTAAAATTAAGGTCGGAGCAAGTTATTTAGCAGCTTACTGTTATGATATTGATGCACGTACGGTAAAAACCACTTGCATTTACACACATGAAAAAACAACGACATGTTTACTTCACAGACGGAGCAACGAAGGTTTCGACCCAGCTAGCTAGTATGCAGTGAGTAGACATCAATAATGCAAACATAATTATGTGAGCTGTTAATTCGACCTTCGAGTAGGCCATGCTAGCTTGTGTACAACAACCAATACGGATGGCTAAAGAGATTGCTTTCTACTACCTGGGCGAAGACAAGAGGCAGGGAAAAGTCATGACGCATGCTAGAAGCAACGACTCTACAATCATGCTCGTGCAAGTGCACAGTGTCACGATGGAGTACTTGCAGGTCAATTAATTCCCTTTACCTACACGATAAACCCCCCTCTAATAAAGCTTCACCCAACGGAAAGCACATTTTGGCAGCTTTTTTATGCAAAGCAGAGTTGATCGATCGACAACCGGGCTAGCAGGCATAATAGCATCTGATTCTCGGAAAGCACTACTCTCGGTCTAATTAAGTATATATGGCATATTTTTTATTCGCTAAGAAGATATTAAAAATAATTAGGCTATCCTTAATTATAATCTTTAAGCACTATATTCAATATATGTATGTAGAAAATATCAAATAAATCTGGATATTTATAAGGGGTATAAATGAAACATCACACTAATTTATATTGGAATATGAAATATGCCCCGATATTTATAGATAAAACCATTCAAAAAATGTATTTTATAAACTTGGACAAAGGGAGTAGTAACTAATCGAACGGAACATGTGTAGGTTGTTGGTTGGGTGAATTTAAGCTTTATCCCTTATAAGTTTTATGGTGTGTTTGGTTGGTAGGATGAGGTTGAATGGGGTGGGATGGTTCTGTATTATTTGGTTCTATTGTTTTGGATGAATAGAATGGTTCAGCATTTATAGGGAATATTTCTCAAATTTATCCCACCATCCAAGATGGGATGGTTCCATTCAAACAATCAAATACATGGATGATTTTTTTGAACCATCTCATACATGTACTGATCAGCTTTATACACGAGGGTTTTATACCTCTAGAGATTAAAGTCTTTGAGGGTTGCTATCGAACCTACCAAGCTATTTTCGAGCATCTTTTAAAATTAATATAATTCAACATAAATTATTTTATTTATTATTTAAGTGGTTATTTTAAATTCAAGCTAACGAGCCACTATCGAGCTGAGCCTCGTTAACTTTTTTCATTCAAAATGGACTTGTTTTAATTTGAACTATTAATTGCTCTAATCGAAACAATTTTGGTTTGAACCCCAACTACCTTTTTTTTCCCAGCTTTGCGGCAGCAGATCTACCTAGCTCCCGCCGAAAATATATTTCGTTTTTTGCAATATCTTAGCTAATTGTGATATATCACTTCTCTTTGTCATATTAACAATACGGGGTACATTTGTTTGTGAAAACAAACTATGTATACCATCTAAACTTAAAGATATTGGAGCTTCTTAGTGCAAAACATCTGTTTGTCGCAAGAAAGAAGATAGAAAAATTTGCTGCCACATGGACCTACCAGCGCAACCGCTTTTATGTATGCAAGCGCAAGACACAACTGAGCCGGCTTGAAGGAAACAATGAAATATCCAATCAATACATCCAAGTATCCAACTACCATGGGAGCTAGAACTTGCAATATCTTGAGCTCAAGTTTCTTCTCGGTTTCCAAACCAACATAGACATCCAATGAGTTACTCATAGAAAGAGCGAGTACGTCCAAGCTTTGATAGTGCTAGCTAGCTAGCTAGTAGTAATAAAACATTATCTTTTCAAAAAATATTTGACCAACCCAACAATTATTTTTTTAAAAATATACTTGTATGAGTACTACATTAGTTAGTTCATACTAATACTTGCAGAGGGGTCATCGTAGACCATCTACCTATGCAAGTCCTCTGATTTAGATCAAAGCATCATTGAAAAAGAAGGCGTGGGAGTTCCTTGTCTTCACACCCAAATTAAGCATCCATTCTAGAAATGAATTACTTTTAGCCCTTGTTTCCTTTTTTTTAAATCTAGTGCTCTCCGAAGCGAAATTGTAAATCCAGTCCTTTCCCTCACCACAAAAGGCACGACAGACGACGAGAATGCAGGAGCAGCGGCCTACCACGAACAGTGAGCACAAGAGCGGCGACCTGCCATATTCAATGAACGTGGGAGCGTCCTGGAGTGCAGGAGACAGCCTCGTACAGTAGGGAAACGCTGGAAGTATATTCCGCGATAGGGACGAGGCTAGATTTGTATTAAAAAAAGGTAATAGGGATTAGAAAAGTGGTCACCTCTCCATTCTAGCTCTATCTAACGATTAATATGTATCTCTGCATTTTTCACAAACTACATTTTAAAAATAGCTTTAAAAGTTACTTGAAGAGTTTCGGTAGCACTGAGGGTTCAGACTTTGAAGAGCCATGCATATCCCCATGGCAAATTGTAGTATCTTTCCCATCTTCCCCACCACCTAGATTTCAGTCCTTCGAATAGCGCCTATTCTTTTTCTTAACGAAGGATACCTTGTTATTCTCGTAGTTTAGAGAGAGGCAATCCCAATTGTCCAACGGTGGCCCTGATAAAATTAAGCCGTGGTTGGAAAGAAAAGAAAAGAAAAGAAAAACATGTACAGCTGGGCTGCGGTATAAGCATGGCAAGTTAGCAATGGTGGGGGAGGTACACATATGCAACGGAGGCCCACGGCAGAAGGTCAGGCCAGCCGAGGCAAAGCAATGGCAAAACAAGGCAAAAACGAGGACCAGAGCAGCCTCCCCATCCCACTCCCCACCAAGCCTGCCTGCCTGCCCTGCCCTGTCTCGCCCGGGGTGCCGCCCACGTGACGGTGTGGTCCGCGCGCGAGAGCACCCTAAGCAAGCGAGAGGGTTACTAATTATTAGGGTACAGTTGTAATTATTGAGTTGCATACACCAATCAGTTTACTTAAAAACTTATAATGATGAAAAAAAGATAGACAATTTATTTATACTTCAACACTTCTCCTCACGTATAGACTCCCTCAGACCTGGATATAAAATAGAAGTGGGCTCAATTATTTTTTTAGTTGCGTCAACCCGGTCTTGAACTTTAGTTCTCTTGGCTCTCATGCTATATTAAGTTGCATGCATCAGTCAGTTCACCTAAAAGCTTAAGCTAATGAGAAAAAGTGGGTAATTCACTTATACTTCAACATTAACGAATGCATTCTAATATTATTTATAGCCAACATTAAAGATAACTCATATAATAAATTGTTTATATAGTTATATGTAATGGTCTCTTATATAATTGATATATTGTTTATACAATAGTACATATAATATAAAGTCGTCTATAAGATCATATGTTAAGTAGCACATATTAGCATTCTCTTTTCTCCGCATCATAACTCATATAATAGATTGTTTATATATTTATCTGTACGTAATGGTCTTTTATGTAATTGATATATTGTCTATACAATAGTATATATAATATAAAGTCGTCTACAAGACCATATGTTAAGTAGCAGATATTAGCATTCTCGTTTTTTTCATCATTTAAAATTCTATGTGCCACCATTAGGTCTATGGCCCCAAAAACAACTACTTGCCAATCCAGAATCATTGGCGCCAGACCGCTGCAAATATCTCATCTACACTGGAGCAGTACAGCCAGTAGTCCAGTGAAGTAAGCAACGCACATTAGTGAATGGTGAATTGCGAACGACAAGGCTAGCTCTTTACTTCATAGTTTCATACCGTACTGGCCCAATATAAGTAAATGCATGGATGATTTCATGACGAAAGTTTGTGGCATCCATGGCAGCAGGGACCAATGGGAATCAAAAGCATAAGCAGGACCAACATACTACTCCATTGCCACTCTGTTTTGCTGGACTTTGTACGGGTAACCAAGCTCCAGCAGCTAGTTACACGTTCCGGTAAAACAAATGACGATCAGCCGGTGCGCCTAGCTTGGTGGGGCGTGTGGCGGAGGAAATGAAGACGCCCCTCACGTCGGCAGGGCGGAGGTATGGCGAGGTGCCCGGCCGCCAACCGACACGTGGCAGGGGTACGGCAGGGGCCTGCGAAAGAGACCGCCACGTGATGCCCAGCAGGCCGGTGTCAGAACCCCGAAAGAGACGCGCCCCCGCATCCATTCCACCCCCCGGACAGAACCACAGCCTACGCTTGCCAAGTTCCCAACCGACACATCGCCCGTTATAGGCCCTCCAAGACTATCGAGAGATAATTGTATGATGTCTATATTTATATAGTAATATGTATTTTGTCTTTTAAATAAATATCATCGGTGTCGATCGACAAGTACGCGACAAATTTATGAAACTCCTTACTTATGTTTTGATATTATTCTGAATCATCTCCGACCTTATATCATCATATGGGACAATTGTGATTTATAGATCAGCACATGTATTGATTGATGATCATGTTTCACGAATCATAAATATAGGGATATCAAATTAATAATGTGGAAGAACATGATGTCTAAGTGACTCATCATGACACAATGCAGTAACTGTTATATTCTTATGTGTCATCAGTTGGTCTTATATATAGTGTATGTAAGATCCCCAGACCTGAGACCGTCATGGTTTCTTACAAATGTAATAGTGTACTTAGAGGTTGCCAAATGCTACTATATAACTAGGTCATCATGAAGGTAGTTTTCAGATTTACTATGAAACATACGGAGGAATGCGAACGATCATATGAAATTTGCCTCTTCTATATAACGGAAGAGATATCTCTGTCCCCTCAGTGTGGCTAGATTAAGGAAGTGCATGATTATACCAAATGTGATTGATGAGTCAATTGCAATTTATTAATTCACTACAGATCAAGTGAATGATCAAACTATTATAAGGTGGCACGTTTCTCGTTTTGATTTCGATCTCGTATTATAAGGTAAAGGGATCAGTACAAGAGTAATATATAGATTCATTCGATATGATTTTTGTGTGTATTTGGAAGTCACTATGTCCTGCTAGGAGCCGCTTTTGACTTATGGACTAAAAGGAGTTTTGGCCCATGGCTGATTATGTATGAGTCTACAGGGTCATACACTTAACGGGTTAGAATATAGTTGTTCGGATTGGACCCGTCACTTAACGGGTTAGCCTACAGGGTCTTTAATGATAATTTATCAAAAATTATTTTTTGAGACATTTTAAAATTTTGACAGAAACACTGTTAAAAAGTTTATAAAAATTGAAGAAGCTTTGTCATAATATGCAAAATTTATAGTACTATCTTAAGAAATCTAGGATCAAAAAGGAAAATTTTAAAATATTTTAACTTCATTTGTTATCTTTTAGAAATAAAAAAACAAAATTAGCATAAACAAGGTAGTAACAAGTGTCGGAATTTTATTATTTTTTCATGTTTGATCATCATTTGAAAATTTTATAGTAACATTAGTAATGCATCAAGACTATCCATAAAAATTTTTAAAATATTCTAACATGGTTTGAACTATTTTTCATTCGGTTGAAATCTATCGATCAGTCTTTAGTTGCACTAACCGAATTTTTAAAAATTCATGAATCTTGATCATCATCTGAAAATTTTGTGAGAATATTAATGATGCATCGTAACCATGCTCAAAAAATTTCAAAACTTTATAACATGGTTTGTACTATTTTTCATTCTGGTCAAACTTATCGATCAGTGTTTTGTTAGGACAGTAGCAATATTCGAATTTTTAAAAATTCTTTAGACGTGATAATCATCTAAAATTTTTATAAAAAATCACTAATATGTCAGAAACCTCAAAAAAAATTCAAATTTTTTCGACACCGTTTGAAACATTTTTCATTTAGTTAAAATTTGCCGAAATTTCAATCTAAAAATTTCGGATTTGAATTTTGATTTTTGAATTTCATTCGGATTTTGTCCAAAATAACAAAATAATTTTTGCAGAAATTTTGAATTTCGGTAGTTAATGAAATGTAAACCGAAAAGGAAATTTGGAACCTGTTTCGGAGGCGATTGGCTCAGGGGGGGAGTTAATTAACCGGGCGCCGGCGCGTGGGCACGCGCGGTGGTTGGACTGGCGCCGGGTTTTAATCGCGTAGGATACGATCGATCACGACGGGCGCGCGCGGTTAGTCACGTGGGCGAAGGCGCGGAGCTGCGTAGGCACGAGTGGGCACGTGCCGCGCGGATTCCGGCGCGCCTCGGCATCCTCGTCGGCCTCACGTGATTCGATGCCGCTGGCGCACCGCGCCACTCGGCCCGCCCCCTCTCCTCTGTTGGCTCCTGCTGCGGCGTCGCATGCAACCCCCCGGCCTTCCATCCATCGATTTCCCCCTGCTTCCGTGCGCGCTCTCCACACGCACATGCGAGGCGGATGGCGCGGAGCGCATCTGCGCAAGCGTTTGCTCGGTTGGCATCGGACAGAGGTGCTGTTTCATGTGTCGCAAGTACTGTACACCGCTCCAATGGCTACTGATTAACAATTGATTGACGATGGCTCTGCAGTACAGATACCATTATTCGTGGTAAATATAATATTACATAGTATTGGTTACTGTCAAGACACTTCGTTAGTGAGCCTGTCCCTTGTGAGTGAATTAACTTGCAGCGAATGAAGTGCACGTACATGTCCGGGCTTCAATATTCCAAAGTTTTATGTATGTGTGTATAGACTATAGAGGCGCCGAAGCTTCGTCTGTCCGTCCATCTTGAGGGCCGAAGAATTTTACCAACGATGTCATGTCACAGCAGGCAGCAAGGTTAACGGGATCGGGCCCATTAGAGGCGGCCCCGCATGTCAGTTCTATCGTGAAATTTTACATGGCGCAGGGTGCAAGAGGCCAGTGGTCCTCCGGTCGTACGCAAATGAACGGAGGCGCACAGCTAGCAAACGATCTCGTACACTTCCATGTCCATGACATGATGAGACAACAGTGCCCCTGCTCCACCTCCACCCTGTGGTCCTTCATGTGGTCGCAAAATGGCAACCATCCCATTCATCGTCAATCTATATCCACCGTTTCTTGTACAATATATTTCAAGTTAATTCACGCCCAGGCATCGGTTGATCATTGTGATCCTTTTTAGTTTGCTTAGATAGCGCTCATAATATCGGTCGACAAAAGAGAAACTGTTTTTGGAAATTGGCGATATTAGTCTAGACAAAATCAATTGCTTCATTATTGATTAACCAAGGTGGTGCCGTGGTGGTCCTTTGGTATGTACAAATTTGTTGAGAGAAAACATACACAACATGTCACCCGTATATTATGTACGTTATTAATTGGCGAGAATGACAGTTTCCTCACCCATCGCCACTCGAAATAGACCATTTGTCATGACCTGAAACTGTCCATGAATTCAGCTGTGGATAAAAATTATACATCACGTGCTTATGACAGTAGAAGAAGGTTAGATAGGATAAAATATAGTCTATTGGTTAAAATTATAGAAAGCATCGTAGGCAACTGGCTCAGAGTTTAACTTACAAACCGACAATTAAAAACCCACAGGAAAAGCCTAATGCAGTCGTCGACCTAATATGTCAACGTTTCTGAAACCGACTACGTAAAGGTAACCGTACGACGGTCTTCTTCCTCAAGCTCTAAATAAGTATGAACAAGCAACAGCCAGACTTGTAATGATGTATCACAATTATAAGTATATGCGGGGTTATGTCAAAGGAATGGCTAGCCTACTATATTCTCAAATTTTACATAAAGCAATATTTATTCATCAATGACAAGTAATAGATTGCAAATGGAATTTGTAATTAAGAGCGGCTGACAAGTATGTAAATAACAAGTATATAATATAAATAAGTGTAAATCACAATCCTCGATGATCATGATCGTTGATCCATTTTCGGCTATTCACCTGGTATAGCATATATATCATTGCTATCCACTATTTTTCCAACACAATTTTTTGCATAAAAATTCAAATCTAACTAGTGTCAGTACCCCAGAGTCGCTAATGACTGCAAGCACAACTTTTTGAAAAGATTTACATTTTGCTGTGACGTACAACTTTACCCACAAGACATGACTAGCTCTTGTTACCAAGCTATTATCACACCTTTGTGTGCAACAAAAATATCATGATAAAAGTTTTACATTACTTAGACCTAACATTGCACCAGCTCAGTGATGTTTGACCCATATTATAGCAGCAAAAATAAAATTTTCACATACACAATATCAATGACAGTACACCCTATCATACCATTTCCCACCATATCAAGGCATGCACCATTGCATTGCCTAGCTTTAGCCCCAACACCTCAGTGAGGAAACCCCTTCGAGCAAACCTACTCGAAATGCTCGTACTACTCCAGCTTTCCAATATGCAAAGCTAATTCTAGACAACTTAGTAGGTTAGAGCCACCTATAGTAGTACTTGTGTTTGTACAGATATCTTAGATTATACAACACTACATTCGTTCCATAATCAACCCAGACAAGAACTCCTATACTACATGCAAGTCCATCTCTTGTACTTCACAAATTATGTTAATAACTTAATTGCGTCAAAATTTAGTTTTTTAATTTTGATTTTTATACCAAAATAATCAGAGGTGACCCCTCTAGTCCATCATGTCGAAATTCTCCTTTTCCAAACAAATTTTTCAACCAATCATTTGTTCTTCCCAATCTAAAGCATGGCTAAGAAAGCATGTATAATCGAGTATACCCCATGATTGACATCAGGTATTGTTTAACCCCCCAACTTATGTATTTCAATGCTGAAGATACATATTTATCAAAGAAGTTCCATGCAACAAGTAGGACTATTTACCGATACCCACTATATAGTCATTTACTGAAAGTACACACATACATGCATAAATTTATAAAACAACATAAGTTAAGTAAAATAATAAGATCAGTATTATCAAAGGAGGTGTTTGCCTTACTTGTTAAATACTTGGTCTTACTCGGTTGTTCGGAGTACTAATTACGTCATCTAGTCTTGGACCTCTCATATGGTTCTACGATTCAAGCGTGCACTCCAACATTAACATAACATACAAACAAACAAATCCGAAAGTACTACTCTTCAAGTGCAAACAATATATATACAAGCATTATACAATAAGTTATAGATGTGAGAATAATGCATATGAGAACGATGTAAGAACCAACTTCCAATTCCTAAGACAACCATTCAAAGAACATGTACCTTATATACAAGCCATATCCTTCGCTAGATATAATAATCTACGACAGATCCACTAATTTGACATGCATATCTTATCACAAAATATCCACCAAGATTGTTCACTACGTACAATATTAGGAATTATGGGTTATAGAATCACCAAATTAATTTTTTATCCTCATTGACCGGACTTACGATATTCCACTTATACAATCCAATAATTAATTGTACAAAACTCACCAAATTAATTGCATATGGCTATGATCAATTCCCAATAATCACTATTCACTAGACTTCTACGCTAGTTTAACATTCTAATTATAACAACCCCATTTTAGCAATACATAAACATACATATTAAAATTTCCACCGATCCAACACTTAAATGTGGCTACCAAGTTGAATACATATTCACCATCTAATAACTCATTGATCACACATACATGTTCTCATTCTATTGGATCATCATGTATGGAAACCGCCAATTTAGTCATATCTATATCACCATGACTGACCCATAAATATACATTGTCAATCTAAAATGAGGGTGTAGACTTCCTCCAATAGGTGCAAGTCTAATATTTTGGTACCAACAATGCATCCTCAATTTTACATGGTGCTCCAATCCAATTGTATATGGCCAAATAATCAATCAGTAAGACCTCACATATTCGGTACATACCCATCTAACTATATCATTTAAGATATACAATCCAATTACACATATGCTGCTCAATTAG
The DNA here is from genome assembly GCA_036346375.1 of Guadua angustifolia. NCBI lineage: Eukaryota > Viridiplantae > Streptophyta > Magnoliopsida > Poales > Poaceae > Guadua > Guadua angustifolia. The sequence goes on along the minus strand of CM070518.1, from coordinate 20,606,550 downwards.
CACACAACCACTGATTGCATATGCATGTACCAATTTCACAAAATTAACCTTGTATGCTAAGCACTAATTTATTCCTATACACATTACTTGGATCAATTTACTATTATTAAATACAACCTAAATTGAGAAGACAAGTGTCGGCGTATTTCGCCGGCAGGATTTCTCTCAAGACAGAGAATAAGGTTCGGTATAGGGCGTCTTCGCGGTCGGACACCCTAATGGCTCTCCCTCGAGGGATCCGGGGGTCAACAGATCAAAGAACACACCAATGTACCCAGGTTCGGGCCCCCAGTGTGGGTAACAGCCCTATGTCTTGCTAGATTTTTGTTGATGTATATTGAGCCGGTTACAATGCTTTTCCCTGAGGTTTTCTGCTCGTTTTTTACTTTCTCTTTTTCCCTTTCTTTCTGATCTTTTAGTTTGTTCCCCCTTTGTTCTTTGTTTTTTCTTTCCCTTCTTCCATGCACCAGAGCTCCCTCATATAGACTAGACTGGCTCGAGCAGGTGAGAAGGTGACATCATACTGATGTACGATTCATTTATTACACCCATCACTGTAGTCCTGTCCCCCAAGCTTCCTTCTCCATGTCGCTGTATGGCTTCACCCGGTCCGCCCGGGATGTGACTTCCCTGCTACAGGTTAGGTGTGAGGCGTCAGAGGGATGGGCCGTTGTCGTGTCGACAGCAAAACTCTTCGCAATCAATGGCTCTGACACAACGTGTCAGGAGAAGGAGACTTCGAGGCGAAGCGTCTTTCTCATCCTTTTGGTCGCTCGTGTGACCTGGCGAGTGAGGCCTGATCGTCCGTCTGCTTTCCAGGCCGCCACGTGCGCCGGTCGCCCGGCGAGTGGGGTCGATCGCCGCTTACACGCCAGCCGCCAGTTGGCGGTCATATGGCGAGTGGGCTCGATCGCCGCTTACTCGCCAAAGCCGCCACATGGGCGGGCACCCGCCGAGTAGGGCCTGATCGTCCGCCTACACACCAGGCCGCCACGTGGACCGGTCGCCCAGCGAGTGGGGCCTGATCGTCTGCCTGCTCGCCAGGCCGCCACGTAGGCCTACTTGTTTGCGGCGGAGAGAGTACCCTAGCGTAAAGTGCGCCGACAACAAGTTTCATGGATACAACATAAACAACTAGACTGACCACCAGTTCATATGAGTAGCAAATCCATCAATCGACAATCTTACAACCACCGAATCAATTTGAGAGAAAACTCGTACAAATTTAACATATAAGACTTACTATTCAATTTCTATGCGACCCTAATAACACACGATGAGGTATTCCACGATCTAGCCTAAGACCAAGCAATGTACTAATTAAATAATCCAACATCCACCGACTTACAATAGTATTTCACTCCATTGATTAAATTATCCATGTGAAGTAAAAAAAAACACATCCATACCACTGAATAATTAAGACCTAATCGGGGGTTGTATCTGTTGTAAGCTCCCAAATTAATTTTACTACATTTTACCCTAAGCAACGAGAATGAGAGGGATAAATCCATCGAAGACCATATTCGACCGCATGTGCACGAAAATTAGGTTCACCGTCAAAAATCCAACTCTACCCAATTTTCTCATTTCTTTGCTCTCCGTTCATTTTTCCTCCTTTCTTAAACAACAAACATCACTTGAATTGAGACTTTGCTATTTTTATCTTCCATGCTGGTGTTTGATGAACAATGTGCATGCAAAATTTAAAAACTCCTGATATAACTAACATCAACCAACTTGTTAGGAAGGTAGTAAGTCTTGCTCCATGTTCTTTACAAAGTTTGTTAGGAGTTTAGCAAGTTTTGCTGTATTCTCTCCAACTGCTTCACATCTAGTAGAATTGTAGGCTAGACCAATGTGTCGGCACCTATTACCTTATGAGAGAAGGTGGTGGAATCACAGATAAATTGGGAACCTACATTCTTTTTAATCGTAAACATAATAACATGTCGAGAGGTGTTTTCCCCTATTAGAGTGAGAGGAAGGGTTCCGTTGTGCCTGGTCATCGTCTATTTAACTCAAAGAACTTGACTTTTACTTCTAATTTGATTAGTTTTTATGTTTTTTTTTAAAAAACTACATAAATATTAAAATATAAACAAAAGATAAATAGTGATTATTTATCTCTTTATTCTCTTTAAGATTTATACATCTTATACGGAGAGAGAGAGCATCTCCGATGATTTTTTTTTCCTTCCGCCACGGAATGGGTGCGCGTCCTGCGCTCGTACCGGCATCGAACCTAGGCTGGCGGTGAAAGAGAGGGAACAGCGAAGCACTGTCCATGTGCTGTGGTACTATACTACCAGTGTTACTACCACTAGCTAGTCTCCATTTGTGTGTGGATAACGTGTAAGCCTCTCCCTCCCTCTCTCTCTCTCCCTCTCCCCGAAGGTCTAGTAGTATAGGCGGTGAGGCGGTGATTGGTGGAAGAATATTGGATTGGGAGGAGAGGGAACGAGGAGGTGAGAGGAACAAGGTGGACACGCGCGCACTGCACTGGCACTGGCACTGGGCAACGGTGAAGAGTTGAGAAAGGGAGGGGGGCCAAAGTAAACGCGAGTGGTGGGGTGGAGTGAGGAGCGGCAGGGCGTCCCCATGAGCGCCGACACTCCACGTTGCCTTGACGTCAACCCGCCCTTTACCTGCGGTAACTACCACCGTAACGCGCGGCCCTACCCCGCGCAGGCGCGCGCGCTGCACCAACCAAAGCAACACCCCGGCTGCACGCTTGGCCCCGCTCACCGTTGTCAATTCCCTGCACGCTCTTCACACGCTCTATCTCGCATTCTCGCCGGCCTCACCGTTGGCTACCTCATCATTGATTACTGCGCACAAGCCGGTGAGAGAGACGGAGAGTGATTGGCACTTGGCAGCCCAGCCTCCGGCGTAGATATGTTGCAGTAAACATTTCCGTATCTTATCCGAATTGTCAAGTGTTGAGCGTATCATGTGCAAACTTCTACTCCCTGTAAAACTCCAGCATAGCTTTATAATATAATATGGAAAGTTTACGACCAATATCGTGGAGCCCGCCTGTCAACGAGTAGTTGATTTCACACACACTTTGTATGCGCGCGGCATGCATTACTCTAGCCATAGGTTCAATCCAGAGTAAGACACAAACGCATATATCAAAGTTAGTCCAAAAGCTAAGAAAATCGACTTAGAGATTGACGGGGAAATTTTTACTAAGTCAATATTTTTCTATATAATAGCAGTCTATTTAACATAACAGTTCTGTCTACGACCACGATTCAAAGAAAACCTTATCTCCTTTAGTAACAAATTGATCGGAAGCCAACAACGGCCAGCTGTTTATGACAAAGAGACTACTAGTCATACGGTATTTTATAGGCCCCGACTAGGTAAACTGGTTAGGAGATATGCCAGTTTCCCTCGTGATTAATGTGAGAGCAATTATTAGTGTATTCAACAACTTACGGCGGTTGGCCAAAGCTAAAGAACGTAACGGTTGACCAAACAACGTGATGGTTCAAGACTGTACGAAGACTAGAGGGTAAAAACGGGCCGGATATTTCCCGTCGGATATAGTTAGGACTGAATTTTGGAAGGATTTGACTATCCATCCGGAAGGGTGGCCTGTGTGCCCCAAAGGACATCGCATCGACATTTTTTTTAGATAAAGGATTAATATCCGGTCTCTGCAAAGTATCGCATCGACATTTGAATTCATTTATGTAATATTCTTTATGTCCATGGCAATAAAGTCTCTACTTGATAGTTTGATAGGAGGCACTAGGTACCGATCATCAACAGAGATTTTTTTTTAAAAAAAATAGGCAACTTACAAATACCCTATTTTTTCCATTGCAGTTTGGAATTTGGATGTATGGTGTGTGTATACCCAAGAGTAGTGTCAATTAAGCTAGCTGTGGTCAATCTGAGACAGCTCACTTGAAGCTCGATCGATAGCTGTGATGTGACCAGATTAATGTATGCTTTCATTACGAATTCTGTTATCTTAATTATGTGCCGGACCGCTTTAAGCATGTGATTTCGGTGTGATCACTCGTAGTGGCGCGCCATTTCTTCTCTCTCAACGAATATATATGTCGCCCACGCGCTTGACACCAGTTAGAGCTCATGTTAAGTTTGACTTGCATAAATATCAAGGTTTTTAACTGGCTCCCAAGTAGTAAATGTTAAGTTAACAACCATGGATGCGTATATGGAGTACTACTGTACCAGCGTGCTGCTACAGCTGGTTAGAGAAATCAAAATTCATCAGCTCTCGATACGGTAGTTCTTAATTGAAGTTAATTTACAACAAGTGGTAACTTCAATTCTCAAACGGCGCCAATTAATTACTGGTGTCACCTAAAGGTTACATGAGGGAGACGCGTTAAACGACAGCTTCACATCATTAGCTCACGTATCAATATTCCGTGTGTCAGGAGCACCATGTGTCAACATGTCCACTGTCGGGCTATGTCCTACCACAGATGGACGTTTCCTTTTCATCCTGCACGGTTTACCTGTGTCCAAACCGATTCTAATTTACTGTCCGTATTAACAAACTTCGCCGTACGTACATACCTACGCACCGCGCTCTCTCGCTCTGCCCCTCGGTCTCAATGTACGTGCGTGCCATGGGCAAGCAAGCTAGCACCACTGATCCTCGATCCGGCCGCCGGCCGATGGAAAGGCAGCTAGCTAGCTAGATAGCACGTACGTACGGGCACAGAACCGATCGACCTGCTTGTAGTAGCAATGGCGATCTATATATGGATGCATGGTTACGGGAGACAGACAAAAGGCGATGGGTTGGGAAGCGCTTCAACGTTAGTTACCAATCGATGCCATCATGGCACATGCGCAGTCACCGCATACCGGAGCAGGCAGCTGGGGAAGTAAGTGGCCTGTGGCGGTGTGGCCTATATAGAGAAAGATTCCTCGGGGCCGGGGGCCAGGGCCTTGCCCTCTCCCTCCCAAATGAATCAAAACATAGCAGCAGCAGCAGCAGCAGCGGTAGCGGCAGTCGAATTGAAGAGCCAGCGCAGCAGTACGTACGGGAAAGAAGCAAGCATGGCAAACGCGACGTAGCTAGCTAGCTTACGCAGCGAAGCGCCTTCATTGCATGCCGAGACCGGCAAAAACGAGCCAGCCGCTCCAAGCTGGACGGCAAATTAGAGGGGGCAATCGAACGCCCCGGTGCTCCGGGGCTGTTTGATGTTATGACAAATTTATCTCATCAAATCTTATCAAATTTGATCCTTAAGTTGGTTATCAATATTTTGATCAAAGATTGGTAAAAAATGAGCGAGAGAGTCAACACAGAAGGGAGTCTCATCAAAATTTGGTAGCAAATCTATAGTTAACAAATTTAGGTAATTAAATTTTACTAAACTTTAGTAAAACATGTATCGGTGACCGTTAGAAGCTAACCAGGCCTTCCCGGGACAAGAAATTGACCGATTAACCATCCTCGGTGGCAGACTTTCTGCAGCTAGGTAGCTGCCTGCCTGTACGAATGCCCCTGGTGCATGCGAGCTAGCATTGATTTCCGTCAGGATGCTTCGGCATCCACTTCCATGGACACTCGCCGCAGGCTACAGCTCATGGAGTCACGTGCTTCTGTGCATGCATCACGGTTAAAGTAACAGGCTAGATTCTTCTTTTTTTTCCCCAAAAAAAAAAAGAGAGAAGAAACTACTCACAGTAGTACAGGATTAAACGAGATACTACGGGCATACGCATGGTCTGACATGGTGAAATAAGTACCACTCCCCCGGTTACAAATGTCACATATATATATAATTACTTTCATAATACTATAATTTATTAGATTTTATAAATACATTACAATAAAAATTTGTTATTAACTGGATGGGATTAAAGCAATCTAGGTAATTAAGAAGGGAGGGGAGGGAGACAAGTGGTGGAGCACATGAATGTGGGTGGGGTGGGCAGAGGATGGATGCAGTGCATGGGGCACGTTGGGGCCTGCTCCTGTGCTGGGTTGCAGCTTCCTCTTCTCTCTGCACGCTAATTCTACAACCCTTCTCTCTTCTCGCACCACCTTAATGCTGTCTTATGCACATCTTTTGTCAAACATAGTTTTGTGCCACACATGTACTACCAGTGTACACTCTCTCTCTCTCTCTCTCTACTCTATATTAATTATTCCGCAACTACCCTCCTTGCCACTGGTGACTGATCCGAGGCGGAGCTCCTCGCACTATTTCTCCTCCCCCTCCCTCCTCACACCTCACCTCTCATCACTCTATACCTTAGTCTCTCGCACACTGTCTTCACTGCTACTAGCAAAGCTGTGCTAGCTAGCTCGTACCAGAACAACGTGCTCATTTCAAGGAAACCTCACCTAGTTGCCTGTTAAGTACGTAGTACAGCTAGCTAGCTACCTCTTGCGTCTGGAATGGCGTCGGAGTGGGAAATGGCCATGGGCGCGGAGCTTGGCATGGGAATGAGCACGTACCACAACGCCTCGAGCATCACCGCCGCACCGATGAGCCACCACGGCAACGGCGGCAGCTTCTCCACGGCTCACTATTACTACGGGATGCCGCCGGTGGGCGACGCCATGCGCGTGGACGACATCCTCGACCTCTCCAACACGGGGGCCCACGAGTTCTTCCCTGCCTCCGCGGCGGCCGCCGCCGCCGACAACGAGCACCATCACGGCGCCATGGGCGAGCCGTCGGCCAACACTCCGTCCGCCACGTCGTCGGATCACCAGACGTCGATGCTCTCCTTCGCCGACGAGTTCTACATACCCGTAAGCACCAGATCATTAAAGATCGCTTGCATACATGCTTGTATCTTGTGAACTTGCATATGTACGTACTTTGAGAGGTTTTGAGACTTGAGGCCACACCGCCGAGCTGAACAATGGCGATATGTATGTGTGTGTGTGTGATTCAGACCGAGGAAGCTGCGGAGCTGGAGTGGCTATCCAAGTTCGTGGACGATTCCTACTCCGACATCCCGAATTACTCGTCGGCAGCCCATGCGGCAATGGCGGCGGCTGCGGCTGCTTCTGCGGCCAGTAACGGTGGTGTCAACTCTGCTGGTCAAGACAGCTGTATCACAGCGGCGCCTGGCCGCGGCGCGCGAAGCAAGCGGTCGCGCGTGACCGCCGCGGCTGCTGCCGCGTGGCACTCCCTCGTGCCGCGCCCGCCATCGCAGTCCTCACCCTCATCGTCCTGCTCGTCGTCCGACTTCCCGTCCTCTAAGCCAGCACGTCCGAACGGCTCCTGCGGCAGCCGTGGCAAGAAGATCCCCGGGGCTGGCGGGCCCGCGGGGGAGGTGGGCATGGAGGGCAGCGTGCGGCGGTGCACGCACTGCGCGTCGGAGAAGACGCCGCAGTGGCGGACGGGCCCCCTGGGGCCCAAGACCCTCTGCAACGCGTGCGGCGTGCGGTTCAAGTCCGGCCGGCTGATGTCGGAGTACCGCCCGGCGGCCAGTCCCACGTTCGTGCTGACGCAGCACTCCAACTCCCACCGCAAGGTCATGGAGCTGCGCCGCCAGAAGGAGCTCCTCATCATCCGCGGAAGCCACCGTGACGCCGCCGCTGCCGCGGCAGCCTCGGCGGCGGCAGGATCCGCCGGGGCGACCGGGAGGCCGGAGCTCATGTTCCGTGACTACGGCGTCTGCTAATTAAGCCGGACGGAGCCATGCATCGCATGCATGCATGCAGCTTTGAAGATCTTTTGCAAAATTCTCCCGTCCCCTTTTCTTTTCCCGTTTTTTATTTTCAGATATTTTTCATCCTCTGTTAATTAATTTGTTGGTACCCACCCACCTTCTAAGTTCTACTATGAGAGATCAATCAATCAATCAATTCTGTTGGTATAATTGCGATCGTGATCAACCATCTAGAACTTCCTTAAACCAAACGAACGATTGTGATTTCGCGTGTGTTAGTAGTTGTTGCACGTAACTAATTAACGGTACTATACATGCCTGCAAGCGCGTTCCGTCTTCGTTCTCGTTTGCTTTGCTTTTCGTTTGTTATTTTAATTAGGTGGGATTTTCCTTTCGCTTGCTAGTACTTTGCTCGTTGGGTTGCAGCTTCCTTTCTTCGTAGTTACTCCATGTAGATGTCGTTCTAGCGTCTTGCTACAAATTAAATACGGTATTATCTCGAGCTCTCTTCGTTAGTTATATCTTTGGGTCAGCTACCTTTCTTTGTAGCTACTCAAAATGTAGATGTCGTTCTAGTTTCTTGCTATAAAATATTGTATTATCTTCTATTATTATATCTTATTTAGTCCTATATGATATTGAAAATATCTAAAAGTAAAAGGTATACGATGGAGAAATAGTAAACATCTATCATGAGATTTTAGAATGATATGTATTTAAAAATAAAATTTGAAAATCTAAAATGACAGTACGTAGGAATGAGTAGGAGGTACTACTGCTCGACTGCCTTTTTCTCACTGGTAGGTCAAGCTTTTAATGGTGAAAGAAGGATACTCTCTCGTTTAGAAATATAAGGTCTATAGTTTAAATGCTCTTATTCAAAAATATAAGATTTGCATGTAGATTTAATGAGATTTTTCTTATTATATCCCTATTATTCTCTCTGAACTACATGCATTTATTCATTACCACCACACGTAAACTATTCTCTCCCATCTTATAAGATAATCAAATGAGGTATCTAAATCATTTTTACTCACATCTTTTTTATTGTACAAAGTCAAAATTTCAGTTAGATATTTTTTAGCAGAGGGTTAGGACTTAGGAGAGGAGCGAAAGGGAGCAGAGCCAGGAATGGTGGGTGGGTCAGCACGTGTCTTGGTTCTATCATGGCCTTTCTGGCAGGGGAAAGAGTGAGCGATCGATGCACTGGTCACGTGACAGTGCCTCCCTCCATAACGCTTCATCTCTCTTCACTTATTAGTATTACTATCGTCTCCCTTCTCCTTCTCGGTGGGGCGCGCTGTGCAAAAGGCGGACTTAAGCAAAGACGACTTGGGGCAGAACTCATTGTGTGGCTGTGTGGCCATGGAGTGTACATGCAACCTGCCGACTTCCATGTGCATGGGCATGGCTGCGTGTTGCTTCTTTGGGTGTCCGTATATCATGGCGAGTTTGATTGAAGGTGGGCTACGGTTACTAAACAATCATGTTTCGCGTGCTCGCATAGTCATAACTATTCGTTTCGTACATGTGACGCAACACACCAAGGTGAGCAGAAGCGCACACAGAACAAGTAGCATATATACATTACAGACGCTGTTCTAGCTTGTTCTAGCTATACGTCGGTCAGACGAGTAGTGCATATAGCCTACTGATCTACGTATGTTCGCTTCATGCGGGAACCCATCGAAATAGTAGCGTAGACAATCAATTAATAAATAGATATACCATTGCTTTATATATAGGTTAAGCGGTAGTACGAGCAATAATCCGCCCTGGCTGATTATGGAGGAGTTTTAATTTTGTACACATGTGACACGTAACATATGCCCTTCGAGGTCGAGTTCGAGCGACAGGACATGATGAGCCCCACCGTCCGGCATGCAGGGACTCCGATGATTTTGCCACGGCAATGACGAAACGTCACGAAGGAAAACAAGCAGACACTTCCTCTGTGCACGCAAAGCGATTGAACACGAGGGCTTCTTTTGGCTTTTTACGCAGGGAGAGCGCGAGAGCGGATACGAGTCGTTATGGGTTGTCACGTTGCATATGCAGCCCGATTTGATTGACACTTCCAGGGCTGGTTTAACTCGAATCAAAATTTCTTCAATTACATTAGTTAATAGGTTTAAAATTATTTATTTCAAACGAAAGAAGTTAATAAGACTCGGCTTGATAGTGACTCCTTATCTCAAATTTAAAATAACCACTTAAATAATAAATAAAAAGCCAAAAGAAATCCTATTGACACTTGCCCATGCAGCCATCACTTGTCCGAGCCAAGTTTAGGATGTGTTTGGTTGCTTGGATGAGGCTGAATGGGATATAGTTAACTAGCCAAGTAAGGATGAAACTATCCAAGTGCCTGTTTCGTTGGGTGGATATAGGATGAGTCAATTTTTTGTTTGCTTGGATAGATGAGATAGGCCAAATTTCAGTTTGGTTGGATGGATGGGTTAGCTGTGATCAAGGTTTTGAATTTCGGTTTTAAGGACAAAATTTGATCGAAATTTGAATTTTTAGGCAAATTTTGACTAACATTTGAATTTTCAAAAAAAATTTGACCGGGTACACTTCGATGAAATTTGAATTTAATCGAATACACCTTTTCATGTCTTCATGTAGCAAATTGGATTAGCCCGCCTGGTCTTTTTTTACGGCTCTACCTATTAAGGTCCTGTTTGTTTCAGCTTTTTCACCAGCTTAAAAATAAAAAAACTAAAGTCAAAACAAATGACTGACTTTTATGCCGGGCTTAAAAAAAAGCCTAAAGCCTCTATATAATTATAAGCCAAAAGTCAGGTGAGATGTGTTTTTTTTTTGTAATGAAATAACACTTTACTACTAGAAGTCTCCAAAATTACCCACCAAATACTATCATATATAAACTCAAGAATCCTTCTTCCATCTCCTCATTTCTCCTTGTCTTCTCTCTCTCTCCCGTGCGACATACTTTCTCCCTTCGCCGCTCCGGTCTCTGCCGTCCCCAACCTCCTACCTCCTCCATTGTCCCCAGTCCCCTTTCTCCTCCACCGACCCAGATCCGACGCAATGCGGGTTGAGATGATCGAACCCAAGCTTGGGGCAGTGAGAGGCTATAGGGTCAGGGCGTGGCGCAAGTGGAGCTGAACGGATCTGGCCGTAGCGTGACAGGAGGTGGTCAGATCCGACCGTAGCGTGGCAAGAGGTGGTCGAATCTGGCGTACACAAGTGAAGGTGGCTGGACCCGAGGGTGGAACGGCGAGAGGCGGCCGGATCTAGCGCAACAAGAGGCGACCGGATCCGCCTCATCGAGCCCCTAAGTATATGTTTTTATTTAGTATATGCTTTTATTTAGTTCGACGAGAGTTCATAATTGTTATGCTATTTTCAGTTTAATAAAAGTTCAAAATTGCCATGTAATAAGAGTTTCAAGTTGATAAATAATTATGCTCAGAATGAAGTTTGATCTCAAAATTAAACTATGTTTTTCTATATAACATTCGGTGAAAAAGGTACGAAACATTTGTATTAGATAAATCAATATATAAGAAAAGTCCTTACAACCTTAAAGGGTATTTCAAACTTTCCAGCAATAAACTACACCATCCAACCTATTAAAAAAACTAGGAGACCAAACAACACGTCTTGGCTTAAAAGCAGACGATTTAAAAGCTCGTTAAGCCAAAAAACTAGTTTTAAGTCAAAAGTCAAAAAGCTTAAGCCGAAACAAACAAGGCCTAAATGGGTATGATTATCTATGAATTTAGAGTCATCTAATTGTTTGATAAGTGGATAGATGTGGTATAATCATCTAGTTTTTGAAATATTCCCCCAAGATGCTCAGGTCTTATTTGTTTGGGTTTTTTCACCGGCTTAAAAATAAAAAAACTAAAGCCTAAATAAACTAGTAATTTTTTTATCTTGACTTTTCAAAAGTCATAAGTGTCTATATAACTAAAAACCAAAAGATACTGGAGAGAGGTTTTTTTGACTTATTGATGGTTGGTTTTAGACTAATAATACTAAAGTTAGATAATATTTATCACCTTTATCACGTACAAAAGCTATTAGTTTTTAAACTATTTAAAACAAAAAATTGACTCGAAGCTATATAAAAAAAACTAAACCTATATAAAAAGTCTCAGCATCATCCGCCAACCAATGGCTACTCTTCGCTAGGGGTGGGCATTCGGTTTTTTCGGTTTAATCGGTTCGGTTTTTTTGGTTTTAAAATAATTCGGTTTTTGAAAACTGGAAACCGAATTTCTCGGCAAAAAATAAAAAACCGAACCGAATTAACCGAAATATTTCGGTTCGGTTAATTCGGTTTTTCGGTTAACCGAATGTGGGATATGTATGCCCCGGGGCCCACCAGGCAGTCCAATAAAGCCCAGCCAGGAGAAATTGGGCCATGCCGACTGGATGAGGCTGCGGGCTGTTTGGGGCTGAGCAAAGCGTGAAGAATCAGGATAGACCTTAGTTAAGGAAACCGAGTCGTATTGGGCAAGGGATGATTGTAATCCAAACCAATACGAGTTCGGGATAGAAATCCCTACTTGTGTCCGAGTAGGACTCAATATGGTAACCGCCCTTCTCTATTATATAAAGAGAGGGAGCGGGGCACCTCAGAGAGATAATATCTCATCAGCAATCAGTTAGCCACATATAATTCCAGAGCACAGGACTAGGGTATTATCTCCATCGTGAGAGCCCGAACCTGTATACATCGGGTGTTCTTGTGTTACCATCGGGTTTGGGTCCAGTACAGAGCCCCTTTTCATTATTGTTTGGTAACAAACGCCGACAATTGGCGCGCTGTAGGGTGCGCTAGGATCGATCGCAGCAAGCTCGATGGCGATCTTCAGAAGCATGGCCACCTTCACGCCGGCTCAGGTATTTCGCTTTGGAAGCCTGGATTTCATCGCCGACAACTTTGGTCATCTTTCCGTTTCGGATTCGGATCAGTTCCGATCTGGAACCAATTCTGAGGTTCTCTTAGCCAGCCAACCACTCGGATCGGGAGCAGGTTTGGCCATCTGTCCATGGACAGTAAGCCAAAAACCTGATCCCCGTCTTAAGTCAAGGCTGGCTGATGGCGAGCCCCGAGTGGTCGAACATGCAGAAAGACCACTCGGATTTACAGGTCAGTACTCTTCATCCTCCTGCACCTCTGATTCAGAGGATGAGGCGGGAAGTTTCCCAAGCTTTCGCAGCGTTTTTGTGATCGACGAGCTGCCAACGAACCATCAGCAAAAGGATGCAGCAAATGCTACGGAGGAGAATCATCACCATCAAGAAAACCATGCGAGACTCCTCCAGAACAGAGGCCGTAGTGTGAACGAAGAAATCTTGCAGGCAAAAGTGGGGAACCAATCGGTTTTCCATACCCCTCAACAGAACATCGTCGCCTCCAAGACGCTTCTCGACACTTTGGGACCATTACTCGGACCTGATAGTCCGGCCGCTCCAATCATAGCCCAAGTCCAGGCTATGGTTGCGGCGGCGATTCAACAAAGACCAAGAGGAGCCAAGAGAAAAAGCACCATCTCGTACTCGCCTTGTCAACTCTCAGGCCGAAAGCGAATACGGCCGCAATCGTCACAAAGTGAGCTTCGGCGAGAGAGGACGCTTCAAGACAAAGATCAACCGACCTTCAGACGGATTTAAACGCCAGACGACGGGACCGGGAGGAAGAAGAGCGCCGCAGGCGCAGGGATGACTACGAACGTTTTGGCATTAGCCACGACGATCGGGAAGACCGTCGAGCTAGATCGCCTCACCGGCGTTCTCCGTAAAGACGCGGCAACGGTCCCATTGAGGGCATCCGGGCTTTCACCCCTCGCCTTCGCCGAGTGGTTTGGCCCGAAGGATTCAATCCAAAAAGCATCACCAAATTTGACGGAGAAAGAGATCCAGAAGCTTGGCTCCAAGTTTACTCCCTTGCAATCATGGCTGCCGGGGGGAATCACAATGTAATGGCTAATTATCTTTATTGTGGTTCGCAATGTCAAGCTCAAGAAGGTGCTGGTCGAGTTTGGATCCAGCGCAGCCCCCTTTTCATTATTGTGGTTCGCAATGTCAAGCTCAAGAAGGTGCTGGTCGACGGAGGGAGTGGACTCAATGTACTCTTCTCCAAGACTTTCGACGAAATGAAGATTCCTCGCTCCGAGTTGAAGCGGGGTTCATCACCCTTCCACGGGGTAATTCCCGGAACTTCTTCCGTTCCACTCGGCCAAATCACTTTGCCGGTCACGTTTGGAACCAAGGAGAATTTCCGAACGGAGTACCTTAACTTCGAGGTAGCCGACTTCCAGACAGCATATCACGCCATCTTGGGAAGGCCAGGCCTGGCCAGATTCATGGCCGTACCACATTACACTTATCTCGTCCTAAAGATGCCGGGGCCAAGGGGCGTTATCTCCATACATGGCGATGTCAAGCGGTCGTTCGTCTGCGACAGAGAAAGCTGCGAGATGGCCGAAGCTCAAGAAACGGCAAACGACAGAGAAAAGATCCGACAGGCGGCCGCACGTCAAGGAGACGAAGGAGAAGTACCGGCCAAGAAGTAGGCCAAGACAAGCTTGAGGCCCGATGAAGGGACCAAGAAGGTAATCCTCGACCCATCCAACTCCAGCCAGACGGCCTTGATCGGGACAGGCCTCACCAACAAATAGGAAGATGCGCTCGTCACCTTTCTTCGGGCCAACTGGGACATCTTCGCGTGGAAACCATCCGACATGCCCGGCGTTCCCAGGGAGGTGATCGAACACTCCTTGAACGTTGACGAAAAGGCCAAACCCATCAAACAATGGCCAAAGGTTCGCTCAAGACAGGAAGGAGGCCATCAAAGAAGAAATAACGAAGCTATTAGCAGCAGGTTTTATAAAAGAAGTGTACCATCCTGACTAGGTGGCGAACCCGCTTTGTTCGCAAAAAGAATAAAAGTCGGGCGATAAAGCGTTGATTATACCGATCTCAATAAGGCTTGCCCGAAGATCCTTTCGGCCGCCTCAGATCGACCAAGTGGTGGATTCGACGGCGGGTTGCGAACTCCTCAGCTTTCTGGATGCCTACTCAGGATATCACCAGATTAGGCTAAAGGAGGAAGACTGCATCAAAACTTCGTTCATCACTCCGTTTGGAGCCTTTTGTTACATCACAATGCCATTTGGCTTGAAGAACGGCGAACTTACCAACGCGCAAATACAAATGATGTTTTCATTCCCAGACGGGCGAACGTGGAGGCGACGTTGATGACGTTGTCGTCAAATCTCGGGTGAAGGAAGACCTCATATCTGACTTAGCCGAAACCTTTGAAAGCCTAAGGGCCTACAAGATGAAGCTCAACCCCGAAAAATGCGTCTTTGGAGTCCCGTCTGGGAAATTACTCGGATTCATTGTTTCGCAACGGGGCATCGAGGCGAACCCGGAAAAGATCAATATAATTCTAAAAATGAAGCCTCCAGCCAACCAGAAAGACGTCCAGAAGCTCACCGGATGCATGGTAGCACTCGGCAGATTCATCTCCCGGCTGGGATCACGAGGAATGCCTTTTTTCAAACTTCTAAAGAAGCAAGGTAACTACCAATGGACCGCCGAAGCGCAACAGGCTTTTGAAGAATTGAAGACATTCTTGTCATCTCCACCTGTCTTTGGTTCCCCAATGCCCGAAGAACCCTCTTGCTCTACATCACGCAACGACTCACGTAGTTAGCGCGGCAATTGTGGTAGAGCGAAAGGAAGAAGGGCACCTCCAGAAAGTCCAGAGACCTGTTTATTTCATCAGCGAGGTACTAGGAGATTCCAAGGTACGTTATCCGCAAGTACAAAAACTATTATACGTCGTGTTGCTTGCCTCGCGCAAACTCAAGCATTACTTCCAAGAGCATCCAATTTCGGTGATCACCACCTTTCCGCTTGGGGACATACTCCACAACCGGGAAGCCACTGGGAGGATCGCAAAGTGGGCAGTCGAGCTCGGGGCCTTTGAAGTCTCCTTCAGGCCACGGACGGCAGTAAAATCTCAAGTACTTGCCGATTTCACCGCCGAATGGATAGAGCTGCAATCCCCAACAAACATTGAAGAGCTGGAATATTGGACAATGTACTTGACGGATCTCTCATGCTCATGGCGCAGAGCAGCGTGGTCCTCATCTCTCCAACAGTGGCGCTGAAATACGCCTTGCAGATTCACTTCCCAAAGATCAAACAACGCCGCCGTCTGTACGGCACTCATCCACGGACTTCGCATCGCGATATCTCCGAGTATCCCATGGCTAACAATTCGAGGCGACTCCATCGCCGGTGATCAATCAAGTCCAAAAGATTGGTCATGTGTCGAGGACATCATGACGACATATCGCCAGAGGTACGGAAGCTTGAAGACAAGTTTGACGGCCGAGCTCATTCATGTGCTCCACCGTGACAACGAAAAGCGCATTTAATTGGCAAGATCGGGTTCCACTCGCCATCGCACCGCCGGGTTTTTGTTGAAGAGATCCACAAGCCCTCAATAAGCCAAAAGCAGAACAAATCAGAAGAGAAATCCAACGAAGAGGAGGTCCTTGTCATCGCCCCGCATCGACGGCCCTTTTCTCAATTACCTATTGAAAGACGAACTTCCGAAGACCGAATGTATAGCGAGCGATCTCGCGCGCAAAGAAGAGCTACGTGGTGGTAGGAGAAGAGTTATTTTAAAAGCGCCTCGAATTCTAAGGCGATGCATATCGCCAGAAGAAGGAAAGAACCTACTCGGGAAATCCACTCGAATTTGTGGGCATCACGCGCGTCAAGCACACCGGTGGGCAAGGCGACGACAAGGTTTCTTCGCCGATCGCCGGACCGACGCAGAAGACATCGTTCGAACTTGTGAAGGTCGCTAGTTTTTGCTAGCCAAATACACGCACTCGCCGTAAGTCGCAAACAATTCCAATCACTTGGCCATTCGCGGTCTGGGGCTCGACATGGTCGCCCATTGAAGAAGGCTCAAGGCGGCTTCACCCACCTCTTTGTCGCCACGATAAATTCACTAAGTGGATAGAAGCAAAGCCGATTACTACGATCACGGCGCCAAAGCCAAGGAATTCTTCCAAGAAATTGTGGTAAGATTTGGCGCATCAAACAGATTATCACGACAATGGAACCCAATTCGAGGAGAAGACTTTCAAGATCGGTGCGATAAGCTCGGCATCAAAATTTGCTTCGCCTCGTGGCTCATCCAAGAGCAATGGTCGTGGAAAGAGCAAACGGCATGGTGCCGCAAGGCTTAAAGGCACGGATCTTCGACCGCCTCAAACCGTCGCCACCCGATGGGTAAAAGAACCGCCATCGGTGCTCGGGGCCGAGAACCACCCCAAGAGATCTACCGGCAATCACCCTTCTTTACGGTCTCGGCTCGAGGCGGTCCTACTCTACCGATTGACCTTCGGATCCCCGTCCGGAGCTTCAAGGAGGACGAGTCGAGGAAAGGAATGGAAGATATCGACAGTTGGAAGAGGCAAGAGAGATCGCCAGAGTCCGGTCCACCAGATACCTTCAGTTCTCAAGGCAGATATCACGATCAAACGTCCAAACCGAAGCGTTCTCCAAGGGCGATTTGGTTCTGATAAAGAGTCAAAAGCACGAGCACAAGTTATCTCCAATTTGGGAAGGCCCCTACATCGTTGACGAAGTGACACGTCCAGGGGCCTACAGGCTTAAGCGAGAAGACGGCGCCATCATTAGCAACTCATGGAATATAGAGCGACTACGCTGCTTTTATTCTTGAAAAAGTTCAATAAGGTGTCAAATCTAGTCCAAATTGACTTGCTACTCAATTGTTCCTCAATTAAGCAGTAAGTCGGGGGCTACACCTAATAGTGTTGCGCATGCGCAACTATAATGAAGAAGATACTTGTTCAAAAGAAGCATTATATATCTGAGTTTTCTATTCAATTGACTTGCTAGTCAATTGTTCCTCAATTAAGCAGTAAGTCGGGGGCTACACCTAATGGTGTTGCACATGTGCAACCCCGCATGCAAACCAGTTCCTATTTTTCAGCGATCACGACTAGATCCGAGTGCTCTAAACCTCCGATTATGAAACCCTGGACGAAAAAAGCCTAGTCGCCTAAAAGCACGCTTGAGGAAAAAACTCGCGTTGCTCGGGGGCTACGCTAATCAGACAAGGTGCTCAAACACAAAGGAGAAATCACTCGGAAAAGTCGACCAAGATCTAAATAAGGAAAAGGCAGAAGGCGGGCTACCGTTAAAACAATATTACAAAAGGACCACCATTGTTCACGACTTCAGCATCCTTCAACAAATATACACACAGGCAAAAGTACTACTGCAAAGTTCTTGGACAAAGAAGCAAAATAAAAAGAAAAAGCCCTTCTACGCCCGGCGCGCCCGCCCGACGGCTTCAATAAGGGCGTCCCTGGCCTCAACAAGCTTAGGGACGACCTCGATCAAAGCGTTGACGGCGGCGGTGTCCCGGGCGACGGCCTCCCGCTCCGCCGCTTCCGCCATTGCGAGATCGAACTCGGCCCAGAGCTCGGCGTGTTCGTCCTCCGGCTCCGCGGGGGCGTCGTCCCCAAAATTGAAGATCAGGTTCGCGATCCACGGCGCGATCGGCGGGCCCGGAGACTCGGGAGAGAGGGGCAAGGGGGAAAGATCCTCGGATGAAGAAGAAGAGTCCATGAAGAAGAAGAGGAGAACCTGCAGAAGAGGGGTGATCCAATGTCAGATATAATTTTTCAAAAAGACGAAGAAATCAAGAAAGAAGACGAACGGACGAACACTTCAAAGAAACCCCTGCTGAAGGAAGAGGAACAAGCCGGATGAAGATGGTAGTGCGCTGCAAAATGCAAAAACCGAGGCCGAACGCGCTCTTATACGGGGCAACGCCTGTCCCTGGAGAGAGACTCAACCCCGCTCAAAACGACGCCTGTCACCAAGGCGGGAAGACGGTCCACCTTCTGGATGTACTGTTACACATATCTCGAGGAGGGTCAGGTGTCAAACTAAAAAGGAAACGTCTGGACGGCCCAGGATGACAAGCGGCTTAATGGGCCCAAGCTCAACGGACGCGCTAAAACAAGGATTAAACATTTCGCAAAGAAAATTCAGGTCCGGGGATAATTCTTTCAGCGCTGGAACAAAAATCCCAAAGTCCAAATGCGGAACAAGTTCAGTATAAACAGAGGATTACACAGGACCCAGATCTAAGTTTTTTACCAAGACAACAGCAGTATCCTTGACTTCGTCTATAAGGGCAAGTGCTTGAGTATCATCAACAGTGCGGGCGAAACCCTCTTGGACAGCTTTGAGCTCCACTCGTGGATACAGAGACTTGGTAATCGCCAACACCTGGCTGGCACTCGTAATTGCAACATCCTCCAAGTGCGCGGTAATCTTTGTGGAGGCTTCCTCTAACATTTGAATTGTGATGTGGGCGCTATGAGGACATTGTCGGTGCCGGCTTCATCAGACTCAAGACCATAACACCTTCTCCGGCCGCTTGAGGCGATCGGTCATGTATTGCAAGACATTGGATCTTTTCATTAAGTACCCAGATCGAGCTCATGAGTTGACTCGATGCACTGCATTATACCAGTCGGATGAGTTCGGAACTGACAAAATAATGACGACAAAGACAGAAGGCAAAAATCAAAGAACGCACCTTCCAATTCCCTTGTCAGTCTGGTTACCTCTTTCTTGGCCTCTTCTTCGGCCCTCTTCAGCTCTTCATTTTGGGAAAGAGAAGTCTCGAGTCTTTCCCGGAAATCTGAAGAAACAATGAGCGGGGCTTAAGAAGACAAATAATAGAATCATGACTCAAGGCACTCGGACCAGGAAAATACCATCAGAAGAATTGGTCAGATGCAGTTTCTCGGCCTCCAGAGATTGGATATGACATCGAAGCCCTTCCAGTTCCTCGCGATTTTCTATGCGAGCACGCGTGAGGGCTTCCTCCAGCTCGTTGCGGAGCTACTCAACCTCAGCAGCATAATCTTTTCGCATTTTCATCCTTGGGAATAGTTTGCGAAGAAGAAAGTTTCGGTCCTTGGCAAAGGACGACAGGCGCTGAAGACAATAAAGCAAGGATAAGGCTCCGAAGACAGATAAGAAGACTGTTTAAAAGGAAGTACAACACGAACAACTCACATGGCCAAGGCGGTAGCAGGTGGAGGCAGCCTCGTTGAAAGTCTCCCAATCCTTTTCCTCGTCCCCGCCGTCCAGGATAACCACGTCACCATCATCATCCACGAACATGGCTTGTATCGGAGATTTCGGACGAGGGGGCGGGGGGATTTCCACACGCGGCGGCGATGGACAAGCAGAGGTAGGAGAATCTTCTGGTATCACAGGAGGGACAGCTGCATCTATAGGCGACACAGCACAATCAGCGGGACCAAAAAGAAAAGGTGGTTGGGAACCAGTCGGCTCTAAATTGGTGTCACTGCTTGGAGCTTCAGGGGCTGCAGGAAGAGCCGCCTGACCGGTTTCATGGCGACATCGGGAGTGGCGGACGCGCCTCAACCAAGGTTTCGGCCCTCACGGCGCTGGAACCGCTCTCATGGACAACCGCCGAAGACTCCTGAGGTGGCGGTTCATGAAGGACTTCGTCGATAGGGCCCCTGCAGGAAGAAGCGATCAGAACTCGGTCCAGGGGAGCAAGGAAAGGGTGACAAGGGAATCCAACCTATTGGACCTTGTTATCTTGCACTTCAAACCCCTCAGGGCGGGAGGACTATCATCAGGAGCACCAATCGGGCGTGCGAACGAAGGCATACTCTCGGTGGCAGGACGGGCCTGGGGCTCGAATACTTCATGTACCGAGGATTGGCTTGAAGAAGAAGAAGTCGGGAGGAGGTCAAGATAGTCGTGGTGTCCCGAATCTTCGGGCCACCACTCGGGCGTACATTGCTCGCCGACTGCTTCCTCTTAGCCTTACGTACAATTGGTTTTTTCCCTTTCCCGACGGGATCATCGCCAGGGTCATCTACTTTGCTCGCTTTGGTACTGGGCTGCAGAAGACGACGGTCAGAAAGGTCTCTTGTCACTCTTATGTATAGGGAATTCAGGAGCGCGACGGAGAAAAAAGGCTTCTCGTTCTGTGAGTTCAAAAAGGAGAGCACATATTCAGATCAAAGTCCCGCAAAATCAAAAGATTCAAAGATAGAAATACCATGGAGACCCTTTACCGAAGGAGCCGGATGGAGTTTTGTAAAGGCCTCGGGTTCGGGAACGACGATCTTCTCATTTGGGGCGAAGAAATCAGCAAGACGATCAAGAACGCCCCGAGGAAATTTCATCGAAACCTCCCGCGTCGGATCGCTATGCCTTCATACTCATATCCGGGATGAACTCGGTCCTTGAGAGGTTGAATTCGCGTGCGAAGTTGGCAACAACGGCCATGCCAAGAAGCCCATTCTCCTTCAATTCGCAATCACCCCATAAGGTCACCCACTTGGTCCATTCCGCTGTCTTTGGGAAATGATGTTCACGGAGAAGGCTTAGGTGGTGTCTCAGTAAAGGCAGGCAACGGAGGGTCAGGATTGGCGCAATAAAACCACTCTTTGTGCCAACCCTTGTTTGAGGTTTTAAAGGGAATGTTAAGGTAAGATTTTTTCATGCCCTCCCTCAGCTGAAACCCGCCACCACCAACTGTTTTGGGGGAATTCTTGCTGGGGAAGGGCTTGAGGAGGAAAAGATGGCGAAAAAGATCAAAATGAGGCCGATTGCCAAGGTAGGCCTCACAGAGATTAACGAAGGCAGCAATTTGAAGAATGGAGTTAGGGTTAAGATGAGTTAACTCGATTCCATAAAACTCGAGAACGCCGCGAAGAAAGGGGGATGCCGGAAGACCAAGCCCGCGCTTAAAAAAGGATTCAAAGACGACCACCTCTTCAGCACGAGGGGTAGGGCAGAATTCACCTGCGGCGGGGCGAGCGGCAAGCATCACTAAAGACGGAAAAACACCAATGCCTACTAAATCCTCCAGCCGTCCCTCCGTCGTCACCGAAGTGGCCCAATCTTTGGTCGAAGCGGAGGGGTGAGCGGTTGCGGGAGATGGAGGCGACATCCTTGAATGAAGAAACCTCGCGATCGCGCAAAACTAGGGTGACGAGAAAAGTTAGCCCTAGCGGCGGAGGTCGCGAAGGAAAAGAAGTTGGAGAACAAAGGGGCAAGTAGAAACGGTACAAAGCCACTCTATTTGTTCAGATGACAAGGAAGCGGCGCGATTCTCGCCCGAAAGGAAATCGCACCACCTTTCCCAAAACCCGAAACCGCCCTAGGGAGCATTTCAGTGGGCCGGCAGATACGCATGACGTACATAAGTGCCAATGGCCCAAAAGAATCAAATTAAGAAGTGGTATGCTCCAAGATGGGCCTAAAGCGAAATCATGACGCCTTACGGAAAAAATGGGTACCACTCGAGAAACAACATCCTCTTACGGTATGCCTCATGCCAGTTAAAGTCGACATCGCTCAAGAACGAAGTCAAAAGTCAGAAAGATGATTTTTTGAAGATAAATGTTTGAAGCATACAAGGAGTTAGTCGGCCTGGTAATCCGGGACAAAGACAGCTCAAAATAAAGAAAATTCGGCGAGTTCTTCGTGACCTCTTTTGCCCGACGACAAGCACTCGGGAAGGCTTAGCAGCTGGAAGGCACTCGATCATGAAGCACTCGGGAGCTACTGTGGGATATGTATGCTCCGGGGCCCACCAGGCAGTCCAATAAAGCCCAGCCAGGAGAAATTGGGCCATGCCGATCGGATGAGGTCATGAGTCGTTTGAAATGAGTAAAGCGTGAAGAATCAGGATAGACCTTAGTTAAGGAAACCGAGTCGTATTGGGCAAGGGATGATTGTAATCCAAACCAATACGGGTTCGGGATAGAAATCCCTACTTGTGTCCGAGTAGGACTCAATATGGTAACCGCCTTCTCTATTATATAAAGGAGGAGCGGGCACCTCGGAGAGACAATATCTCATCAAGAATCGATAGCCATATATAATTCCAGAGCACAGACTAGGGTATTATCTCCATCGTGAGAGCCCTAACTCAGATACATCGGATGTTCTTGTGTTACCATCGGGTTTGGGTCCAGTACAGAGCCCCCTTTTTCATTATTGTTTCAGAATAAACGCGTCGACATCAAATATGAATAACACTAAGTAGATTAGATTTAGTCCTTCTCATATTGCAACACAGAGTATGAATAAACCCACACAATATTCATATATCATTACAATATAAGCATAATAGAACATATGAATATACTAAACATATGCATAAATGCATTATAACATGAGAATTATTTAGTGGCTTTAGGAAGAATATTATAAAAGTAGTATTGTATATGCACTATTCGGTTATTCGGTTATTTCGATTTTTGAAAGCGAAAAACCGAACCGAACACCAAAAATCGAATTATATCAAAACAAAAACCGAACCGAACACCAAAACTGAATAAACCGAAATAATCGGTTAATTCGGTTCAGTAGTTGGTTTCGATTTAAAAATGCCCACCCCTACTCTTCGCACCGACGTAAAGCGCGCGCGTCATGGCCGTTCAATCGCCCAAGCAACCCGAGGTGGTGCAGCGCAGGGACGCCCCGTTGCCCGGTGAGCTGTGTGTGTGGCCCACTATTAAGAGGTCTGGCCCACCTGCAGAGACCACGAAGGGTGTGTTTCTTCTCTGAGAATCCTGCGCCCAGCTGGGAACAATCAGAACGGGCCAGTTGGGCCAAAACGAGGTAAATGTGACTACCCACTGAAAAAAGCAATAATGCCAAGACCTACCCAGCTACCCTACACGACGGCCATAAATAAGGCCCGCCATGGATGTTGAATGACCAGCGTTGCTGAAGT
Organism: Guadua angustifolia; assembly: GCA_036346375.1. NCBI lineage: Eukaryota > Viridiplantae > Streptophyta > Magnoliopsida > Poales > Poaceae > Guadua > Guadua angustifolia. Next base: position 20,583,068 of record CM070518.1, on the reverse strand, counting down.
AATCCAATAATCAATCAACGACTGGAACGGGAACAAATGTACACAAAATGAGAGAGAGAAAAATCCATCGACTTCTTTATTGATATGGCTTTTAGGTACGTAATCCACGGGCCTCTCCCCTGTATTTAGAGCACAAGCGTTCTGCTGGGAATTTGTACACGCATCCGTCTCTCATCTTGGAATGAGACCGCAAAAACGGTTTATCATGGGAGGGCAATTATGGCGCGGTCATCGCCAACCATGTATACTTCCCTAACTCCATTATTTCACTTGTACCAGTAGTCAAACACAGGAAAATTTCTTTATTCCTATGGGAATTGAACAGTTCTTTCTGTGAAATTTCTATCAAATTCTTGCATTCCAAATAGATCCCTAGTGTCATCTCAACTAGGATAGTTTTCGCGGCGTGATACGCTGTGTGGGTTATTTTTTCATAAACAATTTCGTTTTTTTCGGTGGTGTTTTTTTAAATCATCATGTTGTTTTTTGCATTTATCTGGGTCCTGCACGAAGGAACCACGATCGCGCTAAATCGAAAGATTCTTTTCGTGAAAAACAGTTAGAATGATCCAAACGTAACTAAGTTTTTTTCAGTATTTATTTAGAGCTCTTTCACGAAAGATTCGCGATTTTCTTGAACCAAAAGGTCCTTTTCATAAAAACCATGGGAAGAATCTATACGTGATTACGTATTTTTTAGGGACTTACATGCGAAAAAAATGAGCGGAGTTAGCCGGCCGAGCCTGCCGCGCGTGAGCCACGCGAGGGAGCCAGCACGACATAGCCGCGCGGCCGGCTAGACTGAAAGCAATGAGGAGGCCGGAAGTTTTGCAACATTAATAGAGGTATTATTATATCTCTACTACTTCTAATTTTGAGTTGGTGGTGGTCCGTTCTCCACCACCAACCCCTTGGATCCCCTTCTCTCGATGGATCGTGCATTCCTACCTCCCATTTCCTACCTGCAACACTCACCTCCATCCGCGGGAGCCCTACCTCGCCCTCGCCTCCATCCGCCTCATGCCGCCTCCCGCCAGATCTGGTGCCTTCTCGCCTCGAGTCCTCACCATCCGGCGCCATCCACCTCGAGCTCAAGAACGCGCCAAGACTCTCCGACATCGATCTCACCACCAACACTCTCCCCAAGACTCTCGCCTCCATCTCGATCCTCTGCGATCACCTCTTGACCTCCGCTCCATGGCAACGCTCGCGGGCGGCTACAACACCGCCACGACCACCTCCATGTCCTTGACCTCGGCGCCATCTGCTTCTCCGGCGACTTCCTCCTTCCTCACCGCCTCCGCGGCCTTCAACGCCGACCTCCTCCTCTCTGACCGCCATGGCCCACCGCCTCCCCGCCAACCCCAGCAGCCTACGGTAAGTCTTTTGTGACACATTCCTTTTCAGGGATGCCTTCCTTAATTAAGAAAAGAATATATGTTACCGATGTCTTTCTTAATTAATAAAGGAATATCTCATATCGCCATTTCTGATTTTTGTTATTTCCTTGCATGTTACACTTTACTTGCATGTCGTTCTGGTTAAAAAGAGACTATATGGAGGGCCAAGTCTTTCGGTGCTTTGGGGACTCAAGTTGGCGAAGTGCTTTGGGGAAGTGAGTGATTCTGTTTCCGATTCAAATTCAATCCCATTTCTCTTCATTTCGTTTCTTATGTGTTGTGTTCTTCCGATTGTTGATTCGGGCTTGGTTTTGCAGAGGCTGCAGATTGGAGAAGTGGTTACGAGACTAGACGTCATGGCCGAAGAGGTATCATTTGATCTTACCATGGTTGCTTGTTTGGTTGCATTTGCTCATGTAACATTTCGTAATTTTTGTTTGATTTTGTATCTCCGAGTAGTTAGTTCGGATGTGGTCGTGGTTGTAGAGTGGGAAGTTTAGTATTCGCCGCTTGTTCACCCATGCCGAGGCGAGTAGTTTCAAAGTCGAATTTTTGTGCTCACAGACTTGCAAGCGGGTTCCAAATGGCGGATGTTTCGGGATAGTATTTCGAGTTTGTGATCAAATAAAATATAATAATTTACCCTATATTTTCTTGAAAGCGTTGAACATTGGCTGGTTCTCAGCGGATATTAATCTATCTGAGGAGTTGGAGAGTTACATCCTAAAGCTTCGATATTGATCTATTATTTAGGTCAATTAGTTGGATATCTCTAAGGTATTTGTTGGTACTGGTAAATTTTAAGTATATTTTAATGGTGGAAACAGTAATACATTGTTATGATTATCTGTATGTTTGTAGAGTCGTTTTAGATTAATCTGTAACTTTATTGACCTACTTTCATTTTGCCTTTCATATTAATAACTGTTGTGTCTATCAATTGATTTACATGACTGGTACCTTTGCAATCATGCAGGAACCTCTTTCCACTTTAGCAGCTGAGTTACAAGGTGAGGCGTCTCTCTCTCTCTCTCTGTGTGTGCAATCGCTGTAGATTTGTTCATGTTTCGGCTGTGGCAAGAGATCGAACCTGATTGTCCAGTAGGATGTGATTTTTGGTTGTGGTAAACTGTTGTATTGAAGTTTAGTTGGCATTGCATAAGGGATTGGAATTTGGATAAACAGGGTACAATTACTCCTTATCAATTACAGATCGAGCTAATTGAATATCGCCTCGTGTCTACACAAACACAACTACACCCTACGACATCCGAAAACAAAAACACTCATGTAGCATAAAAACATTTCTTTCTTCGCTTGCCTTCTCCATCCTTGTTTCACTTGTCCAAACCGGTTGCTCATACAGGAAGCATTTCATAGCATAATCAAAACACTGCAAAGAAGAAAAACGAAGATGCGTAAACATGGGTCCCCCGATCCAAGACTTGCAATTTCGCGACTCTCCATATTTCAATAAAATGGGTTATATATCTTGTGATTGCGCTTTGGATTTCTTGGCAACTTCATCCAACCCGCAAAATAAGGTTTTGTAGGTTCCTCGATTTTGATGATTGACTTCAGCTTTTGACTTTTGAACCACATAATCAGATCGAACTTCTTATAAAATAATCGAGGAAAAATTATCAAATATCTGCTCAGATTTTGTTAAGAAAACATGGTTTTTATCAGATCATACTTGTGAAATTACGGTGTTTCAATTTACAATGTATCGCTTATGCAATGTTGTATTATAATATTTTAATTAGCAACCAAATTTGAATTGGTGAGATTTTAGACTTGCTCGCTTTCTTTTGCTTGAAGTATCTCGCACATGACTCCATAGGTTTTGGTCGATGTGCACGAGCAACTCGTGGAAGAGGGAAGATCGCTAGAGGTATATCCATCCATTGAGACCTTTCAGGTCATTCGATTTTAATATTACAACATGCTTTAATATTACCTAATTTGATATTTACATTTTTGCTATTCATTAGAATACCTATGCTTTAATTTTAGGAGACTAATGAGGATGGTTGCGTGCGGCTTCTCGATCAGATCTGTATACCATATATGGGAAATGGCACAGACATCGATAAACTCATACAGAGTGTTTTTCCTATGCTGGATGACAACCTATCAGATGCAAACTATATCACATCTCGAGCCATCCTAACGACCCGAAACGAGTACATTGATAGAATTAATATGAAGATGATTGACATGTTTCATGAGGAGATGGTGTACCATAGTTTTGATTCTGCAGAGGATGATCCCCATAGCTTCTACCCTCATGAATTCCTAAACACCCTAACGCCTAACGGTTTACCTCCACATGTACTCAAGCTTAAGATTAATTGTCCCGTGATGTTGTTGCGAAACATTGACCCTGCAAATGGACTATGCAACGGAACGAGGCTTGTAGTGCGAGCATTCCAAAAGAATGCTATAGATGCTGAGATTGTGCTTGGCGAGCACGCCGGGAAGAGGGTGTTTCTACCTCGAATACCTTTATGTCCCTCTGATGATGAGATGTTCCCATTTAGATTCAAGAGGAAGCAGTTCCCTATTAGGCTCAGCTTCGCAATGACAATCAACAAGGCGCAAGGGCGTACCATCCCGCATGCTCTGTTCTACCTCCCTGAACCGGTTTTCTCTCATGGGCAACTATATGTCGCACTATCTAGAGCCACCGCTAGAAGCAACATCAAGATATTTGCTGTCGTAGATAAGGAGAAGGACAAGAGCCCAAAGTCTAAGAAAACTCACGGGAATCTCACAAAAAATATTGTCTACAGAGAAATACTCACATCATAGACAAGGTTTTGATCAAAATGTTATCTAAGTCGTGTTGCAGTGTAACTATTTATTTTCAGATCTTTCGGGATGTATACCAAGAATATCATTTCTAAATTTGTTTTAATATCATGAATGCCTAAATTCATGTCGGAGGAGAAACTATAAAAACTTGTGTAATTTGGAGAAATAGATGTTTGATCTTGTAGCATAATTTTCTTTTGTTGTTTGAGCTTTATGTTTCGTTACCAAAATTATTTTTCGTAGCAACGCACGGGCATTGAACTAGTTAATATACACTCTACAGAGGTTGTCAGATGGTTGACGCACAAACCATATTTCGGCGAGCCATCTAGCCAGCTACATCAAAAGTCGATACATATAATAGCAAACAAACTGAAATACTGCATGCCAACTATTTTTATTTTGCTAAGCTATCAACACACCTGTGAAGAGAGTTCGATTGTAATCTTGGAAACTTTCACATTAGTTTGAGTGGCAGCCAAAAAAAATTCTTTTTTTAGAGGAAAGCTAATAAATTTCTTGCTCTTTTACAAGCATCTAGACCCCTAATTCTTTTATGGTTTTGGTAATTAGTGACAATCACGTTAAAGGACTAATATTTTCTTTAAAAATATTGAAAATAGGTTAGTACTAGGTTTAGAAGCAAAAAAGTAGCGCAAAAGAAGATCAATGCGTCAAGCAAGTGACAAAGATATAAATTTAAATACCTTTTCCTAGCCTTTTTGTTGATCTTGGAGTCTGAAGAAAATATCGGATTACTAGAAATAGGGTCGTACTATTAAGAGGGGTCTTAACAATTATCTTGATGTCTTTTAGGGTTTAAAAACTCAGTTCTATATTTAAGATCATGCATCGTGTCGATTAAGACTCCATTAATCAAATTCTATGATTTTTAAATGGAAGCATGTGAGTTCCCGGTGTTATCGTCCATGGTAACCCGGTGCTACCGAGCAAGCGGTAGCACCGGCCCCAGAGCGTTGTGTAAAAACCCAAGAAGGGTATTTTTGGGGATCTAGCAGGGCAGTGCTATCTCCCATGGTAGCCCGGTGCTACCAGCACCGGCTCCAGAGCGGTGTGTAAAAACCCGAGAAGAGTATTTTGGGGGATCTGGCAGCGTGGTGCTACCGCCCATGATAGCTTGGTGCTACCGAGCGAGCGGTAGCATCGGCCTAAATACCCAGTGTAAAAATTTCAGAAGAGTGCACTTTTAGGCATTTTGACAGTCTGGTGTTACTGCATATGGTAGTCCGGTGCTACCGGTAGAACCGGCCAAAATGTCTAGTGCGAAAAATTCCAGAGAGTCCCCTTTTGACCAAGCAAATTTAAAAGGAGTCCGGAGCTACCGGTCCTCGTTGGATAGTAGCACCAGACCCTCTGCACAACGGCCTTTGGCAGTGCATTTAATGCACTGTTCCAACCATTGGGTTGGAGCCCGGTGCTACAAGTCCTATATAGGCGGTAGCACAAGAAATGCTGATATGATCTATGATTTGAGCTTCAACAGCTAGTTTTGTTGGTGAGAGTTATAAATACCCTCTTCTGTATTCTAAAGTTTTTTTTGTCCTCATTGATGATATTTGAATTCTAACAAGTCTTCTTCACTTTTTACTACATTCAATTCTCAATTTGAGAGAGTGAGGAGCAAATTTGAGTGGTGCATTTAGTGTTGAGTCTTTAGACACTCAATCTGACCAAATGCCAAGGCTTATTACTCTTGGAGGTTGCTGCCTCCTAGACGGCTTGAAAGCGATTGTGCACGGTAAGTTTCTCAACGGAGGTTGTGAAAAGTCCCAACAAGTTGTGAAGGCTGGAGTTCGCTTATCCAGAGCGGGGAAGAATTACCATAGTAATCGAGGAAGGCTCAAGAGATTAGAGCCGGCTTGAAGTCATTCAAATTACCTCAATGTGGATTAGGGGATCGGCAAATCTCCGAGACTACAGGATAAATTCTTGTGTTATTTTTTTGTGGTTTGCATTTCTTGATCTCTTGTGTAATTTACATTTCTAGCAAGTTGAGCATATTGATTTGTGTTTAGAATTTTATTTTTTCTATACTTGAATTGTTGGAGAATTTAATGATCACTAGAAAGCTTAGTGTTAAATTGTTAAAATTGCAATTCTTAGACCCTGTTTGTTTCAGCTAGGGATTGTGGAAAACAGCTTTTAAAAGCTGGAAGGGCAACAAACAGCAAGCTTTTAATCTAGATTATAACAATCTGGAGGCCAGATTGTAGCAATCCCACAATCCACTCTTCCCCAGCTTTTCCCAGCTTTTTTTTATAAAAGACCACAATACCCATCCAACTTCAACCAAAATTATCCACCATTGCCCCCAGCTTTCCCTAGCTTTCCCCAACTTCAACCAAAATTACCCACCATTGCCCCCAACTATAATCTGGGTTACCAAACAATCATGAGCTTTTCAACCTCCAGCTTTTTAACAATCTAGCTTTTACAATCTAGTTTTTAAAAGCTGCTTTCCACAATCCCCAACTGAAACAAACAGGGCCTTACTTAGTGATCTTATAAATTAGAATTAGAGCCGAAAAATTTAGAAACCTCCTATTCATCACCCTCTGGTCGGTTATCTTTAATCCTACACCTTTGCGTAGAGAACCAATCACAAGAAATAGGCTCTCGTCCACATGGGTTTCTATCCTATCGAGTTCTTAATTATGTTTCCATAGCTATCGACCCATTAGCTCTCTCTCTATTTCGATTGAGAAGCTCTTGTGCTCTAACTATCATTCACCTAAACTTATACAACGTGTCATCCTATATAGCAAAACTGCTCACTCATCACGCCACACGTGGCAATACCACTATACGAAATTAGATCAAGGTGTTATTGAACCAGATTGCAAAGTGAGAGTAAATATCTAATTTCATAGTACAGAATACTAGATAGACTTCTGATCAAAATTTAGGATGTCATATGAACTTTTTTTTTTCCTCCACTGAACTTTCACATTAGTTTGAGTGGCAGCCTAGAGGAAAGCTAACAAATTTCTTGCTCTTTGCGTAATGAACCATCCACAAGAAATGGGCCGTTAGAGCGAATTTTTTTGAAGGAACTGCCGTACTAGGCCTGGGCTGCCTGCTGGGCCGCTCAATCCATCAAAGAAACGAGCGGCAGCAACGCGAGTCCACACTCCTGACTCCTTCCACCGTCTGGCCGTATCGGTCGAGTTCGCATCCCCGATTCCGCCGACCTCACCATCGCCTCGCCTCTGCTTTCCCAGCCTCGCGCTCTTTAGTCGCAGCGGCAGCCCCAGCCCCAGCCCCAGCTCCGACCACCGTCTCTCGCCGCGTGCGAGATGATCCCCTTCACTTCCGCCGTCGCCGCAGAGGTCCGCTCCCTTGTACAGGGCGCCGACGACTCCAGCTTCGACTCCGTCTACCGCGAACTCTGCCAGGTAACGAGTTGCCACGCGCCCCCTGAAACCCTAGCCCTCTCGTGCTTCGTTTCGGCCAGTCCGTCCCCCCTCGCGGTCTATTGGGGGTCCGCTCGTCTGGATCCAAGGATCTGCCCCCCGCGCTGGTTTCGTGCTTTGAGACGCCTCTATCTCCGGGCGAATCTAAGGTTTGGGGGATTTAGTTGACCTATGGCTCTCGGCAAGGAGCATTATAGGGTTGCACTGATGTTGTGCTTGTGCACGATTTAACCTAGGGTTTTGGTGGGGATTGTTTGCGATCAGATAACGTGGACCCTTTTGATTGGTTCTATTTGACGCGTTAAATCCCTAAATATGGGGCACATGTTCCATGATTGGAGTTGCCCAGGTTGATAATTGTGCAAAATTCACTCATGGATTGATAAGCTCTAAGCTTTAGATATCATGTACCGAGTTTGGTTTGTAGCCTGTTTGTCTAGGCTTATTGTTCACAGTGCATATATTGGAATCGCTCATTTTGATATTGTATATTTTGGTGAAAAGCACATTGGTATTTGTTAGAATGGATGGCTCTCTTAAAAACTTTAGGTTTGCATATGAGAGTTGTGTTAAGTTGTATCTGCTTGTGATTTTTTACATAATTCTGAATTGTTTGTTCACACAGATCTCATAAGATGTAGTTTGTTCATTTACTTAAAATGCCAAAAAAAGGTGGAAGCCACTAGCCACCATTTCAGTCTTTCATGCTTAGAGTTACTCAATTGTATCAGAACACTAGCTTGCATTTGAGTGGGTTATTGGCAGAATGCTATTTTGAGCAACATGGACTCTCTTGTTTTAGTTGATGTTCATCTCTTCTCCACTTTAGCAACTAATGTGCTTTTCTTTGGTTGACTACTTTTAACTTTCAAGTATCCACTTGATGATATATGTGATAGGGTTGGGGTAGCACCAATTGAAAAAAGCTTGTCCAAAATCGTTTGAGATGATTTGGACATCTCCAACGGAGGTCTCCTGAGACACCAGTGTGTGGTGGAATTTTAAGTTATCGTGAAAACATAAGAAGAGGCAAAGACCCAGAATAATATGGGAAGAAGTTAAAAGTGACTTGCGGGATTAGAACGTTCCCAAAGATTTGGCGTTGGATAGGAGTGCATGGAAGTTAACGATCCATGTATCGGAACTATGACCCAAGATCGAATGTTTAAGGGCTTTATTGACTTTGATTGGGTTTTGTCGACGATCGGGATCAGTGAGGAGGGGGTTAGTGTGAGTGTAGGACCCAAGAAGCGCTTCGCTCAACGATAGATCGGACGAAGGTCGGGCGTAGCATCAACGAGCAAGAGACAGCTGATTATGCTGGTTCGAGCCCCTGTGAGGGTAATGACTCTACGTCCAGTCTTCTCCTGAGGTGGAGGAACTTACTAATGGCGATTACAAAGAGTATTCACAGCCCGAGCTTGAGCGTTCTGCGTGTGGGTGTCTACCAAGCTATTGCAAGTGAGTTTGTGTCCTTGTACATATGCCCTGCGCGGCCTTATATCCTCTCGAATGCTGCCTGTAACGGACGGGAGAGATTCCCGGGGGAGTGGCCTTCGTGCGCATTGAAAGTGGGATGTAACTGCTCCGGAAATGCCGCCCACTTCTGCCTTGACGCCATTACTCAGGTCTTGTTAACCGTCGAGTAGACGCACGCTCGAGCCAAGGTCGAGGTCGAGCGGAGATGGGACTTCTCAACGCTCAAACTCGAGGTCGTGCGGGGTCCAACGACGCCTAGGTCGTGGTCGAAGGCCTTTGCTGGATTGCCCCGTGCCAGGCACCCCGTTGACTGTGTGTTGACCTGTCAGAGATTTATCAGTCCCCGACAGATTTCTTTCCTAGCCTATCCCAACATGTTTGTGACAAAAGGCTTGGTTGTTGTCAGGGTTTCCAAAACCGACAAAAACCGCTTGAAAACCGCGGTTTTCGACCTTACCGCTGCGGTTCAAGATCTAAAACCGCTTGGTAAACCGGTCTAATTAAAAAATTTGAAAAAAATTATGCGTTGAAAACCGCTCGAAAACCGTTGAAAAACCGCGGTTTTCGTAAAAAACTGCTTGAAAACCGTTTTTTAGGAACATTCAATTGGTCGGTAGGTTTTCAGCGAAAACTGAGTGTTTTTTCGTGAAAAACCACGGTTTTTGTTGAAAACAGAACGGTTTTCGATTTTTTTTTCAAATTTTTTTATTTCTTATCCCTTCGGTTTCTGACGGTTTTCGAGCGGTTTTTGCGGTTTTCGAATTTCGAGTGGTTTTTGCGGTAACTGTTTTTGAAACCATGGTTGTTGGTGTTGTTTCAAGTATCTACTTTTTATCCTACAATATAAGGTCTTGTTAGATGTATGCTGCATTCTTCTTGTTCTACTTGTTCATACATTTTTTGTGAGGGACTTGTTTACACAATTGGTGCAGTACGCCATACGATATCACTGGTGCTTACCATTCAGCAACTTCCTGATTGCATTTCAAAAGTTGTGTTGCATTAAGTAATTTCTTTACATTCATTGTGATCCCCACGAAGTTTGCTTAATCTTTATGGATTAGCATCATTCTAATATGTTTATCTTTCTACTGTTTCAGTTAGTAGACTGTAGTCCTGATGGTTGCAATTTGCTGCTACAAGTTTGTTTGGATGAAGTGCTACTGAATGCTGGGTTGGCAAAGAACTCCCAATCGAAACATGATCTCATATCCATTGTTTTCAGATATTGCCTGGATAAACAATACTTCAGCACCAGTTTTTGTGAAGCACTGAGTACAGTACCCGTCAGTGATGGGTTCCTTGAAACATTATCAAATGAACTTGAACTATCAGCAGCTGAGAGGGTTGGTATTGGACTTGCCCTGTCAGATTCTGAAAATCTAGACTTGAATCTGAAAGGTAAATAATTTGGAAAACCAATTTTGTAGGTTTGGTCAATTGTTAGTTCTCCTTTTTAGATGCTTATTCACACCTTTCATTCTTTGTTTTGCAGGGCAAACGTTTTCTATTGCTCAAATTGAGGAGTTATGTTCAAATCCTGTCCAATCTATATCAAATGACCAAATTCATGATATTGTTGTGTTTCTTCACCAGACTAATGGCCTTTCAAAGTATATGGATTCTTTTACTAACATTATCTCCCTATTCAAAGTCAAAGAGAAGCCATTCTACATTCCTGTCCCAATTGAAGAAGGCAATGCTTGGCCAGCAAATTCTTCAAGGTTTTCGAAGTTTTTCCTATTTATATTTATATTTATATTTGTGCTGTATGTTGCTCTATTCATGTACATTTCCTTGCGCTTTTGTGTCTTACAGACATACGGAGCTGTACATTGGTAGCTTAGATGATGATTTTGATTCCTTTTTATCTGAAATTGGGAAAGAAATAAGCATGGCTGACATCATTACTGAATTGGGTTATGGATGTACTGCTGACATAGCGCATTGTAATGAGATACTATCCCTTTTTGAGCCTCTTGATGATATGGGAATCTCTAAGTTGCTTGGGGCAGTTGTTTGCACTCGTGTTGGTCTTGGTGAGGCTCACAATACATATTCGACGTTCATTTCGGCTTTCAGAAACAGCCAAACAATTGACTCATCTCAATTGATGGCATGGAATATTGATGTTCTTGTGGATTCAATCAATGAAATTGTAAGCTTTTGTTATCTTGGTTTTTATTGCTTGGCCACTGTTTTCTGTTCTTTCTTTTAATAATCTAAGTTGTTTGTGCTTGCAAATGCAGGCCCCAAGAACTAATTGGACCGGTGTAATGGAACATCTTGATCACGAGGGTTTCAATATCCCTGATGAAGCAGCTTTTCGTTTGTTGATGTCTATATATTCTCGGGCTTGCAAGGTATATACAAGTAATTCCGGATCAGGAGACGGAGTTCCTGAACCGTACAACTGACTAGTTCATTGAATCATGCAGGATCCATTTCCTCTTCATGCTGTTTGTGGGTCACTGTGGAAGAATACTGAAGGACAATTATCATTCTTGAAACATGCAGTGGCTGCACCAACTGATACATTTACATTCAAACATTGTTCCCGGAAGATGGTATCTTATTATAATTCTTGTCAGCCTGTCTTGTAAACGTCTTGTATTTCACACATCTAATCTTTCTGATCTTCTTTAGGTATGTCCAGACTTGGCTAATCATACCCAAGACAATCAGGCTTGGTACTGCCTAGACCTTATGGAGGTGTTATGCCAACTTGCTGAACTTGGCTATGCAACATTAGTGCGATCGATGCTTGAGTACCCACTTAGTCATTGTCCAGAAGTCTTACTTCTTGGTGTTAGCCATATCAATGTATGTTTTCTGTTCCTAGTATTTGTGGAATCCCCCACTCCAAATATTGTTTCTGTTCCTAGCATTTGTGGAATCCCCCACCCCAAATATTGCATATTTTTAACTAGAAATAAGTACATTTTACACCCTTGAACTTTTCAAATAGTCCATTTAACACCCTCAACTACCAAACCGGATATTTAACCCCCCAAACTTACGAAACCGGATATTTAACCCCCCAAACTTACAAAACCGGGTTAATTTACACCATAAGGCGGGTTTGGAGGCGATTTTGATGGTGTGGATCCCACTCAAGGTGGTTTTCGCCATATTGGCAGTTACATCATCGAGTTTTGGTAATGAGGTTCTGTTACGACTCGGTTCGGAATGAACCTGTTCGTAAGCTTGCGTCCCTGACCGGAGGCCGGAACGAACGCCGCTCGTCGACCTCGTGGCCGGCGTGGCGTATGTTTGGGGTAGATTGGCTGTTATCGGAGCCGCCGCCTGAGACTTGGAATTTGCGGCACAATCAAGCATGCCTTTTCTTCCCTTTATTCTCTTCTTAAATAAACCAAAGACTCTTACTTGGAGTCCCTCACCAACAGGCTGGCAAGGATCTTACTCTAACAAACAAAATATAGAATCTCTCCTAACAGAAAACTATTAAAAGGAAAGAGTATAACTGCTGTAAACAAAATGAGGAAACTTATCATTCTGGTGCTATATTCCAATCGCCCCATCCATAACTGACGTCGCCTCCCTAATCTGCATGCGCCTGATTGCCGGAGTTGCCCTTGCTTGCTTCTGTCCTCAGCCTTCTGTAAAAGACCCGATCAAAGGGTATAACAGGTTCCAATTCAAGGGTATTGACATTCACGTCATCTACCTCTTTCTCACTCCTTTTCTCTCTTTATACATTCTTTTTCTTTTTCTCATCATCATTCCTTCTCCCATTTGGATCTACGTCAGCAAAAAGCGATGACATGGCTGTCAACATAGCAAAAACCACCCTGAGTTGGATCAAAGAAGCAAAACTGTTCTTCAAAACCACCTTAGGGCGTAAGTTGAACTGTTCTTCAAAACCACCTTAGGGCGTAAATTGAACTGGTTTTGTAAGTTTAAGGTGCTAATTACTCGGTTTTATAGTTGAAGGTGTTAAATGGACTTTTTAGAAAGTTAAGGGGTGTAAAACGGACTTATTCTTTTTAACTGTTGTAACTTTATTCCTCTGTTTGCAGACTGCATATAATCTCCTCCAGTACGAAGTATTATCTTGCGTTTTTCCTGCTGTTCTGAAGGACGCTACACACCAGAGTCTTATGAATTATATCTGGCATGTCAACCCATACCTCACTATTCGAGGATTTGTTGATGCTCATTCTGATATAAATTGTCTTCTGAGAACTGTCGAGATTTGTCAAGACCTAAAGGTAACACAATTATGCCAATCTTATGCAATGATTTTTTTTGAGTTAGCAACTGAACAACCTTGTTATAGTTTTTTTTTCTTATTTTTTGAAGTTAAAAGTTTACTTTGTATATGCATGTAGTTTAATGAGTCTTTGCTAGTAAACTGTTTTTTTTAATTGTGTTCCTATATACGTTTTGGGTTTGATTGGACATGTTGATGGCAAACCATGGTTGGTAAATTGAGTTCTCAACCCAAAACAAAATGTTAAAGACAAGTGAATCCTAGAAAGTCAAAGTAAACTAGAAAAAGTGATGGCGATTTAAGATTTTAAAGTGATGGTGATCTAACAAATTTAAAGTTTTAACTAGGGACAATATGTATTTGCCAGAAGGATGGGTTTGATTGCATATTTTTGACATGCGTTGTGCTGGTAGCATTGATTATGATTGGTTGAAAACAATGTTTTGTGCCGAAAGGAATATGTTTTGTCCACATTGGATCACTGTGCAAAACTAAATGTTTTAATGGAAGCAGCCATGGTTTGCCATTTACTTTCTGTAGAAGTCTTCATGAATTTTATTCTACATAACTATTGCGCGATGTAATATATGAAGTTCCAGTTTTTACATTCACATTAATTATACCATTAGATAGACTCATATCACATTCATGGTTAACCATCAATAGGTTATTCTGATATTGATGAATTCTGTCGGTGATCCAGTTCTTGTTTTATTACCCTTTCACTTCTTTTGAAACAGATCCTATCTGCAGTCCTTGATTCCACCCCATTTGCATTTAGCATCAAACTTGCAACAATTTCCTTCAGGAAAGATCCTAGCAATCTTGAGAAATGGATGACTGAAAAGTTGAGTGCACAAAGAGAGGCTTTTCTTGAGGTAATATACATGACTTTCCCCTATATCACTACATAATCTTTCAGACTGTACTTTTCTATATACAGTTCCACCCTAGCTCTCTATGCTCTTGACTTGCTTATGCTTATGCTTGCTACTCCCAGGAATGTGTTAAATTCTTGAAAGAAATTATGATAAACACAACACATGAGGCTGCAGTAGGTGCAATTCAACAACCTCAAGCTTCTATTACAAATATTTGCCGGGAATCTTGTCCTCTATTTATAAAGGTTCCAATGACCTCCTGTTCTTTTTGTGCCTTTGCTACTGTTTGGTGACATTTCTTTTTTGCATGAATGTTTGTAAATATGTGCAAATGGTGTGACATTTGCAGGTTCTTCAGTCTCACTCGGGGCAGCAGTTGCCCAACCAACTAGTGGATGAACTAAGTAGAGTGGAAGCAGTTTATGAATCAAGGAATCATGGTACTGTAGGAAGGGACATCCCTACTTCTGAGGGAGGTTCTGATGACATCGAAGCACTGGCAAATATATATTTTCGCCAGATGTTCTCTGGTCAAATAAGCATTGATGCTATGATACAAATGCTTTCACGCTTCAAAGAATCTACAAACAAGAGGTGCTTTTCATACTTGATTTGATCTACTTTCTGCTTAATCTGTTACCATCCTGACTCCAATATGTGCATCATGATAAAACTGTAAAATTAATTGGAAGAGGTAATAAAAGAACTAGTACAGAATGAAGTGATGTGAAAATCTGTAATACAGGCATGCTTTATAGCTGTACCATTTGTTTCTTTCTCCTCTGACCTCATGTATGTTACTTACTAGGTAGAATGGCGCGCGATGCCGCGCCCGGCGAAAAAATCTGATCCAAATTTTTCAACAAAGATCGAAATTACATTTTTCTCGATAGCATTTTTTTTAAAAAAAAATTGGCTGGCTAGGAGCCATCGGTGAATTTGTGAGTAATAATACATGTTTAAAAATATATCAGAGATCGAGATGGAAAATCGAACCTTCGACGAATCTGGTTTTTTCGTTTTTTGGTTTTTCGTGTTTTTTTAAAAAAATGGGTCGTTAGGACCCGCCGGCGAATTTATGGTCGCTCTAAATCTTTGAACTAATCTATATTTTTTTTAAAAAAAACCGCGGCTATGACCCGTTGGCAAATCAATAAGTTGCTATAAATCTTCGACGAATCTATATTTTTTTGGTGACGAAGACATTTTTTCGGGTTTTTGGGTGGTGAAAACATTTTTTCCGGGTTTTTTCGGTGACGAAAACATTTTTTCTGGGAAAAACGGACCCGTTGGCAAATCCATAAGTTGCTATAAGCCTTCGACGAATCTGTGTTTTTTTAGCGACGAAGACATTTTTTCCGGGTTTTTTGGGTGGCGAAAACATTTTTTTTGGGTTTTTTCGGTGACGAAAACATTTTTTCCTTCGACGAATCTGTGGTTTTTTAGCGACGAAGACATTTTTTCCGGTTTTTTTGGGTGGTGAAAACATTTTTTTCGGGTTTTTTTGGTGGCGAAAACATTTTTTCCGGGAAAAACGGAGAAAGGATCTGAACGTAAGAAGCAGGGACCTGTTTGCTACGTTTTTGGACCTGTCTGCTATTTTGAAAAATTAGAAAACGGCTTGTTCGCGATTTCGAATCTAACCGAGGATTTTTTCGTAAAACGGCGCGCCAGGGACCTAAACGCGACGAACGGAAAAAATCTTGCTCTCACAAAAAATCACAAAGGACCTAAACGTAATTACGGAATCTCCGGAGGGCTTTTTCGCAAAAAGACCACGCAACACGTGGGTGCCCTGGCCGTGCGGCCTTTCTTCACTGCGTAATAGGTGTATTATTCTTCTTGCCATGATCCCTTTGTCCACTTGATTCATCCTTTACAATGTGTTGATTGGTTTGTGGACCACTTCTCTTAGGGCTAATATACCTTTTACCATCACGTCATGTTGCAATTCTGTTTTTGCCATTGGGTTCTCTCATTGACATGCAGGCTGGGTCTCCACCTTTCAGTGACGAAGCTTGTGGCAAAAACAACCTTGTTATGTGTATGATTTTTTTATTTGCATATACAACATAAGGCGGCCCTGTAAATTAGTTGGCTGAGTTCCTGTTTTCCCAATATAACTACTTGTCAACATCATGCACCCTTCATGTTTTTAATGGCACCTTGTTTTAAATTTGAGCTATGTGTACTCTGTTTCATTCACTTGCTAATGTTATGAATTACCAGGGAGCTAGCAATTTTCAATTGCATGATCTCAAATTTGTTTGAAGAGTGCAAGTGCTTCCCTAAGTATCCAGATACACAGCTTAAGTTAGCTGCTGTGCTAATGGGTAAGTGTTCTTCTTTCGTTAGCTTTCATTTGCTTAAGTTATCTAGATACACAGATTTGCAGTTGGCATTACTTTATTGTCTAAGTCAATGCAATATTTTCCAGCATGTTGACTGGTGAGCTTGTACACCCAGAGCTGTTAGCTTGTTTCTTAGACAGCTCATGGTTTAATGGAATTTTTGGATGAAATTTAGCTGCAACTAGGTTTTGGTGCTCTGTGACTGCTATTTTGAAAGTTACATAGTATGTAGGAAGTTGGAACTGCAGTTACGAGTGAGGTAAATGAGATTGATTATTTCGAGTTCTTTTTGTTATTGAATCTGTTGGGTTTGATTGGAAAGCATATTCTTTTTAACAAGAAATATGTGCTGTCCCTATGCATGCATTGTTATAGTTTGCAACTTTGTTTGCAAGGAGCTTGCGCAGAAAGTTACTGCACTGTCATATATTTCTTCGATTTTATCTCCTTACAGACGTGTATTTGTGTGCCATTTTTAAAAAGTAAATTAGAATAGACTATGTAGTATTATACAATTGCATAGCATGACATGAAATTTTGTTCTAATGAAGTGCCAAGTCATGATCTACTCCAATCAATTGTTTGTGATGTACCTTTATGTTTGGAAATAGGTTCTCTCATTAAACATCAACTTGTGGCTCACCTGGGACTTGGAATTGCACTACGTAGTGTTCTTGATGCCTTGCGTAAATCTGTTGATTCAAAGGTTAGCTATTGTTACTTAAATCGTCGTGTTATCTCCATTATCTCGCCAACTTATATGTGAAGTTTGTAAATGTGATGGCATGATGGTTGCAGATGTTTATGTTTGGTACAACAGCGCTGGAGCAGTTTATGGATCGTTTAATAGAGTGGCCACAATACTGTAACCATATATTGCAGATTTCACATCTTCGTGGGACACATGCCGAATTAGTTTCTGCAATTGAGCGGGCACTTGCCAAGATATCAAGTCAAAATGAACCAAATGCTAGCAACATGCTTTCTGCGGATCAGCATGGTTCTGGTTCATCATCTATTGGAAACTTAGAGGTACACTTATATTATATCTCAAGAAGTAAAGTCATGCTGGCAAAATTTTTACATGTTGGATTGACTAACAACTAGATGCTATGCATTGTTTGACGTTGCTTTAAGATAACTAGATTGTTTGGCACGCTCGGTAATTTTATGTACTACTATTACCGTCTATTCTTTTCATGAAAGATGTCTGGCTCATGTAGGCTTCTGAAGCATCATGGCAATTGACCGAACCAACTCCAACACAGCTTGAGCGAACACTTTCTTCTATTCCACAGCAACAGAGGCACCAGGGTTTTCTTGTGGAGAGATCCAAGGGCTCTACAAACAGCATTCAAGCAAAGAACATTTTATCTTTCAGTCATCCAAAGGTAGTAGTGTTAAATTACTGTTCTATGTTGTGTGATGCTTGACAAATGTAGTAACTCATTTGTATCTCTTGTATATTAAGTTTACCACTATCTCTGTTTAACCTCTTGCAAAATATGAACAAGTGTAGGCTACGATGCCACCATCCTCACAAGCTTCTTCGCATCATTCTACTACTGTGCCAGCCCCTTCACAACCCACTGGTTTTCTGCGGCCTAGAATTTCAGCTCCTTCAGGTTACTTCCAGCTTACATATTAAATTCAATATTAACCAGAAAGGTGCTGGTAATTCATCGTAGTATTGATGATTCTTTGCCCCCATCATTTTCTAGGCATTCGACAACCTTCCTACACTACAGGATTTGGAGTGGCTTTAAATATTGAAACTCTTGTTGCTGCAGCAGAACGAAGAGATACACCAATTGAGGTTTGTTTATGTGTTTTGTAGTGAGTTGCACCAAAGGTCCTCACTTTTAATTTGGGACCCGATAGACTAAAATTCTATTGTGAGGACCTAAGTGATACAGTAGGACAGGTTTGAGAAAACCAATTGTAGTTTTTATTGTTTTATTTGAATACTTTCTGTGAGATAATAACTTGGTTCATTGCCAGACTAATTAAGTTTTCTGTTGTCACCACCTCACATAGGCCCCTCCCTCTGAAGTTCAAGACAAAATTTTCTTCATGATCAATAACATCTCCACTTCTAACGTGGAAGCTAAGGCAAAAGAATTTAACGAGGTTTTGCAGGAACAGTATTATCCTTGGTTTGCGCAATACATGGTCATGAAAAGGTACCCATGCTTACCAACATACTTGTTTTCTTTTCATGTGACATTTTTCATCATGTCAAATTATAAAACCTTGTGCATATCTTTACAGGGCAAGCATTGAACCAAATTTTCATGACATGTATTTGAAGTTTTTTGACAAAGTTAACTCAAACTCCTTGAATAAGGAGATGTTGAAAGCTACATATGAGAATTGCAAGGTCATGCTTCACTAATATCTGTCTTCCTCTCTTATTCTTTTTGCCTCTTTGGTTTCAAGATTGAAATTTTGTTTCTTCAGGTCTTGTTACAATCAGATCTTATCAAATCTAGTTCCGAAGAGCGTTCTTTGCTAAAAAATCTTGGTAGTTGGCTTGGAAAATTCACCATAGGAAGGAATCAAACATTACGAGCCAAGGAAATTGACCCCAAACTTCTAATAGTTGAGGTAATACTTCAATTGTAATTACCTTTTTCATTCCTGTAATTCTGTCTCATGCCCAAATTAGAGACATGTAGTTCTGGCTGTTCATTACTGCTTCTAATCTTCAAACTTCTGAATCTATTGTTGCTTTAATGAAACTGTACTAGTTGCTATATTTTAATTTCTAAAAAACGGTAAATGGTGAATGGTCGCCCCATCTTTTAGTTTTCATTCGGTAAGTGGCCCTGTAAACGGTTTTATATTTTAAATTCAGAGAAATATACGTGTGTTTGCATTAACAAAATAAGCATCTGATTCATCTTCTTTCGTCCTTAAAGAATGAAACTACCAGGCCATTGACAATTGTCTACAACGGTGACATGAACAAAAAAAAGATGATAAGATGTGAATGTAATTAAAGATCCATAATTGAAAATTCAGAGAAATATACGTGTGTTTGCATTAACAAAATAAGCATCTGATTCATCTTCTTTCGTCCTTAAAGAATGAAACTACCAGGCCATTGACAATTGTCTACAACGGTGACATGAACAAAAAAAAGATGATATGATGTGAATGTAATTAAAGATCCATAATTGAATGAATGAACAGCTCGTGGCAATAAAAAACCAAGTTAGCATTCATCTTATGTATGTCATAATTAGGTCTGGGTAATGGTCTAGAATCCATCCTATTCCCAACCCAAACCATAACAGCAAGCTGCACTATTTCAAACCAAACCAATCCACTAATCATTCCTTAGGATTCAAACCAATCCAACCCACATGGCACTTCAACCCAAACCAAACCAATCCATTTCCCTAATATGGCTTCATACCACTTTCCCAACCCATCCCCAACCCATTTCTCTAATATGGTTTTTTCCCCAACTAAGTTATTTTATTTTCTTTGAATACTAGATGTAATATAATCCAAAATAAATTAAATAATTATGAAATCAACCAAAAATGCTGCTATTTTTTTTAAAAAATTCAAACATCAGAGAAATTCCATAAATTAAAAAAGGTTAAAAATAGGGAAAAGGAGGAAGATCCAGATAATTAAGAGAAAAAAAACTCGAGAGAGTCGAGAAGAAGAGGAGGTTGGCGGGAAAGGGTTAGTGAGCTAGGGAGGAGAGGGTGGCGGCGGGTAAGCGCAAGTGAGCTGGGGAGGAGACAATGGCTGTGGGAAAGCGCAGGCGAGCTGGGAGGAGAGGGTGGCAGCGACATTTGTTTGGATGGTGCGAGAGTTTGGGGCGAGGCACCCAACTGATGCCCACAAGTTGAACCATATTTGCCCCCACGGGTTGAAACCATTCAGAATCCAAAAATTTAGAATCTGCACCAAACCAAACCGTTTGCAATGCAAATCCAACCCAACATTGTTATTAAGTCGCACGATTAGTCGTGACTAATCGATGATTGGTTGCCAAGTCGTCCTTGTAGCACGACTGGAGGACCTCGATTCGACTAGTTGCCTAGTCGAGCGACTTGAAATCCAATTCGACGACTAATCGCGATTTGTCGGGCGACTTAGCCTGTCGACTTGGCACCATGGAGAAGAGGTGAAGGGGAAGGGAGGGGGAGGAGGAATGGGGGAACAGGGGAGGAGGAAGGTAGCAGCATGTTGTAGGTAGTAGCAGGCAGTGGCAAGTAGTAGGAGTGGTAGAAGGCAGAGCAACCAGTAAGTAGTAGTGGACTAGTCGCGACTGATCGGCAAGTCCGTAGTATGGTGACTTGAGTCGACTTTACGACTTAATAACTATGACCCACACCAAACCATTAAAGGCCTCACTCAGCCGTTCCCACCCATCCAAAGCCAACCCAAACTAAAAACAAACCCACTTAACCCATTTCCACCTAAACCATTAGTATCCCTAGTTATAATGTTTTATGTCATATGACAATCTTGCAACTTTACCCAAATAAACAGCCCAATAAAACGAGCCTATTAAACGTTAATAGCTGTTAAACCGAATAAATGGGCCGATAAAACGGGCGAACCTTGAAATGTCCATAAATGTAACTGGCAGGTTTCCTTTACTGTTTTAACATCCTTTATTTAGAACACTGGTTGAGTTCAACTTTCTTTTTTGAGTTTTATATATTGGTGGAATAATTTTATATTGAATTTAAGTTGTGTTTTGAGTTGTATATATTGGTGGAATTATTTTATGTTGAATTTAAGTCGTGTTAAGAGTTTAGATTGGTGCAATGATTTTAGTTATGTAGTTTAAATATGATGCTTGTCCTTGAGCTGACATTTTCCATTTTGAAATCCTTTTTTCAGGCATATGAAAGGGGGTTGATGATTGCAGTTATTCCATTTACTTCAAAGGTGCTCCTCTTTATGCTGATCTGATTTTTGTAAAAAAAAAACTTTGTTTTATTGTGCTTGCCATTATGACCAGATGGTGCTTTTCAGACTCTTGAACCTTGCCATTCAAGTATAGCATATCGTCCTCCAAATCCCTGGACAATGGGTATTCTTAGCTTACTTGCTGAGATCTATAATCTACCTAATCTCAAGATGAACCTGAAGTTTGACATTGAGGTTTTTGTCATTCTTTTATCTATTCTATTTTGTGAGGACTGAGGATTATATTTTGCTTAGTGTGCTAGACTGCTAGCTAATTGCGATTTTTTGAGGGTTGTAGGTCTTGTTTAAGAACCTTAGTGTGGACATGAAAGATGTAAAACCATCTTCCCTTCTTAAAGATCGTATGCGCCAAATCGAAGGAAATCCAGATTTTTCAAATAAAGATGTTAGTTCATCTCAAACACCAGTAGTTGGAGAGGTCTCAGGTATCATGCCTAAAAAAAATCATCTGGAAGTGCAACCAGAGATAAACAGCACCTCACGTGCTACATGCCTTCCAAATACGCTAAGCCAGGTCGGTTCTGTTCTTTTATAATAATTAGGATTTAAGACCCGCACATTCTTCTGTTCTTTATTCATTTTGGATATTTTTGTTCTGCAGTATGCAGCACCTCTTCGTCTTCCTCCAAACAGCATGGTAGAAGATGATAAGGTTGCTTTAATCATGCCTGAACAGGTTACCTCGCACAGTATGAGCCAGGTTTCACCTTCTCAAACACCCTCACCATCGCCGGTTGTCTTTTCTCTTAGTCAGGTTTGCCCTTGTTCCTTTTGTAGTTCTTTTGTTAACTTAGTTTTTTCTGTGCTTGACTGTTTTTCTTGCACGGGTTCTTTACAGCTCATGGCAGCAATTCCACGTGCGGATATATATTTCAGAATTAATGAAAAGCTTAGCTCTCTTGGCTCATTGCAATATAGCAAGTATGTCTTCTCAAGATAAGCTTAGCTCACATTAGAATTTCTTTTACTGACGATCTGCTAACGCATGTTACCTTCATAGAATCATGGAAGTGGCTTTGGATATGGCTATCAAAGAGATTATAGGCCCTGTTATTCAAAGAAGTGTTACCATAGCTAGCCGAACCACTAAGGAACTTATTCTAAAGGTGAGCACCATGGACTGTTTCGCTAGCCGCGTCCTTCCATGTGTGCTATTTATCATACTGTGGTAGAAAAGTTCCTAACAGTCATATTTGCTTTCCTGCAGGATTATGCAATGGAATCTGACGATAGTGCAGTATCTCGCTCTGCACATTTGATGGTTGGCACATTAGCTGGAAGTCTAGCACATGTTACTTCAAAGGTACTTCTGCTTGAGGCTTCTTTTAGATTTAGTTCACAGTTGTAGTTACATTCTCAGTTTGTTGATTAGTGTTGTTCAGGTTTAGATATCATGTATGACAGCATATTCAACTGTTCTGTTCTGTTGCAGGAGCCTCTTCGTGTTGCTTTGTCATCTCATCTTCGAAGCCTCATACAGAACGTGAATAACAACAGTGAAACCACTGAGCAAATCATTCATATTCTTATCAATGACAATCTGGATCTTGGATGTGCCCTAATAGAGACTGTTGCAACACGCAAGGTGGCTCTTTGGCATTTTGTTAAGTTTGCTTATGCTTTTTGGCAATCTTTGGCACGTCTTTTTTTTTTTGGCTTCCATAAGTGTTTTGTTGGTCAAATAGCCAACAATATTTTGTTATGTTTATTATGCTATCAACCTCTGTGGACCTTTTTAGCTTTGCTACCAAATGTGTGCGCTCACAGTAGTATAGCAGAAATTATGGAATTTTCCACTGCAGCATCACAACATCAATGATGTTCTTGCAGGCTGTTGAGATGATTGATGGAGAAATCAAGCAGCCCTTTTCACAACTAAGGAGACAAAAAGAGCTACTTGGTTCTGCATATTATGATGTTTTTCCTTACACTCAAGGTCTTGTGCGTGTCCCCGATGCACTTTGTCCAAAGCCTACTGGCCATTTATCTGCTGCGCAGCGACGGATATATGAGGTGAAACAACTGATAAAAAAATCTCCTTATTCATTTTTTTTTGTTCCTAACATGTTTGACTATCTGCATCTTGCTTAACTGTTGATTTCAGGACTTCATTACTGTATGGCACAGCCAGAGTAGTCAAAATGCTGGTGCTACTACATCTGCTACTGCTGTGGCTGTTGCTCCAAGCAATTCCAGTATACCTCGAGTTTATAGTCCAAATCCAGCACAGCCATCGTCCACTAGTTTCTCCTCTCTCCAAAATGGTCCATTCATGTCTGCAAGTCAGTCAACAGAGATGGTACCTGAAGAGTCAGATCATGGTACTGCACAAAATTTTAGGTAAAGATGCTTGGACTTCCTTCATTTGTCTACCTTCTATTGGAGCATCTTGTTCTGAAGCACTGGATATATTTTTCCTTCTGCAGTGTTTCTGCACAAATTGGTACCAGTGACGCTTCTGCCCAAGTTGGTGGAACCATAAATGTTGCATCTGTATTCCCCCCTATGTCATCTAATGACCTTCCAGTGGGTGAACCAACTGCAACTAAAGTCAGTAACTTCTATTCTTGTATCTACATGAACAAAGTGCACTGAAGATTGATTTTTTTACTTGCAAAACTCTGCTACCAGGATCTAGGTTCTACAGTACCACTTTCACCTACTTCTTCTGTTGTTCGAACGGGATCTGTTTTTGCTGAACCTCTGAGTACTGGCGAAGCATTGGACAGATATCAACAGTTTTCACAGAAGGTAGCAACAACAAAGCACTGTAATTGAATTCAACTTGTGCCACACAGGAATGTCATGACCTGTGTTACATGTTACTACCTAAAGTCCACCTAGAAAATGGAGAATTTCTTGTATTCTTCTCCAAGGAGGTCCTGTTAAATAGTTCAAAACTTTGCCTGTCAAGTTTAAGTGTGTTTTTTCTCACTGGTATAGTCTCCACCAAGAAACTGCTAGTGCTACTAGTGTTCATGTATTACCCTTGTTTTTACCTGTCTTAGTGAAGTGTCCATTGTTTTGGTTCTAGATGTCTTATGCATTATGGTCTGTTACATCTTTTGGGCAATGCTGTAATTGAGCATCTTTCATATCCTATCTTTTACCTTTTCAGCTGGAAGTCTTGATTGCAAAGGATGGTAAAGATATAGAAATTCAGGTCGGCTAGGCTGCTACACACCCTTCCCTCCAGGGATTAGATTTGTGCTTTATTTATTTATTTGTTTATATTGGTAGACTAGATTCATTTTAAAGTAGATTACCCTTTTTTGTCATAATGGTGCCATTTATGTTGGTTTATTGTTGTGTCCAGTCTGTTATCATGGAAGTTCATGATATCTTACTCAGATGCGTCAGTCGGGATGAAGCTGCATTGGCTATTGCACAAAAGGTCCGCCATCATTTGTGCTTTGTAATTAGACATTTGTTCCACTTATTCTCATTTTTTTAGTATTTGGCTAACTTTGTTCCAGGTTTTCCGAAGTTTGTACGAAAATGCATCAAAGAGCTCTTTCGTCGCATGGCTTCTAGCAACTTTGTTTGCAATACATGATGTTTGCAAACTTGTCGTTAAAGAGTTAACAAGCTGGGTAGTTTTTTTTTTCATAGTAACCATCTGTTTTTATTCTCAAGTTAGCAGAACCACTTTTAGCTTCTTGATAGCATTTGATTTTGTTGTCTTGTATTCTTTTGAGGGTTGTGCCTCGTTTATTCTTCTGTTTTATGGTTGACTAGCCGAGTGCCCATGTGTTGCAATGGATTTCAAATAAACATAACATAAGTTCTAAACTTAGAAAGTTTTATACATCTTATCACAAGCCACATGTACATGTAATCTAATTATCCATAGAGGATCCTGTAAGTAGCATATGCATGTGTGCATATATTATCCACAAGATCGCACCAACTCAAAAGAGGCGGGGAGGTTGATGACAGACCACCACCAATTCCTTTTAAACAGTAAAGTTAACAAAAGTGTTTCCTGTCTATGCATTGTATTTGAGTTCAGTGGACACCTTGACATTTTTAACCTGATTTATGTCATTAAATGTTTGTTTTAATTTGTTGTACATATGCAATATTTCTTTTGCGTGATACAAATACTATACTTGGGAAGCAATATTTCTTTTAAATATTTTTGTCGTTTTGTGATGCTAAATTTCCTTTTTATATAGAATATTTTCCATTACTGCTAGTAGGGCTGTAATTGTGGTTTGCATGGACCCGTTCAAAGTTGGGTTGTACATCGCAGATTGTGCTAACTAGGAGGGTATTGTTGGTGCCAACACTGTGGTTATGCTAAGCAGCAGCTGCCCCTAGATGCTGCTGAACCCATTCAACCAGTAGATGAACAGCCTTAACTACTCGAGTGCTAGTGTCTTCGATTTCTTGATTGGGGCTAGTCATGTTTGTCAGCATCAGACATGAAAACGTATCTGCCTAGAGTTCTAGTCAGAGCAAGCTGTTGTAAACCATGAATGTGCCATACCGGAGTTAATTAAATTGATATAGCTGAATTTGATGCTTACTACCGTAGAACCTCTGTTGGTTTGCATTTATTATAAATAGTTAGATATTGAACGTCATATCGCATAATTGATTAAATGGATGTCATGTGAGTTACCAAGGCTGATTTCTGGATCCTACTATTATTTCATTACTTGTTGAGACAACTATTAGTTATGTTTTTCTATAAGAAACTTACACTGGAGGTCCTTAAACTTGTAGTTAAGTGGCACTCGTGTGAATTAACTTGTAGACCCCTAAACCTGCACACTGCTCAATTTGGTCCTTTAGTCTTTCACTGGCTAAAAATGCATTGTTGTCAGTGATATGAAGCTACGAAAACTGATGGGAATCAATTAGATGAATGATCCATTTGACTGTAATCAGCTTCTTGCCACTATTGCTTTGTCGCATGATTACTTCGAGCTAATTATACAAAGCAGAAATGATCAACACGCTTTCCATATTTAATTTTAGGGACCTGCCTGCCAAGTTAATTATCAAGTTTATGTTCAGTGGTGTGTTACTAGAAGTTTAGGGAGTAGGGACCTCCGGTGCAATTTTCTCTTGTTGTACAAAGTGTTGTCAATTGATGCCATTTCTACTTGTTTTTTTGTTTCTTACATAATTCTGTTGTGACTAATTTCTGGAACATGTTTTCTTTTGTTAATAATCATTTTGTGCAGGTAATATATTCTGATGAAGAGAAGAAGTTTAACATCGACATAATTATTGGACTAATTCGTTCTGAGCTGCTTAATCTTGGGGATTACAGTGTTCATTTAGCAAAGATTATTGATGGTGGAAGAAATAGTACGTATAATAACAGTGTTTTCTTCTGTATTTAAAACTTTAGAAGGCAAACAAATAAAATACTACCATTGTTTGATATGGGCATTCTGGCACATGGATAGTAAACTTCCACTTCCATTGTTCTAGGAAGTAATAAGCACATGTTGTCACCTAAACAGTAAGCATGTGCTCATGTGTCCTAACTGGGCTGTATATAAATTTAAAACACGTGCATAGTCTTGTTTATTACTTTGCAAGATTATTGCTAAGGGATATTGGCGAGAGAGTGTTGGCTTACTGAAGCTACCAAAAGGAAAAAAAAAGTGACAAAAACTGGCATGGTTTGGCCTATTTTCACCCAATGATCGGTTTGCCGAAATACTTACGTTGGGTTATAAAATGTGAGATGTGGTTCCTTTGGTTAATTGGCTGAGCAGACCGCTTTTCAGAATAGTAATTATTACTGATAAGTGTACTAATATGATTTCATGAGTTCAAGTATGTGACTGTTAACGGAGTAACTGTAGGCATCTGTCTTAACATAGAAAAAAAAGCATGAAAATAATTCTATTACTCCATTCTGCCCTTTCTCTGATTCTGCACAGAAACTAATACACAGCTATAGTACCTGAATGGTGGTGATTCGTTCAACAAATTGCTTAAGAAAGTGCAACACATGCGTTCTAATGGGTATATGCCAATAAATGAAAATGAAATGACAGACAAATGACAGACTATGTCTACCACTCTACTCCATATTAAAGATTGACGACTAGAGTAAAGCCAAAATGACTTACCTGCTGCTTATGTTTGAATGTTTTGAATGTGGAGACGAACAAGCGTTGACCTGTTTATTTTAGTGCCAGTTTGGTGTAGTTATAGAGAATTTTCCCTGTGGCAAAACATCTCCATTACATCTCAGTACAAAAGACAGTCAATTAGTAAACATATCCAGAAATACGAAAGCAAATGCACTTTCTAAAATCCGCCAGAATGCCAATGATTGCATGAAGCTTTACACCTTTTCTGTTCAGCACTGCATCAGTCAATGCGCCATCTACCAACAGAACAAGACTTCCACACTGCAGCCAGTAGGACTGCTCCAACCGCTGCCCATCCCGCATCATGTGTGGGCTGATCTCTCCATGGACTTCATTATGGCTCTGCCCGAATCACAGGGCAAAACTGTACTGTTTGTGGTGGTGGATTGTCTGTCCAAATATACCCACTTCATGGCTGTCACATCCATTCTCAGCTTCTGTAGTCGCGCAAGTTTTCTTTGATCAGGTGGTTTGGCTCCTTGGTATTCCTGATTCCATCCTCAACAATCGGGATTTAATCTTTACAAGTGCCTTTTGGCAGGATCTTTTTCGGCACTGTGGTACGACCCTTAACATTTCTTCTTCGTACCATCCTTAGACCGACTGGCAGATCGAGGTGGTCAATTGCACCATTGAGATGTACTTGCGCTGCTTCATCTCCAACCTACCACGCACTTGGGTCAGCTGGGTACCATGGGCAGAGTTCTACTACAACACCACCTTTTACTCTGCTCATCGCACAACATCCTTCAAGCTGGTTTATGGGCGGCCTCCACCTCCACTATTACCTTACAAGACCGGAGCCTCTGTCCTCGATGCAATTGATCGACAACTGGCTGACTGTCAATTGCTCCTTGACTGTGCCAAAGCATTTTTGTTGATGGCCCAAAACCATATGCGACAGAGTTATGGCAGCCGCCATCGTGACGTCCAATTTGAGGTTGGAGAACGGGCTTGGCTTTAGTTAAAGCATCATCGTCATCAGTCTCTCTGTTCACAAGCTTCCAACAAGCTTACACCACAATTCTTGGTCCATTCCAGATCGCTGCCAAAATTGGGCCTGTCACATATCGTTTGGCTTTGCTAACGGACGCTCGCATCCATGACGTCTTTCATGTGTCCCTTTTGAAGCCCTTCGCAGGAACAACTCCAGACAAGCTGCCCCCTTTGCCGGTCTCCCTAGAACCGGCCACAACACTAGCTCCACAAGCTATTTTGCGCACTCGCAAGATTAATGGTGAGCAGGACTTTTTGGTGAATTGGAAGGACGAACAAGTGGAGGACGCTACTTGGATGGTTGCTTCAACCTTTCATCGTGTCTACCCTCAGTCCGAGCTTGTGGACAAGCTTGTTTTGGAGGAGGGGAGTGATGATATAGCTCGGCAACAGCAGCAACGGCGCTGGGGCCGTGTGTATATGCATCGTTCCCTCAAGATGGGCACAAGGCACAGTGCCAGGGTAGCGCCCAAGCCAGCTGGACCGGCTAGTAATGATGTCTAAAGAACAGATTCTCAGTTTATCTCTTGAGTTGTTAAAAGATAAGTTGTTATATCTCCTAGGATTCTTATTGCTTGTTAAGTTCCTTATTAGGACTCTTATCCCTAGTAGCAAGATGCAGCCGCCACCTCCTTTAAAAGGAAGCGGTGCCCAGTAAAAGAGGGCAATCAATAAAGATCAAGTTTAGTCAATAGGCGGAAGGTCTCCCGAATTGAGATCCGGTGATTGCTTCCGGCTAAGCAATATTTACCTGCCACCACGGCACCCTCCACTGAACCTCCACCTTCACAATCTTCTCGCCGCATCACATGCTTCTTTGCCTGAGCACATAACAGTAACTATGCCTAATAAAAGTCAAATCTTTAAGCAATGCGATGTGCTGCTTCATAATTTTAGATATTTTCATCGTTGAGTATTCATGTGTTTTTCCCTCATCCTCAGAGGCTGCAACAGAATTTGCTATATCACTTGTCCGGACAATGATTACCCAAGAATCTAGTAGCGTATCCGAGCTTTATAATGTTGTTGATGCGTTATCGAAGGTACGCCATTTTTGAGTAGATGTATAATGCTGGCAAGTCTTATCACTATGTATTTGGCTCGCTTATAAGTGGTAATATGTGCTATTTTGCAGCTTGCAATCAGGCCCGGTTCACCTGAATCATTGCAGCAGTTGATTGAGGTCGCAAGGAGTAATTTCAGCAATGCAGCTAGCTTCGCTGCCATGAAGGATGAAAAGGTTAGGCAGTCAAGGGATAAAAAGGTCTGTACATTGATAAATGGTCACAAGTATCTATGTTTCCAAAATTATATATATATTACTCGGTGATAAATTGCTTTTGAATGATGCAGGTTTTATCTATTAGTTCTTCGATGAATAAAGAAGAAAATAATGCTAATGACATTGCTTTGGCTGATGCTGTTGGTTTTCAGAACCAGGTATATGAAACACAGACTTAACTCTTTTTTTTCTGTGAAAACCATGCATCATACATTTTCTGCAGTAACTTTATTATGATCAAATACTAAAGATAGAACAATAAGTAATTATTTTCTTTATTGATCTAAGTGTTCGTTATTATGTCTTTTTAACCCTGGTGCTTGTTCTATTACCTCTATCTTCATTCCCTTTTTCTTATTTTGTATTTGCTTTTTTGCTTGTGGCACTTCACTATTGGAACTGTTTCTGAAAAAGCATTTGCTATACTAATTTCTAGTCTGAAAAGGTACCGTGAAAGGTACAGCATTGGTGGTGTACTGTACAGGATGATAATACGAATGATAACATCCATCTACTTCAGCATATGTGCAAATATCTTTATGTGCAAGCTAGTATGTAATCAACACAGTAGCATTTTTAGTCTTACACAATAGCATATTTTGTCTTACACAGTAGTTATACCTATAATTTATGGCTTTGTACAAGTGTAGCATATTTCTAGTACCCATTTGTTGCTAATTTGCTATAAAAATTGGGATTCTTCTGTTATGAATAGCACTTGTATTGATCACAAGGCCAACAGGCCAGAATATATACATGTACATGAGCGTACAAAAGCAAAGCCTATACAAGGCAATACCTATACAAGGCAAACTAGGATACTAGCAATCTCTATACAAGGCAATACATGATATTAGCAATCTTTATACAAGGTAATTTAGGATGCTATCTAATATCTTCCTTCCTAGATTAGGCCATGTTTTGTTCGGCTTTGGCTTTTTGGCTTTTGGCTTAAATCCTGGCTTTTTGATGGATTGAATGGTGTAGCTTATTGCTGGAAAGTGCGAAATACCCTTTAAGATTGTAAGGACTTTTCTTATATACTGATTTATCTAATACAAATGTTTCATACTTTTTTCACCGAATGTCATATTGAAAAACATAGATTAATCTTGAGATCAAACTTTATTCTGAGCATAATTATTTATCAACTTGAAACTCTTACTACATGGCAATTTTGAACTCTTATCAGACTGAAAATAGCATAACAATTCTGAACTCTCGTCAAACTAACTAAAAAACATATACTGAGAGGCTCGATAAGGCAGATTAGGTCGCCTTCTGCCCCGCCAGAACCGGCCACCTCCACCTGTCTCCCGCCATACCACCCTCCGGTCAGGTCGCCTCCACCCACGCCACACCAGATCCAGCGGCCTCCCGCCGCACTACAGCTAGATCTTTTCGGCTCCAACTGCGTCACGCCCGGACCCTGTAGTCTCCCGCTGCTCTAAGCTCAGGTTCGGCCGCCTCAACCCACGTCGCGCCGGATTTGGGTCGGTGGAGGAGGAAGGAGGCTGGGGACGATGAAGGAGGGAGAAGGTTGGGGACGGCAGAGACCGGAGCGGCGGAGGTAGAAGGCATGTCGCACAGGGAGAGAGAGGGAAGACGAGGAGAAATGAGATGGGAGAAGGATTCTTGAGTTTGTATATGATGGTATTTGGTGTGTAATTTTGGAGACTTCTAGTGGCAAAAGGATATTTCATCCCCAAAAAGCCCCAAAAAACACCTCTCACCTAGCTTTTGGCTTATAGTTATATGGAGGCTTTAGGCTTTTTTTAAGTCTGGCTTAAAAGTCAGTCATTTGTTTCGGCTTTGGCTTTTGCTTTTAAGCCAGTGAAAAAGCCGAAACAAACAGGGCCTTTGTTTGATTAGGAGATATTAAGATGTAGCTTGTAGGATGTTATTTCCATATAATATTCTGGTGTTAGTTGTAAGTTTAAGTTCTCTTTGCTCACTGGGGTTAGAGAGCTTATATGTCCTAGTCCTAGAATTCATATTGTCATATGCTTAATTTCCAAAGAAATCGACCTGGATTAGCGTACTACCCTTGTTGCTTTAGTTGCTAATATGTGCAGTACACATGGATGGTACAAGGACAATGTATCAAGTTTTGATATGAGGAACCACCAAATTATTTTTCAAGTAAACAATAAACTCATAATTGTTCAATGGAGCCAAAATACAGTTTTTAGTCAAGCAAAAGTTCCTGGAAAATAATCGTATTGCTTTGTATTAGAGAAAGTAAATCCATGGCTCTTCGGTAATTGATTTGCATAGACTTAAGAAAATTTTCTACGATTTGACTGTTTGAATTTGAACTTCATAAAAAGCTAAAGCGTTATTTGGTTGATGCACAGGTTGCAGTTTTATTCTCTGAGTGGTGTCACATATGTGATCATCCAACTATGGGTGATACATCATATAGTCATCACATTGTGCAGTTGCAACAGAATGGTTTGCTGAAGGGAGATGATTTGACCGACCGCTTCTTCCATATTCTCACGGTGATTCTTCTACCCCACTACCACTTTTCTACTGATCTACATTGATACTTGAGTGATATTCTAAAATTTTCCAGGAACTTGCTGTCGCACACACTGTAGTCTCTGAGCAAGTCATTGCTCCTGGTGGAATATCTCAGCAGCCAACCCAGCAGCTCCAGATTTCATATTTCTCAATTGATTCATATTCAAAGCTTGTGGCTTTAGTGGTCAAGGTACATTTAATGTCATTCTATGTATTTAAAATGTCTAAAGAAAACTATTTTGTCATTGCATTAAGCAAACAACATTTGCATGTGCATTATATTTATTTTAAGAAGTTATAATTGAATGTGCATTGCTGAAATTGAGCTTACTTGTACGGCAAGTCAAATGCTTTGTGTTCTTTCTTTGGCCCTTTTGGTTTTACGTTAGACTTGATAGGATTTAAATTTATTCACGCGGATATATTTATGTAAGGACATGCAAAATTGTGTGTTAGCTTGCAAAGTTCTGTAATATCCAAATATTGGTAGATATAGGGAAAAGAGTGTTCTATGCTTCTCAAAAATTTCATGATTATACTTGATTGTATTGACAATATAGAGTTTTGATAGGTACTTTCTGTTTTGGCACTTAAATGTTTCATAATCACGTGCCTTCCTTTCTTTGCTCCTGAATGCAATCAAATTTGATTATGAAATTTTGGGGAGTACTGGAACATCCTTTCCTCTATCCACAAATATTTCTAGAATGAAATATACACACAATTTACTAGATTAAACTAGATAGACCCATTACCTACGGGTATGCATATTCTGGACATTGTACTACATTGTCTTGTCTTCCTAGATTAAGCTATTTTTGATACATATTATGATAGCTTGGTTTTACAATATGGCAGCAGTAGACATGGGCCATTCCTTTTGTTGAAATTTCTTCTACCAATATGCATTGGAGATAAAAATGCCTTCCTTTCTGTTGAAGTGCTTTTATTTTATCAAGGAATCTTTTTGGACTTGTTTTTAAAGTGATATTAAAGTGATAGATGCTTATCAATCATTGATCAATCATAAACTTAATATGAAGAGCCTTTTGGGGGGTGTTCAATCTCTTTGTGATAAAGTATACCTACTTTTTTTTTATCTTCAGTACTCTGTGGATTCAGGAACAAATAAAGGCAGCCTTCTTCCTAAGGTCAGTGTTTACCCTTGTCAGTGACGCTCTTCAGGACTTCGGTATTTCTTAAAAGGTTTCCGTCACTGTTCTGTGCAGATTCTATCTGTAACAGCTAGGACCATTCAGAACGATGCTGAAGAAAAAAAAGATTCTTTCAACCCTCGGCCGTATTTTCGATTGTTTATAAATTTGCTAAGTGAGCTTACTACTACTGACCTCCAACATGATGGTGTTAATTTTCAGGTACACGTCATGTACATCTAACTTGGTTACACCAAGTTTATTTGCTAATGTAGTTTCAGAATTGCACAACTTATTTGCCCCACCTTTATATAACAAAAGTTAGATGTGCCAGGTTTTGACTGCATTTGCAAATGCTTTCCATGTGCTACAACCCTTGAGAGTTCCTGCATGGAGGTTTGTCATGTCCTTTTTTTACTAGTCAGTTTTCTCATTCGTTGTGATTGCCTTCTCCTCCTTATTGTTTCATGCTTCATGGGTACTAAATAATATGCTCCTTCCAACGCCTAGTGTTCAATTGAAGTTCTCAAATGCTAGGATGCCCAGATATGCCGATACTAATACGGATACGTCATTTCCCTAAAAATGCTGACACGGGGATACATGTGTGTGTAGAAAAATTACCTTCTACTCCCAGGAGTTACTCCCACATATGAAATACCACCTAAATGAACTTAAAATACCCTTTTATCACGTTAGGTACACCTATATACTAATTTTAAGATACTCCAATATGAAACATGAAAAAAATTGCAAGGCAGTACATAGTTTTTAGCATATTTTGCAAATACCTTTATACGTGCACATAAAAAGGAGTATGTCTGAAAAATATGCATACCACCTCTGAAAAAATTTAAATGTCACCTAGCTAGCCTTATATACTCGTGTATTACACGTACATACCCTTCGTTGCACATGATACTCCCTATGTTATGAGATAGGGTATAGGGAGTAACTACTCCCGGGAGTAGAAAAGAGGCTTCCTACACACGCACACACATGAGATATGGTATATCATACACAAAATAGACATAAAAGAGACAATAACAAAGAAAATAAACAAGCAAATGGGCTAGATCATCTCGAAGGCCCATTAGCTCATAGCAAGTAGCTTAGGGCATATAGTCTACTGCTGCCCTCAAACATCTCCATAATTGTGCGCTTCTATTCCTGCCAGCCGCAGTCATATGTTTTGCCTCCTAGCCACTACTGTCCTTACCATCTTCTGGCTGCCTGGGAATATATCACGCTACCATAGTCAAGAGGGACGAGGAGTACTAGCAGCAGGACTCACCGTGCGTGAGGACCAATGGCGCCGTCACGTTGACAGGGAGAGCGATGTCTCATGCCACTGTTTACAGGGGGAGAGGAATATTGGCGTGGTAGCCCGAGAGGAGGGGGGAGCAGGGGCGGTGGTGTAGGGAGTGAGAAGGGACTATGGGATAGGAATAAACAATTCATGTGTCTTCTTCTGAGCTAGTAGAGGTATTATAGTTGAGAGGTATTAGAGAA
The DNA here is from genome assembly GCA_036346375.1 of Guadua angustifolia. Lineage (NCBI taxonomy): Eukaryota > Viridiplantae > Streptophyta > Magnoliopsida > Poales > Poaceae > Guadua > Guadua angustifolia. The sequence continues at coordinate 20,547,918 of CM070518.1, read as the reverse complement.
GTATCGTGCAAGTATCAGAAATTATTTTCTTCTTTTTGAACAGATAAGTATCCGATATGGTATCCAATACCAATACATCGGTTTTCTGAAGTATTTGAGTAACATAGCTCAAATGTTTATATTCACTACCAATTTTTGCTTTGCATTCTATGAAATGATGCTTAGTATTTGTGTGTTCCTGCAATGCAAATTAAAAAATATGCGTGATAGCGGAAAATAGTGAGCTGTTTGGGGTGAGGAATGGTCTAGTCCTAGAATCATCAGATCCTAATTGTGAACCTAACCTTCTTGTTTTGTTTGAGGTATAATGTGAGTTACTCCATCAGCATGCCATTCCAATTTCCACAGGGTCACAATTCCATTAGAAGATGAGAAATAAGGCCAAGCAACAAAATTGTGGATGCCCCCATGATGGGCGAACCATCCTAGGATGACTTTAGTCCCTAAATCGATTGAGAACTGTCGAAGAAATAACATAAATGTTTACAATAAATGATGGAATATTCTTATTTTAAAAACTTGAAAAACACAGTTTGCTACGTGGATCAGTGCAGAGTGATACACTAATGGTTACATATGATAATCCTCCTCGCCCTAATTCCCTCCCACACATCCACTTTTTTATGCTTCTAAAATTTTGAAGTTATGGAATTGGTGTGGTAACTATGATATTTGTGTCTGCTAACTCTATATCACTATAAAGTTCTGTTGCTCGTTAACTAATTACATATTTCTACTGTAGTTTTGCTTGGCTTGAGTTGGTAAGCCACAGAAGCTTCATGCCAAAGTTATTGATGTGCAATTCACAAAAAGGCTGGCCATTCTTCCATAGGTTACTTGTTGATTTGTTTAAATTCATGGAACCATATTTAAGAAATGCTGAATTGGGACAACCCGTAAGTTTGGTTCCTGCATTTTCCGTTGCAGCTGTCTAGTACATTGTGTGTTGCATTCTAATATACTGTAATAATATTCTTTCTTTGTAGATTCACCTTTTGTACAAAGGAACTTTGAGGGTGCTACTTGTGCTACTGCATGACTTCCCTGAATTTCTTTGCGACTATCACTTCAGTTTCTGTGATGTGATTCCCCCAAGCTGCATTCAAATGCGTAATGTTATTCTTAGTGCTTTTCCACGCAATATGAGACTTCCAGATCCCTCTACTCCTAACTTGAAGGTACTTGCTAGCTGTGAAGATATAATACTAGCATACTCCTGCCAAGATTTTATGTGTTTAATCAGCTCGAACTGCTTCTTTTAACACAGATTGATCTGCTAGCTGAGATTTCAATAGCTCCAAGAATCATGTCTGATGTGGAAGGTGCGTTAAAGGCAAAGCAAATGAAGGTTCAGGTTGACGAGTACCTCAAGGTGACAATTATCACTGCTGTTGTACTGTATGCACTTATTATACTTCTGCATTTCTCTGGCGTAAGGATGGGTTAATGTGTAGAAAACTCTGTATTTCTCTAATTTAAATTGACTATATATATAATGTCTCTCGTTTGCATTCTGGCAGAGACCAGAAGGCTCCTCCTTAACTGATTTGAAGCAGAAGTTACTGCTACCTCAAAACGAAGCAAATGCTGCTGGGACTCGTTACAATGTTCCTCTGGTTAATTCTCTTGTCCTCTACATTGGCATGCAGGTCAGTTTGTAAATCTTCCACTTGATCGTGATATTCTTCTAATGATTTTTTTTCTTTTGGATTCTATAAAATGAGTAGGCCTAATCTGTACCAAGGTTTTTAAGTTTGTTTTTGTTCAACATAACCTTTTCCCTATTGTTGCTTGTTCTGTATTATGTTGTTGTCAATCCTATGGAGTGCCCATGCTGTGCTTGACATGTTTGAAGACTCTAAGCTGGTATGTAAATTATAAATGCAGGCTGTGCAACAATTGCAGCATAACAAGGCGAATGCATTAGCAACGGCGCAGCAAATGAATCAAAGTCCTTCATTGGATATTTTTCAGATTGAAACAGCTACTGAGTTCTTCAGAAATCTTATAATGAATATGGATACAGAAGGCCGCTACATCCTCCTCAATGCGATTGCCAACCAGCTGCGCTATCCAAATAACCATACTCACTACTTTTCCTTCATCATTCTATACTTGTTTGCCGAGGCAACGCAGGTACGATGATTTCCTCATTCTGTTTTTATGTGTTGGTTGTCATAGTGTCATTTGCACCCACGTGATATCTACTACTGATTACACAATTGAAACTCGCAGGAAATTGTCCAGGAGCAGATAACCAGAGTCCTTTTAGAACGCCTAATAGTTAACCGTCCTCATCCCTGGGGATTACTTATTACTTTCATTGAGCTGATAAAGGTATGGTACCCGTGACCGCTTAAAAACCTCTATGCATGTGTGGAGAAATTTTGGCACACACCAGTTCTAATACAGCGTTTTTGTAGAACCCACGCTATAGCTTTTGGGCTCGATCCTTTACACGCTGTGCACCTGAGATTGAAAAGCTGTTTGAGTCTGTTGCGAGGTCGTGTGGAGGAAAAGCTGCGGACGACGGAGTTGCTCTCCCGGATGGCGGCCATTAAAGGACACTGATATGTTCAATCAGTTGTCTGTGCATTTAGGATTGTCGATTACTGACTGGAATTGTGTATTTTGGACAGTAGTATTTTGACTGGAACAATGTGGTTCTGCACACTAAGTTTTCCATTGCGTTCGTACCTCTAGATGCTAGACAGACATGCTCAAATGGGTGGCCTGGTACGGCCTGGTCTGATTAAAAATTGGCACGGCCTGTTTTGGTTCGACTAATAAATGGGTAATATGCTGTGTCGGCCCACGGGTCGAGGAGTTGGCCTAAGCATGGCCTGTGGGGCTAATAGGCCGTGCTGTGCCAGCATAGGTCTGACAGACTGTGCCAGCCTGTAAGCGCCAAAAGAATTAAAAAAATGTGAAAAAAATAGAAAAATAGGAAAAATATGGAAAAATTTAGAAAAAATATGAAAAAATCAGAAAAATGAAAAAAATTAGAATAATTATAAAAACTCGAAGGATGCAGATAAATTAAGAAAGAGCTAAAATATGAGATAAATTCTAAAATGAGACATAATTTGAATTAAATAATGAGCTTTATTGATGTTTGGTTGTCTCATTAAAAACTTTGTCAAGTAAAAACTTAATACGAGAAAATTTTGGTAAAGAAAAAAGAATACAGTCTATAGCTCAGTGATACAGGAAAAAAAGTGTAGATTACAATTATCCTTATTATCTAGATAAAGATTTTTGAATGTCTCTGTCAGTTTTAACATTTTCTGTAGTATGTTGAGCTTGTTGATCAATTTGTTCCCAATCTTTTACAATGAAAAGTACTTTCACCATCTCACTTGTCAAATTTGTTTCTCTCCTTGATTATTCTTCCGAATAGACCAAAAGTAGACTCCGAAGAAACTGTGAAGACAGGAACTATTAACACACATCGTGCTAATATAGAAAGCATTGGATATGTTATCTTGTGCTTGTGCCACTATTGCAAAATGTTGAAGTTCTCTTACTGCTCTTGGTAGTTGACAGTGTCGCTATTAAAATAAGTAGCTAACTCCCTACCACTTGATGTACCCGTACTTGTCGTTGTTGTAGTCGAACTTCTTGAAAAAGAGCCATTTGCACCCCATATCTTTTTCTACGTAGTTTTCTTCTTACCTGTTGTGGGTGCTGGTGGAGGTCGCTATATGCGAACTCCAGCAAACTTTCGATCATACTTATCATAAACTTGAGATAAGTTAACATGAATATTTAAAAAATAACTAGAATAGTTAGTACCTACCGCATCATTTAGAAGTGAAAGAATATTAGAGAATCCTCAAACTTTAGCTCTAGGATCTAAAATAAATGCAAATGCATATAACATAGGAATTTCTTGCTAATATTTAAAAAATTTAGTTTCCATAGCATAAATAACTTCACGCAAGATATTATCATTTTTGTGGCTCTTTAAATGGGTAACAATTTCTAAAATATGATAGAGATGTTGCATAATAAACTCCAGATAAAGAAACAATTGATTCAAAAAAAGTTCTAACAAAGACAGTAAGTATTTAGCAATATATCAACGTTGCTCTGTGAGTAGCGGTTGACCATCTCATTGCGATAATTATTATAATGTTTAATCAAATCTCTAGTTGTTGTCTGTCTAGAAACTATAAAAAAACTAAAATTATTAGCGGTCCCAATATAGTTTAAACGAAGATCTTGAGAAGCAATTAAACAACAAAGAGATTCACAAGCTACCTCAGGATTGTAGTCGTAGCTACATACCATATCGCCGGGGTTGTACTGCAGCTACGATTGTCTCAAAGCCATACCCACTTTTTTTCTATAGCTCTCAGCATGCCTCTTTAAGTGCTCCGGTATAAGGACGAAGATGCCGACTAGAGGGGAGTGAATAGGCGGCTTTTAAAAATTACTTGTATGAATCTCTACAATTAAATTTATCTCCAGATACCCTTATGCCAAACCTTAACAATAATTAATGCGAAAACGACATACTAAGGTTTTGACAATCAAAACCTAAATTCTCTAGGCTCACTATGTGTACTAACTAATTTTGTCTCTAACAATAAATTGCAATCCTAAATACTAGCAATTAAACAATTTAATTCTATGAATATAAATTGCTTGAATATAAATAAAGAATTTAATGCAAGCACAAGGGACACGATACTTTTTACCATGATGTTCGGAGACTTGTCGGTCTCCCTTAATCCACGTTGAGGTTAGCCAAACGAATTGGACCGGCTCTATAAATTGAGCACTCTCCTCAAATCCACCAGTAGTTGCTCTTTCCCCCTCCGGGTCGATAAGCATCGACCTTCACAACTTTGCTGGGGCTTCTCACAACCTCTGTTGAGAGCTCCCGTGCACGACGCCTCCACACGTCGTCTAGGTGTCGGCAAATACCAAGAGTAACAAACCAAACCCTTCCGCTTGAACTTCACCTAGGGCAACATATGCACTCTAGTGACCTCCTAAGTGCAACACATGCACTAGGATCCTCCTCAAGTGCAACACAAACACAAGAGGCTCTCAATCCACTTTCTAATTGCAACACATGCAATTAGGGCTCACTCTTAGCTCAAAAGACAAATGGAAGAAGGCAACACATGCATTTCACTCCCACAAACGCCTAAATGAACCAACAACCACAAATACCAGCCCTTAGCATCCTTTTATAACCCCCAAGAAATCTAGTCGTTTGGGGGCAAATTGGACAAAATCAGCATTTTTTAGTACTACTGCACTTTTAAGGCTGGTAGTACCGGCTTCCAGGGCAACGGCTCGAAATCTAGCCATTGCACAGGAAACTAGGTACTACCGCAGGCAAAAGCCCGGTAGTACCGCTCGAGCAGTAGTACTAGCCTCCACAGGCGGTACTGCTGGTCTCAAGTCACTTCCAGAGCAATCTCTCTGGAAAATAACTATCAGCGGCTTAGGCCCGGTACTACCGCACCTCCGGTAGTACCGCCCATTGACCGGGTAGCTCCGGCTTTCAAAAAACCGAGAAAACGCGCTCTTCTGAAAAATAACTACCGGTTTCACGCGTGGTACTATCGGAGGTCGGTAGTACCAGCTCCCAAACAGCGGTACTACCAGCCCTACGGTAGTACCGGCTTTACACTTGTGGTACTGCTGGGTTTTCAGATAAAATTAGATTTCACAAAAAATCTTTTCTTTTCAAATCAACCATTAATAAGGATTGATTTTTTGAGTCATGTGATGATCAACACACGATCAAACAATTTGCAGAATATATTTGCAAACCCAATTCACATGTTCCAAAAAATCGCATTAAACTCTAACTTATTTGCAAAACACATTCGCAAATAAACTACAAACTTATGCGATCAATTCTTTGACCATGTAAGGATTAACACATGATCCTGACACTTTACAAAACACATTTGCAAATGCCAACACATGCTCTAGGATTAAAACCCATAACCTCTAATTCATTCGCAAAACACATTTGCAAATAACAACTCTAACCACTTAAAAGCACATCTTGCAAATTCTGACAAGCCTGCTGTTTGAATTATTTGATTCTTGATTTTGAATTTTCTGGGGTTCCTAATTAGGTTCCAATTTTCTAAAAAATTTTATATGTGCTTCCGTGGGTTTTTGGATATCACTATAAAATTTCCAGGTGATTATATACTCTATATAATTTATAAATATTTTGATATTGTTTTTGCTGAATTTATCTTGCCACTATTTTAAATTTTCCAAATGCATCAAATGAACTTGTAATTTTCTAAAAAATTTCATGTTGATTCCCTACATATTGTGGATTATGTGGTAAAATGTTAAATAGGTGATATGGTTTGTACAAAATTTAATAATTTGGGCATTAGTACTATTCTTACTTGAAGCTTTAAATGTGTTCAAACTTCTTTAAGACTCAACAAGGAGATTCTGGAGATATCCTGAATCTTGAATAAAATTTTTTCAGATTTTGTTATTATATTATTCTAGTTTCCATAGTTTATAAATCAAAATCAAGTGCTAAAATGATTCTCCATGAGACCAAAAATCCAATAAATCCAAGAAATGACAAAAAATCGAGAATAAAAATTACATTGTAATTTTGAATTTCATATTTTATTAATTTATATTTTTAAGAATGTTACAGACAGACCGGGAAATAGACAGGAATTCTTGGAGAGTTATGAAATAACCCAAAATTTTCGAAAATAAATTTCATTTGGCTTTTGTTATTTATCTGGAATTTATTTGGATTTTTCCCGAATTTATTTCGAATTTATCCAGCCTAAATCAAAAACTTTCCTTTTCGGGAAAGTCTTCCCTTTTCCGCTTTCCTTTCCCATCCGAGGCGCCTTCCTTCGGTTCGCGCCTCGGCGTTTCGCTTCCTCGCTTGCCCAAAATTCAAGACCCGTCTCCCTCACGCTGACGCTATCGACCAGTAGACCAGCGTCGCCCTTTTTCTTCCTCGCCGCGCCCTCTGCCCAATCCGATCCGCCGTGACTTAAATGGTTGGAGCCTCTCTCTGCTACACTAGCCTGCACGCCAACCGTCCCAACATCTGTTTCATCCCATCGCCATCGCACCGCTTGTGTGTAATCTTCTCCTCCACCGCACCTCCTCATCCGCCGCCCTGCACTCCAACCGAGGGCTCGCGTTCTCTTTTTTGCTTGCGCAAAGGCTGCTCCCATCGCCGCATTTAATCCTCCGCTCGTTTTGTCCTTCGCCACTGATTACCCACCACGTCCTCTCTCTCCCCCACCTGCTCCCTCTCCTCCTCATGGCAAGACGCTATTTAAATCCTGAGCACCGCCATTTCCACACTCCCGAGCTCCCCACATCGTGCCCAACCCATTTCCCTTCATTTTCCCTCTGGGCGCCTCCGCTTGCCGCACCAAGCTTCTCCCCATCTCCGGTGGATCTCCGACGCCAAGCCTCTCCAATCACTCCCTCCCCATCTCTCCACTCCCCGAACTCACCTTAAGCTCCTCGTCCTTCTCCACCATTCCATTTGGCCGTAGTCGCTTCATCGCCAATCCGGAGTCGTCTTCCTCGCTCCAGTGCTTCTCGTCGCCCGCCGCCTCCCTTACTCTTCCGCCATTTTCAATCGCCATCAGATTCGCCAGTGAGCCCTCTGCCTCACCGCTACTCCATTTGTTCCCCGAACCATCGTTCGCCGTTTATGCTTCATCTTCTCCTTGCGTGAAATCCTCTCCGCCGCTTCCTTGCCCTATTTTCCCACATCGCTTCTAGGTGGCTCCGCTTACCACCTCGCCTTTGTGTCCTTGACGGCCCGTCCCCACTAGTCGGCCACTCTCTCTCGCTCTCTCTGCGCTCTCAAGGCCCAGCGTCGGCGCCTCGCCCGGCAGTGACACCCGCCTTGTCGTGTGGCGCCTCAGTGGGCTTCGCTCGCCCATGCACGCGCCATGGGTTTGAATATCTGGCTAATCTTGTCGCGGCCGCCAGAAAAAGTCCTTTTTCTTTTCGTTTTGGTTTTTAAATTCTATTTTCGGATTTAAAAACTAAATAAAATCCGAAAGTGCAATTTAAATACCAGAAAAATTCCCAAAAATCCCCAAAAATCCAAAAATGCCAAAAATACATTTTCTTGACCGATTCGAGCCGCTTAGTCCAAAAATGATCCCCGTTTCACCATACCAAGTCCAGAAAATTTCAAAAATACCCCTGAGCTCCGATCCGGCCATTTCTCCCTCGATTTTCCTTTCCATTGCTTTTTCTTTATTTAGTTTTATTCGTTTATTTATTGTTTGCGTTTTCTCGCTAGATCCGAACATCAACGCAACCGTTGGCACGAATCTCGGAAGCGGAAGCGGTACAAGGAGCCGTCGCGAGCAAGCGCGTCGTTGAAGCCGACCGACATCGACCACTTTCTTTTAAGCGAACCCTCGATCACGCAAGGCAAGCCACACTCCTTGAACATGTTGAACCCAGGTTCCACTCAAGATTTATGTATATTTCTTGTATTGCATTATTTTTGTTATTTTAGAAAACTAGAAAATGTGGTAGTTTGAATGACATGATTAGATACAACCCATTGTTGAACCCGTTGTTATGCCTTAATTCCTTTTAACCCTAAGATACAAAATAATGAACCCTCGTAGATGTAGCAATTCATACAATTATTACTTTTAGACAAATGCTTGAAATCTCCGAGAGATGGCTTGGATAATGTTGGTTTTATAAAATTGCTACTTAGAGGGGACGACATTAGGCGGACCACGGAAGGTGGATGCCGGCCCAATCCCCAACCGATGACGAAGCCAATGGATGTGATGTGGTGGTGGTACAGTTGATACCAATGGATTGTGGTATGTCATTTGGCTAAGTCTTTGGCATTTAAGGACCGACGTCTTGGGCAAAGAAAATAACTTCAGATTCCGCTCAACCACAGGTTGGGTCGGTCAGCTCTGTTGGCCTGATCCACGTAGCCCGGTATATTGCCTTTTTCCCTTGTAATGCCTACAGGCGAGACCCATTCGCTGTGGAAGGAATGGGTAGCAACGTGGTAGGGTGTGAAACGGAATGAAGAGGCCATTCGGCGATTTCTAGCGATGAGGTGTCCACTTTGTAACGAGCGCAAATCCCATCCCGCCCGTGGGATCTGGGAATCTTGTGGGCACAAACAACCCTCTTGGGTAGGAGCTAAAGAGGGAAATTCAATGAAAGGTTATGTTAATCTCGGTCGGCCGCATGCATAAAAGTTGCGTGTTGATCTATAGTGGCACTCACGTAGTAGATATCTTGTGGGTAAAGTGAGCACCTCTGCAGAGTGATATCAATGGTATTCAATACGCAGTGCTTCCTGTTAATGAAGTGAGTTAATTTAGGGTGATACCTATAAGCTGCGCCTGTAGCTTTTATGACTAAAACTTGTCGTGAAGGTGAACTTTGCAAGATAAACCCCCCATGAATTATATTGCTATTTATGATTTGTGTTTCAAATGTAAAATGAAAACGATATTGACAACTTGCATCCACAATACTTAAAACACATGCCTACCTTTGTTTATTCCTCGCATGTAATATTCGAATTTCCGTGTGGTTTGTTGAGTGCGGTTGTGTACTCACCCTTGCTCCCAATTCCCCTCCATAGACTTCCTTTGAAGATGGCGAGCTCAGACGGCCGTAGATGACGATGTTATTTTTGTTTTGGAGGCCTTGATCTATCTGCTCAAGCGTTTCTGTGGGTGTTACGTAATGTATTCGGTGCCACCAAGACCTTTTGTAAAACCTTGGCGTTAGGCCCTATTTCATCTATAAAATGTTCAGCATTTGCTCTTTTATCAAGCAATGTACACTTGGTTACCTCTGACTAAAATCACAGGTAGTCAGCAAAAGGTATTTATCGCACCCTCGAAAAGGCGGTCCGTCACAAGTGGTATCAGAGCTTGACTTGACCAGTAGATCAAGACCTTAAGGTGGTTTAGAAATTGTTTTTCAAAAAGGCTATTTAAACTTAAACAAAATCAATTGCAAAAAAAAAATATATAAGCATATTTGCTATCTTCTTCTTCTCACCTCCTTCTGCCTTACCTAAATCTCTGTTTCCAAAAAGTGGTTTAAGATTTTCTATTCTCAACTGACTTCAAAATTTCCGTGTTAGCAGATGACGCATAGGTTTTCCTCATCCCTAGAAAGTCTCGATAGTTGCTTTTGGGTGGTAGACCTGACCCAGCTCGTCGACAGCAAGGAGTTTCCGCCGTAGTAGATCGCTAGCCTTAGATCTTACCCCTTTGTCGTAATAGGTCTTTTGGTAGTGTAACATGGGTCGATTGGACCTTAAGATTTGCACAGAGTATGATTCCATAATCTATAAAACTAAGTTCCTCGAACTCCGTTATTTTGTGTTATCCTAAAATACCTGTATAACCTTACCAAACTCAACAGCTCCTTCCCTTCGTCTAAGTCCTTACCTATTCATTCTACTCTTACCCCAAACTCTAAATCTTACTTGCCTTCTACTTGCCTAAAAACTGCTTCTGCGAAGACCGAATAAGAATCGAGATTGAACCGGATGGCGAGTCGGACCGCACCAAATCTCAAATGAGGAAGCGAGAATCAACGGAAAATCCAACCAACATAGCCCAAGTGTTGGCCATAATGGAAAAGAATAGGCATCGAGCGAGATCGCGAGACTCAACCGATGAAACAAATATTAGACCACTCACTTAACTAGACCACATGGACACCCTCACGGTGATTACTGTACGCCAGATGGAAAGGTTGTAAAATCAAGATGGTCTGCTTTACAGAAAACAAAACCACCTGTCTTTTCAAGTTCAGCAAAACCACTCGCTGCGGATGATTGGATCAGGGACATTCAACGGAGACTCAACGCGGTTCAATGCTCAGACAGAGAGCAAGTGTTATACGCCTCCCACCTACTACAAGGACGAGCTGCCACCTGGTGGATGAACTTTCAAGCACAGAAATCCGGACGAGAAACCACATGGTCAGAATTTGAAGAAGCATTCAGAAAAGCCCACATCCCCGAAGGTTGGATGGCAGCGAGAAGGAGAGAATTTTTGGCTCTCCGCCAAGGTGGGAGATCAGTCTTGAAATACCTCCATCACTTCAATCAACTCGCACGATATGCCCCCGAAGAAGTGAATACCGAAGCCAAGAAGATGGAGAGATTCTACACAGCCTCTGAGAAAATTTGAAATTCCATATCGCGACGCTTGACTTCAAAGACTTGACAACAATGGTAGACAAATTAATAATTACCGAGAAACCCGGACGACTTGGAGAATACTCGGAAAAGGAAGGCACAAGAGATCTGAGAACCCAATCTTGCCAAGGATGCAAATGCCGATTTACTCCCAATTCCCTTGCTAAAAGACCATTGCAGGAGAGCGAACCGATGCCTACTATGCCTCAACCCAAGAAAGGGAAGTGCTTCAATTGCAAAGGAAATCATTATGCGGAAGATTGCCCCCATAAGACCGCTCTCTGTTTTCACTGCGGACAGATAGGACATATCCGGCATCGCTGCCCTAAGAAGCATATACCATCCCATGTGGCCAAGGCTCAAACATTCAACTTTACCTCGGCAGACCGACAGACTGTGCCATGTCAGCCGCCAGAACAACAGCAAAAGAGGCAACAAGGAAGGGCACTATTCGAGACCGAACCAAACCCCAATGCCCCGAGAAGCTCGACAAACCATGTGTCCACCGAAGAAGCTGCGGAGACCGCAGACGACATCAACAAGGAGCTCCAAGCTCAGTCACAGCAAATGTAATTCTTAGTCAGGGTGCCCCACTTTTGTTCTCATTGGATTACGAAGAATGGTTAAATACCACTATTGCCCGCTCTTTTGCATCTCGAAAAATCTCTCAAGGCTTGTTAGCAACTCGATACAAGTGTAATGATCTCATGTCGACCCTTCGAGGAATTAAGATCAAAACCGGTTTATTGATAATAAAAGGATTGATGTTGTCCTAAGAAGGAATTCACTATGCCAACATAAGGCAATATTGAATCTGTCAAAAGAATCGCCCTTGTGCGTGACCAAGGATAAGAAGTAACTGTGCAGACAGACCCGAGTGAGTGAAAAGCATATACAGAAACACCCTCACCTCCGAAATAGCCAAAATACCGATCATTCAAGAATACCCGGACGAACTAGCTTGAAGAATGATTCACCTTACCATAAGAAACCCGACAGAAATAAAAGCGATCTCGGAAGAATCAGTAATTCCATTGGAATCAACCAAACCTTGGAACCAGTCAAGCCGGTCGTCGATAAAATAGAGGAATTCAAACAATGACAAAAGAGATGATGATTATCAACCCTCTTGGAAGGTGAACCGAGAATATACTACACTCGTAACTATATATATGTAATAATAAGGATATAAGAGGATTGATTTTGACAAAGAAAGTGGCGAGGATGTTACATGCGTTATGATATGCGGAAGAGTTAAGAGTGACCATTAAAAGACCACCAGTCTACTGCAACCACATCCGATCATGGACAGGAATAGGATAAGATCGGAATGAACTTCATCACAGGAATGCCTGAAAGTTAAACCGAAGGTTTGATGATTGATTAAATGGCCATTGACAGGTTGACCAAGGTAATCCACCCCATTGCAATTAGACAAACTTACGGCAGAAATGAAGTTCAGGAAGATATTTATGATAAGATTGGAAAGAAATTCCGAAGGAAGTAGTGTCAGAACCAGAGACCCATGTCACCACCGAAAATTTTGGAAAAGATTTTCCCCGAGCCAAGAGGGCGAAATTAACCTTTAATGAAGCATATTTCAGTGAAATTTGGTGACCGAGACCGAAGTACCGACCAAATATTAAAAGTGTGCTCAGGAGATCATTAAAGATGTCACCTTTCAAAAACCCTTTTTGAAAGAAAGTCTTGAAGTCGATTAGGATTGCAACAAAAAGCTATACGGACACGAGAACAAAAGGATGTCGGTCACCGAATGAAGACCTTGTCTATTTAGGAGTGAGGCCCCAAGCGATTACACGATTCCAAGATTAAGGAAGAATTATGCCCGATATATTGGACAATATCAAATCCTCGGTACAATTAGAGTAATGACGCAAATCACCATCATACGAGTCAACAGGACCCACGAAATTTCAGAGTTCCACTCGGGAATACCTTCGACGGCCAAACAGACCAACCGCAGTTAAAAGGATTGGACCTGCTGAAAGACCTACCTCATCACAAGTGGTATATCTTATCGCAAGCAGTATCTCCAGATTTTCGAGACAACCGAAAGACAGCTCAGAGACAAGGATGTCAGAAAGTGCAGAGGATGCAGAGTATAGCCGAGAGTTTATTTTTAAGGAATCCAGAAAAAAAAAAAGAATCGGGACCGCAGCAGAAATTCCCCAACTTACGCCCCTAGGACGAGTAAATCTCGGGGACGAGATTTATTTTAAGGGGGGTAGGTTGAAATAACCCAAAATTTTCGAAAATAAATTTCATTTGGCTTTTGTTATTTATCTGAAATTTATTTGGATTTTTCCCGAATTTATTTCGAATTTATCCAGCCTAAATCAAAAACTTTCCTTTTCGGGAAAGTCTTCCCCTTTCGCTTTCCTTTCCCATCCGAGGCGCCTTCCTTGGTTCGCGCCTCGGCGTTCCGCTTCCTCGCTTCGGCCCAAAATTCGCGGCCGTCTCCCTCACGCTACCGACGCCAAATTTCACCAGCGCGTCGCCTGTTTTCTTCCTGCGCCGCCCTAATCCCCGTCCGCAGCGGCTTTGCCCAATGGTTGGAGCCTCTCTCTGCTACACCGCGCCGTCGTCGACCGATCCCGACATCTCTGTTCCATCCCATCGCCTTTGCCGCCTGTGGATGGCGGCGCCGTCTTCTCCACCGCGCACCTCCTCATCCGCCTGCACCCAACCGGAGGAGACTCGCGTTCTCCTTTGCGCCAAGAAAAGGTGCTCCTTCACCGCATTTAATCCTCCGCTCGTTTTGTCCTTCGCCACTCGATTACCCCACCACGCGTCCTCTCTCTCCCCACTTTGCTCCCTCTCCCTCCTCATGGCGCTATTTAAATCCTGAGCACCGCCATTTCCACACTCCAGGCTCCCACATCGTGCCCAACCCATTTCCCACTTCATTTTCCCTCTGGGCGCCTCCACTTGCCGCTGCCCAAGCTTCTCCCCATCTCCGGTGGATCTCCGACGCCAAGCCTCTCCAATCACTCCCTCCCCATCTCTCCACTCCGAACTCACCTTAAGCTCCTCGTCCTTCTCCACCATTCCATTTGGCCGTAGTCTTCATCGCCCGAATCCGAGTCGTCTTCCTCGGCTCCGTGCTTCTCCGTCGCCCGCCGCCTCCCTTACTCTTCCGCCATTTTCAATCGCCATCAGATTCGCCGTGAGCCCTCCGCCTCACCGCTACTCCATTTGTTCCCAGAACCATCGTTCGCCGTTTTGCGCTTCATCTTCTCCTTGACCGCGAAATCCTCTCCGCCGCCGCCGCCCTATTTTCCCACATCCTTCTTGTGGCTCCGCTTACCCGCCTCGCCTTTGTGTCCTTGTGACCCCGTCCCCACTAGTCGACCACTCTCTCTCGCTCTCTCTGCGCTCAGACTTGCGTCGGCCGTCTCTCGCGGCCGTTGACAATGACCCCGCCTTGTCGGTATGCGCCTCAGTGGGCTTAAGCTGCGCCCATACCGCAGCGCCATGGGCTTTGAATATCTGGCAGCTCTTGCGCGACCGCCAGAAAAATCCTTTTTCTTTTCGTTTTGGTTTTAAATTCTATTTTCGGATTTAAAAACTAAATAAAATCCGAAGTGCAATTTAAATACGGAAAAATTCCCAAAAATCCCCAAAAATCCAAAAATGCCAAAAATACATTTTCTTGACCGATTCGAGCCGCTTAGTCCAAAAATGATCCCCGTTTCACCATACCAAGTCGAGAAAATTTCAAAAATACCCCTGAGCTCCGATCCGGCCATTTCTCCCTCGATTTTCCTTTCCATTGCTTTTTCTTTATTTAGTTTTATTCGTTTATTTATTGTTTGCGTTTTCTCGCGCTAGATCCGACATCAACGCAACCGTTGGCACGAATCTCGGGCAGGAAGCGATACAAGGAGTCGCGAGAGCAAGCGTCGTTCGCCGAACCGACATCGACCACTTTCTTTTAAGCGAACCCTCGATCACGCAAGGCAAGCCACACTCCTTGAACATGTTGAACCCAGTTCCACTACAGTACTTATGTATATTTCTTGTATTGCATTATTTTTGTTATTTTAGAAAACTAGAAAATGTGGTAGTTTCGAATGACATGATTAGATACAACCCATTGTTGAACCCGTTGTTATGCCTTAATTCCTTTTTAACCCTAAGATACAAAATAATGAACCCTCGTAGATGTAGCAATTCATACAATTATTACTTTTAGACAAATGCTTGAAATCTCAGAGATGGCTTGGATAATGTTGGTTTTATAAAATTGCTTACTGTGAGGGGGACTGACATTAGGCGGACCACGGAAGGTGGATCTGCCCAATCCCCAACCGATGACGGCCAATGGATGTGATGTGGTGGTGGTACAGTTGATACCAATGGATTGTGGTATGTCATTTGGCTAAGTCTTTGGCATTTAAGGACCGACGTCTTGGGCAAAGAAAATAACTTCAGATTCCGCTCAACCACAGGTTGGGTCGGTCAGCTCTGTTGGCCTGATCCACGTAGCCCGGTATATTGCCTTTTTCCCTTGTAATGCCTACAGGCGAGACCCATTCGCTGTGGAAGGAATGGGTAGCAACGTGGTAGGGTGTGAAACGGAATGAAGAGGCCATTCGGCAGTTTTCACAACAGTAGGTGTCCACTGTAACCAGGGCGCAAATCCCATCCTGGCCCGTGGGATCCTGGGGTACTGTGGGCACAAACAACCTACTGGGTAGGAGCTAAAGAGGGGAAATTCAATGAAAGGTTATGTTAATCTCGGTCCGGCCGCATGCATAAAAGTTGCGTGTTGATCTATAGTGGCACTCACGACCGTAGATATCTTGTGGGTAAAGCTGAGCACCTCTGCAGAGTGATATCAATGGTATTCGAATACGCCGTGCTTCCGGTTAATGAAGCTGAGTTAATTTAGGGTGATACCTATAACTGCGCCCCTGTAGCTTTTATGACTAAAACTTGTCGTGAAGGTGAACTTTGCAAGATAAACCCCCCCATGAATTATATTGCTATTTATGATTTGTGTTTCAAATGTAAAATGAAAACTGATATTGACAACTTGCATCCACAATACTTAAAACACAGGCTTACCTTTGTTTATTCACGCATGTAATATTCAGAATTTCCGTGTGGTTTGTTGAGTACGGTTGTGTACTCACCCTTGCTCCCAATTCCCCCTCCATAGACTTCCTTTGAAGATGGCGAGCTCCAGACGACCGTAGATGACGATGTTATTTTGTTTTGGAGGCCTTGATCTATCTGCTCAAGCGTTTCCTGTGGGTGTTCTGTAATGTATTCGGTGCCAGCCGCACCTTTTGTAAAACCTTGGCCGTTAGGCCCCTATTTCATCTATAAAATGTTCGCATTTGCTCTTTTATCAAGCAATGTACACTTGGTTACCTCACATTAAAATCTGGTAGTTGCAAAAGGTATTTATACACCCTCGAAAAGGGCGGTCCGTCACAAGTTATAAATTGTGCTTGCACGCGTTGCATGTGTGGCCCCTTGCAAATCTTGGCCTCAGGACGGAGGTTAATTGGTATCTCTAGGTACTACATACGATACTTCTTGCATGCTTCCAGCCGTTTGAGATTGATGCAGATGTACATAAATTCCTTCTCTAAGCAGTAGATGCTCTAGCTAACTTGTGTTTTACATTGAGTCTTCAATGTTCTTCGGCGCCATGACCAGCCTACCGCCACTCGACCTAGCTTGCAAATAAAATGGAGAAACTGGATGGATCTAGGCATCTAGCTACTCCTAATAGTTATCGTTTTGGACATCAACAAGGTCCTAAAACTCAATTTGACTACTAATTTCTATTTAATATATTTAAAATTTTCAATAAAAATATAATATTATAAAAGTACGTTTCTAGATGAATCAACACAAATGATTTTCATGCATCCAATCTAAATATTTAATAAGATATTGATAGCTAAACCAAAAAATTTTTGTCCATCATAGGAGTACTTAATTAGCAAAGAAATCAAAGTGCTCATCTACCAAGAACAAATTCTCTTAGAAAGTTTGATCGCAAATATCTCTTCACCCATAGGTATAACCAATTCAGTCGTAAGCTATAGGGTTGAAAACGGAAACAAAATTTCTAACCGTTTCGGTGAAAAAGAAAACAGATGCCTTTTTTCGGAAACGGAAATGGAAAATATCGGTATAAAAACGAAAGCAATTTTTTTTGCTAGAAATGGAAACAAGAAAGCTAGTTCCGACAGAAAAAGAAATGGAAATTCGATATAAATGAAACCAAAAATTTCGTTTTCTAATTTAAATAATACTAGAAAAATATATTGCTTTATAGAAAATATCAAATAGAGTTTAAAAATTCTCAAAAATATTTTATAATATTTAGAACTTAATAAAATTATTTTCAACAAGATTTTGGTTTTTTTCTCAAATAAATTATTTATTTAAATTTAAAAATAAAAAAATCATTAATTAAATACTGAAAATTCTAAAAATCATAAAATCTTAATTAAATGCTTAATTAAAGAATTTTTTTAGAGTGTTACAACTAGAACATACCTAGATAGAATTTTTTCGTTTTTGTTTCCGTGTCCGCTTTGTTACGTATCCATTGTGAAGTTTCCGATTTCATTTCCGTTACCAGTAACAAATATGAAAACAAAAATGGAACAACCATTTACCAATTATTTCCATTCCATTTTCATCCCTAGTCAGCTATTAGAGATTCCTCCGGTGACTAGTCAATATAACCCTTTCTGTTGATCCCTTTATCTATGAACTGTAGACAAGATCCCAGTTCTATGATCTAGGGAGATGACACATATATAGCCATCTGCAGTAAGCAGAAGGCCCCGATCTTTGGACATAGCCCTGTCGATCGGCAGATGCTATTGCCATTCCTTGCGAGAGCGAGAATGCATGTTCGGCAACGAAGCAGGAAGTAGTACAAAAGTCGTACCATTGTCTACCTCGGCGTCACATATATATAGTCGTAATCAGTTTTGACGATCACCATTCTTCTCTCTTTGTGATAAATTGTCACACACACACACATATATATATATATATATATATATAGTCGTAATTAATCTGATCCAACTTATTACGTACGCTTTGACGGTCACCATTCTCCTCTCTTTGTGATAAATTTGCCTACACCTTGGTGTTAGCACCAGAATTTGATAAGATATGACCAATTTATCAGGCTAAGAACAAAAAAGATATTTTTTGGTGATATCGGTTAAGAAAGGAAAAATTAAGTTCAAGATAGAATTATGATTGGTATTGATTCAAAGATGGAATTGTATCCGTACAAAAGCCGAGACAGGTCATGGTGGTAACGCATTAGAGAAGGATACATTCGGCCGATGCACTATAAACAGGGATCAAGGGCGAGCAAAGGAAGCAACTATAATCAATCAAACAATTCGCATGTACTTTTTATTTAATTTCCAATCAACTAGGAGTAGCTCTGTAATTTAGAATCTCTTTTATAATCCAATCTTGATCAATAAAGTTGCACATCACCAATTATTGATCATTCTCAATTATGCCAGGTTTGATTTTCTACGATCTTGTTGCGTGTCACCTTCTTCAGAAAATCTATCTTTTATCATCTAACCAGCCCTAATCAGCTGTTTAGACTTATCATTACCTCTGATTTAATTGGCTTCTGGTAGCTGTTTAGATCTTTGCCAATCATTACATTAGATTGGCTTTAAGCATATATTTTCTATCTTTTCAATTGCAGGATCAAATCGGCTAGCACGTCCAGGATCGTTCCAAAGATTTTGGGGGGCCGGAGCGAGCTAAATCAAACGGCTCTTTTATTGACTACCATAATTATTGCAGATAAAATATCGAATGCTTTCATATGTAATAAACTTGGTAAAGAACAAGTCACAACTAAAAGGTAGTTTAAACATAATCAAACTCATGTACTATTCAACTAAATTGAACTCTAGCCTGCAAGATGCACCTTCAAGCCCACCCGCGCCACATTGCCATCACTACCATAATGCTGTGACAAAAGTCAATTTCACCAACTCCTACAAATTTAAATGGGCAAGTTAAAGTTCCTTCTAACACTCTTAGATGTAAAGCCATCAATAATAGTATCAATATCAATTTCATCCAATTTATCCTTCTCAATGCATAAAATTGCCAAACCATTTAACCTTTCTTGTGACATTGATGACCACCAGTAATTTTTTAATAATTTTAACTTTAAAAAACTTCTTTCAGTGGAGGCTACAGTTATAGGTATGATGAATAAGATTCGATAAGCAATTGAAACATTTAAATAGCAATCTAAATCCTTAACAAACTCAAAAATCTCCAGGGCGAACTGTGAGTGAGCAGATAAAGTCATTTGTAGCACTTTTAGTTCAAAAAAAATTATCTAACTCAATATCACATGAACTATTATGGAAAAATATTTTTGCAAATTTAGTGCAACAATTTCTTAGTTCAATATTATTCAATGGCTTTAAATTTTTTGAGCTAAGTAAAAAACCAAATATACTCTTAAATGTAGTAAAATCCTCGAACCTGTTCTTCAATGAAGAAATTGCTACATCCACCATAACAAGAAAGTAATTTACCTCAAAAGACTTCTCAGCTGATAAAACCTTTTCATTATAATCACTTTCATCGAACTGCTTTTCCGGTAGCTCGGCGTTTTATCGGGAATGATACTTCTACATTCATATTAGATGCAATTTGAGAGCCCTCTTAAATTGGGGGCTCCTGGCGGTCGCACTGGCTGCCCTCCCCTTTGGGCTGACCCTGGGCACGTCACGAACCAACTTGAACCCGACGTTCTTGTGTGATTGAGCCGATCAATCCGTCGTTATATTTTTTTTCGCCGCAACACTTGGTCAGGAACTAACAATCCTGGTAATAAATATCGATCTATCTCGTACAGAATCAACATGCTGCTGTGTTGTGAATATGACAGAAAAGGCTCAAGTAGTAGTAACGGAGCTAGCGAGAAGCCGAGAAGCAGTATCATATTCATGTAAACAAAGAGTATGCCGTCTCGGCCGTTTGGTTCGCAAGTGAAAAATTATATAGAAGGTAGGTCTGATCAAGGCAAGTCGCCAACACTTAGATGGCAAAAGATCGTGCGAGCATTGATTTTGGATGCGTGTTGGAGGGCATGCGGCGCCAATATTCTTGAAGTAATTAGATTTTTTATCAACAATACAAATTAGCGTGCATTTTATGAGACTAACCTTGCATGGTTAACACTGTACCCACCAAGGCATCAACACAAACTACAATATGCATATCGTTCAAACGCAACATGCATATCGACTTCCTCGCAACACGCGCACGCACACACAGCATATCGACATTATAGATGCACAGGCAGCCATTTACAACTGCGACAAACGAAAAATTAGGACAAATATATCTGTTGCAGTCATTGCTACGAGTCTACATCTACGAGTCAAATCTTGCTTAGCCAGCATTCCTATCTATTTGCTGTCCTTCTTTAAATTTCCTAAATAGGCTCTAAATCTCATCAATTCTCATATGGCTAGCTGCCTTTGGAATGACTATGAGGGTCATAATAAATTGCATTTAGCGAATTGGCATTTAATGTGTATGAAAAAAGATTATGGGGGTCTGGGTGTCCCTAATCTAAGAGACTTGAATATGTGTCTTCTTGCTTCCTGGATTCAAAGGTTTTGCGTTGATGATGATAAAACTTGGAAGAAGTTGATTAAGTTTAAGTATAAAACTGATAACCCCAATATCTTTCTTTCTGAGTCTAAGCGTGCATCGGTTTTCTGGAAGGGGGTTATGTGGGCTATGCAGTCGACAAAGTTCGGTTATAAATGGTTGGTTGGGAATGGATCTAAAGTTAGATTTTGGGAGGATATTTGGTTCGGTAATTCGTGTTTGGCCGTTCAATTTTGGGACCTCTATGTTTTAGTTAATGAGAAAAATACTACGATTGCTGAGATTTGGGATGGTTATAATGTTAAATGCTCTTTTCGTCGAACTTTTTGTGATAGTATGATGATTTGGTGGTTTGAATTGGTTGAAGTAGCAAATACTTTGACTCGAATGGCGAGGAGGATGTTTTAGTCCGGCAATATAACAAAGAATGGCGCCTATTCGGTGAAATCTCTCTATGCGGTCATTAACTTTAGAGGAGTGTTACCTGTGTTTATTCCGGCTGTTTGGAGTTTATGTGTCCCTCCTAAAATTCACTTTTTTCTTTGGCTTGTCTCTCATAACAAAATTATGACCAAGGATAATCTGTTGAAAAGAGGTTTGAACAAGGGTCCTTATTGTTGCTTTTGTGATGAACCAGAATCTGTCATGCACCTTTTCTTCGATTGTGTTGTTGCTAAAAGCGTTTGGTATCTGGTTAGCAATTTTTTTGAGTTAAACATTGGTTATGATTATGAATCTGTGGCGCGCTATTGGATTAGTAATAAGAAAAATGCTGTTCTGAATACAATTTGTGCTACTGTCTTTTGGAGCTTATGGAATGTTAGAAATAACTTGATTTTTCGTTGTCAGTGTTGGACAAGTGTGAAAACAATTTGGCGATGGATGCTTGTTTCGTTGAAAGAATGGCGGCCGTTGTATACGGACGAGATGTTGAGCAAGATGGACCAATTTTGCAGGTTGCTGAAGATCAAGCTTCGAGCACCTCTTATGTTGGAGTTGGGGACCTCGCTTCTAGGGGTCAAAAGGATGAAAGACCAAGTCATGGAGAAAGTAACATTCAGAGCGAAAATCCGCGGTCTTTACATAAGTTCCTTGATTGATTGATCTTTGAAGTCCCAAAGCTTATGGAGAATGGTTTTGTTCTGCCGTCTGGTGGTAGTTGGATGTCCGGAGTGTGGGTTTAGTTCGCATTTTGTTTCTGGCGTCTGTTCTAGCTAAAGTTGTTTTGATTGTGGTGAGTGGTTATGTTAAGTGTCTCGGGATGGTTGTTGCTTTGAGAGTTTCTTTGCGTAATTGTTTGTCCAAACGTTATGTTTTCAGTTTCAGTAATGAAATTGGGGCATCCTTTTGGATGTTCTATTGATCTAAAAAATGAGGAGACAACAGTAGACCTCTGTCGTCAGGTGTATGAGTTGAGGCCTTGAGGGGATCTTAAGGTTGAGAGTAAAGGAATCAGAACAAGAGAAAAAGAAGGATCACATAACACCTTTTTTTCCCTTCTGATATACAATCCAAGTCTTCGATTTTTGTATCCGAGAGGATGTGCGGAGTTTGGCTGACTGTAGCTGATTTGAGTGAAAAAAAGAGACGAGAATTTGACCTGATACAACACTGCTCAGCAAACTATCAGAAGCTAGTTGCACGCAGCCCATCTGACGAACCACAGTGGCAAAAGAGGGGGGCGGGCGCGCGGGGGGTAGCCACAGTTGGTTGCTTAATCAGACGGTGGAGAAAGTGTTGAGACTTGAGCGTATGCATGCGTGCAGCGTCCATGCTCTGCATGTACAATAGGTATTAATTACTAGCCCTAAAAATTATCACATAGGCAGGAAAACTAACGTGAAGAGGAGAGATGGGAAGAAGAGAGAAACAGCGTTGTTTTATGAAACAATGACTTTTAGCACGAGGATCAAAAAACAATGACGCTAGAGCCGTCTGTTGGAGAGCCAGCCGACCCTAGCATCTCCTACCATAAAAGAGGCGCATGCAGAAAATTAATTATCAAATATTTAATGAAGAGATAGCTTTAGAGACAACTTTTGGTATGCGAACTGACTCTTAGGCTATTCCCAGTGCATGGTAACATACTCATTTAATGCATGCCACATAAGCATTTTTGATGATGTAGCAAGAGAGTTAAGAGGGGAGAGAAGAAAGCTGTATCTTGAGGAAGATACCACTTGGGCACGAAATCATAGACATTGAAACTTGAATCATCTAAGTGACCCACAATTCATACTCTCATACACATCCATCATTTAATTATCTTGTGGGGACTAAGAAACAATACATGATACCAAGCATTGGGATAGTTGTATCTTCTATAATATCATATGACATGGCAATTTTGGATATTGTGACAAGATACAATGCACTGAGGGCATTCCCAACCCTCCACCTCACCGGTGTCTATAGAATTAATTATCCGCCAACTAAGCAAAAATCGATGTGGCATAGGAGTTAAGGAAGGAGAGAAGGAAAACGAAGAAACCGTGTCTCATGCAAGAAACGGGTCGACGCGGTACCAAGACTCAAGAAACTAGCAAAATCGGGTTGGACGTTTACGACGCTTACCAAGTCTGTGTTTGTGGTGCATGCATTGGTTTATTGCTCTCATGCATTGCTTTATTGCTCTCTCCTCCTCTGACACTACTCATGGAAACTATGGGTTGGAAAACTATGCATTGGTTTATCGCTTTCTCCTCTGAGACACTACTTCATGGACACCATGGATTGGGACTGCCCTGAGAATAGCCTTATTGATGTGGATTGTTTAGAAGATTGAGTCGGACTCAACCTTTGTACATGCGCTAAAGTGAGAACCACGGGCACATATGTCGAGAAGCTCAACCGAATTCGGAACAGTACCAGATCCGTCGAGGAGCGACGAAACCCCAGAAGAACAGAAACAACACGCAGCCAGACACACCGCCTTGTGCACCACCACTCGGATGGCAATCCAACGGTTCCACACCGCCGGAGACTTTTTACCGTCCTGTCAAAAATGGTAAAAATTCTCGCGCAGCCGACGTGCATGGAAGGAGTGAAAGACACGTAGCAGAAGGCATGCAAAGAACAGCAGTAGCAGCGGAGTAGCAACTAGCTAGCGAGCAGTCCTAGGAGCAGAGAAAAGCTGCCGCTGTTGTGCTACGTGGTCGTGTGGAAGGCGAGGCGGCTACGTGCGCGGCTCCTCCTCACAAGTCCCAGGCCCCTCGGGCCTCGAGACCTCCCCTCCTCCCAGTGCCGTCCCTCTCCTGCCCCTCCGCCTATCCGTCGTCCGCCTCCTCGATCCCCATACGTAAGTACGTACACACCTCTATCGATCGCCTCGCCTCCTACGCGCAGTGCGCGCATGGCTCCGCCACACACCGCGCGCGGCCGTGTAGTTGTACCACCTCCCCCGCCCACCGCTACATGAGTATCCCCGCTTCCGCGCCCTACCCCGCCTTTGCTTTGCATCATATATACACCTTACACCTACCACCAAGCTAAGCTAAGCTCAGCCCCGCCCCGCTTCGCGCGCGTCCGATCCCCGGCCGACACCACCGCGGTGCCGCACTTATCGTACGCTGAGACGGGCCGGGAGGGAGCGAGGGATATAGCAAGCTAGCTAGCTTTGGTGGTGGATCGAGATGAACCAGTGCGTGCCGAGTTGGGATCTGGACGACCCGGTCGGCGAGGCGGGCCTCAACCCGGTGTCCGCCGGGGCGCATCGCGTGGTGTCTGCAACCGGCGCTTTCACGCCCGTCATCGTGCCCACGTCGGACAGGTACTACGAGATGGAGGAGCTCACGTGGGAGAAGGGTAACATCTCCTCTCACGTTCTGCTCAACCGGCCGGAGCCCAAGTACCCGCCCGCGTCGTCCCACCTGCAGGCCATCGGGAGTAGCGGCGGGGGGGACCGCGAGACGCTCGAGGCGATTGTGGGCGAGGCGGCCGCGCGGTCGGCGCACCTCGCTCATCCGGTGCCCGCGCCTTGGCTCGGCGTCGCGCGCACGCCGGTTGACGCGCTCGTGCCGTGCGCGAGGGACGAGGCGGAGGGGGAGGCGCGGGGGAATAAGCGGCAAATTAGGGTGCTCGGCGAGGACGGGCGGGTGTGCGCCAGCCAGGAGAGCGCCTCGCCAGGACGCGGCGAGAGCACCCTGATCAGGCTGGAGGCATGCGACCTGTACGGCTTCACGACGACGACCAACAACTCGACGTCGCTGGAGAGGGAGGACAAGGGCTCCCCGGAGACGGAGAACACGAGCATCGGCGGAGTCGCCAGCGACTCCCGTTGCTTCAGCCGTCGGTCGCAGGCAAGCTCAGCTTACATATATAAGTACTTCCTAGCTAGCTTCTTCTTTTTTACGTACTCCATGTCTCGATCGTAAGCATCTTACATGCACGTAGAGCTCGTCTTGATTCCTGCCGTTTGCAGATTTCGTGTGCTTACTTTTGTGTCCATCGGTTCATGCATGTGTCGAAAAATTATAGAGAGACGGGCTGTGCGACGAGGGGGATAACGCGGCGATCAAGGGGGAAGCTGCCATGAATTCATCCATTTCCACCAAGAGGAGCCGGGCTGCTGCCATCCATAACGAATCTGAGCGTGTAAGCAAACCCCCTTTTTCTGCACTCATGCATGCCAAGGATTTGTTCCTTAATAGATTTGCTTCTTATTTGCTGCACCCTATTGAATTGATTAGTAACGGACGGAACATTGGACCTGGCGCCGATCGACAACATTTAATTATAAGTTCGTCTCTCGGAACGAAATAGATTGTTAGGTTTTCATTGCTCTAGCTAGAGAGACAACGCAGAGCAATCCATTCACCAAAGCTGAAATTTGCGGGGAAGAAAGAAGTTCACAGGCATATATTCGCGATATTACTAATTATTACCACATTGAATAACACGCAGCTTGTTATACTTCATAAAATATTCCTCGCTTCCCTATTGCTTGTTGAGAGCTCAACTTTCAGCTCATTTTAATAGCATGCATGGTTTATGTCAGATGTTAGATCTTTACAACCAAGTACTCGATACATGTAACTTTTGATGAAAAAGATAAAGCGAATTTTCTTGGCTGAAATTTGCTCCAAATATTATGAGTCCTCTTTTGAACCTTTTGTACTTTTTTCCTAAAGAAAAGTCACACATCCAGTAATTATTTTTTTTGGTTGTCGGGATTGAGTGACCGCTTCTTTTCTCTTTCGATCTCTAATCTATCACTTCCTTTTCCGTTTTTTTTTTGCGACAATAATATAGTACTTCCTTCATTTAGAAATATTCGAGTTTGTCTGTGAGAAGAAAACCAACGTATTAATTTTTTTCCCTTTTGCATTGCTTTTTCTAGCTTTATGATACCCTAGCCAGCAGCCAATTGAAAATATATTCGATTTTTTGTAATGTAGGATAAGTTCCACATAGCCATCACAGTTAGCTTTTTTTGACCTCGCCGTGATAGTAGAATCGTAAGATTTGAAGCCATCCCAATGACAACTGACAAGTGACTCGTAATAAGATGCCAATATGCCTTTGCAGGCCATCATGTCAAGTATTTTGTTAGTTTCTTACAGTGAGCGAGACCAAAAATAGTCACTTTGTTTCTAGAGCCCGAAACATAAGGGTACGTACAATAAGACCAACTCAGCTGGCTCTTAGTCTGTACACATCAGTTTTATTCTATGTGGAAGAGTGAGAAAAGAGGAGAGAGAAGAAAAATAGCTCTTATTCAGTAGCCAACTTTGCACTGGAGTATAAATAGATTATTTATGTACAAGAAAGAAAAGATAGTTATTACGCAATATTTAGAGTCAATTTTAGAAACAGTTATTGTACAGTTTAGTTTTTAGCTTACTATTAGTCAGCAGTGGGTTTTTTATTGTACTTGTCCTAATAAGCTAAGCCTCCGTCGATTTAGCCAAAGCAGGCCTGGAGAAAATAATGGGAGTCAGTGTCCCTTAAACGCCTTGTTTCCTCTTCTTTACGGTGGCTTCTTCTTAAATTAAAGAAGATCTCTACAGTAAATTTTACAAAACTATGGGTTTCTTATCTAAACTACTAGAAAACTATATGTTTTAGTTTTTATTTTACAAAACTATAAATTATAGGAGAATTTATATCATAAAATTATAGGTTTTAGAATTGACTCTTTTTTGTCACAGGTCTGATAGTGTGGACTCACGTGATAACCTTATGTGTGAATAAAACAGGAAATAGGGGTGTGTGAGGCTGTCATGTTGGCCCACATTATCAAATTCGTTAAGAAAAAATAAATTCTAAACATATAGTTTTTGCGATACAAGTTCTTCTAAAATCTATATAGCTTTACGAAATATGAGCTAAAACCTGTAGTTTACTAATAGTTTGTATAAAAAAACTTATAATTTGGTGAAATTTACTCTTATTTCTACGACACATGGGCCATAAATGGGTATGAAACTGAAGTGTGTTCTTAATTTTGTTGGGCTAGGAACCCTCCAATATGCAAAACCTGAAGCCATACGAACTCAACACAAGCGTGTGCCTTGTCATGGAACATGAAGCTACTATCTGATCATTCCAACTACTTTGCGTTTGCAGAAACGAAGGAACAGGATCAACCAGAAGATGAAAACCTTGCAAAAGCTCGTCCCGAACTCAAGCAAGGTGAGCCGCCGATGGCAACAAATAAAATCAGCAACCACGTAACTGATCGAATAAATCTCCAGAGTCCAGACCAATTAATCTCACTTATTTTTGAACGCGACTTGGATACCGTCGTGCCCTTGCAGACGGACAAGGCGTCGATGCTGGACGAGGTGATCGACTACCTGAAGCAGCTGCAAGCACACGTGCAGGTGATGAACCGGATGAGCAGCATGATGATGCCCATGGCCATGCCGCAGCTGCAGATGTCCGTCGTGGCCAACATGGCGCAAATGGCCCAGATGGGCCTCGGCATGATGAACGTGGGCTCCCTCGCGCAGCCAGGCTACGCCGGCCTCTCGCGGCCCATGCACCTGCTGCACCCGTCCCCCTCCTTCGTCCCCGTGTCCTGGGACGCCGCCGCCGACCGCCCGCAGCAGCCCGCCGGGAGCGCCGCCGTGCCTGACGCCTTGTCCGCCTTCCTCGCTTGCCAAGCGGCGCAGCACAATGCACAGGTGCGTTATTGCAGATCTACCACGTCCGGCATTTCCTTGTCAACTTGTCTTGACTCTTGAGTGCAAAGCTCACGAGCTGGCACAAATTTCTGCAGCAGCAGCCGAACAGCATGGAGGCGTACAACAGGATGGTCTCCTTGTGCCAGAGGCTAAACCAGCAGCAGCAGCCGAGCAACTCCAAACAGTGAGCGTAGCTCAAATAGTACATACTGTACTTAGTAGTGCCTGTACAACGTTTGCGCAGACCATTTTCTCCTTTCATTGGCTCGTGCCGATTTTATTTTTCCCCATCTCTTTTGCCGAGTCCTGAATCTTGCTGTGGATGTGAAGTATCCATTCGAGACAGCACCTGCAACATCGTGCATTTATATTGTTAATTTTTACCTCTTCAACCTGCGTAAATTACCAGATCGTTATGTAAAACTAAGTTTGTATCAAGTAATCATTCTCATCTTAACTTCCTATTCGACTCTTATAGATTATAGAATAGAGTACCGGTATTTTATGGGAATCCATGACTCTCGTACATGCTGAATCTGTTTCTAACTCTAGGCAGTATTGTCCAGACGAGTCCTTCTATTCGCAGGCAAATGAATGTGACTAGGCACTGGACGCGGCTCAATCGATCAGTGCGCACAACTGTTTCTGACAAAATTGCACCAACTTGTCAACCAGTCATATCTTTTGCTGTTCTTTTTTTAGAGAATATATTGGAGATCTTTTACTTCCTAATCTCAATCTCCATCTAGCTCCGGCTCTCCGCCCTATCCCTGCATGCGTATATGTGCGTCTGCTGCAGAGATATTTTTTAATCAGTGCTCCAAAAACAGTGTGCCGGCCGGAGTCTGACCGAGAAAGTGATGATTTGTTCTTTGGGAACTCGGTGGAGCTGCGTCTACACTCTACGCTACTGGTATCAGCTTAGCCTCAACTGTGGCGCACTCAGCTCAGCTGCCATCTAAGGAGGGAGAACGGAGTGCAGTAATGATGGCCTCGTCTGGTGCGTGCCGGGGATAAAAGTAGAGGAGAGTATTCAGCTCATCGCCGCCTAATTTATCCAAAAGTTAAGTTGATAAAAAAAAGGGTACTTTACTTATACTTTTAATAATTTCTTTTATATATAAGCGCTCTCATATCTAAGAAGTGAACAGAAGTAGAATATAATTATTATTTTTTAATTGCATCAACTGGATCATAGACTTAAGACCTCTTAACTCTAATTAATACTGTATTGAGTTGCATGCGATAGCTAAATATCAGGTTGGCACAATTAAAAAAAAATTACAACCGCTTCTATTCCACCTCTTATGCCTTAGAAAGCCTATACATGAGGAAAAGCTTTGAAGTACTCTCTTCGGTCACAAGTAATTATCGTTTTGGATATAGATGTAGTCAAACTTTTGAAACGTTGACCATCAATATATTTTTAGATTGGATACATGAAAATCATATATATATATTTGTCTAGAAAATTACTTTCATAATATTAGAATTTTATTAGGTTTTATAATTATGTTATGACATAAACAAATGGTCAAAACTATGTTTTAGAGATCATGTTGATGTATAAAATAACAACTGCTTATGATCAGAAGGAGTATAAGGATATGTACAACAAGACCACCTTAACTTACTTTTAGTCTGTACACATCAGTTTTATTCTATATAGAAGAGTAAGAAAAAATAAGAGAGAAGAGAGCCGACTATTATGTAAGAGCCAGAATAGCACAGGAAACAAGATAGATTAGTTATGTATAAGAGAGAAGAGATAGTTATTGCATAGCATGTAGAGATAATATTTAGGGATTGTTATTGTATAAGCTGTCTTTTTTTTTACTCTACATGATATGGATGAAAGATAAAGTACATAGTTGGTTTTGTTATTGTATTTACTCTCAGCTAATTGTTTTTTTTTCACTAGTTTAGATTTTTAGATAAATTAATTAGTACATTTAGTACATATCTATATATGTAAAAACAACCGGTGATATTCAAAGCATCTCTTTCGTTTTAAGGGTAAGAAAAGTCCACGATAATCATAAATTTAAAAAATCCCACAATAATTTTAAATTCTCATATTAATCAGAAGGATTTGTACCATTTATTTTAGTAGGGCCAGATTATAACAGTGTAAATCAATCATATATAACAAATATAATTGTTTTTCAATCATTAAAAGAAGAGTTGTATAACATATATAAATAGAGTTATATATCATATATAAATAGAGTTATATAACAAATAAAATTATGTTTAATTATTAAAAGTAAAATTATACATCAAAGATAATCGTGTCACGAGCTTGGAGGTTTGGTTAGGCTTGGATACAACGACGTCAAGTTAGCCGCGGAGTAAGACTCTCTATGCACACAGTTGCACTAAAAAGTTTGCTAGTAACTTAGAAGTTAGAACAACTCAAGAGAGAGAGAGGACCAAGGCGATGCATGGTCCAACTATCACGAATGGAAAAGACGATGCAGTACCTGTCGACGCAGGGTACAGGTCACCTTTTCACTCCATGGGTGTCGGTGTCACGTATGCGCACACGCCACAGACTATAGTGTTCACAATATCGAAATCATGATTTCAAATAATTTTTAATTTTTGATTATTGGCAAAGAAAATTGCTTGAAAATCATCGAAACTGAAGTATTAAGAAATTATTTTTGGAAAAAAATTGAAAAAAATGAAAATCGATCGACTAATTAAATGTTTCTTAGAGCCGATTTTTGCTTGATTTCTATTGAAAATCCAGCGATTTTAATGATTATTGACCAATTTATGTTATATAATTTTTTTTATTTTTTTAGTTAAATCAGTTTATCAACTGATTTCTACTATTGAATTAGCTTGATACGATTGATTTTCACAATTTTCGAATGATTTACCCTCCGCAGACTGGGGGTAACAGCTCGATCCACGGATAAAAAAGAACACAACGGAAAAGGCAGCGCCTGTTCTATTGTCCATCGATGGTTGCAAATCGCGAAGTGATCCATTCTCTAGCTCAACATTTTATTATTGATAAATATGGATCACTTTTATTTGGAATTAGAAAATGATTTCCTTAGTGAGCTTGGAAGGCATGACAAACGACATATATTTTTTACCACGCTAGGGAGCTCGAAAGGGGACGGTGCCATAACAGGTTGGACGAGCACAAAAAAGCGTGGCAATACAGGAGGAGGCAGGCTGTTGCGATAGAAGAGTACGGCACGCTAGGCTCAGTAGTTCCTTTCAAGCTCTAAGAGCTCAGCAGCGACATGGGCCTAGCCCACACACTCTGCTACCCCTGAGTTACTTGATCATGACAAGTGACACGCACCGTCTATCGGGTTTTCCATGTTTTGATAAGTGGATAACATTGAAATTCTCCTTGTATAGAGGCTATTTTTGCTAAAAATAGTAACAAGTACACTAAAAAACCAAAAAAAATCACAAATTGCAAAGCTAAGAGAAGAGAGCAGTAGTTCCGAGCCGGTGAATGGAATTTTTTTAATAATATATTTTTTATTCAAATTATAAAACATGTACCTTGAATTAAAAAAATTACAAAAATATACCTCTATCGTCGTGTGGTTAACGATAATATCGCAAAGCATAGAAAAAGCTGACTCAGCACTGACGTAGTATGGCGACATATTTCTGTCGCCAAATGATTGGGCGACACATACCTCTAACCAAATAAATCGTAAAAATTATTAAATTTTTTGGAGGAAATTAAATTTATGAGGAACATTTTTCCACTGATTTCATTCAAATATTCGTTGTAACTTGTAAGCATTAATTATTGAAATCAGTGTTATTTTGACAATTGTTAGAATTTTAGAATTCAAACTAGGGTTCAATAAATTAAGAAAAATTCATATTTATCAGTGATAATTCATGTAGTATTTTACAAAATTATTATTCAATTTTTTTTGTTGACAAAAAAATCAAATTTCATTGTTCCTCATTTTCTTTCGGCGTGCGACAAATTTGACAACAAATCATAATAAAATATTGAATATAATATTTATATTACAAAGCGCAATAAGTACAACTACTACAGTATATATGGCACGAGAAAAACATCAAAAATACTGAAGAAATTCATAAAACTGGGATACAACATAGATACATGCCTTTGGTGAAGGAATAAGTCACAGAACCATACATTTTATGGTCATGATTGTCAGAATAGGGTATGGTCAAATGGACAATAGTTATCTATTGGTTCATGACGGGGTACTATATTTGGAAACCTGATAGGATTTAATGCAATATCATCATCAGGATTCGGAGAACTCCGAGGACACAAAGTTCGTGCCCTAGGTGGCATGAAATCATCGTCATTTGTACGGTTAGGAGGTACTCCTCCTTCAGTGCTAGTTGGACGTCCTTTTGCATTGTTACTGGAACAGCCTGTTGTAATAGTGCTTGAACGACTAGTTCTGATAGTACTTGAACGTCGATATCTAAGTGATGTGAAATTGTCATCATCATCATCGCCATAGTTAGGAGCAAACCCTCCTTCCGTGGTGGTTGAACATCCTCCTGAACTTTTTGCTGCAATAGTGATATGTGAACCTCTACTCCTCGAGTTAGATTCTATTCTGCGTCTTCTGCGTGAACCAGACAACACACCACTGCCGAAGAGCATATACATTGCTACAAATTCTGGGATATCTTTGTTCAACAACTCTTCATCCTCTGAAAATAACTAACACACAAGACGAATATACGAAGTAGCGAAGTTATGGATGATAATAAAAAGATTAGTACGGGGAATAAATATGAAATAACTAACCTTAATATACTCTGCATACTGATCGGGCAACATCAATACCATATAAGATATTGTAAAGAAATATATAGCAGAAGGATGATCGGTTAGTTCGTACACCCTAAAATACCTTTGACGCTACCATTGCAAGTGCGCCTTGAGATCGTCGGAGGTCACAAGGTTTAGGTTAGAGGTTGTCACCTTATGCCTCGATAATGTCGGACGCCACGCTTGCAATTTCGACACCATTTTACTTAGGCTCTCCTCTTTGAACGGATAATTCTTCCCATTACACGCAACATTCAACGTATAATGAAAGGCTACACTGCTCATATCAGGTGTTCACGAGAATAATATGCTTGAGAACCCACCCATGGTGAAATGTGAGTGAGAGCTGTTGTAACATTCCGTTTTTTTTAGGTTCTTGAATTTGAATTTCAAAATCCGAACCCGTTAAATTTTATTCGAATTTAATCCAGCTTAATTTGAATTTTCAGAATCAAAAAGGATTTAATTTGATTAATCTATACTTCAAATTAATTATTTCTTATTTTTATTGGGTTCCTTGTGCTTCATTTGATTTTTTTTGTATTTTTGGGGATTTTTCTGAATTTATTTGCTATTTATTTGAAGTTTATTCAGATTTTATGCATTTTCTTTAATTCGGAAATTAATTTAATTCTCTTAATGTCTTCGGGCCGAAATCACTGTTCATTCCGCTCAGCCCGTTTCTATTCAACCGTCGCCGGCCCAACTCCGCACTTCCGGCCCATCTCACCGAAACCCTAAGACTACAGCCGTTGATCTTCGATCCAACGACTGAAATCCGCGCCGCCACCCCGGCCGAACCCAAACCCTAAACCTCACTCGCGCCTCGCCGTTGATTCTCAATCGAACAGTTCCCGTGCGTCCACGTCGCCCGTGCAGCCCTAGCCGCGCGACCATCTCGACTTCCGGGTCATTTTGCGCATCCCAAGGACTATTTAAGTCGGCGCCGCACACCTCCCGAGTTTTGCCGCCTCGCGCCGCACCCGCTGGCCCTACCCACACCTCCCGTGACGCCGTCGACTGTCCCCTAGCCGTCGCCGGAGTTAGCCACTTCGACCGAACCGTTCCGCCGCTGATTCCTCCGCCGTCGGTGAGCCTCCGCCGCTCTTCTTGGTGCCGTTGAGTTCGCCTGGTGATCTTCTCCCTAATGCGTGCTCGGTTGTGCTCGATCCGGTACTCTTCCTCCGTCTGGCGTGTCGTCGTCCCCAGTGCCGGTGGAATAGCGCCGCCCCCTCGCCGTCAGCTTCTTCGAGTTTTCCCCGCCGTCGGAACCAGCATCGACGCCTCGCGCCGCTCCACGTTGTCCCCGCCGCGCTTGCATCTCGTCGCCGTCGGATCGTCACTCAGCGGCCAGATCTGAGCCACGTAGGCCCGGTAAGCCCCGAGCCATTTGCTTCGCCACCTCATCGCCATGTCTGCACTACGTCAGCGCCACGTAGACCCTAGCCTCCCGCGTGGTGCCACGTGCTAGTCACGTTCGCGCCACCTCAGATCTTGTGCCCGCGTGGCAGCTGCGTTGGCCATGCCGCGTCGGCACCCGAATCGCCATGTGGCGCCACGTGCAAGCCACGTACGTGCCACCGAGTCGCCACGTCAACCCTAAGCCGCCACTTGGTACCGCGTGTCAGCCACGTGGCGCGCCACCTCAGGTCATTCGACTGCGTCATCGTGAACCCTGTGCACCCGGTTCACCATGAACCGTGTCACCGACACATGGACCCCGCATGTCAGCGGTACTGTGTTCATTTTCTTTTTCCGATTATTTTCTGAATTTTCGATTATCAGCCAATAGTCAGTCGACACGTGTCACCCCTAATATTTTTCCGATTTTCTCTCCTGAGAAACTTCGGAAGGCCCATTTTCCTCCGTTCGAACTCCGATTCGAACGATTTAAATTTCTAAATTCATCTAAAATCAATATCTATCTGCTGGTGTATTTCTTTTGAATTTTTGGATTTTATTTATTTTTGTCTCGTTTCGCGTGTTTCGCGTGTAGACGACGCAGCGGTTGAGCGAGCGGAGCATCCGACGGAGGTAGCAGCAGCGGGAGAGGTTGAAGGCAAGTCTCCCTTGACCATATTGAACCCAAGTTTATGAAATACTATTTTTTTTAGATTATTGCATGCTTATTATTTGCGTACTGTACTTTAATGTCCTTTTAAATGCTTAGATAAATGCCAAATTGTTATACCCATATTGATATTCATTTTGACAACCATTGACACCCTAGGAAAATTAATTACTGTTAATAATAATCATTTTGGTATTATGGAACGGTAGAAAATGCTTAGCCATGCTTAATCACGTCGGTACCTTACCATTATGGAAATGCTTTCATATTTGATTCAAATTGAATTGTGAAAATATGGCAATTGGTGTTGCCGGTATTAATTTGAAAAATAAAAGTGAAAAATGGTTTAGACCGGGGCAGATGGTTGTATGGCGGGTGCGGGATGCACAAAAATTTGGAATGTGATTGTTCCGCCCTAGTCAATTAAGGACCGATCGTGTGTTACCTTGGGTCATGCTATACAGTACAACCACATGTCTATTATGGGTACGACCTGGCTAAGTAAATTGCATGTATCGTTATTTGACTTCGGCATTGGGTTGTGTGGTTTGTCGGGAGGACACTTGCACGGCGCAAGAGGGGGCTTCTGTACTGGGTGGATTTCCCTAACAGCTGTGAAACCTTAGCGAGCGAAGTCGGTAGCGGTATTATGCATTGTAAAGGTCTTGTCATGATCTCCCTGCCGACACACCAAAGGAAGTGTGTTAATTGCATGGTGACAAGGGTTGATCATGTCGTGTGGATAAAGTGTACAAGTTCTGCAGAGTCAAAACTACTTGAGTAGCCGTGCCCACGGATAAGGGCAAGCGTGGAACGCTTTCACATAGTAGATTTTATGGTTTTGGTTTTAAATTGAAAAATGATGATTTGGTTTAATTGAAAATGTGGTTTGGGAATCCGTGAGTAGTTGGAACTCCCGGATTTTAGTTTGGCGGTTGGAGCCAGCCAGGTAGTTGGAACCTGGAAAATTGTTATACTTCAAATTTAATCATTTATGCTATTTACTTTTTGTTAAATGCTGCCTTATGAAATTATTACTTGTATTTAAAGTTAAATTTCGCTTTATGCAAATGATCCCTATATGCTTCCTTTGTTTAAGCCTTGCATTTAGTTATTTGCATTAAGTTTCTGAGACTTGCTGAGTATGTTGCATACTCACCCTCGCTTTTCAATGCGGGGCTGCTTATTCCATAAAGCAGATGAAGAGATCAGAGCTAGCTATCCAAGAGCATGCAATCCTCCGTTCAACATCTGTGGTGAAGACTTTGAAGAAGAGGATTATCCGGACTTCTAGGGCGCGATTTTCTCCGGTCGATTGCCTGTGGGCACATTGATTGGCCCTTTTTGTTGCTACTTTTCCGCTGCTACTTACTCACTTAAGCCGTAAGGCTCGATACTTGTAATAATGTGATGATGATGTTTACACTCTTTTGCTTTATTACTGTTAATTACTTTATGATATGTCTGTGTTATCATCACTGTATGACTGTGTGTGCTAGCTGTTCCTGGACTAGCACGGTTGAATCACAGAGGGTTCAGATCTGGTTATCCGGGTCCCTACAGCTGTGTATGTGATACTGCAGTTTGACCTTTTATAGTCTCTAAGTGGTGGTGTGTGGACTAAATGTTAGAAGGTAACATTCAAACGTGTAGAGGGACTGCAAAACGCTGGAGCGTGTAGTCAAGTCGAGTTGAAAAGGCAGTCATGCATACAAGGTCTCAGTACTGACAAATGTATTGTGTAATAAGTGGTCGATTCAGAGTTAAAAGTAGGCAGTGAGTGGTCACTTCGGATTATACAGTGTGCAGTTAGCTCGTACTGAATGTGCTATGGAACTTTGTACCGCGCAATGAGTAGTCACTACATCTATATTAAAGGGTGATCCTGAAGGATCTGTATTGATAATTAGAAAGCAAGATATTAAGAAATGTTGTGTAGATATAATGTTTACAGTTGCTGACCATTAGATTAATAACAGCATTTGGTCAAATCGGCCTGACAAAGCTGATGGTAGAGTATTGTCAAATCGCCCAAAAAAAGTTTAAAGCATTGGGCAGAGTGTTGCAACTTGTCACTACAAAAGGTGATAGATGCTTTCTTTTTTGACAACTCATCCTGAGAAAACTACTGCTGCGAGGCAACAACCACATCATATGCTTGCATTAAAAGCACTCGATATCATCCATGTTGCTCCCACCTCATATATGACCTCTACAATGCGCTCCTTCACCTTAACTAACTCCTAATAAAAACAGGATAATTTCGTATACTACAAAGGTAAAATAACTTCGACCCTGCTTAAACTTCTGTTTATATACTGGAAGTTATTCAGATCCACACCCTTTAAACCATACATGACAACCCTTTCTCCATAATAAATTCTAAATAGAACTCGTTCTGACAAATCTGCGAACACATTCATTCACCCAGGAATTAATTACTTTTCGTAAAAAAAATACTGTGACACCTAGCATAACTATATTTATATGCTTAAAAAATCTAGATATATCTATAAAAAAATAACTATATTCCTAAAAATATATATCTACCTAGATCTATCTATATTCCTAAAAATATACATATCTCTATTTCTATCTCAGAAAAACATCTATACTCCTAAAATATATATTTTTGTACTTCTATATGTAAGAAAACATCTATATTCCTAAAAATATATTATTATTCCTTAAAACATCTACATACAAGTATTTATACAAACCAACTAAATTATTAAAAATATACAAAATTTATCCGTAAACTCTAAATTTAACTAGATCTAATTTTTTTTATCTTACCATGATTTATTGCTAAACAAAATAAACAGAAAAAAATTACCTATACACATATCGCACGGCTACAAAATTCTTCTCCTCTTCCTTTTTTTCTCTCCTCTCCCTCCCTTCCTTTTTTTCTCTTCTCTCCCTCCCACTCCTCTCTTCCTTTTCTCTTTGGGTTGACCGAAATGAGCTCGCCTGGCTACAGTACGCGCACTGCGGTTTTTGTACCGAACCTCTGTCGCTAAACCAACGGTCGATTTATTCTCTATCGCCCTATGGTTTGGCGATAGAGGGAGTCAAACCGATTTAAAACTTATATTGCGTTGACGTGAACATCAGTCGCCAATTCAAATGGCGACATGTGTCTTTGTCGCTATTTGAACAGACGATATTTTCTCTGTTTTCTCAACAGGAGACATAAGTATATTTTTACAATTATTTTATTTAAGGTATATTTTTGTAATTTAAATAAAAATATATATTATTTAAAAACATTCCCGATGAATGCCCTTGATATAACAGCTCGCGCAAAGTAGGAGGCTCTTCCATTTGCATTGCTCCAAGTCTGGTTCGATGCACATTGGATGTCGCATCAGGAGCAGTAGCACTACTAGCACTATCAGGTAGCAGCTCAACATGTGCTTACGCATTGCATGATCGCATTGCCGGTTCCGAGCTCCGAGCCTCTGATGCTGCCTCGTTCATGCAAAGATAAGAAATGCCGTCTGACTGTCTGAGGCAGCGACGCGCGACAGATGATGAGAACTAAAAAGCCGGACCGGGAAAGAGGGGATGGTTTGGCTGGATGCTATTGTATCGCGCATGCCAGGCTCTAATGTTTGACCAGAGCCGCACATTTCTAGGTCATTGCACATCGACTCGGCAAAAGAACCTGTAGTGAGAGTCTATTGCTGGTGCCTATGCTATGCTGATAGGATAAGGAAAAGAAATGCCACTATTGGGAGCTTTATGGAAGGTCGCAACTCGCAAGGGGATTGGGTGATTTGGCCGCGTGCTTTACCACTTTACCGGCACCCAAATCATGTCAGTAACTACCGAACGGAATCTACACGAAAGCAGCGACTAAAGTGGGTTTTGCAAATTTGCCGCGCGCGGGACCTGGTTTAGACTGACAACAGGTTCCAAATCTGGATGTAATTTTGAATTTCGGTCTAGTCTGAGATTTCAAATCTCGGTGTAAACAAAAAGAATTTTGGTTGCTACAGTAATTTTAGTAAATCTTGGTGTAATTCCCGTAAATGTTACTGAGACTTTATTTTTTTGTTACTGTATTTCGCACCGATTTTTATGAAGAATTGTTACATGTGATAAGTTTGTTAAAAAAATAAATATACAAATTATATAACCCTAAACTCTAACTTAGATTTCAACCTTAAAAGATGCATTTTAGCCTAAACTCTAATCTTTAACTTGGGAATTTTATGTATAATACTTAGTATTTTACATTCAAACAAATAGGAAATGTAGATAATGCTTGCATGATTTTTACATTTTTTCCCAAATTTTTCTAGTCTTGAAAGATCATTTCACAGGGAGGTTGAAAACCACCAAAATTTTAGCCAATTTTCGCTGAAATTTCAATGATTTTGGCCGAAATTTCGGTTTTCTCAATTTCAAAATTACCAGATTTCAAAATTTCTTTTTGAATTTTGTCTAGATTCTAGCCGTAATTCCGAATTTTGGATTTCGGCCGCCCTGGGAAAAGGAAATTTGAAACCTTGGTATCAACTTTTCCTAATATGAAGTGTAGGCATACATTAGGTATCCGAGATTCAAAATATATACAAATAAAAATAACCGGTCATATTCAGGGCATCTCATTCATTTTAACTTTTAAGAGCAAGAAAATTCACAATAATTCTAAAAATCAAAAGGAAAGGAGAATGATCTTTGCCACTTATTTTTGTGGGTCAAATTATAATGGTGTTGATTAATCATATATAGATATTAGAGTTACATAACAAATACAATTGTATTTTAATTATAAAAAATAGGGCTGTATCTTAAAAGTATAAATTACCATACTAATTGACAAAAAGGAGAAAAATCTACATCATCGATTATGCTGGATCTAGATTATAACAGTGAAGATTTGTTATAAGTTTAAAACTCTAAAATACAGCTCATATGAATTTCTTAATAGAAATCTAAAAATACAGTGCAGATCTACAAGTTATATACACGCTTTCTTAATAGAACTCAAATTTCATGATGTATACAAGATGGATATTTTTCTTAGACGATCATACCAATTGAGAGTGATTTACAAAAACAAAATCATTACTTTTCTAGCCCCATTACCATTTAGCAGAGGCGAACATGCTTCATCTCTTGCTCTTTCATGTCAACCGAATGCTCATCGGATCTGTTCAGTAAACATCCTTATTTTCTAAGCACGGCTTATACAACACGAAAGATGGAACTGAAGTTCTACCAAATAGGATCTGATCAATTTACTTCAAATTTGTGTCAAATCTGACCACAATAATGCAAGATGGCAGGATAAGGACATGTATGCTACCAGCGGCGGAACCAGACCTAAATTTTAGAAGATGCTCATCCGTCTGTAGCTTGTTGCGCCGCCGCCCCCTTTGCCATCGACTGGCCACCCTTCTATTCTATCCTCGGTCGGTCGTCCTTCTGCTCGCAGAAGGTAAGATGTGTCCTAACCCCCCTGACCCCTCGGTAGGTCCGCCACTATATGTTGCAATGCTTATATCGACGCTCAAACTTTTTTTAAAAAAAAATTGTCGAAAGCTCTAACATTCATTGAAGAAGGAGAATAACAGCTAGGGCTACAAGTGCACATACACCCATATTCTGCACAACAGAAATTTATGTTTGTCACACATTATTCATTCTACAAATTACATGCATATAGATTCTACAAGTTACTTCTGCAGGCTATCGTTCTCATGCATGCAAGTTTTGTAACATCGAATGCTCAACTCTTTTTAATTTTGAAAACAGTAGCCCTTGTAGAAAAATTGAAAACAATAATACAGCTAGTCATGCAAATGTGCTGGCCACCCTTGACCCAGCTAGTTAGCAACTTAGCATCTCATATTAAAGTGAGAGAGATGCTAGTACCAGTTATCCTCTTCTGCGGTTCGAAATTTACTTCACCAGACAGGCATGCTTTTCCTCTCAGGGTCTATTAAGAAAGCAGGAATATTATAGAAACTTTGCGAGAATCTCAAATAACCAGTTCATTTTTCCCAAGAACGAAAAATTTTCCGGCGTTCCAAAGATATCCTCAATACAGAAATGCTCTGACCAAGCATCCACAGAAACAAGTGTAAGCTTTGTAGCGCATGAAAAAGATTGCAGAAGTATGTAACAAGAAGAAAGTAGAGCAAGTAATGTAGGACGCCATTGTTTATATGTAACAATATACTCTTGATCACCATTTGAAACGATAAATTATAAAGGGACAGTGGGCGGGAGGGCGCATCTTGTACGCCGGCCTCCTCCATTTCCCACGCAGCTTTCCTG
The DNA here is from genome assembly GCA_036346375.1 of Guadua angustifolia. NCBI lineage: Eukaryota > Viridiplantae > Streptophyta > Magnoliopsida > Poales > Poaceae > Guadua > Guadua angustifolia. The sequence continues at coordinate 20,506,735 of CM070518.1, read as the reverse complement.
CTTGCCCATTTCGCCAACTGCAACAACAGAAACTCCCAACCTTCATCAACTCCACTCCACACGCTCTGAGACGACGCCTCACCTAAAAACTAAAAGCACCAACCGATACAATCGCAACAATGCAATGACCAGACGCTTTTCGAGAACTAGCCATAGTAGCTGCATCACCAGTACTACTTCTGGTAGCAGCGGTAGTGGTGCCGGCTCCCATTGCGGGCACCTAATCGACCGGTCGGTTCAGCTGTACTGCACGATGGAGCGGTAGAAGGTGTTGGGCCTCCAGTTGGCCGGGATCACGTCCTTGGCCACCAGCGTCTTGCCGGACTCGTTGCGGATGCGGATGGAGAAGGGCGCCTGGAGCCGGTGGTTGGTGTCCAGCCTCCAGATGGATCCCCACGACTCCCGCATCGGCGTCCACACGCCGGTGGCCGGGCCGTGCGCCGCCCGCGACTCCATGAGGTCCACCTGCACCACGTCGCCGTCGCCGTCCTCGTACTCCACCAGCACCGCGAAGTAGACTGGGTTCGAGTGCTCCTCCACGTGGAAACCGATCTTGAGCCCCGGGAACTCGCACGGCACCCTGCGCATGCCAGATGTTAAAGATACTACTTAAAAGTTACAACACGACTAGAAGTGATTGGGTACTTGGAGAAGGAAAGGAGACGTTGCTAATCTTGCCATGTGCTTCGGTAATTTTGTTGCTAATCTTCGAGTGGAATCTTTTTTCTTTACATATCGTTGTCTTGTTGGACCATATATTAGTTGATGAAGTTTTGGTTACAAGATCGAAACGGGTGGCCGGTGGCGTATAGTAGCAGGGCACGGGCATATGCTAGGCTGCAAAAAGAGCCGAGCAATAAAGCTAAGCTCTGCCATGCATCTGTGCTGCACATGCATGCGCAGGCGTCAGAGCAGACTGCAGAGGGGTGCGTCGACTGTCCAGAGTGCGTGCCCGTGTCCGGTGAGGAGTAATGCGGGGGGTTGGGTGGATCCACTCCCAACGGCCTACAACGTGGTAGGCGTCCAACGGCGGCAGGACAGGACGGAGCAGAGCAGTTTCATTTACTGACCTGGTGAACTCGATGTCGATGATGCCGGAGTGGCGGAGCTTGTCGTTGAGGCCTGGCTTGGCGAGACTGCCGAACGCCGTGCCGCTGAGGTCGAAGTGGAAGGGGGCCACCGGGTAGTAGTTCATGTCGGTGATGACCACCGTCTGCGTCTTACCGGAGCAGGAACGGTCCTTGGTGCATCTGATCTGAGGAGATGCGCACAGAAACAGAACGAAACGTCAGGTCCAAGCACTAGCGCTGGAGAGTGAGGGACAGGAAGTCAATCGATGCGTTGGCACCGGCACGCCGCACAGCGAAAGACGCTGTCCCAGAAAGCGATTGAGCAACACACATACATGTGCACATAGGTCCCACATGCAGACGCTGCAGATCGAAGGCCGGCCTAGTATATTTTTTGAACGATTTAACGGCCTACTTCGACAGTTAGGAGTGGTAGTGACCAGTGAGTGACACTCTTTTTTTTCTCTTACCTTGTAGCAAGAGCCGCATCCCTTGCCGTCCTTGAACAATGGCTGGTTGCCGCAAGACGTCATGGACACGAACGGGTACTGGTTGGTATGCTTGAAGCCGCAGGCGCCACCTAGAAAGCATTCGTCACCAAGGCATGAGCCACATTGCCCGCACGAGCAACGGAAACAAGAACATAACCATGGAAATGTGGGATCCTTACCGTTGTCGTCGGGACCGGCGCCGTTGGGCTGGCCGTACCAGGTGGCCCTGGCCTTGGTCCAGGGGCCCCAGTAGACGGCGGCGTCGCTGGTGTTGAAGTCCACGGCGGGGGCGTCGCTGGCGTTGAACTCGGCGGCGCAGTGGCCGACGGCGATGAGGGAGAGGAGCGCCGCGAGGGCGGCGAGGGAGCCCATGCCTCTCTTGCTTTCTCCTCTCGGATCTGACGAGTGAAGTGCAGTGAGGAGTGAGTGATGGTTGGTTTGGTCTTGGGCGGGAGGTGGCCGTGGTGCGGTGGGGCTATTTATGAACCAGATCGGTACGTTAATGAGTAAGCTGGGGTTTTGACACTTTGTGCGTGCGCGCGCGCGCGCAGCGAAGGGAGAACGTGGCATGTTTGGTCGAACATGGCTCGGAGCCTCGCATTCTCATATTGTTACAGTAGCGCGAAATAAAGGTGGCAGACGATAGCTAGGGGTAGACGTGGGCGTTAGCCTGGGCTTTTTAGGCCGGCTCGTGGCACGGTAGGTATGGTACATATGTGTACGGTTCGGATTGATATGGTACGATTGTTAGGGCTGTGTCGGATGTAGTGATTGGATATGTTAGGCGGCACGGCACATCTTAAAGGATTGTGCTTGTATCGGCACGACATAGCTTTGACATGAGTTTTTTTACACTTTCCGACACATATAATAAAAAGTAAGCAAGAATAATTGAGTTAACAGTACAACAAGCATGAGACAGTCGAGCGCTTCTAGCATGTGGAAGTTAAAAAGTGAGGCTTCTAATTTGTCTTCCGAAGCGCTGAGCATAGCGTAATAGAATCTATGAGTAGATATCAACCACTGTCTCGACACGTGTTTTGCGGAGAATAAATAAAATTTATTTACTTTTCTCCTCAATATTTGTGTTCACTAGTTTAACCCGGTGCATCTATTTTCTCTCTTTGTAATAGTACAAATAGGTTGAAGCTTAGTCGGCACAAGATGAAAGTGGCATGACACAGCACAACGGGTTGGCTAGGCCGTGGTGGCACGGCAAGGTCTAAGCCCATGCTGTCATGCTGTGCTAGCCAGGGTCGGGGCTGGTAGTGGTAGGTAGGCTAGCTACCATGCGGCTTAGCTCAGAGGCCTCAACCTCGGATCAGAGGATCCAGATTGGAGGAGAAACGCAGAACACAACAGAAGAGATGGTGCATCGGTGCATGTTAGAAATGTCGGCATGTGCGATGCGATGAGAAATGTTCAGACTCCACACCCGATACCTAACTAGCTTAGCTACAAAGCGTGCAACAGGCATTACTGTCTCCAGTTAAAAACATATTATATTTGCTGCTTCATCCTTTTTTTTTTTGGTGCTTGCTTCCTACCATTGGCGCCAATTTGTCATGGAAATGGATGTATAGTTCTTGTACTGTTTTGGCTTTGGGCGTTTTCTCATTTAGTATGGATATGATGGGGGCAGGAAAACAGACGAACAAACCTTAGTGCGGTTACTGCAGTACTGTGTTTCAGTTGACGGTAAAAACGAAGCAGCATGATTAGATTAACTGGTGCTCGTGTAGTGAAGCTACAAGGCAGAATGAAGATTAGAATCTACTAACTGCATTACTAGAGAATTGTGATTCCTGTCGTGAGCAGGGTTAGTTTAACTGGAGGATTACTTGCAGTTCGCATTGAGTGCATCTGGTTCCCAACTTAACCGAACCTGTGTTCATACTTCAGAATTCAGAATCAGCTGTACATTGCCCTTGCGTTCGTCTTCAGCACACGCGATAATTTGCTAGCGACAACAAGTTTGCCGGAAAAACGTTGTGACAGATCGGCATAAAGAAAACCAGGATGATGACCTGCGCAAAGAGTACATGCATGCTGCTTTTGACTCCATTTGTCCTCCATTTCCGTATCATCCCACATGCCCGTAACAACCGGCAATATCCCGATCGATACATGCCGGTAAATTAAGTTGGCCGGTATATATATATACACACACACGGTACGAACTACTCCCTCCGATTATAAATAACTAGCAGATTTACACGCGAAACTACATATCGAGATATTATGATATAATTGTCTTTGATATACAACTCTATTTTTGATTATTAAAATACAATTGTATTTGTTATATAGCTCTATTTATACATAATTAATTTGCACCGTTATAATCTGGCCCCTTCAAAATAAGTTGTTGATATCCTTTCAATGATCGAAATACAATTATATTTGTTATATATGATTAATTTGCACCGTTATAATCTGGCCCCACCAAAATAAGTGGCAGAGATCCTTCTCTTTTTCTTCCGATTAATGTGAGAATTTTTAAAATTTAGGATTATTATGGGATTTTCTTGCTTTTAAAATAAAGGAGATGCCTTAAATATCACTTGTTGTGTGTGTGTGTATATATATATTGTCGTTTTAGATATAGATATAGCAAACTTTCAAACTTTAACGGTTAATATCTTTTTAAATATGTAAATTAGATATATAAAAATCATATATATATATATATATTTATCTCAAAAGGTACCTATATAATATTATTGTATTTTATAAATATATTATAATAAAAATTAGTTGTCAAAGTTATATTCTAAAGATTGTATCGACATCAAAAGGACAATTGTTTGTAACCGCACTGAAGCATTGAGCAACAAGCAGAGCTCCGCCGATGCAGAGTACTAGTGCGTGCTTGGCATGGTCGGTCTGCGAAATCATTGAATCGGACGGGTGATCCTTCGATCGCTAGCTGCAAAGCATCACGTCTGGCCTGACCGGCACGCCGGCATAGGTTCGACCGGAGTAGTTCAAGGACACCCAGAAACCAAGGGTGTGTTATTTATACAAAGTGGTATATATATAAAATAGTTAAAAAATTATCTATATATTTATCTGTATATTTGGTTGTTTAAATAGAACAATTCTATTCTAGATGATAGGATACAAATTTTAAAAATATTTTTCTATAGGTACTAATAATTCTATTTAACCGAAACAATTCAGAACGTCCAATTCCATCCAACCCCATCCACGCCTTAACAGCATCCATCGAACGCGGCTAGCGCTTGCGCTTAATCCACGCGAATATGATCCTGGTCCAGCACATCGCAGCGCTGGCTCACTCGTGATCATGTACGCTACCTAGGTCGCTTTCTAATACATTTCTTCTTCTTCTTCGTCTTCTTTCTCGGGAAGGATACATATCGATTATCGGTTAACCCTGTAGGTAAGCAAGCAATGATTCGGCCATCTGATACGTACCTAAACTTCGTTGCAACTTCCAGGCGCATGGCAGCAAGCAATAATGCTCATACTAGCTCGGCACTCACCTGCTAGTTGGCGCCGCTCTCGCCCGCGGTTGTGTACATGTACAGATTTACTGCAATGCTCCTGATCACGTTGCTTCGTTAGATTAGATCTGAATACCTGCAGATCCTTTTTTTTCTCTCTATGAACGCCTGATCCATGGATGGAGGGAGTTGTCGGGAATAATTGGGTTGGTTTGGTGAAGGCTCCTGCTGGCCGGTAACAACAGTCAACAATCATGCAACACAACCGTCTCGCGAATCATGTGATGCCATGGCACGCATCCATAAATAAAGTCGAGTAAATTTACTAGCTATTGAAGTTCTGCACCCCGGCAATGATGCACAGAACATAGTACACAGGTACAGCACTTCTCCACCGGCCTAAGCTGAATTCTAAAATGTTTGCGTGCTTCAGTTAGCCGCCCCGTATCATTACCACCACAAGACATGCATGGCCAACAGCAATCTACGCACACAACAGCCAGGATAGCCCAAGTAATTATTCACTGCAGCATCCTCATCTGAATTCTGAACAAAGGATGAGGAGTCATTAGCATCACTGTTTGTATCAGTATGTATGCAGTACCAAAGTTTCTACGTGCAGGGCGGACCCAATAGGTCAGTCGGGCTGACCCACCATCTTAACTTTGGCTAAACAGCAGGTACCTTCTATAACATGTCCTGACTCCGACTGATTTGATTTATGTTTCGTTGGCTTATATTATATTAGTATTGTCTCACTGGCACCTTTTAAATTTTAGCCTTTGATCTATCGCTTTTTGCGTGACATGATTACAAATAGCTGATCATAAAAAAAAGAAATAAAGGAGAGAGAGAAGTGCACATGGAGAGATCGACGGAGGGGGGGAGGGGGCAGGGTGAAGTGTGATTGTGTGAAGGCAGTGACGGACCGGACGATATGGCGCGCCGGCCGGCAGGGCGGATTCGTCTCCACTCATCCGCAAAAGCGGTGTTTAGCATGGGGTGATGTAACGTAATGCATGTGAGCTTACGACAATTCACATGCCATCTACGACGGATCTCTGCCCGTTACTGTTAGGTTCGGCCGTTTTTTCTACGTAAACAGTTCGGAGACTCTGCCTTACATGTCTCTTTCAGTAAAGCAGCTGCAGTAGAGAATGCTTAGATTTTTTAGTCTATGGCATTTTTGAAATCTAGTCTCCATTCGAATTAATTTATAAAAAAATAGCCACCCTCCTCAACTGTGAAAATAGCGGCAGGTGACTTGTGTTATCTATCACAACTGTGTACCGTGGTAGCCCAGGTGCCTGCGACATGAGCTTGATACCAAGCTAGAACATCGTGGTATGATGGTGTACCGTGATACTTGACCTTGACAAGAAGAGGAAATGCCATCCTAGCAATAGAGGGATGTGTTAGGTGGCATATCACTTGCGGGCGTTTTTATGATCGAGTATGGTGTTATATTTGTAATTTTATTTGAAGGAAGGGGATAAAATAGGACAAAACTTTGCAGGTAGATATATGTTGTAAGAGGCAACTTTAAATCTGCCCTTGCGGCTAGCTAGTGCGCACCGCTCTAGTGCCGCAAAGAGCCCTGTTTTATTTTCACTTTTTCGTTAGGGTTCATTTGGTTCAAAGGTAAAGGGTGGATAAAATGGGGCTATCCATCCCGTAGAAATGAAGTCATTCAATTTTATATTTAGAGTATGTTTGGTTGGTGGGATGAGATTGAATGGGATAAGATGGTCCTGTACCATTTGGTTTCATTGTTTTGGGTGAATAGAATGGTTCAGTATCTATAGAAAATATTCCTTAAATTTGTATCACACCATCCAGGATGGAATAGTTCCATTCAAGTAACCAAACACATGGATGATATTTCTTTTGAACTATCTTATACATGTACTACTTGATACAAACAACTAAACACACTCTTTGTGAGAGGGATGAGATATGGATATGATGAGTTAAATTTTTGTTTAGTTGTAGGGGTGAGAGTTGGATGGCGAATGTGATGAAAGTTCATATTTGATTGGGGGGATAAGAGTCAGATGACCTCATCGTCTAATTTCATTGGATAGCCTCATCCAATATCTAAGAGGAATATTCCTTTTTCTTATTTGCTCTTATCCACACATGCATTCAACTAAACACTGGGATAAATAAAAAGGCAACGTATCTTGTGCACACAGGTTTCCCGTGTACATACCGTGTACACCAACTAACGAAAGTCATGAAAAATTCTAAAAAAATTTGTAGATATACTTCATAAATTACTCTACCTATGTATAAAATTGTAGGTTCAAATTCATTATATATCAAGAGTTACAAAAAAAGAGAAAATTCTGACAAGTTTAAATAGTTTAAACTTGTCAGAATTTTCTCTTTTTTCTAACTCTCAATATATAATGAATTTGATCTTGGAACTTCATACATAAGTAGAGTAATCTATGAAGTACATCTACAATTTTTTTCAGAATTTTTCATGACTTTCGTTAGTTGGTGTGCACAGGAAGTCCTGTGTGCATAGGATACGTTGCCAAATAAAAAACATGGATGGCATCCATCCTTTGTCCTTGAATCAAACAGACCCTTAATATGCTCTTTAGCACGCCAGGCCACCACCTGCTTTCCAGGAGGGATGTGGTTGCCGCTGTAATCCATCTGTTTGGAGCTTTAAGTCAACTTTAGCTTCCGAAAAGTTGGTAAGTCTTCCAAACAACTCAGCTTTTAAACGGCTTTTGATATAAATTAGAAGCTACATATGACTAGCAAAAGCCAAAATCTAAAAGCTAGGCGCGACTTGTTTTTGCAGCTTATTGCTGAGGAAAATTAATTGCTTGTCAAACGATCTTTTATAAAATTATATAGTTACTTTTTAGCCCCGAAGCAAAAAAATTGGCTTTTTCAGACAAGCTATAGCTTCCCCTACATTGGCCCTTAATATCGTGATGGCATATATGGTGAAAACTAGCATATGGTGAAAGAATAAAAGTAAACAAACAAAGCCATTATATAGGTCTCGAATGATCTAGATTTAGACGGAATCCCACTTCTTTCACTTAAACATATTTTTACACATAACCCTTAGAAAAATTATAAAATTCTATACCTAAACTCCCTCGGTCAACTTTGCATTTCCCCTGAAATTTTGTAAATTTTCTAGGGGTTATGTGTAAAAACCTGTTTAAGTAGAGAAAGTGGGACTCCATTTGGATATAGACCATTCGAGGTCGATCCAACATCTCTGTTTACTTACTTTCATCTTTTCATTATATGCTAGCTTTTACCATATACTTTGCCTAATATGGCGGTAAGCAAGAAAAGTTGAAGTAGTGCTAGTACATTGTCGTCCATGCTTAGCTGCTTACACGCTCCTGTTTTCTCAAGAAAAATAAGAATGAAAATGGCGCTATACGAGTTCTCAGGAGAAGCCATGACTCATGAGGCGTGAGACGGTTGCAACCAAGAAGCAGTGAAAATGCAGATTTCCCGCTCTCGAGTTTCAGACTTTCAGCGCAGGGGATAATGCGATCTTTCGCCCTTTGTTTTTCCAGGAAACAACAGGGGAGAATAATGGCATAATGCAATGTAACCTCGTGCAAGCACGCGGTCGACGAGATGCTTTGCCATGGACGCCGCGGAGAGGTATTCGCTTCATACTATAATTATATAGTTTTGTATAATAGTTTATAGTATTATAAATCTAATACATATATTTAAAATTTACTAAAGTACAATACAAATAGTTTTAAGATCTTATAAATCCTAATCATCAAAATCAAAACCAATTTAATCTACAAAATTAGACCATCGAAGAAGTAATCTTCGATATTTCACCCCATAGATTCGCCTATGATACCATAGAGTTTGGCCCATGGCAAGAGAGCTGATTTAATGAGTAGCAGTAGTGCATATCAGCATGGTTGTCAGGAAGCTTTGGTTTTGTTTGGTCTTGCGAACACTTCTTTCATCTTTTGCATTATTTGAAATAAGATTATAAATCTAGCATACTTCTCGACCGTGTAAAGCAATAGTAAACCGATACGTGTCACCTACCGTACTCTCCTACCTTGACAGGTATCTATTGAGCTCAGGTTCTATGGCAAATACTTACCAAGCTTGGGGGCTGCGGTACCCCATCCTGACGAGCTTAGACACTATAGTTTTTTGTGCTACCGAACTCCAATGCCGCAATAGCTTGTTTACCATGATGGGTGTGCCGACAACCTATCATGATAGGTGACACATATCGTCTGTCACTACTTCTATCACTGAAAATTTGTTGTATTGTTTAACCGAGGCTAAAGATAAAGAATAAAGCGTGAAGTGTGACTAAATAGATGAAAGCTTGTTGATGACGCATGGAGTACGTACCGATGCATAAAAGCATAGTCACCACCCCTTAGCCCTCCCTTTGCCTTTACCAAAACATCCCCAATTATGCGGCCTAAGGAAAGGACGACACAATGTTCTACCCATCCGGCCGGACAAAATAGCCGATTAGTTAATCAAGATCAAGGGTCAAGCTCTAAAGGGCAGTGAGTAATGCTTGCCGTGGATTGGGGCTCCCTTTTGACAAATAATTTCCCCACATGGGCCCCGAGGACCAGGGTTTACATTCTGGAACCAATGTTAGAAATGATCTAGGTGTTGGTAGTGATTTTTGTTAAAAATCGGTAGAAGCCGAACGAACTGCAAAGTTAAATTTTTTGAACTCGGTGGCCAAACGGTGGAGAAATAATTCAAAAATCAATTGGTTTTTACCGATTTTCGGTCGATTTACATTGAAAATCAGCACACTAAGCGAAAATTGGAAAAAAAAAATAAAGGAAATTTGGTGAAAATAGCAGAAAATTGGAAAGTGTTAGAAATGTATAAAAAATACGAAAAATTCTAGTATAACCTTTCCTACATTTTAAGATAAAGTCAAGCTGTAAAGTACATAGTTTGCAATAACAGCACGATTATAGAAAAATTTCGACATGACTTTTGCTATATTTTAGACAATCTCAAACTGTAAAGTAGGTATTTAGTAATAATATCTTAACAAATAACCTTTCATTTTTATATCGTTCATAAATTAATTCAACAAATCCACAGTTCAATATCCCTGGTATATGACATTTAAAATCAACATTTCTCACCAAAACATATTAGGATAAGTATGTAATCAACATTTCTCACTGAAACATGCCACTACAAGTATATAACGCGTGAATGTCGATAATACATTCTTATTTGGAACAAAATATATTCTTCGCTGGAACAAAATATCTTGTAGCTACAGTGTTTTTTCTTTTTTTTTCTCCTTTTCTGTTATCTATATTCGGTTTTACTCAAAAACGTCTCAAAAATACATTCTTCGCTAGCACAAAATATCTTGTGGTTGCACTCAGCATTAGCATTTAGCGGCATCTATTGACCCCCTTCGTTTTTCTAGTAGTAAAATTACACTCTTGCAAGAGTCAAACAAATCGTGGCTGACACTCTTAATAAGTAGTTTATAAGTGTTATGTGTGAATGGGGTTATATGTTTATCTGCGCATGGTAGGTGAGTGGTTAGTGGGATCTTAATTTTCAACCTTGTAGATGTAGTACATGTTTTCATGGGTGCATGTGGTGCGTACGGAATTGTTAGGACTGGCAATCGTCGTTAACACCCCTTGCTGATTTTTCTCTAGTACGAACGAAATGTACGCGTGTCCAGTTCGCCTGAGCGGGGTTAGTACGAGCTAGTGTGATTACGAAAGTAACGACCCAAGCCTAGCCAGACATTTCATTCAAGTAACTTTATTCGAGTCTAGAAAAGCAGGGGAAAACGCAGAAACACCCGAGTGCGCATTGCAGTCCCAACCAAGTGTCCGGCTCCGTCGCCGTTGATAAATGATAATACACGTTTCTTTCCGACAGTACGGCCACATCTTTAGCTCCATTCATATCTGAGACGAATAAATCGCGAAAACAACTATACAATAACAGCAATAACGACGCAGAGCGGGCGTTAAACGGATGGACGCGTACCGGGGACGCGACGGGCGGGGCGGCCTCACCACACGCCGGAAATGGACGGGACGGGATTGCGTTTGCGCGTGGGGTTGGGTGAGTCGGCTCGCGTGCGCGGTCACATGGCGCCGGCGCGGCGTGTGTGGATGTGGTGGTTCTCGCTTGGCGATGTTAACGCAACGTGGTGGTTGGTTGTCTCAGAGGTGTCAGCTACGCATGTGAAATCACAGTGCCCGCGGGCCCCACCCCCTCTCGACATCTCTCTTCCTGCCTTCAAAGTCAGTCCGGATTTTGCCCTGCGCTGCTTCTTTTTTCGGATTTATTCTTCACTCTTTCTTTTTAAGATTTGAAGCGCCAGGTGACTGTCTCCTGCCGCGACCCATTGCTACGAAAGGTTTGTGACATCGTAGCAATCAGTGGTAGCGTGAAGATTTGATAGATCACCACATTATGGAAGGATTTTCTGCTGTGAATTCGGACTGTAGTAGATCACCTATTACCCTATTTGACCGCAGCAGATCGTCCTGCAACTTTACCAGACCATTATCCTCACACGTATCCTTGGTGTCGCGGTGAAACCAGTTGCTTGAAGGCAAAAGGTACAAATACTTCCGCTCCGAGACCAATTTGACAATAAAAATGCGCGAGAAGACCATAGACGCCAAGCCTTCCCTGCCTTCCACAAACGATAACAATAGAGTTTACTAATATACAAATACAAGTTGATAGTAGTTATCCGTCCTCTCTTTCTCTCTCTAAAAAATAAGCACATCAACATATGGGCTACAAGATGAAAAGAAAATCAAATGTATTTCTCTCTTTCTACTTATACCTGCTCTTCTTGGCTGGATCATTACTCGCATCTCCCTCTCTATAGCAACTCAAGAGTACAATTTTATTTTTTAAATATATGATATAATTTAATTACTTAGAAGATATGTTTCCGCTTTGCGTCCCTTCAATACCCATCAATTACAATTAATTGATAAAATGTTCTGACTTACTTGTGCTGTTGATAAAATGCCCCGTGATGTCTCACTAACATATAAACCCTAAGACCACGTGTCAATAAAACAAATAGAGTATTCTATCAATTACACCAAATAAAATAAGACATATGTTCTGAGAAACTCTCTAGAAATGTGAGTGGTCAGGGTTTAGATAGTGCGACATGTGTACGGTTAGTACACCTAAACTCTTGTTGTTCTAGTAGTAGAACCCAAGGTTTACTTTTGGGCTGGTCTCATTTCCGGCTGGTGTGTTGATTTTTTTTCTCAACTTGAGGTTATGGGCTCGGGGTCAGGTAGAATGGGCCCAGCCTAAACAACGCACTCATGTTTGTTTGGGCTCAATATGCGGGTTCCGTTTGGACTTCAGGCAACTGGTGCCCTGAAAACACCTGATTGTTGAATTGAAAAGGTTGAAACGATGATATCTAAGACCCAGAGTTCACCAAACTACCTAAGAAATAAATAAACAAGGAAGAGTGTTTAAGCATATTAATTATGTCTATATTTTCTTACCGAAACCGCTGATTCACGGAGATCGGAAAATGCTCTGCTTCTTGCTTTTACAGAGATGGAAATCTAAAGATTAATTACTAGGCTAAGATTTGCTGATCGATGATAGTGCTTTTGAAGCAGTGGATTGATCAAACCTTTTGGTACCAGTAACTTTAATAAACTCATCAAATGTAAAAGTTGAGGGTATGATGCATCAGGAGTCATAACCAGTCATTTTGGTCCTGTAAGTTACATAGTCCGGACAGTCGCATCTTTGTCTCTCTAAACAAACTCTTAGGACAGTTGTGTTCAGCGTGTCCTAAAACTTAGTCGGCATCTCCATTCACTCTGCAGTTTGCAGGGTATCTTCCAACCACCATGCATATCCTGATTTAAAAGGGACAGAATATATGCACGTATCATTTTACCTATAAATCAATGAAATCGTAGGTACTCTTATTTGCAGGAAACCGAAACGGATTAGGTACCTCTACAACACTGATCACCGACCGCACATACAAGCCTGTTTCACAGGATCAACACAATGATTGCTTCCAATAATATGCAGACTAACGCCCGTGTTTAATTGTAAACCTGCTGTTCCTGGTCCTGCCCGAATCTTCCATTCCTACTACGACATCAAAGAGCTGTGCATTTTTCTCTTTCTCTTGAGACCAAGGTAAGAGCTCTGTCATTTATTTCAAGAGAATATAACCCCGGTCCTGAAGATGGTACACCGTAAACATGAAAGAGTTCCTTCTCAAAACACCAAGAAAACACGTACCGCAAACACCAGGCTAGAGACAAACGCCAGTTAGCACGAGACGAGACACCGCGAGCACCAGAACTGTACATTTCTTGAAGACATTATTACCAATTAGAATCAGTGAGCAGCTAGGTAGGAACTGTCCAATCCATGCTCCACACCACGACATGCGATAACCGCCAAGACGTGATTTCATTTTTAATAGTGCACTCGTGAACCGAAGCGAAGCCTCCATTCCTTTCCTCCCGTAGCCATGTGACCCTAACAAATCACGTCGGGTGCAACGGCCATCGATGGCGATCGCGTCGCCTGCCTGCCTATAAATACACCGGCAATGTGTTCCTCCTCGACCATCAAAGCGCAGATCAACACAGCCAATCTGCGTAGCATACTAGTACTACTCTCACGAGCTTGGAGAAGTAGAGACCTGCAGTACTAGCTAGCAATAGCGTAAGATGGCTTCCCTTTGCTCCAAGGCAGTTGCACTTGTTGCACTCTTGTCCGTCCTTGTCACGTATGCCTCCGGCGCCCGGCCGGCCAACTATAACGCCTCCGCCTTCACCGCCGACCCCAGCTGGGAAGCTGCCAGGGCCACATGGTACGGCGCGCCCACCGGCGCCGGCCCCGACGACGACGGTACGTACACGCCATCGATCGTTAATAAACTTCCACGTCGCGTTCTTTCCGTCGATCGACCGTTTCGTATGCGGTGGCTCATGCTGCCGGGGCACTGGTCGATGTGTGCAGGTGGCGCGTGCGGGTTCAAGAACGTGAACTTGCCGCCGTTCTCGGCCATGACGTCCTGCGGCAACGAGCCCCTGTTCAAGGACGGCAAGGGCTGCGGCTCCTGCTACCAGGTAGATTAACTAACTAATTGTTGGTCTATCTCGATGTAAATTTTGGCACCTCTCAAGGAGGACAAAAATTCTTTAATGTTTGTGTCTGCCGTGATGGAAGTGGATCCGGATCGAGAAGGACACAGTTTTGACTGCTTGCTTTGCTTTTTCAGATACGATGCACCAACCACCCCGCCTGCTCCGGCAACCCGGAGACGGTGATCATCACCGACATGAACTACTACCCCGTCGCCAAGTACCATTTCGACCTCAGCGGCACCGCCTTCGGCGCCATGGCCCAGTCCGGTCGCAACGACGAGCTCCGCCACGCCGGCATCATCGACATCCAGTTCAAGAGGTCGGTCATTAGCATCCATATATTCAATATCCGTTGCACGATCGAACCAATTTGGCCCTACCTGAGCAGAATCATAAGCCAGCAAGCTGCTAGCTACTTGTGCTGTGGAGCCCTCGTACTTTTGCGCAACCAAACTTTAACAACAGCGACCGGTTTAACTGGGTCCCAAAGAGATTCGCAGACATACGTTCTCTAGTTAGTACTGCCAATCTACAATTTGTGGGCTCCTACACTCGGAACACCATCGATCGACAAAATTAAAACATAATGTGACGCAAGCGTGTAGCTCTAACACATGGATTGTTGGTTCGCGCAGAGTGCCCTGCAACTACCCTGGCCTGAAGGTGACCTTCCACGTGGAGGAGGGCTCGAACCCCGTCTACTTCGCGGTGCTCGTCGAGTACGAGGACGGCGACGGCGACGTGGTGCAGGTGGACCTCATGGAGGCCAACTCGGCGTCGTGGACGCCGATGCGCGAGTCGTGGGGCTCCATCTGGAGGCTCGATTCCGGCCACCGGCTCACGGCGCCCTTCTCCCTCCGCATCACCAACGAGTCCGGCAAGCAGCTGGTGGCCAACCAGGTCATCCCGGCCAACTGGGCTCCCAGCGCCGTCTACCGCTCCATCGTCCAGTACAGCTAATCTAATCATATTGCAGCGGCAGCAGCATTAGCAAGCTATCTCTGCACACAATATTCAATCATATATTGAAATCATTGGCTCGATTCGGTATTGTATCGGTCGTTGCATTGGATCGAGGAGGTTAATTAAATTAGGTGTGACGTCGGCTGTCGAGTGTCATGTAGACGTCCTTGTGTGTGTCTTGAAGATGATCAGTGGGATATGGAGGAGACAGGTTTGCATGTGCTCTCGTCACTGTACCAGTGTGTAATCGGATTACCAGATCAAGGTCATAAATTAGTACTCCCTGCCTCCATATCTGTGTCAAACAGCTTTTGTCTAAACCTGTGCTCACTTTATCAGTTTTACCATTGTGACCAAACCAGCATATGCGCACCAAGCATGCACTCGAGGAATCTGATCCTGACATTGTAACCAACGTACGGCCTCGGTGGAAACACTTCTGAATCGGATGATTAAGATTTGGAGGTTGAGAAAGGGAATTGTTTTAGTACAAACTGGTCCGCGGCTGACTTCCAATGTGCTGGCTTTCCACAAATTTAAATCGAAAGAACACTTGCAGCAATTCGACGACGAAGACAAGACTGCATATCAAATCCGTAAAGTTTTATTTCTTCGTCGATGCTTCTTTTCTCTTGATCGAACTCTATTACAGTAGATTTGGCAATCCTGAAAAGGCACATCATAATTCATGCAACGACCAAAGAACCTAGGATTACCCAATTGCAGACCAGTTTGTCGACTGGACACAAAGGATACGATTTTTTTTTTGAATAATGCATTTTTAAAAAGGAATTGCGACATTAATATGCGAAACAGAAAAATTACAAAAACAATACCCTGTTGCCAAACGGTACGACGAAATAGGAGTAGTCAGGTTGAACGAAAACTTTATTGTCGCCATACTGTATAGCGACAACTCCTTAATTCCATATGGTATGGCGACAAACACGGGATTAAGAATAGCCATACCATTTGGCAACAACACGGTGCATCCGCCGTTCTTCATGGAAACTTTTATGATTGCTGCTTGGGCCATTTGGAAGCAAAGGAATGCCAAAATCTTTAGGTCCATTCCGGCTAGTTTCCTGGAATGGAAATCCTCTTGTATCTCTGAATTTCGTTTTCAGTCGTTCCGGTTTCCTGCTCACCTCCGTGACGATTTCCTCGCTTGGTGTAATAGGTTAGTTTAATTTTCGTTTTGTTTGGCCGGTTCCTCACCGGCGGTTTTTTTCTCTGTTCTCCCTTTCTTTATTAATATCGTTTCCAGCGAGGGCTTCCCTCGCTGCTTGCGTTCAAAAAAAAACTCCCTAATTACCTTATTATCACTATACCGTTTGGCAACAACTCCTTAATTACCCTATTGCCGTCATATCGTTTAGCAACATCTCCTTAATTCAAAAACAAATTCCAAAGGATACTAATACCCCAACAAAAGTCTTTCTTGCTCCAAAGCTTTTTTCTAACCAATTTTATAACCGTCAGTCGTAGATAGTGAATGATTCATTACTTCTACATGAGAGTCAGCAACGTCTCCGCATAGGGCACTCCCAATGCTCTTATATCAGCAATTTCTTCAACGTATCATGTAGAATTAAAACTAACTTGGAGAAAGGGTTAAAGAAGAGAGAGATGAAAGCTATTTTGAAAGATCGAGGCGCACCAAGAGGTAAGTGAATTGGTGCAAACTAACACCTAAACTTAATTTTTGAAGTTGGTGCAACCGATGAAGACAAGAAACTGAAGTGATCGACATAACTGGCAACAACATGGATCGGGACTAGGCTCAGGGAGGAGTCGAGATCTAGAATGGTCAAAGAAGCCGAGCCTTCATGGTGAAGTGGTGAAGAACATATGATGCGTCAAGTGACTTGGGTCCATTTGCAAGAGAGGATGATTCGGGGGAGTTTGAACACGTGAGGGGTTTAGCGGCAAGTTATTGTGATCACATGGAAGGTGATGAAACATAAGCGATGTTTCAAGGCGAAGGAAATGCCAAAAGACCGGTTGTGTGGTAAATTGGTAATTTGCCCGTTACCAAAGATGAAGACAATTTGAAAAGCCACGGTGGTGTTCTAAGCGGTTTAAGTCAAGCCAAAGTGAAGATGGACACGGATTCAAGATCGTGGAGTGAATTGGAGAATTATGTGAATGCTGCTTTGAAAAACGTGTGTGTAAGTATGCAAAACTCATTGTGTGTTGAGTTATCGGGGTTAACCTATGTGAATGTGGATTTTATCCACTTGTGTAACCAGGTTTTAAGGTTTTTAGGGCCGCCTCCTCTGTGTAAGGGCTTGAGAGATGTAGAGGGATGTAAGGAACTAGAGATTAAGGTTTGCACAAGTTTTTGGTTTTTTGTGTGTGAGTACTCTTTGGAAGCTTTGCCTTTCTATAGAAAGGCTTTGTAATTGTTTATCTTGATTTGAAATAGAAATCAAGTTCTTGCTCAAGTTTTGATCTTCCTTCTTTCTTAAGTTTTTCGACCTGTCTTGGTTTCTTTCTTTTTTGATCTTGGCTTGGATGAATGATTGATGGATAAATTATCTGTAGATCATATCCCGATCATCTAGGCAAGCTTCAATAAGATCCTCAAGTTCCATTCAACAAACTGTTTTTGGTATGAGAAGGAAGGATTCGTGGTAAATCATGTTCTTATGTATTGGAGGACTATTTCTTTAAAGTTCTGGCTCGCTCTGACATGTGAGATATTATCTAAGATCATATCAACTATCAAATCCCCCACGAGTAAGCTCAAGATGAAATTTATGTATTTGGTCCAATTTTGATGCAACCTTCAATAAATACAAAAAAAGATTGAAACTTTGACATCAATCTTTACGATTGAATATTGGAATAAGTTCTTGACATCCATAGAAAGGTTCATGCAAAATTTCACGGGATTTAAATCAGTCGATTAAAAGTTATACCAAATTTTGATTTTAAAATCATGATGATTTTACTGTTTATCCGATAGAACCATGATTTGTAGTACAGAAACGCCTGATTAACTTTTTATTCCATACTACCGGTCATGTAGCTGTATAGTGTCGCCCCCTAGACTGAGTTTCTCTGGAAACTTCTATTTCCGCCCATATTTAATCGAGGGAGGTCTTGGTTAATTCTTATTGATCGATCCATCATCTCTAATCGTTATTGTTGATCCTTCGTTATCATCAATACCTTTTTTTCGAGGAAAGGAAAGGAAAGGAAAGGGAAAGGAGCGGTTAACTGCGGAAAGGGACAAAATAACTGACTCATGATGGACTCAGGTGCATGTGCGGGCGAGAAGTCGGACGCCGACGGTTGCGCGCGTTGCATCTGCATGTGAGGTGCGGGCCACGGCGAATGCAAACTTGCCTCCGGCCAGCGGAAGCAGAGACTGGCACGCAAAATGGAGTGGATCAGCCGTGCTCCTGCACCAGAGTTTCCGGGCCCGCACGCACCCGCCGCTGCCGCGCTGCCGGCCCGTTCTCAGACTGAGCTCTCGGCGCGCGGCCTCCCCCACTCGACCGATCGCGTTCTCGTTTGTCCCGTGGCGCCGCGCGCGCGAGCAACTAATTGTGGGGTGCGGTGTTTCGCCTGTGCGGAGACGCGCGCGCGCACCGCGGCACGGGCGGCTTGCTTGCTATGGTACACTAGCCGGCGCCCGGTGGCTGCACGTCAGCATCGCCGGGCCTAGGTACAGCACCACCCTTTGGCTAGATGATATTGGGTTGCATCAGCATGTACCATCTGCAGAACAATTTCTTTTTTGTTGAGGGAGAGAGAGAGATGCAGAACAATCTTTTATGCGATAGTAGATTTGCATGAGTAACCGCCATGGCGCCATCCCAATGCGTAGGGGTGGCAACGGGGCTATTCCCTGCCGGAGAGTGCCTTCCCGTCCCCGTCCCCGCGATCCAAAATTTTCTCCGTCCCCGTCCCATTCCCTGTCTCAGGGGAGAAAATCCCCCCATCCCCATCCCCGTTTGGGTATCAGGGCCTCGTCAGGAACCCATCCCCGCGAAAATTTCACACAAGAGAAGAGCTCTTATAGCCATTTTAACTCTAAAATCATATCAACAGACAGAAAAAAAAGAATGCATGCATTCATTGAAGATTATGTTGTCCCGTTTATGAAAATGTGAATATGATGGGCTAGAAAATATGTTTGCAATCTAATAACTAAATTGGACTAAACTAAATTTGGATCCCAACTCCGCGGAGGACGATTTCTTCCCATACCCGTCTCCTAATAGAGGAATTCTCCGCCGGGGATCGAGGAACGGGTCTCCATTGCCACCCTACTTGTAGGTAGACTGATCGGGACAGCGTAGGTTTTGCAGCCTTTTTGGCCATGGTGTCTGACTTATTTGTAGAGATAAATTCACGGTCAAATTCCATGCGTTCATTCTGGGGCAACCGAATTTGCTGCCTATTGTTCGGGTGTTGTTTCTTGCGATTGTCTTGTGTTAGCCTAGGCGGTGGGCGAAATGTTTGAACAACCGAAACGCAAAATGCATTGTACGAGTGCAATGTAGCTTGACAGTTTGAGGCTTGAGAGTACCATTAACACAATAATCAACGAAGAAGAAAAAAGCACGCGCACGCAATGTATATGTCAGGCATGAGGAAAATTGAGGCAACATCACGTGCCCTCCAACTTGTACCACATGTCAATGTGCACTGCGGAGGTGGAAATACAGCGAACAAATCTAATTTACACTCTCAACTCTTCTTAAAATTAAGAAAAACCTCCCTTAACTACAAAAACGTTCACTTCACGCTCTTCATGTATCAAACCGGTGCAAACCATCCCAGCTCAAAATCATCATGATTTTCTGACGTGAAATTTATCAGTTTCGAGAAACTCACATAGTACCATATTTTCGAAAGTTCGTTCTACTCTACCTCGCGTATGCGAAGGCATTGGGCGTTGACAAGGCGATCGGGTGGGACACCTTAGCGGCCCTTGCTCACCCAAGTTATGGGTCAGCGTGACCTATGACACCCCTCGTGAAGAACGAGAAGAAGAGATGTCTTATGTTTTGCTTGTCTTGGTTGATATATTAAGATGGACAAGAGTACTTCTATATTTTCTCTCACGATATTAGTTGTATAAATCTTGAAACAAATTAAGGGTAAGTTATCATCATATATCCTTCGTTTATGCTTTAATACTTATACAACATTCAAAAAAAAAAAATACATAGAAGCACTTGGATACTGCTAGATTCTACATTTGGGTTCGTTTTTGTGTCGATCTGGGAGGATCTGGGAGTTCTTTGGGACATTGGTTATTGTTCAAAAAGTTATCGTGTGAGAAGCTGATGGGGAGTAGACCTGTTCATCGGCGCCCCGACGCGAAATAGGGCTAGTTGGACTAGTAGGGAGAGCTATTTCTCACAGAAACATAAACAAGAATTCCGTATAAGTGAAATCGAAAATTTCATCGGAAACTTGGCTCAAAAAGGAGAATAAAGAATTTACATTTATTTTCGAATTAAAATAATTTTAGAAATATAAATAGCTTTATAAAAATTATCAAATAGAGTTAAAAAATTCCAAAAAAAATCTTACGAATACTTTGGAATATTTTGAACCTACAAAATATTTCTAGCATAATTTCGGTTTCATTTTTATGAATAAATTAATTCTATAAATCAAAAATAGAAAAATGACATTTATAAACTCCAAAAAAAATCCAGGATAAATATCACAAAATCATAAATGAATATTGAACAATAATATACAAATTTTAGGGCGTTACACCTTTATAGTTAGAGGACCAAGAAGATGTCGGAATGATATGGAGGAGCACATGATGGTCTGATCTGGCGGACAAATAGCGAGCCTTCAGCTGACAAACTTGAGAAAAAACTTCCTCGTGATACAGTGAACATAACATTGTTCTTGTATCCGCTTTGGAGGTGGAATGAGTTACATTATTTTTGCAGTCATGTATATTGTGATCATATACTATATTCTTGTGGAATTTTTCATTTTCGTTTTCATATCCGTTTCCGTCACTATCATTTTCGTATCCGTTTCCAGAATTTCCGATTTTGTTTCCATTACACCCAACAAAAATAATAAAAGCAATAATTAATTTCAAAAAAAAAAAGTTCTAGATATTGGGATTTTCGGGATTTTCTCGTGCTTCGGGCTTGCCTAAGCTCGGGCCTGTCCTTTCATGGATTGACGGCTCTTGATGCAGAAGCTTCCCAAACGGAGATGCATAATGTCATACTACTCAGGGTAAACTTTGTTTTGGCGTAATTTTGACCTGTCGAGGGCTCGAGGCTTATATAACCTTGTTTCAAGTCATTGCTCCGGGCATATTTTGCTCAGCTCTATTTTGAAGCGATTGACCAATTTATCTTGTTACTACAAAACACATATAAAAAAAATCAAATGCCCTCGCAAAAAATAAAAAAATAAGAAATAAAAGTTGATCGAGGAGCTAGAAGTTAAAATTAGTCCGTCAATCATAGACTCATGATCCTCTAAAAAAATACATAAACTCACATGGCGGTTCGTTAATTTAATAGCTTAAGAGCTCTGGATTTTAGTCATCCATGAAAAGTCAGCGTACGTAGTTGTGTATGGCATGCCATAAAAGCTTAGTGCGGCTTCTCTGTTCACTTTGCAGCTGTAAGTTCTAAACTTCTAACTAACCTTTGCTTATTCGTGGCTCTTCAATAAGCAAACTGGTTACCTTCTCACATTTTTAAAGTGACTAGTCATGTACCTGTGCATTACAGACGGAAACTCAATTT
The DNA here is from genome assembly GCA_036346375.1 of Guadua angustifolia. Classification (NCBI taxonomy): domain Eukaryota; kingdom Viridiplantae; phylum Streptophyta; class Magnoliopsida; order Poales; family Poaceae; genus Guadua; species Guadua angustifolia. The sequence goes on along the minus strand of CM070518.1, from coordinate 20,484,834 downwards.
GCGATAAAAAAAATATTTATAAAGAGTACTAACTTTAGTTATGTTTCATTGATAGAAAAGGCTTGTTCCTTCGAAGAGATTTGAGAGGGAGAGTTGAGTGCGCCGAATCGAGGGAGGGGGAGGTGGTGCGGAGTCAAAGTGGTTTGAGATGAAAGGCATTCACTACAGGAAAAGTATTTATTCTCCACGGCTACAAATATGGTAGACGGCCAAAACACCCTGTCCACCAAAAATACATTAAGGTCGACGGCCAAAAGAACAACCGTCTACCCTAACCGTGAAAAAAAGGCGCCAACTATCCCGCCCTGGAATTGGGGTACTGTTGAAAATTAGGATCGACGGTATGTGTATAGGCCGTCCACCCTAATGTAGGGTCGACCGCCAAATCTGACGTGGCCGTCCACCCTAGTGTAGGGTCGATCACAAATCGGCGTGGCGTCGACCCTAATGAATTATGGTGGGCGGCTTATCCGCCGTCGACCCTAAAGAGCATTTACCTCGCCGCAGAACTCGACGATCCCCATTCTACTCGCCGTTTCAATCGATCCCACGCCTCTCGCAGAACTCGATCGCCGTCTGCGCATCCGCCGCCGCCTCCTCCGCCCATTGTAGCCCGACCGCGCGCCGCGTCCCGAGGTCCGCCGCCTCCCAGTGTCTCTGCCCACCGCCTCCTCATGAGTCTTGCGCCCGCGTCCCGAGGTCCGCCGCCTCGTCTTCCCACCGGTGGCCCGACCGCCGCGTCCCGAGGTCCGCCGCCTCCCGAGTGTCGCTGCCCACCGCCGCCTCCCGAGTCTTTGCCGCCGCCCCCGAGGTGTCGCTGCCTCCGTCGCCCCCCCAGGGCGGCGCCCCGCTCTCAATCCATATAAAAACATTCATAAGGGTAAGCATGGGAGTGATTCTCAAACGTGTGATACTGGAAGGAAGGTATGTATGAATAATGCATTTATAACTGTCTAATTCCACTTTTTTCCTTGAGGAAGATCACGATTATCATTTCATTAATGAAATTTCTAACTAGTTTTACCTACTCTGAATAGGTTTGATCCATCAAAATTTGATGCTATATTCAAAGAAGTATGGTGGAACTCACCAAATGCTTTGACAAAAGATGAGTTGAGCTCGATGCTTAAAGCCAATCGTAATATGTATGGTTTTATTGGCTAGTAAGTGCATTACTTGAATTAACAATATTGTTCTTTGCCAATTTTCGCCACAATTTTGATAGTTGGTGGTTGTTAGAATTGCGGAAGATGGTGATGAAGATGTTGATCGGCAACATTATCACAGGTCTCTTCTTCCAATCCACTCAATATTCTCGTATTTTTATTGTGCTTATTTGTTTCAGGATAATATTTCACATGATTCACTCGTACACGCCCTAAGTATGGTCTCCTTGGTTCTTTGTTGTGGTATGTCCATCAACTAGATCATTTCATGCATCACATATATATAATTTGTGCGAAAATCCTAACTTGGACACTTCCTTCGGCTTATATTATTGCCTTCTCCTTCGGTATGGGTGCCATTCCATGGATCATAATGTCTGAGGTATTGTAGTTTGCCTCATAGCTCATTACATGATGTTGGCACTTAGTCCTGGTAGTCCTTGGTATTTTTGTCAGAAACTAAGTCGCGTGTTTCCGATGCCATGAACACTATAGTAGACAATATACGTGATAACCATATGTCCACAATAGAACCATTGTCAAATGTTTGAGCATTCCAACTTTGACTTGTATGTGCTGGTAGAATGCTTTTAAAATTTAATGAGTTATTTTGTAACATGAAAAGTGTGCTACAAAAGTTAACATGACTGATTTTTGGTGCCTGTCGAGTGTTGATGAGATCATTGGATTATTGTTTTTATACTTGCATTACACATTTTGGGCTTCTTTTTTGAGTCAGAACAATTTATGCTATCGATTATGGTTATTGTCATTCGCTTAATAGCATTACATGAAGGCATACAGCCAATCGGACGACTATTTTTTTAATCTTGATTAATTAGGGTTGGCTGACTGTGGTCGCCCACCTTAATGTTATGGTCGACGCCACGTGGAAAAGGCCGTCCACCCTAAGGCATTAGGGTCGACAGCCACGTGGAAAAGACCGTCCACCCTAATGTTATGGTCGACGGCCACGTGGAAAAGGCCGTCCACCTAATGTTATTATACTCGACGGCCCTACAAGGTGTCCACCCTAGTCTAGAGTGGATGACTACTTTTGGCCGTCGACCTTAGCATTATTATGGTGGGCGACCTCCATTTGGTCATCGACCCTAATAAAGTGGACGGCCCGCCCGTCAATTTAATATTATGGTCGACCACCTACTTTCGGCTTATGGTGGGCGGTCATTGTCAACCCTACTTATGGTGGACGGTTTTAACTCTATGGTGGACGGTTTTGGCTGTCGAAATTACTGTTTTTCCCTGTAGTGATTGTGGCTGGAGCGGTTGGGGCTGCGTGAGCGCGTGAGAAGACGAGAGGAAGGGGTGGAACTATTGGGTTAAATCCCCTTCCATCTCAATCGTTCATGTCAGATTCAACGGATCAGGTACTTTAGAGGAGAACGGACAACCGCCACCAACTCCTAATCAGAAGTAGTAGAGACAATAATATATGAGTGGCACACATTTGTATAAATAAAATGGCAATATAATTGACGGTGTGTGTTATTCTATTCCAGAGTAATAAATAACATTGAAATAATGAATGGTACATAGAGGGATGCAAAGGAAAAAAACAGTTAAGATTTATCTCGAAATTGTAGGATGATACATATTTAAGAACAAAATTTGAAAGCTAAAATAATATGTACTCATAAACGGAGGGAGTATATCAATTAATACAAAAATGATTGCTTCCAATCATATCAAAATTAATGTCCATGTATTGTAATCGACCAGTCGTTTGGTTTCCGGTTGTGTGCCCGAATCTTGTGAGCCCTAACCCAATGTGGTATAAAAGAAACTAGGTTGAGTTGCGCGCGATGTCGCGCCGCGAGGGAAAAATCAGACATAAATTTTTTGCAAACCGAATTTGAGGAACCACGGGTCTTTTTTTCAAAATAATCGGCGGAAGGATCCATTTACAATTCCGAATTTTTAAAAATCTTCCGGATCGAAAGAACCGGTGTTTTTTTTGCAAAATAACCGTTTTGGGGTCTATTTTTAAAATCGCCGAAAGGACCATAATTTAGATATTTTTTGGATCTATTTTACTTAAGAAACCACCGAAAGGACCTAAACGCGATTTTCAATTTTTTCGAAAGGACCTAAACGTTATTTCTAGATTTTCGGCAATCCCATGAGCTTTTACCGTTTTGGGGTCTATTTTACTTAAAAATCGACGAAAGGACCTAAACGCGATTTTCAATTTTTCCGAAAGGACCTAAATGCGATTTCTAGAAAATTTTCGGCAATCCCATGAGCTTTTACCGTTTTGGGGTCTATTTTATTTAAAAATCGACGAAAGGACCTAAACGCGATTTTCAATTTTTCCGAAAGGACCCGAACGTAATTTTTGAGTTTTCTGGGGGGGCCTCCCCAGGGGGCGACACGTAGACCCCTGGGAGGCCGGCAATCCCAGGGGCTTTATATAGATACATATTACAAATTTGATATACTCACTTTGTTCAAAATTATAAGGTGTATTTTGACTTTGCACAAGGGTTAAGGTTAGGGTAAAATTGAGAAAGGTATGAGAGATAGATATCCCACTTAGGCTATTCCCAGTGCATGGTAACATACCCATTTAATGCATGTCACATAAGTATTTTTGATGATGTGACAAGAGAGTTAAGAGGGGAGAGAAAAAAGCAGTATCTTGAGGAAGATACCACTTGGGCACGAAATCATAGACATTGAAACTTGAATCATCTAAGTGGCCCACAATTCATACTCTCATACATATCCAGCATTTAATTATCTTGTGGGACTAAGAAACAATCCATGATACTATGCATTGGGATAGTTGTATCTTCTATAATATCATATGACATGGCAGCTTTGGATATTGTGATAAGATACAATGCACTGTGAATAGCCTTAATTATCTTAAAAGATGATAGATAATGCTTTGTGTGATTGGTAATAAATACATGCAAATGGTTGAGAGAGAATAAATAAGGGTATAATAGGAAAAGACTCATTAAATGTACACGCAAGCTTTATACTTCTAATAGAAATTTTCTTATTTTTTATTAAAAGTTGGCCGGATCTCTAAAATACCATCGTAAAACTACTTTTCCCTTCATTGCCATTGGATCTCAACTTTTATGCCGTTTTTTGCCACTTTCATTAGTAGCTTGTTACTTGGTCGTTAAATTGCACATGAAAAGACGATTCTATCCATCTTCATCCTCATTTCATTCTGACTTAAAGAACCTAGCAAGTGGACTTGATTTGGCAGAGATGAGCGACATAGGCAGATAAAATCGTATGAGCAAGAAGGAAGAGAGGAGGAAAAAGGACTTTAACCAAGGGGTAGCGCTGTCATTTTCTGAAAATTCTGATAAAATCAAAAGGGCAAATTGACAGTTGACTCATGGTGAAGTAATGGAGTGGCAAAAACGAGCTGAAAGTCGAGATCCAATGGCAATAAGGAGAGGATCAGTTTCACGATGGTATCTTAGGGATCTGTCAAATTAAATCATCCGATATTTTGCAAAGAAACATTTGACTTGTGCATAGAAATCATTGGCAGGTACTGACGTACAGTACGTACGAGTGTACGTCCATGGTGTAACATGCGATAACTGCCAACAAGTGATCTTATAAAAAGTACGCTCGTAAACCGTGGCCTCCATTCCTCCATGATTCGCTCCGAGGCCATGTGACGAAGCTCTTAACACCGCACGTCGGGTACGACGCGGCTTACTATTGATGCCGAATTGACGATTAATTACATTTCACACTGCCTATTTGCCTGCCTATAAAAGTGCCCTAGCAATGAGCTCCCATCCGGGCATCAAAGCACAAATCAGAGCACTGCTACTACTAGCAAGTACATACGTAATCTAGCTACAACTCTTAGACGGTTCTAGATTTCTAGCGCTGAGATGGCCGGGGTCTCCAACAATGGCGCCGTTGCGCTTGTTGCACTCTTCGTCGTGCTTGTCGCGTCTGGCTCTTGCGCCCAGCCGGTTAACTACAACACCTCCGCCGCTAGCGCCTACAACGCCGGCTGGCTCCCTGCAAAGGCCACCTGGTACGGCGCGCCCACCGGTGCCGGCCCTGATGACAACGGTATGTGTGTATATATAGCAGGCTTTTTATTATTCTTGGAAGTTTAATTTAAATTTTGATACCTCCAAAAATGATAAAAATTAAGTCTCGCTCGTGAGCATATGCGCTGATAGATAGCACAGCGTACGGATGACAATGCAGTAATACCCTAGCTAGTACTCTTTTGGCCACCTGGAAACTAATGCCGTGGCGTTTGATCGATCTGAACGTACAGGTGGTGCTTGCGGGTTCAAGAATGTGAACCAGTACCCGTTCATGTCCATGACGTCCTGCGGCAACCAGCCCCTGTTCAACGACGGCAAGGGCTGCGGCTCCTGCTACCAGGTATTCCCTATCTTCCCAGATAGACACGTGGTTTTGGACGAAACACATTTTGATCATTATCTTTATAAATTAGATGCTTGCGAAAATTATGTAAAATACAATGATACACCCTCCGGTCACAAGTAGTTGTGGTTTTAGATATAAGTACAATTAAACTTTTTAAATTTTGATTGTCAATATCTTTTTAAATATTTAAGTTGGATACATGAAAATTATATGTGTAGATTTGTCTTGAAAAATACTTTCATAATACTATAATATTATAGGGTTTTATAAATATATTATAATATAAATTAGTATTCAAAGCTGTATTTTGAAGACCGTGTCAATGTTCAAAATGATAACTATTTGTGACTAGTGAGATTATGAAAGTAGACGAGAAACATATTAATATCATTTTCATGTGTTCCAAATAGGTTGTTAATACTTCTGTCGATATTAGTAATCAAGTTTAAAAACTTTGACCACAAGCATTTTAAAATAGCACCTATTTAAAGTAGCCGGACTAAATCTGAATGCATTCTAGACGGCACTTTTTTTAACTATAGGGAGTAGTACTACTTGTGTTGACCTTACGCTTGCTTTTCTAGGTACGATGCGTCAATAACCCCGCCTGCTCTGGCAAGCCGGAGACGGTCATCATCACCGACATGAACTATTACCCCGTCGCCAAGTACCACTTTGACCTCAGCGGCACAGCGTTCGGCGCCATGGCAATGCCCGGCCTCAACGACAAGCTCCGTCACGCCGGCATCATCGACATCCAGTTCAGGAGGTCGGTAACATTTCTGACGCAAATTAGCTACTCGAACCTGAACCTGAATAGAATCATCTTGTCTACATATATATACACTTGAATACTTGAGTTGTGGAGCCCTTGCATTACTTCTTGCCCAACAAACTCTTAACGACAACGACGAGTTCATGAACAGAACCTAAAGAGATTCACAATAATTTTTCAGGGAACGTAAAACCACCTCAAATACGTCTTGACCTTTTCGCTCCTACTTTGGCCATTGGTCATCATGCATTGCCATCGACAAGATGACGCTATATATATGATCTGACGCATCGCCGTTGGTGCAGGGTGCCATGCAACTACCGGGGCCTGAACGTGAACTTCCACGTCGAGGAGGGCTCGAACCCCGTCTACTTCGCGGTGCTGGTGGAGTACGCGAACAAGGACGGGACCGTGGTGCAGGTGGACCTGATGGAGTCCAAGTCGGCGTACGGCGGCCCGACCGGCGTCTGGACGCCGATGCGCCACTCTTGGGGCTCCATCTGGAGGCTTGACTCCAACCAACGGCTCCAGGCGCCCTTCTCGCTCCGCATCCGCAGCGACTCCGGCAAGACGCTGGTGGCCAAGCAGGTCATCCCGGCCGACTGGAAGCCTAACACCAACTACCGCTCCGTCGTCCAGTTCCGTTGACTTCTCCGATCCACGCCTAGCTGGTTTAATGCTATGTGTGTGTGTGTTTTGGATGGTGTGGTTGGTGGGGCCATGCACTCTGTGGCGGGAGATGTACCGTACCGATATATATATATATATATATATATATATATATATATATATATATGTGTGTGTGTGTGTGTGTGTGTGTGAGAAAAATGATTCCGAATGTACTCCTACCTCTAATATACCGTTTAAACGATGTTGTTATACCTTTTTATCTATTTGAGCATACTCTAATACTGATTATAAGATACTTCAAAGTGAGTTTCATGAAAAATTTCATTAAAATCCACCCTTTATAGCATAATTTATTTATATATTCCTTATACATATGGAAAAGGGTATGTAGCAAAAAAATAAAAGATCGATCAATTTTTTAATCATATTGTATTGGAGTATCTTAGAATTATTATTGGAGTATACCGAAAGTGATAAAGGAGTATAAAGCGTTTATTAAGTTATATTAGAGTGGTATATATATAGGTATATATATATATATATATATATATATATATATATATATATATATATATATATATATATATATATATATATATATATATGAAAAATGCCCTCGCAAAATATAAATCATGAAAATGTATAACGCTGTGTTGCTAGTGATAAATTAATCCATCAAGCTATGGATGGTCCGATAGGGCTTAATATTTTCCTTTTGTGAGGAATATGTTATTAGAACATATGGTCAGATTTAGAAGTCAGCACAGTTGTGTTTCGCATGTCCTAAAGCTTAGGCCGGCTTCTCCTTGTATGGTACCCTGTAAGTTGTAACTACCATATCAATTAATACTGCCGGTGCGCATATGTATCAGTAGAAATGTAGAATATTAGAATGGTAGCAATTCTATTTTCATAAACCAACATGAACTTAAGGGGCCGGGTGGTGAGGCCGTAACTATGCACGTGGTTGCATGTATTTGTTGTAGACTTGCAGTATTCACACACACAGTACTCTAAAAAGTTCAGTACAATGATTGCTTCCGATGATTGGGAGATTAGTGTCCATGTATTGTAATCGACTTGCCGTTCGGTTCCAATGGTTACCGGTTGCATGTGCTCGATCGAGAATCCCACGTTTTCCGAGCAAGCCCAACGTTCAGAGATCGCGAGCTGTACGTACATCTTGATCTGAAAACAAGCCATTATTCGCAGGAATCATTGGCAGGTACGCACAGTCCATAATACTATAACTGCCAAGAGGTGATTTGATAATGGTACGCTAGCTCGTGAACCGAAGCCTCCATTCCTCCATGATTCGCTCCGTAGCCATGTGAGAGCTAGCTCTAACATGGCACGTCGGGTGCAACGACCGTTGATGCGGTGATGCCGAATTGCTCGTCTCCCCAGGACCCCATTTGCCCGCCTATAAATACCCCGACAATGTCGTCCCCTCCGATCATCAAAACACAAACCAGACAAGTACCGCTAGTAGTACATAGCCTACAGCTCTCAGAATCGAAGGTTAACCAGTTGTATATATATACATACCAGCTTAAGATGGCTGCCCCGTCCTACAAGGCCGCCGCGCTTGTTGCACTCTTCTCCCTCCTTGTCAAGTATGCCTTCGCGGGTACCCCTTACAGCTCCGCCTGGCTCCCTGCCAAGGCCACCTGGTACGGCGCGCCCACCGGCGCCGGCCCTGACGACAACGGTACGTGCCGATCGACGCTGGGCGTGCGTGTGCGTCCATGCTAATTAATGCAGTAATGGTCTTGTGTGAACTGACGCCGTGGCGTTCATCGATCTGAACGAACGTACAGGTGGTGCTTGCGGGTTCAAGAATGTGAACCAGTACCCGTTCATGTCCATGACGTCCTGCGGCAACCAGCCCCTGTTCAACGACGGCAAGGGCTGCGGCTCCTGCTACCAGGTACGTAACTTAGTCTAGCCAAGGCCACAACCTTGTTTAATTAATTAATCGATTAGTTGATACTAATCATTTAGTAATTTGATTGGTCAAAGCTAACAGTAGCTCCAATTTTCGATGTCACTGTTAGTACGTGAACGCCCTGCCATGAAATTCGTGTATGGCATGCAGTACCAGTACATTGGTTGACCTGCTTATGACTGCATTTTCAGATACGATGCACCGGAAACTCTGCCTGCTCCGGCAAGCCGGAGACGGTCGTCATCACCGACATGAACTACTACCCCGTCGCCCAGTACCACTTCGACCTCAGTGGCAACGCCTTCGGCGCCATGGCGAAGCCTGGCCTCAACGACCAGCTGCGCCACGCCGGCATAATCGACATCCAGTTCAGGAGGTGAGTAATGCCGGCCAGTGCCCATTTGTAACACAAACTAATTTGGTCCCTACATGATAATAGAATGATTTTGCCCACGTACATTCAATTCATGTTGTACTTCTTGCCCAATCAATTCTAACGACAACGACCACTACTTGTTCTAACTGGGACCCAAAAGAGATCTTGAGAAATGAATGATTCAGAGATCAACGTGAAAAGATTAAAAAAAACGAAATTAGTATCCAAAACTGCTTCCTGCCCTTTTTGGCTTGTGGCAGCATGTCAATTTAACCAACCCATGGATCGACCGTTGGTGCAGGGTTCCTTGCAACTTCCCGGGTCTGAATGTGAACTTCCACGTCGAGGAAGGCTCGAACGCCGTCTACTTCGCGGTGCTCGTCGAGTACGAGGACCTGGACGGCGACGTGGTGCAGGTGGACCTCATGGAGTCCAAGTCGGTGTACGGCGGGCCGTCCGGCGTCTGGACGCCGATGCGGGAGTCGTGGGGATCCATCTGGAGGCTGGACGCCAACCACCGCCTCCAGCCGCCCTTCTCGCTCCGCATCCGCAGCGACTCCGGCAAGACGCTGGTAGCCAATCAGGTCATCCCGGCCAACTGGGCGCCCAACTCCAACTACCGCTCCATCGTCCAGTTCAGCTAACTGCTCCGATCGATCGACCGACTAGCCACATGCGCTCGGCTCCCTACAATCACTTAAAATCATTAGTTTTTTCGGTACTGCGTGTATCATTGCAATTTGCATGGGATTGAGGAGTTTTAATTAGGTGAGACGTCGTGTACTGTCTGGTTACGTGGATGCCTTCCAGTGTCTTGGAAATGGAGAGGCTGGTTTGCATGTTCTCTCCCGCCCACGGTAGCTATGCCAGTGTGTAACCAAATCAAGGTTATAAATTATGGAGTATACATTGTGTGCTACTTAATTCTCCGCTTCTCTAATTTGTGCATTCTGTCTTATGTAGAGTGTTTATGGTAGATCTTGAGGATCTGGTAGAGCTGGGTATTACTAGCTCCACTAAATCCATGGAGCTGAAGCCATAAGTATATTAAGAGTGTTTAGATGAATCATCTTGTTTACATTTAGACTAAAAATATAAACTTAATTCACTTCATTTTAGTCTTTACAAGTTTCAGATATCAGACAAAGTTAAGATCTAAAGCTCTATCAAACAGGCCCAGTTTCTTCCGTTCTTTGTATCTCCATTGTGATCTGTCAAAATTGCCTGTGAGCACCACAATATCACATTGTGTGCTGGATGAACAGTCTCCGGACTAAGGCTCAGTTTGTTTAGGCTTAAGGTTGAGCTTATTTGGCTTCTACACCTCTATAAGTCATAAGTTAAAACAAAGCAGATATTTTCCAATGACGAAGAGAAAAAGCTTCTAGCCCAATTTGCACTACGCGAGAGAAGCAAGGAAAACGATGCTTCTCGGGGTGGCTGGAGCTTCTAGAAATCCCACTTCCCTGGTACCCTTACAACTTAACTATTATTTACGAAAAATTACCATCCTCATCCAGCTCCAGCAACTTCTTCCAGCTCCAGAAGCTTCTTCCAGCTCCAACCAAATAAGCTCAAGCTCCAGCCTAAACAAACTCAGCCTAAATTTCTAACCGACAAGGTGGCTGTGGTTTCCATAGTCTATTCAATGGACTGATTTCCAGGAGTAGGTAATGGTGCACATGGCTTAACCAGATGCCCGATTTCTTTTTATGATTGGCTGCTCCTTTATTATACTTCTACCTTTGATTAATAAGTATTAAGCTCCTGATTCGGGAAAAAAAAGATTCTTAGAGGTTGAGAAAGTGAATTAGTATGTTTAGTACAAGCGGATCTCCTGCTGATTTTGGAATATACCGCTTTTCAGAACGCTAGCTGCAGACACCAATTGAATGACTATGGAGTATGGAGTGCACAATAAAGCTGAAGAAGTTTTGATTTGGCTACCCTGAAGGGCAACATATTCAGTGAAAACCCTTTTTACCGTAAAAACTTTATAAAACTCATGGATACAAGTTTTAAAAAATTATCAAAAAATTATCATACGTAGAGGAGATGAACTTTTACGATCCTGGAAAATTTGAAGGCCAATTCAGCTTGAATAGTGATTTTCACTATTTAGCATTATTTATTCCGCTGTTTGTCTTTTTCATATCTTGAAAATGTGATTGAGTTTAGTCTTTAAATTTTACAGGAATGTATAAACTCATTCCCCTACATATGGTAATTTTTTTATAATTTTTCAAAACTTATACACATAGATTTTATAGAGTTTTTATAGTAAGTGTTTTCATTGGATATGTTGCTATCCTGAAAAGGCTCATCGTAATTATCACTAGCAACAAAGCAACTATACTACTTAATTACACTTATTAGTGCTTTGATTGAACGCAAAGGATACTAATCCCCAGCATAAGTCTCATTTGCTCCAAATCTTGCTTCCTTAACGAATTCTATAACCGTCAGCCTCAGAGAGTACACTGATCATGGATTTTCTTGCTTTTGTCACACGGTCATATATATATATGGCCGCTTATACTAGTGTAGTAGTACTAAAATTTACCTGCCGACCTGCTGGATTCTCGCCGTAATTACTGGCTTTAAAGCCTCACTGAGCACAGCTGACTGCAATTAAGGGCAGCTTCAGTGCCGCACGCCCGTCGAACAGACGACTTGTGTTAATACATGGTAAATTAACTTCGGTGTTAAACAGTGTCTAGAGATGATCGAGGATGGATCTCCGATTCAGCGAGGAAATGGAGAAAATTGCGATACGCTCCGCAATTCCATGAACCATGATTCTCGCACAATACACATGGTCATACTTGTTAGAACTAATGAACAACATTAGCTAGCTTAAGTCATGATCACCAAAATCGTAATGCGGAAATAAATCATTAGATGAATGCACTGACCCGGTGAAGAAGAAGTAGCCATTAAGGTTCGGTAGGTATTCTTGGCGTCGGTGTAGAAGAGGGCTGCACCAATGCACGATGAAGAAAGATAGGGTACCATGATCTTCACGGCGATAGTTAGGGCCTTCAGTAACTTCAACGTCAAAAACCTTAGATTGGAAGAGATGTCAGGAGGATGGTGAAACTCAAGTTTTTCTTAATTTCTTGAGTGCCGGTCTCTTACTGTTTTTATATGGCGCAGGTTATTGGGACCAAAACCAAAAACGCACTTTTGTTGCTCCCGATCAGAGCGCGATTTTAGGTCAATTTATTCGGATCTTCCTCTTCAATTTTTGGCACTTTCTATTTTTGACTGAACCGAAGATCACGACTAACAATACTACTACATGAACCATGCGTTGTTTTTTTTAGAGAGAGAAACACGGCCATACCTTAAATCTAGTCCACTGAAAACTACTCGAGTAGTTCATGGTGATGAACTGATGACATACCTTGGGGTCTCCTCTGAATTCTTTTTCACTTACATTTCTCTGCGGATACGGAGAAAGCGCACATAGATAGCCTATTAGGCGGAATCGCCCATTGCAACTGCAATGCCACAGAGGAACAGTACGGTGACATTGACCTACTTCCATCCGTTGGATCAAAGGAGCGATGGACGGGATCAGACTGCAGAAGATTGGGAAAGGGACAAAGCAAAACAGATTCAGCTGACAATATGTTGAGGTGCATGTGCGGGCGAGAAGTTGGACGCCGACGGCTGCACCGCATGTGAGGTGCAGGGCCACCGCAAGCAAAATGGCGCTCTTTGCAGCGGATTTTCGGGACCCACTGGCCGCCGATGGCCACCGCGCGTTGCCGGCCGTCCCATCTCAGACGACTGAGCTTTCATCGATCTCCGCCTCGCGCTTGTCTTGTGGCGTCGCGCCGGCCCGGCCGAGCATCTTGTGGCGCCGGGACGAGTGTTTGTCGCGCGCGCGCACGGGCTGCCGCTGATCGCTGCTCTGCCTGCGCCACCACACTGCCCGGCCACTGCATGTGAGCAACGCCGGGTCTACGCAGATGGCGTTGTTTCTGTGTGATGTGATGTTATTCAGCTGCATGTACGCACAGTTGAGAATCATCCCTAAAAAAAAAACAAATATATGAGCAGCATCGGTGTGCTCTAGGCTCTAGTCATGATTGACCCAGTGGTAAAAGTTACTAATATTATGCTGAGTGAAGAGACCGAGTTGCGCACGTCAATTGATCTGAGACTGAGAATACCAGATTTGAGGCCTGTTCTTCAGGTGTAGGTTCTTGTTAGCTAAGCTGGAGTATTATCCTTTGCTAGTCGGCAGACGGAGTGTTTGAGCAGCTGAGAAAACCAAAATATGCTACGCATGCATGCTGATAGCATCTTCCAGAGCACTACGAGCAACACATCGATCATGCGTGTTACCAGCTAGTAGTTGCACCACATGCGAATTGAACGCGTGAAATTTAATTCGAAGGTTGAGGAGGATCAGCGAAACTCGGGTGCACGTTGGCATTGCTTACAAGCTTAAGCAAGTGAAGCGAGCATGTGAAATGCCACTTGCACACGAGCTCATGTGGAGGCAGATTTGGAGTGTTCAAGACTCGAGACGAACTAGCGGGAAGTGGATTGCCTGAAGGAATGCTCTGACGTGCGCCGTTCGGATATCACGGAGCCCGTCCCGTGATTAACCTGATTATTAGGTGGGGTGATGTGCACGTCGACGATGCCGTGGATGGATAGTTTGGAATTTTCGCCACGGCTCACATGAATCTACTGTTGGAGATGTCACTTAATTTGACCGGGAGAGCAGAGGAAAGCAACGAGAAGATATGAGTGACTGCGCTTCAATTATTCCTACCGTAGTAGTTCTGGAGGTGTAACTTTTCGAATTGAGATTTGTAGATCGTAAGATCAAAATATAACGATTCAGATCTTTAAAGAACACCATTCAAAATTATTGATGAACGATCAGAACGTTCATTGACTCGATGGGACGATGCTAAGCGAAAACTTTCCGTTGCATGTGGGCAATTTGAAACTGTTGACGGTTGGGACCCTTTTCACCGAAAACTCCGCTATCGTTCACTCTTGTTTGGATCGAAAGCTCTCCACTTTCGTGTTAAAAAAGGATCTGTATTTCTTTTTTCATAAAGAAGACCAAATGATAATCATCAACACATCGCAGTGCTTAATTTCTCGTTTGAAAAGAAGATCGGGTCTGTTAGCATCAAAAATTAGTAAGATATATGATCGATTTATAAGGCTAAGTCTAAATTGCATACCTAGTCGTTATTGGTCCAAAGAAGGAATTTTATCTTCAAAGAAATAGAGGTCGATACGGTTTATGATTTGTGCAGGGCGGAGAGGGATACGATCCGTCTGCACACTATAAAAGAGTCCTAAGGCAAGCCGGAAAGAACAACCAATATTCAATCAACTCGCATATATCTTTTATTTACTTTATATCAACTAAGAGTAGATTTTATGATTTAGAATCTTTTTCTAATTCGTTTTTAATCAATAGAGTTGCGCATCGCCGATTGTTGATAATCATCGATTACGCCAATTTATCTAGATTTGCTTTTGTCCGACCTTGTCGTGCATTGTATTTTTGGGAAAAATCTGCCTTTATCAAACTATCTAATTAGCCGTAACAATCTATTTAGATTTATCATTACGTGTGATCTAATTAGTTAAATAGCTGTTTGAATCAGATCTTTAGTGAAAACCTAATCAGCTTAAATAGCTTTTTATATCATAATTCTCTCGTCGATTGCAAAATCAAATCAACCGATACACCACGAATCTCTTGAACCCGACGTTCGCATGCGTTTAAACCGATCAATCATAAGTTGTATTTTTCTACGTCACCACCAGAGTCATAAGAAAAAAAAATCCCGACCTTGCAACAATTCCTATTGCTGACCATTCGTCCCGATTGATGGGATTCGCTGCGTTTGTACCCCAGCAAAGCTGCAAATTGGAAGGGAGCATAAAGCCCGCATTAATCACCATAGCAGGAGAAGCAGCAGTACTGTAGCTGCACGTAGCAGCAATTCAGCATTGAATCTGTCATCCTCGTACGTTTGTTCGTTCCATCAGGGGGTTAAGCGTTTCCATATGGTCCATATGGCCTTTCTGTGTTTGGCCTTTGTGGCCAGAGAGCAGAGCAGAGCAGGCCATTGAAGGATGAAAGCGGCTACGGACCGGCCTCCGCATGTGCGCGGCGGACCATGCCTGCCTCCTCCGATTCGTCCCGTTGCACGCATACCCCCATCACGCGTTGTTGCTGTGTCCATCGCCAAACGTAAAGGCCGAGCTTGAGATCATTGCTACTCGGTACCCTTGTTGTTATGCGGCCGTGCGACGGGTGGGGCGTCCAATCCATCCTCGGCGGGCGGGTGGTGTGGGGATGGATGGCATAGCTAGATACAACCGAAAGAGAGGAGGTGGTGGCCGTGTCCATGGCAAAACCATGCGACGAAGACGAAACAGAGAGGTCGACAAAGCGTACTGAGCAGTGCGACGTGCGGACCACTTCCTCTCTGGTTTAATGCAATGAAGGCGGAGGACTGGAGGATCACAGGGAATTGCCCTGAGGCAAAATCCCAACCAGCCGATCTGGAAACGAAGGGCTCAGGCGAATCGCCACAGGACGGTTGCTATAATGTACATACAGTATTTCTCATCTGCAATTGTCTGATGCAGTGCTCCACAGTGGTTCGCTACACCAGCTTTGGTAGTGTACCGTGCCGTTTGAACTGCCAATGCCCTGTGCAGTTTAAAGGTTGACTATTGGATGAAGGCAACGAAGATTCGGATCACCCAACAGTACTGCTACAGTATAAAACGGAATATTTTTTAAAAGCGTTTCGAAACATCTAAATTATGGCTTTTTTTATCCAACGATCCACGAGCAACGGTCAAAATTGCAGACGCTGGTTCGGTAAATAACGATCGGCTAAATATCGAGAAGCCCAATTTCCTTGTGCTTCCGTGGTCCCTCGTGGAGCGCCCTCTCTTTCCTCGGTGTGTTTACTGATCTCTCTGTGTCTGCGTCTCCAGCTCTCCGCTCCTCGTGAGCCGAGTGGTCGGTGCCGTTTGGCCCGCGCGCCTGTGATGCGCCATGCCATTGCAAAAGAGCTTGCTTAATGCTGACGCTGAGGACACCGCCGTGCCTCCAGTCCGTGGTTTTCTCGGAGGACAGCTAGGATGGGAATGCTATGGAAATGTACTAGGATCACTGGTGTTTACTACCGACCAGTTGACGAGAAAAAGCATCTGATCTCCTTGAGGTACAGGACCTTTGAAAATTCGGACGCACACGGTGTAAGTGGATGGGCGTGGCCGTGCATCATGCCATCCTCCTCTGTACTTGAAAAAAGTGTTTGATTTTTTTGAAAGACAAAGAAAAAGTGTTCGGTGCTGCTGCTATGTATTTTTGACCACTGAAGATTATATCTCATGGCATCTGCATCATTAGATGCACACAACTAAATATTTATTACAACGTTAGAGAAAAAATTTAATAAAACTTTTTTTAGAAAGAGATCCCTAACATAGAAGTTACAACAAGCCATGGCAAACATTGTTATCTTTCTTTAATAATGCTAGAGTTCCTAGCCATTTTTTTTTAAAAAAAAAGAGGTGTGTGTCCCTATGAATTCACACCGTAAAATTTGGAGGTGACTAAGGGCATATTTGGAGTGTTGTAGCTTTTATAAAAAAAAATACTTTTTAGCTTTCTAAACTGAAAAGTGATTGTAGTTTTTTTTATAAGAAACCGTTTAATAAGTAGCTAATTTCTTTAAACAATAAGTTGCAAAAACGGGTCTAGCCAGCTTTCAGTTTTTAACTTTTGTAAGTTATATATGGTTTTTGGCTTATCTCAAAAGCCGATTAGAAGCTGAGCTATTTGGGGGAGGAGGAGGGCTTATTGGTTTTTAGAAGCTGAAGTTGACTTTAAGCCCCAAACATGGACTAAGTTGATCCTATCTCACTCACTCGCATTTGTGAGCTTTGCCGCCATTTTGTATAGTCGAATTGGATTTTTAAAATGGAACGAAGCTGATTAAGGGTGTAAGGGCCATCTAATCGGGCAATCACTACTCAGTGTAGCCCAACATTGTCTAACGACGGTCCGTTCCAAAGCCCCAAACTAGAACAGCAACAGGAGAATTGGACCGTCCCAAATCTCTAGCGGAAGATAGAAACAATTAGTCCAACAAAATGTCAGTTTCAGTCATTGTGATGACGAATGTCCATGAGAATATTGGGCCCAAAATGAAGCCCTCTGCCTCAAGCGGTCCGTAATTATTCGGGCCATTAAAATCTTGACGCTCCGAGTTGGCAGGTCAAGGAGGATCACCGCTTCACCGGGCTTATCCATGCTCGACACGACGACATGCGCATCACCCACTGTGCAGCCCATGCATGGATAGAGCAGCAATGCTTCAATGCCTTTTCTTCTACTACAAATTGTATAAATCTTAAAGCAAATAAATAGATAAGTAATCACTATCTATCCTTCATTTATACTTTAATATTTATGTAATTATTAAAAAAAAACATAGAAGCACTCTCTGGATCGAATCCGTAGGCCACAGCCTCGCTTGGAATATCTGCTCCGTTTCTGGACTTGCCACTTCATTTCGAGCATTGAGGAGTTTTTGCCTCTTTGCATTGTTGCACCAGAGACTTGTCGCTGGCTCTAGCTAACGCAATGTCTCCAAGACCGGAGCATCACAGGAGCAGTTTGTCCAGAAAACGGCTCGCCTGCTTGGTGCGCAAGCCGCAAAGGGAGCTTGATGCCGATAAAAAAACAGGAGTGAGCGCTGAGCAGAACTTGAATTGTAGTTGAACTGCCCAGGGCAAACCGTGGGTGTATCATGTTTCATCGTTTAAGTTTTCGTAGACGTTACAGAAAACTTGGACATTTTTTGGGTTGCAGTGTTAAAAAAATCTGCAAAAAACGGGTAATGATGAGAGTGGGATTTGAACCCACGCCCTTTCGGACCAGAACCTTAATCTGGCGCCTTAGACCAACTCGGCCATCTCATCTATGCGACGTTTGATCCAGCGAAATTATAATAGGCTGTATTATCGTGGTAGCAGATTCCCGCACGAGCAGATCTAAGATCTCCATACCGCAAAACGGCATCGTTTACAGTCCTAATGGACATAGCAGTGAAGAATAATCTTGTGGTACTTACAGAGACGCCATTGCTCCAGGGCAAGCACTTCCCGTGACACCGTCAATAGATAGTACTGATAAAAAAATGATTAAGGAGATAGACTCCACCACTGTCACTGTAGATGTAGTTTTACCCATTAAAGCATGCTTGATGTACTAATTAACAGCGCAGGTCCTCTCCTAATTAAGTCGTAAACCGTGACGAGCATGCAGTTTTCTCCCACTTCTGCTCATTTTCTTCCTTCCTTGGTTCAGTAGGATGGACATATTGTTTGCAAAATTAGCTCATCACTTGCTGGGATAAAGATGCTCCGACGAAATTGGCCCGTACGCTTTACGGACAGAGATCATGTCGTACACATAAATCGTTGTGCTCATTTAATTCACTGCGCCGATTCCATGAGCCTTTTCAGATGGCCCCCATGCATCCTCCTCCGCATTCTTAGCGTTCTTGTTGACCGTCACGTGTGATGTGTACATGCACATAATGACGAAAGGTCTTGTGGGATACATTGAATGCTAAGTTCGATTGCATCGGATGCGAGTAATGAACTCGTATGTCATGGAAAACTTTCATGACTATAAGATGGTGATAATCGCTCTGTTGTAGAGCAAGCCCATGAGATCTGATGTATTGTCAAGGAACTCGAACTCTGGAATGTATCTTACCCGATCCTTTTGTGGCGGTTGCATCATTGCAAACCGCCTCCCTCGTGGAGGAGTTTCGCACTACTCTAAAACATAAGAGGACAAAGATATCGATCGAAAACACGATGGCGTCCCTTGATGTTGAAGAGAAGGCTCGGGCTAAGGATTTCAATGATAAAGGAGCCGAGGGCGATCCCAATACCAACATGGTTCGAGAAGAACTACGGCAAGAACAAAGGGAAAAATAAGCCTAACAAGACTACCAACTTCAAGAAGAAGAAGATGAACAAGGCCGAGTACATACTGCTTCACATGTGGTGAGGTCGGACACTTTTCCAAGGAATGCCACGATCGTGCGCACAGTCGAGGAAAAAAGGCCAATAGTGGAAGACGTCTAAAGTCACAACACACGATGACTTGCTAGCAATCTTTGAGACGCGAGGTATGGTAATTTACATACAGATTCTCGATTTCAGTCTTCCGGTTGGTGGATTGATACTGGTGCTAACGTTCATGTGTGTTCGACATCAATATGTTCTCTTCTTATCAGTCATTCGAGTTCTTAGTCCCGATGGGGAATGGGTCACATGCTTACATTCATGGCACCGCAGTGGATCTGAAGTTCACTTCGAAAGATCGTGCGATTGAGGAGCGTGCGGATGTCCTTCTATCAACAAGAATCTCGTTAGTGGCTCTCTTCTATGCGAGAGATGGGTTTAAGGTAGTGTTAGAGTCCAATAAAGTAGTTGTGTCCAAGCATGGACTATTTATTAGTAAAGGCTATGAGTCACGGAGGCTTGTTCCGCTTTTCCTTTCGATTTCAATAATAAGTCTGTGAATCATATATGTGGTAGTGTTAATGATGATGCGAGTATTTGGCACTCTCGTTTATGCCACATTAATTTTGGTCTTATGAATCGGCTTTCCGGCATGAGTTTAATTCAATTTCACTATTACCAAAGGTTCTAAGTGCCATAGTTGTGTGCAATCGAAGCAACCTCGAAAGTCTCACAAGGCTACCGAGGAGAGGAACTTGGCACCTCTAGAACTCATACATTACGATCAGGTGAGATGAATGGTGTGTTGACAAAATGTGGAAAGAGATATTTCATGACATTGATTGATGATGCGACTAGATTTTGCTATGTTTACTGTTGAAAACTAAGGACGAGACGCTAGACTACTTTAAAATCTAAAAGTGAAGTTGAAAATCAACTAGAGAAAGATCAAATGTCTTAAGTCGGATCGTGGTGGCGAATATTTTCCCAAAATCTTTGATGATTTCGTGCGGAACATGGTATTATTCATGAGAGGACACCTCCCTACTCGCCTCGAGTCAAACGGGATTGCCAAGAGAAAAACCGCATGTTGGTGACTTGGTGAACGCCATGTTAGAACCTTCTTGGTTTATCTAAGGCATGGTGGGGGAGGTGTGTGTTGACTTCATGTCATGTCTGAATAGAGTTCCTAACGAAACATGGAGAAGACTCCTTACGAGAAGTGGGTTGGGAGAAAACCATCACTTTCTTACTTGCGCACATGGGGATGCTTGGCGAAAGTCAATGTACTGGAATTAATAAAAAGCGTAAGCTCGGGCCTAAGACGATGGATTGTGTCTTTACGGGATATGCTCGGTGGAGCATTGCTTATAGATTTTTAGTAGTTAAATCTGATGTGCCTGATATGTATGTTGATACTATTATGGAGTCTCGTGATGCTACATTTTTTGAGAATATATTTCCGATGAAAGATATGCATAGCACTTCTAGATTTTCTTCTGAGATAATTCACGAGACTATTACACTGTTGAGTCTTCCGAGCAACCACTTGAGAAAATCCTAGAGGAGGATGACAATGAAGCTCCTAGAAAGAGCAAGAGACGAGGATTGAAAGATCCTTTGGTAATGATTTCATTGTGTACCTCGTGGATGATACCCCCACGTCCATTGCGAGAGCATATGCATCCCCGATCTGAACAATTGGAAAGAAGCTGTCGAGAATGAGATGGACTCGATTCTCGCCAATGGGACTTGGGAGGTGTTGAATCGACCCTATAGTCAGTAAACCCGTGAGTCAGAAGTGGGTGTTCAAGAAGAAGCTTAGGCTTGATGGTACTATTGAGAAGTACAAGGCTCGGCTTGGCAAAGGTTACACCCAAAAAGAAGGCGAAGATTTCTTTGATACTTATTCACTGTTGCTAGAATGACCACCATTCGAGTGTTACTTTCCCGGTCAGCCTCATATGGTCTTCTCGTTCATCGGATGGATGTGAAGACGCCTTTCCTTAATGGAGAGTTAGATGAGGAAATCTACATGGAACGACTGATGGGTATGTAGTAAAGGGTCAAGAGAGCAAGGTGTGTAAATTATTAAAATCTTTGTATGGCTGAAACAAGCACCTAAGCAATGGCATGAGAAGTTCGACACCACTTTGACCTGCGAACTTTGTCATTAATGAGGCCGATAGATGTGTATACTATCGCTATGGTGGGGGTGAAGGAGTTATATTGTGCCTTTATGTGGACGATATATTGATCTTTGGCACAAATATTGAGGTGATCAATGAGGTCAAGTCTTTTCTCAAAAGAAATTTGATATGAAAGATCTCGGGAGAAGCCGATGTAATTCAACATCAAGCTTTTTAAGGATGAGAGGGATTACTCTTCGCAATCCCACTATGTGGAGAAGGTCTTGAGCCGGTTTGGCTTTATGGACAACAAGCCCTCTCCCACTCCTTATGATCCCGGTGTGACACCGAGAAAGAATAAGAGAATTGGCTTAAACCAATTGAGATATTCTCGATTGTCGGTTCGCTCATGTATCTTCTTTGGTGCAACGAGACTGATATATCATTTCTTTGTGAGCAAATTGAGTAGGTTCATGTCAAACCCGAGTTATGATCATTGGCATGCACTTGAAAGGGTAATGCGCTATTTGAAAGGTACTATGAGTTATGCGATTCACTATTCAGGGCACCCTGCAGTGCTTGAGGGATACAGTGACTCGAACTGGATTTCTGATGTAGATGAGCTCTATGCCACCAGTGGATATGTGTTTACCATTGGCGGTGGTGCAGTGTCATGGAGGTCCTGCAAACAGACCATTTTGACAAGGTCAACCATGGAGGCGGAGCTCACTGCTTTAGATCTGACCACCGAGGCAGATTAGAGTGCGTGAGCTCTTGATGGACTTGCGTGGTTGAAAAACCAATACCGGCTATCCTTATGAACGTGATAATCAATCTGTGATTGCTAAAGTGAACAAAGCTAAGGATAATGCGAAGTCATCAAGACACGTCAAAAACGGCAAGTCTGTCGAAATTGAGAAACTCCGGAGTTATAAGTGTGACTTATATTCAAACAGACAAAAACCTGGCAGATCTCTTTACGAAGGGACTATCACGGAATGTGATAGAAGGTGCATCGAGGGAGATGGGTATGAGACCCATATAAGTTGCAATAGTGGTAACCCAGCCTTTGCGATCGGAGATCCCGTGAATTGGGTCCTGGGTAAAACAAGCTATTGGCAAACTGAGGAGAGTAATCTATTACCCTCTCTAAGTGAAGGTGCAATACTCTAAAAAGGCTGTAAGGCAGGATGGCGATATGCCTTAATGTGTTCTATTGGCTTTAACTAGCGAAGATGCTGTCCTACAGAGCATTCTTGAAAGAACACACCTATATGAGCCCGACTGTCTAAAGTCGCAGTCTATGAGACTCGGGTGATCTCTAGTAAGCTCATGAAGAGACCATGGAGTACGACTCATATGCTCCACCCGCGGAAAAGGCTACTGGCAGCCAGGTATCAGTTATGACTTTGAGTGAAACCTGTTCACACAAAACTTGCAATTCAAGGCGTAGTCCATTGTTCAAGTTGTGGATGGGTGTAGCTTGGAGCTCTAGGCAGAAGTTCAACTTAACAGTCTCTCTTTGAACGCAGTATATTAAACAAGAGTGAGTATTGGCAAATCTCTAAATGGACCTTGAGATCTGGTGGGGATTGTTGGATTATTTGGGCCAAACCCACTTAATTGAGACAAATAAATCCTAGAAAATCTCAAAGGCCCATTCATGAGGAGGCATATGTGCAAGCATTCGTCCCATATTGCTTGTGGAGGTGGAGGATGACCAATTTATAAGGGAGAGCTCTCTCACCTTCCTAAGAAGCATGGCAAGGAGAAGAAGAGAAGCCCACAGCTGCTCGCCTGCCTCGCCGGCTGTCAGGCCGGCCGGGCTTCAGGCAGGCGAGGCGGAGCCAGCGTCGGCACTGCGTGAATGGTCCGCCGAAATCCGGTCATGGCCGCCCTGATCTGCTCTGTTCTCTTGCCAGGACAGCAGACTAGCTAGGTGTGTTGCCAGTTGTGCACTTTGCCTTTTCCATCGATCCATTGTTTTGGCCAGTGGTCCGCTAATCGATCAAGATCTTATGCCGACCTGCTGCTAATCGATCGAGAACTACGACCAAGATCTGATCGATCTTGTTTTGCTGTATGCAATGTGTCGGACTCGATCCTGTGCGTTTTGATTTGGAACCGGACGGGACCTTGATATATAGAGATCGATGTGTCGCTGCATCCTGAACTGGTGCATTATATATGGCCTTCTTAGCTATCTGTTTCGATGGATGGATGTTGCCGACCGAACGTACGCGAGCTAGCTGCAAGCCTGAAGCAACTAACCTATCATGCCAGCTTCCAAGCACATTAACGCCTTCTGCTTCGACCGTTCACGTGAAGTCTCTTGTCTTCCTGTATATATGCATGGGTGGCGCCGTTCAGTTCATGGCCCCCGAGTGACCTGGTGTCGCGCATTCTTGTACATTTTAGTGGCCAATACTAGCTAGTAGAGTACCATTAGTACGTATGCATGCATGGATTTAGCGGTGAATTAATGGCTCCTTAATTAGCATGCGGCACGTACTGTTTAGATTGAACATGATCTGCTCTTTTGAGAAAATACGAGACTGCGCGCGCAGCTACTTTGTTCACGAAAGTACGCGCGGTTCACCGGATATCCATGAGCGATGAGCCTTTTGTGATGTGCCAAGCAAGTATGATTCCTATGCTACCTATCTTGCGCTATAATGTTACCTACTTTAAAACACGGTAGCATCGATCGACACAAAATCAATGTATGGTACCACTAAATTTCAAATCTAAACTCTATCTACGCGTAGAGAAATTAAAAAAAAAGCAAATTCGGCTCAAAAGGAAAGAAGATATAGATAAAGTAACTGTTCAATGAAATTTGTCTTTTTTTATGTTTCTCCTAATGTAAGTCATGATTTCAGTTTATTTTTTTGTGGATCAAATAAAGCAGGCAACTAGAGGCTTGTCTAGTGGTACTTCTCCATGTCATATTTTATGCATGAGACAGCCAATTGCGAATATATATACACTAGCCACCGGCAATTAATTAGGCGGGGTGCGCGCTTGCCACCGCGTACGTACGTACACGTACAAAAGCAAGCTAGCAACAACACAACGAAAGCAAAGGAGGGGCTCATTGCAGGTAAACGGATTTTCTGCCCGGAGGGGCATATGCCCCGCGGATCCACCGTCTAGTGCTTTGAGATCCGTGTCTGTATTTAGCAATATAAATCAAGAGAGTGTCTAGGGAGCACCCGATCGAGTGTTTTTTTTTTTTTTTGCTAAAAAGCACTCAAATTTTGAGCCTTCGGATCTCGATTTAATTGATAGAATCAATTTACCTTTTATCCTCACATTTAAGTACTCCATACAAAAAAAAGAATACTCACAAACAAAAAAAAACACTCGAGTCACACTTAGTAATTCCTTTACATCAATTATATACTAGTTTTACACAAATTAAATTATGTAGAAATGATGTGATAATTTGTAAAAAACATTATTTTTCTCTACATGGTATTTTATATCAATTATACACTAGTTTTACACAAATTAAATTATGTAAAAAGTAACATAACAATTTGTAAAAAATAGAGGAACAAAACAAACTATAAAGAACACACCAAACAAAAACATAGATCACAAAGTCAAATATTGACAAAGTAAAAATGATAAAATACGACGTGGATCACAAAACAATATCTAATATCTAATAGACAAAAAATTAAGTTCCCATAAACAAAAACAAAACTAATATCTAATAGACAAAAAAATTGAGTGCCCTTAAACAAAAAAAAAACACTCAAGTGCAATTTAGCAATTCCCTGTATTTTATACACTAATCATATACATACCTCGTCGGAAATCTCGCCCATCGCCACCATCACCGGAAACCCAACCGCCGCTTGCGGAAACCCCCTCCATTACCTTGTTGACGGAAACCTTAGAGTTTTCGACACCACCTCAGAGCTCCGCGAGGCCGCCAAAAAGCCCTGCCACCAGAAACCCCACCACCGCCGTTCGAGCTCCGCTTCACCCGTCCGCGGCGCCAAGCTCGATCGCCTGCTTTGTTGCCTTGCCTCGATCTCGTGCGGGCCCACATGCCGGCTCGCCGTCTTGCTGATCCGAGGGCGCCGCCTGCTCGTTGCCCCGGTGCCACAAGTGAGAGCAGCAGAAAGAGAAGAGAGGATACGAGAGAGAGGAGAGGGAGAAGATATGTAGAAAAGGAGAATACATGGGATATATTGTAGGGCTGGGTATCAAGCAAGCTCGGCTTAGCTCGTGCAAGCTCATTTGAAAAAGTGGCTTAGCACGTTAATCTAGCGAGCCGAAAACTTGGCTTAGCAAAGAGCTCGAGCTGCTTGTGAGTAGCTCACAAGCCGCGTCAATCAAGATGGGATGAGTTAGCTAAATTGAGTCATGTGAGCTATGATAATTAGTAAGGAGATAATTACATGTACATAAATTAATTTAAATATTTTGCTAATCAATTTAAGTGGTGAAAGAACGGACCAAAATGAACAGCAATCATAAGCAAAAGAAAAGGGGTGTTTACTAGTTACTTTCCACCCTAGTATTAGGTAAAGAAGTGTGTTCAACATCAAACTCATCTTTTACTTCTTGTAAATAAGCACAATAATATAATTAGGATGGATTTAGATAACTAATAAAGAATCAAGATAAATTATAGCAATTAGTATGGAACGATGTACCATAGCCAAAGGACTTCTAATGATATTGTAAACTCTTCTTATCCAGCTAAAAGCACACACTAGTACCTCAACTATCGATGGAAGTAAAGAACTCCTATAATCATCTAGGACTTTTCCTCCAGCACTAAAAGTTGACATCGAAGATAAAGTGATAATCGGTATAGTCAAGAAATCCTTTGCCATGCTTGAAACAACTAGAAATCTATAGAAATTTACACTTCACCATTCAAGTAGCTTGAAATTTAAATTTGGGTTAGGTAAATTTAGTCATAAGCCTTAACGAGCTAATGAGCGGCTTATAAGTTTAGCTCGAGCTTGGCTCGTTAAGGTACCGAGCTAGGAAGGTAGCTCGGCTCGGCTCATTTATTTTACAAGCTAGGCTCATAATAAACTAGAGATGGCAGAATTGAATTGGGTGCGGGTTTTACAAAACCCGACCACCAAACCCGAATCAAAAACCCGACCGAACCGAATAGCATATCGGGTAAAACCTATACCGAACCCGACGGTGCCAAAATCCGGCAGTTGCAAGCGGGTTTGTGTAATCTGGTAACAATAGGTTGGGTCGGGTGTGGGTTTTGCAAAACCCGACCTGACAAGAAACCCGAACCCAAAAACCCAAGTCAAACCCGACGGGTACCCAAAACCCGAACCCAAAAACCCGGTCAAACCCGACAGGTACCCGAAAACCAACCCCAAACCCGGCGGGTACCCGAAACCCGATGGGTGTATCGATATTCGGTGCAGATGGTACCATGGTGAAAATTAAAACCGAACCCGACCGAACCATTTGGTGCAGGCCGAAAGAACCCGGGTAAAAATTAAAACCCGAACCCGACCCGATCGGATGCAAAACCCGCGGGTACAATTGCCACCCCTATAACAAACCGAGTTCGAGCGGCTTGCGAGCTTCGATTTTTTCCATAGCCCTAATGTATTAGCTATGCACGAATCTCAAAGGGTCAGTGATAGCCGTAGTGTGTGCACATGCACCTATGGAAAAAAAAAGAGTTATAATAAGATCTTTCTTTCTATACCTCTATTTATTCTCTCAACTATATGCGTTTATTCGTTACCACTCACATAAAATATATTTTTAATCTTCTAAGATGATTAAATATGAGCATCTAAGTCATTTTTCCTGTACCTTTCTTAATTTCAACACGGCCTTAATATATGTGCAAAGTCAAAATACGTCTTATATGTGTGTGTTCGTTCTAGATCCATTCCATCACGCATGACTCCGTCTGATCTAGCTGTTCCATTCGTGAGTCACCATCCCTGGTCCGCTACATCGATTGGTGGCCTTGTAGCCACTGGTGTGCATGCATCAGCGTGCGTGTCCACCTCGATCGATCTGCATCGCACCAACAAACGACGACGCCATACATGTAGCCTCGGTTAGGCGCCACTCGTACGTTTACCCACGCGCGCGCGTCTGGCACACGAAATCGTCGTCGATCGACAGTAGGGGTGCTAATAGGTTTGGACGGTCCAGCCTTTTAGATTAGGCCAGCTCAAACCGCAAATAGATTGAACTTAGTTTAAGGCTCTGTTTGTTTCAGCTGGGGAAGGTAGAAAACAGTTTTTAAAAGCTGGAAGGGTAACAAATAGCAAACTTTTAATCTAGATTATAACAATCTGGAGGCCAGATTGTAGCAATCCCACAATCCACTCTTCCCCAACTTTCCCCAGCTTTTTTTTTGCAAAAGACCACAATACCCATCCAACTTCAACTAAAATTACCCACCATTGCCCCTAGCTTTCCCCAACTTCAACCAAAATTACCCACCATTGCCCCCAACTATAATCTGGGTTACCAAACAACCATGAACTTTTCAACCTTCAGCTTTTTAACAATCCAGCTTTTACAATCTAGTTTTTAAAAACTGCTTTCCACAATCCCCAGCTGAAACAAACAGGGCCTAAATCTATAGCTATGTGAATCAGATCTATATCAGATTGAACCAAGCTAGTTTGGACCTTATGTTTTTCTATTAAATTTTTAATCAATTGATGCAGCTTTATATATATGATGTAACTGCTTCTCCCATTATTGCGATTGCAGTTTAAATCTAGCCTAAATAGTCAATCTAATCTCGGTTGTAGCAGGTATTTGCCTTCTTGATGCAATTTGTTTGGTTCTACACAATTATACCACATCGAATGACATGTTATATTTGAGAGGGTAGTATTCTGGAATAAGAATGTGCATGCTTTATGGTTATATATGCATACACTATTAATGTTCGGTTCATGTAAGACATTTTTGGTTATCACTTCCTAATATAGCCATAAATTACAAATCAGCTATCAGCTGGACACAAATTGCATGTCTGGCTACTTATATCGTGATGCTGCTTATTACCATGGAGCACAGTTCATGTATTGCTCACGGAAAGCACTTCAATTTTGACAATAAATAAATTTCATTCTTTTGTATGATGTAGAATTATGTTCAGACCTATTATGGGGGTGTCTAGGAAGCACCTGAGTGTTTTTTTTACTAAATAGCACTCAAATTTTAAGCCTTCAGATCTAGATCCAATTGATGAAATTAATTTGCATCCTCTTCTCACATTTTAGTACTCCATACATAAAAAAAAGAATGCTCACAAACCAAAAAAAAACAATCAAGTGCCACTTAGCAATTCCCTATAATAAATAATCGAGCACATCTTATTTATTTGTCCGGGTTCAAATCGAAGCTCAGACCTTTTCTTGGGCTTGGATTAGACTTAGACTTCTCTGTGTTGGACCAAAGGGAAACAATTTTGGGCTTAGACCAGACTAGTGTTGGGCTTTGGCCCATTAACACCCATAACCGACACGCATGATGCATGTACATTCACTGGCCTGGCGCTGTGGCGGCAATGGTGGATGGACTGACCTGATGTGGGATTCATGTCGTGCCAACCGAGCCACGTGCCTAAATCGTGTCACGCTGCCCCATCCCAGCACGGCATGACACCCACGCACAGCCTATTTGTGATTTGTGCCGGCCTAGGTCTGATTCATTTGTACTATTGTGATGAAAGGAAAGAAGCCAAAGGCGGATAGAGTTGAGGTAGTGGATAGAAATATTGGAAAAAAAGAACTAAAGGCTTGTAACTTACAAGAAGCTACTTTGCATGGTAGCACTAATATAGAAATGGTGATTAGAGAAGATTACTTCTTCTCCTAGCGAGTAGTCAAAACCTAACATTCTTGAAGTAGCTTCGTTATTCATACAACATGGAATTTTCTATTGTAAGAGTTGGAGAGAAAGAAGAGATGGTAGCTATAGCTATGGATGGCTACTCCTAATAATACCATTAGATTTAAAAGTAAACATTAATGAATAACTAATAATGCTCCTTTTGATAACTGCAGATTAAGTGCTAGGTAATGTGTATGCAAACGTGCAATGAGACTAGAAAAGTGGCCAATAATATTCATTTGCTCATTGATCTCTCTCTCTCTTGCTTTTCGCCTATTGCTCCCTCTCTCTGTGTTTCACTACCATCACGTTGCTTTCTCGAGCCAGGGAAAAAGCCATTTCCCAGTTGTTCTCTCAATCTCTCAATCGCCATGTCACTTTCGTTGTGTCTCTCAATTCAATATCTCAGCTCTCTCTCTCAATCTCTCTCGACCGAGAACACATAAATCCACCGTGGGCAACTCCTTAACCACATGTAAACTAAAATTAGGTTCATCACCAGAAATCCGGCTCTGCCCCCCTTTTCTCTATTTTTTTCTTCCTTTCTTTTCATTTTTTCCTTTTTATTTCCCTTCTTTCTTTCATTCTTTTCTTTCCCTTTTCCCTTTTTCTTTCTCTTTTTTCTTTCTTTTCCGTCCCTTTTTATTCTTTCCTTCTTTTATTTCTTTCCTCCCCTTCCTTTTCCCTTTTTCTTATTGGTCGGGCTCTTTTCACACATGCTTGTCCCTCTTCGATCGCCTTCCTCACACCCATCCTTCTCTGACTGCCTCCCCCTTCGACCTCCCTCTCTCGTTGTTCAGCCCCTCTCTCTCTCTCGCGCTCTCTGGCTTCCACCTCCTTCTTCCTCCGTTAACTCCCCGCCGTCCCTCTCCTTTCACCGCTAGCTGCTCCCGTGCCTCCCCCTTCTCCTCCGCCTTCGACCTCCCCTCCACCTCCCCTATCTCTACGACCCCCCTTAGCTATCGGCCGCCTCCCCCGCCTCTCCCTCCTTCTCCCCCTTCGTCGTTGTTGGCGTATTTCACCTGACAAGATTCCGCTAACGGGGTGTCTACTCCCTAGATAGAAAATTTGGTTCGGTAGAGGGCATCTTTGTAGCTGAAAACCTTAATGTCTCTCGACGATGGATTCCGGGCCTCAGCAAGCTGGTGGACACGACGATCTATCTAGGTTCAGGCCTCCGGTGTGGGTAATAGCCCTACGTCCTGCTGGTTCTTTGTTGAAAAAATGGGGAAGTGATTACAAGAGTGTTCTTCTCTGTTTGCTTTTCTATGCTTTTTGCTTTAGCCAATTGGCCCCCTTCTTCATGCACCAGGGCATCCTTATATAGACGAGACGGCTTGGGCAGGAGAGAAGGTGGCGCTATGCTTATCTTTTTTCGATAAAGGAAGCTTTTATTAATCTTAGTAAATTACATCAAGGTGATACAATTATACTAAGAAGACTCCCGGTCTCTACACAGCTAGGGTGTACACAGCCAAACACACACACACAAGAAAAGACAAAGGAACCGTCGCGGCAAACTACATTACGTAATATTGTCTTCAAGGCTATCCACCATCATAGCAACACTTGGACCGCGATAAAAGCTCTCCAATGACAACACCTCCAAGAAGGACTCGTCACGCTGCACCGCCATTGCCATGATCCAACCAAGGAAGGCGGACCAAAGGTTTTCACCTCGAGAGTAAATCTTGAGACTAAAAACAATGCCTTCAACAAGGCCATTGCTAGGCACAACCAACTAAGGTCGGACCTAGGATTTCTCCTGAAGTCAAAATCTTGGAGATCGGTGTTGCAACCACCCTCATTCCAAGCTAGTGCCACCATACCACTTAATCTTAGCCAATAGCAACGGCCACCTTCTTAAGGCCAGACAAACAATTTTTAGATGTTCGACTCTACGATGACAGATTCGCGAGCTAGCTAATAGGCACATGATCATCAAGTCCATAGAGTGCATCTAAAAAATGAGTTGTGTCGCCTAAGAAAAGCGAATCCGCGAATCGATGCTAAGATGACATAGGTCAAAAGAAGTGTATGAACAACGCTAGTAAGAGATGAAGACGCTGAAGCGAAGAGTAGTCACCTAGATCGCCCATCATCCACAAGTTACCGAAGCCAGCCATCAGCACCAGTGTTGGCAACAACAAGTGAGGGGATCCAACCTAAACCACCATAAGGCACCGAGGGGCCAGCAGCTACCACCGCCACGGCCACCCAATTGCGTCGCCCTTTGTGAAGGACCAGACGCTAACCCTCAAGCCGATGCATAGGTGGGGCGCCGCACCCGGGAACAGCGACTGACATCTGGCCGGCAAGGTTCCCACCAAGAACAGCTAAATCCAGGGGCCGAGAGCATGGATCCGGAGAGGGGCACCAAAGATCCGGCCGCCAGGCCACCGGAGCTCCACCCGTCGGAGAGAAGAGCGCAACCACGAGGATTGAGGGTGGGGAAGGAGCCCCTCCACCAAGCGCCCGAGCCGCCAGCCACCACCGCGGAGAGAGGTGGTGTATCTGGCATGAGTGCAGATCCGGCCCCCGCCACCAAGCGACACGGATCTGAGCCTTGACTCCAATCGGCGGACGCAGTCACCTCCGTGACGAGCAGAGCGTGGCCCCCTCTCCTTGGCCGCCCCCGTCGCGTGGAGGGGATGCCATGGCACCCTCTCGTCGTCCCCTCGCAGATCTGGGCACTCGAATCTATGGGGCGTGATTGGCCCCGCCGTCGCCTTCCTCGGAAGGTCAGACGGCCTCCATGAGCTCGCTCGGCGTGGCGAAAAAGGTGGGGAGGAGGTGTGGCGGCGGCTATGCTTATCTACAACACATTAATTACATCCATCATTACAGCCTCCACGTCGACCCACGACTCATTTATTAAGCACGCCTCCGTGGACTTGTTCTTCGGACCTCATTTAAAGTCTGTGAGAGGCCTCGCTCGGTCCGCCCGGGACAGGACGCTCCGACGACGGGTTGGTAAGAGGCGTCAGAGGAATGAGCTGTCTTCGTGTCAAAGGCTGGATTCTTCACAATTAATGACCCTGACACGGGGTGCCAGGGGAGGGAAACTTCGAGGCGAAGCCTTCCCCTCATACTTTTGGTTGCCTTCGTGGCCTGACAAGGGGGCCCAGACGCTCGCCCACTCGCCAGGCCACCTCAGCTTCACGCCCGGCGGGCAGGGCATGGTCGCCCGGCCGCCCACCAGGGTGCCACGTGGGCCGCCCGCCTGGCAAGTAGGGTGTGACCGCCAGTTGCTGCCGCCAAGGGCGCGTGGGCTTCTCGCCCGTGAGCGGCGTGTCGCTCGGCCGCCGCCCGAAAGCGTATGCGTGCCGCCAGCTACTCGCCAAGGGTGCGTGGGCTTCTCGCTCGGCAGGCGGCGTGGTCGCCCGCCCGCCGCCAAAGTGCCGTGGGCCGCCCACTGGCGGCGTGACCGCCAGTTGCTTGCCGGCGTGTGGGCTTCTCGCCCGACGGGTAGGCGTGGTCGCCCGCTTACCGGAGATGCCACGTGGGCGCTTCGCCCGTGAAAGCGGCGTGACCGCTAAATTTGCTTTCGTCGAGGCAGCGTGGGCTTCTCGCCCGATTAGGCGAGCCTAGGGTGGCAATGGGGACCGTTCCCGATCCCCGTGAAATTCCTCTATTAGGGGACGGGTATGGGAAGAAATTGTCCTACGCGGGGATGGAAATGGGGACAATTATTCCCCCGTCGGGGATGGCGGGGACGGGGACGGGGAATTTTTTTCCCCGCGGGGACCCGGTTGGGGATCCAAATTTAGTTTAGTCCAATTTAGTTATTAGATTACAAACATATTCTCTAGCCCATCATATTCACATTTTCATAAACGGGACAACATAATCTTCAATGAATGCATGCATTGTTTTTTCCTTGTCTATTGATATGATTTTAGAGTTAAAATGGCTATAAGAGCTCTTCTCTTGTGTGAAATTTTCGCGGGGATGGGTCCCCGACGGGGCTCCGATACCCGAACGGGGATGGGGACGTGGGGATTTTCTCCCCCGAGACGGGGAACGGAGATGGGGACGGGGAAAATTTTGGATCGCGGGGACGGGGACGGGGAGGTACTCCCCGACGGGGAATGGCCCCGTTGCCACCCCTAGCCAGGCCACCTCCTGGGCCTGCTACTTTTACGGCGAAGAGGGTACCCCGGTACAGAGTACACCGACAGTCGTCGGCGAGAGCACATGCATGAGCATGACAAGCGTGGCCTTGGTGCTGCGTGCCCTGCAGCCAGCTGCATGGGCCGTGCTGTGCACGTGCTGGCGTGCCACGATGCGTGTGTGCCATGAGGCTGCACAGTTGCCATTTTTCGTTTTTGTGCCAACCCGAGCATGACCCATTCCAGCATGTCGAGTCGTGTCACCCACTGTACCTAGTTGACAAGCCCGGCACGGCCCGTCCGACCGTATTGCACCAGCACGACCCATTCAAACACAGACCAGACCCTCTGTGCCATGAGCCGCCCTGAAAAAGTCCGGCCCAGTGCCCACCCCCAGGCTCACGTGAAATTTCAGAAAATGACACCCAATTCGTGTGCCTTTTAGCTCCTGTGTATGACATGTGTATCTATCTGAGTCTATGACAGTGGGCCAGAGTGTCAAATACCGAAAAAACGAATTTTAAAGGTAGCAAGTTCTGATTCTCCCAGGCTCACCTGCCACCGTGTGCAGATTGTGAGGTAGTCAGGCGACGTGCATGGCCCCCAACGCCCTGGCTCATGCACACGGCCGTGAGTGCATGGCCCATTTCGACGGGCCATTTGCACTGAACTTAATATTACAGCGAACGCAACGGATTCATATCGGATCCAAGTGAAGAATTTAGAATTACTGCTCATGATCCCTCAGTTAAGTTGCAGCTGAAGATATATATAGAGAGAGAGAAATAAGATGCTGCAGCGTAACTACCTCCTTCAGTTAGATATACCCCATGTGTAATACGTACATGTGCATATACTCCTAACCATAGTAGTGAGAGTTACTGCTACATATATACGTATGGCCAGCCACTGGCTAGAATCGGCACGACGCATGGCAATTGAAGGCGTTGATGGCCAGTGATACCCGGATCACAGGTTGACCAGGCTGACTTAACTTTGTGGGTGATTCTGTTAATTAAATATTGGCTACTGAAATGGATGGACAGCCTCGTTCACTACCGTCTGGTGCCTGCCTGCTGATCTTTCTGGTACGGTCGATACAACCAAAAAGAAAGAGGACGAAAGGAAGGAAGGAAATAAAGCAACAAAAACATCAGCTTTTCATTGGCGTCATCCCTACGATCCTATCTACAGTTTTCTCCGGAAGAATTGGTATTTGCTTCTAAGATTGGAGCCATTAGCTGCGACTGTGAGCTATCCGTGACGCCTGAAATGGAACCCGTAGTTTTATTATGTTAATTCGTGCAGATTTTCAGTCTATAATCTGGACGACGACAAAAAAAGGGCCTGCGCTAGTTCGTATGCAAGTAGATCCGAACTAACATTCTAGCAACATGGGATCGGATCGATACAGCATGATATACAGTACTCCAGTCTGCAGTGACATCTTGCAGTCTTTGCCCGTTTCGCAAGTCTGTGTTTCCGAAAAAAATGGAACCTAACATTAGAGGCGTCAGGGTAGGCTTTACGGAATCCCTCGTAGCAGTCACACACTCACACCATCGTAGACTTATGGAGCAATTAGAGGAGGAATTGAATTGGAGATTTGAGGGTATCTCTAGGATTAATCCATTCTATTGGCTCACACACGGCCAAATCCAATGCACCTTCAAAAATGGGGAAGTATTCCATCCACACAACTAATTAAGAAACTCCCGATTTCTCCCCTGTGAACAAGCATGTGACAACTTATATTGCTTAATTTTCTGCCAAAGAAATGGCATTGTGTGGAATTGTAACCCCCAAGTCCCAATAGCATTACTTACATGGATGACTGGAAGAGTTGCCAAGTTGGTCTGCATTTGATTTGGCCGGTTTTACAATCCATCTTTGTTTATATCTTCCGGCATTTACAGGTGGGCGATTTTATTCGAGCAGTTAATTCTGTGGATCTTCGGTTTTACTTATCCTAATGAAAATCCCTGCAAGGTGAAATGTCCTACACATCCTTTCTTTTCTCTTACCCTGGCCTTTGTGGTGTATTTAAGTGCTCTGATTGGGGGCAACTTTCTCACCTCGTCCTCCTCCTCCCACTTGTCTCTCTCTAACACTGGCACTGCTCTTCCTCCCTTGGTGGAGGTAGAGATGCTTGGCACCTACTACTCCTTTTTAAGTTCCCCAATCCCCACTCGCATCCTCCTCCCTCACACCACTTCTACCTCTTTCCCATAAAATTATTTGTTATCCTTCATACCAAAAGGCCCGCACAGAGCAAGCAAAGGAAGAAAGCAAGAGAGGGAGAGAGCAAAAAGAAACAGGCAAAGCAAGAAGCAACCGCTCACTCCTCAAGCACTTCGGCACCTGTCTGGTCTCCATTAGTTGTTCCATTGCATTGTGCAAGAATTCTCGATTGCTTGGTGATGGATAGGCACACTTGCAAGCTCTGCTTCCGGCGATTCCACAATGGCCGTGCGCTGGGCGGTCACATGCGCTCCCATGTCATGGCCGCCGCCGCCGCCGCCGCCTACTCGCCTCCGCCTCCGCAGCAGGTATCGCCGCCACTATCCTTGGCTTCCACCTCGTCGATCGAGATGGATGGTAAGCCAACGCAGCAGAAGTCACTGTCCTACGTCTTGCGCGAGAACCCCAAGGAAAGCTGCAAGGTAGGCGCCACTGAATTCTCCTTGGGATGCGGCGGTGGGGTGGCCGGCGGCGAGTCATCGGCCGTGCAGGACGGCGAGAGTGATGCGGAGTCCTCGCGCGGTGGTGCGGGGTTCGCTGTGAGCCGGCGGCGCTCGAAGCGAGCGCGCCGGCCCGCGCCATCGTCGGCGCCGGATCCCGAGCTGGCCAGCAGCATCTCCGACGCGACGCCGGAGGAGGACGTGGCCATGTCCCTCGTGATGCTGTCTCGGGACTCGTGGACGCGGTCCAGATCTCAGCCCGAGACCCACTGGGCTCGGGCGAGCTCGGAAGCCGAGCAGAACAACGACAACGTCAACGTGTTTGACGAGGACGGCCGCGGAGTGGCCAGCGAGGACTACGAGGAGTGCTACGGCGAGGCGACGGCCGCGCGCCCACGCAGCAGGTACCAGTGCGGCGCATGCAAGAAGGTGTTCCGGTCATACCAGGCGCTCGGTGGCCACCGCGCCAGCCTCAAGAAAGGCAAGGGAGGCTGCGTGCCACCGCCACGTCCGGCGCCGTCCAAGGCCGACCGCGCCGACGTCCCTGTCATCCACGAGTGCCCGTTCTGCTTCCGCGTGTTCGACTCCGGCCAGGCCCTGGGCGGCCACAAGCGCGCGCACATGTCGTCCGGTAGCGCGCTCGCCCCGCCGACCCCCTCGCAGTCCCCTGCAAAATGCGGCGACAGCTTCGGGTCCTTCGACCTCAACGTGCCGGCCGCAATGGACGACGACTTCGAGCTCTCCGCCGTGTACGACGCTGAGTTCGGCGGCACCAGACAATAAGATCAGCTGATCTGATGTCAATCACCCATGTCAGCTCCAGATCACCGGATGTACTTAGACAAGCTCAAGAATTGGCAGGCCAGCTGCTGCATGCAACAGGATGGATTCGAGGTAAGGGCCCTGCATCAATCCATGCAAGAACCAGATGGAGAACAGTTCAGCAAGGAAAAAAAATATTTTGCTTAATTTTTCAGTTAATATTATTGCGATTGTTAGAACATAATCAGTTGGACAGCAGAATTCAGTTTTGGTTTCCTGTATCTAGTAAATCAAATTGTTCTTTCACTTCGATCATCTCATTAAACTCTGCATTTACTCATTTCTTAACCCGTCCCATTAAGCTCTGCTTCGTAAAACCGTACAGAACCAGTAACATTATACCTACCCTTGTGAAACTGCCAATGCTTGGTTCCTAGAATTTGCATGGACTAAAATGTCATTGAAGAGTTTTCGCTGTTCTTCTTCTTTTCGCCCGCCTTCCGGGCTTCCAGCTGGTCACACTGTCCTTGGCCTAACAATACTAGTGCATCCATCACACGACTCATACGGATATACGATCATATACCACATCATTTTGTTCGGTAGTGATGACAAAGTCATGGACTGTATGCACTTCACTTTTATTACGCTTAATTGCATCTTGGCTGTGGCTGGGAGCAGTAGCTCTCCAACTGCAGCGGTAGGCCCCACAGAGACATACACACAGAGAGCAGCTGTCTCTGTTGGCTTGACGGCTTTTTCTAGCATCGCCTCTCTATTTTTTTTTTTTTTTGCAATTCTAGCATCTCTTTGTCCATATTTACAGATATAGGCTCTTGTTACCACAGAAGGTGCTCTAGCACATGGGAAGTGATAGCCGGCAAGCCACAGTATCGGGTGGGCTAGAACGAGAGTAGCAGCTTCCACGCGCGAGCAACGGAGCAACCGGGTTGGCGCCGCGGCCGTGGAGCGTAGGAGGTGGACTGTCGCAGATGAGGAGCGCGAAAGGTGACACATATCACCTTTCGACACTTTGACGATCGAAAATAGGATCAATTCTACAAATGTATTCGCTAAATTTATTGAGTTGCATACACCAGTCATTTCACCCAAAATCTTAAACTGATGAGGAAGGTAGGCAATTAACTTATACTTCAATACTCCCCCTTAGGTATAGGCTCCTTTAGGTTTAGGATGTAGAATAGAAGTGGATTACAATTACTTTTTTTAATTGCGCTAACTGTGTCTTAAACTAGAGATCTTTTGATTCTGATACCATATTAAGTTGCATATACGAGCCAGTTCATCCAAAAACTTAAACTAATAAGAAAAAATAAATAATTCATTTATACTTCAACAAAATATACAAAAAGAGGCGCTAGAAAAGCGTGACTGCAGTAGTACCTGTTCGATTCCTTCTCTTTTACATGCTTCCCTACGCGTGTGGGGCTCCGAGGCTGCGCGTGGGCCATGGAGGCAGGGACCCACACGGCAATGGCAGTGTTGGTGTTGGCTGGCTGGCTGTGGACTCGGCACGTATCCGATCCACTGCGAGGCTGCGCTAAGCGCTCCCCGTCGCTTCCTGTCCCGTCTTGGCCGTTAGCTCCCCCGCTTTTGGAGCCTAGCGACTCGATTTGCTCCTTCCTTTCACATATGCCCGACTTAGGATCTTCGTCTTACTTGGTACAAAAGCTAACCTTCATTTCTCTCACATGGAGATGGAGATGGATGCGTGGATGATGGATCGTTGATCAGTGATGGCAGCAGAGGAATATCCCTGCTGGTGCAGAGTACGTGCACCGTGTTGGTTGGCATCGCTACTATGCGTACCATGTAGATTTCACCAGATGTTACTGCGACTTGAGGAGAAAAAATATTTTTTAAATAATTTTACAGAAATGATACCTTGAAATTTATTTAAAAAATATGACTCTGTTTTGTCGCTGGTTGAATTGGCCGATAGATACTTGTTTTGTCGCTAATTGAATTGGCTGACAGATTATTTTTGTTGCGGATTCATTTGGATGATAGACTGAGAGTGTGTTTGGTAGGGCTCCAGCTTCACCAGATGTGTGGATCTAGTGGAGTTAGGTATTCTTAGTTACACCAGATTCGTGGAGCTGGAGCTATAAATACATTAAAAGCTCCAGATCATCTTGTTTACATTTTTGACAAAAAATATAAATTTAATTCACTTTATTTTAGCCTACAAGTTTGATTTCAGTGGATCGGGATCCAAAGTTTTACCAAAATAAATCCTAAAGCTTATGTCGCCAAATTTATTTTTATAAAAAATGAGATATTTTTTTTATAAAATTATTAAAAATATATTATTTAAAAAAAATCGCAACTAGGGTGGAACGAAGGCTCAATGGCCGGCCCAACCTGTCTGTGTGAGTCTTGCTGCACAGCTTCCGATGCCAGGGCCAGGGTGCCACATATTGCCACCGTGGCACTGGGCCCACCAATCAGTGGCAGGTTGCACCCCACATGAGGTGGGCCCAGCCTGCCCTCTTTGCCTACCTTAATTTGGTACCTCGTCCAATACCCCCAATTGGTCGGCCACGATCGATCGCATGTAGACAAGTCTGTCCGTGTTGGCATGCCTTGCCCCGTATCTAAGGTAGACCTAGGTGCCGAGCCAAGTTTTTTTTTGCCAGTTGATGGTGTGGCACGACATGATAAACATATATGTATGGATTGAATCAGTACGACACAAGAATAAGACCGTGCCAGGTCTCATGATCAGGTACAATGAGCGGCGCTCCATGGCACAACACGTTTGTATGGATCGTGTTTGGATTGGCACTGCGCGAAGCAAGCTCGATAGGCTTAA
The DNA here is from genome assembly GCA_036346375.1 of Guadua angustifolia. Taxonomy (NCBI): domain Eukaryota; kingdom Viridiplantae; phylum Streptophyta; class Magnoliopsida; order Poales; family Poaceae; genus Guadua; species Guadua angustifolia. The sequence continues at coordinate 20,445,084 of CM070518.1, read as the reverse complement.
AGCAGGCATGGCACATGATAGAGCTCCCTACTGTGACACTGCAGCATGATGTGACTTGTCCTGCGGCTGGCGCTGTTGTGATCCTTGCATGCAAATAAAAGGAGGACAACGGAGGTACCAAAAAGTGAAAAATAGGGACTAAAAAATACATGCATACTGACACCGAGCGTATGCACCAAGTCGAAACTCCGCCATGCCTCTCGCTAACCGCGCTAGCGACGCCATGCATGATCTCCCCACACAGCCATCAACTCCACCATATCAAGCGTGCGTTGACCTGAAACACATGAATGGTCTCAACATTGGGGAGTGGCTAGCATATATGCATATTGTTACTATATTTTTTGTCTTACCAGAGAAATCTCACTCTGGGGTGTAAAGTTTTTAACGAGACAACAATTTAGTATTTGTACCCAATGAATAAATAAAATTTAGTTCTTTTCTCTAAATAATTATGTGTATTGGATCCTCGCTGACGATCGATGCTTGCTCCTCATCCTTAGTGCCATCCACAGATACAGATTGATGACGATGGTGTCCACTACTCCACATATTCAATAGGACAAGGCTTGGCCCATCACGTTATGACATCGGCACGGCGTGTCCTTGGCCGTGCCGAAGGCGAGTTGGGCGAGCATAGCACGGCACACCGTGCCCCGAAGCCTGTTGGGTCCATCCTGTGCCATCACGGGCCAACTCCCCCTAATCTAACATGTGCCCGCCCGTGGATGCATAGCATGGGATGCATTTGTGGCAGTGGCTCGGTATCTTTTTATAGATAATGGAAGATTATATCCTCCGATCTTTATATCATAAGGGCATGTACAATGGAGAGTCAAGAGTGTCTCTTAGCACATTCTTCTAAGCAAAAAAGATAAGCATGTACAAAGGACATGCACAAGAGTCAACATGTTATTTAATACTGCTCCTCTCTAATTCTGCTTAGGAGCTTGTGAAGAGTTGTCTCTTCACCAAGAGTCGACTCTAGCATTTTTTACACTTTTCCCCCTGCCACATCAGCGAAGCATGTCCACCTCATTACTAAGAGACACCATATTAAATGGCTTTGTACATGCCCTAAGATGCATATAGCCAATTAATTATTACACATTTACAGAGTGGCTCGGCACCAAGTCGTTTGAATGAATCGAAGCGTGAGGTTATCGCGAGACCGGCATGTTGTGCATCTTCTAATGGTGATTGATGGGTCCACGGCAAATTGGAGAATATAATTTCATGCCGTGTTGGTGTGTCGTCGCGTGCACAACATGTTACTAGCAACACAAGCCTATAAAAATGCGCTAGTGGTGCGTGGTCTAATGTTGGATGATGAAATCTTGGCATGCCGATCTCTTGGGGTAATCATTAACAGAAAAACTAAGGGATTTGTCTAACTGAACAGTTTGACATCTTGATGTACTCCATGCAATACTGAAGAGAACTTTGCAACATTTGGTGTATGTACATCATCGCGTCAAAAACAAACCTTGAGGTTCCTTCTCGCAACCAAGGAAAAAAACATAGAGAATTAATGGACATAACGACCAAAAACTGTTTGACCTACTTCATAAAGGCCGGCCGTGCCGGCCTGACATAGTGGTAGTTCATTTCGATGTCCCAAATCCAAACTGGGAATTGAACAAAAGAGAGAAAACCTCACCACACAAATAGTGACAGCTAGTGCAAACGTCGTCCTGATGGGCAGCCCCTTTGGTATTGCCACTTCTCTTGGCTTAGAACAACATCTCTTGGCTTTTGCTCGAGCGAGACTTGTATAGAGCACATTTCGTAAAACAAACTTACTTGGAAAAAAAAAGAAATATCCGGTGAAGATTAACAGAAGGCTTACTTCCAAAGCCTAATCTGTCACAGACAAAACAGGGCATAAAAGATATTCACACAAGGAACCCATGAACTCTGTTAACAAGGAGGGAATCCCAAAAAAGAATAGTAATGTTCGGTGCTAGCTGGAACGGCAATGTTGACATTGCCTACCCTACCCGTGCCAACGCTCGAGCTGTAAATAAATCAAGTCATCAAGGAGAGTTAGTCATTATCCCTCCTCGTCTTCTTGTTCGGGGTCAACGAGTGGATCGTACTCAACGTACGTATAGAAGAAGCACTGACACTGTGGGGCCACGCACGGTGTCCACCAGAGTGACCAGCTGCGATCTGGATCTGCGCCTGTGTGCTGCAGCTGCAAGCAAGCTTAGCTTTGGCCCGTGGTGTAAGCTGTGATCCTGCACACCCGACAGGGTTGGCGTAATAAAAGCTACGGTGAGACGGCTATGTGCTACTAGTACCTGGTAGCCAGGTAAACTGGGCTGCGCTTGGAGCATCGGATCATGCACGTACGAGCACGATGAGGGTATGCATGTTCTTAGTTTGGTGGCCATCTATACGGTGTACAGCTAAAGAAACGGCATATTCTGACGGTAACCTACTTGAATCGTGATACACGCAACTATTTCCTACACGATCGACGAGTTACATGAAACAGAGCTACTGAGCAAGTGACAGATAAGCAAGAACAGAGGGCGATAGAAGGAGTATACTAGGTACTAAAAATTAGATATAGCATTTCTATTGCTCAATTTATCAGGTCAAGTATAAATAAATACCATCAAATTTGATATATTTGGTAGGAAAGGACGAAGGATCTATACTGAATTTAGTATCCTGTAAAAGGCTTTTTTAAAAAAGTTATTAAAAATAGTGAATTAGGATGCGGGGATCAGCAGAGTGTAGAAACGGAGGTGGGGGTGCTGTAGCCAGTGTACCGCTTTGCCTGTGCATGCTGGTCAGGTCAGCAGGGGCTTGGAAATCCCGTGAGGGTGAGGCCGTGATGCGAAGGCATGCGATGCAAGCTTGCAAGGCGAGCGAGACTCCCCTGCTCGTCATTTTAACCCCAACCACGAAGAGGACGAACCGTCGCCGTAATTTCCAAGCCAAGCTACAGAGAGAACCCATCGATAGTCGCCTCCCAGCCTTCGCACTGTCGCGATCGAGATCTTTGCTTGGAAAGAATCTGGAAAGGGCGCATGCATTGCCTCCTGTGGTGACGATTATTAGACCAGACGAGCAGGGCATGAGCATCTAGAGCTGGGCGTTGGGCGGGCAAGCCCGGCCCTGGGCTTCCCATGGCGAACCCCGGCCCGGCCAGCAGGTCGGGCGGCCCGAGATGTTCTGAGGCCGGTCGGCCAAAAGCACTCGGCCGGTCGGCCGGCCCCACTCATTCACTCTCTCTCAGCGCGTTGACGCCACGCTAGCAGGTCCCTCGCGGCCTTGCCTCGTTCGTCAACCATGGAAGCTAAGCGCTGAAGTGCATGCAGGAAAAATTGCGTGCTAGTATAGACGTTACTAGTATGGTTTGCATGGTTTGGCGGTTTGCTAATGCGTATGGTGCATGGTTTGCTAATGCGTATATTTGCATGCAAGCATACAAGCATGCAATTTTTAATTTATACTAAAAATTGCATGGTTTGCTAAAGTTAGTTAGCTCATTTAATTTATACTAGGTTGAATTGCCTACCCTCGTGTCACCTTGCGCCTCAAGACCCACAGCTTCTCGGGCTTTCGTCTTGAAACTGAACCGACCCATGTCGTCGGTAAGACGCCAGACGGCCCCATTTCTAGGCAGCCGACCGAATCCATTCGTGCGGGCCGATGCTTGGGCGAACGCATCGACGGCCTTGGGCACGCCGTGAAAAGCCCTACCAACTCCCAGCTCTATGAGCATCCCATCCCAAGCTTCCCTGTCGCTCTCTCCCAAAGGCAGCCGCTGCCTCGAGGGTCCCGCCAAAGAGGATCTAACTCACCCTGCACTCATCTACGTACCGAGCTCTGCTCTGCTGCCAAATAGCTAATTCACGTGAATTGATCGATTTTCTAGCTCATTTTCTCTGTTTTTTTTTAAAAATAGTCCATTTCCAAAAGAATTTGTAAATCTAGCACTCTCCCCCACTGCGGAAGACGCAGCAGGCGACAGTTCCTGTCACGTCTGGGGAGCGCGATAGCCAGTAACCACGGTAGCAGGCAGCTGCTGTGCCTTCGGAGCGTGGGAGGAACCGGCGCTACAGCGATAGGCGAGCACAGGAGTGACTGGTGTGCGTGGGAGTGGAGCCGGCGAGAGCGGGAGGAAGAGGTGCTGCGGAGGCGATTTTGCGGTAAGGAGAGAGCTAGATTTACAATTCTATTTGAAAAGAAACCAATTTAACAAAAAAAAAGCTAAAAAACTGATCAATTCAATTTAGGTCAGGTTGCCTCGTCGCCTGCTCAGTGCAAACACCTGCTAGGCAGCTGAAACAACCAAAGACCACCATTGCTAGTTTGCTACTTGCTAGGTGAATAAACCAAGAAACTCTATATATATACAGATCATGCATTACCTAGCTAGAGTGAAGTGAAGGTTACAACATAAATATATAACATGACAAGGCAGCAGTACCAACATGATATAGGACGTGGTGACCTGCAGGTAGGGATGGAAAACGAGCCAGTTTAACTTTTTTCCGAGCTTTTTTCGACATTGATTTATTCTTATTTATTATAGTCTCCTGTATTGTTTGAGACCTAACTTCGAACCGAGCCTAACGAGTCGAGCCGAAGTTGACTATTGTTCCAAATCAACTAATTTTTATTTTAAAAGAAAAATGAATGTAATCGGAGCAATTTTGAAACGAGCCACCGAGCCAGCTCAACGAGCTTTTTTCCAGCCCTACCTGCAGGCTGGTGTAGGCTCTGCCTCTACTGATGGGCTGCCTACAATACGTACGTGCAAATTAGTTAGCTATCGGGTGAGGTGAGTGAGTGAACACGACGAAAGGGCGAAGCGAAATCGAGCGCAGCCTGCAGGATGCCATGGCGCCTTTAATTTTGGCCTATTCCTTCCCTGAGAAGGCCTTCAGCGTTCAAGACCCCGGACAGTGGCGGAAGAGGGAGGAGGCGCGAAGAGGCTATTGATTCTCATGTCGTGTCTCCTGTATCTTGTTAATCCTGCTGTTTTTTTAGGTGGTCTTCAGGACGCTGTACCGGTCGTTCACCATAAACATAAGAAAATACAGCAACACTGAGCACATCATTTATTTTTCTCCAAGGTACGCCACTTCCCCACCCATTGTTCTGGAGCCTGCACCATCCAGCAAAGTATGTTGCGTTTGTACCAGTCCTACCTTGTAACTTACGTACATCCACGTAGGGAAGAGATCATGTGCAGTCTCTATAGGGTTTGTAACTTAAACAATCCCCGTAAGTCAAGGCCATTCAATCGAGAGAACGAACGGTCTATATTGCGCAATAGTGCTTAGTTACAGTGTTTGATGCATGATCTTGATTCATCCGTGCATGATCCATCCACAGTTACTGAACTAGCATCCTTGCCCCATGATCGGCAGTTCAGCACACATTACCGCTGCGGTACAGTGTACATCACTCAGGCAACTAACTATTCGATCATTGCTTCGGTACATTGTCCATTCGATCATATCTAAAATATCCAATTGCTTCAGGTTCGTGTTCGGCGACGCGTCGTGCTCACTGTCCAGTACAGCCGGACTCCGATCGTGGGTACTCCCGATAGAAGAATTTGAAATCGCTGAACTTTCTTATGCAGACGAAATGAACCAAATCGAACCCAATCGAAACAAAATAGTTGAACCTAACTGAACCAAAAAGTGGAACTCAACTGAACCAGAATAAACTTGGACAGAATAACAAGTTGGGCAGCTCTACTTTTGCACATTGGTTGCCAGCTTCCAGCGCTGACATTTCGCTTTGAGTAGCATCAGCCGACAGACAGTTCATGGGGATATTGATTCCGAACTGCTTCTTCGTGAAATACTAGCAGGTGACCATGCCTTTCAATGGAAACATATTTTTTAACTAAATAATTAAATTATGGTATATATTTAAAAAGTAAAATTATACTCTTTAGTTGCCATAGGAAGAGAGAAATGTGTAATGGTCCGAAAGGGAGAGTGGGTGTGAGCGAAAAGAGAAAGATATGGTTGATCTTTTTTAGGCGAGTGCTAGCAATCAGACATCCGATGTACTATTCATTCCATCGGACGCTTATTACAATATTTTTTTCAACGTTTGCAACATCTGTTTATTGTGCCGACATTTCTACTGTTTATACTGTTATCGAAGGAAAATATTGCACGTGTAGTAAAAAAATATTGCACATGTAGCATTTTGTTTTTTTACCTCGTGATCCATATATCGATATGTTGATTTTCTTAAATGGCAGAAGAGGGAGGATAGACAAGCCCCACAATCCCCTTTTATGGTTTTGCATAGCTCCACCTTAGATTTGAAGCTTGTAGGCTAAAATAAAGTGAATTAAGTTTATATTTTTAATCTAAAATGTAAACAAAATGACCCATCAAAACACTCTTAATGTATCTATAGTTTTATCTTCATAAATTTTTGAAATTATAAATACTCTGTGCTACTAATTTTATAAATTTTGATAGAGCTATAATTGTACTAAACACCCTGTTTATCAGAAAAACAGCTTCCGCTAAGGATTGCATCACCTATCTCCATTCATGCGATGCAAGGTGCGGTCCGTTTCGTGTTTTACTTGCTACTGGAGCCAATCGAGCCCAAAGACTTGGCCCAGGAAGGCATAGATCACGTCACGTTAAGCCCGAAGGTGAAGGCCCCTCGTCGTCGGGCTCAGATCCGACCGCCCTGTTCGCCACAACCACGCCGACTCTCTGTCCAACCTACGACCCCGCAACACCCGCGTCGCCGTCGCCGGCGATGGACTACAACCAGGGCCACCCCTACGACTCCTCCCGGCCCCAGGCTTCCTACTACGGCCCCTACTCCTACGCCTACCACCACGCCGAGTCTGCGTCGTCGTACTACCACCAACCGCCCCCTCCGGGCACCGAGCGCACCGCCCCGGCCGCCGCCGCCGCCTCATCCTCTGCAGCCGAAGCCTCGCACTACGCGGCGGACGGGATGAGCACCGCGGCGGCTTCCGCCGTCGCCGCGCTGACGCAGCTCACCGACTTCGCCGCCTCGATGGGCGCCTCCGAGCGCGGCATGGGCCACCAGGCCTACCCCCCGCAGTACACACCGGCGCAGCATTCCGCCGCGGTAACCATTCACCTCCCTTGCTTTTTCACCCTTTCTCCAAATTGCTTTTTACCCTTTCGCAGACCTAATCATGGATCCCGCCGCGGTAACCGTTCTCCTCCCTTGCTTTTTTTTACCCTTTCGCCAACTTGCTGTGCTCTGTCATGTTCCCGGCGATAGCATTGGTATTGTGATAATATGCCTTCTAGAGAGATGCCCTCGGTGATTCGATAAACAGGAAGAGTATTTTTTGGGAGATTTGGTTAGTGATTTGCGTTGTTGGACAAACTGATGATGGCAATTATCTTTAAGAAGCTAATTGATGATGCTTTACAAATTAGGATCCATGAATAGGTTTGTATGGTAGCTTATCAATATAAGAGTTTGTATGTCTGTACTGTAAGCAATGCGGATCGACTGGCCAGGCCATTAGTAGTCAAGGCCTTTATGAAATTGGCAATATCGTATTTCGATCCTTCTGCTTGGTGCATCAGGCTGTGCTTATGGGAAATAGGATTGTACCTTTAGTGCAAACTCATGCTTGGATGGATAGCCTTGTGCAAAGCCATTAGCAACCTTTAGCAGGCATGTCGCGCTGTCCAGTGCATGCTCCATGCTGCATGTTTGCGTGCTGTCACACATGCTTTCCTGGCTGAGGGTACGGGTCACACTGATGCAAGTGTACAGCGTGCTCTCGCTGTCTCCATAAGCATGTAAGGGCTTATTTCCTGTGCTTACATTGACTACAATTTGTTGCCTTATTTGTAATCTGAACTTCATGTGCTCCTTTGTGTTTGAATGTGTTAGTTGATAAGGCTTTTTAATTTTTTATCGCATCCACATCAAAATATAAAGTAGCTGTAATAGTATGGCCTAAAATTTATTCACTTAATCTGGCCTGTGATCTGATTTGCACCGTTTCTTGGAAATGCTAAGCCTTTGGGTGAACATAGATATATATGCTGCATGGACAAAATCGTCTATGTGTGCATGTCAACTATAAACTATTTATCTTTAACAAAAGGAAATTAAACCGATACTTCCTATTAGATTGTGCGCTCTTTTAAAGCTGGAGTTTGGTGTGTGTGTGTGTATTCTAGGAAAGTAAGTATGCTTGTATGCATGCAATGGATTGGAAAGCCACACTGAATAAATAGGTTTACTTATACATTAGCTTGTGAACCGTGCAAATCAAGTACAAGTGACTTGTGTCAGCTCATGTCTTTTCAAAATTCTTATGGGTAGTACTATAGGTTGTTTGAAGTGCTACGAAACCAGTAGTTCTTTACTTCTTTTTATGTTCGCAATGAAACTGGTAGCCTACAAACGCAATTAAGTATTATCTTGCTTGAGGTGAACTGGAAATGGTCAAGTATTGGTTGTATCATGCTGTGCACAGCTTGTGCTAGGCTAGTACAAGGACCAGGACTCAGCATCCACAGTCCACACTGCAAAGTTCTCTTATAACTTCCAACTTTCCTGTTCCTTTTTTTATTATGATAATGCAACATCGAACAAAATCCATAGGGTATTACTTCAGAAGGATTAATCAAATTTGATAATCTCTCTGAAGAATGCTCCGCTGTAGCCACCTAGATGACTTAACTTTTAGCTGGAAATATTACAGGTTAGGATTGGAACATGCGGATATCTTGGGAACTTTGGAGTTCTTGGCTTGATCCAAACTTCTATGGATTGAAATTTGACTGGTCAACTCTGTCCAGAACTCCATCATCTAACCATGTTATCTGCACTGTGAATATAACCTAACCAGTCGCTGTATATGGTATTCCCTAGGGAAGGGTTATCCTTATTGTATATGCTAAACCCCTTTGCACTGTTGGCAAAACATGTTGGTGGATCTACTGTAGGAAAAGAATTGCGGTCAAATGAATAGGAAAGGTAACAATCTATCTTTTATTTGTTATTCTCGTCAGGCACTATTGGCTAGCTGTGATAACTCGGGGGGTTATCAGTTTAATTAAAGGATCAATTAAACATTAAAAGTGAATTAGGCAAGAAAAACAAAATGTAAGGATTAAAAGAGTGCCGTCGATCCATGATGAAAGGTATCGCTCATCGAGGTACTGACTGTCCGGGGCGACCGCACCTCTCGCTAGACCGAGGTTCATCATTCGGCGTTTAGTAGCTTACGAATGCGGTTCTATGTACCGTTAGTAAATTGAGCGAGATATGACCGTAATACCCTTATAGCCAATAGAGGCCGATAAATATCCCAAGGGTCAGGTGGTCTTTTCCCCAAGAGAGGTAAATAAAGCCAGCTCATTTGCCTCTGTCCCCCATTTCAGCCACAGAGCCACAAAAAGCATCTGAAGCATCTAGCAAACAAAGCCATTGCTTCCTTGTCTCCCCACACAAGCACATTGCCATTCCAACCCAAGCACCGAAGCAAGAAGGGAGACCAGAAGAGGGAGATAGCATCCAGAAGAGGAGAAGGAGAGCATCCAGAAGAGGAGGGGAGACGCCTGAAGCCAGGACGAGGTGACCAGAAGGCAGCTTGACCAAGAAGGGAGCCACACCACTGCATCCTTGTCTTCCCTAGCACCGATCCACCCTCAGCCGACCCCCATTCCATCCAAAATACCCAGGTACCCTGTAGCTATAGTATGGGTTTCCATGGGTAGAGGTTAGATCGGGGTTCTAGCCAAGCAATGGGGTAGGGTAGGGGTTAGATCGGGTCCTTCCCCGCGGGTTCTCAGTAGGAGGAGTAGCCATTAGGGTAGTGTAGTGTCTGTTCTTCTTTTGCTAGCTCAATTGTTCCCTCCGTTCATCATAGAGCCCGAAGCAATAAGCAACAAGCAATCAAAACAAAAATGCAAGAAATGAAAAATCTTGGGTAGAACCCTAGTCAGAAGAGAGAAGGGAGAATGGGCGGCGGACTTTGTTTCTGATCGGCGAGAGAGGAGAGGCGATCAAATGCTGATGGCATGGCGTGGCGGCCATGGGCAAGACTAAGGTTTGCCACCGAGCCGAGTAGGGAGGTGCCACCAGTCGTCTTGAGAGGAGCAGGCAGGAGGAGGAGGCGAGGAAGGAGGAGGCGCTGGAGGAGATGCGCACCAGAGGGAGCAATCGGCCCGGGAGAGGAGCAGGCGCCAGCAAATCGCCAGGGGGGAGCTGCGCCCGAGAGGAGAGGGACCAAGTGGGAGAAGTGAAGCCAGGGGGATGCGGCCGAGGCAAAAAAAGGGGCGACCAAATCGCCCAGAGCAGAGGCAAGGGAAAAAAAAAGGATTCGGCCAAATCGGCCGAAGGCCAAAAAGAAGAAGAGAGCCGAGAGAAAATAAAGTGAAGGGAGAAGAAAGAAAAAGAGAAAGGCAGAAATAGAATAGAGAAAGAAAAATAGAGGAGAAAAAGAAAGAAGAGAAAAAGATAAGAAAGTAGAAATGTTAAGTTGCGCCGCGGACCGCGTCGATTTTGGAATCGATTGTCGGATCGCGTAAAAATCGGCAAGTGAACTCGTTTAATTTGTGCTAACTAAAACTTGAACGACGGATCATCAAATTGGTTGGACGCCAGAATAATTTATTCACATTAATTGTCCTCGTTAATGTGTATGCTTTCAGGATCCGACCTGAGCATCCCATCCAATCAGATTCAGTACATGGGCAAGGACGATCCTTCCGCTTTTATCCTAGGCAAGATTTCTATTGATCATATTTCTTAAATGTTTTTGAATGCCTTTCTATAAGTATCCATACATCACTGCATTGAAAATCTTATATTGCAAGTGAAAACTTTAAATTGGGTTCGGATGGAAAGATGGATTGTGATGAGATGGTAACTAAGATTGTGGAAATGATGTTTGGCTCGTCCAACGAATGGAGTCGTGGATGTGCGTATCTGTAATTATGGTGGGTAGAGGGCGCCGATGAGAAGGAAAGTGGCCGGTGGGGTCCTCTACATAGGCTATAATATAAGGTCAACCAACTGCACTCGGGCAATGAGCCGTATTCCAGTATCAACCATAGTGAGTGAAATCGGTCAGAAAAGGTTGTCATTATGAAAGCGTTATGATCTCCACATTGGTGGTTAGGTAGTTATCTAGGAGTGTGAAGTGGGTATCTTAGGAGTCGATGAGGACACGAAAATCAGCTGTGGTTGATCAGGCGCTATATTTAAAGCCTAGGGAGTCTTGATCTTCTTCTTGTAGTATGGTACAACCGTACGCCGAGGGTAAGTGGGGATAAGTAGAGACACCACTACTAAATCGGCTACTAGGGTTGGAGATCTATCTTGGATTGGTGATAAACGTTCGGAGCCTCACAGGGATGGGGTCACTATAGCTAAAAATGATCTGAACTCGCTTGAGGTTAAAATCTTGAATTCAAGCTGTCTCTGGATTGGAGGCTCTGAAAGCTAAGTCTGCCTCATATACGGTGTAGTAGCTGTTTTTCATATTTAAAATATCCAACCCTTAAAGAAAACCAAAAACCTATTTCATGTAAAAATGGATTTTGAGGGAAGGTAAGAAATGGCTGATCTTGAGAGGAAAATTCATATCTGCATTTGTTATTAATGCTTGCTGAGTACTTTTGTACTCACTCTTGCTAAATCCCTCTTTTCTAGAGTTTGGCTCCGATGTTCCAGCAGATGGTTGGGTGGACAAGGCTGCGGAGTTCTACCAGGAAGAGTAGAAGGGATGAGTAGCCGTGTATTGGCTTCGTCAGTCTTTTGGTGTATTAGTATCTATGTTATATCCTTTTGTTGTACAGGGATCATAATTATATCTATGTAATGGACACATAGCCCTGCGTGGCTTGATTTGAATATATTTTCAATCAGTCTCTAATTATTGTTTTGCTGCAACATTCTGAACATGGTATACTGTCTAATAAAACATCGGGTGCGTTCGGTGTTTTGATTAGCTAGTATACCGAGATTCGTGTGATTATCTCAGCGTAATGACAGTGTGACTGTTGTTACCCTGGGCTAATCGTGCGGGTCGCCACACTAGCCCATTCTGGGATTTGACCAATGAGGTGCTGCTGTGGAAGTTATGCTGAGGTTGCTGTTGAAAGAGTCAACTAGTTACGCATCAGTAACTTGTCCACTATTAGTCCTTTAAATGAGCGCTTGCTAGCCCCAGCTCCATGGTTGCTGCTATTATTGGACTAAGAGATGGCTAACACTGGATGCTACTTTTGACAGCTCTCTCCTGTGTTCAGTTGTTACTGTTGTGGATATGCAACCCACAAGACTTCATGAGCACACCAATAATTCATGGATAAATGAAATACTCATATATCTTGCTATGTTCTGTCCGCCTGGCATTTGACATATATTGCTTTGATTAAGATTCCTGTTCTGTAGTTCTTTATGTGGACCAAGATTTCTGTCGGCAAATAAATTGTACTGTAACCACCTGAATTTTTGTGTTTTTGGTAAATTTCCATACGTGCTTGAAAGAATATTCAATTTGCCACCTGTACTTGCCAAATATAGCTTGCACCTGAGATCGTGAGGGCAATTGGTAAATTTTAGTTCATCTACTTCATTTGGAGCTAAGTTGTGATGCACTGTCATCTACTTCATTTGGAACTAAGTTGTGATGAACTGTATATTCTTAAAGCACATGTGAGAATACACAAGAACAGCAACCAAGTCTTTTGTCCCAAACAAGTTGGGATAGGCTAGGAAAGAAACCCAAAATTGCCTAATGGTATAATGCAAACTCAGACAAACTGATGTAATCAAGTATATTAACCATGATTCTGTTCTATTCTACCTATTCGTGCAGGTTGGTGGTATTGGGACACTGATGGGTGGAAAAAGAGGTGGTGGGCTTTCACATGGTAGGGGCAGAGGTCGAGGAAGCTCTATGCATCGTCCTCCTATACAGGATATAGGAGTTTCACCTCGTGGTAGAGGACGGGGACGAGGACGAGGGCGGGGCAGCAAGGTCAGTGGTAGGCAGTTAACAGTTCATGCACAAGCTGGATCATCTGCAGCAGAGGCTCAGCTTGGAGCAGCACCTGCACCGGTACAGATACAAGATGTTGGGCAAGTGGCACCTGCCAACAAAGGACGGGGCCGTGTCCTTCCAGTTTCTTGGTGTGATATATGCCGAGTTGAGTGTAATAGCAAGGAAATCCTTGAGCAGCACAAGAATGGAAAGAGACATAAGAGGACTGTGCAAAGAATGCAAGAGATGGCTGGCTTGCAAGGTATGACTTCTGCTATGCCTGACATGGTCACTCCAGCTTCTCAAGTAGGTGGGTTGCTTGAAGCTTCTTCTGAGTTGGCTGAAGGAACAGGTCCCTCTACTGCTCTACATGTGGTCCCACCTGTGGGTTCATCCAGCCATGGTAGTGAAAAGCACAGAAACTTGGCTTCTGAGAATGCTACAGCTTCAGTCGCCAGAGTACAAGTTCCTGAAACAACCACAGGCAATTCTGTTCAGCAAAACACAGTGCCTTCTACAGTGTCCAGTGGTCACAGTGTTGAAGAACAGATAGAACTGCATGCTGCGGTTTTACAAGCCCATCAACCTGCAAATGAGATGAAAGAAGGCGTTGAAGCTCCACCTTCTCATGCAACAAGTCATTATACTCCATCAAATGTGCAATTGGCAGGATCAAGGCTGGATGGCAACAGCAGTAGAAGTGGTCCAAAGAGGAGGGCGACGAGACCTGACCGTGGTGGAAAGAGGCCGAGAACATCTGAAGCCCCACGACGAAAGCCTGAGCGAGTAAGGGAACAGTCGTTAGTGTGCACCCTTTGCAGTGTGACATGTGACACAAGAGCTGTATTTGACATCCATTTGGGTGGCAAAAAGCATCTGTCACGGCTCAAGCGATCGCAAGGCGCAGACACTGTGTTCGGTCCCTTGGTTGTGTATATTCCTCCTAACCAGCCTGTAGCTCACCCGGTGGGTGCTCCTGAGCCGGTGTTTTATGGCCTTAAGAGCCGTGACATGGTTGAACAGGAGGCTTATCTGCTTGGTGCGATACAAAACCCGTTTCCTATGCTTCCACAGGCTGGTCAAGCTAGCATGGCTGCTGACGGTATTCAAGTGACATCAGATGCGACTTTTGCTGTGCAACCGATGGCTGGAGCGATGGAAAATACCGATAAAGCTGGTCCTGGGACTGAGCAGGTTGGAAATGGTGGACCGGTGACTGCACCATCGGGTACTGCTGCCGCCGAAGCTGATGCAAAAGAGGCCCCTCTTCTTCGCCGATTCTCTCCATGATGCCTGTCGGGCAGTGAAGTTTTTTGCCAGAGAACAGCGCAGAACATGGAGAAACCAACGCCCGATCATCTCCCTAGTGAAAACTCACCTCCGGTCTTTGGGAAAACTGAAACTGGAGCCCTCTCCTACACGTCTTATTTATTTTCTGATTTAGCACATGGTACTTGCATTCTGCTGGAACAATTTGGTTGATATACCCTTCTGTAACCTCTAGTGCATGGCTGCACGACTTGACTACAGACCTGGCCTGTTCGAGAGGCCTCAACATGAACGGTGTGAATGAATCAGAGTTTGCAAGCACGTGGAAAATCCATTACTTGTCGTCCTGTACTGTCTTCTTAATGCGTAGTGCTTGCCGTTGTTAATCTGCATGCCGAATGTCGTGTTTATATCCTGACAAGTTGCTTGCTGAATGTAAATGGCATGGTAAATCACAGGTGCTACCATCCCCCCGCACCCGGAGCGGGGCCCACCTGTCAGTTAACCATTCTCGTTGTGCTCTTGATGGATGTCTCAACGGGACGAGGGTTACTTCGGCTCGGCCCATGGGTACTGCCCAAGTGCCCATATCCTGATCTCCAAATACGAAGCACTCGCAGCGTTCCTCTCCGTCGTGGCAACCGCGAAGCCAATGGAGCCGGTGCTGCTCGTGCGGGCCGGGGCCGGCACGAGCGGCCGCCTTCCAACTGCAGAGGGGGCGCCGACGAGCTTCCCGCCCCGCTCCTGCCGAACGCGCGGCGGCGGGGGCGTCGCGACCCGCTCGGGCACGACGGCGGGTTCAGCCTCGGCTCCGCACTCACCGGCCTCGCCGTCGGCAGGGGCATCAGCATCACCCTCCCCCGGCCCCTCACCGTACGCACTCTCAGAACTCACTCAAAATCCATCGATTCCTGCGCTCGAGTGCTTCGCAGTTGAAGGTGGTTCTGAAGCTGCGCGGGCAGAAGCTGGAGTTGATGCTGTTTGATATAAGCTCAGCAGCAGGTGGAGTTTTACTTCGGTCTCTCTCTTCTCTCTCTTCTCTGTGATGTGACATTTCAAATATGGTGGTGGTCTACGGTCTGGGTGTTTTTGTATGTGAATTTGCTGCTCCTGTCTCGATTGCAGGAGGTGGACGAGCTGATCGTCGGGCTGGCCGTGTCGGCGGACGGGAGGGAGACGCCGCAGTCCAACAAGATGAGGAGCGTCGTCGGGAGGCTCGCCGTCCAAGCGGCCCACAGGTGCGTCGCGTGTTCCCCCAAATTGCAAACCCACAATGGGCGGCAGTGCACTAGCAACAGAGATGAGTGTACGTGTTGCGGCAGGCTTGGCTATACGCAAAACTCGCACAGTTGCAGTATTCTTCGGTGTGATTGATTCGTTTGTTCAGTGTGTAGCATATTGATTGTTTAGTGATTTGAGTGTTTCAGTGTGTTTGTTCGAACAGCGCAGGGGTTTGAGGGTGTATCTGCAGGATGAGCATGGAACATCAATCGACGCCCTTGATTACATGATGTCCAGGTAAGTTCTAGCCTATCCTGGCAAGTGGCAAGCCTAGTTGAATCCTTGCTGCCGACTTTTGAATCTGATCATTTGAGTATCGACTAATCCATTATCACATCAAATTATACCGATTGGTTGTATCAATATGGTGCCCTTTGACAATGCCAAATTCTTTTAGCCAGCATGTCGTTAACTATTTTTTTTAATCAAAACATCATTCCAAAACCACTGAAAACAAGCTCAGTAAGGGGATGTTTGGGAGAGCTCTGCTCCTCAATTTTCAGCTCTACTCCAAATTCGCGTAGCCAAACACCCTAGCTCTACAGAACTCCAGCTCCAAAAAAAATGCGAATCTAGGGGCTGCTCCATGGTTTTTGTGGAGCTCCTCAAAGGGTACTCCCAAGAAACACCGTTTCGTACCAACTCGTGAAGTTCCTAGATAATTACCTACCTTTGCCACTGGTTACACACATAAGAAAGTTCCTAGGTAATTACCTACCTTTACCACTGGTTCAACATCCAAGAGTATAAATGGGTATCCACACCAAAACTATCTATTTTTGAAACTGGATCTAATTTATAAGCCAAACACCTTACTTCCCTACTTCAACTTTATGGTGGAGCTGATTTTTTTAGAGTAGAGCTCTCTCAATCAGACTCTAAATATCACTAGGAAGTTGTCTCTGAGTCTGAAACTCATTTTCTCCAGGGGGGGTTAAGAGGTCTGCCCGTGACGTCAAATCCGATGCGTATGCTGCTGTGGTATAGACATGTTTCTGGCCTATTTTGGACATTTTGTCGGGTCGTTTCTGGTCAAACTTAACTAATTTACTTTGGTTGTAGATGATTTTGGAGAGATATTACTCTGGTTGTAGATGATTTTGGAGAGATATTTTTCGTCATCAGGTCAAGGGGCTAAGATTGGTCTTCCTAGGCAACCGGAACTACAGGACAAGTTAATAGCACAATTAAGGCAAGATGCTGAAATTTAGTAAGGCATGTCTTCTACTTTCTCCAACTGTACACAACATACTACTAGTACATAGTATTAGAAGAATGTAGAATAACCATTTTGTTGTGTTAATCACTTCTGTTTTGGTTTTACATCTTGAACAATTGATGTGATCAGCTAATTTCAATTGCTATACCATCTCGTCCGCTGTACTAATGACTTGTTAATCGGGGGAAGTTTTCCATTGTACCGTGGAAAAATTAGGAATTGAGCAAAGCTTGTATTTTTATGTTTCACATCTAAGAACCTTATGGAAACTGGGCAACGCGTCCATTGCTAAATCTCATGGTGAGTTCTTATCTGGAATTATGGATTTCTTGGCAACTTTTTTTCCACAGATACACGTATGGCTGATTCAGGGCTATGTAGATCAACGTTTTAATGTACTACACCGTTGTCCACTTGACCACATAGAGCAGGAGTATGCGTAGAGTTCTCATCATGGAGACAGGAAAAATGTTGCGTAAAAATAGTGATCCATCAGACATAGCAAGGGTGCAACACAAAAGGTAATTACAACAATCCCCTGTCCTTCCTTGCAATAAACATGCCTTTCTACGGTTCAGTACAACTGATCTATCTTTCCTGTATCTGCCTCAAATCTTGGCTGCTGCAGGCAATGTTTATACATCACAGTTGATGCCAAGTGGAATGCCTGAGCCAAAATCGTCACAATGAATCAAGAATTAGCCAATATGAATCAGCTGCCCATATGATGATGAAGCACCTCAAACCTGTACAAAAAGAATCAGTACAGCTTGCTAAATTCAGTGTCCTGCGCAGGTTCACCAAGCCAGGGGAAGAACGTATCCCTCTCAAGCATCATCTGCAATGAGTCCATCACCCTCACCATGGATGCCCACAAGAATGGTGCAGAGCAAAACGCATAGCCAAAGATTGCCAGAACCCTCACGACACCATCATGGTACCATGGGAATGCCATAACCAAGAGCATGCCAACAATCGCAAGCCAGGTCGTGAGCACAGCAAGCAGCGGGAGCAGAAATGCATTGATCACCAGCACTGACAAGGCGAGCACGCCTAACAGGTACATGGACCAACCCATGATTGGGTGTACCGTGCGTGGGATTATAAAGAACGGGATAGCATATGCAGCAACCATGGCCACGATCGCAGTCATCTTTATGAGCCCCTGCACTAGCACACTTTGCTTCTCAGGTCGCCGGTTATAGCACAGTTTTGCCATCCCTGGCCTTGCCAATTTGGTGATGGCTATGATCACTATGTACATTAACACCTCCATCAGGACCACTGGCATTTCAGCAGCGTAACTGTGAAATGTGAACAGGGAAAGGAAATGTGATCAGGGAAAAAGGTTAAGTGCACAGGATGTACGGCATATGGTTTTTCCGTCTGCTCAAGTACATATTTCAGTTACATATTATTGTTTTTACTCACCCAAGATCATCCCAGCGTTGCTTGTGCCAGGAAAGGCCCAACGGCAAGATTGGCCAGGACCACCAGTACCAAGGTTTAAACCAAGGGGCACTTGGGAATGTGATCACGCTATTTGGCCCACACGGAACATGCCAATGCAGCTTGAGATCTGCAATATTTCATCAAATGGGTGTTTACATCTTTAGAAGCAAGAGCCAAATGAAGGTGAAAATTGAAGCTGAATAGCAGTGGCACTCACAGTAGTAGGATGCGTCCATCTGATAGCCGAGAGGAAGGCGATATGTCCCGTTCAGCTTGGTGCCGTTCTCAGGAGGGTGGAACATTGGCTTGTCAAGCAAGTCTGGGTAGCACCCAACCAGAAAGCCTTGGTCTGCACCGTCAGAATTGTCACGGCCAATTTCCAGGTCATGAAGCATGCCCTTGAATACATCCATAGAAGGCTGTAGGAAAAGTTACCTACGTCAGATTACTCCTTTGCAACTACAGATATCTGAGCAGAAGATATTTTTACATGCGTTAACAATGATCAATGTAATGATGGTCCAAATGGAATAGCTTCCAATTGAAAACTATTTAGAACAAGTGCAAAAGAATAATCTTCGGCCTGTGTGCTGGTGGTGCTTCGTTGAGCAAATCGTGGCAACCATACATGTTGGCAGATGGCATTCACAATTCCCTTTTGTTAAGAGTCAATGCAAACTCCATCCATTAAGTCATCGTAGTTGCTCAACTGGATTATTACTGGTACATGCCACCATCAACACAGCTGTAGGTATGTAATTCAGGAGCTGTACTGTCTATACACTAAAGAACACTATATGCAATTCGACACAAATTGTCACACAGTCCACTCAAAAGGCCCAGACGGCCAGACAATATCAAGCAAGAAACCACAGGAATTGGGACCATACCTGTAGCACGAAAAGACCGGTGTGGAAGTAGCAAGGATTGATGAAAACCGCGCAGAACTGGCCACACTGGAAGAGCTCATCGGTGTTCTGGAGGAAGATGTTGTCGGAGTCGATCATGACAACACGGTCGTAGTCGACCAGGCTCCATGCATAGAGCTTGTTCAGTGTCAGCTTGAACCTCCTGTTGATCCCTCCAAGGTTGTTCTCGTAAGGATTCTTCAGGTTCTCCACCAACACCACCCTCATGCCATCCTCCTCCCTCCTGTTCACATTTACCATCAAAACGTGTCATATTTCAATTCACATTAAGAGTACGAAATACATCGCAGTATTTAAACAAAAAGGTATTTGTTAACCATCTTGTGAGCATTGCATTTTTTTTCTGAAGCGATTTATCCATGATTGGGAGGCAAAAGCCATTGCTTCAAACCAATCATATGGGATTTGACTCTCTCGGGAATTCTGCAATCGCTCTTTTTTTTCAGAGAAAGGAAAGTTGACCACTCTAATTGGACATCAAACAATTCAGAAATTACTTCAACCAAGGCCACTATACAAATGGTAAAAGCTCCAAAGTTCCGAAGCTTGTGCACCCAAAGCAGCGTCTTTTCTTTGAGATTAATGTAAGACACAAAGGTAGTGTAATCGGACAGGAAGATTACGAAATCAGAATACTTGTAAACCCCATAAAGAGTAATTAAAAAAAACAGAACTGGTCAGAACTCAGAAAGTTTCTATCTGCCGTGCCCCGCTAGCGAAATCATCGATTTGCCAAATACCCAAAAGAGACCTCCTCGTCTTCAGCTTCACCCATCCCGCACACGCGAGAAAGAAACGCTTGCTTAATTAATTACCACGCGTTAACATCAACAATGGCTTGAGACTACGAGTAGTTAAAATTTACCGCGTTTTACCATTAACTACGGCCAATCAAGCAGCGGAAAGTCCAAGGAAACGCGGCACCCACATTGCGCGGACCCAGTCGGCGGGCACGTCGGAGGAGGCGATGAGGACGCGGTCGGCGTCGGCGCCGACCCTGGCGAGGGATCGCATCATGACGCGCACGGCCACGTAGAACTCGTAGTCCCTCGGCGTCCCCATGTACATCATCGCCGCGTAGGCGTGCCGCCGCCGCACCTCCTCTTTCCCCAGCACCAGGCCGCCGCTCTCCGCCGCCGCCGCCGCCGCCGCGGCCGACACCAGCAGCCACAACGCCGCCACCGCACACCCCGCGAGCCTCCGTTCAGCGACCGGTGGCCGCCCCATCGCCGGCGCGCGCTGATCGATCAGCGAGAAGCTGGCCTGCTGCGACTCGGAATAAGCTGGCCGGCCACTTTGCTTCGCGTTGCTTTCTCGGTGCGACGTGTGTGGATGGTGTTTGGAGCAGAGCTGCAGAGATGCTTCTGGTTGCCACAAGCAAAGGAGGAGGAATGGAGAGAGAGAGAGAGGAGGTCAGAGAGGAGGGGAAACGGGGCGGTGTTTATTTAAGTCTCTCGCGCAACAGGTCGATACTATCGCCTTTGCTCTTGTGCGCGTACAGATACAGTACTTGTACATAGCGAGCTGCAGACTCGAGGACCTGACAGGTGGGGTCAGACTGGGTAGGGTACGGTGGGGTCCACCGCACAGTGGGGGTTCGGCGTACGACCGCGTGCACCCCGTGGCGTGCTGAAGCTAAAGGACGCTTCCCGAAATTTTACTGTATTAGCCCTGTTTAACTTTTTCTTACGGAAGTAGCCTCCACACTTGCATTTTTTCTAAAAAAATAGTCCTCTTAATAAGCACGAAAAAATCAAAAGAAACTTATGTCTTTTTTTTATAAGTGTGTGGCGAAAAAAAGATGAGAAATATGACAGCTGCTGCGAGCATAGGCCTCGACAGTCGAAGCATGTTTCCGTGTTGTCAGAGCGTGTTCACACCGCTGGTATGCAGAAAGTCGGCCTGCACTGTGGGGTCCAACTGCATGTTCTTTTTGTGTTGAGCGTGCTATGGTAGGCTCTGCCTCCCACGTTCACTCCAACGTGCCGCAACTGGGCTCCAGCCGCGTTGCCAGCTTTGATTTGTTAAAAAAAGTAGATCGAGAGCTAGATACATAAACAGTTCACGCTTCTCGTGATTTGGTGGAGGCCATTTTGTTTTACCAATTGACTTTTTTTTTGCAAGTTTGAACTATATCTAAATGAAATTGTAAATCGGCTCTCTTCTTAACCTTCACGATCTCATAACATGGCAAGTGATATATGTCGCTTCTCGATTCTTTCACGGTCAAAAAGATGATACATTTGCAATTCTATTCAAATGAGAACCAAACTTACAAAAAAAAATCAAGAGAGAGAAGGACAAAAAACTCCCTTTGGTAATACAACGCTCGCAGCCGCGATCATATCCCGCAGCAGTTGACATATATCGTCTCTCGATACTTCTGCGGTCGAGAAGATACTATATTTACAATTTTATTTCGTGTAAGAAGTAAACTTGTAGAACAAATTATGTGAAGGTATTAAAAAAAAGTCAGAAACTCGCTTTGGTAGTGCAACGCTCGCCTCCTAGACCGGGTGCTGTCGCTTGTGGAACGTTAGGTAAAAGACGATGGCGAGGGAGACGTACGGTGCGGTGCGGGCTCGGTTGGTGGGGGCGAGGGGGGCCACTCAAACCCATTCCACGCGCTGAGAGAGCAGGATTAATGCATGCATCGTTCCAAATCCTCTCCAAGACTGCTTTAATTACGGGCCTTCCTGTACCACAACAGGTAGTGTTTTTAATCCATAAATTCAGCCAGATCTTAGGGGTGTTTGGGATACTTTCCACCAAAATTATTATTCCAGTTGGAATGTGGATGCATTAAGAGTGTTAGGTAGATCATCTTGTTTACATTTTATATAAACCTTTATTTTAGCTATAAGTTTGAGATCAAATGGAAATTGGAATTTAAATTTCTCTAAATGTTGATACTTGGATTATTTTCCACCTTAAATAACCCTTTGTAGCGTTGCCACTGTCGCCGCCGGCGCTTCTAGGTTGCCTTTCCCATCGCGAGGAATGACTTGACTTCCTTCCGCGGCGGCGTCCGCCATGATACGACCACTGCGGTTGGCGGGATGGAAAAGGCCCTAAAATCCCATCGGAGATGCTGTTAGATTGAAAAAAGATCTCTAGTAAAATCAAGCAAGATCATCGCTACAGCGGGCGCTTGTGCAGTTTTCCTGCGTCTAGCTCCATACGACCAGGTGTACGTGTTACTTTCTTTTTCCTTCAAAGACAGTTGTCAACGATTATACGCTAGGTACCTCTCCACCGCATAAGCGAAGACGCCACGCCGGGCCTTGCCGCCAAATTTCACGTAATGGCCGCCATCGGCGGCGATCGCGTCACCGCCAGCGCCATCCACGCGGGCGGGGCGAAGGCGATTAGGACGCCGCCGCTTCGCCAAGAAGGTAAGAAGGGTGGCACACGGTGGTTTCGCCAAGGCTCCTTCCACCGCCGCACCGTCACGGTCGAATCAGCGCAGTTCGCCAGAGCGCACTTATCGAGAGTAAGGGTTTCGCAATGCCCATTCCTCCGACGCCTCTCACCTACTCACATAGGGGTCCCATCCGTGAACCGCAAGGGCACGCGAGGCATTTAATGAGGCCGAGGAACGGACAAAGACGAGAGAAAGCATTAAATGTATTTAGATCAAGATGATGGCCCTCCTTGTACCTACCCTGTTAGCTTTGGCCTATATAAGGGCCCTCGGGTGCATGGGGAAGGGGATCGGATCCTAGATCACGACCAAGCAATACTAGAGAAAGCTAGCGGATGCGCTTGTAACACGAGAACTCTCAGACTAGTTCAAAGCATCATATACTAAATCTAGCAGACGTAAGGTTATTACCCTTCCTACAAGGGGCTGAACTCAGGTAAAATGGCTTGTTCTCCTTAGTTCAGAGGCGCGAAACCCTCGCGTGGAGTCCTCTAGGGTTTTCGCTCTCGATTAGCCGTGTGCCAAGACGCCTCTGCCGAACAAAACCCGGCTCAGATCACGGGCTGTCAGTGGAATACTGGCGAGGGCGCGCCGGAGTAGGGGGCTAGTGGTTGGCTTTTTCCGCTAACTCCCGGCGGACTTCGTTCGCGATTCGAAGCGTGCTCTCGTGATCGAAGATGGCGGATCCGCAAGACCAGATCTCGCGGGCGAGCGACGACCAAGGCGCCTCCCCGCCGCTGCCGGCCGAGGAACCGCCGTGCCCGCCGCAGAGCAGGCGCGCCGCTCCTCGAAGCGGTGGAGCGGCCGTCGGCGTCGCGGTAGCCATGGAGGCGCACCGCGCCGAACTTGCACGCCGTGCCCTTCTCGACCACCCGCCGGTGGAGTTCGCGGACTCTCCGGCCACCTCCGTGGGCGGGCATATTGCCGCCTCGTGGATCGCGCCCAACCGGTAGGGCTCCGCCGCCGCACCGAAGGTATTTCGGCGCTTAAAAGCGCATGCAGGCGCTCAGCCTCGAAGTCGCCTCAACGAAAGGGCCTCGCCAGTGGGTCGGGTCAAGGAACGCGCGCCATCCTGGCCCGGCTCTCGAGGAACCGTGAGGACCTTTCGCTCTCATCTCGACGGCCGCCGGCACATGGTGATGACCTTGCCGCGATGCGTCTGCGCGCCATCCGGACCAGAGCGCCGCCATGGCAAGCAGTGGCGGCCGACAATGAGAGTCCCCTCGTGGCCCTCGCCACAGGACCGGAGGAGGTCCACCTCCGACTCCTTGAAGAGCGGCCTCGCGCTCCCATGCGCGTCCCCGGACCGGCTTGATGAGCGGCTCGGCTCCTCTCTGGCGTCGGTGCAGCCTTCTCCGTGGTGCACAAGGGTTCGGCGGACGAGTTTCGCCCGTGACCATAGAGAAATATGACTCACGGCACCACCAACCCGGAGGAGTTCCTCCAAATCTACAAGACGATGGTGCGGGCAACGGCGGATCTGAAAAGGTCATGGCCAACTACCTCCCAACGGCCTTGACGAGTTCTCGCCCGCTCGTCGCTTGAATCTCCCCGAGGGTCGGTGCACTCGTGGGGACAGCAGCGACATTTTGTCGCTAATTTTCGTGGCTCTTCACAGACCGGTGTGGAGGATGACCTCCACACCTGGAACAAGAAAGGGAGTCGCCATGACTTCATCCGGCGTTCGCCATCGCCGTAACACCATCCCCACATCTCCGAGCAATCGCCATCGCCTCAGGGGGCGACGCGACCCGAAGATGAAGGAGAAGATGGCCACCCGCACCATCGCCCACCTCCGAAGCTTTTCCTCGCACATAAGCTTGCTGGGCCGCAGAGGCGAAGGCTACCGCCCCAAGGGTGGCTAAGGAAGGATGAGGCCGGGACATCGAAGGTCCCGACCAGGCGGCAAGAAGGCGCGAAGCGCGAGGCGGGGAGCCTAAGGTGTCTTGGCCGCCGAAAAGCGACGACGAAGAAGACCCAGCCTCAGAGCGAATCCGCGATCGGGCGTAATGATCGCCATGAAGCGCGCGACGCATCGTCGTGACCGGCGTGACGATTGCCGTGATCGGCGCGATGACCGCCGCGACCGTAGAAACGACCGCCGCGATCAAAAGGAGGGCGAGCCCTACTGCCCGATACATAAAACCAATACCCATGACCTAGACAACTGTCGGGTCGTGGGCAGGATGGTGGAGAAGCGGCTCAAGGAGCGCCGCCCTGATGATGATCAAGATGAAGATCCCGCCCATCGCTTTTCAAAGAAGCGGATCACACTCGGGCGCACATCTATGGTGGTTCATCCACCATTCTTCCAACACCGCTTATAAGCTACCGGTGAAAGGAGGTGTGCGCCACGGCGTCGAGCTTCGGGCGGTCGGACATCTTTGAAGTGGTTTGAGCAAACGATCACCTTCGCCGGCCGACCACCTCGAATGCACCCTCGGCCTAGGGCCTCTCCCGATCGTGGTCGCACCCACGGTCCGGAATGTCGGCCGGGCGGGCCGATGGATGGAGGTAGCTCCTCAACCTCCCCGTCTGTCGGCATTCATGGCGCTGCAGATCCGCGCCAGACTCAGCGCCCGACCTGCCGTTCTTCTGGGTGGCCCCAGATGCGGCTTGTTCCTTGGTCAAGTTGCCTCCGTCACTTTTGGGGAGAAGGATAACTACCGTGACCGAGATGGTGG
The DNA here is from genome assembly GCA_036346375.1 of Guadua angustifolia. Classification (NCBI taxonomy): domain Eukaryota; kingdom Viridiplantae; phylum Streptophyta; class Magnoliopsida; order Poales; family Poaceae; genus Guadua; species Guadua angustifolia. The sequence goes on along the minus strand of CM070518.1, from coordinate 20,419,820 downwards.
ATTTCGAGGTCGCAGATTTGACCTCCCATACAACGCCTTACTTGGCTCACGGCTACCGGTCAAGTTCATGGCGGCTACCCACTACGCTTACATGGTGGTGAAGATGCCGGGCCCACGCCCCATTGTTATCAACGTGGATAGGTCTGAAGCCTGCGCCGCCACGCGTGCTTGGGATCCGCCAGACCACTGCGTCGCTTGCCGCGCCGCGCCACTTCCGAGCCCTCGGGCCAGACCGTGCTTCACCCGTTCCGCCGGTGAAGTAAAGGTGGTCGCCTGAGCGGGGCGAACCTCGAAGATCGTCGGCATTGGCGCCAACCTCGGCGCCAAATAGAAGACGCGCGTCACCTTCCTCGATCAAACGCAGACGTGTTCGCCGCAACCGTCCCGACATGACCGGGTCCCCGTGGAGGTGATCGAGCACCGATCAGTAACGCCTCAGCGCGGCGCCGATCCGTGAAGGTCCGGAGGCGGTAGCGGCGGATGCCATTCGAGAGGAGGTAGAAAAGCCGCCGAGGAATAGTCGTGAGGTCTCCCACCGAGTGGCTTGCCAACCCGTGCTCGCCAAGAAATCCAACGGAAGTGGCGATGTGTGTCGATTTCACCGACCTCAACAAAGCTCGCCCAAAGATCCTTATCCTCTCACACGAGTCGACCTCATCGTAGACTCCACTAGGGTGTGAATTGTCTTGTGCTTTTTGGATGCATACTCCGGTACCACCAGATTAGCATGGCGCTCAAGACGAAGAAAAGATCGCTTTGTAACCCCAACCGTGTATACTTGTTATGTAAGGATGGCTTTTGGTTTAAAGAATGCAGGTTCTACTTACCAGCGTGCTATGCATATTACCTTCCGCCCCCAGATGGGGCGGAACCTTGAAGTTTATGTTGATGACCTGGTGGTGAAAATTAAAAAGAGCGAAGAAATGATCCAAGACCTGGAGGAGACCTTTGCTAACCTCCGGATGAATCACCTGAAGCTCAACCCGGAAAAATGCGTGTTCGGTGTTCCCTCCCAAGTCAAGGTTTTTCGGTGTCCACCGGCATTGAGGCCAATCCGACAAGATATCGGCCATCGAGCGCATGAAGCGCCAATACGACTCAAGCAAGTCCAATGTTTGGCCGCCTGGCCTCCCTGGGGCGGTTCATTGCCCGATTGGGAGAAAAAAGCTTGCCTCTGCTCAAACCGAAAAAAGACTAATTACTTGAGTGGACGGACGAGGCGCAGAAGGCATTTGAAGATTTGAAGCGGTACCTCTCCTCTCCCGGTCTGCCGGTTTCCCCACGCCGGTGAGCCTTTGTTTTCAGATATTGCTTGCCACCCCGAGGTGGTGAGCGCCGTGTTGATCGCAGAGAGGGAAGGCGTTCAGAGGCTATCTACTACATCGAAAGTATTGCATGAAGCAGAGACCCAGATCCGCAGCTCAAAAGATGTTATATGCATCCTAGTGGCGCCCAGAAGTCATGCATTATTTCCAAGGGCGGAAATTACCAGGTCACAACCTACCCTTTATGCGCGAGATTCTCCATAACCGTGAAGCGAGGGGCGAATTGCTAAATGGCTCGGTGGAGCTGGGAATTTAACATCAAGTTTGTGCCCTTGCGCCGCCATCAAGAGTCAAAAGTTGGCGGAATTAAATGCCGAGTGGACTCCGCCACTCCACGGTGAAAGAAGCGCCGCGCCTTCCCCACGCGTTATTCTTTGATGGGTCTTTCAGCCGAAGGCGCAATGGAGTTGTCTGGTCTCCCAGACCGGTGACACCCTCCAAGACGTGGTCGCCTCGAATTCAAGGCCACCAACAATATTGCCGAAGTATGAAGGTTCTGTTGGGGCCGCGTGACGCTTCGCCTTGGGCATTAGGCGTCTCCAAGTCAAGGAGATTCCCACCGGTCATTAATCAAGCTCGGAAGGAGTTCCAATGTTCCGACCCCACCATGGCGGCGTGCTGGCGCGAGGTCCCAAGAATGGAACGTCATTTTGAAGGTTTGGGGTATATTCATATCCTCGCGGACAATCACCTTGCGACGGGTGTCGGCTTGCATCCTCAAGGGCTCTGTTCGGCCGGGGTCTTGAGGAAAGACTACCGCGACCAGTCCATCGCCGCCACACCGGTGGGGATGATGGTGTGTTGTCGCGCCCCTGTCAGTGGGGACGGCAAGAAATTGTCGCGCCCTCGGCCAGTGGGAAGGCGATGCCATCACACGGCCTCCAATCCAGGGAGGAAGGCGGCGCGCCGCCTCGGCCCAAGGTCCGGAAGATTTGCCAGCTTCGGCAAGACCAGGAAAAGCTTCGCCCAATGGAGTACCCAGGCGTAGCACCGAGTGGTCGCCACCCTTGGGCGGGAAGATCGATGGATGGACCCTATCTCGGCCTTCTGCGTGACCAAGTGATCCCCGACGATGATGCCTCACCGAGAAGATTGCACGAAGGCCAAGTGCTATACTCGGTAGGTGGGGACCTATATCGCCAGAGGCGGTAAACGGAGTTCTACCGAAGTGCATCACTTTCGGGAAGAGGGGAGCAAATTTTGCTCTCGATATCCATGGAGGCGTGTCACGGAGCCATATGTCCCACGACTCTAGTCTCCAAGCGCTTCGCCAAGGATTTTATTGGCCACCGCCTCCGTAGATGCTTATAGTCGGTGAGGACGCAGCGGCTTGTCGATTCTTCGCCAGTAAACCCAATCCACCAGCCCAAGCTCTGCAAACCATCCCGCTTATCTTGGCCGTTCGCGATCCGGGGCCGATATCCCGGTCCGTTCCGCGGGCCACGAGGCTTCACCCACCTCTTCGCCGCCATCGACAAGTTCACCAAGTGGGTGGGCGAAGCGATCTTGAGCCATCACGGCGGCGCCGCTGAAAGTTCATCGCGGATCTTCACCCGCTTTGGAGTCGCCAACCGCATCATCACCGACAACGGCACCCGCTCACCGGCCGGCTTTCCGGAGTTCGTGGAAGAAATGGGCACCAAGGTATGTTTAAGCTTTGGCCCATCCCATGAGCAACGGTCGGTGAGCAGCGCAATCGCTTAGTCTTTGAAGGGCCTCAAGACAAGGGCGTTTGATCGACTCCACAAGCGGGTGCAAGATGGACGGAAGAACTCCGTGCCGTCTTGTGGTCGCTTGTACCACGCCCGGCAGGCGACCGTGAGACACCCTTCTTCTTGGTGTATGGCGCCGAGGCTATTCTCCCCTCCGAAGCCGCTGCCGGCTCATGCCAAGGCCTCGCCTTCAACGAAGAGGACCAAGAGGATCTCCATGAGAAGATGTCAACCTTCCGGAGGAGGTGCGGATCGTCTTTGCTCTCACGCCGCCTCGCCACTGCAGTGAGCCTCAGCGGTACCACGCCACCCGGTCTCGAGAGAACACCGGGCGGTGGGTGACTGGTCTTCTTGAGATCAGACGCATGCCGGGTTACATAAAATGCCTCCTGGGAGGGCCCTTCAAGGTGGTCTCAGATATCTCGGCCGGCGAGCAGTTAGCCAATCGAGACGGCGAGGAGTCGGCGAACTCCTACAACATCGAGCTGCTCCGAAGTTCTACCCTTAGGGAATTAGGTACCAATGAGCTTTACTCGGCCACCTTGAGGTACGTCCCTCTCTGGTGATCGTGGTCACCGCGATCGATAAGGTCAAGGTTCAAAAAACTCTTTTGCCGCCATTATTATTCCTCTTGATTGTGCCTTGAGTGGCGAATATGCGCATGAATGTCATTTGTTCGTCGCTTGCTAATTCCTTTGTGGAGTCCATGACGATCCTCGACGCCTGGGTATACTTGGCTTAAGCGATCGGGGCGAGCTAGGGCTATTTGCTTTCGACGCTGCTCGCGACGCCTCGTTTAGCTCCTGAAGCACCGTTGGTCGTCACCGCGAGCGCCTGACTTAATGCCACCCTCAGAAACTTCGCTTGAGCACATGGCGCCACGGATCGAATTCTTGGTATTTCACAAGGACTTAGGGTCCAAACAGGCGAGCCAGACACTTCATGCCGGGGCTTAGAATGTTTTTAAAGCTTACCTCGTATACCTCTCCGGATGCCTACTCACCTTCTCAGAGCTGCCCAGACAAGCAGGGTAAGCATAACGATGTCGGCTTACTCGAACTTCCTCGGCTCAGTCGCCTGCGTCTTGGCTGCCGCCTGATGGCTCTGAAAGCCGCCGCCCGCCTGCCTGCCATTTTCGCCGGCTACCCGGCTTTGTCGTCGTCGCCCGTTCTTCGTGGTCGGGTCGCCTGCTCCCCGAAAGCCGCCGCCTTGCCGCGCCGCGTCGTCTCGCCCGGCACCGGCTTGGCTGGTCGCCTTGGCTTCGGTATCTGTCGCCCGATGGCTCGAAATTGCCGCCAGTTCCGAAGTCGCTTCGCCAGTCACCTCGTGCTTTCGCCAATAAGTCAAGTCGCTCATCCCGCTGCATGCGAAATAAGATAAGCGCTTTATAACAAGGTTTTTGGCCATTCTCTTGCGATCATATCCCGAAGTTAGGTCAAGATGTGCATGGTTATCGCAGATTTTGAAACCCAACTCCTCATGATAAGAGAAAATGTGCTAAATGTTAACGTCCCATGAGACCAAGTCATCGGAGTGTCGATTAGACACAAAGACTTACTACGGCTCGTGACGCCTCGGGTTGGCTCCTGAAATCACCGGTCGCCTCCGTTGAGTGTTTCGCCTAATAGCACTTCCGAGAACTTGTTGTTTACGCGCGTTCATTGCAGTAGCATATTTTTGCGATCATCGGGGTATAAGTTCCGGAAGGTTGAAACTCGCGATGATCTCATGTGAAATTCGACGCTAAGACCTTGCTATGTCTTATGTTCCTTGTTCGAGTTAAGGGCATTTTCACCTACATTTTATGTGGTCCGCATAATCTATGCTCGCGATCACAATGGCGCATGAAATCACTTGGCGGGACTTAGAAACGCTACCTAAATTAGGTGTTTCTAAAAGCGTCTTAGCTAAATCGAATGACGGCCGCCTAACAAGCGGATGTGGTGAATTCAAGCATGCAAAATGAGCAAACGCATGAATAACGATTAAACATCTAACATTCATCCAAAAGTTGTCCAAGGGTTTTACGGGCGCAGTTCATCAACAAAAGCAACAAAAAAAGGGGAAAAAGAAAGCGCCTTCACTCCTCGTCCTCGCCAAGTCGAGTTCTTCGTCGGCGTCTTCGGCAGGGGGTGGAGACGTCCATGACGGTTGCTCCACCCGCAGATTCGGCCCGTGTTCGGCACCGCACACCGCCTCGCTGCATTGCTCGCTCGCGTCTCCCCGACAGCCGTCCACCACCGCCATGGGATCAAAAGCGGCGTCGCCGGGCGCAGCGAGCAGCCAGTAGCGTGGAAGTTGCGACCATGATCGCGACTGGCGTCCTTCCGTGGCGGGCGGCGGCTAAAGGCGGCGGGAGTCTCATGCGCCTCGCGCGGCTTTGGTTGGTCGCATAGGCGAATGAAGCGCGAGTCCTCCAGGGCGTACTCGGCCTCACGCCAGGGGTTCGAGCACCTCTTGGTGCGCTCGAACGCCTTCTTCAAAGATGGTCGCGAGATTGCGCGCGGCGGAAGGCGATTCAAGTGTCGAGGTCTTCAGCGCCGCCTCGGCCCTCTCCGCCTGTCTCGGCCCGTTCCGCCCGGCCGCTGCATTGCGGTCGTGTTAGCCCTCTCCGCGTCGATTCATTGCCGCCCTCTCCCGCTCCGCTCGGCTCGCCGCCACTAAAACAAACTGTTGGGCCGTCTGGGCACCATGCCCGAAGCGGCGGCAGAATGGTGCCTAGTGCCGCGCGCATCTCGTTTACGGGTGAAGAGTTCGCGGCCTTGGTCACGCGGCGGGCGGGCGCGGGGCAAGAACTCGGCGGCCCGGTGCGGGCATGTCTCCGACCTGGCGGCGGTGGCGGCGGAGGCGCTGCGCGTGAGGCCTCCGCCGTCTCGGTGGCGCCAGTGTTGGCACCATGGCGCGTTTCGAGGCCCTTGGTGGCGCCCTCGAGCTCAAGCCGGCCGTCGGGGCGTGAGGCCGCCTGGCAGCGATGGCTGAGCTCCGCGGCGAGGTTGTCGGCGCCCGTGATCGTCGGCGAAGAAGGAGAAGGCGCCACGGTGAAGGTTCCGGCCGTCGTCTTCCGCGATAGGCGGGCGGAGGTGAGTCATGGCGGGCGCCTCTGTGCCCCGCCCTTGAAGGGCACCGCCACGGCCGGTGGTGGTGGCGGTGCTGGTCCGTGGTCCGAGCCCTTAAGGTCCGAGCCTGCGGTGTCGGCGGCGGCGACGGGCCTTATCTGACCCGATCGCGGCAGGCGCGCGTCCCCGATCACTGGGGGTCATGGCGGGATCCGGCCGGTCCGTGGAGTCCATCGGCGGAGTAGCCTAACAACCCGCAGGCGCTCCGTGCTCGGTCGGCGAGCGGCGCCTCCGACGGAAAAAGGTGTGTCGGTTGGGACCAAGCGACATCGCATGGCAAGCCACCGGCCAGTTTAGCTCCTCAAAGTTGCCCTACTTTGTCGCAAGAAAGGGAAAAAAGATGGCGGTCGGTTGGTAGGAAGCCGCGGGAGAAACATGTCGCGTAAAGGAAGCTAGAAGAATACAAGGGCTTCGTCAAGACCCGCGTCTTGTGTCAGTCGTTGTCGCCGTATCTTTATTTAGGGCCGGACGCGCTGAAGAGGGCCGATCCTCCGCCGTAGTGTAGTCAAACTTGTTACCCTCCGTTGATCCGGCGTCCGCAACTGCCGTCGCGGGCGCCATTGCTTGTGAACTCTGCCGTCTCTTCGACCGCGAAGCTCCGCTTCGATAGCGTCGCGGTCCGTGCGCACCCAGTATGCCGATTCGGCATCATCTGGATGTCTGTCACGATCATTGCGCCATGCCCTCCGCTGGACTGTCTTTGAAGGAATGTGGCGAGAGCCATCCGCCCCGGCGGAAATAGCAACTCCCACTACTTCCGTGCGTTGCAGGTGCGCGAAATGAAGAAGTGGCGAAAGAGAGGAAGGTTAAGCATCACCCCCATGAACATTTCACGAGGTGTCGAAACAATGAGAAGATGATAGAATTGGGGTGAGATGAAGATGGTGGATTCGTAGAAATGGAGAACTAGTGAAAAAATTCGAAAAGGGCGGAAGAAGGCCGCCATCATGGCCAGTGTGCGGCCACGATCTCGTCGGAGAGGCACACAGGCGTGGCGATCCCGGACGAGATCGAAAGGTGCCTTCCTGCTGATTATCCCCATCCGCCTTTACTACAAGCAAGGCCAACAAGAGAGGTGGAATGGAGTTCACCATGGTGGCTCGAAGAAGACAAAGAGCTTTGGGAAAAAGCGAAGGAACAAGAAAGCAAAGTGCATAAGAAAAGTATATGTGAACCGCTCAATGCAGATGCATCTATATATCGCATTCTACATCGATTTGTTCACGAAGGACAAAATTATCGCCGCTTGGTCCCAAGGAAAACCGCAGATACGCGAGGGCCGGCGGTCGTATCCTCATGAGTGGTGGCCACGCCCAAGAGCGCACCAAGCATTGAAGTGCATTAAGTAAAGGTTCTAAAAAGGAGTCGTGGCTGCGCTCTAGGGCGAGCCCGGCTATCTTGTCGGCAGATATCGCTAGGGTACCCTCTCCACCGCATAAAGTCACGGTCCACGTGTGGCCGGGCCGTCGGCGGCGATCACGGCCACGCCCAGCGAGCGTCGACGCCGCGCGGCGCCCGGGCAGGTGGCGAAACGCCACGCCGCCGGCGCCAACCCACGTGGCCGGGCCATCGGCGGCGTCGCGGCCCGCCGGCCAGCGTCGGTCGCGTGGCGCCCGGCGAAAGAGGCGAACGCCACTCGCGCCGGCGCCCAGCCCGCGGGCGGCGAACCATCGGCGGCGATCGCGTTCCGCCAGCGTCGGTCCACGTGGCGCCGGCGAGCAGCAGGGCGAAGACGCCTCGCTCGCTTCGGCGCCAGCCCACGTGGCGGCCGCCATCGAGCGGCGATCGCGACCGCCCGCCAAAGCGTCGTCGTCCACGTGGCGCCCGGCAGCGGTGGCGAAACACGCCCTTTCGCCGGCGCCCGATCGCGCGTGGCGAGTGGCAGCGATTGGCGAGGCGCCTGCTTCGCCCGCCGAAAACAGAGAAGGTGAGCACCACGGTGGCCGCCTCGAGCTCCTTCCACCGCCGTCTGCGTCGAACGCAGCGAACTGCCAGAGCGAACTTATCAAGAGCAAGGTTTACGCAACAAGCCCATTCCTCGGCGCCTCTCACCTACTGTCACAAGGGGTCCCATCCCATGACCGGGGCAAGGGCACGCGTGAGGCATTTAATGAGGCCGGAGGAACGAGACAGACGAGAGAAAGCATTAAATGTATTTAGATCGACATGATGGCCCTCCTTGTACCTACCCTGCTGCTTTGGCCTATATAAGGGCCCTCGGGTGCATGGGGAAGGGGATCGGATCCTAGATCGATCGACCAAGCAATACTAGAGAAAGCTAGCGGATGCGCTTGTAACACGAGAACTCAGACTAGTTCAAAGCATCATATCTGAAATCTAGCGGGGCGTAAGGTTATTACCCTTCCTACAAGGGGCACGAACACAGGTAAAATGGCTTGTTCTCCTTAGTTCAGAGGCGCCGAAACCCTCCGTGGGAGTCCTCTAGGGTTTTCGCCCTCTCGATTAGCCGTCACGCCAAGACGCCTCTGCCCGAACAAAACCCGGTCTGTAGATCACGGGCACTGTCTGTGGAATCTGCCGACAACAATCTTGGTACAATGTGAGATTATGTGGAGATTCATTCCCTTTAATTTGTGCCATGACGAGTAATTGATATTTGTTTGATTGGATTTGGCGGTTGAAATTTGTTATTGAAAGAGTTGAAAGCTTCGAGGTTACATAAATATTAAAGCATGAATAAAGAATAGATAGTTGTTATTTATCATTTTATTTGTTTCAAGATTTATACAAGTTATATTGAGGAGAGATGCGTAGAAGCACATCTCGAGATTCTTTTGTTTTGGAGATTTGCTCTGCATCGATCGAACCATTGAGTCAGACTATTGATCCAAAGAGGGTTTAAAGTGAAATCAACGTGAGTCGTATCATCGGTCGGATCATTTGTCCATAGAGAGTGTAATTTTAGTATTGTATTAGGACGGATCATCCATGTCATTTTTGGTGTTTTTGAGCTGTTTCGGAGTGTTGTGTTAATCTGGTGGTGACATTTTTTGAACGGGACTTTCAAATGAGTATTGGTGATGTTTTTGGGATGTTTGTGATAAGATAATGTTATGAAAGCGGTATGGTACATTGTAAGCTATGAGATATTTTGGTAATTTGCCTAGTACTGAAAAAGAAGCATTGTGAAAAATCGTGGCATTGACCTAAGTTTTTTAGATTAAGCAAATGGAGGATATGAGCATGAATCAGGTCATTAGAGCTTCATGATGAAGAGCATTTTTGTGAAGCATGCATGTGTGGGTGAAAAACCTGTTATGTATTAGATTATTGGGTATGCCCATGTGTTGGTGGATGGAATCTATTTTGCACCAATATGTAGAATTTAGAGGTAGAGTAGTTGGCTTGGCCACCACTATAAAAATGGAGGTAGAGGTGACTTAGATGCTAAGCTTTTGGGGAGAGTGCTCTCAAGAAGAGCTCATGAGAGATGAGTGAGGCTCTTGTATATAAGTTTTTTGTCGTCTTTATATTTGTATGTTACTAGGGCATGGCTGTAAATGTTTATCTCTAAGCCATAATATCTCCATCGAATTCATGCCAGTTTTTGCTCTTGTATTATCTCGTAAGTTTGGCTTGTTCTTCAATCCTTTTGCTTGGATTTGCTTTGGTTCTTGTTACTCTTTGTCTTGTTGGTTGCCAATGAAATGTAAGAGGTAGTTAAACCCGTCAATGTTCAAAACTTGGGGTTCCTTAATCGACCTTATGAAAATATATTTATAGACTCCTACTGAGCACAATGAGGAGAATGTGGATTGCTTCTTTATTAGCCAAACGACTTCAATAGAGAATACATATTACAAAGTGATTGTAAATTAAATCAAAATGATCATATGCGTGGACCAACCTCCCTTTTTATCCTGGTTGAAGAGAAGGTAATTGTTCTCCAAAAGGGCGTTGTGTAACCGAAGAGATGTCTTCTGTCAAGTTGTGTCTTCTTGTCAAAAAAGCGCCTTTTACATAGATAACTTTCGAGTAGTTATGTATACTTTTAAGATAATTGTTTGTATGAAGACATGTACAGAGATAATCGTTTGTCACTGGTTGGTGACGACCAGCGTAAAGCAAAGTTTTAACCACCTTGACTGAACTGGTCGGAAACTTAACTGTTCGGATAAGGGTGGACTTCGTCTAATTAATATTTATGAGCTTTATGTATTGCAGGTCCATTAACAAAGTATAGTCACGAATAAATTGAGGGTCCAAACAAGTGACAGTCTTTTAATCCTCGTCAAAACCTTTAGAAGTTTATATCACATCTATCTAGCATCTTCACAGCAGGTACTTAGAGGTTGACTGGGATGTTGGCTTGAATAGGATCTTGGCTTGAATAGGATCTTGGTTCATGTGATTCTAGGTCTTTTGGCTTGGTTTTTGCTTTGCTCAAGAGTGTTAGGATGTGTAGGAAAATATCTTTGGCCATGTTGGATTGAATCCTCCCATGAGCAGCTCAATATCCTTGTTTTGTGATGTTGTTCGACTCTAGTGTAATTTTTCTTAAAATGGATAAATGTTAGAACTTTGATAACGATGATTGAGATTGATTGAAATAGGTTACTACGATCTAAAGGAAGTTGTTTTAAATTTCAGGTCATTTGGAACATCGGCTTAAAAGTTGTGCTTATTTTAATTTTTAGTTGTGTTGCTGTTTTTGTTATGAGTAGGATAATCTGGCTCAAACGGATTATTCAATTCAGTAAGATAATCCAGCTTAGTTTTTTTGCAACCCATTCTACCTTTCGGTTTTGGATTTTTTTTTTATTAGCTTCCATTGTGCATGTCAACTGTCAAGTCTCTTATCTTTACATGTAGTATATTCTTGTAACTATCAGAGCCAAAGAACCTCAAAATTCTGTGAGAAAACTTAGGGTGTAGTTAGTTGGTGGGATGTGATTGAATGGGATAGGATGATCATGTACCATTTAGTTTTATTGTGAGTGAATAGAATGGTTCAAAATTTATAAAGAATATTTCTCAAATTTGTATCCCATCATCCAGGATACGATGATTCTATTTAAACAATCAAACACATAGATAATCATTTTATTAAATCATCTCATATATATATATATATCAATTAGTACAAACAACCAAACACACCCTCGGATGTCGGAACCTGTCGTTCCCATCTGTTCGCTAGCCAGCGATAGATCGCGGGCAACAGCATTTTGAAGTTTGTAAAGTCAAAACAGCACATACGTACGCTTGATTTCTTCAATTAATTAATTGCAAATGGAGTGCGACTTTCACCTGGCCCAGCCCGGAGCACGGAACCTGGACGACTTATCGATCGAATCATTCTCGTGATGTGTACGCGAGCTGTTCATTGTTCAACCTCCCAGCTTCTTCGAATGCATATATACATAAATGTTTTCCTTGCTTTAACATATGAATGTACATGTCAACTTTTTTTTTTTTAAAAAAATAGGAAATTAAGAACCGTCTTGTGCGTCACCATCCAATAGACGCACATTTGCATACAGTAGCCAGGCCACTTAAATTGTACAAGAATGGATCACGATATTTGGATAAGGTATTTTCAAGGAGAGAGAGAGAGAGAGAGAGAAGGTTAGATAAGGACGACCAAAAGGCATCTATGGGATTAAAGAAAAGCATATGCTTCATAGGCCTGATCCTTTGGAAGTTCTCCCCTACTTTCGTGTACGGAAGACCCAATAGCATGCCTACACGTCTGAATTAGCAAAACATTTTGCATCCAGCGATAACGTAAGCTTTGCTCCATGATTGCCCCGCGCTGTTCTTATATTACAGGTACCATAAAAATATCGCGAGAAAGATCATCGATCTGTCCTACACAAGATTAAAAAATCGATGAAATTTTCGAATTTCTCGCCGAGGTCTCGGAGCTGGCTAGAGACGGATCTAAAATCCCTACTGAGTCCAGACCTGAAAATGCGCGAAGGCTATATTAGCTATCTGGTTGATGGCAAGATGTAATGTTGGTTTGGTTTAAGCAATCTGGTAGCTTGGTAATAATGTAATAGGCTCTTGTGTTCTTTGGGCAAATCTATCTGCGGGTTAAAGCTTTTGGGCTCAATCTGTTGCTGGTTATGTCTCTTGAGGTCATTATGTTGCTGGTCTTGAATGTTTACGGGTTACAATCTTCGGCTTTTTTACTGAAACTGGGGCATCGTTTTGATGTCCTTTTGATCTTAAAAAAAAATCCCTATTGAGTTAAAAAAATGAAAATTTTCAAAAATGCTACAATAGTCTCAAAAATTTTATGAGAGCTTAAGAATTACCTCAAACCCTTCTCTAAAATTTTAAAAAAAAGTTTTTGTTTACTCAATCAAATCTATTGATGCATTGAACTTCATTTGTTATCTTTCAAAAATAAAAAACACAAGGAACACAAATGGTACAATACCATTATAAGAATTTTATAAATTTATTGGAGTGTTATCATGATCCAAAATTTTTATAAGAGCTTAAGCATTTCTTAGAACCTTTATGTAAAAGTTTCAAAAATTATAAACATGTTTTAGCCGCTCAAGCAAATCTATTTATTGATTATCAGACTTTTGTCAGGACGTAGCACTGTTAGAATTTTATGCAAACATTGATGATGCATCGGACCATACACAAAAATTTTGAAATGTAGTTTGAACCATTTTTCATTTGGTTGAAGTTTGCCGGTAAGACTTTTATCAGGATAGTAGCACTTTCAAAATTTTATAAAATTCCTAAAGCTTGATCATCATTTAAAAATTTTACGACAACATTATTGATGCATAAGACCATGCAATTTTTTAAAAAAAATTTATAACGTGGTTTGTTCTATTTTTCATTCAATTCAAATTTGCGGGTGAGCCTTTTATTAGGACAGTATCACTTTCAGAATTTTAAAAAATTTCTTAGGCTTGGTCGTCATCTGAAAGTTTTATGGGAATATTAGTGATGTGTTAGGACCATCCACAAAAAATTTCATAATTTTTTGACGTTGTTTGAACTATTTTTTGTTCGGTTGAATTTTACCGAGATTTCGGTATTTTCGGACGAAATTTCAGAAATTTTGCCAAAATCTCGGTTCAAAAAATTCCGAATTTAAATTTTGCCTTTTGGATTTTGTCTGAAATAACGAGATTTCGCCAAAATTTCAAATTTTGAACGGTGACATGATGTGAAACGAAAACGAAATTTGAAACCTTGGTCCTGTGTATAAAGTGATGACGGCTAATGGAGCACAATAGCACATGCCTACCAGTACTTTTTTTTACTCTTGTTTTTGAAGACTGATAATTTTAAACTGACCAATCTGTAGACTGCAGTCCATCCCGTTTTCGGATGCCATCGCTAGCTGTAGACCGTACACGAGGAATCTGCTTCAAATACGGCCGAATTGGCGTCGAAAAGGCAGGGCAGCTGAGCAGCAGGTATCAAATCTCGAATCTCGAGTGACAAAAATGCCTACGCGTCTATCGCATGCCGGAAAAAGCCTTCCCGCTCAATCCGTGGTGAGATTGAAGAGAGCAGCAGTCTGTGCCCGTCCGTCATGGCGTGTATATGCATGCATGCGGTGACCTAGCAGCCAGAGAGCACGACTGTCAGTATGCTCGACGACTGCCATGGCTGCATGGCTTATCTGGTCGGGTCAGACCCGTTCCGTTCTTGTATGACCAAGACGCTAAAAAGTCAAGGGCGTACTCTCTTCTTGTCAGAATTAGCCGAGCTCCTGCTCTTCCTAGAGAAAAAAAAGGAGAGAAGATACTAAACGTCCATTTCATCCAGCAGCAAGATAGCATGCAGGGCGCCTCGTGCCAGGAACCAGGCCAAAAAAAAAAAACTACCGTTCTAAACGGGGTCTCTGTCTAGGAGGGAGAGAAGCTGTGTGCCGCTACGTTGCGACAGCCTTGCGCAGAAACTTCGGTTCTTCAGCGGTTCAAGTTACGCGCCAAAGGAACCATCTCAGTGCTCTTATTATATTATCCCCGCTATTTTTAATAGTGGCATTCGCCGTTACGTTTCACACGGCATAGTGTTCGTCGGATAGAGACCGAGCGATCGTGATCCCCTGTATCAGTAGCTCGTAGTATACGGGCCAATTCGTCGATCGAGCTTGGCTTGGCTTCGTCTACTTTTAGGATCGAGTCGTTGTGCGCGATGGCGTATCAGAAACTTAGAAGGGAGCTAAATTGAGACCTCCAAACTATTGTATTTTTTTAGAGCATAGAATATAATGAGAATGATATATATAATATAAAAATACCAACATTTATCTAATAGCATATATAATATAAATACATAACATTACAAAGAAAAAAACATACCGATCATTACTTCTTAAGAGTTGATAGTTAATATTTACTGAGGTTTTATGTTTTGAAAGCGCTATGCTACAAAATATCTTCCATATACTGTCTTGGAAAATATGTCTCGCCGATGTAGCATACCATGAGATCATTTAACCGGTACCATCACTTATCTTATTATACAAATTTGTCTTGATAATCTTCATTCATTGAAAGCCCTTTCAATCGTAGGCGTGCGCTTACAATTAAAACTAATGCTAATTCAATAAGCATATAGACTAATGGATAAAAAACATGCTTTTTTGCTTCAACCATCATCACCACGAGACTAGCAAGATCATCCCAACTTGAAAATTCTTCTCTTCTCAAGTCATCAATGAATAAGTCAAGTTGTACTTCCAAAACCACACATCATATGATGAGAAATCATCTGAATAAATCTGTGAAAGCCGAAGAAGCTTACTATGTTCAAAATTTACAAATGAATCTCTTGGGTGCAGACAAGCAATGCATCTCAAAAGCTCCAGCCGAAGATTCTTGAACCGATTGTTTAACCTTGTGAACTTCCATAAATTTATAGATAACTTAGAGGGCCACGGGTGGGGCTCAAGCCCACCTTAGCCCCACTAGTAAATACGCCACTGGTTGTGCAGCTACTTGGGAAGAAACGCACGCGCTCGTTTGACCGCTTCTGCAAACGGCCGGTCGCACCGCGCGCGCTTCCTCTGACCGCGTCCCACTGCGACTGCGAATCAAGCACGCGCCCGTCCGCGGCAACGGAAAGTTTGGTTTGCTTTGATGCTTGTTCTGTTAAATTTGGATAGCGTTGATTAAATTTAGTAAGTATTTAATTTGCTACTATATTTTGGTAAGATTTTCTTCTCCTTTGATTCTTTAGTTCATTTTTTTGCTAATCTTTGGTTAAAACATTAATAGCCAATTTACTGACCAAATTTTGGTAAGTTAGAGTAAGGTAAATTTGTTGTCAAACCAAACAGACCAACTTTAGTTTGGTATAATTTTGTTTTGCAACTTTGGATATCATCTGGAGGAAACTGTAAATCTAGCATTCTTTTCGATTGTAGAATAATCGAAAAATGACACATGTCACGATATAAAGCTGCACGTCGCTTGCTGTGCGCATGGGATCGTAGCCAGCCAGACCGCCTACCACAGTATAAGAACGCGGTAGGTGTTTGCCGCTATAAAAGGACGCCAAATTTACAATTTCATTAGAACAATGATTAAAAAGAAAAAGAAAAAGCAGCGGCGTGCCATGCTGACTTGGTCGGCGTGGTCGTCATTCTTGACCGTTCGCCGCACGTTGTACGGGTGGCTACGTGTGACCTTTCCTACCGGTTTGGCGGTATCGCTGTATCGGCTCGTACCCACATGGAAAAATCTTCGGATCAAGGGCACCAATTTTCAGAAACAGGTCTCCATTCTAACCACTTTCCTTCGCGTTTACCAGATCTCCGTAGCACCTTTGAGACTTGTACAGAAAATAACTCACATCCTGTGAGACTTCTGCAGGCTTCTGGGCATGCCTACCCACTAAGCAAGCAACCGATACGTACATACGAATCCACGCGGAGAAGAGCGGGCTACCACCGAGTCCTGATCACGAGGAAGTAGGAACGCCGCCAAAGTTGCTGCTAAGTGCTGACCTTTGAGGCTTTGACGTTAATTAAGCTGCCGCCTTCTTCGGTTCATACGAGTCACGGATGGATGGGCAGAGGAGATTGAGCTCTGGACGTATAGGGAAAGGTGACCGTGGCCGATGTTTGACTGGCTCGCTTGCTTTTTCTCCCCAAACGTACGAACGTGTGTGCGGCTGTGCCGCCCATCGAACTCTCCAGCTCGACCGACCCTAAAAAGCCTGGAACGCGGAACCATACGGGGTTCCTTGTTCTCGGGAACCTCGTTCCGGAACACGGAACGGGAACGAGCGGGACGACGTACCGTTCGATGGATGGAACGTCGACTCGACCGTTGCCGATTCATACGAGTCACGGATGCGTGATATTGATAGCCGAATGCAACTGACAGATTGGTGCGCAGGCTCACAGCCTCACGCTCGGGTGGGTTTCAATGAGCGCTATCCAAGCGGCGTTCCTCTATGTGAAGAAGCTTAAAGAATTCCTCAGTCCTTGCATTGGTAGCTCCTTACTGCCACAGTTAATTAGTGCCACAGGTAGCAGGGATTAGCTTCGACATATTGAGAATTTCAGGTCGATCGACAGTGGCACCTAGCACAAGGCTGAGTCAACCAACCGAGAACAAGGCGCGTATGGGCATGTACGACAACGCCACATGCATGCAAGTCCAAGAGACCAAGAACCCAATCGGAGAATCCTATTGGGTTCTTCCTATCCTTGCCTCTCTTCCGAGGACCTCCTATTTTTGTTCGAAGAATCCCAATGACATATTGCTATCTTCAAATTTTCTTTTGTCTCCTTGAGAGGGTGGGGAGTGGCGACAGAATACATGTACAGAAGCAACACGGCTAATCCACAGCTGGTAACCCTCGCACACGCACACTTGACAACTCGAGAAGGCAGGGAGAAAGACAGATGCCGACGTTGGGAGAGATGAACTGGACTCTTTGGATGAGATTTTTTAATGTACTCTCTACCTATCTGTCGAAATAAAGGAGGAAAATGTGAAGCATATGGTTCAACCATGGCAAGGCCCATTAATAATGAATTGGACTTGGGACTTAGGCCCCGTTTGGTAACTTGGACCAGGACTGCTTTTCTAGAATCAAATAAATCCAACCAAACGGAATAGGACTGGACGCTTCAAAGCGAATCGCTTTCGATTTTTACACACGTGGTCGAATCGGCTAGCAACCCGTTCCTCCGGATTCGATTCTACCAAGCGCTTCTACCAAGAATCCGGAACCGCTTCGCTTCTACTAGAATCTGGAACCGTACCAAACGGGGCCTTAGTCAGAACTCTGAAACCGCCTTGCTAGTGTAATATAGCTAAGGTGAGGCCTCCTCTTAGGTAAAAATCGAACTTTTGTCATCAGTCAGAGAGCTAAGGTGTAACATTGTTAGCCTATGAGACAACGTTTTCCCACACTAGCCATGTGCCCGTACGTTGCAACAGAAATTCAATTTGCGATAAAAAATTTATTTACAAAGAGCACTAGTCTTATCTGAATAATAATATTCACTCTGAATGTGCAATGGTTAAATATTTAAATCAATTTATCAAAACATACAAATTCTAAGCACCTATTTACAAACTCGAGCTTAAAATCATCTTTAATTTCACAAATTTAAATAATAATATCACAGCACTTTGGATTATAAATTTGTAACACCATAATTCGAGATCGATTGATCAACCGAGAGAGGTATCACCTGTTGTTTCATAGGCACAAAGGTATTGAAGAGGTAAACGTCATTTGTATGTGGCTACCACCATCAGCGGCATGCATGGCTCGTACGCCTTGCTCCGGCTATACCATAGCCCCACCCCCATCAACCAACTCCATCACCTTCTCGCCTTCCCCCCTCCCCCCGCGCGAGCGCCTCCCTCAACCTATTGACATCATCCACCGCAACGAGCTCCAACAATGTCGCCAGCCTATCTCGTCGTCCACCACCGGCGACTTGCCCCTACACCACATCGACGAGATCAGAAAGGTCGCTCATTATCTCCGCTCAACAGATAAACTCAACACATCTGCAGGAGAGGCAAGAAGCGGTGGGGTTATATAGATTCAGCAACCGAGGAGATATCTATTGAATCCAGATTAAGAAATCATCAAATAGGGAAGGCAACAAAAGGGAAAGAGGCGAGAAGAGACCATACACCATAAATCGAAGCTCTGCTTTTTTCGGAAGGGGATCAATCAATCTAATTTGAAAAGCACCGGGAGCAATCGCCGCCAATTCAAATTCCAAATCAATGGGAAAAAGGAAAGCAATAAATGAGTCATGCATATTCATTTACCTCCCGTGACGAGATGATCCAATCTAATCTACCAGAGTGGCCACTACCCGCTTTCCACTCAGCCACGCGGGTGCGCACACATGTCAATGTGAGGGAGGAGAACGGACGTACTACCACCAACTCCTAATTAGAATTAGTAGAGATTTTAAGAACCAACGTGTATTTACAGTTGTGTACTTGTATTGGGCATCTAAAATCAATTAGCGATTATCTTAAGCTTGTTTATTTGAAAAGAGAACTCACATTCCCGGTCTGGGCTCAAAAGCCTACACTGCATGAATGATCGACCACCAGAACTTCTGCATTAGCCCAAGTGGAGGCCTCAGGCCTCACCCTCACCTTAGCTATATTACGCTAGCAAGGCGGTTTCAGAGTTCTGACTAAGTCCCATGCAAGTCTAATTCATTATTAATGGGCCTTGCCATGGTTGAACCATATGCTTCACATTTTCCTCCTTTATTTCGAAAGATAGGCAGAGAGTACATTAAAAAATCTCATCCAAAAGTCCAGTTCATCTCTCCCAACGTTGGCATCTGTCTTTGTCCCTGCCTTCTCGAGTTGTCAAGTGTGCGTGTGCGAGGGCTACCAGCACTAGAAATTGCAGCGTATGCACTGCCAAATTGGCCTATTTTTAGGTCGCCATGGCTTTACCAGCACTAGAATGGCTTACCAACGTATCCTTTCCGCATGCCTCCAAGAACCATCTGAAAAAATGTAACGGACCGCCTTTTGCAGGGGGGTGCGTAGAAATACCTTTGCAGCTACCCAGGAATTTAGCTGCAGATAACCAAGTGTACATTGCTTGATAAAAGAGCAAATGCGAACATTTTATAAATGAAATAAGAGCCTAATGGCCAAGGTTTTACAAAAGGTGCGGCTAGCACTGAATACACTACAGAACACCCACAGGAAACGCTTGAGCAGATAGATCAAGGCCTCCAAAACCAAATAACATCGTCATCTACGGTCTTCTGGAACTCGCCCTCTTCAAAGGAAATCTAAGGAGGGGGAAAATTGGGAGCAAGGGTGAGTACACAACCGTACTCAACAAACCACACGGAAAATTCTGAATATTACATGCAAGGATAAACAAAGGTAGGCACCGGTTTGGAGTACTGTGGATGCAAGTTGTCAATATCAATTTTCATTTTACATTTGAAACACAAACCATAAATAGCAATAAATATATATCGGGGTCATTTGCAACGTTCACATCCTCGATGTGTTTTAATTAAAAAGCTACGAGGGGCGCAGCATGTGAATCACCCTAATTTAACTCAGCTTCATTAACCGGAAGCACGGTGTATTCGAATACCATTGATATCACTCTGCAGAGGTGCTCAGCTTTACCCACAAGATATCATCGACCATTGATGCCATGTGCACGAAACATGCAACTTTAATGCATGTGGCCAGGCCGGGATAATCATAGCATTTCGTTGAACTTCCCCTTTTTAGCTCCTATCCAGTCGGCTATCCAAGATCCGCAATATTCAGGACCCACTGGCCGGCGTGGGAGACTCGTTCTGAATATTGTAGATACCCACTGTTGCGTGAACCGGTGAATGGCCACTCCATTCCCGTTCTGCCCCGATTGATATGCGATCCATTGCCTCGCCAGCTACTTCCTATAGGTATTCCAAAGGGAAGCACAATGTACTGAGCCATGTTGGGCCATGTCAATGAGATTGGCCGGCCCAACTTGTGGTTGAGCGGAATCTGAAGTTATTTTCTTTGCCCAAGACGTCGGTCCTTAAATGCCAAAGACTTAGCCAAATGACATACCACAATCCATTGGTACCAACTATACCACCACCACATTACACCCATTGGCTTCATCATCGGTTGGGGATTGGGCCGGCATCCACCTTCCGTGATCCGCCCAATGCTGTCCCCCACATCGTAGCAATTTTATAAAAGCCCAAAATCCACCAAGCCATCTTCTCAGAGATTTTAAGTATTTGTCTAAAAGTAATAGTGGTATAAATTGCTATATCTACGATTGGTTCAATATATTTTATATCTTAGGGTTAAAAGGAATTAAGACATAACAACAGGTTTAATATTGGGTTGTATCTAATCCGTCATTCGAAACTACCACATTTTCTAGTTTCGTAAAATACTAAAATAATGCAATATAAAAATATACACATATTATTGGAACAGAATTAGGTTCAACATGTTCAAGGAGTGTGGCTTGCCTTGCGGATTTGCGGGTTTGCCTAGCAAGAAGGTGTCGACGTCGTGTCCGGCTTCGAACGGCTCCCGTTCCTTTGATGGCTCCAACGTCTGCCCCTGCCTTGAGATTCATGCCAGTGGTTGCGTCGATGTCGAATCCAGCGTGAGAAAACACAAACAATAAATAAACGAACAAAAACAACAAAAGAAAGAAAAGCCGAAAAAGAACAAGAGAGAAAATGGCCGGAACGGAGCTCGGGGGTATTTTGGGAATTTTTTGGACTTGGTATAGCGAAACGGAGATCATTTTTAGACTCAGCGGCTCGAAACGGACAAGAAAATGTATTTTTGGTATTTTTGGAATTTTGGGAATTTTTGTGGATTTTTGGAGGATTTTCTGGAATTAAAAACAATTTTCGGATTTTAAATCGGGTTTAAATCCGAAAAGAAAAAGGAAAAACCGAAATGGCTTTTGGGCTGCACAAGGTCACGGATTTCGCCCACGCAGCAGGGCGCGCCTAGCGTTAAGTCGCCCAGAGTGGGCATCTTTGGCGTGTGACGTCGAGAGGTCGACCATGGCAAGGCGTCGATGACACAAGCGGCGAGGCCGGTAAGCGGGAAGCCCTGCAGGACGGGAACGAGGCGAGCGGCGGTGGAGAGGATTTCGTCGGTGCGGAAGAAGACGATGGCGATCTTCTGGCCGGCGACACGAGAGAAAAAAAAAGCGGCGAGGAAGAATGAAGAGCTCACGATTTAACTTCAACAAAGCAAAAATGGCGGAGAGGGTGAGCGAATTGGCCGGGCGACGGTGGGGACCAGACCTGGGGAAGAGAAGATGTGGCGCGGCGTGGGGAGAGCGCCGGAGATGAAATGGGTAACCGGGGGAGGACGAGGAGAGTGAGGCGAGCTCGGGGTGTTAAAAATGGAGGGGAAAGGAGGCTTTTATCTGTGCTGGGCGAGCGAGAGGGCTCGGGCAGGAGAGAGAAAGGAGGGGACACAACACGACGGCGCGGAGGAGGCTCGCGTCTTGGCTGTGATGGGCGCTGGCTGGCAAAGACAAAGTCATGACGAGGAGAGGGGTAGGGTCACAGTATGTCGTCGAGGCCGAGGAGACCGAGCGAGGGCGCCGGGCGTGGGTCTGTGCGTGGGAGAAGAAGGGGAGGGGAAGAAGGAGACTGCTGCGTGGGCTGGGCCGTGGAGGAAAAATTTTGGGCCGGAGGGAATGAGCTGAAGCCGAAAAGGGAAGTTTCCCAAGTAAGGAAAGTGGCCGAAAAAGGAAAACTTTCCCCGAAGGGAAAGAGATCAAAGGAATTCCGAATAAATTCAAATAAAATCGAGAAAAAGCCAAATAAATCAAGGAGGGCAAAAGAAATCCATTTTTGAAATTTTTGGGTTATTTCAAAAAACATTTCTCGTTCCTGCACAAGCAAAAGGATCGATCGTATGCATATCCATCCATGCGTCGCAAGGTCGATCGCTGCAGTCTACATATATACACTAACAAGTAAATGCATGTTGTGATTGATATATGTATACAAATCACCGGGTAGATATACGATCGAGCTCAAACACAATTACAAGAAATCATCGAGTTCTAGAGATGCCAAATGTGTGTACCTAATATATCGAAAGAATAACATCTAGTTCTTACATCATGTCATAAAAGTGCACGCCCTCACAAGAACACTTCAACCCAAGCCAAAGCGTCTCAATTCCAAGCTCAAGAGCTCTAGCTATTTATGAATCTATCTAGCTAGTGCACGCTTCTGCTCTCTGTCTCTGTCTCCTCTAGTATTTAGGCTCCTGTGAGCAAATGTACTTGCATTGATCGATCGGCTAAACTTAATTATATTTATTAATTTATAATTTTTATTTATATATATTTATCGTCCATGGATTCCAACGGCGAGCACCTTCGCGGCGGTGACGGCGGCGTCGCATGACTCTGGCGCGCAAGCCATTTCAACCTCTCGCTCGCTACGCACGGCTACCGAACATCGTCTCTGACGGCATGCGCGACGCCGCTCTTCAATTCACGTCCACCAACCAGCGCTCTCCTGCAAGGTGACCTCCTTCGGCTACAAGAAGCCGGCCACGATAGCCGCCACACCAGGGCGTTCAAAGACAAGGAGAACATCGTCCACAGCATCCTCAGCCCGGACACCACCGTGACGTCCCCGTGCCGGTCGTTACCCCAGCCTGGCGTCGCCGTGAGGGGCCCGTGGGAGCCGGCGAGGTGGAGGCGGAGAACCGGGGAATTGTCGGAGGCCGGGAGAGGATCGGGCGTGTTGAGAGAGGTGATGAAGCGGAAGAAGGAGGCGGCACACCGCACGAGCCTGCTCACCGCGCGGCTGCTGCTCATTCTTAAGGCTTCAAATTCACTTTTTAGCGTCTGCAGCCGTGCTTTCTGAACTCGATCAGCGCCCAAAATTTTGGTTCTCAATGCTTCCCACACCTCCCTTGCATCCTTCTTCTTTGGGGACATGTAGAAGAACATCTTCTGGGATGCATTGAAACAAAAACGCCTTTGCTTTCTTATCTGTTTTTGCTTATACAACCACGCCGGACTAAGGTTCTACCACTTCCACTGTTATGGTCCCGCTACCTCTGAGTACAAGTATCGAGAAATTGAGGAAGAACAGAGAAGGATTGAGAGGAATAGGAAGCGGAGAAGCAGAGAAACGAGAGGAAGAGACGAGTAAGAGAAATACGGTTTCTTACATTAGCCTTTTGCTGCTCCTCCTCCTTGCCCTTTGTTTTGCTTTTCCCTTCAAATTTATTGGGCCTTCTTTGCTCGCCCATGTCCATGACATTCCTCCTCCTTGAATTTCGGCTTGTCCCCAAGCCGATGATAGCAAACTCAGTAGATGTACATGTCGTCACCACGAGGTCCTGCTGGAAATCATGAGTACAGCTCTTGGTGGAGTAGTACCTCAAGACACTCTTGTTCCTGCTCGAGAAGTCCTCCTGGATGCTGCTGCAGTGTTCTTGGAGAAGGCCTCGTAGAACTTGTTGTTGCAGTCCTCCTTATTCTCGGCAATCTCAAAGAAAAGCTCAATACACTCTGTCACATTTTGTCCACCATCTCCAAGTGCACTCCCGGTGGCTCCTTCTTGCTCGTGAACATCAAAGAGTGCACGCACCTCGTAAAATTCAGCCGAAGGAATGAGTCGTGAGGCCACATGGGGCCTTCATCGTGTTCCCATGCATCGGGTCAAGAACCCATGTTACTACGACCAAAGCACCATGAACATTTCAGTATGAGGTGAGGAGCTTCACTCTCATGTTTTCGAGTTCCGTTCTTGTGATGATAGTTATTCTCCCGGCCTGCTTTTTGGGATTCAAGATATCAATCAACCTCACAAGTTCTTTTGGATCCATTTTGTCGCCGACCTTGATATCCGGGGTTTGGCAATGCCTCGGAGGAACTCCACATGGGCACCTTCAAGTCAAGCGAGTCGCTCTTCAACCCGGAGAAATGTGCGAATCGGTCATTATAGAGGCCAGAGGTGGAATCCTCACGAGTAAGCGCCGCTTTCGAGGGAAGCGGCGAGCACTCATGTGATGTCGAGTTGTAGTTTGCATTATAGGGCGATCTAAACCGAGCCAAAGAAATGCCATGAAGCCCAAAGCCTCGTCAACTCGATGAGCCAACTCCATGTACCTATCGCCTGTTCACTATGCTCTGTGAAGTCAAGGTTCCATCGTGTTACCTTTGCATTGCAAAGATAACCTCCAAAGAGCAAACGCTCAAGCAAATTCGGTGTTGTCTTAGAGTTGTGAGTATGCCACGATCATGCGGTGTAGATCCGGCATTCTTGACTTCTCATCAAATGTGTCCCCATTAATATTGTCCCTCTATAGCGTGGCATCTCTATTGAAGTCATCAATAGGGTAAGACTCTCCCAAAGACACTCGCGCGTGCAGAGAGCCTCGAACTACTCTCGGATACCAAGATTCATTGTTATCTATATGATCAAGACGGGCCGATTAACACCACACACCAAATGTTGGAGGCATAACAACTTCATGCCTTTGTATCTAATTTCCTCCGCTCAACATTTTGAAGGTTGAGATTGTTCATTACCCTAATGTCTCGCCCATGCATCTTATTTTCAGCATTCCCAAACACCTCCAAAGGCCTCACATCGCCAAGAAGCTCTCTCAGACGGATATGGCATATTCATTTTCACTTCGTTCACTATGGTCTTTCCGGGACCATGACTGTTTCTCGATCTTAAGAGCTTTTATCTCATTAGTCAAATCGTCATCTGCATGACTTAAGGGCATAACTCGCACATCGAGGACTTCCTTTGGCACGCAATTTGCCAACATCTTGTGGCGAGACTCGATGTGTATCAAGTTTTGAACAGCACGGAGCCAAGCACTCTCCAACCTTTGCTCATCAACCATTAATATCTTCGACATCGTGTGGGAACTTCCGGTTCTCCATCATTACATATTCTGAATTTACGTAGTAACTAAAGTTGATCGCAACCCTTCATCGAATTGGAGTAACTTTGAACTTCCCAGTTCTTTCTTTCAGAGTCGAGAATAATCAAAAGTTCTCATTAAGGTGTTCAAAATCCCTTTTAGCTTGTCCACCGCTGATGAGCAATCGAATACGTCGACTTCGGCTCTTCTTACTTTAAGGCCGCCTCTAGTGTTAGTCCCGAGGCAATCAATTCAGTAGTAGACCCATTCGACTTCCACATTGCATCTCAAGATTGTGTCAATTGAATTTGTGACGCTGCTCGAAATCTTTGGGACCAAACATTATGCCGCAATCATCAAATGCTATAAAAGCAATCATGCAACCTTCATATTGCCTAATTGATACTAGTTTCCCATGGTCAAAAAGTAGATGTTGCAATGTCTTGGAGCGACAGCTTTTCAATGCATATTTTCCAAACCAGGCAAGGTTATCGAGCTTCCATTCACGGGGCCCGTTGGTCGAGAACATGTCACAAACATCAAGGAGAACTCCTTTCTTTATCATCTCATCATGCGATGAAAGATCCTCTCAACATTTCCCACCATTTCCCTTTCTCCGGGCCTAACGCCAAACATCCGAAGAGCACTTTGGACCTTCGACTTACTCATGCACGAGGTAACCCGAGTATTCCTTTCCATTCCTTGTGGTTGCTCTCGATCCGCTTTGCCGCTCATCGCTCTCGCTTCTTCACCCATCGCCAGAGATTGAAACCGAGATTTGATCGGAGGCAACACCGCTGGGGCGGCCTCGGTTCCACACCATCGCACGCGCTTTCAACACTTCCATTGTTCCTTGTAACACCTCCACCTCGGACTAACTTTCCCCCTCTGATTTCACACCACGAACAACATCTAAAATCTGTTTCAACAGAACATTCATACCTTCTAACGGTTCTCCACCGACGCCTAGTTTGACCATCTTCGTCTCCCCTTGTGTATGCTTCTTCTTGGCCAAATCTTGGAACGGATTGCTCACCGCCAAAGACCTTCGACGCCCCACAGATCACGCCACCACCAACCGGACTTGGTAACCCAAGGTTTATCGCGGTTTTCGGATCGTTTGATCAATCCGAATACCCCAACCCTCGCTCTAGAGATTTTACAACACAATGGGATGATCGGAACAAAGCTCGATACCAAATGTTATGGTCCCGCTACCTCTGAGTACAAGTATCTCGAGAAATTGAGGAAGAACAGAGAAGGATTGAGAGGGAATAGGAAGCCGGAGAAGCGAGAAACGAGAGGAAGAGACCAGAGTAAGAGAAATACGGTTTTCTTACATTCGCCCTTTTACTCTTTGCTCCTCCTTGCCCTTTGTACTGCTTTTTTCCCTTCAGCCGATTGGGCCTTGCTACCCGGCCCATGTCCATGACATTCCCAGATCCCCTGGGCATCCATCAAGGCCTCCATCTTGATCGCCCAAGTGGTATAGCTGGACGTCGTTAGCATCGGAAAGGTAAACGCCACTCTGCCGGTCTCCTTCGGTGCTTGCTGTGATGGAAGGGCCATTAGTAGGAACCAGATGACAGATTTGAATACTCAGTAAGGCTCTGATACCAAGTGTTGGTCCTAATCTTGATTGAGTATTCTTGACTGTCAGAGTATTGATCTTCAGATTTCAATCTCTGACAATTGCTTGGCAAGATGCCGGTCTTCGAACTCAATGACAACCTGCCTTGCCACGATCCGTTCTTGAAACTATAAAGAAGTATTGCTTAGGGGGTGCTTCTGTATACCTGCGTAAACAAGCGACAACAGAGAAACATAAGACAAAAAGTTGTTCCGAACTACGAAACAAACAACGATAAGGATTTGATGCTGCCCCAACTGCGCAATGTTTTCTGGTGTATATTCCCCCTTTTATATTGCCAAGATATAGATGAGATGAGATTACAATTTCAGGACCTGTTTAGAAGCAATGTATTTTCATAGTTTCTAGGCAATACCATGGTTTCTAAGAATACCATGGTATTTTATACCATAAGGTGTTTGGTTACCATGCCAAAAACTCTGTATTAAAAACCATGGTTTGGTAGATACCATGGTATTTTTGGAGTATTTGAAACTCCACTCCAACCCAAAGTTTTCATGATTTTGACTAGTTTCTTGTCTATTTCCACTCAAATACCATGGTTTGTGATGTTGCATCCAAACAGTTGGTAGTTCCAAGAAATACTATGGTTTTAAAGGAGTTTGGTAAAACCATGGTATTCATGACAAAACAATTACAAACCATAGTATATTAAAACCATAGTTTTGAAATACATTGCTTTCAAACAGACCTCAAATGAAAAGAATCCCAACCGCTCTGCTGTCTCGGCTTTTTACTGTTCTCTCTGGCAAGCCGTGAAGGAAGCAAACTTCTATCTAAACATGACTCTGAAACGATAACGGCCAACTAATCAGGATTATATACAACAATGGCCCGCTCCACCTCCGCCGCCGTGGTGAGCCATCGCCGTGCGGTTTGCTTGATCTTACGTGTAGCTAGATAGCAGTGTAGTTAGTGCTTGGTTTATATGCAGAACAAGCTGTTCTACACGTGGCTGCGCGCGGCGGAGCTGCGCAGCATCCAGGCGGCGAAGCGGATCGTGGCGCGGCGGCGGCGGCAGAAGCTGAAGCTGGCCAGGCCGCTGCGCCCGCAGCTCCCCCTCCTCGCCTCATGGACCATGTTTTCTTGTGTGGGCAATTTGAATGAGATCGAAGCCAACGCCGACATGTTCTATGCTAAGGTACACAAGCATAAACAAACACTGGAGAATTCCTCAATCTAATTCCTGCATGTATCTATCAGCACATCAAGCAACGCAGATTACAAGTAGTAGTAACCGATCGATTGAGAGGTAATTGTTGTTTGACTCATAGACTCTGTGCTCGCAGGCTGGCGTGACGAGCAGCGCTTTCGGCGACCTCGCGAGGACGATACAGGAGGAAGCGATGCGGCTGGGCAGGATTGTCTCCAGCTTACAGGGGCGCAAATGGACGTTTTCAAGCTCCGGGTGATGTCTCATCAGAACAAAGGTGGTACTAAACTTTGGATTGATTATCAGACACTCCACTTTTCCGAGCACTGCTCGCTTCTCAATTGTCAGCTACTAGTACCGTACTCCGGTGCATCATGTTGTTGCGTCTTTGCCTCTGTTAATTATCATGTTGTCTCCTAGTTCATCATGGATTTCTTGGATCCATGTCTGGTCAATTGCAGAGTACAGACACGCACCATGTCTGGTGCAGGAGCGAAGGAGAAATGGTTTCAGACATGCATGCATGTGTACAAATGCTGTTTGCTTAATTTCTCTTGTACTGTAGATGCAGAAATCGAGCCTTCGAGCAAATTTAATCCAGGCAAAGCAGAAGCTTGACCTCTAAAAATACTTCCAAACTATAAATAAAATAATATTAAATCAAACTATGTTAATTCCAGAAAAAACTTTAAATTTTTTTTGAGAACTCAGTTCGATTTCTACCCCTTTGATGCTGCACCCGGAGACGCAGGGGCACGGCCGGATGCCGCGCGCGCGCAGGATGACCGTGGTGGGCGCGGCGTGTTCGGTGGCCGCGCGCGAGGGCCACGACGTCATGGTCTTCGAGAGGTCGGCCCGCGTGCAGGGCATCTGGGCGTGTGATCAGCACCCGCTTGGCCTCGACCCGGCGGCCCGCGGCGTCGTCCGCGGCGGCCTAGTGCGCACTACTGCGTAGCAACCTGCCGCGCGAGCTCATGGGCTTCGCGCTCGCGGACCGGGTTCTCGCTTTCCTCGACGCATTCACCGAGGAGTCCGGCGTCGCCTGGCGCGTCAGGCTCCACTCCAAGGTGGTACGCGTGGGGCCCCTCATCGGGCAGGGGGAGAGGTGGAGTGTGGCGTGGAGGCGGGAGGACGGTAAGGTGGTGGAGGAGGAGGTGTTCGACGCCGTCGTGGTCTGCAACGGGCACTACACAGTGCCTGCGGTGCCCAAGCTCCCTGGTGCCATTTGCTCCCCTCAATCTTTCAGACTTTCACCTCAAATAAAAAAAAAAATCAACTGAAGTCAGATGAAAGCAATGCTATTTTGTGTGCTGCAGGAATTGACAAGTGGCGATGAAATCAAATGCACAGCCACAACTATTCGCCCTCCGGAGCCATTTGAAGATCCGTTACTGATGATCCTTTGCCTCTTGTAAGTTGAAGACTTATCAGTTTGACATATATATTCATCAGAACATCAGAGGCTGTCACACTATCTTGCAGATAAAAATTCTAGCTTCTTTCTTCTTTGAACAAATGCTCTACTGTTCTGCAGATTGTTGTTATTGTAGGATTAGGAGCTAGTGGAGTTGACATTGCTAGAGAGATCTCACATGTGGACAAGGAAGTGCACATTGCAGCTAGATACTCCGAAGAAAGGCTGGGAAAGATTGAACTCTACCGGAATGTTTGGCTGCTAGCTAGTAGAGGATCAAAACTCTGAACTTTCTAAGTTCCTCTTGTGTTGGATAATTAGGCATATTAATGATGAATTTAGTAGATGCCGATGAAGATTAGTAGACGATGTAGGCGAAGCCGATCATCGGTGAAGGAAAACAGTGAGCATTCACGTGAAGACGCTTCCCAAAAATATGATTCGACCTCCCCTGGTGCAGGATCTCAAGGATGGACGTTTTGATACCGCTTTCCAGCAGTTGGCAATGCGGTATTGAGGGAAGACAAAAGGTTTGAGAGATAGATCAGAACTCTGTTCTACGTGTGTGTGTGTATAAAGACACGATATGAGTCGGTTACAGATTCCAGGTAGAATCCGTTCCATGACTCAAGTCAGTTACGGATTTGTTTGCAGTTAATACCATGTTAATGTAACCATGTTGGCTTGGCGAGGCGAGGCGAAGCGAGCGTGTGCTCCTTCTCATGCTTAAGCATGGTGGAGGAACCTCCTCATAAGATGGTCTTCATCCACCTTCATTAGTAATGTAGAATTATTTATTTTCACATCTCTTCCACCTAATTGGTCTTTAGGATTTTCCAAAATTATTTGTGAATTAATGGGCCTAGCCCAAATAATTCCAACATCTTGAATCTCTTCCCTTCGAGCCTAAATATATGGCAGCGTGTACTGTATTAACCACTATTTTGATGATCAGGTGGATTGCATCCAAGATGATGGACAAGTGCGTCTCACTGAAGGTTCAGCAGTGCAGCAGATACTATTCCGGTTGTAATTAAGGATTCATCATACCCTATTAAAATCGATTCTTCGACCTGTAGTCATGTGTAGTCTCTTTTTCTCCTTTGCATTTCTCGTCTGCCAAACTGAAGAGCAGCGCCCGAAATTGGCTTGTGCAGGTACAGTTACCATTTCTCCCGTTCATGGACGTGATCACGTGAATGGGCTCACCGTCGACGACAACCGTGTCCGGCCTCTGTACAAGCACGTCTTCCCCCCAAAAATACGCGCCCAATCACTCTTTCGTCGGGCTACCAGTTAAGGCACGTAGCCTCAGATTGACACGAGAAATTTTTAACACTGGTGATTGTTCAGACAATCAGACAGCGCAAGTGCGCAATGCAGCAAAAGAGCTAGCTAGCTACTAGTAAACCGACCACAACGCTGCTGTGTGCTTGTGCAGTCGTTTGAGCTGGATTCCAAGTCGATCGCTGGACTCCCGGCGGTCGGATACCGAGACATGTGGGAAGAAGAAGAAGAAGAGAACAATGACATTGGTGCACCGTACGTAGGATCAAGTACTTATATGCTTCTTTTGTGCCGGTAGATGACGATTATTCGTTTGCATTCTTCTGAGGAATAAGTTGATCCGGTTGAACATGAATAAATTTGCAAATGCCATCCGTACATGGAAGCTATCGTTTCTCCTCGTGAGAAGGAAGAAAGAACAAATTTTTTTTAAAATAATACATTTTCAAAATAAAATTTAAATATGTCAAAAAATAATTACATAAATACAAAAGCACTGCCATTAAATGAATTGACGACAGAAACACTATCGCTAATTCATTTGGCGAAACCGACCAAATAGATCTATCAACCAAATGAATCAACTACAAAACCATTGGATAAATAAAACTCTACCATTAGTTCATTTGGCTACATATATACCTCTGTTGCTAAAGAATTAGCAACAAACTTGCGGAAAGTTTCTATCACCAAATGAATTGGTGTTAGGGCTTCTATCGCCGATCCATTTGGCGAAATGAATTAGCGGTTATTTTTCTTGATATATTTTTTCTGTAATTTTATTTTAAAATATATTATTTTAAAAAATCGAAGAAAGATTTTTCTGTTTGAGCAGTGCTTCAATACTTTTCTTCCCGACATAAGTTGCACAAATCTTGAAACAAACGAAGGAGTAAGTAATCACTATCTAACATTCATTCATACTTCAATACTCCCTCCATCCCATAAAATAGGGCGCAAAAAAAATCTGATTGGAATCCCATTTTATAGGGCGCCTTGTGATTTGTCGTCCGTTTCTTCTGCAATTGCCCCTGCGCATGCATGGCCCTGGTCAAGCGGTAGGTTCATTCCCGATTCCATGTGATTCGCCCGCTTTCCATCTTTATGCGTGGTTCTTCTAGAAAGGCAATGAAGGAGTAAAAAATGGGCTGTTGATGGAAAGTTAGGCCGGCTGTTAATCAGGAGCAGTATCGGTAGAAAATCACTGCGTTGGTAATCACGCCCAGGCTAATACGCCTTATAAATTGGGATGGAGGGAGTATTTACTAGCCATGTGCTCGTGGGTTGCAACGGAAACTCAATTTGCGATAAAAAATTTATTTGCAAAGAGCGTTAGCTTTATCTGAATAATGATGTTCACTCTGAATTTGCAATAGTTAAATGTTTAAATCAATTCATCGAAACATACAAATTCAAAGCACCTGCTTACAAACTCGAGTTTAAAATTATCTTTAAGCTCACAAACTTAAATAATAACATCACAACACTTAGGATTGTAAATTTGTAACGCCATAATTCGAGATCAATCAATCGATCGAGAGGCATCACCTGCTGCCCCATAGACGCAAAGGCGTTGACGAGGTAGACATCATCTTTATATGGCAGCCACCATTAGCGGCGTGCGTAGCTCGTACGCCTTGCTCCGGCCATATCATAACTCCACCCTATCAACTAGCTTCACCGCCTCTTCGCCTCCCGCCGCGAGCACCTCCCTCAACCCATTGACATCATCCACTGCGGTGAGCTCCAGCAGCGTCGCCAGCCTATCTCAACGCCCACCACCGGCAACCTGCCCCTGTGCCGCATCGACAAGATCAGGAAGGTCGCCCATTATCTCTGCTCTACGGATAAGCTCAATACATCTGCAGAAGAGGTAAGAAGCAGTGGGGTGAAAATGCATCTAGGCACTTATGTTATTTTGGTGATTAATAACAAACACATATAATGACAATCTATGTAATTGTGTAAATGCTTAATTTAGTGCTTAACAAATGATAAACCTCTAATATGATTATATTATTATGAGACTAACATGTTTATTGCCAAGTTGAGTATTAGTCTCATGTATTTAGAGGAAAATCAAGTGGGATGGGTAAGCAAAGATAAGATATGCAATCTCGATATCCCTTCTATATTTGTTATTGCATTTCTCTTGTGCAAATGCATAGTGAATTATATATATGCACATTGATTCATGTCATATTTATTTGTGCATATATATTAATTTGAGTTCATTATGTGCTTTGTTTTTAGTATGCATGTATTAACTAGAGTTAAACTTTACATTGCTATAGATTGACTTGGTGCATGCATGTCTTAGTTGTGTATCTTCTCATGACACTTCTCTTAGTGAAGTTTAATCTAGAAATGGATCACATATTTACTCTTATTCCAAATATTATTTGCACACATACAATTCGTGTATATTCTATCATGTGCTTCACTTAAATAAAAACTGTGATTCTTGCTCATATTGGCAATTATCTCTCTAGTGCATATAGATCAATTACATATTCATCATGATGTACTTAGTAGAGAACATTTCTTATGTCAAGTGTTTCCATTTATATTGTGCTTCTTTATATGAAACACTTGTTGTAATCAATTGTTCACAAATATCAACTTGTTTATATCTATTGAGCTTTTGGGACTAATGTCTTTCATAAGTGGATTGGAAAGACTTAGGTCATGTGTGTGTATGACGACCAAGGTATCCTAAAGGATGATCATTAAGCCGAGATCAACAAGACGGCGGTGTCACCAAGAGTTGAGGACTAAGTCAAGATTGACTTGGCGTGGAGATCGTCGGAGAGGATGATCAAGTCAAGGTTGATAGGACGAGAGTCTCATGAGGTGAATCGAGTCAAGTTGGACAAGACGAAGATGTCATCAATTATATGGTGAAGGTCTTCATGCACCGGTATTAAGAAAGAAGACGACAAGTGACTATTTCTAGACTTGTATTATCTTTGATTTAATTTAAGTCTAAGGATTGCCGTACTATTAAGAGGGATGCGACGTCGAATGATTTTTAGATGTGTCAAGTGCTCAAATGATCCATCCTTGTGAAATTTAGAGAGAGAGTGGTGTTGGTGGTGCCGAAAAGTGAGAGTTGTAGGTCTCTCTTGGATTCTTTGTGAAATATGTATTTATCCTTTGAGATTTGGGTAGTGAGACCTTGTTAGTTGTGTAGCCCTTGTTCTTAGCTTTCCGTAGAGTCCAAAATCACTGAAATCGAAGTCCTGAGTCAAAAGTTATGCTCGTTTTCGTCGGACTGCTTAGTGCTAGTTCGAACTATCCGAAGTGCATTCGGAGTATCCGAATGCTTCGGACTATCCGAACATATTTTTGGACTATCCGATTTGAGTCTCTCTGTTACTCCAAATTTGACCTGTTCGGACTATCCGAACTGAAGTTCGGACTGTCCGAACTAACTCGGGGCTGAGTCAAAACGGCTAGTTTTTGAGGTGCTCTATTTAAAGCCCCATCCTTCCCCATTTTGGGGGTGCTCTTGCCCTGTTGATTTGAGGGGCCATCCCTTGTTCTTGAGCTCCTAAAATCCCTCTCCACTCTTAGATCTAAGTGATCCCCTTAGTGAGAAGGGTTGAGAAGAGTTGGAAGAGGTGTGTGTTGAGCAACATTTGATCTTTGAGCACTTGATTTCATCTCCAAGTTTGTTCTTCGTGAGTATTTGTTACTCTTGGAGGTTGAGGACTTCTAGACGGCTAGGAGGTCGCCTACGAGCCACCAGTGCTTTGTGTGGTTGGTTGTGGGAAGTTTGTGAAGGCCAATTCCGCCTCCGTAAGGGAAGGAATCAAAGGAGTGAAGATCGGCGAGTGCATTTGTGCAACACCGGGAGGAAGAGGATTGAAAGAGACCCCGGCTCAAGTGTGACCGAGCCGCCTCAATGGAGACATAGGATCCCCTCAAGGATCCGAACTTCAGGTGAAAAATCATTGTCTTCATGCTTACTTTTTATTCTTGCTAGAGCATTTATATTTTGAATCTTGAAATTGCCCGATCTACTTTTCTATTGAGTTTTCCCCTAGATATCTACTTAATTCAGGTATTCTAGGCTAACTAGTTTCATTTGGTGTGTTTAATATCCCCCAAATAGCCTAGATCTATTTTTTGTGAGTCATGTGCTCTGAAGCATTCGGACTATCCGAACACACCTCGGACTATCCGAACCACTCGAACAATCCGAAGTTTGATTCGACATTCCGAACATTTAGTTTCCGCTGCAATTTAGTTTTAAATTTTTAATTCGCCTATTCACCCCCCCCCCCTCTAGGCGACATTCTCGGTCCTTTCATGGGGTTATATAGATTCAGCAACCGAGGAGATATCTAGGAATCCAGATTAAGAAATCGTCAAATAAGGAAGGCAACAAAAGGGAAAGAGACGAGAAGAGACCCAACTCTATGGATCGGAGCTCCACTTCCTTCGGAAAGGAATCAATCAATCCAATCCAGAAAGCATCGGGAGCAATCACCCCTGATTCGAATACCAGATCAATGGGAGAAAGAAAAGCAATAAATGAGTCATGCATATTCATTTACCTCTCGCGAAAGGATGATCCAATCCAATCTACCGGAGTGGCCACTGTCCGCTTCCACTCAGCTATACGGGTACGCACACGTGTCGGGGTGAGGGTGGAGAACGGACGTACCACCACTAACTTCTAATTAGAACAGAGATAATAAACTTATCTAGTTGTATCATGTATGGTCATGCGCATGCTGCTAACATACCGGAATAAAATATATACATGATTAGATAAAAAGAAAAGATGATTTTATCTGCACATGCAAGTAAATATTTAATGGAAAGTATGCATATGGCAATTCAAATGCACATGGTAACTCAGAAGCTGTGTGAGTGCAGTATATGTAAAAAGAATCGATCGTGTAGTATTTGGAAATAGAACGACTGATTGAGATAAGAGTCTGATACACTGTAGATCACGCACGCATTTATATCCAATTGAATTAAAAAATTTTGTTCGCCAATATATAGAAGATTGAGATAATGACGGTTTCGTAGATATACCCGAGAGAGGGGGGGGGGAGAACAGACTATCGCTGTCAAAAAAAAAAAATAGAAACAATTCTTGGCTGCGCATGTTTCCCGTCCGCCACCACCCATTACTCTTGGCTGTTCGTTGGTCGCGATCTTTTTTCCGCGATCCATTGGGCCATACGTGGGATTCAGTGGTACGTGCTTAGCAGGCCAGTCTGCGTCTTGCAAGTGCTCACAGGTCGTGTACGACACGACGCAGCCGCGTTCTGCTCCGCACACGTGTGTGCACCGCAATCAGCTGACCTGGCCTGTCCATCGTCAAACTCCACGCAAACACCGCGATCTCGGGGAAAATAAAAAATACGTAAAAAAATAATTACATAAATACAGAAGCACTGCCATCAAATAAATTGGCGATAAAACCACTATCGCTATTTTCGTTTGGTGAAACCGGCCAAATAGATCTGTCAACCAAATGAATTAACTACAAAACCATTGGATAAATAAAAATCTGCCATCAATTCATTTGGCTACATACATACTTCTGTCGTTAAAGAATTAGCGATAGACTAATGGAAAGTTTCTATCACCAAATAAATTGTGTTAGGACTTCTATCGTCAATCCATTTGGTGAAATGAATTAGTGATTATTTTTCTTGATGTATTTTTTCTGTAATTTTATTTTAAAATATACTATTTAAAAAATCGAAGAAAGAATTTTTTATTTGAGCAATGCTTCAATATTTTTCTTTCCAATACAAGTTATACAAATCTTAAAGTAAGTGAAGGAGTAATTAATCGTTATCTATCATTTATTTATACTTTAATATTTATGTAATTGTCAGAAAAAAATATAGAAGCAACTCTTGGTTGTGCATGTTTCCGTCCGCCGCCACCCATTCCTCCTTGGCTGTTCATTGGTCGCCATCTTTTCTCTGTGATCCATCTTCTTGGGCTATTCATGGGACTAGGTTGAGCCGTGCATGCCGCGTGAAAAAATTTGGCATGAGTTTTTTGCAAATCGAATTTGTGAAACCATGTGTCTCTTTTTTCAAAATAAATGGCGGAAGGATCTATTTATGATTCTATTTTTTAAAATCTTTCGGGTCAAAAGAACCGGTGTTTTTTTTTTGCAAAATAACTGGTGGAAGGACCTCCATCGGCGAATCTATGGGTTGCTATAAACCTTCGACGAATCTGCATTTTTTTTAGAAAACCGCGTGGAGGAACATAGACGTATTTTTGAATTTTTTCGGGTCTACTCTACTAAAAAATCGATGAGAGGACCTAAATACAATTTCCAATTCGGCTATAAACCTTCAACGAATCTGTGTTTTTTTAGAAAACCGCGTGGAGGGACCTAAACATAATTTTGATATTTTTCGAGTCTATTTTACTAAAAATCCGCCGAAAGGACCTAAACACGATTTTAAATTTTCCAAAGGACCTCTCCGCGAGTGCCAACACGTGACACACCTCATGAGCCAGGGATTCTTACGCCTTTTATATAGTAGATATCAGTGGTACTCCCTCCGTTTATTTTTTTAAGGTCTATTTTTTGAATGGTCTTGTTTACAAATGTAAGGTTTGCTTGTAGATTTAATGAGATTTTTCCTTCTATATCTTTATTTATTTTCTTTCATCCACATGCATTTATTCATTACCACCCACACAAAGTATATCTTTCATCTTTCAAGACAATTAAGTAAGGATATTTAAATTATTTTCTCTTATATCATTCTTAATTTCAACACAACTTTAATTCTCAATTTCAACGCAACCTTAAACGGAGGGCGTACATACTTAGGCTATTCCCAGTGCATGGTAACATACCCATTTAATGCATGCCACATAAGCATTTTTGATGATGTGGCAAGAGAGTTAAGAGGGGAGAGAAGAAAACTGTATCTTGAGGAAGATACCACTTGGACACGAAATCATAGACATTGAAACTTGAATCATCTAAGTGGCCTACAATTCATACTCTCATACACATCTAACATTTAATTATCTTGTGGGGACTAAGAAACAATCCATGATACCATGTATTAGAATAGTTGTATCTTCTATAATATCATATGACATGACAGTTTTAGATATTATGATAAAATACAATGCACTGTAAATAGCCATCTGCGTCTTGCAGTGCTCACAGGTCGTGTGCGGCACGGCATAGCCACGTTCTGCTCCGCACACGTGTGTGCACGGCAATCAGCTGACCAGGCCTGGCCATCGTCAAACTCCACGCAAACACCGCGATGTCGGGGATAATGTCGGCCAACTTGGACGTACAGTTTTGGATTGGTTTCATGACAAGTGCTTTCCCAACTTAGTCCGCCCGAATAGATTGAGGTCTTTCTTTCTCTTCTTCTCCTCCTCTTCCTCCTTCCCGTCTTATTTTGGTTTCATTACATGCGCTTTCTCAACTTAGTCCGCCTGAATAGATTGAGGTCTTTCTTCTTCTTCTCCTCATTTTGTTTTGGTTTATTCATGATATGCACTTTCTCAACTTAGTCCGCCCGAATAGACTGAGGTCTTTTTCTTCTCCTCCTCCTCCTCCACCTTTTCGTGTTCACGAGAACAATGTCCTGTATATCTTAATCTTAGAAAGCCTCGTCATTCGGTCAAGACGAACATCGAACACCATTATCAGCATTTGTATATAATTCCATGGAAAATAAGGTCAACTAGAAACAATTGACTATTGGAATTTTTTTAATAATACTTTTTCTAAAAGGAGTTGTGACATTAATACGCGAAACAGAAAAATTGCAAAAATAATTCTCCGTCACCAAATGGTACGGCGAAATAGTAGTAGTCGCCAGCGGGATGGATGAAAATCCTATTGTCACCATATCGTATGGCGACAACTCCTTAATCCTGCGGTTAGCGTTGCACCGACAGTCAGCGCCCGCAAGCAAAGGGGTGCGTTGTGAAGCCGGCCCATCACGACTGGTTGTCGCTGAATCGTTGGACGATAACCTATTGTCGCCACACCGTATGATGACAATGCCATGTGTCACGCGCTGTTGCCTCAGCTCTGTAGGTGCAACGCTAACCACAGGATTAAGAAATTGTGTTGCTATACAGTATGGCGACGAGGTATTATTTTGCAATTTTTCTATTTCGCATATTAATATCGCAATTCCTTTTACAAATTATATTATTAAAAAAATCCATTGATTATTTCAATTAGCTCCCCCTAAGTACTTCCTCTCGAGAATTTGTGCCGGTCAAATACCAAGATTGACAATATAAAATCTGTATTATTAGATCTACATGAAATATACTTCCAAATATGTAATTATTTTTATTTGAAATAACATATTTTTATAGAAATTAGTGGTTAAAATGTCGTATAAAAAATCATATCAATATCTTAAACAACTTACATTTGCAATCAATAGAGCAAGTCATAGCACTCATCACGTAGAAAAATACATGCACTTACTCAAAAGGAACGTGCATGTACCATGGACCAAAATAGCTTAAGACGACTTGGGAGGTCTTGTCCCTACATACATTATAAGGGTATGTTTGGATCCATTAGCACTAATTATTGTTAGCTAGCTAATAGCTAATTGTTGGTCTAACTATTAACTGGCTAATTATTAGCTAGGGCTGTTTGGAGGTACAAGTTAATAGGTAGTTGAAAATTTAGTTATTGATGGAAATGTCCATTGTACCCATGCATTAATAGCTATGTTGCACAGTGCCGAGGGCATATTAGTCATTTCACTATCTATTAGCAGGAATTAGCAGGGAAAAACTAGCTAATGAGATAACTATTAGCTGGGTTAGCAGCTAACTGTTAGTGGGTTATTAGCTAACCTGTTTGGATCCACTTTAGCTAATTTTAACAGCTAACTATTAGTGCTAATGGATCCAAATATGCTCTAAGTAAACAGGATCGACCGGTAGCCTTCAAGTTCAAACCAAAACAAACCAACAATACGCGCGTATATGCTGTACGAAGGACGTGATCGATCTAAACTAGTTGACATGCACACCCGGCTGCGGAGATCATCAATTAGATATACAATTTTTACGCCTTTAAAAAAACTACTAGATATACAATTTTTCCGTCTTTAAAAAAGGTATAGTTCAATTTTTCCAACGGTTATTCGCTAATATAATGGTGGTTATGATTGTACTCCGACCTTTAGTATAATTGGTTATCAGGCTTTGAAAAGATAGAAAAAAGATTGATTTTTGCGGGGGTTGCTGCTCTCTTGTGGGCTATTTGGTGCACACGCAATGATTTACTCTTTGAGAAAAAACAATATACTTCCTGTCTGCAGACTATCTTTAGGGGAACATACTGGTTGCGATTTTGGGCACAGTTGCAGCATGAGAACTCAAGGGAGACCATCCGGTTGGCGAGTAGAGCACTGGAAGTCGTCGCGCTAGAAATATTTGCTAAGAATGGATGGCGAAATAATAATAGACTCTATCTTTGATATTTATTTAGTTATCATTTTCCTCTTTATTGGAGATTAGCTTGATAAGTGAAAACTATGTAAAATGGTCGTGTGCTTTTGCAGAGACCGGAATTTTTTTCCTTTATCTAAAAAAAATGTGTTATATGTTAGCAGTGTTATTCAACGTAAGAGCATCTCCAACAGTGCCTAAAATCCATTCCCAAAACCTGATTTTGGGTTTGATTGCAAAAAAAAGTACTCCAACAGTTTCTCTTTCTAGCTCCTCAAACTTTGGCATGCCCAAAAACAGCACCCCGACTCCTCATTTTTGTACGTTCTGTCTGCGCTCCCAATCAACATTATTTCAGGCCAGATGGCCCACCGGACCAATTCAAAGGTGTTTTTGGGAGAAAATATAGGAACTGTTGGAGAACAAGATATTTTGTAGACCAAAAATTTTTTAGGAAGGTCCCAATCTAAGAATATTGGGAGTCTAAATATTAGGAACTGTTGGAGATGCTCTAAATTGACAACGTGATACTAAAGGCTAAGGTGCTGCAATTACCATCTAGGAAATCTTAGAAATGTTTGAAGGCAGCACAAGTGAAACTCTCCTGCTATAGGTTTAAACCGACCCCACAATTCACAAGACAAATGAAGTCAAGGCTACTTGTATGCATTGCTCGATCGATCAAGTCTCTTTACACGCTCAACTTGCCTCCAAATTCTAAATTAACTAGCGTATACGGAGGGTACACTGCGTACTCTCAACACCCATCACGGTCTCAGCTAGTACGTACGTAAGACGTCTCTCTCCCTGGAAGAATCAATATTCACCACCAGTCGGCAGCTTCCTAAATCAATTATCACGTTACCACGTTGACGCTCGGCCTCGATTGGCCGATCAAGTCGTTTCTTTTTTGAAGGGGATGGAAGACCGATCACTACTAGTTGTCTGTTGCGTTGCACGCACAACGGCCCAAGTGTGCAGCTGCAAAGCCATATATATATATATACGCTATTTGTTTCTTTTTTCTGAATGGACGATGCAGCAGAGATGCGCGCCGCAGCCGTGGGCAACGCGCGCTGGCCGCGCATGCAGGCGGCGACTTCCCCAGATGCACGCACACGCGCGTCGGAGTCCCCGAAAAAAAGAAGTCGTCGTCGGCCGCCCTACCCGCCCACGAATGATCCCGGCTGTTTCCTGGGCCTAATTCATTCACCAGCCGTGCCGTGTGCGGTACGTGCCACGTACGTACTCCCGCTAGAGGAGCGACCAAATAATCAAACGGCCGGTGCGCGCACGTGCGCAGGTGCGTGCATGTCCTCCGGTTACCACCGCCCTCTCCCGTGATGCTACGTACGTCTAACATTTTTGATAATTACAGTGGATCGGATGTCCGAGAGGGGATGTAGTGGGGTTCTTTTTGGCAATGTAAACTTAAGTCCATCCTAATTTCAGTGGAGTTTTGCAACATAGTTTCAACACTACACAATTACTACTAGTAAGCTAACAAATGAAATACAGCAATTTAATTAAATGCGAAAACATAATAGGGGCGAGAAACACAACTGATTTTTACTAATATAAGGTTTTGAAGGTTCGGCGATCTCTCCTATTTCTTATTGGAGCACTCTCGCAGGAGCCTAGCTCCGACTTGAATCCACGTAAGGAATCAAACCATTCGCTCGTGGTGGTCATTTTCTACTCTGGATAGATAGACTACAAATTTTAACAAGACTCACGGTGCCTTCAATAAATGCTTCCAAGAAAGTTCACCGAGCAAAATGCCTCAAAGCCACCTAGAGTCACCGACCTCTAAAAGTATAATCCCAAAATACTAACTTAAACTTAGCAAGGTCAAACAGCTAAGAGAGATGCGCAACATAGACCTATCTACTGTCTCGTGCAGTCAAAGATCTTCAATCCAAGCTTTAAAGTGCCCTCAAGCTCCTCAATAGAATGAACACAAAGATAAAATCACAAGAGTGCTAACTTGAACGTTGTAGTGTCTACTGATAGTTCATCTTCTCAAAACTAGCAGGTAGACACATATATTTCAAAATATCTCTTTGAGTCGAATAATCTGATACTCAGATTATCCGGCTTAAATGTTTCCAATGGTAAAAAGTATAGCCATTGCACATAATTGGATTATCTGACTCACTCGGATCATTCGCCAAGCTCAAATTATCTATGCTTAGTGCAACTTTCCAAGAATACCTCCTCTCGAAATTTGATTCAGGTCATACTCTAACCCACTTGAATCATCTAACTCACATGAAACATCTCAGATCAAGTACTGTCAAATTGATTCGATTCATTTTCTGATCTACTTGGATTATCTAAGTCCCTTTGAATAATTCTTTGTACAATTGATCTGACATATAGTTTGAGTCACTCGGATCATCCGACTCCCGTTGAACTTCAGAAACATGTCTTCTGTAAATTTGATCCGATCAATGCTCCAGGTCACTCGCATTATCTGACTTTCATTGATTTATACTAGACATGCTCACCATTGAATTGATCCAATTAATGATCCAACCTACTCAGATTTCCCAATTTAACTCTAAATTTTCTGACCAAGTATGAAATTTTACAAACACTCTAAATTTGGTACCCACACTTGGTTTCTTGGTTCCCTCTGACTAGATATGAGATAAAGAGATGTAACGTGGATCGCAGTTAGCTACCAAACCTCACCAAACTCAAGCTATTAGCCTTGGACGCCCTTAATAGTACAACCAAAACAAAAACAATATCTATCACTAAAATGATCAAACCTCGACTAGCATAATTAGTCTTGACAAACAAACCTCATCAATCATAAAAAACACTTAATTGAATGAAATTAAGAGTCTAAATGCTTAGACATCTTCCTCTTCTTCCACCTCTCTAATCTCTCACTTCATTATGCAGAGTAAACAATGGCAAAGCAGCGCCAAGCACGTACCACCTGATCGCTTATCATGTGAGGGATATATAGTATGTTAATATACAAGTATTTTGCCGGGTCTAACTGGCTCTTGGAGATACCTAAAAGAGATGGGAGGAATCTTGCCGCGGATAGAGATTGCGAAGAGCGAGGGAGCCATCTCTCTGGTATTTTTTGCTCAATAATTGCGGTGTGACCTGCGTACTTAATTAGTATGTGCATGCCGGACTTGAACAACTTGTTAAGTTTAATTCTCTTAACTTGCTACTGGTAGTTCTTTCGTTTGTTCCAAGCGTTGGCAAATTTATAAGCGCGACAACTCATCGAGCGGTCAGATCAGATGTGCATGCAATACACGTAATTATCTATCTGACGATGCTTGTATCATTCGTGAGTCGGTGATGTAAGCCTATGGCTGGTCTGGTCGGAATTATGAAAAGGATTTGATCGAAAGCGAGGCCTGAATAATGAACAGGAGATGAGCAAGGAATTTGGTGGTATCAGATTATAGTTGGTGGCGTCGGAGGACTAGTAGCACTAGTTTCTGGCTCAGGGAGACTCCAATCGTATTTCTATCTAATCTGCACTTGATTATAAAAGAAGAGGAAGAAAAGGAAGTAAAATGTATTTTAGTTGAGATTTTGCGATCTCGAGTTTGGAGGAGCCAAGGTTAATGGGTTACTCGACCACGTTAGGAGTAGTATCTTAACTTGTTGTGTCAGCTCAGCTGTCAACATGGCTAGCTTGGCCCTCTGAATC
Organism: Guadua angustifolia; assembly: GCA_036346375.1. Lineage (NCBI taxonomy): Eukaryota > Viridiplantae > Streptophyta > Magnoliopsida > Poales > Poaceae > Guadua > Guadua angustifolia. The sequence goes on along the minus strand of CM070518.1, from coordinate 20,376,152 downwards.
CTGTTGGGGTGCAGTAAATTAAAAACATTACTGCTGTATTATCTGATCATAATAAATCTGAAAACAGGAATCAGTGGCGTAGTCAGAATTTTAGACAAGGCTGGTCCAACTAAGAAGAAAAATACAACCGCATAAGCATAAAATACCCTGCGGCTTGTTGTGATCCAAAATCCAAATTCAGTTTTCTACCGCACAAGTACAAGGCACGATCCAAATCCAATTGCCTGACACACAAGCACATGTGCAGAGACGCTGCTGAGCTGCTCAATAACGAAGAACGATTGAAGTATTGAACGAACCAAGAGTGATTTGTGTACGTGGGCTAAAAAATACACGATGGGCTGGAGCATTAGTTGTGCCATGGCACAACTGTGCCAACTACTAGCTACGCCCTGACGGGAACCGAGCACTGCTCGGTTGGTAGGGCGTGGCGTCGACCATCCCGCCCACCGGGCTTGAACCCAGGCAGCCACTCCTTTTTTTTCCGGTGAATGCTAGAATTCCTAACTATTTTTCAAAAAAAAAATCAGAAAACTTAATTGGAAACTGCCATCTTGTGTATTTTTTTTCTCATTCAGAAATGAAGAACACAGACAATACAACCCGGCCTGTTTCAGACCAGCAACTGGAAGCCTGGATTTGATTGGTTGGGATAATTAAGATGCAAGCAGCATGCATCTGCATTGCCCCACAATTACACAAATGCCTGCAGAAGCAACGCTATTGTTTGCCGGGCGACTGCTACCCGAGCAGGGATCCAGTCGAGCTTATTCTCATAATGATTAATATGCCCAGCTCACAAATTAGATTCATGTGCTCGCTTCATTCTCACACCACGTGATTCTCATTCTATCATGCATCTACATGGAGATCGCTGTGATAGAATATCCAACTTGTCATGCAATCCGCATGATTAGGAAATATCATATCAGCAATATGCATGATTAGGATAACAGATTGGTTGTTACCATGTATAAATCATCATTCAATATAAATTCAGATGTCAGCCTATTGAGAGCTGTACACTTCCACAACTTCAATTCCTCTATTCAATCTTCTGTTATGCTGCATTGATATTTTGGTTGTCGCGAGGTTTTGCACAAGAGCATCTGTATTCAGATTGGAGACCACTGGAGATCAGTAATGATTTTTTCCCCTGTATATACTATAGCTAATGATTGGTCCAGTTCTTAAATTGGAGGAGAATCTGTCGCGCTGTTCATCGGAATTGATCGAACTGGAACGGAGTAGAATGTTGTGCGTATGTGATTCATTGTCCTGACACCCAACTGATAAAAGGGTTGGGTTGGAATTGGATGGATGAACCCAACATGGCCGCAGCATACTGTCGCAGTCCACTTTTCCAGCAGCTTTCTTCCCTGATTGCTGATAGCGAGGTGTCACCCTCCTAGCCGCTACCATCAGTAATTGGTTTGAGCCGAAAAGAAGAGATTAACAAACCCTAGTGCTAGAACTCGTCCAAGTACTAGAAGTTGAACCTGTAGTATTCACCCTAAATAAAGTTGGAAGATTTTCCGGATGGAGGGCGTGGCACCTCATCGTTTACCCACAAAAGCGCTCTGAAAATCAGAAATTACGAACGGATCCTTCCACGGTAAATTAGATATCGCGAACGGGTCCTTCTACAGGTTATTTTGTAAAAAAGACCCCATAGTCCGGTTCTTTCGACCCAGGAGATTTAAAAAAATTGAAATCGCAAACAGATCCTTTCGGCAGTTTTTTACGAAAAGGACATTTTGGTTCGGTAAAATCACGGATTTTTCGTGAAATGACCCTAAATAAATGCTGAAAAAGAGTGTGATTACGTTTAGACCGTTCCAGCTATTTTTCGCGAGAAGGACCTTTCGATTTTTTGCAGTCGCGGCCAATTTATAAAAAAACACCATCGAGAAAAACGAAATTGTATTTTTTGCATTAAAAATTCGGGCCAGATTTTTTTGGCGAGCGTGACATCGCGCGTCTCGTGTCCTCCCTCCACCAGCGTCCCTAAAAAAATGTGGTTACGTGTAGGTCGTTTTAGCAGTGTTTTGCGAAAAAAGACCTTTTTGTTTGGCAAAATCGCGAAGATTTCGTGAAAAGGCCCTAAATAAATGCCAAAAAAATGGCGTAATTACGTTTAGATCATTCGAGCTATTTTCTACGAAAAGGACCTTTCGTTTTTGCACAAACATAAACGCGCGCGGCGTGTTACGCCGCGAAAACATTCCTAGTATAAGCCTATATAATGTCTTTACTTTTACCTATTCAAAAAGCTCGGAGATTTTGTACTGCTCCCTTCGTTGCAAAATGAAGGGCATATTTTAAGTACACATATAAACTCCATCAACCTAATCTGCCTCCCTACCTCAGTCTAAACCTCAGAAAATCATCAATCAGGCAGCTTAAACCATATTAATTTCCGTGTATGATTCGAGTTTTGCAGATCTATTAGTTAGTGTTTGGTACACAAACTAGTGTCTAAATTAGCAGAGTAAAGCAAGCTCAAATTTGGATAAGTTGGCAGTCTTCTTCCTTCCGAGTGGTGGCCGGCACGCGTCCTTGCAGAACAGCAGAAGTACGAGAGACTAGTTTCGTCCTTTGATGATTTTTATCTTCCATAAATGGACGAGAGAGTTCGGCTTCCCCTAAAAAAAATTGTAACTTGCAACTGCTAATTAATTAGGATGAGATCTCTAAATTTAAGGTTGAAAAGGAAACAGTTGTTTAGAGCATAACATGAGGAGTCCAGCACTATGAATGGTTCTCCCAAAATTTCTAGCTCAATTATTGTCCCAATTGCACGAATAGCTTATCTCTAGCTAGTTCCCAACATTTTCCAATCAATCTCGTGGAAGGCAAGAAAGATGAAACTCTACCCCCGTAGCTGGAATATTCAGTCGCTGTTGCTAGCTAGCTTCACGGCAAATCGTTGTGCAAGTATATAACCTCGTAAGTCATGCCCAGGAATAGAAGTGGGCATGTAGGCACTAGCTAGGCAGATAAGCACAGTGCGCGCATGCTTGCACGGCATGGTGGGTACTGCTCAGCTGCTAGGGTTTTCCCCCACAGTTGCAGATAAACATAGCTCCTCTGTGCACTGTCCATACGTGTTTCTTTCTCTAGAACTGTTTTCGAGCTTCTGTATTTGTACTGGGTTTATTGGCTATAAACTATTTTTTACCAGGTAAAGCCAGAAAATTTTTGCATGGGTGGTCCATCTAAAAAGGATTAATGTTTTGTGAATCAAAACAAAAATACCGACCCTACATTACTCAAAGGATTTTATATAGAATCTATGCAGGCTAGTGTTAGCGTTGGTTGGTCCTAATTCCGCCGCCGTGTACAGTTGACCGGGGTATTGGGCCGTGCTGTGCTGGCGGCACGGCACGATGGGCTATGGGCTAGAATCGTGTCGTGGTGGTTCAATACGCTATGTCCACTGTGCCGTGTTAACCTAGACACGACCAGTTGTACTGTAGCTCAAGCACCGGCCGTAAGACATTTTCTTTCCCTCTCCGCCACTCTTCTCCGTCTCTCCCTCTCTCTGCCTTTCTCTATCCTACCTGCCACCCCTGTCGCCTCCCATAAGCCCCACCACTCGACTCTTCGTCTCCCTCTCCAGCTCTCCCTCTTGGTCTCTCCATCTCCCTCTCCTCACCACCCCCACTATCTCCCCCTCTCATTCTCCGCCTCCACTACTACCTCCAATCGGTGGAGATCCGGTTGGCACGATGGATCCAGTGTAGGATGGTGGTTGAGATGTAGCATGGGGTGACAAGCGTGGTGGTCTCCCAACCCTCTAGATGTGTGTGCCGGCCACTGATGTGGTGGTGTCGATGGCCGTGTGAAGCAAACGGGAAGGCGGCTGTGCACGACAGAGCGTCAACTCAATGCGCGTACTCGGCGACGGTGAGTAGGTACTCTCCAATTTCTATTCTCCACCTTCTGGAACCTTATTGTCTCCCTTTTCTCTGCATGCAAGAACCGCAACGCCACTAGTCTTAGGGTGAGCCACAATGCGCCTTGTCACGTGCTGTCGTGCCCTGCTTGTTTCGAATCCATCAGGCCTGTTTCGCGCCATGCCAACCCAAGCACGACCCATGTATATGTGTCATACCGTCCATCGCATCCGGCCGTGAGGCCCGGCACAGCCCTACCATTCATGCATGCCGTGTCATATTTTCAGTCATGCCGTGCCTACGGTGCCACAGGCCGGTCCAAAAAAAAAACCGGCCTAGTACGTGCACAGGTCACAGACATGCATCACCAAAAATGGTTTGTCGACGAATGGTTGTATTAGCCTTTGGCGATTGCAGAAGGACGGGCTAGGTGTCACGGACCGCCCTTTTCAGGGGGTGCGTATAATTACCTTTGCAACTACCCAGGATTTTAGCTGCAGGTAACCAAGTGTACATTGCTTGATAAAAGAGCAAATGCGAACCTTTTATAGATTTAAATAAGGGCCTAACGGCGGGTTTTACAAAAGGTGCAAATGGCACCTAATACATTACGTAACACCCACAGAAACGCTTGGCGAGATAGATCAAGGCCTCCAAAACCAAATAACATCGTCATCTCGGTCTTCGAACTCGCCACCTTCAAATGAAATCTAAGGAGGGATTGAAGCAAGGGTGAGTACACAACCGTACTCAACAAACCACACGGAAAATCTGAATATTACATGCGAGGATAAACAAAGGTAGGCATAGGTTTTAAGTATTGTGGATGCAAGTTGGAATCATCCGTTTTCATTTTACGTTTGAAACACAAACCATAAATAGCAATATATAAATCGGGGATTATCTTGCAAAGTTCACCTTCACGACGAGTTTTAAATTATAAAAGCTACAGGCGCAGCGATTCACGTATCACCCTAGATTAACTCCGCTTCATTAACCTAAGCACGGCGATTCGAATACCATTGTTATCACTCTGCAGAGGTGCTCGGCTTTACCCACAAGACATCTCGACCATTAATGCCACGGAATCAACATGCGACTTTTATGCATGCGGCCCGACCGAGATAGTCATAGCATTTCGTTGAACTCCCCTTTTAGCTCCTACCAAGGGATCTCCGAGATCCGCAACATTCAGACCCACCGCCGTCAGGGGAGACTCTTTCGAATGTTGTGGACACCATTTATTGCGAGAACCGGTGAATGATCCATCCATTCCGCTCCGCACTCGATTGCCAAATGATCCATTTTCTATGGAAGCTCTTTCCTGTAGGCATTCCAAAGGGAGGTCCAATGTACTAGGCTACGTTGGACCAAGTCAATGAGATTGGCCGGCCCAACTCGTGGTTGAGCGGGATCTGAAGTTATTTACGTTGCCCAAGACATTGGTCCTTAAGCGCCAAAGACTTGGCCAAATGACATACCACAATCCATTGGTACCAACTGCATTCACCACCACATCTCATCCATTGGCCGTCGCCGGTTGGGGATTGGGCCGGCATCCACCTTCCGTGGTCCGCCCAATGCTGTCCCCCACACCGTAGCAATTTTATAAAAACCCAAAAGAAATCATCTAAGCCAATCCTTCTGAGATTAAGCATTTGTCTAAAAGTAATAGTGGTATAAATTGCTACATCTACGGTGGTTCAATATATTTTGTATCTTAGGGTTAAAAAGGAATTAAGACATAACAACAGGTTTAATATTGGGTTGTATCTAATCATGTCATTCGAAACTACCACATTTTCTAGTTTCGTAAAATAACAAAAATAATGCAATACAAGAAATATATATATACTATAATGGAACTGGGTTCAACATGTTCGAGGAGTGTGGCTTGCCTTGCGAGGTTAGAGGTTCGCCTAATGAGAGTTGGTCGATGTCGTGTCTGGCCTTGAACGGCTCCGATTCCCGATGAGAGCTCCAACGCTCGCTCCTCGCTCGAGATTCGTACAGCGGTTGTTCGACGTTGAATCGGTGAGGCTCGGCGTGAAGGAAACGGCCGTGTGAGCTCGGTTTTAAAGGGTGAAGCGGAGGAGAGGGACGACGGTGGCGGGGTACTTGAGTGTCGAAATGACAAAGACGAGCAGAGGCGGAGTGCGGATTGGCTCAATCTTGGCCATGGCAGCAGAGGGGTGAGACCATCAGTGATTTGGCGAGACGGCGGCGTAGCAGAGCTAGCGTCCGGCGGAGGAGAAAGAGATCGAACGGAGGGAGCATGGGGATAGGGCGAACGGCGTGATGGAATGGGTCGAGTGTGATGGCGCTGGCGCGCAGAGAGTCAGCTTTGCTTGGGATGAGGGCGGCCAAGCAGGCGATGCCATTGGCGGAGGGACCGAGGGCGCGGTCGCGTGGGGAAGAAGCGATGTGGCTTGTGGCGTCGGTGACATGCTGGGTCGGGCGGTGGTGTGGCTGACATCACGGCCCCGTGGAGGAGCGGCCGAGGCCAAGAAGCGGAGAGATGGGTCAGCATGGAGGAAGTTTGGGCGGAAGTGGTCAAGCCGAAAGTGAGGTGGAGGCGAATTCAAAAGGGAAAGCGGGTTTTGGTGTTTGGCCAAAAGCGAAAGGTGATTTATTAAATCCGAAATAATTCAAATAAAATCCAAGAAAAACAGGGAAAATTCAATTAAAAACAATAAACCCATTTTTGAAAATTTTGGGGTGTTTCACTAGGCAGGTAACTAAACCCTACACGAGACGAGTAATCAAATATACACATCACATCTTATGATGTAGCAAATCAAGTCAAAGAATGGGATGAATAATCAGACCAAATTGCTGATTTAAAACGACAGTTTGGATGGAGATGGCATGCATTGTTAGGTCGTAAGCTAGCCATCTTTAGGGTTTGGGGCCTGTATATTCTCTCACTACAAAAATAAACTGCCCACTGATGACGTACGTTCACCAATCTTATGATACTCGTATATACTACCGTTTTCCTAGTGCTGCTGGCCATGGATCCTTCCGTAACATCATGAAAATTTTAAGAACGGACAAAATAACAATTTAAAATTTAAAAATAAGAAAATAAATTTTTTTAATGAAACTAAGTTTTTAATTTAAATTTCTACCTTTTTCCTTATTTCTTTGAATTTTTAGTTTTTAGGAACGAACGTTTGTATTATTGAAATCCTTTTTTCCAAAATAAACAAAATATGAAATTGAGTTTGGATTGTGATTTTATTTTGAATTTCCGTATTTTCTGAATTCATGCTGGATTTTTTGTCTTTAAGAAAACCATTTTCATTGTTGGATTTCTCTTTTCCAAATATGAATTAAAGCCCAAAATAATATGAAGATAAAATCTCAAGAAAATTTATTTAAATCTTAATACTTCTAAAAATTATCACAAGAGGTCCCAAAATAATTTGAATATATTTAATACCTCAAGAAAATAAAAAATTAAACTAAGAATCTGAACCTTGTCGAATATGTTTAAAAATATAAAGACATGATAATTCTCTAATATTTTTATGGAACCTTTTATAGACTCTAGGAAACTAGAATAAAATTTTTTAAAGGAAATTGAACATATTTAATAAACATGTAAAATCAAAAACAGTGATAGGTGGATGAGAACAGTACCCTTGTCGGAATTTATTAAAAATATACAAGTTAGATATACAAATGGAGTTTTGGAGTAAACACTACCACAAGAACTGGAGAGGTGAAAGCTGCAGTAGAATTCAATGCAAAAACCATTAATTGAATGTATACTTGATCATATATCGACTCCCATCAATTCACACACGCGAGATACTTCCATACTTTTCTTTTTGATAGCTACATAAATATTAAAATATAAATGAATGGTAGATAATAAATATTTATCCTTTCACTTATTTTAAGATTTATACAACTCGTATACTTGTACTGATTAGCAGTTAGCAACTACTGTAACTGTCCTGTCATATCACCCATTTGCATTACATATGAAGTGTTGTGTCACTTCTAATCTGCTCGTAGTTGCCATAATATATATGGAACAACCCGAGGGCCGGGAACTCGAAAATGCGTACACCCTGAGAGAGAAACTCGAAGATGTAAACGAATAAGCTTAATAATTAGCGAAGCTGAAAATGGCTGCAACTATTATACATATATATATTTATATTCTGAGAGAAGACTTGAAGATGTAAATTAACGTCCTGTGGGAGCTCGAAAAGTTGTTGGCAAAATTAAATGTGACCAGGGAACTCGAAAATGTAGGCATACACGCATGCAATTAAAATTACTGCTTGTGACGTTTCACAGCTTAAATTGTTTAAATTTGTTCTTGGTGAAACCTTCGGCAGACTCGGTCAGGCACGCAGCAATGGAGGTGATAAATATTTTATGTTGTGTTGACACGTCTGAAGAGTATTTTTAGGGCGTGCGCTGTCGTCAAAACAGGGTCGATCGATCGATGGATCTCTTCGCCTGTCGTCAAACGTCCCAACAGGTAGCAGGCAACGAAAATAAAAGTTGGATGTGGTGAACAGGTGAAAGACAGCAATCTTAGAGCAAGGTAGTTCTTCTATGTCTGCATATATGTTCATTGCTCGATCCATATGGATGTAATTAATTAGCTTTTATAGAACCAGCTCCCAGAATTTCACAACAAAATTCTTTACCCTGCAGCACGAATGAAGTACCTAGTTCTTGCTGCATGCATCTGGCCATCTGGGCTAGCTAGCTAACTCATCTGCAAACCTAGCTAGCTGATTAATTATACAATAATACAATAATCAAGCTTAAGCTCACTTTTCAGAAGGCAGAGGAAGAATTTTGCTAGGAGCTGGATCTTATGGGGACCACTTGTGGGGAACGGGAACTTTTGCTGGATCTACCTTTGTTCATGTGATCTGTAGATAGAGTAGTTGATCTAGTTACTTAATTGGCCAATGGCGTGAAGTTCTCACAGGTGTGTTCGCTTTGTTTTGATCCCTGTAACTGTAAGAGCTTATTTTCTGTGATTAGCCTGGGATGGGCGAGCTAGCTGCTAATGCTAGGAGACCACACCCACCAGTAGCAGTCCGAAAATGCAGTAGTACTTGTTGCCTTCACCAACAGACAACAGCGGTGAGGTGATCCACATACACTCTGGCTGCTATCCTGGCTGGCTGGATGGGCCGCACCTGACCAGCAACCTGCTGCAAATGTACGTATGATTCCATCTTTACAGTGTAAAGGATTGTCGAGAGACCAGGTGATCCATATCTCCATCAAATCAATTTTACAAAAAAGTCCTTCTATTTCTTCGAATTACGGATAGGTCCTTCGCAATTTTTTTGTGAGCGGAAGATTTTTTTTCCTTAATCGCGTTTGAGTCCTCGTATGTGTTTCTGAAAAAACCTCCGTTAAATTCAAATCGCGAACAAGGCCTTTTCTAATTTTTCGGGATAGCTAAACTGTCCAAAAATAACAAACAGGAGCTCCTTACGCCAGATCCTTTCTCTGTTTTCCCGAAAAAATACGTTTTGCTTCTCTCAACGGATTTTTAAGAAACGGAATCAAAAAAAAAAATTGTGCGGTGACCAAAAACCAGATTCTCAAGATTTATAGTGATTAATGGATTAGCCTTTAATTGGCCAGCAACCTTTTAAAACGAAATACATAAAAATGGCGACTTTTCTTTTAAAAAAACAAAAAAGCACAGATTCAACCGCAATTTTCTAAAAGAAACACATATCGACAAAAAAAACACAGATTCGTCGAAGGTTTATAACAACTTATGGATTTGCCAACGAGTCATAACCGCGGGTTTTTTAGAAAAAAAAACGTAGATTCGTCGAAAGATTTATACTAACCCATAGATTCGCCGACGGGTCCTAACGACTCATTTTTTTAACAAACACAAAAAACAAAAAAACGATCAAATATCCCGAAATGCGTAAAAAAAACAACCACGGTTTTCTAAAAAAAACACAGATTCGTCGAAGGTTTATAGTAACCCGTAGATTAAACGCGGATTCGTCGAAGGTTTGTAATAGCCCATAGATTCGCCAGCGGGTCCTACCGACCTATTTTATTTAAAAATTACGGAAATCGAAAATTCGACAAAATTTATCAGATTTTTTCCAAAAAAAACGGACTAGAATTTGTGCGGCGCGGCGTAGCGCGCTATACAACCTAGTACCTTATATTATGCTGGGAGGAATTGGCGCCCTTCCAACCTGCCACCTCAGTGAAATACCTTATATTATACTCGGAGAAACTGGGGCCCTTGAGCCCCCCTTTTGAAAAGCCCTTTGGAAAATTTCAAACTGCCAAAAAAACAAATTTATGTTTATGTCTCTTGTTCAGGTCCTTCTAGCGGTTTTTAGCATAATGGATCTGAAAAAAACAAACAATATGTTTAGGTCCCAAGAAATCGGTTTTTAGAAAAACGAAATTACATTTAGATTCCTTCGTGGTTTTCTCCTAAAAACTATAGATTCACCGATGATTTATAGCCGTCCATAGATTCTCCGACGGAACCTAGTGACCTATTTGCCGATGGTTTATATCATTCCATAGATTCGCCGACGGGTCCTAGTGACATATTTTTTTTAAAAAAATAAGAAAACTGAAATTACGAAAAAAGTAATCCACGGATTCGCCAATAGTTTCTAGTAGGCTGTTTTTCTAAAAAAAAGAAAACAAAATTACGCGGTTTTTTCCAAAAATATCTGTTGGACCAAATTTCGCGCGGCGCAGCGTCACACGACCAAAATTTCCAACTTCACATGGCACATCGTCACACGACAAAATTCCGCATGACGTAGCATAGCGCGTAACACTGGCTAGTTCCTCTCAAACATTATCCACTCTGGTGTTTGTACTGGGATCAGCTAGACCCGAACATTATTGTACACTGCAACTAAGTTCTCACGTGATCCATGCTCCGTACAGATGATAGGACAAGTCCATATAACACCTTAAATTTCCGTTGAAAGTTCATCTAGCATTCTGAACTATAAAACCATATATTTTATCCTCCAAATTTTGCAGTCCGGTTCAAAAAACACCTGACCCGAATTCGTACAATGATATTGTTCGTGTAGTATAATGAGTAAGTGGTTTTTCCCTATAGGATGGCAAGCTGGCCAAGTTAGACCAATGCTAGGTGGGGTTTATATGGGCTTCTTCTTCGCCGAACTCCCATTCGTGCTTCTATGATTGTTGGCCCCTGTAACACCCTCTCTCTATTTCGATTTAGAAGAGAAACCCTTGTAAGCCCTATCTACCATTCACTTGAATTTACGTAACATGTCATCCTACATAACAAAATTGTCCACTTATCGTGCTACGTGGACAATGCTACTATATAAAACCGGATTAGGGTGCTATTTAAACCAGATTGCAAAAAGTTCGGAGGTTAAATATCTGTTCACAGTTCAGAGTAGCGGTTCACAGTTCAGAGTAGCGGACGGACTTTCGAGCACAATTTGAGATATTATATTGACTTTTTCCTAAAATATACGAGTGTAACGGAAGTATTCGAAATTAAGATCCTGTGGGGCCAGATGGATGGTGAATTGGTGATACACATTATCATGTACCCTGCTGCTGCCCCAAGCAAAGCTGGTTCATTATTCGTTCCTCCTGAACTGAGCTAGGCTTAGATTAATGGAGGAATATCCTGGCACGGTGGGGCCTGACAGGAACCAGTCGAGGTCGCCACACGCTGGAATAGGTGATAACGAGACTCAGGGTCTGTTTGTTTATATTTTCTAAAAGTTCGATTCGATTAATGACGATTCTTCCAAAAGCTAGAATCCAAAAGCACGATGAAGTGGATCGTGGATTCTAGTGTATATGGGTGGCTGATTCGAGAATCGGATTCTAGAATCGGTACATTTGTTTTGATTCATCAAAACAAACAAACAGGTGAGCCATCCACGGTGGATCGGTGGATTCCGAGAGTTGCAATGTCAACGCGTGTCATTCTTGGAGCTATAGCTAGCGGCTGCCAGTCCGTCCATGCGAAATGGACACCTTCATTTGTCTCACGGCTCTTTGAGAGGAAGAAACATACGTGGGCGCAGACCACTTGCATGCTACTATTCAATACAGTAGTGCGTCTAAATCATATTACATACTATTATCTTTAACGTACAACTCTACTTCTAATGATGAAAATACAATTGTATTTGTTATATAATTCTATTTATATATAATATACAACTCTACTACCAATTATTAAAAAACAAGTGTATTTGTTATATATGATTAATCTGTATGTATATATATGTGTTTATGTATGTATGTATGTATGGAAGCTAGCTAGGAGCAGATCCAAATTTCGCAAACAAGATGTTGGATTCATCTTTTTGTCATTTTGAGACATCCAATTTTTTTTAGGGAAAAAAAAGATACAAGGGGTTTTTCGCAAAGAAACCAAGGGTGACACCTGGATGGCCTCAGCATCCGGCTATCCCATGCGCCATTATATGGAGTATATAATACTAACCTAAAGTGGAACCTTCTGTTCCCGCTAATATACGGCAATAGCTCGCCCCCAGTGAGTTGAGTTTGTACTGAATTTAACGTTCCACCGTCCAGTGCGAGACACCGAAATGTACCTTCTCACTTTTTGACCGACCACGTATGACAGGCAATAATAACACCTTTTAATCCTCCACTAATTCCACTCACCCAACAAACTAAGTCAATAATTACACTATGTATGTAAATAAAAACAACTAGTGATATACAAAGCATCTCCTTTATTTTAAGGACAAAAAATTTCACCATAATCTAAAAAATCCTAGAAATTCTCATATTAATTGAAAGAAAAGGAAAAGGATGTCCACCACTTATTTTGATGGGCCAGATAACAAGGATGCAAATTAATCAAATATATATATAAGAAGCTGAAATGGGGTACCATGATTTCAAATGCCTGAATTCAAGCTATATTTGAGTATATTTTTTAAAAATTTCAGTTTTAGGGTATATACCCATCTATAACAATTCAAATGAAACACATAGCGTTGAAAAAATATACTTGAATTTAAAGATTTTGAACGAGTTTGGATCACATGCTTTGCTGATTTATATATAAAATCAACATACACATACAAGCAAACTATCATCAAAAAGGGAAACCCGAGTTTGAATTTCAGTTCAAACTTGTTTGAACTAATCAGTAAAATAGTTAAACTCAGCATACTAAAAATTTTAAAAAAAATCTCATGAAAATATATAGAGAATATCCTTTTTAGATCATCGTGCCTGAGAACCATGTATGGTGCCCTAGATGATTATTATTATTATTATTATTATATACACACACATAGTATAAGACAGTAAATGTGTTCACCCAACAAGCTAAGTCAATAATTGTGCAATTAATTACCGAGTGCCATAGTCATGGGAAAGAATTCAAAGAGGAGATACTGATTCCCCCACATAACACACTGATTACGATTAATTAATATCGCCCATAGGGGTGGGCATTAATTTACCGAAACCGAAAAACCGAATTGAACCAAACCGAAAAATCAGTTTTTTCAATTTTCGGTTCGGTTTTAATTCTGTCGCTATTCGGTAAACGGTTTTCGGTTTGGTTTTTCGATCTGACGAACCGAATAACCAAACACCGATTCACACGTAGCATACTAGCACCGATTCTGATTCACCAGCGTCCAACGCCAACCGGCCCAACCCAGCAAGTCAGCAACCCTAGATCCAGATCGAGGCATGGCATCGAGCTCGAGTGCTCGACCATTCTAGCGATTCGCCGATTCCGGTGGCCTGAGGCTCCTCCCTTGGTGCCGGCGAGGCGGCGACCCGGCGTTCCTCCCTTGAGCTGAGCTCCCAGACGGGCGATGGCCGAAGAGTACACCCAGTTCTCTCGACGCCACCTCCCTCGCGGTGCCGCGGCGACGGCGCCACCTGCCCTCCTCCGGTCCTCCCTGGCTCCCTCGAGTAGTCGAGCTCTCCCGAGCCCCTAGCCCCCAACGGCCCACGGCTGACGCCTCCTTTGACTCGCCGGGGAGCTCCTCCGACTTCACCAGGCGCATCAAGCGAGCCTGCTATTTCAGTGATTTGTGTATTTCTTCATCAAAACCATGGTTAAAGCAAAAGCAAATGTAGTTCACTTTGCAAAACGAACAAAATTGAGTGTGCTTTTGTTCGACAACAAATAAACTGAGTAGTATTGAGGGTCAACGTGTTCTGCAACATCTAGTGCATCCAGGAAAATAGCTTGAAAAGCAGGCCAATTTGATCTGACAAAACTCTATAAGTATGATAGGTAGTTCACTGTTAGTGCCAAAACTGGCCAGTTTAGTATTACTAGATATAGTAGCGTGCTATTGCACGTCGTGCTATGTGGACGTGAAAATAGGGACGGGATGTAGGTAAGGTAGTAAAGATGTATATAAGCGTTAAGCCAAATATACGCATAGGTGAAGCATTGATTGTGTGGAGAAGGTGCTTACGGTGTCCATAGGGTGACAGGCGTGATCAGCTTGGTGATAACGGCAGTGCGCTGAGGCCTCCGAGCCCAGGCGCTATTATATAGTAGATATGTATAAACTAGGCTGAGTTGCACGCGATGCCACGCCGGCGAAAAAATCTGACCTAAATTTTTCTGTAAAAAATACGTAATCCTAGTCTATTGTGTCGAAAGAACCAACGCTCGTCTTTGAATTTATGGAATTACGGGTATTTTTTGCAAAACAACCAAATGAAGGACTTGTTCGTGATCTCAGAAATATCTCTTTCGATTTAATTATTTGGAAAACATTGGAGACCGAAATAAAAACCGAGATGGGAAAATAGTCTAGAGGAAAAATGGCGGAAAATTATTAGAGATGACAACCTTCTTTTGTCGAGCCTAACACTCTACGTGTTCACCGAGTAATCATACATGTTTAAAAAAATATCAGAGATCGAGATGGAAAATCGAGTCGGGGAAAAAGTCTAGAGATAGAGCTGCACACATATTTCTAGTGATGAAAACATTTTTTCCGGAAAAAACGGAGAAATGACCTAAACGTAAGGAGCAAGGACCTATATGTTACGTTTTTAGACCTGTCCGCTATCCTAAAAAATAAGAAAAGGGTTTGCTCGCTATTTAAATTTAACGTGAGTTTTTTTCCGTAAAATAGCGTGCGAGGGACCCAAACGCGAATCAGGAAAAAAAATCTTCCCCTCACAAAAAATCACGGAGGACCTATTCGTAATCTACAGGGATCTATCCGTAATTTCAAGAAATAGAGGGGCTTTTTCGCGAAATCGCGTAGGGTGACAGGTGGTATGGCTCTGCTTCCGGCAATTCCAGGGGCTGTAATGTGTGTTATATACTTGAGGAAACAGAGACTATTTCAGCACTCTTTTGGTACGATTGGGTCTGCCATCCAATTCTACGTCATTGTTAATTGAGTTTCATTTGTACACTCAACTTTTTCAGAAGCTTACTTCGACCTTCCTCATATCTAAGATTCAACTAAAGGTTAGGATGGACATTTGTTGGGCCTGTTTAATCTTCAACTGAGACTCCGATACATTCCATCAGACAATAAGAATGCCATTTCTTCTAATTCGGTTAACCGAATAACCGAACCGAATTAATTTTGTTCGGTTTCTACAGCTATTCAGTTTGGTTTCGGTTTTAAAACTCAAAACCGAATTTTTAAAAACCGAATGAACCGAACCTAAAAAAACCGAATCCCAGGCCTAATCGCCCAGTTAGCCAGCTGCATGACCTGGTAAAGTTGAGCAAAGCAAAGGAGGATCTCTCCGATCCGGGCCTGCCCGAATCCCGATGGAAAGATCCACCAGTATTCGCCTATAAAAGGGCCCCCCACGGCGAGCAAGCAGGCAGCGTCTTGGTAGCGAGCGAGCAAGCCACCCCCACCACCACCAACCCGAGCTCGAGCCTCCTCGTCTCGACGTCTCCGCACCACCTGTCCCGGCCGTCTGCTCGGTTCATCTTGCCATCCCGCCCGGCACGAGCGAGAGACTTGATCTTGAGGAAGAGATGGCCATGGTGCTGCCGGAGACCTCGGTGGAGGGCAAGGCCCTCACGGACGCCTGGGACTACAAGGGCCGCCCCGCCGCCCGCGTCGCCACCGGCGGCTGGGCATGCGCCGCCATGATCCTAGGTATATATATTTACCGGACGGCCCGCCATTTCACTGTTGTTCGTATGAGACGAGGCTGCTGATAGTGGTTTTTGGTTTTGGTGTGCGTGGAAGGCGCGGAGCTGTTCGAGCGGATGACGACGCTGGGCATCGCGGTGAACCTGGTGCCGTACATGACCGGCACCATGCACCTCGGCAATGCCGCCGCCGCCAACACCGTCACTAACTTCATCGGCACGTCCTTCATGCTCTGCCTTCTCGGCGGCTTCATCGCTGACACATACCTCGGCCGCTACCTCACCATAGCCATATTCGAGGCCGTCCAAGCCATGGTCAGTTCGTCCATTCCACCCGTAGCCCTGCAAACACTCCGCATGCGTACGTGATACATGTAGTGCGAACACGTGTTGATCGTTGCGGTACGTGACCGAGTGCAGGGCGTGATGATACTGACGATCTCGACGGCGGCGCCGGGGCTGCGGCCGCCGCCGTGCACGGACCCGAAGGGGGAGAGCCCCGACTGCGTGTCGGCGAACGGGACGCAGCTCGGCGTGCTGTACCTGGGGCTCTACCTGACGGCGCTCGGGACGGGCGGGCTCAAGTCGAGCGTGTCGGGCTTCGGGTCCGACCAGTTCGACGAAACCGACGACAGCGAGCGCAAGAAGATGATGCGCTTCTTCAACTGGTTCTACTTCTTCGTCAGCATCGGCGCGCTCCTCGCGGTCACCGTGCTGGTGTACGTGCAGGACAACATCGGCCGGCGCTGGGGCTACGGCATCTGCGCCGTCGGCATCCTCTCAGGGCTCGTCGTGTTCCTGTCCGGCACCAGGAAGTACCGGTTCAAGAAGCTGGTCGGCAGCCCGCTGACGCAGGTCGCCTCCGTGATGGCCGCCGCCTGGAGCAAGCGTGCCCTGCCGCTGCCGTCCGAACCGGACATGCTCTACGACGTCGACGACGCGGCCGCCGCCGGCGAGGACGTCAAGGGCAAGAAGAGTCTGCCGCACAGCAAGCAATGCCGGTAAGCAATCGAATAAGCTCGCGTCCGTAAATACTGCTCCCTCTTGTCACATATTGTTATCCTTTTGAATATAGGTACGGTCTCTAAAACATTTATTTGTTCACTATTTTTTAATACAATATATTTATAAAATTTAATGAAATTATAATATTAGAAAAGTATTTTTTGAAACAAATTTTTATATATCTAATTTAAATATTTAAAATATATTAATAGTCAAAGTTTTAAATGTTGGATAGTAAATAGGTCCAAAACGGTAACTATGTATATTTGGAGGACTGCAATCCTGGACTTTTGTTCTTTAATTTGTCAGTGGTAATCACTACTAGGCAGTAACATCAATACAGTATCCTGCACTCTTGTTCTTTAAATGTCCGAGGGGCAATCATTAGGGGTATACAATATTCTAGTCCACTCCAACATTGGCATCCTCATCCATCAGTTCCACGAAAAGTAATTTCTTTCGCAAAGACTTCAGTTCGGACATCCGAACTTTTAATTTTGAACATATTATAATATTTTTTTCTAACTCGTGCAACATTTCTTTACACCGCGTGAAACATTTTCTTTCAATAAACAGTGAAATGCGCTACAGTAAACAGATGTTGCAAGTGTCGGCAAAAAATGTTGCAAGCGTAGGATAAGAATGTTGCAAGAGGCGTCCGATAGGATGAACAGTAATCAAACGTCTGAGCGCAAGTTTCTCCTTTTTTTTTTTTGGCAAAACCAACTCTTTGTAGCTGGCATTGCGGGTGGCTCTAACAGATTCTAAAATTTATATTAAAATAGTAACACTTTATTTTTAAAATTTTTGGTATTTTCTGATACTATCTCAATCTAAATTTTAGTACCTCCTAGAGATAATAAAATGCCTTTCACAAAGAAGTGATGACTTTTCTAATCCCATTGTCTCTTTTTTCAAACATAACCCTCTCTCGAGGCAAATTACAAATCTAGCCCTCCACTGTGTTTCCATACTCCCCTGCCATAGAAGGCAGCCTTCTGCGCTCGCCAGCCACGGCAAGCTAACTCCCTGGCCTCCCGTGCCCCACTACCGCGGCAACACGTGCTCCCGCGCTAGCCGGCCAGCACTCGTCGTGTGTCGCGCTTGCCCGCTCCTAAAGCACGGTAGGCCAGCTCCTTCATAGTAGGGAAGCACAATAACACGATGAAAAAGACTAGATTTGTAATTTATCTCGAAAGTCGGAAGAGGGTTAGATTTGGAAAACAGAGACAAGTGGTTTAGAAGTCATATTCCTATATGCAAGTCTCTACGTTGAAAGAGCTATAGCTATCTACTACGCTGGATTTATACTCCGCGGGTTAGCAACGCTTCATGCATGGCTAATTAAGTCAGCGCAGTCTCAAAATTTTAGTAATCCAGAAGTTAATATTAGGACAAGGGCACGTGTTAGGTGCTCGTCACAAGACTTCTGTGCCTGCTACTGAAGCCCTAGCTATGGTAGTTAGTACACACATTGCAGGGCGTAGTGCTGGTGATTGGTGAGGCAGCCAATAGTGCAGAGTCAGGCAGGCATGCGCGTACGTACGTATACATGTACGTACACGACAGCGTGACAAAGTACGTACTTTTGCAATGGTCTAGCACAGCAACGGATCTAGAACTAAGGATGTATTTGATAGCTAGGCATCAGTTCTATCTAATCTATAGAGCTGAAATTGTAAGTACGTTAAGAATATATTTAGGATGTACTCCAACCTCCTCTTTCTACCTCTAATCTCCATGATCTACGTCGATCTATCGTACCCTATAAAGAGCTAGCCATGGTGCTAGAGATATCAACGGTGCCCTCCAACAGAGCATCACTACTACAGATCAGACCTTCCATACCGGCTCATCATCCGGTTGAATTTGAACCCGTCTTGATGAGGGCTTCATCAGTTTATTGGCTACAGATCGTGGGTTAAGATCGCGTTAATAACCGAACCGATCGATGTTCTCATCGCATCGGTCGGTTAGTTTCCGCAATAAAAATACCACCTTTAGTACGGTTAAGTAACAACCGATCGATGAAACATCGATCGTTCGTTACTAACCGAACGATCGTCTCGTCTGAGGAAAGTTCAAAAGGAATGCATATCCTATGTATATCGATCGCGATGGTGGGTGGGTTGGTTAGAAGGGTGGTCAGAGTCACGAGGTTCCGTTGAGACTTGGGTTCGCCATATTTTTAGACACCGTAGGAGAGCTTTAGTCGGTTGAGCGACAATACCAAAGCCCGACCTTTACCCGGATGTTCGTTCCTATGGAGAATCGACTAAAACCCGTTGCTAACCGACTAAAGGCCATTTCCCTGGTAGTGCATGTGCACGTGGACCAGCACGTACTGCTTCGTAGCCGATCATTTCGACACGAGATGGCCCCCACAAAGACACGGACACGATGTGGAGTGACATTCTACATAGCCATCGTTGCAGGCCATGGGAGATCGATCGATCCAACGGTCGGATTGGATCGGTCTCTCCCTCCGGCCGTCCGGCGCCTATCCGCCACTTGTCCTACTACCGTCAACGTATTATCTGGATAGTATCAATATTTAAATTTTTAAAAATTTCGAAGATCTGATAATCATCTGAAAATTTTATGAGAACATCTCTATTGTGTCGGAAAACTTCAAAAAAAATTTCAAAATTTTTTGACATTATTTGAACCATTTTTTTATCAGTGTAATTTTGCCGAAATTTCGGTAACAACAAAACCGGATTTGAATTTTTTTTAATTTTGAATGGATTTTGTCTGAAATGCCAAAATTTCAGATTTTGGCCAACGGCGAAATTTTGTCTAAAACGAAATTCGAATCTTTGGTAAGAAGAACAAACACGAAGAAAAGTTGAGCACTGAGGAAGAAAAGGACGCCGAATGTCTGTCTGCAGGGCAAAGTGGCAACTAACTAGCCATCGAATGTTTGATAAGACTAACCAGAGAACTGAATCACTCCACATAGCATATAAACCTAACAGGGATTGATCAGCGGGCGATCAAATTAATGGAACCCCCGGTTTATGTTCCAAATGGACGTCGTAGCTATCCCTATCAGCCAGATACTCCACTCACAAGCTAGCCGCAGAGTGAGCAGCGGAGGCGAAACCAGACCGAACAAGCTGCCTCCTTTCCTCTGCATTTTTTGACCTGACATATCAAGAGCTACGGACTATAGAGACACATGTGCAACGACTAACAGCGGTCAGTGGTGCGCCACAACGTAGTGTCGACTTGCTAGCCACCTAACCACACTCTGCAGCCGCACACCAACATCAGACCATCATCGTATCGACACAAAACAGACCATGTGTAGAGCACACAGCTTGCCCTTTTGCCTCGGTCGACTTTATTAATTAGCCATTTCAGCTGCATTATGCAGGAGTTGACCACTGGGCGAGGTAACGCCTCTCCCAGGTGACAGATGGTGAGAAATTGTAGAGTAGTAAGTATATGTCAGGCTCCACAAATCAAATCTAATTATTGATTTGTTAAGTTATTCATAGCACTCTAGCTTACTGCTCTATTTTGGCAGAGCTCTAAATTCCAGCTCTACCTCAGATCTGAAGCTTGTAGGAAGTGAATTAAGTTTATATTTTTAGTCTAAAATGTAAACAAGATGACCCAACTAAACACTCTTAATGTATCCACAGCTTCAGCTCTATAAATTTCCGGAGTTAGGAATACCCTATTCCACTAACTCCACGGATTTTGGTAGAGTTGGAACTGTGCCAAACACCCTCTAACTAATCCGATTTTTTTTTTTTAAAGGCAACTAATCCGATTTATTGGATCGAAAAGAATAAACTTCCATATTCATAGTGCTCTAGATGATACGATGCTTCGCAGTTGCATACAAAGACCGACCCATCCTAAGCTAGTCAGTCTCCCACCAATTGCTTCGTCTTGTAGAAACCAGAAACGTCTAGGAAAGTTCGATAGCTTAGCTCTTTGAAAGTTTGCGCGCTTTAATTTGGCCGGCCGTTGCCTGCCTGCCCACGGGTCGAGCTACCCAATCACACGCTGGTTTACAAGATTAATTACTAGTTCGTAGGCTCACGGCCACGGCCAAAGGTCGCTTGCTAACAACTTATCCCAGACAGGACATGCCAGAGTCGCCATGCGTACGTGCATCAGCATTATTTGGTGCAGCTGGTGACCTAATGCGGTTGATGACACGTTTTGTACTTTTATTCCACTTGGCTCATTCATCGCCTCATCCAGAGGGCCATGCATCCATGCATCTCGACCTCCAAGTCCAAGTGAAAATCATAGCTATTCACGAGTAAGGTTTGGCCGGTCACGTGTGCGTGCTCACGAGTCGCGCACACTGATCGACATACTGAAGTCACCCACGTACGCTAGCTCAAAAGTACACTTTAATAATGCAGAGTTTGTGTGTGCGTGTGGGGTAAAAAGAAGGGGTTAGCAATTCTTGGGTTAGCGTCTTAGCGCGATGATGTGCAAAAGTAGCTTTAGTTCTGAGCCATCATATTAGTCAAAGATTCTAAGTAAGGCCGGCAGCACGCAAAGGTCGTTTCAGTTTTTTTTTTCTAGCGATACTGAGCTGTAACTTGCCACTGGAAATGTTGCTTTCCCTGAATATTCTACTTGGCTGTAACTTGCCACTGGGAACGTTGCTTTCCCTGAATATTCTACTTGACTAATTGTTGCGAGGGAAGTTCAGAGTTCGTAAACAACATGTGCTTGTACGTTCCAAATAGATGATGAGAACATTGATCGGCGCACTAGCTACTGCACCGCACCAACATGATAATATACATACTACTTTGGGGTAATAAGAACATTACGATTAACTACATAGTAAACGTAAGCACTGACAGCAACTAGTATGGCTACGGAAAACATTTCTGCGAGATTAGGACTCTGTTTGGTATAGTTCCAGATCACAGCTCCATCTGAGACTTAAAATTTGTAGGCTAAAATAAGGTAAATTAAGTATATATTTTTAGTCTAAAATGTAAATAAGATGATCCATCTAAATACTCTTAATGTATCAAGAGCATTGTAATTCGTGCCGGGCTTAATTAAGGTTTGTCGTACGTGCATGCAGATTCCTTGACCACGCGGCCATCGTCGACCGCGCGGCTGCGGAGTCGCCGGCCACGGCGAGCAAGTGGACGCTGTGCACGCGGACGGACGTGGAGGAGGTGAAGCAGGTGGTGCGGATGCTGCCCATCTGGGCGACCACCATCATGTTCTGGACCATCCACGCGCAGATGACCACCTTCTCCGTGGCCCAGGCGTCCCTCATGGACCGCGGCGTCGGCGGCTCCGGCTTCCTCATCCCCGCCGGCTCCCTCACAGTCTTCCTCATCGGATCCATCCTCCTCACCGTCCCCTTCTACGACCGCCTCGTCGTGCCCGTGGCGCGCCGCCTCACGGGCAACCCGCAAGGCCTCACCCCGCTCCAGCGCGTCTTCGTCGGCCTCTTCCTGTCCATTGCCGGCATGGCGGTCGCCGCGCTAGTCGAGCGCCACCGCCTCACCTCGTCCTGGCAAGGGGTCACGCTCACCGTGTTCTTGCTCATGCCGCAGTTCGTGCTCGTCGGCGCCGGGGAGGCGTTCACTTACATGGGCCAGCTCGACTTCTTCCTGCGCGAGTGCCCCAAGGGCATGAAAACCATGAGCACAGGGCTGTTCCTCAGCACCTGCGCGCTCGGCTTCTTCTTCAGCACGGTGCTCGTGACCATCGTGCACATGATCACGGGGCACGGCCCGAGCGGCGGCGGGTGGCTCGCCGACAACCTCAACAAGGGGCGGCTCGATTACTTCTACTGGCTGCTCGCCGTGCTCAGCGCCATCAACCTATGCTTCTTCACGGCCGCGGCCAGGGGGTACGTCTACAAGGAGAAGCGCCTGGCCGAAGCCGGCATCGAGCTCGCCGACGAGGAGGCCATGGTCGTCGGCCACTGATGCATGCATGCGTCGATCCTTTTATAACTTGCACGCTTTTCTCCTTCTTTTCTCGTGTGTCTTGACTTGTTTTTGCGTGTATTCGGTGGGGTATGCATGATGTATTTTGGCAAGGTATAATCCCGTCGTACTTGGAGCTAATGTTTTACGTGATGATACGTAAAGAAAATAGGAGGAGGATGAAAAGGCACGGCGTAATGGGTGCCAAATAGTGCATAGCTAGGAGGCTTTGCTACCAAAGTAAATTCTAAAGGAAGTGTCAAATACTTTGTACATCCTATACTCAGTGTGCAGCCACGCAGGATCGATCGAGGAAGTTCCTGTCGGTTTAAGGCACATTCTGATCAATAAAAAAGTCATTTTGTTTATGATGCCACAAACATATATATATAAACACATTTCCAGATGTGTTTATATATATTCCATACTTCCAAGAGTGCGTACTCTCACCTCTAGTATACCATTTAAATGATATTATTATACCCTTTTATCCTTTTGAGTATACTCTAATACTGATTATAGGATACTCCAAAATAAGTTCCATGAAAAATTTCATTAAAGTCCACCTTTTTTAGCATAATTTGGTTATATATTCCTTTTACATATATAAAAGGGTATATAGTAAAAAATAAAGGGTTTCAATAAATTTTTTTCAACCATATCGCATTGGAGTATCTTAGAATTATTATTAGAGTATACCGAAAGTGATAAAAAAGCATAACACTTTCGTTTAAATTGATATTGAAGGTGAGAGTATGTACTCCTGAGAGTAGAAAAAGACTTCCATATATATATATATATATATATATATATATATGTGTGTGTGTGTGTGTGTGTGTGTGTGTGTGTGTGTAGGAAGCCCGGAGAGGCGAGGTGAGAAAGGCCTAAAGGCTAATCAAAGAACATGATATACTCCTCCGTCTAAAAATATAAAACGTATTTTGATTTTGCACAAGGATTAAAATTACGTTGAAATTAAGAAATATATAAGAGAAAATGACTTAGATGCCCTTACTTAATTGTCTTGGAAGATAAGAAATAATACTTTGCATAGGTGGTAATGAATAAATGTATATGGTTAAGGGAGAATAAATACGGGTATAGAATGAAAGGTCTTATTACATCTACATGCAAGTCTTATATTATAGACAAAACTATTTAAAAAATAAACCTTATAAAATTGAACAGAGGGAGCACCAACATGATAATATACATACTAGTTTGGGGTAATAAGAACATTACGATTAACTACATAGTAAACGTAAGCACTGACAGTAACTAGTATGATTATCCAACGAGCAACTAGATCATGTCCATGATTATGGGGCAAGCATGGCAGCAGGGTCACCAATTCACCAAAGATAGATGAACATGCATCCCTCATATATGAGCATACGGGCATGAATGATCAATTGCGACCAAACATACATACACATGCCAAACATCCTCATGGAATACAAAGGAAAAAAAGATATTATTGACAATTTTAACAACAATGTTAGCAAGTCCGCCAATAAGTATCCCAGTATCCACATAAGTTTCGGGGTATACTCAAAATGTCCCAGCGTTTGTATACGACAAGGAGAGCATGTTAGCTCTTTGCACGATAGAAATGAGAGGAACTGATCAATTATGTACCTTAAATAATTAATGCGATGTCAGCTCCTACTAAATAAAATTCCCTATATACTCGCGCTAGTGCGGAGTGTGGGCGCCTGCAGCTTTGGATTGTCGGAGAAATTGCCAAATATGTCATTGCAGCCAACCCAATTCCGCTGCTCCCTTGCCTCCCAGTAGCCTCCGACATAGCGGAATGTTCCATCCTCTGTGTCCTTTTGGAACCATCTTGGCTTCCAACCACTCTCCTGCATCTTCCTTGCCTGCAGAGGAAGAAGAGATAAGTAGATAGCCACTGCAGTTAAACCAAACAAGTAGTTCTTCAGTGTAAATCTCTCCCATCAAACGGATGGGAGATCTCATAGCTCGGACAAAAAGACAAGCAATTCAGCGTGCTGCAATGTACAGGTACTGTGAATCAGGTAAGCATAATGTGGTTTTCATGAAAAATGCTGGACAATGCAAACAACAAGGGTATTACCATTCGTTGCCTTGTCTCCAGACGCAGTTTCTCAGCGTTCGCTTTCTCGTACTCCCCGTTCTCTAGATGCCGTTGATCCGGTCTGAGTCTTGAATCTGTCGGTGGAAGCTTCTCCTTAACAAGTGATCAAATCATTCTTTAGGTTCAGAGCTAAAAAAAAGAAGTAACAATGAGCTCTATATTGTATGTCTACCTTCAGCCCTGGTGTTAGCTCATTTAAAGTAATTGCAAATGGTGACAAGTTATATCGAGTGGGATTGGCTGAAGGTTCATTTTTCTCCCACAATAAAGTGGCACCGGTGCTCTGATGTGAACTATGGGAGTTCACTTTAGAAGCATCATCACTAACAATGCAATATATGCTCTCATCCCACTTTCCCATCAAGGATGCAACCTTGGTCCCATCAGCATCCGTAACAAATCCTTGAACCTTGCATAGACTATATATATTAGTAAGATCTATAAAGTCAGAGGTAATAAAAGAGAATTTTGATGGAAAAGCGTTCTGTCATACCTGGCGAGGATTACGTTCGAGGAAAGATTGTTCTTTAAACATCAGCTTGCATGAATATTGTCTGTTTCCACTTATGTTCATCGTGCCATGGTGATGGCAATAGACTCGACCAATGATAAGATTATTAATGGTTGTCGTAACCTGACAAGCAAAACAAAGAATGTAGGCATTCATTGAAAAACATATTCGGTACTTCTTCAGATCTCAGAATATAGTATGTGCAGGGAGGTAGTTGTTATCCAGAAAGAAAAGAAACCGTGACATCTAGAGAGATTGAAATTATGTTGACATGCATCACACAAACCATGGAGAATGGGAAAGGGATACTAGACTGGAGAAACAATAAGCAGGGCCAGGTACTAATCATCAAAAAAGTAAATTGTAACAGGCATTTGCCTCTGATCAAGACTTTGTACCTTGCTCCATAGGAAAGTTTCTCCATCATCAAACTCCAGAGTTAACATACCACTAGGATCCAGTTGAATGGACTGTCCCCAGAATTTGCTCTTTAGATTGCTGTCTCCCCAAAATTTCCAACCTTTTCCTTCACAATGGCATGCCATGACCATAGGATGATGACTAACCTGGTGCCAAGAATGAACTAACACATTAATTCCAAGATTATTGTGTCATATATAACGAAATTGTTAATAGGCCTGGTATCACATCCCTCATCCATGTATGTGACTTCTATGGTTTCAATCAAACAACATTCCTACTTCTTACCACCAAACTGCTATTTCTTAACAAAAGAGATTCATATCATTACCAAGCATTAGACCAAATGACAATCAAGTACAACCTGAATTCAGATTTGTTAGATACCAAACTGACCTTTTCAGAAAAGAAACGGACTCCTTTCTCAGGGTAATCAGCTTCATAGGTTTCCCCTAACAATGGATTGAAAGGTTTGCAGGGACGACTATCAGTGGAAGCATATCCAGAGACCGCAAATGCAGCAACATAAAGAATTCTCATAATACCGTTCCCCTAAATGGATAAGCAAAATTAAGATATTACTGTCAACTCATTTCGGAGATAAATTCATACGAAAAAGAACTAGTCAGCATTGAAGATCTTATTGTTAACTAAATTGAGGAAATACTACATTAGCTGCAACCTACTATGGATACTACAATTTAAAAGTGCTTTGCTTGTACTTTGTAGAACCCAAAGTGCATGCTCCTCAATTTGTGCTATGTACAGCTTCATAAAATGTCTAGCAATTCATTTACATGCAAGGTGATGTTCTCGTGCTTAATTTGTTTGTTTAGGTGTTTAAATCAGGAGGCTGGGAGGTATAGAAATAGGCATACCCTTAAACCACATTCATATGCACGATCCAATAAATAGGAATACTCCAAATCTTCAAAGCACTTTTGAAGAGAGGACAAAGGTTCATTAAAGTAAACAGGAAGGCAGACTCTTGTAAGATCCTTGCCAACATTATCTTTTATCATTGACCAAAGGCTGACACCTTTCTCCTTTTCTACTGGTTCAGGCAACTTTGAGCGTCGTTTTGAAGATGACAATAAATATTCATTGGCCTTGTCAACAGCTAGTACTTCACCAAATTTGTAAGCTTCATTTCCATAATTTAAGCATCTCATTTTCAAGTCAGGACTAGCAGCACAGTCACTGAAACTTTGCCGCGTATCATAGAAATGAAACTCGTCTTCTTCTGACAATTGACCTATCTCTTGTTTGCCAACATCATCAGAAGAATCTGTGTTGCTGTATTCTGATGACAAATCAAAAATAGGAGAAATAGGAATATTTCAGACCTCACATAAAACAAAAAACATAAAATAAACCAAAGATATGAGAAAATGTGTGCAGTGAAAATGCATCCAATAAAGCTGTAATAATATATGGTCTATTTCATGATATTTCCACCATTGGATATTCAGATTAATCCAGGGGGAAAACATAAAGTAGGAACAATTTAAGTATGCTTGAACTTCCATGAGGCTCTTGAAATATTGATGTGCAATGGATACTAAATACTACTTGGCATTTATTTTCAAGTTGGCATTATAGAAAACTAATACTTGTGATGTTTTTTTTTTAATTTTCCTCATGATCAAATGAAGCTATCAAGGAAAATATGTCCAGAAACACCAGCCATGAAAAAGTAGTCTAGCATCAGTTGTGTGAGAAAATGTGCAATTAACAGTCAGGCTAATCATAACTTTCATAAGAAAACAGGAGAACTGAAAAGAAAATCAAGTACCACTACATTTTCCAGAGCTGGAACAATCAGGCTTGAACAACTGTGACTGTGACTTCTCAGAGATATTTGCGTCTCCTGAATTAACTACCTACAAGAATACAGTATATCAGCAGATGATTTCAGGCCACCAGATAGCATACCACCAATTTATCATTTGACTTCCAGACCAGACTCCAAGCAACCTTTTTACAAGCGACTCATGATATGTTTGGCTTACAATTAGTATGGTTTAACTTCTCATGTATAATTAGTATTGGTCAAAATAAAGTTGACAAAAATCCGATGCTGATTGCCACCTGGGGAATACAAGGCAGCCAATCGTATTAAATAGAAACATCTAATAGTCTATTTTGGCACAACTAAGAAAATCGCTTGGATATACAGTTCTAAAGCGGAACCTGCAATTTTTATGCAAGTCTATTCATCCCATTAAGTTGGTCAGAATGGCAATAAAGCAATCATAAAATAAATGGGAACTTAATGGGTTGCTTATTTTACCTACCGGGCACCAAAAATGCATTACCTCAAGTTCCCGCGGAAGACTGCCAATAATGCTTAAATACTCTTCGCAGCGTTGCTTCATCTGTGTGTGATACTGCGAAAATTCTGAATGAACAATCTGCTCGCAGTCTTTAATAATTGTCTCACCAACGCCTTCAGCATGCAAGCGATTCCTAAGCTTTGCTGTGGAAAATGATCCATCATTCTGGTCGCATGGTAAACCCCCATTAAGAGAACATTCACTTCTCGCGGAAACGAGTGCTTCAATCCAAGCCACACGGTCCATAGCACAGCCAGTCCTCAGCTGAAGCGTCTTGGTTGGAGTAATGATATAGAACCGTTTGTCATCTGATTTACTTTCGCTAAATGATGAGATCTACAAACAGTTCAAAATAACAACAAAATCAGCAACCAGACTGGCATCTTATACCGAAATACAAGCCCTTGTGTCAAATGCGTGCCAATTATTGGTTGATGCTGTGATGGATTATGCCATTTACAGATCTACAAACTGATTACACAGGACAATGGGGAATATTTCACTTCTAGGACCAAACATCTTGTCAGTCTCATACACTGTAAAATCCCATAACTGAGCACTCAGTAGTTAAAGGACCCCTCGTTTTTTCAGAAGCCATATCCCCAAAATAAACTCTGAACCCCCAAGCACTGCAATGCCATGTCATTTCACACTGCTTCATCTAGCTAAGAAACTTGATCACCTAAAAGACAAGCGCACATAACGCCCGAGAGACCGTTCAGGGGAGGAAAAAGACGAGCCTTTAAAAGCTCCCGGCCCCTTTAAATGGGTACGGATAGAGTGCCTCCGTACTACCTCACATTCCCAACAACTCGCAGACATGTGCAATACGACGCAAACCGAGGAGGGCTCCAAGCTATCAGTGATCAGTCCGTTTGAACAAAATCCAGCTGGGAGCTGGCTGTTCTCGTGCGCAAGCATATCGCCGGCCGGCCCCTCCCCCTGAGCACACGGCGACCAAGGACGCCACTGTAGCAAGTCGATACAAAGACTGTTCCTTTACACCGCGTACCAGCAGCCACCGCTGCTGCTAAAACGCTAGGCTCCAGTCCAAGCAAGGCGTCTCTTTACCCGACAAGCGATAGGCAGCCATCGTACCAACGAGGAGACGATTGCAGGTGATCCCTGCCGCAGATCGTTCACGATGCACGGCTGGTATTAAGGGGCGACACGACTCCGGGTTAGGGGCGCGGCTTTCGCTTTACAGCTGGGTTGGAGTCGCGAGTGTGCTACATCTGTTGGACTGTTCCGATCCGATGCGACGCGGAAACCGAGCAGTCGCGCCACACCAGCTCGTCTAATTGATCGAAATTTTTCTACACTCGTCGCGAGAAAAAAAAAAAGCTAAACTGCTGGAGAAATACAGATAGTACTAGTTTTCGCCTGACGATGGAAATGCGTGCAGTTTCACGAACGATTTTCTAGCTGTTCCGAGCTTAATTTGGGGACGAATCGTGGTGCTACGAGTTGCGTCGAAGGCTCGAAGCTAAGCTACAAGCGACGAGATCATAGCGTAGCAGACGAGAAATGGAGGGGGAAAATCGAGACGAGACGGGACGAACAGCGATCGCGTCACCTTGAGATGGACGAATCCGACGGGCCGTTCCCTGGCGCCGCCGCGGGCCACACCCCCGATCAGCCTGACGGCCTCGGGCGGCGGCTCCGCGGCGACGCGGCGGCGGATCTTCGAGTAGGCGAGCACGCCGCCGCGGATCGCGAACCAGCGCGGGCGCCAGCCCTTGCCGATGTTGGTCCACTTGTAAAGCACCCCCGCCACCGCCGGCGGCGCCTCCCCTGAAGCTGCATCATCCGCCCGCGGGGAGCTGTGGCCGGAAGCGAGGCAGCCGCCGGGGCAGTCGGCGACGAGGCAGCAGAGCGGGTGCATCTCCCTCGCCCGCATCGCCTCCCCCAACCGCCTCTCGATCCCTCCCTCCCTCCCTTCCTCCCTCTCACGCTGACGCCTCCATTTGGATTTGTTTATTCCGCTCGCTCCACGCCCCCGCCTCCTCCGCCTCCACGCGGTGGATTCGGTGTGGGTCTCCGGTCACGACTCAGCGAGCAGAGGCGACCTGGGTTGGGAGTAGCCGAAGAGACTCGGAAGTCTCGGATGGTGCCGCGGCCTTTATGCGCGCAGCCTTGTGCTTAACGCGTCCTCCGCCTCCGCCTCGCTTCGGTTGGACTCCACCGGATGCCATCTTGGGCGAGCGTTCCTTCCTCGCTGGCCTGCGGGTCTCACGTGTCAGTGACCGCGTACTGGGCAGTGGCCCCGGATGTCAGCCAAGGGTCGGTGCGCGTGGGTTGTGCGGGCCCGTCTCCGTCCGGGTCTGGTTGGTCGGACGGGTGGAACGTGGCGTCGCGTCGAGTCCGGCGGTGGGTGCGATTAAATTCGACCGGTGAGCTGCGCCTGCGCGCGAACTCTGGCTGGCTGGCTGTCTGTCGAGTGGTCCCCGCCTCTCACAATTGGCTCGCCACTCTTGGGACTCTGGTAGGGATGGTAATCGGGTGATTATCTCCGGTATAACTGCTGCTTGTCTAAATTTGAAATCTGAAATCATATAACTGCTGCTTGTCTAAATTTGAAATCTGAAATCATACTGTCTATTTAAATCTACTAGATTTATCGGACATAGATCCCAAACCCGATAGGTACCTGATACCCAATGGATACTTATGGATAGCAGGTTGTACTGAAAACAGAGAGTTAGCAGGGGCTATAGGTGACCAACGATACTCAATTTATTTCATTTAATCAGTACATCATGATAGTCTATAGGTGACCGATGATACTACAACTTCAAATGAGTACATATAAGATATTTGATGGCAAATAATACACCATTCTATAGTGTTTTCATATATATTGTATTTGGTTTCGATAAATAAGATGATAAGTATTAGAGTAAAATGTGGGACAGTTATATGTAAGCTCATTCAATAGCTAAGATAAGATAGGAAACTCGATTGACCTGCATTTAACTCAGTTATATAGCATACACTCAACACTTATGACTGCGGTGATAGCAGAGATGCCAACATATAATAGAGCATCGTATAAAAGAAAAGGTATGATATATGCACAACAAATTCAGAGCATGATATGCGTAAAAGAAATTCAGAGCATAATATACGCTCAACAAGTTTTTGAATATAGTATTGCCTTTTAAAGCCTTATATGTGTCGCAGTCTCTCATTTAGGTAGTTACTGTTTCAATTTTCTAATATATATCTTATAAAAAGTAGGGCAACATGTTATAGGATATATATCGGGTAACCATGAGTACAAATTGACACTCACACCCATTCTGTGTCCTTATCGGGTACCTAAACCCGAAAACCCATGAGTTCGAAGTGCTACCTGTTCCCACTTTTATCGGGTCGAGTATCCGTGAGTACCCAAACCCATGGATAAAACTGTCATCCCTAGACTCCGGTACATTAAATTAAATACAGATTATTATTTTTTTAGATTTAATGTGTCGTATTAGCAGTATTTATTTATTTATTTATATTTTTTAGTACTAAAGATGTAGAAATACATTTGACAAATCTATATTTAAATTTGATTTCTACAACTCACTGGTGTAAATTTTCTGAACTCAAAACCTTCAGACAAGTAAGTATTCTGCTTAGGTACGTAAAGAGAGTTTATGTGGCTTAACAACGTTCATACGTGTAGACAGGAAGTAACGCGACTACCATTGCTACCAGTAGGACGCTTTAATACCAGATGAGTGAACATGACCATATCGATCCATCAACAAACACCATGACTACGAGACACAGCCCAACAGCACGAATGCATCTACATGTATTCACAGCTATCTACATATGCTCCTGCCGTAAACACGTGCAACTTTGAAGCAAGCTGACTAGCTCCAATCCGCTTCATCTACGACTTCTTTTGCCTTTTTCCCCCTTTTGCTCCTTGGCTAATTTTTTTTTCAAGTTTTGATTTTATTCAAATGCAATCATAAATCCATTCTTCTTCTCGACTACAAAATGATCGAAAGACAAGAAATATCACACCTATGGTATAGGACCGTAGCAGATCCACCTGCCGTGATGATCGTGAGAGTGCGGTAGCTAGATCCACCTACCGTGGTATAGAAGCACGGTAAATGACTGTCGCGGTCGATAAAGGAGAGCAGGGTTTGCTAGCAAGGAAACTTGCAAAAAGAATGGAATCAAGAGAAAAAATATATATATACTAGCATAATGCCCGTGCTAACGCTACGGCGATATTTAGTAATACAATTCAAATAAGCAAAAGGTGTTATATGTTTTGGTAATCAAGTGTAGTAAAATGTGATTATGATAGAAGCACAAAAGAAAGATACAGAGAGTTATTATATCACGCTTTGACAGATCTAGCTCATCTGGTGGTAAAATGGGTAATTGTGCCAAATAATATGCTGGATATTTTTGCATACTTGTGGAAAAGTCTTAAGTACAACTTAATAGAATGTTCAAGATAACTGTAATGGTAATATACAACCGTAATAAATAGATCAACAGAGCAAATAATTTCATTTCTTACCATCATTAGGCATTGTTAGAATGGGTATTTGGGTAATGGAGCCGGTCCTCCTTCAATACGCCCAAAGACGCTCATATATGGTTGCCGATCAAGATACATATATCCAGGATAACCACGCCTACCGCACCTCTTCTCGCAGCCGATACCTACATACACATAAGCACAGCTTCCCATGAAATGCTATTGTATTGTATATCATAAAATACACATGATAGCCATTTACCAATTTATTACAAATTGAACAAGAATACATAAATGGGATATGCGAGACTAATACATTAGAATCTTACTAATTGCTATTTCATAGATAGAGAAAAGCACAAAACAATGCTCAGAGATATGTCAAGGTAAATCCAACATTGATTTGCCCATTTTGGGTGTGACGACATGATCAAATGAAATCTCATGAACTTTTCCAAGCGATAATGACCAAACTCATGCCATTTCTCGATCACCATCATATGAAACACTTGAAGTTTGTACAAGCATCATGCTCATGCGCGTATAACCTAAAATGTGGCTTTTCAAGTTTTAGTTCATTCAAACAGAAACTTTGTAATCACATGGATGGCATTTTAGTTCATTCAAACAGCCAAATATTCTCATGTTGTTAGTGCAATTCGAGGGTGATAATACGCTCAATAGTGGGATCATTTGCCTATAAGACAAAAAAGGAGCAGAGCATTAAAAATATGCTTTGCTTGATATCGGTCAAATTCGCTCGATACATCTAAAACCACACAGAATCAACTATGGCAATATTAGCGTAAATAGCTTGCCTTCGAATAAAAATGAACCCGGATCGTAAGTCTATCAGAATACCAGATTCGTAAAAGGGTGACCCGCCCATTGAACCGTTCTCTTCAAAATCACGCTTGAAGAATTGGGTCGTTTCCATGTTCACTCCCATAGCAGCAAACACAATAGCAAAGTTGTCTTCTTCACTACCCCGACGTTAAAAAATCGTAACCAATTTGAATCATCTATTCGATAGGTTCTCTCACCAAGTTAATAGAACTTCCTCGAATAAACATTAGAGTACATGATTATCAGAAGTGAAAGATGAGGAGGATTTAGCAGTTAGCACCATCCGTACTTCTAATTTTTATGTGTCCCCTCCATGACATGCACTTATCCATGATGTTCTTACACAAAAGTGAGCTTGCATTGAAAATTGAGAAAGAACTTACCAGATATATCCAAGTAGGCCTCAGGCAAAATCGGGGGACCATTATCAATAGGCTTTCCAGAACCATTAAAAATGCGCCCCAGCATATCAAGTGAGACAGGAGTTTTCAAGACCTGTAAGAGAAAAGCAGTGTACCATACACAAAAAATAAACAAGGGAGCAAATATACAAACAAGGCAATTTAATTTTAAATTTCAGTCTGAAAGTTTAAGATGAGCCTGTCCACTTTATTCAGTTCCAGTGGTATGCAGTTGTCATGCCTTAGTCAATAATCAACATATATCAAGAACAGTAAGATTGAAACTACATGTACTTATCAAGATTCTTGTAAATTTTGTTTATCAGCTACATCCCTAAAGTGAGACCATTCTTCATGCTAACACTTCCAGTTCAAAGCATTAGCCTATTAGAGAATACTTAGCGTTACCAGTATGTAACCAATAAATAAAGTGACAAGAAGAGACATGTGAACAAGAGACATGGTACCTCGCCTGTGAACTGCACAGTAGTATATTTGTTGTCTATTCCTGAAGTGCCTTCAAAGACCTGAAGAATCAAGACGTTCAGAGTTCAGTCATGATGTGCACAGGAAGTAAGGAATGAAGCAAGGCTGATGTCGAGCTATGCTCACATTCAAAATATGCACATTAAACTGTAGCCAAACCGATCTATCGAAATATGAAATAAGCTCAAATTAAGCTTGATGTCAGTATGTTTTCACTCAAACCAAGCTATTTTTCAAGTTGATTTCAGGAACTTGCAAGCATCAGGCTTTTTTGCATAGCCTCAGATGGAGTTACGAAAGACTGATCGTGAGCCTTGGAGTGCAGAAAATGCAACCATTACATTCTCAAACCATTTGAGAAATGAAAGGTGTGATATCCCATCTAGTTAATCATGTATGCAAGCCAATTGGAAATAGTTAACTGAATTTTATTGTCTAGAATTGGAGTAA
Source organism: Guadua angustifolia (assembly GCA_036346375.1). Classification (NCBI taxonomy): domain Eukaryota; kingdom Viridiplantae; phylum Streptophyta; class Magnoliopsida; order Poales; family Poaceae; genus Guadua; species Guadua angustifolia. The sequence goes on along the minus strand of CM070518.1, from coordinate 20,341,115 downwards.
TCCAACTATCAAGACCTGTTAAGTCCTTTACTATGTTTTAGAACAATAGTCTATGATGCCCTAGTATCACATTTTGTTAACCACCAATTTCTGCTATGTGCAACAAAACTGGTCAAATGTTTAATACTTGCTCTAAAAAAGAAAACTGGATATGGTTTGCACATGTAGTAATCATCTGCATAGAAATGGAGCATGGGATGGCAGAACTTTTGACCGGTCATCACCATCACAAGTTTTGCATTGGAATGTGTTTTATAGAACACAAGCATATTCATGGCTTATTAAAGGAAAAACTCAAATCATATATGAGTTGTTTAGTATTATAAGCACATGCAATTGTCTAAAAGCATGGCATGATGCAAACTTATAAAAGGTTAGGTTTTCAGTGATAAGCTTACAAAGAATATCCTTGAATCTGGATTTCTGTGAAGGTTCCAAAACAAAAGCAATCAGTATCCTTCCCAATCCGCCAGATGAGTTAACTGACAAAAACAAAGGATCTCATAAAAACTACTAATTAAAAGATGAGTTAAGTGATAAATCAATAAAGGCTCCCTTGCCAGTTGCCACAGAAAGTCCAATAAAAAAGTCAGATAATCATAAACCTACATTTCATCACCATTTCAAAAACAAAGTGGTTGGAGATTAATCTGTCGTCTTCTTTACTACCAGCGAAATGATCAAATTAAGAATCCGGACAAATCCAATTTCTTTGGACACTGTTCTCAGTAGGCACACTCATCACTAACCGTAGAAGCACAACTCACATGGCCTCTACTCCTTTTGTCAGGGCTGGTCGCTCATATGGTGGAAATGCCTGAATAACAGCAAGCACACACCATCATAAACCAGCATATAACCTCACAAATCAAACTATTAATACTTGGCAGCACAACAAATTACATGAAAGCAATGGAAAAAAACAACAACGCAATGATATAATGAGCAAACAAGCTTAGACCATTTCCGTAATTAACATAGCAAAGTGAATACACCGAAAGTCCAAACAGATCAGCACTACCTCTTTGGAGACGATGCAAAGGCGACCATCACCATGCCGTGGCTCCACGAATGTCCTCGCCAGATACCTCGCAAGATTCCTCCGCCCACGATCACATACCGCGTACCGGTGATCCATCAACCAACACACGAGCATTTCTTAGACATTAACACTACTCACCACTTCAGACCTTCATTTGCAAACTTCGCGACAAAGACAAGGACCCATCTCGACATTTCCCCCACTTCCCTCTCCAAGAACCCACCAAGAAACGAAATAAACATAAATACAGACTCAGATCAAGAACCGTGAGCACCCACTCGCGGTTCGGTTGTCGAACCCGGCGTCATGAGATCGAGAAACTCCGCCGGGAGGCAAGAAGCGCGGCGACGCCATGGCCGCAGCCACCACGACGTCTCAAATTAATGTCAAGAAAAGCGCTGCCGCCGGGCGCCGGGGCGCCAGCACGGCGGCAGGACGGGCGCCGGGCGATTTAAAGTGGGCGGGGAGGGGGGAAAAGTATGTGAGGGAAACGAATCGGCGATTTGTGGGGGATTGCGGCGCGATTGGGGGCTTTTGCATTGGGAGGGGAACAATGGGCATGGATTTGTGATTTGTGATCAAGCGATTTGTGCGGTGAGGAGAACAGTTAGTGCGGGAGGATGAACCGATGATTTGGACCATCTCGATTTGATGAAGTGTCGGTTAAAACATCTTAGCGCTTGATTTTGAGGAAGGGGATTTTGGGTGCACATATTAGGGTGTACAGAGAAAAGTATTCTCTGTGGAGCCAAAAGTCTGTGTGGATGTAGAAAAGATTAAACCGATGAATTATAAAGGGTAAAGATATACATTGTTTCGCAACACAGGAAGTTCAGTTCCGTACTAAACCAAACACAAGCACGCACGCACCAGACCCACCACCAAAAAGTTGGGTCAAACATATATAGCGAGCTCGTAATAAAACAGTGCAGCGGGCTTGGACCATAATAAAACTCTCAATGACAACGCCTCCAAAAAGGACTCGTCTGCTTTAGCGCATACGCCATTGCTATGATCCAACCAGTGAAAGTCAGACCAAAGGTTTTCACCTTAGAGAGTAAATCCTCAGACTACAAAACAATGCCTTCAAAAAGACCATCAACAAACACCATGACTACGAGACACAGCCCAACAGCACGAATGCATCTACATGTATGCACAGCTATCTATATATGCTCGTGCCGTAAACACGTGCAACTTTGAAGCAAGCCGACTAGCTCCAATCCGCTTCATCTACGACTTCTTTTGCCTTTTTCCTCCCTTTTGCTCCTTGGCCAATTTTTTTTCCGAGTTTTGATTTTATTCAAATGCAATCATAAATCTATTCTCCTTCTCAACTATAAAATGATCGAAAGACAACAAATATCACCTATGGCATGGGACCATAACAGGTCTACCTGTCGTGATGATCATGATAGTTCGGCAGATCCACCTACCGCTGTATAGAAGCACGGTAAATAACTATCGTGGTTGAGAAAGGGGCAGGATTTGCTAGCAAGGAAACTTGCAAAAAGAATGGAATCAAGAGAAAAAATATATATATACTAGCATAATGCGGTGCTAGCATCTGGCGATATTTAGTAATACAATTCAAATAAGCAAAAGGTGTTATATGTTTTGGTAATCAAGTGTAGTAAAATGTGATTATGATAGAAGCACAAAAGAAAGATCTGAGAGTTATTATATCACGCTTTGTGAGATCTAGCTCCTTTGGTGGTAAAATGGGTAATTGTGTCAAATAATATCTTTGGATATTTTTGCATACTTGTGGAAAAGTCTTAAGTACAACTTAATAGAATGTTAGGAAGATAAGCGTAATGGTAATATACAACGTAACAAATAGATCAACAGAGCAAATAATTTCATTTCTTACCATCATTAGGCATTGTTAGAATGGGTATTTGGGTAATGGGCCGTCCTCCCTTCAATCGCCCAACGCGCTCATATATGGTTGCGGATCGGTATACATATATCGGGATAACCACGCCTACAGCACCTCTTCTCATTTCTTGATACCTACATACACATAAGCAGTTCCCATGAAATGCTATTGTATTGTATATCATAAAAATACACATGAGTCATTTACCAATTTATTACAATTGAGCAGTAAATACATAAATGGGATATCGAGACTAATACATTAGAATCTTACAATTGCTATTTCATAGATAGAAAAAGCACAAAACAATGTCGGTAGATATGTCAAGGTAAATCAACATTGATTTGCCCATTTTGAAATTTGTGACGACATGATCAAATGAAATCTCATGAACTTTTCCAAGCGGATAATGACCAAACTCATGCCATTTCGATCGGTCATCATATGAAACACTTGAAGTTTGTACAAGCATCATGCTCATGCGTGCTAGCGAAAATGTGGCTTTTCAAGTTTTAGTTCATTCAAGCGAAACTTTGTAATCACATGGATGGCATTTTAGTTCATTCAAACAGCCAAATATTACTGCGGTTGTTAGTGCAATTCGAGGGTGATAATCGTTCAATAGTGGGATCATTTGCCTATAAGACAAAAAGGAGCGAGCATTAAAAATATGCTTTGCTTGATATCGGTCAAATTACATTAGGGATACATCTAAAACCACACAGAATCAACTATGGCAATATTAGCGAAAGCAGTTGCCTTGAATAAAAAATGAACACGGATCGTAAGTCTCTGTAAATACCAGATTCGAGAAAAGGGTGACCCGCTCCATTGAACCGTTCTCTTCAAAATCACGCTTGAAGAATTGGGTTTGTTTCCATGTTCACTCCCATAGCGACAAACACAATAGCAAAGTTGTCTTCTTCACTACCACGGGCGTTAAAAAAATCGAACCAATTTGAATCATCTATTCGGATAGGTTCTCTCATTTGAGTTAATAGAACTTCTGGAATAAACATTAGAGTACATGATTATCGAAGTGAAAGATGAGGGGATTTAGCGATTAGCACCATCCGTACTTCTAATTTTTATGTGTCCCTCCATGACATGCACTTATCCATGATGTTCTTATACAAAAGTGAGCTTGCATTGAAAATTGAGAAAGAACTTACGGATATATCCAAGTAGGCCTCGAGGCAAAATCGGGGACCATTATCAATAGGCTTTCCGAACCATTAAAAATCGTGACATATCAAGTGAGACAGGAGTTTTCAAGACACAGTAAGAGAAAAGTAGTGTACCATACACAAAAAATAAACAAGGAGCAAATATACAAACAAGGCAATTTAATTTTAAATTTCAGTCAGAAAGTTTAAGATGAGCATGTCCACTTTATTCAGTTCGATGGTATGCGGTTGTCATGCCTTAGTCAATAATCAACATATATCAAAACGATAAGATTGAAACTACATGTACTTATCAAGATTTTTGTAAATTTTGTTTATCGGCTACATCCCTAAAGTGAGACCATTCTTCATGCTAACACTTCGGTTCAAAGCATTAGCCTATTAGAGAATACTTAGCGTTACGGTATGTAACCAATAAATAAAGTGACAAGAAGAGACATGTGAACAAGAGACATGGTACCTCGCTTTGTGAGCTGCCGCGATAGTATATTTGTTGTCTATTCTGAAGTGCCTTCAAAGACACGAAGAATCAAGGCGTTGAGTTCGATCATGATGTGCACAGAAGTAAGGAATGAAGCAAGGCGATGTCGAGCTTGCGTTCACATTCAAAATATGCACATTAAAGCGTAGCCAAACCGATCTATCGAAATATGAAATAAGCTCAAATTAAGCTTGATGTCGGTATGTTTTCACTCAAACCAAGCTATTTTTCAAGTTGATTTCAGGAACTTGCAAGCATCGGGCTTTTTGCATAGCCTCGGATGGAGTTCTGAAAGGCGATCGTGTGCCTTGGAGTGCGAAAAATGCAACCATTACATTCTCAAACCATTTGAGAAATGAAAGGTGCGATATCCCATCTAGTTAATCATGTATGCAAGCCAATTGGAAATAGTTAACTGAATTTTATTGTCTAGAATTGGAGTAATCCAACTATCAAGACACTGTTAAGTCCTTTACTATGTTTTAGAACAATAGTCTATGATGCCCTAGTATCACATTTTGTTAACCACCAATTTACGCTATGTGCAACAAAAGCTGGGTCAAATGTTTAATACTTGCTCTAAAAAAAAACCTGGATATGGTTTGCACATGTAGTAATCATCTGCATAGAAATGGAGCATGGGATGGCAGAACTTTTGACCGGTCATCGATCATCACAAGTTTTGCATTGGAATGTGTTTTATAGAACACAAGCATATTCATGGCTTATTAAAGGAAAAACTCAAATCATATATGAGTTGTTTAGTATTATAAGCACATGCAATTGTCTAAAAGCATGGCATGATGCAAACTTATAAAAGGTTAGGTTTTCAGTGATAAGCTTACAAAGAATATCCTTGAATCTGGATTTCGTGAAGGTTCCAAAACAAAAGCAATCAGTATCCTTCCCAATCCATGAGATGAGTTAAGCGACAAAAACAAAGGATCTCATAAAACTACTAATTAAAAGATGAGTTAAGTGATAAATCAATAAAGGCTCCTTGCGGTTGCCACGAAAGTCCAATAAAAAAGTTAGATAATCATAAACCTACATTTCATCACCATTTCAAAAACAAAGTGGTTGGAGATTAATCAGTCGTCTTCTTTACTACCAGCGAAATGATCAAATTAAGAATCCGGACAAATCCAATTTCTTTGGACACTGTTCTCCAGGGCACACTGTCACTAACCGTAGAAGCACAACTCACATGGCCTCTACTCCTTTTGTCAGGGCTGGTCGCTCATATGGTGGAAATGCTGAATAACGACAAGCACACACCATCATAAACCAGACATATAACCTCACAAATCAAACTATTAATACTTGGCGGCACAACAAATTACATGAAAGCAATGGAAAAAAACAACAACGCCAATGATATAATGAGCAAACAAGCTTAGACCATTTACGTAATTAACATAGCAAAGTGAATACTGAAAATGCAAACAGATCGGCACTACCTCTTTGGAGACGATGCAAAGCGACCATCGGCCATGCCGTGCTCCACGAATGTCTCGCCGCATACCCGCGCATTCCCTCGCCCACGATCACATACTGCGATCGGTGATCCATCAACCAACACACGAGCATTTCTTAGACATTAACACTACTCGGTCACTTCGGACCTTGATTTGCAAACCGCGACAAGGCACAAGGACCCATCGACATTTCCTCCTACTTCCCTCTCCAAGAACCCAGTCAAGAAACGAAATAAACATAATCTGAGACTCGAGATCAAGAACGAGCACCCACTCGCGGTTACGGTTGTCGAACCCGGCATGGTGAAAACTCCGCCGGGAGGCGTGGAAGAAACACGCGACGCCAGCTCTTCTGCAGCGCCTGACGTCAAAATTAATGTCGACAAAAAGGCCCGTCAGCGGTATCGAGCGGCAAGCGACGAGGACAAGCGCGAGGCGATTTGTCGGGGCGGGGAGGACGAGGTCTTGTGCGAGGGGAGACGAATCGGCGATTTGTCACGAGGATTCGGCGATTAGGGGCCGGTAGCGTATTGGGGAGAAACGATTGGGCATGGATTTGTGATTTGTGATGGCGATTTGTGCGGGGAGGAGAACAGGTTAGTGCGGGAGGATGAACCGGATGATTTGGACCATCGATTTGATGAAGTCTGTGTTAAAACATCTTAGCGCTTGATTTTGAGGAAGGGGATTTTGGGTGCACATATTAGGGTGTACAGAGGAAAAGTATTCTCTGTGGAGCCAAAAGTCTGTGTGGATGTAGAAAAGATTAAACTGATGAATTATAAAGGGGTAAAGATATACATTGTTTCGCAACACAGGAAGTTCAGTTCCGTACTAAACCAAACACAAGCACGCACGCGCCAGACCCACCACCAAAAAGTTGGGTCAAACATATATAGCGAGCTCGTAATAAAACAGTGCAGCGGGCTGCACGCCACGACCGTCCAACGAAAACGTGCTGGGTCGATCGTGAATTAACGATCGTTGTTGCGGCTAGCTTAACGAACGATGGATCGGCGAACCTAGCAAGCAGAGGCATTACGCATTGGTGAGTCTCTTCACCGCGTCATCGATCATGATCATGCTCCACGTGAGCGCCGTTGTTGCCTTGTCGCATCCATATCTGGATCGAATTATCTAGCTTGAGTTAGCTCTATATAACGAACTAGATGCTTAACGGTCGTGTGTTGCTGCGGATGGAAAGAATCGTAGACATAGATAGAGATTGTAACAGAGAGAAAGGAAATCTTCTTCAGAGAGGGACGGAATGAATTTGTTACAATTGCTAAAAACTGCAGAAGCTTGATAATGTTTTTCTCTACGATAGCTCAGGCATACCCTAAGGACATTCTAACAAATTTTAAAGAATCTAAAAACTTAGCGGCTCAATTAAACCTATGAATCTACTTGAAGTGTGCTAGTAGTATTGTTAGAATTTCAAATTACCAAAACTCTTCTCTATTTTAGTAGCTCAACCAAATCAAAATCATTGTTAGTATTTTTAAAAATAGCTCAAATTTGATTATGATCTGATTTTTTTTATGGTAGGGTAAGCATGCTTTTAGGAACTTTATAAAAAAGTTTCAAAAATTTATAACATGATTTAATAGTTCAATCAAATTAGCAAAGCTCTTCTATATTTTCAAAAAAAAAAGTGTAGCGCGGCTAGGATTCGAACCGATGACTGAGCGCCCACAGGGCTAGCCCAGCGGATTTGAAGCGTTATGGCTATTAAATATTTCAGCCTATGTCAACCTACTGTAGAAAAATGCCACGTGCCAGATTCACACGAGACCGGCCGTATCTTCCAACAATATTGGTATTTATATGATTAGCATATGAGCATGGATGTAGTCATGCCTGCACCGAGGCTAACGAAAATTAGCCAATGGTATACATAATTCTATGTACGTTTCTATTAAAAGCTGGAGTTTTGTCGTTCATTTTTTTTTAAAAAAAAGATGAATGCACCGTCGGCCTCAAAGCTGAAGAGGAACAACATATATAGACAAACATCAAGAAAGGGACACCAACACCATAGTGTCCTAAACCATGAACAATAAAAACAACAACTGCGCTGGTCCATAAGGGCAGTCCCAACCCTTCACCTTATTTGGTCTACATAGAATTAATTCTGCTGCCAACTAAGCAAAAATCGATGTGGCATAGGAATTAAAGAAGGAGAGAAGGAAAAACGAAGAAGCGGTGTCTCATGCAAGAAAGCTGGGTCGTAGCAGTACCAAGATGCAAGAAACTAGCAAAATCTGCATTGGGCGTTTACTGCATGACCAACCAAGGTGTGTTTATGGTGCGTCGTTGGTTTATTGCCTCTCTCTCTCTGAACACTCTTCATGAAAACTATGGGTTGGGAAGCTATGCATTGGTTTCATTGTTCTCTCTCTCCTCACAACCTTTAACATAAAGCATGGGTTAGAAGCGCCCATGAGGAAATCTCATTGAGGTGCAAGAAGTAAAAACTCCACCACCGACAAACATCGAAACCTAGAGGCCAGCCAATCGCGAGGCGAAGCATAGAACCAGAGAGAGCCACGACTCTTAGGAGGAGCTTGAGATGCCTCTGTCACCACTGGGATACTTGTCACGGCAACAGCTATATACACCGGTGGTCACCAAGTGAACCCACGACACACCACGTACATTCCCATGAAATTCATGAGCGATATGATTGCATGGTGCCATAGCCAGCTCGGTGGTGACTGTCTCGCCGTGGCTTGTCGATGCACTCCAGGACAAGGATCCTTCTGGGCTTCACAAGCAGATCTTGGCCTGACAGGTAAGGGAAGGCCCAAGCGCAACATTGGCAATACTAGTCCTCGTTGATGGATCAGAAAAATTATGGCACTGAACCTGATTTGAACGGCATGCGCAAGTGTTGACGGCGGGCGAACAACTCGACGCTGCCGATGCTTACATGATCCGTAGCAAATCTAAGTCCAGCAAGGTCGAATCCCTGGTGATGATTGCGTTGGACAGAAAGGGTCTGTTTGGTGGGTGAGATGAGGTTGAATGGGATTAGATGATCTTTTTTATTTTTTAATTCTATCGTTTTGGGTGAATAGAATGGTTCATTATTTATAGAAAATATTTTTTAAATCTATATCCCATTATTTAGAATAGGACGAATTTTTTTCTTAAATCATCTCATATATGTACCATTTAATATAAGCAAGCAAACATATGCTAAACACTCCGAGCCTTTCAATGTGTGGTTAAGATCGAGTCATGGGTTGATCCAGTGGAGTGCCGGGTACACACGGCACCTCTAAAAATTTTAAAAACGCTAAGTGATCATCTATTACATGTGTCAAATCTTTTTATTGAATCGATTTTGATTTTAATGGTTTGGGATTTATAAAGACTATTTGTATTGAACTTTTAGTGAATTTTGAACATATGCGTTGAATTTATGATGTTACGAAATCATTGTACAAATCTTTCGAGTTGTACTTATAAAGTGTACATCCTCCTTGAAGGTCTTCTAGTTCGACAGCGATAGCAGCAGCATCTCTCTGAAAGCTTCGCTTGAATTCATTTCCCGTGTAAGCTGTAGCACAAGATTAAAAAAAACTTTATTCACTTGTGACAAATCTAATATACTCCCTCCCATTATAAATAGTTGTTGTTTTAGACATTAACATGGTCTTTAAAATATAGTTTTGACCACTAATTTTTATTATAATATATCTATAAAACTTAATAATTATAACATTATAAAAGTATTTTTGAGACAAATTTACATATATGATTTTTATGTATCTAATTTAAATATTTAAAAGATATTAACAATTAAAATTTCAAAAATTTAACTATATCAATATCTAGAACGATAACTATTTTTGATCGGATGTGTTATTATTACCGCGGAGGAGCTAGACGCGAGATGAACCGTGTGCTATTCTGTATTTTTTTCATGAGTTCATGGGCCCATGGCGCCTTTTAAACGGTGTTCGTCACTTGTCTGACGAAGAGTAAAGGTATTTTTGAGGTTAGTGAAAAGCTGTTGTTGGAAGCACTACTGTAAAATAGGACGGTGTTCGCCTACACTTCTACGGAGATTATAATGTAAGTAATCTCTGTAGATGTGAACTACAACTTAAATAGTCACGATAGATATGGACTGTCCGATTGAGAAAACAGACGATCTAGATAAGCTCACTGTGCGTGCTTAAGTTAAGGTCAGACTGCAGACTCCGTCCTGTGAAATGAGGTGTCATTGTATGATCTGGTCACGAACAGCGCGTGTAGCAGCTAGCCGCATGTTACCCCGCGCTGCAAGCTCTGGCAGGGTTTGTATATGAGGTTGTAAAAAAAGCTGGAGGTTTGGTTCGAGCTCGACTCAAGCTCTAAATGAATTGAACTCGAGCTTGCGAGCTTAATCGAGCCGAACTCGAATAGCTTGCGAGTCTGGACCGAGTTTCTTTAAGTCGAGCTTACTCAAACCAAGCTAACTTGAGCCGAGCTCGAGACTACTCAAGCTTAAATCGAGCCGAGCTCGGACCTGTGTCAAGATTCGAACCCTAAGTCGAGCTCAATTTAAATCTTACCGAGCTCAAACCTAAAGAGTCAGGGTCGCTTGAGCTCGGTTGTTTATAGCCCCTGTTTGCACAAGCGGCAGTCAAAAGGAATTACTGCTTTGCCGATGAGATCCATGATGACAAATACAAGAGCTCGCCTGTTAAAAGAGTCGCAGGCCTGTACGAATTTGACTCTGGAATACGTGCGCGCTGCTGTAAAACAAATTTTGCCGTTGATGCGACATCCTCTCTCTTTCCTTCATTCGAGGCACGCCCGAAATAAGCCGCAGGTAATTGTTCATCAAGGTGCCGCCACGACGCAGGGGATAACACAGATCTTCCAGTGGGATCACGTGGATCAATCTATCCAACGCGCTAGAAGAAAGGCAGATCCCTTTCACATGTCAGAATTTTTGGATGTGCGTTGTGTAAGTGTACATAGAGATGAAAACGGGTTAGATATCTTCCATTTGATCTAGAATTAGATCCAGATAAGATCGGATTTTACTCTTCGGTCGGATCCAAGACCAGATTTGGATACTTGAATACGGATTCGGAGCATCCAATATCCGGTAAATACGGGACGGGATTTGGATATTCAGATTTTTCCTATTTAGATATCTGAATATTCGGATATCAGCAAGGTTCAGCCCATTTTCATCATTTTTTTTATAGTAATCTAGTTATATTAACAATTAGTTGATTCTCAAGTGGCATATTCTTTCTACAACGTCTATTGAGTTGGTTAATATATAACTTGTTATTATAGTCATGTACTAGTATGGTTTTTATTAAATATAAATTACTCTATATATACGTGTATTATCTGTTTTCAATCTAAATCCATCACATATCCGTATTCCTAATAACCCAAATCCGTATCAAATTCTAAATCTAGGGAAAAATATAGGTTAAAATACGAAAAGAGCAATATTCAACCGTATCCGATCCATTTTCACTCCTAAGTGTGCAAGCAATACTACTGATTATCATAAATTTGCCTGCCTATATATTACTCCTCAAAACAACAGTGGCAACCAGAAAACCTTTTCTGGTTAGTACCACTGGGCTATTGGCCCAATAAGTCGGTACTGCCAACTGCCAAGCGCCGAGCTGCCCCTCGGCCAATGCAGGCAAGTTGTAAGTTGTAACTGACTTTAGCAGTGCTGGGCCAACAAAAACACTCCCAAAAAGTTAGCACGACTTGTGAGGCAGCACCGAGTTTGTACGCGTAACGGCGGGAAGAACTCGCCCGTCCCCCTACCAGACGCAAGGTTTAAATTTTCGGCGAATTTCACTGAAATTTGGGCGAAATTTCGGATTTCGGACCCCCCGAGATTACAAAAGCCGGGCAAATTCAAAAAAAATTTGAAAATGCTACAGTAATTTCGAAAATTTCGCCGAAATTTTGGGTTTTTAATCCGGATTTTGAATTTTGAGCACGGATTTGGTCCAATAACCTATTAGAAAGTGATCTACCATGACAATTTGATGAAAAAATAATTTTTTGAGATTTTTTAAAATTTGGGCAGAAACACTGTCAGATTTTTAAAAATTTTAAAAAGATTGATAATGATATGAAAAATTTATGTACAATCCTTAGTAGTTTGGAATCATACAAAAAAAATTTAAAAATAATTTAACATCATTTGATTTCTTTAAAAAATTAAAAACAGAATGGACATAATTGGGACAGTAAACTTGTTAGATTTTTCTAAATTTTCTCGCGTGTGATCATCATCTAACAATTTTATGACAGATTAAGAATTTTCTCAGTACCATGCTATAAAAGTTTCAAAAAATTTCACTTTCTTTGTTTGCTCAACAAAATCTATGAATGCAGTAAGCACTGAACTTAATTTGTTGTATTATATTTCAAAAATCAAACAGAGAAAAAACAAAAATGGCACTGTGCCTTCTACGAATTTTATAAATTCGCTGGAGCATGATAATGATTCAAAATTTTTATGAGATATTAACCATTTCCTTGTCACCCTTATGTAAAATTTTTAAAAAATTTAAACCTTTCTTATTGCTAAAGTAAATCTATTATTTATCATCGGCCTTTTAACAGGATAGTACCACTGTTCGAATTTTTAAAAATTTATGAAACTTGATCATCATATGAAAATTTTATGATAATATTACGGATGTGTAAGGACCATCCAGAAAATTTTCAACATTTTATAACCTCGTTTGTTCTAATTTTCATTCTGATGAAACTTGCCGCTCAGCGCTTTACCAAGACAGTACCAATGTTTGAATTTTTAAAAATTACTCACATTTTATCATCATCTGAAATTTTTACTGAAATATCATAAATATGTCAGGAATCTCCACAAAAAAATTTGTAAATTTTCTAATGTCGTTTGTACTATTTTTCATCCTGTTCAAACTTGCCGATCAACGTTTCATCGGGACAGTACCAATCTTTGAATTTTTTAAAAATCCACAAAACTGATAATCACCTGAAAATTTTATGACAACATCTCTAATGTGTCAGGAACCTACAAAAAAAATTTCAAATTTTTTTGACATCGTTTGGAACAATTTTCAGTCGGTGCAATTTGGGCGAAATTTCGGGTAATTTCGGCGAAATTTCGGTATCAAACAAACCGGATTTGAATTTTGATTTTTGAATTTTGAATGTAGTCCGGCCGAAAAACCAAAATTTCGGATTTCGGAGGGTTCCGAATTTTTGCAGGAAACGAAAAGTTAATTCCTGCCCAGACGGAGGCCGCCCGCCCACAGGCCGTCGGCCTCGGAACTAGCTGCACTACTCTTCAATGGCAACCACTGGGCCAAGAGACAGCGGCACGACATTTAAATCTTACATGTATGCACAACTCGATTTTTTTTCTTAAATAATACATTTTTAAATAAAATTGTAGTAAAACATATTGAAAAACAAGTATATGAATACTTCTCTGTCCTCAATGATCAATTCATTTGACAACAGTGCTCTGCCGCCAAACGAATTGTCACAAAAGATTTTTCGCTAATTCATTTGGTGACGAAAGCTTACCAACCAAATTGACATGTTGGCTAAATGATTCACCGACGTTAATTTATTTGGCGGTAGAAACGTCAAATGAATTAGTGAACAAATGTATACATACGTAGTTAATTTTTCGACGTGCTTTTATTATAATTTATTTAAAATATATATTATTGAAAAAAAAAACCCAAACTCGCGTGCTCTCTCCGCTTACTGCCACCTTTCCTCCTCGTCCTTTTGTTTTGTGGCTCTGCTTTTGTTGCCGTCTCAATCGCTCCCTGTATCTTTTTTTATCTCCCGTCTTTTTATCTGAATATTCCCATCCCATCTGACGCCTTCTAGCGCTTGCTAGTTGCGCTTCCGCCAAAAATGCAAAAGTTAGTGCCTTTCTTGTTGTCCTTTTGCAACCTGACCTGACCTGACCTGACCTGCTACGTTGTTCAGTTGGAGGCTTGGAGGCCGGAGCTGCCAAGTTTCTCCCCTTCTCGTTACCGTCCATATCAACCGTGAAAAGAAAGCACATACTCCCCGTTTACCGATGATGGCTGTGTCGTCTTACCTGACATCGACGTCTTCCTTTTACACGTGCACAGTTACACATCACTTCTTCAGTCATTTTCTCTGCAAATCACTTCGTTTTCTGTCTAACCAACTGCCAACCATCTGAGTTCTAATATTTGTATGATTGTGCACTAGTACATTACTGTTGGTCTGTATCCCAAACAGCAAGGAGCGCGAGGAATCTAGGATTCTAGGAAGTAGGAACCATCCATCCGACAGCCAAAGACGTGTCCTAGTGCAGTGTTGTACTCAAAATCAAGCAGCACTCATAAACACAATTATTTTAATGGTACAATATAACTACCACATTTACCTATTTCTTGCTATCTTGTTCTCTTGCTTACAAACATCAGGTACCTAAAAATTTATACCTTTAATCTATAACTCTAATAATCAGAAACAGACTTTCTTGTTGTTGGATTTGGACAAATCTTGATTAGTCCAAATGATCTCCCTCCTAATCTAGACTTGATTGCACGAGATCACTGATGCAACTCTAACTTTTTGAGATAGTCAATCTTAACTACGACTTACTCAATATTTATTTGACAAAGGACGATGGACACATATTCTTAATGTTTCGGACTCATCTTTGACGGAAATGACTCAGCACAGTGAACACATCTCCTCAACATCCTAGACTCCTCCTACATACAAAGCGGTTTTTTTTAATCTTCTCGTGTAGCACTATTTCTTTTAATGCGCACGACATCTCTGAAGGAACTCACACATATTTATCTTATGGACACAACTCGTATAAGAACTCAAGTGACCACACACAATATCTTGTGGACACAACTGACATGAGAACACGTATCTTTGGTTGTCTTCTCAACGAGACATGCAGATGACCATAAATACCATCTTGTCACACCAATTGTTGACGACCCTCGTCAACAGCAGGTATCAGAGAAACACACCTCATTCAACCTTTGCCATTATATCTTTGCGGCCGCCTTTTCGTCGCAAGTGACACAACTTGTCGATGACTTCGGTCTTGACGACCTCAACTCTTGTTACAATGATGGCCTTCACACCATTGTTGTCACCTATTTATCACCAATGAGACAACTTATTGTACAACATCTCCTCACGCCGATTCTCTTTACTTGTGACAGAACTTCAATGGCACGGATACTCGACGAGAGTTTTACACATACGAGTATTTAGACACACAGACATACACTCATGCATGTATGGGACACTAACACAATGACCTGAATACACACACCACACATTGTGTACAATAGCGTACCTTGACGATGGCTCGCTACCTCACCGTCTCCTCCTTATGGAGCCGCATGCACAGTCACAGCCGCTCTTAATGCACCGTTAGATTTCGCTCAACACTGCATCGTTCAGCAACGATGGCCTACCTCGAGGTGCAACATTTGATGGCCTCCCTTGGATAAGCGCAATACCAAGATTAGACCCTCGCTCTGGTATCAATTGTTGGTTTTAGCCTAGATCAACACATGTATGATGGCGAAAAAATCAAGTACAACAACTCACGAACACAAGTATTTCAATTGTGCAACACAATTAGCACATTTTCTTATTTCTTTGCTCTCTTGCTTACAGACCTCAGGACTACTTAGGAATTTATATACTTAACCTACAGTTCTTAAGAATCAGAAACATATTCAAGTAACCTAATAAAAAAACGGACTCGCCCCTTATTGGATTTGGACAAGTCTTGATTAGTCCGAACATACTACAGCAACTCTCTTGGGTGCCAAGCAAAAGTAAAGACACCAGTATGGGTGTAGAACAATGGCTGGCATCAGCCTGTAAGTTGGCTAGCTTGTTTGGTGCAGCTGCGACATCCTGAATTCCTGATCGATGTTGATGTAACACTTAATACATTCTCCCAGCCCCAAGCTTGCACTTGCTCTGCTTGGAAACTGCAGATTATGTGACCATAAGTCCATAGCAGATAGCACTGATCTGACTTGCACATTAGCCTATTACTATTCTCAGCAACAAGGCTTCCTTCGCAGCGACAAGAAGCTATATATAGCGCAAGCTAAGTATCCTGTGATCTGATCTTTAATAATCAAATCTGTTTTAACTAAATTTTTTTGGATAAGCCTGAACTCTGAAGTGATCAGAGATCGAACTCGTGTATGTTAGGTGCATGCATGGTGTGCCTGCGAGAGTTGGGAGGCCCCTTTCAGATCTTCAGTACACATTAAAACTTGGCGTTAATGGAAGAAAGCATCGGCAGCGAGGATATCGCGATCGAGACCTTGTAATACCTTGTGTGCCATTTTTTCGATCGATGTTGAAATGCAATGATTTGTCGAGATCTTTGGGAGGATGGAAGGAGATGGAGATGGATTTGGGAATGATCCGAGTTCTTTCGGCAGCTCATTGCTGGACGCTATCATACCCTGACGAGCTTTATTTCTCGGTACCGGCCGGGGCCAGGGAGTTAGCTAGGGTAGATTGCGATGTCCCCTTCCGCCGCTCGTCTCGGAATGATGGCGTTGCTACTCCATGTCGGAAAGCATCTCGTAGGTGGTGAAAGTTAGCCAAGAAAATGCTGTGAAAGTTATAATTCATTATTAGTTCATTAGTCAAGCTTCTCTCTACAGGTTTCACGTAGTATCAGAGTCAGCTTAAACAAGCACGTTTTTAGGAGCGTAAGCAAGATCACACACCCAAAAAGAACAGCCCTTTTTTAAGCTGATGATGGGTTAGCTAAAACGTGGTGTGTATTGTAATGGACCGCCCTTTTCAGGGGGTGCGTATAAATACTTTCACAGCTATCTAGGATTTTAGCTGTAGGTAACCAGGTATACATTGCTAGACATAAAAGCAAAAACGAATATTTTATAGAGGAAGTAAAGGCCTAACGGACAGAGTTTTACAAAAGGGTGCGGCTGGCACCATATACATTACAAAACATCCACAGGAAAGATTTGAGCAGATAGATCAAAGACTTCAAAACCAAATATCATCGTCATCTACGATCTCCTGGAATCCGTCGTTTTCTTGGAAATCTAGAGGGGGGTAGGAGGCAAGGGTAAGTACACAACAGTACTCAACAAACCACACGGAAATTCTGAATACTACATACATGGAATAAACAAAGGTAGGCGCATGTTATACGTATTGTGGATGCGAGTTGTTAAATATAGTTTTCATTTTATATTTGAAACGCAAACTAAATAACGGATAATACCATGGGGAGTTATTTGCAAAGTTCAAATTTACGACAAGTCCTATTTATAAAAACTACATGAGCGCAGTTACAGAAAACACCTTAAATTAACTCAGTTTCATTAACCGAAAACATGGCGTATTTGAATACCATAGATATCACTCTGCAGAATTGCTCAGCTTTACCCATAAGATATCTTCTACCGTTAATGCCACACGCGAACGACATGCAACTTAAATGCATGCGAGCGGACCGAGATGATCATAGCCTTTTGTTGGACTTCTCTTCTTTAGCCCCTACCCAGTAGGTTCGAGGATCCACAGTCCCCAGGACCCACTGGCCAATGCGGGATGCACGATCTGGTCTACTGTGGATACCTACTGTTGTGAGAACCAGCAAATGGCCACCCCATTCCCGTTCCACCCTAGTCGCTACGCGATCCATTCCTCCTACCAGAATGGTAGCTACCTCCTATAGGTATTCCAAAGGGAGGTACAATGTACTGAGCTATGTTAGAACAGATCAACAAAATTGACCAGTCCAACTTGTAGTTGAGTGGGAACTGAAGTTATTTATTTTGCTCAAGACATCGATCCTTAAGTGGCTGAGACTTAACCAATTACATACCACAAACCATTTGTACATACTGTACCAACCACCACACTACATCCTAGCTTTGTCATCGGTTGGGGTTGGACCAGCATCCACCTCCTTTGGTCAGCTCAACACTGTCCCCCTAACCGTAGCAATTTTTGAAAATAGCCCGAGCCATCTTTCGAAGATTTTAAGCAATTTAACTAAAAGTGAAATTAAATTAGCTACTAATCTACGATGATTCAATATTTATAACCTAGGGTTAAAAAGGAATTAAGACGTAGCAACATGTTAAACATTGGGATGTATCTAATCATGTCATTCGAAACTATCTTCTTTTCTAGTTTTCTAAAATAACAAAAATAATGCAGTACAAAAAATATACATATTACTGTAATGGAACTGGGTTCAACATGTTCAAGGGGTGTGGCTTGCCTTGCGGGGTCGAGGGTTCTTCTAGAGGGAAGTAGTCGACGTCGCGTCTAGTCCCGAACGGTTCTGGCTCCTGGTACACCTTCAAGAATTGCTCCTGCTCTGGGAATCACTCCAAGGGTTGCTCCAATGTCAGATTTAGCACGAGAAAACACAACTAATAAACAAACGAATAAAACCAATCAAAGAAAGAAAAACAGAAAAAGAAATCGAAGAGAAAAATGATCGGAATAGAGTTCAGGGGCACTTTGGGAATTTTTTGGACTCGGTTTGACAAAACGGAGATCATTTTTGGACTATACAGCTCGAACTGGTTAAGAATATGTATTTTTGGACATTTTTGAATTTTTAGGATTTTTAGAAATTTTTGGGATTTTTCTGAATTTTTAATTGAAGATTTAAAATCTAGAAATAGAATCTGGCCGCACAGTGCCATGCGGCCCATGGGCGCATATTACCTGCGCGCTGCTTGGCAGGTAGGGGCGCCTGACCTGAGAGCAGTCGACCAATGAGAAGGTGACAACGCACGCGAGACTGCTGGGGTAGAGAGGCTGCAAGTGGGACCGGGCGGCAGGGGCAGCTGACGCGTGGGCCCGACGCGAAGGAACTGACGGGTGGGGCTCAAAGTGCAGAGAGAGAGCTGCGACGGAGGGGGCGGCGACGGGGCGGCCGGAGAGGAGGACGAAGACTAGCGGCTCGACGGAGCGATGCCTGGGAGAGGAGAAGAAGTGGGGGAGGGGAAGCAGCTCACCGAGGGGAATTCAGCACGAGGCAAAACGAGGGTGAGGGCTGCCTTTTTATAGCGGTGGGGCGGGGATGGCGGAGGGAGCAGCGTGGCGTCGGAGGCGAAGGAGGAGGGCGGGGGATTGGGGTGAGGCGGGCCATGGGCGAGTGGGCTCTGGAGGAGCAGGCCAGGCGGGAAAGAAGCTAAGGTAGCGGGGGAAAAAGGCGGCCAACGGGCCGAGCAGGAGAGGCAGGCCAGGCCGAGGCCGAAAATGGGGAGGGGAAAGCGAAATACAAAAGAGGAAAGCGGGATTTGGGGCCATTTTCCCAAAACGGAAAGAATTCAAAAGAAGCTCAAATAAATTCAAGGAAAATCCAAAAAAATCAAATAAAATCCAATTAAAATCAATAGATCTATTTTTGAAAATTTTGGGTTATTTCATGTATATCTTCGGTGGCGTGCTGTGTGTGTGGCGATGCATTAGGCTGTCGTCGGTTTGGAGACTCAGGGCTTTGTCGCTTCATGTGCAAGGGAAGTTAGCCAAAGATTATCAGTTACACGTTCATTCAGCATGCAACTGTCATTTGCCGACTATGTAAGAATTCTTAAGGACATGTACAGTGGTATAGACAGTAGTTATCTATAATATATTTTCATATTATATATAGACAACATTAAAAATAATTTAAACAATTAATTGTTTATATAATTGTCTGTAATGGTCTCTTATTCAATTAACAGACTGTTTATATAATGGTACATAAAATGTAAATCTGTCTATAAGACTGTCTATTAAATAGTAGACAACAGTTTTTTCTCTCCTTCTTCTCTTTCCTCCACATCATCGAAAATCCTACGTGGTATAGTCTTACATACAAACATTATGAGTACTTGCTCTGGCTGGCCCAAGATATAAATCTAACATACATACATACATACATATATGTGTATATATGTATATATGTATATGTATATGTGTGTGTGTGTATATATATATGTATATATGTATATATATATATATATATATATATACATACACACACATATATACATACTCCTACCTCTAATATACCATTTAAATAAATGTTTTATACTCTTTTATCACTTTCGGTATACTCCAATAATAATTCTAAGATACTCCAATATAATATGATTAAAAAAATTTCATCAGACCCTTTATTTTTTTTGCTACATACCCTTTTCCATATGTATAAGGAATATGTAAACAAATTATGCTATAAAGAGTGGATTTTAATGAAATTTTTCATGAAACTCACTTTGGAGTATCTTATAACCAGTATTAGAGTATACTCAAAAGGATAAAAAGGTATAACAACATCATTTAAATGGTATATTAGAGGTGAGAGTACATACACCCAGGAGTATGGAATCATTTTCCTATGTATGTATGTATGTATGTATGTATGTATGTATGTATGTACTCCCACCTTTAATATACTATTTAAATGATGTTGTTATATCTCTTTATCCTTTTGAATATACTATAATACTGATTATAAGATACTCTAAAGTGAGTTCTATAAAAAATTTCATTAAAATTCACCCTTTATAGCATAATTTGTTTACGGGAACATATCCTGTGCAACTAGAGAGTTGGTGAAACCACGGTGCAACCCAACTAGAAAAAGTTTCAAAATTTTTGAAAAATATCATGGATATACATCTCAGCTTACCCCATCTACATATAAAATTTCATGATCAAATTCGTCCTGTTCTAGAAGTTACAAAAAAGACAAAGTTGATCATGAACAATAACTGTTACTGTTTATGATCAAGTTTGTCTTTTTTATTACTCTTAGCACAAGACGAATTTGATCATGAAATTTTATATGTAGATGGGGTAAGCTGAGATGTACATCCATGATTTTTTTCAGAATTTTTTGAAATTTTTTCTAGTTGGGTTGCACCGTGTTTCACCAGCCTGTCTGATTGCACAGGATATTTTTCCTTTGTTTACATATTCCTTATACACATATGGTATGTAGCAAAAAAACTAAAGGGTCGGACAAAATTTTTTTAATTATGTTGTATTGGAGTATCTTAGAATTATTATTGGAGTATACTAAAAGTGATAAAGGAGTATAAAACGTTTATTTAAGTGGTATATTAGAGGTGGGAGTATGTACTCCTGCGAGTATGAAAAAGACTTCTATATAGGAAAATGTGTGGGTGTATATATATATATATATAAGAAGCAAATTATTTAAATAATATTTAATTGAATTGAACTAAGGTGCTCTTATTAAATCGACATAGTACTATCTTTTTTAAAGAGAAATATGATTTAATTTCATTAAATATTACTTAAATAATGCTTATAGGGGTCGGACTTATAACGTGGGACGAAGAACATAATAAATAACTAATGGCTTCCCTTTTATATTAAAAACTAATGGCTTAATTTGCAGTTGCGAAGTGGTTGACCAATGAGATGCCGCCGCATGCATTGTGACCAATAAGAAACGATCGAGTCCGATCAAGTGGGATACGCATCTTTTTTGTTCTTAATCAGATGGCATTAACAAAAACTCTCCGCGCTTAATTTACAATTTGGATGTTGTCTCTCCTCTCGGGACCAACTGTTAGAATAATTGGACTAGGGTCCATTTATAATTGAATCAATAAATCCCAAAGCCCATGTGTAATACTAGGAGTTATGAGGACTTTAATCCCATATGGGTAATTGAGAGGTGATTGACCAAACTTAAATAGCCAGGTCATGTGTCCATATGTTGTGAGGTTGAAAAAGGGGATTGGCTGCGCCACACGCGCGCGTGGGAGCCGAGCCGTGGCCATGCATGGCGCCGGGCGCGAAACCTGAGCCGAGCCGAGCCGAGCCGGGCGTGATGTCTTTGGCGAGTTTTCTTTGTTAAAAGTAATTAATTTGAGCGTTTATGACTAGTAATCGCTGACCGTTACTAATAACGACGTGGTTGATGGTGGTTCATAATCGACGTCGATTACTTATAATCGATGTGTTAATGGCTCTTTGATGGCGTCAGTTACTTGTAACTGATGTGTTAATGGCTCTTTTCATGGCACCTATTACTTCATCGAGACATCCAGTACATCTTCTCCTGGCATCCTATCTTGAGAGACCTCAGATACATTCCTCTTCTCCGAGCTCTGCTACTGCTGCTATTTTTCGAGTATTCCGTCTCATTCATTCAGCGCCGACAGCGAAAGCGAGAGCGAGCCTCCGAAACCTTGCCCGCTGCGAGTTCCTACTCGGGAAAAGGCCGTGTCGAGGTTTTGGGGAGCGCGCGCGCGATCGCTCTCGATCGATCGTCTACATCCTCTGCTTCCTAAAGTCCGTTCGAGGGACTGCACTGCGAACCTCTACGCTGCATCAACTAAGATCGACTACATCGAATAGCTGCGATCAGAATGTCGACTGGTCCGCAGAACAGCGCCACCATTGCCTCCGGTAATGGTCCCGCTACTGGGTACTTTCTTAAACTCTACTTTTGTATGTTCTATTTTCTACAAATCTGCGAGCTTGGCATGATAGTTTGTTCAAACTTTGATATGTCTAGCAAAACCATTAGCACTGCATTATTGTTCATCTTGATCACATATGTCATGATTTATTATACAACTTTATGGATTAAGAAAAACCTACTAATTCCAACAATCCAAAAACCTGAACGTAGGTCTTTTTCGGCTACTGGCTTTGCTGCTGCGCTAAAACCCAATGTGTTTGAGGGCGCAAATTATAAAAGATGGCGTGCAAAAATGATCCTATGGTTGACAGCCATGAACATGTATCATGTTGCAAGCGGAAAGCCTAAGCCTGGAGAAACGCAACTCACTCCCGAAAAGGAGCAAGCGTTTGAGGCTGCGGATAACTTGTTTCGTGGTGCAATCATTAGCGTTCTTGGTGAGAACATTGTGGATGCATATATGCACTTATCGACCGGCAAGGAAATATGGGATGCGCTTGAGGCCAAGTTTGGGGTCTCTGATGCAGGTAGTGAACTGTACGTCATGGAGCAGTTCCATGACTACAGAATGGTTGATAACCGTTCTGTAGTAGAACAGGCTCATGAGATTCGATTAAACGCAAAAGAACTCGAAAATTTCCCATGTGTGTTACGACAAGTTTGTGGCGGGTTGCATAATTGCTAAGTCGCCGCATTCTTGGAAGGATTTTGCTACTTCTCTAAAGCACAAGAGACAAGAATTCAGCGTTCTTGATCGATTAGTTCTCTTGATGTTGAGGAGAAGGCGAGAGCAAAAGACACGCGTATGAAGGGACATGAGGGAAATTCTAGTGCCAATGTGGTGCAGAGGAAGAATTTCCAATCCCAAAAGAAAGGCAAAAACAAGCCTGAGAACAAAAACAATGCCATTCAGAGTACCAGTTTTAAGAAGAAGAACAACAACAAGAAAGGAGGCTGCTTTGTGTGCGGAAGTTCTGACCATTGGGCCAAGGACTGTCCAGAACGCAAGGATAAGCGAAAAAAATCAGCAAATGTTGTTGTTGCCAATACTGATGTTGGAACGTCCGGGTATGATAATTTACCCTCAGTTCTTTCAGTATGTCATTTACTTGATTGGTGGATTGACACCGGGGCAAATATACATGTGTGTGCTGATATTTCCTTGTTTTCTTCTTATCAGGTCGCAAGGACTTCCTCCATCTTGATGGGGAACGGATCACATGCTTATGTTCGTGGTGTTGGCACGGTCGATCTGAAGTTTACTTCGGGAAAGATCGTGCAGTTGAGGAACGTGCAGCATGTCCCATCTATCAAGAAGAACTTGGTCAGCGGCTCTCTCCTGTGTAAAGAGGGCTATAAACTGGTGTTTGAATCCAATAAATGTGTTGTCTCTAAGTTTGGAACATTTATTGGTAAAGGCTATGAGAGCGGAGGCTTGTTCCGCTTATCTTTGTCGGATTTGTGTAATAACGTTGTTAACCATGTGTGTGATGATGAGGTCAATGTTTGGCATTCCCGGCTTTGTCATATTAATCTTGGTTGCATGAAGCGCTTAGCCATATGAGTTTAATTCCAAAGTTAACGTCATCAAAAGTTCTAAGTGCCAAGCGTGTGTACAATCTAAGCAAACTCGCAAGCCTCACAAGGCGGAGGCGAGAAGCTTAGCACCATTAGAACTAATTCACTCGGATTTGTGTGAGATGAATGGTGTGTTGACAAAAGGCGGAAAGAAATATTTCATGACGTTGATAGATGATTCTACTAGATTTTGCTACGTGTATTTATTGAAGTCAAAAGATGAGGCGTTTCACTATTTTAAAATCTATAAAGCTGAAGCAGAAAATCAACTTGAGAGAAAGATTAAGCGGGTTAGGTCCGATCGTGGTGGAGAATATTTTTCAAATGAATTCAATTTATTCTGCGAGAAACATGGCATAATCCATGAGAGGACGCCTCCCTATTCACCGCAATCAAATGGGGTTGCGGAGAGGAAGAACCGCACTCTATCTGAGATGGTTAACGCCATGTTAGATACAGCGGGACTTTCCAAGGAATGGTGGGGTGAGGCTATATTGACGGCATGTCATATCCTAAACAGAGTTCCTACAACGAATAAAGGGATAACCCCATTTGAGGAATGGGAAAAGAAAAGATTGAATCTCTCCTACTTACGAACTTGGGGTTGTCTGGCTAAGGTCAGTGTGCCAATCCCAAAGAAGCGTAAGCTTGGACCACAGACCGTGGATTGTGTTTTTCTTGGCTATGCTTTTCACAAATTGGGTATAGATTTTAATAGTAAAATCTGGTATTCCTGATATGCATGAAGGCACCATAATGGAATCCAGAGATGTCACATTTTTTGAGAATGTATTTCCAATGAAAGAAACACCTAGCATTTCTAGCGAAAAACCTATCATTTCTCCCCAACCTACTATTCTGTAATGCACAATGAACCCTCACTTGTGGAAAATCCTATAGATGAAGGCAATGAAGTAACTCGCAAGAGTAAGAGACAAAGGATCTGTAAAGTCTTTTGGTGATGACTTTATTGTATATCTAGTGGATGACACTCCAAAAACCATTCTTTGAGGCTTATTCATCTCGGACGCCGACTATTGGAAGGAAGCGGTTGGAGTGAGATAGATTCTATCATGACTAATGGAACTTGGGAGATTGTGGATCGTCCTTACGGTGCATACACGAGGATGTAAGTGGGTGTTCAAAAAGAAGCTTAAGCCTAGCAGACGATTGATAAGTACAAAGCGAGGCTTGTTGCAAAGGGTTATACCGAAAAGAAGGCGAAGACTTTTTCGATACTTATTCACCGGTTGCCGACCGACTACTATTCGAGTACTACTATCATTGGTGCCTCTCATGGTCCGATTGTCCATCAAATGGACATTAAGGCGGCTTTCATAATGGAGAGTTGGAGGAGGAAATTTACATGGAACGACGGATGGATTTGTAGTAAAGGGTCATGAAGGAAGGTGTGTAAATTGTTGAAGTCCTTATACTGCCTTAAGCGAGCACCTAAACAAGAGCATGAGAAGTTCGACAAAACTTTGACATCTCGCTTTATTGTGAATGAAGTGACGATGATGTGTGTATTACCGCTATGGTGGGGAGAGGAGTGATCTTGTGTTTGTATGTCGATGACATCTTGATATTTGGGACGAACCTTAATTTAATTAAGGAGGCCAAGGACTTTTTGTCTGAAAGCTTTGAAATGAAGGATTTGGGAGTAGCGGATGTCATCTTAAACATTAAGTTGTTAAGAGAAGATGATGGTGGGATCACACTTGTGCAATCCCATTATGTGGAAAAGGTCTTGAGTCGCTTTGGTTTTAGTGACTGCAAGCCTGCTCCAACGCCGTATGATCCTAGTGTGCTATTACGGAAAAATCAGAGTATAGCAATGGATCAATTGAGATATTCCCAGATCATTGGCTCGTTGATGTATTTAGCTAGTGCTACAAGGCCAGATATCTCGTTTGCTGTGAGCAAACTCAGCCGGTTTGTTTCAAATCCGAGAGATGATCACTGGCGTGCTCCAGAAAGAGTATTGCGCTACCTAAAAGGGACAAAGAAGCTATGGGATTCACTACACCGGGTATCCAAGGGTACCGGAGGGTTCTGATGATTCTAATCGGATATCGATCTTGATGAGATAAAAGCCACAAGTGGATATGTGTTCACTTTGGGAGGTGGTGCTGTTTCATGGAAGTCTTGCAAGCGACCATCTTAACGAGGTCAACAATGGAAGCAGAACTCACAGCATTAGACACCGCCACTGTTGAAGCCGACTGGCTACGTGAGCTTGTGATGGATTTGCCGGTGGTTGAGAAACTGGTACCTGCTATTCTTTTGAACTGTGACAATCAAACTGTGATTGTTAAGGTCAACAGTTCTAAGGATAATATGAAGTCATCAAGACACGTCAAGAGGTAGTTGAAGTCTGTCAGGAAAATGAAAAACTCCGGAGTGATAGCATTGGACTATGTCCAGACGGCTAAAAACCTGGCAGATCCTTTTACCAAGGGACTATCACGGAATGTGATAGATGAAGCATCGAGGGAGATGGGCTTGAGACCCACATGAGTCACGCCTTAGTGGTAACTCATCCTATGTGATCGGAGATCCCGTGAAGTAGGATGGTGAAACAAGCTATTGGCTGGCTGGGAGGAGAGTATTCTTATACATATCCCACTCCGTTGGAGATGCATTACTCTCCTATTCAGTATGGCGAGTTGGTTATACCTTAATGTGTTCCGAGTGGCTTACAAAGCGTAGATGTTGTCTGCGAGAACATCTTATGAGGAATACACCTATATGAGCCTGACTGCTAGTCACAGTATATGAGACTGGGTGATCTCTAGAAGCTCATGAAAGGCCAAGGAGTATGACTTATACGCTCCAAACCGAGGGGATGCTTATGGCAGCCTAGTACCAGTAAAGGATTTTGGTGAAACTTATTTGCACAAAACTGTCAATTCAAGGCATAGTCTATTGTTCAGTTGTGGATGAGTGTAGCCTTTGTCCTAGGTGAATGTTCAACTTAACAGTCTCCATCGAAACACTGGTATATCAAGCAAAGAGTGGGCGAGAGTATTTCACATATGCCTTGGAATTTGGTGGGGATTGTTAGAATAATTGGACTAGGGTCCATTTATAATTAAATCAATAAATCCCAAAGCCCATGTGCAATACTAGGAGTTATGAGGACTTTAATCCCATATGGGTAATTGAGAGGTGATTGACCAAACTTAAATAGCCGGTCATGTGTCCATATGTTGTGAGGTTGAAAAAGGGGATTGGTCATGCCACTACACGCTGCTGCTGCCGAAGTCGAGCCGTGGCCTGTGCATACCGGCGCCTTCTGAACGAAGCGACGTGATGTCTTTGGCGAGTTTTCTTTGTTAAAAGTAATTAATTTGAGCGTTTTATGACTAGTAACTGCTGACCGTTACTAGTAACGGACGTGGTTGATGGCTGGTTCATAACTAACGTCAGTTACTTGTAACTGATGTGTTAATGGCTCTTTTGATGGCGTCAGTTACTTGTAACTGATGTGTTAATGGCTCTTTTCATGGCACCCATTACTTCATCGAGACATCCAGTACATCTTCTCCTGGCATCCTATCTTGAGAGACCTCAGATACATTCCTCTTCTCCGAGCTCTGCTACTGCTGCTGTTTTTCGAGTATTCTCGTCTCTGTTCACTGCGTGCAAGCGAAAGCAGAGAGCGAGCCTCCAAACCTTGCCCGCCGCGAGTTCTGCTTTCGGAAAAGGCCGCAATCGTTTTTTGGGAGCGATCGCGCGACTGCTCCGATTCGATCGTCTACATCCTCTACTTCCTAAAGTCCGTTCGAGGGATCAGCTGCGAACCTCTGTTGCATCAACTAAGATCGACTACATCGAATAGCCGCGATCGAATGTCGACCGGTCATGAGCAGCGCCACCATTGCCTCCGGTAATGGTCCCGCTACTGGGTACTTTCTTAAACTCTACTTTTGTATGTTCTATTTTCTACAAATTGCGAGCTTGGCATGATAGTTTGTTCAAACTTTGATATGTCTAGCAAAACCATTAGCACTGTATTATTGTTCATCTTGATCACATATGTCATGATTTATTATACAACTTTATGGATTAAAAATTGCCGGAAAAACCTACTAATTCCAACACCAACTGCGTATAAGGCTGTAAAAAAAATTCGAGACTCGCGAGCTACTCGAGTTTGGCTAGCGAGAGGCTCGGTTCGAGCTCGACTCGAACTCCAAATGAACCGAACTCGAATAGTTCACGAGTCTACTCGAGCCTGGACCGAACTTCCTCGAGTCGAGTTTCCTCGAGACGAACTTACTCGAGTTTGTTACCGAGCCTACCGATCTTACCAGAATAACCGAGCTTATCAAGCTTACTCGAGTTTATCAAACTTACCGAGCTTAGTCGAGCAAAACTCAAATCTACTCGAGTTTGGATCGAGCCGAGTTCAAGCCTGAGTCGAGATTTGAATCCCAACTCGAGTTCGGCTCAAGCTCGATTCGAGCCTTACCAAGCTCAAACCGGGAGGGCTAGGCTCGCTCGAACTCGCCTCATTTACAGCCCTAACTGAGTCTATGCAGGTATGCTAACGTGAATGCGAACGTTCAGATAAGCAAACCGACGATTTAGGTTTTAATTTTAGGTAATTACGAGTAGTATTTGCTGGTCAACGTCGACATGTGCTAACCGCCATAATCATTCCCGTGCCGCCTTGTTGGCATTTTGTGAGCCTACAGGCTTATTTGTGGAGCTATATTTTAGCTTTGGATCAAAAGCTCTCTCAAACAATATGGCTGCAAAGCAGTTGGGAAGGTAAGTCACATCAGAAGCACCTCTAAAAGGTGCAGCTATTGGAGAGGAGTTTTTCAGCTGTGACTTCACTTGACCACCTCCCACCTCGATCGCTTTACTTTCTCGACTTCCGCCACCTCGCCTCGCCGCCTCCACATCATCTCCTCACTTGGATGCCGCTGTACTTCGCTATATTGTTACCTCTTCGCTTGGTTGGCCCCCAAAAGCTACAATTAGAATAACCAGTTTACAAACAAGATAACAAGAAAAGTTACTGTTGGTCATTGCAATTGCTTCTGATTCGACAAATCAAAAGTAGCTTTTCAGTCTAGCCGCAGCTCCCACAAATAGGCCCTACGTTGATCCTAACACATGCATATTTTTTCTGGAACAATTGTTGGCATCGAGATTTAGTAAGGTATGGCTAAAATCGTCAGGCTAAGAATCGAATATTTTGACACGTATCGTATATGGAAAGAGAGGTTAAAAATGGTATTACCACTGATATCAGGTAAAAGAAATAGAGTTGTAATCAGTATTGGTCCAAATAAGGGAAATACTGACCGAATTAAGACCAATACAGATCATACAAGACAACGCATCGGAGGTGGATACAATCGGCCAATCTGCTACAAAAGATGGTCAGGGGCATGCGAGAATAACAATACAATTAAATCAATCAACTCGTATTATTCTTTTACTTTTATTGTCGACTAGGAGTAGCCCTGTAATTTAGATTACCTCTTGTAATCTGATATTGATCAATAAAGTTGTACATCGCCGATAGTTGATCTTTATCAATTACGCCAATCTGTTTGATTTTCTTCAATCTTACCTCTTACCATCTAATTAATCTTAATCGACTAATTAGACTTATTGTTACCCTAAATTTGATTGGCTTTCTAGCTGTTTAGATCTTTATTGATTTATCGTGATTGATCAGCTCTGAGCGTATTGTCTGTTTATCTTAGTGATTGCAAGATCAAATCAGTTGGCACGCCTTAAACTATTGAACCCGATGTTCGTTACGTGTGTTGAGGCCGATTAATTATTCGTCATATTTTTGACGCCAACGACAATAAAGACGTATAATATCCAAAGAGAGAAAAATATTTAGTTGGTTTAAGATCTGTATTTACCATAGGTTAGTTTAGTATCTCTTTAAAAAAACACATGGTATATATTGGGAGAAAGAAAAACGTTTTAGTTGTTCTGAGATCTGTATTTATCATATGTCTAGTTTTCAAAAGTAAGCTGTAGGGACGAGGTGCCGTAGGTGAATTCCTCAAGGCAGCAATCCAAATCCAAACGATGGATCATTCTGCCCACCCCTGATGTGAGAAATTCCACCGGAAATGGGCCCAAATGGAAACAAGATTCAAAAGATAAAACCAAATCAAATCACAGCTCAAAAGAGCAGCGCAAAGCTGCCGTACTACCAAATCGCAGTAGTTGCAATCATCTCCTACCCCCCGGCACTCTCGCCCCACTCACTGCTGTGCGGACCCACAACACGTGGCCCACATGTCATCCATGAAGGAACATGCGAGTAAGGCTAATTACTAGTGAGTAGTGAGAGAGACGGGTGAGTGACACGGTGACCCACAGCACAGGGCAGGGGCAAATAAATCCGTCCCCATTATAACGCCCGGAGCCAAGCCAGCCAGCCGCGGCCACCACCACCTGCCCACCGAGCCCAAGGGCAGCAGCTGAGCCGCCGCTGCCGCCTTGCTCTGCTCTGCGTCGGCGCGAAACCCGATTCCGCCAAGCGCGCGCGGCTCTCTGCTCTGGTCTGTTCTTGAGCCGCTTGACTAACTTGCCTTCGCCGTCACAATGGCGACGGCGTGGGTGCGCTCGCTCAGCTGCAGGTCACACGGCGTCGCCGACGCCGTCGTGGCGCCGTCTCCGACCAAGAAGACCCAGTCGCTGGCACTGCTGATCCCCGTCTCGTGCGCTGCGGCGGCGGATGTGAGGGACTCGGTGGCGTTGTTGCGGCACGCAAAGAAGCAGAAGCCGCCCCGGGAGAGGCTGAGGGCCGCGCTCGCGCCGGAGCGGCAGCACGAGCCGAGGCCCAGGCCCAAGAAGAAGCCGAAGCAGATGGCGGACGCTTTCATGCCGTCGCCGTTGCCGGCGGCGCCGGTGAGCTCGGCGTTCCTGACGATGGCGGAGCTGCCGGAGGGCCACCCGTCGCGGCGGGTGGTGGAGCTCATCTTCTCGTCGGGGTGGGGTGCCGCGGCGCCGGAGCCGGCCGTGGAGGCGCTGTTCCGGGTGCACAGCGCGGCGCGGGCGGTGGCGCGGTTCGAGGAGGCCAGGGCGGCCGCCCGCGCGCACGGCGCCGCGGCGCGGTGCGGTGCCGACGGCAACGAGATGATGCGCTTCCAGTGCCGCGCGGCCGCGGGCGCGAGCCCTGGCGGGGTATTCGGCGCGGGCGTCGCCACCTGCCGTCTCGGCCCTGCCGGCTCCACCGTGCGCACGTTCGCCGACAGCGGCGCCGCCCACGCCAGCGCCGGCCCCGGCCCCGGCCGCCGGGCTATGCTGGTGTGCCGCGTCATCGCCGGGCGCGTCCGTCCCGCGCACGACCAGGCGCCCCACGCCTCGGACTACGACTCCGTCGACATGGGCAACGGCGAGCTCATGGTCCTCGACAGCCGCGCCGTGCTGCCTTGCTTCCTCGTCATCTACAAGGTCTAGGCATGACTCCAGACCGTGCATTAATTAACCACCGTTTAGTTACCGTTAATCCACCCGTACTTAACCCCTCGTTAATTACTAGCACTAATCGTTAGTCTTTTCTGGAGCGACGGCAGGTGCCAGCCAGCGTTACGTACGTCGTATCAGAGCTGCACCCTGTGTGTAAAACAGTAAAAGAGTGCTTTTTTTTTGGGCTTTGATGGATCTTAAAATGATATAGAAACCTTTTCTTTCCGCTTTCAGTTTTCGATTCAAACAACTCTTGTCCTCCATGGATGGATGGATGTAGCATGCCTCTGCTTCTTTTCTTTGCTTCTGCTCTGCAAGTGCAACAGAGAGATCAGAAGGCTCGACGACGCCTTGCATTGCAATGCCGCAAAATTTGTGTCTCGTTTTCCCTTTTCAGAGGAGAAATTTGTCGCCGTAGGTTTGAAGGGGTTCTTGTCACAGCGCGTGTGTTTTCTTCTCTTCTCTGCCATTGCCATGGGTTCGTTCGTTCGTTTGTTTGCTTCTTCTTTCGTCGCTGTTTGACATGCACGATCACATGATTACCAGCGTTGGTAAGGCTTCTGTGACGGGAGAGATTTGGCAGGTAGGATATGAAAGGAAGTTGGCAGCATCTTCAGAGGCCAGGCACAAAGTTCCTGGCCTCCTAGTCTGGTTTTCTAGAGGGAAAAAAGTGTACAAATGTGTGCGTGCTGGATGCTAGCTTCTTGGATCCTTGCTATTGTATTTATCCTTTGTTTTGCTAGCGGTAAGCTCATTCCCCATGCCCCTGCTTGCTCTCCCGTGTTCTCTACGGATGGTTCTAAATTTCGTTTTCGGTCTACATCTCGAAGGTGAGTGAAATCTCAAAATTTTGTATGAAATTAGGTCAAAATTCAGAAAGAAAATTTGAAATCTCGAATTTTTGAACTGAAATTCGGCTGAAATTGTCGAAATGTAATGGCGAAATCTCAGCGAAATTCAACCGAACGAAAAATAGTTGAAACGATGTTAAAAATTTTAAAAATTTTTATGGATGGTTTTGACACATTACTAATATTCCCATAAAAATTTCAGATGATAATCAAGCGTAATGAATTTTTAAAAATTCTGCTAGTACCACTGACCCAATAAAGGGCTGATCGATAAAATTTCAACTGAATGAAACATGGTGCAAACCACGTTAGAACATTTTGAAAAATTTTCGTGGATGATCCTGATGCATCAATAATGTTCCCATAAATTTTTTATATGATGATCAAGCCAGGGGAATTTTAAAAAATTAGGACAGTGCTACGGAAGACTGATTAGCAAATTTCAACCGAACGAAAAATTGTACAAACCATATTAAATTTTTTTGAAATTTTTTGTAGATAGTCCTAAAACATCATTAATATTCTCATAAAATTTTCATGTGGATGATCAAGCCTGAGGAAATTTTAAAAAATTATGACAGTGCTACTGTCCTGATAAAAGCCTAACGATCAATAGATAGATTTGATTGAGCAACCAAAAAAGGGTTGGAATTTTTGAAACTTTTAGAGAATGGTTCTAATGCAATGCTTAAGCTCTAATAAAAATTTTAGATCATGATCACACTCTAGTGAATTTATAAAATTCTTACAATAGTACTACACCATTTGTGTTCGTTGTGTGTTTTTTTTAATTTTTTTTTTTGAAAGATAACAAAATGAAGTTCAATGTATCCATAGATTTGATTGGCAAACAAAAAAAATTTAAATTTTTTGAAAATTTTAGCAAAGGGTTATGAGGCAATGCTTTAAGCTCTTAGAAAAAATTTTAGATTATGATCATACTCGATCAAATTTATAAAATTTTGATAAGGTTATTGTCTCAGTTATGTTTATTCTATTTTTTATTTTTTAAAGATAACAAATGAAGTTCAATTCTTTTGAAAACTTTTCTATATGATCCTACACTGTAAATATAGTACCACAAATTTTTTAGAGTGTGATCAAGCTTGTACAATTTTATAAAAATCTGACAGTGTTTCTATCAAAATTATAAAACATCTCAACAATTCTTTTATTTCAACAAATTTTCGTGGAAAATGATTTTCTTAAGGATTATTGGGACAAATCCGGTCAAAAAACCCAATATTTCTGCGAGATGAAATTACTGTAGCAATTTGAATTTTTTTTATTTTGTCAGGATTTTGTATCCCATCCCCAGTCGAGACATCATAAAATTTCACCGAGATTTCATTCCATGGTTCTACATTTGTACAAGAGGTCTCACGTCGATAGTGTACACATTGCAAATTCTTCAATCTTTTGTGTGTGTGGGTGGGGATTGAGAGAGAGAGGAATTGCAAGATCGTGCTCAACTATTTCTGTGCATATGTTCCAATGGCGTTTTCATTGAATATGAGAGATGTTTTGTTTGGTGTGGCAACCGCCGGGCAGACTAGTAGTAGATGGTAATGTGGAATAAATATGTGAGGTTGAAACAGAGACAGCAGTGGGTCTAACGTTTCTTTTTGTGAGACGACAATGCAGCTGAAAAACTTTGCAGCAACCAATAAATCCACGTCGTGTTGAATCTTAGGGTCTGTTTAGCAGAGCTCTAGATTCTGATTCTCCAGCTCTAGTTCCTGATTCTCTATGGAATCGATTCTCTGGCGGAAGTGATTCCTGTCTGAGAAATAGTTATGAACTTGGTGGGGAGGTTCATAACTGGGAGGTTGTAAATTAGGTGGGGAGCATGTTTTTTTTTTGCTCCCGGGCTGCAAGTCAAAAAACATGAATCACTTTCTCGGATTCCTATGTGAAGCTGGTTGATTTTTTTCTTGTTTGGTAGAGCTCCTCAGCTTCTCATGAGGAAGCTGAAGCTGAGAGGTCTGCCAAACACACCCTTAGGATTTATTTATTTCAGTTTTAGATTCTCTAAAAATTGATTTTGGATTGTGGTTGTAGAGAAGTTGATTTTTCAAAAGCTAGAATCCAAAAGCACATATGAAGTGGATTGTGGATGTATATGAGTGGACTGGATTATAAGAATTGGATTCTAGAATCGGACTGTTTATTTTTAATTCTGTTTTTAGAACCAAAATCTAGAATTAAAAATTAAAACAAACAGGCACGTAGTATCCTGCTACCATTTGCTTGCATGAGAGCACGCACATCTTCGGTTCTGAGCCTTTGCATGGTTTTGTGCACGCATGGTGTAAGATGCATGCTCGCCCACAAAAAGCTATAGACCTGATACGCCGATCAGAAGCTGACATCTTTAGTTCCCAAAAAAACCTCCTGGTGCACAAAATGGTGGCCATTCGGTGCCAACAAATCTCTATCAGTAGAGTTGGGATCATACTTTTCAGCAGAAGCCTCTGTGTGATCACCTAAGCCGCTAATGTGCCTTCCATCATTTGTTCGATCATGATCGTCATCCATGACCACGACCAATGGTTCATGCTGCTACAAATTAACAAGTGCCAATTGGAATCAATTCTCCCGCGGTGCATCTGGCTGACAGGTGGCCCCGCCCGCATACTGCTGTGCAAGATTTTTCACTAGCTCCCCGCTGCCTCTTGGATCTTGCACGTACGGCTGCAGGGAGGCTGAGTTGTTGGCATGTTACGATGTCTCTTGTTGAGGCACCTAACGAGAGGGAGTGAGAGTGCGACCCCAAGGCCAGCTCACTGTAGCCAACACTTAGCCGCATCCCCGGACCACCCTCTCTCGTGGTCGTATGAATCATTGGGCAGGCAGGAACCGTAGATAGATGGATATAGATACAGCCATACAGGTATGCTGCTCTGCTAGCTCTTCTTGCCTCAATTGCCAAGCATATGTAGAATCAGAATTACTGTGCTTGTTTTCCCCAGAAGCAGTGGCGGATCCAGGAAAAAATTATAGGTGGGGCAAGCTTGAAGTAGTACTAAAACCCTAATCGCAGCGAGCCAGCGACGGAGTCCCTAACCTAGTTGCCAGCCCTACTTATGGGCCAAATTTGTTGAATTATCACGATATACACTGTGGCAGGGTATAAGAGGCTTTATAAATTGTAGGTGGGGCAGCAACCCAACCTGCCATACTGTTGGATCCGCCCCTGCCCAGAAGTAGTTGCAGTACTAGTATATCCTATAATTGCAGTATTCAGTCAAGACGATGAACTCAGTCGAGACAACGCGACACCCGCGGCCGCATTTACTCTTTCCATCTGATTGTGCCGCGCCGGATGGGAACACCACACACATGCGATGTAGATCGCCGTGCATGCATAGCATGCCTTGATCATCCTACCATTTCAGCTGTTCTCTCATTTCCAGCTGAAGCTGATCCCTAGCTTCATCCGTGTGTGCGAGTACAAATAACTAAGTGTAGCTTTGACCTCCCTCTAAAGACTGGGACAATGCTACCGGCTTACTGCGCATCGCCATGTGGTCAAACAGAAGCAGTAATAAACGAGAACCTCTCTATGGATCTCTGGAGCCCACACCGGTTGACAGTTATTCCTCCCCTGCCCCCATCACGCCGCATTGCTGCCGTGCTGGTACGAGTTGCAGTAAACGGCAGTATATCTGCATAGGTATAACTTGCCGGCCTTTCTTCAGTACACAACAGTGCAGGGGCACACTCATCAGGCGTGTTCATACCGCTTTGACTCGCTTGGTCTTTATCGAGTCCTCTTGACTAATAACTGCTACTAGCTCTGATGTGATGATCCTGGAGAGCTAGAGATGCATGTCCCCCTGACGACAGTGGTAAATCTAACAATGATGCAGTGTGTGGCGAGCACTTGCCTTTGCCACCGACCATGTCCTCCCTTTATTATTAGATGGCCAACGAAAGGGCCATAAAGGCGTACACTACTACTAGCTCAGGCCATCATGGTGAGATCTTAGGTCTTCTCCCAGCAGTAGCGCACCGTGTCTTCGAAAAGTGCACACCAATCATGTAGATATCTACCTGTGTAACCTGTGACGAGTTTCGTATACCGGCCAGTTCACCAGTACTGTAAGGAAGCTCGACCTCTTCAGGAGAGACGGAAAGATCTACTCAGACTTCAGCACGCAACAACCTTTCGTTTGTCGCAGAGAGAATGCAGCAATGTGTGTCGTAGCGTAGCTGCTGCATCTTGGATTCTTGGGAATTGGAGGTGAACATAGCAGCAGTAGGTTTCTGAGGTCACTTGGCTAGGCTGACTGGCCATGGGCGCATGACCGACTGAACTCGTGTGGGTCGTGATAAATAACTGGGATGCATCATAAATTTTACTCGTTGGTCTCAGTAGATGCATTACTCCATGGAGCTGGAGCTGGCCTTTGATCTGATGTCTCGTGACATTAGGCATTATGATCCTCTCTGTACTTCCACATGGCCTCTTGCTCATCAATGGCAAGATAATCAAACGACCACAGGAGAAAATCAAGGCCTTTCTCGGCTGTGAAACTTGGCATGACAAATGTTAATGCCTTGCATTTCATAGGACAGCAATTTTGGGACCATCAGGACAGCCCAAGTGAAGTCTAATGATTGTAAGTTGTAACAGGCAGCATTTGATTTGACCCACAGGGCAGTGATACAATCACCTGAGAACTGTTGCAGAGCCAGCAGAGGTAGATATAGTAACCATGAGACAAATTATTTGCCCTATGGAAACTATATTCTCACCGATTCTCAAATTATAATTCAATACAAAATACTAGCTTACCATCAGAATAGAATTGTTAGGCCTTCCTGACTATTCCTTCGTTGCTAAACTCAAATATAAAGCCAACAAAGCTCCAGCCTAACAGTTCACAGCACTTCCAAGTTCCAAGAGATATAGAAAAATGAAAAAAAAAAATGAAAAGAATCTCTGCATTTCAATGACTAGTAACAAACCGATTTTGAAACTAGGCTTCACACACATGAATATTCATATGGTTAGATTAGATTTCATGTTCTGAATCGCCCGTCTTATGGCATCCTGGTATGGACTTGTGATGTTGCTGATCAGTTCCTGGCAGTGGAACTACGCTTGGGCGGCGCCCTTCCTCGAGTAGAAGGTGAACCTTTATCCCCACAGGTTTTCCTAGATCGAGTCTTCCTGAGCCCATAACCTATAGCATGCAAGTCATCGCATATCTCGTGCTGTGACAGAGAAACAAGTCCAGGCATTATCTCCCTCTGAAAATTTCTCAGTCCTCTTCCTCTCCTCAGCTTAATCCCACAAGAGGGTCCATCCTTATTGGGTGGTATCACAGGGGTCGATTCTCCATCATCTCTGATATTTAGATTCAATACAATTTCCTCGTAAGAGTCCAATGAATGCTGAGGTTCATCGCTTCCATCCTGAGCTCCAGTCTGACTGTTCCTTCCTGGGCAATCTGCAGCGCATGCAGAATTATCCGAGAGAATGGAAAGAAGTGTTTCAGCAGCAATAGAAGCCATTTTGTCATCTTCTTCAGTCTCAACTTGAAGCATACTAACAGTTTCCTGGTGATGTGATGCTCCATCATGACAGACATAATTATCAACATGAGGAATTTCTCGAAGTAAAAGTTTCTCGTTAACTGTTTCAGAATCTGGAGAGTGAACCTTATCAATTTCATTATTTGTTGAGATTGGGTGAAGCTTGTCATCCTGTCTCGCTAGCATATGATGGTATCCAACAATTGGATGTTCCCTGAAAATTTCGGCTTGAAGGCTATTTTTCTTGGAGAAAGAATGATTGGATACAGTTCCTTCACTTTCATCATTATTCAGAACCTTATCTGTGCAATTACCGGTTATTATTGATGGCATGTCAATGCTTCCAACTGACACATTTAGGTCAATAAGGCCCTTCCCTTGAACTGAGCATGCAGCATCCACATCCCTTGAACTGTCTGCAGCAGAGCTGTGCGCTATCACCCTGATGGAAGATTCTTTCAATGATTCAATACTAGAGCCATATTCTTTTTGGAAAATTTTGCTGGAGCTGCTCCAAAAATCTCCAGGATGTGACGAGGAAGAAAGAATTAAAGGAGAACATATTTCTTGGGAAGGTGCATAGGAAACATGAAGACTTTCTTCTAGAGCTACATTTAGGTCAATCAGTGAATGTCTTGATTCAGTATTATTTCGTTTGGTACGGGACTGACAGTCTGGAGTATCACTAGATCCAACTGAACCTGAAAATACATAATTTGAATAGTCATGCGAACGCTCCATGGGCAGGTCATCTTGTTGGATTATCATTCAGATTGGAATGAACAAGATATCATACACCAGAGACTGTAAGGAGAATAAAACCAAGAAAACATTTCCAACAACCTCATTGTGTTTATAGTCATGTCAAATTCATAAATAGTAACTAGTAAGTATCAACTGAAGGTCAGCTTTAATGATGCTAAGATGAGAACAATCGAATTTGTAAAGGTTGGAGCTTTCGCATGAATAATAAAACTAGAAGTATATAAGCTTTTAGTTACGACACAAATACATTCAGAGGTAGAACAAAGCAACTAATTCCGCATCCCTGTTATGGTTGGCCCTAAACTAAATTTCATATTGCTATAGGGCCCTAAACAAATATCTAGTATGCAACATAACTTTCTTAGAAAAGGCAGGGGTTATTAAACTACAATCATGGTTATAATTGGAAAAAGATTGCACATTCATGGGAAATGATTCATGTCACCATGTAGAGATCATTGGTTCTATTAAAAAAATGCATTTATGTCAAGCAAAGATATTACCAAACTATTGCAATTGAAATAATGTATTTGTACGTTGAAAATGAACACCAATATTACAATAGTGTTCTCTTTGCTGTAAGGTATTAATCTGTATGGGGTGAGCTCATTTGGATGTTAGTAGTGCATATGTGTAAAATCCATGGATAGTCATACAATAGCCTGTAATAGACGATCATTGATCAGTAACAGCATTGCACCAAACATCATTTTTTTTTAACTACGAACAATCCAAACCATATCAAACCAAACATTCAAAAACATGCCAAGATGCTAGATTTACAAATTATAAACAAAGGAAGGAGAAACGTTCTAGAACTCACCAGGGCTTACACAAGAAGCATTTTGTTCCCTGGACAACTGACCAGACACTGCAAGTGAGTAATTCTCTGTTGAAACACAACAGGAATCGTCCTGAGACCTACCTTTGTAGTTGGCAAGGTTGCCAACGCCAGAGGAAGAAACAATCTCCACCTCTTCATAGGATGTCGCAGGCTTCTCCAAATTGATTACATCGCGATAGCCGCATTTCTCCCACACACCAATATCAGGGTTTCTCCGGATTGAACTCTTGACATCCATATTCTGCTCCTCAACATTGGACCGCCTTTTGCGCTTATTGGAATTACTGGGAACATCTGGATTACTCCTCTCATCAAAATTCCTCTGTGACACCAAAAACCTTCCTTTAGTAAGACAAATTTGGACTAAATTGTGGAAAGTTTTCTTCTCAACAATTTTCCTCACCGTCATATGCTCATGAGTCGAATGCTGGTTACTCAGTGCGTCACGGGATTGCATCCAGAAGGATCCATCTGGGGTATTATTCTGAGCCCAATACAACTTAGCCAGGTCCACCTACAATGCCCACGCAAGCAGAAGACATCACATCAAGGCACAACAAACCTCACAACTAACTCTAAAGGCTACAAGTTAGCTATGAACAAGAAACTAACTACAACTAATCAATTTCCCTTTCCCCCCATCAATAATAATAACCAGAACTGCTATGAACAAGTCAAGCAAAGAATTGGATTAAACCTGATCGGGGAACGGTCGTTCTTGACGGAGAATTACCCCCCGGAGTTCCTCCGGTGCGGCGGGCTCCGGCGACGGCGGACGGCGGTTGAGATCCAAATCCACCACAGCAGCCATCTTTATTGTGCAAAGCCAGCAAACAGAATTAATCTAATGAAACTCGGACCAAAATAAAGCAATTTAACCAGAACCCATGGAGTACATATAATCATACATGGCTACAACCATAAAACATACAAGAAAGCGAAAAACTTACATCGGAAAAAACAAGGAAAGAAGTAATCCGGCTCGTCAATAACCTCCTTTTTGCATGCTCTCTCTCTCTCTCTCTCTCTCTCTCTCTCTCTCTCTCTGTCTCTCTGTGCAACCCTCCTCCTCAAACTCGGATCTTTTTTTTTAATCTCGGTCTGGGCTGCGGGTGCTGAGGCGACGCGGGTTCTTCTGGCTGCTGCTGTCTGTGGTATCAGGAGCTCCCTTTCATGTCTTTCTACCCTTTTTTTTTTCCTAATCCATATTTTCTCCTGACAATCTTTATATTTTTCTCGCTTTATAGTGATAAACTTATTACTAGCACTGTATATTTCGGGAGCTGGAGATAGGGATGGACTCCTCTTTCTAATCCCTATTTGTTCGTGTAAGCAAAGGTTGGGTGGGGATGGAGATATATGGCGACTGTTTTGGCCAAGACTTCAATTATTTTGTGTGGTGGAGATACATAAATTTGAACTACAGATGTAGGATTTTTGCTTTAGTTGTTGTTTGCCATTTTGTGCAAATCTTCGCGCTTCTTTATTTATACACCCTTTATATTAATGTGTGTATAGACAAATTTTATTATGCAATGTTTTATCTGTAGACAACGGGTGAAATCCTTTATGTTAGAAAAGATTCATTTTGATGAATTCTACGTCGGTGTTGCATGTACAAAGAAATGTTAGAAAAGTTACAAAGAAATGTTAGAAGAGTTACGGAGATTCTTTTACGATTAATGTTCACAAAAGCTTCACGAGATATATAAATCCGCAATTAAGAGGGTGTTTGGGACAGCTCCAGCTCCACCAAAATCTGTGGAGTTGGTGGAGCAGGGTATTTCTAGCTTCAGAAATTTATGGAGCTAGAACTGTGAGTACATTAACAGTGTTTAGGTAGATCATCCTGTTTACATTTAGACTAAAAATATAAACTTAATTTACTTTATTTTAACCTATAAATATCAGATCTAAGCTGGAGTTCTGCTAAACAGGGCCTAATTGTTTGCTTCCTTTGCAATTGCAATTTCATCGCATGCGGCTATGTTGTTGGGGACGGTAGAAGATCCACTACAAATATAGCACCAGTACAAAAGAAAAGGTGCGAAAATAATAAAGCCATAGGGACAGGGAAAGGCTGTCATGGGGAGAGAGTACTGTTACTATCTGAAATTCATGGCATGGCTGTAGCCTGTCTCCATCTTCGTCCAAACTCAAAAAGGCCCTCCGTCTTTGTCTCCTCGCCTCCTCGCCAACTGCTGGCTTACTCACAGAAAATAAGTTCACACTGGTCAGGGTATGTGTGCTACGCTGCGTGAAATTTAGTTGTATAACGCTGTACTGTATGAAATTTAATCCGATGATTATTTCTAAAGAAAAATGGACCTAAAGGCGTAAACGTGAATTCGTTTTTTCTCTGGAGATTTCTAAAAATACGCTAGCTAGGAGTTATCGGCGAATTTGCGGCACTACGGGTCATCTTTGTGTGATGCAGAATCGATAGGAGCCATCGTCGAATATGTGAAAACATGTTTTTCGCGTAATTTTGGTTTTCTTGGTTTTTTCCTCAAAAAATGGGTTGTTAGGAGCCACTAGTGAAT
Source organism: Guadua angustifolia (assembly GCA_036346375.1). Taxonomy (NCBI): domain Eukaryota; kingdom Viridiplantae; phylum Streptophyta; class Magnoliopsida; order Poales; family Poaceae; genus Guadua; species Guadua angustifolia. Next base: position 20,298,988 of record CM070518.1, on the reverse strand, counting down.
CTGCGAATTGCTAGAAGTCGTCGGCAAATCTGTGGAGCCATGGGCTCCTTTTTTTTGGGGGAAACCCGATGTGAAAACGTGGGTTCTTTTTCGCGTAACTTCGGTTTTCTTAGTTTTTTCCTTAAAAATAGGTTGTTATGAACCGTCATCGAATCTGTGGATCACTATGAGTCGTCGATGAATCAATGGCTTTTTTAAAAAAACGCAGAGGGATATAAACGTAATTTTATTTTTTTCTTCTCGGGCCCATTCTGTTTAAAACCGATGTAAGGACTTGAACGTAAACAACCTAATAGATCTGAACGTAATTTCTAATTTTCTGAAAGATCTTTTCACGAAAGGGGTGCATGGCTCACCTCTTTGGCCAGCATTCCCTCGCACTATAATATAAGTAATAATACATTGCAGTTCAGAAAGTTCTTCAAAAAAAGGATATTGCGATTTCCCTAGTCTGTTATGATAGAATGATTAGTACACGTTTCCGTAGTCCATAACTCCATACTCCATATTGGATTTTTTTAAATAAGACATTTTAATAATTTTACAAAAATAATACCCTAGAAATTTTTTTGTCGCTGACAGAATTGGTCGGCAGAATGTTTTTCTGGATTCAATTGGTTAACGGATTGAAGCTTCTGTTGCTAATTCATTTGGCACCAGATCTTCATATGCTCGTTGGCCAATTCATTTGACAATAAAGATGTATTTTTTAAAATTTTTAGGATATTTTTTGTAAATTTATTTAAACAAATTCTTCATATTGCATGCTTTTTCCACGGCGTAAATGTATTTTCAGGATATTTTTTTGTAAAATTATTTAAATAAATCCTCCATATTGTATACTTTTCCATGGCGTGTCAAGATTTTCCAAGGTGTATCCTAAATTCACTTGTCAGTCATCTCTGTAATCCATCCGACCGATCCAATATTCTAACATTTCAAACTCCTAGCTGTATTTAAAATATCACTCTTCTGTTGGCTCTGACTCGATGGAACCTGGCTTCTCATTACCAAGCTCGGTAAAAATTGGAGCCATCTTAAGTTAGGATTCGAGTTTGGATCTACGTTTGAGTTCGTTTCGGTTCAAACACGAGTAGTCTCGAGTAAGCTCGGAAAACAATAAATAATTTAATATACACTATTTTTTAACAATAAAAAATACTCAAGTCCGAGCTTAGTAAGAATTAACATATAGTAATATTTAACAAGTGAATAGCAAATTTATTAGGCTCACGAGCTATTTGAGTTTGATAGTCACGAGCTCAGGATTAAGTTTGAGTTCGACTCGTTTGAAACTCAAATCGAGTATAGAAGACGTCGAGATCAAGTATTTCGTGAGCTTTGATTTCTTTTTTTTTTCTTTTTCTTTTTACAGCCTAGATGGAGTAGAATACAATTCAACTGGATCCTGTGTGTAGTCGATCCCATCACCACTTGAATCCTGGGTGTTGTTTGGTAGGTTCATTTCATCTGGTGAGGGGAGGCGCCACGAGTCCACGAGGGTAGCCCAAGCGCAGGAGTACTTTCTATCACAAAAAGGAGCAACAAAGAAAGAGACTGACTCAGTTTACATGCGGAATTTTCGCCACGAACATGAAGAATAAGAATAGCCAAGAGACGTGTATACCGTATATTACACATACAAAAAAAGAAGAAGATTTATCTACGCTGCAGAAATAATATTCAGGGCCTGCTTGATTTGCAACTAACTGCCTTTGCCATAAGGTAACCGAGGTTTGCCGCGCTTTCAAATGCGGTAAAAAAAATTTTCTAAAAGAAAAACTGATTTAAGAAATCCTGCTGCTGCAGGGTGGGCCCACCGGACAGTACTCCTAGTTTGCTGCGGTTGGGGACCCGAAGGACACTTGCGGGAGGGGTCCACGCGACGCACACGTACTAGTCTTGGCAGTGCGTGTTCGTCGCGTGCCACGTCACGTGCAAGGAAGGGGCCTCTTCCGGGAGAAACGGAGGTGCAGGAAGCCGAGCCGAGCGGAGCAGAGGCGGAGCAGGTTACATCACATCACTGTTTGAGCGGCAAATTCGACCGGCAGCCATAGCGTTGTTTTAGCGGGATCGCTGATTCCGTGGAGCCTTCTCGGTGCGGCGTGTCTTTTCTTCTTTCTCGCTGCACTTGGGAGTTGGGAGTTGGGACATTCTCTTCGTTGCACTCTTCTCTCCTGCTTCCTTCCCCTCAGACTAAAAAAGTTTTAGTAATTAAATCCTCTTGAGTTTTTAAATAAGGCATGTTTTTAACTATTTTTAAAAGTTTTTTAATCAAAACTTTTCAACCAAAAGTTCCTTGAGACGAATATTTTGGAGCCAAAAGCTTCTTGAGTTCAAAATTTCGTATCGAAAGTTTTGGATCGATTTTTTTATCTGAAAGTTTTTTAATTAAAAATTTCTAAACCGGAAGTTTTTGAAATTTACCTTTCAGAGATTTTCCCAAAATTTTCTAATTTGAAATTTTTTTTGTTTAATTTTTCCTAGTTTTTGTTCTCAATTTGAATTTTAACGAGTTGAAAATTTCCGGCTGAATGTAGGCGTAGGTGATCACCAGATGCGTGGATGAGTAGGCGTAGGATTCCTTCAACTAAGCAATGTTGTACTCCTTACACTCACTTTTATAAAGGCTTAATTTTTGAATGCTATTATTTATAAATATAAGGTTTGTATGTAGATTTAGTGAGGCTTTTCTTATATACCTCTATTTATTCTCTCTCAACTATATACATTTATTCATTATCACCCATATAAAATATATATTTTATGTTTCAAGATAATTAGGTGGGGCGTCTAAATCATTTTCTCTCATGCCTTTCTCAATTTCAACACAACCTTAATCTTTGTACAAAGTTAAAATACGCCTTGTAAAAACGAATGGAGAGAGTAGTTGACTTCATGACTTGGGAATGACCTGCTCATAAGAATGACTGTGTAACAAGGTTCCAAAATTCGGTGAAATTTCAGAAATCTTATCCAAGATTTTGGATTTCGGTCGGGACGAGATTCAAAATCCCAGTCAGGTATTTTTTTTTAAAAAAAATGATACAGTAATCTCGAAAATTTTGGTGATCTAATTTGGCTCAATGACCCTTAATAAAGTTATTTTTTATGAAAATTTATTGAAAAGCTGAAATTCTGAGATATTTTATAGTTTCGGTAAAAACACTTTAAGATTTTTTATAAAATTGTACAAGCTCAATTATACTCTAAAAATTTATGGTACTATATTTAGAATTCTAGGATCATACATAAAAATGTTTAAAAGAATTTAACTTCATTGTTATCTTTAAAAAATCAAAAACCTAATGGATACAATGAGACAGTAATCGTGTCAGAATTTTATAAATTTTCTCAAGTGTGATCATGATCTAAATTTTTTATGAGAGCTGTAGGATTGCCTCATAACCATGCTCTAAAATTTTAAATTTTTTTATTTGCTCAATAAAATCTAGGGAAACATTGAACTTCATTTGTTATATTTCAAAAATAAAAAATAGAAAGAACATAAGTGGTACAGTACTTTTGTAAAATTTTTATAAATTTACTTAAGTGAGGTCATAACCCAAAATTCTAACATAGTTTAAAATATTTTTCATTTAGTTGAAATTTGCCGGTAAGGATTTTATCAGGACAAGTAACACTTTCAGAATTTTTAAATTTTTTGAAGCTTTATCATCATATAAAAATTTATGGAAATATTATTGATGCATCAGAAACATTCACAAAATTTTTGAAATTTTAAAATGTGGTTTGTTTCATTCTTCATTCGGTTCAATATTACTGGTCAGCCTTTTATCAGAACTGTACCACTTTTAGAATTTTTAAAAATTCTTCAAGCTTTATCATCATTTGAATTTTTTATGAAAACATTAGTGATGTGTGAGGACAATCTATAAAAGATTTCATATTTTTTGATATTTTTTAAACTATTTTTCGTTTGGTTGAAATTTAACGAGATTTTGACTATTTCGGACAAAATTTCGCCAAAATCTCAAAATCTGGTTCAAAAAATTCCGGATTTGAATTTTGATTTTTGTATTTCATCTGAATTTCATTCAAAATAACAATATTTCTTATTTCGAAGGGTAATGAGATGCGAACCGAAAAAGAAAATTTGCCTCTCTTGAAATGAAATTACAAAATTAGCTCACTCTATGACCGTGAAAGCAGCGCAGCCAACATATGTCACTTGCTGCGCTCCTGTACCATTAGGGGTGGAAAAAAGGCTCGAGGCTCGAGGCTCGGCTCGGGCTCAGCTCGGCTCGGGCTCGGCTCGGTCATCTGTGAGCCGAGCCCAAACCTACCGTTTGGCTCGGTGAACCAACGAGCCGGGCTCGAGCCGGCTCGCGAGCGGCTCGTTAAGCTCGTTAGGCTCGACAGTTATGAATGCAATAATCAATTTGATATACTATAAGTACATCACACATCAGTTTGATACTCATGTCAGTTAGAGAAGCAACTAGTTTGATACTTAGCTAAGTACAAACTCAAGCCAACCACATCAGTTTGACTATACTCATCACAATTCACACATCAATTTGCCCGTGAGGCGGTGGAGGACGTGGACCTGACTCCTGAGGCGGGGGAGGTGCTGCCGGCAGTTGTCCTGCCGTGGTGGAGGGAGAGTCCACGGCCACGCTCCGAGGCGGAGCTAGGATAGCCCGGGCCGGGCAGGGGAGAAGCGAGCCAGCAAGGCGGCAAATGGCGACCAAGCCGGCGAAGAGTCCACGGGAGTCGGAGCGGAGGCGAACCTGGGGTAGGGGCGGAGACGGCGACCAGGCCACCGGGCAAAGGCGCGGAGCTGGGGCTTGCCAGAGTCCGAAGAGTCCACGGGTAAGTGGTGACAGGGGAGAGCCGGAGCCCGGAGAGGTGGAGACGCCGGAGAGTCCACGGGGTGCGTCGGGCGCTCGAAGGCTCAGAGCGGAGGCGGACCTGGGCGGGGGCGGCGAGCAGGCGACCGGGCGTGTCGCGTGGGCGCCCGCGCCTGGGCGATGGGGGGTTGGGGATTGGGGGATTTTTGCCTCTGGGACTTGTGGGTTGTGGCTACTGGCTCGGTTGATTTTTTGCACATACACTTGGTCAGTCAACGAGCCTACGAGCCGGCTCGAGGCTTGTTCGAGCCCGAGCCGAGCCGATTTTATAGCTCGTTGGGTAAACCGAGCCGCTCGGCTCGAAAATAACCGAGCTCGAGCGAGTTCGACTCGGCTCGATTTCACCCCTATGTACCATGGCAAAGCGCTGGTAGTGGTAGCGCGAGCTCCCCTTACTCGGCATTATATTTATTTATTTAAAAAACCATATGATTAGTCACTTAATTAACTACTCAGTCAATTACTTAATTAATCACTTGCTCGAGCGACGGGTGTTCGAAACGTTCCATAGGACTTGTACTGAGCTCTAGGTATATAACAAGTGATACGTACCATTGTCTTTGTTTTCACGGTGAGTAATATGGCTATTTTTTTGTAAATGCATTTACGAAGGACGATAGGCGAAAAAAAAAAAAGTGTGAGCAACTCGACCTTTTCACGAGACGATGATGGTGTCCACGTTGATCCGTAGATCTTTTCTGCTGAGCCGATCAGCAGTATTTGGGACTTTGAGCATCTGTCTGGCCCTTACTTTTCTTTGACACGGCTTAGTGGTGCTACATGCCACATTGCTATTTAGGATCTGTTTGTTTCAGTTTTGGATTTTTTAAAATCTGATTCTAAATTATAGTTATAGAGAAACGGATTCTCTAAAAGTTAGAATCTAAAAGCACATATGAAGTGGATTGTGGATTCTAGTGTATATGAATAGGTTGGATCGTGAGAATTTGATTCTAAAATCAGACTATCTACTTTTAATTCTACTTTTAGTACCATAACCTAGAATCAAAAGTTAAAATAAACATGCCGTCCGTCCTTGTTGTACCATGTACCAACTGCCGCAAGGCTAGCTTTATGCTTCCTTTTTTTTCTCTCGCGATGATGATGGCTAAGCATGTGGAGAGACACCAGTAGATCGTACTAACAGTTGTATTAGTACTACTATATATATTACAGTATAGTGCACAGGCTCGTTTGGCACCCCCGAAAGCAGGTGAGGTCCACGTTTCTCTGGGAGTCTTGACTGTGTGGAGGGTAAAATTTTCACGCTCAACATTTTTAACTCCAAGTGCAGTCCAGAAAATTTCATACATTCGAATAGTCTCCAGAGTTAGTCGGTCATAAACCAACTATCGTTTGCAATGTCCTGTTTGAAATACGAATTTTTTTCCCTGATTTCTACAGAATTAAACTGATTTATGTAAAAAAAATCTTATAAGATTCCTACGATTTAAATAGGGTCAAAATTTGTATGAAATTGCCACCGCGATTTATCTAAAATTTGAACTGCGCTATTCAATTGCCCCTCAGAAGGATTTCTGGTCATGGTTCACAATATCGTTGATAATCACTTGAACATCATGACTATCGAGTGTATCGAGCCATTTCGGCATCTAAAACCGTTCGGTAAATCCTAAAATTTAAATGTAAATTTAAAAAATACAAAAAAACTAAAAAGTTTCAATTTTTTTGAAAAGTTTTGTGTGAGCTACTGAGGTAATTTTTTATGATGCTATATAATTTTTACATGATTATCATATCTATGTATTTTTAAATTTTTTTGACAAGACTACTATCTTTGTATATATTGTTCTGTTTCTGATTTTCTAGGAGTACTAAATGAAGTTTAATTTTTCTAAAAATATTTGTGTGAGGTCTAGAGGCAATTATAATGATGTTGTAAAATTTTTAGATGATGATCACACCTATTTTTTTAAAAAATTTTTTTGACAGTGCTACTGTTTTTGTATATGCTCTTCTATTTTTGATTTTCTAGTGGCACTAAATGAAGATTAATATTTTTTAATTTTTTAATAAATGCTCCTTACGAAATATTTATGTTACCATTAAAATTTAAGGGATGATCAAGCTTGTAAATTTGTTTACAAATCTGACAATGTCTCTATTCCTTTTCATTAATTGTTGTTTTTTATTTTTTAGAAGTACTAAATGAATTAAAAAATTATTAAAATTTCTATTAGTTGTTTTGTAGCTTAATTGGGATTTATTCTGATTTTCTACAAGTTTCCACCATTTTTTTATATTTTTTATTGGGTTACCGATTTCCCGTAAAAATCGCTCAATAATTGCTGAATACCCGTTGACAATCGACTATATCGGATGATAACAAGATTTTTTTGCCCAGGTTTGATCGCTGATTCTAAATCCATTTAACTTCGCAAACCATTCAAACTTTGACGATTTTTAACCAATTAGGAACGAATATCGGTGTCGGTGGTCTTCAAATTTCCACTCTAAATCGGTATTCTTAGAGCATGTTTGGATCCATTAGCACTAATAGTTAGCTAGCTAATAGCTAATTACTAGCTAACTATTAGCTGAGGCTGTTTGGAGGAACTAGCTAATAGGTGGTTGAAAATTTAGTTGTGGATATAAATGTCCATTGTACCTTTGCATTAATAGCTGTTTGCATTTTTCTTTTAGCTGGCTAAGGGCATGGACATACGGGTGAATACTAGTACCAGGACGAGCCAATAGTCCATTCTTTTTTAGCCTCCGGTTGTGATCGAAACCAGATTCTGTATACTAGTACCGGCAAGATATATAAGAAATCAGATTATGTACTACATGCATCTTCGAATTCATTCAAAATAGATCAGAAGACTGAAATAACGTTATGGTGCATGAATAAAAATTAAACCTGCCAATATGAACATCTGCAATCGCTACAAGGTTATGGCCGTTGGCTTAACGCTTACTAAAATATTGCCTGGAAATGACATGACTTACCACCAGGTAAAAGCACTAGAAGAAGCACACCCACATCCCATATCTGGTGTTAACATTCATCGTTTGAAAAATGAGGGTAGTAGGACAGCTCCCACCAAACAGGACGATAATATGAAATTACACATCGATGTCAACAGGCAAGAACTACTCGAACCAAACTAGGCATTTGACAGAATTGAACCCATCGCATTGTCCTTAGACCACAAGGGGCGTCCATACATAATACCATCAAAATTAAAGAAACTGCCAGGCAAATAAATTGTCCAGTATTGCGCTAAACATAACATCTCATGTCCCTGGCCTACGCCTTGACATGAAAATTTCAGAACAGAGGCCCGAACCAACGGCAAAAGAGATGAAGTGCAGAGCAAGTTGAAGAAAAACAAATTCAGCTAAAGTCTAGAATTATAAATAATAGACTATATGCTTCTACATACTGTTTCAACTTTTATTAGAATGTTCAGATGGTATAACTTCATCCGAATATTAAGGTACATCTGTGTATTGTGTATTTGTATTGTCACTAGCACATATAATCCACATGAAAAATATGTGGCTCATTTTTAACGAGGGCTTTGCAGTATATTTTGCTAGCTAGTAATCAGTATTGCCGTGGTTGCATGATTAACACAAATAAAATCTAATGAAATTAGACCCTCACTGCCAATGCAACTTTGTAGCAACAAAATTGGCACCTTCAAACTGACCAGAGCAAAAATGACTCGTCATGAAACCCACCCAAACACAAGCTTGCAAGCAAGTACTAGTGCACTACCATACAATTAGGGCTTGCTTCACACACCCAGGGCACCAAGTTAATTAATGTCGTATCAATCATGAGGACTTCATTCAAATGTATTCTACAAGAACCCCAGTATGTATGTTCTTTGTAAGCAACACCTGCCATGTGAAAACAACTACTGCCATACAAGCACGGGTAATCGATACTATCTTCTAAGAGTTCCACATAGGAGCCAATACAATCATAAAAATCATGATAATACCACTCTTAACCGAATGCAACACCACCCTACAATTTATTACACAAATTCAAACAAGCCAATCTAATCACAATGGCACTGCTACAAACACCACACTACAATTTATTGTACCAATTCAAACAAGCCTAAGCACAGGTTTGCAACGAACCATACAAAAGTGTGAGAAGAGTTATCCATCCCCCCACGTCATCTATGCTAGTATTCCAACCATTTCATACAGCACTAAGCTTGCAAGAAGCGAACATCTAATAGCATTCAGGAGACTTGTTAGCTGCAGTGGTGGTTTACGAGGCGGAGGAGAAAGGGAAAAGGGAACTGCGGTGCACAGAGCCGAGGGCATATTAGTCATTTCACCATCCATTAGCTGGAATTAGCAGGAGAGAACCAGCTAATGAGATAACCATTAGCTAGGTTAGTGACTAACTGTTAGCTCGGTTATTAACTAACCTGTTTGGATCCATTTCTAACTAATTTTAATAACTAACTATTAGTGCTAATGGATCTAAACATACCCTTAGCCCTGATTCTATTCCACATTTGAGAGCTACCGAGCTAGACTACGAGAAGGACGAGATGCCGCTTCCCTCCAAATATGCGACGCCCGCGTGACTAAAATCGGAATCAAGCACGACTCCACGGAAAACAACTGAGAGCACGAACCCATCATTCCAACTCCAGACGTCTCTCCCCGTCTTCTCCGCCTCCCATGCCGCCGCCCTCGCTCCGCCTCGCCGTCGTGGGCGCGGGCGCGGCTGGCCTGGTGGCGGCGCGGGAGCTCCGCCGCGAGGGCCACGCCCCCGTCGTCTTCGAGCGCTCCGCTGCCGTGGGGGGCACCTGGCTATACGCCGCCCCCGCCGCCGTAGCCGCCGACCCGCTCGGCGCCGCCGACACCCACTCCAGCCTCTACGCCTCGCTCCGCACCAACCTCCCACGCGAGATCATGGGCTTCCTCGACTTCCCCTTCGCCGCGGCGCCAGGCTCCGTCGATCCCCGCAGGTTCCCCGGCCACGAAGAGGTTCTCCGGTACCTCGAGAACTTCGCTCGGCGGTTCGATCTGTACGGGCTCGTCCGGTTCGAGACGGAGGTCGTCAGGGTTCGGAGGGAGGCTGGCGGGAGGTGGACGGTGACATCGAGGAAGCTCGGGGAGAAGGGGAAGACGCGTGAGGACGAGGAGGTGTATGATGCCGTCGTGGTTTGCAATGGGCACTACACAGAGCCTCGCATCGCCTTCATACCCGGTAATTAATCTCGCCACTACGAACTCGTAAACATGGATAAATTCTGTGTTAATAGGATCAGGAATTCTCTAATCCTAATAGAAGAATAATTCCTATTTGCTTTGAGAAAAACTAAAGAGGCTATATAAACCTAGGTTCGGTCACGGAGAACCAACCTTGTCAACACATCAAGAGCACGAGAAGATTAGAGACTATGTTATTCTTTAGTATTAGATTCTTACATAGAGCAAGGATTTAAGGGTTTTAAAAGATTCGAGAGGTTGTGAAAGAGTAACAATCCCTTGCACTTTTTTTTGATGTTGTACTTAAAGAATTTGCGGTCGGTTTTGTCAAATGTTTCTCTCTTGTTGTGGTTGTTTTAAAGTCGTTATTTTAGTTCTCTCTACGAGATTCATATTTTTTGTTTTTGAGACCATGCACGTTTATACCTTATCTCACAAAACTCCGATTAGAGTATAACATTCTAGAAGGAAGTATACAATCTATTAGTGCTTTAGAACGTTTAATCCAGGCACCTGAAATTCTTAGAATTGACTGAGATAGGTCATCAAATCTGTATTTTTTAAACGTTGACAGGGGTAGATGCTTGGCCTGGAAAGCAGATGCATAGCCACAATTACCGTGTGCCGGAGCCATTCCTTGATCAAGTAAGTGGGTGTCTTTCTAACCGTGATTTTTCCTCACCATATGCGTTTCCGTGCTTAGCTAGCATCTTCAAGTCTTGAGCTATGCGTTGCCTTGGTAGGTAGTGATCATAATCGGGGCCTCAAATAGTGCATTTGACATTTCAAGGGACATCGCAAGCGTTGCAAAAGAGGTCCATATTGCCAATAGATCAGCACCTGCTTCCACTTGTGAACGGCAGCCTGGCTATGATAACATGTGGCTTCACTCCATGGTAAACATCCTTTTTCCTGGTGAGTGGGAATGTGGTGGCTTTATCCATTGAAAGGGCTGCCATAATCAGTCTTACAGCAAAACTAATGTTTGAGTTGCAGATTGACCGTGCACAGGAAGACGGCAGTGTGGTGTTCCATGATGGCAGCTCAATCAAAGCCGATGTCATCATGCATTGTACTGGGTATAGACTTACAGTACACCTGCAACCCACTTCTTACACAAAGCTTGCATTTCTGCGATGTTTGCTACTTTCATTCAAGCTAATCATGTGTTCCCTGAATTTGTATATTGACTAGCTACCTGTATGACTTCCCATTCCTTGGGGATGATAGCACTATCACTGTGGATGACAATTGTGTCGATCCAGTGTACAAGCATGTTTTCCCTATAGAAGTGGCTCCTCACCTGTCCTTCATCGGATTGCCGTGGAAGGTCAATTTGGGTGCAAATTGCTGCCCTTCAGTTTATATGCTACGCTCTTGTAACTGACCTTGATTTTAAAACCGGCAAGCATCTGTTTCATACAGGTTGTTCCTTTTCCACTGTTTGAACTCCAATGCAAGTGGGTTGCTGGTGTTCTATCAGGACGGATCAAGCTTCCATCAAAAGACGGAATGATGGAAGATGTGAAAGCCTTCTATTCAAAACTGGAAGGTCGTGGATGGCCTAAGAGATACACTCACAACTTCAGATATTATCAGGTAACCTAGAGATGTTCAGCTAACAAAGCTTTAGTTTTGTAAAGAAATTAATAAAGTTGTATGGCTAGTGCATCTCTTGCGCAACGACATTTCAGTGGATACGGTTGTAGTCCCCTCATAAGCATGCTTTCGTTGCAGTTTGAGTATGATGATTGGCTGGCAGAACAATGCGGCCATCCACCAATTGAAGAATGGAGGACGCTGATGTATGCTGCTAATGCGAAGAACAAGGCAGCTCGCCCGGAGAGTTACCGCGATGAGTGGGATGACGATCATCTAGTGGCACAAGCAAATGAGAGCTTCGAGAAATACTTGTAAAATCTATCTCGTGATTCTCAGCTCTATATTCATTTGATGCCCGTGACAGCCATTGCAATAAGCATTCCAGAACACAGAGCAAATAATTTTGCACAGGCCATTTCATTAGTTTGCTGGTGACTATTGAAACCAATCCCAATAACACAAAGAAGCCCAGGATATTTTTTCTGCTGTTGTGTGACCCATAGAAGATACCATCTCCCCTTCCATTGTAACCGCAGGTTTCCATTAAGAGACCTTCATAAAAGAAACAGGAGATCGTGCTTTTCTTTTTAACAGTTTGTTGGTGCCACAAACTTGAGGTAAAGTTTTAACCATAACACACACGAACACCGGATTCAGAGCGTACCAACCGATTTGATCCTGCAATCGGTAAGTAAAATATAAAATACGCGCAAAGCCAATCTCGGAAAGAAATCGGCTTAGATCTAATAAACTAAAAGCCGATCAAATTGAACATAACAGTAAGTCTAATTAGCTGGCGAGGGCTAATCAAAGATAGAGGTAGATCAATCCTAAAAGGTGATGCATAATAAGATCGGAAAAAATCAAACTTGATGGGGCGTAACTAATGATGACCAACAATCAGTAATACACAATTTTATTGATCAAAATCGAATTACAAGAATTACTCCTAGTAGAAGGAAAAGTAAATGAAAGTATAATACATGCTGATTGATTTGATTTGTGTGTTGTTTTTTGCCTGCCTATAACCATCTTTTAAACTCGTCGGCTAATTGTGTTCGACTACAACATGGTACAAAACATGATTCGTATCGGTCTAAATTCGAATGGTCTTTCCTTGAAATCATTACTGTAACCAAATACACTCCAAATTTTTCCAAACACACACCGGTTATGATTCGTTGGCTTTATCTTGCCGATTTTGATCATACCTGCTAAATCCTGGTGCAAACGCAGTTGCACGAATATTAAAGTATAAATAAATGGTAGATAGTGATTACTTACCCTTTCACTTATTTTAAAATTTATATAATTTATATTGAAAGAAAAAAACTGCTCAAGAAATAGATGAACACAACAGAATGCTGCCATTACTAGGAAGACAGACCTCCTTAACGCAGCAAATTTACAATCTCCCAAAGTAAACTGTAAAGCTACACAACCCAAGAGAATGCCACCAAGAGCATTTCCTGGCACTACGTCTCGATGCTGTCGTCCTCCAGCGAGTATATCCTCTCCGGCTGGCCGTCCTCCAGCGCGCGCAACCGCCTCCGTATCCTCCGGAGCGCGCCGTCCACGGCGAGGTCGACAGCGTCCTTCCCCGCCCCCCTCAGCTCCTCTGTGCTCCCGTGCCGCCGGTACAGCACCCTGGGCGCCATCTCCAGCGCGCGCTCCCGCATCCTCCGCACCTCGGACTCAGGCACCGCCGAGAGCGTCTCGGCGATCTTGACGCCACCGAACACCACCGTCTCCTTCTGTATGTAAACCGAGAACTCGTCGTAACGCCCCGGGGGCAGGTGCCAGCCGTACTGCCGCCTCGCCGCGACGTCCTCGAAGAACACGGGCACGCACCCGGCCAGGATGGCGTCGAACGTCGAGCGCCGCGTCGGCGTGTCCCCCGGCGGTTCCAGGCAGAACTTGGCCCTCAGCATCGGCCGCATGTACCGGACGGGGTCGTGGGAGCACTTGGCGGCCGAGCAGTCCACGACGACGCACGCGTCCGTGCGGTTCGCGCACTCGGCGAGGATGGAACCCCGGATGTTGGGCCGGGACGGGCGCGAGACGCCGCCGGCGAAGAGCATCAGAGCGGTGCGGCGGGACCGCAGCGCGCGCGCGAGCCACGCCCGCAGCCGCGGCAGCGAGGACGGGTGGAAGGACGTCGGGTGCGGGACCGCGTGCTCCTGCCACGGCCACGCGCGCGACTCCAGCGTCAGGAACGTGAAGTTCTCGAACTCCGGCAGCCGGAGCAGCGACGTGGTGCCCCACAGCCTGGGCTCCGCGTGCGGCGGCTGGGCGTAGTCCCACGCAGACCCCGCGAGGACCAGGAAATGGTCGTGACCGTGGCGGCGCGACAGGATCTGCGGCTGGTCGCGCGCCAAGAACCGGCCCAGGGACGCGCCGTGCTGCGCGGAGGCGTTGAGGAGGGCGGGGTCGAGGACGTAGGGGAGGGAGTCGAGGGCCGCGTAGTACGGGACGAAGACGGCGTCGGCGAGGGCGGGGTCGCCGACGAGGCAGCCGCGTTCCAGGAGGCGGCGGTGGAAGAAGGCCTCGAGGAGGCGCGTGTCGGTGCGGTACCAGGAGCGGCTGCGGACGTGGGTGCGCGGGCCGAGGCCGTGGTTGGCGAGCGACTCGCAGGGCGGGACGGACGAGGCCGCCGCGGACAGGTCGGCGAGCGGGAAGGCGGAGTCGCAGTGGCGGAGGAGGTGACTGTTGAAGCGTGGGGGCAGGAGCCTGATGTGGATCCGGCGGCCGGCGCAGGGGTCCGGCGTGTCGGCGCCGTCGACGGAGACGGCGAGGAGGGGGACAAGGAGGAGCAGCAAGCGGGGATTGGGCATCTTGGGGAGTGACCGAGTGAAAGCGAGTGGGCGTGGTCGTAACTGTAACCGTAAAGATCGTGGATAGGTGGTCCAGATTTGATTTCACCGTCAAGCATAAATTACACCTGTAACAGATTGGATAGGTGCTATGCTGGGTTTCGCCAGAAGATGGAAAAGAGTGGAAGTGATGAGTCTGAATCTCCAGAAAAGGAAGCTTCGGGTTGTGATCGGATAAGCTAATTTTTTGTGTTTTGAGTTAGCTTCTGAAGTCTTTATGCTGGGTGTCTAAAAGTGAGTTGTTAATAAATTTAAAGCATTGCCCTGTGAGGTTAGATGGTGGTGCTGTGAGTTGTTTTGGTTTGTGGAGTTAGGTTCCTGAGTATTGGCTGAAGGCCTGGGTAAGGTTTTGTGGATTGTTGGAACTCTAAATGTTTGCTTTCCAGTTTCTTAAATGGAACTGGGACATCGCTTGATGTCCTTTTGATCTAAAAAAAAAAGATTTGATTTCACCGTCAAGCATAAATTACACCTGTAACTGTCAAGGCTCCTGCTTTAGTTTGGCCCAGGTCCATTCGCTTTCTGCTCTTTGCTTCCTTTTCTGTTTTTTTTTTACATAGTTACTCACTTAGAGCATCTCCAAGAGGAGCCCTAAATAGGTTGCTAATTGTAATTATAGGGCTTTGATGGAAAAAAAACACTCCAATAGATGTTGTATTTTGAGAAAATTATCAAAATAGGTTTAGGACTCGAGCTTTGTTGCTATATTTAGCAACTCTCCTCTCCGTAATGAAGGATTGGAGATTTAGGATCTAATTGCTGGAGTCAATAGCTATCTTGGGTCCTAATTTTTTTAGTTTAGACCCTATTTTGAGGTATAGGACTCTATTTTAAGACTTGACTATTGGAGATGCTCTTACTCCTCCTTTTGGATTGGTTCTCCAGAAATGTTAAAACACTTTCCTACCAAACACATGTCACTATATGATTGGATAGACATGACACGAATATGCAAATTAAGGGCCTCCTTGGAATTTTGTTTCAGTTTTAGATTCTTTAAAAGCTGATTCTAGATTGTAGTCGTAGAAAAACTGATTCTCTAAAAGCTGAAATCTAAAAGTACATATACACCCCTTTGTTTCAGTTTAAATACAGCTTCTGCTTAAAATAAAAGCGGATTGTGCGCCGAACAGTAGGATTCTAGACAGCTTCTCCAAGAATCAGAATCTAATTTGTACACAGAATGAGGGCCTGTTTGGCAGAACTCCAGATTCCAGCTTCTCCTAAAATCTAAAACTTGTAGGCTAAAAAAAAGTGAATTAAGTTTATATTTTTGATCTAAAATGTAAAAAGATGATCTATCTAAACACTTCTAATGTACTTACAGCTTCGCTTCACGAATCTGGTGAAGCTAGAATTTTCAGCTTCACCAGATTCACGAATCTGGAGAAACTGAATCCCTGCCAAACACAGCCTAAGAAGTTGTCACTCACCTGATTCTGCGGATTCTGACTTAGATTCTACGAGTTTCGCCTCTCACAAGTCGTCGCAGGCACAAGGGCTTCCGCTGTCGTCCCTAGGCCCCTCCATCACTCTCATCTGTCACAGACGCCGATCAACAATCAACACAGATAATCAGGATTGCCGAACGACCAGATTCTCCAATCAGCAGATTTTTCAGACAGCTGCTTCTCCAGACAGCTGACTACAATCCAGAATCTGTATAATCAGAAGCTGATTGTGGATTTTAGTGTATATGGATGGGCTGGATTGCGAGAATCGGATTCTAGAATCAGGCTGTTTGTTTTTTATTCTGCTTTTAGGGTCAGAATCTAGAATCACAAGCTAAAACAAACAGGCCTTTTTTTTTTACTTTTTACCTTACTCGAGAGTTTCTAAAACATTACTATCGAGAGTTTCTAAAATATATATTAAGTTAGTATAAGAGGTATAAAAAACTTAATGATGGAGGTATCAAGAGAGATAAAAGTTTAATGGTAATTTGGTGTACCTCATGGTACTTCCCAAAAATGGTACAAAATCTATTATTATGTACATTGGTTCATTTCAGAAGACAAATTATCTTCTTAGATTTTGGACGAACATGACCCAAATATTCCAAGCCCCATGCACATATAAATATCAGAACTTGCATACGTCAATTGGTCTTCTTCTCGCCTGTGCTGATCTAATAATGGGTTGTTTGGTTTAAAGGATGAGATAATAAATGAATCATTCGATTCTAGCTCCAAACATAATCACTTATTTAAGTTTGAGGAATAGAATGAATTGATCCATCACTTAATCATCCCTCATAAGCATAAAAGTTGTATAAAATAATGAATAGTGATATCTCACCAAATTTAGATGATCTCAAGATAGATCAATCCATCTTGAGATGAGGTGATCCCTTAAACGAAACAACCCTAAGTTAACACCGCCACCGAAGCCCCCAGACAGCCTGGGCCTGCCACTGGAGCTCCCTGTTGATGTGGTTGGAATTCTGACCGAGTGGCGTATCTTGGTAAATCGAGATGCTGTACATTATGTGTTTTTGCTGCTCCTGGTGATGTTATAAGTAGAACACAAAAAAACTGGACATGGCAGGTGCTCGCTTTCACAATCCATGTTGTCCGGGTCTGTTGTTACTGAGAATCGCAATATTTCAGCAGTGATTCAGCTGGTGTTTCAAGGACATCGTACCTGGTTGTGTGCAGTTGGACAGGTATCAACCATTCACCTCATTGCCAAGCAAGCATCTACATGGACTGCCAATATGCAGGGATGGTGAAGTTGGCCCAAGGACTTCGATAGGATCAGCAGAGGTTTTACAAAACCTGCAGTTTCCAAAATGCAAAAAGGTTACTTGTCATTTTTTCAACAAATCAGAAAATTGCAGCAGAAGGTTGGTAGGAATGATTAACCTTCAATTAGAGCAAGATGAGTTAACTGGGAGAGGTCTTGTTGAGGATCAGCTGGCACCTATTATCCAGAAGTTGCAAATAATACGGGATCCCGGTGGCTGCACAGGCAATTTCTATGGTATTGGTGATGATGCTCAGATGGCCCCTAACATGCATGCCAATGATGGTCATCCAGATGAAGCTGAAGATACAATGTGTTCTTGGCGGCCTTCGATGCGTGCACTTGGCCAGCAGCGTTGTCGTGATCTGCCGATCGTTCAGGCCATCGAGGCCATTCCGCCATTGTAGCAATACTTCGCATGGTTTGTCCATAGCATGCAGTCGCTAGCTAGGTCTCTCGCATGTGTACATGTTTTGATTGCTGGCGAGTGGCAGCAACCGTGGTCGCACGCAGTAACGGAGCCAAAAAATTCTAAAGATAGAGACTTAAAAAAGAGATATTCAAAATCAACTACTATAACTCCGCCGATGTCACGCAACAGGCTGACGGGCGGGTCTAATCACGTCGGTCCAACACGATATTGAGATTTACACGCAGCGGCAGCAGCGACGCGCGAGTGTTGGTGACCCGCACGTCATATGTTAGGCGGAGTGATGCGCTTAATTGCCTTGATCGATTCCTAGCTAGTACGTACACAATGCGAACTCGATCTGTGCACGATCGTGTCGATGGCGCTTGCTAGCTGTCGATCGGCGGCGCTAGCAGCTGCTCTACGCGATTGATCGACGCGTATGTACGTGCGTAACTTAACATATATATATATATATATATATGTGCCTAAGAGCAACCCCAACCCACCCTCTAAACCTCCCCCTATCCTAAATTATAAAGAGACTTAGAAAAATATAAGCTCCAACCCAATCCCTATTATAAACCCCTATTTTAGGGAGGTACTCTCTCACCCCTACATCTAGGGGGCTTCTCTTTGCCCCTATTATTTTCTTTGGTATTTTTTTATTCATTTTAAAATAATAATTTATGGGTGCAAAGTAATAATAATGTTTAGATAAATAATAGGGGTGAGTAATAGGGAGTGTGGGTTGGAGACAAATTTGATATAGAGTACCCCTAATTTTTATACCACCCCTAAATGAGTGATTTAGAGGAAAATATAGGGGTTTGGGTTGGAGTTGCTCTAATGTCGGTCGACATGTCGATGCGGCAACCGGAACGTAAGCGTACAGACGAATATGCCTGCTACTACAAGGGAAACATTATTAACGGGAAGGCGTGGCCGTTAAAAGTCAGATATAATCGTTAAAAATCATAAAATGCCATAAAATTAAAAAAAATTACAGTGGATAACACAGCTAGTAAGCAGTAGTAGTAGAAATCAAATCTAACCATCAATTTCTTAAGAGTATTTTAGACCTTTTCTATTCATTTATCATGGTATTTTATACTTTTCCTAATTCGTTTACAGTTTTGGATTCACCGAATACCTAGTGATCTTTAGAGACTTCTTGTCCATTCATTATATCACAAGATGTATTTTACCGTAGATGATAAATAGTATGATGGAATTTTTTACCCTTTTATCCCTTTCTGAATTTTACTATTAAAACTATAGGTGATAGTATAAATAGATTTAAATTGATTTCAATCATTAGATTCAAAAGAATGAAGGATTTATATTAATTTTAATCCACTGTAAAGGAGCTCTGAAATTATAATCGTATTAACGACCACACACGATTTCCCGTCGTTACTTTCGTAACCACGGAATAGCGTGTCATCGTTAATTGTGAAGCATCAATGACCACGTTTTGACGTTACTTGGAGCATTTACGATCACTGTGTTTTATCACATCAGCGACCACGTTCCTGGTTGTATTACCACTGTTCATCGTTTAGAAACAAAGACCGCATTTTTCTTTCCGTAAAAAAAATGCAGGATCAATATCATGGACCAAAATTATTATTTTATTGCATCCATGGCCCATACTACATTCAGAACAGATACATATGCATCCATCTGTACGAACAATTATTCCAACGACATTTGTGCTCTAGCTACAATAGAGATATGCAGCGCGATAATTGTGTTCCTTCTCAGTAGCTGGTTGGTGCACTAGATCGTACTCAGCCTTACAAAAATCCCGAGTGTTGTATGCTTGCATTCCTTCCAGAATGCGTTTAGAACTCCTCTGCTCCCATCGCTGCTGAATACAGAACATATATACATTAAACCAGTAAGTTTAGCAATCTACTGAAGAGGAATTTTTCTACTACATGTTCATAAGTGCACTATGTTGGAGCCAATTTTACTAGCCTCAAAGAAGAAATTCGGCTTACCATATAGAAGGCACAAGAACGAAATATATATTCCAGGTAAAACTTTAAAAGTAGCAGATATGAAAAATACGAAATCTGAATAAATATTATTACTTAGTAAGTGCAAAACGAACGAATGATTAACTACAACCCATCAGTAAAATAGTTTATTGATGTTATCATTGCTTTATTACTTTGTATGAGATGCAGCGGTGACAACTGACAACACAAGTTGATAATGAATTGGAGGTATAAATGAAAGAAAAACTAACTCAATGGCATGATGAAATGGATTGCCCGTTTGACATATTGGCATGATGGAAGACAAGACACGGGACTTCCATCATTCTCTTACAATTAG
This sequence comes from Guadua angustifolia, assembly GCA_036346375.1. Lineage (NCBI taxonomy): Eukaryota > Viridiplantae > Streptophyta > Magnoliopsida > Poales > Poaceae > Guadua > Guadua angustifolia. Next base: position 20,278,928 of record CM070518.1, on the reverse strand, counting down.
CTCGTGATGTGTTATTTATTCAAGTATCAATTGTTGCTTAATACAGAGTCGGCTTTTAGTGCCATTAGTCATTTTGTTGATCCGTTTCATAGTCAAGTAAAGCCTAAGATAGTTGAGGTGCTAATTTGTATCAAGGACTAGACAACTTCATCTAGGTAGGTAAATTTGAGTCCTTTAGTTTATAGGTTATACAATTTCCAACTTTTGTTTAGTACCTCTACCTTCATATGTCAAATTAAAATTTTAAGTTCTAAGGATAACATAGCATCAGCTGTTGATGAGTTGGATTTGGGGCTGAATGACAAAGAATGTGCTACGACAAACGAGGAGGTTTAATAACTCTTAATTTGTTGTGATATTAAAGAATTGCTACTTGCTGTCCTACTGTGTTACGATGTGATTTTGATTTGTGAAGTGCTCAATTGGGGCTAGGGTGCATGACTGCATGCGTTCGATTAAGATTAGTTTTTATCTTATGGACTGAATAGTGCTCAAGCAGGTTGTGGTCTTGTGTAGTTGTGTAGAGAGCCTAAGAGCATCTCCAAAAGTAAGCCTTAAAATAAAGTCCTATACCTCAAAATAGGGTTTAAACTAAAAGAATTAGGGCTCAAAATAACTATTGACTCCAAAAGTAGACCCTAAACTCAACCCTAAACTCAACAACCCTTTATTTTTTGGTGGGAAAAATCTTGGCGCCACAGCCAGCGCTCGTCCGCGCCATTTTGTTGTCGCCCACCCGCGCGGCGTTGCTCTTTGCTCTGGTTTTCTTGCGTCTTGCCCACCCGCCTGCCGTCCGTCGGGACCACAGGACCACCGCGTGCGTTCAAGCTCTGGTTTTGTTTTGCTGCAAGAACAAGTTGGTTGCGTTCCATATGTTTTGAAGTGCAAGAACAAGATTGGTTGCAGGGAAAAGAAATACCAGGTAAGCGTGATAATTGAAGATGATAATTGAAGATGAACATGATAATTTTTGTTTGGCGTGTGATTATTTAGAAGATCAAAGTTTCACAAACCTCAGCGCTTGACAAAAACATCTTTGCTAGTGTTGAAACCAGCAGCCCCAAGACTCGAATTCTTCAGGCTTCAGATGTCTTCAGCGATCCCTTCTCCTAGCCAATTGTCTTCTCTGAATCGGCAATAACAGAGTACCTGCAAACATTTCACCCAAGACCAACAATCCCCTACCCATGTCCCCTCGCTGACAATACCCATCGATCAAGAGATTCAAGACATTGTAGAACACGACATGTGGAACGCACCCCACTCCCCACCTCGCCTCCATCAACTTCCTACCCTCCTCCAACCGCCCTTCCAAGCACAAACCCACGGACCAAAGACGCAAGTCTCAGTAATTATCCGCGCCACCCTCCTCGGCAAGCATTTAGTCACTCTGACTGCGGGCGTCGTCCCAGCCGGCGCCGCTCCACGAGGAGCTCGAGAAGGCGGTTGCACCGGTCACCTCCGGGAGCGAGCCGTCTTGCTCCTCGACGCGTTCGCACATCTCGGTGGCCTTCTCATCCATCCGGCGTCGGCGTGGCGGCGACAGCGTCTGAGGCGGTAGCGCGTGGCGCGGCGCCCACGAGGACATGGATGGGCGTGGCGTCCACACGGCGTCGGCGGCGGGAGGCGGCGAGGAGGCGAGGCGGAGTGGGAGAGGGTGGGGAGGGCATGGTGGTGGTGGTGGTTTTGCGACCATGAGAGGAGCGCGAGGGCGAGGTCGGGGTCGGGGAGGGAGGAGACGGCGGCTGCGAGGCGGGCGTCGGAGAGCGGGGATGGGAGGAGGGCGGCGAAGAGGATAGGGCCGGCTGGAGAGTCGCCAAATATAGCGACGAAACAACCGAATCCTAAACGAATTCGATGAATTTTCTCAAAATAGAACCATTGTTGGAGTTCTTTTTTCCCACCAAAGCCCTATATTTCCAATTAGCAATCCATTTAGGGTTTCTTTTGGAGATGCTCTAATGCCTTGTAATATTTTTTTGTAGGATGAGACGCTAACCCCCAGTCCGAGACGGATTGCGATATGAGGTGACGAAGATGGAGAGAATGGCTGGCTTGCTGCTGTTAAACTAGTCTTCTACTCCCTTCGATCACAAATAGCTGTCATTTTAGATAGCGACGTGATCTCTAAAATACAGTTTTGATCGCTAATTTCTATTAAAATATATTTATAAAATCCAATAAAATCATAATATTATGATAGCACTTTTCGAAACAAAACTAAATATATGATTTTTTATGTATCTAATTTAAATATTTAAAAAGATACTAATAATTAATTTTAAAAATTTGACTCTATCTATACCCAAAACGATAACTATTTGTGAGCACCACGCTCTATTGTTGGCAAAGATTTGTTAACTGCTTCTTGCTGTCCTGTTATGTAGTTCCACTCTGTACGTGCGATGTACTACTCAGTACTATCACTACTATGCTGCGTCTGCCGCCCGCAATCACCCGTGCGTCGGTCTGCTGCCTGCGAGACAACACCGACACTGTTCGTCTCTCGAACTCCTAGTGCTGCACTACAATAAAAGATTCTGAGTACTGTACTAGGTGAAAACCCATGAGAGTAAGGGAGCGATGACTAATTTTGATGGTCCACTTGCGTGGCAGTATTGTTTTCTACTTTTTTTTCTTACATTTTACTCCCAGTTGCCAGTTGCTAAAACTGTCAATTTGTCGCCATGGCGCCATATCTCTACTTCTTTCTGACTTTAGGGATACTAAAAGGAGGGAGGATTCGACCGATCGGAGGTGAGGCTAGCGCCCCAACCAGCCCCAACGGTGGATACGCCCCTGATTTTATCCATCTTCATCCTTATTTCACTCTAACTTAAACAACATGACATGTGGACTTGATTCGACGGAGACGAGCAGTGGTGGCAGACAAAGCCGTATGATTGAGAAGGAAATAAGGACGAATAAGGGCTTTGACTAAGAGATAGGAATGCCATTTTTTTAAAAAAATATGACAAGTTAAGGAAGCAAATGACATTTGACTCATTGCAAAGTGACGAGATCAAGATAAAAGTTGAGATCCGACGATAATAAAAGGACCAGCAATTCTACAATAATATTTTAAAAATTTAACCAATTTTCATTAACAAATAAGAAATTTTCTTTACATAAAAAGAAGTCACGACGTCGTACGACCGACGACATCCTCCTGAAGTTTCTATCCAATCTCTCACTAATTGACTTGCGAATTTGCTAAAGCTATTGTGGCTGTCCGGCCTCGTGCCAATTCTCGCTAGCTGCCGCGTAATTCATACGTCGGAGCTAGTAATTAAGCGATTAATTGACGCGCGTACGTGTATATGCACCGACCTTTTTCTCTTTTCCGAGCTACACCTACACTTTCTTAGTTCTATTGGCTGCATATCATAGATATAATTTTTTAATAAATTTGACACACTTTATAGCGTTGAATTCTGTTGTCACAAAAATATAAAAACTGTTTAGATATAACCGGACTCTTGATTCTAATTGTTGAAATATATCAAGATCCTGATATAATTTTTAAAATACATATGTGCTGTTATAGCGCTTAAACATAGAACTTTGGGTACTAAGACTTCCTTATTTTCTAACTTTGATCTGAATCTTTATCCACATCAAAGGGTATGATTACCACAAGGCCTTTAAAGAATAAGATTTATCTATGTTGAATTTTTCAATACTTTTTTAGTATATATAGACTGGTGCATAAAGATTCCTTCTGAGAAATGCTCAAACTATATGCCGAAACAATACTTGGTTTTACTCAAATTTTTCATCTCAAACTTCGTCATAAGATAAAAGCTTACTTCATTCATGTTTTTCTGTGGTTCTGTTGATACTCAGAATATCGACATAAACTAAGATGATACATAAATATATAATCTATTTTAGGGTTTCTTTATAAACACATATTGATAATCATTATTATTAGAGTAATCTTTCTAAAAAAATTTACTAAATTGATGGTTCCATATTCTCTTCGGCTGTTTTTGTTCATACAACGACCTATACATTTTGATACACTTTGGATATACGGCACCTGGCCCGGATCGCGCACTCGCGCCACCATGGAGCATCCGACCACGTGGAGATCCCGTGGATCCGCTCCTGTCATCCTCGCAGCACCACGTGCTGACGCATCGATGGGGCCGAGTCGATAATCCCCGCTCCCACCCTAAGGGTGTGTTTAGTTGGTGGGATGAGATTGAATGGAATGGGATGATTCTGTACCATTTTATTCTATTATTTTAGGTTAATGGAATGGTTTAATATCTATAAATAATATTCCTCAAAATTGTATCCTACCATCCAGAACGGAATGATTTCATTTAAGCAACCAAACATATGGATAATTTTTTTCTTAAACCATCTCATATATGTACCACTTGGTACAAGCAACCAACACACCCTAATCCCTCTCTCTATATATATATATCCCGGGCCCACCGCATCCCTTAATTAACCCGCGCACGTGTGGACCCCCCAAACCCGAAGCAACCCTCCATCGCCTGTCGCTCCACCTACGTGGCGCGTCCTGATCTGTCCACGTCAGCAAAAGCCGCCCCCGTGGGCCCCGCCTATCGGTAACTTTAAGTTTAATCCCGTGAGGGAGAAAACGAAACGAAACGAAACGCCCATCATGGAAACGACCGGTAACTACTTTTCCGGCTCCACTTATAGAGAGAGAAAGTTAGATAGAGAAAGAAGAGAGAGAGAGAGTTGCCGCCGCCTATTAATACGCAATCTCCTCCCTCTTCTCGCCTCTTTTCCGCCTCCCCCTCACCGCCTCCCTCCTCTCCAGTTGGTCGCCGGGGCCGGCATTGGGGCCGTCTCGACAAGGTTTCTCCGTCCGGTAAGGTTTCTCCTCCCGGGATCGGCGCTGTTATTTTTTCTTGGAATCCACTACCATGTCATGGGCGTTCGTCTAGTAGATCTCGCGCCGAATTGCTTGCCGGGTTCGTGTAAAATTTCGGTTTTTTTTTTTTTGCGTCTCGTGGTTGGATGCTCGATCTCTGACTCTCTCCATGCGATGGCTGGTCCCGGCGGTCCGGCCGTACCCACCGGCACGACGAGCTAGGAATAAAAGCCGTCTCCGTTCTGTTCTATCCGTGGAACCCAAAAGATGTGATTTTTTTGGTCGCAAACGCGGCCAGTGGCCATTGATCGGTGGGGGTGGGGGGAGGGGAGCGGCCGGGGCGGTGGTGGTTGGCGGTGTGGGATTCTTCGCGAGGGTCCTACTGGCCGTACCTTTTCTTGCCCTTTTGCCCAACCTTTTTGGATGCATTGAGAGGAGAGAGAGAGGAAAAGAAATAAAAATAAAACTCTAAGCTTTGATGATTGTTGCAGTACGCTCGCTGGCTTCGGCCTGTCGCCGCATGCAGTTGTGCTGCGCCCAGCATGCTTGCGCGTTGGGAATTCTGGTTGGCTGGGGTCCTGGGGTCCTGGGGACCTGGAACTAATTGTAAGTATGTCCTAAAGTTGAGGTGGCTTTGTAAATATCGCTTCTGCGTATATATGTCATAGACACATATAGCATATTCTACGGCTCTTCAACTGGGGTTATCCTCAAATCGCCGGGGACACAGGGTTGATGGTATTGTGCCTTTCATTTGCGCCGCTTCTGCATGGCATATTGCATCGGCCGGGCCTTGTGGCTTCTGCAAGCCTGGCCTGGCGCCATTATGATTGGTCGATTGCTGCACTGCCGATCCTATCGATGAGTTGGTTCTATCAGAACACATAATGGCATCTCAGCTAATCCGTTGTCAATTTGGGTTTATGTTTTCGTGGCTACCATTGAAAATAACCATGTGCACATGTCCTCAACTTGTCAATGTATGCATTCCTGTATCATTAGTTTTAAGTTGGCATTTTGAGTTGCTAATGTTGGATGGATGATACGTCGTTTTCCAACTAATATTTGGTGGTACATAAAAGGAATCAGACCTCACCAGTTGGGTCCTGTCAATTTTTCTTGTCACTGTGGAATCTCAGACAAAAAGTTGTACTACTCTATTTCCTTTTTTAACTTGCAAGACAAAAACAGTAGCTATGCTGTAAAGCAATCAAATCAGCTTTGTCAGCTCTTCTTGCATTAGGTTGTTTGGTGTTCCATTGCATTTACATAATAAAGGTTGGGTCTTTGTTCTTAATGCAGTGTAGGTTCTGACTGTATACAATTATTGTTCTTGGAGCTGACCGGTCAAATGCATGAGCGTTCCTTTTAAATGAACTGTGTCGGCCATAGCGATGAACCAGTATGTTCATGGACATCCTCTTGTTCTTATTTTTCAGCTATTTGCTTTTTTTATCCGGCTAAACTTGTTTATTAACACAGAATGCAGGATCTTCTCGCTTGATGGGCTGGATGCGTTGCATGCACGTTTGCAGTGATAAAAAGACATTGAGACGTTGGTTTTTCATTGATAAGAGGGTTGGTTAAGAGCTTACCTCTGTGGAATTCTTGAATCCGGTGCACTGTCCTTGTGTTGCTTGTACTTTGTAGCTGTGATACAACGACACTGATAGGGATAGGGAGTGTTGTGTTGTTTATGGATTTGAAGACAAGCCACAACTCTCCTGTTATTGCTGAACCTCTCCCTACATTAGCCTTGCCATCTGCTGTGATGACGTACACTACACCTACTAGCTTCCCCTCTTCGGGTCTGTACTTGAATACTCCAAAGAAGAAGATCGAAGAAGTTCGTGCTGCTGGATGGCGGGATCTCATGCTAGCCTCGTCACCTCCTCGCAAGAGGCAGAACCAGGACTTCTTTGCCAATGATGTTCAAGTGGACGCTCTTGATTTGCCATATTGTAATTGGATGGTATGTATTTCAATCTGTAGTATTTGACAACGTTGAAGAAAAATTGGACAACCTGTAAGTGATTTCCATTGTTTCGTTTTCTAGGTGAAGTATCCTTCTGCTTTAACCTCATTCGAGGCAATTACTGTTCTTGCTGGAGGTAAAAGATTGGCTTTATTTCTTGACTATGATGGAACTCTTTCACCAATCGTGGATAATCCTGAAAATGCAATAATGTCTGATGAGGTATTTTTTTTTGAAAAAAATCTTTCTCTGTGTACCATTTAAAGTGTCAGTCCTATCTCTGGTTGGTGAAATTTCCCAGCCATTTTTCTAAAGACTTTATTTCACAGATGCGTGCTACTGTGAGGCATGTGGCATCACTTTTCCCGACTGCAATCATTAGTGGAAGGTCTCGTGATAAGGTGTGCTGTTCATGTTCATCACACAAAGTACTCTTCATGTCAACTTTTGCATTTTTGCCTCTTTTATTAGCTCTTGTCTCTCATTGGTGTTCTGTTCAGTAGGTTTTTCATTTTGTGAAGCTAACCGAACTGTACTATGCTGGAAGTCATGGAATGGACATCATGGGGCCTGTTAGGAAGTCTGATTCCAATGGTCACCATGTTGAATGTATTAGGTCCACCGATTCAGAGGTGAAAGTGAAACAGCTTTCTTGAATTTCTACCGATGCAATTTGTTCCTCTGCTTCAAAATTTCAATTGTTCCTTTTTTTTTGCTCATAGGGTAAAGAGGTCAACCTCTTTCAGCCTGCAAGTGAGTTTTTACCAATGATCGGTGAGGTATGTGTCCTCTTTTAAAACTTAATATGTCATTTTATGCCTTATGGTTCAACTTGCTCACTTTGGTACTTGCCAGGTGTTCAAAAATCTTAGTGAGAGTATCAAGGACATTGACGGTGCAAGGATGGAAGACAACAAGTTTTGCGTGTCTGTGCATTACCGTAACGTAGCACCACATGTAAGTCTGCATTTGAGAGTTTCTTCCAGACAGGAAATATTTCGTGGAAAAAATGTTAGCTGAATATTTATATTCTTGTCCTTTTGATTATCGCTTAGGACTATGAAAAGGTTCATCAACGTGTCACCGCCATTCTGAAGGACTACCCTTGTCTTAGGCTTACCCATGGGAGAAAGGTGAGGATTATGCACAACCTCCTGGCTCTTATACCAAATTATTTGTTGATTACTATTTTTTTTGTTCAATTGTGCACTTTAATGCAGGTTCTTGAGGTTCGTCCTGTGATAGACTGGAACAAGGGGAAAGCTGTGGAATTTTTGCTTGAATCGCTTGGGCTAAGTGAGAGGGATGATGTTCTTCCTATCTATGTGGGGGATGACAAGAGTGATGAAGATGCATTCAAGGTAAGTCATGTCTGGTTTGCTCGCTTAACCTGCAAGAGATAAATTGCTATCATGAAGTATAATTGTTCCCTCGGTGCAAATAGGTTTTGAAGGCAAATAGCCGTGGCTTTGGAATTTTGGTGTCATCTGTGCCCAAGGATAGTGATGCCTTCTACTCCTTAAGGGATCCAGCTGAGGTAACTAGTAGTACTACTTCAGTTTCTTTCTGTTTGAGATTGTTGAAAATTCATTCAAAATATGCTGATTATGTGGTTACTGTCGTAACTTGGGGATGAAATATTCTTGGTATATAGGTGATGGAGTTTCTGAGGAAATTGGCAACATGGAAGCAGGAATCCACTTGAGCAGAGAGTGGAAGAACATCGGTTTTGCTGGTTTGGAGGAGCACCAAGAGTATAAATACAAGCAAAATATATACTGCTAACCAATAAGTCGGCTGATATGGAGTAGTCAGGCCAAAATGTTTTTGATTTGGCATTTCCGGGTTCCACTTTCATCTCGTGTTTATGGCATTCTAAAGCCATTCCATTCTTTTCTTGTTTTGGTCCCTGCTAGTGTACGATTGTCTCGCGGTTTTGCTCTATGCATTTACTTTTGTTCTATTGGTTGGTTGTAAACAACTGCTTCTTTGTTTTTTTTAATACGCTTCAACAGTTTTTAGCTGTCAAAATGCTCACATAAAGTCATCTTGCTCTGTATTTTATTTCTTCAAGTCCATTGCATGTGGGAGGATCTTTGTGTACGTACGTACGTACCTGTCAGTAGGAATTTTTACCCAGTTCCAGCATCTCAAGCTGTGATCTTTCGCACGCCTGTTTTGCATCCGGATAAAAATTGCTTGCTCGCAATTTGCAAACGTACTGGAAACCAAAGCTGATTGCTTCCTTGGAAGCAAAACACACGCAGGCTGATTAGTGTCCCAAGAACGACGAGATTAGGACTCCGGCAGTAAACCGGACGGGAGATACTAAAACAAAAATCGATGCGTTGGTTGCCGATGAACACGAATGCCTTATTTGGTACATCCATTTTCAACCAGAAAGTTAGGCTAAAATCTCAATTCATCCACGGAGATAACTACGGAGATACCGGTCGAGAATGACTCTCTCAGACAAGGCTGAAAGGGGATTCTTTTAGAGGAAAAGAACGGCTATTGGCCTGGGCCAGGGCCAGGCTACGGCCCAAACGTATGGGCTATGCCATTAAACGGAAGCCTAGAGCCCGAGATCTGTGCTCCGGTTTAGCCGGCCCACGCGGCGGTTGCTTCCCATCTCGGCATTTCTCGCAGGCCACTTCTCCGCCGCCAAATCCCAAATCCCTCCACTCTGCTCGCACGGAGGGGATAAGGTCGCTCTCCTCCCTCCACTCCGGCCGTCACCCGCCGCCTCCGCCAGCGATGGGGTCACTACGCGCCAGTCCTTGCGTCAGGACCCCAATTCAGTCAGACATAGAACAGGAGTAAAATCCGAAATCACACTCCCAGATCAAGAAATCACACAGCAAAAATGGGGAAAGTTTAGAGTTCTAAGCTGCAACTACCAGATGCTAAAAGATATGCAAGGTCGACACTTTTCCCTGCATTCACCCACTGGGTTTATACCCTCAAGCCTTACAGCTTTGTGAAAAGAGCGGTCAAAGAAAATTACGGCTTAACTCAAACAGTGGAGATAACGACAATGAGGGTAAAAGCTAGGACGATTCAGAAGACTATTTGGAGATTTTTTCCCCCGTTGGATCCCTCCATCTTCCTTTCCCTTTAATCACTGCCGTTGATAGCCATTTAAGTGAATGCGTTGAACCGGTACATTTGCATGCAGACTCTGTCACCTTGCTCGTTTTCGTGGCCTCCCCCTCAGGGATCGGCGGCGAGAGCTTCTGTTTCCGAGTTTGTATTGTGCTGGGCGGTGACGTCTCTAGGTGCTGGTGGAAGGCAAGGCCTGCGCTCGCGCGGCCGTGCTCAACCGCCCCGGCCATCTCAACGCCCTCACCACCACCATGGTTCGTGCGCCCTCTCCTCCTCACCTCGTGTTGTAGCGTCCTGGCGTTGGCGTGCGGGTGTTCTGGTAGGTGATGGAAATGCCTCCATGTTCGATAAAAAATGCTTGCGTTGATATGTGGTGGAGGGGCTCACTGAAGTAATTGTAGGCGTCGTGTCCGATGATATGCGTTTGTGGTCACGCGCCATTTTTGCTTGATGAAATGCCTCTGTGCGATTGTGCTGTGCTGCCCTATGAAGCGCCTCCCTATTGATGCTTTGGTGTTTGATCGAATGTGCATGTGGCCTTGCGAATGCAGTGATGCATGAAATTCGCCTCCGGTGCATGGATACAAGGTGTTTCATGGAATGCCTGCATGGTCATGTACATGTGAGTAGTGCTGTGGTGTTTAATGAAATGCATTTTTGGTTGTGCGAGATGAATGTTTGATGAAATATCTGACTGTCATACATACTGATCCGTCTACTTGATTCGGTGTCTTCATGGCAATGCAAATGCTTGTTGCTTGGTAATTTACTCCATGTGTGTATACGTACTAGTGGTGTTCACTTCATTTTTTATGGTGAATGCACGGGTTATTTCTTACAGTTATAACTTATATATTTGTTGTACATTGATCTGACTTGCGGTGAAATGGCTGTCTTGGTAACAGGTTTTACGAGTCATGGGAGGACAACCCAGACATTGGCTTCGTCATGATGAAGGTATGGTGCCTCATCATTGCATGACATTAATGTCACAAGAAAATTTTAACTTGAGGTGTATATTATATGAAGGGCAGCTGCCGAGCAATCTGTGCTGGTGGGGACGTTGTTAAATTGCACCAACTTATCAGTGAAGGTGAGTGGTTAGGCCCTGCACGGCTTAGGATTCACATTTGATTTTTGAACTATAGAACAATTATTTGAATTTAACTTTGATTGTGACCTTAATATGGTCTATCTGTGAACAATAAGCCATAAGATAATAATATAAATTTTGATATGATGATGAGACCAAAATGAATTTAAGTCACTAAAAATATTTAGTGTTTGAGTCATGGAACAATTATTAAAATTGAAAATGATACAAACACTCTATTATGGATATTATTGCACATATAGAAAATATACTTCTTAAAATCATTAAATAAATTTTTATGTGTCTCTGGAACCCTAATAAGCTCAGATATGCAAAAACATATAACTTTTGATCTGTGTTTAAATTGCTTACTTTGCAAATATTAATAAACCTTAATATGACCATTTATAAGAGTAAGTGCATAATAGCTCATAAATAGTAAGAATACCTTGAATAGGTCCCTGGAATCAATAGAGAACCAATTATGCAAAAATATTTAAAGTGAAACTTATCTTGCATTCTTTGATGCAAGAAAGTGCAAACAACAACAGCAAATAAATAGTTAATCTATCGCGATTAAGGTCAAAATAATGTAAAAATAGCTTTAAAACATTTCTAGGATTGCATTCTATTAATACCTGAAAAATTAATCAAGAATCATGTATAGTGTAGTTGGAAATTAAGTCTGAAACTTGGCCGATTTAAGGTTGCCAATATGATCATTTAGACTATTTCATCAGTTACTAAAATAACTCGTCTAAATACTAAAATCAGTAAAACTAGTTTAGAAACACTGTACAAAGTTCATACTATCATATTCTATAAAAAGAATCTTATTTCATTAAGGTTTGCATATTAATCTTATTAGCTCAAAACCCTTAAGTGTTAACCTTTCGCTTCGCGTTCTTGCCGATTTTGTAAACGTAAACTTTACAATGCCGTATAAGCCTTTTCAACGATGAATATAATGTCTCATCTAAATCGTAAAACTTATGAAATTAGCCCAGTAGTGCTCCCCAAAGTATAGTCTACTCTGTTACGAAAAGATAATCTCATTTCACCGTGAATTACATATTAGTTTTGATAGCTTAATAACCCTAAGTGTTCGCGTGTCTGAAAGCCGTAATATGAATGAACGAACTGTAGTTGCAAATGAAGAAACCTGTAGTTAAGTTATTTGTATCACCAGAACCTTCTCAAATATCATGTAAATTAGGCCAGTAGCCTAAATGAGAAGATCTAACCAGTGTAAAGCTAATTCTAGGTGAAATCAATTAAAGATAAAGAAGTATTCATTCATAGTCTAATGTGATCATTTAAGTATTTTCATTAACTCGCAAAGCAACTCATCTAAATCCGAATTTAGTAAAGAATAGCCTAGAATTGATCTCTAAGATATAATCTGCAGTAATCTAAGAAAATATTCTTATTTTATCTTGCTTTGACTCTGAATCCTAATAGAGCAAAACCCCTAAGTAATAAGGTTGCCAGAAAAGTATTATGAATAGTAAATCGATGAAAGCTTGCAACTGATGATTAATTCTATTTAATCTAAACAATGTTTGCATCTTGAATTCGTAAAATAAGATTAATAAATTCGTAAAAGAGCAATCCCTGTTCTTGTGAAGAGTTTTATTTGTTCTTTCTATCTACTTTCTTTTTGCCCTTATTGAAGTTAGTATTTTGCTATGTTTCCGTTGATCGGCGTGTAGAACCCGACGTTGCTGATTCCGTCGTAAATGCCAACCAACAAATCCTCGTCTTCCTCGTAAACGACAAATAAGCAAGGCAAGAACCTCCTTGATCATGTTGATCCCAGTATTTCACTTACAATATGTTGTTTTTGCAACTGTATTATGCATGCGGGTAATTCTCCATAAAAACTTCTATTCTGGGTAGAACAATAATTATTCCTGTGAATTATGGATTTCCTTAATATGACTGACAATGTGAACCTTGTAACCGTAAGTATGGTTTAGACATGAATTAATGTCACTGTGGGTATAAACGATAGATATCATATCTGCTTAGCCATGCTCAACGTTAAAATGGTTCATTTACAACTTGTTTATTTAAACAAATGCCATTTGGAAAAGGTTGCTGTTAGTTTACTAAAAATCCAAAATAAAACTATGAATTTGATGTGGGCGACTATTGGCAATAGCCGGAGGTGCAAAAAGGAACTGCACGTAGTGTAGGGTGGAGTGTCGCCCATGTCACTTTAAGGACCGAGCAATGGGACGCTATTGATCCAAGAATTCCGTGCAACCACGAGGTCTGGTATGGGACGGCCATAGCTTATTAAGTTGTTTAGACATGGCTTTACTCAGTGGTAGGCGGGAGCTAGCACAGGCATTCCGGTCAGGTCTGCCTGACGGGGTTTATACTTGCTAATGCAACGGTGTACGCGCTGCCATGTTTAGAAACGTTGTGTTGGGTGTGTGGAAGTGGATCCACGGCTTGGGTGTGTGTTTCTAGTTCTATGGCGGGGGTTAACGTCCCGGGCAGGATCGAAGTCATGTCTAAATAATGTAACGGCTATGTATGATCGCCTTACCGGCACACCTAAGGAAGTGTGTCGAAATGACGTCTAGCAAAAAGGTGGATCATTCCTTGTGGGTAAAGTTGTACACCTCTGCAGAGTTTAAATCTAATCGGTTAGCTGCGCCCGCGGTCATGGGCACTTGGTGAAGTCATTCCAATGTTAGATTTTGATATTTTCTTAAAACTGGAGTTTCGGTTTGAAACTGTTTTGGCAACCTGGTTTTATGTCCAAAGGAATCGACATATATGGCTGTTCAGTCGGGTATACTAGTTGTGGAATTGTGTTTACTTTCATGTAAATTTACTTATTCCTTAGCGATTCTATAAATGCGAATTGCAATCTAATACTAGTTTATGATTTACTTTCTTTGAGCAACTGCAAAATAACTAGAGCCTATCATTGTTTAAGCCTGCATGTTTAATTATTTGCATTTGTGAACCACTATCAAGTCTTGCGGAGTACGAAAGTACTCACCCTTGCTTATTCGTTGTTTTTAGGTGTAAGTTAGCGTTGCTTCGAAGGTTTGTTTCATCGCAGGTTGCAGGTTCTTCTCTGAAGCAATCTTTTCTAGGGATTTATGCCTGGTCAGTTGCCTGCAGGATTGGATGGGTACACTACAAGGCTTTGCTTCTTTTGCTGCTGTATACTCTGAGTTGTAAGATTTATGTGTTTAATTAGTTTCCGCTTAATTAATTTAATGTATGGTTGTGATTCCAATTGTTGAAATGTGCGTACTAGCTACTGATTCAGGGACTAGTACTGTGTGCACATGAGATTTCCATTTTTGGCATTCAGTGCAAAAATGGGGGTCGTTACAGGAATAACGCCTGCCGATACAAAGGTGTACGCCATGCTAGGGGAGAAGTGGGACGATGGGATGTGAAATCATTTGTTGTACCGAGTGTACCAATATTTTCTGCCGCCAAAGTATGGTTTGCCATCACCATGTAACGACCCCCATTTTTACACAGAATGCAAAAATGGAAATCTAATGTGCTTGCAGTACTAGTCCCTGGATCAGTAGCTAGCACGCACATTTACAACAATTGGAATCACAACCATACATTAGATTAATTAAGCGGAAACGAATAAACAAAGAAATCTTAATACTCAGAGAGTATAGCAGCAAAAGAAGTAAAGCCTTGTAGTGTACCCATCCAATCCCGCAGGCAACTGACCAGGCATAAATCCCTAAAAAGACCATGGCAAGAAGGATCCCGCAACCTGCGATGAACAAACTTCGAAGCTTCGCTAGCTTAACACCTAAAAACAACGAATAAGCAAGGGTGAGTACTTTCGTACTCCGCAAGACTTGATAGTGGTTCACAAATGCAAATAAATAATCATGCAGGCTTAAACAATGACAGGCTCTAGTTATTTTGCAGTTGCTCAAAAGAGTAAATCATAAGCTAATATTAGATTGCAATTCACATTTATAAAATCGCTAAGGAACAAGTACATTTACATGAAAGTAAACACAATTCCACAACCAGTCTACCCGACTGAACAACCATATATGTTGATTCCTTTGGACATAAAACTAGGTTGCCAAAACAGTTTCAAACCGAAACTCCAGTTTTCAAAAAATACCAAAATCTAACATTGGAATGACTTCACCAAGTGCCCATAACCGCGGGCGCGGCTAATCAATTAGATTTAAACTCTGCAGAGGTGTACAACTTTACCCACAAGGAATGATCAACCATTTTGCGAGATCATTTCGACACACGCCTCCAATAGCTGTGTGCCTGCCAGGCGATCATACATAGCCGTTACATTACCTAGACATGACTTCGATCCAGCCCGGGACGTTAACTCCTGCCGTAGAAACAGAAACACACACCCAAGCCGTGGATCCACTTTCACACCCAACATAACGTTTCTGAACACGACAGGGCGTACACCGTTGCACCGGCCAAGCAATTACCCACACGAACTGTGTGGAAGCCCTCACAAGCAATCCAAACTGGAGTGCTTCTGCTAGCTCCCGCCTACCAATGAGCAAAGCCATGTCTAAATAACTTAATAGGCTAAGGCTACCCCTTAAATAGCCCTCGTGGTTGCACGGAAATCTTGGATCAATAGCGTCCCATTGCTCGGTCCTTAATGTGACATGGGCGACACTTCACCCTACACTACGTGCAGTTCCTTTTTGCACCTCCGGCTATTGCCAATAATCGCCCACATCAAAGTCATAGTTTTATTTTGGATTTTTTAGTAAACTAACAGCAACCTTTTCCAAATGGCCGTTGTTTAAATCAACAAGTTGAAAATGAACCATTTTAACGTTGAGCATGGCTAAGCAGATATGATATCTATCGTTTATACCCACAATGACATTAATTCATGTCTAAACCATACTTACGGTTACAAGGTTTACATTGTCAGTCATATTAAGGAAATCCATAATTCACAGGGATAATTACTGTTCTACCCAGAATAGCAATTTTTATGGCGAATTACTCGCATGCATAATACAATTGCAAAACAACATATTGAAATTGAAATACTGGGATCAACATGATCAAGGAGGTGCTTGCCTTGCTTATTTGTCATTTACGACGAAGACGAGGATTGCGGTTGACGACGACGACGGAATCAGCAACGTCGGGTTCTACACGCCGATCAACGGAAATATGGCAAAATACTAACTTCAATAAGGGCAAAACAAATACAGATAGAAAGAACAAATAAAACTCTTCACGAGGAACAGGGATTGCTCTTTTATGAATTTATTAATCTTATTTTATGAATTCAAGATGCAAAAATTGTTTGGATTAATAGAATTAATCATTAGTTACAAAGTTCATTGGTTTTACTATTCACAATACGATTTCGGGTAACTTTGTTACTTATGGGTTTTGCTCTATTAGGATTCAGATTCAAAGCAAGACGAAATAAGAATATTTTTCTAGATTACTGTAGA
Source organism: Guadua angustifolia (assembly GCA_036346375.1). Lineage (NCBI taxonomy): Eukaryota > Viridiplantae > Streptophyta > Magnoliopsida > Poales > Poaceae > Guadua > Guadua angustifolia. The sequence continues at coordinate 20,262,426 of CM070518.1, read as the reverse complement.
TTATATCCTAAAGATCATTTCTAGGCTATTCTTTACTAAATTCAGACTTAGATGAGCTGCTTTGCGAGTTAATGAAAATGCTTAAATGATCACATTAGACTATCAACGATTAGTTCTTTATCTTTAATTGATTTCGCGTAGAATTAGTTTTACGCAGGTTGGATCTATTGGTTTAGGCCACTGATAACATTTCCATGATATTTGAGAAGGTTCTGGTGATACAAATATCTTAATTATTGATTTCTCATTTATACCTAAAGTTTATTCATCCATATTACGGTCCAAAGTAATGTGATTACTTAGGGTTATTAAGCTGACAGGATTAATATGCAAACCTTAGTAAAATGAGATTATCTTTTTATAATGGGGTAGTCTACACTTTAAAGAACACAACTAAACTAGTTACACAAGTTTTAAGGTTTGGATAAGATATTATACACTTTGACGAAAAAGCTTATGTGGCATCTAAAGCTTACTATTCACGGAATCGGCTACAAAGTGAATTGTACGATTAACGATTAAGGGTTTTGAACTAATAAGAATAATATGTAAACCTTGATGAAATAAGATTCTGATTATAGAATATGGTAGTATGAACTTCGCATAGTGATTCTAAATTGGTTTTACTGATTTTAGTATTTTGACGAGTTATTTTATCAATCGCTGAAGTAGCCTAAATGACCATGATGAATAACGCTAAATCGGCCAGCTCCATATTGAGTTTGCGACTACATTATACCAGATTTTTAATTCATTTTTCAGGCATTAGCAGGGTGCAACTCTAGAAATGTTTTAAAATTGGTTTGGTATGATTTTAGCTTTAATTGCGATGGACTATATATTTATTTGCTGTTGTTGTTTGCACTTTCTTGCATCAAGGAATGCAAGATAAGTTTCATTTTAAATATTTTTACATAATTGGTTCTCTATTGATTCCAGGAACCTATTCAAGGTATTCTTACTATTTTATGAGCTATTATGCACTTACTCTTATAAATGGTCATATTAAGGTTTATTAATATTTGCATAGTAAGCAATTTAAACACAGATCAAAAGTTATATGTTCTGGCATATCTGAGCTTCCCATAATTCCAGAAGTACATTCAAATTTGTTTTATGATTTTAGGAGTTATATTTTTCATGTGTGCCATAATGTTCATAATAGTGTTTGTTCTATTCTTGACTTTAATAGTTGTCCTAGGATTCAAGAATTGAATATTTTTGTATATTTGAATTCATCTTGGTCTATTTATCACCTAAAAATTTATTTTATCATGTTATAGTTTACTATGCATAGATTTGCATTAAAGACCATATTATGGTTTTAATCAAAGTTCTATTCAAATAAATATTCTGCAGTTCAGAAATTAAATATTTTTGTACATTTAGGTTCTTCTTGATTTTAGATGAATATAGGAATTTGTTCCACTGAATTTTGATTTAAATTGCAAAAGATATTCAATATTGAATTTCATTCGGTATGGAAATGAAATTGGAAATTCAAAATACGCTTTCATATGGAGGAGGCGCCTTTTACCAATGCACTGGAGATGCTCTGAGGGATCGATGAAGGGCCTGCAAGCGTCGATGAGGGAAGGCGGGGCGTCTAGGGTCGGCCGGCAACGATCTTCGTGAAGCTCCGTGACGGAGAGGACACCAGGAGGAAGAGCACGGCCAGGCGCATTTGACGGTGGTGTTAATTCACCGGAAGAGGTACCGGAGTGGGCTGCCTTCGAGCTCTCGCGGCGGCAACAATGGCGGCCCTGTGGAGGGAAGAAATCAAAGCTCGGGAGCTTAAAAGAGTTGAAGATTAAGCATCAAGGCGTTGAGAGGACTCCATTTTTTAAGTCGGTTCGGTCGGAGAAGCTTTGGGGAGCTCCGCCACCGTTGGCCGGTTTTGGAGAAGAAGGGGCTCACGGCGGCTGCCTGATTTCGCATGGGGGAGCTCAAATGTTTTTGAGGGCTTTCGATGCTTGAGGCTTGGTGATGCTCTAGTCCAAAGGGATTTGGAAATGGGATGCTCTATTGCTCGAATTGCTCTCGGCTCTGAGCTTGGAAGCTCCCTGGCAATGGCGGAAGTGCAAGGGGACTTTGGCATTTTGGTTGAGCAAAGGAAGGGAAGGATGAGGGGGAAAGAAGGCGCTACCTCTGGTGATCACTAAGGTGCAACGCATTGGCTGAGGGACTAAGCAAATGATTCGCCTTGGTTGAGCTTGGTCTCGGCTGTGAGCTTCACCAAACGCGACAAGGCTTCGTGGCGGCAATCGATGGAGGTATGGGCAGCTGAAGCTTCGCGAGAACTGAGGACAAACATGGCGGTGATCGAGCTTGTCGACGCAAGTGACGCGACCAATGAAGGGGGATGCATTGAACGGAGTTGGTCAAAGTGCGCTGCGCTGGTTCGGGAGTGCTCCGCTCGGTCACAAGAACAGGAGGAGGAAGAAGAAGGGATGAGACTGACAAGCGGGACCAGGACCCACCGGCAGTGGCTGAGTCTAGTACATGAATTTATTGGGCTGCCAAATGGGAGTAGAAAATATCCAAACTTTTTGAACAAGGTCTTTGAATATATTTTGATGTTTGGTAAAATTTTGAGGTTAAAATGAATTAACGAAAAATTATTAATATTCCTACAACAGTGACTGCTCCTAAATTTTGTTTCGAATTTTGATTTTTCTTTGAGATCAATTGAAGTCTATTATTTATCAATTGAAGGATTCAACGCACGGCAGAGGCGTAGCAGCCAAGGCAGCAGCGTGGCAGAGGTGAGTCAGGGGTGATAAGGAGCTTGAATCAGTAGATGAGGCGGTTCGGCTGGGAGCTGGTTGCCGCTGGATTCAATCGGAAGAAAAATCTTTGCCGTGGCAGAGGCTTCCAGTGCTAATTGGTTGCCAGGGCAAGAGATGGGCAGAGCTCTGGCCAGGTCGGTGTTGCCCAACATGTGCCGTGGCAAGGGAATGAACGGATGAGGCTTTGCCGTGGCAACGAATCCACAGAAGTGATAGAGATTTCTCGAGCGGCTTGCTTGGCTCGCTGTGAGTGGCTGAGAACGCAGAGGGAAGAAGAAAGGAGAAGAAGGAAGAAGGAGCTGGACTGTGCTGCGCTGGATGGATGACACTTGGCGATCTGACGGTCCTGATTTAAACAGCACAAAAGAGAGGGCTAGGTCGGTTTGATTCAATGGTTCAAGCTGACAGCCTACTCAAGATTTTATGAGAATTTTTCTAGAGGTTTTTCAGGCGCAGATGAAGGTCCAGGAAAATTTTCAGATGAAAACTCTTTGTATATATTTTATTAAAATTCTGACAATATACACTGCACAGAAATTCCAATTATGTTTTTGATTTATTAGAGTGTTCAAATGATTTTATTTATTTTTGAAACTTTGTTTTTCAAATTTATTTGAGATAATAATGCTTCTATAAAATTTTCAGATTTTTTATCTTCGATAATTAAATTATAAAAATTCTGAAATTGCTATTTTCAGATTTTCTAGATTTCTGTTTTTGAGTTTATAAATGCTTCAAATATAAGTTTTAATTTCTGATATTTTTACCAGAGGTATATAAGGTGGTCAGGATTTCAGGGTAAAAATCTTATGATTAGGCTTTTAATATTGCTATTCATAATTGTCTTAAAATTAGAATGCATGGAAATAAGGAAAAGACATTGTTTTAAATTAAAATTTTGATTCAAATTGAAATTTGTATTTTATTCCATTTTTAAATTTTAAAATTTCCATTTTTCCTATTTTTGAATTTTTCGGGATGTTACACCGTAAGTCCGATCGAGTTGATTCTTTTTTGTTAGCTTTAGAATTAAGTCTAGTTTCTACAGTTAAAATTTCATATCAATCCAACAGTTAGATCTTCAGAAATTTCTATTTTAGTGAACATGTGTCATCTGCTCGCCCAAATCGCCGCTTTGTCGCTTGATCGCCTCATTGCTTTCTTTGATCGCCCAAACTACTCTACTGGTCGCCCAGACTGCTCTACTGGTGGTCGCCCGACTGGTCTACTAGTCGCCCAGACTGGTCTACTGGTCTCCCAACTACGTGAATTGGTCTCCAAGCAATTTGATTTTAAATTGGGGTGTGTTAGAAAAACAAAGTCCAAAAATTTAATTTTAGCTTTCGCGCAATCATTCACCCTCTCTGATTGCTATATTAGTTTATTTCGATCCTGTAACGACCCCTATTTTTACATAGAATGCAAAAATGGAAATCTAATGTGCTTGCAGTACTAGTCCCTGGATCAGTAGCTAGTACGCACATTTACAACAATTGGAATCACAACCATACATTATATTAATTAAGCGGAAACTAGTAAACATATAAATCTTACAACTCAGAGTATAAGGCAGCAAAAGAAGCAAAGCCTGGTAGTGTGCCCATCCATCCCGCAGGCAACTGACGAGGCATAAATCCCTAGAAAAGATCGCTGTAATGAAGATCCCGCAACCTGCGATGAACAAAACTTCGAAGCTTTGCTATCTTTACACCTAAAAACCACAAATTAAGCAAGGGTGAGTACTTTCGTACTCCGCAAGACTTAAGGTGGTATTTGCAAATGCATAAATGCAGGCCAAGTCAAAGGAGGCTACTACAGTTAATTTGCATAAAGCAAAATTGAATTTGTAAATCAAGTTATTTGTAAACGGAATTTATAAGAGCAAGTTTGATATGAAATAAGTAAAGCATAAGAAATACTCACAGTCCATTGTGCATCCAATATTCCAATATCCAAATCCATAATCCAATCATAAAATCCATCAATGTCGTTCCGTTGACATGAGTACATAATCATTCATCCAATAATCCACATATGAAATCCAACAATGTCGGTCCATTGGCATAATCATTTATCCAACAATATCAATCCATTGATATGAAATCATAACCAGTTTCAAAACAAGATCCAACCCAAAACCCACTTTAGAAAATACCAAAGTTTAACTCGTATCAGTTCGCCAAGACACCCATGACCGCGGGTACGGCTAATCGATTAGATTTACACTCTGCAGAGGTGTACAACTTTTCCCACAAGACATGACCTTTTCTTTTTGCCACACGCTTCACATCCAAGTGTAAGCGCGGTGGCCAGAATGTTCATGACGAAAACCTTTACATTACAGGTTAACCGCTTTTGACCGGGCGTTAATCCATACTATGGCAAGAGAACTCAGAGCATAGAAATGTTGGAACTCTCCTATAGCATGGCGTACACCGTTGCATTGGTAAGTAGAAACCCCTCCAAGCAGACCTAGAAAGGAATGCCTGTGCAAGCTCCCGCCTTCCATAATGCAAAGTTAAACCAGGTAACTTAATTGGTTTAAGGCTACCCCATCCTCACACTTGTGGTTTGTACGGATATTCTTGGATCATACAATACGATGTTCGATCCTTAATCTGACACGGGCGATACTTCACCCTACACTACGTGCAATTCCCTTTGCACAACCGGCTATTGCCAATAATCACCCGCGTCAAAACCATAGTTTTATTTTGGGGTTTTTAATCAAAGTATCAGCAACCAACAGTATCATACCCAAACACAGTTTCCATTTCTCAAGAAACAACTTTTGATCTGATCATCATCATCATTGATTCATCGTTGTTTCTAAGCATGGCTAAGCATGGATAATATGTAAGCGCATATACCCATGATGACATTAAGTAATGCCTATCCTTAATCTATGGTTATCAAGGTTCACATGTCCATAATTATCAAAGAAGGTTAATGAGACAACAGGTATAATTACCAGTACCACAAAATAGCAAATTTACCAAAAAGTAAGCGCATGTATAAATTGGTTTAGTAAAATAAAGAAAATTAAATACTGGGATCAATATGGTCAAAGGGGTGCTTGCCTTGCTTAATCACTGTTTACGATGAAGGCGGAAATCGAAGATGACGAAGGCGACGACGGAATCAACAACGTCGGGTTCTACACGTCGATCAACGGAAACATAGCGAATAACTAACTTTAACAAGGGCAAAAAGGAAAATAGATAGCCGAACAAATAAAGACTTCACAAGAAACAGAATTGCTCTTTATGAATTTATTAATCTTATTTTACGAATTCAAGATGCAAAAATTGGTTAAGATTAAATAGAATTAATCATTAGTTGCGAAGTTCATTGATTTTACTATTCTCAGTATGCTTTCAGCTACTTTATTACTTATGGGTTTTGCTCTATTAGGATTCAGAGTCAAAGCAAGATAAAATAAGAATATTTTCTTAGATTACTGCAGATCATATTCTACAGATCATTTCTAGGCTGTTCTTTACATTATTCGGATTTAGATGAGCTGTTTTGCGAGTTAATGAAAAGGCTTAAATAATCACAATTTGTTCATGCATGTATAGTGCTTGTTCTTTGATTGATTTTGCAAAGAACCAGTTTCGTGTAAGTTAGATCTATTGATTCAGGCTACTGGTATCATTCCTACAATATTTGAGAAGGTTCTGGTGATACAAACGTTATAATTATTGATTTCTCATTTATACTCAAAGTCCATTTATTCATATCCGGTCTAAAGTGATGTCATTACTTAGGGTTATTAAGCTATTAAGATTAATATACGAATCATGGTCAAATGAGATTACCTTTTCATAATAGGGTAGACTACACTTTAAAGAACATTGCTAAACTAGTTACACAAGTTTTAGGATTCGGACAAGTTATTATTCTTATCGACGAAAAAGCTTAAGTGGCAACTTTTGTTTATAATTCACGGAATCGACCAAAAAGGTAATCATGACGACTAACGATTAAGGGTTTTGGACCGGCTAGATTTAGATAAAAAAACATGCTAAAAATGAAATATTTTTCTAGAATCCGGTAGAACAAACTTTGTAAAGCATTACTAAATAGGTTTCATAGATTTTAGTATTTGGACGAGTTATTTTATCTACTGCTGAAGTAGCCAAAATGACCACGATGAATAACGCTAAATCGGCTAGCTTCATATTGAGTTTGCGACTACATTATACAAGATCTTTAATTCATTTTTCAGGCATTATCAGGGTGCAACTCTAGAAACATTTTAAAACTGATTTTGCATTGTTTTGACTTAAATTGCAATAGGTTTCCTATTTGATTATTGTTACATTTGACATTTCTTTATGATAAAAGAATTCAAATTAAACTTTATTCCAATTATTTTTACATATATATGTCCTAACTATTTTTAGGAACTTAATATAAATTACTTTATCATTTTATGAGCCTTTTTACTATCGTTTTCATTAATGGCTATACTAGGGTTTATTGATGATTGCAAAACAAATAATATAAACTTAATTCAAAAATTAAGCATTTATACATGTTTGAGTTTATTATGACTCCAGGACATACATAAATTTATTTAATGATTTTTGGAATTACATTTCTTTGAATACAATAACATCCATAATAATGTTTATTCCTAAATTTAATTTTACTAATTGTTTTGTGACTCAAAAATTAAGTATTTTTGTGTATTTGAATACATTCTAATCCTAACATCTCATGAATATTGATTTCATCATTTCACTACTTATTATACACAAATTCTCATTAAAAACCATATTAGAATGTATTTGAATACATTCTAATCCTAGCCGTTCATACTCCCAAGTGTAAATAACAAGACCTTACCTTCAAAGAAAAGACATCAAGATCTTCTTTCCAAAGGGAAAAAAAAACTTCACTGCAATGTTATGTCTGCAAATTAACCAGCTCAGCGTGATAAAAAAAATGCGGCCAAATTAAGATATTGACAAGCAATGAGGGCCAAATTTTCTTTCTCTTTGTTTTTTGCGCGCGACGAAAATTTTCTATTTTTTTAATTAGCTCCTGTAAAAGCATAACATACTCAACGTAAATTGTTATCCCAAGATTGCGCGACTTAGCTAGGATCATCAAATTGATCAGCAGATAGAGATGGCACAAGCCTGGACCAAACTAATCGGAAAACCACCCATATGGCTGGCCATATTCCCTCATTCTCATGCGAAGAGATCTTCTTGTCATATCTCGATCGCATGAACAACTGGGCGGGCATATCTGGACTAGACAACCAAGCAACTACTAGCACAAACATGCATATGCACTACGCCAACTGCACGCTTCGAATTCGGCTATAAATACCACGCCCCCAAACACTCGAGAAAACCATCCCAAAGCACATCTGCACTGGTAGAGCAGTCTAGCTAGTACTAGTACTACTTGCCAAGCACACTCGACCCCAGCTTAGCGCACGATCGATCGATCAATGGCTTCCAAGCAGCTTGTCCTGTTCCTTGCCCTGAACCTCCTCCTCTTCGCCGTCGCGGTTCATGGCTGCGAACCACCGGCCTACTGCGCCGGAGGCGGACAGCCAGTCGACCCGACGCCGTACGATGGACAACGCTGCCCGATCGACGCGCTCAAGCTGAAGGTGTGCGCGAACGTCCTACATGCGCTCAAGCTCAAGATCGGCGTGCCAGAGAACGAGGACTGCTGCCCGCTGCTACATGGGTTGGTCGACTTGGACGCCGCCGTCTGCCTCTGCACCGCCGTTAGGGCCGACGTCCTCGGCTTGCGCGTCGTCTTGCCCGTCGACATCACCCTCCTCCTCAACCACTGCGGCAAGAAGTGCCCGTCCGACTTCACTTGCCCGTCTCATTATTAATCGGGTTGCTTGCCATTAAGCACTTAATTACTTGTTAAATGCATGCACACTGCACGTACGTACGTCCGTCTCGCGCTCATACGACTAGCTAGCTGCATAGGCTGGCTGAATAAGCTGTAATTTGTTGTTATTTCCGTCATCGTGTCAATCCGGCCTTATATATCTTGGTCTATCTATGTAACTGTATATCTGGGCTTATCCTGATTTGGAGCCATACCATATCAATTTGTTGTAACGATATCAATTACTCAATGACCAGTGTCGTCATTGGTTAACTACTGTTTGCTTCTCGATCGGATGAATATGATCGAGTACTAGTTCTTGCTTACACGTTCATGATCGGACGCTCGTCGTCCACCGAATTAAGCGCGCAGCCGGATCGGATCGTATCTGCGCCGCACGGGATTAAAACAAGTACAATGTTGTGGTGTTAACCGTTCATAATTAAGGTTTAGAACTCACTCGGTCGTCCATCTTCATCAACATGCCAAATGCCACTTCTCTCGTAATTAATCTCACCGTACCGCGCGCGTGTCAATTAAGGCCTGTAGTGCTGGCTAGCTACATCAATTCAAGCACCGGTCCCTGGCTAGCTTCTTCCAGCAAAGTTACGTTCACTCAATAATTCAGACCCAACTTGTTGATATATAGTTAATCCCAGATCGATGATTAAATGATCAATTGGCATGCTTAGGACAAGAATGAATTTTTAGAGCCTTGCTAAAACATGTATATCAGCAAATATATAGCTAATTTCTTAACACAATAAATTGCAAGAGCATGTTCCACAATAATTGGAGGCTCACGACCTCCGTAAAACGGATATATACACGCCGTCTCACCTAGCGCGCGGTAGTGCGTATATCTATTTTTATTTGGTGAGTACTTGTGTCGAACCGGAGATTCGAACGCGGGCAAAACTATGCACAACGGCGTGCTTGCTGACCGAGCCACGGTGCAGTCCTCAGGTATAGACTAGACGACCTCTGATAATCGGACGTTGAATTGATCAGAGTTGCATAAGGAGTGCGGTCATTCACAGATTAATTAAGCGGCACGATCACCTGGACGAAAATTATTATATATTAGTGAGAATGCGTAGCACAAGAATGCATTTTAGTACCTAAATCATATATATATTGTACCAACCAAAATGGCACGTACATACGCACGCTGGGCTGCTAGTCTGCAGGCTTGAAATTAATTATGCGATTGTTCATCTGATCACATTGTGCAGCAACGAAGATGCATGATAAGAACTAATTAATTAATATGCATATATGTTAACTCGACAAAATCCAGACGAATATACCAGTCGGTGCATGCTTAGCACAAGAATGCATTTTTGGTACCTATATAGTATAAATCATAGCATCGACTAACATGGCACGTACGTACATTAATCATTCACTGGATGGGCTGCCGGTTAATTAGTCTGCTGACTCCGAGGCGCTGGTTGATCCGATCAGATCATGTACAACATCCAAACACCCCGGGCCAGTAGCGTGCATGCATGTTGGGTAAAGGCAGTGTTCAAGAGTTCGCTCGGCGGATTGTTGGCGGTTAGCCACCGCCAAGCGCCAAGGCTGTATTTGCGGCGCAATTACGGGTCTCGGCGGCCTCTCCGTTTCTCCTCCTCTGCACGCCAGAACCCAACCCATCACAGCTCAGCTATAAAACCCAGCTCGACCAGTTGCCAGAGACCATCACAGCCATCCCTCAGCTCGTCCTTAAGCTCGTCCCGTGCAAGCACCCACCGCCTTCTTGCTCAAACCCGACAAGAGCAGCGAAAGAGGAAAATCTGCACGCGAACCACCACACCCTGAATCAACTCAACTCAACTGACGTGGAGCTTCCTTATGCACTCCAGAGTCTATCCCCACTGCCAATCGGGAGGGTTTCGCTCGGTCGCAAGAACAGGAGGAAGAAGGAGCTGACGAGTGGGGCCTGGGTCCACCGGTCAGCGAGGTGAGGCGCCAAAAGAGATAGTCCCGGTTCGGATGGTTCTAGTCTCCGATTTTATTGGGCTGCCAAATGGGAGTAGAAAATATCCAAACGTTTTGAACAAGGTCTTTGAATATATTTTGATGTCTGGTAAAATTTTGAGGTTAAAATGAGTTACCGAAAAATTATTAATATTCCTTCAACAGTGTCTGCTCTAATTTCTTGTTTCGGATTTTGATTTTTGATTGAGATCAATTAAAGTCTATTATTTTTGAATTTTTTTTTTCAAATGGATTTGATCTCAGAATTCTTCTATAAAATTTTCAATCCAAAATATGGTTCCATTATTTTATAAAAATTCCGACATTGCAATTTCTAGATCTTCAGGGTTTCTGTTTCTAAATTTGGAAAAGCCATAAACCACATTATTAGTTTATAATATTTTTACCAGAGGTAGATATTGCTTTGAGGTTTTCATGATAATTTTTTCAGCTCCAGATAAGATGTATAAATATTTTATAAATTCTGACAATGCATTATTTAGAATTGAAAGTTGTCTCTTTATTTTATTTCTTCATTATTCTATGTGTAAAATTTTAGTTCCTGGCTAAAATGGTTTACTTACATGCTCAGGATTCTCATGGAAATTTTCTAAATTTTTACTTTTTACATTTTTGCCTTTTTCTCTTTTTCATTCTTTATTTCCTTTTTGTTTGAGTTTTCTTGCAACACAAAAATCCAAGAGATCCGAATAAAGCAAACAATATTCAGAAATCCCAGAAGTATTCATAATCAAATTCAAATATTATATTTTTACTGTTCTCAACATTTGGGCTGTTACATCACCGCTGGTAAGGTTAAAACCACCTAGTCCAGAAGCCCCCTCTTGCGCCATGTTGCAGACTAACCATCCCCACATTCCCCCAATGGCACAACTAATTTGAGATGTCACTAAACGGACAGCCAGATCTGTCTCATACCAGACTTGTGGAAGTACGGTTGCGCTTTATATTCAGTAGCTCACAGACCGGTCCTTAATTGACTAGGCGAGCTTTTCAACAAACCCAAAGACCACCAATCCACCATTCTCGTCCAGTCTAAATCCATTTTTATATATACACATTTTTATTTCCAAACAATTTCTTGGATCACCACAGCAAAATTTTATTTCAACACATCTTTATTTGGCATAAAATTCCCAAAATTTCAGTTTTTGTTCTAAGAAAATCTAAGCATCCCTAAATATTTTAATTATCATCATATATTCAGATTATACTCTTAGGGTTACAATGGCATAATGGAATTGAATTCCAAATGCGGGTCATAGTCAGAACAGGATATAATTAATCAATTTTAAATTGGGATTAAACTAGTTTTAATAAAAATTAAGCATGCAATTACATTTAAAACAAAATATGCTTTAAAAACTGGGCTCAAATAAGGTCAAGGTGTGCAACTTGCCTGGTTCGAAGGGTAGGTGATCAAGATCGTCAACAGCGAACCTTCCGTCTCTCCGAAAACTATACGCGAGGAACATCCCATTTTCAAATAAAATCCGAATAAATTCAAATAAAATACAAAACTAGTGCAAACAGATATAGTATAATTTTATACGAATTTAGGAACAAAAATGAGGTCAATCGGACTTACGATGAAGGAGATCGGACATTTTGAATCCAAAGATTGACCTCTCGCCGGGCTTGGAGAAGAAATAATTGCCGACAGTGCCACGGTGAGAATTTTCAAAATGTGATCTTACCCAAGGTAGAGGACACCGATAGGAAGCTCCAGTAAAAATTTTAGGCCTAATGGAGGTCGGGAGTGGTTGGGAGAGCTCACCAAAAGTTCGCCAAAGTTCGGATAGAACGGCTTACACAGAGAGATCCGTTGGGTGGATTGGGCCAAATCAAAGCTGAAGATGTAAAGGATGAGAGGAGGAATCTGGGGTTCAATTTATAGGGCAATCGGACAAGCGGATCGTCAGGAAACTCTCACCGGAGTTATGGCCAGAATAGTAACCGAATTCGCGGGGTAAATGAGGGAAACGGGTGGAAATTAAATGCGCATCGGGTCCGTTCGGTTACTGTAGCTGACGGTGGGCAAGAGTTAGTGGATCGGGTCAGATAAACAGTCTTTTATTTATTTCCGAATCAATTAATTTTGAAAACAATTATTTACTACTAAAATCACTATTAAATCCGAAAATTAGCAAATACATTATATTAATTATGGGGATTTGAAGAGATATCGGTTACAGCAATGAAAGCACGAATAAATGTTTTTAAATAATAAAATATTATTATTTATGACACATTAATTTTTATTGCTAAAAATTAAATAGGCATAGAAAAAATAGTAAAAGGTTCTAAAAATTCGGAAAAATTTCAAAAATACTTTTAAATATTTGGAACCCAATAAAACTATTTTTTAGTAATTTTATGGTTTCAAATTTTCTGTATAAATTCATTTTGTAAAACTTGAAAATGGTAAATAGGTTTTATAAAATCCATAAAAATCAGAAAAAAAATTACAAGAAAATTCTAATTAATAATTGAACTAAGAAAATAAAATTTTTGGGGTGTGACATGCCCTCACCGAGGTGTTAGGAATAATGCCGCCGATACAAAGGTGTACGCCATGCTAGGGGAGAAGTGGGACGATGGGGTGTGAAATCATTTGTTGTACCGAGTGTACCAATATTTTCTGCCGCCAAAGTATGGTTTGCCATCACCACCATGGTATTTGGCACCTATTCACCCTCTAGTCGCGTCTTTGGTCCTTCACCTGGCACCGGTGCTTCTTTTCCATCCAAACCGTCCGGTGGCAACCAAATCAAAGCGATTTTCTATAAGCCTTTTTCTTTGTCGCATTGTGAGCCAATGGTTGTATTCCGAATTGGGCAATTAGGGTTTAATTGATTGAACTCAGTTTGATATAATAGAAATACATATGAAGAGGACCAAGACATTGGCATCTTAATTATTTTCCAATCCAGTCCAGCCTAATTTGCATGTGCAATTTCATCTTTTGCAGGCTCAGGTTCTGAAATTAATGTTGACGAAGATATGATAGACTCAAATGCACCAAATCTTCGTTGAATAGGTATTAGCTTTTGCACCACTTCACTAAGCTATATTGTTTTTATGCATTTTATCTATTCGATCTACTGAATTCTTAAACATGGAGGTCAGATTTATTTTTAATTATGTATTTGTGATTTACTTTTGTTATACCTTAGTACCCGTAGTGTTTGGTATTAGTTATAGCCGCTTGGTTTTTCAGCAAGGTATACCGAAATTCTTGCTCCGCCACTACATCTAGCCGTACTAACTCCGACCAAAGCTAGCTAGCGCTACTGCCTACAAGTCGAAGCACTCACACCAGGTATTTGTTCTGACGGTAGTCAGAGAGTCACAGGTCAAGCAAGTTCGTGTACTGTTCCTTAGTGAATAGCGAACATAACCGCTGAAGATTGAGCAGGAGTTATGCGCAGTTTCTTGTGATCGACCATTTGCCACAGAACGTTGCACTAATCGTACATAGGGTTCATCCCGCGTTATAATGTATACCAGATGGTTTGCAACATGCTAGTAGCTTAGTGGTAATGTATTCCTACCCGTTCATACTCCCAAGTGTAAATAACAAGACCTTACCTTCAAAGAAAAGACATCAAGATCTTCTTTCCAAAGGGAAAAAAAAACTTCACTGCAATGTTATGTCTGCAAATTAACCAGCTCAGCGTGATAAAAAAATGCGGCCAAATTAAGATATTGACAAGCAATGAGGGCCAAATTTTCTTTCTCTTTGTTTTTGCGCGCGACGAAAATTTTCTATTTTTTAATTAGCTCCTGTAAAAGCATAACATACTCAACGTAAATTGTTATCCCAAGATTGCGCGACTTAGCTAGGATCATCAAATTGATCAGCAGATAGAGATGGCACAAGCCTGGACCAAACTAATCGGAAAACCACCCATATGGCTGGCCATATTCCCTCATTCTCATGCGAAGAGATCTTCTTGTCATATCTCGATCGCATGAACAACTGGGCGGGCATATCTGGACTAGACAACCAAGCAACTACTAGCACAAACATGCATATGCACTACGCCAACTGCACGCTTCGAATTCGGCTATAAATACCACGCCCCCAAACACTCGAGAAAACCATCCCAAAGCACATCTGCACTGGTAGAGCAGTCTAGCTAGTACTAGTACTACTTGCCAAGCACACTCGACCCCAGCTTAGCGCACGATCGATCGATCAATGGCTTCCAAGCAGCTTGTCCTGTTCCTTGCCCTGAACCTCCTCCTCTTCGCCGTCGCGGTTCATGGCTGCGAACCACCGGCCTACTGCGCCGGAGGCGGACAGCCAGTCGACCCGACGCCGTACGATGGACAACGCTGCCCGATCGACGCGCTCAAGCTGAAGGTGTGCGCGAACGTCCTACATGCGCTCAAGCTCAAGATCGGCGTGCCAGAGAACGAGGACTGCTGCCCGCTGCTACATGGGTTGGTCGACTTGGACGCCGCCGTCTGCCTCTGCACCGCCGTTAGGGCCGACGTCCTCGGCTTGCGCGTCGTCTTGCCCGTCGACATCACCTCCTCCTCAACCACTGCGGCAAGAAGTGCCCGTCCGACTTCACTTGCCCGTCTCATTATTAATCGGGTTGCTTGCCATTAAGCACTTAATTACTTGTTAAATGCATGCACACTGCACGTACGTACGTCCGTCTCGCGCTCATACGACTAGCTAGCTGCATAGGCTGGCTGAATAAGCTGTAATTTGTTGTTATTTCCGTCATCGTGTCAATCCGGCCTTATATATCTTGGTCTATCTATGTAACTGTATATCTGGGCTTATCCTGATTTGGAGCCATACCATATCAATTTGTTGTAACGATATCAATTACTCAATGACCAGTGTCGTCATTGGTTAACTACTGTTTGCTTCTCGATCGGATGAATATGATCGAGTACTAGTTCTTGCTTACACGTTCATGATCGGACGCTCGTCGTCCACCGAATTAAGCGCGCAGCCGGATCGGATCGTATCTGCGCCGCACGGGATTAAAACAAGTACAATGTTGTGGTGTTAACCGTTCATAATTAAGGTTTAGAACTCACTCTCGGTCGTCCATCTTCATCAACATGCCAAATGCCACTTCTCTCGTAATTAATCTCACCGTACCGCGCGCGTGTCAATTAAGGCCTGTAGTGCTGGCTAGCTACATCAATTCAAGCACCGGTCCCTGGCTAGCTTCTTCCAGCAAAGTTACGTTCACTCAATAATTCAGACCCAACTTGTTGATATATAGTTAATCCCAGATCGATGATTAAATGATCAATTGGCATGCTTAGGACAAGAATGAATTTTTAGAGCCTTGCTAAAACATGTATATCAGCAAATATATAGCTAATTTCTTAACACAATAAATTGCAAGAGCATGTTCCACAATAATTGGAGGCTCACGACCTCCGTAAAACGGATATATACACGCCGTCTCACCTAGCGCGCGGTAGTGCGTATATCTATTTTTATTTGGTGAGTACTTGTGTCGAACCGGAGATTCGAACGCGGGCAAAACTATGCACAACGGCGTGCTTGCTGACCGAGCCACGGTGCAGTCCTCAGGTATAGACTAGACGACCTCTGATAATCGGACGTTGAATTGATCAGAGTTGCATAAGGAGTGCGGTCATTCACAGATTAATTAAGCGGCACGATCACCTGGACGAAAATTATTATATATTAGTGAGAATGCGTAGCACAAGAATGCATTTTAGTACCTAAATCATATATATATTGTACCAACCAAAATGGCACGTACATACGCACGCTGGGCTGCTAGTCTGCAGGCTTGAAATTAATTATGCGATTGTTCATCTGATCACATTGTGCAGCAA
Organism: Guadua angustifolia; assembly: GCA_036346375.1. Lineage (NCBI taxonomy): Eukaryota > Viridiplantae > Streptophyta > Magnoliopsida > Poales > Poaceae > Guadua > Guadua angustifolia. Next base: position 20,245,918 of record CM070518.1, on the reverse strand, counting down.
CGAAGATGCATGATAAGAACTAATTAATTAATATGCATATATGTTAACTCGACAAAATCCAGACGAATATACCAGTCGGTGCATGCTTAGCACAAGAATGCATTTTTGGTACCTATATAGTATAAATCATAGCATCGACTAACATGGCACGTACGTACATTAATCATTCACTGGATGGGCTGCCGGTTAATTAGTCTGCTGACTCCGAGGCGCTTGTTGATCCGATCAGATCATGTACAACATCCAAACACCCTGGGCTAAGGTGACGTGATTGCTAGCTAGCTCTACTCGCTTGCATTTCAGTATTTGGCCAAATTAATACTCGGCCCCAACGCATTCCCTCTCGTACAGAGAGATCTTCTCCTGCTCGATCATTACGCATCAAGGCCGACGACTAAACGACCACACTGTGCGCGCAAACAGATGCGAAAATAACAAACGTTGACACACAATTAACCATGCATTACCAGATCAACTCGGCTGTTAAAACCACCTCATCCAGGAAACCATCGCAAATCACATCTAGCCAGGGACAGAGCTAGGCCTAGGGGCTAGTGGGGCAATAGCTCGATCGATGCTTGACCTAACTAGTGGTGGAGCAGTGCAGCCCGTCAGTCGAAGGCCCAAGGTTTTCTCTAGCCCAAAGCTAATTAACAGAGCAACACCCATTAGGAGCAACTCTCAAGCGCTCCCTGCACCCTTTGCCGTCGGTGCCATGCGTCCTGGACCATTGCTGGCTCGTCACCCTGTGCGGCTTGGAGGCGTCGAGGGAGCCTGCGCCTGCGCCTGTGCCGTCGCCGTCCAGCGCCCTATGTCGTCGCCGGCTCGCCGCCCTACTTGGCTTGGAGCCACCGAGGAGGCCTGCTCCCTGTGCTGCCACTAGCTCGCAGCCCTGTGCGACTTGGAGGCAGTGCAACCTGCGCTGCTACCCTTCTTGCCTCTGCCATCTACCACTACCTCTGGTCGCTCTGCCCTCTGGTGGCCACCTTGTGAGAAACATGCGGTGGTTTATCTATATTTGTGATGAGTAATTGAGTGTGTTTGAACCTGTATTTGAGTTTGATATGAGTTTGCATTGTCATGAGCATTTTGGTTTCAGTGGTCATGTACTTGGCCAAAGTGGTCATAAGTGGTTGTGACTTTATCTTGAGTGGTCATGACTTCACCACTAAGTGGTCATGATGCTCTTAGATCATGCTCCTAAAGAGGTTGTACTCTACACTGGTCGTTCCTGGAGTGGTCGTGATCGTTGTGACCTCTAGGGTGGTCGTTCCCTAGAGCGGTCCTTCCTAGAGTGATCTTCAGTTTGATGACCTCTAGGTTAGTCATTTCCTAGAGTGGTCATTCTCTAAAAAGGTCATTCTCTAGAGTGGTTGTGACCTCTAAGAAAGTGGTCGTACCACCTAGGACCATGAGTGGATGTGACCTCTATAGGATTGGTTCTGACCTCTATAGGAGTAGTCCTGACCTCGGTTAGAGTGGTCGTCTAGGCCTCTAAAAACCACTTGGGAAGTGGTCTTGACCCCGATGAAGTGATCTAGACTATTATAGGAGTAGTTTAGACCTCTAAGGATACCATTTGGGGAGTGGTCGTGACCCCTCATGGAGTGGTCTAGACCTCTAAGGACCACTTGAGGAATGGTTCTGACTCTTGATAGAGTGATCTGGACCTTTTAGCAGGACCACTTAGAAAGTGAACATGATCTTTGTAAGAGTAGTCATAGCCAACAGTGGCTTTGAGTGGTCACAACCAAAAGTGGCTTTGAGTTGTAGAGATCACAGCCTAGAGTGATCATGGACCAGAGTAGTCAAGGACTAAAGTGATCACAGCTAAGAGTGATCTTTGGCTTTGAGGGGTTACGGTCTAGGGCGGTCATGACTTGAAGAGTAGTCGTGGACCAAGGTGGTCATGGTCTAAATCGATCCCAGGTGGGAATTTTTGATTTGACCTATCATAGATCTTTGTCTGTTTGCTGGTGTATGTTATCTAAAATAATGCTATGTGATAATTTGCTTGTCTATATTAGTTACAGGACTCTGAGTCTAGGTCATGGTGAGGTGAAGGTGAGATCAGATCTGAGCTAGGAGATATGAGGTCCAGAACGGTCAAGGGATGCTAGAAGATGATTGAGGTAGGGAAGTGATTGCAAAACTGTAAGATAAGGAGCTAGAGAGTGAAGCATTGATGATGCATATGGCGAGCAATGGTAAGGTGGACCATTACTAGGCTCAAGGAAGAGTTGAGGTCCAGAGTATATTTTTGGTTTTAGATGGTGAGGAAAGCGAAGCCCAGAAGATACATATTTCGCCGTGGAATACAGGAAATTCGATGATCATGTCAATCCTTATTATACCAAATTATTTGCGTGGTGGGTTGGGTTGGGTTGGCAGCGGGACTAGCTCTCATGCCAAACTGGGCCTTAAGGGGTGGCTGCAAGATGATGAGGCCACGGCCGCGAGTGGTGGACCTCCGGCTCTAAAACACAACGGTCGGTGGATCTATTGCAGTTTCGTATCACGATAGAGTGATCTACGATGGTTTTATACTGTAGTATGCGACGCGTGTTGTCTCTTGATTTTTTTACGATTAAAAGGATAATAGATTTGTAATTTTATTTAGATAAGAGGCAAATTTGAAGAAAAAAATTGATGCCAAAAGGCTAGTAAAGACAGAAAGTCTCAGCCGTGCGGGCCATCCTAACGGATCCGACCGCACGGGTAGGGGCACGCAGAATCGATCGTTGGCTAGTACCGGCGGCGTGTGGCGCTGGTTTGGATAGTTGATTATTGGATACCATTGTGATCATAGCACTGTTTCCCTTGCCGGTAAACATGCATGATTGCTCAGGTTGCTGCGTACGTACGTAATTAGCCAAATAGATCGTCAGCGAAGTTCTCGCTGAGTGGTCACTCCGATCCAGGACAACCAAGCAACCCAGCAAAGCGGCAAATCAAATTCGTCCACGTAGGCATGCATGCATTACAAGTTTACAACTCACGGCAAGCTTAACAGTTCTCGCAATTGGCCTATAAATACCAAGCAGTGAGCTAGCTATACACCATGACAGTGCAAAGCACAGATCTAGTAGTACTACTTCACGACCACAGCTAGTAGCACTAGCTTGCTAGCACGAAATGGCGCCGATCAGGCTTGCCTTCTTTCTAGCCGTGAACGTCGTCCTGATCTCCTTCGCCGTCGTGCACGGCCGCAAACACACCTGCTCACCACCAATCACTCCGACGCCACCAGTAGTCACCCCGACGCCGCCAGTCACTCCGACTCCACCAGTCACCCCGACGCCACCTGGCACGCCGTCGACGCCGCCGCCCGGTAACAACGTCACCTGCCCGATCAACACGCTGAGGCTGGCCGTGTGCGCGAACGTGCTGAACCTGCTCAAGCTCAACATCGGCGTGCCGGAGGACGAGCAGTGTTGCCCGCTGCTGCAGGGGCTCGTGGACCTCGACGCCGCCGTCTGCCTCTGCCTCGCCATCAGGGCCAACATCCTGGGCATCGTCCTCAACCTCCCCGTCGACCTCAGCCTCCTCCTCAACTTCTGCCACAAGGATCGCATCGCCGGCTTCACCTGCCCCACCTGAAGCTAGCCGGCATGCACGTAGCTACGCGTTTAAATAATGTGCACGTACGCATGCGTGCATCCATACACGTTGCATGCCATGTGCATGCATGGCCGTATATTTTATACAGTTTGATCACGTCCCTAAGTTTGCATATATATATATGCGATGTATAACGTCCCCTAAGCTAGCGTTGATATTATGAAATGGACGAGTTTATTGTATCAAATAGTGTCTGGCTGCTGCTAGCCAGGCCAGCTTTCTTGGCCGGGCATCGTTTTGCCTTGGTCTAGGGTACGTTTATCAAAAACTTGGAGCTTGAAACGTCATATATAAATTGTATGTGTACACTTGCATGCTTGCGTATGTATGTGACATGCATGCATGTAAAATGAAATATTGACGAATACGAGAGGTTATATATTGATCAACTTAATTTTCGTTTGCGTTTGTGTCTATATATTTAGACAGATCACCTTAGTACAGCACGCATGTGTTCGTAGTTAGTACGTACGAGGATCATATATAGTATAAGACGATCACACGACAATTATGGATTTTTTTTTTTTTTTGAAAGAATGGACAGGAGCTTTGCCATGTATTAAGAAGGGAAAAACGTCCATACACTAGAGGAAAGTCTTACAACCGAAAACTTAAGAAAATTTCGCTATATATCACTAGATGCAAAATTTCAGAGACTAAGAAAATTAAGAAAAATGGATCTGTTATATATCACTCGACCATTTTTTTTTTTAATTCTACCAAATCTCACCATGGGGTCTTCTACGAACTAGGGGAGTGTTTGGAACAAACGAATTTTGTAGGAATTGATTCCTTTGGAAACTTTTCCTATAAATTTGGCTCTTGGGAACAAAGGAAATGAGCCCCCGTGATTCCTATAAAATTCCTATAGAATGGCTCATTCTAGAGGAATTTTGGAGGAAAATAAGCATGAGGCCTAACCTCTTGGAAATTTTCCCTTGTCCCTCGAGAAAGGCAATCCCTCCCCTAAAATCCAGTGTTTTTTCCTGTCAAGCAACCCAATGACCATTTGGAGCAATTCCTGTGTTTTCTTTCCCTATAGGAATTCACTAGACATATATACCACTACAGTTCCATCAATTTTTCTATTCCTCTATTTTCTAATTACTGTGTATAACAAACGGGGCCTAGATTATTGTGTGTGGTGGCGGATTCGATAACATGACATCGGCTTCTCCAAGCTAGCAAAGTATCTCACACAATGAATAAAGATTTTTTAAGTTTTATGGTGGCCGTGCCAAAGCTCTGTGTTGTTGTAGCGTCTAACATGGCAAGCCGACGACAGAAAGACGAGTGGAAGGTATAAGGAGGCGGGAAACGGTTACCATGCAGTTCCGTGGAGAGTTCAACTTAAGCAGTCTCTGTGGGACAGTTTAATCAAAAACGGACGGTTTAGATCGGCTAAAAAATATTGTGCAGATTTTTCACTGTGCGAAAATACTATTTATAACACTATAGCAAAACAATGTTTACTGATTCTAAGCTGGTCTGGATCGTCCGATGCATCGATCAGACGGTCCCCACATTTAAGGGAATGATGCGATCTCAAATTTAAGGGAATTGTTAAATGGCATTTGAGTTTTTTTGTTCGTGAATACTTAATTTTTTAGATATAGAATACTCGAATGTGAAGAGATGAGACAAATTGATTCCATCAATTGGATCAGGATTTGAAGACTCAAAATTTAAGTTTTATTCAGTAATAAAACACTCTCGATCCTCCTTAAAAGTTCTTCTAGCTAATGTCCAGACCCATGCAAGAAACAAAGCATGTGTGTCACGAACTGTTTCAGAAGGTATTTAATGCCCAAACACGTGGAAACGTCCCAGAAACACATATGCAAGCAAGAAGGCCCAACGATATCACATATCAGCATGTTTAATTTGTCATCTCAGAGAGTCACAGTTAAACCAATTCTACTCGGGCAGTGCCTAGCTAGCTTAGGCTCGACGACGACGTGCCTTCCACGGCAGGACACCAGGGACGGCTCTGGCACCTTGAAATTTTGAAAAACGCTACAAAAGCACATTTTTAACATGTCAAATTTATTGATTGAATTGGTTCTGATTTTAATGGTTTAAGATTTTTAAGACTTTAGAACTATTTGCATTACACTTTTAGCAAATTTCAAATATATATATATTAGATTTATGATTTTACAAAATTACTATACAATGCTATGAAGTTGTATCGTGTAAAGCGTATATCTTTATGGAAAATTTTTAATTTCGCCGTTGCACGGCACCCACCGCGGAAACGATAGTACGTAGCTGGGGAACCAATGTCATTGGAGTATACATAATCCCTAGAAGAATGTATGTATGTAACGTCGTATCGATGGATAACGCGACGACATGGCCCAAGTAAATCGATGGGCCCCTGCTTTTGTCTTGTCCATGGAGAGAGAGTACGTGCGTTTCTTCTGGTCTCGTGACCTAGCTAGTTATATCTCGCAACGTACGCATGCTTCCAAAGGATGCCAGAGAAGCAGGTACTGCATTGTGTTGATGCGTCATGCATCGGCAAATCAAATCTATCGATTGATGGATTTTTCGGCCAAACTTCGTGCTCGATCTCTCGCTATCAGTTTATCGTGGAATCTATCTAGAGTATTGCTAAATAGCATTTAAGTGTGTTTTTTATTTGTAAGTACTTAATTATATACATACATATATATATATACACACACATAGCGGGTGAGAACGTGTTTAAAATTTAAATGGGATGAGAGAAGATAAATTAATTCCATCAACTAAATCTATAGAGAGGTGTTTTCATGCTTTTCTTTTGGACAGTTACACAAATATTAAAACATGAACGAAAAGTAGATAGTGATTACTTATTCCTTCTTTTGCATTAAGATTTGTACAATTTGTATTGAGAGAGAAAGTATCGAAGCACTACTCAAATCTATATGTGAAAACTCAAAATTTAAGTGCTAATTATTAACAAAAAACATTGAGATCCTCCGTATATACACCGGCCTCGTCTATACAGATAAAGAGGCAATTTTGGTCGTTTCTCTTGAGAAGAACGTTGGGCAAAATGCTGCGGCGTACGTGCCAGTCGATCCGACGATCGTGGCATAAATTGATTGGTACCGATGGCTGCTTTTCAATCCCGATCGATAGAAGCTTACGTACGCTGGATTATTCATGCATCCCGTGAGATACCTGCCTTGTGATCTCCCCTTGCAGCGGCGGAGTCAGAAATTTCTAAAGAAAGAGGTCTAAGAATGAAGTGAACCTCTACTAATGACTGATATTCAAAGTTTAATATATAGTAAGTATAATATATAACACTTGTAATTTGATAGTAAGTTTAATATTTAGGGAATGTACCACTTATTATTTCACAAGAGTCGATAGTTGATATTTGCGAGTTCTCATGTTCTGAAAATGCTATAAAATATCTTCCATATCTATCTTTGCAAACACATCTCGCTCAATATAACAAATCAATCAATAATTAGCAAAAGACACGAACTGTTTATAGATATAACACATATGCGGATATGCCTGCGCAAATGTCATAAACACGGAGAAAACTAGATAATATCTCAAGGGACAAAGGTTCAGCGCACCTGTGCTGTACACGTCATCATAAATCGGTCTGGAATTATCTAGTCACCGTGACGCCGTCTGTCCTGACTCCTGAGAGAATTGGAGAACAGCACGAGAGAAGGCGTGTTGGTTCGGTCGGTGACTCGGTGTTTCATTCGTAGCACGAGAGAAGACGAGAAGGCAAGACGTCGGGCGTTTGAACTCAACTAGAGTGTATTATGTATTATGTATATATATAGTCACAAGGCTCTCCTTTTATGGGCCACCGGAGGGCAGGCCCTACAATAAAGTGAACAGAATGGCGACCCAGGTCAGGTGTACGACGCAAGCTGTTGAATGATGCAATCCTTTCTGTTCGGGCACGGTTGGGACGGCGTAGGAGGGTTCACCCGGTCTCGCTGAGCGACAGAGAGATTACCGGAACCTCGCGGCGTTGCCACCGGAGAACCTGCTCTGCTCGTCCGGAACCAGAGCATTTTGCAGTACCACCCCGGCGATGCTACCAGGTTCAGGTTGCCGCACGGCAAGCGGTGACGCACCAGCTACGTTAGGCTTGGTTTGTCTGACCCATGTGGATCTAGGGTTTGAACTCTCATTTTCGGTTGACATCTCGGCGGTGTGTGAAATCCGAAAATTCGCCGAGATCTCGAAATTTCGAACAAGTCCCGAACGAAATACAAATACATTGATTTGCTTGAGCAATCAAAAAAGGTTTAAAATTTTTAAAAGTTTTTTAGAAGGGTTATAAGGTAATTATTAATTTCACATAAAAATTTTGGATCATAATCACACTTTAGTGAATTTATAAAATAATTACAATGGTCATGTACTATTTATGTTCTTTCTGTTTTTGATTTTTCAAATATAACAAATGAAGTTCAATGCATTCATAGATTTATTAAGAAAATACAAAAAGTTTAAAAATTTTATAAAATTTGGAAAAGGGTTCTGAGGCAATGCTTAAGCTCTCATAAAAAATTTGGATCATACCACACTCGAGTAAATTTATAAAATTCTAATAGAGTTATTGTCTCATTTATGTTCATGCTATTTTTGATTTTTTAAAGATAAAAAAATGAAAAAAATTTCTATATGATTCTATACTACTAAAGATACTATCATAATTTTTTTAGAGCATGATCAAGCTTATACAATTCTATAAAAATCTAACAGCGTTTCTGCCAAAATTATAAAACATCTCAAAAATTCGATTTTTCAACAAATTTTTATGGAAAATGACTTTTTTAAGGGTTATTGGGCTAATCTGGTCCTCAAAAATCAAATTCCGGTCAAATTACTCGAGATTTCAATGAGGTTGGGTGAAATCTCATCGAAAATTTTGAGATTACTGTAGTATTTTGATTTTTTTTTTCAATTTTTTTACCCTGCTGAGATTTTAGATCCCATCCCCGCAGAAATCCGAAATCTTAGACGAGATTTCTGTAACAACCCTCCTTTTTATACAGAATACCAAGAACAATAATCTATATGCATACAGTACTAGTTTCATGATCAGTGGCTAGTATACATATTTACAACAATTGATAATACATCCATATTCAACATTACATATGATAATAATGATTTATACAATAAAATCTTATAAAGCAAAGTATATTGCAGAGGAAAGCAAAGGATATTGGGAAGCCTTTCTGCCGATTTGTGCGTTAGTGTTGGCAGCAAACACTACAGGAAACAGTATTTTCTTCGTCGGCCAAATACCGACAAAAAAGGGGGATTCCCAACAAAAATGCACAGACGAAAATAGGCAATATATCTTTTTTTCGTCGGCCCAATCTAGCCGACGAAAAAATTGGCCGATGGCTGGCCCGGGCATGCCACGTCGGACTAATTTCGTCGGCCACGTGGCCGACGAAAATACTGGGGGTACCAGATGCAGAATTGCTTCCCCATTGCATTTCTACGAGCTGCTACCTCCCAGTATTTTCATCGGCCACAAGGCCGACGAAAATATATATTGGGGACTTTCCAGCAAAAAACAAGCCTAGCTTTGCTTGTTTTGCTGCACGAACATACATTTTTTGCAGAAATTCACGTACACCAACGTATATTTCTCAGAATAATCACAAATGGCATCACACAATTTGAAAACGACATTACTATTAAATTCGCAAATACACGAATATATATAAACATCCCAATCATATCACAATTAGTTTCATCCAACTACACTACCCCAACCATCACATTGTCCTATCTACAATCCTAACTCTCCGGGGTGTTTGAATTCTGGCCGCTATCTCCAGAGATGAAGAAGCCGTCGACTTCTGCACTAGGACCGTGCGAGCTCGAACCCTGAGCTGGCCCTGGTGCTGGAGGCGGAAACAGGTGCCACGACGAAGGAGGTTAAGAACCCTGTAGAGAAGGAGTTATGAAATTTCACATTAGTACAAAAATGCAAATAACTTTCAAAACTGAATTAACCTAAAACATATGTACCTACGGTGCTTGCCCTGGTGACGGATACCCGTAGAACGGCGGAGGAGGCTGAGAACCCTGTAGAGGAGTTATGAAAGTTCATGTTAATTTAGAATTACAAATAATTTTCAAAACTGAATTAACCTAAAGCATATGTACCTGTGGTGCTTGCACTGGAGGTGGATACCCATAGAACCGCGGAGGAGACTGAAGCGTAGGCAAGCCATGTTGAGAACCCACAGTTGCGTAGAGTTGCTGCATATAGTCAAAGTGTTAGATCCACAATATAAAAACTTAATCGGTCAGTTGAGATTTCGAGCTTTTACCTGAAGAGTTCCCTAGAGGTACGCCTGCATAGGTTAAGACATCATTACTAGATGCAACGGAAATAATTTGAAGTTTACGGTTAGAAAACTGGGAGGGTGAGAAAATTACATGCTTTCAGAACCAACCAACGAAACTAGGGCCGCCATTTAACCCCTCGCGGCGTAGCTTATCCAGCTGCTTGCTCGTAGGTTGGCGAGTAGATTTCCAATGTTGTTGGTCAAATAATCTGCGTGTCGACTCACCAAATGAGAATAGGCTCAATATTAGACAATTCAATATGAAATACGAATCATTACTTACTCGAAATATTTTTCCATTTCATCCATGTTGGAGTACATATAAAGCAGAGCCGAGTTCCACTCTGTTGGTGACGCCTCATGTGGAGTAGAAGCGCCGACAGCTTTACCCTTCCACTGAAAAATTTGAAGGTTACTCAGGGGTGCCTCTTCTGCGATATGATACCATATTGTAGGGGCATTCACATTGTGCTCATCTGTGAAATACATACTTGAGAAGTACGATATCTCTTTTAGAGCATACGCCTCAGCGATGCAACTTTCAACCCTAGCCATGTTGCGTATGGTTGACCTAAGCTTTTTCAATTCTCTTTCCTCGCAATACATCCACTTGAATTGTACAGGTCCTCCAACCTCCGCTTCCTAGGGCAAATGCACCAACAGATATTGCATCACGTTCATAAAATCAGGTGGGAATACCTATTCCATTTTGCATACAAGCACCGGTATTTCTCTTTGTAACTTTCGCATCATCTTCCTCGAGATTTCCTTAGCACATAACTGCCTATAGAAGTAACTAAGTTCCGCTAACAGTCTCCACAACTTATCCTTGAAGTAGCCACGAAACATTATGGGGAGAAGTCTTTCCATTATGATGTGGTAATCATGGCTCTTAAACCCATTTAGCTTTCCGGTGCTGACATTCATTGCACGCTTTATGTTAGCTGCATAGCGATCTGGGAATATAAGGGTTTTCAACCACCGGAATATCTGTTTCTTGTCTTGAGGTTTCACACAATATGACGCTCGTGGCCTGGCAATTCGTCCTTCAAGATCTTGTACGATCTCGAGCGCCGGTCGATCACAAATCTCGACTAAGTCTCTTCGTGCCTTGATATTATCTTTTGTTTTGTCTTTGAAATCAAAGCACATGCTTATGATGCTTTCCGCGACATTATTCTCTTGGTGCATCACATCTATATTGTGCGGCAGAATCAATGCTTTCGCATAAGGGAGCTCCCAGATTGCACAGATATGAGTAAGTTATGCTCCACTTTGAAACCTTCGAACCCTCCATCGTCTTTTGCTATGAGCTGTCTATGCCAGGTAGCTATCTCTTCACCGGTCAGACGCTTCAGCGAGCCCTTTGTAACAGTGGTGTTCTTACGGAATGCATTCAACATCTGCCTGAAAGGGTGATTGGGCGGCAGGAATCGTCGATGGCAATCAAAGAAACAAAACTTTCCACCATGCGGCAGCCGGAATGCATCTGAGTCAACCATACAAATGGGACAACAAAGCCAACCATGAACACTCTAGCCACCCCATATGCCATATGCTAACAAATCGTGGACTGACCATAGGTATGCCACACGCAAGGTAAAGTTTACTTTATCATAGCTGTCATGTGCCTCTATCCCTCTCCATAACTCTTTCAGCTCTTCCATTAACGGCCGCATGAACATATTGAGGTGCTTCCCTGGATAATCAGGCCCCGGAATGACAAGCGCTAGAAATATATACTCCTCCTTCAAGCATAATGCAGGTGGTAGGTTGTACGGCACAATGAAAACCGGCCAACAAGAGTACGGGGTGGCACTTGTACTGAAAGGTGTGAACCCATCTGTCGTCAACCCAATGCGAACACTCCTAGGGTCACTTGCAAATTCGGAGTCGAAGCGGTCCAATGCCTTCCACGCCTCGCCATCTGCCGGATGCACCATCACATTCTCGATCTCACGGACATCTTCTTTATGCCACCTCATATGTCTAGCAGTTTTTTTGATAAGTACAGACGTTTAATCCTAGGTGTGATTGGCATGTATCGGAGCTGCTTCATCGCAACTTTTGTCGTCACCGTTATCCCCTCATCATTTACCACCTCGACATATCTAGACGTGTTACAATACCTACAACGAGTGTCGTTGGCATGTTCCTTCCAGAACAACATGCAATTATCCTCGCAAACATCGATCTTCTCATACTTCATCCCAAGGCCGGACAACATCTCCTTGGACTGTTACATGTCCTTCGGTATCTTATGGTTCGGCGGAAGGATATCACTGATCAGTTGGACCATATCGTTGTAGCACTTGTTCAAAAAATTGTACTTCGACTTCATTGACATGAGCCGTGTCACCGTCTGTAAGACGGTGACGTTGGTGAACTCATGCAATTTCTCTTCTGAGGCCGAAAGGAGCCTATAAAAGCTTTGCACCTCCGGCCCAGGCTCCTCTTCCGAATTAACCTCAAACTCCCTACCAATATCATTCAGCATCTCATCCATCCTGTCTTCATCCTCATGGTCCGACTCAACAATGGGCTCCGCCTCGCCATGCTCATACCATCTCAGATAATCGGGCATGAAACCAAACTTGTACGGGTGCCGCTCTATATCCGACTTAACGTGGTAAGAATAGTTACGACACTTACTACACGAGCACTTTGCGACACCACCAGCTGCCCCTACAAATGCATGGCCCACGAACGCCTGTGCAATAATCGCCTATTCTCTTGAGTGCACCCCAATCTTACTCCAACCATCATACATGCACCTTCAATTATCACCCATTCTCCAAGCTAAACACGGGCAACAATGTCAACCATAGTAGCTTAGTTGCGAATAAGAGCTCTACGACCTTAAACCCACCCAAGAATAGATGCTAGAGTACGAATTTATGATGAGCCTTACGGTCTGAACGAGTTCGAAATCTGGTCTACAAGCTTTAGATCTAAGGTAAAACTAAGATCTAAAGCTCTACCCAACTGGGCCTAAGTAGCAGAACAGATTCATGCGCGCAGAACGTAAACAGATTTGACGCTTCGGGTGGGACTGAAGCAGAAACCATGCCATTTGGTTGCATGGCAGTTTCATCTCTGAAATTATAATCTTATATCATAACCGCAAACTGAAAAAGGCCAACCGTCATAAGACGCGCGAAAGCGTGCCCCCAGCTTGCACCTACAGAGCAATTGGCTGGCAGATGAATGCTGCAAACAAGGTTCTGATAGTTGCATAAAGTTACAAGATATATATGAACACGGAAATTCTAACACCAAATCTTTGACGGTTGAATCCTTAACCAGTGCAGTACACAATTGCCCAATGGCACTACTTGCCTTATTGTAGTGCAAAGAAATGTTTGGCAAGATTCAACAAATCACAAGATGGTAATTTAAAACATGACAATCACAACAGAAACAACCATCACAAACATCAAGATTTTTCCTGTTTTTCTCTGATGAAAGGAGGCATGAGAGCAGAGTTCATCACGACATTGGAAAGTGAAATAGTCTTCTATGGTCTATCACCAAGTTCCTCTCTCAAATTGTCATATGGGTAGACTTTTGGAGTCTGCGAGAAACAAACATGACATGTTTTGGTTAGCTTGTTCAAGAAAACATATCGAGAACAGGCATCCTTCTTGATCGGGTCTACATTCACAAATTAAAGTCAACCTTCTTTATCCATACCTTACAAAGTGATCAATGAAACAGATATGCCATTGTACCGAAGCACTTTGCAGTGCAGATTACGGAATATTATAACAACCAGCAAGAGAAGATAAATAGTCCATTAACAGTTTTGCAACCCAAAAAAAAAAGAATCTTCCATGCAGTTATATTTCTCTCCTATATTATTGACTACAAAAGAAGTCTTCTTGATTGGCCACGTCATCAATATTTCAGCAGCCGTTAACTTTGCACTCTGAACTACCAAACCTCCGAATCTGTCCAAACATATGTAACAATAACTGACGTGAGTTGCAAGCGCTGCCAGCCTGAGTTCCCCTCGCCTTTAAAGTATTGCAACATAGAAATAGAACATGTGATAAGCCCATGAACGAGTGATTAACTTCCCAAAAAGTGTAATTAACAAAATAATCAGCCGTTGGTGACTGCTCATCTAGACGACATATCCTTTCATGACTCCACACATCTATCTATTCTTCACACCTCTTTGAGTCTATATAAGAGATTGAATTAACCAAACCTGACAGCATCGCACAATATTTATCTACTTATAGTTTCCAACTTTCCTTCCTCCTATCTCTAAACTCAGCATAGGGTACATACCAAATCCAAACACACCCATTCTTTAACATGTTTCTGTTTTCATTCAAGTCCAAGTAGAACAGGCATTTAATAACAAATCAATTGCATTACCAATCCTCTCAGTTGTTTCTTTGCTTCAAGATGCAGTCAGAAGGTTCTTGGTAGGTGATATATGAATTATGTCATTTATGCCCATTATAACACTGAGTTATATAGTAGTTAAGTACATGTGAAAAAAGAGGCAGTCAGAAGTTCCTTGCTAGGTGATATATGAATTGCGTCATTGATGCCCATTATAACACTTAGTATTGTAGTAGTTTAGTACAGGTGAAAAAAAGATGAGGTTAGAAGGTCCTTCCTAGGTGATATATAATTGATGCCCATTATAACACTGATTACTATAGTAGCTGAGTATAGATGACCCTGAAATTGCTTTATTCAGCAGCTAGCAAGTTCAAAAATGACAATATGGATGTAGCCACTCCATAAGGCACAATTTAGCTGTAACAGATGGAGATGCAAGATCAAACCATATGTGTCATACAAGCCATAGTAGCATATCATACCATATGTGTCGTACAGGCCACAATAGCATATCAAACCATATACCAAAAAAGAAGACCCATTTAGGGTTAAGGAGTAGCCTATATAAGTGAAATGTTCTCAGAAATATCAAGAAATTACTTTGTGTATCGTAACATATAACAAAAGTGGTGAAGGAACAAACTGTGCAATGCGAAAGCAGAGCTAATAACCCTGTACGTTTCGCAGGCTCACAGCATGCATTACAGCAGCGGGTATCTGTCTGGCCATATTTGGATAAAGAACGAAATGTAAAGAGAAAAGATGGGCAAATCACCCTCAGTATTGCAACTAAGGTCCTATTTAAAGCAGAAGTGCTGAGGGAAATTCCCTTCTTGCCCCTCCCACAATGCTATTGAAGGATAGACATTTCAGTTATTTGACACATATCTAAGGCCTGGCTGAAATTATGTGTGCATGTATGCATCTTTAATTGAACTTGGGCGTTGGAAATCAGTTAAAACTAATTCATCTCTGTTGCTTCAATTGTGCATGTTTCCATCGGCAGGCATATTTCTCACAAATTAAGTTCAAGTTCATCCCTCACATATACATTCAATCTTCTATTTCAGGAGCACTTTTGCACGCTGGGTGGGGGTGGGTACTTCCAGGACACATGGAAGTGTTATGTTGTTCAAATGAAAAATAAAACATGGGATTGTATTGGATTGGCCATCTTGTATTGTTCCAAAACAAAAGGATGTATTTGAATGCCAATATTATCGCATGGATATTTCAGCTAACTTAAATCTTTTGAATGTTATATGGGTGTCCAATGTATTAAGAATTTTGGGGAAAATCAAATGTATAACTGATGAAGATGCCCCAAATCATGGTTCGCGCATTTTAAAGGTCCCATATAGTTCCAAACAAAAATATAGACACAAGACAAATGAACATATGCATGTACCCATATTGCCTGGCAACAACATGTGGGTGGGTCACCTGGTAGCCTTATAGAATTGGAACATAGTAAAGGAAAGTCTAGTTAGCAAACAGTTACTGTTGTCATCGATGAAAGTTTAAATAGCTAATTAGTTCTAGGGGAATTTCATCTATGCAAATGCAATAAGCTTAGCAGATAGCTCTCTTTGTAGCCTGTTGAGGTATCAAACGTGTTTCCTCACGTACATAACACATAAATAAGGTACTTAGGATAGATATCTAGATTTTCCATGATTCGAGGGCTATAATAGATTAGCCTACCATGTCATGAGAGTCCTTCAAAGATACTATAAAAACCTCCAATTCAGAATCATAATTGGATATGGAAATTGCTGACCAAGGAGACATTATAGGTCAGGGATTGAAGGGTTCGACACAGGCCATGCTCAGCTTACTACCATATTCTTCCCATGGTTTAATCCAAACCAGCGCCACAAAGCATATGGTTCACAGCTATCAGAATATACAGACCATTTGGACTAAAAAATCACTGTTATTCGTCCAGTAACAGAGTTCAAGCCACCACATTTGGGGGAAGTACAAATAAGGTTATGTTGGATCAGAGTTCGAAGTCAGAACAGGCTCAACACAAATATACAGGGCCTGACCTATGGGAGATTAAAAGTGAATACCATAGAGTTAAAGGCCCTCAAAGTTGCATCAGAAAATGCTACCAGACAATATCCTCCCGTCCAAGACCATTACAACCAGCAGTTGACGTCATAAAACAACTTGCTGCTACACAGTGAATAGCAAATAAAACTTGGATTTATAACTATTCGATTAGATGATTGATTGCATTTAGTTTGAAAATATTCACAAAGAATGCCATCAACCCATCATCCATACCTCCGAAATCAACAAGGTTCTCTATAATTGTTTATCACATGGATCCTGCTTTGGTTTCTTTCAAAAAACATGGATCATATTTGTGCAAACTGAGATCAGTTATCTCAATTCCATTAACTAATTTCCCGATTTTGTGCAACTTTCAAATAGTGATGCCTAGAAGCACCTCCAACAATATAAATTTGTCCAGTAGACAACTAGAAAAAAAATTGCAACCAATAACCCAGAAAGAAAAATAGGTTTGATGTTCATGAGACTACAGGGTTCCTTCCATCTAGACATCTAGGAGCCTAGGTGCAAGTACAAAACAAAACAAAAAATTCTTCAAAATGTACTGTAGTTTTAATTAAGCCATTGATGCGGATTGGAGTGTGTCTTTTTCAGTTTTTATTTCGGCTGATTCATGCAAAACTTACTTCTATTTGATAGTAATTACAACTCTATCCTGTAGTCTATAGGCAACCTCTCTCAGTGACCCAACGTTTATATAATCTTAAAGTAACAACATATTTTTTTTGCAACAGAACCTGGATGAATTGTATCTTCTAACTTTAGAACAAGCACATAAGACGAGTTTCAAACATATGATAGCCCAAACAGAGCTACACTAAAAGGGTTGGTCTCTGTAGCACAACCAACACTGGAAATCCACAATACAGTAGGAGGCAAAGCAGTAGCATTGGACACTCACATAGGGCACCTTGGAGGCCTTGTCGTTCACAGCGGCGGCCACACCGAGAGCAGCGAAGAAGCTCAGACCTCCACACAGCCAAGCCAGCGCCTCGTACTGACCAACACACCACCAAACCACATCAAATCAAACCAATTCAGACGCCTATGATGCAATGCAATTATGCAAATGTACTGGATGGATGTGGCATCATGTACTGCAGTATGACGTTTGGATCATCAGACCTTGCCGATGTGCGGGGCGAGGCGGTCGATGCAGGGCTCCGGGAAGGGCGTGCCGTTGTCCCACACCAGCTCGTCGTTCACGGGGAGCTGCGACCCCAAAATCCCAAATCCCAATAGAATCGATTAGAGATGGAGGTCACACGAGGAGATTTAAGGGTTTGGGTGAGGAAGGAGATGTGGCCTTACGGGCTGGTCGGGGACGATGTGCCTGCCGATGGGGAGGCCCATGCCGGCGCGGTGCCGGAGCGCGGAGGCCGCGGCGCGTGCGGCGGCGCCATGGCCACCCAGGACGCGGGAACTCACCGCCGTCAGCCTCCCTGCCATTTCCACCTCTCTCTCCCTCTCTGATCTGCGCCTGCGGTCAGCGGGTGCGGTGTCGTGCGGTTGCGCTGCTCGACGGCGGCGGAGGACACAAAAGCAAGCGTGGGCTTGGTTTGGGTGTCCAAGTCTGGGCCAGGCGAAGCGATTAGTAGTAGGCCACATTGGGCTGGCATTTTGGGCTAGATGGGCTCAACTGAGAGAGGCTTCTTGCGCTGGGCTTCGCAATTATATTGGGCCTTCCATTCCAGGAGAAGCTTTGGCATTGGGCCTGTTTGGATAGTAACTTTTGATTATTAGGCAAACTGAGATTAATTAGCATTCTAACCCTGTTTAAAGTGAAATTATTCATACAGCGCTTTCACTTCAGAAATCTTCACTGTTGTAGCCCCAAGAATATTTTTTTTCAGAATTAGTCCCCATGGGATTTTTTTTCATATATGGCCCCTGGCCCACATATATTGTGCTCCCCGTGCGCTGCAACACTAACGCTGTGCACGAGGAGTGTGACATTAATGCAGTGCATGGGGAGTGCTGCAAACTAATGCTATGGCTCCTCTCAGTTGCAACACAAAATTCAAAAAATACCCAATACATCATAAATCACTGCTTGAGTTGTTCACAATTATCCATCTTTCCCTTCCGATTTAGGGTTTTTCTTAAAAAGATTTTTCCATTACATCATTGATGATATGTATAAACAGATATATTTAATTAGAAATTACTCCAAATATGGTCCTAAAATAGTGTGGAAATACGCGTCCTCCATTAGATTCTATATGTGACCTCCGATTGGATTAAATTCACTTGTGGAAATTATGGCATACTATAATTTAGATGACTATCAAAATTAGTATGTCTTTTTATGGTGTCCAACCTTTTCCTGACTTTTGTTATATTGATTTATGTATACTACTTATTTTGATTTGAGGTATATTAATTTGACATATTTTAATTGGATGTGATTTAATTTGGGCTATTTTTAACTTGGCGTATTTTAGTTTAGGTTACACCTTGACCTAGATATGGCTTTCTGAAAGGGCAGGTGATGTCGCCTAGAGGGGGGGTGAATAGGCGAATTAAACTTTTAAAACTTAATTACAGCGGAAATAAAACAATCCAAGGTTTTCAGTCCGGAGTGTCCGGGGATTTTATCCGGATACTCCGGTATAAATATCCGGACTATCCGGGTTTTAGGTTCGGACACTCCGGATTGGAGACTTTGAATGGCCGAGGGGTTTAGCCCGGACTCTCCGGACTTTTACTCCGGATACTTCGGTATAAATGTCCGGACTATCCGGGGTAATTGTGCGGATGCTCCGGGTTGGGGGCCTCGGGATGAAATTTGAAATTTCTCCAACTTTTAAACAATCTACTTGAACACAAAGATGATAAACACTAGCAGGAACCTAAATCAAGTAGATGCCTAGCGAGAAACTCAATAATCAAATAGATCGGGCAATTTCAAGATTCAAAATCAAGTAATAAAGCAAGGGCAAGAGGCAAACTTGGAGACAACGATTTTTCACCCGAAGTTCGGATCCTTGAGGGGATCCTACGTCTCCGTTGAGGCGGCTCGGTCACACTTGAGCCGGGGTCTCTTTCAACCCTTTTCCTCCCGGTGTTGCACTTGCACTCGCCGGCGGCCTGGTCACACAAGACACGGGGGTCTCTTTCAACCCGCTAGCCCGGTGTTGCACCTTGCACTCATGGCTTCACTTCTTGATTCCTTCTCTTGAGGCGGAATCCAACCTTCACAAACTTCCTACTGCCAACCACACGAAGAACCGGTGGCTCGTAGGTGACCTCCTAGCCGTCTAGGAGTCCTCAACCTCCAAGAGTAACAAATGCTCACGAAGAACAAGCTTGGAGATGAAAATCAAGTGCTCAAACAACTCAAATCACACTCAACACGAACACTACCCTCTCTCACACCCAACCCTTCACTCAAAAGGGGATCACTAAGATCTAGGGTTAGAGGGGCTTTTAGGAGCTTAAGATCACCAAGAATACACCCCAAAAGACCAAGGAACCACCCCAAAAACTCTCCCCCAACGGCTACCCAAGAGGGGGCTTTAAATAGAGGTCCCCAAAAAACTAGCCGTTTGAACTGCGCAAAGTCCGGATACTCCGGACCATTTTTACCCCGGAGTGTCCGGACTAAATGTCCGGATATTCCGGAATTAAGTCCGGATACTCCAGACTGGATTCAGCAGCCCGACGAAAAGGAGCATAACTTTTGATTCCGGACTCCGATTTAAGTGATTTTGGACTCTATTGAAAACTAAGAACAAGGGCTACACAACCAACAAGGTCTCACTACCCAAATCTCAAAGGATAAATCCAGATTTCACCAAGAATCCAAGAGAGACCTATAATTTTCACTTTCCGGAATCACCAACTCAACTCTCTCTCTAAATTTCACAAGGATGGATCATTTGAGCACTTGACACATCTAAAAGTCATTCAACGTCGATCCTCTTAATAGTACGGCAATCCTTAGACTCAAATTAAATCAAAGATAATACAAGTCTAGAAACAGCACTTGCCGTCTTCTTTCTTAACTCCTGCATGAAGACCTTCACCAAATGATTGATGACATTTTCGCCTTGTCCAACTTTACTCGATTCACCTCATGAGACTCTCGTCCTATCAACCTTGACTTGATCATCCTCTCCGACGATCTCCACGCCAAGTCGATCTTGACTTAGTCCTCAACTCTTGGTGACACCGCCGTCTTGTTGACCTCGCTTAACGATCATCCTCCACGATACCTTGGTCATCATACACACATGGACCTAATTCTTTCCAAACCACTCATGAAAAGCATTAGTCCCAAAAGCTCAATAGATATGAATAAATTGATATTTGTGAGCAGTTGATTACTACAAGTGTTTCATATAAAGAAGCACAACATAAATGGAAACACTTGACATAAGAAATGTTCTCTACTAAGTGCATCATGATGAATATGTAATTGATCTATATGCACTAGAGAGATAATTGCGATATGATGAATCAATTAAATCATGGCAAGGATCACAGTCTTTACTTAAACGAAGCACATGATAGAATATACACGAATTGTACATGTGCAAACAATATTTGGAATAAGAGTAAATATGTGATTCAACTCTAGATTAAACTTCACTAAGAGAAGTGCATGAGAAGGTACACAACTAAGACATGCATGCACCAAGTCAATCTATAACAATGTGAAGTTTAACTCTAGTTAATACATGCACACTAAAAGCAAAGCACATAATGAACTCAAATGAACATATATGCACAAATAAATATGACATGAACCAATATGCATATATACAATCAACATACTACTTGGAGTTCACTATGCATTTGCACAAAAGGAATGCAATAACAAATATGGAAGGGATACCGAGATTGCATACCTTATCTTTGCTTAACTATCCACTTGATTTTCCTCTAAATAGATGAGACTAATACTCAACTTGGCAATGAACATGTTAGTCTCATAGCAATATAATCATATTAGAGGTTTGTCATTTGCTAAGCACTAAGTTAAGCATTTACACAATTACATAGATTGTCATTATATGCGTTTGTCATTAATCACCAAAATAACATAAGTGCCTAGATGCACTTTCACTTTCATATTTTAATCATTGAGGTGGTTGCTAGAAACATCTAATTACTCGCTTATACTAGTCTTTATTATTATTATTATTATTATTATTATTATTATTTCCCTAACTGGCCGTTCTTATCCTCATTCCTTCTCCCTCCCTCTCATCTCTCCTTCATGCCCTATGTCGTCACCTACTGGTCTTCAGTCCCTACCACTAGTGTCACCTCTTGGCCAGCCTTCAGTCAACCCCCTCAGCCACGCCGCCTCAATCCCCCCTGACTTCTAACACGGCTCTTACCTCGTCGCCCGTCTGCTCTCCCCTGTCATCCATCTGCTCGGCTCGACCTCCACCTTCGAGCCCCCTCTCCTAGGCCTCCCACACCGATCTCCTCCTCGCTTCCTCCAACCTCCACTATCCATGGGCCAGGGTCTGCTCTCCGCGGCGCTTGACTCAACCTCCACCCCCGTGCCTAACCCGAACTTAGTCCATGGCCACCGGGCCCCAGGGTACCCCAATGCTCCTCCACGGTTGCCACCAGGCCCCATCCCTCTACCCCATATTTTCTACTTATTCTCATACCTTTTGTTATATGAGATTACATGGTTCCTGTGTTAGGTTTTGTTGGTTGGTTGACGATGATTTGTGGGTTGAATGCTCGGGTTTGGAGTTGCGGTGATGGTACCCGTGACCTCCCGTATGCCGAAGAGTACGCGGTGGTCATTGGGCACACACGGTGTTGCCCCTGTGATTGTCGTCCCCCTGAGACCTATGAGTAATCCTTATACTATCTAATGTCTATTCTAGTTCTTAACTATAGTTGCTCTATGTTGCTAGTGTGGGGCAATAGATGAATGTGATTACTTGGAATGTGTGGGATGGTGGGGATGGAATGATGCAGAGGTGGCAAGGTTGGTGGTGGAGTTGATGACGATGTGGCCATGCTCCTAGCCTCCTTGCTCCTGGTCTTGCTCCTAGTGGCTTGGTGTGTGTGTTTGCTTGGGGGGGAAGGATGGTCTAGGAAAGGTGGTTCTGGCCAATTCCCGTTTTAACTATGCTATCTTTGTCTTTTACCATGTGACTGTTTATCATTTTGCTACGTGATATTTTGGCACTATTCCTGTATGGCTATGGTTACCTAACAAAAATAGGTTTATATACGTTGAATGATGAAACCCTAACTAACGAGAGGTACCGACTGATCCCGAACGGTTTGATATCTCGATGAACACGAACTAAACACATTTGGGGTCTGACGGCAATGATTTATTTCCCAACTTATTATTGTCTGTATCTTGTTCAGAAATGCCATGTTTTCATAGTTGCCGGTGATCTACTCCAACGATCGCTAAAAGATGGCCTGAAGCATGGCTTCTTGTACCTATTCTTTTGTATTTTATTTGTTGTAACTGACATTTGTATATAATTATGACGTACGAACTCTGTACGTTGATTTGTTGAATAATGAAAGCGGCGTTTACTTTTATTACCTGTTTTAATTAAGTGTGGTATTATTTGGTTTATAATCTCTTTTGCGTTTATTAAGTTTTGGGTTGTCTCAAGTACCATGTTTCACAGCAAGCCTCCATCAAAAAATCTCTGGACAGATACAGTTGCTTATTGTACTCCCTCATCATGCAGCAATTGTTTAGTGCTGTAACCTTGAAGCGAGCTTAACTGAACAAACCGCGCGTAATTAAGTAGGCAAGTTGCCATTGTTTACGCGCCTCCCTTGCACTTGCTGCGACCCATCAACGAGGCAGAGGACTAAACATGGTACCGACATCAGATGCAGATGTTTCCACGAGCATCCGCGTTGAAAATCATAGTGCCATCAGCAGATTATCTAACCTGTCTCCCGGGTAATTAGCTGATCAGATCCAGTCGGTTCCCTGCTAACAATTAGCTTATGTCATGCTCGCATATATGAACTCGATCGTCCTTAAACTAATCGCAGGCCGCGGCTGGCTGGCAGCTGCACATACAGGACCGCGTACGATTAATCGCGCAGTTAGCTAACTGCCCCCGGGAACAGGATTTTAATCAATCAATCTCCTTTTTTTAAGAGAAAGAGAAAGAGAAAGGGGGTGGATTATTAATCAATCAATCTGCGTGATTGCGCAATAAACTATGCTGGGGGCTCACATGGCATTCAATGTTTGATGTGTCATGTCTCCTCTCTTCTCCTCGCTAAGAAAATAATAAAAAAGGAGCTGTTAATTTAGGTTTAATTATTAATCGTTTATTGGCAACTAGATTACTTATACTACTATAAAAGAGATTATATTAAACACGTTATCACTGATTGTTTTTACGAAAACCGTCTGAGAAGAGGATCGGGGCACATCGCAGACGGTTCTAATTACAAACCGTCTATGATATGCCACTCATCACAGACAGTTTCAATTTGGAACCGTTTATGATGTGGCACTCATGACTCATCACATTCGAACCGTCTGAGATGAGTGCCTCATCACAGACGATTCTAAATTAGAACCGTCTGTGATGAATTTTTTCACAGACAGTTGCAAATGGCTGATTGTCATTACTGACACTTCGGTACGGACGGTTCACAAAACCATCTGTGATATGTTTTGTGAACTGTGTGTGATGTGGGTATGTGCAGTAGTGTTAGACGTTTAATTTATCTTCTCTTCTCGCGGAATGAGACGTTGAATTGCATCGTATAGTCATATTAAGTTTCAAAGCTCAAAGGTTACGGATTAAGTGACAAAAATATTAGTGGTGACACGCTCGAAGAGCCTACCAATATTATGTAGTTAGTGAGAATCAAACTTTGACGCAGTTAAGAGTACCCATTTGTCGACAGGTTAGCTAGGCTATTGGCACAGCGAGTACTTCACATTATCTAGGTATAGATATGCCCAACATGTCCGTATTAACCGGTTGGTGAGTAATTCGTCCAAAAATTTGGCTGAGTAAATTAGCTCCATCTGGAATATCTTTGACGTCTCTGTGTATATAGTTTGTCATGTAAACATCACCGCATACTTCTTACGAACAACTCCTGACTAATCTGATCGATCTCTATCATTCATCTTTTGTTACGTGAGGTTGACTACACGCAGGTAGGAGACTTTAATTTGTATTAACAATAACACACGGCTTGCCTCCATCACAATCTAGTAACAGTTATACAAGTGCTTGGATCACTTGGTTGGTTTATCACTTTTATCATCAATTGGGTATTTGACTTGACATGGCCTGGCTTAGAAGCTCCTCAAATTAAGACTCCCCATCCCAAGAAAATGGACGAGAACCAGATGCCATTTAGACCGCAGGCAAATATAAGCAGGGGCGTAGCTAGTAGTTGGTACAGTTATGCCACGGTATAATTAATGCTTTAGCCTATCGTGTATTCTTTAGCCCACGTACACGCAGTCAGTAGAAAAATAGAACGTCACAGACTCGCAGTCAGCAGGAAGATAGAACGTTGCAGACTCGTATTCACTACTGATTCGTTCAATACTTCAATCGTTCTTCGTTGTTGAGCAACGCCTCTGCCCATGTGCTTGTGCGTCAGGCAATTGGATTTGGATCGTGCCTTGTGCTTGTACGGCAGAAAATTGAATTTGGATTTTAGATCACGACAGGTTGCAGAGTATTTTGTGCTTATGTGGCTGTATTTGTTGTGCTTAGAGGTTCTATGGAGGATCTTAGTGCCTAGAGCTAACGTCTAGAAGAGAGACTTAGGGTAAATACCTTTCGGGTTAGGGTTTGACGAAGACGCCATTGCCGTCGCAGCGAAAAGATGCAGTGGCGGAAGAAGAACGACGCCTTCCCGTTCGCACGGAGAGGAAGCAGAGGCGGTGCAGGTAGCGGCGATTCCCATCACTTCCGTGCGCAATAGATCGGGTCGGTGCTAGGTTTGTGGGAGTGTGGTGAAGCCGGTGAACCTTGGTCCCCGAGCCGGCCCACAACTCCACCTTTTATATGGGCGCACGGTATGACGGGGACCACAACCAAAGTTGTTGTTGCGCCCCCGATCAGGGCGCGACGTGGGTGAACGGTCCTTGACCGAGTCCCCGAGAGATCAATCTAACAGTATTTTCTTTCTTAGTTGGACTAACTTTGTTTAGAATTCTAGCTGCGCCACTGAATATAAGTGGTGTTGCTTGTGGCTACGTGCAAATTGGGAGATAAAGGAGGCAGATAGATTGAAGAGAGGATACATATATTTCTAGCTGCCGATAACATGGCCATGTTAGTCTGCGTCCAAAATAATTCGAATTGGACGAACACCGAATAGAATAAGAAGCCAAGCATTATTAGTAGGTGTATGTTTTGTGACGAAAGGAAAAATGTTTTTGAGTCAGCAGCTAATTGCTAGCAGGAACCAAATCATAGGATGCTGATGCGCGAGCAGACAACGAGCGCATGCATTGTCTGATGGCGATCAGCATGATCTTGTTGTCTCGAAACATTGCACCACGTTTTGATTTGCAAGCTCTATTAGTTTTGACTCTTCTTCTCCATCCTAATTAAGAGAGCTGTATGCATGAGAGTCTATTTGGCGCGTTGTGCATATAGCTACTGGCTTATCACCACTGAAATCCATTTCCAATATGCTTGGCCAGGCATTACGAAGGATGCTAAAAGATTGATTCTAGTTGGGGGTGTTCCCATTTTATGGGCTATTTAATGTACACGCAATGATATCATATTTGAGAAAAAACAATATTATACTTTTATGCAGGATCTTCAGAGGAATATATTGGCTGCGGTTTTGGGCACTATTACAGCATGAGAACAACAGGGAGAACATCCGACAGGCAAGCAGGGCATGTGAGATCGTGGCATTGCACATCTTTGCCAAGAATGAATGGCGAAGTAATTATAGATTAAGCTTTTAATTTCCTGATCTTTTTTGCCCATTTTACATTATAGCTATTTGGATATGGTATTTGTAAGAATTCGGTTGTGTACTTTGGCAGAGACCGGATTTTAATCCTTTATCTAAAAAATGCATGAGAGTCACACACGTACATACACTGTACTAATCACAAATTAAAGTACTTGATGGTGCAATGCGAATACTACGGCTTCCCAAACACCAGCTGTTTTCTGCAGTACTCAAAAAAACTAAATGAGTCTTGAAGATTACGTCATTACACTCCTTTGCGAGAACTAAAATACAGCTCTAAAAGGTCGCGCCTTTTGTCCATGGAAGCAACGGTGCTTTAGCATGCTCTTAACTCTCTAAGCAAAGAAATCTAGCTAGGCTTCTGCTTTCGAAATTGAAACGTCGCCGGCCGGATGGCCGGGTCACAGGCTGTGATAGTGTAAGGGCACGTACAAAGGTTGAGTCCGACTTAATCTCTTAAGCAGTCCACGTCAGTAAGAGTCAGTTCGTATATAAAAGACTAGCTGTCTCTAAAACGGTCTCTTCATTAAATACCTGATAATTAATTTTCTGCATACGCCTCTTTTACGGTAGGAGATGCTAGGGCCGGCTGGCTCTCCAATAGATAGCTCTAGCGTCGTTGTTTTTTGATCCCAGCACTAAGAATCGTTATTTCACGAAACAATGCTGTTTCTCTTTTCTTCCTATCTCTCCCCTCCACGTCAGTTTTTCTGCCTATGTGACAATTTTTAAGGCTAGCAATTAATACCTATTATACATGCCCAAACAGCACATGAGGAACCAGGACGATCCATTCCAAGATGGTAAATAAAGCAGGCCAGCCGGCAAGATCCGGCCCGGTGGGGGGTAATGCGTGGAGGAGAGAGAGAACGCGTGTTCGTCGTCTCACGTGGTGGCCGGAGCTGGAGCAGCAGCAATTTCAAGCGTTTAACCGGCCGTCAGGGTCAAAAGGCGGTGCGAGTGAGGCAATGATGCCGAATTTTTGGAGCAACCAGCTTCAGCTTTCCCGCTTTACTTCATCCTTTTCGACGCTAATTATCCATCCATCTCGGACATGGAGCCTTCAGCATACACCTGCCGAGTCTGAGCTGCAGCAACCGCATATGCTGAAGAAAGAAAGACAGCACAAGAGGTGCAGCTTGTGCAGTACTGCAGTCATGATTCACCGATATGATGCTACTTTGTGGTGCATCTTACAGCCGGGACATGTTGTTCGTGTAGCGCAGGTTTGGTATGGCCAAGGAAGAAGCATTGATGGCACTGAAAGTGCACTTTCTGGCAGCTAAGAGCAATGGTAGCATGCCTACGGGACTAACTCTTTGCAGTGCACTGATCTACTGAATGATAAGGTCCCCACTTTGTTTCACATAATTCTAAGAACTTACGAATAGAAAAAAAAACATAGGATTGATTGAGTACCATGGAGGCATGGACTTTTCCTTAGGATTAAACTTCTCCATTTAAGAAAGAAATCCTTTAATCAAAGAGGTTCTAAAGTATTTCAACAGATTATTGTAACGTCAATCTGTTCACCAAAAGGTTAAGCTATTTAGAATTCAGGGCAGACGATATATTTCAATATTGGGTACCTAGTTGGTATTTAACAGGTGAGCAAGTAAGGGTTGAAAACGGAAACAAAATTTCTGATCATTCTTGAGAAAAATAGGACCGGAAGTTTTTTTTACAAAAACGAAAGGGAAAATGTCCGTATGGAGATGGAAACGAATTTTTTTTTTTGCTAGAAACGGTAAAGACAGTTCCACCACAAAAAGAAATTCCATACAAGTAAAACCGAAAATTCTATTTTCTAATTTAAATAATACCATAAGTATATATTGCTTTATAGAAAATATCAAATAGAGTTAAAACACTCTACAAAAAAATCTCAAAAATATTTTATAACATTTTAAACTTAGGAAAATTATTACTAGCAGGATTTTGGTTTTTTTCCTCAAATAAATTATTTATTTAAGTCAGAAAATAACAAAAAACATTAATAAAATACTGAAAATTCAGAAAAAAATTAATAAAATCCGAATGAAATGCTAAATTAAATGATTTACAAATTTTCAAGGTGTTACAATTGGGAATATACCTAGATAGAATTTTCTGCTTTCGTTTCTATATCCGTTCTGCATCTGTTTCAGTCATTACCCATTTCTAGTGCTTTCGATTTCATTTTTGTTATATAAAAACAGAAATGAAATGGCCGTAAATTTCCATTCCGTTTCCGTCCTGCGAGCAAGATCATCTTTTAGCGAGTGTGTTTCTAAGAAAGAGCGACCTTTTTATGCGGTTCTTTTCGGTCATAAACTGAAAATTTGGTATCAGTATCACAGCGAAAATGGAGTAGCTAGCAGCTACAGAAGTTTCTGGCACGACATGGTAATTAGTGCACACGCAAAGCCATCACTGTACTGCCCCAGCCAACAGTATTATGTCTGCAGATATCTCTTTTCTCTGCGTCATCAGGAATTTTGCACAGCCTTCTCTGTCCGGCACAAAAAATGCGAGCTACAGTGCCAAAGCATCCCTCCCTTTAAGACAGGTTATGTACTCCGACCAGTACCACTGTGGAGAGGGGGAGAGAAAGCGGTGTAGAGAGAGAAGGAGAGAAGAAAAACTGAGAGTGAGAGAGAGAGAGAGAGAGAGGCTGGGGGCTTAGTTGCAGCTGGAGAGGGTGAAGGGGGAGAAGGCAAGTCCTGAGCGGGAAGGCCACTTTATTGCACGCTATCATCCCACGATCAAGACGCTGCTAGAAGAATAAAATACTTTGCCAGTTTGCCTCCCCCACCCATACTACCACAACGAAAGCGGCGTAGGGAGGAGGTAGAGAGAAGGCTGGTAAGGTTTGCGACTCTACACCAAGGCTAGTCGAAAGGAACAAGAAGGAGCAGCAGCAGCCGAGGAGGAGTGGTGGCGAGAGAGGCAACATATGAGGTGCTGTTGGATTAGATGAGAGGAATGCCCTTTGCTGGTAGCGCGCGAGAGGGGCACGCGGGGACACTGCTGCTGCAACAACAACAGGGGGCCCTGCCTGTGCCTGGGCTCGCCGCCGGCAAGGTCTCCGGCGCCGGCGCCTTCTGGGAGCCCACGTCGGTGCTTGACCGCCGGCACAGCCCCAGCCCGAGCCCGCCCACCTCGTCTTCCACGCTGTCGTCGCCGCTGGGCGCCGCCGCCGACGTGGCGGCCCTCGCCGGCGCTAGCGCGAAGAACGTCTGCCCGTCGCCGCCGGCATGGCCGGGCGGCGGTGCAGGGGAGGAGGCCGCTGCGGGGGTTAAGGAGGAGTGGGTGCACCAGCTCACGCCGCTTGATATGGGCCTCGGCGCCGGCGAGGGTTGGGACGCCGCCGGCGCCGTGCTGTCCGACGCTGCGGCGCCGTCGGGGCTTGCCCCTGACAACACGCCCATCCGGTGGATATTTGGCGGGGAGGACGCGTCCGGTGCGATGGCCGGCGTCATGGACCCGCCGGTTCTGGAGATCGACCACGCCATGTCCATGTTGTCGCCGCCCGCCGCGGCGTTCGGGCCCAACCTGTGGGTCACGCCGGCCATGGAGGACACAAAGGCAGCGCTTTTCGGCCACGCGCCCAACTTCCTGCTCAACCATCAACAGCACCACCCCCAGCCACACGCGGCCTTCTTTGGCGCGCACCCGTCCTTCGAAACGGCGCCACCACCGCTGAAGCGGCACCATCCGATGGCCGGCGCGCCAGCGCCAAAGCTGCCTCCTTTCCCGGGCCCGCTCGCTCCGGCGGGCGGATTCGTTCCCCCCCTGAAGCCGAAGGCGGAGGCAGCGAACAACGAGGCGGCCGCTGCGGTGGATCAGCTCACCGAGGCAGCCAAGCTTGCCGAGGCTGGTGACGCCTTCGGCGCCCGCGAGATATTGGCGCGGCTCAATTACCGGCTACCCGCCGCCCACACGGCCGGGACGCCACTACTCCGCTCAGCCTTCTACTTCAAGGAGGCTTTGCGCCTTGCGCTCTCCCCAACAGGCGAGGCCCCCGCGCTGTCGGCGTCCACGCCGTACGACGTGGTCCTCAAGCTCGGCGCGTACAAGGCCTTCTCCGAGGTCTGCCCGGTGCTCCAGTTCGCGCACCTCACCACCGTCCAGGCAGTGCTCGACGAGCTCGGCAGCGCCGCCTTCATCCATGTGCTCGACTTCGACGTCGGCATGGGCGAGCAGTGGGCGTCGCTGATGCAAGAGCTCGCGCAGCGCCACCCCGCCACGGCGCTCAAGGTCACCGCATTGGTGTCATCGGCGTCGCACCACCCGCTTGAGCTGCACCTCATCCACGAGAACCTCTCCAGCTTCGCCGCCGAGCTTGGCATCCTCTTCCATTTCGCCGTCTTCAACATCGACACCCTCGACCCCGCGGAGCTCCTTGCCATTGCCAGCGGTAACGCCATCGCCGTCCACCTCCCCGTCGGCTCAGCCCACGTGGCCGCAATGCCCGCCATCGTCCGCCTCGTGAAGAGTCTCGGCGCCAAGGTCGTCGTCTCCGTCGAGCGCGGCTGCGACCGCACCGAGCTGCCGTTCGCCGCTCACCTGTTTCATGCGTTCCGGTCCTGTGTTTTCTTGCTCGAATCCTTGGAAGCCGTGGGCACGGACGCGGACATGGCCGGCAAGATCGAGCGGTTCCTGGTCCAGCCAAGCATCGAGCAATGCGTGCTCGGGCGCCACCGCGCGGCCATGAACAAGGCGCTCCCGTGGAGGACAGTATTCGCGACGGCCGGGTTCGTGCCGGTGCAGGCCAGCACGTTCGCCGAGTCACAGGCCGAGTCGCTCCTGAAGAAGGTGCCCGCGAGGGGGTTCCGAGTCGAGAAGCGCGCCCCCGGCACACTCTGCCTCTACTGGCAGCGCGGCGAGCTCGTGTCGGTTTCGGCGTGGCGGTGCTGAGCCGAGCTCGCCGTCGCCGGCCGGCGAGCAACCGTACGTGAAGCGAAGCCGAGTTAACGTGCCGGATTTAGTTAGGACTAATGATCCTACTACAAGTATTTTTACCCTTGCTGCTGTAATGATCTGATCCGGTCCGATCACCAGCTTAGTGTCCTAAATCGGAGTACGCTGTGTTACCTTGCAGCTGATTGCTCTGCTCAACTGTCGTGTCAGTTGATAAGCAACTAGATTGTGTTTGGCAGGCTGCAAGGTGTGGTTCAGTAACCAGTGCATTCTACCACCTGTGTTACTGCCACTCCATTGCTGTGAAATCAATGGTTATGGCGTTTGGAATGTTTTTCCGTTACATCTGAAATTGATCGTGTTCTTACTTCGGGTTTTTCTATTGCTATTAGCAATGTCAAAGACTATCATTGCCTACCTAGCTATATGTATCTCATTTTTTTCTTTTGTCTCAGCGAAAAATTATAACTGGCATATTTTACCTAGTGTCACCTAGCATGAAGTTGGCCATGAACTAAACGGAACTTACACAGCTTCTTCACCGCAGGTTTTCACCATTTACTGTTGAGGGTGCGTCGTTTGGACCACAATTCAGGTCTCCATGATGGGATAGAGATACTTGGACATGTACAATACTCGAGCGGAAGCTTTCTTCTTCAAGAACGCGTGGACGAGGCGGGGATTACACGAGAATTGCGTGTGCTTAGGAGCGGTGGCACTGCGGCAAACTCCTTGATATTGGACGTCGGAGAACATCGCCAGCTTAGCAATCGGCGAAACAAAAACAACGATTGGGAATAAAGCGGCCATGGGCGCCCCAAGCATGCGTAATGGCTTCAGACAATTTTGTTGCTCAGTGGGATTCTGATTTGCACTCTGTTTAGCAGCAAAGCAGTGCTAGTTAAACTTAGCCAAGCTAAAGGGCTGAGAATTTCTAGGATGGTTGCTTAATTGGCCGTTTGAAATCGCACAAAATCTTGGCTTCAATTCAGCAATGAAAATCATCGCGTATATAGTGCCTATACTTTTTTTTTATATAAATCTAGCTACCTCACGCGTGTATTTGCAAATTTTGCCCTCTTCCCCACCATAAAAGACGTGATAGATGACACATGTCCCCTGTTGTGCCCAAAGAGCACGGGAGGTAGCCAGCATCTCGGCAGCACGAGATGACACGCCAGGAGACCGCAGAAGGATGCCTTTCGCGCTACCTGTTCGCAGCAGCGCTGACGAGCTCATCAAAGTGGGTGGATAGGGCAGCGCACACGGGCGGTTGCGCAATACACAAGGCAGGCCGGGCAGCACACAGGGCAGCTGGACAGGGCAATCGCACAGGCGGCTGGCGTGTGCGTGGGTGTGTGTGAAGCCTCCTTCCTCGCCTAGGTAGCGGAAGCAGCCCTGCCATGGTGAGCTACATCCCGCTCCTGCGCTCACATGTGCTACCATGACCCTGCCAGCTCCCATTCTCCTTGGGGGCAGCCAAGAACAGATGTCGTCTGCCGTGCCTTCCACTGTGAGGAGGGGGTCTATTTTTATAAAATTCGTTCATGGGGTGATAGGCTAGATTTGCTCAAAACAAGCTACAAAGCGCTAGATAATTACAGTGTTCTCAGCCATGCTCTCCGTCAATTTGTCTGTCTGTCGATGTGTCTACTATCTAATCATCTGAATGTTTCGGCATACTAGCTATATATGTATATGTATATGTATATGTATATGTATGAAGTATTTAGCTTGTGTTGTCTATGCGAAAGTTGTGGTTGGTTACATTAATCTGCCTGGTAAAGATGATTAAGCTGTGTAGGCACTGTTTTAGCTCATAGTATGTTAGTCTTGGCACATTCTTCTAATGCAAATGCAGAAGCCTACATAAGAATTTAGGAACTGGTACATGTATTAATCAATATACTATTGAAGTACACTACCATCCAGTTACTGTAGTTGCTTTGTGGCCATCCAGTTACTGTAGCTGCTTTGTGCTCCAGCCTTGCACATCTATTCTGCTTGCACTGGACCACAGGCTGTGTCATGCTCGAAAATTGACACGTGACAGCTTAACCAAGTAGGCTCTATCTTCTATCCTGCTCCTCGCAAGAGGAGGGCAAAATCATGTTCAGAATATGTTTTAAACAGATAAGCCAGAAGACCACTGTTGCTCACTGAAGAACATATGGTGATGGCACTGATGGGTGCCAATACATTGCGTGCTTATCGTGATGGAATTCCCCGCTGCAACATGAACCGAATCCGGCTTGTTCTGCTTCCTGTGCCGGAGATGCAAAGACGGCAATCATGGTGTAAAGCGCTCGTGCTTTACCAAAATGGCGGCAAGCATCTCTTGCCATCAGCGCTCGTACTAATTGGAGTACCGAATCCGCCCACGTTGTGCCTTATGTTAACGATGAGGAATTAAAGTATAAAACATCCACTCCCAGTAGCCTGCAGAAGCCTTCTTCAGTAAGCAAAGCCATTAGGGCACTCACGTAAAGTAAAAAAAAAACTCACGTAAAGTCAATGCTGCTAAAATCGTAGGCTCGGGAGGGCAGACCGGCTCTGTTTGGGACGTAAGAATTTCCAACTTCCAAATAGCAAAATACATGCTCCTATGCTCGTTAAGATTCTAGTTGAGCAAAGCTCTTATTGAGTTGTATGTACCAGCCAGTTCACCCAAAAACTTAAGCTGATAAGGAAAGGTGAGGAATTCACTTATACTTCAACACTCCCCCTCACGTCTAGGACGTGGAATAGAAGTGGACTGCAATTATTTTTTTATATTGCGCCAACCGGGTTTTGAACTCGAGATCTCTTGGCTCTGATACCATATTGAGTTGTATGTACCAGCCAGTTCACCTAAAAGCTTAAACTGATGAGGAAAGGTAGATAATTCACTTATACTTTAACAGCTCTTATGAAAACAAACATATGCTACAGAATTAGCATAACAAATCTGTACCGAGTCCGTAATTGCCTAACTGCAAATAGCTTAATACCATTTCTAGCTGTGACTCGCAGAAAATGTAGCATCCCTACAGGGAGTACGTGTCCCCTACAAAATTCCTACGTTTGGAACACAATTTTTCTTCTTCTGATTACTTTAGTAATTTAGCTGTTTTATGTGAAATTCCTGCGTTTCAAATCAAAACTAAACTGACACATTTAGCTGCGTATTGAACCTCCGCGTTTGTAGATCAAAAGGATATCAAAGCCTGATCCTCAGCTCCATTAAAGAAACTGATGGTAGCAACACAAACAGTTTTAGACCATATAATCCATGAGTCCATGACCGAACAAGACATTCAGAATACATCCTTAAACACTTAACACCCAGGGACCAAATTACAGCTTGTCATCTACCAAGTTACTAACATAAGCTGCGAAAGACTTCAACTCTTCTGAAATATGTTCTTCTTCCTGGCCTTCACTCAACAGATGACCTGTTTTAATCATATCGTTCCATAGCCCAAAGGAAGCAGTACTTGAAGTCTAGTCTTCAGTCTTCTGCAAAAGCGGTCTCCAATCCCTCGATGATACTAAGTACTCTTCTGCATTTTGAACCCCTGCTTTGTCCCTCGAGTCAGTGCTCAGCAGGCAGCGGCTCAGGTCTGTTTTGCCTGCACCCTTTTCTTTTCATGCAGTGAACCTCTTGACCACACACCACTGGGCCCACCACCTGCCAGCATCGGTTAGTGAGGACTTGTCGATCCGATGATCCGATCCGTGTCGTGTGGTGAGGCGCCACCAACTGGCATGTGGGTCCCCTTCCCCAGCTGCCCTGCTCAACTCCATCTCGCCCCAGCAAATGGACGGCCCTGATCTCACCAGATCTTGTACTTTGTTGAAGTATAGTATAGTAGTGCTGGTAGCTTGGTGGCTTGGTAAGTTGGTACGTCACTCTAGGCATGTGCCCTGTATTTTGGCGCTTGCCATGGTTAGATCTGCCCTGATTTCCCTCTTGTTTTTTAACATCTGAATAAAAACTACCCACCTGTTTAAGTTAGACAAATATTGTGGTTGGTAGAAATGACTGATGCATGATATCGATGAACTATGTCTAAACAAATCTTCACTACTCTAGGGTATATTTTGAGGAGCTGTAGCTTTTCTTAAAAGCCGTTTTTTAGTTTTTAGACTAAAAGGTTGTTGTAGTTTTTTTTATAAGAGATCGTTTGATAAATAACTAATTTTCATCAGCAATAAGCAACAAAAAGCAGTCTAGCTCAGCTTTTGCCTTTTGCTAATTATATATGGCTTCCAGCTTAGGCTTGAAAGACCATGTGAAGATTTATCTATGTTTATGTTTGAGCGTGTAGTGCTTAAGTTTAAGTTTGTTTTGAATTCTATTTCCTATTTGAAGTAATTTGAGGAGCTGTCAGGTCAGGGCATCACTACCGGCCTGAGACGGGTAGTAGTGCGGGCCTATTGGAGCTACCGACCTCCAGTGGCGGTAGTTATTTTCTAGAGAGATCTCTCTCGGGGTTGATCAGTGCAAGCGGCACTACCGGCCAACTAGAAGTGGTAGTACCAGGGGTGTGTTATTACTGACCCTGGGTGGCGGTAGTGCCAACTTTATTGCGACTTGGGTTTAATGTTTGTATTAATTGTTGATTAATGCATATTATTGTGAATAGTGCTATATGATATGTTTCTTGTCTATGTTAGTTGCAGGACTTCAGGAATAGGTCATGGGACGCTAGAAGATGATTGATTTCATGAAGTGGTTGCAAGTCAAGAAGACAAAGAACGGAGCATGATGCACTAGTGATGGACATGGCGGGCAATGGTATGGATTAGGACTAGGCTCAAGAATGAGTTGAGGTCCAGAACGGTTAAGGAAGCTGGTGCCACCATGGTGAAGCGAAAAAGGATACGTGATGGTCAAGTGACTTCGTTCGTTTGCAAGCGAGGGCAGTTTAGGGGAGTCCGAACGTGTGAGAGGCTTGACGGGAAGTCATTAGGGCCATGTGGAAAGCGCAAAGCATAGCGATACTTCGAGGAAAAGGAAGACCGATCATTAGGGTAAATTGGTAATTTATCCAATATCGGCGGTCAAGGCGGTTTGGAAAACTGTGGCGGTGGACTAAGTGATTTAGGTCACGTCAAAGTGGTGTTGAATGCAAATTCGGGCTCGCGAAGTGGATCTGGTGTCAATGTAATAGCCGCTTTGAGAAGCGTACTTATGTAAGTGTAAAACCCGTTAAAAGTGTTAGGTTTCGGGTTAGCCATGTAAATGTGAATGATATATACTTGTAGCATTCAGCTTTAGGATTAGGGCTACCTCTACTATATAAGGAGTAGTAGGAGGTGAGAACTTGACACCTTAGACTTAGTCATTAGGAGTTTTAGGTTTTCACAAA
This sequence comes from Guadua angustifolia, assembly GCA_036346375.1. Taxonomy (NCBI): domain Eukaryota; kingdom Viridiplantae; phylum Streptophyta; class Magnoliopsida; order Poales; family Poaceae; genus Guadua; species Guadua angustifolia. Next base: position 20,209,320 of record CM070518.1, on the reverse strand, counting down.
ATTGTGTTCTTGTGTGGTGTGCGCGCTCCTTGGGAGCTTTGCCCTCATATGTGATAGGCTTTGTAAACACTCCTCATGATCTGAATGCAAATTATCTCTTTGTTTAAGTGTTTGTCTCAAATTTTGATCTTCTTTACTCTTGATCTTTTCTTGTAGTTTTCTTGCTTGATCTTGTGCTGCTAAGAATGTATGATTGATAGATATATCCTTTATAGATCATCTCCTCAATCATCTAAGCAAGTTTCTTCTTGATCAACCAAGTTTATTTAAGAAGCTAGTTTTTGAGTTGAGAAGGAAGTTCTTGATCCTGTTGGTTTGATGGATCTTTCTTGAGCATTCTTACTTACTTGACATGTGAGAGACTATCTAAGGTCATCTTGACCATTAAATCGTCATGAGCAAGCACATGGTGAATTTTTGGGTTTTGACCTATTTTTGTGCACTCTTCTTGATCTGTAAACAAGTCAAAATTTTGACGTCAATCCTTACAATTGACGGTTAATCCTTACAATTGACGGTTGGAATAGGTTCCTGACATCTATAGAAATGTGTTTACAAAGTTTCACATGGTTTGTATTAGCGATCAAAAGTTAAACGGATTTTTGATCTTTAACTCGTGCTGATTTGTCACTATTCATGCAATGTTTATTGTTAATCGGCACTACCGCTATAGTATCCTGGTAGTACTGGGGTTACTTTTCATCCCAACACTATCGGTCTCTGTAGCGCAGTAGCGCTACCCTTAAGCTAATTTTTTAAGAGATTTTCTTCTTCCCTTCATCTGAGGTTTTGAGAGGTTTTTATTGGATTTTTTACGGGAAAAATTTTCATGTGATCATTCACCCTCTCTCTGATCGTCATTTCTGGTCCTTCAAAACTAAAAATCACTTAAAAGCTGAGCTATTTAAAATTCAAAAGCTAAAACCGGCTTTAACCCCTCCCCTCCCCCTTCCAAAAACGGGCCCTAGTCCGTACTGGGCAGCCTCAGACTAAAACATGCTCCAAAACTCTGAAGGCACAGCCACACCAAATCCCCATGTGTAGCGAGTGCACCGATGTGTCGAATCGTTGCCAAGCAGCAACTAGACAGGAATGCATGTGGCTTGCATCACCCACTCATGGCATGTTGCTTCTCGCCCTTGCCATCTTTGTCCCGTGTGATCCTCAGCTAGTTAACCTTCCCTCCGTTTGCTCGAACTGTGTTTGCATCAGGCCAATCAAAGCCTCGCATGCGGTAGAAGGCTAGAAGCCAATGATTCTTCTATCCGATAACGGAGGCACGGCCTGCAATATAGACGAGCAGACAGTTTTAGCCCCACACACCGTTTGCCGTTTCCCTTGTTGCATACCTAGTGGTGTAGACAGAATTTTAAGTAAGATTGATCCAACTAAGAAAGAAAATACAACTGTATAAGCACAAAATGTCATGTGGCCTGTCGTGATCTAAAATCTAAATTCAATTTTCTACCATACAAGCATAAGGCACGATTTAAATCCAATTACCTGATGCATAAGTACATGCGCAGAGGCACTACTCAACAACGAAGAACGATTGAAATATTGAACAAACCAGTAGTGACTGCGAGCCTGCGATGTTCTATCTTTCTGCTAACTGCGTGTACGTAGGTTAAAAAATACACGATAGACTGAAGCATTGGTTATACCGTGACACAACTGTACCAACTACTAGCTACGCCCCTGTACATGCCAAGTTGCCAACCAAACAATGTGAAGAAGGGCCAAACGAGGTCACCAGCAGCTCGCCTCGCTCAAACGGCGACGCACGCGGACGCCTGTGGCCGCGGAGGAACAGCACACGTGCGTGCCAACGTACGCGCGGGCGAGCACGGCAGGCCGCGACGGGCGCCCTGAACTGGAGCTGGAACCGGACTGCACTGGACTTGTGATGTATCAGGACAGGCACATCGAGAACAGTAGCAACCTTGGATGGATGCGTCCGTCACTTTTACGCTGGGACTAGCTCCAGAATGGCTAGCTGCTGCCTTGCACAAAGCACATTGGGATGGAACTCACTGGAGAGCCACAGTGCGCTGCAACAATCGGTCAGGTTAACATCGATCGAGGTGACCCCTCAACTGTAACGAGGCAAACCCCACCGTGTGTCGCCGACGGGTGGGCCAGCAACGCCGACGACCGGTGCTACGCCAGTGCCCGTGACACACGGGACGGCGAGGCCGGCAGCGTGCATCCAACAAAACCATTTGTCCCGGCCATGCCTCCCAATCTGTGCCAAACTGCCATTCTGTGCCTGTGACTGCCCACACCACTCCAGGGACCGCGCGCTAGCTTGTCACCACTCGCCAGCGGGGCTTGTTCTCCACTGCTTCTCCTGGTTCGGCACTGTATTCTCCTCGTCGGTGACACAAGAGTATACTGGCAAGTAGCCTGCATAGTAGTTACAGAGGTGTCATGTAAGCTGTTACGTTCAGAGAAATGGTACCACAGTTCAAACTCCAAAGCAAGTGAGGCCAAGATCCAGTTTCAGAAACGGTGCATCTTTCCCCCAGATGTTCATGTACCATTTGGATTTTGGAGAGGTATTTTGTGAATCATTCCTCAGCCATCCAAATTGCTAGCAACTCAAAATAAGCTACAAATGTGATTTATGCCGGTATCGGTGACTTGCAAAGGGCCAAAGACAAGCATGAGCTTTATCTCCCCCCCCACACACACACAGCACATCTTAGTCGCAGCTTGGTTTCACACCTAAAACGGTTAAAGTACCACGAATCAATCGCAAAAGAGAGAGGAATTGGTTTCAGTAAGCAGGACTTGAAAGTTCAAAACCAGGGAGGGAATCAGGAGCCACAAGACAGAGGCCTCCAGATCTCATTAAGACAAGTTCAGATTTCATTTCAGAAGCCTAATAGGAAATGCAAGTAGTGACCAGTGAGTAGTAGTAGCACATTGTGGGCTCGAAGTACCCGCCCTTGGAAAGAGATAAAGATACGCAACTTTTAAGAGCCAAAAGGAAAAGAAAAGGATGAAGCAAAGAGGTGGATGTGTCATGGTGAAGCTGCCTTGGAGAGTGGGATTCGGTGCCAACTACAAGGTTGATGCATGGGGTCACAGGCTCACAGCATGCATCGGCCAGCCTTTGTATCCTCTTTTCTCTAAAATAGTTTTCTGATGAGGAAAAGATAGTGTAGATCTGTTAAGCCCTCGCTGCATCTAGTAATAGCCTAGCATTATTTGTACGTGCAACGCCTATGAGCTGAGCTAGCAGAAAAGGAAAAGCAGTAAAGGAGGTAAACCAGGAAAGAACGATAGTTTTTTTTATCTGCTTTTGATATAAAATAAGGAAAGAATAAACAGAATGATGCATGTATCTAAGTATTTTTTTTTTCTTCAGCAACCTCCTGCATGCTCTATGATAACAGCCTAACAGACAAGGTCTTGGGTCGCTAGCCAATACTGTAAGAAGTAATTTCAGGACTGTTGAGGTTGAACAATGAATAGTGCTACTACCCCTCCACTAATAGGAAATCAAAAGGCGAAAAGAGAAAAAAAAATGGAAAACAGGAAAATGAAATCCATGATTAACATTCAGAGTTCCTTTTTATGAAGTACTAAAAGACAGGAAATTAACAGTAAAATGGTACATACATGGAATTCCCTTCACCAACCTCCTATTCTCTATATGACAGGTCAGTCACAACTGCAAGCATTTACTTATAGTTGGGCTTGCAGAAGAGGTGAAAATTAGCTGGTTCATTTGTGACGAAGTTCAAGTTCAGTTTCACAGAACTTAAGCTACGAGTAGCATAACACGGACATACAAAGAGTAAAACAATTTCTTATTAGCCAATCACCTGCTCCCTAAATGAAAGTCAGGTCAATGTAATTGGTTATTCAAAGTATTACGCAAGACATCACGAATCAGTTCTTTGATGGTGATGGAATTATTTCATCTGAAGTAAAAGTCATAAATAATGACAGCATGGTTCAATGGTTGTCTGGCTGATATTTTAGGTCAACTGTGGATTCTAAGTTTATGCAGAAGATTTGCATCTCCTGAAGTTATTTTCAGAAACCACTTGAGTCAAGATACACGAGCAAATATATGCCAAATAGATGTCAAAAACTCCCATCTCAAGTTGGTGACAGTATTACTAATCCACCAGCCAAACTTGCTTGTGTAGCAGAAACAACAGAAGTATAAAGTTACATGAAATAGTTACCAACAGATTTCCAAAAGAATCACATATCTTGTCCAGTTCAATTGATATCTGCATTGCAAAATTTGATAGAAACTGTATAGAAAACTTTAGCCATTTTTCCTCAGCTGACAAATATTAGATGTATGCTCTGAAAAAACAATTAAAAACTAACTATACCACAAGCTGATTGAATTTTAATATACCTGAGAAAACTTTGTTAAGGGGAGACAGGCAGAACCTTCATTAAATGCTACTAAATCATGCCAAGAAACAAGAATATTGTTGCCAATCAGTTTCAAGGCAAGAAACTACATTGACATAGGCAAAAAAGAACCAGGAACCAACGTGACAAAATAATCAATGTACAAGGGAATCAAAGTTATTGCTCTCAAAACCATCCTTGCTAACAGACTTCTGTGCCAGCAAAGCTCGTGCAGCATGCTTTTCTCCAGAATATCATGTCCTCATCAAACATGCAAAATTTGTTTCTAATACTAAATTCGTTATGCCACTTGCCTATCACTAAATTGACAAAAGAATTGACGTTACGATAATATATGGTATTTAATTTCTATAAAGCAGGAATATATCTCTAGAAATTGGCTACTGCGCCAATACCAAACCACATGTCTGCCGTAAGGCATCTGATCAATGAAAAAGAAGATGAAAGGAGATGCTCTTTTATCTTCCAGAAGAAGGTTCTTTCAAGAAAATGTAATTTATAAAGAACCTTTGACACAGACTTTCCATGATGGCTAAAGCATGATATAATGTATCTGGAATGTTTATCATGTTGATGAGCCAATTGTGCAGAAAGAGGCTACATCTAGACTGTGAGTAATGGCCATCAATGGTTTGCTGCAGGACGGCATGCATTTCCTTCAGGAGCAGATCATGACCATTCCAACCCACAGAAACAAAAGATAAATGTAAAAAAAAAGTGTAAAAACATGGGATCAATAGCATAGATACTTATAGCCATCATATTTGACTCACAGCAGTAGTTAAATGTAGCAACAAGAGATAGAATCAATCATCCTATCTGACTAAATAGAGGTTGCAACTCGATAAGCACGGGATGTTCACAAATTGCAGACAACACATAAAAAATTGAAACAGTCCAACTAACAGTTTCTTCATCTCATAAAAGTTGAAAAACAACATGAATATAGACTAAGTCTGTTACTTTTGACTTCTCAGATGAATCCGTCCAAGCAAACACAGGTATGCAAAAATGTATATATATCATGGGAGTAAACTTATTCAGCAACTGCATTGTGATTCTGTTTCTAAAAATGGCAATGGCTCAAATAAGCTAACATTGTGGAAAAACAGGTGTAGGTCTTGTTTATTTGGGCTTTTTCACTACTTAAAAGCCAAATAGCTAAAGCCTAAACAAACGAGTAGCTTTTTATCTGAACTTTTCAAAAATCATAAGCCTCCATATAACTAAAAGCCAAAAGTCATTGGAGAAAGACTTTTTTGGCTTATTGATGGTTGATTTTAGACTAATAACACTAAAGTTAGATAAAATTACTCATCTTTATCATATACAAAAATCATTAGTTTTTAAGCTGTTTAAGCCAAAAAGTTGACTTTAAACTATAAGCCAAAAAACCTAAGCCTAAACAAACAGGGCTGTAGCTAAGTATTGCAAAACTCACGTGGATTGGAACTATAAAAGATGAAAAACTAACTTTCGGATAACAACATATGAATTCCCGTAAGAAGTTTATAATTCTTCAAAATATACAGATAAAATTATCTAATACTCAGACATGAAACTATGAGTACAGTAGCTTATAATAATTCATGCCACAGAGTTATACTGGCCATGTCTTGTATGATTTAAGCATCTATAGTTATGTCATGTACCGTACTCTGTACCTAGTCCTGTCCCATTAGATGCAAACACCAAGAGACCAAAACATGAGCACAGGGATTCTTAAATACTTCAGCTAGCTTATTTCAACAATTGTGAGAGTATCTTAACACAAACACCTAGTACATTAGAAGTTTGTCAAACTGCACAATTAAGCAGATGGATTTTAAAGAACTTTCAGCAAGCTCCTCAATATTGATTTATGCATATCTATCCTCTCTCTGATGAAACAATGCTAAACACCCAGTGGGCTCCAAGCCTAAAAAAACTAGGGTCACGGACTTGATTCTACACAACAGTGATGGGCTGATTGCAAAACTGATAGAAGAAAATGAGTTGATATTTGACAGCTAACAATTGAAAATGTGTGGCATAAGAATAAACAATGAAGGAATGCAAATAAGACTAAGTAATTAAATTGCATATACTCATAACGACAAGGAAAACTGATGGCTTTTCAATAGGTCGTCCAATAAAGAGTATGTGTACTTGCACATGTATAACAAGTGCCATGCTAGTCTGATACTGAAATTGAGAAGCAAATCCACATTTGCATGAAGATGATGAAGGAGTCAAGGGCCATAAAAAGATAGCGTACAGAGACTTTTAGGCAGCAGTATGGGAGTGAAACAAATTACATTCACTTCAAGAGGGTTTTAACTATCAATTTGACATTAAGTGTCTTGAGATCGGTCATTGTAGGACTGACCACAACCAACAAACATGACTGGAGCTCCAGAAATGTACACCACGGAGAGTGCTGCTCCAACCTGCATCAGTTTTTAGGTTGACATCAAAACGCAGCGAGAAGGCATCTGCAATTAAAAATCTACAAATCATTTATGGGCATACAAATCTTGTCATCAATGGTGTCAAACTTGGTGAGCAGGAATGCAGGATTGCATTATCAATATACCATCAGGAACAGTAGAGCAGTAGACATGCCTGCTAATTTCTGAAATAGTTCAAAGTAGTCAGTAATGAAAAACATGCTTTCAAATGCATGCATTTTGTCCATTTAAACTTCTAGGCACAAACAGTACATTGCAAATACAACTTTAAAACACAATCTGTCATAACTGAAGCTAATGCTTGGGAACAGCAGGATGCATTTTGCCTACGAAAGAAGCAAACTTATAACCTGTCTTACTATGACCTTAGGAATAGTGACCTGACGGTGGCATCCATTTTTGTCCAGACAACACAAGCTATGACCAAAGGAATCCCAACTCTACGTGAGAAGGCCAAAATATTTCACACCAAGTAGAAATCATGCATGTCATATTTGCTTGCAAGGTGGAGTGAAGTCTTATGCTTGCTAGATTGATATGAACAGTACATAAGCTTCAGAGGCAGTAAAATGGGAGTGTGTTTTAAAAAGTCTTTACATGAATAGGAAATTTGTCCTTTCAATGGTAGTTGATTTATATAGTTAAAATATTAATGCCAATAGTATAAAACTAGGCAATATTATCATTGAGATATTCAAGAAAAAGGTTATGCCACTACCTAAAGCCTGCAAGCATGAGTGCGCAGCTGCTCAACAACACCTGATCTTAACGTGTCATATGCTGCAAGCATTACACTGAGGTTATTCTGAATAAGCCAGTATACAAACTGAATGGCCAGCTCAAGACGACGAAGAAACTTGATTCGGGTCCTTCAAAGAGAAGACAGAGTAATGTTCGGACAACAGGTTAAATTAAAAGAAACTTACCAATACTTCAAAAAAGTATTGGGCGAACACGGAGTAAGGGACAAAGCGCTCCTTTGGTATTCCTTGGGCTACATTGCAAGGGACCTTAGTGACCTAGAGACCCATATCACTGACAACGAAGTGACTAGCACCATAAAGGAACTTCCGACGCAAAAATCACCGGGACCTGATGGCTTTATCGGTCTTTTCTACAAAACATGCCTCCACATCATCAAAACCGACCTGGTGGAAGCAATTAAGGACTTCTTCAAGCTCCGCCATGAAAACCTGCTGTAACATTCCATTTTTCAATTTCTGGAACTTGAATTTCAAAATCCGAACCCATGAGATTTTTATTCGAAATTAATTAGCTTAAATTGAATTTTTAGAATTTAAAAAGGATTTAATTGGATTAATCTATATTTCACATTAAATATTTCTTATTTTATTTGGGTTCCTTGTGATTCATATGATTTTTCTGTGTTTTTGGGAATTTTTCCGGATTTATCTGGTATTTATTTGGATTTATGGAAGTTTATTCGGATTTTATGGAATTATCTAATTCGGAAATAAATTTGAAAACTCAGTTTCTTTTGGGCGAATTCTTTCATGCTGCCGCCATCGCTCACCATCCCGCCCATTTCACCGCTTCATTTCGGTTGACGGAAAACCTAAGCGTATCCACCGTCAATCGCTAAATCGATACCACGATTCGCGCCCACAAGAAACCAAACCCTAACCCTACTGCTTTTCCTTCCGTCACCGTCCGATCCTGATCCCGTGTCTCTCGTCGCGCCCACGTCACCCGAAGTCCCGCCACCAGATTCGGCGCAAGAACGACCTACCTTGCTTTCCGTGCCTCTACACGCAACCCTAGGCTATTTAAGTCCGCGCCGCAGCCCTCCTGAGGTTCCTCCTCCGCCGACATTTTCCCCACGTCTCACCCTCCGAGTCGCCGCCGTTCGCCCGCTTGACCTCGCGGAGTTGAAGCGGTCCCCGAGTCCTTCCGCCGCCTCTTCTTCCCTCTCCGGTTAGTCTCCGCCGCCATTTCTTGCACCGTTGAACTCACCGTGTTGTTCTCTACCGGATGCGCTAACTCTTCTGCTCCCTCCGCTGTTCATTTGCTGGATCCGCATCGTCTTCCTCAGCGCCGGCGGAGTAGCTTCACCCGTCGCCGTCGTTCCTCCTCCGTCATCCTCGGCCGTCGGATCGCTCATCGACGCACGGCATCATTCCACGTCGGCCACACCGTCCCACACAGTAAGTCCCGAGCCATCTGCTGAGTCATTTCCACGTAGATGCCATGTGTCGCCCCGTGTCTGCCGGGTATTGCCACGGTGTTGCCATGTCGGCCCTAGATCGCCACGCAGCGCCACCACGGCCGGCGAAACGCTGCGTCGCCTTAGCATGCCACGTCGCGCCACATAGCAGCCACGTCACCGCCACGTGTGCCCTAGTGCTCACATGTCAGCCACGTACACGCTACGTCATCGCCACATGTGCGCCACGTCAGATCCAAACCCCGCGTGGCTGTCCTCGTCAGCATCGTCTAGATGCTGTGCCCGCGCCATGTCAGCGCCACCTGGGCGCCGCGTGCCAGACACGTCGCCGCCACGCAATCCTTAGCGTATACGTGTATGCCACGTCATCGCCACGTCAGCAATTTGTTCGCCCGTGGTTGCCATGTCACCGCCACGTCACCGCCACATCAGCCCTAGCCCCCTACGTGGTGGCTGGCGTCAATATGATTAGTCACCGCACGCGTGAGCCTTCGTGGACTTGGTTCACGTAGACCGTGTCAATGACACCTGGGCCCCACTTGTCAGCGCTTATATTTCGTAATTCATTACTATTCCCGAAAATCCGAAATTTCAGCCAATCAGAAGCCGACACGTGTCCAGTCTTGTGTTTTTCCTGATCTTCTCCTCCATTTAAACTTCGGAAGGCCCGTACTCCTCCGTTTGAACTCCGATTTGAACGATTCAAATTTCTAAATTCATATAAAATCAAGATCTATCTGTTGGTATCATTTTTATGAATTTTTGGATTTTATTTATTTCGGTTTTATTTATTTTTGCCTCGTTTTATGTGTTGCGTGTAGAGCGGCGTGAGCGGTTGAGCAAGAGGAGTATCCAGCGGAGGCTACAGCAGCGGGGAGAGGGAGAAGGCAAGTCTCCCTTGACCATTTTGAACCCAAGTTTATGAAATGCTATTTTGTCTTTTAAATTATTGCATGCTTATTATTTATGCATCTTGTACTTTAATGTCATTTTAAATGCTTAGATAGATGCCAAATTGTTATACCCACATTGATATTCATTTTGACAACCATTGACACCCTAGGAAAATTAATTATCTGTTAATAATAATCATTTTCATAGTATGGACTGAGAAAATGCTTAGCCATGCTTAATCACGCTCGGTATTTTACCATTATGGAAATGCTTTCATCCTGTGATTCAAATGGAATTGTGAAAATATGGCAATTGGTGTTGCCGGTATTAATTTGAAATTAAAAGTGAAAATGGTTTAGACCGGCGGATTGGTTGAATGGCGGTGCGGGATGCACAAAATTTTGGAATGTGATTGTCCGCCTAGTCAATTAAGGACCTATCGTGTGTTACCATGGGCCATGCTATACAAGACAACCACATGTCTATATGGGTACGACCGCTAAGTAATTTGCATGTATCGTTATTTGACTTCGCCATGGGGTCGTCTGGGTTTGTCGGACGCACTTGCAAGGCGCAAGAGGGGCTTCGGATCTGGCGAGGTAGCCCTACCAATGGGAACCTTAGCGGTGAAGTCGGTAGCGGTATATGCATTGTAAAGGCCTTGTCATGATCTCCCGCCGACACACCAAAGGAAGTGTGTTAATTGCATGCTTGGCGCAAAGGGTTGATCATGTCGTGTGGGTAAAGTGTACCACTGCTGCAGTCTTTAAAACTACTTGAGTAGCCGTGCCCACGGATAAGGGCAAGCGTGGAACGTTTTCACATAGTAGATTTTCTGGTTTTGGTTTTAAATGGAAAAATGATGATTTGGTTTAAAAGGAAAATGTGGTTGGGAATCCGTAAGCGGCTAGAGCTTCCGGATATTAGTTTGGCGGCTAGAGCCAACCAGGTAGTTGGAACCTGGAAAATTGTTATATTTCAATTTTAATTAATTATGCTATTTACATTTTGTTAAATGCTGCTTTATGAAATTATTACTTGTATTTAAATTTCACTTTCGCTTTATGCAAATGAACCCTATATGCTTCCTTTGTTCAAGCCATGCATTTAGTTATTGCATCATGTTTCCGAGACTTGCAGTATGTTGCATACTCACCCTCGCTTTTATTATGGGGTGCTTATTCCATAAAGCAGATGATGGTAGAAGGGGTGATCAGAGAGCTTGTGATCCACCGTTCGACATTTGTGCTGGAGACTTTGAGGAGGAGGACGACACGTTCTTCTAGGGAGCGCACCCCAGTCGGTTGCCTGTGGGCACACTGAGTGGCTCGATTTTGTTCTACATTTCCGCTGTTACTTTTACACTTCAGCCATAAGGCTTCATACTTGTAATAATGTGATGATGGATGTTTATGTTGTTACACTCTTTTGTTTAATACTGTTATGAACTTTATGATATGTCTGTGTTATCATCACTGTAATGCTGTGTGCGCTAGCTGTTCCTAGACTAGCGCGGTTGAAACACAGGGGGGTTCGGATTGGGTAAATCCGGGTCCCGACAGAGGTGGTATCAGAGCCATATCGACTGTAGGTCGCAACCCTAGTTAGAATGGCCGTTAGAATTTCAAAATTTATTTTCTAAATCAAACCAACGAACTGGTAATTAATAGCTTGTCTCTTCTCACCTTATTCTTAGGTTCTTATTTCTTCCTTTTTCCTAACGTTATTTTGAAATTTAAATTTGATCTTATCCTGAAATTTCTTTAAGTTTGATGGCGTTTACAAGAAATTCAATCAAGAAGATAAGGATCATTATTATCTGCAAGATCGAGGGAAGAGCTGCTAAACGGAATCAAGTTGGCGAAAGAGCGCGCAAGAATAAGTTATTGGTGCCCATGTCGTTCCTTTTCCGAGTAGTGATCGGAGTTTATTGGGTTTTGTTGCTTGCTTGTTGGGTGTATTGTGCACTTGCCCAAGGCATGGTGCTGCAGCCACCTTTTGTTGGAATTTTCATTGTCTGTTTTACTTTAGAATGGCTACCTGCACTCCAGTCTCTTTATCGTCTGTTTTTCCTTCTCGTCTTGTGCTTTTCCCTCTTGTCTTGTGCTAACTTTTCCTTGGCCATTACTTCAGATGGAAGGTCAAGGCAGAGGCCGTGGACGCAGAGGCAGAGGCCGTGGGCGTGGTCGTGGTCCCAAGTGCCACGAGCAGCAGATTCCACAGACCAGCGAGCCTGATCGAGGTCGGTTGCCACCGCCACCGCCGCCACTGCTCCACCTCGGATGGCGATATGCGCAATTGATGGCGATGCGGCTTGACATCTGCAGACCATGGCACAGAACATGGCGAACATGGCGAACCACCCTCCGCCAAAGACCAAAGCACGGTCCCCCAAGGTTACTTATCGGCCGCAATGGCTTGGCGAGTTCATGAGACTTCGGCCACGCTTGTTTTGAGCAGAGAGCCTTTGGAGGCGACGGTCGGTGAGAAACATTGAGAAGAAGCCGCGGCTTGCCCAAGTCTTGTCGAGAGAAGGTGCTCACGCCACCATCACCGGATGGCGAGCGACCACTTGGTGGGACAACCATCAGGCCGCCCATCGGGATGCCCAGCGATCACTTGGGAGGAGTTTTCGAGGCTTTCAGATCGCTCATGTACCAAATGGGCATCATCGAGATGAAGAAGAGGGAGTTTGGAGGCTTCGTCGGGGAGCCAGAGTGTGTCTGAGTACCTCAGTCAGTTCACTCACCTGGCGAGGTATGCGCCTGAGGATGTGGCCACTGACAGCGCCAAGATTTGGAGGTTCATGGAGGGTTTGGACCCCGACATCAAGGTGCAGCTGGTCACGTTTGACTTCCTCAACTTCCAGCACATGGTGAACAAGGCCCTAGTGCAGGAGGATGTTCACGCCAAGGCCATGAAGTCGCGAAGAGGAAGATGGCCTTCGGTCCTCACCAGGAGCCAGTGGATCTCGCCAGCGCTTCACCACAATGGGCCACGGACACTGTCCAGGAGCACCACGCAGCCCTATTTCGATCGCGCCCAGTCGCTCAGGGACCACAAAGCCAGTTCACGAAGATTACCACAAAGGGGGAACACCAACTGCAGAGTTCAAGCTTCCATCGCCACCGTTTGGTCACTATGCGGCAAGAATGTCCACGAGACGCCACCAAGGACACCGGTGCCGTTCACTTGGGAGCCACTCACCAAGTCTCCACCACTCGAGGATCGGCCGTGGGCGCCACAGACACCGAGAGCACCTCGGACTTTCGGAGAGGCGTGTCAATCACGTGGATCGCAGAGGAGGCTCGGGAGGCACCGGATGTGGTACTGGTGCGCTTCTTGTCAATTCAATTCTCGCCACATCTGTTTGATTACGAGCGTCACATTCGCTTATCTCCAAGTGTTTTGTTGATCAATTTGGTTTGGAGTTTTTCCCTCTCAAGAGCCCTATGATAGTGCAATCTCCGGGCAAAGAAATGAAAACTGATTTGGTGTGCCCTAGTGCAACCATAGAAATCAATGGGGTGAAATTCCTAGCAAATCTTATCCTTCTGGAGTCAAAGGGAATTGATGTCATCCTCGGGATGGACTGGTTAGTCAAATTCCAAGGTCAGATTGATTGCGGCCGCAGAGCCATCACTCTCACCAATGCGAAGGCACTCAAGTGGAGTGTATGTCCGATCACCTCGTAGGAAGTGCACCTTAAATCAAGCGAAAGAAGTCACTTTGGAGAGTGTGCTCAGTGGTGAGGAGTACCCGATGTATTCCTCAAGATCTGCCAGCATGCCGCCGATCGGAGATCGAGTTCACCATAGAGTTTGTTCCGCATACTCGATTTCCAAAAGGCCGTACCGCATGCCAGCAAATGAGCTCGCGGAGGTGAAGAAGCAAATAGAAGAGCTGCTAGAAAAGGGGTTCATTCGTCCGAGTTCGTCGCCTTGGGGAGCGCCAGTGCTGCTAGTGAAGAAGAAGGACGACAGCCTGCGGATGTGCGTTGACTATAGAGCATTGAATGAAGTCACCATCAAGAACAAGTATCCGCTGCCTCGGATCGATGATCCGCTTTGACCAATGAAGGGAGCTTGTGTCTTTTCCAAGATTGATCTGCGATCGGGATACCATCAGTGAAGATCGTGCCACAGACATTCCAAAGACAACCTTCACCACTCGGTATGGGCTGTATGAGTACACAGTCATGTCCTTTGGTCTGACCAATGCCCCGGCGTATTTCATGAATCTGATGAACAAGGTGTTCATGGACTATCTGGATAAGTTTGTAGTGGTGTTCATTGATGATATCCTTATCTACTCTCGAGATGAGTCCGAGCATGCTGGACATTTGAGGTTGGTCTTAGAGAAGTCGAAGTCACCACCAGATGCCAAGTTCAAAGAAGTGCGAGTTCGGTTGATGAGGTTGCTTTTTCCGGTCACGTCATTTCTGGGAGGAGTCTCGGTTGATCCGGAAAAGTGAGAGATGTCTTTGAGTGGAAGCACCAAGTCGAGGCTTAGAGATCGAGAGTTTTCGGGTTTGGCGGGTTATTACAGGAGATTCATCGAGGGTTTCAAGATTGCTAGACCGCTACCCAACCGGCCAAGAAAGAGAAGAAGTATGAATGGATGAGGATTGCGGCGAGCTTTGAGAGTTGAAGAAAAGGTTGACGACGGCCCCAGTGCTAGTCTGTCCAGATATTCAGAAGGGCTTTGAGATCTACTGTGATGCTTCGAGGCTGGGTCTTGGGTGTGTGCTGATGCAGGGAGGCAAGGTCGTCGCATATGCTTCGCGGCAATTGCGACCACATGAGGCGAATTACCCGACCCATGACCTAGAGTTGGCTGCTGTGGTGCATGCGTTGAAGATTTGGAGGCACTATCTTATTGGGAACAGATGCGAGATCTTCACAGACCACAAGAGTCTGAAATACATCTTCACCCAGGCAGATCTGAACTTGAGGCAAAGAAGATGGCTAGAGCTGATAAAGGACTATGATGTGGGTATTCACTACCATCCTGGTAAGGCGAATGTGGTTGCCGATGCTCTGAGCAGAAAGAGCTACTGCAACACTTTGATGGTTCAGCCTGCGCTTCATGAGGAGTTTCAGCGCCTGAATCTGGGATTTGTAGAGGAAGGTTCAGTTGCTGCTTTGGAGATTCGGCCGACTCTGGTGGACCAAATCAAGAAGCTGCAGAAGTCTGACAAGGAAGCCGCGAAGATCAAGGAAAGAATCAAGGAAGGAAAAGCCCCGGGATTCTCAGAAGATCAGGAGGGTACAGTTTGGCTTGGGAAGAGCATCTATGTGCCGAACCAGAAAGAGCTCAAGCAAATGATCATCGAAGGAAGCACATGAGTCAGCATATTCTATCCATCCCGGCAACACCAAGATGTATCATGACCTTCGGGGTGTTTATTGGTGGCCGAGAATGAAGAAGGAGATTGCTGAGTTTATTGCCTTGTGCGATGTGTGTCAGCGAGTCAAAGCCGAGCATCAGCGGCCAGCCGGTTTGTTGCAGCCATTGAGAGTGCCTGAGTGGAAGTGGGAAGAGATTGGCATGGACTTCATTACAGGACTTCCGAGGACCAGGTCAGGCTATGACTCAATTTGGGTTGTCGTGGATCGACTGACGAAAGTTGCACATTTCATCCCTGTGAAGACAACCTATACGGGAGATAGGCTTGCAGAGCTGTACATGTCTCGGATTGTGTGTATGCATGGTGTGCCCAAGAAGATCGTTTGGATCGGGTACCCAATTCACATCTAGATTCCGCAAAAGTTACAAGAAGCATTAGGCACCAATCTGAATTTCAAGATGACTTATCATCCCTGCACGGATGGACAGATCGAAAGGGTGAATCAGATTCTGGAGGACATGTTGAGAGCTTGTGCACTGTCCAATGCAGCTAGTTGGGATCAGATGTTGCCATATGCGGAGTTCTCATACAACAACAGCTATCAGGCCAGCTTGCAGATGGCACCATTTGAGGCTCTGTATGGGAGGAAGTGCAGGACACCGCTCTGTTGGCACGAGACAGGTGATCGGCAAGTGTTTGGTCCGGATATTCTGCAGCAAGCTGAGGAACAAGTGAAGATGATTCAGGAGAGGTTGAGGACAGCGCAGTCCAGGCAGAAGAGTTATGCAGATAACCGCAGAAGAGCATTGACCTTTGCCCCAGGCGACTATGTGTATCTGAAAGTCTCTCCGCTCAAAGGAATGCGTCGATTCGGAGTTCGTGGCAAATTGGCACCGAGATTTATTGGACTTTTCCCAATTCTAGCTAGAAGTGGGGAAGTGGCGTATCAGTTGGAGTTACCACCGCATCTGTCGAATGTGCACAATGTCTTCCATGTGTCACAGTTGAGGAAGTGTCTCCGAGTGCCAGAGCAGCAGATGCACGTTGAAGATGTGGAGCTGCATGAAGATCTCACATATCCTGAGTACCCGATCAAAATACTGGATGAAGCCGAGCGCAGAACCAGGAACAAGTCGATCAAGTTCTGCAAGGTGCAGTGGAGCAACCATCCAGAAGAGGAAGCCACCTGGGAGCGCGAGGAGGATCTTCGAGCGGAGTACCCCAGCCTTTTTCCCTGGTTAGTCCCAAATCTCGGGGTCGAGATTTCTTGTTAGGGGGGTAGGTTTGTAACATTCCATTTTTCAATTTCTGGAACTTGAATTTCAAAATCCGAACCCATGAGATTTTTATTCGAAATTAATTAGCTTAAATTGAATTTTTAGAATTTAAAAAGGATTTAATTGATTAATCTATATTTCAAATTAAATATTTCTTATTTTATTTGGGTTCCTTGTGATTCATATGATTTTTCGTGTTTTTGGGAATTTTTCCGATTTATCCGGTATTTATTTGGATTTATGGAAGTTTATTCGATTTTATGGAATTATCTAATTCGAAATAAATTTGAAAACTCAGTTTTTTTTCGGGCAATTCTTTCCGCGCCACTCATTCTCACCGTCGGCCCATTTCCACCGCTTTCAAATCGGTAAGCGGAAAACCTAAGCGATCCACCGTCGATCGCTAAATCGACGGCCACGATTCATACAAACCACAAGAAACAAACCCTAACCCTACTGCTTTCCTTCCGTCACCGTCCGATCCTCGATCCGTGTCTCTCGTCACGCCACGTCACCTCAAGTCCCGCCACTTGTATTCGGCGCCAAGAACGACCTACCTTGCTTTCCGTGCCTCTACACGCAACCCTAGGCTATTTAAGTCCGCGCCGCAGCCCTCCTGAGGTTCCCCTCCTCCCGCCGCACATTTTCCCCCACGTCTCACCCTCTGAGTCGCCGCCGTTGCGCCGCTTGACCTCGCCGGAGTTGAAGCCGGTCCCCGAGTCCTTCCGCCGCCTCTTCTTCCCTCTCCGGTTAGTCTCCGCCGCCATTTCTTGCACCGTTGAACTCACCGTGTTGTTCTCTACCGGATGCGCTAACTCTTCTGCTCCCTCCGCTGTTCATTCGCCGGATCCGCATCGTCTTCCTCAGCGCCGGCGGAGTAGCTTCACCCGTCGCCGTCGTTCCTCCTCCGTCATCCTCGGCCGTCGGATCGCTCATCGACGCACGGCATCATTCCACGTCGGCCACACCGTCCCACACAGTAAGTCCCGAGCCATCTGCTGAGTCATTTCCACGTAGATGCCATGTGTCGCCCCGTGTCTGCCGGGTATTGCCACGGTGTTGCCATGTCGGCCCTAGATCGTCACGTGTGCGCCACCTCACGGCCGAAGCACTGCGTGTCGCCTTAGCATGCCACGTCGCGCCACATAGCAGCCACGTCACCGCCACGTGTGCCCTAGTGCTCACATGTCAGCCACGTACACGCTACGTCATCGCCACATGTGCGCCACGTCAGATCCAAACCCCGCGTGGCTGTCCTCGTCGGCAGATCGTCAGATGTCGTGCCGCTCCATGTCGGCGCCACTGGGCGCCAAGCGTGCGGTTTCGTCGCCGCCACGCAATCCTTAGCGTATACGTGTATGCCACGCCATCGCCACGCCGACAATTTGTTCGCCTGTGGTTGCCATGTCACCGCCACGTCACCGCCACATCGACTCTAGCCCTACGTGGGCTGTGCGTCAAGATGATTAGTCACCGCATGCCGTGAGCCTTCGTGGACTTGGTTCACGTGAGACCGTGTCAATGACACTGGGCCCCACTTGTCGGCGCTTATATTTCGTAATTCATTACTATTCCCGAAAATCCGAAATTTCAGCCAATCGAAGCCGACACGTGTCCAGATCTTGTGTTTTCCCGATCTTCTCCTCCATTTAAACTTGGAAGGCCTGTGACCTCGTTTGAACTCCGATTTGAACGATTCAAATTTCTAAATTCATATAAAATCAAGATCTATCTGTTGGTATCATTTTTATGAATTTTTGGATTTTATTTATTTCGGTTTTATTTATTTTTGCCTCGTTTTGCGTGTTGCGGCGTGTAGAGCAAGCGTGTGCGGTTGAGCAAGAGGAGTATCCAGCGGAGGCTACAGCAGCGGAGAGGAGAAGGCAAGTCTCCCTTGACCATTTTGAACCCAAGTTTATGAAATGCTATTTTGTCTTTTAAATTATTGCATGCTTATTATTTGCGTCTTCAGACTTTAATGTCATTTTAAATGCTTAGATAGATGCCAAATTGTTATACCCACATTGATATTCATTTTGACAACCATTGACACCCTAGGAAAATTAATTACTGTTAATAATAATCATTTTCATAGTATGGACTGAGAAAATGCTTAGCCATGCTTAATCACGTCGGTACTTTACCATTATGGAAATGCTTTCATCCGTGATTCAAATGGAATTGTGAAAATATGGCAATTGGTGTTGCGGTATTAATTTGAAATTAAAAGTGAAAAATGGTTTAGACCGGGCGGATTGGTTGAATGGCGGTGGGGATGCACAAAAATTTTGGAATGTGATTGTCCGCCTAGTCAATTAAGGACCGGTCGTGTGTTACCATGGGCCATGCTATACAGTACAACCACATGTCTATATGGGTACGACCTGGCTAAGTAATTTGCATGTATCGTTATTTGACTTCGCCAGTGGGCTGTGCGGGTTTGTCGGGACGGCACTTGCAATGCGCAAGAGGGGGCTTCTGGACTGGGCGGAGGTAGCCCTACCAGCGGTGGAACCTTAGCGGGTGAAGTCGGTAGCGGTATATGCATTGTAAAGGCCTTGTCATGATCTCCCTGCCGACACACCAAAGGAAGTGTGTTAATTGCATGCTTGGCGCAAAGGGTTGATCATGTCGTGTGGGTAAAGTGTACCAGCTCTGCAGAGTCTTTAAAACTACTTGAGTAGCCGTGCCCACGGATAAGGGCAAGCGTGGAACGTTTTCACATAATAGATTTTACGGTTTTGGTTTTAAATGGAAAAATGATGATTTGGTTTAAAAGGAAAATGTGGTTGGGAATCCGTAAATGCTAGAGCTTCCTGGATATTAGTTTGGCGGCTAGAGCCAACCAGTAGTTGGAACACGGAAAATTGTTATATTTCAATTTTAATTAATTATGCTATTTACATTTTGTTAAATCTTTGCTTTATGAAATTATTACTTGTATTTAAATTTCAATTTCGCTTTATGCAAATGAACCCTATATGCTTCCTTTGTTCAAGCCATGCATTTAGTTATTGCATCATGTTTAGAGACTTGCAGTATGTTGCATACTCACCTCGCTTTTTATTATGCGAGTGCTTATTCCATAAAGCGATGATGGTAGAAGGGTGATCGAGAGCTTGTGATCCACCGTTCGACATTTGTCTTTGAGACTTTGAGGAGGAGGACGACACGTTCTTCTAGGGGCGCACCCATCGGTTGCTGTGGGCACCTTGAGTGGCTCGATTTTGTTCTACATTTCCTCTGTTACTTTTACACTTCAGCCATAAGGCTTCATACTTGTAATAATGTGATGATGGATGTTTATGTTGTTACACTCTTTTGTTTAATACTGTTATGAACTTTATGATATGTCTGTGTTATCATCATCAGATGTCTTTGTGTGCGCTTAAATTGTTCTGGACTAGCGCGGTTGAAACACAGGGGGGTTCGGATTGGGTAAATCCGGGTCCCGACACCTGCACAAGGTAAATGAAGCAAATATTATCCTACTCCCGAAAATAGAGAACGCGGACAGACTGGAATGTTTCAGGCCAATCAGCCTTATCAATAGCTTCATGAAGATCATCACCAAAATACTTGCAAACAGGCTTGCGCCCAAACTAGACGAATTGGTCTCAGTCTCACAGAACGCTTTCATAAAGAAGAGATGCATCCATGATAATTTCTTTTATGTTCAAAGAGTAATCCGACAGCTACACAGAGACTGAAAGCCGGCGCTATTCATCAAGCTAGATATCTCAAAAGCCTTCGATTCGCTAAACTGGTCATATCTTCTCGAGGTACTGCAGGCTTTAGGTTTTGGCCGCAAATGGCGAGATTGGGTAGCTGCAATTCCCAGGACCTCATCTTCACGGATCTTGATCAACGGTCAACTGACGGAGACAATAAGACATGCGCGCGGGGTACGACAGGGAGATCCCCTATCGCCCCTACTTTTCATCCTTGCAATTGACCCTCTACAAAATTTGCTCAAGTTGGCAGCGAATCGAGGTATCCTCAGACCAGTCCTACCAGCAACAGCAAGACTAAGATGCTCGCTTTACGGAGATGATGCTAGGATATTTTTAAATGCAGATGTGGAAGAGCTGACAGCCCTTAGCCGAATATTGGATATTTTTGGAAGATGCTCAGGCCTAAAAATCAACATCTCCAAAACAGAAATTTACCCTATCAGATGCCACGATGACCTCTTGCAAGAGTTGCTGAATGTTTTCCCTGGGAAACTATCAACCTTCCCAGGAAAATACCTCAGGCTACTATTACACGTTAGACAATTAAGAAGGATTGAGATCCAGCCACTGATTGATAAAATAAGCAGTTGGCTTGCAGGATGGAAAGGCAAACTACTTTCCACGGACGGAAGGGAGACTCTGGTTAACTCTGTATTAACATCATAACCAATATATCACATGACAGTCTTTCCGGCTCAAAAGTGGCTAATTCGATGCATTGATAAACTTAGACGAAGTTTTCTCTGGAGAGGAAAAGAACCGGGATTTTGTAGCAGGGGGCACTGCCTGATCAAATGGCCAGTCACCTGTCTGCCAAAAAGCAAAGGAGGACTTGGTATCAAGGATCTGGAACGCTTCGCCAGAGCGCTAAGGCTTCGTTGGCTCTAGTTTAGATGGAAAAACAACGAAAGGGCTTGGACGGGGTTTGACCTGCCATGCGATAAAACTGATATCACACTATTCAATGCCTCAACGGTGGTCATAATAGGTAACGGTAAACTTGCAGACTTTTGGAGATCAAGTTGGGTAGAAGGACAAGCACCAAAAAGCATGGCACCGAACCTTTTCCAAATAGCAAGAAGAAAGAACACCTACGTCCACCGAGCCTTGACAAACAATTACTGGATCCGTTTTTGCACACCGGTGAACTCAGAAAAAGAAATCAGGGAGTTCGTAGCACTCTTCGAAGCAATACGTAGAATCAACAGAGATGAAGAAAGGGAAGATCAGATAATCTGGCGTTGGACTACTAATGGAGAATACACAAGAAGGAGCGCCTACCTGGTGCAATTTCACACTGTCTACTGTAAGATGAAGATTTGCCCGATATGAAAAGCGAAAGCTAAACCTAAATGTCGATTCTTTGCTTGGACACTGCTTCACAACAAAATTTTAACAGCAGATAACATGCTCAAGAAAGGGTAGCCATGAAATGCAACCTGTAGCCTTTGCAACGCGTCACAGGAAACACCAAGCCACCTCTGTAAAGATTGCCCTTTCGCTAGACAAGTATGGGGTCTCCTCTTAAGCTGGGGGAATTTGGAGCGGTGCCACAACCTGAGTTATAGTGGATCGGTTTACAAGTGGTGACGGAGGCTTTGAACCCAATTTGACAAAGAAAGACGACGAGATTTTGATGGCCTTCTCATTTACTTCTGGTGGAATCTTTGGCTAGAGAGAAACCAACACATTTTTCAGGGGATGGATAGAACGCCAGAACAGGTAGCCACAGTGATCAAGGATGTGGTTCTCACCCATGGTTTTGCCTTGTCTTGGAAGCCTGCGGATTAGTTTCATGGTGGTGTTGTTTCTTGCCTTTGTATCCATTTTTTCTCTGGGTGTCGCTTTGTTACCTTTTTTCCTAGTGGTCTAGTGTCTTTCCTAATTGTTTAGGAGTAGTGTACCTGTAATATTGGTCAGTGGTGATTATCTGTGAGGTTTTTTCACGGGTCCGGTTTTTTCCTTAAAAAACAGGACCCACCATCTTCTTTTGCCTCTTAATAAAATTCACAGCAACTCTCGTGTTGACGTTTCGAAAAAAAAAACTGTGCAATTTGAAGACCACATATGGTAAGTGCTTTTGTTCAAAAAGAAAATTACCTTTTCAATATTAGTATATCTCCCAACTCCGTTTACTCCAACAAAAGCAATGACATATGGCTTCCTACGCTCCTTAGTAGCATGGACATTTCTTAGAATGTCAATGGATCATCCTAGAGTTAGAATGCAAAGAAGAGCCTCCTCCATAGCTGTCTGCGGAAGTGATCATCAAAAGAAGGGTATGAAACCTTATTTGATTTCAATAGAATCAGGGTGAGCCTTTTATCAACAAAGGAGGAGGACGAGGAGGCTATGAGATATAAAGCTCCTTCACGTTCTACAAAAAAAATCTGAACAATTGAGTATAGTCTTGTGAAAGATCCAAGCCATTTCCCCTCAAGGCTAGCTGCTACAGATTCACATAACTTTTTGCAATGTCATCTGCCCGCACAGAGATGGCCAAACTTCTTCACTAAGACAGACAACAAGATCCGAAAGCAAAGAATCTGGTGATTAATTAAGTTTCAGAACAAAGTAATACATACCACATCCTTTGTCACCAGCCTATCTTTGAGAGCTCTTAGTGCAGATTGGAGATCAGACCTCTCCGGTACATTGTTACCTGCAACACTGACCGTGAATGAGATATTTCAAAGATAAGGAAAACTGAAAGAGGAAAGCTAAATGCCTCATCCTTCATTCCTACGAAGAGAACGCACATGACACATGGTTATACTTCGAGGAAAGGGAGGCTATTTTATTCTATTGACTATTATGAATACAAAGGAAATAGTACCACCAAAAATACTTCCTAACCTCATACATGGCATGACATTATGTTTCAGATTACATTCTTATGTTATTAATGATACAGCAATAGAAATGCAGTAATATATGCATGCAATACAATTCTAAGAACAAGGATTAACTGTATGACACTGTTTGCGGCAGGTGACTGTGCATATATCAGTTATGTGATTAAGCTCAGCGGACATGGCAAAGCATCCTACCACAGCAAGCCAAGACTTTAAAGTTTAAATAACCTACCATACAAGGTCTGAGTCTTTCCATACATTTCTTAATGGCTCTCTGAAGTTAAATCCATAGGCACATGGGGAACAACATACGTTATGAACCTCGACTCTCGTTTATTAAATAAATAAAGTGTAGAACCATCATCGTTAAACCAAGTAACCTGAGTATAGAGGTAGATCATTAGGCTTATGATATAAGATTGTGTCAAATGCAGTAACAAATACCTATGAAACATTGAGGACGGCCATCCTTTCTCTCATGAGACAGGTTAATGTTTGCCTCTTTTTCTTCTTCATCTTCCTCTTCCTACTCAACATTATACATCAAGCTCTCCCCATGGTTGACTGCCACAGCCTCCATTGCCCCGTCCCCTCTCTCATCAGCTTCAGTGAAATTCAGCTTCTTCTGTGAAGGTGAATCATCTTAAACCCTATTTTCCTTCACATTCCTTCTGCACCTCACCCTTAGAAATCTTCACAACTGCATTGCCACTGGCAGCATTCTTCTTCCGGCCCTTGAGCCGCCATTGCTGTAACTTATTTACATCGAAGGCCCCAGCTTCTGGGTCACCATTCTCTTTCCCTTTGACAACAAAATCATCACGAGCAGGTGAATTCTCCTCCTGAATAGCATTCTCCTGCCCCTTTAAGCCACCATCGCGCAAGTCATGTCCATCATCAGAATCCCCGTCATCGGAGTAGTCCTTCCCCAACGACCGGCCCTTCTTCTTGCCACCGCCCTGCGAGCCAGCATGAGCACCTGCCCTGGGCTTCTTCCGGGTGATCGCCGGCAGGCGGAAATGCGACGGCCTGCTTGGACCTCCTCATCCACTCGACGCGCGCCTCGGCCTGGAGATGGAGCTGCCGGAAGGCCCGGAACCTCCCACCAAACTCATATTAAGGCCGTTGTGGAAGGCCCGGTGGAGCTGCGAGCTATTGGCGAACCCGCCTCGGCGGCGCGCCCCGAAGGGAGGCAGGACCGGATCAGCGCATCGATCACAATCAGCGTGCCCCGAAGCGCCGGTATCGGAGAGCACGACCGACCACAGGACCAGACCGCCGTGTGAAGACGACATGGCGGACCCTGCCTGGGCCAGGACCGAGCACCAACAGGGCCCAGCCATACGAGCATCTGGGCCTGATTGTTTTTGTTTGGGTTCCGATTCTATATTATGGTCGGGGAAGTTGATTTTAAATTATAGATTTCGAAATGGTACTAGGTGAGTAATTACTTGAAACTTTCGGTGATATTTTCATATTTGTATTCTTTAGAATCCACATATAGAGCTAGATTATGAGAATCGATTTCTAGAATCGGGCTATTGTAGGGTCGAGGATGCGCCTAGAGGGGGGTGAATAGGCGTTTTACAAAATTCGATCGCTCACTAAACAATTCGCTCTAATCAACCCCTATGTCAAAACCTAATCAAATATATATGCGGAAGCGATAAATAGGTTTTGACAATTAAAGCCTAAATCAACTAGGCTCACTAGTGTACTAACTAAATTATGTCTCTAAACTAGAATTGCTAAATTGATCAATCAATTAACACTAAGCAATTTTAATTACAATCAAGCAATTGAACAATATACAATAAATGTAAATACTTGAAAGTAAAAGAGACAACCGATATTTTTCCGTGGTGTTCGGAGATTTGCTTGGTCTCCCTAGTCCACGCTTGAGGCAAGCCCACACTTGGACCGGCTCCGCTCGAGCACCGCCTCTTTCCACTAGTTGTGGTTTTTCACGCCGCGTAAGCTCAACCCGAACCTTCACAAACTTCGGGGCTTCTCACAACCTTGAGAGCTCACAAGACGACGCCACGCCGCCTAGAAGTCGGCAACCTCCAAGAGCAACAAGCCGCTCCTCCGCTTGAACTTCACCGAGCACAACGAATGCGCTCCCGGTGATCACCAAGTGCAACACATGCACAAGAGCCTCTCAAACCCACTCCTAATTACAACACATGCAATTAGTTCACTCTTTAGCTCAAGAACCAAATGTGAGTGTGCAACACATGCAACACTTCACCCAAACACTCAATAACACCAACAACATCTGCCCCAAGCCCCCCAAGGGGGTATTTATAGCCCCCCACAAGAAAACTAGCCGTTTGGGGGCAAAATGGGCGAAATCAGGAAAAATGCGGTCCAACCGGACCTTCCCCGGTCCGACCGACCCTCACAGGGCAACGGTCGGATTTTGGATCAGATTACGGCCCGGATCAAGACTCTACCGGCCAGATCGCTGCGGGCGTCGGTCAAGACGACCTCGGCCGTCGCCCGCCTTCAACCGAGCCGAAAACTCACGTTCGAAAAAAACAAGCGGAGCTAATCCGGTTGCACATGGCCGGCCGGTCCGACCGGACTGGGCGTCCAACCGCCCGGCCGGTCCGACGGACCGGTCGGTCCAACCGCCCATACAAAATCAGCAACAAAAAAACACTCATAACTTTTTACTCCGAACTCTGATTTGGGTGATTTTTGATTCTATGCGAAGCTTATCACGAGGGCTACAATCTCCACCTATTTTCATGATTTAAGCACCCATAGATATTTTTAAATATCACCAAAATCAACCTACAAAAACACATTTCGCAATCAACTCAAGATCTATTTGCAAAACGTATTAATCAAATCAAACCCGAGTCTATGAGATTAACCCCCCTAGCCATGTGAAGGTCAACACGAGACCCAGTCAACTTGTCAACACCCGTTGCAAGGCCTACTCACATGCTCTCGGGATTCCGGACTCATAACACTCGGTTTATTCGCACAACGAACTTGCAAATAACTTAATAAACACAATTTCATGCTTGAGCACTACTCTTTGCAACACATGCAAAAGTCTAGCTCCAAGCAATACCAAATCAAGAAGCATGAACTCTCTAATTGCAACACATGCAATTCTTTAGTTCCATGCAACACCAAATCAAACTCCAAACTTAACACCAAAACCAAATCAACCGTATGAGCTCTCTACTTGCAACACATGCAAGCCTCTAGCTCCATACAAACACACAAACATCAAATCATACTTGAGCTCTCTCCTTTTGCAACACATGCAAAACTTAGCTTCAAGCAACCACAAGATTTTGAAAGATTGTTTTGAACGAAACCAAAACATGAAGCTTCAACATTTGCAACACATGCAAAAGTGAACTTCACGCAAAAGCCAACGCATTAGCTTATCCTATTTGCAACATATGCAAATCAGAGCATTATGCGAAAACCAAATACATATGATCTTCCTCTTTGCAACACATGCAAATCAGAGCATAAACCAACAACAACCAAGTATAAGTTTAACTCATTCGCAACACATGCCAAATGGTTAACCCTCATGCAAAAACCAAATCAAACTATGATTTGAGCTTGAGTGAACGCGGATTGAGATCATCAACACATAATGAAGCTCAAGCTAGGGAACGACCCTTCTTAATAGTACGGCGATAAAAACTTAGACTCAAAGACTACAAAATCCTTAGCCTATCTAATTATACCTTCGCCGCCGCACGCAAGCAATCCCCTTTGGGGTCTTTATGATCATCACTTTGATACTCCCCCGGGATATCCACTCGACTCCTCTTCTTTATCATCTCATTCATCTTTGGACCTAACTCAATCACAACTCATAAAATAGTTAGTCCAAGATGCATGGTTGTCTCAATTATCTCTTGCACTCCATTAACACATAATGGATGCCTTTAGATCAATTGAGCACAACCTAAATCAATTGAAATGATTTAAGTGTGTCTTAAGTACAATAATGCAACACATGCTTCATTATACTTAAGAACTATTCATTTGTCGTCAATTAATCACGGAGCACCATCAACACATGATGAAGTGTTCGTTAATGATTAATAAGACAAATGAACTCAATTTAAATTATCATTTAAATTGATATGAGTATATATTAACTACACAAGTTTTCATATACTCATGTTGATGAAAAGTAATGATCCATTATATGTAAATTGTATGGAAATGATCATTACTCTAAATCATCAACTATAGAATACACCCCACATGTATATGTGCATAAATATGATTGACTTGGAGATAATATGCACATATTCAAATTGATCGTATTGGAGTATATCCTATATTACCATGAGTATACTTATAACTAGGCAATTCAAATATATACTCAAGGATTTAGTTTCTTTGTCTTGATCCTTATATGTGTCAATAAAGAATAGATCAATACAATGAAACTATCAAGTTAAACCACGAACTCCCCCTAAGTGTGTGCATCCATATAATATATGGATTGGGAAACATGATGCACATTTTGTGGTTAATATAACGGGGACATTCATATTTTAACTTGACTCCAAAGTATGCAACTAATACTAGAATGAATATGCAAACATACCTTGGGTTTTCCATTTTTCAATGCGATGAGACTAATCAAAGATATTCTAAATAAACAAGTTAGTCTCGATATAAGATTTGTCATTAATAACAAAATCACATTAATGGATAATCTCAATATTAGATTTGTCATTAACACCAAAACCATAACTAATGAAGGTTGAACTTACAGCTATTTATTTTTTATTCAGCTTTTGGAGCCATAATTTAGGATTCACAACAAAAACAAACATGCCCAAAAGTATAGATACATATAGATGCAAATATAAATTATTTATTACAAATTTGAGCTATAATATAAATCCATTGTTTTAGGAAATATCATATTGTTATAAGTCCATTAAGAAAATTAAAAGCGAAGTTATTGCAATTTTTTATTATACATATTTCTTAATGTTAAAAAGTGGACGTGTAGTTGTAGTTTATGACGTAACTAGCAGGGTAATCCATGCATTTGCACGGCTAGATTTTTTTTAATAGTTTGTAGTATCATTGATATAACTTATATGCTTGAGAATATATTAGCGTATTTTATAGACTATTTAGATTTTTAAGACATCGCAAACATTAGAAATGACAATAGAAGCTTGAAAAAAATCAATCTTAGGGATGCAATTGAAGTAAAATCTTTGATGGAAGAAAATCATTGAAAATAATTAGTTATTGTGGTTCTTAGAAATGTAGCAACTCTTCATCTTGCATAGATCATATAGCTATACACCCCTGTTTTTTCTTCATTAGTAATTCTTTTTTAAAATATATATAACACATGTACCTCTATTTAATCTGAAGTAATACGCTGATTATTTTACATGGTATTAAAGTACATTACTCATGTATACACTAATACATCATGGGCGATTTACATTGAACATATCTTTCTCACATGTTGGTTGTCCCGCATAACCATATGTCTTATATCTCTTATTGATCGTCTCACAACTTTTCTGCTTCAACCGCTAATAGTAAGCCTAATTTTCTATCGGTCCTTCTCAACTACTACCCTTTAATGCAATACTTTTTCGTATAACTATCTTCTATTTCTCTTCAATTATTATTAATGCTGAACGTGACAACGTCAACATGCAACGCATACATGTATAAGTATTGCTTATTGTAATCGGGGACACTCGTCATACTCTCACCAGTGGCCCCCAAAGCCTCTAGAGTAACGCCATCTTTACTCTGAGTTTTTTGCAATTTGTTTTGATTCAAACGAATTTATGTATGCATATACACATGCAAGATATTATACATGCTTGATTTATGATTGTCTCATATCGGTCACTTCTCTTATTCGATGTTTGCCAACTCAACAATGTTGCTTTCTCACTAACACAACGACCTCCTATCTTCTATGATGGTAGCATATCTGTTTTAGTCATTATCTAATAATATAAAGATTTTTTCCACCATCGTGTGTGATGTCATGTCTCTTAGCGATATCGATGGCATATTTCTAGCTACCCAATGGATATATATATCCTCTATATCTCATTTTCCATTCAAAACTTTATCTCCTCTCTAATAGGGCCTCCCATCATTAGGCTTTTTTTGCTACTAACTTGTTCAACAATGTTAAGGCACACCACTCATCATCACGATTTTTAGCTCCTTCGTCTTTGGCCTCTCTCTTTTATTTTATTTTTAATCCAAATTTCAGTTATTTTTGTTGAATTCAAACAGAAATCCAATAGCTAATGTTTCTTTAATTTTTATGCCAGATTATATTTATTTAGGGATTTTATTTACAAACTCATATGGAATTGAATTGGAATTGTTGCGCAACGTAAATTAGTATTTTTTGTTTGTATTCTAAATTATATTTGTGTGTTGTTAGATCATACATGACATAGATTTTTTTAATATAGTTTTAGGTTGGAATCGTATACAAATCCAATTAATATTTTGTTATTTCTTTTTATTTTGAATTTAAGCTATTTAGGATTTTACTTTAGAGTTCGTATGAAAATTAAATTGCTAATTTTATTTTTGTTTTTGTTCTAAATTTTATTTTTAGGTTAGTATTTGTATGCAAATTTAATTACTAATTTTTAATTGATTTTTGTTTTGAATTTTATTTTATTTTGATGTTTGTATGAAAATCAAATTTCATATGAACATCAAAATAAAAATAAAATTTAGAATATTTTTTATTTTGAAATTTAAAAAAATTATTTTGAATTTCAATTTTATTTTGATGTTCATGTGGAAATTAGATTATTAATTATATTCTATTTTTGTTCCAAATTTTTTATTGTACCTAGACTCTTTCTTTTAATCGTATGGAAATCAAATTTTTATTTTATTTTATTTTTATTGTGAATTTCAGTTATTTTTGTATTGCATATGACATAAACTCTTGTATTGTTGATGACACAAACTCTTTATGTTAATCTGGACCATTATAATCTGGACTTACCATGATCAACGGTGTAGATCTTTCTTTTTTTCCTGTGATTAATGTGAGAATTTCTAGCCTTGAGAGCGAACGTAGTACCTTCTTTTGCCTCTATTGTAATACTATAATAGATAGATAGAGGTACATATGGTCCAATGACAACAATTTTTTGTTAGATTTATATTATAAAAAGAAAGTAGTATTGAATAATAACTGTATGGGTGTATGTGTAGCATTACCACCAATGGGCAATTAAGAAAACAGAGCCTTCATTTCTGTCTCCAGCCTTAGAGTTAGCCCTCAATGCAACAACGTCTCTATCCAGATTCGTTTCCAATGCACGGCATGAAACTTTGGTTGTAATTACTTTGATCTACAGTCGCCTTTGACATTTTTTTTAATCGATTGTCATGTGTTGCTCGATATCATCATTGTTGGTGAAAATATCTGCTTCCTATACAGCAAAGAGAATATATATGGAACATTTTGCATGAATTTCATGCATTTAGTTATAATACCCATCCTATAAATGAAGCGGATGAAGTTGGTGTGGAGGAGAAAAATTAAGAATTCCATCCCTTTAAATCGAAAAATGTAAATGATTCAAAATACATGTTAAGCATGCATGGTGCATACAGTACACATTTTGTGTACGTACATATGCGTGCTGGGAACTTACGAGATGCATCCTTCCTAGGGATACCTAAATTACTGATGTCTCACAACGCAAATTGAAAGCTCTTTTTAATTCCACTAAAGCTATTCGCAGGTAGAAGCTAAGGATGTATTTGGCAGGGATTTAGCTTCTTCAGATTCGTGAATCTAGTGAAGCTGAAAATTCTACCTTCTCTAGATTCGTAAAGCTGAAGCTGTGAATACATTAAGGCCCCGTTTGGTACGGTTCCAGATTCTAGTTGAAACGGAAACGGTTCCGGATTCTTGGTAGAAACGTTTCAGGTAGAATCAGAATCCGGAGGAACGGGTTGCTAGCTGATTTGACCACGGCGTGTAAAAATCAAAAACGATTCGCTTTGAAACGTTCCGAGTCCTATTCCGTTTGGTTGGATTTATTTCAGATTCCAGGAGAAACAGTCCGGTTCCAAGTTGCCAAACGGGGCCTAAGAGTGTTTAGATAGATCATCTTGTTTACATTTTAGACCAAAAATATAAACTTAATTCACTTTATTTTATCCTACAAGATTTAGATTTTAGGAGAAGCTATAATTTAAAGCTCTACTAAACAGACCCTAAGTAGCAGCCAGTGTATCAAATACCTTGCAACAGCCAATTAGCTATAGATGCATGCAACTAGTTTTTCGCTCTGGCCAGGATGGGGTCACACGAGCAAATACCAAGAGATTGTTTGGCGTGCATCACATGTTTTTAGATAATAGAAGATAATATATCTCGGCCACTGCATCATAAGTGTGCATCACATATAAAGATGTTTTCTGCGATTTAACAGAAAATAGAAATACTTCATCTTAATATTGATCAATATGCGTTGAAAGCTAGAATCAAACTTTTTATTTACTCCCGCGGTGAATTCCTTACTTAAAGAAGGTAAATCACAGTATGCTGCATAGTGGCTCCATAAGTTAAACGATAGAATATTAAAATTAGCACCCGACGTGGTTCACAAAACCGTAAAAAATCGCTCGAAAACCGTGGTTTTCGATTTTACCGATCCGGTTCGAGATCCAAAACCGCTCGGTAAACCGTTCTAATTTTTAAAAAAATTAAAAATATTAAAATTTTTGAAAAAATTTATGTCAGCGGTTTTTCGTGAAAAACCGCTCAAAAACCGTTTTCGAAGACCATTCAATTGGACGGTTTGGTTTTTCGAGAAAACCAGCGGTTTTTCGCAAAAAAACGTGGTTTTCGATTTTTTGCAATTTTTTCAAATTTTTTAAAATTTTCAACTCTTTCAGTTTTTAACGGTTTTCGAGCGGTTTTTACGAAAACCGTACCACGAAAACCGGGTTCGGTTTTCATGGTACGGTTTTGTGAACCCTACCCGTCAGTCGATAGTGGCTCGGTTGAGACCTCGTTACCAGTGATATTAAAAAATAAATAAACTTACGCAATAAGACCTTACTGTACATATTCATATACGAATCACGTATACCTCCCATTCCTATGAAAGGGGTATCTTAAGGCCATCAACGGTGCAAGTTGGAGCTAAATTCAGATGCAGCTAGGCCAT
Organism: Guadua angustifolia; assembly: GCA_036346375.1. Classification (NCBI taxonomy): domain Eukaryota; kingdom Viridiplantae; phylum Streptophyta; class Magnoliopsida; order Poales; family Poaceae; genus Guadua; species Guadua angustifolia. The sequence continues at coordinate 20,176,965 of CM070518.1, read as the reverse complement.
GTTATGTGCAGGTTAAAGTAAAAGCAGATGTATATACTGGTAGACATGCCATGAACAAGGTATTGGGTGGGGGATCACATATAAGATAGTTCACTCACTCCATGCATGCACTGTCTTAATTTTGATCAATTTGCATTGAAGGATAGAATCGTATTTTTGATTTCTTCCTGCTGTGAATTCTCCAATCAACCAGATGCATGTGTATCTTTGTCTTGCTTAAGGAAAGGTAAAGTACTGCGTTGTGGCTCCAATAGTGCAATGAATATCTATATCTATATATATCCCACAATAATCATAAATTCTATAAATTCTCACATTAATCGAAAGAAAAATAAATGGATCTCAACCATTTATTTTGGTAGGACTAGATTATAACGGTGCAGATTAATCATATATAACAAAAAATTATTTTTCAATCATTGGAAGTAGAGTTGTATATCAAAGAAATAATCTCCACCACTTATTTTGGTGGAGCCAAATTATAACAATGCAGATTAATTATATATAAATAGAGTTATATAAAAATACAATTGTATTTAAATCATTGGAAGTAAAGTTGTACATTAAAGATAATTGTATCATAATATTTAGATGCGTGGTTATGCGGGCACGTCTGCTAGTTAAAATTTACATTTTGGTGATGATGCTTTGAGCAGACCAAACCGACACTAGTTTCGATAATAATAATAATAATAATAATAATAATAATAATAATAATAAAAATCAATCCAGAGCGAACTACATCAAAATCCTCTGACATCACATCCTGGCGGTGAATTGTGGTTTACAAGCAAGGTTTTGTTCCTATCGTACCTCGCTGCCCGCTTCACTTGTGAATTTTGAAACAGAACAGCCAGTTTGAGGCTTGGTAAGTAAACATCAGAGGAATTCAGAGGTAATAACCCATAATTGAGGGTGGAATAAACGATTCCAATTCCAGAGACAGCCAAACACCCTCACCCATGGACGATGAAGCAGAGGTTGACAACACATGGTAAGGTGACGAGCTTGAACAAGATCCAACGAGAACATTATTTCATTATTCATTCAGAGACCACGATACATCAACGTCTGTTTCTGAAAATCCGAAGCATGTATTTACAGCTTCTACTCAATCGCTTCTCCTCCAGCAAGAAAGGCAGAGGCTCTGATCTGATCACTTCACTCTAGTCCCAGCACTGCGGCCTTGAACCTCCTCACCAGTTCCTTCCTGCACCGAATCATCAGACCACATCGATCAAACTCTTAGAACAATCAACCAATCTCATGGCACATTTGCAAATGTAACAGCACAATGAAGTTTGTAGATTGTAAATTCTCGTACCGCAGGAGCTGCCTGTCGAAGGAGGAAGCGGAGAGCAAGCCTCTGTTCTCCTCGGCTCTTCTGATGAGGTAGGGGATGATGTGCTCCACGGGCCCGTAAGGCAGGTACTTGCTGACCTGGAACCCGGCGTTGCGGAGGCCGAGGGACAGCCCGTCCGCCATGCCCATCAGCTGCGCGAACTGCAGGTTCCGGCCTCCCTTGCAGATCCCCAGCTCCTGCGCTCTCGCCGCCGCGAGTTGCCCTGCGCGCGATTACGCTCTTCAGGCGTTGCAAGAAAGTAAGCGCCTGAAATTTTTTTGTTCCTCTTCTCCTTACCTGACTCGACGTTGTGGGTGGCGAGAATGACAGAGGCGGAGCCCCGGCCAACGCGTTCGAGCAGGAAGGCGGCGCAGCCGTTGTAGCAGTCGTGGGTGTCCTGAATGCTGCCGTGGATGGGCGACGGCGCGCCGAGGGACGCCCTTGCGAGGTACGCGCCGCGGACCACCTTGAGCGCGAGGCACACGCGCTCCGTCTCGGCCGCTCGCGCCATGGCCTCCAGCCTGTCGCGTGCGTCCCGGAGGTACGCCTGGATGGTGCCGTGCACGATGGGCCGCCCCCCGCCGTTGAACGCGAGCACGCCCGCGAACGTGAAGTAGTCGACGGCCGGCTGCACCGCCGCGTACTCGGCGTCCACCAGCAGCGGGATGTCGCACTCCCCGCACCGCTCGCCGATCACCAGCAGCCGCTCGTGCGCGAGCTGGAGCTCCCGCTCCTCCTCCGCCGTCAGCGGCGGCGGCTCCGATGCGGTGAGGTACAGCGGGCTGGAGTCGGACAGTATGGGAAAGGAGTGCGCCTTCCATGGCAGGTGCACCGACGGGTGCTTCCGCTGCCACCGCAGCAGGTCGCTGGACTTCTCCAGCAGCGCGATCGGACAAAGCGCCGTGATCTTGATGCACACGCTTGCCTGCACGCAGCGCAAAGAATAGCAAGTAAACTAATTCAGCTCGACTACAGCAGTATTAAAGTACTTCTGATAAAAATATCGTACGATTTAATTTTTTTTATTTTCTAATTTAGTTCTCGTACTGTAGTGATCACAGATCACAAATGTCTAAATAAAGACTTTTTTTTTATGGTATTAGTAGGGCTTTGACGTCAAGCTTTGAAACGGAAACTTGCGGCGAAGGTAAGGGCAAGCTCGACAGGCTATATGGGGAAGAAGACGATGACGAGCATATTGGAATCGGGTGGCTAGTTTTCAGGGCCCACGAGCAGTGACATCCGTACGATCCACTGGCAGCTTACTACCAGAAGATTCCCAAGGAATCCGCTGGTCCACACGCGCGCGCAGACACCTCCCGGAGCTTCCGATTCCGTCCAACGTGGCACCCTCCCGGCCGGAACCACCGCCTCGCACGCGACAGCGAGGAATGAGAGACGTGGAGGGGGTAGGCGACGGCGACTCACCGAGCCCCGGGGCAGCGACGCCGCGACGTCGACGGCGGCGAGGAAGCCGGCGGCATTGCGGTCGCAGGCGCCGCCGTCCTCGGCGTCCTCGATGCCGTAGTCCAGGATCCCACCCATGCCGCCTCGCCAGAGGCGCCGCACCACGGCGGCGGCCTCGTCGGCAGTCTCGCCGGCACAGAAGTTCCGGTACGCGGTGGCCCTCGCCGCGGCCCGGCCCAGCGCGCTCCCCGCCACCACCGGCGACCGCAGAGCCGCGGTGGCCGCGTCCACCAGCGGGCCCACCGACAGCGCCTGTAGCGCCACAAGCGTGCGCGCCAGCGCCGCCGACGGCTCCCCGGCGAACAGCCTCCCGGTGTCCTCGAACTCCAATGCCTGCTGCTGCGCCTGCACAGACGGTACCGCCTCGGCGCCGGCGGCCGCGACGGCCGCTTCGGGAAGCCTGGCAGCGGCGGCGAAGGAGGACAGCGCGCGCTTCGGGATGCGGGAGGCGATGGCCATGGAAGGTCGAACGGCACGCAAGAATGCTTCGCTTCAAATCAACTAATCAACGAGGAGGAGAAATCAACCAGCTCGATCCGCAGCTTAGAAAAAGAAGAAAAGCAGAGCTTAAAGTTGTGCTGGTGCTGTTGGTTGCGGAGGAGGTGGTTGAGGTGAATCCAAGATTGGAGGAAGCTAGCAGAGGCGGTGCGGTTTTTGGTTCTTTATTTATAGCAAGCCAGTGTCGCGAATTCAAGAGCTATTTTGGTACCATAAAAATTCAATAGAGCGCGCGCGTATGATAAGAACCAGAAATTACTTGTCCTTCCAAATTTATTTGGTGTATTTTTAATAGTCTCCTACGTAAGTATAGGATGTTTCTCATATTATAATACAAAATTAGTATAATGTTCACTCCACATCTCTAAGAGTATGTATAATAGTATGTCTTTAAATATGTTCTCTAAGGATTTCAACTTACTTATAGACAACTCTAAAATTATTCTTCTAACTATTTTATATTATTTTCATCGCATTGTTTCTGCTCACACTCCATCATTTTTTATATTGGTTTGCGTGATCAGATTGTCTCTTGCATAAGAGATAGCACATCCTCTTTCCTTACCTCCTCTCTTTTACACATAGGATTTTGCTGATATTGTATAATTAAGAGACATTTGCAGTGACACTATTGGAGATGCCCTAATAAACATCTATCTTTACTTTGTATTATCTATATACGTGCATTGAATTTAGTGTTTAGTGATAATAATTAGAGGTAATTTAGTTATTTTCAGTAATTTCTTGGTGTATGTGCCAAAAAGAAATATGCTTTGCAAATTTGGATGGAGTAAGTAACAGGGAGGAAGGATTGCTTCGCCGTAGAGGGGGTGCAACTTGATGGGAGGTCGTCACGAGATCCAAGCGGATTCTGCTGACTCTGTTGGGCGATTATTTGCTCAGAATATTTCACTGACTTGGATCTTGTGCAAGGTTTGAAATTTCATTTTCGGATCACATCTCGGAGTGGCCGAAATCTGAAATTTTGGCAACATTTGGTAAATTTGAAAACTAGAAAAAATGGAACTTCGGCCGAAATCACCGAAATTTTGATGAAATTTGCCAATGCTTTGATCTACTGAATTACTGTAGTAAGGTAAGGTTTAAGTTACTGAATTACTTTGATCTCTTGAATTACTGTAGTAAGGCAAGTTTCCAATGCTTTGATCTCCTGAATACTGTAGTAAGGTGAGGTTTAAGTTATGTTTTATCCCCAGAGTAGACGAGATGAACATAAGATGATACTTTGGCCGAAATTACTGAGATTTCGCTGAAATTTGCTAAAATCACTATAACAACACTAATTTTCAATTTTTTCATTCCATCGTGATTTTAAATCTCGTCGCCCAACCGAAATATAAAATTTCACCGAGATTTTTCAAAATTTCAATGAAATTTTGAACCTCGATCCTGCATGGTGGGATGAATATTCACTTCTCCCCTTACCTTTCTTGCACACCACTGAATTACCACGAGCTCTCGACGTCCTGCCAGCCTCTCGCGCCCTAACTTCACGGCATCTCGGTCTTCCGCGCTCTAATGGCGCAGCAGGCGACACTTCCATGGTGGAAGAAGGAGGGCTAGATTTGCATATTTTGTCTGAATGGAGATATTTTTATAAAAAAGAAAAAAAAAGAGAAGAAGGCTAGAATACTGTTCTGATTATTCACTCCTCCCTTTACCTTCTGGCACGCCACTCAATTACCGCGAGCTCTCGTCAATAACATTGGGGCTGTTTGGTTTGAGATCAAATTTGCCAAATCAAACCTTACCAAAAATTAGCATGCCAAAAATTTTGTCACCAAATTGGTTGCCAACATTTGACCAACAATTGACAAGAAAATGAATTAGGGGTGCCAATGAAGAAGAGAATCTAGCCAAATTTGGTTGCAAACCAAATGCTTGCCAAATTTGATCAACACTACTAAAATTTGGTAAAACAAACATCGGTAACAATTGGAAGCAAATCAAACAGCCCCAAAGTCCAATCGACGAATTCACATTAACCAACCGTCTCACTTTTCTGTGAGAATTTGTCCCGTACAATGATTTTATCAGCGCTTTTTAACCGCACAATCGCCTGTCACATGCCTACTTACAGGCTCGCGGCTGCTGCCGTGCCGCCCTGGGAGATGAAGGCGACTGGCGGGCGTGCGGCCAGCGGAGGCATGGACCCGCCGACGGCAGTTGGGTTCGATCGCGACGTCGACGGCTTGAATTCAACCAGTACGTACGTCGACAGCCACAGAGACGGCTCCAACAAAACGACGGCGCTCGTCTATCGCGAGGCTGTACCGTCGATCGACCGTGCCGGCCGGTATACTTTCTCATCACGATCAGGGTGCCATGCGTGCAGGTAGGGAAGCATGAGCAGAAAAGACAAAACGGATAATATGCTGGCTGGCTAAGCTGAGCTGTTGCTGCATCGTCAGACGTCGACCGATCGAGATCGAGCTTGGCTGACACCGACATGCCCATCAACCAATAATTTCGGTCCCAACGTAATCGTCAAAACTTCTGCATAAACCTGGATGTATAGTACCATATCCTTCCTAGTTCATATCCTCCATGTGAGCTAGCAGCAATCTTTACTGTATAAAATAAGAGTTTTTTCTCACGTCACTTCATCAAAATTATCTACCTTTACCACTATTATTTAATTATTCACCTTTGTCACTGTTAGTGCTCTTAATTACTCACCTTTGCCAATGCTCTTTAATTACCCACCTTTGCCACTGTTAGTGCTCTTTGCAAATAAATTTTTTATCGTAAATTGAGTTTTCGTTGTAACGCACGGGCACATAACTAATAATAAAGAAACCATGACTTAGTAATAAAGAAACCGCAGTATCTTGTCTTGGCGAATTGGCGATGTTGCTAGCAAGCTACACGCCGCTAGCTAATCTGCCTGCAGGCTGCAGCAGCGTACGTGCGTGGCCGCTTGCGTTGGCATGCATGCAGCATGCGCCCTACGCGACATTGTTGGCTTGTTGCTGCCGTTGGCTAATCCACCCGGGCAACAATTCAAACGAAAGATCTCGTCTTGATCTTCTCGTCAGTAGTTATATATACAGTTTTTACCGTCCTTTATCACTAAATTACCACTAAAATTTTATACCTCTTGATATCTTTAACTTTTAAGCTTTTGGTATCACTTGGCAGGGTTTCAAAGATAGACAAAAATCGCTCGAAAATCATGATTTTCAATCGTATTGGTCCGTCTCGAGATTTGGAACCGGTCAGTAAACTGGTTCAATTGAAATTTAAATTTAAAAAATTCAGAAAAAATTACCCAAAATTTTCCTAAAATTAGTATTAATAGATTTTTGACATTTGGCATGAAATTTTTTGAAAAGCCGAATTTGTGATACGTTTTTGAGAAAATCTAAATATAGATGATAGAAAAGAAAAAAATAAAAACTTTCATATATATGGATATACATATACATTCTATTTGTACATTTTAGATGCAATAATATAATTTTTGGTTCATGGTATTGATCCGGGATGTTTTTATAGAATCAGTATTATGTCTTTGTTTGTAAGAAATGAATGGGATAAAATAGCTGGGTTATTTTTTTAATATAAATATGGTACCAGATGTGATAAAAGAATTGGTTGTTATTAATACTATAAAGTGATCGTTAATATTCAACAATATCAAGTAGAGCTGTAACTAAAAAGTGGTTATTAATACTAGAAACACTACTGCACATGTCCACATCATAGACGGTTCACAAACCACGTTACAGACGGTTTTGTGAATCGTCTGTATCCAAGTGTCAATGATGACAAAGAGTCATTGTAGACAGTTTTCCAACTGTCTGTGAAAAAACTCATCACAGACGGTTCTAAATTGGAACCGTCTGTGATGCGGTATCATCTCAGACAGTTTCACTCAGGATCGATCAATAGCATTCTACATCCCCTCCTCGATCGATCAATAGCATTCCACATCCCCTCCTCGATCAATTGATCGTTAATTGCAATTGCCTCCAACGCCGCCATGAGCAACAAAAAACACATCTCCTCTGTTGGCTCAGCCGCCTAGCCTTCAGCGACTGCTCCACCACCGCCACTACCTTATCCTCCAGTACCACTGACTAACCCTCCGCCACCGTCTTCGCCTCTGAGATCCCTGTGGCAATGGCTGCGGTGTCACGCTAACGCCATATCATTGAATCCGCCGGCCAATTCATCGCTCACCGCCTCGGGCATTACCGCTCCCTCCGCCTCAAGCGTCGTTGTTGGGCAAAAGCATCTGCCGCCAACATCCTCCTCCTCCTCCAACGATAGCTACGACTTGTCGGAGGGCTATCATGATGGCTGGGAGCTGGAGGATGACCCAAACAGAGCCAGTTCGAGCGAGGACCTTGACGGTCGCAGCGATGACTTCGGCAACGACGAGGACTAGATCGACTAAGTAGTATTTCCCAATAGTCTTTCCCATCCAAAACTTTTGGAGGGAAATTTGTGTGTGTGTGTGTATGATGTTTCATTTTACTGTTCTGAACAAGTCACAGACGATTTGTGGATAAAACTGTCTGTGATATTTTCTCATCATAGGCGGTTTTATCCACAAACCATCTGTGAAATTCTCACTTTCATCACAGACGGTTTGTGGATAAAACTGTCTGTGATGATCCGACATCACAAACAGTTTTCATAAAAAACAATCAGTGATGACGTGTCTAATATAACATCTTTTGTAGTAGTGAAAAGTGGTCGTTGTTTCTTCATACTTAATTATAGCACACTATCCCGTTGTTAAAAAAAATTGTATCCATTGTTAAAAAAAATTGTATGTGGTTATTAGTACTATTAACCGTGGAGTCTTTAATGATGGCTAACGACCTTTAACGATGTGTTGAATGCTGCCAACTTGAGCCCCTGGGAATGTCGGGAGAAGGAATGCTCTGTGCGTGTGATGTCCTAGCTTGCGGTGTGAGGCGTATGTCAACCACATACGGCGGAGGACCAGGCATGGACCTGTACTACGTTGTTCTCTCTAGGCCTCCAGCATGACGTAAGGTAGAAGATGCGCAACGTCTTGTCTTGAAGATGCTGCAACGCCCCTCTTAAGTAGTCCATACCCTTAAGTCCATAACGACCTCCAACCTGTCCTCTAGGCCAACTCCGGACCTAATTGAGGTGACCTCATAGCCTCTCTAGTGAGGTTGCTTTGCGCATACAATAAAAGGCTTGTTAGCTGTGATTTATAGGAACAAAAATTGTACTTGCGACATTAATGAAGACTACCTCCTCTGCTTCTCACTCTTCCTCTTCCTCCCTTTCTTTTTCTTCTTCATCCTCCTCCTCCTTCCCTTCTTCTTTCCTTCCTACCCTCTTTCTTATCTTCTTCCTTCTCTTCTCCTTCCCCCTCCCCCTATTTTTTCTCCTTTGGCATCGAAATTCGAACGGTTTGCTAGCCATTTTGACCAGCAGCCGCTCAGCTCCCTATTTACCATGGCTAGGCTCTGTTGCCATTTGAAATAGCGACAGAGACTGTAACCATTGGTGATAGCTCTCTATTGACATTTCAAACAGCGACAAAACTATCGCCATTTCAAATGGCTATAGAGGTATATTTCTTTTATTTTTAATTTTGGCATAATATTTATACAACTGTTTTTTTAATATATTATTAAAAAAATTCACTCTTATAGTAGGGTGAATTCGTGCGCTGGCTAAGCCACATCGTCGGATTTGAAAAAAAACTTTGTGGTTCTTTGAATTTGTTGTCAACTCCTAAACGCACATTTTGCTGATAGGTTTTTGTGTGTTTGAAAAATTGCAGTCGAACTCAGAATTATGCTTAGCGCGGGACCAAAATTCACTGGCGCGGCGTAACGTGTGACTCTGCCTGCTATGGCTTATGCTCGATCACCACAAGTATGACCTTGTTGAATTCAGCTTTGTTCACCAAGTTCATGACTGGCACACTGACAGGTGAAGTGCAAATACCGACTATGGGACGATGGATCAATCTAGTTTTTAGTCAAACCACTCGCAAATTAGAGCATCTCCAACGTGTGAATTAGCCAGTATCAAGGGAGGAGGGGAGGGCGTAGAAGCGGTACCAAATATTAATTGCACCACTCAGTACCAATAAAAAGATTCCTAGAACCAGCACCAAGCGCTAGTATCGGCACCAAGGCAATAAAAAATTTGATGGGACCACTTGTCAGCATTGATGGCACCGTCGCCCGGCACGCCGTCCTCCATCGCCGGCCGGCCGAGGACGAGGATGCTGTTCCGTCACAGCAGCACCAAGGGGAGCCGTCGCCTGGGCTGGTATCAGGCACCGCAGCTGGAACAATGTAGCCGCACTGTCGAGGCACCGTCGCTGGATCAAGGTAGCTGCATCGTCCACGCCGTCGGATCTAGGAGAGGAGGAAGCCATGCCGTCGCCAGCGACAACAAGGATGGCTGGATCCGGCGATGGTGACAACGAAGGAGCACAAAGGTTCAGCAGTGCTGGTCGAATAGGCAGCTCATACCGGCTCGCCTCCGTCGCCAGTTGTATCACTCCTCGTCTGCGGTCGGCGTTGTACCACTAGTGAGATCCGCGTGTTTAGGGTTAAGAAAATGACCGTACTTGATTGACCTGGGTGATGGGACCTCCTCATCCTCGGTCGATTGTTTGGTCCCCAAACCATGGTAACCGCTTTCGTTCTTTAGTCCTTCGGGTTGCATGCTCTGCTGTCCATCATGCCTCCTCTTCGCCTAGCAATTCTTTCTTTCTTTCTTTTGGTGGTTTTCGAGCGATTCTCCTTCCGTCTGGATGTCCCCTCTGTTGCTCAAACGTTACATTCGATTTTGGGGGGTGCTCCAGCTGGTTTTCATGTTCTTCAGGCTTTGAGTACTCACTTTCGATTCTCAGTAGCCTCTAAAAAAGTTGCTTTCCTGGTTTTGAGTCTCAAGAGAGTTGTCTCCAGTTCCTTTGATGCTTCGTTCTTTCTATGGAGGGATGGTGGTCCAAATTGGCAAAAAGATTATGATTCTTGGCTTGAGGAGGAGAACAGTTATTGGTCTTCTATTAATCACAAATCTCGTAAGAAAAGTTTTACTCAGCAATGTCCTCCTGCTCAATCACATGATTTGCTTCCTTTGGACTTGGATTCCGGAGACCCTCGCCCCTCTATTACGATTTGTTCTCTTGACTTTTTCATTGGTAAGGTGTTCCAAGATGAAATCTGGTGAAAGTTCAATTCCAGGGTTCAGCAAGCTGATCATTCTTCAAAAGGATCATTCTTCCTTCTAGCTTATTTTTGAGGACATTCTTTTCAATTAGATGATCTATCAGCTGGAATTGCCCTCAGTTCTATTCTGGGAGGAAATCCGAAAGGTTTTCATGTCATCAGGATTGTCAACAAACATTTTCGCTTCTCAGTTGCTAACAGGCAGGTTGGCCAACATCTTTGTTCCTTGAAAAGGATTATTACTCAGCATGTTGATGTTTATTTTTATCCTTGGAGAGATTTTGACCCCTTATGGAGAATAGACAAAGAAAAGTTTGTTCAGTCTTCGAAGTTTTTCATTGAGCAAATCATGTCTGGCCCTTTACATCTTCAGCGAAAAGCAATCATCAAAAAGAAAGTTGCTTTCTTGGATGAACAACTCTCTTTTGATCAGCAGCTTAAAAGGGTTGGTAATGACTATAATATGGTTCCCCAGGGTAAAGAACGTTATCTTCGTTCCCTGTTGGGCAAATCAATTGCCCTATTTTAACTCCATCGAGTGGGTCTCATTTCTCCTATCAGATTGGGATTCAATCTACTGTCAAGAAGATTAGAAGTCACTTTGTTTTGGATAACTGCAACTATGGTTCTAATTCTAATCAAAATTTTCCTCTGAATTCAAATTCTTCAGTCAATGGTATGATCTCTTCTCAGAATGCCTCTAAGATCTTGGCATGTCCCAAGACCAATAGAGTGGAAAAGGTGGATATTTTGCAGACTGCTGGCAACAGAGAACCTCTAGGGAATTGGCCCTCTGTGCCTGGCTCCCGCCAATTGCCTGGAGATCTCCCTAGATCTTCGCCTAGTTGCTCTCACTGTCTTGGATGGGCCCATAAGGCTCTCTCTTGCACTAGGCCCATCAGGTGTTCTTTTTGTTTCAACTATGGCCATCCGATGGAGGTCTATTTTAAGAAAAGAAATTCTCAATGGCAGAGATGGCGGGTGAAATACCAGTCTTCGGATCCTAAGAAAATATATCCGTCGCTGGTTCATGAAGTCCACAAGACCTTGCCCATTCCACCCATTATCCCGCTTACTCTACAACAAGCCTCTTCAGCTTCTCCCCGGGTTAAAGATCCTAACTCTTCGTCGCTCTTCTCAGTGTGCCCCGAACTCTGCGAGATTGCTCATATGGCCAATTTCCCCATTGACCCTGCTAGATTTCTTCCTCAAGATGTTCCAGTTGACAATGGGGGCCGTTGCGGGTAACAAGAAGGATTGCTCATATCAGTGGAAATCCTCTGAGGGAGCATGATGAATGGGTTATAGCGGTTGATCGGGACGGTGATTTGGATACAGCGGATTATGATGAATTTCTATTTCAGGTCAGAAACTACATTGAGACTGAATTTCATTTTCGGGTTCTCAGATGTTGTTGATGCGCTCATGGGATTGGGCTACTTCAACTTTCTAGTTTGTTCAATCGAGATCGTCTCATCAGTATCGGTGATCATTTTATCGGTGGGATTAGGGTTCACTTCCTTCTTCATGACCAAGATATCAATGCAAGAAATGCCCCATACTCCAGGCTAGGGTGGTTTATGTTACTCGGCTTTCCCTTGGACCTAAGGTCTTCTAGCTTTTTAGACCAAGTTTGCGCCACCTTTGGGAGATTAGTCAGTTGGCGATTAGACTCTAGATCTCTCTCACATATCTTGGTTCAATGTTTCTTTGATTCTCCTGAAGATATCCCCAGAAGCTTGGTGGTTCGGGTTGGTTCTGGCCCGAATGGAGCTGCTTTATCTTGGACTGTCCCGATAGTTATTCTTATCCATGAGCTAGCTGATGGTAATCTTTTACCTAAAGAGGATGCCCCAATTCCGGATGGTGGTAACCCACACCCTTTACCTCTCGAAGATCAGCCTCCTCATGTCTTGGAGCATCATGTTCCTGGTCAGCTTATACCAAATCAAGGGGATCCCATCTGGGACGTGGCTGTTCAGAATGAAGCTAATCATGCGCATGACGGTCAGAATTGGTTCAATGTTAATAACAATGAGGCTTTAAACCAAAACAATCCTGAAATAGTTCTTGGCCCCCAGGCTCAACAGCAGCATGAAGAAATATTAGACTTGGATTTCCCTGATGAAGAAACAACGGATTCTGATTTGATTCCCTTTGATCCTAAGATGGACTTAATGACATCCAAATGTGATGAGAATAAGGTTGCCAACCAGATGATTGCTATTCCTATGATGACTGAATTGTATATCTCTGATATATCTAAGTCAAGTTGTCTTCTCAGGATATATGGCAGAAATGGAATGGAAATTTACTGTTTCAGAATCTCTGTTCCCAATGGTTGTTCTCTGAATCAAGTTGTGAGATCATTTGACTTGACAAAGCTTTTCAGAATACCTCTCACTTTCCCAAGAACTCTTTGTCCAAATTTCAGAATGAGTTTGCAACAAATTGAATGGTTGGTTCTTCGCCTATGACATTCTCAACGACAGGTTCTGCGTTTACGTCATTCCCAAGGCTCCCTCAACATGGGAAATGTTAACTATCTTCCTACAGCTGCTAAATTTTCTCCACCGGATATTCATAACAGAATCTCGGTGGTTTATGAATGGAAAAGGAAACTGGTTGAGGTCTTTAATTCTTTCTCCATGAATGACCAGATTGTCTCCACCTGGGTGGATGTCCCAATTCATAATCTTGTCTCATCCAATTGCAGGAGGAGCAAGAGACTAGAGGACAAGTACAAGGGCCTCAAACAATCAAGCGTCTCTTCATTACTCAGCAAGAAGAAGAAAATGCAGAACAAAGCTTCCACCTCAATTCGAAACTCTGGTGATAATTCAAGTCCTTACTATGACAAACTATCCAACCATCAAGCTTTACAATAATTCCCAACTATTTCAGAAGTTAACTCTCTTACCAATAATACTCCTATGATTTCTTTAACTACTATTCAGAGGCTTGGAGTTGACAAGTGTGGGCTTACCCCTGAGGAGGTGGCCGTGGAGAAGCTCCTAGAGGAAGATGAATCATGATGATGCGCTGTGTCAGTCTTTTTGTTGGCCTTAGAAGGGGTTCCCCCTGTCTGAGTTGCCCTTTTGTAATAGAATATACCTTTCATTCTGGGATATCTTAGTTGGGTCAGGTGGAAAGCCATTCTGTGCTGGTTTTACTATTTACATTACTTCTGGTAGTCTGTTTGGATCTATCCTGGGATCATTTTGGCCTCCTATAACTGAATTATTGTTATGGCCCCTCATGAGTAATCTAGTGCTATATTGGATGGCTGTTTATCGCATTCTGTTAATCCCACTTTCTATGCATCTCACTATCAGAAGTTTTTAGAGTCAGGGAAGCTATTTCCCTTCCGATAGTTCTTGGTTATGGGTTGACCCCTCACTTCCTTCGTTGTTACAATTTCTTCCCATGGTTTTTACAACTGATTCTCTCAACAATGGCACATAATAATTCCCACAGAAATTGGATTGTGCTTAATTGGAATGTCAGAGGCCTCCATGACTCTAATAAATATAATCTCCTCAGGGCTAAGATCCAGGACGCTGGCTGTTCGATTATTTCCATTCAAGAAACCAAAAGACCCTTTTTTAATCACTTGATCCTCAAGAGTTTTGCACCTAAGAGATTTAATCAGTTTGCCTTTTCTCCTTCTAATGGAGATTCTGGGGGTATTCCTATTGCTTGGATGGGCTCTATGCATTCGGGGCAAGTGATTTTCAATTCTTCTTTTGCCTTGTCTGTCAAATTCACTTCTAAATTCAATGGCAAAGATTGGACCTTAATCTCTGTTTATGGTCCTTGTTCCGGTCAGGACAAATATGCTTTCTTAAACTGGCTTTCCAATCTTGACATCCCGGATGACGAAGACCTTATTCTCATAGGAGACTTTAATCTTTATAGGTCCTCCTAGGATAGGAACAAAGTTGGAGGGAGGTTCTATGATGCGCAGATTTTTGATGACATTATTAATTCCATTGGTCTGATTGAGATTCCTCTTAAGGGAAGGAGATTCACTTGGAGTAATATGCAGAATAATCCGTTGCTGGAACAACTTGATTGGTGCTTCACTTCCGTGCACTGGACGCAATCATTCCCTGGTACTCTTTGGCTTCCGCTTGCCAGAACCATGTCTAATCATGTCCCTTGTGTCGCTCAAATTAGGACTAATATCCCAAAGACAACCATCTTTAGATTTGAGAATCTCTGGCTGGATCATGTGGACTTTCTCAAGTCGGTTGACGAGTCCTGGACGCAGACTACTAAGGATTGCGCTTGTGTGGCCACTCAGATCAAAACTAAATTTCATCGTCTTCAGCTTCAGCTTCAAAGATGGAAAACTAATATGTCAATGATCAAAAGTCATATATCTTACTGTAATTTTTCCATTACAGTCCTTGACAGGATTGAAGAATTTAGATCTTTGCACACCCAAGAAAGAAATTTCCGTAAGATCCTCAAAGGTCATCTTATCCAACTTTTAGCTACTCAGAATACTTACTGGAAGAATCGGTGTACCATTCGTTGGATAAAGCTAGGGGATGAAAATACTAAATTCTTCTATGCTAAAGCCACTGAACGCTTCAGACACAACATTATCACCTCTTTATCCATGGATAATGGTGATATCCTTTATGATCATGAAGCTAAAGCCAATTTGCTCTTCAACACATTCTTTGATAGGATGGGTCATTCTGAAAGTCCTCCTATGATTTTTGACTTGGCTAACTTGGTGCACCAAATTCACTGTCTTGACTGGCTTTCTTCCCCTTTCTCTAACCAAGAGATTGATAATGTAGTGGCCCATTTTCATCCTGACAGTGCTCCGGGTCTTGATGGCTTCAATGGTCAATTCTTCAAAAAGTGCTGGCATATTATCAAGGAAGACATCTACCGGATGTGTTCTGATTTTCAGGATGGTCATCTGTACCTCCCAACCATCAACCGATCCTTCATTGTCCTTATTCCAAAAACCAACAATCCTGAATCTCCCAATGACTTCCGTCCGATTTCTCTGCTCAATTTGAGTGTCAAGATTATCACTAAGCTGCTGGCAACTAGGTTGAACTCTGTTATAACTTATGTTGTTCATAAGAATCAATATGGTTTTATTAAAGGAAGATCTATTCAGGACTGTTTGGCTTGGACTTTTGAGTATATTCATTTGTGCCAAAGTTCTAGAGAAAAAATTATTATTATTAAGCTTGACTTTGCCAAGGCTTTTAACACTATTGAGCACAATGCTATTGTTAGCATGTTTAGTGCTTTAGGTTTTCCAGATAAGTGGATATCCTGGATCACTCAAATTCTCGATTCTGCTTCCACCTCCATCTTATTGAATGGAGTTCCTGGTCAATATTTTAAATGCAAGAGAGGGGTGAGGCAAGGAGATCCTATTTCTCCTCTTCTTTTCGCGGTTGCGGCCGATCTTCTTTAGCACATTCTTAATAAAGCTATGCAGCTGGGTATTCTTTCTCTCCCTTTGGAGCTGGGAACTGGCACTGAATTTCCGGTGATTCAATATGCTAATGACACAATTATCTTCCTTAAAGGCACGCAGAAGGAGATTTTTAAGCTAAAATGCTTATTGCAATATTTTGCAGCAGCTACCGGTCTTAAAATAAATTATGGCAAATCTGGTATGTTACCAATCAACATTCTGGAAAGTGATATGGATCTTCTAACTAAGACTTTCGGTTGCAAAAAGGAAACTTTTCCATTCACCTACCTAGGTCTGCCTATGGGTTGCAACAGACCTCACATAAAGGATTTTGAAAGTTTGGTGAATAAAATTAATAGAAGGATCTCTTCTTTCTCTTCTCTGCTTTCTTATGGTGGTAGACTGCAATTAGTCAACTCGGTGCTCTCCTCTATGTCTACCGTCACTATGTGCACCTTACGTATCCCTGTGGCTGTTATCAATAGAATTGACAAGTTCAGGAAAATTTGTCTCTGGGGTAAACATGAGATTAATGGAAGAAGTCAATCTATGGTGGATTGGCAACAAGTCTGCAGACCTAAAGACAAGGGAGGATTGGGTGTCTTTAATCTAAAGCATCACAATATTTCCCTGCTGCTTAAATTCTTGCATAAGTTCTTCAACAAAGCTGATATTCCTTGGGTCAATTTATTTTGGTCCTATTATTACGCTAACCAGATTCCTCTGAGTTCGATTCGGAAGGGCTCTTTTTGGTGGAAAGATGTTCTTGCTCATCTTGCTCATTTCAAATTGATTGCGTGTTATCGTATTGGGCGGGGTGACACTGCTCTTTTCTGGGAGGATGTTTGGAACGATTGGCATATGGGATCCAAATATCAAGACTTACTGTCATTTGCCAAGGATGATAAAATCAGTGTTGCTTCATTTTTCAATCATCCAGGGATTTCTAGACACTTTCATCTGCCTCTGTCAATCCAAGCTTTCAGGGAGCTTCAGGACATGTTAAGTACTACCTCCTCCCTTAGGTTGACAAATGATGCCAACGATATTTGGCATTACAAGTGGAATTCTAAGGTCTACACCTCTCGCAACTTCTACATGTTGACTTTCGGTCATTTGACCGCTCAGAGTCATTTGCGTTTGATTTGGAAGGCCAAATGCTCCCTTAAAATCAAGATCTTCTCGTGGCTTATGTGCTTGGATCGTCTAAACACAAAGAATCTTCTTAAGAGGAAGAACTGCCTTCTTCCAGGGAATGATTTCAACTGCATTCTTTGTGATGAAAACCTGGAAGAAACTCGGGATCATCTCTTCTTTAACTGTTCTTTCAGTATGGCTTGCTGGAATGCCCTGGGTATACACTGGGATAATGATGTTGATTGCTCTCAAAAGATTAATGATGCTTATCTTGCTCATGGAGACCCTTTCTTCATTGATGTGTTCCTGATTGCTGCCTGGGGCATTTGGAAAATCCGAAATGACTTCATTTTTAGGTCTAGGCCTTCTAGTTTTCGGGTTTGGAAAGAATGGTTTCTTGAGGAAATTCATTTACATTCCTTTAGGCTTAATCCTTCTCTTAGATCTGGTCTGTTTGCTTGGCAAGACAGGTTAGTTTAGTTTTTCGTTTTTGTTTGGCTGTTGTCTCTTTTTTTTCTTTGTTTGGCTAGAATCTCATCGGCCTGTTGTACTCTTTCGTTCCCTTGGTTCCTTTTATATATTGCTTGGCAGGGGCTTCCCCTGTTGCTCTTTTGTTCGAAAAACAAAAAGGAGCACAAAATGAGACGGCGTCGCCAGATTAGAAGAGGAGGAGGAAGAATGTTGAAATATAAGTGAATTGCCCACTTTTCCTCATCAGCTTAAGCTTTTGGGTGAACTGGCTGGTGCATGTAACTCAATATGGTATCAGAGCCAAGAGGTCTCGAGTTCAAGATCCGGTTGGCGCAATTTTAAAAATAATTGCAGCTTCACTTCTATTCCACGCCCCAGGCCCGAGGAGCGCACGCGTGAAGGGAGTGTTGAAGTATAAGTGAATTGCCCACCTTTACTCATCAACTTAAACTTTTGGGTGAACTGGCTGGTGCATGCAACTCAATAAAGAAGGAGAAGAGGGCGCTCGCCACAGACCTCGCCGGCGGTGAGCTGGCCGGCAATGCATGTGAGTCGCTTCCTTAAAATTTCCCAAACATGTCGAACCGGACACGCGTACAGGCCGTCACATCGTGTGGCTGTAAGCCAAACGCAGCAAGGGCCCTCTATGTGATTCCCAACCCGTAGCTAGTATGCATTCACTCATGGCCAATCATGCCGCCACACACACAACGACGACGTACGACGAAAGTTTCAGGGCTAGAGTTGACGATCAGAAACACTCAAGCACTCGTGATATTAATTTGGCTAGTACATACATGACATGCCTACAATATTGTCTCTGTATTGTTTGTCCTTGTAATGTGTGCGTGCGTTCGTAACTGTGCCAACGCATGCAGTACGCCGGTGCTTGCAGCTGGCTGCTCCAGTTTGACTGTTTGAGGGTGGTGCAACGACGTGCCGTCTTGCACGGAGAGAGCCGGGACGCGTCGAGGGTCCACCCGGTTCATTATCAAGCTCGAGGTCTTCTCCGGCATTCTCAGCAACCACCCGTCCATGAATCCAGGTACGTACTAGTCTACGAACAATCTCAACTTCTGAATTCTTTGAGTTTCGCGCACCAACCAATTTACCACAAAGCTTAAACTATCGAGTAACAGTGCGAAATGCAATGCTTTTCATTCACACTATTTAAACATGAGTTTAGACAGTTTACCCGTTCATCCTTGTATGCCAAATCATCAACAACATATGTTTCCATTGATACAGTTTGCTTTTGCAAAAGGTGACAGTGAATCAACAATCACAGTCGGCAGTCGGGTAGGTAGCATGAACAGTTGCTTTTATTTAGGTCCATGCATTTTCTCGCGAATTCAACCGTATGGTCCTACAAGAAGAACCACAGTATTAACGTGGGGATGGATATAGGTAATAGGTTCCACAATGCTGCCGATACTAACCCACATCTGCGCCTGGCTGTTGCAAAAATTCTGTAGCAAAAATTTGCATTCTTGTTAGTTTTATATCTGCTTGTTTGGTACATTATGCAATCTTTGTAGTCATGCCTGACGAACTGTATAGTATAGTACTTAAACTTGTGATTGTCATTGTTGTTACCCAGCAGCTTAAGTCAATCCTTCCGAAATTTCCAATTTCCACAGAGATTTACTGTCTCCAATTAATCTTGCGATTCCCTTGTTTATCGAAATGACAATTATCCTGCTTCTTCATCTTATTTGACAATATTAGAGATTTTAACGCTTTTTTGTCAATAAATTTAGCAGATTTCTATTACTGGAATCGTGTGAAGCTGCGATACTGCGACGGTGGCTCCTTCTCTGGTGATTCACAGTTTAGAAATGGAGTGCGGGAGTACACTTGCTGACTTGAGACGTGATTTAGTGAGGGAAACGACGATGCATATGCCATTTCTAAACTGGTGAACATAAGTTGCTGCATTCTACAGAAGTTTGCTCACTGTTTCGTGGTTGACACCTTGCAGTCTTCAGTCATCTACTTCAGAGGTCAAAGGATATGGAATGCAATCATCACCGATCTCCTTCCAAAGGGCCTTGCAAAAGCCGAAAAGGTTCCTTAATTCTCCTCCAAACCTGTTGTTTTACCTTGGTACTTTCATTTTTTTCTAATAATTAAAAGGATTTTGATAAATATCACCCGGATGTTTTCTTAGATAAAAAAACATCCACATTATGAAGCGTTGGATCTACTTTAAGATCTGTAAGTCGTGAAGGGTTTTGTTGGAGGTAACAGGTTTAGGATCCGCATACTTTGATCTAAGGGTCCAAAATTTGGATGTTTTATCGTTCTTTGGTGTCAACATGAGTTTTGCAAACTAACTGGTTAGTCCGAAAGTTCATTCCGGTAGTTCACAGCGGTAAAACTTAGTCATTCTTCAGAAACTATCCTGTCATATGGCATTTTATGGTTTTGAGCAAGTTTTTGCATCCTTCAGGTACTGCTCTCAGGTTGTTCAGCAGGTGGCCTAGCTACTTTGTTCCACTGCGACAACCTCAAGGAGTGTCTCGGAGGTGCAGCCACGGTGAAATGCCTGAGTGACGCCGGATTTTTTCCTTAATGTGTAACACTGAAGGCTAATTAAGCAAAAGTTTTACTTTGGCTGCCTGATGCTTTTAGTCTGTGTGTTGAAAGAACTTCATGTCATTTTGCAGGGATGACACTTCTGGCAACAACGTTAGGCCTTTCTTTAGCAGCCTAGTCGCTTTGCAGGTTTGTGACTAGTTAAACATGTTTTCTCGCACTGAATTTTGGAATATTTGATGATGTTTCGAAGCCATGAGTTATCATGTAGGGAGCTCAGAAGAATTTGAACAAAGACTGTTTTGAGTTCAGCAAGCTATCCATACCAGATCTGCTCTTTAGATTATTTCTCCCCTTTCAGAATACTTTTTTTTTGAAAAAAAGGCAGGAGCTCTGCCAAATGCATTAAGATAGGACAAAACACAACATAGTTCAAAGAAGGGAAAACAGAAAGGGGGGAGGGGAGAGAGGACCCTTTCAGAATACTGAATTGTATTGTTTGCAAGTAACAGTTTTCCTAATCCTCCTTACCTTATCCTCGTGCGGTGCTTCTTTCCACAATATGCACTTCCAAACATCAGAACCCCATATTTCATCTTGAATTCAGCTTACACATGTATCTGGTAAAAAAATAATTATGCTTAATATTTTTCAGCAGCTGGTTACAAGTGATAATGCATGGCCTAGCTTCTTTGGGCAGTTCCATCACAATTTTTGTGCCCCCTTCATGTGATCCTAAAAGGCAATGGAGCTGCTGTAAATCGGACCCTGGTGCATGCAGCACATCCCAAATTGCACTTCCACAAGGTTACATTTTGTTCTTCATGCTAAATTGCCCAATTTACATTGAAAGAGCACATGCGACATTCTGGATTAAATTGTTGTCCGGAGGAAATTCAAACTAAGTTGTTGTCCCCATAGCATTCATATTCAGATTGCGTTGAACAAACATCTGTGAAATTATGGGTTTAAGTTGTGGTCTTCAGGACATTGTTCAGAGTTCTAAATTTGTCTACAGGACTGAGAAATGCAACGTTGACAGCTCTGAAACCATTTGAAGGTGAACCGAAGGTCGGGATGTTCATAAATTCTTGCTTTGCACATTGCCAGATTGAGCTGCAGGACACATTTTTTGCAACAAATTCCCCCAGGTTACATGATAAGGTACTAATAATAGTACAAGAACAAGCTGTATGTACCTTTTTAGCAATGGATGGTGCTTTGGTTAATATGTTGGAGTTTCATACCATTGCAGAGCTGGTTGGTGATTGGTACCTTGAGAGGGGTGCTGCCCAAGAAATCGACTGTGCCTATCCTTGTGACTCAACTTGTTACAACCTTATACCATTTAACCAGGTTAGTCTCTTTCCTCAGCAGCTGTATGTTTTGGACAAAATTACACGAATGGCTTAAGTACTGTCTCAAGAAACAGTGATCATGTTCTTTCATTTAAGGCAAAATGAATGAATCTGACAAATAATGCTTCAGTGATTACAGGAGTTGGGGATTTAGGAGTTTGGCAACTGATCAAAATAGCAAAGATTTCATGTACTTAGTAAAAAAAAAACTGAAGGGTCAGACAATGTTACAATTTAAGTGCACTTCTCTGCAAAACAAAATGTCGTCTTACTCTGAGGCCTTGTTTGGGAGGGCTATTCCTGGCCAGGATCCATGTGCCTGATAGGATTCAGGCCGGCACTGAAGCATTGATTCATATTCTACTATCCTTTACAATAAAAATGTGGGCATTACTTGACCTTAGCTTGACAGAAGTTGATGCATATTACTGAATCTTCAAAGCAGTTGAAATCTGAAAGAACCAAATTTTCAGCCGAAACAGATTCAGTTCTTCCACCTTGCACATTTGGTTAGTATACTCTGCAAAGGTGACCTGAAGATTGCACCCTTTTTATGCACAATGGAAGCTCAGGCATCCACAATGGAGGTCCCTGCGTCCCACCTCAATTCTACACCATTAACAGTTGTCGACAGACGATTATTTACCTGTATATATTGCTCATTGCACCACAATTCATTTGACATCCCATTGGGATGAACAGAATGCAGAGCAAGAGAGATGTCGAAGTGTTCTAACTTATGAAATTTCTGTTTTTTCTTGTCACTGGTACATGAACAGATGAATTGTAACTTCGACAAAAAAAAAAGCAAGAGAGATACATGTTTCACAAGATGTACTACTACATCAAATGTTCTAAACTATTTGTTCAGAAGTTCAGACCAGCAGAAGCAGGAATTACATGTTTCAACTAGCTAGGCCACTGAACTGTACTACTGTCTTACTATGGTGTGCTTCTTTTCCACATAGAGAAAAGCCTTAGCCATGCAGCTAGCTATGCCGTTTCATCTGGATCAATGGCTGGGAAGAACCAGAACGAGTCACCGGCATTGAACTCGCCATGCCGGTGCGGCACCGTCTTCTTCAGCACCAGCAGATCATCCGGTCCGGCGCCCACCATCGACTCCGCCCAGAACCACGCGTGCCCACCGCCACCTCCATCGATTACCCCCGCGTCAATGAGACTCGACGGCTGGTGCGCGAACAGCACCGTGCCCGGCGCGCGGCCGGCCGCGGCCGAAGCTGGAACGGCTGCCGAGCACCCGCGGCCCAGCAGCAGCACGAGGTCGCCGCGCCAACCGTCCGCCGGTACCCACTTCCTGCCGTTCCAGTCCAGCCTGAAGAGCGCGACGCGCTTGTGGTGCTCGTCCGAGAGCACGAGGTGGACGTGGCCGAGCGACTCCACAAGGTAGTGGAGCCTCCTCTCCCCGTGCGGGAGCGCGAACGCCGTGTCCCTGCGTTCCACCTTGGGCTCTGGGTCGGCGAAGTCGACGCGCCAGAGCTTCCTCCTGCCGTCGACGAGGTACACCATGGGGCCGACGGAAACGACGTCGCTGGCGGCCGCGTCGTAGCGGAACCCCGGGGCTCGCAGCTTGCGCCACCCCCCGCCCCAGCCTGCTGGGCGGCAGTAGGCGACGAGCCTGTCCGTGGCGACGACGAGGAAGCACGCCCGGTCGGCCGGCGACGACGTCAGGACGGCGTGGAAGCGATCGATGTTGTTCTCCCTGAACGGCCACGGGAGGACGACCCGCAGGGCGGTGATGGGGTTCACCAGCACGAGGCGGCGCGGCTTATCCGCGGCGACGAGGACGAGCCAGCCGTGGGCGGACGCGGCGCAGCGGTGGAAGGCCTCTCCGGGGACCAGGTACTCGTAGGCCCGGCCGGCCGGGACGTCGTAGAATCGGCGGCGGGCGTTCACGGGCGGGGGCCCGGGCGAGGCGGGCTGCGGGAGCATGAGCCACGGGAAGGGCGGCGGCGACGGGCGGCCAAGGCGGAGGCAGTAGCTGCGCCACGAGCGGCAGACGAGGCGGAGGCTGAGGCTGTCGGCGAAGCTGATGTAAGGCGCGAGCGCGGCGAAGAAGCGATCGCCGGGGCGGAGCCTAGGGTTTCGGGGGTTGGGCGCCGCCATCGTCGTCGCGCGATGCGATGCGACGCATGCAACGCAACATCCAAATGGATCGATCGGTTTGGTTTCGCTCTCCACGTAGCCTTTTGTCAACTGGCGGCGAAGCAACGCGGGCTCTACTCCTCTCCCATCTCATCACAGAATCAAGATTAATTATAATATCTACCTTACAAAAATTAAAATTATAATCTTGAGTTGCTGCGAAAAATAAATAGGGCATGGAAAAAGAGGGATGCAGTTACTTCCCTTTTTATTTGCAAGAGCAGGGAAATGTACCGTGGTTCACAACCTATATATTAGCGAGAAAATTGGTTATTTGTCACTTTAAAGATTGATCTTTTAATTATGATGTCACTTGAGCTAATGATATATGGGACCATCTGAGTCAATGAAATATGGATCCAGTGTCAAATTTGCAAAGCCACATGTTTGAAGTGGCAAATACCCAAATCTCTCTATATTAGCGTATCATTTTTAATAATGAGAAGGAGGATGGATGACAACCACCACCAACCCATATTTATGTATTAATTTTAATTTGGATTTGGATTCTATTGTCTCGTGTGATTTGATGGATCGGTAGGCTTAGGCTAGCGTCAATACGATGTGCGGTCGGTTCTTGTTGCATTTGGTCATGGCTTATTTCCTGTACGAGGCGGAAGGTTGAGATAAATTCTGCATTTTTTTTTGTTGAATTGCTGTTGCTTCAATATCTCCAATCAATCCTGGGCGAACCATGACCAAATCCTCCAATCCATCAAGGATGAGGCGGCTTTATAGGCGGCGGGGCGAAACATCTCCAGATCATCCTCGCGGCCTGATGTGATGGCTTAGCCATCGTCTCTCTCCTTCTTCCTTCTTTCTTTCCTTCCTTGTATCTGCTCCTCTCTTTCGGTACGGCCTTAGCACCGTGTATATAAAACTCTTCATCTCCTAATATATTTCACGGTTTTGGCCGTCTTAAAAAAAAAAAACTCAGTTTTTTGCTTTTTGATATCCGTTCGAAAATTCAAATTCACTGCATCGACAGCTACAGGTGACACAGCACAGCTAAGTATCCGTCGAGGCAAGGGCCGTTTCCGTTTTCATTTGTGTACAAACAAAAAGATGATCTATTTAGATAGGGTATACTTTGACTCTGCTCCAGGACTAAAGGTGTGACAATGCGTGATAAGATCGAGAAAGCCACGTAAATAAATGACCTCACCTCTCTCTCGATCATAACCGTTTTTTATAAAAATATAAGAGAATATTTCTGAGTGGATGATAATAAATAAAATACATACAAGAGAGAGAAAAGTTAATAAGTGCGCGGCAAGAAAAGATTCATTAAATTTACATGCACACCCTCCAGGCCTATATTTACCAACAAATCTTCAAAAACTACATGCCTTTCATTAGTCAATAGAGTGAGTACAAGTATATTGCTACTACAACGGAAAGCGTATACACTGGTGATTGAAGGGGTTTCTTGAATTAAAATCACCAGTAATTAGTTTCCTAGTTTCAAGTGAAAATAGAAATGAAATCAAATATTGTCCAGAAAGACATCAGGACCCATCAGACCAGAGAACAGAAGAGTTGTGTTGGGCCCATCTGCCCATACTCTCGAAACCCAAACACGGCCCATATTTGCACGAACTGCCCACAGGCTGAGCCCACCTAAATCAAACTGCATGGCATTCAGCCTTCTCTGTGTAGAGTGTAGACCATCTTGCTTCTTTAATCAAACAAAGAAATACTCACACAAGCCCAGATACGAGCTAAGCTGATTCAATCAAATTCTAACACCACACGGAAAAGAGTGGTTAACCATCTTCAACACGGGTTAGGGCGATTCAATCAAAATCTAAAACTTCATTAAAAAATTTAGGCCTATGGGAAATTTCCCGGATTCTGACGTGAATTAAGCTATTTTTATGTGAAATCCCTATTGAAATCAGGGTGATATTTATGCTTTCCAAACTGTCATCAGAAGACTAAAGCCTAGAACCCTGTGAGGAGTAGTGTTTCGTAGGGTTCCTCCCCTGGAAAATCCAGCAGAGAGAAACGAACAAGCTGTTTGACCAGACGACGTCCTCCTGAAATCGATCTCCAATTCTAACAATCTACTAATCTTTATTATTGTGCTTTGCACAATCGCCGTACATTACTCCCTTGGACATATACAATGGTATGATATCAGTTGTCTATCTGCTTTGTCACGTATAATTTTTACTGATATAGAGGAGACAGAGAGTATAGCTATCTTTTCATGAAGAAACAATCATATGGACATCATAAAACACTATTATACGAGTTATTATCTATAATAACACATTTTTATGTCATAATTAAAAAATTATAGTATCTCACAGAGATAATCTTAAGATATCATCTATTGTAGTAATTATCTTTAGTTTTGTATTTAGATGACATGAAAAAGTATATAGGCAACAATCATTTATACTACTCTACATGCTCTTACAAATACTTCTGACTGAAGAGAGAGAAAGAGAGGCAAATTGAGCTACCTATACCAACAACGGTCATTTTTTTTAATAATACATTTTTTATTCGAAATTTCAAAAATATACCACCGAAATTTTTTTACAGAAATATACCCATGTTGCCCGTTGGCCTAAATAGAAAAATACACGGGCGATAGGAGGCCACGTCGCCTCCCAGCCTCCTGTCGCCCGATGAAATGGCGACAGAGGCTAATTCAACCCCTAAGTGGTCACGATTTTCGGTTTCGTGACCACGTGTGCCCATGTCGCCATTTCATCGGGCGACATGCGTCAATTTTAGCCCCTGTCGCCATTTCATCGGGCGACAGGCGTCAATTTTAGCCCCTGTCGCCATTTCATTAGAGCATCTCCAACAGTTCCCTAAAATTTTAACTCCCAATACATTTAATTGGGGCCTTCCCAAAAAATTTTCCCAAAAAACCAGCTTCCTCCAACACTCTCTAATTTTTCCCAAAACATATCTGTTATCTGTGGGCCTTTTCCTCGCGGCTTGGCTTTTTATTGATCGTTCGCCCGCCAATCGAACATGCATGCAAGACATCCACAAGAATGTTCGAACTTGTAAAATACATCTGCACTCTGACACTAGTAAGATGCTTGACATGTTCTTCAAACAAAAAATATACTTGCTGCCTTGTCCATGCTTCCTTTTTCTTTTTTAAGGTTCTTTTTAAGGCACATGATTCATTTTTAAGGCACTAGTATAAAAATGTTGAATCATCTGAACTTGCATAACACATGCAGAGGCTGAACCAGCATCGTAAAAAAGGAACAAGTTGGCTGAACCTTATACACATGCAGAGGCTGAACCAGCAGCGTAAAAAAGGAACAAGGCACATGATATAACTCTAGCATTGTGTGACTTTTTAAGTAGAAGGAATTCCAAAAAGGACGTACATGGTTCTACAACTACAAGCAAAAACTGGGATTCTTAGCTTTGCACCAAATGAAATGCCACTCCAGAAATTTGCTTGAGTGAAATGCAACTCCAAATTGAGCGTTTTACTCTTGACCCAAAATGTATCGACTTTGTATGTTCATGGGACACATTCCAAGCATACTTGATCTGAATTTAGAGTCATATATGATTAATCGCACGCAGTGAGCCTCAAACACTTCTAGATCATTTTGTATTTCACTTTTGACTATATCATCTTCCATGTGGGCCTTCTAGCTTTTCCAGTAGACTATCTCCACCAGGAACTCTGAACAAGCAAACATAAACTTCTTTTCAGAAATGTAGAAGAATCTGAAAGCAATTTCGTATTGGAAGACACAAATTCTAAACATCTACAATTGTTATTACTAAAAAGATGACGACCAAAATTTATCAGGCAAAATTCAGCATACCGTGTCTTGGCTCCAATAAGCAGGCTCCAACTTCATTTGTCTTGGCTGTTTTAAGTAAGGGAGGGGCAGGGGGGGCAAAGGTGAAAAGAACAGGTTCATCAGAAGATAGCTGAGCTGGATTAAATGTGTTTAAAGGCAGAGATGCGGTAAGAAGTGAGTATATAGTTGACAGTACGATAAATTATTATAAGAAACAACACGGCATAGTTGTATACACAAATCTTACAAACCAATTGAGCATTATCAGTTAATACCGATCAAAATAGGTACTAAAACAGAACCAAACCCACTCAACAATGCCACGAATGGTCAGTCGATGAAAAAAGGGATGAAAAAATAGTGAGGGGCTTGAACTCTTCATCGTGACCAAACATTCCTTGCATACTTTTATACAGAGGACCAGTCGAGACAAATAATCTCTAACATATTTGAATTGTCGAGCTAAATATGGACCAGGGAACAGTCAAAATTAGTGCCGCAGGAGAATATGGCCAAGTGATTATTATTGTCCCTTCACGATTTGTAATCCACTAGACAAGGAAAAACACACTTAACTTCTGGACAAATTTCTTAGAAACGCACTAAGAAATAGACAAGGAAAAAGGAGAACCCAAACCTATCGGAATCGATCAAACTGCTGCAGCTACAAACGAGTCAGCATAGTAGTCGCAAGACAGTGAAAGCATCACGCATCCTTAGCCCAATCTAACAAATTTAACTTAAGCTAACTAAACCAATCGGTCACAACCGAATCAATCGACCGAGCTAGAGCGTTAGGGAGCGCGAACTGGAGGCCGAAGCAACCCAATCGAACGCAACCGACCGATGGATTGGGGAGAATCGGGAAAGAGGGAGGAGGAGGAAGCGGCGGACCTGATCGGAGTCTCCGTTGGCGGCAGCCCCGGCGGCAGCGAGGCCATATCGACTCGTCGGCCGGAGAAACGAAGCACCTGGAGCCGCGGGTGGGGAGCGCGGGACGGCGTCGACCACCTCGAGCTCCGGGTCGACCACGGGAGAGGATTCCGACGAGGTTCAGCGGTCGAGGCTCCGCATGTAGTAGATCGGAAGACAGCACCGCCAGACCACGAACAGACCTCAGCGAGCCACCGCTCCACCGAGCCTCTGCAAATGATGGGGTGGGGAAGACCTTCAATGGCGCGAATGCAAGCGATTTCGCCGCAGGAGGGGCGCGAAGGGAGGATTGGGAGCGCGGTGGCCGAAAATTTGGGGAGAAGAGATTGGGAACTGTTGGAGTTATTTTTTTTTCAATCAAACCCTAAATTAGATTTTGAGAATAGATTTAGGGCACTCTTGGAGATGCTCTTAGGCGACAGGGGCTAATTTGATTCCTGTCGCCCTTTCATTAGGCGACAGGAATCAAATTAGCCCCCGTCGCCATTTCATTGGGCGACAGAAGACTGGGGGTGATGTGGCCTCCTGTCGCCTGTTTAACTTTGCTATTTACCCCCTGTCGTCCATCCAACGGGCGACAGGGATATATTTCTGTAATTTTTTTTCCATGGTATATTTTTGAAATTCTGAATAAAAAATGTATTATTTAAAAAAAAATTCACCAACCATCCCTGTGCCCAAAAAAAAAATCATAATAGGGTCAAATCAACTATATTTTCCAGCACAAAACATCCTCTATCATCCGCATTAACGGCGGCTACGTGCCATGCAGACCTACTCGGTAACATGGCCTAAACGAAGACAACAACAAAATAATTAATCGATCAACGCGAAGGTAGGCATCGTGACGGCCACGCAGTGCCGCGACTCCACGGCCCTGATCACTAACTACTAGCTCAAAGAAAATAACAATACTAATTTACTACTAGTCCCTTCAAAAAAAAAATTGCTACTGGTAGTTGCCATCAGTTAACGAGAGAGATCAGGCAACTCTTCTGGCGTCTTAATTAACTATCGAGAAGCATCTGCAGAAATTATCCTATTCGGGCATGCTCCCCATTGAGTTGGCTGGAGGTGGCCTCCTGTGGAGCTCATGTCCTGCCATCGGGGCTCATGCTTTGGGCATGGGCTGTCCCTGGTCATTGGAGCCATTCTGACGATTTTTTTACCCATGCTAGTATGACTTTGAGCCATTCTGATGATTTTTTTACCCATGTTAGTATGACTTTGGGCTATGAAGATTGGTGCGGATCAACAGATAATTAATTCACTGCCTTCATGTTTGAGTAATCACATTCTCGATGTTTCATTCTTCGCTTGTAAGCAAGAAAGCTGCGCAAGAAAACGCAGGATAGCTCTGTTGTCAGCTTCAGTTCTAGGTTGGGCCCCTGAAAGTCTGAAACTCTACAGTCTCCGAGTTCTTCCACATCACCACATGGCCAGCATGTCACGATGCCAATTCTTCCTCTGACTCGTCTTGAAAAATCGACTTTGAATGGCGCAACTATTGCAACTTAGAGAATGACCAAATTAATATTTTCTATCAAATGTGTTACAAAATCTTGAGATTACACATCCCTCTTTGTCAGCTGCCCTCAAGTTAGACATTTGTGGTCATCTATTGCCAGATGTGTCCGCTTGCTAACACTTCTATGGGGATCAATGGAAACCAACTACACATCTGGAGCAGTTGAGTCTTGACCATGTAAACTCTCTGCTGGGATTTCGGAATGGTGTCAAAATGCTGATTATCTTGGCATGCTGTCAATGGCGTAAAGAGCACAATAGCATAATCTTTTAGAACAGATGGTCGACTGATGAATAATTTCTTGAAATCAATCAAACATGAGACAACAAACTGAATTTTTGCGAGAGCAGCAAAACTAAAGAAATTGGTAGTACGACCAGATATTCGAATTTAAGATAATCCTAAGGTTCTTTCCTTTGTTTCCTTCTTACCTTGTACTTAAATATGGTGTAGGTCTAGTTTAGAATAACTTCTGATTATGTAGATTCTAAATTCTCCAAGAATCGGATGAGCGGTAGTTTATGATATATTTTATGTACAAATCTGCTTCTAATTGTGAAAGAAACTTATTAGAGAAATTAGAATTTGAATTTTTGAATAATCAGGAACAGTTGGCAGAAGCAAGGCCACGCTGCTGAGGTCCCAAGAGAAACGCACGGCACGACACGAATTCGAGAGATTCGGTCGGTACTGCTCGTGCGCTGGCCGCAGCTGCTTCCCCACAAAAAAGAGCCAGACCAACCGTTCTTACATTAGTTTGTAAATCGCCAATTGCAATGAATATTCGTTTGTTTGGTTTTTTTGGGCGATCGAAACGAATGTTTATGTTGCTGATCGAAACAGAAATTTAGATCTGTGGTATGATGGTTTTTTCCCTTGAAAAACCATGCTTAGCCGTGATCTCTGCACCGTCCATTCAAATATCTTAAAGCTCTGTCTGTTTTAAAAAATGGATTAGAAATACCATGCTTTGCTTTACGTCAACCTGTTCTAAAAAATGGATTAGAAATACCATGCTTTGCTTTACGTCAACCTGTTTTAAAAAATGGATTAGACATACCATGCTATGCTGTAGGTCAACCTTCTCTCTTACTCTACATTTTCTGGAAATTTAATTTCCCCCCATGGGAACATTTGTAAAGATCAGAGGTTGCACAGTGCATGTACTAAAGCTGCATGTGTCGTGCAAGTTTGAAGGTAGCTTTGCCCGATTTGCACGCAAAGTTAACAGTAGCAAGATAAGTGAATCTGGCCATCACATAAATCATACACCAACTACCGTGTCACGCTGCTTTAGCGACCTACCTGGCATACTAAGATCTTATTTGTTTCAGCTTAGATTTTTGGCTTTTGGTTTAAAGCCAGCTTTTTGGCTTAATGAGCTTTTAAGCCATTTGCTTTTAAGCCAAGGCACGTTGTTTGGCACCTTGCTTTTTTATGGGTTGGATAGTGTAGCTTATTGTTGAAAAATCTAAAATACCCTTTTAGATTGTGAGGAAGAAGGAGAGGGAGACGCCCTTGAAAACAAAAGAAGTTTCATTTATACTAGATAGGAACCCGTACTACGCCGCTCCGTACAATAGGGTTCTTTTTGTAAAATTACCGGTAGAAAGGTCTGGATGTAATTTTTTGTTTTTGCAAAACTACCCACCGTAGGACCCAACCGCGAATATACAGACTACGGAGCTTTTTTTCGCAAACGAAAAAATAAAGGTGGAGGACCCATACGTGAATATACGAAACTATAGGGCTCTTTTTGCAAAATTACCGATAGAAGGGTCAGGTGTAATTTTTGTTTTCAAAAACTACCCAACGGAGGACTGTTCATGAATATATCAGACTACGCTTTTTTTGCAAAATAACCAGCCAGAGGACCTAAACGTAATTACGAAATTTATGGAGGGCTTTTTCGCAAAAAAACGGTGACACGTGGCCACCCTGGTTGGCCTCCAATTCTCCCCGCTTTCATAGATAAGTTATGTGGATGGTATTGGTGGGTAAATATGTTACAACTTCAATGGCAAATATAAATTTCAATCTACAAAAACCAAAAAAAGCCACCTCACATTGACTTTTAGCTTTTAGTTCATAGGACGACATAGGAGGCTTTTGGCTTTTTTTTAAGCCTGACTTAAAAGCTATCTGTTTGTTTTAGCTTTTGGCTTTTTGGCTTTTAAGCCAGTAAAAAAGACGAAACAAACAGGGCCTAAGGGCGCTCTAGATCCTAACTTTACCTGAGATCTAAAACTTGTAGGTTAAAATAAAGTGAATTAAATTTATATTTTTAGTCTAAAAAGTAAACAAGATGATTCATTTAAACACTTTTAGGGGGTGTTTGGGACAGCCTTCAGCCCACTAAAATCATGGAGTTGGTGGAGCAGGTATTTCTAGCTCGAAATTTATGGAGTGGAGTCGTAGGTACATTAAGAGTGTTTAGGTAGATCATCTTATTTACATTTTAGACTAAAAATATAAACTTAATTCACTTTATTTTAGCCTATAAAGTTCAGATCCGAAATGGAGTCGATCTGGAACTCTCCTAAACAGGGCCTTAATGTACTCACAGTTTCAGCTTCACGGATTTAGTGGAGTTAGGAATACCCAGCTCCACCAGATCCATGGATCTGATGAAGCTGGAGTTCTACCAAACACACCCTAAGTTTTACTCCTCCTCCCTATTTTAATTTGGAAGATAAGCCATTCTAACTTTCATCTATCATTCACTTAAACTTGCTCAGCGTGTTATTCTTTGTGGCAAAATTAGGTACTCATCACTATGTAAAACCGGGTTTAAGCTGGATTGTAAAGTTTGAGTGGTCAAATATCTAGTTTTATAGTTTGGAATGTTGGACGGACTTTCCATCAAAGATTACAGTGTTATGTGTATTTTTTTTTACCGAACGTTTGTGTCCAACGTTTAAATGTAGAAGAATAGAAATGGACAATGGTTGACTCTCCCATATCATATTTTCTTTTTCATGTAGTTCATGCAAACATAGCCTTGCCCTGATTTTTTTAAGGCATACACTTCCCCTCCACGCTTAATAAAATAAGGTAAAAAAAATCAGTAATGCCTCCGATGACATGACCACTTGCTCATGGCCATAGCAACAAAACAAGGACGCAAAATACCTCATCCTTTGCTTGCCATTGCCTCTATTTTCCTTTGTGCTTTTCCCATCCCATCGCGAGGGAGAGGAAACAAAACGAGCGGAGCTAGCCTTTCAGAGAGAGAGAGAGAGAGAGAGAGAGAGAGAGAGAGAGTTGACGCCGGAGGCATTTGAAGACGGAACAGGAGCTTCTAATGCATGGCAAGAAGATCACTGGCCTAGGAATCAAATCAACATCACAAAAGGTAAGGAGGGCCAATCTTTTCCCTGCCATCTTTAGAGCAATTTTTCCTTTCTCATTTCCTTTGCAGCAGCCAAGAACGCATGGGTAGTATGCAAAAGCCGTGCTTGTTTTCTTTCAATGCTTTGCATCTCGGAGACGAGAAGAATGACGGCATGCGCCGTTGCACTATTCGAAAAGAAACTCTGCATCTAAAGAAGATTCAAAAGCAAAAGCGTCTGCATCTTCGTAGTGTATCCTTCTCCTTGCCATTGTAAATAGGAGTACGTCTTTATCTGCATGAGATGATATAGTTATGACTTGCTATGAAGTCACCTCACTATCGTCTCAAAAGCAGCAAAGCTGTTGCTAAACAAAACAAGAGCATTTCGCCAGATTTCTCAGCACTGTCCTCAGGCACACAAACTTTGAAGAATACCTTTAAATCATGGGGATTATACTACTAACACGCTACAGTTCAAATTTAAATTAACCTACGAATTTTGTTTAATCTAGTACCCCGGCTTCTCTCGTTTCGATGGATTTGTCGTGTCCAATGCAAGAGTTTAAGCAAGTCCTTCATATATAGCAGGACGAGTACTTAGCCTCTCTCTCTCTCGTGTTCTCCGTTCGTTGTGCAGTTCTGAGGGGGACGACGCGAGGGCGAAGCAAGAAGCCAAGAGCCAGCGACCACCATGGACAGCAGCAGCTCGTCGGTCTCGGTGTCCGACGAGAGCTCGGAGGCGAACGGCGGGTGCTGCTCGTCGTCGACGACGCTGAGCCTCGATGCGGTCAACTTCAGCCGCACCATCTCCGACGTGTCGTCCTTCTCGGAGCACAGCGTTGACCACAGCGGTCCATTCGAGCCGGCCGCCGTGTCCAAGCTGATCGGATTCCGCTCCCCGGCCACCGCCTCGCTCAGCCGGTTCAGCATGAAGCCCCGCGCCGACGTGCTCGACCGGCGCTCCACCGACGACGGTACGTATGGCACGCACCAATTGCATTACAGGTAGATTGTTAACGCGCTAACGCGTTTTTGATTGATACTTACCAACTCTGATGAATGTGCTATTTGGCTTGGGATGTGCAGAGCTGGAGCTCGTGAAGGAGAGGTTCTCGAAGCTTCTGCTCGGCGAGGACATGTCCGGCAGCGGCAAGGGCGTCTGCACCGCCGCGGCCATCTCCAATGCCATCACCAACCTCTACGGTACGCACGCGACGAAGCCAAGTTTACTAGTTATCTGAACGGCAAATGTCGGCTTTTTTTTTCCCCTTCTGATCTCTGTTCTTGCTGCAGCGACGGTTTTTGGGAGCCGCCACAAGCTGGAGCCGCTGCCGGCGGGGAAGAAGACGATGTGGATGAGGGAGATGGACTGCATCCTCTCCGTCTGCGACTACATCGTCGAGTTCTACCCCTCCACGCAGACACTCTCCGATGGAACCAAAGTTGAGGTACGTAGTAATTCATTCATGGACTTGTTCTTGCCAAATTCAGTTCCAAGAATTTGATAGATCAACATGACTGATTGATTGTTCCATCCATCGTGCAGGTCATGGCAACCAGGCCTAGATCGGACATCTACATCAACCTCCCTGCGCTCGAGAAGCTCGATGCCATACTCATCGTAAGATCTCAATGAATTAGTGGTCCATTGATCTATTCTTCTGATGATGAAAAAAAAAACAGCCAAACGTCGTGTTCATTTGTGCAGGAGATACTGGACAGCTTCCATAAGGCGGAGTTCTGGTACGCCGATGCCGGGACGAGGTCGTTCGGCTCGGTCACCTCGTCGTCGTCGTCGTCCTCGTTCCGGCGGTCGACCCACCGGAACGAGGACAAGTGGTGGCTGCCGGTGCCCTGCGTCCCGGACGCCGGGCTCTCCGACAAGGCTCGCAGGGACCTGCAGCAGAAGCGCGACTGTGCCAACCAGGTCCACAAGGCCGCCGTCGCCATCAACAGCGGTATCCTTGGCGACATGGAGGTCCCGGAGTCCTTCATGGCCGTGCTCCCAAAGGTACAAACAAACACCAATGAAACAGTCACTGAGTCACATGCATCTCTTTCTCTCTCTAATCTTTGGCTGATGATTGATGAGTACGGTGCATTGTTACAGAGTGGAAAGGCGAGCGTAGGGGATCCGGTGTACCGCGCTATGCTGGGCGCGGACAAGTTCTCGCCGGACTACCTGCTGGACTGCCTGGACCTGTCGTCGGAGCACGAGGCGCTGGAGATGGCCGACCGGGTGGAGGCGGCCATGTACGTGTGGCAGCGAAAGGCCAGCGCGAACCACGGCAGGTCGCCGTGGAGCACTGTGAAGGAGCTTGTGGCCGACGACGACGGCGGCAAGAACGTGACGCTGGCGAGCAGGGCCGAGAGCCTCCTGCTCTGCCTCAAGCACAGGTTCCCCGGCTTGTCGCAGACCACCCTGGACACCAGCAAGATCCAGTACAACAAGGTAATCACTTCAGATTATAAAATGATCTTGCATTATACTCATATAGACAAAAGCAAGAATATAAGAATTAAGAACACATCTATGTTATTTCTTTCTGAACTTGACATGTTCCTATCTTAGCAGGCTAATATACTTATCTTAAAAATGTTTCTGATCTAACGAGATGAACGAATCCTCGTGTAGGATGTTGGCCAGGCAATTCTGGAGAGCTACTCAAGGGTGTTGGAGAGCTTGGCGTTCAACATTGTCTCATGGATAGATGATGTCCTTTTTGCCGACAACTCTGTTAGGAAACAGTGATCTGGATTGAAGCTTCCCAACAAGTGTTTACGGTTGGTAAAGTTGGGAAAAACATAACAGTAGGTAGGGTGATTTTGCTGACCTAGTGAGGGGTAGCATGTAAGCTTTAGCTTGCAAGAATGCAGGGAGTGTCTGACCAACAGTAAGTGTATGTATGAAGTATTCTGGTCCCCTTTCATTTCATTTCCCAACCTTTTTGCCCTCCTTGCACGGTACACAGGTTGTTAAAGAGAGTAAAATGTTTGGGAGCTAGGAATGACTAAGAGCTTGTAATATATCCTCATGACCTAAACTAGTGAAGTGCTCTTGCTGGCAACATATCCTATGCACACAGGTCTTCCCATGTATACACCGTACACACCAACTAACAAAAGTCACGAAAAATTCTGAAAAAAATTGTAGATGTACTTCATAGATTACTCTACCTATGTATAAAATTGTGGATTCAAATTCATTATATATCAAGAGTTGCAAAAAGAAAATTCTGACAAGTTTAACTTGTCAGAATTTTCTCTTTTTTGCAACTCTTGATATATAATGAATTTGATTTTGAAACTTCATACATAGGTAGAGAAATCTATGAAGTACATCTACAATTTTTTTCAGAATTTTTTGTGACTTTTTAGTTATGTGTACTGTGTGTACATCGAAAGTTCATACAAGTACAGATATGTTGTCATCTTCTGCTGACATGTTCATGCTTCCTCCTGCAGTGTGCAGCCGAAGAGTATTCAGGCATCTTAGAATCATCCAATTTAACTCTAAAAAAAGTATCCGATTAAATTGAACTTGTGTAAATTCGAAGTAATTTTCCATTCGGAAAACACAGGCAGGTGCAAGGCTTTTGTCAAAAAAAAAAAAAAAGCAGTGGAAAGAATGGGCCGGACTAAAAAATAAGCCCATCTTTGAAAACCCAGTAATATTTAGTTTGAGCCAAGCAAGCAGGCTGGACCTATCCTTGGAAAAGCCGCCGGTTTTCGCCCCTCAATTTCGATCTTGCGCGCTCGAGGAGCCAAGGGGAGAAAGCAAAGAGGAGCTCAGGAGCATTCATCTCATCTCCAAACGAAGGACTCGCTCCAATTGCAGGCTGGCCAGGTGAGTGGGTCGATCCCCACACGTCAAGCGCGTCCACTCTTCTCGCAGCAGTTCGATTGGTTAGGGATTTCGTATCGGCGCGGCGGTTGGGGCTAGTAGCCGCGCTCATCTGTGTGGGTCGAGGGATTGGCGATTAGCACGACGAGATTTCCTGGAATTTTTGGTTCCTAGTGCTCGATTTTCCTTTTGTTTGCGTAAATTTTCGATCCGAGATTCGCATGCCTCAAACATCTCGGGAAATTGCACAGTATCTGGTAGGGATAGATGAGCGAATCACTTGGTTAATGTCTTTTCTTTTTCGGTTTAGGAAATGACATTGGAAATTAGGGTTTTAGTGGTGAGGCGTAGTTCAGGGACAGTTAGGAGAAGATGAGTACTGTGCTCAGTGGCGGAGCCAGGAATTTCTATAGGAGGGGGCCTAAGAATAAAATGAACCTCTACTAATGATTGATATTCAAAATTTAATATATAGTAAGTACAATATATAACACTCATAACTTGCAAGGATTTAGAGAACATACCACTTATTATTTCACAAGAGACGATAGATTAGTACAACAGAAAACATATAATAATTAATAATACCTTGTCAGCGGTGGCGGCAGACGGCAGTGGTAGCAGCGCAGCGATGTCTCCGACCGTCATGCTCGCGCGGAGTCTCACGCCGTTGCTGACTTTAGCCTTTCCCAAACTGGCAATAGGAAAACTCAGACTTGGCCTCACAAAGGTGACTTGCTAAGTTGTTACCTGACGAGTCATTAGAACCTTCCAATTGGATTGTCGTCCAAACCATAAGACGCCGGCACGCTCGATCGAGTGTGTTATTGCGCCCGGTCGAACGACAGGAAGCTGTAGATCACGACGTCCTTGGCGGCCTCGCCGCCACGGCGGACGATGTACCTGCGCAGCACCCCCTCCCTGTGGAAGCCGGCCTTCTCAACTTATACGTAGTGCTCCAACTGAATGTTAAGAAGCGGCGTCGGGGGGGGCCCAGGCCCCATCACGCCCCCCCGACGGCTCCGCCTATGACTATGCTACTGGCCAGTTCCAAGTTTGCTATACTCCCACTTTGCGATACTTTGGATTGGGTGGTTTTCGCTATTGACACATGGACGCGTGGTGGCACGCGTTGGAGCTGGTGAAGCTGAAAATTCTAGCTTCACCAGATTCGTGAAGCTGGAGCAGTGAGTACATTAAGAGTGTTTAGATGGATTATCTTGTTTACATTTTAGACCAAAAATATAAACTTAATTCACTTTATTTTAGCCTACAAGTTTTAAATTTTAGGTGAAGCTGGAATCTGGAGCTCTACCAAACAGGCTTATAATATGTGCACTGGCATCACGAATTGGATCTCTGTGTTTTATTAGTAGATAATGTTGCTTTGAATGTTTTATCTGCAATTGATTAACGGGCGATGTTTATTTTTCCTTGTCAAGGAGATCAATGTAACCTAGGCCTGCAGATGATTCCGATAGCCTTGGTGACTGGGTTAGGCATGCTTATATTTCTAGGAGGTTTATTGATTTGTCGTAGCATCATTCCAGTAATGGAAATTGTGGGTGACACATTCATTTTGTTTTCAATAATTCGTTATGTACTTTGAGAATCAGCAAAATCCATGTAATGCAGATGTGCGAAGGTTACAGGTTTATCTATCTACAAGGAAAGAGTGTGTGCTCTAAGCTTACTGAAAATGTATTAGTATTTGATTTGCCATGCATGATATCTTTTACACATGTATTATTCTCGAAAAACTTTTACACATGTATACACAAATCCAAACATATACATTGTGATCTAGTCTTGTTGAAAATCGTATGACACACATATTGACACATGCACACAATACACACAACGGATAAGAGGAAAATTGTGAGGCCTTTCACACTGCTGTGTACGCAGCTGTCCAGAGGCATGGCTCTGACAGACTATCCCACTTCATCTAAACAAACTGCACAACTCAGAAATTTTCCGGATTGAAACTTTAGCTGTTATGCATGAGAAAGCTTCCACTGCAGTTAGGCACTTTGACTACTAAATGTCCTCGAAAATTCACAATCTCATGATACTTGCATAGGCAAACATAGTAGCCCATGTTATTCTGCCGCATAAAGTGGGTTATTGTCAGCATGAAAACTTCTACAGTTCTACCTAATGACTATACTCGTCACATAGCACCACTGACAAATCAAAAGCAGCCTCATCTATTAACTCATCTAATACAAACTCCCATATCTCCACAACAATTCCTTCTGTTTTTGATCGAATGTCCATCCATGTCTGAATTTCGAAATCCTTTTTAACGATCTGATCTAATGTACTTGTAAAACTATATTGAAGATAACCATCAACATATTTTTCAACTTTTGTGACGAGGTTTTCTCCTATTGGAGGTGTCTGTATGTCGTGTTTGAGAAAAGATAACCAAGAAGAGAGTCTAAAATACCTCTCTTGGATCTCTGTTAGAGCTTCACAGATACAATCAAATAGAAGCTTCAGATCATCTATTTGATCACCTTGATTCTGTAGTTCTTCGAACAAGAAAGGGCTGATCAATTCGTCCTCTAGATACCATACCTCTAGATTTTGTTCTGCACATAGTTCTGAGAGCTCCAGTACCAACTTTATATAATCTAACCTGACATTTTTGTCCTCCCAAACGACCTTTACATCTGATTCATTATCTGCGAAGTACAGGGTCCCATGGAACTCTTTATGAAGCTCGCCTGTTTGTCATAAAAAAGTGATGTCATACAGATATGTCAAAACTCAGAACAGATTATTTTTTATCAGGAAAGGGAAGTCAAAGTAATTTGTATCAGTTGGACTTACATTCTTTCATGTTTTCGCAGTCAGGACTGCCAACATTTTCATAGAATGAATCAAGAACAGATACAGGGCTGGGCTGTTCTTGCTTTTCATGGCTTTCCTTGGGAGAACCATGTGAGATTAATTTGGTCGATGCTCTTGGTTCAGGTGTTTCTGGATCTTGCAGCTCCAACTTTTCAACAATGCACTCAGGAGAGCTCACAAACATTTGAACAGGTTCTTTGCCTTGCTCTGTTTCTTCTAACATTTCCTATAAATGAAACAAGAGGCATCTAGAATAATAATCACAAACAAAAAAATGGAACAACACTATGCATTTATTTTAGCTTACTGGCTGTGATTTGTCTCTGCAGAGTTCTGCTGGAATGCACTGTACGGTGCGAATTTTTTCAGAACAATCAAATTTGTCAATTTCTTCAATACACATGATGTCTACCACATCAGTAACATCTCTTGGTCCTGCCCAAGATTCTAGAGTTATTTCTATTTAAAGAGTAAAAATGTATCACTCAGATCATCCTGATGATTTATGGGAATACTGAAATTACCTTCTTGTGCTTCTTTCATGCAATATTCTTCCTGAAGCACCACCTGATCATCAACTGCTGCACTAGTACAATATGTAGTGCTCCTTGAGTCGTCCTGTGATTGGCTTCTCTCTGGTGCGGATTCTTCAGGTGAGAGACCAAAAAGGCAGCATTTTTCCCTAGGGTTACTCCTAGGAGATGACACATTGCAATGAGGGAGAGAAAGCATTCCTTCCAAGGATTTTGAGACTTGGACTGTTGGATAGTTGATGGATTGATTATTATCATTCAGGATATCTGTTAGATGCTTCTTGGCCTCCTCGTAGAAGATAGATGCACCTTTTGATGCTACTATGCAATCACTGATTTCACTCTGGCTGCTTTTTTGTTGATCTTGCCTACTGCTGGTCGAAGGTCTGATGTCGTTCTTAAAATGTGATGCAGATTTGTCTGCCAAGCTCCCTTTGGTGTGATGTCTAGAATCCTTCTTAATTGCAATAACGGAATCTTTGTGCCAATGTGGATCTCTTTGAAGGTCATCTGCAGGTACTGCATTTCTCTCTCTTCTACTCTCACCAGTCACAAATCTGAATCTCCTCCTGACTTCCTTAATTGAAAATTTTGAGCTTTGTCTTCCACTGTATTCTGGAGCTTGCGATGTACAAGGTTTCTGATGTAAAGATCTTGCACTAGTAGTCACTGTCTGATCAATCC
This sequence comes from Guadua angustifolia, assembly GCA_036346375.1. Classification (NCBI taxonomy): domain Eukaryota; kingdom Viridiplantae; phylum Streptophyta; class Magnoliopsida; order Poales; family Poaceae; genus Guadua; species Guadua angustifolia. The sequence goes on along the minus strand of CM070518.1, from coordinate 20,135,819 downwards.
CTCTTCCTGTATTTGGCTTTAGAATAACTATTTTGCTAACAGGCTGAGATATGCTGGCTCCTTCTGGCATCTGCTTTGTATTTGATTTTACCTTCCTCCAGAAGAACATATGTTTGCTCTCTTTACCCTGCACATTTGTAGCCAACTCATGATGATTTGAGCCTCTCATCCTTTCAAGAAAATTAGTTTGTCCAAGAATTTTAGGCTCTAACTTAGTTGTCAACCTACTGTTTTGGTGATTTTGGATATTGTCTAATATATGTGAATTTGGTTTCTGAAGCAGCTTCAGAAAAAGTTCGTTGTTTGAACTCAGTATCTCCAATGCATCCTTGAATTCTTTGGATTGAGCTCCGCTACTGTTAGAAAGAATATTCTCATCCAGTAGCTTTTCTCCCACCTGTATCTTTTCTCCCTTGCTCTGATGAGATTGCTCATAATCAAGATTACAATGAGGGTTATTTAAATCATTAAGCTTCTTATGGATTAGGGACTTCAGTGAAGGACACAGTTCACTTTTATTCTTGCAATCACCATGTGGGCATTCATTGTGGCACCTATAAATTTCACCCAGGAAATTTGCCAGGACAGATTCAAGATCATATTCTTCAGCATGGTTCAAGCTCTTGGAACCCTCAGAATCCACTGATCCAGACAAATAAGATGTGCAGATGTCTGTGTGATGATTTAAGGCTTTCATTGGTTTAGTTGTATGCTTTGAACTTCCATCAAGAGAGACATCATTTTCCAGGTCAGCTAATCTTCTTTGAACCTCATCATTAGGAATTTTCTTCAAAACATTTACTTTTCCCAATTCGTCCTCCATAAGTTTTTTGACAGTCTGTTTCTGCAAAGTGCATTCTTCTATGTTCTGAAAGATAGAAAAAGTAAAGTGGCATTGCTTTAGGAAAATCAAGGCTTTTGGATGCATGCATGATATTGGAGACAACAATATATGTGGCTAGCCATGAGTCACTGGTGGCCTGATGCAGTCAAATGCCAAGTTGATGGAATAACACTTTTTCTAGATGTAAAACATGGTTCTTTGGTCAGATAGCAGTTAAATCGAGCTTGTTCTGAAAATTATGTCCCTGAAGCATACCACTTCATGGATAAATTGATCTAGATAACAAACATGATTCAGCGTCAGTGTGTCACTGCCTCGCTGTTGACAACACATATATATTTTTTGCAGTCTTTGCAAAACAGTGTTATTTAGACTGGTAGTCAATATAATATGACTAATGGATTTGCTCCTGAAACCACTACTTGCTTAGTTCGTGTAACTTACATCATCTTCATCTATTTCCTCAAAATCCCTGGACTTTTTTGTTGAGTGCCCTCTGTCTGAAAAATACAGAGTCCATCATCAGAATAATTGTCCAACAACATTACAAGTCAACCAATAATTTATACTGTATACTGTTTTGCTGAGCAATCTTGACATTTACCATTTACTTATTTAAATTGTACATCAGATGCGGTGGTTGATCTTATTTTACTTTAGAAAATAATGTAGAGAATGAAGAAACTAATTTTGCTGCAGGCTGTGCTTCTAAACTGTAAATACATTTTCCTGAAATAACACGGTAAAAATAACCAAGCAAATGCAAACAAACTGATAATGTTAGCATGTCTTTTGGTTTTTGTAGAAAATGAAGTGAGTTTATTGGATCAAAAGTAACAGCATTTGAAGTTCCAAAGCAACTTGAAGTGGAACTCATAGCTTTGCCAGTACTGTTAAAATAACTGCAGAATTTGATAGCAACTACTAGTGAAGAAAATTTACCAGTGATCTCCTGGAATGTATGCCTCCCACTCACTTGCTTCGTATCCAACAAGAATTTGGGGTCACGGCGGAAATAAAGCATGCGAATGAGTCCCCAAACACAGCCTACATTGTTTTCGTCTTGTCCAATTGCCTGTCTGTGCCTTCGCTTTCCCATTTCAAACAATTTGTTCTTTCTATAGTGGTAATAACCGTTCTTGTTTATTCTATTGATTGTTCAGTTCATCAGGCAGTTCACCACCTGTTGGATCACTGCACGTAGATCAAGATTAGTGATCTGCTGGATTTCCATAGCAAAGGACGAATATTTCTCTGAATCCAACAAAGCAGAAGAATTGGGCTTTTTCAGCAGCAGAACAAGGGAAATGCAAACAACTGGCCATGAGAAACCAGCCATGCCAGGTACCAGTGTTCTTTTCTCGCTACTCTTGACAAATTTCTGTTGAACCAATCCAACTCATCAAAAGGAAACCATGGTAAAAAGAAACTCTGAATTCCTGACATAATAGTTTTTTATAAAATTTCTGTTGAACCAATCCAACTAATCCAATTAATCAGCTGCTCAATCACTATATTCGATAAGCTAGCTTCCAGCTTTTTGCAAGCATGGGAGTTCATCAAACTGTTAAAGGGATTAAAATAGAAATCTAAACATTCAAACAAACCATACCTAACAGAAACAGTGCAAATCCGACATACTAGCAAAAACCAACCTGACAAATTCAGAGATCATGGAGAGAAGCTTCAACAGCGGGTCTCTCTTTCTCTCCTCTCCCTCGGGCGGCAAGTCGCATACAAGAACAGCCATCAGAATTCCTCACAACATGTTCTTGGCCATGTGAATAGGTGTTGGGACCTGCAGCCCTGAGCTGTCCATCCTTTCGGCAAGGACGAAAGGAATCAGAAGCTTTTCTTGCACTGTTAGCTAGCCTAATCCAAGTCCTTGTCAGTATCAGCTTTGCTTCTCTTCTTTTTCTTCTATTTTCCTCTCCCCTTCGCTTTGCTTTGTGGAATGAGCGCACCAGGGTACGGCACTACAGCACCCACCACATGCCATTCGCAAGTAGAATGGACTTTCGGCAAGTGCGCCAGCCTTTTCCACTTGCAGAAAAGTGGTAGGCAATGGCTGCAAGCAAGTTAGAAAATCTGGACCTAACTCTGATTGATAGCTGTGTGCTAGGGCTTATGGTAATGAGAGAGTTCAATTCTATGGGGGCACACCGGTGAAAAGGATGGTTATAATGAGATGGTTTTGGGATAATATTTAACATTTTGAGTGATTTCTACGGCCCTGCTAGGAAAAGCCAAATGGAGCCTCTCGTGTCAACTGTCAGGTATGGAGATGGTGATCGCAACTTTTCTAAGAGGATGCCCAACACGCTAGATAGAATTGCCCAGCACCAACTAGCCGTGGCAATGGATAGTTTGTTACCTGTCTATCAGAAACCACTGGTTCAGCCGAGAGAGAGATACTACATTACTACCTCAAGAAAAAATTTCATTTTATCTGTTTCTGCCAATACTAGTTCCATTTGGGTAGTTTAAAACTTCAAGTATCCATTTTGTTGGATACACAACAAGATGATACTATTTTTTCGGACAGGAAATAACTTCAAATTTTTAGGAATATAAGATAAACAGTTGGAGAAAAAAATAATATTGCTTGACACATTTCAAGGCTTCAAGCAGAGATGCTTTCCTTAGACCAGCTGGTGACTCGGTTCAACACACAGCTCATTTTGCAAGATGTGCTGTTATTCAACTTCAGACAAGAGTTAGTGGTTTAGATGGGATCTATTAGGTGGGCCTAGCAATTCCCTACTTCTCACTTTACAACTCGAATCCGATTCAAAAGGGTCCGGGTCTACCTGCCAGGGGCTCGCACCCACTGTTACAACAGGGGTTAGGTTAGGCCAGGGACTTGATTAGTTCATCCTAATACTACCAATACCTCCCTTGTGTTCGACGGAAGGCTGTTGTGAGTCATGTGACTGCGTCGTGATGCGGACAGTGGTCGGAGACAGCGAGTGCCCTGACGGACGATCGTGAGGAGCCTTTTTGGCCTCATCTTCCTCGGTTTGATTGGCCTTATTACACTACCAAACCAAGCCAAATCATGGCTGTCATTTAGTCGCACCATCTGGGAGACTGGGACCAAATCGGCCATCAGAATTCCCCTATGGTATCATAAGTTGCTTACTTAAATGTGGTGCCGTGTTCAATTTTGTGTTGGTGTTCGATTAGGTGCTGGGTTCAGTGGTACTGTACTGTACCTGCAGGCTACAGGTACAGCTTCTTGAGATATCTATGATATCTATCTATAGCTATCCAAGTTGGGGACACTATGCAGTTAATTAAGCCTCTCCAGGACAACTACTAGTGTCAAATTTTTTTGGCCGTCCTTTATTTCTTGTAGTCCTTTGGAAGGATTTCCTTTCTACAAACTATAGAAGGGTACCCGCGGATTGCAGCGGGAATTTATAGAAATCAATTTGTTTGTTGTAATGCTTGAACAAATCAAATCAAGGTGAAACATGTAGAGCCTAAAAGAATTAGAAGATAATGTAAATGGGGGAACATCTATAACACTCAATTTTCATCTAAAGTTTGTGAACAACAGGAGTGATTCGGCTGCATAAGAGAAGAAAAAAAATAGCATTGGTTGTGGTTAGTGGAGATTACTTGTTTAATATATATTCGGAAAGCCTGTGAGGGCAGGGTGCACCCGTGTGAACCCAGTGGTAGAAAATTTGCGAGTGTCACAGCTAACACAAGATAAAGAAATTTGAGACCAGGCATATTTGTGAGCATGCTGGATACCAGACGTATCATGGTTGTCCTTCGTGGTTAGGGCCTAAATCATGAGCATGCACCACTGGATGAATTCTTGTCATGGAAGAAACAGAACAAATCCTTGCTTCCTTGGATTCGATCGAGTACGTACCATGCGTTCCTGGCTTGGGGTTTCGAGTTCTGAAGCCCTTCTGATCATGGGGCCACGCTTTGGAGGAGATGACACCTTGGAATGTGTCGTTTCGACAATCTACGATCTAGTCCTGTGTCTGCATTCACCAGCTTTTTAGTTGGGCTCAGGAGGCATCCGAGAAAATATAGCCATGTGCTCGTGTGAGTTGCAATGAAAACTTAATTTACGATAAAAAAATTTATTTGCAAAGAATGCTCGCTATGTTTGGATGATACTGTTTACTCTGAAAGTGCAATAGTTGAATGTTTAAATCAATTCATCAAAGTATACAGATTCCAAACATCTGTTTACAAACTTGAGCTTAAAATTATCTTTAATTTCACAATCTGAAGGCTCTCATATTACAAAATACTTTGCAAATTTTAGATGCACATAAGTACTGTTTATGTACAAACATAATGAATAGTAGACAAGGTTATATAAAAATCTCATTTGAAATACATGATTTTTTATATAAAACAATGTAATTCTCAAACCGTACAATGAACATATTATCAAACATGACCCCAAATCGTATTATGAACATCAAATTTTTTGGGCACATTTAGTAATATGGCTGGTAAATAAACTAGATCTTAAGTATCGATTAGGTGGACATAACATGAAGCATGTGGAATCTAAGATTAAAAAAATCTTTATGTCTCAATGTCGTCCTGTGTAGATAGCTCAATTGTTTGTTGCAACATCAGTGTTGTTCTTTACAGTATCACCTTGTGTAGCCTTGACATCAAAAATCAACTCACCATTCTCCACAAATATAGTACTAAGATATGTGTTCATAAGAACACCAATAAATAATATAACTAGTGGAGATCTTCGATCTATAGAGACCTTATCTCCTCGCCTACAGGCACGGGTCCGCCCACCACTTGCGCCCGTCTTTGTTGTGGCGACAACACGCATCGCTACTTCTGAGGCGCATATTGTCTTGCATGACAGGTGCGTATTGTGAAGGAAGCTTTCTTTATTAGCCCCATATCGTCGGCGGAGGAGTGTGCAGAGGATCCGGCTGGTAGTACTACGGCGGCACCTAGTAATACTTTGGTGGGAGGGACCTACTACTGCTGAGGCAGCACCCCAGGGACCTGCAGCGTTGGGGCATGCTGCCCGTTCATCGGCGGCTGCATCGTGTGTCGTCCCCAGTGAGGTGGTTGCGGTCGTGAAACCCTAAAACCTAAGAGAGAAGAGATGAGAGAGGGTTTGGGGTTTCAATAATTCGATGCGTAGAGATTGGAGAGAGAGAGGTGACGGCGAAAAAAGTGGAACAGGTTAAATCCCCTTCAATTTCAGCTTTACATGTTAGATCCAACGGATCAGATACTCTGAAGGAGAACAGATGATTGCCACCAACTCCTAATTAAAAGTAGTAGAGATATGATATGTACCATCTTCTTCTTACAGAGAGGCATGTAAGAACTTGTTTTTTTCGAGAGCACATGTAAGAACTAAGAACTTGTCTAGGAATCTTGGAGGGATTTAAGAAGACTGGGACATTCTTTTTCATGAATTTTCTTCAACGGAGCCTAAATGCATCGTCTCTCGTACTGGCTTGTTACCATTACAACATATATAGATCTGTAACATTAAATGATATCATCTTTGGACAGTGACTTCTTTCTCATGACCAACCTGTAACGAACTGCTCTGCAGGTTAGATGGGTGTCGGCAAGGTGGTCATTTCATGGCTCAGCCTACTCCATTGCCATTGGACCAGAGGTGTGGCAGAATAGTTTCCAGGTAAATGTTTGGATGCCCTGTCTTTACCCTTTTTCTTTCCCTCCCCAGGTTCCCGGCTTTATGCATATGACCTGTCTTTGTTAAATTGGGTCGTGAAACGCAATGGCTGCTTAGTCGGGAAGATTGGTAGTATCCTAAACCAAAGCACTAACCAACCCAAACGGAGCAAACGGTAGCATATATAAATAAATAATACTTGCATGCCCTACCTAGTGCTTATACTGTGCACATGTTAGTTGAGTAGCAATGAAGTTGCCATAATGCACCAACAAAACAAGGCCACACGTGCCGCACTAGCAGCTCGAAATGCAGTATATATCATCGTAAGCATGGTTTTAATTAAGTAGCTTTTCAGGCCGTCCGCAGGAGCGAGATGGGGCTCCAGAAGCCAAACGCCATGGATTTTTTAGGGTGACAAACGTGACTCCAGTCCAGAGCTTCAAGTGCACGCTGCCCAGCATCGGTATCATCGACCTGTATCTGAAACTATGGCAAGATGGACGGACAGTAGTAATAATAATAATGGGTACCAACCGATATTCAACTTGCATTGGTGTACTTTTATCATCTGCGTGTTTATTTTATTTTATTTTGAACGAAAGGCAGGAGCTCTGCCAGATGCATTAAAGAGGAAATAATGAAAGGGATTACAGAAATTTAGGATAAGTGGGTTCGTAAAACCAAAATCCATGTGTTTAGGACCTCGGATTTTTTTCCCTCGTATTTTTGTAGAAATTGAACTCTATTCCGTGATTTATTGCGTCCCAAGGTTCCTGCATAACTGGATTGATGATGAACAGATGATCATAGTAAAGCATCGTACCGTAGACGTGAACTTCAGTCCAACAATAATGGTATTATTGGGTAACGTGACGGGTTGCGACCTCGGAGCACCTTATAGCTAGCAATTTGTTTGGCTAGAGCCCATCGATGATCGATCGATTCGGTGGTTGCATCAAATTTAAGCTTTCTTTCCTACGCAGAGTCTAAAACTACCAAGGAAAGAAAGAGAGAATCTAGATCACTTTCACCACAAGAGGCTCAAGTTGCTTCATGGCGAGCGTAGAGATAAGTAGCGTTACCAAGTGTTATTAAGTCGTCGACTAGTCGTAATGGATGCTTCAACATGCCGTGGAACCGGCCTTCAAGCGGGGCATGCATTCAGGTTGCCGGTGATCCTCGTCGCTGTATTTGTCCCCGGCAAATGAACTGCAGGCGAGTGCTATAGCTAGGCCATATGTTAGAGCATCTTCAATGGTGTCAATTCAGCTAGCTATAAGAGTGCTATCTTAGTATTTTATTTAGATGGAAGAGAAAAAATAATGAGAGAGATATGTGAGCCAAATTACTAATGTATAGTGCGGTAGAAGCGATTTCAAGGCATTTATTATCTATTACATGTTGCTCAATATTTAATTTTATAGACAATGCTATAGTTAATCTATTGAGAGATTGTCTTTATGTTATCTATAGATGACATATACATTTCTTAGGGCAATCCCAACCCATGATTTTCATAAGTAGTGTCTAGAGGAGAGAAAAGCAAGAAACCAATGCATAGTTTCCCCAACTCATAGTTTCCATGAGTAGTGTCTGAGGAGAGAGAGAGCAATAAACTAATACATGCACCACAAACATGTCTTGCTCAAGTAGCAAAAAATGTCCAATGCATATTTTGCTAGTTTCTTTCGTCTTGGTACTCATGGCCAGACCAGTTTCTTGCATGAGACACGGTTTCTTCGTTTTCCTTCTCCCTTCCTTAATTCCTATGCCACATCGATTTTTTGCTTAGTTGGCGTAATTAATTCTATGGACACTAGGTGAGGTGAAGGGTTGGAACTACCCTTATAGCTAATATCATTGGAGATGCTCTTAGAATACTTCTATTATTAGTACTAACTAACATGTGTTATTAGAGGTGCTTAATTAATGTTCTATTTTGTAGGATTAAGTTTCTATGGAAATTTTCTATATACTAGGTAGAATCACAGTGAATGCAGCAGCTTGAGGGAAAATCGGTATGAGTTTTTTGTAAAATCGAATTTTGGCTAAATCCAGTCCATATGAGTTTTTACCAATCGAAAGATGAGAGGCGCGCGACTCGGCTCGTTTTTCCTACGACTTGGTCTAGCGCCAGGTTGAAAGCTAAAGAGGATAAAGGGTCTTGGTACTGACACCCTAGCAACTATGAAGAGTCAGTTTGGCAGAGCTCCAGATTCTGATTTTTTAATTTTAGTTTCTGATTTTCTATGGAATCGATTCTTTTGTGGCAGTGATTTTTATCTGATAAATAATTATGAACTTGATAGAGAGGTTCATAATTAGGAGGTTGTGAATCAGGTGGAGAGCAGGTTTTTTTGGCTCCTAGGTCAGAAGTCAAAAAACACGAATCACTTTCTGATTCCTATGCCAAGTTTGCTAATTTTTTCACTTTAGAGAAATAGAAAGCCTCCTCATAAAAAAGCTGAAGCTGGGATCTCCGTCAAACACACCCTAAACAGTAGCTGCTAGTTCTTGCCTCCGCACAATTGGTTCCCTCCCTTCCAGCCGTTTCACAGCACCCGTCGCCTTTGCCTCTAGCTCAGGCTGTCGTCTGCAAGCATCACCTTGGCCTCCAGATTCGTCTCCTTCCTTCATCCCTTTCCCTTCAAATCCTTTTTCTTCTGAGCTCCCTTCTCTCCGCTTTGATGCCCTGTTTTGTTGAATGTTGATCTGCTCTATTTTGCTCTAATGATCTCAGCCTCCCGTAGATCTAGTAGTAGTAGCAGCAGCCAGCAAGTAGTAATGTATTAAATACTAATGTAGTACTGCTAGACTAATAGCAGCAAGTACTACTAGTAGTATAGTAGCAGTAAATAGTAATAGCAGAGTATCAGTAGTAGTAGCAGATGTGGTGGTAGCAGCTGCTCCGCTCCGTTGTAGTAGAAGATGCGGTAACATGCTCTAAATTATTCAAATCTTGTTTATTTTATGCTTTGTTTAATTTGCTATTGTCCAAGGGTGGTTTGCTGGCAACTCGACAACTATTGATGAATAGTCGACAAGTTGGTCTCTTGGCGACTCATCTCGATTTACCGACTTAATAACCTTGGTTAACATAGGCCGGCACAAGGAGACAGCATGATACCAATGCAAGCAAGCACTGCTGCGATCGGGACTGAGGCCTGTTTGTACAAAGCAAGCTTTCATATTTTGGTTTCGGATCATATCTCGAAGGCGGTTGAAATCCAAAATTTCGTACAAAATCTATTTGAAATTCAAAAAACAAAATTAAAATCTGATAAAAAAAACTTGAAATTCGATCAAAATATCCAAAATTTTGGTTGAAATCACCGAAATTTTGCTGAAATTTCGGTGATTTCAACCTTTGTCAAATGATCTCCAAGAGACTAGAAAAAATTGAGAAAAAAATATGTATGCATACCTGTCCTCCTAGCACAATCTGCAACTCTTGTTTCAGAACTTGAAGTCCTGAGTTCGAGTTCCATGTGGCTCAAATTTTTTAGCTTTTTTTAGTGTTTTTGGAGTATGGCTGCTATGTAAAAAATATGCTAAAATTTGTGTGTTCAAATCCCACTCTTCTTTTTTTTTTTTAGTATGAATGATCCTCGTCGCTGTATTTGTCCCCGGCAAATGAACTGCAGGCGAGTGCTATAGCTAGGCCATATGTTAGAGCATCTTCAATGGTGTCAATTCAGCTAGCTATAAGAGTGCTATCTTAGTATTTTATTTAGATGGAAGAGAAAAAATAATGAGAGAGATATAGACCGGCTACTAATGTATAGTCAGGCTAGAACTGATTTCAAGGCATTTATTATCTATTACATGTTGCTCAATATTTAATTTTATAGACAATGCTATAGTTAATCTATTGGAGAGATTGTCTTTATGTTATCTATAGATGACATATACATTTCTTAGGGCAGTCCCAACCCATGATTTTCATAAGTAGTGTCTAGAGGAGAGAGAAAGCAAGAAACCAATGCATAGTTTCCCAACTCATAGTTTCCATGAGTAGTGTCTAGAGGAGAGAGAGAGCAATAAACTAATACATGCACCACAAACATGTCTTGCTCAGCGCGCAAAAATGTCCAATGCATATTTTGCTAGTTTCTTGCGTCTTGGTACTCGCGCCGACCCAGTTTCTTGCATGAGACACGGTTTCTTCGTTTTTCCTTCTCTCCCTTCCTTAATTCCTATGCCACATCAGATTTTTGCTTAGTTGGCAGCGTAATTAATTCTATGGACACTAGCTGAGGTGAAGGGTTGGAACTACCCTTATAGCTAATATCATTGGAGATGCTCTTAGAATACTTCTATTATTAGTACTAACTAACATGTGTTATTAGAGGTGCTTAATTAATGTTCTATTTTGTAGGATTAAGTTTCTATGGAAATTTTCTATATACTAGGTAGAATCGCACATGAATGCTTGCATGTAGGGGAAAATCCTAGTATGAGTTTTTTGCAAATCGAATTTTAAACCTTAGTCCAGATGAGTTTTTTGCCGTCGAACTTGAAAGCTGCGGGTCTTTTTTTTCAAAATAACCGCGGAGAAGGGACCGGATGCATTTTTTATGTTCAAAAACCACCCATCGGGTAAAAATAGTCTAGAGGAAAAAGGCGAAAAAATTATTAGAGACGACAATCTTCTTTTATCGAGCCTAACACTATACTGCGTTCACCGAGTAATAATCACGTTAAAAAAAATATCGAGATCGAGATAGAAAATCGAGTTGGGGAAAAAGTCTAGACATAGAGTCACACATTTCTCACGTGCGAAAAAAAATTTCGAAAAACGTTTTTCTTGTGGCGAAAATATTTTTTCCGGGTCTTTTGGGTGGCGAAAACATTTCTTCCGGGTCTTTTGGGTGGCGAAAACATTTCTTTCGGGTCTTTTGGGCGGTGAAAACATTTTTTACGGGTGAGCTGCACACATTTCTCTGGTGCCGAAAAAAAATTTCGTGAAAACGTTTTTTCTTGTAAAATATTTTTCCGGTCTTTTGGGTGGCGAAAACATATTTTCCGGTCTTTGGTTAGCGAACATTTCTTCCGGGTCTTTTGGTAAAACATTTTTCCGGTTTTTGCGATTGGCGAAAACATTTTTTCCGAAAAAAGCGGAGAAAGGACTGAACGTAAGAAGCGAGGACATTTGTTATTTTTTTGGACCTGTTCGCTATCCTGAAAAATTAGAAAAGGGCTTGTTCGCGATTTGAAACTAACGGGAGACTTCTCCGTAAAATGCCGTGGGCCAGGGACCTAAACGCGAAGGGAGAAAAATTTCTTTGTCTCTCAGAAAATTACACAGGGACCTATCCGCAATTTCGAAGAAGTGGAGGGGGTTTTTTGCAAAAACTACCAATGACAGGTGGCGCAGCCGTTGGCCGGGAATTCCTGCGCTCATTAGATGGTTGATATCCATTTGGAATGAAGGAACAAGTTCCAAAGTTCTTGTAGAACAGCTCGATGCATTGTAGATTTGGAAGTAATCTAACATGACGTTAAACCTAAGAAATATTCCTTTGTGCCTTTCGCTCCACAAATTCTTGCATCTTTTCATGCAAAGCATCCAAAGTTCCAGACAGCTTTCCTATCTTTCAATCCCCGTGTCTTTCCTACCCCTTCATTTTTGTATTTTTGTGTTTCAACTCCTAATTTGAATTAGTAGTGATAGAGATAACAAACTTATTTAGTCGTGTTATGTATAGCCGTGTGCATGCTGCTAACCGGCCGGTATCAAGTTCATACGTGATTAGATAAAAAGAAAAAATGATCTTATCTATATATACAAGTAAATATTTAATGGAAAGAATGCATGTGGCAACTCAGAAGCATATGGTAACTTAAGTTGTATGAGTGTAATATATGAAAAAATAATCGGTCATGCAGTATTTGAAAATAGAATCGGCTGATTGAGATAAGAGTCTGATACACCGCAGATCACGCATGCATGCATATCCAACCGAATTAAAACTTTCTTCGTTCACCAATGTATAGAAGATCGGGACAATGACGATTTCATAAGTATGCCCCAGGGGAGGGGGACAGACTACCGCCACTAACTCGTAATTAGAAGTAGTAAATATAGAGCAGGCCCGTGCGAGAGGGAGTGCAAGCTGTTCGGTGGAACAGGGCCCCCAAATCCCAAGGGCCCACCTGAATTTTAACTGCAATGGTGTCTTGGAAGTCTTGACCAAATCGAGACGGGTTGTGACTCACGCCTCACGCTACCGCTACATGAGTCCCCGATCGCTCATGACTTTTCCTTAGCCGCCAGCATGTGCCCCGTGTAATTCTTATTTACTTCTGAAATATTGCGGTCATTGGATAATGAGAGCACAAGTCTTCTTGTGATAATCTAGAGGCTTCGCTTAAAAAAGATGGACACCGATATTGATGCCAATAAATTGTACGTGGAGTTGAAGCTCCTTCAAAATTTCATTCCAAATGAAAAGATGGGGCTGTGGAAATTCTCAAGTTTCTAAAGCGGCATGATTCTTTTCCTAATACAAGTATTGCATATAGAGTTACATTGACTATTCGAAAGGATTTGTGTCGTCATGAACGAAGCTTTTCTAAACCTGAAGCTATTAAAGTCCTATTTATGTTCTACAATGACACAACAGAGGCTCACTGATTTGGCCAGAATAGCACTTGAGAGTGGCTTGTTAGAGAAAATTGAATATGAGCATATCATTGAAGAATTCATTTCAAGGAACACTAAAAGAATGAAGTTGTTCAAGTAAAAATTATGCAACAAGAGTTGAATAGGTATGTTTCTTGATATATTCTATTGGTCTATGATATATTACAACTTTTGTATTATTGTAGTTCTAATTTTTTAGTAAGAGAGGCCTCATTCTAGAGTTTAGTACAGGGTCCCTTTATTTTGTCGGCACGACCCTGATATAGAGATACCGTTTTTATAGGTTTTAGTACATATACCACCGTTTAAACTTTTGATATCTCTTAGTTTTAAGCTCAGTGTATATTTTAATACCTCTTAAAGATGGTAAATAATCTCTTCAATACATTTTGTAACGTATACGTAGTGTACTTCGATTCACGAAGATTTCAATCAAACTCGAACGAGACACAGTATTTTTTTCTCTCTAAATTATCTGGGGTCTCCTGTCTAGAAAAATACTTCTAGTTAATCGATGGAAAGCATGAAAGCCTTTTACATTTGATCTCGCGAACAGGACAACTGCAAGGTCTTTCTTCAGAATATTAATATTATATTGCTTCTGGGCTATTGTACCAAAATACATAATGATGAAACTTAGAAACAGTTTGAAACACAAGAATATCATAAGAAAAGTTCAATCCCTGCTAATATCTTGAACAATTTAATTCCCGCAAATACCTAGAAAAGTTCCCGCTCTGTAAACGAAAGTTTCCGCATTGTAAACAGGGATTACTCTGCTTTCAGAATTTTACCTTCCCATGCGACTGTTATAATTCAGCTAAACAAATACTAGCCTGGTAGTTCTTCCAGTTGCTTGGAACATTAGATGGAACACAACCATTATTATCATAATATGAGAAAAATATATAAAGGTATTCCACGGAACAAGGGTGAATTTGTCCCACTTTACATCACTTGTCGCTCAGCACAGTCAGCAAAAAAACTAGAGTATTGAAAAATTGGAAAAGGCGCAAATGTGGTGTGCATGGTGCCATCCACAAACAAAACAAACTACTCGTTAATGGTTTTAGATGGCGCAATTTATGCACCATCATAATATATACATATATCATGATCATGTTCATCTAGATGCTGGACATCTTGCGAACCCATCTATGCAATGGTGTCTGACAGTTTAATGCTAATTCAGTTGCATAGTCCAGCCCATCCAATCCTCCACTTGACCCATCTGGAGGCTTGTAAGTGAAGTGTATAGTTGTTGAGACACGACGCCAACACCTTGGTTGCCAGCATATTCCACCCTGCAAACCAAAAGCCATTGGATGTACTTAGAGCACCAGTTAAAACAGTTGGCTGTAAAAACTATTTGTAATAATACTCAATTTGTTTAGTTTTGCACTATGTTGTTCTTTTATTCAAGAGTCGATTCCTAAGGAAACTGTAGGTCAACATGCAAGTTCAATTTGTTGACATGATATTTTCAATCAAATTCAATCAGAATGACCACATCTGCATAATGGCTTTGGCAAAGCTATAGAGAACAACTAGGTTGAAAGATGTTGACAGCAAGGGCAAAAGTGCAAGCCAAAATTAGGTCCAGACAGGCCAATCCCAGTGTTACTTGGACACGGACGCGGGAGTTGGAATCCGACTCGAATTCGGGGTGTTCGACTCGGCAAATTATTTTGGACATGGGAAATACTACTCGGAATCGGAAACATGTGTCGGAATCCGACTTGGAATCGAAGTGTCTGATTGGGCAAAAAAAAAAATCGACACGGGTGTCCGATTAACACTGGCCAATCCCTAACACAAATATTCTCAGTATGGAAAAGGCAAGCATCAACATAAAGAACTAAGCACAAACAAAATAATCATTGAAGTAGAACACAGAGTAATAGACTAATAGGCAAGTTTGTTTGCCCCTGGTAATTTTCATATGGCTTAAATGTCTCATTCATTCGAGGAACTATACACAGTATGAGCGTCAGCTAATTGGATCAAGAAACAAGTTAGATCCTGATTTAACTACGCATGCATTTTTACTAACAGCTGAATTCTCAAGGAATGATAAATGTTTCACCTTTTCCCTTGATATGTAATACTCCCAACAGGAGACACTACGACAGCAGTTCCCGTGCAGAACACTTCATCAGCATCAAGCAATTCATCCACTGACACAAGCCGCTCCTCAACCTTCCAAGAAACCAAATATAATAATTAAAATAACACCAAAAAATTGAAAACATATGCAATGAATTTCTATGACAGCTTCAAAACAATGTTTCGACTCCTCTGTTTGGACCAACATCACTTGGAAAAACAAGGTCTATCTTCATTCACCTTGTAGCTATAGCTCATATAGAGCTAAACCCAAATGTATTCTGGGTAGCATGAAAGAAAGATACCGCTTTTAATATTCATAGTGAAAGGATAAGGCTTGCAAGATACTATAAGAAACATGGACTTATCTAGCACGCTTATGCTCACTTTTTAGTTTTGACTGCCCAATGCTAGAGTTAAGCTATCAAAGCAAAAGCTGGAAAGCATCGCAGATATAATCACAGGCAACTAATCTCCTAGATAAAACATGTTGTTAGTTAACCACCTTGCTTTGTTGATTTGTGGGATTGACCAGTAATTTACCTGGAAGCCTTTGCTTAGAGCAACATCCATAATACTTTTCCTTGTGATGCCTGGCAATATTGTTCCTTTTATTGCTGGAGTTAAAATAACATTGCCCTGGTGCAAAAGACAACAAAAAGAAATAAACAAATCAAAGTTACAGCCAACGTGCATAAGATAATTTAGTTTTCTGAAATAGCTATCCTCAAGGCAAAAAGCAGTACATGTTTTATCTGCTATGCAAATACAAAATCAGCTGTAAATCCAGAAGCGTGCAACAACAGTTCGTCGTTCAGGAGATGATATAATTCTGCAATGTTCTAAGCAACCAAGGTGATACGGAAAACCTGGCTGAACCTAGCAGATGTAAATTGACCAGTATGCTTTCGTTGGGTGGCCAGCCAGGTCTAGAACCTATATTGATTGGGAACAGCACCGTATAAGAGTGTATAGTGCTGATATGTTGACCAATGTCACCAATCTCTCAAACTGAGGTGCTACTACCGACATGCCTCTGGATTTCATTTAGGCAATCATTCACAAAAGGCTTACATGGTAGAATGTGACATTTTTTTTTCAGTCCAAAAGACTGAACTCTACATAAAAGGTATAAAATACGATCCACTGCTTTCATTACATGTAGGAGCATGCTTGAGATACTAATAGATGTTGCTATCAACCAACTACTCATAAAAGATGTCTATGTTTTGGTATTTTCATACTTTCCATAACAGGTTCATGAGTTTAAATCCAGAAGGACTTCAGAATAAGGAATATTTGCTTTAAAAAAACCATGTCTCTTTTCATTTATCTTCCGCATATTTTACCAAGATTAGAAAGGCATACAATCATCAATTAGGAAAAACAAGATAATTTAGAATGAGGTAGGTTGCTACCAAGCTTGGAAGATCAGTGAGTAGCTTTCACAACTGAAAAACATTATCTGGGCCTACTGAATAAGTACTCTAGTTACAAATACAAGTTGTTCTGGACATCAACATGGTCTCCAAAACAAATCTTTGACCACTAATTTTTATTGTAATATATTTATTATAAAACCCAATAAAATTATAATATTATGAAAGTATTTTTTGAGACAAATCTACACATGATTTTCATGTATTCAATCTAAATATTTAAAATATATTGATAGTCAAAGTTTCAATAGTTTGACTGCATCTATGTCCAAAACGACATGTATTTGTGATTGGAGGGTGTATACAAACTAAAATTACAAGCACAAATGACAACAGAGTCTTACCTTCACCACAAAAATATTACATGAAGAAACTTCTTCAAGATACCTTTTGTGAACAGCATCCAAGTAGAGAACATCAGAATAGCCTTTCTCCTTTGCAATCTTCTGTGCCATCAACACCTATGCAACGACAAGAACACATGACGATAATCAAGAAGCCATGTATATAAATTAAAGCCAGTGCGGATAACAGTACAATATTTTGGCATATAAGATAGAAGAAAGTGTAAAACTTTCTTTAACAACTTTAAGTTAAGTACAAAAGGTTGTAAATTTGAATTCCTTAATAAAATTATTCCAAAAGCAAATGCCAGTTGAATGTTGATAACAAAATACTATAAAAGGTAATAGGGTAGGTTACAATACTCAAGATGCCTGATATACTAATTATCTGGGTTACATTATTCCATTTTGGCGAATATATCCCATAACATTATTCCATTGAAGTATGACAGTGGTCACAGCAGCATGACAGTGGTCACATGTATGCTCCAACTTTGGTCATTTCACAGCAGCATGACAGTGGTCACATGTTCTCAAAAGGATTGTCCTGATGGCATATTCTATTCAATTACATCATTGGGATATTATTTTGTAGCTTGAAGATTTAAGGCTTAAAATCATCAAATCAAGACATAAGCAACATTAGTATCAGAGAGGAAAGTTGCACAAAGAGCAGCCCTATAGTTCAAATAACTTGCATGACAAAGATGTAGATTCAAGCTATCAAATCATAAATGAAATGATGGATTCAAAAATTGACAGAATAATTACCGAAGCATAATTTCCAATGGTCTTCACACCTCCAGTTCCACCAGGGGTGGCACGATGAAACTTGTCTTCAACTATCAAATTTATTGGAGCTAAACCTTCCTGCAGCCATCAGTTAACAAATTTAAAGAAAACTCTATGGCACATATGCAATGTGGAAATTCCACATTTCATTCATCGGTAGGGTATCATTAACCAGTAATAATAGCACAGAAATCATAATTCAAGTTGCTGCACAATTTTTATTCAGAAACACCAAGTCAGGTAGCATTAAAATTATAACAATATCCATAATCTAATTATTATTTATTTATGGTGAGATATCTCAGGAAAATAGTGGAAGCAGAAGATTAAAAAATTGATACAAACCTTAAAGTAGTTACCAACAGGGGAGACAAAAATAATGAATGTATACTCAGGAGCAGGTTCAAGACCAAGAACAGTGCCACTTCCCATGAGTAGTGGTCTAATGTACAAAGAACCTTTACCAGTAGGAGGCACCTGAAAGTATAAGATATTTGATAAATGATTAAACCATGAGACATAACCACTCTAGAAATGAACAACCTTTTTAGATAGAGAACAACTCACCCATCTCTTATTTGCCAAAACAGTTTGTTTTACCGCATCCACAAACTGCTCAATGGTAGGTGCAGGCATGCACATCCTCTCCGCACCAGTTCTCATCCTCATCGCGTTTTCCTCTGGGCGAAACAATAGGATGGACCCATCAGTTTTCCTATACGCCTTTAGGCCTTCAAACAATCCCTACAAATCGGAAACAACACCATTTTAGCATAAATATTTGGCTTCCAACTGCTACTCCAATCTGCCAGAGAGATACGGAGCGAGGAGCTCTACCTCCCATACAAATTACAAACCTGTCCATAATTTAGGACTCCGGAAGAAGGGTTCAGCGATATGGGCCCAAGCGGCACCATTTCACCCTCAGCAAAGTTCCCATCCAGCCCACATTTTGTGATATACATATAGTCAGTTTGCACAATTCCAAAACCAAGGTTCTCCCAATCCAAATCAGCCAACTCAGATGCCTGTCTGCTAAGCAGTAGGAATTCCATCAGAACTATGGCTGGAAACGACTGACGCATCATCACGAGCAATTAAGCACAAGCAAACCGCTGTGCACTAAGCGTCAGGGTTCCAAAAACTGCGGTTTTTGAGCATGCCGCACCAGTACGAGAAGAGAAACCGGTCAGTTTACCAGTGGAGTTCAAATTCAAATTAAAAAATTTCGAAAAAAATTGAAAAAATTATGCAAAAATTCCCTAAAATTAGTATTAATTGCTTTATGACCTCTGGTGTGAATTTTTTTGAAAAACGAAGTTTGGAGACATTTTTGAGCCATTCAAAATGTAGAAAATAGAAAAAGCAAAAAACTTCCATCTTCAATTGTTTATAAAGCTAAATGCCTAATTGACAACTTACAATTGTTTATAAGGCAAATTTTTTTAATAGTCTTGTCCATAAATATAGAACATATTTCGATTTTCAATGTAAATTAGTGTGATGTTCCCTCTATACCTCTTATAAATTTCCATCTTCACTTTATATTCTCTACGTGCATGCATATAATATGGTTTTTAGTGATAATAATTAGGAATAATCTAGTTATGTTCAATATATTTTTAATCTACGCACCAAAATATACGTTTTGTAGACATAGATGGAGGAAGTACAAAAGTAAACAACAACCATCAACTGTGTTGCCTAGTGAGCAGAAAAGAAGACAAAGACAGTAAAGACCAATATACTAGAAATCCTTAGTATAACTAGATAGTGTTCCTGTTTACTTCATTATTTAATGTTCATAGCTTTTCTAGCTAGTAGCTCTCATTCCTGCCTCCTCCACTATTAAAGCTTAAACAAATGCCACTCTAATAATGATTAGGATTGGTGGTTAGGTACACAATCTCTCTCCCACAAACACTAGCTACAGTCTGTAAATTACTCCTTATTACCAGGGGGTCCAGGAACATGGCCAGGATTCAAAAAACCAACGAGAACCATTCGAAAAATGCGAAAACCACCCATAATGCTCTGGTACGAAAAGCGAACCCGCTCGGTTTACCGGTCAAGTTCAAAAAATTCGGAAAATTTGAAAAAGAAAACTATCCAAAAATTCCCTAAAGTTAGTGATAATAGTTTTATGACCTCTGGTGTGATTTTTTTTTTGAAAAAAAAAAGAAGTTTGGAGATATTTTTGAGCCATTTAAAATGTAGAAATTAGAAAATCCAAAGAAAAAAAGAAATTAGAAGTATTTTTAGTAACAATATTTGTTCAAGTATGTCGTAGCAATAATTACTTAAACATATTTTAGTAACAATATTTGTTCAATTATATTTAGTAGCAATATTTGTTCAATTATGTCAAGTAGTAATATTTGTTGATGTATATTTAGTAGCAATATTTGTTCAATTATAATTAGTAGTAATATTTGTTGAAGTATTTTTAGTAGCAATATTTGTTCAATTATATTTAGTAGAAATATTTGTTGAAGTATATTTAGTAACAGAAGGTGTTGAAATATAAATGGTGTTGATATATGAATAGTATTGATATGTGAATGCCAATTTTTGCATTTGTTGGATTGATACGTGAGTAGTATTGAAATGAAAGATTATTTGTTGACATATTATTGCTAAATGTCTAATTTACAACTTGCCATTTTCTAAAATATAGCAAATGTTATGTCGAAATTTTTCTATATTTAGGAGAGATCATATCGGAATTTTTTCATGTTTTTATGTACTTTTTTTATATATTTCTAACATTTTCCCTATTTTTTGGCCTTTGATGGATTTTTACAAATTTTACAACATTTTTTTTTTGCAATTTTACCTTATTTTTTTCACATTTTTTCCATTTTTTCAACTGTCTTTGGTTTTTGATGGTTTTCGCCAAAAACCACTCGGTTTTCATCATTGTCGAGCGGTTTTCGTTCATTTACTGCGAAAATCGCTCAGCCGTTTGGCCAGATTTCAAATTCGTCTGACTTTACGAACCGTTCAGTTTTCAACGAATTTCGAGCTGTTTTTCGAAAATTTCAATACCGTCGGTCATCGAAATCCGATCTCGAAACAGTATAGTTAACCCTGCTGAGCGCTGCCAAGCAGCGTACAGTCTCACAGGGTATGTAGTTCATAGTGGAAATCACATACGTGTAGTTACTGGCCAGAGAAGCTTCGCATCTTCGCATGCCTCGAGCCTTTAGCGGAAGAGATGATATCGAATAAAATCGATTCTGAATCTGCACTAGCGAGAAAGCACCACACGTCAAATTAGCCGATACACATGAACACAAAAACAACAAGCACGCACTTAAATCCACATCTAAAAAACATATCTCAAATATTAAATTGTCACGATCTCACTTGCTTAACACGGCTCAACAACACACAACATTCAACAACCAGCAGTATGTGGGATACAAAATGGGGAGAAATGGAGACATAGACTAGGAGAAGCAATAGACGAGGAAGAAGCAGAGGATTGAAAAATCAGAGAACGGAAGCTTGGAGAAGATGAGCAGTGGAAGAGGAGAGCTGAGGCTTTTGCCTTTTGTTTTTCCGATGACTTCCCTGGCTGCTGCTTCGTGTCTTTGTAGTGCCATTCCTTCTGCCGAGCAGGCCAAACCCAGCTTCCAAGGGCCCACATCCAGTAGCCCAGCTCCAAGGCCCGAGTCCGTGACATTCCTCCCTCCTTGAATTTCGGCTTGTCCCCAAGCCGATGATAGCAAACCGTAGACCGTACATATTGTCACCACCAGGGTCCCATGGGAACTGCAAGTACCAACTTCTGCTCCCCACTTGATCAACACATTGGTCAACAATGTAGATGAAGCTCCAATCCGCTTCTGATGATATAACTGATATAACCAATATCCACCAGCTACAGAGATGACCACTCAGTTCTGCCGCAGCAAGAGCAAACCGAGAGTACAGCATAGACGGACTATATATCCACTTCCCAAGGAAAGGATCAAACATCTCAACTTCTGAATAAATTTTAGTTCCTTTTCGATGGTTCAAACGGGGGCATTCCATCCACTCGTTACACTCTGTGTTATAGCATGAACTGCCATTCCCACCACCAAAAACAAGGATATTATCCTTCAATGCAAAGAATAAATGTGCATATCCTGCCAAGCTCATTGACCTTAAAGGCTCGAATCAGTCTGTTGTAGGGCAAAAGGAATTGAGGGATGACAACCAAGTAATGCCATCATGGCCACCTATTAGGAATACTGATGGCCCTTCCACATTATCTAGTGTTCTACCGAAGAGTGTTGCGAAAGAGTTGTACTCCAATTGTAATTTCTCACACTGGTATTCCAGTTGTTGAACTCTTCTTTCTGTGTTCTTTACTGATTCTCTTAGTAACAGTATTTCTTGACCGTTCTCAATCTGGCTCTTCTCCAACGCTTTGGGAGATATTGATGGCCATGGTGCGTCATCAAAATTAGGATCACTCTCACCTTCGAGCGGAAAATTCTGAGTCGATTCGTGCCCGAATGGTGCGCTACTACACAAAGAAGATATAAGTGATAACACCAATACTCCACATGTCTGCTTCTGTGCTATATGACCTATGTAGGACTTCCGGAGCAACATAGTATGCACCACCAACAATGTCATGCAATCTTTCATCTGGCCTTATAAACTCAGAGAGGCCAAAATAGATGATCTTTATAGGAGAATGTTCATCCTTAGTGCTGAATAGGAAACTCTCTGGCTTCAGATCACGGTGAACAACGCCCTGAAGATGGCAGAAAGCAACCACACTCAATATCTGTTCAACAATAACCTTTGCATCTTCCTCAGTGTATCTCCCACCTCTGGACAAAATTCTGTCCAATAATTCTCCACCTTCACACAACTCCATGATCATGTAGACATTAAGGACATCCTCACATGCATCATAAAAGTTGACAAGATTTGAATGCCCAGATAAAGCCTTCAGAATTTTCACCTCTCTACGCACATCCTCAATAGATATTACAGTTGTCATCTTCGCTTTGGTTTCCTTGGATAATTCATTAATGATTTGGGACACCTCAGCATTTCCGTGACATTGCTCAAAGGATGGGTGTTCTTTCACAGTTGCATCACCCTCCAAGGCAGCAATAGATGGACCTCTGGGGAATGCAGCACCGAGTTGTGCTTCTTGCGGTATGCTTTTATCTCGAAGTGAGATCAACAAAGATCCTCGGAGGATTGGGCCTTCTCTGTTGTAAAACAGACATGACCCTTGCAATTTTGCCCAACAACCATTGTTCCAAGTCTGTTCTTCATGCCTTTGGATTGTTCCAAACATCCTTGAAAACAGTTTGAGCGGCTCTACAACCATTACTCCGAATGCATTCTTTCAAAATGCTTGTGTTTCCACAGAATCTCCCACACTTGAAAAGATCCTCGATACTTTTCGTGATTCGAAAATGATCTGAAAACCATCTTCATCTTCACTTTCCAAGGATTCGGCGGTGGAGTCCTCGACAACAAAAGTCAAGTTGAGAATTAGCACCGTTTCACAACTTTGTTTCTTGTTTGATCCGTATGTCCTTCACCACCAAAGAATCTTGTCATCCTCTTGAATTTCCTTAATAACAACTGAACTTTTTCCCCACGTTGATTGTACCTCATCTCCGCAACATCGCCTCTCGAATCATAGCTTTGAATTGTCATCTTCCGAGCCACACATAGACTCACTACGAAGATCACCGTCACCCATGTCCTCATATACGTCACATGATGTGCATTAGTCTTTGTTAGTGAGCCAAATAGCTGAGGATGAAACCGTTGGTTTGGTGGGTGCCACCGGTGATAGGTGTGGGAAGCGACAACTCGTGCACGATATCCGATACCAACAAAGTTAGCTTGTCGAGATGCAGCGGCCATGAAGGGCCTCTTGAGCTCGCTTCGCATCATGGCCTGACCGGAATAGGACGAACCCTTCCACGCTACCAGTCCTCCCGAGTACATACAACTTTTCAGCGTCAAATGTGTCAAAGACTTGGTGAAGCACCTCCTCAGTCACCGGATAGAGCACATGGCTCACCGTGACATGAAGAACATGACCGGTGTTCGCCTCCTGGTGGCCTGGCATTTCGTCAAACACTTGGCAGGCACTGACAAAACCGGCGACTCGGTGATGAAGATGCACAGCGGCTGTGAGCAAGCAATCACGCGAGCTTCTCGGGCGGGGCTTCACAGGCGTGCAGAGAAGGTGCCGACGACGGCCGGCGATGGCGGCTCTGCAAGGAGGCGGCTGAGGGAGACGCCACCAAAAGAGCAACACTCGGCCATTGCGTCTTGGAAGAACAACGATCCAAGCGGTGGTCGACGGAGGCGCCGGTGCCGAGCCGAGGAGTCCGAGTCTGAAGCCGACGGATCAAGGCGATGAAGATCGGCGGCGGCGGAACCCCAGGTGCGTAGCTCTGATACCAAATGTCACGATCTCACTTGCTTAACACGGCTCAACAACACACAACATTCAACAACCAGCAGTATGTGGGATACAAAATGGGGAGAAATGGAGACATAGACTAGGAGAAGCAATAGACGAGGAAGAAGCAGAGGATTGAAAAATCAGAGAACGGAAGCTTGGAGAAGATGAGCAGTGGAAGAGGAGAGCTGAGGCTTTTGCCTTTTGTTTTTCCGATGACTTCCCTGGCTGCTGCTTCGTGTCTTTGTAGTGCCATTCCTTCCAGCCGAGCAGGCCAAACCCAGCTTCCAAGGGCCCACATCCAGTAGCCCAGCTCCAAGGCCCGAGTCCGTGACAGCTAACTAATGACTGTGTCCTACAAATCTACACCACAAATACGAATCCCAATCCGTGTAAAACAACGCCAAGACTTGAGCACCGACCTGAATAGATGGCGGCGGCGAGAAGGGCAACCGAGGCCGCCGGCCGGCGAGGAGCGAGCCACGCGAGGCGATGCCGCACTCCATTTGCTCGCGGGGGTCTAGGGTTTCGCGGCGGCGGCGGCGGCGGCGGGAGGAGGACGAGGATGTTGGATGTAATATTATAATAGGAAAGTTTTAGTTTAGAAAGTTTGATTAAGAGTCCATTTAGGAAAAGGAGTCCGATTAGGATAAGGAAGTGGAATCCTATTCTGTTTTGTGGGTTGAAGTTTTGGGTATAAATATAAGGGTAAGCCCCAGTTGTAAAAGTGAACAGAGCAAGAAGAAATAAAAGAGAAAATTGCAGCAAAGTTTTAGTGTTCTGTTCCAACAATTGGTATCAGAGCCGGAGAAGTCGGCGCGACCATCTTCCAAGCGCAAGCAGCAGCGTCAGCGTGAAAAACGCCGCGAGAAGATCGCAACAACGGCGACGACGAGGCTCGAGCGCTTCGTGGCGCAAGGAAAAAAGCGCCGCGATTCGTTCACCAGCGGTAGCGGCGGAAAGTGCGGCGATTGGAGGAGCCACGTCTCAGAGGCGCAAGAAAACAACAAAGCAACTATTGTTGCGGCGCTTCATCGCAAAGCAAAGAAGAGCACCAACAATGCATTGAGTAGAGACAAGTCTTGCATCGGCCACGACTTTCTGGTTCGGTATTGTAGAGAGAAAAAAGGAAAAGTTGATGACATCTTCTAGCAATAGAACAAGAACTTCGATATTATGGGTGAGAAGGCAAAGACTCAAGGTGGGTCCATATCCCTCCAATATCCTCTTCTGACGATCGATAATTACCCGATATGGGCAATGAAGATGAAGGCAAATTTGCGCGCCCAGGGTGTCTGGGGTGCAGTCGATCCAAAGGGGAAGGTTGAGGAAGATGACAGGATAGATCAAGCGACCCTTGTCAGTAATCTATCGGCGGTACAGATTCGATGATGCATCAGCTCATCGGGAAGGAGACAGCACGTGAAGTATGGCTAACACTTGAGAAGATGCACGTGGGAGTTGACCGCGTGAAGGAGGTGCGATTGCAAAATCTACGGAACGAGTTTGAGAATCTTCAGATGGGAGAAACCCAGTCAGTGGACGAGTTCGCCGGTAAGCTTACTTCATTATACAACCAAATTATTTCTCTCGGTGACAAGATGAAGGAATCTGTGGCAGTGAAGAAATACTTGCGCGTGCTACCAGAAAAGTTCGTGCCTGTTGTCACCACACTCATGTACTCTCCTGATTTGGAGAATATGAAAATTGAGGAGATCACTGGTTCGCTCAAGGCGCATGAGGAGTTACTAAAGGGTATCGATCCGAAAGAGCAGGGGTATCAATCCCGTAACGAGCAGCTATTACTATTAAAGGAAGATGAAAGAGGTGAACGCAAGCAGTTTAACCGCGGGCGTGGACGCGGCGGTTTCGGTAGACGAGGAGGCAGAGGTGGTCGAGGAGACAGAGGTGACCAAGGAGATAAGTCTGAACAAGACGGTGATTACAGACCACGAGATAAGTCACATATCAAATGTTTTGAATGTGAAAAATATGGTCACTACGCGGAGTGTCGCAGATCATATAAAGTGCTTCAATTGTAACAAGTATGGACACTTTGCTTCGGATTCTTTGGAACAAGAAGAAGAATGAGGAGGTAAACCTCACCCAAGCTAGTGCAGACGATGAACCAAAGACTCTATTCCTCTCATTGTGCAAAGAAGAGAAGCCGAACATGCCGATGTTGAGCGAGGAGAATATAATTCCTAAATTAAGCACGGAGGAGATAGCCACAATCACACCGATTTGTGGTATTTGGACAATGGAGCAAGCAATCACATGACTGGAGATCGCTCCGTGTTTCATGAGCTTGACGAGAAAATTTCAGGGCTAGTAAAGTTTGGCGATGGCTCTACGGTGCAAATAAGAGGCAAAGGAACAATGTTGGTACAATGCAAGAACGGCGATAAGAAGTTATTCTCTGATATTTATTATATACCGAGTTTGTGCAACAACATACTCAGTCTCGGGCAATTGGCAGAAGAAGGATGCAGAGTAGAGCTGCAGGCGGAGTTCTTGCGTGTTTACGACAAGAACAAAGATTTGTTGATGAAGGTCATGAGATCCCCAAATCGGTTGTATAAAATTTCTCTGAAAACTTGTAAACCGGTTTGTTGTGAGGCTAGTGTGAAGGGAAAATTTTTGGAGGAGGTGGACTCCCAAGCGGTGGAGTCACAGCAAAGTGGAAGAAAAGAAAGCGCTCAAGGGCGATGCACAGGAAAAATAGCAGTGGTGCAACACATAAAAAATAGAGGCGGCTGCAAAAGCTATCTGGCGAGTGGCAGCAGGAGAGCGTGGTGCAGTTCGGCACAGGAAGCTGGTGCCATACGAGGCCGAGGGACCAAGCAAACGGCTAGGCTTGTGCAGAGCAGAGAGCGAGCTAGACGATGTGCCGAGCAAAAGAACAACGACAAGACTTTGCATGCAACAACATGGAATTTTGTAGCAACAACGAAAGGCAAGAAAGAAGGAGAGAGGAGGACGTTGTTTTATGTACGCAGACAAGATACAGAACGAGCTAAACGAATTCTTGGAGATGAGAGAGAATATCGGCGTGATCAAAGGTATTATAAGATTAGGGGGGAAAATGTTGGATGTAATCTTATAATAGGAAAGTTTTAGTTTAGAAAGTTTGATTAAGAGTCCATTTAGGAAAAGGAGTCCGATTAGGATAAGGAAGTGGAATCCTATTCTGTTTTGTGGGTTGAAGTTTTAGGTATAAATATGGGGGTAAACTCCAGTTGTAAAAGTGAACAGAGCGAGAAGAAATAAAAGAGAAAATTACAGCAAAGTTTTAGTGTTCTGTTCCAACAGAGGAACCGAGGAGGGAGCCAGCGGCCAAATGAGACCGAGATGGCGGGACGGAACGGAGTGTGATGGACTGATGGCCCGATGCGCGTACGCAGAACCATCGAGAGTCCGGGTCACCTGCAACTGACTGTTGGGTCCCCCTATAATCTAGGACCCACAGATCAGTCCCTTCCTCTCCACTTTCGGCGTGTGCACCCGGGATTACTGGGCAGCCGAAAATGTTTCTATCCACATGCTTCTCTGGCAGGTGGGCCCCACGCATCTCTGGCGTTCGTCCTGCCTCGGTAATCGGAAGAGCCGGTCCGGTTGAACTTGAACCATCGGCGACTAGGGCTGGATTTAAGCGGTTATTATCGAGTTTCTTTCGAAATTGATATATATTGATGTAAAATTATTTTATGTATCATTTAAATGGTTATATTAAATTCAAGCTAATGAGTTATTATCGAGTCGAGCCTCGTTAATTTTTTTCGCTCGAAATTGGCTTATTTCAATTTTGAACCTATCAGCTGCTGTAAATGAAGAAATTTTGATTTGAACTCTAACGAGTTTTTTTTCCAGCCCTATCGGCGACTCGACTCGCTCCCTTGGCCACACCTTGTATGGTCAAGTCTGCTTTTAACCATCTAGTTAGTGGTTTAGTCACAGTCACAATCATTTTATAATATACTCTGTAGTGATAACGAAATTACTACGTATAAACAGGATAAGCTTTAAATTAAAAGACATATATACAAGGTTTTTTGAAAATGGTGAAAGCCGTGAATTATATTAGGAGATAGAGAGTGCAATTACAAGGTGCGAAGATCGCACCCTTAGGGTGAAAGGGTTGCAAGAGGGAAGATAAACAGCTAAAAGGAAAAAGAAGAAGAAAGAAGAGCGAGCATGCTATCACGGCAGACCCCGAAGGATGTTGTGGAGATGCGATGCCCCTGTCGAGGCCCAGGAAGCAGCCTCATCCTTGATGGATTGCAAGATCTGATCGTGAGTCGCCCAGGACTGTCGAAAGGTTCTGTTGTTTTGCTCCTTCCACCAATGCCAACATACAAGGATGATGATGGTTTTGAGGCCTTTTCTGCATCTAGCGGAGGAGTTGATGCACTGTAGGTTCCGTTGGTCAAGATGAATGGAGGGATCCCACCGGGTCGGTTCTAGGGATGGCACGCAAATCCAACGGCAATGGAGGCCCACATGCGACGGACCTCAAGGCAGTGAAGGAATAAGTAGGAAACTATTTTCAGACTCCTGCAACACATAAGGCAGAAGTATTGATTTGGCCAACCTCTTATTTGCAGGCGCTGCGCTGTCTATAAACGACATATACACAAAGTTGCAACAAAAATAGAGAGAGGTGATAGACAAAAACGTAGGAGTTAGATTGTGCATTCGTGCAAGAGCATCTATTGCATGCACTATGAAGGCATGGTGGAAGTAGGGATGGCAATGGGGCCCTATTCCCCGTTTTCTCGGTGGAGAATTCCCCTATTAGGGGGCAAGGATGAGGAGGTTTTGTTCCCCGTGGGGATGGATATGGGGAAATCCATTCCCCGTCGGGGATGGCGGGATAGGGAAGGGGTAGATTTTTCCTCGCGGGGATACCGACGGAGACCCGAAATGTATATTTATCAACCAAATTTCTAAGACTCAAAGATAATATATATTTATTTATTCATTTTTGTTGTGTTGAACTATTTCCTATGTTATGTAAAAAAAGAATATTCATATACTTTCAACTTAAAATTTGAAAGATTGTTTTTTTAATCCATTCATTGGTTGACAATAACTTAGAATAGTATGTCTAAACGGGTATTAAACGGGGATTTTTCCCCGCATACCTAAATGGGGACGGGGACGGGGAAAAACAATCCCCGCAACCGGGGACGGGGACGGGGAACGAGAAATTTTTTGTCTCGTGGGGACAGGGATGGGGATGTACTCTGTCGGCGTATTTCGCCTGACAAAATTCCGTTAACGGGGTGCTTACTCCCTGGACGGACAATATGGTTCGATAGAGGGCATCTTCGTGGCTGGAAACCCTAATTCAGGCCCCCGGTGTGGGTAATAGCCTTACGTCTTGCTGGTTCTTTGTTGAGAAAATAAGGAAGTGTTTACAAGGGTGTTCTTCAGTGTCTGCTTCTCTATGCTTTCTGTTCTAGCCGATCAGCCCCCTCCCTCATGCACCAAGGCGCTCTTATATAGACGGGCCACCCCGGATAGGAGAGAAGAGGGCGCTATACTTATCTACAACACATTAATTACACCCATCATTCCAGTTTCCACGTCGACCCACGACTCATTTATTAAGCACGCTTCCATGGCCTTGTCCTTCGAACTTCATTTAATGTCGGTGAGAGGCCTCGCCCGGTCCGCCCGGGACAGGACGCCCCTACGACGGGTTGGTAAGAGGTGTCAGAGGGATGAGCCGTCGTTGTGTCGAAAGTTGAATCCTTCACAAATAATGGCCCTGACACGAGATGCCAGGGGAGGGAAACTTCGAGGCGAAGCCTCCCTTCATTCTTTTGGTTGCCTTCGTGGCCTGACAAGGGGGGCCCAAACGCCCGCCCACTCATTAAGCCACCACGCGGGCCACCCGACCGGCGAGCAGGGCGTGGTCGCCGGGCTGCTCACCGGGGGGCCACGTGGGCTCCACGCCGACGGGCGGCGTGCTCGGCCATTTGCCGCCAAGACGCCACACGGTCGTCGCTTCGCCCGATGGCGGCGTGATCGCTAAACCGCCGCCCGATGGGCCACGTGGGCGCCTCGCCCGTGGCGGCGTGCTTTCGCTTCGGCCGCCCACCAGACACCACACGCGCTTCGCCCGCGAAAGAAATGTGATCGCTAAATCGCCGCCAGGCCACGCGGCTCCAAATCGGGCGAGCCACCCCTTGGGCCTACTGCTTCCACGGCGGAGAGGGTACCTCAGTGCAAAGTACACCGACAGTAGCCCCCGGGCCCGTCCTAGAACGGGCACCAGTTGCTTTTCAGACCTTATTTAATGCCAGTGCGTTCCTGGATGGGCCCACCACTTCTGCGCATGCAACCGCTTCGGTCCTTCCCACTTCCGCTAATTTTTCTTGGGACCCGAAACGCCGTGCCTTTCGCCTGGACGCGAACCGTCCTCGCGGAGGGTCTATATATGTGCACACCCCCACGCAACAGTTTATGCCTTCTAGTTTCCTTTACACTTTGCTCTTTCGCCTTCTTTGCCCGAGGAACTCCGCCTCTGCCACAATGGCGCAATCCCTTATTCCTGCTCCTCTTCTTCTGATGACGAAGCTCCGCCGTTGTCCTTCTCTGCAGAAGAGCTGGCATTCGGCTCCGGGGGAGGCGGACCACCGGCGCCTACGGACGAGGAGGTCCTCCTCGCGGAGCTTTAGGCCGACTTCGAGCTCGCCATGGCCGAATGGGCCAAGCTAGACGCCGCCGCCCGCAACGCCGCCGCTGTCGACGCGCTAATTGATGCCATCCCGAAGCTCGCTGAGGCGAGAGATGCCCTTATTGAGGCGGCTCGGCGCGCACGAGGTGCTTAGATTTGAACGCCACCTCGGGCCTCCCCCTCGAGCTTATCTGCTTGATCGCGTTGCGCCGTCTTGATTTCTTCGGGTTAAGTCAATGCCTCAGCATTTCTTAGTTGTCATGACGCAAACAATAATTATATATATATCATGCGTGGTAACAACAAATAGTGCCTTAAGTCTTTACACACGATTGTCACTGGCTTTTGCCCTTTCAGAGCTTTTATCCCTGTGATCTCTTGGAGCCTAACCGCAGTATCGCGCGGCAAAGTAGCAGGTTCTCAGGGGTGGTATAGGGCTTGCGACGCTCGCGGAGACAACCGTCGGTGCTTCGTGGAGCTGAACCGAGGTGTACGGGCCGCGTTTGAGTCGACCGTGCCAGACTCGACCCCCTGATCAGTCGACTTTGCACAGCGTGAACACTAGGCGTCTCCTTTTACCAACAAGGAGCCGTCAGATTCCCAACGCTAGCGACAATCGCGCGTAACTCGATCCAACGAGGTGCAGACAACCCCCGCATACCTAAATCGGGACGGGGACGGGGAAAAAAAATCCCCGCAACCGGGGACGGAGAATGAGGAATTTTTTGTCTCGCGGGGACAGGGATGAGGATGTACTCCCCGCGGAGAATTTCCCCATTGCCATCCCTAGGTGGAAGCAGTCAAGAAGACACATAGAAAATGCTACATGCACATCGTGATATGGGAAGTTGGAACTATCTAAGACACATAGAAAATGCTACATGCACATCGTGATATGGGAAGTTGGAACTATCTATCTGCTAGTCATCACTTTGGATGTTTTTGGTTTATTCTGCATGCTTGTCACCACCAGATTGATACGCATGAATAAACAATTAACCCCTGTCATAAATGGTTGCACCCATTATAGCGGAAAGAATTGGGGAGAGATAAGGGTGGCCACCTGTCCTCTAAGGCGATTTTGCGAAAAAAAACCCCTCCATTTCTTCGAATTACAGATAGGTCCTTACGTATTACGAATAGGTCCTTCGTGATTTCTTGTGAGAGGAAGATTATTTTTTTCCATCTCGTTTGGGTCCCTGGCGTGGTATTTTACGGAAAAACCTCCCGTTAAATTCAAATCGTGAACAAGCCCTTTTCTAATTTTTCAGGATAGCGAACAGGTCCAAAAAAAATAACAAACAGGTCCTTGCTCATTACGTTTAGGTCCTTTCTCCGTTTTTCCCGGAATTTTTTTTAAAAAAACGTAGATTCGTCTAAAGATTTATAGCGACCCATAGATTCGCCGGCGGGTCCTAACGACCCATTTTTTTTAGCAAACACAAAAAACGAAAAAACCAGATTCGTCGAAAGTTTATAGCGGTTCATGGATTCATTTATCGTCCGAAAGCAACCTTTTAAAAAGGAAATACATAAAAAAAATGGCCGCACTTTTCTTTTAAAAAAACACAGATTCAACCGCAATTTTCTAAATAAAACACGCATCGACAAAAAAAACACGGATTCGTCGAAGGTTTATAACAACTTGTGTATTTGCCAACGGGTCATAACCGCGGTTTTTTTTAAAAAAAAGTAGATTCGTCCAAAGATTTATAGCGACCCATAGATTCGCCAGCGGATCCTAACAACCCATTTTTTTTAGCAAACAAAAAAAGAAAAAACACAGATTCAATCACAATTTTCTAAATAAAACACGTATCGACAAAAAAAACACGGATTCGTCGAAGATTTATAACAGCTTATGGATTTGCCAACGGGTCATAACTGCGGATTTTTTTTAAAAAAAACGTAGATTCGTCCAAAGATTTATGGCGACCCATAGATTCGCCGGCGGGTCCTAACGACCCATTTTTTTAGCAAACATAAAAAACAAAAAAACGATCAAATATCCCGAAATGCGTAAAAAAACAACCACGGTTTTCTAAAAAAAACACAGATTCGTCGAAGATTTATAGTAACCCGTAGATTAAACGCGGATTCATCGAAGGTTTGTAATATCCCATGAATTCGCCAACGGGTCCTACCAACCCATTTTATTTAAAAATTACGGAAATGGAAAATTTGACAAATTTTATGAGAAGACGGGTTGTAACCGCGGTTTTCTAAAAAAAACGTAAATGAGTTGAAGGTTTATAGCTAACGACCTATTTTTTTAAACAAATATGAAAACCGAAAATACGATCCCTATGGATTTGCCGACGGGTTCTATCGACTCTACAGAACGGCGCAGCGTAGCGCGCTATTATTGCTAGTAGTTGTTATTTTAGACAACATAATCTCTAATATACAGTTTTGACCACTAATTGCTATTATAATATAGTTATAAAATCTAATAAAAGTATAATATTATAAAGTAATTTTCAAGACAAATACACACGTATGACATATGATTTTAATAAATCCAATGTAAGCATTTCAAAATATATTGATTACCAAAGTTTCGAAAGTTGAATTGTGCCTATATTCAAAATGACAACTATAGTATTATTTATGAAAAATAATTTTGATTGTTTTTTATGTATGCCGGTGAGTTCGATACATAGGGCCTGTTTGGTAGAGCTCCAGATTCCAGCTTCACCTGAGATCTGAAACTTATAGGCTAAAATAAAGTGAATTAAGTTTATATTTTTAGTCTAAAATGTAAACAAGATGATCCATCTAAACACTCTTAATGTACTCACAGCTCCAACTTTATAAATCTGGTGAAGCTAAAATTTTTAGCTTCAGAAGCTAAATCCCTACCAAACATACCCATAGATTGATCAAACACAAGAAATCCTCCCTCAGCTTTGGTTTTGAGATAGTGCTCCTGGTTTTTTAAAAACTAAAGCCATCTGCTTGAAAATAGTGCTCCTAGTTTTTTTAAAAAATAAAGCCATCTGTATTTTCAATTCTCGTTTTTTGTTTCAGATTTTTTAATAGAATACTAATGGTGTTTGTATCAAACTGAAATTAAAATAATTTCGTGCAATCATATGTACCAAATCTCACTAGTATCTGCGCGTTGTTGTCATCAAATTAACGGAAAAAACGAAAACGAAGCAAGACCAATCAAACAAGCAGCCCAGCCCAAACTTCTTATGCCCAAGTCAGCCCATAAAATTCAAAAACGCAGCCCAGCCCGGGCAGCTCCGCACACGGCCACCCACCACCTCATCCCCTTCCTCCCCCAATCCAAGACCTCCCACCGTACCGGCAGGCAAGCGACCATAGTGGCAGCGACACTATCCCCCAGCCTCCCATGGCCACGGCGCCCCTCGCCTTCCACCTCCCCTTCCCCTCCACCTCCCGCCCGCCGCCCAAAACCCTAGCCCCACCGCCCCCGCGCCGCCCCGCTCCCCGCCTCGCCGCCGCGCGCCGCTTCCGCCCGCCCACCGCCGACGACGAGCCCCCCGAGGCCGCGGAGGACTCGTCCCACGGCCTCAACCGGTACGACCAGCTCGCACGCCACGTCGAGCGCGCCCGCCGCAGGCAGCAGACCGAGCAGCCGGAGATCACCCCCGACCACCCGCTCTTCTCGTCCCCTTCCTCGGTCGGCGGCGGCAGCTACGACCCCGACGACGAGTTCTTCGACGAGATCGACCGCGCCATCGCGGAGAAGCGGGAGGAGTTCACTAGGCGGGGGCTTATTAGGCCGTCCCCTCCGCAGCCATCGCAGCCCGAGGAGGACGGCCTCGCCGACGAGCTCTCCCCCGAGGAGGTCATCGACCTCGATGAGATTCGGAGGCTGCAGGGCCTCAGTGTTGTGTCTGTTGCGGACGAGGAGGACGAAGAGGCGGAGGGGGGCGAGGAGGAGGAAGACGGCGACGAGGGCTTGCCGCGCGACGACGACGGAGAAGGTTTTGATGTGGCCGAAGAGCTCGGCCACGACGGGGCGAGGATGCGGCAGCCGGCCTTCCGCATGACGCTGGCCGAGCTCCTTGACGAGAGCAAGCTCGTCCCGGTGGCGGTGACGGGCGACCAGGACGTCGCGCTCGCGGGGGTGCAACGAGACGCCAGCCTCGTTGCCGCGGGGGACCTCTTCGTGTGCGCAGGAGAGGACGGGCTCGCTGGACTCACCGAGGCTGACAAGCGCGGGGCTGTTGCCGTCGTGGCCGACCAGGCCGTCGACATCGAGGGCACCCTGGCCTGCCGCGCGCTGGTTATTGTGGATGACATCGCCGCCGCGCTCCGCGTGCTACCTGCCTGTCTCTACAGGCGGCCCTCAAAGGACATGGCCGTGATCGGCGTTAATGGCACAGACGGAGTCACCACCACGGCTCACCTTGTCAAAGCAATGTACGAGGCCATGGGTGTCAGGACTGGCATGGTAGGAGTTCTCGGGGCCTATGCATTTGGCAGCAACAAGCTGGATGCGCGACCTGATGCGGCCGGTGACCCCATTGCTGTGCAGAGGTTGATGGCAACAATGTTGCACAATGGTGCTGAGGCGGTTGTGTTGGAGACGGCCACTGATGGGATGCCACCAGCAGGTGTGGACAGCGAGATAGATTTCGATATCGCCGTGCTGACTAATGTTAGGCACGCTGATGGGGAGGCTGGCATGACCTACGAGGAGTACATGAGCAGCATGGCCTCCTTGTTTTCCAGAATGGTGGACCCTGAGCGCCATCGTAAGGTGGTGAACATAGATGATCCAAGCGCCCCATTCTTTGCTGCACAAGGGAGACACGATGTCCCTGTGGTGACATATTCGTTTGAGAACAAGAAGGCTGATGTGCACACTCTTAAGTACCAGCTTTCCCTGTTTGAGACGGAGGTCCTGGTACATACGCCACATGGGATCCTTGAGATCTCCTCAGGGCTGCTTGGGAGGGACAACATCTACAACATCCTTGCAACTGTAGCAGTTGGTGTTGCAGTGGGTGCTCCGTTGGAAGACATAGTGAAGGGCATCGAAGAGGTGGATGCAATCCCGGGCCGGTGTGAGCTAATTGATGAGGAGCAAGCGTTTGGGGTGATCGTTGATCATGCGAGGACACCAGAAGCTTTGTCGAGGCTTCTTGACGGTGTAAAGGAACTAGGTCCACGCCGAATTGTCACGGGTATGATAATTTCACTCATGGCTTTCATTAACAATGCACACTGCCTGCACATATTTGAGTCAATCTTAATCTTGAATTGTTAATTTGTTGTACATCTTGCTATATGTTCTCTACTCTGTTTGTGGTATTACAAATTGAACCTCCTGCTATGCTGTTCTATATGTAGTTGTTGGATGTTGCGGTGAGAAAGAAAGAGGGAAGAGGCCGGTGATGACAAAGATTGCAGCTGAGAAAAGTGATGTTGTTATGTTGACATCCGACAATCCAGCAAATGAAGATCCTTGTACGGTTATTAGTATTTGATTATGAGATCACAGTGTGTTTTGAATGCATGATGCTCTGAAATTTTACACAAATTTGTTGTTCCTGAGCAGTGGATATCCTGGATGATATGTTGGCGGGTGTAGGGTGGACCATGGAAGAATACTTGAAGTATGGTGCAAATGATTATTACCCACCCCTACCAAATGGGCATAGGCTCTTCCTGCATGATATTAGAAGAGTTGCAGTGCGTGCTGCTGTTGCGATGGGCGAACAAGGCGATGTTGTTGTAAGCTTTCTCTAAAATTCCTCACTATCTGGAGGCCTATTGTGATGAAATTGTTGAAACATGTTACAGTTGAGTCTCCATGCATACGATATTGTATATAAATAACTATGTCAAATTCCAAGTACAAAGTATTTCAAAGATTTAATGCCAATCTCGTTACATGTCTGCTTCCATCTGTTAGATGAGTAGAAAGACTTATAAACTAGGTTACGGTGTCACTTTCTGGTAAAAAAATTACTGTGCTACATTCTTATGTATTTGCACTCCCTTTCAATGTGGTTTCTAGTTACAAATAATTGCATTAATGTTGTGAGATAGAAGGCTTGATTCTTTAAATCATAGCATGTATTATATGGACCCTCTGCTACTTCTTGGTTCATCTTGTTCTTGATTCCTGACAGCTATGCTTCTTCCTTCAGGTTATCACTGGGAAAGGGAATGATACCTGTCAGATTGAAGGCGATAAAAAGGAGTTCTTTGATGACAGGGAAGAGTGCCGAGAAGCATTACAATACGTTGATCAATTGCATCGATCTGGAATAGACACCTCGGAGTTTCCCTGGCGGTATGTTTCCTTTTAAACCACTGATTCTCTGGGCTGGTTCCCTCATGAATTAGGGCTTGCTGCCGTAAGGTTGAGCGTTCCTTACACTGCTTTTCCTATGGTTTTTCAAGTCTTATAGAAAAGCCCAGACTTCACCCAAAAAAGAAAAAAAATAGAAATCCCAAACTCTTAATTTTAAGAACTTCAATTCCTGCTATCTACCTCCCACTTTGTGATGTTTAGTTTAACTTGCTCTGACGGCATGCAGATTATATCAGTTCGTCTCACATGAAAACCGCCAAATTATTTATCTTGTTTATCTCTGGTTGCCACAGGTTACCAGAAAGCCACTGATTCTGATGCATTCAAGATAGCCACTTCTTTGCTTGCTCAAGGAGCACATTCGGACTCCCATTTTTTCTAGCATGTGCTGCTTAGGCTAACCAAGTCTTGCAAGAAATTTAATCCAGTGTGTGTTCAAGGTTCTGACCTCAGATGCTAACTGCTAACAAACAACTAGCTTACCAGTGATACTGGGCTGGTTCACTAAAGTGAATGAGGTCGCTATGATGGTTGATTGCTGAGGCCTTCTGGTGTCAAAACTGTTGGCAACGTGGCAGTGAGTGCAAGGGCTTTCTGGTGTAAATAAAACAGCTTGAACCATGGCAGTGAGTGTAAGATCTTTTGCAAGTTTTTCTGTCGGCACTTCATCTAGATCAAGTTTCATATGATGTCTTTTTAGTTGGCAGTCCATCTGAACCCTTGCAACTTATAATTAAAAACTCAACCCAATGCCGGGGGCGAATTTTTTTTTAAAATAATATTATTTTAATTCGAAATTACGACATTAATACACGTATTTAAAAAATTGCAGAAATAATATCCGGTCGCCAAACCGTTTGGCGATAATAGGGTTGTCGCCAAACGGTTTGGCGATATTAGGGTAGTCGCCACACGGTTTGGCGACTATACCGTAATCCCTCGTGTCAGCCCGGCTGTCGCCAGGTCCGGTAGTAGTCGCCACTCCGCTCGGCGACTACTGAGTGGTCGCCACGCCGTTTAGCGACTACTAGTAGTCGCCGAAGCGAGTGGCGACTACTAGTAGTCGTTCAACTGTTTGGCGATAATACTGTACATTTATTAATTTGTAAGTAAATTTTTTTGTGAACTGTTTATGCAATAATTGTTATATTAAGCAGAAAAACTAAAAAACTCTTGTCATGTAATAGACGGGAAGAATTATTTTAGTTCGTTAGTGATCGCATCTCACTTTCGTATTTTCATAGCCCATGGATTGGCAAGATACGGTCAAAAAAGATCAATAAATGAAGGCCGCCTCACGATCTTGGCTACCACTTACATATGGGCGAGATAGCAAGACGTTCCTCCCAAGATTTTGTTGCGAAAGTCGGAAAAGGCACTAATGACTCTGAAACCACGGAAATCGTGGGCACTAAGGGTTTTCGTTGCCCATGAAAGGCGACACGGTCCAAAAATTACGAAAAAATTATAGGGCGGCCTCGCAATGCGGGCTACCACTTACGTATGGGCGAGATAGCCGACGTTGGCTTAACCATTTGTTCTGAATCGGAAAAGGCACTCATGGGTAGAATCGTGAGCACGTATAAAAATTAAATTGGACAACCACGGCGTCGGAAAATTTTGAAATATTTTATGGAGGTTCTCGATAAATCGGTGATATTACCATAAAAATTTAAAATAATTTGAAGATCTGAACAATGTTTTAAATTAAAACAATAAAATTTGATTGTTATGAACTTTTGAAAATTTAATTTTTATTGTTATGAACATCACGCATGTGAATTTTCAAAATTTTATGGTCGACAACAACTCATGTTATTGGTTCTGATGAGAAAATAAGCAATAGATTAGATTATATTATATTACAAGGGCATTACAACAGTGACGAGGTTAATAAGGAAAGCACTGTTCGTCGTGGTGGAACAAATGATCGTTCCGCCTATCTGGGTACAACCAGAATGATGTCAAACATTTTCTGCATATTACCTGACCCGTTCTAATTTTGCGATTTGTCCTCGGACACCGCTCAATCCCTACTACGAAAGAACTCCATGGGGTTCCGCAGTGCTCCCAGCTGTCGCCGATTGGGTGGCCTATGCCGTCCGCCCCGGTGTATAAGACTTAAATTTTGGTTGTTCTTTATGTGGATTTCGCCTCCCATATGGGCATGTCATCCCGATTCGGCGTCCCCTATGTTGATACCACAGGTTCCGGATGGTCTGCATAGCGTCAAAGATTTGTTCCGTCTTTGCGGACCTCGGCCGCTTCCCTTGTCCCTTCTTCTTCGGAGGAGGAACCTCGTGCACCTCTGGTGCGTTGGCGTTAGCGGAGACATGCCGAGACGCCTGCTCTGTTTCGCTCGCACTCCACTATATGGTGCGGGAGGTGTGTGTTGGGCTTATGCTTGGACAACCGAAGCGTGCCTGCGATCAATGCAAGATGCCTTTGGTGGTTCCATAACACCGTAGGCGTACTCGGTCCGGCTTTTACGGCGGTAGTGGCACCACGGAGAGGTTGCTCCCCGCTTATCCCATGCAAAGTTGCACGAGATGTGGGTGGTACGTCTCCGGGTCCACCCAGTTGAAGTACCAGCACCGTTCCTCCTCGGCCAAGGGGCACCGGTAGAATCTCCGGTCCGCTAGATCACCGTGGCAGGTATCAACCACTGCCTCCAGGCCATGTACGCAGACGTCGGGGCTTTCTGGTGGCCCTGGAGGAGGGTCCTCCTTTGACTTGACCGAATTCGCAAATGCCCTTTTGAACTCCTGTGTGCGATGAACTGGTTTAGAACTACTACTTTGTGAGTTTAACATGAGTATGTCGCATGAAACTCACCGATCGGTTGGCCCCTTGCACACCGCCCTAAGCTCTGGTCGATCCGAAAGGGACATATCTGGCGGCCTCTCCCACCGGGTGAAGTTCTCGGCGAAGCGGGTAGGCGTCGTGGCGCTTGTAGAAAATTCATGATCACGTCGTTCGGCCGTCGATCCATTGGAAGAAGCAACACCGGTCCTTGTGCTAAGAAAAGAAAGAACGAAGCATGAGATGGTAGTGTTACCATGTATTGTGTGGACACCAGTAGGTTTACCTCGTAGGTGCGGGCACAGCAGTAGTGAGCGCGGGCGGCCGTCGCTCCATGGGTAGATTGCTCAATCTTCGCCGGTAGGTTGCAGTCGCATTTTGGTCGGGGCAACTCCGGCAGAACTGGGGCGTCGACGCTACTGGCATCCGGATATTCGGGGCGGGATGACTTCGCTTCTTTGAAGCGATCAGAAACGACATTGTGTCCAAATTTGTGTAGATTCGGTGGCGTTGATTCTTTGGTTTGGTGTGTTGGATGTCTACCCTTCGCCATGTTTTATAGTGGTGGTGAGGGTTACTCGAACGACGTGTCACCCATCATCAAAGCCGCGTGTTGTCGTTTCATCTGGCGGGGTGCGGCGTGTTGTCGTCTCGATCTGGCGGGGTGCAACGTGTTGTCGTCTCGGCAGAGCAGCGTGGTCGAGTGTTGTCGTTTGATCTGGCGGGTGCGGCGTGTTGTCGTCTCTGCCGCGGCGTGGTGCGGCGTGTTGTCGTTTCATCGAAAGCGGGTGCGGCGTGTTGTCGTCTCGGTCTGGCGGGTGCGGTGTGTTGTCGTCTCGATCTGGCGGGTGCGGCGTGTTGTCGTCTCTGCCGAAAGCGTGGTGCGGCGTGTTGTCGTTCGATCGAAAGCGGGGTGCAGCGTGTTGTCGTCTCAGTCTGAAAAGCGGGGTGCAGTGTGTTGTCGTCTCAGTCTGAAAAGCGGGGTGCATTGATATCGGAAAGGTAAAAAAAACGTGAACATCACTATTAACATTGTAAAACAGTACGAACAAAGTAACAAAGCGAGAACAACACTCTAAAAATGTAAAATAGTACAAAGTAAGAACAAAAGTAGGACAGCACCCTATCAACGAGTCCCTAGTCGGCGCCACCCCTCCTACGACGACCCCTCTTCGGCCTACGTGCTGAGGCCGGTGCATCGTCAAGAGGGCGAGGGTGAAGCGCCTGCGATGGCCCCGCCGATCTGCGATGGCACCGCCGCCCGTAGTCCGAAGAACATGAATACCGCCGGCCGATGGTCGCGGGAGGCAACGTGTACCCTAAGGTACCGAACTCCGGCGTGGTGAATCGTGGTTTGCGAGGGGGTTCGTGCCTGTGGTCGCAGGGTAGGCTGCGTCGCTGCTTGTCGGTCTGAGGCAAGATTAATCGGCACCAATGGCTGGTCCGCGAAGAACTCCTGCTCGACGTGGCCCGAGGAGTGCGTGGATCGAGAGAATCGCCTCTACCCTCAACGTAGCTCGCGGCGTTCGGATAATACCTTTTAATTGTAGTTACGTGATGCAAAAACTCAGCGTAAGTAGCTCGACTTACCCGGCGTGGGGACCATGGTGGGGCGCGTGGTGCTGCGCCACCGACCCTCCAACCACGCTGGGCCGGAGGCAAAGGAGTGTGAAGCCGCACTCGCCTCCATTGTGTAACGAGGAGCCGGGTCGCCAGGGGTGTGTAAACGCCTGCGGCGTCTCGAGGTGGCACGGCCGGTAGCGTCGGCGTGCCGACAAGAACCCAGCTCCACGATCTGCCAAAGCCGGCCACCATGCGTCCCAGTTCTCTGCC
This sequence comes from Guadua angustifolia, assembly GCA_036346375.1. Classification (NCBI taxonomy): domain Eukaryota; kingdom Viridiplantae; phylum Streptophyta; class Magnoliopsida; order Poales; family Poaceae; genus Guadua; species Guadua angustifolia. Next base: position 20,093,923 of record CM070518.1, on the reverse strand, counting down.
ATCTCGTCGGCGAGATGGCAACTCCGCCCCGTGCTGGACAAGACACTTTGATCCGTCGTGTGCGGCTCCTAAGCGTGGTCCACCTGCCACACACGAGAAAGTGATATGCATATGGAATTTTTGCGTCAAGAATACACAATGTAATTTACAAAATCAATACTTACCATGGCGTGCATGGCCGCTCCTGCCTGGCCTGGGTACAAGTCGGCCACGCTGGGAGCGCGTCTGTGCGGCCGAGAGCCTCCTCCACGATGAGGAGACGGACACGCGTCCGGCACGCATCACCATGCAGTATCTGGCTGGTGGGACGAGTCGTCGTAAGGTGTGGCCTCATCGACGACGTGCTGCTGCGCCCCGGCCCACTGCGCCAGCCACGGCTCCATCTTCCGTAGCAAGGTGGGCAGGCTCTTCGGAGGGCCATGGGTGGCGACCCTGAAAAGAAATCGAAATTATTAGACATACGACGTAACTATTTCACATATTTTAGTTCCGATAACTCACGTGTGTACTGCCGACGGTACACGATCCCCCCAAGGAACGGGGACCGGCTGTCGTAGGCCGAACTGTCTGAGGACTCGGTGCGGCGCGTAGTCCTCCACGTAGGCGTCGAGGACGATCTTCCTCGTCGTCAGCCAGAAACCCTGGTCCCTACCGCAAAGCGCGGAGATCCCAGCTGCGCCGGCTCTGTCGTGGACATGGCGCTCGCTATAAGGGTCCCACACCACCGGCTCCGCGTCGCGGTGGTCGAACGCCTCCGTGAAGGAGTGGTACGCCGACGTACTGCACTCCGCCACCGTGGGTCGCAAAAGGAAAAAATATGTTGAAGCACATGCATCGCAAATACAAATTGATAAATGCAAGTAAAGAAAATAATTACCGTCGCCGAGTCCAAAGCGAGCCCACGGTCGGCCGGTCGATGTCGCCGCTTCCGTACATCTCGGCGGTGTACACTCGCGGAAGACCAAGGGTCGACCACCGGAAGCGCCGAACGACCAAAGCCGGGAGGAGTAGAGGCATCGGTCGGGTTGGCGGTGTCCTTGACTTCACGCACGCGCGCAAAGGGCGCGATGCGTGCCGGAAGAACCGCCGAACCCCAGACACCGGCGGGACTCGCTCTGGGTCAACGGCGTCGCGATAGCCCGTCGCGTAGGCTATCCACCGTCGTCGCCGACGCTGTCTCCGTCGCGTGGTCGTGAACATGACCATCCCAAACAACCAAAGCGTGTAGGCCTCCAAGTGTCGGTCCACAGTGCGGCGTGGGGTCCGCCGCCATGTCTTTGACTGTGACAATTAACATATAGTAATATGTTAATAGTGTTACAAAAATTAGAATAACATATACATGTACAAGCACTCACCTCGGCGGGCGACCACCTCCTCAGCGGCCGTGGTTCTTCCTACCGACGGTATCACCGGGTTAGTGGGGGCAACTCCGCGAACCTCTCCTGCAGTCACTGCCACCCCGCAGAGGCACCGAGGGTCCGACGGTGCCCGGCGATCGGCAACCTGTAAGCATGGCGGCGTCTGCGGGGTGGCCGTCACCTCCCGAAGCGGTGGAAAGTGTGCGTCTCCGGCGCCAACGGTCCACCAGACAAGACAGAGGCTCGGTCGAACGAAAACGCCGTGACCGCTCTGGACCGTCGTCGCCCTCGCAGATCTGAGCCTCGGCCACGTCCTCGGTGAGGCCTCGATCATGCGGCGAGGGAAGCAACCCAAAGACGTGCCAACCTATCGACATGTAAATTCAATTGTTAGAAGAAATGCAATTGTGCGAGCAATGAAACATGTAAATGTAGTGCAACTCACTGGCGTAGAAGGTCGGGTGGAGCGCCATGCCTGCCGCACACGGACCAGCAGCAGAGGCATCGTGCTCAAGGCCCGTCTTGCGGTGTGGGATTTAACGACGCGGTGCCGTCGGTCCAACGAAGAGTCAAGGAGTGACTCGGGCTCGGGGTGCTCCATCCCTGCAAGTAAACATGAAAACAGTACGATTAGTAATGTAAATCAAAAGACTGAAGAGTTGGACATAAATAAACAAGCAGCAGCACATGTTACGCAATTCAATACAAAAGCATGACAAAAGGTACAATCGTAGATAAAACGATTCATATTACAGAATTCAAAACAAAATACATAATTCACTACATAAACATGATGGAAGGTCCAACATACTCGCAAATACCTAACATAGGATAAAATGGTACATATTACACAATTGAATACACATTACATAATTCAATACATAACACTAAGGGCATTATGTTGCCTTGTGCCCGTACTCACCGTGACCGAGAACACCTCCTAACAGGCGACCCACTTCAGATTCATCCATGTCATTGCGAATCGCCTAGATCGTGGATCGCCACCGCCTGGGTGCACACCTCCGTAAATTTGTATCCGAGACATATGCGCACATCTGTGTTAATGGCGGTGAAATCACCATGTGCTCGAAAACCACGGAACTCACCGGACCGGTGTTGACAAAGATGACCCTTCAGTAGAAAGGGACACGTCTTTGCGCCGTGCTCATCCCAATTTGCCCACAAGCTGCGATCACATGCGGCGGGGAATATGAAGAAGTCTTGGCTTGTTGCGGTGCATTCACACCATCCAAAGGCCCCTTGGCCTAGGTTAACCTCGTGTGTAATAACCGTTGTGTCGGTTCCCAATCCCCTTTACACCGGAGAGTCACTTGAGCGGTACTCGGTGACTCGGCTACGCACCATATGCGGTGAGCTTTCTTTGTGCGTTCCTCCATGTAGGCCATCATCCGCGACAAGATCGGCGTTTGCAATGTCGTGGCATGCGAGATGACCTCCGCATGCCTTTTCGGAAGTACCCAACGATGCTGCGGCATGCCTTCCAGATGGCCACAAGTGGTAGCGACGCAGCCTCGATGACCCAATTGTAAACCTCGGCTATATTCGTTGTCATGACACCGAACTGTTTCAAACATATCGATTAGCACGATAACTCTAATTGTTCAATCGTCACGGCTATGTTAATTTAGTATACTAACTCGGCGCCTCGGTGTCATGGAGCAATGCCCACTTCTCCAACGGCTCGCCTCTATCCAAAGGCGAGAAACACTTAATGTTTCTTGACGATCGCTCTCGATTTGGAGGATCGAAGGCTCGAGGGGTGATAGCCTTTTCGGTGGGCAATCGTTGGCGTTCTTGGTTGCTTCTTGACTCTTCAATCAGCGCGGTAGTGTGCTTGTCCAACTCGCCAATATCGCGTTGAACTTACGTGCTTGGTTCTCGCTTGCATAACCTCTTAAATAGGTTCATCGACTTCTTACTCTTGAACCGCTGAAAAATTTGCTCCCAAATGTCTCATGCACCACATTCGCATGTCATGCCACGGAAAAAGGCTCATCAAGGTCCTCTGTAGAGTCTTAATTGCGAAATGATACCTTTATGGCGGTCATGGATGATGCACACGTTATGATCACGAACTACCCCGAACTTCAAATGTCCGAAAAACCACGACCACTATCCGGTTCTCACCCTCAACAAATGCAAAGGCCAATGGAAGTATGTGGTTGTTCCCATCAATTGCAATTGCCGTTAGAATCGCCCTTGTATTTCCCGATCAAGAATGTACCATCGACGACAACAATGGACGGCGAGACTAATGACGCAATGCAAGGACCCAAAGAAAAGAAAGCTCGACGAAATATCGAGACCCGTTACCATCCGCTTCACTTTCTTCAAAAGCGTGTGCGTGCGGTTTGTTTCCTTCAAGACATCAAGCACACGAGGTAGGTTACAATCTGAAGCCTCATATGTGCCAAACCTCTTCTCTAATGCCTTTTGCCGCACGCCAGCCATCGAGTAACTTATCCGATACTTAAATGTTCTCAAGATTGCTTTACGAATATAAGAACACTCAATGTCCCTCTTCTCGATGATCTCATTGAACATCACGCTAGCGATTAGAGCCGCATTCAAGTTGCGGTGTTTCACCGTAACATTTTCTAGTCGCATGTGTGCCCATCTACTCGTGATGCAATCCAAAATGTCTCGCACTTGACATGTAAGCATGTACTCGAATTCACATCCTTCGGTCTCGCACTTCACTGTATCTATCTCGATCGACAAAACAACTCGGAACTCTCTCTGCTGCGATAGTGCCCACAAATTTCACCGCCAACTTCAACTCGTAATTGTTTGCGAAAACTTGATTCAAATTAACGGCATTGCTACCATACTCCCAACGCGACTCATGCCCCCACAAAACTTCCATACTAGCTTTGTTTTTCTGCTCCACTCGTCGAGTGATGGGTACATCCGTTGCCCCAAGATTACTATGCATTTCATCATCTCCTCCTCTTCCTCATCTTCGCCGATGTCATCATCACACTCCAACATTTCAGCTTCATCTTGCCTCGCCATATGGTCCACCAACTCCAATTGATCAACAATTTGCTCGATTTCCTCCCTTCATCTGCCCGACCTTCGCGTTTGTCGCATCCTGTTATCATCCTCCGCCGCTACCTCAACCAAGACCACTACGAACTTGTTCACCAGAGTCGACGTGTCTTTGCTTTCGCCCACATCGCTAATATTCACCTCTTCTCTAGGGCACGCTTTGCCAAAGATTACACATTCAAGGCTAGATCCCTTGCACCACCTTAACCATTTACGCCACAAGTACGTCCGATCTATTTTCTTCAATTCCCACATAGCCGGGTCACCCTTACTACGCGTGAATACGACTTGAATGGTAACAGAGTAAACACTTGCATCCAGGAAAAATATTTGGTCAACCAAAGCTTTATATCACGGATGCTAACTCTATCAGACATAAGTGTTCGCCATTGTATTACAAAACCGCTCAAATCAACACCATTCTGCCCAATTTTTATTTCACCATCGCCGTAATATACCCTAAATTTCACTGCATCCGACATTACTGCGACCACATAAACAAAATTGATTTTCAGATCACCACTAATATCACTAACTAACAATGTTCAAAAAAGTGCTAGGCGGTAGGCATGTTGCAATGAAATAAAGAAGTGAATTCATACCATATTACTAAAGAAGCAGCTCTAGCTGCTCTCCTACTACTACTGATCTACTGCTACTCAGCTAATGCCTAATGAAATTCTCAGAAGAAATTCTCAAATGAAATTCTCTGCTACTACTCTCGATCTCGCTAGCCATCGGCCAAATGAAATTCCCCACCCCAATGACCAAATGAAATTCCCCCCCCATAATTTTCCTCTCTTTGAACGCATTGTTTTGGATCTTTGGCGGGGAGGCGGGAGGATCTCAAGGGCACTCATGGCGGACCATGATCTTCGGCCGAAGAACGATCTTCGCGACCTAGCTTCCCTTCCTCTTCCCCACGACCCGGTAACCTAGCTTCCTTCCTCTCGAGTTTTCCGTTTTCCCTCTTATCCAACTCCGACACCGCTCACTCGCCTTTCTTCGCGAAGCCTTATCTTTTTGTACCGCCGAGTCCCGCCTAGTCCCTTTGGAGCAACGCCTAATGCCGCTTTTCAATCTCTAATATTTCTAAATTTTCTAATATCTAAAATTTCTAAAATCTAAAATTTCTAAAATTATCTAATATCTAAAATTTCTAAATTATTTTGCACTAAAAAATAAATAACAAAAATTAAAAAAATACCTTTTTCTCTCCTTCTTCCTCTTCTTCTTCCTCCTCCCTCCTCTCCTCTCCTCTCTCTCTCTCCCTCCTCTCCGAGCCGCTCTCCTCTCTCTCCGCGCGCGCCTCTCTCCCTCTCTCCCTCCTCTCTCTCCCTCTCTCCTCTCCTCTCTCCCCCTCCCTCTCCCTCTCTTTTCTTCTCCACTTGACGCCGCTTCTCTCCTCGCCTTGCCTCTTCTTTCGTTCTTCGCGTTTCTTCAGCAATGCCAGCAAGTCTTGGCGAAAAGGTATTCGCGATTGTCGCCACACCGTTCGGCGACTACTCAGTTGTCGCCAAACGGTTCGGCGACTACAAGTTGTCGCCAAACGGCTTGGCGACTACTCTGTAGTCGCCGAGCGGTGTGGCGACCACTCCCTGACCTGGCGACAACTGGCTGTTACCGGGCTGACACGCGGGATTACGGTATAGTCGCCAAACCGTGTGGCGACTACCCTATTATCGCCAAACCGTTTGGCGACGACCCTGTTATCGCCAAACGGTTTGGCGACCGTATATTATTTCTGCAATTTTTTAAATACGTGTATTAATGTCGCAATTTCGAATTAAAATAATATTATTTAAAAAAAAAATTCGCCGGGGGGCTATGGATGTTGGATTGCCGAGACCAAGTAGCACTGGTGGCTGGTAGAGATGGTTCCTTTGGTGCCAAGAACGAAATGCTGGTTAGTATGCTTTTCATATTCATAATTGATAAATTTCGTATACATCAAACCTCTGGTCAGCAACTCTTGTTTGGCACTTTGTCATATGCATGGGAGACTGAAATCAACGCACGAGATGTCCTAGAACAAGTAACTAAACTACCTCGTCATATGACGATTGAATATGCAAGCCTGAGTTTGTGTCCACTGCGTGGGCATCATCAGCTATATTCGTGAGTCTCGCTTTAAGCAAAGTTTATGTCACGTCGCATGATTACCGATCGGTTTTTGAAGGCATCGAAACCCTGGAGAGATCTATAGACAAGCGTAAGTAAGTCGAGAGGTCACGAAGCAAATGGACAAGACGATTCATTCGACGTGGATGAGCCAGCTACCGCATTAAAGCAGCATATTGAAGACCACCATAGGCTAAAGTGGGTATTGGGAGTACCATGATTAGAACCGGGAGTTCCATGATTAGAACCGGTGCTCTGCCCCCTTTGTGTCCTATCTTGCGTCTGTCACTGTCTCATAAAAATTAGCATATATACTACACTACTAGGATACTTTTCGCGGCGGAATACGCCGTGCGTGTTGTTTTTTCCGTATAAACAATTTTTTTTCGGCGGTATTTTTTTAAATCTTCGAGAAAATGAGCGAAATGGCTGAAAGGACACAAACGAATTCACTTTTTGTTTTTTGACGTAATATGACGCGCATGTTGTTTTTTTCAAAGAAATAATTTCATATTTTTTGGTGTATTTTTTCGTTATTTATCTAGGGTTTTCTCACAAAAGATCTGCGATTTTTCTGAAGGTCTTCTTCATAAAAAACCACAAAACAACATATACGTAATTACGGATTTTTTCAAGACCAAAACGTGAAAAATAAATTTTAAGCCGAACCGCGCGACTGGCTCAGCTCAAAGCGATGAGAGCACGGAAACTTTTCCCACATTAGTAGATGTATTATACTAGCAGTCTACCACATATCCATGCATGAACTTTCTCTTTTTTTTTCTTTTCACTTATCCTCCTTTATTTTTCTTTTGCTTTTAGTTAGCTAACTTTTCTTTAAAAGGTGTTTTCATACTTTTCCTTTTGACAGTTACACAAATATTAAAGCATAAATAAATGGTAAATAGTGATTACCTACCTTTTTGCTTACTCCAATATTTATATAACTAATATTAAAAGAGAAATCATAAATAAATGGACCTTATTCCTCCAATAGTGGGCATTACCATATACAAAAGAGCTTTTTGCATTTAGTTAGCTAACTTTTCTTTATATTTATATAACTAATATTAAAGAGGTAAATAGTGATTGCTTACTTCAATATTTATATAACTAATATTAAAAGAGAAATCATTGAAATAATTAGCTCTAGTCCATCCAAACATGACCTTATTCCTCCACGTCCTACTTTCAAGCCGTCCATTTGGGCATTAAAAAACCATATACAAAAGAGCTGTTGTATGACTTGTATCTCGCGTTAGGATGTCTCTGGAACATAAGAATTTCATCGAATTAGGAAAGAATGCAGTACTTGCCGACAGACCGTCCACCAAACTCATCTAAAATTTCCCGCAAATTCTGCGGAAGCATGGATTTCGGAGCTTACAATTAGTTTGCATTAGAAAAAAATACAGTATTTATCCCGTTAGGGTTTTATTAGTCCCTTGTTAGTTTGGCCCAAACAAAAAAAAAAGACGGATTATTCATCTTATTTTAGTTAGTACAATTAATTATTTATCCCGTTTAATTGACTGGCATATGACGTCAGAATCCGTATGTCCGTGAGAAAACAACTGATGATAAAGTAAGTAACAACAAATCATTGATTATTCCAAAAAAAAAAAAAAAACTGCGAAGTCTCTTCTAGACTTCCCTCTCTGCCCCTTGCCACCTTCTCTTCTCTCTTCTTTCTCCTCTCTTTTCCTCCTGACCGCGACCGCTGCGTGCCGTCCCGAATCTCCCACGCCGCCGCCCAGGTTGGTAGCCACCATCCTCGGACTCCTCGCTTGGTCCCTCTGGATCCACCCACGCACTCAACCTTCCTAACACAACCACGAAGTCGCTGCTTTTTTTTTTCACCGCACCGTTTGTTTCTGGTTGTTGTTTGATCCGTTCCATTTGTGTTGGTGGCAAACTAGGGTTTGCTCTCTCGCGCCGTTGGGGCTCTTGATGGACAACGGCGCCGTCGGCGAGAAGCGCCAGCCCGAGGCGGAGGATCGGGGAGGCCCCGGCGGAGTCGCCGAGGAGGAGGGAGAGGGGGGTGTGCAGATCGATGTGGAGTCGGCGGCCTCGCAGGAGAGTGATGGTGATGGGGTCGTGGGACTCCGAGAAGGGGACGGGGGCGAGGGGTGTGTGCAGGTCGATGTGAAGCAGCCACCCGGCTCGGTGGCGGCGACTCAGGAGGGTGATGGCGATGAGGTCGTGGAGTTCGTAGAAGGGGACGGGGACGAGAAGCATGGGGAAGAGTCTGCGAGATTGGAATCGAAGGGCGGCGTGGAAGGTGACGTTGTAGTGTCTGGTGTTGAGTCAGATGAGGCGGGGATGGATCGATCGGTGAGCGGCCATCACCAGGGGGCGCAGAACGGGGTAGTGCTGGAGCATGCAAAGCCTGTGGGTGTGGGGTTTGATGAGGAGGCTGATCCGGCTGAGGAGGTGGAGCAGCAGGAGCTGGTTGGATTGGATCAGAGCAAGGAGTTTTTGGAGATTGAAGAGGCTTCGGTGACTGAGGAAGCTTCCCGTTCCATTGCCGTTGAGGGTGAGGAGAATGTTGATGGTTCGGGTGCTGAGATTGATGTCGAGGAAGGCATTGCAGATGATGCGAATCAGGAGCGCTTGGAGGAGCAAGCCATGGCGGAAGTGATCAAGGAGTGTGTGACAGAAGCTGTTTTAACTGATCATACCAAGGAGCAACCAGAGAAGGGCATGGAAGATGTTCCTGCCCATGATAGCAATGCTGAGCTTCCCGCACAATCTGGTAATAAACCTGAACATTTTAAAGATGCTGTTTTGGTTGATCAGGGCAAAGAGCGGCCAGAAAGGAGCAGGGAACAGATTGCTGCCCGTGATAGCAAGCCTGAGGTACCCACACAATCTGGAGGCGAGCCAGCTGTCGTGGTTGAGGAATTGGACGACTCAAGTTCTTCTGATGATGAGAATAAAGCTACCTCTGCTCCACCTACACGATCCGTCAATGGCCCCTCTTTGCCGTCTCGTCCTGCTGGCCTTGGATCGTCAACTTCCTTGTTGCAACCTCCCACTCGGCCTGTTCAGCAGGTCCGTGCTAATGGTCCAGTCGCTGTGGACAGGGAGATTCGGCAGGATATTGAGTCTGCTGGGGATGAGAATGATGAAATCCGTGAGAAGCTCCAGATGATCCGGGTTAAGTTTTTGCGTCTTGCTAACAGGTTTGGGCAAACACCTCATAATATGGTAGTTTCACAGGTTCTTTACCGGCTTGGGCTGGCAGAACAGCTTAGAAGAAACACAGGTCAGGGTGTTTTCAGTTTTGACCAAGCACAAGAGATGGCAGAGCGACTTGAAGCTGCTGGAACCGAGCCCCTTGAATTTTCTTGCACTATTTTGGTTCTTGGTAAAACTGGGGTTGGTAAGAGCTCTACCATCAATTCGATATTTGATGATGTTAATTTGGAAACAAATGCGTTTGATTCCAGCACAAGAAAGGTTCAAGAAGTAGTTGGTATGGTTGAGGGGATCCAGGTAAAAGTGATTGATACACCTGGCCTTTCCTGCTCATCTTCAGACCAACACTACAACCAGAAGGTTCTCAATTCCGTGAAGAGGCTTACCAGCAATAACCCTCCCGATATTGTTCTTTATTTTGACAGATTGGATATGCAGAGCAGGGACTATGGTGATGTCCCTCTGCTGCAAACCATTACCAAAGTGTTTGGAGCGTCGGTCTGGTTCAATGCCATAGTTGTGTTATCTCATGCTGCATCTGCGCCACCTGACGGTCCAAATGGAATTCCTCTGAGCTATGAGATGTTCGTCACCCAGCGATCTCATGTAGTCCAGCAAGCTATAAGGCAAGCTGCCGGTGATGTCCGTCTTATGAATCCAGTCTCACTGGTTGAAAACCACTCAGCATGCAGGATAAATAGGGCAGGCCAGAGGGTGTTGCCAAATGGACAAGTCTGGAAGCCACAGTTGCTATTGCTTTGTTTTGCTTCAAAGGTTTTAGCTGAGGCCAACGTGCTTCTCAAGTTGCAGGATAGTCCCACCGGAAAATCTTCTTCTCGGAGGATTCCTCCACTTCCTTTCCTCCTCTCTTCACTTCTTCAGTCTCGAGCCCCACTGAAGTTACCAGAGGAGCAATTTGGTGATGATGATGATCTTGAAGATGATTTGGCAGATGATTCTGATTCAGATGATGGGTCTGACTATGATGATTTGCCTCCTTTTAAGCCACTCACAAAACCTCAACTTGCAAATCTGAACCATGAGCAGAGGAAAGCATATCTTGAAGAGCTATATTACAGAGAGAAGCTATTCTACAAAAAACAGCTGAAAGAGGAAAGGATGCGCCGTAAAATGATGAAAAAAATGGCAGCAGAGGCTAATGCGCGAGCAGATGATTTCAGTAACAGCAATCTAGAAGATGATGGCAATGCCCCGACCAATGTTGCGGTGCCTGTGCCTGACATGGTATTACCCTCATCTTTTGATTCTGACTATCCTAGCCATCGCTATCGTTTTCTGGACACACCAAGTGAATGGCTTGTCAGGCCTGTGCTGGAAACCCAGGGCTGGGATCATGATGTTGGTTATGAAGGTCTGAGTGTTGACAGATTATTTGCTGTCAAAGGTAAAGTTCCTTTGTCTGTATCTGGCCAGCTAACAAAAGACAAGAAGGATTGCTCCCTGCAAATGGAGGTTGCGAGTTCAGTTAAGCATAGTGAGGGGAAAACTACCTCACTTGGACTTGGTTTGCAGTCTCTTGGCAAGGATATGGCATACACTATTCGTGGTGAGTCAAGATTTAAGAACTTCAGGCGCAATAACACGGCCGCTGGGATATCTGCTACGCTCCTTGGAGATTCTGTATCAGCTGGTGTGAAGATTGAAGACAACCTGATAGTGAACAAGCAGCTCAGGCTTCTAGTTAATGGTGGTGCTATGAGCTGGAGGGGAGATGTGGCTTGTGGAGGTCGTCTTGAAGCAACGTTGAGAGATAAAGATTACCCAATAGGGCGCATGCTTTCTACTCTTGCATTGTCTTTTGTAGAGTGGCATGGGGATCTGTCAGTTGGCTGGAATATTCAGTCTCAGATTCCTGCTGGAAGAGCTAGCAATTTGATTGGTCATGCCAATTTAAGCAACAAGGGGACTGGCCAAGTTGGCATTCGCCTGAACAGCTCTGATCATCTTCAGATCGCGCTTCTTGCCCTCGTGCCTATATTCCAGAACATGAGAAAGTTATTACACAGTTACTCTGAATCTACCTAGTGTTTATATAGGCCTGAAAAGACTGCGAGAACCATCCTTAGGGTTAATGCAAGCATAAATTAGAACTATCTGTTTATTTTTGTTCTTTCTTTGCCAACTCTGTAACATTGTTTTTCTCCGAGCTCTTTTTGATGAAGTTGGATTGCGGAATACATCCTTGCCAGATATTATATTGGTATTATCCTTGCAATTTTCATAGCTAACAACCAGTTTCAATTGCCCTTTCTAGTATCTGATGTACAAATGCGCTACTGCCGCATACATGCTTCTTCCTGATTAAGTACCTTGAAGTTTGAGCAACATTGGTCTTCTGTATTTCTTTCGTAGCAGAAATACAGTGGTATAATCAGGTAATTTCTCGTCCCTCCGTAGGATTAGATTATACAACTGTATATCTGCTTCAGGTGAGTTAAGTTATACAGGTTGCACATGTACTGACAATCAAATACATACAATACAGTAATTGAAAGTGAAACTGGAGTAACAAACCTGTCAGTGTCAGTGTGAAGCCACAAGGCAATGGAGTGAAATAAACAGGCTGTGGCATGCCTAAAGGTATGTCTGCTGAAATCAAGAAAATAAATCAAGTGAACTTCTCTTACACACAAGAAGATTCGCAAGTTAAACTTAGCATATTGGGCGTGCAAGATCCACTAGATTAGTGCTCAATTAAGCTACAGAACAGAACTAAAAAGGGCATGTACAATAAGATCACATCCATTGGTTTTCAAGGCGCCGCCTAGGCATCGCGGCGCCGGAGGGAGCTCGCCGGAAGCTGTCGCCTCGCTTGGCCGGCGCAAGGTGTCCACCTGGAGCGTCTAGGCGTCGCTTGGGCCATCGCGGCGTCTCCAAGGCGAGGTCGGGCGGCCGCCTAGGTTGGGAGGAGTCGGGATAAGTCGCTAGGGCAACTGGGTTAGGGTTTAGTCGCCGCATTCGCCTGTCCGCCGCGTCGTCGCCAGCCCGCCACCACCTCCGTCGTCGCCGTCGGCTCCAGATCCGTAAGTCCTGTCGCCCTCCTCCTCCTCCCTCTCATTTGCCTCCCGTGCCGTGGCCCCCCTCCGCGCCATGGCTCCCCTCCGCACCGTCTTCCTCCGCACTGTGGCCCCGCTCCGCCTTCCTCCGCGCCATGGCCCCCCTCCGCCTTCCTCCGCGCCATCTTCCTCTGCTCTGGACCCCCTCTGCTTGCTGACTCCTCTGCTCTGGCCCCCCTCTGGCCCTCCTCTCTGGCTCTGCTCTGGACTAGTTGCTCAAGCTCTCCGTGTGTGGCTTTGTACAGGGAGTGAAGGACATGGCTGATGCTCAAGCACCTGCTGTCGGCGATGTTGCCAATGATGCATATGATCCGGCTAAAGATCCTTCACGAAAGGCCAAGTTCAATGATCCAGGATGGAAGTATGGATTTTGGCCGGATTTGAGCAACAAAGATTTGGTGCAATGTACCCTATGTGGCAAACAAATGCGCTCAGGAATAAAGAGATTGAAGCAACATCTTGCTGCAGGGTTTGGAGATGTGCAAAAGTGTTCGAAGACAACCACAGCAATAATGAGGGAAATGCAAGACTATCTCAAGAAGACGTTAAGAAGTAGAGTCATTGAATTGGATGATGACATTGATAAGGTAGTAGAACAAGGAGAGGAGGAAGAAGTGGGTTGTGAGAGGCACCCAAGCTCCCAAGAAGCGTCATCTAAAGCTTCCAACCCATGTCCAAGTTCTGGGACAGCCGCAAAAAGAAAGCAATCAGCTCTACAAATGATGGGACAGCCAGTGGCAAAACAAACTAAATCAGTTGTTGGGTTGATTCGGAAGACACCAAAAGAGGTGGTTGATGCGAGACATGCCAAGGGCCCTTCTCAAACCACAATGGAGCAATGTGTAAGGACTGTGGAGGAGAAAGAAAGGGTGCGAGGCCACATAGCTGATTTCTTCTATGAGTGTGGCATTCTATTCAATGCCATCAAGTCTAGAAGCTTTGAGATCATGTGTGAGTCCATAGGGCAATATGGACCCGGTTTCAATAACATTTCATACCATGGTTTGAGAGTGCCGTTACTTGAGAAGGCAAAGAGGGAGACTGATAAGTTGAGGTTGGAGCAAGAGAAACATTGGAAAGTTGTTGGTTGCACACTCATGTCTAATGGATGGACAGATAAGAGGGGAAGACACTTGATCAATTTTCTTGTGAACTATCCAGCGAGGACCTTCTTCTTGGAGTCGGTTGATGCATCAAGTGAAGTGGCTAATGCAACGATGCTAGCAGGTTTGCTTGAGGCAAGAATCGAGCGGATCAGCAAGGAACATGTTGTTCAGGTGGTGACAGACAACGGTGCCAACTTCAAAGCGGCAGGGAGAATTCTAATGGAGAGGATCCCTACTCTATTTTGAATTTCTTGTGCTGCACATTGTTTGGACCTCATGTTGGAGGACATCGGGAAGCTACCGGAGTTCAAGAAGACAATTGATAATGCCAAGCGGGTCACTACATTTATCTATAGGCATGGGAGGCTACTTGCAACAATGAGGGAGTTGATAAATGAGAAGGATCTTGTAAGGCCAGTAGCTACTAGATTTGCTACATCTTTTCTCACGTTGCAGAGCTTGTACAAGAACAGAGATGTGTTGAGGCATCTATTTACTAGTGAAGATTGGACTCGGTGTAATCTTGCAAGCACAGAGGCTGGGAAAAAGGTTCAAGAAATTGTGATCGCTATTAGATTTTGGAATGCAGTGGAGGATTGCATCAGAGCATCACAGCCACTTCTTGTTGTGCTACGGATAGTTGATGGTGATGAGAGGCCGGCAATGGCCGAGGTTTATGCAAGCATGGATTTTGCAAAAAGGAAGATCACCGATAGTTTAGCAACTAAGCAACCATTGCTTAGGAAAGTTGTTACGAGCAGACTCAAGATGAGTTTGCTCGTAAGCGCGGGTTCCCGGCCGCAGCCCGGATCGCAAGTTGTTCGACGAAGAATTCGTTAGAACATCATCTTTGAGTTTAGTCATTATCGAGACACCGCTTTGAGATTGGTTTTGGTGGCATTCAAAACATGCCCTTTTCTGTTTATTTTCTTGCATATATATATAATACTTGCGGTTCACGATCTCTAGGATCGATTACCCAAAACAAAAGATATCTTCTACCCCACACAATAACTAATTAAGGGATATTTCCCAAAACTAACAACCTTGCCTAAATGAAATCCTATCCTGCGCCAGGAGGAGCTCCTTCCCGCTGGGACACCCCCATGCGGTTTCGGCGCCTAACATACACCCTATCCAACCCTTGGCCCATAACATCACTCCCCCCTGAAGACGAAGCTTGTCCTCAAGCTGGCAATTGGGATAGGATCGACGCAGAGCAATGGCATCCATCAAGTGGCTTCATCGGTGATTCTGACCCTTTGAACAAGCCAGCGATGTCCGTGAAGAACCGTTGACCCAAGATGGCATGAGGCTCGGGTATCTCTGATGTACTGGCGGGCACAACATCTTCTGGTATCGCCATAGGAAGAGTAGGCGGGTCTCCTTTGAAGGGTTTGAGCAGGGAAACATGGAACACATTATGCAACTTAGCCGAGTCAGCGGTTATGCGATATGCCATAGCCCACTCTACCGGTGATCGATAAGGTCCAGTAGAATCTTGGCGCCCGGTTTGGATGTGGCGAAGGAACCCGTCAGAGTGTTGTCGATACTTTTGAAGCTTCAACCAAACCCACGAGCCAACATCAAACACCACCTCCCTATGCTGTCCATCATACCTCTGCTTCATTCTATTCTGGGCTTGAAGAAGCATGGTTTTCGCTTGCTGCAGAAGAGCATCCCGATCCACCAACGCACAATCAACCGAGTCAATGCTAGTCGTGCCTTGCTGGTAAGGAGTGAGTGGTGGAGGAGATCGGCCGTAAACCAACTCAAAAGGAGTCAACCTATGGGCTGAATGGAATGAAGTATTGTAACAATACTCCGCCCACGGTACCCACTGCGCCCATGTTGTCTGGTTGGAGGAGGTCAAACAACGGAGGTACATTTCAATGGTTCGGTTCACCACCTCGGTCTGGCCATCCGTCTGAGGATGGTAGGCAGTAGACATCAACAAGGCCGTACCACTTCTTTTGAATAATCCTTGCCAAAAGGCACTTAAAAAGACTGGGTCGTGATCAGATACTATAGACTCTGGTATCCCGTGAAGGCGGACTACCTGATCGAAGAATAGACGGGCCACTGTGGGTGCTGGCGCTGGTTGTTTGAAGGCAATAAAGTGAGCATATTTCGACAAGCGATCCACCACAACCAGCAAAGCAGTCTTTCCCTGAGACTTGGGAAGATGTGTGATGAAATCCATAGAAACATCAGACCACACCTGGTGAGGAACCGGAAGGGGCTGCAACAGACCTGCAGGAGCCAAAGTACTCGTCTTGTTTCTCTGACAAATCAGACACTTGGCGATGTACTGCTCGACAGAAGTCCTTTGTTGTTCCCACCAATAACCTGCTTTGACCCGGTGGAGGGTCTTTTGGATCCCTTCATGCGTTAAATCGTGAACTGATGCAATGATCGGCTCAATCAAAACCGAGGACGAGGGCACAACCAACCGGTTGTCGCGGTAAAGTAAGCCCTGCCGGACTTCCCACAGCGGCGACGGCTCGTGCCCGGTCGACAGTGGTGGTGATGGCGAGTCTCCATGCTTGCTGATGAGCTGCTGCAGGGCGGGATCCTCCCGAAGCCGATCAAGCCATTGTGCCCTGGTAACATCCTGTGGAACGGACATGGCTGCACACTGGAGGAGGTCGGCATGCACCCGGGACAAGGCATCTGCTGCTTGGTTGTTCTTGCCGGGCTTGTATTCCACCTGGAAGTCAAAGCCCATCAGTTTGCTTAACCAGTGCTGTTGCGGTGGTGTGATGAGGGCTTGCTCCAAGAGGTACTTGAGACTACCATGGTCCGTGCGAACAACGAAGGAATGACCCCATAAGTAAGGACGCCAATGGCGGACTACCTTGGAAAGTCCGATAAGCTCTCGCTCATATGCCGCTAATTTCCTGTGTCTGTCCGCCAATTGCCGACTAAAGTAGGCAATGGGATGGCCATGCTGCTGGAGGACCGCCCCAATACTGACCAGGGCATCGTGACTCGACCACAAAAGAGGCTGTAAAGTCCGGCATTTGCAGAACTAGAGCCGAAGTCAACACCTGCTTAAGGCGATGGAAAGCCTCCTCAGCCGCTGCTGTCCAGATGAAATTATTCTTGCGCAACAAGGCCGTCAGGGGCTCGGCAATGGTAGCATAATGCTGAATGAACCTCCGATAATACCCTGTGAGCCCTAGGAATCCCCGCAAAGCTGGTACTGATGTTGGACAAGGCCAAGTACTCACGGCTTGAAATTTTTTCGGGTCTGCTGCTACCCCATTATGGGAGATAATGTGACCCAGATAGCCCACACTCTCTTGAGCAAAAGCACATTTGGACTTTTTGAGGTATAACTGATGAAGACGTAGCTTATCCAGCACCTCCCGAAGGTGCTCCCTGTGTTCCCCTTCGGTGCGGCTGTATATTAGTATGTCATCAAAGAACACTAGAACAAATCTGCGTAAAAATGCCTGTAGAACTTCATTCATGAGGGCCTGGAAGGTGGATGGCGCATTCGATAATCCAAACGGCATAACAAGGAACTCATAATGTCCATGGTGTGTTCGGAAGGCCGTCTTACCGATGTCTTCCTCCCGCATACGGACTTAATGGTAGCCCGAGCGAAGGTCGAGCTTGGTAAAGAAATGGGCCCCGCGAAGCTCATCCAGTAGCTCTTCCACCATCGGAATAGGGAATTTGTCCTTGATGGTTTGCGCATTAAGCACGCGGTAGTCCACACAAAAGCGCCAAGTTCCATCGGCCTTTTTGACTAACAAGACCGGCGAAGAAAAGGGGGAACGGCTGGGCCTTATGATTCCCTGCTGCAGCATAGCCTCACATTGGGACTCTATCTCATCTTTTTGTCGATAGGGATCTGGTAGGGTCGACCACCACCGGATCGGTACCTTCGTGAGAGTAATCGATGATCACACCACCTAGCGGTAGCACCTCTCGGCTCATAAAGACATCTTCGTGAGGTCGCCAACAATTCTTTGTAAGCCGGGCCTTCCTTCAGTTCGGCCTGCATCAAGACATTCTGCCGAGGCCGTAGCATTCCTTGGAGCTGGACCCGATCATGCTTGGGACCAAACTCCATTGATAGCTTCTCAAAATCCCTCTGGATGCTTCCTAAAGTTCTCAACCACTGTACGCCTAAGATGATATCGAATCCATCAATAGGGAGCACAATAAACGGGGCTTGGGCCGATGATCTGAATAGCAAATGATGCAATGGGAATGGTTCCCGAGCAAGGTAAGTAAGAGCCTCCTGCTACGGACTGTTGGGGACGCCCTCCATCAGCTACAGGGGTCCTTGCCGAGCCACATAAGTACTCACAAAATTGTGGGTACTCCCACTATCCACAAGCCCCAGCCAGCTTCTTCCTTCCATGCACACCTTCACCTGCATGGTGTCCCCATGCTTCGGTCCCAGAGCAGCAATCATGGACAAAGAGATATCAGTGTCCGGCGGCAAGGGTTCTTCTTCCTCCGTTCCTTCTGCTTCCTCCTCTTCCACCTCCAGATGGAATAAACGCTTACAGCGGTGGCCCTTCGTGTAAACGTCATCACAATTATAACACAATCCCTTGGTTCTCCTCTCTGCTACTTGGTCCGCTGTGAGGCGCAGTCGGGCGGGAGTTGACGCCGCGTTACTCTGGACGCTAGCAGCTGGCGCAGGATTGGTGCGGCCTCCTGTTGCCGCCTGAGAATAAGATCCTGCCGGTGTTCCGCCTGAAGATGTCCGGCCCCAGGGCACGGAAGTCCCCACCGCTGCGCCTGCACTGGTTACCCCGCCGGCCCCAGTGGTGAACGGAGTAGACCCTCCTCGGTTGAACTGGGTACGCCCCCTACCGGCGGTCGTAAGACCTTGCAGCGCCTCAGCTATCCATGCTGCCTTCCGTGCTTCCGCCTCCCGTGCAAACCCTATTGCCTCTGCGAGGTCTCGGGGCCTCTCGCGCCGCACATCTGCTCCCAATGCCACCGATAGACCCGCCATGAATGTGTCAATCTGTTCTGTCCTCTGCATGCGCGGAGTTCGGGCGAGCAGCCTCTGAAACTCCCTTGAGTACTCATCCACCGTGCTCATACCTTTGAGGTTGACGAGGTCGCCCATGGCCCAACACCGAGTGCCCAAGAATTTGGATGAAGGTTGCCGAAAATTCCTCCCATGCAATCCATCTTCCTTCCAACTGCCAGTTGTCCAGTACCTCTTGTGCTTCTCCTGTGAGATGTATTCCTGCGACATCTACATATTCTTCCTCAGGGATGCGATGTAAGCGGAAGAATCGCTCACACCGTCGCAACCACATCAAGGGATCTCCCTGTCCATCATACTCTGGAAGGTCGAACCGCGGGTAGCGCGGGTCCACTTCCTGTCCTGATCTTCATCTTCTTCCCGTCGCCCACATGCATTCCTCCTTCCCGGCGCCTGCCTGTGCGGAGCATGGTTCGGCTGAAATCCCAGACCGGTGTTCCTCCTTGGCGGCGGAACATATGAGTCATCCCCTGTTTCACCGAGACCATAATCTGCTGTCTGGCGCGAGGACTGCCCTTCTCCCTCAACGAACAATCTGGGCTCGCCCAGCGGTTTCTTCTCCTTCATCAACTTCATCATCTCCCCGAGCATTGTCTTCACCTCCTTCATCTCCGTCTCCAATCCTATCACGCGCTCCCCACGGGCGACGCCATCCTCCCCGTCTCGGCCGGCTCTGATACCAATTTGTTATGAGCAGACTCAAGATGAGTTTGCTCGTAAGCGCGGGTTCCCGGCCGCAGCCCGGATCGCAAGTTGTTCGACGAAGAATTCGTTAGAACATCATGCGCCTGAGTTTGGCTGTTATCGGAGCCACCGCCTGAGATTGGTTTTGGTGGCATTCAAAACATGCCCTTTTCTGTTTATTTTCTTGCATATATATATAATACTTGCGGTTCCTGATCTCTAGGGATCAGTTACCCAAAACAAAAGATATCTTCTACCCCACACAATAACTAATTAAGGGATATTTCCCAAAACTAACAACCTTGCCTAAATGAAATCCTATCCTGCGCCAGGAGGAGCTCCTTCCCGCTGGGACACCCCCATGCGGTTTCGGCGCCTAACATACACCCTATCCAACCCTTGGCCCATAACAAAAGTCATGGCAATTGTTGATCGGTGATGGGCTGATCAAATGGAGCAAAAATTGTATGGGGCTGCATAATTCTTGAATCCAGGAAAATACTATGAAATCAAGGAGAAAGATGAGGAACAAGCATCTAGGTTGTGGTTAATGTTCAATGATGTGCTTGAGAAGATGTTCTACGATGATGAAGAAAAGCTTTGCAAAATAAGTGACCAAGCTGATATCTATGACAATTTGCGAGGTGGCTTTAGAAAGCCAATGGCCATTAGATCTTACAAAACCAAGAACCCCCGTTAGTACTTTTATCTCTTCTAAAGCTTTTAAGATTCTAACATAGGAATTGATTACTAATTTACTATATTTCAAATTATAGTTGATTGGTGGATTGCATTTAGGGGCTTGACATTCGACCTTCAAGCATTTGCAAAGCGCATCTTAGGTCTTTGTTGTTCAGCCTCGGGGTGTGAGCGCAATTGGAGCACATTTGAGTTTGTAAGTAACTACTCAATGGCTCAATGCTTTAGATTTTTATTTAGTTTTGAACTATCTAAAGTTATCCTTGTTTACTTCTCTTGTTTGTAGATCCATACCAAGAGAAGGAACCGTTTAGAACACCAAAGGTTGAATGATTTGGTGTATGTCCAATACAACCGGAAAATTGCCAATAGATTTAAATTGCGTCGTGAAGGAGGAACCAATTATAACCCTTTGTTCCTAGATGAGTTTCAATAGGACAATGAATGGGTTGATCAAATGCCCAACAAGTTCACAGTGGGGAGGATCTTTTATGGTCTCATGTTGATGACGCCATAGATGCATCACGCAACTTTGAGGGTCGTAATGTTCTTAGGAGAGCGCATGAAGGAATCATACCCTACTCTTGTCGTTATGGAAGTGGTTCTACATCAAATGTTGTTCAAGAGCTTGGCTTGGACAATGAAGATGATGAACATGAAGCTGAGCCTCTTCTAAACGACGATGAGAATGTTGATTATTATTATGGGGCTCCACTAGTCCTCATGACGATGAGACCGGTGGAGATGGATCAAACGAGGATTTGAATGGTTTAGAATTAGAACTAGATGTTTGAGGTTGCTTGTTTTGGTGACTGTGACTTTGATTCTCTTATGGACTTGTGGAGTTGTGGTGACTATGCATGATTTGTCCTTCTAAACAATATTAGCTATTGGTAGTAATGTTGCTATCTACTTGTTAAGACTTGTATTTGCTTCTCTATTTAATTGGCATCTTGTCATGCTATTTATTTGCATCCATACAAGGTATATATCATATATATGTATTGGTGATAATGTCACATACTGAAAATGCTAACTCTCGCCTAATCCTCGCCTAGGTGCCTAGGCGTCCAGGCGATGGGCTGGCGCCTCGCCTTGCCTTGTCACCTTGACAAGTTTGATCACATCAGTTTACTTTTGGTATGTTTATGTCAGTTTTGCCCTATGTGGAAGTAGTAAGTATTGTATAGGAGCATAGGTAGATTAGTTATGTACAAGAAATAAAAGATAGTTAATATACAACATCTAGAGACAATTTTTAGAGATAGCTATTGTACAAGCTACCTTTAGTGATTACTCTAGATGACATAGATAGGATATGAAGTAAGCAGCTGGCTTTGTTATTGTACTTGCCCTTATTTAGTAGTAAATATTACACGGAAGCATAGGTAGATTAGTTATGTATAAGAGAGAAGAGACAATTAATAGATGGCATCTAGAGCCAATATTTAGAGATAGTTATTGTACAAGTTGGCTCTAGTACTTACTCTAGATGATATGAATAGAAGATGGAGTAAATAGCTGACTTTATTATTGTACTTACCCTAAACAGTGTTCCTCGTAAGACCACCCACTACCCATTAGCTAACCACTAATCATTGCTGCTGCCGCATCTTCTAGACTATTGATATTGTAACACTCACCGTCGTTTTACTAAAGTGCAAAGAAGAGACCAAAGATGCCTACTCGACTTGGAAAATGACACGGAGGTCGACAGTCGAGATGCAGAGATGGTATCGCCCTTCACCGCCAAGCGTCCTCATATTCATAAGAGCAGGGTAAAGAGAACAAGGCTGCTCTTTCTTAGGCGGGTCTATCAATAATTTCATTTTTTAGAGGAAAAAGCTATCCATCATCACAACTCTTCACCCTTCCTCAGATGAGTTGTCGCCCAGGAACTGAACTTATCCATCACTTGGTCTTATGCTCCTGTTTCTAAAGTTTGGCCTAGATTTTTAACAGTTAAGATTCTTGATTTCTTGTGTTCCTTTGAAAGAATAGTGGAGTCTGTAGATATCTTACGCTAGCTCACTGGATCCTCATTTCACAAGTACCAGCACACTGGCTTGGTAAATATAATTGAAATGGATGCATGTTGCTTTGGGACTCAAATAGACTTTTGTTGGTGTTGTATCGTTATGGTCAAGCCTTCTTGAAGTTTTTGAAGTTTTGCTTCTCTTTGTTGGCTTCGATGGTAAAGGTGGAAGCTGGTTGTCCTGCCAATGTTGTCAAGGGTAGATGAACTAGACATGTATCATTGTTCATCAGATATGAATATGACTTGGCTATAATTTAGAGTAGAGTAATCCCAAGTCCTGAAATCATATTCGTTTCAGGAGCTAGCTCAAGCTCATTCAACATATCATCATTGCTGTCAGATGAATTCGACTATTCAGACAATTCACGTGGGGATAGTAGTACCGAACATAGTGGTTCTAGGTCTGAACTTCTGTTAGCTCTGTCAAATGCCAAGAACACATCTCCAGCAGAACATATTCAGGATTTGGCACCCTATCATGGTCTGGTCTGCATCAAACTTTAAATAGTAAACTAATCATCCTTACTGAATTGTACAGTCAACTATTTCTTTTGGTTAGTGTTTGTTGATCAAAGCAAATTTTCTTATCGATGCATCTATAACTTTTCATTCGTAGGCAGAGATGGATTTTGACGCTGATTTGCACGATAGACTTCAAAAGGCCTTCGATGAAATTGCGAAGTAAAAGAAACAATACTACGAAGAAACTTGCCAGCGTCAACAAGTTGAGGAGGAGCTCCTAATGGTTCACAAGAGAGTAAATTCATTTCTTGTTTTTGCTTCTCACCACATGCTCTATGCAAATCACATTTAGAGTAGGAAACCGCATTATATTGCCATGAGTTAACGCTATGTTCCTTCTGTATGCATTTAATATCTGATTAGTGAGCAAGATCGATGACTTCGGCCTTGCTTGCTGTCTTGTCCCGTCAGACACCAACACTATGGTCCATCTTACTGACCATCCGATTGGGACAGTGTTTTGTTCAGACCTAGAATACATGGCCTACGGTGAGCTAACGTGACGATCAGACGTCTTTTCGTTTGGTATCAAGTCCCAATCCTCTACTTTAGAGCATGTACAATGGTCCATCATCAGCTGTCTATAGCCTGTGCCATGTAGGATTTTTGCTGATCTGGATGAAAGAGAATAAGGAGAGAGAGAGAAGTCGTCTACCATGCGGCGAGCGGCGTTGTCGCAAAAATCAAGAGATATCGACAAAATAGTAGCGTTATGTCGAACCCGTCGACGAGCGCCTTCTCCGATGATTTTTCTCGATCCGGTCGCACTTCTTCTACTCCTCTATCCAAATACGAAGAACCTCAATTGCGCGAAAAGGAGAAACACTTGCCGCCTTCTCGATCCAAAGTGCTCCTTCTTCTTCTCTATCTAGTGTCTTTGGGTGGGAGCATGCGTGGTGGGGAAAAACTTCGCTTGGCCCGCCCTTTGCCGTGATAGCGACGGCATTGAAACCAGTCACTTCTAGGATGCAAGGGAGTCCAACTGCCTACTCACCTCAAGCAGTGCACACGGAGGAGTCAGATCATGTTGCGGCGGCTGAGTTCTCGTCCCCGATCTCAGATCCACAAAATTGGTACGAGTTTTTTTGCCTCCGCTACGCCCTCTCCTCTGCGCCTGCCCACTCCGCCCTCATCTCTGCGTAGCCCGCCCTCTCCATGGCAAGTGCCCACTCCGCCCTCTTCTCCCTTACCGCCCACTCCCCCTCGTCTCCGCGCGCCTACTCGGCCATCTCCTCCATGACCTGCCACTGCGCCCTCTTCTCCGTGCGCCGCCCACTCCGCCCTCTTCTCCGCGCCGCCCACTCGGCCATCTCCTCACATGACCAGCCATCAAGCCCTCTTCTCCATGCCCGCCCACTCCGCCCTCTTCTCCGCCGCCTACTCGGCCATCTCCTTCAGACGACCAGCCATCACTGCGCCCTCTTCTCCAGCCGCGCCCACTCCGCCATCTTCTCCAGCGCCGCCCTCCACCCTCACATGCTGCGCCACCTACTCCGCCCTCTCCTCCTGCAGCCCGCCCACTCCGCCCTCTTCTCCGAAGCCTTGCCCTCCGCCCTCTCCAGCCGCTGCCATCCTTCATCCCTCTTCTCCTCTTCAAGCCGCTTTCTGTTTTCTCCGCCAAAGGGTATTGCGAGTGATGGAATCGATCGATCTGAAGTGTTGAATGCCCGCTTTGTTTAGTTGATAATTTGAGATATGATGATATGAGTTCATGGCTTAGATTTGATTACAGGCTTTGTGCATTTGTGCATGATTAGTTGAACTGAAGTATTTGTGCATGATGTTAGTTGAACTGAAGTATTTGTGCATGTATTTGTTCATGGCTTAGAATTGAGTTTAGTTGAACGGAAGTATTTGTGGATGATGTTATGTAATGGCTGCAATACACATGTTGTTTTTGCATTTGGTTGCGGTAATGGCAGTACACATGTTTGTTTTTGCACTTTTGGGAACTATTTCTTCCAGGAGCTCCCTCTGATGTATGAACTGAGTGGGACAAATTGTTCTTGCTTGTATAGAATTTGTTGTTGGTATGCCGTGAGGTACCACTTGGTAATGCATGATTGCTAGAAGCCTTGAACTTCCAGAGTAGCGCATAGCATTACTAATTCCAAGTCATCTCAAGATGTTAGGCTGTAAACACGTTATTGATTACAGGCTTCTGTCTTGGTTTAGTTCGTATGCATTCAAGTTTGGGGATTAGATTCAGTGTGTTGTTGCAGATCCTAGTAAATGGGCTGCAGGTCAAAACATATCAATGTAATTGCATTTTTATTTGCTTATATAAGCAATCTGCTTTGCCTAAAACTTGTTGTCGTGAGTTTTTTTCAACTCGAAGAATCCAGACCTGGCAGTTGCTACATGTTACCACTTAATGTTTGCATGCATGTTCTTTTTTCAGGGGAAAGGATTATCGTCCGCTTGGTGGATTCATAAGTTATTTACAAAATCCATCCCCTCTCCCTTTTCCCCCACATGCTCCTCATGTGCCCATGTCACAAAATTTTCACTACGTTGTTGGCCCTTCGCAATACACTCCATTCCCGTCACCACAGCCATCAGCAACCAAAGGGAGTCCATCACAATTATTCTCTACATCGGGCACTCCGCATGCACCATCGACTCATAATCACAACCATTCATCAATGTTGATAGTGGAGGCGATGATGGAGAAGGTAGAACCGAGAAGCGCTTGAATTGGACACCGAGGAGGACCTAAGATTGGTAAGTTTATTATGTAATCGTATTTACGTAGTCCACATGAATAATTACATAAGTTTTTATTGTATGTTTTCGACAACAGTAATGTTCTTCATTAACAATGTAGATGAGTGCATGGTTGAACAATTCAAATGATCCTATCTTGGGCAATAACAAAAGAAATGATCAATAGGGGAGATGTTGTTGCTGTGTACAATAGCACCACTCCAAAAAATCGGAGACGCCTACCGAAGCAAGCCAAGGACCGATGGCATAAACTTAATAAATGGGTCAATCGGTTCCAATGCTCTTGGATGAAGGCTTATCGTGTTTACGCTAGCGAAGCGATCAAGACGACCGCTTGATGGACAAAGCTCATCGTTTCTACGAAGAAGACTATAAAGGACAATTCTTACAAATGAGTACTTGGAAGGTCATTTCGAGACCAACCAAAGTGGCATGCTTACAATAAAAAGCTCAATGAAGAGAAGAAAAGAAGTTTCTCACATGCGCAGAGGTGGCGGACCACACATCATCTCCTGTAGATGTTGAAGAAATCCCGCGTCCAAAGGAACAAAAGCGCTAAAGTCGAACGCAATGGTAAAGGCAAATCAAGGCAAAAACAACAGAAATGGAAGAGCTGAACAAGTTTCTAAATTTGCGATCAAACGAATAAAAACGCAGCGAGGCATTGGAATTGCGAAGCGATCTCGTGAGAAGCTAGAATCGGCAAAACTCGCCCACCTCACTTCACAGAGAACAAGGAGACCAAAATGATCGAGAAGGAATCCGAATGCTTGGAACCTACACAAGATCGCCACTCATGACACTAGTAACATGCCCGACGATGTGAAAGCTGAGCACATGAAGGCAATTAGGTGTATGAGGTTGAGGTTGTTTGGAAAAGCTGACTGAAATTGTCAGGTATGCCTTTCTTTTTGATCATAGCCTACCCAAAGTTTGGTTGCTTGCTGAATATTTGCACAATGAATGAGCTCATGTTATTTTCCTTCTACCACTGTATAACTCTCATTGTGACACTTTGTTTTCCTTTCTTTGTTTCTTTGTAGGCTACAGTTGGTGGTTCAAGTTTTGAAATTCTAGGCTATATGAGGTTCTTCTTTCATGTCATATGCTACTAGTGCTATTGTTGCTACTTATTGTGCTACTGTTGGTACTTATTTTGGCATGATATTTTGTACATATGGTTCACCACCTTCCAAGCTACTTAATACTATTACTTATGCTGCCTCTTTAGTTTATGGTATGTGTGTGAATGATTGTGCAGTTAATTGCATGCGGCTATAATGCATGAGCTTCTAGTTTGTTTGTGACCCATACTAGCAATTAGTCTAGTTAAAAAATGAATGAACTTTGGTACAAAATGCTTCACCAACAAAGTAGCTCGCTGTCAACCATCGCATGAAGATCCAAAAGGCCAGATATATACCTCACAAAGTAGTTCCATGCATGACCTTCTAGTATTTTTGTGAATGACATCAATTAGTCTGGTTAAAAAATGTGAACAGTCAGCACTAGTTTGGTTAATTGCATGCGGCTTCTAGTATGCATGTGAATGATAGTCTAGCAATTAAAAAATGTGAGCGTCATTTGGTCGGCACTAGTATGTATATGTATGTGAAAGATGTGAATGCTAGTTTGATGCATTAAATGCGTGAGCTTCTACCATTGCATGCATGTGAACACTAAAATATCTAGTATGAACACGCTTAGTATGTATGTGAATAATAGTGCAGTTAATTGCATGCGGCTTCGGTATGCATGTGAATGATAGTCTAGCAATAAAAAAATGTGAGCGTCACGGTCACAACACTAGTATGTATATGTATGTGAAAGATGTGAATGCTAGTTTGATGCATTAGTATGTGAGCTTCTAGCATTGCGTGCATGTGAACGCTAAAACATCCATATGAACACGCTTTAGCTCTAATTATATATACAAAGCCACTTAAACATCCACAAAACATTGCAACTTTCCTCTTCTTCCTTGCAAATAGCCAACTATGTCACATGAATCAAACTCCTCTTCTTCCCCGATGATGTCGCGACACATTGATCCAACCGATTTCTACACAATTGAAGATTTCATTGCGAGCAAGATTTCTTAGACTCGATCGCCGAAGCGTGTTGGTGCAAAATTGAAGGACAATCTTGAGCAAAGTGCGAATCATCTCATCGCCAAGTGGTACGGAAGGTACATACGAAGGGATCGTGAAGCCGCCCATGAGCAAATCGTGGCTAATTACTTCTCGATCATCCGGTCTACACCGATTTAAATGTTCCAGTAGAAGGTTTAGGATGAAAACCTCTCTTCCTCGCATTGTGAGTGCGCTAGGAGAATGGGATTCCTATTTCACTAATAGGAGAGATGCAACTAATCGATCGGGACTCTCACCATCGCAGAAGTGTCTGACAATTAGTATGTTAGCATCGGCACCTCTGTGATCAACTTGATGAGGTGCTAATGATAGGTGCGAGCACTTCATTGGAGTGCTTGGGAAAGTTTGCAAGGGTGATTGACAAGTTTGGTGCAGAGTATTTGCGCCCCACATGTGACGAAGTGGAGCATTTGCTTCAAATTGCCGAATCTCGTGGCTTTCCTGGCATGTTAGGGAGCATCGACTGTATGCATTGGCAATGGAAGAATTGTCCAGTTGCATGGAGGGGCCAATTCACCCGCGGTGACCATGGTGTCCCTACTATGATCCTCGAAGCAGTTGCTTCGCAAGACCTTCGGATATGGCATGCGTATTTTGGTGTTGCCGGGTCTAACAATGATATCAATGTGCTTAATCAATCGCCATTGTTCGTTGAAGCGTTGAAAGGGGAATCTCCACAGGTGCATTTCACTGTCAACGGGAATCAGTATGATAGGGGTTACTATCTTGCCGATGGTATATACCCAGAGTGGGCTGTCTTTGTGAAGACAATTTCGCTTCCTCAAACAGAGAAGGACAAATTATTTGCACAACATCAAGAAGGGGCAAGGAAAGATGTTGAGCGGGCATTTGGGGTATTGCAAGCTCGTTTTAACATTGTGTGTCGCCCAGCACAGTTGTGGCGACGGGTCGCTGTCGGCAAAATCATGGAAGCTTGCATTATTCTTCATAATATGATTGTTGAAGACGAACGAGAAATGATCACCGCTCCTTTGGACTTGAATGAGAATGCAGGGACATCTTTTGTTTTACCGCCGGAAGTCAACAATGGTCCTAACATTTGCTTCATGGATGTGCTACAAAGAAATTCCGCTATTAGTGTCTTGCCAACACATGTCCAATCAAGAGAGATTTAGTTGAGCATATCCGCAACGCTATGGGAACAAGAACAATGTTTAAGCCATATTAATGTACAGAACTATCATTTCACTTTATGTACTAGTTCTCGACAATTTTAATTCCATATTAATATGTCACAATTATCATTTCATACAAGTTATTATTATTGTATGTTTCATTCATATTCATTTTCTTTTACTCGCATATTCTAATGTAAGTAAAAAATAAAGTGATATATAGTAGCCCACAAAGATTATTCTCGCGTATTCTAACTTACGTAAGAAAAAGTGATACACAGTAGCCCACAAAGATAAAAAATAGAGATGATCACCATGTTTATCAAGTCCAGGCAAGCATTAAAAGATTGTATGGTCTGTATAGACAAGTAAAAAGACAATCCGTTGTACGAGCTGTCTTTAGTGTTGTCTACAAGTGACATGGAAAAGTATTATAGACAGTTATTGTCTACACCATTGTACATGCCCTTAGCTGGTGTCTATAGAATTAATTACGTTGTCAACTAAGCAAAAATCTGATGTGGCATAGGCATTAAGGAAGGGAGAGAAGGAAAAACAAAGAAACCATGTCTCATGCAAGAAACTGGGTCGGCGCGGACATCAAGACGCAAGAAACGAGCAAAATCAGGGTTGGACGTTTCTACGCGCTAATCAAGGTATGTTTGTGATGCATGCATTAGTTTATTGCTCTCTCTCTCCTCTAGACACTGCTCATAGAAACCATGGGTTGAGAAACTATTCATTAGATTATTGCTCTCTCTCTCCTTTAGACACTGCTCATAAAACCATGGCTAGGACTGCCCCCATCATCCTACGCCTCTTTACTGGGAAGCACGACCCAAGGGACACAGTGAAGGATCAATGGTGAATTGCACGCCATCATCGACAAATCTGCTGGTGAGTGGCCCCTCGTGCAAGCACAGGCCACAGCAGCTAGCACGCATCGGCATGAGATGCGCAGCGCCAGCGGAGAAAAGGAGGAGAAAAGGAGGCATCGCGCGGATCTTGTTACTGATGTGTGGCCGGTGGTTGAGTCAATGACGAACACAGGTTGTGCATCTGCATCCCCCCTCCCCTCATCGCTTCAGGATGAAAGCAGCGTGCCACCAACTTTTTATGCTCAATTTCGCAGGTCAGGTGCATGTGCTTCCTCAGTTCTATGTCATGGTAGTAAACCTTCATTCAGTTTTGTGCCTGTCAAGTATCAAATCGTTATGAGCTATGCCTTAAAGCATCACATTACGAACTGTAACGCCGTATTCTTACCTCTACTGCTGATGAACACAGAAGGTCATGAAGAGCCCGCATTTCGCCGCGGATGGGTTCACATATGAAGCCGAGGCCATAAAGGGCTGGTTTGAAGCTCTTGGCACATCTCCGACGACCAATATAGCACTTCATCCTAGTGTTCCGTTTGACCCTTTCCTTTGCAAGATATTTTTTTTATTGTTCACTCTTTTCCAAAATCATTCTGAATTATTCTCTCTTTAAACTCTGTACAGAGGTTGGTGCTCCGATGTCGCTCAACACACTAGCACCCGCCGCTATCAGAAGCTCGATGTCCACTTTATCTGAATGGGGTCGACCACGAAACCGGGATGCAAGCATTGCAGTCGATGGCTGCATACAGAGGTCCATGTCTGAAAAGGTTGTGCTTTCAGCTGGTAGAACATTGTTGCGACTACCTTCTCGATCAACCATATATATGGAGAGCCCTGGTTCGGTCCATGTAGAGGTGTCAGAGGTGTTAACACCTCCACTGCATCTAACGTTAATTAACCAGGGGCAGAGCTGTACAATTGCTTCGAGAGCTTGACGTTTATTGGACGGTTAGTCGGTTACTGAAAAACCTGCCAATGGAAGTGTTCCCCCCGTTGGTTCCCATCGAGCCCTCTGCTACCATTCATGCTCCATCTATCTCCGAACTCTGATCTTTTGTGTGTTTCAAATCTTATCAACGAGATGACAGTGAATAACATCAAGTCTGCTATTCTGTTATCTTTGTGATATACTATTGTAATGGCAAGAGTTTTTTCTTTTAAAATTGGTCAGGAGCTCTGGATTCAGTATAGAAGGAGAACAACAGCCGAGCTACAGACGCACACTTACCCACTCACACACACTCACCCACACACGCGCCAGCACCCGGCCCCGATGCGTGCCCAGGCGATCCGAAAAATTGAACCCGGGCCGGCTGCTCGCTCAACTGGCGACGCTAGCCACTCGAGCGCTCGCTCGGTCGCGTAATGGCAAGAGTTTGATGGCTACTAAAAACTGACAGAAACGACCACAAGAAATGCCAATTAATCAACGCCAAACACACTCACCGACGAGTGGCCATAGGGTGAGAGAAATTATGGCCAACGATTGAAGCGAGCAAGAATTGCCAATCGGCCGTGAGATGATGATCGATGGAATCTTCTGTCGCTTGAACTTAGAGATTAATGGCAGCGGTGAGAGCCTAGCATGGGAACTATCAAAAGAGTGAAGATAAAATTGCCTCTATACTCCTATTTTGTTAGCACCTCTCCCACGCACTACTGGTGCAAGCCACTGGTGTTGAGTCATAGATTGTGCTTCGTAGACAGTCCAGAAACCTTTGAAGGACTGAACCATTTGTCTATATATGGACAACCCTTAGCAGTATAAGCGTGGAGGACACCTCTGTCGATTCGTGGGATATCGTCCCAAGGCGAAGTATTCCAAGTTCATACCGCGCTTCTACTACTGTGACTGAGGAAATGTTGAGCGATTCCAACTCACTTGATGTGCTTAGAGATGATGCCTCTGTGATCCTGCCCTCAACACTTGCAGGGTGTGATTTTCCAAACGCAGCACCGTACCATGAACAGGTTTGCTTTGCATACTTAATATAAGCTGTGAAGCGTTGGCAAGGGACCTGATTTTATTAGATTTTTTTTTTGATAAAGGAAGATTTTATTAATTTTAAGAACATTACATCGAGAAGATACAAATCCTTGAAACTTCTCTCAGCCTCTGCTTAACAAGAAGCACACAGTCCTGAAAAAAGGAAAACACGCACACTCTATCGACTATCAATCCGAAGACTAGACCGCCACCCATGCACCTGGAAAAAGAAGTCCTTGGCCACCTGCATCAATCGTTACGAAACCTCCACCATAATAGTTCGCAAATCCAGCTTCTGCAGCACAGCCCATGTACGCAGCCAATGGGAAGCGGCATAAATAACCTGCAAAGGGGATGAATTGGATTTCCTTTCAAAGACTATATCATTCCTGCTTAACCAAAGAGACCAACAAATGGTTGTGACTCCTAGTAAAGCGATATTTTTAAGATCCTTCTGAAAACAAACAAGCCAGCTCCCAAACATATTAGAAACACTAATAGGTCTAACAATGCCTAAAGCTAGGTACAGAAAACACTAGACCATACGAGCAAATCGACAGTTAAAGAATAGATGCCTAATTGTCTCTATTTCGTGACAAAAGCAACAAGTTTGACTACCCTGCCAATTGCGTTTAGTCAGATTGTCCTTGGTCAGAATGACCCCTCTTCTAAGATACCACAAAAACACTTTGATTTTTAATGGGGCTTTTAACTTCCATAAGCGTTTGTTTAAATTAGGAACATCACATTTAATCAACGCCAGGTAATGAGACTTCACTGAAAATTGTCCAGATTGGCACAATTTCCAGCGAAATTCGTCCTCATCCTGTGTTAAATGTAAATTGGCGACGCGTGAAAGCAAATCATTCCACGCCACCAACTTAGGTCCAATCAATGATCGTCTCCAGGATATGTTTGGTTGAGGGGTCGTGAGAACTTCAGCAATGGTTGAGTATTTCTTCCTTGTGATGCTATATAACCCAGGATATTGATCCTTTAAAGCGCAGCTTTTAGGCTAGATATCTTTCCAAAATCTCACCTGTGATCCATTATTGATTTTGAAGCTTCCAAAACGAAGGAAATCTCGTTTTACCTTCATCAAACTAGACCAGAAATACGAGTCTCCTGGTTTCCACTCAACTTGTACTAATGTATGAGAGGGTGACATGGATTCAAATGTTGACCTATTTGACAAACTTGAAGGAGCCTTCGCAGAGGCTGAGAAGAATCGGAAGCAAGCATTTGATGAGTCCTTGAGGAGACAAAAAAACAGAAGTAGAATTGATCTCATAGGTAAACTTTTCAGTCTTCACCACCTTAGAATGACAAACATGCAGATTCTTGACACAAAGATCTAATGATTATAGGCCAAAAAATCTGAGGATGTATCACTAAATGAGGCCAAGCAGAGGAAAGAAGTTGAGGAAGCCCTAACAACGGCAAATGAGGATATACAGCTATTGAAGGAAGAAATGGATGCGCTGAAACACAATCGAGATGACATCATCAGTAAGCTTTGTGGAGTGAGTGAACAGAAGGCGGGATTGGAGCAACAACTTACTGAATATAGTGGCATTGTCAATGATCTTGAGGATATGATGGCAGGAAGCAGATCCCTCATTGATTCACAGCAGCTGGAATTTGAGCAATTGAAGCATGAAAGGGACAATGCACTCAAGGATGCAGAAGAGCTGCGCAAAAATATGGTATCAAACTCGAGTTTGGCATGGAACACCGAATTCTCTTTGTTGGAGCTGCAGCAGGCGACTCAGTATTTCAGCGATACAATGAAGGTTGGTGAAGGTGGCTTTGGGTGTGTCTACAGAGGTCTGCTGCGCAACACAACAGTGGCAATTAAGATGCTTAGCTCTCAGAACCTGCAAGAGCAGTCACAGTTTCAGCAAGAGGTAATAGCAGCCATGAAACCTAAATTCAAGAATACCTGTGTTATTATTTCAATTGTACTAAACTAATGTTGCTTGGCAGGTTGTTGTTTTTAGTAGAGTAAGGCATCCAACCCTTGTAACACTTATAGGTTCTTGCTCCGAAGCTTCGGGTCTCGTGTATGAGTTCTTACCAAATGGAAGCCTTGAAGACCGTCGAGCCTGTGAAAACAACACGCCTCCGCTGACATGGCCGGTCCGTACATGGTTCATCAGCGAGATATGTTCTGCTCTCGTCTTCCTTCACTCTAACAAGCCTCACCCAGTAATCCGTGGTGATCTCAAGCCTGCAAACATTCTCCTTGATGCCAATTTGGTCAGCAAGCTCAGTGACTCTGGCATTTCTTGCCTACTAATCAAGTCTAGCACGGTATCCACAAGCTTCTTCTGAACGATGAACCCCAGGGGAACTTTTGCATACATGGACCCTGAATTTCTTACCACCGGGGAACTAACGGCACAGTCTGACATGTAATCTGTCGGCATTGTTATACTGCAGCTGGGGACTGGGAAGCCAGCTCTAGGCAAGGGTGGTGGAGGATGCACTCGAGAAGGGTGAACTGGAGCTGCTTGTTGACCAATCTGCTGGGGAGTGGCCATTTGTGCAGGTCGAGAAGCTGATGCTTCTTGGCCTGCAGTGTGCAGAGCTTAGCAGAAGGAGACGCACTGATCGTATGAATCATGTGTGGAGGGTGGTCGAGCCCCTGGTGAAGTCAGCTTCACTGTCAATCGCAGCAGAGTCATTTGGGCATCTCTTCGATGCGAACCACACACCGTTCTACTTTGTACGCCCAATTTCTCAGGTACATTGCATTCCTCTTTTCCGTGCTACCTAACCTTAATTATGCATTTCAATATAAAGAGAAATGGAGGGAACACAATATAGAAAACATCAAGACAACTGGAGTGAATCCAATTGGTGAATAAACAAAGAAAACACAACCCTGCACTGCAGCAAATCCAGCACATGAGGTGCAATAACTGAAATTGCGATTCCGATAAGCAAGAAGAGTTAATCTTTATCGGCGCAACACCATCCAAGAACTATCTACAGGTTACTTTGTTGGGAATTCTTCTTGTGCCGAGTATTGAGTGTTTGACTGACTTCGACTAGATTTGATTATTCATTTTGATATTTTGGGGATTTTGGCATGTTAATTCAGCAATGCAGCATCTCTACAATCTCAGGTACAGCGAAATAATTGTTTCAACTAACACGAAGTGTTTGCTGTGGATGTCGGTCACTATACAGTACTTGTTTAAAGAATCACTCATGTTCAAGATTCAAAACACTAGGCGATTAGTCATTTTCAATAAGAAGTTAGGTTTAACCATTTCTTTTTGTAAGAATTGCCGTAGCACCTAGACTGGAAGCATAGTCCTGGACTTCTTACTGAGGACTCTATGGAACAAAAAGAAAAGCCTATATATCAACTAGTGTGTCCAAGCTATTGATCCAATGATCTTTTAGTCTTTGTTGTTGTGCACGTATGGTTATCTAACATCATTTTTGGTCATCTAAAAAGTAGTGTACTTGCTAAAGTAGCCATCACTCTTGGAAGTGGCCTAATAATAAGTAGAGATCACAACCTTCTTTTGTCGAGCCTAATACTCTCGTTGTTCACCTAGTAATAATACATGTTTAAAAAATATCGAGATATCGAGATGAAAAATCGATTTGGGGAAAAGTGTAGAGATAGTCTTTGCACATATCTCTAATGATGAAAATATTTTTTCTAGGAAAAATGGAGAACCCAATCGTGAATACAAAAACTACGTTTTTTTGGAAACGGGAAAATAAAGGCGAATGATCCGTACGCGAATATACGAAATGATAAGGACCTTTTTGTAAAACCACCGATCGAAGGGATTGGATGTAATTTTGTATTTTCGCAAAACCACCCACCGGACAAAAATAGTCTAGAGGAAAAGAGGCGAAAAATTATTAGAGATGACAACCTTCTTTTGCAGAGCTTAATACTCTCTGGCGTTCACAAGGTAATAATACATGTTAGCAAAATCACCAACCGGTGAAAAATAGTCTAGAGGAAAAAGCGAAAAAATTATTAGAGGCGACAACCTCCTTTTGTCGAGCCTAATACTCTCTGGCGTTCATAGAGTAATAACACATGTTTAAAAAATATCAAAGATCGAGATGGAAAATTGAGTTAGGGAAAAGTCTAGAGATAGAAATTTATACATATTTACGATGGCGAAAATATTTTTTTAAGAGAAAAAGCGAAAAACAATCGTGAATACAAAAACTACAAATTTTTTAAAGAAGCGGAAAAATATCTGAAATAATAGGGCCTTTTTTGCAAAACTCTGATCGAAGGAATGCGGATGTATTTTTATTTTCATAAAACCACCCATCGATTAAAAATAGTCTAGAGGAAAAAGGGCGAAAAATTATTAGAGGCGACAAACTTCTTTTGTCGAGTCTAACATTCTCTGTGAGTAATAATATATGTTTAAAAAAGCAATCGAGATGGGAAATCGAGTTGAGGAAAAAGTCTAGAGATAGAGCTGCACACATATCTCTGGTGACGACAAAATTTTCCCCGGGAAAAATGGAGAAAGGACATAGATGTAAGGAATAAAGGCGAATGACCCGTACGTGAATATACGAAATGGTAGAACCCTTTTTGCAAAACCACCGATCGAAGGGCTTGGATGTATTTTTTATTTTAAGCTAAACCACCCAGGTTAAAAGCAGTCTAGAAGAAAAAGGGTGAAAAATTATTAGAGACAACAAACTTCTTTAATCGAGCTTAACACTCTCTGCGAGTAATAATACATGTTAAAAAAATCGAGATCGAGATGGAGAATCGAGCTAAGGAAAAATTCTAGAGATAAAATTTTTACACATATCTCAGATTAAAAATAGTCTAGAGGAAAAATGGCGAAAAATTATTAGAGGCGACAAACTTCTTTTGTTGAGCCTAACATTCTCTGCGAGTAATAATATATGTTTAAAAAAAAGCAGAGATCGAGATGGGAAATCGAGGAGAAAATCTAGAAATAAATTTTATATCTCGGTGGCGAAAAAATTTTCCCTGGAAAAAGCGGAGAAAAGGACATAGGCGTAAGGAATAAAGGCAAATGACCCATCTGCTGAATATCTGAAATGGTAGAGTCCTTTTGCAAAACCATCGATCGAAGAACTGGATGTATTTTTTATTTTCTCTAAACCACCCAGGTTAAAAATAGTCTAGAAGAAAAAGGGTGAAAAATTATTAGAGGCGACAAACTTGTTTTGTCGAGCCTAACTTCTCTGCGAGTAATAATACATGTTTAAAAACATCGAGAGGCGAGATGGAGAATCGAAATTTGGGAAAAATCTAGAGATAAAGCTGCACATATCTCTGGCGGCAAAATATTTTTCGGGAAAAAGCGGAGAAAGGACCTAGGCGTAAGGGTAGGAACCTATTTGTTACGTTTTGGACCTATCCGCTATCTGAAAAATTATAAAAGGACTTCTTGATTGAACTTAACGGGAGGGTTTTTCAAGTAAGCGGCCGTCAAGGACCTAAGCGATGAAATTTTTATCTTCCTCTCACAAAAATCGCGAAGGACCTATTAAGTAATTTGCGGGGACCTATCAGTAATTCAAAAGCGGAGAATTTTTTCGCAAAAGCGTGCAAAGTGGCGGTGGATGGGCTCTCTGGCCTCCAATCCCACTGACTTGTAATATGGGTACTAGATAATGACTCGCTACGCGCGTATTTGTAATTTGTTTACTCGAATCACCTGAAATTTTGATCGCTTGATATTTATGAGAAAACTGTAATCGACTTTTACATTTTTAGAAAAAAGCGTGCAAAAATTGTCTAGAGGAAAAAGACGAAAAATTATTAGATATGACAACCTTCTTTTGTCGAGCCTAATACTCTGGCGCTCATAGAGTAATAATACATGTTAAATAAAACTACCCACCAAAGTGAAAAATAGTCTAGAGGAAAAAGGCGAAAATTATTAGCCATGACAACCTTCTTTTGTCGAGCCTAATACTCTCTGGCGTTCATAGAGTAATAATACATATTCATAAAACCACCCACCGGTGAAAAAATAGTCTAGAGGAAAGGGACGAAAAATCATTAGAGATGACAACCTTCTTTTATCGAGCCTAATACTCTCTGCGTTCACGAGTAATAATACATGTATAAAAAATATCGAGATCGAGATTGAAAATCGAGTTGGGGAAAAAAGTCTAGAGATAGAGCTACAGGATATCTCGTTGGCGAAAACTTTTTTTTAAGGGAAAAGCGGAGAACACAACCGTGAATAAAAAACTACGGTTTTTTTAGAAAGCGGAAACATAAAAAAAGCGAATGACACATGCGCTATCTGAGGAAAAAGAGGAAAAACTATTAGAGATGACAACCTTCTTTTGTTATGCCTAATACTCTCTGGCGTTCATAGAGTAATAATACCGTTCATAAAACCACCCACCGTGAAAAATAGTCTAGAGGAAAAAGGGCGAAAAATTATTAGAGATGACAACCTTGTTTTGTCGAGGCCTAATACTCTCGCGTTCACCAGAGTAATAATACATGTCTAAAAAATATCGAGAGATCGAGATGGAAAATCGAGTCGTGGAAAAAATCTAGAGATAAATTGTACACATATCTCACGTGGCGAAAATATTTTTTAGGGAAAAGCGGAGAACACAACCATGAATAAAAAACTAGGGTTTTTTTGGAAGCGGAAAAATAAAGGCGAATGACCGTCTGCGAATATCTGAAGCGATAGGGACCTTTTGCAAAACCACCGATCGAAGGGATTTGATGTATTTTTTATTTTCATAAAACCACCCACCCAGGTTAAAATAGTCTAGATGAAAAATGGCGAAAAATTATTAGAGACAACAAACTTCTTTTGTCGAGCCTAACACTATCTGGCAGTCTGCGAATATGAGGAAAAAGAGAAAAACTATTAGAGATCACAACCTTCTTTTGTCAAGCCTAATACTCTGGCGTTCATAGAGTAATAATACGTTCATAAAACCACCCACCGGTGAAAAATAGTCTAGAGGAAAAAGGGCAAAAACTTATTAGAGATGACAACCTTCTTTTGTCGAGCCTAATACTCTCTGGCGTTCACCGAGTAATAATACATATTTAAAAAATATCGAGAGATCGAGATGGTGCACACATATTTCTAGTGGCGAAAACATTTTTTTGGGAAAAGCGGAGAACACAAGCTGTGAATAAAAAAACTACGGTTTTTTAAGCGGAAAAATAAAGGCGAATGACCCGTCTGCGAATATCTGACGGTAGGGACCTTTTGCGAAACCACCGTCGAAGGGATTGGATGTATTTTTTATTTTAGCAAAACCACCCATTAGATTAAAAATAGTCTAGATGAAAAAGGGTGAAAAAAATTATTAGAGGCAACAAACTTCTTTTGTCGAGCCTAACACTATCTGTAATCTGTGAATATGAGGAAAAAAGCGAAAAACTATTAGAGATGACAACCTTCTTTTGTCAAGCCTAACACTCTCTGGCGTTCACAGAGTAATAATACCGTTCATAAAACCACCCACCGTGAAAAATAATCTAGAGAAAAAAGAGGCGAAAAATTATTAGAGATGACAACCTTCTTTTATCGAGCCTAATACTCTCGGCGTTCACCGAAGTAATAATATGTATTTTTTTATTTATTTTACAAAAACCACTAACTTAGGTTAAAAATAGTCTAGATGAAAAAGGACGAAAAATTATTAGAGACAACAAACTTCTTTTGTCGAGCCTAACACTCTCTAGAGTAATAATACATTTTTAAAAAAACCATGATTATGACCGTTGGCAAATCCATAAGTTGCTATAAAACTTTGAAATCTGTGTTTTTGTGATGAAAACATTTTTTCGGTTTTTGGGTGTGAAAACATTTTTCGGGTTTTTTGATGGCGAAAACATTTTTAAAACGGAGAAAGGACACGAGCGTAAGAAGCGAGACACATTTGTTATTTTTTGGATCATTACGCTATCTGAAAAATTAGAAAGGGCTTGTTCACGATTTGAAATTAACGTGAGGCTTTTCCGTAAAATACCGCGCCAAGGACCCAAACGCGAAGAAAAAAAATTATTTTCGTCTCACAAAAAATCGCAAAGGACCTATCCGTAATTTCAAAGAAATGGAAGGGCTTTTTCGCGAATGTAAAGGGCGCCACGTGGCTAGGCCGGTTGAGCCGGAAATCTTCCGCAAGTAATAGAGTTGATATAATAATAAGTTGCTGACTACTGGTGCTTCATTTCATTGAAACAAAATACCAGGAAATTATGAGGAATCCTCACATTGCAGCAGAGGGCTTCACTTACGAAGCGGAGGCCATAAAAGGATGGCTCGACAGCGGGCACATCACGTCTCCCATGACAAAATTAACTCTAGCCCATTCTTTGTTCAGAAGTATGTTGTTCTTGTATAGTTGTTTTGGGTTTGTGAGTTGCAAATTGCAGTGAGTTGTGCATGTGCTTATTGGTGTGATAAGTGAACACTGATGTAACATACCGTTTTTCAATTTCCAGAAACTTGAATTTCAAAATCCGAACCCGTTGCGATTTATTGGAATTAACTACAGCTTAATTTGAATTTTTGGAATCAACAAGGATTTAATCTGATTAATCCATACTTCAAATTAATTATTTATTATTTTTATTGGGTTCCTTGTGCTTCATTGGATTTTTCTGTATTTTTGGAGATTTTTCCGAGTTTATTTGCTATTTATTTTGATTTATTGGAGTTTAATCGGATTTCTGGAATTTCCTTAATCCTTAAAATCCTTTTTGGGCCGAAACTACTGTTCCTTCGACCCGTTTTTCCTCTACAGCAAACCCTAGCGTCATCCACCATCGATCGTCGATCAAGCCTTGAAAATCCGCCGCCACCCAACGATAAACCTAACCCTAATAACATTTCGCGATCGCCGTCGATCTGGATCAAGCGGTGGCAATAATCACGTCGTCTCGCTTCAGCCCGCGCTTAGTAGCCCTAACCGCGGATGTTCTCGACTTCAGTGTCGTTTCTCGCCTCGAGACTATTTAAAACTCTTATGTATGCCGTCTCTAGGGTTGCCTCTCCGTAGCGCTCCTTTTCCCCAAGTATCGCCGTGAGGGCGTCTCCAATGTGGCCGCGGGCTCGTCGGAGTTTCTCCTCCGTCGCAAGGTTTCGCCTCTTCTTCCCTTTCCGGTGAGTCTCGCCGCCATCTCTAGTCTTGTTGAACTCGTCTCGTCACACTCTTTCTAATTCGCATGTGCTCATGCCCGTCCGTGCGTGATTCCATTCGTGCAGCCTTCTTCTTCCGTCTCCGTGGTGTGCCTTTGCTAACTTCGCCGTCGCGTTTCTTCATCGGTAGTAGCGGTCGGATCTTCCCTCAGCGGTCGATCCTCGCCCGTTCTCTCCGTAAGACGCCAACGTACAGCCACTTTCACGCCTTGTTGTCCGTGGCGTGGCGCCGTCGCGAGCCATGTGTCGCCACGTCGTGCCATGTCTGCGCTATGTCACCACCACGCGCTGCGTGTTAGCCATCTCACCGCCACGTCGCCACCTCACGCCCTAGTCGGTGTCGCCATGTGTGGTGCGCGTGCGCCACATCAGCGACACGTCGCCTGGTGGCGCGTCATCGCGCCCACGACCGCCACGTGCTAGCCACGCGTCTGCGGCAAAGTCACGCCCGCGTCAACCTAATCTCGTGTGAGCCACGTGTGAGCCATGTGTCGCCACATCCCGCCACCGTCGCTTTAGATCGAGTGTCGCCACGTTGCGCCATGTTGCGCCCGTCATCGCCACATCACCGCCATCTCACGCCTAGAAGGCGGCGTGGCGCCACGTCATCGTGCCACCGCCACACCATCCGTGAGCGTTTGGTGAACTCGGTTCCGCGTGAAGCGTGTCTATGACACGAGGGCCCCACATGTCGAGCACATACATTCGTAT
Source organism: Guadua angustifolia (assembly GCA_036346375.1). NCBI lineage: Eukaryota > Viridiplantae > Streptophyta > Magnoliopsida > Poales > Poaceae > Guadua > Guadua angustifolia. Next base: position 20,052,257 of record CM070518.1, on the reverse strand, counting down.
TTTTACGAGTTAACCCGAATTTCAATTTCCACCAATCGTAGCGCCGACACGTGTCATCTCTTATTGTTTTCTGATTTTCTTCCATTTAAATTTGAAGGCTCGCTCCTCCGTTCGAACTCCGATTTGAACGATTCAAATTTCTAAATTCATCTAAAATCAAGATCTATCTGTTGGTGTATTTATTTTGAACTTTTGGATTTTATTCATTTCTGTTTTATTTATTTCTTGCCTCGATTTGCGTGTTTAGCGTGTAGGCAACCTTGTTGATTGGCGAGAAGAGCATCCGTCGAGGTAGCAGCGGCGGGGGAGGTTGAAGGCAAGTCTCCCTTGACCATATTGAACCCAAGTTTATGAAATGCTATTTTGTGTTTAAATTATTGCATGCTTATTATTTGCGTATCATACTTTAAATACTGTTTTAATGCTTAGCTATATTCCAACTTTATTATGCCGCATTGATATTCAACTTGACAACCTTTGACACCCTAGGAAAACTAATTACTGTAATTAATGGTAATCATTTTATTATGAGAACGGTAGAAAATGCTTAGCCATGCTTAATCACGTCGATTACCTTACCATTATGGAAATGCTTTCATATTTGATTCAAAAGGAATTGTGGAAATTACGGCAATTGGTGTTGCTGGTATTAATTTGAAAGTAAAAGTGAAAAAATGGTTTAGACCGGGGCGGATGGTTGAATGGTGGGTCGGGATGCACAAAATTTTGGAATGTGATTGTTCGCCCTAGTCAATTAAGGACCGTCGTGTGTCACCATGGGCCATGCTATCTGATACAACCACATGTCTATTATGGATACGACTGGCTAAGTAATTTGCATGTATCGTTATTTGACTTCGCCATTTGGGTTGTGCGGTTTCTTAGGATGGTACTTGCAGCGCCAAGAGGAGCTTCATGTCTTGGGTGGGATGCCCTATCAGCCGTGAAACCTCGTGGTAGTCGATAGCGGTATTATGCATTGTAAACCTTGTCATGATCTCCTGCGACACACCAAAGGAAGTGTGTTAATTGCATGGCGACAAAGGTGATCATGTCGTGTGGGTAAAGTGTACAAGCTCTGTGAGTCAAAACTACTTGAGTAGCCGTGCCCACGGACAAGGACAAGCGTGGAACAGCTTTCACATAGTAGATTTTACGGTTCACTGATCAGCAAACGTTTGATGCCAATTTATGCCCGGAACAAAGTTGTTTCAGGTCAATGGACATTGATTTTTCAGTCGCATGCATGCTAATTTATCACTGACATGGAATAAATCATAGACCCGAACAAAGGGTGAACCCAGATTATTAGAAACTTTGGCCAAGTACATAATTACATGCTCAGACAGCGATCGGCCGGCTGGCGTATGGTCGGATCCATCCCTCTTTGCACGTACGTCTAGTGCATACAAGCATGCACATCGATCTAACAAATATCTTTAGCTTCATTTGACTGATAAATGAGAAAGAAGAGATAAAGTAAAATAAAAGTGAGGGATTAATTAATTGCAAGTTCAGAACTGTATGTTTGACTTGTAGAATGTGTTGGGCTTCCAGTTGGCCGGGATGACGTCTTTGGCGACGAGCTTCTTGCCGGACTCGCTGGTGAGGCGGATGGAGAAGGGGCCCTTGAGCGGCTTGGCGGTGTCCATCCTCCATATGGCGCCCCACGACTCCTTCATCGCCCTCCACTCCGGCGACCCCTTCTCCTTGAGGTCCATCTGCACGATGTCGCCGTCGTCCGCTACGAACTTCACCAGCACCGCCAGGTAGTTGGGGTTGGAGCCCTTCTCCACGTGGAACACGATCTTCTGGCCCGCCGCGTACTTGCAGCGCACCCTCCTGAACTGCATGTCGATGATCCCGGCGTGGCGGAGCTCACTCTCCCTGCCGGGCTTGGCCATGGCGCCGAACGCCTTGCCTGCCAGGTCGAAGTGGTACGCGGCGATGGGCTCGTAGTTCATGTCCGTGATGTACACCACCACCGGCTTCTTGGAGCACGCCTCCGGCTTCTCACACTTTATCTGCAACGTTATTCGATCCCACATGCATGTATCGAGCCAAACATTAGCTAGTTTCAATCGAGAATCGCGCACACGAACACAAATTCCACGCATCGATTAGCGAGCCAATGGATACGATTCCATGCACGTATATATATATACCTCGTAGCAAGATCCACATCCCTTGCCGTCCTTGAAGATGGGGTCGTTGCCACACGACGTCATGCCGCTGTACGGAGGCAGGTTGACTTCCTTGATCCCGCACGCACCGCCTGCGACGACACCGATCGTCACGCAATTGCACAAGACATATACTACATTATTGCATGCATGAGCAATCGATGGATACGATACATGAATTATACAAAGGTCCACACACACAGATATACATATATAATATCTTTTACAACTGGGTGTAGTTACTCTCACCTTTGAAATATATACCACCTAAACGAATTTGAAATACTTCTTTATCATTTTTGCTACACTTATATACTAAATATAAGATATTCCAAGATGAACCATATGAACAAACTAAAAAGGAGTACATAGTTTTTAGCGTATTTTGCAAATACCTTTATATATAAACATAAAAAAGAGTATATCTGAAAAATATACATATCATCTCTGAAAAAATGTAAATACCATCTAACTAGTCTTATATACTCATATACTATACATACGTACTATCCGTTTTACGAGATACTCCCTACGTTATAAGAAACAGGAGGAACTACTCCTAAAAATAGAAAAGACGTACCGTTGTCGTCGGGGCCAGCACCGGTGGGCTTGCCGTACCAGGTGCCCTTGGCTGTGAGCCACTTGGCGTCGTATCTGGTCGTGATGTTGGGGCCGGGCGGCACCTTGGGGGCGCACGAGCCGCCGGCGACGAGCGCCGCGAAGACGGCCACGGAGACGATGTTGGAGAGGGATCCCATTACGTGCTGGTTTTATTCGACTCTGCCTCTGCGTGTGCTATCGTGTGTGGTGGCAAGCAACGGTCCGGGGATGGGGGTACTTATAGGGTGCCTCGCCGGACGGATGGACCAGCGCCGGCGTTGCGTGCGACGGGGGGTTTGCACCGCACGAGTGTTGGACGGACGAACGGCGTAAACGCCACGCGCGGTTTTTTTTTTTTGGGGTGGTTCGACGGTTTGCTCATGCATTTGTGTTGCATGTGCATGCGTGCGTGAGAGGCTAGCTAGCTAGCTGTCCGGTCGTGTTGCCCGTGCATTAGGCTTCGTGCATGGTAAGGCTCAATCTTTGGTGATTAATGTTCGGCATTTTCGCCACGCGCTGTGGCAAGTGTACATTTTGTGATTTTAAAGATTTTGCATTTCGTAGGCAAATCAATGTAGGCTTAATGTGCAGTAGCTCTTGTTTTGTGGTGCTACTTAATTTTCCAGTGATACACATTTTCTAGCTGGCCGAGAGACGACACACACAGTGACACAGAGACTAGAGAGAGAGCAGGAAGACTTTGCATTTATAGTCATACACTGCACTTAGGAAGACATTTCTGACGTCATGCATGCACTGCACTCAGGAAGACTTTGTAGATAGGTTATAGGGTACCTCTTGAAATCCATCGACCGGTCTGCGATGTGATGGTGGTAGGCACGGGCGGCGGCTACATGCGTGGCTGCCGGGCAACTCCATCCGCAAAACACGGCGCGAGCCGCCGAAGCATCATATCCGTACGTCCGTCCCGCCTGTGTGTTTGGCGGCTTCCGGCGAACTCTACGCTAGGGATTCAAAATTCGGCGAAATTCGACGAAATTTCGCCGAAATTTCGGTTTTCGGCCCTCCCCGAATTTATATATCCCGGCCGAATTCAAAATTTAAAAAAAATTCGATTTGCCACAGTAACTGCTACAGTAATTTCGGCAAATTTCGGCGAAATTTCGGGTTTGGAGTCCGGATTTTCAAAATTTTTGGCCGAATTTGAACAGAATGGGTCCAATAACCCTTAAGAAAGTCTTGTTCCATGAAAATTTGATGAAAAACTAATTTTTTGAGATTTTTTAAAATTTGGGCAGAAACACTGTCAGATTTTTAAAAAATTTTACAAGCCTGATGATCATCTGAAAATTTTATGGTACCATCCTTAGTAGTTTAGGATCATATGAAAAAAACTTCAAAATAATTTAACATCATTTGTTATATTTGAAAAATTAAAAACAGAATGGACATAATTGGGACAGTAATCTTGTTAGATTTTTATAATTTTTCTCGAGTGTGATCATCATCTAAAATTTTTATTACAGATTAACAACTTCCTTAGTACCATTCTGTAAAATTTTCAAAAATTTAATCTTTCTTGGTTTGCTCAATAAAATCTATGAATACAGTAAGCACTAAACTTAATTTGTTGTATTATATTTGAAAAATTAATTCATTTGAGCTAAGGATTTACCAGGCAATTCAAATATTTTTATAACTTTTTGAAATTTTGAGTTTCAAATTTATTTGAGTTAATGATTCTTATGTAAAATTTTCAGCTCAAAATATTTCTCCGGGAATTTATAAAAATTCTGACATTCAAAGTACTAGTTTTCAACTCTCTATTTTTGAATTTTAAATATCTTAAATTAATTTATTAATTTCTGATATTTTAGTGTTGATGAATTTATTGCTAGGGAAGATAATATAAAATTTTCAAAAAATTTAAAGTTTCTTGGTTTAGTCAATAAAATCTATCAATGCAGTAAGCACTGAACTTAATTTGTTGTATTATATTTCAAAAATCAAACAGAGAAAGAACATAAATGGCACTGTGCCTTCTACGAATTTTATAAATTCACTGGAGCGTGATCATGATTCCAAATTTTTATGAGATATTAACCATTTCCTTTCCACTCTTATGTAAAATTTATAAAATATTTAAACCTTTTTATTGCTAAATTTAATCTATGTATTGATCATCGGTGCATTAATGTGATAGTAGCACTGTTCGCATTTTTTAAAATTCATGACACTTGATCATCATATGAAAATTTTATGACAATATTATGGATGTGTCAGGACCATACAAAAAAATTTCAAAATTTTACAAGCTCGTTTGTTCTAATTTTCATTCGGATGAAACTTGCCGCTCAGCGCTTACTAAGACAGTACCAATGTTTGAATTTTTAAAAATTCCTCACATTTGATCATCATCTGAAATTTTTACATAAATATCATAAGTATGTCAGGAATCTCCACAGAAAATTTCAAAGTTTTCTAACGTAGTTTGTATTATTTTTGATCCGGTTCAAACTTGCCGATCAACGTTTCATCTACATAGTATCAATGTTTGAATTTTTAAAAATTCCACAGATCTGATAATCACCTGAAATTTTTATGAGAACATCTATAATGTGTCAGAAACGTACAAAAAAAATTTCAAATTTTTTTGATGTCGTTTGAACCCATTTTCACTCAGTTCAATTTGACCGAAATTTCGGAAAATTTCGCCGAATTTCGAGGTATTTTCGGCGAATTTCGGAGATTTCGGTGCCAAAACAAACCGGATTTGAATTTTGAAATTTGAATTTTGAATGTCCTCCGGCCGAATTTACCGAATTTCGGACGAAATTTCGGATTTCGGCCTGGTCCGAATTTTTTGCTCAAACGAATTTTGAATCCCTGCTCTACGCTACCGAAGTCAGCCCGACCTGCCGATTTCACCGAGCCGCGCGCAGAAACTTCAATTCTCGCCCATCTGACGCCGCCTGTACGCGCCGCCGCGCACGACGCAGCCGCTCCACGCATGGTTCGCGCGTCTGCACGCGTTGCGTTGTGGAATCGAATGTCCGCCCGTTTGGTGGAATTGGAATGATTGGATGGCAGCGATCCATGCTCACTGATGATACGTGCTATCTAAGTATACAACACAGTCCTTTACGACTATAATTTAAGCGAGAGATTTAGTATTTTGCCACTTCAAATATGTGGCTTCGCAAATTTGCCACTGGACCCATATTTCATTGACTCAGATGGTCCCATATGTCATTGACTCAAGTGGTATCATAATCAAAGAGTCAATCTTTGAAGTGGCAAATAACCAAAATTTTCTAATTTAAGCAGTTTCTAAAGGACCGTTTGATCCGGTTTGGATGGTCCACGTCAATCAAAAAATATTGTGATCTTTTTACTATTTAAAAGCACTGTTTATTGTACTATAGCAACACCCTGTTTATTTCATTTTTAACTGATCCAAACCGTCCGATGTCTTAATCGGACGATCCTCGCTTATGGAGACTGCATGCAGTCCCATAACTGCAGGGGATCCTTGTCTCTGAGTATATGTAAGATGCATGCAACTTGATGATATGCACGCGGACTTGTGGTGCCGGCCTACTGCCAGGGACGTCTCACATTTTGGAGGGCCCGAGCTAAAACTGCCATAAAAAGTATTAAAATGCAGAAAAGAAACATTTTGTAAAAGTATTTTATACATGAATGAATTAAAAATTGAATCGCCAAAATAAGCATATGGGTGGAAGTGGAACAGATTCAGTGCTATGTTTTAGGCTTTTAGCTAGAGAAATTTTATTTGGGTACAGTACTGGAGTATTATTTAGCTTGGCAATTTCTCAAATAACAAAACAAGAAATCAACAAGAATAGCACGGAACAATAACTGTCTAGTGTGTAGCTCACAGTTTGATCGGAGTTTTTCATGGAAAGCAGAGACGTCGTTACACACTAATTAATCTTACCTAGTTGACTAAACGGATGCCTCATGATTGATATATGGGCCTGTGCAGTTACTCTGCACATGCTTAAGTTACGGCCTGCCAACCGCGCTCTGCCGTCACGTGCAGTGAAGAGTCAGCCCGACGGCTGGCTGAGACGGTGACGCCGGCGGCGGCTGCCTGGCTTACGGCACACTCCACCGAGCCGGCCTAACTGTAAGCACGGGACCGAGCCGCCGAAGCATCCGCAGCGCCGCGCCGAACGCCGTTGCCTTCCGGCCCACTCTACCGAAAATCCGACTAATACCGATCGAGCCGCCGGTTTGCCCAAGTCCACCGGGCCAGTCTGCTCAGCGAACCGGACGGCCTAGCAGGGTCCGCACGGGGTTTGGCAGGCCGCGGGTCTGCAGCCTTCTATGCTCAGGCCGGCGGCTCAACTGTGTCGACACTCGACAACACCCTGCCATTGACTTGGCCGGTCCGCATCAAAATCATCACGGAGATTTTCTCTGCACCGTTCTTCCTTCAAGAGCACAGACCACCTCACCCCGTGGTGCATGGGTAGGGGTGGGCATTTTTAAACCGAAACCGAATTACCGAACTGGATCGAACCGAATTAACCGATTATTTCGGTTTATTCGGTTTTCGGTTCGGTTTTTATTTTGATATAATTCGGTTTTCGGTGTTCGGTTCGGTTTTTCGCTTTCAAAAACTGAAATAACCGAATAGCCTATATATAATACCATTTTTATGATATTCTTCCTAAAGCCACTAAACAATTCTCATGTTATAATACATTTATGCATATGTTTAGTATATTCATATGTTCTATTATGCTTATATTGTAATGACATATGAATATTGTGTGGGTTTATCCATACTCTATGTTGCAATATGAGAAGGACTAAATCTAATCTACCTAGCGTTATTAATATTTCGGTTAACCGAAAAACCGAATTAACCGAACCGAAATATTTCGGTTAATTCGGTTCGGTTTTTTATTTTTGTCCGAGAAATTTGGTTCCTAATTTTCAAAAACCAAATTATTTTAAAACCGAAAAAACCGAACCGATTAAACCGAAAAAACCGAATACCCACCCCTATGCATGGGGACAGGGTCCATAATTTCGTTTCCAACTCGAAAACCGGAGCCAGGTCGGTATCGGTTTTTCACGGTTTTTGACTGAATTTGGTAAAAACCGAACGGCATGTGGAAGTCAAATGCCCGGTCAAACCGATTGAAAAAAAACAAAAACCGGTCGAAACATTCGAAAACCGATCGGTATAGTGCAAAATTCGACGGTAGAAGGAAAAAAAAGTGGAAAATGCAAGGAAAATTTAAAAAATCAGGAAAATTATAAAAAATTGAGGAGGCCCAAAAAACCAAGAAAAATGTAAGAAATATGTAAAAATATATATGAAAAATTGTGATAAAATTCAGGTATGACCTTTGCTATATTTTACAACAATGTGAAATTGTAAAGTACATATTTTGCAATAATAGCACAAGTATGGAAGAATGTGAAAATTTTAGGCATGACCTTTACAACAATGCCGGTGCAGGGACACCTCCTAAGCCGATGTCAAGATTGAGAGGCAAATTAGGTTAGGGAAGTGGAGGATTGAGGCAATCGAACTGCAAGAAGAAACGGGGAAATAAAACTCACGCAATAAGAAGAGGATGGACATGGAGCATGGGTGGAGCAACGGCATCGCCAGGCAATCGCAGGTGGTAGATCTATTAATCAATGGGAGGGGGAAGGCTCAAGAGCTCGGTAGCGAGGGCGAGAGCGCAGTGCGATGGCTTTCGCGAGGGAAACGGGAGGGGCTAGGGCACAAGGCTCAGAAGCTTGGCGGCGATGGCTGAGAAGGCGAGGGCGAGAGCGCGGCGCGGCGGCTTTCACAAGGGCTACCATGGCAAAAAAAAAGAAGCGCTCGCCAGGACTCGATACCACGACCTCTGCGTGCGAAGCGAGCGCTTTTACCAACTGAGCTATGGCGACTTAGCAGACAAACGACGTGGACAAAATATTTAATGCGTACGCACCGTTGAGCCACACGGACGACGTGGCTCAACGATTTGCGAGCCGTACGCACAGCAGGCTAGGGCACTGTTTGCATACGCAGCGCGGCGCTTGGGCGCACGTCCACTCCGCGCCGAAAGCGACATGGACATCGCGAGCGGCTGGGAAACCTTCAGGTGGTCATGAGAGATCCTCGGATGGCAGCGGATGGATACACTTTTACAAACAAAGCTAATGCTACAAGAGATTGTCTGGTTGGTAGGCGCGACATGTCTCCGATGACAAACCAAACACTTGCTATCTATGAGACGATCCCCAATCGTTCGTTGCGTTCAGCCATCCAAGAATATCTCCAGCAGGACAAGCTGAACATGTTATTTGCATATAAGTAACATAAGTGTTGGTAGCAACTTCTGTGACATTTGTTAAGTTTCATATGTGTTTGATTGTAGAGGCAGAGTCACCTCCTAGGCAGGGTAGCGGGCGACCATTTAGGCTCACCGGCGACAAGTAGGGGTGAAAACAGGACAGGAAATATCCGCCCGATCCGATCCCGAATCCGTTTAAAATCCGATCTGATGTTATTCGTATCCGTATCCGGAAAATCTGATGTAATATGGGTTATGATATGGGAAGAGCAATATCCGATCCGTATCCGAAAAAACTCATGTAATATGAGTTAGGATATGGGAAGAGCAATATCCGACCCGATATCCGGTAAATATCCGATCCGATATCCGGATAAAATCAGTTATTCTTCCATTAATTTGGTTCATTATTGGATAGATAGAATAATTGTTTGATATTGGCACTAAAAAACACTACTTTGTTATTAAGCGTGAACTTCAACAAATCTATCAACAAACAAATAGAGTGATGACATAATGCTTTTACCTGAATTGATTTGTTCAACATATTTGATAAACTTCTTTTCTATTCAAATTACTGGAATTAGCTGAGTCACTAAATTGCACCTCTAACTATACAACTATTCTACGTTGAAATAATTATGACTTGAAGCTAATGTTGTAAGGTTAATACTTCATTCGTTCTTTTACGTACACAATTATGTACTATATTACTATCCGATTATAATATCCGATCTCGATCCGAATCAAATCAGTATCCGCTCGTATCCGAATCTGAATAATCCGACCAGATATCGATCCGGACATCCGTGATCCGACTCAATCGAAAAAAATATGGGTTAGGATACGGGACGAGCAATATCCGCCCATATCCGACCCGATTTCACCCCTAGGGACAAGCAGTGGAAAATTCCAATGCAGTCTGGTTGCTGTCAGGCATCGTGAAAGCCACATATTTCTGGACAAGCTTTTAGCCGTAGTTAACTTTGTTCAGGCTTTCAAAATTTTCTGACTCCACCACTGCTTGATTGTAGTTAGCTCGTTTTATGTGACGTGCTAAGCCTAAGTGTAGATAAGGGAGTTAGTGTTAGATCCAATATATCGGTTGAGATGTAAACTAAGTAGTGCCGTATAAAATTTCCTAGGATGTTTGTAAGTATTTTCATGAGACTTTTGATCTTTGTGGGACCTTTGATGATTTACCTTACCTGAGTTTTTGAATGGATAAGTTTATTTGAATAGTGTATGTTTATTATCTATTTCAATTATGCTGCAGTTCATTTACAATCGCAGAGATAATTTTATCCGGACTCATAAAAATGGATTGGTCAATTATGGAATCATTTCATGATTTCTTAAGTAGGATCTCATTCGTTTTTTGAGTTCTGTTCATGGGAAATGGCAGCATGGACGAGCCATATCGATCATCTTTGTTTTCCTTGCGTGCCTAGCATTTCTTGCCCAGCTAAGCTTTGCTGGACGAGGTTAGGCAAGGATGAGACGATGGAAATCATCATCTTTTTAAGCTCTATATCATTTTTTTAATTTGGTTTCCTTGCGAACAAAATTGCAAAAAGAGCTCTATATCACCTTTCGGCGCTTCCACGATCAAGGATAAAGCTATTTTTGCAATTTCATTCACAAGAGAACTAGATTTGCAAAAAGCATATCACTCACGGGGTAAAAAAAGCGATCATTTTGAGAAAATGAACGAAGGCACACATTTCATTACTCAAGTGAAACTAGACAAAATGATTATATTTAATATCAAAATAAAAACGATTGTACTTATATATAAAATTTGTTAATCGAATCAGCTCATACATCAAACCAAATGAAGATGTAAGGTCTATTTGGTTCGAAACAAACTTGGCCACATCTAAATTTAGATGTGTTATAGATTTTTAGATGAGTGTTTGGTTCGTGTCACAGTTATAGCTTGCCTTATTTTCTTAGCCTTACATTCTACACATTATAGATTCGGTTTTTTGTCAAACTTCGCACTTTGATGTTAAATTTTATTACCATAAAAAAAGTGTGACAAGCTATACTCACCTAAGATTAGTTATAATAAAATTAGCTTCAAATCAAGCCGGCCTTTAAAACTTCTCGGGTCTGCATTTTTGCTGATGGGTCTATCTGTCAGTGGGCTGGCTCAGGAGTCAAAGGGAATGACAAGTGGGCTTCACTTGTGGGGTTGGCCCAATTGCTGCTTCTTCCGAGTGCTAAGTCGCAAAAGTTCCCTGCCGCTTCGTTCCCCTTTCCCCGCACTCCCTTCCACTACGCCGCCGCCGGCCGTGCCATCCCGCCGGCGATATGCCAGAAACCGTATTGCACTCCATCGCTCTCACTCTGTCTCTCCTGTCACCTCCACTCTTACTGACCCTTTGGTCTCCCACTCGCAGGCGGCGGAGGCCAACCTCCGCAAGCAACTGGAGCAAACCCTCGCCGCCGACCCCTCCAGCCCGCTCCACCACTACAACCTCGTACTCCTCGCTCCATCGTTGCATAAAATCCTCGCGATAGCTGCTGTCTCGCCTCTCCATTGCGCCTAATCACGCGTCGGTTCTGTGCGTGCAGGGAGTCTTCTTATGGGACCGCGCGGAGGCGGAGGAGGCGGCGAAGCAGGATGATGATGAGGCGAGGCGGCTTCGCGCTGCGGCGGCCGAGAACTTCCTCGCGGCTGCGAAGCTAAACCCGAACGACGGCGTCCCCTTCCGCTTCCTCGGCCACCACTACGCTCGCGCCGGTGATGCGCAGCGCGCGGCCAAGTGTTATCAGCGGGCGGTGGCGCTCAGCCCCGACGATGCTGAGGCTGGGGTGGGTGGGAATGCATATACGATGGGCCTTGAAGGTGTTGGTTTGCTCGTGGTGGTGTTTTGATGTGGTTTGCTGTATCTGTGATCTGGTGCAGGAGGCGCTTTGCAATTTGCTAGATGTGGAGGGGAAGGAGAGCTTGGAGCTTGCTGTGTGCAAGGAAGCAGCCGGCAAGTCACCACGCTCGTTTTGGGCCTTCCGGAGGCTCGGCTACTTACAGGTATACTCGGTTGGTAGTTGCATGGATACACTATTGATTGAAGTCATCATGGCAATAGTGTGAAACTGCCTAGCGGTGAAGTTTACGTGTGTATTGGGTCGGAATCCCACCATTTCAATGGAATAAATACGTGTGTATTGGGTCGGAATCCCACCATTTCAGACCCATGCAAAAGAAGTCTGAAGGTACTACTTAAGGGGATTTTGTAATTACAATAATAAATTAGATTGATAATGGTTACCGAAAACTCCGAAACGAGTTGAAATCCGACCAAATCTGGATAGTCCAGTTCCTGAAGATTTCAAAAAGCTAAATGATCTCACAGTTTATGTATAGAAGAGATGAATTTGCAGGTCTTGCAAATCACAAGATTGAATTATTGGGATTTGATTGTGGATATGGTTTTGACTTTAGGGATCAGACTGGGAACCGGGATTTGTTAATAATCAAATATAGAGTTTTTGTTTTTCGATTAATATTTCTAGAAAGCAAGGGTTAGGTTTAATTAATATTTCTACTAATTTACTCCTTAAGTATGCCGATATAGGTTTAATTAGGATGGGCGGTCCACTACCCGCTGTTACTACAACCAGCCTGGCCATCAAACTGCTCAATGTCTTGGGTCACCAAGTCAACTGTTGGACTGGTGATCACTGCTGGAACTGTTTTTTTAATTTAAAAGGCCACTGGACCCTGATATGTATGTACCTTTCAAGTATAGGGAGAAATAATTAAATACATACTGTAGATGAACATAATTCGTCCACAATAGGTCATTTAGGAGTAAATTAGTAGGTATTTACTTCTGGTTAAAAAGGTAATGCACAACTCTACAAGTAGTGACTTGTTGATCATTGATCCTAAGTACTTCTTGCTATGTGTTATATATTCCTTTATATTTTATCGATAACAATCTAAGAGTAAGGAATAACAAATAGAAGTAGTTTGGAGAAATTAGAGATGCTCCATACATAGGAAGATTACAAATGGATGGAATTAGAGAATAAGTAGAAGTCCTCGTTTATGTTTGGTCTCAACTATTCCTCTCATGACAATTGGATTTGCACAACTGAACCGGAGGCTGGGTAAGGGTTGTAGAGTCAAGGTGGCTGATTAGTAGCCAGGGCAGAGGTCAGAAACGGTGCCAATTGTGCAGTACTGACCAGGTAAAATCATGCCAGCTTTTTTAAAAAGATATGGCCCCTAACGAGATTTCCGAAAACTGAAAATTCAAAAAAATTGTATTTTTTTGTGGAAAAACATAAAAGCAAAAGAAAATCGGGTTTGAACCCAAGAACACCCAGTCCAAAGGCTACTGCCTTACCAGCAGGCCACATGCACTTTTCTGGATAGCTATGGTTATGAATATTTCTTATTCTAACACTAGAAATATAAAATTCCGATTTCTTTTGCCCGGTTTGGAAATCTACCGGGACCCACCAGTAAGGTCGGTTGTTGAGAGTAACTAGCTGATATAATTTTCCCTGGTACTGACAGAGAGAGGGTGTAACAGCCCAGATCAGTTGGGAGTAGAAGTTAGGGGCATCCGATGGCTGATGGAACAACAAAGAGAGGAACGGCAACTTTAGGACCACAAACAGTAATTACCGAAAATAACAAAGTTTGTAATCTGGTAATATAAGAGGGAGGGTAATATACTTTGTCGAGTTGGTTGGCTGGAAGGGGTATAAAACCCTTGTAACTGGAGAGATTGAGGAGATTATGACGATATAAGATCCAATATGCCTTTCGGCTCTGTTCTGTTCTTCTCTTTTCTGTTCTTCCTACTCCAGAACCTGACCCCTTGTACTTTTGTCCGACATCTCACACACTGAGCAAGGTTCGGCTGCCAAGGGACGTGATATATGGTATCAGTGCTTGGTTCAATTGAGGCTTAGAGCTGTGAAACCCGAGAGGAAGGTTGGGGAACTCGGAATCGATTTCATTCGGTTCAGAAGATCCCTATGAAATTCCTGAAATTTGTTTGGCTTGGCTTGGACTGATCGTCACGGCTCCTCCAAAACCATCAGTGCAGACCCAATTCATCCTAGAGGCAATGGGAGAAACAACAGGGCGAGCGGATGAGAAGTTGTCCTTGATCAAGGAGAGTCTCGACCTCTTGTTTGCATGGGTTGAGCAGATTGACACCACTCAACAACAACTGATGACAAGAACAAAACAACAAAGGCAGTGGAGTAGAGTTTTAGGGCATAGCAACTGCTCACGAAACAAATGGAGGCAACGGCACAAGCGGTGGCGCCCCTCACAGCCTAGCAGGTGTTGGAGGGGAATCAAAATAGTGAAGGGCTTGTATCGGCAATCGGGAAGGCATTATTCACCCCGACACCGCAAGAACCATGGGGAAGGTCAGAAAATGAGCAATCACCTTCCTCAGGAGGTCCGCGCACTAGGTATTCGACCACTGGTTAGCAAGAAGCAATAGGGTTGAGTAATCACCCACCAAGAGATACTAGAGTACAGACAAGGAATCATCTGCCCAAGTTGTCATTTCCAAGGTTTGATGGGGAGAGCCCCCGATTGTGGCGTGATAAATGCATGCATTATTTCAAATTGTTCAACATTCCAGAAGCATTATGGGTGATGGCAGCAACGATGCATATGGAGCAGTTCATTCATGTTGTGGAGTCAAAGTTTGGAGTATTCGATCACCGAAAGCTTTTGAGTGGATTGGTAGAAATCAGACAGTGACATCGTGGCCGAATACAAGAACCAGTTCGACAAGTTGATGTATGAAAATTTGATGCATAATCCCCATTATAGCGAAGAGCTGTTCGTGTCACACTTCGTTAAGGTGTTGAAGCCAGAGCTACGGGGTACGGTGTAGGGACAAGTCCCTGAAATAGTGGATCGAGCAGCCTTGTTAGCACAGGTACAACAAGATGTACTTGATCGAAGTAAAGGCTGGAAATCGAAATTTGGTAGTGGCAAAGATGGGGGAGGTCAGAATAAGACCAAAAATATCCAGCGCAATCTGAAAATGTGTCAAGGGGAATTGTGGAAGGCAAAGCAAATACAATAGTATCGTTGGGTTAATGGGTTGTGCTATCAGTGTGGCGAGAAGTATAAGCCAAACCATCATTTGCACTGTAAGAAGAAGGCTCACGCACAACTTCAGGCCATAACTATGGAGGATAATGAAGAGGTGTTGTCAGATGCCGTGCTAGACCTACTAGAGTCATCTGAGATGGACTACGAAGAGGCATTCAACATATCCCTCAATGCTTTATCGGGCACCAAAGAAATAGAGACTCTGCGCATTTTAGCCTTCGTGAGAAACCAGGTTATGCTTTTCTTGATAGACTCCAGTAATTCCCATAGTTTTGTGAATGCCGGATTCTTGCATAGAATTGGGTGTGTTCCTCAAACGACAAAACCAGTCACCGTGAGAGTGGCAAATGGTGACAAGCTGCAGTGTGACAGCTGGGTGCCCAAAATGGAGTGGTGGTCACAGGGTCATACGTTTCAAATGGATTTGAGAGTATTAGAGTTGGGAGCTTATGATGCAATACTAGTATGGACTGGTTAAAGGCTCATAGCCCCATGATCTGCTATTGGAAGGATAAGAAGGTGGAATTCGATCACAACGGCAAGAGGATCCAGCTACAGGGAGTAAAAGGGGTGGATAGGTTGGAAATTTAGGCCTCGACCATAGACCAATTGGATAAGTGGAGGAGGGACAACGACATATGAGCAATAGCAATATTGGAACAAGAAAAGCCATGTTCTGCAAATCCAATACCAGCAGCAATTACGGAAGTGATAACTCAATATGATGATGTATTTGCCGAACCAAAGGGATTACCTCCTAGGAGAGAATATGACCATGCAATTCCTTTGAGTCCAGGAGCTATCCCAGTCAATTCAAGACCTTATTGCTATTCTCCATTGCACAAAAATGAAATTGAAAGACAAGTCACAGAAATGCTCACCTCCGGAATAATCACACCAAGTATAAGCCCTTTTGCTTCGCCTGTACTGTTGGTACAAAAGAAGGATGGGTCTTGGAGATTTTTTTTGGACTATCGTTGATTGAATGACCTTACTATAAATGATTGTGATTGATAGAGTTGCTTGACGAGTTTGCCGGTACTAAATATTTCTCTAAATTACCTCAAATTTGCATGAAGGAAGAGGGTGAGATCAAAACTGCCTTCAAGACTCATCACGTGCACTACCGATTCAGAGTAATGCCGTTCGGCCTCACTAACGCCCCTGCGACCTTCCAATGTGTGATGAATTCAATCTTGGCACCTTTTTTTAGGAAGTTCATACTGGTTTTCATAGAAGATATACTCATCTACAACCCGGACCTCACTACCCATGCAGAGCATTTGACGGCAGTGTTGCAAACTTTAAGAACATAACAATTTTTTGTCAAAAGGTCCAGTGCACGTTTGCTCAGAGACAACTAGAATATTTGGGCCACATAATCTCAGATCAAGAAGTCTCCACGGATCCCCGAAAGACTCAAGTGATGATGACTGGCCGAGACCAATGAGTTTGTCCGAATTACGTGGATTCTTGGGGCTTGCTTGGTATTATTGGAAGTTTGTGAAGAATTATGTGGATTGGCCGAGACCAATGAGTGTGACCGAATTATGTGGATTCTTGGGGCTTACTTGGTATTATCGAAAGTTTGGGAAGAATTATGGGATAATAGCCAAACCGCTGGCAAATCTGTTGAAAAAGAAGGCGTTTGGTTGGGATGAGCAAGTTGAAGAAGCATTTATAAGGTTGAAACAAGCTATGATGACAACGCCGGTACTAAGACTACCAGATTTTGAACAAGGCTTTGAAGTGGAAACCAATGTATGTGATCAGAGAGTTGGAGCTGTCCTCTTGCAGCAAGGACACCTGGTGGCTTTCTTCAGTAAAGCCTTAGGCCCAGTGCACTAATTAAGAGGAGTTCTTGGCACTAATGTTGGTAGTGGATAGATGGCGACCCTATTTACAGCAAAATGAATTCATTATAAGAACTGATCATCGCAGTTTGTGTTACCTCGAAGAGCTTACAAAAGGCGATGACCCGCTTGATGGGTTTACAATTTCGGATTATCTGCAAGAAAGGAAAAGAAAAGTTGGTGGTAGATGCACTGTCTAGAGCGGGGCAGCTTATGACCATGCAAGCAGTGTCAGAGGTACAGCTAGTTTGGATTCAAGAGGTGGTGAACTCCTATGCCATAGACATGGAGGCTCAACAACGCCTGTCACAGTTAGCAATCCATAGTCCCAATGAAAAGGGGTTTGATTTGCAACAAGGGTTGATCTGAAATCAAGGCAAAATTTGGATTGGTGAGAATTCAGCATTACAAACCAAGCTGATTACGGCCTTCCACTCAAGTGCCATTGGGGGTCACTAAGGAATTCATGCGACACATCAAAGACTTAAGAAAATGTTTTGTTGGATGGGGATGAAACAAGGAGTAGAGAACTTTGTTAAGCAGTGTGAAGTGTGTCAGCAAGCCAAAGAAGAAAGATCAAAACCGGCTAGGTTATTGTAGCCTTTGCCCATCCCTACAACAGCTTGGCAGGACTTAACCATGGATTTCATTGAAGGTTTGCCAATGCCAGAAGGTTACAATGTGATTATGGTGGTTGTAGATTGGTTCTCGAAGTATGGTCACTTCATTGCACCCAGGCACCCTTTTACTGCTCAGAAGGTCGCTAAAATGTTCTTGGATTAGATTGTGAGGTTACATGGAGTGCCAAAGACCATTATCTCAGATTGGGATAAAGTTTTCACTAGCCTCTTTTGGCAAGAACTGTTCGAAACTTTGGACACTAAGCTACAATTTAGTACCGCATATCATCCCCAAACCGATGGGCAAAGCGAACGGGTTAACCAATGCCTAGAGATGTACTTAAGATGTGCGGTCCATACTTCACAGGGAAAATGGAAACCATGACTGGCTTTGGCTCATCTCTGGGATGTTCTCCATTCAAGGCAATATATGAAAGTGAACCGAATTATGGGGTTATGCCTAGTGTGCCCAACAGTGAATCCGTGGAAGCAAATGGCTTTCTGCAGAACCGAGAGACTCACAACGAAATGCTTAAGCAACAATTAGTGAGAGCCTAGAATCGGATGAAACTTCAAGCTGACAAAAATAGACAAGAATGGCAGTTTCAGTTGGGAGAAAAGTTATTGCTCTAGCTACAACCTTATGCTCAGACTTCATCGGTAAACCGACCCTATCCAAAGCTGGCATACAAGTTCTTCGGGCCTTATATAGTAATAGAAAAGATTGGACAGGCGTATCGATTGGACTTACCTTTGTAAAGCCAATTTCATCATGTGTTTCATGTTTCACTGCTAAAATCATTCAATCCAGGTTACTCTCCTGTGTTTTCAGAGTTACCAAAAATCGCTGAGTTGGATGTAAGTGTAACTGAGCCAGAGGAAGTGCTGGAAAGAAGACTAGTAAAGAAGGGGAACTCAGCAGTGGCTCAAGGGCTGGTAAAATAGACGGATATACCGACAGAAACAGCAACCTGGGAGGATCTGGACGTGTTGCGTAAGAAGTTTCCGACCGCTATTGCTTGGGGTTAAGCAATGTCTAAGGAGAAAGGGGGGGTGACGTAACGGTCCAGATCAGTTGGGAGTAGAAGGCTTTGTTTGTCGAGCTCCAAATCCCAGCTCCACCTCAGATCTGGAGCTTGTAGACTAAAATAAAGTAAATTAAGTTTATATTTTTAGTCTAAAATGTAAACAAGATGACCCATCTAAACACTCTTAACGTATCCACAGCTTCAACTCCATAAATTTCTGGAGCTAGGAATATCCTGCTCCACCAACTCTATAAATTTTGTTGGAGCTAAAGCTATACCAAACACCCCGAAGTCAGGACCATTTGACGGTCGATGAAACAGCAAAGAGAGGAAAAGGCAACTTCAGGACCATAAATAGTAATTACTGAATATAACAAAGCTTGTAATATGGTAATCGGGTAATGTAAGAGGGAGGGTAATATACTTTACCGAGTTGGTTGGTATGAGATCTAATATGCCTTTTGGCTCTGTTCTGTTCTGTTCTTCCTACTCCAGAACCTGTCCCCCTGTACTTTTGTCTCACGCACTGAGCAAGGTTTGGCTGCCAGGGGACGTGACAGAGGGCTGAAGAGTCAATTGTGCCTCTAAGTGGACGCCAGTGACATGAGCAGCAGATCCGTGGTTACCAGTGTAGCCAGAGCCTTAGCTAGGTAGAGCCAACAATGGGATCTTGGCTTCTCTTGTTCTCATCTCCCAGAAGGTATATTTGTGCTGCGCTGCTGTATGAAGAGAACAAAACATGTGCCTAAGCAGTAGGTTGGGAAGTAAAACACATCCATCTGGAATGCACTTTATCATAAAATCATTAAATATTGTGGTTCCTTTTGAATGTTTTCTGCACATGCATCACCCGCTGGGTTTTAATTGACTAGTTCAGACTTTTTCCCCAGGTCAATTGCGAGTTTGCCACTCTGGTCATGTAGGTGTACCTTGCCTGTTCTGTGTTTTAAGTCCAGTTTTTTGGTCCAACAACGGCTAGTCCAGGCATCATTACTGTGGTCCAGCCTTGCAATGTCTACACTCTGGAGTCTGTAAAAAAATTAGATGTTTCTTAACTTGCTTTGAAAATTGTAATTTCTTTTTTGGAGCAAGGAACTACTAGTTTGTGCTGTGTTTATACTTTAAATTGACATGGTTAAGATTTTGTAAAATCTGTTAATATTTTGAGTAGTGCTTCTATGCATCACCCTCTTAATACTACTTGCAAAAATATTGAAGCAAGCAAAGCTGTAAGTAATCACTATCTACCCTTCATTCATGCTTTAATGTTTGTGTAACTTTCAAATTGTGATGCATAGAGGTACCTCCCTAATATTTTTCTTTTGAATATCTTTTCTGTTCGTGTTAAATTGCATTCAGATATATATCCATAATAATTATTGACATGGTATGACAAATTTAGGTTCATCAAAGAAAATGGTCAGAATCTATACAAAGCCTTCAGCATGCAATACGAGGTTACCCAACATGTGCAGATTTATGGGAGGTGGGTGTTTCCTTATCAAAGTTGATGAAATCCAATTCATACATTCTGTGTTTACAATGTAATTGATTTTACATTCCATATTATGGCATTAGGCACTTGGTCTGGTATACCACCGTTTGGGCATGTTTACTGCAGCAGTAAAGGTGTGCTGTCTTCGGTTTTGAGCATTATTAATAAAATTACCTCTGCTGTATTGAGTCTTCTGAATATGCTTAATTCAATTTTTGTTGGCAGTCATATGGACGAGCTATTGAACTTGATAGTTCCAGGGTCTTTGCGTTGATAGAAAGTGGAAACATCCAGCTAATGCTTGGCTATTTCAGAAAGGTAGGAAGTTTTTCAGCAAATGGACCTATTGTTGTGTTGGGTACACATGATTTTATCAGCAAATGTTAATTTAATTACGCATTAATGCATACTCTATGCTAGCCCTTTGCTGCTGCTACTGGTAATAATTTCCATAATATTGTACTTCTTGCAAAAATACACAATACCAGGGAGTTGAACAGTTTCGTTCTGCCTTGGAGATGGTTCCTCGTAATCATTCTGCATACTTTGGGCTTGCTTCTGCATTGCTTGCTTGGGCAAGGCATTGTATAGCTACTGGGGCCTTTGGCTGGGCAGCTAGTTTGTTAAAGGTATTTTGAAATGATACTTGGTTACATTTTAATAGCATTCCATGCCATATAGTTTCTTAGTGTAGTTTCATGTAGGAAGCATCAGAAGCTGCCAAAGTTTGTACTTCCTTGACTGGGAACCTTTCCTGTGTTTGGAAATTGCATGGAGACACTCAGGTACCTTTTTAACCGCTGAATAATGTTTAAATTGCTTCCCACCTCATAATTTGAAGTATTCTATTCTTCCATACATCTCTCCCACTTTATGCTCTTTATGCCAGCTTGCACTTGCAAGATGCTTTCCGTGGGAGGATGGGAAGATCAAAGGGGAGATGGATGAGCTGATTTTCAAAGCTTCTGTCCTTGAATGGAGAAACACATGTTCGTCGGCTGCAAATGGTGCAAAACTCTCATATCAACGGGCTTTGCATCTCACTCCCTGGGAAGCTAATATTCACAATGATACTGCTATTTGTCTTGATCTTATTTATACCATGGAGGAGAATAACGCTCTGGACCCCATAGTTTGGTAAAGTCCTTTGTTCGTCATACATCAACTGCTCTTTATAAGCTTTCTGACAACATTGTATGTTTTCTGTGCAACAGGGGGCTGCCAGAGAAAATGTCGCTGGGTGGTTTGATACTGGAACCATTTAACAAGGATTTCTGGGTTACATTGGGTTCAGTGTCAAATAATCAGGCTCTAAAGCAGCATTCTTTTATTAGGGCACTGCATCTGGATATGTGTCTCTCTGAAGCTTGGGCATATCTTGGAAAGGTACTGCTATTAATGCAACAGCTGATTGACTCTCCTACTGGCAGGTAGGTAACTAATAGTTTGACCGTCAGATTTACAGACAATCAGGTGATAAGCAATTGGCAAGACAAGCATTTGATCGAGCTCGAAGCATTGATCCTACATTGGCCTTGCCATGGGCAGGAATGTCGGCTGAAAATGATCACCAATCTGGGTATTCCTCTTTACATCTTTCATCAAAATGTTTCCTATTCTGCCGTACGTAGTTTTTACTTAAGCTGATTTTACTCTTCGCTCTTCGCATGATTTTGAAGCGGCAGTCCAGTGAATGAGTCTTTTGAAAGCTGCTTGAGAGCTGTGCAGATACTACCTGTAAGTACAATTTTCTAACACGCCTGTTGTTGTCAATGTAATTTTAATACTTTGGTTAGTTTTGTTTTTCCTCAAATTAGTTTTGATGCCATTCTCATGACGTTTTTTGCATTAGCTGCCAGAGTTCCAGATTGGCCTTGGAACAATCGCTGCACGTTCTGGTGATCTTCTGTCACCTCAGGTGTGTTTTCAATTTTTCTTTTGTCGTTGAAAGTTCCAAAATAAATATTGTGCCACTTCATGCTCAAAATGAATTGATGGTTTTTTGGCAGCTGTCTGTACAACTTGGTAGCAGTTATTACATGATTTCATCCTTGCATTCTACTGTACCATTGAAGTGTTGGCCCTCCGTTCTTTTTTACTTGACGCTTTTTGACTTTTCAGGTCTTTGAGATGTGACTTTAACTATTACTTTTTATAACTTTATATTAATATATACTAATAAAATTATAATATTATGAATGTATTTTTGACAACAAATCTAATAATGTAATAATCTTTATAGTTTCTAACATAGTGGTGTTCAAACTTAAGAAAGTTTGACAGCTCGGATTCTAGGACAGTGGGACCATCAAGTAAAAAAGAAAGGAGGGAGTAATATTTATGCCTACATAATCTGCTACTTTAGTGTTGCTTGAGTTTGGGTATTTAGAGAACCAGGCTATGTTTATGTTATTGACACTTATTCCATGCTTCTTTTTCTTCCTTTTGCACATCTATCTCTTTACACGTAGTGCTATTATGTAGGTATTGATGGCTGTGAGACAGGCTGTTCAGCGAGCACCTCATTACCCAGAGTCACACAATATAAATGGCTTGCTTTCTGAAGTGCGATCAGATTTTCAATCTGCAATCACATCTTACCAACAAGCGAGATGCGCTTTAGACATGATGCGCAATTACAAATCAGACAATAGATATCCTATTGCTGATGTTTCAGTGAATCTTGCCCGGTCACTATGTAAGGTAAGAGTACTACCATATGGTTTGATGTAAGTTAAAACGTGTTTCAGACAAAGAAGCTAGTCATGTTGTTAACTGCAACTTCTATACATGTAAGGCCTTGTTTGGAAGCAATGTATTTTTATGGTTTCTAGGCAATACCATGGTTTCTAAGAATACCATGGTTTCTAAGAATACCATGGTATTTTATACCATAAGGTGTTTAGTTACCATGCTAAAAACTCTGTATTAAAAACTATGGT
The DNA here is from genome assembly GCA_036346375.1 of Guadua angustifolia. Lineage (NCBI taxonomy): Eukaryota > Viridiplantae > Streptophyta > Magnoliopsida > Poales > Poaceae > Guadua > Guadua angustifolia. The sequence continues at coordinate 20,029,140 of CM070518.1, read as the reverse complement.
TTGGTTGATACCATGGTATTTTTGGAGTATTTGAAACTCTACTCCAACCCAAAGTTTTCATGGTTTTGGCTAGCTTCTTGCCTATTTCCACTCAAATACTATGGTTTGTGATGTTGCATCCAAACAATTAGTAGTTCCAAGGAATACCGTAGTTTCAAAAGGGTTTGGTAAAACCATGGTATTCATGACAAAATAATTGCAAACCATAATATATCAAAACCATAGTTTTGAAAAACTATGCTTCCAAACAGGGCCTAATAAGCTTGCGGTTCCTGTTGTGGTATTTATGAATGTTGGTTAGGTGGTTATCCTTTTTGTGGCCCGTAAGAACTTCCACTTCTTTAATTCACTGCAGGCTGGTCTTGCAACTGATGCAGTGAGGGAGTGTGAAGTGTTGAAAACACAAGGTATTGCTTAATTTTCACTTCGAGCAAGGAAGTATTCTATTTCCTATTTTTCACCTGAATTGGCCAAACATGCATGTTAATTAGATTCTTTGAAGTTATTTTCCATGTGCTATACAACATACAAGCTAACAAGTCATCTCAAATTTCTAGGATTGTTGAACGTTGATGGATTGCAGATATATGCTTTTGCATTGTGGAAACTTGGACGACATGATGAAGCTCTTTCTGTATCAAGTAACATGGCTGAAAAATTATCTACTATGAAGGAGGAGAGTGCAACTGCGGCATTGGTATTCATATGCACATTGACATACAGCATCTCTGGGAAGGATTCTGCAGCTTCGGTCATTCATAAACTCCCTGGTCAACTCAATTATAGCACACAGTTGAAATTTGTTATCTCTGCATTAGATGCTTTGCAGCCAAACAAGCGCTTTCAGTTACCTCAGTTGAGTATGCCTCCTAGACTTACATCCTATGAAGTGATGAGTGAAGTCCACTCAAATATTGCTCTTGGAAAGGCTGTAAGTATCCTAAAACTTTGTCATTCTATGGAAAAATATTGTCTGTTTGGATATATTCTAAATATACTAATGTAGATTAAAATTTTCCTTTTAGATTGGTGGGGAATTAAACAAGTCTTTGAGGGTTGATGGTGGTATGTCTTACCTGAAAAAGGTTCTGCACATGTATCCCAACTGCAGTTTAGTAAGGTAACGTTCTTGTCTGGAATAATAGTATCTTGTGTTTGGACAGGATCTTACTTTGGGACTTAAATCAATATATTGCTCATTATATTCCCCTTTGTCGCATGCCGCAGAAACCAACTTGGATCTCTGCTGCTGTCCACTGGAGATTGGGCGTCTTCTCACAAAGCAGTGAGGGTTACTTCATTGTCTCATGGGCACACATCGCATGGGGGCCTAAGATCTCCGCATCAAATTCAAGCATGTGCAACAGTTTCTTGCTATGCTACCTGCACTTCTTATCCAAAGTTCTCTTTCCCAACATGTGAAGACCAGTACCCAAGTGGATACAATGCAACCTGCAATCTGCAAAGGTATATCTCTACTTTACTACATTGAGAATACCACAATATATTTGTCTTTGGTAGGCAAACTAAGTGCGGAACTTTCTTTGAAGGTGGGTTCATCGGGAACCATGGAACCGAGATGCACGCTACCTGCTTGTACTTGCCATTTTCCAAAAAGCACGTGAAGAGAAGTACCCTGAACATATTTGTATCATTTTGAAGAGGTTGATTTTACAAGTACTGTCCAACAGTAGCAATTCACTAGAGCATAAAGGGTTTCAGTATGAGAAGTATTTGCTACTTCTTTTGTCTTCAGAGCTTAGTTTGCAATCTGATGACTATGAAAACTGCATCGCTCAAGCTACAGAAGCTCTAAGTGTTACTCCTCCAAGCACGGCGGATGCATTCTTTGCACACTTGCAACTGTGTCGGGCCTGTGTGGCACAAGGGGATCTTTTGAACTCCAGGAAAGAGTACATGAAATGCTTGCAAAACTGTACAAATATTGAAATTGGTTGGGTATTGCTCAAGCAACTTGAATCTCTATGTTCATTGGAGGGTAACTCTGATGAAATAGAGATAAATCTCCGAGAATGCATTGAAAGGAAGGGCAGCAACCCATCGAAATGGGCATCTCTTCTTAACCTAGCATGTGCTCAGTATTCTATATGGGATGAGGACTTTGCAAGTTCTGAAAAAGCTCTTGCACAGGCATGTGCGGAAGGGGATCCTGATAGCTGCATCTTATTCCTCAATGGTAAGCCAGTTTGTTATATTTTCTGCTTTTTATTTAGCTCATTTTGGTTGTCAATTTTTCTCTGAATTGTTTGTTGTTTCTTATATGAAATTGCACTGTGTAGTTGATTGTGCTATGCTCTCCAGTAAACTTCATAATAACACTATGTTGCAATCCGCCTAAGAAACTTAACCCTCGTATTTGTCCATCTTAAGAGAAAAAATGCTTTATGAGTGATGTGTTTACCACATATTTTACTGATAGTGAGCATTTACGGTTGGATCTGCTGTCTACCTTGTCATTGTCAAAAACATCACACCAGCTGGTATATTCTGCTTATAGGCTAGCGAAAAAGGTGGCAGGTTATGCTTCACGTCTATAAACTGTAATGACTAAGTAGATGCTTAATTGTTACTTTTGTCAGTAAGTTATCTGGGAGGTCTAATTTATGTATTCCAATGTGGTGTGATCACTGCCTCCAAATTTCATGCTTTGAATTGTCTGAAGGGTCTGAAACTCTACACTAGTCTAGAATAAATCCTGAATAATTAGTAGACAGATGTTTTTGTTTTTCATTTATTTTGGACTATGTACTGAATGAAAGATTGCCCTGACAGGCGCGATCTGTATGGAAATTGCCCAGAGGTATGCGGCTCCTCAATTTATATCCCGTGCAGCTTCCAGCCTCAGAAAGGCACAGCAGAAATCACTAGGATCTTTACCTATTGTGTCACTCCTACTGGCCCAAGCAGAAGGCAGTCTTGGCTCCAAGGCCAAGTGGGAGAAAAACCTTCGCCTTGAATGGTTCTCATGGCCCCCAGGTCTGAAACTGAAGCAGAGCTTCAGATGAAGAACACTGTTCCGAAAATTTCCCGTTTATTTTATTTATTTTTTCCTTGGCATTGTGCAGAACTGCGGCCTGCTGAGCTTTATTTCCAAATGCATCTGCTGGCGAGGCAGCCGACTGCGGCAGCTTCTCAACAGAAGCAGCTGGTGGAGAAGATGCAAAGCCCGGAGAGATGGCTTCTTAGGGCGATACATCTGAACCCGTCCTGCTCCAGGTACTGGAAGGCTTTGCTGCAGCTTGTGTACGTGTAACCTTTTGACTCGATGTATGGTCTTTGCAAGTTGGAACCGCTCACCTGTTGTAGCGAGAGAGAGACACACACACAGCGACTCTGATGACACAATGGCACCATAGATCGGCTGACTTAGCTGTGAACCAGTCTGTGATGAGGTGCTCTCGCGATATGCTTGTGTGATCGCAAGATGTAAATGCATGTCTTGTTGAGATAGTTTACATGAGTTCTCGCTTTTTTCTTGAGGGATACAAGAACATACACAATGCGCACACCACACTCCTAAGAGTCTCGGAGCGCCCTCGCATGTGTACCCATTTTAAATTTCAATGAGCGCGTGCATCGATGGAGTCAAACCAGGTGTTGACCTGTTCGCATGTGACCATTTTAAACCTACAAATTTTGATCTCAGATAAAGTTAGGATTTAGAGTTCTATCAAACAGGCCCTAAATGTGGCAGTGGCCATGATCATGACGAGGCTAGTAATGAAGCCAAAGGATGAAAGGAACAAGGATTACTAGGGGGCTAGAGATCGATTTCTGTTCCTTTCTTGCGTGTAATTTGTGCTGCTTGCCGCTAGCGCTTGTGCTACTCATCCTTTTCGATATTGATAAACGATATCGATAGTCAAGGACACAGCTTTGAACATTAGTTTCTACTATAATATATTTATAAGACCTAATAAAATTATAATATCATGAAAGTTTTTTTTGAGACAATTATTTATGACCGGAGAGGATATTTGTGACTTGGTTCACCTGGGTTGGCTCTTGGCCAGTGTATTAACGTTTGTATTAAAACTTTTAATGTGCTTGTTTATCAGTTAACTCGCTGGTTGAACTCAACGCTACAGTACAACTTCCTCCCTCTCAAAGTTGTATCGTTTATCGTTTACGACATTTTTATGGTTTCCAGTAAATAGTACCATGCGCTTGTTCTACTACGTTTTGAACTTTATCACATGATTGCAGACTAGAGGGTGGTCAAACAAATACTTTTGCCCGATGTGCTATCGAAATCTAGAGACGGTGCGCCATCTGTTTGTCGACTGTCAACAGGTACAACGGCTGTGGTCGTCTGTCGCACGTTGGGTTCGCATATCCTCGCTACAGCCGGAGCAATCATGTTCTCACACGAATCTCGAACAGTGGAATTTGCGCCTACTAGACTGTCCATCGGTCCTCCGGAAAGGCGTCAAAAGTCTAGTCATCCTGATTTGTTGGCAATGGTGGAAAGAGCGCAATAATAAAATTTTTCGCACCACATCCACAACTCATGATGAAATTCTGCAGACGATCAAAGATGAGGCTTCAATCTGGGCGCTCGCAGGGGCAAAGCACCTTAAAACGCTCCTAGGCCGTCTGCCTTGGCGTTTTTCTTTATTCAGTCCTTTCTTTTTCTTTTTTCTTTTCGTTTCATATCTCTAGTCCCTCCGCCTAGGGTGCAGTATCCTGCACCATGTAATATCTAGAACAATGTACCTCTCTTCCTTCTTAATATAATCACAGCTTGCCTGTTTTCAAAAAAAAAACTTTATCACATACACTTTTTATTTTGTAACTTCATCTTATTATATACTAATAAAATTATAATATTATTAAAATATTTTTAACGGCAAATCATAGCAATCAATCTCGATAGTTTGAAATATTATTAATATGCGGCCGCCGGCAGCGACCATAAACGCGAGAAATTGGGTACGGTAAACACACTCACAGAAACGATTTTTTTTCTAATTTGGCTAAGAGCTCTGACATTCACTAAAAAAGAAAAAAACAACCACTAAATTACAATCGCAACACACACCTCACACACACACGCACTCACTTCACCCTCACGCGCACACACCACACACGAAAGCACTCGGCGCATGAGCACCTGGGCGAGCCTAGGCTTCAAACCCGGGTGGTCAACACGCTCACAGCGACGCTTTGCTACCGAGCCAAACGATTTAGACACGAAGGATTCAGAGATATGTATGTTTGTCATGCGTATATTGTGTTGCTTGTTAGGTTTCTGCCAGTGTACCACTCTACTTGTATTCGTTGCATTCTCTGCCCCTTTCTTGAATGACAACAGTAGAGCAAGGAGAAAGAGTAAAATCGCGTGCTTTAATGCGTATGTGTTATGGTCCCGCTACCTCTGAGTACAAGTATCTGAGAAATTGAGGAAGAACAGAGAAGGATTGAGAGGGGAATAGGAAGCCAGGAGAGCAGAGAAACGAGAGGAAGAGACCAGAGTAAGAGAAATACGGTTTTCTTCTGTTCGCCCCTTTTGCCTGCTGCTCCTCCTTGCCCTTTGTACTGCTTTTTTCCCTTCAGCCGATTGGGCCTTGCTGCCTGGCCCATGTCCATGACATTCCTCCCTCCTTGAATTTCGGCTTGTCCCCAAGCCGATGATAGCAACCCGTAGACTGTACATGTCGTCACCACCAGGGTCCCAGGGAAACTGCGAGTACAGACTTCTGCTCTTGGTGGAGTGGTACCTCAGTACACTCTTGTTCCTGTTCGAGAAGTCCTCCTGGATGCCAAGCTGCAGGTTCTTGGAGAAGGCCTCGTAGAACTTGTTGTTGCAGTCCTCCTTATTCTCGGCAATCTCAAAGAAAAGCTCAATACACTCTGTCACATTTTGTCCAGTCATCTCCAGGTGCACTCCCCCTGGGTGGCTCCCTTCTTGCTCGTGAACATCAAAGAGTGCACGCACCTCAGCCAAAATTTTGTCGAAGGAATGAGTCGTGAGGCCACATGGGGCCTTCATCGTGTTCCCATGCATCGGGTCAGTAACCCATGTTACTACCTGACCAGCACCATGAACAGCTCGTATGAGGTGAGGGAGCTTCACTCTCATGTTTTCAGGTTCCGTTCTTGTGATGATAGTTATTCTCCCTGGCCTGTTTTTGGGATTCAAGATATCAATCAACCTCACAAGTTCTTTTGGATCCATTTTGTCGCTGACCTTGATATCCAGGGGTTTGGCAATGCCTCGGAGGAACTCCACATGGGCACCTTCAAGCTGGCGAGTACGCTCTTCAACCCAGAGGAAATGTGCAGAACAGTCATTATAGAGGCCAGAGGTGGAATCCTCACGAGTAAGCGCCTGCTCGTAGGGAAGCAGCAGGCACTCATGTGATGTCCAGAATTCTGTAGTTTGCATTATAGGGCGATCTAAACTGAGCCCAGCAGCTGCCATGAAGCCCAAAGCCTCGTCAACTCGATGAGCCAACTCCATGTACCTATCGCCCTGTTCACTATGCTCTATGAAGTCAAGGTTCCACTGTGTTGCCCTCTGCATTGCAGCATAACCTCCAGTAGCAAACGCCCGAAGCAAATTCAGTGTTGCTGCAGATTGTGAGTATGCCCTGATCATGCGGTGTAGATCTGGCATTCTTGACTTCTCATCAAATGTGTCCCCATTAATATTGTCCCCTCTGTAGCGTGGCATCTCTGTATTGAAGTCATCAATAGGGTAAGACTCTCCCAAAGACACTACGCATTCTGGAGAGCCTCGAACAACTCTCGGATACCAGTATTCATTGTTATCTATATGATCAGCACCAGACTGATTAACACCACACACCAAATGTTCAGAGGCATAACAACTTCTGTGCACTGTATCTAATTTCCTCCGCTCAACATTTTGAAGGTTGAGATTGTTCATTACCCTATTATCTGGCCCATGCATCTTATTTTCAGTATTCCCAAACACCTCCAGTGCCTCACACTGCCAAGAAGCTCTCTCTGTATCAGATATGGCATATTCATTTTCACTTCGTTCACTATGATCTTTCCGGGGACCATGACTGTTTGCGATCTTAAGAGCTTTTATCTCATTAGTCAAATCGTCATCTGCATGACTTAAGGGCATAACTCGCGTCACTGAGGACTTCCTTTGGTACGGACTGCCAACATCTTGTGGCAGAACCTGATGTCTATCAAGTTTTTGAACAGCCTGGAGCCAAGCACTCTCCAACCTTTGCTCATCAACCATTAATATCTTCGACATCTGTGTGGGAACTTCCAGTTCTCCATCATTACATATTCCTGAATTTACAGAAGTAACTGAAGTTGACTGCAACCCTTCATCAGCAGCTGGAGTAACTTTGAACTTCCCCAGTTCTTTCTTTACAGAGTCAGAATAATCAAAAGTTCTCATTAAGGTGTTCAAAATCCCTTTTAGCCGGTCACTGCTTGATGAGCAACTGAATACGTCAGACTCGGCTCTTCTTACTTTAAGGCCAGCCTCTAGTGTTAGTCCTGAGGCAATCAATTCAGGTAGTAGACCCATTCTGACTTCCACATTGCATCTCAGTACTGTGTCAATTGAATTTGTGACGCTGCTCAGAAATCTTTGGGACCGAAACATTATGCCGCAATCATCAAATGCTATAAAAGCAATCATGCAGCCTTCATATTGCCTAATTGATACTAGTTTCCCATGGTCAAAAAGTAGATGTTGCAATGTCTTGGAGCGACAGTTTTCAATGCATATTTTCCAAACCAGGGCAAGGTTATCTGAGCTTCCATTCACCAGGGCCCGTTGGTCAGAACATGTCACAGCATCAAGGAGAACTCCTTTCTTTATCATCTCATCATGCAGTGAAAGATCCCTCTCAACATTTCCCACCATTTCCCTTTCTCCAGGCCTAACGTCAAACATCTGAAGAGCACTGGACCCTTCTGACTTACTCATGCCTGGAGGTAACCCGAGTATTCCCTTTCCATTCCCTTGTGGTTGCTCCTGATCCCGCCTGCCGTTCACCGCTACTGCTTCTTCACCCATCGCCAGAGATTGAAACTGAGATTTGATCGGAGGCAACACCGGCTGGGACGGCCTCGGTTCCACAGCCACTGCACGCGTTTCCAACACTTCCACTGTTCCTTGTAACACCTCCACCTCGGAACGAACTTTCCCCACCTCTGATTTCACACCCTGAACAACATCTAAAATCTGTTTCAACAGAACATTCATACCTTCCAACTGGTTCTCCACCGACGCCCTAGTTTCAGCCATCTTCGTCTCCCACTGTATGCTTCTTCTTGGGCGCCAGTGCGGAACGGATTGCTCAGCCGCCAAAGACCTTCGATCGCCCCCCCACAGATCACACCAGCCAGTCAACCAGACTTGGTAACCCAAGGTTTATGCGGCGGTTTTCAGGATCGTTTGATCAATCCCGAATACCCCCAACCCTCGTCTGGAGATTTTACAACACAGCCGGGATGATCGGAACAAAGCTTTGATACCAAATGTTATGGTCCCGCTACCTCTGAGTACAAGTATCTGAGAAATTGAGGAAGAACAGAGAAGGATTGAGAGGGGAATAGGAAGCCAGGAGAGCAGAGAAACGAGAGGAAGAGACCAGAGTAAGAGAAATACGGTTTTCTTCTGTTCGCCCCTTTTGCCTGTTGCTCCTCCTTGCCCTTTGTACTGCTTTTTTCCCTTCAGCCGATTGGGCTTTGCTGCCCGGCCCATGTCCATGACAGTATGCTGGAACACCAATTGCTTAGAGAACAACACCACGTGAAAGCACGGTGGACATCGGGTTGTAACTCTTTTATCAAACAAGTCCCAACCCAACTCCAAAACGGTTCGTTTTCAAATAAGTGTTCGTTTACACATGAAATGTTTGTTCACCGGTTAGCACTTAGCTGATTGAATATTACATGCATAGAGTTCCTGTCCGGGAAAAAGAAAGGCGGTGGACAGGTATATACCTGGGTAATAGATTGTGTCTTTTAGGGCTGGCTCTCATCACGGCCCGTCAAGCATGGCCCAAGGCACGACACCATATAGTTTTTGGGGCTGAATTGGCATACCACAAATGATAGGGAAACTCGGCTCGATGGATGGTACAACACGATAGACTAGGCTATGTTTAGATTTGCTCGGCACGAAAATAACCCTTTCGTAAAAGAAACGTCATATCTACAATCTAGCCATCATCAACTATCTTACTCCAGTAGCCTAGACTATCATCAAATACTATGTCTCCCCTTCGCCTCCTCCCACGACCCATTTAACGTAGTCGCTATCTCCCCGCGTCTCTGTCGTCTCCTCTCTCTCTCACACATCTCGTCCTTCTCCATCCATGCTTCCTCTCCTTTGATTTGGAACACATAAATGGTCTAAACATTGGAGAGTAGTTAGTAAGTATGTATGTATACCGTGTTGGTACAGTGCAACTCTCACCTCTAGACAGATATATGGTACGAGCAAAAGGAGGAATGGTGAACTCGTTCAACAACCTTCCGAAACAATACACATCAAACTTCTCCTGAGCCTCTTCTGTTCAATTGCATGAAGTGGTTTATTTGAACTGGTCTTCATTTTTTTGATGAAGGAAACATTTATTAATTTCAAGAACATTACATCGAGAAGATACAAGTCCTTGAAACTACTCCCGGCCTCTGCTTAACAAGAAGCACACAGCCCAAGAAAATTCACACACACGCTAATGACAATCAATTCGAAGACTAGACCGCCACCCATGTGCCTGGGAAAAGAGGTCCTTGGCCACCTGTACCAAACGACACGCAACATCCACCAAAATAGCTCGCAAATCCGCCTTCTGGAGCACAACCTAAGTACGTAACCAATGGGAAGTAGCAAATATAACCTGCAAAGGAGATGAACTTGATTTCTTTTCGAAAATAATATCGTTCCTGTTTAACCAAATAGACCAATAAATGGTTGCGGCCCCTAGTAAAACAACATTTTTAATACCATTCTCGAAAGGACCAAGCCAACTTCCAAACATATTGGAAACACTAAAAGGTGGAGCAATGCCAAAAGCGAAATACAGGAAGCTCCAGACCAAACGAGAAAATCGACAGTGAAAGAACAAATGTGTAATCGCCTCCATTCGGTGACAAAAGCAACAAGTTTTACTACCCTGCCAATTGTGTTTGGCCAGATTGTCCTTAGTCAGAATGACTCCTCTTCTAAGATACCACATAAACACTTTGATTTTTAGTGGGGCTTTTAACTTCCATAATCACTTATTTAGATTAGGAACATCAGTTTTAATCAATGCCAAGTAATGAGACTTCACTTAGAATTGTCCAGAATGGCACAAATTCCAGCGAAATTCGTCCTCATCCTGTGTTAGATGTAAGTTGGCGATGCGTGAAAGCAAATCATTCCACTCCACCAACTGGTCTTCATAGAATGCTAGCAAGACGCTTTCATAGCTGAGGATCAGAAGTTTTTTTTTTTTGCTTTTGTAAAAATTGATGTATCATCTAATCTTTGCCACGGATAAAAAAAATCATACCATTCTAGCATTTTGAATTAGTGTTAGTGGGGCTTGGTTTGCTCTATGCTCTCAGCTCTACTGCCTTGCTCAACCCTGCTCTGCTCTATCCACCATCACTCCTACACTGCGATGCAAGTCTCGACTTCGCCACCATGTCCGATTAAATTGTTGAGAAGAGTGAGGAGCTTACACTACTATAGAATGATACAACACTATCATTTCATCTGGGTCAGTTTATATTGTTTTAGAAAAAAACTGATTGTGATAGATGATTAGGCGAGGATGTAAATAATTGGTGGAGAATTATCATAATAGGTTCTCAGGTTATAACCGATTGTGATGTAGCATTAAGCACATCATAATCGGTTCTAACATAAGAACCGATTGTGATAAAACATGCACATCACAATTGTTTTCGATCTCAGAACTGACTGTGATGTGCCTTGCTAGATTCTATAACATTCGGGTTGAATTCTCCTCTGTTGTTGTTCTAGAGGCAAAAAAACGCCGCTCCAAAAAACACAATATACTCTGATTGGAAGCAATATTTGTGTAAGAAATTATAGAATCCTTGATGATAGGCGTTAAGAGGGTAAAGTTGAAGCCCTAGTTTGAGGAGATTTCCCACAAATTTTTTTTCTCATTTGTAGTTTTCTTCAAAATATGAGCATTCCTTCAGATCTCTTCAATTTTACACCAGGTAATTCTATATGTCAAAAAGAGAGTTAATGTTGCACTAAAATTGTGTATAAACTATCATATTTTGTAGCCTTTATCTAACAAGCATACATCCATTTATCTTTTTAGTACTCTTGTGTTAATATGAAATTATTGTTTGCAGTAATATGATGAATGTTAGAGTTTTGGTTGAGTAATCTACGTCTCCAGTTCGAGGGTGTTTATTTATAAATATGCTGAAATAGCATATTTATAAAAAAACACTCTTGAATTGTCCACATATTTTTGACAGTTCGAGGATATGTGGTTCAGGCAAGTTCCTAAACTGTTGTGCAATTGCAGAGAAAATTTCAATAGCATCTCCCCTTGTTCTGATGCCACCGAAATTTTCTCTGGAGTTGTACAACAACTTAGAAATTTGCCTGAACCACATATCCTTGAATGGATTAGAGCCTAACCTAATTAGAAATTAGGAGTGATCGTTGGTACTTAGTTGGTTAATAGATAGACGTTTCTTTAAGATCATTCAATTCCTCAACTTTGTTAATACTTTCACTTTTATTTTGTTTCATTGAAGTCGAAAGAATTGCAGGCTTACTGTATTAGGTAATTCAATATGATTGTTAATGTTTCAAATGTATGTCTCCTAATTAGGGAATTGAAAAATATTAACTAGAGAAGAAGATATTAGGAGTAAAATTATATATATTGGACCCATCCTCTATTTTGCAAAGGTAATTAAATGATGTCATAATATTTGAAATAGTTAGCTAGCTATCGCTCCAGTTTTTTCTTAATTTAATATGCGTAGTTTAATTGCAGATGAACCGTGATGAATGGATGTATCAGAAAAGCTGTGTGAGTGCTGAATTTCATAGGGTGTTAAGGAGTTCAAAAATTTACAAAGGAAGATATGGTGAAGAGGGGTGTAAACTTCATTAATTGTCCTTACTTTGATTGCACCAATCTCAAGGACAACTCAACTAAAATTTAAGATCACTTAATTCGATATGGCTTCATGAGGAATTACACGTGTTGGATCCATCATGAGGAAACAAGTACTACCCGTTCGGTATTGTCGGACCCGGTTTGCAAATCCGACCCTCGTGTATTCAAAGACTAGTCCAGATCACGCTAGTGCACACAGCCTCAACATTGGTATATATCACACCATAACCAAATAAATAATGTAGTACTTCAATAAAATACTCAAACTAGTTGATTGACCTTATGGTCAAATTACAAAGATACGACATGCAGGCTAAGACTTATTAAAATATTCAAATGCAATGAAATAAAAATAAACTCGTGGCGCCAACCAATTTGCCACAGAACAACCGACCGGCTCGCTCCCTAGTTTGTCGGCTCCTCCTCAAACTCCACCTCTGAGCAGGTTGCTTCTTCTTCAACTGAAGTTGTGTTGTTGTGGGTGAGTACTTTGAGCACTCAAAGAAGTCATGCATGTAATGCAAATATAATATTCTACATGCATGGCTTAGTACAAAGGATAGGCTATGGTTCATGAGCGATAGACAAGATTCAAGATAAATAAAGAATAGATTGCAAAGCAAGAAAAGCAGAGTAGGAATAATAACTTTCACAAACATTTCAATCAGAAATCATTTTTCCGTCCTAAGTCAAGTTCATCATCACCAACCCGAGCATTTTCCATAAACAAGTCATTTTCATGAAAATCTAACCCTTGATCAGAATCACCGAAGCGATGCTCAATACCGTGAGCACGGCTATTCAATAGGTTGTACACTCGCAGAGGTTATACACTTTACCCACAAGATACGATCAAATACCACCAAGGCAAATAACCGTAACGAAGCCTTTCCAAAGTTCCATCTAAACTCAAGACGCTTCGCTAAGGTTTCAACATTTGGAGGGATGGTTACCACACCAGGGCCCCCTCTTGCGCCATGTGAGTTCTCATTCCGCTTCTCCTGCCTCACACCACCAAGACAAAGCATACAAAGAATAGATTTCCCGGTTTACTCAGCTAAGCCCGTCCCATTACGGAGCTTGTGGTCGTATGAGAGACTCGCTCAAATGCTCGCAAGGTTAAGTCCTTAGTTGACCGAGGCAAGACTAACCAAGTGTAACTCAAATATCCATGTCCAATAAAACCAACACGACCGCCCGATTGCCACTCTTGGCCCACTGTAAACAATCTTGCCATTTGCCCCATCTAAATCATTTTCCCACCCCTTCTTTACCATTGCACCACGTGCCATCATCAACTCAATAACACATGTCTCATTCACAAAACGTGTTCCATATCTCATTAAGTCATTATTTACTTTGGTGTTCCAAAATCATGAATTGTCCTCGTATGGCTAAGCACACTACTTGGTCTACTCAACCCATGTTGGCAAATTATTAATGTCCAACTATTAATTCATAACCTAGGGTGACAAAGGATTCATGGCCTACAATTATATATGACAAGGTGGCATACAGAACTAGGCATTTAACTAATCCCAAACTTATTCAAAGTCATTTCTATCAAATTAGCATGCAATAGTTTAAATCAAAATAATTTGCTCTAATAGGTTCAACATGATCAAACACAACTTGCCTTCAAAAAGTGCTGGTTCTCGGTTCTGAACTTGCTCTCGGTCGAACTTCTCCTCGAAACCTTCGCACTTCAACGCTCTACGCCAGACGCAATTAAACAACAATAAATAAATAAATAAACAGTAGACAAACAGTGCTCAAAAATTCAATTAAAATTCATAAACAGAAAGATCACAATTTTACAAATTTATAGAAATTGGAATCACTCAAATCGGAGTTAAAACGCAAAGTTATAAGCATTTGAAGTTTCAAAATATATTTAAAATCAATATACCGAATTAAATAAATATTTTCTTTTCGGAAAATTAATTATTGCGTCATCTGTGACACGGTCGCCACCGAGAGTGACACGTGGTTTTCCGACGCCACCGACCGCTCCGTGATGACGCCAAGATGACGCCATCGTGGACGCCAAGACGACTCGGCTCTCTCACCGACAAGTGGGTCCCATCGTGACGTCGGCGGTGACGCGTCACGCACGGTCGCGTGCGGTCGATTTAGTGGGCCCATGCTGTCGCCGTCTCGCCGCGTGAAGGATGCCTGGCGGCCGACATGTGGGTCCGCTTTGTCGGCGTCTCATGCACATGGCGCGTGCGGTACCGCGACATGTGGGTCCGTTGTCGCCGTCTCGTGCACAAAGGAACGGCGACGCGGCAATACGGCGACCCTCGGATTTGCATCTAACGGCGGAGATTGAAGATGAAGTTCTATCGCTTTTTAAGGGCGACGTGGCGGGATCTCGATCGTTGATGCGCGATCGGACGGCCGGCGAGCTCAGGCGACGGTGATGGTGCGGCGGCTGGCCCTTTGACGGAGCTCGGAAGACGACGATGCCAGCGGCGCTCCGGCGGTCTCGGTCGAATGGGTTACCCCTCGGGTGTGTCTCCTCTTGAGGAACTCGAGGAGACCTTCAAGTCGGCGGAGGCTTCACCAAGAACGGCAGACGAAGAAAAAACCGGCGGTGACTCCACGAACCAAAATTGCGTTTCAAAAAATTTGAAATTTAAACCTGAAAAAAGGCAAGAAATTTTGCTCTGAGTGAACGAGAGCCTTTTGGGCGACGCTATCGCCAGATGAAGATCGTTGACGTTTCAGCTTTGCGACGCGGAAGGGCGCCCGGGGACAGCCCCCGACGGAGGGACAGGACGAGCATGTTCGGGCCGGTTTCCCGGTCCGGGGATGATTTGTTTCGGTTCACCCCGCGGAAACCGACTCCCGGAAGGATTGAAAACCGCTTGGCCTTGGACCGCGCAGGAGGGAGGCCGTTGGAGGGAAGGCCTGGGAAAGGCGACGACCCCGGGGGCTAATTCCCGGTTCTCAAAGGATGAGGCCTCCTGAAGGAAACCCCGGAAATTTCAGAACCGCGATACCCCTAAGATAGGGCATGGGTCCGAGCCAATCGCGGAAAATTATTAAATTAAATTTGGGATAAATTAAAATTAAAATAAATTGAAATTCATAATTTAGAATTTAATTATAATAAATTTTGAAAATAAATCCCTTGTTTTTTTATATTTATAAATTTTTATAATTTTATTAAATAAACCAAAAATAATTAATTAACCAAATCAAAATTCAAAATATTAAATAGAAAAAAAAATTTTAAAGATAATTTGGGATTGAAAATGTAATTGAAGAAATTTAAAAATTAAAGGTAAAAATAAAATTAAAAGGTTATGAAAAAAAATTGGTATCATTAAACCATTGGATATCATTTTTTCGAAAATGAGTTACAAAAACATTCTTAAAAGTTTCAAGGTTAAAAGTGAAAAACAACGTTTGGGGAAAGAGACCAAAACATTAATGGTTTCTTTAAAAAAATGAAAATCATTGATGAGAAAGTTACAATCACAAGTTTGACGGACATTTTGAGCATTTTTACCTAAAACAAACATGGAAAAATTGAAAGAAGGAAGAATGAATTCCCAAGGAAAGATTAAGGAATTAGATTTTCCTTTAGAGTTATACCTAAAAAAAATTTGGTAATATGAGTAGGAATTGTAGTAATAAACCAATTTCCATAAGAATATTGTTTTAAACCAAAGATTTATTGAATGAAAAAATTATTAAGATTGGTAAATTATGGAATAATTAGTGAATGGCAAAGACATTTTAATGATATGAACAATGATTTAATAATGGGATTAAAAATTGGTAAAAAAAATGAATTGATACCATGAAATCATTTTAAATGAAAATGACTTGGAGGTTCTTATAATTAAAATCCTTTAGTTGTTTATTATATATGATTTTAATTTCCAAAAATTGATAAGTTAATGCACCAAAATGCTATTTTAAAGAGCTAAAAATTGGGAATTTTAGAGAAATTAGAATTACATTTTACCAATGTCAATTGATAGGGATAATGAAAAGTCCATAAATCTGCTTACTTGTAAACAAGAAATGCAGATTTCAAGTTCAATAATTCCAAGGTTAACTGAAATCAACCACTTAAATTTATCTAAGGAATTAAGAGAAAGGTCAAGAATTGTCGAATACCAATAACCTATTGGCAGTATCTAATCTTAGAAAATTAGGTATCCTTCCGAAAAAGGTATAGAAGGAATCGCTAATAACTCTACTATGTGAAAGATTCCCATAATCCTTGCAAAGTCAAGGAAGCATACCCTCCAATTCATGTAATCTCATTCTATGCCACTGCATTCCGACCTTACACCTAATCTTAATCTCGAGTACAACATACATTTCGTCATTTGCCATAATCGGCTCAATCCAAGAGCATTATTAATTAGATTTGGATACCTACAATCCAATCAGTTAGACTGTGTTCATACATTTCGATATCATATCAACATGTACATGCTATTCAGATCCTACAGCATGTAGGCTACTACCCAGTGTACTCACTGCATACAAGATCCATACACGTTGATATCACTTAGCAAACTTACCATGACCAAGACCTCATGAATTCACCACATCGGATCAGCAAAGACCTATTGGACTCACAATGGAATAACCTGTCAATACTCAAAGTAGTGACGTCGCCTAATAAGACGGTCAATCCGTCCAAATGATGATGCCAAGTCAGCAAGCAAAAGTCATCAACGCAAATCGACAATATATATAACCATAGGTCACAACCCTACATTTATATTGACGTATCTGACATCACCCACTTATTCTCTTATCATTGACAAGTATTCATCAGAAAGTACTGCATCATCACGTCTGATAATTACTCAAAGTTGAATCAATATCTGATTCACAGTCACTTTTTACTTAGCTAGATATCATACAAAAATGGTGTACATCTAATTCAATTAAAATTTCCACATGATCATAACAATATTACCTCACTTGGAATTAACTAAAGCAATCGTAGAAATTATTCGATAAAGTCATAGTTAGATATCTCAAAATTGAACGTAAATGATAGTCACGAAAAGGTGAATTAGTTCATATCAAAGATAGCAAATGAAATGAGTAACCATATGTGATACAAGTGCCTCACAGTGAACTTATTGGATACTCGAACACTTGGTTGATTGCCTGCTTGCCTGCCCTAAACTCCTCCTTCTTCAGCTCCATGATGCCTTCGGCACTGTAATCTGCCAAGCAATCGTGAACTCCTCCCACCGATGTCTGTGGGTGCTCATGAGCGGCCGATAGTTTTCCCACCATTGTGGCGGTTCCTTCAAGGCGATGAGGCGTAAGTACCCTCTCATTCCCTTCACCTTGGGTAATGTGCAACTTCCTCTCTATCGTCCTCGGCCAATCATCTGTCTTCAATGGATTGGCATTCCCGAGAATGTGGGCGGTCGAGTCCTCATGAATTCCAGCGACCTCGAGTGTGGCCTCTGCCTTTGGGTTGACTCAGTTAACTTAGGCGGCGGCGGTGGCTTGGCGATGACTCGCTTTGCATCTGCTTGCATCATGGTATGCATGCTTAGGTGCATGCGACAATAAAAGCTCCAAGGTTACGCATATCAATGGCGGTATTGGTTGGGGTCCTTGTCCTTCACCATCGATATTTCGGTGGCGTGAACCACTCCCATTTCCTCCTGGTTTCCACAGTGTTCACCATCCGCCGGTGCCCCATGGTTTAGAGCGAGAGGAAATAAGAATAGACAAGTAATGGAATACTTATGCGGGGTCAAAGTGTAACACAAAATCTAACTTTATTACTTTATTAATAACTAGGTATGGTTGCTCACAATGCCTAAGGGCCTTGCAACACATACCAATCACTCCTAAGCATGAAAGAAGCAAATCAAACTAATACTCTGGAGTCAAACGCCTCTAAGGGTGACTCTTATTCCAAGACGCGACTCAACGCAGGAGTCTCAACTGCTAATCCTAATGCTCACTCCTCTAGCCATCCCCCACCGGAACTTCCTGGTGGATACACCGCGGTGTGTCTTTGGTCTTTGGTACAAACCTATCCCAGCGATCCTCATTGGATCGCCTCCTGCACCGGCTCAACCTCCTTGGCTCGGCTTGGCCTCCACAGGCTCGGCTTCACTTCCACCCAGCTCGCTCAGCTGCGGCTCTGTTGTGGCTCCTCGGGTGCAGGTCGTGTAGCTCAGGCAGCTCGGCTCAGCTCCGTCTGTGTTGTCTCCGGCTCCCCAATCCTCTGAATAAGTGGGCCAAGTACTCACAAATGCCGCAGATGAGCCCTCGCTGCGTGAACTAAATCACGAGACCTCTGCAGCTCTGAACCGTCTCGTCGATAGCATCCTCTTGGCGATAACATATCGGCCAGGTGGGTGATCGTGGCATCCTCCTCCTCGATGGGTTCTCGGTTGTAGCAAGTGTCTTTGCGCGGATGGTGACGAAACACTGTGCCATCCAACTCCCTGGGGTAGGTACGAACAATCGCCTCATCGCCAGACGCGATGTCTCCCACGAATCCCAGCGTCAAATGACAACCTCACAGGGTCGTGATGCGGATGGGACGACTCGCCCTCGCACTATCCCTAGCGTGAGACCGTGATAGTGACATCGAGCAATATCGATCTGCCCGATCTGATGAGTCCCCGTTAGATCGGCTGTCATCTTCCTCCCGGCGGTGCATCATCGCCAAAGCTCATGGCGTACCCTCGATGTGCTCACCAAAAGAGTGGATCATCCTCATCTGTCAAGGTCACTCACGTGAAACTCAGGATAGTTTTAAACAAAGCGAATATCGTTAAATTCAGCAAGGGGTATGAAAAGAAAGAAGGGATAAGTCGAGATTGCATTATCATCTTGGCACATTTTAGCTTTTTAGAAAATAGTTTTATCCTCACTCGACCATTCTAACTAAGGGCCGATCCTCTAGATCGGTATGGCTCTGATACCACCTCTGTCGGGACCCGGGTTTGCAAATCCGGACCCTCTGTGTATTCAGCACTAGTCCAGGATCACGCTAGTGCACACAGTCTCAACATTGGTATATATCACAGTCATAACCAGCGAAATAATGTAGTACTTCAATAAAATACTCAAACTAGTTGATTGACCTTATGGTCAAATTACAAAATCGCCTCATGAGCGAAGACTTATTAAAATATTCAAATGCGTGAAATAAAATAAACTCGTGGCGCCAACCAATTTGCCACGAACAAGCCCGGCTGGGCTCGCTCCCTAGTTTGTCGGCTCCTCTGAAACTCCTCCTCTGAGCGAGGGTTGCTTCTTCTTCAAGCTGAAGTTGTGTTGTTGTGGGGTGAGTACTTTGAGCACTCGACAAGTCATGCCTGAGAATGCAAATCTAATATTCTACATGCATGGCTTAGTACAAAGGATAGGCTATGGTTCATAGCGATCTGACATTCAAGATAAGCAATAATAGATTGCAAAGCGAAGAAAGCAGTAGTAGGAATAATAACTTTCACAAACATTTCAATCGTAAATCATTTTTCCATCCTAAGTCAAGTTCATCATCACCAACCCGAGCATTTTCCATAAACAAGTCATTTTCATGAAAATCTAACCCTTATTTGTAATCATCGAGCGATGCTCAATACCGTGAAACACGGCTATTCGAATAGGTTGTACACTCTGCGGAGGTTATACACTTTACCCACAAGATCTGGTCAAATACCACCAAGGCAAATAACCGTGTAGAAGCCTTTCCAAAGTTCCATCTAAACTCAAGATCTTGCCGCTAAGGTTTCAACCTTTGGAGGAATGGTTACCACACCGGGCCCCCTCTTGCGCCATGTGAGTTCTCATTCCGCTTCTCGGGCCTCACACCACCACGCAGTACCAAAGAATAGATTTCCCGGTTTACTCATTAAGCCCGTCCCATTACGGAGCTTGTGGGTATATGAGAGACTTCGATTCAAATGCTCGCAAGGTTAAGTCCTTAGTTGGCCGAGGCAAGACTAACCAAGTGTAACTCAAATATCCATGTCCATAAAAACCAAATCGACCGCCCGATTGCCACTCTTGGCCCACGAAACAATCTTGCCATTTGCCCCAGTCTAAATCATTTTCCCACCCGGTTCTTTACCATTGCACCGTGCCATCATCAACTCAATAACACATGTCTCATTCACAAAGCGTGTTCCATATCTCATTAAGTCATTATTTACTTTGGTGTTCCAAAATCATGAATTGTCCTCGTGGCGGGGCTAAGCACACTACTTGGTCTACTCAACCCATGTTGGCAAATTATTAATGTCAACTATTAATTCATAACCTAGGGTGACAAAGGATTCATGGCCTACAATTATATATGACAAGGTGGCATCTGACAACTAGGCATTTAACTAATCCCAAACTTATTCAAAGTCATTTCTATCAAATTAGCATGCAATAGTTTAAATCAAAATAATTTGCTCTAATAGGTTCAACATGATCAAACACAACTTGCCTTCAAAAAGTGCTGGTTCTGGTTCCTGAACTTGCTCTTGGGTCAGAACTTCTCCCTCGAAACCTTCGGGCACTTCAACGTCTACGCGTATCGCAATTAAACAACAATAAATAAATAAACAGTAGACAAACAGTGCTCAAAAATTCAATTAAAATTCATAAACAGAAAGATCACAATTTTACAAATTTATAGAAATTGGAATCACTCAAATCGGAGTTAAAACGCAAAAGTTATAAGCATTTGAAGTTTCAAAATATATTTAAAATCAATATACCGAATTAAATAAATATTTTCTTTTTCGGAAAATTAATTATTGCGTCATCTGTGACACGTGTCGCCACCAGAGAGTGACACGTGGCCTTGCCGTCGTACTGACCGAGCTCCGTGATGGCGTCGACATGGCGTCATCGTGGCGTCGCGACGACTTCGCTCTCTCAGCGACAAGTGGGTCCCATCGTGGCGTCGGCGGTGACGTCCACACGCCGCGTGCGTCGCGGTGGCGAAGTGGGCCCATCTTTCGGCGTCTCGTGTGAAACGATGCGCAGTCGCGGTGACATGTGGGTCCGCCTTGTCGGCGTCTCATGCCGATGGCGGTGCGGTGCCAGCGACATGTGGGTCCGTGTTGTCGGCGTCTCGTGCACGATGAGCGGCGGCGTGGCAATCTGGCGACCCTCGGTTGCATCTAACGGCGGAGATTGGAAGATGAAGTTCTTTGTTTTAAGGGCGGCGTGGCGGGATCTGGATCGTTGATGCGCGACGGACGGTCGGCGAACTCGGCGGCGGTGATGGTCTTGGCCGGCGGCTTTGACGGGCTGGGAAAACGGCGATGCGCGGCGCTCGGCGTGTCTCCGGTCGAATGGGTTACCCCTCGGGTGTGTCTCTCTTGAGGAACTCGAGGAGACCTTCAAGTCGGCGGGCCTTCACCGCAACGAGCGAAGAAAAAGCGGCGGTGACTCCACGAACCCGAGGTCGTCTGCGGCGAGCGTCTCGGCGGCGTGATGAGTACGGACGGAGTGCGGCGCGAGGTGAGGATCCCAACACGTGGCGGCGCAATAAATAGTGCCCTCGGCTTCCGTGAAAATCGCGAGCAAAAGCCCACCCTTACGGCGTGGCGGAATCCGGCGAGAATCGGGTTAGGTGGCGTGGCGCGATGAGGGCCGTCGGATGAAGATCGAGCAGCTGGCGCTAGGGTTTTTCGGAGCGGGCGCCGCGACTACTCGGCCAGTACTATTCATTCGGATTTTAATTCTTTTCGATTAAAAATAATTCCCGAAATTCAAATAATTTATTTGGGGCATTAAAAATATCGAGAAAAATTCTGGAAAAATTCTCATAAATATTTTAGGACATTTGTGACTCAAATAAAATATTTTCAGAAAAATTTTATTTTAACTTTTCTATTATTTAATTGATTTGATAAATGGTTTAATTCAAAATAAATCCAAATAATTCCAAATAAATCCAAATAAACTCGAGAAATTCCCAAAAATTCAAAATACCATTTAAATGCAAGAAAAGCAAAAATTGGGGTGTTACAAACCTCCCCCTTAACGGAATCTCGACCAGAGATTTAGAAATTGTAAGGAATAGGTTGGGAAATTCCTTCTTCAGGTCTTCTTCACGCTCCAAGGTTGCTTCGCTCTCGGAATGATTACTCCACTGAACTCTGTAGAAGCGGGTCGATTTATTTCTCGTTTCTCGATCTCTGGTTTCCAAGATTTTCACCGGGTACTCCTTATAAGTCAAATCCTCCTGCACTGACTCGGCCAGGCTCTAATGGCATCTGCTCTTACGGCTTTCGGAGATATTTCTTTAATTGTGACACATGGAACACATCATGCACACTGCTAGAGATGCGGTAACTCCGGTGATCGCTACTTCACCTCTCGACTTAGGATCTGAATGGACCAACATATCTTGGTGCTAACTTCCCTTTGGTGTGGAACCTCTTAACTCCTTTGAGTGGGGTAACTCGAGATACACAAAATCTTGGGGCTCAAAGCTCAAATCCTGCTGGCGATTATCGGTAACTCTTCTGTCTTGATTGTGCTATTTTCAACCTTTCACCCGATCATGGCTATCTGCTCTTGACTTCTCGAAGAATATCCGGCCCAAACATATGACGTTCTCGGTCTCATTTCAATTCGGCGGCGTTCGACGGGTCTTCCATATAAGCGCTTGAAGGCGACATCTCCAAACTTGCTGGTAACTATTGTAGTAGCTGAACTTCGGCATATGGCAAACACTTATCACGAAGTTGTATAAGCCAATGCACATGCCCTCAACATGTCCTCCGATGTCTGGTTAACTCTTTCCGTTTGCCCATACATGCATGGGTGATATGCGATCTTGAAGTTCGGCGGGTCCCTAGGGCCTCATGCAACTTATCCCAAAATCTTGAGGTAAACCCGGAGTACCTCATCCGACACAATCTTCTTGAACTCCATGTAGACATACAATTCTTGACATATATAAATCTGCTAAGCGGTCCCCGAATAGGTAGTCTTCACGGTATGAAGTGGGCAACCTTTGTCAAGCGGTCCACTATAACCCATATAGAGTCATACCATGCAGGTCCTTGGTAAACCGGTAATGAAATCCATTCCGATTTCTTCCCATTTCCACTCGGGTATCTTCGATGGGTTGTAGCAACCTGGCGGCCTTTGATGCATTGCTTTGACTCTTTGGCATATATCGCTGGCGCAACATGCTCTGCAACTTCACGCTTCATGCTTGTACCAAAATCTTTCCTTGGTCTTGATACATCTTAGCGCTTCCGGATGGATAGAGTACTTGGAGTCATGAGCTTCCTCGAGAATCATTGTTTCAGTTCCTTCTTGTGCGATGCGCAAATAAACTTCTTGATCCACAATGTACCTTGCTCATCGAGCTTGAAGTCCTTCGCCTTGCCTTCCTCCATTTTATCCTTAATCCTCTGAATCTTGACATCGTCTTTCTGTCCTTCACGAATCCGATCTTCCAGGGTAGGCTTCACTCCTAGAGCGGCTATAAATCCTTTAGGCACAACCTCCGACTTGACACGAAATTCCTTGCATAACTCAACTGTTTTTCTCCCACCAACATGTTCACGAATGGCTCTTTTGGCTTAAAGCATCCGCCACCACATTGGCTTTCCCGGGTGATAATGAATCCCAGTTGTAATCCTTAATTAGTTCCAACCACCTCCTCGCTCATGTTCGGTCCGATTGAGTAAATATATATTTAAGACTCTTATGGTCCGTGTACACCTCACATCTGTTCCCAATTAGATAGTGTCGCCATAACTTCAAAGGCGTGTACCACGGTGCTAATTCGAGATCATCGTCGGATAGTTCTCTTCATGCGGCCTCAAGCGCCTTGATGCATGCGCAGCGACCTTTACGCTACTGCATTAACACGCATCCTAGTCCTTGGCGCGATGCATCACAGTATATATCAAAACTCTGGCTTAAATCTGGTAGAACTAACACTGATGCCGATGTCAATCGTTTCTTCAACTCCCGGAAACTCCGTTCACATTCCGGCGTCCATGCAAACTTCTTCTCCTTTTTCAACAATTGCGTAAGAGGTCTTCGCAATCGTTGAGAATCCTTCAATAAATCGGCGGTAATAACCGCCATTCCAAGAAACTACAATTTGAGTCACCGTCTTGGGTGGCTCCCAATGCTGCTTGCTTCCACCTTACTTGGGTCAAGCTGCGACTCCTTGGCGGTCACCACATGTCCAAGGAATTCCACCTTGTTCTTCCGAACTCACACTTGCTAAACTTAGCGAAAAGTTCTTTGCTCTCTTAACTTCTCGAACTAGCCCGGATGTTCACATGTTCTTCTCTCGTCTTGGAGTAGACTAGAATGTCATCTATGAACACAACAACGAACTTGTCCGGTATTCCATGAAAACCTTATTCATCATGTTCATGAAATCTGCAGTGCATTTGTCAAACCGAAAGACATAAGCTGTGAACTCGTAGTGCCCATATCTTGACGAGAATGCGGTCTTCGGCACATCCTCCGACCGAATCTTCAGCTGGTGATATCCTGATCGTAGATCAATTTTGGAGAAAACTCCGGCTCCTCTCAACTGATCAAATAGGTCATCGATCCTGGGTAGTGGGTACTTATTCTTTATAGTGACCTCGTTTAGTGCTCGATAATCCACACACATCCGATAACTCCGTCCTTCTTCTTAACAAATAGGCGGTGCTCCCCATAGCGGCGAACTAGGTCTAATAAATCCCTTATCCAATAACTCCTCAATCTGCTTCTTCATTTGACCCGACTCATCGGTTGACATCCGATAAGGTCTCTTAGCTATCGGGGCTGTTCCCGGTACTAACTCAATTACAAACTCTATGTCCCTGTCTGGTGGTATCCCAGGTAAATCCTTTGGAAATACATCCGGGTATTCTCTGACAACTGGTACATCTTCTATGCTGACGGCCTTCACACTGTTGACCATCAACTCATCCATCCCGAACAGCGATTGCTGAACTCTATTTTTCTCCCACAAGGACTCTCGTGATATGACTCTTCGTCCACGCCTAGCACAACCTTGTGTTTAGACAACCATCCATTCCCAAAATAACATCTAGGGTGCAGGTATCTAACACCACTAAGTTTGCTAAGAACTTCGGTTCCATCTATAAGCAATTTTACCCCAGAACATCCTACATCGGATCGGAGTTCGATCCGAGATTATACTAGCAACACATGCCTAAGGTTCACCATTTTCAACCCATTGTTCACAGCAAAAATCCGAGATATAAGCGAATGCGAAGCTCGAGAATCAAATAAAAGCTATTGCAGTCTTGAGTTGACAAGTAACTTACCGATCGACATCCGATGTATTGCCTTGACCGCATCGGCGGTGACATGATTGACTCTGCCTCTTACCACGATCGTGTGGCAGCTCAGTTAATGTAACTCCACGACTTGCTCTGGCGCAGTGTCTTCATTGGAGTAGTCCCAGATTGAAGCGGCTGGTGTCCTCCTCCTCCCTTCTTAGGACAATAATTGGCAAAGTGCCGGCTCGTTGCGAGGCGTAACAACGTCTAGCCGCATTCTTGCGGCTCCCGTGGTGCGTTCCCAAGCCCAGTGTCGGTGTTCGGAAATTACATCCCGCAGTCTTGGTATGCTTGGTGGCGGCGTCGTCATCACATTCCTTGGCTGAAATCTGAAGAAGCGATTTGGTGCAACCCTCAAGCGCTGCGCTCCTGGCGTGCTCCTGCTTTGTGCCATTCTGCGCTTCGGTTGTCCTCCGGCTCCTTGCGCTTGTCCTCCAATATTAGCGCCTTGTTCACTAGCTCTGGAAGTCGAGAAAAAGTGTGGGTTATGAGTCCCACTGCAACCACTGAATTGATCCCTTCATGAATCGAGGCGCTGGCCTTATCCGTTGCTCGTCCTCGGTGCGTGGCGTGCCGGTGCGTGAACTTATTGAGATACTCGAACCTTTGATTGATTGCCTGCTTGATTGCCTAAACTCCTCCTTCTTCAGCTCCATGATGCCTTCGGGCACATGATAATCTTCCAGCAATCGTGAACTCCTCCGGTGATGTCTGTGGGTGCTCATGAGCGTATGATAGTTTTCCCACCATTCGTGGCGGTTCCTTCAAGATGAGAGGCGTAGAGTACCCTCTCATTCCCTTCACCTGGGTAATGTGCAACTTCCTCTCTATCGTCCTCGGCCAATCATCATCTTCAATGGATTGGCATTCCCGAGAATGTGGGCGGTCGAGTCCTCATGAATTCAACTGACCTCGAGTGTAGCCTCACCTTTGGGTTGACTCAGTTAACTTGGGCGGCGGCGGTGGCAAGCGATGACTGCTTGCATCTGCTGCATCATGGTATGCATGCTGGTGCATATCAAGCAATAAAAGCTCCAAGGTTACGCATATCAATGGCGGTATTGGTTGGGGTCCTTGTCCTTCACCATCGATATTTCGGTGGCGTGAACCACTCCCATTTCCTCCTGGTTTCCGAGTGTTCACCATCTGCCGATTGCCCCATGGTTTAGAGGCGAGAGGAAATAAGAATAGACAAGTAATGGAATACTTATGCGGGGTCAAAGTGTAACACAAAATCTAACTTTATTACTTTATTAATAACTAGGTATGGTTGCTCACAATGCCTAAGGGCCTTGCAACACATACCAATCACTCTAAGCATGAAAGAAGCAAATCAAACTAATACTCTGGAGTCAAACGCCTCTAAGGGTGACTCTTATTCCAAGACGCGACTCAGCAGAGTCTCAGCTGCTAATCCTAATGCTCACTCCTCTAGCCATCCCCAGGAACTTCTGGTGGATACAGCCGGCGGTGTCTTTGGTCTTGGTACAAACCTATCCCAACGATCCTCAATGGATCGCCTCCTGCCAAGCTCAACCTCCCATCGGCTCGGCTTGACCTCCACAGAGCTCGCTTCACTTCCACTTGCTCGCTCTTGCGCGCTCTGTTGTGGCTCCTCGGGTGCAGGTCGTGTAGCTCCGGCCACTTGCTCGGCTCTGGTCAAATGCTGTGTGTCTCAGCTCCCAATCCTCTGAATAGAGTGGGCCAAGTACTCACAAGTGCACTGTGACAGATGAGCCTCGCTGCGTGAACTCGTCACGAGACCTCTGCAGCCCTCTGAACCGTCTCGTCGATAGCATCCTCTTGGCGATAACATATCGGCCGTGGGTGATCGTGGCATCCTCCTCCTCGATGGGTTCTCGGTTGTAGCAAGTGTCTTTCGGCGGATGGTGTGAAACACTGCCATCCAACTCCACAGGGTAAGTCGAACAATCGCCTCATCGCCGACGCGATGTCTCCACGAATCCCGTCAAATGACAACCTCTGGTCTGTGATGCGGATGGGACGACTCGCCCTCGCACTATCCCTAGCGAGAGCCGTGATAGTGACATCGAGGCAATATCGATCTGCCGATCTCATGAGTCCCCGATGATCGGCTGTCCTAACCTCCCAAGAAGCGTGCATCATCGCCAAAGCTCATGGCGTACCCTCGATGTGCTCACCAAAAGAGTGGATCATCCTCATCTCGTCAAAGGTCACTCACGTGAAACTCGAGATAGTTTAAACAAAGCGAATATCGTTAAATTCAGCAAGGGGTATGAAAAGAAAGAAGGGATAAGTCGAGATTGCATTATCATCTTGGCACATTTTAGCTTTTTAGAAAATAGTTTTATCCTCACTCGACCATTCTAACTAAGGGCGATCCTACAGTCAGTATGGCTCTGATACCACCTCTGTCGGGACCCGGGTTTGCAAATCCGGACCCTCTGTGTATTCAGCACTAGTCCAGGATCACGCTAGTGCACACAGTCTCAACATTGGTATATATCACGGTCATAACCGTGAAATAATGTAGTACTTCAATAAAATACTCAAACTAGTTGATTGACCTTATGGTCAAATTACAAAAGATCGCCTCGCAGGCGAAGACTTATTAAAATATTCAAATCGGCGGAAATAAAATAAACTCGTGGCGCCAACCAATTTGCCACGAACAACCCATTGCTCGCTCCTAGTTTATCGGCTCCTCCTGAAACTCCTCCTCTGGCGGGGGTTGCTTCTTCTTCAAGCTGAAGTTGTGTTGTTGTGGGGTGAGTACTTTGAGCACTCGACAAGTCATGCCTGAATGCAAATATAATATTCTACATGCATGGCTTAGTACAAAGGATAGGCTATGGTTCATGAGCGATGCTGACATTCAAGATAAGCGATAATAGATTGCAAAGCAGTAAAACAGTAGTAGGAATAATAACTTTCACAAACATTTCAATCGTAAATCATTTTTCCGTCCTAAGTCAAGTTCATCATCACCAACCCGAGCATTTTCCATAAACAAGTCATTTTCATGAAAATCTAACCCTTGACTGTAATCACCGAGCGATGCTCAATACCGTGAGCACGGCTATTCGAATAGGTTGTACACTCTGCAGAGGTTATACACTTTACCCACAAGATACAGGTCAAATACCACCAAGGCAAATAACAATGTGAAGCCTTTCCAAAGTTCCATCTAAACTTCGATCGCTTGCCGCTAAGGTTTCAACCTTTGGAGGGATGGTTACCACACCAGGCCCCCCTCTTGCGCCATGTGAGTTCTCATTCCGCTTCTCGGGCCTCACACCACCACAGCAGTACCAAAGAATAGATTTCCCGGTTTACTCAGCTAAGCCCGTCCCATTACGGAGCTTGTGGTGTATGAGAGACTTCAGATTCAAATGCTCGCAAGGTTAAGTCCTTAGTTGACCGAGGCAAGACTAACCAAGTGTAACTCAAATATCCATGTCCAATAAAACCAAATCGACCGCCCGAGTTGCCACTCTTGGCCCACGAAACAATCTTGCCATTTGCCCCAGTCTAAATCATTTTCCCACCGGTTCTTTACCATTGCACCACGTGCCATCATCAACTCAATAACACATGTCTCATTCACAAAACGTGTTCCATATCTCATTAAGTCATTATTTACTTTGGTGTTCCAAAATCATGAATTGTCCTCGTGGCAGGGCTAAGCACACTACTTCGGTCTACTCAACCCATGTTGGCAAATTATTAATGTCCAACTATTAATTCATAACCTAGGGTGACAAAGGATTCATGGCCTACAATTATATATGACAAGGTGGCATACAGCAACTAGGCATTTAACTAATCCCAAACTTATTCAAAGTCATTTCTATCAAATTAGCATGCAATAGTTTAAATCAAAATAATTTGCTCTAATAGGTTCAACATGATCAAACACAACTTGCCTTCAAAAAGTCTGGATTACGGTTCTGAACTTGCTCTGGTCGAAACTTCTCCTCGAAACCTTCGGGCACTTCAACGTCTCTGGCGTATCATAATTAAACAACAATAAATAAATAAACAGTAGAGAAACAGTACTCAAAAATTCAATTAAAATTCATAAACAGAAAGATCACAATTTTACAAATTTATAGAAATTGGAATCACTCAAATCGGAGTTAAAAGCATAAAAGTTATAAGCATTTGAAGTTTCAAAATATATTTAAAATCAATATACCGAATTAAATAAATATTTTCTTTTTCGGAAAATTAATTATTGCGTCATCTGTGACACGTATCGCCACCAGAGAGTGACACGTGGCCTTGCCGACGTCGTACTGGACAAGCTCCGTGATGGCGTCGACATGGCGTCATCGTGGCGTCGCGACGACTCGGCTCTCTCAGCGACAAGTGGGTCCTATCGTGGCGTCGGCGGTGGCGTCTACGCCGCGGTGCGTCGGGTGGACGAAGTGGGCCCATCTTTGTCGGCGTCTCGTGTGAACGATTGCAGTCGGCGGTGACATGTGGGTCCGCCTTGTCGGCGTCTCATGCACGATGGCGGTGCGGTACCAGCGACATGTGGGTCCGTGTTGTCGGCGTCTCGCACGACGAGCGGCGGCGTGTGTCTGGCGACCCTCGGTTGCATCTAACGGCGGAGATTGGAAGATGAAGTTCTTCGTTTTTAAGGGCGGCGTGGCGGGATCTGGATCGTTGATCTTGCGATCGGACGGTCGGCGAACTCGGGCGGCGGTGATGGTGCGGCGGCGCTGGCCTGACGGAGCTGGGGAAGACGACGATGCCCGCGGCGCTCCGGCGTGTCTCCGGTCGAATGGGTTACCCCCTCGGGTGTGTCTCCTCTTGAGGAACTCGAGGGAGACCTTCAAGTCGGCGAAGCGGCTTCACCGGCGACGGAGACGAAGAAAAACCGCCATGGCCAGTGACTCCACGAACCAGCGAGTCGTCGTCGCGGCGGCGTCTCGGGCGGCGTGATGAGTGCAGACGGGTGCGGCGTGAGGTGAGATCCCAACACGGTGGCGGCGCAATAAATAGTGCCCTCGGCTCAAGTAAATCGCGAAACCAAAGGCCCACACAGCAGCGATGGCGGAATCCGGCGAGAATCGGGTTGGGTGGCGTGGCGCGATGAGGGCCGTCGGATGAAGATCGAGCAATTTGGCGCTAAGGTTTTTCCGAGGCGGGCCGCACAGTACTTCGCCCAGATACTATTCATTCAGATTTTTAATTCTTTTCGATTAAAAATAATTCCCAAAATTCAAATAATTTATTTGGGGCATTAAAAATATCGAAAAATTCTGGAAAAATTCTCATAAATATTTTAGGACATTTGTGACTCAAATAAAATATTTTTAGAAAAATTTTATTTTAACTTTTCTATTATTTAATTGATTTGATAAATGGTTTAATTCAAAATAAATCCAAATAATTCCAAATAAACTCGAGAAATGCCCAAAAATTCAAAATACCATTTAAATGCAAGAAAAGCAAAAATTGGGGTGTTACAGGTATGCAATGAAGACATGCTGGAACTCGATCACGAGTTGCAACATGATATATTTGAGGAGGACAATTTGAGCAAATATTGTGAGATGTGAAGGAAAATTACACGAAAAGAGAGTTTGAAAAGTTTAAAAGCTTGATGAAAGACAATGTCAAACCATTGTTCTGGGGTTACAAAGCGGAATACATCAAGTTTTGTTTGATCATTGCATTGTTCGAACTGAAAGTGAAACATCATTGGACGGATACAAGTTTTAATGCACTTTTAGTTCTTCTGTCGGATGTGCTTCCGGAGGGAAACGAGTTACCAACAAGCATTTATCTAGTGAAGAAGCTATTATATCCTATGGAAATAAAAATAGAAAGGATACATGTATGTTTGAATGATTACATCTTGTATCGTAACACATATAAGGAATTGCACATTTGCTCAGTTTGTGTTGTACCTTAATACAAACAAAATGAGAAGCGTAGTAGCCGAGGTGATGAGATGAAGGGGTCAACAAAGGCGCACCGATCAAGGTATTGTGGTACTTTCCCATCATTCCTCATTTGGAGCGATTATTTGCAAATCCTAAAAAGGCAAAATTATTACATTGGTATTATAAATCTTGAAATGAAGATGGCAAGCTGAGACACTCAGCTGATTCGGCTCAATAGAGAAACATTGATTGAAAATATGAGGAGTTTGGTACCAAGATGAAAAATATAAGATTTGGATTGAGTACCGATGGAATAAATTCATTTGGTAATATGAGTAGTCGTAACTGCACTTGGCCAGTCCTCTTATGTATCCACAATCTTTCTCCTTAGTTGTGTATGAAGCGAAAGTATATCATGATGTCGTTACTAATCTTAGGACCCAAACAACCAAAAAATGATATTGATGTGTACCTAGCACCACTGATTGAAGATTTGGTAAAATTATGGAACGAGGGGGTCACAATGTGGAATGCATATAAAAAAGAGAACTTTATCCTACGGGCTATGATATTTTATACCACAAATGATTTCTTAACCATTGGTAATCTGATGGGTACAGTACGAAGTGAGCCAAAACGTGTCCTATTTGTGAAGAGGAGACTAAAAGCATGTGGCTGTCGAATTCCAAGAAAATTGTATACATGAGTTACTGTAAGTTTCTACCTCAAAGTTTGCACTGATAGAGGAGAATGAAAATGTCCGTACATCCCCACTGCATGCTACACCTTGTCTAAGAAGAAAAAGGAAGATCTCTGCAAGTGTCTTCAAGGTATTAAAGTTTTATCGAACTACTCCACGAACATTAAAAAGTTTGTATCTATAGATGATTTGAAGTTGCTTAGTATAAAGTCCAGCGATTATCTTGTTTTGATGACCCAAATACTCCTTATTGCAATCAGAAATATTCTACTAGAAGACAATAGGTACCTATTGCCTTGTAAGAGGAGATGGTAGTGGGATGACATATGAACCACCATCGCTATCTTCTGCAATGGCGAAGAAAAAAATGCCATTGATTATCACCATTGCAAATGCCCTGAAATCATGGGAATACCATCGTCACTATGTTTCTAGTCGTTAGGGTGCAAAACGACCTTCATGCTGTTCTTCTCCATTAATCCCTTCAATGTCCAACTTCGACAAATAATCACTATAAATTCTGTTCATCTCTGAAGGACCAAAATAATGATTAGAGGGAGTGAATGGTTACAATTAATTTTTTTGTCGAATATCCAAATATGGGATATGGTCATGCGCCATAAAGTCTGAAATCATGTCACGCACATATTTACCAATGCTAGGATATTCCGTATATCTCTAGACCGAGCCTGCGGGATAAGGTATACGCGGAAAGGATATCCCTTGCAGGGAAAGCTTCGATCCTACTCTCGATACGAGGAGACCCACTTGAATACACCCAGCAGCTATGGAAGTTCAGATACGATACGGGGATCACAATGGCAGAAGGACTCCTCATTGACTACAATTAGGTACTCCAACCTACTATATAAGGACTAGAGAGGACGTCGTCGAGGATAAGCCGCAACAAGTCCACAAGCCAATTGAGAGCCCATCGGAAGCGAGCGCAAGTCTGAAGAAGCCATTGCGACCTTTAGCAATTTAGTATAAACCATAGTCTAGCCACCCCCCAGATTCGCAGTTCTTCCTTGTAATCAGGGATACCCCCATTAATCTGTGATTTCTTCATCGATCTCAATCATCGCCGACACAGGAGTAGGGTATTACTCATCGATGAGGCCCGAACCTGTCTACATTGCGTGTTTAACCCTGCATATCTCGAAGGTATCCGAATATAAGTGTGTTGTCGATCACTAATCTTCGATATTTTTCCCCCACTCAATGGATCCAACCAAAACCTCACTTGAAACACTTAAACGCAAATGAGCAAATCAGAGAAAACTCACTCTAGCCAATACTACCGCAGCACATGGTGCAGTAGTGCCGAAGGTCGGTACTACCGCTAAATTTGGGTGATAGTGTCAGCTTCAAGAGCAGAGGCAAAAAACAACATGATCTCAAAACCCAAATCGATGAAACATTAAATCAGATAGGCCAACACCCATGAATCTTTGTTTGCACCTTCTTATGGAGATCAAGAACCTATTCCATCATTCAATCCAAAGGATTGACATCAAAGTTCCGAAATTTCCAATTAAAAGGAAGAGTGCAGTAAAACTGGGCAAAAAACAAAGTCTTGGTTTTAGACTTGCTCGTAGGGTTTTGGTGATCAAGGTCATCTTGGATATCATCCCATTTATTACAGCAAGCAAGAACACAAGAAACAAAAGGCTACATGCGATCTACAAAGATTTCTCAGAGATTGAGCAAAAAATCGAATTCTTATAAAATATTACCTAGATAATGAAGATATGATCTAAAAAGATTCATCCATCAATCATTCATTCTTGGTATAAAATCCACAAACATTTAGGAGGGGAGGCAAATCCAAATGTGCGAAAAGTAAATTGTAAGAATTTAAATTGCGGAATGTAAATACTAAATTTAAGTACTGAATTTCAAACATAATGTAAATGTTGCAAGTAAATTCAGAAGTAAGGAAATAAAATTTTATTTCTTCGAAGTAAGGTTTATAAAGCCTCATAACAAAGTGAACAAAACTCAAAGGAGCACACAAAACCCTCAAGGGTGAGACACCTCTCTCCCCCTCTATTTATAGCAATCTCAGAGCAATCTTCACCCTTAGATGACATTTTTGGTCCTCAAGAAACCTCATCAAGAGTAGAAATTCACTCCCTCACTCATATATGGGCTAACCCGGAACCCAATAATATAACAGGTTTTGCATGCTTCTCAAAGCAAGCTAAATTGACCGCTATTCTATCCTCTAAACTACGATCCAACGCTTTCCTTAATCCGAGCTGCTCCAAACTAGCATCTCAACCGTTCTCTTGTCTTCTAGGCTAGCAGTGACTCTGTCTCTGGTCATCCTCCAACAATTCTCAATTGTCTGGACCTCCGACGTACCTTACTTTATCCCGATCATCCTCCACCTCACCATGGCCTAGCACCGTCGTCCTGTAACCATCAAAAACAAGAAAATACATCACATAGCAATGTTTAAATTGATATGAAATAAACCTCACACAAATTCAAAATTCAATTCTCAACTTCGTAGAAAAAGTTAGCACTACCGCTTACCAAGGACCAGTAGGCTACTGACCGGCACTACCGCTCCCTAGTAGCCGGTAGTATTGCTCGCTCTTAAACCCATGCGAAGACCTTCTCTGAAAAATAGCTACCATCATCTATAGGCCGATAGTACCGCTACCCCGATACTATCGCTTCAAAGTCCGGTAATGCAGTTTAGCTCAACTCAGAGGAAAACTCGATACAGCCGCAGGCCGACACTACCGCTACTTAGGTCTGGTAATGCCAGGATTGATACTACCACCCCAAGGCTGGTAGTGCCGTCTGAGACAGACACAATTCAAATTGCTTTATTTTAAAAATCAATTCAAATCAAACTCAATCCTAACCACACATTGCTCAAATAAAATCAATAACTCATTACAATATAGATAGACCTTCACTTGATCTTTCAATCTCCTTCCCTAATTCTTGCAGCATGGCGATATACACGAGGTCACGCGGCGAACGCGCGGTGGTCACGGCGGCAAACAGGTTAGGCGACGAGGCAGTGTTCTAGTGTGTGTGTGCATATGAGCAATCCCATCAAGTTCATACTTTCCTTTTCTTTCTCAATCATGCCACCATTATTGCTCGTCTTCTGTTCCCTCCTCCCGGGCATCTAAAGCAGAGCAAAGGTACGTTTTATCTCTTTTTTCCCCCTTTTCCGCCATGGATTTAACAAGGCCGATTGACCAGGAAGTCAATCGCATGATTTGTAGCAGCAGTAGTAGTGGACGTACCTGGTGGGGTTCTTTGATGGAGGCTTCCTCGTCGTCATGCCACCGCCGGAGGCTGCTCTCGATCGGTCTCCGCGTTGTCGTCGCTGCTGTCTCCGTAGCATCATGCCACTGCGGCCTGCCTCCACCTCCGTCGCCGAGGGTGTCGTCTGTGCCGCCGGCGAGCATCTAGACAAACGGCCGGTCGTGGGGGCAAGAAGCACGAGCCGGTGCGGTCGGAGCCATGCTGGTGCGGTGACCGTAGGATGTGGCTGGAAGAAAGGTAGTGCTCACCGACACGTGGGCCTAGCGTGTAAAGGATATCTATACGTATTAAAGCATTGTTTCGATGCTTTTCCTCCCTATATAAGTTATATAAATCTTAAAACAAACGAAGATATAACTAATCATTATTTACCCTTCATTTATACTATCTTTAATATTTATACAACTGAAAAAAATAATGTATGAAAATACCTCTCTATGTTTTATTTGCTGCGTAACCACAACGTAATCATCATATCACTAGTTACGGTGGTAAAAACGTGTCTAAAACTACTTTAGAGGGTTAGGTTATTTGTTTCGGTTGTAGAAAATCGGGGTGTCGGAGAACCGGTTTTATTTTAGATAGTCTGTCACTGTATCATCAAAGTTTAGGGGTAAACCGGACATTTTTAAGTTTCTAGAGGATGTTAATTTTGTGGCCGTACGTTTAACGTGATGGCGCCGCGGCCCATCACCAAGCACCGTCATTAGGATATATTGTGTCAATCTTGGAGTCTTTACATGCTGAGATGTTTCCACTATTAGAAGTTAATTTATTTATTACAAAAGCAATCGTACAAATTAGGCAGAACTAATTAACTGGCGGCTAGCTGTTGATGATCAACATGCAGTGCTACTTAGGGCCTATTTGGTAGAGTTCCAGATTCTAGTTTCATCTGAGATCTGAAATTTATAGGCTAAAATAAAGTGAATTAAGTTTATATTTTTAGTCTAAAATGTAAACAAGATGATCCATCTAAACACTCTTAATATACTCACAGCTCCAGCTTCATTAATCTGGTGAAGCTAAAATTTTCAGCTTCACCAGATTCTTAGAATCTGGAGAAGCTGAATCCCTGCCAAACAAACCCTTAAGCCACAAATAGTCAGATAGTGGTGCACTTAGCATCTCGGGTGATGCAAGTGAAGTGAGCTTCAAAGCTAAAAATATAGATTAGACCAAATGGGAAATTTGTTGTCACAAGGCACCATCCTTAAAGTGTCATGTCATGTAATTGAAAAATGTGTTGTTGGATGGCCATTGGACTAGCCGACACTGCGTCATGCATCATCTTCATCACAGGGAAAGAGGGGGATATATAAAAGGGAAGAGAAACAATTTAAAAAACTATATATATATAATGTATTGTAAATCTTGCTTTTTAATTTGACCCTTTCTCCTTCAAAGTAGCACTTGTAACATCCATGTCATCATAGATATTTTCTTTCTTTCTTTTAAGGAAGATATTTTCTTTGTTTTTTTAGAGGAAAGATATTTTGTTCGTTGAGACCATGGGTAAGTTCGACGTACCCTGTTTCTGAAAGAAACCCTTATGCTCTGTGAGTAGCCACAAGTTCAGATCTATATTTTCAGAAAGTTGACAAGTTGGGAATTACAACCAACAACTGGACCGAAAACTAGCGAGAGGCACTAAAGCATGCAAGGTTCTGCCACTGGCCGTATATACTTGTCGTGGCAGGGCACTAATAAGATTTTCAGCTATACTTACGACATGAGAACTTTACAGTAATCGATACAATTCTTCTAGAATTTCTGCATAAATATTCCTCCATCCCAAACAGAGAGCCAGGTCATTGTCTTTTATGTCATTTCATTGGAGCCAAATCAATTTCTCTTGTCATTTCATTCCATACCCATTGTTAACATAAAGTCCGACCAGGTTAAAATATCTAGGTCGCTATAACCTGGTCATCCCCATATTTAACAGAGAAGAAAACTATAGCCCGACGACGACTCGATTCAACACCGATATCGACGAGGTTGAGTACCCCTTTGATGATGATTAAGTGGGCAGTCATGCATGCTGATGAGCTTACAAGAAAAGATCATCTCTAGGACATATCGTTTGAACTTTCAACCCAGTGACATTGATCAATCATTACACGTAAGGCCGGCCGAAATAGGAGGCATGCATAGTCAGTACGGCTGTCAAAGTCCACCATTTGATTGATCCGTCCGACTAGGACACCACCCGGCCATGGCTGCATCCAGT
This sequence comes from Guadua angustifolia, assembly GCA_036346375.1. Taxonomy (NCBI): domain Eukaryota; kingdom Viridiplantae; phylum Streptophyta; class Magnoliopsida; order Poales; family Poaceae; genus Guadua; species Guadua angustifolia. The sequence continues at coordinate 19,991,602 of CM070518.1, read as the reverse complement.
AGGATAAGTTTTTCTGATCTGAGTGCTTCTATACTAGTATAAAGAACAGTGAGTGGGTGCCGCCTTTAGTCATTAGTGTGTGCGTGTTCCATTTTATTCATGATTGTCTGTGTGCTTCACGTCAAGCAGAGGCCGGAAGTAATTTCAAGTACTTGTATTATCTCGATGTAATGTTTTTGAAATTAATAAAATGCTTCCAGTTTTCCAAAAAAAATGTAAGCTAGGGAATGGAAGCAAGAGAGGGGCCAATGCAATAGTGTAATGCCACACGCCGGAGCTAGCCCTTGATGTGCAACAAGTGGCCTGCAGGAGATGGAGCTGTTACGACGACGTTGGTGTGACCCTGATTTATTCATCTCCATGAAATTAGGAGATGTATATGTACAATGTACTACTATACAAGAGACAGAGAGCAAACATGTGGGAGCACAAAAGGCCAACTTGATTAAGGCTTGAAAGTTGAAGCTGCGAGATAATACATACTTGGCCGTCATCACTACACAAATCCTTAACTGGATCTACTTCAACAGATGATCAGGCCTAGATCATCTTGTGCTGCTTAGCACATTTACACCTTTCTAATTCCTTGGCATCTTCCTCTGATCAAGTACGTTGTACGTACACCATTGCCCTGGCTATATGATCATAACAATTACCCAGAGCATGGCAGGCTATACATGCACCAATATAATTAATTGGCTTAAGAAACGCATTCTAATCGATCGTTTCGTACACTTGAGGCAGGCATGCATAAGCATGCACGGCTTAATTGGTAATACTTTTCTTTTCGGATATCTGATATCTCATGGATTGCACGCCATGGTTGATTAATGGTCTCCGCTAGATGTTCATCCTGCCGATGAGCGGTATGCCGATGGCGGTGACGACGAGCGTGGAGGGGACGCCGAAGACGACGTGGTTCCAGAAGGTGAGGTCGTAGGCGTTGCGCGGCGCGCGGCGCGCCTGCTCGCACACAATGAGGTTCGCCGCCGACCCCAGCAGCGACAGGTTGCCCGCCACCGTGCTCACCCACGCCAGCAGCAGCCACGACCGGGTCACCGCCGACGCTGAGATCGTCGCAGCCGACGCCGCCACCTCGTCCCCCATAAGCAGCACTGCACTCACGCGTAGACGCACACGTATACAGAAGTTAAGTGCATGTCTCACTTCCAGTTTCAAACCGTCTTGTCACAGGACTAATTGCTTAATTAGTGCGTCGCGGGTCACACCCAAACAAAGACAGGCTATGTTCCATGTCTCCTAGCCAGCTACTTCCTTGTTCGCTAGTCGTTAAAAGAAAGAAACATGCAAAGAGAAAATACAACCTTCTCTGAGTGTGAGCGTGTGTACACACACAAACACACAATTAACCAGAACAAATTTTAGCAAAATTTTATCATTTTGAAGCCCCTCCCGGCTGCAGGAAAACCTGCTCCATCAGACGTCAATTTCGTCTTGAGCAGTGCTTCAATACTTTTCCTTCTAATATAAATTGTGCAAATTCTAAAACAAGCAAATGAATAAGTAATCACCGTCTACCATTCGTTCATGCTTCGATATTTGTATGACTGTAAAAAAAAACATGAAAGCACCTCTCTTAATTTCGTCATGCATGTTAATCGTACTGTGTGTCTGCAGAGTCCCTGTGTTTTGGTTATGTCGTCCTCGCACGTGCATGCATGGTGCATGCACAAGTATATATACGTACAGTAAAAAAAGCCAGAGTATATATTTACCGGTTGGCACGTTGGACGCGAGGTTGGAGAGGAGGAGGATGATGACGGAGAGGACGGCGACGCCGCTGACGTGGTTGATCCTGGAGTAGGGCGCCATGAAGTTCCAGATGGCCCCAGGGAGCCCCGTCTTGTTGAAGCCGCTCACCGTCACGAACATGCCCGAGAAGAAGACCAGAAGCGAGTAGGACACCTGCATGCATGCGCGCGCACGTGTAAGCGCCACAGTTCATACACGCGTATACGCCCAACCAACACGTGTCTTGAGTGCAACGACCCTTCCTACGTTACCTTGTCGAGGCACGGCTCGGCGTCGCGGAAGTCGACGACGACGAGCGCGATGGCGGTGGTGATGGCGGTCCACGACATGTTGAGGCCGAGCATGTAGGCGACGAGCATGCCGACGGTGACGACGTACGCGAAGCTCTTGAGGAACAGCTTCCGCCGGTGCACCGAGCACTGCATGAACCACGGGTGCTTGGTGGAGATGTTCTCCGACATCATCGAGTCGTCGTCGTCGTCGGCGCCGTTGCCGTTCTGGGCGGGGCTCTTGAGCGAGAGCACCGACACCGGCGACCGGCCCTCCTCGACGGCCTCCATCTCCTTCCCGGCGGCCACCAGGTCGGGGCTGGTGCCCTCGAGGTCGTTCCAGTACATGCAGAGCAGCATGACCATGTTGACTCCCATGCCGGCGAGCATGGCCGGCAGGATGCCCAGGAAGAAGTTAATGAAGGAGATCTTGCTGTTGAAGGCGATCACCAGGTTCTGCGGGTTGCCGATGGGCGTGGCGCTGGACCCGATGTTGGCGCTGGTGGCAAGCGCGAGCAGGAACGGTTTGGCGGGGAGGTTGCGCTCGGCGGCGAGCTCGAGCACGAACTCGGTGAGCACGACGCAGCAGGTGTCGTTGGTGAAGAGCGCGCTGGCGAGCGCGGTGACGACGCAGACGCGGCACATGAGGTCGCGCCCGCCCTGGCTCCGCCACGCCAGCAGCCGGCCCAGGTGCTTGAACATGCCGGCGCCCTTGAGGTAACCGCCGACCACCATGGTCGAGAAGAGCAGGCCCAGGATGGGCAGGTCGATGGACGCGTACGCATCGTCGGGGCTGATCACGTGGAACACGATCATCAGCACCGCCCCCAGCAGCGCCCCCGCCGTCCGCCCGATCGGCAGGAAAGGCACCGACGGGAACACCGCCAGCATCCAGAACACCCCGAACGCCGCCGACCCCATCACCACCTTCGACAGAGACGCCAGAGCCATGGCTACGCCTACTTACTGTTATCTCAGCCTCTTCCTCCTCTTTCTCTCTCTAGATATAGCTAGTCACTCTTCTCTTTCCCTGTCGCGCGTACGTAATTTGCACTTTCTGGCACTGTACCTCTCTTTGAGAGGGCCGACGTGCGTTGTACTACCCTGTCTCTAATGGCGGTGGCTTGTACCGTGAGGGTAGAGGCGACTCCCCTGGGGCTTAAGTACTCGCGGCCGGAGGAGGAGCTGCTTTTGCGTTGCAAATTGCAGCTGATGTCATCGATCTTACTGAGCTAGAGAGCTAGATAGTGTATAGCTGGCATAATTAAGGGTCAAATGTAACGAGACCAAAAGATCTAGCTACATATGCATGCACTCAGCGAAGCAACCCTGTCTCTACCGCTTTGCAATTTGTTTTTTTTTTTTTCATTTTTGTCCCGTTTGGATGAAACTACAAATTTAGCTCATTTCTCTATCAAGATATATGGTATCTACCATGCTCTTGGGTACCGCAGTAAGTACTTAACGAGTTTATGTACTACAGTACAAGAGGGCATCTGTAGTACTGACCATCTGTTATGGTAGAAGAGCATGGTAGATGACACTGTTGCATATAAGTGTTTATATATGCAGTAGAAAAAATAGCTAGATTTTACGATTTCATTCTAAAGGGAAAAAAGTGTGCACAGATGCCAAATAGACCAAAGCTTTCTCAGTGAACTCACTGCCCTGCTAATTCACGTCCAGTCACATGCACGTACAATGTACAGGGACCGGCAAGCATTCAATAGGATGTATTTAAAATTTACTAAAAGTACGATACAAATAGTTTTAAAATCATACAAATCTCAAATCACTAAAATCAAAATTGATTTACTCAACAAATTTCATCCATTAAAGATGTGCTCTCCCAATATTTTCTAAATTTTTAGAGTGTCCGTACATACCTATCACTCATCTAGATCAGTCATCCAATGTACTGTACTCCTCCTGTTTATTTTTATAAAGAATTCACATATTTCGAGATTTTATATTTGTAAACTTTAATCAATAATAAGTCTATCGATGTATGGATTATATAACAAGAAAAAGTTACACTGTTAGATTCATTTAAAAAAGACTTTTCTATAGTTATAGCTTTATAGTTATGAATAAAGTATTGTAAAAAATTAACGGTTAAAATTTAACATTGAAGACCGTACAAAATGAAATCACATCCTGTAAAAATCAACGGACAATGGAGGGAGTATAGCGCAATGTGGCACCGAAGCGCGGCTCCATGCATTGTGACACGTCATCCATCCAACCATCTAGGGAAACGCTGCACTCCTTGATCGCCACGTGTGCCCGGAACCGATTTCCTCGAACTGATTTAGCGCGTACCACCACTACTACCCACTTTTTTTTTTTTGATCAGCACTACTACCCAACTTAGCAGAGTGGTAGTGGGCCTCTTTAGCCGCTGATTATAACGGGTCCTTATGTCAGTGACATACGTTCACCAAAGATTCCGTGAAGAAAAGTTTATTCGGTACAAGTGCGCTAGCTCATGGTACGAGTGCGCTAGCTCATGGAGAAGCGATGACTTATCTGGCATATCTTATCTTTTTTTTCACTAAATCTAGCTTCTACCAGAGATAAATTGTAAAATCTAGCCTCTTTCACGTGTTTACATGCTCTCCTACGCAAGAGCGAGCTTGTCGCCGGTCGGTCGCAACAAGCCACCTCTCGCACCCGGCTACCATGGCAGCTCGCGCTTCCGCACTGGTCAGCCATGAGAGTGCGCTTGCACTAGCCGACTCCTGGGGCATGGCAGGCCAAATGTAACATCCCAATTTGTTTCTCAAACTATTTAATATTGTTATTTATGTATTTTATTAATTTTGGGAATTTTTAAATTTTCTAGAATTTCTTTATTATTTTTTAATTCTGCTTAATATGAATATTGTTTAAATATTTAAAAGGTTTACATAAACCTTGTTAAAAATGTTTTACTTGGGTTCTAAATGTCTCAAAATATTATTTTAAAAAAATTCTAATATTTTTGTTATTTTATTTGGCTGTGTGTTATTTTCTTAAATTAATTTAATTGTGAAAAGATTTGAAAAACTTTTTCAATAGGATCGGGCCGAAACCCTAATAGGCTCAGCCCATTTCCCTATGCCAGCCCAGTCCAACCCAGCTGAAGCCCATAAGCTATGAAACCCTTGATTGTGGATCGTTGGATCTGGATCGAGTGGTTGATTTAGCTCGAGAAACCTAGCGCAAATGGACCATCAGATCGTGATCAAGTGACCAAGATTGAGTAGGCTTTATGAGAAACCTAGTGCATCGCGGCCGTTGGATCTCCGTGTGCCATCTGGATTGATCTACATTGCTGTGCATCACATCCGTTGATCATGACACGTGGACGGCTGGTAGTCATCGTCTCCGAAGACCATGTTCGCCATGGACTTGAGTCTGTGCCATGCTCGTCCCGGTCATCTCATGCTTTAATAAGGAAATCACCGGCTGTGCAATGATTCGAGCAACCAAAAACCCTACGCAATTGCAAAAATTGGATCATCGTTTCGCCATATTTAGTCGATTCCGTTGGAAAACCGCCGTTGGGCAAAAGCATTGATTCGCTATTGTTAGTGCATCTCAGGGCTCGTTGACTTCGTCTTAACGAGATCGACTTCATGCACACCTTGGTTTCACTGGAGAGCCGTTGATTCGCCATCGCGCCATGGTGCTGAACTTGTCGCCGTTAAGCCGTCATCGCCTACGTTCCAGAGCCCCAAAAGAGAAACCAAGCACGTCACCACGTGGGTGACATCAAGATCTTGCCATAGATGCTCTCGCCATCGACGTGGATAGGTCCGGTGATTGACACGTGGATGCCACGTTGGATGTTGAGTCACCTCTGCGTCGGATCTGGTTGCTGAGGTGTCATCCCGATCAGTGCTGGCGTGTGCAGTTTGGTTAGTAGTGTTTGGGCTCGCATGTCAGTGATCGAGTCAGGTGAACCCGGTCCACCATGGGCGTGATGAGATCTATGGACTCGGTCCATGGACTATGGGGCCACATTTCAGTGCTAAGATTTACTGAATTTTTTTTATTACTTACATCAGCAATGATATCATAATTTAGCTAAAAAATAATTCAGGAAATTTTATTTTTCTATTTTCTTTATTTTTCAATCTTTCAAGAGCTCGTTCTTTCTCACACGAGCTCCGATTAAGGTGATTCAAATTTCTAAAATTTATAAAATTCAAATCTATTTAATAGTGAATTTTATTCAATTTTTAGAGTTTATTTTCTTTCTATTTTTATTTATTTGATGTTCATCTCGGTTTACGTAGAAGTCGAAGTGCTAGGAGCATTCGAGGGTGAAGAGTTGATTCAAGAGCAAGGTCTATAGCAAGAACAAGAGCTTTTCAAGGTAAGTTGTGGTTTGATTACGTTGAACCCAGTTTTACAAATACTATATTGTTTTAAATTACTGCATGATATAATATGCTTAGAACTATTTTTAAATAGTTTGGGATCTAGTTATTCTATCCGATTGGATTATACCAACCTTGTCATTTGTATGCCATAATTATTTATCACTCTAAGATGATTAATTATTAGTTGGTTGCTAATAAATACCAACGTGGGTTGGTTAGATCATGAATAATGTGATTAGCTATGCAACGGGTTATTGACATTATTTTAAAAGTGTAAATTCAATTTGACTAATGGAATATGGAACATGTTTATGAAAAGGTGTATCTTGTGTTGTCACACATTGATGTTGAGTGGTCAATGGCATATTGTTTTATGAGTGAATGTGAGGTGGTTTTTATGAGTGAATCGTTGAAAGTCTTGCCTCGATCAATTAAGGACTTAACCTTACAAGCCATTGAACTGGATTAATCATGCAACCGTATGTCTGGAATGGGATGGACCTAACTAAGTAAATTACTGAGTCTTGACATTTGATGCTTCGAAGGATAACTAAACTGAGTGTGCAGTTACAATGAATTTGTGTGTGCTGTGCAGTGGCCTCACATCTCTCCAACGGTATGTCCCTTCTATTCTTTTGTTCTGAGTGAGGAAACAAATAGTGAGTTCAAACTCATCGAGAGGGTTAGTGTTATGATATAATTTTTGAAAGGTTTTATTGTGACCTCTTGGCCGAATGCTAAAGGAAGCGTAAAAATAGAGGCAAAATGATATTGGTTATGTCATGTGGGTAAAGTGCGTAACCTCTGCAAAGTGTAAATCTATTTGGATAGCTGTGTCTCTGGTTATGGGCAATGTTCAACAATTTCAGTCAAGGGTTAGATTTTAGAAAATGAAAACTTGGGAAGGGAAGTTGCGTACCAATGGAATTGTTGAATATGGCTTAGAGCTGTGTGCCAAGTTTATTCTTGAGAAATACTTGAAAGTTATTTATTTATTGTTATTTGTTTTACTATCTTTTCAAACTATTTACTTGTTTCAATTGTAAATACTGCTTTACTGTAAAATAACTTTATCAGCCATTCATTTGTAATAAGCTATATATATAGTTATATTAGAATTGCATTCTATGCATAACTTGTTGAGTGCTTTAAGTACACACCCTTGCTATAACAAAATCATCAGTTAAATATGAATCTATACCAGCTTTTGAGGAGTATCAGGAGGAGGCGAACATTTAGGGTGCGGGTCTTGTCAGGTGCATGTGGCATACTAAATGGTTTATCTAAATTTTCTATTTCGCTGCAAGTCTATCTAATATAGTTTAAACCCTACGTGGTATAGTCATGTAAAATCAACCATAGGGTCAGTCAATCGGTTCATCTATGTTGACACTGTGTGCACTAGCGTGATTCTCGACTAATGTGGTCCGAATTTGCATATTCGGATCCCGACATCGGCTTCTGCGGTAAGGGAGCAAAAGAGCACAGTGAAGGAGCTAGATTTGTAATTCATCTTGGGAGGAGACTAGATTTTTTTTAAAAAAAAGAGACAAGGGGGCTAGATAAGTCATCACTTCACTCATGGATGCTACATAGAGGTGGGAGTTGGGCCAGCACAGCATAGCCCAACGAGTTTTGGGTCGCGGCGTGTTGTGCCTATCCAGCACGGTCACCTCACCGTGTCGTGTAGTGATGGTCTTGCTCATCTTCAACGAGGCCTAGGCACTGCTCAGAGCACACCGTGCCATCTTATGCCTTGTCTTGTTGGACGTGTAGAGTCATGAATGTTGTTGTCATTTATCCATCTCCACAGACGGCAACAAATACGAGAAGCGAGCGTCGACCGCTAGTGACGATCTGATACACATAAAAAGAACTAAATTTTATTTATTTATTGGGGTACAGATACAAAGTTATTGCTTTATTAAAAACCTTATGCACTAGAGTGGGGTTCTCTTGGACAGGAAAAAAGTACAGTAATAATATGCATACATACTAGCTACTCCTCAATATCGAGATTGTTTATACGCTCCAGGTCAGCGTACACCTGATGTGGTGGCATCGATGGCCATGTGAGGCAAGCGGGAAGATGGCCGTGCATGACGTTGTGGACGCACTCAGCGAGTGGCACGGTAGAGCATTGTCTTGGTGCGCACGCTTAGTATCTATCGGACCCGGAAAAACACTTTCGAAATCCTCTGTGTATCCTGTACTAGTCTAGGAAAAGCTAGTACACATAGCAAAAATGTTACCACAACATATCCAACGTATTTTATTAATAATCAAAGTTTATAATAATTATGACATGCAGGCCAAATAAAAGATTACAGCGGAAACAGAATAAAACCAGTAGTAGAACCCAATAGATTCGCCACAGGCAATCAACTGGGGCAGCGGCCTAGTTATCTTGGTCCTCACCATCGTAGAGATACTCCTCTAAAAAGATAAAATAAACAAGGATAAGTACAAAAGTACTCCGCAAGTCACACAGTAAATGCAGTATCAATGAAGGGTCACAAAGGAAGGCATAATATGGTTTATTTGAGCATAAAGCAATATTTCAAATACAACAATTAATTTTCAATGCGTAATTGATATAGTAAAAACAGAGTTTTTAATCCAATTTTTAACACGGGCTCCAACCCGGAGTTTCATCCCAAATTTTCCCATGTGGACTCTCTCCACATATAAACCACTTTTCTGAAAACATTTTGAAATCCAAAATCTAGTCCGTGAAAGGCTTGTTCGGCATGCCCATAACCGCGAGCGCGGCTAATCAATTAGTTTTACACTCTACAAAGGTTATACAATTTTACCCACAAAACATGTGACGAATACCCATACCAGGGGTACCCCACAGCAAAGTATACATCTATTTCAAGATCGCATCCTCAAAGGACCACCCGCCTTTATTACTTCGACCGAACATCGGATGGGGCGCTCCCGCCAGCCCCGACCGATCCGAGGCCGACGCCTCCGCAGGCTCCTGCTCCGACCCGTCCCCGCATCAAATGCCTTCGCTGGCTCTAACCAGGGCTCCGACCAAAGTCCCCGCGAGCCTTAGCCCCGCGGTCTCTGCCACGTCGGCGGCTTTGCACCGAAGGGTCACCGCCGCCGGACATAACGGCCATATTAGGCGATGGATCCTTCCCAAGGCAACCAATGGGCGGCTTCAGCTAAAGCACCCGTCTTTTCAAGACGTCGAGATCAACGACAGGCGCCGGAGGGCGTGTCGTGCCCTTTGAAAAAAGCGCCGCCCGTTGTGTCTACCAACCCCGTAAGGGATATGCAGAAGCCTGTCAGTCATCATGACCGAAGACCAGGACGCCCGGACGAAGAGCCTGCCAGTCATCATGACCGAAGACCAGGACGCCCGGACGTAGCATACCCCTACCTCTTTTTCAAATCCTCATGTAACCTGCCCCCTCCGACTATATAAAGGGAGGCAGGGTCCCCGGCGAACCCCGGTTTTCATATCCTGTCTCGCTTGCTCTCCCGATCCGGACGATCGTTCGAGGCTCCCGAGCTCCCTCATTCGGACGAGCGCTAAGGGCCTGTCCTTAGCCCTCGCGTGTAATTCCCCATACTCTGAGCAACGAGATCCACCATCGCAAACTGGAAGTAGGGACGTTCAGCCCGAACCAGTATACATCTGAGGCTTCTTTTGTCTAACCATTCGAGGAGAGGGAGCGCGTGATCCCCTATACTTACAAATTTACTTGCCGGTTATACGAAACACCGACAGTTGGCATGCCAGGTAGGGGCCTCGCGCGTCATCTTCGTGATCTCCGGATTCCCATTTCCCTCCTCGATGGCCTTCTTCACCGACGACGACACGTCTGCGTCAAGGGGCTGGATCCGCTTTGGCTCCCTCAACTTCATCACCGTCCCGGCGGGAGAATTCGTACTCATCCCCGCCACTTCCCAGGCACGAGCACCCGCCTCGAGCCTGGACTCCGTCGCCCACACTCTCGGTGACCTCCGGCTTGGGGACCCTGCGTGGACCCCAAGGTGGGAGTCCGTCTACCGCCACGCTACCTCTAGTAGCGGTCCGTGCAAGCCTGCGCGTATGATGGCATCACCCCCCGCAGGCTCGCACCTCGTGGCTACGGTCGGCCATTTGCCAACCTCCGTCTACGACCTGCTGGAGAGTTCCTCCAGCCTCGACTCCGGCTCAGACGCGGAGCACACCTCCAACGCGTTGTACCCTCGCGAGTACAACATGGTGGGGCAGGACGCCCCGGCCACCACCACCGTCAGCCCGGGAACCGCCGCCCGACGCGCCGAGGCGCGGGAGGAGGAAATCCAATGCGAGCGCACCGAGGCTCTCCAAGCCCGCCGCATGGAGCTCCAGCGGCAACGCGAGCAGCTGGAGGCTCAAGAGGCTGAGCTTGTCAAGCTCCAGGCCGATTTGGAGCAAGGCAAGCCCGGGACTTCACACGCTTTGCCGCCGCAGCGTCGCGCCACACGAGTTCAACGGCGGTGGCGAGGAATCGCCGACGTCAGTACTTCCCTCGCGCCCGGCGAGAATGTCGCCATAGCGGCAATACTACCAGCGGCATTCGAGCCAGAGGACCCAGGGCCAAGGCCACCTACGAGAACCTCCGGGGTGGTAGAGCGTCTTCGCGATCCGGCATGTACTGACCTTCCATCTCCCTCGCTCGGGGCTTCTTCGATCACCCGGCAGCGTTGCCGCCCGGATCGCCGGGGCCGGCGCCGACAGCGCCGCCCGAGCGACCCCAGGCCTCCGCACCCGTCTTGCGAATACGGCGAAAGCCGCAACGTTCAGCGGCAAGTGGGGCGAAGAAGACGAGCAGCAGGGCAATCCGGTCTCGGGCGCGAATACGATGGCGCCTCGACCCCGACGGCGGTGCGGGGGCATGGCGTTTGGCGGGAGATCCGCCTTGCGAACTTCCCGCCAGATTCCGGGCCCCCACCAACATAACCAAGTACACTGGGGCCACGAACCCCAGTGTCTGGTTAGAAGACTTCCGGCTCGCATGCCGGGCGGGAGGCGCCGCGGACGATCTCTTCGTCATCCAGTACCTCCCCATCTACCTCGCGGATTCTGCCCGAGCATGGCTCGAGTATTTGCCCGCGAACACCATCAGGAGCTGGCCCGACCTAAAGAGCGTCTTCGTCGGCAACTTCGAGGGCACTTACAAATACAGGAACTCTGGGATCTCAAAAGTAGCAAGGCCATGGGAGTCTCTCCGGGATTATATCCGGCGATTCTCCCAACAATGCAACGAGCTCCCCGACATCAGCGACGCCGATGTTGTCGGGGCATTCATCTACGGCACCTCGTCGAAAGCCCTAGTGCACAAGCTGGGCTGTGCCAAGCCCAGGACCACCAAGGAGCTCCTCGACATTGCCACCAACCACGCCTCCGGCGAGGAGGCTGTTGGGGCTATCTTTGATAAGGGGAAGGCCAAGCGAGAGGCCGCCCCCGACGCCGGTGCTACCTCTGACCGCTACGACAAGAAGAAACGGAAGGGGAAGCAGGGCCGCGAGGGCCCTGTGGTCGCGGCAACCGACCGCCCTGCCAAGCAGCAGGCGCGTCAGGACCCCGACCACTTCGAAAAACTGATGGACAGCCCATGTCCGCATCATGGGTACCCCGTCAAACACAAGTACAGGGACTGCGAAACCCTGAAGCGTTTCATCTCCGGAACCTCCGCACGGGGTAAAGGGAAGAAGCGCGACTCGGCACCAGATGCCGAGCCCAAGGAGGCGGCCGAAGAGTTCCCGGAACCTGATGGCTGCCTCATGATCTTTGGCGGACCGCCGAGCTACGCCGACAAACGTCAGCAAAAGCTTGCCTTCCGCGAAGTTCACACAGCGGCTCCCGCTGTGCCCAAGTATCTTCGGTGGTCGGAGTCACCGATCACCTTCGACCGGACTGATCACCCCGATCACGTCCCGCACTCGGGGAGATATCCTCTGGTCGTGGCCCCCATTGTGGGGACGAAGCGCCTCTCTAAGGTGCTCATGGATGGCGGCAGCAGTCTCAACATCCTGTATGTTGAGACCTTCGATGCCCTGGGAATCCCTCGCCCAAGTCTCCGACCGAGCAAGGCGCCTTTCCACGGCATCGTCCCTGGTCTGCAAGCCCATCCGCTCGGGCAGATCGATCTGCCCGTAACCTTCGGGAACCAGGCTAACTTCCGCACCGAGACCCTCACCTTCGAGGTCGTGGGGTTCCCTGGCTCCTATCACGCCATAATGGGGAGGCCGTGTTACGCTAAGTTCATGGCGATCCCCAACTATACTTACCTCAAGCTGAAGATGCCGGGGCCGCGGGGAGTCATCACCGTGGCCGTATCCTTTCAGCTCGCTTACAACTGCAAGAAAAGCAGTTGCGAGTTGGCGTCGGCGATCATCGCGTCCGCCGAGCTCGAGAATCTACGGAAGGAGACCTCGGAGTCCGCCCCCGACTCCAGTAAGTCGGGGCCCGGATCCTTCAAATCCGCCGAGGATATGAAGGAGGTCGCGATCGATCCCGAAGATCCGACCAAGACCGTGCGCGTCGGAGCCACGCTCCCTGCCAAATAGGAAGGCGCGCTCGTCGACTTCCTCCGCGCCAATCGGGACGTCTTTGCATGGAAACCCTCTGACATGCCAGGCATCCCGCGGGAAGTCGCCGAGCACTCCTTGAATATTCGGCCCGGCTCAAGGCCGGTCGTCCAGCGCTTGCACCGCTTCGACGAAGAAAGGCGCAAGATCATTGGCGAGCAAATCGCCAAGCTCTTGGTGGCAGGGTTCATAAAAGAGGTCCGCCACCCCGAATGGCTGGCCAACCCTGTGCTAGTAAAAAAGAAGTTTGGGCAATGGAGAATGTGTGTTGATTACACGAGCCTCAACAAGGCATGTCCCAAGGACCCTTTTCCATTGCCCCGCATCGACCAAGTTGTCGACTCCACGGCGGGGTGTGAATCCCTGTCTTTCCTGGACGCCTACTTGGGCTACCACCAGATAGCAATGAAAGAGTCCGACCAACTCGCGACCTCATTCATCACTCCGTTCGGCTCGTTCTGTTACGTAACGATGCCGTTCGGTCTGAAAAACGTGGGTGCTACATACCAGCGGTATATGCAAAAGTGTTTTGACGACCAGATCGGGTGTAACATCGAGGCGTACGTTGACGATATTATCGTCAAGACTAAGAAGGTCGGCGATCTTGTCGCCGACTTAGAGGAAACTTTTGCGAACCTCCGAAGGTTTTGCATCAGGCTCAACCCCGAAAAATGTGTTTTTGGGGTCGCCAAGGGAAAACCGCTCGGCTTCATCGTCTTCGAGCGCGGCATCGAAGCTAATCGGGAGAAGATCACCGCGATCATGAAGATGGCTCCGATCAGCAACCTCAAGGGGGTCCAAAAGCTGACGAGATGCCTTGCGGCCTTGAGCCGTTTCGTCTCCCGCCTCGGTGAGCGCGGAATGCCGCTTTACAAGTTGCTCAAGAAGTCCGACCACTTCATCTGGACGCAGGAAGCGCAGGAAGCCCTCGATCGATTGAAGGCATTCTTAACCACACCCCCGGTGTTGGTCGCCCCAACGCCAGAAGAGTCGCTCCTCTACATCGCCGCCACAACTCAAGTTGTTAGCGCGGCGCTCGTTGTGGAGCGAACCGAAGAAGGCCGCGTACTCAAGGTGCAGCGGCCAGTGTACTTCATCAGCGAAGTACTCTCCAAGTCCAAGGCTCGGTATCCTCAGGTGCAGAAGCTGCTCTACGCAGTGCTCATCGCCAAGAGGAAACTAGTCCACTACTTCGACCGGCATCCGATCTCCATGGAAACTTCCATGCCGCTCGGCGAGATCATTCGCAGCCGCGACGCTTCCGGAAGAATAGCCAAATGGGCTCTCGAGCTCAACGGCCACGACATATCGTACGTCCCTCAGACGGCCATCAAGTCGCAGGCCCTGGCCGACTTCGTCGCCGAATGGACCGAAGCTCAAGCGCCACCCACGCCCGAAGACCCCGAGTACTGGACGATGTACTTCGACGGGTCCTACACCAAGAACGGAGCAGGCGCCGGAATCGTCCTCATCTCTCCGCTTGGAAACAAGCTCCAGTACGCGATTCGGCTACATTTCGACGCCACCAACAACGTCGCCAAGTACGAAGCGCTCGTCAACGGCCTCCGGATCACTGCCGACCTCGGCGCGCGTCGGCTCTACATACACGGCGACTCCAAGCTTGTCGTCGACCAAGTCATGAAGGCGTCCGAGCCTCGTGACGATCGTATGGCGGCATACTACCGAGAGGTACGCAGATTGGAGGAAAGGTTCAAGGGTTTCGAACTTCACCATAGCTACCATCGCTACAATGGGGAGGCCGATTACCTGGCCAATCTGGCTTCCAGTCGGGGACCAGTCCCGTCGTGGATCTTCGTCTCCGACCTCTATAAGCCCTTCGTTCGGCCGGATTCTCCCTCCGAGCATCCGGCCGACCCTCGGCATGCGCCCACTCCGACTGCCGGGCGTCCGAAGCCGGAGCCTTCTGAATCAATTCACGGCGTGCTGGTCGCCGACTCTGACTGGAGGAAACCCTTCATCGACCGACTGACCGACGGATCGCTTCCCGCCGATCCCACCGAGGCCCGGCGCCTCGCTCGGCGGGCGAAATCCTTTGTTCTGGTCGGGGAAGATCTCTACAAGAGAAGCCCCTCCGGGGTCCTCCAGAAGTGCATCCTGGCGAACCAAGGGAAGCAGCTGCTGCTAGACATCCACGCCGGAGTCTGCGGACACCACGCCGCCCCACGATCCCTCGTGGGCAAAGCCTTTCGCCAAGGTTTTTACTGGCCAACGGCGATGGCCGATGCTGAGCAGATTGTTCGCACCTGCGAAGGGTGCCAATTCTTCGCTCGACAGACGCATCTCCCCGCGCAAGCCCTGCAGACGATCCCTATTACGTGGCCGTTCGCTGTTTGGGGACTTGATCTGGTCGGTCCCTTTAAGAAGGCGCCCGGGGGCTTGACGCACCTGCTCGTCGCAGTGGACAAGTTCACCAAGTGGATAGAAGCTAAGCCGGTCGCCACCATCACTTCTGTCCAGGCGGCCAACTTTTTTCGCGACATCGTCTATCGGTTTGGAGTCCCGAACTCCATCATCACCGATAATGGGATGCAGTTCACGGGGAAAGAATTCCTCGAGTTCTGCGACGACTTCAACATCCGCGTCGATTGGGCAGCTGTGGCCCATCCGCGGACTAACGGCCAGGTCGAGCGCGCCAACGGCATGATCCTCCAAGGGCTAAAACCACGGATCTTCGATCGACTGAAGAAATTTGCGGGACGATGGGCAGCCGAGTTGCCCTCCGTCCTTTGGAGCCTGCGGACCACGCCGACCCGATCGACCGGGTTCACGCCATTTTTTCTGGTATTCGGCGCAGAAGCCGTTTTGCCTACTGACCTGGATTACGGCGCACCACGACTACAAGCTTTCGACGAGGCGCGGGGGCTCGACGCGCAACAAGACGCCATCGACCAGCTTGACGAGGCGCGCGATGTGGCCGTTTTGCGATCGGCCAAGTATCAGCAGACGCTGCGGCGTTACCATGATCGACAGGTCCGCGGACGGTCCTTCAACATTGGCGACCTGGTCTTGCGCCAGGTCCAGTCCAACGTCGGCAGGCACAAGCTGTCCCCTCCATGGGAAGGACCCTTCACCATCGTGGAAGTCCTCCGACCCGGTACCTTTCGACTCAAAGACGCCGACGGCAACGTTGTACCCAACGCGTGGAATATCGAAAAGTTAAGGCGATTTTATCCCTAAAGCTTCATCCTTATTCCTGCGACTTTGGCAAAACCTCCAGGCCCGAAGCGCAACGTACTGATCACACCCTGATCGTCGTGCGTCGCTCAGAGGATTACCTATCCGCATGGCCATCTGAGATCGCGCACCAACCGAACATCGTGACCTACCTTAATGGTAACTCGTTTTGCCGAGAGCGCTATGGCCCACGCCCCAGCGGTTACGGTCTCGAAGTAGCGCTTCACGGTGAAAAGAGATGACCATACGGGGCGGTCCTTTATCGGTTTGGAGCACGTCCCCGGGCCGGCGGTTTCATCGCGATCTTCGCGTTTCCTTCAAAGTATCAGCGCCCTGGCCCTACGCCCGCATAACCTTGGAGGATTCCTAAAGGCTACGGTCATCCAATGAAGCGCTCGTCACGAAGGAGAGAATGTGCAATATAAGGCAAAATCCCCAAAAGCTGCAGTATGCAGTGTGCATATATTACAAAAAAGGGAGAGAAGAAGAAAAAGGGGGAGGACGCCTGGGCCGTCTCTAGGCTACGATCAGGCGTCGCCCTCGGCGGTGTCGTCATCGGAGCTGTCGCTGCTCCCGAAGACGTCACCCAGCCCGGCCACCTTCTCCGCCGCCGGCCGCACCCTGGCCCGCGCTTGGTCCGCGTCCCCCTCAATCCCGGCAACGGTTGCAATCGGGTCGAAGGACGCGTCGCGGCTGGCGCAGCAGGCCAGTACGTATTCCGCCGCGGCTGCGGAGGCAGCCCGACCCTCGCGAGCAGAACGCTCACGCAGGGCGCGGGGCAAGTCGGAAAGGGCGTCGGCCGCCTGGTTAAGGCGGAAGGCGTACCCCGCCGGAGTAAGCTCTAGAGGCTCCGGCAGCCTCACCCCTAGAGACTCCAGGCTCCTGCCCATGTTCTCGAAGGCTGGGCGGAGCAGGGAAAGGAGGCCCTTCCGCGAGGCTAGCTGCTCCGCATACATCGAGCTGAGGTCCTCCACGGCGGCCTCAACCCGGGCCCGCTGCGACGACGCGTCTTCGCGCGCCGTGGCGAGCTCCTCCTCGAGGGCGGCGACCCGAGCCCATTCCGCCACCACCTCCTCGCGCTCTTGTGCCAGTTCCTCCTCGGCGATCCGGGTCCGCGCTTGCTGAGCAAGCACTTCCGCCCGGCGACGATCGTTGCAAACAAGGACGCTAAGGAAGGCCCACCGCGTCGGACGGCCGTCATCTTGGTCGCCGCGCCTTCGTCGTAGAAGCGGAGGCATCCACCCCTCCCACTGAGGTGGCCGGCGCAGGCACAGCAGATGGTTCGCAAGAACCAGAGCCAGTAGCGCTGGTCAAAACACCAAACAGTTCAACATTCGCAACAAGAGGAAAACCGAAGCCATTGCCAAGACGAACAAAGAAGACTCACTCCGAACGAGGATTCCGGATGCGGAAGATCGATGACGGCAATACGAGCCCTCCCCTTCTCGCACGCATCAACGACGGATCGGCAACACGGGATCTCTTGGGGCCCGACCCTAGAGGGTCCGCCGCTGCCTTCCGCTTGCCGGCCCTACGATCATCGTCGCCACTTGCCATCAACGCCCCTGCCCTCTGATCCCTCTCCTCTTCTCTCGACAAAGGGCAAAAGCAGAATAGGAAGGCGGAGGGGGCGAACTGCGCATAGTAGCTCTTCCCCCTCGCACCATATTTATAGGTCAGCGGAAGCGATCGAAGTGGAATCGTCCCGGCGACGCGCAGACGGGCATTGATCGCGTCCCCGCGACGGGGCGTGCCATCCCACGCCGCCTCGCATTAAAATGCAATGTGACGGTTAGGCGAAGGACGCCGTGTGCCCGGCCAGAAGCGCAGCGGCGACCGCCGATTTCCACTCCGGCTCAGGTTGACTGCGTTGGCGGTCGGAGCGAAGCGACACGTATGGGCCGCGGTGGCCCCGAGCGGATCGGGGGCCCGATAGCTGAAGCCGCCCCGACGGAAGGCTAAGTATCTACCGAAGCGCATGCTGGCCGGACATACATCGACCGATCGCTCGCCGATCACAGCCTCGCGCATCCCGTCGCAAATGCCACGACAAGCCGCCGGTAAGACGTGTCGCCCCCGATCATTTCGTTTCACATTTAAACTCCCACGCCGCGATAAATACTTGCGGGGGCGTCGAGTATCGCTCCGCGGCACGCCCGCGACCCTAAATCTCGCCTCGGGTCGGTTCAAACCGACCAAGCAGTATTTAAAAGCCCACCGAGCCGTAATGGCCTCAAGGTGGCGAGAAGGGCTTGAATGCCTCACGAATAAAACCTGGTTGCGGGCTCTAAAGGCAAAAGGATCCACCAAGTGGATCCCTAGCCAACCCCAGTAGATAAATGAGCGAGGGGCAAGTTCAAGGCGAACCCTCGGAGGGTCATTAGTTGGGTTGGCGAATGACCCAATCGCCTTAGCTCGTGTCCGAGACCATGCTTCAAGCTCTCCTTGAGCCCCGAAAAGGTGCAGCCACCGCGCCCGAGCTCTGACGGCTCGGGTGCAGCACGGATCGAGTAAAGAAAGGTTTTTTATGGGTCGCCCCCAGCGGGTCGGACACCCGACGCAGGGATCGTTCGCTCGGAGATCGCTTGATCTCCAGGGCCCACTCGGATAACTCGTTAGTAGCTCCACGAGCACGATGATCGGCCGACGTAGGCAAACACGCGTCCGCTCACCCCCTCCAGGTCCCACACCTGCGGACGGGGCGTACACGTGGGACCGACAGCGGCCTTTCTTCCCGGAGACTTCCTCGCCCGACGAGGACTCGGGAAGGATACCCCTTGCCTAGCTGCGGCGTTAAACCAGCCCGACTAACTCGCCCAGCTAAGGCGTAAAAATAGCACTTGGGAATCGGAACCTCTCGCGAAGGCATCCGGACCTCCCTGCCGACCACGGCCGCGTCTTGCTACGACGTTAAAAAAGCACTCGGGAACCGGAACCTCCCGTGAAGGCATCCGGACCTCCCTACTGACCACGACCGCGTCTAGCTACGACGTTAAAAACAGCACTCGGGGACCAGAACCTCTCGCGAAGGCATCTGTACCTCCCTGCCGGGCACGGCCGTCTAGCTTCGACGAGAAGCAAGCGACCTGCGTAAGGCACTCACGCCAACCGACACGATCTCGCATCAGGGCCCTCCGACTGGGTGGGTCGGATTCGTTTATCCTGAGTAACCCCCCGACCAGCTCTCCAACCTGCTCAGGGGCTCGGGGGCTACACCCACCGGGTGCGCTCGTGCGCACCCGGCCGATGCGGCCGACCGAGCCAGTCGGACCTCGACATCCAGGCCTGCACTTCAATCCACTCGGAGGCTCGGGATTGACCAAGCCTGTGCACTCTGCTCAGCCGGATCCGTCACCGACCGATATAACCCCTCGAGCAGTTCTCCGACCTGCTCGGGGGCTTGGGGGCAACACCCACCGGGTGCGCTCGCGCGCACCCAGTCGAAACCAACCAACCGGGTTGGTCGGACTCGGCCGAGCAGGATAGCCATCTCCAGGAAGGCCTGCTACTTCGTTATGCGGCGTCGCGAAAGGTCCCTCTAGGAACGCTCGCGTTTCAGGACGGCCCCGGGGGCTACTGACGAATACCCATACCAGGGATACCCCACAGCAAAGTATACATCTATTTCAAGATCTCATCCTCAAAGGACCACCCGCCTTTATTACTCCGGCCGAACATCGGATGGGGCGCTCCCGCCAGCCCCGACCGACCCGAGGCCGACGCCTCCAGCAGCTCTGCTCGACCGTCCCGCATCAAATGCCTCCGCTGGCTCTAACCAGGGCTCCGACCAAAGTCCCCGCGAGCCTTAGCCCCGCGGTCTCTACCACGTCAGCAGTTTGCACCGAGCGGGTCACCCGCCGCACGGACATAACGGCCATATTGGGGCAGATGGATCCTTCCCAAGGCAACCAGCGGGCGGCTTCAGCTAAAGCACCCGTCTTTTCAAGACGTCAGCATCTGACAGACGCTCAGAGGGCAGGTGCGTGCCCTCTGAAAAAAGCGCCGCCCGTTGTGTCTACCAACCCCGTAAGGGATATGCAGAAGCCTGTCAGTCATCATGACCGAAGACCAGGACGCCCGGACGAAGAGCCTGCCAGTCATCATGACCGAAGACCAGGACGCCCGGACGTAGCATACCCCTACCTCTTTTTTCAAATCCTCATGTAACCTGCCCCCTCCGACTATATAAAGGGAGGCAGGGTCCCCGGCAACGGGCGAACCCCCCGGTTTTCATATCCTGTCTCGCTTGCTCTCCCGATCCGGACGATCGTTCGAGGCTCCCGAGCTCCCTCATTCGGATGAGCGCTAAGGGCCTGTCCTTAGCCCTCGCGTGTAATTCCCCATACTCTGAGCAACGAGATCCACCACCGCAAACTGGAAGTAGGGACGTTCAGCCCGAACCAATATACATCTGAGGCTTCTTTTGTCTAACCATTCGAGGAGAGGGAGCGCGTGATCCCCTATACTTACAAATTTACTTACCGGTTATACGAAACACCGACAACATGATTATCCCCTTTTGCTTAAATACACACTTCTTTCGATGTGTCGGCAGAGAAAATCATGATAAGGCCCCTATAGAACTCCATCCACGTAGTCATGCCCGCTAAGATTCCACCGTCGGAAGGGTTAAAACCGCCCAGTCCAGAAGCCCCCTCTTGCGTCGAGTGGCAGCCTTACACCCACTGCCACTTTCAACCTAATGGCACGACTGTCCATGGTATGTCGCAATGCGGATAGTCAGGTTCGTCCCATTCCAGACTAGTGATAGTACGGTAAGGCTTTACATTCAGCGTAACACAGACCGGTCCTTAATTGACTGGCAAACTTTCACAACTCTTGTGCCTTACGCACCCACCAGTCAACCATTCTCGCCCGGTCTAAATCACATTTTCACTTTCTTTTGAATAACATCATCTTTCATAACATCCTATGGTGCACCGACACCAAGGAATAACTTTATTTAACACAAATTTTGTTTTGGCATAAATCCCCAAAAAGTCATAGATTCATGTCTAAGCATGTCTAAACCATTTACTATAGCACTAGTTAATACTACAATAATGTATCAACCAGTGATATTTTGCTCTAAGATGACAAGGTATGAATATTTCAAAGTCAATTGAGGTCGTAACAATTGGGAGTAACTAATCATTTAAAACTGGGATTTAAATTACACTGATAAAACTATGCATGCAATAATTTAAATCAAAATATAATTTTAAAATCTGGGATCAACATGTTCAAGGATGTGTAACTTGCCTTAGTCGTAGAGTTGAAGTTCGGGATTGTCGATGGCGAATCGTTCTAACTCTTCAAAATCTATACGCGAAAAACAACCAATTTCAAATAAAATCCAAATAAATTCAATAAAATAACAAACTAGCATAAATAAATAATTTGAGATTTAGATAAATTTAGAAAGAAAAACGGAGCCAACCGGACTTCACATGGGCGAAAACGGGCACCGGGAAGATTTATAATCGTGTGAGATAATAAAGAAATGAGTTTTGAATTTTTAAAATTTCTTTTCCAAATAACATTTTCAAGTTTTTGGATTCAAAATTTGAATTTTTTTCTAAATTTTTCCCTCTATTTTTTTCTTTTTTTCTCTCTCTTTTCTTTTCTTTTCCTCTCTTTTTTTTTCTTCCTTTCCTGGCTGTTCGCTGGGCTGTTCGCTGCTCTCTGTCCAGCCGACTGGAGGGGTGGAGGGGGGCGCACGGTGCCCCGCCGGCCGGTACTGCCGGTGGCGGCCAGAGGCGACGAGATGACCGGAAAAGCGCGACGCGACGATGATTCTTACCTCGCAAAAAACGATGAAATGGGGATGAAATGGCTCGGGAGAAATTGCAAAATGGGTTGCTCCCGTCGAGAGGCACCCGATGCACCTTTTATAGGGTGGGAGGAGGTTCGAGGAGAGAGCAATTACGGCGAGAACGACGGTGGCAAAAAGGAAGTTTTTCGCGAAATTTTAGGCAAAACGAGGGGAATTTGATGGGGAAAATTGCTTTGGAGGGTTGAGGAGACGACGGGGATTGATTTTCCCAAGTTTTTGGAAAGAAATGCTGCGGAAATCACGAGTATTTAAAGCTCCAAGACCAATTTCCATGGAGGAGAGAGAGAGAAACGTGTTCTGGCTTTCTTGAACCAAGGTTGAAGAAGGTTCTGAAAGTGGGCCCTATTTTCGGATTTTTCTTGAGCTATGGGAAAAGCGTGACGGTAAAAATAGTAGAAAGGTTCTAAAAATCCTAAAAAAAAATTCTCAAAAATACTTTAGAATATTTGAAACACAATAAAAGTTTTTGGAATTTTTCAATTTTATATTTTTCGCAGAAATTCTTTTTATTAAAACTGAAATTACAACAAAAAGATTTTATAAAATCAACAAGGTTCCAAATAAATTCTAGATTAAATAAGTTAAATGAAGAAGCAATTTTTTGGATGTCACAACATCAATGTGCCTATATTCTATATTCTCCACCTTTTAGCATCTCCATTGCCTCCCCTTTCTATGCATACGAGGACCGCAACAGTGTCGGCTGCAGGACGAGCCACATCGTACCGTAGTATCGTGGTAGGGCACCCTACCATGTGCCGACATGCCATGCCGCATGCCGTGCCTTCTTCAAGCTAGTCTGTTTCGTATTGTGCTGGCCCAAGCACGGCCCTTGCAGGCGTACCATGCCGAGCATTTTGCCTGCCTGCAAAGTCCAACACGGTCCTATCATTCATGTTGTGCCATGCCTTTCGTGCCACGAATAGATCAAAAAAGCCCATCCTAGTGCCAAGATGTACAATGTAATGTGAATAGTGACCAGTGGAAGAGTTCTGCTCGATCGCGACGTGTTAAGAACTTCAAAATACTCGTTCTCCAGCTGAGTGCTAATTTCAGGTTACGACTTAATTTATGCTGGGATCAATTAGTTAAGTATACCACTAATCAACTTGTTGGGCTAGCTGATCATGCATGATTTCTTTACTTTAGGTAAGCATCAGCATCTGAAAAGTTTAAGATATGATTAATTAAGGTCGTAGCAGCTTGAGTGTTAGTACAAGCAATTAAATGATTGGCTGTTCAGTCGGCCAAGGCCGTCCTGTAATGCATAGCCGCTAGCATATGGTTGACCAGGAGGCCATCGGAATACGTATCGATGTCAAAAGATAGAGAAACTTCCCACGCAAAAAAAAAAAAAAAAGGTGTGGAGAAAATTAATTGTATTTACTAGTGGGGGTGACATGATTAGCTATAGATACGTATACTTGATTAAACAATTGATTCATAAGTACTTATACGTATAAATCTACGCATGAGTATCCAAAGGTAGTTCGAAACCCCCGTACCGTAGATAATATACAGGAGCTCCCTTACCTTGTCAAAAGTCGGTTCGGAGTTCAGATTTTGTCGAGACTAGCTAGCAGTCGTAAAGTTCAGTTACTAGCTTAGATATAATTAATGATCTTGCTTCGCTCAAACACGAGAGATCGAAGTAAGAAATGAAGTGTATGATTGGCCCTAGAAATCAGCACTACCAAAGAATCCACACTATATATTTCGAAATAAAAAGATGGAGATGCTTTTATATATTATTTTTTAAAGTTACATAAATATTAAAATATGAATGAAGGTTAAATAATGACTACTTATTATTCACTTAAAATTGGAATAATTGATTATTTATCTTCATTTACGTGTGTCATTTGATTATTTGTCCCGTAATATCCCACTAACATACAGACTCTAAAGCTACATGTCAGTGAGACAAAAGTATCAAATGATCAATTGCACCAACTAAAATGAAGTAAATGATCAATTCTCTCCTTAAATTTGCGTAATATATTGAAAATTTGCGTAACATATTGAAAGGTATGCATAAAAGTAAAACAACTACAATTAAAGACATTGTCTTCCTTCCAAACTCTGTCGTACGTCATGTTGGGACCCAATAAGGCTACCCTTTAATTTGTGATATAGGGGACAAATCTTCCTAAGTTGTGTCTTGAAACAAACTAATTAATTTGAAAAATTGACGATACTTTGAGTTTCACTTGTTCGTGGCACTAACTTAGTTACTTTGCGAGTGGAGTTTGTGGTACTAATTACACACAAATTAAATTAAGATGTTTGCGTCTTCTGTAAGGTCAGCACATAAAACCGGCTGAATGTGTTTATCCTAGTACATATCCCATCTGTATATAGCCAAACCTCCCGATGGTTCTTGTCAGCTTTTCCCAAATCAATGTTAGTACTCACACATAGGGGCACACTTGACTCAGATTCGGTCGAATATCGCTCTTTCTATATTCTAAATCAAATTTTTTTATCGAATTCGGATAGTCTCTGATACAAATACGGCACGGATAATATCGGTCGTGGATTCAAATCCATTATGGAGCGAAATCGATACGGTATCGTATAATTTTTATCGGATATAACGTGAAAATAGATACTGCATAAAGAACACATATAGCACTGATTGATCAACCGTATGAGTTCGAATGCAAGAGAACTATCACTATTTAACTAGTTATTTTATCAAGTAGTCCAACAAAATTGCAAAAGTTCATTCAATTTCAGCGATACACATAGTGAAAAGTTATGAAAGATAGAACAATATATAAATAATATTTCAGCAACATGACCATAACTCCATGTCTCCATAAAAGAGGCAATAAGACAAAATAACAATATTATGATTACATCATACATACTCGCAAAGACTCAACAAAAACACAATCTTGTAGAAGAGTTTGAAGACTAAAGTGGCCAAGGAAGCCTGTCAACATCTCAATGAGACCACGAGTGCATGACTGTGACTACTCGTCCTCGACACAGCCTCAACTATTATCTCATCCTACCAAAACAAAAGGTATACGTTTGTCGGTGTACTTTGCACCGGGGTACCCTCTCCGTCAGAGAAGAAATAGGCCCAAGAAGTGGCTCGCCCGATTTGGCGCCAGGCGGCAATGGGCGAGGAGTCCACGTGGCCTCGGCGAGTAGTGGGCGATCACGTCCTGCTTTCATGGGGTGGCGGCCAGCGTGGCGCCCTAGCGGCAGCCGGGCGAGCATGCCACTGCCGGGCGAGGAGTCCACGTGGCCCCTCGGGAGCAACTGGCGATCATGCTCGCTTTCGTCGGGCGAGCGGCCCAGCGTGGCGTCTTGGCGGCGGCCGGGCGAGGAGCTCACGTGGCCCCTAGCGAGCAACTGGCGATCACGCCGCGCTTTCGCCGGCCGGGCGGCCAGCGTGGCGGCTTTGACGAGTGGGCGGCGTTCGGGCCCCTTGTCGTGCCAATGGCGATCGAAAGAATGGGGAAGACTTACCGAAGTTTCCCTCTCCTGACATCTCGTGTCAGGGTCATTAATTGTGAATGGTTCAGCTTTCAATACGACGACAGCTCATTCTCCTGACGCCTCTTACCAACCCGTCGTAGAGGCGTCTTGTCCCCGGCAGACCGGGCGAGGCCTCTCACCGACATTAAATGAGGTTCAAAGGACAAGGCCACGGAGGCGTGCTTAATAAATGAGTCGTGGGTCGACGTAGAAGCTGGATTGATGGATGTAATTAATGTGTTGTAGATAAGTATAGCGCCATCTTCTCTCCTGCCCAGGCCGTCTGGTCTATATAAGGGCGCCTTGGTTCATGAAGAAGGGGGCTGGTCGGCTAGAGCAGAAAGCGTAGAGAAGTAGACACGGAAGAACACCCTTGTAAACATTTCTCCATTTTCTCAAACAAAGAACCAGCAGGACGTAGGGCTATTACCCACACCGGGGGCCTGAACCTGGGTAAACCGTTGTGTCCACCAGCTTGCTGATTCCCGGAATCCA
Source organism: Guadua angustifolia (assembly GCA_036346375.1). NCBI lineage: Eukaryota > Viridiplantae > Streptophyta > Magnoliopsida > Poales > Poaceae > Guadua > Guadua angustifolia. The sequence continues at coordinate 19,965,596 of CM070518.1, read as the reverse complement.
CCGTCGGGAGACATTAGGGTTTCCAGCCACGAAGATACCCTCTACCGAACCATATTTTCCGTCCAGGGAGTAGACACCCCTTTAGCGGAATCTTGTCAGGCGAAATACGCCGACAACGTTGATATCCTAAGAACAAGAGTGCATGACAAGGATAAAAAATCTAACAAGTTCAATCTGACCATGGAGAACATTGTGTCTCCTGCAGATTCGTTTATTCTCTCATCCATCGTTACAGCACACTCTTGGTCTAAGATATCTAAATCCTCTCGATTTAATTGCCACAGTGCAAGATTGTATAATTGCCACAGCCGCTGAGAAATCAACTCCAAGCCTCCACTAACCCAAACCAAGGTACTGAACTTCTAATTGTACATGTGTTCGCAAATGTTGTTAAGAAATACCAAATCTTCTCTTGAAGGTAAAAACTAGCTAAAGTATTCATGTATCCCAATCCTGCAATGTCTTTTAAAACATTCTGAGCTTGGAAGATATTAAATGCAAACCTCCATTTATGCTTGCAGTCTGTACAAAAAAAAAAACAATTTAACAAGACAAATCCATAGCACAAGTCTCAGTTATATACAGTTTAATCAATTCACAACAAGACATATTTACTTCATTGACATTAATCACTCACGGTTTAGTTGGATATAATCACAATTTAGTTCAATTATTATGGTGAATCAACATTGATGTCCAACTACTGCTGTCTCTGTAGTTTGCACTCATAAAATAAGTACCTATTTTCCTCTTCCCAACAACTATATAAACACTATAGGAGAATGAACAAACCTCTGAAGTCATGTTTGTAGGTGAATCATATGCTTTGGCATTATACTTCATATCTAACTCATCTATCAGCTTTGCAATCTTCTCCTTAGAATCTGAAATTTTGTAGTGACTGTTGCTATTAGTAAAGGAAAAAAAATAGAAATTGTACGACATATGAAATGGATGACATATTTTTACCTCTTATAAATGATATTGTCTAGTCCTTGATATAAATTAGTGCTTCAACCACCTCAGGATCTAATCAACTACAAATTGGATCAACAACACATCCACCCACACTGAATGTCAACTCCGAAGCAACGACTGACACTTGAATAGCTAGCACATCACGAGCTAGTCGTGAAAGAGTGGAAAAAATCCCTTGTTTAGTCCTCCACCATGACAATATATCAAATGGCCCCATCTTCACTTTCAATCCATAAAAAAATTTGGTTCTTTTATGTATATGTCCAATTCAGATTTCTCATTGTGTCTTGTGATGCTCACAGTAGTTTTATACAAGAACTTTTTAATTTCAAGAACACCTAAGTAATCACCAAATGGGTGAAAAGCCACACTATATCCCACAATTGTAGACTTTGCAACTTGAGGTGTGCTAACATGTATGCTTGAAACAATTGATTCACAACAGTCATGAATGCATAAAGTTCAAGATTAGCTCTCTCCTCACCATATATCTTTTTTAGAAAATACTCTACCAACCTTTTCTTATACCTTGGATCAAGAAAGCATGCCACAACAAGTGCTATGTTGGGCTTCTCCCAATACTTGTCATATTTAGCTTGCATTGCTATTGCTAAGGCATGAATAGTTATATTAGAACTGTCACACCATTCTACAATAGCTAACTTAATCTCACAAAATTTCCACCAAAATAGATTCATTGTAGGATATGTAGTACTAGAGAAAAGTAAGGTAGCCTCATAAAGACTCCTCAAACACCTATATAGTGCCATTGCATTATCCCATTCCTCATCTGATAGAGCACACGTTTTGTACTTACTCTCATTCAATTCAAGTGGCCTTTTAAAAGCCTTCATATAGTAAATAGTTTGCTTCGATAACAAAAAATTGGAGTTCCACCTAGTTGAAACATCCAACGGAAGACCCTTATTGATATCTAAGTCACATTTCGATGCACACTTTTGAAAATGCTCCTATTACAATGTTGAATTCTTCACAATTGCAACAAAAGCTCTAATATTCTACACCAAAGATGCAACTGCTTTCAATCCATCTTGAGCAACAAGGTTTAAAATGTGATATAAGCATCTCACATGAAAAACCGTCATATAGACTATGGGAGCTTTCTTGTTTAGTTTTACAACAAGTTCTGCAGCACACTTATCATTAGATGATGCATTGTCCATAATGAGAGCAAAAGGCTTCTTTTCAAGGTTCCAATGCATCACACTCTCAATGAACTATATGGCTAGATTAGTGCCTTTGTGATTGCTTTTAACATGCATGAATTTAGCAATTTTTTTTGAATCTGCCAATTATGATCTATCCAATGCACGGTGACACACATATAACCTTTATTTTGATTTGAGGTCTATATATCCATGATTGCAAAAAAGTGGCATGAAAAGGATTTGAAATGATCATACAACTTTTTTGTTTCCTCATTAAACATTTCTATTATAGCATTTTTAGTAGTTGTGTGACACTTAAATGAAAAACTAGGGTGCTAAGACTTGATGAAGTCAACAAAGTACTCATGTTTAACCATATTAAAGGGATATTCATGCATAACAAGTGCTAAATGCTGCTTTTTAAGACTAGTTTCAGCATCGAATCTATATGTTTGAACATTGGCAGTGCTATCTTCAACCTTTTTCTAGTTTGATTGTTTGCTGTCCTGGAGTTATATAATGGTTTTTTTCAAATGATTTATAAAGCATGATTTATAAACCAAAGATGTAACGTGAAAATTTGAGAAATTTGGTTATATTTTTGGTTTTCATATTTTTTTTAAAAAATAGGTCAGTAGGACCCATCGGCAAATCAATGAGCTGTTATAAACCTTCGATGAATCTGTATTTTTTTAGAAAACCACGGTTAGGACCCGTCAGCGAATCTATGGGCTACTATAAACCTTCGACGAATCTGTGTGTCTTTTTTAGAAATCCGCGGTTGCGACTTGTTAGCGAATCCATGGGTTGCTATAAACCTTCGATGAATACGTATTTTTTTAATTGGAGAGGGACCTAAAGTATTTTTTTTGGGGTCCATTCCGCTAAAAACTACCGGGAGGACCTAAATGTAAATTGCGGAGGGACCTAAACATAATTTTGATATTTTTTGGATCTATTTTATTAAAAAACCACCAAAAGGACCTAAACACAATTTCCAATTTTCCAGAGGGCCTTTCCGTGAGGGGGGTGAGGTGGCACCTCCCATTGCTCTCCAATCCCACCCACTTTAATATATAGTACTAGATAGGAACCCGCGCTACGCCGCGCTATGCCACTCCGCACGAAATTTGGTTCGCTGATCCTCTTCGAAAAAATAAAGCTGGAGGACATACACGTGAATATACGAAACTATAGGGTTCTTTTTGTAAAATTAGTTGTACGACGCTCCGAACAAAATTTGGTTCGCTGGTTCTTCTCTGAAAAATAAAGTTGGAGGACCCATACGCGAATATACGAAACTATAAGGTTTTTTTTAAAACTACCGGTAGAAGGGCTTGGATGTATTTTTTTGTTTCCGCAAAACTACCCACCGGAGGGCCCAACCGTGAATACAATGGCGTACGGCGCGCACGTGAGCGGAAACGATTTCCCATTTTTTTGAGAAAAAACAGACCGAGATGTATTTTCTATTTTTTTGGAGGGTCTTTCGGTGTTTTCTTGGGAAAACCGAACTGGAAAACCGAGGTGGGAAAATAGCCTAGAAGAAAAAGGGCGAAAAATTATTAGAGATGACAACCTTCTTTTGTCGAGTCTAACACTCTACGCGTCCACCGAGTAATAATACATGCTTTAAAAAATATCAGAGATCGAGATGGAAAAGCGAGCTGGGAAAAAAGTTTATACCGGTAGAAGGGACTGGATGTATTTTTTTGTTTCCGCAAAACTACCCACCGGAGGGCCCAACCGTGAATACAACGGTGCACGGCGCGCGCGTGAGCGGGAAATGATTTCCCATTTTTTTGAGAAAAACAGACCGAGATGTATTTTCTATTTTTCTGGAGGGTCTTTCGGTGTTTTCTTGAGAAAAACGGAGCTGAAAAACCGAGGTGGGAAAATAGCATAGAAGAAAAAGGGCGAAAAATTATTAGAGATGACAGCTTTTTTTTGTCGAGTCTAACACTCTACGCGTCCACCGAGCAATAATACATGCTTTAAAAAATATCAGAGATCGAGATGGAAAAGCGAGCTGGGAAAAAAGTCTATACCAGTAGAAGGGACTGGATGTATTTTTTTGTTTCCACAAAACTACCCACCAGAGGGCCCAACCGTGAATACAACGGCGAACGGCGCGCGCGTGAGCGGGAAACGATTTCTCGTTTTTTTGAGAAAAATCAGACCAAGATGTATTTTCTATTTTTTTGGAGGGTCTTCCGGAACGGTGTACGGCGCGCGCAAGCGGGAAACGATTTCCCATTTTTTTGAGAAAAAACAGACCGAGATGTATTTTTTATTTTTTTTGGAGGTACTTTCGGTGTTTTCTTGGGAAAAACCGAGGTGGGAAAATAGCCTAGAAAAAATGGGCAAAAAATTATTAGAGATAACAACCTTCTTTCGTCGAGTCTAACACTCTACGCGTCCACCGAGTAATAATACATGCTTTAAAAAATATCAGAGATTGAGATGGAAAAGCGAGCTGGGAAAAAAGTTTATACCGGCAGAAGGAATGGATGTATTTTTTGTTTCAAAAACCGCCAATCAAGGGCCCAACTGTGAATACAACACAAGACGCAAGGCGTGAGCGAAACGATTTCCCATTTTTTTGAGAAAAAACAGAGCGAGATGTATTTTCTATTTTTTTGGAGGGTCTTTCGGTGTTTTCTTGGGAAAAACCGAGCTGAAAAACCGAGGTGTGAAAATAGCATAGACGAAAAAGGGCGAAAAATTATTAGAGATGACAACCTTCTTTTGTCAAGTCTAACACTCTACGTGTCCACCGAGTAATAATACATGCTTTAAAAAATATCAGAGATCGAGATAGAAAAGCGAGCTGGGGAAAAAGTCTATACCGGTAGAAGAGACTGGATGTATTTTTTTGTTTCCGCAAAACTACCCACCGGAGGGCCCAACCGTGAATACAACGGCGCACGGCGCGCGCGTGAGCGGGAAACGATTTCTCGTTTTTTTGAGAAAAAATAGGGTGAGATATATTTTCTATTTTTGTGGAGGGTCTCTCGGTGTTTTCTTGGGAAAAACCGAACTGGAAAACCGAGGTGGGGAAAAAGTCTAGAGATAGAGATGCACACATATTTCTGGTGGCGAAAATATTTTTTCCGGGAAAAACGGAGAAAGAACCTAGACGTAAGGAGCAAGGGCCTGTTTGTTACGTTTCTAGACCTGTCGTCTGGACGTAATTTTTTATTTTCGCAAAACCACCCACCGGTGAAAAATAGTCTAGAGGAAAAAGAGCGAAAAATTATTAGAGATGACAACCTTCTTTTGTCGAGCCTAATACTCTATGCGTTCACCGAATAATAATACATGTTTCAAAAAATATCAGAGATCGAGATGGAAAATCGAGTTAGGGAAAAAGTCTAGAGATAGAGATGCACACATATTTCTGGTGGCGAAAACATTTTTTCCGGGAAAAACGGAGAAAGAACCTGTTCGCGAATATACACGGGCTACGTTTTTTTTAAAATAACCGGCCGAAAGGACCCAAACGCGATTTCTAATTTTCCTGAAAGGACCTAAACGCGATTTCCAAATTTCCGGAGGGCCTCGCCCAGGCGCCGACACGTGAATGGACCTAGACGTAAATAGCAAGGGCTTGTTTGTTACATTTTTGGACCTGTCCGCTATCCTGAAAAATTAGAAAAGGGCTTGTTCGCGATTTGAACCTAACGTGAGGGCTCTTCCGCAAAACAGCGCGCCAGGGACCCAAACGCGAAGGGAAAAAAATTATCTTCCTCTCACAAAAAATCGCGAAGGACCTATTTATAATCTACAGGGATCTATTCGTAATTTGAAGAAACGGAGGGGCTTTTTCGTGAAATGCCGTCCGGTGACACGTGGACACCCTGCCCTTGCGCGCTTTCTCCCGACTTTAATAGGGTTGATATACATGTGCACCATGTTGTCTCACATTGGGCTTTGTAAGGATATTTCTTGCATCTCGCGCAAAATTCTTTTGTAACTACAACATTTGAATTTGTTTTCATCATAGTATCCTTAGTGTAGTGTCCCCATGCCTTGGAAATGGATTTCTTTTGCCTCTTGCCAGGAGGCTCATTTTTAGTGCCCCTATACCTTGGAGATGGATTTCTTTTGCCTCTTACTAGGAGGCTCATTTTCTCTGGTGATATCACATTCAAATTTAGCTTGAGGTCCTTTGGCTTCAAATGCATGAGCCACTCACACTAGCAATGCATAAAGTTGGTGCAGATAGATTCGTACTAAGTGTGCCAGCAGATGACGTTCCAGTAGTTGCGCACAAATTTGCACTAGCAGTTACCGACTCCATCACAAAGCGAGAACTGGGCTAAACACAAAAAGACACGACCATTAGGATTTACTTAGCAGATTGCTTACTTCAAATAAAAAAACCTCAATCAATAAGTGGAGTTATTAGAGGGATTAGGGAGTAATAATTTCAATCAACCTCAAATAAAACAAAAAAGGTTAAACAAAAAAAGATTGTGAATATGCTCTCTGTAGCCAAACATTCTAGCCTAAAAGGAATATAGCAATGATGTGATTCAAGAAATTTAGCAATTGTCAAAGAAAGAAAACAAATGAAATGCTTGCTCATTAGAAGTAAGCAATTGATTATCTTCAGCAAAGTAAAATAACCAAGAAAAAAAACATTTATGAGCAGATTGCACACAAACTCATTGATGTGCCGATGCACGTTATGACTTAGGAGTTCTCAAGTTGCTAACCATAGTAATTAATAGAAGTTTGGACTTTTGTTAAATTGGAGAGTAATGTTCTTGAATCTTGATATTGTTCTGAGAAATTATGGATTGTTATCTCTGTTCAGTTAAGCTACCTATTTTGGTGAGACAGTGATGCACTAATTGTGCATTGGATTAGTTATTTGTTTCACTTTGTAAGACATGAGTACACAAGACATTATGGCCGGAATGGAAACCAAAATCAGTCGCCGTCCTGATACCAAGAATGATGGTATTAGATCAATTTCTCATATATGCCATTCCCATCCAAATTGCTAACTAATTCAAGCAATCATAATTCCATGGCAAGCAATTTATCCATAAATTAACTAGCTAAGCAGAAAAGTTATTGTATTCAAGAACATTACAAGTATAAATACACAAAGCAAATACCAGAAGCGAGAAAACCTACTGGTTCACGGGAGTTGGAGGTGGCAGGTGCCGAGCTGGATCCAAAGGAAGCAGAGGGAGAGAGGGGGAGGGAGCAGAGGGTGGTGCCGAGGGATGGAGCGAGTGAAGTACAGTGGGACTCGGGGGTGGAGGGCGCCGGGAGGTGGGATGAGAGGAGGACAATGGAACTCAGGGGTGGAGGGTAGTGGGAGGGCAGAGGGCGCCGGGAGGCAGGATGAGCGGAGGGCGGAGGGTACTAGGAGGCTTAGGATAGGTGGAGGGTGGCGGCGGGATGAGCTGGGCGCCTAGGCAACTCGGCGCTCGAGGGAGACAGGGAGTCGAGACGGGAGACCTAGGGTTAGGGTTAACTGGTTAAGGCCTTAAAGCTCAGTCATATATCCGAATAAAATTGACCGGATATATCTGAGAAAAGGTTCAGTATATCCCGATCTGACGGATAGTGATCTCCTGAATCTGAAGCCGAATCCGAATCTGATCCGAACACATCCGATCGGTTGGTTGGTCAGAAATTATCCAATCTGATTACGCTCCTACTAACACAGCCTGATGATCATGCAATAGCTAGCTAGTGACGTTGGTTTAGCTAGAGAAAACTAGCCTTTTGGGATTCTAGTGATGTTGGTTCAGCTAGAGAAAACTAGCCTTTTGGGATATCCATACATCACTTACTTATATTTGTTGTATGGTCCTTTCACCCTTCTACGCAAATTAACCGATCGAGAATTGCTAAAATGGAAAGAGAAAAATCTTACAACAATAATCCATCCAGGCATCAACCCGAAGAGCAAATATTGTACCCTTCAAGTGTTACGAATTGCACCAAGTAAAATAAGGTATATGATCAATTCCCTATGAAGCAATATATATATAGCTGGGTTGCTCTGTGAGCCTGCCGATATATATATGCGCTCATACATGCTAATCACTCTCGTCTGATAAGATTTGATGCTAATGGGTGTTAGATGCTAGCTATCTCCACGATCTTTGTTACATTGTCCTAGCAAGTATATATGCGGGAATTTTTAAAAATTTCCGTCGAATTTAAACTTTTTTCTCTATAAATTTCTATATTCCAAACAGAGCTCTGAAACTGATGACCAAGCAAGTATTAATTAGTACTCTTGCAATACCTAGCTAGTACTCACACTGTCACACATGACCATATTCGAAATATGGCCCTAATTATATGAGCTAGCTGGTGGTGTGAACATACATCAAAAACTGTAGGAAGGACCGAAGGACCTCGCATAAACAATGTCTCTTTGGACAAAACTATTTCAAATCCTACGTGAATAGAGGAAATTCTAGTACTTCATCTAATAGAGGCAATTACATCCAGGGATCGATCAATTAAATTGGTCATCACTCATCTCATGGGGCTAGTCACCCTTAGTACAATTAATTACTCCCTCAGGTCATAAATACATATCGTTTTGGATATATATGCAATTAAATTTTTGAAACTTCACTATCAATATCTTTTTACATATTTAAATTGGATTGATAAAAAACCATGTGTAGATTTATCCTGAAAAGTAGTTTTATAATACTGTAATTTTATTGGGTTTTATAAATATCTAACAAGAGAAATCAGTTGCCAAAGTTATATTTTAGATGCCATGCATGTCGATGTCTAAAATGACATGTATTTATGACCAAAGGGTGTAATTAATTGCACACTATAATGCTAATTAAGAAGGGAATTGCTAAATAGTACTCAAGTGTTTTTTTGGTTTGTGAGCACACAATATTTTTTTTGTCTATTAGATATTATTTTGTGATTCATGTTGTGCTTCCTCATTTTGACTGTCAATATTAACTTTGTAATCCACATTTTTGTTTGTTGCATGTGTTCCTTATGGTTTGTTTTGTTACTTTTTTTAACAAATTGTCACATTATTTTTTACATAATTTAATTTGTGTAAAACTAGTATATAATTGATGTAAAAAAGGCCATGCAAAAATGAATAATGTTTTTTTTACAAATTGTCACACCATTTTTACATAATTTAATTTGTGTTAAACTAGTATATAATTGATGTAAAAAAGGCCATGCATAAAAGAATAATGTTCCTCATCTAATACCTAAAAAATTCATTACTCCTTAATAAAATAGTACTCAAATGGGAGGAGAGGAGGCAAATTGATTTCATTCATTAGACATGGATCTGAAGGGTCAAAATTTAAGTGCTATTTAGCCAAAAAAACACTCAGTTTCTTCCTAGATACCCCCATTAAGAATTGCACACGTAGGATTAGAGCATTAAGGCACGCGCTATCCTAAAAGGAAATACACGAAAAAGACATGAATATATATCTCGTACCACTGCTAGCACGTAGACAGCTAAGACAACCAAAGGGGATCACCGCACTTAATCGATGGAAACATTTGATGTACTTGGACTAATGTGCTATATATAAAGAAATAACAGATCATGATGGTGATACCTGGCGAGTGATCACTTTATTTGTAATTACCCCCTCAACCCTCCACTCCTCCAGTAAAAAATTCTATATGTTTATTTTTACTTCAATTTTAGGGGACTCCGATCGAAATGCAGCGACTTAGGTCGTCATTTCTTTATCATTGTAAACACCATTTAAGTATGAGATTATGACGTCATTACTTTTCTTGATGACTCTACTCGTATAAGATCTGTCCAAATACTTAGAAGATATCTAACATACCATTAAAACAATGTGAAAAGAAACTTCCACCTTCACTGATAGGCTATAAATTTTCATATTAATCACGAATTAAGAGAGAAAAAGAGAGAAAGATCTACAATGCTTATGGTGGCTCTAGATTATAACATGTTAGTTGCTCAATCCATCGCTTGTTTGGTTCGAGGTTGAGCTCACCTGCCACGTGGATTAATTAATCAAATACATATTAGAGTTATTACAGAGTTATATAAGAAATACAACTATATTTTCAATCATAAGAAGTATAACCATATGCATTTAGTATATACTATCTATCCGAACAGTTAAGCAGAAATTCTGTATGCACGGTTGCAAGACACATGTAAAGAAGAAGTTTGGCTACACATATACGCGATTACGAATGGGGAGTTTGAGGATTTACCACCACAAAGATCCTCAATTTAATTAGGATTTGCAACTTCGTGTCTCACTTTGGTACCACAAATTAAAGCACCTGTTAACAGTGACAAATCCTCAATAATTTCATAAAAGAATGATGTTTGAATGAAGAGGAATTGAGATGGGTTACGGCAAGTAGTCTCTGGCTGGGCTAAAAATGAGCCAATCCGTAATCTTATCCGGGGCACGTACGTGCTCACCACTGAGCATCTTGTGATTATTAGCTTATTACTTCCCTCGATCGATCGATATGCAACGTGTCCTAATCGTGCGCATGCATACTTACACAAGAGCATATATACAGAATTAATTGTACGAACATTCGATGGCGATCGATCCATCCATCCATCGACCGGTGTTGGCTACCCATCCGACTCGATCGTACGTAATTAAGGAGTGGGGGATGATTAGTGCTCAAATTAGCTCAGGGAGCACTGATGATTGGACTAATTAGTAGTACGACAAACCATGTCGTTGCTTTTTCAGGCACCTTTGTGTTCGCCGCCAACGGGGCTTCTACAAGTATTACTAGGACAACGTCGGAACAAATTGAAGGCGCACTCGACATGCTCCGGTTGCCAAAGCTGGTGTTGAGTGGCATCGATGAAAGCGTACGATTGAGGAGGCTAATAAGTTAGGTCACTGCTGTGACTAGGGTTAAAAAAATTGTTTTATACGGAAAAGCGATCGCTTATGGTGAAAATCGCTAAAAAAATCTGAAGGGTTTCGAAATCAAACTATCGGTTTTCCCGAAATCGATCGATTTTCAACAAAAATCGACTAGTGAATTGAACTTTTTTTCAGCCGATTTTTTTTAGCGATTTTCACCGATTTTCTATCGGTTCACTTGACATAAATTTTTCCGAATTTTTTAATTTAGTCAGCTTGCCGATCGGTTTAAGATTTTGAACCAGCTCGATACGATCAATTTTTGTCAATTTTGTTAACCCTGGCTCTGACAAATAGTAATCAGCTCATCTTTAGAAGATGCTCCGTTGATAAGTAGATTTAACTTATCTAAGATCTTGTGGTCATATCTTTCTCGGTCTTTTGGCAAAGACCAAGCGTTCAACATGCATCTTCGGTTGTCATACAAAATAATTTGCAGGTCCGTTTCAAAGCTTAAGCAACTGTTGCACTTCTAACCTAGCACACGTGGGGGTCCTAAGTGCTTGACCTAAGTTCGAAGTCTAGATATAAAGAGACTAAAAATTTTGTTGCTAGCATTTTCATATTCTACACTACCAAAAACCAGTTTTTTTCCCCGCGGCCTAATTAAAACCCCCAAGGAAACATGCATAAACTGTCAGAAAAGGTCTTTACTGACAGTGAGGTCGCTGTCAGGAGAGTGTTACCAGCTAGTATCTTCACTTCCACAAAAAAAATATCCCAGTATACCTTTGCCGGCGGGCAACCGTAGGGAATTCGTGGTATGAATCCATTCTCTTTTTCCTTTATTTTTCGGGGAACGTGGCAAGAATCTAATGTGCTGAATGTAATGTTGGCTGACGGCAAGCTGTTAGGAATGTCATGCACTCTTTCGTTGGGAAAAAGGACTAATTCTCGTGGAGTGAATTCAATTATAATTCATACAAAGTCTGTTCAAAAATATAAGACGTATTTACATAATGATTAATGTTACAGTAAAATTGAAAAAGGTATGAAAAATATGAGTTAAATATCCTGCTTATTTATCTTAAAAGACGAGAGAATATTTTGTGTTGGACCGTGAGTGTAATGAATAAATGCATTTGATTGAGATAATAAATAAGAGTATAGTAGAAAAAGCCTCATTAAATTTACATACAATTCTTCTATTTCTATATAAAACTATTCAAATATAGATTTTATATTTTTGAATAGAGGGAGTATTAATTATTAGTTTGAACTGGGCACCGCTAATGGATGTCATATTATTAGTTTGAAGTGCGCACCGCTAATGGATGTCAATTTTCTCTTAAAAAATCTACTTGGCTATCAATAAAATTTTTCTTGATCGGATGCACATCGATCAAATCTTGATGAAGATTTCTAATGCATGCTTGGTCATATTGATCGCGCTAAGGTTGGAGTCATTATGTGTGCCCCTTGTTTTCACGCGGATTGCGTCCTTGACCCATTAGACTCACTTCGATTAATCTAAATGGAAATGCAATATATTATGTCGCAGTGGTATTACAGCTGCAACGCATGAAGGCCATGGATCATGATTAAAAAAATTAATGAACAATCGGGATCAAACGATGTGGAGCAAAACATAGGCGTTTTTTCCCTCTTTTGGAAAAGTTTCTTAATTATTTTGATTATGGCTTCATTCTGAATTAAACCAAGCAGTTAAAAGGATGTGCATGCAGTAGGTAACTGTGCTCGTCTTTCAAAAAGAAAAAAAAAAAAGAGGAATTATATTTTCGATTAATCCGTGATACTTTTTATAAGCAAGAAAGTTTAACAACATGCAAAAGGTTAAATTATCTCGTTGACTTAGTGCAAAGATTTGGTGAAAACTTTAGCAACCAATTGCCTGTAAAACTTCAGTGCTGTAGATCGACCAGTGATGTAAAACTAACAATTGACATGGGACTCACATGCTTTCCGTCGTTGCAGACTTTTACATTTGGACGGACAGCCTACATTGTTAGTTCGAGCTTTACCATCCTGCTATCAACTTGTGAATCATTTTCTGCACAACGTTAGGGCTATGCATACAATATATTAGGTAAATACAGTTATTTGTTTTGAAATATGGTAATTGAAATGTGATACCAAAAGAATATTTTGGTTCGGTATCGGCAAATACCATATTTACCAAACTAACGTGAATTGTTCTTTTTTCTTTGTTATTTTGGACATCCATAGTTTCGAAACAGTTTCTAATACATACTTTTAACTATTATCTTATCTAATTATATGTTAGTAAAAATTATTACACATATTTAACCATTACTTTGACAAATTTAGTGATATTATTTCCATACGAAACCAAGCTTCATACACATTTGACTATTACATTATCTAATTGTACATACATTTTTTATTTTGGTTTACTCACGTTTTTTACCCAAAAAACCGTATCCCAAAAACCAAATTTTGCCATACCGCATCTAATACCGTCGGTTTGACCGGTTCGGTTCGATTTTTCTAGCATGGTTTCTTCGATTCGGTAAAACGTGTAGCACTACACACCACTAAAGCTTACTAGCTATCTAGCTGAAGCTAACAGTTAAGTGTTGGCCAATTTGGTTAAGTGCATACACTACTACAAAAAAAAATTTATTAGAAGCCTCATCACAAACGGTTTTGAAAAACCGTTTGTATTATATATAATCATAGATAGTTTTTTTAAAACCATTTGTAATAATTGAATATTACATACGGTTTTTACGAAAACCGTTAGCAATGTGAATAGGAGTCATCATTGACTGTTTTTAAATAGAATCGTATGTGATATTAGATTATCATAGATGGTTTTGTGCTCGCCGCACTTCTCAGCCAAACAAAATTGAAAATTGTTCGCCTCCTTCCACGTCCATTTGGTCGCACCCCTCAACGTCCTCCCCTGCAACAGCCTCCTCGTCGGCGACCCACCCATCGGCATCCTCCCCCGTAGCATCCTCCCTGTTGGCATCTTCCCCGTTAGCATTCTCTCCCACACGGTGACCTCCCCGTCAGCGTCCTCCCCCTTAGCATCCTCCCCCGCACCAACCTTCCCATCGGTGACCTCATCCACGGTGACCTCCCCTTGGTAAGCAAGCACCACCAAACCCTGAAACTACTGGACGATAAACTTAAATGGATTTTTGCCAAGACATTATTGAAATCTTAGTATTTATTGATAGGATTGAGGTTGGATGTAGATTTCAATATCTTGGTGCTGATTTGACCTTGATGAGACTAGTGTGTATGTCCATGCATGTATTGGAGGCTAGTGTGTGTTAAGATTTTGTCAGGTTATGCATGTAAGTTATATTTAGGAGGTTAATATCCTTAAAGTGCATAAGTGAAATAAGTTAGATAGATCCAATAGTATAACTCGAGACTCCCAATTTTAGAACATGTTATTGCAGGTCTTACAAATGTTTAAACATGAATTTTGAGGCCTATTACTTCTAGTGCAGGTAACTTATATAACCATTTGTTGTTGAATGCGAAGACTATGTCGACATGGTTGTTTTAATACCTACACATAAAATGTTGTGGCCTATTAATTCAAGTGCGTGCTGCACATAGAACCATTTGTTGTTGGATGTGATCATGTGAAGGCTATGTCAACATGTATTGTTGTGTAAGCAATTTGTAGTTGCTTGGTTAACGTTGTGCTGGCTCCTCCTTTTTCTGTACAACCTTGGGTATGCCACTTAAGAGATCCAACTCTTTTATATACATATTATTACTTAAAAACATATTGTGTGAAGTAATCCCAAAGGCAAGCAAATCCTAAATCATATACCATATCTTGTTGATATGATAGTTACCTGTTATATGGCGCACACATCCCCTTGTTGTTAGTTATGTTGAGAAACATATGCCTGATAGATCAATCTAGTTAAAACTATGCCTGGTAGTTGAACTGCTCATCTCTCATATTATCTGTTTATTGTAGCTGGGTGCTCTCTTTATTCCTATATGTTTCTGATATAAATTAATTAAAATCTAATTTGGTAAAGTAGATGATATGGAAAACTATTGGATGCAAAATAAAAACTTGAGATGGAGATAGAATAGCCAAAGGAAAAGTTAGAGTTAACCCGAGAGATTTATGAGATGAAAGAAAAATTGAAAGACTTAGATGACAAATTATAAGATATTCAATCTCTTAACACGTCACTCATCATTAAGGACCGCAGGACGAATGCACAGCTAGAAGAAGCCAAAGCTAAGCTTATAGAGATAATATGAAAGTTTATAGTATTTAATTCGATATGGTCATTGATAATATACCAAGACACCCTTTTCACAACAATATAATCGCTTTTGGAGTGATTAAGATATATGTCTGGAAGTCAATCAGTTAGTGGTGTCAAACAAATTGGCATTGTGCCGGAGTTGTGGAACTTTAGGGAGAATAAAAAAGCCTCTATTGTGGAAGCTACGTCACATATGATGGCAGATATGGAAAAGCTTTAAGGTCTTCTTGTGTTAATATATCAAATAATGTTGATTCTTAATTATGCTTGTTGATATTTATGGTATCATAACTTGTTAATGTATTGTTACTTGACATTATCCTTAATATTTGTGGTATAGTCCTTGACACGAATCAATGGGGCGGTTCTTGGCTGGTAGGTATAGGGAACCACCACATGATACTATTCATGCTGTGGACATTGCTCTTAGAGAATGTCCAACAGCAAAGTTAAGTATCTTGTCACATATGTGTGAACAAAAATGTTGATGGATTTCAATGCAAAATTGAATTTCATCCATAGTTCATTCTAAAATAAAGTAGGTGAACTGTGGATGAAATAGGATTTTACCTTGGAATCCGTTAACATTTGTTCTCACAGATACTAGAAGGTACTTAACATTACAAGTTGCTGCACATCCGTAAGAGCAATGTACAGAATATGAATAGTGTCCGTGGCAGTTCCCTATTCTTGCTGGCGAAGAACTCCCAAAGGCTATCACAGATGATTCTTAATACAAACAATCTATGATTATATTATCACATTATCACAGACGATTTTTACCCCTAACCATCTATGATCGATAGTAAGGTGTCATAGACGGTTTTTACGACGAACCGTCTATGATAACAGGATATCACAGACGGTGTTTACCACGAACCATCTATGATATATGTTTCACTAACGGTTCGAAACCATCTGTGATGTTTCGTTGTATCATTGATACATGGTTACAGACGATTCAAAAAACCATCTGAGATGATAATTTTGAACCATCCGTAATGAGATTTTTTGTAGTAATGATATGTAGTACCGGTCACTTTTCATTTTCTACAGTATAGCATGTACTTCTGTCTATTTTCTTTTTTGAGTGTTATGCCATCCATTACTCACGCAATGCACACACTCGAGGTTGGATATATACATGCTGCTGTGAAGAAAAAAGCGTGTGCTAGTACGCCACTTTTGTGTGCGCATCGTGCTTCCTTTTAGGTATAAAGGCGTAGCCGCATATATAGCACAACCTAGCCATACATATCTCCTGTAACGAGGAATTTTTCTGGATATTTTAACTCCATTGTCGCAAGATTCAGGCACGAAATGCAGTTAATTGCAATAATGGTCGAGCAATTTGCCGGTGTGTGGGAGCATCCAGAAGAATCAAGATCACAGCCGCACGTCCCTGATCTGACGATCCCGTGTGCACGCGAGGGAGAATTGTAGCACACAAAAGCTCCGCGCGTTCGCTGCTGGTACGTATGAACTTGCTGACAAATTCCTGCAGTGCGCGGAGAGAACTCGAATCCCTCGAGGGAGGAGTTAAAGCACAAACTGAAAGCAAAAGGAAGCAGAACATCGTAGCACGGCTTTTGAAGCACCCAGGCTGTGCTTTTCATCTTTGATTCTTTTCCCGCCAAAAAAGGCCAACGAACATGAAGTTCCTCCGATCTCTTCCCTACAACTACAAAGCAGCCGCCATGATGCATGCGACGCAACAGAAGCAGCAGCTGCTACATTATCTCTGACAGATAGATAGTACAGTACAGATACAGAGAACACCAAAATGCCGGCGACGGTGAGCAGGGGGATCGCCGGCAGGCCCCACGACAGCCGGGTGGCCGTGCTCCGCTGCCTCGTCGCCGCGCTGGTCGTCACCATCCTCCTCGCCGGCCTCGTCGTTCTCATCTTCTGGCTCGTCCTCCGGCCGAAGCCCATCGAGTACTCCATCACCCGCGGCGTCGTGCGGCACTTCAACGTCACGCCGCCGCCGGGCGCCATGGTCAACGCCACGTTCTACCTCACCCTCGCCGCCAACAACCCGAACCGGCGCGTGTCCATAGTCTACGAGTGGCTCCAGTTCTACGTGCTCTACGGCGAGGCCGAGGCGCAGCTGGCGGCCGCCGCCGCGCCGGCGCAGTTCCTCCAGCCGCACAGGAACGAGACGCGGCTTGACGTGCGCGCCGTGGCGCGCTCGGCGCCGGTCGCTGACCAGGCCGCGCGGGAGCTGGAGCACGACCTTGCGGCCGGCGAGATCAGCGTGGACGTGCGCTTGAAAGCGGGCGTCCGGTTCACTGTCGACGGCTTCAGGTCCAGGTACTACCACATGCAGGGGATCTGCTCGCCGGTGGCCATCGGCTTGTCGCCGTCGTCGGCGCGGTCCTTCCGGAGCGTGTCGTGCGATGTCGCCATTGCGTAAGACAACATTCATCGCGCGTGCGCTCCATCGGATCGCTAGCTAGTGTATGTGGTGTCCTGCAGAAAGTTGGTTTGCATTGGATCGGTTTGTACACATTTGACTTGCATTTGTTGTGTCATAAATCTAGCTAGCTAGCTCTAGATGTTGCCTTCATTATTTTCTCCTTCTTCTTCTTTTCAAACTTTTATATTGTGCTGTGATTTTGCCATATTAGATATATTATCATGCTTGCTGTGAGTGCCATCCCCACTTGCTCCGTTTGTTCAATGTCTTATCCGGAACAATTGGCACTTTTTTCGTGTTTGTTTATCCGAATTAAACTCGGCGCTATTTATCAGTATATCTCGGAGGCTTGGCGCCTTTTGTCAATTTGTTCTAGCAATTGTTCCTGGCCTTGTCGATCGGCTGTAGCCATATTCTTGAGTGTGGCTTTCATAACCTAATTCCTGAAGTGAACAATAGACTATTTCTTTCTTTTCTCTTTTACTTTATTGCTTTGTCTTTTTGGATTATTCTTCAGTGATAAAGGGGAGAATGAGAGAGAGAGAGAGCAATCACCACTTACTAGCTAGTCAGTGGGGGCAAAAACTAGTTGCATCTTCATCCAGAATGCCCTGGTAGCCATAGATCCAAGGCAACATAAATTTGATTTAATTTATAGCACTAGTTGATTGCCAGTTGCCACAATCATCCTAGCTTGCTTGCTTAAGTAATCACTATCTACTCTTCATTTATACTTTAATATTTGTGCAACTGTCAAAAGAAAAATATGAAAGCACCCTCTCTTCAGGAAAAAAAATAAAATAGTATTATTCGACTATGTACGGTACGTACAACCTACATGATACATTTGACATTTACAATGCGACAACTGGGCTATCTATATAGCTAGGTAAGGAGCTTTGTTTTCTCTGAAATAGAAGGTATAGAGTTTTGTACTATTATGTCCTGGCGTGCATGATCGCTAATGGGTTCTTGCGCACACAGCACTGCAGAGTAGATCACAAAACTAGCTATCAAGTTCCATCATGCTCAAGTGTGTGTCAGCACTAACACTTCCTTTATTTCTTCGGCTTGAATTTTCAAGACAGGATATATATGTTGCCGTAGTCAGTCAGAGCCTCAGAAGGTCAGAGCTGCTCCAAGTATGTATGTGTGTGTGATCTCTCTCTCTCTCTAGCTAGGTTCCATCATGTTTTCAAGACTCGAGTTTCTCACGATTGAGCATGAAATAATGGGCCATCGACAAGCTAGTTGTCCTGAAGTGTAGGCGCTAGAATGGTCGTGGAGTCGATCATAATGCAGTGAACATGTTGCAAACTAGATAGGATGTGGAGACTTTCAGAAAGCAGCTAATAAAGCCTAGAGATGTTCAGAAGGGGGATGATCGATGACGATGCATGATTTTTTTTTTGAAAAAACAGACGATGCATGATAACTAGTATGTTGGATTACTCATTACGTACACGCGCGCAACATTTATATGTTGCGACAGTAGGTAGCACTGTGATATGTGTGGCGCAGTAGAGCTTGGAATGATGAAATGGGCGATGTTACATGTCCTGAATCCGAATCCTCAAGTTGCATATACGTGTGAGCTAAGGAGAATATGCGTAAAATCTTGAGTTATGGATCTGGAGTTCGTGAAAAAACTTTCTTAGTAGCGTTATATACTTTAGTGTTTAAATAACTGGTCTAGAGCATTTTTCAGAAACACTGGAATTTTACAGCCGAACAGTTCAATTCTCGTAAATCTCTAGGTAGATTCATGTGTTCCAAAGGAGTCCTTAGCATATCTTTTTTTTTCCTTGTAGTATACTGGGATCTCAACTGCAACGTTCGTTGCCTAGCTATTCATAATTGGGCCCAGATCTAAAATGAGTAAGCCCAGCCCAGATGAAACAGGGCCAGGGTGGGGGCCAATTTGTCCTCGACGATACTCTCTCGCTTTCTGTCTTATCTCTTCCCGTACATACAGCTGCGTTCTCGGTCTATTTGTCGGGTATTTACTAAGCATCTTTGCCACTTGTGCATCTAGAAACATTTTTTTTTCGTTTTTTTGGAGCACCACGTAGTTGATACGCCAACAATATCGGAGTCGATTATGTCCGTTGCGAAATGATTGATCATTTTTCTAGGTTCCGTGATTCTTTTCTTTTTGCAAAATTAGCATTCTCTTAAGTAGAATTATAAATCTTCTTAATCCATAAAAAGCGCGGCAGACGATATCTATCGCTGGCCGCGCATGGAGAGCATAGGGAGCGTGGCAACCAATCAGCACGGTTGCCAGGCGCTAGCGCAGGAGCAGGCAGACCTGCCGCGAATGCCATACACAGGAGCATGTCAGCCTGTCAGGTGGGTGTAGAAAGTGATCACTTTTCAGGTCTCCTTTCCTTGTTTTTGCAAAAATAGCTTCCCTTCAAATGAAATTGTAAATCTAGGTCCCTCACTACCGTGGAAAGCACCTTCTGCACTCCCTCTCTGTAGCACCCGGGCTCCCGCGCACGCCAGTTGTGGAAACTCGCTCCCACACTCACGTGTCGTGGGAGCTCTGCCTCCTCCCGCGCATTTGGAGTGGCAATCGCCTGCTCCCGCACCGCCTACTTCCTGTGCTACCCCTCCATGGTATCCTAGCCTCCTACACTTCTCACGTACGTCTTCTATGGTAAGGGAGAGGGTTAAATTTGCAAATTCTTTTGAAATGGATTAATTAAAAAAAGTGATCACTTCCGAGCGCGGAGCAACAGCATGCCGCGCACGAGCAGCACGGGAGACGGCTTCCCACGGTAAGAGAGCGTGAAAGAAACTGCCACGACCGGTATATATGAAAGGTACCTTTAGAGAACTATATTTATAATTTTATTTAAAAGAATATTAAATTTATAAAAAAAGTTACGAGGACTTTACGAAAAAATGATCACTTCCTCCCTACCATTTGATAGGCAGTACTCGGGAGCTAGTTAATTCCAGCTCCGAGCTCAAATCCATGACCAGATCATACGTTGTGTAAAGGCGGGCTGGAGGAGGAGGAAAAGCGGATAAATGCAACAAAGTCGCATCGCCAACTTTAACTTGCAGGTGACCGGATATGCAGCCTGGATAGATTGATTGATGTGATATGGTGGAGGGCACACGGCAAAAGCAGAGTAGTACAGGTCTTCGTCACAGGTGGTTCTTCCGTTCCCTACCTTAGCCTGTGGCGCGCCCGGCATCGTCTTCCCCACCACATCTCCCGCACATTCTTTTTTTTTAATCCATGAGCTCCTCTCTTAAATTATAAATGTGTACTATATATTAAAGTAGGTGAGATTAGAGAGTAATAGAAGGTGCCACCCCACCCCCGCCCTCACGAAAAGGTCCTCCGAAAAACTGAAAATTGCGTTTAAATCCTTTCGACGGTTTTTTAATAAAATAGACCTAAAAAATATCAAAAATACGATTAGGTCCCTCCGCGGTTTGCATTTAAGTCCTCCCGGTAGTTTTTAGTGGAACAGACCCCGGAAAAAATACTTTAGATCCCTCTACATCTAGAAAAACACTTATTCGTCGAAAGTTTATAGCAACCCATGGATTCGCTAGCGAGTCGTAATCGTGGTTTTCTAAAAAACTATATATTAAAGTAGGTGCGATTGGAGAGCAATGGGAGGTGCCACCTCACCCCCCTCACGGAAAGGTCCTCTGAAAAATTAAAAATTGTGTTTAGGTCCTTTCGACGGTTTTTTAATAAAATAGACCCAAAAAATATCAAAATTACGTTCAGGTTCCTTCGCGGTTTGCATTTAGGTCCTTCCGGTAGTTTTTAGTAGAACAAACCCTGGAAAAAAATACTTTAGGTCCCTCTATAGTTAGAAAAACACATATTCGTCGAAGGTTTATAGCAACCTATGGATTCGCCAGCGGGTCGTAACCACAGTTTTCTAAAAAAAACACAAATTCGTCAAAGGTTTATAGCAGCCCATATATTCGCCGACGGGTCCTAACCACGGTTTTCTAAAAAAAACAGATTCGTCGAAGGTTTATAAGAGCTTATTGATTCGCCGACGGATCCTACCAACCATTTTTAAAAAAAATACAAAAACCAAAAATACGATCAGATTTCTCAAAATTTTCACATTGCATCGTCGTACACAACGCGGCGTAGCGCGTTATTCTGGCTAGTATAGCTCTATATCTGGCAAAAAAATAATGATAGATGATATATAGCACCTCTTATGTTCTAATATGATAGATCATTAGCACTACATGCACGTGACAGACGAGCTACCATTGTACACGAGCTCGGTATGACAGGGCACCATAATGTCTGAACTCGGCAGCTACCTATAAGCAGTACTCGAACTCAACAGTAAGATAGAGCACGCCACCTATCATGCTTGTCAATGAGCTACTACAGTAAATAAAACCGTTATGATATCAATGACTTAGCTACACCATAAAAACATAGTAGGTGACACTTATTGTCTTCCTTTACTTTCGTTGTTGAATAAGGACAAGCTTTATAATTTCGTTTTAAAGGCGGGTAAAGAAGAAAACAAAAGGTGTGTGCAGCCGGCCAAATACACCGAGACTTGTGAGTGCCCGCGCGGGCCAAGCCAGTGCGAGCTCGTCGCGCGCGGCGGTCACGGCTGCGCACCAACGACGACGCACTCCTCCGTCGATCGGACCTCGGTGGCGGACATGGCAAGTTGGAGGTGAGTCTTGAAACTAATAAGTACCCCCTGGTACTCTTCACTCAGTAGCTTGTACTACTGGAGTAGCTAGTTGCTACTGTGATATGCTAGTTAGTTAGCTTTTGGTGTGACGCGTGTCATCTAGAGAGTAGAGTTGGTCAAAAGTTACGCGATCGATCGCGACCGGGCCGGCCAGCAACTTAAGCGCCTTTTGTTTCAGCTTAAATAGAGCTTCTACCTAAAGTAAAAACAAATTGTACGTCGAACACTAGGATTCTAGACAGCTTCTCTAAGAATCAGAATCTAATTTATATACAGAATTAGAAGCTGTCACCCACCTGATTCTGCGGATTCTAACTCAGATTCTGCGAATTCCGCCTACCACGAGTCGTCGCAGGCACAAGAGTTTCCGCTATCGTCCCTAGGCCCCTCCACCACCCTCATCCACTCATCCGTCACCGACACCGATCAACAATCAACACAGACAATCAGGATTGCCGAACGACCAGATTCTCCAGCCAGCAAATTCTTCAGACAGCTGCTTTTCTAGACAGCTGACTATAATCTAGAATCTATATAATCAAAAGTTGTCCCGAAGTAGGCCTTAGCCCCGACGGGTCGACTGAACGTATTTGATGCCGTTGATTCTGTTATGACCACTAAATATCACGCAGCTTGCTTGATGGCGAACAAAAAGAGACCTAGGAAAGTGTATGCATCAATCAACGATTATATAAGCTTTTCCATGATACCATGTTTGACCTCCTTGTGAATGAAACAACTCGGATTTTCAAGAGATATTATAATCATAGCACGGTAGCTTTTCACCGTTAGATATTTTATCATGAAAGGGCCGCGCTTATATAGATACTTGTGTTTGTTGCTTAGCTTAACCTCGCATGGCAAAAGCAGCTACCAACTTTTCGTCCTGTAAAAACCATATTGGTTTTTGGCCAAAAAATAAATGTGAGCTAATAGAAAATGCTATACCGTTGCAACGGTACAATAATAAGTTTTATATAATTTCAGCGGACTGTAAAAGAACGTTTAAAAAGTTTCATGTTTCAACGAGTTTCTAAAAGTTTACAGAAGATTCTAAGTCAAAGTTTCAGTGAGTTTCAGATTTTAAAACTCAAGCTTCACCGAGTTCCAAACAATTAGTTTTAATAAGTTTCAATCAAAATTTTCAATAAATTTCAAATAAGTTTTCAAAAAGTTTAGATGAACTAATCTAGCTACGATGTTACTACTACGCTGCCAAGGGCTGTCTGACACAGTCCACTACCGAATGCACACTCTTCTCTAGCTTTAGCCCCGACTACCGCTACTGCCATAGAGCCAACTGTTGAATTTGTGCTCGAGCTCCACACCAAGTGAAACAACCTAGGAAAAATTAATCATGCAAATAAGATCATTAGCATGAATTGATAACATGCATAATTAATTTAATTAGCAAAGTTTATTCATGCATTGGATCTGTTACTAACTTTGTACACTTATGCTAATTGCAATATATAAGAATTTAATTACAACCCAGAATGCAAATTACATAATTAATCAATTACATCTAAAAAATAAAAAATTCAAGAGTGCTAAATGCCAAAAATCTATGTTTATTCTGATCTTCCTCTGTAGCCATGCATGTTAGTTTTTGTGCATAAAGAAATAAAATCAATAAATCGAACCGAGTGACAAGAAGCTGAGAGATGCTGCAGGCTGAGGGTCTCAGGTACCATGTTCCAGGGCAGATGGATGAACCGAGTGACAAGAAGCTGCTCAGGCTAGGGGGATGGAGCAAAGCAAGCACGGGAGATGAAGCTGTCCCAGATGCAACACAAGACTAGCGGAATCAAGATGCAGCTCAAGATGCAGGCGAACAAAAATGAGAGGAAGGAGATGGGCCGGTGATGTGGACTGAAATTGCTGTGTTTTCTGTTGTTTTTCCTTGTTATTCTGATGTGTAACATGTGTTGCTTGGTGCGGGCATCAGGATTCAGAGCAGGGAGAGATGAACAATATTCTTAAAAGCCGCAAGACACTCTGTAATTCCGTTGTTTATGACAATGGAATCCGAGATTACTCGTTTAAAAAAAATGTATTTTATACTCTGGTACGTGAATAGTACTGGACTAGATACTAGGATGATACCGTAGCTGTTGTCATGTTGTAATCTGACTTGTTTAATGAAGGATACTAACTTTTCTAACCCTATGTATATATATATATTTTCAAATGTAGCCTATTTCCGAAACTAATTGTAAAATTAACTCTATCTTTAACCACGGAGACCTCGGAATATAAGACGTCTTACTTACCATGTTCGGTTGAAAATAAAGTTGTTTTTATAATTATATTTTTTTCGATAAAGGAAGCTTTTATTAATCTTAGTAAATTACATCAAGGTGATACAATTATACTAAAAAGACTCTAGGCCTCTACACAGTTAGGGTGTACACAGCCAAACACACACACAAGAAAAGACAAAGGAATCGTCGCGGCAAACTACATCACGTAATATTGTCTTCAAGGCTATCCACCATCATAGCAACACTTGGACCGCGATAAAAACTCTCAAATGACAACGCCTCCAAGACGGACTCGATACGCACACGCACCGCCATTGCCATGATCCAACCAGTGAAGGCCAGACCAAATGTTTTCACCTCGGAGAGTAAATTCTCAGACTACAAAACAATGCCTTCAACAAGACCATTGTCAGGCACAACCAACTAAGGTCAGACCTAGAGATTTCTCCCTGAAGTCGAAGTACCGGAGATCCCAGTGTTGCAACCACCCGCATTCCGAGCTAGTGCCGCCATACCACTTAATCTTAGCCAATAACAACGGCCATCTTCTCAAGACCAGACAAACAATTTTTAGATGTTCGACTCTACGATGACAGATTCGCGAGCTAGCCAATAGGCACACGATCATCAAGTCCATAGAGTGCATCTAAAAAATGAGTTGTGTCGCCTAAGAAAAGCGAATCCGCGAATCGATGCTAAGATGACATAGGTCAAAAGAAATGTATGAACAACGCTAGAAAGAGATGAAGACGCTGAAGCGAAGAGTAATCACCGGTGACAACCCAAACTTGCCGACGAGTGACGAAACGACCCATAAGGGCAGGACACCACCAGGACAAAGCGGAAGCACCCAGACGACGCCCCCACGGAGGAAAAACGACGCTTCACGCCGCCGTCAGGGTGAGGTGGAGGTGTTGTCGACGACGCTTCCAAGGAAGACAGTGGCACCCGTGGTCGCCACCATCGTCGGCTCCAATGAAGCCGCCAAGGCGTTAGCCCAAACACCACCAACCTCACCATTGCCAAGAAGGAGTCACCCATAAAGCACCGCGCCAATGAAAGCACAAACCATCATAGCCACACCAACAAAGAAGAGCCATAGATAGAGGACGCCGCCGTCCGACGCCGCTGGAACCCTAGAAACATCTAGGGTGCGCAGCGAAGAAAGCGACAGATCGCGCCAAGCCGGGCCGCCACATCACTGCCGCCAACCGATTCCGCCATACAATCGCAGACGCCGGCGCATCGCGCCGCAGCGCCACCTCAGAAGAACCCGTGCGGCCTTCATCCGCCCGAGCAGAGCCCTCCCAAACCCGCACAATGGCCCACCCCCGCCACAACACAGATCCGCGGAGGGGAGCCAGATCGAGCCACCGAGCCGCGGATCCAACCTTCCCAAGGCCGGAAGGCCCGCCGGCAACAACGGCCGCAGAGGGAGGGGACGACGGCCGCAGAGGATGTAGGAAGAACAACTCCCCGCCGCCGCCTTCCTTGCGCCCGCGCGAGCCTCTCGGCGGGACGCTCCGGCGGCGGTGAGGCAGGGAAGGGAGGGGGAAGGCCTCGTTGATATAGTGCGCTGAGGGATTATATTTGAAATAGAGTTTGACTTTTTTTTTAAAAAAAGATCTTATCAGGAAACTAGAAAAGCGATTATTTCGCCAACAAAAGATACCACGTGGTGCTGCTTCTTTTTTGGCAGATAGGCAGATCCACCGAACATCGACTTTGTACGGTTGTACCAAATCAAAGATACATCTATTTTGCTCACTTTGAAATTTGCATGCTTAGCTTCGTGTGGTACGATGTACGATAGGTACAATATGAAAATTGCAAATGCAAGGACCACTCATTGTTGTAATAACTAGGAAATTTTCCGCGGCGTAATACGCCGCGCGTGTCGTTTTTTCAAAGAAAAAATATTTTTTTCGGTGACGTCTAATTTTTCAAATCGTCGAAATAATGAGCGAAACGGAGGAAAAAATAGAGAGATAGAGTTGTAGAAATATCTCTTTCGATGAATTATTTGTAAAATATTGGAAACCGGGCTGGAAAACCGCGGCGGGGAAAAAGTCTAGAGGGAAAAGAGTGAAAAATTATTGGAGATGTCAACCTTCTTTTTTTGTCGAGTTTAACACTCTACGCGTTCGCCGAGTAATAACACATGTTTTTAAAAATATTAAAGACTTCATACGTAACACGCCACAAGGTCGCTTTTTTTCAGAGAAAAATTGTATTTTTTCTCGTATGCTTTTATTTTTAAATCGTCGAAATGGGAAAAATAGAGAGATAGAGTTGTAGAAATATCTCTTTCGATTTAATTATTTGGAAAATATTGGAGACCGAAATGGGAAACCGCAAGGAAAAAGTCTAGAGGGAAAAGGGCGAAAAATTATTAGAGATGACAACCTTCTTCTGTCGAGCTTAACATTCTACTCGTTCGCGGAGTAATAATACATGTTTTAAAAAATATAAGAGATTGACGTGTTCGCGGAGTAATAATACATGCTTTAAAAAATATCAGAGATCGAGATGGGAAATCGAGCTGGGAAAAAAGTCTAGAGATAGAGCTGCACAAATATTTCCGGCGACGAAAACTTTTTTTCTCGGGAAAACGGAGAAAGGACATGTCTTAAAAAATATTAGAGACTCGCGGCATAACACGCCGCGCGTGCCGTTTTTTCGTAGGGATTTTTTTTCGGCGGCGTTTTATTTTTTAAATCGTCGAAATAACGAGCGAAACGGGAAAAAAGTAGAGAGATAGAGATGTAGAAATATCTCTTTCGACGAATTATTTAGAAAATATTGGAGACCGAGTTGGAAAACCGCGGTAGGGAAAAAGTCTAGAGGGAAAAGGGCGAAAAATTATTAGAGATGATAATCATCTTCTATTGAGACTAACACTTTACGCGTTCACGGAGTAATAATACATGTTTTAAAAAATATCAGAGATCGAGATGGGAAATCGAGGTGGGGAAAAAGTCTAGAGATAGAGCTGCACAAATATTTCTGGTGACGAAAACTTTTTTTCCCCGGGAAAAACGGAGAAAGGACCTAGACGTAAGGAGTAAGGACCTGTTTGTCACTTTTTTGGACCTGTCCGCTATCTTTAAAAATTAGAAAAGGACTTGTTCGCGATTTGAATTTAACGGGAGTTTTTTTCCGTAAAACGGCGCACGAGGGACCCAAACGTGATTTTCGGAAAAAATATCTTCCTCTCTCAAAAAATCGCGAAGGACCTATTTGTAATTTCTAAAAGGATCAAAGTGCGAAAAAAAATTTTGAGCCGAGCCGGCCGGACGGCTCGAGCCGAGCCGCCGGCTCGGCTCAAATCGTGAGGAGGCCCGGAACTCTTCAACAAATAGGAAAGGAGGTATTGCCAAGATTGGTTTGACATTCGAGATCGATGGAATTATAAACTCCCTTAAAAACCGGAAAGGAAATTTTGAACATGGGCGGATGGGCCTAGCTGATCCTGGCATCCTGCTATCTATGTCCTCCAGTACTTTCTCTATATTTGTGTCAAAGAAGTGATGATAGGAAATAGAAACTAATAATGTCCCATTAAATTTGAATTTCCTGCCATCACCCACTTCCCTCCAACAGTACTACAGTGAAAATAGAAACATAAAAAGCAATTTTATACCATGTACTACAGTGAAATACATATTTTACAATATACACTATACACTCATGTACTATAATGAAACGTATTTTTAGGCTATGTTGAATCTGGTGCAATTGGATATTACTAACTCTACAGATCTGTGGAGCTGGAGCTGTGGGTATATTAAGAGTGTTTAGGTGAGTTATCTTATTTACATTTTAGACTTAAAAATATAAACTTAATTAATTTTATTTTAGCCTACAAGTTTCAGATCTGAGGTGGAGTTGGGATCTAAAACTCTACCAAACAAGACATTATATAAGATGCATTGTGCACTGTTGTATTCTTTTTTTATTTTTCCAATGAAGTATATACTGTACCAGAGATGTACTTTACATCCATGTACTCAGGGCCGTACCTAAGTTTTTGAGGCTCTGGTACGAAACACAAAACGAGGCCCTATATTAGGGAAATACAAATAACCAAAATGTGATTCCATTATATAACTATATGCGTTTTCCCAATATTTAGAACTACAATAAGCATTAATGTTAAAAGAGCAAAGGGTGAATCTTTCTTACTGATATCTTTTTAACTTCTAGTAAAAAGCATCATGCGCCTGATGTTCTTTGAAATGAAATCTTCAATTATATCTTCATATTTAATCTTCTCCAGAACAACATTTTTAAGTGCAATTGTTGCCAATCCATTGAGTCTTTCTTGTGTCATAGTACTGCATATGTAGGACTTTACCAACTTCAATTTTGAAAAGCTTCATTCTGCAGATGCAACTGTCACAGGAATAGTCAACAAAATTCTATATGCAATAAGGGCATTAGGAAAACAACCCATCCGTTTCACAAACTTCAGAATATCAAGAGGGCCCATGTCTTCCTTAGAGATAAAATTTTGGAGGAACTTTAACTCCACATGTAATTCTGAGTCTACGCGAACTGTTCTAGTCTTTTTTTCTTCTTGCGCTTTTCATAACCGGAATCATATTTTCTAACTCTAGAAGACATGATGAATAAATTAATCTCCCTGTTTTATGAATCACAAACACAACAAAACTAATTAAAAAAGACAATTCATGGAACCAATATAAATGGAACAATTTGCTCGTGATCGAACCTTGATGCGATGAAGCGGAGTTAGTAGAACCGACGCACAAACATCCAAATTATATTCCAAGGGGCAAGGCAAGAAATATTCACCCTAAGATTGATCGCTGATTTGAATAATTGAACTAGTACAGAACTACAGACCACATAAAAAGTAGCTGGATCGTTAGCGCTGACCTGCTACTGCTGGCGAATGGCGATCATACCTCGGCGGACGGCGGTGGCACACCCCACGCGGCGGCTTCGTGCGAGACGCAAGTCACGATGAGTCGCGGAATCGGCAGAATATGATGCATTAGAACTCTGAAACCTTAACAGTTATAGTAGTGCAAAGATATGCTTTGGGGCCCCAAAATTTGGGGGCCTGTGCGATCGCCCACTTATTTGGGCCTTAAACGGGCCTGCATGTACTAAATCATGTATTGTGCACCATGTATTACATAGAAATACATGGGTATACTTACAATAAGAGTATTTTGTACAGTCCAAAATACATGTATATATGATTCACATTTTTGAAAATTACCCATACGATACACATGAGGGAGTATTTTTGCACAGTCCAAATTAATCATGCCGTGGAGCTACTTACATGGGGGTGAGGAAATCAGCCCTTATCTAGCCCTATACCTTTTTTTTGGCAAATCTAGCCTCTTCATATGTGTATTTGTAAATTTGGCCATCTCCTCTACCGTGAAAGGCATGACAGGTGACACTTGTCCACTGCCAATTCCAAGGAGCGCGGAAGGCACCGATTGTGGGAGAAGACCATAGTAGGTGTAGGTGAACTTCTGCGCTCTCCGCGCATAGCAAAGGACATGTGTCCTTGACCATGCCTTCCACAGTGAGAGAAAGGGCTAAATTTGCAAATGCATGTGTGGGGAAGGGCCAGATTTGCAAAAAAAACATACAGGGCTAGATAACATATGATTTCAAGGGTAAGGATGATGCACTAATGTACACTGTACGTGTGTACGCAGGGGTGAGGGTGATGATGGAACATTCGCGATCACCAATGTACACATCAGTGGCGACAGGGCAGTGCGGGTCAAGAACATGTGCACACGCGATGAGATGAATCATGCCGCATGTAGACATGGCATTGGGCTAGGTTTTCTTGGGCCGACATGTGGCATGGAGGGCATGCCCTGCATGTGAACAGGCCGTGCCAGCACAACACGGATGGCAGGGCCATGTTGGCCCTACCAACGGGGCACAATGGGCCACAAGGTGTGGCCCTGGAAGAAGTGTCGTGCCTGGGCTAGCATAGTACACTACAAGAGGTGTTGGGCATGGCTCGAGGTAGGGCATGGAGGTGGAGGATATGGAGCCACAGCCATGCTTGCAAGCCCACAGCCACAGTCACCTGTACCATGCTTGGTGCCACGATCAGTGCCACGCTTAACGCCATATTGGCACATGTGATCCCGTGGCCAAGGTGCGTCTCGGCCATGGTCTCCCACACCACGGTGACACACTCAGTGCCACGATTGCCCATGCCAATGCCATGCTCGATGGCACGAGAGCCTGTGGCCACCAACGCCACCACCGAGAAAGGGAGAGGTAAGGGAGGCAGAGGCCGAGCCGGAGGGGTGAGGCGGGGGCTGAGCTGGAGGGGAAGGCGAGGAAGGCAGAGGGGTCGAGCTGGAGGAGAGGAAGGGGGGCAAGGGAGGGGGAGGGGCTGAGCTGGAGGCAGGGCTATAAAAAAAGTTCGTTGGTGGGGTTTGTTAGCTCGGTTCAAAATTGCTCCAATTACGCCCATTCATTGTTTAAACATTGAAATGAGTCAATTTTGAATGAAATTGGATTTTGCTTTAGCTCGAGTGCTCGACTCGTTGGTCCTATTCTAAAAATACTTTTAAACTATAAATAAAATGATATTAAATCAAATTGTATTAATTTTAGAAAAAAAACTCAAAAAAATAAGGACTTAGCTCGATTTCCACCCTTAGCTGGAGGCGAGAGAGCGGGGCCCAAGGTAGAGGGGGTGGGGGATGTGGTGAGCGAGAGAGGGATAGGGGAGACGGGCGAGGGAGAGAGACATGGAGAGAGAGGAAGAGACAGGGAGAGAGAAACTGACAGCTCGAGAGAAATGAGAAAGCAACTTGAGAGCAACAGGCAAATGGTGAGAGAGACACCGAGAGAGAAAGATCAACAGGTGAAAGGCAACGAGAAAGTGATAGAGAGAGAGAGACAACAACGCGACAAATGAAAGAAATAAAGTTGATTCCAAATCCAACGGTCAAATAACATTCGCCTAATCGATCGCTATAAAACTCCTCTCGGCCATTTGTTTCTTTAGCACATAAAGGCATTCTCTCTCTGCTCTCATGTTGCTCTCTCTTTCCTCTCTCAAATATTAAAATGTATGGTAAGAAAAAATCAGGATAAGGAGCAGGAGAGCACACCCTCACACTCCTAGTCCCCCTTCTCCAGATTAAGAGATCGTTCAGTGCCAATTCTCCCTAGGCATGGGAGACTATGGTATGAATGACTGTCATATGAAGATATGCAGGGCATCGAGAATGCCTCTTACCTTCCCGAGGGGACGAGCTCTACGCCGAACCCTGATGTTGCTACATTGGTGCAAGCAGTGGCCGAAGGCTCCAACAGTCGACGGGTATGGTGCTAGCAACATATTGATAGAATCATCGAAATTAATGATGAGCGTGAGGTAACGTATACTATTTATAAATATTATCAAGCTAAATTATCTGCACGTGTCTATGAAGGAACATGTCATCTCAAGCGATACATGGAGACATGTTTGAAAAAGATATCGGCTAGACGAAGGCCTGGGGAGGATGTCCAGACCCAACTTAACTTCAACACTAACGGTTGGTAAGTATATGGCTATACAACGCTAAAATAGTTAGAGAGGAAATTGCACATTATATAATTACCGAGGAACTTTCACTTAAAATTGGCGAGAGCTTTTGTTTTGAAAGGATAATCCAATGTGGTTTTTGCCCACAATACCGACACGTTAGTAGGAGAACAACTACATCTGATATATACGTAATGTACAAACGTAAACTAGCAATGTTGAAAGTGGCCTACATGATAATTTTCCTTTACTTTGACCTTAGATATATGAACTTCATCTTACCAAAGACAAAAGTGAGGCGACTGTGGAGAGAAAGCGGTGGTGGTGCCATGGTACTGCACATCCTGACAGCTGTACCTCCTCTCTCTCGTTACGTCCCATCCAACATTTTTAAAATTCAAAAGCAAATCCATTAAAAAAATGTGCACCAATCTTAGATTGGAACAATGAGAACAGTTGTCCAACTGCACCCATGATCATATATTTCTTGCTTAAAACTCAACAAAAACTAATGAAAATTCCTTGTTGGTCCTTAACAAGTTAAGCCAAGTAATAAATGAGGCTCCTATCATTTGTTAGGCCACTGGACGAACTAGAAACGTTTGTTCATATATACTAAATAATATTTTTAAAAATTTATATATTTTGGACCATTTTAAGTTATGTTATTCGATTTCAAATAAATTTTTAATGATATATTTGTTTGTAACTTTTTATATTTAAACCTTTTACATATTTTGAAGTATGAAGATAACACAATTACTGTGATAGTATTACAACTTCATGGTTTTTGCTAATATGCCATTCAAATTTACTATATATAAAAATTTTGTAGTGTTTCAAAACACAACGAATAAAAGAGAGAAGTTTATTTTTTTATTCATTCGTATTTTTGCAATTCCTCCACTCCATTTGTAGCATGAGCAGTTAATGATAAAAAATAGTACTAAAGTACATGAAATACAAGCTAATGTGTCATGGATATTTTCTTTGCACTAGATGAAGTAGATTTTTTTGGTCATCAATGATATCGGTACAATAAACACCACAAGCATCCTTAAGCGCCCATCAATAAGATGATTGTTGAAAGTAGGTGTAGATCGAAGAAATCACAGCCACATTTCCTTGTGAGGGGTGTTCATACAATATATTCGGTAAATACAATACATCAACTTTTAAGTTATAAGAAGCTAAAAACAAATGGAGTAATTGAATACACATGAACTTCTGTAACGAAGAACAATAGGATGAACTTTTAACCAAGGTTTAGCAATATGCATATGCTGTAACTTTAATTATGCCACAACCAAGACAAGGCAGACAATTATTCCCTCCATCCCGGAATGTAAGCCCTCATTCTTTGAAGTGTCGTTCCAAAATATAAGCATATTGCGGAGATCAAATATATAGTTTTTTTTTTTTTTGAAAACCGTGAAATTTAGAAGATTGAGAGTTTAATTACAAGGTCGAAGGCCGCACCCAAAGGAGAGAGAAACAGGGGAGATGGAAGACCTTTTACGTAGCAGTATGAGAGAAAAGAAGAAAGGAGGAAAGAGAGAAGGGAAGCGAGAGAACAATCACGGCAGGTTCTCGCAGATGGTCTCAAGATGCTTCGCCTCTGCCCAAGCCGGTGACGCACCTCCACTCCTTTAATGTTGAAAAGTGTAGATGAGTAATTGTAGTATGTTATTTAATAGGGTCCGACTTTTATTGTAAGACGAGAGAGTACTCACTGGCTAGCTTTATATGCTAGTATTAATTAGTGAACATTACCAACAAGTAACCATGTAACAAGCAAATGCGCGTTGCCATTCCAAATTTGACAAGCAATGCACATGGGATAAGAAATGGGCCAGAAATATCTTCCTTCTTCACTACTTTATGGGTTTTGCAGAGAGGGTCTTTCAAGTGTTTTTTTTTTCTTTTGGGTTTGTCCCTTGTACATACAAAACATACCGAATATCAAAGCCAATAAAATGTTCCTACCGTACGGAATACTAATCAATAGTCATTGAATTTGCTCCATTAATAATCTCGTGATTCGAGTTCGATCGTCATGAAAAGTTTGATAGGTTCGATTCGATAGGAAAATAAACAATTAATCCTAATTTATTGCTGCTTTATCGATGCTGGTATTGTGCATTGGGAAGCAATGAAGTGCAGTTGCCTTGGCGACTTAAGGCTAGACCTGGGAATTGGGCCGGACCTTAGTGGGCCAGCACGACTCGGTACAAAAAAAAATGGGCCGAAGCATGACCCGACACGAAAACAAATGGGCCGGGCTGGCACGGCTCGAATGACGTGCCGTGTCGGGCCGGGCCTAAAAACCTGGCACGATGGGCCACCCGGCACGGTCCAAATTTGTAATTTGTATTTTTTAGGGTCTTTCTTTACTCATATGAATTTATACTCTACATGAAAGTTGTAGAGAATTTGAGGCGATCTTTTTATGTAGACAACTTTTCCATTTGAGCAACGATGAATTTATAAAAAATATTTAGTGCTTGTGTGTAGTTTCGGACCGACGCCGCATCTCTCGGTAATCTGCATTTTTCAGTGTCTTCCTTTGCTCATATTAATTTATATTCTACATGAAAGTTGTAGAGAAGTTCGAGACACATCTTTTTCATGTAGACAACTTTTCCATTTGAGCAACGTATGAATTTATAAAAAAATATTTAGTGTGATGTATAGTTTCGGACCGACGCCACATCTCTCGGTAATCTGTATTTTTTAGGGTCTTCCTTTGCACATATGAATTTATATTCTACATGAAAGTTGTAGAGAATTTTGAGACACATCTTTTTCATGTAGACAACTTTTTCATTTGAAGCTGAACCGGCGCCGCTCGTCGGATCGCCTCGGCGAGCGGCTGGAGTTCAGGTTCTCCAACTTCCGCACCGTTCAGGTGATTTTATTTATTTTTTGTTCTGTTTTTGCCCCGCATTGCGCACTGTGTGTTTGAGCGATTCGTTATTGGTGGCTCGGTTGCTAGAGTGGCCTTATCGGGGATTTTTTTAGCCGGGAATCGCAATGCGAGCTCTCGATGACGTGGTATTTCGTTGCGAGATTGAGTGTTTCCAATCTCTGGGTTAGGGAAGCCGGAAGCCTCCGCAGGGATGGTCAATTGACCGCGAAAACGGCTCATTTTTAAAAAATAATTTTCTATTTGGCAATTTGTGCTCATGGGGTGGATCCGGCAATTGGTTGATAACGCGTTGAGATTGAGGAGTGTGATTTTGACATGCATTGCTACGAATCGACAAATGTATATGCCTCTTCTGCTCCAGGGTCCTACAAAGATGTTTCCTCTTTAGCCATGTTTGGTGTGTTTTGATTGGGTAAGAGATGACGATGCTAGTCGTGGAAGATTAGAAGGAATTTTAATCTGACTATTATGTATTGGGAGGTTAAGTACATGAGCATTCTTTTCAAGCTCGAGATATTGAAGCTCAATTTTGATCATATCTAACATAGGGGAAGGGAGGCATCTGTTGGTTATAGTTCCTTTTTATAAGAGGAGGTAAGAGATGACGATGCTAGTCGTGGAAGATTAGAAGGAATTTTAATCTGACTATTATGTATTGGGAGGTTAAGTACATGAGCATTCTTTTCAAGCTCGAGATATTGAAGCTCAATTTTGATCATATCTAACATGGGGGAAGGGAGGCATCTGTTGGTTATAGTTCCTTTTTATAAGAGGAGGTAAGAGATGACGATGCTAGTCGTGGAAGATTAGAAGGAATTTTAATCTGACTATTATGTATTGGGAGGTTAAGTACATGAGCATTCTTTTCAAGCTCGAGATATTGAAGCTCAATTTTGATCATATCTAACATGGGGGAAGGGAGGCATCTGTTGGTTATAGTTCCTTTTTATAAGAGGAGGTAAGAGATGACGATGCTAGTCGTGGAAGATTAGAAGGAATTTTAATCTGACTATTATGTATTGGGAGGTTAAGTACATGAGCATTCTTTTCAAGCTCGAGATATTGAAGCTCAATTTTGATCATATCTAACATGGGGGAAGGGAGGCATCTGTTGGTTATAGTTCCTTTTTATAAGAGGAGGTAAGAGATGACGATGCTAGTCGTGGAAGATTAGAAGGAATTTTAATCGACTATTATGTATTGGGAGGTTAAGTACATGAGCATTCTTTTCAAGCTCGAGATATTGAAGCTCAATTTTGATCATATCTAACATGGGGAAGGAGGCATCTGTTGGTTATAGTTCCTTTTATAAGAGGAGGTAAGAGATGACGATGCTAGTCGTGGAAGATTAGAAGGAATTTTAATCGACTATTATGTATTGGGAGGTTAAGTACATGAGCATTCTTTTCAAGCTCGAGATATTGAAGCTCAATTTTGATCATATCTAACATGGGGGAAGGGAGGCATCTGTTGGTTATAGTTCCTTTTTATAAGAGGAGGGGCGCTTCAATGCTACTCCTAATGAGAATGAGTGTGAGTTTTAAAGTAATTTGAATAGAAGAGGTGTTCAGATTACACCATTTTTAGGTGTTCAGATTACACCATTTTCACTAAGTCCTTTTTTTCAGTAGTTTTAATAGAGGGAGGGGAAATCTAGTAGTACCCATGTCACACGCCGAGGATGCAATGGCGGAGTTAGAGCGAAGGAAGCATCTTGGTGGGACGGAGAGGGCGCGCCTAGCCCTCTCAAGGTGCAAGGGGAAGCCGTAATGGCGGCCGCGAGGCAAGGAGGCTAGGACGATCAAGCAGAAGAACAGAGGACAGAAGGTATGAGGCAATTTTCTGATATCCCTTAAGTAAATACTTAGCCCCTTATATAGGAAGGGCTTTTACAGATAAGGTAACAAACAATCCTTTGAAAAGGGAAAATATCTTATCAATAAGGAGACTAAAGATTTAAATCTAACTACTGCAATTAAATTGCTTCTTGCCTATTCTAAACTGGGCTGGCCTGAGAGGCAAGCCCGTTATGCTTCTTGCGCCTGGTATATGTGAGACCCCACATGACATCTCTCCCCACCTCCTCAAAAAGCTTGTCCTTAAGCTTGAAATCGGGGTATATTTGTCGAAATCTGTCGAGGGGCTCCCAAGAAGCTGAAGCTGGTGGCAGTCCTTCCCATTGCACCAAAAGCTCATGATGACCACGTGCTAGTCGAGCCCAGACGACCTTCGATGGAGCAGGACAGACACGGCCATTGCTGAGGGGTGGTAAAGCCGGCGGTGCTGCTGGAGGTTCCCCTCGGAACGGTTTGAGGAGGCCGACATGAAAGACGTCATGGATCCTGGCTTGGGGAGGAAGGTGTAGCCTGTAGGCCACTGAGCCGATGCGTTGAGCAATCTGGTATGGACCATAATAACGAGGTGCGAGTTTGCTTCGTCCTTGGGAAGTGATGGTAGAGGTCTGATGATGTAGGAGACGAAGCCAGACCCAGTCACCGGCGACAAACTCCAAGTCGCGGCGATCCTTATCTGCCTGAGACTTGTAATGCTGTTGTGCTTGGAGCAGACGAGCATGAATTTCCTATAGAAAATCATTGCGATCCGCCAGGAGGGCATCCACCGCTGGTAGGTTGGAGTCACCTGGCTGGTATTGCCGCCAAGACGGGGGATCGCGTCCATACACCACGCGAAAGGGCGACGTCTCCAGAGAAGCCTGGAAGCTTGTGTTGTAGCAGAACTCAGCCCAGGGTAACCAGCGGAGCCATTGTCGCGGCCGGTCTCCCGTGAGTCAGTGAAGATATATGATAATGATTTTATTGACCACTTCCGATTGTCCGTCGGACTGAGGGTGAAAGGCAGAGCTGAAATTTAGCTTGACACCCACCAAGCGGAACAACTCAGTCCAGAAATTGCTGGTGAATACCGGGTCCCGGTCACTTACAATGGACGTGGGAACCCCATGAAGGCGGACCACCTCATCGAAGAAAACCCGTGCCACCGAATGAGCTGTATATGGGTGACTGAGTGGGAGGAAATGTGTGGATTTGGAGAAGCGGTCGACTACCGTGAGGATGACCGTCTTGCCAGAAATCCGAGGTAAGCCCTCCACGAAGTCCATGGCGATGTCTGACCAAATTGCTGAAGGAATGGGCAAGGGTTGTAGGAGGCCGGCGGGATGAAGCTACTCCCCTTTGTTGTGCTGGCAAATAGTGCAAGAGCGAACAAAATCTTGGACGAGGGTGCGGGCATTGGGGAGATGAAAGTCAGACCGCAAGCGATGGAGTGTTTTCTGTACCCCTTCATGGCCGAGTTGATGAGCACTGGTCAGAATCTCCGGTAAGAATGATGATGTTGGGGAGATGTAAATGCGGTTGTTGAATGTAATAAGGTCATCCACAATGCCCCGTGGTCCTGTTGTTGACCAAAGAAGAATCTTGTCCCAGAGAGTCCGAAGGGTATCATCATCTTGGAGTTCCTGGCGAAGCCCATCAAATAAAGCGAAGTGTGGACCGGAGAGGGCACAACTGATGGCCATCGTCTCGGTATCTCGTCGAGACAGAGCATCGACGACAATGTTTGTTTTGCCGGGTCGGTAATCAACAGAGAAGTCATAGCCCAACAATTTGCTTACCCAATGATGCTGTGGAATTGTCGAGAGGCGCTGATCCAGTAAGAATTTGAGGCTATAATGGTCCGTCCGGATCAAGAAGGAGCGGCCCCAAAGGTACGGACGCCAAAAGCGCACTGCTTGGACAAGACCAATTAATTCCCGTTCATAAGCTGGCAAAGCGATGTACCGGGGAACCATGGCTCGGCTGAAGAAAGCAATGGCGCCCGTGCCTTGGTGGAGAATGGTGCCAATGCCATGACCCGAGGCGTCGCATTCGACGATGAAGGGGATAGTGAAGTCGGGTAACTGTAATATAGGTGCTGTCACCAAGGCGGCCTTCAAGGATGAAAAGGCGGCGGCGACTTCGGTTGACCAGTTGAATGCTTCTTTCTTCAGGAGCTTGGTAAGTCAAGCACCAAATCACCGGTTGCGAATGAATTTGCGGTAGTAGCCGGCCAACCCCAGGAAGCCGCGGACCGCCCGGACAGAGCGCGGTGTGGGCCACTCCTGAACCGCCGTGACCTTCTGGGCATCCATTGCCACGCCAGTGACAGATAATGTGACCCAAATATGCCACCGATTGCTCCCCGAATGAACATTTGGAGCGCTTTAGGAATAACTGGTGGTGTTGTAGAGTTTGGAATATGGTGCGAATGTGGCGCAGGTGCTCCGACCAGGAAGAACTATAAATCAGAATGTCATCGAAGAAGACGAGAACAAACCGGCGAAGGAAGGGACGTAGAACCTCATTCATAAGTGCTTGAAAGGTAGCCGACGCATTGGTTAAACCAAATGGCATGATCAAGAATTCAAAGAGGCCCTGGTGAGTGCGAAAAGCCGTCTTCTCGATATCGGCTGGGTGCATCAAGACTTGGTGATACCCAGAACGGAGATCAAGTTTGGTGAAAAACTTGGCGCCACGAAGTTTGTCCAGCAACTCATCCACCACGGGAATTGGGAACTTGTCTTTAATGGTGCGGTCATTGAGTGCGCGATAATCAACACAAAACTGCCAAGAGCCATCTGACTTTTTGACAAGCAACACTGGAGCAGAAAATGCGGATGAGCTTTTGCGTATAACCCCCTGCTGCAACATGGCCGTGCATTGTTTCTCCAGCTCATCTTTCTGCAAATGAGCATAGCGGTATGGACGTACAGCGATTGCTTCGGTGCCTGGCTTTAAGTGGATGCGATGATAACGCTCACGGACGGGTGGGAGTCCTGATGGTTCGGCAAATAAGTCATTGAAATCATCCAATAGAGTTTGCAATAAGTCTTGACCTGTGCAGGCTTGAAGTGCGGCTCTGGGCGCTGTGTGTGTTGTGCTAGACCAAATGATTTGGCGTCCTGTATGGCTGAAGGACATAGTCATATGATTGAAATCCCAAACTATTGGTCCAAGTGTACCCAGCCATTGAACGCCTAGAATGATGTCGAGATCATCCAGAGGAAGCACGTAGCACTCCAGAGCAAAGTGCACATCTTCAATGGCGATATGCAGGTCATGACAAACGCCCGGGCAGGAGATGCGATCACCGTTGGCCACCAGGACTTGCAACCCCGTACATGGCTGGACACGAACCCCGGCCGTGTGGGCGACGCGGTTGGCGATAAAGTTGTGCGTGGAACCTGAGTCCAACAGAGCCATGAAGGAATAGCCCCCGATGGTTACTGGGAGGCGCATGGTCTGGCCGGAACGTGGTGTGATGCCTGTGATCGCGGCCAACGAGATGGCTGGTTCAATTGGTGCTTCTGGTTCCGCATCGTCGACGGTGTCCACAATCTCCATCACAAACAGCTTCTTGCAGCGATGGCCGGCGGTGAATTTTTCGTCGCAGTGATAACAGAGACCAGCAGTCGCCGACGCTCCATCTCTACGGGGATAATGTCGCCGAAGCGATGGAGTGCGATCGGTGTAGTAGATGGCAAGTCTCCGGCAGGCGCTCCGGTTGGTGATGGAGTCGATCCGCCCGGTGTAGATGCGATCGGAGGGCGCCAAGGACGGCGGTAAGGGGCAGCAATGAAGGCTCGGCGCTCATATGCTCGAGCGAGACTCATGGCCGTCTCCAATGTCAGCGGAGCTTGCAATTCCACATCGGTCTGGAGCGGTTCGCCCAACCCTGCTGTGAACAATTGGACTTGTTGCTGTTCAGACAAGGGATCAGTGCGACAAAGTAACACCAAGAATTGCTCGGAGAAGTCGGAGACAGACCCTGTGCGGCACAGCGCTGCCAATTCGCCCAAAGAATTGGAGCGCAATGGCGGACCGAAACGGTTATTGACAAGCTCGACGAAGCGACGCCAAGATGGAGCGCCCAGATCCCGCTCCAAACGATGGTACCACAATTGGGCGGCGCCGAGCATGTGGAAAGAAGCCAGCCATACTTTATCTTCTTCCGGCGTGCGCTGACCATGGAAGAATTGGTCGCAGTGGTTAAGCCAGGGCAGGGGATCATCTTTCCCGTCGAAGGTAGGGAAGTTGAGTTTGTAGAAGCGAGGTGCGCCACCGCGATCGGATCGAGCTATCTTTGGCCGCCCGGATGAAAGCGGTCGAGCCGGCGTCACGCCGAGGATTACCCGTGGCGATGCGATCATCGGAGCTCTGAAGTCCTCCCCGACCGGAAGCTCTACCGGGTAGGAAGGATGCCGCTAGAGGGCGGGGGTGCTGGCGCATGCAAACTGCTGCCTTGCCCATCCCCGTGCTCCAATCTGGCAATAGCAATGTGGTGGGCACGCTGCTGATTGTCGATGTCGCTGACTGTGCGAGCGAGGGCATCCATCTTGGTATGAATGATCGCTTTGTTAGCCGCCATCTGCTGCATGATAGCATCCAATTTCGCCATGATGGGATTAACAGAATCCTCGCTGGACATTGTTGGAGAAACAGCGGAAGAATCTGATACCAAGTTGTCACACGCTGAGGATGCAATGGCGGAGTTAGAGCGAAGGAAGTACTGGTGGGACGGAGGTGGGCGCGCCCTAGCCCTCTTGCGGCGCGGCGGGGAAGCCATAATGGCGGCCGCGCGGCAAGGAGGCTAGGACGATCAAGCAGAAGAACAGAGGACAGAAGGTATGAGGCAATTTTCTGATATCCCTTAAGTAATACTTAGCCCCTTATATAGGAAGGGCTTTTGCAGATAAGGTAACAAACAATCCTTTGAAAAGGGAAAATATCTTATCAATAAGGAAACTAAAGATTTAAATCTAACTACTGCAATTAAATTGCTTCTTGCCTATTCTAAACTGGGCTGGCCTGAGAGGCAAGCCCGTTATGCTTCTTGCGCCTGGTATATGTGAGACCCCACATGACAACCCATTTCAATAGTTACTCGGAATGACATGGAAGCACAAAGCAATGCAGCATACCATAAAAAGGAAAGAACATACTGGTGCAAATGGATGACACAGGTTTGTTGGTGATTTTTATGATTGGTGCTTGCTCAACAGGTGCCGGTAGTATCAGATAGGCTGATACTTTCAATAATCTCAGTGGGCACTGGAAAAATAATTGCCAAGTCCATAAGAAAGTACCGCTCGTAATGGAATCACATCGGTCTGACTCCATCCTGCAACCAATATGGTTTTCTCAAGATGGAGTGTCAAAAGAATTCGAGGAGTGTCAATACAAGATTATTGTTTCCATGGTATGGCTATTGCTAGCATATATGTTTCTTTTTTTTATAAAACTAGAATATATGTTTCTCAATTTGTTCTCTATCCAATTCCCATTTTTGTACTATATGGTTGTGTTACTGGCTACACATCTCCTGTTACAGGGATCAACAAAAACTGCCATTCTTGGTGAAGTTTTCCTAAATCTAGCTAACTATCTGAGTTCAGCGGACTTGTTACGACTAGAGGTTCTCCTCTGCGGGGGCAAGGGAGGAGCCGGCGGCGTTGGCCCTCGGCTCCGCAGGTGGTGATCGTCAGCGGGGCGCCTCCGATCAATGGTGACAGCAAAGGGGGAAGACTAGAGGCAGGAGGTAAGGAGTAGATTAATTCTTGCTTATCCTGATCAATGCCATACGGCTTACATAAATAGGCAGCTGCCTTACTCAACTTTCCTAATAAACTCTTTTAAGAAAGGAGACCAAAAAGACCAAATCCAATCTTTCCTAATAAACTCTCTTAAGAAAGGAAACCCAAAAGACCAAATCAATCCCTTAAATCAGAATCAAATTGCCATCCCTCAACCTGCCTTTGGCCGGCGGCTGTAGGTTCGGCCCCACATAACATCTCTCCCCCCTCGACAAGCAGGTTGTCCTCAAGCTGCCAAGTTGGGTAGCGGCGTTGGAAATCCTCCACATCTTCCCAAGTGGCTGCCGAAGCTGGCTGATCTTCCCATTGAACGAGCACTTGGCGAACACCACGGGCAATCCTCATCTTGACAGCACGGGCAGGAGTAGCTTGGGCCGCACCAAAGTGTATTGGCGGCAGAGATGGGGGTGTGGCTGGTGGAGTACCCACGAACTTCTTGAGGAGACCCACATGGAACACATCATGGAGACGGGCTTGTGGCGGTAGTGCCAGTTTATATGCCACCTCATTGACCACCGCTAAGACTTTGTAGGGGCCATAGAATCTTGGGCGCAGCTTGCCTTTGGGAAGTGCTGGTAGCCACGCCGGAGCTCGATGGCGAACGCGAAGCCAGACCCAGTCACCCACGGCAAAGGACACCGGACGATGCCCGCGGTCGTAGTACTTCTTAGCCAAGCTTTGAGCCTGTAGTAACCTAGCCCGGACATCCGCCAAGAACAAATCTCTGTCCTCCATGGCAGCAGCGACCGCGGGAACCCTACAGTCCCCGGCTTCATAGGACCGAATAGCAGGCGGGTCCCGGCCATATACCACTTTGAATGGCGTGTCCTTCAGTGCGGAATGGAAGGAAGTATTGTAAATAAATTCGGCCCAAGGAAGCCATTTAAGCCATTGCCGTGGCCGATCACCTGTCATGCACCGAAGATACATGGCGATAGCTTTGTTGACGGCCTCCGTCTGTCCATCCGACTGCGGGTGAAAAGCGGAACTCATGTGGAGCTTGGTGCCCAGAAGCGAGAAGAGGGCTTGCCAAAAGGTGGAAGTGAACACCGTGTCGCGGTCGGAGACGATGGACGTGGGCACTCCATGGAGGCGGACAATGTCGGCGAAGAATGCTGCAACTACGGACTCCGCGGAATATGGGTGTGCCAAGGCGATGAAGTGCCTCCGACCTTAGGAAGGTGCTCGACGAAGTCCATGGAAATATCGGACGCATAAAGGACGGCGGCGAAGTGGCAAGAAGCAGCGGCGGATGGAGATGTTTCGATTTTGTTCCGCCGAGCACCAAGCGATGGCGACGAAGGTTTGGATAGCCGCCACATAAGCTTGGCGTGTGGAAGTCACGGCGGAACCGCCGCAAGGTCTTCTCGACACCCTCGTGTGCCGTGTCGTGGACTCCTTGGAGCACCTTCTGGAGGATCGTGGAACCCGGCGGAAGATAAAATTTGCCACCATGAAGTAGTATACCATCCACCACGGACCAGGGGGAGCCGAGCGTGCGGTCAGCCACCTGGGCGGCCAGCGTGATGAGTGCCGGGTCGCGGTCGGCCTCCTGCCGAAGGTCCCAGAC
Source organism: Guadua angustifolia (assembly GCA_036346375.1). Lineage (NCBI taxonomy): Eukaryota > Viridiplantae > Streptophyta > Magnoliopsida > Poales > Poaceae > Guadua > Guadua angustifolia. The sequence goes on along the minus strand of CM070518.1, from coordinate 19,921,202 downwards.
AATGTCGAAGCTAGGCCCGGAGATGCCCATGAGAGCGCCCTCAGTCATGTCGCGGCGGGAGAGCGTCGGCGACGATGTTGGTGCGGCCTGGCTTGTACTCGACGGTGAAGTCGAATCCCAGCAACTTGCTTACCCACTGGTGTTGCGGAATCGTGGCAAGACGTTGGTCTAGCAAGAACTTCAAGCTGTAGTGGTCTGTCTTGACAACAAACGGACGCCCCCATAGGTAAGGCCACCAATGGCGGATGGCCTGGACGAGGCCGATCAACTCGCGCTCGTACGCCGCGAGACCCCGGTGGCGAGGAGCCATCTGCCGGCTGAAGAAAGCCACGGGCCCGGCTTGTTGATGTAGCACCGCGCCGCAGCCCGCGCCTGAGGCGTCGCATTCCACCACGAAGGGCAGGGTGAAGTCGGGTAGGGCGAGGACGGGCGCCGACGTCAGGGCCCCCTTTAGGGATTGGAAAGCAGCGTCGGCCTCCGGTGACGAGCGGCGATCCTTGCGAGGAGGGCGGTGAGGGAGCGCCAACGCCTGTAATCCTCGACGACTGCGGTAGTACCCGGCCAACCCGAGGAAGCCGCGGAGGGCACGCACCATGCGCGGGGTCGGCCAGTCGACCACGGCCTGGACTTTGCCGACATCCATAGCAACGCCGTCGCGGGAGATGACGTGGCCCAAATAGGCGACGGAGGACTCACCGAAGAAGCACTTAGATTTCTTGAGAACGAGATCGTTGTCGCGGAGCGTAGCGAAGACGGCGCGGACGTGCTGGAGGTGTTCGGACCACGTCTTGCTGAAGATGAGGATGTCGTCGAAGAAGACGAGGACGAAACGGCGTAGGAATGGCCTGAGCACCGCGTTCATCAAGGCTTGGAAAGTTGCCGGCGCGTTGGTTAGACCGAACGGCATGACCAGGAACTCGTAGAGGCCGTCGTGGGTACGGAAAGCCGTCTTCTCGATGTCACCGGTGAACATCCGGACTTGATGATAGCCGGAGCGGAGGTCGAGTTTGGTGAAGAATTGGGCGCCGTGGAGCTCGTCGAGCAGCTCGTCCACCACCGGGATCAAGAACGTATCCCGCACCGTCCGTTCATTGAGTGCCCGGTAGTCGACGCAGAAGCGCCAGGAGGTGTCCTGCTTCTTGACGAGCAAAGACCGGTGACGAAGGCGGGCGTCTTTGCGGACGGATGATGCCGCTGATCGAGCATGTCCTTGACCGGGCGCCGAAGTTCGCTCCTTGTGCATGGCGGGGTAGCGGCACGCACGGACGGCGACGGGAGGCGTTCCTGGCAGGAGGTGGATGCGGTGGTCGCACAGTCGTGGGGGAGGCAGCCCATGTGGCTCGGTGAAGAGGGCGTCGAACTCCTGGAGGAGAGCTGGCATGAGGTCGAAACCCAATGCCGCAAGTTGTGGGAGTCGGGGAGGACTGCCAAGCCCTTGCCATCGGACCTTGTGATCGCGGAGCCAAAACTGCATCGTGAGGGTGCCGAAGTCCCACAAGATTGGTCCGAGAGTGGCTAACCATCCGGTGCCAAGCACAAGGTCGTAACCAACGAGCGGTAGCACGAAGACGGTCTCGCTGAACGGCTCGTCGTGGATGGAGAAGGTAGCGCCCTCGTAGACCCCAAGGCACAAGAGCCGTTCTCCATTGGCCACGGTCGCCTGCAGCCCGGTGCGGGAGTTGTAGGGCGCGCCTGTTCTTGACGCAGCGGTCTCCGAGATGAAGTTGTGGGACGAGCCGGAGTCGAGGAGTGCATGGAACGTGACGTCGCCCCATCGCACCGAGACTTGCATTGTGCGGCCAGTGCGGACCCCCGAGATAGCGTGGAGGGAGATCACTCGGAGTTCGGCGTCCTGCACGGCGGCGGTGGTGATGTCGGGAGTGTCGTCGTCGCTAGCGTAGGCCATCTCCATGACGAAGAGCCGCCAGCATAGCTTGCCAGGGCATGCGACGATTTTTCATCGCAGCTTGAAGCAAAGGCCTTGGCGACGCGTTAAATCCATCTCGACGGCGTGAGGCGGCGGTTCAAGGCCGCCGTGGACCGGCTGGCCGGGCGCCGGGGAACATGGCTGGGTGGCGGGGAAGCGCTGGCGACGGTGGGGTGGCAGATACCACGCGCCGCTGGTCGGGCCGCCGACCACTCGCTTCCCACCGCTCATACGCCCGAGCCAAGCTGATGGCGACCTCCAGTGACAGCGGATTTTGGAGCTGGACGTCGATGCTGAGGGGTTCTTGGAGGCCGTCCATGAACATCTGAATTTGTTGCGATTCGGTGAGGGGGCTTGCACGCGCCAACAGCTCCATGAACCGCCATTGACTCATGACAGTTCTGTCTGGCGGCAGTACTAGTTCGCCCATGGGATTGGCGCGGAGGGGTGGCCCGAACCGGAGGTGGAGCAGCTCCGAGAACCGGCGCCAGGATGGTGTGCCCTCCTCCCGCTGGATGCGCATGTACCACTGCTGGGCAGGACCATCCATGTTGAATGACGCCATCCAGACTTTCTCCTCCTCCATGATTCGCTGTTGGAGGAAGAAGGACTCACATTTGTTGAGGAAGAGGAGAGGGTCCGTCTTCCCGTCGAACTTGGGAAAGTCGAGCTTGTGGAAGCGAGGGGGGCGATCGGCAGGAGGTCCCAACCCGAGGGCGCCGGCGCGCCCGCCGTCGTTGCCCTGGATGATGACGGCGTTGTTGGTGCGCTCGAGCCGCTCGATGGCGCGGTGATCTTGCTGCTGCTGTTGCTCCAAACGGGTGATAGCGCTCTCGATGTTGCCCAGCTTGGCGAGCTGCTGGGTGATGGAGGCGAGTTGCTCCAGGATGGCGTTGTCCCTATCAGGCGCGACGGCCATGGCGGATGATGCAGCCCCAGGAGCCGCAGGATCGGTGACCCTTGATACCAAGTCGTTATTTACCAGAGGTTCTCCTCTGCGGGGGCAAGGAGGAGCCGTGGCCAGCTGCCCTCGGCTCGCAGTGGTGATCGCCGTGGGCGCCCGATCAATGGTGACAGCAAAGGGGGAAGACTAGAGGCAGGAGGTAAGGAGTAGATTAATTCTTGCTTATGCTGATCAATGCCATACGGCTTACATAAATAGGCAGCTGCCTTACTCAACTTTCCTAATAAACTCTTTTAAGAAAGGAAACCAAAAAGACCAAATCCAATCTTTCCTAATAAACTCTCTTAAGAAAGGAAACCCAAAAGACCAAATCAATCTCTTAAATCAGACTCAAATTGCCATCCCTCAACCTGCCTTTGGCCGGCGGCTGTAGGTTCGGCCCCACATAACAGAGCTAGAAGAGAAGTTCCATAAAAGCCAAGAGGAGTTAAAAGAGAGAAATCTTGAATTATCTGAGCTGAGAGACAAGCTTAGAGGCTTCCATGCCACAGAGCTGGAGGGAGTTGAAACTGGTAGTGCAAGATGTTACCAATTGAGAAGTGAAGAACTTGGTATTGAAACCGACTTAGATGTGTTGAAGCATAGAGTTTTGCTAAAAGAACAGGAGATTGAGGGATTGCAACATTCTAAAAAGGAAATGGAAAACTTCATTCCCAAAATTCAGAAGGAGAAGAGCCAGTTAGAGGAACGTTTAGCAGCATCTCTTAAAGAATGTAGCATCACTTCAAAATGCTTGGATGAAGCGCGACAAGATCTACTTGCGCTTACCAGCAGCGTAGATTCTCATGTTTCTGCCAATAAGGTTCTTGAAACGAAGATTAGTGAGCTTGAAAACTGCAAAGTTGAACTAGAGTTGCATATAGCAAAGCTGGAAGATGAAAATATACAGCTGTCAGAGTCCATATCTGGACTGGAGGCTCAGTTGTCTTGTCATCTCTGGAAGAGGTAACTGCGCAGCAAACTATTGCACAAACTCCCAAATCTGGGGATGCGATAAACCTTCAGAAGGAAATAAAAAGATGCCGTGCAGTTTTTGAAAGAATCAAATGCAAACTTAACTACCCAACTGAAGAAAACCCAAGAGAACAATATAGAGCTTGTTTCTATTCTTCAAGAACTGGAAGAAACAATAGAGGTACAGAGAGTGGAAATCTCCAATCTTTCTCACACGAGTGATGTGATGCATCATGAGGTCTCCAAAAATGAACTGTCAGCTCAAGAAGACGCAGAATGGGCTACAAAGCTGGCACTAAAAGAAGATGAAATCACAATATTGAGGGAGAAATTGGGTACACTCAATATAGAAAACACAGATGGTGCAGGTTCTGATGCTATTTATCTTGAGTTAGAAAAGGAAAATGACTTTTTGAAGGTCAAAATACAAGAGCTTGAGAATCACTGTTCTGAATTAACTGAGGAAAATTTGGAGCTTATATACAAGTTGAAGGAAGTAAGTGGGGTGGTAAAAGGAAAGGATCCCTGCGTTTCTAATAGCGAGGAAATGCTCAATGTGGGCGATCTTTCTGGAAGATCGACATCTAAGGTAAAATATCTAGAGAGAAAATGTTCTGACCTTGAGTTGAAGCTGCTGAATTTCAGGTCTCAGTCCAGTGAGCTAGAAGAGAAGTTCCATAAAAGCCAAGAGGAGTTAAAAGAGAGAAATCTTGAATTATCTGAGCTGAGAGAGAAGCTTAGAGGCTTCCATGCCACAGAGCTGGAGGGAGTTGAAACTGGTAGTGCAAGATGTTACCAATTGAGAAGTGAAGAACTTGGTATTGAAACTGACTTAGATGTGTTGAAGCATAGAGTTTTGCTAAAAGAACAGTAGATTGAGGGATTGCAACATTCTAAAAAGGAAATGGAAAACTTCATTCCCAAAATTCAGAAGGAGAAGAGCCAGTTAGAGGAATGTTTAGCAGCATCTCTTAAAGAATGTAGCATCACTTCAAAATGCTTGGATGAAGCGCGACAAGATCTACTTGCGCTTACCAGCAGCGTAGATTCTCATGTTTCTGCCAATAAGGTTCTTGAAACGAAGATTAGTGACCTTGAAAACTGCAAAGTTGAACTAGAGTTGCATATAGCAAAGCTGGAAGAAGAAAATATACAGCTGTCAGAGTCCATATCTGGACTGGAGGCTCAGTTGTCTTGTCTGACAAGTGAAAAGGAATCAAGCATGCTACAAATGGATGATTATAGATCATTCATTACAAACTTTAAGGATAAAGTAGAACAACAGCAAGCAGAGATGGAAGCAAAAGCTGGAATTGAAGCAAAAGCAACTAGAATCTCAAAGAAGATTGTCAGAAGTACAGGAGGATTCGGAGGCTCTAAGAAGGTTGAATGAAAATCTACAGGCTACAATTGATAGTGTTGTTGAAGAGTGCAATTCTCTTCAGACTCTAACAGCTGATCCGAAGAAGCAGAAGCTGGAATTACATGACCGTGCTGCACAGCTAGAGCAGGAATTGGAGCATTCAAAAAGAAAGACCATGGATTTTTGCAAAACAGTGGAGTTCCTAGAGGCAAAACTTTCTTCACTTCAGAAAGACATAACTTCAAAAGAGCAATCTTTGCTCTCAGAACTGGAGAATATATTCCAGGAGCACAAGGAACAGGAAGAAAGAATAGATCGTGCACATTTCCTTTTAAAAAAGATTGAGAAAGAAAAGACTGTTGAAATAGAGAATCTTGACAGGGAGGTCGTGAGCCTTACCGTACAACTGTCTTCAACACATGAGGAGCGAGAAAGTGCCACATTAGATACCATTCGTGAGGTCTCCATCCTGCGAGCAGGCAAGGCAAAACTTGTGTATGATCTTGAAGATGTCAGTGCACAGATGAGATATTATGAGTCTCAATTGGAAGATCTCCACAACGAGTCTAAAAGCAAGATTAAAGGCCTGGTTGATTCACTTAACACATCCAAACAGAATGAGGAAATGCTGACAACAGATGTTGATCATATGAGAAGATTGATGGAAGCTGCTAGATCCAGTGAAGAAAACTTACAGAAAATGTCAGGTGAACTAGAATTAAAGTTTAAATCCAGTGAATATGAGAAACAGCAAATAATGGAAGAAATTTCTTGACTAAAAATTCAGGTGCACAAAATAGGAGGTCTCCAAGATGAAATTTGTAAACTACAAAGTTCTCTTGATGAGGTTAAGTATGAAAAAGGAAAATTAGAAGAGCTACTGCAGTCGTTGTCTGAAGAATGTGAAGAACTAAAGGCACAGAAGGCCATTATAACAGACAAAGTCTCACGTACGCAGGGTACTTCGAACAATGCCGAAGAAGAAAAACGAAGTAAAACATCCATGCAAGAAAAGCTTGTGATAAAACAGGTGTGCCTTGCTGTGATAGTCATTAGTGGTATCTACCTGTAAGGTTTTTTCACGGGTCCGGTTTTTTCCATAAAAAACAGGACCCAACATCCCTTTTCTCTCTATTAATATTACATGCAGCGACTTCTCGTGCTGCTCTTTCAAAAAAAAAACAGGTGTGCCATTTAGAATTATTATTCAATAGTGAAAAGTCTCTAATACCTGCAGGTACCTTGTTTAGTATGGAACTTGTGTCAAAACTTAAAACATGGTAAACTAGATTTAAATGTGATAGCCATGTACACTATTTTCACTTAACTATTTCCTAACTGTTTTAGGGTAATGATGATGGAATATATCGAAAGAGTTGGCTTTGGATAGAAGTGCGTGGAAAGCAGCTATCCATGTGCCTGAACCTTGATTAGGCTTTATGCCTCGTTTTGGTATAGTTTTAGGCTTTGTTCTACTTACTCATCTCTCTCTTCCTCCCTTTGTTAGCGGTTCGTTTTGGGTTTCAACTCTAGCCTACCCCAACTTGCTTGGGACTAAAAGGCTTTGTTGTTGTTGTTGTTGTTTAGGGTAATGATGATGTTGCTAATGACAATGGAGGCTCTCCAGTTAATGAGGGTCCAGACATTCAGTCAAAGATCCAATTACTTGAAACTATACTTGCTGAGGCATTGGAGGAAAATAATTTGTATAGGACACAGCTTCAGAGGTAGTGATTCATCACATCCCTGGTCCCTCTGATTACTTTTTACTAGCAAAACACATCCTCCATTGGATTTCATTTGCTGTGCCATGCATATGGAAGTCCTGATAATGCTCCCACGTTCTGAGATCTGCATCCCATCTAGATCACTCTGTTAAACATTAAAAGAAAAAACAGCAATGTTCTCCTTAAATAATCTGTGTCTTACTAAGTACTAACTAAGACTATTCTAGACAGACAGGCTTTTTATTCTTAACTCAATATAGATTAATCAACATTGTTGGACAAACCAAATCTAAATTTTTGGCTAGAATCAACCAAGCTGTGTTGTCAAAGACGATTAACTAGTGAAAAACAATGGCTCTACAAAAAACTGAAGCGTTGTTCTTCAGAAACAAGCAGACATTTGATGTGTGCATCTGTAATTTAACAGGTCTTCACCTACTTCTTGTATATAACCTTTATCAGCCCATTAGCATAGTTGAAGTAATGTGTGCAATTAGAATGGTTTTCGTTTCATGGTGATTCGTTGACAGATGCTTCTATTATTATCCTCGTGGTTTGTGCTGTATCCAAGGCATTGTCATATGCGCTGCTTAGTTCTCTTCACAGTCCTTGTGCTCCTTTGCCTGGTCCTGTAAGTAGCTTTTTGTGAGCAAACAGGATAGAACATAGCTGTCACTGGATGGAGAATTGAAGATCAAGCTTGAAAGCCATTGTTGAAATCATTTTACTGACTGCTGACTATCAGAAATCATCCAATTCTGTTACACTACTTTTTGTGGACGGATGCTTCACTTGACTAATCCTAATGCCCTGTCACTCCTGTATTGTTGTCCCTGAATGACAGTGTTTATATCATGCCAAAAAAATTTCATGACCTGGCTAGTGATACTGGGCTACCTTCGGATCATACTCTCTCTCTCTCTCTCTCTCTCTCTCTCATCCTGTACAGTCCAATGCCAGAACGGCAATCTGGCAGCAGGGATGGAAAGGAGAATAATGATGACAAGATAGTACAAATGGAATCAGAGCTAAAAGATATGAAGGACCGGTTACTCAACATGAGCATGCAGTATGCGGAAGTAGAGGCTCAGCGGGAACAATTAGTAATGGAGCTCAAAACCGTAACTGCAAAGAAGGGACGATGGTTCTAGCCCACAGCACAGGTACCTCCATGTATTCTCCTGCTTCTTTGAATACGTCCAGCTGCAATTTGATTACTTGAACGTATAACACCAAAATTTCTTTTTAAAGTACTTGGGTTCAATGGAAGGTTATTACTCCACTTTTTTAAAAAGAAGGTTATTACGGACCAAAATCTTTTCCACCATCTAGTTTTATGATGGTTACCTCATGCTGTGTTATAAAATATATCATGACAGATGCAGTAGATTTTTCGATAAAGGAAGCAAATATATTGATACCAAGAACAGTACATCGAGAAGATACAAAACCTTGGCACACTCCCGGCTTCTGTTTAGAACACACAGCCATAAAGAAAAAGGAAAATAAAATAAAATAAAATAAAATAAAAGACAGACACACTCTAGTGATCCGCAATCCGAAGACTAGACCGCCACCCGTGAGTCCGGGAGAAGAAAGATTTGGCCGCCTTCACCAATAGTTGCGATCCCACCACAACCAAAGCCTGCAGATCTTCCTGCTGAAGAATAGACCAACTGGAGAGGTAGTAAGCCGCCAAGTGGATAACCTGTAGAGGAGATATCAAAGACTTCTTGTTGAAAACCACATCGTTTCTGCAAATCCAAAGTGACCAGCACAAAGCCGACGCTCCAAGCAAAAACAAAGGTTTCATCTTTTTAGTCATACAATGAAGCCAATTTCCAAACAAATGTTCGATGCAGTCAGGTTGTTTTATCCCGGATGCTAAATGAAGAATCCACCAAACAGACCGAGCAAAGCGGCAATCAAAAAACAAATGCTTGATTGTCTCATTTTTGTGGCAGAAAACACAAGACAAATTACCCTTCCAATTTCGTTTAGCTAAATTATCTTTTGTAAGCACCACTCCTCGTCGAAGGTACCACAAAAAGATTTTAATCTTCAACGGAGCTTTTAACTTCCACAAATTTCTATTCTCATTGGGGATGTTTCTAAGTATTAAGGCAAAGATAGTGGGATTTTACGAGAACTCGCCATTAGAGGTTAGGTTCCAATAAAAGATATCTTGTTTTGCGAAAGAGTCACTCCATCAATACGGCCAGCAATTCATTCCAAGCAACCAGCTTAGAGCCAATGAGAAATCTACGCCAAGAAAAGCAAGGAGGAGAAGAGCTCGAAGCATCTGAAATTGTAATAAATTTTGGTCTGACTATGTTATACATGGTAGGATACTGATCGCTCAAAGGTGATCTACCCATCCAGATATCTTCCCAAAAGCGAATTTGTGATCCGTCCTTCACAATAAAGGTTCCGAAACGAAGAAAGTCTCGTTTCACCTTCATTAAACTAGACCAAAAGTGAGAGTCCCCATTCTTCCAAACCACTTGGGCCAAAGGCTTTGAACCCAAGTACTTGTTTCGGAGAATTTGTTGCCACATCCCATCTGAAGAAAGTAGTTTATAGAGCCATTTGCTAAGAAGGGCAGTATTTTTTATATTTAGATGCAGTAGATATGGTGTGATACTGGAAATTCACACCATAAATCTTTGATTAGTGCAATAAAACTCAGGATAGCATTAGTGAGTGTGAGATACCGTGTTGACCACAGTCTACACATGGTTTAGCGAAGATGTATGGTGCCTCATCCAAAATGGGCCAAACTACAGTTGTTATCAGGGGTTGCAGGATGGCTTCCAGCATATTTATGAACTGTATACAGTACATTGTGTCATACATTGCCCCTACTAATTGTTCTTGTAGCAATATCACTATGGTTTAAATGAAATCCATATTTGAGCAATTGGAAACACTCTATATTCTACTTAAAAAGACTTGAGTTGTAGCTATAGTTCATTTGGAGACCTGATTTAAGTATCGTTGATACTTGATAGTATGAGATCGTGAAATTTTGTGGTTCAAAACTCTCTTTTCATTTCAGATATCAAGGAGAAGTATTAAAAAACACACTGCTTTCATTGAGTAGATCAAGACCATCAGTCAGTAGAGCAAAATCTTGTGGTAGAAAACCTTCTTTCCATTATGGAAATCATTGCTAACTCGATGCTATTCTGCTTTAATAGATTAGTACTATCAATCTGTATTGTGTCCATGTAACGCCACACTTTGTCTAATTGACAGGAAGACCTGTAGTGAAAAACGGCAGAGGTTACAAGATCTCGGAGACGACCGTCGTGCGAGCTCTGAGGAGTTGCCACTTGCCAGCAAGTGCAAAACTGGATGACGTGCACTGAACTGTACTGGAGGCTGTGCACCAAAAGAGTAGAAGACTCATGGGTCTCTGGGTCTCCTCGATGAAGTCAACGTTGACTATTCTCACTCGGCAGTCAGTAACTGGGAAGCCCTGCTAGGCCCACAAGAAAAAAAGAACTCGTTTTTAGCCGATTATTACTAGTATGTAATTCTACGGGTTAGCGTAAAACCATTGGTTCGTATAATGACCCTGCCCTACCCTTTACGCAGGGTCAACTCAACTGTTTATAAGTGTAGCTCATTTTTTGCTAACTGTGAAAAATTAAAGGTTGGGTAGTACTAGTACATAGATCTTCTCACTGTAATACTTAGCGGTACTTCCATGCTTCACCTTTTTATTTCAAATTGCACAAAATTTAAAGCAAATGAAGGGGTAAACAATTACCATTTATTTTCATTCATATATTAATATTTGTATGACTTTCAAATAATGATGCACATAAGCACCTTTTGTAATATTCCTTTCGTTTATTTTTATAAGGCTTATTTTTTTAAATAGTCTTGTTCACAAATATAAAGCATGTATGTAGATTTAATGAGACCTTTTCTTCTATAACTCTATTTATTTTCTCTCACCTATATGCATTTATTCATTACCACCCACACAAAGTATATCTTCCATCTTCCAAGATAATTAAATGGGGGCATCTAAGTCATTTTCTCTTACATCTTTCTTAATTTCAACGCAGCCTTAATCCTTGTGCAATATCAAAATATGCCTTATAAAAAAAATAAAGGAGTACTTTTTATAGTTGATTGTTCTTCACTTGCTTTTAAGATTTATGCGACTTGTATTGAAGAAGAAAGCATTGAAGCACTGTACATACTTTATTCATTGATGGATTACTTATTGTCCTTGTAATCTTTTCGCATCTTTGGAGTCCAGAGTTCTTTGTGCCCCCAACAAACTCGAGTCCTCGAGAGGATAGACAACGACTCTTAGACGTACATGTCTATAAACTTTCTCAAACATCCATATTAAACACACGAAAAATCAACCACTTCAACAAGTAGTAGCGTTCACTACGTTGTTATCTTCGGTATAAATGTAGCCAATGATCAGCCACGCCTGCAAAACAAAAGGAGAAGAAAGAAAATAAATGTCAAATATAACACAAGAGAGGCACAATAACCATCTGTTTTAGCATATATATAATATAAACACCACAAGCGCAGCAGGATGGCAAGTCTTACCAAGTAAAATTATACCAGCCCATGCTCTGGTTTAATAAAGATGCGATGCAATACAAACAGAGCCTGGACCTTCGAGATTTTCTCGATTATCGAAATCACAGACCAACGTTTGGTACATGATATGCCGAGAAACAAAGAAAATTGAAGTCCAATACCCAACCTACACAAGACCAAAAAATTGCATGACGGAATTGCTGTTACGCACAAGAATAATGCTCCGGGCTCGACAGAGTCTGGTTGCCAAATGGCAAGGCATTCCAGGGAAATGTCATACCACTAGTGCATGTGGCTACATATACTACTATCTCTACCCTTTGTTTTTGCTCCAAGATTCGTGCTCTCTCTTTCTTTCTCCTCCGTCTCTCCGCCTTCACCGAACTGTGCCGTTCGTCCGCACCACCCCGCCACCTCCGACGAGCCGTCATAGGCGGACAGCGGTGGCGCGGCATCAGGGCAGAGGAGGCGCGGTTCGGGGAAGGCAGCCGCCGCCGGAGCCCAGAAAGAGAGAGAGGAGAGATAGTGCATGTAACCTCATGCACTTGTGGGCTAAGCTCGATGCTGTCCTACAGCAATTTGACTCACCAGGTACATCACTTCCCCAACAGAAGCTGGCAACCTGAATTACCCGGTTATACCTGGAGTCAGCACAGCATGTATCATATAAAACTCATGCATTATCTTTCTTCGATGCCCTATACTATTATGCACATTGTATTTATATTGTAGACAAAGGCATATTGATGTCAAATGCCATGCTGATATGAAAGGAGCCTTAGGTTTTGTTATTAATAAGGATGAAAGTGGTCGTGGACTGTCTACTAACCAACTTAATTTAGTCTGTATAAAATATTAAGCAGGCAGCCACTGATCGTGATTTGATTTGTTCTCTTCACTTCATAAATCTTATCTGATGATTTGAATTTTTCTTGACTCTATTCAAGTCGTCTTCGATGTGGATTGTGAGCCAGCTCTCTGAACTGGAAAACCTTTTAGTCTAAGGTACATCCCATTTTCATGGCTTGGCACACATGTAAGATGAACAAGCTGGATCACATTATAGAGGACATTCCAGTTGTGATCACTGCAATACTCTATTTTATCTATTGAACTGCACAGGTATACCATTCCCATATCCAAATATGCTTTCAGATTGTGTTTTTTAGTTTTGACTGCCTTTGACAACTATTTGATTATATATTCCTCTTGAGAGCTACGCCTGTCTTTTAAGTTACAAAATGAATTAAGTGGTGATTGGCCTGTCAGCCCACGAAGCCCACATCACGTCCGCCTCCTCCACCGCATTAAGTTACTACTACAGAAAGGTTCATATCAGACGCCAAAATCGTCTGTGATGGTTGATTCATGAATAGATAGTTTGCTATGAATACATGAATGGTTAGTTTGCTATGACTACATGAATAGTTAGTTTGTTATGATTATGATTGCATGGTACTCACTCAATACTATATGCTATGCTAGGGCTACGTGTACTTTCAATCTCTTATACTGCCGGTCATATGCTTAATGATACTATGGGTCTATTGATAAATTAAAACAATTAAAGTAGTGAATGTGGCCTTAAACTATAGAGTTGCTTCTTGTTAATACTATAAAGTATTGCTTATATTTTACTGTCTTTGAGCTTGATCATCATATTCAGTATTAAATAATTGTAAGAATATGACATGTAATTCTAATAATATGACTTATTTAAGTAAGCAGTTGTCTACAGTATTCAGTAATTCTAATAACACAAAGTTGACTTGTAATTCTAATAATGAGACGATGGGGAGGGAGATGGTGAGGAGACGATGTTCCAATGCAGTAGGGTTGCTAATAACATGACACCTATACATTAGAAAACATTTAGATATTATTCATAATCTGATTTTGATGGTGCATAATTTTGGAACGTAAGAGTTCAATGCCTTATTTGTTTAGTTAATTATCTAAATCCATTTTAATTACATGACCTTGGTGAGTTGGTGTAGTGGAGGTAAGAGATTATCTCTAGGCTCTAGCAACCCTATACGTTATGGCGAGGAGGCTGAAGATCTAAATTTTAGCAACCTAACACATGAGAGTATTCTATTATACAATTACTGATTAATCTGTTAAGTAGACATAATTCAATGTCAAGTCGAAATAATAATTATGAATTGCTTTATCCTTTCGATTATATTGTTTTTGCAAGATTTGAATGTGCATATTATATTTCAAAAACATCTAGATATTTAACTTATGCCGTGATTCAACATAAATACATTATATGTCCTAGTAACTACGAATTGCACATATATATAAAATGAAGTCTACAAACAAGATAAATGACATGAAAAAGCTGTTGAATGTTAAATAAAAACTTGAGATGAAGATAGAACAACTAAATGGAAAATATGCGTAAACAGAAAAGATTTACGAGATGAAACAAAAACTTAAAGACATAGATAGTAAATCATAAAATATTGATTCTCTTAGTAAGGCACTCATCATTAAAGAGCGCAGGACGAATGTAGAGCTGGAAGAAACCAAAGCTGAGTTTATAGGGGTAATATAAAAATTTCTAGTATGTAATTCGATGTGGTTATTAGTAATATACCAAGACATTCTTTTCACAACAATATGATCATTTTTATAGGATTAAAAGATATGACTAAAAGTCAACCAGTTATTAGTATCAAATAAATAAGTATTGTGCTGGAGCTGTAAAACTTCAGGGAGAACCGAAAAACCTCAATTGCAGAAGCTGTGGCACAGATGATGGTAGACATGGAAAAGCCCTAAGGTGGCCTTGTCTTGATCTATCAAATAAGTAATGTTGTTTCTCAATGAATACTTGTTGATATTTATGGTATCATATCTTATCGATGTATTGGTTACTGAAATTATCCTTACTATTTGCTCATCTTGAATTAATCCAATTACCGAATAGTGCCTAGCTTGCTTGTTGGAACCAAAAGTTTTTCTACCTCTCTTGACAGAATTTCCATGATTGGTATCTGTTGTCCGAAATTTTCTTCTCTTTAAATATTTCTGCAACGACATTTATAAAACACATTCAGTTATAGATTTTGTAATTGAATATCAAAATATCCTAGATACATCAAGGCAACAGATTTTCTAGATGAGGATTGCCTTAAAATATGAACATTTATAGCACTTTAATCCCCTTTCTTATTCTAATATTGATGGATTCCAAGGCAGAATACAATTTCATCCATAGTTTATCCTGAAAGTTGCCATGCTCTGATTTATCGCTTCACTTTATCCTCATCTCCGAATGAGAATACTAGAATTGAGTGGAAAAGAGGAGAGGACATTAGTAAATGGAGAGGATCGACTAACCAGAGACATTTAGGATCTTCTTTACATCAGGTAAATCCTGACCAAAATTTCTCAAGTAAGGATCGTCGGGTCCTGTCTGCCTTTCTCTTTAAGTTACGACTCTTTGTTTCTTGCTTCTCTCATGCCCTAGGGAAAGTCTATAATGAATTTTTTAAATTCATCTCACTCTTTCTCTAGGGCTCGGACTTCATGATAGGTGGGAGAAGAAAACATCTTTCCCAATTTCTTTGTTCAGAATTGAACAAAAAGGAAAAGGAAGAAAGGGATTTATGGGGCATTCAGGGATGAGGATAAAGTGAAGCGATAAATCAGTGCATGATAATTTTCAGGACGAGCTGTGGATGAAATTGTATTCTGCCTTGGAATCCATCAACATTAGAATAAGAAAAGGGATGAAAGTGCTACAAATGTTCATATTTTAAAGCAATCCTCATCAGACAAGCTGTTGCCTAGATGTATTTAGGATATTTTGATATTCAATTACAAAATCTATAACTGAATGTGTCTTATAAATGTCGTTGCAGAAATATTTAAAGAAAAGAAAATTTTGAACAACAGATACTAATCATGAAAGTTCTGTCAAGAGAGTTAAAGAAAAAACATATCACAGATGATTCTATTTAAAAATCATTTGTGATCAAACCATCTGCGGTATATGTTTTCACAGTCGGTAGGAAAACCATATATAATATGTGTTATATTATCACTGACATATATTTATAGACGGTTAAAAAAAACATCTGTGATAACATTTTCGATTCGCTTGTAATAGCCTTATCTGTAGCAATGAGTCCAACTCTTCCTCTGCATCGAGTCTCTGGGGAGATTTCCTCGGTTCCGCGAGCAACACCACTCTGCGCACGATAAGGCTCCTCCACGCGCGACCTCTCCCACCACATCTGCCCCGACGACGTATCCGAAGAGGCCACGCTAGCCGACCCCTTCAGTGCCGCCACAGCCGTTGTGGCGGTTGCCGCCACCGCCATCTTCTCCGGCGTGTCCTCCGCCTCCACCGAATCCGCCGCGAGCATTGCCCTCATCCCCGATTTACCTCGACATCAGACTGCCGAGCCTTGGTGGCCACCGTGGTCAGTGACCGAGCAGTATCAGTACCTAAGTTTTGAGGCCCCACGTACGAAACACAAAACGAGGCCCTATATTAGGGAAATACAAATAACCAAAATGTGATTCCATTATATAACTATATGTGTTTTCCCAATATTTAGAACTACAATAGTCATTAATGTTAAAAGAGCAAAGGGTGAATCTTTCTTACCGATATCTTTTTAACTTCTAGTAAAAAGCATCATGCGCCTGATGTTCTTTGAAATGAAATCTTCAATTATATCTTCATATTTAATCTTCTCCAGAACAACATTTTTAAGTGCAATTGTTGCCAATCTATTGAGTCTTTCTTGTGTCATAGTACTGCATATGTAGGACTTTACCAACTTCAATTTTGAAAAGCTTCATTCTGCAGATGCAACTGTCATAGGAATAGTCAACAAAATTCTATATGCAATAAGGGCATTAGGAAAACAACCCATCCGTTTCACAAACTTCAGAATATCAAGAGGGCCCATGTCTTCCTTAGAGATAAAATTTTGGAGGAACTTTAACTCCACATGTAATTCTGAGTCTACGCGAACTGTTCTAGTCTTTTTTTCTTCTTGCGCTTTTCATAACCGGAATCATATTTTCTAACTCTAGAAGACATGATGAATAAATTAATCTCCTGCTTTATGAATCACAAACACAACAAAACTAATTAAAAAGACAATTCATGGAACCAATATAAATGGAACAATTTGCTCGTGATCGAACCTTGATGCGATGAAGCGGAGTTAGTAGAACCGACGCACAAACATCCAAATTATATTCCAAGGGGTAAGGCAAGAAATATTCACCCTAAGATTGATCGCTGATTTGAATAATTGAACTAGTACAGAACTACAGACCACATAAAAAGTAGCTGGATCGTTAGCGCCGACTGCCATCGCCGCGAATGGCGATCATACCTCGGCGAACGGCGGTGGCACACCCCGCGCGGCGGCTTCGTGCGAGACGCAAGTCACGATGAGTCGCGGAATCGGCAGAATATGATGCATTAGAACTCGGAAACCTTAACAGGCTATAGTAGTGCAACATATGCTGGGGGCCCCAAAAATTTGGGAGCCCTGTGCGATCGGCCCACTTGCGCTGGGTCTTAAACGGGCCTGGTGACCGACCTCCTCCGTCGGAGAGGTGTTAGGGTCTGGAGGAGGAAGAAGCACAGTGAACTCGGCAGAAAACATACCGGTCCGAGGGTTTTCACTTAAGTTATCAACAACGGCAAAGATTAACTGGAGCTGTTAATGAAAAGATCCAACGGCGTGACGACCTCCAATAGTTTACTAGAGTTACTGTAGCTTTTCACTATTTTGTCATTTTCTGTATTCTGTTTAGGTTACTCTGTAACTGAAGTTACTGCTTACTTTTGGTTCTGTAAAAAATCTCCGGGTATAACTCAGTTGAACGGGGAAATGGAAAGGATCATTCTGCCGCATATTCTAATCTATCTGATAGGCGGAGCGTAGCTTAGGGGCTGTTTGGTTGCTTGGTTCCACGTGATTAGACTCGTGAGAGCTAAAGAACCAGCGTTTGGTTGCTTGTTGTATTGCATGAGCCTGCATCCATACTTGTAAGATGACTGTTTGGTTGCTTGAGCGCGGTGCTGATGTCAGACTAGCATGATGCACAAAGCACTCGTAGCCAGGCTCATGGAATACGAGCTCTATGACCGTTTTCCTAGAGCCAGGCTGAGACGGTGCAGACTGCCACAGCCAGACTCGTACGAGATGGCAACCAAACAGCCCCTTAGAACCCTAGGGCTCGCATGTCTCACCATTGCATACTGGAATCGGCTGTGTTTCTTTGAAGATTTTCCTAAATACAGTCGGATCTCACTGGGATCCTGACAGGAGGACCGTGTCCTTCGAGGACTACTGCAACGAGGAGGAGGAGAGGAAGACGACCATGGGCAGGGTGCGCAGGCTCGAGGAGTGCGTCGCCGTCACCGAGAGCGGCTGTGAGGTGGTGTATCGCGCGCTCGTCAACGTCAGGGTGTCGCTGCTCAACCTACTCACACCCACATCTTGACGCCCTCCTCTTTCGAGAAATCAAGTAATGCTTGGAGCAAGGCTGTCAGATTGGTGCCAAAGGTTTCATTTTGATTCGTCTGTTGTGTGTACAATTGTACATGCTGTAAATACTTCGGTTTGTAAAGGAGATGAGATCCAATTAGGCGAAAACCCCATGAATTTATTAAAAAAAATCTATTTCAAATTTTCAGTTCAGCTTTCTTTTCTCACAAGCATATGCATGGAAAGGGATGAAATATTGCCATCTCCATGCATTCATTGCCAAGAAATCATCGAGTCTCTGAATAAGGACCCTATTCGTTATATAGAGAGTGGAAGCTGCTTGCATTACAATTTACAAAATCATCGTTGGTACTATTTTCTTTGTTTTTGCCTGTCTACTCCTCTAGACGCATTCCTAGGTGTCATCTACCTTCATTCTGGATGGCTCCTATTCTGTAGCTCATTTGTTCTTTTGTCTGATAAAAAGTTGCTTTGCTTGTTATTGCATCAAGACATCATGTTAATATAAAACGACTGAGATAGGTTAAGTTTTTCACTGCTAGTCTGCTATTCATTCCATTGTGGACTTAAACAATCTTTTGATTCTCTTCTTGATCAATTGTGGACTTAAACAGGTGATTGATCTCACTTGTGGGTTTTGTGGGCTCCTCATTGCCGCATAAGCCTTTCGTGGGCTACTGCAATACCCCGCATAAACGCTTGCGGCCAATGTGCGGACAGCCCGCGTTACCTCCCACTTGCATCCTCAGTTATTAAGGAACAAGTATTGGATTGGATTGGATGCCATACAAATTTTACAAGAGGACTAGCATGTAGAACATGTTTGGAGCATGCATGCAAATGTGGACCCCTTGAGGCAAGAAGTTACAGCAGCTCTCAAGCACCCTTGCATGAATGTTATTACCTCGGTTCAAGCGACACCCTATAATCCGTGCCATCAAGTTTGATGACTAGTATGTTTAAAACTATATAGATTGGCTACATGGAAACTATATCATTAGATTTATAGTTAAAAATACTTTCATAATATTATAATTTTGTTAGTATATAATAAGATAAAGTTACAAAAAGTAACGGTCAAAGTCACATCTCAGAGACCATAAAAAGTAAAAGCGTCATTTAAAAAAGAATTGTGGGATTACTTTTGATGCAGAATTACTGAAGACATTTGGATTCTAAGAATGGTAGAAGAGACATCAGAAAACAAAGTACAATGGAGGCTATCAAGGAAAGGAACATGTTGCATCTGCTACCACAGTTGTATTGATTCACTACTTTACAGGTAAGCCAGTTAGTTGTAGTTCTATGCTACTTGCCAGTTTCAACTTTCAAGTCTCAACTCTCAATAGCTCCCGTTTGCAATGAAGATAACGTCTGTTACTACTGCTACTATGAGAAGTGACTATATTTGCACAACCCCAAACTATTGCAGCCTTCTGTCATAAGTGATCCGTGTAGAAGCCTTTTACTTTAGTAATCTTGCACTGAAATAATTGAACCATAAGATCTCTAACATTGACCTATTGCAAGGCATATTTCAACAAATATGCCGCCTACAAAATCATTTTATGATGGAGTTATGAATACAGAAAGGTAATCTTGACATGGTCGTCTAAATGACGAAAAGCAAACAGGATAGCTCAAATTGGGTAGCCTCCTATTCATCCTGTCACCATCTACCAGCTTGCATCTTTGCAAGTGACAAATTGGCACATCCTATAACTGGATTTGCGATATAGAAAATGTAAGAGTGGTGTTTCTATGCATCACTCTTCTAACATAAGTTGCATAAATCTTAAAGCAAACGAAAGGATATAAGTTGCACAAATTTTGAAACAAATGAAAAGGCAAGTAATCGGCATCTATCATTCATTTATACTTTAATATTTATGTAATTTTCAAATAGTAATACGTAGATGCACCTTCCAAAATGTAATCCAAGCAAACACCTAACCCATATCCGATATGACGTACCAGCTTAACAATTTGGTACGGAACATCGCCTAATTGGCTTCTCTTGACACCATATTCTAATCTGGAGGGGCAGGTGAGGAAGGAGGCAATGATTTGTGCTCTCTTTTGCCACCAAGGAGGAGACTTCTTTCTCAATTTTTGGCTTGCTGTCTAGAACCGTAGGATTGTATGATATTGACAAATTGTATGTGTCTTGGGAATAAAACACACTGGACTTATAATTTCTCCAACTAAGGTGGTTGTTGGTTATATTCTCCAATATGATTAACTACCACGCAATTAACAAACATTAAAAGATTAAATTGGTTCTCTCTTCCTTTTTAGATGTTTGCATCTAGTTATTCTTCTTCTGAACCTACCATGGTGGGATAAACCAACAAGTAAAAAGCATATTTTAGTGAATTTGAAGGATAAGATGCCTAAGTGCTAACCATTTCTTGAACAAATAACCCTCATTCCAGAACTTTGATTATACACAATTCAGTGCTTTTCAAAAAGATTTATCCACAATTCGGTACAAATTTGCTGCCAAACATTGTAATCGATCCTTCTCTACAAACAAACTTACCCAGTTAAGTTAGCTGCACCTGCACCTTCACACCCGGATATGTATGCGTCATCACCCTCCGTCTCCCCCGGCGCTCGCCGACGCGCGCCGCGAGGCGGCTGCCGCGGCCTCCTCTTCTCTCATTGCTTCGATCATTGCAACCACGCGTTCCAGGACGACCTCCTGGTCGTCGCCGTTTCCACCAACCGCTACCGTCGCGTCCCTTGCGCGGTCGGCGTAGTAGCAGACTACGGCGCACCGGCAGACGGGGCAGGAGTTGCGCACGTCGAGCCACCGGTCGATGCAGGGGGCGTGGAACACGTGGCCGCACGCTGGGACGACCTTGACGCCGTCGTCGTCGCGGAAGGCCTCGAGGCAGACGGGACAGTCCTCCTCGGGCTGCCCCTTCTTGGCGCCGCCGGCGCTAGCATACGGCACCACGGGAAGTACCGCGCCGGCGGGGCGGAGGAGGACGCTCTCGCGGAGCTCGCGCATGACGCGGCGGCGCGCGCCCCCGATGGCGCGCTGCCGGGCGCAGCGGCAGTAGGTGCAGAGCAGGATGAAGCAGAGCACGATGGAGCCGAACACGACAGCGGTTGCCGCCCCCGACGAGAGGCTGAACTGGGACCGTCCCGACGTTGGCCTGACCGACGGCTCGTCACCCGTCGCCAGGCGCCTCGCGTGCGCCGTGGCCATGCTCTGCCCTGTGTGCGCGAGGCGCGTTGTCTACGGGCGCTGGGGGTGCGAGGGGAAAGGGGGTTTTACCCGGATGTAGTACGGGTGGCATTTTTGTAGTTGAATACAAGTTTGGCTCGCGTGTGAGTAAGGCGAATTGAAGTTTAAATTTGGAACGGTGGCCGTTTTTTTGAAAATTTTGATAAGTTTAACATATTTTCATATTTATAGATGATTTGTTTTCAATGAGTTTAACAGTGTTATATGTTAAAAACAAGTCAACTATGGCATATATATGTTCTATATTATATATACTAGTCATGTGCCCATGCGTTGCAACGAAAACTCAATTTGTAACAAAAATTTATTTGCAAAAAGCACTAACTTTGTCTGAATAACACTGTTCAATTTGAATGTACAATAGTTGAAACTCAATTTGCGATAAAAAAATTATTTGCAAAGGCAAAGGTGAGTAATTAAAGAGCAGTGGCAAATGTGTGTAATTAAAGAGCAGTGGCAAAGTGTACCAATTTTGATGAAGTGACGCGGAAAGAAACTCTTGCTTTATATATAATAATGAATGAGTATAATTATTTAAATAAAAGCAGTATAAGGCACTAGAATATATCCTCACACAATTTCACATGCTTAAGATTTTTTTCTCATGTGACACGCTAATTTTGGCACGATCAAACTCTCAATAAGAAAAAAATATGTGGTTGACTTGACAACACAAACGGAAACAAGTTTGTCAATCAATAGATATTTTGAGGAGAAAGATCGATGATTAGACTTGCTTTGACAATATGGTACCATAGAGTAGACGGTAGAAGTGATGTTCTTAGCATTGGTGTTGGAATAGTAAGCAACTATTCTTAGAATTTAAAAACGTGAGGTTGTCTTGCACTTATACGTCATTTTGTATAGGTCTTTAAACGACATGTCTCGTACAAGTAGAATCAAAATGGCATATAACTTTTTTACTAGAGAAGTCTATATTTAGTATACAAGTTTTATCATTAAATTCACAGAAAGTAATACCTGCGTGTAATATGAAGAGCTAAGCAAATAAAAAGTTCACAATCATGATTTTCGATATGCAACTGCATCGAGTCATGCTTCCTTCAGTTGGTTGAGGGAAAAAATCGCTTTGTTACGACTCTTAAGAGCATTGCTTGTGCTGGTAGGACTCCTATAGTCCTATGCTAGCTGTCTTGCTACTTGTTTTCGTAATTCTACTGCCATTGTCATGGACTCACAGTATAATAATTGTAGGATCGAAATATACTAATGTAGCAAT
The DNA here is from genome assembly GCA_036346375.1 of Guadua angustifolia. Taxonomy (NCBI): domain Eukaryota; kingdom Viridiplantae; phylum Streptophyta; class Magnoliopsida; order Poales; family Poaceae; genus Guadua; species Guadua angustifolia. Next base: position 19,898,699 of record CM070518.1, on the reverse strand, counting down.
CAGAGGGGGAGTGAATGATTGTGCGGAAGTTAAAATCAAATTTTTGAACTTTTCAAAACACCCCAATTGAAACTCAAATTGCTTGAAGACCGCCACGGTTAGAAGACCGAAGTTACGGTTGGGACACCATCTCACGCATTGGGAGACTAGTAGAGCACTGAGCGAAAGCAAGAGGACACTGGCGACCAATTTGGGCACTTGAGCGACCAAGAGAGCACTGGCGAAGCAAGAGGACACCGGGCGACCAGATTTGGGCACTTCACGACCAAGAGAGCACTGGCGAAGCAAGAGACACCAGGCGACTCATCTGGGCACTGGCGACCGATGAGTACTTGGACGACCAGTAGATCACTTGGCGCGACCAGTTTAGACACCTGGGCGACCAGTAGGACACTTGGGCGACCAGGTTGGGCACTTAGGCGAGCAGGTTGGCACTTGGGCGAGCAGGTTGGACGAGCACGTGAACTGTTGGGCGACCACGCGCGATCTGGGCGAGCAGACCGATACCCGTCTACTAAAATAGAAATTCCTAAAGATTCAGCCGTTGGATTGACGTGAAATTTTAACTATAGAAACTAGACTTAATTCCGCAGCTAACAAAAAAAGAATCAGGTCAATCGGATCTACGGATCTAAAGTTATGGCCTTTGTAAGATGACTGAATCAATTAGCGATCTAACAGCTGGGCGACCAGGGTAGCAATCTGGGCGACCACGAATTACCAAAGATCTAACCGTTGGATTGATATGAAATTTTAACTGTAGAAACTAGATTCAATTATGAATCAAACCCAATAAGAATCAACTCGATCTAATCTACGGATTAAAAGATATTACCTTCGCAATCTGACTGATGCAACAAATGACGAGGAAATTCAATTTCACCTTCAAGGCTGCGATGGACCAAACACCAGAGAGGACTTCAGTTACCATGGATCAATCTCATGCATGCATGCACAGCCGCCGGACACGAAGCAAAACTTTCTGGAAGATTGAATTTTATTTCATTGTCTAAAGTACTCCAACACAAGAGTACAAACCCTAATACCCAAAAACGCTCAAGCGTAAACAGGGACACCTCCCCCTATTTATACAGAGCAATCATAACGAGATTGAATACAACTCCAATTCCAACATGGAAAGAGTCTGTATGCATCTCAACTTGGCCCAACGTGACCAAAAACAACTCTTGCACGCATGTACAGCCCACATGCTGTAAATACGTGACTAACCAACCTCCATGTGCATGTTCTCTAGCTCAAACGCCCCGCATGACATCCTTGACCACCAAGACCTCGGCCTCCTCGAACCTAGTCCCGAACCTCGCCTCCATGAACCTAGTTCCGGTCCCACATCGACCATGTCCGCCCTCGAGCAACACCTGCACATGAATGAACAAAAAACGAATCCGAGCACAAGTCCAAGACTTGACTCAAGGTTAATCCATGCAACCATTCACATGAGTGCATTGCATCAAGCAAAACCATTATGCTATCACCAGCATAATAAACATATCACCATAGCACATGCACAAGCACCACACATGCTATAATCAAAATCACTTTACACCATTCAACCAATTTTTCATCACATGATCTCACAATAATGTTGACCATTAATCGAACATTCATCTATCACATAGATAGGACTATTGCGGCAACACTTCTTTTTAAAAAAATAAAAAGAACTCGTTAGGGATTGAATTAAAATTACTTCGTTTACAGTAGTTAATGGGTTTAAAATTGAAACGAGTCCATTTCAAGCAAAAACAAATATTAATGAGGCTCAGCTTGACAGTGGTTTGTTAGCTTGGATTTGAAAAAAACGACTTAAATAATAAATAAAATAATTCTATATCAAACTATATTAATATGAAAAGAAACTTGATAATAACTTGTTAAACTCGATAGTCAGACCTGCCTAAAAGCCATATGTCCAACAGTAACACCAGTGACCCCGGACTTTCCATAAATTGTAGCAAAACCTCTACAAAATCATCAAACTATATTAATTTGAAAAGAAACTTGATAATACTTGTTAAACTCGATAGTCAAACATGCCTAAAAGTTATATACCCAACCGTAACACCAGTGACCCGGAGTTCCAGACCTTTCATAAATCGTAGCAAAGCCTCTACAAAATCGTGGCAAAATTATCAGTGAAATATAACCATTGGATTCAGTCGCTGTCCAGGTGGGCCCGGGCAGCACAGTCGACAGCGGCGTGCCTTGGCCTCGCCCACGCAAGGAATAAAACTAGGCCATGTACTAGCGAGAAATTGTTAGGCGATGGGTACGTACAGCGAGAGCTTCCATCTCAAGTTACCATGCAGGAAACGAAGGCGACAAGTACTTTTCGATGCTGTTCCACGACCGGGACAAGGACTTTACACCGCCGCACGTACGCAAGTCGAAACTTATTCTACGGAGAAAAAAAATTCAGTGGTTCGCCTTGCTGCCCATTGTTAGCTCAAGCAAAGTGTATCTTTAGCACCTCGTTAATTAACTCGTCGAGTGGGAGTCCATTAGGCGTGCACACTTGACCTGATACCTCAACTCGAGCCTTTTTTTTTTCTCTTGGTCATGCAGGTACCGTGCACGATGAATTGAATTGAGGCGTCTCTGTCGATGCCATATCTACGATTATACCAGAGAAGGATCTAGGAGGTACCGGGTATGCCTCGGCACCCCTAAAAATTTGAGAAACGACACCCTTTGGTGATAATGGTGAAGGTGATGGGGCCGCTGGCATAACCACCGATGATGCCAGGGCCCGCAGCGGAGGACTTTGAGGGGTTGAAGGGGCTAGGAGGGTAGGTGTCGATGGTAGCCTTGGCGGTGGCTGTAGCGTCGGTCTCCGATTTGAGCTAATTGACTATGTTAGCTTTAGATTGTTGGCCTCAGAGGTATCTATTAGATTGATTGTGTTGGAGTTGCAAGAGGATGGAAAGCTAATTGACTAATTGACCCTCCCTCCAGCTGTATTTCGTAGTTTGAACAACGAATTCATTCACAAGGTATTGTTCTGAAACGCAGCTTATTTCTGACAAAATAAGACTCACCATCGTATAGGATTCCAACGTTTTCCCCTATTTATAAGGGTGTAAATAGACCTCAATTCTGCATCTTCACAGCACCTTCCATAATTTGCTGACGCTAATACATGATTATGCTGATGTTTCATCCTGATCGGAAGAACTGCTCTTGTATATGCTTGTTTAGTGATGCACTTAGTCTAGGCACCAGAAGTTTTAGTTTTTCTTTTTCTTCTTTCATTTCGCCTACCTTCCTGTACCGATTAACTGCCTGTTTTCCTCATCTGAATGTGCTTGAAAGATTAAACTTACTCTTATATGTTTTACTCTTATATGATTTTATAATCTCGTGAGAATCGTGAAATTAAAAGAAAAGCAGAGGTTACTATGAAGGGTCTTTTTCTCGAATAGCAGAGATCTTCAAGACTTGGCTAAGTTTCGTGATATATCGAGATGGTTAAGGAACACAATTTGGCATTTATTGTCGTAATGGAAACAGTAAGGTGATATGTCAATTTCAAACTTGCACGCTTATCCGGTGGTGCGATTTCGCTTGGCATTGTCTTTCACCGAGAGGTAGATCGTGGGATTATTTTAGGCGTTAACACGGCATTCCTTGATCTGTCTATGGTAGAGGAAGGTGAATTCAGATCAAATTCCTTGTACGTAATAAGACGTATAATTTTCAATGGATTCTAATGGTCGCTTATGGACCAACAAGAAAATGATGACAAAGCAAATTTTTCTCGACCGAGTTGGTGAGAATTTGTCAACAGAGTTCTTTACCGACTCTTGTTGGGGGAGATTTTAATATTATGCGGAAAAGTGCGGAAAATAATAAGAGCAACTTTAGTGAACGATGGCCGTTCTTATTTAATGCTGTTATTGATAGACTGGATCTGAGAGAGATTGAACTTTCTGGTCGTCAGTTTACATGGGCAAATGCTTTACCAAACCCAACCTATGAGAAGTTAGATAGGGTTCTAATGTCTGCCGAGTGGGAGTTTAAATTCCCACTTGTGTCTCATTCCTGTGCTTTGATAGAGGCATTTCGGATCATTCCCTATTCTCGCTTGATACAGAGGGTCGGATTGTATGGTTTTCTAAACAGCTTTAGATTTGAATTGAATTGGTTACTCAGTGATGATTTACATGATAGGGTAGTGCAAATTTGGAGAAAGCCTACTAATGGGAATAACCCAATCCAAAGTGTTGGAACCGCAAATTGGGGGCTTTAAGAAGTTTCTCGTGGGTTGGGCCCGTAATTATAATGGGACCTACAAACAGCGAAAAGAAGAGTTTCAGCAAAAATCAAGGAGTTGGATGTTCAAAGTGAGAGTCGGAGTCAGCTCGAGGTGGAGTATGAGAACCTTTGTCAAGCTAGGGTGAATTTGGCGAATCTTCTTCGTGAGGAAGAGATTAGATATTATTAACGGGCAAAAGTGAAAAATGTTGTATTAGGGGATAATAATACTAGATATTTTCATTTAATTGCTAATGGCAAACATAGAAAGCAAAGAATTTATTCGCTGGACTATGAGGATGAAAAGGTGGAGGGACAGGATAATCTCAAATCGTACATCACTAAATTTTACAAAGATTTGTTTGGTGAACCGACAGAAAGTCAGTTAATCCTTAATGAGGAAGTCAACCATGATATCCGGCAAGTATCTCCGGAGGAAAATGATCTACTTACTGCTCAATTTACTGAGAAAGAAGTTAGAGATGTTGTTTTCCAGATGGAGCATAATAAAGCTTGTGGTCCTGATAGTTTTCCTGTAGAATTTTATCAAACTTTCTGGGAGATAATCAAAGGTGACCTTCTGATTATGTTTGAGGAGCTTTATGCTAAAAATACTTCTCTGTTTAGTCTGAATTTTGGAGTAATTACTCTTATTCCTAAAATTCAGGACGCGAATATCATACAACAATACCGACCTATATGTCTTTTAAATGTTAGTTTCAAGATTTTTACCAAGGTTGTTACAAACAGATTGAATATAGTTGCAGATAAGGTTGTGAGCTCGACTCAGACAGCTTTTTTGCGTGGTCGAAACATTCTTGAAGGGGTTGTTGTCCTGCATGAAACAATCCATGAGATGCATCGGAAAAAGCTTAGTGGGGTTATATTTAAGATTGATTTTGAGAAAGCATATGATAAGGTTAAATGGCCATTTTATTTCGACCCTCCGAATGAAAGGTTTTTCACCCAAGTGGATCGCTGATTGAATCATTTATTTCGGAGGTAGCGTATGGTTAATGTAAACGGTGAGGTAGGTCCTTTTTCCGGACTAGGAAAGGGCTCGCAAGGGGACCCTTTATCACCTTTTGTTGCTCAATATTGTCGCAGACATGTTGGCGGTTTTGGTTAAACGAGCTAAGGAACAGGGCAAATTTGTGAGTAACGCCTTATTTAATCAATGGAGGCTTATCTATTTTGCAATATGCGGATGACACAATTTCATTATGGATCATGATCTGGATAAAGCCGAAATATGAAGTTATTGCTTTGGCGCTGAGCAAGTCTCGGCCTCAAAATTAACTTCCATAAAAGTGAGTTAATCTGCTTGGGGATGCCTGTGATTCCATTGAGCAAGATATGGAGTCGCTTGGGTGTAAACAAGGGAATTCGATGAAATATTTAGGATTCCGATCCATTTCAAAAAATTGAGAAATTCAGATTGGAAAGGGGTAGAAGAACGTTTCGAAAAGCGACTTAGCAGTTGGAAAGGGAAACAATTTTCCATTGGTGGTAGACTTACTCTTATTAATTCAAGATAAGTAGTCTTCCTCGATATGATGTCTTTTTCAGATTCCTCAAGGTGTTCTCGCATAAACTTGATTATTTCGATCTCGCTTTTTCAAGGGATGAGTGCAAAAGGAAATATCGCCTTGCAAAATGGAGTACTGTTTGTCAACCCAAAATCAAGGAGGTCTTGGGATTCTTGATTTAAAAGCTATGAACGCTGCTCGTTGAGTAAATGGTTGTTCAAGCTTTTAACATCGGATGGCATTTGGCAGCAGCTACTTAGGAATAAGTACCTGGCTTCCAAACCGTTAGTCCAAGTTGAGGGCATGCCGGGAGATTCGCATTTCTGGTCCTGTTTGATGAAGGTTAAACGAGATTTTCTTCGATTCGGTACCTTCATAATCAATAATGGTTCACAGGTGCGATTTTGGGAAGACATTTGGCTTGGAAACAAGGCCTTAAAAGATCAATATCCCGGGTTATATAGTATCACACCGTTAGATTTATGACGATTGTCAAGTTTTGCGATTCCCCAATTTAATAAAACCCGGCGACGATCATTGATTGGGGCTAAGTTGGTGGCGTGGAATGACTTCATCGCTCCAGATACCCTTTCCAGCTTGTCACAGGTGATGATGAGTTTCGATGGATGTTGTGTCAATCGACAATTCTCCGCAAGTCTCATTACTTGGCATTGATTAAATGTCCTATTCCAAACTTGAATGTGCGCTTATGGAAGTTAAAACCCTTTAAAAATCAAAATGTTTCGTGGTTCCTTAGAAGAGGGTACTACTAACCAAGGATAATTTGGCAAAACGAAATTGACAAGGTAGTATATTTTGTTGCTTTTGTCACTTAAATTGAGACAAATAGACATTTGTTCTTTCATTGCCGCTTTTGCTCGTATGGTTTGGGGTTTTCAGATTCAGCTTTTGGCATTGATGCACCGTGAGTGCTTCCTCTATGTTTGGGAATTGGTTTGTTTCTTCGATAAGGATCTTAAAAATATTGTGCTTCGGGGGTCGCTTCCTTGTGTTGGTCTCTTTGGCTACATAGGAATGGCATTGTTTTTGAGCGAAGTCAAACATATCTCCTTTGCAGATTATATTTGCTATGTCCCATTGGATGCGCACTGGTGTGGTCGCAGAAGCGGAATTGCGTGCTACTCGGGTGCAAGCTATGCGACGCTTAGCGCGAGTGGCAATGGATTTCTTCTCCCAGCGGCCCTGATGGCGGTCTAGCCTTAGGATTACTTGTTTCTAGAGTGCGTGAGTTTCTTTTTTAATTTTCTTTTGTGTTTCTTTGGTACATGTGCTTCTTAAGCAGAGGTCGGAGGTTTTGTTTTCAAGGATTGTATCTTCTCGATATAATGTTCTTGAAATCAATAAAAGCTTCCTTAATCAAAAAAAAAAAAAAACCTGTGGCCAGGGAATGTTGTTGAGTTAGAAGACACTTCATGTGGGTCACTTCTCTAGTATTACCCAATACTGTATGATCGGGATCATTTGAGAGCTTGGCCAACTACAGTTTCGCTCATGTGCTTCGGCGATTGGCTCATGTATGTCATGAGCAAGATGAGCGTCTTCGTGTTTTGCCCGGCGGTCACCAAGCAACTCTTTCGCGGGCATCTCCAGATGATGGGGCTCCGGCTCACCTTGCGGCAGCGGCAGAAGGAGCTCCTCCCGCCATTCATTAACGTTAGGCGGGAGAACAAGAAGAAACTCAACCAAAACAGTGGAGCAGTGGTGCCAAAGAAGGATACGACGTTCGAGTACTCGGATATGAACACGTTGCTAGACATCAAGCCTCCCCAACTGGTGGGACCACGCACTCACCGACGATGAGCTTAACACTCCTATAAGAATTTTTCAGTTTCGCCGCTGGATTATGCTACACAGCCAATGGGAGCGTGAACATCGAATTTTTTTTAGATTAAGGATTAAAATCCGGTCTCTGCAAAGTGCACACAACCGCGTCTTACAAAGCTCCTAAACTTGGAGCTGAAACAAAATTATCAAATTAAATGGAACAAAAGGAACTAAAATTAATAGCAAATTCTATTATTACTTCGCCATCCGTTCTTGGCAAAGATGTCCAAAGCCACCACTTCCAAAGCGTGAACATCGAATGACATAGAAAAGAGTATTGCAGCACTATGGTTTTATACCATATCCTTGGATCTCTTTTATGTGCTTCCTTCGATCATAAATAGTTATCGTTTTGAACATAACTGTAGTCAAATTTTGAAACTTTAACTATCAATATCTTTTTAAATATATAAATTGGGTACATAAAAATCATATATATAGATTTATCTCGAAAAGTATTTTCATAATATTATAATTCTATTAAGTTTTATAAACATATTATAATAGAATTTAGTGATCAAAATTATTTTTTAAAGACTGTGTTGATGTCTAAAACAATAACTATTTATGACCCGAGGGAGTAATAGGCTAGCTAGTAGGTTTCATAATCTTAAAAAAAAGGCGATTATTCATGATCTGCCATCACCATGCCTTGATCTGCCATTCCAACACCGCGAAGCGTATACCACAACCACTATCGCATACCCCTAACGTTGGGGCGGGTTGGGGCGCCAGCCCCACCTCCGGCCAGCCGCCGACGGGACCACCCCCCTCCCCCACGCTCACCACCATCAATGAAGCTCGCTGCAAGAAGATCGAAAATGCCCTCCACAGCGGAGGCGCCGGAGCCCACCACTTCCGCTTCCGCACCCATGGCCTCCTACTCCCCCTCAGGCTCTCGGGGCCCCGCATTCTCCGTCGACCTCGCCATCGCCGGTCGCCGGCTCCTCGCGTTCCTCCTCTCGGCGCCAGCCGGCGGAGGCGTGGTGGGTCGCGTTCCGTGCGGAGGTACGAGGAGCTCTGGCTGCCGCTCGCGGTGGAGGGGGTGGGCGTGGGAGGGGAGGCAGCGATGTTGGTGCCGCCGCCCGACGTCAGGGCCGGCCCGAGGGGGGCAAGGTGGCCGCCTGGGCCCCCTAGGTATGCAACTACACCATGGGTTTTTGGCCCAGTCGCGAGTAAACATGTACTGAGTTGATCTGATGAAAGTAATTGCCAAGAAGAAATCATATAACCTAAGAGGGCTTTTGAAGTTAAATATTTATTGGTTTTGGTTGATATGGCGATTACTTCTTTGAAGACCAAATTCGAAGAACTCACGGTGTTTAAAGATAGAGAGCAACTACCACACGCTATACCGTTGGGAATCACTTCAACCAGATAGCATGGTTCATTAGGTTCATGGTGAGTTTCAAGACTGTGTTTCACAGTAAGTTTCATGATGTTTCACGGATAGGTTTCATGAGTTTCGTGAGGTTTCAAGTTTCATACGGTTCAGATTTCATTAAAAAAGTTTTATAGATAAGTTTCAACCAATTTTCATGTGACAAGACAATGCTAACTTTTTTAATGAAACACTAACCGTATGAAACTTGAAACCTCACGAAAACTCATGAAACCTATCCTGAAACATCATGAAACTTACCCGTGAAACCCGGTAATCAAACTCACCCGCAACCTAATGAACCATGGTATACCGTTGAAGTGATTCTAACCAGTATACCGCTTGGTAGCATTTCTAAAGATATATTCGATTTTTATTAAGCTCAAGCACCTCAAGTCATTAAATGATAGTGAACTTGAAGAGTGTTGCACTAAATTTGCAGACACTTTCTCTCATGATGGTTCATCTAATGTTGAGGTACATGATCTTATTTCTGAATTAAAGATCATGAAATTCACTTTTCCAGATGGCACATTGTCTGCTATGGAGATTTTCGAGCATGTCAGAGATGTGGATTGTTATCCTAATGTCTCCATTGCTTATCGAATCTTATTTACTGTGCCTGTGACTGTTGCATCAGCTGAAAGAAGCTTATCAAAATTAAAATTGTTGAAGAACTATTTGAGATCAACAATGACTTAAGAAAGGTTAAATGATTTAGCGACTTTATGCATCGAAAAGAAGTTATTGAACAAGATTGATATCAATAGTATAATCGATGACTTTGTATCACAAAATGTTAGAATTTTTTTAAGATGATGCCAAGTGCCAAGTAAGTGTTTATGATTACAATTTACATTTGTCATTTCATAAACTTTAAATTGTTCTATAGAAGTATTTTTTGTGCATCGAATATTAATTTCTTCAATGATGTATACTTATAAGACTATATATATATGATGAGGTGGAAGAGAGCTCCATATAAGTTTTCGCCCCAGACCCCCAAAATGCCAGGACCGGCCCTGCCCGACGTGCGGCTCGTCTGGCTCTGCCACTACTTCCACCATGTGAGCCTCTCTTCTTGGCCACCCTATGTTCTTTTTACTGACTGCGTCAGATCTTGGGGGATTACTCAGTTTTTAACGGTCATTTTGCAATTGCCTATGGTCACGTGGTTTAATCAGTAAACAGTGCGAGTCTAGCTTAAAAGAATGTCTGTTAATTATTATGATCTTGAGAAAATTAGACAGTTTAGTGTGCACAGAAAAGAACGTGTTGGGAAAATTTGGCAATGGTCTATTCATTTTTCCAAAAAAATTCAACTTTGGAATTTAGTTAAAGTTTAGCCCTTGAGAATTTCGCACGAAGCGTTTTATCTCGAGTTTACTTTCTTCTGCTCCTCAGGAGAGTTATGCCGCGTACTGCACATCAAGGTTCGGATGCCTCATCGACCGTCCGGCCATCCTTGATGCTGAGAATGAGGAGTATGCTGCTGACCGTTGTCGGGATGTCTGGGCTGCACGATACCCACAGGAGCCATTTGACCTTGACAATAACGAATTTGATGGCAACAATGTGAATGACATTGCCTATGATAACGCCAATGATGAAATTGTCAAAATGGTTCAAAGGTATGCTGGCCTGGCAGCTCACTTTGCCTCGCCCTTCGTCTCAGAAGGCGTCTACCATGTTGCTGCAAGGCGGCGGTATGTGCATTTCCTTGACCTCATCAAGAAGGCTGTGTGCACAGCCAAAGAACACACACGGCTGGTGCCTAGCCTGGACATATTACTAATGTGGCTTGCTCACCAAATACGAATAGGATAGTCGAGTCATGCCATAACTTTCCAATCTCCGTGCCAAGGCTATTAATTTCAGAACAAAATAAAAGGACAGAGTTTTGTCCGAATGAAACCCTCCAATTAACGTGTACCAATAGGAGAATACTGCCTTCGATCAGTAAAGCAGCCTCTATCTCCTTCCACATGCGTTCCAGGACAAAGTGATTCTCATTTCCTATCTATGAATGACTCCATAACAGAATTAGTTCACCTATTTTCGGCTTTTGAACCGTGAGTTTGTTTTGAGCGTAAACTTGGCTCTAACTGATTGACTTTATAAGTAAAAGTGTAATAGATAGCTCTGTTTTTGTTTTGTTTTTCATTTTCCTTTCTTGTAATAGACTTGTGTGATTTCTGATAATAGAAATCGGGATGGTTTGTTGCTCTTCTATTATTAAAAAAAACAGGCGTGCCAATTCCAAAGTGATCAAAGACCTGTTCCTTCTGGATGAGCCAAATAAAATTGACTAAATGAAAGATTTTCCCCAAAAGAACAAAGATAAAGCCCCAAGAGATCAAATGGAAGTGGAAAAATCAATTATCAGAAAACTCAGCTCGGAATCGGCACTACCACCATGTAGGGGGAAGTACTACCGTAATGAACAGTAAAATCGGTAGAATGAACAGTAAAATCAACACGATCTCAAAACCAAAATCGATATATTGTTTGATCGGTTGATCCAAACCGTATGAAACTTTATATGCACCTTCATATGGATGCCAGTAACCTATTTCAACATTCAATCGCAAATATTGATGTAAAAGTTATGACTTTTTTGAATTTACCGAAGGTTACACAAAAAACCGAGACAAATACAAAAACTTTGCTCTGAGCTTACTCGTGGAGATTTGATGATCAAGATGATGCTAAATGGTCTCCTACATGTTACATTAAGCAAGAAAATAAATGAAAGAACCCTCAAACTATCAAAATCAAGATTTCCCTCAAATCCTTCCTTTTCAACCTAAATATCGGTTTCTTGGGAAAACTTTGATGATTAAGAAGAAGCTTGCCTAGATAATTGGGATATGATCTATGGAGAAAATATCCATCACATTCTTCCTTGGCAACAATGAATCAAGAGAAGAAGAAATCACCAAGAAAGATCAAAAACTCAAGAAGAGGGAAGATCAAAACAAGAGGCAAAGCTTGAGCACGAATTTTAATTTTATTTCAGAGTGAAATAGATGATTACAAAACCTCTCACCTGAAGACAAAGCTCCCAAGGAGCACTTATGCACAAATAAGAAAACTAAAATCTTGTGGAAACCCTAATCCTTTTCCTAGGCTTTCTAGGGTTTAGTTGCTTCACCTCCTTTTACATCTCTTTATATAGAGCAAGCAACACTAACTCTAAAACCTAGACACTCAAGTGGATACCATCTACATTTATATAGGCTAACTCGATAACCCAACATACATAACGGGTTTTATACTCACAAAAGCACACTTCTTAAAGCGGCCTTCTACATGACACCTAATTTGCTCCGTGAGTCCGAATTTGCATCCATACCCACTTTGACTTGACTTAAACCAGTAGGCCCTATTTGCTTTTAAGTCATATAGGTTGTTTAGTATTCTGGCTTTTTTATGGGTTGAATGGTATAGCTTATTGTTAAGAAGTCTGAAATACCCTTTAGGGATATGACACTTTTCTTATACTGTTTTGTGCCCCTGAACTTTTACGTTTTACCATGCAAGTACGTATGAGCTACTCAAAGAGCTGCGAGATCTTTTTCATCCGTTATATGATTTTTTTATTATTTTATGGATGTCATCCATTACATTTTTCTGAAATTTAGATAAGAATATTATTAATTGTGAAGAAAAACAGCTTCATATCACACGAGCCTTAGGCCTCCTTTGGCATAGCTGGAGTTTGTGCAGAAGTCTGCTTTTGGCTGGCTATCTTACTATCCCTTTGGCACGGCTTCAAGCTTCCAACTAGCAGAAGCTGCAGCCAAAGCTGAGCCAAAGGGGGCCTCAATCCTTTGCTCTTTCTACCGAGATTTACAATGCGGCTCATAAAAATGTCCACTTGCAGCTTTGCATAGCTGACGAAAGGAAGGAAACTTACCAGAATCCTTGCTCTATCTACCACGATTTACAATGCCACTCATAAAAACGTCCACTTGCACTTTTGCATAGTTGACGAAAGGATGGAAACTTACTAGAATCAAATAGTGACTTTCCACAGAACACAGTCCAAATGCCATCAACGGCAAGCACAAATCGCAGTGTTTGGCATAAATGCTCCCGGAAGTTGAAAGTGATTTGCCCATGAACATGTAATCCCCGTGGACGAAGATGCAATACAATGGATAGGTAAACAGCAACCAATCTACAACGGCTGCAAATCTCCTTAGATTCCGATTATTCTTACAATACAGCTAGAAAATGAGGGGATCAGGGAAGGCATGCCGGTGCACATTATTGTCACGGATAGAACGCAAATACATCACTTGTCAATATCTGAAAGTACACAACATCAGTTGGCGATGCCAAGAGGCAAGGTTTCTTGCTGCAACCATAGGTATGAGAAATCCATGAGGTCATAATATATTTGAAATAAGATTAGAATAAGCAATCATCAAGTACTTTGAGCACTAGCGCATATCAAGAACCTCTGCCAAAAGTTCAGTTGTCAGCAAAATCACTAATCAGTAATCATGAAAAAGGCAATTACAACAACATCGAAATGATGTATTTGGCAGAGAGCTCCTGCCTTTTCTTTCAAAAAAAAAACAGCATCGAAATACCAGCTGTGTGAAACTTGAATATCCATGGACCATGATTGTCAACTATGGAATTCTTGACACCCTGATGACCTGACAAGATTTATGTCCCTGGGAAAAACAATTTTGTTGCCGAATCTATATTAGGTTTGCCTGTAATTATACAATGCAATGTCGATAATTTAATAACGCCGTTACTCATGGATAGTGTCGGCGTTTCGTAAACCGGCAAGTAAATTCGTAAGTCTAGGGGCCGCGCGGTCCCGCTCCCTGAATGGTTAGACCAAAGGGGGTCCAAGATATATACTGGTTCGGGCTAAAAGTCCCTACTCCAGTTCGTGAGGTGGTTGTATATTGCTCCTGATGCAGGGGGCTACACCGTATTACAAGCAAGGAACGAGGTTCCTTGTGCGTGGAAGTGGGCTGAGACGATCGTGAGTGCAAGGAGTTTGGGGTTGTAAGAGCGTCCAAACTCCTAAGTGTTGCTATCGATTGATCCCCCCCCCTTTGCTCCAGAGGGTCCTGCTTCCCCTTATATAGCCTGGGGAAGTGGGTTACATGGGAGTCTGGAAAAAAGAAGGATGGGGTGCCCTACGTCTAGGAGTCTGGTCTTCAGCCTTGGCGTCTGGTCCTCGGATTTGACGCCTGACGGGTGGTTGCATGCCCCACATCGGGTCGATGGGCACGCAGAGTGGCGGAGCGCTCCACTTCACCGGGAAACGGCGTACCTGCCTTCTGCGCACCAGTCATATGCTGACGTTGAGGCGCCTGGCTCCGGGAGTCGCCTCGGGAGGGTGCGCGTCCCTCCACTGTTCATGACTGGGCGATGAGTTCGGCGCTTGTCTTCGGCCACCTGCCGCTTCGGGAAAGGGGCTCCCGCCTTCGTGCAGTCATGCTGAGGTGTTGTACCAGCGGGGTAGGTGACTAGGACAGAGGCCGGTTTTCGATGATCCGATGTCTGTTTTCCGGTGGAGACGGCCTGAGCCTGACCGGAGCTCGCGAGCGGTCCGACCCGCAGGTCGGACTGTCTTTCGGTCGTCCTAGCCGTGGCTTGGAGGACGCCTGACCTATAGCGCAGGTCGGGCCACCTTTTGGGGTTGGCTTGATCGGAAACCGGGCATCCTTGAGCGGGGCCTTTAGTCGAATTTTGGGCTTCGAGGCGGCCCATTCGTTTTTCCTGGGCCGCTGGGGATACCCATGTCCCGGGTATTCGTCAGATGGTGAATCCAATAGAACTTGTGAAGCGCATATAAGAATATAGAGTGCAATATATACAATACCCTGATTTCATAAGTCCTCACTAACCATTCTGGAATTTAATACAGTAAAGGGAAACTGGGAAATGAAGATATCTTCATCAGGCTATTCAAGAGATGAGATATTAGACATTTAGGTTATAGCAGTCTGAAAAGAAAGAAGCATATGCATAAGGACAAGGTTACGGTGTTTCCTTTCGATGACGGTAAAGATTCATCTAATTCTTCCTTCTCAGGGACAAATCAACTGTGGGTCAAGAGGGGTTGACGCACACCCTACTGCTAGTGGCACCGTAGGTACCAACCCCTTAGCATCCCTAGCCCACGAGGAAATAATTGTAAGTATGCCCCAAAGTTGAGGTGGCTTTGTAAATATGCCATAGACACATATGGGGCATATTACGAAGGGCTTCTCAATTTAGGGGGTTATCCTCAAATCTCCCGCCAACGAGTGGCGGGCGGATGTATGCCAAGAGCGTGCGAGTCAGTGGCGGGCGGTGGGTGTCGGGTTGCATAGGCGTATGGCAGGATGGCAAGGGCCAAGAGGGCGTTGGGCGTTAGGCTACAGAGGCATGAGCAGATCGAGCAACGGGTGTGCACTAGTCAAGGTCTCAAGCGGCGTGCGGGTTAGGGCATTCGGCAAGCCGATGAGCAAATTCTGTTAGCACCTCGTAAAATTTGATTGTGGATCCACCACTGCGATCCCTCTTTTTCGTCTAGCATGAAGCCCTCGGACGACGACCATGCCGAGGTGCTGCCGAGGCCTCCGGCCGGGAACTCCACTGACCCGACGCTCTGGAGCTCACCTGTGTGCAGCCTGTGGCCACGTCGTGGAGGTCTCCACGGCCGTCGAAGCCAACAAACACCCAGGGAGCGTCACTGACGACGGCACCTGAGCGGGAAAACATCACGGACGCTCGCACCCCCGATCGGCCGGCCGGCCGGAAACATCACCAACATCCATACCTGGGCTGCCATCAACTTCCTCGCGGCCTCATCAGCATCCAGCTGGGTTGCCCGGGAGCACTTCGTTGCGTAGTCCGCGGCCGTCATCTACATTGTTAATAAACATTGTCTCAATCGGACCAATGGACCATGCGTGCAAAGACCAAGGTTAGAAAGACTAGCAATATATCTGTGCAACATCTACATTCTAGCACAGGGATGGAGGTGTCTTTAATATTAATAGTTGCTAACAGAGATACAGGCTAGAAAATCATATAGGAAACAAAAGTCTAATAACTAACCAAAAAAGAAGTAATAGGACTAGCCGCGTAATTGTGCAGGTCATTTTGCTAGTTATAAGTTGATATTAGAATGGTATAAAAAAAATACAAATGTACCTTCAATTATAGTCATTAGAGGGGTACTTCCTCCTATCATATATCGTTTTGGACTTCGACATTGTCTTGAAAATACAAATTTCTATTGTAATATATTTACAAAACCTAATGAAATTATAGTATTTTGAAGATACTATTCGTGACAAATCTACACATATGATATTAAAATATATCGGTAGCTAAAATATTTATTTATTTTATAATATATATTAAAACAACATGTTTTTGTGGACGGGAGGTAGTATAGCAAAGAAATTAGTATATCCTGCTACGAGGGCAATCTGCTAGTTAAAAAAGCACAAAGTTTTGTTGCGCACAAGTTTCCCATTTTCCATCTCGTCATTGGCCGAAGCCCACTAGCTAGGGCTGGGCATTTCTAAACCGAAATCGAACCGAACCAAACTGAGTTAGCCGATTATTTTGGTTTTCAGTCGGTTTTTATTTTAGTATAATTTAGTTTTCAGTTCAGTTTTTCATTTCCAAAAACCGAAATAACCGAATAACTGAATAGCTCATGTATAATACCACTTTTATAATGTTCTTTCTAAAGCCACTAAACAATTCTCATGTTCTAATACATTTATGCATATGTTTGATATATTTATACGTTCTTTTATGCTTATATTGTAATGACCTATGAATATTGTATGGATTTATCTATATCCTATGTTGTGATATGGAAAGAACTACATCTAATCTACCTAATGTTTATACATATTTCGATTAACTGAAACACACCGAATTAATCGAAATAAAATATTTCAGGTAATTCTGTTCGGTTTTTAATTTTAGTCCGAAAAAATCAAATTATTTTGAAAAAAAAACGAACTGATAAAATAAAACAAAAAAAAACAAAAACGAATGCCCACCCTACCACTGGCCCATCAATTCGATCCCCCCTCCGGCCTCCCTCGATGCTTCAAGGGAGAGGCGCGTCCGGCTCCGGCGGCTCCTTCGTCTCGAAGAAACCCTCGTCGCCTCCTCACCTTCGCCCGCGCGGCGCCGCCGAGCACGCCTTCCCTCCAGGTTTGCATCCGACCAAGCACGCCGCCTCGAATTCTTCTCCCGTAGCCGTCGTAGTCCTCCCCCCTCCCCTCTACTGGACTGGTGCGGGGGCTCGGATGGTTTCCTCCTGTTTCGGTAAGGAGCCCTAGATTTGATGTGCCCGGGTTCGGCGGATTATGTGATCTCGTGGAGTTTTTACGGTTCTGTTGTCGTAGCGCTGCGGTTTTTGTTAGGTTTTGCCCCGATTTGTGCCGTGTTGCTCGGATTTGGCGTGTTGGGGCTTCGGAAATCTCCTGGTGTGGCGTTAGGGTATTGCGGCGATGCTTTGGCTAGAATTTTGGCATTGTTATTCGTGATCTGTTAGGGCTGCTCCTTTTTGAGTTAGATTCGATGTGCTTGGGTTCCTCGGGCTCGAGTTCACGGAGTTTCTAGGGTTTTATTGTTATAGTACTGCGTTTTGGTTAGTTTATGCTCGGATTTATGCCGTGTTGTTTGGATTTGGCGTGTCGGAGTTTTCGAATCCTCTTGGTGCGACGTTTGGGTTTGGCAGCGATGCGTTCGCGATAATTTCGACATTGGTGTTGGTGATCTGGGAGGGTTGCACTGTTTTGATTTAGATTTGATGTGCTTGGGTTCCTCGGCTTGAGCACATGAATTTTATTATTGTTATGGTGCTGCGATTTTGGTTAGTTGTTGCTCGGATTTGTTTCGTGCTGCTAGGATTTCAGAAACCTCCTGGTGTGACGTTACTCGTTAGGGTATGGCAGCGATGCTTTGGCGAGGATTTTTGAAATTGGTGTTCGTGGTCTGTGAGGGGCTGCGTCGTTTTGAGTTAGATTTGATGTGCTTGGGTTCCTCGGTCTTGAATTCATGGGGTTTCTAGGGTTTTATCGTTCTAGTGCTACGGATTTGATTCAGTTCTAGTGGTTGCGTGTATGATTTACACCGTCTGGTTCAGATGTGGTACGTAGCTTTTGACATTCTGTCTCGCTTGGTTTTCATATTCTGGTGCATGTGGTGTCTTACTGCCCTGACACATTAATTGCTGCCTGAATTGGATTCATCAACTATGTGTAGGAATTTGGTATATCTTACTTAGGTTCTATTTGACCTGTAGTTCCTTTGGTTCTCTTTGTTGATGGATTTTATGGGGCCTGGTACTGAGACAGTTCGGTCCCTATCTACCCTTGGTGTTAAAGGGAGAATCGAGAGGAGCCAACCCTTGTACGAAAGGAATGCCACTCTTGGTGCAATTGTCACTCGTCAGGGTCACCTGCCTACTGTTTTGCCATATAAACTTTACAAACCTGCTATCTGACTCGAACATGAGAAATCAAGTTGGGTCCTGAGTTGAGTAAATTGTGCCTTAGTATGTTCCTTATTGCATGCCAAAGTAGTCCCAAGCCTCAAGCTGAAAAATGAATGAAGGTTGCACAACTTTGGACCACAACATTCTGAATCATTATGAACACCTAAATGAGTTTTTGTGCCTTGCTTTTTTGTTATGGTTCATTAATGCATATTGCATTTTTCAGTCTTGTCTTAACTCTGTGTTGCTGCTTTTATTGTTTCTTTTGTTCGTTTGTCTTATGCCATTATCTATACTTCTCTGCATCTGATGATGTCTATTTTAATTTCCTTGATGGTTTTGGAAGTACTACAATTGAAAATAGTGGTAATCTTTTGCAATGGGCTGTTTCTAACAGATGGCTAGGTATATGTCAAGAGGAGGACCTTCGAATGGAACTGTTTATGTATGCAATCTTCCTCCTGGAACTGATGAGACTATGTTGGCTGAGTACTTTGGCACCATAGGATTGCTAAAGGTATGGGGTATTACCAGGTAACATTTTGCAACTGCTTTCAAGTTCTCCAAGATCTTTTATACCTTTTTGCTCATTTTCATCATGGATTTGTAACTTTCTATTTTTATTTAATCTCAATAGAAGGACAAAAGGACTGGCCGTCCTAAAATTTGGCTATACAGAGACAAAGTTACTAATGAACCAAAGGGTGATGCAACAATCACCTATGAGGACCCACATGCTGCTTCAGCTGCTGTGGAATGGTTCGATAGCAAAGATTTTCATGGAAGCACCATTCAAGTTCACATAGCTGAGTCCAAAAGCAAAGATACACTTGATTACTCTGTGAATATGAGCATGGCTGCTGACCTTGGTGGGCAAGATGACTTGGATAATGGGGCTGGCAGAGGTAGAGGACACAGTGATGGTCCAGGAAAAGGTTGGCAGCAAGATGGGGATTGGCTGTGTCCAAATACAAGGTCTGTTACTGTTATGAGTGAGCAAGTTTTCTGCCACTATGGCACTATCTTTGTCTTGTTGACTAAAATGGTTTTCACTATGTAATCTGTTTCATTTTATTCCATTTCTTCTTCCAGTTGTGGCAATGTAAATTTCGCCTTCCGCGGTGTTTGTAACCGATGTGGAGCCGCTCGCCCTGCTGGTGCTAGTGGAACAGGTGCTGGTGGTGGTGGTAGGGGTAGAGGCCGTGGTAGCACTGACGCAAGAGGAACTAACCAAACTGTTGGTGGTCCTCCTGGGCTGTTTGGACCAAATGATTGGTCATGTCCAATGTGAGAGTACTATTTCATCTGTCATTTTCCTCATTTGTTCATCCTTTTATTTCATTTGTATTTCTGTCTGGTTGCTATTCCTTCGTGAATTTTTCTGGGTAGTGCTTTGGATGGTTATGTGCCTACTTCAAATCTCAAACTTACTGTTATGTACTGTTCCTGCGGCAATTTTGAAACCTTGTAAATGCTTTGGGAAGGAAAAATATATTGTTCTAAAATTTTGGTACCAGTTCAGTTACCGCCCAAAACTTTTGAATCGGGGCTCCCAACATAATATTTTTAGCCATGCAATAGAAATGCATACTGTTTTGACTGTATCCTAGAACCTCCATCTGACGTAAAATTTATTTCCATGTGTTTTTCAGGTGTGGCAATATAAACTGGGCTAAACGAATGAAATGTAATATATGTAACACCACCAAGCCTGGTCACAATGAAGGTGGTGTGAGGTAATGTACATGCACCATTTGCCTGTCATGTTCATTAATCATTACCATGCTAGTTAAATTCGAAAATTTCATTCATACGCAAGTGAAATAGCTGTACCTGATATGATGTGGGCTGTAGTGTCAATTCATGTAATGAATAGTTGCATTTGATTATTATAAGAAAAAAGTATTAGAGAGGCTTTTTGGGTCATGACTAAAGTGGTATACACTCAGCTGTGCAGTTATTCCAAGGTTTTTTCCTACACTTTTTGTGGTAACTAGCACTTGCTTTTGTGCTAAAAGTTGGCACGAATTTTGTTCCGCAATTGCCTTGAAACCAGCTGGTGGCAGCTATATTTTTTGTCCACAAACTGAAGATTAGGCCAAATTTTATGACATGCTGCTCTTATAGCCTTTATTGGCCTTTTGTGTCTCATTGGTTTATGAACAAAACTGGATACAGAGGAGTGTGGTATGCCCACAACGCTTTGGCCATTTTTTGGGTCATGACCGAATCTGTGGCTATCATAGTGTGTGGGTAGTTTAGAGTCCAGCAAACT
Source organism: Guadua angustifolia (assembly GCA_036346375.1). Classification (NCBI taxonomy): domain Eukaryota; kingdom Viridiplantae; phylum Streptophyta; class Magnoliopsida; order Poales; family Poaceae; genus Guadua; species Guadua angustifolia. The sequence continues at coordinate 19,877,904 of CM070518.1, read as the reverse complement.
TTATGGTCACATACCAAGCTGCTTTGTAGTTTCTTATGCATACAAGCTCTGTACACGAACGAGGCTTGACATTTTTCTTTTCAATTACTTCCTCTGCAGAGGTGGCGGGTGGTGGGTATAAAGAGCTTGATGAAGAAGAACTGGAAGAAACTAAAAGGCGCCGCAGAGAGGCTGAGGTAGGTTGCTATCTTGTATATTTTTGTATATGTATCCCAACCGTGAGTTTCAGTGTCTAAATTTTATTCATTTTATAGGATGACGGAGAGATGTATGATGAATTTGGCAACCTCAAGAAGAAATTTCGTGCTAAAGCACAGCAAACTGAAAATGTACATAGTCTTCGTGGATCTGGAGATGCTGGATTGGATGATGAGCAACGTGGTATTGTTCACTCTATTATCTAACTTTAGTCCTCATTTGTTCATTAAGGCTTTGTTTGGGATTGTCATCTTTAAAGTATTTTCTGTATTTAGTAAGATATAATTATCATGTAAAAAGTTTCAAAATGGGTTATTACATGGAGATTTATGTAGTTCACCACAATGGCAAATGGAGCTAAAGTTATCGTAGAAGTATTTCCTTTTCAGTGCCAAACCATAACCGCTGTTCATTGTTGTTGTAGGTTCCACTGAAAGAGAAGGTAGAGAGAGGAGCAGAGATAGGGGTAGGGACTATGATGAAAGAGAAAGCAGGAACAGAGATAGGGATGGTCATGGAAGGGAACGTCGCCGAAGCCGGAGTAGAGAGAGGGAGAGGGAAAGGGGGAGGGACAGGGGAAGAGACCATGGTTACGAGAAAAGCAATCGCTACAGATGATACAAGATATACACTACGGAGAAGAGAGCGATAACAGGATTGTTTTCTAATTTAGCTTAAGTCATTTGCCAGTTTTGGTTTTTGAAACTTGCTGTTGTCTATGAACTGTTTTGGAACTGTTCTTTGACTTGTTTTAAATTTTGTTTGAGCATTATTCACTGCATGCATTGTTTGTCTACACTTCAGCAGGTAAGTTTTGCTGCACAGTTATGCACCGATCTGGTTAATTCTTTTCATGATTATTGGTTTTCAGCACGTTTGCCATTTATTCAGTGTAAAATAGTTAAGAATTATGTTTTCTGTAGTAGTTTTTAACAAGAGTAGTGATTGAATAAGCCGTGTGTATATGGATGACCCTATATTAGATGAGTATTGGCACTTTTTAGCTTATAAAAAAGTATGCTTGTTTGAACTAGTGTTTTTCAGATTACGGTAATGCGTTTACTAGATTCTTGTGTTGGTGGGCCTTAAATAGGCGTTAGGTCAGGAAGGACGTTACAAGAGAAAGGGCTTTATTATATGTGTGCGCTGCGTAACTTAACGGATCGGTATAATGTGCGCCTGACGAAATATTTTACGGAACTGAGCTCGGCCTTAAATGTGGCAACAGATACCCTTTATTGGGTCTTAAATATGTCAACGTGGCCCTTACAGACTTCACCAGAAGAATGGGCCAAGATGAGAATCTGGTGGGATCTAAAAAGGTCCAGTTTGAAACATTGTAGCCCGAGATGCGATTCTAGTGGGCTATGAAAAGGGCCAGTTCGAACCTTTGTATGCCTTAAATGGGCCTCAGGGGCCGATAAGGCCTGGGGCGATATGAACGGGCCGCATAGCGTAACGACAATGGGCCGGTAAGGAGTTACATTAGACCCGACAATGTGCCGGTGAGGATATGTATTGCAACGATCATGGGTCTGAGTTGGGCCACTGCGTGTTTAAAAGCAGTATAATTGGCCCGAGAAGAGTTTTATTGGGCCTCATGTGATTTGCATGCGCTCGAAATAGGCCTTATACGATGCATAATGGTATAAATTGGGCCGTGAATGCGGCAAGGCATATGGGCCTAGGACGAGATATAATGGACCTAAATTGTTCGGTACATCTGACACGTGACGTTATTGTTTGTAAATTATTCGTAGAGTTTGGACCGTACGATGGTAGAAACGGGTCTGTTATGGGCTTACTCCAGCGAAAGGTTTTCTTACGTCGGACTTTGCCGTCAGAAGATTTTGGATCATCTCCCTCTATTCCTGGCCCCTCTCCCTATTCCTGCTGGGCCACGCCCCGACCCATTCCCCCTCGGCCCAGCTCCTTGGCTCCTGGCCTGAATCTCCCCCTTGCCTCCGTGGCCTTGCTTAGCTCATGCCACCTTGCCTCTTGGCCCCTCCACCCAGTCTTCCTCGCTCAGTTGACCATGCCCCTCTCTCCTGCCAAGGCATCCGTGCCCCACGCCCTCTCTCCTCCTCCCTGCTATAAAACTCCTCTCTCCTTCCCATTCATCCTCATGTGCACATGATGAGTCCTCTCCCTCTCCCAGACGTCTTCTCCCCTCTAGTGCCCTCCCCACCGCCTCGCTCCTCTCCTTCTCGGCTCCGGCCATGGCTTGCCAATCTCCCCTCTCTCGCCGCTCCCGGGCCCATTGTCGACCTTCCCTAGCCTGGGCCTGAGTCAACGCCACTAAGGTAGCTCGACCTCGCTTAGGCCATCTGGCCTTAGCCAAAGATAGTAGAAAGGTGTTACCTTCAGGCGGCCCGTTTTGTTTTGTTTTTTATTTTTTGGATTTTGTATTTTCAATTAATCTGAAAAATCATTTAAAATTCCAAAGAAATCCCAAAAATTCAAAAAAATCCTAAAAATTCTCAAAAGAATTCAAAAATGCCTAAAGATACATATTCTTGATCGATTCGAGCCGTTGAGTCCAAAAATACAAATGATTGGTCATGTCCAATGTGAGAGTACTATTTCATCTGTCATTTTCTCATTTGTTCATCCTTTTATTTCATTTGTATTTCTGTCTGGTTGCTATTCCTTCGTGAATTTTTCTGGGTAGTGCTTTGGATGGTTATGTGCCTACTTCAAATCTCAAACTTACTGTTATGTACTGTTCCTGCGGCAATTTTGAAACCTTGTAAATGCTTTGGGAAGGAAAAATATATTGTTCTAAAATTTTGGTACCAGTTCAGTTACCGCCCAAAACTTTTGAATCGGGGCTCCCAACATAATATTTTTAGCCATGCAATAGAAATGCATACTGTTTTGACTGTATCCTAGAACCTCCATCTGACGTAAAATTTATTTCCATGTGTTTTTCAGGTGTGGCAATATAAACTGGGCTAAACGAATGAAATGTAATATATGTAACACCACCAAGCCTGGTCACAATGAAGGTGGTGTGAGGTAATGTACATGCACCATTTGCCTGTCATGTTCATTAATCATTACCATGCTAGTTAAATTCGAAAATTTCATTCATACGCAAGTGAAATAGCTGTACCTGATATGATGTGGGCTGTAGTGTCAATTCATGTAATGAATAGTTGCATTTGATTATTATAAGAAAAAAGTATTAGAGAGGCTTTTTGGGTCATGACTAAAGTGGTATACACTCAGCTGTGCAGTTATTCCAAGGTTTTTTCCTACACTTTTTGTGGTAACTAGCACTTGCTTTTGTGCTAAAAGTTGGCACGAATTTTGTTCCGCAATTGCCTTGAAACCAGCTGGTGGCAGCTATATTTTTTGTCCACAAACTGAAGATTAGGCCAAATTTTATGACATGCTGCTCTTATAGCCTTTATTGGCCTTTTGTGTCTCATTGGTTTATGAACAAAACTGGATACAGAGGAGTGTGGTATGCCCACAACGCTTTGGCCATTTTTTGGGTCATGACCGAATCTGTGGCTATCATAGTGTGTGGGTAGTTTAGAGTCCAGCAAACTTTATGGTCACATACCAAGCTGCTTTGTAGTTTCTTATGCATACAAGCTCTGTACACGAACGAGGCTTGACATTTTTCTTTTCAATTACTTCCTCTGCAGAGGTGGCCGGGGTGGTGGGTATAAAGAGCTTGATGAAGAAGAACTGGAAGAAACTAAAAGGCGCCGCAGAGAGGCTGAGGTAGGTTGCTATCTTGTATATTTTTGTATATGTATCCCAACCGTGAGTTTCAGTGTCTAAATTTTATTCATTTTATAGGATGACGGAGAGATGTATGATGAATTTGGCAACCTCAAGAAGAAATTTCGTGCTAAAGCACAGCAAACTGAAAATGTACATAGTCTTCGTGGATCTGGAGATGCTGGATTGGATGATGAGCAACGTGGTATTGTTCACTCTATTATCTAACTTTAGTCCTCATTTGTTCATTAAGGCTTTGTTTGGGATTGTCATCTTTAAAGTATTTTCTGTATTTAGTAAGATATAATTATCATGTAAAAAGTTTCAAAATGGGTTATTACATGGAGATTTATGTAGTTCACCACAATGGCAAATGGAGCTAAAGTTATCGTAGAAGTATTTCCTTTTCAGTGCCAAACCATAACCGCTGTTCATTGTTGTTGTAGGTTCCACTGAAAGAGAAGGTAGAGAGAGAGCAGAGATAGGGGTAGGGACTATGATGAAAGAGAAAGCAGGAACAGAGATAGGGATGGTCATGGAAGGGAACGTCGCCGAAGCCGGAGTAGAGAGGGAGAGGGAAAGGGGAGGGACAGGGAAGAGACCATGGTTACGAGAAAAGCAATCGCTACAGATGATACAAGATATACACTACGGAGAAGAGAGCGATAACAGGATTGTTTTCTAATTTAGCTTAAGTCATTTGCCAGTTTTGGTTTTTGAAACTTGCTGTTGTCTATGAACTGTTTTGGAACTGTTCTTTGACTTGTTTTAAATTTTGTTTGAGCATTATTCACTGCATGCATTGTTTGTCTACACTTCAGCAGGTAAGTTTTGCTGCACAGTTATGCACCGATCTGGTTAATTCTTTTCATGATTATTGGTTTTCAGCACGTTTGCCATTGTAATTCAGTGTAAAATTTAGTTCAAGACATTACTGTTTTCTGTAGTAGTTTTTAACAAGAGTAGTGATTGAATAGAGCCGTGTGGTAGGTATGAAGATGACCGACTATATTAGGATGAGTATTGAGCACTTTTCTAGCTTATAAAAGAGTATGCTTGTTTGAACTAGTGGTTTTTCAGGATTACGGTACATGCGTTTACTAGATTCTTGTGTTGGTGGGCCTTAAGATAGGCGTTAGGTCAGGAAGGACGTTACAAGAGAAAGGGTCTATTATTAATATGTGTGCGCTTGCGTTTTAACTTAACGTGATCGGTATAATGTTTGACGCCTGACTGTTTTAAATATTGTTTAGCGTATACTGCAGCTTGTTTGTCTACACTTCAGCAGGTAAGTTTTGCTGCAACAGTTATGCACCGATCTGGTTAATTGTGTTTCATGATTATTGGTTTTCAGCACGTTTGCCATTTATTCAGACTGTCAAATAGTTAAGAATTATGTTTTCTGTAGTTTTTAACAAGAGTAGTGATTGAATAAGCCGTGTGTATATGGATGACCCTATATTAGGATCGCAGTATTGGCACATTTAGCTATAAAAAGATGCTTGTTTGAACTAGTGTTTTCAGATTACGGTAATGCAGTTTACTAGATTCTTGTGTTGGTGGGCCTTAAATAGGCCGTTAGGTCAGGAAGGACGTTACAAGAGAAAGGGCTTTATTATAGGTGCGCTGCGTAAGCTTAACGGATCGGTATAATGTGCGCCTGACGAAAGTGATTTTACGGAACTGAGCTCGGCCTTAAATGTGGCAACTAGATACCCTTGTATTGGGTCTTAATATGTCAACGTGGCTTACAGACTTCACCAGAAGAATGGGCCAAGATGAGAATGGTGGGATCTAAAAGGTCCAGTTTGAAACATTGTAGCCCGAGATGCGATTCTGTGCTATGAAGGGCCAGTTCGAACCTTTGTATGCCTTAAATGGGCCTCAAGGCGAGCATAAGGCCTGGGGCGATATGAACGGGCCGCAATAGCGTAACGACAATGGGCCAGGTAGAGATATACATTAGACCCGACAATGTGCCGGTGAGGATATGTATTGCAACGATCATGGGTCTGAGTGGGCCACTGCGTGTTTAAAAGCATATAATTGGCCGAAAGAGTTTTATGGGCCTCATGGTGATTTATGCGCTCGATATAGGGCCTTATACGATGCGATAATGGTATAAATTGGGCCGTGAAGTGCGGCAAGGCATATGGGCCGTAGGACAGATATAATGGATCATCTACATATTGTGCCTCGGTACCTATTCTGAGCACGCTGACGATTATTGCTCTTGCTAAATTATTCGTAGAGCTTTGGACCGTACGATGGTAGAAACGGGTCTGCTTATGGGCTTACTCCAGCGAAAGGTTTTCTTACGTCGTGACCTTTGCCGTCAGAAGATTTTGCGATCATCTCCCTATTCCTGGCCCCTCTCCGCTATAACTCCTCTGCCCGCCACCATTCTCCCAGGCCACTCTGACGCTCCTGCCTCCTCCTCTCACGCTCTTCTCCCCTCTATGCCCTCTCCTCGCACCGTCCCGCCTCTCCTCTACCTCTCCGCCTCATCTGCCAGCAGATGGTCCCTCTCCTCCGCTTCCCAGTGCCTCCCGCCTCCTCCTTCCCTAGCTCCTGGCCATGTCATCCCTGCTAGCGCTTCAGCTCGCTAGCAGCTATAGCGTCAAGGCCTTAGCAGATAGGTGAAAGGTGTTGAATCAGGCGCTGCTTTTGTTTTGTTTTTTATTTTTTGGATTTTGTATTTTCAATTAATCTGAAAAATCATTTAAAATTCCAAAGAAATCCCAAAAATTCCGAAAAAAATCCTAAAAATTCTCAAAAAGAATTCAAAAATGCCTAAAGATACATATTCTTGATCAGTTCGAGCCGTTGAGTCCAAAAATAATCTCCGTTTCGCCAAGCCAAGTCTCTAAAATTTTTAAAATCCCCAAAATACCCTCCCACCCATCATTCCCCTCCGATTTGATTTCCGCTTTCTCCTTTTGTGTTTTTATTCGCTTATTTTATGGTTTTGTTTCTTTGCGCTAGATCGGACGTTGGAGCAAGATTCGAGCAAAAGCAAGACGTGGAGCGATCAGAGCAGAGCCGTCCGAGTCACGAGGACTTCAACTTCTACCACTAGGAGACCCATGTTAGAAAATTTTGAAATTTTTGTTCATAGTTATGATGAATTACTAATGTTTCTATAAAATTTTTAGATCATTATCAAGCTTTATGAATTTTTAAAAATTCGCATAATGCCATCTGTCTAATAAAAGTCATACCGACAAACTTCAACCAAATAAAAATGGTACAAACTATGTTAGAAAATTTAAAAAAAATTGTGGATGTTTCTGATATATCATTAATGTTTATATAAAATTTTCATATGATTATCAAACTTCAAAAATTTCCAAAAATTCGAAAGTGCTACGCTCTCGGTAAAAGCTTGATGATCAATACATAGATTTGGTTTAAAAATAAAAAGGTTTTAAATTTTTGAAAATTTTGCAGAAGGGTTCTAAGGAAATTATCAATATCTCATAAAAATTATGAATTATTATCACACTACAGTGAATTTATAAAATTCTTACAATTTCACAAGACAGTTATGTTCTTTCTGCTTTTGATTTTTGAAATATAACAAATGAAGTTCAATGCATATATAGATTTGATTGAGAAAAATTTTTGAATTTTTAAAATTTTATATAATGGTAATGAGGAAATTATTAAGCTCGATAAAATTTTGGTAGAAAAATTTATAAAATTCGATAAGATTATTGTCCCAATTATGTTCATTCTATTTTTGATTTTTAAAGATAACAAATGAAGTTCAATTATTTTGAAACTTTTGTGTATGATCTTACACTTCTTATGTCAGTACCATAAAATTTTCACACCATGATAAAGCATGTATAATTTAAAAAAATCTAATAGTGTTTATGCGCTTTTTAAAAATATATCAAAAATTCAGTTTTTCAATAAATTTTCATAGAGATGACTTTCTTAGGGTTATTGGACCAAATCCGATAAAAAATATCAAAAGGTCAAAAATCCCGATATTTTGGTGAGAATTCGAGATTACGTAGTAATTTAAATTTTGAATTTTTTTACTCGCCGATATTTTAAAATTCATTCACTCTGGGAAAAAATTATAAAACTTATTAAAAAATAATGGTGAAGTTATTAAAAATTTAAAAATTTCTTATGGGTTCTGATTTTGTTATGTACCAAACATTAAAAATTATAAAAAATATGATGAAGTTATTATCGTTGTATCCCAACCTTTTTCATCTCTATCTGCATACATGAATGTACATGATAACGAGAATAAATTAGTGCTCCTAGGAACCCATCAGGACATGACAGCTTTTACGAATCCAGACACTTCTGGTACAATTAGCTATTTTAAGCTTGACAATTCGCGTCAAGCAATACATCATAGATGGCGTGAAAGTTTCCACCTGGGATCCAAAGAAACATCCAAATTGCTAGCTCCTTCCTCTGCAGAGAGTGTCGATAACCAAACTTAATTTGCAATTAATATGAAAAATCATTTAAAATTCCAAAAAATTTCAAAAATTTAAAAATCCTAAAAATTCTCAAAAGAATTCAAAATGCCTAAAGATACATATTCTTGACCAGTAAGACGTGAATCCAAAAATGATCCCTGTTTCACCAAGCCAAGTCTCTAAAATTTTCAAAATCCCCAAAATACCCCTCCACCCATCTTGGCCTCCTCCGATTTGATTTCCGTTCTCCTTTTTGTGTCTTTATTTGTTTATTTTATGTTTTGTTTCTTTCGCTTAGATCGGACGTTGGAGCATGCAGTGAGCAGATTTCAAGTAAAGCAAGATCGTGAGTCAATCAGAGCAAGAACCGTCAAGTAAGTGAGGACTTCATTTCTACTAGCTAGCAGACCTGTTTAGAAAATTTTGAATTTTTTGTTCATGGTTATGATGAATTACTAATCTTTCTATAAAATTTTTAGATAATTATCAAGCTTTATGAATTTTTAAAAATTGATGTTAACATATTTCTAATAAAAGTCATACCGACAAACTTCAACCTAATGAAAAATAGTACAAACCACGTTAGAAAATTTTTAAAATTTTTGTGGATGTTTATGATATATCATTAATGTTTATATAAATTTTTCATATGATTATCAAACTTCAAGAAGTTCCAAAAATTCTGAAAGTGCTACGCCTAGTAAAAACTTGATGATCAATACATAGATTTGGTTTAATAATAAAAAAGTTTAAAATTTTTGAAAATTTTGCAGAAGGGTTCTATGGAAATTATTAATATCTCATAAAAATTATGAATTATTATCACACTATAGTGAATTTATAAAATTCTTACAATTTCATTGTACAGTTATATTCTTTCTGCTTTTGATTTCAAATATAACAAATGAAGTTCAATGCATATATAGATTTGATTGAGAAAAAAATTTGATTTTTTTTTAAAATTTTATATAATGGTAATGAGGATATTATTTAGCTTTCATAAAATTTTGGATCATGATCACACTCGAGAAAATTTATAAAATTCGACAAGATTATTGTCCCAATTATGTTCATTCTATTTTTGATTTTTTAAGATAACAAATGAAGTTAAATTATTTTGAAACTTTTGTGTATGATCTTACACTTGTTATGACAGTACCATAAATTTTTCACATCATGATAAAGCATGTATAATTTTATTAAAATCCGCAAGATATCTGCATTTTTAAAAAATATCTCGAAAGTTTAGTTTTTCAACAAATTTTCATAGGAGATGACTTTCTTAGGAATTATTGGATCAAATTCTGTCAAAAAAAGTCAAAAATCTTGAGATCTCGGCGAGATTTCTAAGATTACTATAGCAATTTAAATTTTTTGATTTTTTCACTCCTGTCAGCATTTCAAAATTCATTCACGTCCAGAAAAAATTATTAAAAAATAATGATGAAGTTATTAAAAAATTAAAAAAATTCTTAGGGGTTCTGCATTTTTTTATGTACCAAACATTAAAAAATTATAAAAAAATAATGATGAAGTTATTATTATTTATGGTCCTGCACTAGTATCTAGTGACGCCGATGATAAATAAAGTGATCGGACATCCGAGCACTAGTATCTCCTATCCTAATATCCCATCCTTTTTCATCTCTATCTGTGCATGCAGAACATAGGAATAAATTACTGCTCCTAGGAACCCACCTGTGACATGACAGGCTTAGGAGATGACTTTCTTAAGAATTATTGGACCAAATTCTAAAAAAGTCGAAAATCTCGAGATCTCGGGGAGTTTAGGAGATCTACGTGCAATTTAAATTTTTGATTTTTTACTGCAGTCGACATTTCAAAATTCATTCACGGCGCGAAAAATTGTTAAAAATAATGATGAAGTTATTAAATGATTAAAAATTTCTTAGGGTTCTGCATTTTTATGTACCAAACATTAAAAATTATGAAAAAAATAATGATGAAGTTATTATCCGTTGTATCCCAATACCTAATGACTTGTGTCCAGGACATCAAATTTTGAATACCTGCAATATTTTTTTATGCGTGTAATATTTCTTAAGCTGCAACATTTTTTCAACTAACAGTGAAATTTGCTACAGTAAGGATGTTGCAAGCATTCAAAAAATATTGACGTGTCAAAAAAATGTTACTTAGAGAGCGTCGATGGAATAAACAGTGATGTCCGAGCACTAGTATCTCCCATCCCAATATCCCATCCTTTTTCATCTCTATCTGTGCATGCAGAACATAGGAATAAATTACTGCTCCTAGGAACCCACCTGTGACATGACAGGCTTTTTACGAATCCAGGACACTTCTCGGACAGTTAGCTATTTAAGCTAGCACACACTGCCGCGCGCCCGCACGGTTGAGGCGTGAAAGTTTCCACCCGGTCGATCCAGCAGAAACATCCAGCTGCTAGCTCCTTCCCGCTGCAGAGAGGCGTACCGCGTACCAAACCTAATTTCCATCTATCTCTCTCTCTCTCTCTTTCTTACGTTTACACGGAGCTAATATCCAGCAACACGAGAGAAACGACTCAACCGCCACGGAGCAATTTCAAAAGAATACCAGCTACTAACAAAGCGCAGTCGGATTCTCTCGGCGATGTCTGCGGCGCGGCAGGGCGTGAGGGCAGGCGTCGGTCGCGACGTGCGCGGAGATCAACGACAGGACGAACGTGGGGCAGGGGTGGCCGACGAATAAAAACTCCGCACACGGGCGGCGGGCATCCGATGCTCGGCGGTTGGTTCGGCGCGACAGGGCGCGGCAGCAAGTACAGTACGCGGCAGGCGCTGATCGCTGGTGGTACAGACTCCTCCGCTATCCGGAAGGAAGCTCGAGTCGCGGCAGCCCGTGGAATCCCAGGCGTGGAACCGCGATTTAATTCGCGCGACATGGAAGGGAACGTCGCCGAAGCCGGAGTAGAGAGAGGAGAGGGAAAGGGGAGGGACAGGGAAGAGACCATGGTTACGAGAAAAGCAATCGCTACAGATGATACAAGATATACACTACGGAGAAGAGAGCGATAACAGGATTGTTTTCTAATTTAGCTTAAGTCATTTGCCAGTTTTGGTTTTTGAAACTTGCTGTTGTCTATGAACTGTTTTGGAACTGTTCTTTGACTTGTTTTAAATTTTGTTTGAGCATTATTCACTGCATGCATTGTTTGTCTACACTTCAGCAGGTAAGTTTTGCTGCACAGTTATGCACCGATCTGGTTAATTCTTTTCATGATTATTGGTTTTCAGCACGTTTGCCATTTATTCAGTGTAAAATAGTTAAGAATTATGTTTTCTGTAGTAGTTTTTAACAAGAGTAGTGATTGAATAAGCCGTGTGTATATGGATGACCCTATATTAGATGAGTATTGGCACTTTTTAGCTTATAAAAAAGTATGCTTGTTTGAACTAGTGTTTTTCAGATTACGGTAATGCGTTTACTAGATTCTTGTGTTGGTGGGCCTTAAATAGGCGTTAGGTCAGGAAGGACGTTACAAGAGAAAGGGCTTTATTATATGTGTGCGCTGCGTAACTTAACGGATCGGTATAATGTGCGCCTGACGAAATATTTTACGGAACTGAGCTCGGCCTTAAATGTGGCAACAGATACCCTTTATTGGGTCTTAAATATGTCAACGTGGCCCTTACAGACTTCACCAGAAGAATGGGCCAAGATGAGAATCTGGTGGGATCTAAAAAGGTCCAGTTTGAAACATTGTAGCCCGAGATGCGATTCTAGTGGGCTATGAAAAGGGCCAGTTCGAACCTTTGTATGCCTTAAATGGGCCTCAGGGGCCGATAAGGCCTGGGGCGATATGAACGGGCCGCATAGCGTAACGACAATGGGCCGGTAAGGAGTTACATTAGACCCGACAATGTGCCGGTGAGGATATGTATTGCAACGATCATGGGTCTGAGTTGGGCCACTGCGTGTTTAAAAGCAGTATAATTGGCCCGAGAAGAGTTTTATTGGGCCTCATGTGATTTGCATGCGCTCGAAATAGGCCTTATACGATGCATAATGGTATAAATTGGGCCGTGAATGCGGCAAGGCATATGGGCCTAGGACGAGATATAATGGACCTAAATTGTTCGGTACATCTGACACGTGACGTTATTGTTTGTAAATTATTCGTAGAGTTTGGACCGTACGATGGTAGAAACGGGTCTGTTATGGGCTTACTCCAGCGAAAGGTTTTCTTACGTCGGACTTTGCCGTCAGAAGATTTTGGATCATCTCCTCTATTCCTGGCCCCTCTCCCTATTCCTGCTGGGCCACGCCTGACCCATTCCCCTCGCCCAGCCTCCTTGGCCCGCCCACCTGCCTCCTTGCCTCCGGCCACCTGCCTCCTGCCTTCACAAGGCCTCTTGGCCCTCCACCCCTGCCTTCCTCGCTCAGCTGACCATGCCCCTCTCCTCAAGCGCCATCCGTGCCCCACGCCTCCTCCTCCCTCCCTGCTATAAAACTCCTCTCCGCCCCTATTCATCCTCGCCACGGCCGATGAGTCTCCTCTCCCTCTCCCTGACGCTCTTCTCCCCTCTAGTGCCCTCCCCACCGCCTCGCTCCTCTCCTTCTCGGCTCCGGCCATGAAGCCCAAGCGTCCCCTCTCTCGCCGCTCCCGGCCTCATTGTCACCTTCCCTAGCTCCGGCCGCTTGTCAACGCCAAGGCTGGCTAGGGCAAGGCTCACCTCGCTAGGCCATCTGGCGCGCTTAGTATATAGGTGAAAGGTGTTGCAATCAGGCGCCTGCTTTTGTTTTGTTTTTATTTTTGGATTTTGTATTTTCAATTAATCTGAAAAATCATTTAAAATTCCAAAGAAATCCCAAAAATTCAAAAAATCCTAAAAATTCTCAAAAAGAATTCAAAAATGCCTAAAGATACATATTCTTGATCAGTTCGAGCCGTTGAGTCCAAAAATAATCTCCGTTTCGCCAAGCCAAGTCTCTAAAATTTTTAAAATCCCCAAAATACCCCTCCGACCCATTGTCAGTCCTCCCCTCCGATTTGATTTCCGTTTTCTCTCCTTTTTGTGTTTTTATTCGTTTATTTTACTGGTTTTGTTTCTTTGCGCTAGATCGGACGTTGGAGCAGTACTCAGAGCAAAAGCAGTACGTGGAGCCGTACCAGGAGCAGGAGCCGTCCGGAGTCAGCGAGGACTTCAACTTCTACCAGCTAGGAGACCCATGTTAGAAAATTTTGAAATTTTTTGTTCATAGTTATGATGAATTACTAATGTTTCTATAAAATTTTTAGATCATTATCAAGCTTTATGAATTTTTAAAAATTCAGACAATGCCACTGTCCTAATAAAAGTCATACCGACAAACTTCAACCAAATAAAAAATGGTACAAACTATGTTAGAAAATTTAAAAAAATTTTGTGGATGTTTCTGATATATCATTAATGTTTATATAAAATTTTCATATGATTATCAAACTTCAAAAATTTCCAAAAATTCTGAAAGTGCTACGTCCTGGTAAAAGCTTGATGATCAATACATAGATTTGGTTTAAAAATAAAAAAGGTTTTAAATTTTTGAAAATTTTGCAGAAGGGTTCTAAGGAAATTATCAATATCTCATAAAAATTATGAATTATTATCACACTACAGTGAATTTATAAAATTCTTACAATTTCACAAAGACAGTTATGTTCTTTCTGCTTTTGATTTTTGAAATATAACAAATGAAGTTCAATGCATATATAGATTTGATTGAGAAAAATTTTTGAATTTTTAAAAATTTTATATAATGGTAATGAGGAAATTATTAAGCTCTGATAAAAATTTTGGTAGAAAAATTTATAAAATTCTGATAAGATTATTGTCCCAATTATGTTCATTCTATTTTTGATTTTTTAAAGATAACAAATGAAGTTCAATTATTTTGAAACTTTTGTGTATGATCTTACACTTCTTATGTCAGTACCATAAAATTTTCACACCATGATAAAGCATGTATAATTTAAAAAAAATCTAATAGTGTTTATGCAGTTTTTTAAAAAATATATCAAAAATTCAGTTTTTCAATAAATTTTCATAGGAGATGACTTTCTTAGGGTTATTGGACCAAATCCGATAAAAAATATCAAAAAGGTCAAAAATCCCGATATTTTGGTGAGAATTCTGAGATTACTGTAGTAATTTAAATTTTTGAATTTTTTTTACTCTGGCCGATATTTTAAAATTCATTCACGTCTGGGAAAAAATTATAAAAACTTATTAAAAAATAATGGTGAAGTTATTAAAAAATTTAAAAATTTCTTATGGGTTCTGCATTTTTGTTATGTACCAAACATTAAAAAATTATAAAAAAATATGATGAAGTTATTATCGGTTGTATCCCAACCTTTTTCATCTCTATCTGTACATGCAGATGTACATGCAGAACGTAGGAATAAATTAGTGCTCCTAGGAACCCACCTGTGACATGACAGGCTTTTTACGAATCCAGGACACTTCTCGGACAGTTAGCTATTTAAGCTAGCACACTGCTGCATGGCACACAGACGGCTGAGGCGTGAAAGTTTCCACCCGGTCGATCCAGCAGAAACATCCAGCTGCTAGCTCCTTCCCGCTGCAGAGAGAGGCGTACGCGAACCAAACTTAATTTGCAATTAATATGAAAAATCATTTAAAATTCCAAAAAAATTTCAAAAATTTCAGAAAAATCCTAAAAATTCTCAAAAAGAATTCAAAAATGCCTAAAGATACATATTCTTGACCAGTTCAAGACGCTGAATCCAAAAATGATCCCCGTTTCACCAAGCCAAGTCTCTAAAATTTTCAAAATCCCCAAAATACCCCTCCGACCCATTGTCGGTCCTCCCCTCCGATTTGATTTCCGTTTTCTCTCCTTTTTTGTGTCTTTATTTGTTTATTTTACTGTTTTTGTTTCTTTGCGCTAGATCGGACGTTGGAGCAGTTGCAGGAGCAGTACTCAGAGTAGAAGCAGTACGTGGAGCTGTACCAGGAGCAAGAACCGTCCGAAGTAAGTGAGGACTTCAGCTTCTACTAGCTAGGAGACCTGTGTTAGAAAATTTTGAATTTTTTTGTTCATGGTTATGATGAATTACTAATCTTTCTATAAAATTTTTAGATAATTATCAAGCTTTATGAATTTTTAAAAATTCAGACAGTGCTACTGTTCTAATAAAAGTCATACCGACAAACTTCAACCTAATGAAAAATAGTACAAACCACGTTAGAAAATTTTTTAAAATTTTTGTGGATGTTTATGATATATCATTAATGTTTATATAAATTTTTCATATGATTATCAAACTTCAAGAAGTTCCAAAAATTCTGAAAGTGCTACGTCCTAGTAAAAACTTGATGATCAATACATAGATTTGGTTTAATAATAAAAAAAGTTTAAAATTTTTGAAAATTTTGCAGAAGGGTTCTATGGAAATTATTAATATCTCATAAAAATTATGAATTATTATCACACTATAGTGAATTTATAAAATTCTTACAATTTCATTGTACCAGCTTATATTCTTTCTGCTTTTGATTTCGAAATATAACAAATGAAGTTCAATGCATATATAGATTTGATTGAGAAAAAAAATTTGATTTTTTTTTTAAAATTTTATATAATGGTAATGAGGATATTATTTAGCTTTCATAAAAATTTTGGATCATGATCACACTCGAGAAAATTTATAAAATTCTGACAAGATTATTGTCCCAATTATGTTCATTCTATTTTTGATTTTTTTAAGATAACAAATGAAGTTAAATTATTTTGAAACTTTTGTGTATGATCTTACACTTGTTATGACAGTACCATAAATTTTTCACATCATGATAAAGCATGTATAATTTTATTAAAATCCGACAGTATATCTGCATTTTTAAAAAAATATCTCGAAAGTTTAGTTTTTCAACAAATTTTCATAGGAGATGACTTTCTTAGGAATTATTGGATCAAATTCTGTCAAAAAAAGTCAAAAATCTTGAGATCTCGGCGAGATTTCTAAGATTACTATAGCAATTTAAATTTTTTGATTTTTTCACTCCTGTCAGCATTTCAAAATTCATTCACGTCCAGAAAAAATTATTAAAAAATAATGATGAAGTTATTAAAAAATTAAAAAAATTCTTAGGGGTTCTGCATTTTTTTATGTACCAAACATTAAAAAATTATAAAAAAATAATGATGAAGTTATTATTATTTATGGTACTGCACTAGTATCTAGTGACGTCTGATGAAATAAACAGTGATCGGACATCCGAGCACTAGTATCTCCTATCCTAATATCCCATCCTTTTTCATCTCTATCTGCATGCGAACATAGGAATAAATTATCGCTCCTAGGAACCCACGTGACATGACAGCTTAGGAGATGACTTTCTTAAGAATTATTGGACCAAATTCGGTAAAAAAGTCAAAAATCTCGAGATCTCTTGAGATTTCGAGATTATCAGAGCAATTTAAATTTTTGATTTTTTACTCCCACGACATTTCAAAATTCATTCACGCCCGTAAAAATTGTTAAAAATAATGATGAAGTTATTAAATGATTAAAAAATTTCTTAGGGGTTCTGCATTTTTTATGTACCAAACATTAAAAAATTATAAAAAAAAATAATGATGAAGTTATTATCCGTTGTATCCCAATACCTAATGACTTGTGTCCGGACATCCGAAATTTTCGAATACACTGCAATATTTTTTTATACGCGTGTAATATTTCTTACCAACGCGTGCAACATTTTTTTTCAACTAACAGTGAAATTTGCTACAGTAACGGATGTTGCAAGCATTCAAAAAAAATATTGCACGTGTCAAAAAAAATGTTACTAGAGACGTCTGATGGAATAAACAGTGATGTCCGAGCACTAGTATCTCCCATCCCAATATCCCATCCTTTTTCATCTCTATCTGTGCATGCAGAACATAGGAATAAATTACTGCTCCTAGGAACCCACCTGTGACATGACAGGCTTTTTACGAATCCAGGACACTTCTCGGACAGTTAGCTATTTAAGCTAGCACACACTGCCGCGCGCCCGCACGGTTGAGGCGTGAAAGTTTCCACCCGGTCGATCCAGCAGAAACATCCAGCTGCTAGCTCCTTCCCGCTGCAGAGAGAGGCGTACCGCGTACCAAACCTAATTTCCATCTATCTCTCTCTCTCTCTCTCTCTTTTCTTACGTTTACACGGAGCTAATATCCAGCAACACGAGAGAAACGACTCAACCGCCACGGAGCAATTTCAAAAAGAATACCAGCTACTAACAAAGCGCAGTCGGATTCTCTCGGCGATGTCTGCGGCGCGGCAGGGCGTGAGGGGCAGGCACGTCGGTCGCGACGTGCGCGGAGATCAACGACAGGACGAACGTGGGGCAGGGGGTGGCCGACGAATAAAAACTCCGCACACGGGCGGCGGGCATCCGATGCTCGGCGGTTGGTTCGGCGCGACAGGGCGCGGCAGCAAGTACAGTACGCGGCAGGCGCTGATCGCTGGTGGTACAGACTCCTCCGCTATCCGGAAGGAAGCTCGAGTCGCGGCAGCCCGTGGAATCCCAGGCGTGGAACCGCGATTTAATTCGCGCGATCCCCGATGCGGTATCCGATGATCCCCCTGTCGGCTACCTCGAGCTGCCGTTCCTGCGTGCTAGTTAGTCCCTAGCGCTCTGCTATTTTACACAGGGATCCTTACTGGTCTAGGGAGAGCGCGACGGGCTAGGGAACCGTTAATCTGTTATGGATGTAGATATTGCAGTTAGAGCATGTACAATGGTACATGTTAGCAGTCTCTAAGTTTTACTATGTAGGATAAAAAATGACGTGGATGAGAGAGGGTGTGTATAGAGAGTTGAGCCGTCTCTTAATCTAGAGTCGACTCTAGCACGAGAACCAAGACAGGTTGTGTGTGAGAAGAAGTTATCTACTCATAAATATATTGTCTATACCATTACATGAGTTGTCTCTAACACTGTCTATAAACGACATATCAGCCTGTTATAGACATCAGCTATTCTCAGTGGAGAGTTTCGTTACACGGTTTTCGATAGTGCCACGTCATATTTAGATGTTTGTGTTGATGAATGAAACAATCTCTCTCAATGCACAGTTTCATAGGTATGACATAACATTTAATTGTTGCATGGTATTATGATCAAATGTGCCATATAAATTGTGTAGCCACTTGCAATTATATCTAGCACACTACAATATGGCCACATGGGATCCAGAAAAGGTGTGGAGATGAAACAAATCGCTCTCAGTGAGGTTTTATCCCAGTTTCAAAGCACTTGGTAACCGTGTGCACCAGTTTTCATCCCTATGAAACTCAACTCTCCTCTCTCCTCATAAATTTGTTGTTATGTCACCACTTTTGCCTATGTGACATCTCATTTAATGAAAATGAAACTCCTATAAAACTTGCACGGGGAATGGCCTTATGCACGCACCCTCTGCAATCCAATTTCGAAGTGCGCTCCGGTCGGATGCAGCGACATACATAGGGATTTGAAGGGGATTTCTGTCCTTTAGGGGCTTTGATCTTTGAGTTTACACTAGACAATGATGAAACCTTGCTACTACTCTCTCTTTTTAGGAATATAAGATGTATTTTAACTTTATATAAAGATTAAGGTTTAGGTAAAATTGAAAAAAGGTATCAGTGAAAATGATTTAGCTACCACCACTTAATTATTTTGGAAAATGAGAGCTAAATTTGTTTGTGATGGTCATGAATAAATGTATATAGTTGAGAGAGAATAAATAGTGGTATAGCAGAAAAAGCCTCATTAAATCTACATACAAGCTTTATATTTCTGAACAAGACCATTCAAACTATAAGAGTACTATTTTATATTGTCACGTAGACTAAGAAGATATTAAAAATAACTAAATTACTCCTAATTATTATAATTAAGCACTATATTCAATATATGCATGTAGATAATATAAAAGTAAATGGGTGTCACAGATTGCTACTGGGTACCCTCCACGCCGCACAAAAACAAATCAACAAGGCAATGGCGTGGCGCCGGCGAAAGCAGTGGGCGAGCACGCCTGCCGCCGCCGGCGTCCGGTCACGTGGCGCCCGGCGAGCAGTGGGCATGGACACCTGCCGCCTGCCAAGAAGACAAAAAGGTGGTACGAGGTGGCTTCACCAAGTCTCCTTCCCTATCGCATGGCTCAGGCGGCAGTTCTGCGGTGTCAGATCTATCAACTACGAGGATTTCTGCTACAAACCCATTCCTCTGACGCCTCTCACCAACCCGTCAAAAAGGGGTCACATCCCGGGCGGATAGGGCGAAGCCATCGTCGGCATTTAATGAGGCTAGAGGAACGAACAAAGACAGAAGGAGTAATAAATGCATAAGGATCAGCATGATGACCCCCCTTTACCTACTCCCGTTAGGCCGGCCTATATAAGGGCCTTCTGGTGCATGGGAAAGGGGAACGGACGACGAGTCGAGCAAGCAAGAGTTCCGCAGTAGAGCCTAGGGAAGAACTTGTAACCCAAAAGACTCTGTACTCCACTAGTTCAAAAACACTCTATAAGCAATCTAGCAGGAAGTAAGGCTATTACCGAAGGCAAAGGGGGCCTGAACCTGGGTAAAATCTTTGTGTCATCCCTAGTTCATAGGCGCCGGAATCCTTCGCGTGGGGTCTCTAGGGTTTTCACCCTCTAGGGCTAGCCAGCTGCGAAGACGCCCTCCTTCCGAACCAAACCCGGTCTGTAGACTCCGGGTCTGTCAGGCGGAATACGCCGACAATGGGGATATTTATTAGGGGTATAAAAGGAATGTCATATTAATTTTTCATTAGAATATGAAATATGCCCAATATTTATGTACCAAACATTAAAAAATTTGTCTTATAAATTTAGATGGAGCAAGTATGAGCCTTCTTTCTTCCACTACTGCTGACGAGGTTGGGCAGTCAACTAAAGAAACAATCCTATTGATGTGTTTATTAAGTTCAAGGCCATATATATTTCTCACTTCTTTAGCTAGGAAGGTAAATACATGGCTTCAAATTTGATGGCACCCTAACTAAAAGGCCACATAGTTTCACTCAAAAGCATAAATACCCACCGATCTGAGCTAACTCAGGGCTTACAGCGAAATAAAGACTTGTAGATCCTAGACTTAAACTACTCCATATGTGTAGCTCTCTTTCAATTATATACTAGTTATATACCCGTGCGTTGCAGCGAAAACTCAATTTGTAATAAAAATTTATTTGCAAAAAGTATTAACCTTGTCTGAATAATATTGTTCAATCTGAATGTACAATGGTTGAAACTCAATTTGTGATAAAAAATTTATTTGCAAAGAGCCCTAACAGTGACAAAGGTTGGTAATTAAAAAGCAGTGACAAAGATGAGTAATTAAAGATCAATGGTAAAGATGAATAATTTTGATAAAGTAATAAGAAAAAAACTCTTACTTTATATAATAGGGATTAGAGATAACACTACGTCAAATATGCGTATGCCCCCACAGCTCTCCGTGACATTATCCACTGCATGCTACTGCAGTACAAGGGGAAGAACGCATGGACCTCAATGTAATAACCAAATCAGTTAAACGTGCTCGGTAAAAAAGGACGCCCGCACAATACAAAAGAGCCCCCTAGAAAGGGAGCCCTTTCCCCAAAAAAACAGAGCATATCCCAAGAGGAACAAGAAGACGTAAGCCAGTTGCCCAAGTAACTCCCCTTCCTTTTTTCTCCGTTCCACACAGCTTCTTCCATCACACCAGCACATTGTAGCTGTGAGCTCTCTCTCTCTCTCTCTCTCTCTCTCTCTCGCTCGCTCGCTCGCTCGCGCGCGCGCGCAAGAAGAGGAAACGCACAGCTCCAGTAGTACAAATCGATACCGATCATGTCCGCGTCGCCGGAGTTCTACAAGCCGGCGCCGGTGTTCTCGCCGTGCGGCTCGCCGCCGCTGCTGCACGGGGCAGCAGGGGAGGAAGGCGCGGGCGTGTGGGAGGATTGCTGCCGGACGCCGACGGGCGGGGAGAGCCTCCTGAAGGCGCCCGCCTCGTGCCCGCCGGCGCCGCGGAAGCCGCGGGCGCCGGCGGCGCCGTGCCGGAAGCGGCTGTTCGAGGTGGAGGTGTTCACCCTGCGGCTCGAGGAGGTCGAGCGCCTCTTCTGGCCGCAGTCACAGACACCGGCGCCGCCCCAGAAGCGCCGGAGGGTGGCCTAGCTAGCGTTTTTTTGCTTGTAATGTACTGTCAGTGTCATATATATGGTGTTTAAGGTGTAGTAAAGAGCAGCCTAATCTTGCTTCCATGCAGTGCAGTCTGTGTAATGAGAAGCTTGATGCTGTATCTCTCTCTCTCTCTCTGTATCAGTCGTTTTTTTCCCCAACATACAACCTCTGTGTCTATGTACTTTTGTCTTTCTTTCTTTTGAAACTTTTAAACGGCAAGCTAGCTAGCTAGATGCATTGTGTTGTTCCAGTTGGATCAGTCGGCTCTCAGCTCAGCTGCAGGGGGAAGGAATCATTCAGGAATGTGAGCCAAGCTGCAAATAGTAATAAATTAATGTGTCAAGCCTCGGCGTCCCGCAGCTGCTTCTACTTGCCGTGGTACCAGCGAGATAGTTGCGGTACACGAGTATAGCAGATCTGCCGTTGTTTCCGCGGCGGCAAGGGACAAGGATTCGACTGACTCAAAAGGGGGTGTGTGTGTGTGTGTATATATATATATATATATATATATATATATATATATATATATATATATATATATATATATATATATATATATATGTGTGTATGCAGCGATCCGATCCGTTTTTCTAGCCCCTCTCCTCCGTCATATCTCCAATAACGGTCGGTCATTATAGCTAATTATTCTTTCCTTATTTACAGTCAGACATATCTCTTTAAATATGGCTGATTATTATAGTAAAATCTCTGATTATTGCTGATAATTAATAACCGGCCAATCATTCCTTTTGTACTCTATATATGTTGTATAGTTTTCATAGAATCAATCAAGAGAATTCATTTAAGATCTCCCATGCCGTGCTGCTGCGGCGAATGATCTCGACGTACTGATCAATAAGTGACGGACCGACGTACATGGCCGCGAAGCGCAAGAGGTCGAGCGCTGCGGTCAGTAGTAACTGCGGCCAGAAGGATAACTAGAGCACGATGCTTTAACAAGGGCTTTTGGTTGGCGATAGCGTGTTGTTTCTCGTGCGATGTTGGCTACTACATGAGAGCTGATTCTCTTCTCTATTCTCACTCTTTTACATAGTACAAAACTAATGTGTACAATACATGTTAATAGTAAGATAAGCTGAGATAGCCTTATTGCATCACTTATTTAATATTTAAGGCTGCAATTAATTCCACAACTTGTGCACCTACGACGCATTTGCAGTCATTGAAGATATCTGCAGCAAATTAAAGAGTCTTCTTAAAAGTTAGTAAAAGAACATTTGTTCCGTTGCCCTTACGAGAATGAGAGACATTTATAAATGAAGGTTCATATTTATTGAGCCAATGTTCCATGTATGGTGTACATAATGTTCCTTTTTTTTTATATTACTACTCACCCCACTAGATATGATATGATACAAGGTTGTCGCTTAAATATACACCAGTGATGGATAATGGGGTTAGTATCAAAATGGCCAGAAAGATGAAAGAATTAAATTATTTGTATATCCTAAGTGAATAATGCGCACATAATGCCTTTCCTAAATCCTGCAGGATTCGCGGCACCAGAGGCGTCGCTCGGCTCAAAAAAAAATTGCGTTTTTGTCCTTTTATAAATTACGAATAGGCCCTTCGCGATTTTTTGTGAGTGCAAGATTTTTTCCTCTAAAATCACGTTCAGGTCCCTCGTGCGTCATTTTACGGAAAGAACCTCCCGTTAAATTCAAATCGCGAACAAGCCCTTTTCTAATTTTTCAGCATAGCGAACAAGTCCAAAAACATAACATTCAGGTCCTTGCTCCTTACGTCTAGATCCTTTCTCCGTTTTTTTCGGGAAAAAATGTTTTCGTCACTAGAAATATCTGTGCGGCTCTATCTCTAGACTTTTTTTCCCAACTCGATCTCTAATATTTTTTAAAACATGTATTATTACTCGGTAAGCGCGTAGAGTGTTAGACTCAGCAAAAGAAGGTTGTCATCTCTAATAATTTTTCACCCTTTTTCCTCTAGACTTTTTCTCCGCCGCGATTCTCCAGCTCGGTCTCCGATATTTTCCAAATAATTAAATGAAAGAGATATTTCTACAAACATCTCTCTATTTTTTCCCCGCTTTAGCTCATCGATCTCTAATATTTTTAAAACATGTATTATTACTCGGTGAGCGCCAGAGAGTGTTAGACTCGGCAAAAGAAGGTTGTCATCTCTAATAATTTTTCACCCTTTTTCCTCTAGACTTTTTCCCCGCCATGTTCTTCATTTCGGTCTCCAATATTTTCCAAATAATTCATCGAAATAGATATTTTTACAACTCTATCTCTCTATTTTTTTCCGTTTCGCTCATTATTTCGACGGTTTAGGAAATAAGACGTCATTAAAAAAAAAAATTTTCCTCTGAAAAAAATATTGCGCGGCGTGTTACGTCATGAAAAATTTTGTGTTCTTTCAAATTGCTTTACTCATTATTTCGATGATTCAAAAAATAAAAAAAAAGACGCCGGAAAAAAGAGAAAAATTTCTACGAAAAAACGTCGCGCACGGTGAAAAAGACGCCGGAAAAAAGAGAAAAATTTCTAGAAAAATGGGAAAAATTTACTAGTAGTCTCAAACAGGGGATGTTCTCCTTGAGTTCTTACTGGATGAGACCGTGCCCAGTGAACATGCTGAGTCTCCGGCAAATGGTAAGCCGGTTTGATAGACACAAGAGTTGTTAACATCAATTGTCAAGACGTTATTAGAGTAAGTACAATAACAAAACTTACTGTTTACTCTATCTCTCATCTTATCATCTAGAGTAAACAATGAAACCACCTTATATAATAATTATCTCTAAAAGTTGTCTCTAGATACTGTACAATAACTATCTCTTCTCTCTTGTACATAACTAACCTATCTTGTTTTCCGTGCCATCTCATCTTATCATCTAGATTAAACAATAAAACCAGTTTATACAATAACTATCTCTAAAAATTGTCTCTAGATACTGTACAATAACTTTCTTCTCTCTTGTACATAACTAACCTATCTTGTTTTCCGTACCATGCTGGCTCTTATATAAGAGCCGGCTCTTTTCTCTTTCTTTTTTTTACTCTTCTACGTAGGATAAAACTAATATATATAGACTAAAAGTAAACTAAGATAGGTTTATCGTACATACCCTTGACAAAAGCTAAATGGAACACAAAAAGGTTAGTGCGGTTGGCATAGGGGGGAATAATGTCATTAAATTACTAGGATAAAGATGAAGCTTTGACTAATTTGTTACACGTACGTACCTTCACGAAAGTATCCACGGCTTGCAGCTTTGGCTTAACATTTGCTGATACAATGTGCTGCAGCCCACTAATTAGTACCTGAACTTCCATACCTTTCAAAATCACAAATAAGCCACCGGATAAGAATCAAAAGATTGTAACCTGAAGGTCAAGTGACATCAAAGCTCGGCATCCATCAGTGCACCGTTTCACTCTAGAGAGTCCTTCAACTAAAACTTCTTCAATGCTCTTTATGCCATAATCCAGCATGAGGTCTTGGAGCTGGGAAGCACAAAAGAAGTTTAATTACTTTTAATGCCAGTATATCATTGACAAATACTTTCTCTGTCATAAACATAGTTACAGGAATGCAGATTTCCATATATCACAACATGAAATGTATTCAGCTTCATAGTACAAGAACTTAATACTTCAATTCCAGATTTTGTTAGCACGTGACTAAGAGAGTAAAAGGTGTGATTTTATATGTAAAAAGTAAATTTCAGCAAGATATATATAGGAAACATTAGCATATTACAACAGAATCCCACCAACCATCACACCCATGCAAATTGATGGATTAAAGCATCAATAACAAAGACAAATCTGGCTAGATGGTCTACGGCTAAGGAAAATGGCCACAAATTACTATTGAATAAGACACCAAAGGACATCAAGAGCACAAATATTAGATCCAAATGCTCTGAACTATTTGGAAAATTAGTGCAAAAATGAATGAGACGGGGTGGCAAAGGAGGGTTCAAAAGAAGTATAACAAAACAGGGCCAAATCAGACTTAAAACAAGAATATTCAAATTATCCATATAAAGGTGGCTTAAATATAAGCATACCCATTGTGCTCTATGCCAAGCTCCTTGACCTCCCATTTGGCAATCCCAATCTTATCTGGATACCTGAGGAGCACATTTGGCAGATGATCCCATTGAGCATACATGAGAATGGTAATTCAAAACATCAATGCGATAGCTGAACAAGCAGTGGCGGAGCCAGGATTCTTCGAAGCCTCGGGCCAAAAACTAAACGACAATAATTAATGCGGCGGGAGGCCAAGAGCGGCTACGGCGGTGTGGCCTCGGTTTGGCCGGGCTGCGGTAGGCCGGGAATGGCGGTCGGCGGTGGCGCCTTGGCTCAGGGCCGGGCCCAAGCGAGAGGCCGGGAGCGGTGGCGGTGGTGTGGCCTCGGCGCGGGTGGGTGGCCGGGAGCGGCGGCTGCGTGGCCAAGGCTCGGCCGGGAGGCGGGAGTGGCGGTGACAAAAACTCAGTGACAAAATAACATTTTGTGTGGTACTACTAATTATCATGCTGTTACACAGTAATACAAAAAAGTTACCATGCAGTTGTTATACAATAATATCACACTATTGAAAAGCACAATTTTGCTAGTGCTAGCACTTGTCATGAATCATGATGATTCAGAGAGTAGAAAAAGAAACAAAGATGGTGTTGTAATTTGTTTTCTCGTGCAGCACATACGATTTTGTCTCTCTTTTTGCTACTTTGTTAGAGCTCTGCTCTGCTCACCTGTCAATTGAGCTGGGCCTCGGGCCTAGGCCCCAGTGGCTTGAGGCCTAGCTCCGCCTCTGTGAACAAGGTAATATTGTTCTAAACTTCTAACAGCATCTGTGGTGATGCAAATCCTGCCCAAACTATATTTGGCCAAAGAAATGGCAAAAGACAAAAATTTAAGGGGATTGGCGAAGGGCGTGAAGATTTTATCTGACATACCCATTGATATGCAAAAGCATTCGTGCACTTGTCTTATGAATGTGCTCAGCCAAATCTGGAACAGAGTCCACCTATCACAAACAAGGAAAAGGGCAAATTTCAGAGTTATCGATTGCATCATTGTGATCTACAGACTACAAAATGGACTTGATAATAAAAACAAACACATAACCACAACTTCAAGTTCTGCAAAGCTTCTCAAAATTCAAGAAACCTACCAGTGTCCCAAAAAACTCTTCAACAAGGGAAGAGTTATTTTGAGATAACACCGAATGTAGATGGGTTATAGACTTGTTCAAAACCCAAGCAACCAATGATACTGTTTCTGCAGCTGCGCATCTCTCCTGCAAGAAAAAATAAAGGTTCAAAATGGATCAGTTTTTCTTTCAGTAGGTCCCCACTCATGATAAAACTTTTTAGGTAAACAAGGATATGGAACTACGGAGACCAAATCAGCTCATGCCTACACTACCTATATTCTTTCCCTAATGCCCATTTTCCCTCCATGCCTCCAATGTACACAGTCCTCAATCAAGTTGTGCATGAAACCAATGTTCTTTTCCTCTTCTTTTTTTTCCCCTCCACTCTTTCCACCATGCTCCAGTAACTTCCGAAGGCTAAAGACACTCCTGTTAGTTGTTACCCTCCTACATTACATCCAAAAGTTTTGCCTTTCCAACAGCCTGCAAGGCTATGACTTCTCTGGATGCAATATTCATCTATCCACACAATCATATAAGCTAGTAGCTATGATACACGGATACGTCGACACGACACGATACCGATACAGAATTAGCCATTTTCCAAAAATGCCGACACGGCGACAAAGCTATTTATATTTAAATAATAATAATATACATATGTAAAGAAGATAAATTAAGTAAATTAGAGAAAGATGACTATGTTCATGGCCAAAATTTAACTCACCTGAAAGTAATTTTCTTTCTCAACAAAAGTTTCAAGTTCCATCTGCATGTCTAGGGCATGATGAAGTTCTGTAAGAATAGGAAGAACATCCTGCATTACACAAAAACTAAACCTGTTTATTTGCATTACACAAAAACTAAACCTGTTTATTAGTATATCTTCAATTCAATGTACCTAGAGCTAGTGGTAGTGAAATAAGAGCATTTGAATTTATGAAGGAACTAAGAATTCCATCCATAAGACATTGATAAAGGAAGGTTGACCTAGAAAGAGCTAAACACATTAAGAATCTCAATTCATAATAGAATGGCAGTTCAGTGATCTATATGGAAGAGCTGGAAGCAATCACCAAGCTTATCCAGTCAATACAGCAAATAAACATGAGACAAGCGCATGCACATACCAACAAAGCTTGTTTCTTCTTTGATTTTACATTGACAACCAGATCCCTTGACACCTCATTCTTTGACAAGGATATATGCCTCCGTCCATTCTGAATAACGATTAAATCATAAGGGCCACATATCCAAAAGGAGAAAAACAATGTTTGCAAGGACAAATTTCATGAGATAATACCATGCAGATTATATTCGAAACCTTTAAGTCTTGTTCTAACTCCATCGCTAACTACATCGCCTTCACTGGCCAAAACTTATTATCAGTAATCTGGGATAGTGGGATTTCCTTATAAGTCATGAAAGATAACATTTTTGGTTCTGTAATTGAGAAAACACTTATAATAGACATCTCTATTATTTCATAGCTAAAGAGAAACACCTGAGCAAGTCAAGGGAGATGAACTTCCATGAAAAGCATGAGTTGGAAACAAAAGAAAAAAGAAAAGAAAAAGAATGCAATTGAAATAATGCCTTTCCTAAATCCTGAAGGATTCGCGGCACCAGAGGCGTTTGAGCCGAGCCGGCGGCTCGGCTCAAAAAAAATTTGCGTTTTAGTCCTTTTATAAATTACAAATAGGCCCTTCGCGATTTTTTGTGAGTGCAAGATTTTTTCCTCTAAAATCACGTTCGGGTCCCTCATGCGTTATTTTACGGAAAGAACCTCCCGTTAAATTCAAATCGCGAACAAACCATTTTCTAATTTTTCAGGATAGTGGATAGGTCCAAAAACGTAACATTTAGGTCCTTGCTCCTTACGTCTAGGTCCTTTCTCCGTTTTTCCCGGGAAAAAATGTTTTCGCCACTAGAAATGTCTGTGCGGTTCTATCTCTAGACTTTTTTCCCAACTCGATTTCCCATCTCGATCTCTAATATTTTTTAAAACGTGTATTATTACTCGGTGAGCGCATAGAGTGTTAGACTCGGCAAAAGAAGGTTGTCATCTCTAATAATTTTTCACCCTTTTTCCTCTAGACTTTTTCCCCGCCGCGGTTCTTCAGCTCGGTCTCCAATATTTTCCAAATAATTCATCGAAATAGATATTTTTACAACTCTATCTCTCTATTTTTTCCCCGTTTCGCTCATTATTTCGACGATTTAGGAAATAAGACGCCGTTGAAAAAAAAGAAAATTTTCCTACTGGTAACGATGCATGCGGCGTGTTACGCCATGAAAAAATTCTGTGTTCTTTCAAATTATTTCGCTCATTATTTCGACGATTCTAAAAATAAAAAAACGCCGAAAAAAGAGAAAAATTTCTCTGGCGTTGTCGCCAAGGCGTGTTACGCCGCGAAAAATTTACTAGTATGTCCTATCCTATGCAGAGAAGTTGGAACTAAGGTTCACAAAATCGGTTCATCAAATTTTTGAACAAAAACCGATTTTCGATTATCGGAAAAAAAACCCGGTAGAAATCAAGCAAGTTTGAAGTACAAATTTTTTGAAAACAACGGTCAAACTTCATTAAAAAATAAATAAAAGTTGGTCGATTTCACCGATTTTTGAGTGATTTTTAAGGATTTTTGAGTGATTTTTTATTTTTGGCACACTCAAGGAAAACTAAAAAAATAAGAAAAATTGTAAAAAAAATTAAAAATATGTATAAATCCAAATTAATACATAAAATGCATCAGAGAAATTTCAAAAAAAATTTGAATTCATTTATTGCTTTTGTAAAATGAAAATAGAAATTAATAGAAAGGAACAAAGACACTTTCAGATTTAAAAAAAAATTAAAGATTGCTCATGCTATGAAATTTTAATGAAATTGTAAATAGTTCCCAACGATCATGTAGTAAAATTTTTAGAAATATTAGACTTCATTTAGTGCTCCTAGAAAAGCAAAACCAAAAGAGCATAGATAGTAGCATGTCTGATCATCATTTGAAAATTTTACATAATCATTAGAATTTCCTAGGGACATCACAAAAAAATTTAAAAATATTAGACTTCATTAATTCCCCTAGAAAATAAAAAAACATAAGAGCATATGCAAAGACAATATCACTTTTAGAATTTTTTAAAATACACATGTATGATAATGATCTAAAAATTTTACAACATCATTAGAATTGCCTCAGAACCTCACACAAAAAAAATTAACACTTTTTAATAAAATTTTCAAATTTTTTGAATTTGAATTTGAACTTGACTGGTTTACCAAGTGGTTTTTATTGCTGAGCCGCCTCGATACATGCGAAAATTGTGATTTTCAATCGAAAATCATCGATTTTGTAAACCCTGATTGGAACCAATAACTGAACCTCTTCGATACTATGGGAGACATGCCCATTTCTTTGTTGTGACCCATAAAAGACAAATACAGTAGCACAATCAGAATTTTTTAAAAAATACCTATGTCTGATCATCATCCGAAAATTTTACATAATCATTAGAATTTCCTAAGGACATCACAAAAAATTTCTTACAAATATTAGACTTCATTAATTCCCCTAGAAAATAAAAAACAGAAGAGCATATGCAAAGACAACAACACTTTCAGAATTTTTTAAAATACACATGCCTGATAATGATCTAAAAATTTTATAGCATCATTAGAATTGCCTCAGAACCTCACACATAAAATTTTAACACTTTTTAATAAATTTTTCAAAAAAAATTAAATTTGAATTTGAACTTGACAGGTTTACCGAGCCGTCTTGATACATGCGAAAATTGTGATTTTCGGTCGAAAATCATCGATTTTGTAAACCCCGGTTGGAACCAATAACTGAACCTCTTCGATACTATGGGAGACATGCCCATTTCTTCACGGTGACCCAAAACATGACGGGATAATCGTTCTGCAATCTTGTCGAGCTGCGCTAATCTCAAAGTAGACTGCCAAAAAGAAAAGTGCATCAGAAAAAACAGAACGCGTTAATTTTATTACAAAAGCGCACATTCATGCAGGAGGAACGGGCCTTTTTGTTGGCAAATGCATTCATGGACAGCTATAATGTTTGGAAACAACCAAAGGGGTTCGGTTACTTCTACAATGAGCATAAGTTTCATTTGTTGAAACAACTGATTCCAAAACTTTCACAGCTGCATGCAAGTATGCATGCAACCACAGCTCACATGCATGGTCTACACATGTTTTTTTTTATCACACGCTCCAGTGATACGTTTCAGACATGAAAGACAGGTGAGGATAAACTTTCCCACTAACCTGCTTATCGAAACAGGTGGAATCACCATCCAGAATATTTTCCACGATGTATTTTATCAGATCAAACTCCCGCAAACAATTCAAACTCGAACACACCAAGCCCAACCGGGGCGACATCGGGGGGAATTTTTTTTATTTAATATCCATTGAATTCGACAGCAGACTGATCCTCTCGTGCGGTGGCAACCTGGCGATCGCACAGGCGACCGCGGCCGCAGCTCAGGCTGAAACCTACAACAATGCCGTACAAACATAAGCAATAGCCATCGATTGGATCCGAAACAGTACACGAGAGCGAGCGACGAAGGGAGGGTCGGAGGGAGGGGGCAATAAGGACCTCGGGGCAGGAAGGGGACGGGGAGGGGGTTGTGCCGGTCCGTCGAGCCGCGTGTCTAAATTGTGTTGTCGTTATGGCCAAACCAACCCACTGTACCGTGTTGTTTCGGTCTAGCCTATTTGCACTATTGCAACGAGAGGAAAGGAACTGAAAGATGCATGAAACTGAGACAATGGACACAAATATTACGAAAAAATAACTAAATTTTATACATTCTCGAACAAATACAAAGTTACTGCCTCGTTTAAAAACCGTACACCTGCTATAGGGTACCACAATGTGGAACGGCTCGATATATGTGCTCGGTGTCAGTGAGTATATACTCTCTAATCCCTATTCTTCACCTTTTAATATCTTTATTGTCTCCCATTTGTCCATATGCAAGGGCCGCAAAAGACGTCAGCCATAGAACAAACCACAACATAATGTAATGTCGCGGCAAAGCGCCCTACCATATACCGTGTTAGCCCAAGCATGACTCATGCTAACGTGTCGTTTCGTGCTATCCATCATACCTAACCATTAAACATTTCATTCATATCTTGCTGATCCAACCTATATACATACCGTGTCATGCTTTAGCCTTATCTCGTCTAAAAATACTCGACCCAATACCGGGTCTAGTCGCGTGGGAATGGGCCTCGTGGGGACGCACAACAAATTGGATGGGAGAGGTCAGAGGAGACAGGAAGAGAGGAGCAAACAAGACAAGGCAGATGAGTCTCGTGCTGTTGCTGTTCTGTTTTGGTTTGCAGATTCCAATCGCTGGGTCCCCCCTACATGTTCCAACCTGGTATTTTTAAAACCACCTGCAATGCGGTCTCTAGAAATGTGTTTCGTACCACAAAAAATAGATGAGGTAGATATTTTGCAGCAGGATGCTTTATTAATCACCAGTGTCTTAACGGGGGATTTGAGGATAACCCCAAGTTGAGGATAACCCCAAGTTGAGAAGTCATGACATATGCCCCGACCCATATGTCATGAGAGACATATTTACAAAGGCACCTCAACTTTGGGGCATACTTACAATTACTTCTTTCACCTGGAAGAAATAATTTCTATACGAGTGCTTTGATGATATGGATATATTCAGTACTGGATCCTAAGATCAAATTTTAGGAGGTGCTCATCGAAGACGACATGGCAAGAGATGCAACGGAGCTCAGACGCGGCAAGGATGGGGCGGGTCGGCCAGTGCAGCACCGTGGGCACCGCGGTGCGGTGCAGGTGGGCACAGCGTCGAGGCAGTAGTAGCCCAAGGCTAGTGTGGCACACAACGAGCTCCAAGGCGGCTCCGAGGCAGTAGCAGGCCAAGGACGGTGCGGCGTGCAGCAAGGCCGAGCGCGGCACTTCGAGCTGCGGACGGCGTTTGCCAAGCGGTGCGTCACCTCGGCCGGCAGCTGCACTCAGGGCTCCTCGACCAGTCGCCGCATTCTTTGGCTCAAGGCTCCTTGGTTGGTCGCCACGCTCGACGCGCTTAGGGCTCCGCCTCCTTCTCCTCGGCTCGCTGATTAGTCCTTGAGCGTTTACCCCTTGGATCTGGCTCAAGCCTCCTCGACCGGCCACCACTCTTGCCTCCTCCTCGCAGCTAGGACCTCCTTCCTCTCCGGCAGTCGTCGATCGGTTCTTGGGCGTTCGCCCCTCGAGGCTTGAGGACAGCTTGGGCCTCCTCAGTCGGTTGTCGCTCTTGTCTCCTCGCCACTCGGGCCTCCTCCGCCCAACTGGCCACCACTGTAGCCTCCTCGCCGCTCTCTAAGTTGGGGGTGCTAGCTAGGGTACCCATAGGGCAACCAGTCGTAGGAGGTGTGTCAGCCGGACGCTGGGTCTGCCCCTAGATGTATTCTCCTGTCTTTAAGCACTCGTGTATAATAAATATCAACATTGCACGTACCTTTTACCGGCTCTCTGGAGTAGAAATGTGACATTATCATATGAACTCGTGGGCAAGGTCGTCTCTTTTTTCCTTTCAAAGAACAGGTTCTTAAATGACTTTACGTCCATAGTACCGTTCTTCTAGAATTTTCCTTCTAATTTTGGAGGAAATCTAACATGAAGTCTAAATAATGCACCTTCTCTCTCTCTCTCTCTAATTAATAAACATTTAATCTCAAATTTCCTACATTTTTCATGTTTCAACAAGCCATAGCATTATAATCAAAGAAACCCTTACAAATTTTACCCGCCTGCCCGGCCCCTCGCCAAGTCGCCAATGCAACAGTGCAAAACCAGCGGACAACGACAGTACGACACAGCTTGATCTTTCAAGACAAACCTGACGAGAGCACGGCGTACTAAAGAGGAGAGGCCATAGTTTAACTTAATATAATTATTACTCTTGCATCCGTGCCTCACTACTAGAAGATTTACATGTACAACGACGGCCAGTTACAATCCTACCAAAATTCTGCTCCCTATGCAGCTGAGCTGCCCCTTTCATGGCGGCAGGGGGAAGACAAATAAAGAATAAGCGGAACTATGAAATGAAACACAATTTATAACCTCTCTATGAAAAGGAAAAACTAAATCGGCAATTCCCTGCCCAGCCAATGCCCTCCAGGTTCGCCAAGCTCCTTCGGAGAGGGAGATAAGGAGGTGAAGAAAGAATGTGCATCCACAACAATGGTGCCTTGGCGCTTAACCTCTTCTGCCACAAGAAAGTGCTCAATCGCCATGTGAGAAAACAGAGTATAAGAGCACTGATGGACTCAATGTGCAGCTGACGTGGTTCGAAATTTTTCGGATTGTTAGCTGTACTATGGTCATTGTCCCAGGGGCTTCTGCTTGTAACCAGACTTCTGCCTTTCAAGCAACTTCACCTTGTTCTTGAGCTTTTTGTCCATTTTCTTAATATATTTCTCCTCCCTTTCGCGGTCAGCAATGCCAGGCCAGAACACTTGACCAGTTAATGGCCACAACCATTGATCATTCCCAGGATGCATGCCATCATCCGCTTCCTCTGCTAGATCCTCATCCATGCTCTTTAGGAGGGTGAAATTGAAGAATTTTACCCACATGTCATTTCTTTCCTCACGTGGATGCTGCTCTCTGGTATCTCCGGTGACAGGGTTAAGATAGACCATCTTCCTTCCACTGTGATAAGCCCAGACATTTACAAGGATTTCCAGGATTCGACAATAGCAGTGCCTTTTCTGAGGTAAAGATGATAGTTGAGTTGATATGACATCTGCATTCAAGCATAAGGAAAAATGACAGTTGCATAGGGATAAAAAAATGGTCACCTCAGGTTGTGATGCTCCAAGAAAGCACGGAGCTGGCTCAGTACTGTTCTCATTCAAGCCATGAAGTGAATCAACAAACATCCTGCAAAGCAGGACTCAAATCAAAATAATGAACATAAAAGAGAAGTAAAATACTTCCCAAATAAGGATAAGTAAAATGTGAGACATCACCTTGAGAACATGATGAACTTCAAAAATGATGGGGTGGGCATCACCCAGCTATGAAGAGTGGACCAATAGTCACCACCATTGGGCATTGGTGGCAGCGCTACAACACCCTCTGGCAACCCGTACATAATCCTAAATGCGTCCTCAAAAAGAGTTCTGTGAAATAAAATGTTGAAGATAAAACCTAAGTGAGCAAGATAGGAATAGCATAATGTAGAAATCTCTCGCCTAGTACATCATAGCAGCTGCATAGTACATCAAACAATTACTGAAAAGGTAGGACGACATAACTCCTTTTAAGTCAATTTTTGAGAAAATTGGTTATTTGCTACTTTAAAGATTGACCCTTTGGATTATGATGCCACTTGAGCCAATAACATATGGGATCATCTGAGTCAATGAAATGTGGGTCCCGTGGCAAATTTGCGAAGCCACATGTTTGAAGTGGCAAATACCCAAATCCCTCGTCAATTTTGAAGCAAAGGAAAAGGAAATGCCACACCAAAAAGGACAAAGTGATTTGGACAGTGGTTCTTCATCATATTCCCCAAACTCAAAGGAAGATAACAAACTAAAAGGGAATAGGCTAAGAGATTCAGAAGTACCTGCAATTACCAGCATTTAAGCAATCACACACTGACCAAAAATTGGAAGTTTGATCCATATCCATTGGCACCCAGTAGTATATAACATCCTCATGATTTTCTCCAGCCACAGTTTCCTCTAAGGTTTTTTCAGCACTTTCAGACAAGGAAACCTAATGAGAGAAGATTAAAAATCATACATGCATATCCTTCTCAACCAAAAACAGCCTTATTATTCAAAATTTATGCAAGTCTCCAAGCCGACCAAATATATGAGGAAAAACCATTTTTTCTTCTACCATCTTACATAATAATAGTACCAGATATAGAATTCAGGTGATAAACCATTGAATTGCTTATATGGTACAATAAGGGTGTGTTTGGCAGGGATTCAGCTTCTCCAGATTCGTGAATCTAGTGAAGCTGAAAATTTTAGCTTCACCAGATTCGTGAAGCTGGAACTGTGAATACATTAAGAGTGTTTAGATAAATCATCTTATTTATATTTTAGACCAAAAATATAAACTTAATTCACTTTATTTTAGCTTACAAGTTTTAGATTTCAGGTGAAACTGGAATCTGGAGCTCTATCAAACAGGCCCTAAGTTTCAATGACTAGGGGGAATCTGCTAATCTGCTACTGCTTAAAATATTCAAATTTGTATGTTCATTGCAGTGTGATTTGCTATAAAGTAAAATTAGTTTAATATCCTCTATTAAAAGGTTGACGAGACTAATTTTGTTATTTATGTATAAAATCATTTAGTAGAACTGGCTATATAAATAGATGTTGTTTGTCCAGTCAACATGAAATACTAAGATAATGAAATTTGAGCTGTCTGTTCAGAGGGTAGAAAATTTTGTCTAGCATAAACCGAATTAGCTTTGGCAGTAATTGCTAGACACATCCAGCATAGCACAACAGTAGAAGAATAAATTAACTTCTATAGTTAAAATAAAATGATTGTGAAATATGAACTTCCATTTTGGAAGCATACAAGTTTCTCAACAAGCTCGCAAGTCAAATATGACCAAAAATGGCACAGGAATGAGAAATCTACGAGAAATTCAGTCATACCTTCCTTCCAGCAGCTCGCCATGACTGGAAACCTATCCACGGTAAGTTATGTACAGTATCGATTCTATTTGCAATGGCAAACATAGCACCAAATTCACAAAGCAGGTCACGATAGTATGGATTGTCTAGAATTGAAAGCCGTGTAACAGCATCAACATCATCTGATCTGGATCTCCTACCTCCTTTCGACTGACGCAAAATGTATGCAAAATAATCATAAGAAGTGACTAAAACTTTAACTAGCAAGATCAAAAGGTAAGAACAATGTAATAAAGAATGGTGTCAATGAATGAAAAACAATTGCATTAGCACACAGGCACACAAAAGAATTTAATTGCTAGAGGCTAACAATGGCAACAAGTCCATTTTTTTCTTTCTGTACTAAGAAAATGCAAAAGCACTAAAATATCTACTTGGTTGCCAATTATTAAGCATATCAAGTTCTGAGAGGTTCGGACCGGATCAGATAGCTGGCAATTGACCTGAAATAATTATAAGAAGAGCAAACCAACATATGTTCAATCAAAGTTACTAGAAATGTGGTTCATCCGAGTTGCGGTACGGGATTCGGATTCGCGGTTCACCACTTTTTCTTTCAATTTCCACCGCGAACACAAATCCTATACCCTAAACCGGTTCAGGTTCGACGAATCTGGCTCGCGATTCGTGGGAGTTTACAACGAATCTAATAATTATGGATTCAATAATGTAGATAGACTGAACTGGGCGGTGTATGACACATCATGTAAAAAGGGAATCTACCATGGTGGTATTTGGGTACTTCCCCACTCCCTAGTAAAAAATACAAATATTTCAACATTTATATACCCTATGACCGAACTGACCAAGTAGTGATAGGCTATTGGCAATGATGAGAAAGGATCGAGGTTGGGAGGCGAGGAGGAGGAGGAGGGGGGTTGTCAGTTGTAGACACTAATTTAATGCATCACAAATCATGGGGCGATCTCCAGTCCTCCACATGGTCTAACAAAATGTATAAAGATGTATATATAATTGAGAATCAGACAAAGTGGAAATGATCTGCACTTGCAAAATGAAAGTAGAAGTTGAACAAAAAAAAATACAGTTAGGTGAATTTTACCCAGACTTACAAGAGTAATGCCACGATATAAAGAACCATGGTGTAAAAATGTCCATGCCCCCTCTCCACTATAAATCTCATATATACATACTGGTTGCCCAGTCCTTTCCAGTTCACCTTCATCACGTTCATTTCCTTCAGGCTTTAGCCTTTCTGATTTCCGGGCATTTCTGTACACTTCATCCCATGATAACATAGGTCTTTCCATCCTTTCATCAATCTACATTGCACAAAAATATATTTAATTTCGTCTTCAATAGTAAATTTTTTGTTGGAGAAGAAAGGAACTTGCCTCCTCCTTTTCTCTCATCTCAACGTCTTCAAAGATTTCAACTTCACTTAGATCATTCCAATCAGATAGGCTAGGGTAGTCATACAAGGAAGTATCATTGATATCAGAATAGGCTGTTCGGTTACTTTGAAGGGATTCAACCACAAGAATATCAGCAATCCTTGTGTCGCTTTCATCTCTTGACGAACTATTTTCTAGTGCAGCTGTCGTCTCAAAAGGTTCCCATAACCATGTTCTCTCTTGAACTTTAGAAGCAGAAGATGGTAATTTCACATCTGAAGGATAATGTAGTACACTTTCAAGAAGCCTAACATGAGCAGTAACACAGTCATATGCTAACATGTTCTTGGAAAGTAGCTTCCCCTCCAAAGAAACAGAATAGGCAGTATCCAAAAGCTTTTTTTCTCCTAAAATTCGTGTGAAAGCTGAAGCCACTGTGCTTGGGTCATCAGAATTAAATAGGAAGCCATGGACACCATCAGTAACCTGAAAACAACAATGTAGTATTACTAAAAGGATATTTCAACGTTGGCAAAGGAAAGAACAGGTTATGGACTGGATGAAGTGGCATACATATTTTGTTATAACAGTTAAATTTGGCACAATAATTGGAATTTCAGAGGACATGGACCGCAATAACAAAGGAGGGAAACCAGGTTCCTGTCTTAAAGATCCATAGAGAACAATATCAACAAACATTAGCAGGTTTCTAATATCATGAGTCATGGAGAAATGCTTTACAGAACCATCAGGAAATCCCATATGAGAGGCAAGTTCCTGTACAACAGAAAATTAAAACGGTCAGTGGAGCCAAAGAGGATCAGGGAGATCCAGCAGTCTCCCACATGTGAAAAGCATTCACTACCCAGCGGCCAGCACAGAGAGTACATGTTCATGTAAATAGAATATAACACATTTCCCTAGCACCAGTCATCTAGCCCCTTCAGCCTACCAATGCTATAGGACTGATTTTGCAGTCTGAACGCCACTGAATAGAAATTGTTATTTTCTAAAAAAATGTGTAGAAATTCCAGATATCTTTTCCCAAATCACAGCAATGCAAAGCATAACAAGGCATTTCTCCCAAGATTTATGATAAAATATGCATAAGAATTTTTACCTGGAAAGAAGAATTATAGGCACCAGTGTCATTTCCACAGAAAAAAATAAATTGCACCCCCAAATTTTTAGTCCTTGCCATGTCCATGATGTGTGGAGCTGATGCCCGCATGACTGTTGCATAATCCCATGGTAATTCATCAAAGAACAAGTA
The DNA here is from genome assembly GCA_036346375.1 of Guadua angustifolia. NCBI lineage: Eukaryota > Viridiplantae > Streptophyta > Magnoliopsida > Poales > Poaceae > Guadua > Guadua angustifolia. Next base: position 19,838,807 of record CM070518.1, on the reverse strand, counting down.
GCTCCCAACAACCAAAACAACAACATCATCTTCTTTGATCCCATGCTGTTTTCGTATAGTTTCTTGAGAATGTGATGAGCCGTATCTTTTAGCCGCCCAGATATCCACTGGAGAACCAGAAATCACCAAAAAATTCCCAGTATCAAGGGGCGAGTACAACAACTGAAATCAGATAGTTAAAAAGTCAGAGAAAAGTTCTGTTTCTTTTTAATATAGTTATTTCAGAATCCAAGACTGCGGGTGGAACATACAGGAAGGTAGCTATCTGGAAACACAACATAAGTGCATGCATTGAAATGAGTCCTCCAATCTTCAATTTGATTTGGAATGGACAGATGCAACTCCGCATAATTTCTAAGGTGCCGCCCAAGAGCATCATCATGAATAAGCCAAACCACTGGTAAAAGTTGAAAAGGTTCCTGCATAAGACTGAACACAACATGATCGTGCTGAGTTGCAGAACAAATAAATGCTATGATAAAGGGGAAAGGAACTCCAAAAAATGGACAATAATAAGAACAAAATGATGACTCCTTTAATGAAATAACTTTTAGCCACACAGCAGAATTATAGCAGTTGTTCTTTTTGGTTCAATCAGAATACTTCTAGCACAACTGCACAACCAAAATTTATTTTATTGGTGGAAACTTTGTTTTTTGTCACTAAGCTGCATTGCAATTTTATCACATGCTAACACAAGAGCATATACAAACTTCCATCCAACAACAAAGTGGAACTCCATGTCTACAATTAGATAATGATGATGCCCAAAAAGTTTCAACATTTGCCTAGACATTTCATCTACAGTGATATGTAAGATTATGGCTAAGTTGAAGTAGGTTAAATTGTTCTGGGAGTTGGCATTCCAACTTTTGGATTCTGGTAACATAATGTTGACTCCAGAATCAACAAAACATTCAACTAACCAAGCCATTATTCCATAAATGATGCTGCGAACTAATATTATTTGGTAACTTGGTATTTTGTATAACTGTCATGTCAAAGTTGCTGGAATTTTGCAAATGGTAGGTTGATTAGACCAGGTGGTAATAAACAAGGGATGCAAAGAAAAGAATTAGCTGATGTAATTATATACCAACTGCACTGTTTTAGTTAAGTAATTAGACATGGAGTAGCAATGCACAAAAGTATCCCTAAAATTTAAAATGTCAAATAGAGGCAACTAAAACTAACACTCACATTGAAACGACCCTTTTCCCTTCAAGAGAGCTTAAAAGCACAGCATTGTATCTACAAAATAAGGAGCAGATAATAAAAGTGCTAGAAGATTAATAAGACATCAAAAGGGAGTAAAAGGAAAATACTCCACCATAAATACTCAGTACTCACTTTGACCAATCAACAGACTTCAAACTCTCAAAGCTCACAATATTTAAATAGCAAATATTTTCCCAAATATCATGAGCTTTCCCATCCGCAAATGCTAAAACCTGCTCCATAGAACCTCAATGAATTACCGGTACACCCAGTCACCCACTCATCAGAGTTACAAGTATGCAACCGAATGAGGCAATGACCACTTCACCAAACAAGCAATCTGTGTATGATGGGGTTGCGATGCAAATAAACTCACCTCGACCTCATAACCCAGACCTACAAGACTTTTTGCCAGAGTAGCAAGCATCAGGGATTGCGCATCTACGTTCACAGTTCCCACAACCTGAAACAATGCAAAGCCAAAGTCAACTCTCCATGACACGCAGTTGCAGCATTATAAAAATCATAAGCACAAGACCTGACCAATAAAAAACAAGTAAACAAGGAAACATGACGTGCATCTATCCAGGTAAGCATGTCTGTTCCTGCGTCAAATGATCTCTCACCAGCACAGATAAATAATGCACTCACAGTTACGCATTCCGCATTTCATTTGTAAATCCAAAGCGAGTTCCACTAGATCAATTGCATTTCTCGCTGGAATCGGAATGAATTAATGCAGTGAAGCAACTAGGTAGCGAGTGATCCAATAGGGTTTAGGAAATGAGAAGGCAAGCGAGGGAACAGGAAGACTCACGAGCGCCAGCCTCACGGGAGAGAGCCCAGGCCACCACCGCCGCTCGGATCTCGCGGCCTCAAGCCGGCTCTCCCCGTCGAACGCGCGCAGCGCCATGCGCGAGGCTGAGAACCACATCACCCCTCCCCCGGCGCCGCCCGTTCGCGCCGCCGGGACCTCTCCCTCCACCGCGTCGTCGCCGTCGCCGATGGGTAGCAGCTGCCAGACAACGAGCAGGGAGGCCGTGAAGAGCGCGAGGAGGAGCGCGAAGAAGAGGTGGCTCGGCCGGCACGACAGCCCTGGGCGCCGGCGCCTCCGCACAGCACCGGCGCCCGCCGCCGCGACCGCGGAGGAGGAGGTGGACGCGCCCGTGCCGGCGGTGGGGACGTGATGGGCGGCGTCGGTGTGGGCCCCGCGCCGCCACATTGGGAACCCCACAACGGCGGCGGCGATCGGAGAGTCGTCTCGGGGAAAGTGGTTGGATCAGTACTGGGAGCTGCGCGCTGCTGTTTACATGGGAAGGACGCGAACAACCCACGGGTAGGATACGATGAATTTGTCGTTTTTAGCAAAAAAAAATTGTTTTCGACAAATCTAGCTTTATCTCTGTATATAAAGCAAGAGTTTTTTCTACGCCACTTCATCAAAATTATTTATCTTTGTCACTGCTCTTTAATTATCCACCTTTACCACTGTTAGTGTTCTTTGCAAATAAACTTTTTTATCGCAAATTGAGTTTCAACCATTATACATTCAGATTAAATTCAGGCGAGGTTCGTGCTTTTTGCAAATAAATTTTTATCACAAATTGAATTTTCACTGTAACACACAGGCACATGACTAGTTCTATTTAATATGTGAGTTAGGAAGATGCGATAGATGACATAAGTCCCTGCCACGCTCGAAGAGTTTGGTAGGAACATGTAAGCATCCCTTGCTCGATAGAAATCTCAGCCAAAAGCTATTGAGCTCTCGAAGCTCGACGGGAATCTAGGCAGCAAGTACCAAGCTCTGGGAGCTTGACAGTAATGAGCAGAAAGTACCTTGGAAGGATGATGAATTTGATTTATTAGCAATTTAATTATGATTAATTAGTGGATTTTTAATTAGTGATTAAATAATAATTAATTAGTTGATTTGATTCCTAGCAAGTAAGAGGGGTTCGGCATGAATCCTGGCGTGGCAATTGACCTGCTGAGCTCCCCGAGTGTAGGAGGATCTACTGAGGTGAGAGGTAATTTGTAGGGGTTAAATCTATGAATAATTTTAGATAGGGGCTATATGTGAAAAAACATTTGTATTGCTGCTAAGAAGCAAAAATTTCGGATACAATCAACTCGGGGTTAGGTGCAGATTTGGAATTAGCGAAGCCAGCAAGCAAGGAGGAGCAGGAAAGTGGTGAACATAGAATTTACAAAGAAAATCTATTTACAATTTAAATTATGAGAGGGGCTTCTATGTATCTATTATGTATGTAAATAAAAAAGCACAAATTTCAGATACAATCAACTCGGGGTTACGTGTGGTTTTGGAATTAGCGAAGCCAGCGAGCAAGGAGGAGCAGGAAAGTGGTGAACATAGAATTTATAAAGAAAATCTTTTTTATTTACAATTTAAATTATGAGAGGGTTCTATGTATCTATTATGTATGTAAATAAAAACAACCAGTGATATTCAATGCACATCTTTTATTTTAAGCGTAAGAAAATTCCATAGTAATCATAAAAAAGAAAAAAATACTATAAATTCTCACATTAATCGGAAGAAAAAAAGAAAATGATATCCACCACTTATTTTGATAGGATCAGATTAATCATATATGGGTATTAGAATTATATAACAAGCATAATTATATTTCAATTATAGGAAGTAAAGTTATACATAAAAACAACTATACCATAATTAATATCTAGATGCACAGTTGCACATGTGAATCTGCTAATAATTATTTAAAAGTTGCACAAATATTAAGCATCAATAAAGGTTATATGTTAATTATTTGCCCCTTTCATTTACTTTAGCATTTATACAACTTGTATTCAAAGCATTATGCATAGAAACACTACTATTAAATGACTTTTTTTTTTATGAATAGATGTCAATGTTGTATGAAGATATGCATGTTCGACCGATGACAGGACGTGCTCTAGCCCTGGTTGACCCTAAGTGGCCTGTTCGGTTTGATGGCAATTTTGTTTTATTAAAGCTTATCAAAATTTGGTATTATCAAAATTTGGTCATCAAATTAGCTACCAATATTTTAACCAAAGATTGGTAAAAAAAATAAACTAGAGAAGCAATGGAAAAGTGAATATTGCCAAAATTTGGTAGCAAAACAAATATTTGCCAAATTTGATCAACGCTACCAAATTTCGGTAAGACAAGTATTGATAACTGTTGGAAAAAAAACCAAACAGTCCAACCAATGAAGAAGCGAATTTTACCAAATGTTGGTAGCAAATCAAATAATTACCAAATTCAATCAATACTACTAATATTTGATAAAACAAGTATTACTAACTATTAAAAGAGAACCAAACATGCTCACGAACCAAACAGCGAATCTGTGGTCTGCGCGGCGTGAGAGCGCGAGCTAGAATACCGGAGCTCAAGCGGGAGGCGTCTCTCCCTCCCCCTGTAGCGTATACCGTACACAGGACATGCATACATAAAGACGTACGTATTGATATTTCGCGAGGGAATAAAGGTGGTTCTAATACGATGTTTCGAGTCACGGCATGGAGATCGAGGAGTCAAGTGGAGAGATGCCAAACCTGCCTATGCAGCATCAGCAAGTGTACGTGTTATCCTGGCTGTTCTTGTCTCTACTCTCTGGACCTTGGCAATGATACTTCTTGCAAATGCTGAATTGTGCATGCGAGATACACGTGGATTTACGTTGCATTTACAGACTAAATTCACAAGGTTTATGCTAAGAAAAAGAGATGAATGGCCCCATACCACTGGCAGTAGAAAAGTAGTAACAAGAGTACCTTACAAAAACCGAGAACAACGTGATGGTTTTAAATAAAAGCAAAACAGCATGGTAGGCAGCAACGAATTGCTCCACCTTTCAATTCGCCGAAACCCCAAAAGAACACGCAAAACAAATTAAACGCCGTAAGCACGTACGCATGCACATATATATATATGGCTCTGCAGAAAGATCAATTAATTAGCGAATGACTGAATACGAGCGAGCGATCATCGTCAGTTGCAGGCGTTGTCGTCGACGCCGCACTGCGGCACGGTGCAGTAGTATGGCCCGACCGCGTAGGTGACCTTGCCGGGGTAGACCTGCGAGGGGCGGAACGGCTTCTGGCCGGTCTTGCCGCCGTTGAAGTCGGTGAGGACGGCGCAGCCCTGGTCGCCCGACGAGGCGAGGCGGACGAGGCACTCGGACGGGTCGAGGCTGCAGCCGCCCGCGGCGTAGGGCACCTCGACGTTGAACACGCCCTTGTCGTCCGTCGCGTCCGCGCCGTGGTACACCGTCCGCCCGGTTTTCTTGTCCAGGCACGTCACGGCCACCACGCTGCCTGCGCACACGTACGTACAGATGCATACACGCACATGCACGGCGTCCATTAGCCGAGCTGATCATCTAAACCACACGGGTGGGTGCATGCTAGAATACCAGATAGCTAGCTAGGCGTGGCGGCACGAACCGGCGATCGGCTTGGCGTTGTAGGCGTAGGCGTTCCAGTTCTTGGTGCAGTCCTGGCACAGCACGGTGCCCGTCACCGTGAACTTGGACTCGCCGTAGTTCACCGACGCCTCGGCGCACGCGACGGCCAGGGCGCCCACCAGCGCAAGCATCGGCGATATCCTCCTCCACGCCATCTGCACTGTACGCTGAGGATCAATTTGGTACCCGCTGGTGGTAGAGTAGAGCTCGAGGGGGGCTAGTCGGGAGAGGCAACGCGATCGTGGTTTTTATCCGGGAGGACCGGCGAGGAGTCGTCGATCCGTGGCGCACGACGTGATCCCAGCTTGTTAATTGTTGCAGCATTGACGGTGGCTCAGGCCGGCCGACGACGTGCGTGCCATTAATTTCCTGATGTCGGTACGACGCTCGTTACAGCCACGGCCGCGTACGTCGTGGAGGCCACATATATAGGAGAGGAGTACGGCCTCCACCGCCGGCCGGACGTCTGGATTCAAGCACATTTGATTCTGAGGGTAACCAATTTGCTGCCCAGACTGAGATGTGAGGAACTTTCTTACAATCCAACAATGAGTATAAGCGAAGACATTGCTCGACTTGTTTTGTCATGATTTCCTGTGACTCCAGCCTGGTGAATGATTGAGCAGGAAGTGGCCATTGTTGTAGCAGCCGAATAAAATTTCCTTGTTTTCAATGCAGGAACCATATCATCGTCGTGCTTAATTTGGTACAGTCGAGTCATCAGAACAAGAGGTTGCTCTAGTTTACTGACAACAGCAAAACACTCAATCAAACTTAGGTAAACTGGACAACAATTTTGTGATTTATATAGCCTTAGTGCATCCTTCATATAGTAGTGGTAAGAAGATATTCTTTTAGTCCGAGCTGTGAGCTGACTAGTATGCTACAAGAAAAATGTAGAAGATATTCTGGGAAGCAAGTAGCCACGGTGATCAAGGACGCGATACATACACATAGCTACGCCCGGTCTGGGAACTCTGCGAATTAGGTGTTTCAGTATTGGTGTGTATTTTCTTGTTTTTGATATCCTGTTTGTATGTCATATGTGTTTTCCGTCCGTAGGTTAACAAGTGGTTCTTCCTTTTTTGTGTTCAACGGTGAGTATCTCAGAAGTTTTTTCACAGGTCCGGTTTTATCTTAAAAACAGGACCCGCCTTTCCTTATCTCCCTTATACATTTGCAGACTTTCGTGTCTTTGCTCTTTAAAAAAAAATCTCGAAGCACATAACCACTACTACGAATCGACCTTCACAAACGGCCTATTATAAGCTTAATTATGCATCGCTTGTGCTCTGCACCACAAGCGGTTCATGGGCAACGGACCAAGGGTCTCTAGAAGCGGTTCTAGACACGAACCCTTCTAAAGCCTTAGTTTAGAAGCGGTTAGTGTCCCAACCCTTCTAAAGCCTCGAGCTCTAGAAGCGATTATTCGTCACGAACCTTTCTAGAGCTCTAGAAGCTGTTCGGACACGAACCCTTCTAGAGTTCTAGCTGCTCTAGAAGTGGTTGAGACGAACCCCTTCTAGAGCCGACTTAGAAGGGTTCGTGTCCCCAACCGCCAGTAGCCCAGCTTTTGAAATAATAAAAGGAATGCATGCCCTACTCTATCGAGAGAGCACGCGGGTGGGTTGGTTAGATGGGTGAGACGTGGGTCACGAGGAGGTGAGGAGGTCATGAGTTCAATCCATCCTCACAATATTATTTGTCTTTTGAAGTGATTCTACAGCGTTATAAACCGCTTGATATCGACGAGTATCACTCACGGTTGCATAAGCGTTCTAAACCGCTTCTAAAACGGTTTCAAACCGCTTGATAGTCCCATCTGTAGTAGTGAACAGTGCACTACCTAAACCATCTCTTTAATATACGCATACAAAGTACTGAACACCAATTTTCAACTTATCATCATGGCCATGCGCGTAGAAGTAGCACAGAACCATCTCTCCCTGTCTGGTAAGAGCATCGTCTGTTTGTGTGGGTGGTGCCTTGTTGCAGATGCTAATTGGGGCATTTTGTTCACAGTAAAGGGAATAATAAGAGGAACACAGAGGATCATAATCTCTATTTATGATAGCACAAGTGAGGAAGCAACGATGAAGAGATCAATTGGGAAACTTGACTGTAGGCAGTTTCCCGCAGTACGCTTGTTGTTATAAGCTTGCAACCTGAGCTAAATTCTTTTGCAAATGGAAGAATCCAGCATTTTACTGGACATTCAGAGAACTAGATTTTACATTACATTTGTTACATAACGTGTGCTGCCGTCCGGTAATTTTGTGGTTGCTTGTTCGGGCAACCTAGATTTGAGCAAAACAATGAACATTCCCATACTTGAGAGCACAAGATGCTTATTGGCAAATGAAATAACGGAGAGAAGAAGCATGTGTGTGATGTCATATATGTTTTCTTTCAGTAAGCAGGTACCGATTCTCGTCAGTAGGGATAATGGAGGTTCTAGCATCTCCAAAATTGTTTCCACTGGCGATCAATTTGCCACCATTCATAAAACATTAACAGTTAGTACAGTCAAACAATAGCCAACTTCAGGAATCAAACGGGCACCCTCTTTCAAAAGTACAAATAAGGCAACAAATGGTGCCGTCCTCTCAACAAGGGCACCGTTTTTTTTTCCCCCTTTTTTTGTCATTACACATACATCAAATCTCAGCAAAGTTGACTTACGTTTGCGAAGAATAGAAAAGGCAACATATGATTAAGAATTAAGATGACACAGAATGTCAATAAAAATGACAATCTAATGAAATTTCGTTGGGTTCATGTTCAAACTATGCTGATCCATAGCTAAACTACTTACCTATTGAGAGCTGCTCTCAGAGACCAAGATAGGTTGCCTAAACAATTACCTTACAATATATCCAAAGGTGTAGAAACAGATGAAACAACACAGGATCAAATTTCCACACTAGCACACTCTCGGGTAAAAAAAAATCTTACTACTTCCAGGAGAATATACTACTTTGCACAGCCCTGTTGTCGATATTGAACACAATATAAACCAAAGGGGTGAGTCATGGTTACCTATCAAAAAAGAGTTTCACGATCTACAAATCTTAACTTTGCAAGAGATATGATAAAAATCAAGCATAAGATACTCAATCAGCTGAACATCTGCAGGTGCTAACCTGTTATGGGTGGGGATGTGATGCTGCTAAATCATTAACTGATATCAAAAATAAAGTGGGGTGACAAGGAGTCAACGAAAAATACAGCCCAGCTAAAAGCATATTCAAGAGACAAGGGTGGAAGCTGGAAAGATCTGAGAACAAAGTGTGCAAAAGCAAAGCTAAAATTAAGTGCTGTTTTTCCAAAGTCACTGAAACTGTGGAGATCTAACAACACTCTGTGGTCATATATCTAAGATCTTCATTCAGGTTGCTCAGTTCAATGCTCTTCTTACAAGCATGTTCTAACACTACCAGGTGGTAGAGGAGTTGTGCCAGTTCTTTCCTTCCAGTATCTTGGTACCAATGCTTACAAATCTTGATTTAGACAAGTCAAATGCTTCTTATGATTACCTCTTTAACCAAGTGAACCAACCCTTAAATAATTTCTCCCTATGTGAATAAGGTGCAATGGGCATTAGGAAGTACAACTTAGTACGACCCTTGAATACTAGTACTTTAGCAAGCATTGGAAACTGTAATCTACCCATGTTATTCTAAGAACAACGAAACACTTTAAGCACTGTCACTCCCTTGTTACCCTGAATGCTTCAGGTTGAGGCATTGGAAAAACTAGCATGAACTTCCATGAAAGAAAGGCCATCTGTCCTACATAGATTCACATAAGCATATATCTATCACGACAATTGTGACAAATCTCCGTATAAACTTTTTCTGTGAGCACCTTTTCTGTGAGCTCATTAAGCAGGTAAACAGTGGTACTTCACGGTTAATAATGTGAACTTTCAAACACAGAATCTTCCCTCAATATCCAGATTAGATGGCTCAACTATCTTATACTAAAGCCTACAGATGGTAATAATACCATCTATCAGTTTATGGCAAGTTCACAACCCAGAATGTAGTTTTAAGTAATACAAACAAGCCATCTAGCAGAATGAGGCACTTCTATTGAAAAACCTCCACAAATTTTATAACAGACATGACCTTCCATGGCTAAATTTGATTTGGTCAGCCTATTATTGGGATAAAATCCCTCATTGCTCAAGAATTCAATGATCTTTCTGGTGGAGGGATGTTATGAAATATATCACTTCTTACAGAGGTATTGCTATGGTTACTGTGGGAATGGGGACATCAACGTTATTTTGGACAGACATTTGGAATCATAATATTTATTGTCTCAGATTTCTAGCCCTATATACTTTTGCCAAAAAGACAAATAGCTCAGTCTCACAGTTTCTAAGTAATCCAGGAATAAGACATAACATTAATTTGCCACTTTCTAATGATGCCTTTTAGGAGTACAACTTGTTAATTGATGACATCCAAAAATTCATGCCAATAAACAATTGTTCGGATGCTTGGACTTACATTTGGAATAAAAGTATATACACGCACAAAAGTTCTATAAGTATTCGTTTCATACAATGGCCACACCAAAACCTTTTCAGTGGATTTGAAAAAGTAAATGTGTGACGAAGCTAAAAGTGTTGCATGGTTATTGCTTATGTGCAGATTGAACACTAAAGATATGCAATATAGAAAACATTTTCATTTGGAGGACAGTCACTATTGTGTTTTATGCCAAGATCAACAGGTGGAAACATTAAATCATCTATTTTCAATTGCTCCTTCCATACTACATGCTGGAATATTATTGGATTACTTTGGGATAATACTTTGGATATTGTTCTCTAAAGGTAGAACGTTCCAAGAACAACTTTGACTCTATCTTATACATGAAAATTAGTACTATCACGGCTTGGGTAATCTGGAAACAAAGAAATGATTGGATATTTAAGCGTATTGCTCCGAGTATATCAAACTAGAAAAGAATATTTATGAGTGAGCTCTCTCTGCATGTGCATTGCGTAAAAGAGCAGCATAAACAAAGTTTATTTGATTGGGTAGACTTATTATCTTGATCTCTTTCCCCAGTTTGGGCTTGTTTTTCCCTTTTAAGTTTTAATTTTTGTACATCATCTATTATATACCATAGGGGTCTTCCCTACTGCTACCGTTCAAAAATAAAGCCATCTAGGGATCTTAGGGCCTGTTTGGATCAGAAGATTGCCAGGATAGTTGGTTTAGTTTAATCCTTTCAGGGCCTAAATAGCATCAACATGTATATTTTCACAAAGTAAATTTTGCAACTTGGGAACCGATTCGAATCAAGACCAAAACCTAATGAAGTGAGCACACAACCAGAGATTAGAAAATAGATTATGCAAACCACATGTTCAGTAAAATTAACATCAGTACAACTGGATAGTTGGTTCTCAGTACAAAAGAACCTGATAACTGCATTAGAAAATCCACAGTACTCAGTGAAGGGTGTATACCGATACTATTGCTTCAAGAAAGAATGCGTATAATTGTGTTCAATCATCGCTTGTCATTATTGCCCTAACAAAAATTCCCTTATCCCCGGTAAAAAATACTTCTACAATTACAACAGCTTCAATAGAATCACGCTGCGAAGACACACAACTCATGTGGACAATAAAACCTACCTACGCCTCGATGATAATCAAGATCTAAATCTTAAAGCAGAATGCAAAATCTTACGAGCTTGCCTTGGCTCCATCCGCGGCAACTGCTGCTGTCTGCTCGGCAGCGGAGGCGGCCTCCGCCTCGATCTTCTTCTTATTGCGTTCAATCGCTTCTCCGACCTCCTTGGGCATGTACTTCTCGTCGTGCTTGGCGAGCACCTCCGTGGCACGGAAGAAGCACTCGCCCTCCCGTGCCTTATCGGACACCTTCCTGCCCCCGCCATCGCGGCGGAGGTCGTCGGTGAAGGGCTTGATGAACCCCTCGACGACAACGGAGTGGCCCTCGCGGAAGAGGTCGGGGAGCGCGCCCTCGTAGCGGACGAGGACGTCGGTGACGAGGTCGGTGACGACGAACTCGATCTCGGCGGAGGAGGCGGAGGGGTGGGCGACGGAGCCCTCGAGGACGAGACCGCCGAGGCGGACGCGGGACTTGGATGGGTCGGCGGCGAAGCGCGCGAGCGCGTCGGTGGGGGTAAGGTAGAAGACGAGCTGGTCCTGGAACGTGGCGAGCACAGCGACCACGAACCCGGCCGCGCAGCCGAAGGTGAGCGCGTAGGTCCAGAGGCGCCGGCTCTGCAGCTGCCGCGCCCGCGCGCCGATGTCCGCCGCGCGCTGCCGCGGGGCGCCCCGCGCCGCGTCATTGAGAAGAAGCGCGCGGAGATGCCCTGGGGCTGGAGGCAGGAGGCGCCGCCGGTGGCGAGCGGGGTGGGGATGGGGGTGGGCGCGTGGAGGAGGGCGGAGAGGAGGCGGCGGGAGGAGAGGAGGCGCGAGGAGGCCATGGGTTCGGGCCGGGGGTTTGGGTGGTGGTGGGATCTGGAAGGTGCGGAGCGAAAAGGGGAGGGAGGCGGTGGGGAAAGGCGTGCGCCTCTGTTTTTGGGTGGTCGGCTGCCGATCGGCTTGTTGCGCACGGCTCGCCGGCGCGGGGAGGTCAAAGCGGGCCGTGCCGGGCTGAGGTCTCGTCGTCGTGGTCATGAGCTCAACTGCTCACAGCACCCATCGTGTCCATGTCCGCTTGGCCGGCAACAACTTCACTCGTTCCGCATGGAATTCCATTTGTTTCTACAAAATTCCTGTGTTCTGGAAAGCCGTGGCTTCTATTGCAACGCACGAAAGCTACTCCCATACATCAATAAATATTAAAAGCATAAATAAAAAATATAAGTTGATTAATGATCTCTTCGTTTGCATTAAGATTTATGCCACTTATATTAAAATAATGATGCACAGATGCACTGTTCTTAGCTGAGCATATTTTTGGTCAATCAATGGCCGATGAATGAAATTGAGAGTCAATGATCATAGAATAGAATGTATGCAATTAGGATGTGATGAGAAAAACAGAAAGATATGAGGCAATAAACAGTTGATATACAGAACTACAGGTCGCGTGTAGAAGGAAACATCTTTCAATCAGCCGAGATAAGTCGGTACTCATGGTGGAGTGTATGTGACAGTCAGGGGTAGTTATATACGTAATGAAATTATCCACAAAATGGCATTGCCAGTCCAACATCGTGATGTATGATGTTTTAATAAGGCGATGTCAGGTGGGAAAATGGACCAATTCATTGAGCAACGGGCATCATCTATGAAGCATGATTACATGACTGATCAGTCGAGAGCTGTGGGGAGTTGCAACTTCAAGAGCACGTCCCTTTGCAAGGAGCATCAGTGCAGCAGCAAACGGGTTGCCCTGAAAGCTCCCATCCATTAAACCCATGTTCCAGTACCACGATGTTCTTTTTTCCTGAATCTTCTTTGGACTCTGACAGATAGTCAGAAAACATCTTAGCACAGGATGGACCTCGCACCTGGAGTGTGACGAAAGTTCAATTTGTAAGAGATTTGCAGGTTTGCATGTGGTCTCAAATACGGAGACCAGATGAAAGAACAAGAAATATGGATGGATATACATTATACAGCGAACTAAGCAAAGGAGAATTTTTTTTTTTATGTCTTTCTTTTCCTCTCCATCAATGCTGTTGTGGGAAAACATAAACTGGGATAATGACTACATGAACATCACTACCCAGCGCAAAGTTTCAGATGTACACACAAAATGAACATTTCTCGGCTAACAAAGGTAGCAGTAGAACTAGACAATGAAATTAAGTTAACAAATGGTTGCCAGTTTCTGTTAGAAGATGATGCTGGGATTCCACACTATTCATCAGGTGATTGTCAAAGCCTTGACTTTAGCAAGCAACAAAAGCAGGGGCAAATGAGATATCATTTGATTGAAGCATAATTCACAAAATAGGTGGCCTTCTAGAGTTCTATATAAAAGCACATGAAAACAAAAAAAATCAACCCTAAAAGGCAACAGTAAGTCAAATCCATAGCCACTCTTCAAAAAGCACAAAAAGTTTTTATTTGAATGCCTTATGTTAACAGTAAGCTATTGTAAGGCAGTTCAGATTAAATTTCCCCCAAGGACTAGATTTACAAGGACATTTTCTGGCACGACCAATCCTATGAGAAAAAAAAAGAATACATCATCTTTTGATCAAGCACTTGATCTGGATCTGAAAGCATTATCCGAGCTGCATTTTCCAGCATTACTAGCAAAGACCCTGCCCATCCAAACGGGTCTCTTAAGAGTGGACAACTGAACATAGTCTGATTTCCTGATTCCGATAGTGATCCGTTCAAATAAAAAGAAGTTGCATTCAACAAAGCATTAAGTAATACATACATAGCTAACGTTTTGGTCAAAAGGCTGAAGTAACATCAGGATAGAACAAGACCAAATGAATAAATGACAATATGTTAAGGTCTCAGTTTTCCCACAAGACACAGGCGATTGCGTAATCTCATATGGAGCTCATGCGCTGTCAAATCAGTAAATCAACTATGTGCAGTGGCTGAGGTGATGGAGCAGCGTTGTGCGCGCGCGCGTGGGTGGGGAGGACGAATTTTAATTGTTGCCTACGGAGAAAAAACAACTGCAAGTGCAGGTTGCAAAGTAGATGGGGGTGGGGGATTTGACCCTGCTGAGCGCGCAGTGGAAGACGAGGGTGTCCTTGCCGCTGGTGGCCCGCGCGAGCTCCGGCAGCCGCGTCGCGAAGCTGCCGCTGGCGAAGTGGTGCGACCCCGCGATGTGCGCCTGGTAGCTCCTCTCTTCGTCCCTTGGCGTTCGCACGGAGCAAACACATCAGGAAAATAAGTCAAATCTGCCGGCCTAGCGGAGCTCACAGGCGGCGCAAGCGCTCGCTCGTACCTGACATCGATGACGGCCACGCGGGGGTTGCCGCGCGCCATGGACAGCAGCTTCGCCGCCGAGACGTACGACACGCTCCGCGCCATCCCACTTCCTCCTGCGATCGAATGCTCCCCAAAATCTTCCTCCTCGGAGACCTATGGTTTTTGCAGTTTGCACCTTCCAACAGTAAGGTTTCAAATCTTAATTTTGGGTTGATATGTCGAAGGTGAATGGAATCGAAAAATTCATCGATATCTTAGAATTTTGAATAAATTCTGAATAAAAAAATTCAAATCTTGTTATTTTTGCACCAAAATTTCTGAGATTTCGTCTGGAATTTTTGAAACTCACCGAGATTTTGGTGAGATTGAACCAAACGAAAAATAGTTCAAACGATGTCAAAATTTTTTGAAAAATTTTGTGTGACATATCACTAATATTTTCATAAAAATTTCAGATGATTATAAAGCTTGAGGGATTTTAAAATTTTGGATAGTGCTATTGTCATGATAAAACGCTGACCGACAAATTTAAACCGAATGAAAAATAGAACAAACTATGTTAACAAATTTTAAAATTTTTTGTGCATGGTTCTGATGCATAAATAATATTCTCATAAAATTTTTATATCATTATCAAGCTTTAAAAGTTTTAAAAATTCAGACAGTGCTACTATCCTAATAAAATACTTACCGAGGCAAACTTCAACCGAATGAAAAATGGTTTAAACTATGTTAGGAATTTTTTTTAAAAAAATTGGATGGTTTTGATGTATCATCAATGTTTTCATAAAATTTCTAGATGATGTTCAAGCTTCAAGAATTTTCAAAAATTCTGGCAATACTACATCCTGATAAAAGTCTAATGATCAATATATAGATTTCCTCGAGCAACTAAAAAAAGGGTTAGAATTTTTGAAACTTTTAAAGAGGGAGGAAAGTTTCTAGCCCTTTCCTCGAGCAATGTATCATCAATGTTTTCATAAAATTTCTAGCCCTTTTTTAAAAAAAATTGGAGGGTTTTGCACTTTCCTCCCTCTTTCAATTGCTCATGCATCTAAGTGCTAAAATGGTCATAAATTGACTTGTGTGTGCTAAAATTGACTCAACACTCTACATTCATGAAACTACTTCTCATTGCATTTGCGATGATTTTGGAATGTATTGTGTATGACCAAGAACACTATTTTAAGTGCATGCTTGAGATGCTCGACTATAGCATGAGTCAATCAAAAATTGAGAAATACAAATAAAATCAAAGAAAATGAGGAAGAGAGTAAAGCCTAGAAGGCCTTTGTCGATGGCTGCTAGTCGAGGATGTGCTTTAGGATAAGTTGTCTACACTTCTTTGTGTGCGTTAAAATCTAAAATTTGCATTATATATTGAGCATAAAGGTTCTCTTATGAATATAATTTTATTTTGCTTTCTAGCAAGGATTTTAACATATGCATTTGGATATGCCTTAGCCTAGTATAATCTGAATTTGAGTAGCTTGGTGTCATATTTTATCCTTGTGATCACTTGGATAATCTTTAAAACTCTTTTAAGATGCATTTCATGCATACATGTTCTCTTGATGCCTATATTACCAAAAGGGGAAGACATGTAGAAAAGGCATCTTCAAAAGAGGAGAAATGTCAAATGCATCTTGCTTCTTATGGTTATGATGAAAAATTATTCTTTTCTTTAGATTATAACCAAAATTAAGCTTTTTGTGAGGTTTTTGAAGTTTTTAGTGCTTTTGTGGAAAACCTGTTGTTTTATATTATTTACTCTAAATCTCTTCTTGTCAATTAGTCATGATCTTTGCTTTTCTCTTGCATTTAGATTAAGTGAGGCTGTGCAATCAAATTGCTTCTTATTTCTTTTTCAAACTCAAAGTTATGCATTTTTTGTGTTTGTCGATATACTTATCAAGGGAGAGATTAAAAGACCATATAGAGGTTTGCCCATGTGTGTGATGAGGAATTAACTGTATTTGAGCCTATGGTGCTCAGATTTGAGCTTGTTTCGAATTCATTTTAAATTTAAAGTAATTTGAGGTATTGTCAGTTTTAGCAGCATTACTGGCCTTGGAATGGCAGTAGTGCTAGTTAGGCGGCACTACCGGCATAGGGATGGTGGTAGTGCCGACCCGCGATTGTACCGAGTCCTAGTTGACGGTAGTTATTTTCTAGAAAGGATCATTTCTAGGATTTTTGAGGGGTAGTACTACTGCATTTTCAATGCTAGTGGTACTAGCAAGCGGCACTACCGTCCAAAGCATGGCGGTAGTACCGGCCAGGCGGTACTATCGGCCTCTAGTTGACAGTAGATATCTTCCAGGGCAAATATATGTTCATCGTCAACTGTGGTTAAGTGATGTTATTGCATATTTTTGTTGAGCAATGCTACGTGATGTCTTTGCTTGTCTGTGTTGATTGCAAGACTTTGATACTAGGTCATGATGAGGCTAAGGAGACATGAACTAGGCTAGGAGAATTAAGGTCCAGAATGGTCAAGAGGTGTCGGAAGATAACTGAGACCGGGAAGTGGTTTTGAACCGGGAAGACAAGGAGCCAAAGTGTAAAGCATTAGTGATGGACATGGCAAACAATGACATGAACTAGGACTAGGCTCAAGGAGGATTTGAGGTTTAGGACGGTTAAGGAAGCCGGCGTTATCATGGTGAAGCTGTCAAGAACATGTGATGAGCCAAGTGATTGGGCCCATTTACAAGCAAGAACGGTTTGGAGAAGTTCAAATGTGTGAGAGGCTTGGTGAAAAGTCATTAGGGCCACATGGTGGATGTTGAAACATAGGCGATACTTCGAGTGGAAGGAAAAGACTAGTTGTAGCGCAAATTGGTAATTTGCCTATTATCGGAGAGGTCATCTAAGATCATCTTGACCATCAAAACCCCACAAGCAAGCTTTAGGTGAAATTTGGGTTTTTAACCGGTTTTAGTGCATTCTTCATTAAATTTAAAAAAGTTCAAAACTTTAACTTTAATCCTTACGATTAAATGTTGGAATAGATTCCTAACATTCTTAGAAAGATACATATAAAGTTTCATGTAGTTTGGATCAATGATCAAAAGATACACCGATTTTAGTTTTAAAATTGTGCTAGTTTTATTATTCACTACCTTGATTTTACTGTTCATTACGGTAGTACCCCCTGACATGGTGGTAGTACCGATTTCGGGCTGACTGAGTTCTCTGAAAATTGATTTTTTCGCTTCAATTTAACCTCTTGGGGCTTTGGTATTTCTTTGGGAGAAGTTTTTTATTTGGCCAATTTTATTCGGCTCCTATTCACCCCTAGTCCTGTTTTCGGTCCTTTAGTTGCCCAAAATTTAATGGTTATCACAATTATACAAACTTGATGTTAGCATTTGTTTTACAACAAATTGTTAAGAAAGCAGAGCAATCGTCAGATGGAGCAATGGATGCAGAGTTGGTTTCCTCACTTACAGCAGATATTGGCAACAGCGATACTTAAAATTTTGTTCTCCAGGTCAATTTTTTTTAGTACTACAAAACGAAGAAAACCTTTTGTACGGACAACAGGATAAACTCAACGAAGCTTACCTATATTTCAATAAAGTATTGGGAGAGCACGGAGTAAGAGACAAAGTACTCAATTGGAATACATTGGGTTACACGGGGAGAGATCTCGCCGAACTGGAGATCGAGATCACTGAGGAAGAGGTCACTAACACCATTCAGGAGCTACCCAATCAAAAAGCGCCAGGGCCGGATGGTTATATTGGCCTCTTCTACAAATCGTGTCTCCAAATCATCAAACCAGACCTTATAGAAGCAACAACGGCCTTCTTCAATCTCCGTCATCAAAATCTGCACATGCTAAACGAGGCGAACATCGTTCTGATCCCGAAAGTGGAGAACGCAGCCACATTGGACCGCTTCAGGCCGATCAGCTTAATAAATAGCTTCATAAAGATTGTTACCAAAATATTAGCAAACAGGCTGGCACCCAAACTTGATGAATTGGTCTCGAGCGCGCAGAACGCTTTCATAAAAAAGAGATGTATCCATGATAACTTTTTATATGTGCAAAGAGTTATTCGTAAACTTCACAGAGAAAGGACTCCGGCCCTCTTCATAAAACTAGACATTTCAAAAGCATTCGATACTCTCAACTGGTCCTACATTCTGGAGGTCCTTCAGGCTCTTGGCTTTGGTCATAGATGGCGTCAATGGGTGGCTGCCATTCTCAGGACAGCCTCTTCAAAAGTGTTGATCAACGGGCAGCCGACGAGGGCAATTAGACATGCGCGCGGGGTTCGACAGGGCGATCCCTTATCCCCCCTCCTATTCATCCTAGCAATTGATCCCTTTCAACATTTGCCCGAGCCGGGCAATGAGCCGTATGCTTCTCAAACCAAGGCTACCAAAGAATCGCAAGACTTAGATGCTCATTGTATGCTAATGATGCGGAATATTCTTAAATGCGGATGCGGTGAGTTGGATGACCCTAAGCAAGATTCTCAATATTTTTGGTAGATGTTCAGTCTGAAAATCAACATTTCCAAAAGAAATTTTCCCCATCAGATGTCATCATAGTCTACTGCAAGACTTGTTGAATGTTTTCCCTGGGAAAATTTCAACATTCCCAGGGAGGTATCTCGGCCTCCCCCTGCACACTAGACAACTAAGGAGAATTGAAATACAACCGTTGATTGACAAAATTGGAAATAGACTGGCGGGTTGGAAAGGAAAGTTGCTCTCAAAGGCCTAAGGAGACCCTAGTTAAATCAAGATAACATCTCAACCAATTTACCACCTCACGGTCTTCCCAGCTCAAAAGTGGTTAATTAGATACATTGATAAGCTCAGACGAAGTTTTCTTTGGACAAGAAAACAACCTAATAGCTGTAGCGGTGGGCATTGCCTGATCAAATGGCATGTCACTTGCCTACCAAAAAGCAAAGGGGGCCTCGGGATCACGGACCTAGATCGCTTCGCTAGGGCTCTTAGGCTACGATGGCTTTGGTTTCGATGGAGAAACACTGATCGGCCCTGGGCGGGTCTTGATCTCCCTTGCGACAAGACCGATATTGCCCTTTTCAATGCTTCAATGATTGTCACCATAGGAAACGGTAAACTGGCAGATTTCTGGAGATCAAGTTGGATAGAGGGACAAGCACCGAAAAACATTGCACCGAACCTATTCCAAAGCGCGCGCAGAAAAAACATCTCTGTCCATCAGGCATTGTCAAACAGCTACTGGATCCGCTTTTGCACTCCGGTGAACTCAGAAAAGGAAACCAGGGAACTTCTGTTGCTCGTTGAAGCGATCCGACGAATTAATAGAGACGAAACGAGGGAAGATCAGATAATGTGGCGTTGGACCCGGATGGCCAATACACAACAAAGTCGGCCTATCTGGTGCAATTTCACACTATTCATCAGAAGATGAAGCTCGTCCGATATGGAAGGCAAATGCGAACCAAAATGTCGCTTTTCGCATGGACTTTGCTACACAACAAAATTCTAACCGCAGACAACATGCTCAAGAAGGTGGCCTGCAATGCCAACTATAGTCTTTGCAACGCCACCGAATCAACATGCCATCTTTGTAAGGACCGACCTTTCACGAGACAAGTATGGGACCGGCTCTCGCAATGGGGAAATTTGCAGAGGTGGCGAATTTGAA
The DNA here is from genome assembly GCA_036346375.1 of Guadua angustifolia. Taxonomy (NCBI): domain Eukaryota; kingdom Viridiplantae; phylum Streptophyta; class Magnoliopsida; order Poales; family Poaceae; genus Guadua; species Guadua angustifolia. The sequence continues at coordinate 19,818,547 of CM070518.1, read as the reverse complement.
CTATGGAGGCTCTGTATGCGGTTGGTGGCGAAGATCATGAACTAATATGACAAAGAGAGACGGTGACAATTGGATGGTTTGCTCATTTACTTCTGGTGGAATATTTGGCAAGAAAGAAACCATCGCATTTTCCAAGGGGTAGATAGAACGCCGGAGCAGGTGGTTACAGCGATCAAGGATGCAGTGCTCACCCGTGCTTTTGCCTTCGATTTTTAGCCGGGTCTTCGGTGTGTGTGTTATGTGTTTTTGTAAGCCTAGTGGTTACAACGACGATCAAGGCTGCTGTGTTTTTTTGACTTAGTTCTCCTGGTAGTTGTTATGTGTTTTGTTTAGCTTTCGACCTTTAGCCTGATATTCGGTATTGAGTTGAGTGGTGAGTCTTTCGATTGGGGTTGATTTGTGAGGTTTTCTCCCGGTTTTCTCCCTAAAAATCTAGGAATTTTCTTTCCTTCTTAATAAACTTGCAGCATTTCTCGTGCTGCTCTTTCGAAAATAAAATAAAATTTGAGTGTTGCCTGATCACCTCTTTCTATTATACTTGATTGAGCAAACTTGAGATCTATTTTCTAGTTCCATTTGGTTGTGCCTATTGTAGCTATGGTCATGTAGTATGACACCATGTACACCATATATTCCTTGCTTTCCATCGTTTGCCAAGATTCCACTGCATACAGCCCGTGATCTGACAGCATCGGTTTTGTTCTGAGGGAGGGCGCCTTCGTGGTCAGCTAATCGAGGGGCGAAAACCTAGAGGACTCCCACGGAGGGTTTCGCCTATGAACTAGGAAGAGCAAGTGATTTTTACCTGTGTTCGAGCCCCTTGTGAGAAGGGTAATAACCTTACGCCCCGCTAAATTTCTTATGGGGTGTCTCGAACCAAGACAGAGTTCTCGAGTTACAAGCGATCCGCTAGCTTTCTAGTATTGCTTGGTCGATCGATCTAAAATCCGATCCCCTTCCCCATGCACCCGAGGGCCCTTATATAGGTCAAAGCTAACGGGTAGGTACAAGGAGGGTCATCATGCGATCTAAATACATTTAATGCTTCCTCTCGTGTTGTCCTGCTCCTCCAAATCATTAAATGCCTACGCGTGCGTTTTGCTCGGTCCGCACGGATGGGACCCTTGTGACAGTAGGTGAGAGGCGTTAGAGGAATGGGCTTGTCGCGAAACCTTGCAATCGAGCAAGCTCGCTATGGCGAGCTCGCTGCTTCGACACGCAGTGACGGCGGCGGAAGGAGCTTTCGAGGCGGCCACCGCGGCGCCACATTTGCCTTTGCGGCGGGCGAAGCGGTATGTCTCGCCAATCGCCGCCACCCGCCACGTGATCGGCGCCGGGCGAAGCGGGCGTTTTCGCCACTTGCCGCCGGGCGCTGCGTGACCGGATCGCCGCCGGGCCGTGATCGCCGCCGATCGCCAAAGCCGCCACGTGGCCGGCACGGACGAAAGTGTATTTCCGCCACCGCCGCTGGCGCCACGTGACCGACGCCGGCCGGCGGCCGTGATCGCCGCCCGTCGCCAAAGCCGCCACGCGGGCCGGGCGCCGCGGCGTAGGCGTGCCGCCACCTCGCCCGGGCGCCACGTGGACCGACGCGCCGGCGCGGTTGTGATCGCCGCCCGGCGGCTTGCGGCCACACGTGGACCGCACTTTATGCGGTGGAGAGGGTACCCTAGATAATACGCCGACAAGATTTCTGCCTGCCCTAGAGCGCAGCCTAAGACTCCTTTTAGAACCTTCCTTTAATGCACTTCAATGCTTGGTGCGCTTTGGCGAGGCCACCACTATGAGGATACGACCGCTTTGTCCCTCGCACAGTATCTGCGGTTTCCTTTGGGACCCAAACGGCGATAACTTTGTCCTTCGTGAACTGGCGTCGATGGGGTACGCATATATAGATGCATCCAGATGAGCGGTTCACGCTTCGCTTTCTTGCGCACTTAGCTTTCTTGTTCCTTCGCTTTTTCCCAAAGCTCTTCGCTTTCTTCGACTCGCCATGGTGAATCCCATCCTCGCCTCCATCGTTGACGCCACCGCCGGACGCGGATGGGAATTATCGCACGGAAGGCACCTTCCGCTACCGACCGGGATCGCCACGCCTGTGTGCCTCTGGACGAGATCGCCCCGCACACTGGCCATGATGGCGCCTTCTTCCACCCTTTTCCGAATTTTTTTCTCACCGCCCTCCACTTCTACGAATCCACCATCTTCATCTCACCCCAACTCTATCATCTTCCTCGCCATCTTCGCACACCTCTGTGAAATGTTCATGGGGTGATGCCGAACCTTCCTCTCTCCGCCATTTCTTCATTCTGCGCTTCCACCAATGACGCAAATAAATAGCGGGAGTTGCTATTTCGCCGGGGGAGGATGGCCTCCCGCTACATTCCTTCCAAAGACAGTCCAATCGAGGAGGACATGGCGCAGCGATTGGTCAGACATCCAGATGACAATGGATCGACGCCTGGTGCCGCCAAGCGCACAAGACGCCAAAATCGGAGCTCGCGGTCAAGAGACGGCAGAGCTCACGCAATGGCGTCCAGCGCCGGAGATTGCGGGGCCGGATCGAACGGAGGGTCAGTGGCCGGGACTACACGCACGGAGGATCAGCCTTCGCCGGCTGCGTTCGGCCTTCATGGCGGTACACAGCGAGCATGACCGACGCGCGACGTGGCCCAGACGTAAGCCCTTGTCTCCTTCAAGTTTTTTAAGCACATGTTTTTCCTGCGCTTCCTACCAACCGACCGCCATCTTTTTTTCCTTTCTTGCGACAGCGATGGCAACTTTGAGGAGCCAAACTCGGGGGTGGCTTGTCTTGCCGCCGATGTGCCGCTTCCCAACCGACACACCTTTTTCCGCCGGACGCCACCGCCACCGACCGAGCACGCGGAGCGCTCATGATCGTCAAAGTTGCTCCGCTAATGGACTCCACGGGCCGAAGCGTGACTCGCCGCGTCGCCGGTGATCGAGGGACGTGCTCGCCACGGCAAGACCAGTTGAGGGCAAGCGGCACTCGCCCGACACCACAAAGCTCGGACCCTAAGAGGACCCGCCACGGATCAAAGCACCGCCACCGCTGGCCCACCGAGGCGGTTTCTCCATGAACGGGGCACAGGACGCCCTACTACGATTACCTTCCGCCGCTCCCAAAGACCGCCCCGAGTTTTCACTAACCATACTTCCTCGGCCGACAATCTGTGGCGCTGATAACCTCGCCACGGAGCCTGTGCCACCGCCAAAGGTGGTCTCACACTCCGATGGTTTGCTGAGCTCGAGGGCGCCATCAAGGGCGCCCTCAAAACGCGCCAAGGGTGCCAACACCCGGCGCCACCGAGACGGCGAGGCCTCGCCAGGCGCCTCGCCGCCGCCGCCAAGAACGGCCGAAGATATTTTCGGCACCACGCCGGAGGTCTCGCCGCATCGCCATCGCCGCTGCACCAAGGCTGTCGAACTCTTCACCTGTGAACGACATGCGCGCAACACTGGCGCCGTTTTGCCGCCGCCTCGAGCACGCGGTGTCAGACGGCCCAACAAATTTTGCCTCGAGCGGCGGCGAGCGGAGCGGAGCGGAGAGGCGGCGGCGAGCTAGCGCAGAAAGGGCCAACACGACCGCAATGCAAAGAAGGGCGGAACGCCCGAGACACGGCAGAGAGGGCCGAGGCGGCCAAGACCTCGGAACTTGAATCCTTCCGCCGCGCGCAACCTTGCGATCATGTTGAAGAAGGCGTTCAAACACCAAGAGGTGCTCGAACCTTGGGGTGACGCCGAACGCGCCGGAGGACTCGGCGCTTCAATTTGCCCATGCGACCAACCAAAGCCGCGGAGGCGCTTACGAGACTCCTCGCCCTAGCCGCCGCTTCCGCCACGGAAGGGACGCCAGTCGCGATCATGGCGCGACCTATACGCTGCCGCCAAGGCCACCGCGACGCCATGGATCCCATGGCGGTGACGGCGGCGTCGAAGGAGACGCAGAGCGTGCGGCTCACGTGGAGGCGCTGCGCGTACTATTGCCGAACACGCGGGCCGATGCTACAGGTGGAGCAGCCGGCCATGGACGTCTCTACCTCTGCCGCCGGCGGCGCCGATGATGAGCTTGATTTGGCGAGGCGAGGAGTGAAGGCGCATCCTTCTTCTGCTTTCTCTTTTTTTGTCGCTTTTGTTGATGAACCCGCCCGTAAAAACCTTGGACAACTTTTGGATGAATGTTAGATGTTTAATCGTTATTCATACGCTTGCTCATTTTTGCATGCTTGAATTCACCACATTGGCTTGTTAGATTGGTCGTCATTCGACTTAGCCAAGACGCTTTTTAGAAACACCTAATTTAGGTAGCGTTTCCAAGTCCTCGCCAAGTGATTTCATGTGCTGGCGTGATCGCGAGCATAGATTATGCGGACCACATAAAATGTAAGTGAAAAATGTCCTTAATCGAACAAGGAACGCAAGACACAGCAAGGCCTTAGCGTCGAAGTTTCCGCGAGATTATCGCAGTTTCAACCTTCCTAACTTATACCGATGATCGCTAAAAATATGCTACGGCAGAACGCTGCGAAACAACAAGTTCTCTGGCGTTTTAGGCCGTAAACACTCAACGGAGACGACCACGGTGCTTCAGGAGCCAACCCGAGGCGTCGAGCCGTAGGAGAAGTGCTGGTTCTAACCGACAATCCGATGACTTGGTCTCACGGACGTTAACACTTAGCACATCTTCTCTATCATGAGGAGCCGTTGGTTTCCAACATTTGCGATAACCACGCCGCATCTTGACCTATCTCGTGATATGATCGCAAGGAAATGGCCAAAGAACGCGTATAAAGCGCTTATCTTATTTCAGATGCCGCGGATGAGCGACTTGACGCTACTGGCGAAAGACGACGGAAGGCTGGCGAAGCAATGGCATCGGGCGTAGTAGCCCCGAGCCATCGGGCGATTAGCCGAACGAAGGGCGATTGAAGAATCGGGCGCCGGGCGAAGACGACGGAAGGCTGATGAGTAGCAATGGCATCAAGGCGGCAATTTCAGCCATCGGGCGATCAGTTTTCGGCGAAGGCGACGACTGAAGAACCGGGCGCCGGCGAAAGACGACGGAAGGCTGGCGAAGCAATGGCATCAAGTGCAAATTTCGAGCCATGGGCGACCGAGCCTTCGAAGGCGGCGATTGAAGAAACCGGGCGCCGGGCGAAAGCACGACGGAAAGGGGCGAAAAGTACCATCAAGCGACTAAATAAGACGCAGGCCTTTCGAGGAAGTAAGCCAAGATCGTTATGCTTACCCTGCGCGCATGCATTTGCCATACGAGAAGGTGAGTAGGCATCTGGAGAGGTATACGCAAGGTAAACTTTTAAAACATTCTAAGCCCCAAAGATGAAGTGTCTGGCTCGCCTGTGTGGATCCTAAGTCCTTGTGAAATACCAAGAATTGATCCGTGGCGCCATGTGCTCAAGCTGGCGAAGTTTCGGGGTGGTATTAGGTCGACGGCGCATGGTGACCACTAACTGCTTCAGGAGCCAACCCGAGGTGCGCGAGCCGCGTCGAGCACCGTGACCTAGCCTCGATCCGCTGAGCTAAGTATACACAAAGCGCCGAGGATCATCATGGACTCCATAAAGGAATTAGCAACGACGGAACCAAATGACATTCATGCATATTCGCCACTCAAGGCACAATCGAAGAGGAATAATAATGGCGGCTAAAGAGTTTTTCGCAACAAATTTTATCGACGCCAACAGACGCCGACCAGCCAGAGAGGGACGACTCGAGGTCCGGCCGAGCAAACCGCTGGTACTTATAATTCCCTTAAGGGTAGAATTTCGAGCACTTCGATGTTGTAGGAGTTCGCCGCCTCCTCGCCGTCCTCGGTATGGCACCGTACGCCTGCCGAGATATCGAGACCACCTTGAAGGGCCCTCCCACCGGAGATAAATTTATGTAACCCAAGATGCGTCTCAATTCAAGAAGACCAGTCACCCACCGCCATGTTCTCTCGAGAGACCGGGTGGCGTGGTACCGCCGAGGCTTTGCGATAACAAGTGCACGAAGGCAGCTCGATCCCGCCTCCTCCAGAGGTTAACTCTTCTCGCCGGAGACCTTCTTGGTCTTCTTCATTGAAGGCGAGACGCAGCGGCGAGCCGAAAGCGACAAATGGAGGGGGGAGAATGTTCGGCGCCATACACCAAGAAGAAGGGTGTCTGCTGGTTGCACTACTGGGCGTGGTATGGCGACCACAAGACAACCGGAGTTCTTCCGTCCATCTTGCACCCCGCTTGTGGAGTCGATCAAACGCCCTTGTCTTGAGGTCTTCAAAGACTGGCAAGATTGGTGCGTTCCGCCGACCATTGCTCATGGGATGGGCCACCGGTTTAAACATACCTTGGTGCCCATTTCTTCACAGTAACTCCGTAAAGCCGCTACCGTGAATGGTGCCGTTGTCGGTGATGATGCGGTTGGCGACTCCAAAGCGTGAAAATCCCGCCAGATGAACTTAACAGGCAGGCGGCCGTGATGGTTCAAGACGCCTCGGCCGACCCACTTGGTGAACTTGTCGATGGCGACGAAGAGGTGGGTGAAGCCCTCGTGGTTCATGAACGGACCTAGGATATCAAATTTCCTGCATCGCGAACGGCCAAGAGAGCGGGATGGTTTGCAGAGTTTGGTCGGTGGGTTTGCTCGGCGAAGAACTCGACAAGCCAAGACGTCCCTCACCAACCGCAAGCGCCCCGGAGGGCGGTAGGCCAATAAAATCTCGACGAACGCCTTGCCGACCGAGTCCGGCGGACATATGGCTCCCGCGACACGCCCATGGATATCGAGAGCGGTCGCTCCCTCTTCCCGAGTGATGCACTTCAAGAGAACTCCGCTTCGCTCTGGCGATATAGGTCCCCACCTACCGAGTATAGCACTTGGCCTTTCGTGCAATCTTCTCACCGAGGCATCATCGTCGGGATCACTTGGTCACGCAGAAGGCCAGATAGGATCCATCCATCGATCTCCCGCCCAAGGGTGGCGACCACTTTGCTCGCCGGCACTACCGGGCGAAGCTTCGGTGTCGCTTTGCAAAGATCGCCGCCTTCCCTTCCCGGACCGGGGGCCGAGGCGGCACGCCGCCTTCCTCCCTCGAATTGAGGCGCGACAGTATCGCTTTCCCCACCGAGCCGGAGGTCGCGACAACTTGCCGTTGTCCCCACCGAACAATGGTCGCGACGGCGACACCATCATCCCCACCGGAATCGTGGTTGCAATGGACGGCCGCGATAGTCTTTCTTCAAGACCCCGACCGAATCGAGCCCTTGAGGATGCTACCGACAACCGTCTGCAAGGTGGTTGTCGCGTCGAGGATATGAACATACCCAGCACCTTCAAAATGACGCTCCATTCTTCTGACCTCCGCCAGTACGCCGCCATGGTGGGTCTTGAACATTGGGACTCTTTCCGTGCTTGATTAATGACTAGCGTGGAGTCTCCTTGACTTGAGACGCTTAATGCCCAAAACCGCGATCGCGCACTCACGCCAAGAGACCTTCATACTCGGCAATATTGTTGGTGGCCTTGAATTCGAGGGTGACCACGCATCGGAGGGTGTCACCGGCCGGGAGACCAGACAACTCCACTTCGCGCTTTCCAAACTGAAGACCCATCAAAGAATAACGCCCGTGGGGAAGGCACGGCGCTTCACCTTCAGAGGGCGCTACTGTTGTATATTTGCAAGAACTCCTCCGGGTTGGTGGTGCCGCGTACTTCTCCATGGATGCCGGGCGAATTGCTGTGCCACACCACGGGCGCAAACCGACGAGAGAAAGCTCGCACCCGACGCCAGAGGAACCTACCGCCGCCAGAGCCCGGCCCGAGACCGCCGGAGCGCTGCCTGGGTTCCTGTTGAATCGGAGGAGTGATCCTCCTCCTGGTCCGGAATGAGAGCCTTGAAACTCTCACCGTCGGAGACTATTTGCTTCCTGTGGCGGCCCGGTCGGGCAGTGCAAGACAAGCGATCATGGCGGTCATCGCCACGCCGGCTTTCATCCAGTGCGACCTAAGGTCCCTATGGTTCACTGCAGAATCGGGACGGCCACGCGCCTTCGCCGGCCCGGCCCGCTGGCCGCGACCACCTCTGCCGGGCGGCCGGATGCTCTGGTGCGCTCAGATGCACCACAGCACCATCGCACTAACGGTCACCGCCTGGGGGGCCTACTCAAGCCGGGCCGATCCACGAGACCGGCGATGTTCGGGCCACGGAGTGGCCGGAGAGTCTCTCGCAAGTTCCACCGTGAGGGTGGTCCAAGAGGAGACGACAAAGATGTAGGTTTTGAGCCGGTGGCCGCCCATGGCAAGCCGGCGCCGCACAGAGGCCCCGCCGGATCCGCAGAGCAGGGCCACCTGCTGGGCGGGTCGAGGTGATCCTCCGACGGCGAGATCGCCGAGGCGCCTCAACACCGCCACCCCGCTGATCTTGGCGATGAGAGCCCACCATCTCCAGATGCGCGAACTTACTATCGAAAGGAAGAACACCGGAACTCACCGGAGTTGGCGGAAAAGCCAACCACTAGCCCCTACTCCGGCGCCTTTGTCGTATTCCACTGATAGGCCCGTGATCTACAGACCGGGTTTGGTTCAAGGAGGCGTCTTCGGGCGGGCTAATCGAGCGGCGAAAACCCTAGAGGACTCCCACGCGAGGGTTTCCTGCCTATGAACTAGGAAGAACAAGTGATTTTTACCTGTGTTCAGCCCCTCCAGAAGGGTAATAACCTTACGCCCCGCTAAATTTCTTATGGGGTGTCTCGAACCAAGTCTGAGTTCTCGAGTTACAAGCGATCCGCTTAGCTTTCTCTAGTATTGCTTGGTCGACCGATCTAAAATCCGATCCCCTTCCCCATGCACCGAGGGCCCTTATATAGGTCAAAGCTAACGGGTAGGTACAAGGAGGGTCATCATGCCGATCTAAATACATTTAATGCTTCTTCTCGTGTTGTCCTGCTCCTCCAAATTTCATTAAATGCCTACGCGGTTTTTGCTCGATCCGTCACGGATGGGACCCCTTTGTGACAGGTAGGTAAAAGGCGTCGAGAGAATGGGCTTGTCGCGAAACCTCAGAATCGATAAGCTCTATGGCAGCTCGCTGTTCGACACGGCCAAGGACCGAGGCGGTTACCGTCGCCACTTTTGTTTGCGGGGCGAAGGGCGCTCGCTTCCGCCACCCGCCACGTGCCTGGGCGCCGCGAAGCGGGCGTCTCGCCACTGCTGCCGGGCGCTGCGGATCGCCTCGCCGGCGGGTTGCGGACGCCGCCCGACGCCAAAGCCGCCACGCGGCTGGGCGCCGGGCGAGCAGCGGCGTCGCCTCCCACGCCGCCGGGCGCCACGTGGGCCGACGCTGCCGGGCGGGCCGTGATCGCCGCCCGATCGCCAAAGCCGCCACGGCCGGGCGCCGGGCGAGCAGGCGCGCTTCGCCCACTCGCCGCCGGGCGCCACGTGGACCGACGCCGCCGGCCGGGCGTGATCGCCGCCTGGCGGCCCGGCCACCACGTGGACCGCACTTTATGCGGTGGAGGGTACCCTAGCGTATAATACGCGACACATGCCAACTTCAAACATACAGTTAGTTGAACAGCAGCATCAAAATAGCTGAAGAATTATACAAGGACGTTAACATTCGCTGTCACAATTACCTATGAACTCTTTTGACCCATTACTATTCCTGACTTCCTTCTCATGTATTGAACTCCTCAAAAACATAAGCACTAGTTCACGTGATGACAAATGACTTCAAATTTATACAAGTGTTGTAGGAGAAATTAACCTTTTACTCAATCTTAGGTTATCCTATCATTGTTGCTAGTCATCTCCATGCATCTCTTGTTACATAGCTGCTGTCCTGCCAAATACTGGATTGTTAATAGGTCACTGATTGGATTCTATTGTATGTATGCTCATCCAATGGTAGAATTATTAGCTGCTATTGAGCCTTGATAGGGCATTCCTTCCTAAATTTGCAATTCACCTTCTTTGTGAATCAAAGGGCTACTATGTTGTGAAGTTGGCAACTACATTTTGTAGAATGAGTTTATTCTGGACGGAGCTCGAGTCATGGACATCGATACATCCAGCCAAATTATATTAACTCATGGAAGGGCCGAAGGGCACCTGGAATTGGTACTGAGCATGTCCTTAGTCCTTACAAAGGTACACGTTCTAGACTAGATGCTTTGCCTAATGAGTTCGGGTGAGTTATGCTTGTCACCAAAAATTTTAGTTGTTTATTCACATTATGTATCCTAACTCTTAATTTCAGCAGATCAACATGTTTGCTAGACAGGTAATGCAGAAAATCCACCTTCCTCCCAATACTAAAGCTATTAAGGATATCGGTGTACTGCCTGGGGGTCATGTTGTTTTTACATCACTAGGCAGGAAATTGTCGCTTTTCATGTTTATCTGGAACATGTGCGATTTCTGTTTCTCGCTATTTTGTTTTAGTAATGTTTCATCTGACTTTTGAATTTTCTGCTTATGTTTTATATCCCAACATGACAACCAACAATGCCATCCTTCAGTGTGACCTATGGGTGATTCTTTGACCTTGCAATTTCACAAATTTTGCCACTAATTTTATGCTCTCCATATGTTGATTCAAAGAGTGCTCACCGAAAAATTGTTCCTTTGCATATATTTTGTGGTTAATGCCATCCCACATTTGATTCATGAAAGCATATTTTTGATACTATAGATTTTTCCCTTGAAGATGTGGGTGTCCATAAGGTTCTCCATTTCTATTTGGTTATTGCCGTAGCTCTAGCTCTTGGATATTGTATATGCAGCATGGTTCATCACAGCATACATTTTATCCCACTAAACCACTAAGCATGCAACCTTTATAATCAGAAGATTTTACACTGAGCGATACTTGTTTTTGACAGAGATGCGTATAAGGTTTTTTTTTTTTTTGCCTTGATTTAAAGCTGTTGAATGCATAATTTTGAATTGATAATTTAGGTGAATTACTGAAATAGTTTATCCTGGCTTGTTAATCTCCTGTATTTCAATACCTTGCAGGCTCCTGGCTGGTCTTGTCCAGGGGATCCAACTAGTTCATATCACATTTATGCTGGATGGCATGTTTGACTTTGCGATATCTCTTGTGATTCCTCCTTAACCTTTTTGTGCTCTTTGAAAGATTGACAGGAACTCTCTATTGAATTTTACAGAATGGCATGCTTTTGGTCTTTGATATTCGTCAAACTGCAGCACCCTTGCATTCTATGATGGGATTATCAACACACCCAGTTCATACAATCCACTCTGTTGTAGACGACCGTGGTTCCAAAAATGTCCTTTCTACTTCTTCCATAGGACCCTGCATTTGGGATGTAGATGGCAGCAAAAATAGGTGTATAGCAGTTTGAAATGTTACTACACAGTTCTTAGTTCTTACCGATTTGCTTTTTTTTTTATAAAGGAAGATTTTTATTAATTTCAAAAACATTACATCGAGATGACATAAGTTCTTGAAAAATACTTGTGCCTCTGGAGTGGGGAATAACCTTTTGGCACATACCGTGCAAGTAGCTAACAAGAATAATTTCAAAACACACACAATCTAGTGACCAGCAATCCGAAGACTAGACCGCCACCCATGTGCCCGGGAATAGAAGTCCTTGGCTACCCGCACCAAACAATGAGCAGCCTCCGCCAAAGTAGTTCGCATCTCCACCTTGTGCAACACAGCCCACGTACGCAGCCAGTGGGTAATAGCAAAAATAACCTGCAAAGGAGAAGAAATTGTTTTCTTTTGAAACACTCTATCATTCCTGTGTAGCTATATAGAAATGTAGAGCTTGGTTCTATGTGGTATTTGGAAATGTAGAGCTTGGTTCTTTGTGGTTCACATTTCTGTTTTTTTTTTTCAAGGCCAAATTTGGTGACCGGAATGGCCATCAAGCGATCTCATGGTGGCTTCCTTCCGGCCGAAAGTTGAGTTGTCGGATGATGGCACCACATCTCAAGTCAAGTGGTTATATCACAATCACCGACACCCGCTGGTTCAGGAAAGCTAGGGCGCCATGCCCTCACGAGGAGGACAAGCAACGCGTCCTTCCGCCGAAGACCGGATCTGCAATGGTAATGTAATGTAAGCCAATAGCGAATGTCGAGATCCGCAATCATACCCTGTGGAGGCAATCAGCAGCACCCCTTCGCCTACGGTGACGAGTCGTTGCGTGGTGGAGTCCGGACTTGGCGGCCGCCTTCATTTCAGACGTTTGCTGATCTCAAGCCCCACCGGCAACCAATCCTTGATTTGAGGTTTGCTCAGAGTTCAACAGGGAAAAGTTGCTGGCAGAGTTTAACAGGGAAAAGTTGCTGGTTTTCAAGATTAGGTAGCACATCAGAGACAGCAGTTAACTTCGTTCTTTTCGTTTGTCTCTGGTAGCGGTAGCCGGGAACTTCGTTCTTTTTGTTTGTTTCTGGTAGCTGGGCCTGTGTTAACAAGTTAAAACTCAGCTTGGGTGACAGATAAGGCAGAATGGCAGTTGTCCATCCAAAGTTGAAAGAAACACATATAACTCATGTTCATGCAAGCAGTCGAGTGAATCAATTACACCTCGAATACGCCGTGCGTGCGTATTAATCCTTGTAGACACATCCAAATGGAGAGCAAGAGTTCGATGACCTTCCTTACACACGCCTCAGCTACCACAGCATTGTAGCAGGGCGGCATGCGGTTGAAAGCTCACACACCGACACATACTCGAAATGGAGTAACGAGCAATCTGTACTGTGTAGGTGCTTCAGCTAGCACTCGGGGTAGAAGGTGTGGTCCCTGGAGAAATCCTGGCAGTAGTAGTAGACCATGGAGTTGCGCTGCGCCCAGCGCATGGCGCCTTCCTGCTGCGGGCTGAGCGCCGAGCCCGACGGCGACGCCGGCACGGGGCGGCACGGCGCGGCGTCGGCCGTGGCGCAGCCGCCGGTCTTGAAGTCGGTGAACCGCGACACGAACGGCTGGTACCGGTAGTCCGCCCGGTAGCGGCCGCCGTCGGTGGCCCAGTCGGAGGCGTCCCAGATGGAGCCGTACGCCCACATCTCCCGCTCCGGGAACGTCCCCTCCACCTTCTTCTCGTACCGCCGGATCGGCACGTCATCCACCAGGAATCTGCGAGACAGAACTGAGCCCTTCGATGCGGTAGAGCAGAGAGGGAGAGAGAGGAGAGTTCAGCTGACAAAGCAGGCATAAGGCATTACACACCGCTCCCGGCCGTTGGCGGAATAGCAACCTGCGGGCGAGCCTTGCGGCGACGACTCGGAGATGTCGGCGTCGGCCGGCGAGGTTAGCGATGATTTTCCTCCATTAATCTCCGAGGTGCGTCCACGCCTTCTCTCGGCGACACCTGGTAAGTTTCCGGAAGACCGTCCGAGTCGTTGCGCTTCGACTGAAGGGCAGCCATGGACGGAATTTTCTGCCGTTCCCGTTGCGAGAGAAGGGCATTTCCGGGAAGTTGCCGGACTGGGGTCCAGCGTCTCTCGGTTGGCTGGTGAGGTCCCAGCGGCAGAGAAGGATGGCGAAGAGGAGGTGGTAGATTTTTTTGGCCAACTCTGGATCGTTCCTGGTGAGTCGGTTTCTCGGGCTAGGGTTCCAGCGGCGCGTGGTGCGCTCGTTTGGATCCGTCGAGACCTCATATCTTCTGGAAAATTTGTGGTTTCCGATTGTTTTCCTGCTGATTTTCGAGTCCACCCACCTTCCAACATTCGTTCGCTGAGTTTTTCGAAGGACTTCTGTGGAAAAGGGAAAGGGAATCCCTCCTTTGCTACGGTGGTGAAGATGGCTGATGGTCGGAATCAGTGGGGGAGAGGGGGAGCACGAGGGGGTTACGGCCGTGGTTGGCGCCCTCCTCCTCCATTTGGGGGTCCGCGGAATCAGCGTGGCAGAAGGCCTCCTCACCAGTGGTTTCCTTCGCCTCCAGCTCCGGTGTTCACTCCGCCTCTTGATCGGCGTTAATCTCGAGTTCTTCTGGTAATCCTCTCAACAACCCTCTGTTAATCCAACTTATCGGGAAAAATGAACAAAATGAGTCGTGGATGTCGAGCCTCAAGATGCTAAAACCATTTGTTATAATTGTGGGGAACCGGCATTTGGTTGGTAATCAGTAAAAACCTAAGCTCTGTTTCATCTGTGAGGAACCCGGACATCATGTGGATTTCGCCGCAGGCGTAAATGATTTCATCAACTCGCTAAGTACCTAGGGAGTGCTATTGGTTTGGGTTTTTTCATCCGAAGTGCCTCGATTCTAGTAGGAGTGCAACTTTTCGTTTTAACAATTGTGGGATTATGACTATCGATCGTGAGAGATATCTTTAATGAAGTTAGAGAAAAATCTAGCGACATTTTTGATGTGCATCGCCATGGCAAAGTTAGGCAACCGGATGATTTTGGTTTGCCTTGTTCGCTTTCCTCCTCAAAAGAAGGTCACCGATCTAGCTTTACTTCCTAGTTTCAATTTAAATAAACCTCGTGTAACAGTGTATGTGGAAGCTTGGAAGGGGATCTGGATAGTTTTGAAGAATTGCAAGAAGTTTGGGTTCAAGTGAAGGGTATACCCCAAAATGGTGTAATTGGAGAGTTTTTGTGCAAATAGCTTCTTGTTTTGGGATCCTTTTGAATGTTGATCGGATCGGGATGTTTAAGAGCTTTTATGAAATGGTAAGATTACAGATTGCTTGGTAGGATCCTCAAAATCCTCAAAGAAAGAATGATGGGTGCTGAAAAAATTTTGTTTGTGATTAATCTCCAAGTGGAAAAACTGGATGTCTTAGATTCAATAAATAAGGATGATCAAGATGATGATAACAATGATGATTTAGATGACTTGGATGAAGAGGATAAAAAAGTAGGGAGGAAGGAACTAATATGGATACTTGATCCGGGTAATAATTCCAATCGAAGGTTACCCAGTTCTTCTATTAAACAAACTCCTAAGTCGATGGTATGGGTTCGGTTGGTGGTAAGGGTAAAGAAGTCACTGGTTTATATGAATATTCTCCGTGTCCTTCGATTGTCAAGAAAAGTGAATGAGTTTTCTAGTGGTTTGGGGAAGAAATCCGGTTACAACTCTTTCAGATAATGCCAAAAAGGCTTTACAAAGTGTGAAGATGTAGAGGTCGAAAAATGTTTTAGGTCGCTTTCGAGAGCTAGATATGGTGGATTCTCGATGAAGACTTTGTTGATCCGGTGGAATTATACTCGATTCCCAAGGTCCGATGAATGAAGTTGGTGATGACTGCCGCAAGTTACCCAAAGAAGATTCCCTTATAGATCAACATGTGTTCTCAGAGTGACCAAGCTTATAACAAGATGGGTGACAATGTAGAGGTTATTGGTGGAGTGTCTGTAGATGATAATCAACATGGTGAAATGGTGTCCGAGCTACACGGATAATGCCCAAGAAGAGACAAATGAAATGGGGTCCTGTGCCATGCAAAAGAAGGAGCAAACTACCGGAAGATCAAGGTCAATCTATCCCGAAAAAGCCCAAAAGTTGCAAGAACAGAGGAATCGGAGGGTCGCCCCAAGCCTAGGGGTTTATCGTAAAAGTTCCTTTGATTCTTTTACTTTTCATGATCTAAATTCTTTAGCTAATAAAGTTGGAGTTGTATTGGGTGGTTCGATATAGAAGTCAAAGATAATATTGCTATTTGTAAGGAAATGGATGCTATGCGATTGCTAAGTTTGGTGATAAAATCTCAGAGGAGATATTTCGATAGTAATGGTGTGTCTTCAACCGATGTTGATAAAAAGAGTTTGTTGAATGGTAATTTTCAAACTTCGTTAATGATCCTCTGAAGGAGGTTTGTGAGGAAGTTTCAGATTCGAATGATGGATATCTGTTGGTAAAAGTAGACTCGGCAAGCACCTCGGGAAGAAGAAAAAGTGATGAAAGGTATTTTTGGAATGTTAGGGGTTTGGGACACCTGGTAAAACTCAAGCGTCTGGTGGATATTATTAGAGATCATAATGTAGATTTTGTTGGTTTCAAGAAACTAAAAGAGAGACTTTTAGTAGTTCCTTTCTTAGTACTATTAGTGGTTCTAAAAGTTTTGAGTGGCACTGCTTCCATCCAAGTCCACCGCAGTGGTATCTTGGTTGGATTAAACTCGATGTTTTGGAAGTCCTCCAGATTAGTACGAAAAAATTTTTGATTCAATGTTTGGTGAAGAATAAGAAGGATGATTTTGTGTGGAGGCTTATTACTGTTTATGGGTCTCCGTATGAAGAGGGGAAGCAAGATTTTATTTCGGAACTCCATGAGATTTTTGTAGATGATAATCATACCCCTGTCCTTATAGGGGGGGACTTTAATTTGGTTCGATTTCAAACGGATAAGAATAATGGTAAAGTTGATCACAAGTGGTGTGATAAATTTAATGACTGGATTAATTTGTGGGGGATTATGGAGCTGCATTTGACTGGTAGACACTTTACCTGGGCTAATAACCAACACAATTTAGTCATGTCAAGAATTGACGTGTGTTTTGTAGTACTTCTTTTGAGAAAAGATTCCGTTTACAATTGTCTCGCCTCTTGCTCGTATAGGTAGTGATCATACTCCAATCTTATGGGATTCTAAAGAAAGTGGGTGTCATGTTAAGTATGGTTATAAATTTGAAAATGGTGGCTCCTCCATGAGGACTTTATTCACATCGTGAGAAAAGCATGGAATATTCCTAGAAAGGAGAATGCTATTGAAAATTGGCGTAATAAAGTTCGTAATTTCAGAAAAGTTACTAAAGGTTGAGCTTAAATGTTTTTGCTGAAATCAAAAAGAAGAAAAATGATCTGTTGAATGAGTTTGATGTTATTGATATTCTTTCGTAATCTCGCTCCTTACTATCGAAGAGGAACAAAGGTTGTTTTATGTTAAGCGGGAGTTGGAGAAAATCGGGAGGTTGAAGAAACTAAAGCTAGACAATGGGCTAGGGAAAAACATGTGAAAGAAGGTGATCGAAATACTAGATATTTTCATGTTGCTAGTCAAAGGAGACGGAAAAATTTTATTTCGTTTTGATGGCCCAAATGGGCCGATTCACAATACTAGTGATATGCTTAACATTGCTTGCGACTATTATAAAAGGTTGTTTGGTTTTGAAGCTAAACCTAATATCAATCTTGATGAGAATTTTTTAGTAATAGTGAAAAGATTGATATGGAGGATAATAGGGTTTTAAAGCTCCATTTTCAAGCAAGAGATTAAAAAAGCTGCTTTTTGGGTCGATTCGGATGGTGCTCCCGGGTCCCGATGGTATCCCTTTTATGTTCTATCAAAAATTCTGGGACGTTGTTAAGGATGATTTGCTGGCTTTGTTTAAAAGTTTAGATAAGTGTGAGCTAGACATTTCTAGGCTTAACTTTGCTATGATTTCTCTTATCCCTAAAGAGAATAATGCTAGACATATTAAACAATTCAGACCTATTAGCCTCCTGAATTGCAGTTATAAAATTATTACCAAAGCTCTGACTAATAGGATTGGCTCCATCTGTGATCGAATTATTTTGCATAATCAGACTGCATTTATTAAAAATAGATATATCTTGGAAAGCGTGGTTACTGCTCATGAGGTGATTCATAAGATTCATCGGGAAAAGAAAAAAGGTTTGGTCCTTAAATTGGATTATGAGAAAGCGTATGATATGGTTAATTGGAGCTTTTACTTGATATTTTAGAAAAAGGGTTTTGGACCCAAGTGGCGATGTGGATTCATTCTATTTTGAATAATGGCTCGTGGGGTGAAAGTTAATAATGTTGAAAGCAATTTCTTTCATTCGGAAAAGGTTTGAGGCAGGTGACCCTTTATCCCCTATTCTTTTCAATTTGGTAGTCGATGTTTTTCTAGAATGCTTCATAGAGTCACGCCAATGGGGTGATTGAAGGGTTATGTGAGGATTTCATCCCGGGGTATTTTAAGTTTACAAGATCTGTCGACGACACTATTCTTTTCTTGAAAACCATGTGAATTTTGCTTTGCATCTTAAATGGATCCTAATTTGTTTTGAGCAAATGTCTGGCATGAGGATTAATTTTCATAAAAGTGAGCTGATTCCCATTGGTTGTGACAAGTATGAGATTAATAAGTTTGCTGGTATATTTTGTTGTAAGGTAGGTTCTTTTCCCATTAAGTACCTGGGTATCCCTCTTCATTATGACAAAATTAAGAGAGAGATTTTCAACCTCCGTTGACAAAATGTCAAAAGAATTGCAGTGTTGGAGAGGCAAGCTTTTGTCTCATAGCTGTCGCTTGGTGCTTATTAAATCTTGCTTAGCTAGTATTCCCATCTATCTACTTTCCTTTTTAAATTTCCTAAGTGGGCTTTAGATCTCATTAATTCTCGCATGGCTAATTGTCTCTGGGACGACTATGAGGGTCATAATAAACTTCATCTCACTAACTGGCACTTGGTTTGTATGAAGAAAGATTATGGGGGGCTTGGCATTCCCAATATTAGAGAGCTAAACATGTGCCTTCTTGCTTCTTGGATTAGAAGATTCTATAATGATGATAATAAAATGTGGATTGATTTGATTAAATTTAAATATCAAACTGTAAGACCTAACGTTTTCCTTTCGATGCCTAATAATGCTTCAGTTTTTTGGAAAGGGGTCGTTTGGGCTATGCAGGCTACAAAATTTGGTTACAGATGGTTTATTGGGAATGGCACTAAAGTTAGGTTTTGGGAGGACATTTGGTTTGGGAATTCTTGTTTGGCTGTCCAATTCTGGGATCTTTATATGCTTGTTAATGAAAAAGGCTTTACGGTCGCTGAAATTTGGGATGGCTCGAATATTAAGTGCACATTTAGGAGAACTTTTTGCGATACTCTGTTAATTAGATGGTTTGAACTAGTGGAAGTATCTAAGACCATTAGACTTACTGATGAGAACGATGCTCTGGTTTGGCAATATAATAGTAACGGGATATATTCGGTTAAATCTCTCAGATGCTATTCTTAATTTCAGAGGTGTGGTTCCGATGTTCATTCCGCGGTTTGGAAGCTGTTTGTCCCTCCTAAGCTTCATTTCTTTCTCTCGCTTATCTCTCATAATAAAATCATGACGAAAGATAACCTGTTGAAGAGAGGTATAGATAAAGGTTCTGGCAGTATCTTTTGTGATGACTCGAATCTGTTGTCCATCTATTTTTTGATTGTGTGGTTGCTAGAAATATTTGGGATTTGATTGGTAATTCGCTTAATCTGTTCATTGGTTACAATTATGAGTCGGTTGCTCGCTTTCGGATTAGTAATGATAAAACGCCGCTTTAAACACAATCTGTGCTGCTGCTATGTGGAGTATTTGGAACACTCGGAATGACTTGATTTTTCGTTGTCAGTATTGGTCAAGTGTCAAAACAGTTTGGAGGAAACTGCTCACTGCTCTAAAGGACTGGAGGCCGGTCTACAAGGAGAATATGAGGCCCAGGATGGATCAGTTTTGCGAGGAGTTGGCGAGAAGGCTTCGGGCGCCGCTTCCTGTGACGTCTGGAATATCTTCTCAAATGAGCACATCCAGTGATGGGAGTCCAGATGTTCTGACGATCTGGAAACCAGGAAGCGTCGGTTAATGGTTGCTGGAAAGAAGTTCTTTACATGGTCTCAACAAAAAACACAAGAGGATGCTGGAGATGAAAATGTGTGCTGGGAAGAATCCCTCACTGGACGTTTTTCTTTTACTTGTTTGTCCTGTTATTTCTGGGTAGTGTGCGTTATACTTAAAGTTTTGTGCTGGTGTGGTTATTTGAAGGTAAGCTCTGAGATGCATGCTGTGTTCTAGCTTTGGCTGTAAGGTTGGTTGGCTTATGAGTTTCCTGAGCTTTGCTGTAAGTACTCAGGAGAGTAAAAGGTTTTTTTGTGTTTAGCTCATTTGGATGAGGCTGGTTTTGGTTTTCAAAAAGGATGTATGGTTGTTAACTGCTCAAGTTTCAAGAATGAAACCGGGCATCTTGTTGATGTCCTATTGATCTAAAAAATCTGCAGATACATGTCGCCAGCTCGTGATTAACTCCGTCTGCTGTCGCTGACGCGGCACCGATTTGCTCCGTTGGACTACATATTAACATGATTGAACCCTTTGGAAACATTAGGCCATGTTTGGTTATTACTTAAGTCCACAAGATGTCGTTCTGGTGTTTGTTTGTCTGACCCACTCTAAAGTGTACTAAAATTTATATTGAGCTAGTATAAAAAGTAAATAAGAGTTACCAAAAGTTTCCCGAGAATTGTGACATCACGATGGGACGGTGATTGGGCAGTTCTGACCCGCACACGTGGATCCATCCATAGAAGAAATTTCCCCTTATATGCAACTACGCACGTATTTGGATTAGTGGTGCAAGCTACAGAGTTTGCACTTACAGGATTTGGTCTGGGTTCCAGAGGATGGCGTAGTGGTGGAAGCCGGAGGCGGGGTCGAACCAGAGGTGGAACCTCATCTCCCGGCCGACGATGGTGCCGTCGCCGCTGCCCCGCACGTAGACGTTGGTCTGCAGCGTGTACGGCTCCCCCGGCACCGTCCCCAACAGCTCCATGTCGATCTCGTCGTGGTGGCCCGGGTACCGCTCATTGTTCGACAGCTGCACGCACGCATGTGAACGACAATATTCATGCGCAGATCATTCACAGCAATGCATGCAAGATACATATATGTTGCCACTTCTGCACACATGCTGCATCGCACTTGCAGAATTCAGCAGCTAGCTATAGCATGCATTAATCGGAGATGCTACTATACCCACGTACATAGAAGGCCGTGTTGACGCCGGCGGTGTAGCCCGGCTGCACCTTGATCGACGCGCCGAAGTAGCCGTTCCGGTACGACCGCGTCGACTTGAACCCGCTTCCTGCAAGAGCGAAGAATCAACCATTAATTTTTTTCTGGGACCTGATCGCGGCGGTGCAGTTACAGTCTTGCAGATTGATGCGATGCACAATGGAGGCCAAATCGATCGATCAGATGATCACCTGAGCTACGGTCCATCAACAGGGTCAGGGACTTCTGGTCCTGCGAGAGAGTCTGGTGCTGCGGGCCCCACAGGGTGCTGTAGCCCTCGGAGAAGGCCAGCGAGCTGAACATTTCGCTGGGGTAGTAGCCAGGGGATGGCTGAGCACTGCAGGAATGCAGCATCAGAGGGAGCAGAAGAACGCATGCAAGGAGAAGGGCTGCTTGACAGAGATGATCATCAGGCTTGGCCATGTTATCAGTGGCTCTGGCTCAGTGCTAGGTGACAATGCTAGCTGTGTGTGAGTGACAGATTTCACATCTGCAAGAGGGTTACTTATAGGAGAAATCAGTACTTCAGTGGTACTGTGCATGCAGGCCAGGGCCCCTAGCCACCAAGTGATGGCATAGTTGATGGAAGGAAGTTTAATTGTGTTAGGTTGAGACAAAATTTTGATCTTCGGCGCCTAGCTAGGGGTGATCTAGTTGCATAAAGAGTGAGCAGTATCCAATTGGCCCCCCAAAGTGAAGAAGGTATATGTGGTGAGGCACAAAGAATTGGAGATTGACACCCTCACACACGAAATGCAATTCTCATCGTGAGACAAAAGTAGCATGCAAGCTCCGTATTTCACGGTTTTATTCTTCCCAGTGGTAACTAAGTTTTGCAACCTAACTTTCGGTTACCACCCACCAGCTGCAAAGAATAGATTAAAGCTTGGTATCATTATCCTTAAATTGTACTAGTGAGTAGTAACTTTTACCATGAATTCTTGCTTTTGCATGATTCAAGAGAAAGTTCCTTCCTGCATCGCTCAGGTTTGGTATTTTGGCCCCAGTCGGGATGAACTAGACAAAAGGCAGCCAGCACGTACACAATCTTTGTCCAGAAACTCAGCTCCATCCTCATTATCAATTAAATCGTCCACAATGCTAGCTGGACTGTTGAAAGTCCACAATGCTAGCTGGACTGTTGACAGACTAATTAAGCAAAAAAACAGTTATGCAGCTAAGCTAAGCCCACATCGTTTAATCAACTGGAGAATCGGTAAGCCTACCAGTAGCATGGAGAAATAAATTTACACAGGAAACGGTCGATTTGTACCAATTAAATCGTCGGAAATTTTGTCGCTTGCACTAATTCATTTCTGTCAGAGATTATATTATAGAGGTAGTAGTATTGCATTACGTATTGAATTGTATGCACCAACCAGTTCATCCAAAAACTTAAACTGATAAAGAAAGGTGGACAATTCACTAATACTTCAACATTACGTGTATAAAGTCAAGTAAAAAAAAAGCTCGAGAAAAACACACTCTTGAAGCTGGACTGTTGAAGCATGCATCTGCATGGTTGCTCGTTGGCACATCGTCTTCATCGTCACATGCTGCACAGGAGGGTCAATCATTAGATTCAGAATTCTCAGATATGATCGATTAAAGAGTGCATTGCACATATTTTTGTCTTCTGAACTCTGAAGGTGATTGATCAGCTTTGTGACTGCTCCAACTTTCGTTTTACGCCTTATCCATATATGTACTGATCAACAAGAAGACAGTAAATAATAAAATCATATACAAGGACGGGCGCAACACACATTAGGACCTTTGGAGTACGGAAATACGCTGGCCTACTAAACGCGTACGTACGTATGTATGTGCCTACTTTTTTTATTTTTTCGTTCGAGACATCAGCTCGGACGGGAAAAGGTCAGCTTTCAGGAATGTGTAAAGCCTAAAAACACGGCAAAAGAAATCAGGTTAAGAGAATTTAGCTTCCTGTAGAAACATCACTGTGGCGATTGCATGCGTGCAACATTCCAAACGATATCGGATGCGCTTTTGAAACAACTAAACCTTTCGAAATTGCAGTGTTCCCTTGTTTTCACTGTTCACATGATCGAGGTACTTGGATGGAGCAGCTGCACACACTTATCCTTGACATGAGTAAAAAGTTACACACAGTCTTGAACTAGTGACTAGATCAAAACAGGTGTGAACCGATATCAGCGCAATCTCATTTAGTTTTGCAACTTACTAGAGTTAGTTCAAAATCCACATTTCTAGTCAAATCAAATCTGTTATGACTGTCCAATTCGAAAAAGCTAGTGTAACCGTGTGAAATAATTAGGTAGATAAGCTATCGATCTATTCATGCTTGAGCCCATACCATGTACAGCGGAACATCCCCCTTTGCCCTCACTTGCCGACACAACAATGAACATTAACGAGAACCATAGGCGGTTTGGGAAGAAATGTGTAAATATCACCTTGAAATCCTAAACGACATTTTTAAAAAGAACGCTTTCCAACGGGGCTAAAACAACACTTATTTTAGAACGGAGGGAGTACAAGATTAACAGCATGCAAAGCATCAGTATCAAGCAGCGCTTTCTTCGTGAAACAAAGCACCAAGACACAGCAAAAGTACTGGATCTCATGCGTTGGGAAGCATTTCTCCAAGCAATAATTTCACATATCTCCTAGAGCAATGTCATTTTCCAGAGATGTCTTTACCGTGAGGAACTAATACAAAGGTTGGTCTGAGAATTGAGAGGTCTATCAGGGGTAATATGTGTAAGATATGTAATCATAAAATGAAAAAAAAAATCCCATCTTAATCATAGACCAAATATTCCACATGCTTATCTGATTCTCAGTCAAGGCAGAGGAGGTAGTGAAAACTAGCCAAAAATCAGAACCCTCAAATTTAGCACTGGGCTCGGTGTTTTGCCTAATTTCCTCCTTCCATCCCCATCCCCATCAACCATCTTGTTTCCTTAGCTGATTAGCTCTCTAATTACAGTACTAGAACAAGGCCTCTCTATCATGGCATGCAAATACAAGCCAAATTCTTCAATTTAGTGAAATGGACGTGATAGAATGAATTATTGTGGGAGGAGGAAGATTTTTTTTTGTTGCGCTTTAGCTAAATAAGTTGAACTGATTTGTAATTAGTTTGGAACTAATTTGGAGGAATTCAGCGGCAAATTATCCAATAGGAGCAGCTCACACTAGATGTGAGATCATATTCTCCTAATGTACTCCATGATGGTTTGCAATCCTGATTCCTAAATGTTCTTGCCTGGGTGTTTGGATAATCTTAAGTAATTTTTTTTTAAAATCTGATAATGTGAAAGAAAAAATTTGCCATAATGTGAAAGTTTGCCATAATGTGAAAGGAAAAAGAGAGTTTTACAAATATCGTTGATGTGTTACAAACTTACAATGCAATGTGTTGTAGTTGACATGCTTGCGCGATCGTCGCTGCACTGCATTGATGCATTACTGTAGAAACAACAAAGCATTTCGTCGAACACAGGGGATGCGTTTACGTCTGAATCCTAATGCCATGGGCCATGGCATGGCGGCGTGACGTGAAGGATCAACCGCCGCGGGTGTACAGCGACCTCAGGGTGCCGATGACCGGGCGGAACCCTTTGCGGAGCGGGGTGACGGAGACGGCGCGGAGGCGCTCGGCGGTTCCCTTCTTGGACGAGCGCAGCGCCATGCGGCACATCTCCCCCTGCAGGGCCTCCGAGGCGGCGGACGCGGCGCCCGGGTGCTCGGCGAAGAAGCCGGCAAGCTCGTCGGCGGGGCAGCCGAGCAGGGCGCGCGCGGCGCGGTCGAAGAGAACGACGGGGATGACGCGGTCGTGGGTGGCCACGGAGAGGAGCAGGCGGTAGACGCGGGTGGGGACAGGGGCGGGCCCGCGGAGGCTGCAGGCGGCGCAGGCGTCGGCGCGGTCCGGGAGCGCGCGGTCGCAGAGCGGGCAGGAGAGGTAGGAGAA
The DNA here is from genome assembly GCA_036346375.1 of Guadua angustifolia. NCBI lineage: Eukaryota > Viridiplantae > Streptophyta > Magnoliopsida > Poales > Poaceae > Guadua > Guadua angustifolia. Next base: position 19,793,794 of record CM070518.1, on the reverse strand, counting down.
GTCGGACGCGTCGGCCGCCACGATGGTGCAGTAAGGCGGAGTCCATGTCGCCGCCGCGCCGCCGCCGCCGCTGGTGCAGCCGGCGAGAGACATCTTGGACCGCAACAGTTAGGCCCAAACCCAAGAGTGATTTTCTTTTCGGCCCATTAGCATTAGCTCTGCGCGCACGTGGCTGTTTTTTTTTTGTTTTTTTTGCAGCGTCCATTGGCGATCGGACGGCTAGAGAACACGTGCACCCCACTTGATAGCCTGGATCTGCGTCCTCGTCTCGACCAGGTCGCGTTCGGACCAAACCAATCCCAATACAACCCTTCCGCGGCCGCCGCCGCCGCCGCCGCTACGCCGGAGCACCCTCATCGCTGTGCGCCGTCCTCATCCACCTTCACCCTCCTGCTGGAGATCCGTCCTCTCGGTAAGCCCTGGCCTTGGTCGATTTCGCCTGTCTCTAATTTGCGCTGTTGTGTGAGCAAAATCGAATCTTTCCACGAGATTTCGTGCCGTTAGTGTATGCGTACGCTGTTGGATTAGATGCAAGCCTGTTTAGTGTTACCGATGTGGCCTCCCGTCCCTAGGGTTCTTTCACGGTCGCTTGTGCGTACGCTTGTTGGATAGGAACACGGACTGTGGAATAGTTGAAGCACTAATCTTTTAATAATCCATTGTGATAAAGTGGTTGTAGAATGGCGTGGTAAAAATCCAAGTGGTTGTGTAGATTGGGCAGTTGTGTTGAGGGAAAGGATTTCAAAATCTTTTGTGGAAGAAAAATGGGTCGATGGCTAGACTGTGCTTGAATGTAGTAATCAAGGCTGGTGGAAAGTAGTGTATTTGAAGAGTCGTGTAACCTACTGTTGGAATTCAAGCGTGAGCTTAGATGGTGGTTGTTGTTGGACTCATGGGGTTGGATTTCGGTGTGTGGTTTTGTTGTGGACAGGAAGGAAGGAAGAAGAGAGGTTTGTGGCAGTTGTGGGAGTCGCGGAGGTGGTGGTTTTGTGGTGAGGAGTTGCAGTTTGGTGTGATCTTGGTCTCTTGGATATTTAGAAGGAAGGGTTGATCATGAGCAGCCGCAGCCCGCCGCCGAAGGACCGCAGGATGCGTACTGAGCGCACCTCGTATCGTGATGCACCATACCGGAGGGACATCCGCCGTGGTTCAAGCAGGTTTGAGCTGCCTTATTTAAAATAAACAAGATGAATATCCTAACATTACTGCTTCCTCTCCTAATCGTATATATCGGCCAAAATGCTACCAGAAGGGGTCTTGCACGTGATTCTGGTTTGATGGTGGTAGGACAACCATAACAGTTTCTTTTTTATTTTGATGTAAATAATTTCTTTATTTCTTCCATCGTAAACCCATCCATAAAGACTGTTGATCTAAAGTCATGACTCATGATGACTACTATTACTTTCTCTGCTCGTCTATAGTAAAAGTGTAAGAAACATGATGGGTGTTCATTGTGTCCGGTGAAGGTTTGGATTTGCAAAACGTTGAATGAATTCATGTTGTTTTATGGTTTTTGGAGAAGTCCTCGATGCAGGATTGGTCATGATTCATGACCAGAAGTGCGTAATTAGTAAACATTTTCTGTTGAACTGCAATGTATTGTTATTACTTATTAAGATACCTCCAGAGGTTATGTATCCTCTAGTTATTTCCTTTATTCTTCTGCAGGTTTGCCAGTGATTTGTGCAACAATTGTAAGCGTCCAGGGCATTTTGCTAGAGATTGTCCAAATGTGGCTGTCTGTCATACCTGTGGGCTTCCAGGGTAAGGACTATTTGTTATTCTGCTTGCTTAGATTTCATAGTCTTGTATGTTTGCTCATGTTAAGATCTTCCATTATTTTGTAACTATTTGTTGCATCTTTGCTCAATAGTGCTTCCCATGCTTTTAATATTATAGCCCTGCTGTTTTACACAATACTGTATCTGGAACTCTGTGTGCATGCTAGATTGCAAGCATGCAACATTTTGAGGTACCTATGTTCTTGTCATGCTGGATGAGACTTATAGCATCAGCATCAATTTCTAATTATTTGAGAATTTGTTTCCAAGATTCAAAACATGGTTCACTTAAGCCATTTGTAGCCATCTCATATTATTTTTTAGCACCCGAGACTTGTATAGGGATTTCATTCATTTTTATAATTTGTTATCATCAGAAGGTAGCTAATAAACAATGAACCTCAAGCTTAAGCGATCCAGAAATTATAAGCATCTGATGATATCTTGAAGCATAAGTTGTAGATAAGTCATAAGTTATTTCCATTTGACCAGGAAAGGCTACATTCTTCACCTTTCTTTTGAGCCAACATTACTCACTCTAATATTTTTACGTTGGCAGGCACATTGCAGCTGAGTGCTCTTCCAAAGGTCTCTGCTGGAACTGCAAAGAGCCTGGTCACATGGCTAACAGCTGCCCGAATGAAGGGATATGCCATAACTGTGGCAAGTCAGGCCACATTGCAAAGGACTGCACCGCTCCGCCAATGCCGCCTGGAGAAATGAGGCTCTGCAGCAACTGCTACAAACCAGGGCACATTGCTGTGGAATGCACCAATGAAAAGGCATGCAACAACTGTCGGAAGAGTGGCCATCTTGCCCGTAACTGCACTAATGAGCCTGTCTGCAACCTGTGCAATGTCGAGGGGCATTTAGCCCGCCAGTGCCCCAAACCTGATGCAATCAACGAGAGGGGTGGATTTCCTCCCTTCCGTGGCGGCGGTGTGCCCTTCCGTGGTGGCTACAGTGATGTGGTCTGCCGGGCCTGCAACCAAATTGGCCATATGAGCCGTGATTGCATGGCTGGTGCCTTCATGATCTGCCACAACTGTGGTGGCCGTGGCCACATGGCTTATGAGTGCCCATCTGGGAGGCTCTTGGACCGTTTCCCCCCTCGCCGTTACTGAATGGCTTTCAAGAGCTCCTTCATATGACTGTTCCTTGCGACACTCTGCGTTATGAATAATTATTTTCGTGTGCTTTATGTTCTGAATGTTAATGGATTCCGAGTACTCCAGTTTTCGTAACTCCTCAGTTTTGCTGTAATTGTGGGATCAGTTATTAACTGGGATATTCTCTGTTGAGGATGAATTTATCTAATTGCAATATTTGTTTTAATGATGCTTATAAAATTCAAGCCTGTCACTGATTAAAGTTTTTAATCTTATTTCACATTTTTAGACAATTATTTCACATTTGATACATCTGATCACATTTGGAAAAATTAGTCCAGTGACACTCAATTCATTGTCATTTAGCGATGTGTCTATGACATGTGGGTCCATCTGAATCTATGACAGTGGACCAGAGTGTCATAAAGTGAATCACGAATTTTAAAGAGTGTCAGTGGCGCCAATCTCCCCAGATTAGATACCCCGTATGCTGTATGCCCAACAATTTTGTAACTGGAGCTCCCACGTGAACGGTGCCAGAAACTGGAATTGTTCTGTTGTGTTCTTTTTCTTTTTTCTGTGAACATTCTAATTCCGGTACAGCATGCGTAGGCTCTTTAAGCTAACCATTTCTATACTTGTAGCAGAGGAATTGACAATGGGTTCAGAGCGGCGCGTATGTTGCTGCTGATTCCCTTTTGTTTGTTACACATCTGGGCCAAGAACTGTACTCTGGAATGGACATGAACATACCTCATGAACTCTAGAATATCGAAGACATGACCTTTTTTCCCCTTGTCTAGAACCGTTTGGCTGCCATTGACAAAGATTAAGTCTTCGAAATTGGCAAAAATTACCGTGAAATCACCAGGATAAAAAGGTTAACGTGACGCAATTTTATGAAATACCAACCCATAGATAGCAATTGGCCTTTGACGAATCAAGCAAACTAACTTAAAGGCCATCTGAGAAATGTTATTGGTCAGCGCAAAAGGTTCTGTGGATGTTCACGAACACTGGCAAACAAAAAGCACAGCAGCAGAAGACAGTTGCAGAAATCAGAACACTATACATGCCCATTTCAAAATGCCATAACGAACAAGATCAATCATGGAGACACTCTGGATGCGCTGTATAGGGCAGCCTAATCCAACTTCGCGTAGCTGAATCCATTGCCATCTCCTTTCTCGCTTTGCACCAGGTCCTTCAACTATTTCATCCAGGGGGAACAATAAAAGAAAAAAAATCAGCTAGTCAGTCACCTTAATCAGCTAGTCAGTCACCTTAATAGTCACCTTAAAAAAAATTCTCTACATTTTTATTTCTTAGATAGCACAGAAGATCACGAAAGACGATAGAAACAGTAAGAAAGACTTACCTTTGCTTGGTATGCCTTATGGAATCTGTAACCCTGAAAGAGCAAGAACTCAACATTAGAAGTCTTAACGCTTCCTGGGGTTCTGAATAGTGCCTTTATGTAAAGGGGGAACTTACTCTGTCGGTCCCATATAGATAATCACAATACGTGAAAACAGAAGCAAAATTGCTTTGACTCTGGCCTCCAACATAGTGATGATAATCATGGTATTCTGCTCCTCCATAGAACGGAATATACTTTGTCAGGCTGAATGGGAAATCAAAGCTGCAAATGCCAAGGTAAATTATGTTATGCCATGTAAAAGTTACACAAATGCACTGTATCAGACATGGACACTGGTCACTGCAATAACAACTATATATAAAAGTATAAACAAAACAAGGACTATCCACCATAAAATTGGGCAAACTGTGCCATCTCCTAGCTTAGATGGTACAGAAGTTCCTCATCTTATTCAAAGGAGCAAATTAAAAAAACATGCATGATCTTCGTAGACTTCGATTCAATCACTGAAATTTGGCAAGGAATCCTCCGGGTATCATTGTTTTCAGACATGGGATATAAAATCGACCAAACATGGCGAAAATAGCATTGCTAGGTAAAACATGCTGCAATGTGTTTTTTAATAAAAAAAGTAAAACAAACAAGATAAAAAAAAAAAAAACCTATATATTATGCATTGTTAGGTCACGATTCTCCAAGCTCATGGCATGAGTTGAGACAATCCTGACATAGCCAAATACATATTGCATGCCTCATTCACAGTTCCTCTTGTTTAACACATCCAAGATAAAGAACCGAACAAGTAACTTCCCACCTTCTAATGCAATTTTCAAGTCTAATTTACTTAAATGAATCGAAACTACAGCTGCAAAATTTGAACAAAAGTGTACTTTTGCCTGTTAAATTTTGTTCAGCCAATTTTGAACCATGGTTTACAGTTTCTTCGTTACATGGTTCTTTCTCAAAAGTAGTAAATGATAAAAAGTACCTTATTGCTACAAAAACCTTTAATAAGCAGCCAGCTACGAATTGTCTAACCAATAGCTCAATTAATCCACAGACACCAACCTCAGTCCCATGCAGCTAACATTCCAATCACCCACAAACTCCCCTCGAAACAAGTCAAGCTCAGTGTAGCGCAGCTGACATCTCAAGTACCCACCAACTCCACCCACAACAAGTCCATCCATCACTAGCAACGAAAACTAACCCTTGCCAAATCACTACTACATTGCATACATCATTACAAAAGTATATCAACTATTGATTGCACATTCTTAAAATAATCTTGAAGGGAGAAACTACAAAAACTCCTTACCCGCTGTGCGTCTCGATGGCCTCCATCTGGCGGAGTACAATCCAGAGCCAGAATGTGATCATGTGGCCAGGCGCAATGGCTGGCCCAACGAAGGAGGGGATGCCAAGTATGAGCACCTCAGCCCAGTGTGCGTATGGCGCGGCGAAGCCGATGGGCGCTGTAAACTCATGGTGCACACGATGGATCTTCTTGTAGCCCCACTCCCCGTGCAGCAGCCGGTGGATCCAGTAGTTGAGGTAGTCCTCAACCAGGAAGTACACTAGCAGCTGCGCCGCCATCTCACCCAGCGACGGCAGCGGCAGCGCCGTGTGGATTCCCACCATCTGCAGTGATTAAAAAGGCCAATTTATTTTTGTTTGATCTCTGGTAAGATTCAAGAAATGCAAGAGACATCAAAGGAGCAATCTTTTCTTTCTTTGCTTGCCAATGAGAGGGGAAAAAAGCAAGGGAATCTTTGAAATGTGGATTACATCTACAAGGGTTTTGGAGCAAAACCCAGATCACAAATTCCTCAAATCTAGTATTCACGAACAAACAGATCACCCGCTTGGGAATCTAAATTCTAAGCGCAAGGAAGGGCTATGGAGATTCGACGTATAGCAAGGAAATATGATCTTCTCCATTGAGTATGCACCGAATCTCCGTAGTATATGGAACGCATTGCACAGATTCGCCAAGCGAGGATCGAAAGAACCGGACGGACCTTGACGGCGGGGTACGACACGAGCTGGAGCGGGCCGACGACGAGGAAGAAGATGAGCATGACGTCCTTGTAGCAGCGGAGGAAGGCGGCCGGCGAGAGGCGCACCCGCGGCTGCAGCTTATAGGGCTCGACGGCCCCCGGCGCGCGGAGCTCGAGGAGCGCGACGGGGAGCGGCGCGAGCGTGAAGACGACGAAGAGGAAGAGGATGTTGTGGCAGTAGACGTAGTAGTCCGGCATCACCGCCGTGTACCGAAACCACAGTGCCTCCGCGGGGGTCATGGCGCGCCCCAGCGCCGCCTCGGCTTCCGCCGCCGTCGCGTAGGGTAGCATCGCCGGCGAGCCAAGGATCGAGGAAAGGAGAAACCACTCGCCGAGGGGTGTATCTACAATTTCCCGATAGCCGAGGGGGCTAGGCGTATATTGCCACTCCCCCTTCCAGCCGCTTCGTTGCACGGCCGTCCGCTCCCTTCCCTGCTTTGTAGGCGACGAGTGGGGATGGGAAGCTCTCGTGGCGTCGTCCTCTTCTCTTCTTTGTGCTGGGCTAGCTATCTCAGTGACATGTGGGGACAGTATGACCTGTCCGTGGTGCTCAAGCTGTCAAATATAGAGGTGGAAAAAAAAAAAGGCTCGTCAGTGGGTTCGTTGACTCGGTTCAAAATTGCTATGATTTTATTGGTTAAACACTAAAATAAGTTAATTTTGAATGAAATTGGATTTTGCTCCGACTCGGCTCGGGTTAGCTTGTTATCTTGATTCTAAAAATACTTTCAAACTCTAAATAAAATGGTATTAAATCAAACTGTGTCAATTTAAAAAAAAACTCGATAAGACGAGGACTTAGCTCGATATCCACCTCTATTGTCAATGAGACAGTCCCACTGGCGCGACCTTCCTTAGCCTTTTTTTTAACAATTCTTTCGCCTATTTGGGTAAGTTTTACCATTTGATCGGAGCAGCGAGTCACTCGGACTACAGTAGAGTGACAAAGTCGCAATGCTATAGTGTCAAGAGTTGCTACACTGTTTTTCAAATAATACTACGGAAGATCTAAATCATCACCTCTACTCTTTGCCTGTTTCCCTCTTGGATCTCACATAGAGCACGTCTAGCTAGCTGTTTTTTGACCATTTCTGTGTGGACAATGATACTCCTGATTGTTTGTTTTGGAGTCATTTGATCTCGAGATTAGAGATGACCCGTGAATGCAATTTGTGGGCGGCATGGCAGTTTAGAGATATAATAAATCTTTTACCGTTCAGGTGAACAATTTATTTAAAAATTTGCTTAATTAATAGTAATCCCTCGTCTGATCATCCTGCCGTGGTACTGACTTGTGTTCATAATCATGGAGAAGGCCCGAAGGCCATCGCTCATGCCCACAAATCAAATGGTTCGTTGAGGATAGAATTAAAATTATTTAGATTATAGTAGTTTATAGATTTAAAATTGAAACAAATCCATTTTAGATAAAAAAGATTAATGAAACTTGACTCGACAGCATCTGTTAGCTCGAATTTAAAAGAGACACTTAAACGACTAAGATTTAAATCGAATGTTTGCGAGCATATATGCCACTGGCTAGCTCAGCCATTGCTGGAGCAACAGAAATTAGGGTCTGTTTGTTTCAGCTTTGGATTTTTTAAAAGCTGATTCTGGATTATGGTTGTAGAGAAGCTGATTCTCTAAAAGCTAGAATTCAAAAGCACATGTGAAGTGAATTGTGGATTCTAGTGTATATAGATGGGTTGAATTGCGAGAATCGGATTCTAAAATCAGTCTGTTTGTTTCTGATTCTGCTTTTAGAGTCAGAATCCAGAATCAAAAGCTAAGGGTCTGTTTGGTAGAGCTCCAGATTCCAGCTTCACCTGAAATCTGAAACTTATAGGTTAAAATAAAGTGAATTAAGTTTATATTTTTGGTCTAAAACTAGAATTTTCAGCTTCATCAGATTCATGAATCTGGAGAAACTGAATCTCTGTCAAACACACCCTAAAACAAACAACCCTTTAGTGTGTTGGAGTAGGTTCCAGAGATGCATGCATCCGGTGCTTGCGCATACATGCAGCTCCGATAGTCATCGATCAAACCCTGCAACGGGTAAGGCTAGGCGTACACTTTGTATTCTTCTTCTTCTAATGAAAAGACACGTGCGTGTTCTGGAGTACTGAAGTCGAAAATTTTACGATCCCAACAAACTGAAAACAGCAGCCGAGAGCAACCAGAGAAATCGAAAGTGTCTATGTTCGGTGTATGTTTGCCGGTCCATTTCAAATTCAGGCCTTCAGGACTCCAACGCATCATACACATGCTACAAGAGGACAAGCAAGCTCGAGCTGTCACATGGATCTCTGTCTAAGGTTATAGCCGTATTTTTTAAATGGTTTTTGTCTATATTTAAATATAGAACGTATTATATATTTATATGCAAAATTATTACGAAGTTCCCTTTTATGCTCCTAATAAATATCTATATTTACTTTGTATTATCTATATATATATATTAAGTATGGTGCTTAGTGATAATAATTAAAGGTAATCTAGTTATCTTTAATATATTTTTTATGTGCTGAGAAGAGATAGCAGCGAAACTCGATCCGTGCATGCATACCTGCTCCATTTCGAGATGCGACACATTTCATGGACGCGCGTGCGCATGTTCGATGCTCCAACGGCGTGGAAGAAGTCGGCGTATGTTCACGTTATGATGACCATAGTTAGAGGTGGGCGTTGTATCAGATCGGGTTGATCCAGTACGGGTTTATCGTGTTTCGGGTCTAAACTGTGTTGGGCCGCGATGGTCTATTGTGCTCGTCGTGCCAAGTCGGACTGGCCCGGCTCGTCTTCGACGAGCCCAGGTATAGTCCATTTGCGTTTCATGCCTGCTTCGTGCCGTGCTAGCCCAGATCCGGCCCATTTATACTATTGTTATGAGAGAAAATGATTACGGATTGATTTCTTCCTTTATCTGTCTAGAATTTCTTTTTCTCTAGTCGAAATAAAATCCTATTGTGTTTATTCTTCTCGATTTTCTTGATTCGGTTATTCCTTTCAGTCACATGCATGCAGTCATACATTTAATCCTTGATTTGCTCACCCACACATATAATGCATACATGCATTTCTTTCCTTTTCTTTAGTCCATCTAGAGTTTTTTTCCTTTACTCCTTGATTTCCTCACCCACACATACAACGCAGACACGCACGGGTTGTTTCGGGCCGTAGACTACCGTGTCGGGTCGAACCGCCTATCGTGTCCGATTGACAGACCCAACACAGCTCGAACAACCGTACCGTACCAATCCGATCTGTTTAGAACAGTTCTATGCCAGACTGTGAGTTAGACTGGACCGAACGTGCAGCCTCGTATCGGCCTAAAATGGTCTGGCCTCCTCCACAACCGTATGTATTTAGGCTAATTTTATGCATGCAAAGCTCGATCTTATCTTGGCATGGCCCCTGCATGCACACTTGTCCATCATCAACTCGTCAATTATGATTTATATCTGAACGCATCAAGTTCACAAGTTACGATTTATGAAATTAGGCAACTTGGAACCGATGATTCAAATAAATCCAACCAAACGGAATAGGACTGAAAGCAAACGCATCGAATCGGCTAGCAACCCGTTCCTCCGTTCGATTCTAAAACGTTTACCAAGAATCGAACCGTTTCGTTTATGAAATCAAACCGCATTAAGTAGGCAGCTAGAGTAGCTTTGCTATGGTTCGTACATCACGGTGGTAGGGTAGAGCGCACTTGGCTGTGGCAGAACATGTCACTGGTTCAAATCCTCTTCACATAAACAAAGAAGCCTAGCTGTGCGTATCTAAAAAAGAAAAAAAATGAACTCTTTGGTTTAGCTTGCCAGTCGTTTATGTTCAGGACTAACCGGCTTCTTGAATCTTGACACGTTTCTGGGCCAGGACAAATGAGGTGATAGGCAGCTAGCGTGCAATCTGAAACGGGCGGCGCACCTAGTTTTAGGGAAAGAGATCCAATGCCCTAGTACTAACAACCGCAACTTTTGTTGGAGATCGATCGTTAGATTAAAAAACGATGATCCAAATCTTCCATAACACTGTTTGGAATATATTGTACCAAACTTGATACTGTATGTAACACTGTAGCTAAAGACCATTCGATGATCCGGGACATCAGTTCTCTCGATTCACTGACATCAATGATCAGAGACAGTTTAAATTGCGGTCCCATTGAACAGTACAGGAACTCTATCCAGTTACGCTCTGCAGAGTACTTTAGTTGTTCTGAATTTCTGATCTCTTCGCGAGTGCTCAGTTTGTTTGTTTGTTTTTTTTTGGTTGATTTAATTTGTGCATCAACAAAAGGCAATACTCCTGCGTATGAGATAACTAGTGATGCATTGGTTCAATGCACCTGCTCCTACTCCCTCTTGCACGAGCCATGCGATACAATCTTGTCGTATGGATTGTGAATGCCTACCAGCTACAGCTTATTTGCATTAGCTTATACTTGAACATGAGATGGAAACTAATTTAAACTAATCCGGCTAAATCCATCCAACAGTACGTGGGTGTAGGTATGCTTGTGGAATTGTTTAGGATCACTAGTTGCTTGGGCCATCCCGTCCTGCTCACTTGTCTCCACTGGCTTGGCACGTGAGCGCGATGTGCAGCATCCACAAGAACCCGACCTACTATTTTATCTTGCCTCTCTCGCTTATTATTTTGTTCAGATTTGAATCGATTCTCATACAGACCAATGATATTATTTTTTCAAGTAAACAGATCATTGTTATTATAAGTTAAGAAGTGTTGCGCTAAACAGCCCTTATTGTGACGATCTGAATCTGCCCAATCATATATGAAGGGGAAGCAAATCCTTGCTGCATAACTCATCATAATATAATTGCCTTAGCACAGATGCTTAAAGAAAACCTTCTTTAAAATAATAATAATGGATCCAAGCTTCTCACATGTCAGGATGCTCATACGTATGAACCTCTCCAACTGTTTGTCTAATAAAATAATAATAATGGAGTAGATTTACACCGTGCAATGACATTATTGTGGTGCCTAACTTAATGAGATATTAACCCATAAACTACAAGCAAAGGAGAAGCAGCGATTCATAGTCACACAAAACTTTGGTATACATAGAAAAACAATGGAGACTTGAAGTTGGAGGCACACTAAGAATTCTTTTATTTATGTACTTTTGGGGGATTTAGAATGTAGTACCCACTGTTGAAATGAGGACAGAGACTGATACCATGTTTTTCATTAGGTGGAATAATGTTGTGTGGATAAGGATGCTAAGAGATTGTGCACACTACTCCAATGCCGCAATAATTGTTTCAGAGAAGTGCTCCCAAAAGAGATTTTTTAGTTATATGATTACATAAAGACAGAGTCTCAAAATATTCATGTCAGCTTCAGAATGTACATTAGTCTAATTGCAGGCTTGCAGCTTTCAGCTTTGTGTATGAAACAGTAGAAAGTAGAAGCTCAACTCCTGGAAATATTGAAGGAAAATTCCATGCAAGACATTCTTAACATCATTCGGCATGAAGGTTCTATGTGGTGTTTCTGGGCTCCGTTTTTTGGGGTTGATAGCTTTTCAAAGCGTTGGTGCTAGACCATAGCTCATCGTTTTTGTTGTATTTTCGGTTTGTTTCTAGCATGTGGCTGTTTCTAGCCACCGCGTTGTATGAACCTTTTCTTCTTTTAAATACAATGATGCGCCGTGCGCGATCTCGGGGAAAAAAAAAAGAAGGATTGAAGGATTGACATTTATCAGAAGAAACAAAGTGATAGTGAACCTTTTTCCACGCTCATGCTCAGCTTTATGTAACAATTTGAGCCAGACCTAGATGGCCGGCTTGGTTAGATGTCTCAAAGAAGGGAATATATCCTGTGCAACCAGAGAGTTGGTGAAACCACGGTGCAACCTAACTAGAAAAAGTTTCAAAATTTTTTGAAAAAAATCATGGATGTACATCTCAGCTTACCCCATCTACATATAAAATTTCATGATCAAATTCGTCCTGTGCTAGAAGTTACAAAAAAGACAAAGTTGATTATAAACAGTAACTGTTACTGTTCATGATCAAGTTTGTCTTTTTTATTACTCTTAGCACAGGACGAATTTGATCATGAAATTTTATATGTAGATGGGGTAAGCTGAGATGTACATCCATGATTTTTTTCAGAATTTTTTGAAACTTTTTCTAGTTGGGTTGCACCGTGATTTCACCAGCCTGTCTGATTGCACAGGATATTTTTCCCTCAAAGAAACGGCAAAGTGATGTGGAGTGACCAGCCCAGTGCTCCAAAATGCACTTGATCTTCCCTCCCTGTGAGTCAACAGAACCAACTTCCAGGACCACAAAGGTCAGTGCTGGCATTGGAGAAGAAGAATTCTTCATGTAATAGGAACCCTTAATCAATAAAATACTAGGTGCTGGACCCATGTGTAGCTTTCTGATACTTTTGCCCCTTTTACCATGTCATTTTGCCTAGCCAGTATAGCTACGTGAGATTATCTTCATACTGAGCCCCGCGAATCGCAAACTGGATTCGTCGAACCCAAATTGGTTTAGGGTTCGTATTCACAATGGAAATTGGAAGGAAAAATTATGAACTGTGAACTTGGATCCCGTACCGTGACTCAGATAAACTGTGTTTCTGGTAACTGTTAGATGTATATATGTAATCTTGTATATCCCCATTGTATAAGGGGTTTAGTGCTTATTTACCCTTCTGTACTGGTGTATATATATCGGCCTTAGGGTCTCATATTGAATACAAGTGCTATTCATAACATGGTCTGGTCGGACTCTTCTTCTCCTTTATGTTGATGACATGATTCTTACTGGGGATGATCCTCAGTATATTGCCTTTGTTAAGGCACGCCTGAGTGAGCAGTTTCTTATGTCTGATCTTGGTCCTCTTCGTTATTTTCTTGGGATTGAGGTTTCCTCCACGCCTGAGGGCTTCTATCTTTCTCAAGAAAAATACATTCAGAGTCTTCTTGATCGTGCTTCTCTTACTGATCACCGGACTGTGGAGACTCCCATGGAGCTCAACGTTCATCTTTGCGCCAGTGATGGTGTGCCTCTTTCTGATCCTACTCGTTATCGTCACATCATAGGGAGTTTAGTCTATTTGGGTGTCACTCGTCCTGATATTTCATATGCTGTGCATATTCTGAGTCAGTTTGTTTCAGCCCCTACCCAGCTTCACTACAGTCATCTGCTTCGTGTTCTGCGTTATCTTCGCGGCACTATCTCCCATCGCCTGTTTTTTCCTCGCTCTAGCTCCTTACAGCTCCAGGCCTACTGTGATGCTACCTGGGCTAGTGATTCCTCTAATCGTCGATCTCTTTCTGTCTATTGTGTTTTTCTTGGTGGTTCCCTTATTTCTTGGAAGACTAAGAAGCGTGTAGCGCTTTCTCGAGTAATCTGAGGTCGAGTTATGTGCTATGGCTCTTGTGACTGCAGAGGTGACTTGGCTACGGTGGTTGCTTGCAGATTTTGGTGTTTCTGTTTCTATGCCGACTCCTCTTTTGTCTGACAGTACAGGTGCTATTAGTATTGCTCGTGATCCGGTAAAACATGAGCTTACTAAGCATATTGGTGTTGACGCTTCTTATACACGCGCACAGGTTCAGGATGATATTATTGCCCTTCGCTATGTTTCTTCAGAGCTTCAGGTGGCTGATTTTTTCACGAAGGCGCAAACCCGAGCTCAGCATCGGTTCTTTCTCTCCAAACTCAGTGTGTTTGATCCACCTTGAGTTTGAGGGGGGGTGTTAGATGTATATATGTAATCTTGTATATCCCCATTGTATAAGGGGTGTGCTTATTTACCCTTCTGTACTGGTGTATATATATCGGCCTTAGGGTCTCATATTGAATACAAGTGCTATTCATAACAGTAACTACGCTAAATTCTTTCCTGTCTGCAGGTGGTAAAGGAGGACATAACTCATCCTGTGCAGGCAGTAAAGACAGAAGCATAACACATAAGTTGGCAGAAGGCAGAAGGCAGAATTCTTTGATGAAGGTAAAGGGAGATTTTCTTAAATTCGGTACGTTCAGGATTAATAATGGTTGCCAAGTACGTTTCTGGGAAGACACTTGGCTTGGGCGTATTGCCTTAAAGGAACAATACCCGGGGTTGTATAGTATTGTAAGACAGAAATACATTACTATTGCTGCTGTTTTTAGGAACGGTTCCCAACCAAATATAGTCTGGAGACGATCATTGATTGGTGTTAAGTTGATGGCGTGGAATGATTTGCTCTCACGCATCGTTAACTTACAGTTGACACAGAATGATGATGAATTTTGTTGGAATTTGTGTCAATCTCGACAATTCTCAGTGAAGTCACATTATTTGGCGTTAATTAACATCTGCTCCAAATTTAAATAGGCGATTATGGAAGTTAAAAGCCCCTTTAAAAATCAAAGTGTTTCTGTGGTATCTTCGAAGGGGGGTTCTTCTGACTAAGGACAATTTGGCAAAACGTAATTGGCAAGGTAGTACAAAGTGTTGCTTTTGTCATGAACTGGAGACAATTAGGCACCTATTTTTTCATTGTCGTTTTGCTCGTATGGTGTGGGGTTTTTTGTATCTAGCATTTGGTATTGAAAGACCAACTAGTGCAGTTCATATGTTTGGGAGATGGCTTGCCTCTTTTGATAAGGATATCAAAAATATTGTGTTGCTTGGGGCCACAACCATTTGTTGATCCCTGTGATTACACAGAAATGATATTGTGTTTGAGAGGAAATCAAACTCATTCCCTTTGCAGGTTATTTTGGCTACGCACCATTGGCTGCGTACATGGGCTGTGCTGCAGAAGATGGAATTGTGAACTATTTTGGTGCAGGCTACGCAACGATTGGTGCAGGTGGCCATGGCTTTCTTCTCCTAGAATTCTGGATGGCGGTCTAATCTTTGGATTACTTATCTTTAGAGAGGGTGTATTATTTTTGTTTCGGGGTTGTGTTCTTTCTTTTTTTTTGGGCTGTGTGCTTCTTGCTAAGCAGAGGCCGGAAGAAATTTCAAGGAGTTGTATCTTCTCGATGTAATGTCTTTGAAATTAATAAAAGCTTCCTTTTTTAAAAAAACATCTCGTGGTCACCCATTATTTCCTCGATCACCTCACGAAGAATCTTCTCTGCACTGTTAGGAACAAGTGCTGCAAAGGCAGCTGGTTCCAACCCTGAACAATAGGTAACAGCCCGTCAGTTTGATGAGACATGACCTTAAAGCATAAAAAAATGAATCTATCTTATCACAGTTTCATACAATCTATTTCACCATTTCATAATTTAACATAGAACTTAGGGACTACCTGTTTCTGGGAAGGCGTTGATGAACATCATCATCTCCTCACCAGTCAGACCAGAAAAGATGCATATTCTTGGCAGTGATTTTGCAATCTGTGGATTGAACATGCATGATATCTAGTGCTCAACAACCAAATTTAAGGCTAAGAAATAATAGTTTGATACTTGATAGGCATTTTGTAAACCTGAAATTTCAGCACTAGTCCACAAGAGTGACATGTAAACATAGTAAAGACTGAAAGATGATGTTTGAAAATGCCATTACCTTGACAGCTTCTAAATTAGGCTGCTCAGTGTGCATGGCATCCCACAACGTTTGCTTTGTCATTTCTTCTGTACAATGAATCACCTGACACGAACAAATTTGAACTTTAAGGAGCATGTTGAAGGCAGAAAGGTTTAGTTACACGAATGGAAGAATAAGTAAAGGCACCATGAACCGAAGGGGCAAATTACTCATCTTGGAAGCCATCACGGTTCCTGTTACATATTTGAGTGATGCATTGCCTTTATTAATTTATCTTTTCAAGGAAAAACTACGAGATTTCTTCCAGTGTTTCATCTCATATGATTGTTCCTGAATAAGAGTAAGCTTAGAGTTCTCTGAATTTCAGTGCGTTTTCTACTCTCCTTTCCTGTTCTTATTAGAGAAGACACTTCGTTCGATTTCCCTTCCTTCTGCAATAACATACACCAAACCTGTTCCTTTCTTGATACATAAGTTGCAGAAGATGTCAAACTTAATTTACCTTGAGGAATCCACCTTCAAGATCTTTCAGGAACTCCTGAATCTGCAGAGTTATGGAATTTCACATAAGCTACTTCTAACAGGCAGCATAACGAAAGTATACACCAAACAAAAAGAGAGTAACCAAACTCTAGTAACTAGTACATACGCAATATGCTTTGTAAAATCTGACAAAGCACGGCCTTTTGTATGGACCTTCATAATTACCAGGCAACATCGGCCGGAATGAAGAAGAAAGTAACTGTTAGGGTTTGTGTCGAATATGTGTACGAGTATGGTTACAATTGGACTCTGTGTTGTAATAGGCAGGGGGAGATAGAGTAGGAGTCGAACTCTATGTCCTTGTCCCCTATATAAAAGGTGCAGCCCTGGTGTAACAGGTGAACGACTAACAATAGTAGCATAGGCAAAGAAGGGGGCGTGGCCTGCTGTGGCCGTGCTTCATGTAGCCGGTATGCTGCGGTATTGTTGATTGGGAAGGAGCGCCCATAATCAGAGCCCCGCAGATGTAGGTGCAAGCCGAACTGCGTTACCAAACATCGTGTCTCCTTGTGTCGTTCTGATCTTATATTGGTATCGGCCCTGTTTTTTCTAACAAGTGGTATCAGAGCCGAGGTTACAATGCGCAAGATCAAGGGGGAGACACGAGGTTCATGCACACACATGGCGTCGCGGAAAACGCTGAATCGGCGCAAGGTGGAGCATGGCGGCGATCGACGATTCGATCGGTGGAGTCGAATACTTCAGGCGGGAGGCTTGAACCGTTTGATGGGCTACAGTTGGCGGGGATTATCAGGCGTGATAATCGGGCCAACATCGTGGCCAGCGAGGTCAACGCAGGAGGCGGCGGCGACCTCGGCGCTCACGGTCAGACTGGCAGGCGACCAGACATGGAGGAAGGCCAGAGAGACTGGAGCGGCGGAAGCAGTGATGCGACCAGATGTTGCATGGAGGCGCTGCACCATGATTCTGTCAGCGAAGCCGGATCGTGGATACAGATGGCCAGGATGCAACATGTTGCTATGCACGACGTGTGCACAGTGGCGCGCTGGGAAGCGTGCTCGAGGGTTAAAGTTTGGATCTGGTGCGGAAGCTGCCACCGGCCGAAGGCGCGGGCGAGTCGCACTGCTGCGCGGGCAAGGCGCGAGCAAGACAGCCGGCTGGCGGACGGCGCCAGTGCTCGGTGGCGAGGCCCAGAAGCGAAGCACCTTCGGCTTCGGCGCGCATGCTTGCGGGAGGCGCGACGGCGACGGCGACTTCGAGCCGGGCGCGGGGAGCGGGCGACTTCGGCTTCGGCGGCAGGTGCTACGGGCGCGTGGCCGGGGTGAGGCGGCGGCGACTTCGAGCCGAGCGTGAGGGGGGCTTCGCGTGGAAGACCGCAGGCGCTTCGTTGGCTCATGCGTGCAACTGATTCATGCATGCATCGTTGATTCATGCTTCGTTGGCCCACCACCTGTTTTTCCTAACATGCAGCATGCAGCAGGGCCCCACCGAGGCACTTGCATGGCGTCTTCGATTGGGCGGACAGTATGCAGCGGACAGCATGCAAGAAATAGAGGAAGGTCTCACGCGGGACGAGCCAAACGCAGGTGCATGCATGCATGCGAAGCCGTAATCGAATCAGTCTCTGTTTTCTTGGTCCGGGCGGACGGTGTCGTGTCCGAGTCGGACGTTTTTCTTTGGGCCGAGCCGTGTTCGCGTCCGAGTCGACGAGTGCGCACGCGAGAATAAAAGGAGAGCAAAACCTAACAATCCAAGGTGCAGAAGAGGATTTTTCAGGAGAGAAAAATTCAGATCTGCACAAGAAGCAATAGCTGTTTTGAGCGCGAGTTTCGCAAGACATGAGATGTGGGTTCGGGAGAGGTGCTCAGGAAGGTTGTTGGTGGTTTGACCGGAGAGGTCAAACATGCTAGCTGATAGCGAAGTCAGCATCGATCTATGCTAGGAGGTGAGAGGATCAAGCAGTCATGTCAATGATCTGTTCAAGGTGGAGAACGGATTAGGTGACGAGATTGGGGATCTGCTACAGGGGCAAACAGATCGGGCGGTGCAAACTGTGGTCGGTAGGATTGAACCGACAAAAGGAAGGAACAAGCAGGTGCTGATGTGGCAATGGCTAAAAGATGACTCGAAAAGCAACGACAGGATGCAAGGGGAAGTTCATGTTCCAGGTGCAGAGAGTACTGTTGTAGGTGGAGTCATGGAGGAGCCAAAGTTCACAGGGATAGCATTGTACGTTCCAGAAGGCGGTGGGTCTGAAGCCAAGTCAGACTCATCGGGTGGCTTGGCGTGAGCTACAAAGACGGCAACCAGAGTTCGGGTACGCGGGTTCGACATGAACAGGAACGACTTCAAGGTGACGGACCATATTCGTCAAGGTGGAGTTTGTTAGGGTTTGTGTCGAATATGTGTACGAGTATGGTTACAATTGAACTCTGTGTTGTAATAGGCAGACTGTTCTATGTATCAACATCGGTAACATAAGTGCAATGCAGGTTAAACAATTCGGTGAAATATAAATATTCACCTTGTTGGTTTCGCTTTTCTCAAATCCAATGAGCAACAACGCCTGAAACACACGTACAGTTCAATGAGATCTCAGAATTCCAAGTAAAACCAGCCATGTGGAAAAGTAGTTGCTAAACGCGACCGGCAACTCACCGGGGGTCCGTACATGGGATCCTCGGCATTCAACGGCACGAACATGGAGCCTTCTTCCACCAGCTCGGCCGGAACTCCTGAGGCGCAGGCACATCAGATTGTATGGAACGAAGCCAAGGCAAGTGCTGACCGACGCACCCTCGGGAGGCAACGATCGGAGCAAGCGCCATCTTCTCCCC
Source organism: Guadua angustifolia (assembly GCA_036346375.1). Lineage (NCBI taxonomy): Eukaryota > Viridiplantae > Streptophyta > Magnoliopsida > Poales > Poaceae > Guadua > Guadua angustifolia. Next base: position 19,774,573 of record CM070518.1, on the reverse strand, counting down.
CGCGTCCGCAACGAGACAGAGGCGGGAGCGCGCGGCGCGAGACGGAGGGAGGGGGAGGATCGGGCGGTGGAGGACGGGAGCGGGTGGAGGAGCCATCGGCGCCGGCGGCGAGGACGAGAAAATTATCTTCTTGGTCGTCGGCACGGGGCAGCAGAGGGTCACGTCCGAGGCGTCTCTGGGTAGGGGCAGCGCGTCGACTTCAGCGAAAAAGAGCACCGGTGCTTCGCGAGAGATTTCAGAACTTGCCACCTTTAAAATTCGTTTTTTCGGTATTTGACATCCTGACCCACTGTCATAAACTCAGATGGACCCACATATCATACACGGGAGCTGAAAGGCACACGAATTGAGTGTTATTTTCTGAAAATTCACGTGCTTCGCCGGCAAACTGATCGCCCTTCCCGCCAAGAAGTTGATGTGGTGGAACAAGCTACGGCCGCTCCCGAGCAAGTGCTTACCGCAGAGAACGTGAAGGTCGTAGTCGTGATCGGTTTCCGTGGCATGTTTCCTCAACGCCGATTAATTCGGTTATCCTAATGAGTAGTGACAGCATACTCCCGGAGTCCCGGTGTCCCATAAAGGAATTCTTGACGTGATCGACGGCGCGGCGGGCTCCCCGGCGTTCAGCTGCATCGCTGGCGGCGGTGGCGTGTGGACGCCATGCCGACGCTGAAGAGCTGTTTACACGTTCTCAATGGTTGCCGAGGAGCGCGCTCCCGCGCCACAGGCAGTGGTGGACGCACTGGTGTGCGAGGGGGCTAGCGCATCCCCCCTGTCCGTCGCACCCCCCTAAACCTCATAGGAATTTAACGATATTTCTGTTGCCATGAGGTGGAGGAGCACCGGCTGTCACCCGCCTGGTAGAGCCGTGGTCCATGGTCGCCGGACGGGGGGAGGCAGGCACCGCCACCAAGCACCGAGCAAGAAGCGGAGGCACCGAGACTGAGCCAGAGAACTGAGAGAAGACAACTTGAAGAAGAGAAGAACACGAGGGACCGCGCCTGCGTGTGGTTGCACGGTTCACGATTGCACCAGACCAGCTCAAAGCTCACTAGACGAATCTAACTTGAACCAAACTGACAAACTCAAACCCCAATTGGCCAATTCCCCAAATCCTCAAATCTGGAGACCGGAGGGACTCACCGCCCGTCGCCCATCGGGTCAAGGAGGGGTCGAGGGACACCGGCAGCCGGGGAAGGAGGGGCTAAGGGATGCCGGCTATCGGGTGAAGGAGGGGCCGAGGCCCCAGGGGGCGCACCGGCCACTGGGGGAAGGAGAGGGGCCACGACGCCTGGTGAAGGAGGAGTCGACGGGTCGCGCCAGGATGAAGGTGCTCAGGGCACCGCGGCGGGGTGAAGGAATTGGGGGCTCAGTGCACCGCGCAGTAGGGTGAATGAGGGGGCCGGGTGGTTGTGGCCAGGGTGGGCATTCGGTTTTTTCAGTTTAATCGGTTCGGATTTTTTGATTTTAAAATAATTCGGTTTTTAAAAACTGAAAACCGAATTTCTCGGTAAAAATAAAAAACCGAACCGAATTAACCGAAATATTTCGGTTCGGTTAATTCGGTTTTTCGGTTAATCGAAATATGAATAGCATTAGGTAGATTAGATTTAGTCCTTCTCATATTGCAACACAAAGTATGGATAAACCCACACAATATTCATATGTCATTACAATATAAACATAATAGAACATATGAATATGCTAAACATATGCATAAATGTATTATAACATGAGAATTATTTAGTGACTTTAGGAAGAATATTATAAAAGTAGTATTGTATATGCGCTAGCTATTCGGTTATTTCGGTTTTTGAAAGCGAAAAACCGAACCGAACACCGAAAATCGAATTATATCAAAACAAAAACCGAACCGAAAATCGGAAATCGAATAAACCGGAATAATTGGTTAATTCGGTTCGGTTCGGTAATTCGGTTTCGGTTTAAAAATGCCCACCCCTAGTTGTGGGCGGGACCGAGAGGGGAGGCCAGAGACGCCGTCGCTAGTGGGGAGAACCAGATTGGAGGAGATTGAGGGTCCGAGGCATTGAGGACTGAGGGTCTATTTGTTTCAGCTGGGGATTGTGGAAAGCAGCTTTTAAAAGCTGGATTGTTAAAAAGCTGGAGCTTGAAAAGCTCTTGGCTGTTTGATAACCCAGATTATAGTGTGTTTGAATTGTTGTTTCTGCTTGACAAAAGTCTATAGTACCCTCGACCTGTTTTGTTGCCTTATTTTCATTTTTTCGCACTTGTAGCTTATTTATAAAATACGAAAATGCATAATTTAATCTCCTAATAGCAAACTACTCTCTCATAGCAAACAAAACATTAGCAAGGTTATCACGAAAGGCATTCATATCTCCATCTTTATCTCCTAAATCACCATTGCCAGTACTCTGAAAGATGTTGGACCTTACTTTGAACTTTTGACGGAAGGAAACGTGTGCACGAATAGACTTGAGTTTATTGTGCATGAGATCAAAGTCAAGATGAAAAAAAAATCCCTTGCGACAAAAGAAGAAAAGACCCAAAAAAAACCCCTCAAATCTGAGAAGTGGTTTCTTTCAATGATGAAATAATAATACAATATAGAGATGGTCTGCGATCAAAAACGGCGAGCTCGCCGGCTGCGCGTGTTAGATGTTAGTGCTTGCGTTGGATGACAAACGCTGGCTTGGATGTGAACAGGGGCGTGAACAGTGGGGGTAATGGTGGGTAATTTTGGTTGAAGTTGGATGGGTATTGTGATCTTTTGCAAAATAAAAGCTAGGGAAAGCTGGGGAAGAGTGGATTGTAGGATTACTACAATCTAACCTCCAGATTGTTACAATCTAGATTAAAAGTTTGCTGTTTGTTGCCCTTCCGGATTTTAAAAGCTGTTTTTCACAATTCCTAGCTGAAACAAATAGACCCTGAGTTGGGGCATGGGGGAGCTAGGAGGAGATGTCGTCAGTGGATATAAGCTAAGTAGTTTTGTTTTTATTTTAATTATTGGTGCTAAATTGATTAGATACTGAAATGTTCACCCCATAAACTTAACAAAAAAAATTCACCATAAAATTTAAATTACTGGTTGATTAGTAAATTATAAAAACAATACATGCATTGTAATGATTAGTAAATTACTCATATTAAAGAAAGATAAGTTAGATAGGCAACGAGGTACCTATAAAAATGCAAATTATTTTTTGAGAGGATGTAGAAATACAATTTTACATGTATATTTTATGGTCTTTATTTGTCATGTAAATAAATGAAGACACCTAAACATATCTTTGTCTTTAGGCTACACAAATTTGTAAATGCAATGAAACTTTTCAAAAATATATGTCAATCCAATACAAAAAATCATTCAGCCATGCCTAGCAACCCTCTATTTTTCTCTTGCGCATGCCATTGGCCACAAGTCAGCATCTTGGAGCGCACATTTATCGCGTTCGCCATGGGACCCTTTAGGGAGCTAACTACGTGTAGATAGCTAGGATGGGATGCCACGCGGCTGTGCCGGTGCCCTCAAACGTGTCCCATATGGGCGAGAAGGAGGAGGCGATGAGGCGGAAGGAATCCTCGCCCATGGCAAATTGGACGGCGGCGCTGAGGTCCACGTTGCTCACCTCTAGGTAGGGGCGGAGATAGGTCTAGGGCCATTAGGGCAAAAGCTCGAGGACTAGCCTAACAAGTAGTGGAAAACATCTTATGCATATAATGAAAATTTCAATCCATAAGTCTTTTGAGGTGCAGTGATAACACACGTGACCTCCCGTACACCAGGGAGTACACGGGGGTTGACAGGCACGCACGGTGCCTTCCCTACGGTTGCCATTCCCAATGAAAAATCTTGAAATATAGAATATTACCTTTCTCTCTTCCGATTTGTTGCAGACTGGAGTAAACTCTTGAGGATTCGCAAACGAGTGAAACTAAAATTAGTTGATGCTAAGCCTGAACATTCCTTTGGAGAACTGAATGTAGTCCACTTACAGGACTCCAGGCATAGAGCTTTTGTTGATTTTGTATCCGATGCATTTTTATTAGCTTTTACTACTGGTTCCATGCGATTGGTTTCTATGCAATTATAAGGTAATTGCAACTTAAGCGGTTATCGCTCATGAACATCGTTCGATCGAAATAACTAAGGTCTAGATCATGGTGCGTTATGCAGTGATTTGCTGCAGCGGGGCTACACAGTATCATGTTGCTACAGTATTTATCTAATAGTGCCGTACATGCTCTGGCCCATCACTTTTGATCCAACCGTCGTCACAACGGCTGCACTGGATCTCGGTTGGGTTCCATGTCGTTTGGCCTGAAACCATGCCGGCGATAGGAAGGGTCAGAATGCCGCTTCTCCCTGAAGGTGAGGTGGAAGACATCATCCAGCTCTGCCCGTCCGACACCCGCGCTACTGCTGCTTGACGCATCCAACAACTTAGTATCACTTTGCACTTTTGATATGGTTAGGCATAATTACTGATCAGTTAAATAGTTCTTATTATACCAAATTTTATTAGTGTAGCTCTTGCTTGTTAGACATCAATTTCACCAATTCTGAGTGACTTATGATCTTTTCTAGGTTAGGTTCTCTTAACGAGTTCATAGAAGTATCTATCTATTATAATATTAAAGCTGTGATGACGAGTGTTATGTGTCTGCATTGTTGAGGAAGTCAGTAGTAAAAGAAGCTTGATGACAGGGAGGTCCTGATAGAGAGGAGAAGAAAATTTGCATTGAAGACAATTGCTACAGTGAATATATATCTATTGGGTAGCTAAAAACGTGCCATCACTGTTGAGAAACATGACAACATACACGATGGTAAAAAATTCTTCATATTGTTATTTAACGACAAAAGCAAACATGCTAGCAGCATCATAAAAAGTGGGAGGTCACCGTGTTAGTGAGGCGACAAAAGCAAACCGCGCCACGTCACCCAACGGCGCCGCCCGCCGCCCAAAGCCGCCATGGGGAGGCGATCGGGAGGCAGGAAGCTGCCCTTCTTCGCCTCCGCCGCCTCCTCCTCCTCCTCCTCCAAGCGCACCCGCTCCGCGCGCCGCCTCCCCTCCCTCCCCAAGCCCCGCGCGGCGACTCCCCCCTCCCCCACCCCTCCGTCCGCCCTGTCGCCGCCTGCGACGCAGCCCACCCCGTCGCCGCCTCCCCTCGCCGTCGACGCTGCCACGGGCGGTGGCGCCGTGTCCGGCAAGGTCGGCAAGAAGAAGGCCGGCGCGCGCCTGTGGATGCGGCTGGATCGGTGGGGCGCCTCCGAGATCCTGGAGCTCGATAAGGCCTCCATCATCCGCCGCGCCGGCGTGCCCCCGCGCGACCTCCGCATCCTCGGCCCCGTCTTCTCCCACTCCTCCAGCATCCTCGGTGAGCGCTCGCGCAATAATAACAATCACCATTAGGGTCGCTTTTGGTGTTGAGAAACCAAGAAAACCCAAGCTTTGGTATAATATACAAAGATTAATTCTGCAGCTAGGGAGAAGGCGATGGTGATCAACCTAGAATTCATCAAGGCAATCGTTACGGCCGAGGAGGTCCTCCTATTGGACCCTCTCACGCACGAGGTTCTCCCTTTTGTTGACCAATTGAGGCAACATCTGCCGAGGAGCCTGGTGGGTGCGAACGGTGAACATGATGGTGATGGCCATGGGGAAAAGCAGGATGGTTCACCTGGAGATCAGGTGCCCTGTCTGAATGAGGCGACCGGGGCAGAGCACGAGCTGCCGTTCGAGTTCCAGGTGCTGGAGGTCGCACTAGAGGCCGTGTGCTCGTTGCTGGACTCAAGCGTTGCTGACCTTGAGAGGCATGCTACTCCTGTACTTGATGAGCTGACCAAGAATGTGAGCACGAGGAACCTCGAGCGTGTGCGAACCCTCAAGAGTCATCTTACCCGTTTGCTTGCCCGGGTGCAGAAGGTACCACTACCGAGATATATACGTGTTTCTAGTTCCTTAGTCTATCTTATAAATTAATTTCTTAGTCTATCTTATAAATTAATCTCTACCTTACTGTCTGTTATCAATAAATGTTATAGATCAAAATTGGTATTGGTATTATGTCATTGCTGTTCATTTCCTCTTATTAACAGCAATTGAGATAGAATTGAAGTTTTAGTCACAAAACCGAATTGTATGAAAAATGTATGCAGGTTTAACTTAAATCATCTGTCACCTGTAATATTTATGGTTAGTTGTGCACCGAGTCACTGACTTATCCTGCTAGAGTTATTGTTTTCCATGTTTGTTCTTACCTGGCCCTGTGCACATGAAGTAGCAATTATTTGATGCCTAGAATTGTCTTGGTGCAAGTATATAAAGAACCAAATGTTGCAGTGTATCTGCTTTGGAATAGCAAAAGACACATTTGAGTAATTCTAATTTTGATTGAATGGTTGGGAAGACATATAGAACAAAAAAGGATCACAATTAAGTGATTATTTTTGGTTCTTGGCGTTGAATTTTAGTTTTCTTTGCTTTTGAGAACCTTGATGATAACCCATATGCTGCTCTAAACTAGGGTCTTCTTTTGAAGCTATTTATAGTTGCTGTCATATCATTTTAGGTCAGAGATGAAATGGAACATCTTCTAGATGATAATGAAGACATGGCGCAACTGTATCTAACAAGGAAGCAAGTACAAAACCAGCAGGTTGAGGCTTTAATGACATCTGCTGCTTCCAATAGTATTGTTCCTGCAGGAGCAAGTCTGCCCAGGCTGAACTCTAGTTTTCGGCGTAGTGTGAGCATTGCTACAAGTATGCATTTGGATAATGACGTGGAAGACCTAGAAATGTTGCTTGAGGCCTACTTCATGCAGCTCGATGGAATTCGCAACAGAATTTTGTCGGTTAGTCCTTTTACCAATATCGAAATAGCCTCGTTGCTATTCTCCTGAGCTATTTAACACTATTTCTTGAAAGGAAAGCTATTTACTATGGCTTGCCTTAATTGTTGATTTTGTGCTTATTTGGTTCTGACTTTATCATACAGAGTTTAGTTGTTATGTCAAGTGTTAGAGAGAGTTTAATTGCAAAGATAAAATGGCCTTTTTTTCGGCAAAGCATAGAGCTCAATTAATATTTAAGGTAGCAAAATATCATATGCTGAATTATTTAATTGTCATGAGCATATCTCTGATTTCTGGTGAATGAACTATTCACTCTGATTTTTCCATTGAGCGGATAAACAGTTGTATCTTGTATCCGTAGAATTCTTTGGCACTCTTATTTCATATTCATCTTGTTGTGGAATTGATTTCTCCTTTGGAAACAGGTTCGAGAGTATATTGATGACACAGAAGACTATGTCAACATTCAACTTGACAACCAGCGTAATGAACTCATTCAGCTTCAGCTTACACTGACCATTGCATCCTTTGGCATAGCTGTCAACACCTTCATAGTTGGTGCTTTTGCAATGAACATCCCATGCAATCTGTACAGCATTACTGATGGCAGCTTCTTTTGGCCGTTTGTTGGGGGTACCTCATCGGGCTGCTTCGTAATCTTCATCGTATTATTAGGGTATGCCTGGTGGAAGAAGTTGCTTGGTCCTTGAACACAAAGTGCAAGCAACCCATGAGAGAGCCTTGTCAGTGTAAGCTGACATGCATTTTCGTTTGTAATTTCTTGTGCAATGGAGCAGGCATTTGAAGGACACAGGAGAACCGTGGAGCTAGGGAGAAACTATCCTGATGAGTAGTGTTTCTATCATTAGTAAATAAGATAAATAAGCAGTAATTTTTCATTGGCTGAATACTGAATCGAGTGTTATGAACAACTGGTTTCTCTTCAATATTAACAAATGTAGCTGTTGCTGGCAACAAAAAATCATTGACATAAAATATTTAATGATATCTCATTTCTACCCCTATGGCGATCCAGCACAAGGGCCAAAATAGATTTGTAAGCAGATGATCTCTTCTAAAGCTGCCAATTTTTTGTGCTGTGCAGTCCGTTCATTTTTGTGTGACAAATCACCATCTGTACGCCGCTTTCTTCATTCCTTCATGTGATGGAGGTTAGGAACGCTTCCCGCGCAGGTGTTGCACCCAGCTCTCCAAGCTCGTACCAAACCAGCAGATTCATCGACTGGAAGGTGAACGCAAAACGCATGCAATCACAAAGGTTTCATGTTTCCTGTTAGCGAGTGTGTTCTCCTACCCTTGGTCGAACTCCTGACAGCAGCCCTTCAAGATGTCAATCTGTGTGACATCTGTTACTTTCATCATGTCAATAGAATGATTTCAAGATCATGTTGATCTGAGCTCAACAAATTAGGGATTGCATCATCATGGGCCATGTCTTGTCAATCATGACAGCATCATGAAAGCAACCTGCTACATATCCAAGATTGCCTTGAGATGACAGCATAAATAGCACTTTGAAGGAGCTAACAAAAGAAAGGGTGATTAACTATTATCACAAGATGATCCGGAGAATGTACAACCACCTGATATAATGAGCAAAAAGAGAGAAAAAAAAAACTAAGAATCATCTAATCTTATACCTTGCTATCAGTACATTAGTCACCAAGTTGAATCTAAAAGGCTTTGCAAGAACAACGCAGATGAAATACACTACAGTTGATCACGACTGTTGCTCTTCTTCTTTCTTCTTTTGGGTTTTGATCTTCCTGCCTTCTTAATACCAGTTCGGTTTCAGAAAGAGCTGCTTAGCTCCTAAGGAACTGAGAATGGAGCAAGGGAATTTGCAGGGAGAGTAACACCACCACCGCGGAGAGAAACTGAGGGTCTGCTCCAGCTAGCAGTGGTTATGGCGTTTGAATCAAAAAATACCACGACGACGGTTATATCATCATGGAAGTGCCGCCTCACCCCGCGATCAATTTTTTTGAAGTCTGAATACCTCATCTCCCTCTTCTTTGCTGCCTCCTGCATCGCAGCCTTAACTAGTCTTCGAGCAATCCCCTGATACATAAAAAATTATGGCAGCATTAAGAAAACAAGCAAATGACCCTGTTCAGTAAGATTAATAAAGAAGCACAGAAATTGTAGTAGAAGATGACATAGTGATCGTTATGAGGCGCCAAAGCTAGAGAAGGTGTGAGGAATATAAACAAACCAGTCTAAAAAATAGCTTATTCATATTACTTTCCATGTAGAATGAAGATGTTAATGAGATCTACATATGATAACTACTATGAAGATCTCCTCACTAAGTGAACAACTAGGCATAGCCCAACTGGAAACAATTAAAGTTACACATGTAACCTTCAATCCAAAGCCTAAGGACTCAAATGAAGTAACATGAAAACGGTTTATCGCATGAAGGAACTTGCCAGATTATCCGGGACATAACCTAATCCAAGATTGGCAGAAAAATAAACTTGTAAGGATTCAACACAGTGCAGTTGTCTCAAACTACATTTTGCATACTCCAATTAGCAGGTCCATAAAAATTCGAATGCTCAACAGACCTACAAATGAAGAACTGCTACAAACTTGAGAAATTGAGAGAGATTTAATTCAGCTGCCACCCTGGTGGCATTCAACAATCTAAGGTGCCTTCATATGGTAACATATTACATATATCTACTATTTTCTTACAGAACATTTGTTACATCTTAAAGAAACATTGAACATGAAGTTCTAAAGATGTTTAAATATAATGTTCTCTATTTCTTAAGAGAACAAAGCACATCCATTTACCTCAACAGAAACATCAATCAAAGCATGATGATATTACTGCAAAAGCATATATAGATACTTTTGGTCGGGCAAGCAATAACATGAACTAGTAGTTAGCCTTCAAGGAACCAAGTCAAATAAATTAAGAATAAGATAAGAACACATACATTACGAGGACTACGCTGGACCAGGTCAACTGCTTTCTGATTACTAAGATGCTCCCAGAGTCCATCAGATGCAAAAATGATGAACTGATCAGTTGACTGTATTTGGTGTACAGTAACTGCTGGCTCAGAACTAAGAAGAGGTTTCCTGAAAGTTTCTTGAAGCCGAAACTTGCTATGCAAAGGTTCTCTGTTGAACTCTGGTCTCTTCAGATATACATCTCCAATAGACCTTGTTATCTACAGCACATCATCGTACCATGTGAGGTGCACAGTGGAAGTCCAGCTCAACAAAGCAACATGGCATGGCATAAATATGCACTAAACACCAGAAGCAATTGGCGTGGCATTTACCAAAAAAAGACTAATCATTAATGCTATGCAAGAGACCAATAGCAGATTAAAGGCGATTCATCTAGAAAATGCACATAATTGTATCGTACATGACAACACCTACATCTGTTGAAGACATAGCATGAATAAGAGGTACATTGGGGAGAATGAAATTAAGCAAAATACATTCAACAGCTTTACATTGTGTTCATCTTGGTTCATAACAACACTGTCATATTATAGCATTCACATAGATTTTTTAGAAAGGAAAAGCTTGATTCATGACTATTGAAACTTGAAAGCAATAATCATGAATACACCTAAATTTAGCTGTGAAAATGAGAAATTACCTAATACTAAACAAACAAGAAAATGCAACTACAATTCTACATACCTCACCACAGCATGTAAAGTGCAATTATGATTATAACAAGAGGTTAAGCCAAATGTGAATGCTGTACAATATAATTAGATAGCTGAGTCAAAATGAACTAATAACTCGTTCTTATGCAAACTATGATTCAGAATTCTGGATCTTTACCTGGATAATGCCCTTCACACGCCAAACATTGTGCTTTAGGACCACAATTTGGGGATCATCGGGATGCATTGCCTGCACCTCTCGCCTAACCTCTTCATAGGATGCATTGTGTTCCGCTGAGAGCTGCATTGCCAGAACCTCTCCAGTTCCCTTGACAAGTCTCCCAAGAACAGCACGGGAGTCCCCAAGGTTTGCAACATAGAGAGTTCCAGTGCAAATCACACCAACTAGACAGCAAGAGCCTACCGCCGCTAATTGAGGCCTCAACGACCATTGACTACTAACTAGAGAACAAAATCCCTCCTCAGTTGCTCGGAAAGCCTTCCAAATCACATCCACTGACATGCACTTTTGCTCAGATGCAAATCCTGAAAAAGGAAGTTCATCATTCATTGGCACAAAGGAAGATTGAGAAAGTAGTTCAAATAAATCATGACACAACCCGAAGAAGTGAGTAGAAGATGCTATCTTTTGCACTCATCATTCATCAATAATTTCCTGCAGATTTTCAGTTGTCACATTATTACATGCAATGCGCATTTTTCTATTCCATTCCAAGTAAATTTATGGATTTAAACTAGGGTAATATTGGCCCTTGATCTAAGCATTTAAATTTTTGCGCGCTTTTTTTTGTAGTACTACACGTAGAACCACACCCCATGCAATGCAAGCTCACAATAGATACATACTTAAATGGCAAGCATTTTTACTTGAGAGCAATCAGAATCAACTCATATGCACTTGCAGATCATAACAAATGGACGAATCAACTCATATACACTTGCAGATCATAACAATCAGACGAATCAACTATAATAAGATAGCATAGCTAGATTGGCATTTGATCTAAAACACGAAAATTTCAGCAGCAGTTGAGGTCTACCCCTCAGATGGTTGAAGAGGTGGTCATTAATGTAACGTGCCGTCTCTGGGCCACCGTGCCCATCATAGACGCCGACGAAGGTGCCCTGCAGGTCGGGCTCCGTGGTGCTCAGCGGCCCGGATTCCACCTGGCTGTGGTCCTCCAGCAGGTTATTGGCCTGGACTACGGCCATCGAGAACTCACCGTCGACGAGCTGCCCGGCGTCCTTGTACCACAGGAGCCCGTCCTGCCGTCCAGCAACATCCAATCCCTTGCGGGGCCGCCCGGTCGGCGACGACGCCGGGCCCCAGCAAGATCTCAAGTATTCCATCACAGCCAATAGCATCCCTCATCTCCGCCACCTCCCCATCGCCCACTTCCTCACAAAAGCCATTTCCTTACCCTCTCTTCCAATATCTTCTTGCCCTTTCGTTTCTTCGCGAAATCTGCAATCGGAATCAAACCAGACAAATAACAAGATCATGAACCGAGCGTCCAGAACAGAAGACGCATGATCGAAGGGAGAGAGATCGCCAAGACCACCATGCTCAACTTGCATTGGGATATGACGGAGAAGAAGCAAAAAAAGAACGCACCTTTTCTTGGATAGCTTCCCGCAGAGTTGCGTGCTCAGCTTCCCGCGATCCTACCACCAAAGGGGCCTTAGATCTGGAGACCTACCGATCTCAAGCGCGGAGAACACACAAAAGATTGGGTTTTGGTGGAAACGGTGGGCTCCTCTCCAGGATCCAGAAGCAACCAAGAAACCGAACCGAAAAGACTAAAAAAGATGCGCTTTTTCGCTTTGTTCCCCCTTCTTTGCCTGCCAAATCTTGCAGGCAGAATAGATGAACAAATAGATCAGGGTATCTTCTCCACAACCCAAACAACTACTGCACAAGAGAGAGCACAAGCAAGAGAGAAGAAGGGAAAAAAACAATAGAAGAAGCAACCAGGCCAGAGAGAGAGAGAGAGAGAGAGAGAGCTCAGGGCCAGCAAGGCAAGGGCTCAGAGATGGGCTCTACCATACCAGTCCTAATTTCTTAGGGATTTGGGAGTGGTGGTGACTGATTTGGCCTTGTTTCATTAATCCTTTTCTCTCTCTCTTTCTCTCTACACGTTTCTTACCTAGGAAGAAAAGGGAAGGATTTGAACCTACCACATCGGAGAGATCCGCGTTCTACAGAACTGGATTAAGAACGCTTTCGTTGAGAAAGAAAACTATTTTCTACTCCTAATGTGTCTTATATACATATCCATTCGGTCTAAAATATAAAGCATATATCCATCCGTTATAAAATATAAAGCCGCTAGTTTAAAAAGTCTTGTTTAAAAACATAAAACTTATATGTATATTTAATGAGGCATTTTTTTTACTATACTCCTATTTATTCTCTCAACTATATGTATTTATTCATTATCACCCACATAAAGTATTATCTCTTATATTCTACAATAATTAAGTGAGGTATCTAAGTTATTTTTTCTCATACCTTTCTTAATTTTACCATAATCTTAATCTTTTTGTAAAGTCAAAATATACTTTACATTTTTAAACAGAGGGAGTAATATGCATGACGTGCTACTTTGTATTTTTGTTGGTCTCACTTGTTTTTTTCGATAAAGGATTAAAATCCGGTCTGCTAATCACAACCGAAGGTTTAAAAAACACAAGCACTGAAATGAAAAACAGCAAAAGGAACTAATAATCAAAAGCAAATTCAATAATTGCTTTTCCATTCTTAGCAAAATATGGGGTTTAACCTAGCCTTATCAATGCTTTTCAAGCATAAAAAAATTATCAGGTAAAAATATTAGTGAAAGGATATATGCTCTCTAAGTTCAAGTGAATTTGTACAAACTTACTGTGATTATTCAGATGCTGTTGTCAGTAGGATTGCTCATGTTTCCGTGACAAACGAAAATACTTGACGAGCTAGTCGATGTATGAACTTAGCGTAGTGCCGGTTCGAATGTCTCGAGTTCGAAACTTGCTAAACATCTTAATCTTTTTGTTTCGGTCACTAGTCACTAGTGAATTGATGTATGTGAAAATGCTCAAAATCTGAAAAGGAATTAATTCAAACATATCCATCCATCTTATACTCCAATTCTTAGTTGTGTCTAGTTGTGCCATATCAATTCTCGCTCTCTTCTTTTTGAGGGGGTGCGGTACCAATTCTCTCACACAAGTGAGAAATGAGAAGTAGTACTCAGAGAGCTAGAGTACATTAAAAGTGTTTAGGTAGATCATCTTGTTTACATTCTAGACTAAAAATATAAACTTAATTCACTTTATTTTAGCCTATAATTTTCAAGATCTGAGCCCCAAACAGTAGATATAGTTATTATTTTAGATATAGATGCAATCAAATTTTAAAACTTTAATTATCAATATCTTTTTAAATATTTAAATTGGATACATGAAAATTATGTGTAAATTTTTTTGAAAAGTACTTTCATAATATTACAATTTTATTGAGTTTTATAAATATATTATAATAAAAATTAATAGTTAAAGCTACGTTTTAGAGATCGATTAATATTTAAAACAATAAGGCCCTGTTTGGAAGCAATGTATTTTAAAATTATGGTTTTGGTATACTATGGTTTGCAATTGTTTTATCATGAATACCATGGTTTTACCAAACTCCTTTAAAACCATGGTATTTCTTGAAACTACCAACTGTTTGGATGCAACATCACAAACCATGGTATTTGAGTGGAAAAAACAAGAAGCTAGTCAAAACTATGAAAACTTTGGGTTGGAGTGGAGTTTCAAATATTCCAAAAATACCATGGTATCTACCAAACCATGATTTTTAATACAGAGCTTTTGGCATGGTAACCAAACACCTCATAATATAAAATACCATAGTATTCTAAAAAATCATAGTATTACCTAAAAACTATAAAAATACATTGCTTCCAAACAGAGCCTAACTATTTAACATCGTCGGAGTACTAAAGAATGTGATGCGATTCCTTAATGACATGGCCGTACTCAACGCACCTGGCTTAAATCCAGCAGTACGACAAGCGACATGATAGCAACAGGGTTTGCTAATTCTTTACTCCACCACTCGATTATGGGATTTAAAATGGCAGGGCGATGTTCCAAGAAATTTCCTGAATTTGGACCCTAGCTACTCCAGCCCAAAAAAAAGAAAAGAAAAGAAAAACGATAGTAGTAGTACACACAAGACACAACACAGCAAAATGCCAATTGCGAAGCGATTGCAAACAAGCGAAGGATGCATGGCGTGGCGAGAAGATGCGGACGGCGTGCGTGGCCACGGCGACCGCGGTGGAGACGGGACAAGCGAGCTTACGAGGCGGCGGACGACGAAGCCGCTACACAACAGATGCCGTCGTTGGGATGGTCTTGCTCTGGTTCTTCCTTCAGCTTGAAGCCTCTTGGCATTGCATGTTTGCTTTATTGCTTTCAGTTTTGATAGGCTAGGATCATCTTCCAGAAGGGGGCTCTGGTCGATGATACGCTCGATCTTCTGTGTTTTTCAAGGATGCCGTGATGGATCTCATGTTCATGTGGACAATCGATCGGTGCTAGATTAGCAGTACAATGAGATTGAGACTGAAGACTGAAGTAGTACTAGATTAGATGGAAGCTAGCAATTGTCAAGCAAACACATGCGTCACACTTTATTACAGCTAGCTAGGTAGGCTGCTAGCTAGTCTTCCATTTGCAGTTAGAACATCTCCAATGGTGCCACTTTAGCTAGCTATAAGGGTGCCATGCATCTTAGCTAATCCATTGAAGAGGTTGTCTATATGCTATCTATAGATGATATGAACATTTCTTATAGCTAATTCCATTAGAGTTGCTCTTAAGCCCGGTCATGCATCTACTCTTTGGAGAGGCAATAGTACACGGAAACTGAAAAGATGCTTACAGAAGGCAGTAGTAAAAATACTTAACTCTTAGTGCTACATTTGTGCCATTGTCTCACGTAGTAGTATACTGTACACGGCAACAAATTCTTGTGGAAATTAAGGCCGGGTGGCATGTACACAAGCTGCCGTCAGTGGTGGAAGCAAGCAGGAGGCGTGAAGGAGTTAGAGCACCAGTTTTGACTGTCGTACTTCCGGCACCTCTTTAGTCTCGCAGCAGTCTTCAAGACATTGCACCAATTATCCGCCTTGAGATCTATAAATTTTTTTATGACGGTGTAATTATATCTACAGCTCTATAGTCTTTTACAATAATTTTATAATATTATAAATTCAATATATATTTAGAATTTACTAAAAATACGATATAAATAATTCTAAAGTCTTAAAAAATCCTGAAATATCGAAATCGAAACCAATTCAACCAATACATTTGATTTATTGAAGAGGTTATCCCGTGACATTTTTCAATTTTTTTTAGCCCTCCGGATCCGGCCCTGGCTGGGGCCTTACGTACGCCGCACATCCTCGATTACCACCCGATCAAAATCCGACTTCTCAAACTCCCCCGTGATTTCAACTTGATCCATGACGGCAGAAGCTTCATCAGATGGTTTCATCTTAACGTGGTCTTCCTCATTTTCTTTTTTTTCCTTTGCCACTTGTAGATAAACTTTTCCATATCCACGCGAACGTTAAATCGGTTAACATATGATATTCATATGTTCGACTAATCAATCCAAATTACACAATTCCTTTGGTCAAGTTCTCCTCGTTTTCACATGTGGAAATTGTTCTAGACAAACATGTGGAAATTGAGATGGTGTGATAATTCCCCATATTGTAGGGTATGCACGCTCCTTGTTCCCACCAACGTCATACATTTCCTACTCGGAGCTTTATACTTTATTGTTAAATCAGTAGGAAACGCAGACACTTAAATAGATCCAAGAAGCACCTACGTACTCGGAGAGACTTCCTTGCAACACAAGTGAGCAGCCAAATTTGCATCTCTCCGAAGGATATGTTTTAAAAAACTGATAACATGTATGCTAAGCTCTTATATATCAATTGGTTCACGAAACTATCTTTTAGTTTTCAGTAAAAACAATCTCTTACCCTCGAAAAACGAAAACACAATCTCTTAATTCTATTTGCTTCGCTATGCATCGAAATTAGTACAAAATTGGTTTAATAGCATCTGGTACTCGAACTACCCACTTCTTCATTTTTTTGCAAGTTTTTCGATGGTGATTTGATGTCTCTACGACCAGCTTTTTCCTGATAAAATCAAGCATCTTCAAGTTTGGATTGGAGCACATGCGTACGGTATCACAATTCACCAGGGAACACTATTTGGCAACAAGGTTTTTTCATAGTTTCTAGATAAAATCATGGTTTTAGAGAAAAATTCTGTTTTAGAAACTATGAGGTGTTTGGTAGCCCTTCAAAAAGTTCTATTTTAAAACCATGGTTTCACAAAACCATAGTTTTTCTCTGCTTTAAACTTTGGTCTTGGGCAAATTTTTTCGAGCGCTAGCACAAAACAACTCCCAAAACTTTGTAGCCAAACAGTTGAGAGTTCCAAGAAAAACCATGGTTTTAATGGGGTTTGGTAAAATCATGTTTTTTATGCCAAGACAATTCCCAAACCATAGTTTTGCAAAACTTTATTGCCAAACAGGGCCATAATATCTCTATACATGAGGTTATATTTACCCAGAGTCTCCTTAGTTACATGCATTCAAGATTAGTAGTACAAACAAAAGGAGGAGGCGTCAACAATAATTGAAATGAGCATTACAAAAGCCAGAGAAGCCTTTTACTAGTTCCATATCCATAGCAAAACGCAACAGATCATGGAAGGAATCATTACTCCATAAAGAAAAGTGATTAAAACTTTATACTACTTCGATCCATGCAACGCAGCACATCATGCGAGCCAATCGATCGATGTAGATGGATGCAACGTTTGCGCTCGTTGCCCCGGTCCATCCATGCAAAAAGAAGAAAGACAATCGATCTGCAAGTAGAATTAGATGCCATCCTATCGCCGAACGTAGCATTTTGATCGAGCATGGCATGTGAGCTTGAGCTTGAAGACATATGGTAGACATTATCACAAAAGGCAAAACATTTGCCCGAAATTCTCACAAAAAAATATTTGCCTCTTACCGTGATGGACCCTAATTAAAGTTAACTATAGCGTTTGTTGGAAAAGGAGAACCATGGTACATATTCTCACAAAAGCAAAACATTAGTCCGAAATTCTCAAAAAAAAAAAAAAAAACATTTGTCTCTTAATCTAATAGACCTTAATTAAAGTTAGACATAGCGTTCGTTGGATGCTATTAGAAAAAAAAAAGAGAAATATGGTAAAAATTCTAAAAAAACGAAACATCTTGTCCTCGATAAACCTTGAATGTAGGGGAAATATCCTGCAAATAAGGTTCTCAGTAAAACTGTGGTAATCTGGTTTCAAACTTCTGAAAAAAAAATGTACATCTTGTCCCTCGCTAAGAGTAATAAAACAAACAAACTTGATCATGAACAGAACAGCCTCCTGCTCATGATCAAGTTTGTTTTTTGTAACTTCTAGCACAGGACGAATTTGATCATGAAATTTTATATGTAGATGGGGTAAGATGAGATGTACATCCATGATTTTTTTTCAGAATTTTTTGAAACTTTTTTAGTTAGATTGCACCAGAACTTTATTTGCACAAGATATGTTCCCTTGAATGTATGACTAGCTAATAAGTAATAAAGGCATGTACAATACTAAAAAGGAAAATAGTGCTACGGAAGAAAAAAAGAAAGAAAGAAAGAAAGAGGCTATTCACATGAAAAAAAGGACATAAAAATGGAACACCCCTTTTCTCCTTATGCGTGAAGTCCAACGGAGTTGCTTTAGGGCCTATTTAGGGAACTGCTGCTGCATTGAAAAGCTGATTTTGATTTCCTGGACTGTAAAACAGTTGTAGCTAGCGGTTATGGGTTTTTTGGTTATGCTGTTTGGCAAACTAGCTGCTGCAGCTGTAACTTTTGGGGGCCAACCAAGCGGGGAGGTAGCAACATAGCGAAGTACAGCGGCGTCCGAGTGGGGAGGTGACGTGGAGGCGGCAAGGCGAGGTGGCGGATGTCGAGAAGGGAGAGCGACCGAGGTGGGAGGTGATCAAGCGAAGCCACAGCTGAAAAGCTCCTCCCCATAAACTGCAGCTTTTGAGGGTGCTTCTGCTATGACTTAGTTTCCCAGCTGCTTTGCAGCCATACTATTGAGAGAAGTTTTTGGTCCAAAGCTGAAGCACGATCCTCCAAACAAGCCCTTAAGCCACAACTATCGGGTCGATTGAGCCCAGCTTATTTATGTGCAAACTATATCTACTTTGCACATTACACGATTACAGGAAAATGGCTTTTAATTTGCCAGATATACATGTAGGTATAAAGTGCATTTTTTTATTTCGTATGTTTTAATCAAAGTTAATAGGGATATTACAAATATAGGAACTCGGACAACAGATTGCTATTCACTATGAGAAGTCTCGGGGCATCACATGATGATGGAAACAAGATTTATTACATAAATAGAGAGAGAGAGCGCATGAAGTAGCATATCATAAGAAATCAAAGACTTGAAAAGAAAGGAACATGTTTTATATGTAATTTTTATGAGATTTACTGTAATTAACTTTTTTTGTAAAGATTTTCAGTGTTTACAACAGAATAAAGGTAACTTTATTAGAATAACACGATGAACTATCAGAATTTGGAGTAATAAGTAATTGTATCTGTACAGCATCAGTACCAATAGAGAAATGAGATTAGAGACTGTATACAATGACAGAAGGAAGCATAGACTAACAAGTGTACATTTGAATCTTTGAGAGGCAAAACAAAAGATATAAAGGTGCGTTTAGTTGGGTGTACGAGGGTGAACCGAACCATCCTGTACAAGATTTGGTTCTGTCTTTGCATTTGGTTGGTTGAACGGAGGGCCCAATCGTGAATTTGCAAGTGCGATTTCCTATTTTTTGAGAGAAAATAGGAGATGTATTTTCTATTTTTTCGAAGGGTCTTTCGGTGTTTTCTTAGGAAAAACCGAGGTGGGAAAATAGCCTAGAAGAAAAAGGGCGAAAAATTATTAGAGATGACAACCTTCTTTTGTTGAGTTTAACACTCTACGCGTTCACCAAGTAATAATACATGCTTTAAAAAATATCGAGATCGAGATGGAAAAGCGGTAGATACCTAAGAGAAGAGATTGTATTTTTTGTTTCATAAAACTACCCAACCGAGGGCCCAACTGCGGAATACAACGGCACAGACAACAGACGTGGAGCGGGAAATGATTTCCCCTTTTTTTTGAGAAAAAACAGACCGAGATGTATTTTCTATTTTTCTAGAGGGTCTTTTGGTGTTTTCTGGGGGAAAACGGAGCTGAAAAACCGAAGTGGGAAAATAGCATAGAAGAAAAAGGGCGAAAAATTATTAGAGATGATGTACTTTTTGGTTTAGTCTAACACTCTACGCGTCCACCGAGTAACAATACATGCTTTAAAAAATATCAGAGATCGAGATGGAAAAGCGAGCTGGGAAAAAAGTCTATACCGGTAGAAGGGAGCTGAAAAATCGAGGTGGGAAAATAGCTTAGAAGAAAATGGGCGAAAAATTATTAGAGATGACAACCATCTTTCGTCGAGTCTAACACTCTACACGTCCACCGAGTAATAATACATGCTTTAAAAAATATCAGAGATCGAGATGGAAAAGCGAGCTGCGGAAAAAGTTTATATCGGTAGAAGAGACTGGATGTATTTTTTGTTTCACAAGCAGTGAGCGGAAACAATTTCCCCTTTTTTGAAAAAAAAACAGACCGAGATGTATTTTCTATTTTTTTGGAGGGTCTTTTGGTGTTTTCTTGGGAAAAACCGAGCTGAAAAACCGAGGTGGGAAAATAGCATAGACGAAAAAAGGCGAAGAATTATTAGAGATGACAACCTTCTTTTGTCGAGTCTAACACTCTCACCATCCCTCAAACCAATCTCATCCTTCAAACCAACCTCATCTGTTTTTTTTATGACGAAAACATTTTTTCCGGATTTTTTGGGTGACGAAAACATTTTTTTCGGGTTTTTTTGGTGGCGAAAACATTTTTTCCGGGAAAAACGGAGAAAGGACCTGAACGTAAGAAGCAGGGACTTATTTGTTATTTTTTTGGACCTGTTCGCTATTCTGAAAAAATAGAAAATGGATTGTTCGCGATTTGAACTTAACGGGAGGCTTTTTCGTAAAATACCGCACCAGGGACCCAATCGCGAAAGAAGAAAGTTATCTTCGTCTTACAAAAAATCGCGAAGGACGTATCCGTAATTTTGAAGAAATGGAAGGGCTTTTTCGCAAATGTCCGGTAATGACACGTGGATGGGCTCAACGAATCTGTGTTTTTTTATGACGAAAACATTTTTTCTAGGTTTTTTGGGTGACGAAAACATTTTTTTGGATTTTTTTGGTAGCGAAAACATTTTTTCTAGGAAAAACAGAGAAATGACCTGAACGTAAGAAGCAGAGACTTGTTTGTTATTTTTTTAAACCTTCTCGCTATCTTGAAAAATTAGAAAAGGGCTTGTTCGCGATTTGAACTTAACGGAAGGCTTTTTCGTAAAATACCGCGCCAGGACCATCCTCTCTACCAAACATCATCTCGCACCATCCTCAGATCATTTCATCCAAACAACCAAACAAAATCTTGAATCATTCCATTAAGGCAACCAAAAATGTCTTCCATGTACCGTATCATTCAGGATCATCCCATCCATCCTATACCATCCAATCCCATTTATTCTCGTACACCCAACCAAACGCACCCAAACACTTTGGCCTAAGGGGAATGAGCAACAAAATGACAAGATGAGGTGCCCTGGGCACCCCCATATAGAAAGAAGGGTCGTAAGTGAAGCTACAGCAGTAAGTTGAACAAAAAGAGAAAAGAATACTCCCTCCTTTCCAAAATATAAGGCGCGCACGTATTTCAAGATTCAAACTTTGAAATCTTTGACCAATGATTTATCCAACTATATAAAGATTTTGTGATATAAAAGTGGTACCATTGAATTCGTATTTGAAAGTACTTTGTAATGATATTGGATTTGTTTGTATGAATGATATTGGATAAGAGAAATCAAAGGTCAAAGTATAGTTTAGAAGACTGTGCCAAGTCAAACCACGCCTTATATTTTGGAAAGGAGGGAGTATATGTTAAGAATACTGTCGCATTTGATCATGCATGTAAAGACCATAGTTTGAAAGACTAGCAATCGATTTACGCATCGTCTACATTGTAGCACGGGGAGGTGCCTTTAAATCTTAAAGGATTGCTTACATAGTTACATATTAGAATTATATAGAAAACAAAAGTCCAAGAACTAAATAAAAAGAAGTGATAGACTAGTAACGTAATTGCGCGGTTAATGGGACCTCCCACGCAAAAAAGAAAAACTTGCCTGTTTGTTTTAGCTTCTGATTCTGGATTCTGACCCTAAAAGTAGAATTAGAAACAAACAGGCTAATTCTAGAATCTGATTCTCACAATCCAGCCCACCCATATACACTAGAATCCACAATCCACTTCATATGTGCTTTTGGATTCCAAATTTTGAAGAATCACTTTCTACAACCATATCTGAATCACTTTTAGAGAATCAAAATTTGAAACAAAATGCGCCTTTACCGCCTTTAATTTGTAACCCTGATCAATCGACCCATTATTTTGTTGCAAACTGCTCCTTATCTTATCACCATTCCTTAATTTGCAGTCGATTACTTTGCAATGAAGTCGATTACTTTGCAATGAAGTCGTGGAAGAAACCGGTCAAATTCTTGGAGGGCAAACTACGGTAAAGAACTAAGAACTACGGCTACGCACCGACACCTTTTGGAATATTCACTGACCAGTTTGGAATTGAGCGGCAAATTTTCAACGACGACGGCGATGGCGTGAACGATCGATGTATGTATGGTCATGCTACGTGTCCTTGGAATCCAAGCAGTAAGCATGCATTTCACTGTCAAATTTGACCTACTAATGCTATATTCATACACGATCATCAGCTACATGTACGCAAACTAAATTAAGCTTATGCATTCTAGCTAGAACGCTACGACAATATATATATATATATATATATATATATATATATATAAAGCTTTTTCTGTACTCCTAGGAGTACATACTCCCACATTCAATATACCACTTAAACAAACATGTTATACTCATTTATCATTTTCGGTATACTTCAATAATAATTCTAAGATACTCCAATGCGACATAGTTAAAAAAAAATCATCGGAGCCCTTCATTTTTTGCTATATACCTGTTTTTATATTAAAAAGAATATATACACAAATTATGCTATAAAAGAGGGGATTTTGATGATTTTTTTTGTGGAACTCACCTTTAAGTATCTTATAATTAGTATTAGAGTATACTCAAAAGGATAAAGAGGTATAACAACATCGTTTAAGTGGTATACTAGAGGTGAGAGTACATACTCCCAGGAGTATGGAACCATTTTCCTATATATATATATATATATATGAAAAATATCTTTTACTCCTGGGTGTAGTTACTCCTATCTCTGAAATACTATCTAAACGAATTTGAAATACTCCTTTATCACTTTGGATATACTCATACAATAATTATAAGATACTCCAATGTGAGCCATATGAAAAAATTGCAAGGAGTCCATGATTTCTAGTATATTTTGCAAATACCTTCATATATGCACATAAAAAGGAGTATGTCCAAAAATATACATACCACCTCTGCAAAAAATGTACATACCACCTAGATGATCTTATATACTGTGATACTACGCTACATACATACCTCCGCTCCGCCGCACGAGATACCCTATACATTGTGAGATACGGTATAGGGAGTAATTACTCCCGAGTCGAAAAGAGGCTTCCTATATATATATATATATATATATATATATATATATATATATATATATATATATCACTCTAAGAGTTTAACTTACAAAATGATGCGAACAATCGCAAGGCAATATATAATAACTAGATAATTTCCAATGCAATTGTGCAGGTAGATACTATACTACGGATGTTAATACCGAAATATTGATTTGAACCTGTTATAAAACTCCAATTAACGATTATGATGAAAATGTAGTTGTATTCCTTATACAATTGTACATATATAATTACTCTATATTATTATCATTTGGACTCACCAAAATTGATGGTGCATATTTTCCTTTTTCGTCTAATTAACATGGAAATTTCTAGTCATTGTAGCCAAACGTGGTGGCTTCTTTTAATTATTTCTTTGTTTTAATAATAGATAATTGATATATACAAGATAATACTAGTGGCTCGGCAAGTTGGTTAGTTTAAGATCAATCGATCCAAAAAGGCTTAACTCAGACCAACATTAACTCAAACCCTGCACGTCTTGCTAGAAAGGATGCTAGCCATTCGTTTCTTCTATTATAAATGTGATAAGCTGTGAGATTACGTGGTGATCACCCCATGGTGTGTGACGAGTAATTGACTTTGTGGTTAAAATGTTGTAGAAGTTTGAGTTTGTTTTTTTGGGGGGAGTTGCTAGCTGCTCAAGTTGGCTGTCAATGAGTTGCTATCTCCAGTTGGTTGTCAATGCAACCGGTCAGACCGGTATGTGGGATGGGTTAGACCTATATATGGGTCAGACTGCTAGGCGTGTGCGGTATTACCTGCCTTCGAACAACGGTCATGACCGACAATTGAACTTTTGGAGTTTGGTCAAAATTCATGTGTTGCCATGTGCTTAAGGATGTGTTTGATCAAGGCGAGAGAGCTTAGGTCCATGCGGTTGGGTAAGTTTGGATAAGACTACATGGCTCAAGCAGAAAGACAAGGATCATGAAAAGGCGAGTTGGTGCATGTTGATGTGTCAAGTGACTTGGGCCAATACAAGTAGAGATGATCCGAGAGAGATCGGATATGTGAAGGCTTGATGGCAAGTCATTGGACGTCACAAGCTACATGGCAAAATCTGCAGAGATGCTTTCATGTGAAGATTTGGTTTTGCAGTTGCCTCGAGGTGAAGGAGTGGAATTGTGAAAGTAGAGAGGCATTTTGGTCGATTACTCAATACCGAAAAGTGGCGATGTGAAAAACCACTATGGTGGCCTAAGTGGTTTAGATCAACAAATGGAGTATATGGATATGAATCGGGTTGCTAGAGCTTCATGATGAAGAGCACTTTGAGAAGCATGCCTGTACGAGTGAGTAAACCTTGTTATACATTGGGTTATCGTGTTTACCCATGTGTTGGTGGACGAAATCTACTTTGTATCCAGATCTAGGGTTTAAAGGTAGAGTGGTTAGCTTGGTAGGGATGGCAACGGGTTCGGGTACCTCCGGGTCCAGCCTCCGTGGACCCGGACCCGAGACCCGAAATTTGGACCCGGACCCGGACCCGAAGTTAGTCACGGGTCCAAACTCGAACCCGGACCCGGACCCGACGGATACCCGGACCCGAACGGGTACCCGGACCCGTTTCAAATCATGCGTTGGGTTTTGGGGTGGCGTGGGACCGGGTTCAGCTGGCAGTGACGCCCTGACGTGAGATGTGCCAATTGATGCCTACAACCCTACAATGTGCCTACAATGTGCCTAGGCCAATGCTGGCGTGGGAAATGTGCCAATTGATGCTCACACCGCAGAAATCACCGCGCCTGGCGCTTGACGCCCGCCCATTGCTTCATTTCAAAATTCACACGCCGCTGCTCGGGCGCTTTGACGCTCAGGCCATTTCAAAATTCACACGCCGCCCGCCGGGCGCTTGAGCCTTGACGCTTCAAGCCTCGACGCGCGCTTTGACGCTGACACCACGCCCGCAAGGCCAACTCTAGTAACGGTCCGGTCTGGTACCCACGGGTCCAAATGAGACCGGACCGGACCGGACCTGCATCCGGATCCAAATATTATACCCATGGGTCCAAATTTGGACCTGCACCGGATCCATCGGGTTTGCACCATGGGTACCCGGACCCATGGGTATTTTTGCCATCCCTATAGCTTGGTCACCACTGTAAAAAAAGATGTAGAGGTGGCTTAAGGATTAAACTGCTTTTAAGAAGAAATTTATGGAGAGATAGAGTGTGTCTCTTCTGTGTGAGCTTTTTGTCATCTTTAGACTCGTGTGTGACTCAGGAGTCGTTGTAAACAATCATCTACAAGTATTAATATATCTATTAAATCCATCCAAGAATTTAATTCCTTGATTTGGCTCGGTTTTTAGTGTTTTCCCCTCTCCTCTTGATCTTGCTTTGTGCCAAGAATGTGTAAGTGACGGAGATATCTTAAAGACCAGGATCACATCTATTCAGTCACCTTCTATAGCAAGTTGTTGTGATTGTCCGGTTTTGACTAAAGAAAGGGGATTTTTGGGGTTTGATCTTAAGGTTTTTTGGATTGGTTCTTACTGTGATTTGATGGTACTAGGATGTGTGAGAAATCATCCTTAGGCACCTTGGCTTGATTTCTCCCACGAGTTTCTCTCTATCATTGTTTCAGGGTTTTATCCTGTTTTGGTGCAACCTTTTCTATCATCCTAGAGAAGGTGCATGTCAAATTTCAAGTGATTTGGAGTCTCGA
Organism: Guadua angustifolia; assembly: GCA_036346375.1. Lineage (NCBI taxonomy): Eukaryota > Viridiplantae > Streptophyta > Magnoliopsida > Poales > Poaceae > Guadua > Guadua angustifolia. The sequence continues at coordinate 19,748,442 of CM070518.1, read as the reverse complement.
TTTGAGATTTGACTCATTTTGTGATTTGAGTCCGGTTTTGATGTAGTTGAGCTTTGAAAGAATAAAGGTCCCAACTTTCTTAAGTTCCTTCAAGATATTTGGTTAGAATAGGTGCTTAAGATCATGATCTAGCTTTGGATCAAAATTGAAGTCACTTGGAGCATCCCTGTGAAAGTTGTGCTCTTTTGAGTATTTAAATCATAACTGATTTTCATCTCTGTCCTGAAAGAGAGGTCTGAGCGCCCTGTTATGAGAGGTCATTCAGGTTCATTTGGCTTGGTTTTTCTTGAAGATTTGATTGTGGATGTCTAGACTCTGATCATCACAGCTCATTACAGCTATTGGAATGCAAGATCCGTGGTTTTCTAAAGAGATCCGTGGTTTTCTAAAGAGAGGGGATTTTTAAAAGATGTTTGAATTTGTAGGCTCGTAGTCGCTCTCGGCCCTACTTAAGCACCAATTGGCATGTGTTGTAATTCTTTTGTACCGGCCGGCCGAATGGAACCCAATCAGCGTACAACAAGTACGAAAAATAACCTGCACAACCATTCATTACAAACAAGTAATCTTTGGGTCTATTTAGAGGCTATAGCTTTTCTAAAAAAAACTGTTTTTTTTAAGAATTTTTTAAGCTAAAAACGACTGTAGTTTTCTTATAAAAAACCGTTTAACAAATAACTAATCTCCTCTAGCAATAAGCTATAAAAGTAGGTTTAATCCAGCTTTCAGCTTTTGTCTTTTACTAGTTATATACGACTTTTAGCTTATACCAAAAATCGCTTAAAAATTGAGTTGCTTAGAGTTTACAAGTTTCTTAAAAGCTAAAGCTGGCTTTAAAGTCTTCCTAAGCAGGCCTTAGGGCATGTATAAAGGTTAAGCTCGACTCAATCTCCTAGGTAGTCCACATCAGCAAGAGTCAGTTCGCATACAAAGAACTGTCTCTAAAGCTGTCTCTTTATTACATGCATGATAATTAATTTGCTGCATACGTGTCTTTTACGGTAGGAAACGCTAGGGCCGGCTCGTTCTCCAACAGACGGCTCTAGCATTATTGTTTTTTGATCCCCATGTCAAGAGTCGTTGTTTCACGAAACAACGTTGTTTCTCTCTCATTTCCATCTCTCCCCTCCACGTCAGTTTTTTTACCTATATATGTAGCAATTTTTAAAAGCCAACAATTAATGCCTAGCGTTAGTTCTCCTTGCGCGCGTATTGACCTACGTGCTCGCAAGTCGATCCGAGCAAGGGCGTCCCGGCCGGTACGTCAGTCGGAGCCACCCTACGTTTCCCCGAAAGAGAAATTTTACGGTGAATTTAGGCCGTCCCTTTTGCACGCGGGTACGTGAATCCAGCTCGATGGCGCGCGCGCATGCATGTGCGATACCACCGCACCGCTGGTTCGGCTATACCGGCGGCGGACCGAGATCGAATCGACGGGTCAAATCCACGTAGTTAATCTAGCTAGCAACATAGTTTGAGCTGACCGGCCGCCCGGCCCCATGCCTTGCTAGTTGCTACCCCTTTTGCCTTTAATCTGTACCACTAAACTAACCGGCCGACCTCGATCTCAGATGGTCAAATTCTGAAAGGTGCAGGCTAGCTGGAGCACACACTTCCCCTGAGTACACTTCAATGCAGGGAAATCGTTAGAGAGCAACTACCCAACGGTATACCGTTGCAACGGTATAGCATGTTTCATTAGTTTCACGGGTAAGTTTCATTGCTAGGTTTCGCGGGTAAGTTTCATGATGTTTCACGGGTAAGTTTCATCATGTTTTCGAGTTTCACAGATAAGTTTCAACCAAAGTTTCATGTTTCACGGGTAAGTTTCATCCTATACCATTGCAACGGTATACCGTTGGTTAGTTTTTCTCAATCGTTAAGTTCCCCCCGGTCTCATGCGTCCACGCATGGTGCGGCGCGTTGCAGAGCTGGCAGCCGCTGGGTCCGCACGCCGCGCCGCACGATTTGGAAGTCGCGTGTAAGGGTATGTTTGGTTGGGTGTACGAGGGTGAATGTCTCTATACTTGGTTGGTAGAATGGAATCATTTAATATAGCATGAGGTGGTACAGATTTTTAGAATATTTTAAAAAGATAGTGCATCATCCCGTGCGAGCAATTTAGCTGAACCAATTGGCCTAGGACAGGATCGTTCATTCGCAACATCTCTCAAACCAACCTTATCACTTAATCTAATCTTATCTCTTCAACCAAACATCATCTCATACCATCCTATATCATTTCATCCAAACAACCAAACAAAATCTTGTATCATTTCATTCAGGCAACTAAACACCTTCTCTATACCATCTTATTTAGAATCATTCCATCTATCATGTACCATCCTATTCCATCCATTCTCGTACAGCCAATCAAACACACCCTAAGCTTCCAATTCACACCCTCGTCTTATCGATATAGAGGGGGGAAAAAGGCTCGCCACATAGCATGCCCACGTTCAGCTGTTGTTTGATCAGCACGTCCAAATGCAACGCATGCACATGTCTAGTTGTCTACAGCTGAAGATGCTAATCGGTTTATATGCTAAGCAGCCGTCCTGCAAGCGATAAGGCAAGGGGGTTGATGAAGTGTACATACACCGTGTACCCATCTCTACTGATCACCGAGGTTTCAAATTTCAGTTTCGGATCACAGCTCGAAGGTGACCAAAATCCAAAATCTCGGTGAGATATCGAAATTTCAGACAAAATTCAAAATGTAAATTTCAAATTTGGCTTTTTTTGACTAGGATTTTCGAGATCTTGGCAAGAAACACCAAAATTTCGGCCCAAAAAACTTACAATTAGGTAAAAATACCTCCCGTTCATATCTTATACGGTTTTAGCTAAAAATCATTTGTAATGTGCATTTTTGATAATTTTTTAAATGTCTGTATTTAAAATCTCGCACCCGAGTGAAATCCGAAACCGCAGTCGAGATTTCTGAAATTTTGTCGGGATTTTAAACCTTGCTTACCACACCTGAAGTGCTTGATTATTTTTGCTGGCAGCCAGTTCTGTTTCTTCCCTTTCCGTGTTGATATGTAAATGATGCACCATATCGATCTTGATACACGGCTAGAGGTGGGCACTCGGGCCGGGCTCTTTTGGGTCGGCCCGAGGCACAATTGGCACGGCACGATCTAAAACCTGGTCTGGCACGAAGTAGGCCGGCACGACATTATAGTAATGAATTGCGTTTGCCCGAGAACCGCACGATAAAGCGGTAAATATGGCATAACATCAAGAAGACGGCCGTGGTTTCCGCCCGATGACCCAGGGCATGAGGTAGAAGCCCAATATATATAGTCATCATCTCGCCGAAAGCATGATCGCTGTGGACGATCAGAAGAAGATGAACGCTACTCCCGCTGTCGATTGATTGAGAGAGATTTGACAAGAGGGAGAGAAATCTCTCGGCCTCTCTTACCCGCTCCTCTCAATCTCTCCCTCTCTCATCCGTCTCTCTCAATCTCGATTGCCTCTCTTCCTCACTCTCCCGTTGCCCCCTCTCTCACTTGTGTTGAGCACATCTCTCTAACTCTAAGAATAAATAAATTTTACTGCTGTTTTTCTATAATATGTGTGTCCACTGTCTCAACTCCATGTGTTTTCGGTTTCTTTCCTCTCATTGCAATAGTACAAATGGGCGGGTGTCCGGCTTCAAGATAAAGATAAAGGTGCACAAAACGCAAATAGATCGTACCTAGGCTCATTGAAGGTGAGCTTTGCCAATGCAAGATGGCACTACCGACACGACGGCCTTCATAGTCTGGCACGTGTTCGGGACATCTAAGCACGATAGACCCGTGGTCGAGCCGCTCCGTTCAGCACAACGCCCACCTCTATATGGGTAGGAGGAAGATCACCCCAAGAAAGATAAAGAAACACAGATAAGGTCGAAGGCATACACCTAAGGAAAATTGCCATTGGGAGCTCCAGCGATTTCCTTGTAACATGTTTTTGCATACATACAAGTTAATTAATATCTTTGGATTAGTAAAATATACATACTATCTATTGGAGATTTGCTATTGTCAGCGTATTACGCGCTAGGGTACCCTCTCCACCGCATAAAAGTACAATCCATGTGGCGGTTTAGCACCCACGTTGGCGATCACATAGCCGACGGCCAGTCACAAGGTCATGGCGCCCATGCAGCAGTGGGAGCACGCCGCTGGCCGGCGCTCACCACGTGGCGGCTCGGCACCCATCGGCGGCGATCATGGCTCACGGCCAAAGGCTGCCCACGTGGCGCCCGGCGGTGGCGGGCGAAGCACGCCTCGCCCGGCGCCAACGATGCCGCGGCTCGCAATCGGGCGGCGATCACGCTCACGCCCAAAGCGTCGTACGTGGCGCCCGGCGAAAGCAGTGGGCGAAGACGCCGCCGGCGCCACCTACGTGGCGGCAGGCAATCGGCGGCGATCACGCCGGCCAAAGGCCGCCACGTGGCGCCCGGCGAGCGAGCGGGTGGGCGAGCACGCTCGCCGCCCGGCGCCTAATCCAAGTGGCGAGACGCCTCGCCGCTCTCCGCCGCAGGTAAAAAGGTGGAGCGCGGTGGCTCGCCTCGAAAGCTCCTTCCACTGCTGTCTCAGATCGGGAGCAGCGAGCTCGCCATAGCAGTTTATCGATTGCTGAGGTTTCATGACAGCCCATTCCTCGACATCTCTCGACTACTGTCACAAAGGTGTCCCATCCGGCGGATGGCAAAGGCACGCAGAGGCATTTAATGAGGCCGAGGAACGGACAAAGACGGGAAGGAGTAATAAATGTATAAGGATCAAGATGATGACCTCTCTTTACCTACTCCAGGTGCTGGCCTATATAAGGGCCTCCGGTGCAAGAAAGGGGACGGGCATTCGAGAGGAAAGAACTTGTAACTCAAGAGCTTTGTATTAGCTTCACACCTTCTCAAAAACAATCTAGCAGAAGTAAGGCTATTACCCGAGCCAAGGGGGCTCAACTCAGGTAAAATCTTCGTGTCATCCGCAGTTCTTGGACGCTGAATCCCCGTAGGAGTCCCTAGGTTTTCGCCTCTAGGTTTAGCCATTGACAAGACGCCCTTCCAACAAAAAACCGGTCACATCCTCCGGCTCTGTCGAGTGGAATACGCCGACGAGGGCCGGTGGGGGGCTAGTGGTTGGTTTTTCCGCTAACTCCCCGCGGACTTCAGCGTTCGCGATTAAGAAGCAAGCCGTGCATCGTGGGATGGCGGTTTCTCGGCGTATCGTCGCAGAGGCGAAGCGGCGATCAAGGCGCCTCCGGCCATCGCTACGGCCGAGGAGTCGTAGACTTCGCGGTGGCGCGCCGCCTCCCGAAGCGGTGGAGCAGTTGCGGCCGCAGTCGCTATGGAGGCGGCCACCCCGCCTGTAACACCACGCCGCCGTTTTTCGACCACCCGCCGGTGGAGCTCGCGGACTTCGCCACCTGCGGTCGGCTGCGAAGCATTGCCGCCCTCGTGGATGCGCTCAACCCGTAGGGCTCCCCGGCCAGTAATGAAGGCATTTTGGCGCCAAGGCGATGTGAGGCTCGGGCCTCACCACTTAACGAAGGCCTGCCAGGGGGCCGGGTCAAGAAAGGGCGCCATCTTATCTCCTGCCTCGAGGAACCGAGGGACCTCCGCTCTCATCTGGACGAGAGCCACGCCATAGGCGTGGACGACCTCCGTGAGTCGCCGCCGCGCCACCCGACCAAGAGCTGCCGCCATGGCAAGTAGGTGGCACGACAATGAGAGTCCCCTCGCGGGCTCTCACATGCAGGCCGGAGGAGGTCCACCTCCGGCTCTACGGCCGAGCCGGCTCAAGGCTCCCATGCACGGTTCCGGACCGGACCTCCGACGAGCGGCTCGGCTCCTCTATTTGTTAGGTGCCAGCCTTCTCCCGATCGGGACGTAACATGGCTTGGATAGGTTCCGCCGGCAGACCATCGAAAAATATGACGACCACCAACCCAGAGGAGTTCCTCCAAATTTACACGACGATGGTGCGGGCGGCAAGCGGATCTGAAGGGTCATGGCCAACTACCTCCCAACGGCCTTGACGGTTTCGCCGCTCGCTCGTCATAAATCTCCCCGAGTGGTTGCACTCGTGAATGTTGTCGCGACATCTTTGTCGCCAATTTTCGTGGAGCTCTTTCAGCAGCCGGTGGAGGATGACCTCCACGCCTCGGAGCAAGAGAGGAGTAAACAGCGACTTCATCCGGCGGTTCTCGCCATTGCCGCAATACCATCCCCACATCTCCGGAAGCAATCACCGCCATCGCCAGAGGGGCGTCTGTGACCGCGAAGATGAAGGAGAAGATGGCCACCGTACCATCACTCAACCTCCGAGCTTTTTCCCTCGCACATAAGTGTGCGCGGCCGCGAGGCGAGGGCGGCCACTGGCCCAAAGGCTAAGAAGGACGCAGGCCGGGACCTCGGGGGTTCCTACCAAGTGGCAAGAAGGCGCTGGTTGCGAGGCGGGAGGCCAGTGTCTCTGCCACCGAGCGACGACGAAGGAGACCCGCGCTGGGAGCGCCACCGCCGCGACACGGCGAGATGATCGCCAGCTGGCGCGATGACATCGTCGTGGATTGCGCGACGACCGCCGATCGCCGTGGCGGCAACCGCCCGCGATCAAAAGGAGGGCGAGCCCATCGCCTAATACATAAAACCAATACCCGCGACCGGACAACGTGCCGGTCGTAAGCGAGATAGTGGAGAAGCGCCTCAAGGAGCGCCGCCTCGATGATGATCAAGATGAAGATCCCGCCTTGGCTTTTCAAAGAAAGCGGATCACATCAGGCGTACATCCATGGTGGTTCATCCACCATTCCTCCAACGCCGCCATAAACGGTGAGGAAAAGGTAGGCTATGCGCTTGGCGTCGAAGCTCGAGGACTCGCGGGTCGGATTGAAATGGTCGAGCAACGATCACCTTCGGTCGGGCCGACCACCCCGGGGCACCTTCACTTAGGGCATCTCCGTCGTGGTAGCACCCACGGTCCGGAATGTACGGTGGGCGGAGTCTGATGGACGAGGCAGCCCATTAACCTCCTGCCCACATCGGCATTCATGGCGCCTGCAGATCCCATGACAGATCTCATACCGACTCGCCGTTCTTTGGGGTAGCTCCAGATGTGGGCTGTTTCTTGGGTCAAATTTGCTTCCCGTCACTTTTGGGGAGAAGGATAATTACTGCATCGAGATGGTGGATTTGAGGTCGAGATTTTGACCTCTCCGTGATAACGCCTTACTTCGGGCCGGCTACCGGGTCAAGTTCATGGCTGCTTACCCACTATGCTTACATGGTGATGAAGATGCCGACCCAAAGTGGCCCCATTGTCATCAACGTGGATAGGTTTGAGGTCTCTACGCCGCCAAGCAAGCGTGCTTGGGATCTGGTCGGCCACTTATGCTTACCGCCACCGACGCCACTTCCTGGAGCCTCAGCCCGGACCAGAGCTTCACCCGGCCCACCGGTGAGGTAAAGGTGGTCGCTCGAGTGGGGTGAACCCCGAAGATCGTCAACATTGGCGCCAACCTCGGCGCCAAATAGGAAGGCGCGCGCCACCTTCCTCTAGTCAAACGAGACGTGTTCGCCGCAACCGTCCGACATGATCGGGTCCCTGAGGTGATCCGGCAGGCGTCTGGCAAGGCAAGCGCCGGAGCGGGGACGCCATTCGAGAGGAGGTAGAGAAGTCAGCGAAGCTGGAATAGTCAGGAAGTCTTCATCTCGAGTGGCTTGCCAACCCGTGCTTTCGCCAAGAAGTCCAACGCGAGGTGGCGCATGTGTGTCGACTTCACCGACCTCAACAAGGCTCGCCTGGCGATCCATATCCTCGCCAGTGGTCGATCTCATTGTTGACTCCACTACCGGTGCGAATCGCCAGGCTTCCTCGACGCGATCAATACCACCAGATTAGCATGGCGCTGAAGACGGAGAGAAGATCGCTTTGTAACCCAAGCGTATATTGTTATGTAAGGATGGCTTTTGGTTTAAAGAATGCCGGTTCTACTTATCGCGTTATGCATATTACCTTCCGCCTCGATAGGGCGCAATCTTGAGGTATACGCTGATGACTTGGTAGTGAAGATTAAAAAGAATGAAGAACTGATCCAAGACCCGGAGGAGACTTTGCTAACCTCCTAAGAATTGCTCAAGCTCAATCCAGAGAAATGCGTAGCGTGTGCCCTCCGAAGTTGCGGGTTTCGTGTCCAAATGGCATCGAGGCCAATCCTCGACAAGATAGCGCCATCGAGCACATGAAGCGCCAGGCGACTCAAGCAAGTTCAAGGTTCGGCGGTCGCTCGCCTCCGTGAGGCGATTCATTGCCCGCTTGGGAGAACGGCCCGCTCTGCTCAAGTTGTTAAAGAAGACTAACCATTTTGAATGGACGGAGGAAGCTCAGAAGGCATTTGAAGACCTGAAGCAGTACCTCTCCTCTCCCTCGGCCGGGTTTCCCCAGCCAGTGAGCCTTTGTCAGATATCGCCGCCACCCCGAGGTGGTAAGTGCAAGGTTGGTTATTGGAGAGGGAAGGCGTCCAGAAGCCGGTTTACTACATCAGTAAGGTATTGCATGAAGCAGAAACTCGGTATCCTCAAGCTCAGAAGATGCTGTATGCGGTCCTGGTTGCGCCCGAAAAGTCGGCACTATTTTCGGGTGAGAAATCACCGCTCGTCACGCCTACCTTGCGGGAAATCCTCCACAATCGTGGAAGCCGGCGTCGCATTGCTAAATGGTCGGTGGAGCCGGGGAATTCAACATCAAATTCGCCCCGCACCGCTATCAAGAGTCAAAAGTTGGCGGAGTTCAGTGGCGAGTGGACTCCGCCACTCTCGGCCAAGAAGCACCCGTCTTCGGACGTTATTCTTTGATGGACCCTTCAGCCGAAGGCGCGGGCCGGGGTTGTCTGGTCTCCCCGACCGTAACACCCTCCAAGACGTGGTCGCCCTTGAATTCAAGGCCACCAACAACATTGCCGAGTATGAAGGTTCATATGTGGTCAAGCATCGCTTCTAAGTTGGGCATCGCGCGCTCTAAGTCAAGGAGACTCCTGCTGGTCATTAATCAAGCTCGGAAGGAGTTCCAATGTTCCACCCCACCATGGCGGCGTGCACGGCGGAGGTCCAAAGAATGGAGCGCCATTTTGAAGGTTTGGGGTATATTCATATCCCCGGCAGTGACAATCACCTTATGGATGGGTCGTCCCAACTTGCATCCTCAAGGACTCTGCTCCGGCCGGTCTTTGAAGAAAGACTACCGCGACACCATCGCACTCACCAGCTCAGGTGGGAATGATGGTGTCATTGCCGCGCCCCGTCCGTGGGGACGACGGCAACAAGGTCGCTGCCTCCGCTCCAGGGGGAAGAAGGTGCCATCGCCACGGCCTCCAATTCAGTGAGGAAAGCGCCGTGCCCGCCTCTGTGTCCGGAGGGAGGAGACTACAGCTTGCCAAGGCAAGACCAATGAGTACCCAAAGCGAGCATCGAGTGGTCGCCGCCTTTGGGCAGAAGATCGTGGATGGACCCTATCCTGGCCTTCTGCGTGACCAAGTGGTCCCCGACGATGATGCCTCAAACAGAAGATTGCACGAAGGCCAAGTGCTATACTCGGTAGGTGGGGACCTATATCGCCAGAGCGTAAACGGAGTTCTCATCAAGTGCATCACTCGGGAAGAGGGGAGACACCTCTCTCGATATCCATAGAGGCGTGTCGGGAGCCATATGTCCCCGAACTCTAGCTCGGCAAGGCGTTCGCCAAGGATTTTATTGGCCTACCGCCTCCGTGATGCTTACAGCTGGTGAGGACGCATGGCTTGTCGGTTCTTCGCCAGCAAACCCACCGACCAGCCCAAGCTCGCAAACCATCCCACTCTCCGCCGTTCGCGGTCCGGGGCCGATATCCCGGGTCCGTTCTCTCGCACCAGGGGCTTCACCCACCTCTTTGTCGCCATCGATAAGTTCACCAAGTGGGTGGGCCGAGGCAAAGGCTTGAGCCATCACGGCCGCCGCCGTTAAGTTCATCGCGGGATCTTCACGCTTGGAGTCGCCAATCGCATCATCACCGGCTAACGCAGCACCCACCACTGGCGTGGCTTTTTCGGAATTCGTGGAAGAAATGGGCACCAAGGTATGTTTAAACCGGTGGCCCATCCCATGAGCAATGGTCAGCGGAGCGCCATCTTAATGCGCTTGAAGGGCCTCAAGACAAGGGCGTTTGATCGGCTCCACAAAGGGGGGCGAGATGGATGAAGAACTCCGGCCAGGTTTTGTGGTCGCCGCGACCACGCCCCGATTGCAACCGGCGAGACGCCTTCTTTTTGGTGTATGGCGCCAAGTTGCCTCCCCCCCAGCTGTCGCTCGGCTCTCCGCTGTCTCCACTTTCAATGAAAAGACCAAGAAGACCTCCAATGAGAGGATGTCAATCTTCCGAAGAGGTACGGACAAAACGCCCTTCATACGCCGCCCGTGCATGTAGAGAGCCTCAGCGGTACCACGCCACCCGGGTCTCCGAGAGAACATCGGCATGGGCGACTGGTCTTGCGCAGATTCGGGACGCATGCCGGTTGTATAAACTGCCTCTCGATGGGAGGCCCTTCAAGGTGATCTCGAGATCTCGACCCGGCGGTCCGGCTAGCAATCGAGGACGGTGAAGAGTCGATTTAACTCCTACAACATAGACTTGTTGGAAGTTCTATCCTGAAGGAATTAGGGTACCAGCTTTGCTCCAATCGACCTCGAGGTACGCCCCTTCCTACCGGTCGTGGGTCATCGGCGATCAAGAAGGTCATGTCGTGAAGCTTTTTGCTTCTCCATTATTATTCCTCTTAGTTGTGCTTCGAGTGGCAATTATGCGGCGTGTATGTTCTTTGGTTCGTGCGCTTGCTAATTCCTTCGTGAAATCCATGGCGATCTTCGCGTCTGTGGTACACTTAGCCCGGCGACGGGGCGAAGTTAGATGCAGTGCTCGACGCTGCTCAAGACACCTCAAGTTGGCTCTTCTGGCACCGGCGTCGTCACCGCGAGCACCGTCGGCCTGATGCCACCCCCAGAAAACTCGCTGCTTTGGTACACAGCACCGCGGTTCGGTTTCCTGGCAGTTCACAAGGACTTAGAATCCAAACAAGGCGAGCCAGGACACTTCATGCTGGGACTTAGAATGTTCTGGGCCTACCTTTTGCGATGCCCTTCCAGATGTTTACTCACCTTCCTAGAGTCATCTGCAGCGCCGCAGGTAAGCATAAAAGTGTTGGCTTACTTTCACGAAAAGCCCCTGCGTCTCAGGCCGGGTCACCCAGTGGGCTTGGGGTCTGCCGCCGGTTCTCAAGCCGCCTCGGCGCTCACAGGCTCGCCCACGCCCAGATGGTCGGTCGCCCGTATTCGAAGGTCGGTCGCCTGATGGCTTGGGGTTGCCGCCCGGTGGTCCCAAGCCGCCGCCTCGGCGCTCAAAGGTGTCGCCGCCGGCGCCAGTTAGTTGGTCGCCTGGGCTGAAGGCGGTCGCCAGTGGCTTGGGGGTCTTTCGCTCAGGCCCCAATTGCTCGCCCAGCCTGTGTTCCTTGTCCCGCGGCATATAAAACAAGATAAGCGCTCTATACCGCATTTTTGGCCATTTCACGATCATATCCTAAGATGGGTCGAGCTACAGCGTGATTGTCGCAAGCGTTGGAGACCAGCTGTCTGTATGATAGAAGAAGATGTGCTAAAGTGTTAACGCCCGTGAGGCCAAGTCATCGGAGTGTCGATTAGGCACAGGCGCTCAAGACGGCTCAGACGCCTCGGGTTGGCTCTGCGGAAGCACCACCGGTCGCCTCCGTTGAGTGTTGCTGGCCTAAGGGCACTTCCAAAACTTGTTGCCTCGCCACGCCACGCCGTGGTACATTTTCGGCGATCATCGGGTCTAAGTTCCTAAGGCGAAACTTGCGATAATCTCGCAGTAAACTGACGCTAGGGCCTTTATCGTCCTTCGTTCCTTGTTCGCTTAAGGCCATTTTTTCGCCACGCTTTGTGTGGTCCGCGTAATCTATGCTTACGATCACAACAGCACATAAAATCATTTGGCAGACTCGAAACGCTACCCTAATTTAAGCGCTTTTAAAAGCGCTTTTGCCTAAGTCGAATGGCGGCCATCTAACAAGCAAATGTAATCGGATTCAATCATACTTAAAATAAGCGATACATGAATAACGATTAAACATATAACATTCATCCAAAAGCTGTCCAAAGTTTTTTCTAAGCGCAGTTCATCGGCGAAGCAACAAAAAAAAAGAAAAGAAAGCCGCCTTCACTCCTCGCCCTCGCTGAAGTCAAGTTCATCGCTCGGCGCCACCTTCGACGACCAGGGGGTGGAGACGCCCATGACCGTACTCCACCGCAGATCGGCCACGTGTTGGCAGGCCGCAAAGCCCAGCGACCTCCGCCTGAAGCCGCTTCCGTCTCCCCGAGACACCGTCACCACCGCCATGGGATCAAAAGCGGCGTCGCGCTGCTGGCCAGAAGAGCGGCCAGTAGGTTCGCGCCATGATCGCGACTGCATCCTTCCGTATGAGCGAGCGGCTAGGGCGCAGGAGTCCTCGTAGCGCCTCGCGGCCCGGTTGGTCGCATGAGCAAATTGAAGCGCCGAGTCCTCCAGGCACGTTCACGTCACACCCAAGGGTTCGTGCACCTCTTGGTGCGCTGAAACGCCTTCTTCAGATCGTCGCGGTTGCGCCCGCGGAAGATTCAAGTTCCGAGGTCTTCGGCCGCCTCGGCCCTCTCCGCCCTGTCTCGGCCCGCTCGCCTGGCCAGCATTGCGGTCGAGTTGGTCTCCTCTCTGCGCCAGCCTCTCTGCCGCTCTCTCGCTCCGCCCATGCCGCCACCACCGAGGCAAGCTGGTTGGCCGTCTGGGCACCATGCCCGAGGCGGCGGAAGAACGGTGCCTAGTGCCGCAGCGCATGTCGCACTGAGTGAAGAGTTCGACGAAGCGGCGGCGGCCGGGCGGTATGCGAGAGGCGAGACCTCGGCGGCCGGTGCCGGGTATCTTCGATCTGGCGGCGGCGGCGGAGGTGCTCGCGCAGGCCTCCGCTCTCGGTGGGCGAAGTGTTAGCACCCTGCGCGTTCGAGAACGCCGCCAGTGGCGCCTGTCAAGCTCAGCCGGCCGTCGGGGCGTGAGGCCACCACATTGAGCGCGGCGCTGGCTCCGCGACCAAGGTTGTTTGGCGCCACGATCGTCGTAGCCGGAGGAGAAGGTACGGCAGTGAAGGCTCAAAGCCGGTCTTGCTGGAAGGCGGGCCGGAGGTGAAGTCGCGCGGGGCGCCTGTGCCCGTCCCCTTGAAATACCGCCACGCCAGCCGGCAATGGCGGCAGCTTGTCCGTGGCGGCCCTCTTAGGGTCCGAGCCCGTGGTGTCAGCAGCTGAATGGCCGCTGTCCGCCTGACGCCGGCGTAGGCACGTCCTCGATCACAAGGTGCAGGGGCGGATCACGGCGGCCCTGGAGTTCATCGGCGAGCTACCGACGATCCGCAGAGCGCTCCAGCTCTGTGTCATGAGTCAGCCGCCTCCGCCGGAAGGGCGTGTCGGCTGGGACCGCAAGATCGGGCGGCAGCCACCGCCCAGTTTGGCTCTCGGTTGCCCTCGCTCCCGCAAGAAAGGGAAAAAGATGGCGGTCGGTTGGTAGGAAGCCCCAGTGAAAACATGTGCTTAAAGGAAACTAGAAGAAGACAAGGACTTACGTCCGCCACGCGGCGCTGTCGTTGTCGCCTGTATCGCCATGAAGGCGGATGCGCCGGCCGAAGAGGGTTGATCCTCCGGCCGTAGTCCCGGCTACTAGCCTCCGTTTGATCCGGCGTCCAGTAATCCGCCGACGCGGCCGCCATTGGCGAGTTATGTTGTCTCTTCGACCGCGAAGCTCCGGTTCTCGGCGCATGCGCCGGCCGGGCGAAAGCACCCCAGTATGCCGATTCATTGTCATCTCCCGGATGTACAGACCGATCGCCGCGCCATGCCCTCCGCTTGGACCTGGCCGAAGGGAATGTAGCGGAGGCCATCCCGCCCCGGCGGAAATAGCAACTCCCCACTACTTCGTATCATTGGTGGCGCGCAGAATGAAGAAATGGCGGAAGAGAGAAGGTTCGACATCACCCCCATGAACATTTCACGAGGTGTGCGAAGATGGCGAGGAAGATGATAGAGTTGGGGTGAGATGAAGATGGTGGATTTCGAGAAGTGAAGGACGGAGAAAAAATTCGGAAAGGGAGAAAGAAGGCCCGCCATCATGGCCCATGTGTGCGTGATTTATCTCGCTTCGGAGACACACGGGCGTGGCGGTCCCCTGGCGGTATCGGAAGGTGCCTTCGGCGACCATCCCCATCCGCTTCACGGCGGTGGCGTCAACGGTGGAGGCCGGGATGGGGTTCACCATGGTGGATCAAGAAGACAAAGAGCTTTGGGAAAAGAGGCGAAGAACAAGAAAGCAAAGTGCGCAAGAAAATGTATATGCGAACCGCCGACACAGATGCATCTATATATGCGTTCCCCACGCCGATTGGTTCGCGAAGGGAGAAAATTATGCGCCGCTTTGGTCCCAAGGGAAACGGCAGATACGCTGCGGAACCAAGGCCGTATCCTCATGAGTAGTGGCCTCGCCAAGAGTGCGCTAAGCATTAAGTGCATTAAATGAAGGTTCTAAAAAGGAGTCTTAGGCTCGCGCTCTAGGGCAGGCCCGGCTACTGTCCAGATACGCGCTAGGGTACCTCTCCACCGCATAAAAGTACAATCCATGTGGCGTTTAGCAATCGGCGGGCGATCACGGCCACGGGCAGTAGCGTTCGCATGTGGCGCCCGTGAAAGTGAGCAAGCACGCCACGCCGCCGCCGGCGCCCACCACGTGGCGGCTCGGCACCGGGCGGCGATCACGGCCCGCGGCCAAAGCGCGGCCCACGGCGCCCGGCGAGTGGGCGAAACGACGCTGCCGCCGCGGCGCCCAGCACGTCGCGGCTGGCAATCGGCGCGGCGATCACGGCCGCCAGCGGCGTCGTCGGGCGCCGGGCGGCGGTGGCGAAAGCACGCCTGCCGCCCGGCGCCAGCTTACGGGCGGCTCGGCATCGGGCGGCGATCACGGCCCGCCGGCCAGGCGCGCCACGTGGCGCCCGCGGCAAAGGGCGAAACACGCTCGCCGCCTTCGGCCACGTGGCGGCGTTTCAGCACCCGGCGGGCGAGGACGCCTCGCCGTCTCCGGCCGCAGGTAAAAAGGTGGAGCGGTGTGGTTTACCGGTTGCTCCTTCCATCGCCGTCATCGCGTGTCGAGCGGCAGTTCGCCATGGCGAGCTTATCGATTCTGAGGGTTTTCGCGACAGCCCATTCCTCTGACATCTCTCGACTACCTATCACAAAGGTGTCCCATCCGTCGGACCGGGCAAAGGCACGCGTAGGCATTTAATGAGGCTGGAGGAACGGGACAGCACGGAAGGAGTAATAAATGTATAAGGATCAGCATGATGACCTCCCTTTTACCTACTCCCGTTAGCCTGGCCTATATAAGGGCCTCCGGGTGCATGGGAAAGGGGACGGGCATTCGAGAGGAAAGAACTTGTAACTCAAGAGCTTTGTATTAGCTTCACACCTTCTCAAAAAAACAATCTAGCAGGAAGTAAGGCTATTACCCGAGCCAAAGGGGGCCTGAACTTGGGTAAAAATCTTCGTGTCATCCGCAGTTCATGGACGCCGAATCCCCACGAGGAGTCCCTAGGGTTTTCGCCTCTAGGTTTAGCCAGCCAAGACGCCTCCTTCCGAACAAAACCCGGTCAGATCCTCCGGCTGTCGGTGGAATACGCGACGACTATGAATATCATATAAAAAATGCTCTCTCTCTCTCTAATTCTCTATATATTGCTATAGACATTACCCATTAGGACTTCCTAAAACACGCACGCTTCGATTCGATCTTAGGGGGTGTTTGGGATAGCTCAACTCCACCAAAATCAGTGGAGTTGGTGGAGTAGGTATTTCTAGCTCAGAAATTTGTGGAGCTGGGTGTCAGGTACATTAAAAGTGTTTAGGTAGATCATCTTGTTTACATTTTAGACTAAAAATATAAACTTAATTCACTTTATTTTAGCCTATAAGTTTCAGCTCTGAGCTGGAGCTGGGATCTGGAGCTCTCCCAAACGGGGCCTTATTTTATTTATGCCTATCAATTATGTCCAAAACATCATTATACCATTTTGATTATATCCGGAGGAAGTACAAATAAACAAATAGGGTCAATGCTCACCGTGAAGCGTGAAGGTGTAGATCGAAATCGGATTGAGCAAGTTCAATGCACCATGTGTGTTTATGCTGTAACAACTAACAATCATAGATCTGGAAAAGAGCTAAAGCAGGAATGATTGTTCTTATATAACATGCGTACGTGTCTTGTTTTCTACAGAAAGATATGTACTCAGCGTGTAGTTTTTGACTATTATATTTGATAAGAACTTAGGCAATGTGCAGGACCGAGTTAGGTGGTTAGAGGGGGAATAATCAATAACAATTTTCTTCTTACTAGACCAAAAGAGCCAAACAAAACTCACTTTATTAAAGAGTAGCGAAAATATAAATTTTCGAGCAAATCATCCAGAGGTGGCACTATTGTAGTCATAAGTCCAGTAATACCAGAATGAACAGTAAAACCAGCACTAACGTAGGCAAAAATCAGGTACTACTACAAGAACAGGAAAATTAGCGTGATTTCAAATCTAAAATTGATGTAGCTTTTGATTGGATAATCTAAATCCCGTGAAACTTTGCATGCACCTTCCTATTGATGTCGGGAACCTATTACAATCATCAATCATATATATTGATGTCAAAGTTTTGATCTTTTTTAAATCTAGAGAAGGTTGTACCAAAATAAGATCAAAACCACAAATTTCAATCTGAGCTTACTCGTGGGGACTTAATGATTAAGATGATCTTAGGTAATTTTTCACATATCACAACAAGTAAGAACAATAAAGAAACAACTCTCAAATATGCAAGAATAATATCTACCACGAATCTTTTCTTTTCAAGCCAAAAACCGATTTCTTGAGAAAAACTTTGGAGATTGTGTTAAAACTTGCCAAGATGATTGGGATATGATCTACATAGGATTCATCCATCAGTCATTCATTCTTGGCAATACAAGATCAAGAAATAAAGAAACCAAAGAGAGATCAAAAACTTAAAAAGGAGAGAGACCAAAACTTGAGCAAGAACATAAGCACGAATGTTATTTCTATTTCATCTTCAAAGGAATGATTACAAGGCCTCTCAGACAAGAGGGCAATGCTCTTTCTAGAGCATACACACAAAGATTCTCCTCGTTTTCTCTTCTTTCAAAAACCTTGTTGCCTCTCTCTACACCTCTCAACCACTTATATAGAGGACACAACCCTAAAAACCATAACCTGAACACAAAGTGGATTGCATCCACACTCAACATGGACTAACCTGCTAACCTAACATCGTAACGGATTTTACACTCTCATATGCATGCTTCTTAATGCGGCCTTCTTCATGACACTCCAATTAGCTCTCGACTTCTCCGGTAACAAACAAATTACCAATATGCCCCATTACCGGTTTTTTCATATTTCCTTCGTTTCGAAGTATCGCCCATACTCCGTTACCTTCCATGTGGCCCCAATAACTTGCCGCCAAGCCTCTTACGTGTTCAGACACCTCCAAGTGCGGATTTGGTATTGGGACATAGGTGTATACAGATGTACACCCAAAATTTTGACAAAAAAATCCAATATTTATTAGGTATATATACTAGTAAATAAGCTAAAAATACATATTTCAGCGTTTCGCTTGTCCAACTCAACTCCAATCAGCAATACACCATAGCCCACCGCACCTTGATTTTCGATACACGGCCCAGCTCCAATCGGCAAAACAACATGATGATTCCCGTTCCTGTAGGCCATAGCCCCCTCCGTCTCTCCCAGGTATCCCTTTCTCTTCTTCTCTCTAGCGGCGACGCACGGACACAAGCAGCAGGGCAGCAAGTCAGCAGTGGAGGCTAGGAGAGGATGCCGGGCACTGCAACACCGAGGTATAGATACACCGTTGGCATTGCCCCTTATGGCTAAACCGACAGAGATGGAGGCCGGGACTAGAGGCGGCACCGGACACCGGGGTCCAGATCCACCACTATGTAGCTCCCTCTAGCTCTCTCTTTCCCTTCTCCTCTTTGGTGGCGGTGCAGGGCAGCAAGCCAGTAGCGTCGCAGCGGACTAGCAAAGGCTGGGAGGCGGCGTCAGGCACTGAGGTCGAAATCCACCACTACCAACTACCCCTTGTGGTCGAATTAGTGGATGCGAAGGCCAGGAGGCGGCGTTGGGCACCGGGTGCCAGCAAGGTAGCTGGGCAGGCCTCTGCGATAGTACGGCTCTCTAGTCTCCAGTGGCACCATTGACAGACCCAAAACTAGGCAACTAGCTCTAGGCTCCAGCAAGGCCCTTGCCTTTATTGTGCGAGTAATCTCATATTGATGTGCTTTGAAATGTTAACAACAAGTTATACATGGACATCACAAATTTCTAACTGATTATTCAGTGACCTATGCCTATGTTCTACCATCAACACATTAGTTACTAGTTAGGTATGGCTATGTGAAAATAAAATTCAATGTGAGAGAGATATTTGTAACATGCCATAGTTTGTGCAATATGTGCTTGTGTCATCTAAAGTATCTTATATTGCTTTGAAACTACTACCAAGATACTCTTGCTGCATCCATACCATTCTAATTGCTTGCAGGATTTTTTTTTCTTTAGTCAGTTTCTCTCACTCGGAACATTATTTGCTTTGTATTGCCTGTTAACAATGGTACAACTTTAGCCAGCAAATCTGTTTATCTTTTTATGGAAAAATGAAAGTCACAGGGATGATGTGTGTTTACAATGACTAATGATGCTTTAGCTTTACATAGTATGAAATATAATGACTTTATTTACATACTCTTAGAAATATTGATGCAGAGATGTGTTCACAATTATTTTAATTTTCTTAATTATTTTGTAATCTCTCTCAATTATTTTAGGTGTTATCGCTAGTAAAAAACAATTTGTGCTTTATCTTTTTCCTATTGAGAACCTTTATGTTATTCATTAATTTTATTTTTGTAACTTCGAATACACATTCTGAAAATCCTAGATCCGCCACCCCCTCCCCTAGAATCGTCCTTGCTTGCAAATGGGCCAAGTCAGTTGGTATACCATATGTTTTGTCCGCTTGACCATGACAGCCCTAACTTCCTTTATTGTTTTGGACCTCGACTTCTTCCTGAGCATAGTTCCGGTCCACCTTGCCGTTGCTGTCTTATCCATCACCAATAGCTCACGCTTCAGTTACTTGTCTTCCAGGCTTGCAGCAATTCCCCAGCCTTAGTCATCTTCCGATGTCACATTAACCGTCTGAACCTCAGCTCTCCTAACTTAATCTTGGTCTCCTCTGTCTCACCTTTACCTTGCTCTAAAGTCCTGCAACTATCACAGACAAACAAAACGTCACGTAGCATTTCTCAACATAATATTTAATCAACAACAATATCAAATATTTCCTTCTGAAAAATAACTACCACTTCACAAAAGCCGGTAGTACCACCTACTCGTTACTACCGTATTTTTAATGCCGGTAGTATCACCCTCGCTCACACCAGAAAAAACAACCCTTTTGGAAAATAGTTACCACCTCTCAAAGTCCGGTAGCACCACAATCTCGGTACTACCGTCCTTACCACGTCGATAGTATTACCCTAAACTTGTATCAACTCAAATTGCTCAAAACAAAAATAAACTCAATTTAAACTCTAACCAGAGCTCCACAAGCTCAAACATAATCAAAGACTCATCGCAAATATGGATAGACCATCACATTATCTCTCACAATAAGATGGGAGATGATTAATCAGTTATACATGTACCACCACTAATTAGCTCCACAAAAAGAGGTGATTAGTCAGTGGTATATGTACTACCACTAATGACTCTACCCCTCTTCAATACAATACCAGCAGCAGTTTTTCCGGTAAGAAGCTGATACTCTTATCTTCGATAGTTGTCTTATTACTAGATCTTGTGGACGCGACGCACTGCGCCCAAATGCCATCTTGGCCGATGGGGAAATTCCACATGTTTTCTGGTATTTCAAAGGTTTTTTTGCAAAAAAAATATCTTCTTAGGGGCCTCCTTGTAGACCGGAAAAAAGGACTAAAATGTATTTTCGGAAAGCCAATCATAATTTTTGGGGGTCTGCACGCAAAAGAATAATAATTTCGGTAGCTTCAGGGGCCTCCATATAAAAAAATGGGCTAATACGTAATTTTGAAAACACTTAGGGTCTTTTTCACAAAAAAACATGGCCATGCGTCGCTCCAGGAAAATTGGCCCGCGGGAGCGCGCGCGTAGAAGCGAGGCTCGAACCCGCGACCTGGCTAGCGCGGGAGACAAGCTTTACGCTGCACCATGCATCGCTTTGCGTATAAGACAACTAAATATTTATTTAACCGAACAACCGAATTAGCCACGCAGGCGACGTGGGCGCACGGCGAGGTAGCCGTACGCACTTGTGAGCTGAAAACTGTTCCACGCACGACGCGGCCGGCGGGCGCGCGGTCACATCGCCCAAAACACGACGTGGCGCGCGGACGAGCCGGGAGAAGCTCCTAGCTTTATATACGGTAGTATTTGGTCCAAATCATTCTTCTTAACTTTGCAGAAATGTAAACGGAAGATGGGCACGTACGTAATTACTACGTAGGGAAAAGCCATGTTTCGGTAAAAACTTGGAAATGGCTTCGTTCGAGCACCAACAAGATGAAAATGTCAAAAGGAATAATAAAAGATCATCTAGTACAGGTCGCCGTCGAGCGGTTGGCTGTATCGAAGTGACAGGATTTTTCTTTCGTATGAAATGTCCTCACTGAATTTTGGTCTCTTGTTCAGTTGGCTCTGATACAGGTCAGCCTACACGTGTAATCAAAGAATGATTAGTGGGCGGCTTGCTGGTTCGATCGGGCCAAAGGATTGGCTTTTCCAAATCGAATGGCCACGTACAAGCGTTTTCTAAATCTGGGCCGCCCACTCTTAGTGGTTCTTGGTCTCGATACCATGACGACCACGAGTTAAACGATGGATTCGCGTCCCTCTTTCGATTGGATCGTTTGATCCGTCCATTTACCGTTGTTAGTGTTGCTACTGCTTGCATTAAATGTGCTAATCAACTTAATTGTGTGTTTTGGTAGGGCTCTAGCTCCACCAGATCCGTGGAACTGAAGTTGTGAGTGTATTAAAAGTGTTTAGATGATCATTTTGTTTATATTTTAGACTAAAAATATAAACTTAATTCACTTTATTTTAGTCTGAAAGTTTCAGATCTCAAACGAAACTGAGATTTGGAGGTCTACCAAACAGGTCCTAAGTGATGATGCTCCAAATCCAGAAAGATATCATTGTCATACTAATGCCTGTAGTAACTTTGTTTGGAACGCGGGAAAATTTTCAGTTTCTAAGAAAAATAAACTGATTATTGTGAAATTTCTGTGAAACTTGTGCATTCCAAACAAACCATGAAATAAAACATAAAACACCTGGGGAAGCTTCTACCTTGTGTTGGTGACTTGATGAAGGTCGGCAGGGCAAAAACTTAAAGGTAATGATGGCAGGATAAGACACAGCTTGAAAAGCGGAAATTTTTATAAAAAAATTCAAAAGAAAGGAACCATCCGCCTTCTAGACACTAGACTTGAAGTTTCTTATGAAATTCCTGCAAGGATTTGCATTTAAAACGGGACCAGACTGCTGCTAGCTCCTCGGAACGTTCCTTCACCGCAAAGAAGGTCCAGACTCCAGATGCATTTGTAATAAAAAAAGGCCCAGATGCGAGAAACCTTAATCTGGGTCTGGGCAGCAAGGAGACATGTAAATGATTCGTCTGCTCCAGATTGAGTCTATGGACTGTTTGGTCAGGTCCAATTAGCAGAGTTTGAGACTGCACGAGAGCCTGAGCAAGTTAGCATCGAATGATTTTTTTTAAAAAAAAAAAAACTTCCAATGCAGCCCACTCGACATCGCCTCGATTTATAACTTGTCCATATACTTTCAGGAAAAAAAAAATCTTTCTAAAAAAATCTTTCAGAGGGACCTGCGAGCCTTGCTTTATCATGAGTCATGACTAATTGAGCATTGGATGAAGATGACACGCTGTATTGTTCCAGCCCAAAGAAAGGACAGAAGATTCATGCATTCCAGTGCACACGAAAAAAAAAATGATGATGCAGAACCTGAACTGAACATAGCACTGTGAGAATGTGCATGATCATCAGATAAGGAGGTCAGATCAGAACAAGACAGACAGGAGCCAGCCTCTGAATTTTAGCATTCTTCTGTCCTTAAAAAAAACAGCATTCTTTTTTCTTAACCAAACTTCCGATTCGATCCATTCGTCTCGATCGTCATGCGATGGTTCACGGTTACGCATGCGTTTCTTTTTTCCATTTCTTTTTTAGCAGGTCGCTCACACCATCTGCGACTGTGTCTTGAGCAGATTCCGATAGAGCCTGCGCATTTGCCCTGGTACCCGGCCGGAGAGACCAGGACGAGCGCCGCCCGCCAACGAGGACGCCGGTGCTGCGTGCGACTTGGATAAGTTGGCTGTTGTCGGAGCCACCGTGGTTTGCGGCATCCAAATCAATATGCCTTTTCTCCTCTATTTCTTCATATATATAGTCTCAAATATTCTAACAAAATTATCCCTAACAAACTTGACTAAAGATAAAAATTTTGAAAAGGAACCATAACCTAAACTTGGAACCCAAACAAAGAAATAACTCACGCCCGTATCAAGACTTTCCTAATTCCTCTTCTTTCTATAATAGACCTGATCAAATGATTTGCGCATAACATCACCCCCCTTAAAAACAAGCTTGTCCTCAAGCTTAATGTTGGGAAAAGAATGGCAGAGAATCGCATCATCCACCCATGTAGCTTCGTCTTGCGGATCACCGGCCCAATGCACTAACAATTGATGCTTGCCCTGAAGGAAGCACTGAGCCAAAAGCTGAGAAGGCTCCCGTGGAACTTCAGCCTGAGTTGGCGACATCCCCTCCGGTAGTGCTGGCACTTCGCATGGGGGGTCGCCCTTGAATGGCTTCAAAAGAGACACATGAAAAACATTATAAAGACGAGCATCCTTGGGCAATGCCAATCGGTATACGACAGGCCCAATCCTAGCTTCCACTTGGTACGGTCCAAAGTAGCGAGTAGCAAGCTTGTGGGAGGAAGTACTACAGATGGATAGCTGTCGATGTGGCTGCAAACGAAGCCAAACCCAGGCCCCCTTTTGAAACTCCACTTCGCGGAGTTTGGTATCATACCGTTGCTTCATACAATTTTGAGCTAGGGTCAGCAAGTTGGCGGCCTGCCTGCTGGCCTGGACATTGCTGAGGATCTCTTCGAGTAGTTGGTGAGTCTCCTTCCCAGCGAATTCCAGCGCAGCGACCCGATCTTCCAAGGACTGTGTGGTGGCCATCCGTTCTGCCAAGAGAGTGCTGTGGCGCCACGGGCACAGGGTCGCCGAAATCTGATACCAACTTGTCATGAGCAGATTCCGATAGAGCCTGCTCATATGCCCTGGTACCCCGCCAGAGACCAGAACGAGCGCCGCCTGCCGATGAGGACGCCGGCACTGTGCGCGACTTGGATAAGTTGGCTGTTATCGGAGCCACCGCCTCAGACTAGGGTTTGCGGCATCCAAATCAGTATGCCTTTTCTCCTCTATTTCTTCATATATATAGTCTCAAATATCCCTAACAAACTTATCTCTAACAAACTTGACTAAAGATAGAAAATCTGAAAAGGAACCCATAACCTACACTTGGAACCCAAACAAAGAAATAACTCACGCCAGTATCAAGACTTTCCTAATTCCTCTTCTTCCTATAATAGACCTAATCAAATGATTTGCGCATAACATACTGCGATCACCGACCCACTCACCCACGCCGCCGCGAGCACCCGTCGTTCCCTTACGGGCACTGGGTGCCACAATTCTACGTAGTACAATTGCAAACAAGCCTACTTAATTAATTGAGTGCTACTACTGAACGCTGTACCGTTGGAATTGATTCCAACGGTATAGCAGGTTTCACAGCTAAGTTTCATAGCTAAGTTTCACAGCTAAGTTTCGCAACTAGGTTTCGTATTTCAGAAGTTTCAGTAAGTTTCATTCATGTTTTGGCAAGTTTCAGTAAATTCCATGCGTGTTATGGCAAGTTTCAAGAGAACGTTTGAAAAGTTTCATGTTTCGGTAAGTTTCACGTGTTTCTAGAATATTTCATGTCAATCTATGAGTTTCAACAAGTTTCAGAGCATGTTTCGCATGTTTCAAGTTTCAGAGCATATTTCACATGTTTCACAGCAGGTTTCACATGTTTCAGAGTAGGTTTCAGAATCTATACCGTCGAAAGCACTACTAACGGTATACCGTTAGGTAGTTTTTCTGTAATTAATTAATCGCTCCTATGATGAACAACCCGTTTAAGAACAAGCAGAAGCCGTGCCAGATTCAGATGTCCCGCCGGCACAGCGGGCAGGAGTGGAAGACGTGCCGGTAGCTCGGCAGCCTCCTCGCGGACTTGTTAGCCGGACCGCCACACCTAGCGGGTCCAGGCCCCAGGTCGTTGGACTATAGTACACTCGCAGACCCAACCAGAGCAGTGAGCTAGCTTTTAGAGGGAGGCAGTCAGTACTGCCGTGTTCATCTTGAATCGATCACCGACGAAGAGCGTCACCGGGACGACCCCCTACGAAGCATGGCATGGCGAGAAACCGGCCGTGCACTTCATGCGCGCGCGTTAATTTGTGGCGCGCCGTCAAGGTCACGCGTCCATACGCCGCGAAGCTCGATGACCGAAGCGTGAAGATGGTGTTCGTGGGGTACGAGCCGGGCTCCAAAGGCTATCGGGTCTATGATCCGGTGAGTGGCCGGCTCCATGTGACCCACGACGTGGTGTTCGACGAGGCCAAAGGGTGGAATTGGGAGGCAAACGGCGATGCCGGCCCTAAGACATTCACCGTGGATTACACGGTAAACAACTTCTCAGACGGCGGCGGCCCAAGCACTCCTGTATCCCCTACAACCCCGGCTTTGGATGCTGTGAACGAGGACACGCCGCAGACGCCCATGAACGTCGCTAACGACACAAGGGGTGCTCGCGTGGAGCACTGCACGCCGCCGTCACACATTCCGTCGACATCAACCACAGGACTCGCCTACTTGGAAATCTGCGAATGTTACAATGGAGATTAAGGGGTCATACAGACAAGAATAGACGAGCAATTGGTGAGATGCTAGTAGCCACTGGCTTGAAGAACAACTCCAGCCTACCTGCAGGCACACTGAGCAGCAGAGGGCCTCGCCGGCCGAGTTGATGGCGTTCTCCTCGGTGGTCCTGATCTCCGGCAGCCGGTGGAGCGAGCCCACCGGCAGCCCCTTCGTGCCGCCGGGTTCGAAGAGGTCGCTGGTCTCGGCGAACGGCGAGCTGATGGCGCTTATCTGCGCCCAGAAATTAATTGAACGAAGTTACAAACCGCGGTGAAAATTAAAAAAAATTGCAGGCAATGGAGCACTGAAAAAAAGAAAAAAAAACTTTTTTCATTTCCTTTGAGCTGATCTGAATATCAAAAGCACAGCAACTCTATTTACTATTCAACTTGTTCCGCTAAACTGACCCACTCGAAATAGAAAAGGCTCATAAAACCCGCAGGCCGCAGCAACCCGCGGGTCAATTAATCAATCGTCATTGATGCAGGTTACTTTCGTTTACTTGTGGGTGATGACCTCACCCCACTGTAGTGATTAGTGAGTGATCTAGACGATTAGCACTAGCTAGCCCTTTATAACTAACCATGTTATTAAAAGGGCACCCTTTTGCTGTCATTCGTTTACCCAGAAGGAATGCTTGCGTTGGATGGAAACGGTGTCTTCTGGGCAATGCATGAACGAACCGATACTCAAATTCTACGGATTTTTTTTCTTCAGTCTACCAATGTATGTGTACTGATAAAAGCGAATAATGGGCTGACCACTGTTAGATTTGTGTTTTTTTTAACAGTCTACCACTCTGCTCTGTTCTGTTCCGGTGGCATCGCTCGCTAGTAGCGTCTACACAGCTTCCCTCCCTTCCCAGGCTACTGCTTGCTTGGTGGTTACTGTCACGGTGTCCTGGAAGATTGGGGACAGGGTAGTATCTACAGGTTTCAGGTTACATGTCCCTGATTTTTTTTAAAGGTATGAGACGAGCACGCACAATTCACGTTCATGTACTCATGCACCATATGTATATATACATGTGCGTGTTCTCTACATATACTAAAAATTAATCGAACGCTTCACGAGCTTCGAGCCTAGGATTGAGAACATGATGTCCCACTTAACATACACATGTTTATGTACCCATTGTAATTAGTGAGCACACCCATTGTAATTAGTGAGCGCCTACATCGACCGGAGATGAACACAAACGGCCTAGGTTGGTCACATGTCCTCGACTTGCTATAGGTTGGTCACATATTTCCTATGCTCCTCCCAGAAACTAAGATTGCACGAATCTTAAAAGAATCATTATCAGTAGAGGAGCAGCGCACCGCAAAAGGAAAAAAAAAAGGGAATTGCTAAATAGCGCTCGAGTGTTTTTTTTGTTTATGAGCACTCAATTTTTTGTCTATTAGATATTACTTTGTGATCTATGTTGTGCTTCCTCATTTTAACTATCAATATTTAACTTTGTGATCCAAAAAACTTTAACGTTTTGCTCTTCTAGGCTAGACTCATTGCCACGTAAGCTATTTCCTTTGTTCAGCGCTTTTTTTTTACCATATTTAAGCGAATCGATTCTTAATGAGTGGCTTGTGAATAAGGCTGAAAAAACTCGTTAGGTTCGAACCAAAATTATTTTCATTATAGCAGTTGATGAGTTTAAAATTAAAATGAGTCTATTTTGAACGGAAAAAAAGTTAATGAGACTCAACTCAGTAGTGACTCGTTAACTCGAATTTAAAATAACAACTGAAATAATAAATAAAAATAATTTTATATCAAAGTATACTAATTAAAAAAACTCAATAATAACTTATTAAACTCTATAGCCAGCTCTACTTGTAAACATAGTTCAACTTCAACAGGTAGATTTAGGAAAGTTGCCACAATTGTCTGCCTGAATGCGGGCGAAAGGCCAATGTGTCGATTGACGTGAAAGAGGGTGTAGATTATTAGTTAGCTTGGAGTGTAGTAAGAGACGACATCTCTTAGTATCAAAAGTACTTCCTCTACCTCTTTTCAAATTTATAAGGTTTATTTTTTTAATGATCTTACTCATAAATGTAGGATATATTTTATATTGTAATGTAAAATTAGTGTGATGTTTTCTCCTTACCTCTAATAAATATCTATATTTACTTTATATTCTCTACATGCATACATTGAATATAATGCTTAGTGATAATAATTATGAATAATTTAGTCATTTTTAATGTCTTTTTGGTTTATGTGTCAAGAAAAAATATACTTTATAAAGTTGGACGGAGGGAGTAGGTGCTAAGATGTATGTATCATCTCTCTCAACAATATCATTGTTAGCTATTTTGTGCTCTACCCTTAGCACCGCCCATAGCTGCTAAACGTTCAGTTTTTTGATGACATAGCACCTGCTCCTAATGTTTGATTCGATGCCATACAATTCGGACTTAACACCCACTTCCCCGTTTCTTAGCAATGATGCTAAGAAATTTCTCTCTTTCGTAGTATTGTCTTAGCACCGGCAACTAGAGATGCACATGCTCTAACATTTCTCTGTACAAAAAGAGAATAGATTAGTTAAAAAGAAGAAGAAGAAGAAGAGATAATAGGTTAGTGGTTTACGGATGAAATGGTCATGACGTGAGAACAAAAATAAAATCAGCAAGTTGAACTAATCTCTACTATATAAAATAAGAATATCTTCCCACGTCACTTCCCGCGCCGCTGCTGCTGGTGTCGTGCCGTGCCAAACTCGGACCATTGGGGCTCCAGGTCATAGATAGGCACAGCAGGAGTGATGCAATGAAAACTATAAATTCGTCATTTATTCGGTCCGTGTACTTTTTTAAAAAATCTAGATTTGCAACATTTGTATTCGTAAATTTGGCTTCTTCTTTCACTGTGGAAGATGCCATAGACGACAACTGCTACTTACCACACTCGATGAGCTCGGCTAGTGACCGGAGCAGTGGAAACTTGCCCAACCGTGGTAGCAGGCGCATGCTCCACTGCAACAAGATTCATGTTGCCCTACCATGGCTTGGCAGCGAGCTGCTATGCACCTCAGCGTGGCAGCCGGTTCCCGACCCCCGCCTATCGCGCTGTCAGGTTCCTGAGCCACGCACTGCCGCAGCTCGACGATGCCCTCCTCCGGTGCTCATGTGCCTACTCCAACGGTCCACCGCCTTGCTACGGTGCCGGTCAGTTGCTAAACTTGTCGAGCGCAGTAGGTGACATATATTAGTTCCGTGCCTTTTCACGGTGAAAGAGAAGGCTAAATTTGCAACAAAAAATGTGAAAAATTCGAAATCTAAGCGCAATGCGGCAAGAAAGGGATGGTCCTCGAACAAACGAGTATCGGCAATGCTACTCGTTGATACCGCACCAAGTAGACACAAGTACTATGAGATGGGAACCTGTTTTCATTTGCAATCAAGATCTGTATTCAGAGATGGCTTGTCCCAATCCAATCTTTGCTTCATACATAACAAGATGAAATAGATCGATCCACAGATCAAACGGAAACGGAATTTTGGACACGCAGCCGGCTAATTAAACCCCCAGAATAACCAATCTTAAACGTAAGAACAAGAAGCACCATCCACCCTAAAGATCAAATCAAGCACTGCGTTCTTCATTTCTTCTTCTAATTCCAAGAACTCCCTCCCTGCCTGCCTATAATCCTTAGAGCTAGCTCTATTATTTCCCTCCCTGGTAAAAATTAGGAATTGCTGCAGCATGCTTGCGCGGATCTTGCTGATACCGTCTATTTGGCCTCCGCTCCGGCGGCGGCGTCCGGCTTGCGGAGCAGCACCATGTGCATGGGGGTGAAGATGCCGGTCTCGCCGCCGCGGGTGAGGTGCTGCGCCGTCTCGTACAGCATCTCGTGCACCTCCGACACGCCCTTGGGAGCCACGCGCAGCAGGGTGAGCACGCGGATCACCAGCGAGTTGCGCCAGTAGGCGAGGCGCCCCATCTTGAGACGCGTCCACCAGGGGAGCGCCGGCGGCAGCGCCAGGTCCGCCTCCTTAAGCACATCGAAGCCCACCTCCCTCGCGATGGCCGCGATCTCGTCCTGCCGGCGCAGCCCCGGGAGCGCGTCGCCGCGCTCAATGCCGTGGATGGCCTCCACGTGCTCCGGGTCGTCTGCGCGGTACAGCGGGGTGGTCACCCACTCGTAGGAGACGTAGAGACCGCGGGGCTTGAGCACGCGGAACACCTCGCCGTAGACGTCCTGCAGCCGGGGCGCGTGGCAGGTGGCCTCGATGGAGTAGGCGCCGTCGAAGGATGCGTCGGGGAACGGCATGGCGAGGAAGTTGCCACAGACCACCTCGCAGCGCGCATCCAGGCCTGCCTTGCGGTTGTGCGCGCGGGCGCGGTTGACCTGGTAATCGTTGATGGTGATGCCGACGACGTCCGCGCCGGAGTGCGCTGCGATGGCGCGCATGGGCCCGCCGACGCCGCAGCCTACGTCGAGGAGGCGGTGCCCAGGGCGCGCCTCCAGGAGGCCCGCGACGCGCTCCTCGTGGACGCGGGTGGCCTCGCGGTGGGAGCGGCCGAGGAGGGAGGGGGAGAAGTGGAAGGACTGACCCCACCCCCACTCGTAGATGTCGGTGACGAGGTTGTAGAAGGTGTCCACGAAGGCGGGCACCTTCTCGGCGGTGGTGGCGGCCGCCGTCTCCTTGGGGCGGCGGAAGAAGGACCAGTACTGGGAGTACTTGTCCTTGACCTTGTCGTTGGTGATGGATCCCATCTTGAGGTCCACGGCGCGCTTGCCCTTCACCTCGGCGGCGCCCATCACCCACACGAACCAGTACACCAGCGCAATCCCCGCCGCCGCCGCCGTCCACGCCATTGTCGCCGCCTCCATCTCCCCCGATCCACGGACGGAGAAGGGTTTGACTTGCGAGGACAAGAGGGGGGTCAAGATGGGGGAGATGGCGATCTGAGGCGTAAATGTGAACATTTATGCTAGATTCGAAATGGTTAGCGGACCGTTAATTTTAGATCTGGAGTGTGCTCGATCCGAACCATTGATCTATAGATCGGATGGCCTGCACAACATATGCTTTTTCACAGCTGTGTGTTTTCTTTAATGGAATGCTGAGGATTCCGTTTGGCTATGTTTATTTTAGTTTAAGTTTTCGGAATGACTCCAGCTCGGACGTCTGAAATTTTCAGACGCGTTGCAATATTTTTTTTCAACATGTGTAACATTTTTTTACATCGCCTGCAATATTTTCCTTCGATAAACAGTAGAAATGCGGCACAACAAACAGATGTTACAAGCGTTGCAAAAAAATGTTGCACGCGTCGGAAAAATGTTACAAGCGTTGAAAAAAATATTGCAAGAGGCGTCCGACGGAATGCGCAATAATCGGACGTCCGAGCTTAAGTTTTTTCGTTTATAGCTTAAACTCAGTTTTTTTTACTTAAGTACTTTAAAAGCAGCTCACTTTGATATGTGGTAGAAATGAGTAATTTTACCTTAACTTCATTATCGTTGTCTAAAATCAATCCTCATCAAACAAGGAGATGTACCTTTCTGGTGTCATTTGACTTTTGATTATACACAGATTTATGGCTTTTGAAAAAACCTAGATAAAAAATTATCCCTTTTATTTAGGGTATGTTTGGTTTATAATTAAATTTTATCACACCTCAAGTTAGATAAATTTGACTAGGTTAGATCTTCGTTTGGTTCATAGCCACACCTGCCATATAGGTTCCACAGCGTATTGACTAAAAAAGTGTGGCAAAATTCGTTTTCCTAGTCAAAGTATAGCTTCAATTTTGATAACCTAACCTTAAGCAAGTTTGGTAAAAAAAAACTATAGATAAATATGACAACCTTAGTATATAAACCAAATAGACCCTTAGTCTTAGCATTTTGGCAGGCGATAGATGAACAATACCAAATTTAACGATACAAGTTTCTGTTGCCAATTCAATTGATGACATATGTCTGTTATGTGGCTGATTGAAGTGGCCAACAACTGTTTACTCACATATTTATTTGACCGACAAGGCTAAGGCTTCTATTGCCATTTAAATTGGCAACAGAACCCTATCACAACTTTATTTGGCGATAGAAAGCATGTTGCTAATTTATTTGTCTATAGAGCTTTTGTAGTCAATTTAAACGACAACAAAGCATTTGTAGCCAATTAAACGGTGACAAAGATATATTTTGTAATTGTTTTTTTAAAAAATTATTTAAACAATGTATTATTTTGTTTTAAAAAAAATCGCATTTGAAGCACCCATGGGCTACGGGCAAAGTTTTTCACAGCTGTTTCTGTTGTCGTGGTTTTTTTTTACTGTTTTCCACATCTGTTAACAAGCTATTCTCGTGTTTGCAGCGGCTGATACAGCTCACTGGCGGGTAGAGTTGGGCTGTAACTTTGTTGATGGTTACAATTTAATTCTTTCCAAGTCATTTCCATGGCTATTGCGAGTTTTGTTTTGTAATCAAGCAAGTTATTTTGTTTCCAAGGTTGGGTTGGAAATTTCCAGGAACTTAGCTGGATGATTTGAATTGGACCGAATTTGAAGGTTGTTGTTTGAACATATGATGAAATTGGAAGGATAGGCTAGAATGCTAGATCGTGGTTGGGCAATTGCGTTATCCTCCATTCCTACCACGAAGGTTGTCTTGAACTCTGGTTGGTTTGTCATATTATTCTGCTATGAAGCTAGGTTGGGAGCTTAGACATTGGGAGGATCGTACCAGTTAGTTTGAAATATACTAATCCGTCCGTTGGTAGATATAAGGCTTATAATTTGAATGTTTTTGTTTATAAATATAACGCATGCATATAGATTTAATGAGTTTTTTAATTATACCCCTGTTTATTCTCTCTCAACTATATACATTTATTTTTTACCACCTACACAAAGTATTATATCTCATTTTCAAAGATAATTGAGAGGGGTATGTAAGTAATTTCCTCTTATATCTTTCTTAATTTCATCATAACCTTAATCCTTGTGCAAAGTCAAAATACACCTTATATTTATCAACTAAAGGAGTATGAAATATGGAGGATGAGGTTGGAGCCAGCGTTCACGTTACCGAAATGACCTTGGAAATTGCCCCCGGCCAGATAGCGATTTTTGTCGAAAATAGTCAAAAACAGAAGTGTTTTGAAACAAATTTTTTAAAAAAATTATAAAAAAACTGAAAAGCGACCGACAAGTTGAACTTTTTTGGCGGTAGATTTTCTAAGCGATTTTCATAAAAAATGGAGCGATTTTCACCTTGTTTACGTCGCATAATTTTTTCTTAAATTTTTTAAAATTAAACCGGTTTACTAACCTGTTTCAAATTCCGATACCGTCGATAATCGACTATATTTGCAATCCTTGTTGGTGCAATGTTGGACAGATGGGTTACTCTACTACAAAGCTGGCCTGGAACTTGGTAGGAAGTGGACCGGGGTTTCTGGGTTATGACTTAAAATATTGCAGTGAAATAGGGAAATGTTGTGAATGTTTTCACTTTTGCTGCATGTTTGGCGTGACAAAAAGCATATGATTCTACGAGCCCACTCACTGTCAGTACACGACTTCTGCCCAAAGATTAAAATCTTGCTTACCGGAGGTGGACAAGTTTTGAAATACCGGCTAAAGTAAAAAAATTCAAAAAATTAAATTACTACTATAATCTCAGAAATCTTGGAGTTTTAAACCGGATTTGACCGGAAATTGATCAATAACCCTTAAGAAAGTCATCTCTTATGAAAATTTGTTGAAAAACCGAATTTTTGAGATATTTTTTAAAAACTGTAAAAACACTGTCAGATTTTTATAAAATTGTACATGCTTTATAATATTATAAAAATTTATGGTACTATAATAAGAAGTGTAGGATCATAAATAAAATTTTAAAAATAATTGAAGTTCATTTGTTATCTTTAAAAATTAAAAACCGAATGAATATAATTGGGACAGTAACATTGTCAAAATTTTATAAATTTTCTTGAGTGTGATCAAGATTCAATTTTTTACGAGAGCTTAAGAATTGCCTCAGTACCATTATATAAATTTTTTAAAAAAATTTAAACTTTTTTTTGCTCAATCAAATCTATGTATACATTAAACTTCATTTGTTATATTTCAAAAATCAAAAACAGAAAGAACATAAATGGTATAGTGCACTTGTAAGAATTTTATAAATTCACTAGAGTGTGATCATGATTCAAAATTTTTATTATATCTTAAGCATTTCCTTAGAACCCTTCTGCAAAATTTTCAAAAAGTTATTTTGAAAAAAGTGACCCGTGGTTCTACAAATTCGATTTGCAAAAAACTCGTGCCAATTTTTTTTCTCATGGCACGGCATCCCACGCGGCTCAGTATATTTGGAAGTCCCAAGCTTAATCAACTGGGCAGGGCAGACATCTAGCCATTTGCCGGCCGTCGTGAAGGTGTCGGTTACCAGGCGGTCCTATCTATTCCTACTCCGCCTTAAATGCTCCACGGCCCGTGACCGACCAGGAGCGGCCCCCGGCCCGGCCGGCATCGTGAAAGAAGAGAAACGCAGACCGCCTCCAAGTTAATGGCGACCGGCCATAGTAAAGCACTGCCTGCCAAAGAGCAGCGTCGCTTGCTGCTCACCTCCATTTCCGAATTCCCGTCTCCTACCTGTACCACCAGTACTCGATCTAAGTCCTAACCTAAGCCCCGTGAGCCTCGTGAGGCACCAAATTGCTCCTTAATTCTAGTGTTCAGGTCATATCATCGGCCTGGCCTGGATAATTCGTTTGTCCTGGTTGATCTACTCCAGTCTCCAGTGGTATGATCTATGATGGTTCTTTCACAAAAGACATGGAATGCTTGGATTTGCGTCACAAAGCATATGCATGCTCTCATGTCCGTCGTTTGACCCATAAACCGTCCAAGAAAATTCTCGCTTTGTGCGAGCTTACAGTACACTTCGATCATCGATAAGAACAAACAAAAACAAACGTCGGATGCAACATCTATGTCATTTGCATGTTGTAACCATCTTCTTTTTTTTTTTTTTGAAAGAAATAGCAGGAGCTCTGCCTTACATTAAAGATAGACATGAGTACAGCAGAAAGTTAATTTATAGATCGGATAACATTCACGGGTAGATGAAACAACAAAAAAGAGAGAAATAGCGAAACTCCTAATCCACCGAAACTTTTATCTAATCACCCGAAAGACGAAGGAGCAGGCCCCATCTATGTTGTAACCATCTTCAATCTCCTCGGTATTCTTTGATTGGCTTTCTCATCCCAATCATCAATTCTTCGACAAAAGAACAGCAGACCAAGAACGTCAGGAAAGGAATGGAATGGGATGGAAGGAGAAAAAAAACAGGAGTAAACTTGACGAAAGAATCACGACCAAACAACAGGCAGAATAATATCTCTCCGGTGAGCGCCGCGGTCGCCGCCGAAAGCACTGCATGTGCAGGAAGAAGCCTCCCGGCGACTGCCCCTTCTTGGCCTTCTCCTCGTCCATCCACACCCTCCCGCCGTCGCCCGCCCCGCGCGCCTTCACCACGAACTGCGCCCCGCCGCCAGCGAACCACCAGTCGTGCACGTCCCACATCACCTCCACCACCGCGCCGTCTCCCAGCACCGCCGTCCGGTTCCCGCGGAAGTTCCACTTCACCCGCCGCGCCTCCACCACCTTCTTCCCGTCGATGCTCACCGCCAGCTCCCCGTCCCTCGCGCCCCACTCCTCCCCGCGGCACACCACCGTCACCTCGTGCTCCGCCCCGTCGTCCCGGAATCTGCACCGCGTGCTGTGGGCCAGCGCGGCCGCCAGGGAAGGAGGCGCGCGGAGCTGCTCGTGCCGGCTCAGGAGGGCCCGATGCGGGGCGGCGGCGACGCCGAGCTCGCCCTCCTCCTCGGCGTACTTGGCGTCCCGGGAGGCAGTAGTCCCGGGAGGGTCCGGTGGGGTACTTGGCGTCGGCAGTGTCCCAGTAGATGGCACCGACCGCGCCGGCCTCGGTGACGAAGGACTGATTCCCGCGCTTATTGTGCAGAAACTGCTGGCTGCTCACCGGCATCAGCGCTGCGGTAGACATGCGCGGCGTGGCAGCAACCGCCGCCGCTGACGGAAACTTCGCGGGGCCCTCGTCGATGGCAACGGCGAGGCCAGTGGCTCAAACAGCGGCAGCTGCGCCGCCCGCGCCGGTGAAGTTCCCGGTCCAGGTGACCCTGACGAGAAGCTCCTTCCTTGACGATAGCGCGGCCTTGTACACGCTGGCCGTGGCTGCCTGGAGAGAGCGATCGAGCGCGGCGCCGGCTCCGGCTGCTGCGGCGGCAAGGCTGACGGAGCCGTCGCCGAAGCAGGAGAAGTCTCGCATTGCCCGCCTGTTTCTTGATTGGATCAGCAAAGTTTTTTGAAAGAAGCAATGAAATATTTACTATTGAGAAGGAAGAAGCGATTCACAAAGTTTTAACGGATACACAGTCAGGAGATCTTTGCACCAAACAAAAAGCAGCGGAGAGATTACATGCGAGAGTCAATTAAAACCAAACAAAGGAGCGACTGCTAATTTGAACGGCTTAATACTTTTGTAAGGTGCTTCGCCCCTGCGAACGACCAGGTTAAAGCTTTATCCTTGACCGATTGTAGGATTTCTTCATGAGTCGCATACGACGCTCGAAAGACTCTATTGTTGCGTTCTTTCCACCAATTCCAACAAGTTAGGATAACTAAGGATTTGACACCTTCCGAAGAGCCGATTGGACGGTTTAAGCCGCAGATTCCATTGCTCAATATTCGTAGGGTAATCTGATCTGTCTGGTCTATCTGGTTGTAGCGACGGAATGTGAACCCATTGCGCTATGGACGACCACAACTGTCGAGCATTGGGGCATTCAACTAGGAGATGGAGAACCGTTTCTAAGCTTCGACAACACATTGGACAGAAATATTGGTTGGGCCATTCTCTAATCTGCAAGCGTTGTGCCGTCCATAGTCGATCCATCTGCGCAAGCCAGATGAAAAACTTCTGTTAGCGCGCCCAAGCCGACCAGTTGTGGTCACAAAAGATCTGCGGATCTTGCCAGTGGAACTCGCATTTGAATACGCGATTTTGCCGAATAGGTGCCTTTGGAGGAATGTTTCCATGTGACGACGTCGTGTTAAATCGCTTTCGGCGTCATCGATGGATTTTTGTCGAGAGCGGACATATTCGTGTATAAGATTTTGGTCTAGGTTGTGACGGATGTCTCGTATCCGATTGTTGTTTAGCAAGGCATCCGCCACCGATCTTGATTTTCTCTGGAATGCTTATGTAGAAGCGGCGCAATTTGGGATGGAGCGACCAGTATCCATCTTGCGGTCCAAAAGGTCGTGTTATGGCCATTTCCAATGTTGATTGTAGTTCCGCCGTGAAAAGCATTTGATCGATAGTGTCACATGGCATCGCAATCCATTCCATGGTCTTCCGGATCGGTGCTCTTGAGCCAAAGCCAAGTATAATGGCGCGCTCCTGAACCTATCAAGGTCTAGAATGCCTAAGCCTCCCATACAGGCGGGCGACAAACAGTTGCCCACCCACCTTGCAATTTCCTCCATGCATTACTCCATTGCTTTAGGCCCATAGAAATGCCCTCCTCATCTTGTCTATATTTTCAACAATTTCCGTGGTGCCTTGATCTTGGTTAGCGTAGATTGGTATGGAGGTGAGTCTTGACTTGACCAAGATTAGTCGTCCTCAATAGTGAGGTGGGCCGCCTTGCCAAGCCGCAAGGCGTCGAGCTACTTTATCTGGATAGGTCGCAAGCTGCGCCAAATGAGCCGATGAAGCGTTAAGCGGAAGTCCGGTATTTCATCGGAAGCGTGATGTAGCTCGGTGAAAGGTTGTAAGATATTTTGTAAATGGTCGTCATGACATCGGATCGGCGATCGGATCTCTTTGTCATGTTTACTCGCATGACCAGAGCTTGCGAAATGATGCGAAATTTGTAGAAGTGCCTGTAGCTCCTCCCTGACCGGATTAAGAAAAATGACGGCGTCATCTGCATATAGGGAAAGCCTGAGCGGGTTGGCACGTCCTCTGAGTGGCGATAGGACTCCAGCATCCGTTGCTTTTTTCAGGATGTGGTGCAGAGGATCAATGGCTAAGATGAATAGGTACGGCGACAAGGGATCTCCTTGCCGCAATCCACGCTGGTGCTTGATTTGAGCTCCGGGCACCCCGTTCAGAAGGATCGATGAGGAAGCCGTCGCAAAACAGGTGGATAGCCATTGGCGCCACTGAGGTCCAAAACCACGTGCCTGAAGAAGGCCTAGAAGGTATTCCCTAGAAACAGAATCAAAAGCCTTTTCAATGTCCAGCTTGAGCATAAGGACCGGTGTGCGCGTTCTATGATAGAACCTTGCCTGGCTGCGAACACTGAGGAAATTGTCTTGAATGCTTCAACCTTTGATGAACGCGCTCTGGGATTTGGAGATCATCGCATCAATATGCGTGGCAAGGCGCAAGGCCAACACCTTTGATATAATCTTTGCAACAGAGTGAATCAGACTGATCGGACGGAAGTCCGATGCCCTGGCCGAGATATCTTTTTTAGGAATCAGAGCAATGTAGGCTGTGTTGAGTTCAGCAAAAGCTCCTGTCGAGCGAGTTTGAAAGCCGGTGACAACGTCCATTAAGTCGTGCTTAATGATTTCCCAGCATTGTTTGTAGAAAAGTATAGAGTAGCCATCTGGCCCAGGCGCCTTTTCCGACGGCAGGCGGTGTAATGCATGCTTTACCTCCTCCTCTGTGATTGGCACCTCCAGTGTTTCCATACAGTGGCGCGAGAGGTTCAGTTGTTGCCAGTTTATGTCTTGAGCGTGTGGATTTTTTTCCCCCAAAATTGATGAAAAGTGTTGGAATAGAATTTCTTCCTTGTCCGTGTGAGTAGTCGCAACACCGTGGTCATTACTCAAGGACTGGATATAGTTTTTTCGACGACGACCATTTGCCTTGAGGTGAAAAAAACGAGTGTTAGCATCCCCCAATTTTAGCCAAGTGACCCGAGAGGCCTGTCTCGCCGACGCCTTTTTTCCACAAAGAAAGAAGGCCAAGAACTCTTAGCTTCAGAGCCTGCGGGCTGTTATTACTGCTGAGAGAGCTCGGATTCCTGGGCCACATCCAGCCGAAGGATAATCTCATTAGCCAGAAGCAGCTATTGCTTAGTATCGCCGAGGAAGCAAGCACTCAGCACGGCGCCTTAGGCGATCGTCTTGGAGTTTGTGTGCAATCCTTTTAACGGATCCACAAGTGGGCTCACACCAACTCTTGAACTATGTGGCGGAATCCCGGAAGTCTAGTCCAAAAATTTTCGAATCTGAACGTGCGAGGTCTCCTGGGCCCGTCTTCGCTAGATAGGAGAAGCGGGCAATGGTCAGACATGGATGAAGAGAGGGCCTGCAACATATGATTTGAGAAGACGACATCCCAGTGGTCGTTGCAGAAAACACGATCAAGCTTGACAAGCGTCGGCTCATTACGCTCATTGCTCCAAGTGTACTTTCGATTTCGCAGAGGGATTTCCCGTAGCGCACATCGATTGATAGCCGCACGGAAATTTGCCATTTGACGACGGTTGATGTTTGTGTTATTTTTGTCTCTTGCTTCGTAGATGAGGTTGAAATCGCCGAGGAGAAGCCAAGGTTCATCAGCTGCAGGCTTAGAAGACGATAGCTCTTGCAGGAAGACGGACTTGTCCTGGTCATTTGTCGGGCCATACACCGCAGTTAAGAGGAAAGACTCATTCTGACCTCTAACCGACACTCTCACCGTGAGAAATACGAAAGGGTGACCGGGTTCGAGAGATTGACCTTGTCATTATCCCAAAGGATGAGTATCCCTCCCCGAACACCCTGAGCTGGCAACTGAAACGCAGAATTTAGGCACTGGCCACCAATTTGTTGGGTTAAGGATCGGTCAACAAGCTGCAATTTAGTTTCTTGCAGACAGGCGATGGCAGGTCTGGTAGCTTGTAGAAGCTGACTAACCGTGGCACGCCTAGCCCCACCATTCAATCCCCGAACATTCCAAGTCAACACAGAGCAGTCACACATGATGAAGAATGCTTTCTTTCTGGTAGGGATGGCGCCGCCGCCGCTAGTATGTACAATTATGCAATGCTTCCCGAAAGGTGGACAATGGTTCAGTTGTCTCTATAGTCTCCAGAGCTATCAGGGGTATCTTCATCCTCATCAGACAACACATCTCTGGCCATAGCACGCTCTGAAAGATCAATCATTTCTGTGACACGATCCTTTCCTGATTGATTGCTATCTCGCCATTCCAACATATCCCAAATCAAATCCCTGTGTAAGGCAAGCGGCCACAGCTCGAATCCTCTCTTGCGAGGCTTCAACTGGAAGAGAAGAGTGGGAAAAAAAAAGTGAAACAACATCCGAAATACTTCAGATTTTAGGACAACACTCCGCT
Organism: Guadua angustifolia; assembly: GCA_036346375.1. NCBI lineage: Eukaryota > Viridiplantae > Streptophyta > Magnoliopsida > Poales > Poaceae > Guadua > Guadua angustifolia. The sequence goes on along the minus strand of CM070518.1, from coordinate 19,708,726 downwards.
AAAACATTAAAGTTGACTGCGCCAGTAGGATCACAGCAATCTAAAGTGCCAAAACATTAAATTTCTCAACTCTTCCTAATTGAGCCAAACAAAGAATGCTGGTAGATATATGGAATTTTAAATATCGAAAGCTAATAAAGTAACCTAAGTTATCAAGAGTGGTGAACACACTCATCTATACATGCTTCCTACACATGAAGAATAAAAAATCTTGGCAAACAGCTGAGCATTACGCTCTTCAATATGGCATGGCAAATATCTTTGTTTACTGGCAAATTATCAAGTTAGCATTACATCTAGGATTGAAAATAATAGGTTAACTGAAAGTTGAGATGAAAAGGAGAGATATAGATGGCCTGGAGATTTACCTCCTCAATATTCACCACTTGTGCCCGCTCAGTGGCAGAGGGAGTCCATATCTTCGCATCACTATCAATTCCACTGCTTGCCATCGTCATAGCATGAGGATGGGGCTCAACATAATTGACAACACAATCATCACCCTCCATTGCCCGTAAAAATTTCCCATCTCTCTTTCTCCAAATAAACAACCGACCACAGTCTGACCCACTGGCAACATATTCGTGATTTGGCCCAACAAAAGTCACACCCTTCACAGTCTCCCAGTTGTGATGACCAGTATATACCTGAGGCGTAGGTTGATCAACATCTTCTCCAGATGCAAACATTAGCCCTCCATTTTTTGGGAAAAGGTAAATATTCTCATCATTGTAAGATACAAGCAACTCGCTCTGATGAGAAAATGCTAACCCTGTTATTCCAACACCCCTATCAATAAGATGTGGTGGGCAGTAGTAGTCAGATGGGTGGCCAAAATCAGATGATCCGCCCCGCTTGTACTTGCGGATGTCATAGAGACGAGCATAAGAATTTCCGCCTCCTGCAACTGCAAGAAGATTTGGATTCCTTGGATCAATTGCGATTGCATTAAGATGGATCCGAGAGGAGGATCCTCCTTTACTCAAAGAGTTTCTGCACAGGAATAATTTTGTGGCTGTATTTGTCCTCAAATCAAACTGCACAAGAATAACAATCGATAATTATATGCAGTCAGAAGTTGATTTATGCCAGCTGAAGTGTTGCATGTGTGCACAGAAGAGTGAGAGGGGGTGTGGTTTAGGGTTCTTACATGTTGAACAAGACCATCTTCACCACAGCTATAGAAAATATAAGGGCTACCAGGTTCAATAGCTAACTTGAGATCGTGGTGCCCAGCACATCTTCGACGATGTTGACCAAGCAATGTAGTAGGCACATCTCCACCATCCTGAATATTGGCAAGTCTCACCTGATAACATCGTTACCTCTGAACTCACTATCGCCATATAAACATGTAATGTATATCAAAACAAATGTTAAACCCCATCAACCTCGCCATCATTAGCACAAGTGCAATTGTGCGATCATTTGTGTAAGGCATAAACCGTGCTTGTAACACTTTATCTTCATGGCCTGGATGAAATTCCAACTTGACTGCGCCAGTTTCCCAGTCCCACAGCATCACCATCTCGTCGTCGGAGCCCGATATGATTGTGTCACCATCCGCATTGAAGCCCACCGTGTTCACACAGCCCGTGTGCCTGTTGAGCTTCCTATGAATCTGGAGACGCATTACAAGGTCCTGCATGGCAATCACATCAGCAACACACAGCTCGAGACGGCGCCGATTAACAAACCGACGGCCCGATCGCCACTTACGCCGATCTGCACCCGTAACGGATCGATCGAAACGTAAGCAGGCGGAAAGGCAGAGCGCGGGGGAGGGGGCAGCGTGAGACCTCGGAGCCGGCGGCGCGGCGGGCGAAGCGGCGGGGGAGGAGGTCGCCGACCTCGCGGAGGCAGAGGTCCGCGGCGCCGTGGCGCCCGGCGGCGACGGCAGGCGGGGTGGGGTGCTTCCACAGACGGCGCATGGTGTTGTGTGTCAGGTCTCCCAACGATGATCGCAGGCGCCGAAGGCGATGAACTTCTCCTGAGCGCACAAGAACTTAATGCGATCGTAAACACCAGAGACTCAAGCAAACTTGTGCTGCGATCAAACAGAATGCATGCAAGCTCTAGTGAACACTCATGCAGGACGCAAGCGATTATTTTTAGGATTGAATTTCCAAACAAATAGGGCGATTACAAGGCCACTTCGGCCACTAAGCGCGGCATTTCTCCCTCCCACGATGCGTATGCCATCCCATCCCATACGCGAGTGTCATGCCGCTCGTGCGCAACGTGCGCTATTCGCAGCGTAGGCGCAACGGACCTCAACCGGGCTAACACATAAATGAATACAATGACAGGATTATTTGCTAACAACTAACAAGGTGATCAGAGATTATTAGTCTACGAGGACGCGAGAAGGGGGTGAAACCGCAGATGTTGGAGATAATATCTCAACTTACCAGATTGGCCGCCGCTTCCCCGGCCTCTGCGCGGAATCGCCCTCGGATCTGGTTCGCCCGGCCTCCGCGCGGCTTCCTCCGAGCCGCCGGCCGCAGCGCCCGAGCGTTGCTCTCCCGGCCGTGCCGCTCCAGCCGCCTGTCAGGACCCTGGATGAATCCGAACTCAAAACTGGAAAAGAGATCATCAAAAGCACTCACAAATATCCAAAGAACAAAGCGATCTGAGAAGAGCAATAGAGATACGCTGCAAGAATCAATCCGATCGGAACTATGAATCTAAAGATATTACTTTCACAAGATAACTGCAGTACCTTCAAGTCGCCAGACTCCTCGTATGCATGCACATGAGAATTCTCCGGCCGCCAACACAAGCGTCGTATACACAAAACAACCGTCGGGAGCAATCTTCACGTCATGCATGCATCGGCAGCCACCAGCAAAAACATCTCCAGCCGCAATGCACTTTTTCTTTCCAAGCCACCGGCCACACCAGGAAATCAAAAGCGCAAGCAAGCAATCTCCAGGCTTGGTTGCCGCAAGCTAGGAACAAAAACGGCAGGAGCAGAATTATCTAGTCGCAATGAACTCTTCAATCGTGCAAGGAGCACAGCCGCCGGACTTGCATGCATGCAGCGAAGTCTTCTAGTCGCCACCACGCCAGGAGGGTCTCGGCCAGGAACCGCAAGCCAAAACACAGCCGCCAGTAGCTAGCTCTTCTTTCTAGTCGCAAGGAACTCTCCAGCCGCCGCAAAAAGCCCCCAAAAAGTCCAATCGATTTATCAGGTTTTCAGTCCTTTTATACAACTCAAAACCCTAACTTCTTATCTCTAATACATGTATGCATATCCATCTGGTCCAATAACACATGGTCCAATATATGCATACAACCCAAAATTCACACATGCACGCGCACAGCCCGCCTGCCGCACTCACGTGACTAACCAGCCTTCGTGTGCACCGTTCTCTAGCCCGAACGTCCCGCATGACATTCTCGACCACCAGAACCTCGATTCCTCCCTGAACCTAGTCCCGAACCTCAGTTCCTCCATGAACCTAGTTCTGGTTCCGTCATCGACCACGTTCGCCATCGAGCAACACCTGCACACGAATAAACACTAAACGAATCCGAGCACAAGTCCACGACTTGACTCAAGGTCAATCCATGCAACCACTCACATGAGCGTATTGCATCAAGCAAAAACATCTTCCAGAAACAAGTTCATCCCAACTTGATCCACATTAACTTTATTAACTCTTTTTACCACTTATTCATCACATCAAAATCTCGCCAATTGTTCATCACAAATATATCATGTACTATGATCTTACAACAAGTTCTCGCAGACGTCGTATTCTACTGTGCTTCTTCCTCCCATCAGCTTCCCTGACACCGCCTCCCTTCAAGCCCGCCGTCGCAGCCACACCGACGCATCTGCTGCCGTACGCGCGGCCGCTAGCACCTCTCGGCCTTCAGCTCCTTCGGTCGATCGCGCCACCACCGAGACGGCCCGTCTCTCTCCGTGTGGCCGGTCACCGAAGGTGAACAGAGATTAGTCTACGAGGAGGCGAGAAGGGGGTGAAACCGTAGAAGAAGATTAAGACAATGAGTGGTATTTTCTAAAATGACAACGAATAGAATGGTATAGTATGAATTATCTCTGTTTGGACTCTGACCTCCGATTACTCCGTCCGACGTGATCGGCCGGTTATTATTAGAGAGAGTGAGATCATGGGGACCGTGCACGTCGAGGCATGCAGCGGCGGCTGGCGGCGAGGGAGGAGAGGGTGCCAGCGGTGGCGAGGGAGCACAAGTCCAGGTTCTACTTCTTCCGCAGGTGCGTTGTCATGCTTGTCAGCTGGCACAAGTACAAGAAGTTCTGGTCGATCATTCCAAGCCGAGCTAGCCATCTCCTCTTGAAACCTTCTCCTGTATTTACCAGAAATAGACAGCACCGGTAATACATTGCATTGCTCTTAATTTGTTTCCATGTAAATTTCCGATTCCCTTGCGATGTGATCGACCGGCGCGGTGAAACTCAACTGCATGCCCCTCTTTGTGCAAATATGATGGGATTTAGTAGCTTAATGCGATAGAAATCATCCGTGATTCTTTTACCCGCAGTGGTCGAATGATTGGACTGAATCCATCAAGTCTGCATGCCATGCCATGCATCCATCCATGAATTCTCATTTAGGGTTGGCACTGCGGCGTAAACGTCTCCCCGTTTGATGTTTCGTTGCTCCGATGGTTGGCCGGCTCCCACCGTGCACCAAACTCACTGTAGGCCATGGATGCTAATGATGTAACCATGCAGGTTGTATGAATGAGATGATCAAGCGAGCAAGGCACGTCGGCCATGTTCGGATGCAACTTCTTTTGCGGTGATAATGCGATGGCTGTTTGCTTCGCACGCTCTGCAACACGGACGTCTTAGGTGGTTTAGACCTGTCTTATGTGGTATCATCACTAAGTTACGGCTTCGAGTGATCACAGGTAAGAGGATGGTGGTCACAGGCTATATGATCCAACTAGATAAATTTTCGCGCCGTAATACGGCGCGCGTGTTATTTTTTCATAGATTTTTTTTCGACGGTGTTCTATTTTTTAAATCGTCGAAATAATGAAAGGAATGGCTGAAATAACACAAAAATTTTCGCGGCGTAACATGCCGCGCGTGCCGTTTTTTCGTTGATATTTTGCGTTTTATTTTTTAAATCGTCGAAATAACGAGCGAAACGGATGAAAGGACAAAAAAATTTTCCGCGGCGTAACACGTCTCGCATGTCATTTTTCGTAGAAAAAATTTCTTTTTTTTCGGTGACGTTTTTTTTAAATCGTCGAAATGGGGAAAAATAGAGAGATAGAGTTGTAGAAATATCTCCTTCGACGAATTATTTGGAAAACATTGGAGGCCGAGCTGGAAAACCGCGGTGGGGAAAAAGTCTAGAGGGAAAAAGGTGAAAAATTATTAGAGATGACAACATTCTTTTGTCGAGCTCAACACTCTACGCATTCGCGGAGTAATAATACATGTTTTAAAAAATATCAGAGATCGAGATGGGAAATTGAGCTGGGAAAAAAGTCTAGAGATAGAGTTGCACAAATATTTCTAGCGACGAAAACGTTTTTTTTTTCTGAGAAAACGGAGAAAGGACATGTTTTAAAAAATATTAGAGACTCACGGCGTAACACGTCGCGCGTGTCGTTTTTTCGTATGGATTTCTTTTTTTCGACGCCCTTTTATTTTTAAATCGTCGAAATAATGAGCGAAACGGGGAAAAAGCAGAGAGATAGAGCTGTAGAAATATCTCATTCGACGAATTATTTGGAAAATATTGGAGACCGAGCTAGAAAACCGAGGTGGGGAAAAAGTCTAGAGGGAAAAAGGTGAAAAATTATTAGAGATGACAACCTTCTTTTGTCGAGCTTAACACTATATGCGTTCACGGAGTAATAATACATGTTTTAAAAAATATCAGAGACCGACGCGTTCGTAGAGTAATAATATATGCTTTAAAAAATATTAGAGTTCGAGATGGGAAATCGAGGTGGGGAAAAAGTCTAGAGATAGAGCTGCACACGTATTTCTAGTGACAAAAATATTTTTCCGGGAAAAATAGAGAAAGGACCTAGACGTAAAGAGTAAGGACCTGAATGTTACGTTTTTGGACTTGTCCGCTATCCTGAAAAATTAGAAAAGGGCTTGTTCACGATTTAAATCTAACGGGAGGTTCTTTTCGTAAAATGGCGCATGAGGGACCCGAACGCGAATTTAGATGAAAAAATCTTCCTCTCTCGAAAAATCGCGAAGGACCTGTTCGTAATTTACAAAATGACTAAATCGCGAATTTTTTTTTGAGCCGAGCCGCCGGCTCGGCTCAAATGAACCAGGAGGCGTGAACTCTTCAACAAATATGAGGGTTAGTATGAGGAAATTTTTTATATGATTTTAGACATTACTATGAGATGATTTTCTTGTCTATGCCGGTATGACTTTTATCAGTATAGTAACACTGTCCGAATTTTTAAAAATTAATGAAGCTTCATAATCATCTGAAAATTTTATAAAAATATTAGTGATGCATCATAACCATACGAAAAAAAATCATCTTTGAATTTTAAAAATTTCTCAGATTTGATAATCATCTGAAATTTTAAATCGACCAAAATTTCGGTTTTAAAATCCGTTTTTGGGTTTGTCCAGAATTTGTCCGAAATTTCTAAATCTTGCTGAGATTTCGTTCTCCGACTACGGACGATATTTAGAGCAAAACAAGATTTGAATCCTTGCTTCTGCCTTTCCCGGTCATCATACTCTCGGATGTTTGGATCTTGCAAATAGAAATTGTGGTCTACTAGCAAGTAGCAGTAGCGGTACCACACTGGTACAGTGGTACTGCTCGGTGGGCAAACACGAGTGCCAGTTCAGGGGCCGGGGCAGCCCGTCTGGCCACCGAAACCGTTATGGTTCTTTATGATTGAACGGTAATTCTTTAAAAGATTTTAAGATTTAGTTTAAATTTGAATTAGATCTTAAAACATTTCAACAAAATACTACTAATTCAAACACCCGTTAAGACTTTAGGAGACGCGATTTAGCCCGTGGGCCAACCCGCAACGTTTTGGAGCACTGACAAGCTTTTGCAACCGCGCTCAGATCCCAATTATCCCCCAAAGAAATCTACCCACGGCCCCATCCAGAAGAAACATGGAATTCCCCGAGAAGAAGATTAAACATGGAAGCGAGGGGGCTTGACAGCACATCAGTTGGGGTCACATGCCTCGACCTCGACGGCCAAAACACGGAGGGCGGAGGCAAAGACCGACGCGGCTTGGTTACCGCATTTCGACCTCTTCTCGGCCTCGGCGTCTAAAATCCATGGCGCGCAGTTGGATTCCAAGAAAAGTGCGGTCTTGGATGCTTGTCGAGTCTTCGGCACCGGCACGGCGTCGGCGACACGGCAAGGTCGGGCGGCAAGTGGGAATCCGCGCTTGCTCCCGACAGTCGACGGAGACCTCTTCTATCGGTGAAAATCAGAGGCGGAGCGAGCCAGCAAACTTTAGAAGACCAGTTAAACCTAACTACTTAGCAGTTCGAGACAAATGTTGTTTATCTAGATAAACTTCGTTTTCATGGCGTTTACGACAATAGAATTGTACATCCGTAGTTCGTCGTCGGGGGAGTCTGGACAGTCACCCATCCTGCCCAGGAGGTGGATCCACCGGTGATGTAAACGGCTCTAGTAGCTCAAGAATACCACTCCCTCATATCGTAAATGCTTGCCATTTTAGATATCAGTACAGTCCCTAAAAGACCACTTTGATCACTAATTTTTATTCTAATATATATATAAAATTCAATAAAATTATAAAACTTTTCGACATAAATCTACACAAGATTTTTATATATCCAATAATATAAACATTTTAAAAATATGGATTGTCGAAGTTTTGAAAGTTTGAATGCACGTATTCCAAAATGGCGTGCATCTGAGAGAGTAAACCGTAAGAGTACCACTGTATATAAAAACTTGTACAATGATATAGACAATTGATGCCTATAATATTCTCCATGCCATTTATAGATAACCCTTCAACGGGTTATCTTTTTACATGTTTACATGTCTCTATAGATAGCTCATTTATGTACGGGGACATATCCAGTGCAATCACGATTTTGGTGCAATCATCGTGCAATCCAACTAAGAAAAGTTTCAAAAAATTCTGAAAAAAATCATAGATGTACATCTCATCTTACCCCATCTACATATAAAATTTCATCATCAAATTCGTCCTATACTAGAAGTTACAAAAAAGACAAATTTGAGGTGCATTTGAACTATTCAAGTTTGTCAGAAATTTGTCTTTTTTATTACTCTTAACATAGGATGAATTTGATGATGAAATTTTATATGTAGATGGGGTAAGATGAGATGTACATCCATGATTTTTTTTCAGAATTTTTTGAAACTTTTCTTAGTTGGATTGCACGGTGATTGCACCAAAATCATGATTGCACTGGATATGGAGAACATATCCTGTGCAATCACATGTTTCGTGCAACCACGGTACAACCCAACTATTCCTGTTTATGATCAAGTTTGTCTTTTTTATTACTCTCAGCACATGACGAATTCCTGTTCATGATCAAGTTTGTCTTTTTTATTACTCTTAGCACAGGACGAATTTGATCATGAAATTTTATATGTAGATGGGGTAAGCTGAGATGTACATCCATGATTTTTTTCAGAATTTTTTGAAACTTTTTCTAGTTGGGTTGCACCGTGATTTCACCGTGACAGTTGATTGCACAGGATATTTACCCTTGTATATGTCCCCTTTATGTACATTGAGTTTGGTCTTTTTTATATCTTTTAAATGCGATTGAGTTTGGTTTTTAAATTTTATAGGATTGTAAAAATTAACCTTCCCTACGTATGATAATTTTCTCCTACGTATGATAATTTTTTAAGACTTTTTAAAAACTTGTACACGTTGATTTTACATAGTTTTTAGAGTAAAAATGATTTTCACCATATGTTGCCCTTGTATGCGTATTTGTGTGCCTCGGTACCTGTGTAGTTCAGGATATATCGGTAGGTTCGGTACTGCTGCATATTTGAGTGCCTCGGTGTCTGTATAGTTCAGGACATGTCGGTTGGTTCAGCACTGCTGGGCGCTGACTACTGAGAGTACAGATCTAGGGCTAGCAGTCAAATGGAGGGAACCGAAGTATACTACCGTCGAAGAAATCAAGGACGCCGAAGAGTTGGGTGTGATTGTGTGAAACTAGGAGCCTGGCTAGGAGTACTACGTGCACTGCAATGCAATCAATATGCGGTACATCGATATTTTCTCGTAACACGCGCTGTGGAAGATGGCATGCATGGTAATGAGAGAACATAAACCTAGCTAGTAACCAACATCTATGTATATCATGTAACTGAAAAAACGGCCAAGCGAGTGATGCCTAAAACACATTGTTGATCCCCTGATGGGACACCGATAAGATGAATAGCAGAAACCCGCTTTCTAGTGCTCCATCATTTTCCGATGAATAGCAGAAATCCGCTTTCTAGTGCTCCATCATTTTCCTTTTTCTTTCTTCCATCGGGTTTTGTTTCTTTTCATGCGCTCCGAGTAAGTGGACACGGAAGGTAGGCAATATTTTGCTAATATATATGCGTGCACGCAGACATGCAGCAGCAATGATCGTGCAAAATCGGTTGATCACCCGGCCACTAGAGAGTTACAGCAACGAAAGCAAAAGCAAAAATACATGTATTTTCTCTTTATCATAAAAAGTTATTGTTTTGAACATCAACATTGTATCTAGAGCATAAATTTGACAACTAATTTCTTTTATAATATATTTATAAAATCCAATAAAATTATAATATAATCACCTTTTTTAGGCCACTTTCCCTTATTATTATTATTTTTTGCAAATTTGACTTCCTTCCAAATGAAATTGCAAATATAGCCTTGTTCTCGACTGCGGAAGTTAGGGATGAAAACGGGTCAGATATCTCCCGCCCGATCCGGAACCGGATTTTACTATTCGGTCTGATCCGGGACTGGATTCGGATACTTGAATCCGGATTCGGGATCGGATCCGGAGCATCCAATATCCGGCAAATACAGGACGAGATCCAGATATTCGGAATTTTCCTATTCGGATATCGTATCGGATATTCGGATTTTCCCTTTTCAGATATCAGCAAAGCCCAGCCCATTTTCATCATATTTTTTCCATATCAGCCCATTTATGTTAACAATTAGTTGGTTCTATTGATTCTTAAGTAGTATATTCTTTCTACGACGTTTGTTGAATTTGATTGATATAAATTTGTTACTATAGTCATGTACTCGTAGGGTTTTAATTCAATACATATTACTCTGTATATGTATGCATTATCCGTATATTTTCATTCGTTTTCGACCCGAATCTGTCACATATCCGTATCCTGAATAACTCGAATCCGTATCCATATCTGGCTAACCCGTATCTGGTTCCGAATCTGAAAAAAATAAGGGTTAGAATACGGGAAGAGCAAAATCCACTTATATCTGACCTGTTTTTACCCCTAATGGAAGCGCTGGTGACCACAAAAGGTCACTAGAGGTCCCGGCACCGCGGTAGCACGTCGGAAATGTGACACGTATCACCTTCCGCGTTCCCCTACCGTGGAAGGTCACTAGAGTTTCTGACACCGCGGTAGCGTGCCTCCAAGGATCCCCGGGCACTGCAGCGCCTACTCCCACACTCGCTAGACCACTATCGCACTTGTTGGCTCCTGCGCTCCCTAGGTGCGGCAGAGGGTAGATGTCGCCTAACATGCCTTCCATAGTGGAGAAGAAGCTATAATCCACAAATGTATTCATGGATAGGGTAGATTAAAAAAAAGGTGAGATGTTAGAAAAGTGACGATTTCTAAAATTATAATATTATAAAAATATTTTTCAGACAAATCTACTTATAAGATTTAGCTTCTTCAACCACGCCATACACGTACGTTACTCGTGGCGCCGTGGGCGCGGGTGCATCGAAGCATACATCCGTGTACGTAGTTCGACCCTGATCAACGAACAAGTTCGAATATTGCTCCCTAGCAGGAAACCATCGGTGTAGTTTTGATGTACGTGCGCACGAGCAGATGCTCGCTCGTGATCCGGCCGGCCGAATCAAGCTAAATACCAAAAAAACGGGAGGGCGAAATGGAAAGACCACACACGTCGACTTTCCTTGAGAGAGGAAGCAAAACCAACCGCTGCTTTTTAGTCCGAGCCTGCTTTAATTAGTTTCTCCACTTTGGTTACTGTTCGTCAAGCTAATTAACTAACCTTCAAGGACATGATGCTATTCCACTATATATGCGACATACATACATACCTTTATTTACTTTTCTTATTTCCTAGCTACCTCGTTGGTTTAAGCACATTATTGATCTCCGTAAGATTAGAGACGTCTTTACTAGTGCTTACGTACGTCACCCATGTATCTGAGAGAAACATATATAAAAGAGAAGAGAAGGGACCGGAGTGGGAGAGCCATAGATCTAGACTCTAGAGAAGCTAGCATACAGGGCTGCTAGTAGGAGAGCTGAGAATCTGAGAGAGGATTTGATTAAAGATGAAGAAGGAACTGGCGGAGCTGGGACACCTGCTGGTGTTCGCTTTCCTCTTCTGCTTGGGATCCTTCATGTTGGCGCCGGTGATCACGGACGTGACGATGGAGGCTCTCTGCCCCGGCCGCGACGAGTGCTCCCTCGCCATCTTCCTCACCGGACTCCAGCAAGCTGTAAGCTAGCAACATCATGACTCTGCTGCGTCATATTCATAATTCCTTTCGTATATACGTGCGTGCATGCTACCTAAATTTCTTCGCCTCCATGGCATGCATGCACGCATGATCGGTTCCCGATCACTTCAGCTCCCCTGTAGCCATCGCTCCCTCCACTACTCGCTAGATAGTGGTTATGAATCAATTTGCACTCGTTGTTACAGCAGCTGTGAATCTATCGTTTCTTTTTTGCGCGCGTCTCGCGAGGTGAGAAGAACCTAAGGACACGGAGATGGCCGGAGGCATGATGCAGGGACTGGAGAGTACAGAGAGAGTGAGTGGAAGCTAGCTAGCCCCACTGCGCACGCCTTTGCGGTTTCTTTTCTTCCATTAGTACGAGTTCCACGGAGAAAATAACTACCCTAGCAGCGAGTGCGTCGGTTTCATTTGTCCAGAGTCCAGATATACTAGGTACGCACGTAACGTACACGGTCGCGTCGGTGAACGATGATGAAGCAAAAGAAATTTCGCTCTTGTTTTTTTTTTTAAATTTTTTTACAAGTTTGGTACCGTTTGAATGAAATTATACATCTGATTTTTTTTCTCGACTCATATCCCACAAGGTGACATATGTCGTCTCTTATCTTTCTACGGTCAAGTCATTTTGAGCGGTGGTTCTTCGGAACTCGGAACTGTACATGTATATATTTATTCAGTGTATCGTTACGTCGCGCGCCCGTGACATGTCGCTTTTCTCTGATAGCAAGCCCACGGTTTGTACAATGTCGCACCGACAATTTTTTACTCTTCAGAAGTCAAAAGCAAGGAGCGTTAATGTTAGAGATATAAAGAAGTCGTTGGGACTTGGTAACTACCGGTCTCAAGAAAAATAGTAACTTAAATAGATCTTTGTTTTTACTCGTTCTCTTTCCGAATATTCTAGTTTTGAAATATTGTTTTTAAATGCATATTATTCTACAATTTAAAGATAACTTTTAATTTTTTTATATCCCAATCACTCATTATTCCTAATGTTATTTATTACTGTAGACTAGAGTAACATATGCTATTTAAGAGTAATAAGTGAGCTAATGAAAAGAAGATAATTGATATTTTTATATATACCTTAATTAAAATACAAAATCCTAAAAATATGGAGTAGCCATTAGGACTTTAGAGCATCCTAAAAATCCATTCCCAAAACTCGATTTTGATTGAAAAAAAATACCCAAGCTCCTCAAATTTTGTACGGAGAAATCAACATTATTTCGAATGGCCAATTCAAAGGTGTTTTGGGAGAAAATATAGGAACCAAGGGATTTTGTAGACCAAAATTTTTTGAAAAGGTCCCAACTAAGGGAAATATTAGACAGATAGTTAGACCCCAAAAGGAGAAAAGAATGAGCTGGACCGGAATTCCAGGAACTAGGGAAGACAGTAGTAGAGTATTGACGAGAAGACGGACGGTGGTAATTAAACTTTTCGTGTGGTGATTGCGAGTGGTAATTCCTGTCAAATCTGCCGGAAAGCGAAATGACGCACTGGCCTGCCCAACCGCATTAGAACTTTGGTCTCATAGGAACATCTTCACAAAATCGACGCCCCGTATACCATATACTACTACTCTAACGAGAAAATATAAATAAATATTTGCTAATTTGATCAATTAAATCGAGAGAAATAAACTATTGAATTTAGCTCGTTAGCTGTAACATATGGTTAACAGACGGAAAAGTTGCTGCAATTAAGCGGGCTTTATGCTGTGTTGTGCCCATCGATGATGACGTTGACGGTGCACGAATAAGTCGCCCGGAAGAGGTCACGCCAAAACGCCAAGTACCAGACAGCCTTCCAGACGAAGGCGTGAAACCTGTAGCCGCGTGGGCCTAGCAGAATCTCTGTGCAATGCACATCATCGACCGGACAAGTGAAAGCGTACACTATGACGAGTCGCAATTCGCCGCGCATTCTTAGGCTATCTGTTGTGTGACACGGTGAGAGACTGACAGGCCTTTTCTTCACGGAAATCGCTGCAGATCACTGGCCTGGGGGCTCTTGTGGTGACGCCGATCGTCGGCAACCTGTCTGACAGGTACGGCCGGAAGGCATTGCTTGCACTCCCTGCAACAGTGTCCATCGTTCCATTGGGTACGTCCTTGTCAGAATTCAGATCTCCTGCAATTGAAGATACTTAGTGCAATAGGTACATTGTTGGCTTCTCCGGAAGTCGAGTGTGACCTGACAGTTCGATTCTTCCTTTTCTTTTCTCCGACAAGCCATTCTGGCGTGCAACCGGACGAAGGGGTACTTCTACGCGTACTACGTAACCAAGACGCTGACGGCGATGCTCTCCGACGGCAGCATGCAGTGCCTCTCGCTGGCTTATGTGGTAATTCGTCCCTCATCGCCTTTAGTATTTTGTGCGTGCTTGTCGAGGTGCTACAGCTTGCATGCCACCTTCAGGCTTGGACTCATCAACTGTAGCACCATCCATGGACGGCTCAGCTGGACGCATGGACTGAAGAACTATGATGCATCTGCTGCCCCGTGCTGCCGCTGCTGACTGAACATTCCTGCAGGCTGACAAGGTGCCCGAGGCGCGTCGGGCGGCGGCTTTCGGGGTGTTCTCGGGCGTCTGCACCGCCGGCTTCGTCGTCGGCACCATTGCGGCCCGCTTCCTCGGTGTCTCCTCTACATGTCAGGTACGCGTCTATACGTCTGTGCATGCATCCGGCAACTGAATTCTTAATTTCTTGTGCTCTGCAGATGTCGGCTGCGGCGGCGGTTGCTGCGGCTGTGTACATGAGGGCCTTCGTCCAGGAGACGGACGGCGGAGCGTCGCTGCCGCGCGACGACGAGGCCTCCCGTCCGCTCTGCCTTCCGTCCTCCAGCAGCGAGGAGGCGTCGCCGAGGCTTCCGCCCCTCTGGAAAGCGCCGTCGCTGTCGGAGATGGCCGCCCTTCTTACCAGAAGGTGACATGTTGCGGATCCTCTAGTTGGTAAAAATCCAATCGGTTTCCGAATTGAAAAGCAGGATAAGAGCTTAGCCTACATAGATCAGCTTAGCCTGCATGTAGAGATTAGCTGTAGTGTAATGGGTGAGCCTGCTCTGTCACTAGCTCACTATAGAACATAAGCTACTGACCTTTCGATTAAGCCTACGCCGGCCACGACCATACAGAGGTTAAAATTTCATGTCTTCAGCTCTGTTCTTACCAACTCCTTGAGTTTGATGTATATAGCAGCGAACAGGGTTTCTTTCATATCAATATCAGACAATGGCCCAACAAGACCCTACATCCCAAAACCACATGACCTGTCAACGATCAAAGAAAACCGCACTATGATATGTACCTCAGATTACCTGCTGAATGCCTTTGAATCAAATGCAGCTCGACTTTCACGAGAGCAGCGGTTGTCACATTTTTCCACAGCCTTGGTGAAACCGGCCTGCAAACTGCACTATTGGTACTTCTCTTTTCTCCAGTAGGAAAGACGAGATAGAAAATTCAGACAAGTAAAAACATATATGCACATTGTAATGATGTAAATATTATGCAAAGGTTCCTCTTGAAAGAACTCAGTAAGCTGGAATCAGACGATTTTACTCATCTGACCCTTCCTCAGTTTTATTTGCAAAAATGGTACCCTTCAATTTTTTTTCCCAAACATAGCCTAGAACAGTGCACACACTACAGTGCCATGGAAATGCACTTCTCTGGGGTTTTTCCGCGGAAATGCACTATTCTAGGGTTCTCTGCGCCCCACGCTGCGGAAATGCACTGTTCCGGGGTTTCCGCGCCCCCACGCCGCATAAATGTGAATTGCCGCACCCCTACTCCGTGGAAATTCAGCTAAATGCCGTGGCGCCGCCAATTGTAGCGGAGGCGATTTCCCGCGCTCGGATTCCACAGCATAACGAGTTTTCGCACTCTGGTGCCACGGAATATAACACGTGTTGTGGCGTGGTAATTTCCATTTTTCACGTTCCTGTAGTGCGGAATGTGGCTATTTTTGCCAAAAAAAAAATCGGAAGGGTACCATTTTTGCAAAACAAAATGGAGGGGCCAGATGAATGATCGTTTCCTGAAATCATGAACAATCTGAAGTCTTACATGTCCATCATTGATATTTTCAAGTATACTGTACTGTATACCTGATGGATATCTGAAAAACGTTTGCAATCTGTTCTGTCCTTTGGGATACAAATGCAGTATTTCCTGAAGGCTCAATTCCATTATACCAAGAACCAGTATGCCAATTTGCTGCTTATTATTGGCATTGCAGGAAGCTTCTCACAGGTATAAGTTCATTTTGTAATGCTCTCCTGTGATGCCTTAATATATGACTATTACTGTGCTCAGATTTTACTTAGGTGCACCTAAAGCAGTTTATGACTTATGATGCAGCTGACAGTGATGCCTCTCCTAGCGCCAAAGCTGGGTGAGCAGAAGCTACTTATTGTAGCACTTCTGGGAAGCTGCATGCACGTAAGGGCACCCCTATTCGTGGATAGTCCTGCTTAGTTGTTTTTGGTTAATTTCCTACAATAATTATTTGATCTGATCTGGCGTGGATGTTGCAGGGATTCACATACAGCATTGCATGGTCATTCTGGGTATGCAACTGATGAAATGGCACTTTTAGTCATGAGCGTTTATTAGGCATTAATTGTGCTAAATTCCATGTTTTGTGGTTCTTGAAGGTCCCTTATCTTGCTGCAAGCTTTGTGATTCTAAGCATTTTGGTCAGCCCTTGTGTTAGTAATCTATCAGTGCTCCCTCTTTAGTTTTCGTTTTTGGTTCATTAAACCATGTGAATAAAATTTGTCTATTAAATCTATTCTTAATAGATAAGGAGCATTGCATCCAAAAAAGTAGGACCTTCTGAGCAGGTACTAGTAATCTACATCATGTAATTTTATCCATGGACTAAATGAAGCTGCTTATTTTCCATAACATACTAAATACTCTTTGGATCATGTAATTTTTGATATTTTAACCGAAGGGAATGGTTCAAGGGTGCATCACTGGAATAAGCTCAACTGCAAATGTGATATCTCCTCTAGTTTATACTCCTCTCACAGGTAAGCTCCTCTGAACAAAGAACAAATTATGTTTTTCACGGGCACTTCTACTTCTTCCATCCTTTAATGCCACTGCTCACAAGCTTAGCCAAATATTTCGCTAGACATAACTTTTCTCACATTGGCTTCATGGCTTGACAGCCTGGTTCCTATCGGAAACTGCACCTTTCAACTTCAAAGGTTTCAGCCTTGCCTGTGCTGGATTTGCAACGGTAAGCTCCCCAATTGAACATGCTATCAATATGGTAAAACTATTCGGATGTACAATGTAAAAACTTGTGCTACACCTTTTTTGTATGTATCTTTCTTGATATGAACTTCTATGCACTTGATATTAACTTTTATTTCTACTGTACACATTGCAGCTGGTGGCACTCACAGTGAGTATTGATATGAAGCCAGCAGAAGTTCACCCAGATAACAAATAGAAGACCATAACGAGTACTCTATGTTTGTGGTAAAAAAAATGTGAATACATGCCCATATATAGATGGTAGATGTCTAGATCTCGCCTCTTTCTTAATCAATGTGATGTCTAGATCTCGCCTCTTTCTTAATCAACCTGGTCAATTTAGGTAGCTCTTCCATCCTTCATAGTGGATTAATAGGGACAGCAAATAGCGGTGTAAAATATTAGAAGTAGAAGCAGATTCACAGGATTGAGTTTGTTTGCACAATTTTACTTGATACGCTGATTCAACATATAACTAAATAGGTGGGAATATAAGGCTGAAGTATACAAACTATGCAACCTCTGAAATGCATACTCAGTCATTTGAACTTTGCACCTCATCTGGCCACTCCCAATCTTATCATTTATCACTAGTATCGAAAAGTCAATAAATAATCTAATGGATTTTTAAAAATAGTCAGGCTTGTCTAGCATAGGTATCTTCTCTACCGAATATTGATGGTAACTTTTCAATATTGTTTGTTATGTCATACTACATGCCCTAGCAAGCATGACATTCAAATTAGAGATATACAGATAAAGTTATGTGGATTTGTGGATCACTGACCTGTTAGTGCTGAGGTTTTGTTTTTCCTATTCTTTTATCTGCATAATTGCATTCCACATCCACTTCTGTAATCCCCTTGTTCATTTATGCCGGCCCATAGCTCCAAGTTGATCTGCTGCACACTGAAAATTTTAAATACAGTTCAAAAAATATCAAACTACTTCAAATTAATAATTATTCCGCTAGCAACTATTCTAATTTGAGCAAATAACAGAGTAGAACTTATCAATCTCAATTCTCAACATCCTGTTCATCAGCAATTTTATAAGCAGGGAACCCATACAGAAAATACAGTGTACTTTAGTATTTGATTAATCCTCACACCCAAATTCCATATCCATAATTCATACTCATTTGGGTAATACCATCAAAGACTACTAGTTGAAAAACAAAGAAAACCAAAAAACTTTTGTTTCTGCAGAAGTACACTGTTTAATGGTGAAAACAAAAGTCAGAAGCGAAACAGAATTTATGATATTTCAGAGATCAGAAGAACAAGAAAATAAAAGCTACTGTCTACTATACCTACCAACCCATCATCACCTGGCAATACCTTGCCTGATCATCTGAGCAATTTGGGACTGCAAACATTTTTCACGGGCCAACCATTTATATCATTTTCATACTAATATATGGCTTAAACCAGCAAAGTGGAAATGAAGCAAACAAGGTTTCTCATGCAAGCATGGGACAATAAGATAATGCATTATCATGGGTGAAAACTTCCATCAAGATAACTGTGACACTAAAAAACCGCATAAAGTATCGAACAAAATTATAGAGCTTCACCGAGGCATCTCAGTTACAGATTTTCAGAAGATGTTGGCACACGATTTTTATGTCTCGAGAAGACAAAACACCCTCTGGAAACACATACTTATAACATAGATAATGAGTCACAAGCTACAGAGGCACACTTAAGCTGCTATCATCCATCAAAACAGGATAAATTATTATTGTATATGTACAATTATGCAATGTTTCCAGAAAGGTGGACAATGGTTCAGTTGACTCTACAGTCTCCAGAGCCATCAGAGGTATCTTCATCCTCATCAGATAACACATCTCTGTCTACAGCACGCACTACAAGATCAAGCAATTCTGTATTGTCTTCAAGATCCTCTGCTGAATCTTCTCCAGCTGATTGATGCCTACGTCGTCGCGATGCCAACACATGCCAAATCAATTGCTCTGGTAAGGCAAACGGCCAGAGCTTGGCTCTTCTCTTGCGAGGCTTCAACTGGAAGAGAAGAGTTGGGGAAAAAAGTGAAACAACATCCAGAATACTTCAGATTTTGGGACAACATTCATCTAAAACATTAAAGTTGACTGCACCAGTAGGATCACAGCAATCTAAAGTGCCAAAACATTAAAGTTCTCAACTCTTCCTAATTAAGCCAACAAGGAATGCTGGTAAATATATGGAATTTTAAATATCGAAGGCTAATAAAGTAACCTAAGTTGTCAAGAGTGGTGAACACACTCATCTATACATGCTTCCTACACATGAAGAATAAAAAATCTTGGCAAACAGCTGAGCATTACGCTCTTCAATATGGCATGACAAACATCTTTGTTTATTGGCAAATTGTCAAGTTAACATTACATCTAGGATTGAAAATAATAGGTTAACTGAAAGTTGAGATGAAAAGGAGAGATATAGATGGCCTGGAGATTTACCTCCTCAACATTCACCACTTGTGCCCGCTCAGTGGCAGAGGGTGTCCATATCTTCACATCATTATCAATTCCACTGCTTGCCATCGTCATAGAATGAGGATGGGGCTCAATGCAATTGACAATACAATCATCACCCTCCATTGCCCGTAAAAATTTCCCATCTCTCTTTCTCCAAATGAACAACCGACCACAGTCTGACCCACTGGCAACATATTCGTGATTTGGCCCAACAAAAGTCACACCCTTCACAGTCTCATGGTTGTGATGACCAATATATACCTGAGGCGTAGGTTGATCAACATCTTCTCCAGATGCAAACATTATTGATTTGGACCTTTCATTGGCTTCAATCTTGGCAGATGACTTTGGGTCGGGTCCCAGCCCTCCATTTTTTGGGAAGAGGTAAATATTCTCATCATTGTAAGATACAAGCAACTCGCTCTGGTGAGAAAATGCTAACCCTGTTATTCCAACACCCCTATCAATAAGATGTGGTGGGCAGTAGTAGTCAGATGGGTGGCCAAAATCCGATGATCCGTCCCACTTGTACTTGCGAATGTCATAGACACGAGCATAAGAATTGCTTCCTGCAACTGCAAGAAGATTTGGATTCCTTGGATCAATTGTGATTGCATTAAGATGGATATCAGAGGAGGATCCTGCTTTACTCAAAGAGTTTCTGCACAGGAATAATTTTGTGGCTGTATTTGTCCTCAAATCAAACTGCACAAGAATAACAATCGATAATTGTATGCAGTCAGAAGTTGATTTATGCCAGCTGAGGTGTTGCATGTGTGCACAGGAGTGAGAGGGGGTGTGGTTTGGGGTCCTTACATGTTGAACAAGACCATCTTCACCACAGCTATAGAAAATATAAGGGCTACCAGGCTCAATAGCTAACTTGTGAGCTCTTCCATCATGTTCACCAAGCAATGTAGTAGGCACATCTCCACCATCCTGAATATTGGCAAGTCTCACCTGATCATAGTAACAGATCGTTACCTCTAAACTCACTATCACCATATAAACATGTAATGTATATCAAAACAAATGTTAAACCCCATCAACCTCGCCATCAGCAGCACAAGTGACAATGGTGCGATCATTCGTGTAAGGCATGAACCGTGCTTGGAACACATTATCGCCATGGCCTGAATGAAATTCCAACTTGACTGCGCCAGTATCCCAGTCCCACAGCATCACCATCTGGTCATCGGAGCCCGATATGAGGGTGTCACCATCCGCATTGAAGCCCACCGTGTTCACACAGCCCGTGTGCCTGTTGAGCTTCCTATGAATCTGGAGGCGCATTACAAGGTCCTGCATGGCAATCACATCAGCAACACACAGCAAATGTATCAATTATTCATTTATCCTACTCGGCTGCTAAGGAACATGCTAAAAGCAGTTCAGATCGAGCTATTCAACCCTGGTCCTTTCTAATGCCAAATCAAGCCGGCTAAACGTTACCAACCGTACATGGGGGGTTTCTAACTCTAACCCCAACACCAACGCTACAAGCAAATTGCATCGCCTTACATCACTGGAGCTCCAGACCCACCCAATACTAAATCTCATCTAAATCGACAGAGAACCAGGACCCCAAACATTACACAGCACGATCGCAGCTCGAGACGGCGCCGATTAACAAACCGACGGCCCGATCGCCGCTTACGCCGATCTGCCCCCGTAACGGATCGATCGAAACGTAAGCGGGCGGAAAGGCAGAGCGCGGGGAGGAGGGGGGTGCAGCGTGAGACCTCGGAGCCGGCGGCGCGGCGGGCGAAGCGGCGGGGGAGGAGGTCGCCGACCTCGCGGAGGCAGAGGTCCGCGGCGCCGTGGCGCCCGGCGGCAGGCTGGGTGGGGTGCTTCCACGGGCGGCGCATGGTGTTGTGCTCGACGATTTGCGTCGTGAGGTGCCGAATAGAGCAGAAGGCGAGAAGGGGGTGAAACCGTAGAAGAAGATTGGATGCTACCGGAAGGTTAACCGCTGGTAATAGGTGACGGCAACTCGGCGTGGCATACCGCGATACCGCATACGTGTGCATCAGACCGGATCCTCTGAACCATCGGAACATGTCTTCTATGACATGCGGAATGCTGTAACTGCGATTCGAAGGAATAATAGTTTGCTTACCTAGCCCTTTAATTTTTCTTTTTGATAATTTATGCTATATCATTTTAAATATTATTATTTTAGAAAACATTCATATGTTATTAAAACAATGAATAGTATTTTTTAAAGTGACAACGAATGGAATGGTGTAGTATGAATTATCTCTCTTTTTTTTTGCAAAAACTAGCCTCAGGCGAATTAATTTGCAAAAAATGTCATCCTCCCTCACCGTAGAAGGCATAGTAGGCGATACATGTTTCCTATCCCACGCTCCCCGAGCGCAAGAGGAGGCCGGCATTGCGAGGAGGCACAAAAGAAGTCGCTGTCGCGCCAGGACCGTGGGAAGGCATGCTCCCGCACTACGGCACCACGGATGGACGCGGCCTGGCATGCACGGTAAGGCATGCTCAAGCGTGGGCTGCACGGGAACACACAGAGGAATGCCCCCCACGCTCTCCGGACACAACAAGGAGACGTCTACCGCACCTTGTGGTTGTGAAGGGAGCTATTTTTCGTAAATGCATATGTGAGAGGGCTAAATTTGAAAAAAAAAACGCACGAGAGGCTAAATGGTAAAAGAAATTCCAGTTTAAGTCGTGTTTGGAGCGCGTGAATCTTGAGGTACATGGTATAAAATTTTCACTTGTATGTTTGCGGCGTTGTCAGATGTTTGTCTCTCTTAAGTTACTACCGATGTCTTTCTTATCCCCACTAAAGCTGTGCTTCTCTAGTATTGAGCAATTTGTAGAGATAGCGTGCCAGGTATATACATTGTTCGATTTATAGATGGGATGTCTTTCATTTAGCTTTTCAACGGTTGTGTTGTAAATCTATTTAATTATGTTGCCATCGTATGCTAATAGAGCTTGATCCAACTTGAGCTAATATCAGTAGCATGGAAGATTGCTGGAATTCTGCTGGCGTGCTGCGCCGTGGTGAGTAGGGGTGGCAACGGGGCCATTCCCCGTCGGGGAGTGCCTCTCCGTCCTGTTCGTGATCCAAAATTTTTCCGTCCCTCGTCGTTCCGTCTCGAGAGAAAATCCCGTCCCCATCCCGTTCGGTATCGGCCCGTCGAGACCCATCCCATGAAAATTTCACACAAGAGAAGAGCTTATAGCCATTTTAACTCTAAAATCATATCAATAGACAAGGAAAAAAAGAATGCATGCATTCATTGAAGATTATGTTGTCCCATTTATGAAAATGTGAATATGATGGGCTAGAGAATATGTTTGCAATCTAATAACTAAATTGGATTAAACTAAATTTGGATTCTAACCGGTCCCCACGGAAAAAACACCCCGCCCATCCCCGCCATCCCCAACGAATAATTTTCGTTTATCATGGACGATTTCTTCATACCCGTCCCTAATAGAGAATTCGCTGAGGATCGAACGGGTCCCCATTGCCATCCCTAGTGGTGAGCACAAGGCTTTTTTGGACGGTGATCAGAATAAACGTGGCTCTAGCGAGATCAGAGTCAAATGTGGGTTATCCATGGTGCTATGATCAAGTTTAAAAATATCGTCATGCTATTAAGAAAATGACATGGAAGAGCATGAGGTCGGTGAGTGATGCATTACCGATTTGTTCAAAAAAAAAACAGAGATGTATTAGAAAGACAAAAAGGCTAAGCGCTAAAACGGATGATCAATGGAGATGCGGGGTATCGATCCCCGTACCTCTCGCATGCTAAGCGAGCGCTCTACCATCTGAGCTACATCCCCGACCGGTTTTGGGCATGAACATCAAAACTTATATAAATTATTCATTGCAGACCACTGTCTTTTTTTTTTTTTTTTTTTGGCTTGGGCCTTTGCTTGGTGGTACTGGTTAGTACCTTTCACAGGAGACAGGGCCCGTCCAAGCGTAGCGATGCCTGCTCTATTACAGATTATCTGCCTGCTCATAAAATAGTCATGTAGAGCACATGGCAAACGTCCCCGATCCGGCCCATTAAATCTCCAGCCCTAAAAAGGCCAGAATTCATGTGCTGAATGGTCGTAATTTCTATCCCTGAGAAAACATGGTGGTTTCTGACAGAGTTTTTCTTTTGGTTTTAGGTTTGAATTTGCATACAGATACAATCAATAATTTTTACTTTATTTTTATTCTAAAATTTAGATATTTAGGTATTTTAATTTGGAAGTCATATATAAAATCAAAACGCTAAATTTCATTCCAAATTTGTATAATGTTGAATTGTATATGACATAGAGTTTTTTTATAGATTTAGGTTAGAATCGTATACAAATCCAAATGATATTTTTTATTTCACTTTTTTCTGAATTTAAGTGGTTTAGGAATTTTATTAGGAGGTTGTATGGAAATCAAATTGTTAATTTTATTTTGGTTTTCTCAATTTCCACTTGTAAATTACAATTTTATACAAATCCAACCACCAACTTTTATTTAATTTTATTCTAAATTTTATTTTTAATTTGAAGTTTGTATGGAAATCAAAATGCTAATTTTCTTTTATTTTTATTCCAAATAAGTTTGTATGGAAATCAAAAGGCTAATTTTCTTTTATTTTTATTCCAAATATATGTTATTCTTTGGAATTCGTATAGAAATCAAATTGCTAATTATCTTTTTTTTTTATTCTAAATTTTAGTTATGTTTTATTGTACACGGCATGGACTATTTCTTTTAATCTAAATTGAATTACTAATTTTGTTATATTTTTATTCTGATTTGAGTTTTAGGTTGGAGTTCTATACAAATCCAACTACTAATTCTCATTTAATTTTATTCCATATTTTGGTTTATCTTGAAATTTGTATAGAAATCAAATTGCTAATTTATTTTTATTTTTTATTCTAAATTGTAGTTATTTTTTTGTACTTGACATGGACTCTTTCTTTTTAATCTAATTTAGATTGCAAAAATTGTTTTATTTTTAATTTGAATCTCATTTTTAGGTTGGAATTCATATACAAATCCAACTACTAATTTTCATTTAGTTTTTATTTCGAATTTCAGTTTCACTTTCAAGTAGGCATGGATTTTTTTAATTTTTTCAGAATTTTTCAAATTTTTAAGCCTCCAACGACTATAAAACGGCTATTTTTAAAATTAAATGGGCTAAACAGGTTGTGCCTACCCCTAATCGTGCTGGGTCAAAACGGGTCATGCTGTGTTGGCCCGCCATGCCACGGTGTCGGCCTAAGCACGACACGAGCGTGTGGGCCATGCCGTGCTCGGGCCGGCCCGTATGGCCTAGCTCGTTTGGACATGTCTAGTGTGGTCAAAACCCATGTTATTGTTGGGTTTTGGGTTAGCTCTTGTGAGAGAGTGGGAGTAAATATGCACCCTCGATGAGGTTTCTTGAGTCAAAAAGATCGTCTAAGGGTGGATATTACTTTGAGTACTACAAATAGAGGGGGAGGGGTGCCTCTCTTTGTGTCTAGAGGTGTGTGAGTCTTGTGAAGGATTTTGGCATCCTGATGCTATGTGAACATTTACCCATCTAGTTGTGACTTGTGAAGCTTTATTAACCATTCTTCCAAGAAGTAAAAAAGTTCTAGCGCAAGAATCATGTTTATGTTTATGCTTTCATTCTAGGTCTTATTTGTTTTGTTTGCAATTATCTCCTTCTGCATTCTCTTGGTTCTTTTTGATCTTTCTTGCTTGATCTTTGAGTCAAGGATGAGTGATTGATGGATAGTGTATCTCTGAAATGCATAGCAATCATCTAGCCATCTAGGCCTTCACCAACTATTTTATTTAAGTTCTTGATGTAGCTTGTTAGGACATGTGGGAGTTGTTACCATTTCCCTTCATTTATGAGATAGACTACAAATTTATCATAAAAAAAAGAGAGGTGCTTTCATGCTTTTCTTTTCAACAGTTGCACAAATATTAAAGCATGAATGAAGGGTAGATGGTAATTATTTACCTCTTCACTTGCTTTAAGATTTGTACAAGTTGTATTAGAAAGAAAAGTATTGAAGCATTGCTAAAAAACGTTTCATCTCTTTGCAAAACATGCCTTGTGTTTGTCCCTATTGGACCATGTATTGATCTGGTCCCTACAGGCGCCGGCCTTCGCCTCCAACTTCCTAGTGGACAGCCACACTTGCGTCAATTTAAATTCCTTTTGCTCAGATCTTCTAAGCCACCAATGTTCAAGATCTTCACAACCCTAGCGATCTACCTACCACCATGATATGCGTGAGCCTTGCATCCTCCCCCCTCTCTCTATCTTTGAAGTCTCGAGGCCTCTTTGATTCAAAGAAATTTCAAAAGAGATGGAGGAATTCAATTCAAAGGAAAAAAAATTCTACGATAGGTGTTTGATTTGTAGGGTTATTTCAAATAAATTTTATATGATAGAAAACATGTCTACAAATTTTGGATGAATTATAGAATGAGGTCTAACCCCAAGTTAAATTCCTATGAGAGTTTCAATACATATTCTCTCCCCCTCTCCATTTTTTCTCTAGTCAGTTAACGTTTAATCTTGAAATTCTTGTATTTTTCCTATGAGCCAAACAAACACAACTTTTAAATAATTATTGTGATTTTGTTTTCTATTTATGTGTTTTTAGAATCATGTGAAACAAATGGACCCTAGACATCTTTCCTTGACCTCTTTACAAAACTTTTTCCTTGAGAGCCTAATTAAGTTATCAGAACTTTTGCTTGTGATTTCAACTTTTTCAAGGAGCCGCCACTTAACCAGTCAATGCACCAAAACTCTAGTGCTACAAATTTGTAGTCCATAGAAGTACAGTGCAGTACATAGTCAGGTTAAATACTATTAGATATAACCTTGTAATCAGTTTTGTACAGAGCTTTGAGTTGGACTTGACTAAGTCCGAACCGAATAAGGAAAAAAAATATTCTAATTCTGATTCAATTTTTGAATCTGTATCTGATTCTTAGAGCTATATGTCAAGGGTATAAATTCCTCTAGTCCTGAAGTTTGTAAGCAAGCAAGCAAGTATTAGTTGTGTTTTGTGCTTCTTCAACTTTTTTCTTTGATCTTGGCATTTTTTGTCATCAAGTGGTATCAGAGTCATGACGAAGGACGGAGAAACAAGCGGGACAAAGAAGAGTTCAATTTCATTGCAATATCCGATACTCACGAAGATGTGTGGGTGATCAAGATGAAGATGTACATGAAAGCACATGGGTGTGGGATGCCATTAATCTTGGTGTCATCGACACACACCAGGACCAGATTGCATTAGCTATGATCTACAAAAGGATACCAAAGGATACACTCTTCCTGATGGCCAAAAAGGAGACAACCAAGGAGGCACAGGAGGTGTTGAAGATCATGCATATAGGATCTAAGCACGTAAAGACGCCAAGGTCCAAACCCTCAAGTCGGAGTTTGAGTGGTTGCGCATGAAGGAATAAAAAATGATTGATGATTTTGCAGTTAGGTTGACAACCATTGTCAATAAGATTTTGGCGCTATGTGAGGAGATCGAGGAGACGTATGTTGTTAAGAAATTTCTCTGTGTTGTCTCTCATAAGTTTCTCAAGATTGCTTTGACTATCGAACAATTTGCCGACCTTAAGACAATAACTGTGGAGGAGTTTATTGGGTGGTTGAAGGTGCACGAGGAGCACCCATGAGGATATAGTGACACCAGCAAGCAGTGGCGGAGACAAGCCTTGAGTCACCCTAATCCAGGCCATGGCTTGAGGCTTGGGATCAAAAGCCTATGAGAAAGTTAGCCCAACATTAGTGGTCCACCCGGGAAATGGCCCAACGTCAGTGGCTTGGGCCTAGTGCTGGCTCTGCCCCTACCAGGGAGGAACATTTATTACTCACCTCGTGCTAAGTGGAAAGCTAAAGAGGCAAAAACCAGCGGACACAACAGGAAGTTCAAGAAGACAAAGGTGTGATGCTACAATTGTTAGGACTGCGGGCACTTCTTTTCCGAATATCATAAACCGAGGTAGAAGAGAGTGGAGGTGCATTTAATTGAGGCATATGCTGAAGACCAACTGACACTGCTCTGATGCTGAGTCGAGTTCGTCGTGAGTCGAGTCAAGGATGTTGAGGAGATATGTTCAACGTCCTGAGTCAAGTAACTAAGTTGACTCCAGGAAGTTAATAAAATGTGTTCATCGTCCAGAGTCAAGTAAGTAAGTTAAATTCAGAATATTGAGGGTCATAGTTTAGACTGACTGTCTCAGTTAGAACTAGTCGATGTTACAGAATTAAGAAGGTAAATTTTAGAGATAATCATGTAATCGGTTTGTATGGGAGTTTTAGTTGAGCTTTATTGAGTTCAAACCAAATAAGGAAAAAAATAGTCTGGTTCTAATTCAGTTTTTAAATTTGTTTCTGATTCATAGAGCTGTAAGTTAAATGTATACATTCCCAGGCAGTCCTAAGGTTTGCAAGCAAGCAAGTAAAGAAGTAATAAAAGTATTATTCTCTCCGTCCAATTTTAAAAGGCAAATTTTTTAATGGTCGTGTCTATAAATATAGGGCATATTTTATATTTCAATAAAAATTAATGTGATATTCCTTCTATACCCCTAATAAATATCAATCTTTACTTTATATTCTCTGCATGCATGCATTGAGTATAGTGCTTAGTAAAAATAATTAGGAACAATATAGTTATTTTCAATATCGTTTTGATCTATGTAACAAGAAGAAACAGACATTATAAATTTAGACGAAGGGAGTAGCTATGTTTTCGTGTTTCTTCTTCGACGATTTTTTCCTTGTATCTCGGTGTCTGCAGTGCTAAAGGAGTGTGAATGAGGGGAATCTTTGTAAGACTGGTGCGGCCATATGACTGATCCATCCGTCTACTGCTATGCGCGTATTGTGTTAAATGCAAGCTCTGATCTGATGCAAGGTGGTGGTGGCCATGCACGCCACCATATTCTCTCCTTGCTGTCCCTTCTTTGATGCCTTAGGCCTGCACCTCATTCATGCATGCATCCCCGTGCCATCCCATTACTTCCCTAGTTACTTCTCCTTTGCAAGGCCCAACCACCCTCCAGAAAGTTTTACCACCAGCTAGTACCCTTCTCCTCTGGTTAATTTTGTTCTAATACTCACTGTGTCTGCAATGCATGATATGTTGTCGTTGCGAAATTGTGTTGCAAACATGATTTGAAATTTAGTTTTCGGTTCGCATCTCGGACATGTGCGAAATAGCGGAATTTTGGATGTAATTTGGTTAAAATTCAAAAAATTAATTTAAAATTCAGAATTTTTGAAACGAAATTTCTGAATTTCGACCGAAATTTCAACCGAGCGAAAATAGTTGAAATGATGTTTAAAAATTTTGAAAATTTTTTGGATGGCCCTAACATATCACTAATATTCCCATAAAAATTTTAGATAATGATAAAGAATGAGAAATTTTTAAAAATTCTAACAGTGCTACTATCCTTACAAAAGACTGAATGATAAATTTCAATAGAATGAAAAATGGTGCAAAGCATGTTAGAAAATTTTGAAAATTTTTATGGATGGTCCTGAAGTATTAATAATATTCTTATAAAATTTTTAAATGATGATCAATACTGAGGAATTTTCAAAAAAATTCAAAAAGTGCTGCTGAAGGCTGATCGACAAATTTCAACCAAATGAAAAATGGTTCAAATCACGTTAGAAAATTTTATGGATGGTTCTGATGCATCAATTATATTTCCATAAAATATTTAGTTGATGATCAAGCTTGAGAAATTTTTAAAAATTGCGACAGTGCTACTATTCTGATAAAAGTCTTATGGTGTTACATATATTGTTTCCATAGATTTGATGGAGCAACCAAAACAAATTTACAATTTTTTAAAACTTTTATAGAAGGGTTTTGATGCAATTATTAAGCTCTCCTAAAAAGTTTGGATCATGATCACACTCGAGCAAATTTATAAAACTTTGACACTGTTACCGTCTCAGTTATGTTCATTCTATTTTTTATTTTTTAAATATAACAAATGAAGTTAAATTATTTTGTAAATTTTTCTATATGTTCCTAGACTGCTAATGATAGTACTATAAATTTTTAAGAGCATGATTAAGTTGTGCAATTTTATAAAAATCTAACAGTGTTTCTGCTATTTTTATAAAACGCCTTAAAAACTTTGGTTTCTCGACAAATTTTCATGTAAGATGACATTCTTGGGGTTATTGACCCAAATCCGATCCTCAAAAGTTAAAACACTATCAAAATACCTGAGATTTCAGTAAAATTTTCTGGAATTTCCGAAATTACTATAACAAATTGATTTTTTTTATCCAGTTAGGATTTTGAATCTTGTCCCTGGCCGAAATCTGAAATTTTGGATGAAATTTCTAAAATTTAATTGAGATTTTGAACTATAGTTGCAAATTTTAGCAGCACCGCTCTTTATTTTTTTTAGTCTGAAACTATACCCAAACTGGGTAGTGAGTACTATAAATTGTGAAATATGAGATCTCACAGCTTGAGCCATATGAACACTGAAGAGTGAACACGGCTAGGAAGAGCTCCGTACTCCATTTCAAATAAAAGGGATGAAATGAAGTAAAGCATGGAGATATCATTATGTCTATGCATGTCTGTGTTTGCATTTACAGTTATGGGAGTTGGAAGCTGCGGTGATCAGTACAGTACGGTGGAATTAATATACGTGGGGATATATATACGTACACAGATATCATGTCCTCTGTAAATGGGCACTAAGTGAAGCATTGCCACACACATGCACATGTTTCTCGAAGATATATATGTGTATATATACACAAATTATACATGCCAATAAACCATATCAAATTAGTCGAACTCTTATCTGAATATCCCAGAGATCGAACGCGCTTGCTGGTTAATAATGTTTAACCTTGGATTTTTCTCAGTTTGTGCTGTGTGTAAACCTTCGATCGAGTTTCTCAGTCCCTGCGCTGCTTACTTGTACTGTAATGAAGTATTAAACAAGGTTTGAGATGAATTGCTACAGAAAATTATGCATCAGACAACAGGAACTGCATGCATGCATTTGGATGTACCAAACTTAAATTAATATCAGCTGCTATATTATTTTTTTGAGAAATCATCAGCCATATTCGATTGCTATAGGCAATATATGAGATGAAACACATGTTCACAACTGAAAATAGCTGTACATCCATCGCCAATGTCCTCTGCGATCAACGAGACAATGAAAAACTGTACGGTTGTTCTTTCACGGGAGAAAAAAAATCAACGAACGTGCGTTTCTCTCTCATAAAGGAAAAGATCATGAACAACAGAACAAGTACATAAGCGCAAGCAGTTAACACTAATCGGTTGTTATATTCGCCAGCTCGTTCCTGCATGAACCCTACTTTTCAGAAAAGAAATGTCAAGAAATGAATGCACACTACTACATAGAAGACACTATTACAGACGATTCAAAAATATCATTACAGACAGTTTTTTGAACCGTCTATAAACATATATTAGTAATTGTCGACGATTCGGAAACCAGTCCCCCGCCGAGCTTACTTGTTGAATGAGGGATCAACCTAGGGTCCTTTTTTCGCGGAGGGGATAGTGTCCGAGGGCCTGCCGAGCTAAAGGGATGGTCGGGATTACACAACGAACAAGAGTTTTTTGGCCTAGTTCGGGCCTCTCGCGGGGGAGATAACAGTCCTACGTCCAGCTATTGCACTAGCTTCCGAAGATGAATTACAAGGTGCTTGCTCGGGGGGCCGGGGCCTCCCTTTTCTCTCACTTCTTACGGGTGAGTTTGGTGTTCTCTAGTCTCCCCGGGGTTGCTGGGCGGTTCTAGGAGTGAGCCTACTTGCCACTAGCAACAGCCACTACCAGGAGGAATCGAACCCCGATCATTACATGCGACGGGATATTTATAGGCGATTACAGTGTTGCCGCATTTATTACGGGATGACGTGCCACTACTGCTCCGGACGTGGGTGAAACTGTTTCCTTGCTTTTCGCCATACCGCTGCGTGGGCGTAGTGGGCTCAGATCGTGGTCGTACGGTCCTTCAAGCCACCGAGTGATTAATGCCACGTCGCCTTCGTGGACCGTGCCCGGCTTTTTGGGTAAGCCCGAGGTCCCTTCTTCAGACCTGGTCGATGGTCACGTACCCCCGAGCAAGCATGCTCAGGGGCGAGCTTGACTGAGGATGGGGTAGGCTCGTAGGTCGGCATACTCGAGAATCTTCCTTAGGGACGTCGTCCAAGGGTGAACACGGTCGGCAGTCGTCTAGCCACCGAGGTACGATGGTCGCCATAGGAAATACCCAATCCCCGACAGTAATAATACGACACATATCACAGACGGATTTCAAACCGACTGTGAAAATACATATCACAGACGGTTTTTATCTAGAACCGTCTGTGATATATATTGATCATAGAAGGTTTGTATATATAATCTTCTGTGATATGTTATAGACGGTATTTAAATAGAACCGTTTGTGATATGCTTTTTTCTAACTCTTTTGGCAGAACTACCATAATTAGTATCTGTTGTTTGAAATTTTATTCTTCTTAGATATTTGTACAACGACATTTATAAGGCACAACTAGTTATATATTTTATAATTGAATATCAAAACATCCTAGTTAGATGCATCGAGGCAATAGCTTGTCTAATGAGGATAGTCTTAAAATATGAACATTTATAATATTTTCATCCCATTTCTTATTCTAATGTTGATGGATTATAAGGTAAAATCTAATTTCATCCACAATTCATCCCAAAAATTGTTATGCTCAAATTTATCTTTTATTTCATCATCCCCAAATGAGAATACCATAGGCAACCTATTTTCACTTTGGTCTTATGCAGGAATTCTCTGATTTATTAGTTCCACTTGATCCTCATCTCTGAACAAGAATACCATAGGCAGTCTATTTTCACTCTGGTTTTGTGCAGGAATAGGATAACGTAAAGTTGTCATACTTTGATTTATCTTTCACTTCAACATCATCCCCGAATGAGAATACCATATGCAACATATTTCCACTTTAGTCTTATACAAGAATAATACCAGAGTGATCATATTTCTGCATAAGACGAGTGAAAATTGGTTGTTTATGGTTTTCTTATTCAGGGATAAGGATGAAGTGGAAGTGATAAATCAGAGTATGACAACTTTCAGGACGAATTGTGGATAAAATTGAATTTTGCTTTGAAATCCATCAATAATAGAATAAGAAAGGTGATGAAAGTGCTATAAATGTTCATATTTTAAGGCCATCCTCATCCGACAAGTTGTTGTCTCAATGCATTTAGGATGTTTTGATATTCAATTACAAAATTTATAACTTGTGTGTCTTATAATTATCATTGTAGAAATATCTAAAGAGTTCTAAGAATAGGGCATCTGCTTACTTAAACAAATCATATTATTAGAATTACATGTCATGTTCTTAGAATTACTGAATATTGAATATGATGATCAAGCTCAAAAACAGTAAAATAAAAGCAATATTTTTTACCATTAACCAGAAGCAACTACATAGTTCAATCACTATTTTAATTATTTTAGTTCATCAATAGACCCATAGCATCATTGAGCAATAATATATACATCTAGGGGGAAAACATCCATGTGGTGCAAGGGCTCGACGGGAGGGCAGCTAGCTCATGAGGATCCAAAAATCAAATTTAAAGTTAGCATAACAAAATTAAATATAAACATACACCTTATGGATGGATTAAGAACTAAGAATGAGAGGATAAGTATGAGAGTGGTGTGGTAAAGAGGATGAGGGAATAAAAACCGCATTGAGACATGCAAGTTTCTAACAACCAAAGACAGCTGGAGTCTTATACAAACATTAAGTGAACACTAGGTATGTGCCCATGCGTTGCACATGACATTGAAAGTTTCACAATAGCCTAAATTATAATCACTCTAGGTACCTTCATTATAGTAGATAACATACAAATATGTGCATATCAAATTATCTACATAAAGAGATTATAATTGGAGTAACCATCAATATATAAACTGACCAAAAAAACCTCTAGACCTTACTCTGAGAAACAATATCAAAATCTACACGAACAGACTCTAAAGCAACTTACGATAAATTCTAAAATTAAGTATAAGCATGCACATTATGATAAATTCTAAAATTAAGTATAAACATGCACATTATGATAAATTCTAAAATTAAGTATAAACATGCACCTTATGGTAAATACATGTTATTCTAAAATTAAGTATAAATATGTCATGTGGATCCTAAATTGTCCACCACAAATATTATCCCATCAATCCATGGAAAAATAAGAGAGCACATATATAAGATAGCATATAGACCTGGGGGAGTCGAGGAACTAGGGGAGGATGCGGTACCGGATCAGGAGGAGGGAGGAGGCGGAGCATGGCTGGCGGGGAGGTGGCGAAGCCAAACAGCGCAAGGAGAAGGCGATTCTGAACCAGTAGAGGAAGAATCAATGGTGGGGAAGACGACAGCAGACGATGAGAAGGAGGATTTGGCTGTGGAGAAGTGGTGGGGATGGCAGATTCGGCGGTAGGAAGGAGGAGGAGGCTAGGGTTTGGAGAGAAGGTGACGAGACAACGCGTGCGGGAGGCTAGGGTTTAGAGAGATAGTGCATATAGTTATATTTATAGTGATATTATCACAGACGGTTCTATAATAAAAAAACCGTGTCTGTGATCTATATGTAATACGGACGGTTCTCTCTTAGAACCGTTTGTGATGTACCCTACATCATACACGGTTTTTGGTTAAAACCGTCTATAATAATGCTCACATAACTAACGGTTTGAAACAAAAACCCGTCAGTGATGCCAATGGTAGTCATCTCTAACGCTTTTTGGCTAAAACTGTAAGTGACAATCAACTATCAGAGATAATTTTTCAAAACCATCAGTGATAAAGGGTGTAATATAAGTCTTCATGTAGTAATGGCAATGCCTTCAATCCGCGACTCAACGTTAAAGAGTTCTGATCATTATTTCCTCTGGAAAAGCCCGAACAGCAAAACTGGTAGAAACTTCTGAGATGAAATCATGAAAAGCACACACTGCAAATTAATTTGTAAGCATCAAATAATCGAAAGCATTAATCTTCATATTGCATATATACGATCCATACTACACACAAGGAAATCGAAGACTGTCCAATGCGCACATCGGACGTGTCTGCTAGCCAGCTGCTTTTGCCGAGCAATTGTTGCATGATCTAGAGATAGCTAAGAACCAGTGCAACATGCAGAACGCCACACAAGTACACAACTCATGCAAAAGCATGCGGGCCATGCATGGTCAAGCACTTAACTTGCACAAGTCAGGTAAAACCAAGAAGAAACAAGATATATATAAGTGAACATGCATGTATATGTATATATCTGTATGTTGCGCGGTATACATACAGGTTTCAGCAACAGAGACGAGAACCATACCATTGCCGCGCGCCATGGCACAAGAAGTGATGGTTATGCGTACACACGTGCATGAAATGGTACTGAGATATTGGCACGGCTCAATCAGAGAGTTGCCAGGAGCATTGCATGAATCTAAGCAACTAAGACTATGTCGTGCTTAGATTCATGCTTCAGCTAGCAACGATGATCTGAGTGGGCCGAGCCAACATCATAGCTACCATTTCATTCTCCAGCCAGCGCCTTCGAAAGCCAGAAACGGAGATCACGATCGAGGAGGACTTAAACTAGAAGGAAGTGATCAGCGTCGTCAAGTGGTGTATATTGGCCGCGGCCATGGTAATGCCGATCGAACTCTCCTGCATGGCATGCAATGCAAGCATGGAGGAGTGGAAAGAAGCAGCAGGCACTACTCCAGCTAGCTAGGGTTGTTGGTGTGTGTGTGTCAGTGTGTGTTTGCAGGAATGCGTTTGAAGAAGACCGACCCTGCAGGCCATCTTGTATGGACTTGTCTCTGTCCCTCACTCTTTGTGTCGTGGGCATTTAACTCCCCCGG
Source organism: Guadua angustifolia (assembly GCA_036346375.1). Taxonomy (NCBI): domain Eukaryota; kingdom Viridiplantae; phylum Streptophyta; class Magnoliopsida; order Poales; family Poaceae; genus Guadua; species Guadua angustifolia. The sequence continues at coordinate 19,673,238 of CM070518.1, read as the reverse complement.
CTACCAAATGTGTAAGGCAGGCTGCAGCATTAATAGTAACCTCTCTCTCTCTCTCTCTCTCTCTCTCTCTGTCTCTCTCTCTCTCGTGGATAGATGATCGGTGCATATATGTAGGTGCAAAGACATAAATGAGATTCACCAGCTATGTTTTTCATTTCTCCCGAAGATTGACCGGACATGCATGAGGAGCTCGTGCATGCATTAATCATGCATGTCCGCCTAGCGTAAGCAGATGGATGGATGTGTGATGGACAGGTATAGTACGGTTTGGGTTGCACTGGACCGAGCGGCAGGCCGGCCGGGGGAGTTGGACGGGTCGGAGGAGAGGCCGGCCGAGCTAGCGGCAGGCCGGCCGGCGAGGCAGAAGTGACATGGTAGGCCGATCAGCGGCCGGCCGGAGTGGCTGTGCGGGCACCTGATCTCTCTCTCTTTCTATCTGCGCTGCCACCGCGCCGGCCTCCGCGGGACTGCGGCGCAGGCCGGGGTTAATGCGAGGGAATCTCGCCCTGCCACACCCAACTTTCTGCGAGCCCATCCACTAGTCCCAGGAGAGCGGCTTAAATGAGTCGAGCCCCCACATCACTTGCATCCGATTGATGCGATTCCATTGTTTTTTTTCCCCTTGGGCACATGTTACGTCAATGTAAGGATAGGGTGAAAACATGTCACAGTCAAATTAACGTGGAAGTTTAAAAATATCTCAAAAAAAAAAAAACAATGTGCCCCGCGGCGCCGGGAGAGGGGGTGATATATCTATGCAAAGGTTTGATTAAGATCAAACTCAATTGCAATTCAAATATTTGAAAATCATACAATCTCGGTTCGCCTCGATTTTATATGCTAGAAATTCTTACAAAAAACAAAACATCTAGTCCTTAGGGGGTGTTTGGCACAGCTCTAACTCCACCAAAATCCGTCTAGTTGGTGGAGTATGGTATTTCTAACTTCAGAAATTTATAGAGCTGAAGCTATGGATACATTAAGAGTGTTTAGGTGAGTCATATTATTTACATTTTAGACTAAAAATATAAACTTGATTCACTTTAGCCTACAAGTTCCAGATCTGAGATGGAGCTTGGATCTAGAGCTCTGCCAGACACAGCCTTAATTTGGTGAGTCTTTATTTTAAAGAGTTAGATTTGATAGTTGACTTAGAGATATAATATTCTATCTAACTTAGAGATATAATATTCTATCTATATCTATACTAATTATAAACTTTGAAAAAGATTTAGCAATCTATTTTGCAGGACCTGGGTTATAAAATAACTCAGATTAAGAGAAAAAGTTCTTGTTAAGTACAATCTAAATCAAGAGAAATTCAGACTAAAAAATAAAGGAAAAAATAGCTGTTTGATTTCCACATAACTTTCAAAGTAACATCCAGAAATAACAAAAAATATAAAATTAAAATAAAGAGTTCATGTTAAGTACAATTTCTATATGAATTCCAAAGTAAATCCGCAAAAAACTAAAATTCAAAACAACAATAAAAATAAAATAGAAATTAGAGTTTGATATTAATTCTAACCTAAAACTAAAATGAATTCCATGGCAAGTATGATCCAAAAATATGCAAATTTAGAATAAAAGTTAGAGAATAATTAGATATTTGATTTAGGTTGTACTTTAATATACTCAATGAATTTTATATTAAATACTATTATCATAATCTAATGATTGTTTAATCATTATATCTTTGGTAAGGAAACTAAATACTTTATTTAAAGAGATAGTCTGTGCAAATGCACCGGTAGTCGACTAGTTTATAGAAAGGTAGGACATGATGTCCCCAACATATGCTAATTATTTTTTAGAACTAGCAAGATGACCCACGCAAGCGCGCGGGCATATCCTTAAAGCATTCTTTGAATTTCTTAGCAATACATATGTGATTTTGCTTTTTAAAAAATATGTCATGGCATAACTCTATTTGTGGTATTTTCAAATCATATAAGTCCATGTTCTTGGAAGCGTTGTCCTACAATATAAGTCCATATTCTTCGAAGCATGGTCCCACAATATAAGTCCATTAACGGAGATCAAATGTGTAGTTATTTCAATATTTTCACCATATACCCCTCCTTTAATGCTAAAAGACGACATGAGTGGTTGTAGTATGCTATTTAACAGGGGTATACATAGTCCAATAACACTAACTTTTAATTTAGTTTTAGTATTTCCTTGGTCTATGCGTATAGTGGTGTAAGGTTGAGGAGGACAACTAGAGGGGGTGAATAAGCGATTTTAAAATCCTCTTTGACTAAAAACATGTTTAATGTGTTATTGTAAATCAAAATTGTTTTGGACAATTAAAACATAAACCATCTAGTCTCAATACGTGCATCAACAATCTAAATCTATATCAAAGTTTGCAATCCTAGAGTGACAAGTAAGAAATTTAATTATAGAAAAGTAAATTGCAATAATGTAAATAATTAAGCACAAGGTAATAAACTACAAGATGACACATGATCTTTTTACCGTGATGTTCGAAAACTTGTTGATCTCCTCTAGTCCACATTGAGATAAGTCCAAACGATTTGGACTGGCTACATGAATTAAGTCAAACATTTTGGATCTGCTGGTGATAACTCTTTCTCTCTTCAAGTAGGTAAGATCCAACTTTCACAAATCACAACAAATTGGATCTTCTCACAAGCTTCTTAGAGGATTACTAGACCATGACACCTTAATGCCATCTTGGCACCGGCAAACACCAAGAGTAACAATAACAATCTTAAAATTTTATTAGATTATATAAATATATATTATAATATAAATTTGTGGTCAAAGTTGCGTTTAAGAAACTGTATTGATGACCAAAACACATATCTGTTGTGAGTAGAAGAGTAGCAACGCTCAGTTTCTCATCAATTATATGGCACCCAACATATTAGGAAATTAATTATATGTTACTGTTGCATCTTTAGTTCTTCAATCCATTTTCCGCATTTGCACCGTTGCAAAATCACTATCCTAGCTACCCCCTCTTTGAATATTTTAAAAAAATAATACATTATTTAAATAATTTTACAAAAATAATACTCCAAAAAAATTACAAAAATGCAACTCTGTTGTCATTTCAATTGGTAATAGATCTACAGTCGCCAACAAAATTGGCGACTCTAAGTCTGTCGCCATTTCATTTGGCGACAGTTCATCTGCTATTTTAAATGGCAACAGATGAATAGTAGCCAATTATATTGTTTATTTGTCACTGTTTCAATTGGCTACAAATGAATAGTTGTGAAATGGATTGACCGACAGATATTTAGTTGCGAATTCGTTTGGCCGACACTAAAGCTTCAGGCTTTCTGTCGCTAATTGAAATGGTGACGGAGATATATTTTTGTAAAAAAATTTGGTATATTATATTTGTAAAATTATTTAAACTGTTTGTTATTTTTTTTAAAAAATTCTCCTTTCTTCTTTTGTCCGCTAGCTCTTTCTGAGTCACAACGGCAACCATTGCCAAGGCAGCGCAAGGAAATCGAGTAAGGTGGCCGCCTATAGCACGGTGAATCGTACCCAAGGTTCAAAATTTCACCAAAAACTGGTGAAATTTCACCAAAATTTTGAATTTCAAGTTACCACAAAATCCAAAGTACCAGCCGAATTAAAAATTTTAAAAATAAATTAAATTGCTATAGTAATTTCATTTTTTTCGGCGAAATTTCGCCCAAATCGGCTGAAATTTGGGATTTGAAACTAGATTTTGATGTTTTAGTGCTGAATTTGACCGGATTTAGTCCAATAACCCTTAAGAAAGTCATATTCTATGAAAATTAATTGAAAAACTGAATTTTTTGAGACATTTTAAAATTTAAACAGAAACACTATCAGATTCTTATAAAATTGTACAAGCTTGATAATGATCTAAAAAATTTATGGTACTATTTTTAGTAGTTTGGGATCATGCGTAAAAATTTTAAAAATAATTTAAATTCATTTGTTATATTTAAAAATAAAAAACAGAATAAACATAATTGGGACAATAACCTTTTTAGATTTTTATAAATTTTGTCGAGTGTGATCATGATCTAAAATTTTTATGAGATATTAAAAATTACCTCAGTACCATTATATAAATTTTTTTTAAAAATAAATTTTTTGTTTGATCAATCAAATCTATGCAAGCATTAAACTTCATTTGTTATTATATTTCAAATATCAAAAGAGAAAGAACATAAATGTTCTTGTTCCTTATAAGAATTTTATAAACTCATTGGAATGTGATCATGATTCAAAAATTTATAAGATATTAAAATTTTCCTTATCACTCGTTTTTAAAATTTTCAAGAATTTTAAACCTTTTTTATTGCTAAAGAAAATTTATGTATTAATCATCGGTCTTTTATCTGGACGTAGCACTGTCAGAATTTTTAAAAATTCTTTAACTATGATAATCATATGAAACTTTTATACAAATATTAGTGATACATCAGAACCATACAAAAAAAATTTCAAAATTTTCCAATGTGGTTTTGGACTATTTTTCATTTGTTCAAATTTGTCGGTAAGGCTTTTATTAAAACATAAGCACTCTCCGAATTTTTAAAAAATTTTGAAGTTTAATCACCATCCAAACATTTTATGGAAACATTAGTGATGCATCAAAATCATGCGCAAAAAATTTTCAAAATTTTCTAACGTGATTTGTACCATTTTTCATTTAGTTTTAATTTGTTGGTCAATATTTTATCAGGACAGTAGCAATATTCGAATTTTTAAAAAATTCATAGACTTGATAATCATCTAAAAATTTTATGAAACCTTAAAAGAATTTCAAATTTTTTGACATTGTTTGAACCATTTTTTGATCAGTTGAAATTTGCGAAATTTTGGATTTTAGGCCGAAATTTCAGAAATTTCGGTAAGAATAAAACCGGATTTTAATTTTTGTTTTTTGAATTTTGACTGAATTTCATCTAAAATAATAATATTTTATCGAAATTTCAGGTTTTGATCATCGACGAAATTTTATAAAAAAATGAAATTTAAATCCTTGATCGTACCGTTAGCCCGTTACCCACCGACTTGTCTCCACCTGGCTGAAGCGAACGCGGCTGGGCCGCCGTGTAACTTGGCACTAGGCAGTTGGGCAGCGCGTGCTAGACTGGGCCCGTGACGACCAGTTGGGGTCCGTGAAGTTGCACGGCTTGCATCGGAGATCCCCCGTAATCGCTTAGCCACCAGGCCAAAAGGAGCCCAGCACCTTCCCTCCTATCCAAAGCTTCGTCCTGGGTTCTGCTTCTAATAGGCCTTTAAGCCCAGTACACCAAGAAAACCCAAGGCCGAGCAGATCGGCCACTCTTCTGCTGGTTTTTTTTTAGCGGTGATACAAGTTGCACGACGTAGGGCGTGTTTTGGAACTTCAGCTTTTTCTATAAAAAAAAGAACTGTTTGTTAAGTTTTCTGAGTTAAAAAGTAGCTATAGTTTTTTTTATAAGAGATTATTTAATAAATAGCTAATATCTCTTAGCAATAAGCTGCAAAAGTAGATCCAGTCCAGTTTTCAACTTTTAACTTTTGTTAGTTATATATAACTTTTAGTTTATGTCAAAAGTCACCTAAAAGGTAAACTGTTTTGAAGAATTTACTGTTTTTTTTAAAAGCTGAAGATAGCTTTAAGGCCCCCAAACAGGACCGTAATATCTTCCCCTGCAACTTATCTGCAGTCAAGCACAGCAACAAATTGGTTTATATGTCAGTTAGTTTCTTCAACGTGTCATCTAGGATTAATACTTATATAAAGAGAGATATAAGTTATTTTTTGCACGAGAAACAGCTTGAGCATATAAACCAAAGGAAGATGCAACAAAAACATGCATCGGTAAGAGCAGAGTTCTATCAAACTACATTCTATATCTTGTATGATATTTATTTGATGTTCTCTGTGTATTTATGTTAATATACAAATGATTGGAGTGGGTTGTATCTAGTATTATTTACTGATAACGTAGATGTTTTTAAACAGGGCAGGAATCAGAAGTGCCCTAAGAGGTCAGGTCCGCCGGGCACGACTTGTGCGAAACGAGTAGGGCAAACTTGATCCTTTCACCTTGATCGACGCACTGCATCTGATACTGAAAAGCTGCCTGCATACATGAGCAAGGCCGGCCAGGAAAAGAATATGTTCAGGACTTCCAATAGGAGAACAGATTTGTCAGTGTTTATACGGATGGTTGTCGCATAGCACGGTCTGTATTAGTATTTAAGCAGACGTACATGTTATCTCAAACTGCATAAACAAGTCGTTCAATTCCTCATAAAAAGCACCAGTCAACAACAGGATAAAAGATGAACTGCCAAACAAGACCAAAAGCAGCTGATACAGTATGCTGGAACAGCTCCTTGATAGATGTTTCTTTAATTTTGTTTATACAAACAAACTTCCTTACACGATTGCTTGCTCCTGTGGACGCTATGATACGCAAGACAGCACATGCTAGCCACCCACATTCTGAACGCTTTGTTCTTTTCCCTTTAGCTTTTGTATGAACCTGATGGGAAGCAAGGCATTCTGAGCCAGTAGGTCTTAGCTTTGGCGTGGAGCCGTGTAGTATATATAGACACCATGAACAACCAAGCCTGCACACACCAACACAACATCTCATCAACTCCCCTGAAAATTAATTAAGCCACCTCTTTAACTCTTTAGCTTCGCAGATCGACAGGAGCGATGCCGGGAGCTGTGAAGCTGTTCGGGTCGCCGACGTCGGCCGAGGTGGCCCGCGTCCTGGCGTGCCTGTTCGAGAAGGACGTCGAGTTCCAGCTTATCCGCGTCGACTCGTTCCGCGGCCCTAACCGCATGCCCCAGTACCTCAAGCTCCAGGTAATTTCGCACCATGTACAAGCATTAGCACAGTGGCGTAGGAGAAAAATAGAGGAGGTAATATCGACGGCTGATGCTGTGCCTTAAAGTCTATCGGAAAAAAGGTTACGAGACTAAGGGAGGTACTAGGGATGACCAGTGGCGGAGTCAGAAAGTTCTAAAGAGAGAGGCTTAAAAAAGAGATATCCAAAATCAACTATTATAACTATTGATATATTGTAAAATAAAGGAAGACGCCGAGACATGGAAGACGAATTGACGCCGTGAGCCCGCGACGCGAGTCACGCGAGACGCGACGTCGTGATTTAGTTTGAAGACGAACCGACCTACTTGCCTCTGTGCTACGCGTATGGGCCATAGGCCAATACTATCGTGGGGGGTCTTTTGCTGAGCGTCTAGCTGGGTGGGCTCCAGCCCCACTCAGCCCCATGGGCAGCTCCGCCTCTGGGGATGACGGTCAGAGCTGGTGTTCTAGCCTCTTCGTGTCTCCTCTTTGTGTCCGCCACTGCATTAGCACGTACATTATATGTGATGCAATGTTCACGAGTACGTGCTTAATTACGGGGAAAATGTTGCAGCCTCACGGCGAGGCGCTCACCTTCGAGGACGGCAACGTCACCCTTGTCGGTAAGCAATTAAGCAAGATAGAATTTTCTGCATTAACTGTGATAGAAGTTGAATGCTGAGTGATGAGTGCAGAATCGAGGAAGATCCTGCGGCACATCGCGGAGAAGTACAAGGCGCAGGGCAACCTGGAGCTGATCGGCACGGGCGCGCTGGAGCGGTCGTCCATCGAGCAGTGGCTGCAGACGGAGGCGCAGAGCTTCGACGTCCCCAGCGCCGACATGATCTACAGCCTGGCCTACCTGCCGCCCACCATGGACGGCGCCGGCACCGCGCCCAGGCAGCAGGGCGGTGCCAGGGTGCCGCAGATGAACCCGGCGCACAGGCAGAAGGTGGAAGAGATGCAGCAGCTGTTCGAGAAGAGCAGGAAGGATCTGAGCAAGGTGCTGGACATCTACGACCAGCGGCTGGAGGAGGCCACGTACCTGGCCGGCGACAAGTTCACCCTGGCCGACCTGTCCCACCTGCCCAACGCCGACCGCCTCGCCTCCGACCCGCGCTCCCTCCAACTGCTGCAATCGCGCACCAACGTCAGCCGGTGGTGGGCCGACATCTCCAACCGCCCTTCCTGGAAGTACGTCAAGAACCTGCAGCGCCCGCCGTCCGCGGAGGCTCCATTCTGATCTCTCCATCATCAATGGTGGTTCACGGCGGCGACATGCGGTGCCGCACCGCCGGTGAGAAGGGGTTGCTATATATCATACGTACGTACGTGGCTTTATTCTTCTCCGTTTCACACAGTTCGCTTTCTTTGCTGTTACTTCGTGGTGTCTCCTCCAAGACGTCGCATGCACACTACTGCAGCAGTGCTTTATACGTAGTACATTTCCATTGGTCTGAATAATCGTGTATATGTTGTGTTCCTTCTGTTAATCGTGTAATGATCAAGTACAATAAAATGCTGGCCCCTTTTTCGTGAGATCGAGATCGTGATTGCTGATTTCCTGAACATTTTTTGTTTGAAGAAGTTCACTTTACCTCTCAACTATGGTGATATTGCCACTTGACAGTTGACACCATGTACTACAAAACCGGGCATTTCACGCCCGGAACTCTCAAATTCAGAATAAATAACCCCATAGATGGTTTTAAAAGTGGTTTTTGCTAGTATGGACATCAATGTGAAGATGACGTGGCGATTACTCACAAAAAAAAAAATTAAAAATTCTTTGAACTCTTAGACCCACGTATCAGCGTGCACTAGCTTTCTTCTTCCCCGTCCCTCTCTACTCAAGCGTGACCGCTGTAGTCGTCCTCTTCCACCCATGCGCCGCCTAATCATCCATCCCTCTCTATCTTGCTGTTGAAAATTACTCCCTTCAGTCACAAATAGTTAACGTTTTGGACATCGATACGGTCTTCAAAACACATAATTGACTATTGGTTTCTATTATAATATATTTATAACTCAATAAAATTATGATATTATAAAAATACTTTTCGAGGCAAATTTACATATATAATTTTTATATATTCAATTTGAACATTTAAAAAGATATTAACAGTCAAAATTTTAAAAATTTAACTGTGCTCATTACTATATTACTAAAAGGATAAGTATTTATAAATGAACTGAGTCCTTCGTCGGCGATGTGGATCTGGATGAGTGCACCGCTTTCAGCGAGCCCAGGGCCAGATTAAGTCCGCTGGCGCGGCGGACCCACAGGCCCCAAGAACGCATCCCTGTCTCAAACGTATCCTTGCCTTTTGTTTCGTTTCTTGATTGTATATATGTTGTTTCTCCCTGCGATGTTGTGGCTGCAGGTCCGATCGATGTATCAATCTGGTTGTTTCTCGATTGGTGATCCACCGACCGGCAACCTGGCTGTTTCTTCCTACTAATCAATCGACATTCGTACTAGGATTGGATTGGATTGGATTGGATCATCATCTTCAACTTAATTCCTCTACATCTGTCTATCCCCGAGCACTTGCGTTTTTGGCCTCCCTGCAAGGATTGGATATACAGCACTGTTTTCAAGCGGATCCAATTCATTTTCTTTCAGACAATTAATCACCGGGGGGACAATCCAATCCAAGCAGGTACCCGTGCGTTGCAGCCAAAATCTGTAGAAATCAATTTCTTGGTCATAATGTTTGAACAAATCAAGGTAAATATATGGTAAAATCTGAAAAATTAGAAGACGTTGCAAATAAGAGAGCATCTATGACACTTAATTTTCATCTAAAAGTTGTGAACAATATGGAGATCACGATCTCCGTCCGGCTCGTCTACCGCTCCGCCCTCACGACCACCGAGAAGTAGTGTACAATGATTCCACACGCACAATTTTCAATCGAGGACTAACAAGTGTCAGAGATCGAGAGGTTAGAGATGGTAGGCCGCTCAGAGCATGTACAACCATACACATCAGCAGTCTATAAGTTATCTCTAAGCTATACCACATCAGATCTGAGCTTACGTGGATGAGAGAGAAGAAATAAAGAGACAAGAGTCGTCTCACATGCAAGAGACGACTCTAGCACGAAAATTAAGAATTGGCAACAGCTTATAGACAGGCTAGAGACGGCTTGCATACAAAAGACGGCAATATTATAAAAAATAATAATAATTACCAACTGCTTAGAGACAACCTAGAGACGGTAGCTGTTTGCAACATTAAATACCTTTATAGACAACTTTAGAGATGGACCGTTGTATGGATTGTCTCTGGTAACGTAGCAATGATTAGAGACAGCTGCTACTCAACCATTGTACATGCCCTCACTGCTGGTGTGCGTGCCACTTGCTTCCATGCTGCTCCTACGTATCATGCACCCGCCACCGCCTGCTGTTGCACCTTAGTTCCTGTTGGGGTCAAAAAATTTGCAGTAGGGTTAATATCAATGACACACCGGACGAACACCGAGTTCCTTGGTTCAAAGCGTACCAACCGATTTGATCTTACAATCGGTAAAAAAAATATAAAATATGCTCAAAACCGATATTGTGGATTAATCGGCTTGGATCTAATCAGTTAAAAGCCAATCAAATCAAGGTCAATTGGTAAGTCTAATTAGCTGATTAGGGCTAATCAGAGGAAAGGTAGATCAACTCTGAAAAAGGCAATGTGCAACATGATCGAAGAAAATCAAACCTGGTTGGCGTAACAAAAGATGACTAACAATCGGCAATGTGCAATATTATTGATCAAATCGAGTTACAAGAGAACCTAAATTATAGAAACTACTCATAGTTGACAGGAAAAATAAAAGCAAGTATTTGTTGATTGGGTGTGTGTGTGTTCTTGCCTGCCCGTGGCTATCTTTTTATATCCGTCGGCCGATCGTATTCTTTTCCATCACGTTATAAAAAATTTATGTAGAACGGTTGGAAAATGGTGTTGCACAGATGGAAGTTCATTTTACAGGTGAGACCTACAAGGTGTTTACACTTGGATTGACTGGCGAGGGACACTGAGAAGTCTGAGAGGCACTGTAACGGACCGCCCTTTTCAGGGGGTGCGTATAAATACTTTTACAGCTACCCAGGATTTTAGCTGCAGGTAACCAAGTGTACATTGCTTGATAAAAGGGCAAATGCGAACATTTTATAGATGAAATAGGGGCCTAACGGCCAAGGTTTTACAGAAGATGCGGCTGGCATCGGATACATTACAGAACACCCACAGGAAACGCTTGAGCAGATAGATCAAGGCCTCCAAAACAAAATAACATCGTCATCTACGGTCTTCTGGAACTCGCCATCTTCAAATGAAATCTATGGAGGGGGAATTGGGAGCAAGGGTGAGTACACAACCGTACTCAACAAACCACACGGAAATTCTGAATATTACGTGCAGGAATAAACAAAGGTAGGCACAGGTTTAAGTATTGTGGATGCAAGTTGTAAACATCTGTTTTTATTTTACATTTGAAACACAAATCATAAATAGCAATATATAAATCAGGGGGGGTTTATCTTGCAAAGTTCACCTTCACGACAAGTTTTAATTATAAAACTACCGGGGCGCAGATACAGGAATCACCCTAAATTAACTCAGCTTCATTAACCGAAAGCACGGCGTATTCGAATACCATTGATATCACTCTGCAGAGGTGCTCAGCTTTACCCACAAGATATCATCGGCCGTTAGTGCCAAGCGCCAACAAACATGCAACTTTAATGCATGCGGCCGGGCCGGGATAATCATAGCATTTCGTTGAACTTTCCCTTTTTAGCTCCTACCCAGTGGGCTATCCAAGGTCCGCAATATTCAGCACCCACTGGCCGTCACGGGTGATAAGATCTGAATATCGTGGACACCCACTGTTGCGTGAACCGCCGAATGGTCCTTCCAATTCCTGTTCCGCTCCGATTACTGCGGGATCCATTCTCTTCCAGAATGGCAGCTACTACCTATAGGTATTAAAAGGGGACGTACAATGTATTAGGCTACGTTGGAATGAATCAACGGGGTTGATTGTCCCAACTTGCGGTTGAGCGATTTACTGAAGTTATTTACTTTGCCCAAGACATCGGTCCTTAAATGCCAAAGACTTAGCCAAATGACATACCACAATCCATTGGTACCAACTGTACCACCACCATACCTCAACCATTGGCCTCGTCATCGGTTGGGGATTGGGCCGGCATCCACATTCCGTGGTCCGCCCAATGCTGTCCCCCGCACCGTAGCAATTTCATAAAAACCAACATCTTCCAAGCCATCTCTCGGAGATTTTAAGTATTTGTCTAAAAGTAGTAAATGTATAAATTGCTACATCTACGAGGGGTTCATTATTTTATATCTTAGGGTTAAAAAGGAATTAAGGCATAACAACAGGGTTAACATTGGGATTTATCTAATTTATGTCATTCGAAATTACCACATTTTCTAATTTTCCAAAATAGCAAAATAATGCAATACAAGAAATATACATAAATACTGTAGTGGAACTGGGTTCAACATGTTCAAGGAGTGTGGCTTGCCTTGCGAGGTTAGGGGTTCGCCTAATGAGAAGGAGTCGATGCCGTGTCTGGCCTCGAACGACTCTTGTGCCTGCGACAGCTCCTCGTACTGCTCCTGCTCCGAGATTCGTGCCAACTGTTGCGTCGACGTCGGATCTAGCGCGAGAAAATGCCAACAATAAATAAACGAATAAATCAAAACAAAGAAAAAGCAATGGAAAGGAAAATCGAGAGAGAAATGGCCGAATTAGGGTTCAGGGGTATTTTGGAAATTTTCTGGACTTGGTTTGGCGAAACGGAGAGTATTTTAGGACTCAGCGGCTCGAGACGGTCAAGAAAAGGTATTTTTGGCATTTTTGGATTTTTGGGGATTTTTGGGAATTTTCTGGGATTTTAAAATGAATTTTCGGATTTTAAATCGTATTTAAATCCGAAAATGAAAATCAAAAACGGAAAAGAAAAGGGAAATGGATTCCTCATGAAATGTCGCACATGTTTGCGACTTTCGGCCCGCCAAAGACAAAGGTTTTGCGCGGCGAAGCGAGCTACCAACCCAACGAGCCGACCACGTCGCGTGGAGAGGAAGGTCGACAAAGGGTGGCCAACGGCCGGCGAGGCGCTGCAATGGGCCCGTGAGCGCAGAGAGAGCGAGAGAGCGGAATCAGTGGGGCGGGTAATTTGTCGAGAGAGGCGAGAGTGACAGTGAGCTCAAGGTTGGAGGCGGAGAAGAAGCAGTGTGATTCGGCGAACTAGCTCACGGGGAGAGGAATGAAGTGGCTAGGGAGCATGAGGGGCCTAAGGTGAACTCGGGGAAGTGGAGAAATGGGGGAGGGAGTGAACAGAGAGGCTTGGCGACGGAAGGCAACCGGAGTTGAAGAAGATGCGTGGCATGGCGGCGGAGCGGAGGGCCAGGGAAGAAATGGAGTGGGGAAAACGGTTGCGTGCGACGCGGGGAACTCAGTGGTGTGGAAATGGCGGTGCTTCGGGGTTTAAATAGCGTGCGCGCGAGGGAGGGAGCAAGAGCAGAGGGAGGGGGAGAGAGAGTGCGCGGTGGGGAAATACTCGAGTAGCGAAAAGACTCAACGGAGGGGAGGGGTGAAGGTGGTAGGGATGCAGCTTTCGGCGCGGCGCAATGATGGACTGCGAGCTCCACCGGTTGGGCGTAGGGGCGGCGTGGCAGATCAGGCGTGCGGCGGAGGAGAGATGGGTTGCAATGGGCGGCCGCAGTGACGATGGGATGGAACAGAGATGTCGGGACGGCTCGACGTGATGCGCGATCAGAGAGGCGAGGCTCCAACTATTGGGCGAAGCCTGCGCGGATTAGGATTAGGCGGAGGCGCGAAGAAGAAGAACGAGGCGATCTGGCGGGTCGGCTGGGCCGAGGCGAATGCGTGAGGAAACGGGCCGCGCGAGATTTTGGGCCAGGACGTGGGGAAGGCGGAAACGGAAAAGGCGCCGGCGTGAGGGGAAAACGGGATCGCCCGAAAAGGAAGGCGGGAAGGGGCTTGATTTTCCAGAAAAGGAAAGTTTTTAAATTAATTCGAATAAATTCGAAATAAATTCGGAAAAATCCAAATAAATTCCAGATAAATCAAAAGCCAAATAAATTTTATTTTTGAAATTTTGGGGTGTTTCAGGCACCTAAAGATTGGCCCGAGAGCACCTACTGGGTCTGGTGCAGCCATCTTGGCAACATAACTATATAGGTGAAGAAGGTGCATGCCATGCTTACTGGAGGATCCGTTGTTTTAAAGAATGTACCTCCCCACCAGCCACAGGTTAGAAGTTGAGTTCAGTAATAGCCATTTCTACATCTTGATGCTATGTCCAATTTTAGGGCCTGTTTGTTTCACTTTGGATTCTTTAAAAGCTGATTCTAGATTGTGGTCGTAGAGAAGCTGATTCTCCAAAAGCTGGAATCTAAAAACACATATGAAGTGGCATATATGAAGTGGATTGTGAATTCTAGTGTATATGAGTAGGTTGGATTGTGAGAATTGGATTCTAGAATCAGGCTGTTTATTTCTGATTTTGCTTTTGGAGCTATAATCCAGAATCAAAAGCTAAAACAAATAAGCCCTTAGTTGGTAACAGAAGAGTTTTAAGTCAAACATTTTTTATTCTGCCAAAAAGAACACCTCATGGAAATCCTTGGTGAATATGTTTCCGTTATATATATGTGACTCCTTACTTTTGTATAAATAGATAAATGTCCATGAAGTGAAAAAGAAGAAATTAAACAACTGGTGGGTTTCCTCGACTATACATAGCCTCGAAGCAAACAATGGACGAAAATTTAAAACTCATCGAGGATTACGTGGAAGATGCATTGGTGGCTCAAAAAGGTACATAGCACCTACTTTTACCTTACAGTCTAGGGTAAGTGCTGCACTACTTACTATATTTTGATTTGTATTGTACACACAACTCAAAGTTAGATTGATGACCATGGCAATATACATGTATAGGTTTCACTGGGTTCAAATTGTAAATCAACCAAGAAAGAACCGGGTTAGGTACTCTGATTCCTTACAGAGCGATAGCTATGACTTGAAGTCTATCGCAAAATTACTAGATAGGTAATCATGTTTACTCTATAGATAACTCTTCTGTAGGTTATTTAAAGTGTTCGTTGTTCCTAGAATGGCTAAGACTAACTTTTTGGAATCACGTAGTCGTTCAAAGTGTACAAAGCTCGTGGAGGGCCTTCTGGTAAGGATGGGCTGGGGCTAAAGCACAATTTTAAGTTTTCGGTATCTGTTAGTACACAATAATCCTAT
Source organism: Guadua angustifolia (assembly GCA_036346375.1). Taxonomy (NCBI): domain Eukaryota; kingdom Viridiplantae; phylum Streptophyta; class Magnoliopsida; order Poales; family Poaceae; genus Guadua; species Guadua angustifolia. Next base: position 19,658,084 of record CM070518.1, on the reverse strand, counting down.
ATCACACTTCGTAATAATGCCTCTAGAACTAACCAATTCTATATTTGTAGAGCCACCAGCAGAAAAAGGGAAATAACATATGTGGATTTTACATTTGCCAAAATATGCAACTTCTCCTCGGTAAAATCAAGACCAATGAGGTTTGGAAATATGCTACAATTGCGTTGGAACAGACCGATCTAATTGGAATTCGAGTACAACTCTGTTTCTTTTTGCTGTGTGAGGTCATAAATGCAGAAGGCGAGTTCTACTCTGCCTAACTTGAGGAGTTGTATTATTTTTGAATTACTACTTAGGTTAATTTGTTAAACTTGTGCTGTGAATTTATGAATTTATGAATTGTACTTATGCATCCAATTGTTAATATATCTGAGTTGATTTCTGAAATAAATGTGATGTATGTGGTGTAATGTGTAATCTCTGAAATAGATGTGATGTACATGGTGTAATATGTAATCTGAGTTAAATTTTGAAATAGATGCGATAATATGCTTATCATGAAATTTGTAATCTACTTGTTTCAGAGGGTATGACTAGCATTTCCTGAGACTAACCAGTAAACAGAAAAAGTATATCAACACAAAGTAACATTACAGACGATTCTGTAGAAAAAATCGTCTGTAATACGTCTCATATCACAGATAGTTCCTAAGAGGAACTGTATGTGATGCTCAATTATTACAGATTGTTTACACTGAGAACCGTTTGTGATATTTTTTTCACAGATGGTAAACCATCTGTGATGAATTGTCATTATCACTGACACCTAATTACAGACAGTTCACAAAACCGTCTATGATAAGATTTTCTGTATTAGTATCGAAACTAGGCCCTGATATTCAATTGGTGCCTTAACATTGCTAATGTTGCTGACTTTGCTAAGCTAGCCACCTAAAGATATATCATATCCTCAACAAAGAGTTGCACATCTAGTATGTTATGTTGTAATTTCTATTGTGCGATGCAGTAGAAATGTTGTCGAACCCTCCTCCCCGTACCTTTATCTTTACTCATATAAAAATACAAGTTGGTAGTTTTTGTCCACCATTCATCTCCTCCTCTCTAAAAAGAGCAACACGTTGACATATAAACGATAAGACACTCTTCCCATTTCTCGCAAATAAAAAGAAAATTAACCAACACATCAATCTCTTTTGATACTAGGCGATAAGTCACGGTACGTTTTTCACATACTTTTCCGCGGCGTTAGGCGGACCGTGGAATACTACGTTTGGCGAGCAATGCATGGAGCCAAGTACGTGTCTCGCGAATACGGCCCAACGTCGCCGTGTGTACCGAGGGAGGTCTTGCTCTTTCAGTTCGCTCGCGTCGTTGGCAAGGTAGGACGGTTATCCTCGATCGATACAGGGTAAGGCATATCTCTAGTCTAGCTAGCCACCCACCTGGACGGAGGTCAGTGGATGATAAAAACATCAGTGTCTGAACACTACCAGGGAAACGGTATTTAGCCTATCGACCTTTAGTCCCGATTCGCTCCCTCTTACGGTTCTAAAAAATATAGTGAACCCAAGACTCGAACCTGGAACCTCGTGACTCCAGCCTCACCCTTCTAACCAACCCACCCACTATCGCGTACTAATATATATAGAATATGCATCCCATTTGAACTTTCCTCAAACGAAGTCCTCATCGATCGGGTTAAGTAACACTAACCGGTACTAATATACCGCCTTTAGTACGGTTCAGAACACGAACCGCATCGATGTGAGGCATCTGTTACTGAACCGGTCTTAAAAGCCCACGACAGCCTCAGAGCCAATGAACCGTCTTGAATCCTCATCAAGATGGGGTTCAAATCCAACCGGGACTGATGGGCCGGTATGGAAGGCTTGATCTGTAGTAGTGGAATTTTGTTGTGAACGTGTGTAATGCATTCTCGATTTCTAGCAGGTTGGTCAGACTTGGGCAGCGCGTGCATGGATCAGATCAGCTCGGTTTTCTGACGGTGCATGCGGTCTCCGGCCGGCTGATGGAAATGCCCTCGTCCTTGATCGCATGCATGGGTGGCGGAAGCTTTGTCGTTGCACGCTAGCTGGACAAAATCCAACCCAACTGACAAACACACTGACGACACGTATGGCGTGAAGAGGGGGACGTATGGACCATCTACTGAACCATTTTTGTGGGTGCAGTGCAGACCATGCAATCCAACGCCCAATCATTCGTGGCCCCTTGGAGCCGAACAACACCTTGTGTTCCACGGTAACTGAATTATCATCGCAGAAATCATGTGTAAGCATGTAAGTTCCTGGTTTCAGATATTAAGTGTTTTGCAGATTAATAATGCTTGTTTGTTGAGATTAACCATGTTTCAAGGTCTAAAGATGAATTAGTGATTGATGTTGGTATATTAGGAGTTCTTGGTATTTATAAATCTCTAAAAGTTATAATTGATGGCAAAGTACGAAGATTAAGTATCTTATAACTAGAAATGATATGGAGAGTTGAGTTTTGATCATTTTAGCGATATATTTTGTTTTTGTTTTGATCATACTATTAAGGGGGTTAAGACTAGTAGGTTGAGCTTGGTGAAGTTAGGTAGCTAGCTGCAATGCACTAGTCTCTCTAGCTCATATCTAGTTAAATGAAGCAAGAAACAAGTGCCGATGTCAAATTTGGAATGTGTGTAAAATTCAAAACTTGGTCGGAAAAATTAGTTTAAGTCTAATAATCCGGCCAGGTCAGATCAACAATCATCAGATCTATTCCACGAAGAGTATGTCCAAGAATTTTCAATGGGACTCGGATGATCCGAGCGATCTGGAACATGAGCCAGATCAATTTCTCAGAGGGCATGTATTGAAGTTTCAATAGGAATCAAATGATTTGAGTGACCTAGACCATTAGTCGGATCAATTCTGAGTAGATCTTCATATGAGTCGGATGATCCGAGTCGATCAGACTATCGGTCCGATCAATTTGATAGAGAATATGTTATTAAGTTTTTGAACTAGCTCGATGATCCAAGCCAATCGAATGATCCGAGTTGGGTTAGACGACATAACAGCTATATTTTTAATCATTGTAAGCGTTTATGTCAGATAATTTGAGTGGATCAGATGATCCCACTCAAAGAGGTATTTTGAAATATCTTTATCTACCGGCTAGTTTATGAGAAGGGGAGCTATATGTAGACCCTATGAAAGTTCAATTGAGATGGCTTGCGACTCCATTTTTGTATTCATCCTATTGAGGAGCTTGAAGGCACTTTAGAGCATGGATTAAAGATCTTTGGGTGCACGAGAGAGTAAATAAGCCTAGGTTGTGCAACACTTCTAGTTGCTTGACCTTGCAGGGTTCAAGTGAACGTTTTAAGCTTATTACTCTTGAAGGTCAGTAACTCCTAGATAGCACTTTTGGCTCGATGACCTTTCTCGAAGGCGTTTGTGAAAGACACCACAAGACTTGTGAATGCTTGAAATTTACCTAACCAAGGTGAAGGAGGACTACCACGAGTAGATTGCTTGATTACTTGTGCGGTTTAAACCGGAACTAAACTCTTGCGAGAGTGCTCCAACGAAGAATATGGAAGATCGCCGAATCATTGAGTGCTTGGTAAAAAGTCGGTTGTGTTCTTTGTCTCTTTTACATTTTCTCATTTACTTTGTTGTATTTTAATTGTTAATTGTTAGATCACTTGAATTGTATATGGTTGAAACTAGATTGCAACCTTTCTTGCATGGAATCCCAACTCACCAGCCCGCTTAAACATCCGATCCCCTTCGTCATGTCATTCAGAAACTTCAATTTGTGCAAGAAGGCACAGCCTTAATATGTGCAAACCCGGCACACAGCGACGTACCCAAATCTGTATGTATGGAATTGATATACTTCCAAGCAAATATTTCTGTACATACAAGACATATTTATTAGCTTTAGCTACAAGGACCATTCTGAACAACCAGCAATACTGATTTTAATGTTTAACCACCACAAATGAACTCCCATGCTTCCTGCCTGTTTCAACTGATGTTATATACATGGGTCCAAAAAATGCATCACCTATCACAGGAATGCCAAACCAAATGAGTTTTTTTTTAATCACACGACTTCAGTGAACATCTTCTCCCAACAGGTCTTCTAACTCCTAACCCCGCAATATAATACAGATCAGTGCAAACCTCTAATTATAGAAATGATGCCACTTCTCTTGACTTTACGATGCTCTTCATGGACCTTTCTTTTGCCTCTTCTCTTCTAGTTGTGACGCCTCATTCAACATGTCCGTAGCGTCACTCTGCATGTTTAGCTTTGATAGGGCAACCGCCTGCATGTAGAAAGCTGTGGGCCATTCGGTGTAGACACACTGTGCTTGCATTGCATCCCGGAGGGCAGCATCCGCTTGGTCACACATAAGATGGCACAAGCTCCGTCTGGCATAAACCGTTGGTGACACCATTGTCCCGACATCAACAAACTGTGAAACAATTACGGGCAAAGGATAGATCAGCTACGTTAAGGTGTTCTTTTAAGAACAGACAACAAGTCCAGATATAAAATGTAAAGGAACCTACCTGAGTGTAACAATCTATGGCTGTCTTAAAATCTTTGTCTCGAAATGCAAAGTCACCCCGTTTCCTTGCTTCCAACATATCCCTCATCTGTTGAGTCCATTCTTGGAAAGATAGCTGCAGCATGGAGACTGATGAAGACACAGACCCACAAAAAGGAAAGGGTAGAACCAGAATGCCGTTGTCTTTAATTACCTCGTTACTCCCTTCGTCATCTCTATAATGCGTCGAGACTAGAATCTGATGGATGGCAGTTAGGTCCATCCTGGAACAGGCTTCTCCCATGGGAGAAAGAGGGTGCTGTGGAGTAGGACTAGGAGGTGCCTTTGATTCTTCTTCAGGCTTTGGAACTCCAAGCATCACATAGGATGGCACCTGTTTTGTATTTTGCAATGGAAACAGTAGCAAACATCAGGTATATATATGTATATTTCTTAGTGCCACACATATATCAAAATTATGGTATTCCTAACAACACTAACAAGAAAGCAAATAATTACAAAAATCGATCTTAACATTTTGCCAGCATAACATATTGAACACAACTAGGCAATATATATTTTGTGCCACACATCTATCAAAATTATGGTATCTCTAACAACAATAATAAGCAAGCAAATAGTTACAAAAATTGATCTTAGCATTTTGCAAACATAACATATTGAACACAACTCCGGCAATGGAATCTCCCTGTGTAGCAGTGCAGAAGAACATGTGTCATATACTCTCTGCCAAAGTGGCCATATGTTGAGGACATTGTCTGTCCAGTAATACTATCATTTCATTAAGTCACCACCAATAAATGATGATCACTATGAAGTTGCTACATTGAAGGACTAGGGACACAGTTACTTCACATGTAGAAACTGCGAAAGTTAGGAATACATAGACAGTTACTTCACATAGGAAAATATTTTAGAAGAACATATAAGAGTAACTCTCAAGTGAAAAACTCAAATGTCAAGAAACACCATGCTAACGTGGAAGAGCCATGAGGGAAAAGGGAAAATACACTGTCATGTTGCTCCAGTCCTAGAACACTAGAACATCTTCATTTCTCAAACACTCAAAAAAATATATGCAATAGAAGAATTGCAATAGAAGAATTAATATGGTTACCTCTGATTTTGTTTGCAAAGGCTGAAGAATGGAAACCAGCTTTTTTATATCAGGTCGGTCTCTTGGTTCATACTGTAAACACTGAGAAGCAAGATCCACCAAAGCAGTAGCCTCCTCTGTTGAGTAGTTCCCCTCCAAATGGGAATCCATTAATGCTTGGATGTTTCTGCTTCTTATCATATCAAGTGCCTGCATGCAATAAATTCATATACCCATTATTACCAGTGTGCATACTAATGTATGTAAGTTAGCTAACTAGTCGTAGGCTTCGGTAAAGAATTGTACTGGGCTACTGGCTGTGGTTTCCACAAGTAAAGAATTGCGGTGGATGCACAGGAATTCCAACAATGCTCAACTTGAACATGCTAAAAATGTATTTAGAGAGTCAATTTGAGAAAGGTTTTCACTATAATTGAAATTGCAAGCATGGGAGTTCTGCTGATATGTGTGCTGAGAAAAACTGAACAGATATCTGTACAGAGAACGGTATCAAGCCTCTTTGGCTTTATATTTCTGTATTTGATGCAACAAACCTTATATCTGAGTCTGATAGAAGCTAAGAAAGCATGCTTTAACAAGAAACTTACATGTGAAGGAGGTATGCGCTTTCCACTGAGAAGGTCGAGGAGTACAGTGCCAAAACTGAAGATGACACTTTCTGGTGTGACCCTGCCTGGAAGAACAAAATACCTTAATTAAATATTCATCATATTCCTATTTTATTACGGTCACTACTTAAATAATGCCCAAACAAATTATAACTCACAAACCAAAACATCCCATCAGTGCCTTAGCAAGGCACTATATTATCTGATTCCATTTAGAGAAATCTAGTTGTTTTAACAGAAATATATTAAAGCTTCATCCCCTGGCATTTCTACTATTGTGCGCAAAGGGGGAACAAACGATTTTTCCCCAGATAAGTGAAAGCAGGTATTTCTAGAAAACGGTTTAAAACAAATTGTGTGCCATGACAGAATTACTAAACTACTACGAGATGAAACATTTCATTATTAAGCATGAAAGTGAAAAACTAAATACCATTTCTCAGATATTCTGGTGGTGTATATGCTAGATTGGTGCTATAACTTTTCCCATCCCTGCTGTTTTTCATCAAACCAAAGCATGAGAGACAAGGATCACCATTCTGCAATCAGAAAGCTAATTAGAAATTTTGCTTATAAACAAGGTAATTGGCATAAAATTACATGTTCAACTGTTGGATGCAATCAACATCATCTCACAAAGCCTACCTGATGAAGTATTTAACACCCCAAAAAAAAAAGAATAAATTACATCTTCCAAATTCCAATATAAGTTCAGCTACAGAATTCGCCTATAGGTAGGAATTGAATTTTCTTTTGGTGTTTATATGCCTTTTACACAGTACAGCAGAGAAGACAGCTGACAAATTTCCATTTCTTGTCCATCCTTCCCACATTTGAGGAAAAGGCCAAACCCCTCAACCTTAACTTCGTTGGCTTTACTAACAGACAGAAATACAACCTCACAACCCCAGTAAACATCCACTTTGAGACTGCAATTAAATAGGGCCTGCTCCATGGTATTGCCAAACGCAGAATATCACTTGTGAAATTTTCATCAGTAAAATTTTCGTGGTCATCAACATGAGACAATAATCACTGGTTTGATGTACTACTTCTGGTACCACATATTCAAGCAAACTTGACAGGATGACCATTTACCTCATCAAAGAGGACCCTGTATGCATTTAGGTCATGATATAAAGACCGTTCCTCATTGCTACAATATTCCAATGCTTCAGCAATATAGCACGCAACCCTCAGACGCATAGCCCATTCAATAGTTTGGTTTTCCCCTGCACAAAGGCAAAAGCATGGTGAAGACTAATATTAACTTGGTTGTTGTTTCCAAGACCTTGTTCGCACCCATTAGGCACAGATGATAAATGCAATCATCAGTCAATACTTAAGATTGAGAAAACAAGCAATCACATGCAGTAAGGCGGGCAATATACAAAAAATTCCGTCACCAACAAAATTCAAACTTTCACCCTTGTATACGAGCTGATCATCAAAGTCACAAGGGAGCTTAGGAGATGGGCACCTAGGGAAAGTCCATTTGTCAAGTATCAACTATACAGCTTAAGTTAGACAGACATCAAAATGGTGCAAACAACTGCCTTGAGTAGACAAATTCACACGTCCTCACCACAGACCACAGTTAAGCAACCTCCACTTAACCAAAAAGTTCCAAACTATCGCAGAATCATCAAATGGCACGGGTACTGGAGTGTCAGATAAAATTGCAAAGGACTAGAGGGAGGGGCTCACAGTGGAACAGATGCTTGGCGAGGGTGTCGTTGGGCATGAACTCCGCGACGAGCAGCCGCTCATCGCCGTCGCAGCAGTAGCCGATAAGGTTAGCTAAACTCCGGTGTCGCAGGCTCCCCACCCCCCTCGCTTCCTCCTGCAACCAAACCAACAACAACTCGTCAAAATCCACGCTTCCCAAAAATCCCAATTTCGCCATACAGGAAGAACACGAAGAAGTCGCAAGCGCTTCGCCTGCCTACCGCGAACTGCTTGGGGTCGGGCCAGGCCAGCTTGGCGAACTTCTTCACGGCGATGGCGCGCCGGGCGCCGGCGGCGCCCTGCAGCCGGCCCCTGTAGACGACGTTGGCCGCCTTCTCGCCGCTCTCTGAGACGATGTTCTCCGCCGCGAAGCCGCCCGTGGCCGCGCGGAGCTCCGCCAGCGAGAACTCCGCGAACGCCGGGACCTTCCCGCCGCCGGCGCGCCCCGGCGGCGCGGCCTGGTGCGCGTTCAGGGAGGACGAGCGGTGCGGCGGCGGCCGGGCACGGGCCACCTTCTCCGCCTGGGCCCCCGCCCGCAGCGAGGAGCCGCAGCAGCCCATAATCAAGTGTGAAAATGGAAAGTGTTCGTCGGCCTTGCCTTCGCTCGCTGGACAGGACAGGGTGCGTCTGCGCTCGCGCTCGTGCGCGTGGGCGTTTCTTGTGCGAGGAGACGGTTTTTGGAACTTGCTCCGGATTCTCTGCGTTTGGTTCGGGGCTTTTGATTTTTCTTCCGTGCGCTTTGGGTTATACCGCTACTCTGCCTCTGCTGCGCTGCATTGAAACGGTCTTGTTCGTGTGTACTTCTAAGCTATAAAAAAGTTGAGAGATATTTATGTGCCGACACTATTTAAAAGCTACATAAATATTAAATCATAAATAAATAGTAGAGAATGATTTTTTTATCTTTCTGTTTGCTTTAAAATTTAAGTAACTTATATTAAAAGAACGATACATAAAAACACTGCTCTAAAACACTACGGCCCAGTTTGATAGAACTCTGGCTCTCAGATTCTTGCTCGGATGAGCCGAAGCTCTATCGAATAGCCTCGCTCCCAAGTCACTAGAATCGAAATCACCATAGAGTGATTCTCGATTTTGCAGGTAGCGCGAGAAGCGACTGGGACCCTGCTCCCCATGAGAATCCCACGCTCCCCATCGCTCATCCCCATCTTGCTCATCCCCACCGCGTCGACCCCGCTCGCCATACCCGCCGTCTCAACCATGCTCCCCATCCTAGCCCAGGCGAGACCCCGCTCCCCGTCCCTATCACCTCAACCCCGCTCGCTGTCCCCATCGCCTCGATCCCACGTTGTCGTCGCTAGTCGCCCCGACCCTGTATGGAGCCGAACGGCCGCCTCATCCCCGCATCGTTGTCACCAGTCACCGAGCGCTTGGAGCACCGCCTCGACCCCTCCTGGAGCGTCGCCGTCCCCACCTCTAGTGCCATTGCGTCAAGAATCTAGTAGCCGAACACTTCCTCTAACTGCTTCTGATTCTTCAGAAGATCAATAGAAACCGAAGCACTACCAAACGGGGCCTACTTATACTTACTTTATGAATTCGCTTCTATGGTTCTATAGTAATGTTGTCTAATAGATTAGTAATATAAAAATACCTAACGAACTGTGCTTGTTCTGAGTCAGACTTGTTCTTCGAACTTTTACTCAGACTGTTTTCATTTGTTTTGCTTTTGTATTTGAAGAATGAATTAAGGAACAAGTTTAGACATATTCAAAGTCAACGCAAGCAACATGAACCGGGAGCCACGCAAACGCTTCATGCCCAATTGATGTGAGAGGTAGGTATGTTGCCCGGTTACCATGTGGGTCGCGCGTCTGTGTGCAATCAAGAAACTGAAGTGCAAAAACAGAAGTTTTTCAATGATTTTTCTATAATTGTCAAAGATTTGGATCTACAGTATATAGATCGGAATCAAGTGATACTAACGGTCTTCAATTCAATCCGTATAATTCTCTTAGTATATAAATATAGAATCCCTTATTATATGTTACAAATTAATACTACGAGCTCGTAACAGTCCCGATGACATCAATGAACTGTTTTTTCTAGATCCGCTCTTGGTAATCGATGGCCCTTGACCTGTACTACCTCGTACATTGCGGGAGTCTAATGATTAGATCTTACATGAGATAAGTAGTGGTTTAAGGCCATGTTTGGATGAACTAGAGCTAATTGTTAGCTGGTTGGCTAGAGCTAATTGTTAGCCAGCTAATAATTAGTCTATTTAAAATTAGCTCAGGGTTGTTTGGATATATGGCTAATGGTTAGGCTAATTTCTTAGAAAAGTCATGTCTGCCCTTCATAATGGCGAGTGTATTTCAGACTTTTCCCAACGTGTTACATGCTTTTAGTCCAAATTAGCCTCCACCCACCAACTAATGGACTAATTGTTAGTTGAGGGGTTGGCTAAAAATTAGCCCACCTATTAGTCTTCCTATTTGGATTGATTAGGACTAATTTTTAGCCAGCTAACAATTAGTCCAAAGATCCAAACATGGCCTAAGGGTATAGTACTTTGTCTTAAGATTAATGAGTTAATTCTGGTATTGCCCTCTTTGGACGCACGTGACTTTTTTTAAAGAAAATTCATAATGCTTTATATCAGTAGCCTATAAATCAGATTTAACCGTTGATTTGTTACATGTGTTATTACTTATCATTCCTCTGTTATAGAAGTAAGTATAGATAAATATTAACTAATCTGATCTATTAGATTGAAAAAAATAAACGATTCATATCAAATCTAATGTACCGTAGGGAGCTTTTTCTTTATTTTCTTTTCTGAGCCGCTTCTTCTACGGTGCGATAGCCGTTTTGCACGGCACAACTTGGGTGGAATCGACACCTCCATTAATCCATTTCCAGGATTTCAGTTAACCCAGCGACAAGAACACGAATTAAACAACTCGCTATTTGCTGCGCCGCCGCATTTGTTCACCATGAAATCCTAACGGAGAGCAAGCTGCGTTTTAAGTTGACGTGTCACGTGTGCGTTGGGGACAGGGAGTACCCCGGCGATGGTGACGAGTGAACGACGACACCGACGTGTGCGTACTCCGCTGCCAAGAAACGGATTTGCCTCGGCGCAAGGCCGCTGCCGCCGAAGACAAAACGGTAAATGGCACTGCCGTGTCGCTGGGTGCGTGTGCTTAGCCGCGTCTCTCGTGAGCCGTGACAGCACGTACGTACCGTACCGTACCGCACCGCCCCGCCCGGCACATGTACCGGTACCGGCCTACTGGCAGTGGGTCCCACTGAACGCTTAGGCCCACATGCCAGCGAAAGGATTCCCCCCAAGCAAGCTAACCGTAGGGCAATGATCGATTGATCTCACCGTGCGGGTGATGCGCACACATACAGGTTGTGAACTGTAAACTGAAGAGGCTTGTCGTATTCGTAGTCGCGTACATGGGCCCTGTGTGTGGGCCTACCGTGATGCGTAGAGGTGGGAGTTGGGCTAGATTTTTTTCTGGTCCATGGCACGCTATAACATATACGTAGATCGAGTCGATACGGCATAAATGATAAGGTTATACTGGGACTTACGATCGTACATGATGGACAACACGGTGCCCTACATGAATTTTGATTGGTTGGCACGGCACAAAACATATACGATAAACCCAAAACAGGCACACCGCAACATGCTGTCCTCCATACAGAGAAAGAGGTGATAGCAGGGATGCTGAAAGGTGGAGGATGGAATCTGGAGAATATATGCTCACCAACATGGAGGGTTCTCACCGAACCAACGCTCTGCTGTGTCGCTCGCTAAGCATGCTCGCGACACGTGCACGGCCATCTTCCCACTTGGTGTTGTTCATAAAGAGAAAATCCCAAAAAAATATGCATTTTCAGCACTACCGGTATGTAAGGTGTGGTAGTGTTGGTCCCCAAAATAACTGTCGGAACAGTGCATTAAATGCGAAGTTACTAGCTGTTGCTATAGTAACCCAAGCACTACCGACGTGTAAAAAGCGGTAGTACTGACATTTGATCAAAATTGTACTAAAAAATACCCTCTTTGTGAAATAGGTATCGGCACAGTAAATCCAGTTTTACTGGATAGCGGTAGTACCAAATTAACAATGACGATAGTGCCAACTTTTAAATCTCAGAGGAATTACATAGTGAAGCCATTTTCTGTAAAATAGGTATTGGCCTAAAGCTTTGGTACCACTGAACCCTAGTAGTGTCTGACTCTATAATGTCGGTAGTGCTGATATGATAAAAATACTCAAAAGGTGCATTTATGGAAAATGACTAGCGCTAACGCAACCTCGGTACTATCTAACTTGCGATAGTGCTGCCCATAATATTGTGGTATTGCTGCCCAAGAGAGTCAGAACATGCACATGAATTTTGCACTCTCTGAAATAAAACCACCGCCTACTATAAGTCGGTACATACAATAGCAGTAGTGCTGGCATTATTGAACATGCCATGAATTTTGTATAGATGTGTTTCTATATGCAAACACTTGTCTATATGAACGAGAATTTGAGTCATGTGACCTTTAAGCACACTCAAGCTATTAGTATCAATCCTCCTTGATAGTACGGCACATATTCAAGCAACCCGATCTTTTTTCCAAAATCCGATATGATAAAAGATAAAAAAAGGTCCTTATATTTTTATACCTTTGTGTTGAGCTTGATTTGTCCGATCTTTAGCTTTTGATCTCCATGAACTCCATAAGATGACAAGAGCCAATCTTTTCTCATACACTTAAAGCAACATGATAGTCCTTTAATCTTAATTATTATTAATTATCAAAAACTCAAATAAAATTGGGACCTAAATGTTTCACCTCTAAGATGAAATTGCAAATCAAGCTTGTTCTCAACCACGGAAGTACTCGTAGATGACACGTATCACCTATCATGTTTACTGGTGTTACAGGTTGCCAGCACTACAGATATCCTTGCCAAGCTATACTGTCGAGCACGAGCAATACAGTAGGTCTTGCTGAGCCCCACGTACTCGGTAGGTCGGCTTCCACAGTGGTCCCACCCTACCTGCTGCGACGGACGTTGCTGCCTTGGTCCTGGTTACCTGCCAAACTAGGGTAGCACGACATATGACATGTGTTGTCTGTCATTGTTTTCACAGTTGGGAACAGAGCTGTTTTTATAATTTCATTCAAACTAAAGCTAAATTAATAAGAAAAAAATATGCGGCGGTGGCATTCAGGGGGATTAAGAACAGAGTACCGGAGAACGTCGAGACTCTGCGCCTGAGAAGAACCGGAGGCCGCGGCTGATCGTGGCGGTCGTGCCGAGGTGGAAGACGGGAAGCCCTGTCTGGCCTTGTTGTACTACGTGTTGCTCGGTGGTGACTTCTGATATTCTTAGATTCGACGTGCCATATAGTGAGTGCAGTGAGATTTTTTAGAAGAGCAAAGATATCCATGGGATTTAAGGATTGGTACACACTCCTTAAAAAAACCAAGCATATTTTTCTCCTATCAGCTCAGTAACCTCTACTTGCATTTTAATCCTAAAAAACCACCGCATCATGAGCGCATTTCATCTAGAAGACTGCATTTTAATCCTCTTGATAGTTGATACGTGGTGTAAAAAAAGAGGACTGTCAACTCGCATCTCAATTCCATGTCCTGAAAGTTGCACAAGTTTAATGAAGCCAACATTATCTTGCTCCCAAAAACAGAGCACGCAAGTAGACTGGAATGTTTCAGGCCCATCAGCCTTATGAATAGCTTCATGAAGATCATCATCAAAATAATGGCAAACAGACTGGCGCCCAAACTAGATAAATTGATTTCAATCTCACAGAATGCATTTATAAAAAAGAGATGCATCCACGATAATTTTTTATACGTTCAAAGGGTGATCGGAAAACTGCACAAAGAAAAAAGGCAGGCTCTCTTCATCAAACTAGACATTTCAAAAGCCTTCGATTCACTGAATTGGTCTTACCTTCTTGAGGTCCTCCAGGCTTTAGGTTTTGGATGGAAATGGCGGGAATGGGTGGCCGCAATCCTCAGGACATCATCTTCACACATTCTAATCAACGGACAGCCAACGGAGGCTATAAGGCATGCGCGAGGGGTTCGACAGGGAGATCCCTTATCTCCATTACTATTCATCCTGGCAATCGACCCCCTCCAAAATCTGCTCGAACTGGCCGCGAACAGAGGTATTTTCAAACCGGTGCTTCCAACAACCGCAAGACTTCGCTGCTCATTGTACGCAGATGACGCCGGAATATTTTTAAATGCAAATACAGAAGAGTTGTTAGCCCTTAGTCGAATTCTGGAAATTTTTGGACGATGCTCGGGTATGAAAATAAATATCTCCAAAACCGAAATTTACCCGATCAGATGCCAGGATGACCTAGTGCGAGATTTGTTGAATGTCTTCCCTGGAAAACTTTCTACCTTCCCTGGAAAATATCTCGGGCTTCCCCTTCACACCAGACGACTAAGAAGAATTGAAATCCAACCGCTGATCGACAAAGTGAACAACAGGCTAGCTGGATGGAAAGGTAAATTACTCTCCAAAGCCGGAAGGGAGACACTTGTCAAGTCTGTGCTTACCTCACAGCCAATATATCATATGAATGTTTTCCCACCACAAAAATGGCTGCTTCGGTGCATTGATAAACTGAGAAGAAGCTTCCTTTGGAGTGGGAAAGAACCGGAAAACTGTAGCGGAGGGCATTGTCTGATCAAGTGGCCGGTGACCTGTTTACCAAAAAACAAAGGGGGACTAGGTATCAAGGATCTGGAACGTTTCGCCAGGGCTCTTAGGCTTCGATGGCTATGGTACAAATGGAAAAACAACGAAAGGGCGTGGGCAGATCGGAGTTACCATGCGATAAACAGGCGTATCCTCTTTAATGCCTCAACGGTTGTCACAGAGGAAAGCGGAAATTTGGCCGACTTCGCGATCAAGTGGGTGCAAGGTAAAGCTCCAAAAACATTGCGCCGAATCTCTTCCAAGTAGCAAGAAGAAAGAATGTATCTGCATACAAGGCCTTGGAAAATAACTTCGATCCGCCGCTCTCGGTCTCCTCTCAAAAGGAGATACAAGAGTTTGTTCATCTCCATGAGGCAATTAGCGAATCAACAGAGAGGAAGAGAGAGACGACCAAATAATATGGCGTTGGACATCGATGGATAATACTCGATGAGGAGCGCCTACCTAGTGCAATTCGACATTTATTTCTTGTAAAATGAAAATTTCACCAATATGGAAGGCCAAAGCTCAACCCAAATGCCGTTTTTTGCATGGACCTTGCTCCACAACAAAATTTTAACGGTGATAACATGCTCAAAAGGGATGGCCATGTAACACGACCTGCAGTCTTTGCAATGCGTCACCAGAAATAGCATCCCATCTTTGCAAAGATTGCTACTTCACTAGACAGGTATGGGATCGTCTCCTGCAATGGGGTAAGATGGACCAATGGCAGACGCTGAGTTATAATGGCTCAGTATACAAGTGGTGGCGAAGGTTGAGAACCAACTGTGACAGAGACAAACGACGCGACCTGGATGGGCTACTCATTTATTTCTGGTGGCATCTTTGGCTTGAGCGAAACCAACGTATTTTTCAAGGGTTGGCCAGGACACCTACAGAAGTGGCTACGTCGATCAAGGATGCGGTGCTCAGTCATCATTTTGTTTGGTCTATACAAACTTCCGGGAACATGTGTTGAAGCACAAACGATCGATATAACAATTAGTCCAGTTCAAGGGAATCAAGCACATGAGGAGATCTGGATTTAGCGGCGAAAGGACTCTGTTCATATCCTAGCGAAATGATATTGATGGTGTGAGTGGTGTAATGGTTGGGTGAGTGGTGTAATGGTTGAGTGAGTGACGAGAGTGTGAGTGGTGTAATGGTTTCATGTAATTGCTCATTGTAAGGTTTTTTTGGGCCCGATTTTTTCCTGATAAAAACTGGACCGCCCCTCTTTTTCTTCTTAATATAACATGCGGCATCTCTCATACTGCTCTTTCGAAAAAAAAAAATTCCATGTCCTGAATGGTAGTAGCGCGATCAACTTAAAACAATCGAGTTTCCTTGAGGAGAGGTGTGCGTGCAAAGAGATACTATATATTCAGAAGCTTGCAGCCAGATGATGTGGCAACTACATTGTACGCTGTGGAGTTGGCACGTGGCTTTGGTTTTTCCGTGTTTTACAGCAGGGCTGCCATCATTTAACCAATGCCGTATGCACCAAATTAACCAAATGACGAGATCGTGTAATGCGTGCTTCCTAGTTTTGTCGTGTAATTTTCGTTCTCGGTTTTGTCATCTCGTGTAGTTTCTCTACAGTGTCAATGTGTCATGCTATGGATGCCAACCATGAGATTGCATGACCAAGTACAGCTCATAAGACGTAGATAATTTGTTGATAACTCCTAAGGATGGTAAAAACTCTATTAATTTGTGCTTAATTTCTCCGTAACTCTTTGGTTCGCTAGGCACTTGTAGAAATCTATATACTAGTTCATGGGTTGATCTAACCTCATACTTGCAATTTTCATCAAATAAATAACAGCCAAAGGGCAATCGATCAAGTAGCTGCACCATACGTGCCGTGCTTTTCTTTCACACAGTATGCATCCGTCTATGTTCAAAAACGCATGACAATTCACAGAAATTACCTTAACATGACGTCTCTCTATATACACACATACATGTTTTCTCAGACCATGTACATGTTTTCTCAGACCATGTAGACAATTCAGAGAAGCTAGCATAAGATGCGCTATCAATTAGTTTTACTATATATACATATATACATACTTCTTTCCTGAGTCGATGTCAATAATTCCATATTTCCATACGCTATCCCTTAATTTACTTTGACCTAGCAATCAGGTGATCAGGCGAGACATTAGAGAGAACCAAAACCAAGCTCGTGTTCGGCGCCAGTGGAATCTATTTAACTTCAAAATGTTCCCTTGTGTTCAAGGAGCTCTTCCAAGACATTGCAAAAGCCAACTCGTTTTCATTTTGTATGAATTTTGCATGCACACCGTACGCATGGCATGGCTACTTCGGCTGTAGCTCAAAATTACAGGTTCACAGAATTTGAATCTGAATCGGAGAAACGAAGCTTTGTTTTGTTTTCTCTTTTGATGCAACCTTAAGAACTATGTGATCGTTGTCTGTTCCCAGGGGATAGAGTGCCACAGCTATCTGATGCTTCAACACCGTCCATGTGTATACTCATACATACTCCTGTCATAGAACATATTTTCTCTTGGCACATATATAGACCAAGGATATATTAAAATGACTAGACTATCAATAATTATTATATTTAAGCACTATATTCAATATATGAACGAGAATCTTAAGTAAATCTATATATTTATTAAGGGTATAAAGTGAATATCACACTAATTTGCATTAGAACATAACATGCGTTATGTATTTATAGACAAAACCATTTAAAAATTACACCATATAAACTTAGACGAAGGGAGCACTACTAAATTGGGCCTGGGAGTTGCATTGTGAAGGGGCAAGTAAATGTCACGTCTTTCACGCATCAAAACGCCGTGAAAAAACTGGAGAAAAATAGACGAGACGAGTGACATGGTGGCTCAAAACTGTGCATAATTTAAGATTCGATTGATACCAGAAGCCGGAGATCGTGAATGAAGTGAGAATAGTGCGAGAATCCCCCGGACGCAAGTCATGTAACCACGGCGAACGTCCGTGGCCGTCTGATCGCCATCCGACGGATCGGAGCGCTCTGCACTCCGCATCTCGTGGGCCTCGCATGGGCCGAGCCCTCCGAGTCTCCGGGCCGAGCAATTCATCAGAGCGCTGATCACACCGCGCCACGTGGGCCGCGCGTGGGTGCAGAGCACTGGGATATGGCATGGCGGCAGCGGCCGGCGATGTTGAAGACCGGGATGAGGAGGCCGGCGTTGGTGAAGGCGATGATGCCGGCGGCGAAGAGGAGTCCGCGACAGCGTCGAAGGAGGAGGCCGCGATGAAGCAGAACAGATCGCAGCTGCCGCGCGAGGTCGAGGCAGAGGACGGCGTGGAAGAACTGTGGCCGCGGAGCTGCTTCAGAACTGCGTGCTGCGTGAAATCAGAGAAGCACTTGCTTAGGCCTTGTGCGGGGACTTAAAAGTCAGTTTCAGTTTCTAAAAAGCCAAAAAATTTATTTAAACAGTTCAACTTTTAAACAGTTTTTGCTATAAGCTAAAAGTCATATATAGCTAATAAAAGTTAAAAGTTAAATTGAGCCTACTTTTACAGTTTATTGCTAAAAGAAATTAGCTATTTATTAAATGGTTTCTTAAAAAAAAAAGATTACATCCGTTTTTCAACTTAAAAAACTAAAAAAACAGTTTTTCAAAAAAAAATTATAACTCCCCGAAACAGAGCCACTGCCATGCCTTCTTCCTTTCATCTTAATTCCTAGTTCGTTAAACGAACTGAATAGGCATGCATGCATACCGAGATCGACATGCACTCTTGAGGACATTACGTACGACACTGAGAAATCTATCCATCTCCCCTGTTGCAGTCGTAAGTAAAATCAGTAACCGGAGAGCGACGGTGACAAGGAACGCAAAACCGGAAGATTCCCTCATGCTAATTAACGATGGCGATTAATTAGCACAGGTAGGGTATCTTTCGACGGGAGCATGGGGGAAAGGGCGAAAGGCAAGGCGCCCCCGTCCGCGCATCGGCCGCGACAGCTACACGTGGCGCTCGGATCCATCCAACACGGGCATCGTGCTCGGCGTCCCAGCAGCCACGACATTGTCGTGGCGTGGCCCATCTCCGTCCGTCCGTCCGTCCGTCCGTTTCTAACGTTAATCACATGCCAAATACTCAGTGGCTTCCACGGATGCCGTGGCGGTGACGTACATAGTGTGCTTCGGACGCGAGAGAGAGAGTTTATAGTGTAGTATAAGTGGAAATTTCTAGCAATTGATTCTACTAATTTATTATAAAACTAAATATAAATAAATAATAGCTAATCGGGTTAATTAGATAGAAAAGAATAAGTATTCTTTATCTCTACTATATAAAGTGAGAGTTTCTTCCCACGTCACTTCATCAAAATTACTCACATTTGTCACTGTTCTTTAGTTACCCACCTTTGCCTGCGTCACTTCATCAAAATTACCCATCTTTGCCATTGCTCTTTAATTACCCACCTTTGCCTGCGCCATTTCATCAAAATTACCCACCTTTGCCACTGTTAGTGCTCTTTGCAAATAAACTTTTTATCATAAATTGAGTTTTCGTTACAACATACGGGCACATGGCTAGTCTATACTAAATTTAGAGTATTATAAAAAAAAGCTGTGCGAAAAAGCTAAAAAGGATATAGAGCGAATCGTTCTTTTGGGCCTATCCAGTTCCCATGAGGGCCCAAAGTGAGAATTATTTGATTCACAAGTGGTTCTCCTTTTCGCCTCTTTTCCATTTTGTCACTCTTTTTTTGTCTGTCCCCTTTTTATATATCTCCCCCCTCTGTCCACATCATTTTGCTTGGCCCCTCTCAAGAAGAAGTTTAAGAATGAAAAAGAAATCGTCCGTGATGTGCATGCAAGTGAACGTGCGTTCTTCTTCATGCGCATCCTAATCAACGCTTTCACCTCACTGCAAATGCTATATACCCGCACGAGCGGGCACGCGAATCCGCTAACCTGTACTTTCTGATGGAGTATAATCTCCTGACTTGTTCCATGCACGCGGCGTTAGATCGCATCCACATGGGCGAGCGGCGTCAGATCGCATCCAAGGCCAAATCATGCAGCGATGGTCTACTGTGCTCCACCATCCAACCACCGCTAAACTATGCAGTGCGTTAGATTAGATTCAGTTAATTAGGACTCGCTCTGTGAGTCGCGTTTTGGATTCAGATTTTCAGAGGCTACCAGAACAACGGGGGTCCATCGGTCTATGCAATCCATGCGTCCAAAGCTGACCAAGATCGCAACATTCTAGCCAGCTATATCGACCTCCTCCAATTATTATGGACCACTTTTATTTCATTCATGTGAGCATGCATAGTCATAGTTGTTTAAAATGATATTATTTTAAATAAAATTACGAAAAAAAACTAAAAAAATAATGAATTGGTGATAGAAACTTTTCATCTGTCTATCTCCAATTATTTGACGACAGAAATCTGTCACGGCAGAGTTTTATTTAATCAAAATAATTGATCGCTAATTCATTTGGACGACAAATTGACGACATATCTTTTGTCGCTGGGTCATTTGATGATAGTGTTATATCGTCAAATGATTTGGTAACAGTAATATATTTATGTAACTAGTTCAATGCCCGTGCGTTGCTACGAAAAATAAATTTGATAGCAAAACATAAAGCTCAAACAACAAAAGAAAATTATGCTACAAGATCAAACATCTATTTCTCCCGATTACACAAGTTTTTATGGTTTCTCCTCTGACATGAATTTAGGCATTCATGATATTAAAACAAATTTAGAAATGATATTCTTGGTACACGTCCCAAAAGATCTAAAAATAAATGGTTCGAACGATTAATGGAAAGCCATCAAGCGATTGCACCAAAGATCATTCGCTTTCAAAATATATTACATCCCAAAACGCGAGACAGAACTACTCTAAACGAAGACAAAATGACGAGCAGAAGGATCGAACCCCTTGGATTGACGACACAAGTGTATCGATCGAATTCTCGGCTCAATTTGCAATAAAAAGTTTATTCGCAAAGAGCACTAACACCGGCAAAGGTGGGTAATTAAAGAGTAGTGGCAAAGGTGGGTAATTTTAATGAAATGACGCAGGCAAAAGTGGATAATTAAAGAGCAGTGGCAAATATGGATAATTTTGATGAAGTGACACGTGAAGAAACTCTCATTTTATATAGTAGAGATTTACTTACCTCCTGAACATTCTGGGGAGCTCTGTAGAGTACATTGTTGTAGAGTTTCTTTCTATGAGTGCTCGGTAAATTTTTGGCATGTGCTGTATGCATGTGTGTGAACACCAGCACAGTCATCGATCTGGAAAATATGATTTTTCAGTTCCCAATGTCCTCACATGGTCACTTCGAGTTAAATTACAAAATTCCTGATCCTGCAAAGTCAATGATTTGCTTCACTCTATGCTGTGGTAATTAGAGCTCATGCTCCAATGAGTTGCAAAAAGGAATTGATTTGAGCAAGAGATTTTTCGTTAGTGCAATAAGCGTGTGTAACCTCAAAGCATCAAGGAGAAATCTCGAAACTTTTCACGGCAGCTGTGAAGTATACAAACATGACAGCACCAGCATAAAGGACAGTAAGGAAACGAACACAAAGTGAGATGACCACTTAGCAAATAGCAAGTGATTTCAGGCGTCTTTAGGCTACAACAAGCAACGTTCATAATAATAAATGGTTCTGAACGGAATGACATCGAGACGAACAAGAATAACAGCCTACAAAATATCAAGTATAGCTTCCAACATCTCCCGGTAGCAAATTTTGGTATGGCTTCGTCAGTACGAGATAATACAAAGGCTGCATCACTTCTTACTTGTACAGCTGCTTCAATCTTCTCGCAGCTTCAATGATGTTCTCTCGGTGGCCGAACGCGCTGACCCTCACAAAGCCTTCACCGCCAGGCCCGAATCCACTGCCAGGGGTAGTAACCACATGTGCCTTCTCAAGGATCTCGGCAAAGACATCCCAAGATTTACGACCAGGGAAGTGCACCCGCACATAGGGAGCATTCTTGGCACCATAGACGTTGAATCCAAGTGATGTAAATGTGTCAACAATAATTTCAGTGTTTTCCTTGTAGAATCCGACAACGTCACGCAAAGCCTGCATGGGAATAAACAGAGATGGGAAGAAACATCGCCAAAGAGCCGTATGCAGATTTCAAAACCCCGAAACCCTACCTTCTGACCATCTGGAGAGAGGCAACCTAAACCACCGACTTGAGAAATGTTTGATGCGCCATTGAAGCAAGTGTAGACTATGCGGTTGAAATCTTTAGCGACTGGATATCCATCTGAGAAAAGGAGCTCCTTAGGAATCACAGTCCAACCCAGACGGACACCAGTAAATCCAGCATATTTAGAGAAAGATGATGTCTCAATAGCAACCTACACATCAACAAACCATAATGACACAGGTCTAGTTTTAAGTACTTGGAGAAAATAATATGTTAATTCTCAGAGCACTGGCACCAAATTTTTTGGAGAAAATCTTAATTGTAAGACACTTAAATTTTCCAAAAGGTAGTAGAAAGAAGTTATATCTTGAAACATAGAGCCCACCTCCTTTGCTCCAGGAATTTCAAAGATAGATTTTGGATTGTCATCTGATATGTACATGGCATAAGCAGAATCATAGACAATTATGGAGCCATTGTCCTTCGCAAATTTGACTAACTGTGTTAGTTGGTCCCTAGATGCAGCAGCACCAGTAGGATTGTTGGGTGAACAAAAGAATATTATATCTGTTCCCGGGACACTTGACAGATCAGGAAAAAAACCGTTTTCAGGACTGCATCTCATGTATGCAATATTTCCATACTTTTGAACATCCTGCTGATATAAGCCAGTTTGCCCCATGATAACACTTGAATCAACATATGCCTGTTAAAATCAAAGATATGTATTAATTTTCAGAAGACAAGTACAAAAGTAATAGTTTAACTATAAGTTACACTATGATAGCAAAGGCAAGTAGCATATCACTAGAAACATCACTTAGGCCTTGTTTGGGAGGCTCATTCCCGGCCGGGATCCACATGGGTGGACAGGTAATTTAAAAAAAATATCCCGGCCCATCCACATTGATGGGCCGGGATTGTGGCCCAGCCAAACAAGGCCTTAGGTTGGAAATTAGGAACAAGGAAAAACAAGTGAGGGTTAAAACTAGTTGCAGAATTTTCTTACAGGATATGACGGGTCTTGAACTGCAATCTTCACATCAGATCCAAAAAGGACCTGAAAATTTGAAGCAGAAAAATTACAAAGGACAATGTAACGTGAATAGTAAGCTGAAAGGGGGAGGAGGGTCCTTTCTGAACCTGCAGACGAGAAATGTCACATTTTGCACCATCAGAGACAAATATATCCGTTTCTTCAATACCAAGGTCCGCATAGAAAGTTGCAGCAATTGCTGCCCTTAGTTTCTGTACAGACAGACAATGCACCATTTTATGCTGATGAAAATAAACAGCTTACGATAGAGTAGCTCAAAGACTAACCAGAACATATAGTTGAAAAGCTAAAAGATAAATTAATTTAGCCAAAGTCAATAGTCATGTAAGTATTTGGATGGGCCAGTAAAAGAAAGTAAGCTAAGCATCAACTCATCAAGAAATTGTGATAGAATAGGTTTTGATCTTTGAGACAGAAGTTTAAGGCAAGAAATTAATAATTCAAAAACATAACTCAATGAACCAGAGCAGCAGATGCAATTGGATATTACTAAACCTACATGGATTAGCAGAGTATATATCCTCCTTAAATAATTTGAAAAGGAACTGCGCCAATTTTACAAGCATATGCAGTAAAATAATTATGTACACCTTCATAGCCGTTAATTTGCTATCTGATGTTGTCTACTGATGCGTTGACAGATTCGATGAACAGCTCAAAAGGTGATACACATGCCTGGAAAGCAGATACTATGTCATAAGAATTGCCCTGAAAGTGACCAGGCTGCATTAACAAAGAGTCAGTCAGAAAATTATCGGTAAAAAGTAAAAAGAATTCAGCACTGACATATATTTAACATATCTTATCACTGGTTAACAACTACAATCCCACAATTATATGAACAAGCTAGTACACACACATGGTGCCAACCAAATTGACCTGTATTTCCAGCATAAATAGCTCCAGATTTAATTATTTGTTATGCATAGAACCAGTTATAAGTCCAAGAAACATAGCTCTCAGTCACATCTTCAAACTAATCAAACATTTTATTGAACTGACGAGCATTTCTGCATCAGTATGTCTGTACACTTCAACAGCAAGAGAACAGGGACAGCATTACCTTAATAGTTCCACCATATATCATGATACTTGGTCGATTAAGCCGTCCCATTGCCATTATTGTACCTGGCATCTGCAACGCAAAGGGGCATTAAATTCAAATGTGATGAACATCTAAATGTGCATAGTTATCCCACAAGCTCCCCTCATGTAGAAGGAAGACATCAGATAAATTAGAGTGCAATAAAGCTACAAAACTTGAGTTTTTTCTTATTCCTAAACATTACAGTAAAAACACATCTACAATCACATCAGCACCCATCCCCAATTCGCTCTTGTGCAATATAACTGTGCTAATTATAACTTGCTTGTGGATTTTCTTTCTAGAGAATATCAATATGCTAATTGAACTTCCAAGCACACCAACATGAATTTGTTCTGGTTGTCATATGTTGTAAACTACCAAATTGCCGTGTTTTACTCTCAAAAGGATGCTCCAACACTGGAGAAGATACATACTTCTCATTTCTGTTTATTATTGTTCATGTTCCTTTTGCTCCAGTCATTGACCAACCATCCTTCCCTTATGATAATTACAAAACGGGCAAGCCATTCTATGATCGCAAGCTTACACATTTCTCTTGTACAAAACGAGTGCAATATGAGGACAAACTTCATTGGCTTTTGCATTATATACATGAATTGGAGGCAGTAGCTTGAGTCCATGGTAACTGTTAGCTTTCCATCCAGAAAACGGAGCATCCCAATCTTACAAAGAGCCTGCATGCAGCATGCATCATCATTACTACAACACACATTTACCCGCAATAAAAGAACATTCACACTGATTGGTTCTCTACATGAGCTGATACAGACTCAGTTGGTTCAAGGACAAATACCTGCAACATCGCTTTTCTTTCTTCTTTACGCTGTGCAAATGCGACGTACAATGGCTTCCCAGATATCATTTTGCCATTCATTTCAGTTAACTGTGCACAAGGAAAACATGTCAACCACACATGACAATCAACAGTTAATCAGATACAGGAAGTAAGCTTACAGCCTGAGATGCTTCCTCACGAGTTGAAAACGCAACAAAGCATCAACATTTTCCATTACATCCTTCGGACCTTCACCCAAACTCCCATGAGGTAGCAATCCACCATTCGAGAGTACAATATAGGCTGTGGAGGCATGATTTAGCCACTTTAAATCTTTAACAGTGCCAGATTCTCTAAGGCTACATGATGAGGACGGCTCAACATCCTAATTAAGTAGAATAATTATTAAGAAAACATGAGAATCTTGACAAAAGAAATTACCACATATCTAATGAAAAGGTGCAAACAAGTGATACTAAAACATATCGGATCAATAAACACAACGGGATCTCCTGCTGACGCACACTACCATTTAGTATAATTTATACAGCAACACAAACCGTATCCATAGCAATGCAAAATCCGCAAACAGTAAAATTGGTATTACTGGAAACCGTGTCAGTCTTAATCGCAAATAAACTCTTTAATTAACAAGTGCATGGTTCAAATCATGAAATCGGACCTGTCTAAAATCACCAAAAACCTAACTGAAATGCACAAATGTGAAGCAATTCTGGAAACTGGCATGCAAGCAACATTTACCAGCGGCGAAGAAATGCAGACGATAGGCATTCATTTAGACACACCCATGATGCAACAGCCACTTTAATTATTGTTTGTCGCCGAACACCAAGAGGGTTGGAGCTGCTACTCGACGTTAGAACATAGTAGGTGCTAGCAAATAAAAGGGAGAATCGTAAAGAAACCCATGGACATGTCAAATTTAGCAAATACCTAGCTAATTAGCAACACATGCGTCAATCTAAATACGGAAGTGAAACATAGAGTAACTGCCGCGAAAGAACAACCATGGAAGTAAGATTCTACGCTAGGGTTACGGCATGATTTATCGCGACATCTTGTCAAGCCAACATCTAAAATTTGGGCATGTGCAGTTCGAATTTCAGGGAATCACCAGATGCCAGCGATTTGCTATATAAAGCTAAGAACAGGGGGAAGTCGGGAGGGCGTTGGGGGGAACGAACCTGGAGCTCGCCGCGGACCATGAGGGAGACGTTGGTGAAGAGCTCGGCCAGCGACTCCGCGAGCTCGTCTCGCTCCCCCGACGTAGCCGGAGACGGGGTCGCCATCGCCGCCGCTTCCCCAGCGAAAACCGAATCGGACGAGAACTGGCCCAATATGTGGTCCTCATACTTGCCCCAAACAAATATACGCCATTCTTTTTTAATCAAGAAGAAAGCGATGAAGAAACACGTTTAATGGATCGAAGAAGCGACGGATCGATTGAGAAAGAAAAGATGCAGGGAGGGATTCGAGAGCGCCCGAGAGATCTAGTTAGGCTCCGATGCAATTACCTGAGTTGTGGTGATGATGTCGCGCGGGGGACAGGGATCGGGAGGGGGCGGCGCGGAGCGTCGATCGCGCGCGGGGGCGGCTCGATCGGGAGCGAGGATCTCGCGTGGAGAGGATGCGGTGTGGGGTCCGAATCGGGAGGGGATTCGTCTCGCGTGGAGAGGATGCGATGCGGGATCCGGATCGTGAGGGGATTCCGATCGCTGCTACCAACTGTCAATTAAAGAATAGTAAAGATTGCTCTTTTACATATTTTTCTGTAATATTTTTTAAAAATATATTATTTTTAAAAAATATGCATGCAATGCGAAACAAGCACACCGACGCGATCGATCGAGCCACTGATGACTGTACTAGAGTAGTTTAGATTAGAGCGGCCGAGGGGGAGTCCCATCTTGAAAATCGAAGTGCCACTTTTCTTGTTAAGTTGGCGTTCAAACGTTCGAGCCTGGTGCTGCGTTGCTTTCGCCTTTTGAGTACCGTAATCTCTCTGACGAGCAGACGGTTTAGTTGATCTGAAATTCCTAAATGCGTGCGGGACCTAACGCCTGACAGGTTGGTAGCTTGTCTGTATTCAGAAGTAAACCAGTGAGAGGTTTTTTCATGGAAGGAAATTATGAAAGTGTAGGTGCCTGATACTCCTGTATATATATGGAAGTTGAAGTTCGATCGTTAGTGGATGTGATGTGCCTCGACTGGTATTATCAGTTCAGGATCATTTTGGTCTCTGTAACACGCCGGCAACTTGGTGATAGGATGCGAAGTTAGGCCTGAATTGGGGCAGGGCAACGGCCGTGGCCGGATAAACGTCAACCTCACTACAGGGAGAAGTTGGCGTTTGCAGCACTGGAAAAGCGTTTGGTCACTGATCACTCCAGCGTGGCACATTAACTCCACAGATACAGGTCCATGAGGTGCCAAACCGACGGAAAGAGCCTAAGAAACCAGAGATTTCCTGGCAACGAATGCATGAAGATGACAATGTTCCATCCCTTTCCATGCATATGCAAGTGAGAAAGAGAGAGCTGAATTGAAATTTTGAAACAAATTCTTTGATTCACAATCAAGCAATAGAACATTGTCTAAAAAAAACAGTCAAGCAATAGAACGGGAAAACAGCACAATGTTGACTCGCTCTGAAAAGAAAATAAATAAAAGCTCAAGTCCATTTGGGCACTCTTGCAGGACCAATGCAGAGAACAGTGAAGAGGAGAGATGGCAAGCACAAAAAATTCACGGGGTTTTCACCTAATTGGAGCTCATCTTCTTCACAAAACTGAAGTATTTACAGAATGTACACACAACAGACGAATCAAGATGGAATCTTTGGCGCTACTCTCACAGCCTTGCTCCAAAAATCAGTTGATTTCCCGAAAGAGGAGGGCGTCAAGATGTGGGCGTGAGCAGGTTGAGCAGCGACACTCTGGCGTTGACGAGCTCGCGGTACACCTCCTCGCAGCCTCTCTCGGCGGCGGCGACGCACTCCTCAAGCCCGCGCACCCTGCCCATGGCCGCCTTCCTCTCCTCCTCCTCCTCGTTGCAGTAGTCCTCGAAGGACACCGTCCTCTTTCGGCGGAGGAGGTCGGTCACCAGCCACATCGGGCTGGCCGGGGCGCGAGCAGGGGAGTACGGCGTCGGGGTCCTCGGGGACGGGGCGGCGCTCGCGGCGGATTCGGCGGAGGCGGAGGACACGCCGGAGAAGATGGCGGAGGCGGCGGCCGCCACCGCGGCCGTGGCGGCCCCGAAGGCGTCGGCGAGCGTGGACTCGTCGGACTCGTCTTCGGGGCAGGCGCGGTGGGAGAGGTCGCGCGCTGAGGAGGCCAGGCGGGAGATCTCGCGCGCAGAGCGGCGCTGCGCGCGGAGCGCGGCGGCTAGGCGGGTCCCGTCGCGGCGGCGCAGCGCGGCATGCGTCTCAGCGAGGAGCTGCTTGAGCGCAACCAGCGACTCCCTGAAGCAGCCGTGGAAGTCGGCGAGGAGGAGGAGGTCGTCGAGGAGCTGCTCCGTCCACGGCCGGCGGAGCACGTCCTGCGCCTGCGGGTGGTGAAGCAGGTCGGCCAGCCCCGCCAGCACCCGGCCGACGCGCTCCGCTCCGTCGGCGACCCACGCGGGGCCGGTCTGCGCGGGCTCGTGGGCCCAGGCGAGCAGCGCCCGCGCCGAGTCGTGGAGGCCGGCGACGAGCGGGTGCAGGCGGACTGGGAGGCTGGTGGAGCGGGCGCGCGCGTACGAGATCTTCTTGGGCCGCGCGCAGTCGAGCAGGAACGACGGCGCCACCGCCTTGGGCGACGTAAGCGTGGAGAGCGTTCGAAGGAATCCCACTGCCATTGCGGCGCTCTCGGGCGTTCGGTGCGGGGGTGGAACTGGTGGTGGTGACCATGTGAGACAGGGAGAGGTGGTCTTCTTATAAGGGTCGTGCGTGTCCTATCGTATCGTATTGTGACGTGACGTGGAGTGGTGGCAGTAGATGGACCCGCACGGGTGGGTGCACTGCTGGCAAGTGCGACTGTGGAGCACGTTTGACCGGGGAGATCGATGGATTGCTGCCGCTGGGGTTGTTTGGCTTGAGGCCGAAGGAAGATGCTTGCAAGTTGCAAAGCCAGCCAACTTACTGGAGAAGGCACGCAGCCTAGGGATGCATGGCAAAAAATTACATGACATCAGGTGTATTTAGTATCTATAACATTTCTCTAGAATAAAAACATATGATATATATTAAAGAAGAGAGGAGAAGAAGATTTAATTGTTTTAAAATTTGTATTTATCATGTGTCTAATTTTTATAAGGGTGTTACAATATACACGGTGCTATAAAATTTTTCCCAAGAATGGGGCCTGCAAAACAAAAGGTTTTGCTACTGAGGTTTGGGAAGTAACCCAAAATTTTCTGGTGACATTTTTTTTCTTGTCATCACGAATAATTGGATTTTTATGACGTACAGAAAAATTCATCATAGATTCTTGTACTTTTAATGACAAAAAATATCCGTTGTTGTGGGCATAGTCGTCTAACTTGTCCTAACACAGTGACGACGAAATCACGAGGATCGTCATTAATGATTACTATACAGTTTTTTGTCATAAATAGCTAAATTTATTGTAGTGTTGTGATGACTTGTACTAAAAATGGCCCACTAGGTTTAAGACCACCATTGCTCCTAGATCTCGAGCTGTTGGTCTAGCTCAGTGAATAATGTAGTCATGGACTGATGGTCAAAGTAAAGTCATGTAATAATTTACTAGGAATGTTTTTGCGGTGTGATACGTCGCGTGCGTTGTGTTTTTTTAGAAACAATTTTATTTTTTTCGGCGGTGTTTTTTTAAAATTGTCGAGAAAACGCGTGAAACAGTTGAAAGGATATTAACGCGATTACACTCTTTTTTTGCATTTATCTGGAGTCCTCTCACGAAGGATTCGCGATTGCGCTAAATCGAAAGGTCCTTTTTGTGAAAATAGCTGGAATGATCTAAACATAATTACGCTATTTTTTATATTTATTTAGGATCCTTTCATAAAAGATTCGCGATTTTGCACGAAGGATCCACAGTTTTGCTAAATTGAAAGGTCTTTTTCATAAAAAAAAATGGCTGAAAGGATCGAAACGTAATTGCGCTTTTTTTTGTATTTATCTTAGATCTTTTCATGAAGAATCCATGAATTCACTAAACCGAAATGTTCTTTTCGTAAGAAACAGCTAAAACAACCTAAACACAATTACACTTTCTTTTAGGGGCTTTAACGGAGGGCTAACACGTGGCTTGTCTCTCTAATCAGGAACATTGCCATCTTTAATATAGATATATGATAACCTAATCGTGTTAATTTGTAGTTTTATATTGATAGGAATCCGAGAAATAAGAATGTTCTGTAGGACGCTTGTCTTTAGAATCACGAGATTATCAGAATATTGTGCATCATTGCCTCAGTGAGTCACAGATCGGCCGCTAGTACAAAGGCGCTACTCTTTCTCCACGTGTGTACAAGAGAAATTCAAGGAACACACTGTAATTGCCCGCAGGAAATCCTACGGAATATCCACATTCTAAAAGGGTCTAAACTGAAATGAATAAAACACACTGCTATACATACTCATGGAGTAGGTACTTTTGAACAAGAAATACATCAAAACTTTTTAAAATACTCACGGAAATAGTACATGACAATCCAGAGCAATTCCAATGACGGATGATGAATCGTAAATGAGCCAGACACTGCAAGATATCTAGCTACGTAGTACTGTTATACTGTACCGTGGGTGATGGCACCAGTACTAGGCTAGATCCGGGGTGGACACTTGAAGTATGCGCTGCTATGCCTGCTCAGCTCGGAGTAGGAGTGTGAAAAAAAGCTCGAGTTCAGTTTGATCCAGGGCTCTAGGCTCGGTTCAAGTTTAGTTTAAGCTTTAAATGAGCTGAATGGTCAAATAAGCTAAAGCTTTTGGTGGAGAATAAATCGAACAAATGCGTGTGTCCAGGTGCATGATCTCGCGCACCCGCTGCCCAACACCGTCCTCGTTGTATAAGGTTTCTATGCATTCTTCAAGAGGATTGCTTAAGTTATAGTCTTTATTCATCGAACAATTGGATCGATGCGACAAGCGGCTCGTATTAACCAACAATGTCAAACTACATTACAAAATCAACACATTATTTTGCTATAGCTCTAAAAAAAATCTAAACCGTCACTTTTTATCTAATAGTCTACCTGCAACTGCCAAAATTAGAGTCCGCGCTAGATGTCTTTCCGTCCGCCGCGTCTGGCCAGCACCCACCTCACTGAGTGATTGGCACTGCACGGCACTGTTCGGTTCGTGGACAGATAGATCGATCTGTACTGTACGTGGGCCGGCCGAATTCATGCGCGGTGCGAGGAGGCCATCCATGCGGCCTAATTCCCCTTGCCTGTTTGGTTTCAACAAATGATTGATTCGATCTTTCCCATCCATCGGGCTCTTCATTCCCGCGATCGCGACGCTAGTGTTTCGCTTATAGCAGATAACTAAAATAAAAGAAAAGATAATTTTTATAATAGATGATATTTTAAAATTATCTATATAAGATTCTCCAATCCTATCTTTTAATTATGATGTAGTGTTTATTTTAAACTATACCTCGGATAAATAATGTTTATGATATATACATAGTCCATTCACGAAAAAACAACTATATTCTCTCTCCTTCGTACTAACAAAAATCTTATATGATAAAATATACAAATGACTAACATTACATTCTTATACATGCTCAAAAGACACAGCCATTGATCCGGTCCGTGGCCATCCGTTGACGTGTTTATAATTTAGGTTGTTGCGCCGGAGCGCCTATTGCAGCCATGATAAAAAATTTCGGCGAAATTTCGGATTTCAGGGCAGAGCGAAATTTGAAGAACCGGCCGAATTGAAAATTTTGAAAAATAATTTCGGTAATTTCGGCAAAATTTCGGGTTTTGAAACCGGATTTTGATGTTTTAGGGCCGGATTTGACCGGAATTAGTCTAATAACCCTTAAGAAAGTTATCTTCCGTGAAAATTTGTTGAAAAACTAAATTTTTGAGACACTTTAAAATTTAGGTAGAAACATTGTCAGTTTTTTTATAAAATTGTACAAGCTTGATAATGATCTAAAAAATTTATGGTACCATATTTAGTAGTGTAGGATCATACAGAAAAAATTTCAAAATAATTGAACTTCATTTGCTATCTTTAAAAAATCAAAAACAGAATGGACATAATTGGGATAATAAACTTGTTAGATTTTTCTAAATTTTCTCGAGTGTGAGCATGATCTAAAATTTTTATGACATATTAATAATTGCCTCAGTAGAATTCTATAATTTTTTTAAAAAAAATTAACTTTTTTGTTTGGTCAATTAAATCTATAAAACCATTAAACTTCATTTGTCATACTATATTGCAAAAACCAAAAGAGAAAGAACATAAATGCTACTATGCCTTGTAAGAATTTTATAAATTCACTGGAGTGTGATCATGATTCAAAAATTTTATGAGATCTTAAACACTTTCTTATCACTCTTCTGTAAAATTTTCACAAATTTTAAACCTTGCTTTATCGCTAAAGCAAATCTATATATTGATTATCAGGCTTTTATCAGTACATAGCACTGTCAGAATTTTTGGAACATTTTCAAGTATGATAATCATATGAAAACTTTTATAAAAACATTAGTGATATATCAGGACCTTCCACAAAAATTTCCAACGTGGTTTGAACTATTTTTTATTACATTCAAATTCTTGGGTAAGGCTTTTATCGAAATAGTAGCACCTTTAGAATTTTTAAAAATTCTTGAATCTTGATCACCATCCGAAAATTTTATGGAAATATTAGTGATTCATCAGAATCATACACAAAAAATTCAAAAATTTCTAACATTGTTTGTACCATTTTTCATCCGGTTCAAACTTGTCGGTCAACGTTTCATATGGATAGTAGCAATGTTTGAATTTTTAAAAACTCTACAGACCTGATAATCACCTGAAAATTTTATGACCTGATAATCACCTGAAAATTTTATGAGAACATTTCTAATGTGTCAGGAACCTTAAAAAAAATTCAAAATTTTTCGACATCGTTTGAACCATTTTTTTATCAGTGCAATTTTGCTGAAATTTCGGGAATTTTGGCCGAAATTTCGGATTTTTGGCCGATCGGAAATTTCGGTAGCAACAAAACCAGTTTTGAATTTTGAACACATTTCATCCAAAATGTCAAAATTTTGCCTTCGGCCAAGGACGAAATTTTGTTCAAAACAAAATTCGAATCCTTTTGCAGTAGGGGGTATCTGGCGCCTGGCCTCGCATGCACATACCGAAGTTTGGCGCGTGCGTCGTCCATGCATGCACATGTTCCGCTGTTTAACTGACTGTGCGTAGTACGTGCAAGATCAATGTAGATTGTAGATACTGTCAGAACGGATGCATTTCTTGAGTGCATGCGTTAACTGATCAAACATGCTCGATCCTAGGCAGCTATAGAAGGAGCCTGTGTGTCTCTGCAGTGTTCGCTTGACTTATCGTCCTGTCAACCATGTTAATATGGCTAAATTCACATCACTAGCCATAGTGACATACTGACATACAAAGATCTAGAAAGTTGCTCCTGCTCCAGACACATTTCACGTTTTAGGCGTACAGCTTGTCTATTATGATGTCTTGCATTCCCGTGCGTATATAAAAGAACAGCTATCAGGTGCAGACAATAGCAGAGAAAACAATTAACGCCGTCATTATGAGTTATTATACTATGTTTGTTCTTTTTTACTTGTTGTTTTGCGTATTGACGAAGTTTCCGGGTACACATCTTTGACCGTTACCTTTTCTATTTACATGTTAGTGAAAATTATTAAAAATATAATGATACTATAAAGTAATTAACTTTATACAAATCTAGCAATATCATTTCACATGACAAATTTAAATATTTTTGTGTGTATTAACGATAAAAGTTTTATTCGATCTGAGTGATCATGACAATGCCTTTGCTTGCCTTGAAGTGTGAACACTTGCTTTTACTTGGATCAAGTTTACTTGCATCCAGCACATCGATTTCTAACGAGAGAAAGCATACGAACACAAATAAATACCAAATAATTCATAAAGAGTAAAAATTTTGCAAAAGTGGCACAAAAGAAAGAGCATAATTTAAGAAAAAATTAGGAACAAAAAAAGAGGTTAACCAGAGTTCATACGGGAAAGAAGAGTCAATAAAGTTTCGCTAGGGAGAAAATTCTAGAGAAATAAGAGAACACCTTGGTTTCGAAATTCTGTTTCAAGTTTTAAAGGAAAACCTGATTTTATCTCTTGGTCAGACAGACAGGTGGGACCAGTCTACGGTGGACTGGGTCTAAGGGCGGTTGGATCTAAACAATAGGATCCCATGTCATATATTTGCATTTTAATTTATAGTTTAAATAGAAATCTAATACTACCTTTCCTAAACTTTGAAGAGTTCCCGTCCAGAGGGCCATGCCACGTCCGCTCCCCTCACGCTCGGCTCATGCTATCATCATGCCAGCTCAGGGTCGGCTCACTCCCGCATGAGGCCGCGCCGTCACGCTTGTCCTTCGATGCTTCTTGAGCGCCATGGGATTGCCTCTTAGAGTCTTTGAGGTCGCCTAAGGCGTCGATTCTTGTTAATTTAAGTGCTAGATGGCTTCTTTGGTTGTGAGGCGATCCTAGTGGTGGTCGCACAGGGCCCTATGATCATAGGGGCATGGCCGATGATAAGATTTGGCGGCATGCCAGCTACGAGTATGGTGATGACGGTGCTAACCATATCGAGAAGCATGGATAAGCAGTGCAACAGAACCAGGGTGGTGTTAAGAGCTCACCTAGGGGGTTAAGGATGGCGGAAGATGTCTAAGGTGTCATGACGACGTTGAGCAGAGGTTGCGGCGGTGAGGTACTCGGTGGCAGCTTGCTAAGGTGACAATTAGCTAAAAAGGAAGGTAGAGCGAGGTTTAGGGGGTCTCGGTAGATAGTGAGAATGACTATGGCAAGGTTTAAAGCTCACCTGAGCAAAGGGAGCCAATGGTGATGACGGCGGCCGAACTAGGGCTTTTACAGAGAGATGAGGGCATTTTTTCCTTTTGTTGTCTTGCTGCCGAGCTTGACATTTCACGAAAATAGCGAGTGACATAGTGTCTCTTTCCGATTGGGAACCTTGAGGCGGCCGGGTGCATAGGATTCGAGGGCTTCAATTAGTGTGCTCCGACGAATATAATCGATGCTACAAGCGAGACGGCACTATTGCACTACAGTGCTTCGGGAGCTCAGCTCCAATGGTGGGCGTGTGAGGTGGACGACGACGGCTGACAAGCGGATCCCGGGTGTCAACGGCTATGGAAAAATGTGCCAACGCATGGGGAAGCGAAAAAA
Source organism: Guadua angustifolia (assembly GCA_036346375.1). Classification (NCBI taxonomy): domain Eukaryota; kingdom Viridiplantae; phylum Streptophyta; class Magnoliopsida; order Poales; family Poaceae; genus Guadua; species Guadua angustifolia. Next base: position 19,622,828 of record CM070518.1, on the reverse strand, counting down.
TATGAGGACCAGGACTTCTATACTTTTTCTTCTAATACAAGTTTCACAAATATTGAAATAAATGAATGTGTAAATAATCAACATCTACCCTTTATGCAAGCACATATCAAATATAGAAGGAAAGCAGCTTGGGCTGTCGATAGCATGGGCCAAGATAAGCTGGGAAAGTTATGAACAGTCCTCGACCTCGGTTGGGTTTCGTTTTCGTTACTGGTAACAAAAAATAAAAAATAAAAACAAAAAAAAAATAATCATTCCGTTCGTTTCATTTGCTCAAAACAAATGAGTAACCACTTAAGATGTAAAGCAAAAGACTCATCATTCTTAGAATAAAATAGTGTCATCGATATTGTAAATTCAAAATACCTCCGGACAAAAATCTTCACACAAACCTTTAATCAACTCATTACTAGCACTTTATGTAGAATTCTCGTGAAAACATCAAACAAGATTAAAAAGAATGGGAGAAAGAGGATGCTCCTCATCTTACCGTTTGGAAAAATTTACTTTCGGTGTTATTAATTTTGACCCCAGACCTTTATTCAAAATGTAATAAATCCAAACCCCACTTTATCCCAAAACCTCTTTTAACCAAAATGTCTAGCATCATAAGCCTTTTCATAGTCTAATTTGATAACAAGACCTTTCTCTTTTTCTCGATGAATCTTATGAAGCACCTCATGAGCAGTTACCACACTTTCTAGGATATACCTATTCTTGATAAAAGCAGATTGAGTAGGCATAATAATTCTATTGCATATAGAACTAAGCCTATTAGTTAACACTTTAGTAATAATTTTATAGCTGCAATTCAACAAACTAAGAGTCATAAAATTTTTCGCTAGGGAGAAAATTCTAGAGAAATAAGAGAACACCTTGGTTCCGAAATTCTGTTTTAAGTTTTAAAGGAAAACCTGATTTTATCTCTTGGTCAGACAGACAGGTGGGACCGGTCTATGGTGGATTAGGTCTAAGGGCGGTTGGATCTAAAAAATAGGATCCATATGTCATATATTTGCATTTTAATTTATAGTTTAAATAGAAATCTAATTAATTTAAGTGCTCGATGGCTTGCTGGGAGTGAGGCGATCCTAGTGGTGGTCTCATAGGGCCCTATGATCATAGGGGCATGGCCGATGATAAGATTTGGTGGCGTGCCAGCTACGAGTATGGTGATGACGGTGCTAACCATAACGAGAAGCATGGATAAGTAGCGCAACAGAACCAGGGTGGTGTTAAGAGCTCACTAGGGGTTAGGCGCGGAGGATGTCTAAGTTGTCATGCGACGTCGGCGAGAGGTTCTGGCGTGAGGTACTGTGGCACGCTAAGGTGACAATTAGCTGAAAGGAAGGTAGAGTGAGGTTCAGGGGGTCCCGGTAGACAGTGAATATGACCATGGCAAGGTTTAAAGCTCACCGGAGCAGAGGGATCCAATGGTGATGAAGGCGGCCGAAGTTGGGGAAGTCGGCACAAGAACAGTGGAATACTATGAGAAATGAGTGGCTAACTGCGGGAAAAGAGAGAGGGGATGGTTTTGCGCGGGTATAAGTGGTAAAAGGTGCTGGTTGACGGATGCATGGTGGAGCGCGCACGCCATAGCTCGGGATGACGCTGCGTTTGGTCCGAACCAATTGTCGCAAAACTTGGTGACCGGGCAAAAATGGATGCAGTGTTGAGTGGTGAAGAGGATGGCACGTTCATCTAGGGCTTTTACAGAGAGATGAGGGCACTTTTTCCTTTGGTTGTCTTGCTGCCGAGCTTTACATTTCACGAAAATGGCGAGTGACACAGTGTCTCTCTCCAATTGGGAACCTCGAGGCGGCCGGGTGCACAGGATTCGAGGGCTTCAGTTAGTGTGCTCCGACGAATATAATCGATGCTACAAGTGAGACGGCACTATTGCACTACAATGCTTCGGGAGCTTAGCTCCAATGGTGGGCGTGTGAGGTGGACGACGACGGCTGACAAGCGAGTCCAGGGTGTCAACGGCTATGGAAAAATGTGCCAATGCATGGGGAAGCGAAAAAATACGAGGAGCAGTACTTCTATGCTTTCCCTCCTAATACAAATTTCATAAATATTGAAACAAATGAAAGTGTAAATAATCAACATCTACCCTTTATTCAAGCACATCTCAAATATAGAAGGAAGCGCCAATTTAAGTTCGATCAGCATGGGCCAAGCATAGTCTACGCTCGGACAGTCTATGCAGCAGAGTCGCTCAACCCTGGCGCGTCGCTTGTCGTTCGATGCTTCTTGGCGCCATGGGATTGCCTCTTCCGGAGTCTTTGAGGCTGCGCTAAGGCGTCCGATTCTTGTTAATTTAAGTGCTAGATGGCTTGCTGGTTGTGAGGCGATCCTAGTGGTGGTCGCACAGGGCCCTATGATCATAGGGGCATGGCCGATGATAAGATTTGGCGGCATGCCGACTCACTAGTATGGTGATGAGGTGCATATGCATATCGAGAAGCATGGATAAGCGATTACTGTGAACCGGTGGTGTTAAGAGCTCACCTAGGGGTTAAGGATGGCGGAAGATGTCTAAGGTGTCATGACGACGTTGAGCGGAGGTTCGGCGGTGAGGTACTCGGTGGACTTGCTAAGGTGACAATTAGCTAAAAAGGAAGGTAGAGCGAGGTTGGGGGTCTCGGTAGATAGTGAGAATGACTATGGCAAGGTTTAAAGCTCACTGAGCAAAGGGAGCCAATGGTGATGACTGGCGGCCAAACTAGGGCTTTTCTACGAGAGATGAGGGCATTTTTCCTTTTGTTGTCTTCTGCCGAGAGCTTGACATTTCACGAAAATAGCGAGTGACATAGTGTCTCTTCCGATTGGGAACCTTGAGGCGTACGGGCATAGGATTCGAGGGCTTCAATTAGTGTGCTCGGCGAATATAATCGATGCTACAAGCGAGGCGGCACTATTGCACTCTGATGCTTCGGAGCTCGGCTCAATGGTGGGCGTGAATTGGGCGACGGCTGACGACAAGCGGATCCGGTGTCAACTGCTATGGAAAAATGTGCCAAGCGCATGGGGAAGCGAAAAAATATGAGGACCGGGACTTATATTTTTTCTTCTAATACAAGTTTCACAAATATTGAAATAAATGAATGTGTAAATAATCAACATCTACCCTTTATGCAAGCACATATCAAATATAGAAGGAAGCGGCTTTGGGTCATCGATAGCATGGGCCAAGATAAGCTGGGAAAGTTATGAACAGTCCTCGACCTCGGTTGGGTTTCGTTTTCGTTACTGGTAACAAAAAATAAAAAATAAAAACAAAAAAAAAATAATCATTCCGTTCGTTTTTTATCCCCAATTGTACCTGCTCTTAGAAGTTATGGAAAGGTTGGGCCTCTGTAGTGGGCCCGTGGGCCCGGTAGAATTGGGCGAACCTACTAACCTAGTGCGTGCGTTTCTCCGGTTCCAGTCGCACCACGGTCTTTCGTGCTTCCCAAGACGAGGCCTAAACCACAGAGCCCCGAACGCCTCCTCAAAAGCGGAACGCGACGCCAAGCCGGCATCCCGACGACACCCAGAGGGAGGCGTGAAACCATCGATCGATTCGCCGCCGCCAACGCCGTCTTAAAATTTCGAGGGAGTCGCAACGAGCCAGCTCTCCCGTGCGCCCCCTCCTGCGATTCGCCGCTTCCCCCCAGGAGCGCCTACCGCGAGGCCACGCCTAGGGTTCCGCCGCGGCCGCCGGAGGAGGACACAGCGAGATGGTACGCCGACTTCTGATTTCTTTCTTGATTCGATTCTTAGTACCGATTTGTTCCTGTATTTCCCCGCCTTTTCGAGCTTAATCTCATAGCTAATGCTTACTAATTTGGCAGGCGGGTAGGCTTCTTGCGAATCTCATCGTCATGGGCGGAGCCGTGGTGGGCAGGGCCATGCTCCAGGCGTATCGCCAAGCCATCGTCAGTGAGTACTCTCCCTTTGTCACATGTTTCGGTTGAGCGATTGTAGATAGTCTAGCTAATACCTTACATGTGGTTTTTGTTCCAATTGTATTCATCGTGATTAGTGGAGTGGAGACAGTAATTGGTGGTAATTTGGGTTATTTCCGACCTATTTGTACTTATCTAGCCTATAGTGCCATCCCAAATGGGATTCTGCGTCCTTTAGAACATAGACGCCGATCCCCTTGTCCCGGTGGCTTTTACTGCCCCCAGTTTGGGTGGTGATGTGGTGGTACCAGGCATTGTGTTGCTTGGTTCAAAGCTTGAGGGCCATCATTTGGAGTGCTATGTTGTTAATATGCAAACCGAAGGTGCAAAAGTTTGTTACTGTTTTGTAATCTGCATTTGTAAACTAGTAACAAGCATGTGCTATTTTCACAATAATGTTCTTTCTGCCATTATTATTATATGATATACCACTCATTTGATATCCAAGGATGTGCTAAGTGCTTGTGCTAAAGACACACGTGTAGAGAAGTCATTTCACAATTTAAATAATAATTTGATTAATCTCTGCATCGTGCCATCGTCAGCCTTTAGGCCACAGACCTTGGTTTGCCTATGTGCATCGGACACCAGTTGTAGGCTCTGTGTGGGGACTTTTGATGATTCCTGATCTTTACTGGATTGATGTGATTCCGCTTATGACAAGGTGGTATAGTTCTGAGGTACCTCGAATATGCAAACTTGGAGATTAGTTCTTCCTTTGGTTGCATATGATTCATAGAAACATTGGATATTTATCCAGTCTGACTGTTGCCGAACTAAAACAGCTTTCCTGGCCCGCTTCACCTTCTAGCAATATTTACCAAAAGTATATGGTTTTCTATCTGAAGCAACATTTGTGTGTGTCAGTGACTACATTGCCCATGCCACGTGCACTTTTCTGAATGCTACTGATTATTTCTAATTTTTTTTGTTATAGACGCAAACAAAACTGGAGCTGCCCAGGAAGCTATACATGGTATTCGAAGGGCTAGCAAGGCCATGACTGAGCAAGAAGCCCGACAAATACTAGGTATCAGCGAGCAATCGACTTGGGCAGATATCATGCAGGTCTGTGAAAATATATACTTTCACTCATATCTTCCAGCAACTGTTTTTTTTCCTTATGAATTTCATGTGCATCAAGATTTCTCTGTATGAAGTTCATGTGAATTGAGATTTTTTTAAGAGCACATGTACAATCATATGCTTTAGCTAAAAACTGATGCTAAATTTCTTTGCTTGAAATACTTTGTAGAAGTATGATATAACGTCTACACTATGCTGTTATTTTGTTCTATTCTGTACCAACCTCATGCCAATTAAGATTTTCAGAATCACATGTATAGCCATTTACTTTACCCAAGAACTGATGTTAGATTTCTTTCTTGTTTTAAATACTTTGCAGAAGTACGATGTATTGTTTGAGAGGAACGCCAAGAATGGGAGCTTCTATCTCCAGTCAAAGGTTCATCGGGCCAAAGAATGTCTGGAAGCTGTATATGAAAAGCCCGACATAACAAACTGAGATAGCCTAGATCCATTTGATGCGTTTGATCTCATTGGTCAGTTGGCCGATGCGGCTATCACCATTTTGTTTGAGTTATGTTGGGTGCATCAGGTTAATTGGCTGTAACTGGAGTTTTCTTGAAAAATAATGTTCAACGAGAACACTCATCCTCCACATATTTTCAAAGGCAGCGCCTTTCTTGCCTTTTCACTTCTAAGTCCAAATGCGAAAACCATGATTTCGTTGTGGCTTGTTGGAGCAGCATCTATGCTTGTGTTTTGGACCTGCCTTGTGATGTCTACCTGGCTACCAGAAGATGATTGGCATGGCGAACTGCTGCACCGAGATCGTAGTTTTCTAGTTTAGGCTGGACAGGTAAGTAGGGAGGAGTTTGATCGAGATGATTTGGTAAAAAAAAGAAAGAAAAAAGAGCGAGTGTCGAGTCCATCTTGTATTGGGCCGAAGAACGTAACAATAAGCCTCGCCTGCCCGTCCGCGTCCAGCCCAGCCCAGTCCACGCACGCACCAGCACGGAACGACTAGCATACGTACGATTTTAAATAGAAAAGATAATGCTGTGTTTTCCTACGGGATAAAAAGAATATCGTATTATCTTCATCATGTTGAGTTAACATCATCATGATCAGTTTGTCTGGTCTGCTCCGCCTCTGTGCCCATTAAAGGTACATTTTTTCTTTGTTAAGGGAATTTTTAGGAAGGTAGAATTTATATATTGCTAAACTATTTTTCTGTGTTCGTCTGAGATTTTTTAGGGAGGTGACGCGGGAGTTGGGAGGAGTGACGTATCGTCACCACCACTACCACTGGCTTCTTTTTAAGTAGTAAGATACTTTTTATTAATATTGCATAAATAAATTATGGGTAAAAAATTACAGAAATAACCTTCTATTGCCATTTGTAATGGCAATTGTCCACTGTCGCAATAAAGTTCTCAGTTTGTATTTTTTTTATTCAATGAGTTACTAGTTTTGAAATAGTAGCTAACTATTATTTCAAATCATGCTTTTAGTGTCTTCTACTTCGCGCTCCAAGCCTTAGTATAGCTTATTGTGTAGTAGAACCTCTTCTCTATTACAAGAATAAGGAAACACGGCACAGAATTCAGATTGCCCACGATCTTTCCATATGTGACTTTTGCAACAAAGTTTGACGGCAGGTTTCTATGGTATTACATGGACTCCACATATGTGTGCGAGGCAACTATATATATAGCACTTCCAATGGGTGTCCCACATAAATTGGTACGCATGAACTCTTCCAAGGGCATCCCTTAGAAACTTATCGCATGAATCCCAAGTTGATAAAAGACTACACAAATTAAAGAAAAATACCTCATAAAAAAACTTAAAGAAAAATAGCTAAAAAGTAATAACACATGGAAAACAAATGGCTCGTTTCTCGCAAGTACAATATCCTTAGAATAACAACAATAATAACTGTTATACAAGTCGACTTGATAAAGGCACGTTCATATTCATCCTAGGAAGTAAAAGATTGATGCCTATAATAAATAGCAAAAAAAAAAGAAAGAAAAAAAGCTAGCAATCTTGTGAGGGCTCTCTAAAATTCCCTTAAAGATATCAATATCTTACCGTTGCTCCCTTTCTACGGTAAGTTGATCACTAAGGTTGTTACATAGAGTGCCATACCTGCTTTCTTTTGATGATTCTAAGTAAACCTTGTCAATTCTATGATCAGAAGAAGAAAATAAAAAACAATCATTTTGGTTTTTTGTTTTGAAACCCAAAATGTGATTTTTTAGGGTATAAAGTCAACGCATACAACCCATACACACTCCACTCACGCACCACATGGACACATACGCTTACGTGTCCCCTACACATACTAAAGAATTAATTGGAGGCTCCACATCCTCCGTAGTCCGGAGCATAGGTACGCTTTGTCTCACTTAACACACATATGTATATGTATATGTTTTTTAATTAGTGAGCACAAGCGCCGAGCTAGACTCGAACTTTGGTAGGCACGGAGCCACACTCGATCTTGGCCAATTGAGCTAAGCTCAGTTCTCTGAAATGTGAATTATGCAAAAGAAAAGGAACCTCGCTAAGGTGAAGAGTTATGGCCTAGAATCTAGAAAAAGGATGAGATTGTTGCTGGCTTACAGATTTAGAGGCGTGTTATGTTCAGTGTCTTGTTGACTTGTGCGCCAGTAGGAAAAAAAATAGAAGGCAGAAATGGAAGGACATTATGAAAGTATTGAACACTGAATCACATTGGAAATTTAAAAGAAGTGGCGTACCTGGATGAAGCGGTAGACGATAGGGGCTATTTGATTTGTGAGATCCGCGTGTTTTCAGCGATTTCATTGATCAGCTCCTGCACAGAAAAGAAAGTGTGAGCATACCTAAGTAGTAGTGGAGGCAGGAGCAGCATCACGTAACTTTCTTTGTCAACAACGATTTAGTAAGGACCTTTTAGCGGCGTCGACTTGAGGCTTTGATAGGTGGAATGGAATAAAGTCCCGAGTAACTTGGTGTCAGTCCTTGGGATTAGTCTGCTTGGGACAAATTCTGTGACATTGTTCGGTGAAAAAAGATTATAGATCTTCAGAAGCAATGCTAGACCGGTTTGATGTTGGAAGTTGACCTATGTATGCGATATTTATTCTTTTCAAAAGAAATGGTTTAGTTGGTTAACAAAGTAGCATAGAGTATACATGACTACCCTTTTGGCACAGCTTGATCTTGTACAAAAGCCAGCTTCTAACTGACTGTCCTGAAAAGTTACTTTTCAAAAACTTCTGTTTCTCTTCACAAATAGAAAAACTAAACTAAAAGCTAGTTGTGTTTGGCACAGCTCGTAGCTTCTTTTAGAGAAAAAATCAATACAAAAGTTATGCCAAAGAGAGCCTAACTATCGCAAAAGTTCACGAATAAGTCAACCCAACATGTGATTTGTAGGATACAATGCATGCTAGTGGTGTTGGATTCCCGTTCTCTCTCTCTACGTGTCTGATTCTCTGGGACACAGTTTCTTTACAAAGTCCTCTTAAGTTAAGACCATCCATCGAATGAATGAGCATGTTTCAACAGCGTTTATGCTACAGTACATATTTTGCTATAGTATTTCTTAAAAGATCTAAACCCTCACTTTTTATTCCACGATCTACGTGTAATAGCTTAAGTTGTAGTCCCAACGAATTGCACTACATCTATTTCCGATTCTCTGTGGAGGCACCATTATCTACTCTTCGACGTCTTCGTACGATGCACGCAAGGCCATGGCATTATCTCATCAAGTTGAGACTTCATATGCAGGTGCAGCTATTTTGGATTACTAGGATACTAACATTCGGAACAGCAAAAGTGCAACGCTTGCAACACCTGCATGCGAACGTTTCGCAGCTGAGCGCGGGGGGGGAGCTTGAGCTTTACATTCATTCAGAAAACACACCGCCAAAACCATGTATCTCCTGCGCTAACATATGCACAGCTAGCGTACGATACGAACATGCATGTGGTAGGATCTCCTTAACACCAACACTGTAGGTACGTGTGTATGTACTAGAACCAGATTACCAAATTAAAGTAAGCTGTATATATCACTATCCACCAGTTAAGCAGACCTCAGATGTGCAGATTCAGAAAGTTATATTCCCTGCATGTGTCAGTAACCGGCACATCAAACGATTCACGCAGCATGTCGAGCAACAAGGATGGCTTGGTAGGCAGCGGAGATGTAGACGTAAGCGGCGATGAATATCAGCACGTCATCCACCAAACCACGATATCCCAATACACCTGGAATCAAAACAACATAATATGTATGTAAGCTCTTGAGATTAATGAAGGTCGTGAAGAGAGGATTGAGACGGACGCCTGAATTAACTGACTACCTACCTTCAGGAACAATATCCACAGGGCTCACGAGGTACAGCAGAGAGAGGACTACCTGCGAATCATTGAACAGAGGCAGAGCCATCTCAGAATAGGTGAAGACTGAACAAAGAGCAAGTCGCTAGTTTTAACCAGGATGTTAGGCTATATATCTACTTGAAGATTCCATATATAAATCATACGTAAAGTCTCATGATCTATAGTGACTAGCTATTGGTTGCTATAAGACTACAACATTGCCTTGCCAACCGCCATTTGGTGTACCTAATGCATGCACAATGGCTGTTTGCGCGATTCTTCAAGACTTGTCATATTTCATCTCATCTTCAACAATTTCAATCTCGACAGTCAACATACTATTCCACATTCCATTTCTGAAGCTTTCAAAGGGTTTCTCAAGTGAGTATGTCATTATCCAAGCAAGACAACTCACCTAAAAGTAAAAGGTTGCAGGTTTTCAATAAGGTAATGCCTGCTGCCGATCAAAGCCAAATAAAAAAAGGCTAGCCTGCTAAGTCTCAATTAACCCAGATTTGCCTAGTTCCTATCACGTAAATTATAAATCGCGGCATGAACAGAATTGACTAGTATCATGGAAATGAAATTAATTATACAGCTAATAGTTCTTTGATAAGATCACTTTTTTCTCTTAAGAAAATATGGAATTGGCACCCCATTACTCAAAACAGAATTGTCAACAATAAAATGCGCTATTCCAAATGCATTACTTGGGCGATGTGAAAACATAAAACTATATGCAGGGCAATAGATGGTGAAATTGCAAAGGAAGCAAAAATTTGGCCCAATAGAATACAAGGTCCCAGAACGCAAGTTGGGTTGTGGCCCTATCTTCTAAGTTCTAAGCAAGGAAAATTGTTTTTAGGCCAACTCATATTTGTCAATCAAGAAAGTTTACAAGAAAGAACAACACTAACATCTCATAAAAACAAGCACAATTTCGAATTGATCACTTTTCTAGCCCCCTTCCTTTTTTTTTTTTGCAAAATTGGCTGTCTTCCTAATGGAATTGCAAATCTAGCCCTCTCTGCACCACGGAAGGCACCTCCCGTGCTCTCCTACCACGGAAGCACCTCCTGTGCTCCCTGACCGCAGGAGCCTTCCTCCTGCACTTGTTGGTCGCGGCACCGTAGCTCCCGCGCTCGCCTGCGCTTTGGTGGCACAACAGCCACCTACTCCCGCGCTCATCGCCTGCTGCCGCGCTCCCCAGGCGCGGTAGCAACGGCTTCCACGCTCCCCAGGCACGACAGGGGACAGGTGTCGCCTGCCGCGTCTTCCGTGGTGGGGGAGGGTACTAGATTTGCAAATGCATTTGGAAGAGAGCCATTTTGCAAAAAAAGAAAAGAAAAAGGAGAGAGAGAGAGAGACTGGGGGGAGGGGGCTAGACAAGTGATCGATTCCACAATTTCTTGTCAACTTCAGATATGTCCTTTGTACGGAGTGTACAGTCCTAAGAATGGACTTTCATTCAGTAGGTACACTACTAATCTAGAAGTCTAGACTCAGAATATCATGGAATAACGTGTTCTAGTTGATAGCATACTGCAACACTAGACTATGTTATCCACTGTCTAAGTGTCCATTTAGTGTCAGCCCCATTAAGATGACATGATAAATGAAGATGACAAAACTGGGCACTAGACAAATGGTTAATGGTGGACTTAACTGCCAATATGACTTGGACTTTGAAGAACAAGGGAGGTGCTCTGCATGGGTCTCTGAATTCTGCCAGCATCTTCCGGATGTAAAAGGGCTGGTCCAGCAACCACTACAAAACACAGGTATCAGCAGATGGCAAAGCATTGCTTGTCATTAGATGATATCAAAAGTAGAACAGCCGTAAGCCAATTTTATATGGTAAGATCATGCTTGCTGCTCTTGGCTTAGCTTATGATTCACATATAGTATGCATCTGCAGGGGAGAACATGTCTAGAAATTGCTAGGTACTATGAATCTCTACCAATGAATAGTGATTATTTCTAGCAATTGGCAAGCATGGCCAGTTCCAGATAGAAAACTAGTGACTTCTTTGGCTTCACTATTCTATACCATACAACAAATAATTACGATTCAAGAACTACAATTTGGCATCGCCATGTGGGTTACATATACTTGTATAAGTGGTAATGGATACTTACATGGATGCATGAAATTTTGCCAGCTGAACTTATAGTCTTTTCATTATACACACATGGTAACACAACGTATCTCTAAATTCAGAGAAATGTTGAAGAAGCCAGTTTACCAAGAATGTTTCTGACAATGTATAATGCTTAACTAGTCAGCTGTGACTAAAGCATATCCAACAACTTAAGTTCCAATCTCACAGAGTTTTTTTTTTTTTTAAAAGTTTCAAAGGGTTAATGTTGGTACTTTAAGGACATAGAATTGCACAAGTATGTGGTATATGGATTTAACAGAAACTACTTCTGCAGACTGGTCTAGATCAATTAATAGGAGTACATCAAACAAATCTAAAAGTGTACAACTCTACATGGTTACTTAAGTTTGCAGACGTTAAGTAACTATTTATTGGAAAGTATGCCAACAGTCTAAAAAAGACAAATCAAACCTAGAAAATTTATATTCATGCAATGATGTAATTCAATTTGCAATGCACTCCAGTACTCGCAACAGACTACATCCAGAAGATATGGCCAAGAGGTTTACCTGAATCATATTGCAAGGAGCTCCAGCAAAACGGCTATTGTACAGCTCAATTCGGTTCAGAACAGGTGCGATTTCTGGTTCATCACGCAGCAGTGAAGCAACTTCAGAAGGTACCAGCAGAGTTATAGGACGACGGCAAACAGGACAATCGCATGGCCGAAGGACAGATCTATGGAGCCAGACACCCACGATGCAATGTCCTGCACACACACACACACGTACCATGTGATTTGTTGAAAGGGAAACCAATGGCATGGCCAAATTATACTGGTAGTGGAGAAATTGATTTTGAACGCCTATGGAGATTTTGTTCATGAAGTTTCCAACAGTCCAAGGAGCAAAATGGTTGCAAACAGTGGAACGATCAGAGCAAAACAGAAAGACAAGTATAGAACCAAACTAGGCAGATCCAGTGTTGGCAATTGATATGTTGGGCGAAAACACTTCAGTTGTTGGCAAATATTGCACGAATGCACTAGTGATGGATCCTTGTATGCTCGCATGCATGCACAAAGTATACCCAGATTCACACGCACACACCCATGGAAGTCCCCGAAGCGACAAAATAACGCCATTCGATATGAACGGATCAAAACCCTAAACCCCGACCAAACCCCTCATCATTTGCCAAATTTAATGACAAAATTACCCCGAACAAATGAATTGACGTCAAATACTCCAAGAATTAACCGAATAGCATATCACCGAGACACGCGAACAGATCAAAAGCACAACACCGACCAAATCAACAGAATACTTTGCCAAATCATCTAAGCAATCCATCTAAAATCGGCATATTACAATGCCACGGAGGCGCATGCAGGCCAGAGAAACCACCAATCCGAACCCGAATCCAACCAAATGCAGCAAAAATTAGCAACCAACTCGAACGCAAACCTCCCACACATATACTCCATTCGAGACGAAGCACTGGCGCGAACACGAGGAACCAAACCGTATACCAATGCAAGCTCAAACGCAGCCAAAAACCTAAGAACTTAACCGACCGTGCCATGCGGGTTTAGGGAGAGGAGGAGGGAGAAGGTGGCGGTGGTGATTACCACAGAACCAGTGAGAACAGTTGGCCTGGTGAGGGACGGAGATGTCGCCGCGGCACACGGCGCAGCGCTCGCCGAGGGGAGGCGCGGAGCCCGGCGCCATCTCGAGGCGGAGCCCTCTCGAAACTTCTGGAAGCATCTAGAGCTCGAGGGTCTTTTGCGACGTACTAGAAAATGGAGAGCAATTCGCGGGGGGATTATTTATAGAGCGGCGAAGAGGAGGAGGAGAAGCTGAGGCGATGACGTGGCGGGTGCAAGAGAGCTTCCTGCGTTCTTCTTGTCCACGCTGAACCTAACAACTTTTTATGGTATATTTGGATTCATTAGCACTAATAGTTAGCTATTAAAATTAACTAAAGTGGATCTAAACAGGCTAGCTAATAATTCAGCTAACAGTTAGTTGCTAACCCAACTAATAGTTAGCTCATTAGCTGGTTCTCCTCTGCTAATTCCTGCTAATAGATGGTGAAATGACTAATGTGCCCTCGGCCCTGTGCAAACAACTATTAATGCAAAGGTACAATGGACATTTCCACCAACAACTAAATTTTTAACCACCTATTAGCTAGAACATCCAAACAGCCCAAACTAATAATTAGCCAGCTAATAGTTAGCCAATAATTAGTTATTAGCTAGCTAACTATTAGTGCTAATAGATTCAAACATGCCCTAGAAATGTTGTTGCACCGATCGTACCCCACTGACCAGTGCTGTTTACCTTTTGGCTAATTTTATTTTGTGATTTAATTTGCCATTTTTACATTCAAACTATATACATGAGGTAAATAGAGCTTAGGCTTTCAGTTTCAGCTTTCTCTCTCTAGAAACTGGAAACTTTCCAAAACGGTTGGCTTTTATGCGGTTGGAAGCTAAAAGCTAATAGTTCATTTGCACTAGAAGAACCCAAAAGCTAGTCTATGTAGTTTTCTACGGTTTCGGTGGGTTGAAATTCTGACTTTACCACTAAAATTGAAAAAATTACCTAGTCCTACCACGTATGAAATCTCAAACTACACCCCTCGTCCTCATTCTCGATCACACCCCCACACACTTAAAAGCAAGACTGCTAAAGAACAAATCTCTTTAGCCCAATAGCCCTTTAGATAGGCAGTACAGCTAGAATCTATTTCTCAAAAAGTTATAGCTACGTCAAACGTAGACAAAGTGTTGAGTTCTATTTATGGCACGTGATAGTCGAATTAGAAGGTCTCGTCGAAATGACAGGCATTGTTTGAGCTCATTTATGATCAGTAATAATTATTTTGTTATCCTCTAGGCCTCTACTATTCAGATTTACCCTACTCAGTCACAGAAAAAACGGATGCTTTTAAAGCAACATGCATGTTCCATGTCTAGGTCGGTTTCATGATTTCATCCCCGTTGATAGATAATAAGATATGAAACAAATCTATTAATGTTAGTTTTTATCAAAAGATGATTTAGTTAGTTTGACCAAATTTGAAAAGTTCACAAACAAATATTATATATATATAGAGAGAGAGAAATGATTTAGTTAGTTTGACCAAATTTGAAAAGTCCACAAACAAATATTATATATAGAGAGAGAGATGATTTAGTTAGTTTGATGAGATGTGTATTATATTATATATATAACTTATGTTGCCTAAGATACCGCAGATGCGCCCGTGGCCTAATGGATAAGGCGTCTGACTTCTAATCAGGCGATTGTGGGTTCGAGTCCCACCGGGCGTGTTTTTTTCGCTCTTTTTTTTTTCCCAATTTCTTGGTTATTGCTCACTTCTAATCAGACGTGTAATTTTCGATTGCTCGGTCAATCGGCAGAAACTTTCTTAGTTATTGGATTTTCTTTTCGGTTTCTCTTTTCACCTGTTACAGGTTGAAGCTAATTATCGGATTCTGAATCGTAAGTGTGCATACTAGAATATAAAGCAATTGCTGAAATTTTTTGCAAGGAGAAATCAAATTATACTGGCGTATTGAAAAATACACAAGCCATTCTAAAAAGAAAATCAACGAGTTAAGCTAAAATGCAATGCAAATTACGTAAGTTGATTTCTATTAATGAAGACGTTGCAATGCTACTATGTATCGTATATAAGAAACAAAAACCGGGAAATCCTTTCCATTCGATGAACATACTAAATCAACGAGTTAAGCTCCGAATTTCCCCCCCAAAAAAATGCAATGCAAATTACGTAAGTTGATTTCTATTAATGAAGACGTTGCAATGTAGTACTTGCAATGCTACTATGTATCGTATATCAGAAACAAAAACCGGGAAATCCTATCCATTCGATGAACATCGGTACATCACTATCATGACTCACACGGCACCATCAGGCAAAGAAAGTTACTAGCCTGGACTAAGAATATAATAAAAATGACTAGTTTACTCCTAATTATTATCACTAAACAATATATTTAATACATGCACGTTGAGAATGTAAAGTAAATATGGGTATTTATTAGAGAATTTAGAGGTATACTGAAAACATTGTACTCATTTTACAATATAATATGAAACGTACTTTATATTTATGAATAAGATCATTTAAAAAATACGACTCATAAACTTCTATCTCATCATCATCATCGTCATCTTCGTGATGCTTTCCGTGCGGTACATGATGATGAATGGAATGCATAGTCCTTTTTGGCTGCTTCACGAACTGCCATGTCCTTTTCCTCCATCCATGCGACCATCGTGCGGCCGTGCCGTGCCGTGCGTGCGTGGACTAACAGATAGGCGGCTCCACACGGCGAACCGAAATATCCATGAAACATAGGGGCCTGATAAATCTTTTCCTTGGACATTATTTCTTTGTTTTCATTGTGGTTAACTAACAAGAGCTCGAAGCAACCTTGTGGTTTAATTTATCAACAACGATCTAGTAAGGAATTTTTAGCAGTGACTAACCTGTTCTGACAGAAAGAAGAGAGGGAAAATCCCCAGTAATCTGGTATCAGTTCTCGATATTAGCTCTAATTGGGGCAATTCCTACGGTATTTACTGAAAAAAGCAAGTTCTTGGTAAGCATCTATAAACGATTAGAGCTTCATTTGTGATTAATTTATGTTTTTTTGCAGGTTTACATGCGAACAGCTGCAAACAAACAACCTTAAGTTGTGGTTAATTTCCATTTTCCCTGCGCTACAAGCTGGGGCTGTAGCCTGTAGGTCCCGAAAATATTATGTTTTGCTCATTGTTAGTACTAATTAGGACACCTTCAATAAGCAGCAGTAAACAACTTTAAGATTTTTCTTTTTGGTTCATTTGATTTTTATGGTTGAGGATATTATGTTTTGCTCGGTTAGTTTAGTAGTAGTTGGAGTAATCGCTGAATTCAATTAAGACATTTGATCCATCTAGAGTTTTGTTTATGGCTCATATATTTAGCCAGTACCGTGGCTTTATCAATTCCTAGTTCTGCTGATAAAAATGATTCTTATAAGCAACCTGTAAAATTTCTCCCTATGTAGTATCTTTTCATTTTTGAATTGGCCTTGCTAGGATTGTAAAACATGGGACAAGAAGTCTTGTAGTTTGCAAGGGTGGCTAGCTCTAATGCAATTGATTTGATGAATCCATAGATGGAACACTGTTTGATGCAGATTCCATTACTGTACTGTTTGTGGTGTAAAAATAGTTAAACCTAGGTGGAGAAGAAGGGTTTCAGACATGGCGCTGAACACAGCTCGCACGGTGTAGATTATATACTCTTGTGCCGGATGCACAACAGTGCTAACCGACAATAGAAATATGGAGAGGATTACAAGGAGAGATGATACCCTCTGTTACAAGTTTGTTTTACAAAGCAATCCTGGTCAAGTCTATCTACAACTCAACTTGACGTACAAGTATTTCGGTCTGAGGCTTAGCAAGCTCTATCACTGCAAGTATATTATTAACATGTGTGCTCAAACAGTTAGCGATCAAGCCTATTCACCAATGAAACATGATGGATTAATTCTTTAAAAGAAAAGAACTATATTATCTTTCTCTTCATCTTAGTAGGTAGCATGCAAAGTGCAAACAGAGCTCAAGAACTGAAGTAGTAATTTATAGCTCAAGTCTAATTGATGTCTCCTCTCAAAAGGTAGAATTGTACTATCTCCGTTTCCAAATATATTTTATTCTAGCTTTTAAATTTTGTTCCTAAATACGTATTATTACACATTTCAAGGTGATTTTTACCATTTCTTCTTTTATATCCATCCCTTTAACTATTTTCAATGTCATTTAAAGAGTAAAACACACAAACTACAGATATATTGAAGAGATGTAATGCACTTTTCTTATAGATATATCTTGACAGAAGTGTAACGGCTAGAATGACATGTATTTAAAAATAGGGCGTGTAGAAAAGAAACATGATACACAAAACATGGCGAGTGTGGAATTGAACCAAGCCAAGTGGGCACGAATACGATGAATCAAACGTTGGCAGTTGAGGGGTGCTCTTCCTCAGTTCTCCACAGTTTCAAGAGGGGTCATCGAGAAACTCAAAAATTGTAAGGGTGATTCTGTACTTCTTCCTAATTCAATAAATCCTAAGAGCACAACCGCAAGAAAGATTAGGGCGTATTTGTTTCAGCTCCGGCTAAAAAAAATGGATTCTTTGCAGAACGATAGCTCTCAGTCTCCTCTCCTCCCCGGTCCCGGCCATGTTGCTCCTCCTCCACCCGTCGCCGCAGTCGACCAACATGGCCGTGGTCGTCGCCACGAGCCTCTCGCTCCTCCCCTCGCCTTCCTAGCGCCCACCTCCGCGCTGTCGCCTCTTCACCATCGCCTCCTCGTCCTCCTCCCCAAAGGATAACAACGTTTGTCTCCTCGTACCTTCCTAATTGTGGTTTACTGTTTTTAATCCACTATTTAGAGATGGTTTTAATCTTTGGGACCAAATGGCGCTAACAAATATGAAGAAAAGATGGTTATTGATGGGTTTAATTTCTGCTATGGCATTAGATTCGAGAGGCCGATTGGATTCGCTTCAGGAGCGATACGAATACGATGTGATGGTTTGAGTAGTAAAACTCGTTTGAAAATTATTTATTATACGGTACTGAGTCTACTGACCTGTCACCTGAACATACCTACATCCTTTCCAATGCCTTACCTATCGATTTCACATTGCATGTATTGCCTTCATTTCTTTGCATTCCACCTACAATTACAAAGCATAACAGTGCTCTTGTTATGACAGGACTACAACGAAGATGGGATGCTTTCATTATCTGAATTCTCAGACTTGACAAAAGCTTTTGGTAATCGACCAGCAGTTACTAAGGTTGGATTTTTTTTTCATTCACTTGGAAATTGGAATTAGTTCATTGTAGTTGTAGTCGGTCCCTTCTGCTGAAGTGTTGAGTATACCTTATTAGCTTTTCTCATACTTCAGATTGAAGAGCTTTTCCACCGGGCGGATACAAATGGCGATGGCATTGTTGGCATGGATGAACTGGCAGCCCTACTGGCTGATCAACAAAAGAAGTAACAAATTGCTACTTTTCATGTTTGGGTCTGTTTCCAAAATTAATCATCGATTAGCTCTGAAATGTAATAGTATCACTGATTATGCTGTCCCCTTTGTCAGAGAACCACTTATCAGTAACTGTCCTGTCCGTGGTGAAGTTCTTGATAAACATGATAAAACAAATGATATGATTCATCTTTATCTAAAAAAAATGATATGATTCATTTGAAACTTTGCTTTGATGAGGGAAGTGATAATCGGATTGTGATGGGGGGATTTGTAACGGATAAGCAGCATCATATGGGTAAGGTGCTTCACTTACGGATGAGTCTGACTACCACCAAAATCATTTCTTATTTATTTTTGAAATTTCATTTAAATATGAGTAAGTTATACTATAGTCATATAGTTGCCATGTGCAGGTAGAAGTTAAAAATTGTAAGGGTGATTCTGTACTTCTTCCTAATTCAATAAATCCTAAGAGCACAGCCGCAAGAAAGATTAGGGCGTATTTGTTTCAGCTCCGGCTAAAAAAAATGGATTCTTTGCAGAACGATAGCTCTCAGTCTCCTCTCTTCCCCGGTCCCGGCCATGTTGCTCCTCCTCCACCCGTCGCCGCAGTCGACCAACATGGCCGTGGTCGTCGCCACGAGCCTCTCGCGCCTCCCCTCGCCTTCCTAGCGCCTCCTCACTGCCGCCTCACCACCGCCTCGTCTCCTCCTCCCCAAAGGATAACAACGTTTGTCTCCTCGTACCTTCCTAATTGTGGTTGATGGTTTTTAATCCACTGTTTAGAGATGGTTTTAATCTTTGGGACCAAATGGTGCTAACAAAAATGAAGAAAAGATGTGTTGACACCAAAAACTTGACGGAGGGTTTTCAGCCTCAACACACCGGACGAACACCGGGTTCAAGTGTGTAGGCGTGCCGATTTGACCTTGCAATCGGCAAGAAGATAATGGATCTAATCGACTTATGCAAGTCGATTTCGATCAAAGCGAACAGTAAGTCTAGTCGATCCCATGGAAAGATCGGATGGGGTAAATAGGCCACTTCTTCTCGAAAAAGACGATGCTGAAGAAGATCGAAGAAAAAGATGAACCAAAAGGGGTGTAATGCAGCAGAGATCAATACCGGCGATGCGCAACTCGATTGATCAAATAGTATTACAGATGAAAGATTACAAACTAAATTGGCTACTCCTAATTGACAGGAAAGTAAAGGAAAAGTAGATGCGTATTTGTGGGTTGGCTCTGGGCGTCCTTTCTTCTCGCTTCTGGACCTCTTATATAGCCTATAGCCGACCAGAGTTCTGATAGAATACGTTTGACAAGTAGTATCCATATCGGCCTCTCCTTTCCAAATATGATGAGTAGTATCTGGGTCGGTCTCTTCTTTTCCAAATCGATGAGCGATATCCATGTCGGTCTCTTCCTTCCAAACCGATTTTCCGAGATATTCTAAGTTACATTCTTTCCATGTTTCGTTGACCGGTACCGCTAATGTTGACCATACTTGCCAAATTTGGGTGCAAACATATGCCCCCATTTTGGGAGATAACTTGTTATCTTCCAAAATCTCCATTATCGGCTTGTACTTCATCGGCTATTGGACATTAAGTAGCCGATACACACTCACTCCCTCGTGCGGTCAATTCATAGCTGGATGAGTACCTCCATCTCTCGAGCCCTTAAGCTACCGGTTGCTCGTTGGGATCACCGAGGTTCTTCGTCCATAGGTTCCTTTCCTTTGCGTGAGCGATGGACCATGTTGATCGAAAAAGGGTTGACATCCTCTTTCATGGCTGGCTCCTCTATGAATTGTAAGGCTATCTTCTAAAACCGATTGTATATTGTCTTCATTATTCTTAAATTCATTTTTGAAGCCATTATCATTAGAGAACGATTTTCGTGGCCGATACTCGGTGCGAGGTGACTTAAATCGGTGAATTCATGCCCGAATCTTTCCTTTAATGGGGAATTAACCCATGGAAAGCCAAATCGGCTAACCGATTATCGGGCAAAGTTACACCAAAACACCGATTCCTAACCTTCTGAATCTCTTAATGTACTCAATTGCCGATTCTCCGGACTTCATTTGACGGAACATAGGTCGGAGATTCGCAACTCTAGATTCCCGCAAAAGAAATATTCATGGAATCGGTTTTCCAAATCGCTCCAAAAGTGAACCGAATTTGGAGGTAAGTTTGTGAACCATGTAAATGCGCCTCGACAAAGACAAAGGAAACAATCGATTTTCACCGTCCGGATCGGGTCGGTTCGCCATTACACCGCCGATGAATCGTCCGACGCGTGCTCAAGGGTGGTGACACAGTCATCTCTCGAAAACTTGGCAAAATCGGGATCCTATAATTGTGTGGATAAGCCATTCGATCTATGTATTCGGGTACGGCTTCCTATAGCCGATTACCTTGCCCTTGGGCAGCAAGTCGAATTGATCTTTCAAAGACGGCAGTAAATTTGATCGCCCAATTAACACTCATCGCTAACGCAGCGTTAGGGTTTTGCCAATTGAGGAGATCGGCATCCGCCTTTAGAGTGCAAACTCGGTCGTTGATCAACCCGGACCGGCCGTTGTTGAGGCGGTCGATCGTATTCTTTTTCTTAAAGGTCAAGAACTCATGTAAAGGAGCATGGGTTTGGTGTATGTGAATACCCAGCGGATCGGATTCTTTGGTGGAATCGATCCTTGGAACGGGGGAACCCTATCTAGCTCGACCGGTCGAGAGGCCGATTGAATGAAAGTGTTGGTTGGCATGGTTGATGATGGATCGGCTATTGTGCTTACTCTAGTCGGCGCGACATGTGCCGGAGGTACCTGTCGGCCAGGCTCGTGACAATGCCCCCCGAGTGCAAACTCGGGTGGTTCGTAGCGATGCCCCCCGAGTGCCAACTCGAGCTGGCACGGTGTCCTAGACTGCAACGGGTCCTGTGGTGGTTCATAGCCGATGGGTATTTGTCTCATCGGCTCTGTGAATGGGATGAGCGGCTCCGAGTAGGTAACGATCCGATATGGGGCCGGACCTCGTCTTGCAATTGACTCGATGCATTGGGTACTTTCGATCGGTCAGGAGCTGATTCAAGGTGCTTTTGGGTAGGTTGGATGAACCTCGACCTAGCGTCGCTGCGTGTGCGCGTAGTATTGCTCGACTTCGCTTGTACCAGGATCCCGGGTGAATCATGGTTCTGCGAGATGGGGCGAACACGGGATGTGACCGATGATCTATTATCCACGATTGGCTTGGTATGCGTGTGAGCTCGCCGATAGAGAAAACGGGTACGTCGGCAAAGGATGCGGTGGCTCGTAAAGAGACCTAGCCGCCACGAGCTCTTGCGCCACCTTTTTGACGCTATTTGATATTAACGGCCTAAGCGTCGTTACCAGGGCCGATGACTGACTGAGCAAGGCACAATTTATAGACTGGTTAATCATATCCGATAGCTCTGCTTGAGCAGGTAGGTATCGACTTACCAGTGCCTTCTCGGTGGAGCCTGAAGCCCCCTGGTTGACGAGGCTGATCGTCGGCAGCGCAGCCTTCTGAGTGACTCCGCGTTGATTCTTCTGATAACAGCTGAGCATCATCTGCTCAACGCTGCCTTCGATCTTCGACCTCCTTTCGCCGCTCGGCGTTAGATCGCCATCGAAGCGCGATTATCGCCGTTGTTGATGTCGCCAGAGATCTCCTGTCGAAGACATGCTTGATTGTTTCGTGTCCCATTGGGCGTGCCAAAAATGTGTTGACACCAAAAACTTGACGGAGGGTTTTCAGCCTCAACACACCGGACGAACACCGGGTTCAAGTGTGTAGGCGTGCCAGCCGATTTGACCTTGCAATCGGCAAGAAGATAATGGATCTAATCGACTTATGCAAGTCGATTTCGATCAAAGCGAAACGGTAAGTCTAGTCGATCCCGGCGGAAAGACCGGATGGGGTAAATAGGCCACTTCTTCTCGAAAAAGGCGTCTTGCGCAAAGAAGATCAAGAAAAGATGAACCAAAAGGGTGTAATGCAACAGAGATCAATACCGCGCGTGCGCAACTCGATTGATCAAATAGTATTACAGATGAAAGATTACAAACTAAATTGGCTACTCCTAATTGACAGGAAAGTAAAGGAAAAGTAGATGCGTGTTTGTGGGTTGGCTCTGGGCGTCCTTTCTTCTCGCTTCTGGACCTCTTATATAGCCTATAGCCGACCAGAGTTCTGATAGAATACGTTTGACAAGTAGTATCCATATCGGCCTCTCCTTTCCAAATATGATGAGTAGTATCCGGGTCGGTCTCTTCTTTTCCAAATCTGATGAGCAGTATCCATGTCGGTCTCTTCCTTCCAAACCGATTTTCCGATATATTCCTAAGTTACATTCTTTCCATGTTTCGTTGACCCGGTACCTGCCAATGTTGACCATACTTGCCAAATTTGGGTGCAAACAAGATGGTTACAGATGGGTTTAATTTCTGCTATGGCATTAGATTCGAGAGGCCCATTGGATTCGCTTCAGGAGCGATTCGACGTGATGGTTTGAGTAGTAAAAATCGTTTGAAAATTATTTATTATACGGTACTGAGTCTACTGACCTGTCACCTGAACATACCTACATCCTTTTCAAATGCCTTACCTATCGATTTCACATTGCATGTATTGCCTTCATTTCTTTGCATTCCACCTACAATTACAAAGCATAACAGTGCTCTTGTTATGACAGGACTACGACGAAGATGGAATGCTTTCATTATCTGAATTCTCAGACTTGACGAAAGCTTTTGGTAATCGACTAGCAGTTACTAAGGTTGGATTTTTTTTTCATTCACTTGGAATTAGTGCATTGCAGTTGTAGTCGGTCCCTTTTGCTGAAGTGTTGAGTATACCTCATTAGCTTTTCTCATACTTCAGATCGAAGAGTTTTCCCACCGAGCGGATACAAATGGCGATGGCATTGTTGACATGGATGAACTGGCAGCCCTACTGGCTGATCAACAAAAGAAGTAACAAATTGCAACTTTTCATGTTTAGGTCTGTTTCCAAAATTAATCATCGATTAGCTCTGAAATGTAATAGTATCACTGATTATGATGTCCCCTTTTTCAGAGAACCACTTATCAGTAAGACAGTAACTGTCCGGTCTGTGGTGAAGTTCTTGATAAACATGATAAAACAAATGATATGATTCATTTGAAACTTTGCTTTGATGGGGGAAGTGGTAATCGGATTGTGATGGGGGGATTTGTAACGGATAAGCAGCTTCATATGGGTAAGGTGCTTCACTTACAGATGAGTCTGACTACGACCAAAATCATTTCTTATTTATTTTTGAAATTTCATTTAAATATGAGTAAGTTATCCTAGGGGGCATATCCAGTGCAATCAGCAGTTTGGTGTAATCACCGTGCAATTCAACTAAGAAAAGTTTCAAAAAATTCTGAAAAAAATCATGGACGTACATCTCATCTAACCCCATATATATATAAAATTTCATGATCAAATTCGACCTATGTTAAGAGTAATAAAAAAGATAAATTTCTGACAAACTTGAATAGTTCAAATGCACCCCAAATTTGTTTATTTTGTAACTTCTAGCATATGACGTATTTGATCATGAAATTTTATATATAGATGGGGTAAGATGAGATGTACATCCATGATTTTTTTCAGAATTTTTTGAAACTTTTCTTAGTTGGATTGCATGATTATTGCACCTAATCACTGATTGCACCTGATATGCCTCTTATACTATAGTCATATAGTTGTCATGTGCAGGTAGAAGTTTAAGCTTAGCGAATGAGCTCATTTTTCTTCATATGATGTTGGTTTGCACTCTGGCTCCACTGCTTCACATATTCTGGTATGTTTCAGTTACGCCAATAGTTTGATTATTTTTGTCATATTCTTATTGGTATGTTTCAAGCTTTTACTGTATTTTCATAAAAGTTGTATATGAAGGAATATATTTCAATCGTACTGCTATTACTTTCCTAAACTCAAATCTCAATACGATGAATTAGGTTTTCGATCCGCGAAAAAAGAGGCTAGTTCAAGAAGCCATAGATGGAAAGATTGTGTTGTCCACGAGGGTTTTGTACCAATCAAAAAAAGCTCACCCTTATCTATATGTCTATAAATATATAAAAATAATTGGTGATATTCACCATTTATTTTGGTGGGGCCATGAAGCTAGATTATAACGGTGCAGATTAATCATATACTAGTCATGTGCTCGTGTGTTACAACAGAAACTCAATTTACAACAAAAAAAATTATTTGCAAAGATCAATAATCCTGTCTGAATGATATTATTCACTTTAAATGTGCAATGGTTGAACGATTAAATCAATTTATTAAAGTATATAAATTAGAAGTAGTTAATGTAGAAATCCACTTTCATCTTAACCGTTCGTGCTAGATCCAACGGATTATGTACACTGGAAAGAATGGACGACCACCATCAACTCTTAATTAGAAGTAGTAGAGATAAATATAATTATATAACAAATATAACTATATTTTAATTATTAAAAATAGAGATGTATATCAAAGATAATTATATTATAATAGATGATACAGAAACAGGGATCGTCCTTGATACAGGTACATTGGAACAATAAACAGCTTCTTGAGAATGTACATTAGATAGATGGCGCCGCGGGCGCCGCCGCCGTTCCCCTCGCTGGACGCGTTCTACCTCCACCTCCTCCGCTCCTGCGCCGCGCTGCCCCACGCCGCCGCCGTGCATGGCCACATCGCCCGCGCCCACCCCTCCCCCTCCCTCTTCCTCCGCAACTCCCTCCTCGCCTCCTACTGCCGCCATGGAGGGCCCCTCTGCGCACGCCGCCTGCTCGACGAAATGCCCCGCCGAAACGCCGTCTCGTTCAACCTCCTCATCGACTCCTACTCCCGCGCCGGCATCGTCGATCTATCTTTGGAGACCTTCGTGCGGGCGCGGAGCGCGGGGGTGGTCAAGGTCGACCGGTTCACGTACGCGTCCGCGCTCGCGGCGTGCTCGCGAGCGGGGGCCCTGAAGGCGGGCAAGGCCGTTCATGCGCTGGCCGTTCTCGAAGGGATCGCCAAGTGCGTGTTCGTGTCCAACTCGCTTATCAGCATGTACGCTAGGTGTGGCGACATGGACGAGGCGAGGCGGGTGTTTGAAGTCGCCGAGGAGCGGGACGACGTCTCGTGGAACTCACTGATCTCCGGGTACGTCCGCGCCGGTGCACGTGAGGAGACGCTGAGGATGTTTGCTCTGATGCGCCGGTGCGGAATGGGCTTGAATTCGTTCGCTCTTGGGAGTGTCATTAAGTGTTGCTCTGGTAGTGGTGACTTTGTAAGGGATATTGCAGAGGCGGTTCATGGATGCGTGGTGAAGGCTGGGTTGGACTCCGATGTGTTTCTTGCAAGCGCGATGATTGACATGTATGCGAAGAAAGGTACCTTGAGTGAAGCTGTTGCGCTTTTCAAGTCAGTGCATGACCCCAATCTGGTTGTGTTCAATGCCATGATTGCGGGGTTCTGTCGTGATGAGGCTGCAGTTGGTAAGGAAGTCGCAAGAGAAGGGCTAAGTCTGTATTCAGAGGTGCAGAGTCGAGGGATGGAACCTACTGAGTTCACATTCTCCACCATCCTACGAGCATGTAACTTGGCTGGCGACTTTGAATTTGGGAAACAGATACACGGGCAAGTGCTCAAGCACTGTTTCCAGGGAGATGACTTCATTGGGAGTGCACTCATCGACTTGTACTTCAACTCTGGCTGTATGGAAGACGGGTTCAGGTGTTTCAGCTCTGTTCCTAAGCATGATATTGTCACCTGGACAGCAATAATTTCAGGCTGTGTTCAAAATGAGCTTTTCGAGAGAGCACTGACCTTGTTCCATGAATCATTAGGTGCAGGATTGAAACCTGATCTTTTCACTATATCGAGCGTGATGAATGCATGCGCCAGTTTGGCTGTTGCTAGGACTGGTGGACAGATCCAGTGCTTCACCACAAAATCTGGTTTTGATCGGTTTACTGTCATGGGGAACTCCTGCATACATATGTACGCAAGATCAGGTGATGTTGATGCTGCAACTAGGAGGTTTCAGGAAATGGAATCACATGATGTTGTGTCTTGGTCTGCAGTAATATCAAGCCACGCACAGCATGGTTGTGCAAGGGACGCTTTACATTTTTTCAGTGAAATGGTGGATGCAAAGGTGGTGCCAAATGAGATTACTTTTCTCGGTGTCCTTACTGCCTGCAGCCATGGAGGATTGGTTGACGAGGGACTCAGGTAAGCCTTTGTCATTTTCTTGTCATATTATTTATTCAATAGTGATGTAAATTTCTTTATCGGAAAAAAAAAACTGTCGATGCAACTTTTAAGCTTTTGTGCTGCTGTAGTGCGTCTTACTGTCTTACCATACTTGGTTCTCATAGGTCCATCTCCTTTGACGATCTCATGCAGGTATTATGAAATTATGAACAAGGAATATGGGTTGAGCCCAACCATAAAGCATCACACTTCTGTTGTTGATCTCCTTGGACGAGCTGGGAGACTAGCTGATGCTGAGGCTTTTATAAGGGAATCCATCTTCCATGATGACCCTGTCGTTTGGCGGTCTTTGCTGGCCTCATGTCGTATTCATGGAGACATGGAGAGAGGTCAACTTGTTGCGGATCAGATAATGGAATTAGAACCCACTTCCTCAGCATCCTATGTAATTCTTTACAACATGTACCTGGATGCTGGGGAACCCTACCTAGCTTCAAAAACTAGAGATCTGATGAAAGAGCGAGGTGTGAAGAAAGAACCTGGCCTTAGTTGGATTGAACTGAGGTATGGAGTTCACTCTTTTGTTGCTGGTGACAAGTCCCATCCAGAGAGCAATGCAATATATACAAAACTGGCAGAGATGCTTTCCAAGATTGAGAAGTTGGCAATCACTGATATTGCTAGCACAGAGTCAAATGACATCTCAAGAAGGAAGCAAAATTTGATGAATTGCCATAGTGAAAAACTAGCTGTGGCATTAGGGATGATTCATTTGCCACGGTCAGCACCTATACGTGTAATGAAGAACTTGAGAGTTTGCCAAGACTGCCACTTGACTATGAAATTGATATCGAAGAGTGAAAATAGAGAAATCATCTTGAGAGATCCAATTCGCTTCCATCACTTTAGAGATGGCTCATGTTCTTGTGCTGATTACTGGTAATGACCTGTGCCATGGTTCTCAAGGCGAATTCTTGAAGATAACAGCGACACGTTTTCTACCTTTTGAGTTGCTGCAGTAAGGAAGGAAAAGCTTTGGCAGTGATGAATATTTTCAGAAGAGACAGTAAATGGGAGAGTTGTCTATGTTTCTGGAAGACATGTGCGAGCAACATGAACCATTGTTTCCTGGGATATAATTGACGACCTGGATCTGATGGAAATAGAGGTTTCAGATGAGAATGCGACAAATGCAATCTTCAAGATGGATGGTTACATCTCAAATGCAAATTATGTGGCAAAGAAGACTACAATGATTCTATTCATAAATGGTACAAATATAGTTACTGCTCACTGGAATATACTAATCACAAGGCACTAGTGATTTTTCAGGGCTAATTTTCCTCCATAAATAAATTCTAATGATTTTGTGTGGACTTAACTGCACTATCAATGCCCAATTAAATGATGCATTTTATGCGGTTAGAGTATGGCAATTTGGGTGCATTGTGTTCATTTAACTGAGGTACCAATAAGAGTTATTTCTAAGGAAAAAATTTTGTGACCAACAAAAGTTGCCAAATTATGCATCAGTGGTGAATTAGTAGTGTATAGTTCTTTTTTTTTCGTATTCATGTATCGTTTCTGTGCAACATTTACTGTTTTTGTATTTACTCTTCAGATAGGCTTGTAGACTTCACTGCTTTGAAAAGGGCTATTGAATTTATGTACTCCACAACCTTGCCTCAAGCATCCAAACCCATCTGTCTTCCATCAGAACATGTGAATGTTAATATACATCCAACCAAAAAAGAGGTATATTGTGACACCTCCTTGTAAGAATTGTTCAAGAGAGCACAACTTCCAGATATTCCCTTACCCTGATGTTCAAGGCTTCATGCATTTCTGCAATTTTCCAGTTAGAAAACAAATGGTTGAGCTTTTAGTGATTTCTTTGGATTGCAGGTTAGCCTCTTGAATCAAGAGCGTATTATTGAAACAATTAAAGATGCTATTGAGGAAAAGCTGATAAATTCTAATACCACAAGGATATTCCAATCTCAGGTGATTCATTTATTATTTAGCACTCTATGTCTGCTATGAGGATATATCATGTACTTTTATTATTTATGCTTATATAAATCTTGAGATAGTTTGCCTTTTACTGTATGTATATATTATCAAAATTGATAAGCTGTGGCAACTGCGAGTGATGAATTGTTAAGTGTTCACATGGTTCCTTCCCTTATATCTGTTTGATTACTTTTGATTGCATACTTGGCCACCATGTTCAGAGACAGTATATCTGCTGTAAAGCTACTACAAGTTGCACGAGGGCATTAATTTTCAAATGTATGTGAATTCTTGCAGAAAACTATGCTGAAATTCATACACTGTAATTTTCTTCAAACTCGATTTCTTGGAAAAAGGACTTTATCACTAGATGATTCTTGCTGGAATAGGCAAGCTTAGATTTTGAGTCAAGCCTCCCCCTTTATTTCATATATGGCACATGGTATGGTCAATGGTGTTCATATGCATACCTGCATATGCAACTGTATGTGGTGCCTTGTCTCATAGACGTTTCACAACATTTCCTGCATCTTCAGTATCTCCTACAGATGTGCTGCTATTTAATGCAAACTACAAAAGACATACCAAATTGTTAGACAACTTACATGAAACTCCAACTTATGGTGGCTGGGTTGAAGCAAAGGGACCAAGATACTGCCCAGTGATTGAAGACAAGGTATTATATCATGGACTTTTTTGGTTTGTTACATGACAGATTATTTTTTGTTTTAGTGTGTTTAATCAAACTTGTAATTTTCTTGCAAAGAGAAAAGTACTTTACCTATATAGACTGATTTTCTTTGCCAATCACAATCCCAAAGATAACCACATATTTCTTTGCTTCAGATCGTAAGGTTCAAAGATAAAGAGTCTCATCAGATCTTTCTTGAACCAGATGGTAGAGATGTTCCTGAGCTTTATCTGCAGGTCTCTCTCCATCCCTTACTCCCTCTCTCCATTCTACATCTTTTCCTTTTTGGTCAAATTTCTTAATCTGAGACCTTGGTATTTTTGTGTTTCCTACTATTTTCCCCCATTTGTGCATGAAAATAATGTCTTCTGCACTATTGTGTACCCAAAACCCAACACTTAGGGTCATTTATGCATCTTAAGCAGGGCTTTTCCACTGGGCTTCCTAAGGGATTGCAATTATCACTTGTGAGAACACTACCAGGGCTGGAGAACTGTATGATGCTAAGGTCGGCTTATGCTGTTGAATATGATTACTTGCCTGCTTATCAGTGCTCAAGATTAATGGAACAACAGGATATGAAGAAGCCGCAGCCATGGTTATCACAGCACCCCGGCGAGGCGAGTCACCTCCGGGGCGCTTGGATGCCTAGGCGACAGTTAGGCAATCACACAAAATGCAGCAACAAATATAGTAATACACTACTATACTGAATTACTAAATAACCATGGATACTAGATACCATTTTTTTCAAAATAAACTGAGAATCAAACATCAATATCTAAGTCTAAATCATCTTGAGTTCTTGACGACTCTCATCACTTGATCCACTCTCATGAGGAGTAGATGGAGGCGAGTCAGGCAACGGGATCTTATTGGATCTAGGCGCTAGCCGTGGAGGCGACGGAGGTGGCGGCGAACAGGCGGATCTCTCTTGTTGTCTTTTTTTCCATGCGCTAGGATAGTGCCAACTTTACTGGTTAGGTCTACAGCAGCCCATCCTCTGCTCGTCTCATTTCCATCTGGTGCAAGACTGGACGCTGTGACAGCAGTGCCTAGTCGCCCTGGGCGAGGCCTAACACGGCCAGGCTGGCGACTTGCCGTCTCCAAGCGAGGTGAGCCCCCGTAGTAGTCAATGCCCAGTGACTCGACGCCTAGGCAGTGACTAGGCGTCGCCTAGGCGATGCCGTGATAAGCCTGGCCGCAGCTCAGGTTTATTCATTGTTTCTGATCTGTCAGAGCATTGCATTGCATATGATTGCTTGATTGGTTGAGCTAGATTTTCTGGATCCTAAGCTTGACTTTTGTGTACAGGGTACAAGTACTAGAATCAATGTAGCTAGGCATTCTGATGGAAAGTCACTAATCATTCTTGAGAGGGAAAACAGTTATGTAGGGACTGTTATTGATGATCTTGTTACAAAAGATCTTAGGGAGCCTTATCGCATTTTAACAAGGTATGAGTTTTCAATGAAACTGCTCTCATTGTTAATGCTTAAAGAAACTGATGGATAACTGGGCTAGCATTCTGCATGCTGAGGCAACAGCCTGCTACATGGGTCTCTGCTGAGCAGCTGAAATGGTCTTGGAACACGTTATCATGGAGACTGATGCCACAAACTTGGCCGATGCTATTCGAGGCTCTGGATATGATCGCAGCGAGCTGGGTGCTCTGTTTAGGGAGATTAGAGGCTTTATGCGTACAGAATTTTCCATTTGTAATGTCTCTATCTGCCCACGGGAATGTAACAAGGTAGCGGACTGTCTAGCCGCAGCCGCTCATGGTAAATGTTTCAGAGGCTTCTGTTTCTGTCATATGGATGGTCCAAGGCCCTGGCTTTGTATCAGACTTGGTCTCTGGCGATTTGCCTGGAGTTGTTAGCTAATGGAATTGAGTATTCCATGTCAAAAAAAAAAAAAAAAGGAAGAAAGAAACTGATGGAAAATGATGGTTGTAGGCTCCTATATATTGAGCAAAAGCAATGCGATGGAATATTTGTATGGGATTCTAATAGGTAATACTAGAGTTTGTGTTACTCCAAAAAGCTAATAATCTGTGGACATCAATTTATTATAGAATATTTGCCAAAAAAATATTATAGAATAACAGCCAAGGTTCTCATCAAGGAATATGTATCAGATACAGCAAGTGGTTAGCAATGGCTACCTGGTTTGAGAAATGTTACAATGGGATATTTAATGTATAGTATTATCGAAATTTAACCAAAAAAAGGCATGATGTGTACATTGTCTACTATTATCCAATAGAAGAACTGAGTAATTTACCATTTTATTAATTTAATGTTTTTTAGATGTTTTATTTTTCAATATGACTTTTTTGAATCATAGCTTTGTTGACATTTTTCTATTGGCACTCATGGACATTCAGCCGTTCAGAACACCGTCTGCTGCTTCGAGCTGATAATGCTGATAGTCGGTTGACCCCTTTGGGAAGAGATTGGTTTAATAGGTGATAGCTGCTGGGAGCTTTATCAGTCAAAGCAAGCCCGCATTAAAGAGGAAAAAGAATGGTTGAAGTCTACAAAAATATCAGGTAAGCTTTATATTTTTGAAGATGAATACTGCATGAACGTTTGCGGAGTTTCAAACTATTAGTATTAACATGCGCTCGCTCGGTATAGTTGCCAGCATGTCTTCAGATGCTCTAACTCAGTTTTTCCGTTCTCAGGAGGTGAATTTGCTGCGCCGAAGTTACTGTAATAGCCAACCAACCTGTCAACAAGGATTCAAATTTCGTTTGGGGAAAAATACCGAATATGGCCGAAATCCGAAATTTTGGTGAAATTTCGATATTTCGGACAAATTTCGATCGACATCTAAAAACAAAAATTCAAATCTGGTCTGTTTCCCACTAAAAAATTGAAATTCGGTGAAATTTACCAAAATTTTGCTCGTTTTGCATCGGCTAAAAAGTGGGTCAAA
Organism: Guadua angustifolia; assembly: GCA_036346375.1. NCBI lineage: Eukaryota > Viridiplantae > Streptophyta > Magnoliopsida > Poales > Poaceae > Guadua > Guadua angustifolia. The sequence goes on along the minus strand of CM070518.1, from coordinate 19,590,368 downwards.
CGACAACGAAAAATTTTGAAATTTTTTCTAGAGAGTCCTGACACATTGATGATATTGCCATAAAAATTTCAGATGATTATCAAATCTGAGGAATTTTTAAAAATTCAAACATTGCTACTGTCTTGATAAAACGCTGACCGGCAAGTTTGAACCGAATGAAAATTAGAACAAACGAGGTTATAAAATTTTGAATTTTTTTTGTGGATGGTCCTGACACATTCATAATATTTTCAGATGATGGTTAAGATGTATGAATTTTCAAAAATTTGAACAGTGCTACTGTCATGTTAAAAGTTTTACCGGCAAATTTCAACGAAAGGAAAAATAGTCCAAAACACGTTAGAAAATTTCAAAAAATTTTATGGATGGTCCTGATGTAGCATTAATAGCGAAATTTGTATCCCTGCCCGTGAAGGATTCAGCTACACTTGAAGCCATACTGAAGAAGACACATGTACAATATAAACTTTTTGATAAGCATGGATATAGAAATAAGCATTTATCTCGAATTGAGAAAGAATGCATGGAGATTTGTTGTAGGTGTGAAAACCAAACACAAACGAGGGGGTAGACGCTTACCGCTTAATCTGCCGGCCCATGAGAGTGAAAATGACATTATTTTATATGTTCGGGGTCCGAGAGGACCGCCCTACTCCTGTCGACAAGCCCACGGGGGTTAGCCTCTGGAGAGCAGGGCCCCGAGGGCTCGTCAGTTTTGAGTGTTCCATTATATTTCTCAAGAGTGTTCTCTCTTACAAATGAGAGGAGATGGGGTATTTATAGGCTCTTGGCCTGTACAATTGACCGAAATACCCCTTATGAGAATAACTAGTCAATTAATACAAGTGAGGGGTAATATTGTCTTTTACTGGCATGGCTGCAATCTCTTGATCTGTATGTTACTCTACCAGTAGCTCTTCAGGTATTCTCCAACAAGATTGATATCAAGTATGATGGTTTTATAGCATGGCAGCAGAGTCAATTACAGCAGGTAATTGCTTTATGATCTTGTTCTTTTGTCCTAGAGTAAATTTGTAAGGGAAAGTTCTTTGAACCGCAAGAAAAATGGTACATACATCATATAAGATCTCCATCGGTAATGTATGTTGCATCCCTTGTGCAAATATTTGTCATTTTATGGATTTGGTTCTATTTCTTTATTGAGGAACTTGTTTAGCTCTTTGGTAACTGTTCTGTTGGGACACTCAACTTGAGAGCAGTTGTTGATTCGTTATCTTTCTCCATTATAATAAAGAATGTTGGTGTAACTTTTTCTTCCTTTGCTTCAGAAAGGTCCACCTCCACTTTGATAAGTTCAGTTGTTCAACACTTGTTTTTCTATTTGAAAAACCTGCTGACCCCTCATTGTGTTTTTTTTCCTCTCAAGATTGTAAATCAGGAACACATAAAACTTCCTGAAGACTTAGATTACCACTCGATGACAAATCTATCGCTTGAAGCTCGTGAGAAACTTTCCAAGGTATGTTACCCATCTGCTTTGAGAATATTTGTTTTAGCTTTGAGAATATGTTCAAGAGCCTTATGTGAGATAGCCTGCCAACATGAATGTATAACATGTGTTACGCAGTTTCCCATTTATTCAAACAACTATTGTCTGCACCTCAGTCTTTTGAGATCATCAATTATTTGGAATTCTCAAGGTATCAGTCGCTACAAGTTTCATTTGCTTGTCCACTTCTTGCCTGAAATTTTGTGTCATGTGCATACGTGATTTAAGTGTCTAAAATATGCAACTGCAGCTGTGTCTTATTCAAGATTCGTAAGAAATCAGGGTGCCAGTTTTATGATCGTATTTAATACAATTCATATTATTATGCATTTTTAGGTAAGGCCACAAACAATAGGTCAGGCAAGCAGAACTCTTCAATCCCTATACAAAACCCTTTGAGGGGATGCTGCTGGAGATGATAGGAATGAAGGGAATGAATATAGGGAAGGGAGTGAGAGAAGAGAAGGGAATGAAGGGAAATTGCTGGAGATTGTCTAAATTAGAAGGCACACATGTAAAGAGCGGCAACAATGAAATGTTACAGTAGAGCAGCCACTGTTTATGTATATACTGAAAATATTTCGAATTTCTTACTTCTGAGTGCACTGCAAGGAAGCCATACTATCATTTACAGAGAAGTAAAGCCTGTGTGTGTTCCTTTGTATAGTAGAGTTTACAGGGTAAACAAAAACAGAATGCAAATGCAAGTGTCTAAATTAACTAGGGTAAACAAAATCAGAATGCACATGCAGGTGTCTAAATTAACTTTGGTCTTAATTTGGATTTTTCACCATTTATCTGGATTTTTGAAAGTTCTGTAGTTAACCCACCTGCTAGCCTTCCTCCCTCCCCCCACGCAATGCAGTGCGTGCTCACGCTTGTGCCAGATGCCGCCGAGCCAGGATGCCATTGCCACGCTTGCCATCAAGCCCCGCCGTGGCAATTGTAAGCTCTCCACGTCTTGTTGTGCCAGAGCAAGGCGATGGAGCCGTGAATACTTGTGCCGCCATTCGCCTTGTTGCTCGCCCCGCATGTGACCTTGCCAAGGTTGTCACACCGCTTGACTTGTTGCTCACGACCCTATCACCATCTTTCGCACCCCGTAGACATGCGAAACTCCAGTTGGGATTTCTTGCAAGTTGTCCTCATTGTCTTCTTCTGGCGGCACAAGACTCACCCATGGACCAACTGGCAATCCTCCTCCCGGTGGCTATATAAGCCAAGCCATGGCTATCTCTAGCTCCCTATTCCTATCTGAATTCTCTTTACCCCAAGGCTGGCCACAATTTACCTCCGATGAGTTTCATTGCCGCAAAAGCGCCACCATGACGAGCAAGTCCAATTCCTTGCCTATGGTGAGCCATTTCCAAATCCCTTCGATTTGAAGCTCCCTTAGGATTCCCTGTTCACGATTCTTACCTTTCTCGTAGCTCTACGCCACCAACTCACCACCGCTATCCCCTTCTTCCCCGATTCCGACCAACAACACTGAGCTGTTTAAGAGTTTCCTCGACGATACAAGGTACCAAATTGGGTTCCATTAGTCCCCTAGTGCTTTTCCCCTGCATGCCCAAGCACCTTCACCCCCTCTTCTATCCTCTATGCTATTTGTCATCGCCGCCGCCGCTCAACCTCGCCTCCGATCATATTCGGTCATCATGGTCACCGCCAAAGCCTCCTTTGGGCCCGCATTGGCCTCCTCTAGCTAGCCCAACTAACCACCGATCTTGATCAGCCTGCAGCCTTCGTCGATGAGCTTTGCACCGCCCAGCTCTGTTTTGTGCCATTGACTAGTGGGCCCTCCCTGTCAAACTCCTCTCACTTACACCCAAGTCATTGACAAGGTGACCCCAATCCTTAGCCGTTTAATTAAAACCCGATTTTATGTTTTGTGTCTATGACATGTGGGCCCAATAGGATTTAAAGATTTAATTCATAAAACTAAATCATTATTATTAAATGAGTCACTCACATGTGGACCCTGCATGATAGTGACTGAAATTAAATCGAAAACTAGAGAAAATGAGAAATACGTTTTCACTATTAGGAAACATATGTTGCTCTTTTAGGCATTTTCAGTACATATAATATTCAAATGCTTATAAATTTTGTAAATAAATTTCAAACTAAGTGAAACCAATTTATAAATTTTATAAAATCATCACTTTACATTTTTGTGAAAAGGATTAAAATTTGACCTCTGCTTAAATTTAAATTCTAATTGGAATTATTCCTAACACATTCAAATTTATTATACTTATAAATTTTATAAATAAAATCCAAATTTGGTGAAAAAAACTTCTAATTTCTTATAAAATCATAAACTTTCTATTTCTGCAAAATATTTAGACTCAATCTGAATTCAATTCCTATTTAGGGTGATTTTCAACACATTCAAAATTAAAATACTCGTAACCCTAGCAAATGGAATCCAAATTGAGCAAGACTAGTTCCTAAACCATTATGAAAACATGAATTTCTATTTTTGTAATGATATCTGGATTTTTGACTTTGCTTGAATTCTTTTGCTTTTGTTATTGCTCCTAGATGAACTCTGTGTAGATCTTCACCGTCGACCTCGACCCCACTCCGGAAAATCAATGAGCAAGGCAAGTACCCTATTTGGTCATATTGATCCCAATATTTCAGTAATATTATATTGTTTTCATTTCTACTATATAAAGTGAGAGTTTCTTCCCACGTCACTTCATCAAAATTACCCACTTTTGCCATTACTCTTTAATTACCCACCTTTGCCACTGCTCTTTAATTATCCACCTTTGCCACTATAAGTGTTCTTAATTACCCACTTTTGCCACTACTCTTTAATTACCCACCTTTACCACTGTTAGTCCTCTTTGCAAATAAACTTTTTGTCACAAATTGAGGTTTCGTTGCAATGCACGGGCGCATGACTATCAAATTTATGTATGTATGCGTTTATTTCCAGTAAATTGCTTTATTCTGGATACTAGTAGATATATCCCTGTAATTCATGAAATTTCCTCAATAATTGTTGTCATGACAACCCTAAGCTTTGTTTAGACATTATAGAGATGTCAACAGAGTATAATCGAATATTTACGTATTTGCTTAGCTATACTTTAAAAATGGGATAATGAATGGTCGGATATACTGTTCATTTAAAATTGAAAATTTTGGACATGATGGAAATTATGGTTTCTGGTATTTTGGTATAAAATAAAAAAAACTTTGGTTTGATATGAGCGAGATATGTTAATATCAGAAATGTATGGGACTTGCATGTAGTGTAAGGGGAGTGTTCTCACCCAGGTCGGATTAAGGATCAAACATAATATTCGTTAAATTCAAGATATTCAGTGCAACAACATATGCTATTATGGGATAGGTTTAACCTATTATATTACTTAGGTCTGGCCTTTCACTTTGGAAGGCCAAAGTAGTATGGGCTCCATGTTCACATAGCAGTTCTGGTTCAACACATACCAATATAACGGTGCATGCCTTGCTATGGGGAAAGTGACACGGCAGGGTGTGTAACCGTTCGATGATATAGTGTACAAATATCGGTAGAAGTGTCAATATTACTAAACTGGTGCAAAGTTAGATCTAAGTGATGTAACTGTTCATGTCATGACCTTTTGGCCATGAACTAAATGAAGCACGAAATAACGGCAAAAAGAGTTAGTCATGTCTTGTGGGTAAAGATACACATCTCCGCAAGGTGTAAAACTTTTCAAAATATCATGCTCACAGTCATGAGAAACTTGGAGTGTCAATATTAGAAGTTTTGGTATTTGCATAAAAGGGTTGAATTAAAAATTTTTGGAAAGCTTATTTCAGATATCATGACAAGCAATGGTAAGAGATGGTTCAATACTCATAATCATGGATGACAGTGAGTTGTTACACTTATGCTATTCATACTCGGTGTTTACATATTTACTAAATTGCTCTTATAAATTTCGTTTATTATCTACTACTTGATATTCATGTTTTAACTTCGCTTTATGCAAATCTTCATGAACTTGGAGTAGTTTTGAATCAGGTATGGTTTGAAAGATATGAAAACTCTGTGAAAACCACATGTAAAAAGAATAGTACCAAAACAGTAAAAATTACTATTCATGCTGACTTTGTCTTTTTCATATCTTTCAAATGAGATTGAGTTTCGACTTCAAATTTTGCAGGGTTGTAGAGGTTCACCTCCCCTACATATGATAATTTTTTGAGAATTTTTCAAAACTTCTACATGTGGTTTCCACGGAGTTTTCATGGAATTGGTGGTTTGCACAAAATATTTCGCCAATCAATTTAGTAGCCTCTTCCTTTGATATAGCTTGCATTTATTATACATTTGTGATACATTAAAAGTCTTGCTGAGTATGAAAGTACTTAACTTTCTTATTGTTGATCCAGTGTATGAAGAAAGCGAAGTCCTCGACAATGGCATGTATAGGAGCTCGATGGTGGCATGTATAATTTCTTATTGCTGATGTATACGAGCTCGATGGTGGCATGCATCTAATGGTTGTGGTTGCTGGAGGTGTAGGCATCTAATCGAAGGTACTAACGGCCCAACACCCAGGCAGCCAGCCAAAAGCCCGTGCAAGGCGGGCAACAGGCAAAGACGCTAGGTGATTGGTTGAAAACACACCCAAGAATACAGTGGAATACTAGGGAGTGCCGAATTCCTTCTTAAATAAGAGTAGTAATATTTATGTCAATTAAGATATCTTTGTTATAGCAACTTATACCTACCTTTTCCCATTTTTTATGTTGAATGAATCGAAGGTAACGTATATCTACAACTTTTAATCACATAAATATTTTTCACCATTTATCTGGATTTTTGAAAGTTCTGTAGTTAAGAAAAAAAAATACTTTTTGAATAACCTAGTATGGTTTTTGAATTTTAAATTTTGATTGTGAATCATCACAAAGTCTAGAAATAATTTAATTAAATCTTACATAATTCCCATAGCACTTCCAAAAGGTTTCAGAAAATTTTGAAAATGTTTGATGCTTCTGGAAAATCAAAAACAAAAGAAATAGGATAGAGGCGCCAAATGATTTTTCAAAAAATCCACAGACCTGATCATGCTTCGAAATTTTTATGAGGACTTTAGCATTGTCTTAGGACCTTACACAAAAATGTACATAAAATTTAAAGCATGTTTAATGGCTCAATCAAATCCAAGAACTTTAGTTGCAAAATAGGAATTAAAATAAAGATATGGCTACTCTCCCTCGCTCTCTCTCCCTCTTTGCCATGTGGGCCACCTACCCGACCGACCCCACCTGCTAGCCTTCCTCCCTCCTCCCCCACGCAATGCAGTGCGTGCCCACGCTTGTGCCAGCATGCCGCCGAGCCAGGATGCCATTGCCACGTTGCCATCAAGCCCTGTCGTGGCAATTGTAAGCTCTCCACGTGCTGTTGTGCCAGGAGCAAGGCGATGGAGCCGTGAATACTTGTGCCGCCATTCGCCTTATTGCTCGCCCTGGCATGTTGCACCTTGCCAAGGTTGTCACACCGCTTGACTTGTTGCTCTGCTGACCCTATCACTATCTTCTGCACCTCGTAGACATGCGAAACCTGTTGGGATTTCTTGCAAGTTGTCCTGCTGTGTCTTCTTCTTCCTAGCAGCGCACCTCACCCATGGACCAACTGGCAATCCTCCTCCTCGGTGGCTATATAAGCCAAGCCATGGCTATCTCTAGCTCCCTACTCCTATCTGAATTCTCTTTACCCCAAGGCTGGCCACAATTTACCTCCGATGAGTTTCATTGCCGCAAAAGCGCCACCATGACGAGCAAGTCCAATTCCTTGCCTATGGTGAGCCATTTCCAAATCCCTTCGATTTGAAGCTCCCTTAGGATTCCCTGTTCACGATTCTTACCTTTCTCGTAGCTCTACGCCACCAACTCACCACCGCTATCCCCTTCTTCCCCGATTCCGACCAACAACACTGAGCTGTTTAAGAGTTTTCTCGACGCTACAAGGTACCAAATTGGGTTCCATTAGTCCCCTAGTGCTTTCCCCCTGCTTGCCCAAGCACCTTCACCCCTTCTTCTATCCTTTACGCTATTTGTCATCGCCGCCGCCGCTCAACCTCGCCTCCGATCGTATTCGGTCATCATGGTCACCGCCAAAGCCTCCTTTGGGTCCCCATTGGCCTCCTCTAGCTAGCTCAACTAACCACCGATCTTGATCAGCCTGCAGCCTTCGTCGGTGAGCTTTGCACCGCCCAACTCTATTTTGTGCCATTGACTAGTGGGCCCTCCCTATCAAACTCCTCTCACTCACACCCAAGTCATTGACAAGGTGACCCCAATCCTCAGTAGTTTAATTAAAACCCGATTTTATGTTTTGTGTCTATGACATGTGGACCCAATAGGATTTAAAGATTTAATTTATAAAACCAAATCATTATTATTAAATGAGTGACTCCCATGTGGACCCCGCATGCTAGTGACTGAAATTAAATCGAAAACTAGAGAAAATGATAAATACGTTTTCACTATTAGGAAACATATGTTGCTCTTTTAGGCATTTTCAGTACATATAATATTCAAATGCTTATAAATTTTGTAAATAAATTTCAAACTAAGTGAAACCAATTTCTAAATTTTTATAAAATCATCAGCTTTACATTTTTGTAAAAAGGATTAAAATTTGACCTCTGTTTAAATTTAAATTCTAATTGGAATTATTCCTAACACATTCAAATTTATTATACTTATAACTTTTACAAATAAAATCCACATTTGGTAAAACAAACTTCTAATTTCTTATAAAATCATAAACTTTCTATGTCTGCAAAATATTTGGACACAATCTGAATTCAATTCCTATTTAGGGTGATTTTCAACACATTCAAAATTCAAATACTCGTAACCCTAGCAAATGAAATCCAAATTGAGCAAGACCAGTTCCTAAACCATTATGAAAACATGAATTTTCTATTTTTGTAATGATATCTGGATTTTTGACTTTGCTTGAATTCTTTTGCTTTTGTTATTGCTCCTCGATGAACTCTGTGTAGATCTTCACCGTCGACCTCAACCCTACTCCGGAAAATCAATGCGCAAGGCAAGTACCCTATTTGATCATATTGATCTCAATATTTCAATAAGATTATATTGCTTTCATTTCTACTATATAAAGTGAGAGTTTCTTCCCACATCACTTCATCAAAATTACTCACCTTTGCCATTACTCTTTAATTACCCACCTTTACCACTGCTCTTTAATTATCCACATTTGCCACTGTTAGTGCTCTTAATTACCCACCTTTACCACTATTAGTCCTCTTTGCAAATAAACTTTTTGTCACAAATTGAGGTTTCGTTGCAACGCACAGGCGCATGACTATCAAATTTATGTATGTATGCGTTTATTTCTAGTAAATTGCTTTATTCTGGATACTAGTAGATATTGCTTTATTCTGGATACTAGTAGATATATCCCTGTAATTCATGAAATTTCCTCAATAATTGTTGTCATGACAACCCTAAGCTTTGTTTAGACATTATAGAGATGTCAACAGGGTATAATCGAATATTTACGTATTTGCTTAGCTATACTTTAAAAATGGGATAATGAATGGTCGGATATACTGTTCGTTTAAAATTGAAAATTTTGGACATGATGGAAATTATGGTTTCTGGTATTTTGGTATATATAAAAAAACTTTGGTTTGATATGAGCGAGATATGGCAATATCAGAAATGTATGGGACTTGCAAGTAGTGTAAGGGGAGTGTTCTCACCCAGGTCGGATTAAGGATCAAATATAATATTCGTTAAATTCAAGATATTCAGTGCAACAACATATGCTATTATGGGATAGGTTTAACCTATTATATTACTTAGGTCTGGCCTTGCACTTTGGAAGGCCAAAGTAGTACGGGCTCTCTGAAATGGATTGCTTGTAGGGGTGTGCACACAACAGTTCTAGTTCAACACATACCAATATAACGGTGTATGCCTTACTATGGGGAAAGTGACACGGCAGGGTGTGTAACCGTTCGATGATATAGTGTACAAATATCGGTAGAAGTGTCAACATCACTAGACTGGTGCAAAGTTAGATCTAAATGATGTAATTGTTCAAGTTATGACCTTTTGGCCATGAGCTAAATGAAGCGCAAAATAACAGCAAAAAGAGTTAGTCATGTCTTGTGGGTAAAAATATACATCTCCGCAAGGTGTAAAACTTTTCAAAATGTCACGCTCACAGTCATGAGAAACTTGGAGTGTCAATATTAGAAGTTTTGGTATTTTCATAAAAGGGTTGAATTAAAAATTTGTGGAAAGCTTATTTCAGATATCATGACAAGCAATGGTAAGAGATGGTTCGATACTCATAATCATGGATAACAGTGAGTTGTTACACTTATGCTATTCATACTCGGTGTTTACATATTTACTAAATTGCTCTTATAAATTTCGTTTATTATCTACTACTTGATATTCATGTTTTAACTTCGCTTTATGCAAATCAACTTAGTAGCCTCTTCCTTTGATATAGCTTATATTTATTATACATTTGTGATACATTACAAGTCTTGCTGAGTACGAAAGTACTTAACTTTCTTATTGTTGATCCAGTGTACGAAGAAAGCGAAGTCCTCGATGATGGCATGTATAGGAGCTCGATGGTGGCATGCATCTAATGGTTGTGGTTGCTGGAGGTGTAGGCATCTAATCCAAGGTACTAACGTGTAGGCAACACCGAAGGTACTAAAAACACCCACGCCAAAAGGTGGGCAACCGGCAAAGACGCTAGGTAATTGGTCGAAAACACGCCCGAGAATACAGTGGAATACTGGGGAGCGCCAAATTCCTTCCGAAATAAGAGTAGTAATATTTATGTCAAGTAAGATATCTTTGTTATAGCAACTTATTCCTACCTTTTTCCCATTTTTTTATGTTGAATGAATCGAAGGTAATGTATATCTACTACTTTTTAATCACATAAATATTTTTCAACATTCAATGATCCAACCAAAGAGGCTGCAAGTTGCAATGCAACCACCAGCTCCCATCCACCACCAATATGCATATCTTCATGTTCCTCATAATAACATTGCTCATAGTGCCAGCAATTCTTTTCTACCATTGATAGTTCTCTTTCATTGATGAAAACCTTAATCAAAACAAAATTTTTTATGAAAAATACTCTGTCACTAAAGTCGCTGCAACCGGATCACTTGCAATTGCACTGTGGTGGCATGTAAAACAACTGCACACAATTTTATCCATCCATTTTTTAGATAAATAGCTTAGATTTACTGCTATAGAGAATAGGCTACATTACTTTCCTACAGTAGTGATCAATGTTGCTACAATGCTTATGTGAACCTAGACTCTTGGTTCGGATCTAGTAGCTGGTACTGGTGGTATAACTGATTAAGTTACAGTCACACTACCGACTGTATAGGAACCATATCCGACATGCTCTGCTGCTAGTACAACTACATGCGATAACACAATACTTATATCATGGACCTCAATCTTGCTTGAAATGTCAAAACAAATGAAAGTGACCATCCATGCGAGAGCCACACTACGCGCTCCATGGAATCGTGTCGTATATTCGCACAAACCTTGCATTGTTCGCCCGATATTTCATGGACCTGTTCCTCAAAAGGAAAGGATAATGGCTTCCCTGTAGCGCACGCCTAGAACCTTCCTCCCCGCACCGACCTTGACGCGCCTCCACGAGGCCCCACCACAAGCCATAACACCTCACGCCACGAATCCACGCCGTCCATCACCCCAACTCGCAGCGCTCTCCGCCGTTAAATCCATCTCGTCTCGCAGCCCATTCCGTCTTCTTCTCCTGCTTTGGCCGTCCGAGCAGCGAGAGAAGGTGGGGAAAAAAGTAAACTTCGGAGCTCACGCGCTCACACCAAAACTCAATCGAAGCCGAGGCCCCCGACCCGACCGGATCGGGCCTAGGTTGAGAGCATGGGCGGAGGAGGCGACGGCGAGGCGGCCGTAGGCGGCGAGTCCCCGCCCGCGTCCGCGGCCGCGGGGCGACACTGAACATCCGGTGCGCGAACGGCAGCAAGTTCACCGTGCAGGCCGACCTCGGCGCCGCGGTGGGGGCATTCAAGGAGGTCGTGGCCGGGAGCTGCGACGTCCCGGCGCCGCAGCAGCGCCTGATCTACAAGGGCCGGATCCTCAAGGACGAGCAAACCCTAGAAAGCTACGGTGCGTGCCACACGGATAGATAGGAATAAAATGGTCACGATTTGGCCTGATGGGAGGGGATTGGTCGGTCCCGTGCACGAATTCGGTGGTGTAGTTATGAGTCTGCGTGGTTTGGTCTGTCGATGCAATGCCTTGCGCCCTTGCTGTTTCCTGGGCCAGTATCGGGGGGACTAGATGTAGCAATTGGTTGTTGTGCATGCTAACTAGCAAGTAGTAGAATTTTCATGGGTGATTGGATGATGCGAGTAGAGTGTAGTTCATTAATGATAACACATATTGTAAATGTAGATGCTACTATATGACGGGGAAGAAGAAGAAGTTTTTGTCGCGACTCGAATATATTCCAAACGTTATGGAGCCATGTAAGCTACCGTTAGTTGTGCATGTCTAGCTATACAGGGAATCGTAGGTGGTCTCCTGGATTTTCTGGGAGGTGGATTTAAAGTTAGTGTATTAGCTTACAAATCTGCATACGGAAAATTCTGTTATTTTTATTTGTGAATTTTGGGCAGAGTGCATTTTTACTGGTGAATGTAGTTTACGTAATGTAAACATAAGTAAATTATACCAAACTATTGTACTGTGTGTACAATTTATCAATATATTGTTTGCAATGGGATTGATCAATTTTGCTTAACATATTAAATCACTACATTAGGATGCATAGATGTTTTTCTCAATGGTGTTTTTACTGTGCTTTTATGAAGTCTTCAACTTCCCTGAAGTTATTTAACCTGATGGTCATTTCAACCAGAATCACTGTCCAAAGTAGATCTGATAGACTCGCTAGAAGTTCTTATTTGATGAAGCACTATTTGGTTGGACTAAATTAGGTGCCGAGGTCCCACATGGATGTATCTCGTGTGAATATCACTATTATATCTGTTGTTGATTACATAAGTAGTGACAACTTTAGACTGAATAATTGTGTCTGTCGTTCGATGGAAGTAAGCACTGGGCTTTTCGTTACAAAATTTTGTTAAATTTCTAAGTGCTAACCATGAATCTCATGCCGTAGTGCTATAGGTTTATGATACATTAGTACCTTTGCATTGTAATGGCCCTGATATGCGTCGACAACTTTATATTTAGTACTACTGCTGGGTAGTATAATTAATAATATAAAATTTAATATTTATTTCTGGAAAATAGTGTGAACTGTGAAGTGTGGATATGTGTGACAGGTGCTTGTTCAGGGATACTTCATTTATAAACTCTAGGCTGTGGAATATCTTCCCGAGATCACTATTGTTTTTCTGGTACAAGAACATTGCTGATGACACTTGCAAACGTTTAGCTTTGTTATGAGCTGGAGTTGCACCATAAATGTTTCATACCTAAAATTATTTATAACGGAGATTCATTGAACTTTTTCATCATACTCACACAGCCTGCACTACATGGCGAGAAGCTTTTACAGCTGGACAGAAATTGCAGTAGATATGATACTGTGCAGCATGAGAGGAATATTTTACTAAGTTGGTCTTGTAAATCTTGTGACACTTTTGGTGTACATAGTTACATACTTGCAACTCATAAATAACAGCCTGAGAGCTGGGAAATTCTTGTGTGAGGGATGTAACAATTGAGTACCTTTTGCTTTTAGATGTAACTATTGGGTTGGTTGTCAACAAATTGAATTACCATGTGATAAATGAGGATTTATGGCATATTCACAAGATGCACTATCTTTTTTCGCATATATAAATTGTGTAAGAGTTCTCATTGGGAGTTCTTTTGTATCTGATCACATCAGATACAGGAGCATTCTTTCTTTTTATGGTAATGTTGACCTTCCATTTAACCCTTTGAGTTATTAAGCATTTTTCTCACGTACACTTCTTGTATTTTGTAGGTGTTGAGACAGATCACACCATTCACTTGGTGCGTGGTGTTGCCCCACCACCGGCCACATCAGGTGCACCTGCTGCTGCCAATCCCCAAGCTTCAACTACTCCTAGCAGTGGCCCAGCTGGTGGTCTTGGAGGCTTGTTTCAGGGTCTTGGTGCTACTGGAACTGCAAGTGGCAGGGCATCAGGTTTAATTGGGACTGGATTTCCAGAACTAGATCAAATGCAGCAACAGTTGAGCCAGAATCCCAACTTAATGAGGGAGATAATGAACATGCCAATGATGCAGAATCTCATGAATAACCCTGATTTAATACGCAATATGATTATGAACAATCCACAGATGCGTGAGGTCATTGATCGAAATCCAGACCTTGCCCATGTCCTCAATGACCCTAGTGTTCTCCGCCAGACCCTTGAAGCAGCCAGAAACCCTGAAATTATGCGGGAGATGATGCGGAACACAGACAGAGCTATGAGCAACATTGAATCTTCTCCTGAAGGGTTTAATATGCTCCGACGTATGTATGAAACTGTCCAGGAGCCTTTCCTAAATGCAACAACAATGGGTGGGGAAGGCAATACAGCCTCAAACCCGTTTGCAGCACTTCTTGGAAATCAGGGCTCCAACCATCCAAGCAATCCTGCTACAAATGCTCCGACTACTGGCTCAGAGTCCACAACAGGAACCCCTGCTCCAAATACTAATCCACTTCCAAATCCCTGGAGCACAAACGGTAGGCTTTGAATAATCAAGTTTTTTTGTTTGTTTTGTTGTTGATACTTCTTTCAGTTACTCATTTTGTTGGCACACCTAAATTTCCAGCCGGGGTTCGCAAGGAGCTGCACGGTCAGGTCCTGCGGGCAATGGAAGAACTGGCGCCGCTGGTGGCCTAGGTGGGTTGGGTTCAGCAGATTTGAGCAGTATGCTTGGTGTTCTTTCTGGCAATGCAAGGACTGGTGCTGCTGGTGGTTTAGGAGGGTTGGGTTCAGCAGATTTGGGGAGTATGCCTGATGCTTCTCTTTTGAGTCAGTTCCTGCAAAACCCTGCTATGATGCAGATGATGCAGAATATTATGTCTGACCCACAGTCAATGAACCAGGTTCAGTACCTTTATTTTTTTTTCTTGTATGATTTTGAAGATGACAGAATCATAACCTTGGATCCTTCTTAATGTTTTCCTGTCCACAGTTGCTTAACTCAAACCCAAATGCACGTAGCCTGATGGAATCAAACAATCAGTTGAGGGAAATGTTGCAAAATCCAGAATTTCTTCGCCAGATGACATCCCCGGAGACTTTGCAGGTAAGCTCTGTTGCAATGTAAGCCTTAAGGATTTGTTTGGTTGGTGAGATGAAGTTGCATCGGATGGTTACCAAGACTGAATGTTTTCTCTTTTTTGTAGCAATTACTCTCATTCCAGCAGACTTTTTTATCGCAGCTTGGTCAACATCAACCTAGCCAGTGAGTAACTCTAGTTCAACAGTACCTGAATTTCACCTAGTTCATTGTAGCGGATGTTACCTTTTCTTTATGAAATGGAAATTATGCAGTTTCATTATATGTTTGTTGAGTTTCTTTTAATTTGCTTGATTCAGGGATGGTAATCAAGGAGGCAATGGCACAGGTAATTCTCCCTGATTATTTTTTCTGTGCACTATCTTTTCTCCTTTTAAGATAGATTAGCATGCCATGCTTGGAAGTGAATGGTCTTGAATTGCCCTTATGTTGATTGTTGTTTAGCTCTTGTGGCAACAATTGCTTTGCTTTACACATTGTGCTTAGTTGACAATTTATTGGCTCCTTGGTATTTCTGTCCTCTAATGAGTTAGGCTATAATTGTAGCGTGAGAATTATTTCCATTGGCTCATTCTTAACGCTAAATTACTGAGGTGCATAATATTACAACATTAAATTTCTCGGAAACATTTAACCTACAGTGAATGATTGATGTGTTGCTAATTCTCTATCAGGTGATGCATGTTTGCAACGTTTTTTTTTCTTTTGCTACATGAAAATGGAAATGGGTTGCCCATGACCAAATACTGTTGCAATATGAATTTGATAATTGTAAAACAGATAGTAGTTCCTAGGCATTTAGACCACCATCAATCCATCATTATGGTACCATTTAAGTGATGTGTTATGTGTTGAACATGTCTGAGCTGCCTTACAGCTGCTATTGTGCTACCCAGATATTAAAGAGTATTCAAGATCGCTATTGTGACATCCCGGCCAAGATTAGATCCAGCCCTTTAAGGTCCATGGGGCATGTGTGTGTGTGACGGTGTGGGTTAGTCCCACCTGTGTTAATGTGTGTGTGTTTTTTGGTTGGGTTTTGTTTTTGGTGGTGGTGGTGTGTTTTTTTTTGGGGGGTGGATCACCAACATATAAGCCTAGGGTTTTCAAAGCATCAACTCCTGGTTAACGTTTTGCATGAAGCTAGGATTAAAGTGCAAATGAATTGATGTGTGTCCGTGGTCTATTCCACATGGGATTAGGCCTGAGTCAATTTGGACCCTGGGGCGTTACAGTTTTGGAGTCTTAACTGCGATGAGTTCTCAATTCTGGATCAATATTAGATGTGCAGTTGTGCACCAATATCAAATTCTTACAAGATAGATACATTTTATCACACCTTTGTTGAGTAGTGACTACGAAAAAAAATACAGGCACACGGGGAAATGTTAGCCTTGAGACCTTGGTGAGCATGCTTAGCGGGCTTGGTGCTGGAGGTGGCATAAGTGTACCAAATACCTCCAATGGTTTGTATACGCTACATTTGGAGAACTTACCTTTTCTTTTTGACTTCTCTGTGTTGGTTTATCACCATTAGTGATGATTTTGTCCTTGTCAAAATTTTCAGTGCCACCAGAGGAACTCTATGCAGCCCAACTAGCTCAGCTCCAGGAAATGGGTTTCATCGACACCGCGGAGAACATCCAAGCACTGGTCGCCACTGCTGGGAATATAAATGCCGCGGTCGAGCGCCTTCTTGGGAATCTTGGTCAGTAGCTAAAGCGGACCAGACACTGCTTAACGTTACCATTTTGCACATCTGCAAGAGTGTTTGGATTACTGTTTTTCTAGCCCCCAAATTCAAAGGCAGTGTCTGTCCTACAGTCTCAAGACAAAATAAGCAAAGAAGTTCACCAACCATTAACTTTTCCATACATGGTCGTCGTGCCTTTGTTTCTACAGTGTCGTATTGACAATTTGGATTGATGTACATACATATGAAATTATCGGATGTTTCCGCAAAGAATATGGCTGTAGTTTTTTGACTGTCAATTCCCCATCTGCCCATCTATAAGATGACCATCTCTGCAAAATGTACCGATGATTTATTGTGTTGATGGGTCGGCTTCGGCTTGCAGCAGGTACGTTCTATACATGAGGCAGCTCAGCTGACATGCGAATGCTCTGCATTTTCTGATGTCTGCACTACTATCCATTTGGCATTAGCATAGTTAATTGGGTTCAGTTCAGTTTCACAGGAAGGAATGCTTGCGCCTCATGTATAGTTCCCTCGAATGGCTGGTCGAATCCAATTTGCCAATGTGCCGCAACTATTGTTGACACTAGAGTACTTGACACACTTCATAAACAGATCCATTGACCTTGAAAGTTCCCTGGAATGGATGAGCGCATCCAATTGGCCAATGGGCCGAAACTATTGTTGGGCCAGGCCCGCCTGAGAGAGGCTCAGCCCTAGCCGGTGGTAGGAGAGCACTTCGATAGTGACCGAGTGTTGTTGTGTGTCCGTCACCTTTTAGTGTTTGTTTTGGATGCTAAAGTCACATTAAACAAGCTCCTTACGATTAGTATTGTCACCATCTAGCGCCTTTGAGTAATTTACGTTTCCACGAGGAAATCCCCTATTGTTGGTTCAGGAGAATGAATTTGGTCATACTAGGCAGTGTATTCCATTGCTAGTTCCATACTTCACTTGAAACTTCAACCGTGTCCCTATACTTTTGATGTCGTAAATTGCATCACTAAATTTTAACATTTGATTGATTTTATTGGATACCTTCCGTTGATTTTTTCTTAGGATGAGAGGAACCAGGCCATTTAGTCTACATGGATATGTTGGAAGCTTGAAATTAATGGACATACACATGTATAGATGATAAGCAAGTAGAGGGGCACATGCATAGATAATAAGCATCCTAACTACAGAAAAAACAGGTATTAGGTATTGTTGATGTGTCATAGCATATTTTGTGTGATCTGTGTTTCTGATCACCATTAGGATTACAATTATCCTACGACTGACTTACTTAAAATCCATGAAATACATATTTACTTGAAAACTAACAAGAACTAACAAAAAATTCCTTGCAAATAACTAATGAATGGAAGCATGTAACGGTCAATTGAGAGTTCACATCAGGTTGATGTCGGAAGAGATCCAATTGAATCAAATGTCAATTTTAGTGACCCAGTTGATAAAATTGGAAATTTAAGGACCCAATTGAAGTTTCAAGTAAGGTTTGGGGTGGGATCATCAATGACATTTACTCACCATTTTTTTTATTGGACCACAAGGTCAAACCCAGCTTATATTGAAAGCCAGACTAAGAGCAACCCCAACCCACCCCCTAAACCTCCCCCTATCCTAAATTATAAGGAGACTTAAAAAAATATAAGCTCCAACCCAACCCCTATTATAAACCCCTATTTTAGGGAGGTACTCTCTCACCCCTAAATTTAGGGGGCTTCTCTTTGCCCCTATTACTTTTTTTGGTATTTTTTTATTCATTTTAAAATAATAATTCATGGGTGCAAAGTAATAATAATGTTTAGATAAATAATAGGGGTGAGTAATAGGGAGTGTGGATTGGAGACAAATTTGATATAGAGTACCCCTAATTTTTATACCACTTCTAAATAAGTGATTTAAGGGGAAAATATAGGGGTTTGGGTTGGAGTTGCTCTAACGTCTTATGAGAGGAAGGCAATGTTGTTGACACTACGTTCTTGTACTCTTGGAATTTCATTTTTTTTCTTGTTTGCAGGTTTACTCTTGCAACTTTTGGCGAAATACAATTCAAAGTGGAAGACAGAATAATTAGCGAATCTTGTCAGTTTTACAGGACTTCAGGTGCTATTACCAATTTAAATATATTTGTGTAAATAAAAATTTCGAAGAACTTGATATGAGTTATAAATATCTTCTGTTTTCTCTAGATTATTTCTGACTTTTATTATGGAAATCTCCTACTCAATCTAGTATTATTGGATTGACTATCTAGTGCTTTCGAAGTTATACCTTGACTTGTTCTTATTTCTTGCACTTGGTCCAGTCCATTTTTAGGAAGGATTTGAAATGATGCCCCACATTTAGCAAACTCAAAACATTGTTGCTCAATGAGTGGTGTGTGGAGCCTGAGTTTGGCGCACTAGTTTACTTTCTCCAGCACTCACCAATTCTAGAGAAGCTTACCCTTCGACTTAATAAGGTAAATGTTATCTAAGTATATTAGTTTTTGTCATGTTGAAATTATTGTGCATCATTGATTCATTTTGGTAAAATCGTACAGACACGGCAAACTGTGGCTGAAACAGATGAAGGCTACAACCCAACAGAACAATTCTCGGTATTGAAGCATCTTAGGGTGGTCGAAATCATGTCATAAGGAAATGAGTGGGTTCACAAAATTTTAAATATCCTGAGTACCCGCGGACTACCTCCTGAGCAAATAAAGATCCACAGTAGAGTCCCATTGTATCATACAATCTAGTAGTAAGGGGAGGGCATTTTATCATCTGCATTCCTAATTTCCTATTGAAACAGCACCTGGATGTAGTTAGCATGATCTAGATAAGACATGGATGGACTAGATTTTTGAAGGCTCCACAGTCCACACCCACTAATCAAGCGTTATCTCCCTACTTAGTGCTTTCATAGTTACTGCACTGAAAGGCACAAGCTCTGTATTGTATTAATGGTCCAATAGCTTGATCGCTTCGAAGGCTGGGAGGAGTGTTAAAAATATAAACATGTTGCTCTAAGAACACTACCTAATAAATAATAAGCAAAAATTTATGGTTACTTTCGTTCTAATAACACATCCTTTTTGCTTTGCAACAAGTAGTTTGGCTCTGCAATGCTCATTTTGCTTTTTTATGCTTCCGACAGGTTTCACTTCGGATTCGGAGCAGTCGGATTCTGAACTGTCAGATTCGGAGCAGTTGGATTAAGATCTGGGATGATGAATCTACCATTTCTTGGTTATTGAAGATTTTTTTACGGTTGCAGTTGGAGATTACTTTCTTGTAAGGGGATCTTATATATCAATTCATAGGAAGTAGCATATAATTGGTGATATGGATGCGGTTGGGACCTGTTTCAACAATTCATAGGAAGTAGCATTGCACTTTTGCTTCAGGTATACATGTGTCTGGACTCTGGACGACCTCAATATCAACTCTCAACTGATTTTGTTGCTGAAACCCATTTTAGGAACATGTTCTTGTTGTATGAAATTGGATTTTACCAAATTTCAAAAAAAAGGAAAAAAAAAAGAAAATGGGTTACTGGACCAACTGGGCCGGTAAGGCCCATTTGATTGAGCCAGCCCAGTCAGCTAAGGCTAAAACACCGCAGCGGTGCCCTAACCCCAGAGAGAGAGAGCGAGACAAGACAGAGAGGCGATGGAGGCGGCAGCGACCGCATCGTGCGGCGTGGCTTCCTTGTGTATTGTAGCAGGCGACCGGATCGTACTACGTGGCTTCCTTGTGTGTATTGTAGCAATTTGAAATTTTTCAATTTTTTTTACCAAAATTCACCAAGGTAGGTGAAGAGGCTAAATCTGCAATTCCGCTCGAGGTAGGTGAGGAGGCTAAATCTGCAATTCCGCTCGAAAAGGACTAGATTTACAATAAGCCCAAGTAAAGGGTTAGAAAAATGACCAGTTCCGGCGTAGCACAGCATCTGTCATCCGGCGCACAGCTGAGGCTGCCTGTATGTACAACGTAGAAAAAAACTGCCGAGAAAAACCAATTCCAGCTAACCTTCTATTGCTTAGTGGAAAGACGCACAGCTCTTCGCCATGCCAAGGCTTGAATATGGATCACAATTAACTTAAGAACCTTGTATTACTGACCATAAAGATGCGCAGCTTCCTTACCATCTCACACTTGGTAATTAAGCATGCGGTTTATCATGGTCTTCGGAAGATATTTGAACTTTATATAAAAGGGAACTCAGAGGAGATTACCCTCTCCCTTTTCATCTCTTTGAAATTTTAGAAAAAAGAATAAAGTGCAGTTGGCGATAAACCCACAGCCTACGGCAGTTGTTCTCTGTTGTAACAATACAAAGGCATGCTCCAATTTCGCTGTGTTCGTTCAATGCTTGCAGCATGCTCCTGCATTGCATCATTGATTCGCGGCATCATCAGAACTTGCAGTTCCGGCGCCTGCGTCGAGGTACATTCGCGGTCTTTGGAGAAAGAAGATGCGTCTCCCACCGGTGAGTTCATCTTTACTCACTCCCTCCATTTATTCATACATATTTACAAACTTAATTTAGTACATCTATACCTCCCATCCGACACCACCATGCGTGCATGACGTCTCTAGGAAGTAAGCATGGACTTGGCATAGGCAAGCCCTTAATTTATTAGATACTAGCTTTAAGTATAGTAGCTTAGCTCTGGTCCAGGCCACCCATGGCGCACGTACATTTCTATACTAGCTTTGGGCGCATCAGGTGGAGCCGCAGGTGCAGGGGGCGCAGGTGCAGGACTCCCCGCACGAGCAGTTGGCACTCCTGTTCTCCCGGCCGGAAGGCGTCCCCTGGCGCCCGCACGTGCACGGGTTGCAGCTGCAGTGCTCGCCGCACGGGCACGTCGTCTGGTCGCGCTGCCCCGCCGCCGCGCCGCTCCTGGACGCGCACCATCAGCGTGCCAGAGAGAAAACAGAGTAGACGACATCAGCCGGCCGCCGACGGGTTCGTGAAGAAGCGTATATTTGGACGAGAAGATGCGTGCATACCTGCAGTCCGTGCCGCCGGGGCACGGGACGGCGCACCCGCACTTGTCGTCGCAGCCCATCTCCGGTGTGCTCTGCCTGTAGGTGGCGCCGTGGCGGTGCCTCCCTGCGATCTGTCGTCCTCTGTTTCCCGAAGTATTATGTCACGCGAGGGCTAGCGCCTGCCGAAGGCGCGTACTTAAAAGCGGCGGCACGAAGGGCTAAAGCGGCACGTCTCGTCGGACGCCTTGACAGGTGTGAGGACACGCGGGCGCAGGCAGGAGGGGCGTGCGGCGGCGGTGGCATGGCGCCATCCGCCACGGCGGGATGGGCTCCACGTACATGCAAGAGCCAGAACGCTCCGCGCGCTTCTGGCACGTGCACGTCCCCAGCCCGGCTACGTTCCCGATCTCATCCATATCCTCGCTTCGTCGCGTCGGCACGTGAGTGTAGAGGTGGGCACTTGGCCGGTTTTTTTTTTTATCAATCTGAGCCACGGCAGATACGGTATGGTTCGAAGCTTGGTCTGGTATCAAGTTTCGGTATGATACTGTAGCACGGGCTGTGTCGGACCTGAGAACTAGGCACGATGGACGGCACAGCCCAGCACTACACTGTAGCACGGACCATGTCGGACCCGATAATCCAGAGTATAAGGAAGAAACTCAGTATGAAAATCACCGATCTACAAAGTATGAGCGTTATGTACGTACCCAACAGTATGAACGCCACACCGCCGTCGACACCTGAGAGAGACAGGTCAGCTCTCTCTCTCTCACCCGTCTCTCTCAATTTCTCTCTCGCTCATCTGTTTCTCTTAATCTCTATTGCCTCTTTTCCTCACTCTTTCGTTGCCCCTCTCTCGATCGTGTTCAGCACATCTCACTCGTTCTAAAAATAAATAAATTTTAGTTCTTGTTTCTATAATATTTGTGTCCACTATCTTAACTTCATGTGTCTCTGGTTCTTTTTTTCTCATCACAATAGTGCAAATGGGCCGGGTCTGGGTCGGCACGGCACGAAACAGGCACAAAGTGCAAATGGACCGTGTTTGGGCTCACCGAAGGTGAGTCGGGCCAACGCACGGCACGGCACGGCGGACACGACGGGCCATCGCGATCCGGCATGAAGCACGATGAGCCCGTGCCCGACCCAGCACGATACCCACCTCTACGCGAGTGGTTGGGAGAGGCGGCCCATGTGGCGAAGATGGATAAAGGGTCCCTGACGGCGACCAGGCCGTGCGATGCGGCGGCGCGTATGATTTCGGCCATGCGGCTCGGCAGCCGCGGTCCGCCGGTGCCAGGCCGGCACACGAACGCGCGCGGTTGGGACGACGCCGTTGCCGGATTGGATTTCCCGGGACAGTTGGGCCATTGACAGCAACAAGCACGCCAACGAAAGTTCAAGTCTCTGACTCTGGATAACAGAAGAACATGCGGCCGTTGTTGCATGAAACACTCTATGCATAAAAAAAAACTATGGAACAAACCAGCTAGGCTTAGCCGAATATTCGCAATGACTATCCCCCGGGGGCCTGTGCACGCACTCCAACTTGTTATGCTGCATGTTGTAGCAGTTACGCCCCAGTGCAGCGGGCGAACTCGTCATGAACATAGAAAATCCGACTCCCCCGGCCGTGGCCGGCGCCGCCGTCGCTGAAGGTGGCGTGGTGGCCATCCAGGAATAGGTCGTAGTTGCCACCAATGTCGTCGCCAATTACCTTGGGCCAGGCGCCGTCATCGTCGGGTTCGGACGTTCGGACCTTAGCTCGAAGACGTGGAAGCGCTCCGGCTCGGACGATTTCACGTTCACGCCGGTCCTGACCAGTAGGTCTGAAAACCAAACCGAAAAACCCTGAAGCCAACAAGCTACTAGTTCTGGGTTCTGGGCTTCTGGCTGCCAAAGTGTTTGGTGAGAGAATAACCATACACATTAATTATCAGGAACTGAAACTCAAAGAGGAAGCAAAACTGCTGATCAGAATCTCAATTTCACTTTCATTCATCAACACAAAATCTCATCATACACCATACATAGATCCAAACATGTATTGCTCCAGTATAGTCTCTCAAGTCTCAATGACTCCATGAATCATGATCACAGGTTCACAGCAACTCAGATATGAAAGTTATAAGGAGTGACTTGGAGTTTCACTTTTACCTCACCAGCTAGACTCCGGAGGAAGCGCAGCTGCGTAGAGGTCAGGAGGAGGGAGGCCACGCATGGGACCGACGTCAGCGTGGTGGTGTTTGGGGACGGTGTCGGCGTCGGCACCGAGGGAGGCGACACCGAGGGAGGGCGGAACGGCGGAGTCGCGGAGACACAAAGGGTAGAGATCGGCGCGGGCGCGTGGAGCTGCGGAGGACCGGAGGGCGGAACATCGGAATGGCAGAGTAGCAGAGGGCAAGGCAGAGCCGAAGCCACGGGGTTGGATGGAGACGTCGGAGAGACACCGTGAGCCCGTGACCTAAAGTTGGGAGATCGGGAAGCCGCCGAAATCGAATGGGGATGAATCGGGGGAGGGAGAAGCCGGAAGCCTCCTGAAGGACCCGAATGGGGATTATGGGGAATGAATCGGGACCAGGTATTTTTTGCCTCACCTACTCACCTCGCCTCAGTCGCCACTCGTGGACTCGCTGTACACAGTACACTATTCGGGCTGTCCGGTTAATTGGTTTCCAGATTATGAAAACCGAACCGAATACCATACACCGAATAGTAGTGAAAAAAACGAACCAAACACCGAATACCAAAAAAACAAAAATTTTGGTTAATTTGATTCGGTTCGATTTTTTGGTTTCGGTTAAATTGTGCCCACCCCTACTGACCAATAGCAGCTTGCTTGGCAGCTGGAGTACCGAGCAGCGGCGTACTCAACAGGTGGGCTCGATTGAACTCGAGCCTCCTTGGGCCGCGGGATTATGTGTACCTTTTTAGCCACAATACTCATTTTTTGGCATAACAGCGGTGAATGTACATGCACTTAGATGGATCTGAAAGAAGAAGAAAATTTGCTAGGTGCTGATCTTCTTTTTGGGCTATGTGGCTTGGTGAGCCGCTGCTTGTTAAAGGCTTAATTGTGCAATTGGTAACTTCACTTGCTGCCTGCAAAACTGGATTTTAACTCTCGATGTATGCAGAGACCATAGAGAGACAGAGGTGGCTTGTCACATCTTCTTTGTGAGGATATGGTAGCCCACTAAGTCGAGGGCGCTTGATGCACGTCGTCGGGAGTTGGTGATTGAATGCCAGGGAGCCGTCGAGGGTGCAAACATGTGGTGACGGACAACCAACTATGGCGATGGTAAGCACATTATGAATGTTGCGTAGCATGAGTTGGCGAATATCTAACCGATTGAGTTTACTGACCATGACAACATATAGATAATGTGAGCCCATCTTCTAATATATGATTTTTTTATCAATTGTAATTGTGTCGGTGGATTGAAAGAGACAATAGATGATTTGTTTGATTGATTGGTGTTAACTTGTTTATAGATTTTCAAAAGTTTGATAAGCGAATGTTGCACAAGTATTTTTTAAATAATAAGCTACTAAATAGTAACACTCGAATTAATAAAAATACAACACAAACTGTTTAATATGTTTATCTCAAGTTAGCTTAATTTTTGTAAGCCTATCCTCTATTTTTATCCAGCTTCAACGCTGGCACCGGGAATCGACATGGACGGCGAAGCGGAAGTAATCTGAGAATGCAAGGTAGGTGAAGGGAGCACAAGAATGGATATAACCATTCCTGATCTTATGCTGCCGATCAGCGAAGTGTTGTATCCTATATGCGGTGATGTCGGACGTGGCGCTGATGTCGCGCATGGCGTTTGAGCGTGGGCAGGGCAGCCGTGGCGCCCATGGCCAGGTGCGAGAGGTGGCAGGACGCGTCGCGAGCGTCGACGATGATCGACCACCCGCACGACAAGGGGAACACGAGCGCGTACTCTTAACCGGTACATGGAGGACCACTGTTCTGAGGAGCAGGAAGCAGGAGGCGCTGGCGCTTGCCGGCCTACAGCGGCACGCCACGTCCGGCAGACGGAGCGGAACAGGGTGAGCCCGGTGGAGTCGCGGGTCTTTCCGGCAATGGGCGCTCCAGGAGATCGACGGGAAGCTTCAACCAGTCGGGCTGTTCTTGCATGGTCAGCCATTGTCGTGTACTCGTGTCGTGTGAGGACGTGAGAGTCGCCACGATGGGCTAGTTGAATTGCAGGATAAGAGGTCCAGATTGGGAGTTGGAGTAAACATCGCCCCAAAATCCTGCCTTATTTAAAGAGCTCTTTTACTGTATGTTAAATTTTATATGAAGATTTTATTCTTTTCGATCTAATAGATCAAATTAGTTAGTATTTATTTATACTTTTTCTGGTAGTAAAGTGTAGGAATACTTTTAACAAATCAATAACTAGATGTAATTTGTATTACCCTATTACAAAACGCGCTGCAAAAATATAGGATCAAGGGAATAGGAGACACGGATTTTACCAAAAAAAACCAAGAACACACGAAGACAAATATCACTATATGAGGATATGCTTACAATGAAGATCTTTCTCTTCCTATGAACTACAGATATATTTATAGTGGTACATAACAGGCTTCGTGTAGGAGTAGATTTGAGGTGAGGTAGGAAACGAATTCGTATCACAATCAAACTCATCAATCTTCACCTTGAGAAAAATTCTTCTTGCAGCCAAAATATAATACAACTCTTCTCGAAACAAATTATCATGAACATTTTGTGCGCCCAAAGTCTTAAGAACTCATCTAAACAAGAAAAATTGTAACAAACTTATCCAAACACTTCATATAAATCAAAACATTACATGTAGCGCTTAATAGATAGTAAAGAATTCATATCATGTATATTTCATATGCTCTACCTACCACTTGGGACACTAAACTTGGCAAACAGTGCTCATTGAAAAAGCAACTTACACATGTAGTCATCACGTACATTAAATTGCTGACTTCAAAGATAATTAAATTTTATAATATAGTTGAAACTGCTCTTACAAACTGTCAAGATGAAACCAACTCTTGTACCATCAATAGAGTATAAATTGTAGTAGACACTCATATCGAACTATGACAACTAGATAATATTGTAGTATACAGACAGAAGCAAACTCCTTGCACTTAAATCATTATGTTAAATTAATGGGAGATGGCGAGGGACACAGAGAGAGCAGGAGGATAGAGAAAGGTGGAGAGGGAGAGGGAGATAGAGAGGCGGAGAGGGAGTGACAAATATGGAGTGGGTGAGATGGAGAGGGAGAAAAGATCATGCAATCCGTGTCTAGGCCACTGTGTAAATAGGTCATGTCTGGACTAGTATGGCATAAAGGAGGTTTAGTGTGTTGTGGGTTGTGCCTAAGTCTGTTGGAGGCAAGATAGGCTATGCTGGCACGACATGGTGGGCTGGATGTGCTTGGCTACCACAATATGGTCTTAACCCATGGTCCATCAAGCCTGTGTCATATCGGCCCAGCATAGCTCAATGCGTAGGTCTACCCGAGGGCAAGGACGAGATGGAGCACGGAGCCAAGCTCGATCTTGTACTCATTCGGGGCCTTGTCGTCGGCGAGCTACTTGCCATCGAAGATGAGCTTCTGGATCCCCTACCTCTCCTCGCATGGGTGGTACCAGGGGTGCCAGGTATGCTCGAGCACCCATAAAATTTTGAAAAGTTGTATAACATCACCTCTTTAATATATTAAATTTATTTATTGAATTGGTTCTGATTTTAGTAGTTTAAGATTTTTAATACCTTAGAACTATTTATATTGTGTTTTTAGCAAATTTTAAATATATGTGTTGGATTTACGATGTTATGAAATAATTATAAAAGACTATAGAGTTGTACGTGTACAGTGTACACTTTCAACAAAAACTTCTAGTTCCACCACTGTCTCCTCAACACGCTCTTGATCCTGTCCATCGTGTCCGTTGGCTCCATGTCGACCACCGGCCTCCTTGCCGGTGAGCGTCTTCACCTTGATCATGACGTCGCCGCGCAGCCGGACCACGAGGTACGCGAGCGCCGACTCCTTCTGCACGTACGTTGTAGTCGGCCAGCGTTCGCCGGCCGGCCCTCCAGCTGCTTGTCGGCGAAGACGAGGCGCTGCTGGTCCAGCGCGATCGTCTTCCCCGTCAGGGTCTTCACGAAGATCTGCATCTTCCCGACGACCACGCGTGTACGTGTGCAACGAGTTGTAACGACGTACGATGTTGGAAAACCGCGAGCTTTAATTTGTTTCTCCTGGAGTCCTTGCGTCCTCTCTGTCGAGCTAGCGTTCGGCCGATCGAGTTTGGACGTACGCCGATCAGTGCGGTGCATGATCTTGTACGGGCTCTGTCACGTATACTCTGCGTTGTTTGTGTCCATGAACAATCTTATTTGGCCACGACGTGTCGTTTCGTATTGACTAGCGTCCATGGCTGTCGGGTAAGATTCCAAAACGGCACATGAAGATCGTAAAGGGTCCGCTAACTTTGCGCAGTTCTCGTACTGGTGGTTGCATGCCTTTATTCATCACGATCGATTCCTTCCGTGAGATTGTCTTCGTGTCTTGGTGACTTGGTCGGTCATGTCAACATGTGACCGTACTATTTGTTAAGATGCTATAGCAACTTTTGACAATGAATCTACCAATAAAAATCTCGAGTGTGACTGTGTGAGTGTGCGATATGGTTGGTTAGCGAGAATTTTCTTGGGGACAATCAATGAAGTTATCTGCTCAAGTCCAACTACTGAACTGCATTGCAATTTGCAGTGTGGTACTCGTGATAAAAGTTATTCCCTCTGTTTCTAAATATACGTCATTTTAAGTCCTTGTGATTTTACCGATACACCTCCACAAACGACTATATTGCTCTTTTTTATTATATTTTTGGGTGATGTGTCTTACTCTAGTCCATGATGGTAAATGTCATTAGAAATGGCTAAAGGAGATGGTTATGGAAGAAAAAATGGTGAAAATCACCTTAAAATTATAGAACAACGTGTACTTAGAAATAAAATTTAAATTCTAGAATGACATGTATTCGAGAACGAAGGGAGTACCCGACATTTGCAATTTTAGGTCTAAGGCTATTCCCAGTGGAGAGTTTCATTTCACGGTTTCCAAGATTGCCATGTCATCTAAAGAGATTTGAGTAGACGAATAAAACAAGGGCCACAATGCACAGTTTAATTTCACAGTTTCATATGCTAACCATTGCATTTAATTGCAAGGCACAAGATTAGGCGAAGTTGGATGAAATGAAACTCTATAACCCCTAGTGGTAGTTTCAACAGGTTTCATAGTCTTGAAAACAGTGTATACCCAGTTTCATCCTGATAAACTCATTCCCTCTCTCTCTCTCTTCATAATTATCATGCCATGTCATCCAAATTATTGATGTGTCACATCATTTAATGGAAATGAAACCCTCATAAAACCTCTACTGGGAATGGCCTAATTAGCACTCACCACAACCAAAAATGTTCATTGTTCTTAACCAATTAATTAACAATATATAAATAAACTAACACCATTACATGCCACCCAATACCGGCCAAAATATCATCACTCCAAGATAGGAAACATAATCCTAACAATATGCTACTCTAGTCACTGGCATTGGGCCCCACGCAGGCCTTGGCCACTGGGCTCCACAGCCACTGCACCAAGAACTTCCTCCCCTTCCTCCCGTTCACATTCCAGCTCCTCCCCTGCGCGTCCACCGCCACCTTCCCGGCATACCCGCCGCCGCCGCCCGTCCCGTACACCCCCTCGCACAGGTCGGCTATCTCCGTCGGCGCCGTGGGGTCCTCGCCCGCGTACCACGCGTTCACCAGCGGGTTCGTCGCGAGCTCGGCCAGCTCGTGCGCGATGACGCTGACCATGCCGTCCACGCCCGCGTCGCCGTTCGGAGGGCGCAGCGCTGCCATGCCGCTCCCGGACATGTACGCCGGCAGCGCGAACGGGTAGGCGCAGACGTCGGCACACTGCCCGCCGCTGTGGCCGACCCAGGCGTACGGCAGGGTGTGGCCGACGAGCGACGGGAAGGTGAAGTAGTGGAACCCGCAGACGGCGCGGCAGAAGTCCTGGACGGAGACGCCGGGGGCCGTGAGCACGAGGTAGGCCCCGCCGCTGTGGTCGGCGGGGAGGCGGCCCGCGGCGACGGCGGCGGCGAGGACGCGCTGGATGTCGAGGCGGGAGAGCGAGCGACCGAGTGACGCCGCCGGGTCGGCGGCCTCCCCGGCGAGGGCGATGCGGTGGGTGACGTTGGAGAGGGTCTGGTCGGTGTAGAGCGCGGCGGTGGCCCACCAGGCGGCGACGGAGGGGCGCGGTGGCGCGGGGTCGGAGAGGGAGAGGAGGAAGTCGCGGATGGGGGCCTGGTGCGCGGGGTCCCACCGGCCGTACCAGAGCACGTAGAGGTGGAGCGGCGCGGCGGAGAGGACGGGGCCCATGTGGTATCGGAGGTCCACCAAGCTGGAGCTCCCCTCGTACTTCTTGGAGGCGCCGACGAGCGGATCGCCGCCGTGGCCGTGAGGGTACGGCGTGGCCGCCATTACCGCGAGGAGGTGGGGGCACAGGAGGAGCGAGAGGAAGAGGAGGAGCAGTGCGGGCAGCGCCATTTTCTGTGGGAGACTAGTGCGAGTGAGTGAAGCGAGGAGAGTGAGGGTATTAAAGGAGGGTGGTGGTGGGGTTGCGATGGGAGGGAGACGGCACGATGGGCTGGCATGGAGGGGAGCTGGAGACAGCTGCATGCATGGGGGAGTCAGTGCGGTTGCTGGGTGAGACCGGCCCATGGACGACGATGATTCAGTTCAGAGGGGATCGAGAGTGATGCATATGGCTAACTGTGTTGGTGACACCCTGGGATCAGGTTTAAAAAAAATTAAAAAATTTGAGAAATTTTATACGGTGTAAATCGGTGAAAACGCTCGATTATCACTTCTTGTTTGGAACTCAGGAATTCACTTCTTGTTTGGAACTCGGGAATTCACCTGAATCTTAACATGAATTAGTCTATTTATTTATTATGAAATTTCTGCGAAATTTATTTCTACATTTCAAACAAGCCTTTGATATTAACATATGCTAGGTTTGTCGTGGACCGTTCGAACGATACAAGAAATACATGATCATATTCGTCAGCTGGGGAGCTTACAGCTAGCGCTAGCACTCCCATGGGGAGGCAAGAACGATAGTGTCAGCGTCTCCAATTAAATCAAAATCGACGTGCTCAGGCCACCCTTACATCGATTAATTAGATTATTGTTCATGACATATTTACGTCCCGTTAATTTGGAACATACGATTTTTACATAAATTTTGTAAGAATTAATTTCACACAAATCAATTCAATTCCCACATTCGAAACTCGACCGTAATTCCCCGGCCGTTCGAAACGGGGCTTAGTACATATTAATTAATTAATTAGCCCTGTGAAGATGACTTGTGAGCATTATGTTTGAGCAGATGGAATTGAGCCGGATATCGCGGTTCCTGTCTCCTGGGCATGTGAAGGAGCGATGAGTGTTCTACAGTGCATCCGTCGATGGCCATGATCTGTAAACCCAGCCTAGCCGGAGTACACGCCGGCTGGCCATCTCCCATCCATCCCATCTATGTAGCTTTGCGCCGAGAATGCAGGGTTTTGCCGCTGTACGGGAAAGCGACGAAGAGAGTGAAGTGCACAGCAACAGGCCTTGACTCTTGATGCGCAGGGCAGTGGGGGCCTGGGCTCTTGATGGCAGCTGGCTTGGTTTCTTGTGCACCTCCATGCAGCTCCCCAGTCGTCCCGTCCCGTATCTGGGTCTGATCGAGCCACCCGTCGCAGCCGGTGAGCTGCTTAAGTGGTTACATGGAATTAGGGGTGGAATCGAGCCAAGCCGGCTCGATCGAGCTCGTCAATTTGCGAGCCGAGTCGGCTCGGTTTATTATCTTTGTCGAGCTGAAAACCAAGCTCGGCTCGGGCTCGGGCTCGGGCTCGGGCTCGGTCGAGCCTCGAGCCGAGCCGAGCCGGCTCGTGAGCCGCCTGGCATGTGGGCCCGTCTCAGTGCTCTAGCCTCTAGCTCTACTGCTCTCCTCTGGACTTCTGGAGTCTGCAAGACTGCAAGAATGGAATAGAACTATGGAAATGGAACTATGGAAGGGTGTTTTGTTACTTTTGTATACACTTTGTGTTATGTTACTTATATCAGACTGAATCACTAAACCCTCATGCATTCTATATATTTCATTGTATGTTCCTTGTTCAATATGACTATATGAATGCCAAGCCGATTGAATGTCTGTGGGCTGTGGCTAATTTTGTATTAAAATTAAACCTCATGTAATTTGGATAATTGATTAGTGATTAGTGAAAGTGATTCTGAATGTCTGAATTTTACCGAGCCTAACGAGTCAACGAGCCGCTCGCGAGCTGGCTCGAGCTCGGCTCATTGTAGCACCGAGCCAGACGGTAGGCTCGGGCTCGGCTCGTTGACGCACCGAGCCGAACCGAGCCACGAGCCTCGAGCTGTTTTTCCACCCCTACATGGAATCGGGTGTGTTCCGATCGGATAGACGCTGATTGGATCTGTTCAGTTCAAATTCGGTTAGTCGTGTCGGATTCGAAAGTTTATTATCTGTGACATCGGGACATTCCGATTATATTCTTAAATAATTTTGAAAAACTCTATTAAGATATCTGGAAATTTATAGTCCATATTCTAGCAGCTTTAATTTGACTTAGCCCAATAGTGCTAGTCTCCGCCGACTGACATATATGGCCAGATGGCCGCTTTTCCACATTTCTAGTGGGAGAGAATGCTACATCGAAATGGTCCTTTTGTGATTTTGTTGGAATACATGATAAAATGATTTGTTAAATTGTGATAATCCTGTTGTATATTGAACTCATAAAGTTGATTAATCATTGCTATACGTGTACTATATGCAGTATCTGTTTTCAAATCCGATAAAAATATATTTGATACCTAGCGATTTTGTTCTGCATTTGCTTCGAATCCGTGATTGATATTATTTGTACCATATTCGTACTCAGCACTACTTGTATCGGACTCCGAGAACAAAAAAAATATAGTTTAGAATATGAAAAAAACGATATCCGATCAAAAGCAAACCGATTGCACCTATGTTCCCGGTGAAACCGGTGGTGTCTAATCACCGATCCACCTTCATTCAAAATGAACCTTTATATATGTACGCACACGCACGTTTCTTGAAAATAGCAGGAGGACTGCTATATTCTTTTGAAGAAGGAAGTGGAAAGGGTACCAAGCAGTATTTGCTTTTATTATTCCACATATACGTTTGTGAAACTATACAATATGGAAAGAGTACATGCTTTCAGATAAAGTGATCTAAAGTTGAAATTAGTTCTATTAGCTGTACATATCTTCTGGCCAAGATGAACACCTATTCCTTTCGCAGGATGTTCGAGCGTGACATGAATAATACACCTATTACGCGGAGAAGGAATGGCGCAAGGGGAGCCCCTCCACCTGTCAATTTTCGTCTTTTGCGAAAAAACCCCTCCATTCGTTTAAATTACGAATAGATCCCTGCAAATTACAGATAGGTCCTTCGTAATTTTTTGTGAGACGAAAATAAATTTTTCCCCTTCGCGTTTGGGTCCCTGGCGCGGTTCTTTTACGAAAAAGCCTCCCATTAAGTTCGAATCGCGAATAAGCCCTTTTCTAATTTTTCAGGATAGCGAACAGGTCCAAAAAAATCACAAACAGGTCCCTGCTTCTTACGTTCAGGTCCTTTCTCCGTTTTTCCCGGAAAAAATGTTTTCGTCACAAAAAAAAACCGGAAAAAATACACCTATTACGCGGAGAAGGAATGGCGCAAGGGGAGCCCCTCCACCTGTCAATTTTCGTCTTTTGCGAAAAAACCCCTCCATTCGTTTAAATTACGAATAGGTCCCTACAAATTACAGATAGGTCCTTCGTAATTTTTTGTGAGACGAAAATAAATTTTTCCCCTTCGCGTTTGGGTCCCTGGCGCGGTTCTTTTACGAAAAAGCCTCCCGTTAAGTTCGAATCGCGAATAAGCCCTTTTCTAATTTTTCAGGATAGCGAACAGGTCCAAAAAATCACAAAGCAGTCCTCGCTTTACGTTCAGGTCCTTTCTCCGTTTTTCCCGGAAAAAATGTTTTCGTCACAAAAAAAAACCGGAAAAAATGTTTTCGTCACCCAAAAAAACGGAAAAAATGTTTTCGCCACCCAAAAAACACAGATTCGTCGAAGATTTATAGCAACTTATGGATTTGCCAACGGGTCATAACCGCGGGTTTTTTTTTAGAGATGTAGATTCGTCCGAAGATTTATAGCGACCCGTAGATTCGCCGGCGGATCCTAACGACCCATTTTTTTTAACAAACACAAAAAACAAAAAAAAAACGCGGACGGATTCAACCGCAATTTTCTAAATAAAACACCCATCGACCAAAAAAACACGGATTCGTCAAAAGTTTATAACAACTTATGGATTTGTCAACGGGTCACAACCGCGGATTTTTTTAAAAAAACGTAGATTCGTCATATTAATCTATTTGTTTGATCTAGGTTGTATTACCATATGCATTTTTGTCATATTGTACAATCGTTAGCATGTTTTGCTTCCTTAGTATTTCAATACATCAAAACTAGCCGCACGCGACGTAGCGCGTGAAACCTACCTAGTAACACATAAATCCAAATTGCTTTCTGTGTTTGAGAGAGAGAGAAAGCGGCTCTGTCTATTTATCTCTGTTAGATTCCAGTCATCCCACTATAAATGGATGTCGATTATAATTTCTGCCCTTGCCAATTTAAACAATAATTGTCAGTACAGGTAATCCTTCCACTTTTATGCCCCTCTTCCTTCTGTATGTATGCATGATTAGTCTAGTAGGTGAAGCACCATCCATTAGTCTTTGTAGAAATCACTTCAAATTTGATTCGCCTACATACTAAGGGCTTGTTTGTTTCAGCTTTTGATTCTGAATTCTGGCCCTAAAAGCAGAATAAAAAACAAATAGCTCGATTCTAGAATTCGATTCTCACAATCCAGCTCACCTATATACACTACAGCCACAATTCAGAATTAGCTTTTAGAGAATCTAAAACTGAAACAAACAGGCCTTAAGGCTCTGTTTGAGGGACTTCAAGCTAGTTTTAGCTTTTGAGAAGCCAGCAATTCTCTCAAAATAGTTTAGCTTTTAAGTGGCTTTTGATATAAGCTAGAAACCATATATAACTAGTAAAAGCTGAAGCTGGGCTGGACCTTTTTTATAGCTTATTGCTAAGAAAAATTAACTATTTATCAAATAGTCTCTTATAAAAAGTTACAGCTGCTTTTCAGCGCATAAAGCTAAAAAGAATATTTTCAGAAAAGCTATAGCTCCCTTAAACAAGCCCTAAGAGATTTATCAATAAATCTGCACATACGGTTAATCCTGTTTCCTCATGATGCTTTCATCATTTTCCAACTAAAAGTCCAACCAAATAAAAAGGAGGGAAGGAATCAACTTCTACCTCATATTCCTAGCTAGCTCTGTATGCATTCTTGTATATTTTTTCATACACATCCAAAAGCAAAATAAACACAAAAAATTAAAGCTCTTGAGATTAATCTGGATAAACATGGTAGCATGTGAAAATCACAAGCAAAATATATTGTTCATTCTTTAGACTCAAAAGCAGGATATGAAAGCGTGACTAGCTCTTACAATTTGATTATTGTAGTACGTAAATCAATTGTAAGATTTAGAGAAAACTCTTATTAGTTGCTATGACAACTTGGAACAACGTTGTAAACTCCAAACATGAAAAACAAATTGTAATCCCATTATTATCTTAGAGATGTCTTAATGTATGAACTCTTACCTAATCAAATTGATAAAAAAAACCCCACACAGAGCTTAATTATAATTTGTTGATCAACCCATCCTGGCACTTTTGTCCCAAATACTGGATAGCTTAGCAAGAAAATTGAGCACCAAAAACATAAATTTGCAGCACCTGAGCAACAACAGAAATAGCAAGAAGACAAAGTTTACGAGATGGTGACTGGAAGTAGATTATTTTATGGAGCTGGTAGAGAGCAATTGATGTTATAACTTTTAATTCTTTAGACCAATGGCAAGGAAGATCAGACAAGTTTGAAAAATATGAATTAAGTGTTTAGGATATGGTCTATTGATAAAACGAACATGGAGAGTGGTAACATTGTTTTTATTGAAGTTCTGACGGTGATGATGATGATAGCAATAAGGATGCAGATTGCCATTTCGGTAATCCTTTTCTTGAGGATGAATTTGGAACTTTAACAAATTGGATTTAACAAGTTTTGCTTCAACTTCTTTAAGAAATAACGATGTAATCTCCAATAATCATTACCATCTTTTGTGTTCATGTTGTTTCAATATATTTTAGTCGATTCTCTTTTATGACTGTCTGTTTATGCAATGCTTGCTTCCGTCTTTTTTTTTTTTGAAAGATCAGCAAGAGTTCTTCCTTTCATTCAAGAGAGAAAGAGGAAATAACAAT
The DNA here is from genome assembly GCA_036346375.1 of Guadua angustifolia. Classification (NCBI taxonomy): domain Eukaryota; kingdom Viridiplantae; phylum Streptophyta; class Magnoliopsida; order Poales; family Poaceae; genus Guadua; species Guadua angustifolia. Next base: position 19,554,273 of record CM070518.1, on the reverse strand, counting down.
AGTTTTTACAACGAGCTGTGGAAAAATCGTAGCAGTGACCTAAAAGAGGTTTAAAACAGAGAGAGAAACATATCACATGATACTGATACTTTACGATGGAGCTGATCAATATATCCCCTTCCCAGCATTTCAGCATTGCCAGTGACCTTGTTCCCATGAGGTAAAAACACTAAACTTCAGGTTCTCAATTTTTTTGGCTTCGATTCTTACACCGAAAGTCTAAATTCTTGTCAGTTTCTTTTTGTTAGAAAGTCTCGGCAAGTGTTCAACTTGGCAATCATTATTTTTCCATCTATTTTTGATATGTAGATCATTTTAATTAGTCGTTGTAATAATGGTGATTAGATTAATATAGTGGATCCTTGCATACGGGTTTACGAGCGTATTTGTAACTAGCGTTAAAGTTAGAAAGACCCGTATACTCGGGGGTTGAAATCGTGGCGTATACATTAGAAAGATCCGTACACTCAGGGGTTGAAATCGTGGCTAGTGGTGATTGCACTAGTGCACAGGGATCGACGAACCGCTGGCAACTAGATTATGTTTGGTGTCTTTCTCATTGTTTGTTTATGCAGTAAGACAGGAAACTGGGTGTGATGATGTACCTATAGTTGGTTGCTGCCACTGATCAGGGTGCGACTGGAGAAAGACACTACCGTCTCTGGTGAGAGATCTATCACATCTATTAGTGAATAATAATAGAAAGATTAAGGTGTGTACAACGGTATAAACAGCAGCTGTTTATAATATATTTCCATATTATCTATAGACAACACTAAAAATAACTCATACAATCGATCGTCCATATAGTTGTGTGTAAGGGTCTCTCATCCAATTAACAAGCTGTCTATACAATGATACACAAAATAGAAAACTGTCTATAAGACCGTCTGTTAAATAGTAGACATCAACCTTCTCTTTCCTCCATATCACCTAAAATCTTACATAGTATAATTTTACAGATAACTGATATATATCATTATACATGTTATTACCCTAGCCCGGGGCTAGGCATGGATTTGGCTCATCGTGGCTCGTGTGCACGCGTCTAGGAGACTTGAAAGAAGCGAGGGGAAGGATGTAACCATCCTGCGTCCTGTCATGCAACTCGGCTACTCGTCCCATTCAAATCGTACTTCTCTCGTTCCCTCGTGGGCTGTGGAGGTTTGTTGGGCCAGAAGATCTGTTCTGGGCCTGAAGTTCCAGGAGTATCATGCGAGCCCAGGTTTCTGGCTTTTAAATAATAAAGATAATATTATATTCACACAGAGAGTAAAAATTATTTTATTTTAGAAAAATAAAAAGTATTTTTATTTGCAAAAAGGACGAAACGTGCAAGGTAATTAATGAGCCGTGGAGTTAGCTAGCTGCGTATCTAATTTCTATCGTCTACCGTGTACAACTTAGTATAATACGTTATAAAAATTATCTTATGAAAAGTCTTGTTGTGCGTACGCATCTAAATAGTGTTGGACAGAATCGATGGTAGAACTAGAAAACTTCTCCTGTTAGTGCACCTTTGAAACATGATAGATGACACGAATTAGAAAAACAGTAGTCCAAAATAATGTGTTTTCAACAGCAAATGAAAACGCTATTGAAACATCAGTACCTATAGTCCACCATAATACCTATAGTGCACCTTTGAAACATGATAGGAGGCCATCAAACACCCAAAGGGCTGAAGCATTGCAGCGTCTGACATTGTGTTCTGATCCTTACTACTAGGAGTAGGAGGTGGTGTATGTGTTAGGATTAAATTAAACATAAATATGATGAGCTAGTCTAAAGCATGATCACAAAAGCCATAATGCGGAATCAGAACATTAAAAAAAACTGACCCGGTGAAGAAGATGCGGCCATTAGGGTTCTTGTGTGTCGGTGTGGATGAGCGCTGTCCCTTGAATAGTCCTTCGAGATTCCTCCAGCGCAACTAAGGATCGATAGATGGATTAGGGTTTTGGAAGGATGGAACTCGTGCATAGATCGTCACCCATGAACGTGCTCACCTCTTCCCTTTTATTCTAGTGCTGAGGAATTCGGGGGCATGCTCCATATATGGAAGGCGCCTCCGATCATGGCGCGTGGTTTATTAGGAAAGTTTGTTTTAGGAAAGTAATTGGTTGTGCGGGATTTGGGTGGTAACATTCCATACCACAGCCGAGATCAACCAACATTCTCCCACTTGATCGAAGGCTATCATAATGTATTCATTCTTAGTAAAACAGTAGTCCAAAATAATGTGTTTTCAACAGCAAATGAAAACGCTATTGAAACATCAGTATCTATAGTCCACCATAATACCTCGATAGAATACTAGCTTAGTCATAACAGGTGTTGATTGATTTTAATGCCTCTATATCCAGGATCATAATCAAAGGTCCTCCAATAAACCCATGCCGGCAGTATGTTCTTTAAATAAGTTAGGAGGTAAACCTTTAGTGAGCGGATCTGCGAGCATTGACTTAGTACTGATATGCTCAATTTTAATAGTTTGATCCTGGATTCTATCTTTCACAACATGATATTTAATGTCAATGTGTTTGGCAGCACCACTTGACTTGTTGTTACTCGAATAGAAAACTGCGGCTTTGTTATCGCAGTATATGGTGAGTGGTTTTGTTATGCTGTCTACCACTCTTAGTCCCGGGATAAAGTTTTTAAGCCATACGGCCTGCCCAGTTGCTTCATAATATGCTATAAATTCTGCCTGCATTGTCGACGATGCAGTTAGGGATTGTTTGGAGCTTTTCCACGAAATCGCTCCTCCAACTAAGGTGAAAATGTAGTCTAATGTGGATTTCTTAGTCTACACACCCTGCAAAATCAGCGTCTGAATAACCCAAAATTTTAAGGTTATTAGACTTTCTATATGTTAGTATGTAGTGCTTAGTGCCCTGCAAATAACGCAGAACCTTTTAACTGACCTTCCATGGTCTAGATCAGGTTAGGTGAAATCATCAAGCATCCGATCTGAATGCCAAGTGCGGGCGTGTCTGACTTGAGCGTACATAAGCTTCGACAGTAAAACATAAGGAAACGTCTTCATTTGATCTGACTCTAATTGATTTCTCGAGCTTTGAAATAATCCAAATTTATCGCCCTTAACTATTGGAGCAGGCGTGGCAGAGCACTTATTCATGTTGTATCTTTCAAGTACTCTGTCAATGTATGACTTTTGAGATAATCCTAGTACTCCTTTAGACATATCTTGGTGAATTTCAATGCTTAAAACAAAACAGGCTTCACCGAGATCCTTCATATCAAAATTAGAGGATAAAAAATTCTTAGTCTCATGCAGCATAATTTTATCACTGCTTGCTAATAATATATCATCAACATAGAGTACTAGAAAAATGAATTTTCCACCCTTACTCTTGATATATATACAATTATCTACTTCATTTTCCTTAAATCTGAAGTTTCTAATTATTTTATCTAATTTAAGGTACCATTGTCTAGACGCTTGTTTAAGTCCATAGATGAATTTCTTAAGTCTGCACCCCATATGTTCCTTGCCTTCTACAACAAAACTTTCGGGTTGTGCTATGAAAATTTGTTCATGCAAATCACCATTAAGGAAATATATGGTTTTTAAACATTAATATCCCTATTGCTGATAGTCAACAAAGCATTATACAGTTAAGATGTTAAATTTACTTTCACTGGTTTTAAGGTTAAAATTTAAGATATCTTTATGTGAGGCTCGCATTATCATAAACTTCCAGAATCAACTGGAGGTGGAACTTTTAGAGACAAGAATTACTATTATTTCGGACTATTGGCATTAGAACATAAGCATGATTGTGTTAAGTATAGTTTACCTTGCCTCAGAGCTTCCACTCGAATCAATATTTCTATAAACTCAGTGGTACCCTTTAGACTGGATGGAAGCTTGATAATCCCACGTATATAAGTATCTTAATTTTTCCAAAGTGTAAGGTACTGATATTAATTATCTTTAATCCTTCCATCCATTAAACTTATTGACAAGGAGAGAGTAAATAATTTTTTTATGGGGTTTATTATAAAGAAAAGCTTCATTATGTGAGACATAAACTTTCATTATGTGAGACATAAACCCCATAAACAAATTATTTACTCTCTCCTTCTCAATGCTAATCCGAGCCAAAAGATCCCTTAACCGACGAACAACAAGCATAAACCGGGCTAATAGGATCAAGATCTAGACTAGTACGCTCTGATACCAAATGATCAAGATCTAGACTAGTACGCTCTGATACCAAATGTTAGGATTAAATTAAACATAAACATGATGAGCTAGTTTAAAGCATGATCACAAAAGCCATAATGCGGAATCAAAACATTAGAAAAAATTGACCCGGTGAAGAAGATGCGGCCATTAGGGTTGTTGTGTGTCGGTGTGGATGAGCGTTGTCCCTTGAACAGCCCTTCGAGATTCCTCCAGCGCAAGTAAAGATCGGTAGATGGATTAGGGTTTTGGAAGGATGGAACTCGTGCATAGATCGTCACTCATGAACGTGCTCACCTCTTCCCTTTTATTATAGTGCTGAGGAACTCGGGGGCATGCTCCATATATGGAAGGCGCCTCTGATCATGGCGCGTGATTTATTAGGAAAGTTTGTTTTAGGAAAGTAATTGTCTGTGCGGGATTTAGGTGGTAACATTCCATACCACAGCCAAGATCAACCAACAGTATGTAACCTGAAGATACACGTAGCATAGGCGTCGGGATGGTTTCCTTCATAGCCAAAATTTTGGTTGAGTACTACTACTTTTGTGGTGTATAATCCGACACGATATCTTGTATACTCACTGTTCCAAGTGAACACACGCTGTAAACATGGAACGGCTGTGCTTAGTTCGGCCTCCTGCAATGCAATGCAGGACGAGCAGCGTTGAACGTCCGGTTCTTTAGTGCTTAATTACTTTATCCTACTATTTCGATATAGGAGTGTAGTCATGGTGTTTTCTTCTAGCAATCAGACTCATGCTTTCTCAAGTAACCACGCAGAAATCATGCGCCAAGGAAGGTTCATGCTGTGCCAAACATCTGTGCGAAAATTCGTTCTCACCACAGGAGTTTCAGAACAAACACAGAAGAGCAGAGCACTCCTTTTTGGACTTGATTAACCTGAGCTGGCGCCAGTGTTAAATTATGATCCAAATTCAGAGTTATGGAGCGGTTTCTAAGTTAGATCTAGGTCACCACTATCTATATATTCCTCTTTGTAAGCCATTTGGGGACGATTTGATTCCCAGCATTTTTGTAACTTTTCCAGAAAATAGTGAAGTTCTTCGCCGGTCGGTGTCCGTGGTTTTTTCCCGCAAAGGTTTTTTATGTTAAATTCGTGTCTCTTGTTCATTATGTTTGATCTTCTTTGTATGTTTTGGGCGTCATTATTCTAACAGCCTGGTCGTTGGAGCGCCGGTACGGTTTTCCACTGCCTGCCCCTAACGTTTCAGACCAAACTAGCCAACGACAAAACCGAAGGAGATATCTGTTTCTGAAACCAGGAACATGTTGCTTCTAGAAATCTTAAACCTTTTATCTTCACTCAGGCTTGTCATTTGTTTGTGGCTATTCGATTCTGAGACAAGTGTTTGAAACAAAATTCAGAGAGAGACAAGTTCGGAAGCGTTAGTTCAGACTGCATATGGTGATGGAACCACGCCTTCTTCAGTGTAAAAGCAACGCGAGACGAGATAGTAGCGCGCATTTTCCGAGCAACTCGCTTCATTTGACGTGAACAGCGATACCGATTTGATGGCATCGCATCTGAGGGTGAAAAAAAAACTCAAAACTCGCGAGTTTAACGAGTACTTAGAAACTCGACTCGACTTGACTCGAACTCGTTTCTTAACGAGTCGAGTCGAGTTAGATTTTGAACTCGTTAAGGTAACGAGTTAAACGAGCGAACTAACGAGCTTAACGAGTCAGAAAAAAAACACTATAAGTTTGTAACTCTAACCCGTTCCTTCAACTTTCAGACCCGATTCTTTTTCCCTATTTCACATCCGCAATTCCCCAATTTCCAGCTTGGCTGTGTCTCCACCCTCACCCTTGCTTCCGACACCTTCGCCGTCACTGTGTTCCTCTCCTCCACTGACAAGCATCATAACGAGCTAACTCGAGTTTTTAACGAGTCGAGCCGAGTTGAGTTTTCAGCTCGTTAAGAAAACGAGTCGAGTCAAGTTAACTCATTATCTTGACGAGTTTAACGAGTCAAGTCAAGTTGGCTCGATATCCAACCCTAATCGCATCCTTATTCGTTGAGGTCCTGTACAGATTTGTCATCGTGCGATAGTTGGGCACGGCGTTTTTATCGGTGGCCGGAGGACGTGCTACCGACGGGGCCAAGCGGAGAGAGAAGTGACAGTCGTTTGGGAAGCACGTCTCTTCTCTACCAAGTACTACATATACTGCAGGTGAAATGCCTTGGAAATGTGACAGCATGTACACTTGGCAAGAACTTCCGACAATTAAAAAACTTGCACGCTTAATAAGGTCGTTTCGATCGATCAATCCGCTTTCATTAAGCGCAGATCGATTTATGAAAATTTCATTTATATCCACAACATGACCAAAGAGCTGCATAGAAAGAGAATTCTATCTCTCTTCATAAAGTTAGATTGATTCAGTCAGTTGGGAATACCTCATTGAGCTGTTGCAAAATCTAGGATTTGGCCAACGAGGGAGAGACTGGGTTTCTCTTTTATTGATGTTGGCTAGATCTAAAATCATCCTAAATGAGGTGCCAGGACATCTTATTTCTCATAAAAAGGGGCTTCGGCTGTGGACCAGAGAGTGTGGCTGTGGACAGGTCTTTGATAGGCTGGGATTTTCAGCAGAAGGTAGCAGTTGGCCGCAATTTTCGTGTAAAGCTAGCTATATATATACCACACTTGTTGGCCGCTGGGATGAAGTTTATATATGAACAGCGTAGCTTGGAGTCTACATAAACTTAATCCACGGTAGAGTCATGTATATTTTGAAAGTTTCATAATGAAAGAAACCAATATCCTTAACGAAATGAGATGGGAAAGCCGACTGATTGTCATGCATGCTGAGATCGATGGCATGGCAGCGCGCCTAGTATACTCACTGTTCCAAGTGAACACACGCTGTAAACATGGAACGGCTGTGCTTAGTTCGGCCTCCTGCAATGCAATGCAGGACGAGCAGCGTTGAACGTCCGGTTCTTTAGTGCTTAATTACTTTATCCTACTATTTCGATATAGGAGTGTAGTCATGGTGTTTTCTTCTAGCAATCAGACTCATGCTTTCTCAAGTAACCACGCAGAAATCATGCGCCAAGGAAGGTTCATGCTGTGCCAAACATCTGTGCGAAAATTCGTTCTCACCACAGGAGTTTCAGAACAAACACAGAAGAGCAGAGCACTCCTTTTTGGACTTGATTAACCTGAGCTGGCGCCAGTGTTAAATTATGATCCAAATTCAGAGTTATGGAGCGGTTTCTAAGTTAGATCTAGGTCACCACTATCTATATATTCCTCTTTGTAAGCCATTTGGGGACGATTTGATTCCCAGCATTTTGTAACTTTTCAGAAAATAGTGAAGTTCTTGCGGTCGGTGTCCGTGGTTTTTTCCATAAGGTTTTTATGTTAAATTCGTGTCTCTTGTTCATTATGTTTGATCTTCTTTGTATGTTTTGGGCGTCATTATTCTAACAGCCTGGTCGTTGGAGCGCCGGTACGGTTTTCCACTGCCTGCCCTAACGTTTCAGACCAAACTAGCCAACGACAAAACCGAAGGAGATATCTGTTTCTGAAACCAGGAACATGTTGCTTCTAGAAATCTTAAACCTTTTATCTTCACTCAGGCTTGTCATTTGTTTGTGGCTATTCGATTCTGAGACAAGTGTTTGAAACAAAATTCAGAGAGAGACAAGTTCGGAAGCGTTAGTTCAGACTGCATATGGTGATGGAACCACGCCTTCTTCAGTGTAAAAGCAACGCGAGACGAGATAGTAGCGCGCATTTTCCGAGCAACTCGCTTCATTTGACGTGAACAGCGATACCGATTTGATGGCATCGCATCTGAGGGTGAAAAAAAAACTCAAAACTCGCGAGTTTAACGAGTACTTAGAAACTCGACTCGACTTGACTCGAACTCGTTTCTTAACGAGTCGAGTCGAGTTAGATTTGAACTCGTTAAGGTAACGAGTTAAGCGAACGAACTAACGAGCGAGTCGAAAAAAAACACTATAAGTTTGTAACTCTAACCCGTTCCTTCAACTTTCGGACCGATTCTTTTCCCTATTTCACATCCGCAATTCCCCAATTTCCGGCTTGTGTGTCTCCACCCTCACCCTTGCTTCCGACACCTTCGCCGTCCTTGTGTTCCTCTCCTCCATGACAAGCATCATAACGAGCTAACTCGAGTTTTTAACGAGTCGAGCGAGTTGAGTTTTCAGCTCGTTAAGAAAGCGAGTCGAGTCAAGTTAACTCATTATCTTGCGAGTTTAACGAGTCAAGTCAAGTTGGCTCGATATCCAACCCTAATCGCATCCTTATTCGTTGAGGTCCTGTACAGATTTGTCATCGTGCGATAGTTGGGCACGGCGTTTTTATCGGTGGCCGGAGGACGTGCTACCGACGGGGCCAAGCGGAGAGAGAAGTGACAGTCGTTTGGGAAGCACGTCTCTTCTCTACCAAGTACTACATATACTGCAGGTGAAATGCCTTGGAAATGTGACAGCATGTACACTTGGCAAGAACTTCCGACAATTAAAAAACTTGCACGCTTAATAAGGTCGTTTCGATCGATCAATCCGCTTTCATTAAGCGCAGATCGATTTATGAAAATTTCATTTATATCCACAACATGACCAAAGAGCTGCATAGAAAGAGAATTCTATCTCTCTTCATAAAGTTAGATTGATTCAGTCAGTTGGGAATACCTCATTGAGCTGTTGCAAAATCTAGGATTTGGCCAACGAGGGAGAGACTGGGTTTCTCTTTTATTGATGTTGGCTAGATCTAAAATCATCCTAAATGAGGTGCCAGGACATCTTATTTCTCATAAAAAGGGGCTTCGGCTGTGGACCAGAGAGTGTGGCTGTGGACAGGTCTTTGATAGGCTGGGATTTTCAGCAGAAGGTAGCAGTTGGCCGCAATTTTCGTGTAAAGCTAGCTATATATATACCACACTTGTTGGCCGCTGGGATGAAGTTTATATATGAACAGCGTAGCTTGGAGTCTACATAAACTTAATCCACGGTAGAGTCATGTATATTTTGAAAGTTTCATAATGAAAGAAACCAATATCCTTAACGAAATGAGATGGGAAAGCCGACTGATTGTCATGCATGCTGAGATCGATGGCATGGCAGCGCGCCTAGGTCATGATTATCTCCATAAGGCTTAGTTTGGAAAGCTTATTTTAGATTGGGATCTCTCTGGATGGGTTAGAATTTTAGTCTAAAATCTCACTTGAGAATAAGCTTTCTAAACCGGGGATATATCCAGTGCAATCAGTACTTTGGTGCAATCACCGTGCAATTCAACTAAGAAGAGTTTCAAAAAATTCTGAAAAAAATCGTGGATGTACATCTCATCTTACTCCATCTACATATAAAATTTCATGATCAAATTCGTCCTATGTTAAGAGTAATAAAAAAGACAAATTTCAGACAAACTTGAATAGTTCAAATGCACCCCAAATTTGTCTTTTTTGTAACTTCAAGCACAGGATGAATTTGATCATGAAATTTTATATGTAGATGGAGTAATGAGATGTACATCCACGATTTAGAATTTGAAACTTTGTTAGATGACGTGATTCAAAATCGTTATTATCTTCTAAACCAGGCCATAAGTGTTTTTCTCCGACTTTTCAATCTATCGCGAGTATCTTCCGTCCTTAATTGCATCTTTCTAGCTAGACCTAATAATCAACGAAAACGAAATTTCTGCGGATGACCGATACATAAAGATCACTGACTGACTGACTTGCAAGTCCATCCACGCATGCATGCGTGTAATCATAAGTAACTCCAGAGATGCTCTTCTGGATAATCAAATCAAATCCAGGCATATAGGCAAAATTAAATTAAGCACGCTCTTTGACAAAACTGTTTTAGTTCCTATCTCTACCAACCTCTCTTTCACCGTGACAAACATGCATGGCGATTTCCATTCTTATCCTGTTCGCGATCCAGAAACGTGCGTGAGAGTTTTAGGCGCAGGAAGAAGAAGTTCCAGAATAGCAGCAAAAGCCAAAGCAAGAATAGGGGTTAGCAAGGGACAATTCAGTTAGCTCAAGACCTGCTAGCATCAAAACTAAAGAAACTTTCCCCACCAACACAACAACACCATTTAAGTGATGTTCACTCACGTGATGAACTTTTTCAACAGCTGGCTAGCCACTTCGAAAAGCCTCTGAGTAAGGAGAAGATTGAAGCGATAATGGAGTTGGTGAATCAGGGCATGACTAAACACAAAAGCAGCAAGAAATCAAACAAAGTGAAGCCAGTCACAACGGCTGGAAGTCGCATCAGCGCCTGAGCGGTGGAGAACTACCGACGGCAGGATACGCATTTTCTTCTCATGTTACAAAATGAGTTGTCGCAAAATCCTGGAGGTCCTGAAGTGGCTTGGGAAGATCAACCTTTTATCGTTATTCTATTACCAGAAGCCTCGGGTTCAGCTGTGCAATTTTTTGCTGCTATATTATGGGCCACCTGGCCATTGTACCGTAGGTCTAGTGTGCTTATTCTGTTGGGGCTCTCCTTAATCGTGTGCTTATTCTATTCGGCCAGAAGGCCTTTGTACCGAACAACTGCTCTCCTTAATCGTATGGGTTTCAAACCCAGCCATGTTGTGCTACAGGCTCTATGTTACCTACCCGCTATGCGTCAAGGGCAATCTAAAGTAGATTTACCTGTTTCCTATGCCACCAAATTGTACTATACTTTCTTGGAACGTTAGAGGTTTAAATAATCCAGCAAAAAGAGAGAGCATCAAGCAGCTCATTCGGTCATCTGGTGCTACAATTGTATGTCTCCAGGAGACAAAAATTGCCAATTGGACTGCAGGCTTGCTAAATGAAACTTTGGGAGCGAGACTAGCTAACCAGACGGCCTTTATACCTTCCAATGGGACCTCCGGTGGAATCCTGATGGCGGTCTTGGATGACCTCTATGATATGCAAAATCCTAGAACCACTCCAAATACTATAACTGCAACCTTAACCTCACGCTGCGATGCTGCAGCCTGGGACATTACGGGAGTCTACGGACCACAGTCAGATGAGGACAAGCGAAGTTTTCTCAATGAAATAGAAGCTCTGCGCGGCACGTTGCTAGACAACTGGTTGATCTTAGGAGACTTCAACCTCATCAGACAAGCGAATGAGAAGAATAGAGGCTCGATAAATAGAAGGATGATGCAACGCTTCAACCACATCATTAATAGATTGCAACTATTGGAGCTAGACCTTCATGGCCGTCGATTCACATGGACAAATGAACAAGAACAACCCACCATAACAAGAATTGACCGATTCTTTGCAACAACAGAATGGCACGAGATCTACCCAAATGCGGACCTGTGCGCAATGCCAACTATGACATCGGATCACTGCCCCTTACTCATGCAAGGAAACACAACCTTCGACTACTTTAGAGGTTTCCGTTTCGAGGCTTGCTGGGCCTCGATGCCGGGGTTCCAGGAGATAGTGGCTCAATCATGGACACAACCAGTGCACACGACGGACTCGATGCTAAGGTTTCACATAAAAATGAACAGAACAGCCAAGGCGCTAAAGATTTGGAGGAGAGAAACGTTCGCGAACATAGCGCTACAAACGACTCTAATACAAGTATCGCTCACAATTCTTGAATGTTCCCAGGAAAGACGTTCGTTATATCATAGTGAAATCCACCTTCGGAAAAGTCTCAAGGACAGGCTGCTCGGCCTCGCAGCAATACAGAAATCCAGAGCGAGACAACAATCCAGGATAACAAAAATCAGACTGGGGACTCTAACACACGTTTGTTCCATTTGATCGGTAGCGCAAGGCGGCGAAGAAATCACATCTGCGTACTACAAAACGAAAACAGACTAATGTTCGAGCAACATGATAAACTTAATGAAGCTTACCAATACTTCAAAAAGGTTTTGGGTGAACATGGAGTAAGGGATAAAGCACTCCATTGGGATTCCTTGGGCTACACTGCGAAAGACCTCAGCGAACTAGAAACCAATATAACTGACAATGAAGTGACAACCACCATGCGGGAACTACCGACTCAAAAAGCACCAGGACCGGATGGATTTATTGGTCTATTCTACAAAATATGCCTCGACACCATCAAAACTGACCTGGTGGAAGCAATTAGGGATTTCCTCAATCTCCGTCATAAAAACATGCACAAGCTGAATGTTTCACACATTGTCCTTCTTCCAAAAATAGAGAATGCGGATAGATTGGAACGTTTCAGGCCAATCAGTCTCATTAATAGTTTCATGAAAATCATCACCAAAATCCTGGCAAACCGACTTGCCCCAAAGCTTGATCAGTTGGTATCAGTCTCGCAGAACGCTTTCATAAAGAAGAGATGCATCCATGATAACTTCTTATATGTTCAAAGAGTAATCCAACAACTGCACAGAGACAGAACGCCGGCCCTCTTCATCAAGCTGGACATTTCAAAAGCCTTCGACTCGCTAAATTGGTCTTATCTCCTCGAGATACTTCAGGCTTTAGGCTTTGGTCGGATATGGCGTGAATGGGTAGCTGCAATTCTTCGGACCGCATCTTCACGGATCCTGATCAACGGCCAACCGACTGCGACAATAAGACATGCGCGCGGGGTACGACAGGGAGATCCACTTTCCCCCCTACTCTTCATCCTGGCAATTGACCCCCTACAAAAGTTACTTGAGCTAGCAGCGTATCGTGGTATCCTCAAACCAGTGCTACCCGCAACAGCTAGACTGAGATGTTCACTCTACACAGATGATGCTGGGATATTTTTAAATGCTGATAGAGAAGAGCTGACAGCCCTTACCCGAATTCTGGATATTTTTGGAAAGTGCTCTGGCCTTAAGATCAACATCACCAAAACAGAAATTTACCCGATCAGATGCCAAGATGACCTCTTGCAAGAATTGTTGAATGTCTTTCCTGGGAAACTAGCATCCTTCCTAGGGAAATACCTTGGCCTCCCATTACACTTTAGGCAGCTAAGAAGGATTGAAATCCAACCATTGATTGATAAAATAAGTAACAGGCTTGCAGGATGGAAAGGGAAACTGCTTTCCACGGCCGGAAGAGAGACCCTTGCTAAGTCCGTGTTAACATCTCAACTAATATACCATATGACGGTCTTCCCAGCACAAAAGTGACTGATTCGAGGCATCGACAAACTTAGATGGAGCTTTCTCTGGAGAGGAAAAGAGCCGGCAAAGTGTAGCGGCGGGCACTGCTTGATCAAATGGCCAGTCACCTGCCTACCAAAAAGCAAAGGTGGACTTGGTATCAAAGACCTGGAGCGCTTCGCCAGAGTGCTAAGACTCCGGTGGCTCTGGTTCAGATGGAAAAACAACGAAAGGGCCTGGACGGGTTTAGATCTGCCATGCGACAAAACTGATATCGCTCTCTTCAATGCTTCAACGGTCGTCACGGTGGGAGACGGTAAACTTACGGATTTTTGGAGATCAAGTTGGGTTGAAGGGAAAGCACAGAATCACATTGCACCAAGCCTTTTCCAAATAGCGAGAAGAAAGAACATCTCTGTCCACCGGGCCCTGAAAAACAAATACTGGATACGCTTTTGCACACCGGTGAACTCAGAAAAAGAAATCAGAGAGTTTGTAGCGCTCTTTGAAGCAATACGTCGAATCAATAGAGATGAAAGCAGGGAAGACCAAATAACCTGGCGTTGGACAGCTGATGGCCAATACACAACAAGGAGTGCATACATGGTACAGTTCCACAATGTTTACTGTAAGATGAAACTGTGCCCGATATGGAAGGCGAAAGCTGAACCAAAATGTCGATTCTTTGCATGGACATTGATTCATAACAAAATTCTAACAGCAGATAATATGCTCAAGAAGGGGTGGCCATGTAATGTCACTTGTAGTCTTTGTAACGCATTGCCGGAAACACCAAGTCATCTCTGCAAAGATTGCTCGTTCGCTAGACAGGTATGGGGTCTTTTTGTACAATGGGGGAAATTGGAGCGCTGTCAGAACCTGAGCCATAGTGGATCAGTATACAAGTGGTGGAGAAGGATGAGAACCCAATACGATAAAGAGCGGAGAAGGGATTTTGACGGCCTTCTCATTTACTTTTGTGGAACCTTTGGCTAGAGAGAAACCAACGAATTTTTCAAGGGACGTAGAACCCGACCAAGTGGCCACAATGATCAAGGATGCAAGGTTTCACCCGTGGTTTTGCTATGTCAACTTAGCTTATGGAATTACAGTGGTGGTGTCGGTTCTTTGCTCGAGTTCTTTTTTCCTTTCTCTATCCGTCGTTTTTTTCTCTAGTGGTATTGATGCTTTCGTTAGTTGTTAGTACTGGGTAATTGTGAGGTTTTTTCACGGGTCTGGTTTTTTCCTTAAAAAACAGGACTCAAACTTTGGTTTCCTTCTTCTTAATAACATTTGCAGCAATTCTCTTGCTGCTCTTTCGAAAAAAAAAACGGTACGCGCTCAACGGATAGATATGGTACCGCTAAACGATTAATCACAATATATCCAATTAATCGAAATTTAATGGACGATTATGCATTCTTACTAATATATTATTTACATTTAGAATTAATTAGAAATATTTTAGTTACCCAAAGTAATTCTAAATTATCACTCTAATTAAAAAACATGTTTTACATTCTATTGATTACACTTCATCCAAAAAATACATACAATGAACACTATCACACAATATTATAGATTAATATCATACTCAGTGAATAAAATAATCTATTTTCATGATTAAAGGGAAAATGGATGATTAATCGGAAAATGGTCGATTAATTGGATTATGTGGTCAATTAATCGTTCGATTGTGTTAACTGTACTCCGATTAAATTATTCATGACGGTTTAGTCACCGTTATGAATAATCGGCCGAGTCGGTCTTTTCACAACAGTGATCACTACGTAGGGAAGGAAATCTCTAGTTGAAACTTGAAATTAAGGAGTGTGTGGCCTTAATTAATTGTTAATACCTACACCGAGTCATAACAAGAGGGATTTCTTTTCAACTTCTCATTCATGCTTTTGTTCATGTAACTCTGCAGTGTATGCATATGCAAGAGCACTGTTCTAGGCGGGTTTTTTTTACCTTAGTTTTGTCAAAAGTCATAAAGCTTTTATATAAGTAAAAGCTAAAGCCAACAGAGAGGTGTTTTTTTTGCTCATTAAGGTTGGTCTCAGAATAATGCCGCTGAAGCTATGGTAAAATTACCTAACTCTACCATATATAAAAGCCAATTGCTTTTAAATTGTTTAAACATAAAAACTAGCTTTAAACTAAACAAAAATCCTAAACCTAAATAAATAGTGACTTAACCAACTAGTCAAGTTACCTACCATAACTACCGACATGATGATAGTGCCTGTGAGAAAAAAAAAACAGATGCTTCTATTGTGTCGTCTTACTCATATTGTATTATTGTGTCGTGTGTTTTTTTTTTTTTTGGTTATTGCTCAGACTTGGTTTTTGTATTGGATACATTGTCTTTTTCAGTGGAGGATGCCCTTGAGTGCATGGACAATATGCCTTCTTGAAGCTTCTTTCAGTTTAAATTTCTCGGTTATTGACCTCAATCTACAAGGTGCGTTTGGTTTGAAGGCAAAGGATGGACGGGATGACTCTATCTATCTTTTTTTTTCACCCATCCTGCTATTTGGTTGGATGAATGAATAGATGAGGACAGCCAACTCTTAGGAATATTTCTTGTAAATACTGGATGAGACTATCCTAAGAATTTGGCTAGATGAGCCCATTCAACTTTCATCCCACCAACCAAATTTGAACTCTCGTCTCATCCACCATCTAACTCTCATCCCTTCAACCAAATAAAAATTGGCTTATCACATCCATCTTTCATCACTTGAACTAAACATGAATTTGGATGGCTTTATCTCTACTAGGGTGGATGGTCCTATCTTATCCACCCTTTGCCCTTGAACCATAGTGTCATGGACAAACTATTTGTTGCAGGGATCTAAATGCGCTGCAATTATTCCATACTATTCTAAGAAAGAAAGAAAAAATTCGAACTTAGGGTCTTTTAGTAGAGCTCCGAACAGCAGATAATATGCTCAAGAAGGTGGCCATGTAATGTCACTTGTAGTCTTTGTAACGCATTGCCGGAAACACCAAGTCATCTCTGCAAAGATTGCTCGTTCGCTAGACAGGTATGGGGTCTTTTTGTACAATGGGGGAAATTGGAGCGCTGTCAGAACCTGAGCCATAGTGGATCAGTATACAAGTGGTGGAGAAGGATGAGAACCCAATACGATAAAGAGCGGAGAAGGGATTTTGACGGCCTTCTCATTTACTTTTGGTGGAACCTTTGGCTAGAGAGAAACCAACGAATTTTTCAAGGGACAGGTAGAACCCCAGACCAAGTGGCCACAGCGATCAAGGATGCAGTGCTCACCCGTGGTTTTGCTATGTCAACTTAGCTTATGGAATTACACAGTGGTGGTGTCGGTTCTTTGCTCTGAGTTCTTTTTTTCCTTTCTCTATCCGTCGTTTTTTTTCTCTAGTGGTATTGATGCTTTCGTTAGTTGTTAGTACTGGGTAATTGTGAGGTTTTTTCACGGGTCTGGTTTTTTCCTTAAAAAACAGGACTCAAACTTTGGTTTCCTTCTTCTTAATAACATTTGCAGCAATTCTCTTCTTTTTTCTTCAAAAAAATAGACGCTCAACGGATAGATATGGTACCGCTAAACGATTAATCACAATATATCCAATTAATCGAAATTTAATGGACGATTATGCATTCTTACTAATATATTATTTACATTTAGAATTAATTAGAAATATTTTAGTTACCCAAAGTAATTCTAAATTATCACTCTAATTAAAAAACATGTTTTACATTCTATTGATTACACTTCATCCAAAAAATACATACAATGAACACTATCACACAATATTATAGATTAATATCATACTCAGTGAATAAAATAATCTATTTTCATGATTAAAGGGAAAATGGATGATTAATCGGAAAATGGTCGATTAATTGGATTATGTGGTCAATTAATCGTTCGATTGTGTTAACTGTACTCCGATTAAATTATTCATGACGGTTTAGTCACCGTTATGAATAATCGGCCGAGTCGGTCTTTTTCACAACAGTGATCACTACGTAGGGGAAGGAAATCTCTAGTTGAAACTTGAAATTAAGGAGTGTGTGGCCTTAATTAATTGTTAATACCTACACCGAGTCATAACAAGAGGGATTTCTTTTCAACTTCTCATTCATGCTTTTGTTCATGTAACTCTGCAGTGTATGCATATGCAAGAGCACTGTTCTAGGCGGGTTTTTTTTACCTTAGTTTTGTCAAAAGTCATAAAGCTTTTATATAAGTAAAAGCTAAAGCCAACAGAGAGGTGTTTTTTTTGCTCATTAAGGTTGGTCTCAGAATAATGCCGCTGAAGCTATGGTAAAATTACCTAACTCTACCATATATAAAAGCCAATTGCTTTTAAATTGTTTAAACATAAAAACTAGCTTTAAACTAAACAAAAATCCTAAACCTAAATAAATAGTGACTTAACCAACTAGTCAAGTTACCTACCATAACTACCGACATGATGATAGTGCCTGTGAGAAAAAAAAACAGATGCTTCTATTGTGTCGTCTTACTCATATTGTATTATTGTGTCGTGTGTTTTTTTTTTTTTTGGTTATTGCTCAGACTTGGTTTTTGTATTGGATACATTGTCTTTTTCAGTGGAGGATGCCCTTGAGTGCATGGACAATATGCCTTCTTGAAGCTTCTTTCAGTTTAAATTTCTCGGTTATTGACCTCAATCTACAAGGTGCGTTTGGTTTGAAGGCAAAGGATGGACGGGATGACTCTATCTATCTTTTTTTTTCACCCATCCTGCTATTTGGTTGGATGAATGAATAGATGAGGACAGCCAACTCTTAGGAATATTTCTTGTAAATACTGGATGAGACTATCCTAAGAATTTGGCTAGATGAGCCCATTCAACTTTCATCCCACCAACCAAATTTGAACTCTCGTCTCATCCACCATCTAACTCTCATCCCTTCAACCAAATAAAAATTGGCTTATCACATCCATCTTTCATCACTTGAACTAAACATGAATTTGGATGGCTTTATCTCTACTAGGGTGGATGGTCCTATCTTATCCACCCTTTGCCCTTGAACCATAGTGTCATGGACAAACTATTTGTTGCAGGGATCTAAATGCGCTGCAATTATTCCATACTATTCTAAGAAAGAAAGAAAAAAATTCCGAACTTAGGGTCTGTTTAGTAGAGCTCCAGATCCCAGCTTCACCTGAGATCTGAAACTTGTAAACTAAAATAAAGTGAATTAAATTTATATTTTTGGTCTAAAATGTAAACAAGATGATCCATCTAAACATTCTTAATGTACTCACAGCTCTAACTCCACGGATCTGGTGGAGCTAGAAATACCCAGCTCCACCAGATCCGATCTGGTGGAGCTGGAGCTCTACCAAACACACCCTTAATTGCTAAATACAACTTCAAGAAACCGGCGAAAATATACATCATTATTTTTTATTTCATCATATATCATGATTATTTTTCAGCAAATAACGATCCATTTCAAATTGCACTGCATATGATAGTCTGGAATAAAGTTCAACAAAGGGAATTTAGTCTGGAATAAATTAAGAACCAAAGTAGATGTGATGAATCATTTTTACAGTTGATTTTTTTAATACATACTGACAGGGAAAAATCAAGCCATAAAGTTGCTGAACATGAACTATTATTAGCTGGTTATACAGACGAAGTGTAGATATTCTTTCAATGGAGAGTGGAGACTAATTATCACTTTGGTTGTTGGCTATTGAGCCTTAAAAAACAGATGCTTCTATTGTGTCGTCTTTTCATCATGTATCATGATTATTTTTTAAGCAAATAACGATCCATTTCAAATTGCACTGCGTATTTTTTTTTGAAAGAGCAGCAAGAGAGTTGCCGCAAGATTTATTAAGAAGAAAAAAGTGGGGCGGCTCAATTTTTATTAGGAAAAAACCGGGTTCTAAAAAACCTCACAACTAGACACCACTCACACCAGTATCCTCAGAACTAAACACCACTCACACCACTGATACCACTATCCTCAGAACTAAACACCACTCACACCCATAAGGGCGTACACAAAGCCACCAGGAAGCGCCACTAGGAAACTAATCCGTAGATTTCGTTGACCAAGCAAAACCATAGTTTAGCACCGCATTCTTGATCGATCTAGCCACTTGTTCAGTTTTTTTTTCCCATACATAATAACAGGGACAAATCAAGCCATAAAGTTGCTGAACACGAACTATTACTAGTTAATGTAGTTCTCAGTACAAGGCCAAAGAAAAAAAAACAAACTTGAAGCCGGCAAGGACTTGATCTACTCGTCTTCACTCGCGGGTTCTGTACTATAAATACGTAACTCCCATGGCTAACATTCTTGCAAGTCGCAACTGCAAGTAAAAGCCTCGCAATATGAAGGTTTACACCTTATCTTGCTTGCTACTTTCCTCTGTTGCACTGGCACTATGTGACCTGGTTGCTGCACGGCTTGACACAGCCAACCTCGACGCAGCCACAGCGGCCGTGCAAGAGCTCGACCGTGTTGTGTCGCTGCCCGGGCTGCCGAGCTACTCATCTTCGTTCAAGCAGTACTCTGGGTATGTCACAACCGATGAGTACCTTGGCAAGGCACTGTTCTATTGGTTCTTTGAGGCCACGGAGAAGCCTGACGAGAAGCCACTCGTCTTGTGGCTAAATGGAGGTTGCTAACTAACTGCGTTTGCGCTAACAGTTGAAGCTTCAGAGAATTTTTAGTTTGAATAAAGATGTAAGCACTGCATGATTTGCATTTTGCAGGCCCTGGATGTTCTTCCATTGGATTTGGACAATCACAGGAGCTTGGACCATTTCTGGTGAAGAAAGATGTGCCTGAGCTCGAGCTTAATCCATATGCTTGGAACCAAGGCAAGTGGAGACCAACGCTAACAAGTCATAGTCCTGTCTTTTGACCATACACATGGAAGCATGTAACTTACAGTGATAATCTTTCAGCTGCCAATTTGCTGTTCCTGGACTCTCCAGCTGGTGTTGGATTTTCATACACTAACACATCTTTTGAAAAAGATCCACCTGGAGACAATTCCACCGGTATGTGTGACAGTATTCTACACATCTCGTAACAGTAACTGCACAAGAAACATGCTCTATATTCTATAACATAATTCCTGTCTGCATCCTGTGCAGCAACCGGTTCATACACTTTCCTCATCAGGTGGTTCCAGAGGTTCCCCCAGTACAAAATGAAAGAGTTCTATATAGCAGGAGAGAGCTATGCAGGTCTACCAACTTACTCATATCTACTAGCTCATGAATTGATTTGCTGATATGTGTCTCACTTTTCTTGCCACTCGCTAGGACATTACATTCCCCAGCTTGCTAATGTTATTGTGGAGGAGAACAAGAAAGCCTCTAAAGAAAACTGGATAAACTTCAAAGGCATCATGGTATGAAGCGACGATCAATCCATTTGGCTTCTCCCTGTCCCACTTGCCATGTCTTGGACTACTGCAATGCCTTTGCAACTAGTAACTGCTTGTATATTCCTCACAAAGGAAGTACCGATTGCTACTATTCATCATCTGCCTGCCTTTTGAATCTAGATTGGGAATGCTTACATGGATGGGGACACAGATTTGTGGGGGATTGTCGATTCGGCATGGCATCACGCAATTATCTCAGACAAACTTTACAGTGCCTTCCAGAAGTCCTGCGACTTTAGTATGGCAAACCTGTCTCAGGATTGCGATGCGGCCATGGCTCAGTTCAACGTTCTCTATAGCCTCATAGATGTGTACAGTTTGTACACTCCACGGTGCGAGCTCGGGTACCCGGATTTCAACAAGTCGTTCTCTGCACAAATCGGACGGACTAACGGCCGTGTAAGCACCCTTGAGTTCAGTCTTCAGTATAGGCTGAGCAAAAGTTTCAGTCATTCCCCCCTGTGTATCATATGTTGATTAAATCTATGATTTCCTTTCATGCATAAAAAAGTTTGATTTTCTCAAGATATCAATGGGCTATGATCCATGCGCGCAAACGTATGCGACTGAGTATTTCAACCGCAAGGATGTGCAGAAAGCTCTGCATGCCAATATCACATATGTGTCGTATCCTTACTCCCTTTGCCGGTAATTTTCTGCTGGCTTTTACATATGGGCTCAGAAGTATGTATATGTTGCGACCAATAATGCCATTCTGGTAACTAAATTTTGTTTGTTCCTGTTCTTTTCTTTTCAGTAATTCTATCAGAAGAGCATGGAAAGACTCTGACTTGACAGTCCTTCCAATCGTCAAGAAGCTCGCGCAAGCAGGGCTCCGCATATGGATTTACAGGTAAAATTTCTGACATAAAAAATGTTGTTCTGGCCCATCCATTGATAGCCAAGAACATTTTACAATGGGGAGAAGCATAAGCACTATTATTTGAAGGTACTAGTCACTAAGCAGTATTTCCTTTAAGAACAAACACATTGTTTTAAATAGCTCCATTACACTGTTTTAAATAACTCCATTACCGAGTCAAGTTTTGACTTTAATTACTCGGTCCTTTTCTCACCATTAAGTCATGATCGACGTCATCAGTTATGTACCATGGTATTACCCACATTTTGCCATGACTTGGCTATGTCTGAAGAGGATACAATACCATGACTTTCCATTGTTCTCTTGGAATGAGCAGTGGCGACACAGATGGAAGAATCCCTACCACCTCAACCAGGTACACACTGAAAAAGCTAGGCCTGCCGATCAAAGAAGACTGGGCTCCATGGTTCAATCACAAGCAGGTACTAGAACTGAGAGCTGAACAAGTCCAGTACTACAAAATAATTCTTAAAAACAATCTGCACCTACTTAACCAATTGGTCATGTAGTATAACTGATCCCATGTCGCTATCTCACACATTACATCCTGATGATTTTTGTTCTGATTCCTGCGTTTGTCTTTGTGTTGTTGCAGGTTGGTGGCTGGACTGTAGTATACGATGGGCTGACATTTGCCACGGTGAGAGGAGCCGGGCACCAGGTCCCATCCACTCAGCCTGAGCAAGCACTTGTGCTCTTCAAGCACTTCCTGGCCAACAAGAACCTCCCCTCCAAGCCATTCTAGGAGACGACACAAGCAGCATGTTTCTGAATAAAAATCGTTAGTTCATGAACCATCGTGATCGATGTATTACTGTGCTTCTTGATATTCTGGGAATGAGCTTTCTTGACAAAAGTGTTCTGGGAATGAAACAAATGATCAAATATTCAGATGGCAAACGTTCAACATTTTCAGTCGCATGCGTGCTAGTAGCTAGCTCTGCCACTCCACCCTCTACTGATATGTACAGAGAAAGTGATGTGATTAATCGGTATTCGGAACAATTCATTCTAAATTCCTGTGAGATTCCTCCGTTCCAAACAGGTGTTTCGGTTACTAGTGGCTCCGATCATAGGAGCGGAGCTGAACAAAAGTTGTGCGGATTCAAGACGTAGAGGTTTCTCAGGCTGCGTACGGCGCAGACATGGCAGCTGAGGGACTGAGGACGCGCCTTCGACGGTCGCCGGCCGGTGGGGTGGACGGGTGGACGTGCGGCCGAAACGAATTGGGGTTTCGAAGGGAGCTGCGCCCCGCTCATGGCTGGGCTGAGAGACCTAGCCGGGGGCGGGGGCGCGCGCGTGAGATCAGCCCCGCCGCACGGCCATCCTGGGCCGTTTCGACGGTGTGCGCGTGCGTATCCATCCACGAACATGCTGACTGCTGAGACGAGAGTTCGCGGTTACCGCCTGTGGAAAGTAGGAAACGGGGGATGGATATAAGGGTGAAAGTGGACTGGTGTCCGCGAGCCTGTTTAAATTAGCTCATCAAACAATATTATATATATACTCACATCTTATTTAATACTCTCTTCATCCCGTTATACAAGGTGCAACTGAAAAAATCACTGAGACCAAGGAACGTTTTAATTTCACTAAACCCAACACAAAACGATTCGCTACGCCTGCTAATTTCGCCCATGCACCATGCAGCCCGCGTCCTGTTGATTTCGCGCGCAACTGGAATCTGCTAATTTTGCGCCTACGACTTGCTAATTTCGTATGCGAGTGCTACACCCATGAGCCATGCAGCCCGCATCTGCTACGCCCATGCGCGCTATGCCTGTGCATCTCGCAGCCATACAACACATGCACAACGCCATGCAGAGCACGCGCCATGCAGCCACGCACGGCAAATTTTACCCCAAAATTTTGAAAGCGCCATCAACTGGAAAGCGCCATCTCCTGTTAATTTTTCCCTTGCCGCCACTGATCTCCAGTTTGTCCTGTAAATATGGGCAATGCTCATTCATAGTTCACATTCTTTCCACTGCTCTTTTCTTTTCTCATACTCCTTCCCATGGTTGAACATAATGCTTGGTTTGGATCTAAATCAGCCCATCAATTGGGATGAAATTGATGATTCTGTTTGGAATTCCGGCAATGAAGGTGCTCATGGGGGGTTTCCTTTTCCTGCTTTGTTTTCCATTTTATCCTATGTATTCCTTCCTTTCAAAGCTTGGATGATCCAATTTTGTTCCCTCGCACAGATGGAGAAGGTGTTATGGACGACGTCGGTGACACAGCTGACGGCGTGGATGAAGTTGAAGCCGTGACGGAGCAGTTGAAGCCGATGTCGTCGGAGTCGACATAGGTATACTTGCAAGTTTTTTGTTGCATTGTTTTTTGTTTATTTTTAACTACTGCATGTAGCACGCACATACTAAGACCTTATGTATTTTGCCGGATGTTAAACATGAGCATGCAATTTCTATTGTGTAGGTAACAATATCAAGAGGAGGAGGCACTGCGCTCCTGATGTAAAATGAACCATATATGCCATGTGTATAGAGATATCAGCTCCTGGCGTGATGAAGGAGGGAGTGACAATGTCTGTTGCTGATGATATGGGGGTGCCATGGAGAGTTGTCCAGCGCGTGTGGTGAGATGGACAAATTGGTGGTGGAATTGAAGCTTTTAAATCCAACAAGAAGGGAAAATGTGGCTGCAAAAAAATTCCATTTAACCCGGATGCCATCAAAGATTTGCCGCTTAGACAGCGCCATACCATCCGTGACCTAGCCAACGCTTTGCATATGTCTAAGAGGACACTGCATAGACGTCTAAAAGAAGGAAGGTTTAGGCGCCATACTAATGCCATAAAGTTCACCTTGACCGAAGAAAACATGAAGGCGCGTGTGCGCTTTTGCATAGAAATTCTTGACAGCCAAAGTATACCGGACGAACCAACTTTCAAATCTTTGTACAACGTCGTGTACATAGATGAGAAATGGTTTTATAGGACAAGGTCGGACCAAAATTGTTACTTGGCACATGATGAAGAAACCCCTCGAAGAACCGTGAAGAGCAAAAACTTCATTGAAAAGGTTATGTTTCTAGGGGCGAAAGCCCATCCAAGATTTGATGAACACGGCGTATGCACATTTGATGGAAAAATCAGAATTTTCCCTTCACATACTGGTAGCCGGCCAAGAGGAAAAATCACAATAGGGAGAGGGGTAAGTTGTTTAATTTTGCTTAATTACTTGAAATATAGCGACTCTACTAATCTTGGTTACTTGCATGATTGTTTGTAGGAACCTTGGAGCTGAAGGCCATGACATCGGTCACGAGGGACACTAGCCGAAAGTATCTCATTGAAAAGGTCTTGCCCGCCATCAAAGAAAAATGGCCTGCTAAAGAACGAGAACTTCCAATATTCATCCAATAAGACAATGCGAAGATGCATATTGCGGTTGACGACCTAGAATTTTGCCGTGTTGCACAAGAAGATGGGTGGGATATACGACTAATATGTCAACCACCTAACTCTCCGAATCTTAATGTTTTGGATCTAGGTTTTTTTGCAGCCTTGCAGTCATTGTTTCAGAAGTCATCTCCATCAAACATCCAAGAAATTGAGACAAACGTGATCAAAGCGTATGAAGAATATCCGGTGGAAAGATCAAACCGTGTGTTCCTTACACAGCAGGGGTGCATGAGAGAGATTATGCGTGCAAAAGGAGGGTAACATTATGCAATCCCGCATATGAAGAAGGGAACATTGGAGAGGAATGGTCAACTTCCAATAAGGTTGCAATGCGATAAGCAAATTTATCAAGATGCGGTAGATTTTATCTATGCATAGCTTATGGTTTTACTCTTGCTACTATTCATTGTCTGACAACTAGCAACAAAATAGAGTACTCATGTTTGTTTTTCTTTGATCTTCAACAAACTGACCTTGCATTCAACCGATTAGAAAGAAGAAGAAAAAATGAAAAGAAGGGTATGATTCTGAACCGACTTGAAATTGTGCATAGGATAGATCATTACAGGTTCACATAGGATAGATCATTACAGGTTCACACAAAATGAAAATTAGGGAACATGATTTCCAGCATCACTGGACGGACAACATCAGCGGCCTCCTCCATTTATACCACTTCTGCAGCAACAATTGCAGCAATCCTAGCTTTTTCCTCGACGTGATTAGTCTGCTCGAATGAATCCTGAACAAAGGTGTCGGCTGCTAGTGAGTCAAGAACATACCGAACGCTGTCAGAGTCAGTGACATGATCGACGTCGGCCGCTTCACTTTCACCCATGATCATCGATTCAACTCCGAGCTCTACCCGCGAATTGTCGGCGTGCGTCCCATCTTCCAGCTCTACCTGCGATTCGTCGACGTGCGTGCCATCTTCCAGATCTACCCGCGAATCGTCGTCGTGTGTCCCATCTTCTAGAAGCGCTCGTGCTCGACCGAGCTCCACCTGCGCCTGTTGCCGCATGTGGATGGCGTGCTCATGGAGCGCTCGCGCGAGGCTAAGCTTGACCTGCGCCTGTTGTTGCATGCAGAAGGCGTGGGCATGGAGGGCTCGCACGCGGCTGACCTCCATCTGCGCCTGCTACTGCATGCGCCGGGTGCTCGCGACCTCCTGCTCGGCTAGCTCCGCCTGCCGCCTTGCCTGCGCCCAGGCCTCCTTCGCCGCGGTCGTCTCAGCTGCCATCGCCGTCGCCTGCCGCTGTGGTGAGAGGGAGGGCAAGCGATGGAGCATGGAGGGGAAGTGAGAGGCCATAGAGCTAGCGTTGCGCGAGCTGACGCATTAAACCGATCAGGATAGCGAGCAGTGCACTTAATGCTTGCATGCACGTGAATGGGAGCCGAGGAGGACCCGCCATGTATTTTGGGACGCGAAAAACAATCTGTTGCGCCTTGTATAACGGGATGGAGGGAGTAAATTAAGCGGCTCAAACTGCAGCCCGCGAAGCCTGCATCGCGTCTGCAAAGCTCGCATCGCTCACCTCTCACATGAAGGGCTCCCACTCTGCCTTCGTCTCACCGCCACCTCTCTCGAGTCTCCCCTCATAGCCTCTCCTTGTGGCATTGAAGTAGATGGGCAGCGAACCGTTGTTCAGCGCGTAGTCAACTAAGGATAGGAGGAAGGCAGCGAGGATGAGGCCCATGGCGACGACCGGCGCGAGGAGGTAGGCCCGGTTGAGCTTGAAGGGCGTCGAGAAGAGTGAGGTCAGCGAGCACTGTGGTGACGGTGATGGTGGCTGAGACATCTCGCTGGGTTTTCCACCCGTCGCCAGAGCTGTCCGGAGTGGATTTGCCGTTAGCTCGCCCATTGAACATCAAAGCCATCGCCTAGAGGAGTGTGTGTGTGTATATTGATCCGCCATTGATGCCATTCCAAGATAAGTGCAACCGTAATGACCCATTGGAGCATGTACTAGCAGGTGAGATCAAAGATCCAACCCATATTGTCTCTACTCCTATATTCATGGGATTGACTCTATTCGAAAGGAAGTATCGTTCATATGAGATTGAAACAACCATTTACAATGTACGGGCATTTTAATCTGTGGTGGAGAACCAAAGGTCACCTGCAAAGCTGCTCCTCATCTCTGACGACCACTAAACATATTTCACTAGAGATCTATCAACAGCATGCCATGACTCACGATACGTAGAGACGGCAAGACCAGACAAGGGCGTTGCTGCAACATGCATGGTGGACGAGGCGTCGACGAGAAACAGGGTGCATATACGCCAATTTTTCTTATTCAATTCTATGGAAATCTCGCTCCAGTTTTTTATGTTGAAGATTTCTACCTCTCAGGCAAAGCACATCTCTTCTCAGTGTTCTGATTTGCTTCTTGTACATACATAGTTTCTGTTTATCTTTATTTACTTCGCGGGTTGTGGGTGCCGCATTAGTCCGCATAAATTTTGGCAGGTTGCCGTATTAACCCACGTAAACTTTCATGGCATATGCGGGCAAATGCCGCATTGCCCACAATCGATCCCACCTTCATCCATCATGGATAATCGGCACCGTTCGAGTTCGGAACCCTTAGTTTTTTCCCTCGGAGTGTAAGTCGACAAGGGTTCCTTATTGTCTTCTGTCCTTTTATCTTTCCTAGCTTCTGTGCTAGATTTTCTTCATCGCGCACCTCTAGTGTTAGGTGTTTCGCTTTTCCGGTTGTTTCCTAGAACTTCCTAGAATTGCGACTCACTTAGGTTAGGGGTTATTCTGTTCTATCTAGCATTTTCTTCTCTCTCCGCTCTTTTCAGTTTTGGACGGGCGTTGTGTCTTTCTTTTTTTTTTTTGCTTTCTCGTTCACGTGTACTTTTCTTCCTCTTTATGTATGTATGTATGTATATGTGTGTGTGTGGAGGGGGGGCTATGTGGCCTATGTCGACTTTAAAAATAATATGGATGAGTAGATCCATTCACTGTATAGGCTTTGTTTCGAAAGATTTTTTTTGTTATGTTGTATTAATGAAGATCCAACGATCTTGATGGCTTGATATCAGCTAATTCGCATTCAACAGAGGAGATGGATTGTAGCACTTAGCTCTATTAGCTTCCGTTTGATTCATACACATTTCCATTTTCTTCTGTGTTGCTTGGTAACGGTTGTTTGGCCAAATCCTTGTAGACCATCTCCAGCAGCGTTTGGAAAAAAGGCTGCGCATATGGGCCTTTTGCCCGGCCGAGCCGCAGCCCAAGAGGGGGATTTTGCCAACCTCCCCAGTAACGCGCATTTGCAACGTGCAACCTCCCCAGCAGCCACTTGCTCTCCCTCCGCGAACAAGAAGAACGGCAGTTGGTTTGCACGGATGAGAGAGAATACGTGCGGATGCAAAGCATATGACCCGCCTGCCCATTTTGCGAGGCCATTTGTGCGGGCTCCTAGACCTGCTACAGTACAGAACCGGGCGCGCAAAATGGGTTTGCGCAGCCTACTTATATGTACATGATCCAATGGATTGTTGGACAAGGTTGAAAAGCAAATGTTGTATCTCTAGTTAGCCTAAGCCTAGTATAGAGTCCTTACATTCCTATCCAATCTCAGTTTCTTTCCCAATTTCTGCCTCAAAATTCGAATCCAAGCCCCCCTGCGGCTCCGTCGCCTCCTCACGCACCTCCCGCGCCGTCGCTTCCTTCTTGTCGGGTTGCGTCCATGTGGGCGGCCTACGTCGAAGGTGACAGGGAGGATACAAGGTGACGCCCTCCAAGCGGTGGCGGCGCGGCGCACGCGCCCGGCGACGGTGGAGGCGCGACGGGAGGGTAGGACAGGAGGCGCCTTCCGAGGCAGGCGAGAATCGAGATAGAACTGCGGTGCAGGGACTTGGGCACCTCCTTCCTTCCTCGTCTCCTCACGGTCGCTTCCCGTTGCCGGCCACCGAAGGTCGATGCCGGTCACGCGATCGCTGTCGGAGCGATCGCTGTCGGCCTCCGCCCAAGGACCCGCTGGTCTAGGCCTGGGCGTCCAGAGATGGCGTGGATGACGGGGGACTACCAGCACCGAAGACGCAGCGGCTGTGGCATGGCGGAGGGCAGCTCGCCGTGGATACCATAGGCCTGCAGCATCCGGGGCATGAAACATCTCTATTCCCCCGCAGGTACGTCCTCAACGGCTCAACCTTGCCATCTCCCACCACCACCATCGCCCTGAACAAGTACAATAATTGTACTCAAGGTGTTTGTAGAAATGCAGGTTTATAAAAGTAGCACAAATTCAGCTAGATCTTGGCCAAACGAAAGGTTATATTTGGTGAAATGCTGACAAATTAAAATCTTGGAAATGTTGTTTATGAACATAAATTCACCATTGGGGGCGGCTAGAATAGTTGGGTATAATTTTCTCTCAACCTAACTCAGCTGGGGGAGCAACGTTGATATGAGAAATTGCTTGAATCAGCAGGAGAAACCCCTGCTGAGGCAGAATAGAACTCACACTGCGAAGTTCTCATTTTATGAAAGAAGACATGGGAATTGAGCTTTTCGTTTTTTTTTAAAAAAAACATGGGAGTTGAGCTGGAAGACTATAACTATCATAGAAGAAAAGTTACAGTAGCTGAGAATCCATTTGTTCTATCAGTTTGCTTACAACAACTAGCTAATTGCAGGTGTCCTGAGTGTCACAGGTGTTTCAGTAATAGATTCCAAGTGATCTTCACAATATTCCTCGCAATTCCTTCCATTTGTGTTTTTTTGGCATATCCACACATATGTTAAAAAGAAGGGTTAATTGGATATATGCCACTGCAGGAACCGGTTATTCGAGATTTGCCATCGTTCCTTTGCTTTTTCGATATATGCCATTACGAAACCGTGCTTATTCGAAATATGCCACCGCTCGCGATACGTGTCCCGTCCGGTCAAACCGAGCGCAATTCGGACGATTTTGCCCCTCCGCATCAAAGTCTTGTCAAAATTTTGTAGAAATCTCCAAAGAAGATCTGAAGCTAAGATTTTTACCTTGGTGACCCGAGATCCTCATCTATCTCTGGTAAAAATATAAAAAATTAAAACTTACATTTGAAACTTTTGGAAATTCAAAAATAGAAAACAAATAAAGTTCAAAATAGGAAAATAGCAATGTCAGAATTTTTAAAATTTAAATATAAAAGATAAAATTTTCAAAACTTTATGTAAGATTAATAATACTATTTCAGATCTTGATAAAAATTTTCATAAAATATTAATACCATTTTAGCCTTAAATTAAATATAGAAATTCAGAAGTCCGGAGGGGCAAAATCGTCCGAAGTGGCTAAGTCCTGTGCTCGGTTTGACCGGACGGGACATGTGTCACGAGCGGTGGCATATTTCGAATAAGCACGGTTTCGTAATGGCATATATCGAAAAAGCAAAGGAACGATGGCAAATCTCGAATAACCGGTTCC
The DNA here is from genome assembly GCA_036346375.1 of Guadua angustifolia. NCBI lineage: Eukaryota > Viridiplantae > Streptophyta > Magnoliopsida > Poales > Poaceae > Guadua > Guadua angustifolia. The sequence continues at coordinate 19,523,763 of CM070518.1, read as the reverse complement.
TGCAGTAGCATATATCCAATTAACCCTAAAAAGAAGGAGATAGATATGATTGACGATATTAGGTAGCTTAGAGCAAAAATGAACCGTTCTTAAAGAAAAAATGTAACAAGTGAAACTTCTTAACCTTATTGTCTTCCAACAAAATCATAAATAGGTTTATATAAGGTAGATGATTATCCATAGTACACCAGGAAGGAGGACTGGTTAATTAGTTCTATATCTTGCCTTTGGTCAGCCAAGAATTGTGATGGCTATGGCAAGAGATGGATTGCATCGACCACTCTTAGCTGTTGATCGACAAACTCAAGTCCCAATCTTGAGCGCAGTCTTGGCAGGGATATATGCTTTTATCCTGCCTTCTTTCATGGATGTATCACAATTGGCACGGATGGTAATATGTTATTTGCCATGTAAAATGGTAGCATTGTTGAGTGGAGGGCTACTCCAGGTAATAACAGTTTCTTGATCTGTTTGTTTAGGTAAGCGCGGACACACTATTGGCATTTACCATAGTTGCCATTTCTGTTTTAGTAGTAAGATACGCTCCTCCAAATGAGATGCCAATGAAGGTGGTTCTTCTAGGCTCACCTGAATCACTAACTTCACAAAATGGGCATTCACCTGATGAGGGAAATTTGATGGATCCTTTTGGCAATGGTAATGAAAATAATAATCATTTGTGTACCTGAGTTGGTTTGAGTTAAACATAAGCAATAAGAAAAAAAATATTATTGGCAATTAGATGCTTTTTTAAACCTCATTTGAAGTTTTGTACATGCCTGATTTAGTTAGCATACATTCTGTTTGCATTTTTCAGCTTGATTCCACTAAGATAAATTAGGTGTTAGCTGATAACTGAACTCCTCTTCATAACTGTTTTCTTTTATTTTGTGATCCCCACATATGAATTGCCTTGCCAGATATCTTATGTGACACCAATAATTCGTCACTTTCAAACTACATCATTACTTATGGGATCTACTTTTTTATTTCTATTTTCCTCCTTTATGCAATCAGTTCAAGAAGTACCTACCGGTAGTAAGGTTGCCAACAAGGTAAGGCGACAGAAAGGCATAAGATGCATAGTAAGTCGTAATTCAATCATTTGGCTTCCTTATGAACCCCAAATATTTGGCTTATGTTATATATCAATTATTCTGTAAAATATAATCCTGCAAAAAAAATTACATTAAAGTCACCAAAGTTAACTAGGACTTCCGATTGTGAAGTTCTTTGAAGATCTGAAAGTAGGTTTTGATGTATCACTGAACAATATCAACCAAATGTTTTTTAGGATAGGGTGTGCTATTTTTTCGTAGTATATTAAGACTCAATTTGGTTTCATACAAGCTGTAACAGAGGGCACTAAAAGGTTTCGGATTGTAAAGGATGTAGATTCATTCTACAGTCAGAGTAAATTTGCTACAGATTTTCTGGTTGGATTCTATGGCAGCACTGCTTTTCACAAAAGAAATTATGTATTTTACTTTGTATCTTGATGTGAAACAAGTTTTGCTCTTCTGACTATCATATGTTCGTCTAATAATATAATATCTTTCAGAAGACATTGCAAATACTTTTTTTTGTCCTTGGCTCCCTGCCTCTCAACCAAACAATTGATGCAATTGACACTTTTCTTTTTCCCCTCCTTTGGATAACTTGGCCTTCTTTAGTTCATTATTTTTTAACATGTCATTCAATTCATTGATGTTCAAATAAGCCAAATAAACTTGAAAGTAGAAATAAGACTGGCCTTGTTTTCACATGCAAGAAGTAACTATGTGCTATTTCTAACCGTATTATTTACAAGAGATGTTAATTATTTGAAATGTTTTTATGAATGCTTGAGTGAATAATATTCTCATACTACAAATTAATTTTCGAGAAGTAACAATCTGTAATATAAGATGCTGCCATTTATATCAACATTACCAACAACGATGCCTCTTCACTGTTCTACACCCTTTACCTTAGACCAGTGCACAGCATAATTTCGTTTACAAGTTTTTTTGCGCCCCAACATAGTCCGCTTACATTGTCAAGTCTTTGACGCTGAGTGAGGAGGATAATGACAACCTTACTTAATAGCTCTCAAATATGTTTACCTTGCTGTTACTACTACAGAAAAGTTTCAAAACAACTGGTATGCCTTCCTTAAGGAAATACTCTGGTCACAAATAGTTATCATTTTGGACATCAACATGGTTTCTAAAATACAACTTTGACCACTAAATTATATTATAATATATTTATAAAACCTGTTAAAATTATAATATTATGATAGTACTTTTTTAAGATAAATCTACACATGATTTTCATGTTTCCCATTTAAATATTTACAAAGACATTGATTGTAAAAGTTTTGAAAGTTTAACTGTACCTATGTCCAAAATACAACTATTTGTGCTGGGAGGGAGTAATAGTATGTCTGTAGTTATCCATACATGATGAAAAGTTCGTTTATTTTTTAAGAAAATTAGAGGGTTCACGCATAGCAAGAAAATTACAGGGTTCACAAGTAGCTATGTCACACGGCATCACGCTAGACCCTATACTATCTTGATCAAGGTTAACAATGCCATTTCAGCCTTAGATTTCGATGAGGCGGTGGTATCGAAGTTCGTAAAAAATTAAATAAAATTTGTGAAAAGCTAAATGGTTTCGAAAGTCAAATGAATTTGAAATCTGGTTAAACCGCAGAGCGAAATTCGAACAAAAATGTCGAAAACCACTCGAAAAGTAGTGAATTTCAAGTGGTTTCCGCGAAAATCATTGACAGGTTGAAAAAGTAGGAAAACATTGCAAAAAAATGTTGTAAAATTCCGAACTTTATTTTTTTCAAAAAAAATATTTACACCAGAGGTCATAAAGCTATTAATACTAATTTTAAGGATTTTTTGGCTAATTTTTTAAAAATTTCTTGAATTTTTTTCATTTGAATTTGAACTTAAGCGGTACACTAACGAAATACTTTTTCAAACCGGAATGGTACTTGAACGGTTTTGGACGAAAAGTGAAACATATCCTCCTTCAATATAATCAGTCACGCCAGGCCCGTACTATCCCGCTTCAATGTAATCACTTTCACAGTTAATAAGAAACGACATATCAAACAAGTTATTTTATTCTTTATTTGAGAAACAAACATAGTTAAAATAGAAAAAAATGACAATTTTCAACGGCCATGGATCTACCATGGGGTGCAAGGGGGTTAGAGCATCGGTTGAACCCGAGACTCTTATACTATTGTTGGTATTATGTACATTATTAATCTAGTTAATTTTATTCTTAAGATTGCTGCTGTGCATGTTTTTGGGCTCTTGGAATGCATCATCCATCATTAAGATATTATCTTTAATTATTTACAATTTTAACTTGTTGCTCATTAATTTATACATTAATTTAGATTGCACATGACATTCAATCGTATTTTTTTTGCTATGCACGTCTTTATGATAGCCTCGTACCAGCACTCCTTTCAATTTTTTTTTCGCGTGTACCCCGCTGCCTGTGAAGCAAAGACGAGACTGTGCGTGTGGCATGCATGCACCAAACGCTTTTCCCTTGTTCCGGGTGATGACAGAGACGAACACGGTAACCGTGTAAGGAACGAATGATGATGGCATGGTCCGTCCGTGAAGTGAGGTGAAGTGAAGGCGGGAGGAGACGTCTTCCTACACTCCGAGTTCCCGACGGCACCGGCTTTTATTTACCCGCACCGTGTGCAAAAGGAGGAGAGGCCGGCCGGCCGGCCGGCAGCAGCAGGCGATCGGCAGCATCGATCAGCGAGGCCGAGGCAGAAAACAGCATTGGAGTGTTAAATGATCCCCTGTTCCCCTTCTCCCGTGCAATCATGCTTCTGACCTGCCACCAAACGCTGCATTTGGACTCGGATCATCAGGTGCAATCGACATACATGGTTACGTGCTCATGTAAGATTAGTGTTAGGAGACACACACATGATGGTGTTGGTGGAACAGGAAGAAGCGATGGTGCAGTTGACTTTTTTTTGCAAATTGGTACACGTGAATATAATTTCAAAAGTAACCCTCTCTCGCCACGAAAGTGTCGGTAGGTGATACGTATCGCTTATCACAACCATGTATCATGGCAAAAGACCACAAAGGCGGCAGCACCGCTGATCACAGCAGAAGGAGGGTGAGTGTGCCAGCAGCAATATGCCAAGCCAAGGTATCTTGGCAGGACCTGTTGTTGTGCCTGGGGAGCTCGACACCTTACTGTTGACTAGGAGAGTGCGGTAGCAAGCCTACCGCAAGGGGCCCATCAGCTGCTGTTGCGGTGCATAGGCGTGGCAAATGACACTTGCCAGTGCTTCTACAGTTGAAGAGAGAGCTCCGTTTTTAAAGTTTTGTTTGTAAGAGGCTAGATTTGCAGCAAAAAAAAAAAAAAAGCCAAGGTTTCACTTAGAGTCTTGGATCCACTTAAAAGGTACGTATGTTTTTTTAGCTTATCGAGAATTGATCGTAGACTAATACTATTGCCTTAACATCTTTGTAGGGCTGCAAACATCAGACCCCGTTTTCCCACGATATCGGCATAGAGCAGTATGCACACTCAATTTCAAGAGTCGCCATGTCAACTCTGCATGCATGCATGGCTGCTGCATTCTGCTACACAAGCACGTACAACTTCTCTCTACGTGTATACTGTATACGTACGTGAGAAAACTGTGCGAGTCTGTATACATAATTCCTATACGCAGGCGTAGAACGACGAGCTAGGTGGATGGCATAGAGAATCACAGTGCCGTAAGGGTGCAGGTCATGATGCGCCGTATGATCCGCTCGGTTTGCCCTGCGCACCATGATGAAACTGGTGTTGTGCCCTACTGGCTCTATCCTGTGTGAGGAACTGCGCACTCCCAAGAACTCAAACTCTCATGTGAAAGTTTGCGCTGGATCAATGCCAACAAGTGTTGCTCGCTCTGCCTATATGTGCTCAGGCAGCTCAGCTCCACACAAAATTTATGAACATGGTATTTAATTTGTATTCCTTCTTTACACTTCATAACTCCAGTGTTTCCATTCTTCTCTATTTCTCTTCTCATTGCTTTCAGAGGGTTAACTCGGACCTGTGCTGCTCGGTGATCCTTGCAGCAGCACTAACTTTTCAGACTGGGAACAATATTCAATGCTGCAGGTGTAAGTAACAGACTGTAATCAGGCCGTATCCAATGAAGTGTTTGCTGATATCTCCACTCTCCAGTCCAGTACTATGTTGTAGGCTTGTAGTAGCTGGATAGATCGATGATCATGAACCAAACCACAAATAATGCTGTAAATCAACAGTCGTTTATTTGCTGCCTTCCAGAGGTCGATGGATTATTTGATGCCACAAGTTCAAAAGTCCAATCTTTTCAAACTCTACAGGGACGCCTACTATGCATTCAGTGGTGTCTGCAGAATTCTGCAGCAAGGCAGGCCAGCTCCGCCAGCTAGGGCATGCAAAAGGAATTTTAACAAGCAGCCAACCACCTCAACTGTTTGCCATTCATGAAACCGCGGCCCTGTATTTTTCTACCCACATTGGAGGGTGACAAGATCATCACCTCTTTTGTTCTTGTTTCTGCAGGTTACTTTCATACTTGTTTTGACTGAACATGCTTTGTTAATTCGCTCTTCAGTTGCATGGTTTCCATCTACTGTTATCCCGTGCTGATTAAGATGACAAATCTTACACTCTACTGTCGGTTTAGTTGCACCTTCTTGGCTGCTTCTATAAACCGTCATGCATGGAGAGTACGTAATATAGTGTTAGTTGATGTCAGGCTAATCATCCCCTATAACAACACATTTGCAGGGTGTTACAACGAGCAAGACAGGCCAGGGGGTGTCAGGGAAGGACTGGCGAGATACTTGGCATGCATCCCTTTCCCTCTGTCCTCTTCTCGCTTGGGGTCAATACCTCTGCTCCAATATCATAATTATCCCCCTGCGGCAAATGGCATGATCACATCTGAAGAGGCCTGAACAGCTCTTTTGTCTCCAACCTTTTGTCTCTTCCTGCCCCCTCTCTCCCCCCCTCCTGCACTTCCTCTCTCACCTCCTTGTCCTGCAAAGAACAAAATGCACAGGCTATTTATCGATCATCTCCTTGCTTTGTCGAGTGTTTGGGTGCAGCCATATATAAGTATGGTCCTATGTGTGTTTGTAAGGCTTGTATAGTGCGGCTAGCCCTGAAGAGTGAGACCCTTGCTTTGGTGACCTTGAGATGACCATGGTGAGAACAATGGTGCGAAGGGAGAGGGTTGAAGGGGTGAGGCAGTACAACAGATCCAAGGTGCCTCGCTTGAGATGGACGCCTGATCTCCACGACTGCTTCGTTCACGCCATACACAAGCTTGGAGGCCAACACAGTACCGTCTCACTCTGATCTGTGTTTGCTGTTAATTTGTATTGTTTCTCTTCTGTCGTTCAAGTGTGTTGTTTGATTAGCTAAGAGCTGGTACTTCCATATGAAAGAATGAAATATGCAGTTTGGCAATTCTTAACTACTACTTTGTTTTTGCAACGTGCGTGTGGTATACATGATCGATTCAGAGGCTACACCTAAGCGACTTCTGCAGCTGATGGGAGTGGGAGGCCTCACCATATCTCATGTCAAGAGCCATCTACAGGTTTGTGTGCTCGACAATATTATTGAGCTCATTGATCTTTGCAAAATGTTATCCTGGTGTGTCAGTTGATATACTGTGTGTTGACAACAGATGTACAGGAACATGAGGAATAATGATCTGGACATGCAAGGTATGCACTGATATAACAAATTTAATCCTTTTTTAGTTTCAAACATAACAAGTTGAACCTTGTCTTTCTTACTATGAACTTCTTAGTTTTATGAGTGTGTCCCCTAGATAGACACTACTCTAGCTAATGATAGCCTAACTAACGATTGTCAAATAAAAACACCATTTCCCTTCTGCTAATCACTACCACTACTAAAAAAAACATCTTTCTTGCCGGCCTATCACTACCGATTCGGCTAAAACCGGTAGTGATAACAATATCATTGTCGGTTCATAAGCTAGATCGCCACAAATACTCAACCAAAGAAGAACCGACAGTGATAATAACTTATCACTGCCGGTTCTAAAAAAACCGACAGTAATACTATTATTGCTGGTTCTTCTTAAGAACCGCTAGCGATAAATTACTATCACTGTCGGTTCTTAAAAAGAACCGGTAGTGATAATGGAGGAAGTATCACTACTGGTTTGGATCCGACAGTGATAATATTCAGATACGAAGGGACAAAATGAAAATATATGTTATAGTAGTTGAGAAGTGTATGTTAGATGAGATGGTAAGGGGAGTTCGCACGGAGCAGCAGATCACAAGTTCGACACCTAACAATCGCACACGCGCAAAATCGCATGACTTGTGACTTGTGACGCGCGACCATGCGTATTAGTAAATACAGGTTGGTCCAGATGCAAATAATTTTTTTATTTTACCGAGTGATTTTTTAATTTACGCTATCAATACCGGATCGCATACAAATCGGCAGTGATATCGGTACTATCACATCCGACCAATCACTACCAGTTCCAATATCCGACAGCGATACCAATTTAGAATCGACAGTGATCTGATGTTTTATAGTAGTGTACGTTGATACACGGAGGTACATCGTCTCAAATTGGAAAGAAGTTTTGTAGTGGTGTACGTTGATACACGGAGGTACATCGTCTCAAATTGGAAAGAAAAAAAAATGATACATGGTGGTAGTACAGCATTCGGCCTATCCTCACATTCCATGTGTGCATGGCTGGCACACTTCTCAACAACCATCTGTATATTCTTTGTGAGCTATAGAAAAAGCTTCCAAATGGTAAATGCTACAAAAGGTGGTACTTTATTCTCCATGCATCGCACATATGAACCAAAAGCTTATCCGAAAATTTTCCAATCTTGTGGCCAGGGATTCAGCAAATGGATCAGGAGCATACATTTGCAGGAGGCATGGAAGTTTGGACAGATATGCAGCGAGATCATCATGAGTGCGATGGACCCTATTGCAGATGCCACCCTCCAAAGCATGCCAAGGGGTCACTGCTGCAGCAGCCCCAGCTGAAAAGGTCATTGCCTTTTTTTCTTCTTTTCTTTTTATTATGGTACGTGTTTTGCTAATGTCCATAGCTCATCAGTCACATCGGGAACCATTCTTTCACAGTCTCACTCTCACATGCATGAATACATGATGGCAAACAGTAGAGCACCAGTTGACACTGCAGAAACTTTGCGCTCCTTTTGCATGCTGAGGGCTCCATCAGATATTCCTACCTAGGCTACTTAAAGATACATGCTATCTTGTTTACATGGTGTTTGCATGCCTACAATTAGAAAGTGAGGTAGCTTTCAGAAACTCTACACTGGTACACTTTGGTATCAATAGCCAGTGTGAAGACTTATTGACCAAATCGACTGATTTTGTTGCATCATAGCACATAGCCATGTGCATTGGCAATGCAAGAGAGCTACTTACATGATTGTCTTCTTTTTTTTACGGTTGCATAAATATTAAAGTATGAATGGAAGGTAGATGGTAATTAGTTATCCTTTTGTTTGCTTTAAGATTTATACAACTTGTATTAAGAGATAAAACATTGAAACACTGCTAACAATTAAAACATTCAGAACAGAGAAGTTTCTGCAGCTATCATATAATGATTATCACGGCAACCCGTGCCGTTATTATGTTAGACAATGTCACCAGTCTGTGAAATATTACTTGATAAAATCCTGTTTTATCAAATAATAAGCCACATCAAAGATAGCTCTAGAGAATAAATAGAGAAGTCCATTAATATTATAATATAATGCCACGCAAGGCTTAAACCTTACATAGAACTTAACAAAATCTACTCCTTAATACATGTTAGTACAAGTTCCACCTAAACATACTAATTAAGACACGTTGATTAAGTAAATGAGGCACATCAATCTACTGTCCTAGCCTTCTTTGATACAGTCGTAGTCTTCGACCAACTTATGTCCTAGCCTTCTTTGGTGCATTTACAGTCGTAGTCTTCGACCAACTTATGGAAGCACCCAAGCTGGCTTTCCAAATAATGGGAAGTAATAATAAGAGTGAGTAAAAACTACTCAGCAAGCGCTATTAGTAAAATGCAACTAGCTCAATTCTTCCCTTTTTAAAACATATTTAATTACATAAAAAATGTCCAACTTAATTTATAAGAATCTGAGGATTGAGCATAGCTTAGTGGTGTAGGACGTAGGAGGACGCCCAGCCGACTCGGGTTTGAGTCTCGAACCTGACGTTTTTCACAGAGACGAGTGCAGGCGTGGGTGTGCATGTGTGCATGTGTGTCGAGGTGTGCGCGCGCGTATGTAGCTTGTCTGTTATTTTTTCTTTTATAATAAATACAAGTGCTCTGACCATTTTTTTTAAAAAAATTATAAGAATCTACTCATCACTCCTTCATGAGAAAGGCCACTGTTAGGCTCCCGCAACCTCTGATCCAGAAGTATTACCCATCTTGGGCACCCTCCACCAGCCTAGTAAGTATCTGTATGTCAGTTGCTGCATCAACTGAGCATACTTATACACTTCATCCGTATTCACATTGTATTGTATTTTTTTAAATGATTTTTATGCAGTGGTGATATTAGCTTAGTATAAAATGATTTTTACAGAAACTACTTCTACACAAAATGTTCAAAGGCAGCTTGCCTAAGTTTCCGAAGTTCAGTGTGATCTTAGTTGTGGCCTGTCGAGTTTCCTTCTTTGGTTCTTGCTCGTTTCCTGTAATTCGGTATGTACGTGTACCGAGACTTAGTCGAATCTAAATTTACGACAGGAAATTTGAGGATTTGCCACACTTAAATTGGTGCATTTGATGATTTGCATTTGACTTAAGTGTTCTAGTTCAACGACAAGGGCAGTTACTTCTATAGGATGATTCCTACTAATTCTGGTGCTTAAGTGAAATACATGCTTAGTCGGGTGGTTAAAATCATCAGTTCTTGTTCTTATAATTAACTTGGTCTAATTCCCATTTCTATCTAATTTAAAGGATAATCCAGCTTCCTCTCCGTGTTCTTCTAATTTGATCTAGTCCTTAACGAATCGACTCCAACTAGAGGCTCTAGTTCACAGCAAGGACACTCACTCCTATATTATGATGCTATACCGGTTAACAATAGTGTCTAATTGTTAGCATGCAAATAAATCTAATGGTCAAAGCCTTAATTACCTTTTGTTCTGAAGATTATTTAGGCCTAAAACATGGTTATATCCTTATTAAAACATGGTTATGTCCTTATTAGTGAGAAGCAAGTATTATTAAGGACAAGCTGGTAATTTGTCTAGTTTACTCCTGGTGCCTAAACCTTCATTTTAGCAAGAAAACCAATTTGGTTTCTAAAGCCTTGATTTTTTTACTCACAATTATTTAGGCCTGAGCACGTTACTGCAATAGTTAGTGGGAAAAAGAATTTACTAATGGCAGGCTTGTCATAACTCTGATTTAATATTGCTATAAATCCACTGTTACTATCCTCCCTAATTTTACCAACTTCGCTAGCCCTACAATTTATCTCTATTGTTAGCTACATGACTTAAATGGCTTTCTCTGCTATGAGGTCATTAGTCCTACACTCGTACTGCCATCTATGTATCACCGATATGCGATACCTTGGTACAACGATATGTAATTTTTCAAAAACATGAATCCAATGATACGGGGAGTATATATGTATTAAAAATTAAAAAATATAAATAACCCAATAATTAGGTGATTTGTGGCTCCAAAAGCTAGATAGAGTGCAAGAGTTCGCGTTGCGCAACGAGAAGAGGGCTTCTAGGAGAGATAGATTTTAGGGTTAGGATTGATGGGTTAGAATGGGCTTTTTTTTGTTTGGGCTTTGTGTTATGGGTTTGAAGGTATCAGGGAGGATCGCAAAGTATCGTAGAAGGATTTAGACTTTTTTAATTAACTTTTTATGCTGAATTTCACCAATCCTTGTCGATCCAGGATCGCGAAGGATCAAAGTATCCAATACCGGTACGGCACCTTCGTGAAGGATCGGTGATTCATAGAGTGCCCTGGCTATTCTCTAATGAATTAATCCAATAGTCTAACTACGATCTTGGCCAAGTCTTTAACTCGCTCCACTGATTCATTATGTATCTATATATCGACTATCGCACCATTTCGACTTGTGAGAATAGTGTAGACGTAAGTTCTGATTTCTACTCTCATGCTTATTTAGGCCTAAACATAGTTAGCGTTTAGAGAGGAAAATTATTACTAAGACTAAGGCTCCATTATATAGACTTTACCCTTGCTGCCTGAATATTTAGTTTAATACTAAAACTAATTTGGGTATGAAGGTATTAACTTCTTGCTCTCACCATTATTTTGCCTTAAGCCATATTCTGCCAACATGAGGGAAGAACAAGCTTATTAATGTTCTACACTTCTATCTCTACTGATCTAGAGTCTGTTTTTTACTGCTGCTTCCAGCTTGTTGTGGGTGACTATTGTGTTGATATGGGACCTGTATATGTGCTAATTAAGGTGAACAAAAATACAGTGGCATTGGAGAAGCACCTTTTCTTTGATGATGTCCTGTCCCTTGTCTTGTTTGTGCTTGCTTGCTTCCCACGTGCATGATCAACCAGCTGGTTCTCCCTTTGCTGGTCCTCCCCTTCTCCTGATCAGCTCACTTCCTCCTTGTCGGCTCCTTTTCTCCCCAGCTTGGTGGTGATTGACTCAGATAACCATCTTGCTGATCTGCTCTTGGTTTTTGTCCGTCTGGGGAGAAGTGTTGGATGATGGTGGAAGAGTGCTACTCTTTTACTACTTGTGATTGCTGTCAGGTGAGAATTGCTGTGCTTGTGATGCTGTCTTTCTTCTTCCTCCTTCCTCCTCTCTTGGCTGGTTGCTCACTTAGCTTAGCCCTCCTCACTCCTTGACCAATGCATTTGCTTTCTCTGCATTGGTTGGGAGTTGCAGCCCATTCCTCTTCTACTATTTGTTGTTTGACCACTTGGGCAGTCTAGTGTGGCACACTGCCATGGTCGTCAATATCTGGATAAGGTGACTCAGTCCTTGTTTTAGAGCTTTTAAGCCAGTTTTAGTTTTCCAAAAGCCAGTCAACTCCTTCAACAGTTTAGATTTTAAGTGGTTTTTGATATAAACTATAAACTATATATAACTAGAAAAAGTTGAAAGTTAGCTAGACTTGTTTTTTTAGCTTATTGTTAAGAACATTAGTTTTTCATCAAACGGTCTTTTATAAAAAGTCATAGCTGATTTTCAATCCATAATATTAAAAAAATAGTTTTTTAGAAAATCTATAGCTTCACCCTCATTATGTTTGGTTGAGTTGAAATTTGATCATAGGATGGCTTAGAAGGTCTTAAGGCAGCTTTTTTTTTTTTTTGGGTCGCCTAAATGCTATTTTCGATTAGTGGGTGATTAGCCGGACGATGATACCCAGGAATCAGTGAGAGGTGCCGGTCGGCTCTAGTCGGTCCTGTATCTCGATGAGCTACAAGAACAGGTACTACGTGAACACGGATCGAACAGGTACTACGTGAATACGGATCTGACAGCAACTTTCCTTTTAACTAACCATTAACCTTTCTTGTTTGTTTTGTTTGTTGTTTTTGGTTTTGTTTTTGTAGGGAGGGTAAAATAGGGAACACTCGTGTTTTCTACCGCCATATTTTATTTCTACTTTAAACTTATATACTAATTTGTATAATGTGGACATGTGCTAATTATAATGGCCTGTGTAATTGGACATTGTGTGTGTGTCTGTAAATTTGAAGAGCAGTTGTGTGATCTGAGATGTGGGATAATATATTATAATTACTTTTTTAATTGGCCACTTAATTATTTATGCTTAGTTGTGAAATAGCTACCTAGGAAACACTGAAATTGTGGGTCGTTTCAAGTACTACCTCTATCTAGATTATTCTACTACAACGTTGTTTTGGCTCATTTTGATCTCATACAATCTGAACACCGTGACATTTACCATTGTGCATTTGTGCTTATCTACTAATTAACAACGGTCAGTATGACAAACTTCAGAGACATTTCTCCCGGTGTAGATCATCTCAGATGGAGACCACACAAGAACAAGAGTCAAGCCCCCAAAAAGACTTTCTCAGAAGCCAAGGAATATGTGAGGGGGACGTGACCTCCGGCCTGTACGGCATTGCAGTCTCGGGCCAAGCTGGCTACTACATGCAGGCCATGGTTGACGAGGGCCTGCGCTTCCGGACATGGCAGGGCGCACCTGCAGCAGGTCGCGGTGGCGAACACGCCGTGGCTCCCAACAAGCTCAAACTGCTGGGCCTCGTGGTGAGAAGGCGTGACACTTCGGAGGTATTAGCTCTCTCACTAACTCCCTGATGAAAAGCGTTTGGATCTCTCCTCTGCAAAGTTGCATGCGCTGCGCCGCATATGCAGATGAAGATATATATATATTCGTCTAGTCGCTCTCTTCTGTCCTTTGGTTACTGCATGTTTTCCCTCTCCGTTTAACCAGTCGGTAGCATGCGTGCATGCACCTACCTGCCTGCTTCAGTGCAATGAAATGTGCTGCGACTTGCAGGAGCGGACCGGCAAAGTCGATGGACCTGCGTTGGAGCGCGGCGGCGAGGACGGCGAGCTGTCGCTGTCGTTGACGCTGGACTCGGGGCTCAGCAGGAGCAGCGCCCAGCGCTGCGGCAGCAGCGAGGGCAGCTTCCTTTCGTCGCCGTCGACGAGCTTTAGCGGCTGCTCGGGACAACAGCACGGCGGACGCAGCAGGGTGAGCTTGGACCTGTCCTTGTCCATGTATAATTTAGACTAACATCTTAGCGTCTAGCGAGGGAGGGAAAGGATGCAGCAGATTTCAGAGAGATGGTGTATCCGTGACCGTGTATATGTATGTACTAGGCCGTTTGGGGCTTCACTCCGATGCGAAATTTGTCAGGGACGACTCGGCGTCCTTCCGGCTGCAGCTCTCGGGCCTCTCAGCTCAGTCAGTAGACTGCGTTGGTTTTTGTCCTGCTTTATGTTCCTACATGAGGTACAAAACGGCCCAATTTCGCGGTCTTCGCTTTATAGCCTGTCTGCAGGAGAGGAGAGGTAGCTTTTTTCGAAAAAAAAACTGTTTCTTAGTTTTTTTTACCTGAAAAGTTGTTGCAGTTTTTTACGAGAGATCGTTTAAAAAATAACTAATTTTTCTTAGCAATAAGCTGCAAAAAGCAAGCACAGTTTAGCTTTTGGTTTTTGCTATTTATATATGATTTTTAATCTATGCAAAAGCCGATTTAAAGCTGAACTGTTTGGGGGTTTGCTGGCTTTTTAAAAACAGAAGCTGATTTAAAGCCTCCCAAACAAGACCTTAGTTCGTTGACGCAAGGTGCCAAGTGTAGGATCAAGGATAACCAACTAGAAGGAGGTGAATAGGAGATTTCTAAATTTTTCGACTCTAATTTGAATTTGCAAAATTACTAAGCAAACATTGCAATTTTAACAATTTAGTACTAAGCTTTCTAGTGATCACTAAATGTTCTAACAATTCAAGTATAGGCAAAGAACAATTCTACACACAAATCAATATTCTCAACTTGCTAAAGATGTAAATTATAAAGAGATCAAGAAATGCAAACCACAAGAAAAGAACACAAAAATTTATCCTGTGGTTTCAGAGGCTTGCTGATCTCCCCTAATCGACGTTGAGGTGACTTAAACGACTTCAAGCCGATTCTACTTTTTTGAGCCTTTCTCGATCACTATGGTAGTTCTTCCCCGCTCCGGGTAGGTGAATTCCGGCTTTCACAACTTGCCGGGACTTCTCACAATCTCCATTGAGAAGCTCAACGTGCACGATCGCCTCCAAGCCGTCTAGAAGGCGGCAACCTCCAAAAATAATAAGTCTTGATGCTTATTTGTGGTCGGATTGACTGTCTAAAGGCTCAAAATTAAATGTAACACTCAAACTTGTTCCTCACTCTCTCAAATGAGAATTGAATGCACTTTGAAGTGAAGAGGATTTGCTAGAGCTCAAATATCATCAATGAGGACCAAGAGAAGCTCTAGAATGCAGGTGGGGGTATTTATAGCCCCCACCAATAAAGCTAGCCATTTGAGATCGAATCATGCATCGGGCTACCATGAGTGGTAGCACCAGAAGGTCAAAATGCCCAAAAAGTGAGCCTTTCTGGAATTTTCACACCGCTTCAGAGGGCTAGTGCTACCGTTCACCCGGTAGCACCAGGCTAACATGGGCGATAGCACCACCCTGCTAGGTCTTCTAAATTTACCCTTCTCGGGTTTTTACACACCGCTCTGAGGACCAGTGCTACCGCTCTTCCGGTAGCATCGGGATACCATAGGCGGTAGTACCGGGCTCACAGATGCTACCTTTAAAAAACATAGAATTTTCAATGTAGACTCAATTTACACATGCATGACCTTAAGCATCAAATTGAGCCTTTAGACCTTAAACAATATCAAATTAAATGTCAGGACCTTTTTTAATAGTACGGTCCTATTTCTAGCGATCCGATCTTTTCTTCAAACTCTGAGATCGGCAAAAAGGCTAGGAAAAGGTCTTTAAATTTATATCTTTGTCATCTGCTCGACGCATTAATCCTCTTTTGCACCGTTTTCATGCTTCCATGATCACCAAACCTAGGGTTAACCTATTTTCAACATTCTTAAAGAAAATATCAGTCCTTTAATCATAATTATCATTAATTATCAAAACCAAGAGAGAATTTGGGGCATAGATGCTTTCACCCAGGCATCAAAACATCTTGCCAGCCTCCAGCACGTTGTAGTCTTACCATGAAAAATGCAATGTAAACTTGTAATATGTGGGCATCGACCTTTTTCACATGTCAGGGTATCACCAAGGTGCCATGCTGGAACTTAACAGAGAAAGTTCTTAGAAGATGGTCAAATGGGGATATTCCCACAGATTGATGGTTTCAGAACCATCCAATAAGGAATTAGTACTCTTCCAAGGTGCTTTGTTCTGATTTGCTATCTCAGAAGTAAACAGGAAGCTCATTCATGTAGACAAGTGTAATTCTGAAGTAGAGCAAAACTGAGCGACTATTAAAACTTTCGTTTGTACCAGAATAAGAATGTCGGGTATCGCTCAATTACATTGTAAACAATCAATGCTAGCCGGTACAAATAAATAATTGCCTCAACAAAATGATTAGCCTACATCTCAACAAAATTTTCAAACTAATTCTACACAACTTATTCCGGGACCTATAGCTCAAAGAGCGGAGCAAAACTTTGACGAAGCAACAAGAAATAACAGTAGATCATACAACCAAAGTTACGGGGGGAAACAGAATTTGAGAACTCATGGATTACTGTCAAGAGCGCCCCTTAGCATATGCAACCCTTCCATTGAAATGCTTCTTCGTACTCGAGATCTTGGGATCTCGATTTGAGGGGGTGCATCTGTCGAGAAGCATACAACAACCACGGTTAGGTTATCGTAAGAGTCTCGTCTGAGTGCTTCTTGGACAAGCTCTCTCGAGCATCTTTCTGGATCGTTGTGTTCCATCAACTCTTTCCTTACCATCGAGACAGCGCACTGGCTGGTCATCACATCCCAAAGGCCATCACAACCTATTATCAAGAACTCGTCCTCCTCGGTAAGTATAACCTCCTGAAACTCAGGTTCCGCAGTGAGAGGGCTTATAGAGCCTTTGGAACCTTTCATGTGCCAATCACCGATTGCCCTTGCTACAGACAGCTGACCATTGAGATAGCCATCGAAGATGGTGCCACCAAGGTTTTCAATTCTGATCCGCTCACTCCTGAAGCTGGGTTTGTGGTCTCTTGAAAGCTCAACAGCTCGGCCTCGCTTTCCTAATACAGCTCGACAGTCACCTGCATTTGCAACAAGCAATGTCCTGTACCATTTGAAGGAGGTAGGTGAGAATATATCATAAGATGCAAAGAACATAATCAATCTAACGATTGTAAATAGAATTTAAGTTTTAATCTTGCAATTTGCCAACCAATAAAGGCAAGGAGGCGCCAAGAACAGCTTGGTACAGCAAAGAACCTTGTGTTTGGTTGTGATATTGGAGGTTGAAGCAATAAATGTGAAGTAGCCGCCAGATATAAAGTATTACGAATAAAAACAGTGTCTCTATTTATTCACAAATCAGTGAGCATGGTATCTAGTTATTAATTGAAGTTGAAAAATGCCTTATCATCAACTCAGTGAACTCATCTAACCAAGAATAACACGTGCCCGGTCACTTAAATGTTTTTCTTTTATTTTTCACCAAATTGATTTGGGTTCTAACTAGCAGAGGTTACAATATCATACAACGAATGGCAAATATTAGTACAAACTGGAGCAACTTTTGGTATGAAAATAATATTGGCTAATGACTTATTGCAGTGCCCTTGGATCACTAAAGTAAACAATTTGAGGTATTAGCACCAGAATTTACCTGCCAAAAATAAGGGCTGTTAATGCTGTGGTTCCAGAATTGCGGTCAAGAGAATGAGAATCCGCAATTGCATGATCAGCCTTCACAAATGCACTACTGATTGCCTTCTCCATGCTGTTGGGGAAGTGACTTTCTTCAATAATGAACTTCAGTATGTTCTTCCGAACAAAACATGCTGCGTCTGTACCACCATGACCATCAAACACCTGCAAAAATAAAACAATGAAATGAATCGTCAAAAAAAACATTGCCGCACTTAAATAACAACACAGAGACACCAACTATGCAAAAGGCATAGTTTTAGCACACACAAATCTAACATTTCACCACGCTTCATGAAAAAAACCAATCCTAAATGGTTGAGGAAACATATTTTTGGGACACAAAGGCTTCTATTGTACTACTACCTCCTTTTTTTTTTACTTGTTGCTTTGGACAACGACACGGTCTCCAATACAAGCCTTTGAGTATTACTTTTTTCTAATTACATGTAAGTAAAACTTGTTAAAACTATAATGATATGAAAGTATTATTGATGACAAATCTAGTGATATCGTTTCCATATGACAAATCCAAATAATTTTGTGTATATTCACAGTCAAAGTTTCAAAAGGTCAACTGCACACATTGTAGAACGACATCTAATTTAAAAAAAAAAAAGAACAGAGGGAGTAACAATTAAGGAAGATGGAAAAAGGCATTTATCCTTGTTCATAATGAACTGATTGGCATCAATGCAATCATTTCCACCATGAGGAATCCTCGGCCACACTAAGAGGTAATCATGCCCACCATCATGCGTCCACACTCCACAACCGCACTAATTATGCATTTCCAACTCCAAAGCTGAACAAATGAACACACCTAGAAGCTATCATTGCAACATTATTACCGCTCACAGAAGAATAAATAATTAGTCCATAATGAACACATACTCCCTTTGGTCACAAATATTTGTCGTTTTCGACATCGACACGGCCTTCAAAATACGACTTTGACTACTAATTTCTATTATAATATATTTATAAAAATCAATAAAATTATAATATTATAAAAGTACTTATCAAGATAAATCTACATATATGATTTTCATGTATCCAATTTAAATATTTTAAAAGATAGTAAATTCTGACATCCAAAACCACAGCTATTTGTGATCAGATGGAGCACATTGCTGAACATTTAACAAGACCAACATCAGCAAGTGACCGTTGGACCTCCAAAATTTATGGCAAGTGCAATCCAACTCACCCCGTAGAAGGCACTCGGTGCAGGGATGTCAGGCATGCACATTCCGAGGTGCTCAATGAGGTTGTCGACACAGACATGCTCGTCCTCCATGTAGGATTTGGGGCCGATGTCGGTGCAGCTCCCAGACCGGAACACCGGCAGGAAGCCGGGACGGATGTCTGTGGGTGAGATCAAGCTCAGTGTCCCCAAATCCAGGTCCTGCAAGAAAACAAAAGACACATGTCAGAATTCGTTTGGGGGATAATGGCTGGGCAATGAGCTGGAGTGGTAGTGAGCGTGGTTACAAAGTCTCTGGAGGCCGCGGCGATGCGGGCGCTGCTGGCGCAGTGGCGAATGGAGGTGAGGTGGTGGCGCGGCGGCTTGCCGCCCACCGGAGTGCTGCCGCCGCCGCTGCTATCCGGCGGGGTCTCCGGCTCTACGCCTCCACTCATGTCTCGGGCTCTTCGCTACTCTGTTCGTGATCAGAGACAATACAGGAAACGAAAGCATTTGAGAAAAAGAGATGCAACTTTTGCATTGGCTACCGGCCCTGTAAGAGAAGAACGATTGGAGAAGAAAATTCTGATTTTTTTGAAGATAAAAACGGTCCTTTCAATCGGCCATAATTGGAACCGTACCACAAGGAAATCAAGTGAAGATGGAAACATCCACAACATCAATAACAGGAGAGAAATGAAATTTGTCTTCCCACCAACGATTCGAACCAATAAAAAGAACAAAAACATGCCATTTTCGCTGGTCCGAGGCCTCCGCGGCCAGAAATGCCCAAGATAGCTCGCTCACCACTGTCCCAACAAACAAAGATCCAATTTTCCCCAACAATAAGAAGGAATCCGACCGATGGAACGAAAGATGCAAACTTTCAGACAAATATTATATCAGAGAGGTCAGGTAGGAGCGCTCACCACCTGGGAGCGGGGAACGGTCGTCGCCGCCGTGCGAGACGCTGGGGGGGTGGCGGAGGCGGGATGGCCGGGGGAGGAGTTGGTGGGCGACGCGGGGCGTGAGGAGTTCGTCGATTTGAGAAGAGCCTGGTTCTGGTTGGACAGGAGGAGCTGGGCTAGGGCTAGGCGCGTGCTGGTTCGTGTGATCCCATCTGCCGCAGCTGTGCACGGCTGGATGTGCTGTTCGTCGGTGGGCCCCGCGGCTCAGTGGGCCCATGCACCAGGGCCTCCGGGGACTCGGATATCAGTCCCGTGGGATCGTCCGAAAACGGCGGTCCTATTTGGCTAAAATTAATGTGCTGATTTTTACTGTGCAAAAATACTGTTTATGCATTGTAGCAACACTATTTATCTGGTTTAAGGCCGATCCGAGCTGTTCGATACGTCGATCGGACCGTCTTCATCTATAAAAAATACTTAAGTTGCAGTCCCAACCCCTGGTGCGGCTCCTCCGTCCGTCCCTTGTTTTTCTCCCTTTCTTTCCCTCCCGTCCCTCTCTTTTATGGGAGCTTCTCTTTGCTAGCAACGGATGCGCCTGTCAGTATGTGCTTAGGAGATGGAAATTGCGTGGATATTGCAGTCGTCTTGCTTGCTTTTGGCCCTTTTCTGCTGGCTTAGATTTTGCTTGCGTGTACATTATTCTTGTCGAAACCGAAAATCTGAGATTGCGATGTGGTAGTGGTACTTTGCCGATTTCCTTCGGATTTTAGAGTCATTCTGAAGCATCTTCGAGTGGAAGCGACACTGGACATGCTTATCGGCGTGATCGAACTCCTTTTTACAGGCACAGTGTTCTTCTTCCGCTCCACCTATCCTCCCATGATGCCTTGTCCCTCGCTCTCTGCCTCAACAGATCTTCGCGTCCGATGTGATCTGCCGACGTGTAAAATACCTGCAACAGTGAGCCAGTGACGGCGAAAGCTGCCTTTAATTTAGCAAGCTGCAAAAGCTATCTGATTCATATCTATCTCAGGACAAAGGTACTCCGGCGTTTCGTTACAAGCTCAATTGGTCTCTGGCACAATCCTTGCGTGGAAAGGGATCGATCACATGTCAGTAAGGCGGACAGTGACAAGAACGGAATTGGAGGCCGCCCCTGGACGCACTGCCTGCCTCTGGCCTAAGAATGCACTGTACAAGGGCTGAATTTTTTTCTTCTTCTTCTCTGCGGTCTTCATGTCCTCGTGTAATGAATCCACTAGGCCAAGGGAACGCCATGTTTATCAGGATGTATCACTTTCTTTGCCCCCTACCTTGTCGGCTTCGCATTGCTTCACGGATCAGGTTAACATGCTGCAAGGTTTGTTTAGTTTGCTTCCAATGTATACCTATACTTGTTTTATTAAATTTTAGTAGCGTTGATCAAATTTAACAAGTATTTAGTTTGTTACTAAATTTTGATAAAATTTCCTTCTCCTTTGGTTCTCTAGTTCATTTTTTTGCCAATCTTTGGCCAAAACATTGGCAGCCAATTTGATAGCCAAATTTTGGTAAGATTTACTAAGGTAAATTTGTCATCAAATCAAATAGGACCTTCCTTTAAAGATCTTCTTTATCTTTTGAGAAATTTTAAAGTCCATTATACTAGTAGCATGCAATGGGTAGTGAAATCAAATCTAGTTATTGATTTATTAAGAATATTTCTACTACTATACTATCTAAGGTAATATAAATAAAATACTAACTAATCTAATTAATTGAATCGAAAAATATAAATGATCTATATTAAATCTAGTGAAACGTGAGAGAGCACTGATTTTTCTCTTTTAACGGCACGCAAACTGAAGCTGAAAGCAGAGAAATGCGATGAATCTAGCTGATGTGACGAAGAGAAAAATCTTGCTTACTACTTACTAGTGGTTTCTTCTGGAGAAGAAACGATACTGAGACTGAAGTGATGTTTAGCGGCCTATAAATGGTAGCCTGACATTGCCAAATAGTGGTGTGTCAAATTTCAACTGTTCCAATCATTAACTAGCATTTAGGTCTCAATCACCGACCTAACCAGGCTAGAGAAACCTAAAACCTTTTCTTTTTACGTGTGTGAGGAAGGAATAATACCCCTACACAAACCAACTGTTTTTTCCTTAATTCACATGATGACAGCGAGTAAACTATCGTGTGACTAACGGATGCATGGACCATCACGCAGAAATTATAATACGTCACACTGCATGGTTCGAATAATTACGTGAAGCATAGGTACGTGTAGCCTCACATGATGCTGCGCTTTCTCGTCCTCGGTCTCTGTCCGCATCCTGACGATCGAGCTGCAGATGGCAATGGACTGACGTGAGCGGGGCCTCAGGCCTCAGCCACAGGCTGCGTGCGCGCCCATTCGAGGCGTGTTGCGATTGGCGCATCTTCACGCCGTCGTACGTACGGTGGAGCGGTCTCCTCTCCTCCTCGCCGAGTGCCGACCCCGTGCTGGCCACCAGGTCGCCGAGCGGCGGCGGCGGCGGCGGCGGTGCAGCGCGGCACCGGGCTCAGCACCTCAGAGCGCCCGAGAGGAGGAGAGAGAGGAGCGAAACGCACTTGGGCGGCCTGGTGCTCCGAGAGTCCCGAAGCTTAAACTTCGCCGAAGAAGCCCGTGTCGAGTGGGGCGGTCGCCGCTCGTCGCAGCGCACTGCTGCACCGGCAACCAACGCCATAGGCTAACGAAGTGGCTAGCGCGTCTGCGCGGTTCGGACGGCTCGCATGCGTGGGCCGCCGTTTGTCTCGCGGTTCGGCGAGCCTACAGATCGGAGGCGAGGGACGGCGTCGACCCGCAAGTGAAAGGCCCTTAGGTTGAATTAATCCATGAACTAGCCTAAATTATAATCACCAAAATCATAATGTGAAAACTAAAACATAAGATTAACTGACCCAAAAAAGAAGTAGAAGCAGGGCTGTCTCCAAAAATTTGGGGCCCCGGAGCGAAATATAAATTGAGACTCTAAAATTTGAAAAATTCATATGTACTATAAATAAGACATACTTTCAGACAATTATATAACTTTAATATGTGCTTTTTCTTACAAAATTTAGGAACATATCAAATATCAATGCTAAACGAGTCAAGATAGTACTGACCTCATGTTCTACTAAAAAGCATCATCCGCCTAATATTTCTTGAAATAAAATCTTCAATTATATCTTCATAATTAATCTTCTCGAAAATATCATTTTCAAGTGCTATCATTACCAACCCATTGAATCTTTCTTGTGTCATAGAAGAACGCAATTTATATCATGCGTCCCTTCATTAGGGTTTTGCCGAGACCACCATTGTGAAAAATGGCCGACATGGCCGATTAATCAACTGATTAATCAGGGACGGTGGCTAAATCGGTACGTATAATATAATTGTAGTGTAATTAATACCATCAAACGATTAATTAACTGTATAATTTGATTAATCAGCTTTTTTCATCTAATTAGAAAAACCTTGTTTTTATTCACTAATTATGGTAAATTAATTTATAATATTGAGTGGAATGTTCATAGCATGTAGCTTTTGGATGAAGTATAAATAATGAAATATAAAATATAGAAAATATTGTTTTGAAATCTTTGGTAAGGGCGCCCTCGTTGTGATATGTGGTAGAACCTCCTTTATCTCCCACACTCCTCTTTCCCTCTCAAAGGCTCTCTCGTCATGGCATTCGGTGATATCTCTTCATCCCACTTTCCTCTCCTATTCCTTTTCCCTCAGACTATTTTTTTTTAAAAAAATCTCCTCCAAGTTTTTGAATAAAAAGTATTTTTTAACCATTTACAAAAAGTTTTTTGAATCAAAAATTTTCTAACTAAAAGTTTTCAAGTCAAAAGTTTTTTCAAATTGAAAGTTTCGAATTGAAATTTTTTTAATCAAAAGTTTTCTAACTGAAAGTTTTTCAAATTTCATGTTCTGAAATTTCTCTATCTGAAATTTTTCTGATTTGAATTTTCCTAGTTAAAATTTCTTGATTTGAATTTTGCAAATTAGATGTTCCTAAAGTTGAAATTTTATGAGTTGAAAGCTCTCAAATTGAAATTTGCTAAGTTGAAAACTTACCGAACCAAAAATTTTCGAGCAACTCAAAATTTTCATTGTTGAAATTTTCTGATTATTAATTTTCAGAGTTGAAATTTTGCCTAGTTAAAAAAATTTCAAATTGAAATTTCCCCTGTTGAATTCCTCCAATGTGAAACTTTCTATTTAAAAATTTTAAAGTTAAATTTTTATGATTTAAATTTTTGTATTAGAGATGAATAGTGGTGGGGAAGTGAGTAAGGAAGAGAAAAGGGGAAGAGTGAAGCTCGATGGGAAAGATGACGGATGGCATCGTAGAAGGGTGTTCTTAAAGTTTTTGGTTTAAGAGTAACCTTAAACCGTAATATCCGTAATGCTTTGTAGGGTGATAATACAATAACTTTAGATAAATAAAATATTTATAATCAATTCCGAACATACATAAATATATTAATAAGAATATGTAATTATTTATTAAATTCCGACTAATCGACTAGTACGTAATCACTTAACGGTATGCCTCGCCAGCCCCACGCCCTACCGAGCTCCCGGCTGCCTCGCGGCGTGTGCTCCACCGGTTGTTATGTGCACGCGGTGCGCGGGCACTCTGTGAGATCACACGGACTCAAGAGTGCAAGACGATCGAAGCAAATCATCTGTAACAATCATACTTAGGTCGTGGGAACGGTGCAATACCACCGGAGAAAGTGTTTTCATACTTTTCTTTTTAATAGTTGTATAAATATTAAAACACGAATGAACATAAAATAAAATAGCTGTGTGACAATTGTGCTGGGCGAGTCAACAGTCTCCGCCCCCTCGGCCTTGTCTTTATTGGGCATCCATGGCCGCGTTTGCGTGGCTGTTTCTGATTGTTGCTTCCAGCTTCTTTGCTGTTTTTTACCTTCGTTGCTGGCTGCATGCACACCAGCAAACAGCAGCAGTTGCTCAGTGGGTGAAGCATTGCCGCGTTTCATTTGATTCCTCACGAATCAGAGTGGAAGACTGGCAATCCGTAGCATTTCATCCCTTGGTTAAGGAGCACTTCGCTCTCAGTGATCTGCTGTTGTCTGGTTGCGATCAGATCGACTTGTCTCGGCTGAAATGAGGAACTGAATAGATACCGTGCAATGCATATCGGACAAGAGTATTCATAAGGTAATTAGCTAGTGATTGTTAAGTGTGAAGGGCATTCCTATCTCACGCTTACCACGACATTTTTCGATACAAAGCCACCTGGTGGACAAATAAAATGAATCCCAACTTCTCCTTCTGACAAGTGACAACCAGTGGCGTAGCTAGGATTTTAGTTATGGATGATTCAGCTTAACTTTTTTTAACAATATAAGTGCAGCATACCAACATTTAAATATAAAAAATACCAAATACAATATGATCAAATAAAAAGCTTTAACAACCATCTAGCATCTTAAAATAAAAGGTATTAAATCTATAGCTTACATATCTACAATGATAGTTTAAGAAGCATCGGCAGTTCAGCTTGTGACCGGAAGTCATGTGCCTAGTCCTAATAATTGGACAGAACGGACGATTGTTCTACATGGGACAGTATTGCAACGAACAGCAGGTCTGGAGACCAAGGCACAACATACATTAGTTACAACAGACCATATATATTACTTCCTTTTCTCTTGCATATTTAGCTTGCTAAAACGAATTTATGCTTAAGTAAATCCGACAATGGCGGAGGACATATTATCTATCTTGGGTTTGTATGACGACTTCGCCATGAAATTTACTTAGTTGGCGACTTGGCGGTACATCGCTAGCTGTTTTTTTTTTAGATAAAGGGAAGAATCCCGGTCTCTGCATAATGCATACGACTAAAATACAAAGTTTCAGCTATCAAGCTGCTCTCCAAGAAAAGAACAAAAGATAACTTAAAGAAATATCAAATACAAAGTCTATTATGATTTCGCCATCCGTTCTTAGCAAATAATTGTACTGCGACGACTTCGAGAGCGCTACACGCCAATCAGACGGTCCCCTGTAGTTCTCATCTTTGCAATCGTGCTTGAAGTGCAACCAATATGTCCCCAAGATAGCTCGCAGACAAGAAGTATAATGCTTGTTTTAAAGAGTAAATCATTGCGTGTGCACCAAATAGCCCATAAGAGAGCGCAACCCCATAAAAATCAATCTTTTCTCCAAATTTTTCAAAGCACGCCAACCAATGTCCAAACATATTCGAAATAGATCTTGGGGCGATTAACCCAATGAGCGATTTGAATAATTCTCCAAATATTTTTAGCATCTTGGCAATCAAGGAACAAGTGTTTGATTGTTTCATTATCATACAAAAGCAACACTTATAACTCCCATCCAATTCTTTTTAGCAAGATTATCTTTTGTTAAGATCACCCCTTCTTGAACATACCAAAGGAAAATCTTAATTTTCAAAGGAACCTTAAGTTTCCAAATGAAATTACTATTGAACAGAGTACCATGATTCATTAGATAAATATATATAGACCGAATTGAGAATTGACCGTGGCTATGTAGATCCCAGGTGAAAGTGTCCCGTATATTTGTGAGCTGAACACTAGCGACTTTTGCTACTAGGTTATGCCACAATGTCAATTTATCCCCCACTAAAGCACGCCGAAAAGTAATTTTTGGTGGCATTTGCATCATGACATTTGCCACCATGCTATGAGGATAATTGACAATGTTAAATAGACTGGGGAATTGCTCTTTTAGGGGTTTAGAACCCACCCACTTGTCTTCCCAAAACCGAGTTTGTGAACCATCTTGTATGTGAAATGTTTCACAACTCAGGAAAATGTCTCTAACCTTGAGAAGCTCTTTCCAAAAATGTGAATCCCTAGGCTTAATTTGTACCTGGGTCATCGCTAGCTGTTGATGTGTCTGCAGTTAGTATCCGATGGACTGCCCTGTATCATACTCCATTTTGACTAATTTGATGTGTTCTAACTTGGGATTAAAACAAAAGCACGATATAGGCATCCAGAAGACTGCTAGATTGGTTTATTTTCTTCCGCTTGAAACCATATAATTAGTTGTCGTTGTCGATTGTCGTCATGCCATGTTCTATGAGCTATTATCCTCGCAATGCTGACAAGAAGCTAGCTAATCCTCAAGAGCCGTTTGTCCCTTCTTATCCTTTCAGTAGAAACGAAACTTATATGTGTTTCTTTTTTTCTTCCAAAACAAAAACAAAAACAGAACAAACAAATAAACTGAGCACTCAGTGAAGAGCATGCATATATTTGTGACATCGATGGGCACAGTATCAGCGCATCCTTCGCCATGTGCTATGCCGCCTACGCTGTAATCCTTGCATCCAGCTGCGTGTGACGCCTAACATGGCCAGGGTCAGTGTGGCACCATTCCGGCATCGATCTGTTGGCTGATTGGAAGTAACCTGCCGATGATTGATTGCTTTTCTGGCTCACCTCAGCGATATCTCCGTTTGAAACATGTCGAACACCATAGGTAATTGCCTCCGGGAGACAAGGTCGGCTCTAACAGGACCAAACGGTTCAGTTAAGAGTAAATATACGATAAAAATAAGGCACTAATAGTAGAAACTCGGTGGTTATGAGACTAAAGATTAGGAGTGGTATGGTGCCTTAAACGTCTTGCATGTATTTAGGCTATGTTTGTTAGAGCTCCAGATATCAGTTCTATCTGAGATCTGAAACTTGTAGGGTAAAAGAAAATGAATTAAATTTATATTTTTAGTCTAAAATGTAAACAAGATGATCCATCTAAACACTCTTAATACACCAACAACTCTAGCTCCAGTTCCACAGATCTAGTGGAGGTAGGAATACCCAGCTCCACTAAATCCGTGAATCTGATGGAGCTGAAGTTGTACCAAACACACCCTTAGTATCCATCATACAAGGCTATTCACGAGATAGAATACACTATAGTTTATGTGAACTGCAATTCGAGGGATTTGTTTCTCCTTAAGAATAGAGAAAACAAGATATACCTTTTTTTTTAGAGATTGAAGATGTCATGTAGGTCCCTAAGCTTAAAGTATAATTCATAAGTTGAACATGTTCTTCCTGAAACACATTTGGTGAAGACTGAGCAGTGAGCACAAAGCAGTGCAGTTTCTGTGAATTGTTATAGTGTAGATCTAAAGAAATACCAGAATTCAATAAAGATGAAAATGCTTTAGTTTCGTCTCTTGTTTCCCTTTATGAAAATTTTGAAGTTGCAATACCAATTTGTTCTGTGAGAAATAGTTTCAGGCTTTCAGCCACAACGATAGTATACGTACACGCTACATCGCACCATCAACAAGGCCTCCTCTAACGGCTATTCTTTAGTAAAGACGAACATATCTTCCCTAAAAAAGGAAATGAATATATCTCTGTGTGTTCAAATTTAAAGACATATTTCTTCTTAGTACGTAGACTAAGATGATATTAAATATGACTAAATTATTTCTAATTATTATCTGTAACTACTATATTCAATATATGTATATAGAGTAAAATTGAATATTTATTAGGGATATAAAGAAAACATCTTACTAATCTTATACTTCCTTCGGTTACAAATAGTTGCCGTTTTAGACATCGACACGGTTTTCAAAACACAGCTTTGACCACTAATTTCTAGCATAATATATTTATAAAATCCAATAAAATTACAATATTATAAAAGTGTTTTTAGAGACAAATGTATTGGTAATCAAAGTGTCAAAAGTTTGACTGTGTCTTCTGAGACGATAACTATTTATGATAGGGAGAGTATTATGATATAAAATATCTTACACCTTTACCTTTTGACGGGGCTCGTTTAGTCGTTTGAACTCTTAATTAACGCGCACGGCGCACCTGCTTTTGGCAGCGGCGCCCGTCTTCCCCGATAACGCGCTTCACTGTGGGGTTTTAAGTTGACGCTGCAACCACAAGCGCAGGCGGAAGGAGCAAAAGATGGGCGGCGATGGCAGAGCCGGCGGGGGCGGCGAGAGGGCGTTGGACCAGACGCCGACGTGGGCCGTGGCGGCCGTCTGCGCCGTCATCGTCGCCGCCTCCATCCTCCTCGAGGGCATCCTCCACCACCTCGGCCAAGTAAACTATCACTTCTTCTTCTTCTTCCCCTGTCTCTCCCCGCGGAATTTCCTGGTTCCTTTCTTGATTCATCTCACTTGCCTCGGGCCTTCTCCTTCCCTCCCCTTCCGCCGCTCCTTTCTTTCTTGATTTCTTTCTTTCTTGGGTGGTGGTGAATTGGTGATGCTTCCAGTGGTTCAGCAAGAGGAGGAAGAAGGCGCTGTTCGACGCTCTGGAGAAGGTTAAATCCGGTACATTGCAACACATTCACCCGCAAAACATGCATTCTTTTGCTACCGCGTGTGCGTGATCGATAGCGCTTGCGTCGTCTCTGGGTGAAGAGGAATTTTATGGGTCTTGGGGATTTACATCCGCAGAGCTGATGACTTTGGGGTTCATATCGTTGCTGCTGACTGTCACGGGGAGGTACATATCGCGCATCTGCATCCCGGAGGGGGCCGCGGACACCATGCTGCCCTGCAGCCTGTCCAGGAATTCAGAGCCAAAAGAAGCGAAGGATCATGGTCGACGGCATCTATCTGTAGATACAACCAACTCCTCGTGCCCCAAAGTCAGTAACTGCTTTGCAATTTTCTACTGTGTAGCACTAGCAAGATTGATCACATTGAATTTTTTTTAAGAAAATTTTATCGCATCGATGATATCTTGGATGCCCGTGTTTGGAGGTCAGGTAACGAAATAGTTTTTGCTCCGCTGTTCACAACTTCAAAGTATATCTTCAGACATGCCAAATCATTTCAAAGAGTTTGTTTACCTCTGATAATCCAAATGGCATGGCAGGGTATGGTGTCGCTTGTTTCAGCCGATGGGCTACACCAACTGCATATCTTTGTGTTTTTCTTGGCCATCTTCCACGTAGCATTCAGTGCTCTTACAATGTCTCTGGGTAGAGCAAAGGTAAGGCCTGTTCGGACTTCGTACAGGTTTCCTGTTCGAAAAGCATCTAAGGATTCGTATGTATACTAGGTACTGTTTGAAAAATCCTAAAATTTTGACACTCTGAAATTTTTCTATGCAGACGCGTATTTGGAAGGAGTGGGAAAAGGAGACTTGCTCCCGTACCTATGAATTCTCATATGGTGGTATCTACTTTGATTAGCTATTTTTGCATATGCTTTAGGTGAAATGCATAAAATATAGTTAACTGTTCTTGTTTTCTTATGCTAAGTAGAATTCATGGTCCGTACTCCATAGAGCTATCTTGGTATTTCCCCTTAAGTTGGTTCAATTTATTGCATTCTGTTGATCTGCAATTTGATGCCATATTTAACTTTTGCAGATCCCTCAAAGTTCAGGCTTACTCATGAAACATCTTTTGTGAGGCCACACGCAAGCTGTTGGAGCAAAAGCACAATGCTGCTCTATGTTGTAAGTTGGCTCATGACTCCTATGTATGATTACCATGTAGGATATCAACTGTTTCAGTAAACTTTAAATTCTTCTCAAATGAATATACTACATCAAAACTTGGATATGTGAGGCATGAAGTACCACTCAGTACCTACCATTCTACTGAATACTGAATATCAATGCTTTAAATTTGATTTTATTCCAAGTAGAAATTACTGAATCAAGGAGGCAAAAGGTTTTCCATGACTACAAAGTAAAAATTTAATAACAAAATTCATAAGCTGTGTTTGACAAACTTTACTAACTAAAATTTAAAGCTTCTTCTCATCATATTTCTGCATATTGTATATAGAAATGAAATTTAGTGGTCTGGGAGCTCATGGGCTTGTTATACTTTGATTTGATATAAAATTGTAGGTGAGCTTCTTTAGGCAGTTTTTCAGATCTGTTCGGAGGACAGACTACCTGACTTTGCGGCACGGATTCATTGCTGTAAGTAGCTTCTGATTTACCAGTACTTTCCTGCTATTAGTTTACATTGCTGATAAATCTTTTTGTAGGCTCATTTATCTCCTGGGACTAGGTTCAATTTTCAAAAGTACATTAAGAGGTCATTGGAGGATGATTTCAAGAGAGTTGTTGGCATTAGGTAAGCAAGCCAGAGGATCTAGTGTGTGTACTTATACACCTTTCCTGAACTTTAAGCATACTGTCACAATTAAAAAAAAATCAATCATTTAACTGAGTTCTGTTCTTTATACATGTTTTCAAAACAAATTATGATTGAATATTTCGAATCAGACGTCCTCATTTTAAATAACTTGTGCATAAGCTAATAGACAATGTCAGCTACAATTTTAGGATGTTTGATTCATCATGAAATAAGAGCAACCGCTTTCTTGTTGTAGTTTCCTACCTACCAAAAGTTAGTCTTCGTACCACTATCCTAAGTGACATTACCTTGTCTTCTGTTTGTTTCCTTTAGTATCCCTTTCTTCATCTTCCTAATAACTGAATGACTTATAACTCATCTGTATCATCCATTAATTTATCAGTCCACCTTTATGGGCTTCTGCTCTGGCTGTCATGCTCTTCAATGTTCATGGTGAGCTATAATCTTATTTCCTAGTCACCAACTTCCAAGAAACTATTAACTATATGCTGCCAAATTGTCTTCTGTAACTTTAATTTACATAACACCCCTCTACTGAAGGTGTGTTCTGTGCTTTGAAGTGAACACTTAGATTACCAAAACATCGCCAATACAACAACAGGTGTGCTCCTTGGTTGGAGTTCCTATGCAAGGTGGCAGTATATAGTTTATATGACACAGGGATGCTCTCTACGAAATGATGTTAACCTTTTTATTCGAAATATGCTTTCTTCAGGATGGCACAACTTATTCTGGTTCTCTACAATTCCCCTTGTTGTAAGTACTTTTGGTTTGTTCCATTGTTTGATGGTAACATGTTTTATATGACAAGAGCTGACAATGCTTTTCTTTTTTTTTATACGGGATAATTTCCCATTTTCCATTTATGAATGGAAACTGACAATGCTTTCCTATATATATATATAGGTGATTTTAGCGGTTGGAACAAAGCTGCAGGCTATAATTGCGATGATGGCTATTGAAATTAAAGAGAGACATACAGTTATTCAAGGAATGCCAGTGGTGAAACTCAGTGATGAACATTTTTGGTTCGGGAAGCCTCGTC
Source organism: Guadua angustifolia (assembly GCA_036346375.1). Taxonomy (NCBI): domain Eukaryota; kingdom Viridiplantae; phylum Streptophyta; class Magnoliopsida; order Poales; family Poaceae; genus Guadua; species Guadua angustifolia. Next base: position 19,491,950 of record CM070518.1, on the reverse strand, counting down.
TGGTTCTTCATCTTATCCATTTCGCATCATTTCAGGTCAGTACAGGGCCAGAAAATGCACCTTATCAACAAGAATGTGACTTGAACGTAAAGCATGCAGGCAAGATTATGCATAACGCTTTCTGCCTTTAGCTGTGCACATTAATCAAATGATGGTTGTCATGGACAATACATATGTGCATAACAGTGTCAAATTGAACTTCTGTTCACATGGCTGTCAGAAAAGAAAATAGCGGTAATTAATGAATATATCATTGCCATAGAATGACCTAATCTCTAATCCCTCTTGAAGATTGAACATTTGAATTCACAGAGTTGTCAAAAAATTGGTGTTCACCCTTTATCTAATATCTGTTCTTTGGTCTTGCAGAATGCATTCGAAATTACATATTTCTTTTGGATTTGGGTAAGACTATTTTTGAGGGCAACGTATCCTGTGCACACAAATATTTGGTGAAAACCTGGTGCACACCAACTAAGAAAAGTTTCAAAAAATTCTGAAAAAAATCATGGATGTACATATCAGCTTACCCCATCTACATATAAAATTTCATGATCAAATTCGTCCTGTGCTAGGAGTAATAAAAAGACAAACTTGATCATGAAGAGGAATAGTTCTGATATGTTTGTTTTAGTAACTTTTTTCAGAATTTTTTGAAATTTTTTTTAGTTGGTGTGCACCAGGTTTTCACCAAATATTTGTGTGCACAGGATACGTTGCCATTTTTGAGATCTGGAAGCATTTTCGATGGCACTATTGTAATTTGTCTGTCAAGACTTTGTTAATGCTAAGTTAATTTCTGTGCAGTATGAATTCGGGCTGAGGTCCTGCTTCCATGACAACTTTGAGCTTATCATTGCAAGAGTCTGCCTTGGGTAACTATGACATCTATCTTCCTACTACTATTTATTCCTCAGAATTTTCTGTTGCGTATTAACTATAAACTTTTGCCTTTCCAACTCATATGTACAGCGCTATCGTCCAATTTATGTGCAGCTATATCACACTTCCACTTTATGCCCTTGTATCTCAGGTGAACACATGATCTCATTGCATGCAAATGTTCGGTTCACTTTGCACTTGCATTTTAGAATGTCTATGAAAATCCCTATGCTCTCAATATATACATGGTTTTTATCTTCTTGATGACTCACCGGGGAAGGATTGGTTTCCAGATGGGATCACAAATGAAGAGAACAATTTTCGACGAGCAGACGGCAAAGGCCCTGAAGGAATGGCACAAGGCAGTGGTGAAGAAGAAGCAACAGAAGGAATCATCGCAGGACCCTTCTGAGACTCCAAGCACGGACACAACGGAGGCAAGCCAGTGCCAGTACGAGGTGCCGGTTCGTCACCTCCGCCGCTACAAAACCATAGCGCACGTCGGCACCGCGAGAACGCTCTCCGATTCAGAATGCTCTGACACGGACACAGAGATGCAGTTCTCGTCGCAGACGAGGCACTTGATACCGCCTGCGAAGCAGAGGAGCCTCGATTCTGGACGGGCTGAGGTGCGTGTGGATGTAGAGGCTGCGCCAGATCACCAAGATAGCTTCTCCTTTCCGAAGCTGACTGCTCTCAGTGTGCCGGACAAATATACACAATTCTAGGGGATTTTGTAACCTATGTCAAGTCCTACTCTAGCATGCAATTCTTAGAAAGTTAATGCGGAAAGTAAAAGATCAAGAGAGACACGTGGCACAAGATTTTTTACCGAGGTCTCGGAGACTGGACGGTCTTCCCTACTTCGCGAGTCTCAATAGAGCACTGTCGCAAGAGTATCACTTCTACTTGAATCGACACAAGGATCCAAGTGTCTAACTTGTGATAGTCTTTCTATGCTCTGGATAGGTGGAGTAGGAACCTTCACGACCTTCTCAATGCCTTCCACAAGCTCCTCTATGAAAGATCGCCAAGAACTCGCCTTCAAGCCATCTAGGGAACACCGATTTTAAAGAGTAATAATCCGAAGATGTCACCTGAACTAGTGATGTCAATCAACTAAAAGTGATGCACAACAACGCCTATATACTCTCAAACTCGCTCTCGAATATTCAATTCATACCCTCGAGTGCTCTTGAACTACCCTTCTATTTTGGCTATCCTTCCTAGGTGTCAAGAGAGCTTCCTTGAGTCCCAAATAATCTGATTTGATCGGATCATCCGTCTTGAAGCGTATGATCCTATACAAACCCTGGGAAGCCATGCTTCAGATCAATGCTCCGAGTCGACTCATATCATTTGCGTTGTTGTAGCTATAAGAAAACTTCCTCTAGAATATTGATCTGACTTCACCCAGATCATCCTCCTCGACGCAACTCAGAAAAATTGCTCTATGGACAAATGTTCTGACCCATGCTCTGGGTTGACCAAGATAATCCAACTTTGTTCAAGATCCAAATGACTGAGAAATCGATCTCTGGACTAATGCTCCGAGTCAATGATTTTGCCCACTTAGATAATACGCCTCTATGCAAATTTTCCTAACTTAGCTCAAATTTTTCCATTTTTTGAGATCGTTGCAACCATTTTTCTTGAAAGATTGGTAGAAGATTTGCCTTTCATTCAAGAGAGAGAGAATAATAAAAGTTTTTACAACTAGTCATGGAAGGTTCGCGGCAGAACTTAAAGGACAGGACATCGAACGAAACCAGTAAAACAAGCAAAAAGGCGAGGAAACCTTAGGTCAACTAAAACCTAAGGTGGCCTAAAAGAGGCTTAAAACAAAGAACATTCACATGAGGCTGATACTTGAAGGAGCTGAGCTATATACCCTCTTCTCGGCATTTCAGCATGCATGTGACCTTGTTCCCAATAGGTAAGAAACTGAACTTCAGGTTTTCAATTTTTGGCTTCAGATTCTTACAACGAATGCCTAAGTTCATATTCAGGTTTTCAATAGATTGTTGCAACCTCTTTGCACCAAGATTCGGCAAGACATGGCCAAATTGTCAGGCTAAGAGTTAGGAGATATCTTGGCCTATATCGAATGTGGAAAGGATAATTTGAAGGTGTATTATAACTGATATTGATTCTAAGTATGGGATCTATCCAAATAAAGGCCGATGCAGGTCATGGTGGACAAAGTATCGGAGGTGGACACAATCGGCCGATGTGCTATAAAAGATAGCTGAGGACAACAACACAACAAAATCAATCAAATCGCACTACTTTTATTTTCCTGTCAATTAAGAATAACTTTGTAACTTAGATTTTCGCTTGTAATCTGATTATGATCAATAAAGTTGCACATCACCGATTATTGATTTCCATCGATTACGCCAAGCAGGTTTTATTTTCTACGATCTTGCTGCGCATCGTCTTTTTGGAAAGATCTACCTTTCACCATATATTCAGCCTTAATCGACTGTTTAGACTTATCGTTACCCTATATTTGATCTGGCTTTTGGCTGTTTAGATCTCTGTCAATTGTCTCGCTAAATCAGCTCTAAGTGTATTTTTCTATCTATTTTACCGATTGCTTGATCAAATTGGTTGACACGCTTTGAACCTCTGAACTCCACGTTCGTCGTGTGTGTTGGGGCCGATAAACCCCTCTTCACGTTTTTTTGGCACCAACACAACCACTACTTGATCCTTAGTGTCCTATAACTAGAACAGAGCTAGACCAACCTGGTGTGCATCAACCTAATGACCCAACCTAACCAAACTCAAGCTACTAATCTTTAACCCCCATAATAGTACAGTCAAATAAAAAACAAACCCATCACTACAATGATCAATAACCAACTCTTTAGATCATTTTTAGTCTTAAGGTCCTTAATCTTCATGAACTCTATGTTTTGCTATCATTTGAACTCTTGGGCCAACACACATGCGGACATGCCCAAGTACCGATCCATGCCATCATCGAGATCTAACAACTTCTCAAACTTGATAAACATGTTAGTCCCGATGATTTAAGAGTCATTAATCACCAAAACATACTTAAACATGAATTAGGGGGCTAGATGCTTACAACCTCTACTGTTGATGAACTACTATAAGAACACAGGATCATCGCATATCTTTCCATCAGAGAATTTCAAGGTTTATATCGAACCCAAAGGACATATGGATTGGTCTACCTACCATCTAGCAACCTCCTAACTATCTACTATTTAATGACAACAAAAAAGCACAACGGTTTAGTGAAAGGAAATTAAAAGAACAATGTCACCAAACCCTAAAACTAATGTTGACTAGAGGACATGTTGCTTTGGATGCAATTAGAATTTAGGGTATTTGGTTCATCTGCAACAGTAGATAATGATAGGGGAGATGTTAGGATTCTTATACCACTTGTTAGGTTTAACAGCACGGCAAATAATGAGACAATGATTTAACGTGGAAAAACATTTGCGAGAAAAAACAGCGGGAAACAGTCCACTATGATGCTTCAAGATTATAAGTACAGCGGGTTGGCTTATATAGCCAACGAGTTCTAATTGTAGACGGTTTGGACTAACAATATATTTGGATAGAAATTCAACGTGATCGCAAAACTAGTATATTATTTTTATCTCAAAAAATTACATTGAGAAGGTACTTGACAGATTTAATCTCAATAATTGCAAATCTGTTTCTACACCTTTTGCCTCACACTTTAAGTTATCTTCAAGTCAATGTCCTATTAATGAAGAAGATAAAGACTATATGTCTCGTGTTCCTTACTCTAGTGCAGTTGGTAATCTCATGTATGCTATGGTTTGCACGAGACCAAATTTAGCACATTCTGTTTGCGTTGTTAGCAGATTTATGCATAATCCTGGCAAAGAGTATTGAAATGTTGTTAAGTGGATTCTTCGTTATTTGAAAGGTATTTCTAATTTTGGCTTGATGTTTGATAAGAATAAAGTGAAGACAAATAATGTTATTGGGTTTGTTGATTCTGATTATGCTGGTGATCTAAATAAATGAAGGTCAATTTTTGGATATATCTTCTCATTATATAGTTCTGCAGTCAGTTAAAAAGCATCCTTACAGCTTATTGCCGCTCTTTCTACTACTAAAGCTTTGTATGTTTCAGCTACTGAAAGTGTTACGGAAGCTATTTGGGTGTGAGGTCTGGTTCCTGAACTTGGCTTTAAACAGGATACTCTTACTGTTTATTGTGATAGCCAGAGTAATATTTGTTTAACCAAGAATGATATGTATCATATCAAGACCAAGCACATTGATATCAAGTATCACTTTATTCGTGATGTTGTCGTTGAAAGACAAGTTTTTGTAGGAAGGATACATACTGATGAAAATCCTGCAAACATGCTGACTAAAACACTTTCTATACCAAATTTAAGCATTACCTTGACTTGGTTGGCATTCATGGTGCTTAATTGCCCTTTGGGTTTTTTTTTGAGACAATTCATTATGGATTTTGAGTCAAGGGGAGATTTGTTAGGGATAATCACGGATGCCTCAAATCCTAACTTACCATATCTTTTGGATACCTTATCTTCTACAATTTCGGAATTCTAATTGGTTATATAAAGCCACCCCTATGTATATGTAAAGTTTGAACCAAATAGTGCATTTGTTTCCCGTGATTTTTTTTCCCACAAGGGTTTTCCACATAAAATCTGTGTCTCCTTTTTGTGCGTGTGTTTGCATTCTCAAACCCTAACAAGAAAAGATATGGTAAGTTGAGAAATAAATGATCTAGATATTAAAGAAATTATAATATATCAACGCATTCATTTAGGCGGCAAACCCTTGATACATCCTTCTCGGATTGACATCATATGGAAGAATCTAATGTCCCATGTCACTGCAGGCTGTAGCACATCACGCACGCAATTAAGGTCTTGCACCCTACTGGACAAACGCCTTAAGCTTCATGGAAATGACGTTACTCCTCAATTGATTCGCATCCTAAAGCCAATCTTAGCCCTTTTAATTGTCAGACATCGCTGGTCAATGTTTCACTTTTTGTCACCTTGCCTTGAGCCAACCTATGGAACATCGGGCCCTTTTGAGTCCTAGCATCAAGACAAGATGAACAAACACTAGTATCGATGATAATTCAAAAGCATGCCTGAAATCTCCCTTCATCACTAATGTTTCCTGACTATCTATAACCCTTAGCACTTGGTGGACTACTCACATACCGCAATGGTGATCAAGAACAAAGAGATAAAGATGAGACAGCAACAATCTGAGTATAAAGCATATATTGAGACAGCAACAATCTGAGTATAAAGTACTATTCAAAATCTTCCACTTCAATGCACATTAGAGATTGGTCAACTATGAAGCGAAGCTACATCATACTCCAAATGCACAGTAGCTTCAAGATTGATCCATAAAAATCTGAAACGGCTACTGTACCTGTATCAAGTGCAATTAGAAAGGAGTTACTTCAGCTTCAAAGATACCATAAATCCATAAAGCTACCATAGCCCTATTGAAAGCTATTATCTATGCTAATGTTCGAAGATCAAGATGTGGATATTTTCACAAGAGTCTCAACAAAGCAAAGTTCGAAAAATTTCGAGAGGCTCTCGGTATTATATGCAAGACAAATTCAAAAACAAGTTTTCTTAAAAGGAGCGTTAAAAAGATAGGAATGCAAGCTTACAGAAGAGTCCAAATATTGCATAGCAAAGGTATTTTCTATGGAGTGCAATAGAATAGTTAGCTAAATAAATTAGGAAAGCTTCTATGTTTCGATAATCTGTTATATTATTTAAACGATAGAAAAAGAAACCACCATATTCGTTCTCAAGAGCTAGAAATTGCCACATAAATCGAAGGAATAAAATGAAAAGATCTGCATTACTCATGTTGATGGGTCCATATTTTAATGTGCAGATTAAACATATATAACTATATTTTTAATCATAAGTATTAGAGTTGTAAAATAGATACAAGTATGTATCGAATAAAAGCATGTGTATTGTAGAGGCTAGCCTTGCAATTGCACAAGAAATTTAGCTAGTTGTTTATAAATGTGTAGTTTATCTAGATATTTAGTTCGATAGCTATTATATTAACACATGTAAAAGATCTGATCGCTGTTGGGTCATGCAAAAGAGGAATGTCTCTTGCCCTGCCATGGTAGATGTGCAGCGGTAAAAGGTGGCAGAGTAAGAAGAGTGTGGGGTAAGAGTGCTAAGCTAGCCTCCAAATATGTGTCCAGTCTTGTGTGATTTTGTTGGTGCTTAAGTGGTGTTTTTTTTAATTGTAAGTCTTCTGATTAGCCGTACTTTTTTAAAGTACTTGGTGTATTATTAAGTTGTTTCTTTTTTTTATTTACCTCGTTCTCCTAAAAGATGGATGATCAGTGCTACCGTCTAAAGAGAACCAAGTTTGCGTTAATTAGTACTGCATTAAGTAGATATTAAAAGACTAACCAACTTTACTAAATGGTTGTTATAACATTTAAGTGTAGTTCTTATCTAGTATCAATATTAGAGTCACCTCAATTCAAATAAAAGGCCCTTGAGTATGAGTACGTTGTATGTCAAAACTCTCAAGGATGGGTTGAATGTACTAGTTCCTTAATTGGAATGTAGTAGATGTTTATGTTACAGAGTGTCATGTGGGATAAGGATTTTGTTTGCTTTGATACGATAAATGGTTGGGTCGTTAACATTGTGGTTGGTGAGCTTCACTTTGGAGTGTTCAACTCGACCGAGCAGTTGCAAATCTTAGAACGTGTATACTGATGATGCAAAACGTCTCGAATTTGGTGACATTGGCTTTGGTGAGGAGATGCAATCATATTTGTGTATTTCAAAATCCACAGAAGCACCTTTCAACTGGATTGTAGATTCTAGCTCATTGTGATGGATTGGATTTTGAGAATCGATTCTTAGAATCGACCTGTTTGTTTTTTATTCTATTTTTGACGCTAGAATCTAGAATCAAAAGTTGAAACAAACAGGCCCTTAATTGGATTACTATGTAGTATGCATGGTAAAGATTTCTTTCCTATAATTTTTTTTCTGCTTACTGATTTCTTTAAGTTCACTCAGTCTTATAGAAACAAGAAGTTAGTCCATTTTACCCTTGAACTATGTAAATAATACATTTAACACTATTAACTAAAAAAGGTCTTTAGCCCACCAAAAGTACAAAATTGTGTCAATTTATACTCTAACACCGTGTCAACAGTGAGAAGTATTCACAGATAGAGGAAGTAATAAACTTTGCTTGACAAACCGTAATGTCGGCCCTAAAAAAATGAAAGTCTGAAGAACCACAGCTACAGTCATATAACAGACCAAACTTTACACTTTTTCAGTTACAAACCAATTTTTGAATTTTTTCCCTATTTTTTTTTATAGTGATTGAAGTTCAAATGTATTCAGAAAAAAGCTCAAATATATTTAACGCATGGCCCATTTTATGCACACGCAACTCGTTGCAAGCCTCTTCACTGACATGCGGGGCGGCGGCTGTGGTGGGATCCTTTGTGGCTGACGTCCCAGTGCGCACATCGGTCTCGGATCGCGGATAAAATTGGCGGTACAAAATCGTAGGGTGGACAGCGTAGTTATGAAGTAATCGGAGGGTCCCGTTTGGAAAACACCATCTGCTGCATCACGAGCCTCGATCTGAGCCGCACAAAACGATCGAACGGTGCATGACGACCCAGGTAGGGCAACGCTGATATGTGGGACGGGTTTACCTGTAGGGCCCATTTGTCAATGGTCTGCCAGCTCATCCAGCCGTCCGACGAGCCAATCCCAAATGCTATGCAACTGCCCGTCTTCCTCGTCGACCCGCGCCGCCTCCGCCGCCTCCTCTCCTCCTGCGCCACGCTCCGGACCCTCACCCGCTTCCACGCCCTCCTCATTGTCTCCTCGTCCGCCTCCCACCACCAGCTCATCTCCTCCCTCGCCACCGCGTACGCCCGCGTCGGTGACCTCGCCGCCGCCGAGTCCACCCTCGCCACCGCGGCCACGTCCTCCTCCTCCATTGCCGCGTGGAACGCCCTCCTCGCCGCGCACTCCCGCCGCGGCTCCCCCGACGCGGCCCTCCGCGTCTTCCGCGCCCTGCCGCCCGCCGCGCGCCCCGACAGCACGACCTTCACGCTCGCGCTCTCCGCCTGTGCGCGCCTCGGGGACCTCGCCACCGGCAAGGCCGTCAAGAACCGCGCGTTTGAGGCCGGGTACAGGAACGACATCTTCGTCTGCTCGTCGCTGCTCAACCTCTATGCGAAATGGGGCGCTATGGGCGATGCTATCAAGGTGTTCGACCGAATGCCGAGGAGGGACCGCGTCACCTGGAGCACGATGATTGCTGGGTTTGTCAGTGCCGGGGAGCCGGCGGAGGCGATTGGGATGTACAGGAGGATGACGGGGGATGGTGTGGAGGGGGATGAGGTGGTTATGACTGGGGTTATGCAAGCGTGCGCAGCAGCCAGGGATGCCCGAATGGGGGCCTCAGTTCATGGGTACCTGTTGCGGCATGGTATGCGGATGGATGCTGTTACATCGACAAGCCTTGTAGACATGTATGCAAAGAATGGACTGTTCGATGCGGCATGCCGGATGTTTGAGCGGATGATATGCAGGAATGCTGTGTCGTGGAGTGCACTGATCTCGGGGTTTGCACAGAACGGGCATGCAGACAAGGCGCTTGGCTTGTTCAGAGAGATGCAGGTTTCTGGTCTTCAGCCTGATCCAGGGGCAGTTGTTAGTGCACTGCGAGCTTGCTCTGATATCGGATTCTTGAAGCTAGGGAAGTCAATGCACGGTTTCATCTTGAGGAGGCTTGAGTTCAGTTGTATTCTGGGTACAGCAGTCATTGATATGTACTCAAAATGCGGCTCCCTAGCAAGTGCCCAAATGCTTTTCAATAGGGTTGGCTCGAGGGACTTGATATTGTGGAATGTGATGATTGCATGCTACGGCGCTCATGGACGAGGTCATGATGCCCTCTCCTTGTTGCAAGAAATGAACGAAAACGAAGTAAGACCTGATCATGCCACATTTGCTTCTCTTTTGTCGGCTCTAAGCCACTCTGGCCTCGTGGAGGAAGGGAAATTCTGGTTTGATCGCATGGTTAACGAGTTTGGGATTGAACCTGCTGAGAAACACTTGGTCTGTATAGTGGATCTTTTAGCCCGTTCTGGTCTTGTGGCCGAGGCCAATGACTTGCTCACATCAATGCAAGCTGAACCAACCATTGCAATTTGGGTTGCTCTACTTTCAGGCTGTCTGAATAACAAGAAGCTGGAGCTTGCAGAAAGTACTGCAGAAAAGATCCTTGAATTGCAACCTGACGATGTTGGTGTCCTTGCATTGGTCTCAAATGTTTATGCTGCTGCCAAGAAGTGGGACAAGGTCAGGGAGGTAAGGAAGCTAATGAAGGATACTGGCAGCAAGAAGGCGCCTGGCTGTAGCTCGATAGAGATACATGGAACACTGCATGCGTTCGTGATGGAAGATCAGAGCCATCCTCAGCATCCGGAGATTCTAAAAATGGTCGCGAAGCTTGATTTCGAGATGAGGAAGATGGGCTATGTTCCAAGAACAGAGTTCGTCTACCATGACCTCGAGGAAGGTGTGAAGGAGCAGCTTCTCAGCTACCACAGCGAGAGGCTGGCGATTGCCTTCGGATTGCTCAACACGAGTCCAGGAACAAGGCTTGTGATCATAAAGAACCTCAGGGTCTGCGGTGACTGCCATGACGCCATCAAGTACATTTCAAAGATTGCGAACAGGGAGATTGTAGTGCGAGACGCGAAACGCTTCCACCATTTCAAAGATGGAGCCTGCTCCTGCGGTGATTACTGGTGAAGGGTATCTTACGGCGAGACCACGTGTCCATCGCTACATGGCTTTACTCACCGACGAGAACCATCCCAGCAGAAACATAGAATACCAGTTGTCATGTAGTAACAAATACTGATCTGGTCTCAAGCAGTCGATCTGATTTGATGACATAGGAATGATTATACAGAACAATAGAGGAAACATTGATCACTATCCGTTGAATTAAGTGTCCCCCGAGGGATGCAAGCCCATACTTGTCACGTCCTCTTTTCCGGTTTTTCCTTACCGAATCCGTGGAATCGAGACAAGAGTCGTAGGCGACCGTAACTCTTAACAACATACACACCACAGTGGCCGTGTTAGGTCGTCGAGTTTTACTGTCTTTTCCGGCGCCAACTCCACTACCGCCCTGCCAGGAGCACCGGGTGCAACATCAATCGCGCGCGTGTTCGGCGCACCACTCCATCGCCATCCGTCCACGCACGAACCACCACAGCCCGCCCCGCACGCACACGTCGCCACGCCTCAGGTTGCAGCGCGCCGCTAGCGCTTTGCCTCCCACGCGCGCCGCCGGTTCGATCGTTCAGTTCCACCGGCCTGGGGGGGGGGGCCGCGACGCCGTGCGGGGGTGACGCAGCGAGGCCGCACCGAGACGCGCACGTCGCGGTCGCCTCGCCACGTTAGCCGCCCCCGTTGCTGGCACGCGCGTCGCCGCCGTGCGCTTTCGCGGCCGCGGGCGTCTTCTTTCGCAGGGAAAACGACCCCCCCAAAGGTTTTGATGCTTTGCTTGGGCTGGGCGTCGCTGTGACCGCTAGGAATCTTTGGGCGTGATCCAGATAACGCTGGGTTGTGGACTTTGGGGCATTCGCTGGAGCTGTTTGCGGACTAGGACACTTGCTTCTCGAGTAAGAGACCCAGCTCGGCGTGGCACAGTTGGCATTTGGCAAGACGAGTGTAGCTTCGTGCCCGCTGGCCCCACCGGTGTTCGACGCTTGTACTCACTGATTAAAGAAAATTTGGTTCTTTAACGTGTGTGTCGCATGTATCTGTCTAGTCCTTCGAAAAAGACGAAGACCCAACTGGTCTGCCGCATCTGGGAGCATTGCAATGCCGCTTTGGTAGCGCTTGTAGTACTTTGTTGGCAACTTGGCATCTGCTGCTGATGATTGGGAGCGTTTTTTACTCGAGCAGGCTTCTTCATCGTTGACTTGTTGACGTGTGGGTTGCACAGTGGGCGCGTGATATTCCATTAATAAAAGTTATAAACGCCGAAAATAAGAGCAGAGACTAGGTACGTACCTAGAATGATTTTCTGTACTGAACTCTTTTAGCGAGTTTGAATTGTAGGTGTTTGTGTTACAGAACCCAAGGAGCCACATGTAAATTTTATTTAAAAAAAGAACACCTATTGATCACTTTTTTAGCCTTGTGTGTGATATTTTTGCAAATCTGCCCCGTTGCAAACGTAATTACAAAAATAGTCTTATCTTGTCGAAGATGAGATTATTTTTACAATTGTGTTCGCAAGGGAGCAGATTTGGCAAAAAAATTCTATGGGGCTATAAAAGTGATACTTCACCAATTGGCATGGCTTTGTGTTGTCATTTGTTTGAACCATACTCCTTCCGTTTTCGAATACATGTATTTCTAGCTTTCAAATTTTATTTATAAATACATATCATTCTATAATTTTAATGTGGCTTTTGACCATTTTTTTACTTCTATATCCCTTCCTTTAGATATTTTCAATCTCACTTACTAACGTAGATTAGAGTAAGACACATCATTCAAAGATATAACATAGATAATACAGTCTTTTTTTTATATGTCTTGGAAAGAACAAAGTGAGTATATCATTAAAAGAGGATTACTTAAATGGTAGAAAAAGAAGAGATCCCCACCGTTCACTTAGTTGAACACCGACTAAATTATAACAGTGCAAACCAACCGTGTATGGGCTTCTATCACATAATATAGTAGTATTTTGGCACATAATTGCGTAGGATGTACCGGTAGTTGCACCAAATGGGAAGGTCAATAGAAAATGTTACCCAAACTAAAACAGGTCTATTCTAATTTTTTTCTCAAGTGATAAACAAGGACTTCCAAATAGATATTCCCTTCGGTTATAAATAGTTATTGTTTTAGACATCGACATAGTTCTCAAAACTCAACTTTAATTACTAATTTTTATTATAATATATTTAAAAATATTAATAAAATTATAATATCATGATATCATGTTTCGAGACAAATCTACATGTATAATTTTTATATATGCAATCTAAATATTTAAAAAATCAATAGTTAAAATTTTAAAAGTTGGACTGCATGTATCATGAACCGAAGGGAGTAATACAAAACGGTAGAACTCGAGGGGCACAATCGCAAAAGCCCTCGGCCCACAGTCCAGACCTTCCATTCGGAGAGCTTCCTTGGGACGCTTACCCGTCCGTCATTAACAATCCCAACCTTCCACCACCCTTTCGCTCCTCTCGCCACTCCATTTTACAAAAGGACACCCCAACCACCGGCGCGCGACCAACGTGGGCCATGCTCCGGTCGCCGTCGTCGACGTCGCGGCGCCTCCTTCAGACCAGCGGCCGCGGCGACGACCCTAGCCGTATTCCTGGCATCCCCCCGCCCGATCCCCCCTCCGGCGTCAACTCGGATGTCGTCGTCATCCTCGCGGCCCTCCTCTGCGCGCTCATCTGTGTCGTCGGCCTCGCCGCCGTCGCCCGCTGCGCGCGCGCCCGCCGCAACAACGCCGCCGCCAACCCCTCCTCCCCGTCGAACAACCCGGCCGTCGCCGCGGCCTTGGGCGGCGGAGGGAACCCGGCTACTAGCGGCGCGTCGGGAGCCGGCGTGACCACCAACAAGGGGCTCAAGAAGAAGGCGCTCAAGGCGCTGCCGAAGCTGGCATACGCGGACGCGGTGGCCGCGGCGGCGGCGGCGAGGGGCGCCATGGCGGGGGAGGAGGGGAAGGTGGAGGAGTTGCTGGCGGAGTGCGCCATCTGCCTGTCGGAGTTCGGCCAGCGGGAGGAGGTGCGCGTGATGCCGCAGTGCGGCCACGGCTTCCACGTCGCCTGCGTCGACACCTGGCTGCGTTCCAACTCCTCCTGCCCGTCCTGCCGCCGCCCCATCGTCCTCGACGATCCCGCGACGCCCAAGCGATGCCGCAAGTGCGAGGCCATAGTCCTGGAGGCCGTCGTCGCCGCCTCCTCCTCCTCCGCCGGCGGCAGCGGCGGCCGCGACGGCGGAGGATTCTTGCCGTAGTACTAGAGTTGTCGTCTCTCTGGCTGGTGGGTCCAGGTTGGTGCGGGTAGTTGAGCTGACCCTTTCTTTCAATGGCCCTACATGTCAGTTGCGCAGTAAAGTTTTCTTATAAAGGAATGGAGAGAATAATTATACTCCGTAACTGTGAAATGTGATTCTTTTTTACGACTTTTTGGATTCTGTTTCGTGTTTGTAGGGATGCGGGGGACATGGATATTGTGAGTTGTAAAAAGTTGTGGGCGGAGGGTTAAAAAATTTGTTCATGCTACTCGTCCGTTTATAGACGTCATTTAAGATTTTTTTTTTTTACTTTCATAGATACATCCCTTTAAAAGATCATATTATTTCTTTTTGTTACATTTTAAAACCATGTGTCTTTGCTTAGTCTATTATAGTAAATGATATTAAAAATAGCTAAAGAGTATAGATAAAGAGGAAAAAATAAAAACCTCATATTGAAATTGTATAATAATATGCATTTAGTAACAATATATTCGGAATAGGAGGGAGTATGCAATTTGTTCACAAACAGTGTACATTTTGTTATAGTCAGGGTAAAACAGAGGGGGAAAAGATAGCAGAGTAGTTGATTGCCATCTCATTTGCTGGTTTACTTATTTAGTGACCGACAATATGACATGTGGATCTGATAAGCCTCGTATCCCTTTTCTAGCCTTTATCTCATCTGTTTTTTTTATTCTGCAAATTTAGCCCTCACACAAACGTATTTACTAAATTAGCCCGATTTTTAACTGCAAAAACGTCCAAAGATGACACGTTTTACCTCTTATACTCTTCTACCGCAGAAAATGTCTCTCGTGCCTCTCAGATCGCGGCACCGGTCTACAGCTTTCCCACTAACCTACCTGCTACATGGCTCACTGGCTGTCGCCCTCCCTGGACATAGAAGTTTAGACACGGTGCCACCTTCCATGGTAAGAAGGGTGTTTAATTTGAAAATGTGTTTACTGTTTAGGGAGGTGTTAGATTTGAAAAAAAAAATAAAGGAAGGAAGGACCTGAAACGGGTTGATTTGATGAGCCTTTCCTTCTCCAAGTTACGCACCTCACGTCAGAAAACCTTTTTATGAAGATATTTAGGGAGCTCAGGTGCACTGACAGGTGGCGTGGGGACGACACGTCCTTCTTCCGGCATCCGGATTTTGCCGCGTGGAATCGGATGGGCCGTTGGATCATTGAGCATGATGCGACGGGCGGGGTGGGTAGGGGAGCTGTGTGAAGGCGGGTGGACGAGCGGTCTGTTTCAGCGTTAGGTCACCGGGGATGATCATCAAAAGCATGTGAGCGAGAGGTTTTTGTCTCCCATTGATTGAGGTATCAACGACGGTGCTTAAAGAAATCGTAGATCCTAAACCTACCACATTTTGCCTTCTTTCCATCTCAAAGTAGTTGCAGCCCTAGATTCTCAAACAACCTGTTCTATCCATGTAACATCGTGTAAAACTTTTAGGACTGCATTTTGCAAGGCCATGCTGTCTTTGCAAAACTACATTTTTAAGTAGGGAATTGCTAATTTAAAGTCATCTTCATCAAAAATTTAGTGAGAACACCTTTTTTATGTGATAACTGCAGCATCTCCTTCTCAAAGGTTCTTTCCCTGTGACAAATGATATCACCTCTTTTATCCTCCTTTTCTTCTCTATTCCCTTCCCATCAAACTCAAAATAGTTTTGTATTTCAAAATTTTCTCTCAAGTTTTTGAATTGAATGTTTTCGGAGCTGAAACTTTTCGATTTAATTTTTTTCCGAGTCAAAACTTTCTAAGAAAAATTTTTTGGTTCGAATTTTTCTACTTGAAACCTTTTGATTTAAATTTTTTTGGCATGGATTTCAAATAGAAAATTTTCAAACCAAAAGTTTTTTGAATTGAAAGTTTTCTGAGTTGAAACTTTACGAGTTGAACCTTTCTGATTTAAAACTTTTCGAGTAGAAACCTTTTGATTTGAGTTATTTATAATTTTTTTAGTTTTAAATTTGAATTGAATTTTTTTGAGTTGAAACTTCCTATTTAAAATTTTCAAAGTTTAATTGTTCTAATTTCAAAATTTTGTGTTAGAGAGAAAAGACGGGAAAGAAGTGAGTAGGGAAAAGAGAAGAGGGATGTGTATAGAGAAGATAACACATGACATCTTAAAAATGTATCTTTAAATTTGTTAGTTTGAGCTTAACCTAATACCCTTTTAAGTCTCGCTTTTACAAAACCACACTTGCTTTTGCATAGCATTTCGCACACTTTTACGCCACACCCTGCTTCACACCACTTATATGGTGCAGTCACTCGTCTCTCCTTCCTACGGGCGCCTCTTAGACTTGTTTGATAGTGTTCACCGTGGCAATTACCTCTATGTTTGCAAACTGATGCTTAAAAATGTTTGTGATATGTTGTGCATAACTATGAAACTGATGTTTAAAAGCGCAATTCTGTGATAGTAGTTTTGTCGAAGATAGTGTGGTTCGGTATAATTTACTCTTTTTAAACAGGAATTCTATAAAATTCAAGCCGAAAAATATTTGATTTGCATAGAGCGGAAAAACATTCATGATCGATCCCATTTTCGCGAAAGATCATTCGTTAGCTCGTAGTCCAGAGGGACCGATTTCTCGATTGGATGGCACATAACCCCTCTCAATCCGTTCCCAGCTGCGAACTGATTGATAGAAGTCCACATATCATCACGGGAGACGTTAACCTCGCTTAATGGGACTAGAAATCTCTTGCAGTACTCCAGAAACGTCCACCATCCAGCGCACCAGCCAAGTGTAGCTTAGCAATTTTCTAAACACGTCGTGGTACCGAACAGTGGCAGTACAGGTGTGGCTGCTGTGGTCTATGCATCAGCTACAGATACCCCTGCACCAAGGCTCCGGCTGGTACAAACCAGGTTTATTAACATGGTACGGAGGCTATATTGGTTTGTCTCTCGGAATCGACTCATATCTTTGTACCGTTTTAGTTTAATATAAGAATATATATAGTTATAAGTATACATATATTTAATTATATGTATGTTAAATTTTACATATAATATTACTCTAAATATATAGTATTGCTGTCAAATATAGCATATAGTTCAATAGACCGTAGACCGTATTATAAATTTCATCCGTATAATTGGTATTGACCAGTATCGAAACCGGTATGACCAGTGTCGAGACCGGTACGATATATAGGGCTATCTTGTATCGATTTAGGGACCAAAATAACACATACCGATCGATACCGATATGGTATTAATATCTACTTATAAACACCGAAATTTCGTCTCCGATTGTTTGGCGCGCACTTGCGCCTAATTATCTGAGTGACAAAGCACCAACCGAACCATTGCGAATTGTTATTTCTAGCTCGAATCACCGTGACGCGAGCAAGTGAGTTGGCAACAGCGGAACATGGCATGTGGTTGGTACGAAAACGAAGAATGAAAAATACGGTGCTGTTCAGCAACCAGTGGTAGGTACGATGGTATAGATAGTATTTGTCTGAAAATCGTACAATAAACCGTATATATAGTTGTATGTAATAGTCTTTTATATAATTAATAGACTATTTATATAATAGTACACAATATTAAGCTGACTATAAAACTATTTTTTAATAATAGATAATATTTTTCTCTTTTCTCTATATCATCTAAAATCATTGGCAACGAAAGTTTATAGATAGCTCACATATATTGCTTTTACATGCTTTAGTAGGTACAAAGTAAATAGTGTCAACTCCCAACTGCTGCAATACGGGACAAGACAACTGGGTCTCCCACGAGCCACGATCACGCTACTTGCTGCTACCCACTGGCTTACTCATTTCGTCTTTTAGTTATCGCTTTCTTTGTTTGTGAGACAGAAAACTCTTCTTCTTTTTTTCAGGATCTACTTCCAGACTCCCGGTGGTTCTTATGTTCTGCTCAAAGGTCATCATGAGACCACTGTGTGGTATCGGCTGTCAAGGTAGTAGTACGCCAAGGCGTTGGGGAAGGATTGTTTCCTGTTTTATGAACTTGTTTTTTCTTTTTCTTTTTTGAGAGAGAGGGTTTATGAACTTGTTAGGATGCATGAAAAAGTGACAAGGTTTTTTATTTCCTGAGACCTTAGCTTGGCTTCACCAAATAGCTGGGTGTAACCGTGTGTGACTTCAAGAACAGAACATCTGGGATGAAGAGGTAGGACTTACATGTGGGACCTAAAAATACGAGTCCAAAAATCTTAGTGTCTACCTCAGTGGAACATGAGTTATAAATACTCAAAGACCCTGTTTGGAAGTATAATTTTTCAAAACTATGGTTTGCAATTGTTTTGTCATGAATGTCATGGTTTTACCAAACTTTTTGAAACCACTGTAGTATCTGGGATGAAGAGGCAGGACTTACATGTGGGACCCAAAAATACGAGTCCAAAAATCTTAGTGTCTACCTCAGTGGAACATGAGCTATAAATACTCGAAGACCCTGTTTGGAAGTATAATTTTTCAAAACTATGGTTTGCAATTGTTTTGTCATGAATGTCATGGTTTTACCAAACTTTTTGAAACCATGGTATTCCTTGCAACTACCAACTGTTTGGATACAACATCACAAATCATGGTATTTGAGTGGAAATAGGCAAGAAGCTAGCCAAAATCATGAAAACTTTAGGTTGAAGTGGAGTTTCAAATACTCCAAAAATACCATGGTATATACCAAACCATAGTTTTTAATACAGAGTTTTTGGTATGATAACCAAACACCTTAGGTATAAAATATCGTGGTATTCTTAAAAACCATTGTATTACCTAAAAACTATGAAAATACATTGCTTCCAAATAGGGCCGAAAGTGTAAGCATCTCTTGGTATTAGGGCTTGTTGGGAGGCTGCGGCTGGGTTGAAAAGCCGCTTTTGGTTTATTGGGCTGTCAAGCAGCTGTAGCTGGTGGCTATGGCTTTTCTTGTTATGCCATTTGACAAACTGGTTGTTGCAACTGTAATTTTTAGGGGGTAACCGAGCGGGGAGGCAACAACCTAATGAAGCACAACGGCAACCGAGCCGGGAGGTGACGTGGATGCGGCGAGGCGGCGGAGATCGAGGAGGCCGAGCGAGGGAGGTGGGAAACGGTCGAGTGAAGCCACAGCTGAAAAACTCCTCCTTAGCGGCTACAGTTTTTGAAAGTAATTTTACTGTGACTTAGCTTTCCAACTGCTTTATAGCTATACTGTTTAGGGAGGGTTTTTTTTTTGAAAGGAAATGGCAGGAGCTCTGCCTTGCATTAAAGAAGGATAGTCAGAAATACAGCAAGAACATAAAAAACATAAAAATTAAGTTGGGTAATGGCTACCGCGGGCGAGGAAATGAAAACAAAACTCTTTCGCCAAATCCGACCCTATGCGACAAGAAGCCCTCAACAACATCTAGCGCCTAGCCTCTCTACGTATGGCGGATGTTTACAGCCATCCGTCGACTGCGAATATCATCAACCGCGGCGTCGGCGATGGAATCGACGGATCTGTACTGATTACTGAAAATCCTGCCATTCCTTTCCTTCCAGATGTTCCATGCTACATACATAAAGGTGCCATCTGCCTGTCTGCGGAATTGTCGACTGATCGCGGCACGGGTCGATCTCCACCAAGCTGCTATGTCTGTCTGGACCATTGCTGGTTGGATGGTGACGAAGCTTATATTCATGCGGTGGAAAACCTTTCGCCAGACCTGCTTTGCGAAGGAGCATAACAGGATGAGGTGCCTGGATGACTTTGGTTCGATTCCGCACAACGCACAGAGTGTGGTGTGCGGCCATCCTCTAAGAGCCAGTCTGTCAGCTGTGAGAATTCTGTCATGTAGGAAAAGCCAGGCGAAGAATCTGCATTTCGCTTCAGCGTCCGCTTTCCAAATCATCTTGTAGTTGGGGTCTGGAATGGTGCCAATGAACTGTGCCCTGTAAGTTGTCCCTGTCGAGTAAATCCCATGCCGCGTCCATTTCCATGAGATGTTGTCATGTGTATCTGGCAACAGATGGACTTGTGAGAGTGCCTGCCAAAGCTGCACGTACTCCTGTATCTGCGTGGTCGAGGATAGTCTCCGCAATGGTCGCAGCCAGTTCCTGGACAGCAACTCTTCCTTGACCGATCGCCCTTTTCTCCGTACTAGACGATAGCAATTTGGTGCTATATCCTCGGTGATACCCCATTTAGCCAATTGAGTCCCAAAATTCGCGATCTCACCATTCCCTAAGGTAATCCTAGTGCTAGCCGGAAGAACCCGTGATCGATTCATCACAGGAACCATCATCCCCGCCCATGGCTCGTTACGGTCATTCGGGCATACCATAGCCAACGGAGACGGTTACCGATCAAGGAGTTGAAATCCTTAATACCAAGCCCTCCCAAGGCCTTGGGTCTGCAAACCGATTTCCAATTAACCAGACAGTGCCCCCCAGAGCATTCCTGTTCGCCTCTCCAAATGAAACTTCTGCGGATTCTGTCAATTTTCTTTGCGACCCAGGCGGGTAGCGAGAACACAGTCAAGTGGTATACCGCAAGAGATGTGAGCACGGAGTTCGTTATCACCAACCTGCCCGCCCTAGAGAGAAGTTTTCCTTTCCATCCTGCCAACCGCTTTCTTACTTTGTCAATGAGAGGTTGAAAGTCGGGCAACTTGAGCTCGGTAGGACGCAGAGGTAGACCTAAGTACCTGCATGGGAAAGGTTTGGATGATGCGGGGAAATCCTGTAAAACAGTCGCCATGTCCATTGAGTCACATCTGATAGCGTAAACTTCTCTCTTGTGGATGTTTGTGTGAAGCCCTGTCGCCCCCCAAATAAGATTAGGAGGTCCTGCATTAAAAGAAGCTCCTCCCGGATTAGCCTGACGAAGACAACCACATCGTCGGCATATAGGGAAATCCTCATCCTAGGAGGCGCGGAAGGCACCTGCGAGAACAAATTGTCCGCCTCCGCCTTGGAGAAGAGGGCCCGCAAAGGTTCCATAGCAATAATGAAGAGCATAGGGGAGAGGGGGTCCCCCTGTCGCAACCCTCTTCTGTGCTGGATCGGTGGACCAGGCGCACCATTAAGCAGCACCCTGGAAGAAGAGGATGCAAGGATTGCCGAGATCCAATCACGCCAGCGGGAGCTGAAACCTAGATGACACAACAGCTCTAGGAGGAATTCCCAACTGACGGAGTCGAAGGCCTTCGCTATATCCAACTTTATCAAGAGAGCCGGAATCCCTTTCCTGTGCAGATCGGAGACAAGATTCTTCACGAACAAAAAATTATCATGGATGGATCTGTTCTTTACGAAGCGGATTGATTGGCTGACACCAACTGGTTGAGGTGCGGTGCTAGCACGGTCGCTAAGATCTTGGAGAAAATCTTTCCACACTGTGGATGAGACCGATAGGCTCAGAATCGCTATAGACACCGTGATCTTGCTTCTTTGGCAATGAAACAATCTTGGAGGAGTTGAGGAGGCGTAGGTTCCGAGCATTTAGACAATAAAGGTGTGCCATGGCCTCCATGAGATCATTTTTGATAGTCTCCCAGCAGCTCCTGTAGAATAGACCTGAGAAACCGTCTGGCCCCGGGGCCTTTTCAGGTGGCATTGAAAAGACCGCATCTTTCATTTCACACAACTGAAAAGGTTGATCAAGATCGCTCAAATCGTCTTAGAAATGCCCAACAACTCCCAATTAAGAGAGTGAGCCCTTTGCCTTTTGGTGCCCAGAAGGTTGAGGAAAAAATTGTGGATCTCCTCCTGCTTGCTTTGGTGATCATGAACCATGCCAGCGGTAGTTGAGATGACCTGGATGTGGTTCTTCCGTCTACGCGCATTTGCCTTGGGATGGAAGAATTTTGTGTTTGCATCTCCCTCTCGAATGTGAGTCATTCTTGAGCATTGCCTCATCCTGGCTCTTTGAATGGCCGCTATACCTAGCAATCTTAGCCGGAGCTTTGCCCGCAGATCTCTTTCATTAGTAGCCAACTGTCTCGTCTCTTGCGCCTTATCAAGCTGCAGAATAACCTCACCTGCGATTGAGAATTGCATCCGGAGGTCCCCTATAATTTGGCGGCTCCATCCCCGCAGAGCCCGAGCAGTTCTTCTGAGCTTTATGTGTAGTCTGCGAAGGGCATCATGAGTGCTGGTCGCCTTATTCCACGCCTGACTTACAACCTGCTGAAAACTAGGCATGGTGGTCCAAAAGCTTTCAAACCTGAACGCAGAGGATTTGGCGGCTGATATCTGTCCCAGTAGGAGCAAGGGACAGTGATCCGACACCAAGAAAGACAAAGCCTGCAGCCTGCACTGTGGAAAGAGCATGTCCCAATCACTTGAGGCGAACATGCGGTCAATCCTTGTTTGGGTTGGATTTTGCCTGTCGTTGGACCAAGTGAATCTCCTGCCGAGAAGTGGAAGCTCCCTGAGCTCAGCATCTTGAACGACCTTAGCGAATGCGCCCATAAGTCTTCCATTTACATGGCCATTGCTTTTGTCCGTAGCCTGGTAAATCAAATTGAAATCCCCCAGAACGATCCATTCCTTGCGCATGAACTCCCGGAGGTTCGCAATTTCTTGCAAGAACAATAACTTATCAGAGTCATGCTGCGGCCCGTATACCCCAGTACAGGACAATGCCGCCCCGTCTTTTTTCATGCGCACTGATGCGGATATGCTGTACGTCCCTGTCCGGATCTCGGATAAGTCGAAGTGATCCGAGGAGCATGCTAAAAGAATGCCTCCTCTTGTGTGGTTTGCACCTAAGAAACAGAAATTGTCCAGGAAAGCTCCTCCCAATAGCTCTCCGACGATACGGTTATCCACCTGTTGGAGCTTTGTTTCTTGGAGGCACACTATGGTCGCCCTCGATTGCATAACCAGTTCTCTGATAACAGCTCTTTTCGCTGGGCTATTTAGCCCCCTAACATTCCAATTTAAAAGTCTTATGTCTTGCTGGGCCATTAATAGCCTGGGAGGAACGCACCTGTAACAAATGACTTTGTCCTACGCTGCACGTCTTGTACCAATCCATTACAGCAGCTAGGAGGAAGGCCATTACAAAAGGACCAGACTGGACACCATCTCTTCCACGGCCGGCCGACCAAGAGACACAACACAAATTCTAACGTAGGACTGAACTGGACACAGCACACATAAACGAGCACAAGACCACCTAGTCCTGACAAACTCCAGGGACCCTTCCCCTGCGGGATCAGGAGGCAATTACAGATTAAGCAAAAGGAATTACAAACTCTTCTTAGAATCAGGGCCTTCCTCCCCCCTAACATAACAGCACTAAAGAAGACTCTAAGACAGCCTCCAGTGTCCAACACAACGCAAAAGGGGACACAGAGGCACTTCAAAGAGCTGGGCTTCATTCGTTCGGCTGAACCTCCCAGGAAGATGCATCCAAAGCATCTCCCAGACTGGGCGCATCTTGAAGACCAGCCAATTCAGCTATGGCCTGAATGCTCTGCGGTGAAAGAGCCTTGTCGAACAGGCGCAGGTATCTCTGCACGACCTGGTCATCCATCTTGCCATTGGGCGGCAGCAGACCAAGCTTTTTGATCAGCTGGAACTGCGCCTTCTCTGTTGCATTCATGGACGCAGTCGCCGACTTGATGGCAAGCCGAGCGCTGCGCCTTCCCTGGCTCTTTTTGGAGGTGCCGGGTGACACCACCGAAGGCCCAGCGGAGAGGATTGGCGCCGGAATCTGGCGCCTGATCAAGTTGACGATGTCCATCTGACTGGTCTGCTGCGAATCACCATGGACCTGCACCTGCGCCCTGGAAGCCGGACTTTTGTTGCGGATGGGGAGCTGGTTAGAATGGAATTCATCATCCATGGGGTCATACCTGGGTTCATCAATCTGAAGGAGCTAGATCTTGCAAATGAGAGAATCGTCGCTCGGGTATGACACTGGCTCAAAGATAAAATACAGTTCCTCTAAATAGCCCCTAAGTTGCCTCTAGATTTAAGCTTTTATTTATTCCTTGAATATGAACCTAAGCTTGGGTTTCTTCTCTCTTAACATCGGCCCAAGAGTTACATTGGAGTTGTTCTTAGTAATACAGAGAAATAGGTACATAGAGGAGGCCTTTTTTTTCTTGAAAGATTGGTTTTCTACCATTGCCTGGCCGGAAGCTTTAAAACGAGTCCAAATCACCTTTGGACTTGCGACTTTCAAGACCTCACAGTCGCCACTAGGAAACATCATGGAGCAGTTGAGGCGGCTAGAAACTTTAAGAATGTACAATAATAAAATCAGCTGTTTACTTTATTTTTTATGCATATCATCTACATTAAACGCTAAAATTAAATTGTACAATAGCTATATTTAAAAGTTAGCTTCAGATGATATACATTAACTATCTCTTCTCTCTTATACATAACTAATCTAGCTATACTCCCATATAATGCTTACTACTAAATAAGAGCTAACTCTTCTCTCTACTCTTCCACATCAGACAAAATTGACGTGGATATGCTAAAAGCAAGCTGAGCTGGTCTTATTGTACATGCTCTTAGAGAGCTCACTAAGGGTGTGTTTGGTACAGCTCTAACTCTATCAGATTCATGGATCTGGTGGAGCTAAGTATTCCTAACTTCATTAGATCCGTGGAACTGCAGTTGTTGGTATATTAAGAGTGTTTAGATGGGTCATCTTGTTTATATTTTAGGCTAAAATATAAACTTAATTCATTTTATTTTAGCTTACAAGTTTCAGATCTCAGATGGAGCTAAAATCTAGAATTTTACCAAATAGAGCCTAACTTTGGTGAAACAAAATAAAATAAAATCAGTATTCTGTTACTTTTTGTCTTCTTCTTTAAACCGAAAAACACTCAACGTGAAATGTCAAAAATGCCCCTTCGAAACACTTATCCAGTTGTCCCCACCCGAGCCAGACCGGTCATGTTCCTCGTGCTACCGTCTCCATCGTCTTCGTGTAGCTGGCTATTACGGTGCGTGTCGGTGCCGCGCTACTACGCGGAGACCATCTTCCCACTATATATCCCAGGCTTCCCAGCCGCCGCGCGCCCTCACGGCCTGACCTCACGGGTCACACACCTCCCCTCAAATCCCCTTTGCTTTATGCACACGAGAGCATCTCCGCCTACGTCGCTAGCTTGCAGCCCTGCACTTGCTCATTAAATCGTGGCTCCGATGATAGTCTTTTGGCCAGATTTCAGTTCCACGCCTTATGTTCCTTCTTGTTTCTTCATCATTTTTGTTTTGTTCCAAGTTTGTTTAAACGAAACTTTTTTGTTCTAAGTTGTTTCTATGCTCTGCTCTATTTTCTTTTGATTAAGTTTTACTTAGTCTCCAGAAGAAGTCCAGATCCTTTTGTTGTGGTTGGAATCTTGACGTCGGGACCGCGAGTTTTCTTGTTCTCATGCAAATCACTTCTCTGGTCGGAGAGCTCACAGTAAAGGAAGACGAGGAGAGGGAATGGGAGAGAAGCGGGTAACGGAGTTAGGGGAGGTGAGGAAGAAGACAGTGGGGAAGACTTGGCCCGCTCGGCGGCGCGGCGGCGACTCTAAGACGCTGACGCCGTCGGTGCTCGCCTACTGCGCGAAGACCATCTTCCCAAGCTGGACTATAGGGCCGACCCGCCGGTGCAGACGGTGCTCGCCAAGGCACCGACGGGATGAAGTGGTTCGAGTGAGATGCCCGGCTCGACAAGGCGACCGAGCTAAGTGAGCTAGATCGCATGGGTATTTTTGACATTTCACATATTTAAAAACAGAGTAATCACAGTAGAGTACTATTAGTCTGAGGTTATCATTGAAAAAAAAATTAAGTATACTCTCTTAGAATGCTTATGTCATCTTCACTATGCATGTCCACCCTTTCCACTTCCTTGCTCGCTTACCCGTTTCCCTTTCTCCCTCTCTAACACAAAAGATTTAAATTAGAAAATTTTAAATAGGAAGTTTCAACTCAAAAAAGAAATCAACTCAAAATTTCAACTCAAAAAATTTAAGCCAAAAAAATTCAAATCCTTTAACTCAGAAAGTTTCAAAAAAATATTAAATTAAAAAGTTTTACATTAGGTGTTTCAACTCGAAAAATTTCAAACTAGAAATTTTTGACTCGAAAAATTT
The DNA here is from genome assembly GCA_036346375.1 of Guadua angustifolia. Lineage (NCBI taxonomy): Eukaryota > Viridiplantae > Streptophyta > Magnoliopsida > Poales > Poaceae > Guadua > Guadua angustifolia. The sequence goes on along the minus strand of CM070518.1, from coordinate 19,465,855 downwards.
AAAATAAAAAATTCTCAAATTAGAAAGTTTCAACTAAAAAAATTTTAAATCGAAAAGTTTCAATTCCGAAAACTTTCAATTCAAAACAAAAATTGATTCAAAAATTTTTGATCCGAAAAACTTTCGGTTTGAAAAAATTCGATCTAGAAACTTTCAAAAGTGGTGAAAAATACTTCTTATTTAAAAACTTAGGGATTTGAAAAACAAAGATTATTTGAGTTTGAGGGAAAGGGAATAGGAGAGGTAAAAGAATGAAGCAGATATAGTGAGTGCACCATCAAATTAGTAGTAATCCACATGACAGAACACTAAATTGTATGACATTGGCTGACTATTTCGATAAATAGTGTGGCTTTTTACGAAGGGCAACCTTTAACGTGGTATTCCACGAGGCGGTATCTTCGACGTGGTAAATCATTGATTTTGCCCATCTGAAAAAGGAGCAAATGGGAGGACTTTGGCTTCCTTGGATCTTCGCTACTTATTCCTGAACCTGAACTTCCCACAGGCTTGGGACATTCGCTTTAGCAACCTTGTCTCGGAAGGGGCCATCGGAACACATAACCTTTTTCGCCTGTATTTGCATGAAACACCCAAGAACAGCAGCTTTTAGGTTCCACTCTGGCAGCTAGTATGATTTCTACTTTCGACCACCTGCAGACAGTCACCTGACCAAATCGCACCTTTGTGAAGCGTTTAAGTTTTTCTTTCTTAAGCACGCCAAATACAGGTTATAATCTCCTATGGCTTGCTTTCTCCGGCCTCTTGTAGATGGTGACCACCGGACCAGTCACCAATCTTTTTCCTGGGTATCTGGAACTCAAAACCCATCTTTGTGTTGTGCAGCTGCCAGTTAGGTAAAGAAGTAGGAGCAGGAGAGTGAGGACTGAGGACGTCACTACCTTTGCTTATTCACTTTTCACCTTGTTTTTCCAGCGAACTAGTATTCTACTACTTGTGTTGTTGAGCTTAGTGTCTGGCCTTTAGCAGAAAGGAGCTCACGATCCCATACAGCCAGAAACACAACTACAGAGGAGCAAGCGATATAGCTCGTTTAGGGTGAGAGCTGTGGTGCTTTCAGCCGGTTGGGGGCACTGTGTTCAGTAATACAATACATAAGGTTCTAGAGTCTCCAACTATTTAAGCGTGTGTATCGAACATGCACACGTGTGTATGAGGTGGTGTGCTCCTCCTTTTACCCTAAAAAAAAGGAAAAGAAACACAACTACACTGCCAAGGTGAATGCTGATTAAAAACTCACAACCGAGAGGGGAAATTAAACTGAGCGGGACAAAAACATAACTGTGACAGACCGCTAGTTACAGAGGCAAGAATTCCAAAGAACACAAACAGGTCACCAAGCAAAAAAGAACAGATGATCTACATATCCTAGTTCCAAAAGCCGGTCGATAACAGGATTCAGCCTCACGATGTACAGTCAAATAATCTCTTTAGGCCCACTGTCTCTGCTCTCTTCGAAGGTTCTTTAACAAAGCATCACAGGTCTAACCACGGTGTAGTTGGGAAGCCACAAAATTACCACCAGCAATGCCGAACACCAGATACGAGCAACTAATCCCTAGCTTCCTTAGCCTGCCTTGCTCCAACGGAGAAGAACTCGGTGATGACCTCCAGAGGCATGCCCTTTGTCTCTGGCACCTTCATGAAGACAAACACCAGAGCTAGTATGCAAACAACTGCATATATTCCGAAAACTCCAGCAAGTCCAATGGCGTTAAGCATCACAGGAAGTGTGTATGTCACAATAATGTCACCAATCCAGAAAGTTAGGGCGCAGATGGCTATGCAGATGCCACGAACAGTGGTGGGGAAAATCTCCGCACATAGAATATTTGGAATAGGCCCAAACCCCATGACGAAGAAGCAGAAGTAGGCTATGACGCTGATTGTTGAGAGCGCAGCATGCAACATGGTTCCCACATTCACAATGTTGACCAGAACCAAGATGATTAGTGCTACTATCAAGATAGGGATTGTTGCAAGGAGAAGAAACCTGAATAAGAAACAAGGCAAAAGAATGATTACTCTTTTACTTGCATTAAAAATAATGCATTCAATGACATGTAAGCAATAGCATGTGAAATATGAAGTTTAACCTTCTTCCCGACATATCCATGAGCCTCATGGCGATACCAATGCTGGGAAGCATCAGCAGGGTTGTCAAGCCACTAATAAGGATAGATGCAGAGGAAGAGCTTAGTCCAATGTTTGAAAGAAGTACCCCAACACCTGCTTGCTCAAGTATCTGAGGGGTGTAGTAGAGAACTCCGTTGATGCCAGCAAACTGAGCAAAAAGATAAAGTTGATAATCTACACAACATTTCATATGCCATATCGAGGTAAAGACATATGCTAATATGAAACATACAAGAAAAATGGAACTGTAGGCAGTACAGAAAGATGAAAAAACAGAATTATGTCACAATACGGAATCTCCCGCGCTGAGCATTTATTCTTGCAAGGCTAGAATCATATTCAGCAAATAAATTCACAAATGCCCTTACAAGTGAAGCGAACAAAGAAAAAAGGCAGCCTGTTGCTTCCATGCTGCTGATAAAATACCCTCGTAAACAAGTTGTGTGACCTAAACAACGTCCAGGGGTCCCACAGCCCACTTCCAGCAGTTCCTCTAATCTTATTTAATAGAATGTTTTTATGTGTTTCTTATACAGAATACCACAGCATGTTTCTTTATACTGAAACCATAAGATGTCAATATTTGATTTGTGCGAAAAACTACAGATACATTGGTAGCATTTGCAGTCTGATCAGAAAAACTATGTTATCCAAATAAGCATTAATCAAATCATCAAGTTTATTTGCTTCTTTGAAAACATATAGCAACGAGATACCAGAGAGTTGCATACCATAGGCTGCTAAATATTTTTTTAGGGGAAACTGCTAAGCATTTTTTTAGTAAGGAAAAGTAAGAACTTTAACAAGAAGTCTGGCAGCAGATAACAGCAAGATGCTTTAATTTTAGCAGTTTAGTTTGACGAGAAAGAACTCTAATTAATACTACGACTAGAAGAATTGCTTTTGGTGTTTCTGAAGTGCTAAATTAGGCATCAAGTGCACTTAGCATTTAGAAACGCGTACTTCCTCCCGTCACAAATAGTTGTCGTTTTGAATATAGGTATAGTCAAACTTTCGAAACTTTGACTACCAATATTTTTTAAAATATTTAAATTGGATACATGAAAATCATATGTGTAGATTTGTCTCGAAACATACTTTCATAATATTATAATGATATTGGGTTTTATAAATATATTATAATAGAAATTAGTGGTCAAAATTGTGTTTTGGAGACTGTGTTGAAGTCCAAAACGACAACTATTTGGGACCACAGGGAGTATGTTGGTATTTATATGTGATACAGAGGCAAAAACTTGTTTACCTGTTGCAGGATCTGTATTCCTATGCCAACAAGTAGTGCATGCTTCACTCCGGGTTCAAATAGGTCTGCCCATCTTGGACCTTTAGCGGTTGCCTCAGATGGATGTACCATGGCAGGGCCAGCAGGATGCTGGTCCATCAGTTCCTTAGAGTAAAGAGCTGGTTGGCTCACTAGAGCGGCTGCCTGGATGAACTCACCACCAGGAGGAACATCACCTCCTGGCAATGACACTATAGAGCCCCGTGTGCCTGGCACGCCCTCTTCATGCAAGTAAATACGTTGGAAGCCACCTTCTTTTTGCCCATCTGCACCTTCTCTCTCAGTCCATTTCCAAGCCAACTGCCATCCCCCGCCAATGCCCATGCTGCTTACTGCCTCCCCTCCCTGCATGAGGCTGCTACTTCTTCCCACGGCACCCATTATGCTACCATGCGGTGCAGCAATCTCCTTTCCTTCCATGCTAGTTGCTTGACGAGAAATAAGCGGGCTTTGGAGGCTATCCTCAATGTCATCTCCACCATGATCTGATGCATAATCTTCACCCTCCCTTTGACTCTCGGCATCCCATTCAGCTTTAGCCTGCTGCTGTTCCGCGGTGCTAAACATGCTGCCAAAGTTAGGAAACAATGTGCTCCGCATGCTCCCCATTATCTCGGGCATCTTCTCATGGACACTTCCAAAAAGAGTGACAACAGGGTCCACAAGAGGCTTACCCTGACTAGCCACACTCCCATGACGAGAGATGAGACCTAACGCACTCCCAAGTGCACTTTGCCCCCTAACAGGACGGGCAACCCAAGATAGGCCTTCTTCAGGTCCGTACAGTTTGATCTTCTCCGGATCCGGAGCCAGCCCTTCATCAGCAAGCTCATCATCAGGACCAATTATGTATTCCTCAATACGTGTATCTTTTCCAACACCCAATCCTTCGACGAGAAGGGCCATTTCTCCTGTACAATTAATCCAATATGAGAAATCATCAGAGAGATTGTCTACCTATTACAGTTACATTAAATAGTATCTAGGAAAGACATAAAAACCTGAGACATCTTCCCTTCCCCGCAGTTTTTGCAACACTCGCTTGGCCTCAGCCATTCTTCCTTTGCTCACAAGCCATCTAGGAGATTCAGGCAAGTAGAAGACAGCCAATGCAAAGTATATAAGTGATGGGATTGATAGAACCCCAAGCATGATCCTCCAATCAGGCTGCGGCGTGAGGGACATGCCAAACACCATGCAATAAGACAGGAACATCCCTCCTGACCCACTGAACTGTGGCAGTGTGTTCAGCAGCCCTCTGATGTCCGTTGGGGCAGTCTCCGAGATGTACAAAGGGACAAGCGTCACAGCCAAACCGATGCCGAACCCATCAATGAGCCTTGCCAAGAGCAACACATACACGCTCGGCGCCCAGAGCATCACTAGCCCACTAACAAAGTAGAGGACAGCCGACGCGATCAGCATGGGCCGCCTACCAACAGCATCAGCCACTGCCCCGGAGACCGTCGTGATGATCGTCGCCCCAATGAGTGACATGGCCACGATGAGGCCCTCGATAAGGGGCTCACTCTGCAAGCTGAATTCCTTCTTTATGTACAGGACCGCACCTGGAGAGAACATCCCAGGAAGTCAACAGGGTCAGAATGAAGTCAAACTATCGGTATCAATTCGAAATTCAGAAACATTTTGATATGGATGGTACTAAGTTCAGATACAGAGAGCATGTATGGGATCCATACATTCATTTAATCCCATTCAGAAAAGACTCGAAATTCTTGTGAGAACTTCCGCTGCTTGCTCAATTCAAGATCGAAAACCAAGAAAGAAAATACTTTCACTATAAGCAGCTCCACAAAACCCATCATGATCTCGACAAGAATCCTATTAAGTGCTACCTAACCCGGGCCCTAGCGCGACATAAGGATATGGCATGCAACTGCGCCAAAAGATTCAACCTTCTTTTAAAACAAGAGTTACCTGCAATGGTCGCATTATCCCACCCCTGCAGCAAGTTGCCGATGGAGGCCGCGACGGCGACCAGCACGGCGCCCGCCATGGCCGCCGAATCTACCACTGCACAATCACCACCAACAACAAGAAAACCGTCATCGCCAAATCTTGTAAAACTAAACCAAAACAACCGAGACGATAAAATAAAAAACAAATCAGATTCGAACGAACCACCCTCCTCAAATCCACAGAGAAGAATATCTCGCTTACCTCGCCTCGGCGACCGAGATTTGGGATCTCCGATCGGGCACGGGGCCTTACGAGGAGGCGGTGGGGAATCTGGGGGAGCCGATGGGATGGCCGGATGGGTTTATAAGGGGCGATTGCTGCTAAATTCGGAAGCTTTTTCTCTCGCTGTGTGAGCGCACGGTGTTGGATTTGGAGAGCGAAGCGAGGCCGGGGCTGGCACGAAGAAGTAGGGAGACAGACGTGATTAGTGATTAGTGTGAGTGTTATCATCTGGTGTGTGTGTGTGTGAGGAGGCTTTGTTTTTTTTCCCCTTCCTTCGTGCACCGGCAGGGCGCTCTCGTCACGCTGACGAGTGGGGCCAGTTTTGGTGGGTCCAATGCATCAGTGGGTTTTCTTGGAGTTGTGTGTGAGAAATAACGTTGGGAATGTTGACTGACAGGTAGGCCACCGATGGGAATTATTGTATGAGGCAGGCGGCCAACCCGGATCCAGCGTTCTACCCTCATGTAGGACAACTAGCAATTGCGTGCTTGCCATCAAAAGAAAATGGTTTTCGATGTGTTACCATGTTCACCCAAGTACCCAACCAATTAAAAGCATGCTTTCGCAAAGGGAATTAATATCATGCTAATCTTTAAGGGAAGTGCTAGCTTGCGATGGGCAGGGGCGGAGCCAAGATTTTAGGTTAGGGGGGGCCACGTGGAGCAACTAAAAATTATCGTAGTATCCATAAAAAAATATCATAGCAATATCGATGCATTTAAATTTAAAAATAGCATAACCACATGTCTACATAAGAAAAATATGACATATTTTTTAGATTAAGAAACTTACATCTCTATTAACTTAAATTTAGTTCTACGACTACCTGAAGATCATACAAGTCAATAAGTTTATCCGAACTAATTTTCATTTGCTAGTTCTTTTTCAATGTAAATTATCATGCAATGTCGAAGAAAGTCATCTCCTATTTTATTTCAATGCGGGTCTTGACAAGTTTCATGACCGAAAATACTCGCTCTGTGGTTCTTTGTTGACAGGAAGAGTTATAACCAATCGTAATGACCTATCAACCATTGAATAATGGAAAGTTTTACCTGTTTTATATAATCCATTTGTTAAGTTAGTAAGAGAAATTAAGCATTGCATACATCAAATTGAGAAAAATAAAATCTTTACCTATTGAAAATGGACTAGACCTTTATTTACTGTTTGCTAATGCTAGCTACTATTAATTAATATCTACTAAACTTTATTTTGATTAGGGGGGGCCAGGCCCCTGCCCGCCCCCCCTTGGCGCCGCCCCTGGCGATGGGATGTATACCAAATTCCAGATTTCAAGTTATATGTTTGAATTGGTCTCAATTAATTTCTATATTGCAAGGTTCAAGTGGTTTTAGAACAACTTTTGTAGGTTTCAAGGATCAAAATCAAGTTTTATGAGGGTTTTTTTTTTCCAGATTTCTAGCGTGTGGCTTTCGATGTATAAAGAGGTATTGCAAGTGGCAGCCAAGAGTCAAGGGGGGGCTAGGGCACATCTTACCACCGATAAGCAGAAGAGCAGCCCGACCGAGGGTAGAGTAGAAGGCGGTTGGCTAAGGACAGAGGGGGTGGCGGTGCGGCGGGCTGCAAGCGGATAAACACCTCCTAACATTTGGATCTGGGTCTGCCACTATTGTAGAGCTTCAACATGCTTTATGGAAAAGAAATAAAACCTAGGAACCTGTGTAGCAGATCGGACTAATAGCCGTAGCGGAGGAGACGTGTTGATCTAGCTTGATAGCCTCTCTCACTGCATCCTCCTTGGCAGTCACTTGCACCTTTGCCAACCTCTTCACCGTATCATCCTCATTACTATATTAGATTGAACCGTGGTGAATCACTAGATCTAACTCGAGGTGTGGGTAGGGGTGAGAGATGGCGACGGCTTGCGATTTGATATCGTCGACCATGTCCTCCTCTCCAATTCCTGAACGAAGGAGGGTGGATGCGATATAGGCTGGTAGCGATGAATTGAGGGCCGCGGCGACCATCACCATGTGAGAGAGAGGGTAGGTCCACAAGAAAGAAGAGATCACGCGGTAACGGAATTGGGGTTGCTCGATTTGGAGGAATTTAAATAGTGGAGATAAAGGGGCCACTTAGATCACTTGTGAAGTGAGGAATTGGACGATATTTATGTAGCTCATTGGATGGGCATCCAATGGATTCTCGACGACTAATGTGAGCCACAGAAACAATTTTCCCCTCTCGTCGTGACATCGTCTCATAGTACTCATGCCACACACTTGCTCGTATATGGCTTTTAGCATTTACAATTGCCCCCTTGTCGGGCCTCACCTAATGAGGTGTTGCATGCTATCATAGTTCCACCTCACTGTTTCTACTACCAACCTTAGGGACTGTTTGTTTTAGCTTTTAATTATGGATTCTAGCTCCAAAAACAGAATCAAAAACAAAAAGTTTAATTCTAGAATCCGATTCTCACAATCTAGCTCACCCATATACACTAGAATCCGCAATCCACTTTATGTGTGCTTTTAGATTCTACAACCACAATATAGAATCAGTTTTTAGAGAATCCAAAACTGAAACCAGGCCCTTACTCCCTTTGTCCCTCTCTTCCATGGTCGCCAACCATTGCTCTCTGCCCTGTCCATTGCCAAGCCACTGCGATATATTGCATCTAGGATCGATGATCTGGTGAACACCTGAATACCTGATGACATTAGCGCAAAGCCGTATGACCATATCAGGAGATTCAAGACACATGAATTGGGAAGTACTGTTGTCCAATTCTCACTTGCTGAATTAGAACATGCATTTGATCAGGATTCACAAAACCGTATCAAAAAAATCGGTTTGTTTTTCGCGGTACGGTTTTCGTAAAAACCGAAAGAGTTGAAATTTTAAAAAAAATCTGAAAACCACGGTTTTTCGCGAAAAATCGTTCGGTTTTCTCGAAAAACCAACCCGTTCAATTGAATGTTCTTCGAAAACGGTTTTTGACGAAGTTTTTCGCGAAAAACCGCTGACATGAATTTTTTCAAAAAATTTAAATTTTTTAAATTTTTTAAAAATTAGAACGGTTTACCAAGCGGTTTTGGATCTCGAACCAGAACGGTAAAGTCGAAAACCGCAGTTTTCAAGTGGTTTTTCACGGTTTTGTAAACCATGCACTTGATGCTTGACAAATTACCGTTTCTTGGGGTGTTTTTCGTCGCCCTAGTTTATTTACGCATATTGATCATTAATATTTATATCCCTTTGTTCTGGCATCCTTTTCCTCGTAGGATTGGAACGTAGAGGAGACGGGTACAACAGTTTCTGAAAGGGACAGCTACGGACTAGGTTGCTCCAAAGCGTGGCCCCATCTCTGGACATTTATCTCTGGAGTCTAGACATTTTGACGTTTGGAAGCAGCTCTGAAGAATCACAGAAAATGGGCGACCTGATGGGCCCGAGCTATATATCTAGAAAGCTTTTCAAGACGATGACATTTTTGGTTCTGTAAGTGCTTGGGGCACAACACTTTTCCTATCTGACGCGGCATGGTTGTCTTCTAGATACCCTTCTCGTGGCATTGCCTCCGGTTTAGGCCCCAAATTCAGCAGCAAGCAAGCAAGATGTGTATCGACCAGTGGTCAAATAGATCATTCTTGGATAGATATTTAGATCAGTAGTTGACGAGTGTAACTTCGCATAAGTTTTAGAAGCTTGTTCATAGGGTCGGCCACGTCACACAGGATCCATTCTAGATTTCTAGGCGTAAGATATTATAGAATTCTGCGTAGCATCGAAGCATCTTTTCTTTCTAATTTTTTTTGTAGAGCACGTTGAAGATATGCATGTCATCGAGGTGAGAAACAATTGGGAAATGAAATACTGAGGATCTATTTGGTTGAAAGTTAACATCGCCACACCTAAACTATTTGGTTGGAACTTAACATTCTTGCCAGGTGTTTGGTTTATTGTCAAAACTGTGGCTTACCATATTTTCTAAGCTCCATGTTTCATATGTCATAGACTCAGTTTTTTTACCAAACTTTACCACACTTGTAGCTATATTTTGTTGCTACAAAAAGTGTGACAAACCACACTTGCGCAATGTTAGCAGTGACAAAGTTGGCTTCCAACTAAACAAGCCCTAAATGTGTTTTCTTGCTCCAGTCCCAAAAAGAAAATCACAGGAATTCTACTGTAGCCTAGTGGCAATTTGGGGCCGTTTGTAATTATAGCTCTTTTAAGGTACACTAAATTCAATATGAATCATTCGTTCATTTCAATCCAATAGATCAGATTAGTTAATATTTATTTCTTTTTTCCTTCGGCAGTAAAGTAGTACAAGAATCATCAACAAATCAATGTCCAGATCTGATTTCTATTACCATGATGTATTTCTCGCAATTAACTATTGATCGGTGCTTTCAGATCCTCCCCTCACAATTGTAGCGCTGTTCTAAAATTCTAAACAGTGTATAGAAGCAATGCTGGAGTAATTAATGTCTAGATTATGCCCCCACATTGCATCATTAACATACATGTTGCTTTCAGCAGCACATTAACATCAGCTTTTTTGCTTCCATGGACATAGTTTGGGCCAACTTGGGCCAGCACGTCATTGTAACTTAACCGGCCGATCTTCTGCAGTGAAACGTCCACCTCGCCGCGGTTTGACAGGAACGAGTTCGCCGCGGAGAAGCCATCCATCCCAGCCGTCCGATCAGAGCTGGCACTGCGATGGGTGGCCCACGGTGCTGCTCACGCGGCGCTGACGGCGTCAATCGGTATGGACGCGTGCAGGTGTCAGCACGAGGCCTCCGGTTTTCGCCGATGAGCCACCGGCCGGCGGCGGCTGCTCGTGTCTGCACGCACGTACACGTGAGCGCGTGGGATGAGACGACGTCGCTCGACGAGGTGCCCATGCTTCCGTTCTGCGATGCCAGTATGCCACGGGTGATGCAGAACTGTCCCAGACTCTGGAGACATCTCTGATCAGCTTACTAATTCTGCGCCGTCATGAGCTTCCCTCCGGATCGAGCACAGGTTACTCTCTGCTTCCGTTCAGCATCCGGTGTGATGGCGTGGTGTCGTGCTGTGTGCTCGATAGATTTTCTCGAACCCGTTTCTTAAAAGAGAAATCGTCGTAAACGTCCGTGTGTTTCTGGAGTAGTTTTGATGGAAATGTTCATACGTGTAGCGTTCGTCAAAAAGGTAGGAACCATATGCACACTAAGGACATGTTTGGATGCTAGGAAAAAGAAATCTAGGGAAAATTTTCCCTAGAGGGACTTGTTTGGAAACACTGTTTTCGGCCGGGAACCCGGCCTATTCCCTTGGTCCAAAAACCCTATGGAAAATTGCCTCAGGTCAGTCGAACTGGGCATTTGGATGGCAAAGCAAGGTCGATTCCCCTCGTTTTCATGGGAAAAAAATCATCGCCTTCGCACACGAGAAACTTCTCCCCTGTGAATTCCTCTCGTGTCGCGATCTTCTTCCTCCACTCACGATTGATGCTGCCACGCACCTCCCTCTCTCCGCCACTGCACTCCCCCTCCCCCTCCGCCCCTATGCACCTCCCTCCATCCGCCTCCATGCCATTAGCCTCCACTCCCTTGAGATCCACTGCTAAAATTGCCCTAGCGCCGACCTCGATCTACTTAAATCCCTCGGCCATGGGTGAGCTCCTTCTTGGTTTCCCTCACTTCCCCAACCTCGATCTACTCTGATCTGAAGCCCCTCCATGGCTCCTCACGGCTGCAACTCCCCACAAGTGCTCAATGCTATCACTGCTCAACTTTGTCACCATGGCACTGCCGTCATCCATGTTGGTCTTGGGGGACCTCCACTGGTATCCCAGAACCTCACTCTTCTTTTCCGCTCAGGCCCTACACCGTGTTGAGAATAATCATGTGCGAGTTGTTCAGAGTCCGGTCTATTCAGAATTGGTCAGTTCTGTGTTTTTCAGTTTGGTCTTTCAGGACTCGGTATGACCTGTATCGGGTAGGAAGAGTCCTGGAAAAAATGAGTCGTCGCAGAGTCTGTTGAGGTTGAAGTTTTAAGAGTTTGTGCCAGATAACCAATAGTGGATAATCTCGGCCAGAGTCCTTAAAAATATTGAGTTAGAGTCTAATTAGCTTTTGCAATCCGGATTGGCAGTTGTCACAACTGATTCAGGTTATGATTCTGTAATATCTAACCCTTTAAGTAATGAAGAAGAAAAATGAAAACGTTTCAAGAAGGTTTTGCAGCACCAATACTTTGAACAAGTTTATTGTTGTGCTCTTGGTGTCGCTAGTTAGTTTTGTCTTGCAGGAAGTAAGTCGATTCTGAAGACAAAGCAGCGCAAGGAAGTGGTTCATCTTCACCTGTGTTGTATTCCGACAACGCAGCAAATACGCCTGACAATACAGAGAAGAGTATTGTTGTTTCAGAGCAAGTTCAGACTTCTTTCCAGAGAGGAAAGACTAACATCTTGCTGAGGTGAATCTCAACACATCGGGTAAGATTGAATCTACATCCCCTAACCTACTTGTCTAGGCTATGCTTGTGCTAATGTGACGAGTTGAACAACGATTGGTGCAAGTGAGACAATGCTTTCTGAGATGACGATGTTTAGATGCATGCCTGATTGATTCAATTGTTTGCAATGAACTGAACTTAGTAATACAAGAACAACCATCATTCTAATTATATTTGGACATCTTTATGTAGTATATCATGCATTGCACACTATCATGGAACATCTTTGAAATGATGCATAAATCAAACAATTTAGATAAAAGCATTACAATTATCAAATTGGTTCTATCATGCAAAGACGGGAATCGGAGAAGAAAACAAGTACTGGTATTGCTATCACTGAATAACCAACTTTTGCTTCTTTTCTGGAATTTGGCACAACACAGTTTGTAGTGTGGACAGGAGCAGAGTTCACTGTCAGCATTATGCAGCAGACCAAATGCTTTTAAGTCAGTGAATGAAAAATAGAGCAATTTGTCTTAAAATTAAACTAGGGAAACACAACTAGAACAAAAAATAATGATAGAATCATTTTTGTACGTTGTTAGCTTCGTCAAGATTAGCTTTTGTCAAATCAACAAAAATTTGTGAAACAACGAGGGGTGCTTTCTTTTTAGCATCTCTTAGAAAATAGAGAATAGTGGAAGCATAAGGCTATGCTGATTGCCCATGACAAACCAAATGGACTTGTAACGTCAAAGAATATGGATTTGAATTTTTTTTATCTTTGAAAAGCAAATTATTTAGAAGGGCATATATAATCAAGAGTTGATATGAGGCAGCGCTTTCTATTCTAGCACATAATTTGACATTGTTGTAAAGTAAGGACTTGTTAATAATGTACAAAGCTAATTAACTGGTGGGTCATCACGTATAACACTTGATGTCAAGAAAGGCACAAAAAGGACACTATTCACTGCTCATATCATGACTTCAGTTTCATGATCTCCTTTTACCATACTTCAACAAGTATTACTTCTCAAAGATGTGGACAGTTTTAGTTAATTCTGCATGTTAGGTTTTATAGTCATATGGTAACTACAACTTGCCTCATCAAACATGTGGACAGTTTAGATAATTCTCAAAGATGTGGACGGTTTAGTTAAATACATGTCAAGTTAATTTTCTTGTTCTCTTGCGGGAGTACCTTGGTATGTTTTTCTTTGTTGTGATCATTTCAGTTTCTTGATGGCTTACCTTTTGCTGAGCTGGAGATTTGGTTCTTTGGCTATTGCAAGTAAGATGAGAATATGTGCTAAGTACTAAAGTGTTTCGGAGTACAATGCAATGTCTAGTTGGCTATTGTCGTCCATTTCTATTTTCTTTTAAAACTATTCTGTAATAATTCCAATTGTCCAGTTTGTAGAGGTGAAGAACTTGTTCCACTTTTCTAGTAAAGCGTTCTCTTGCATATTACTTCTATAAAATGAGTCCCCACCTCCGCATGCGTACCGTGTGCTTTGATCGGTAGTTCTAAAAAAAAAGAGAGAAAATTATCCCATGTGTAACGTCTGAACCTCTTAGAATTTCCATTGTTCATCTTCTTTAACCTCTCGCCGTGAGCAAACACAGGGAGTGTTAGAGCAACCCCAACCCAACCCCTAAACCTCCCCCTATCCTAAATTATAAGGAGACTTAGAAAAATATAAGCTCTAACCCAACCCCTATTATAAACCCCTATTTTAGGGAGGTACTCTCTCACCCCTACATCTAGGGGGCTTCTCTTTGCCCCTATTATTTTATTTGGCATTTTTTTATTCATTTTAAAATAATAATTCATGGGTGCAAAGTAATAATAATGTTTAGATAAATAATAGGGGTGAGTAATAGGGAGTATGGGTTGGAGACAAATTTGATATAGAGTACCCCTAATTTTTATACCACCCCTAAATGAGTGATTTAGGGGGAAAATATAGAGGTTTGGGTTGGAGTTGCTCTTAGCCTTGGTCCTTGCTAACACGAAGGCGTAGAGTACGCAGACTTTCTAAGGTAATCAAGTAGTGGACTACATTTTCATTTTCAATCTAAAACCTTAAGTGTAGCTACATCTATAATGCCGACGATAGTTTGTTACATGCATATACTTAATTGTGATCTGGAGTGGTTTTTGGTGAGTTGATTCATGTGTATATGCGTAATCTATTCTTTATATATATAATTACTAATACTACAATATTTCCATCTTAAAATGTTAAAAAAGAGTGAAAATAATGTCATTTTCGTCGACCGAGCCTAAAATGGGACAGCGTTCAGGGGTCGTGGAAGGCGGCTTCGACTCTGATTCCAATGACAACATTGTTAACCAGGTATGTGCTTAAATCTCAATTTTATGTTCAGGAAATACATCCAGTGTTTGGAGATTATATCTGATGTCATGCACTCTATATGATAAACATTTTCCTTGTAGATTGCAAATAAGGCAAAGAGGGCCATTTGGATTCAGAATATGATTATGCATTTTGCACTGGCTGCGTGAAACTGATAAATGACAATCGCATACGGCCAATGGGACCCTTGACTAATGAAGTTTTAAAGATCATATCTGAAAAGTTCTTTTGCAAGACACAACTAAGATACAGAAAAGATCGACTTATTAACAAATGGAACGAGATTAAAAGACGATATAATTACAATCGGTTCCATCAGACGCTGAAAAGCGATAAAGTGTTTAAAAAGAAAACAAAAATAATTTCTTGCATACTTCTCTTTGATTAAATCTAATTAAATATATTTCATCAGTATTATGTTTTAATTATATATTTGTTTGGTTTTTAGAAATCTGCAAATGTATATAAAAAAATAAAAGATGGTCCTCCTGAAAATTTGGATTTGCTTGAGAGAATGTTCAGTGAAAGCCATGCGTCTTCTGCCAATGGTGAATAATCGGATAATGCTGAGCTCAGTTGCCGCACTTTGGGATTGGACGCTGGGGGACCAAAGAATATCGAGGATCAAGAGCCCTTCGATGACGTCGACGCCGAGTATTTCGTCCAGCATAGCTACGCCACCTGCAACCACCTCAACAACATCTGTCACAAGGTGGACTGTATGGTGGACAATCTAAAATCCATGGAGGACCATTTGAGTAGGTTCTCGAACCATCCACCATTGAACTGAAGAAACTGGGGAACCTTTGATGCTTGTCATTTGTCATTGTATTATTTGGTTGTGCAATGGCTTCTGAGTTGATGATAGTACCTTAAATTCGTACCTTGCAATAATCATGTATCCTGATCTTGATTTTTGAAAAAAAAGGCTAAGTTCTGAGTAAAGCTATATATGTCAATTTCTTTGTTAGTATTGGTCAGACCTCAGATGAATAGAATCGGTGTCTGTTTTTGGACAGATTTAAGCTTTGCTTTGAGTCAAAAGATACACTGTAATGGCAAGCATCAGAGGTTCCCTAGTTTCTTCAGTTCTGTGGTGGATGGTTCGAGAACCTACTCAAATGTTCCTCCATGGATTTTAGATTGTCCACCATGCAGTCCACTTTGTGACAGATGGTGTTGAGGTTGTTGCGGATGGTGTGGCTGCACTAGACGAAGTAATCGGCGTCGGTGTCATCGAAGTGCTCTTGATCCTCGATATTCTTTGGTCCCCCAGCGTCCAATCCCGAAGTGCAGCCACTGAGCTCAGCATAATCCGATTCTTCACCATTGGTAGAAGACGCATGGTTTTCACCGAACATTCTCTCAAGCAAACCCAAATTTTCCGAAGAACTATCTTTTATTTTCTTATGTACATTTGCAGATTTCTAAAAAACAAACAAATATATAATTAAACATAATACTGATGCAATATAATTAATTAAATTTAATCAAAAAGAAGTGTGCAAGAGAGTACTTTTATTTTCTTTTTGAACACTTTATCGTTTTTCAGCGTCTGATGGAACCAATTGTAATCGTACCGCTTTTTCATCTCATTTCATTTGTTAATAAGTTGATTTTTTCTGTATGTTAGTTGTGTCTTGCAAAATAACCTTTCATATATGATCTCTAAAACTTCATCAGTCAAGTGGCAGTATGCGATTGTCATCGATCAGTTCCACACAGCTAATGCAAAATGCATAATCACATTCCGAATTTCAAACGGCCCTCTTTGCTTTGTTTGCAATCTTGAAGGAAAATGTTTACCATATAGAGTGCATAACATCAAATATAATCTCCAAACGCTGGATGCATTTCCTGAACGTAAAATTTAGATTCTAGCACATACCTGGTTAACAGTGCTGTCATCGGAATCAGAGTCGAAGCCGCCTTCCACGACCCCAGAACGTTGTCCCATTTCAGGCTCGGTCGACGAAAATGACATTATTTTCACTCTTTTTTAACATTTTAAGATGGAAATATTCTAGTATTAGTAATTTTATATATAAAGAATAGATTACGCATATACACATGAATCAGCTCACCAAAAACCACTCCATATCACAATTAAGCATATGCATGTAACAAACTGTCATCAGCATTATAGATGCAGCTACACTTAATGTTTTAGATCAAAAATGAAAATGTAGCCCACTACTTGATTACCTTAGAAAGTTTGTGTACTCTACGCCTTCGTGTTAACAAGGAACAAGGCTAACACTCCCTGGGTTTGCTCACGGTGAGAGGTTGAAGAAGATGAACAGTGGAAATTCTAAGAGGTTCATACGTTACACATGGGACAATCTCTCTTTTTTTTGGAAGTACCGAGCAAAGCACATGTTACGCATGCGGAGGTGAGGACTCATTTTATAGAAGTAATATGCAAGAGAATGCTTTACTAGAAAAGTGGAACAAGTTCTTCACCTCTACAAATTGGACAATTGGAATTATTACAGAATGGTTTTAAAAGAAAATAGAGACAGACAACAATAGCCAACTAGAGGCGGAGGGGGAGGGGGAGTGCAGTGGCGGAGAGAGGGAGGTACGTGGCAGCATCAATCGTGAGAGGAGGAAGAAGATCGCGACACGAGAGGAATTCACAGGGGAGAAGTTCCCTGTGTGCGAAGGCGATGATGTGTTCCCATGGAAACGAGGGGGATCGGCCCAGGGAATCGACCTTACTTTGCCATCCAAATGCCCAGTTCGACTGACCCAAGGCAATTTTCTATGGGGTTTTTGGACCAAGGGAACAGGCCGGGATCCCGGCCGGGAATAGTGTTCCCGAACAAGCCCCTCCTTGAGAGA
Source organism: Guadua angustifolia (assembly GCA_036346375.1). Classification (NCBI taxonomy): domain Eukaryota; kingdom Viridiplantae; phylum Streptophyta; class Magnoliopsida; order Poales; family Poaceae; genus Guadua; species Guadua angustifolia. The sequence goes on along the minus strand of CM070518.1, from coordinate 19,448,542 downwards.
TACCAAAATATGAGACCTTTTGTCTCTTAAGGATGGAGATACCGAAATGTAAGAGTTTATGGGTAATTTGATGGTGCTTTGTGGTACCTCCTAAGAATTGTAAAATCTCTAATAGGTATACACATGGATGGGGCTGATGAGTACGAAAACTCGATTTGTTCGAGGCCTTTTCGACCTATTAACGAGTAGTGACCATGATAGCACCATATATGATCCGCAATTAAGGCTTTTCTTCATGAGATTTTTCTCCATATATGCTTTTGTTCATTGGCCTCGTTATTGCTTGGTTGGACCTACAGTCTGTGCCTCCAGGGGTGAAAACGGGTTGAATACGGTCGGATAGAAGGTCATTCTGTATCCTACCCTAATTATTTTTTTCCGGATACGGGCAGTGGAAAATCGGGTAGGATACGGATACAAATACCGGGTATTTACGAACGGGTAGAAAACGGATAGCGAATATTATACTGACGGGTACAATACGGATAACGGGTACTTAGTCGAATAGTACGCAAACTATCTAGGATCAAAGTATATGATAAAAATAATTTAACTAACACAGATCATACTTCTGTTAACGCCATTCAAACATCTATAGTCCCTAAAAATACAAATATATTTTTTTTTACTAACTAGGATATCAAATAAAAACTGAACTGTGCAGGTTTGCCGATCTTTGAAAGTTTGAAGTGTATCATCAAAAGAAAGAACAGCAGATAATAAATTACCTCCATTTGGCAAGTAATTTTCAATATTATCGTCACTGGAGCTCTCATCCATCAGGAAATTCTCCACAGCATCTTCTCGGCGCACACTTCCTCTCTGTTCTTTAGCCATCTGGAGAAGGCCAGGATGGTTCCATATCTACACTTCCCCATTGTCGAGCATACCGAACAAAAAACAAAGTAAACAAATATGATCACACTACAACAGAATATTACCATATTCACTCCAATGCGCAAAAAAAAAAAAAAAAGACGCAAAACCTCCATCTTTTTTGTCTAAGAAAAAGCACAAATATACAAAACCATTGTACCTGGGCTAATGTTTGGTACTTGGCAAAGAAACAACTGCGCTGAAAAGATTTTTCTGAAGAAACACTACTTGAGAAACCATGCACATAGCTTCCTTTGCAGTTGAGAGAGCAAAATGTGTGACCGTTGTTTCATGATCTTGACATCGTCTGATGTAGAATTTGTGTGCTGCCCATTTTCAATAGGGTTCTGGAACCTGATAGAGCAAAATCTTATAAATTCCTAGAGCAATCCCCACTCTTCCAAACAGGTACTAAGGTGTCAGAGTAACAGAGCAACAGTTTACCTGTTACGGAATTCATGGCTACTTCCAAGATAACCTTCCCTGACAAAATCAACCATCTATTCACAGGATGAAACAAAAAACCATTTGCGAATAAATACTATTAGACATCAAAAAATTGTCAGCAACCAGAAGATAAAGCAGAATAATAGTATGAGTGCATGGCCCCTTACACAGTAATATTTCATCAAATTATTCTGTAAAGGAGATCCGGTTAACGCAATTCTTCTTTGTGTCCTTACTTGTTTCAGAGCTTGTGTAATGTCAGCCCTCGGAGTACTCGGAGGCGGAGAAGAGCTGTGGCGGCGGGGGCTGCGGCCGGGAGACGGCGGGAGCGAGCTGCGGCGGGAGCCGGAGATGCGGCGGGGGGCGACGGGAGCCGGGAGCTACGGGTGGCGGCGGCGAGAGCTGCGGCGGGGGGAGGCGGATCCGGGAGCTGCAGCGGCCGGAGATGGTGGCTGTGGACGCCTGGACGGTGGCGGGGTGCTGGCGTCTGGGTGCGGCGGCCGGCGGGACTGGAGTCGCCGCGTCGGGCGAATGGAGTGGAGATCGTGAGAATGAGATGCGGCTGTGGGGACTGGCTGGCTGACTGAGTTTAGGTTTAGGGTTTCTTACCTTTTTTTTCCCTAAGGCCAATGGGCCGGACAAGTGGACAACAGCTGTTGGGCTTGGCCCATGAACCAATCGGGTACCGATTTTTAGTATTATCCGGGTACCCGTATCCAACCTGAAAATCTGGGGAAATTTTTTTTATTTAATATTTATTTTTAATCGTTTTTTCAGAACTAGTCGCCCGTGGGAAAAAATTTCAAAATACCTCCGTCGCCTTCGGCCGGGCGACGCTCAGACGGGCGACTGGGCCGAGCAATTGCCTAACTTCAAAAACTCATGAACGAATTCAAGAGAACTAAAAAAATATATAAAAAATGTACCGATCAGCCTGGCGATCGTCATCAGAGATAATTTTTTGAAATTTTTGTTGTAAATTGTTTGTAGAATTGTTGTATTGAATCGACTAATTAGAAAAAAACTTATTGTCATGTAATGAACCTAAAAATTGTTTTAGTTCGTTAGTAATACACATCTCACTTAGGTATTTTCGTAGCCTCGAGGGTCCGCCAATACTGGTAAAAAAATACGGAAAAATCAAGGCGCCCACGCAACGCGAGCCACGACTTTCAGACGGGCGAGATGGCTGGACGCTGTTCCGAAGATTTTGTTGCGAAAATCGGAAAAGGCACTCGCGCCACTAAACCACGTAAATCGTGGCCACTTAAGGGTTTTCAGAGTCTCATGACAAAGTGCGACACGGTCAAAAAATACGGAAAAATCAAGGCGGCCCTACATACGCGAAACTCGACTTTCAGACGGCGAGATGGCGGACGTTGCCCCAAGATTTTGTTGCGAAAATCGGAAAAGACACTCATGACCACGAAACCACGAAAACTTTTACGAGGTCGAAAATTTTGAAACTTTTATGGAGGTTCTCGATAAATCGGTGATTTTACCATAAAATTTCAAATGATTTTAATATATGAGGAATTTTTAAAATTCAAACAATACATATATAAGGGCACATACAATCAAAGTTCAGATGATAAAATAAGCAGAGATTAGATTATATTATATTACATGGGCATTACAACAAAGGACGAGGTTAATAAGGAAAGCATTGTTAAATGTCGTGGTGGAACAAATGATCGTTCACCTATTTGGGTACAACGAAATGATGTCCCACATTTTCGCATATTACGACGACCCGTGTTAATTTTGCGATTTGTCCTCGGACACCGCTCAATCCCTACTATGAAAGAACTCCATGGGGTTCCGCGGTGCTCCCAAATTGCCGCCCATTGGGTGGCCTATGCCGACGCCCCGGTGTATAAGACTTAAATTTTGGTTGTTGTTTATGTGGATTTACGCCTCCCATATGGACATGTCATCCCGATTCCCTGTCCCTATAGTTAATACCACCCGGTTCCGGGTGGTCCGCGAACGCCGAGGATTTGTTGCGTGGTGCGGATCTCGGCGGCCGCTTCCCTTGTCCTTCTTCTTCGAGAGGAGGAACCTCTTGCGCCTCTCTGTGTTGGCCGTTATGCGGAGACATGCGAGCCGCCTGCTTTTCGGCTCGCACTCCACTATATGGTGCAGGAGGTGTGTGTTGGGCTTATGCTTGGACAACCGGAAGCGTGCCTCGATCAATGCAAGATGCCCTTTGGTGGTTGCATAACACCGTAGGCATACTCCGGGTCTGGCTTTTCTAGGCGGTAGTGGCACCACGGAGAGGGTTGCTCCCCCCAGTTATCCCATGCAGGTTGCATGAGATGTGGGTGGTACGTCTCCGGGTCCACCCAGTTGAAGTAGCCGCACGATTCATCCTCGGGCAAGGGGCACCGGTAGAATCTCCGGTCCGCTAGATCACCGTGGCAGGTATCAACCACTGCCTCCAGGCCATGTTCGCAAACGTCGGGGCTTTCGGGTGGCCCTGGAGGAGGTTCCTCCTTTGACTTGTTGATGTTCGAAAGTGTCCTTTTGAACTCCTGTGTGCGATAACTGGTTTAGCACTACTACTTTGTGAGTTTAACATGAGTATGTCGCATGAAACTCACCGACGGTTGGCCCTTGCACACCGCCCTAAGCTCGTCGATCTAGAAAAGGTACATATCTGGCGGCCTCTCCCACCGAAAGTGAAGTTCTCGGCGAAGCGGGTTTGGCGTCGTGGCGCTTGTAGAGAAATTAGTAGTCGCGTCGTTCGACCGTCGATCCATTGGAAGAAGCAACACCGGTCCTTGTCCCGAGAAAAGAAAGAACGAAGCATGAGATAGTAGTGTTACCTCATTGTGTGGACACCAAGAGGTTTACCTTGTAGGTGCGCACACAAGAAGAGTGAGCGCAGCGCCGCCGCTCCATGGGAAGATTGCTCCATCTTCGCCGGTGGGTTGCGCATTTGGGTCGAGGCAACTCCGCAGAATCGTCGCCGACGCCATCGCATCCGGATATTCGGGCGGAGGACTTCGCTTCTTTCAAGAGGCGACGAGAAACGACATTGTACTCTCTCCTTCCCTTCTCTGTTGTTCTTTCTTGTTCTCTCGCCGGGTATGTGAGGGGCGGCGAGAGCGATGATTATAAAGGGTAGATATCGCTTTGGGTATGGGCGATCGCCCATTTCGGCGATATTTACCTTCGGCAAGGTGCCTCGACATATCAGGCTATCGCCCCATTTCAGTATGCGAAATTTACCTTGGGCGCTTCTAAAAATCGAAAAAATAAGGTGAACGACATGGCTAAGAAAACATAACCTACGCAAATACAAGCACTTAGTTCAGATAGTTAGACAACATGGTGTCAAGATAAATAAATTACAAAAGTACAACTGCACAATAAGTCACCACGGCGACGCCTCGATCGCTTTCGGTGGGTACGTGAGTGGCGACGGCGACGGACGACCCTCCTAGCCCGCCTGCTCCCGAGGGTAGCGAGTATGTCGGCGGCTCGGTGTCTCTTTGGGGTGGTGGCGGTGCTCCTCGGTCGACATGAACTCGCCCAGTCGAAGCTGGATCTCGCCAATGTCGCTGCCTCGAGTAGTCAATAAAGACCGCGCGGCAGGCGAGACGAAGATCGCCCGCCACCCCACCTCGACATCTGCGGCGTCGTGCGAGACGAAGATCGCCCGCGTCCCCACCGTACATCGCTGCGTGGAGGAACCGCCAGCTTGTAAATCTCCGCCAGTTGGTTGTCATTATTCCATAGCGGAACCGCCTCGTCATCGCGAATGGACCATTTCTCCAACGGCTCGTGTCGTATCCAATCCGTGAAACTCTTTATGCTTGCCCGCCACGCCGGATGTTTGGTGCGCTTGGGGAGCGCACACAAGGTCAGGGGTCATCTCCTTGCTCGTGGTACACCATAGGGTTCCTTGACGAACTAGCGCCATCCCTTGGATTCATTGATTGCTTCTTGGTTAGTTCATCCAACGCCCTCCACAAATGACTCGAACTTCCTCCGCCGGTTCTGCTTTGCACGTACCGCTTGAACATGTTCATAAGTTCCTTGTTCTGGCCGACGGAAAAAATTGGCACCCATGTGCCTCATGCACCACCGCTCTTGTGTCTTGCCACTTTGTTGCTCCCCACGACGTCGGACCCTTGTTGCATATCCACGATCGCCTCAAGAACCCCGCATGTCGGTCATGGATGACACATACATCGGGCGGTCTTGCACAACCGCCATCTTGACTCTTTCAAGAAACCAAGACCGACTCTCCGTGTTTTCCCCCTCCACGAAGGCCAATGCGACCAGAGAACACGGTTGTTGGCGCCCACCGCGATTCTTTGTTAGAATCGCCCTTGTATTTCCTGTGAGGAATGTGCCGTCCATGCAAATGACCGGCGAGTCTTGGGAAGGCATTAATGCATGCGCCGAGGGCGAAGAAGACCATTGAAGACCCACTTACCCGCAAGACGCACCATCCGCGGAAACTCCGCAAGGTCGATGACCGCATCGATTCCTACTTGATATTGCCACGAGCAAGTGTGGAATATTCTCGTAAGAAGCCTCGTATGTCCCGAACCGTGTTTGCAAAGTCGTTTTTTGCTCTCCAAGCCTTTCCGTAGCTAATCTTGTATCAAACCTCTCCTCCACGGCTCGATAATGGATCGAGGTCAGAAAAGTGATTGTCGACGATCCGCCATAAACACATTTGCCACCCAAGTGGACGACAGATTATGTGTTCTGCTTCGCTTCCTCCGGTTAGCGCTTATGCTCGTCACTATGGAACATTTCGATAGTCCTCCACTTCCCTTGTATGCATGCACCGCCATGGCACGAATCAACTACGCACTTCACGTCAGTAGTCTTTTTGTTGGACTTCACTACCTCGAATTGGCGCCAAGAGACATTGACCAAGATTTCACCGCATCCATCACGGCCTCCTTGTCTTTATATATGGCCCCTCGCGACCTCGTTCTCATGATACTCCCATGCATCTCTGTTCCTTCATTCATTGTCGTCTTCAAATTATATTTAGTCCACGCACGGGACAGCACCTCAGAGTATTGTCCTCCTCGTCCGAAGCGTTCGCCATCGTGGACTTCCTCATCCGCATCCTCCTCCTCCATCAACTCAACTATGTGCTCCACCTCCTCCCCTCGTCGGCCACCTCAGCGCCTCCACTACCGCTCCTCGCCCCCTCGATCCCGCCGCCACGCCCAACCTCACCACCACCTTCATCATCGCGTTGTTGCATATCCAGATTCCTCCTCCATAATATCTACCCCGACATCACGCACCTCCGACACCGATGGAGGTACTGTACCAATCTACAAAGAACATGAGCGCCAACCCGCTCTACAACAGATCCAACATAGCTCCTCCATGCCGAGGTCGCGTTAATAGGAATCGACTCTCCATAAAAAGTCCTCGCTCACGACTTACTATCGCTTCTAACCCGCAAATTAACACTCGGGCATCCAAACCAACATCCAAATATAAACTCCATCAAACCCATGTATGTCCTATCTCTCGGCCTAGATATGCCTCAGATGATCAAAAAATCCCGACAAATCGACTCCATTCGCCCCTGTATATCTCCCCATCTCCATAGAATATCTGAAAATACAATGTCTCCGACATACTACCTACAACGTCGAACCTAAAAATCATCATTTTACCCTCTTCGATTTGTAACGCTACCGCCATGTTTTTAAATATACTAATTTTAACGTAATACGGTCATTGACTATAAATAAGTAATTCGATTACCTATATTACATACCGCAAATATTACATATCTAAAATATTAAATACCGCAAATACTAAATATTAAATCTCTAAAATATTACATACCGCAAATACTAAATATTAAATCAGAATATTGCCTAATATTTCTACTATCCAATCCTAACTAAATTAAATTTCCAAATAATATATTGATTCTCAACATTTCTAAATACTACAATCCTAATATTTCTAAATACTATATTAAATCTCTAAACATTGCCTAATATTTCTACTATCAATCCTAACTAAATTAAATTTCTAAAAACTATATTGATTCTCAACATTTCTAAATACTACATTAAATCTCTAAACATTACATAATATTTGAACTACCCCATCCTACTACATTAAATTTCTAAATTACTACATTTCTATATTTCTAAATATTACAAAATACTAAAATTTCAAAAAATTACATATAAATTTATCGGACTTACCTTCAAAAACGATGAATATTTTTCCCTTTTTTTTCTTCCCTCTCTCTTTTTTTCCTCTCCTTCCTCTCCTCTTCTTCTCCTCGCTCTCGCTCTCGCTCTCGTACGGCAAGCAAATGGGCAAAGATGCTGCTGGTATAAAAATATCACGGCCGTCATTCCAGCGACGCCTCGACCATGGGCGATCACTGGCGACGGTACGACGTGTCCTGCATGGCGTTTAATAAACGCAATGCTTCCGATCAATTAGGGCTGGCCTCCGATCGCCCGCAGCGGGCGATCGCCTGCATCAGAGGCGAAGGCATTTTCAAAATTTTTCATGGCGACTAGTTCGAAAAACGATTAAAAATAAATATTAAATAAAAAATAGTTCAAAATCTGGGTATTTACCGGGTATCTGCTGTTCCGCATCCGAAACAAAAGTATCCGAGTAATTACCCGTATCCGACCTGACAAAAAAATACACGTATCCGTATCCGAATTTTCGGGTAAAATTTTCGTCGGATCCGGATACGGGTCGAGTAACCCATTTTCACCCCAACCTCCTGGTGTGTGTTAATCCTGCGGCTGTGGTTTGGATCAGTGCATTGAAGGGGCCAGGCCAGGGAGCCCAAACATCTTTTTTAGAAAACAGGCCAAGGGCCCAGCTTTACTGAAAGCTAACATTTGTTCTGCTGGGGTTTAACCAGCTTACAATAACACCCACACACCAGACTGAAACGGCCTCATCAAAACATTTTTAAGGACGCATTTAGCTAAGCAAGCAAAACAACAGGGTAACTAGTAGACAAAAACCAAAAATATTTCCTACTCCAAAGATCGCAAGACCGATGACCACCAAACCTGTCAAGCAAGTGCAGTGAGAACTAATCAACATAACTACTCCAGAAAGCACAAAATTGTCTACGCAGCATTCCTCCAGATCAAGGCAAAAATCACCGGCCTCACGCATCACTTCCAGAAATTGAAAACGAAGACTTCATTTCCAGCGACAGAGCAAAGGCATCAGAATTGTAAGCCCTCTCCAATTCTGATGCACCCACCAGTCTGCTAAGTAATCAACGGCCACCCAGCTCACACGCAATCAGCCCTCCTCCATAATGGTTGAACTTCTTACGTTTTTTTCCAGCTTCCAGCCGAGTCTCAACAACTGATTGGCTTTTTCTTCCAGATTTCTTGCCACTGTTTCCACTTGCCGTTGCTGATCTTCTTTTAGCAGAATCACCCATCTCCTTAACCTCCTTGCTACTTGACCCATGATCACACGAATATCCTTCCATCTTTCTCCCTAAAAACATACAGAATTATGGAATTTCCAAATAGTCCACAAAGTAGCAGAAGTGTAAATATTAACAACAGCATGTTTCCTTCTACTAATCCACCAGCAAGCCACAGATTCAAAAGACTCCCCCACATTCAAATTAAGAGCATCCGTAATTTCATGCCAAATAGTTTTACTAATACAACAAGTAAAAAACAAGTGAGAAATAGATTCCGACTCTGTACAAAACAAGCAAGTGCTATCTTCCACCTTTTGCCTCTCCGCTAGATTATCCCTAGTCATCAACCTGTTCTTAGCTAAAAGCCAAAGAAACATATGAATTCTGGGAGGAATATTAATCTTCCACACCGCAGGAACGAACACAGGCTGGACTCCTCTAAAACTAACAACAGCATACAAAGATTGAACAGAATACACTCCTTTAGAATTGAACTTCCAGATAACAGAATCACAATCATTCGTAAACACAATTGATTCCGCAATACTAACTAGATCATGCCACATATCCAACAGGTTCTGAGAAACACTCCTTCTAAAGGAAAGTTTCAGATTCTCACCATCCCAAGCATCCCTAACAGTAATGTTATGATTCACAGAAATTATATATAAAGGCCAAAACTGAATAGCTAAACTTGAAGAACCAAACCACTGGTCCTCCCAAAACCTAACACTCCTACCATCACCAATCTTCCACATATAGCCCATCTTAGCAGCTTTGGCTGCCCATAACACCCCTTTCCAAAAAGGAGAAGCTTTATCTTCAGGACAACAAAAGAAATTAGGAACATGGGTTTGATACTTATTATCAACAATCAGCCTCCAAATACTATCATGCCTTAAATGATACCTAGAAATCCAAGATGCCAGCAGGCACAAGTTCAAATTTCTCAAGTCAGGGATACCCAGACCACCATACTCTTTCTTTTGCGCAATTAAATGCCAATTAGCTAAGTGATAATGCCTTTTCTGATCACTATCATTCCAGAAGAAATGAGCCATTTGAGAATTAAGCTCCTCAATCGCCCATTTTGGGAATTTAATAACTGACATCAAATAAATGGGGATGCTAGCTAAACAAGATTTTAAAAGGGTCACCTACCACCATAAGATAGTAAACGACCTCTCCACCCAAAGAACCCTTTTAACCACTTTATCCACTATAGGTTGGATATCATCTTTCTTCAGCTTTGCATAATGCAAAGGAACCCCGAGATATTTAAAAGGAAAAGAGCCCAAATTACAACAAAAAAGCCTAGCAAGATTGTACTGCTCTTGTTCATCAAGACCTATACACATCAAATCACTTTTATCATAATTAATTCTCATACCTGAAATCTGCTCAAAACAAAATAACAGCCACTTGAAGTTTCTAGCCTTATCTAAGTCATTTTTCAGGAAAAGGACAGTATCATCAGCATACTGAAGGCTAATTACACCACCAGGGCAAACATTCGTCATCAAGCCTTCAATCAGATTATTATGAGCCGCTTTAACAAGCATTCGAGAAAAAACATCAACAACCAAGTTAAACAACAAGGGGGAGAGAGGGTCTCCCTGCCTTAAACCCTTACCAGGCTTAAAGTAGCTGCTATTTTCCTCATTAATTCTCACACACAAAGAGCCCCCAATTACCACATGCCTTATCCAAGTAATCCACTTCTCCCCAAAACCTCTACTCCTTAACATATCTACAAGGAAGCCCCAATAAACTCTGTCATATGCCTTTTCATAATCAATCTTAAAAATAACCCCTTGCTCTTTTCTAGAGGCTACGTCATGAACAATCTCATGAGCAGCCATAACACTATCAAGGATAAACCTGCCTTTAATGAAAGCCGTTTGATTAGGAGAAATAATACGATCAGCAATCCTAACCAGCCTATTATTCAGGGCTTTAGAAAAGATCTTAAAACTGCAGTTAATCAAATTAATAGGCCTAAACTTTTTTAAACTCCTAGCATCATTTTCTTTTGGGATCAGAGTAATAATCGTGTAATTCAGCCTATCAAGATTTAAAGACCCATTCTCAAAACAACGAACCATAGCCATCAAGTCATTTTTAATTAAATTCCAGAACTTCTGATAAAACAGAAAGGAGAAACCGTCCGGGCCAGAGGTCCCATCCGCATAAGACCCAAACACAGCCTCTTTAATCTCAATTTCTGAAAAAGGGGCTTCCAACAACCCATTCTCCTCCTCCTTGATGCTACTATCCAAGTCCCAGAAATCCTCATCCAAAGAGATATCAAGTGTATCCTCTGAGCCGAACAACTTCTTATAAAAATTCACTGCCAACTCTAGCATATCCTTAGTATCCTCCACAGGACCATCTGCCCCATCCAGGACACTAATATGTTTCTTCCTCCTCCTCTGGTTAGCAACAGCATGAAAATATGCAGTGTTTTTATCACCTTCCTGAATCTCCCTGTCTCTCGACCTCTGCTTAGCCTTGGTCTCTTCAATACTCCAAATCTTATTTAATTCATCCACTAAAACCTTAAACCTATTATCATCATCCTCAGATAAATGAGAATTTTCCCTTTGCAAGTCTAACACATCTATTTCACTTATCAACTTCTCTTTATATCTTTTCATCTCACCATTAGCATTCATAGACCACCCTCTAATTTTTTTTCTCAAATTCCTAATCTAAAATTGCCAGATCTCTAAAGGATCTGATTTATCACAAGGAGAATTCCAAGATTTTTCAACAACTTCATTAAAATCAGGCCTACTCAGCCACCACTTCTCAAATCTAAACAACTTCTGCTTCTTCCTTTCCATAACACCAAAATCAATAATCAACGGAACATGGTCACTACTGGCCTTAACACCAGTTTTAACCCTAGCTCCGGATACTTTTGATCAAACCGAGTGGTCACAAACACTTTATCAAGAGCGACCATAATAGGTCGTTTTTGATTATTACACCAAGTAAACGATCTAGTTGAGTCTTTCAACTCAATCATTTCAAGTATTACACCAATCATTAAATAAGAAAGCCCAATGATGATTAATCATCCCATTACTCTTTTCAGATTGTGTTCTTACCATATTGAAATCACCCCCAACAATAGTGGGGCCTTCCCAACCAGCCATAACACTATGTAATTCATCTACAAATTCTTGCTTGCCCTCGTCATAAGGAGAGCCATAAACCACCACTAACCTCCATACAAAGTTATCCGCACTATTTTTAATAATACAGTCATGCGAATTTAAAATTCGCCAAACATTAACTTCAAATTTAACCGAACTAACACCAACCAAAATGCCACCCGCAGTACCAATAGCAGGCAACCAATTCCAATTATATTCTCTACTAATTCTTTTTAAGATATATTCATCAAAGTTTTCTTTTTTAGTCTCCTGAATACCTATAAAATCTAAGTTGTTCTCAAGAACAAAATCAGATAGACCAGTACTTCTACCTGATTTATTCAGGCCTCTAATATTCCAGAATGCGCCTTTCATTATCATTAATTTTTTGTTTATTACTCTTAACTACCTGAGACCAAGTTTTATCTTTATCAACCTCCATACCTCCCATAAGTGGAGAAGGTTTCTGTGGAGTCATTCCCTGTAATGGGGGAAAATCAGATGGAACTACAACCTCATCTAGATTCACAGGTAAAAGCATATCAGGGTTACTTACTTCAAAAGTAATAACCTTCTCTCTATTTTTTTTCATTTCTTCTACATTATCAATAATTTTCGTGGGGTAGATCCCAATTTGATATCCACAAGAGAAGCCATATGAATTAAATGATCATTTGGCAAGGAGTTAAAAGAGGTACCATTTTTTGAAGGATGCTTGGATTCCAAATTCTTGTATTTCATATACTCTTGAGCTCTTTGCATAACAGTTTTTCCATCTTCACTGAACCTCCTGGGTCTATTCATCCTCAAGGATGGTCCCCAACGAGTCTCTGTTTCTTTGAACATCTCACCTTTTGTCATCACTTGAACTTCAAGGTTCTTCTCTCGAAAATCTTTCTCCATGTCAGCCAATACATCATCACCCACAACCCCTAGATCATTCTGAGGCAAAGCATCTTCTTCAATCTCAACCCCTTCATCAAAGTCTGAGTCAACCAACTCCATCTCCTTTAATAAGTAATTACTTTCCCTGTTCTGTCCTTCACCAGCAAGAGCTTTAAATGCGTCCCATTGAGAATGCTCTGAACAATCCTCCATATTCTCCACAACTAACCCTTTACCAGCAGTTTTGACACCCGGTTCTAAGTCTTTTTGAGGAATGACCCGTCTGTCAATGTCTTTTCTACCCTCCAGCTCACCCCCAAACTTTGCACTATTACTCATGCATGTTATCAGCTGCTCTGTATGATCAATCAAACCCCCTTCAGCATCCATAATATTCACTGACTTAGCTCCTCCAGAAGAACTACTGCCATTCGTTTTAGGTGTTTTAAACCCACTTTGTTGCTTCTTATCTTTGTCCACTTCCATATTACTTTTCTCATTGATTCTGTCATCTAAATCATCAGCTTCCTCATCATCTTCACCCTGACCATTGTCATTATCATCATCATGAGGATTTGATGGATTAACCAAAGCTTGGGCATAGTCTTCTACCTCAAAGGAGATCAAGTATAATTTCTTATCCATTTCATACAACCTCTCCACAGGGATCTGACTCGGATTTCTGCATGCTATCCTCACTCTAGCTATCTCATAAAAAGACTTAAACAGTCCAGACCAATCCACATCTGTCATGATACCAAAACCCGAAGCAATTTGCGCAAAAACAGACCAATCACACCATTTAGGAGGTATACCCCTTATACAAACCCAAGTTTCCTGCAACTCACTATTAGGATCTAATTCACCAATCCATTCTAAAACTTCCACTTCCACACCCTCTTTTCTAAGATTGAAAGAGGGGTAATTTTTAATGTCAGCCACTCTCCTATACGGAGGAAATCTCACTAAGAAATTCCCCACACATAATTCCCTGATTTGCCACGGCCACTCTCTGCAGTAAATTTCAGACAACTCTTTTTCAAGCTCTGACAAGGTAATTTCCCCTCTTTTCACTTTAACCACTCCACAATTCCTCAAATTGAGCCATTGAGTAGTCTCAACCTTAGGCACATCCAAGTGATAAAAGCCTAAACCTCTACCAGCACTCCCCACATACGCAGCTTGAGGCATAGGCTTAGACCACACAGGACAATCGTTCATATGATGCCCAGGCACAGCACATATGAAACAGATTTTAGGTTTTTTGCAAATGCCAACAAAATGACCAGGCTCTCCGCAATTGAAGCAAGTTAAACCTCTATATCTAGGATCAATCACAACTTTATCATCCTCAAGCCCAAACATCTTCAGATGAACATACAACTGAGAGAATCCCTTAATTGGAGGATGCTACGGGAGGGAGCATATGTCTGTGCAGTTAGACCAAGCGAGGGTCCCTCTCCGGGAGCCGTGCACGAGCCATTGTTGGATCCTCCTAGTGAGGCACACGACAGCAACATCGATCTAATAAGAGAAGTATGGCGAACAAATCTTTGTTCCAATCTGTTTCAAAGTCTTTGCTATTCTCAGACAACAAATGACCTTCTTGCCGAGGAGCAACTAAGCAGGACAGATCTGAAAATACTTACAGATCGAAGGGCTCACCCCACGAATCAATGTCAAGTATATTTAGTTCTTTCGACCATATACAGATCGGAGAGTTTTTCCTATCCTTAGTTAGGAGGTCTTATAAGATACCATCAAATTACTTTTAAACTGTTCGGATTTTTACCTTCAAATTTTTAGTACATCTTGATGCTAGCACAATCGATAGCTTGGTATCTATTAAAGATAGTAAAAAGTCTAGCATAGATTGACATGCTCTCATCACCGTTATATTATACCATGCGTACGGTACCAGCACTATGGTATGTACCGGCAGCTTGGTTGATGGCAAATTCAGAGTAGCATGATGCCACGGATGATACGCTTTGCAGCTAGTTCTCAGAACAATCAACAGAACAAAGCTCTCTTTCTTGGGCTTAATTATGAGGCCCAGTGGCCAGTACAACTAGCGGATCAGGCATAATCATTAAAGCCTTTTCCCTATTAAGATTCTGTTTGGACGTATAGTTTTTCAAAACTATAGTTTTCATATACTATAGTTTGCAATTGTTTTGTCATGAATACCATGGTTTTACCAAACCCCTTTGAAACTATGATATTTCTTAGAACTACCAACTGTTTGGATGCAACATCACAAACCATAGTATTTAAGTGGAAATAGGCAAGAAGCTAGCCAAAACCATGAAAGCTTTGGGTTAGAGTGGAGTTTTAAATACTCCAAAAATACCATGGTATCTACTAAACCGTACGGCCCTGTTTGGAAGTAATGTATTTCAAAACTATGGTTTTGGTATACTATAGTTTGCAATTATTTTGTCATGAATACCATGGTTTTACCAAACTCCTTTAAAACCATGGTATTTCTTGGAACTACCAACTGTTTGGATGCAACATCACAAACCATGGTATTTGAGTGGAAATAGACAAGAAGCTAGCCAAAACCACGAAAACTTTGGGTTGGAGTGGAGTTTTAAATACTCCAAAAATACCATGGTATCTACCAAACCATGGTTTTTAATACAGAGCTTTTGACATGGTAACCAAACACCTCATGATATAAAATACCATGGTATTCTTAGAAACCATGGTATTACCTAGAAACTATGAAAATACATTGCTTCCAAACAGGGCCATAGTTTTTAATATAGAGTTTTTGGCATGGTAACCAAACACCTTATGATATAAAATACCATAGTATTCTTAGAAACTATGATATTATCTAGAAACTATAAAAATACATTGCTTCCTAACAGGGCCTAACTTCATAAGACACTAGAGCAAATCCAATCGTTCTATTATGCCACTAAAAAAATCCTTCTATTTTGATCTGTAAACATCTCGGACCAATATGGTAGCATACTAGTTTAGACCATGGTTCAAAATCTTGCCAAGATTTCGGAAATCTCAGCTTTCGGCTGAGGCTAAGATTCCAAATCTCGGTGAGACAAAAAAAAGTTCAATATGCTACAATGATTTCAGGATTTTCCGGCAAGATTTTTGGTTTTTTTTGACTGAGATGAATATAAATTCGATCGGTTTTCATGTTTTTGGGACCAAATTTAGCACTATATTTTTTATGGCGAATTGTAATGCCTTTTTTTTAGAAATACATGTGAACTTTTTATAAAAAAAATACATATACAAATTATGTATATGTATTTCCCTAACATGCTATCCATGATTTTTTTTATCTCTAGCAACCTGCATGGCAAATTCCCTTTCATCTGCAGTGGAAATAACCAATCGAGTCATGATGATAGGAAAAATATCCTGTGCAATCAGACAGGCTGGTGAAACCACGGTGCAACCCAACTAGAACAAGTTTCAAAAAATTCTGAAAAAAATCATGGATGTACATCTCAGCTTACCCCATCTACATATAAAATTTCATGATTAAATTCGTCCTGTGCTAAGAGTAATAAAAAAGACAAACTTGATCATGAACAGTAACCGTTACTATTCATGATCAACTTTGTCTTTTTTGTAACTTCTAGCACAGGATGAATTTGATCATGAAATTTTATATGTAGATGGGGTAAGCTGAGATGTACATCCATGACTTTTTTCAAAAAAATTTGAAACTTTTTCTAGTTGGGTTGCACCGTAGTTTCACCAACTCTCTTGTTGCACAGGATATGTTCCCATAATGATATTGCTAGAAGAACCTCTAGGTAGAGAAGGACCTTTCATTGATGTTGATGATCTTCAAAGGAAATACCACAAGACATGCAGGGAGAAAGGATATGAAGAAAGAGACAAATATTCTTCTCTGTAACTGCTCACCATGCTTAATATATTGGCTGTTCATGGTGTGAAGGAATTGGTACCATTTTCTAATTACTAGATACAATTTGGTATATATATGATTTTTTGTCACTATTTGGTGCAGGAACTAATGTTGTCCGCAAGAGTTTGATGATTTGCACACGATTTCTCATTGGACTTAAGCCCCGTTCGGGACAGTTTATGCACAGCTTTTGCTTAAAAGAAAAGCGGATTGTCTGCCGAACAGGAGGATTCTAGATAGCTTCTTCCATAATCAGAATCTGATTTGTACATAGAATCAGAAGCTGTCACCCACCTGATTCTGCGGATTCTGACTCAGATTCTGCGAGTTCCACCTCCCATGAGTCGTCGCAGGCACAACGGCTTTTCTGCCGTCATTCCTGGGCCCCTCCACCACCCTCATCCGCTCATATATCATCGATGCCAATCAATAATCAGCACAGACAATCAGAATCGCCGAACGACCAAATTCTCTAGTTAGCAGATTCTTTAGACAGCCGCTTCTTCAGATAGCTGACTACAATTCAGAATCTACACAATCAGAAGCTGATCCGAAAAGGGCCTTACATTCCCAAGGATGACTTCGCTGCTATTTACATCTGTTCTAACTGATGCTTATCCGCTGGTTACTGGATTTAATGGCAAGAGAGCTAATCTATTAACGCACGGTGAAGTGTCTATGCCACCAAGCAAGGACGCCTTTGAGAAGACAGGAAAGCAACCACAAGGTCATATTGCTGTGCTGGTTGGAGTTCAACAGGAAGAAAACAAAATTTATTCTACTTCCTCGGTTCTTGGAGCGACGAATTTTGCAGGATTGACGACAAAGGGGACGGCATATGTGCGAACAGTATTTTGTATTCAAACAGGTAGAAAATATAGGTAAATACTTACTTGATTTTTTTATATTTTTTCTAACCTCGGGAGATCATTTTATTGGGGTTGAAAAGGGCTAAAATTTTGATCATTTCCACTGAAATTTTAGTTTTTCTAGCCTCCAAAATACTAAATTTGAAATTTTAATTTTAAATTTAGGTTGAAATTTTGAAATCTAGCCAAAATTTTAGGTTTCAGCCGCCTTGAGATGTGGTCAAACAAAAAATTTGTAACCTTGGTTTCAACTATAAAGCAAGCCACAGTGGCTCAAATGCACACACTGACAATTCTGCAACACACGTACAAGAATACACTATCCGTATGGCATTACCACGCTCTATCTTCTCACTATATATATACCTTTTTCGTACTCTCGAGAGTATATACTCTTAAACGAACATGTTATAATTTTTTTATTTTTTTATATACTTAAATACTAATTTTAAGATACTCTAATCCGACATGGTTGAAAAAAATATTCAAGCCCTTTATTTTTGCTATATATCATTTTTTATTCGTAAAAGCAGTATATACGCAAATTTTCTGTACTACTTCTAATTACAAGTTGGTGGCGGTGGTCCATTCTCCCCCTCCTCCTCCAGGCATGCCCACGAAACCGTCATTATCCCGATTTTCTATACATTGGCGAACAGAGAAAATTTTAATTCGGTTAGATATACATGCATACGTGATCTGCGACGTATCAGACTCTTATCTCAATCAGCCGATTCTATTTCCAGATACTGCACGGCCGATTCTTTTTCTATATACTGTACGCACACAGTTTCTGAGTTACCATGTACCTTTGAGTTGCCATATGCAATATTTCCATTAAATATTTACTTGCATGTCTAGATAAGATCATCTTTTTTTATCTAATCATGTATGGACTTGATTCCGGCCGGCAAACAGTATGCGCACAGCTATGCATGACGTGGCTAAATAAGTTGTTATCTCTATCTCTACTAATTCTAATTAGGAGTTGGTGGTGGTACGTCCGTTCTCCACCCTCACCCCGACACGTGTGTGCATCCGCGTGGCTGAGTGGGAAGCGGGCAGTGACCACCCGGTAGATTGGATTGGATCATTTCGTCACGGGAGATAAATAAATATGCATAACTCATTTATTACTTTCCTTTCTATCTGGTATTCGAATCGGCGGTGATTGCTCATGTGCTTTTTGAATTGGATTGATTGATTCCCTTCCGAAGGATGCAGAGTTCCGATTCATGGAGTTGAGTCTCTTCTTGCCTCTTTCCCTTTTGTTGCCTTTCTTATTCGACGATTTCTTAATCTGAATTCTATAGATATTTCTTCGGTTGCTGAATCTATATAATCCCACCGCTTCTTGCCTCTCCTGCAGATATGTTGAGCTTATCCGTTGAGTGGAGATAATGGGCAATCTTTCTGATCTCGTCGATGCGGTGCAGGGACAAGTCGCCGATGGTGGGCGGCGAGATAACCTGGTGGCGTTGCTGGAACTCGCGCACGGTAGATGATGTCAATAGGTTGAGGGAAGCGCTCGCGGGAGGAGACAAAGAGGCGGTGGAGCTGGTTGATGGGGTGGAGCTATGGTATTGCCGGAGTAAGACGTACGAACCATGCATGCCACTAATGATAGTAGCCATATACGAATGACGTCTATCTCT
The DNA here is from genome assembly GCA_036346375.1 of Guadua angustifolia. NCBI lineage: Eukaryota > Viridiplantae > Streptophyta > Magnoliopsida > Poales > Poaceae > Guadua > Guadua angustifolia. The sequence goes on along the minus strand of CM070518.1, from coordinate 19,429,310 downwards.
TCAATACCTTTGCACCTATTGGGTAGCAGGTGATGCCTCTTTCAGTCGATTGATTAATCTCAATTTATGGCATTACAAATTTACAATCCCAAATATTATAAGGTTATTATTTAAGTTTGTGAAATTAAAGATAATTTTAAGCTCGAGTTTTGTAAACAGGTGATTGAAATTTGTATGTTTCGATGAATTGATTTAAATATTTAACCATTGCACATTCAGAGTGAACATTATTATTCAGATAATGTTAGTGCTCTTTGCAAATAAATTTTTTATCGTAAATTGAGTTTCTGTTGCATCACACGGGCACATGGCTAGTGCTATAAAAAGTAGACTTGATGAAATTTTTCAGAGAACATGGAAATTAAGGCCTGTTTGGTAGAGTTTCAGATCCCAACTTCACCTAAGATTAGAAACTTGTAAGCTAAAATAAAGTAAATTAAGTTTATATTTTTGGTCTAAAATATAAACAAGATGATATATCTAAACATTATTAATGTACTCACAGCTCCAGCTCTACGAATCTGGTGGAGTTAAGAATACCTAGCTTCACCACATCTGATGGAGCTGGAGCTCTACCAAACACACCCTTATTTTAAAGTATCTTATAATCATTTTTAGAGTACGGTCAAAAATGATAAAGACGTATAAATGTTGGGTTTTGATAATTTACACCTAGATGTTTTCTCCACAAAAATCATCCAAATTTCTGGGCATTAGATTTGCTTTGAGATCGATTGCTTCCACCTTGATTTGGAGACTACATTCGGGTGATGTGTATACACTCTTTACATTTGATTTGACCAAAGGGCTAAATATCTAAATGATTTTGAATAACAGAACACCCGGAAGATCACTAGACGCGCCCAATAATTTATTTAAGCGGTGCGTATGTCGCGCGTGCGAACTATAAGTTGTAACGTAGCAGCTAGGCGTCGTCTTGTGTGCTGCCGGCGCCGATTTTCACGTCCGGGTTGCGCATCGTCTTGAGCCACATCCCAGCCAGCACCCTCGACGACAAGCTCCACACGACGTTGGGCCGCTGCCTAGCCCTCGCCTGCGACGACGTCGGCGTCGGCGCCCTCTTGCCGGCGCGGGCCGGCCCGTTGGCGAGCATCCACTGCTTTGCCGTCAGCTTCTGCCTCTCCGCGCCCCAGCTCGCGCTGCCGCCGACTCCTGACGAGCACCTCATCTGCACTCCCCCGACGTGCAGGCTCCTCAACTTGAACCTCCCGGCGCTGTGGCCGGCCGCGCCCAGTAGCCTCGCCGACTGCACGATGGTGACCATCGGCGCGCCCACCGCCTCATAGCGCCGCGACGGGTCGCGCAGCTGGATGGCCGCCACCAGCGTGACCCGGCCGTCCGAGCTGCGGGGCTCGGACCACTCGTCGGACGACACCAGCGAGTCGAACACGTTCGTGTCCTCCGCGGCAGTGGCCACCTCGAACGGCGCGTCCTCGTCGGCCATCTCGGCCTGGATCGAGAGCGCGTCCACTGCCATGGCCTCCAGCTTCTGCAAGGAGAATGCGAGCACCTCCTCCAACGTCTCCGGGTCGTCCCCCGCGCTAAAGATGCCGGTGGCGACGCGGTCGCGCCGGCCCTCGGACACGGCGGTAGCGAGCTTCCGGACGAGCTGGACCGACCGCGCCGCGCTCGAGCTCGCTCCCTCGGTGCGCCGCCCGCCGATGACCGACTCCGCGATGCCCTCGAAACCCACCTGCTCGGGCGTCTTTCCCGTAAGGTTGTCCATGCCCCCAAGCGATGCCACCTTGTCCCTGACCTCGTCAGCGCTGCCCGCCGCAGCCATCTTCTGGAGAACGTCGAACCCGGTCGCGGCCATGGCGCTCGGCAGCACGAACGGCCTCGACACCTGCATGGCAAGCTTCAGGGGGACATCTCTGCTTTTAAGCGGCAGGTCGAACGGGTTCATGGATACCAAGAAGCCCCCGTCGCGGGTTTTCACTGCCGGACCAAGGCCCCGTCCCAAGTCCGACACCACCGGCGGAGGCGTCGCCTTCTTCTCCGATTCGCTTCTTCGCGTCATTATCTGCTTCAGCTTCTTGTCCTTGTCTTCGTCCACTTCGAGCTTCCTAAGGAACTCCACCGTCACCATCTTTTCATCCGCGTCGAGGCATTGCTGCTTATCCACCGCCTTAGGCGACTTCTTCCCGTCGCTCGTCATCAACGCCTCGATGGCCTCGATCTGCTCGGCAATGGAGTCGAGCTCTCGCAGCACGTCGCGGTGGGCCTGGTAGTGGACCACCTCTTTGACCGTCTCGACGCCCTTGTCAACCACCTCGTAATCCGGGAGGACGTACTCGACGTCGCCGGCACCGGTGGTGGAAAGCTCATCGTCGCCACGCTCGTCGACGTTGATTCTGTCGAGTAGCTGCTTGTAAGCTCTCGTGGAAGGTGAGATGGCCGCGTCGGATGCTGCAAGTCTGGACGTACTTGAAACACTGAATGAATTCTTGTTGTGAACCCTCGCACGAGCCGGAGACACGACGTCCCTCTCCGCGGCTTGCGTGTAGAGACTGAGCCCTGCGTCTTCCATGAGCTGGAACCCCAGCTTGAGCAGAAGCTCGCCGCCGATGGCCTTGCCGGAGAGTTTGAACGCCTTGTCGAACCACCGGACACGGCGTCCCTCGGAGCTCTTCTCGAGGGAGTCGAGCACAAGCGCGCTCACGTCGACAGTGTGCGTCCCTAGACGGAAGTCCGGCGCCTCGATGGCGATGACGGACACGACGAACCGCCTCGGCTCGAACTTGAGTGGCTTCCCGGTGCCCACGGCGCCGGTGAAGTAGAGGTTGCATGTCATGAACAGAGTCTCGTCGAAGTCCGCGGAGCCGTCACGCACCCGGGCCGGCATCGTCTGCACCGTGCCGTCCTTCGTCTCCGCCTTACGGACGGTGACGGCGAGGCGGAGGCCGTCCATGGAGACCGGCACGCCCCGGACAGCAGCCACCTCGATGGAGAAGAGGCACCCGGCACGGCGCTTCCCAAGTCGAGAGAGCGCGCGCACGGGCTTCCAGCCCCATATCGACCCCTCCACCCTGACACCGTCGGTCGGCTTCACAGTGCAGTCTTGTCTCCTCGAACCCGCGGACGACGTCTCGCCGACCGGAGGTCTAGAACGAGCCCATCGCCACGACGACAGCGAGAGGCGGCGAGACGAGCGCGCCCTTCGATCCTCCCGCCCGGCTCCATCAACGATGCTTGGGCCATCCACCGCATCACCGGAACGCGCGATGGCAAGCGACGCGGCGCGCCGGTGGATGGCGTTCGGACGGTCGAGGTAGTCGCTAAGGTTGGCGCCGGAGCTCTCCGGCGCCGGCTCACCGCCCGATCCGGCCATGTGAATGCAGTTTGCTAGCTAGTACCCAGCTAGGATTCGCTTAATTCTCTCGAGTTGGACCAAGAACAAGAAGTCGAGGAGGCAAAAAGAGCGATGGCCTTCGCACTGTCGTGTTGGCTCGAAGGGAGGGTAGAAAAAGGAGGCGGGAGGTCTACCTATATACCATGCCGCCGGCGTGGAGCGCGCACCGTCACCTCCATCGGACGGCTCCGATTCGGCCCGCCCGCACGTCGTTGGTTTGACCGACGCTCATGATGCGTCACACGTTTCTGTTTCCGTTTCGATGGCCGTGACTTGTCCACGGAGGGAGGGGGACGGGACCGAAGTCGAAGAGAAGATAGCCACACGCAGCCATGGCGAGGAGGAAGTGATCCAACTGAAGCCACGACCACGAGAGGCTTTGGTGGGCTTAGGGTCATGGCCTCCTTGTGATCAGGGCAAAGCCGTGGCATTACGACTACTGCGGCAAAGTTGATGTGATCCGGCGTTAATGCGAGAGAAATAAATGACGTTGGAAATTGCCTGAATGCATCGTACGTGCAAGGGTATATTTATGTTAGTTTTATCCTATATGGAAGAGTGAGAAAAGAGTAGAGATAAGAGAGTTAGCTCTTATTTAGTAGTCAGTATTACACGAAAGTATAGATAGATTAGTTATATGCAAGAGAGAAGAGATAGTTAAGGCTATTCCCAGTAGGGTTTTAAATGGGTTTCATTCTCATTAAATACCGTGACACATCAGCAAAACTGATGACTTGGCAAGCTAATTAAGAGGAGAGAGAGAAAAAGAGTTTCATGGAGATGAAACCCATCGGTCACTGTTTCCAACGCGAATGAAACGATCTGAAATTTGCACTGGGGGCAAAATCATTTCATTTTCACTCACAACACCATCCCAACAGTAGATGCTATTGATTGCCTATGAAACTGTGCACTGGGAGTTCTTGTTTCATTCATCAGTCCACATCTTTTTAGATGATATGACACCTTTGGAAACCGCAGAATGAAACTTAGTACTGGGAATGACCTAATTTAGGCATCTCTAAAGGTGGTTTCTGAAGAAACACTAATGCATTTAATTTAGACATTCAACACTAACTTCATCTTTGTAACTATTGGTAAAACACCAACTTCAACACTACGAGAACATGCTTACTCTTATGCAAGAGACGATCTAATCATGCAAACCAACAAATATGGTAATTGAGTGTGAGAGTAAAATATAATAAAAAATTTAATAATATAAAATAGTTAAAGAAATAATCTAGAGATGAATTATTGAAAATATTATCTCTCATGTTGTCTCTAGATGAGATAAAATTTTTAAAGACAATATTAGAGATAAATTATTATACATGCCGGTGAGACACACTGGAACTACTGGGATGGGATTGGTGAGCGTGTCGTCTTGCCTACGAGCTCACATCTCGCAGGTCGAAGTGTCGAAGATGCAAACTAAACAATAGCGCCAGACACACACGTATTATACTAGCTAGTACGTCGGTGTGGTGCAAATTTCATGTATTCATGTATCGAGCAAGATGTGGATATATAGGAAAGTTAGGTCTTGATTAAACCGACTGTTTCTTATCGATTAAATCAGTTTAGGGCACTTCTAATACATGCTTTATATAGTTATGTATAATAACATTCATATTATCCGTAGGAATCAGAGGTGGGCGCGGTAGTGAAGCCCCACCCACGCCCAAGAAGTCTTTTATACCCTCTCAAATAGGCCAATAAAGTTAGCCCAAGATCTAGATCGACAATCTCTCAATTCTCTTATCCTTTGTATTGTTACACACTTACATTATATGTGACTGTTAAATAAATGTTTGCAAACTGTGAACATGGTTGACTTGTTAGGCTTTCGATGTCTTAGTCTTAGCCCCTCTCCTTCCAATTTTCTGGATACACCTCTGATTATCAATAAATAATACTAGATATTTCCCTCGAACCCTTCGTATCTTAGCACAAATACATAGAGAATATTAAATAAATATCATGCAACACATTCATACAACCTTCCTCTTTCCAATACATGTTTTTATTGTTTCTTTTTTTGATTTATGTACCCAAATTATTTCTCGTATAAGAAATAGCTTTCATCTTTCTCTTCTTTAATCTTCTCTCCACATCAGTATTAATCCTATACGGTATATTGAAGAAATTGTTAATATAAATGCATTGAAAGTGCCCTCAACTGACCGTTTCTTATCGATTAAATTAGTTTACAAGTCGTTTCAAGACGCAATGTGTCCATCGAGTAGCGAACTGCGGACTCTACTGTCTACTGTGATACTGTCCGCTGCTCTGCTCCCACCCACACGCGTACCGCATCGTACGCCACGGCACGGCAACGCGGCGTCCCCAGCCGCGAGACTGGAGGTGAGCACGCAGACACCACGCAACGCAAACGGCAGAGGCGGCGGACGCGCGCCCGCCCGTCTCCTGCTCTCCCTGCCGTGGCCAACACCGCGGCTGGCCGCGGCAGAGCAGAGCGCGCCCTCGGCGAGGCCAACGTCGCCTGACTGCCGATCTGCAAATGGACGCCTCGGCGGCTCGGACAGCACGGCGCGGCCTTCTTCCCGCGTCTCGGCCCGATCTCTCTTTGCAGCATCACGTTTGAACTGAACTGAATAACAAGCTAGGCTTCTGCCATGATCACGCGGTCTTTTGTTGGATTGTTCGGGGCCTGTGCATACACAACCATGGCAAACTGATTCGCTTGGACCGCTTGCTCGGCTGCACTCGCTCTCTTTTTTTGTTTTTTCAAATCATCTAAACCTGACTCTGAACCCTGGTTTCTTATGTTGATTACCGAGTACTGACCGACTGCCGGCGACAAGAATCACATAAACAACTCGCTCCGTACTCGTGGCGATTTCGGAGGCTGCTGCTTGGATTAAAGCAACAGTAATTTGTGTTCCCAGCCCAGTTACGCAGCAGCATGTCCCAGCAGAAGGCAGAAGCCCAAGGCAACTAACTGTACGTGGCATTACGTGGGTATTTTTAAACTAAAATTGAATTAACCGATTATTTCGGTTTTTTGTTTTTGGTTTTTATTTTAGTATAATTCAGTTTTCGGTGTCCGTTTTGGTTTTTTACTTCAAAAATTAAAATAACTAAATAATCTATGTACAATATCATTTTTATAATATTCTTTCTAAAGCCACCAAACAATTCTTATATTCTAACATTTTTATGCATCTATGTAGTATGTTCAAATGTTCTATTGTGTTTATACTATATTGACCTATAAATATTGTGTAGGTTTATTTCTATTCTATGTTGTGATATGAGAAGGACCAAATCTAATATACCTAGTGTTTATACATGCTTTGATTAATCGAAAAACAGAATTAACTGAACCAAAATATTTTGATTAATTCGGTTCGGTTTTTAATTTTGGTCTGAGAAATTTGATAACCAGTTTCTAAAAACCAAATTATTTAAAACAAAAAAAGAACCGATTAAACTGAAAAAAAATGAATATCCATATGCGTGCAGTCCTGTGAACCATAGCCCACAAAAGGCTGTAGGAACAGCCTGGAACCTTCTTCAGATCACACAGAATTTACCCAATTAACCGCAGGATGACAGGAGTGAAACAAAATGAGCAACATCAACACAGAGGAAAACAGAGCACAATCGACTGCGGCGCTTCTAGTATTATTAAATAGCACGGTAGCAACTAGATGAACGAACTTATGAATGGTACATATATGATGTCCACAACAGTCTCACAGACCGCCGTCGCAAAAGAGAGAGAGAGAGAGAGAAATTTTACGGTGGATAATATAGATAATAAGTAATGGTAGTAAAAATCAACTCTAACTATTTATTCTTTAGGGGTATTTTAGACTTCTCCTATCCATTTGTTAGGGATATTTTAGATTTTTTCTAATTTGTATTATGACTGCCCTACTTTTTTAATCTATTGTAAAAGAGCCCTATTTATAACCTGCAATTAAAATGCAGAGTACGTAGAGGACGACACAACGAGTTAATCCTCTTGACAGCCGTTGCTGTTGCGTTTCGTCGCTTGGTACGACGCCTTCTATCGCTTAGAAAGATCGATGCACTATAAGACCACGACTAGTACCGCGACAGGTGCGGCGAGGAGCCAGAGGTTGATTTCTTGGAATGATGTGTGGCAGCTGTTGGACGTCGGCGGTGGGGTGCAGTCCAGCTGCCTCCGGCCGGGCTCGTGGCTGCGCGTTTCACCGTCACAGTGCAAGGCTATGTCGAGCCGCAGGTAGCCGCTGTAGCTGAGCACCAGAGCAGTCGTGCCCGCGGTTTGGGCCGCGGTGCTGCTTGTGCCAGCCTTGGATCAGTCGAAGCCTCGCTACTTTGCCGTCGCACCATGAAGCCATCGTCGTCCGAGAAAAAGACCTTGTGCAGATATTCCAAAACATTAGAGAGATTCGAGCGTGTCATCAGGTAGGCGACGTTGCCATCTTGCTGTAGATGCCCTCCATGGTCGCCGGCGATGACCATTAGCTCTTGTGCCTAGCAAGTCGATGTGTGTTGCGTGGATGCCACCTGGTCTGTCATGTCAATGCTTGGTCATCCTCTACGCTGATGTGGTCGCTCGGTGGGCAGCTTCGTTAGACGCAGAGTCAATAGGGCGGTCCCACTTGTCAGCCATAGTTTTGACCATGAGCCTGGTCCATTGTGAGCCAACTAAGGACCATGGGCCCGGTCCATGGACAGGAGGCCATGTGTCGACCAGGGATTGGCGACATCATAAAGGGATTTTTAGTACAAAAAAATTCAAGAAATTATGATTTTCAATTTTTTGATTTTTATGATTTGTTAATATTTCAAGAGCCCGTTCTTTCTAATACGATCTCCGATTTAGGCAATTCAAATTTCTAAAAATTTGTAAAATTAATATCTATTAAATGGTAAATTTTATTTGATTTTTAGAGTTTATTTGTGACGAATACCCAGGAGATAGGTATCCCCAGCGGCCCGGGAGAAGCGTACGGGCCGCCGCCGGGCCTGGGCCTCAAACGAGAAGCCCAGCATAGAGACTCACGACCTCCGACCGAGCCGACCCCAGAGAGTGGTCCGACCAGGCGATATAGGACCGGCGCCCCGCAACCTACAGCGACGAGGACCCAGGGTTGACCCAACCAATGGGTCCGACCGATCGGCACTCCGAACGAGCTTTGTTCGTCTCCACCACGGCGAGATGTCGGATCATCTGAACCGCCCCTTGGGTCGATCTGACGACCGACTGACGAATCGTCTAATCGAAGCGAAGCGTGATCTGCGCATCTTCCCGAGACACCCCCGGCGGTCGACACCTCGACGTCACCCGACGCAAAGACAGAGCGGTCGCGCTGTTTCGGAGGAGCGACCGAGCCGTCCCTCTACGTCTTCACTAACCCAACACGGACGTACAACCACCCGTCGGAAGGCCGCCTAGCGATCGACACCGAGGCAAAAGACCGGACTCAAAGGCGTGGGGAGCCCCATCCATTTTTTTTCCTTTTACGCACTCCGTAACCTCCGCGCCACCGCCCTCCCCTGTGCTATATAAGGAGGTGGGCTTCTGAGCGGGGGGCGAGCTAAGCGACCAAACACAAAGACCCCGAGTACCCTCGTAGTCGCTCCGAGTAACCCTCAGACACGAGGCGCCCGAGCCCGAGCTCACTCGCTTGTAACACGACGGATACACCGAATGAATAACATCCGATCACCCCGGAATCGAGTAGGGGCGTTCGCCCAACCAAGATAACTCGTGGACCCCCTGTCTTTTGGTCTAACCATTCAAGGAGCGGGAGCGCGTAGCCCCTCTAAACCTACACATTTACTTGCCGGTTCTCGAAACAAGCGGTTGGCGCGCCAGGTAGGGGCCCGCGCGCCATCAGCATCTCCGGATTCCCATTTGTCTCCTTGATGGCTCCCACCACCGACGGCGACGCGCTCGCGCCCGGGAGCCGAATCCGTTTCGGTTCTTTCGACTTCGCCGTCACCACGGCGGGAGAGCTCAAGCTCGCTCCCGCCGCTCCTCTGCCAGCCCCACGGACGCTGGACCTCATCGCCCGCCCTCAACCACCTTCGACTTGAGGACCTGCGTCGCCTTGGGCGCCGGCGCACAAGCGCACCGCCGCCGCTTCGCGGCGCGCATGTCCGTCGCGGCGACGCTACCACCTTTCCCGCGATCGCGTTTCGTGGCGATGGCCGGCTACGCGCCGACCTCCCTCCACGAAATACTGGAGAGTTCTTTCGACACCGACTCTAGCTCCGACACGGAGCGACCATCGACGGGACCGTACTCCCACGAATGCAACGTGGTCGGCGTAGTTAACCAGTCGGCCGCTACTTCCCCGAGCCAGGAAGCCCGCCACCGGCCCGGCGCCGGAGGTTGGCGGCCAAACATGGCGGCATGGGTCTCCTCAGATCCACCACGACGAGCTTCTCCAGCAGCGGGAACTGGAGTTGCGCGCGGCGAGACTTGGCAAGGCGAGGGTCGACCGTCGAGGCCAAGTTACCACGCCGCCACCGGCTCCGGCGGCAGCGTCTTGCGCGCGCCAGTCTGTGAGAATCGGCGAAGAACCGGTCGTCGCCCGTGTTTTCCTTCCTAGCCAAAACTTCGCCATGGCCAAGCGATGTTGCTCATGGCGTCCCCGAGCCGAAGCGAGCTCGAGGCGTGGCCACCTACCAAGACCTCCGGAGCGATAGAGCACGCCGCCGTACCATATGTACCGGCCCGGCGCTAGTCACTCGAGGTCCCCTTGGGCCGCCAAAGCGAGCTCGCCACGAGCCGGAAAGCCTTCGCCGTTGAACGGCCCAGTGCCTCCCACACCGGTGCGGCAATGCGTCTCGAAACGCCACGACTATCGCGACACCCTCGACCTTCCAGAAGAGGTCGGCCGGCATGGGGGCCGTTCGCGGTCGCCAGACGGCGGTCGGCGTCGATCATGATCCGAGCCCGAAGGCCCGGACCTCGGGCATTCTCCGGAAACCGTCGCTGATTTCCCCCGATTCCGGCACTATCAACATAGCCAAATACACGGGGGCCACGAACCCCGGTGTTTGGCTCGAAGACTATCGGCTCGTCTGTCGAGCCGACGGAGCTACTAATGATCTTTTTATCATTCAGTACCTCCCCATTTACCTGGCGGACTCAGCCCGAGCCTGGCTCGAGTACCTGCCCGCCGGGACTATTAGGAACTGGGCCGATTTGAAGAACGCCGTCGAATTTCTGTGGCACTTATGCCACAGGAACTCTGGACCTCAAAAGTCGCAGCAAGAAGCCGAGAAACGCCGATTACATCCGGCGCTTCTCCCAACAATGTAATGAACTCCCCGACATCAACGACGCCGACGTTGTGGGGGCGTTCATCTATGGCACAACGTGCAGAGCCTTGGTCCACAAGCTGGGTTGCGTCAAACCCAGGACCACCAAGGAGCTGCTCGACGTTGCCACCAACCACGCCTCCGGCGAGGAGGCCGTGGGGGCCATTTTCGACAAAGGGAAGGCCAAACGAGAATCCGGCTCCGAGCCCGCCGCCCCTTCCGATCGCTCCGACAAACGGAGGCGAAAGGGAAAGTAGGTCCGTGACGACCAAACGGTCGCCGCCGCCGACCGCCCTGACAAGCAGCAGGCGCGGCGGGCGCCCGACCACTTCGAAAAATTGATGGAGAGCCCGTGTCCGCATCACGAGTACCCCGTCAAGCACAAATATCGGGACTGTGAAGTCCTGAGGCGTTTTCTCTCCGGAAACCCCCCACAGTCACGGGGCAAAGGAAAGAAGCGCGACCCGATGCCGGAGGTCGGGGAAGAAATGGCAGATGGAGGGTTCCCGAAACCCGACGGATGCCTCATGATCTTCGGTGGCCCGGAGAGCTACGCCGACAAGCGGCGGCAAAAGCTCGCCTACCGCGAGGTACATACGGTGACCCCGGCGGTCCCGAAGTACCTTCGGTGGTCGGAGTCCCCGATCACCTTTGATCGGGCAGACCACCCCGACCACATCCCGCACCCGGAAGATACCGCTTCGTCGTCGATCCCATCGTGGGGTCGAGCGCCTCGAAGGTGCTCATGGACGGCGGCAAGCAACTCAACATCATGTATGCCGAGACGCCGACGCCTGGAGTGCCGCGCTCGACCCTGACGACCGAGCAAGGCACCTTTCCACTTGTCATCCTGCCGCCAGGCCTACCCCTCAGGCGGTCGACCGCCGCGTCACCTTCAGGGGCGAGAACTTCCCCATCAAACCCTCACTTTCGAGGTTGTGGGATTCGCGGGATCCTATCACGCCATCTTGGGAAGGCCATGTTACGCTAAGCTTATGGCGATCCCCAACTACATCTACTCCGTCAAGCTTCCAGGGCCACGGGGCATCATTACCGTGGCCTCGTCCTTCCAGCTTGCCTTCAACTGCGAGCGAAGCAGTTGCGAGTTGGCTTCGGCGGTCATCGCGTCCGCCGAGCTCGACGACTACCGAAGGAAGGCCTCCGGGTCCGTCCCTGGCCCCAGTAAGTCGGGGCCCGGATTCTTCGAGTCCGCGGAGGACACGAAGAGGTCATTGTCGACCGAAGACCCGACCAAGACCGTACGGGTAGGGTCCGCCCTCCCCGCCAAATAGGAAAGCGCGCTCGTCGACTTCCTCCGGGCGAACCGGGACGTCTTCGCCTGGAAGACCTCCGACATGCCGGGCATCCCAAGGGAGGTCGCCGAGCACATCCTCAATATCCGACCCGTGCGAGGCCGGTCATGCCCTAAGCTTGACGAAGAAAAGCGCAGGCTCATAGACGAAGAAGTAGCCAAACTTTTGGAGGCAGGGTTCATAAAGGAGGTACGCCACCCCGAGTGGCTTGCCAACCCTGTCCTTGTAAAAAAGAAGTTCGGGCAATGGAGGATGTGTGTTGATTACACGGGCCTGAACAAGGCGTGTCCCAAGGACCATTTTCCTCTGCCCCGGATCGACCAGGTCGTTGATTCCACCGCCGGGTGTGAATTGCTCTCCTTCCTGGACGCCTACTCCGGTTATCACCAGATCCTGATGAAGGAGTCCGACCAGCTCGCGACTTCTTTTATCACTCCCTTCGGCTCGTTTTGTTATGTGACGATGCCCTTTGGTCGAAGAACGCAGTGCTACATATCAACGGTGCATGTACACTGCTTCGATGACCAGATCGGCCGTAACATCGAGGTCTACGTGGACGACATCGTCGTCAAGACCGGGAAGGCCGGCGACCTCGTCGCCGACCTCGAAGAAACTTTTACGAACCTCCGACGCTTTCGCATAAAGCTTAACCCCGAAAAATGCGTCTTCGGGGTCCCCAAGGGGAAGCTTCTCGGCTTCATGATAATCGAACGCGGCATCGAAGCCAACTCGGTGAAGATCTCAGCAATCATGAGGATGGGCCCGATCGCCGACCTAAAGGGCGTCCAAAAGCTGACGGGTTGCCTCACAGCCTTGAGCCGTTTCGTGTCTCGCCTCGGCGAGCGTGGAATGCCGCTCTATAAACTGCTTAGAAGATCCGACCGCTTCAGTTGGACCCCGGAAGCTCAGGAGGCCCTTGACCAACTAAAGGCCTTCTTGACGTCACCCCCGGTCCTGGCTGCGCCAGCGCCATGTGAGCCTCTACTCCTCTACATTGCCGCCACGACCCAAGTCGTGAGTGCGGCACTCGTCGTCAAGCGGACGGAAGAGGGCCACGCCCTCAAAGTGCAGCGACCGGTCTACTTCGTCAATGAAGTACTCTCAGAGTCCAAAGCCCGTTACCCGCAGGTGCAGAAACTACTCTACGCGGTGCTAATCGCAAAGAGAAAACTGATCCACTACTTCGGCCAACACCCCGCTCGTCAGAAACCTCTTCGCCGCTGGGCGAGATCCTCCACAACCGCGACGCTTCGGGGAGGATAGCCAAGTGGGCACTCGAGCTCAACGGCCACGACATTTCGTTCGTCCCCAAGACGGCGATCAAGTCCCAAGCCCTTGCTGACTTCGTGGCAGAGTGGACCGAAGCCCAGGCCCCTCCGGTGCTTGAAGATCCCGAGTACTGGACGATGTACTTCGACGGATCCTACACCAAGAATGGGGCCGGCGCTGGGGTTGTTCTCGCTTCCGCCAAGAAACAAAGTCCAATATGTCCGTCCGATCGCTTCTTCGACGCTATTTAACAACGCTGCCGAGTACGAAGCCCTCGTCAACGGTCTCCGGATCGCCGCCGACCTAGGCGTGCGATGGCTCCACGTATACGGTGACTCCAAGCTGGTGGTCGACCAGGTCATGAAGGCCTCGGAACCCCGAGATCCGCGCATGGCAGCATACTGCCGTGAAGTGCGAAAACTGGAAGAGAAGTTCAAAGGGTTCGAGCTCCACCACAGCTACCGGCGCAACAACGGCGAGGCCGACTACCTCGCCAACCTCGCTTCTGGCAAGGGCCCCGTCCTGACCGGGATCTTCGCCCACGACCTCCACCAACCGTCCATCCGACTGGACCCACCGGCCGGGCCACCCAGCCCGGCCGAGCCGACCACCAATCAACCGAATGCGCCGCTATCCGACTCGAGTCGGGACGTGCTTGTGGCCGAACCAGATTGGAGGAAGCCCTCGCCGATCGCTTGATCTAATAGGACCCTCCTCCGAGACGACCGAGGTCGGCGCCTCGCGGCAGCGAAGTCTTTGTCCCGGTCAACGAAGACCTTTACAAGAAGAGTCCTCGGGGTCCTCCGAAGCGCATTCGACCGACCAGGCAAAGAGCCGCCGCCGACATCCACGGCGGGGTGGTGGTCACCACGCTGCACCGCTGTCCTCGTGGGAAAGGCCTTCCGTCGGGGTTTCTATTAATAACCGCCATTGCCGACGCCGAGCAAATTGTTCGTTACTGCGGAGGGTGCCGATTCTTTGCTCGACAAACGCACTCGCCAATTTCCCAAGCCCTTGAGACAATCCCCATCACATGGCCGTTCGCGATGCAGGGACTCGACTGCTCGGACCTTTCAAAAAAGGCTCCGGGCGCCACGCACTTCTTCGTCGCGTGGACAAGTTCACCAAGTGGATAGAGGCGGTTTGCCACTATTACGTCCGGCCGGGCGCCAACTTCTTCCGTGACATCATCTACGGTTTGGGGTCCCGAACTCCATCATCACCGACTAATGGTACGCAGTTCACGGGAAGGAGTTTCTCGAGTTCTCGCGACGACTTCAACATCCGCCGATCGGCGCTCTCGCCCACCCGCAGACCAACGGCGGCGCCGAGAGGCGAACGGCATGATCCTCTGAGGCCTCAAGCGCGAATCTTCAACCGACCGAGAAGTCAACAGGCGATGGGCGGCCGAGCCGCCTCCGTCTTGGAGCTCGCGAACCACTCCGACCCGGCCGACCGTTCACGCCGTTTTCCCGGTGTTGGCGCCGAGGTCGTTTTGCCAACCGACTGAGTACGGCGCTCAAGGTTGCTGAGACCTTCGACCAAGCTCGGGGACTCGACTCCTGACAAAGAAGACGTCGACCCACTTCGATGAGGCACGCGACGTCGCCGTCCTCCGATCAGCCAGGTATCAGCAGACGCTGCGACGATATCAGAGTCGCCAAGTCCGCGGCCGAGCCTTCAACGTTGGCGATTTGGTCCTGCGCCAAGTCCAGTCCAACGTTGGCAGGCACAAGCTATCACCCCCATGGGAAGGCCCCTTCACCGTTGTGGAGGTAATTGGCCCGGCACCTATCGACTAAGAGACGCCGATGGCAACATTGTTTCAAACGCCTGGAACATCGAAAAAGCTTAGGCGTTTCTTTCCTGAAACTAATTTTCTTGGCGAACCCGCCCGCGTGGCCTTGAACACTTTCGGGAGCTTCTATCCCGTAACCTCGTTATGGTGCCCAAGTCGACCCAAGGTCCTCCCAAAAAGGACCCGCCATGGGACCACTCTGATCGTCTTGTGAAAACTCCTAGTAGTTTTTCTTGACTCGACTACTAAAGTAGTGGTCATATGCGTAATAACCTCGCTCGCGACCCACAGACGGTTGGCAAAGGAGTTCATGCGGCTACTAATGACCAAAGATCGGCACGAAATGAGCGATAAGATTCGAGTCGAAAAAAGCACAAAGTGTCCATTACAAGAAAGGGAACGTAAAAAAGATACAACTTGTGCAAGTCTGAAGCGAAAAAGCGCAAAAATCGCAAAAGCAAAGAAAGTGGGACAACGAAGATGGAAGGGGCGCCGATGCCAAGATGCCTCGCGCGCACGACGAGTTTAGGGCGAGCGGTGCCCCTAAGGGTCGGGGCCAAGGCGTCGTCCCGTCGCCTTCCCCGAGACCTCGCTCGCATCGGTCTCGTCGTCAAGAGACCTCGGATCTGTTGCTCGCCACCGCACCGCCGCCTCCGCTTTCGGCAGCGCTTGGCTCGCGTCGCCTCGGATGTGGGAGACGGTGGCAGCTAAGGAGCAAAGACCGCCGGGCGCAAAGACGCCCGGCCGCGTACTCGGCGCCAGCGGCAACCTCCGCCCTTCTCGGTGGAAGCGCTCCCGAGGGCCTGAGCCGAGCCTCCAACGCCTCGGCCGTCCGAGTAAGCCCGAAAGCGTACTGCGCCATGGTGGGCTGAACCGGTTCGTTCAGCTCCACCCGCAGCGGCCTCAGGCTCCTCCCCATGCTCTCGTGGCGGAGCATGGAGAGGAGAACCGCGCGCGTGGAGTCGAAATCCTCAAGACGGGCTATCTCGCCTCGGCGGCAGACGCGCGCCGCATTGTTGCCGCCTCGTCTTCCGCGGCTGCACTTGCCCGCCAGCCGTCCTGCGTCTCGAGGGCGGCGGAGGCCCCCACTGGGACACCAGTCGACATGCGACCGCGACCAAAGGCGTCCACCATGCTCGCCGCCTCGATCCTGAAAGCGAGCCACTCCCATTGCTGAGGGTCTTGAGCCGCCCGCGATGCTTGTCGGCGCCCGCGCTAGGCCGACGGACTGCAAGAGGCAAGTATCAAAGATGAACCTCAAATTAGCAACCCCAACGCCCACTAAAACCACTAGAAGGACATATACCCGGCGGGGCTCCAGATAAAGAACCTTGGCGAGGCGGCTCGACGCCACCCTGCGCCGACCGAGAACCCTCCGTCCGAAGCTTTCTTGGAAGGAGAACCACAGGGTCCACTTCAGATCCGCTTCGACCTCTGTCATCACCGCCACCGCTCGCCATAGTCCTCGAGGAGGTGCTTCCAAGATGAAGGAGGCGAAGGCACGCAAACGTCTGAACCAGATGGGAGTTCCGCTACCACACCAGTGTTATAGGGGTGGTTTCACTGCAACGAAACCGCCATCAGGCGCTCCGCGAAACTCCTCTCGACCACGCCATCCGTCTGATGCGCCGACGCGACGGCATTAAAATCCTCCACATTAAATGCGCCGCGACAGTATGCGGAGAGGACGCCGTCTTTGAAGCGGCGCGACCTCGATCTTCGCCTTGAGCCGCTTATCGGGCGACCTCGAAGTCGCCAGCGCCAACGAGCCGCTCGACTACCACCCAAAAGAGATAAGTCTCGAATCTTGGTCTCCTTCGACTATCTCGAAGGACACCTGTCTGCGCACCACCACGACCGTCGCCGCAAATTCTTTCGAGGGCACAGAAGCAACGTTATTCACACTCATACGGGCCGGTGGACCGACCGACCACTCGGCTCCCCGGGCAGGTAATTCGTCCGACCCAAACGCTACGACCTACGCCCCAGCGGCTACGGTTTCGAAGTAGCGCTTTGTGGTAGGGGCTACCCGCACGGCGCGAGCCACAAGTCAGTCGGAGCCGTTCCTCCGCCGCATGAAACGTGAATTTTGTTCTCTAACGTCGTTCATACTCATACGGGCGGGTGGGCCGACCGACCACTCGGCTCCCCGTGCAGGTAACTCGTCCGACCCAACGCTTCGACCTCGCACCAAATGCCACGGTTTAATAGCGCTTTGTGGTAGGGGCTACCCGCACGGTGCGAGCCATAAGTCAGTCAGAGCCACTCATCCCCCGCATGAAGCGCGAATAAACGCCTTTTTGGCCTCAGGGTTCGTTAGCACTTCCTTCGCGTCTCCCTCGGGAAATCGAACACGCCTACGCCCGAAAAACCCCGGCGGTTTCCAGGGCTATGGTTTCCGAACGCGAAGGAACCGCTCAAACTCGCGAACGAACACAAAGGCGAACCCCGATTCATTACATGTTAAAGTTTTTTACATTTTTAAAAGGTAATGTCTAACATTATTCATAATCCCCGTGGAGAACGCTCTGCGGCGATATCCGATCAGCGATCACTCGGGCATGGGGCTCGGCCTGAAGCGCGAAGCGATGGACCTCCTCGTCGGTCCGGTTCACAATCCTCCATCGACATTGTCGAGTTAATACCGTTAGAAGGACATGGTGTTAACGGTATGAAGTGGCCCCTGTGGCGGCACTCATCTTCACCGACTTCTCGGCGTGCTCGGCACGAGCCAACTTCGATGTGGCGAGCTTGTGCCCGCGTGACGCCGGCGAGCGGTTCGCGAACAACGGCCGACCTTCCCGAGGTCGCCAACTTCGTCGACGATTCGTCGATGCCGCTTTCCATCTCTTTCCACGCCGATCGAGCCACCGCCTCGCTGCGGCCGCGCACGCTCTTCCACCGCCAATCGCGCGCCTCTGCGACCGCGCCAAGGTTCTTCGCACTCGAAGATCGGGCAAAAGTCGAAGAACACGCTTCGACGCCCGCCTTCCAAATCAGCCCGAATAACAACGTCTTACCGGCCGTCGATTCGGTCATGGCGATGAGCTTGGCCCGAGTCTCCTCCTCGAGTTTTTTCGCCGCCGCTGCTTCCGCCTGAGCGACAACCCTGGCGTTGTTGGCTTCCGCCAGGAGGGACTCCAGTTCGGTTACCCTCGCCTCGAGGATCGCCTAGCGCGCTCCTCCTGCAAGACATCGGCCATCTCATTCATCGTCCGGCGGGCCTCCTCTGCCGCGGACCGCTCACGCGCCACAGCTTCCTGCGCCTCACGCAGCTCGGAGCCCAGTTGGTTGCGGTCCTCCTCCGCGGCCGTCCTCCGGCCGTGCAGGCGGCGGAGGAACCCGGACTTACCCTCCGAACGCTCTCGCAGACGCTGCAACAAGCCGGCACATCAATACAAGGTCCAGCAGGATTTGAAAAGCCGAAAAATTTCGAGCACAACTTACCACACCGGCCGGGTCGACCCACGGATGTGGCCAAAGCACCTTGGGAGGACTCGAGGAGCTGGCCCAAGCTCGCCCGAATCTCCTCCATCTCAGTCTTCACTCGCAGGGAGCCCTCCTGCAGGGATTCCCACTCCCCAAGCTCCGCGCCGTCATCCAGTGTGAATGATGCCTCGTCAGGCGGGTCATTGCCCGGCCACACCAAGATGGGCGGTGGCGACTGGAGGGGTTCCCTTGTGGTCGTCCCAGCAGCCCGCACCGACGGCGGGGCCTCTGGCGCCACCGGCGGCGAATCAACGACCACCACCACCGCCTGCGAGTCCTCCCCGGGCTGTTCCCTCGGCAACGGTAGCGACAAAGCTTCCAGCGCCAGGACCGGCGGCATGTCAGCAACCGGCGGCGCGAGGCCTGCTCCGCCATCGTTGGCCCCGATCTGACGACAAGCCAGCGACGGCCGCCGGTCTTCGTGGCGTCTGGCTCCGCGGTCGACTCGACACGACCACGAGACGGCTAGCTGTTGCGTAAGGCTTGCCGCTGCGAACACGACCACCACCGTCTCCGCCATCTGCTCCGACCCGGATAGCCCATCCCCAACCTCCGTCGGCGGGAGTGGCAGCGACGGTCCCAACGGCAATTCTGCCACCTCCGTCAGGCTTTCCCCCGCAAAATCCCTAAGAGCACGGGCCGGTCAGAAGCAGCTCAAGCAAAGCCGGCGCGAATGACAAAGGGAACAAAACCAACCGCGTCGAGCGGGCGCTGAACAGCCGCGCTCTCTTCGCCGGCCTCTCTGGCGAGGACGGGCCGTCTCTCCCTCCATCCAGGGGCGCCGCCGCCAGGGGTGACCCTGCCTGGGGCACCCCAACGACGACTTCCGTATCAACGCCCTCCGGATCGTCGCCCGACGACAACCAAAATCGTGCGCCAGTGCGGGTCACGGATCTCTGCCGTCATTGGAGGACGACTTCGCCAAGCGAGGAGAAGGCGGTCGTTGACACGCCCTGCCCTGCCATGGCCGGCAGTGCTTCCTCTTCTCCTTCCTCCTGCTCTCCCTGCGCTCTTTTCGAGCGGATTCCTCCAGCTCGGCTTTTTGGCGGGCCGCCGCCTTCATCTCCTTCTCCCGTGACCATGCCCGGGAGGATGCCCCAAGCAGGCCCTGAAAGGGGGGTGGGAACTCTGTTTAGGTCAAAACGCAAGGAATTAAGACGAAGGACGCAGGGAAGCGGGAGAGCCACCCGATTACCAGAGTTGGGGGTTTTTCCGCCCAAAAGGCCTCGGGGCGCCGCCGACCGCCACCGTGGCCTTCACGACCGGGGCGGCCGTCACGAGCCTCAACCTCCGACGAGGGAGGTCCGAATCTTGCATCCTCATGGGGTCGATGCTCCCGTACTCGAACATCGGGTGAGGCCTGTCCATGAGGGGTTGAACGCGTCTCGCCATGAACGTGACGGACGACAGCGTCGCCCGTCAGGCCCCGCCTCTTCAGACCCGCAAGCTGCTCGAGGATCACCTCCATTTTCCTCTTCTCCTTCGCGTCCGCCGGCCGGTTCCATTCAGGCATCGCCTCCGGTCCTCTCCCAGTGAAGGCCGGGCGCTGTCCCCTGACGTTTCGAATGTAGAACCATTCGGAGTGCCATCCTCGGTTCGACGAAGGCAGTTTCATATCGATGTACTCGGCGCCTTGTTGACCGAAAATTTGGATAAGCGGCGCCGCCGTCGGCGCCAATCTGCAAGACCCGCCGACTTTCCTTCAATGGCGCATATGGAAGAAGTACCTCGGAGGGCCCAATGGGGCTCGACCCCAAGGAAGGCCTCGCACAGCGTGATGAAGATCGCAATGTGCAGCACGCCGTGGGGATTCAGGTGGTGCGCCTCCACCTTGTAAAAATGAAGAAGTCCGCGGACAAACGAGTGGAGGGGGAGGCCGAATCCGCGCTCGAAGAAGGACGCGGACACGACGATCTCATTGTCGCCAGGGCTCGGAGCGCGCTCTGTCGGCACCCTCCACCGAGATCGTCAGCGGGGAAGGAATCGCTTCTTCGCCCGGGCCGAGTCTGCGGCGTCAAGCACGAACACTCCGGCCACGACATCTCCGGCGGGGACCGATGAGCGGAGAAGGGCCGAGGCGAGATTTCTCCCTAGGTTTTTGGCTTCCCTCGCAGCCGCGTCGACTTTCTCTTTCTTCGCGGCGGAGAACGGACAACGCGGAGGAATCCGACCGGTGGCTCTCCCCTTTACAAAGGGCCTTAACGCCCGTCGGCCGGACGGCGTCGGCCGAACGAACAGATATCGCGAAGAGGAGCGCGTCGTTTCCCTCCCCGGCCGTTCGCGACGGTCCAGCGATCTGACGCCTCGATCCTTGGTCGCCTTTTTAATTCTGACAGAGGCGGCAAAGCGAGCGAAAGGGCCACGATCCAGGCGAGTGGCGCCGCTCCTCGGGCCTCGTTCCGAATCGAAGGGCGCTGGCAACAGCAGAAAAACACGCCAAGGCCATTACGGTCCGGAAGCGCGAGAGGGCTCACCAACTTATGTCCGGGCTCGGCCGAAAGTCTTTGTGGGCTCGGCGCCCGAGCACCAAGAGGGTGCACGATCACCGAAACAAAATCGGCGAGGGCGAGGATAAGGTGAGCTCGGTGGGGCTCAATTGGGCGGCGGGACGCCCAATCACCTTTAATCGTGTTGAGACCATACTTCACACTCTCCGCGAACCCGTCGGCGGGTGGCGGCAAGCGCTTCTGGGTCGGCGGACGACCTAGAGTCCGACACGATCGAGTAAAAAAGGTTCTCGCCGGTCGCCCAGAAGTCGGACGCCCGCGACAGGATAACGTCCCGCTCGAAGCAGTTCTCCTTCGGAGGCCGCGAGGCCCACTCGGACAAACCAGCTATCGGCTCCATGCGAGCACGGCGTTCAAGCCAACGCATGGCAAGCGCGTTAGCTCACCCCTCCAGTCCCACACTGCGGATGGGGCGTATTGTGAAGCGCCGCCACCCCGCTTCGTGGCGTGGGCGGCGCCTTTATCCATTTTCGCAACGCCGACCTTACAGTACATTGGGGCCACGACGCAGAATGGCGCCTCGCCGCGAAAACCCCGACCGGCTCTCCGTCCGCTCGGGGCTCGGGTCCATCCACCGGATCTTTCGCCTTACCGGCGTTAGCGGCAAACCGGCACCGAGGAGGCGCCTCGTTCAGCAAATGCACTTGTTGCAGATCGAGCGACCTCGACCGAAGCACGAGGTCCCCGGCAAAGCGCCTCGCGGGCGAGCCCCGCAAGCTCTCCGTCCGTTCGGGGCTCGGGGCTCCATCCACCGGATCTTCGCCATACAGACCGGCGAATCGACGAATCCGTGGCCGGACGCCGAAATTGCGAAGCGATCGATCGGTCCTAAAACACGGAGGTCCCGCCGTACCAGAAACAACATGTCGACCGGCGCCCGTCGAGCAGGCAAACCTCGACCGCTCTCCGATCCGTTCGGGGCTCGAAACTATTGATTAATACCGGAGATAGGTATCCCCGGCCAGAGAAGCGTCACGGAACGCCCGCCGCTCTGGGCCTCAAACGAAAGCCCAAAGCAAGAGACTCACGACCGACCGAGCCGACCCAGAGCGGTCCGACCAGCGATATAGGACGGCGCCCACAACCTCTGACGAGGACCCGTGGTTGACCCAACCAATGGGTCCGACCGTCAGCGACTCTGAGCGAGCTCGGTTCGTCTCCACCACGGCGGATGTCGGATCATCGAGGCAAGCCCCTCTTGGTCGATCGGTAGTGACCGACCGACGATCGTCTGTCGGCGAAGCGGGATCTGCGCATCTTCCCGAGACACCCCGGTGACACCCTCGGCGTCGGCCCAGCAACCAGAGAGCGAGTCGCCGTTTCCCGGAGGAGCGGACCGAGCCGTCCCTCTACGTCTTCACCAACCCAACACGGGACGTACAACCACCGTCGAAGGCGATCTAGCGATCGACACCGAGGCAAAGACCGGACTCAAAGGCGTGGGGAGCCCCATCCATTTTTCCTTTTCGCACTCCGTGTAACCTCCGCGCCACCGTCCTCCTAGGCTATATAAGGGAGGTGTGGCCCTTCTGAGCGGGGGGCGAGCTAAGCGACCAAACCAAGACACCGAGTCACCCTCGTAGTCGTTCCGAGTAACCCCTGTACACGAGGCGCCCCGAGCCCGAGCTCAGCCCTCGCTTGTAACACGACGGATACTCCGGGAATGAATAACATCCGATCACCCCGTGAACTGGAGTAGGGACGTTCTGCCCGAACCAGTATAACTCGTGGACCCCCTGTCTTTTGGTCTAACCATTCAAGGAGCGGGAGCGCGTATCCCCTCTAAACCTACAAATTTACTCGCCGGTTCTCGAAACACCGACAATTTGTTATCTATTTTTGTGTTTATTTGATATTCTCTCTCGATATGTGTAGACATCGAAGTGTTTGGTTCGCACGAGAGTAAATATTTGATGCAAAATCAAGGTCCAAAGCAAGATCAAGACCTATTTCGAGGAAAGTTGTACTTTGATCATGTTGAACACAATTTTACAAATTGCTATAATGATTTAAATTATTGTATGTTATTTTATATGTGCAATTAGTTTGGTATCTAGTTATTCAACCTAATTGGAATATACATACTTTGTCATTTGTATGCTATAATTATTGGTCACTCTAGAATGATTTATTATTAGTTAGTTGCTAATAGATACTGATATGAGATGGTTAGATCGTGAATAATCTGTTTAGTCATGCCACGTGTGATTCATGTTTTTTGGAATATCAAATCAATCTTGACTAATGAAATATGAAAAATGTTTATGAAATTAGTGTGTCAGGTGTTGTCACACATTGATATTGAGTTATTGTGACATATATCATGAAACGATGCTGACTTATTGATGGCACGTGATGCATGATAATGAATCGGAGTGGTAAATAATTTAGATTGAAGTAAGTGACAAAGAGCCGTGTGCCAAAGGTGGGCCAGTATGGCGTTGGGTTGTGGAAGTCTTCGATCAACCTTAGGACTTAACTTTGCAAGCCTTTGACCTGAGTTTTACATGCAACTACATATCTGGAATTGGACGGATCTAACTGATTAATCTACAATGTCTTAGTTTTGGTACTACCAATGGTGGTTGAGTCCCGACTATATGGGTAAACTCACATGTCGCAAGAGGGGGGCCCTGATTGTAGTAACCAGTCCCTTCAGTGTTGAAACCTAGCGGGTAGTACATGGTTAAGCCAGAGCATTGTAAAGGTTCTGTCATGATTTCTCTGCCGATACATCGAAAGAAGTGTATTCGAAGGCAAAAGGAGATGATCATATCGTGTAAGTAAAGTACATAACCTCTGCAAAGTGTAAAACCTATTTGGATAGCTCTACTCGCGGTATTAAGTAATGCTCGGCAATTACAGTCAAGGAATAGATTTTACAAAATAAAACTTGAATGGGAAAGCATAGTGTTATGGAACGTTTGGAATATGATTAAGGTTGTGAGTCAATTTACTTTTGAGAAATACTTGAAAGTTATTATTATCTGTTATTTGTTTTGCTGACTTTTCAATATATTTATTGTATTTATTTGTAAATGTTGCTTTATTGCAAAATAGCCATATCAGCTATTCCATTGAAATAAATCTTACATATAGTTATATTAGAATTGTATTCTATACGTAACTTATTGAGTGTTATATATGCACACTCTCACCAACTAACAAAATTAGCACGGAGTGAAATGCCTCAGTTTTACATTGTTGGTTCCCGTCGTCCGGGAGTGAAACAAAAAAATTTAAGCGCATGACTGCACCAAACGATGCCTGTGCACTACTAGATCTGTAGGCTGCAGCTTGATTCCTTGACACTAGCAGTGAGAATCTGGACTTGACATGTGAGGAGAAAAACATACGCCATTAATGAAACGATAACGTTGCTAATCTCACTGACCATCCATTTTACTCTCTCCGTCCAAATTTATAAATCGTATTTTTTTAACATTTATACCATAGAAATAACGAACATGACTAAATTATCCCTAATTATAATATATAAGTACTATATTCATGTATACATATAGAGTAAAGTTGAATATTTGTTAGTAATATAGAGTAAGCATCATGCTAATTTTGTATTAAATATGAAATACAGCTTATATTTAAATTTAAAACGGACAATTCAAAAAATAAGGCCTTATTTGCGTAGAGAGTACTACCTTCCAAGAATTAAGGTCAATACAATCCCTTTACAACTACAAATTTACCAGCCATGCGTAGACTGTCGGATAAAAAAGCACCGAAAGGGAATACTGTTCAAAAAAATGTGCCAATTTTTTGCACTAAAGTAAAAAAGCCCGGAAGGGAATACTGTTCAAAAAAATATACCAAATTTTGCACTACGGTGGTACTGTAGCATTCTGTACATAAGCACTATTACACAACCGTCTATCCTGTTGTCACGGTCATGGACCCACCTTGGGCTGGATATGGGCTTTGGACGTGGGGCCCATTTGGCTGAGCGGAAGGAGCATTACAAAAGCAGAGCAGCGGCTACGGGAGAGGGGACCGAACACGAAAAACCAGACAGCTATTTTCCTTCCTCTCCTCGGGTGTTCTTCTGCTTCTCTCGTGTTCTTCTTCTTCTTCCTCTCCAAGTCTACTTTTCCTCTTCTTCCTGTATTCTCTCATTCACTGTTCTTCCCAAATAGTAAACAAACCCTTGTAATTGGTTTCTGTGAAAGCAAGACCATAACATTTGGTATCAGAGCCAGTTCGAAGAGAAGATGTCGACATCCATGGCATCTATGGAGAACCAGTTCGAGGGAATTAACACCCTCTTGATGCAGATCCTTGATGAAGTGCATGGGGTGAAGACGGAAGTGGGGAAAATGCGTTCGGCAGTAGAGGCGGTGCGGGGACGTGCGGAGGTCTTGGAAGCGCGCCAGGTTGTCGATCAACGCACAACACTCCTAGGTAATCCTCCAATGACACCAGTGGTTCCTACAAGAGGCATGAGCATGGGGACTTCATCAAGCGAGGAGGCGGCCGAGCGGCTGGGTCTGCAAGACCAAGTCGTGGGGGGTGGTGATGCGCTTGGCGTAGGAGAAGACCTCGTCGTCGTCCTCGCGAATGCGGCGGAGGGCCTCGCCAAGGTTGCGGCGGCCGCACACGAAGGGATCACGGAAGCTGTCGTCTTGATGTGGTGGGCGTCGTCGGCAAGGAAGGACCTCGCTCTCGTCGGCGTAGTCCACACCGATGGTCTCTAGGATCTGGGCCTCCACGAAGTGGCCGATGCGGGCTTTGACCATGGCGGGGATCGTGACAGCGCGACGGAGACCGGAGAGCGGTCGGAGGCACCGCGAGGAGGATGGTGTGTGGAGGGACGGCGGCGGCGGTTGCTACCGGAAGCCGATGGGATGGGCGTCGCTGCGGGAGCCAGGAGCGACCACGGCGGCGGCTCGAATGGTATCCTGACCCTCAACTCAAGGATGGCGCGCCAAGTGTTTGAGAAATGCCTCGAGGCGGCATTCTCACCGGTTTCTTGATGGGCGAGGAGCAAATCACTCATCTTGTGCTGATGAAAGGGGAGACCGCCGGCGTTGAGTGCATCGAGAAGAGCGCGGCCGCCACGAACTGGTGATAAGTTATTTGCCACCCGTGCCACCACATCCGCCGGATCCACCTCCGACCTGGGCACTCAAGCTTCATGGGAGTGCGCTCTTTGGTGTTGGAAAGTACTATCTGACCTCTTTGGTGTTGGAGGTTATCCCCAATGGTGTGTCGAGATGCAAGTCATTCGCAGGTCCCAAGTCTTTGGTAGGATGTCACTCGGGGAGGTTGCTAGGGACGGGGTTGATTTGGTTCTTGACAAGATGAAGGTTATCTTGGGAGGATCTCTTGGAGGAAATCAAGAGTGAGCTTCGATCGATTCTTGAAGGAAATGGTGGGTCGCACCACATTGAGGAGTTCTTATACTTTCAGAAGCTAGTCCAGGGTAGAGTTAATTGGACACCAACCATGCTTTTGATGGCCCACCATGTGCAGCTGGAGATCCTTGTTGCCATCAAGATGGAATCCGAGCATTTTGCATCCAGTGTTAACATACCCTGAGCCGTCTTATGGAGGTTTTCTTGTACAAGAGGTCTTGGAACATTGCTTGCCGAGTGCTCTCCTGGCGAGGAGTGTAGGTGCAATATATGTGGCAATAGGAATGGTTTTTGCAACCTCTGCAGGTGTGTGATCTGCAATAAGTTTGATTTTGAAGTCAATACATGCCGTTGGATTGGCTGTGATGTCTGCTCTCATTGGACTCACACCGATTGTGCAATTCGTGATGGGCACATTGGGACTAGACAGACAATTAAGAATGGAATTGGCAATGCACAGATGCTTTTTGATGCAGAGGCTGTCAAAGGACATCCGGAGTTCTTTGGGGTGGGTGAGGATGTCTTTCAACAAGGTGCTCTGGTTGGGACAGGATGCCTTATTCTGAGAACTGGACCATGTTTGTAAGGTATTCTGCTTAGCGAGGACTTAAAGGGAGGAAATTATTAGAAATGTCTTGTCGATTGAAAGGCGAGGAGTGGTACTGCCAGAATCCATGAGTCCTAGAATCTTTCTCTGAGCACTCCAAGAGCTTGAGATGGATTCCCAAAGATCCTTTGAAAAGGAAGAGTGGGCACTGATCTCTTCCCAAGAGGCACCGCAACCGAATCGCCGAGGTTGTCCAAGAGGTCGAAAAAAGACGGAGATGGTGGCTGATGAGAAAACGCGAATGCTTAAGGCGGCTCGCGTTGCTGTGGATGCCTGCGGCCATGAGCAGTTACAGAATGATGATGGCTCCTGGTTTGGGTCATGGGGTCTTTGCTTCACATATGGCACATGGTTTGCTGTAGAGGGCCTATCAGCAGTTGGACATTCTGATGATAACAGCACCTGCATTCGGAAGGCCTGTGAAGGGTTGCCAGACTTTGGACTGGGAGGGCACATTGGAGAGGCACTTTATTTTTGTGTTCCTTTTCGTGAGCAATTACTGGAGTACTATGCAAACAATAAAAGCGCCGGTGATGGTGAAGAGAACATGTTAACGTGCTTAGCTGACTTATTCTCTCAGATCAGCAACCAGAAGAAGAAAACGGGTGTTATTGCTCCTCAGCGTTTTATACAACGATTGAAGAAACAGAATGAGCTTTTCCGCAGTTATATGCACCAGGATGCTCATGAATTTCTGAATTTTTTGCTGAATGAGCTAGTTGACATTCTTGAGAAAGAGTCTAATGCTGTTAGAGAACCTCTTCAAAATTCCTCTTTGGAAAAGAATTCAAATGGCCCTATTAATTGCCAACCCAATGGTCGTCATAAAGAACCAGTTGCTACATTGGTCCACAAATGCTTCCAGGGAATATTGACTAATGAAACTAGATGTCTCGATGTGAAATCATCATCGATAGAGATGAAACATTTTTGACTGAGCACGGATATCGAGCAGAATAGTTCAATCACCAAATGTCTTAAAACTTGACTCAACAGAGACTTTGAATGATGAGGATAAGTTCTTACGTGACAAATCTTTGCGCTTTACAAGAAGCACGAAAAGGATGAAGATAAAGAAACCACCAAACATCCTGGTAATTCATCTCAAGCGCTTCAAGTACATTGAGCGGCTTGGTCGCTACTAAAAAGTCATCATCCGAGTTGTTTTCCTCTGAGCTTAAACTCATCAACACCGTTGACAACTCGGACTTGGAATATTCCCTCTTTCTTTGTGCTAGTTCATGTCGGAAGTGGGCCAAATCATGGCCACTATATCGGTTTGCACATTGGAGAGGTGATTAATTGGACATGGCTAATTGCAAATAGGATGAAGGTTCAGAGAGGAAGGTTAGCTACTAGTGGTTTTTGCTGCATTGTGTCATCGGCTTGGGGGCAAGCCGCATTTCAACGGGAGGGGAATGTCACGGTCATAGACCCACCTTGGGCTGGATATGGGCTTTGGACGTGGAGCCCATTTGGCTGAGCAGAAGGAGCATTACAAAAGCAGAGCAGCGGCTACGAGAGAGGGGACCGAACAAGAAAAACCAGACAGCTATTTTCCTTCCTCTCCTCGGGTGTTCTTCTGCTTCTCTCGTGTTCTTCTTCTTCCTCTCCAAGTCTACTTTTCCTCTTCTTCCTGTATTCTCTCATCCACTGTTCTTTCCAAATAGTAAACAAACCCTTGTAATTGGTTTCTGTGAAAGCAAGATCATAACACCTGTCGATAAGACTATCATTACCCACAGTGACAGCTTAAGTTAGAGACGCCGTGGGTGCATCCGTTCGACCGTTCCCATCTTTCACCAACAAAACCCGGACCGAGTCGGCCCGGTGCCAACCCCCTGGATCCACGCCGGCGCACGTGCGCACCGCGCCGGCTCCCCCTAACTCCAAGCGCCGGAGCGCCGGAGCCAGCCCCCCACGGCCCCACCCGCTTGCCGTTCCGCTGTTTCCATCCCGCCGACCCCCTTCAGCCACCCTGCGGAACCCCACCACGCGACGCCCGCCTCGATCTCTACTTCTCGCTTCCGCTCCACGCCGCGCCGCTCGATCGTCCGCCCGCCTAACCTCCTCCTGCGATCTCGTCCCGCCTAGCGAGGCCCGGATCTGGTGGTCCCTTGCTCGCGAGCGCGCGCGTGAGGCCGATCGGTCGATGGTGTCCGCCGCGGCGCAGGCGGGCATGCTCGCGGCGTGCGTGGTGCTGCTCGTCCCCATGGGGCTCGCGGGCTGGCACCTCAGCCGCAACAAGGTGCTCTTCTTCTCCGGCGCGCTCTTCGTCTCCCTCGCCGTCGGCGTCCACCTCTTCCCGTACCTCCCCTCCCTTCCCCACCTCCTCGCCTCCTCCTTCCGCCCACACCACGCGCCGTCCTCTTCGTCGTGCATCCCGTTCCTGCACCGCGTGTCGTGGGCGCAAGCCGACGCCGGTGCCGAGGGAGGGGGCCGCGCATGGTCGTGGCCGCCCTCTCTCGCGGCCTCCTGCGGCTTCGCGCGGCTGTCGCGGGACGACGCGTCGCTCCTGCTCAACGGCTCGTGGGTGTTGGTGGCGGGGGACTCGCAGGCGCGGCTGCTGGTGCTCGCGCTGCTGCGCCTCCTGCTCGACCCGGCCGCGGTGGCGGCGGCCGAACCGGAGCTGTTCCGACGCCACAGCAATTACCGCGCCGCCGTGCCGGCGCGGGGCATCTCTGTGGATTTCATCTGGGCACCATTCGAGAGCAACCTCACCAGGCTGCTCCACGAAGATCTCCGCCTCGCGCCGCGCACCCCCGACGTGCTCATCCTCGGATCCGGCCTCTGGCACATGCTCCATGTCACTGACGCCGAGCGCTACGGCGACGCATTGGCGTCCATCGCCGATGCGGCCAAGTCCCTCCGCTCGTCACTCCCTGTGCCGCCGCCGCACATGTTCTGGCTCGGCCTGCCGCGCCTCGTGAAGCATATGTTCAACACTGATGCCAAGAAAGCGCACATGAACGACACCATGCTGCAAGCCTATGACCGTGAGGTCGATCAGAGATGCGTCTTGCGCCGTGATGGTGGCCCATTCCTACTACTTGATGTGGGAAAGCTCACCCGGGGATGTGGGCAGCAATGCACGGCTGATGGAATGCATTATGATGGCGAGGTCTATGACGCTGTCATGCATATCATGCTCAATGCATTGGTGATTGAGTCGCAATAGCGGATTTGAGTGGGTGGGGGTTCTCGAAGCAGGTGTGCTCCCACCCCCTGTTCTTTTGGTCCAGTACAATACAAGGGTAACTAGAAATTGTTGTGAATTAGGAAGGTTCTTTTGATTGCTTCAACATTTTTGTTGCTTGCCAGAAGTCACCGTTGGATTGCTGAACCTTAGATTTGTAATATAGAGACCTCTTAGAACCACACTGTTTTTGGCTAAATGGCAAACCGAGATGGTGTATTGTATACTTTTTTCTTGGGTAATAACTAAGATGGTGATTCTGACATGTAGGAGAGAAAAGATTGGGGAATACTAGAACTAGCCAACGTATGATTTTTTTTTGGCAATTGAGGAGGTACTGTTGTTGTTGTGCATGCTGAAATGTTCTCTAAGTCATGTGTTAACTGTTTGGTGATGCTTTCAGCACTCAGAATCATCGAGTTATCCAATTCAATAAACTTAAGATGTACATGTAAATGTCAAATTGAAGCTTAGTGGACTGTAAACTGTACTACCATCCTATCAACATAGAAACATAGTTGTATACTTTTCACCAGTAGTTGAAGGAGTTCTAATATTTGCATGATTTTGAAGCTATAAACCTATGACTATACTGCTTGGTGAAATGCATCATGCGCAGTTGAACAGGTAGTTGATTGAATGCAGATTATGCAGTGACCACATTGTAAAGAAGGTTACACCAAGAGTGCAAACAATGGTTCTACAAATGCATAGTATTAATATTATAGTAGCTCTAATCACTTTACTCTTTCTGTCCAAGAAAAAATAAGATTTAGATGCTTGCTTCATTTAGCCTTTGGTCTTCGTTGTGCACCTTATGTGTTGATCATCTTCTATAATTCCTGGTAATTAACTTTTCCTGAGATCTTTGAGTGTATCCTAGAGAAAAGCGGGCCTTTAAATGGATTAAATAGTCTTCTGTATGAACTATTAACATCTGGACTTTATAACAGTTTACTCTTTCTCCTGTCTGGTTTATTCCAGTAGTTGGTATTTTCATTTTGGAAACTGCAAACTAGTGCCATTGGAATTGTTGAGCTAATTCTTCATCATTGTTTGGTGTTCGCAAAAACTATAGAAAATTCCAGCCGTGTGGGAATCCTTGTTATAGTTGTTTATCTAAGAAGACACGTTTCTATTTCTATTTTTAGATGTGCTATTGCCCTGTTGTTTAGCCCTGTTAGCAAAATTTTCAACAAAATTGCATCTATTAATTTAACTCACTCTGATCAATCTTGCAGTAAAAGTAATCCATCTGTGCCTGAAGGTACTGCTTGGCCTATGTAGCATATTACAATGTTCGATCATAGAACATGACATAGTCTAGCATTGTAATATTTTACTAATGCTTTGCTTTAGTGAATACTGTTTAGTGTTTACTTTTTTAGAATTGTTGAGGCATAATTTC
Organism: Guadua angustifolia; assembly: GCA_036346375.1. Classification (NCBI taxonomy): domain Eukaryota; kingdom Viridiplantae; phylum Streptophyta; class Magnoliopsida; order Poales; family Poaceae; genus Guadua; species Guadua angustifolia. The sequence continues at coordinate 19,397,688 of CM070518.1, read as the reverse complement.
ATTGACCATATGGTGTTTTGACATGTGCCCTTAGTACAATTTGAACTGATCAATTATCTTGCATGTTTGCTAAACATTGGGGGTATTGCACAGTGCATATATTTTTCCTTCTATATTAGCGTTGTTGAAAGGAAAATCATGGAAGCAACAAAGGTAAGCCCTGTTTCACAATAGAGGCATTTCCTGAAGTGGAAAGAACAAAGGTAAGTCCAGGACCTACATGTCATTGAGACAACAATTAGTATTTTCTGAAGTGCTAACGAATGGAGTGGTATAGTATGAATTATCTCTTTTTTTAGAATTGTTGTGACATAATTTTATTGACCATATGGTGTTTTGACATGTGCCCTTAGTACAATTTGAATTGATCAATTATCTTGCATTTTTGCTAAACATTGGGGGTATTGCACAGTGCATATATTATTCTTTCTATATTAGTGTTGTTGAAAGGAAAATCATGGAAGCAACAAAGGTAAGCCCTGTTTCACAGGGCCTCAGCACTTTTCCTTGAGGTGTTCTGATGTTTTAATGAGATCGTCAACCTCGATAAACTATAGTATACTTTCATGACTGCTTCACATTTGCTTGCGTTCAAATTGTCTGTTCTCCAGTTCTGGTTTATGGTTTACCCTGTTTGGTCTAGTTCACTACATGGCTTTGATGGAAGAAATCGGTGCGATCGTCAGACTGAGCGCGTGCATGCACGCTCATAAGCTTGTGTGTTACAGTATGCAAGGTGGCTTCTTAAACCATTTTCCCAATGTTGCTCTTAAGAGTTCCACTGTTTGTTGTCATATTTGTGCTACTCCGTTAGTCTCCCTAAGATTTGCAGAATCTGCCAACTTTCTTGACAGTAATTAAGCAAACAAGGTTTTAAGAAAGAAGCTTGCTCTACAGATGTGTTTCCAAGATTTTAAAGCTTGCTCTACGGTTGTGTTTCCAAGATTTTAACCATGTATACGGGTGTTATGTATTCACTTGATCCTAGTCCCTTTTAAAGGCTGGAGTTCCAACTGTTATATTTGGATGGGTAATTTGAGCATAATTTTGAGTAATTTTCAAGCTTTAAAGGTACGAATGCGTCTTTTCGTACTCTAGTCAAAAGTCCCCTCTAAAGGTTTGTTTGCTTAGATCAAAGTCATTACCTGCTAAAAAATATTACAAGTGCTTATGTTAGAATAAGTTATCAACAGAAACGGTTGAAAGTTCGGTGTTCATATCTTCTTGTCATAAGACGACGTGTGAGCGGGGTTGAAAGTTCGGTGTTCATATCTTCCTGTATACGCGAATCGACATTCGACATTGGCAAAGTTTCGCTATGTGGCGAGTAACATTTGTGGCCCCGTGCTCCAGCGACTGTAGGAGGTTTAACCGACGGCCACGCTGCGGACATTAGAGGAGGGACAACGGCAACCGTTCCCCCTAGGCTTACCCATGGCGGACTACTCCGACAACCAGCAGCACCACCTTCCGTTGGCGCGTCTCGCCTTTTCAGCTCCGCCGGTGGTTCCTTCTCCTAATTGACAGCTGAACATGCACCAAACAAGTAGCGGCGGAGCCACCTCTTGGGCAGGGTGGGTGACTGCCCAGTTGCTGTTAGGTACCACCAAAGTCATGTCTCTGATCAAAAAAAAAAAAAAAAAGCCATGTCTTCCCGAGGCAAGCTATTAGCCGTATTTAAAGTTGCCCTAGCTTCCAAAATTTGCAGGCTCCCAAAATGCAAACAGAAGTGGTTCGGCGCCTGCATCTTGCTCGACAGGCTGCCGCTAAGGTGAGCCTGAGAGAGCAAATCGAGAGGAAGAAAGAAGATCCGCTCCATCTGCTGCTGCAGACGGATTTGGACGGCAGCTCGAGCGCATCTGTGCGTGGGGACTGGGGAGTACGCCCAAGAAATGGATGAGAGCTGCTCCGCCTGCTTCGGCAGCTCAAGCTAGCAAAGAAGCCGACGCCTTGCTGATAAACTGGTAGGGTTTCTGACTACCTGGTAATTAATTGTGATACCCGTTCTGTCCATCATTTTCTTCAGACGATCTAGCTAAGGGCGCCCAATTTACCAAGGTGGAGCAGGAACAGTAACAACGTGGCGGCTCTATGTTCTGTCGTCCGAAATCAAGATAAGATGAGCAGTTGTCTTCTACGGTTCTAGTTCTCAAGCGTAATGCATGTGATTTTGCATTATCGTTTCCTTTAATTTCACGGGGAAGTATGCCAGCATGTAATCATGCTTGGGGTGCAATCTACTATCCTATGTACAAAAATTCGTGTTCAAACTTATTATATCTTAGAAGAAAAAAAAAGAGAAAATTCTAACAAACTTGAACTCTTGACATTTGTCAGATATTTCTTTTTTTACTCTTAACATAGAATGAATTTGTATTTGAAATTTTCTACATAAAATAAGTTTAGAATCTTTACTAATATATAAATACGACTTGGTGACGGTCGTCCCTCCTCACTCTTCTCGTCTCTAAGAAAAGCAGTGCGCTGATATATAAGTTACAGATCACGACATACTCCCCTACCTATCACGAATAAAAAGGAAATCAACTGCATTTCTCTCTTTCCACCCACACCCCTGTGACAATTCAAGAGGGCAATTTTATTTTTTGTAAATACGTGGTATGATTTGATTATTTAGTTCAAAAATATGTTTTCATTGCAACACACGTGCATTTGAATTGTATATCTAGAAATGTGAACTTCAGCAGGATTTTAACCACTAAGTTTTTGTTGGTGTAAGTATGCTTGTTCATATCTTACACAGACATGATACCGGGCTAGTTTGAGATCTTGCTGCGCATCAGAGGGAAATTTAATTCCCACTTAACATAAAAACTTAGATATCACAGCCTAGGTAGGAACCAAGCACGTACGTACACTCAAGAACGAAAGCGCGCGCTACAGAGTAAGAGCAAAGCACGCCGCAGCTCATGCTGCCTGCAGGTTGCGTTATTCTGGCATGATCCATGCACACAGCACACATAGCCGTAATCTGCAGTAGCGCATCACGAGAGGGCGCAGGGTTCCAAAAATCGTCGTCATTTTCGCCTGTATCGACGTGTATGATTTCAAAAACCGCTCGATAAACCAATGGAATTCAAGTTGAAATCCAAAAAATTTGGAAAATTTGCGAAAAAGTGTTAAATTTTTTTGAAATTTTTTATGAGGTCCCGAGGCAATTATAATGATTCTATAAAATTTTCAAATCATTATCAGACCTGTGTATTTTGTAAAAATTCTGACAGTGCTACCGTCTGAATTTATGCTCTTCTATTTTTGATTTTCTAGGGGAATTAAAAGAAGTCTAATATTTATGGAAATTTTTGTGTCAGGTCCTGAGGCAATTATAATGATTATGTAAAATTTTAAAATGATCATCATACATATGTATTTTTTAAAACTTCTGACAGTGCTACAGTATGAATTTATGCTCTTCAGTTTTTGATTTTCTAGGGGCAAAAAATGAAGTCTAATATTTCTAAAACTTTTAGTACATGATCCTTGGGAGTATTTATGATTCCATTAAAATTTTAGAGCATGATCAAGCATATAAATCTGTAAAACAATCTGACAGTATCTCTATTCCTTTTCATTAATTGTTGTTTTTTATTTTATAGAAGCACTAAATGAATTAAAAAAATCATTGAAATTTCTCTGAGTTGTTTTATAGATTAGTTATGATTTATTCATATTTTTTTCAAATTTGTATTATTTTCTTAATTTTCCTCGAGTTTACAAAAAATCGCTCAAAAATCGTAAAAAATTACAAGAAAATTGAAAATCTGTAAAATCAGTTGATTTTTTTTACAAAGTTTGACTGCTGATTTTTTAAAAATGACTTCGAACTTGTTTGGTTTCTATCAGTTTTTGAGTGATTTTCGAGTAGTTTTGCCGAAAATCGAAAATCATTTTCGGTGGAAAATCGCCAAACCGATTTTGTGAACCGTGGGCGCACAAATGAGAGTGTCTCCATCTCGAGGTCAAAGAGCGAGTGGATTATCTTCTGTTGGAAGCTCCCCAAGATGCCCAGCCTGTTCGTCGGTGCCGCCTCACGTCTCGCTAAGCTCATGGTTGCCAGTCAAACAGTGTTGTCCCCATCGTCCAACAGGTAGTTAGATGACGGCAGCGTCATCGCGGCGTTGCCCTAGAATGTGAATACAAGGTCCGGTGCCGCACCATTCGATTTCAGAAAGCAAATGTCGAATGGTGGGCCCCGTGTTGTGATGCAGCCGATGCCTGGCCGACCTAAGCTGCCACCACCTTCTTCAGGAGCTGGTATGTACCATATCGAGTAGGCTAGCAGCTCCCCTTGCGATGACCTGTATAATTAGTCTAGGGTAATACCAGTAATACCGCTATTATTTTGAGGTAATTATACTAATCTCGGCATATTAGTTAATAAAATATTGGGCACCCGACACTTTATCAGTTAATACACTGTATTTAAAGTGTTGCAGTGGAGCAATAATTAGAGACTGAAATAAAAACTTATTTCAATCCAATGCCACGCAGGCTACAAGTACTTATATATAACATCAATAAATAATTTATATAAACACCAAGTACTTAATGGATCGACAACCACTACTGTACAACCTACTACTCCACCCAACCCTCCTGGTAGTCCTCCGCCACCTCATCACCCTGACCTATGGGAGATCCTCATCCCACACCTCGTAGATGAGTCCTTAGGGCTCCGTGTCCCAACCGGATGCCTGATCTTTGGAGCAGTTTTCTAAACAAATGGGGAGTTGAGCAAGGGTAAGTATAAAATACTCAAGCATTAATAATGAAATGCATCGTATGATTTTTTTTCCATCTTCATCTTATATCTATCTCTTTCTCAAATCCATTTTTAGGAAAATAGGGTTTTATTAGGAAATTGTGGGTTTTACTAGTTGTACGCATCGTCTCATATATACATCATAAGCTACATCCCGACTTCAATGCACATCAGCGGTACTCCTTTCATATACACACACAAGACAATATCGGCTATACTCCGACTTCAATGCACATCGGCAGTACATATCCATAACCAATTCCTGCCTCAATAGTTCATCACTAAACCATCTTTCCAACACACTTCCGATTTATGGTTTTCTTAAAAAAGGGGATTTTACCTATGATTTATGGTTTTCTTAAAAAGGGGTTTTTCAATGCATTGATGATATTACTTATAAGTAAATATATTTGATTGAAAATATTTAAATATGATCAAGAGATTACTTGCCTAAAAAGAGGTGAAAATAAATGTCCTCTCACGATTGCTGCAAATGATCATCAATCGGATTGGATTCAATTCTTGAAATTATTGAAAGCTATATTTCAAATGGTTGTTATTTTATTATATTTTAGGGTATCCAACCTTTTCCTGAATAGATTTAGATTGTTACAGATAGATTATTTATTTTAATTTGTGATAGATTAATTCGCCTCATTTTAATTTGATGTATTTTAATTTGGAATATTTTAAGTTACCATTTTATATTGGCGTATTTTAATCTGTGTTGCTTATTATAATTTTGGACCATGATTTCTTTCTAATAAAGGTATTATCTTCTTATTTTTAATCATTATGGCGACTGTTAATTTTATCGGTTTCTTTGTTTATTTAACCGTTTACATTTATCCACTTCTGCTTTTAGTAAATTTTCTAATATCTTTAGTAATTCTAATTTGAATTAATGTTGTTTATTCATTTTGTTGCTTATCCTTTTTTCTCTTTTCTTGTTTTCTATACTTTCTTTTTCTTTTTTCCTTTTTTCGTGCCTGGTTAGCTTATCCTCATTTCCACTCCTCTCACACTCTCCCTCTCTTTCCTCTTCTCCCTTCCAATGGATCCTTCTCCGATCAACTTGCCCATGCCGTCGGTGGGGTTTGCCAGTGCACCCGCCTCTGGCTGCGACGAGTCAACTCACCTCCCCTACCTACTCGTCGAACCACCTTGCCTCCCATACCAGCCACCCATTGCCTACTCTATAGCCTCCTCGGGGCTTACTCTCCCTTGGGCCCTCTCCCTCGCGCCTGTTCTCCCCTAGGCCATCGCCTCCCAGGCTCCAGGACGTCACACCTACTGGCCCTGGCTGCCGCCCCTACCAGGCCGCCACGTCCCCCCAGCTGGCTTCCTTTGCTTCGAGCCTCAGTCAGATGGTGATGCCCCTAATTTTCCCTTCTTGTTTTTACTGATTGCTTGCTTGTTTATTGTATTTGTCATGCTACACTATATGATGTGCACATTATGGTAGTTAGTTGGTTATTGATGAATATGGTTGACAGCTATGAATGGCGGTGCAGTGATGACACCCAAAGATTTCACACACGCCGGGGAGTGTGAGGGAATCGTTGAGCACACACGACACCGCCTCTAGAGTTGTCACTATCTGAAACCTAGTCATCTCTACTTTTCTAGCATCTGATTTAGGTCCTTATGTCCATACTATATCTCTAAGGTTGCTCAAAGAAATGCTGGTATGTATACCTGATGAAGTTGAGGTTGGAATGTTGTGATGGTGGTGATGTTGATGGCTGCCTAATGTTTCCCTATGTTTGGTTCGGTTGGCTTGATGGTCTTGGGTGTTTGTGGCTTGAAGATCTTGGGGACACTCCAACTTCCGTTGCTTTGATGGGGACTTGCCTTCTAACCTTTGGTCGGTTGGGGCTTGGGGATGTTCATGACCTTTGGTTGGTTGGGGCTTAGGGATGTTCTTGACCTTGGTCTTGCTCCTAATGGCTCGGTTATGTTTTTTTGGCTTTGGGGATGTGTGTGTGAGGGGAAAAATGGGATGGACTGAAGGGGTTGGTTCTGGCTCCTGACAACCCCTCGCTTGCTTGGTTTGCTTGGTTTTGCCTGGCTGCTTGGCTTGGTGGTCTTCTCAATTGCTCTTGGCTTCGGGAGATTTGGATGCATATGTGGGGAGTAAGTGGACTAGGGGATGCTGGTTGTGGCTTTGCTTGGTTGTTCTGGCATTTGATGGTTGTGATGAATGATCTGGGGGAGGTTCGGCTAGTGACTTCCTTTTTATTTGAGGTGATTTCACCTTTTTACCCTAGAGGATTTATTTTTTCACTACGGGATATTTTGGCACTATTTGAGCTTGGCTATAGTTACCCGATAAAAATAGGTTTGTATACGCTGGATGATGAGACCCTAACTAGCGAGAGGTGCTGACTGGCCTCGGACGGTCTGGTATCTCAATGAGCGTGATCTATTCCTTGTATATGTGTATATGTTTGTGTTGGTTGCTACTGTTTTAGGTGATTCAAGCTGTAGGTCTCCTGAAGATTTAGATTGTAGGCCATTTCAATCTTTTTGTATATTTCAATTGTTATAATAACTGTTGTGTTTGCTTTCAATGTATAAACTCTATATGGCATTTTATTAATGAATAAAATGTTAATTATTCTTTGTTGAATGTTTTAAATTTTACACAAGTCATTAAATTTGATTATGATCGATCTTTGTTGATTACTTGAATTATATGCATATTAATTTTGTTGATGATCGCATTTGCACTGATAATCTTCTGGGCTGTTTCGTCCCTCCTCCTCGTCACACCGTCGCTCGGCTGGCGGCTGCTGACTTGCTCCTTGGGCCTACTGTCCTAGGCTTGGCTCGGTGGCTCCCCTCCTCAACTCCTAACGCCTCCACCCTAGGCAGCCACGTCCCAGGCTTCTCCGTCGACTCCCCTCCTCGTCATGCCACCCCACCACCTGCTGGTCACGGCCATGCCGGCTAGGTCGCCCATGCCTAGCCCCTTCAGATACGTCTCATTGGTCGCTCTCCTTGATCGATTGGAGTGGAACCATGTGGTAGGATGTGTGTAAGACACACAGTTGGATCTTGTAGGCTTCGACAAACACCCAAAAATCTTTTGCCCTACCAAGTAGCCAGTCTTTACTTCTTCCTCTCCTTCAAATCGACACCTTAGCCATGGCCACTGGTCCCCAGAGGTTTGGTAGATGGAGGACGGGTCCTGGCACCGAAGGGTAAGCTCAAGCCTAGTACCTCTTCCTTTCCGAATGCCAACACAAAGGATAATTGCAGGATGAAGAGAAGGAGAAAGAAAGTCTCCAATAGTCACGCCTTTTGAGTGCATGCTGAGTTATTTCTACATGCAAACATCATCTTTGTATGATGGCAAAATGTTGGGGCTCTTTAATCACTTATTTAGTGTAAATCTTATATTTATATTTATTAGATACAATGCTCATGAATTTGGAATGGATGGCATAGGAAAAATTGGGTCGGGTGAGTTGGCATAATTACCCTCTCGTACCTTGAATATCTAGTTACACCTTCCTCATTTGATTGTGCGTGCTTATGATTATAATTGACCTATGATCTATTCATATACAACCTTCTTCCGTCCTTGTAAAAAAAATAATCCTTACTTTTAACCTGTGGCATGCTCTCTCTTTGCAAATTATTTCCCCAGATGATTAAACCACCTCCAACAATTTTATCAGCATCGTCAAATGAGACAACTCATCCACTATTGGGTGTGTTTGGCTTGCTATCCCACCTTGCCTAGCCAGGTGAGCTTAGCTGCAGCAGACTACCCTTTTCAGGGGGTGTGTTTAAATATCTCAACAGCTACCCAGGATTTTAGCTGTGGTAACCAAGTGTTCATTGCCAAACATAAGAGTGAAATTCAACTGCTTTATAGAGAATTAAGGCCTAATGGCCAGAATTTTACAAAAGAGGTACGGCTAGCACCAGGTACATTATAGAAACACCCACAGGAAAGCTTGAACAAGTAGACCAAAGCCTCAAAACCAAACGTTGTAGCCATCTACGGACTCCTGGAAATCACTGTCTTCTTAAAAATCTAGGGAGGTAGGAGGCAAGAGTAAGTACACAATAGTACTCAACAAACCAAACGGAAATTTTAAATACTACATGCACAGAATGACAAGGAACAGGTACATGTTTTAGGTACTGGTGGATGCAAGAGTTAAAATCCAGTTTTATATTACATTTGAAACACAAACCAATAACAGGTAATACTATGGGGTTATTTGCAAAGTTTAGCTCTATAGCAAGTTTTATTTTAAAAACTACTTGAGTTCGGTTACAGGAATCACCCCAAATTAACTTAGCTTCATTGACCAGAAGCACGACGTATTCGAATACCATCATAATCACTCTGCAGAGCTGCTAGCTTTACTCACAAGATATCTACGGTCGTTAGTGCCACACGATTAATATGCAACTCAAATGCATGCGGCAAGACCGAGATGATCATAGCTTTTCGTTGGATTTCCCCTCTTTAACCCCTACCCAGTAGGATTTGAGAATCCACAGTCTCCAGGACCCATTGGCCAAGGCGGGAGACGCGATCTGGTCACTACGGATACCTACTGTTGCGAGAATCGGCGAATGGCTACCCCCATTCCTGTTCCATCCCGATTGCTCTGTGATCCATTCTTCCAAGCGAGAATGGTAGCTACCACCCATAGGTATTCCAAGGGGAAATATAAGGTACCGGGCTTTGTTGGGATAGGTCAACAGGGTTGACCGACCCAACTTACGGTTGAGCGGGAACTGAAGTTATTTACTTTGCCCAAGAGGGTAGGTCCTTAAGTGCCTGAGACTTAGCCCATTCCACACCACCAACCATGGTACCGACCGTACCATCCACCGGATCAACACATGGGCTTTATCATCGGTCGGGGGTTGGACTGACATCCACCTTCTGTGGGCAGCCCAACACTGTCCCCTGACCGTAACAGTTTTTGAAAAGCTCCTGAGTCGCCACTCGGAGATTTTTAAGTAAAAGATCTAAAAGTGAAAGATTATTAACAGCTAAGCTACGACGGTTCATTAATTATAGCCTAGGGTTAAAATGGTATAAGGCGTAACAACAGGTTTAACAAGGAGGTGGGTCCTAATTACTCAGGTCATTCCAAATTATCTCCTTTTGAGTTTTCTAAAATACAGGAAAATAATGCAATAAGAAAATATATACATATCATTATACTAAGAATTGGGTTCAACATGTTCAAGGGTGTGGCTTGCTTTGCAGGGTCGAGGGGTCTCCTAGCTGGAAGTAGCCGAAGTCGTGGCTAGTCCTGAACAGCTCCTGCTCCTGGTATAGCTCCGGGTACTACTCCTGCTCCGAGAGCTGCTCCTGGGACTGCTCCAACGTCAGATCGTGGGGTGCTCGGTGCGGGGAGAAACGGGTGCGGAGGGGGAGGGAGAGAGAAGCGAGGCGTTAGCGAGGCCATGGCGGGAGTGGGCGTGGGGGCGGGAGGCAGGGTCGGCAGAGTGGGGGAGGCGAGGGAAAAAGGAGGAGGGCAGCGCGAGGGCGGGCGGGGTGCGAGGCGGGCGGGCGATGCGGCGAACGAGTGGCACCAGAGGAGGAGGGGATGGAGCTTGGTCGGGGGCGGGGTGGGCTGGGCCACGGGGAAACGGGCTGGGGCACAGCCCAGCGGAGGGCGAGGAGAGAGAGATGGGGGAGAGTGAGCTGGGCCGGGGGTATTTCATTAGCTGGTTTATAGCTCAGAGGATCAAGACTAGTCATTTGGTTTCACCACTGTAATGGTGTAAAAAATGCTTTCCAATGCATAAATCGTGTCTTCTGAATTTAATCTTTCTATTAATTATTAATCTAAGTAAGAGCAGGCGAAACAACTTTTGTTTAGTTTATATGAACACATTACATTGTTTGGCGAGTGTCTAGCGATACGATAGAAGGGCAGGTAGAGATGAGGCTATGGTGCAAGGCTAAACTAGCGCTCAATGGACTTTTTGGGTGAGGGGCTGCGGTTGGGCTAAAAAGCTGCTTTTGGTTTGTTGGGCTGAAAAGCTGCTATAACTGATGGTTGTGCCTTTTTTTACTATGCCATTTGGTAAACTGGCTATTGCAGTTGTAGTTTTTGGAGAGCAACCGAGCAGGAAGGCATTAACCTAGCGAAGCACAGCGGCAACTGAGTGGGGAGGTGACGTGGATGTGATGAGGTAGGGCAGTGGAGGTTGGGGAGGCGGAGTGAGCGAGATGGGAGGCGGTCAAGTGAAGCCACAGCTGAAAAGCTCCTCCCCAGTGGCTGCAACTTTTGGGGCTGTTAATGCTGTGTCTTAACTTCCTAGCTTCTTTATAGCCATACTATTTAGGGGAGCTTCTGGCCCAAAGCTGAAGTACAACTCTGATGAATACTTATACCAGTGGTACCCCATAGCAAGGTATACATATACTTCAAGATCATCTCTCTCTCAGTCGTACGGACACGACGGCAAGATCGGCAGCGATGCAGAGTGCTAGAGAGGGTATTACCAAAGTCTCCGTCCCTCACAGATGGGATTATCACTAAATATTGGCTGGAACACCAAATGATCCGTCTTGGATCCGGCACTAGGCCTCGCGGGCCCACAAAGGACCCTCGGCCTCGTTCAGGCCCGCCAGGGGTGGTCCGACCTGGCCACGGGTCCTGACGCCCATCAGAGCTCGACTTGGCCCGCACGGTCGGACGCCCGCAGTTCCGACTTGGCCTCAGGTCGGATCCCAAACGACCTCCAACTCAGCGACCTCCGCCACGTCGCCGGTCGACCTCAAGCAGGTCACCTACCCCATGGACGCGACGGCCATGCTGGAGCGGGTGGCTCCTTCCCAAGGTGGCCAGGGGGCCGCCAAAGTCAAGCGCGCGTCCCTTCACTCCGTCCTGCGCAGTGGAAAGACACGCTCCGTCCCGAGGCGGTACCAGAGCACAGCGTAACGACGTCAGCACCTGACAAGCACTCAGAGGGCAGGTGCGCACCTTCCCGACGGAACGCCGCCCGTTGTGTCTACCAACCCGGCGTGGGATAAACAGGACCTGTCAGTCATCGAGATCGGGACTGCCGGGCGTAGCATACCCCTACCATTTTTCTCCAAACTCCCGTGTAACCTGCCCCCTCCGCTTATATAAAGGGAGGCAGGACCCCCAGGGAAGGGCATTCGCATTCGCATTCGGATTCGCATTCACATTCGAGTCATTCTGACTTAAACGAACACTCCCGAGCCCCTTCACTCGGACGAACGCTAAGGGCTTGTCCTTAGCTCCCGCTTGTAATCCAGTGTAGTCTACTGCACCTCGAGCAATACAAAACCACCACCACGAACTGGACGTAGGGATATTCGGCCCGAACCAGTATACATCTTGGACTCCCGTAGTCTAACCATTCAAGAAGAGGGAACGCGCGGCCCCTGTACTTACAAATTTACTTGCCGGTTGTACGAAACACCGACAAGCTCCCTCAAACAGCCCCTAAAACAGTGATAATACAACTAAAGATGAGGCTTCATGGGAGCGACGGATGGTAGTGGAGATGCTCATTCTGATGGCTCATGCGCCGGCCATTGATCGCTTGCCCGAGCAAGAGGAAGCTGGCTTACGTGGATCGGTCGTTTTTTTAAAAAAAATTAGCCGATGTCTGAATGAAATGGTAAAAATGGTCATGTTTCTAATCACGAATGTAATGGAAAGCAATATGTGTCGTCTGCCATGCTCTCCTAATTCGACAGGTAACTAGGATCGTGACAGCTGACCTACTGAGCGGTTCGAGCTTGGCAAGACCTACCACACTGTTCGTACTCGACAGATGGGCATATATAGTGCTAACCACCTGCTACGGTAGGGGAGCGCGGTAGATGATACGTGTTTCTTATCGGTGCTTCCATGATCGAGAAGTGAGGGCTAAATTTACAATTTCATTTGAAAAGAAGATAAAAATAAAAAATGCACGAAGTGACTACACACAAGCTTCGCACTCCGCCTTGAGCGAGCTTTCTTCGCCATTTATAGCCGAGCTTGCCCGAGGAAGCAAGATTTTTATCCACTTACAAAATTTCCCCTCCTTGCCAAGTTTGGAAGTGATCTATTTTTTTTAGCCCTCTAAACTTTGTTGTTGACAAATATAATCTCCTTTCATTTGAAATTGTGAAAATAGTCCTCTTAGTGAGCTCGAAACCGCCTCAGGCGACATGTGTCTCTTGTCGTGTAAGGGGAATCTCGGAAGGTGGGCGGCGTCGCGGCAGGTCGGGCAAACACGGAAGGAAACGAGGGAATAGAGGAGGTAGGTTATCACGGTAGGGCAGTGCAACATGAATCCATCTTGCCGAGCAAACATGGCTCAATAGTTCCTTCCAAGCTCAGGAGCTCAGCATCAACGTGGGCCTAGCCGCCTACCACGATCGGCCGGTCTGCCGCACACTCAGGGTCCATCCGAGCTATCTAACCGCAGCAGGTGACATGCGTGTTTGCCAGGGGGCTAAAATTGAATTCTTCTTATACGGAGGCTATTTTTGCAAAAAATGGTGACAAGGGAAAAAAAACTCTATTTCCTTTGCCTAGATCCAAACGCATCTATCTCAAAAAAAAAAAGTAATATTTCAACATCCACATCAATCTATGTCTACATTATTGGAGAGGTACGATCAGAGCACTGCTCCTAAGTCCTAGGCCAAGTGGATCTGTAGAAACTACCGTACACATCTGCATAAAATAATAAAGACGGCAAATGAAACCGCTAGCTTTCATGGCCCAGTTGGTTAGAGCATACGTCACTGAACCGGAGGGAGCAGTAGCTAAAACCTATAGTTTCATGTAACTTTACGAAATTTACTTTTCACTTTCCTGTAGTTCAAAACTCGAACCGGGCTTAATCGAGCGGGCTCGAATCCGACTCGTTTGCAGGCCACCAGCGAGGAGACAGATCGACGTAACGAATAAATCATAGCCAACCAATCAGAATCCACGAGTCAGAGCCCACTAGACCTAATGCAATTTAGCCCCCAAATTGCCAGGCAGCGAGCGACCCCTCCCCTCGAGCTCGCCGCCGGGGCGAAATGCGGCCTCCACACGACGCCGGCGAGGGCGATTGGAGGCGCGACGAGGATCCCGGTGAGCCCTCCCGCGCGTTCGACGGTGGGGACGAGAAGCATCAGCCGCCGCCGACGCAGGGCCCTTCCAGGGACGCGCTGTGGCAGTGGCGGAGGCAGGGCCTCTCCGAGGTGGTGCTCTCGTGGTCGGTGGACCAAATCCTCAACAAGGACCTGCTCCGCGACAAGGTGATGAGCCGCTTACGCATCCGCACCTCCCTCCCAAGTCCCAATTAGCGGTCTAGGCACTCGGGCGTGAGTAGCTAGTGATCCGCGCGGATCTGAAGAAACGTATGATTTTTTTTTACGCCTGAATTGGGATTTCTACTGGGGTTGTTTCGGTTTAGAGCCGTTTCTGCTGCCTGCATTGTGCACAGGTGGTGAATTTTGTGTAGAGCTGATTAATGATTATCGTTAGTAGTGAAGTAGTGGGTGGTTGAAAATTGTACCTTCCAGGTGCTTTAAAATTCGTGATTTTCCCTTTTTCCGAGAGCACAGAATCAGTAGCTAGCACCTAAGTGATGTACTGTTCATGCTTTGTCTGGTATGTGGCCTAGGTTCCAGAGATACTTGTAGGGTCTTCTGCTTTGTGTATGCTGTGGACTATAATACATTTGCGTTATTCTCCAGCAATGCTTCCATTTTGTACATCTGAATCAACGTACACCATTTTCCACGCAAGGAAAAAAAAAAGTGCAGTAGATCTGTCAGAAGTCAAAAAATTTAACTGCCTTACCAAAGAAAAGCACAATCGCTCTTATGTTGTTTGACATCTCTGTGAACTTGGTTTTGCCAAGTGCGAAACAATAATCTATGGATTCATGGAAGTGAAATGTTGTTACAGGTGGCAAAGATCCCAGAGATGTTTAGCAGCATGGAGCAGTACATGACTTCGTTTTTCGGACCACTTTTAGAGGAGGTCCGGGGTGATATGTCTTCAAGCATGGAGGACATCTCCAAAGCTCCATATGCAAGTGTGCTATCTGTCAATGCAATGAGGAAGGGGAAAGGATTGTATGAGATCAAGCTCAGCAAATGGAGGGGAATGCCTCATGGTTGTGGGACTGATGTGTACAGGCCGAAAGCAGCAGATGTTCTACTGATTTCAGAAACGAGACCAGCAAATCAACCTGATATTCTCAAACAATCCAAATCCTGTGTCATCGTATGGGTTAATAAGGTTCAAGGTGATAAGATGACAGTCAGGGCATCACGTTGGATGGAGACTGGGGCTCATGGAGACGAACGGCAACAAATGGGTGTTAACAAGTATGATAAGTTATATGCTGAAGGTTTGGACAAGTCGTGGGACATGCTGGATCGAGAGGCGATGGCTCCAAGAGCTAGCAACTCATCTGTGCATGAAAATGCCTGGAAAGATCCACCAAATGTTCAGAAATGCTTTGAGAAGTGTAGTGATCTGCAGGAACAAAATGAGACGGGGTTATGTGGAAATTCTTCAAGGCGATGGTCCTTCTTTGCTATGTACCTGACTAATATGATAACATATGATCGTGTTTGGGTTGTGCTCCATAGGGGTTTATCAATGGATTCAAAAATCATTCTTAACTTGTTGGGCAAAAACAATTACGTGAGTCTTTCAGTTACAATGTTTCTTTCCATGTCTAATTTGCAGTGTACAAGAGATTAAACCGTTTTGCCATGTCAAAAATGTATATGTAGTTTTCATCTGACATATATTACGCGGATAGTATGCTTTTCATAATCAGGTTTCATGCTTTTGCTATTTATATAATTAAAAATATGAATAAACTGCATACACTTTTAGTAGTTCATCTTATGTTTTGTATTTTCTACAGCATGGAATGATCTATTTAATTACTTTCATGCTATTGAACTATATGTTAGGGCCTCTATTTTACTGGTACTAAAAAAAATTGCGTATACTCTTGTCGTTGCAGTTGATACATCATGATATTACTGATATATGGATATCAGAACTTTATAAAAAGATCTCCCATGTCATGCACTCTTCATATTATTTGCTATTACTTATTTAAAGTCAATTCCATATTTTTACTGTTGACCAATTGGTGTCTAGCTTAGCTTATGTCCTGACTTAGTGTGCTCATCCCTATCATTATGTTGCCACAATTGAACTTGACATCAGGGCCTTCATGTACATTATCACTTTTTTAATTAAGCAGGTAGGGACATTCTTGTAAAAAAATGAAAGTAATGTATGCTTCATTCATACTGTTCCACATTTTGGTATAGCTAGTTTGTTTTCTTCTTTGCTTACAAAATCTCTTTATGCAACTGTTATGTATTTTTGCATTTTTTAATTGAGCAATGAAGTTTTCAAATTGATGCTGTAGGCTATTGGTGGACATTGTAACTACTGCAGCAATAGATCACATGATGAAATCAAGGATGATCTCTGCAATTTTAGGCTGAATGACTCACAGCTTGATGCTGTAGCAACTAGCATTTCGGCATGTGATTGTTGTCATAGATCTTCTGTGGGACTAATTTGGGGCCCACCTGGCACAGGTAAAACTACAACAGTTGCGGTGATGCTGCATATGCTTCTGATGAAGGATCAGAGAATTCTTGGATGTGCTCCAACCAACATGGCTGTCTTGCAAGTGGCTTCTCGTCTTATTGAGCTGATTAGGGACTTCTCTCTAAGCCATCGTTATTCATTGGGTGACATCATATTATTTGGTAACAAGGACCGTTTGCAATTTGGCAAAGAGTTGTCAAAAATATATTTGGATGATCGTGTCCATAAGTTGTTGAGGTGCTTCAACCGAGAAGATGGGTGGAAGCCTTGTGTGGATTCTGTTGTGAAATTCCTAGTAAATTGCATTCCTCGGTACAAAATGTTCCTAGATATACAGCAAGGGAGCAGAGATGAATGCAATCTCACCTTTAAGAAGTATTTTACAAGCAAATTCAGCACATTAGCAAAAGAATTGGTAGCATGTATTGATACAATCTCTGACCATCTTCCTACGGATTCCCTGGGAAAGAACTTTGACAGGATGATGTTTGCCAAAAGTTTGGTAGATAAATTGCAGCTGTTGCTGTGTGCAGACGATGTCTCTGACGAGCTTCTTTTTTCAATCTTCAAGCCTTCCGACGAACCTCCTGACTCTTCTGTTAGTAATGATGGCCTGACAGATGATGCAACTGATGATCTTCATGACCGTGACATCTCTCTAGATAACCCTTTGGAGATAAAGTCTCTTTGTATTAAAACCCTGATGGATCTCTCAAAGATGTGGCTTCCTTGCGAAGACAATGAGTCTTCAATCCGGGACTTGTGTTTGAAACAAGCAAAACTTGTATTCTGCACTGCTTCTAGTTCATTTGAGTTGTTCAGACTGCAAAGTGTGAAGCCTGTAAGAATCTTGGTGATTGATGAGGCAGCACAATTAAAAGAATGTGAATCACTGGTTCCTCTCTTGGTCCCAGGGATAGAGCATGTTTTGCTAATTGGAGATGAAAACCAGCTATCATCATTGGTAAAGAGCAAGGTATGGCTTTAGCATAAGATAAGTTTCAATGTCATGTTCTGTTTTATCATCCGCATATTTGTTACCAGTAATTATATCAGACTTCCGTAGTTGCTGATACCTTCTTCTTGCTGCTACTTGCTAGATTGCTAAAGATGCTGACTTTGGACGAAGCCTCTATGAGAGATTGTGTACAATGGGTCACAACAAGCATTTGCTGGAAGTGCAATATAGAATGCACCCTTGCATCAATAAATTTCCAAATGCCAACTTTTATGATAACCGAATTTCAGATGGTCCCAGTGTCAAACAGGAAGACTATGGCAAGTGTTATCTCCCTGGTCCTATTTATGGTGCTTATTCGTTCATCCATATTGAAAATGATATGGAAATGCTTGATAACCTTGGTCAGAGTTCAAAAAATATGGTTGAAGTTGCTGTAGCAGCCAATATTGTTGAAAGACTTGCGACAGGTACATTTAACACTTCAGCATTCACATAGCATGTTGAAAGAAATAAGTTCTCAGATGGCTTGATACATTGATGACCTATTTGCTGTTGTTTGATAAACTGCTCAGTATGTTGTAAGAGCTTGGACACTAGGCTATTTAATAACCTTTCAAGATGGCTTGGTATATTGATAATCTTGGGACTGACCTGTATATGAAATCTTGCACCTTTTCTTGCTTATCAGTTATCAGTATTTTATTCCTTGACAACTAGGCTGTTGATAATGGAAAGAAGTTGTTGACACTAACACAATGAATAATGGCAACCTTTCTGACCTTGCACTTTGGTATTGTGTTGGACATAGGATGAAAATAGTTGACCACCTATCTATCAAGAGTCAAAAATTTGAATGTCCCATGCTGCTAGGTGTCTAAGGAAACTTTCAATACATAAAAGTTTTGAGGCTCAGCATTTTTTGCAAATAGCGTACATCCATATATGCATCCTAGTATTGAAAATATGATAAGCATGCTTAGTTGCTTATTATCAAGGTCATTGTCTTTTGCGTTTTAATTAATTTTTGAGGCGAGCTTGTTTCTATTTTGATTGAAACAATATTCTGAAAAGGATTTTTTTATGGACGAGGTTTAGCTATGCTTGAGGATTTGGATAAAGCTAATTATTGCTTCTTTGGTCTAAAACTACTGTAGAATGCTCTGAGAAGAGGCAGAGAACTGGTGTTGGTGTAATATCTCCGTATACAGCCCAAGTAACTGCATTGCAAGAAAGACTTGGAAGAAAGTTTGAGAAGCATGAGTTTCTATCTGTTACGGTAAAATCTATCGATGGATTTCAAGGTGGCGAGGAGGACATAATATTAATTTCAACAGTTAGGTCCAATAAAGATGGGAAAGTAGGCTTTCTCTCTGATGCTGGGAGAATTAATGTGGCTTTGACAAGAGCAAAGTATGTTGTCTCAATTTGGTGACGTTCCAGTTCAACACACCATTTCTACTACATTTTCATTTGAACATATTTTTGCCACAGGTACTGCCTTTGGATCCTTGGAAATGGAGCTACTTTGCTGGCTAGCAACTCAATATGGGCAGAATTAGTCCATGATTCAAAACAACGTGGATGTTTCTTTGATGCTCGTGAGGACAAGGATTTAGAAGAAACAGTGATGCTTGCAATCAAGGAGCTCGAGCTGCGGAAACAAAGAGAACAGGTAATATTGTGGATATCCTCCTTTTGTGAAAAGGAAGGTCTCCATATATCCTGCATGTTAGGCACATGGTTATCTTTCCTAACAGTTTGTGCTGGTTCCCTCCAACACAATCATATAGAGTGAAACCCACAGTTGCTTATTACATCCTTTAAGTGGCATGCTTTGATCATTACTCGTGGCTACTCATTCAAGGATACAGACAGAAGTATTGGTTATGCAAGTGTAAAGCCATAATGAGGGTCGGTGACTTGATGCTCTTGGTGGAGCCACAAAAGCTCTGCAAGGTGGTGCCAGTTGCACCTACCTACTAATCTTGTTAGAACGCTGCTCTGTCTCGAGTCTCTACTCCAATTTCCTGAAATAACCCCAAGGGGAAAGGAGAATGAAGTTTAGTATGCATGAAAGGCATCACTTGGTTGGATGTGCTGGATATTCTAACTTTTTTGTTTCTGATCCTTCTCTGTTCAGTCACATTGTGTTATTCAGCAATAGTGTCCTTTATACTCTCCTGTCATTCTAGAGCTGTTAATAAGAGTAACAGGATGACAAAACTTTTCTTTCAAAGCCTCACAATTTAATTTGTGTGTATTTGTCAGAGGAATCATCGCACAATTGACGCAAGTGGAGTGCCATCTTGGTCATCAAGGCATGATGTAACAGCTGCTGGCAACAGCCCACCAATAAGATGGAGTCAGCTTCCAGCTTCTGGCAATGCGAGGAGCATGAGCAGTGGTTGTGATCGGCAACCAAATGCAAGTCGCACAAACAAATCTATGTTCTTAGCTGCTAAAGAGGACAGGCACAGAACGCACTTTCTACAACACACACCCTTTGGTGGTGGTGACCACAGTAATAAATCACAAGTTGTGCCTGCTAATCAGCGTAAGTGCCACAGACCTTCCTGTGACAAAGATGGTGCTCTGGAAGGGTTTAGAGGACAGCCCAAGCAGCATCTCGGGCAGGACTCTCTCACTAGAACTTATCAGGAACCCTTGTGCAGTACTTCTCAAACAGGCAATGGAAGGTTTACTTTTTCTGGATCAGCTCATAGGGCAGAATCACGCAGCCAAACTAGTGTTCTTGGTGAATGGAAACCTTCAGGAGGTTACCGCGACAGGGAATTTCTGCAGAGGAGTTCTCCAAGGTTCAATTCATATGGAATTGCTGATCATGAAAATCGGAGTATGAATAGAGACAGGCAATACAATAGTAATCCACGACGAGCACCATACAGGGGAAATGGTGGTCGAGATAGAGGAAGGCCTTCATATCATGAGCGAGCATATCATGAGCGATCATATCATGTGAGAGGAGGAAGGCCTTCATATCATGAGCGAGCATATCATGAGCGATCATATCATGAGAGAGGAGCTAGGGGAGGTTGGGGTGAACAGGCCAATAACCATCAGATGGAAGAACCTCGTTGTGAGGTGCAGAATAGCAGTTCTGAAACTTTGTCCCATGACTTGGCGGTTTCTGAGCAGCGAGGGGTAAAAAGAGACTGGTGCGAAGCAGAGGCATCACATTCACTACACCAGGACAACACAAAAATAAGACTCGAAATCGCGGGTCAACCCCAATGGCAGGTGCAGCATGGAGGTTCTGGTGCTGCATCCCTCGAACTGCCTGTTCCTGAGCAGCGTGAGATGAAACGAGAGGGGTGTGAAGCAGAAGCATCAGGTTCACCCTGCCAGGACAACACAATTGTAAGACCTGAAAATGCAGATCAACCTCATTATCAGGCGCAGGATGGAAGTTCTGGAGCCGCTTCCCACAAACTGCCTGCTCCTGGGCAGGGATGGATGGAAAAAGATTTGTGCGAAGCAGCAGCAACAGATATACCCCAACAGGAGGACATGAACATAAGACTTGAAAGCTTAGAACCAGATAGCTAGATACTTTAGAAGTTTAAGACATGTTACCCTGCCCTTTTTTTTTTGTTTTGCCCTGTATAGGCTATAGTCAGTCACATGTTGCTCCCTTTTTTCTTCATCCAATAGTACTGTGTATAAGCATGTACTGTGTACCCCTGAAGAGTAGTATGTAGAAGTTGAAGCAATAGAAAAAAGTGTGACATTTTTGGATGAAACGCGCCTGAAATGTGGCTTCAGCAGTTCAGATTCGCCTTCGTGATTTTTAGGCTTCATACTGTTCTTGTCATTTTTAGGCTTCAGCTGGTCAGCGAGCCGACGAAGTTGGACAGTAATCAATCAAACATGCAAGAAACTAGGATTATTTATTTTCCTATCGGTTTGAAAGACATCCCCTGCACAACCCATCATATGGTTGAAGCTATTTTTGGCCTGCTTCTTGGCCTATGCACATTGCTCGTCAAATTTAGGCGATACATATTTGCTTGAAACATGGTTACTGGTTGCCATTTTTCATTACAACCGAGCTAGCTACTAGGAAACTGTCTAGCTTACCTTGGTCGTTGTACAATGAAAGTTGTAGTACATAAAGAATTCTAAACCTTGACTACAAGTTGTGATATGATTTTTCTTCGCTGCAGAAGGTCATGTGTATTTGTTTACCCTACAAATCCCTCCGTCGAAGTTTATAAGATGTCTTTTTTCTTGGCTAGATAAAAAAGATATTGAAAATGACTAGATTACTCATAATTATTATCAATAAACATTATATTCAATGCATTCACGTAGAAAATCATACATATACTAAATTTCGAAGAGTTCACCGCCTGACGTCGTGCCGAGCCGAGCCGCGCGGGAACCGGCTCGACTCCTTTTTTTCACGTGTAAGTCTTTCAAAAAAATACGTAATTATGTGTAGATCCTTCCCATGGTTTTTTACGAAAAGAACCTTCTAGTTCAGAAAAATCGCAAATCTTTTGTGAAAGGGCCCTAAATAAATACTGAAAAAAGAGCGTAGTTATGTTTAGATCATTCTAGCTATTTTTCATGAAAAGAACATTTCGATTTAGCGCAATCGCGGATCTTTCGTGAGAAAACCCTAGATAGATGCGAAAAAACGTGATTATGTTTGTATCATTTCAACCGTTTTATGTGTTTTCTCGACGATTTAAAAAAAACACCGTCGAAAAAAAAAAACAAAATTGTTTCTACGAAAAAAACAACGCACGCGCGTATCACGCCGCGAAAAGATTCCTAGTATGAAGTAAAGATGGATATTTACGAGGGGTAGGTATATGAGGAACATCACACTAATTTTACAATTGAATATGAAATACACCTTATATTTATAAATAAGACCATTAAAAAATATGCCTCATGAAACGAAGAGAGTAGTTTTTAACCTTTTAGTCACTTAAAAGTTGACGTACCGTATTTATTGAATGCGGCGCGGTCAAGAAACTATGGTTGTGATTTTTTTTGTATATATATACATCATCGCTGTCCCTTGAGGATGTTTGTGTTGTTTGTTGTATCGATACCATTGCTGGTGGAAATATCTACTTCCTCTAATGTAAAAAATATAAATATATAACACGTTATTTGTATTTCATGCATTGTAGTCATGTTTTTTTTTACCATCCAATACTCATGCTGTAAACGGAGCTGTGGAAGTGGAAAAATGTGTAAAAATAAAAATATTAATAAACTTCTCCCTTTTATTTGTTGTATTTTACAACACTACAGATTTTATTATTATAATAATTTCTAATATTAGCGTATTACCATAAAACAAAAATTTGTAATCCTAGGATGGTATTTTATCTATAGATGTAAGAGTATCATCTCTATACTTTCAAACATGTTAAGAGCGATATGTAAAAACAGTTACAAACAACTGTAGTATTAATATTTTGTTTTGGATTGAATGATATATATAGCCTCAAATGATTAAAAATATATGTTTACAGGAAATAGTTGTTTAGTATATATAAATGAGGTTTCTAAATTGTCCTAGGCCCAGCAAATGATACGACCAACCCTGATATTGGTTTAGTTGCATCGTCAACCGAGCAGTACCAATGACCCATGCAAACTAGCATGCCTGTCAATTGGTTTGAAGGGGTAACCGAGAACTAAGTTTGAGTGAAACTGACATAACATTCATGCATTTCTGAAATATAATTACTTTGACTAAAGGTGTAAAAGTAAGGGATTAATATTAAGCATCTTTTTCTACCTTCGGAAGTAATTACTCTCTATATTGTATCTCACAACGTAGGTAGTATCTCGGCAACGGAGGGTATGTACATGTAGTATATGAGTATATAAGATAGTTAGGTGGTATTTATTTTTTTCAGATGTTGTATATATATTTTAAACATACTACTTTTTATGTGCATATATAAAGGTATTTATAAAATACGTTAAAAACTATGTACTTCCTTGCAATTTTTTTTCATGTGTACATATTGAAATATCTTATAATTAGTATATAAGTATGTCCAAAATGATAAAAGAGTATTTCAAGATCGTTTAGATGGTATTTAAATGTGGGAGTATATCTCACAACGTAGAGAATATCTCGTGCAACAGAGAGTGTATACATGTATATAAGACCATCTAGGTGGTATGTACATATTTTCAGAGGAGAAAATTGTCATTGTGCCACTCTGGACATGCGGCTTCACCCAAATGCCATTATTAACGTGGCAATCGTCAAAATACCACTTTCAACCCGCGGCAACTCGTTTCCATACCATTTTGGAGTTTTTTTGTGCATTTACCGGATAATAGCATGGGGAAATGACCTCTTTGCCCTCGGCACTGTGCAGACTCAAAAACGCACCTGGGTTTCAATCTGCGCTGCCGGTTTCATCGCGCGTCGGCGCCGTTCTCCTCTCGCGCCGGCCGCTCGCCTGTCGTTCCTCTGCGCTCCGACCGGAAGACGAAGCGACGCAGATCTCCTCTGGCTCCGCCGCATCGGCCTCGCCTCCGACCGCAGATCGTCGCTGCCGTCCCGTCGCGCCCGGCGCCGCCTTCGGCCTCCACGCTGGCGGATATTCCACCGTGCCGCTTCGCTGCATCGGTCTCTGCCTTCGTCGTCCGTTGCTCGCCCGAGAGATCCTCGCCCGACAGCTCCGTGAAGATCGCTCGAGAGCTCCGTCCGCTTCTCTGGTGCCGGTTTTCTTTTCTTTGGTGCCTCACGCCCGTGAACCAAGGAGCCGGAGCTTTTTCTTTGGTCTTTGTGAAGAAGCTCCTGGATTTTTTGCCCGTGAAGAAGCTCCTGGATAGAACGAGGTTTATCTCGAGCTGTTCTTCTGTGATACGACCATCATCCTGGGTGTGTAGCTGTTTTTACTGCAGATTGATGTTCTATGCTGGGACTGGGAGAGAACGGAAGCAACCGAAGCAGGCTTTGCCCGTGAAGATCGGATTTCAATTTTCCTTCAACCGGATTTCATCCCGAGTCTAGCACAGTGTACAGTACCGAGGGCAAAGAGGTCATTTCCGTGCTATTATCCGGTAAATGCACAAAAAACTCCAAAATGGCATGGAAACGAGTTGCTACGGATTGAAAGTGGCATTTTGGCGATTGCCACGTTAATAATGGTATTTGGGTGAAGCCGCATGTCCAAAGTGGCACAATGACAATTTTCTCTTTTCAGAGGTGGTATATATATTTTTTAGATATACTCCTTTTTATATACGTCTATGAAGGTATTTGCAAAACACGATAAAAACTATTTACTTCCTTGCAATTTTTTTTCATATGGTTTACATTAGAATATCTTATAATTAGTATATAAGTGTGCCTAAAGTTATCAAGGAGTATGCCAAGTACATTTAGGTAGTATTTCAAAGGTGGAAGTAACGGCACGAGATTGCATTTTTACACGTAATAGTAACCTAAGATTATAAGGCTTCCTCGTACAAAAGTTGGGCAAGCTCAACAGCAATGCGGTGTTTTTCACATTGCCTTTTCTATATTTACCCCGCTATGTAGACTGTGTAAGAAAACATTTGTCCATCTTTGTCGGAGCTGCTCTAATGGATAGGATGATATTGTGTGATCCCCCGTTTTGGTGGCAGTTTCCTTAGAATAAACAGAACCAAAGCTGAAGGTACGATCTCAACCAGCTGCAATACATTTGGTGAATTCAGTTAGTAAGTCTAGAAAAAAAAAATTGGTTACTAGAACTTTTTTTATCTGAAGAATGGGTGAAAAGCATTATTGTTTATTTCTTCGAAATTGTAAAAATGACAACTAAACATGCATATATGATATTTCTGGAATACTCTTAGAGGATTTAGCTTTTTTTGTTTGTATTTCAAAATATACACAGACAATGCCCATAATAATCCCTTTTCTTTGACTTGCCCCTGGTAATCCCTTGACTTGACTTGCTGTCTCTACACGTGCCATGAATAATCCCTTTTCTGATTTGCTGTTTATAACACTTCGATTCACATTGGGGTGTCCACCTATCGAACCTATTATTGCAAGCTCACGTAGAATGGTGGCATTTCTAAGCATTAACCTAATTTCACTATCTGCTATAATAATAGTAACATTTGAGTGAGGTGGACATGCCATCTCAAGCCAAATATGAGCAGCATTGCACTCATATGGCCAAATCGTGAACACGGAGATAGGGACATATTATGCATGACGCACAGAAACATGTCCAGATGGCTTAATATAGTCAGGCACTATTCAAAACTGAGCAACATGTAGAAGTGTACTAGACAGCGTTAGTGCAACATTCAGCCAGACATTGTCTTATTTCCTCTCCCACAAAATGTATTTTAGTTCCTTTCTATTTCCCTATCAATTCTGCTCTATTTTGCAAAGATTCAGTAATTGGTGATATCTGTCCTGCCATCCTACTCCTTGCGGCTATTAGCAAGACTAAAGCTCTCAATTTCACATCCCAAGTTCCATCATACCCTTATACAACTTGAATGTGACCAACCTCACTATCTACAACTTGGTTGTCTAGCCATGGATATTCAAGACATAAAATAGGAGCAACTAAATTCTCCATCCAGCACAAACCAATAAACCATGAAACCGAGCAGTGTATAGGTGGCACATTGACATTAGCATTAGATGAAACACTGTCAAGTCTATTGGGGTTTCTTGGTACGTGTTACAGAAATTCTTTTCACAATTGTAGATAGTGAATTGATTAAGTTATGTCCATATCTCAATGTCTTAATACCAGAGCAAATCCACATCTTGGTGCAAGTCAAACTGCATAAGGTGAATCGCTCAATATTGTGAACATTAGACAACATAATTAAATGGAAGCATACCAAGTAATAAAAGAAATTCAGAATCGAATGGTTCAGAACATCAAGATCGGCAGCCTTATCAAATGCGTTAAGGCACATCTGCAAAATACACGCTCAAGTTAGTGGATTTCTCTAAGCTACCTACCTGAATTGGTAGTAGCATAGCATACTCCAAAGTAACTGCAAACACTTACCATGACGCATCTGATCAAGAAACAAGAAAAGCAGATTGTAGTCACATAGCCAACCTGCATGAAGGGATACAGCATTATCATATAGTTTGTTATAGACAAGCCTCCAACATCATACCAATGGAACACAAAGTATACCTCCTGCAATTTCTTGTGCCTTCCTTTCGATTCTACGGGGAAACGTTGCAACATCAGGAATAACCTACAGCAATAGATAGAATATCAGATACCATATCAGACAGTAAAGGGTCACTGTAGCTATACTTCATGCTTGCTTGTGAATCAGGTTTACATAGAGTAGGGCAATAAGTGGTGCTTGAGAGATTTTTGCATGCACCCTAGTATGGCAGATCACACACATGACTAGGGTAAAAACTCATTGCAACATATCAGAAAAATTGTTGTTAAGAATGCAAACATTTGTTCCACATTTTTCACAGGTGAACTGATCCAGTTTACCATCCAAACAATAGAAGACAGATCTACAGTCTACAGGGCAATGCCATAGTAATATCATGGTGCCACATGCCATGCATAACAGCTGTCACAGAGCACAAAGAACGGGCCTGGATTTTCAGTGCTGAATATATCCGGTTTAACATCACAGAGAGCTGCAATTTATCAGGACAACAGCTTAGCGAAGAAAGTACTACCTCCCACCATAGAGAAGAAACCCAAAAGCTGCAAATAGTGATACACCTGAAAAATATATTATATAATTAGATGAAAAGATCAAGGGGTTAACAAAGTCAAAAAAAATTGCAATGTGTCTCAAATTTAGGACAGCTTAAACATGTAGTATTTACGTTGTATCCCTGACCATTAACAGATCCGAGGAACGAAGGCCATGCGAAGACGGTTTCTAAAGTTACTTAACAGAATTTTCTTATTCCTACTTCTCATGGTCCATGCTCCACACTAGATTGCATAATGCTTTCCATAACTTCTCAAGTT
This sequence comes from Guadua angustifolia, assembly GCA_036346375.1. Taxonomy (NCBI): domain Eukaryota; kingdom Viridiplantae; phylum Streptophyta; class Magnoliopsida; order Poales; family Poaceae; genus Guadua; species Guadua angustifolia. The sequence goes on along the minus strand of CM070518.1, from coordinate 19,370,355 downwards.
AGATAATAGTCATATGTTTTTTTAAAGTTAGCTAATACTCTGTTAGTTGAAAACTAGCACTGCATGGCATGTCAAGATAGATATGTCCATGATGCTCTGCTTTTACATCGGAAAATATACGGGTAGATGAAGAAGGGAAAGGAAGCAAGAAATTTTACCTGCAAAGAACATCTTCGACAATATGACCATAACCCGAACTGGTTTCCACCACAAAACCAACCATAGAATTATCTGAAATCCATGCATATCAACTATCAAGTAATCTCATGGGGGTGCAGAATGTTCATAATTTACATGTGCCAACTCAAAAAGGTGTAAATATATTAAGCTAGAGTGTGATTGTATTTCCTTAACAAATGGGACGCACTAGGAAGGTGGTTGTTGTGGGTTCTCTAGGTGGAACGCAACACTGTACTTCACAGTTTTAATAAGAAACCAAATAATTGACAATTATAGCATGTACTTGATATTTAAGGGATATTAGTGAGTTTATGTACCTATTGATTATTAAGCATGTGTACCTTAGTGCAATTAAAATAGAACTTATTAATATGTTTACAAATTTCTCTTATGCCATTAGTCATAGGTACCACTGTCCTAAGCATCTAAAAGGATTTCGCAACGCCACAGACTCGCTGCTATATGCTATAAGATATTAAGATGTAGTCAATGTCCAGAGGTCCATCCCAATACGTTGCCAACAGAACATAATTACTGCATTATGTATCTCTCCAATCAGTCATCAGTGTAACCTTTCGCATGTGAGTTAATTCACTTAATTTATGTAAATTACAAAGTGCAATGAGAAATTTTATAGAATAAGTTACCTGAACTGCATAGACCACACCATTGATCCAACAGAAAGTTGGCCTAAGCCCATCAGTCGACATTGCACGTGCCTAGAGAACAACACCACAAATTAACAGGTGCAACGGCATTGATGAGAGACATAACAATAAACTACGAGACACAAGCTGGTCTGGCACCTGATAATAAATTTCAGCCCAGAACAGTACCAAAAGTGCGTATGTTGTGAAGAACGCAAGCCCGGGCATATCGAGAAGCACATGTTGAAGTATCTGTGGTACCACATTGCTTAAAACCATTACTCCAATGAATTCAAACACCAGTAGAGTCATCAAATCAGCCACAAACCTCTGGCTGTATGAGCTGCACATTTCGCCGCAGCACAAACATTATGGACCGCACTGCAAACACAAATAGCAAGCATACACATAGATCATTCAACCAAAGAAAACATCGAACAGAAGCAAAGCAAAAAGCGCAATGCTTTACCCACCGCTGTTCACGAGGAAGTTTAGGAAATGAAACACCTTCTGCGTCGTCCACCCGTACTCTGGCACCCTACACTCGATTCTGATCAATTGAACCTACAAGAGAAATTAAGCTCCAGACATTATTATTATTATTATTATTATTATTATTATTATTATTATTACAACTCGATTCGTTGCACAAATCCAGTTTGAAATCGAGCAACGACGGATCAAGACAACACGCGCAATCGGGGCAAAACCAATCAAAGCAGACATGATCGCCCAATTGGATCAACATGCCATAGATCGGAACGTATTGGGGGTAGAGGGCGTGCTTACCAGCGCGACGGCGGAGACGAGGCCGTAGAGCACGGCGAGGGCGTGGAAGATGCGGACCTGCCACATGGGCGACTCGTTCACATCTTTCCACCAGTCCACGGCGCCGTCCAGCGCCGCCGCCGCCGACGAGGCCGCCTCCACCGCCAGCAACCGCCTCATCGAGAGCCCCGTGGTCCTCAGCGCCTGCCGCGACCAGGTGGTGAGAGACGACAGACTCGGAGTCTCGGAGAGGTGGATTGCGCGGCGTGGGGAGGAAGGCGACGCGAGCGTCTCGAGAGGATTCGAATCAAAATAGATTTGGGCTTCGGTTTCGTTCGCGTCGCGTGGAGGCCACCAGGTGGGGCGCGCGCGGAGGGGGAAGAGAAGAAGAAGGCTTCGTGTTCCGCGGGAGGTGTGCAATGGAATATCGCTCTTTTGGTCATTTTTTTCCCCCGGATTCAAGGTCGGGTACGCATACTAATGTATACTAATGCTAATATGGTACTCGTAATACGGTCGTAAATTTAAAGTGAATACGGAGCATTACTACATATAGTATACATATAAAATGATTAATCAATTATATAAATTCAACATGCAACAAGATTATCGTAATTTAATAAGTCATTTTATTAAGTAGTCCAATAAAATTGTAAAAGTATAAAACTTTATATTTTATAAAAGAATATAGGTATTTATATAGCCAAGTGGAAACATATTACTATATGTCAAGCTCTAAGGGGAATTTAATTATATGCCCTATTTTATTTAGTGCAATTGATAAAATGCTCCATTTGTTTCACTGAGACAAATAGAGTATTTTCTCAATTGCACAAGTAAGTGAGAGCATTTTATCAATTATTCTAAGTTTTAATGGTGACATGTAACATCTCGAATTTTATCATTAAAAATAAAAAAATATACAAATATTATTGGCTTTGTGAATTTCCAAAGAATAATTCAAATTTCTATATTTTCTAATAACTATTTATGATTTATGGTATTTTTATGCATTTTCTGGATTTTAAAAAGTTTTTCCTATATTCATAAATTAAAAATGAATTTATACGTAAAAAATTAAATTTTTGTTGAAAATAATTTTATTAAATTCAAAATACCTCGGGAATTTTTGTGATTTTTTCTCAAATTTGTGTACTCTATTTGCTATTTTCTAAAAAGCCTTTTCAAATTTTAACAATTATCTATATATATTATATTTAAAATAATTTTACTAAGTTCAAAACACCTTGTTTCAATTCTCTAAAATTTTCTAGAATTTTGAGATTATTCTAGTATTTTTCTATATTAAAAAGTATTTTTAGCATTTTAAAACTGTTTATTGCATAAAATAACAATATTATATTATTTGCTTGGGCTATTTGGTTGGGTCCAATTTAAACTGCTAGAATATCAATTCTGAATATCCGAATAAAATATTTAGAATTCTCTGATAATATAATCAGAATATTCTTATCCGATTGATATTGACTTCTTGAATTCAGTATCGAATCCGAAATTAATTATCTGAAATAGATACCAAATACGATAACTATCTGACATAAGTATCGAAATTCGATCTAAACAGATTTGTTCGGCCGGTCGGCATCTATGTGATCCGATTGCATCCCTAGTACCAATGGATGAGGACACATGTACAGTAAGCACTTTTATCCGTGGAACGAGTCTAGGTGGGGGAACAAGCGAGAAGCACAAGGGCGAGCGTGTGGGTGTATGGAACGGGTGCAGCGATCATTAAGCAGAAGCGGCCCTCGGTCCAGCTCGGTGTGATTAGTTTAATTTGAGTTTAGGTGGCTCGGTCAGACAGTATCTGACGATAGGGACATATTTCCCGTAAAGTTTGCAATGGACTACAACTTCAGCAGTGCACGAGGATCATTCAACAGAAGCAGCGAACGGGTTAGATTGTTGAATAGTGTTAGCTATAGTGTTTTGAACAGTGCTACGGACAATTTGTGTAGGAGTGCACTCGGATCGGATATATACTGACGAACCAACCGATCGGAGCTATTCAGCTAATCAATTCGGATAACTCAACCGACCGGATCTATTCAGCTAATCGTTTCGGATAGTTATCGGATTCGGCATTGGATTCGGGAGATCATTATCTGTTGGATCGGGATATTTCAATTATATTTTTCAGATAATTGAGTTGGATATTTTTCAGATATCCAGAAATTTATAACTCATGTTCTAGCAGCTTCAATTGAGCTCAGCCAAATAATCCAAGATAGGTCTCTCTTCACCGCTCCACTCTCTTGCCGTCATCCCATCTACTATCCCACCAACGGGTGCCAGTCACCACCAGAAATTGATATGTAAGAATATACTACCACTTACCTACGTGAATATCTATTTTTTTTTGCAAAACATAAATGAATATTTGATATTTTTGTAATTTTGTTGGACTACTTGATAAAATAACTTATTAAATTACGGTAATCTTATTGTATGTTGAACTTATACGATTATTGTATATTGAACTTATACGATTAGTTAGTCATTGCTATATGATGTATCTGTTTTCACGTGATATTCAACAAAAAAATATTCGGTACCAGATTGATTCAGCTTCATATTCACTTTAAATTTGTGACTGATATTATCCGTGTCGTATTTATATCTAGCGTTATCTGTATCCGACTCTAAGCCCAATAAAAATATAGTTTAGATAAAAAAACCGATATCCAATCGAATCCGAGCTGATTTCACCTCTAGATTCCGGCCATCTATTTTTGATCAACAGTCGATCCATAACTACTAAAATTACTGTTCTTAACTGTACTTGATCTCTCTCCTAATGATAGGTATCCCGTTTCAATTGCCCTTTTTCTTTTGGCTTTTGACCATGTTCGTGTGCGTCTTGATCAGGTAGACAAATAATTAAGGATGTCTCAGGAAGCATGGGAGAAGAGAACAGTGCGGCTATTGTCCTGGGGAGCTAACCAGAGAGGAGTCAACAAGGAGAGAATACTGTGACAAGTGTCCATGTCAGCACTTTTAACTAGAAGCGTATCTTTTTTTCCCCCGAAGGAGGACGAGAGTAAGAGAATTTTTTTCAATGCCAATTGTCGTGTTGGGCTTTACATTATTTGTTCAAACTAATGTTGGAATTAATTCAACAGTAGTTTAATTTGTGTTATCGTGAGATGGTTTTAGTCTTACGCGCTTTCTTAAAGGGCAACGACTGTGGTGCAATCAGCCCTCCCGTGCAATCACCGTGCAATCCAACTAAGAAAAGTTTCGAAAAATTCTGAAAAAAATCATGGATGTACATCTCATCTTACCCCATCTACATATAAAATTTCATGATCAAATTCGTCCTATGCTAAAAGTTACAAAAAAGAAATTTGTCTTTTTTGTAACTTCTAGCATAGGACGAATTTGATCATGAAATTTTATATGTAGATGGGGTAAGATGAGATGTACATCCATGATTTTTTTCAGAATTTTTCGAAACTTTTCTTAGTTGGATTGCACGGTGATTACACGGGAGGGCTGATTGCACCACAGTCGTTGCCCAAAAAGATGTCCCTGTATGTGAAGAAAGACGTGACAAAAAATTAATCTTGTTCTCTCTAGCGATCTCTGTTTCCTTCGTACTTGTTGTCTTTGGAGCTATTCCATCCCTTCATCCCTCGTGCAATAGGCATGAGAGGCCACTTGAAGCCCTACGGTTGGCTAGGGCGCCAGCCCCACCTCCGGTCGGTCGAACCCTTTCTCCTCCCAGTATCCTCAACGTCAGAAAAAAGTAGAGACATAGCGCCGTAGCGGCAAATTGGTAGGTTTAGGAACTGGTAACTGGGAGTAATATGTAAAAAGAAAAGTGAAAAACAATACTGCCTAGCAAGTGGGCCATCAAAATTAGTCATGGGCTCCCTTACTCTCATGGGTTTTCACTTGGTACAGTACTCGGCATCCTTTACTGTAGCACAACACCAGGAGTCCAAAAGATGAACAATGTCAATGTTGTCTCACAGGCGGCAGATTGATGCACGAGTGATTGCGGGCGGCAGACGCACCGGCGAATGTGACCACACAGTGGGTGGCTGATTCGCGAGAACTCGAGGGCGCCATGCATGCATTAGGGCCAGGGCAGGCGGGTAGCCGATAGGCGGTAGAGACCAAAAAGAGTTATCGGCCACTCAGAGCGTGGGGCAGAATGCGCATCGCTAGAGGAGCACAAAGCGAAATGTGCATCGCTAGCCGGAGCGCCGAGCAGAGCACGCATTATTAGGAGCTGAGCGGAACGCGCATCACTAGGGGAGAGGAATCAACCACTCAAAGTGTCGTCTAGCCGACAGCCGAACATGCATCTCTAGAGTCTAGAGAGGAACCAAGACTCGCTCTGTCCAGCCGGCGGCCGAACGCGCATCGCCAGAGCCCAGATAGGAACTGAGGCGATCGACAAGGAGGAGTGACTGAGGACGAGGAGCCTCTCAGCTTCGTATTGATCGTTAGGACGATGACATCAAAGTCAGACTAATTCGCTAGCGCCACTGATTGCTTAGCTCGGTATAAAAAAATTGTCCCAACTCTTAATGCAATGCCTCATGCTTGAATGCCTTTTGTTGTGATAACTGATGTCTGATTTTTGTATTCTATTGCCCCAAGTCTATATTCTATTGACTAATTGATATTTTTGTCTCTTTGATTTAATATGTATGAATTTGGAATTTAGTTGGCAATAGATCGGTAGATGTAATATTAGTATGCTTATATTGAGTTAGAGTTTCGATATGGAAGCCCCACCTCTACTTTTATTCTGGATTCGCCGCTGGCCCTACACAGGAGACCACGATCAGGTTTGTGGGAAGCATCGTTCCATGTGACTACTCGTCTTCATCTTCGATTGTCGCATCGTGTTGCTCCTTCGCAGCTTCGCGTTCTTCATCAAGTCCGTTGTAAGTACCTTGGATTGAGTAGTTTTTGGTCCAAGTGAATCTTTCTATTGTGATTAAATCTGATGGGAATACATGTTGTTATGATAGTATTGTTTATATCTATAAATTAGTTTGGCTATCTTGCATGTGTAGATATGTTTTCTTTATTAGCATGTTCTGTAAATCTGCTGGCTACTAGTAATCATCTTGTAGCGCAATATTAATCTTCATGTTTTTATTGCGTATCTATGGAATTAAATTAATGTTGTGGCATGTTAATTTTCCAACAACTAAAATCATCGCTTAACCTCTTTACGTGTGTATACAACAAACTCCTTGCAATCCATACTTACTGGTTCATAAAAACGCCAAGTTTTAGTCCGTTATGCGAAAAATACCCAAAAGGACAGTTATCATATAATTCTGTAAAAATATATACTAGTACAATTCAATACTTACTCCATCACTTAGCTACTTTCGACGTGTGTATTTTTTTTCTAAAGCCACATCGATTAGTATTTTCAAAATTAGTCCTTTGTGGCCAGTTAAATTGGCGATAGAAATTTCAAGTGACGAAAATAATACTACATGGACGCTAGATAGGCATTTCGCTATTTGAAATGGGGATAGAGTCTGTTGCTATTTTAAATGGCTATCGAGCCTATTTTTCTAAAAACAATCGATGTATTAATTATGTGAAATTAATAAAAAATATATTATTCTAAAAAATCGAGAGCAGGAGACCTCAAATCCACAGCCATTTTCTATGACCGCATTGCTAAGCTATGCGAGGGATCCTTTTTAATCAAATTAAGAAACAGTGAGGAAGATCATGTGTTAATGTACATGAGCAGCTTGGGAGATAGCTGGCGATGATCCAAGATCAGGTCCATCAGGATGATTCCATTCATTCATTCATTTAGCTCAAATTCTTAAAAAAAACGAGATTCTTAAAAAAAAACGAGAATGAAAGATCACGAGGGAATGGGCTGTGCTACTAGGGGGTGAATATCGAGCTGACTCGACTTGACTCGGTAAACTTGTTAAAATAACAAGTCAGATTGACTCGACTCGTTATCTTAACGAACTCAAAGCTTAACTCGCACCACTACGGAACATGTGATTACTGTCGGGTCCACATCGACATCACTGCCGGATGTGGACCCGGCACAACCTAAGTGGCAGTGATAGTCGAGGACTATCACTGCCGGATGTAAACCGGCAGAGATAATCACTATCACTGCCGGTTTATACTTAAGAACCGGCAGTGATAATAACTATCACTTCCGGTTCACACTTTCCAACCGGCAGTGATAATATATTATCACTGCCGGTTATTATTTAGAACCGGCAGTGATAAGTAACTATCACTGCCACATTTTCAATAATATCCGGCAGTGATAAGTAACTATCAGTGCCCAATTGTTATCAATATCCGATCGATAACTACTATCACGCCTTTTTTCTTGTTAACCGGCAAGTGATAACTCGTGTCCTATTTTGATATCCAAATCGGCAAGTGATGGGTTTTTAAACCTTTTGCATATATATTTTTGCAAGATATGTTGTAGCATGTATATACATTGTACAAGAGATGTATTACATGCGGTATCGTTGTGCTACAACAAGATCAAGCATCACTAAAGTGTAATTGAAATACATTGAAGCATCATAATATTTAATTATTACATTGTTCATTCACTTTTGAAGCATTAAATTGTTCATTCAGAATTGTTGCCATGCAGAAATGGTCGTAAAACTCGCCCTTCGTGTGGAGAATTTCTCGAATTATGAACCCAGCTATCTGCTCTTGAAGGGCATCAATTTCGTGGTCGAGCAGGCTGCTGGTGCCCTGATTGACGCGCTGTCATGGGAGAAATTGAAGCATTAATTAGTGTCATCGTCTTTATAAAGAAAAGTACGGGTCAACATGTAATGATCGATATACCAGCTGGCCGTTGTAGTCCGTATTGTCAGTGATGAATGCGTGGATATGTGTCATTGCGTAGTATCCACATAAATTGTTCCCTTGGGGTTGTTTCAGGCATGGAAAATCGGTGTGCATTCTGAAATTTTTCACGTATGGACGATGCCGTTTGCTCTTCTTGCAGTATTGTTTGCACACCCTGTTCATGGTTTTGAGTAGTCATTAAAATTAATTAGGTGCAATGGGATGGAAGATTATCAGAGCAATAATGCAACGATCGAAGTTACACGTTAGCAAGTCTATTAAGTCTTGGTATTCACCGTCGGTTTCCTCATTGAGTCCAAGACAGTGATGTTGCTTTCGTCTAACATGAAGACAAGGACGATCCAGTGAAAGCTGCAGAAGCCAATTAGTCGTCACATTGTGTTGCACATCAAATATGAGACACTAGTAGGCAGGGAAACACGTATTGAAAGTTGTAGGGTAAAAGTACGTAGTCCTTGTGTTGTAGCTTTAGCAGCGCCTTGAGTACGTACACCTCAACATCATTTATTGTTCTTGGATCTTCAATAAGTTTGCAGTTGACCATGCCTGGGTCCAGGAATCCTATCTTTTCATTGTTATCCGCTCTAAGTGTCTTTGTCTCCATTCTACGTAAAAAAAGAAGTTAGACCCTATGTTTAAGACTACGTGAATATACAGCATGAATTATACAAGAGACTTACAGAGTCCATATTCTTAATATAGACACGTCCAGAGCGTCGTTGGTACATCTGATATAGTTCCACGTGTTCAACTCAGAAAGAGTCGTCATTGTTGTGAAAGTCCATATCTTTGTATCTGACTGGGAAAGCAGTGTTTTGTGTCTTTTGGACATACTGCAGGTACCTTTCATGTAGACGCCGTAATTGTGTGGTCAGTTTGACCTCCTTATTTGGATGCAGCAAAACTTTCCCGTTAACGAATGGCCACTTTATAGGTGCCTGCTGCCCTTTAGCACCACTTTGGCTTCTAGCAACAGCTGCTTTACCACCATCTCCTTTAGATTTCTTCCTAGAGATGCGTTCGTAGTCTGATAGTTGGCTAGGTTGAGGAGCTTCAGTTATCCGTCCTGTCTATTTAACCTTCGCTAAGTCCAGGAAGAAATCCCGTTTGGCAGGTTCGATTTCAATCTTAGCAGGTGGTGGCGTCTTCTTGAAGTGCTCTTCTACATAGGCGCCTACTTCTTTTTTTGTTTCTTCGTCGGTCATTTCATATGGTCGTTTCTTGCTAAGAGTTTTGGCTAGTTTCACAGATGACGAACTTTTCCCCCTGACCGTGTAGAATGTTCAGATCGCGGTGCTCTTTGGCTGTCTTGTGGCGCTGGAGCAGGAGGAGTTTTCTTGGGTGACGGCGGAGGAGGACTTTTCCTGGGTGGCGCTGGAGCAGGAGAAGGAGCTTTCTTCGATGACGCCAGAGGAGGAGGAGGACTGTTCCTAGATGGAGACTCCGCCTCGTCATCGTTGTTAACATCATCGTCGTTGTCATCTTCTGAGGCAAACTTTATATAGCGCTTGCGCCACGCGATGAATGTGCCCATGCTTTGTCCAAGACTTTGCCCCTCCTCGCCCGCGATCTCAACCTCCACTTTGCGGTGTCATCAACTACTGTTGTCAATCGCAACTCGTGTATCCCGAGGAATTGGGCGATTATGCAATATCCGCCTCGTTGCATGGCCAAGCCATCCTTCACCACCTTGATGGTAATGTTCGCTACGGGCGGTCTGCATCGCAGCGGCGTGTCGGCTCTATGATTTTGTCCACAGAAAACTACACGAGTCCTCTTGGGAGGGTTAGCGGATGATTGGTGCTTTTGAGAACCCGGCGGGACTTACGTCATGTGGTAGACGTTCGCCAGGACCTTTATTACCATTTCTCGCATCACTTTCATCTGTTCTTCAAATTCGACTTCCCTTCTATGCATCCGGTCTTCTATTTCTCGTACACGTTCATTCAACTGTTCTTGTCTGGATTTCTTTGGTCGCTTGTACATATAGGCATCCTCTGGAATCTTTGCTTTCAGAGGCACCAAGCCAACCCCTCTGGTGCGACCAGGGTGCTCCCTATTACCCAAGGCGCGTGTTAGCTCGTCGTCCTCCCTTCTTGGCAGGAAGGAGCCCTCAATAGCTTCGGAGTGGGCATCCGCGATCTTCCTCGAGATTTCCTCGTCTTTCTCGCTTCTGAAGCTTAAGCTGCCATCATCCGACAGAGTAGCTCCCCTCGCAAGCAGCCAGTGCTTCGATCTTGGGGCCATGTGAGACGTCGCAGTAACAACTCCACCAAGTGTTAGCTGTTCTTCCCGTGCATCCCACTTGGATACTTTCTTCACGTAGCCACCGGTGCCTAGCACATGGGGGTAAATATTCTTGTCCGAATTTTCCTTGTTCTGCTGGCTGATAGCCTGGGATTCATCATATTTCTTATATTGCTTGAATTCATCCCAAAATTGCTGTAACCTCGGGAATCTATTAAAATCCGACGTTTGATCCTTCTTGACGTACTCCTTATTCAACTTTGTCTTCCAGTTCTTCCATGCAGTTTCCTGGTAATCTCCAACTGATCTTCGGGGAACTGAAACTTCGCTGTCAACTCTGTCCACAATGTTTCCTTGATGTCATCGGGAACATACGACGGAGAATCGCTACCGACGTGTCCATGATTTGTAGATGATGGGCACATTATCTCTAGCTAGGACCCCGCATGTCGTCCGATATGGCCCAAGCAATGACGCGGTATAGCTGGTTCTCCGATCGCACTAAGCTCAACTATCACCTTCGTTCACTGTGCGCATCTTCTTTGGGACCTCGTCCATGACGTTGGCTCGGTGCACTAGATGTCGACCACGCATTTTGATTGTTTCATTAGTCGTTTGGCTCTGCTCTAATTTCATCGGGAAGCATATCCTACGAAATAATCCTAGTAAAAACTTACCTCATGTACATTTGTTGCCTCAACTTGTTCCAGGTTGAGGAACTCTGTCGGGCTTCGCTCTGGGCTTTGGTCCATGGGCTCAGCGCCATCCGGCACTTGTCCATTGTGAGAGGCCATGTGTGGCAAGTTTTCTAGAATTTTAAATTAACAAAATCATGAGATGAATCTTCGCATATATATCAATGTTGTGCATATATAAGGCGTAATCACCATTTTGTCATACGTTAGATAATACTGTAACGTACATATATATTAATAGTCTAAATTTCAAAATCTTAATCGCATGGATCGATTCTACGGCAACCTACTTTCGTGGACAGAGGGAGCAGGTAACAAAGAACATATACAATTTCACATATACTTACACATGATACATATACAATTGACAATTCACATATACTTATACAGATCACATATACATACACACGATACATATACAATTGACAATTCACATATACTTATACAGATCACATATACTTACACATGATACATATACAATTGACAATTCGCATATATACTTATTTGCTCAATAAAAAATAATGAATCATGGCTATTCCACACTAATATGATTTTCAAAAAATGAAATAAGGTTATAAATCCACAACTAGAATGTTAGTAGTCTATTACACCAAAAGCGAAGCGATCGGTTCATATCAACCAAGCACGTCACCTCATGGCCTTCTTCACCCGAGAAGGTCCTATGCTCTCTGGACAAAAGCATGCTTTTGCAGAGAGCATACGATACAACCTTCTAAGCGGCGGCACCTAATGACGTGATGGACTTGATAAGAAACCGTATTGCTCGCTTTTTGGTGTAATAGACTATTAACATTCTAGTTGTGGATTTATAACCTTATTTCATTTTTTGAAAATCATATAAATGTGGAATAGCCATGATTCATTATTTTTTATTGAGCAAATAAGCAATAATATTCTAAAGAATATATGAGTTGGGCCCCTGTCTCTTGGCGCTGCTGCTGACTTTAATTTGTGACAACCTTACCTTATTGAAAATAAACAATATTTCAATACTTTAACAAACAAGAGAGTAATTAATTGAGAACTGAATGCTAATATATATCTAATGAATCAGGTATGCAACATAGGATTGAACTAAACAGAGACAACAAGCTTATACAATTTCAACAGATAGCAAGATACATATGGCAACAGATGACATAAAGACAACATTATGTCATTTATATGGAGGTAATTACGTATGATTGCTCTCAGATTATTGGGTTTGAATGAAGATTAGAACCTTCATCTCATCACAGATGGGCAAAACAATTAATTGAGTAAATAAGGCCTTAAATCATCACAGAGCAACAAAGATCGGCCAACCCTAGAATCATCACGAGCAACATCACGAGCAATAACATCGAGAACCCAAGAATCATCGATAGTCAATGCATGTTAGTCTACCAACTTAAGGCCTTATTTACAGAACAATTGTCAATATCATCGAGAACCCTAGAATCATCACAGAGCAATAGCATCGGCCAACCCTGGAATCATCACAGAGCAACATCACAGAGCAATAACATCGAGAACTCTAGAATCATCACAGAGCAATAGCATCGGCCAACCGTATAATCATCACATAGCAACATCACAGAGCAATAACATCGAGAACCCTAGAATCATCACAGAGCAACATTACCGGCGCGAGGAGTGGTCGAAGGAGGGAGGAGGCAACGCAGGAGGGCTTGGCAGGCGTGGAGGGTCGCCGGAGGGACGGGACGGCCAGGGAGGGGTCAGCTGGAGGGAGGGCCGACGCCGGGAGGAGGCACCGCAGGAGGGTCGCCAGCAGGAGGAGGCACTGCAGGAGGGCAGCCAAGGGAGAGTCGGCGTCGGGGGGAAACGCCGCAGGGGAGGCGTCGCCGCACGGAGGGCCGGCATGGGGAGATTCGACGGCGGCTAGGGCGCAGAGAAGAACTCCAAACAAATTGCGAAATGGCTAAGTGCGGGAGTGAAAACGTATATATAGGGAGGCTTATTACTGCCGGTTCAAAGAAGTGAACCGGCAGTGATATATTATCTCTGCCGGCTTGTTATAGAACCGACAGTAATAGTGCAACATCACTGCCGGTTCATAAATGTAAATGAACCGGCAGCGATAATGCATTTTTAGTGCCGGGCGTATATGACCCGACAGTGATATGTAAATATTACTGCTGGTCATTTATGAACCGGCAGTGATGTTGTAATAGTAGTGCCCATGATGTTCCATTGTAGTGCGCATGATATATATCTATTACTGCCGGTTGCAGACTATGACGTGGCACTGATGTGTTTTATTAGTGTCTATTCTCATTTGTCAACCGACACTAATGTTCCTTGTCTGCTGTGGCAGAAGTGGCGCGGTGGCAAATGCTGCCATGGCAAGGACTTACTGCCGCGGCAAGGAAAATTGGCACAGAAGTGGCGCGGTGGCAAATGCTGCCATGGCAAGGATTTACTACCGCGGCAAGGAAAATTAGCACAGAAGTGGCGCGGTGGCAAATGCTGCCATGGCAAGGATTTACTGCCGCGGCAAGGAAAATTGGCACAAAAGTGGCGCGGTGGCAAATGCTGCCATGGCAAGGACTTACTGCCGTGGGAAGGAAAATTGGCACACCTATTTTAGCCCAACCAAATACAAACATTGGAATTTCTTTAGCCCAACCAAATAAGAGCTATTTAGGGCTTCATACAAATTGCTAATTTATTTGTAAAAAAACCCCAAATATAAACATTGGAGTTTTCCTTTTTTGTTTTATTTAAAATTTCAGTTAATTAGGAATAATCAATAAAAACTTGCTCTTACTATCTCATCTTCATCCATTGGACATTTACTATTTCTGATTGACTATAATAATCAATACTCCATAAATTTCAAAATGAAGCATGTTCTTCGTACAAAATGTTTATATCACAAATTTAAGCTTGACCTTCATACAAAATAAAGCATCTCCTTAATTACACAACTAAGTTACAATCCAACCTTCGTTATGATCGCGGCGTATGTATGTAGCTTCCTCTATGTCTTCCATGAGACCTAGGTCGATGTTCTCACCGAAAGGAGGAAGCTCATCAAACTGGTTATAGTCTTCCTCGTCGACTACATTCTCAACTCCCACAATCCTTCTTTTGATTGAAGAACCACGTGGCGTTCCTTGTCACCGGACCCTCACAAAGAAAATTTGTGTAACGGCATTAGCAAGTACAAATGGTTCTTCTCTGTATCCGACGTGTTTGAAGTCCACGGTAGTGATACCGTACTTGTCGATGTTCATGCCCCTAGGTAGCCTGACCCACTGGCACCGAAAGAGGGGGACCTTCAAAGGCCCATAGTCAAGCTCTCAAATCTCTTCTATGAATCAGTAGTACGCCCGTGATATTGCCATTCTTTGTCATAAGCATCTATACGGACCCATTGTTTTGGTTGGTGCTCTTCTTATCTTGTGCTCTCGTATAAAATGTATACCCATTGATGTCGTATCCTTCAAATGTCAAAATTGTATATGATGGTCCCTTAGCGGCGTTCAATTGAGCGCACTCTGCTTTGCGTATGCATCATGTATCTAAGCAACCAATCTCCAAAGTTATCTCTGTGCTCTCTCGCGATCCAAACCTCAGACTTACATGGGTTTTGTCTTCGAAGCATGTTCTTGTGCATGTCGACATACGGAGCCGCTACAACTGATTGGTGCAGAACTGTAAAATGTGCTTGCGTGAATGAAGCACGATCATTTGTACGGATCGATTTCTGACCTAGTGTCCCTTTCCCTTATAGCCTCCCTTCATGGCGAGATACGGGCACACCAATCGATTTGAGATCCATGTAATCGATGCAGAACTCGATGACCTCCTCGGATCCCCACCTTCGGGAATGCACCCTTCCGCCCGATGTCGACATTTAACATATTTCTTCACAACCCCATGAACCTCTCGAAGGGTACATCGATGTAGAAACACAGGCCAAGAAATATCTCTTTCACAATATGAACAATGAGATGGACCATAATATCGAAGAAGGATGGAGGGAAGCACATCTCAAGCCGGCATAGAGTGTGGATCACGTCTTGCTGCAGCTTATCCAGTTTCAACGGGTCGATGACCTTCTGTGAAATCGCGTTGAAGAATGAACACAACTTTATAATTGGGTCTCGCACTTTCTCTGGCAGAACACCCCTAATTGCTACAGGAAGCATCTGTGTCATCATCACGTGGCAATCATGAGACTTCATACCAACTAATTTCAAGTCTTTCATTGAGACTAGCCTCTTTAGGTTGGCAGAATAACCGGACGGAACTTTGACTCCGTGCAAGCACTCACACACGCTAATTTTCTCAATCTTGCTTAAAGTGTAGCAAGTTGCGGGAAAGTACTTTTTTCCTTGACCCAGATCTTCATGATGCAGCTCCTTCCTGAGTTTCATATCTTTCAGGTCCATCCGTGCCTTAAGTGTATCTTTTGTTTTGCCAGGTATGTCTAGTAAAATACCAAGCAAGTCACACACACGTTCTTCTCTATATGCATGACATCGATAGCATGTCGAACATCCAGTGCTTTGCCAATAAGGTAGGTCCATAAATCGATATCTTTTTCCACAAAGGAGTCAGATCACCAAACTTCGGACCGATGTACTTCCGCTCCTTTCCATGGATAATTTTAATATCCTTTACTACCGCAAATATCTCTTTGCCGTTATGATGTTTGAGTGAAGCGATCTCCTTTGTACCGTCAAAAGCTCTCTTGTTGTTGCGACACGGTGGTCCTTGCGAAGGAACCTACGATGCTGCATGTAACACATTTTTCGACAGTATTTCAGTCACCGGCTCCCTGTATCACCCATGCAATGCATGCATCCATTGAATCCTTTTATAGTCTGGCCCGAAAGATTGCCAAGAGCAAGGTAATCATTGATGGTTACGAACAACAACGCCCGTAGCATGAAGTTCTCTCTTTTGTACTCATCCCATACCCGTGCAACCGCGTTCCACAATACCGAAGATCTTCAACCAAAGTGGTTTGAGGAACACATCAATATCGTTGCCGGTTGCCTCGGCCCTTGGATCAGTAACGGCATCATAATGTACTTCCGCTTCATGCAAAGCCAAGGAGGAAGGTTGTACATACATAAAGTCACCGGCCAAGTGCTATGACGACTACTCATGTCGCCGAAAGGGTTCATCCCATCCGTACTGAGTCCGAACCTTATATTCCTCATATCATATGCAAAGTGTTTCTTGTATTTTCTGTCGATATTCCTCCACTGCGCGGAGTCAGTAGGGTGTCTAAGCATTCCATCCTTTTTACGTTCCTTGGCATGTCATCGCAGCAATTGAGCATGCCTTTTGTTCGCAAACAGACGCTTCAGACGGGGGATTATAGGGAAATACCACACCACCTTGGTCGGAGGTCTTTTGTTCTTACACTGCCCCTCGATATCGTCATCGCCGCGCTTATACCGAGATGCCTTGCAAACGGGACATGCATCCAAATTTGCAAACTCATTGCGATACAATATGCAATCGTTTGGACATGCGTGTATTTTCTGCACTTCCAGTCCCAACGGCAAACAACTGCTTGGCACAGTGCGTGGTTGCGGCAACACGTTACCCTCTGAAGGACATCTCTGAAGAAACCTAACACTCCGTGAAATTCTTGTCGGACCAACCATTGCTTGCCTTCAATTGTAGCAACAGAAGCACAACATGCGACTTTTGAACTCCTCTTTGCAACTTTGGGTACAAGGGTGTTGTAGAATCCTCTACCATACCAAACTTCGAAAATCCCTTTCACTCGTGAGGTCCTCCTCCCCATCATGCAACATCTGTTCTAGATCATCTTCATGGTTATCGATGAATGTCTCTTCTTGGGTGTCGACGAAAGTATTTTCCACCGCGGTCAAGTCGTTGTCTTCATCATCATCAATCAGATGCCCTTCACGCACAATCTCATCTTCACCATGCTCGGTCCAACAGGTATAGGCAGGCTTGAAACCCCTTCGAAGCAAGTGTGCACGGATCGCCTCAAGGTTCGAAAATTGCTTCTCATTCTTGCAATCGATGCATGGGCAACAAATATAGTCCATTAGCTTATTTGACTTGTATGCCGCAGCCGCGCTCAGAAAACTAGTCACACCGTTAAAGTACTCTCTATCGCGACGGTCCGCTTCATACATCCATCTTCGATCCATCTACAAATATTTACAACAAATAAAATCTCAGTAAATCAATAAGTGCTCAAAAATTGTTTTATACATTTAATTTGTTATCACTACTACAATGGGCTTATATCGATGCACGATCACAGATGGTTACGAAAACCGTCTATGATATGGAACATCACGACGATTATGTACTCAAACCGTACCATTTATATATCACGAGCGGTTTTATATTACAGCCTCAGTGATGCAAGAAATATCACAGACGGTTTCTAAATATAACCGCTTGTGATGGCTACGATGCTCATTACGAGCGGTTTCTAATTAATCTAGAAATTTTCATTACTTATAAATCTATATCCAAATCTCGATTGTAAAACCAATTAAATAATTGCTATTAGTTATATATAATGGTCCGTCCAACAAATTTGAGTACTATTGTCTCCTCTTCTTTCATTTCAGTACTATTTTATCAAGGAGTATTGGATGAGGAACATAATTCTTTTATGCATGGCCTTTTTACATCAATTATATACCTTTTCATCCATTGGACATTTACTTTTTCTGGATGATTATAATAATCAATACTCCATACATTACAAATTGAAGCATGTCCTTCGTACAAAATGTTTAGATTACAAATTGAAGCTTGACCTTCATACAAAATAAAGCATATCTTTAATTATACAACTAAGTTACGATCCGACCTTCATGTTTATCGATGAACGTTTGGCCTGGTACGTGGTTGCTATTAGTTATATATAAATCTATATCCAAATCTCGATTGTAAAATCAATTAAATAATTGCTATTAGTTATATATAATGGTCCGTCCAAAGAAATTTACATTACTTACGTATATTAAATTAACATACACGAAATAAAGAAACAGTTTTAAGTATTTAGATTAAACAATAGTTAATTATGAAGTGCTACCACATTTAAATTCAATCAACTTATTAAATGCAATCACTATACATATAAAAGTTGGTAATTTGAAATCTAAACTCCAGATTACAAATCTAATTGTGTTATCCAACTAAACAGTATACGAACCTTAGATCAGAAGTTAGAAACGACAAATTACACCAAATTTGAGAGCAAAAATTCACCCCCTCTCCACCCCAATCGAGCAAGAACAGAGCTCCTCTCTGTTCTGGACAGCTTGGGGAAGGGAGCCAGGGTATATATAGTGCCATATTATCACTGCCGGTTTATTCTCTTGAACCGGCAGTAATATATCACTGCCGGTTCTATCTCAAAAACCAGCAGTGATATGGCTGCCTTTTCCCGCGCAATTCACTTTATCACTGCCGGTTACACTGTTGAACCGACACTAATACTTTCACTGCCGGTTCTCTATCTAAAACCGGCAGTGATATTGAGTCGTTTCCCGCCCAAATGATTTATCAGTTACAGTTATACATATACTGTTCCTATCACTGCCGGTTGAACTTAAACCCGACAGTGATAATATTATCACTGCCGGTTGAGTTTAATAACCGGCAGTGATAATATGAACCTTCCATCTCCCGTCGCCATGACCGTCGCTTTTCCCCATTCCTCTGCCAACCGTTGCGCTTCCCCATTGTCGCAACTGTTGGGCTTACCATTCCTCCTCTATATAATGCACAACTCCTCAATCTGTGGCGCTCCTCACAATCCACCATTGCTGCAAGAATGGCACCCCCAAGAAGCGAGCACGTATTGAGCAAAACAGTGATCCGCCGCCAGAGAAGAAGGAGGAGAAGGAGGAGGAGGAGGAGACGGAGGAGGAGGAGGAGGAGGAAGAGGAGGTACAGGAGGAGGAGGAAGAGGAGGAGGAGGGTGACGACGACAGCGGCTACGACGAGCTCCTTCGGCGTTGGGGCAAGACCAACTCCGCCACCGAATCAGATTCAGAGGAGGAGGAGCACCGCTGCAACTCCGATCGGTCATCCGGCGGTAGCTCCGGCAACGAGGAGGAGGACGACGATGACGAGTTTTCGATATAGGGTTTAATATGTTTTGTATATAAAATTATGACTATATGTAATTATGGACTACAAATGTTCTGCGAGAGATAAATAACAAATGTTTAATATGTTCTGTTTTTTTATCTAATTATGCTTTGATATGTTCTGTATCTTAACTAATTTTGGGTAATATCACTGCCGGTTCTGGAGTAAAACTGGCAGTGAAAATTGTCTTATCACTGCCGGTTAAAAAAGAAAAACCGGCAATGATAGATCACTACCGGTTTTTTTATATAAACCGGCAGTGATATCTTCTTATCACTGCTGGGTCTCTCTAAACCCGGCAATGATATTGCCTCCATTCGTGCTGAAAAATTTTACTATTCTTATCACTGCCGGTTGAAATTAGAACCGGCAGTGATAGTATTATCACTGCCGGCTTGTGCCTAACCGATAGTGATGAGGCGTCGCGGATGAAGCAGTCTGTAGTAGTGTCGGCTCGACTCGTTAAAAACTCAAGTTGGCTTGTTAAGCTCGTTATAAATGTGAGCAACAAAGCATGCATTGGATACCTCAAACACTCAAATATGGGATTATTGTCATGGGATCACTTAAAGACAGAAGACCTTTAAATAAATTCAACAACAAATTAAATTTACAAAAAAAAGAAAACATCAGAGTATATTGATAGCATTGCCAAAAGAATAGCATGTCAAATATGTGCGATCTTTATATTCTTGTCGACAGCATCAATTCCAGTAACCGTATCTCCCATCCGAGCAAGAGGTTGTCATCCAGCACAAGAATCCAAAATATATATAAGTATGCTATTTGTCAGGTTGATCACACAAAGAAGTAAGCACATGTTACTGTCCCCAACTGCACTCAACATCCAAAAAGCATTGATCTGAGACAAAAACACTAACAATTTCAAATCAACTAGTTATTGTATATCTGTGTATGCCAACTTCACAAATTTTTATAAAATCATTGATATGTGTATGCCAACTTCACAAATTTTTATAAAATCATTGATAACACCATAAGAACTACTTTATCACATAATGTTCCTCAGTAGAACCAGTACTGCAGGTGTGAGGTTTGCAGCCTAAGCCATGGATCAATTCAAACATAAATTGGAATTAAATGAACCATTTTCTTCATTTTATTAGGTGTGAAAAACACCAGTAAGGTAGAAACACAAAAAAAACTGCAAATGCACTAACTTCACATCAATAAGCTTTACTCAACTCGTTAAGCTCGTTAGCTCGCTCGTTAACAGGGGCGGACCCAGGTGAGGGCAAGGCTCGGCAGTCGCCCAGGCTCCATCGTTGAGATCCCAAAGAGAGTAGCATGTTTATCTTTGTTCATGGTTTTAATCTAAATACAATCTTATTCTTCTACGAGCTAGGAAGATATAGCTATCTTGATATCGCCCGAGCTCCGTTTAACCTCTGGCTCCGCCACTGCTCGTTAAGCTCGTTAACTTAACAAGCTCAAAATCCAACTCGACTCGACTCGTTAAAGAATAAGTTCGAGTCGAATCTAGTCGAGTTTCCGAGTACTCATTAAACTCGTAAGATTCGAGTTTTTTTCCAACCCTATGCGCTACTGAGAAGCCCACGAGTTCTACAGAGAGTCCAATAATTTCACCATCTATTAGGGCAGGCTACTAGTAATTATCTTGTAGGCGCAATATTAATCTTCATGTTTTTATTGCGTATCTATAGAATTAAATTAATGTTGTGTCCGCATGTTAATTTTCCAACAACTAAAACCATCGCTTAACCTCTTTACGTGTGTATACAACAAACTCATTGAAATCCATACTTACTAGTTCATAAAAACGCCAAGTTTTAGTCCGTTGTGCGAAAAAGACTCAAAAGGATAGTTATTGTATAATTCTGTAAAAACATATACTACTACAATTCAATACTTACTCCATCACTTAGCTACTTTCGGCGTGTGTATTTTTTTCTTCTAAAGCCACGTCGAATAGTATTTTCAAAATTAGTCCTTTGTAGCCAGTTAAATTGGCGATAGAAATTTCAATTGACGAAAATAATCCTACATGGACACTAGATAGGCATTTCACTATTTGAAATGGGGATAGAGTCTGTTGCTATTTCAAATGGCTACCGAGCCTGTTTTTGTAAAAACAATCGATGTATTAATTATTTAAAATTAATAAAAAATATATTATTCTAAAAAATCGAGAGTAGGAGACCTCAAATTCACAGCCAGTTTCTATGACCGCAGTGCTAAGCTATGCGAGGGATCCTTTTTAATCAAATTAAGAAACAGTGAGGAAGATCATGTGTTAATGTACATGAGCAGCTTGGGAGATAGCTGGCGATGATCCAAGACCAGGTCCATCAGGATGATTCCATTCATTCATTCATTTAGCTCAAATTCTTTTTTAAAAAAGAAACGAGAAAGAAAGATCACGAGTGAAAGCCCACAAGTTCTAAAGCGAGTCCAATAATTTCACCATCTATTAGGGCATGCAGGCTATGATCCAAGACAAAAATAAAACAAGGCAAAGAAGATCCCCAGCGTCCAGACGAGACACAGCCCGGCGATCGAAAAAATGCAGCATTGTTGTCGTGATCTCGTCACGTCACATGATGGCGCAGGCGTTGACGTCGTCGTCGTTGAACATGTTGCTGACGGGGTCGGCGCCGCGGGCCGGCTCGCGCATGCGGCCGTGGCGGTCGCCGTCGCCGTAGCCGTGGCGGTGGTAGTTGTAGCTCTCGCGGTACGAGTCGCCGTCGCGGAAGTAGGCCTTGGCCGACGTGAAGCGCAGCGGCGTGCCGCCGCTCGGCCAGAACTCAGCCTTCTTCCCGCTCCGCCGCACCTCCCGCAGCACCTTCCCCCGCTCCACGTACCCCGTCACCCTCACCTTCTCCATCGCCGCGTCCACCTCCACGCTGTCCACTCCTACACTCATGTTACAGTTACACACACACACAAAAACAAAAAAAAAAGAAGTAGAAGAGCTGTGAGCGTTTGTATTGAAGATTACTTCGATGGTCCAAGGAAGTTAGCAGAAGTGCAATTGTACACACACCTCGGAGGTTCAGAAGAGCGTGCCTGACAACTCGCTCGCAACCCTCGCAGCACATCCACACCTTAAGCTCCACCGTCTGAAGGTTGTGCCGCATGCATGGTCAAGTTTTCTGTCTTCTTCGTGATCAAAATTTGTGAAACTAGAGAGACACCGTCGAGTGTACAAGCCCGTCCGTGTTCGACTCGAGTTAAACGCATATTCTCACAAACACAATAAAAATTGAACAACACGTTCCCGCTCTCCAAATGCTATGAACATTACGTGCGTGTGCATATGATTCGTGAGTATGGTATCTGTAGGTTGTGACGTTGTGTGCCATCACTTTATAAATTATAACCCTAATTTTTTTTTGCGAAACTAGCTAGCACGCACCTGGAGAGAGACGGGCCTGCTACTGCCGCTCGTCCTACGGTCGGCTTTAAGGCCCCCAGCTCCGCGGTGGTGATACACGGCGTTGCTGTGCGCGCCGATGCCGCGGTGGCCGCCGGGAGGGTAGAAGCAGCAGCAGAAGAAGGACAGGAACACGTCGGAAACCACGCCCGCCATGTCGTGGTTCGTGCGAGAAGTCGATCGACCGATCGAACTCTTCTTTCTAGTGTGCGGAAATCTCTTCGATCTACAATCTAACAGCAAGCCAATACGGGTGTATGATACATTGATACGGGTGCTTGTCATTTAGATCGATCTAGACGTACGACCAGGCGTGTGCTACACTGCTAGCTAGCTCGTGAGCGTAGCTGGGCTTTGTTTTGCTCAAGTACGCAGCAGCTGGCGAAACATGTCGTTTAATTGTAGGCTTGGAAGGAGGAATGCTGAGCCGGACAACTAAAAGCCCTTCCTTTTTTATGCCAGTATCAGAGCTAAGTGTTGGTCTCACGTGCGAGGATATGGAGGATTGTTTTTTAAATTGGGGGTAACCAAAATTTATATTGAGGTAGTTTGATACTTCTTTGTACCACTTTAATGTAAATTTTAATATATCTTGGTACTATCTTGATGTAAGTTTTGGTACCACCCAAAGATGATAAAAAGTCTCGTTTGTTAAATGAATTGTACGTGTTTTTGCTACGTTTCAGATTGTCGGTCTTCTATATGACGGTCCTTCGGTCCCATTTTGGCTGCGAGAAATCACTGTAGTAACAGTGTGCACAAGATTGATTCTGTGCAAATTGCAGGTTCGATCTAGCTAGATACAAGGCCATTAACTGATATTCCTGATTCCTTAGTGGGGGAAGAAACTTTGTATATCACTCTTAATTAACCTGTTGAGATGCTGCTGGTATATGAATTGAGATTAACCACTAGTACAGATTTTTTGTTGGTAATTGTTGGGACAGCCGGAGATTCAGAGTAAGTAGCATACTGATCGTGTGAAAAGTACATGCTCCATTTCAACGAACCGTGGGCAAACCCAAAATGGTCTCGCTAGTTTTCGTCAGGAATCTGATGTGAACCGAAAAGGGGTTTTGTGACAGGAAAAAGAGAATGCCGCCTTTGGAGAAATAATACTAGTACGATGCAATAATAACAATATCCTAATTAAAAGCATTGGAATAACAGAAAAGTTAGCGATAAATTCAGACTTTCTGACGAAGCAATTTCGTCCATGCATGCGTGATGCGTCCCATTACCCTGTCTTTCTTTTATCTTCGAGCTTTATTTATTCCAACTTCCAAGCGATATACTCTAATGCGCGCATATGAGACTTAATTATTTTATTGAGCCTCCAATTGCTGTCTCTTGAGTTCTTAAGTGTTCACCAGTCCAACATACCATAAAGAATAGGCTTCTCTTCTACACCTGCATATCTTACCTTCAGATCAAAGCATCCCCATTACAACAATAGGAGGTTCATGAATCATAACTCGTAAGCCAAGTTCCTCACTACCGATACATCATAAAAAGTGGTATTCTAGCCGAATGCCTATTCTTTGCCATATATAAAAATAATATTACCTATCACATTAAGTTATTGTTATTGGGTTTAGTTTGCGCCATGCTCTTGGCTTCACTATACTGTCTGGTTGAGCTCTATCTTGACCCACAACATGCCCCTACCGTCGAGCTTGGTTTACACCGGTCATTGGCTTTGCCACTATTGTTTGTATTGCATCTCTGCTACACACAATAAAAGGAGGAAAGTGAGGTTGTTGGGATAAGTGTCATAATTTTTTAGTTGTTGATTTGTTTGTTACAGGGCAATTTTTTTGTTTTTTTGGTTAGAGATTTTGCAAGGGTTGAGAAGGGATTTGAGGAAAGGTAGGTATAAATTGGAAAGATGAGGAATGCATTATTCACCACCACTAGATCACTAGCTTCTTTCAAAGTAGTAATTACAAAATATAAGTTTAGACATAGGCTGTGTTTGATACAGTTCTATCTCCACCAGACCTGTGGATCTGGAGCTGTGGATATATTAAAAACATTTAGGTGAGTCATCTTGTTTACATTTTAAACAAAAATATAAACTTAATCAATTTTATTTTAACCTATAAATTTTAGATCTGAGGTGGAGTTGAGATCTCAAACTTTACCAAACAAAGCCATAATGGTAAGATCTACACCAGCAATTCTGCAATGGCAATTGGCGACTTGATACAGCCAATCCTGGGCCCTTCACGGCCCGCCCAAAAGGGGGCATGGGTGGGCCTGGACGCACCTCTATACAGCCCAGCCCACGCTTCCCCTGCTTACCAAACCACTCGAGTCTCTACCCCAAGCACACGCGCCCCGCACCAGACCACCCTACGACGCTAGCGCGCACACGCTGCGCTACACCCAAACCCACCGGCGGCTCGCCGCCGGCGAGATGCTGCCCTACTTAGGCGATCGCCGGGGCTCTTCCCCGCCGCACGCGGCGTTCTCCTCCCTCTCCCCCTCCGCCGCCCCTTTCACCGTCGACGGCCCCCACCCCGCCGACCTTACGGTCCCCAGCCCGAGCCTCGATCTCCCCACCGCCCCTTCTCTCTACACCGCCGGCGAGTGGGGGAGCGCGTCGTGGATGGAACCCCCCGTGAGCTACATGGCCCCCGTCGCCCCTGCCGCCTCGCCGGGCTGTAAAGGTAACGAACGGCTTTGTCTGACATCCAGGCCAGTTACTACTAGTGAACGTGCGATCGATAGACGCGGGAGTGCCTTGGCCTTGAGAGTAGCATCTTTGTTGGCTTAGGGTTCATGTATTGCATAATTGTTAGGTGAAGCGTTGCAGTGGTTTGATATTCGGTTGGTGATGCGTACTTGTGTGGTAGTATCTATGCAGAATTGAACCCCAGACGAACGCCTTTTACTTACATAAGCCAGTCTTTCAAAGTTTTACTTGCATACTCTCGCGTGGAAATAGAGTTCATCAATTTTGGTGGGCGCCTTCTGGTGTTGCCTCGCTGGAGATTCAGTGGTCATGGAGTTGTCCGATGGCACATCAAAGAGCGCATGATTTTCAATTTTACATTTTTATTGTTTTGGGATTGGTAACCGAAGTTTCTCAGCTAGACTACCGTCTTCTTTCTTTGAGAACCCTAGCTAGGCTAGATGTGTGCACGCACTCAAACTTTAAGAAGCATGTCAGATTCTGTTAATAGTATATTAACTGGAGAATTAGCAACTATATGTGTGCCACTTGTTAGATACTGTCCTAGAAAGGGAGAAAAATATGAATTGGATAGTACCGATGGAAAATTTTGTGCTTTATGGCGTTCAATGGTTAACAAGTCAGATTATCTGTGTAGATACACGCGATTGCTCTATACTTATGTAGAATTAGAAACATGTGCATTATACAAGTTTCAGTGAGTATATTATTTGATTGGGATACATAGCTTTGTGACATAAACCAAACAATGGTTGTGCCTAATTCTGATGGTTTCATGATTTATGGCAATGTTGAACATATTCTGGGTGAAGTTTCTGATAGTGCTCCATATGCAATATACTCTGGGAGTCACTTCGGTAACTTTGTGGATCTACATCCCTTAAGATCAGAGAGCTCAAAGTCAACAAATGAGAAGCATCGAGGAACATGTCAAGAAAGTTCAGAGGACCTCTCTAACGGCTTTGGACTATCAGTTTATTGTCAGCAACGGAGTGCCTTTGTGAGTAAATTGCTTGATCATATTGGTGCTGAAGACACAGGATGTTATCCTCTGCGACAAGATTTAAATCAATATCCTTCAGGCTCTGCTTACAACAAATACATGACACAGCTTTCATCATGTTCAGATACACAGGATCCTATCCTGTCCATGCCATCTGCCAATTCATCTGAAATGGCCAAAAGAATGGTTCCAGCGATGAATGACACTTCCGAGGAAAGGTCTTTCTCATTTTCTCCATATATGAATCCTTGCCAAATCAATCTTGATTATTTTGATTACATGTGCAATGAGCAGAAAGATTTTGGATATATGACTGCTGATAAGCACCATGGGAATTGGAGCAACACTGTGGGGAGTCAGCCACACTTCTCCCTTGGAGAGAACCACAATGTTGGTGAATGTTTAGGAAATGGGCGACCTGTGCAACAACCTTCTGAAATGAAATATGATTTGAGAAATTTGAATCCCAATGTTTCTCCATCTGAAGTTGGTTCTGCTCAGCCTTGCAAATTTTCATCTGAGTTGGTTGAGGTAAATAACCTCAATGTTGATTCACCATGTTGGAAGGGCACACCAGTCGCATACCGACCTTCATTTGGTAATGATACTTCCCATCCTCTGAAAGGAACAGGTGACTACAATAATTCACGTCAAAACCAAAAGCTTCCAGAGTTGAGTTCTAAGTATTCAGGGCTACTCTCCAAAGACCAGGAAGCGTCCTTTTCTGAGAATGACCCTTTAACAATGTTCAAATTACCTGTGAGACGTAAAAACTATGATGACCATAGAGAAATACCTCCGATCAGTGTCAGGGTTAATAATGATATGGCTAGCTATGCTAGTTATTTGCCTGAAGAACAACAAGCTAGAAGACAGAAATGTTATGATTCTGGAGAAGATTCCAAGAATGTGATAATTACAAGTCAACAGGAAAGTTCTTGTCCTCTCATCCAGGCCACACTTTTATGTGAACATACTGGCAGCCATATTGCGAGTATAACAGAAGAATCAAGTAAAAAAGTTTTAAGTCCTATTGGTGGTACTCCTAGAGTTCCTGTTGAGAGACTGACAAGTGAAAGCCTACTTGGAAATATTTCCTCTGAAGCTGTAGAGGCAGAGGAAAGCACAAACTTTCAAATGCATACGAAAGGTCAAGAACACGCTCACTGTTATCCAGGTGCTGAGGTGAACATGTTGAAGATGTCTTCTGACTCCATCTCTAGGACTCAGGCAACATTTCTGAAGCGAATGCATAATTTGTCAGTACTGCTTCTATCTACTTGCAATGGTGGCTCTCCATTACAGGAATATGAAGAGGAGCTTCTTCAATCAGTGATTCAAAATCTTGAAGCTGCTAGATCCAAAAGAAGCAAGGTATGCTCTAGAAATGCTTTTATATCACATATTTAGGCCCTGTTTGGGAGAGCTCCAGATCTCAACTCCAGCTCAGATCTGAAACTTATAGGCTAAAATAAAGTGAATTAAGTTTATATTTTTAGTCTAAAATTTAAATAAGATGATCTACCTAAACACTTTTAATGTACTCACAGCTCCAGCTCCATAAATTTCTGGAGTTAGAAATATCCTGCTCCACCAACTCCACAGATTTTGGTGGAGCTAGAGCTGTCCTAAACACCCCCTTACATATCATTTTTTAGGCCAAAGGAAAGCTGCCCGCATTAGAGAAAGCTGAACAACCTGAGTAAAAAATGAAGAGAGCATGATAACTGGTATTTCCACTTTTCCAGTTTTGCAATCTAAAACACTAGACCTGCACCACAAAAGGACCATCCTAAATGTCTGACAGCACTATGTATGCACAGCTATCACCGAAAACTGTACAACAACAAAGCCTTTTGTCCCAAACATGTTGGGGGTAGACCCACCAGAAACTATACTTCATGAAAACCATTACGTAACTGGATCACTTGACTTGTTCTAGTCAAACTCTATGATGAGATTCAGACATATTGATTTTTAACTTTGATGAAAATTGCTAAAGTTGTTAGAAGTTCAAATGTAACCAATGGTTGTAGTATGAGTATATGACTCATCTTTATGGTAAATTTTTTTTCTTACTTTTATTTCCTTGAGCTGGTACACAGTGTTGTTATGTGGAAATCTATTCAGCATCATATTTTCACAGATTTGGTTATATGATACAAGAGACATGTAGTCTTATTTTTTTGATGTGTGTTTCGTGATACCAATGAGAATTCATTCCCCCTTTGAGTATAATTACCACATGTTCTAATATGAATCAAGAAATGGGCATATATTCTCCCTTTACTAGTTCCCCATCAAGTGGCATGCAAATGCAATGCCGCTTTTCAGACATTAAATATAGAGAAGGGTTGCTTGTTTCTTAGTATACTCATTTCAGTTTTCTGTCTCACACAAGGTTATACTAAAAGCTGATGATGGCTTGAGCAACTCCAGTCAAATGAAATTAGAAAATATGAGCTGCTTGAGGAACAACTTCTGGGTCGCAATGCGCGAACACTCAGTGCCAGAGAACACTGATTTAGAATTTAAGACCTCCATTTCACAGGTAGCTTCAGTCATGATTAGGAATATCCTGCTGCTTCTTAATTTGAACCAAGACCATCTTTTCCTCCATAGCATGCTTCTTATGTTGGACTCTTGCCTTTAGGCTCTTACTAAGCTCCCAGAGGATAAGATGCTTGATAATGCTGAAGTTTCTCAAGCGTTGATCTACAAAAAATTGTGGATTGAAGCAGAGGCTTTGGCGTGTAAACTCAAGTACGAGCTTCAACTTGCCCGTACGAAGCTTGCAACAATGAAAGGTCACATCAACACACAAACAGGTATCAAGATGGGATTTTGAACTAATGTATTTGGATTTTTTCCGAGTTTTCTATACGCTTAATATTTCCTCGTAAGTGTTTTTGTCAATGCAGTTCCTGTTGAGTCTCCAGAAGGCAGTAAAAACTCCAGCTCAACCATATCTGATAGAAAACCACAAAATCATGCCAAAGAAAGCATTGCCTGTGCTGCAACCTTGCAATGTCATGAAGGAGATAGTGGTGACAGGCAATCTCCTGCGGTTAATACGAGCATCGTAAATTGTATTGATGCTGATGTGTTTGCTCGATTGAAAGTTTTGTGGTCCCATATTGACAATGTAAGCTCTTTTGGCGAGGGCAACTGTGAGGAGCAGCAAGAAGCAAGCAATAAATTATCTGCGGTTGAAGATGCTGTTTTGGCCAGACTAAGAGTTTTGAGCTCCCGTCCTGACAGTATAACCTCTTTGGGTCTGGAAGGCAGCAAGCACCAGCTAGATGCCTGTACAAACAGAGCAGATGAGGTTGATGACGCTGTCATGGTTAGGCTGAGAATTTTGAAATCCCGTCCTGATAATATAACCTCTTTGGGTCAGGAAAGCAGCAAGCACCAGCCAGACGTATGTACAAACAGAGCAGATGAGGTTGATGATGCTTTTATGGCTAGGCTGAGAATTTTGAAGCACCGTAATGATAATATAAACTCCTTGGGTGAAGTTAGCAAGAAGCATGAAGAAGCATGCAATGATCGATCAAATTGGGACGAAGATGGTGTTGTGGCCAAAATACAAGTTCTGAGTGAAGTCATTGGCAATGCTACGAGCATTGCTGAGGGGTGCCCAAAGCCTCCGCATTCTGTTGATTTGGCAGACCACTCGGATGGCCAAGATTCTTTTGGTGGCCTAGAGGAGAATAATGTTAATGGGTCAGTGGGAACAGCCGATGTAGCAACTCCATCTGATGAAGTGAATGACAAAAGTGCGGCCCAACGCAAAGATTTTGTCGTAAACCATGCTTGGCCTCAAACCACAGGTGATGCTCATGTTTTCACTGCAGGGTCTCACGAAACACCATTGATCTCCTCTTCAGTTCACCAGTATGATAGCTTTCTGCCAGAGTGGGAGCATGTGCTGAAAGAGAACTTCTTCCATCCTGGTAAATAGCCAATCAAGGCAACCAGAAACTGAAGTGCAACTATTTCACCACATGTTGCTTAAAAAAATCATGCTTATTGTATGTATGCTATTATAAAGAAGGAACGTACCATATCGTTCACTCTTTTTCCTTTTTTTCTGTATTATCAAGAACCTGCACAAGTGGTCATCATGTAAACATACCGTATGGTCTTTCTGTGGATCTATCCAATATTTATCTATCATATCCAATAGTAATACGTACTGGAGTTTTCATCAAGTTTTGCAGATATACTCCCGGCGAGTGCGGATCATATGATTGATTTGATCTTCTATTTCCGATATGTCCTTTTCCATCTGACCGAGCTGTCAGTTGACCCAGTTTCAACTGATATGCTGCTGGAACCTCAACTTCACATCGCGTTTCAATGCGTATCTTTACATTTATCTTTGAATGATGGTTGAGCA
This sequence comes from Guadua angustifolia, assembly GCA_036346375.1. Lineage (NCBI taxonomy): Eukaryota > Viridiplantae > Streptophyta > Magnoliopsida > Poales > Poaceae > Guadua > Guadua angustifolia. Next base: position 19,339,285 of record CM070518.1, on the reverse strand, counting down.
GCCTGCTTCAATATTTTCTGTTACTGTGCCGTTTAGTTCAGGTATATGCTGCATCGGCTGTCATAATTGATATTGATCCGTATATATCTGTCATTTTTTGCGTCACAGGGACCGGACAACCGTACCTAGATTCTATTCTCATTATAAATTACTAAAAACTAGAAGAGTCCTTTAATTTCCTGCACGTCAACGTGCTCGTTCAGGAGCAGAATTGGTACAATGGTACATCACCACACACACAAAGCTCACAGATGAATTAAGCCTGCAAGACATGTGCCATTAGTTACGAGGGATGCGTACACACAAGCTGCTCTTATTAACTTCAGCATGGCCGCATTTCAGATTCCAACCTGCTGGAGGAAGGGTATGTTCAGGTCTGGTAAGAGTATTAAATACTCCGTCAGTTTCTGAATACATATCATTCTAGCTTTTTTAATTTTGATCTAAATACATGTCATTCTATAATTTGAAGATAATTTTTAACTGTTTTTTCCTTTGCACACATCTATTATTCATGATTCCCAATGTTATTTATTACTTGGAATAGAAAACACACACTATCCAAAATCAACAAGTGAGCTAATGAAGGAGAACGATTTGCCTATTTCTAGACGTGCCTTGGTTGAAGCGTAAAATTTTAAAACGTTATCTATTCAAAAATAGAGGGGGTATTTCGTCTATTTCCTTTCCATTTAAAGTTTGGATCCAGTGTTGAATATTATCGCAAGAGAACCACCCACTTTTATTCATGACTCGTCTCAATTTAGCGACCGATCTGGTTGAAGCGTGCTCCCCGATCGGGCCTCAGCTGAAGAGCGAAGACTGCCAGCAGCTCGCTTTCAGAATGAAAGCTGCAGAGATGTTGGTCGATTTGGATGCTGAGAAATAGGATAGACAGCAAAACCATATACGCAGGCTTCGAGTGCAAGCAGATGCAACACCACTCAGAATCCACGGTGCATACTGGACACTACAACAATGGATGTACCGGCTGCAATCTGATCTGCATTCCGATAAGGAAAGGCATGCATTAGGGGAGAGAGAGTGCCGGCCGCAGCGCGGCAGGTGCAGCCTGCAGGAGAGGGGCAGAAACGGCCGGCGGCCGCTTTGTGCCTCCCTTGCTGCGGCGCGCGATGATGCACCGGGCACGCAGTGACGACGTGCATACATACATACGGCAGGGTAGAGATGAAAAATGCACAGGAGCAGCGTCGACTTCTAAAGAAACTCTCTCTCTCCTCCAAAGTTTTCCGTGATGTGTTTTTTTAATAGTTTTGTCTATAAATATAAGGTGTATTTTATGTTCTAATACAAATTAACATGATATTTCCTTTATACCGTTAATAAATATTCATATTTACCTATTTTTAGACAAATATTCAGATTTATTTGATATTCATGCATTAAATATAATAATTAGGAGCAATCTAGTCACTTTTAATATTTTCTTGGTCTATGTGCTAATACGCATGGGATAAACTAGGCATGTTATTCGAGCTTAGACCTAGGCATTAGGCCAGGCTTTTTTGACCAGCTCGTGGCACGGTATAGCTGAAGCACGACATGCGTCTGAGCTGGCCGCACGACCACGAATGATGAGGTCACACCGGCCTCCCATGATCGAGCACGATGGATGGCATGGCATGACGCGCGCCTGATATAGGCCGTGCTTGGACCGACCGCGGCGCAAACAGGCCCGATGGGTTGAAGCGAGCCTGACACGACGGTATACGTGCCCACGATATTGCGTTATGTTGTGGCTTGCCCTACAGCCGACGTCTTTTGCGGTCCTCGCAGCAGAGAAAGGGGAGACAACGGAGATGCTAAAAGATAGAGAATGGAGACTAGAAAGTACATGTTCACTGACACAGAGCATACGCACCGAGTCGCTCCGCACTGGAGTACCTCACACTAGATGTAAGGTTTTTAACGAGACAGTAACTCTATACCCGTTCAAGAATAAATAAAATTTTCTTCTTTTTTCTTAATATCTATATCTATTATCTAAACTTCGTATGTCTCCAGTTCTTTTCCTTTCGTCGTAATAGTGCAAATGTGTTGGACCTCAACTAGTACGAATTACAAATGAATCGTACTTAGACTCGTCGAAAATGAACATGATCGACACGGTATGACATGATGAACAGTCAAACCATAGCGGCACGCAAGATTTAGGCATGTGGTCCGATAGAAAGTGCCGTGCCGGTTTGCGCTAGCACGACGCCTACCTCTAAATCGGTGTGAGTTTGGTCGAGGGCGCGCGTGGCGGCCCCATATGCAGTGGTGTCCCGCATGAGAACCGAGAAATGCTACTTCGTGTATGCGTACGTGCCGGCCGGCCGTCGCCGATGGCTGCAGCGCATGCAGGGTTGAAGTTGGAAGTGCACTCCGGTGATTACTACGTACAGTACTGCAGGAAACCATGACGACCTCGAACTATGTATGATACAACATATGAGAATTAGGCTTTTAAAAGCGCGGTACACATCTTGCAAGACTCGCGCGCATGCTTTTTAAGTTAATTTCTTTGGCCTTGGAAATAGCTATAGCTTTATGAAAGACCATATAGAAGTCTATTCTTGTTAGTGATAAGTTATTGATTATGTTTGAGCATGTTGCACTTAAGTTTGAGTTTATTTTGAATTCTATTTTTGAATTTGAAGCGATTTAAGGTGCTATCAAGTTAAGGGCGATACTACTGGCCATGTAGGAATGGTAGTGCTGGCCATGTGGCACTACTGTCTTAGGATGGACGGCAGTGCTGGCCTATTAGAGCATCTCTAACAGTTCCTAATATTTAAACTCCCAATATTCTTAGATTGGGACCTTCCCAAAAAAATTTGGGTCTACAAAATACCTTGTTCTCCAACAGTTCATATATTTTCTCCCAAAAACACCTTTGAATTGGTCCGGTGGGCCATCCTGGGCGCGAAATAATGTTGATTGGGAGCGCGGACAGAGCGCACAAAAATGAGGAGTCGGGGTGCTGTTTTTGGGTGTGCCAAAATTTGAGGAGTTAGAAAGAGGAACTGTTGGAGTACTTTTTTTTACAATCAAGCCCAAAATCAGGTTTTGGGAATGGATTTTAGGTACTGTTGGAGATGCTCTTAGACCTACTGGTCGTGGACGTGGTAGTCTTTTTCCAGAGAGGTGCTCTCGGGTGTTTCTAGGACAAGTGGTACTATTAGCCATTGGGAGCGGTAGTGCTAAGGGAGTGGCACTATTGGCCCAAAGACGCAGTAATTATTTTAAAGAATGGGTCTCTCGGAAAATTTTAGAGGCAGCAACGCTACCAGCCTAGGAGCGATAATACCGATGGTGTGGTACTACCAGTCCCAGATGAGTGGTAGTGAAAACTTTACTGTGAATTGACCTTAATGTTTGTATTAATTATTGATTAATGCATGTTATTATGAACAGTGCTATATGATGTGTTTCTTATCTATATTGGTTGTAGAACTCCGAGGCTAGATTATAGTGAGACAAAGGCAAGACCGGGACTAGACTAGAAGAGTTGAGGTCCAGAACGGTTATAAGACGTCGAAAGATGATTGAGAACAGAAAGTAGTTGCAAGCCAGGAAAACAAATAGCCGAAGCGTAAAGCACTGGTGATGGATATAGCAGGCAACGGTATGGATCGGGACTAGGCTCAGGGAGGAGTTGTGGTCCAGAATAATCGAGGAAACTGGTACCGCCATGGTGAGGCAAAAATGGCACGTGATGATCAAGTGACTTGGGCCCGTTTACAAGCGATGACGGTTTGGGAAAGTCTGGACGCGCGTGTGAGAGGCTTAGCGGCAAGTCATTGGGCCTACGTGGAAAGTGTGAAGCATGGTAATGATTCGAGGAGAAGGAAGACGGGTCATTGGGACAAACTGATAATTTATCCAATACCGATGGTCGAGACGGTTTGAAAAACCATGACGGTGGCCTAAGTGGTTTATGTCATATTAAAGTGGAGTTGGATACAAATTCAAGCTCGCGGAGAGATTTTGACGTTAATGTAATAGTCGTTTTGAGAAACGTGCTTGTGTAATTGGTAAACATGTGAAGAGTGTTGGGTTTTGAGTTAGCCCATATAAATATGGATATATCTACATGTGTGTCTAGGTCTTAGGTAAGAGTTTCTGTAATTCATTCTCATGATCTGAAATGAAATCAAAATTCAAGTTTCAATTTTTGATGTTCTTCTTGTTTTACTCTTGATCTTTTCTTATGGTTTCTTTCTTACTTGATCTTATGCTGTCAAGGATGAATAATTGATGAATGTATTTTCTGTAGATCATTCCTCAATCATTTATGTAAGCCTCTTTTTGATTATACAAGTTTCTTCGAGAAACCAATTTTTACTTAAGAATGAATGATTTGAGGTAGATTTTGATCTTGTACGTTTAAGGGGTAATCTTTTTAGAGTTCTTATTTGTTGTGATATGTAAGGGGTCATCTAAAATCATCTTGATTATCAAAATTCAATGAACAAGCTCAGGGCGAAGTTTTGGTTCTTGATCTGGTTTCGGTGCTATCTTCGTTATTTTTGAAAAAAGTCAGAATTTTGACATCAATTCTTGCAATTGAAGGTTGTAATAGATTCCTAACATCCTTAGAAAGGTGTATACAAAGTTTTATGAGTGTTGGATTGTTCAATCAAAAGTTAATTAATTTGTTATTTGAATTTGTGCTGAAATTATTATTCATATGCCTGATTTTATATTCATAGTGGTAGCACCGTCTATGGGGAGTGGTAGTGCCAATTTTGCCTACCAATTTGAATTTGCGGTAGTATCGCCCAGGCTAAATATACGAAGTTGTGTAACTCTTCTACACCTTTGACTTTTCGAAACTCTTGGTTGACTCTTGTCTAGTAGAATTTGGAAAAATTATTTGTAATTATTCACCTTTCTGATCGTCCATTTTGTTCCTCCACTTTGAGACGCGTATATTTGATTCCAAACTTATCCAATGGTTCAACATGTGATTGGCATTTTTTTTACAACAGGAGCTCAACGTCATTGATAATGAATAGGGTATAATCATCAAGTAGACCAATTACAAAACAGCTCTGGCGTCTGGTTAAGACAAGCACACCATCGTGTACTCACTAAAGCTTGCTTAATTAGCACGTAAATGCGCGTTGTTGCATTAGCGGACCGGCGAACAAAACAAAAATGGAATACTCCGTACAGTAAAACCCATGGATTTTTCGGCCGCCCGCACTGCCCACGTCGGCTTCAAGGTGACGTGGCCACGCGCCCTCACGCCGTGCCACCTGCGCTCTCTGTCGTGCGTACGGCTCACACTGTGTTGAGTCACGTCGTCCGCTTGACTCAGCCACTGATATGGCTAAGATATTTTGTCATTGTTGATTTTTGCAGTCGAACGCACGGCGCAGGCGCAGCGATGAGATCGCTCGCACCCAAACCCGTGACTCGCGTTCGATTCCTCCCTGCATACGCCGAGCGCGATTTTTACCTGGCCGACGCGTGGCGGCCTTGTGCGCCTGAGACGTGTCGCTCGTGCTTGCCTGGCACCGGCTTTTTTCGAAAAGGCCCACCGAGAAATCTGAAAATTGATTTTTTTTTACTTTTTTGCGAAAAGCCCTGAAGAAATGCTTTTTCACAGAGCCCCCTCTAGAAATTTAAAAAAATACGTCTACATGCCTAAAATTCTGGAAATATATTTTTTCACGCTTTTTTGGTGGTAGCTCCCTCAGAAATTTGAAAAATATATGCGCCCCCCCCTAAAATCCAGAGATTGATTTTTTCGCACATTTTTGCAGCAAATCGCCCTCATGTTCCGATATTACATCTGAGTTCGGTTTTTCATGAGAAGCCTCCTGAGACTTCTGAGATTGGTTTTACTCTTGTAGGGACCCCCAAAAATTAAGGTTTTTTTTTTAAAAAAACCTCCGAAAATTTTTAACAATGCGGGAGGACCGTCGGGGATTATTCTATTGATGCATGAGCACGTTGTGACTGACGTGGCGTGCGCGGTGTCCACGCATCTAGTTAATACAGATCCTATTTAGCTCTTGCGCGCCAGGGTTCACAACCGACGAAAACCACTCGAAAACTGCAGTTTTCGAGTGTATCGTTGTGGTTCGAGATCCAAAACCGCTCGGTAATCCGGTCTAATTAAATTTTTAAAAAAATTCAAAAATTTATGCATTAAAAACCGCTCGAAAACTGTTTTTTTTAAGAATATTCAATTGGCTTGTTGGTTTTTTACGAATTGCGAGAAATCGCGGTTTCTCGCAAAAAAAACCGAATGGTTTTCGATATTTTTGACTTTTTTTTAACTTTCTTAATTTCTTAACCCTTTAGTTTCTAACGGTTTTCGAGCGGTTTGCATGTTTTTCAAATTTTAAATTTTGAACGGTTTTTGAAACCTGGCTCTTGCAACTCATCGAGGATCTATCGGAGATATCTCTGCAGGTGTCCTTCTATGGAATTCCACAAATTCGAGCATTGCGAATCGGTCTGAGTGTTTATCACTTTATCTTGGGTAAATTCCAATCCGCTGCCAACTTAGCTCAGTCGTGACAGACTGACAGGTAAGGGTCTCTGCTGTTAGCACATTTGCGACGTAGAACACACCTCTTTCATCCAGCACTATTGCGATTTCCACAAGCATGGTTCTTCCATGCTCCCCAAACTGAAGGTTCTTCAGTCAAGGCGGATTTCCTTATGGCCCTTACGGGATCCACCGTCCACGTCCGCTTTAAGATCCGTGCCCATAATAAGCACAACCGTATGCATGCCTCGCCGGAAACCTCACCGCCGGCCAGAACCTCGCTGGAAACCTCGTCGCCTTATCGGAAACCCGACGGATACCTCGTCGAAACCTCGCGGTCGCCGGAAACCGCTGCCCTGAGCTCGCTCTCTCTTCCCGCTCCGGCTTCGGCGAGCACTCTCTCTTGGCGAGCCGAGAAGCCTCGCCGGAGGTGCCAGATTCTGCTGTCCCGAGCCGCGCCGCCGCCGCCGGATCCGGCCGTCCCGGGTCCTAAAAAATACATGGGGTATGAGTGCGCACGCATCTCAAAGCAAGATTGAGGGTGGATATAGCGATGTGCAAATGTTCCTATGGGCAAAAATGACTTTCCCGTTCTTCAGTGTTCTATTAATTCTTCTATGTTTGCTAACATATATCTAGGCCGATAGCCTGAAAGCACCAGCTCTCACCAATCAACAACTAAGAAATCATCAGAGAGGAGCTCTAGATCATGATCAAGCTCTTGAAAAAACGCACACGCCCAGCAAGTTCAATCTTGATCAGCCAAGCCTTCACACACAACGCAATATTATGAAAAAGGATTTTCCATCTACGTGCAGAGAGAGCCAGCCACCTAGCTGGGAGTTACATTAATTTGACAATTGCAAAAGCAGTGGCAGTAGTAGTATCATATAATCATATATGCTGGTACGTACTAGCATACAATCAATACCGTGTGCATGCATGCATGGCACCATAGACACGTACAATGCACTAGTACCTTCCCCCCCATCTCGCTCTCTCTAAACTAGATCTCATACTTCGATATGTAACCTTCGCCAAGGGGTCCCCTACTCCCGGCCCCTTTGATCCGTCAGCCGGCCATTACTGAATGCATGCCCTAGCTGGCTGTGGCCGGCTAGCTCCTCCCCCACCACGCACCACGGCGAGCCCTAGCGCAGCGGCACGCATCACGGGGACCCCGTGATCTGTGTGTGTGTGTGTGTAGAGAGAGACATCATTATAGACGTACGTACGTACGAATGTCGAGTGGGAGACAGAAGCTAGATGTATAGCTCGATCCGACCATCTCTAGCTAGAGGCATCATGCACTGCAAACTGCAAAGCACACCGGAAGGTCATGGCCGCCGCGCCGTCAAGCTCGTCGACGGTGGAAACGATCTAATAGACGCACCAAGTTAGAAACATGCATGTCTTTCGCTTGAGCTGTTTGAACCCAATAGTAGTAGCTAGCTGCTAGATGTACTATAATATATTAGAGTTTTTGCCACAAAATATCCTTAATTTTTTTATATTCGCTGGTACTACCTCTACTTTTTAAACTTTTGATATCTCTTAGTACTAGCTCAATGTATAGTTTGGTGCATATATAGGATGGTAAAAAGTCTCATAATGTATACTTGCCTACAGGTCAAAGCGCGAGGGAGAGATCACTGGTGCCATTGTTTGATTCACATTTTAAACAAAAACAGCAAACCTTTTATAGGCATGCATCTGGTTGAACAGACCACAGGAGCAAAATGTCAAATTGAATTCTTGTGTATTTCTTATAGGTACCAGTTATCCAGTTGACAGAAATCGCGGCATATCATCCAGTAAAGGCAGCACTGCTTCATATAACTTCTACTTGACATGCTTACAAAGTGTGCAGCAAGTTGATATCTAACGAACTGGTTACAGAAACAAACAGGCTTACAAAGCAGCAGGTTAGCAGTAATCCATTTTTCTTTTTACTGGCAACATACCAAAATTCTCACTTCAATAACTGAACTAATCAACTAATGAATTGTGAGTTATTTAAAAACTCAAACACGTAGGCACAAATGTTAAACCATTATCAATAGTCAAAATATAAAAAACACTTGCAAACAAAAGGGAAATACTACAATAAGAAGTGCCTTGTAGACGGCAAAAAGAAAAATAGAGCAAGATCGGCATGGCATCTCCGAGGCAAGATTCTTGGAAGTGATCAATACCAGGAGCCTGCATAACCCATTATTGAAATGGATGGTGCTACGAGATGGTGTACTGTTAGAAACGTTTTCAACTGTATAGGTAAGTTTCACTAAGTTTCGTCAAAGTTCTGCATAGTTCATAAGTTTCAACCACATTTCATCTATGTTTCGCAAGTTTCAGTTATGTTTTAGGAAAGTTTCAAACAAAGTCCATTCATGCATCAATAAGCTAGTTTAAAAGAAACTTAAGCAATTTTAATGTTTCATGCATTTTTTCGGATTTTGGGAATTTGTTTTCAGATTTTGGAACTCAAGTTTCATTGAGCTTCAACCGAAGAGTTTCATCAAGTTTCAGCTAAAGAGTTTTAACATGTTTCATTAAGTTTCAACCAACAGTTTCAAGAAGATTTAATAAGTTTCAATAGATTTCATTAAGTTTCAACCAAAACTATTAAGAGGTTCACCAAAGATTCAATACGTTGTAGCAAGTTTAAAGTTTCAATGATTCAATAATTTTTTCAAAAAGTTTCAGCACGTTTAAAGTTTAAGAAGCAAAATTCCACGAAAATTTCAGAAAATAAATTGAAAGATTCAAAGCAAGTTTTAGAAGATTCAAGAAAAACAGATGAAACACAAGGGTTATGGATCTTGAGATTTAGGTGGAGTAAAGCATTATCTAATTAAACTTTTGCAAGAAGGTGAAGAGAAGACCTATCCTACAGTACAGTATACGTACTTGTACCCATCAACATTACCTGTTAGGGTTAGCAACATGGGCAAAATAATTGGAGATAAAGATTTAACGTAGAAAAACACTTACGGGAAAAAATCACGAAAAATAATTCACTATAATGCTTCAAGATTACAAGTACAGTGGGTTGGTTTATATAGCAAAAAAAGTCATAGGTGTAGAAGAATTGGAGTAACAATCTATTTGGATAAAACCAAAAGATATGGTAGTTAGAGATATTGAGTTATCTCCAACAAACCTTCCTTTAACTCAAAATCTATAACGAAGTCGTTTCCAGAAAAACCCAAAGGGTAATAAAGCACCATGAATACCAAGTGCGTTAAAAGTCCAAATGACTACTGAACAAGGAAAATTGAAATAGTCAATCTAAACACTTGTAGTGTGAAAAACCATAAAAGGTATGAAAGACTGGAACAGTCTTATAAATGCTTCTCACGAAGCAAGATTAAGCAAACTACCAGTAGGTTGAGAGAAAGGCTGGAATAGTCAATCCAAACACACAGCTATTACAAAGCAGACGAAGAAACCTGGATCTTTAATGATTTATAATCCCAGTAAAGTCTGAACCTATGCAACTGATCTCCTAAAACAAATACTCAATCATAAAACAACATAAGCCAAGACATCGCTTGAGGCGCCTGATAGATAGTGAAAAACTCATATCATAGAATTTTGACATGCTTTACCTTGAACATAAAATTCAGCAAACTGCCTACTGAAAATCCATAACATGGTTGAAACTGCTCAAAAAATATCAACATGAAGAAAAAAATCTCGTGCATCAATGGAGTATAAATTGTAGTAGATCTCTCATATCAAGCAAAGACAACAAAACAACGTTGTAGTATCCACGCAGAAACAAACTCCTTTGTGCATTTCAAACTTTTATCTCAAACTGACATTGAAGAAAAACCTTCATTAGAAAAACCCTGAAGAGTATAAAGCTACCATCAAGATGTCGTTAAATTCTAAATTGACGTTGCCAAAACCTCCATAATGGTCGCACAAGTGATCCAAATTGCAACGCATTCAAATGGTGAATAAAACAACAAAATAATGGTGATGAGACAATAAATTCTAATTAACAGTGATGAAACACTAAATTCAGTTGTCTCTTCAACTGATATTTTTTCCTCCAATGTTGACGATGCAATGTCAAAGAACCGATGATAAAACGAATAAATTGCCAAGAATCCGCCAATGATAAATCGACGATGAAACATCGAATAAATCTTCAGTGATAAATTCCATCTGAGTTGTGCATGAATATCGCCAAATAATCAAAATTACAATAAATTTTTACTTTTGTTGACACTGAAACAGTTACCGGGGTAAAAAAATATTTTTCACACACTCCTTTGACTTGAAGCTCTGTATGCAGGAGGTGAGAGGCGAAGCCGTAAAAACCAATCAAGAGCCGGAGCTTTTGGAGCTTGACCCAAATCAAGTCAACATCACTTTTGGATCTGACAGGGGGCGAGCAGGGTTTCAAAAATAGACTAAAACCGTAGTTTTTGATCTTATCACTGCGGTTCGATATCTAAAACCGCTCGATAAACATGTCTAATTAAAAAAATAAAAAAATAAGAAAAATTTGTACGTTAAAAACCGCTCAAAAACTGTTTTAAGGAACATTCAATTGGTCGGTCGGTCGTTGAAAACCGCACAGTTTTTATTTTTTTCAAATTTTTTGATTTCTTAACCCTTCATTTTCTGATGGTTTTTGAGCTATTTTTTAGTGATTTTTGAATTTCGAATTTCGAATGATTTTTTAAAAAACGGCTTTTAAAACAGCGAGCGTAATTGGCCCCAAGTGACATACGCACGCAAGGAAACCAAAGCGCCCGCAGCAAGCACTACCGATCGTCGTCGCAAGACGATGGCGCGTCGTCTTTCCGCTGGCTAACTGCGAGATCAATATCATGATTCATGGCACCTGTCCAGCGCGCGCGCCGTGTTGCAACGAGAGACGACGCTCTCGAAGATTTCCGATCGATCAATACATCAATCGAACTGCTGCTCCCACTTCGATCGATCGATCGGCCTTGTTGGTGGCTGATGTGATCTGCCGTTGGGTGAAGCCCGCACAGGTGCGCGAGCGGCCGGTGTGGCGGTTGGCCGGGCGAGCCGGAAAACTAGAGCTCGTGTCTCACTGCAAAGGTGCATCGGAGATTATATTAGCGTCATGCAGCAAGTACCTAAATGATGAAGGGAATGTCGTCCCCTGTTGATCCGCAGTTGGATCTTGCAATGCAAATCTGCAGGCCTTCAGGACATGAATAAACAATGCTATGATAATTCACTATATTGCTTCATGATTACAAGTACAGAGTGCTAGTTTATGTAGCTAAAAGAGTTATAATTGTAGAAAACTTTGACTAACAACCTATTTGAATAAAACCAAAAGATATGATAGTGTTGACACCAAAAACGTGAAGTAGGGTTTTTGATTGCAACACACCGGACGAACACCGGGTTCGAGCGTGCCAATCGATTTGACCCTGCAATCGATAAGGAAAAGTCATGAAATTCGCTCCAAGCTGATATCAGAGAATAATCGGCTAACGTCGAATCAGCCGAGAGCTGATCAAAAGGTAAACAGATCAGTCGATCAAGGCTAATCAGAAGGTAAAGGCAGATTAGCTCTGAGAAGGCGATGCGCAACAAAACAGAAACAAATCAGACCTGAGAAGAAATCGGAAACGACCAACAATCGGCGATGCGCAACTTTATTGATCGAGATCGACTTACAAACGAAAGTATTACAAAACTAAAAGCTAAAGGAAAAATAAAACTGGCAGATGCGATTTTTGTTGTAGATGTCCTCTTCGAACGGCCTGGATTCGCCTTATATACCCATCAGCCGATCCGAATCCTATTTTATCACAACAGAGTCCGAGTCAGCTAAGGTTTCCTAAACAATCTCCCGTTTCCAAATATTCTCCGTGCGACATTCAAACTCCCGCGGATATGCTAATCTGCTTCGTACTTTCCAAGATTTGGTGCAAACAGATAGTTAGAGATATTATCTTCAACATTACCAGATTTCAATAACCATGGAACATCAAAATTGTAGTTTTCACTTCCAACTCGTGCTAGTCAATCCAAAGCTTAATGCATGCAGTTGCAGTTCACTAATGGTAAACAACTAGTGCACTACAACTGCATGGTTCATTTGTTATTCAGACTTAAGAGAGAGGAGGTTTACTGATACACTCTTTAGAACCTAATGGCAGATACACTAAAAGACTAAAAATTAAGCCTTATATCGCTTTAAGTCTTAACTACAAACTTGTTCTGAGTTCTGACCAGTAAAACTAATAGTGCCTTCACAACATGTAAACATCCAAATCAACACTACAGTGCCAATACTGCACATAGTTTCTTAATTTCATCAACACTTAACTGAACTCCCATTGTGGACATACCTAACACAACCGACTTCTAGAGCTATAGGGTGTAGACTGACATTATATATGTATTGAATTATTGATGCAGCAAGGATGGTGGCAATACTGAAGTTATTGAGATAAATGCTAAATGCTTCATGCTCAAAGCACAAATTCTGCACTTGATATGCTTCAACGGAGTGAATATTAGAGATGTTACTGTTGGAAAGTAATCAAGACTTTGTATTGTTGCCTTGCTGTGTTATGGAAGGAAAGAAGAGATTAAAAAGTAATCCAGACTCGCCATGTTAGGCAAATGATATGTTGTAAGGCAAGTAGAGATCACGATGCAATCTGTAATCGGATCCAATCGATTTATTCCTTTTTAGGTTATTCCATAAATATGTTTATGTGTATACTATAAATACTAGTCTTAAAGGTTGGGATGAATAACACAAGAAAAAATTGCCCTACAATTACTTCCGTGTTTGCTTATGTGTGTTTCTTTGATCTATAATTTGCATGCAATTGTTCTTAGGGAGGAAAATAGCAGTTACATGAAGCTTAGAACCCTTAGCCCCATAACAATCCATGAAAAATCAAAGCTAGCTTTCTCCTTTCATTATTGAATCTTTGTTTTTAAACTTTGAAATCCAAAATCATGTAAGGATAAAATCTATAGAAAATTAAATCTTAATCCACCTCCAGAATGTTCCCAAAAAGCCTCAAAGAATTTTAAAAGGATTTAATTCCTCAATAAAATAAAAAATAGTATTTAATGGTAATAAATAGTGGCATTGTCAGAATTATTTAAAAATGTAAGTGAATGATCATTCTCTGAAAGTTTTATGGTAACATCTGCAGCACCAAATTACATTACGTAAAGTTTTAAACCTTATGTGTTGCTTATGGAAAATTGAAAACAAAAACTTTAAATAAATAGCAACAACACTGTCAAAATTTTATAAAAATATAAAGATTATATCATCATCTAAAAATTTTATGGTGACATCTGTGAACCCTTGGGATCACATAAAAATATTACCAAATGGAATTAACCCAATTTGGCCCCTTATAAAATTCAAAAATAAAAAATACTTATTTGAAATAATGACCTTGTCAAAATTTTATAAAATTAAACAAAAGTAATCATAGTCTAATATTTTTATGGGAAGATAAGAATTTCCTTTAGATCATAAAAGTTATAAGAATTGTTGACCAATTTTGTTAGCTCAATTAAATCCGAAACCCTATTCTACCCAAACTAGAAAATTCTGGTTTCTTCTTCTCATCTCATTGTCATGTGGGCCCTTCTCTTGTTCAGTCCCACTTGGCAGTGTCACCAGCTCTAAACACCCTGCCCTCAGCTGGGCATTGCTTAACCCCTACCTCAGTCTTGCCATGACAGAAGGTCATCACCTGGTCTCATCTATGTGCAAGATTGTGGCGCCAAGCACGCCCATGCCTCATTATCCCTGGCCAGTCTCCCTGCCCTGGGAACCCAGTCGTGCCCCTAGATTCTCCTCCCAGCGGAGTAGCGCCTCTCCTCTTCTCTGTGTGCCAGTCAATCTGAGCCTTCCCGATCAATCCCAAGTCGCACCGACCAAATTAAAGCGTTGTATACGACGTCTTGACTATAACTTGCCACGACAACCCTTTTGCCATGCCCTACGCTGCCCTGGCACCGAAAAACCTATGCCATCTCCTTAGTCATCAGCCAAATTACAATGTCGCTCTAAAATACTTTTTCACTATGCCTATAAAAGCCGGCCAAGACCCCTCCATGGTCCCCTATACCTCCTCCAAGCTCCCTGACCTTGGCCTTGTGATAATTGCGCCACTGTCCCTACCATTACCCAAGCTTTGCCAAAAGGGGGAAATCATAATTGACCCTCCACGGGGAAGTGTAGCTCAATTCGAGCGTCTTAACCTCATGATTCCCTAACGACCTATCTCCCTCATTTTATTACAGCTTTCACCGACTGAGTCACCGTCGTGACACCATCTTCTTCCCCACCTCTAGTCGCATGGTGGTAGAGCACTACAGCCAACTTTCAACGCCATTAATCAGTAAAATGGACTCCACTTGCTCCGCTGATACTAACCCCAAATTTTTTAGAGCTCAAGCAAGCTCCTATCGCCGCCGTGGCAAGCTACCATTCTCATCACCGTTCGGTGTTGTTGCAAGCTCACTTTTATCCACCCTTAGCCCTCATCGACCAATGCCCTGAGATAGCAATGTCTCCCTCGTGCTTTCTGTGCCCTCGGCTAAGGACCATCGTTGATGAACCGCCATTGGCAGCCCTCCTAGCCACCTCCCCTCTCCACTATCACTAACGGGTAGACCCGATTCATTAGCCTCTAGGCTAATTCAAATAAAATTTGGGAAAACCCGAAAATAGTAAAAGGTGTTTCCTTGAATGGAAAGCGTACTTTCTGATTATTGTTAATTTTACAAAACAACCCTATTCATTAGCTCATATCTTTTGCAATATAGCTCCAAATCCAATCAAAGAAATTTCTAAATTTATATAAAATTGTGAACTTTCATAATAAGCAAAAATATTTAATTTTGAACCTCGGTTTAGAATTTTTGAACCTAAAATTTTAATGAACCTAGAATAGTCAATATTCAAAATTATTATAAATGAAGTCCAAAAGTTATGAAACAAATTTCTAGAAAGTCTTTGGGACCATAAATAGTTCATTTTAGAAAAAATATATAAGTTTTAGTTTAGTTTGAATTAAATTTGTGAATAGATTACTTTCCAATACATTCAAAAATTCAAATAGTTATAGGTAATGCAAATAAATTACAAATTCCTATGCTCTGTAAATATGATAATCTCTCTGTTCATACAAAAAAGTTAATTTTTGATCTCAATTAATTAATTTAAATTTGAGGTTCGAATAAAACTTAGAGTATGCTCTATTAAGAACTTTTGCAAGCTAACTTCAAAATTGATGAAACAAATTTCTAAATATTCTAGAAACTAGGCACCCTATTTATATATAAAATTTTAAATTTAGACCTAGTTTGAATTAAACTCTAAATAGGGGTTAGTGTTCATTATATGCATTGCTCAAATGTGAATAACTAGTGCAAAAAATTTAAAAATTACAAAACTAAAATTTAAAGTATTTTATCACCATAACCTTCTATTTTAATTTATCCTTGAATTTGTTATTATTTGACTTCTTTTTGCCTCTTATTGTTATTGCGTTGTAAAGAATCATGTGTAGATACCGATGTTTCCGAGGCAACTACTATTGATGTCAACCCTGAGTCAGTTCAAGAATTTACTAAGCAAGGAAAGCATCCCCTTTGACTATATTCACCCTACTATTTCAATTAATTTTTGTTGTTTTGCCAAATCTATTATGCATGCACGTATTTTCATTAAATTGGCTATATTGTGATTCTGGTAGCTATAACCTTATCTCATGGAACTTCCTTAATTAATATCGAATTGTCAACTTTGATAACCCTAAGATAAGATTAGAAAATACATAATGTCAACTTGGGTATCTGCGATTACTTAATCATCTTGCTTAGCCATGCCTTATCAACAGAATAATGGATAGAGAGACATGCTGTTCTTTGAAATTTAAAAAGGATGGATATGATTAAATGTTGCTAAGATTTTGTTTAAAATTAAAATAAAACTATGATTTGATGCGGATAAGTTATGGCAGTAGCCGGATGTGCATGAGGCTTGCAGATATAGATAGAGGGAGTGTTCTCACCTGGGTCAGTTAAGGACCAAACTATTGTGTTGTTATTAGGCCAAGAAAACAGTGTAGCCATAAGTGCTGGTATGGGATGGCCTTAACCTATTAAATTACTTAGATCTAACTTTGCATATTGGAAGGCTAAAGTAGTATGAGTTTTCTGGAATGGATTGCTCGTAGGGGTGTCTATACAGAGGTGTGGGTGAAATACATACCAATACAACGATGTACGTCTTACTATGGTGTAGCGACCCCTATTTTCACATAAATGCAAAAATAGAAATCTCATGTGCATACAGTGCTAGTCCCATGATCAGTAGCTAGCACACACATTTACAACAATTGATATCACATACATACTCTTTATTACAAATAATAATAGTAATTTACACAACAAGTGCTTACAATTCAGAGTAATGTAGCGGAAAGAAGTAAAAGTCTTGTAGTGTGCTCATCCAGCCCTCAGGCAACTGACAAAGCATAATCCCTAGAAAAGGTCGTTAATATCCTTGAATTATGCGTCAATTAAGTTTCGTTTGAAAGTATGCTAACTTCACCTAAAAACAACAAATAAGCAAGGGTGAGTACATTCGTACTCAGCAAGACTTTTGCAAAGCCTATAATATATGCAGGCCATTTTCAAGGAAATGCTTCTACGGTTAATTTGCATAAAACCAATTTAATTTGTAAAACAAGTAGTAATTGCAAAACGGAATTTATAAAAGCAAATTTGACAGATATGAAAATAATAAGTAAAGCATAAGAAACAACTCACAGTCCTCCATGACGTGAGCATCGAGATGTCCATTGCCAACACGTGGCTCAAATCTGAGACAAATACTTTCCAACAAATGTATCAAATCCAAACCATTTAGAAAATATCAAAACTGCTAACTAATGCAGGCGCACCAAGTGTCCCATGACTGCGGAAACGGTTTTTCGAAAAGATTTACACTCTGTAGAGGTGTACAACTTTACCCACAAGTCATGACCTTTTCTTTTTGCTACATGTTTCACGCACCTTTGGCGTGTGGCCAGAATGTTTATGACGAAAACCTTTACATTATCTAAGCTAACTTTACACCAGCACAGGACGAAAACCCACACTAGGGCAGAAGAACTCAGAGCATAGAATGATGAAACTTCCCCCACAGAATGGCATACACAATTGTATCAGTAAACATTTGATCCATGATCACCTCGGTGTGAATGTCCCTTCGAGCAATCCATTAAGAAACAGCTCGTACTACTCCAGCCTTTCAATGTGCAAAGTTAAACTAGATAACTTTAATTGGTTTTAGGCTGTCCTATACCAGCACTTGTGGTTGTACGGAAATATTTGGATTTAACGTACAATTAGTTCGGTCCTTAATCTGACACGGGCAATAATCTCCTCCTATACTACGTGCAAGTCCATGCACTTCCAGCTATTGCCAATAATTGCCCGCATCAAAAACATAGTTTTATTTTTATTTTTAACCAAAATACTAATAACTATCATCATGTCTCAATATTCCCAAGTTTCATCTGATCATTTTTTTTAATTGATTTACCCAAGTCTAAAGCATGGCTAAGCATGATTATTAACCAATGTATATACCCAAATTGATATTAGATATTGTCTAACCTTAATTCTAGGGTTGTCAATTCAGTTGTTGGGTGTCTGCAACCAAGCATAGTGTCTGCATAACCATGCATGCATATAGGCATGCTTAAGCAGTGTTTGTTTCTGTACATTTTGTCCACATCAAATTAACTTCGCATGAGAGCCTCAGCTCGCTCATGTCAATAATATATCATGTAGTACGCACTCCGGCGGCCGGTCCCCCACGGAATCTGCTGGGTCTTGGATCGCGAGGTGAGTTAGGAAAATGCCTGATGATCTTATATGCTTATCTCCATGGACCTGATCGATCCGGTGTATAAGAAAACTTGCATGCAGTATCTCTTTAATTGGGACCTGTATCATAGCTTGCTAACAATATGACCCACTTGAGCAAATCACGCGCCCATGTTCGATCGATCTGCTAGCTCTGCCATGGTCAAAAGTATCTCAAGTCTTCGACCAATCCGAAAGTAGTATGGCCAGCCGTATGAATCAGGATATATGATGGATGATCTCGCGCAGTGCATGCATCTTGTGGTCACCGCTTGGTCTGCAAGTGCCCAAAGAGCAAGCAGTTCACCTGTTTTGAACCATAATTTAGATGAATCTATGATGCAACTGGTTAGGCCAAGTAGCGGGTTCGATTATTTTCTCCGAGCTTAATTAATTTTCATCTTTACTACCGAACTGCACTCTCAAGGAAGCTAATTTTAGCAACTTATATAGGTTGGCATTATCCTTAATCCTTACTGTATTCAGGACTTCAAGTGCATATTCAACATATGCATGTGCATGCGTGCATATGTACCCGTAAAATACGCTGTTTCTGTCAGCCCAGGGAGCGGATCAGGCAAGCTCTCTGTAAGTTAATTACTGTATTTAGCACATGTCTACACAGGACAGAACGTAGTTAAGTTTTTGTAACCAAGGCCAGGGTGTTGCTCAAATTAACTGGCGGGCATAAATAATGCTGTGTTGACAGTTCAAAATGGAGAAGGAACAGCGCGACAGCCTCATATTATCAATACTTCTCTGCAGGTGCATAGCAAATAAATACTCAGCATCCACGGGATATAGGCGTTTGTTTCGGCTTTTTTACTGGTTTAAAAGTCAAAAAGCTAAAACAAACAAATAGCTTTTTAAGTCAGGCTTAAAAAAAAAGCCAAAAGCCTACCATAAACTATAAGCTAAAAGCCAATGTGAGGTGGCTTTTTTTGGCTTTTGCGGATTGGTATTTGTATTTACCATTGAAGTTGTAACATATTTAAAACAATGTGCGCTGTATAAAGGTATGCATGCATGCATGTATATGTGTATGTATGTATGTAGAGACTGAAATAGGACAAAATGGTGTGAGGGTACGGTGCTTTCAAATATGTGAAATCAATCCAAATTCGAGTATATATTTTTTTTAAAAAAAATAAGTTTTAGGGTATGTATCCCTATAAACAATTCAAATGAAACAAATATCTTAAAAAATATACTCGAATTCAAAGACTTTTAACAAATTTTGATCACATGCTTTCCTTATATATATATATAAGCGGTATACTAGAGGTGGGAGTACGTACTCCCAGGAGTATAGAACCATTTTTCTATATATATATATATATATATATATATATATATATATATATATATATATATATATATATATATATATATATATACCTACAATTAAACTACCATTAGAAAAGGCAACTCTAGTTTGAATTTTAGCTCAAACCTATTTGAAATAGTTTGTAAACTAGTTAAACTCGACATCCAAAAAAATTTGAACTTTTTTTTTGCAAAAAATACATAGGAAAAATACCCTTTTTAGATCATAGTGCCTAGGCACCATGGTGTCCCGATTAATTATATCATACAACTGGTTAGGCCAAGTAAGTGTGCAAACTACAAAATCAATCGAAACTACATATTCTCTTCGGTCAAAAATAAGTGTCATTAATTCTACATGCAGTCGAACTATTTTAAATTTGATCAATAATACCTTTATGAATATTTAGATTGATTACATATATAAAAGTGCTATGAGTAGACTAATTTGTCTTAAAACATAATTTCTTAGTGTGTGTGTATTATAAATCAGCAAAGCATGTGATCCAAACTCATTCAAAATTTTTGAATTCGAGTATATTTTTTCAAAGGTATGTGTTCAGTTGAATTGTTAAAGATGAGTATATACCCTACAAATGAAATTTTTGAAAAATATGCTCGAATATGGTTTGAATTCGCTCATTTGAAATCATTGTACCATATTTCGGCTTCATATATATGTGTGTATGTATGTATACACACACAACAAAAATTGATGGTCAAATTAAGTTGTGTTTTAGAGACGTATTAATATCCAAAATATCACTTTAACTTGTGACTAGAGCCTAGATTTGAGTACTAATATCTATTTAAAATCTAGTGTCTACTATATCTATCTACACTACTACACGTTTACACATCACAATCGGTTCTTTTTATCATCATAATCGGTTACGGTGGCGACACTAAGCGGTTAGAAGCGAGAGAGGCGCTATTATTACAGATCGGTTCTTGCCGATAGAGATGAACTCATCATCTCTATCGGTTCTTCAAAGATAGAGATTATAGCGATAGAGATGATGAGTTCATCTCTATCATTTTCTTTCGAAGAACCGATAGAGATGATTAGTTCATCTCTATCATTTTCTTGTAGGAACCGATAGAGATGTAAACATTATCTCTATCATTTCTTACAAAAAACCGATGTCATCTCTATCATTTTCTTGTGAGAACCGATAGAGATGAAGGGTGTGCTACTTTCAATTGACCCTCCAATCGGCACATATTTCACACAAATATATATATGCACATATCACAAACATACAACATGTATATCACATTCACATTCATAGAAAATGAATACAACTCATTCACGAGAAAATGAATACTTTAATTGTTACAACAAATACATATCACATTCAGAAAATGAATACTTTGTTACAAGCGACACATGCTTAACCATCATGTACACATGTAATCCCATTCAGATTTGTAATATTGTTCACATATAGCCTAGTCACGAGCTTTGGGATCTCTAAACCGTCCAGTCCTCCACCATACATTCCATCGATTACCAGCGGCATAAGTGGTCCCTTATCTTGTTGGCGTAGTGCGGTCTATACTCTTGAGGGGATATTGAGAGTCGCAAAATAGAAGCGAGTGTTTTAATTTAAGTTTTGAAATTTCTATGTGAAAGGCTACTTGTATTATTATGCATGTACATATATACACAGGAAAGCGGTGCGAGAGGCTAATCAAGATCGGCATGTGATGCATGACGTACAAACCGCATGATGGTAAATCATTGCCTGTTGATGGCCTTTGTGAAGAAAGAAAAGGAAATTAAGAGCGAAGAAAATATGTCGAAATCTAAATCTTATATAGGGAGCATACTTGTACCTTGAAGCGCACATACTCGACTTGGAGCCCTTTTTTAGATCGTGTTTCCTCATACTGCGGCGTGGTCGAGAAACCCCTATATACATTGGAGAGACGTTTGTTAAGTACAAAATAATGAATGTACGTGAGTTAAATACGAAAAGTGTTACATAAGAGTAGTGCACTTCTTGCTCCAAAGGAGGCTTGATCGCGTGAGCCATCGGTCTCTTCTCAATGGAATTAAAAGTGTAGACCACGTTGTTACTCGGAATGATCACGAGTAGGACCCAATGGTTGCTTATTAAATGGTATGCAGTGAAGGAAATAAGTTCACATACGGTTGAAGTGCGTACAAGTAATTGAAGGGTGTAGTAGTACTTACTCCTCGTGGTGCGGGAATAGAATGAAGTCCTTCTTGGCCTCGGCTTTCAACGCACCCTTGATGTAGCCAAGCAAGCCATTGCGGTTGAAGCCTAGCCATCGTTGCGGACACCGGCTCGAGTCGGCGAACCCAATTAGTTGTCGATTCGTCACGACTCATTGCCTCATTGCCACCAACTCGTATTGAATATTCTGAAGCATAATGCAAAATCCTATGGAAGTTCTAAGGTCATGCTCGTGGTGCGATACTCACGGTGTCGAGAATCGCCTGTGGAAGCGTCGATGGAGATCATTTGGTAGAGGCGGAATAGATCCTCAAAAGCGGAAATGTCCGTCGTCCTCACGGTGGAAATGTCCTTTTGTACCTAACATTGAAGTCGACCCGGCGCTCGTTCCCTTTCACTTTGTCAATGTACCATCCATGGGCTGTCGAGTCCACAAGCCTAAAGTATTCAATTTCGCGAGGAGACGAAGGGGCTTTCCATGTTCATCGCCTTAAAATTATAGGGCTTCTCTGTGGCTGTGCGGCTCTCCTTCTACGGGCGAAGGAGTCTCGGGCGGGGTTGGAGGCTTTTCTGTACTGAGAGGGCCTTGTGGTCTGTGTGAGCCTTGGCTTTTAGCGGAGGCCTCCGGTGGTTCGTGGCTGTCTTGGCTCTCCTTCTGGGCGAAGGAGTCTCGGCGGGGGGTTTGAGGCTTTTCTGTGCACGAGAGGGCCTTGTGGTGCATGTGAGCCTTGGCTTTTAGCGGAGGCCTCCGGTGGTTACTGTGGGCTGTCGTGGTAGCCCTTTTATGCACCAGCTCGATTACTCACATGCGGGACTCGTCCGATCGTGGGAGGAGCAGTGCAGTGCTGAACCTACAAAGCAGCGTATGAACAACTTGTTGCAATACTCTTTGGAATGGTCGGAAGAAGCGAGGTTTTTACCTTGACCCGATCTGGCGCTGCCGTGGGCCATTTGATGAGCGACATGTGCGCTTGCGAGAGTGGTGATCTCTTCGTTGGGGGAACTTCGAGCACATGTGATAAGAAAACCGTGGGCGTAGTCCACTGGACCCTCATGTAGCCCTTCCCCAAAGGTGACCATGCCTTTGTCGGTCTCGTTGCATGGAAATGCAACCCGCGTGCAACCTCAGCGAAATCCGTCTTCCGTCGGCGTGGTAACGCCGTGGCGCTTTGCAAGAGTGCGCAACAGAAGAAAATATTGGGGAGTTACCCTCGCACCTCGAAGCCATGCAAAATTAACTATTACCTTTAGGCTGCGGACCCGGCCTTATCGTTTTAGACCCTTGTTCTTTGGTGGCAACCTGAGTTTACATGCAGTGGCGGGGTCATCGCTCGACTGCAGGAGAACATCGCCATCATCTCGGCCCTCAGCGGTCCATCTCTACCCTCATCTCCTGCTCACGTGCGTCATCTCCCCTCATCTCCTCCTTGATCTCCTCCTGGCGTGTCCTTCATGCGCTCGTGCGTGCCTCCATGATCTTGCCTGGCACTCCTAACCTCGTCTTGAATCGTCTTCTTCGTATGCCCCACCCTCGGCAAGTGCCGGCCCTTATGGTGGGACTTCCCGTCGCGGAGGACAAGATGTCATTTGACCCTTGGCTAACAAAGGTCCCTGCTCTTTCCTCTGGTGACCTCCTCCTGCAAGAGAAGTCTGAATTAGATCTGAAATACAACAGGAATGGTTGGTGCAATGTAGTAAGTTCTTGACTTACGATGGTGGAAACGACTTACTTGTGATAGCGAGGTTTGAGTACTACCGGTGCCCGTCCATGATTTCTTTGTCTCGCTAATACCCGATCACGTGCCGCTCCTCACATATGTGGGAGTAAAACCTTGTCCGAGTTCGCGCACTCCTCGGTTACTCGCGCCCATTCGCTTTCTTCCTTCGTAGCCGCTTTGAGCGAGGTGGTGCGGGTCGTCGTTACGCCTCTGGATACCAATGTTCTTGTCTCGGCTCCTCGCCTCGGGCGTACCCTTGATCTCGTGAACTCCTCCCAAACATCGGAGTCACGAGCGGATACTTCTCGAATGGTGTAAGGCCTTTCGTGCGTACTCACTATGCATGTAGCCCACGAAGTGCCTCAAAGCCACACCCATCCTCTTCATGGCGTCCGCTTTGGCATTGTTTTCGTCCTCCTCTTCTATAATCCATTTGCCCTTCACCTCGTCCCACAGTAGGTTCTTACGCTTTGGCCGACCTCCTTTCTCCGGTCCTTAACAGTTATGACAACCCTCTCCCTCACCAATTGGCGAGGAATGGCGGTATCGCCCCTTGTACTTAGGAGGACCGTGCAAACCCGTGGCATTGAGCTGGAGAACTGCGGTGTTCTCCTGTGGCCCCTTTACTCGGTCCTCGGGCCTTCCTCACCTTACTCGGCCCCTCGACACTTGGAAGTTGGCTCGGCTCGACACTTGGAAGTTCGCTCGGCCCCTCGACACTTGGAAGTTCGCTCGGCTCGACACTTGAAGTTCGCTCGGCCCCTCGGAGCAGCTAATTCGGTTACATGCGGCGATGAGTCGATGCTCTCTAGTTGCGACATTTTCGGTTTTCTTATCGACATGGTCATATATTTGACATGAGATAAAGCAATTAAGTAGCAATTATGTGAAGTTGACAATAAATCATGTAAAACAACGGCTCATTGACAACAAGCGAGAAAGCGAATGATCTTCAACGATGACTCCTAACCTCTAAATAGGTTTGGTCCTAATCCCATTCGAGGATATGTGGTTCGGGCAAGTTCTAAGCCGTTGTACTACTCGAGAGAAAATTTGGCGACATCTCCATTGTTCTCCGGATACGTCTCGACAACAAGTCAAGAGGGTGTGTATCAGGAGAACAATTGGGAAGACGCTACGAAATCTACTCTGAGTTGTACAACACTTCGAAACTTGCCCGAACTATCTCAGCTATCAAAAACGTGGACAATTGAGGCGCTTGCTTATAAATATGCTATTCGGCATATTTATAATTAAGCACTCTCGAGCAGGAGACGTGGATACATAACCTAAACTCTAACATATCTTTGAGATAAAAAAGTAATATGCAATTAAGATTGAAATAACTATACCTTGGCATACTCAAAAGTTGCTACAAGCCATCCTTGCATATATGAACAAGCAATCCTTTGCATATGGAAAGATTATGCTATATAGAAATGTATGAATACTTTTGCGATGCTAACTTTGTAAAATACGGGACTATCCAAGAGATATACCAAGCATAGAAAAATCGAATTGAGAATCATATAAGGACAAATAAGACCATATATGTTGCGATTGTTAAAACTAAGACAACGGTATAAGGTAATCCACATATATAGCAACAACACATATCTGACTTAACATCGAGTTTTGGTAGTTTGCAAACTGTTGGTATCGAAGTCCACTTTTGCTAAACTAAACTCGTAATTGAAGTTTGGAAATTTGGTTTACGGAATTTGTTGAAATATTTGCGATATGAGCATATAATGAAACAATGACTTAACCCATATATAACTAAGCACACATTATCCATTATGCGGGAACATATGATAAAATCATGACTTCAACGAGAACAGGCTTTTAAGCAAAGTAATTCATGATCGATCACAAATAAGCATAGCATCTAGCATGGATAATAAACAAACTAAACAAACCGACATCTTGCTCATGGTTGATTTAGCAATTTTGCTCTCGATTTCATAAATTGATGGGTTGCTCCAAATGAGCCCTCAACACCAATTTCAGTAGTATATATCACGAATATATCAATCGAAATCGGTGAATCTACACAATTCAACCTTTGTTTTAAGAAAATTGATTCACTAGAACTCGATTATGGACTTATGACAAACTCACGAGCGGCAAAGACTGACATTAAAATGGTCTAATACACGGGCACCGGACTAGTAACAATAAGTTCGAGAATGTACCGATGATAACAAAGCTATTCAAGCCATGTAGCAGAACTAATCACGGGATGACATAGCACATATCCGGAAGCAACAAGGCCAAGATGAAGTCTAAACACAATGATCTAAAAGCAGTCTTTGAACTACGAAAGCATTCACTAGCTAGCGGATCAATATAATCTCAACTATTTGAATCATCATTGGCGGCGTGATATAACAAACTTCGGTGTTTCGGATCAAGAAAAACAGACCTCTAGCTCGATGGCTAGTTCCCCAAATTTCTCAATCGGTCCTTGACACAATACCAGAGAGGATCGAGTAAAGTTCCTTACTCGGCGCGGATCCGAGCCCACGAAGACAATCTACCAAAGTGATTGGTGCGGGGAGGAGTCAGCAGCGTGGGGAAGAAGAGTCGTGGCGGGGAGAGTCGGCGTGGGGCGACTTCGGCGTGGGGAAGAGTCGACGGCGTGGGGAAGAGTCGTGGCCGGGAGGAAGTCGACGGCGTGGGGCGATCGGCGGGGAAGGAGTGCAGCGTGAGGAGGAGAGGAGGAAGGAGTGCAGGCGATTCGGCGGCGGGGAGGAGTCGGGCGGCGTTGGCGGTGGAAGCGAAGAAATCGTGGTCGGGAGCAATTCCGAGAGTGGGCGGGAGCTAGGGCAAAAAATGGAGGCCAGCGAGTAAATTGTTCACTCTCCTCATTACTATCGGTTTCCAAAAACACCGATAGAAATACTTATACTAAGGAAAACCACGGGAGGCATATTCCTATCGGTTTTCAACTAAAACCGATACAATTATAGTATCTCTATCGGGTTTGTAAAAGAAAACGATAGAAATACTTGTACTAAGGAAAACCCTAGGGTGATATTTCTATCGGTTCTAAATTAAAACCGATACAAGCGAAGGATAATATTACTATCGGTTTTATTACAAAACCGATACAAATGATTATGTATATGTGTAAGCTTTGAATAAGAACCGATACAAATATAGGCCTTTGTTTGTTTTCACGACAAACCATACGATCACAATTCTGAGATATCGATCAAAGAGTGAAAAGGCCATATCTTTTGCACACATAGTTGGAATTATTTGAAAGTTTGCGAAACATACTTTGTGATACTCTGAGATCTTTTCTAAAAAGGATTTTGGCAAAATGAGTAAGCATTGAAAACAAGCCCAAATTCACTTTGTAGGCATACTTTTTGGTCAAAGAGTAGAAAAGTCAAATCTTTCTCAAATAAAGTCCAAGTATTCGAAAATTCCCGAAATGATTTGATGTAGAGTGCCTTCTTTTATTCCATTAAGTAGCTACATACCACAATGCATTGACAAAATTTGTGAAAGTTTCATACGTACACATAACCTTTGCAAACACATATCAAGCGATACAATGATGTACTCCTTTTATTTACAATATAACCTTTCTTGATGATCTACATGCATATAATTTACTCCATGTGTGTCGTTGTCACCGCTAAGACAGGCCCCATCATAAGCGGAGTATTTCATCGAATTGGTCGTATTCTTCTTCATCTATGACATTTTCGACACCAACGATCCGCGCTTACCATAAAGGGAATGACGTGCAACCTCGGATTGGCGGATCACGCACATAGAAGACTTGATTTGCTTGCCGCAAATGCGAATGGGTCATCTTTATAGGCGAGTCTGTTGAGATCCACAAGAGTAAAACCTCTCTTGTCGACCTTCACTCCATGTGGAAGTCCCACCCACTTACATCGAACAATGGAATCTGGTATATTCCGTGTCGAGCTCCCAAATTTCTTGATCACCACGTAATAAGAGTTCATTGCCATTGAGGATCCTCCTTTCGATGATGTTCATCGGACAAAGCATCTATCTTGACACATTTTTTTGAGCAGTACTCTTAGCATCGACTTTCGATGTAAAAGGTGTACCTATTAATATCGTACCCTGCCATATGCGTACATTAAATCTAGGTCCGTCGACCAACCATTTGATAGTATCACTAACGAGAGACCTCTGCCTCTGTTTGAACCATGTTAGAAATCTATCGTTGTGTTCTCGCATGATGGAAAGCTCATCCATATGTGGATTCTCTTCTCGTAAAATCGACTTGTCTTTTCGATATACCACAACCATCTTTGTCTTTGCAAAGGCTGTCGAATCGCTTTGCAATACATATCAAGCTGTGGCCTCGTTAGTTTAGCTAGCAGTTCCTTTGCGGATAAATGCGCCCTCATGGCGAGATAGAGAACACCGATTGCTTGTCTTCTCCGAGATAGTCCACGAGAACTCAATAACCTCTTGATCCATAACCTTCCACAATACTACCCTCGGGTTTGACCGATTCCTCACGTAGGACTTTAATATACCCATGTACCTCTCGAGCGGATACATGTAGCGTAAGAATGCGGGGCCACATATCTTAATCTCTCGACAAGGTGAATAACAAGATGGACCATGGCGTCGAAGAACGATGGTGGGAAATGCATCTCAAGGCGACATAGAGTCTGCACCACCTCACTCTGTAAGTTGTCTAGCATATCGGGGTCAATAACTGCGGAGATCGCATTGAAGAAATATGAGAGCCGTGATTGCAAACTGACATCCTCGGGCGAGAATATTTCGATATGGCCGAGAGCATTTGGGTCATCAAGACATGGCGATCGTGGGACTTCATGCCCAACAACTTCAAATCATCCATGGACACCGGCTTCTTAATGTTTGCGGAGTAGCAGATGGAACTTTAATACCTTGGAGACATTTGCGAGATCTTCTTTCTCCTTCTTGGGCGAGGTGTAGCATGCGGCGGGGATGTCACGGACCTTTCCCATCCTCCTCTATCACTTTGCAAGCTGGGCCTGATTCCCATGTAGGCCATGTCGCGACGAGCATTCACACCATCCTTGGTCTTCCCGGTATGTTCAGCGATACCAACCAAATTATCGCAGACATTCTTCTCAACGTGCATGACATCAATACAATGTCGGACATCTAACTCCTTCGATGCGGCAAGTCCCAAAATATGGACCTCTTCTTCCAAATTGTCCTAATGCGAGCAGATTCGACTCTTTCCGTCTTGAAGTTCAATATCCTCCACGTGAATATACTTGCCTTCCACTCATAGGGCTGCGGGGCGAACGGACTTCCCTCTTCCCATCAAATTTGTCATCCATTTTACGGTATCAATGACTTGAGGTAGAAACCTCGGTGACCCATATACGGTTTTCTTGGAATTCGGTAGCCATAGACTCTCAGTCTCCTCTTCATAGATAGGACACGCTTTGGCTCCTTTCGTACTGTACCCCGCCAAATTACCAAGCGCCGGGAAATCATTTATGGTACAAAATACCATAGCTCGTAGGGTGAAATATTCTCTTTTGTATGCATCCCACACAACGACCCCCTCATTCCACAATTGTACCAAATCCTCGATCAATGGTGCAAGGTACACATCAATATCATTTCCCGGCTGTTTGGGTCCCGAGATTAGCAAGGACATCATGATATACTTCCGCTTCATGCACAACCAAGGAGGGAGGTTGTAGATACACAATGAAGCGGCCCACGTCTTTGTGGCGGTGCTCATGTTACCAAGCGGATTCATTCCATCGGTACTCAACCCAAACCTTATGTTCCTCATTTGGCACCAAACTCCTCATGTTTCCAATCGATGTTTCTCCATTGAGCGAATCGGCGAGGTGTCTCGACTTGCCATCTTCCTTCGAGACTCATAATGCCAACACAACAATTTTGCCTCTCTGGGATTTGCAAACAACCGCTCAAGGCGGGGAATGATGGGCAAGTACCACAATACCTTGGCGGTGCACCTTTAGTGACCTCTTTACCATCGTTGCCTCGGCTCTTCGCTTCTTGTCGTTCGCTTCTCCTTTTGTTTGTCTTAGGGCACTGCTGCTGCTGGACAAGCGTGCAGCTCTGATATGCGTTACGGTACAAGATGCAATCATTAGGACATGCATGTATCCTTTCTATTTCCATTCCCATGGGACCACGATAGCTTCTTCGCTTCATAAATGCTTGTTGGCAACTCGTTTCATACAGAAGCACATCAGATAGAAGAACTAGAAGTGCATTGAAACTTGTATCATCCAGCGGTGTTTTGCCTTGATTCGAACAATGCAAGGACCGAACCCAACTTGGTGTATTCCGCTTTGCAACTTTGTGAGCAGCGGTTTGGCATAAATCTTCCATCAAGCTTTTAAACTTTTGAACTCTCTTTCCGTGTAATTACCCTCCACATCCCGCAACATTTGCTCCAAATTCTCATCCTCAAACATATCATCTGCAACTTCGTCATCCGGTTCCACCGTATCTTCGTTACACGGAAGGTACCACATGTCTCGCCGTGATGGATCCAACACGTGTAATTCCTCACAAAGCCACGTCGAATCGGTGGTCCTCGATTTGAGCCGAGTTGTTAAATCTTCTCAGATTGGTGCAATCAATGCAAGGACAATATATGAAGTTTACACCCTCCTCACAATGTCCTCTTCGACAATTTTTTGAACTCCTTAACACCCTCTGAAATTCAGCACTCAAGCGACTTTTACGATACATCCATTCCTTACGGTCCATCTGTAATTAAACCGCACAATAAATATTGAGACACCTAGCTAGCTATTTGAAATATTGAGACATCATTTCGGTTAATATTACCTTTGCGAAATAGAGGACAGTTCCAAGATATATAAAATATGTACTCCGATCGATATCTAGATTCTTCTCGGTTTAGTGCTTTGAATTCCTTACATAGGAGACCTACATTTTTAACATCAACAATGATATCAAATAATCTAATTATATAGCTCTTGTAGTACTTGCAAATCTTTTGACTACAACAAAACAAAACAAAAGGTACCAACGATGACTCCTAATCTCTAAATAGGTTAGGTCCTAATCCCATTCGAGGATATGTGGTTGGGAAAGTTCCTAAGGCATTGTACAACTCGAGAGAAAATTTGGCTGACATCTCATTTGTTCTCCATATACGTCTCGACAACGAGGTCAAGAGGGGTGTGTATATGGAGAACACCGAGAGACAATACGAAATCTACTCTGAGTTGTACCTACTTCTTCGAGAACTTGCCCAAACCACATATCCTCAACTATCAATTAAAAAGCGTGGACAATTCGAGGCGCTCACTTATAAATATGCCATTTTGTTCGGCATATTTATAAACAAGCATCCTCGAGCAGAGGCGTGGGTTCAAGCCTAAACTCTAGCATTTATCACATGATAGAAATTAACAATAATTCCATATTAACAAGAGCACTACAATAATTAAATAGATGTGTGCTTGACAAATTAATAGAGTGTGAAATCGATAGCATATACTCAATTCGATTGCAACTTAAACTTTATTCACGATGTATCAAAATTACCTAGTGCAAAATTGAAGGGTTTAATTTAAAGGCGGATTGCTCACATTTTGAAGAAAACAGAAAGCGAGGGTAAAAGAAGGAATCTCCTCAAGATAAGGCTTCAAATTTGCCCTCTTAACACCTATCCTTGAGGACTTCAAATTTTATCATCCAAGTATTGCTTCCAAGCACGAATATGAATTTGTTTTCTTGGTAGCGGCGGAGAAATCTCCTCTGGAACAACAACGAGATCTTGTTCCCGTGGTATATATAACTAGCTGAGGCACATCATGTCGGTTCTCAACTAAGCAGCGATAGTGATTTCGCGTTTATCACTATCGGTTCTTTCATAAAAGCGATAGTGATGATCACGTGAACATCACTATCGTTTCTTTTCTTGGAACCGATAGTGATGTATACCTTATCACTATCACTTATATAAAAGAACCGATAGTGATGTATCGTGATCATTCTTATCGCTTATTTTCTTGGGCAGATAGAGATGACGGTCCATATCACTATCGACATTTAGTTGAGAACGATTGAGATATGTCGAGTCCATATCACAATCACTATAATCTCGAACCGATAGTGATTATTACTAACACCCCATCCGAAGTTATCTATCACAATCGTTGTTTCCTGAAAACTTAAGAACCGACACAGATAAAACGATAGTAATGTGCCGTTCTGTAGTAGTGCTAATTCAACATGTTGATGAAATTAAATGTATGCAACCCTAAAACTAGAGAGAGATGTGATCACACGTACACATGAAACAAAATCATATGATCCCCTCCCTCCCGCAAAGGAGAGCACTACGTACCCATGTTTGGATGGGCTAAAACTAATTGTTAGCTGGCTAATGGCTAGAGCTAATTGTTAGCTAGCTAATAATTAGCCCATGACTGTTTGGATACATGGCTAATGGTTGGGCTAATTTCTTAGAAAAGTCATGTCTGCCCCTCATAACAGCTAGTAATTCACATTTTTTCGCACGAGGGTATTTTAGACTTTTCTCAGCGTGTTACCTGCTATTAGCCCAAATTAGCTCTCACCCACCAGCTAATGGACTAATTGTTAGCTGAGGGGTTAGCTAAAAATTAGCCCACCTATTTGGATAGACTAGAGCTAATTTTTAGCCAGCTAACAATTAGCCCAAGGATCCAAACATAGCCTAAACCTTTTTGGCCAATCAACTGGGCTGAATTATGGATCTCATAACTTGCCTAACCCATCTAAGCTTGGTGGTTGGGTTTGCTACCGCATGTTGTTGTTTTATGAGTTTAACTGCAACAGGGGGCTGCATAAACTCTTCCATCATCCAATCGCATGATCAACTGTTAGGATCAAAGCTTTGAGCTAGCAAGAGCGCTTAAAGTTATGGTCGTTGATAATGACATAGATTTTACGCCTAGCGATCACATGTGGTCGGCACACACAACTGTTAAATGACTGCATACACTTGGAATCCCGCGTACATTGAGCCGAGGACACTTAATAGGGCTGAGAGGGACATGCTCACATGATCTCAAACCAAATCGTTCGTCGCTTGTGGGCCCCACCCCTCTCGTAGCCATCTCTCTCTCCTCCCCACCCCTAGCTCGATCGATATCACTCTCTCGTCTTCCTCCCTTGAGAAAGCTAGCTTGCTCCCATCGGTCTCATCTCATACACGCTGATGCCTACACATACAGTTCCTTTGGTCACACATCTCACAGACCACATACACCAAGAACCTTCACATTGCTGCCAAGAGGGCTAGCTACTAGCTCCCAATTCTTCCCTCTCTTGATCTATTCCAACCATCAAATATCCTCTCAAAAAACATCCTCTACTTCAAGAAAACTCCCAGTATATTATAATAAGCTAACAGCCCTAATAAACCTTTCTCTAAGAATAGTAGCATACAGTACTGTTACATACCATCTCAGCTCCCAAAAATAGCGTACTAGTCAAAGTCAACAGCTGGCTAGCAGCTCGAGCTCGAGAGGCGAGAGCCCATGGAGTTCACGCCAATCGCCCACAGAACCGCTGCGGAGGATTCCGAGAGGGCTAGTGCCACCGCCGGGGCGTGGGCCGCGGAGGAGAAGGAGCACATGTTTGAGAAGGTGGTGACCCCGAGCGACGTGGGGAAGCTGAACCGCCTGGTCATCCCCAAGCAGCACGCCGAGCGCTACTTCCCGCTCGAAGCCGCGGCGGCGAACGGCCGCAAGGGGCTGGTGCTCAGCTTCGAGGACCAGACCGGGAAGGCGTGGTGGTTCCGGTACTCGTACTGGAACAGCAGCCAGAGCTACGTGATAACCAAGGGCTGGAGCCGCTTCGTCAAGGAGAAGCGCCTCGGCGCCGGCGACACCGTCTCGTTCGGACGCGGCGTCGGCGAGACCGCCCGCGGCCGCCTCTTCATCGACTTCCGCCGCCGTCGCCAGGACGCCAGCGCCATGGTGTTCCCGCCGCCGGCGTCGCAACGCCTGCCACTCCCATCCGTGCCCCTCTGCCCATGGCGGGACTATAGCACCTACGGCTCAGCCGCGGGTTCCAACCGGCATGTGCTGTTCCTGCGGCCGCAGGTGCCGGCCGCGGTGGTTCTCAAGACGGTGCCCGTGAGGGTCGCGGCTTCCGCAGTGGAGCCGACGAGGCACAAGCGGGTCCGACTGTTCGGGGTGGACCTCGATTGCCCGGTCATGGAGAAAGACGAAGATCGCACCAGAGCAACGCGGACGGCCGCGTCGACGCTCCTGCAGCTGCCCTCACCGTCGTCGTCAACGTCTTCGTCGACGGCGGGGAAAGAGATGTGCTCTTTGGATCTTGGATTGTGAATTCAAGGCAAGGAACAGCAAAGGGAGATCCACGACTAGTACTGACAAGCGAACTGATCAAGAGGCAATGTTTGGATCAGCTGCGTACGTATATAGCTCCAGTACTGCATGTGTGACAGTGAGATGAACTATTTCCTGACGATATCATGCTAATTTAATTTGCTTGCTGTGGTGGACTAGTTTTTTCTTATTTTCTACTCGAGTCGATCTAATTTGGCGAATATGTGATCTGGAACTGTGGTTTCCTATCTACACTTACAAACCTTATAACTGTAAATATTAACACTGTGCTCCCTGCATATGATAACAATTAGTGCCTAACGTATGTACATATTGCTTGGCTATATACATGTGGACATGCACTTTTTTTTTTTTTGCTTAGTTTCTTGAAGCAGTCTCTCTGGCAGATCACCTGCAGGCTCTCATCCCTAAGCATGGTAATAGAGGCAGTTACTGGAGGACTGGTGGTCTAGAGGTAAGATCCTAATCCTTCGATCTCCTACTCAGATTCATGCATGCGTCATTCATATATATCCACATCGATCTGCAAGTCTGCAACTTCTAGTGCTATCCTTATTCTTGGTTTGGTTCTTGTGCAATTCTTTCCCTGCTGCATCTGATGTTCTGATCCACTTTTGTCTCTGTTTGCTGCATGTTGCGCAGCACTCTGTAATTCGTGCCAGATTCATCAGAAAACCTGCCGGTTCAGTTGTTAAAATTAATATCCGCATATATCATGCAGAAAATACAACATTGTACATACCGTCCACAATGATATTATTGTGCATTGAATCAATAATAGTTTACCTCTGAAGAACATAATATGTAGTAAATGTCTGTATAGTAGTAAGTGGTTAATTCGGGGACAGAAGGCAGCGTGCATCCAAAGCATTACCCAAAAAGAACCTTTAATTTCTCGAAAAGCTTAATTTTGATGGAATCTGCAAATATAGTAGCAGTGCACATACATTGAAATGTGCATATATCGTATAGTGATTGATCTATGATATAAAGGTTTAAGTTCTAGATCTCTGCAAATCTTGTTATAAAAAAATGAGTTCAATGCCTAGCTAGCTGATATTTGCACATATATAGTTATTTCAGTACTATAGGCAGTTCACTCCTAATTCATTCTTGGGTTAAGCATGCATGAGAAATTTATGTTCCTTTGTTTGAACATAGAACACCGGGCAGCCCAACATGTATACCTTTTACCTTTAGAATGAAAGATCGATACGCACACCAGGGGCCTAAATACTCTACAACAGCAACATATATTTTAGTTAGTCTTTCTTGTAGAGAGCTCTTTGATCGATTAAGATTTCATTTCAAATTATTGCTGCCTATCAAGGTACGTGAATGCTCAACCTTGTAGTACCTCGCATGATATGGCTGGCATACATGTAAAGCTAGCTAACTTGCTGGGGCTCCTAAGCATATAGTTACTGTTCCCATTCAAATATTCTCCAATAATTAGCTGCGTATAAATTCGGTTTATAGCAAATTGGGGTGCTTATGTTTATTTGGTGAATTTTCACATTAATGGCAGCTTCCAATGGAGACAGGTTATGTTGTAAATGGTCCTAACCACCATTACAAGAAAGGATGGTCGCGTGACAAATTTGCTAGTGTCATTATCTTATCTATATATACGGCCATGGACCATCCTATATATTTTTCTATAAAAAAGTATTATATATATATAAGAAAAGTTGACTGTTCAAAAGTATACACAACAACGAAATTGCGGATATGCACCCTTGACTTATTTTTCTCTTAAAGTATACATGGCACAAACATGTGTTTAATGCATGGATTACATATGTGACAGTTAGTAAACCTAAAATTGATAAGTATATGTTGTAACTAGCTTAAATTTCGTGTTATTACATATATCGTAAACTGGGTGCTAATAATTAATACACAATGAAATCTCAATTTATGAAATAGATATGTGTTGTAGCACAACTCTAACACATATAATTTGTACTTGTTATACAATTTTAATAGCTCTGTGTAACACCATATGGCTTAAAATTCGCTCAAAGTTCAACTCCCACACGGGGCAGGCCAGCAGGCATGCCTAGTACCTCACTTGGGTTTTCAACCTCGCTTCGGCCAAAAGATTAATCCTAAGGTACTGCTACGATTTCGGTCAATATGCATTATATGCTAATGCAACTCGATGTAAACTGACAATGTGCTACTGAAGGGAGTGAATTACACTCCATAGATATTTGATTACATTATTGGACATAGTATTACCCATTAATGTGACATCGATCGAAAACAGATGCATTGTGTTCGGTTATTTTCAGCTGTCCCCGTCAAATCTAGCCTACAAGTAAGCTAGCTAGTTGCAACCAAAAGGCCCGAAGATCCTCAAGCTGTCTCATACTGAGATATATAGATATCCTTCTGCGTGATCCAGAATCCAAGCATTATTGTCATTCCTTTTAGTCAAATAAAATGGAGCAGTAATACTACTCGATCGAGAGCAACATTTCGATCGATTGTACGTACCGGCGGCTGCTAGCTAGCTCCATCGTGTTTCCTGTTCCAACGCACGAGCAAGCTTTATTATATAGCCGCAAAGTGAGAAAAGGAAAAGCTAGCACAGATTAATCGCATGCCAACAGCCAACTGACGATAACGAAGCCCCACTTGGTAGTGCACCAATCTGGCATCCGAAGCCACTGTGTTCTAAACAGTTCATCACGTTCTTCGACAACTACGTGTGCACTGTACATGTAGATTGGGAGAGGGATATAAAGCCTTTTAGGCGGGGAAGCTCTAGTCCCTTTGATAGCTAGCTAGCTAGCTAGGGCAACGTACGTAGTACGTAGACACGCTTCACAACGGTCAGCCTTGTTGGCAAGCATTGATGAGATCCAGGAAAGATGACGATGTTGTTATGTATCCCAATAATTTCTCAAATTAGGGCCACAAACTCATTACATATTGTTCATCTTCGGCACTGTACTTAGTTAAATAACACTTTATGTCGCATGCTCACAAGTCACAAGCTAGCAATGCCATAGTAAGATACTAAGATGTGACTAGGAGATCGACACTAGCTAGCTCTCACAAAGCGATCCCACAGCTAGCTAGTGCCATGCATGGACCACTCACCTTGTTGGGAGAAATAAAAAGGCGAAAGTAAATAAAGCTATATTTCGGCAGTCAACAAAAGACTGGTTTTGGGATCTATATGTCAAGATCTTAAGCTTGTTCGTTGATAAACCGATCAACAATTCGGTTAATGATGACCTTTAGTTATCTACAACGATTCCAAGGCCTTGATGAATCAGTATATATCACCTTCGAGAAGCGCAGGCATGCACGCAAGATTCGAATTAAGATAGTGTAATAAGGTACGTAGCTTATGAACTAGCGCAATTAGCCGAAAGAAACATGCATTGTGCAATGTGGTGGAGAGGGCAGCATGGGCGAATCCAACGTCGGGGCTGGCTGCCCTACCTCCAGTTGGCCGAATCTTTTCTCCTCCTAGTATCCCCAATGCCAGAAAGAAGCAGAGACATGACGTCATAGTGGTAAATCGGCAGGTTTAGGAACTGGCAACTGGAGTGAGATGTAAAAAGAAAAGTAAAAAACAATACTGCCAGGCAAGTGTGCCATCAAAATTAGTCATAGGCTTCCTTGCTCTCATGGGTTTTCACCTGGTACAGTACTCGGCATCCTTTACTGTAGTGCAGCACTAGGAGTCCAAAAGACGAATAATGTCGGTGTCGTCTCGCAGGCGGCAGACCAACGCATGGGTGATTGTGGGCGGCAGGCACACGGGAGGGCGCAACCACACGGCGAGTAGTTGAGCACAAGCCAAGGAGGAAGAGCACGAAGGCGACGAGGGCGTACGCCGGATCATCGACAACAGTTGAGATGAGGAGGACGCTGGAGTTGACTATCACTGCGACGAGGGCGTACGCCGGATCATCGGTAGCAGTTGAGTCGAGGGCACCATACGTGCACCAAGGACAGGGCAGGAGGGTAGCCGATAGGCGGCAGACGTCTGAGAAGAGTTATCGGTCACTCAAAGCGCGGGGCAGAATGCGCATCGCCAGAGGAGCGCCGGGCGAAACACGCATTGTTAGGAGCTGGGAAGAACGCGCATCATTAGAGGAGAGGAATCGGCCGCTCGAAGCACTGTCTAACTAGGGGCCGAACACGCATCTCCAGAGCTCAAGAGGAACTGAGGCTCGCTCCGTCCAGTCGGCGGCCGAACACGCATCGCCAGAGCCCAGGTAGGAACCGAGGCGATCGGCAAGGAGGAGCGACTGAGGACAAGGAGCCTCTCAGCTTCATATTGATCGCTAGGACAATGACACCAAATTCAGACTAATTCGCTAGCGCTACTGATTGCTTTGCTCGGTATAAAAAATTGCCCCAAGCCCCAATGCAATGCCTCATGCCTCAATGCCTTTTGTTGTGATAACTGATGTCTGATTTTTGTATTATATTGTCCTAGGTCTATATTCTATTGATTGATTGATATTTTTGTCTCTCGGATTTAATATGTATGAATTTGGAATTTGGTTGGCAATAGATCGGTAGATGTAACATTAGTATACTTATATTAAGTTAGAACTTCGACATAGAAGCCCCACCTCTAATTTCATTCTAGATTCACCACTGGAGGGCACCATCTTGTATGAAGCAGACACTCGCAAATAGAATCTCGTTTTTTGTTAGTACTATATAGGTTAGTGAAACGGAAGCGAAATTTTACCCCTTAAGGAGACATCCTTCGTCTTGTCCGTGGCCTAATTTGCCTCTTTTTATCTCGAGAACTGTGAGTGTATTATATGTATATTTTTCTCTTGGGTGAAGCCATGTTAAGAGTTGATATGTGTCAGTGTTTCGTAAACCGGCAGATGTATTTGTAGGTTAAGGGGTCGTGCGCCCCCTCTCCTTGGTGGTTGACTCATGGAGTCTCGAACACACACTCTATCGGGCAGTGGAGTCTCGGATGTATACTGGTTCAGGCTGAACGTCCTTACTTCCAGTTTGTGGCGGAGGATCTTGTTGATCTGAGGTATGGCGGATTACAACGTGAGAACTAAGGACAGGTCATTAGCGCTCGTCTGCGTGGGTGAGCTCGGGAGCTTCGTCCGACCACCCGGATCGGGGGAGCGAGCCGGATGCTAAGTGGGCGGAGAGAGTTTTCTGGTTCGTGAAGAAGAAAGTGAGGGGAAGAGCCCCCCTCCCTAAAGATCCCGCCTCTCCTTATATAGGCGAAGAGAGCAAGTTACATGAGGCTTGGGAGAGAGGAGCGACTAGGGTGCACTATCCTTAGCAATCGGGTTTGCGATTTTCGGAGTTGACAGGTCCCTGCGGGTGTCATGATGGGTTAGCAGGTTCAGCCAGCTATGTCCTATCGGTAGGGTTAGCTGGCGATGCTTCGTTGGGAAGGCGCGCCGCCCTCGTGCGCTTGTCGGCGTAGAAATTCGCGTGGCGGCGTCTCTGGCGTTGCCGGAAGGAACGCGTATCCCTTCATTGCCGCCCGGGCGAACGGGGCTCCCCGCCAAGTCGATCGATGGCGTGGCGGAGTTCTTTGAGGCGGGATTTCGTCAGGGTCCCGACCAGCGACCGGGTCGGTGGATGCCTGCACTCCCGTCCTGCGGTCGGGTAGGAGCATTCGGTAGCCCCGACCCGAAGCCCGACTGTAGGCCGCAAGGAGTCCGACCCGTGGCCGGATCGACGCGCTCTGCAGACTGCATCATAGGTGAAAGATCTCTCGTAACCTGATCAAGACCTTGCTGTGAGGTACCTCTGGTATCAGTATTCGTCAATATGCGAGGCATTTCTACAAGCAAAATAAAACCCGAAAAAAATTGTGTCTCAAGACAGCAAAATTAGGCCATTTCCAGTGGCAAGTTTCATTCACTATTTCCAAGAGTGCTATATCATTTAAAAGGGTTTAGATTGGTAAATGAAACAAGGCCTCTCAATGCACAGTTTCATTTCGCGGTTTCACAGGCTAGCCATAGCATTTAATTGTTGCATGTTGTTGTGATCAAATGTTTTATTTGGTGCATTTTTATTCGGTTTCAGTGCGTGTGAATACGAGGGATGAAACGATGCGTTCTCAGTGCAGTTTCATTCGGTTTCCAATGTATTAGAAACGGTACGGTGTGCACCTAGTTTCAACCAGATGAAACTCGTCTCCTCTCTCTCCTCATAATTTCTTTATCATGTCACCATTTTTGCTGATGTGTCACCTCATTAAATGATAACGAAACTCCCACTGTAACTGAGCTTCCTGGCACCAACCTGGGCCGGTGGGGTGGCCGAGAAATGCCATTGCCAACGGGGCTCAGATCACGGCAATGTTCTAACTTCTAACGTCCGAGACTCCAAGTAGACGTGGTCCCACCCGGCATCGGCCGCAGGCATGCATTGTTGGCGGTGGCAGACGTGGCAGCGTCAGCGCAGGCTCTGATTCCCTACCCACCCACCCGTCCGTCCCCTGCGACGCCATTAGTTCCTTCCACCAAGCCGCGAGGAGCGACCATTCCCCGCTCTCTCTGCCACTGGGGCCCAGTAGAACTCCAGCCCAGTCCCGTCTGTCATAGACCAACCGAGTAGACGAGCGAAGGCTTCGGTCGAGACGAAACAGCGCGCCGTTAGCCAATGCGCCGGCGCAGGCGACCGATCTACCGCGACCCTTGTTGTCACCCCATCCCACTACCGCGCACCACGCGACGTGGGCTCGGTACGTTCGCCGCGGGGACCACGTGTCAGCGACCCTAGGCGCGGCCCTCGAGAGCGGAGGAATTCTACCTGCGTCGCTGCGCTGCTCCTCGATCCGCGTGCCCCCGCGTGTTTCGCCACAGGGCGAAATGGGACGGGAGGCCGGCCCTGTTGACGTGCATGCGTATGCAAGCATGATGGCTAGCTATAAACCCCTGTCCTCCAAGGGCTAGCTACAGACAGATGCCTTCGTCGATCTACCGACCCCCCCTCTTCCTTCTTGTTGGGCACGGAGGTGTGGGGATGCACCTTGGTAGGGTGCCAATATTTGCGAGGGAAAATTAATTGTGGTCGTTAGTTTCGTGTTAAATTCGTCGGCACGTGTGCATGCGTGGTTGGCGCGGATGACTGGTTCGAGCGTCGTCCACGTGAGTCGAATAAAGCAGGTCACGAGTTATCCTTCTTGAGGTGACAGAGAGAGTGGGCGGTGGTACCTTTCCGTGAAGGCCAGGCTATTCGTTGTCCTCTGCTAACTCGAGCCCTCTTGAATCGGATATCATGATTGCCCGGTTAATTTGTAGGCGTGTAGAGGTTTGAATTTTGATCTAACCTACATGTAGGTTTTTGAACTTAAAATTAAATTATCAGCAGAGGACTAACTAGGATGACTAAAAAAGTGCCTCACGGCACTGATATATATTTTCATGAAATTTAGGCAGCATTACGTTTTACCCTGAATCGTAATTTAGCCACAAAATTTTAATCCTTTACCCTAATCTTAACCCACTAATTAAATTGATACCAAGATATTAAGTTAATATATATTAATTAACCGAAAGAAATGCAGTAGTAGGGAGACCAGCACTGGACCAAGGAAAATTTAATAGGTTCTCATCATCACATCCACAGGAAACATGGCCAGGGCTGACGTTGATATGTTGCAAAAATTGCTACACAAAAACAAAAACGCATGTATATATAGGCCAAAAAAAGCTCGTTTGTGGGGCTCGTTGGCTCGGTTTAAAATTGTACTAATTACACTCGTTCTTTAGTTAAACATTGAAATGAGTTAATTTTAAATGAAATTGGAGCAAATTTTGCTCTGACTCGATTCGGCTCGTTAGCTCAATTCTCAAAATGATTTCAAACTATAAATAAAATAATTTTAAATCAAACTATATTAATTTAAAAAAAATCGAAAAAACAGGGATCTAGATTTCCACCCCTATTAATGTAGGATCGAGTCCCATCCGACACTACAAGCTTTTTTCAGCTGCAGCCAAGACAGACATGCATGCATCATGAAAAGGCTGCAGGATCAGGATCTCTCTTTACCCTTTGTTCATCGGTTGATGCATGCATCCAAAGCATGTGACGCGATATACCATCTGCAGGCCGGATCACCTAGAAGCTAGCCTGAACCCTAGACACTAGCTACTGTCTACTACACCAAAAATATCCATGAATATGATCCTTTTTGTTTCCATGAAGTGAATTCTGTCTAGCCTCTCTGATTTGATTTAATTAATTTATTTGGGCTCTACAGTATTGGCCCCATCATATTAGTAGTGCATGTTTCAGAGGTAAACTTTTCTGTGCTCGAAGATAATATTTGGAAGAAAGTTTAAAAAAAGAGAAGCTAGGTGACTTAAATAGTATTCTTAAAATTTTAAAAAGAGAAGCTAGGTGACTTAGTATTCTTATCAGCATAGAAAGGTAATATTGTTCCTTTTATATTTATCTTCTCTCGCAGTTTTGTAGGTTTTCATGGTTTTGCACCAGCATCTCAAATTTACTATTAGGATCATGCCTCTGGCTGCTTATAGATAGAAAGAGTAAAAATGATGCAAATGACACCATGCTGTCACGTTGCGAATGCCATTGTGACTCACTCACATTCCTAAATTGGTTTGGTTTTTCCCCCTTTTTAGGGTGTGGATATGCATAGGAACAGGGTTAGGATCAAGCTGTCAAACTGCCGCTTTCTATTACACATCAGGGCTAATTAAAGTCCCCTTTTTTAATCTTTTCTCATTATTCTATTAGCTTCATTATTTGTAGTTTGCGGTTTCTATTGCACATCAGAGGCAATGTTCCCTGTTTTTAATATTCTCTCATTATTCGTGTTAGTTTCATTGCTACAGGTTTGAGTTTCTTGTTTTATGAATGCTTACGGTCGTTGTGATTGCTGGTTTGCACTGGCCTTTCTGTTAATGTTGTGATAAACTTGTATGTATACTTGTATAGTGGTATATGATTGTTGACTATTTTGTTGGAGTTTCTATCCATAATATATGCAATGGCATGACGAGCATTTATACAGACTCTAAGCATATTATTATTTTGTACGCCTAAATGATGAGCACTTATGCAAGTTCAGGGCAAATGGTTTATGTATATATGAAGGTGGGTATTTGATATCTACCAGTGGCAAAGCCACCTCCCTTCGGTGGCTACTTGGGCTCACCGGAGTCCCCCGTCTAGTGTATGACCGGCTGTCATTGAAGAACAGGGAGATAGATCAGAGGATCTATGCAGCATTAGGAGAAAGACAAAA
The DNA here is from genome assembly GCA_036346375.1 of Guadua angustifolia. Classification (NCBI taxonomy): domain Eukaryota; kingdom Viridiplantae; phylum Streptophyta; class Magnoliopsida; order Poales; family Poaceae; genus Guadua; species Guadua angustifolia. Next base: position 19,295,972 of record CM070518.1, on the reverse strand, counting down.
CTATTGACCTATTTTGTGAATTGGGTCATGCATCATTGATAATCCAATTGACTTGGCAATTAAAACCTAAGGGTCCACAACCTAGCCTATTTACACTTGTCTCAGAAGAAGCATCAAATAGAGGATCTACGCAGCATTAGGAGAAAGACAAAACTATTGACCTGTTTTGTGAATTGGGTCATGCATCATTGATAATCCAATTGACTTGGCAATTAAAACCTAAGGGCCCACAACCTAGCCTATTTACACTTGCTCAGAAGAAGCATCAAATGATGACATTGATTGGCTTCTTGCCATCAAGACAATCATGAGCCAGATGATAGGGTTTAGGTCGGGAGTTGCAAGGCACACGGCAAGAGTGTTTAGGCTTGTGTTCAAGCGCACGACAAGGCGATCAGGCCTAGGGTGATGGGTGCACGACCAGGGGTCTTAGGCTGTTAGGGCGAAACATGACCTGTGCACAACGAGCTGATGACCAAGGAGGCCCTTACCTTATATTTGTGCAGGAGTTGTGTCGATTTTGTATTTATTTATTTTTGTGGCTGAGGATATGGATCGGATGTTTTCTTCGCAAATGTGTCAATGTTTGCCCCACCAAACGCTCGCCGTGGTTGGACTTGCCCAGGCTCAAAAAATTCCTGGCTCCACCACTGATATTTTTAAAAAATTATCTAAAAATAGGTAAATAATTTTAGAGCTGCAGACTTGTGGTCTCCATATTTTCCCAGTGATATACTGGCCATTCTGTCATGTTTATGTTCATAAGGTTCTTCCAAATTGTATAAGGTTAGCTTTCCTTTTGCAGACAACTATATTAGCTATGGTAGATTAGAGGTAGACTTTATTATGTAATTTATTCATCTATGTTCTTCCTTTCAAGATGTTATGAAAAAAAATTGAGGGTTATCAATCTGATAGTGTCTATCTGTCTTACAGGGCTATTTGTGATCTCACCTCATGTTTGTGAGTCATAGGAGTACATTGCAATCGCTTTCCACCTGGTGTTTTCCCCAATGGAAGACTGCTTTTTCCATTCATTTGCAGCCACCTGCTGATCAGTCTTTCTTGCAAGCTTTTATGAATACTAAAGAAAGAAAAAGACTGCGCCTCCCATATTCTGATCGAGATCTCTACCATTTTTTGGCATCTTAAAAGTCATGTGTATATTCATTTGTTGTATGCCTCGATGCATGGATCGATGCTGATGAAACATCCATGTGCAAACCCATGTCAGCTCTGCACTGTCTCTGAAATAAAAGTGACCTTGGGGGTTTTTTTTTATGTGCCTGCGTAGGTATATCTGTGCCAAGGTGTTTGCTCAAATGACCATCTCCTTATTCACATACTCATGCTTGATCATCGGCTGCAGAATAATCAATATACGGTATAGTATATTAAAGCATCACTTTTGTAGTCCTGTGTGTAACTTTTTTTTAATTTTGTATATTTCTTAATATAATTGTAAAAGTAACCATATCTCCAACCGCAAAAGCACGTGTCACTTTCTGTGGTAGAGAAACCTATGAGAGAACATATGTCACCTTTTGACGCTTTCATGGTATGATAGCCCATCAAGTTTTTCTTTAGGAGGCACATCGAGGGCTTGAGGCATGGCTGTCACGTTAAGTTCTATCGTCTACTATGGAGGCTCAATATAAGGCCACTCTGGAAGGTCAAGTAATAAGGCCCTATTTGTTTTAGGGCTGTTTTGTTTCATTTTGGATTCTCTAAAGTTGATTACGGATTGTGGTTGTAGAAGTGATTCTCCAAAATTTGGAATCAAAAAATGCGTATAAGTAGATTGTGGATTCTAGTGTATATGGGTGGGTGGATTGTGAAAATCGATTCTAGAATCATTTGTTTGTTTACGATTACGCTTTTGAGTCGAAATCGAGAATCAAAAGCTAAAAACAAGGCCTTAGCTTTTGATTCGGATTACGACTCCAAAAGCGAATCAAACAAACACTGATTCTAGAATCTGATTTTCACAATCCAGCCCACCCATATACACTAGAATCCACAATCTACTTCATACGTGCTTTTGGATTCCAGCTTTTGGAGAATCAGCTTCTCTACAACCACAATTCAGAATCAACTTTTAGAGAATCCAAAGCTGAAACAAACAGGCCCTAAATTGGTTACAGAGCCCAATGAAGCCAGTGAACCTAATTTTGCAGGGTTGAGAGCTTTAGGCCCAAAGTCACATTAGAGTACTGATGTGCTAGTCAACACTTAATTTAGATGATCCAAACAACCACTTAGGCCCTGTTCAAGGAACTAATAAGCCAGATACAATGGAATATTTGATGCAGAGGTATCAACTTAATAGGTACACTAATATAATGGCAAAAACACACTTTGTGGTATCTTTCTCATGCTGTGATTTACAATTAATTTGAATCATATATGCTATGTTCAAACTTCAAGCACATCCAGAGCAGACTCGAGCAGAAAAAATCGGTTATACGCGACACTTATACCCTTGATTATGAAACAATTAGCCTTTTATTAAGAACCATTTGGCACAACACCTCAGCGACAAAAGAATACAGATCAGCCAAAGAATAGAGCTCTTGCACAACCATACACGCGCACATAGCGTTACGTACAGGTCACAACAACAAGCTAAGCTACCAAGAACGTCCAATGCAAATCAACCGCGACTCTGCAATTGCATCGATCGATGGATCAGGCGACCCTGCAGTTGGCCCTGATCCGGCCGCTGCTGCCGGTGAGCACGCCGACGGCGCCCATCTTGACCATAGCAGCGGCGAAGTCGCTCTGGAAGGTGGCCGGGTCGTTGGCGTAGGTGACCACCTGCACGGCGGTGTTCTTGTCACTGAGCAGCGCCTGGTCCGAGGACAGCAGTCCCCGGTTGGCCATGACGCCCTTGTAGAACCCCTCGTCGAAGGAGTTGGGGGTGACGGCGTCCATGGGCACGAGCGGGCCTCCCCCCGCCGGCGCGGGCGCCTGGGGGCACTGCTGCGCCAGCTGCGCCACGTACGCCGGGTCCATGGTCGGGTCCTGCCCCGCCGTCGGACTCGACCTGTACAGCCGGCTGCTGAACGAGCTGCAGTGCGACGCGCCGATGGTGTGCGCCCCCGAGAGTGTGACCATCTCCTTCTGAGTAAGGCCCTTGGAGGCGAAGATCTGCGTGAGCTGGTTCACGTTGGCGCCGGGAGGAGGCAGGTTGCCGTTCGTGTCTTGCGCGCGGGAGACGCTCCCGTCCCTGCGCCCCGCCGGCACTTGGTACGCGCTCCCGCCGGTCTACACAAGACGATCGACGCCATCAGTAAGAGTTCAGTGAACAGCTGCGTGCTAATTTTGATGGGTCCATGCAGTTTTTTTTTGGTCGGCATGCAGGTGCGGCATCATGTGGTGCAGGCAGCAGTGTGTGCATGAAAAAAGGTAGGGACATAGACCACATAAGCTTTCCTAGTCCTCCGTGCTAGCTCAGCTTTAGATTCCACTCATATGATCATGTCTATTTAAGAAAGCTCAATGCAGGATTACTAAAGTGACTGGTGATTAACTAATGCTGCTGTGCAGTCAGCAGTATAATTAAGTGAGCTTTGAATAGCTAATTGATTTACAAGTGCGACGCTGTCCCTGGCCGCGAAGGCGAGTATGTCCGCGCACGAGACGACCCCGAAGCACGCCTGCTCCACCCGCGCCTTGATGCGATCGATGACCTCGAAGCCTCGCAGGCTCGTGTTCGGCCCCGCGTCCTTCTCCGCCTGGTTGCCCTTGGTCGAGTCGATCAGAACCGACGCGTCGCACCCCTGCAAGATCGCAGTATTTGCACGGTCAATTCACTCGTAACCGCTACTGCACCTGCAAAACTGGTCGCTCGATGTGGTTTCAAATGTATGGCTAACCCTGACGAAGCAGTCGTGGAAGTGCAGCCGGAGGAGCCCGGCGGCGAGGCCCGGGTTGGCCGCCACCGCCTTGCTCACCTCCTGCTGCACGATGATCTCCGCCGCCGGGCACGAGTTGTCGTAGAATCCCACACTCAGCTGCGCGCGCAGCCCCGCTGCCGTCAGCAGCACGGACACCACCGCAACCTGGAAGTACATCGCGCAGCGTCTTCTCTGCACTTCCATTTCCCTAGCTCAGCCACTGCTCACTCTTGGCACTAGTCTATTTATGTCACCAGCTAGCTTTTATCCAGGCACGTCACTAGCTAAGTAAGTAGCTACGCTTCTTGGTTAAGGAAGGCGATAGTGGAGCAGTGTGTGTTATATAGAAAATTTGGAGGATTTAGGGGAATCTTGATTGGGCCGGGACAAGTGAGTGTGCCATATGCCGTGCATGTGCAGAGGGGATAGGTTGGTAGTGGAAAGGTGTGATGCCAATTGGGGCCGGGGTTTTTCTGCCATGATTGGGGGCAATGGAAAGGCAGCAAGATCTGTAGTCTCAACGAGGCGACTCTCCCTGTTGGACTGATCTCTTGAAGGTTAAGAAAGTCTATCTGAAAGGTAGAAGTTTAAATGTGGGAGATGGAAGCAAAATTGACTTTTATGCTACGCTTTATGATATCTGTAATGAGCAAAACCTTTTGTTGCGCCAAGTGGTTGCTGACAGAAGTCTCTTGAATTTCAGAAGATGGTTAAATGAGGGTAATCAACACAATCTTAGGCAAATTCCTTATATTTTCGGCCAAGGTAGCTCTGTCAGCATCACCAGATAAACCTAGATGGAAATGGGAGAAAACAGGAATGTTCTCTGTGAGATCAGTTTATAAACATCTTCATTAAACCTGCCTAATCATCCTCATAAGATTCTTTGGAAAGCTAATATTCCTATGAAAATGAAAATTTTTACGTGGCTGATTTTGATGGATGCAATTTTAACAACAATCTCATTAAGAGAAATTGGCAAGGAAATAAATATTGTGGTTTTTATTCTGAACTTGAAACTATCAACCAATTGTTTTTTGGTTGCATGGTTGCAAAATATATTTGGAGATTGATTGGTAGATTACTTGGCGCTAATTGTCGTTTGATCAATACCTGTGGCGGATTAACGTTCCCTTGCCATCAGGCAGAGATGTGCACATTATGGGCCTCTCTTCTGTCTATTGGGCAATTTGGAAGATTCGAAATAAAACCTGTATTGAGAAGAAAATTGTTGGATCTCTTGCTGAGATCATATGCTATTTGTGTATATTCTTGAAATATTGAGCAGGCCATTACAAGGACGAGATCATGGCTGGGCAAGAGCTAATTTAGTCTGAAGCACTGCGGCAACACGCTGGAAGCAACAGAGAAGCTGGAGATGGAGTTGCAGCAAGACTGTTTTTGGAAGATCAAAGAGTTGGGTCTGATGATGAAGAGGTGCAGAAAACACTGAAATTATCACTGAAGAAAAGAAAAGGGAATGGAATGTGAAGCAGAAAAAAGTCCTGCTGAATTTTCAAAAACAAGCTGTGTCTGTCATATTATGTTGTCGTTATTTTCTTTCCTTGCTGATTGTTGCCAGAGTACTTGAACCACCGAAATAGAAAGAGGGGTGCTTGGTGCGCCTGTTTCTCTGGATCTATTTGGATGGTGTTTTCTTTTTTAGCTCTTGCTACTGTTTTTTCTTCAGCTCACAGAACTCTGCTGTGTGCAAAAACGCTCTGTAATTCCGTTATGCTTTAATGGAATCCTCGGAGTACCCCGTTATGGAAAAGCAAAATCTGTAGTACTCCTATGTTTTATCTGCAGTATGGATGGAATGGCGGACAAGTGGGCAGTACATAGAGCACAGAACTCTGAAAGTACACGAGGGTTTTGGTTTGAGCAATAGATACGGTGCGAGCTGCCACCTGTAAGCTGATTATTACATCGCGTTTTCATGGAACGTTATTATCTTGGATTCATACTTAAGAAGCCTGCGATGCTACAATGACATGGTAGACTGTGAGTCTGTGCTATCCTGCATCTAGAAGTCTAGAACAAAAATATCAACCGGATGTTTGGCTTTTTATTTGGACTTTCTGCAAGATTGAAGTGACTTATGTCTCCTCTACACCAGGTAAGCCTGTCTGAGCTGGTAGTCCTATTCTTCTAACAAAGTCAGGAATTATTAATTTTCCTGGACAGACAGCGGTCCAACTAATCTATTTAGATGTTAGGTAATTCAGAATGGTTACTCTATTTAGATGCTACTATATGTTTGTTTTCTGCATGGAGCGCGCCAGGAGCATCAGATGCGCGCGGAATAGAAAAGCCTGATTCCTGACAGCCAAGTTCCAGGCAGTGTAGCTGCAAATGCTTCACAGCTCGAAAGAATCCAGCAGAAGCAAATGATTGACTCGCCGAGTCGCCGCTAGGTTCATCAACGGTTGCTAGTTAATTAGAAATGATCTTTTTCTTGATGTGCACCGCTGCTGCTTGAGCGTAACAATATAGCAGGAAAGCTTTCGGTTTGGTTTTCCTCATCACATGGTTACAGAACTGGAACTTATTTTAGTAGCTGTCCGCTATTTCTGACAGACATCAGAGTGATGCACATGAAAAATGTTATAAGCCCTGCATATGCAGGAAGATAAGACTATTATTAAGTAACGTGGAGTTATATTTTGACCGAGAGCAAGTACAGATACACTCGGCAACGGCTAAAAGCTAGCTACTGGCTCTGATCGCTGGTAGTGACTGAGCGAGTGGCGTCTGTAGTGCACGTGCAGATCGTGTTTGTTGAGAGCTGAAGGCATGTCAAGATTCTTCCTTAATACGGACTCTTGCCTTCTGAGTTCGACCTCAGAGTAAGGAATCAATCCTTAAAGAGTAAATTTTACAAAATTACAGGGTTTTTTTGTACAAAGTATTAGAAAACTACACGTTTTAGTTTTTATTTCACAAAACTGCGTATTTTAAAAGAATTTCTATCACAAACTATATATTTTAGAATTGACCGTTTTTTTGTAACGAGTCTGATAGTTTGGGTCTACATGACAGTCTTGCGCGTGAGTAAAATAGGAAATAGGGATGCGTGAGACTATCATATGAGCCCACACTATCATACTCGTTATAAGAAACGGTCAATTCTAAAATCTATAGTTTCGTAACATAAGTTCTTAAAAAATCTGTAGTTTTGTGAAGTAAGAGTTAAAACTTGTAGTTTTATGATAGTTTGTATAAAAAACTTATAGTTTTGTGAAATTTACTCATGTTAAAAACAAGTTGAATCAAGGGAGCCCGTCAATTAACTAAGTTCATGTAAATCCTTAAAAAACGATCTGAAGCAAATTCTATAATTGATTTGCTATATATCCACAGCGTTAACTAAATGCACTGGAAATGGCAGACTGGCAGTCACATATCATTTGCACAGTAAGAACTATATGTTCTCACCAAGAACTAGGAAGGTCCCGGGTACATGTACACTGAAGTACGGCAATGCTGAAGCGAAGCAAAAGCAGTATGAATGGTTTTGCTAAACTGACCGGTCCTCTTGCAGCCTTACTGTTTCATGGGGGACCTGCAATCTTCTGTGTGTAGTCCAGCTAGAGCTGCCTTTGACATATTGTCAGCCGCCCTTTTCTTTTGAACAGAGTACCATCGTCAGCCTTCTGGTGATACTTCATCTTTTAATCTTTTTTTTTACCTGTTGGTTCTAGGTCAGTGTATATTTGGATTACAGCAAGGCTTTTAGATTAGGCTTTTGTCGCGGTCTGTTTAGCCTTAGCACATGACAAAAGTGCGAATGCGCGTACAAGTGGTCCGCTGGCCAAGGGCCAAAGCGACTGCCTGGCCAGGAGCATCGCCAGATTTAGTAGCTGTCGCAAAGGTGTTGGAAGCTGCAACTCCGGGCACGTTAGTTTTGTTCACACGGCCGATCGGTCACGCCGGAAAGGAGCTCAATCTGCCGCCGCGCCGAACGCCGGGAGAGCTTGCTCGGCACGGCGGTCGCGCCCAAATGGCCTATCGGTACAGTGGCTGCCAACGCCATGGCTGACGAAACGATCGGATCGCACGTGCACCGAAAGTTCAGCCGAACGTCGTTTGTGGGCTACGCTTTGAGTCGGCTGTATCCGTTTCGTCTGCTATTCAACCTTCCAACTTTTTGTGGCCCCAAGTTTGATGGGCTGGCAGGGTTGTAGTCTACGTTCTTGTCTGGTAACTCGAATAGCTCTGCATCAGCACGCACGCACGCACGCACGTACCATCACCGTGACATTGTCCCCGGCGGTGTAGGCGAGTATGTCCGCACACGGCCTCGATCCTCGCCTTGGCCCTGTCGATGGCGCCGTACTCTCGGAGGCTCAGGTTCGGCTGCGCGTTCTTCTCCGCCTGGTTGTCGCTGGACTCCAGCAGCACCGACCCGTCGCACCCCTGAAATTAACCGTACGTGCGCACGGCCGCTCTGGGGAGCGAAATAACGCGGCACATGCGTGTGCGCGCGAACGAACGATGATCCACGACGAAGCACGGAAGCAGCCGTGGAAGCGTAGCCGACATGATTCGCGTTCCGTGCCTTCTGAGCCTCATCGAACACGATGGATTCAGCGCTGCAGCACGCCTGTGGGTATGTATTAGTGATAATACTGTGGACGGCCCCTATTTTCGTATAAAATGCGAAAATAAAAATCTATATACATACAGTACTAGTCCTATGATCAATGACTAGTACGTATATTTACAACAATTGGAATCACAACCATACATAATATTATTAAAACGGAAGCTATTTATATATTGTATTTTTACAATTCAGAGTAGATAGCAGCTGAAGAAGCAAAAGTCTTGCAGTATGCCCATTCAACCCTCAGGCAACTGATAATGCATAATCCCTAGAAAGATTGCTTTATTGAAATTCCCGTAACCTGTGACGAAAAGTAATCTTCGAAGCCTTGTTTCTCTTCTATCTAAAAACAATATATTAAGCAATGTTGAGTATTTTCGTCCTCAGCAAGACTTAAGGTGTATTTGTAAAATGAAATAATGCAGACTATGTCAAAGGAGGTTTCCACAGTTAATTTGGATAAAGCAAAATTGAATTGTAAATCAAGTTGTAATTTACAAACGGAATTTGTAAGAGCAAATTTATTGAATACGTAAATAAGCGAGTAACATAACATAACAACTCACGGTCCTCCATGATTGTGAGTATGACAACAATCTTTTACCATTCCTTGGTAAAATACTCGAAATGTAAACTTACCAACAATATTCCCATAATCATCCCTGTTTTGCAAAGTAATAAAATTTCTAACTATATGATGACTTTACCAAGTGCACATGACCGCGCGGGTACGGCTAATCGATTAGATTTACACTATGCAGAAGTGTACAACTTTACCCACAAGTCACGACCTTTTCTTTTTACCGCATATTTCACGGACCTTTGGCGTAGTGGCCAGAATGTTCATGACGAAAACCTTTACATTATCTAAGTTAACTTTGGACCAGTATAGTTACGATAAACCCATATTATAGCAGCAAAACTCAGAGCATAAATATGAGGATCCTCCCCATAGTATGGTGTACACCGTTGTATCAGCAAACATTGTTCCCATCACCGTGGTGTGGGCGTCTCTCTGAGCAATCCATAATGGAATATCCCGTAGTACTACAGCTTTCCAATATACAAAGTTAAACTAGATAATTTAATTAGTTTAAGGCTGTCCCATATCAGCACTTGTGGTTGTACGTGTTTCTTAGCTAACAAGTAGACCAACTAAATCACCAAACCGTTTACTTGGAAGATCTACTATTGAGCTTCATTTTAGTTTTTGGTGGATCATGGATTTTGGTTTATGGTACTTACTACCTCCGGTCACAAATACATGTAGTTTTGAACATTGACACACACAGTCTCTAATACACAAATTTGACCACTAATTTCTATTGTACTATATCAATGAAATCCTATAAAATTGTAAAATTATGAAAGTACTTTTTGAGACAAATTTACTAATTTAAATTTTAAAAAGATATTGATAATCAATGTTTCTTTTAAAAGTTTGACTGCACTTATATCTAAAACGACGTGTATTTGCAAGATTGCCTTCTCACGGGTCAGTACGTAGTGATTTCAAAACACCGGCGAAACCCATTTGGATTATATGCTCCTGTCCGGTTGGCGAGTACTATTCTGGAAGTCGTTGCGCTACAAATTTTTGCCAAGAATGGATGGAGACATAATAATAGACTTTGTCTTTGATATTTGTTTAGTTATCGGTTTTCCCTTATTTCGAGATAAGCTTGCGTGCTGAACACTTTGTAAGTTGTAATTTGGTCGTATGCATTCTGCAGAGACCGGGATTTTACTTCCCTTTATCTAAAAAATATTGTTGTTGTCATTGCTGAAACAGAGGCAGCGACATAATCTATCGTCTGCATATGCAGAGAGTTGAAGGGTAGAGAAAATTGCCGTGTTTCGTTACCTGTCAGGTTTGAATATCAGGCTCCGGTACGCAAACCACTGCATTCAAACAGCAGATCAGAAGGTGAAACTCGACAGAGAGCGTGCAGCTTCTCAGAATAGTCGGATGAAGCAACTATCAAATGATAAATGTTCTCATGCAACAAATCCGAATACATTAGACGTTCTCAGTGCAACATTGGCGAGCCAATCCCCTGCAGCATTTGTCGTAGTGCAGCAATAGCCATACATTATAAACTGAAGTTCAGTTCAGATGTGGATCTTACCCCACTGTAGCCAATGCCAACAAACTCCATCAGACCTGGAACCACGGGAAGCCTATCAATTGCCTGCAAGGTACCACAAAATCACCTTTTTAATTAGTTACTCCATCCATGCACCATGCAGAAAGGTTTCAGAAACCTCCTTCAAAAAGAAAATAAAAAAAAAGTGAGTGTTCGGTACTGATACTACTCCGCCGGCGCTCCACATCCCGAGCGTGGCAGCGACCGCGAGCGTCGTCACCGCGTACTTGTCCTCAATCCTGTCCCACTGCACGCGACAACGAGATCTACAACCAATTTATACACACCCCGCCAATTCTTCTCGTCACAGAAGGAAAAAAAAGAACATATCTTGCGTACCTCTTGTTTCAAGGCGTTGATGAACTCGGTGAGCTCAGCATTGGTGGCCACCGGCGCCGCTGGCTCCCCTGCGGCCATGGCCACCACATTCCTCGCAAGCCTCTTGCCTGAAAAACGCACTCACGTACATTACATCCAATGTAGAATAACTCCATGCGATGGCGTGTTGTAAATGTTACACCATGCCGTTGCGCAAGTCCCAAGCCACTCACAGAAGGAAGCAACACGGGGCTGGCCGTGGCCCGTGGGACGCGAGGCCTGGCAACGGCGGCAGCGCGGGGAGGCCGAGTCCGACGGAGCGCGTGGCAGCGGCGGCCTTCCCATCACTCGTAACAGGCGAGGCGACGTTGCCCGTGGATGGGGTGGTGACGGTAGGGGCCATGTCCAGCCAGTATCTGCACGACTCCGCACCGATCGATGGATGTTTCAGCCAGTGTCTCGCCACTGGCGGACTGGGGCACGTCGGCGGTTAATAACGGCTGCGCGCTCGGTGGGACGGACAACGTACGTACGGGATGCGTACCACACGTTGCGCGCTGCGGCACGGGAAAACGATAAGATGGGGTTGGGTTTTGGTTGGCCGTCGGCTTGGATGCTCCTGCTTGCGGTATCTGAATTTCTGGTTTTTTCATCGTGGGATGACGACTGACCAAAGTTTTATGGCTGACGGGCACGTGTGACGTTTTGTCTCACCGTCTGCAAGAGGATATGGACACGTGTACCGCCTAGAGGTGGAACTAGAAAAATTGCATGACAGGACGAGCACGACCGCGAGTGCGCGTGCAGCGGGCTCATATGCCATGTCGTGCCTGTCACCTCCTGTAGCATGACACAGTGTTTCTATACGTGCCGTACAGGCCACCATATCTCGTTGTCAGGCTCAGTTGCCTAAGCCGGGCTAAGCCTGGCTGGGCCGTACGTGCTATGGACCGTGCCATATCTCCCTGATGCTAATGCAATATTGTCCGATGACGGTAACGATGGACGGTTCAAAGCATTACGAGATTTCTCTGGTGTTTTAGTGTGTTGTTCATTCAGCTGCTGGGTGGATGCGTCTTCGCATCACGCGGTTGTAAAGCCCATCTTAGGGCTCTTGCTTCCTTCTTTCTTTAATGAATGACGCGCAGTGTTTTTGTGTGTTCTCGGGAAAAATTATTATATTTTCGATACGAGATGTCGATGGTTGGGATGTAGTAGCAGTTAGTTCGAGCCGTCCATGGCTCATGCCATTGCCAACGGTGAGGCGAAGCCACTCACTCCTTGACACGTCTAAGTTCCAGCGTGAACCATCCCAAGCGTCGCCATCTCGAGCCCGTGCAGTCTAGAGCTGGCCTTTGCTGGACTGCGCCCTCGCGTGACCAAGTGGGCTCGTGCAAGCACCGCGCTACGCGGCCTCGCCGCTTTTGCGCTGCCTAGCGGTTGCAGAGCGAGGAGCCATCAATTTTCCTCTGTCCAACCTTTTGTTCTTGCAAATATACCCCTTATCAAAGAATTTACCAAATTAGACCTGTTTCCGAACACAGAAACAACAATAGACAACATATATCACATATCGTGCTCCTATACCATGATAAGACGCTGATAACGCACCATAGCCCATCGGCATCCCATTACTCGACATCACATGGCCTGCCGAGCTCCCTTGCTCGGCATGGCACACGTGCATCTATTTACTTAATTAATAATATAATTAGTCACTTAATTAATCACTTCGACACGTCCAGCCAAGGGCCTGGTGCTCAGTGGGGGCCTGCCAAGCTATCTATCCACGGCACCTACTGTTGAACTCGGGGTACACGGCAGGTGATACGTGTCGCCTGTCGTTACTTTCACGATCAAGGACAATGTTAGTTTTGCAAATTTGTTCACCTGGTGACCAGATTGCAAGAAAAAATAGAGTAACGAAAGAAATTGAAGAACTCAGGCCGAGCGCTTGCTCGGTTGGGTGGGGGGCACGAGGAGCGTGTAAGGCCTGCCCGCGTTCGAGCTTTGCTGAATGTAGGCAATAGCGGAGCCAATACGTGAGTGTGTGAGTGTGTATTTGTAGTTCGGCTGTTGTCCTCCTTTAATGAATACTAGTTCTCCTAGCCAATTTTTTCAAAAAAAATTGGACAAGTCGCAAAGCGGCACCCCTTTCCTAGGAAAGAGTTTCTGTGCAGTATTAAGGTGACTACAACTTAAGCAGTCGCTGGCCATTAGGATCATTTGGTTGAAGCAACCAATAGTCCAGATCGCGAAACAGTGTTCATATACAGCAATTGCTATAGTATTGACTATAGTGCCAGTTGCTATAGTATTTTCCACAGTGCTACGAAATATCTAGACCGTCACTTTTAATCCAATAATCGAGGTGGGCATTTTGAAACCGAAACCAAAAAACTAAACCGAACTGATTTAATCAAATATGTCGGTTTTTTTGGTTTTTGGTTTCCGATTTGGTTTTTATTTTGGTTGTGTTCGGTTTTCTGATTCTGAATACCAATTTTATCGAAAAAAATCAAATCTCGTCAGCCCACTTGACCAGCACCAATCCATCGGTTCGACACTTTGGCCCATTAGCCCATTCCCCTGAATCCCCGATCCTATCTCTCGGAACTCGAAGACCTAATCCCCATTCACCATTCCCTTGAATCTCCGATTGGATTGATGCCCATCTGGAAATCCCCCAAATCCTCCGACCTTAGCCGCTGCCCCGACACCTCCAGCCTCCTTCCTTGGCGCCACAGCCGAGGCCCTCGACGCCTCCTTGGCTCCTCCCTCGGTGTTGCGGCCGCCGCCCAGACACTTCTCGGCATACCCCGACGCCTTCTAGGCTCCTCCCTCAGCACCGTAGCAGGCCGGCACCATCCGTAAGAACGGCTACATCGTCATCAAGAATGGCCCCTGCAAGGTATCCATGCAATCATCTCGATCCGCTCGCTGTACTTCTGTTAGATCTGTGTGTTCTTCTTGCAAATCTCAATTGCTGTTGCATGTAGATGTGCAATTTTGTTTTTGGCTGTGAGTTGCTATGGTTTTCGATGGAGTGATTTAGATCAGCATTGGATAAATTTGTTGTTTTTCCAACTCATGAATCTATTGTTGGAGTTGCCACTTATGAGCGCTGTATCTTCTATTCTTCTTGGCTCTTGCTGTTCATCAGTTCATGTGAAAAACTGCAGCTTAGCTACACACTTTCACCCTCTGCACAATATGATTCAAACAGAGTGGTGTGCAATCTTGTGATAATCGTCCAAAAGAACATCTTAGCTATGACATGCAAAGAACAACTTACCTATGTAATGTATGATGTATTTCCACTGTAAAGTTTAACAAAACAACATATTTTAAGCATCTTTGCATAAAAACAATTCTGACTATCGTGCTGAAGTGATCTGGTTTCTTGTGCTTTTTTGAGCAAAGCCTCTTGATCTTTGTTCTTGGACAACAATTTTTGCCATATATGTTGATCTGTGCTCAATAAGCCAATGCTGGGTTTGTATATAATTCGGTTAACCAAATTTGTCCAGTTAATTCATATCGGTTTCTTTTGCAGTTCAGTTTCGATTCGATTTTCAAATTTTAAAAACCGAGCCGAAAAAACCGTGTAAACCGAATAGCAGCCTAGATGACATCACTGCATTGGAGATCTTTCCCCTTCCAAACCCATGATACGCGCCTTTAAACCATGAAACACGGTGTTGTCCAGTGTACAAAAATGTCAGGAAGTACAAATGAAGCAAAAAAGAAAAACAGAAAAAAAATAGGTTATTTAGGGTGCGTTTGGCAGATCTCACAGCTTTAGTTTTTCCATAAGAAACTGAGGAGCTCTACCAAATAAGAAAAAATCAACCAGCTTCACATAGAAATCCGAGGAAGTGATTCATGTTTTTTGACTTGTAGTCTGGGAGCAAGAAAAACCTGTTCCACACCTAATTTACAACCTCTTAGTTATGAATCTCCCCACCAAGTTCATAACTATTTTTCAGACAGGAATCACTTCCACCAGAAAATCGATTCCATAGAGAACCAGAAGCTGAAACTGAAGAATCAGGATCTAGAGCACTACCAAATAGGTCCTTAACAAGGTAAGGTCTAAGGGGTACAACTGTACAAACATTGCATTATTGATCACGACAGCAATGGGGCAACTTCTCCTTCCTCTTGTGAATATTATAACTATAAAAAGTTTTCTTTTCTCTTTGTAAATTCAGGTGGAAATGTTTGGTTGCAATTAAGGTCTTAGAGAACAAACAAACAAATCGCAGTGAACAATAATGAAATCATCAGACCAGCGGGCGAGCGTGCTGCCATTAGTATTTAGTAGCGCTGCCTAGCTGCTGTCTCCCATTCTAAATACTAGTCATTGATCCGTACACTTACACGGCTAGAAATTTCTATAAATCTTTTTATATACTAATTGTAGGGCTTTTACAATAATATCTTATCGTCTTCTTTTCTACTTCTAGGTCATTGATTCTTTATTAGACGTTTAAAGATGGCGAGTAAATAAGAAAAACAAAACTTTCTTTCCATATGATGCTCCTTTGATTTACCATATATATACTCCCTCCATCCCGTTATACAAGGCGCAACTGAAAAATTCACTGAGACCAAGGAACGTTTTAATTTCACTAAACCCAACACAAAACGATTCGCTACGCCTGCTAATTTCTCCCATATGCCGCGTCCTGCTGATTTCACGCGCAATTGGAAAACAAATTTCGCCCATGCGCCATGCAGCCATGCAGCCACGCACGACAAATTTTACTCCAAAATTTTGAAAGCGCCATCTCCTGTTAATTTTTCCCTTGCCGCCACTGGTCTCCACTTTGTCTTGTAAATATGGGCAATGCTTATTCACAGTTCACATTCTTTCCACTGCTCTTTTCTTCTCTCATACTCCCTCCCATGGTTAAACATAATGCTTGGTTTGGATCTGAATCAGCCCATCAATTGGGATGAAATTGATGATTCTGTTTGGATTTCTGGCAATGAAGGTGCTCATGGAGGGTTTCCTTTTCCTGCTTTGCTTTCCATTTTATCCTATGTATTCCTTCCTTGATTCCTTCCAGAGCTTGGATGATCCAATTTTGTTCCCTCGCACAGATGGAGAAGGTGTGGTGGACGACGTCGGCGACACAGCTACCGGCGTGGATGAAGTTGAAGCCGGCAACGGAGTAGTCGAAGCCGATGTCGTCGGAGTCGACATAGGTATACTTGCAAGTTTTTTGTTGCATTGTTTTTTGTTTATTTTTAACTACTGCATGTAGCATGTACATACTAAAGCCTCATGTATTTTGCCGGATGTTAAACATGAGCATGCAATTTCTATTGTATAGGTAACAATATCAAGAGGAGGAGGCACTACCCTCCTGATATTAAAAGGAAACATATATGCCTTGTGTTTAGAGATATCAACTCCTGTTGATTTTTCCCTTGCCGCCACTGATCTCCACTTTGTCCTGTAAATATGGGCAATGCTCATTCACAGTTCACATTCTATTTTATCCTATGTATTGCTTCCAGAGCTTGGATGATCCAATTTTGTTCCCTCGCATAGATGGAGAAGGTGTTGTGAACGACGTCGGCGACACAGCTGCCGCGCCGACGTGGATGAAGTTGAAGCCGGCAACGGAGCAGTCGAAGCCGATGTCGTCGGAGTCAACATAGGTATACTTGCAAGTTTTTTGTTGCACTGTTTTTTGTTTATTTTTAACTACTGCATGTAGCATGCACATACTAAGGCCTCATGTATTTTGCCGGATGTTAAACATGAGCATGCAATTTCTATTGTGTAGGTAACAATATCAAGAGGAGGAGGCACTACCCTCCTGATATAAAACGAACCATATATGCCATGTGTTTAGAGATATCAGCTCCTGGCATGATGAAGGAGGGAGTGACAAAGTTTGTTGCTAATGATATGGGGGTGCCATGGAGAGTTGTCCAGCGTGTGTGGTGAGATGGACAAATTGGTGGTGGAATTGAAGCTTTTAAATCCAACAAGAAGGAAAAATGTGGCCGCAAAAAAAATCCATTTAACCCAGATGCCATCAAAGATTTACTGCTTAGACAGCGCCATACCATCCGTGACCTAGCCAACGCTTTGCATATGTCTAAGAGCACTCTGCATAGACGTCTAAAGGAAGGAAGGTTTAGGCGCTATACTAATGCCATAAAGTTCACCTTGACCGAAGAAAACATGAAGGCGCGTGTGCGCTTTTGCATAGAAATGCTTGACAGCCAAAGCATTCCGGACGAACCAACTTTCAAATCTTTGTACAACGTCGTGTACATAGATGAGAAATGGTTTTATAGGACAAGGTCGGACTAAAATTATTACTTGGCACATGACGAAGAAACCCCTCGAAAAACTGTGAAGAGCAAAAACTTCATTGAAAAGGTTATGTTTCTAGGGGTGAAAGCCCGTCCAAGATTTGATGAGCACGACGTATGCACATTTGATGGAAAAATCAGAATTTTTCCCTTCACATACTGGCAGCCGGCCAAGAGGAAAAGTCACAATAGGGAGAGGGATAAGTTGTTTAATTTTGCTTAATTACTTGAAATCTAGCGACTCTACTAATCTCGGTTACTTGCATGATTGTTTGTAGGAACCTTGGAGCTGAAGGCCATGACATCGGTCACGAGGGACACTAGCCGAAAGTATCTCATTGAAAAGGTCTTACCCGTCATCAAAGAAAAATGGCCTGCTGAAGAACGAGGACTTCCAATATTCATCCAACAAGACAATGCGAAGACGCATATTGCCGTTGACGACCTAGAATTTTGCCGTGTTGCACAAGAAGATGGGTGGGATATACGACTAATATGTCAACCACCCAACTCTCCGGATCTTAATGTTTTGGATTTAGTTTTTTTTGCATCCTTGCAGTCATTGTTTCAGAAGTCATCTCTATCAAACATCCAAGAAATTGAGACAAACGTGATCAAAGCGTATGAAGAATATCCGGTGGAAAGATCGAACCGTGTGTTCCTTACACAACAAGGATGCATGAGAGAGATTATGCGTGCAAAAGGAGGGCAACATTATGCAATCCCGCATATGAAGAAGGGAACATTGGAGAGGAATGGTCAACTTCCAATAAGGTTGCAATGCGATAAGCAAATTTATCAAGATGCGGTAGATTTTATCTATGCATAGTTTATGGTTTTACTCTTGCTACTGTTCATTGTCCGACAACTAGCAACAAAAATGGAGTACTCATGTTTGTTTTTCTTTGATCTTCAACAAACTGACCTTGCATTCAACCGATTAGAAAGAAAAAAAAAGATGAAAAGAAGGGTCTGATTTTGAACCAACTAGAAATTGTGCATAGGATAGATCATTACAGGTTCACACAAAATGAAAATTAGGGAACATGATTTCCAGCATCACTGGACGGACAACAGCAGCGGCCTCCTCCATTTTTACCACTTTTGCAGCAACAATTGCAGCAATCCTAGCTTCTTCCTCGGCGTGATCAGTCTGCTCAAATGAATCCTGAACGAAGATGTCGGCTACTAGTGAGTCAAGAACATATCGAACGCTATCAGAGTCAGTGACATGATCGACACCGGCCGCTTCACTTTCACCCATGATCACCGATTCAACTCCGAGCTCTACCTGCGAATTGTCGGCGTGCGTCCCATCTTCCAGCTCTACCTGCGATTCGTCGACGTGCATGCCATCTTCCAGCTCTACCCGCGAGTCGTCGTCGTGCGTCCCATCTTCTAGAAGCGCTCGTGCCCGGCCGAGCTCCACCTGCGCCTGTTGCCGCATGCGGATGGCGTGCTCATGGAGCGCTCACGCGCAGCCGAGCTTGACTTGCGCCTGTTGCTGCATGCGGAAGGTGTAGGCATGGAGGGCTCGCACGCGGTCGACCTCCATCTGCGCCTGCTGCTGCATACGCGGGGCGCTCGCGACCTCTTGCTCGGCTAGCTCCACCTGCCGCCTCGCCTGCGCCCAGGCCTCCTTCGCCGCGGTCTTCTCAGCTGCCATCGTCGTCGCCTGCTACCTTGGTGAGAGGGAGGGCAAGCAATGGAGCATGGAGGGGAAGCGAGAGGCCATATATAGAGCTAGCGCTGCGCGAGTTAAACCGATGAGGATAGCGAGCACTGCACTTAATGTTTGCATGCACGTGAACGGGAGCCGAGAAGGACCCACCATGTATTCTAGGACGTAGAAAAAAATCTGTTGCGCCTTGTATAACGGGATGGAGGGAGTATCTCTTATGAATAAAAAATTAGATCTTAGTCATGGATGAAAATGATTAAGGAGATTGGACCACCAAGATTTTCTCTCTTTTTTAAGAGTAATGTGGATTTTCTAATATTTTTTTATATTAACGTGGGAATTTATAATATTTTCTGATTAACGTGAAGCTTTTAGAATGACCTCTAATTAGTATATAAAAAAATTAGTCGTTTTAACTTTACACACGAATTAAGAATTAAGATATTGTTATCTTCGTTTATTCCTGTACTCCATTCTTAGAGCGTCGTTATATGTTCAATAAATCGGTCCAATGCATGTTAGGGATAGAGACGCAGACGCAGACACAGACACGGGACACGAATTTAACGAAGAAAACAGCTAGGGGCGGCACACCAGCCCGGCGGCGGTTGCGCATGGCGCTCTTGGTTCCATGCGAGCGAGCGGGCGGCGATTGGAGGCGGCCAGCGCTGAGGCAGCACGGAGTGCGAGCGGTCGGGCGAGGAAGATGCCGACGCACACGCGCGACTAGGCCCGGCCGGCAAGGAGGAGGCCGCGGCGACCCCGATGACGGGGAAGGAGGACGGCGCGCGGACGGAGCGACGGGCCGTCGTCGGCTGCAGATCGAAAATCCCAGTACGTGCTCTGATACTAAGCAAAAATATAGAATCATATGAACTCTAGACACGGATTTTACGTGAAAAACTTTTACGAGGAAAAACTACTGACGCACGAAAGCAATTTTATTATATAAGAAGACGTTTACAATGAACTCTTGATCTTCCTATGAACTATAAAGATATATTTATAGTGATGTATAATAGATTCTATATAAAAGTAGATTTAAAATGGTAGAAAACGAATTCAAAATCCTGATGGAATACACTTCACAGCAGCTATTCATACCAAAATCCTGACCAGTCGAACCCTACTTTGTATCCGGCTCTAACACAACAGAATAATATTTTTTTTTGAATTAACTGCTTTTTGTCCAAGCTTGTTCATTAACCTTAAGTTAGGGCCAAATTACCACCTTATTTCGCAGTGGGTCCCACCTGATGCTGAACATTGGAGCAACATATATACACTAAGTTTTTTTTTAAAAAAAATGCTAAGAACTCTAACATTCATTATAAAAAAAAAGAACAACTCTTATGACTACAAACACACATACACACGCACCTACACTTGACTCCACACGTGTCCGTGTCGAGCTATGGTCGAACCCGAGCAGGTTGGGCGCGCACCGCGCACGCCAACCAACCGGATGCTCAACTGCACGTATACTAGCTTTTCAACCTGCTTATGTGGCATTGTATTGAACTTTATTGATTCCATACATTAGAGATGCTCTTAAGCAGTGTTTGAAATTTTATTTTCGAATCATATCTTAAAGTGGACAGAGATCCAAAATTTCAGCGAGATTTACTGAAATTTCATAATTTCGGACGAAATCCAGTTGAAATTAAAAAGGTAAAATTCAAATCCGGAATTTTTAAAGTTAGGTCGAAACTACCGAAATCAATGTAAATTTGATCCGAACAAAAAAATGGTTTAAATCACGTTAGAAAATATTGAAAAATTTTGCGGATAGTTTTGATGCATCACTAACATTCTCATAAAATTTTCGGATGATGATCAAGTCTAAAGAATTTTAAAAAATTATTATAATACTACTACTCCCGCTGAAACTACAAGTACTATTACCGGTGTTGCTACTACTACCGAAACTACTTGGCCAATTAGTACTCTCGAAGTTGCAACCAGCCGGCCAGATCCGTCCATGAAGAAAGCCCAAACCGCCTCATACTACCTCAATATCGGTGTAAAATTACGAGATTTCGGTCTAAAATGACTTCAGAATAAAAAATGACAAAACACTGGTTCAAAAGTGACGAAATGTCGAAAAGATGGCCAAACTCTCAGCAAATCTCGCCGAGATGTAACTTTTGCTATTGACTGGAAGTGGATGATGGTGGCTGGATCTAGAGCGGAGGTGGCCGTATCTGGACCGCTGAGGCGCCGGTTCGATGGAGAGCTTGGACGCCTCACTGTGAGGGAGTGACCGAGTGTTTGGCTAGGACACAGATAAGGTGCAGTTAGAATGGGGACTGCAAGTTAAGTAGTCTCTATTCAATAGAGCTGTCCGATTCAGCGAATCGACGGTTCAGATAGGCTAAAACCGTTCGCCACAACAACTTACTAAGTACCAATTTGCTACAGTTTTTTTTACTACATTACCTCACAAAAATCTTATTATTTAGTACTGGCTACTGCTATAATTGGGTTGAGGGAGGGGATATCTTTTACTAATCACTGGTACTTCCGGCCAGTACATGAATGCTAACTCAGTCGGTAAGCCCACGGTGGGCATTGCTGTCCCATTAATTTTTACTATTTTTGTTCACCGTCAGGTTAACCAAAAAAATGGTTACCATTTTTGTTCACCGTCAGGTAGCGCAAAAAATTGGTGACAGTACCAGGATTCGGACCAAAGACCTTAGAGCATCTCCAAGAGGAGTCCTAAATGAGTTGCTATTTACAAATATAGGGCTTTGGTAGAAAAAATTGACTCCAACAAGGGTTGTATTTTGAGGAATTTTAGCAAAATACCTTTACGACTCGCACCTGTGTCGCTATATTTGGCGACGATATTCTCCGGCCCTATCCTTCTTCGCGCGTCACCGGCTACAACTCCCTCGCGCACGCCGCAGCCTCGTCTCCCTCGCGCACGGCCTCGGTCTGCGCCTCCCTCGCGCACGCCGACGGGTCGTCTACTCTCGCGCTCGTCGATGTCGTCCAGGCCGCCATCTCCCTCGCGTCCGGCGGCATCCGGAGGGAAGCCCACGCGATTTCGTCGGCCCCGACCATCTTCCCTCGCGTCGGCCGCTGGCGTCGCGGCTGGTGCCGCTCCGCCTCTCTCCATCGGTCCCGGCGGTCCCATCGCGACTCCCGATGAGCTCGATCCCGGCGTCGACCTAGCGATGCTGTCCTCCTACACGTCGACGGGATTCAGGTAGATTTGTCTATTCCGCAGCAGCTACTCGGCAATTTCTCCTCCTAGATGCTTTTGCATAGATTTGAAGTGCTGTTGCGCAAATCAATTTATCATGAGAACTTTCTATTTGAATGGTTGGTTGGGTGGTGTGATGCTCATGTTGGCTTTGCTCCATGATTTTGTTCGAATAGAATTGGGGGGACACAGAGATTAAACTAATCTGATGGTCAATTGAAGAATAAATCTATTCAATTTGTTGTAACAAGGGTTGAACTCTGTGCTGCCGTCTACCAGCTACACAGCAATTGCTCCTGCTATGACCAAAATATTGCAGTTGCATGATTTGATTGTATGTACATCAATAAAGATGGAGATAATGAAATTTACAGTGTAAATTATGAATATATGTAAGCATTTTAATGGTTTGATAATAAGAAGGTCGCATGATGCACTGAGAAATTGCATCATGCCAGATTATTGTTTCTTTTCTGTATAGTGGTGTATCTGTGTTATCTATGGGTGGAGTTTGTCAATGCACTCCTACTCTGATTGTCAATTTCCTAGTACTCTATTATTCCTCTTTGTTGTCTTGTTCACCTGTTGTTTTGAACAAAAAAATACTAAATGGATGCTATAACCGATGTCATGGTTAATGAATTGCTAGAAACTGGCACTACAACTTTTAGGTTTTACCTTTGGATTGCATTTGGGCTTGCTTCCCTTTTCACTGCAATTAGCTCAAGGGGAGACATGTAGTTGCTTCATTCAATTGTTCTTGCATTTTGTTTTCCATAAGTATTGTTAAAAGATATGTTTTAGTGCTGATTTGACAATTGATGGTTTTGTTTGGCTGCAGTATGGAGTACCCAATTCATGGTTCGTACACGTCTTTATTGACCCAGGATTTTGGAGATGATTTTACAAATCAAAGTAATTATGATGCGCCAAATGATCTCATTCAATCCTCGTCAGTGCCTCCCATCAACTCCCAAGGAAAAACCAAGGGCAGAACAAATAACTATACTGAAGAAGAAGATATTCTGTTGGTGTCTGCATATCTGAATATTAGTAAGGATGCAATTCAAGGAAACCAACAAAAAGATGGGAGGTTTTGGCTTAGGATTGAGAAGTATTTCCATGAAAATAGGAAGTTTGAGTCTGATCGTAATTGGTCATCGTTGAAGCATCGGTGGCAGGCACTACAAAAGGATGTTAATACTTTCCAAGGTTGTCATGACAGTGTGGAGAGAAAGAACGAAAGTGGAAAGACTAGTAACGATAAGGTATAATATATGAAAGTGAATAGCATGTTTCTTACATATATCTTACGTTGAGCTTATTTGAGTGGTCTTTGTGCTCTGTTTTCCAGCTTGCGGATGCCAAAGCAATGTTCCATCAATTGACTGGCAAGTCGTTTTCTTTCTTCCATGCCTGGAATATTCTTAGGCATGAGCCAAAGTGGACTGCTTGTAGATTTGCCAAATGCAATAAGAGCAACATGAAGGAAAGCACTATTCCTGGATCCAGCAGTACAAATTTGGAGAATGTAGGAAATGAAGGGCAGCTCAATGGGGAAAGGCCACCCGGAAGGAAAGCTGAGAAGGAACGTCTTGGGCGAGTGAGAAAGCGAGGTGACGATGATTTTGACCCTTTTATTGATGAAGTGAAGAAATTGACAGAAGTGCGACAAGAGATAGAGAAAGACCGGAAGGAGCGAGACAACAGAATTTATGAGCTTGAGAAAAAGAAATATGAATTGGAGCAAGACCAACATGACACAAAAATCATGGAAATAGACACCAGCAAAATGGACGACCTATCAAAGGAGTACTTCGACAAGAAGAAGGAGGAGATATTAGCTCGTCGATTCGGAAGTAGCTAGTCATAGATTATGTCTTGTTAGTTACATTTAGTACACAGTTAAAGATTATCTCTTTTTAGCAACATTTTCTAGACAGTCATAGATTATCTCTTGTTAGTTACATTTAGTACACAGGAATTATACTTTCCTCATTTCCTTTATTACATGTATCTATTTCAGTGTTCCCATATATAATTGGAAATAAGACCTTTCAGTTCAGTTCTTTGTTCCTTTCATATTGGTGTTCTTTGGTTTGGCATATACGGTCTACCGGCAGTAGGTAAGGAGCTTTGTAACAGTACTACTTTCCTCACTGCAATTAGAGGTAATAATGTTTTTTCAATTTATATATGTCTTAACAAATTTATTGCACTTGCAGTTCCAGATGCTTCTCTGACAGTTTTGTTGAAGCCTGTCCAATTGAGGCTGAGGTATGCATTTGATTCTGTCCAGGACCTCTCTGACAGTTTTGTTGAAGCCTGTCCAATTGTTGTTGTTTCATTAGTATTTTGCTCCTAATTACTCCACTGTAGTCAGATAATAACCTGATCACCTTTTTGTTGCTGCACAATTTTGCCTTCTAGAGGAAGCTCTGGAGTCAGCTAAAGATTGCACAACTGTTACTGCCAAGGAAATAGACTATATATCACTACTTGGATTTGCTTCATGATTTTTCTGTGATACATATACAAAATATGCAAAACTAGACTGCCTCTTGTACTGTGTGATTGACAAAGGAATTTTAGCTTACTGGTAAATATGTGCAGAACTATGTAGTATGCTAGTTGGCCTTGTGGGGTTTCAATCAATTTTCAGAAGGACAACAGTGTGGCAAATGATGCTGGAAGCAGTAGGAGCATCTAGCTTTCTTTTAATTTACAATGGATTGATGCAGAATACAGCAGTTGTAATTCAATATTTCGATACAAAGATGACTCAGGTTCCTGGGGAGCAATTTCAGTAGAACATATTGTCTTGAACTTCTTGATTAAGTACAGTGGCAAATCATTCAACTAACAAATGATCCAGCTTCTTTGCGTACTTAAATAGTAAATAGTTTTCCTTTTCATATATATAACTTCAAATTATAGGTATCACTTGCGCAAGAGTGTTTGAATGCTTCGGAAGGTCTTCAGGAGAGAGCTGATTATCTTTTTCAGAAGCTAACAGGTAACTTCAAATGTTATTGTAGTAATCCAGTTGTTATCTTTTTCAGAAGCTAACAGGTAACTTCAATCTTGATTTTGTATGTACTTTTCTGCTTACATTTCTTAGCATTTGCCGTAACTTCTGAAATTACAGGTCGTATCTCCAACCAATCATCTATATATTGGTGACATATTTTTGGTGAAATCTGAGGAAATCATGAGGCCCAATTTGTCCATTCGACAAGGGATCAGGCGTTAAAATAGAGTTACTGTATCCAAAATGATAATGAGGGTAACCGCTGTGGGCCACTATGTTTGAGACTACCTAGGTTTGAGACTTTAGAGTTCACACTCTGTGTTGCTTCAAATCCATAAAAGTGGCAACTTTGAGCTTGTGACAAAGGAGATATTTGGTCCTTTGCAGGTAATATATTTCAGATGCAGAGGTTCTTTTGCAGGTGCATGAGCAGTATAGGTAGTCTGTAGTATCAGCTGTTTCAAGTTGTCCAAAGTTTATAGTTGTATGGCTTTGTGCACAACTATGTAATAATTCTGGAGAGCACAATGGAAACATCCTGATAAACATCTGTATGAACTTCTTTTAGCCAAATAAGCCATCGTGAGATCAACTGACGCAATAGCCAAAGTAGCTAGCCTGATACACATCTTTATGAACACCTGGTATATTTTTACTCCCTGCAACCAATCTAATATTCTGCAATTGTGTTTGTTGCTTCTCATTGTCTCACAGAATGCATGCACGACTACAATTTATACTCACCTGCTGTTCTGCGGCAGATGCGGAAGCGGATTCACGACCACGGCGTCACCGAGCGCGGCGCAGGGGCATGCAGGCGCGAGCGGACGGCCGAGCGCAGCGTCAGCGAACAACGTCGCTGGGAGTTCGTCTGCGGGAGAACACGAACAACGTCGCTGGGAGCACACGAACAGCATCGCTGGGAGGAAAGCGGCGCGGGTGGGCGAGCAAAAAAAAAAGGCGCGCCAGCTTGCGGGAGCTTGCGGGACTGTAGCGCCAAAAATTTTGCCACGAAAATTAAAGGGTAGTTAAGTTTAGGGTCTAATTGCTGGAGTCAATAGTTATCTTAAGTTCTAATTCTTTTAGTTTAAACTCTATTTTGAAGTATAGGACTCTATTTTAAAGCCTCACTTTTGGAGATGCTCTTACAAAGGTTAGCCAAGCGGAGTACCATCTGAGCTAAGACGTTTGGTTCAAAATTGTTACATGTATTCTTCATAAAAAGCATTACAATTTTTCACAAAAAAATTGGTGCCAAATCTAGACCAAATACAATGCAAACCAATCAATTTTGTGCTAATCTTGTTTTTAAAAACCAAAATTTCAGTCCAAATTGCCGAGATTTCTAAAATCATGGTAGCAATTCTAATTTTTTTTATTCGACCGGGATTTAGAATCTCGTGTCAGCCGAAATCCGAGATTAATTTGAACCTTACTCTTAAGTGTGTTGGCAGAGAGGGGCCCTCATTTATTGATAAGAATGTGAGTTTTCAGTCAACAGGGCATAATAGTAAGAAAAGAGTTGAATGTACCTGAAAGTTATAATATAACTTATGTTCAGAAAAGAGTTGAGATTATTGAGTTACATACACCAGCCAGTTCACCTAAAAGCTTAAACTAATGAGAAAAGGTGGGCAATTCACTTATGCTTCAACACTCCCCCTCACGTGCAGACTCCCTCAGGCCTAGGACGTGCAATAAAAGTGGGATGCAATTATTTTTTTAAATTGCGTCAACCGGGTCTTGAACTCGAGACCTCTTGGCTCTGATACCATATTGAGTTGTATGCACCAACTAATTCACCCAAAAACTTAAGCTAATGAGAAAAGGTGGACAATTCACTTATACTTCAACAGAGTCACTTATACTTCAACAGAGATGTCTAAAACTGGAGTATATTTAAAATCAGAGGAGGTAGCTAGCTACGTCCTGAACAGCTCCAAGCAGTTTCCTTGGTCCAGGCTCCTGGTCCAAAACTTCTTGTAGTACTCGCCGTAGGTGTAGTTCCTGTAT
Organism: Guadua angustifolia; assembly: GCA_036346375.1. Lineage (NCBI taxonomy): Eukaryota > Viridiplantae > Streptophyta > Magnoliopsida > Poales > Poaceae > Guadua > Guadua angustifolia. The sequence continues at coordinate 19,268,724 of CM070518.1, read as the reverse complement.
ACGGCCGGCGACTCCTCGGTGATGAGCTTCTCAGCGGGGCCGAGCACCACGCTGTTGCACGGGCACAGGAACGACGCCACCGACATCCTCTCCCTGTCGGAGTTCACCACGGCACGGTGCCACACGCTCCTGTACTCACCGTTACTCAGAACCTGCATTACAAATCAATGTTCAGTTAACGCGTATGTTCTGCAGTTTAATTACTGAAATATGATAAAATCAAGCACATCAAGCTCCCCATCTCTCGCTCTTCCTCACCTCCCCCCCCCCCCCCCAACCCACAACACACACCCCAACAATCTCTTCCCCCTCGCCGGCGTCGAGCGGGAGGGGGACCCATCCCTCTACTGCTTTCTCCTGTAGATATTTCTTGTCTAGTTTGCCAGCGGCTCTTCCTTCTGGTCATTGCTCCGGGAAGCTCTTTCCTCCGTCATCTTCAAGCGTTGCAGTTCAAGATGCTCCTCTCGGGAAGACCTAAAGCCACTTTTCTCGTCTCCTCTTGGTACGTGCGTGAGAAAAGAGGTGGTGGCGAGCTATTTTCCTTCACCGGAGTTGCTTGATCCCATTGGATTTACTACCTAATCTCCTTCTTTGGAGACTTCGCCTCCCCGAGTTGGTGTTGTGCTCAGCTGCGGCTTGTCCTCTTCAGGCTTCTTGCTATGGTGCCGTCCACCTCCGATTTCTTGCCGGTGGTTTTGAACATAGTGTCGGGGAAAAATTAGTCTAGCGACACTCAATTCGTTGGTTTTCAGCGATGTGTCTATGATATGTAGGTCCATCTGAATCTATAATAGTAAACCAAAATATTATTTAGTGAATCACGAATTTTAAAAATATCACTGACGCCAATCTTCCCATAGTCGGGACAGCAAGAACCGGTGAGTTCCACTCTACATTAAACATTCTTGTCTTGGTTGTGGGCCCTATGACGTCTACGGCTACTGCTATAATTGGCTTAGCTACAAGGTTACAGAACCAACTATATCAGTTACCGTGAAGCTCCTTCCTCGTGTTATTAGTATTAAAAAAATTAAATATATATAAATTACCTCAAATAAATTATTAAACCATAATACTTTAAAAGATATTAATATTTTATAATAGCAATATAAGTCAAATCCAGAATCAACGAATATGCTAATACATGTTAAAGACCGTAAATAATAACTATATATTAATGTTATTAACAAAAAGTACTTAATCACTAAGAAAGATGAATGTTAGATTATTGAATAAGGCGATGCATCTTTTAACAGCAAGTATTTTACTAGATTTTCTCATAGTTTAGATTTATAAGGGATATATTTGAGCTATCTGGTAATGTTAGATTTCAAAATAGACCTAATATTTTGGTCCGTGGGGTGATTATGTAGGATGATAAAGTTATCGCTAGCTACAAACTATGGCATATAGTGGAATTATTGTTGGCTATAGCAGATGTAATTAATATAGCAGAACATTGACTCGAAGCTTCGTGTTTGAGGTTTGAAAAAGCTATAGATAGTGTCGAGGATTGGATATTTTCCTATGACGACCATCGTACCCCCGTCGGCTGCCGATCATGCTCACCCTTGGCCGGTGTCCCCAGGGAAGGCCGTCGGGTAGGCTGACCTTTTGGTCGGTGTCCCCAGGGAAGGCCGTCGGGTAGGCTGACCTTCGGAGCTACCCCGTCCTCAATCAAGCTCGCCCTCGAGAATGCTAGCTCGGGGGTGCGCGACCAAATGACCGGGTCCAAAGGAGGGGCCTCGGGCTTCGCTAAAAAAGTCGGGCACGATCCACGAAGACGACGTGGCATTAATCACTCGGCGGCTGGAAGGATCAGCACGCAATGTCTGCGCCCTCATGCGTGGCGGTATGGCGAAAAGCAAGGAAATGGTTTACATACGTCAGGAACGATGTACGTCACTCCGTAATAAATGTTGTAACGCTGTAATCGTCTATAAATACCCCGTCGCACACATAATTTAGGGTTCGACTCCTTTTTATTCCCACACACATAGCCGTGGGTTGCTGGTGGCCTGGATGGTTGTCCTTAGAACCTCCCAGGATCCTCGAGCAAGCACCCTGTAATCCATCTTTGTAAGCTAGTGCAATCACTAGACGTAGGGTTGTTATTTCGACTAAAAAAGACCCCCTGTTTGCTGCGTTGTCCCGATCCATAGCTCGGCAGGTCCTCGGACGCTATACCCTACACGAAAAAAGGGCCCTAGGTTGATCCCTCATTCAACAAGTAAGCTCGGCGAGGGACCGGTTCCCAAATCATCGATAGCTGACGCCGTCCGTGGGGATCGACTGAGTCCTTTCGAAGAGAATCCCTGAGGATGCCGAATTCTCAAGACAATCAAGACCTCTGCGTCTTCGACGACGTGGAGGACGATGACGTGTACTACGCCAGTGATGACGTGGCTGGTGTGGCCGATCCGGAAGGCCACACCAAAACCGGGAGTCTTTCCCCGGTAGCTGCAGCGTGAGAGCATTTCCTCCGCTCGCGGCATGATACCCTCGTTGATGAGGAGGAACCTGGCGGCCTCCGCGACGGTCTGGACGTCCCTGACCATCCCAAGTGCGGCCAGGGGACCGCGGCGCATGGTGACGCCACGATGTCGCCCTCGCGGTCCTGGTGCTCCCGCAGCGTCAATATGGCAGGGAGGGAAGAGATTCACGAGGTCCAGTCTCCAGAGGCCTCTCGTTGTCACCAGCGCGATGCTGACGAGAACCGTCCGGAGTTGTCCCCGGACAGGACCCTGACGACCGTCCGTCGCCAAGTTAGCGGGAGGGCGGACACGGGATCGAGACCCGACCGCGAAGATCGGCGAGCATCCTCCTCAAGCACGTCTTGATCGTTGCCCAAGGTCCCCCGCCGCTCCCTAGAGCACCGAGCGGCTGCGTGCCATGGTGACAATCGTGCGCAGCTTCCGAAATTTCTTCGGCCAGGCGGACCTGGCAGCCATGGGGGCGATTGTGGCTGAAAATCTGGAAAAACTGGCCGCCGACATGGGGCTCCTAGGGCCACCTGGCGAAGGAAGGCCCCGGAGCGTCTCCTGGGACCATAAGCGCCATTCCCCCATTCGCTCCCATCGAGGCGCCTCCCGAAGTCCTGCTCGGGAGGGCCGCGGGATGCAAGATCGGTACCGTGAGGACGTTCGGAGCAGTTCTCGGACGGCCTTGCGGGCTCGGGGGCACGCCCGTTCCGCTTACGAGCTTACCGAGTGTTCCACCTCGGGGCTGCCTTCGTCGCGCCAACGTGGAGATGTATTCTCTCGTCTTACCCCGCGCGTAAAGGACCATCGAGACACCGGTCGTCACGATCGCCGTGCCCGGAGGGGTCGCCGCGACAGCCCGGCGTTCGGCTGTCGAGCTTTTTCAGCGTCCCTCCGCGACGTCTCGTGGCCGAGCAAGTTCAAACCCGGCCACATCGAGCGGTTCAACGGAACTCAGAACCCAGACGAGTTCCTTTCGATCTACTCCACCGCCATTCTGGCGACGGGAGGGGATGAGAGAGCTATGGCCAACTACCTCCCGACAGTCCTCGACGGTTCCGCCAGGACGTGGCTCTTCAATCAGAAGGAGGGGTCGATCCGCTCGTGGAGGCAGCTCTGCGAGGCTCTCCGGGCAAACTTCCAGAGTTGCTACACCCGCCCGGGCAAGGAGCGCGACCTCGAGTGGTTGGTCCAGACCGAAAAAGAGTCCTTGCGGGATTTCGTCCAAAGGTTCATCAAGGTGAGGAACTCCATTCTGAGCATCTCGGATGAGGCGGTCGTCCGGGCCTTCAAGTTTAGGGTCCGCGACGTTCGCTTCACGCAAGACCTGGAGATCCATCCCGACCTTTCGGCCAACGAGTACATTCCGTATGGCCGGCCAGATTCTGTGAACGCCGACGAGGCGGTCCAATGGAAGAAGATGCTAGATGAAGGCAAGCTGCCGCCTCAACCGGGCCTGGAGGGCTCCTCGGGCTCTGTGGAGAAGAAGATCAAGAAGAAGAAGAGGTTGCATGCCCCGGGCATGGTGGGCGCTGTCGAGCACCATCCGCCACGGGCTCCACCAGCTCGGCAGCCCAAGGGCGGGCGAGGTCGGCCACCTCCGCGGCGCAACGACCGGGGTCGCAGCGACCAGGGTCACAACGACCAGAATCGCGGTGACCAAGGTCGCGAAGGAAGGAGTGCTCCTTCGGACGACCGTTATTGCCCGCTCCACCAGGCGTACGGGCATGACCTTCGCAATTGCCGAACCTGAGAGTTCCGCCTGGAGAAGTTCTACAACGGCCAAGGTCCCATGCCCACGCTCCCGGGAAAAGAGGAGAGCAGCAAAGGCAAGGGTCCCGCGGACAAGGACGACGACATGGGGTACTAGGAGCCCCATAACCACATAGCTGTCATATTCGGAGGCTCCTCGACGTACAAGTCCCGCAGGGACCTGAAGGAGGCAGCCCGGGAGGTTTGCCACATCGCTCAGGGCAAGCCACCCATGCAACAGCTCAAGTGGTCCGAGCTGCCGATTACTTTCTCCAAGGACGATTGTCCCCTTGGAATGACCAAGCCTCAGAAGCTCCCGTTGGTTGTGAGCCCGACCATCAGCAACGCTAAAGTAGGGCGGGTTCTCATCGACGGCGGAAGCTCCGTCGATCTCATATTTGCTACGGCCCTGGACGAGATGCAAGTTCCTCGGTCCAAGATCAAGAGCATAGCCGTCCCGTTTTTCGGGATCGTCCCGGGCACCTCGATCGAGCCTCTTGGCCAGATCGTCTTACCCGTGACGTTCGGGAGCCTCAATAACTTCCGGACCGAGCTGATCAACTTCGAGGTCGTTGACTTTAGATCGGCCTACAATGTCATCCTCGACAGGCTGGCCCTTTCTAAGTTCATGGCTGCCACGCATCATGCTTACCAATGTCTGAAGGTCCCCGGGCCGAAAGACGTCATCACCATCAAGGGGGACCATAAGGCGGCCTTGAATTGCGATGAGAAGTCGCTCGATATGGTCGGGTAGCTGCCTCAGCGTGGCCCCGACCAAGAGCCAGCGCACTCTCGGCCCAAAGTTACCCTCCAGCTCGGAGGAGGAACCAAGGCGGTCCCTCTGAGCGACGCGGACCCGACCAAGGTTTTCCATTTGGGATCTTCCTTAGATCCCAAATAGGAACTCGAGCTCATTACTTTCCTCCGAAAGAGCGCGGACGTGTTCGCTTGGGAACCGTCCGACATGCCCGGAGTCCCAAGGAAATGTCGAGCACTGAGCTAGTTGCTCGCCCGATAAAAACACGTGTGTCGAAGCTCGGCGTTTTCCCGGAGAAGTGAGCGATCATTCGGGATGAACTCGACAAGCTCCTTAAGGCCGGCTTCGTCAGAGAAGTCGAGCATTCGGAGTGGCTGGCGAACCCAGTCATCGTTAAAAAGAAGGGTGGCAAGTGGCGCATGTGTGTTGACCACACCGGCCTGAATGCCACCTGCCCGAAAGACAACTTTCCACTGCCACGCATAGACCAGCTGGTCGACGCGACGGCAGAATCCCAGGTGATGAGCTTTCTGGATGCCTACTCGGGCTATCACTAGATCAGCTTATCCCCAGGGACGAAGAGAAGACCTCCTTCATCACGCCGTTCAGCACGTTCTGCTACATGACCATGTCTTTCGGTCTGCAGAATGCCGGGGCAACTTTCCAGCGCCTGATGCAGAAGACCTTCCAAGACCAGATAGGTCGGAATCTGGAGGTGTATGTAGACGACATTGTGGTGAAAAGTAAACTCGCCTCGGGTCACGTATCCGACTTTGAGGAGACCTTTTGTAATCTCAATAGACACCGAATAAAGCTTAATCCAGAAAAATATGTCTTTGGGGTGAAAGCGGGCAAAGTGCTCGGCTATCTCATCGGGCCACAAGGCATCGGTGCAAACTCGAAGAAGATCGAAGCCATTGAAAGAATGCGGCCTCCGAGCTGTGTAAAGGAGGTCCAGGCCTTGACCGGGCGCATGGCGGCCCTGAGCCATTTCATTTCGGTCGAGGCGGCCTGGTTGCCTTTCTTCAAAGGCGCTCGCAGATCGAGGGCTTTACAGACGGAAGAAGCTAATCGCTCCTTCGAGGAGCTGAAGCGGTACCTGTCCAGCCCTCCCATCCTGGCCACGCCGAGGTCGGAGGAGACGCTTCTGCTATACCTAGCGGCAACCCCTCAAGCCGTAAGTCACGGTCTTGGCGGTCGGCGGGGCCGAGTCGGCGACCAATATACTCGTCGGCGAGGTCCCGCGGATCGAAGGTCACGGTACCCCAAGGTCGAAGCTTACGTGCTTTCGCCTCGTAGCCTCGAGGAAGCTGCGCCACTACTTCCAAGCTCACAAGATCCTAAGAAATCAAGACGCAAGCGGCCGTATAGCAAAGTGGGCTATGGAGCACGTCGAGTTCGATATCCACTTCTCGGCTCGCACAGCGATTAAATCCCAGATCCTGGCGGACTTCGTAGCAGAATGGACAAATCCGGTGCCACCAGCCGAGCTGCTAAGTCCGAAGATGGTCGCTGGACCATGTGCCAGACGGGTCGAGCTTTGAGCGCTCGGTCAGGTGTCGTCTTGGTTTCCCCTCAAAATCAGCTCGATCGTCATCAATTACGCCGCGCGACCAATAACGCGGCGGAGTATGAAGGCCTCTTGGCAGGGCTTCGAGCGTGTAAGGTGCTCGGGGTCCAGCGACTGACTGTGAAAGGCGATTCGCAGTTGGGCGTCAACCAAGTTAATAAGGAGTATCTGTGTTCCGATTACTCAATGGTGCTTTACTTGGTTGAAGTGAGGAAGATGGAGCGGTACTTTAGGAATTTCGAAGTACTCTACATCCCCAGAAAGGACAATTCCCTGGCTGATCATCTTTCGAAGGTTGGTTCCTCACAGATGCCCGCCCCGACGGGGGCGCTCATCGAGCATTTGTACAAGCCCTCTGTTCCCTCTGTAGAGGAGGCAACCTCCCAGATGCCCGCCCCGATGGGGGCGCTTGTCGAGCATCTGCGCAAGCTCTCCATTCCCTCTGTAGAGGAGGCACGGGAGACGTGCGGTAGCGTCTCCCTCCTCGAGCATGGTGAGGACTGGATGACGCCATTCGTCCAGTATCTCACCCATGGGACACTAACCGAGGAAGAAGCCGAGCGTTCCCGGCTTGTAAGGTGCTCCTCCCCGTACAAACTGGTCGAGGGCGCTTTATACCACAAAGGGGCACTTGGGGTCCTCTCCAAGTGCATATCTCGGGAAGAGGGCAATTTCCTTCTCAGAGATATCCATGAGGGAGTGTGCGGAGCTCACTCGTCCTTCCGGACGCTCGTGAGCAAAGCCTTCCGGCTGGGATATTATTGGCCGACGGCCTTAGCCGACGCTTGGGCACTCGTGTCGACTTGCCGGGCATGCCAGTTCCATGCCCGCAAGGCGCACCAGCCGGCGTACACGCTCCAGACCATCCCGCTCTTATGGCCGTTCTCGACCTGGGGGGCCGACATCCTCGGACCTTTTTCCCGCGGTCGAAGGGGTTGCAAGTACTTGCTCGTGGCCGTCGACACCTTCTCCAACTGGATCGAGGCCAAGCCTGTATCAACCATTTCAGGTCAAGCAGCTAAGAGATTTTTCCACAGCAACATGGTGACGCGTTTCGGGGTCCCCAACCGCCTCATCACAGACAACGGCACTCAGTTCACTAGTGAGCTATTCCAGGCCTACTGCGAAGACATCGGGACAAAGGTCTGCTTCGCCTCTGTAGCTCATCCGCAGAGCAATGGAGCGGCCGAGCGAGCGAATGGCCAAATCCTCTAAGGGATCAAGAAGAGGGTCTTCAAAGACCTCACCCGGCGTGGCGGGTCGTGGGTGGACGAGCTTCCTTTCGTCCTCTGGTCTGTCCGCACCACAACAAGCTGAGCTATGGGCGAGACGCCCTTCCAGCTCGTCTATGGTGCCGAGGCCATCCTGCCCGCCGAGATCGTGCTAGGATCCCAAAGAGTGCACCTGGTTGATAGCATCGACCAAGGACTCGAGCGTCGCCTCGACCTCGACCTCCAAGAGGCGCGCTTGAAGGGCGCCTCCCGATCATTGTTTACCTCCAAGCCCTTCGCAGGCACGCGGCCAAGTCGATTCGGCCTCGGACCTTGCAGGTTGGCGACCTCGTCCTACGTCGAATCCAAGATACATCGAAGGCCAACAAGCTCTCCCCCGAGTGGGAGGGTCCATTCACGGTCGTCTCGGTGGCATGCCCGGGGGCTGTCCGCCTGGCAATGGAGGACGGTCGCGTGCTCGCGAGCTCGTGAAACATCGACCAGCTACGCAAGTTCATTGTCTAAACTCATACACCCTTTTGTATATCGCTCTAGATCCGCGGTTTTTCTTTTAGAAAAAAGTAAGCTCGGTTCCCTCACCCATGCAAAGTCTGTTACCTCCAAGATTTTGTGAATATGTTCAAGGTCATTTGCCGTTGGTAGTGACCCGATCTTACCTGAAGGGCATACTTTTCTCACGATCTTGGTGATGGGGCGAGCACGTCGGTGAAACAATCGCTCAAGCGTTTTCTCTAAGGTAGGGCGGCGGCGCCACGACCACACAAGGTACCACGACCAACGTCCAGTCACTAAAACTCACCACCAGAGGTTTCGGTCTCTGTAAGCTGACCTTGATCCGCAGTAGTTCATCGCTGCGCGATTCCGGTCGCATACAAACACCCTTTCGGTTGGTCCGGAGATTTAGCTCGACTCACGCGCGCTTGGTCGTCGTGCACCTTGTCGAGCAACCGTGCGTCCTTCCTTGCCTGCAACCATGCTCGCAAATCAGGGGTATGCGTCCTAGGTGCTCAGGAAGTCGAGACCTTGCACGTTCCCCTCCCCCGACCTGGCCCATGCTCGCAACACGGAGAATTTGGTGACTTGGTCGGTTGGGCAATGCGCGCTTTCCTAAATCTCCTGCGAACGAGCTCGTGCTTGCAACTTAGGTGCACGACCTTCATTCGCAACGGGGGCTCAGTAGGAACGGGCTACCGCACTAACGTTTTCCCGAAAATGGTCGCCAAGCGCCTCGTTCTAGCTCATATTTACACCCTTATCTCTTTTTTGAAGCATTTGTTACCCTTGTCGAGACTTTCTTTGCTTATTTCGGGCTTGTGTCGCCCGTGCTTCGTTCTAACCTACACTTCTACCTGCGTATCTCTCGCTGTCTGCCTCATGCTTATTACTTACAGGAAAAAGCCAGAAAGACCCAAAAGAAGCATTGCAGTAGACAAAGCCCTTGGGCGGGAGAAAAATATATACTTCACTGGCATCACCAAAAGTCATTCAAAGTCATCAAAATGGAGAAAAAAGAAAAAGTCCTCTACGCGCCGGGCTTTGCTCCTCTAAGTGCTGCAGAGAGCTTCTGCCTCAGGTCGTCGATCCTGGCTTCGAGGTCGATCACCTTCCTCCGGGCGTCCCGACCTTCGCGGGCTTCCTGACGAAGTTGCTCGACCTCCTCCTTGCCTTGATCGGCGAGATCGGCGGCTGCTCGCGCAGCCTGGCCTAGCTCCGCCACCTTCGATTCAAGGACGCGGGAGTGTTGCTTTCCTTGCTCGAGTCCAAGGACCTTCTCCCTACCTTCGGCGGCGACCTTCTCTGCTTGCGGGAGTTTAGCCTCTCTTGCTCAAGCTCCTGCTCGAGCGCAAGGATCTTCTCCTTGCCGGCGGCGACATCCTCCTCGGCCTGGCGGGAGCGTTGTTTTTCTTGCTTGAGCCCAAGAATCTTCTCCTTACCCTCGGCGGTGTCCTTCTCGGCCTGGCGACATCTGTGCACGAGCAACTTGTCCCTGGCCTTAAGGTCGTCCATTTGCTGCTCAAGCTCGGTTAGCCGGGCCTCTTGCTTAGCATGCGCTTGGACCAAGACCTCAGGGGCAATCGTCGCTGCGTCAAAATCCACCATGGTCTTTTGGAGAACCTGCAGGCGGAAAAACTTCATATGCCACCCCCGAGACTTAAAGAAATGAAGTTGCGGCAACAACAAAAGAAGTATCCTCACCCGAGTGAGATGCACGCAGAGGTTATCTCGGAAGTTCTTAGCGACGTCCGCCCCTCGAAGATCATCAAGCTTTGGCAGGGGGCTTGGGACTTCCTCAGGGTCTTGCTGCTATCCGCCCGAGCATGCTGTTCGCCCGGGGACAGCGCGGCGTCAGCCCGAGCACGTGGTTCGCTCGGGGCAGGCGCAGTTTCACTCCGAGCATGTTGTTCGCTCGGGGGCTTCGTGTCCTTACTCCGAACAGGAGATGCGCCCAGGGATCTCGAGCCTTCTTGGGCAGTCTTTTCGCCTAAGGCTCCGGGATCAATCTCATCCCCTCCTCGGGCGCCCCCCGTGCTCGAGAAGGCTGGAAGCTCGCCCTGGGGAGGTGGTCCCTCCGGGCAGGGGGGCCCTCGGTGCCTTGGCCGCCGTCTACGAGCTTGTCCACCGCTTTTAAGGCCTCGCCCATCACGCGGTCAACGGCAAGGGCGATCTACCTCTCTACGGCACGACCAAAGATTTCGTCAGCCATTTTGCCATAATCCGGAGAGGTCCTAGGAGCTATCACACCCACGTCAACAGAATGGGGTTAGCTCAGTTGGAGGACGCGCAAAACAAAGGACAAGAGAAAGAGGAAAAAGCGAAGTCCAAGGCTCACCTTCAGCGAGGCCCTCGTTGTCATCCCCGGCCGGGTTGGCCGCTGCCGCGACCACGAGTTCAGCCTTTTTCTCCGTGGCGCGGTTGATCCTCGCTAGGAGGGGGTCGACTTTCTCCATGTCGACCGCCTCCAGCATCTTCCTCGAGCGCCCGCACCTCGTTATGAGGGGCAGCGCGTCCTCCTCGTCCTCTCCCTCCTCCTCATCGACAGCCACACCCTCGGGCTCTGCAGTTCGCCGAGCCTCGGTAACTTGCTTGAGCTTGGCCTAAATCTCGGCAAGCTCCTCCTCCAACGCCCTCTGCTCGGCCTGCACCAGTTCCTCGGTCAGTCTCACCTCCTCCTCGAGCTGCTCCAGGCAATCTCGGTCGTAATTCTCCAACCAGGCGTTCAAACGGCTTACCTCCTTCCGGTCAGCAAACTCCAAATGCCGCACCGCCGGATTTTTGGCCGAGCTCGCCCGCCTCTTTGTCAACCGAGTAGAGGCCGGGGGTGGGACCTGTCTCTTGCCCCTCGCCTTCTTGCCCTTGGCGGCCGGGACAAGAACCCTCTTGCCGCCGGCCAAGGGCCTAAGCTCGGCCACAGCTGCCTCCAAGGCGACCTTCTCCTGCCAAAAAGGCAAAAAGATGTCAGAAGAGTTCGGGATGCTCTCCCCGAGCATGAATCGCGGGGGAACTTACCAACTCGCCCCGCTCGAGCACGTTCCTCGGGACCTGCCGCCCGTGCTCGAGCTCCTTGCCCTTGAGGGTGCCGAACATCTCGCCAACCCTCTTCTCCACCCAGTCGAAGCCCGGGGCTGTCGTCGATCAACAAATGAAATCAGCTCGGGCAGGAAAGGTGCATGCAAAGCAAAGATTGCTCAAGACCGCAAGACTTACCGGATTCAGACTCTCGGGTGATGTCTTTCCACTCGGAGATCTTGAAGAAAGGGTGCTCTCTCCTCCTCAGAGGAGACACCCTATTCTTGAGGAAGTCGCGGACGATGTCCCAACCAGTGAGCCCCATGTTTGTGAGCTCGCTGATCACCATCAGGGATCACTCCTCCTCAGCTGCGACGGGCGGGCGTGGTGTGTCGATGCTGGGCACCGCCTTCCTGGAGTAGCAGAGAGCTCCCCTGCTCCTTCCGCAGATAAAACCAAGAGTCGGCCCAGCCCGCCACCGAGTCCTTGAGGGAGAAAAGGGTATTAAATGCGGCGGTGGCCCTTAGATCAATCTGAGCACCGGTGGGAGAAGCGCCACCAAGTCTTGAAAGCAGGAGTAGAAATAGAAGAAAAGACTCACCGTGGGCAAAATGCCCACGAAGCCCTCGCAGAGGTGGGAGAATATGGTCAAGATAAGGATGGAATTAGGATTCAAGTGGGTAATCTCGCACTCGCATTGCGCGAGTACGGATTCCAAGAACTCACTCTCGGGCATCCGAAGCCCGTTGACAGTATAGAGCTCGCACGAGACAACTTCGTCGTCGCGCGGCACCGGAGCTCCTTCACCGGCGGGGATCCGCCAGGTGCCCGCGTCGAGGTACCCAAAGTCTTCAAGTACCCGAAGCCTCTCCGCGGTAATCTTGCTCGTGCCGAACTTCGCCATGAAGAGAGTTAGGGGAAAGGGCGCTGGAGCAGGAGAGAAAGGTTCGAAAGATGGAAAGTTTTGGAGTTTGATTCCGAGTTGTAGGAGGAGAAAAATCTCCAGAATCGTCCCCACCTTGTATTTATAGGCAGAGAAGCCGAACGGACCGGAAAACTACCCCGTCCGTTCGTGAACCGACGCGCGGCAGTGCGGTTTTCAAAACTGTCCTGTGATGGCGCGGTTTCCAAAAACTGTCAGAGCCGTACCTGCGAGGCTTCGCGGAGAAGGAACCGTCGCGACCCTTCGCCGCGTGATTCCCGTCCCCGAGCAGGATTGCCCAGATGTCGCGGTAGCTCTTCGTCGCAAGATTCTCGTCCCCAAGCAAGATTGCTCGGATGCTGCAGCAGCTCTTCGCTGCAAGATACTTGTTCCCGAGCAAATATTGCTCGGATGACGCGGTAGCCCTTCGCCGCATGATTCCTGTCCAAGAGCAAGATTGCTCGGATGCCGCGGTAGCTCTTCGCCGCAAGATTCCCGTCCCAGAGCAAGATTGCTCGGGCATCACGGTAGTTCTTCACCACAGAGCTCCAATCCCTCACTTAAAAACTGGAGGCTTAAGGCGGAAACCTCGGCGAGGCAATCTTCCCCCTTTAAGCCTCGGGGGCTAGCTGTCGGGGATTCGATATTTTCCTATGACGACCATCGTACCCCCGTCGGCTGCCGACCATGCTCACCCTTGGCCGGTGTCCCCAGGGAAGGCCGTCGGGTAGGCTGACCTTCGGAGCTACCCCGTCCTCAATCAAGCTCGCCCCCGAGTATGCTAGCTCGGGGGTGCGCGACCAAACGACCGGGTCCAAAGGAGGGGCCTCGGGCTTCGCCAAAAAAGCCGGGCACGATCCGCGAAGACGACGTGGCATTAATCACTCGGCGGCTGGAAGGACTGCACGGCCACGATCTGCGCCCCCTACACCCACGTAGCGGTATGGCGAAAAGCAAGGAAACAGTTTCGCCCACGTCCGAGAACAGTGGCACGTCACTCCGTAATAAATGTTGTAACGTTGTAATCGTCTATAAATACCCCGTCGCACGCAGAATTTAGGGTTCGATTCCTTTTTATTCCCACACACATAGCCATGGCTTGCTGGTGGCCTGGAGGGTTGTCCTTAGAACCTCCCAGGACCCCCGAGCAAGCACCCTGTAATCCATCTTTGTAAGCTAGTGTAATCACTGGACGTAGGGTTGTTATCTCTCCGCGAGAGGCCCGAACCAGACCAAAAAAGACCCCCTGTTTGCTGCGTTGTCCCGATCTATAGCTCGGCAGGCCCTCGGACGCTATACTCTCCACGAAAAAGGAGCACTAGGTTGATCCCTCATTCAACAAGTAATCTCGACAGGGGGTCGGTTTCCGAATCGTCGACGGATAGCTATTTAGAACACTGAGCATCTATTATATTGTTGCGGTTCTTCAAGGGAACTTACTGGTTGCGGTTCTGGGCACAATTGTAGCATGAGAACTCAAGGGAGCACATCCGGTTGATCAGTAGAGCACTTGAAGTCGTCGCATTAGAAATATTTGCCAAACATGGTTGGCGAAATAATAATAGACTGTGTCTTTGATATTTTTTTGTGATCTTTTTCCCCTATTTCCCTATTCCCCTATGTTGGAGATCATCTTGTAAGATGAAAACTATGTAACTTGGTCGTATGCATTCTGCAGAGACTAGAATTTATTCCTTTATCTAAAAAAAAATCTATTATATTGTTGGCCAGCACACCTCCTTCTCCGGTGGCTGTGTATCCCTCCCTGTTCTCTGTCAATCTGTAGCGAAGCGAACACTTTTCTAGTCCTCTTACCATGCCAGATACAAGCATTCAAGGTGAGGAGCATCAATGGCGCCGGTCTGAGTTGCCAAAGAACTTGATGTAATTTTCCATTTCGTTTTTGTCTTTTTTTTTTGTTATGCGCAAGTTGTACTGTGACTGTCAATTTAATCCAGAGTTGATGCCCCCTAGGCCATGTTTGCCTAACAAAATTACTAAAATATAATTCCTCCATTCAAATTTATATGACGTATTTTTCTAATAATCTTATCTATAAGTACACGCAATATTAGTGTAATGTTCCCTTTATATTTTTGTCCATAATAAATATTCAATTTTACTTGATATTACTTACTATACATACATATATTGAATAAAGTGTTTAGATATAATAATTAAGGATAATCTAGATATTTTTAACTTCTATATTATCTATGTGATAAGAGGCAGAAACATATCACTACCTGCAGCTGGTCGCCGATGTTGATCACGAGGGCGCCAGGCTGCGGATTGACGGCGATCCACTTGCCGCCCTTGAGGATCTGCAGTCCGGCGACCTCGTCGTCCATGAGCAGGATGGTGAGCGCGTTCGGGTCGGTGTGCGCGGGAAGCCCGTAGGTGAGCTCCGGCTCGGGGCACCGAGGGTAGAAGTTGACCGCCATGTGCTGCTCATGCTCGCCCAGCGTCTCCTTGATGTAGCCTTCCTCCAGCCCCAGGCTCTCCGATATTGCGCTGTAAAGCCTGAACCCGAGCTCCCTGACCTCTCTGCAGTATGTGCTCATGATCTCCCTGGACGTGGCACGGTGTCAGGAAAATGCTCAATTAAGTTGTTAGTTAATTATATCAATGACCTGATCGATCATAGTAAATAAGTTTTTGACTAGCGAGTTGGCACCGAAATGTGTCGCAGGAGGAATCAATCTACTGTGTGATATGACTAGGCTCTGGAGTTTGGACAGGTTACTTTCGCAGTATTTCTTCACGTGGCTCTTCCCTCCGGTCCTCCCTACCCCCCTCGTTCACACGTGATTGCGCATGTGCTTGTTATGACTTGTGGCTGTGAACCTCTTGAATACAGAGTGAGTGGAGCACTAGCTTCGAAGTCAGTGTCGCTTGATGTATTCTTTACCTACCTTAAGTAACTTTGCCATGTGAAATTTGTGAGAGTACCTTTTCTAATCATCTCACAAATATTTTTTTTCCAAATCTATCCTAATAAATTTACAAAAATGTGTTAGCTACCGCGCCTAATGAGCTCTGTAGCATTTCGAAAAGCTACTCAGCACCGAGAGCTTGATAGGGCTGCTACGGAGAGCATCTCGGGCGCACAGCAGTGAGGTGTGCCCGGCCTACCGTGGGTACAAAAGTCTATCGAGCTTCTCGAGTGAGGTAGGTGATACATTTCAGCTGTTGCGTTTTTTATGATTGAATAGAGTATTATTTTTGTAAATTTATTTGAAAGAAGACTACATCTATAAAAAGAAAATTAGTTAAGAGAGGACTGGAAAAGCTCAAGCTCCCCGCCTAAGCACAAGCTTGGTGGAGTATTCATACAGCAGGCAGAATAGTTGTCAGCTTGACGTATACATCGAGGCGTCCTGGATCTCGTGGTTTTGTTTATCCCTTTCGTGCTGATCGCTTCATTTTGTACTTCTTGGATCTTGGTATCCTCTTGCAGTCTCGCCTATCTTCACTATGACGAGAAAAAGGACACGAAGCACATCTTTAGGTTTTAGCTAGCTGTCCGCACTTACTTGAAAACGTCACTCAGTGCATGTCATCAAAAGCAGATTGTTTTCATGCTGTACACCGCAACCTTACAGTGTTTACCTTTGTGGACGCATTCCTAGAGCAAATTATATTTGGCAGCGATCTCGTAGGCGGTAAACGTAGTTTTAATAGTGGAAAGGGATGGAGCACAACGACCAATCTACTACGTCAGCTAAGTCTTATATGGACCAAAGGAGCGTTATCCCGAGATCCAAAAGCTCTTATACTCGTTGCTCATAGCCACCAAGAAGCTGCGACATTATTTTTAAACCCACAAGATTATGGTTCCAAACAACTTTCCGCTTGGGGAGATCCTAAGAAATCAAAACGTCAGTGGCCGAATAGCAAAGTGGGCCATAAAGCTCGCCGAGTTCGAGATCCAATTCTTAGCTCGTATGGCGATCAAATCCTAGGTTTTGGCAGACTTTATAGCGAAGTGGACGAATCCAGCGCCACCTGTTACCGAGCTCGATAGATCTGAAGAAGATCGTTGGACCATATACTTCGATGGGTCTCATGCCTATGAACGCTCGGGGGCTGGGGTTGTGCTAGTCTTCCCTAGGGAGAGCAACTCCAGTACGGCGTTCAATTGCATTTTGTCGCGACCCACGACTCGGCAATCTGAAGGCCTCTTAGCGAGACTACGAGCATGCAAAGCGCTTCGAGTCCAAATGATCGATCAGTAAAGGAGATTCACAGTTGGTCGCCAATCAGGTCAACAAGGAGTATTAGTGTTCCAATAACTTGATGGCGCTTTACCTGGTTGAAGTAATGAAGATGGAGAAGTACTTCAAGAATTTCGAGGTACTCTTCATCCCCAGAAAGGACAATTCCCTGGCCGACCAACTCTTAAAGATCGGTTCCTCCCAAGCTTCCGCTCCAGCATGAGTGCTCGTCAAGCACTTATACAAGCCCTCCATTCCTTCTGTAGTGGAGGCATAAGAGGCGTACGATAATGTATTTCTCCTCGAGCATGGTGCAAATTGGATGACGCCATTCATTCAATATCTTGCACATGGGACACTGCCCGAGGAAGAAGCTGAGCATTCCTGGCTTATAAGGCGATCCTCTCCTTACAAATTGATTGAATGAGCCTTATACCGCAAGGGAGCACTAGGAGTTCTCTCCGAGTGCATCTCTCAAAAAGAGAGCAAATACCTTCTTAGAGATATCCATGAAGGAATATGCGGGACTCACTCGTCTTTCAGAACGCTAGTGAGCAAGGCCTTCTGATTGGGTTACTACTGGCCAACGGCCTTAGCTGATGCTCGCTCCATCGTGACGACTTGCAAAGCATGCCAGTTTCATGCCCGCAAGGTCCATCAGCTAGCATATGTGTTCAAACCATTCCTCTATCGTGGCCATTCTCAGTTTGGGGAGTCGATATACTCGAACCTTTCCCCCGAAGTCAGAAAGGCTACAAATACTTGCTCATAGCTATCGACGCTTTCACTAAATGAATCAAAGCCGAGCCCGTGTCAACCATTTCGGCTCAGGCAGCCAGGAAGTTCTTTCGCAACAACGTGGTGACGCGTTTTGGCGTTCCCAACCGTCTTATTATGGACAATGGCACTCAGTTCACCAGTGAGCTGTTTCAGGTCTATTGCGAAGACATCGGGACGAAGATTTGCTTTGCCTTTGTAGCGTATCCACAGAGCAATGGAGCGATCGAGCGAGCAAATGGACAAATAATCTAAGGAATTAAAAAGAGAGTTTTTAAAAACCTCAATCAGCATGGTCAGCGTGGGTGAACGAGCTTCTTTTCGTCCTTTGGTCATTTCACACTACGGCAAGCCGAGCTACGGGTGAAACCCCTTTCCAACTCGTCTACGGTGCAAAAGCCATTTTGCCCACTGAAATCGTGCTGGGTCCTCCAAGAGTGCACCTGGTCGATGACATCGACCAAGAGGGTGAGCGTCTCCTAGACCTAGACCTCGCCGAGGCAACACGCGAACGGGTTTTGCTATGATCCGCGGTTTACCTACAGACTCTTCGTAGGCACGCGGCTAAATTGGTTCGACCAAAGACATTGCAAGTTAGCGATCTCGTCCTATGTCGAGTTCAGAATTTGTCAAAAGTTAACAAGCTGACCCCCAAGTGGGAAGGTCCGTACACGGTCGTCTCGGCAACACGCCTGGGAGCTGGGGAAATCTTCGAGCATGATCAGAAGATCGTGTTCATCCCACAACGTTTAAGTAGCGATAATTACGCCACGATCTAGGGCCGTCATGCCCACAACGGGAACGTGACAAGAATCAAGGCTACAGTTACAGCCACGGTTAATGCAGTAAATGGCGTATTATTCGGCTGTAGTCAGTTGTCTCAAATATCTTGTAAGCTATAAGAGCCCCCCGATAGATTGGTAAAGGGGGATGGAGAAAAAGAGAAAGCAAGACACAAGGATACACGAGCTTTTCTGTAAGAGTTTCGCAACAATAGTGAGATCACTGGAGTAGGGTTATTATCTCCGCAGTGAAAGGCCCGAACTAGTATAAACCCCTTTGTCTATTTTGCGAGTATCCTATCCTAAGAGCATTCTCCAGATGCAAACCCTTCACCAAAAAGGGGCTCTGTTGATCGCTCATTCAACAAGTAAGCTCGACGGAGGACCTGATTCCCAAACGCCGACAATATGTATATATGTATGAATGTATGCTTGGGCAAACATATATAAAAAGATAATCCTTACCTATAATTCAAGGTAAGAGTGTGTAAATGTGTAAGATGGGTCCACCTCCCCAATCATCTCTTTTACGTAGGAAGAGATATTTAAAATAAATTGAGCTAACTGAATATGAAATCAAATATCCCGAATGCATTTTCTCTGTGAATTAGGAATGCCAATATTTGGAATTGTGCAAAGAAACACCACACAATCATGTGGGCAAGCCGGCTAGCTAGTTAAATTAAATTCAGCTAAAAATGTGGTTTGCTGTGGCCTGTGGAACACATTAGCTAGTGATTTTTTCAGGTAAAGGGCAGGATAGGTGAAGTGAGTACAATATTACACATAGAAAGGAGGGGAAGTGACGGGATCCGCTGGTGTGTTTGATAGGGCTTCAGTTTCATCAGATTCGTGGATCTGGTGGAGCTGGATATTTTATCTCTACCAGATTCGTAGAGCTGGAGCTGTAAATACATTAAAAATGTTTAGATAGATCATGTTGCTTACATTTTAGACCAAAAATATAAACTTAATTCATTTTATTTTAACCTACAAGTTTCAGATCTCAGGTGAAGCTAGGATCTGAAGCTGTACCAAACAGACCCGAAGTATCCAAAGGCTATTTGGGTGTGCTGGGATCTAGAGCTGTACCAAACAGGCCCGAAGTATCCAAAGGCCATTTGGGTGTTCTTTAATGAAAAAACACTCAGCAGTATTTGCTAGCATTTGGATTATCTTTGAGGTGTGTGTCAAATTCTGGATCGATTTATCCAACGGTTAAAAAATATGACTTATACTTAATGATATTGGCTCTTTTGGAGCATTTTCCTTACTAAGTAAGATTGCTGTAAACTTGCAGTTTTCTAGTTTAGTAGTATAAATTAAAAGCAAGAAATGACTGGAGAGACAAAATATTGTTGTACTTGAAGGATGCCGGGTTTGACGGCCAGTCCGGGACGAACTGGTCGAGCGGGTAGCAGTGCAGCCGGAGGTAGTCGCGCCAGTTGTGCACCGTCTCCGTGCGCACGTTGGAGCTGGTGGACAGCCGCATCTTCCGGGCCGGGTCGTCGGAGTAGAGCTTCGCCTTCTCCTCCGCCGGCAGCCGGAAGAACTCCCGCGCCACGGCCATCACCGCCAGCATGAGCCTGGCTTCTATCCCGTGGTTCAGCACCTGCAACCACGTCAAATTGACCCGCACCACTGCCTCTCAGTAGCGAAGTTGCTACGGGCATGTTTTGGTACTCAAAAGCAATTCTTGTCGCGCGCGCTTTGCCCACCTGGAAGAAGCCGTGGGAGCGGCATGCGGCGCCGATGGCGGAGACGACCGCAGCGCGGTCGGGGCACGCAAGGTCGACGACGGGGATGCGCGCGTCGGCCACGACCTCCGCGAGGCGCGGGCGCTGCGACTCCGGCCGCACGTACTTGTCGGGCATCGTCTCGTGCACGGTCGTCGAGAGGAGGTGCTCCGCCATGTCGCTCAGCTCACCGCCCAACGCTGCATACGACTTGCACGTAAAGATACAGCGACTGATTCTATCTATAACATCTATACTATTCTTTTCTTTCCTTAATCCATAGCAGAGCTTCTACATTTTCCATTAAAAAAAAAAAGCTGCGCCCAGTCGTCGGTTGGACTCGGAGCCCGAACGCTGGTGGCGTCAGTGTTTAGCTCAGAGATGGCGTCAGCGCGGTGACGCCAGCACGCGTCGCGTTATGATCCGCCTCCGATCCTCGGCTCGATCGGTTGGGTCCGGTGTCCGGCGCTCTCCTCGATGTGTAGCGGTGTTCGTTTCTGCCGTTCTTCTTTCTTCGCCGCGTCCATCCACCACCATGTGGGAACAGCTGAAGTGGCACATTTTGGTCCTTGTTCTCTTGAGATTGATCGCAGAATCCAAAGCTGCCTGCATGGATGTCGGATTGTCCGTCAGTGTGGTGGTCTTGCTTGAGCTTTAGTTCAAGTCAGATGTGCGTGCTCTGTGCGATAGTTACTAGAAACACGATTTGTCCAAGTTGCAGTACAGGATTCGGATTCACAGTTCACTACTTTTTCTTTTAATTTTCTATGTGAATACGAACCTCATACCTTGGACCTGTTCGAGTTCGATGAATTCGATTCACGATTCACAGAAGTTTAAAGTGAATCCGGTAACTATTGTCTATACACTGGGGGCATTGATAGTATTGCGCGCGGTCGACGAGCAACGGCAGGGTGGATTTGGCGTATGGCATTGCATAATTGCCTTTGGAATTCGGGTGAACAGATGGAAAACAGCAAGAACAAAAGGGGCCTAGCTAATGTCTGCCTCGTAATTTTCCTCGTTATGTTTGTGGAAAGAGTCAAAAGGTTGCATCATGGAGTTGAACACCAAGCAAGCGTCACAAGATCTACCTGTTGGTGTAGAATTTTCCTCGGCTTTGGAGCGCCAGCAACGCACAGGGCATGCAGATTCTCCATGGTTTCCCTTGTAGTGGTTGGTTGCTGTGCCTCTGCCAAACCGAACCGTACGTTGTGCTCTGCGTTTTTCTAACGTTTCAGTTGAATCAGTTCCTCTCTATGAAGCATCGACTTGATTTAGGAAGAAACGAAGTGGGCGGCTAAGAATCTGTCCACGGAAAATGTTTCAGCGCCAGGCGGCTAAGCGGAAGTTTTCTCATCCCCTAGTGTTATCGTGTCCGTGTTGGACACTAGGGCTGGAAACGAGCCGAGCCGAGCCTGGCTCGGCTCGGCTCGGTGCGGCTCGGTGAGATGGCGAGCCGAGCCTGGCTCGGCTCGGTGAGATGGCGAGCTCAAAAAACCGGCTCGGCTCGGCTCGTGGTCGGCTCGCGAGCCGGCTCGTTGGCTCGCCGAGCCAGGGCATTAAACTGTACTAGAAGGAAATTTGTGGTGTGTTTGCTTGCCCACTCTTTTTTCTCTATCAAGAGACTCACCCAAGAATTAACCTATCTAATTTAGTGGAAATGTCAAATGTCAGCATAAACATTCAAAAGGAATAAATTATCAGAGAAAAGACTAAGAATGGCATTAGAATTTTAGTAATAGAAATTCATTGGCTTCTTACCTTGGAGAAGGCCAGATATGCACCAGCGACGATTCAATTCAGCTTCAGCAAAATACAGATGGGAATGGAAATGCCACATGGGATGTCATATGAACAAGGAAGTGACAACAACCGACCAAAACACCACATATCCAGTCTTCTACACAGCTATGCCTATTTGTTATCCTCTGAGATCATAAAAGATAAGAATCAATGCAAGTTATATAGAGACTGGAGTATTTACATAAAAAGTTGATATATACAATTGGGAAAAAAAACTCAGCTATATCTCTTACACTTAATATACATGGAAACCATATGAGAACTTTTAATGCCGTAAAATAGAGATGCAGTCCTGCTTAAAACAGTTACTCAGGCTGTGTGGCAATCGCTGGCAACCAGCCCCTTGTACTGATATTCATGTAACTGCAGAAATACACATGAAAATACACAAGTAAGGTATCTTGCAGCCCAAATGTAAGCATTAGATTATTTAGAAGGCAATAAGAATGGAGAACATACCATTTTAGGTATCTTGCAGCCCAAATGTAAAAGTACATAGAAGGAATAGTATTATTCAAAATCTACTGTTATGGCACTAAATCTGAACTCTATTCAAAATCAGATTTTAAGTTAAAACACGAGCATATAAAGGAAAAGCAAGTTCCACTTATGGCACTAAAGTTAGATTCTAGGATATACTCGTGTATCACATCAATCTGAACTCTATTCAAAATTTGCTGTTATATAATTGAAATTTCAACCCAAATAACCAAGCAATTGAAGATCATAAAATTCAGAGGTGCATACAATAAGATGAAAACATGATTGATGTGTGAAAAGGAATTCACAAGATGGGAATGTACCACATCCTCATATATTTGAATTGCTTGATCATATATCAAAGGATGCTCTGGAGAATCCAGTAAATGCAAAAGATAATCCATTGTTTCTCGCTACTTTTTACAGTAAGTCTAAAGTAACACCTGCCAATATCTTGGCTGCCATATTACTGACAAAAGATGACTATTCTCCACCGAAATGTAAACTTAGGGGATTCATATACATAAGATCAATATTTCATTTAATTCAAATCAATGGAGTGTTTTAACACTACACCAGTTACCCAGTACACCATACATTGGCCATCTACAAGTTCCAAAACAACATGAGTTACACAAAATTGGGCATGCCAAATGCACTGACTAAACCTAAAAGGCAAGCATTAGATGCATGTGGATAACCTAAGTGGTATGATTAAGTACCAACTAAATCTACAAACGCAGCAGCAAAATTACCCAACTGCTTCAAGTAGCGGGAGGCCGGGAGCATATCCAAAACGCAAAAAAAGGAATACATCGATCCGGATTCCAGAGTTTCGGACCTGGCACCGGAGGCGGAGAGTCGGTGGACTGTTGGGCGCCTGGGCGGTGTCGCGGTCCCGCGGACTCGCGGAGTCGCGGTGATGCTCCTTGAACCTCGGCGCCGCGCCGCACCGCAGTAGCAGCCTGCGCCCTGGCCCCTGCGTTGCGCAAGAACAAGAAGCCAAGCCGCCGGCCGCCGCCCAGGGGAGGGGAGAACTGGGGAGTGGGAGTGGCCGAGTGGGGTTAGGGTTAGGGACTTGAGAATTGAGATGAGAGGTGAGAGCCAGGCCGGGCGAGACTCGAGACGCAGACGCTGGGGCGCTAGGGTGCTACGCTCATGGGCTGGGCCGCTGGGGGCGTTGGCTGGGCTGGGCTGCCGAGCCGATTTGGCTCGCGAGCCGGCTCGGTGGTCGAGCCGAGCCGGCTCGGTGTTTTCACGAGCCGAAAAAACAGGCTCGGCTCGGGCTCGGTCCGAGCCACGAGCCTGTGCGAGCCGAGCCAGGCTCGGGCGAGCCCGAGCCGAGCCACGAGCCACGAGCTAATTTTCCAGCCCTATTGGACACTGCCCGAGACAGGGCACCGAACAGTGCATGTGATTAGTTGTGTTAGACGTGTGACGACCAGCGTATTTGACTCTGATTTCGTTTCCTTCTCTGTTCGAGACTCTAATCCCTAATCTATACATGTGCTTGTAGTTGCATAGTTGAGACGCGCAGAAGTACCTCGTGCTTGTAGTAACTTGTATAGTGGATTCCGTTTTTGTATGTTCATGATTATTTTCCATAAGAGTTTTTCATATTAAATTTCTGTCTTCTGCCCTTTAAATCTTCTAGTCCTTCTGTCCAAATATATAAGTTTTATTTTTTTAATGGTTTTGTCTATAAATATGAGGTGTATTTCATATTCTAATACAAAATTAGTATGATTTTCTCTATATCTCTAATAGATATTCATCTTTCGTCTTTCAAAAAAATAAATATTCATCTTTACTTTATATTCTCTACATACATGCATTAAGTATAGTGTTTTATGGTAATAATTAGGAGTAATCTAATCATTTTTAATATCTTTTTATTCTATGTGTGTCAAAAAGAAATATGTCTTATAAACTTGACACTTGACAGAGAAAGTACTTTTTATCATGTGCTTTAAAATAAGCAGTATCATAGCTCTGTTTAAAACCCCAACTGTTGTCCCCGAGAGGAGGGGGTGATATCCGGGAACATATCTGGTGCAAATAAAGTTTTGGTGCAATCTTGGTGTAACCCAACTAACAAAAGTTTCAAAAAATTCTGAAAAAAATCATGGATGTACATCTCAGCTTACTCCATCTACATATAAAATTTCATAATCAAATTCGTTCTGTGCTAGAAGTTACAAAAAAAACAAATTTGACCATGAACAGGAACTGTTCCTGTTCATGATCAAGTTTATTTTTTTTTATTACTCTTAGCACAGGATGAATTTGATTATGAAATTTTATATGTAGATAGGGTAAGCTGAGATGTATATCCATGATTTTTTTCAGAATTTTTAGAAATTTTTGTTAGTTGGGTTACACCAAAGTTACACCAAAACTTTATTTGCACCAGATATGTTCCCGTGATATCCAGCGAGAGCCATCCATGCGGCATCATTGAGACTAGCATTGTACGGCATCAAGAATCGCCGAAATTGTCATCGCTGCTGCAGATTCCAGGTTCAATCGCATTGAGGGTTTTTATTCGACAAGTTGTTGCATTGCCGAGCGACAAGAATAGCCGAAGCCGTTTTGGCGACTACAACGATCGCATTAAAACCCGAGGACGCAAGCACGTCGAGAGAAGTGATCAGATCGACTCCAGTGCAGAGAAGCCATCAGATCTATTTCGAGCTGTTATCAACCATGTTGAGCTCCGCCGGCTTCTCTCTTAACACAGTAGAAGACATTTAACGTTTATATACCTTTTTACAGTAAAAGAGGATGCTAAATTTATAAATTCATTTAGAAGCTAGATTTAGAAAAATACCAAATAGTAGGTATGCGATGGCTTTAGAAAACTTCTGCGAAGAAAAAAAAAGAAGGCAGCGTGTCAGGGCGACAAAGCGCAACAGCTACCATCGTTCTTTGAGTCATAAAAGAAAAAAAAATCAAAGATGCAAATATTCCCGTGAAAGCTGTAGGCTAGTTTCAATTTTTTTTTGTTTGGGACAATTTTGCTAAGTGCACACGGTGTGCACCAGAGGACTAGCGCAGCCATCAATGCCACTTGACTTCCAAAGTTCCAATAATCTCAACTTAGCAATTTCGACTCGCCCTGACATTATCCCTCGACTCGACTATGTTCCACGCCTTGATCCTGACATGGCACCAACCCATGCCTGCCCAAGCGCCGACCTGCGCTCTACCATGATGGCTGTTTCAGTGTCGATTATGCCCTTGCCACTGCTCTAATGATGTTCCAGCTTGTGCTGTCCAACATCATGCACTGGCGCTGTCCTGCACCATCTTCGTCGACAATCTTCCGTCTCACTCAACCGTCATCTTCCTTCAAGAAATTGTGTCGTCGATCTATTTAATTGTTTTTGTTGGAGGGGAATTTTATTGCAATTCAGACCGTTGTGCCTATTATTAGTGGCATCCATGCTAGATTAATCATTCATGATTTCTACAACAATATGTCGTCTTCATCGGGTTATTGTAGCAAGAACCAGTGCCGCACATGTGCAGTTTAAGATTGAGTTAAAGGCTTTCAACAGAACATTGCTATGAAGTTAATTTGCAATACGTTTGATTGTGGAGACTTTGATTGATTTTTTTTTAAAAAAATCAATGTTAGTTGTGGGACAAATGAGTTCGGCATTTCATTCATCGTTTGGATATGTTGCAATTTAAATCTCTTACACAATCGATATGAGGTTTAGGCAACATTGATTCTTAGTAATTTAATGACACCCTTATGCTAGCTAGTATAATACTCTCTGAAGTTTTGTTGTTTGAAAGTAAATATTTTACTCTAATTTTAGATTAAGAGAAAGGATTTAAGTACAAAGAGCAGTTTGTTTTATGTGGATACTACAATGTTTGTCTCGTTGTTATAGCTTGATATGGAGGGTCTACTGCAATTTCTACTCCATTAACAACATAACAGTTCATTTCATACGGACAGTTCTATAGAGAAGTTTCGACCATATCATGGAATTTTATTACCTTTGAAACCGGTAGTTTGTCGTACGTGGTGACCACAAGTGCAAGTTGCTCTTTTAATGAGTGTTGTTTGCTAAGTTTTGTGTTTCACGTGGAGCATGTCAGATTCCATGAGAAGAGTTCTTCGCTTTCTATACAATGACCTAGGTGATGTTTTAACTTATACCGTTCGATAATTGAGCATTTATTTTAGGATGTTAGTTGCACCAATTCAAACTTTTGGTGAGATTATGAATTATTTTAAAATTCACCTACTTAGTTGAAAGCTGTGTGTTGCTAGTGGTTTGGTCAATTTAGCTTCGTGATAAGCTTCTGGATAATAATGTTCTAGTCATGATCATTGAGATTAGTCCTTTTGACTTTCAACAAGATTTGTTGATGAAGACTTATTTTGTGATATTTTCATATTTCAGCTACAGGAGTGATTTCATCAAATTTTTTGTTAAAATAATGCACCAAAAATCTAAAATTACAAAAATAATATACTAAAAAGAAAAATATAGAAGTATACCCCTATCACCCTTCTGAATGGTGAAAGAGTATTGTCGCCATTTAAAAAAGTGATTTAATGATGTGGATGCCGCGTAGGATCTCGGTCACCAGTTTTACTGGCGATAGGGTTCTCTCGCCAATCAAACTGGTGACAGAGTTTTGTCGCCAATCAAAATAACGATACAGTTCTATCGTCAATCACACTGGCAACAGAGTTCTCTAGATTGGAAAGGGACAAGGAGGCAAGTACTAAATGAATTCAAAAGTTCTGGTTATCAGTACCGTTATAGGTGGTAGTTGTGTGTTGTCGAATGGGCCTGACAAAGGTGGTGCCCGCATGTTGTTTAATCAACCTAACAAAGCAGTGGCAGTGTGTTGTCTAATCAGCTTGACAAAGTTGGTGGCCGCGTGTTGTCCCATTTGCCTGACAAAGCTTGTTAAAGCTACATGTTTTCAAATTGGCCTAACAAAGCTTGAGGCTTATATAAGGTTCTATGTGGTAAAGCAGGTTGGACTGTGCTGTCACATCTATTGTTTTTGTTATCGGAAGTGGTAAAGTCATTTCATGTTAATGTTCAAGAATAATGAAATGAACGAAAGATATCATTTCATAATAAATGTGAGGATTATATGGCGCATACAGTTTGGTTTGGTGCCCATATTCACATTGGTACTTTCAAAGGTACAAATGGCATCGCAGACCAACCACGAACATGGTCAAATGTATGATTCAAGGGTGCCTTTTAAGATTTTAAAAGGGTGGGATGGACTATGTATTATGAGCTGAGGAGGTTAAGAGTCGAATGGGTAACCTTATGGCACCCACATGGAGTGTCGATCGTCAGAATGGCATGAATGAGGCTGTTGGCCACGGTAGTGGAAAGCACAATTGCAGCTCGCATTGGCAGAGAACTAGTAAGTGTGGTAGTCTCTGCTGAGGTGGACGACCTCCTCATTGTTCCTCTCCCTGATCCGTTGGTGGTGGAGGTTGTCATTTTGGGTCTGGAGCTTCGAGTTCTGCCTACGGATCTCTTCGTTCTCGTTCTTCCCTGTTGTGAGGTACTCTCGCATTTCGTCAAGGCGATATAGCAATGTGTGGATGTAACATTGGGTATCTATAGGATACGGTGGGTTCACTCATTCAGTGAATTTGTAATCTATGGTCTACAAGCAAGAGTATGTGTTAGCGAACGATATAGCCAGACATGCGTCGAATGATATGTAAGAATTGTAACGGTTACTATGAATAGAAGCTATCGGTAGAAATGATGTCCTGAGCTGGAATTGCACTCATCGAAAACATGGACAATGGCATCAAGGTCATGCTTGCATGTTGGCCACTTTTGGGGGTGGAGTGGGAAGTCGTCGTAGATTGGATTTTTGGGGGTGTAGTTGTCGGTGTACTTTGCACCGGCTTACCCTCTCCGCCAGTAAGCGATGAGGCCAAGAAGTGGCTCGCCCGATTTAAGCCCACGTGGCCTGGCGGCGGCTGTGTGGCACCCAATGACGACTGGCGAAACACGCCGCGCAGGGCAAAAGCCTGTGGCTCCTGGCGGCGACAGCACGATCATACCGCTCACCGGGCGGCGGCTGCGTGGTGGCCAATGAACGCTGGCGAGCACGCCGTCTGGGCGAAAGCCCACGACCTGGGCGGCGACTGGCGATCATACGCTCGCCGGGCGAGTAACTCGCGTGGCGGCTTTGACGAGCGGGCGGGTGTTTGGATCCCTCTTGTCAGGCCACGAAGGCAACCAAATGAATGAGGGAATGGCTTCGCCTGGAAGTCTCCCTCCCTTGGCACCTTGTGTCAGGGCCATTAATTGTGAAGGATTCAGCTTTCGACACGACGACAGCTTATCCCTCTGACGTCTCTCACCAACCCGTCGTAGAAGCGTCCTGTCCCGGGCGGACCGGGCGAGGCCTCTCACTGACATTGAATAGGGTTCAAAGGACAAGGCCACGAAGACGTGCTTAATAAATGAGTCGTGGGTCGACGTAGAAGCTGGAATGATGGGTGTAATTAATGTGTTGTAGATAAGTATGGCGTCACCTTCTCTCCTGCCCAAGGTGACCCGTCTATATAAGGGCATCCTGGTGCATGGAGAAGGGGATCGGTCTAGTGGTTGGCTAGAGCAAAAATAGCATAGAGAAGCAGACACCGAAGAACACCGTTGTATACGTTTTCCAGTTTTCCTCAACAAAGAATTAGCAGGACGTAAGGCTGTTACCCACACCGAGGGCCTGAACCTGGGTAAATCATTGTGTCCACCAGTCCATTGGCGCCCGGAGACCCCCGCCGAGAGACATTAGGGTTTCCAACCATGAAGATGACCTCTACCGAACCATAATTTCCGTTTAGGGGGTAGACACTCTGTTAGCAGAATCTTGTTAGGCGAAATACGCTGACAGGGGCGCGCCAGGTAGGAGTCTAGTGGTTGGCTCATCCAGCCATCTCTCCGGCGAGTTTCGGTTCTCCGTCCGAAGGGACTTCGCACCTGGTGATGGCGGGTTCTCACTCGCAGCAACAAGATGTGGCGGAGGCTAGTGGTTCCCACAATACGTCCCGGCGCTCTTGCCGGACAAGGGGCCGCCTCTCACCGCCACGAAAAGAAGACCGCACTGTGGCGTACATTCATGGTGGCTCATCCACCTATCCCTCCAACGCTTCCTACAAGCGGCTGAGGAGGGAGGTGTGCGCCACGGCGTCGGGCTCAGGGGCGTGTCAGATGCTGAAGTGGTCGGAGGAGCCGATCACCTTCAGTCGAGCTGACCACCCTGAAAGCACCGCCGGCGTAGGTCACCTTCCGATTGTGGCTTCCCCCATGGTCCGGAACATGAAGCTCGGCCGGGTGCTGATGGACGGAGGGAGTGCCATCAACCTCCTGTCCTTTGAAGCTTTCCGGGCGCTCCAGGTGCCAAACCAGGAGCTGTGCCCTGCTTTGCCTTTCTATGGCGTAGCTCCGGGGGCTAGCATGATCCCCCTGGGCCAGGTGCGCCTTCCCGTTACCTTTGGGGAGGAAAGCAACTTTCATACGGAGTTGGTCGACTTCGAGGTCGCTGATTTCAACCTCCCGTACATTGCCATACTTGGCCGACCAGCTTTGGCCAAGTTTATGGCGGCAACCCACTACGGCTACACGGTGGTGAAGATGCCAGGACCTAGGGGTCCCATAACCATCCGGGTGGACAGGTCAGAGGCTTTGCGTTGCCATAAGCACGCACTAGACCTGGCCGGAGCCACCTATGGGAAGCCGGCTGATGCCGCCTTCCCGGGAACCCCTCAGGCGCAGACCCGTGCCTCGCCTGGCTCGCCCAGTAAGGTAAAGGAGGTCTCCCTGAGTGCAGGTAGACCCGGGAAGTCTGTCTTCATCGGCGTTAGCCTCAGCGCCAAATAGGAAGACGCGCTCGTCCCCTTCCTCCAGTCTAATTCCGACGTGTTCGCCTGGCAACCGTCCGATATGACTGGGGTCCCTAGGGAGGTGATCGAGCACCAACTGGCTACGCTCCCGATGGTGCGCCCGGTTCGCCAAAAAATTCGACGCCAGGCACCAGAGCGTCAGAATGCCATTCGGAAGGAGGTAGAGAAGCTATTGCACGCAGGGATTATTCGGGAAGTCTCTCATCCTGAGTGGCTTGCTAACCCTGTGCTTGTCAAGAAGTCCAATGGGAAGTGGCGAATGTGCGTCGATTTTACCGACCTTAACAAAGCTTGCCCGAAGGACCCTTACCCCTTGCCGCGCATCGACCTTATCGTTGATTCTACGGCGGGATGCGAGCTGCTATGCTTTCTGGATACGTACTCTGGGTACCATCAGATTAGCATGGCGGCAGAAGATGAAGATAAAACTGCTTTTGTGACACCCATGGGTGTTTACTGTTATGTCAGAATAGCCTTTGGGTTGAAAAATACTGGTTCTACTTACCAGCGTGCTATGCATACTACTTTCCGTCCGCAAATAGGGCGCAACCTGGAAGTGTATGTTGACGACCTGGTCGTGAAGGTGAAGAAGAGCGAAGATCTGATTGAAAACCTGGAGGAAACTTTCGCTAACCTCCGGAAGAATTGTTTGAAGCTCAACCCTGAGAAGTGCGTCTTTGACGTACCCTCTGGAAAACT
This sequence comes from Guadua angustifolia, assembly GCA_036346375.1. NCBI lineage: Eukaryota > Viridiplantae > Streptophyta > Magnoliopsida > Poales > Poaceae > Guadua > Guadua angustifolia. The sequence goes on along the minus strand of CM070518.1, from coordinate 19,238,089 downwards.
GTTAGGGTTCCTTGTGTCCGGGCAGGGCATAGAGGTCAATCCTGACAAGATAGCGGCTATCGAGCATATGAAGCCGCCTGTTCGACTCAAACAGGTGCAATGCCTGGCCGGTCGCCTGACCTTCCTCGGGCGGTTTATCGCCCGATTGGAAGAGAGAAGCCTGCCCCTTTTCAAGCTGTTGAAAAAGATGAACCATTTTAAGTGGACTGAGGAGGCTCAACAAGCGTTTGAAGACTTAAAGCAATACCTCTCCTCTCCACCGGTGCTCGTCGCCCCTCAGCCTAGTGAGCCGTTGCTCTCAGACATTCTTTGCAACCCCGCAGTGGTGGCGCATCTTGGTGGCGAGAGAGAATGTATTCAGAAGCCAGTCTATTACATCAGCAAGGTGTTACATGAAGCGGAGACTAGATACCCGCAAGCACAGAAGATGTTGTATGCCATCTTGGTGGTGTCTAGGAAGCTGCGGCATTACTTTCAAGGACGAGAAATTACAGTGGTCACAGCCTACCCTCTACGAGAAATCCTTCACAACCGAGAAGTAGAAGGTCGAATCGCCAAGTGGTCGGTGGAGTTGGGAGAATTCTGTCTCAAATTTGTACCTGCACCGCCATCAAGAGTCGGTCAAGGAGTTCGTTCTTGAGTGGACTCGCCGCCTCTGAGCAGAGGTAGCACCCACGTCTTCCCCTTGGACCCTGTTCTTTGATGGTTCTTTCAGGCTAGAAGGCGCGGGGGCTAGAGTGGTTCTAGTCTCCCCAACTGGTGACATCCTCCAATATGTGGTCATCCTCGACTTTAAGGCCACCAACAATGTTGCCGAGTACGAAGGCTCACAAGCGGTCATGCGTTGCCTCAGCATTAGGCGTTTGACGCCTCCAGGTTAAAGGCGACTCCCTGCTAGTCATTAACCAAGCGCGGAAGGAATTCCAATGCTCTGATCCTACCATGGCCGCCTACCTGGCGGAGGTGAGGAAAATGGAGCGCCATTTCGAAGGATTGGGATATAATCATATTCCTCGACGCGATAACCATCTAGCAGACGAGCTTTCATAGCTCGTGTCTTCAAGAGCCTCTGCTCCGGTCGGGGTCTTCGAGGAAAGAATCTCTCGGCCGTCCGTCGTTACCCCCACTCCTTGTGGGGAGGACGGTTCTTCCGTCATTACCCCCGCTCCACGCGGGAAGGATGGCCCACCTGTTATTGCCCCCGCTTACGCGGAGAGCGCGGCCTTTGCCAATGCAAAGACCGGGAAAGGCTCGCCCAATCGAGACTGGCGATCACTGTGTGATCGCCACTCTTGGCCGGGAAGGCCAATGGATGAATCCCATCCTAACCTTCTTGCAAGACCGAGAGGTCCCCGACGATGACGCTTCTACTGAAAAGATGGCACGAAAGGCCAGGTGCTACACCCTGGTGGGTGGGGACCTATACCGCCAAAGCAGAAACGGAATCCTCCTGAAATGCGTCACTCGGGAAGAGGGGAGCGCCATGCTCTCTGATATTCATGGAGGCATGTGCGGGAGCCATATGTCCGATCGGACGCTTGTTAGCAAAGTATTCCGCTAAGGATTTTATTGACCTACTGCCCTCCAGGATGCTTGCGAGCTGGTAAAGAGGTGTGAAGCATGCCAATTCTTCGCCAGGCAAACTCACCGTCCAGCCCAAGCTCTGCAAACCATTCCGCTTTCTTGGTCGCGTCCGGGGCCGATATCCTCATCACAGGCCCGTTCATCAACCCACGGGCTTCACCCACTTATTCATCGCCATCGACAAATTCACTAAGTGGGTCGAAGCCGAAGCGGTCCATGCTATCACGACTTCTGCTGCCATTAAGTTCATCCACGGGATTTTCGTCCGCTTTGGAGTTGCTAATCGTATCATCACCGACAACGGCACTCAATTCACCAGCGCGGCTTTTATGGAATTCTGTGAAGAGATGGGCACCAAAGTGTGCTTCACTTCGGTGGCACATCCCAAAAGCAATGGCCAAGCTGAGCGTGCCAACGCGCTAGTGTTGAGAGGTTTAAAGACCAGAGCATTTGATCGACTCCACAAGCGGGGGGCGCGGTGGACGGAAGAGCTCCCGGTTGTGTTGTGGTCGCTTCGAACCACACCCAGCCGGGCGACAGGCGAGACGCCCTTCTTCTTGGTCTACTGGTGCGGCGTCCTTCCTTCCGAAGCTATCGCTTTGGCTCGCCACGTGTTTCGGCGTTCAGCGAGGAAGAACAGGAGGATCACCGCGTCGACGACATCAACCTTCTGGAGGAGGTGCGTGACCAGGTGGCCTTGCGCGCCGCCTGATACCAGCAAAGCCTCAGACGGTACCATGCCGCTCGGGTCTCCGAGAGAACACTGGTAATTGGCGACCTGGTTTTGCGTAGAATTCAGACGCATGCCGGGCTCCACAAACTGTCTTCCCGGTGGGAGGGCCCCATTAAGGTGGTCTCAGTGTCTTGGCCCGGGGCGGTCCGGTTGGCTACCGAGGATGGTCAAGAGCTGGCCAACTCCTTCAACGTGGAGTTGTTACGGAAGTTTTATCCCTGAAAGACCGTAAGTTCCCAGCGGTTCGCTTTGGCCGGTAGCATGGGTGAACTCCCCCCGGCTGGTCGGTGGCTGTTGGTTGTTGTAAAGTTGTTTACTTTAAGAACTTTCGCTCTACTTCTTTTATTTGCCCCCCCCCCGGCGGGAAAGCTTGCGAAAATGTCATGTGTCCTGATGGCTTGGCTGCCCTTGGTTGATCCATAGTGGTGCCCGGCCCTCGCGTCGAGCTCGGACGGGTGACCAGGAGTGCGAACCTGGCACGGTGGCTTGCATGCAGTCCGCACACCTCGGTTCAGCTCAACGGAGCACCGATGGCTGTCTCCGCGAGCACCATATAAGCCCAATATCCCTCCTGCGAACCTGCTCCTACATCACGCAGAGCCGGGGGCTAATTCCGAATCACAGGAGCCTAAGCTTCCGCGCAGGAAACCGTGACATGCTCGCATAGAGCCTTACGCCCCCTAATATGTTTTCTACATATTTTATGCAATACTTACTTGTGCTTTCAGTGACTGTGCGATCGCAGATGAAATGTTGAGTGCGCCTGTAGCTCAGGCCGTTGAACTGACCCCGTGGCGACTGGGTGAGTAGGCGGACGGCTGCGCCCTGCTCGCCAAAATGTTGGCCTTCGTGACCGATCAAGAAGTTGGTCGCCCGATGGTTCATGATTAGATAAGTTGTTTGCATCATTGACTCATTATTTTCTGCGTCCATGTTACATTGGGTTGAGTTGAGCGCGATTGTCGCTAACCTTGGGAACCTGACGGCTCCTTGTTGGTAAAAGGAGATGCCCAGCATTCACGCTATGCAAAGTCGGGTCATCAGGAGTGCGAACCAGGCACGGTGGCTCACCAGCGGCCCGCACACCTTGGTCTAGCTCAACGAAGCACCGATGGTCGCTCCATGAAAGCACCGCGTAAGCCTGTACTATCCACGAGGACTGTTACTCGCTTCATGAGGTGTGGTTAGGCTCCAAGAGATCGCAAGGATAAAAGCTCCGAAGGGGCAAGGGTTAACGACAATCGTGTGAATAGACCTAGGAGTCTATCTGTTGTTACCGCGTACAACATGTGTATACATATAATTATTGTCTGCATCCTGACACCTAAGGAATGCCGAAGCATAAACCTAACCCGAAGGAATCAAGACGGCGCAACGCGGTCAAGCATGCAAGCTCACGGAAGAGGCTCGGGATGACATTCAAATTTAAGCGCCGCGTGCGCGCCGAACTGCCTCAATAAGAGCATCCCTCGCCTCGGTGAGCTTTGGAATAGAGTTAATTAGCACGTCGACAGCAGCGACATCGCGGGCAACGGCGTCTTGCTCGGCCCATTCGGCCATGGCGAGCTCAAATTCGGCCCAGGGCTCCGGGAGGAGGACCTCCGCGTCCGTAGGCGCCGGTGGTTCACCTCCCCCCGGGGCCGAATGCCAGCTCTTCCACGGGGAAGAGCAGCGACGAAGCTTCGTCGTCGGAGGAAGAGGAGCGGGAGGAAGCCATTAAAGATTTGAGAGAAAAGAAGACTAAATATTGCGGGGCAATTGAAAGTTTGCGAAGCAAGCGGTCCTTCCGCCCCCGGCGTCCGTACCATTCTTATATGTTTAGGGTGCGGAAGCTGAGCAGTCCCCAAATAAATATGGGCGTGGAAAGCCAAGGCGCCCCCGCGTGTCCTGGGAGATTGCGCCATCGTAGTGGAAGTGCAGTCTCTCAAGCAAAGAAGGCGAAAGGGCAAAGAGTAAAATCTGAAGGAAGCAGAAGGCGTGAACTGTTGCGTGGGGGCGTATGCATATATAGGCCCCCCGCAAGGACGGTTCGTGTCCAAATGAACGGCACGGCGTTTCAGGTCCCGAGAAAAATCAACGGTCGTGGGGAGGACCGAAGCGGTTGCATGCGCAGAAGTGGTGGGCCCATCCAGGAGCACACTGGCATTAATTAAGGTCTGAAAAGCAGCTGGCGCACGCTCCAGGATGGCCCCGGGGGCTACTGTCGGTGTACTTTGCACCAGGGTACCCTCTCCGCCGTAAAAGCAGTAGGCCCAAGAAGTGGCCTGGCCCAGTTTGAAGCCCACGCGCTCGGCGAGCGACTGGCGATTATGCCACCGCCACGGGCGATGGCTCGCGTGGCACCTCAATGGCAACTGGCGAAACACGCCGCTCACGGGCGAGAAGCCCACGGCCTCGGGCGGCAACTGGCGATACCTCTCGCTTTCGTCGGGCGAAGCGGCGCGTGGCGGCGGCGGCAACTTTGGCGAAGCACGCCGCCTTGCCGGCGAGAAGCCCATGCGGCCCCTAGCGAAAGCAACTGGCGATTCACGCCTTTTCGGGCGAGTGGCTCGCGTGGCGGCTCGACGAAGCGGCGGGTGTTTGGATCCTTCTTGTCAGGCCACGAAGGCAACCAAAGGAATGAGGGGATGGCTTCGCCTGGAAGTCTCCCTCCCCTGGCACCTTGTGTCAGGGCCATTAATTGTGAAGGATTCAGCTTTCGACATGACGATAGCTTATCCCTCTGACATCTCTCACCAACCCGTCGTAGAAGCGTCCTGTCCCGGGTGGACCGGGCGAGGCCTCTCACTGACATTGAATAGGGTTCGAAGGATAAGGCCACGGAGACGTGCTTAATAAATGAGTCGTGGGTCGACGTGGAAATTGGAATGATGGGTGTAATTAATGTGTTGTAGATAAGTATGGCGTCACCTTCTCTCCTGCCCAAGGTGGCCCGTCTATATAAGGGCATCCTGGTGCATGGAGAAGGGGGTCAGTCTAGTGGTTGGCTAGAGCAAAAACAGCATAGAGAAGCAAACACCGAAGAACACCGTTGTAAACGTTTCCCCGTTTTCCTCAACAAAGAATTAGCAGGACGTAAGACTGTTACCCACACCGGGGGCCTGAACCTGGGTAAATCATTGTGTCCACCAGTCCATTGGCGCTCGGAGTACCCCGCCGAGAGACATTAGGGTTTTCAACCATGAAGATGACCTCTACCGAACCATAATTTCCATTTAGGGGGGTAGACACTCTGTTAGCGGAATCTTGTCAGGCGAAATACGCCGACAGTAGTACTCTCTTATTCAAATGGGAAGATCTAGGCTGAGGGATCGAGGTCTTGGGGACCATAGATTTGGTTTGCCTCGAGTGAAAGATCACAGCCTTGAAACCATGTTTGACCCCGGCTTGAGGTGCCTCCCCTATCTATCATTACAATGGCGTGGAGTAATTTCGTCATGGCGCATTGACTATTTATATGCCATGTTTGATGTGAGTAGAGTGGAGTAATTTTTGTCAATTCAAATTGACAAAGTTTCTGATTGTGTTTTATCAAATCATACTGACAAAGAGGGTGCATGCTATGACATCGCTCTGACAAAGGTGGTTCCTATGTGTTGTCAAATCAGACTAACAAAGGGAGGTTGCGTACTGTGCATCGCTTGACAAAGGTGGTTCGTGCATGCTATCAAATCGCACAAAGAAAGGTGGTGGGTGAGTGTTGTCAATGCGCACTAAAAAATGTGGTGGATATGTTTTGTGAAATCTGAGTGCGAAAGGTGACGGATGTGTTTGATCCAATTGGCCTTACATAGGTTGTGTATGTGTGTTTCTAAATCGATCTGACAAAGCTGTTGGCTACGTGTTGTGAAATCAGAAGTTGTTCTTTACTCGTGCATGCATACATAATTTGGTAATACGACCTAACAAATTGTTAAGTGAGGAACAATTCGACATGAAAAGACCGTGCGCAAAGAGTAACTTATATAAGAGTACATAAGTTAACAAAGTAAAAGACCATGTCTGAATAGCACATAAGTTATAAAAGCAAAAAAAAAACTAGCTACGGCTCTTGCGCAGTGCGACCCCTTGTACGGTCCTAGGCCTCCCACGACATTGAACAAGTCTGAACGAATACATCAGCTAGTCTTGAGGAAGTCCTCGAATGCTCCTGATAGAACGTATCGGTGCAGGCGGAGTAGCATATGCTACCTAGGCTGACTAGCTAGGCTGGCCGGGTTCAGGTGCACCAAACAACTGTGAAGAACCGAGAACAACTCCTGCTAACTCATCGGGGGGGGGGGGGAGGCAACGACCCAGTCGCGGAGGATGTCCTCATCATCGGCATCGGTGGCAGCATGACCTAGTCGATGATATCATTGTCATGTTCTGGACGTTCACTGCATACGAATAACTCGACGGCATTAAGAACAAGCATCAGAAGGTTTACCTCGGAACATACATGTGTACGACAAGGGCCATGTGGCAATCTGCATAATTAACCTAGGGTAATGACAGTAACCCTGTAATTAAATTCGAGGTAATTACACTGATATGGATATATTACCTAATAAAATATTGAGTGGGCCCAACACTTTAGTTAATATACTGTATTCAGAGTGTTGCAATAGAAATAATAATTAAGGACTGAAATAGAAATTTTATTACATTCCATTACTACGCGTGCTAAATGTTCAGTACATAATTAAACATAGGATCCAAGTATTACATAGATGTAATATCAAAAGTACTAATTACTCCCCAGACTGACGAAGGTGAAGCACTATCTATCCAACATCATAACCCTCCTAGTAGTCCTCATCAAAGTAACATTGATCTTATGGTTGTTCCTCATCCCATATCTCGTAGACAAGTCCATTGGGATACATGTCCCAACTGGAAGATTGATCTTCGAAACCTTTCTATAAGCAAAGGAGAATTTAGAAAGAGTGAGTACAAATGTACTCAGTGAGCATTATTAGCGAAATACATTATAAGAAGTTTTTCTCCACATCCATCTCGAATATTGTCCATAGCCATCTTGTGTAACCCTTCCTCAAAACTATTTTCAGAAGATAGAGTTTTAATTAGGAAAGTAGCTTTGTGAATTTTAATTATCCAAAAATGCTTCTAGCACTTGTATATGAGGCAGACTTAGATTCCGTAGCCTCCAATCTAGTAGACAGACATGAATTCATGATTTGACTCTGTGCAGGTTTGTACCACTTTGCCCATAACAAACTCAACTGTAGTTGAGAACCCATAACGTTTTTTGCTAATTAGGTATTAGATCTCCAACCCTGATAGCCAACAAGTAGTGGTGTCCTTGATTGTTTCCACCTACTCTCGATGTACCAGTTGTACTCCCGACTAATTACGCAATACAATACTCCAACTAACAACGTAATATCGTACACAGTACCATACTCCGACTAACAACGCAATACTATATTTCGACTAATTACGTAATACAATACTCTGACTAACAACACAATACTATACTCCAACTAACCATGGTAGTACCCATCTCATGGCATTTAATGTAGTGCCAGTTCAATTACAGCTAATTTTGTGTCCCTCATGGGCCTCTCGCGTATCTCAGTTTCACACATCTCTTAGTTATCTACTCTTACCCAATGTGGAGATTATAATACCATTATAGGACAACCTTTTCTAGTCGTTTTCACGCACTATGGTTGATACCAAAAATTATGGCTCATTGTCCTAATATAGTGGTTTATCCTTTTATCATAACATATGTAGAGGCCCCTTTGGCAATTCTCAAACATGGCACAATCCACTATCCTCATATATACGTACCAGATTGCCTCCGTTTGTTGGATGAGCTATTTCATGTATTCACAATTCAAGGATTGCACCAGCATTCTATCAACACTTCCAGTTATCAACAACCAACCACTGCCACAGCAGCTCACAAATATCCATATTTCCAACAATGTATGATTTGAGGTTTTATTTTAAAAGATACCTTTTCATGCATTGATGATATTTGAAAACATTCAAAATACGATTTCACAAATATGATCAAAGGAAGCTTGCCTGGATTTTGACAAAGGTATTCGTCCTTACACGGTTGGTACTGAGTGTCGATGGTTGTGATCGGCATTGAAGAAAAGAGAATGGGGCAAGGCGGAAGATCTGAGTCTGATGGTAATGCAAGACGCGAGGCAATTTTTACCCAGGTTCGGGCTCTCCGATGGAGATAACACCCTAGTCCTACATTCGTTGTTTCTGGTGTAAGTATCGATGTTCTTGTTTACAAGCTCTCACTCTTACAGATTTCTTCCTCTCCTTTTTCTCTCAGGGTTTCTTCTCTCTTTATATACCAGAGGAAAGGTCGTCTGGGCACAGCCGTAGGAGTTGTTGGGGCACAGCAGGAGCAGCAGGGAAGACCGTCCTGTGGCCGCTCGACCGGGCACAGTGGCATGCAGGAGCAGAGCCGCCCGTTGTAGGGGTACAGGTGCTGTCTACCCATTCTTGTCGCTTTCGTCTCCCAATCTTCTTTTTGTCTGGCACGGCTAAGACCTTCCAGGAGCTCTCCCTTTTTGCATGGTGGGCTCGGCTCACCCCCTTGGGCTGATCCAGTCGGCCCATTAGCCAGATACCTGGACCCATATGTTCCACACTGAGGATCAACGAACTGATTGAAATTAATTCCTAAAATTACAAAAATACCACTTTTTAGCGGCTAATAAGTTTTTACATATTTTATAGTGTCCAACCTCTATTTCTTAATATTTTAGGACGTATAAAATTGACATTGCACTTTTTAAGGCTTTATATAATTTGTTTTACATCACACTTAAATTAACTATTTGACTGACTGAAATTATTGATTTAACATATTTTTAATTTGATTCAACTTATTTTGGATTGAGCACATATGCAAATTATTTATTATTTTAGGTGATTTACTAAAAATACCTATTTCTTATTTTTCTCTTTTATTTTCTCTTATATCATGTTTTTCCTGATAATACATTAATTTCAGCTATTCTACGCGATTACTAGTGTAAATATTATGTTTATTATTATTTTCTTTGATTAATTATCTATTTTTATATGATTTAGATATTTACCCCTTTTTCATATTTTTCTCTTTCTTTCTCTTTTTCCTTTTCTTTTCCTTTTTCTTTTCCTTTTTCTTTTCTCCTCTCCTTGCTGCCTTATCCTCTTCTTCCTTTCTCCACTTCCACAAACTCTCTCTCTCTCTCTCTCTCCGGTCTCTCGATCCAACCGCCTGTGCCATCGGTGGCCCTGTTCTAGCCACCGCTGACTGACCGGCTCTAGCCGCCACTGGTTCCCCCCTCTTGTAACCTCCCTCGCGCCCCAGCCTGCATGGCCCTTCATTAGGGCCTATGTAGTAATCCAGCCTACTGGTAGAAGGCCGCCATCATAACTACCATGCAAATAAAAAATAGTTAGCAAACGATATAGAAATATGAACATATAAACATGATGTAAACATAACATTTTGAAATTACAGACATAATTATTATTGTCTAACCAACCGACCAAATGTATTTGGATAGACATTTTGGATAATTGCCAGATTTGGATTTGGTTTCAGATATTATTTTTTATTTTAGTTTTGGATTTGGGAGATTACTCTCTGTCTGATTGGAATATTCCAAAATAGTTTTTGAATATATCCGAAAAATACTCGGATATCTGAATCATCAGCTTCAGATCCTCCACCTCCCAGTAGGCTATCGCGACGCCCGCTCACGATTCACCACAATTGATGTCTCCATGTCAGCCTCCGTCGTGCTCGCCTCCTCTCGGGTCTGTGGGCCACCAACCGCTAGCCAGACGCCATCTCCACTGGTTGCCACCTACTTCCGGTGGCCGCACGCCTCCGAGGTTCCACCTTCGGCCAGCCTTGCTTCAGCCAGCCCCGCCTTGGCTACCCGCGCCGCCATAGCCGTGATCTTGTTTGATCCAGCTTGGAGGAGCTTTTCGTCTTGGCATCTTGGGTAAAGTGTTGTGGAGTTTCTTCTTGTTTCCTGTTTGGATGGTGACCGGTGAGAACAAAGAGATAAGGCTGAGCAAGTGCTCCTGAGTAGAAGAGACAAGGCTTGGTTTTGGCTTCCGAGGAAATAAGGTGACACACTTAAAAGTGAAAAGTAGCCCCTGATTTGTGCTGCTATTATGTAGTAACAAGTGTTTGCTTCTAAAAAAAATAACCAGAGTGATTCAGATCGGGTAAATAGTTTAGATGGGATCTTATGGGTATTGGACAAATTGCTCACAAATACGACTAGGAGATTATCCCTCGAATGGGATCTTATGTGTGCCGGCACATTGGTAGTATAAAATTTTAGTGCTTTGTGTGCGCCTATGCTTTAACTTTGTTGCGATATCCGATAAAAAAATATCTAGCACCGTATTGATTATGCTCTATATTCGCTTCAAATTCGTGACTGATATTATCCGCGTCATATTTGTATCTGGTACTATCCGTATCCAACTCTGAATCTGACAAAAAAAATGATTCAGGATATGAAAAGAATGATATCCGACTGAATCTGAGCCGATTGCACCCCAATTTATATGTTCTCCTTCGTCTATAATGCCCATAGGTTCTTACATCGTTGGTAAGAGAACATCACCTTCTTCATCTTTCACTGTCCCATCCCCTCACCCACGTCTTGGCTCAATAAGAATCTATGCCTGTGACTGGACTCCCCAACTTCTTCTATAGCAGCATCGACGGCCTCCCCTATCATCGCATAGTCCAAAGCAACTATCTGAAATGCTTGTGCCAACACACTAGAGGTCATCCTCTCTCCTTAGCCACTCTTACACAAGAGCTCTACAACTTCGGCCCCTTCAGTTCCACTAACTCCCAATATATGCACTCCCGTGAACGACATCCGACACCGTGCAACTTCAAATCACTTAAATCAAGGTCCAATGAGAACATATCGTACAACCATCTTCTAATAGTACCCTAAGGACGCTCCCCTACGCATGACAAACAACCTATCACACTTGAAAAATGTTCTAGTTCCACCCCTTAAGCCCCTATGTGTGAAGCTCCTTCTCTATAGTATATTTGGAAATGTACTTGGTCATTCATGCCTGTGGACCATTTGGTACACAATTGTTATTGCGCACATGACATATCGACATTATATCATCCAATACGTAATGCATTGAAAGAACTACAAACCTAGTTGGAAAAATATGCCTACGAATGATGTGGACCTGCTCTACACTTCAATACAAAATCACTTTAAATGTCCACAAATTTTACTTCACAACTTCATACATCCGATATATCCAATCAATCCTAAATCACGATTACAGCACTACAAATACAAAAATACCAATGTGTCTACATTAATATTACTAACCTACATCTACCTATACAAATATTACTATTCTAAACATAGCTCTAGCAATAATACCAATCTAGAAATATTTACCAAAAATCTAAGCAATCTAAATATACCTACATAAATATTTTTAATCTACCCATATCTACAAAAATATTATTAGTCTACAAATATCTACACAATTATTACTAGTCTACAGAACTAAATTTGTACACATCAAATTACTTTGGTTTTCTAACCTAAGTTTCCAAAATATAAAGCACGAGATTAAAATTCAAACCTCCAAATCTCAAGAAGACTACCTCTTCCTCCTCCCTCTTCTTCCTCTCCTTCTCTTCTCCTTTCTTCTCTTTTTCTCTTCTCTCTTTTCTTTTTATTCACTCTGTCCTCACTCGTTCTAGCCTCGGTCAGCTGCATAAGCTCTTATGCTAGTTTCTATCACCAATTTGAATGGCGACTGAGAAACTAAAACGCCAGTCACCATTCAAAATGGCAACATAAAATAAAATCACCATTTCTAACGGTGCCTACTGATGTGGCTCGTACGTGGGGCATTTATGACTATTTTAATTGGCGACCAACTTCCTATCGCCAATCAGAATAGCGACAGACTTACAATCGCCGTTTGTACTAGCGACATAACTATGTCACAGTTTGGAATAGAGGTATACTTCCATATTTTTTTGATATATTATTTTTGTAATTTTTGATTTTTCGTGTATTATTTTAAAAAATCCGATTTCAGCTCAAGGTGAATATTGTTAAAGTATGATTCGAATTCGTCATCGTATCCGTGTCAAACACTAAACGAGATGTGGCGTCGAGCGGTGCATACGCCGAGTCATGTCAAACTTGGCAATAGTTAGCGTATCCGACTTTGATTCAGTTTCTTTCATCGTTCAGGACTTTGATCCCTAACCTATATATGCCCTTATAGTCGCACGGTTTACATGCGCTATCCTGTAGTTGTACAGTTTGCATGGGCCAAAGTTCCCATGCTTCTAATCACTCATCATATAGTGCATGAGTTTTTTACCATTCTCGAGAGGTATCACCTCCTCCATCAAATTACTCTTAAACTCTTGGTATGTCCATCATTTAAGTACCTCCCAGTGCAAGCTTAATGGATAGCTTGGTACCTCATAAAGATAGTAAAAAATTTTATAGTGAATTCCTTCTTTGTGCATCTGTTATTTATCTCGTAAGAACTTTTCACGTTAAATATTAATCTCCTGTCCTTTTTAGCCTCTACTTTTGACGTGCGTTTTATAACACCTTCCACCTAGCGTGCGTGGTTTTAGCAAATTAGTGTAGCTGGTACATGGCGTCATTGCAATGCTGTCATGCATGCAACATGACGTGCTGCAACGGTGGCCGGTAGATCGGACGATACTCGTGGTTGAACTGAAGCAAGAGCTAAGAGGATTTCTGATCAGAACCTGGCATTTTCTGGTGGTGGTTGAAGGCAGGTGAGGAACAGAGTAGCTAGCAAGAACCAAAGTTTGTTGGCCGCACTGCACATGAAACACGCGAAACGACAGACTAATATCGTGTCATATCGTCCTCCGTTTGTTTTTGTGGCAAAAGGCAACGCGAAACTTGGCGTTCCTAGACTCGATGGCCGTCTTGGTCAGTACTTCCCCGAAGACTGAAACGCGTCCATCTGTTGCCATTCAAAGACCAGTGCTTTGTCAGAGAAACAGACGTAATTAAGAAAGGCTATCTTGGTCCAAAATCTGTCCATTTCGTTAGTGAAACTTCAAGCGCAGGAACGGGTCAATAACACAACATTTATACAAGCTGTCTTGTTCGAACGATCGTGAACAGCTTCTGCGTTTACTCGCTCCATGCTCTGCTTGGCGACTTGGAATCGTTGGCGGCTGAAACGTAGTCGGATGATAGCTGCGGCTCGATCGATCACACTTACAGTCGGAATTTTTTTAAAAATAATATATATTTTTTAAATAATTACGACATTAATACGTGAATTTAAAAAATTGCAAAAATAACACACCGTAGCCAAATGGTTTGACGAAATAGCATTTTTCGCCATTCGGTTCGGCGAAGATACTATTTTCGCCAATTCATTAAGCGATTATACGTTAATCCGTAATTACAACGCGATTTGAACCGACTTGACAGCGAGTAGCGTATTTTTGCCAAATGGTGTGGCGAAAATAGGCACCATTTGGCGAAAACCTATTGTAGCCAAATGGTGTAGCGAAAATATTTATTTTCGCCACACCATTTGGCTAAAATAGCCGGCTACTAAAACGCTCGTAACTTTTTATTTCGAACTCCGATTTAGATGATCTTAGACTCTATGTGAAGCTTATCAAGATGGCTACAATCTTCACCTATTTTCAAGATTTAATTAACCATAGATATTTTTAAATATCAGAAAAACAAAGACTCTAATATGAGAATCTCACATTAAAAATATCTATGTCAAGTGGCTGCTGATCGCTGCCAAGTCGGTTTAAATCGCGTTCTAATCACGGATTAACGTATAATCGCCCAATGAATTGGCGAAAATAGTATCTTCGCCGAACCGAATGGCGAAAAATGCTGTTTCGCCAAACCGTTTGGCTACAGTGTATTATTCTTGCAATTTTTTAAATTCACGTATTAATGTCGTAATTATTTAAAATATATATATTATTTTTAAAAAATCCTTACAGTCGCGCCGAATATGCTTGCAAGTCAATAACTTGAACGCGTCAAGAAATTGGCAGCGCACGCGTTGATCGACGTCGGCGACCGGCACCGTCGCTGTTGATCTCTGTAAACGGACGAAACAAGTCGGTCGCTTGCGTCGAACGACCGGAGGTACGTACGTAGCTTTCAGAAGCATGCATCTCATTGTCTGTCACTTTCTCCTTTCCCTTCCACTGTCAGATAATTGTCTGTGTTCAGCATTTCGCAGTTTTTTTTCCCCTCCATCCTCTCAAGAAGAATGGCAGTTAGCTAGGTCAATTATCTAGTCAAGTGTAGTGCCTTGTGTCTACATGCCTACAGTGACAGAGGGGGTTGATTTCTACTTCCTTGGCCCTTGTCTAGAAGATCTATTTCCGGTTAAGATTTAGGTGGATAGATTGTGAATTTAAAATAAAATCCCGATCCATCCACGTGGATAGATGGGAAACGGTCTAAATTTGGATGGGTCTCACTGCGTGGTAATGACTAATGACTATGAGCTAGCTGATGCTGGGAATTCAACATTTCGTCATGGTAAAAAATTTACGGCGGAAATCTCGCCGGTTGACTTGCAAATTAAGCGCATCGTCGGGTCGTTGCCGGCCGGTAGGGGTGAAAACGGGTCGGGTAATTCCCGAGCCGTATCCGTATCCGAAAGAAAACTATCCGAAACATATGGGTAGTACCCGCACCGAAAATAAATGGGTAGTATCCGTACCCGTACCCGATCAGATGCATGCGGGTACGGGTAGGATACGGGATGAGCAGTATCCGGTACTACCCGAGATAAAACGGGTCGGGTATGGGTACCCGATCTTTTTTGCATTTTCGGGTACCCGATTACCCAGAACAGAAAGTCAAAGAAGAGGCCCGGCCCAATAGGCGATAACCCTAACTCCCTTCTCCAGTCCCTACTCCCTAACGCGGCGCCTGGTCCTGGACTCTCCTGGAAACCCTTGCCCCAGTCCCCATTCCCCAACGCCTGGAAAGACAGAGTGAAACCCGTGTCCCCACTAAGATGAGTGGAGGATATGATGATCTTGAAGCCTTCCTCGTATATCAAACAGGACTAGCTCTGCATATTTGCATGAGTCATGATATTTTAAGTTGTAGCATTGGGGGACATTGGGAGAATGTTGTATCTGGTAGTTCTGAAGCCCAGTAAATTTCTTATTCTACCTATTTCGCGTACTATCCGACAAAATATCCGATACTCATTTTTTACCCACTCGTTAATACCCGGTACCCGTTGTTTACCCGTTCCGTAAATATCCGTATCCATACCCGTATCCGTCCTGTATTTTCATTACCCGTACCCGTCCCGTATCCGAGAAAAAAATATTAGGGTAGGATATGGGATAACCTACTACCCGCCTGTATCCGACCCGTTTTCACCCCTACCGGCCGGTGCCAAACACCGTGCCCGCATGGATAACTCTTGCCAACTTTTGACTGCCATTGGCAGATAATTACACTAGGCCTTGTGTATAATTTGGAATTTTAGATAACAAACGCAAGTGTTTGTTTAAGACTATATATATGTTTTACGATCACAGGTAAAATTAGAACACAACGTCAGATCAAGCTTTGGCTCATGCTGTACAACACTACAACCTATACATACAAGCAACTTTTAATAAGAGAAGACGACACAATGTCAGATCAAGCTTTGGCTCATGCTGTACAACACTACAACCTATACATACAAGCAACTTTTAATAAGAGAAGATAGGAGCACCTCTCATTTATTAATCAACGCATGGGCAGCATGCACTAGTCGCCTAATTCGAATGCTACATATACAACTTGACACCGAGATCTCAATGATTGCTGCCCTAAATAAATGTCCATCTTGTTGTTTAGTGCATGTCGATGCTCGAGCTTCTAGGATCCGTATCTCTTCTTTATACACATATATACACAGGACTCGGAGACTAGCAAGTCAATCAAATATATCTACTGCATATTAAAAAATCGTAACATCTCTTTTAGAGCCACTGAGAAAAAAGAATAGACTAGAAATTCTCATTAAAAAAACAAAGCATCTGATCTTAATGCCATCCATCTAGTGGAGACGAGTTATAACTGCTTAGATTAAAAGAAAGAGCACGTGTCAAGTACAGTAAAAAATAACAGAAATTCAGAATAAAAAAATAAAATAATATTATCTATTTAATTTTCATATGAACTCAAAATTAAGATCCGTGCATAGCTAAAATTTGAGGGAGGGGGAATACATGAAAATTAGGGGTTGGATTTGTGTATGAATTATAACCTAAAACTAAGGTTTAAAATTAAATAAAAATAAACAATCACTGAAATTCGGAATAAAAAAATATCAATGTTATTTTTGTTCAAACTCATGATTAAAATCCGTACATATCTGAAATTCAGACTAAAAATTGTGCACGCTCTATCCTATTCCTACATTTTTTTCTGTAGAATTCTGTGAATCAAAGAGTCTTAGACTGGTTAAGTCGAGGCCCAAGAGAAGTCATATCTGGGCCACGTTTAATTAACAGGCCTAGGCCGGCCCGTACGGGATCGACTGCAGACCGGGCAAGGTGGCTAAAGGTGCACAGCTTCGGTAGCAGCCATGCTTTCACCGACCACAACGAAGCGTAGGCAGGACTTATCCCGACGACTCGACGTGGCACTCTGACATGCTGACACCGTCGCGAGAACTAGACGTTTATACGATTGGTGAAAGGAGATGGTAAAGCCATCTAATGATCTCGTTTTCCCTTTCTTCTCCTCCATTTCATTCGTCTCGTTTGCCTTCAACTCAATCCAAAGTTCCTCACGATGTACATACATACATATAAACAAACAGTGCTTATATGTGCGGCTGCCACGTGGAGTTTATGGGGTAATAGAAATAATATGATTTTCCGATTTCAGTGTTGGAGAAATGTAAAGATCATATGGAGAAGAATGCTAATATATTTGAGGGACTAGAAGCCGCTCTACAGGGAGAACATGCTGGTCAAGGTAGATCAGTTTTGCAGGTTTCTGGAGAAAAAAATTCAAGCGCCACTCCTGCTGGGCTTCGTGATTTCATAGAGCAGGGCGATCAGATGAAGCTGGGAGTCCTGGAGCCAAGTAACGTTCTGGAGATGAAAGTTCGTGCAGACTATATCAGCAAGCTGTTGAAGGGCAAGAATGATATATGATGCTGCCTGTATGCCTGTGCTGTTAAGTTGGTTTAATCCTTTTGTCTCCAAAATGCCGATTTCTGGAGAGTAGTGTCCTGGCAATTATGTGTTCTGGTGCTCATGTATTGCGCTGTTTTGAGGTGGTGAATGTTGTTTTGCTGTTCCAGCTAGAGGTGTGCTCAGGAGGTTATATACTGCTTGCTTTAGGTGTTGTCAGGTTGAGGTTGGCTGCTTTTCCTGTGTTTGTCTGAGTTTATGTCTGTGGTCAGTTTGTGGTTGCTGTTGGCAAAAATGTATGAACTTTAACTGAATACTACTCAGTTTCAGTAATGGAGCTGGGACATCTCTGCTTGATGTCCTTTTGATCTAAAAAAAAAACAAACAGTGCTTCAATATTTTTCCTCTCAATATAAGTTACACAAATTTTAAAGGAAACAAAGGAGTAAGTAATCACTGTATATCCTTCTTTCATACTTTAATACTTGTGCAACTATAAAAAAGAAAAGCATAAAAACACCTCTCTATATGTAACACACACCCCTCAGCAAATCGCAGCATCTATGCGCACAGCCAGACGGAGGAACAGTACATTGGGTCTTTTCACTTAGGCCATGTTTATGTATATTTCGATTTTTTTTACTTTTAGCTTAAACCTAGTCTTTTATTTTAAGCAATTTAAAATAATTCAGTTTTATACGTGGTAAAAATAGGTAATTTTTTTTAAACTTCAATGGTATGGATTTAAAACTAACTATCAATAAGCTAAAAAAAAGACCTCTCCTGGTGACTTTTAGTTTTTAGTTATGTAAAAACTTATAGCTTTTAAAAAATATAATTGAAAACCACTATTTATTTAGACTTTAACTTTTTTATTTAAATCTGACAAAAAAGAAGAAAAAACAAACAGGAGATCTAGGAAAGGATTACAGGTTTGCTGTCGCGGTTGTTCCCATTGTTTAATTCTTTGCAAGACATTACAGACACGTAGACACAACTCATATCAAAACACTGACTGTCTGGGCCCTACACGCATGCAGAGAGCTTATTATGAGCTGAACACGCAGGTTTGGCGTTGCTGCTGTGGTTTAACCTGACTCCCGGATGGAGGTGCGCTCTCTGCCGGGCAATCCTAAGTAGAGCTCCGTCTCCACGTCCATGTCGTTGCGGCTCGGCTCCGACATGTCACGCGGCGGCGCCATGCGGTGCTGAAGGGCGGGAACCACCAGCGGCGCCTGAAGACTGCGATGCTGCAGCCGCAAGAACAACAGTGACTGATTAGTTACAACTTACACGTGATATGTTTGATTGTCCAATGTCCGTCCATACATGATGGCTGTGAGATTGCCTACGCAATTGCGCATGAGATATCACGTACTTCGCAGTTTTACTTGGGAAAAAAAAAGAGAGAACTTGATGTTTGCAATGTTAATTTTTATAGGAAGTGGTTCATTGTCTTTACCTTTTCGCGTAAATCTTCATTATCTTTGAGTAATGTCCTCTCCTGATCACAGAGATGCAAGAAAGAACATGCACAATTAGAATTTAGAAAGCGATAACCACAGGTTACTTTGGGGTTATGCGTCAGTTGGGGTGTACCTTCACTTTCAGATTAGTTATCTGCTGCTCCAATAACTGGGTCTGGTGGCATTGAAAAGAACGCATAGAAGAATGCGTGTCAGTTTGTGTTAAAAGAGGCTTCATTGTTTTGTGGTAGCAATCAAGGAGTTTTTAAATAGCCAACCTTCTTTCCTCTGATGTTGTGGAGGCTCTTCTCAAGTTTGACTTCCAGACTATGCAGTTCTTCAGCCGAGCATCCTTCCAAATTCTCGCCCAGGATCTTTCTGCATCTCATGTAACTCAGCATCAACTACTGACTTTTGGCTATCCGAGTATGGTTTATGGTCTTTAGAAAGTGGCACGATTCCTTACCGTTTGGAATCTTGAAGAGCTTCGAGTTTCTTTGCCAAGCTTACGGCATCAGCTTTGACTTGCTGCGCTTTAGATGATTCGGCATTAGAATGCGTGCCATCACTGCACATGCTATACTATATTGCCCAGAACAAGTCCCCAAATATTTGGGTCCTTTCTATATTGAAAAGTAGCGGGCAATCTCTCTGTATTTTTGTTCCACACGTGTCTAGCTAGGTGATATTGCAATTGAGATTTGGCGTAAGTTTTTGACAAAATATTGATAGCCCTTTATCATGGATGAAGGGTGGATGA
The DNA here is from genome assembly GCA_036346375.1 of Guadua angustifolia. Lineage (NCBI taxonomy): Eukaryota > Viridiplantae > Streptophyta > Magnoliopsida > Poales > Poaceae > Guadua > Guadua angustifolia. Next base: position 19,218,356 of record CM070518.1, on the reverse strand, counting down.
TGATTACTTATCTATTCGTTTGCTTTAAGATTCATGCAAATTGTATTGGGATGATCGTGCATAGAAGCACTACTCTTAAATTATCATATTACAGTCCTATCCAGGGTTTAGGTATATTCATATATAAGCTTCATGTAGAGATTAATTTGAGCTTGGCGGTACCAATTGAAGATGCAGAAATGTAGGATATGTCTAGTAGACACATCAATTAATACCCTCAACAAGTGAGCATATTATGCTATTGCTACATTCCAGTATATGTATAAGGCTCATGCTGATGTTAATTTTAGGTTAGCTGTACCAACTAAAGATGCAGTAGTGTAGTATGTGTGTAGTTGACACGTCAGTCATATACAAATTAATATACTCTCAACAATAGAAAATGACGTCAGTGCAACATTATTGTAGTTTGTTCTGAATAACAAAGTCTTAATATAAAATGAAGAAAAAAAGTTACCATCTACAACTTGATATCAGAGAACAGACATACACATAAAGAACATGCACAATGCAAGTCTTCATCAGGCAGGAAGTTAATATTGAGGATGTTCACCTGATTATCTTGTTGTACTGTCTTGTTATTGACATTATCCTTTGTGTATGCATTATAGCGGTCAATCGTTTTTTGCAGGCTGAATTGCAGATACAAGAAGTAAACTAAATGTTAGAAAATAATAATCGTTTTTGGGACAAAAGGAAGTCGAGATATTAGGCATTTTTTTTTACCAGAAAGATTACAAGAGAAACCCCTGCCAGGATTTTATTAACGAAAGCAGAAAGAACAAAACAAAAGAGAGTTTAAGCAGGCCGGTGAGACGCCAGCCAAGGAAAACAAAAAGCTAAACTAACCGGTTACCCTAGGCTTTCAAACCAGAACTACGGGAAGAAATAAATCTAAAAGATTGTAAGTGGGTTTCGTCAAGAAACCACTCTTTCCAAACACGAAAACTAGCCGGCTTGGACCTGAAGATGAAGTCATTTCAAATATTAGGCATTTTTATTGAGAGCCAACACTGCATTGCCTTGTCAGTTTCAGGACACGCACATCAAGAAATACAGAGCTTGGAAATGGTACCAATCGTTGTCACCAATAAATATTTTTTCTAGGACAGAAGAAGTCAATAACAAGATAATAAAGAATATAACATCTGGTTTGAACTATGCATCGTCTGATGTGCTTTAAGTAGCTAGAAGCCTGGAACTAGCCAAGTGAAGCCAATTGTTTGGCAAAAGTAAATCCAGCAGACAAGGATTTATATTCTGTTTTGATAGTGTGGCTGTCATATAGAGACCTACATCGACAATGCTGGAGTGCAGTTGTGGTACCGGTGTTCTTTGAATGGATTAAATCAATATCGGCACTAAAACATATCTAAATATCTCATTGTCCAAAAAATACAGTTGTCATATGAACAGAAAAAAGGCAATCGCGGTTCTAGATTTACAGCACTGGATTTAGGGTTTATTCATTAACTAGAAGGGAGTCAAAATAACATGACAATAAAGATAGAAAAATATTGATCTCTGACTTCAAATCTTACATCTGTAATCTGACTCAAATATTAGAAAAAGGAACTTAGAAAGTACAAGAAAAGAAACATACAATAATTAAATCTGACTCAAGTACTCAACTCTACCAAAGCTATGTGAGGTAAAGAATAAAGATGCAGAAAGTACCATCGTAGTTAAATTATTATTGTATCATGACTGGGGTATAAAATAGATAGAAGACTTGTCTGTGGTTAAAGGGTACAAGGTTTAACTAGGGCAACTCGTCTAGTAAACTACAGGAGATGTTATTTTTGAAGCATGGAGCATTGTTTTTTTTTTTTTGAAAATTGGCCAGGAACTCTGGCATTCAGTACAGAAGGAGAAACACCAGACGAGCTACGTACAAACGCACTCCACACGCACACACGCACCCACACACACTCCCGCACGCACTTGCCTCCCAAACATGCGCCCGCGTCGAGCGTCGCTCGAACGCGGGCGCGCTGGTCGCTCAGCGAGCGGAGCCAGCCAAATGAGCTACGAGCTCATCCGCGAGCATTGAAATTTTGAAATACAGTATTAATTTCTATATTTCCATATTTTGAATATCAAACATCTAATTGAGAACAATATGACTGCTGTATGGAAAAAGGATAATTTTGGATTGAACATCTACCTAAACCGTGCCAATGATCAGTACTATAGTTCATCAAACCAATTTGTTAACAAACCACTTTTCATGAGACTTATGGATGAGGGTGTCATTAGGATTAAGTGAATCTATTTGTCTTAAACATAAATCGTGCTACAGATGGTTGAAGAGCTGCTCTATTAGCCGCAATGGATTGTACCCAACCTTGATGATTAGCAACGGTAGGCGGCCATAGCTAACTCTGTCACAGATCTGGATACAAAGCATCAAACTTATACTGATTTATTAGATCACCTTCGACAAGGAGTAGACTTTGGTACTCTGTTAACTGTTGTTAACAAAAACTGTTTAATCATTAATTTGATTTTATACTATCACCTTGAGGAAGATTTGTCGGAGTTGTGTACGACTGTACAGTACTTCAAATTTTTGCAGTAGCATGGTTACAAACAATATGATATTTGAAACTGTGTTAATTCATTCAAAATTGTATTAAAGTGCTGCTTCTTTAAGCTTGGATTTTTGTTCTCTATATTTCTTAATGTGCCAGCATTTTATGTTTGGTACTTTCATGTTGAGGTTTTAAGCCGTAGAAATTAAATAAAATATGACAGAGACGCAAATTTAAGATCATAAGCACGAATGTTGAATATTGTTGGTGTTATCTATTGTATACCTATCTTTTGGAGCTAATTTCAAGGATGTGATGATTACATGGATAGATGTTTTGTGAATAAACCCACCCATGGATCAAGAAATCAATTGTGAGTGATCCCATCTCACACCCCTTTGCATCAAATTCATCTAAATCTCCAGTGGCTTAGGTGAGGAGTAGCAAATTAGCGCTTAAAGAAATGTCAGAACAGTCACCCAACTGGAAATTATATAGATAGTTGATCAGTGGGCGATTGGTATTGTTCTAATCTTAATTTCCTTGTAAAAATATGATATGTTTATTGGTTCTAAATCCGTGCGTCATCCTTTGACTCATGTTATTATTAAAATGTCTTAGATATTTCGCATGCCATATTTTAGATTGATAGTGCTAGATTCAAATCTGCATGTGTAGTAGCATATGCACATAATTTATCAAAATGTGCACATGAGCACTTCAAAAAAGTATTGAAAAATTCATGGATGTAGGGCATGTTGGCACAAGAGCACCCACCCAAAAGAAAAAAAAAGATTAAAAAAGACAAGTTTGTGCACATGTATTTGCCCATTTATTCTTTTTTTTTCACATTGCGCACTATCAACGTGCCATCCTTTGTTTTGTTTGGTTGTGTGTGTGTGTGTGGGGATTTTGTTGAGCACTTTATGCAAACCAATACAGATGCACCTATGTGTGTCAAAGGCACATTAATAGATAAGATACATGTAACATCTCGAAAAATTAAAAAATAGGAAAAATGAAATTCAAAAATGGAATAAAATAAAATTTTTAATTGAAATCAATATCTTTTCTTTATTTTCTTGTATTCTAATCTTAAGAAAAGGATAAATAGCAATATTAAAAATATTTCTTCCAAAGCAAATACACTATAAAAATGAATTTGAAATATGTTCTTAATTTGAGTTTCATTTTTCTAAATTTTCTAGCATTATTGGTTTTCTTGAGTTTTTGCTTTAAAAAGAAAATCAATAAAGTGAAATGGTAAAAGTAAAAATAAAATATTTACAAAAATGGTAACAAAATATCAGAGCACTTCAGAATACCCTAGGACACTACCCTTGATATTTGAGATAATCTGAACGAATAAAATATATCAACAAGAAATTGTAATCATGAGATAAGATATCAATTTTGATCTTGTCAGATTTGTAGTAGAAATCTATATGGCTTTTTTGAAGCCAAGATTTTTACCATGCTGACATCAACTTGATATATACTTCTGGTAAAAATATCATAAATTAAAACTTATATTTAAAGCCTTTAAAAATTTAAAAACAGAAAGTAAATAAATCTGGAAATAGCAGTGTCAGAATTTTTATAATTTAAATATGAAATATAAAAATCTGAAAATTTTATAGAAGATAAATATTATTATTTTAAACCTCCAGAAAATTTACATAAAATTTTAACCTCATTTTAAACTTCAATTAAATGGAAAACAAAATAGAAAGAAATTGTTAACATGCATTGTTAGAATGGTTTAAATTTTTTCTACCATGAATTTTAATCTGAAATTTTTAATAGATAACGATCCTTATCTTAGCGACCTATGAAAAAAGTTTTATAAAATCTTGAGTCAGTTTGATAGCTTAATCCAGTAAATCTATCCGGATCTATCTAGAATTGTTACTGAGCTGTCCCTTTTGTCTTGCTTACAAGTGGGCCCGACCAAAACAGCTGCTGTCCTTCTTCTTCCTCATGAAGATAGCAAGCAGCCCGAGACGCTATCTCCGGTTACTAGCTTGCCTCCTGTAACCGATTAAGTCGGCGCCGCAACCTTGCGCAACCCAAGGCACGCCGACCTGCCATGCTACAGCTGTCCCTGCCACGGAGCAACCTCGGCCAACATACCTCATGCCCTCCAGTCTTGAAGGCCCGAGACAACTCACATTTCATCTGAACAACCACCTTTCTTCACCTACGTTCAAACACTGTTATTACCGCCATAATTGGCTATAAAAACCATCCCGCATCATCCTGAGCAGCACACAAACATCCCTAGCACCCAAGCTGAGCTCCAATTTAGTGCTCCTGTCTTGCTTAACTCCGGCAGCCGAATTCCCATCGCCACCTAGCCACCATCCCTAAGAAGTATCGCTCCATTTTATTTACTTCTTCGAGATAGCTAGCCATCTTGGGGTCAAGGCAGTGGTAAGACTTGTCTAGCTGGTTGACGACCAGTTGAGAGTCCCCGAGGATGAGGAGGCGCCGGATCCCCATTGCCCTTGCAAGGCGGAGCCCTAGAAGGAGGGCTTCATACTCAGCCATGTTGTTGGTGGGGTTGAAGGAGAGACGCATGGCGTACTAAGTGTTTTCCCTTCCGAGCTCACAAGAACTATCCCAGCTTCCCCACCGCTCGAGCGTTTGGAACCATCGAAGTAGAGGGTCCAGTGAGGATCGGGCGACATGGTACGCTCTGTCACTTCATGTGGGACCTGAGGGTTTGTCCATTCTACCACAAAGTCTGCAAGGACGTGGGACTTAATGGCGGTCCTTCCAACAAGCTTGAGAGACAAGGGCGCCAGCTCAGTCGCCCATTTGGCTATCCTCTCGGTTGCTTCTTTGTTGCCCATCACTTCGGCTAGCGGGTAGCCGGTGGGCACCGTGATGGAATGCCCGAGGAAGTAGTGCCGAAGTTTTCGCGACGCCATGAGGAGAGCGTAGCATATCACATATCTTTTCCATTTCTGTGTACCTTGTTTTTGCTCCTGCGAAAGCTTCGCTGACATAGTACACGGGCCGTTGGACCCCGTCTTTTTCCTTGACTAGGACTGCACTTGCGGCAACCGGAGTCACAGCAAGGTACAGTAGTAGGGGTTCCCCGGAGTTAGGGCTTGTCAGGAGTGGGGGATTGCTTAAGTATGACTTGAGGTCCTCGAAGGCTCTTTGAGTCTCTGGGGTCCAACGGAAACCTTCGATCCCACGTAATATTTTGAAGAAAGGGGGCCCTTTCTCGGCGGATCATGACATGAAACATCCAAGAGTGGCCACTCAACCCATTAGGCGCTAGACCTGCTTAACGGATCGTGGCGGCTCCATGTCCAGGATGGCCCGGATCTTTTCGGGGTTTGCCTCGATACCCCTGAGAGAGACGGGGAAGCCTAGGAGCTTGCCCCCTCAGACCCCGAAAATGCATTTTTCAGGATTTAGCTTGAGGCCGAACTTGCGGAGGTTTTCGAAGATTTCACGAAGATCTTCAAGATGTGTCGAAGCCAGGGGCTTTTCACAACGGCGTCATATACGTACACCTCCACATTTCGACCCAGCTGGTTCTTCAGCACAAGGCATACAAGGCGCTGGAAAGTGGCCCCTGCATTCTTCAACCCGAAGGGCATGCGTAGGAAGCAGTAAGTGCCCACTGCGGTGATGAAGCTCGTCTTCTCTTCATCCTCTATGGCCATGTGGACTTGGTGATAGCCCGAGTATGCGTCCAAAAAGCTCATTAACTCACACCCGAAGGTGGAGTCAACCAACTGATCGATGCGAGGGAGTGGGTAGTTGTCCTTTGGGCATGCGTTGTTGAGGTCGGTGAAGTCGACACACATGCGGCACTTACCATTGGACTTTTTGACCAAAACGGGATTGGCAAGCCACTCTGGGTGCCAGACTTCCCGAATGAGGCCAGTACTTAAAAGCTTCTCGATTTCCTCCTTGATGGCCTGACATCTCTCAAGGGAGAGCTTGCGAAGCTTTTGCCTTACCGAGGGGCGCCCAGGCCTCTCCGTGAGGTGATGCTGTATCACCTCACAAGGGACTCCTCCCATGTCCGACGGGGACCAAGCAAAGACATCCACATTGGTCCTTAGAAACTCGAGGAGTTCCTCTTCCACCTTCATCACTCAGGCCAGAGAGCCGTATCTCCTTTAGCTCCCCTTCGGGGTGAGGCTTCAGGGGGTACCTTTCCAGTAGGGACTTGTCCTTGGCAATCCCCGCTGAGGGCGATAGTGGAGTGACCTCTTCCGGGCCTCCCACTTTAAGTATGTGCACTTCGTTGGAGTCGGAGGCCGCCCTGTGATAGAGGCGACGTGCCAAGTCTTGATCGCCTCTTACGGAGATGGCCCCGTTCGGCCCTGGTATCTTGAGGTACAAATAGTTTTGATGGACTACCGCATTGAAGCGGTTAAGAGTTACCCTTCCCATGATGGCGTTGAATGGCGGCTCGACGTCAACGATGTCAAATCTGACCGCCTTAGTGCAATAGTTTTCCCGCGAGCCGAAGGTCATGAGGAGCTCAATTCTTCCCAAAGGTTGGATAGACTTCCCTAGGACAAAGCCCGTGAGAGGGCGATCGGACGGGAGAAATATGCCAGGATGATAGCCCCCCGTGAGTCCCATAGCTCCTTGAGTGCGCGAAGATAAAGTATGTCACGAGCTCCCCATCGATAAGTACGCGAGATACTTCACAGTTGGATATGGTGGCGGTCACCAGGAGAGCATCGTCATGGGGGAACCTTAAGCCTATTAAATCCTCCTTAGTGAAGCTTAGTGTGATGTTTGCCCACTTCGGGGGAACACTTCGAAAGTTCACACCCACCACATTGACTTCGCGCACGTACTCCTTCCTTTGACTCTTGGACTCATGCCCGTAGGCTGAGCCCCCCATTATAACATTAACTTGCTTTTGTGGTACTTGGAAGGGGAGTTCTTGTTCGGCGTCACGCAGGGGTTCCACTGGATGAGGGCCACCAGGGGGGAGCGCCGGTGCGGGGTGGATTGCTTGGAGAGGCATGGCTTCTGTAGCATGGCTTCTGTAGCCGCGGGACGGGGCGGCGATCCCCGACGAGGCTCAGGACCACGCTGGAGGAGCTTAGCTACTTCAGCTGCGTATTGACGACACTCATTTGTGTCGTGCCCGCCCATCTTGTGATAGGCACACCAACGACCATCTCCTTGATCTCGGTTACCCCTCTTTTCACCAGGACCTTCGTCGCGAGCTTGAGGGGTCTTTGGCTTGGAGCCCTTCTTGGGCCCTTTTGAGGTGCCGCTCCCTTGGGGTGGGGCATCGGCCACGACTAGGACCTTGGAGTCACGGCCTCCGTTGGGGCGGTCCCTCCGGTTTTTGTTCTTCCCAAATGATCCCTTTGGCCTTTTCTCAGGGGAGTCTCCTCCAGTTGGCGGGAGGAGCCCCCTTTTGGCCAAATCATCCTCCTCTCCACGGGCATATTTTTCAACGATCTAAAAGAGTTGTTGAGTTGTTTTCGGGGGATCCCTCCCTAGCGCCCGGTTCAACTTGCCGAGGAGGAGTCCTTCCTTACACGCGTTAATGACCGTAGAGTCCGACACATCCGCCACTTGGCTTCGTACCCGGGAGAAGTGTTTGAAGAAGTCTTGCGTAGACTCATCCTTTTGTTGCTTGACCGTGAAGAGCTGACTGGGAAGCATCGAGTGCTTATAACTCCCTTGGAAGTTTGCGCTGAACTCTTCACGTAGCTGAGTCCAAGAGTGGATAGACCCTCTCTTCTGATTGAAGAACCATGACCGAAAGCGGTCCCAGAGAGAAGAAATGGGAGGCGATTGCACATCTCGGCCTCCCGCCCCTCGCTTTCGGATGGCCGTGGCGTAGACTTCCAAGAATTACATGGGATCAGAATCCCCATCGTATGGCGCAATGTTCGGTTTGCGGAACTTGGGCCGGAACGAGGTCGCTGAGATACCTCGAGCAAGAGGGTTTCCGGTCCTGGGGGTACCTCTGTCTCCTTGTCGGTGAGAAGGCGATCTCGCGCGGTGGTGACGACAGTAAGAGACTTCGGAACTTGAGGAGCTAGAAGCTCGGGAGCGGTGGCGGCGACGGCGCCCGCGCTCGGGAGAGTCGGAGGACTCCCTCCGGCACGTAGCTCTAGGAGTCCGTGAGACCCCAAACTCGGCCTCCTTTCCTCTAGATAGATGGTGTTCATGGCGACTTGGAGGGGAAAAAGCTTGCCCTAAGTGGACGGTGTGGAAGCTCCTTCCCTCCACTTGGCTTCGCTGGACTGAACAATGATCTCTTGAACCTCGCGAGTGTTCTAGGGTGGCCGCAGCATGGATCCCACGTTCCCCAGGAAGCGCCGTTGAAGGAACATGTGCCTTTGGTCTCGAAGGTTCCCCTTCCGCCCTAGGCCATGCCGCACCATGAGGGTGAGAGTCGACGCTGGCAGGAGGGAGGTGACTCACCATTTCTGGGTGCAAGCGCATTTGCTCAGGAGGAGGAGCTTGTGGCGGGGGGCCTGGAGCTCCAGCTTGTAGAGGTGCCACGTCGATCCTCGAGCTCGACGGACGCAACGGCCAGAGTAGTGGCCCGCTCGAGACCCCCGTATGGGCTAGCGACGGGAGATGGCAGGGATTCCCTCCTCCGTAGGTGAAGACGGGGCCCCCGTGGACCCCCGGGTCAGTGGCGATTTGGACCGAGGGTGGTGGTGGGAGCGGCGAAAGGTGCAGAGGGATGCTAGGAGCATGATAGGAGGCCATCAGGTAGTCCATCGCTTGTCTCGTGGTCGTCTCCACCATAGCCCTCCACCGGGACAAGTCCCACGCCTCAGGAGGGATCGTAGGCTCCGGGGCTATCAACCCTACGACGACGACGGCATCTCGGGGCTGCTATTCTTGGCCCGCGGTAGCCAACGAGAAGGAGGGAGAGGCACTCTCAGGTCCTAGGGCTTGGAGGACGTTATCTGCCCCAGGATGGATGGCTCCGATCTCGGAGGGAGGTGCACGCCTAGAGATCCGCCGAGGGCCATCGACTTGCTCCTTATGCTTCGGGGATTGAGGAGGTTTGGGATGCTTCTTGGTAGGAGTCATAGACTTTGAAGTCAGCTAGGGCTCCCTACGGACGGCGCCAAATGTTGTATGTTTAAACAAGAGAAAGAGAGAGGGGGGACGCTGGCCGTCTTACGGGCCACCGTCCAAAAGAGACAACACAAACACAAGAATTTATACAGGCTCAAGCGCCCAAGGTAGCGCCCTACTCCTGTTGGCGTGTCCCCCAAGAGGAGCAGGGGGCTCCTGATCCGGGCTCTCGCAGGACACACCAGTTGTGAAGTTTTTCGCATTCAATGAGCGTCATCTACATGTAGGGGCTACAGCTGGGTTTTATAAGCGCCCAGCCTTTATTACAAAATACCATCCTACCCCTACCGCATCGGCCTAATCGAGGGCATTTTGGTCATTCCCAGGTGGAAGTTGTAGATCGTACGTCATCACTTCGGAGGGGTAGGCCTCTGACTTCGGGACCTCACAGAGGACTTCAGGCCTCCACTTGACGATAGCCCCAGGTAGCTCGAGGGGGGCCACCCATCTCCCTGGGCGCTTTGGGGTCACCCTCTTGAATCAGGACACTTAACAAGCGCCCTGTGGCTAGGGCCCTTGCCAAGTGCCCCGTGGCTCGGGGCCTTTACCTAGTGCCCTATGGCCAGGGAGCTTTGGGGGACTGGAGACCCGGAGTACCCCCTCTAGAGAGCCTGTGGCGAGCATGAGGGGAACCTTCTACGGCATGCCCATGGGGGGCACAGGGGGCTCCCTGACACCCCGCAAGATGGGGAGCCTTCAGAACCCTCATAACGCCCTCACAGAGCATGAGGAGGTCTCTTGTGGGGCACAAGAAGTCCTTCCCTCGGTGCTCCCCTTGGGGGGGCTAGAGGGTCACGAGGGGACCTCTCGCATGATACCTTGATGGCAGACTACCACAGGGGGACAAACCCCACCCCGCGTGGAACATGAAGCCTTTCACGTAGAAGTTGGTGAGTTTCCTCCAACACATAAGGTACACTAACTTTGGCCTCTATGTAGAAGATTGTGTGGTCCACTCAGACAATCAATGACAAAATGTTGTAGAGTAGCCTTTACTTGTGAAACCAAATAAACAACTTTTAGTCGTGTATATGGAAGGCAACATATCTAGTGAAAACCTTCCTCATCGTGAAAACTCCGTGAAACACATGTACAAGTTTTGAAAAATTCTCAAAAAATTACCATACGTAGGGAAAGTGAGCTTCTACAATTCTGTAAAATTTGAAGACCAAACTCAATCGCATTTGAAAGATATGAAAAAGACAAATTCAGCCTAATTTAGTGATTTTTCAATGTTCTGCGCTATTTATCTCACTGATTGTCTTTTTCATATATTTGAAATGCGATTGAGTTTGATCTTCAAATTTTACTGGATTGTAGAAACTCACCTCCCCTATGAATGGTAATTTTTTGAGAATTTTTTAAAACATGTACACATGAGTTTCATGGTTTTTTCACGGTAACAGTGGTTTCACTGGATATGTTGCCGTACATGGAAATGTTCATATAGTTCATGTTAAATTAAAGAGTAAATTTCACCTGTAAATTTTCATAACTATCATGTAAATTGTCATAACTATCAAGAAAGTACAGATATAAGAACATATTTTAAAGAATTACAGATATTGGCAATTTCCTATTGATGAGCTACAGATTAAGTTAACTCATTGCATGCTACCACTTCTGAAAGCCTCGGTCCACCTGCCAACCTCCATAATCAATTCCACCGCTTCGCTTGACTCACATTGTATGCCACCTGGGCATGGAGATTGGCGACATCACCAGATCTGAACACATGGCAGGGGACATGCCTAAAGAGCATGTCGGCTCGTTTCATTGTGGGCTGAGGCTGTCAAAAGTGATAGCATGTCATGGATTAGCTTAACTCTCTTACTCAGCGATATGAAATTGACTAAAATCCATAGTTCTCTTAAATAGTTTTTTAAATATATAGTTTTTTTTATAGTTATGACAACTTATATTTAGTTTTCTGAAACTTATTCTAAATTAAATCTGCCAAGAAAATGAGGTGTAGTAGAACTTCATATGTCAAAGTCCCATGTACTTCAAGATTTTATTGTTCAAATTTGATGGAAGAGGTTATTGTAGAAAATAAAAAAACAATCAGTCTTTAAGAACAAAATTGTAATTTCAAGCAGCAATCACAAGAAATCAACTAGTCTGTAATTTCCTATTGCATGTATGTTATGTGCAAAATTGGCATCACATGTTGACATGTGGCCCCTGCAATGCAGCAAGTGAAAGCTACAAGCACTTTTCTATTTCATTATTTGGATAACACACCTTTATTTCTAGCTACTGCATGCATATATTGTTGGTAATATCATAAAGCAATATAATTTGTTATTCCCCACCAAGTATTTAAACTTCGCTTCTTACAGCGATCACCATTGCAAGTTTGTTACATGGAATGTTTGTGTTTGCATGGGATTCAATCTGCAGTTTTGATATCATGTGGACAATGACATCGACACATGCAATGCGTCTAAATTCAGCGACATGTGTATATGAGACATGAGGATAACATTGTTAACACTTTATTTATTTTGTACGAAGATGAGGTTTAATGATAACCATTTGACCTCAAGTGTGCATGACGGATACACCATTCGAAAGCATCAACTACATTGCACGAAATAGGCCTTCGACAATCTTTGTTGTGGTTCCTCAACAGCGTTTCGCTATCAATACCATTTGGTCTCAACAAAGTTTGCCATGGTGTCTATCTTGTTTTCAGTCATTATCAATATTGCTTAGTTGTGGTTCCTCAACAGTGTTTCGCTGTCGATACCATTTGGTCTCAACAAAGTTTGCCATGTGTCCATCTTGTTTTCAGTCGTCATCAATATTTCAATGTGCTTAGACTTCAAAATCCCCCAAGTTCTTGAGCAAGGGTTTGTAATCTTTGCTATGTTGAATGAATAAAATAGCTCACTGGCCCTTTGGGCCTTTGATCCTTTTAAAAAAACATAACCATTTTATTCCATTTGGCTATATTGTTCATAGATTAATTGGTCAAAATGACTTGATTTCAAGCATCCCTAGACCCCAGTTTTATTAGTTATATGTAATGAATTGTCTTTCACATGAGAAATAAATAAAATGCATTTGTGTATATGCCGACTTTGTCTAAAGCTTTCTTGATGGGGAATAAATAAGAAACAACATGTTAACTAATGCTAGTTTTTCTTCAAGAATGTCTCCACTCCTCTCCCTGACCCTTCTTGCACACGCCTTCTTTCCCATCTCAATTAGAGCACATCTCATAAAAAAAATCCAATACAACCTCTGCAATGCATCCTCAGAGCGCCCTAAGGTTCAAAACAATGTAACTACTAAAAGTATTAAACTTTCTTCCATAATTATAAAAAAAAGTGCTAAGTGAATTAATGAGGTAGCACACAACGCTTTCTCACCCTGCACTCATGATATGGAACAAACTATATGCGTTGCTAGGCCTTGTCAGGACAAAATGGATTGGGGAAATTCTATCAGTCATGACAGCCTCTATTTATTCATATCTTGTTTCTTTTTCTATATGTTATGTGTTTGTGTTGTTCTATTTGTTCGTATATAATATTAATATGATGTCGAGTAGGAGGCATCAACTCAACACTTGTAATTCTATACCCACATGTTGATTGGAGAATTGTATAAAGAACTAAATCACAGTAGATAATATATCACCCAACATCAGACAAACAATCGAAGTACTTACATTACTAGCTTACATATACAACCGTAACAATGATAATAGCAATTTCTATGGTGCAAATATTTGTCAAGTCCTTGTCCCTTATCATACATACTTTTCCTTGGTATTTTTTAAAAATAATACATTTTGTAAAATGTTTTTACAAAAATAATACGCAAAAAAATTACAAAAATATACTTTTGTCGCAAGCTATTTTGGTCACGGATTGAATTGATTGAAGCGGATTATTTTTCATGGATTTATTTGGTCGACAAGGTCGAGGCTTCGCCGCCATTTCAAATGACGATAGAGGTATATTTTTGTAAATTTTTTCCAACAGATTATTTTTGTAAAATTATTTAAAATTTATTATTTTTTAAAAAATCCTTTTCTCGGCAGTCTACTAGCATGCATATTGAATTGACTAAAGTGATTTCAACATCGAAGCGAGAAAATTTTCTAGTTAAAACTAGCTTAGGAAAACAGAAGGTGTGTGATTTATGAAGCGCAACTAGTATCGATATTTGACTCACGCTACACCTTAATGCTATTTTTAAAAAATAAATATGAAGTTTGTAGTGAAGCTTGATGGAGAGCTGACACAGGGGACAAACCCGCCCGTGGAACATGTCAAGCCTTTCACGTAGAAGTTGGTGAGTTACTCCTCCAACAGCATAGAGGTCGGACAAGCCTTTGGCCTCTATGTGAGAGAGATTGCTCGTGGTCCTGACTGCGGACAACACATGACAAACCACTCGTGAAGTAGCCTTTACTTGAGTGACCAACCAAAGTAAACAACTTTGCTAGTGAGTGTAGTCATGGAAGGCAACATATCTAAGTTGAAACCTTCCTCTCGTGAAAACTCAAATGAAACAACATTACAAGTTTTGAAGAAATTCTCAAAAATCTACCCATACGTAGGAAAGTTGAGCTTCTACAATTACAGAAATTTGAAGACCAAACTCAATCGCATTTGAAAGATATGAAAAAGACAAATTCAGCCTAATTTAGTGATTTTTCAATGTTCCGCTATTTATCTCATGATTGTCTTTTTCATATATTTGAAATGCGATTGAGTTTGATCTTCAAATTTTCTTGGATTGTAGAAACTCACCTCCCTATGAATGGTAATTTTTGAAATTTTTAAAACATGTACACATGAGTTTCATGGTTTTTCACTGATAAGATGGTTTCCTTGGATATGTTGCGTACATGGAAATGTTCATATAGTTCATGTTAAATTAAAGAGTAAATTTCACGTAAATTTTCATAACTATCATGTAAATTGTCATAACTATCAAGAAAGTACGAGATATAAGAACATATTTTAAAGAATTACAGATATTGGCAATTTCCTATTGATGAGCTCTGATTAAGTTAACTCATTGCATGCTACCACTCGAAAGCCTCGGTCCACCTGCCAACCTCCATAATCAATTCCACCGCTGCTTGACTCACATTGTATGCCACAGGCATGGAGATTAGCGACATCACGAGATCTGAACACATGGCGGGGACATGCCTAAAGAGCATGTCGCTCGTTTCATTGTGATGAGAATGTCAAAAGTGATAGCATGTCATGGATTAGCTTAACTCTCTTACTGCTGATATGAAATTGACTAAAATCCATAGTTCTCTTAAATAGTTTTTTAAATATATAGTTTTTTATAGTTATGACAACTTATATTTAGTTTTCGAAACTTATTCTAAATTAAATGCCAAGAAAATGAGGTGTAGTAGAACTTCATATGTCAAAGTCCCATGTACTTCAAGATTTTATTGTTCAAATTTGATGGAAGAGGTTATTGTAGAAAATAAAAAACAATCAGTCTTTAAGAACAAAATTGTAATTTCAAGCAGCAATCACAAGAAATCAACTAGTCTGTAATTTCCTATTGCATGTATGTTATGTGCAAAATTGGCATCACATGTTGACATGTGGCCCTGCAATCAGACAAGTGAAAGCTACAAGCACTTTTCTATTTCATTATTTGGATAACACACCTTTATTTCTAGCTCTGCATGCATATATTGTTGGTAATATCATAAAGCAATATAATTTGTTATTCCCCACCAAGTATTTAAACTTGCTTCTTACACGATCACCATTGCAAGTTTGTTACATGGAATGTTTGTGTTTGCATGGGATTCAATCTGCAGTTTTGATATCATGTGGACAATGACATCGACACATGCAATGCGTCTAAATTCAGCGACATGTGTATATGAGACATGAGGATAACATTGTTAACACTTTATTTATTTTGTACGAAGATGAGGTTTAATGATAACCATTTGACCTCAAGTGTGCATGACGGATACACCATTCGAAAGCATCAACTACATTGCACGAAATAGGCCTTCGACAATCTTTGTTGTGGTTCCTCAACAGCTTCGCTATCAATACCATTTGGTCTCAACAAAGTTTGCCATGGTGTCTATCTTGTTTTCAGTCATTATCAATATTGCTTAGTTGTGGTTCCTCAACAGGTGTTTCATTGTCGATACCATTTGGTCTCAACAAAGTTTGCCATGTGTCCATCTTGTTTTCATCGTCATCAATATTTCAATGTGCTTAGACTTCAAAATCCCCAAGTTCTTGAGCAAGGGTTTGTAATCTTTGCTATGTTGAATGAATAAAATAGCTCATCGGCCCTTTGGGCCTTTGATCCTTTTAAAAAACATAACCATTTTATTCCATTTGGCTATATTGTTCATAGATTAATTGGTCAAAATGACTTGATTTCAAGCATCCCTAGACCCCAGTTTTATTAGTTATATGTAATGAATTGTCTTTCACATGAGAAATAAATAAAATGCATTTGTGTATATGCCGACTTTGTCTAAAGCTTTCTTGATGGGGAATAAATAAGAAACAACATGTTAACTAATGCTAGTTTTTCTTCAAGAATGTCTCCACTCCTCTCCCCGGACCCTTCTGCACGCCCCTTCTTTCCCATCTCAATTAGAGCACATCTCATAAAAAAAAAATCCAATACAACCTCTGCAATGCATCCCTGTAGCGCCCTAAGGTTCAAAACAATGTAACTACTAAAAGTATTAAACTTTCTTCCATAATTATAAAAAAAAGTGCTAAGTGAATTAATGAGGTAGCACACAACGCTTTCTCACCTCGCACTCATGATATGGAACAAACTATATGCGTTGCTAGGCCTTGTCGAGACAAAATGGATTGGGGAAATTCTATCACATGACACCTCTATTTATTCATATCTTGTTTCTTTTTCTATATGTTATGTGTTTGTGTTGTTCTATTTGTTCGTATATAATATTAATATGATGTCGAGTAGGAGGCATCAACTCAACACTTGTAATTCTATACCCACATGTTGATTGGAGAATTGTATAAAGAACTAAATCACAGTAGATAATATATCACCCAACATCAGACAAACAATCGAAGTACTTACATTACTAGCTTACATATACAACCAGAACAATGATAATAGCAATTTCTATGGTGCAAATATTTGTCAAGTCCTTGTCCCTTATCATACATACTTTTCCTTGGTATTTTTTTAAAAATAATACATTTTGTAAAATGTTTTTACAAAAATAATACGTCAAAAAAATTACAAAAATATACTTTTGTCGCAAGCTATTTTGGTCACGGATTGAATTGACCGACGGATTATTTTTTCATGGATTTATTTGGTCGACAAGGCTGAGGCTTCTGTCGCCATTTCAAATGACGATAGAGGTATATTTTTTGTAAATTTTTTCCAGCGTATTATTTTTGTAAAATTATTTAAAAATTTATTATTTTTTTAAAAAAAATCCTTTTCCTCGACAGGTCTACTAGCATGCATATTGAATTGACTAAAGTGATTTCAACATCGAGCGAGAAAATTTTCTAGTTAAAACTAGCTTAGGAAAACAGGAAGGTGTGTGATTTATGAAGCGCAACTAGTATCGATATTTGACTCACGCTACACCTTAATGCTATTTTTAAAAAATAAATATGAAGTTTGTAGTGAAGAATCAAGAAACGCTACTTAGAATTGTCAGTAAACAATAAATTTGTACATTAAAATCGAAAAAAATACTCAATAGAATATAACTACCTTCTTGTCTCTTGTATTAATTGTATAGTTTGAACGTGGAAGTAATATTTTCATTGTTCACATTTTTTAGAAGCAGAGATCGACTGAGATTAACGTGGGAAGAAGCAGTTAAAAGAGACATGAGGGATTGGAACGTTCCCAAAGATTTGTCATTGGATAGGAATACCTGAAAGTTTGCGATCCACATACCGAAATCATAACCTAAGATCGAAGGTTTAAGGGTTTTATTGACTTTGATTGGATTTCTCTTCTAGTCTATCCCAACTTGTTTGGGACAAAAGGCTTGGTTGTTGTTGTTAGCGTTTTTTTTAGAGAGGGCATTTTGATTTTTTACAACAGAAGTTGTAATAATACTCACACTTTCCTTTTGTCACTACTATAGAATTATACAATACTATCTCTTTATTTGAGTCGATTCCTAACTTTTCAAGAAAAAACCGATAGTGATATATGATTCGGAGTGGGTGAGAAATATGGCACAAAACATCACTATAGGTCTGACCTTAGAGCCGATAGTGATAACAATTATCATCGCTATCGGTTCCGAGATCAGAACCGATAGTGATTACAATGATCATCACTATCAGTTCCAAGATAGGAACCGATAGTGATATTCTACTATCGATTATGACCTCAGAACCAATAGTTATATTATTGGTATTACTATAGGTTTTGAGGTTGGAACTAATTGTGATAGCGCATGTCCCCTCGGGTTCTCTTCTCGTGCTTAACTTCTTGGCTTCACTTCCTGATCCATTCAAATATCAAAAGCCAAGGAGTCTTACTCGTGCTTGACCTCTCTGCTTCTTCGTTCTATAAAAAAGGAGTTTACTCCTCTCCACCCGTATCGCCCCTCCGCCTCCCTCGCCATAGTTGCCCATCTGCCTCCCTAAACACGTCGTATATTTGCCTCCCCTCCCCCACGTTGCCCATCTGCCTCCCCAAGCACGTCGCCGACGTCTCCTCCGAGCTCATCGTTGCCTCCTCTCCAAGCACGTCATCGCCGCCTCTCTAAGCACGTCGTCGTCTCCTCCCCTAATATAAACACGTCGTTGCCTCCTCCTCCCCTGAGCACGTCGTCGTCTCCTCTCCGAGCACCACGTCATCTCCTCCTCCCTCGAGCATGTCACCTCCTCCTCCCTGAGCAGTATTTACTGCACTAACTTTTCAATTCATGCCTTGTTAGTATAATCATCTTCCTGTGATTAATTTCTTTACTATTATTGCAAAGGGTCTAGACAATTTACATGTCTTAGGGACCTTGCATGTGGGGAGGCATTGTTCGATGAGGAGTTGGGCTGGTTAGACTGTTTTGTATCAACATTGATTAATCATTTACATCTTGCAATACTTGAACACATTCTACTTGTGCATGGCTATTATTGTTTTGTTCATGGTATTGCTGGCTAGTGCTAGCAGCCTCTGTTTACATGCTTTTGCAGTTTGTACTGTTATTGGCAGCATTCTTGAGTACTGATTCTCTTAAATATATCTTGGTCCAATTGATTAGGTTTTATAAATTGTTAACTATTAAATCTATTTTTAAAGGTAAGATTGTCACAAATCAGTCTAATATCTTGTCTCTAGTGGCAAGAAGGCCTTTCTAAGGTAGCCCGACATTTGAGAACACCTTAAAATCAATTTGAACTTGATTGCTAATTGTATTCCTCTATAATGTTAATTATCACGCATATGCTTAATTACTTGATTATAAGTATATTTACTTTGATATTGTCAGGTATCATTTATAAAATGGAGCCTACAAACAAAATAACAATATGGAAAAGCTATTGGATGCTAAACGAAAACTTGAGGTGGAGATAGAATAATTAAAGGGAAAGTTTGAGTTAGTAGAAAAAATTTATGAGATGAAACAAAAACTGAAAGACATAGATGAAAAATCACAAGATATTGAATCTCTTAACCATGTACACATCATTAAGGAGCGCAGTGAAAACACAGAGTTAGAAGAAGCCAAAGCTGAGCTTGTAGAGGTTTCTATTATTTACTTCGACGTGGTAATTGATAACATACCAAGATAGCCTATTTTCACAACAAAATGATCACTTTTGTAGAGATTAAAATATATGACTGAAAATCAATCAGTTATTGATATAAAATAAATGGGTATTGTGCTGGAGCTGTAGAACTGCAATAAAAACCGAAAAGCCTCTGTTGTAGAAGTTATGGTAAATATGAAAAAACCCTAAGGTTTCCTTGTCTTATTTATCAAATAATGTTATTTCTCAATGCATGTTTGTTAATATTTTAACTAGTTTATTGTATCCTTGTAACATAGCAGGAAATACTTTAGACAAAAGTTGGCTATAACAACAATTCAAAAAACTGTTCTTATGCCAAGAAGTTCTACAAGAAAAAGGTTTCAGAGGATTGTACCACTGATTTCTGCATTAAGTATGTTCAGTGGACAATCTCTGCGGTACTCTAGATGCAATTGCTTAGGACAAAAAGCCTTCTATTGGGATGTTGGGGCTGCCTGAGGAGAGTTTTAGAGGATTGTGCTACTGATTTCTGCATTGAGTATGTATACTGCCAACAATAAAGTGAATGTGAATATACTGTGAATCTGTTGATCCGAGTATACTGTGAATTTATCAATTGTGCATATACTGTCAATCTGTGAATATATTGTGAATTTGTCAATTTGTGAGTGTGAATATATAGTTAAGGTGATACTCGGGATTTATATCTATCGGACCAAATGACTAATTCTGTAGTAGTGTGAACTATGTGGGCACTCTAAAGCTGCTTGGAGCATTAGCTTTAGGCATTTTTGCACAAAAAAAAACTCCAAGTGGGGAAGTTTGTCAAAAACCCACCTGCATCTCAAAGTTTGTCAAAAACCACCCGCAGGTTCTATGTGGGTGCAAATCCACCCCCAAAAGTCAATTTACTCGTTGAAAAGCTCCTACATGGCACTTCCATGGTAATCCCAATCAAGGCAGGTTCAAAAGGCGAGATTTTGGATTTGAGTGGGGGCAAGATTCCAAATCTTGGTGGAATAAAAATTTTGAAAACTTCAAATTGTTATAGTGATTTTAGGGAATTTTGCCAAAATTTTGGCTTAATGGACCAAAATTACCGCAAATTCGACTAGTTTTGATGCTTTTAGGACCGGGTTTTGCTTCAAATTTTTGTGGAGAATTGTAATGCCTTTTGTGAGGAATACATGTGAAAAGTTTGCAAAAAATACATATCCAAATTATATAACCCTTACCCTAAACCCTAACTCGGATTTCAGCCTTAAAATTTCGGCCTAAACCTTAAACCCTAACTTAGATTTTGGTCTTAAATGATGTATTTCACCTAACCCTAAAACCTAACTTTGATTTCGTTCTTAAATTGTATTTACTTAAACTCTAAACCCTAGCTTGAGGGGGGGGGGGGGGGGGGGGGGGGGGGGGGGGGGGGGGGGGGGGGGGGGAGGACAAAAAAAAAAAAAAAAAAAAAAAAAAATTTTTTTTTTTTTTTTTTTTTTTTTTTGGCCATTTGGTGAGGGTTTGGGGAGATTTACAACCACATAGAACTTGTGGGTGGATTTTTGACGAAATTCGTGATGTAGATGAGTTTTTGACAAACTCACCCGCTTGCAGATGGGTTTATGCAAAAATAATTGTTGGCAAACATGTAATGTGAAAATTATGGAGTCAGCATTAACAAATGACCTCATGGAATGAACTTCCTGAACTCCCTAGACTGGTGTTTGAAAACTACAGCACATTTGACAATAATTCTCGCGAGTCAAAAGGATGATCATTATCATATGCTTGATTCTAGCAAAAATAGTCAGAACTCCATTTTTAGTATCATATATTTGGACACATCAATGGACCTACAAAATATAGGCTTGTTCTGAAATGTGGAATTTAATTCAAATTATATCTAGAAGAAAATTTAAAACTAGTATTATAAGCAAGCTAGCTCTATCTAAAAAGTAATCTTGGAGAGCTAAACAACTGACGGCTCTAACGCACCGCTACTTAATATCTTTAATACTTTCAGTCATTGGTATTTTCAAGTCCATGCCTGATTCGTACCGAGAGTTGTTTGAAAAGTTTTTTTGTTTTCATCGAAGCTGGCTCGATTGGTTGGCGCGGCCGCTCGCCACCAACCCAGTCGAGCCTCGCTCAGCGCAACTTGAGTCGTGCACAATGTAGGGTGAGTGCGTGTGTGGGTTGGGTGAGTGCGTGTGTGTTCGTACTGTGGCTGGACTGTTGTTTCTTCTCCTTTAATGAATGCCAGAGCTTCTGGCCAATTTAAAAAAAATAATAAGAAAATTAATGAACTAATGAGAACTGAACTGAAAAAGAATTTGCTTGGCTTGCACAGATTTGTATACATAATGCACATGATGTTCTCTCTAAATTTTCTAATCGATCGGTACTAGTAATAAAACCGTAGTTTACCTTTCCAAGCGGTGACCGATTCAAATCGGTTTTACTGTAGCTCATGCAAAACTGACGTACTCAGGAATAAACTGATGGATCACTCCATATTTCAATACCAAAGAATCTCGAATGGAAGCAAAGAGAGTGCGTGTACCATATAGCGTTTATAATTTTTTTTTAAAAAAAAGATGTACTGGTATTATCACATTCACATCAACCAATGCCCTATCAACTAACTATAAACAGATCCGAATGACAGATGTCAGCACAAATTTAATCATGCACAACATGAGGAAGTATTCAGAAATGCGTACATATTCGGTTGGAAGAATCTTTATGCTTAATAATTTCAGCATAAACTTAATGATTATAAGATGGAACACCTACCAAATCTGGCATAACTTCTTTTTTTGGATCACGCACTGTTTGTGCCCAAATCTTGCACCATCTACTCATAATTAAAGGCCCAAACAGACTAATATGAATTAAGTACTTAAATCGTACATATTAAGCCAAATCAGGAGACGATGATTAAGGTACAACACTCTCCGGGTGAAACATAGTTTCCCTGCTAACATTGAAACTGAAACTCTCTAGCTGAAAGCTAAAGATATTCAGATCAAAGCTATTTTCCGTAAAACCAAAAGTAGAAAGTCTTGCCGAAAATACAATATCGCATGTATATTTCTGCACTCGCCAATGTTACCCGGAGTCAAGAAACCAGCGTATGCTACTGTGCCCAACGTCACAGCAGAATGACCGAAAGACACAAGCCATACCTCGAACGTAACTGGCGCGATTGGAGAGCGCAAGAAAAGCAGGTAACTCAATCGATACTTCGATATAGTACGATCAAGCCAGAAAAAAAAAAGTGTCCAGTTTAGGCTGGGGACTGGGCAACTAGCTGGAGGTTAATTACTGACCGGACGTCACATAAGCTTTGTTTCCTTCCTCCATTTGTAGCCGCAGCTCTTCTTCCTTCCCCGCAATCACTGGGCAAACCTGCGTCCTTTTCCACTCACTCTTGCTCCCATTGTTGACTGGCAATTAACTTCGGTTTTGAGGAGGATTACACCCTGCGGCCCTGCGGGCGGCGTCGCCTTGCCCCGACCCAAATACCAAAGCACAAACCCAATTCAGACAACCATACGAACTCGACTATCAGAGCCCCGAATTAACTACACCAAACGCCCATAAAAATTTTCAAACCGCGGCAGGAGCGAGACGAGGTTTCATATTTGTTTAAGGGGGGAACCTGACGGGGAAGGTAGCTCCAGGGCGAAGGATCGAGGAGGGCAAGCAGTTGGAGTACCTGGCGGCGCTGGCGAACTCGTAGAGCTTGCCGCGCGGGGAGAGGACGATGAGCGCGACCTCGGCGTCGCAGAGCACCGAGAGCTCGAACGCCTTCTTGAGCAGCCCGCTCCGGCGCTTGGAGAAGGTCACCTGCCGGCTCGTCGCGTTCTCTATCCGCTTCATCTCCGTCTTCCCCCGCACCATCCTGGCCGATTCGATCCCCTCTCCGAAGCCTCCTCCCTTCTCCTATCTTCCCCCCTCCCCCAGAAACGGAATCCAACCCACTCCTCAAGCGCTTCCCTCACGAACTGCAGGCACGGGGCGCCGCAACCAACGCACGGTAAATAAAAACGAAAACAAATTCGAGGAGACAGAGATCGAAAGAGACAAAAGCAGGCAGATCTGACTTCTGAGAGCGGGGCGCTCACCAAAATGGCAAAGCCCGGAGGAAGGGAGGACTGGGGAGGCAGCAGCCAGGTAGGCCGGCGGTGGGCTGGCGGCCGCGGCCTCGGCTGCTTTCCTTTTTGTCCCTGCCCGCCCGTAACGTGCCCGCGTATGTATTGGATGTCGCCCGGCGCGGATCAGACGAGATGGGATTGGACGGGATGGGATGGGGTGGGTTCTTTTGTAGAGATTAAAATATATGACCAAAATCAATCGATTATTGATATAAAATAAATGGGTATTGTGTTTGGGTCGTAGAATCGCAATAAAAACCGAAAAGCCTCTCTTGTAGAAGTTATGGTAAATATGAAAAACCCTAAGGTTTCTTTGTCTTATTTATCAAATAATGTTATTTCTCAATGCATGTTTGTTAATATTTTAACTAGTTTATTGTATCCTTGTAACATAGCAGAAATACTTTAGATAAAAAGTTGGCTATAACAACAATTCAAAAACTGTTTTATGCCAAGAAGTTCTACAAGAAAAAGGTTTCAGAGGATTGTACCACCGATTTACGCATTAAGTATGTTCAGCGACAATCTCTCGCGATACTCTAGATGCAATTGCTTAGGACAAAAGCCTTCTATTGGGATGTTGGGGCTGCCCGAGGAGAGTTTTAGAGGATTGTGCTATCGATTGCATTGAGTATGTATATCGCCAACAATAAAGTGAATGTGAATATCTTGTGAATCTGTTGATCCGAGTATACTGTGAATTTATCAATTGTGCATATACTGTCAATCTGTGAATATATTGTGAATTTGTCAATTTGTGAGTGTGAATATATAGTTAAGGTGATACTCGGGATTTATATCTATCGGACCAAATGACTAATTCTGTAGTAGTGTGAACTATGTGGGCACTCTAAAGTCGCTTGAGCATTAGCTTTAGGCATTTTGCTGCACAAAAAAACTCTCAAGTGGGAAGTTTGTCAAAAACCCACCGCATCTCAAAGTTTGTCAAAACCACCCCGGAGGTTCTATGTGGGTGCAAATCCACCCCCAAAAGTCAATTTACTCGTTGAAAAGCTCCTACATGGCACTTCCATGGTAATCCCAATCAAGGCAGGTTCAAAAGGCGAGATTTTGGATTTGAGTGGGGGCAAGATTCCAAATCTTGGTGGAATAAAAATTTTGAAAACTTCAAATTGTTATAGTGATTTTAGGGAATTTTGCCAAAATTTTGGCTTAATGGACCAAAATTACACGCAAATTCGACTAGTTTTGATGCTTTTAGACCCAGGGTTTTGCTTCAAATTTTTGTGAGAATTGTAATGCCTTTTGTGAGAATACATGTGAAAAGTTTGCAAAAAATACATATCCAAATTATATAACCCTTACCCTAAACCCTAACTCGGATTTCAGCCTTAAAATTTCGGCCTAAACCTTAAACCCTAACTTAGATTTTGGTCTTAAATGATGTATTTCAGCCTAACCCTAAAACCTAACTTTGATTTCGTTCTTAAATTGTATTTCGGCTTAAACTCTAAACCCTAGCTTGAGAGTTTCATGTGCAAATATTTAGTATTTTGCATTCAAATAGATAGAAAATGTAGATAAATGTTTGCATATTTTTTCCCAAGTTTTTGTAGCCTCGGGAGACCATTTCACAGGTGGTTCAAAATGACCGAATTTTCAGTTAGTTTCGCCAAAATTTCGGTTTTCCAGGATTCAAATTTACCGGATTTCAAATTTGCTTTTTAAATTTTGTCTATATTTCAGCAAAAATTTTGGATTTCAAAAACCTCCGAGATATGGTCCAAAAACAAAATTTGGAACCTTGATCCCATTAGACCATTCTTGTGGACTATGAGCAGTTAAGACATGCCAGCGCAACTAAGGCGTACGAGTGAAGCATGGGAGAATAAAATGTGACACAAGAGTGGGAGAATAGAGGGACAAGAGAGAAGAATGATCAAGCGACGTTGCGGCCGCACTATAGAATACTCGCGGTTTAGGTGGACTTGGGATGTGATTTCCAATTAGCGGTTCTTGATTTCTAGGAGTTTCAACAAGTAAATTGGCCATTTCGGTGAGGGTTTGGGGGAGATTTACAACCACATAGAACTTGTGGGTGGATTTTTGACGAAATTCGTGATGTAGATGAGTTTTTGACAAACTCACCCGCTTGCAGATGGGTTTATGCAAAAATAATTGTTGGCAAACATGTAATGTGAAAATTATGGAGTCAGCATTAACAAATGACCTCATGGAATGAACTTCCTGAACTCCTAGACGGTGTTTGAAAACTACAGCACATTTGACAATAATTCTCATGAGTCAAAAGGATGATCATTATCATATGCTTGATTCTAGCAAAAATAGTCAGAACTCCATTTTTAGTATCATATATTTGGACACATCAATGGACCTACAAAATATAGGCTTGTTCTGAAATGTGGAATTTAATTCAAATTATATCTAGAAGAAAATTTAAAACTAGTATTATAAGCAAGCTAGCTCTATCTAAAAAGTAATCTTGGAGAGCTAAACAACTGACAGCCTTAACGCACCGCTACTTAATATCTTTAATACTTTCACTCATTGGTATTTTCAAGTCCATGCCTGATTCGTATGCGAGAGTTGTTTGAAAAGTTTTTTTCGTTTTTCATCGAAGCTGGCCAGTTTATCGGGCGCGAGCGCTGCCGCCAGCCAACCCACGCTCGAGCCTCGCTCAAGACGGCAAGCAAGTGAGTCGTGCACAATGTAGGTGAGTCGCGTGGGTTGAGTGAGTGTGTGTTCGTGATCTGTGGGTTTGGACTGTTTGTTTCTTCTCCTTTAATGAATGCCAGAGCTTCTGGCCAATTTAAAAAAAATAATAAGAAAATTAATGAACTAATGAGAACTGAACTGAAAAAGAATTTGCTTGGCTTGCACAGATTTGTATACATAATGCACATGATGTTCTCTCTAAATTTTCTAATCGATCGGTACTAGTAATAAAACCGTAGTTTACCTTTCCAAGCGGTGACCGATTCAAATCGGTTTTACTGTAGCTCATGCAAAACTGACGTACTCAGGGAATAAACTGATGGATCACTCCATATTTCAATACCAAAGAATCTCGAATGGAAGCAAAGAGAGTGCGTGTACCATATAGCGTTTATAATTTTTTTTTAAAAAAAAGATGTACTGGTATTATCACATTCACATCAACCAATGCCCTATCAACTAACTATAAACAGATCCGAATGACAGATGTCAGCACAAATTTAATCATGCACAACATGAGGAAGTATTCAGAAATGCGTACATATTCGGTTGGAAGAATCTTTATGCTTAATAATTTCAGCATAAACTTAATGATTATAAGATGGAACACCTACCAAATCTGGCATAACTTTTTTGGATCACGCACTGTTTGTGCCCAAATCTTGCACCATCTACTCATAATTAAAGGCCCAAACAGACTAATATGAATTAAGTACTTAAATCGTACATATTAAGCCAAATCAGGAGACGATGATTAAGGTAATAACACTCTCCGGGTGAAACATAGTTTCTGCTAACATTGAAACTGAAACTCTCTAGCTGAAAGCTAAAGATATTCAGATCAAAGCTATTTTCCGTAAAACCAAAAGTAGAAAGTCTTGCCGAAAATACAATATCGCATGTATATTTCTGCACTCGCCAATGTTACCCGGAGTCAAGAAACCAGCGTATGCTACTGTGCCCAACGTCACAGCAGAATGACCGAAAGACACAAGCCATACTCGAACGTAACTGGCGCGATTGGAGAGCGCAAGAAAAGCAGGTAACTCAATCGATACTTCGATATAGTACGATCAAGCCAGAAAAAAAGTGTCCAGTTTAGGCTGGGGACTGGGCAACTAGCTGGAGGTTAATTACTGACCGGACGTCACATAAGCTTTGTTTCCTTCCTCCATTTGTAGCCGCAGCTCTTCTTCCTTCCCCGCAATCACTGGGCAAACCTGCGTCCTTTTCCACTCACTCTTGCTCCCATTGTTGACTGGCAATTAACTTCGGTTTTGAGGAGGATTACACCCCTGCGGCCCTGCGGGCGGCGTCGCCTTGCCCCGACCCAAATACCAAAGCACAAACCCAATTCAGACAACCATACGAACTCGACTATCAGAGCCCCGAATTAACTAAACCAAACGCCCATAAAAATTTTCAAACCGCGGCAGGAGCGAGACGAGGTTTCATATTTGTTTAAGGGGGGAACCTGACGGGGAAGGTAGCTCCAGGGCGAAGGATCGAGGAGGGCAAGCAGTTGGAGTACCTGGCGGCGCTGGCGAACTCGTAGAGCTTGCCGCGCGGGGAGAGGACGATGAGCGCGACCTCGGCGTCGCAGAGCACCGAGAGCTCGAACGCCTTCTTGAGCAGCCCGCTCCGGCGCTTGGAGAAGGTCACCTGCCGGCTCGTCGCGTTCTCTATCCGCTTCATCTCCGTCTTCCCCCGCACCATCCTGGCCGATTCGATCCCCTCTCCGAAGCCTCCTCCCTTCTCCTATCTTCCCCCCTCCCCCAGAAACGGAATCCAACCCACTCCTCAAGCGCTTCCCTCACGAACTGCAGGCACGGGGCGCCGCAACCAACGCACGGTAAATAAAAAACGAAAACAAATTCGAGGAGACAGAGATCGAAAGAGACAAAAGCAGGCAGATCTGACTTCTGAGAGCGGGGGCGCTCACCAAAAATGGCAAAGCCCGGAGGGGAAGGGAGGACTGGGGAGGCAGCAGCCAGGTAGGCCGGCGGTGGGCTGCGCGGCCGCGGCCTCGGCTGCTTTCCTTTTTTGTCCCTGCCCGCCCGTAACGTGCCCGCGTATGTATTGGATGCGTCGCCCGGCGCGGATCAGACGAGATGGGATTGGACGGGATGGGATGGGGTGGGTTCTTATAAAGGTGAGGTTGAGCGGAGCCAGGCACATAGCCGTTTTCGTGGGGTGGACGGGGTAGTGGGAGTGTGGGACTGGGAGCGGCGACGAAAGGCAACCAAGGGTAAAAAAGGAGGCGATGCGGCCAAATAAAGAAGGCGACAGGGGGGAAAGGGAAACTTCCCTCATCTGCTTCTTAAGATTTCTTTTTTTTTTCCCTTCCTGGAACGGGAGAGGGAAATACGTGAGAGCATAGCCCTTTTTTCGTCAAAATTATATAAAAAGTATAAATCATTGTTACATAAGTTATTGCTTATAATAGATATTTTTTATTCTATAATTAAAATACTTAGGATCTTATATAGACAACCTTAGAATATCACTTATCGTACAAGTTATCTTAGTTTTATATTTAAATGGTATAAAGAAATATACATACAGCAGTTTTTTCTACTATTACACATGCTTAGTTTATATTCATGTATACTTATATAGCTAGCTAGTTTGATTTTCCACCGCCTTATACAAATTTGTGTGTACATACATCACCGATTGCCACTACAAATGTTACGTGCAATACACTTTCACGAGCAAATTAACATGCCCTCTAGAAACTAGTGAGCTGATGATTTTTCTTGTCTTCCTAGCTCTATTTTTTTTCAAATTTAGTTCCATCTTAAGGCAGTCCTAACTCTCCACGTCAGCTGGTGTCGATAGAATTAATTACGTTGCTAACTAAGCAAAAATCTGATGTGCTATAGGAATTAAGGAAGAGAGAGAAGGAAAAACAAAGAAACCATGTCTTATGCAAGAAACTGGGTCGACGCGGGTACCAAGACACAAGAAACGAGCAAAATCGGGGTTGGACGTTTCTACACACTAACCAAACTGTGTTTGTGGTGCATGCATTGGTTTATTGCTCTCTCTCTCCTCTAGACACTAGTCATGGAAACCATGGGTTAGAAAACTATGCATTGATTTTATTATTTTCTCTCTTCTCTAGACACTGCTCATAGAAACTATGGATTAAGATTGTCCTTAAGCTGATCTTACAACAAGTACTACATAGCATTACTACAAATGCAACAAAAAGACAAAGGGTACATGCCAATTTAACCGTGGCGTCACAAACATTACATAAGGTACAAGATATAAATGGTCGCATGGCCAAAGCGATCCGGCGCGTCTCAGTCAGTACGGATGCTCGTTTTGTGGTGGACGGTCGTTTTCCTCTTTCTTGCGATTGTCTTGTTGCGAGTAGGGCTGGAAAAAAAAACTTGTTGAACTGGGGTTCGGTGGTTCGTTTTAAAATTGATCCGATTACATTTATTTTTTAAAAAAAATAAAAATTAGTTGATTTAGAATAGGTCAACTTACCGACTTCGACCGTTAAGTTTGGTTCAAGTCGGCCTCAAACAATACAAGAGAAAGATAAAAATAGAATAAATCGAAACACAAGAAAGATCGGAAAAAAGTTTAATTAGCTCGTTGTCCATCCCTAGTTGCGAGGCCCTCGATGGCAGGTGGCTTTATTGTAACACGTTTTTGGTTTGTATCAGAATGTACTTTCTCGACCTTAATACCCCTCCGTTCCAGTTTACGGACGTATTTTATTTTAGCATATAGACATAAAAATGTTAAAAATAATTAGACTATCCTTAGTTATTATTTCTAAGCATTATATTCAATGCATGTAGAGAATTAATATCACCAATTTGCGTTTGAATATAAAATACGCTTCATATTTATGAATAGTACCATTTAAAAATATATCCTTTTTAATTTTTGAGATTATTTTTAATAATACATTTTCTAAAAAGAATTGTGACATTAATTCGTGAAACATAAAAATTGCAAAAATAATACCCCGTCGCCAAACGGTACGTCGAAATAAGAGTAGTTGTCAGCGGGCTGGATGAAGACCCTATTGTCGCTATACCGTATGGCAACAACTCTTTAATCCCATACGGTATGACGACAAACGCGGGATTAAGTAGTTGTTGCCATACCGTATGGCAACGACTCCTTGATTAAGAAGTTATCGCCATACCGCATAGCAACAACTTGTTGATCCCGCGTTTGTCGCCATATCGTATAGGATCAAAGAGTTTTCGTCATACGATATGGCGACAATAGGGTATTCGTCTAGCCCATTGACGACTACTCCTATTTCACCGTACC
This sequence comes from Guadua angustifolia, assembly GCA_036346375.1. Classification (NCBI taxonomy): domain Eukaryota; kingdom Viridiplantae; phylum Streptophyta; class Magnoliopsida; order Poales; family Poaceae; genus Guadua; species Guadua angustifolia. The sequence continues at coordinate 19,187,816 of CM070518.1, read as the reverse complement.
GTTTGGCGACGGGTAATATTTTTGTAATTTTTCTGTTTTGCGTATTAATATCATAATTCCTTCGAAAAAAATGTATTATTAAAAAAATCCAAATTTTGACGAGGGAGTAATGAACATGATATACAAAGTTACAGTGTGTTCCTGAATAAAACGCGAAGGAAAATGGTAAATGGCAATACAACAATATTTACAACATGTCACGTGATTAATGTACAGAATTAAATTCCGTTTAAACATGCAATTGGACAGGAGCATTAAGGATGTGTTTGTTTAATAGGATGAGGTTGAATAGAATGAGATGTTTCTTTACCATTTAGTTCCATTGTTTTGAGTGAATAGAATGGTTTACCTTTCATCCTAATTTAGGCGTATTAGCCTGAGCACGATTACCAACACAATAATTTTCAATCGATACTGCCCCTGATTAATAACCGGCCCGACTTTCCATCGTCAACCCGTTTTTAACTCTCCGTTGCCATGCATAGAGATTGCATACCCGTTTTTTACTTTCCATCTTTAGCGCCTGATTGCACTGAAAAAACGATATGCCCATTGCGCGTACTTGCCGATTAATGGTGGCCTGAAATCCGGCTTAGAATCAAGCTAATTACATATACATCGAATTTAATTGGTGATGCTCAATTATTTTTTATAAGTATCAACAATCCGTACTTGCCGATTAATGGTGGCCTGAAATCAATCCGTACTTGTTGTACATGGAATCAGAAACAAATCTGCCTGTTTAATTAGGACCATACATGTGCAGAGACAATTGCGAAAGAAACGGACAATAAATCATAAGACGCCTTATAAAATAAGATCCCAATTAGATTTTTACACGCCCTATTTTATAGGATGAATGGAGTATTTCTTAAATTTGCATCCCAAAATTTAGGCTGGGATGATTCTATTAAGCAATCAAACACATAAATAGCTTTTTTCTTAAACATGTTATGTAGTACAAGCAACCAAACAAACCTTAAAAATCCTGACCATCAATGACACACATATATATAGTAACACAGGAGAAGCCTTTTAATTAATCTACAAGCAGCTGCTTGGCCAATCAGGATAGGGCGTGATGACTGGTCACACTGGTGACAGTCTGATGGTATAATTTTTTTTTTCCCAACTGAAGTGTTCGTGCAACAGATCACAGAAATTTAGTGGTGTCAAATTGTGAGAAAGAAGCATACATAGTGTTTATTACAAGGATTACTAATTTAATTAATCCATCCATTAAAGGTACCAAAGTACATTTGTTGTTCAAAATAGCTTTGATCGGACGGAAGAGTTCTAGTTACGCAGTACTAACCTAGGCATGCAATATGTTTGATTGCGACGCATGCCTAGCTAATAAGACATATTTGGTAGTTTGAGAAGGTTTTGTCCTTTTTACAGCTTTCCATTTTTATTTATTCACAGTTTTTTTTTACAGAAAACAATAGGGTCCTGCCTCTACTGTATATATGAATGTTGTGAAAAATAATATGTGCTCGAAGGACGGATGTAGTAAGCGATTAATCGTAATATAGCCGATTAATCGGAATTGAATGGAGGATTATGCATTTTTATTAGTATATTTATTTCCATTTATAATTAATTATAAATATTTTATTTACCCAAAGCTATTGTAAATTATCATTCTACAAAACATATTTTACATTTCATTGTTTATACTTCATCCAAAAGGTACATATTATAAATATTATGACACAAAATTATAAATTAATTTATCGTACTTAGTGAATAAAAAAACTATTTTTGTGATCAAACGAGAAAAAGGACAGTTAATAAGAAAAACGACCTATTAATCGGAGTATGCGGTTAATTAATCGTTTGACTCCGTTAATTGCACTCCGATTAAACTATTCGTAGTGGTTTTTATTATCACCGATTACTCGGTCAAGTCAGTCGTTTTTCACAACAGGGACATATTCACAGTTTCTCTTTATAAAATGAGAACGAGAAGAAATTGCAACTTTGTGTGTAATGCCCGAACCTCACATGCGCTGAACCCAAAACGGGAAAAAAGGTATTGTGAGACGAGTTTTCTCAGGGAACTTTATTAAGAGAATACGTGCTTTTACCACTTAAAAACAAAGTTAATGTTAATTTGGCCCCTTTTTGCAACGGTGAGCAGCTATGTCATGTTTGCCTTGTTCTCTCTGTATTTTGTTTTATGGTCTTATTTGGAACAGATCTAATTGTGCATATTCTGATGCTCCAATAATCGGTAGATGATAACTTCTGATTTTGTGTACAAAGCTACTTCTGATTATAAGAGAAGCTGTATAGAATCATCTCGTTTGACAAACAATCTGTTTTTCTCTTAAACATAAGCTATCCGTACAACGCATATATATAGAGAGAGATCTTCTCGTAAACCTTAAACAGCATTAAATTTTTTAGAAGTATTTCATGCCTTGAATAAACTTCACATCACAAAAGAAATACGTATCACCAAAGCCATCCTCCCCATGCATCAGCTTATGTAACGCGGTTAATTAACAACAACTAAAATGGCCAACTGAAATCATTGTACTCGTGTTAATGACACAGCATTTCGTCATTTCTTTTCAGCTCCATTCAGGAAATGACTCGATGGTACGACCTCCTGTAGTAGCACTAAAATCATCTGATGCCCCATGGAAAAGGGAAATCAAACTTTCGCGAGGTTATATTTGCAAAGCAATAACCGACGGACGCAACTGTCAGCGAGGGAGTCAGAAAACGGAAAACCGCTTCCAGGATGGAATGCCGTCTCCGTCGCCGTCAAGCCTCCCCGCGCCACTAATTCCCACCGACCCACAGCTTCCCCAGCTAAAAACAGGAACATGCATGACAAGTGGGCCCAAAGCTAGTAGGTCCCACAGGTCATGCAGCGTGCGCTAACCATTATCCTGCAAAGGCTGAACGCCACCGTGGGGGCCCCGGGGGGACGCAGCGCTGAACCAGGATGCCAATCCCGGAAAGGCGGGGACCACGGGCGTGTACGAGGTGGGGAGCCGTACGTACGGGCCGCTCGGATGGCGACACGTCGGCAGGGCAGGACGCGCCTCTTCGTCCGCTGGGTGGGTGGGGATCCGTCCTTTTCACGTGCCCCGGCCTCGGCTGCCTGCCCGGCGACAACCTCGCCAATAGGAATTGCTATAAATGGTACGCCATGGCCCTGTCCTCCTCGTGCTTATCGGCTAGTTGTGAGTATTTTGTCTCCAACAGTGTGCGAGGGTACTTTTTAAAGGGCTTCCTACAGTGTGTGAGGGTACTGGCCAATAAGTGAGAGTTTACTGGCCCAGGTACTAACCATCATAGTCTTTCTTACATGTAGGGCTGGAAAAAATTTCGCTGAAGCAATTTCGCTGGGTGCTTTTAAAATCGCTTCGATTATATTTATTTTTCTTTTAAAATAAAAATTAGTTGATTTGGAAGAAAGTCAACTTCGGCTCTACTACAGTTAAACTTTCCGAAGTTGGGTCTCAAACAATACTGAGAGATTATAATAAATAAGAATAAATTAAATGTCAAGAAAGTTTCTCAAAAAAGTTCATCTACTCATTTTCCACCCGTACTTACATGGATGATGGACCCATGTCGGTGACCTGTATGGGTTGCGTATAGGTCGTAGTTACTGTGTTTCCTCCTTCAAGTGGACAAATAAACACACTTTGAAGAGTCACCAGATGCAAATTCCATATTATGATTCTTTTTTTCCAATTTTATACTACATCTCTTTAAATATAAGGTCTATAGCTTGAATAGTCTTGATATAAGACTTGAATGCAGATTCAATGAAGCTTTTTCTACTCTAATCCTATTTATTCTTTCACAGCTATATGTATTTATTTATTATCATCACGTATAAAATATTATCTCTCATCTTCGCTCGGGTATTCAAGTCATTTTCACTTAGGCCTAGTGTGAATTCAACTTTTAAAACGCTTAATCCAAATCCGCTAGTTCAACACTTATATTCTTTACACCTTATCCCTTCAGCAGTACCATCTCAAATTTTTGAAATATGACCAAAAATATATATGTGTATACTTTGATAGTATATTTTAAATTTATTTGGGATCAGAACTATTCACTCGGGAGAGTACTATGTAGTAGCTATGAATAAGGAAAAGCACAATGTTTTGAACCATAGAAAATACGATTTGCTATCTTATATGAGAAAGTAAATGTGAAACCATAAATATCTACACGTACACTATTCTCATGCAGTAGTGATGCAACTATTGAAGTTACATAGAACTCGAATGTTTTGTCAACTACATATTAATGAATGCATGTCCGTGGTGTATTAGTAATTAACATCATTCAGAATGTAGGTATATATGTAAGTATGCGTAAGCTCGTACGTTGCATGTGCTATATGATGCATGTCAACTGTGCAGTACAGGTGGCACAAGGCATTTTTTTCCCCCGGAAAAGCCGCATGGTAATACATTGGTATTAATACTCCTACCGTGAAATCATGTGTACCCGTATCTGATCTTCCTTTAATTTATATACCCAAATTGCAAGTACCTTAAAAAAAACCTATGAAGGGTCGGGTCAGTGCTGACATCATTTTGAATTACCGTAAAGTAGCACTGAAGATACTTTAATGTCCTTACTTAGAGTTTCGGTGTAGGTTTAGCTTTTCTTAGTCATAGCATTTTTTTTCGAATCTAGTTCAGTATGAACATAATAAGAAAAATAGTCCTTTCTCCGATCTGTTCATGCATCACAGCAAGACCCAAACTCTCTCGCAACGGCAGTAGACCCATTGTGACAACTATCTCCGCCGCCCCTCAACTCAACAATAAGGTGCTGAGCTCCTGGGCACAGGAGCATGTCCTGCTAGGGCTGCATTGGCTCTACAGCCAGCTTCCTACCTCCACCCTCTTCCTATCACGATCGGCCTGACTATCGTGGGTCTAGGCCCCTATTATGCGGTACATGGTCGCAAAGATTCTGCTGGCGCTCAGAGTGGAAGAGATGACTATTTTATAATTGTATTCACACGGAGGATATATTTGAAAGAAAAAACTTATGAACAGGGCTAAAAATGCCAAGGCTTTGAGTTTCGCCTCCTATCTCACTAATTATGGAATGTTCTACTTTAGGCCGGTAGGGCAATAATCTGTTACCAAAGAAAGCGTTAGGATTGAACAAATTGGGTGATTAAGTAGGAGCATAATATAATGCCACACTAGCTAGTAGCCTTTAGTCTTGTCGCACTCTTGTGCGGCTATGAGCCAGATACTATAAGATAACAAAGCAACACTTGTACCCCGCCCCGATAACGATAATATTCCCTCGTCCGTTTGCCCTTGTTGTGTGATGTTAATTTTGTTAAGCAACTCGGTTGCTCGTCTCTGCTGCAGTGGTTTTTATTTTCCTTTTTCCTTTTCCGGTTGTTCTTTTACTTTTTTTGTATGTGGAATATGGATGCATGGTATCGAATATTGCAAAGACTAACTATAAACAAGACAATTATACTTCTATGTGCCCACTAACTTGACATGATGGTTAGCTTTAAGGTCGATAGATTTCTTTGAAGGCGAGAATCGATAACTCTTGCTATCATATATACAATATAATCTCAAGATTTAAGTGAATGAAAATGTACCGTCACGCCATCTGTAAGTTTATCTGGGCTTATAATAATAATATCCATTCACATATGTGATATGCTAGAGTACGTACACGATAGATCGATAATCGTCAAACGATGAACATCACAAACCTCCTATAATAAAAATGTAGTTGTCAAAGATAATGTGCACCCATCGTCACGCCTTCATAGCTCCAGATTACCACACACTGATTATAAAATAGTTAAGTCATTGATGTACGAGGATCTATTTAGGGTAGTCAGAGTTTTTTAAAAAACTGTTTTTAGCTTTACGAGCTTAAAAACTACATTCTTTTTATAAGAGATCGCTTAATAAATAGCTAATTTCCTCCAACAATGTCAGTAAAACAAATCTAGTCTAGCTTTCAAATTTTAGGTTTTGTTAGTTATATGGAAAAATATCAGAAAGCAAATAAATGTTTGGTGCAATTTTGGTAATCACAACTAATAAAGTTTAAAAATTTAGAAAAATCATGGATGTACATCTCACCACCTCATCTACATATAAAATTCACTGCTCATGATCAACTTTATTTTTTTTGTAACTTCTAGCATATGACTAATTTGATCCTCAAATTTTATATATAGATGGGGTAGTCGAGATGTACATCCATGATTTTTTCAGAATTTTTTGAAACTTTTGTTAGTTGGGTTGCACCAAAACTTTATTCGCATGAGAATATGTTCCTAGTTATATATAGCTTTTAACTTATGTCAAAATCATTTAAAAATTTAGTTGTTTAGAGAGATTTACTAGCTTTTTAAAGCTGAAGCCGGCAAGTCTGCCTAGTTTAGACCTGCTTGTGAGTGATGTGTCGGTTATGTACTACCGTTTTATCAGAAAAATTTTCAGCTACGTTAGGTCCAAAACACTGGATGTTGAACTTTTCCGTTGACCAGGTTGTTGAGCTCGTGCTTGGGAGTTGGGAGCGTGTAAAACCACTGAAATACCTTCTTTTGAGACTTGTACTAGGCAGCTTAAAGCTAAAAACAGGAACATGCATGACAAGTGGGCCCCAAAGCTAGTAGGTCCCACAGGTCATGCAGCGTGCGCTAACCATTATCCTGCAAAGGCTGAACGCCACCGTGGGGGCCCCGGGGGGACGCAGCGCTGAACCAGGATGCCAATCCCGGAAAGGCGGGGACCACGGGCGTGTACGAGGTGGGGAGCCGTACGTACGGGCCGCTCGGATGGCGACACGTCGGCAGGGCAGGACGCGCCTCTTCGTCCGCTGGGTGGGTGGGGATCCGTCCTTTTCACGTGCCCCGGCCTCGGCTGCCTGCCCGGCGACAACCTCGCCAATAGGAATTGCTATAAATGGTACGCCATGGCCCTGTCCTCCTCGTGCTTATCGGCTAGTTGTGAGTATTTTGTCTCCAACAGCGTGCGAGGGTACTTTTAAAGGGCTTCCTACAGTGTGTGAGGTACTGGCCAATAAGTGAGAGTTTACTGGCCCAGGTACTAACCATCATAGTCTTTCTTACATGTAGGGGAAAAAAAATTTCGTTGAGTTGGGTACATTGCGTTTTAAAATCTTTCGATTATATTTATTTTTCTTTTAAAATAAAAATTAGTTGATTTGGAACAAGAGTCAACTTTTTCGGCTCGTTAGGCTCGGCTCGAAGTTGGGTGCCAAACAATCTGAGAGATTATAATAAATAAGAATAAATTAGTGTCGAAGAAAGCTCGAAAAAAAGTTCATCTGGCTCATTTTCCACCCGTACTTACATGGATGATGGACCCATGTCGGTGACCTGTATGGGTTGCGTATAGGTCGTAGTTACTGTGTTTCCTCCTTCAAGTGGACAAATAAACACACTTTGAAGAGTCACCAGATGCAAATTCCATATTATGATTCTTTTTTTCCAATTTTATACTACATCTCTTTAAATATAAGGTCTATAGCTTGAATAGTCTTGATATAAGACTTGAATGCAGATTCAATGAAGCTTTTCTACTCTAATCCTATTTATTCTTTCACAGCTATATGTATTTATTTATTATCATCACGTATAAAATATTATCTCTCATCTTCGCTCGGGTATTCAAGTCATTTTCACTTAGGCCTAGTGTGAATTCAACTTTTTAAAACGCTTAATCCAAATCCGCTAGTTCAACACTTATATTCTTTACACCTTATCCCTTCAGCAGTACCATCTCAAATTTTTGAAATATGACCAAAAATATATATGTGTATACTTTGATAGTATATTTTAAATTTATTTGGGATCAGAACTATTCACTCGGGAGAGTACTATGTAGTAGCTATGAATAAGGAAAAGCACAATGTTTTGAACCATAGAAAATACGATTTGCTATCTTATATGAGAAAGTAAATGTGAAACCATAAATATCTACACGTACACTATTCTCATGCAGTAGTGATGCAACTATTGAAGTTACATAGAACTCGAATGTTTTGTCAACTACATATTAATGAATGCATGTCCGTGGTGTATTAGTAATTAACATCATTCAGAATGTAGGTATATATGTAAGTATGCGTAAGCTCGTACGTTGCATGTGCTATATGATGCATGTCAACTGTGCAGTACAGGTGGCACAAGGCATTTTTTTCCCCCGGAAAAGCCGCATGGTAATACATTGGTATTAATACTCCTACCGTGAAATCATGTGTACCCGTATCTGATCTTCCTTTAATTTATATACCTAAATTGCAAGTACCTTAAAAAAAACCTATGAAGGGTCGGGTCAGTGCTGACATCATTTTGAATTACCGTAAAGTAGCACTGAAGATACTCTTTAATGTCCTTACTTAGAGTTTCGGTGTAGGTTTAGCTTTTCTTAGTCATAGCATTTTTTTTTCGAATCTAGTTCAGTATGAACATAATAAGAAAAATAGTCCTTTCTCCGATCTGTTCATGCATCACGGCAAGACCCAAACTCTCTGCAACAGCCGGTAGACCCATTGTGACAACTATCCTGCCGCGTCCCCTCAACTCAACAATAAGGTGCTGAGCTCCCTGGGCACAGGAGCATGTCCTGCTAGGCTGCATTGGCTCGGCAGCCAGTTCCTACCGCGCTCACCCTCTTCCTATCACGATCGGTCGGGCTATCGTGGGTCTAGGCCCCTATTGCGGTACATGGCCGCAGCATCTGTTGGCGCTTCCGTAGTGGAAGAGATGACTATTTTTATAATTGTATTCACACGGAGGATATATTTGAAAGAAAAAACTTATGAACAGGGCTAAAAATGCCAAGGCTTTGAGTTTCGCCTCCTATCTCACTAATTATGGAATGTTCTACTTTAGGCCGGTAGGGCAATAATCTGTTACCAAAGAAAGCGTTAGGATTGAACAAATTGGGTGATTAAGTAGGAGCATAATATAATGCCACACTAGCTAGTAGCCTTTAGTCTTGTCGCACTCTTGTGCGGCTATGAGCCAGATACTATAAGATAACAAAGCAACACTTGTACCCCGCCCCGATAACGATAATATTCCCTCGTCCGTTTGCCCTTGTTGTGTGATGTTAATTTTGTTAAGCAACTCGGTTGCTCGTCTCTGCTGCAGTGGTTTTTATTTTCCTTTTTCCTTTTCCGGTTGTTCTTTTACTTTTTTTGTATGTGGAATATGGATGCATGGTATCGAATATTGCAAAGACTAACTATAAACAAGACAATTATACTTCTATGTGCCCACTAACTTGACATGATGGTTAGCTTTAAGGTCGATAGATTTCTTTGAAGGCGAGAATCGATAACTCTTGCTATCATATATACAATATAATCTCAAGATTTAAGTGAATGAAAATGTACCGTCACGCCATCTGTAAGTTTATCTGGGCTTATAATAATAATATCCATTCACATATGTGATATGCTAGAGTACGTACACGATAGATCTGATAATCGTCAAACGATGAACATCACAAACCTCCTATAATAAAAATGTAGTTGTCAAAGATAATGTGCACCCATCGTCACGCCTTCATAGCTCCAGATTACCACACACTGATTATAAAATAGTTAAGTCATTGATGTACGAGGATCTATTTAGGGCAGCTGTAGCTTTTTTTTTAAAAAAACTGTTTTTTAGCTTTCTGAGCTTAAAAACGGTTACAGTTTTTTTATAAGAGATCGTTTAATAAATAGCTAATTTCCTCCAACAATAAGCTGTAAAAACAAATCTAGTCTAGCTTTCAGCTTTTAGGTTTTGTTAGTTATATGGAAAAATATCCAGTGCAAATAAATGTTTGGTGCAACTTTGGTGCAACCCAACTAACAAAAGTTTCAAAAAATTCTGAAAAAAAATCATGGATGTACATCTCAGCTTACCCCATCTACATATAAAATTCCTGTTCATGATCAACTTTATTTTTTTTTGTAACTTCTAGCATATGACGAATTTGATCCTGAAATTTTATATATAGATGGGGTAAGCTGAGATGTACATCCATGATTTTTTTCAGAATTTTTTTGAAACTTTTGTTAGTTGGGTTGCACCAAAACTTTATTTGCACAGAATATGTTCCCTAGTTATATATAGCTTTTAACTTATGTCAAAAATCATTTAAAAATTTAGTTGTTTAGAGAGATTTACTAGCTTTTTAAAGCTGAAGCCGGCAAGTCTGCCTAGTTTAGACCTGCTTGTGAGTGATGTGTCGGTTATGTACTACCGTTTTATCAGAAAAAATTTTCAGCTACGTTAGGTCCAAAACACTGGATGTTGAACTTTTCCGTTGACCAGGTTGTTGAGCTCGTGCTTGGGAGTTGGGAGCGTGTAAAACCACTGAAATACCTTCTTTTGAGACTTGTACTAGGCAGCTTAAAATAGCGACGAGTGGTTTTGTGGTCCATGCTACTAATGAAAGGTTTTTCCTTAGTACCTGACAAGGCAGGTCGAACCTTTTGAAGCTCTGTTCCGGTTGCAAAGACGTACGTGTACCGTGTACGTGAGCATTGATTGGTCTTTGTACAGTAGTAGTGACCTCCCATCCCGCTCCAGTTTCAAAGTTGAAACTGCTGCATTTTGAGGTGATTGACTGGTATTGTGCAGAGGTAAAGCCTACCTCAATGGAATCCAAGCAAAATGGCATTTATATCATCATATGTGTAGCACTTACCGGATGGGACGCGCAATAATAACCGTACTGTAAGCAGTGGTGAATCTGGTGATGGTGATGCGGTTAAGAAAGAAAAGGGAGAGCCAGGGCAACGACATTGAAAAAAAAGGAAGGAAACATCTCTACAAGAACGACACAGCTCCTGTAGGAACGTACGTAGCTGTTGGCTGTTGGCATCTTCCACGATCCAGTGAAATCTCTTCCATCTCCCCAACTCGGCGGCCGAATAAGCACCCAAAGCGACGGTTGCGGATACTCCTGCGATTTACTCGGGACGCCCCTCGCTTTACAGCCGCTCTCTCCATCAGCGAGATCACCGCGCTCGAATCCTCGCTTCTTCTTTCTTTTCTTTTTTTTTTTTTAATCTTCAGTGCGGCACACTGAGCAATCGGTGGCCGCGCGGTTAGCTTGCCAAAACAAGGGAGTAAGGGCAGATGGCTTTTTTCCAAAACGGCGATCGAGCCCAGACAGCTCCCAGTGGATGTGGTCATGTGGAAGAGAATATGAGATCGAACTGCATACGAGAGGTCGATTTTCCACCTAGGCTTGGTCTTACTAGCCTACTTGCTCGCTTGCTTGCTGCTGCTTATCCTGCTCAGGCGTCGATCTCATCAGATGATCACCAGTTCACCACATCGAAGTGAGACAGATCGCGTCAATGCCATTGATGCAAAGCTAGCTGATGATGCTTTACTAGTAGTTATAGTGCATGGGCGCATGTCCAAATAGCATAAGGGCATATACAGTAGTATAGACGGTGGCTGTCTGTAATATATCTCCATATCTTCTATAGACAGCGCTAGAAATAACTCATACAATGAATCGTCTATATAGTTGTCTGTAATAGTCTCTCATCCAATTAATAGACTGTCTATACAATGGTACACAAAATAGAAAGCTGTCTATAAAACCGTCTGTTAAATAGTAGACAACAATTTTGTCTCTCCTTCACATCACCTAAAATCATATGTGGCATAGTCTTATAGACAGTTGACATGTACCATTATATATGCCCTATACTGGTTGCAGCTGCGAGAAGATTAATTATCTTGTAATATTTTGTGCCAGTAACTGACATAACTTGACCGGCCAAAAACACATCGCTGCCCTTTGCAAAGCAAAGCATGGAAGAATCTGCACGACCCGTAGCCCCCCTTTGACCCTTCAGGTCTTCAGGCTTACTAGACTCTGTAGCATGGTAGTTAGTCTTATGGGTCAACTGGTCAACACCACCAATTTCAAAACCTTTTTCTTTCTTGTTGATCATTCTAGCTAGAGAGGATGGTTAAGCAGGTTATAAATTAAGCGATAAGATGAGTGAGGACTGTGTTAATTTTTGCAATTTTGTATGTTTGAGCTAGCATTTTGCACAGTTTGGTGAGCAAGGTAGGTCCAAACCAATAGAGTGAAAATGGATCGAATATGAACACATAATGCGTATGTCATATTTTTTTTCAGATGCGAATATAAATATGAATAACATCAAATATAAATACAAAGCGAATACAAATCAAATACGATCACGAACATTTCTCAAAACATGAAACTTTGAAACTGCAAGCGCAAAAATGAACATAAAAAAAATAACTAGTTTATTTCAGTTATGAATTCTACACGTAAGCCAAGGTTCGTTCCTTAAGTCCACATATCGATGTATATGTTAATTTATAATGGGCTACTAAAGTATATCATGTAAATGGCCCTGGCTGAAATAGGAGAAATATCATGTGGATATCCGACACCTAAATAACCAGATAATCTAAGATATTGGACTACCAAATCCATATAAGTATCCAATGGAAAAATGGGCATTTGTTTCCAATCCAATATGTAATATCTCGGCCTATTAATATGAAGACCCATGTGATATATACGGAGCAATGGTGAGATTAGTCCCTCATTATCTGCATAAAATAAGTTATAGTAATATATAATAACTGTTCGGTTCAAATATAGCACCTCTGTGTTAACCCTTATACAATATGAGAACAAAAGTGTAAGCGGGATGCTATGCATGTGCTAGTCCGCGCCCATAAGTGGGTTGAACATTGTTCGAAATTTTGGGCTAAAGTATTACAAATGGTATATGAACATCAACATTTGCTGCACAGGCACGTGCGGGATAGGGGCGCCATGCATATGACGCATGACACGTGAGGGCCCGGAGTCTGTGTATGATATGTCACCGAGGTTGTCAGTCCTTAAGAGGAGGGTGATTGTAATACCCTAGTTTGTTAATTTAGTATATAATATATGTTAGGTCTAAATATAGTATACTTAGGTTAACTCTTTTACATGAAGCGGAGATAAAAGTATAAATAAAGTGCTATACATGTATAGATTTGCTCCATAAATAGAATGGGTATTAAATAAAATTTAGATTAGGATGTTACATACCATCGCCCGGTAAATATCTAAGTCGATATAATTCATATTTACCCCTCCAAACCAAGTAGTACGATATGTCGTACTAGCATGTTGCCACATTCAACTAGAGAGTAGCTAGAGCCTAGAGAGCTACTTACGGCCGCGTGAGTTTACCTTGGTTGCAAAGCACGATTTGATGGGACGAAACTATAAGAAGCTAGTAGGTTTTGGAAGGATAAGAACCAAAAACAGCTAAGAAATATATATTTTTTAATAATACATTTTTTTCAAAATTTCAAAAATATACCACGAAAAAAAATTACATAAATATACCTCTATCGCCCGTTAGTTAGGCGACATTTAAATATAGCCCAACCAACGGGCGACAGGAGGCCACGTCGCACGATCAACGCGTTTTATAGCGCGGAGACAAATAGGCGTGGCGCTTTTGTCGCATGTTGATCGTGCGACGTGGCCTCCTGTCGTCCGTTGGTTGGGCGACATTTAAATGTTGCCCAACCAACGGGCGACAGGGGTATATTTATGTAATTTTTTCCGTGGTATATTTTTGATTTTTTTTTAAAAATATATTATTAAAAAAAGTTCCTAAGAAATATTCATCGTACAGTACTACAAACCTACCGGCCCGTATTTACACAGCAGTGGCATATTTACGAAGTCGAGTTGAATTGACCTAACAAAGTGTCACGGACGTGGACCCACCTTACGGGCGTGGGCTTTGACTTGAGCCCACTTGGTCGAGGCACTTGTGTGCAGTGTAAGCAATACAAATGGAGGCGGCAAGACCACCAAGGGCATCAAGAACATCTGAAGCATTTCTTCCTCTTCTCCGCCATTATTCTCTCCCTTTCTCCTTTGTTGCTCAGATCTTCTTCTCTTGCTTCTCTGTGTTTCCCCAAACTCGTCCTAATTCCCGATCTCTTGCTTGTTGTTGCTTTCCATTGCTTCTTTGTTTCTGATTTGGCTCTCGTGCTTGTTGTGATCTGTGATCATCAAGTGGGATCATAACATTTGGTATCGAGCTAAACGATCTGCGCGCCAAGAAGAAGGTAGCCTTGATGGGAAGCAAAGATGGCGACGCATTAGAGTCGGTGGAGAGCAAGTTTGAAGGATCAACGTCCTATTGAAACAAATTCGAGGACGCCCAGGAGTGAAAGCGAGTGGGCGAAGTGAGATCGGCGGTGGAAGCGATTAAGGGCGGGTGGAGATCTTTGGAATTGCGGCGAAGTTCGATCATGTCGGTATCGCCGAGCACCTCCTTACCATCCGATCTCACTACCAAGATCCGTCGATCCAACAACCGCATCGAGGCAGAACAATTGCATGAGTTGAAGAAAGGGATCACGGGAGCCCTCAATTCTAGGCCAAGGAAAAACAGATTGGTCTCATGTAGTCAAGTGTTTGAATCAAAGCCTTCCCGAGCTTCGCCGGGGTCGCCAGGAGAGCCCCATGATGGCGGCCACCATGGAGAGCAGCTTTGCGCGACGAGGTGTTTGAGAAATGCCTCCGAGGAGTGGCATCCTCATTGACATCATCAACAATGAGCCTCGACATCACCTACAACCCGCCAAACCGGATCTTTGAAGGCACTCTTAGCGCTCCGGCGCCGATGTCTTGTCCATCGAAATCACCGAGCATGCTAACCTTGAGGTCGACCACGCCCTCTCTCAGCCGCCGGGGCGTCATGGGCAGCTCGCCGTCGTCGACCCTGATGGGTCAAGACGTCTCATTGCAGGCGTCCGGAGCCGGCGATATCGCCGCCGCCACATCCGCCGCCGCAGAAGAGCATCTGGCAGTGGTAAGCCCTTCTGCAATATGAATCCTTATTTTGTCGGCCTTCTTGTCCCCATCGCGGTCTCTCTGCTCGAGAAGGAGAAACGTTGAAAAGAAGAGGGCAAGCCGGTTGATGTGGGCGGAGAGCCCGGCTTTGCGATCTGTATCTATCGATTTGAGCACCTGTTGAAACACACTGGGAAGGGGTATCCACACTTTGATTGTTGTTTGAAAGCGATCTTGCGAGGAGTTTGTCTACATGCCACTCCTTGGCACCGGAAGCTCATTTCAGGAGACGGGACTTGCATCGATGGGAGGTCCTTTGAGAAGCTTCATTTGGGGAGTATGAGTGGAAGTGTTACTGAGGCCTTGCAGAGCGTTGCAACTTCTCATCTGGACTAATTGATTAGGCCACCAGAGGAGTGAGAGTCAGCTATTTTGCCGAGACACGAGTGAGTGGCAGATTGCACCACAGGCATGCTTCTGCAAAAATATTACAGCTTGTCACCATCTATGCCTCCTTGAGGGAGGAGCACTTTGCGCCACTCACTAAATGAAACGGAGGTCACTACTTTGGTATGTGGTCGAAAAGAATTAAAGAAGTTGATTGATATAAGTGGGCAACTTGACACCTGTCAAGCGTGTCATCTACATCAATGAGAAAGGCACTCAATTAAGTTCACGAGAATGGGGGCACATTTTTGTGCAAGTTTGCCTCACGGGAGCACTCAAATCTTGCAATGAAGCAATAGTTGAACTAGCGATGAATGGCATGAACGGACATAAAGAAGATACAAGTGTTATATCCTCAATTGTGTCTCACAAAGACTTTAAGTGGTTTTGAAACTGCGATATGAGAATAGACTGAAAACTTCATGCATTTGCTTTCTTGGGAGATGCCATATGAAAGACCGTGAAACAATCAGTAACTAGGTATCATTTGGAAAGGTGGGAATTGCCTCTGAAGTTGTAGATTCCATTGAGCTAGCACTTGGTGTATTGTCTGGACGAAATGGCAGTTTGCTAACCAGCATGCATAGGAAGCAACCATCCATGTATTTAATTGAGAGTGATTCATGGAGCTCAAATATGGATGTGCCCTTACATACTAGATTTCTGGAGATGAAAGAGAATGGGTTTGCCCTTGTATTACCAAAAGTTATCCTTCTTATATCTGCAAAGATCGTAAAAGGTGAAGGTGAAATATGCGTTGATTCTGTGATCACAAAGTCTCGAAAGCAAGCACACTTGCGACTTGTCTATTCCAAGCACTTGGTATCGCTAAGTCAAACAGAGAGAAACATGAGGAGTCGGGTTTTCTTCATGAGTTGCTTCGGGCAAGAATATATTGGTGGTTGGTGACATCAAGATGCCGAGATGGATGGGTTTACGACAACTCGGCAAATACGGGCAATGGAAGCGAAGGCGAATGAACCGGCAGACGATGCTTATAATTGAATGAGCATGCGGCATTGCGAGACCATTGCTGTCATCGTGGCGGTACCGCAATCTTTAAACCTAGATGAGAGTGTGGTTGCTTTTGCAAATGGGTGCCTCACTGCGTCGTTTCATTGTCCAAGACGGTGCTCCAAAGAATCAATGGTTTGCTATCATCGGCTTGGGGACAAGCCGCATTTCAAGGGAGGAATGTCACGGACGTGGACCCACCTTAAATTTGGGCGTGGGCTTTTGACTTGAGCCCACTTGGTCGAGGCACTTCCGTTGTGTGAGGCAATACAAATGGAGGAAGCGGCTGACCGATAAGGGCATCGAAGAACATACTGAAGCATTTCTTCCTCTTCTGCGCGGCTATTCTCTCCCTTTCTCATCTTGTTGCTCAGATCTTCTTCTCTTGCTTCTCTGTGTTTCCCCAAACTCGGTCCTTAATTCCCGATCTCTTGCTTGTTGTTGCTTTCCATTGCTTCTTTGCTTACGATTTGGCTCTGTGCTTGTTGTGATCTGTGATCATCAAGTGGGATCATAACACAAAGGTAGTTATTTCTAATTTTATCCCTTCCTAGTTCTTTCTACCAGAGATATTTCAATATACATTGGGTTTATGAGTCAAGCTAATCAATATACTAAGCAGAATTGAAAAAACTAATTTTTCATGTTTCAAACAGGACCTAAGTTGTTATGGTGATGCTTAAGATGGTGCGTACTCATGTATATACTCTCTGGTCATAAAAAGTTATTGTTTTGGGTTATATGCAGTCAAATCTTTCAAACTATGGTTATCAATATCTTTTAAATATTTAGATTGAACCCATGAGAATGGTATGTATAGATTTGTCTGAAAAAGAATTTTCATTAAAGTAAAATTTTATTAGATCTTATAAACCATTAAAATAAAAATTAGGAATAATTCATACTATACAACCTCAAAAATTAACACTTTCGAAAATACCACTCGTTATCTGTATAACATGTGATCCTTGAACCCACATGTTATTGAATCAGCGAGTTATTTTTTTAAAATGCTAATAAATAAAGTGGTATAGTATAAATCATTTCTAAAAGTTAAGTGTCAAAATTATATTTTAAAGACCGCATTTATATCTAACACGACGTTTCTTTTGTAGGGGAGTAGCTTGGAATCACATGTTGTGCTTTTTGTGGGCCAGAAAGCCTACCGCAAATTGTAAAAAACGTCACAGCCCATTAGTGAACAGTTCTCCTGTCTGAATCTCCGGCCAATGGCCCGATAGAAGCACCCATATAGACATACTGACTTGACATCTACAACTTTAGCAAACACCCAATACCAGAAGAGAGCGCGCGCGCGCTCTCTCTCACGCGCGCACACACACCGACAGTCCGACGCTGCGATACACGCATCAATAACAGAAGCTCTCTTCTCTCAGCCAATAGCAGAAGAGCCCACTTTCGCACGCACGCACATATGCTTCCCTCAGCAGAAGCTCTCTTCTCTGATTTTTTAAACAATATATTTTCTAAAAATAATTACGACATTAATACATGAAACAAAAAAATTACAAAAATAATACTCGGTCGCCAAACGGTACGGCAAAATGAAAGTAGTCGCTAGAGGGCTGGACGAAGTCACTATTTTCGCCATACCGTACAGCGATAACTGTTTAATCCTACGGTTATCGTTGCGCATCGCAGCATCACGCGACACATGTCAATTTCACCGTACAGTGTGGCGATAATTGGATGTCGCCCAACCATATAGCGACAGAGAATTATTTTTGCAATTTTTCTGTTTCGCGTATTAATATCGCACTTACTTTCAAAAAATGTATTTTTTAAAAAATTCCCTCTTTTACTTTTGGCCAGCGCCCGTTTTGAAGCCTAGTAGTCACCCTACAATGTGGCAACAATTTGTTGTCGCCGAACCGTTGGACAACAACCAATTGTCATCACACCGTACGGCAAAATTGACACGTGTCACGCGATGCTGCGATGCGTAACGCTAACCACAGGATTAAGCAGTTGTCTTCGTACGGTATGGCGAAAATAGTGGCTTTATCCAGCCCTTTGGCAACTACTCCTATTTCACCGTACCGTTTGACGACCGAGTATTATTTTTATATTTTTTTTGTTTCGTATTAGTATCACAATTACTTTTAAAAAATATATTATTAAAAAAAATTCTCTCTTCTCATGTCCAATAGCAGAAACGCAAAGCGCAGGTACAGAGCCAAGTAGCCAACGTACTTAGCCAACCAATATCTATATCCCGTATGGTCAATTTGTTGGTCTGGAACCTGATTCTTGTCAAGACAAGAAGAAGAGATGGTTGGGCGTAAACGCGAAAACGATCGAGCATCGCTGCAGGAAAATTGGACGTTCCAAGCCTGTTTCTGATCGTTTTTTCCACTCGCGTAGCTCTCATCCCGGCTGGAACGAACAGATGCTTTGCGATCGAATATATATATGAAAAAGAACTAAAAGACGAGCGAGAGACAATTGCCACGTCTGATGCCCAAGTAGCTCTGAAATTGTACTGCATTGGCGTTTGCAATGAGACAGAGAAATGCAACCATAGAATAAGTTATCCACCTCCCACCTACCGCTTCTCACATGCCGAACCCACAGAACACTGAGACGTGTCGCGGTTTAAAAGTTGGATAAATATTAAACTATAAATAAAATTATATAATAATATTTTTTAAGATTTATATAATTTATATTGAGATGGCGATGAATAGAATTAGTAGTGAAGCTAACTAGCTAAGGCGGATAAAGAAAAAGGGAAAGGAAATAAAAATAAAAAAGAAGCAGCAGTTCGTCTTCAGAGTCCAAATTCCCAAACCGAGACTGTGCCTAGGGCTGGGCAAATAAACCGGTAACCGAAAACCGAAACCGAATAAACCGAAGCGAACCGATTAAACCGAAACCGATGTATTCTTGTGGATTCGATTTTGTCTCAAATAACCAATTTATTTCGGTTTATTCGTTTTAGGCTTGATTAACCGAACTAACCGAATATTTGAAAATTGCTTGATAATAATTGCTTCCAGAACTTCTAGGTTTATGTGTTGGATTTTGTTACTACATCGATTGCTTGTTCTCATTGTTAGAAGTTGAAGCCTTGCTTCTTTTATGTCTCAAGTCTGAACAAGCCTTGCTTTTTATGGCCGAAGTCACGAGTGGGACTCGGGATTCTTTGGAGCTCAGAGCTCGGCAAAGATGAAACAAAGGCTCTTCACTCTTGTATCTTGAGACTTGAATCCATGTTCCATATAGTCTGCTAGTGCTAGCTAAATGATAATGATATGACTACTTTTATGTAATGTTTGTGAAAATGTTTGGTGTGACACTGTGATGTACTGATGTGCGTATTTTTCTTCTCTGGGAGAGTATTCTTGTAATGCTGTCTACTAGCTATATGTTGTCTGCTATATGCTGAAAATGTTTGGTGTGATGTGCAGCGCGTATTTTTCTTTGCTGTCTGCTATATGCTGAAAATGTTTGGTTATTTCTTTGCAATCTGTCAAACTTTGGTTAATTCGGTTAAAACCGAAACCGAAACCGAATTTTCGGTTAACCGAAATATCGGTTTCCTAAATATTCAAACGTATTTCGGTTTCGTTTTTGAAATAACCGAATTGTCTAAAAAAACCGAAAACCGAAACCGATTTTTTCGGTTTAACCGAACGCCCAGCCCTAACTGTGCCTGTGCGATAAGCGAGCGAGAGAGAGAGAGAGAGAGAGAGCAGCCAGCCGCCGCCGCCATGTCGGGAGGGATCGCGCGCGGCCGCCTCGCCGAGGAGCGCAAGGCCTGGCGCAAGAACCACCCCCACGTCCGTACCGTCCATCTCCCCTCTGCTCCCCGCTTCTCTGCCCCCGTTCCGTGCCGCTGATTCGGGTTTTGATCTGGTTCTATCATGGTTTTTCTAGGGGTTCGTGGCGAAGCCGGAGACGATGGCCGACGGGTCGGCGAACCTCATGACCTGGCACTGCACAATCCCCGGCAAGCAGGGGGTAAGCACCTGTATTATAAGACAGAAAACACCCCCTTCGATTCAATCTGGTTCGATTTGTAGCGAAAACAATATCACTCAATCGGATCTCGCATGCCGGGGGGATTTAGGTTTTTGCTGCTATGTCGCGATGGTATCATGGCAGATTAATAGGTTGGATTGATGCTGGTTGTGCCCCCTTTTACAGTTTTTGGTCTCTGGACTGGTATTTTATCCATGGATTGTATTGCCTGTCGGTTTGATTGGGTAGCACCGTAGCAGAACTATGGTGTTCTTCCTGGCCAAATTACTAGCCATCAGTTCTTCCTGACCGTACTAGTTAACCTGGGAGTTTATAGAGCTTAGGGGGTATACTTTCCCCATCCTTTGTTTACGTGGATAGAATTTTCTTAAAAAAAACATGACGGGTATTTAACCATTCCAATGTCACCAGCGAAATGCCCTAGGCAACTTCAAAGTTTTTACGCTATGACTAGTGGTTTAGCAGTGTTGCTGAGATGCCACACTTCACTACTGCCATCTCTGAGAACCATGAGGAATGGGGAAGAAGTGCAGGAATATAATTTTCTGGTCACAACAATGCAACAGGGTGTGCAAATTATTGGATTAACAGGGGAAGGGATGTTGTAGGAAGGAGTTGCTGATTGATGGATTGTGTGCCGCCATGACCAGAAATTCTTCATAGTCATTGCCACTGGGAGCAAAAAACATGTTGCCTTGTATCTGGTGGACTTCCCTAATCACTTGCATGCTGTTTCTCATCTTTCACCAGTTCTGCAGCATGAATATTGGTTTATTCACTTTGTGAATCTCTTTCTTGTTTGTCTTGCCTGTTAATTCCCAGCAAGCATTCTGGAATTTATTATTAATGTACGATATTTCCACTATTCCTTCACCATTTATGCAGACTGATTGGGAAGGTGGGTACTATCCTCTTACCCTTCATTTCAGTGAGGACTACCCTAGCAAACCTCCCAAATGCAAGTTCCCACATGGATTTTTCCACCCAAATGTCTATCCTTCAGGAACAGTCTGCCTGTCAATTCTTAATGAGGACAGCGTAAGCCTGCAAGCAAATTTTTAGGTTTTATTTGATGCCACACTAGTGCATTTACAGTTCGAGTTGCTCATTATCAGGGTTGGAGACCTGCTATCACTGTTAAGCAGATTCTAGTTGGAATACAGGACTTGCTTGATCAGCCTAATCCAGCTGATCCTGCTCAGACTGATGGTTATCACCTTTTTATCCAGGTTAGAAAGAAAAAAATGATTATGATTCTGCCATCCCTTATTCTTTCATATGATTCATTGGCACTATTTTTCTATTTTGCAGGATCCAGCAGAATATAAGAGGCGCATTCGTCTGCAGGCCAAGCAGTACCCTGCCCCGGTTTGAGGTTGGCTTACTAGAGATCCATCCTGCACATCCGCATAGTTGGTGCGAAATCTTAAATTATTACACCTGAAAATATGGAATTTGACCCGATATAACAAAAAATGGGATCTTTGGAGAACTGTCCATTGTCACCGTGTGCCTTATGTGATGTTTGATCCGGCATTGGCCGAACTAAAACCAGTCAACTGCTGAATCTTCTTGAGTGATGCATGTTTGGATAACATTGAACTTAGCCCTTAGTTGTGTCAGTAATCTTTCTTCAAGAGAATTGCTCTGTGAGTGTTTTACAAATCAATATTGTTGCCTCTTATATGCTGGTTATATCTTTTGCCCTCTTGCTTCATGTGGCCATTTGCAAATGCATTAGCGTGATGACTACTTAAGGCGTCCACCAGTCACCTTTAGAGGGTTTCATTATTTATCCTGCCAATCTTTGTGCCTACCATGTTTTCGCATGAAATGGTTCTTGCCTTCTCTGGTTGTAGTACTAGTAGAAAATTGTTAATAGAATTGGTTGCTCTTTTTAGGCACAATATTCCAGGAAAAATCTCGCGGTCAACAAATTTCATGCCTTTTAAAACATATAGTATGTTTCTCAATCTGATGTCGACAATCCATGACAAGAACCTGGTCCCTGGACGGCTGGACGTGCCATAGGCCAAGTTTTTGCGTTGATCGTATTTGAAAGTAGGAAGTAGGGCACCGTTTACATCATCAGTGCGTGCGTCAAACCCACTGTTCCACACGGTGACATGGATGGGGGCAACGAGCAACATGTCCTAACCCTAAATGGGAACGAAATGAAACGACGACAGCGGTAGAAAACAACGAACAGCAGAGCAGAGCTTTGTCGGTGTCACAGCTCTTGCTACTTGCTGCTATGAAATAACGTACTCGGCTGGCGTCCTCTAGGAGAAGTTTACGCTGGCCTCGTACGTGAGCCCGACGCACCAGCTCGGCGGCGCAACGTCGGCCGCGACGATGGTCTGCCGGGTGGTGTAGGAGGTGAGCTTGAAGCTGAGCGCCTGGCCTCCGAGCTGCGCGAACGCCTGGTACGCGGCGCCCCAGTTGTGGCTCATGCGTACCCACCCCGTGCTGCCGCCCTTCACCCACATGTCCCCGACGTCCCCGGCGCCGCCCACGTTCATCACGTACACCAGCAGCCAGTACGGGTTCCCCTGGAACGCGAACCTTACCCCCCCTCTCCTCACGCATGGCACCCTGAGGTTAAACAGTCAACACATTAGCTATCGTAGGCCAACCGGTAAGGCACCCGGTGAATGCTGAGCGATCGTGACCGGCGTACCTGCGGTACATGACGGGGACGATGCCGGCGTGCCAGTCGGCCATCTTCATGAAGGCGGGCTTCGCGAGGTCGAAGTGGGTGCGGGGCGGGTTGCACCAGCCGCCGTTGTTGGAGTCGAGCGCCCAGTTGGGCGGGCACAGGTTGGTCGCGGTTACCGTGATCACCGGCGAGCCCCTGAAGCACCATGGCGAGCCCGTGCACCGCATCTGGTAGCACGTGCCGCACCCGTACCCGTCCTGGAACAGCGTCGTGCTCAGCGCCGCCGTGTCCGTGCCGTACCCGCTCGCGAACAGGTTGCCGTACCCACACGCCCCACCTGCGAAAACGTATCAGCATTTGTGAGCGGAAGCGTGGAAATGAGCGTGCCATTAGCCACTGCCAATGTACGTGTCCCACGCACGAAACGTACCCATCGTCTCCGACGCGGTCTCGTCGCCGTAGAACGTGGCGTGCGCTGGAGTCCACTGCATCGCCTTGAACCTGGCATTCACGGTGGTGGCCACGCCGGCCAGAGAGACGAGAAGGGCCAAGATGGCCATGGACGGAGGAGCCATTGCTCTGGTTTGGTCTCGCTTTCCTTGTGGTGTTCTGTTCTTGACTGTGAGCTATGCAAAAGAAGCATGAGGCGAGTGGATTTTATAGTGAGCACCGGATCAATCAATCAGAGTGGTGGTAGTTGGTGATGATTGGAGAGGATGAACATTGCCCACAAGTTCGCGCGACGACGTGCCTGCACACCGCCGAATCGAGGAGATTAGTACGGTGTTTATATTAGGCATACGTGCGGGCAGGAAACCGAGCTGTACTCTCTTATTCTGTCCATTTGTCAGTACGGCCGATTTGATGTTGGAAGTGCGTCGTCTGATCACAATATGCTAGTATTCTTCTACCTTTTAGATTATGGAGAATGTGATATAATTTGGTTGCAGATCATTATAATACAATGAACATGCCGGCCGATAAGGTCTTAAACGGATTTGATTTTTGTCGAAGTATTCTGTTCTGATAAAATGGTCAACTCTTATCACCTATTCACTGGAGCGCTACCTGCAGATGAACGGTTTGGATTGCCTGAGCTCACACACTCTCATGAAACTTACAAGTAGGCCACAACATCGAGGCGACCAAGTAATATACTTCTTGCATCCCAATACTTAGAGCATTTGCAGAAAACTATAGGTAAAGCAATTTTCTATTGAAAGAATACAAAAGCACCCATCGTCTCATTTTATTTTATTCCTACAAATAATGTCTTGGGAACAGAGAGGTGTTCCATCAGAGGGGGGGGGGGGGGGGGGGCTACACGACCTATTCGTATTCCTCGTGCCCAACATCAACTATCTCTTCGTTCCAGACACCCCATACTCTCTCGCTCTCTCTGTGACAACACAGTAGCCCGACAATAACGGACAAGGACAATAGGGTAGGCGCAAGCTGGTAGGGAGCAGGGCAACACACGAGTGTCAAGCAGCCACTAGCACCGACGAATAGGCAAAGGCAATAGGGTAGGTAGTTGTGCAAGGTGCGATGCATGGAGCGTGCAACACCGACGACAGCTAGCGGGTCAAGGTGATGGTGTCCAGTAGGGCAAGGAGCAGCACGTGCCATGTTACATAGCAGTCCTATGCCGCGGGGAGCATCGAGTCAGGGATGAAAGGTGTGACACTAGTGGCGATTGACGGGGCAGGAAGCGGTGCTAAAATAGTAGGCAACAGCTGAGCATTCGGTATAGACAACCACACAAGTGAATTTAATTCTTCGTTCCCAAACCTGAAATCCTCAATTCATAACTCTATCAACGTTGTGTTAATTTGTAATGGTGAATCATGGTTTTTTAAATGTAGCATGTAGAGCATTCAAAAATAGAGAGAAAATATATAGATTTGAAATCCCCAATTCACAAGTCTCTAAATTATTTTAGGTATTGTCTCTATTAACAACTTGTACTTTGTATTTTTTGTTATTGTTAATTTTTATATTTTACATTGAACAATATTTTTATAACTTCGATACCCATTTTGAAAATCATGGATCCGCCGCTGGGGTGTGGGGGAGTTCACGGCTCATTGAAAACCTCTCTTTACATGTTCAGAACGGTATTATAAGCATATCTACGTAGCTACCTGATCTCCACTCTTCGCTTGCAACAGATAGCATCCTTAGCAGGATCGAAATGGCTGGATATCCGCCATTTAGCTACCTGTAGTATAGTATGCTGGCTGTGGTGGATATCCAACATGAGGCGGAACTGGATGATCGATGCGCGACTTCTGCTACATCGGAGGCACTGCCATAGGGTACTGGGGGCCGAACTTGCCATCCCTCTTGTCCATCAAGACTCTGAGCTGTGCCTGAAGTGGCATTGCAGTGCGATAATTACGCGTAAGATTTCACAAGTGTTTAAGAACGAGAAAACTTCAGTTATCAGGAAAGTAGACGTGACATTGCCTGCATACAGGAGCAAACCCTGCACAACAATTGCGCAATATTAGTAAGAGACAAGGTGCTTCCGGAGGGAAGAGGGTGGAGAAGAGTTTTTTTGAACCAGGAACAATAGGGGAAGCCCCTATTGAGATTTTATTAACCAAAGAAAATGGAACAGAGCAGAGAAAGAAAAAAAGCTGGTGAGGAGCCAGCTTAAACTAAGCAAAAAGGAAAACTAAGAGAGTTTAGCACCCCAGGCTAACAAACAGGCTTTACAAGATTCTTGAAACCTAAAAGATTGAAGATGAATTTCAGCAATGAACCACTCTTTCCAAGTCCTAAAACTAGGAGGTTTGGCCCTAAATATCAAGTCATTGCGGCACTTCCAGATGCCCCAAGATGCAAGCATGAAGGCATCAAGGAAGAAAGGATCTCTAGTAACCGTAGCAGCGATATTGATCCTTTGAAAAAAATCCACATTAGGATCCCAGGATATGGTCAAGGCATTCCAGCACATAATGGCGAAAGGGCAGGTGAAGAACAGGTGATCCCTAGTCTCTTCAGTGTTAAGATCACAGAGAGCACAATTGTAGTTATTTCCTTGGATGGGGCAGTTTTTCCGCTTGAGAAGATTACGAGTGTTTAAACGATTCAAACACATCAACCATGTGAAAATTTTGATTTTGAGGGAACATTTAGCCTTCCAAATCCAAAGAATAGGTCTTGGAACTGTGATATTACTGAAAATCCACTTATAGAACTTTGCAAAGGCATAATCCTTCGACTTCCAAATGTATTGCCATTCATCAGTCGAGTCAGAAGCCATTGGTAATGAGGAGACATTGGAGTATAAGGCTTGAAGCTCTTGAAAAGCAAGATCGGAGAGAGACAAATGGAAGAGCCTAGATATACCAGGATGATTAAGGAATGAAGCAACACTAATCTTTTCATCTCTGGCAAAAGATGCTAGGTGTTGGTATTTTGTCCTCATATGCATGTTATTCCAAACATCCTCCCAAAAATTAGCAGTATCTCCCCGACCAATATGACAATTGGCAATACCCTTAAAGCAATCCAAAAGAGATAAGACATCCTTCCACCAGAAAGACCCCTTGGGCAAAGAAGCTTGAGGTAATTGAGTTTGATAATAGGAAAACCAAATCATATGAACCCAGGGAATATCTTTTTTATTGTAGAATTTGTGCAGAAATTTGAGCAATAGGGATATGTTAAAAAGTCTCAGATTAATGACGCCCAATCCACCTTTATTTTTTGGCAAGCACACTTTCTGCCAAGAAGCTAAAGATTTACTCCTGCCATTGATTTCATTTTTGCCCCAAAGACAGATTTTCCTAGCCCTGTCAATTCTGTTGATCACCGCAAAAGGAACTCTCAGAGAACACATAGAAAAAGTAGCCATCGAGGAGAGGACAGAGTTCACCATCTGCAATCTGCCACCATAAGAGAGTAAGGATGAGAAAGAAGTGATTCTTCTGTTAATCTTGTTGATCAAGCTTTCAAAATCTTTGATGCGAGGTCTAGAGGAGCCTATAGGAAAACCCAGGTACGTAAAAGGAAAAGTTTCCTTCTTACAACCAAATGTGCCAGCCAGAAGATCCATGTCAGAGTCTAAAACATTGATGGGCAATATGCTAGATTTGGAATAATTAATTTTGAGGCCAGTGGCTGCCGCGAAAAATTGCAAAAGGCATTTGAGCTTGAAGACCTCCTTCTGACATCCCTTGATGAATATGATCGTATCGTTAGCATATTGAACCACCGGAAATTCAGTTTGAGGACCCAAGTCCAAGGGAAGGGATAAAATACCCATTTGTCTTGCTTTATTAAAAATGTGTTGGAGGAGATCAGCAGCCACCGCAAAAAGAAGAGGAGAAAGAGGATCTCCTTGACGAACACCTCTGCAGCATTTGAAAGAGGGGCCAGGAACCCCGTTGAGCAAAATCGAGGTGGAAGCCGAGCCTAAGATTTGAGCAATCCAGAGGAGCCATTTGTCCGGGAAGCCTAAAGCTTTAAACATGCTTATGATGGCAGTGTGCTTGATTGTGTCAAAAGTTTTGGCGAAATCAAGCTTAATGAGCACAATTTTTTCTTTGGAGCATTGACACAAATGAATATATTCAAAGGTCCAAGCCAGACAGTCTTGAATGGATCTCCCTTTTATAAAACCATACTGGTTCTTGTGAATTATAGAGGTGATGACCGAATTAAGCCTTGTGGACAAAATCTTTGTGATAATTTTCACACTTTGATTAAGTAAGGAAATAGGCCTGAAATCACTAGGCGATTCAGGGTTGCTGATTTTAGGAATCAAAACAATGAAGGATTGGTTGATAATGGAGATGGATTAGCATCCTTCATGAAAGTCCGAGCAAAGCTTGTAAAAATCATCCTTAATAATATGCCAGCAAGTTTTGTAGAATTGACCATTGAAGCCATCAGGACC
This sequence comes from Guadua angustifolia, assembly GCA_036346375.1. Taxonomy (NCBI): domain Eukaryota; kingdom Viridiplantae; phylum Streptophyta; class Magnoliopsida; order Poales; family Poaceae; genus Guadua; species Guadua angustifolia. The sequence goes on along the minus strand of CM070518.1, from coordinate 19,159,903 downwards.
CGGAGCACTGTCCGGGTGGAAGAGCGATACCACATCATCAATTTCTTGCTTGGAGAATGGAGACACCAGGGAGTCTAAACCATCAACTTGATGAACAAGATTCTGAAGATCAAAAACCATTGCAGAATATTCCGAGTACCCCATTCTTATAAAGAATGTGTTGAAGAGCAAACTAGCATTAGCATTGTGATCATAAAGAATGTCACCATTCTCAGTGACGAGAGAGGTGATTAAGTTGTGCCGGTATCTCTCCGTAGCTTTTACATGAAATTTTTTGTATTTTCATCACCAAGTTGGACCCATCGAACTGACCATCGGTTCTTCCAGTAAGTATTTTGAACAGCTAAAAGATGGATAAAGTGAGCTTTAATGATATTCCTAAAATTTCGTTCTTGAGTGAAGAGGGATCTAAATTCCTCAATCTTGTCAATAACTTGAATGGAAGAGTTGCAGTGCTGAATCTGATCTTTAAGGCGAGACATGTTTATCTTCCATTTTTGGAGATGAATCTGGAGACTTTGAAGCTTAAACTTTATATTAGCAGCAGCACAAGAGCCAGAACCAGAAGGATTACATCAAGCTTTTTCCACTATCTCTTGGAAGTCAAAACGTTCCAGCCAAGAATTTTCAAATCTAAAAATAGAAGCTTTTGAAATATGGGTTTGAATCAAGGCCACACAAGGGATATGATCTGACATGGTTCTAGAGAGAGGCAACCAAAGTGTTCCCGGAAAAGAGAGGGTCCAGTGAACCGAGGTGAAACACCAACCCAATTGCTCTAAAAGAGGGTCCTTTTGCATGTTACTCCAAGTGTATTTTCTACCCTTAAGGGGAATTTCAATAAGGCCAAGGGAATTAATAATATCATCAAATATTTGGGCATCAGAAATCCTCCCACCATTTTTATTTCTGTCATGAGAAGATCTATAGAGATTGAAATCACCCACCATGATTAGATCTTCATCGTCTTTAGTGTTAAGGTTGGACAGCCAGTTTAGAAATTCAATTTTGCCTTGACCAGAGCAGGGGCCATAAACCGAAGAAAGAGACCAAACTTTGCCATTAAATCTAGACGTGAAGTTGATCATCAACGCAAAGGGAACTAAAGATAACTTCACCCAAGAAAGTAGAACCCGTCCAGGCGATGAGAATTCCACCTGAGGCGCCATTAGAAGGGTAGAAAGCAAATTGATTAAATTTCCTAGGAACAAAGCTTCTAAGAATGGTATGATTGATCATTGTCCTTTTGATTTCTTGAATGCATAATATCGAACAGCCAGTTTCCTGAATCTTAGCTCTGAGCAGTCTGCATTTATTAAGATCATGCAAGCCCCTGACATTCCAGTTGAGCTCACTCCAATTTCTTCTAGAGTTTTTGTATGCCATGAAAATAGAAGGAGGTAATCGGGGAGCAGATATCACACCGCAACAGCGGAATAAGAGTTTCACAATAGCGAAATAACGTGGAGACCAAATGTAACCGAAGTTTGTTTTGGTGAAGATAGGCATACTATCAAAGATCCAATAATGCCCCAGGAGAAGGGATCTTAGGGAGTCACACCAAAAAGAAGGCAAAATATCAAGGTAAATATTAGCAACTATCATTAGCTCAAACATTCTAGACCACATCACCAACCAGTTTGTCAAGAGAAAAAGCATGTCCATAACAGAATCTAACATGAGGTCATGGCAGTAGCAGCAGAAAACATTGTCAATGTTGCACCCATACAAGAGTTTCAGAACATTAGGATTATTCCTTCTACAAAAGATGAGACCAAAAGGAAGATGCGACTCTCTGTTGCGACTACTATCTTTGCAAAAGGACTTTATCTGGTAACATCTTCTTTTGTCAGCATATCCACGGCCACCTCCTCAGGGGGAAGCCCGCAATTCTCCATTCCAAATTTCTACAGAGCATTTATAGATATGGGGGAATATCATTTCTAAGTCTATCAACATCTAAAATAGTCGGGAACTGCTGTAAGGACTGTGAATTATGAGTAAAGCAGTGCAGTTGTTGAGTACACTTTGGGCTTGAACTATCAGAAGGGCCCTTATGATGCGTCATTCTCCGGTTCTTTAACAAGGAGGATACGCTTGGTTGCCTTAAGCCCTTGTACTTGTTCTCCAACCTCTTGCTCCTCCTGAAATTAGAGTCAAGCAGGGTATTAGAGGGAAAAATGTTAAGAACCTTAGCAGCTTTCCTTTTCCACTCATAAACCACACAGATGCGATTATGGACCTCAGGTAAATCCAGGGTACTAGATTGTTGGATCATGTTATGTGATTGCATTTGAATAGTCCTTTGAGAGAATCTTTGAAGCCAGGCATATCCTTGATGAAAAACAGCTTCAAACTTAAGACTTGGGCAGAGAATTGTTGGAGTTATCAAAGAGATGTTGAATAACCTAGTTAACTCAAAGGATTTCACAAACTGTTACAAAGAGGGACTATATATTGGAGACGAAAACTCTGAAGCACGATTCTCTGTGTCCCAACCTGTTAGATATCTTGATAAAGGTACTTGCATTAGGGTTCTTGCAGATAGAGAACTCAGTGAACAATGAAATGACAGTGAAGGTCAGAGAATTCGACTCATCCAAGGCTCTAACAGTTAACTGAGAGTTTTTGTGATTAGGAGCCATCAATCCCCAGTCTATAGTTTCCTCATCAGGGAAATCCAAGTCATTGAGCTCTTCTTGTTGTTGCTGAGCCGGAAGAGCCAAGACCATCTCAGGGTTGTTAGGAGCAGCAGCCTCATTGTTATTATTATTGTTCCAGTTCTGCCAGCCCTGGTCATGATTATCCTCATTCTGAACCAGCATGTCCCAGACGGGGTCACCTTGAACTGGAGCCATCGGGTTCGGCATAGGGGGACCCATACGTACCCTGGTCGTGCTGTAAATCCTGAAGAAGAGGGTGAGGGTTGCCCATTTCCGGGGGAGCGACATCCTCGTCAGGAAGCATATTTCCATCCATGAGCTCATGAGCCAAGATCACAATCGGGACAGTCCATGAGGACGCAGCACCATGAAGCCCAGAACCCACCCTAATGACTAAGCTTCTTGGAACATCAATAGGGTCATCAAAGAGACATTGGACTAACACATGAGACAGAGTTCTATTATCCAGCCGCCATCTAACTAGTCTTCCAAACGGAGCACAGACTTGATCAAGGAAATTAGGAGACCTTAAGTCCAGGGGGAAACCCAGCAGCATGAACCAACCCAATCTGGGGTATGGAGCATTACGAGCATTAAGCGCTTGGTCATGGATAACAAAATGAACCCTAACCCCCTCAATGAAGTGATCGCCAATACTGATAAGTTTGTCCCGATTGAAAAAACTACTGAGTTGCAGGAGACCCAGTCCATGAGGACTTCGGCAGCATCGGAGAACTCTGATGTGGAACTTAGCCTCAATGTAGTCTCTTACCTGAAGCAGGAGATCATCATAATCAGCTTCGTCAACTTCACCATCTTGATCTACAACAAGAACCCACTCATCATGCTCCCTGGGTGGATTGCCGCTGACATGAACATGGGTTCTAGCAACGCGCAGAGGGCCACCATCATCCATCGAAACATCTTGAGGAAGGAATCTGGCCGGGGAAATGGGAAAATTCGCCATATAGGAAGAAGCGGATTTTCCGGGAGCGGCTGCAAGGGACTGAGGAGGAGTATTGTTTTCATGCCGGGAAGGAGGGGAAGAGGCTCCAGATTGAGAAGACAGAAGGTTTACTAGGATACGGGCCCCAGAATCCAGAGGGGAGATTTGTTTCTCGGGAAGATGCATAAGAGCTTTCTTCGTCCATCTCATCCGTTGATTTAACCTTTTTTTATAACAAGCTGGCATCCTATGGCCATAATTGAAGCAAAAAGAATATCTGATGGGCCTGGAACAGGAGGAGGTCGCATGGCCCATTCCAAGGCAATGGAGACAATGAGGAAATCTCTTGCAATCTTCAGCGGATTGGCGGGAGTCAGGGACCCGTTGCTGATTTCCATGGAGGCTAACGCTGCCAAGAGATTGTAGGTGTTCATTGCAATTGCTTTTGAGGGCCTTGGAACTGTACAAAATCTTAGGAGCCTACTGGGAATAGATCGCCAAATTTGAATTTGAAATATCATTTTGATTGAAACCTTGTAAGGAAGAATCAGTCTGAAAATAATTGTTAGAGTTCTTGGAGGCAGGATAATCACCAATCTTGCGGTGGATATGAAAAGAATTAGACTTAGACGTGCAAACTGAGGAAATACAACAGGAAATTTCACCCACTTTAAAATAGCAAGGAAAGTAAGACGATTCTTGATAATGAGAGTGATCACTAGCATCTTCAGTTGCTTGATAGGAATGATGAACACTAGAGGAAATCACACTCGAAAACACCACTTTTTTCTTATCAGAGGACTTTCGAAGAAGATGATTCGGGCCATTCCTCATCCGATCATTGAGATCCTGAGCAGATTGTATAAAATTTTCCTTGTACATTCTCCAAAAAGGATCATTATCTCTCCAAAGATAGAAGTAAACATCAAAATGTTGGGAGATGATTCTTTTCAATGAGCATATATGGTGACCCACCAAATTGTTAGCCACTGAAATGCGAAAGCGGGTGTTGATTATGTGATGAACATGAAAACCTTTAGGATGTCCTCCAAGAACCGAGTACAAAGCCAAACCGACTGAATCATCATTGAGCTTGAAAGAGTGTCTGCGGAAATAAGCCAGCAAGAAGAAAGAACCTCTTTGTCGGGGACTGATAAATCTCTGATGAGTCAGCACACGGTCAACAGGGTATCCAGCTCGGGGCAGTCCAGCGAAGGCCCTCAATTGCGACTTGGTCCGCACGGACCCGCACGACCTATAGCCTACCTCGACCAAGGATCCGTTTCCGCACCCCCTCAAGCTCGAGGTCGTGAGGTTAGCTCTTGGTCGGGCGGTTTCGCCTCAGGACGTGGGGCGTGCATTTACTCGACGGTTACCAAGACCTAAATAAATGGCGTCAAGGCAGAAGTGGGCGCCATTTTCGGAGCAATTACAGCCCACCTTCAATGCGCACGAAGGCCACTCCCCCGGGAATCTCTCCCATCCGTTCTGAATTCTGGGATATAAGGCCTGACTTTTGATTCTTAGGGATATAAGGCCTACTTCTCACAATCCAAACCCACCCATATACACTAGAATCCACAAACTTCATATGTGCTTTTGGATTTTAGTTTTATAGAATCACTTCTCTACAACAATAGTTTCATAGACACCCCTAAGGCCACTCGCATGAAAAGGGGTCGCTAGTTTCATAGCTAGAGCGCTCAAGCTCGAAACAGTAAACACTCTTTGTAATCGCCACTAGTAAGATCCTCCATCTCAGGAGGAGACTGGACGTAGAGTCAATACCCTCACGGGGGCTCGAACCAGTATAACTCGCTGTCTCTTGCTCGTTGACACCACGCCCAACCTTCATTCGATCCATTGTTGAGCGAAGCGCTTCTTGGGTCCTACACTCACACAAACCCCCTCTTCACTTTTGCGGTCAGGCGATCCCGATCGTCGACAACTGGCGCCCACCGTGGGGCCCGAGAGCTTCGCTCAACCGGAAGAAGTCACAGGTTTTCAAGGTATGGCGTCCTCTGCAGCAGCGTATTCCGCGAGCTCGGGGTCGAACACGGCCCCCGAGCGTGGAAGTTCCACATCCCTGTTCTCCCCCTCTCCACCACTACGGAACCGTTTCGTTCTCATGGCCGCTAGCCATGACGAGAACATGGAGGAGAGGGAGTGTAGCCCGAAGACCCCTGAAGATGCTCGCCGGATGGCCTAAGTTGCCATCAACCAGGTCATAACCGCTCTCCGGCGAGAGGAGCTTGAGAAGATTGGAACGTCCTCAGGACGCTCCAGACTCCCTCATTCGAATGAGCGCCTTCGAGCGATCGCACGAGTCATGACCGATCCCGCGCGTTCGACGTCGGGTCTCTTCGGCCGAGCTCTCATAGACGAGCTCGACAAGGCAGCTACCGAAGCTGTGCCATCGCAACACTAGGGCCTCCCTGCTGGGTCCCGGTCGTTGAGGAGCGACGACAACTCCTCGCGTAGGCGTCAACACTCCCGCCGGTCTCCTGCGCGCCGGCAGTCTCGAGGCCTGACTCGTACGCCTCCTCGCCGTCGTTCCCCGCGAACACCACCGCGAACGCCAGGATGTTAAGCTTCCTAAACGCTTACTCGGGATACCACCAGATCAAGCTGGCGGTTAAAGATGAGAGCAAGATCTCGTTCATCACGCCGTTCGGGACCTACTGCTACACGACCATGTCGTTCGGTCTCCGCAACGCTGGTGCGACCTTCCAGCGCCTGATGACCAAAACGTTCGATCCCCAGATCGGCCGCAACCTCGAGGTCTACGTGGACGACATCATTGTCAAGAGCTCTTCCGAGGGCGCCCATGTTCAAGACCTTGGGGAGACCTTTGCCAACCTGAACAAGCACAATATCAAGCTCAATCCGGAGAAGTGCATATTCGGTGCTGCTTCAGGGAAGGTGCTCGGCTACATGATCGGGGGCTCAGGGGTTGGTCCAAACCCAGAGAAGATCGAGGCAATCGAGAAGATGGCGCCCCTGACCTCGGTGAAACAGGTACAATGCCTCACCGGACGTATGGCCGCTCTTAGTCGGTTCATTTCAAGGCTCGGCGGCGTGGGTTGCCGTTCTTGAGGCCTTGCGCAAGCAAAGTAGCCAGTGGACTCCGAGCGCGCTGATCGTTCGACGACTGGCGTATCTTTCAAGCCCACCTTTGCTCACCACTCCACGGTGGGTGGCGACTCTTTACTACGCGGCCACCACCACCCAGCTATCGGTGCCATCACGGTGGCGGCGGGATGTCTGGCGACATCGATCTACTACGTCGGTGAGGTCTGCCGCGGCCTAAGGGCGCTACCGCAGATTGAAAGCTCTTGTATGCCCTTCTCATGGCTTCACGCAAGCTCTGGCACTACTTCGAGCGCTTTCGGTGGTCGTCGGCGATTTTCGCTCGAGGATATCTTGAGAACCCGGAGGCTGAGGGTCGCATTGCCAAGTGGGCTATGGAGCTGGCGGCGTTCGACGTCCGGGTCGTGGTGCGCATGGCTATCAAGTTGCAGGTGCTCGCCGACTTCGTGGTCGAGCAAACATCCCCTCCCGCTCCCGAACTCGAGCTCGAGGAGGAGAAGCCCTGGATCATGTATTTCGACGGCTCTAGATCCTTCAAGCGCTCGGGGGCTGGGATTCTCATCCTTACTCTGCGCGGCGACCGGCTAAGGTATGTGGTTCGTTTTGGGTTTCCAGCGACCAACAACGTTGTAGAGTATGAGGCTCTCTTGGCGGGCCTGCGGGCTTGCAAGGCCCTGGGCGTGCGCCTGTTGATTGTACGGGGCGACTCTTAGCTCATTGTCAATCAATACAACAAGGAGTACTAGTGCTCGGAGGATTCAATGGCCAAGTACCTCGCCGAGGCCCGCAAGATGGAGAAGTGATTCCAGAACCTGGAGATCACACACGTGGCTCGGAAGGACAACTCCGACGCAGACTTCCTCTCCAAGCTCGGGTCGTCCGACGACGAAGTCCCTCCCGACGTGATACTGGAAACCCTGGCATCTCCCTCCATCTCCAACCAAGGGCCCTCGGTCGCCTTCATCGAAGGAACTCCCTCCTGGGTAGGATGAAAACGGATAGTAATTCGGATATCAATTTTTTTGTCTTTGTTCTTCAATGGGAAACAAATAGGATATAGAATTTTCTATCCGAATTCATATTCTTGTTTGTGGTGTTGAGCTTATTCAAATTCATAAAAATGAACCTCAAATTCATTATATATTTATTTAAATGATAGAAACAAAATTCGGATATCAATCGGATACGGATTAGGATATTTTTCACCTTTTTATTTATGGGAAGCAAATAATGCGTAATTTTTTATCTAATTTTATAATCTTATTTTTTATAATGAGCTTGCTAAAGTGTTAAAAATGAAAACCAAAATCGTTATATATCTATTTAAAAATGTCAATTTGTTGAAATTGGATATCCGTTTCATCCCTACTCTGGCCGAGCCGATCCACCATTTCTGGCGATGGGAGAGCTCCGTGACGAGCAGTGAAAGAAGCGAGATCAAGCGGCAAGGCGAGCTCAGTATAAACTTCGTGGGCGGCAAGCTTTATCGTAGGAACCTTCCGGCATCGACAAAGTGTGTCATCGCGAGAGGAGGGTAAGTACTGCTACATGACATTCATTCAGGTCTATCGCGGCGCACTCTTCTTCGAGGATCATGGTGGAAAGCTTTCGCATGGGGTTCTATTGGCCCACGGCGCCGGAGACGCAGCGCAACATTGTCCACACTTGTCGAGCTTGCCAGTTTCATGCTCGGAAGACACATCAGCCCGCCTACATGCTCCAGACCATTCCGCTCGCGTGGCCCTTCTCGACCTGGGGGTTGAATATCCTCGGCCCCTTTTCGCAGGCGACCGGGGCGAAGAGGTTTTTGTTCGTGGCCATCGATACCTTCACCAAGTGGATTGAAGCCGAACCCGTCTCGACCATCACGGCTCGCGCGGCAGTCAAATTCTTCCGCTTGTTCGTAGTCACCAGGTATGGGGTTCCATGTAGAATCATTACTGACAATGGAACTCAATTTACCAAAGGTTGTTCGAGATCTTCGCGAAGACATCGGCGCCAAGGTATGCTATGCCTCGATAGCCCACCAGAGAGTAATGGAGCGATGGAGTCGTCAGCGGACAAATCGTTCAAGGCGTCAAGCGAGTGTCGGATGAGCTCGAGCGATTCGGCCGGACACTGGTGGACGAACTTCCCACCGCCTTATGGTCTATTCGTTACCACGACCGGTAAGACAACAGGTCTACACCCTTTCGGCTCGTGTTGATCTTGAAGCGAATCTGCCTCCCGAGGTCCTGCTGGCTCTGCCGAGTCGACAGTTGATCGGATCGACTTGAGTAAGAGCGGTCTCTTGACCTTTCCTGGCGGAAGAAGTAAGATGTCGTGCCTTTACTCGATCGGCGCGAAGATACGCAAGCTCTTCGCAGATATCGTCTCGACGGTGACGACCTAGGGAGCTCCTTGTTGGGGACTTAGCCTTGAGGCGGATTCAGGCTCATCCCAACACCAACAAGTTATCCCGATGGGAGGGCCCCTATAGAGTTGTTTCAGCAGATCGCCGCGGGGGCTTACTGGCTAGCGATGCCGATGGAGAGAGCTCTCTAGCTCGTGAAATATCGATCGACCGCCAAATTCTATCGTAACCCTTTTATCTCAAATTTCAATAAAGGTCTAGTTCATTTGTCATGATTGGCCTTTGCGCATCTTTTTTCTATGTTTTGTATTGACTTGAACTCGCCTCTCGGTGCTCGACCTACGTATGAGCGCGCTTGCTCTTGGCCTATGTATCGGGGGCTTACCCTTCACCCCTAGTGGTCGAGTTACGTGTAAGCCGAAACTCTTCGCAACAATACTCCCCCTGCGCCAGGGTTCGAGCTAAGCTCTGGCCAAGGTCCAACGGCGGCGCAAAATCGTTGTTATAGCTCGAGCCTCACCCTCGCTCCTAATTTTTTCCTCGTGCAACCATGTTATGCTTCCTGTGGCTCCTTCTCGATCTTGCAGGTCTTGGTCTTTGCTAGTCCTTATCTTGCGCTCAAGGCCGGCGTTGCTCGACCTTGAGCCCAACGGGGGCTGGGCGAGGTATACTACGACCAGTAAGGCTAAGTGCACGATTGGAAAAAATTCCTTGGTCGAGAAATGACAAAGCAAACTGAGGCATTAATTTATCATAGCCAAAATTACAAGTATTCTATTGAACCGTTTTTTCACAAGTCTTGCAGGAAATATACCCTATCTACAGGTCCGCCATTTCACGCGCGAATTTCTCCTGCTCGAGCTCGGCTACTTTGGCCCTCAAGGTCGACAGTTCGCCCTGGAGTCGGAGGGCTTCGGTGGAGGCTTCACGGCATGGCGACGCTCTTCTTGAAGTGGGGCAAAGCGATCTTAGCGCCTTGCTCGGCCGACCCAGCTTTTCCTCGAGCTCTTGAATCTTGGCCTCGAGCTCGGGGGAGGCCCTTGGTGCGGCGGCTGCCTGGTCCGCAACGGCCTTGCTCCGTTCTTCAGCCTTGGCTCGCTCGGCCTCAAGCGCCCTGGCCGACCTCGAGCGCTCATCTTCAACGGCCTTGTACGCGTGGTCCCGCTCCGAGTCAATGGCCCGCTTCAACTCGGCCTTGTGGGAAACCTCGAGTGACTTCGCCACTTCGCGGAGGCCGGTGATCTCGTTGGAATCCATTGCCGCCTTCTGCGCAGCTTCCTCTAGCTCGGCTCGCAGGTCCTCCACGAGCTTGGAGCGCACGGCCTCCCGAGCCTCCACCACGTCGAGAAGGACCCTCAGGGCGTCGGCATGTGTATGAAGGCCTTGCAGCCCTTAGGTGATCGAGTCGGTGGCCTGCAAAGCTCAAAGGGTCAGCTCGGCCCTCGCCAGGAGAAAAGAAATAAAGCGAAGGGGAAGTCTGGCTTAGGTATGAAGAAAAAGAACCTGGGCAAGGCGGCCCTCGAAGGTTGCTCGGGAGTACCCGGCAGATCTGCTGCCAGACGTCCCAGCGGCGGAGTCGCCCACCGTTGCCGCTGGGTCTTCAAGGGTGTGGTCCTCAGACACTCTGTCACGAGCGGCTGCGCCTCGGGCTCCTTCAAGGGGGCTCGACCTGCCCCCGTGCTTAGGCCCGGTGGCGACCTCGCCCTTGTTCCCCACGGCTGGAGGATCTCGAGTTTCCTCACCAGCGGCAGTCTTGACCTCCCCCGCGGCTTGGTTTACCGCACTTGTCGCGGCCGGAGCGTCCTCGGGGTCGGGGGCTCGAGGAGTGTCCCCCGCCACGGCCGGGGCGGTCTCAACCGGGACGCCCCCGGCACCATTCCCTTCGGTCTCCTCGGGCCAGTTGACGTCGTCTCCAACGCCCGCCTCGCCGGTGGAGTAGTCCTCGCTGGCCACGGGTTGAGGCTCCTCCTCGTCCGGGTCGTCAAGGCCTTGGTCGAAGCTCCCAACCGGCTCCAGATTGGGCGAGGCCGGTGGAGCGCGCCTCTGACCCGAGGGCCGGTGGGGCGCCAGCACAAAATTAGCCCCTTCTTCTTCCTCGGATTCAGACTCACCCTGGACAATAGTCATTGTCAATTCGGGCAGATGTTGAGCTCGGACGCTCAAGGTCTGCGATTAAGAAGCAACTACTAAGCTACAAAGGTAGAGGAAATCCAGAGGAGAAGAACCCAAATGATGTACCTGAGTCAGTAGCCTCCGCTCGCGAGTGTCAAGGGGCCCCAATGCCTGTGGGGGCGGAATCTCTCCATGAGTTCGGTCCTCGGGGCGTGGCTGGATCTGGGCCGGTCGAAATCCTGGCCGCCTCCGCGGCGCTCTATTGCTGCGGGAAGGGTTCAGGGTCAGAAGATGAAGGAGCACGAGCGAAGAGCTCAGGGGCTCGACCAAGGGCGCTCACCGTCGTGCGGTCGCCCCATTCGACGTGCGCCTTCCTCAGGCTTCTTCCACCTGCCCCGTCTGGGGCCGGTCTCTTGCTCGCCTTCTTGCCCTTGACCGCCTCGGGCAAGGGCAGCATCTTCCTCGCCGTCTCCAGAAGCTCGAGCTTGTCCTTTGGAAGCACCAAAGGATCAAGGAGGGATCTAGGCAAGCAAGGTCGGGAAAGCTTGGTCTAGGGTGACCTACCTCGGCTTTGCGGCGCAGCACGTTCCTCGGCACAGGCTCATCGAGGGTGTAGTCGTGCGCGGCCTTCCCGAACATCTCATTCATTCGGGCGGCGATCTAAGACTCTTTCGGCGCTGCTGAAAAGACCAATTCATTAAAGAGGAACCAAGGAGCAAATCCGAAGCAAATTTTGAGGCAATGCAGCCTACCGGTCGTCCCTTCGTGGGTCATGTCGTCGCGGCCTCGGATCTCGTAAAAGGGGTGCTCCCTCCTCCGCAGGGGGAACACCCGGCTTCTCAGGAAGTCGTTGGCGATGGCCTGTCCGGTAAGGCCTCGCGTGGCGCAGATATGGATGGCCGCGGTGGCCTCTTGGTCGTCTTCCAGGTCGCCCGACTCCGGGGTCTGCTTCTTCCCGCTGAGGGGGGTACCGTCGAACTCCAGCGCGCCGCCCTCGCCCCGTTTCAGATAGAACCACCGCTCGGTCCACGGGCCGAGGGAGTCGTAGGGTCCTCCCCAGTGCATAAAAGGGAGAAGAAGCGGAAGAAGAGCGAGGGGGTGGGAAGGATTCCAAGGAACCCCTCGCACAGGTGAGAGAAGATGGAAAGCACAAGAATAGAGTTGGGTACCAGATTGATCAACTCAATCTCGCATACGGTGAGAACGGCGGCGAGAAAATCGCTCTCCGGCGTCTGCAGGCCGAAGAGCATGTAATGCTCCATGCTGACGAGCTCGTCATCCCGTGGCTGCGGCTCGGTCTCCCCGTCCGGCAGCCGCCATGTCCACGGGTCCAATAGCCCCAGGCTCTCGAGCTCTTTCATCCTTGCCGTTGTCAGGGAACTTTTCCCAAGTTTGGCCATGGCGATTGAGAGGGAGTTTTGGTCGGAGGAGGAAGGAGAGTCCGAACAAGGAGGCAAAGACTACGGAAGAGTGGAGAGTTCAAGGAAGTGGCGGGGGTCTCAAGCTTTATAAGCCCGGGGTGCTATGGGCCGGTAGGTCGGGGCATATCGGAGGACGCGCCGGTCAGGTGATACGACAGGAGCAATTTAAGGCTGCGCAACGGAATCGAGGCGTCACGAACAGTTCATTGTCGGTCAGATCCGTCTTCGGGGTTCCGGAGATCAAGAGGCGCCAGGTGTCAACTCGTCAAGGCCTAGTGGTAGGTCTCCGTCCGACCTCGACCTCAGGCTCGAAGATTCCGGAAATCAGTCTCGCCTCTGTGGAGGCTCAAGATCGGCCCATGTCCCAGCCACGACCTTGACCCTCGGGGGCTAGCTGTCGGGGACTGATAAATCTCTGACGAGTCAGCACACGGTCAACAGGGTATCTAGCTCGGGGCAGTCCAGCGAAGGCCCTCAATTGCGACCTGGTCCGCACGGTCCTGCACAACCTATAGCCTGCCTCGACCAAGGGTCCGTTTCCGCACTCCCTCAAGCTCGAGGTCGTGAGGTTAGCTCTTGGTTGGGCGGTTTCGCCTCAGGACGTGGGGCGTGCATTTACTCGACGGTTACCAAAACCTGAATAAATGGCGTCAAGGCAGAAGTGGGCGCCATTTCTGGAGCAGTTACAGCCCACCTTCAATGCGCACGAAGGCCACTCCCCCGAGAATCTCTCCCATCCGTTACAGGCAGCATTCGAGGGGATATAAGGCCGCTCAGGGCGTACAGGAAAAGGGGTCACTGGCAATAGTTTCATAGACACCCACGCACAGAGCGCTCAAGCTCGAGCTGTAAACACTCTTTGTAATCGCCACTAGTAAGATCCTCCATCTCAGGAGGAGACTGGACGTAGAGTCATTACCCTCATGGGGGCTCGAACCAGTATAACTCGCTGTCTCTTGCTCGTTGACACCACGCCCGACCTTCATTCGATCCATTGTTGAGCGAAGCGCTTCTTGGGTCCTACACTCACACAAGCCCCCTCTTCACTTTTGCGGTCAGGCGATCCCAATCGTCGACACTCTTGGTGTAGGAGCAGCATGATGCACTGGAGATTTAAATTTCCTTCTGATTTCCTGCTGCAAGGATTTGCCAATATTGAAATCCAACTTTAATTCCTCAATATTAGGACGAAGATCGAGTCGACAGACGCCACCCGACCCTCAATAAGATTGTTGAATGACTTTTGGAAATCTTGGGCGTGGGACTTTGAGGAGCAGGAGCTTTCTTGCGAATCATACGATTTGGCCAGGACCATTTTTGATCTTCCTCCTCAAGCCACAAAGCATAATCCTTCTGCCAATTTGGGCCACCGTCTCTCCAAAGAAAAAAAAAGAAACATCAAAAAAAGCTAGACACAACTCTTTTGAGCTTCAGAACCAACCAGGCAACCTTTTTCGAAGCAACTGAGAAACGAAAATGAGAACTTGAAGCTTGATGAACATGGAAGCGGTGGAGCTCCCCCAAGAATCGCATGCAAAGTTCGAGCCACAGAAACAATATCCAGACGAAAAGAAAATCTCTTGAACACAACCAGAAAAAAAAAGCCTTGAGGCGAAGAGGAAGCATGATGGACCGAAGAGCAGATCGAACGAAGCACCAGGGATCTGAATCGATTACCATGATCAGGAGACCAAGCTATCGGAGGCCGGTCTTGATCCATCATCGGAGGTCGGAGCTCCGAGTCACATGATTGGACTTACTAAAATTATTATTACGCCAGAGGGGCCTAGCAGGGTGGCAATGGTGGACACCGGCAGGGCGGATTTGGAGTGGCTAAGTTGAGCCTTTCTTTCACTATCATCTGCACTAATTGATTTGAGCACCAACCGCTCATGTTTCTTATCCTCGGTGTCAAAGTTGTTGATAACAGTATACCAATGCCTATTTCTTTCAAGGAAACGTGTTTTTCTGTACGGCCTTTTCCCTGGGCTTGAAGCTAATTCCTCCCCAACTTCACCTCCATTAGCTTCCACTGAACCTACTTCACCCGAAACACCATACTCTGGTATTTCATAGCACCCCAGGGTGGAGAAGAGTTAGGAGGGAGCCTTACGTCCAGCAGACCATGTCAGATATGCAGGAAATCATCTGCGAAGCCTCTGAAATTTCCTGGTTGCCAACGATGCATGCGGCCAGGGAGCAGATGCAAGCGAGTTGTTGGAGGCAAAACATGGAGCTCTACAATGACCAAAGTGTTGTGTTTACTCCCAGATTCTGAAACAGTAGTGGTGTAATTGGGTAAACGTGTGGGAAGTGGGGGTACAATGATGCAGTTATCGCACTCGGTTGTCTGTATGTCGAACTCGTCTTGCAGCAGGAACCTGGTCGAAGCAACTGAACAGCCAAATCAGAGGAACACCTGAAAATACAGTATGTTAATTTTTCTTCCCCTTTTGCGAGGAGAGTACCTGTTAATTAAAGTTATTCCACTTGAATATACTACATGGGAAGATCATATGGATGAGAGTTTTCAACTAAGAAAAAAAGGAGACAAAACTTGATTAAAAAATACTCTCTCCGGTCACAAATAGTTGTCGTTTTGGACAACGATACGGACTTCAAAATATAGCTTTACCATTAACTTTTATTATAATATATTTATAAAACTCAATAAAATTATAACATTATGAAAACACTTTTCTAGATAAATTTACACATGTGATTTTCACATATCAAATTTAAATATTTTAAAAAATATTGATAGTGAAAGTTTCAAAAGTTTAACTATATATATTTTGACCGGAGGGAGTAATGCATGTCATGCACCTCTGTTGCAAGGCATAATTCTGGGCAATTGCTCTCGCCGCACCTCCCGCTGCATGGCATGTACCCAGCACAGCACACGTATCTGAAATACAGAGAAACATGAACGAGGTGATCAAGCCGTGAGGGGGATTGAAGAACAGAGAACTGTAGTACTAATTAACCGCACACAATATACGGTGTAAGAGGAACAACTTTACATTGACACGTCATTGTAGAGAGCACGTCTGCGCAGCATGTAGGACACATATGGGCCGCTGAATGATAACGAATTGAACTCTTCGAATTCTAAAGTTGGAGCTGCAGAGATTCAGAAACCAGAGGAGCGCCCACTCACCACCACAGCGACAGGCAGCAGTCTGCAGGGAAAGAAATCAAGAAACAAAAAGTTGCATCAAGCCCATTATAAATACAGGAAATTAACATCTCAAGATCATCAGATCAAGATTGAGCACCTCACAGGATACACTACACACATGGGAAGCCTTGCCTGGATTGCGTTGGTGAGGTCGGTGTGCCAGACGTTGCGGTAGCTCTGCCGGAGCTGCACCTTGTTCGTGTACGCCTCCGACGCCGCCATCTCGCCACGCGCGCGTCGCTTGACCAGACCGGTCGGCCGGCAAACGTTGCACCGCGCCCTCGCAACCTCTCGCGACCGTCTTGGTACCCGGCGGGCGAGCGGCAAGAGCCAGGTATCAACGCCGACGATGCACATACAATGGTTGCTTAAGACGCGCGCTTAGGTGCCTGTCCTCGTCGGCAACCGGGGTGGTGGTCGACGGTCAATGCCAAAGTCCTCGTTCGAAAAAGTTTATTGGAACACATTTACAAGTTTGGAAGTTTATTGATCCGTCAGATTAAGCAGTGAACAGACAAAGGCGAAGAATGTCTAGATCGTGAAGCCTTTGCAGGAAGAGCCCGTCCGTCCAAAGCGCGTCATGGAATGGAACCAGCGCCAAAACTGGAGATTTGCGGCGTTGCAGGCTTGCAGATGTTCGCTTCTGCATGCTGCTGCATACTGTCTTGCCGCGCACCACCGTACGGCGAGCTCCGTGTCTTTCTGTTTTCTCTCGTTTTTTCCAACACGAAATCCAAACAAGAAATTGATAGGAGCAGTAATGCTTAACGCCAAAGAAAAAACGCTATAAAGGCTTACTCATCAAGTCTTGATTGAGTAGTATTTCGTTCTCTCAAGAAGTCAGGAAAATTGACTGGACTAATGCATGCACCTAGTTCCCAATGGCGGCTATGTGTGAGCTCGTAGATGCTCATAATGTGGGCCCGTGGGCTTCTCTGGCTGCATGCTAAATTGCTAATCCAACCTTCAGCTTCTGACCACCGTTTCGCTTAAATTACTCAAGGAGGAATGTCAGATCTGTTAGGCTGGGTCAGGGTTAGGATCAGTATCCAGTTTAGGTTGCTTTTTCTCGTCGCTTTTTCTCTTTCAGGTCTACTATATTTTTGTCACTCTCCTTTAATACATGTCAGAGCTTCTATCATTTCTTTTTTTTAATATATATGTCACATCTGTCGCAACAACACGCTGGTGTTCGCAAAAACTTGTTCAACACAAGTGCATTTTTCTTTTTCAGTAAAGTATGAAGGCGAACACCCAAGCCACATAACAGCAATAACTTGAGCGTACTGTCGCGCTGTGCAAGCAAATTGCACTTGTTCTTGGCTAGCTAGATTTGGTTCTATAATATCGAGGCTTATCTGATGATTCATATCGAAGCTAACTTTACGCGCATGAAAACGCCGTCTGGATTTTCCGTGTGCCAGCTCGATCCATCTACTCAATCTTCCTCGTTAAGCCAAGCAAAACTTCTGGCCTACGAAAGTATATCCATGATGTCTACAAGGCGATGTGTGTTTAATTTGTACTTGTTCGAAAATCCAAAACCAAAATCCAGCCCCAGCTGCAACTCCAACTCCAGTTCGTCACGTTCTAGAACGAGTTAAATTAAAAACCTCCCAACTAGTAGTAGTTGTCAACTTGTCGTCAGATCCAGAACAAGAGACGATATATTGTTTCTTTTCGTCTCTTCATTCTTTTTTTTTCTCTCCCGTCAATTCGTCGGCGTTGGAGGCGTGTCCCTGCAGACCTGCTTGATCAATCATCCTTGCCTCCTTGGATAGTTGCATAATTAAATTGGCTGCGGTTAGCGGTTACTGGGGCGACTCCACATGGCCGCCGATGCATGTGGCTTCTACCTGTTCTGGTTCCGGAAGAGCGGCAGTGGCGGACGTCGACTCACACCTACTGTCCGCTATAGGGCATGTTTAGATCCATTAACACTAATAGTTAGCCGATAATGGCTAATATTTTTCTAGGGGTGGTAATGGGGACGTCGTCGCGCCGACTATCCGCTATTAGGTTGAAGATTATGTTGTCGGCGCACCGCGTAAAAAATCGTGATGGACTTGGACGGCGTCATTCATTAGAAGATTATGTTGTCCGTTTATGAAAATATGAATATAATGAGCTAGAGAATATGTTTGCAATCTAATAACTAAATTGGACTAAACTAAATTTGGATCCCCAATCGGATCCCGATCGAGAGGAAAAAAAAGTTCCCGTCCCTGCACCCGCCATCCGCCGACGAAATAATTTTCTGCCATGTGTTCCATTCCCGGCCGCTGTGATTTCTTCCCACTTTTATACAGTTATGATATCAAAGATAATAGAGGTAATTTCCGGTGTGCGATAACCGATAAGTGTCGGGGATCGAGCGGGTCCCCATTGCCACCCAAATATTGGTCATACTCAATGTGGGTACCTATTGGGTATTGGGTACCAATTAGGTTTGAGTATAGGCACAAATCTTCGCCATTCGTTGGCGAGCATAAATCACGCTGCTCGACCTAATGGGTTGATCGGTGACCGAGCGGCTAATCCTCTCCCGCGACTCCATGAGTCCCCGCCGCCACCTGAGTCTCTTGCACAGTCTCTTCCACCGATCTGGTCTTTCTTGCTCTTGCCTCTCTTCTATTTTGGATTATGGAGGATTTGCGATTCATCCTTGGGTTTGAATTTAAGGTAGTGGTACTTGTTGGGATGGAAGCAAAAGGCGAAGGTACACCACTCTGAATGAGAGATTTTATTTCTTTGCCATCCCTACTCTGAGCCTCCTCATCCCTCTTTGCACTCTTGGCTCTTCCTTCTCCGGTGAGGAATTCGTCAGGATGATTTCTTTTTTTTCTTTTTTTGTGGCGCCTTAGCTTAGCTTGCGTATTGGTGAACGTGCCAGATGATGTGGGTTTGCCTTTCGGGCGAGGCTGCCATGTGTTGCCAATCCTCCCTATCATGAAAGGTTTTGTGAGGAAGTAAGATTCAGGAAGTTTCTGGTGCTGTTCTTGGTTATTAGATAGAACCGATGATTTGGCGGCTTTCCTGCCATTTATTTGCACTTTTATACAGTTATGATATCAAAGATAAAAACAATGTAATTATGAAGGTTAGCAAGAAGATGCTCAAGAATAACCGATAAGTGTCTGGCTTTTCAGTTTCTTCAATGTTGTCAAGTTCAGCACCTGTAAATACGGACAATAACACAAAAACGAGAAATCTAAAAGAGAATACAGAATATAGTCCTAACAGTCTCTTAACTTGATGGGCTAAAACAATCTAGAAGTGCCCATGCACAGAAATAATCAGCATAAACTGGTAGTCTGGTATTGCGAGTGAAAATTTCTTCACAAGCAAATCTACCTTCGCTTTACGTTACACCAGCACTATTTTTCTCACCTGTCACAAGCCAACAATTCGCCAGGTATAGTTTGGAACAAGTTCCCGACGACCCTCGACGAGGAGTCCAACAAGGATGGAAACAGGCTCCGGTTCGCATGCATACTGAAACGGTAAAAAACAAAGAATCGTGGGCTCCGCGAGCAGTTACTCCCTACTCACGCTCCCGACATGGACAAATCTAGGACAGATATCATCTGTTGGTAGAGTTAATATAAACTTGTAACATTATCATATAATTTGTAATAAGATTAGGGAGAAACTAGTGCTCGGACGTTCGATTTCTGTTCATCCCATCGGACACCTCTTGCAACATTTTTTTCCTACGTTTGCAACATTTTTTGTCAACGCGTGAAACATTTTTTTGAACGCTTGCAACATCCGTTTACTGTAGTGAATTTTACTATTTGTCGAAGGAAAATATTGTACGTGAAGAAAAAAATATTACAGTACATTCGAAAATTTTGAACGTCTGAGTGTAAGTCTTAAAACCTATGTACTAAAAGAACTATATAGACTAAATTGAAGGATATCGTTGTCATGTGATTTTGATCCATATACCGTAGACGAGCCGAGCCGAGCCGAAGTTTCTGTACTGCACGTACCCGCGCGCTTGTATTAAGGCAGTTGCCGCGGATGGGTCAAACTCACAACGCCACCCCGTACCACCCCTCGACCATCGGCCACAACGCGGCGAAGCTAACGAAACCATCTCATCGATCAGATAGCTCGATCGCGACAGCTGCCTCCATCCATCCACTTCCCTCCCTCGCGCTGCCGTCCCTTAAAAACTCCGATCGAAGCACCACTCCCGCCATCACAACTCGCGGCAGTGTCGTCCGTCGGCGTCGCCGTAGGTTCCACTGGCCGGCCGGACAGTTGGTGGCTGGGCGCGCGGGGGGGCATGGAGAAGAAGCCGCCGCTGGTGCACAAGCACGGTGTCGGCGAGCGGATGTGGGCGCGGCCGTGGCGGTGGGCCAAGACGGCCTTCTTCCTTGTCATCATGCTCGCCTCGCTACTGCTCATCTGCGCGCCGCCGCTGCTCGTCGTCATCCTCGACCTCGCGCTCCCGTCGGCTCTCCTATCTGCGCACTTACGCGCCGCCGGCGTTGAGCCCCCTCACCGATCGTTCGCCTCGGCCGTCCTCGACCAGGCGAGGGCGTTCGACTTCCGGTCCTCCCTCGTTGACCTTCCCGCCGTCTCCGCTGCTCGCTCCCTGCTGATCCTCTGTGAGTATCCAACCATCACTAGTTCACTCTGTCTTTGCGTTGCCTACATTGGTATTGCATCTTCGAGTTTCTCTCGCGTAGCTCAGCTGACCAAGGTGTTCGATGCTATGTTCTCTTGTCGCCGCAGGCGCGTACATGGTGTGCGGGGGAGGCGCCACTTACTTGTGGGTGGTCGTGGCGAGCGCCGCCGCATCCGCGTCCTATGTGCTGGCAAAGGCTGCGGCGGCGCTGCCTCGCCGCGCCGCGCTGCAGGGGAAGGGGCCGGCCGCGGCGGGCCCGGAGCACATGCTCCTGCTGTCCCTGGCGCTCGCGGCCGCGCACCTCGCCGTGGCGTACCGGACCAGCTGCCGCGAGCGCCGGCGCCTGCTCGTGCACAGGATCGACGTCGAGGCCGTGAGCACTCTCTCTTCTTTCTGCGCTCTGCAAATTGTACGCACTTCTTGCTGAAAACTTTATGTCCACACAAAGCGACGACAAGGAAACCTAGATATCCAATTCCGCGTAGTTGTTTGCGGCCATGAGCATACATACCACAAGCTAGGCATGGCCATTCGTGCGAGCCAAAGTCGTGATTCCGGAGAATAATACAGGCATTTCGTTGTGTAGTTGGGTATATCATATCGGCATATATATTGTCTCTGCTTTCGGTGAGAAAGAGGATCGAGGACTCCAATAAGGTTCCCTCGCCTGGCCATTAACGCCTAGCTGCATTGCTGCAATGAAATTCGCCAAATAGCCAAGCCAAGAAAGGATTTCTACCGCATTCTGAACTACCTTAAACTAGCACGCTTATTCTAACTAGCCATCCAAAAAAATGGATCAGACATTTTCTGCTGACGAGAAAAAGGAGCGAGCGAGCCTTGCTCGGTTGGCTTGGTGCGCTGGGGCGCACGCAGTCCGCCCATGTTCGAGCGCCGCTTGGCGCAAACGCTCACGGAGCCGAGTGTGTGCGAATGTGGGGTGTGCGCTTGTAACTCAGCTGTTGTTATTCTTCTTTGCCATTTTTTTTAAAAATAAAATAAAATGGAGAGAGCTTTTTTATTGAACGACCAGTTGGAATATTTACGCAGGTAAGGCTGAAAGGAGGCCATCAAACACCCAAAGGGCTGAAGCATTGCAGCGTCTGACATTGTGTTCTGATCCTTACTACTAGGAGTAGGAGGTGGTGTAACCTGAAGATACACATAGCATAGGCGTCGGGAAGGTTCCTTCATAGCCAAAATTTTGGTTGAGTACTACTACTTTTGTGGTGTATAATCCGACACGATTACTTGTATACTCACTGTTCCAAGTGAACACACACTGTAAATATGGAACGGTTGTGCTTAGTTCGGCCTCCTGCAATGCAATGCAGGACGAGCAGTGTTGAACGTCCGGTTCTTTAGTGCTTATTTACTTTATCCTACTATTTCGATATAGGAGTGTAGTCATGTTTTCTTCTAGCAATCAGACTCATGCTTTCTCAAGTAACCACGCAGAAATCATGCACCAAGGAAGATTCATGCTGTGCCAAACATCTGTGCGAAAATTCGTTCTCACCACAGGAGTTTCAGAACAAACACAGAAGAGCAGAGCACTCCTTTTTGGACTTGATTAACCCGAGCCGGCGCCAGGTCGTTGGAGCGCCGGTACGGTTTTCCACTGCCTGCCCATAACGTTTCAGACCAAACTAGCCAAGGACAAAACTGAAGGAGATATCTGTTTCTGAAACCAGGAACATGTTGCTTCTAGAAATCTTAAACCTTTTATCTTCACTCAGGCTTGTCATTTGTTTGTGGCTATTCGATTCTGAGACAAGTGTTCGAAAAAAAACTCAGAGAGAGACAAGTTCGGTGGCGTTAGTTCAGACTGCATGTGGTGATGGAACCACGCCTTTTTCAATGTAAAAGCGGCACGAGACGAGATAGTAGCGCGCATTTTCCAAGCAACTCGCTTCATTTGACGTGAACAGCGAGACCGATTTGATGGCATCGCATCCTTATTCGTTGAGGTCCTGTGCAGATTTGTCATCGTGCGATAGTTGGGCACGGCGTTTTTATCGGTGGCAGGAGGACGTGCTACCGACGGGGCCAAGCGGAGAGAGAAGTGACAGTCGTTTGGGAAGCACGTCTCTTCTCTACCAAGTACTCCTCTGTCCCAAAATATAGAGATATTAGAATTTAGAAAAGTCAAATTACATAAATTTTGATCAAGAATTAGTCAAATTATGTGCATGTTTAATTTACAAAAGATGTATCAATTGATTCATATTTCACTTATCTTTCAATTATTGTTGGTTTCATAACAATTCATAATATATTATAACAGAAATTAATGGTCAAAGTTTACTTCAAAAGACTTTTTTGAATTCTAATACGCCCTATATTTTGGGACGGAGGGAGTACTACATATATTGCAGGTGAAATGCCTTGGAAATGTGACAGCATGTACAATTGGCAAGAACTTCCGACAATTAAAAACTTGCACGCCTTCTTAAAAAAAAAGCACAATGCATGTATATCTATCTGTTCTTTGGAACCAATGACAAGAGCTCTACTAAAAGAATTACACCGGTGCTCGAAGGAAAACATCAAGAAACCATCACCGGCGGCCCAGAGAGGACGCCGGCACCAGGGAAAGTCCAAAACTAGAACTCCTACCACACACCTACTTCATCTTCACAAGGTAGAGCAACAACAAACATGACCCACTCCCTAGACACACAAAGCAAAGGTAGCCAACCAAAGGCAAAGCAAGAACCGCTGAAACCACGACTCTTGCTGGGACGAGATGCAATCGTCAACAGCAGGTGCCCTTCTACAAGCTCCTTGAGGATTCAGAATCTGGTGGTAGGTAATGCTACTCTCATTTTGCTGAACTTTGCTGAACTGTGGATGGAAAAAAAACATAAGAAACTTCTCTCATTAAAATGTTGGATGCCTCGTCTAAGAAAAAAAAAATTGTTGGATGCCAATAAAGAAGGCCGGCATAAGCCCAATAGTTATCAGGCCCACTACATTATCCTTCTAACAATACAATACGTAGTCATTAGGCCCACTACATTAGCCTTCTCATGACACGTAGTTATTAGGCCCACTCAGTTAGACTTTTTCTTCTTCTTCATCTTCTTTTTTTTTGAGCGGATAAATTAAACTTTCGTCTGACAGAATAACCGGAGATGCGAAATACTATAGGATAATTCAGAGCACACGCATTATTTCGTCAGAAAATGGAGTAGTCACCAAAAGAATGCCAATGTTCGCAAGTTGTAGCACTACTCATGTACATATAGATTTAGCATTTTTTTGGTTATTTTGTAAGATTCACCATTTTTTCCGCTCGAAATTAAACCAGGATGACATCGTGGAGCATGGCGATTTTTAAGGCATTAGGCAGCAGTCTAAAAGAGGCGAACCGTAGATCGAAACCTAGATCTGGAAGCACCAAACCAGCTACTACGGCGGCAGCAGCAGCACGCACCAAAAGGAAGACTCGAGGTTGCCATGGCCCTCGTCTGCGAAGAAGCGATGATTTGATCGATCAAACAGTTCTTTGGCTGATGACAGGATGAAATCGACTGTGTGTAGCTGTCGGCAATCTTCACTGTTAACAAGCGACGAAGTGCAGTGGTTTCGCGCACTGCACCCAATCGAGTACGCACTGTGCCTGACAAGAGATGTATCGATCGTCTGCAAAGCGCAGCAGCGGCGCATATGGATCACGAGCCCTGCAGCACGAACGGTGCGTCTAACCTGCTTGCGATGTGTCCTCCCCTGGAAGCTGGGAATCGATCGACCTCGCACACATCATGGAGCGGACGTATTAATTAAACCCGTTGTAGCAATGCGACCGTGAGATCAGCGGACAGTTTTGCTAGCTGCACCGGCAGGCCGCCGGGAACGACGCCACTGTCGCCGGACGGCGACGCTTTGTCGGCAGTACGTACGCCCGTGGAGAAAACGCGTACACGGCGTACTTCGGAGTTCGGTTTCGCTGTACCGCGAGTTTACTCGACATCATTTGGGTTTCATCGCATGATTGATGAGCCTCCAGCCACAGCTACAGTCACCGGGCACATTAGTAGGGTTAGGGTTTGTGTCGAATATGTGTACGAGTATGATTACAATTGGACTCTGTGTTGTAATAGGCAGGGGGAGATAGAGTAGGAGTCGGACTCTATGTCCTTGTCCCCTATATAAAGGGTGTAGCACTGGTGTAACAAGTGGTATCAGAGCCATGGTCTGAAACCCGGAACGTCTCTAGAAGATCACACGGTATAGGGACAAGGGTCCGATGTGTGATGAGGGAGATTGTTGGGTTTAGTCCCACATCGGATATTGGTGATGGGGGAGCACAACTTAAAAGGTGGAGGCATCTCTCACCCATTAGACTAGTCTTTTGGGTTGAGTTGGGCTAGGACCTTGGTTGTAGCTCTGGTTGGGCCAATGGATGTGGAAGATCTGGGCCGAGACCAAGTGTTGGTCTTGGGAGGGGCCGGATCACTGCGGGCCATGAAGATGGCAGGAGCGCAGCGGACCCTAACAAGTAGTTTGGTCGAGACAAAACTTGGCCACCAGCCGGTAGCTAAGCCTATGAGCACACGTACTTCTTATGGCAGACACAATAAGACCATCTTAGTTTACTATCGTTCTATATGAAAGAGTGAAAAAATGGAGAAAGAATAGAACCACCTTTTATTTAGCGAGATGCATCGCAGAGGAAATAACGTGCTATAGCTAACCAAAAGCCCGTGTTAGAACCGACGAGCAACTATGAGTGTTGAAGTTAGTGTTTTGCTAATAGTAACAAAGATGAAGTCAGTGTTAAATACCAAATTTAAATGTTTTAGTGTTCCTCTAGAGACAACTTTAAAGATAGTTATTAATTTACAAGCCGGATTTATTCATTACTCTAGATGACATATACGAGAGATGGAACAACTAGTGAAATTTGTTAATGTACCTACTCTTATATGTGTGTGTACGTACATAGGCTGTCAGTAATAAAGATGGGATGTACGATGAGGCTATCATTTGCATATAAAGGCCCTGTTTGAGATAGTTTCAGATCCCAGTTTCAGCTCAGATCTGAAACTTATAGAATAAAATAAAGTGAATTAAATTTATATTTTTGTCTAAAATGTAAACAAGATGATCTATCTAAACACTCTTAATGTACCCATAGCTCTAGCTCCAAAAATTTTTAGAGTTAGAAATACCCTACTCCACTAACTCCACAGATTTTCATAGAGCTGAAGCTGTCCCAAACACCTTCATAGTTTTGGTTCACCCATTGGCGGATCCAGATGGTGGGCCGGGTGGGCCCGGGCCCACCCAAAAATTCCAAATCGGTTCAATTCCCGTCATTACTGAGACAGTCATATTGCGAAGGTAATATCTTTAGATCCGTTGATCCGATCGGATTGATTCTTATTTTGTTAATTTTGAAATTGCATCTAGTTTCTACAGTTAAAATTTCACAACAATCCAATAGTAGGATCTTTGGGAATTATTATTTTGGTGAACGTGAGTCAATCTGTTTTTATTTGGTCTGGCGTTTGATTCAGTAAAATTGCGAAGAAAATAACTTTAGATCCATAGATCCGATCGAGTTGATTTTTGTTGTGTTAGCTTGAAAATTGAGTCTAGTTTTAGTAGTTAAAATTTCACATCGATCTAACGGTGGGATCATCAGAAATTACTATTTTAGTGAATGTATATTAATCTGTTTTTATCGAATCCGAATCAGTTAATTGGGGTGTTTCAAAAATAATCAAAATTTTGATTTTAGCTTCCGCGCAATCATTTACCCCCCTCTGATTGCTAGTTTAATATATATCGATCCTACATATTGTATTGCAAAATTGTTGAAACATGAAGAGGGATGGAGATATTGCATCTCTTTTTCGAAAACATGCAGCAAAGAAGATTGCTTCTCCATCGTCTCCTTCCCCAATTGTGGCAGAAGAGCATACTCAAGAACAAGATCCAGGGGAAGATGTCTCGCCACCGCCACCACCACCGCCACCGCCACAACCACAGCCACCGGTTTATGATATTGATCGTCTTCCACATGATTTCAAATTTCATACTTAGTTGTTGATTTTAAAATGTTCGTAAGACACCTTATTAATATATCATGATGCACTTTTGGTAAATTCTATACTTGTATTGTATATTGGTATGTTAGATTTACAGTATTTAAAAAATTTATGCCAAATTGGACCACCTATATCTAAAATTCTAGATACGCCACTGGGTACCCATACTTGGCTGGTACGATGAGGCATGTCGCCATGTCGGATGACCCATGCTCGAATCGACCCGTGATTTTTCGCAAACGCGCGAGGTAATTAATCAGCCGTGCAACCAAGTACAGAGCAAAAACCAAGTACAGAGCAAAAGCAAACCCGGCCCATGAGGAGTCGATCGATCAGCTCAGCGAGCTCAAATTTTCTGCACGAGAATTGCATGCGATGAGTTCGTGCCATCGTGTGTGGGGCACGGATAAGAAGATACTCCGACATGGCATGGCAGCCGCACGGAAGCTAGCGATCGAGCATGGCAACTTGCAAGCCAAGCGAGCGCCGACGGTTCATCCGCCTCGACAGAGCCCATCCCAACGGACGGTCGCTTCGGCCGCGCACGAGTCCGCTAGTGACGAGGAGTTAGCTAGCTGCGTATCTAATTTCTATCGTACGTCTACCGTGTACAACTTAGTATAATATGTTATAAAAATTCTTTCTGAAGAGTCCTGTCGTGCGTACGCCTCTAAATAGTGCGGGACAGAATCAGTGGTAGAACTGGACTGTAAACGAGCCGAGCTCGAGCGAGCCTGACGCTCCAGGCTCGAGCTCGGTAAGGCTCGAACCGAGTTCGAGTTTGGGTTCGAGCCTCGACTCAGGCTCGAGCCCGGCTCGGTCCAGGCTCGAGCAGGCTCGAGTTCGACTCGATTAAGCTCGATAAGCTCGGGAAGCTCGAGTAAGCTCGGTTATTTTGTAATCTCGGTAGGCTCGGTAACAAGCTCGAGTAAGCTCGGTAACAAGCTCGAGAAAGCTCGATTTAAGCAAGCTCGATCTAGGTTCGAGTAAGCTCGCGAACTATTCGAGCTCGGCTCGGTTAGGCTCGCGAGCTCGAGTTCGGCTTGTTCGGAGCTCGAGTCGAGCTCGAATCGAGCCTCTCACAAGCCGAGCTCGAGTAGCTCGCAAGCCTCGAGTTTTTTTTACAGCCCTAGGTAGAACTAGGAAACTTCTCCTATAGGTGCACCTTTGAAACATAACAGATGACACGAATTAGAAATTAGATTTTTTTTTTCAAATTTTCAACCATCTCATTCTTCTTACTCTATGCTCACAAATCAGAAATCACAATTTTTTTTTCAAATTTCCAATCATCACATCTCGCAAATCCTAAATCACCATTGAATCAAATCAATCAACAAATCGACGAGGATTTACAAATCATGAAGAAAAGGAGAGCCGAGGATTTGGGGATTACGGTGGTGGTTTGATGGACTAGAGAGTGGGCTGTGGACGGTCTTTGATAGGCTGGGATTTTGAACAGAAGGTAGCAGTTGGCTAGATATATAACCTATGAATAATAAACTGATCTATGATGTTTTAAAATTTTTAGGGACGCCAATACATACCTGGCCGGCTTCTTACAGAAGCACGTATATATTGATTTGAGATATTGATCAAGCGATTAAAATGAAGAAGACGATGATGCGTTCACTGTAGTTGCCTCTTCGTGACCGTATAACACAACTGCAATTTTCATGTAAAGCTAGCTATATATATATATACCGCACTCATTGGCCGCTGGGATGATGTTTATATATGAACAGCATAGCTTGGAGTCTACACAAACTTAATCCACAGTAGAGCTATCACTCTCATATCATGTATATTTTGAAAGTTTCATAATGAAAGAAACCAACATCCTTAACTAAATGAGATGGGAACGCCGACGACTGATTGTCAAGCATGCTGAGATCGATGGCATGGCAGCGCGCCTAGGTCATGATCATCTCCATAAGTGTTTTCTCCGACTTTTCAATCTATCGCGAGCATCTTCCGTCCTGAATTGCATCTTTCTAGCTAGACCTAATAATTAACGAAATTTCTGCGGATGACCGATACATATAACGACCACTGGCTGACTGACTGCCTTGCAAGTCCATCCACACATGCATGCGTGTAATCATAGGAACTCCAGAGTGCTCTTCTCGATAATCGTCAAATCAAATCCAGGCATATAGGCAAAATTAAATTAAGCGCGCTCTTTGACAAAACTGTCCTAGTTCCTATCTCTACCAACCTCTCTTTCACCGTGACGAACATGCATGCATGGTGCTTTCCATTCTTATCCTGTTCGCGATCTAGAAACATGCATGAGAGTTTTAGGCGCAGGATATGGCAGCTTTAGGGCCTGTTTGGGGAGCTGTGCTTCAGCTTTGAGCCAAAAGCTCCCCCAAACAGATGGTTTAAAGCATTTTGGGAAGCTTGCCACAAGAAAAGATCCCCAAAGTGAAGTCTGCCGAGGAGGAGCTTTTTCATTGACTTCGCTGACCACCTCCTATCTCGATCGCTCTCATTTTATCAACCTTCGCCACCCCATCTTGCCGCCTCCACGCCACCTCCCACTCAGATATCAACAGATTAGCTATATTGTTACCTCCTCGCTAGGTTAGCCCCCAAAAGCTACAAATGCAATGCATACTTGCCAAACAAGATAACAAGAAAAGCCACGACCGCTAGCTACAATGCTTGTTACCAAAGAAACCAAAAGCAACTTTTCAACCTGTGTATGACCCCCAAACAGGCCTTATTCTATGCGAAGGTTTGTGAAAACGGTATCACGCTTGATGGATGGATCTATATGCATGGTACCGCTAAACGATTAATCACAAAAAGACTGATTAATCAAAATTTAATAGACGATTATGTGTTCTTACTGATATATTATTTACATTTATAATTAGTTAGAAATATTTTAGTTACCTAAATTTATTCTAAATTATCATTCCAAAAATATGCTTTACATTCTATTGTTTACACTTCATCCAAAGAGTACATATTATGAACACTATCACATAATATTATAAATTAATCTATCATACTCAGTGAACAAAATAATCTATTTTCATGATTAAAGGGAAAACGGATGATTAATCAGAAAATGGCCGATTAATCGGAATTTGCGGTCAATTAATCGTTCGATTGTGTTAATTGTACTCCGATTAAACTATTTGTGACAGTTTAGTCACCAATACTAAATATCGGCTAAGTTGTTCGTTTTTCACAACAGTGATTCTACTTAGGGGAAGGAAATCTCCGGTTGAAACTTGAAATTAAGGAGTGTGTGGCCTTAATTAATTGTTAATATCTACACCGAGTCATAATAAGAGGGATTTCTTTTCATCTTCTCATTCATGCTTTTGTTCATGTAACTCTGCAGTGTATGCATATACAAGAGCACTGTTCTAAAACACCATCAGATAAGAGATTGCAATGGCCATGTCCAGCTAAATTAAGTCAAGTGGTAGCTACTTAGACCCTGTTTGGTTGAGCTTTTTCACCGATTTAAAAGACAAAAAATCAACGGATAAACAAATAGACGATTTTTTTACATGAGTTTTTTCAAAAGCCATAAGGTTATATATATACATACATATATATATATACATACATATATATATATATACATATATACATATATATATATATGTATATGTATATATAACTAAAAGCCAAGCCAACGGAGTGGTATTTTTTTTCCTCATTAAGGTTGGTCTCGGACTAATGGCGTTGAAGTTATGGTAAAATTATCTAACTCTACCAAATATAAAAGTCAATTACTTTTAAACTGTTTAAATCTACAAATTAACTTTAAACTATAAACAAAAAATCTAAACCTAAATAAACAGAGACTTAACCACTAGTCAAGTTACCTACACTACTACACGCTTACACATCACAATCGGTTCTTTTTATCATCGCAATCGGTTCTCGTGGCGACACTAAGCGTTAGACAGAGATGAGATAATCTCTATCGCTTCTTTCAAGAACCGATAGAGATGATGAGTTCATCTCTATCATTTTCTTTCAAGAACCGATAGAGATGATGAGTTCATCTCTATCATTTTCTTGTAGGAACCGATAGAGATGTAAACATTATCTCTATCATTTCTTACAAAAACCGATAGAGATGATAATGTTATCTCTATCATTTTCTTGTGAGAACCGATAGAGATGAGGTGTGCTACTTTCCAATTGACCCTCCAATCAGCACATATTTCACACAAATATATATATGCACATATCACAAACATACAAAGATGTATATCACATTCACATTCACGAAAATGAATACAACTCATTCACGTAAAATGAATACTTTAATTGTTACAACAAATACATATCATATTCAGAAAATGAATACTTTGTTACAACCGACACATGCTTAACCATCATGTACACATGTAATCCCATTGAGATTTGTAATATTGTTCACATATAGCCTAGTACGAGCTTTGGGATCTCTATACCGTCTGTCCCTCCACCATACATTCCATCCAAGACCACCGCATAAGTGGTCCCTTATCTTGTTGAGCGAAAAGGTCTAAACTCTTCCGGGGATATTGAGAGTCTGCAAAATAGAAACGAGTGTTTTAATTTAAGTTTTGAAATTTCTATGTGAAAGGCTACTTGTATTATTATGCATGTACATATATACCGGGGAAACGGTGCGAGAGGCTAATCAAGATCAAGATGTGATGCATGACGACAAACCGCAGAAGGGTGGTCGCCGCCTGCTGATGGCACTGTGAAGAAAGAAAAGAAATTAAGAGACGAAGAAAATATGTTAGAAATCTAAATCTTATATAGGAACGCCACTTGTACCTTGAAGCGCACATACTCCAAATTTGGAGCCCTTTTTTCGATCGTGTATCCTCCTTCCTCGCGACGTAGCTCGAGAAACCCCTATATACATTGGAGAGACGTATAAGTACAAAATAATGAATGTACGTAGTTAAATACGTAAAGTGTTACATAAGAGTAGTGCACTTATCGCCCAAAGGAGGCTTGATCGCAGAGGCCATCGGTCTCTTCTCAATGGAATTAAAAGTGTAGACCACGTTGTTACTCGGAATGATCACGAGTAGGACCCAATGGTTGCTTATTAAATGGTATACTGATGAGGAAATAAGTTCACATACGGTTGAAGTGCGTATAAGTAATTGAAGGGTGTAGTAGTACTTACTCCTCGTGGTACGGAATAGAATGAAGTCCTTCTTGGCCTCGAATTTTCAACGCACCCTTGATGTAGCCGCAAGCCATTGAGGTTGAAGCCTAGCCATCGCTATGACACCGGCCGTGGTCGATTTAACCCAATTAGTTGTCGATTCAATCACGACTCATTGCCTCATTGCCCCGCAACTCGTATTGAATGTTACGAAGCATAATGCAAAATCCTATGGAAGTTCTAAGGTCATGCTACGTGGTGCGACACTCAAAGGTCCAGGATCGCATGCTGGAAACGCCGATGGAGATCATTTGGTAGAGACGAACAGATCCTCAAAACCGATCGAAATGTCCCGTCGTCCTCACTGTGGAAATGTCCTTTTGTACCTAACATTGAAGTCGACCCGACGCTCGCTCCTTTCACTTTGTCAATGTACCATCCATGGAGCTGTCGAGTCCACATGCCTAAAGTATTCAATTTCGCAGGAGGAAGAAGGGGCTTTCCATGTTCATACGCCTTAAAATTATAGGGCTTCTCTGTGGCCTGTGCCGGCTCTCCTTTCTGGGCCGAAGGAGTCTCCGAGGCGGGGGTTGGAGGCTTTTCTCGCACTGAGAGGCACTGTGGTCTGTGTGAGCCTTGGCTTTTAGCGGAGGCCTCCAAAGTGGTTCTGTGGTCAGCTGTGGTAGCCCTTTTATGCACCACCAAGATTGCTCTGTGCGGGACTCGTCCACTGACCGTGGGAGGAGGCGCAGTACGGTAGGAACCTACAAAGCACGCCAGATGAACAACTTGTTGCAATACTACTGGAATGGTACAGAAGAAGCGAGGTTTTTACCTTGACCAGTACGACGCCTGCCGTGGGCCATTTGATGAACGACATGTGCGCTTGCCCGAGAGTGGTGATCTCTTCGTTGGGGGGGAACTCGAGCACATGTGATAAGAAGGCTTCGTGGACGTAGTCCACCTGGACCCTCATGTAGCCCTTCCCCAAAGGCTGACCATGCACTGTGTCGGTCTCGTTGCATGGAAATGCAACCCCGCGTGCAGCCTCAACAGGAAATCCGTCTTCCGTCGGCAGTGAGTCGGCACTTCAGAGGCGCTCAGTAAGAGGTGCGCAACTTAAGAGAAAATATTGGGGAGTTACCTCGCACCTCAAGCCATGCAAAATTAACTATTACCTTTAGTCATGGACCACCTTATCGTTTTAGACCCGCACTGGTCGCGACAAGTTTACTCAGACGAGGCGGGGTCATCCGCTCGACTCAGGAGAACATCGCCATCATCTCGGCCCTCAAGCGGTCCATCTCTACCCTCATCTCCTGCTCACGTGCCGTCATCTCCCCCCTCATCTCCTCCTTGATCTCCTCCCTGAGCGTGTCCTTCATGCGCTCGTCGTGCGGCTCCCATGATCTTGCCCCGCACTCCTAACCTCGTCTTCGGCACGTCTTCTTCAGATATACCCGCCCCACGGCAAGTACCGCCCTTATGGTCGGATTTCCGATCGCTGAGGACAAGATGTCATTTGACCCTTGGCTAACAAAGGTCCCCTGCTTTTCCTCTGGTGACCTCCTCCCGCAAGAGGGGAGTACGAATTAGATCTGAAATACAACAGAATGGTTGATCGCAATGTAGTAAGTTTGCCGACTTACGATGGTGGAGACGACTTGCGCGATAGCGGGTTTGGTACTACCACCTGCCCGTCCGCGGATTTCTTTGTCCTCGCTAATACCCAACACGTCGCGCTCCTCACATATGTGGGAGTAAGGCAACTTCCCGGAGTTCGCAAGACTCCTCGGTTACTCGCGCCCATTCTCGCTTTCTTCCTTCGTGAGTCACCGAACCGAGGTGGTGCGGCACGCGTGTCTCGCCTCGATACCAATGTTCTTCGTCTTCGCTCCTCCGCCGGGCGCATTCTTGATCCTCGTGAACTCCTCCCAAACATCGGAGTCACGAACGGATACTTCTCGAATGGTGTAAGGCCTTTCAAAGACGCACTCACTATGCATGTAGCCCCCAAGTGCCTTAAAGCCACACCCATCCTCTTCATGGCGCATCACTGGCATTGTTTTCGTCCTCCTCTTGTATAATCCATTTGCCCTTCACCTCGTCCCCACGGCCGGTTCTTACGCTTCGGCCGACCTCCTTTCTCCAGCCCTTAACTGCTATGGCAACCTCTCCTCACCAATTGGCCGAGGAATGAGCGGTATCGCCCCTTGTACTTAGGAGGACCTGCAAACCCCGTGGCATTGAATCGAGAACTCGGTGTTCTCCTGTGGCCCTTTACTCGGTCCTCGAGCCTTCCTCACCTTACTCGGCCCCTCGACACTTGGAAGTTGGCTCGGCTCGACACTTGAAGTTCGCCGCCCTCGACACTTGGAAGTTGGCTCGGCTCGACACTTGAAGTTCGCTCGGCCCCTCAGAGCAGCTAATTGGGTTACTGTCGCGATGAGTCGATGCTCTCTAGTTGCGACATTTTCGGTTTTCTTATCTCGACATGGTCATATATTTGACATGAGATAAAGCAATTGTAGTAATTATGTGAAGTTGACAATAAATCATGTAAAGCAACAGCTCATTGACAACAAACAGAGAAACGAATGATCTTCAACGATGACTCCTAACCTCTAAATAGGTTTGGTCCTAATCCCATTCGAGGATGTGGTTTCGCAAGTTCTAAGCCGTTGTACTACTCGGAGAAAATTTGGCTGACATCTCGCCGTTCTCCGGATACACGCCTCGACAACAAGTCAAGAGGGTGTGTATCCGGAGAACAATTGGGAGACGCCATCAAATCTACTCGTGAGTTGTACAACACTCAGAACTTGCCCGAACCACATATCTCGAATCCGTCCAAAAACGTGGATAATTAAAGATCGTTGTTTATAAATATGCTATTCGATATTTATAATTAAGCACTCTCGAACGGGAGACGAGGTTACGCAACCTAAACTCTAAGAGATACACCAAGCATAGAGAAAATCGAATTGAGAATCATATAAGGACAAATAAGACCATATATGTTGCGATTGTTAAAACTAAGACAACAAAGATAAGGTAATCCACATATATAGCAACAACACATATACTGCTTAACATCGTTTTGGTAGTTTGCAAACTGTTGGTATCAAGTCCACTTTGCTAAACTAAACTCGTAATTGAAGTTTGGAAATTTGGTTTCGGATTGCTTGAAATATTTGGCAAAGATGAGCATAATGAAACAATGACTTAACCCATATATAACTAAGCACACATTATCCATTATGCCAGAACATATGATAAAATCATGACTTCAACAGAACGAGCTTGTAAGCAAAGTAATTCATGATCCGATCACAAATAAGCATCTAGCATGGATAATAAACAAACTAAACAAACCAAAGATAACGCTCATGGTTGATTTAGCAATTTTGCTCTCAGATTTCATAAATTGATGGGTTGCTCCAAATGAGCCCTCCAACACCAATTTCAGCAAGATATATCACAGTAATATATCAATCAAATCGGTGAATCTACACAATTCAAAGATTGTTTTAAGAAAATTGATTCACTAGAACTCGCTTATGGACTTATGACAAACCCGTAACAAGCAAGACAAAGATTAAAATGGTCTAACACACGTGCACCAGACTAGTAACAATAAGTTCCGAATGTACCGATGATAACAAAGCTATTCAAGCCATGTAACAACTAATCACAGGATGACATAGCACATATCCGTAAGCAACAAGGCCAAGATGAAGTCTAAACACAATGATCTAAAACAAAGGTTGAACTACGAAAGCATTCACTAGCTAGCGATCAATATAATCTCAACTATTTGAATCATCATTGAGCGCAAGAAAGATAACAAACTCAGTGTTTCCAGATCAAGAAAAACAGCCTCTAGCTCGATGGCTAGTTCCCCAAATTTCTCAATCGGTCCATTGACACAATACCAACAGAGGGGAGTAAAAGTTCCTTACTCAGCGCCGGATCCGAGCCGACGAAGACAATCTACCAAAGTGATTGGAAGGGAGGAGTCGACGGCGGGGAAGAAGAGTCACGGCGGGGAGGAGTCGGCGGCGTGAAGGCGACTTCGGCGTGGGGAAGAGTCGACTGGCGTGGGGAAGAGTCGGCGTGGGGGAGGACTCGGCATGGGGGGCGATTCTGGCATGGGGAAGGAGGCACTGCGTGAGGAGGAGAGGGAGCGTGGAGGCTTGCGCGACGTTGGCGGTGGAGGCGAAGAAATCGTGGTGCGGGAGCAATTCAGCGTGGGCGGAGCTAGGCAAAAATGGAGGAGCGCTGCGTAATATTGTTCACTCTCCTCATTACTATCGGTTTTCCAAAAACACCGATAGAAATACTTGTACTAAGGAAAACCCCGAGAGTATATTCCTATCGGTTTTCAACTAAAACCGATACAATTATAGTATCTCTATCGGTTTGTATAAGAAAACCGATAGAAATACTTGTACTAAGGAAAACCCTAGAGTGATATTTCTATCGGTTCTAAAGTAAAACCGATACAATTTAAGGATAATATTACTATCAGTTTTATTACAAAACCGATACAAATGATTATGTATATGTGTCGCTTTCAATAAGAACCGATACAAATATAGGCACCGCTTTGTTTTCCGACAAACCATAAAGTCTCGAATTTACAGAGATATCGATCAAAGAGTGAAAAGGCCATATCTTTTGCACACATAGTTAGAATTATTTGAAAGTTTGCGAGAAACATACTTTGTGATACTACGATCTTTTCTAAAAAGGATTTTGGCAAATGAGTAAGCATTGAAAAAGAAGCCCAAATTCACTTTGTAGGCATACTTTTGGTCAAAGAGTAGAAAAGTCAAATCTTTCTCAAATAAAGTCCAAGTATTCTGAAAATTCCGAAATGATTTGATGTAGAGTGCCTTCTTTTCATTCCATTAAGTAGCTACATACCACAATGCATTGACAAAATTTGTGAAAGTTTCATACGTATACATAACCTTTGCAAACACATATCAACCGATACAATGATGTACTCTTTTATTTACAATATAACCCTTCTTGATGATCTACACGCATATAATTTCTTCCATGTGTGTCGTTGTCACCGCTAAGACAGCCCCATCCGCAAACGGAGGTATTTCATCGAATTGGTCGATTCTTCTTCATCTATGACATTTTCGACACCAACGATCCGCCGCTACCATAAAGGACGACGTGCAACCCTCGGATTGGCCGGATCACGCACATAGAAGACTTGATTTGCTTGCTTCGCAAGTACGAATGGGTCATCTTTATAGGCGAGTCTGTTGAGATCCACAAGAGTAAAACCTCTCTTGTCGACCTTCACTCCATGTGGAAGTCCCACCCACTTACATCGGAACAATGGAATCTGGTATATTCCGTAATCGAGCTCCCAAATTTCTTCGATCACCCCGTAATAAGAGTTCATTGCCATTGAGGATCCTCCTTTCCAAAGATGTTCATCGGACAAAGCATCTATGCCGACACCATTGCTTTTGAACAAGACTTTCGTGATCCTCGACTTTCGGTAAAAGGTGTACCCATTAATATCGTACTCGCCATGTCTCGTACATTAAATCTAGATCCGTCGACCAACCATTTGATAGTATCACTAACAGAGACCTCGCCTCTGTTTGAACCATGTTAGAAATCTATCGTTGTGTTCTCAAGATGATGGAAAGCTCATCCATATGTGGATTCTCTTCTCGTAAAATCGACTTGTGCCGCTTCGATATACCTCGCAACTTCGTTGTCTTTGCAAGATCGCCGATGCGCTTTGCAATACATATCAAATCGTGGCCTCGTTAGTTTCGCCTTCAACAGCCTTTGCCGATAGTCTCGCCTCATGGCGAGATAGAGGAACACCGATTGCTTGTCTTCTCCGAGATAGTCCACGCAGACCTCAATAACCTCTTCACCCCATAACCTTCCACAATACTACCCTCGTGTTTCACCGATTCTCACGTAGGACTTTAATATACCCATGTACCTCTCGAACGGATACATGTAACGAAGAATGCGGGCCACATATCTTAATCTCTCTGACAAGGTGAACAACAAGATGGACCATGACGTCGAAGAACGATGGTGGGAAATGCATCTCAAGCTGACATAGAGTCTGCACCACCTCACTCTGTAAGTTGTCTAGCATATCAGGGTCAATAACTTTGCAGGAGATCGCATTGAAGAAATAATAGAGCTTCGTGATTGCAAACCCGACATCCTCAGCGAGTAATATTTCGATAGCAACCGGAGCATTTGGGTCATCAAGACATGGCGATCATGGGACTTCATGCCCAACAACTTCAAATCATCCATGGACACCACTTCTTAATGTTTGCGGAGTAGCGGATGGAACTTTAATACCTTGGAGACATTTGCGAGATTTTCTTTCTCCTTCTTGGACGGTGTAGCATGCAATGGGATGTACTGACCTTTCCCATCCTCCTCTATCACCGCAAGCCTGGGCCTGATTCCCATGTAGGCCATGTCGCGACGAGCATTCACACCATCCTTGGTCTTCCTAGGTATGTTCAGCAGGATACCAACCAAATTGTCGCAGACATTCTTCTCAACGTGCATGACATCAATACAATGTCGGACATCTAACTCCTTCCAAAGACGGCAAGTCCCAAAATATGGACCTCTTCTTCCAAATTGTCCTAGTACTAACAGATTTACGACTCTTTCCGCATCAAGTTCAATATCCTCCACACGTGAATATACTTGCCTTCCACTCATAGGTCATGGGGCGAACGGACTTCCTCTTCCCATCAAATTTGTCATCCATTTTACTAAGATCGATGACTTCGAGGTAGAAACCTACGGTGACCCATATACACGGTTTTCTTGGAATTCGGTAGCCATAGGCTCTCAGTCTCCTCTTCACAGATAGGACACGCTTTGGCTCCTTTCGTACTGTACCCCGCCAAATTACCAAGCTACGAAATCATTTATGGTACAAAATACCATAGCTCGAGGGTGAAATACTCTCTTTGTATGCATCCCACACCACGACCCCTCATTCCACAATTGTACCAAATCCTCGATCAATGGTGCAAGGTACACATCAATATCATTTCCTACTGTTTGGGTCCCGAGATTAGCAAGGACATCATGATATACTTCCGCTTCATGCACAACCAAGGAGGAGGTTGTAGATACACAATGAATCGCCACGTCCGTGACGGCCGCTCATGTTACCAAACGGATTCATTCCATCTGGTACTCAACCCAAACCTTATGTTCCTCATTTCGCACCAAACTCCTCATGTTTCCAATCGATGTTTCTCCATTGAGCCGAATCAGCCAGGTGTCTCACTTGCCATCTTCCTTTCGAGACTCATAATGCCAACACAACAATTTTGCCTCTCGATTTGCAAACAACCGCCAAGACGGGAATGATGGGCAAGTACCACAATACCTTGGCCGGTGCACCTTTAGTGACCTCTTCACCATCGTTGCCTCGGCTCTACGCTTCTTGTCGTTACGCTTCTCCTTTTGTTTGTACCGGGCACACCGCACATTGGACAAACGTGCAGCTCCCGATATGCGCATTAAGACAAGATGCAATCATTAGGACATGCATGTATCCTTTCTATTTCCATTCCCATGGGACACAAGAGCTTCTTCGCTTCATAAATGCTTGTTGGCAACTCGCTTCTTCTCGAAGCACATCCGATAGAAGAACTAGAAGTGCATTGAAACTTGTATCCGCCCAACGGTGTTTTGCCTTCGTTCAACAATGCAAGGACCGAACCCAACTTGGTGTATTCCGCTTTGCAACCTTGTGAACAGCGGTTTGGCATCGCCTTCCATCAAGCTTTTAAACTTTTCAACTCTCTTTCCGTAATTACCCTCCACATCCCGCAACATTTGCTCCAAATTCTCATCCTCAAACATATCATGTCTGCAACTCGTCATCCGGTTCCACCGTATCTTCGTTACATCGGAAGGGTACCACTGCCTCGCCGTGATGGATCCAACACGTGTAATTCCTCACAAAGCCACGTCGAATCGTGGTCCTCGATTTGAGCCGAAGTTGTTAAATCTTCTCAGATTGGTGCAATCAATGCAAGGACAATATATGAAGTTTACACCCTCCTCACAATGTCCTCTTCGCAATTTTTTGAACTCCTTAACACCCCTCCAAATTCAGCACTCAAACGACTTTTCTCGATACATCCATTCCTTACGGTCCATCTCAGAATTAAACTTCGCACAATAAATATTGAGACACCTAGCTAGCTATTTGAAATATTGAGACATCATTTCGTTAATATTACCTTTGTAAATAGAGGACAGTTCCAAGATATGTAAAATATGTACTCCGATCGATATCTAGATTCTTCTCGGTTTAGTGCTTTGAATTCCTTACATAGGAGACCTACATTTTTAACATCAACAATGATATCAAATAATCTAATTATATAGCTACTGTAGTACTTGCAAATCTTTTGACTACAACAAAACAAAACAAGGGTACCAACGATGACTCCTAATCTCTAAATAGGTTAGGTCTCATCTCATTCGAGGATATGTGGTTAGGAAAGTTTTAAGTGTTAGTACAACTCAGAGAAAATTTGAAGATCTTCACTGTTCTCCATATACACGCCTCGACAACAGTCAAGAGGGTGTGTATATGGAGAACACCAGTGAGACGCTACCAAATCTACTCGAGTTGTACAACATGACTTCAGAACTTGCCCAAACCACATATCCTCGAATCTCCAATTAAAAAGCGTGGACAATTCGAGATCGCTCACTTATAAATATGCCATTTTATTCGCATATTTATAAACAAGCATCCTCGAACAGAGACGAGGTTCAAGCCTAAACTCTAGCATTTATCACATGATAGAAATTAACAATAATTCCATATTAACAAGAGCACTACAATAATTAAATAGATGTGTGCTTGACAAATTAATGGAGAGTGTGAAATCTGATAGCATATACTCAATTCCAGTGCAACTTAAACTTTATTCACGATGTATCAAAATTACCTAGTGCAAAATTGAAGGGTTTAATTTAAAGGCCGGATTGCTCACATTTTGAAGAAAACAAAGAAACGAGGGTAAAAGAAGGAATCTCTCAAGATAAGGCTTCAAATTTGCCCTTTTAACACCTATCCTTGAGGACTTCAAATTTTATCATCCAAGTATTTGCTTCCAAGCATGAAATATGAGCTGTTTTCTTGATCGGCGGCGAGAGAAATCTCCTCCGAACAACAACAGAGATCTTGTTCCCGAGTGGTATATATAACTCTAATGAGGCACATCACAATCGGTTCTAAACTAA
Organism: Guadua angustifolia; assembly: GCA_036346375.1. Taxonomy (NCBI): domain Eukaryota; kingdom Viridiplantae; phylum Streptophyta; class Magnoliopsida; order Poales; family Poaceae; genus Guadua; species Guadua angustifolia. The sequence continues at coordinate 19,118,993 of CM070518.1, read as the reverse complement.
AACGCGATAGTGATTTCACGTTATCACTATCGGTTCTTTCCATAAAGAGATAGTGATGATCACGTGAACATCACTATCGCTTTTCTTGGAACCGATAGTGATGATACCCACATCACTATCACTTTATAAAAAGAACCGATAGTGATATATACGCGATCATCACTATCGCTTATTTTCTTGGAACCGATAGAGCGATGATTCATATCACTATCGCTGTTAGTTGAGAACCGACGGGATATGTCGAGTCCATATCACAATCACTATAATCTCGTAACCGATAGTGATTATTACTAACACCCCGTCCGGGTTATCTATCACAATCGTTTTTTCCTGAAAATTTAAGAACCGACACAGATAAAGCGATAGTAATGTGCCGTTCTGTAGTAGTGCTACCATAACTACCGACATGAAGTGTGAAAGAGCAACGGATTTCGTTGCAGCATTACTGTCGTGTGGGCCCGACAAGACGGACTACTGTACACCCGGACCCACATGCCATCGACACAATGGAAGGCGTGCAGTGCACGCAGCATGTACGTACGCATGAGTGCAACTCGGCTCCCAGCTCGCGTCAGCTAGCAGCAATGCATGCAAGGATACTACAAGCAAAGCAAAACCCTGCGTGCAATAGCCTTTAAACCTATATATTAACAAATACTACAAAAACCAAAATAGCTCCCTGCCGATATGGGCTTACCCGGATCATCTTCTAAATTAGGGAAAAGTTTGCTTCTTGTACAACAACAAAATTTTCCATGTAAATTAATTAAACTCCATGGATATTTTTAATTCTCACTCTTGCTAGCTAGTTGCAGGTGTGACAATGCAATGCAATGGTGACGTGGATCTGATGGAAGAATAATCACGGAAGGTATAGCTCCAGTACGAGGCCAAAATCTTGTTTATATGATAGGACAGAGAAGGGGTTAAGGGAATGATCAGGTTTTTTATGAATAAAATGACATGGGACATTTTGGAGAAGGTAATACAATTACAGTTTATCTATATTAAGGAGCTACGTGGGTCCCAGGAAGCACATTTTTATATTTAGAACGTTTCATTTGGCTTCAATCTGATTATTTTTACTGATTTTTTAAGTGAAGGAACTGAGACAAGTTTGTATGTGTTGACGAGGATTGATAGGCTTGTGGTTGGTCTGGTGAATATACCTAGACGACGTCATTATCTACCAAGAATAAAAAATTATTTTGTGTGTAGGTCGGTTTCTTAACGAGATAATAGTATGCGATTAGCTCCCGATCATGCGATCTGGGTGCTAGCATCATCCGTCCTCAACCGCTCTTAGGGCATATACAGTGGTATAGACAGTATTTGTCTGTAATATATCTTCGTATATACAACACTAAAAATAATTTATATAATGGATCATCTATATAGTTGTCTGTAATGGTCTCTCATCCAATTAATAGACTGTCTATATATATAATGATACACAAAATAGAAAGCTGTCTATAAAACCGTTTGTTAAATAGGAGACAACAGCTTTCTTTCTCTTCCTTCTCTCTCCTTCACATCATCTAAAATCATACATGATATAGTGTTACAGATAGCTGACATATACCATAATCCCATCCCCTCCTCCCCTAGTTCTTCCTAATGGACCTCGGGTGTTGACTTCAACCTCGCCAGTGGGAGCATCACCTCCGGTCACCCACCTTGATTTCCACCTTTAATGGTTCACTTAGATCCAAAAATGAAGAATCAACAACCAAATCTTTCATTCTCACTCCATTTGTCTTCTAGTGTTACACCAATTAACTAGCCATATGCCCGTGCGTTGCAACGAAAACTCAATTTACGATAAAAGTTTATTTGCAAAGAGCACTAAGAGTGGCAAATGTGGGTAATTAAAAAGCAATGGCAAAGGTGGGTAATTTTGATGAAGTGACACATGCAAAGGTGGGTAATTTTGATGAAGTGACACAGGCAAAGGTGGGTAATTTTGATGAAATGACGTGGGAAGAAACTCTCACATTATATAGTAGAGATTTGTCTAATCAAAGGGTAAATATCCTCAGTAATCAAACATTTGGTGCAACTACGGTGCAATCCAATTAAAAAAGTTTCAAAAATTCTGAAAAAATCATGGATGTACATCTCAGCTTACCCCATCTACATATAAAATTTCATGATCAAATTCGTCCTGTGCTAGAAGTTACAAAAAAACAAAGTTGATCATGAACAGGAATTATGTACATCCATGATTTTTTTTCAGAATTTTTTGAAACTTTTTCTAGTTGGGTTGCACCGTGGTTTCACCAAATGTTTGATTGCACAGGATATGTTCTCATAATCAAAAGCCCCTATGGCGCAACAAAAATCCTAGCTAGTGCAACAATGATTAACAAAATGTTCAACAAAAACCCATCTAGATTTGGCTACAACAAACCATGGCACAAACAATAGTAATAAATAGCACATTCTCATATTGCAACAAAAAAATTGATTTGGTACAACAAATCGCATAGCCCATTGCAACAAAACAACTCAATACAACCTTTTAAGAAGTCAGTCGGCAAAAAAAAGAGAGAACGAAGCTGTAACAAATTATGAAACATGGTGCAAGAAATCAATGGATTTGTCTAAGAGATGAACTTTTACTGACAACAAAGGAAAATACTACTGTAAGAAAACAAAGCTATAGCTGCAACAAGTAGGTGAGGAGACACTCACCTTCTCAATAGTAGCTCAGTGCCATGTCTCTCAGTCAGGGCTGTTAGAGCACTGAAGAGAGAGAGAGGGGGGACTACATTCATGGTGTGGGAATTAAGATGAGCTGCTGGTTATACATATATATATATAGGGAGTACATACTCCCATCTCTAATATACCACTTAAATAAAAGTGTTATACTTTTTTATCACTTTAGTTATACTTCAATAAAATTTTTAAGATATTCTAATGCGACATGATTGGAAAAAATCATCAAAGCCCTTATTTTTTGCTATATACCCTTGTACATATGTGAAAGTAATATATGAACAAATTATGCTATAAAGAGTGGACTTTGATGAAATTTTTCATAAAACTCACTTTGGAGTATCTTACAATCACTATTAGAGTATATTCAATTGGATAAGGAGATATAATAATATCATTTAAGTGGTATACTAGAGGTGGGAGTACGTATATATATATATATATATATATATATATATATATATATATATATATATAGCCTTTTCCATACTCTTGGGAGTACATACTCCCACTTTCAATATACTATTTAAACGAAAGTGTCATACTTTTTTATCACTTTCGGTATACTCAATAATAATTCTAGGATACTCCAATGTGACATGGTTGAAAAAAATCCGTCAGAGCCTTTTATTTTCTTTGTTTTATACCCTTTTACATATGTAAAAGGAATATATAAACAAATTATGCTATAAAGAGTGGACGCTGATGAAATTTTTCGTGGAACTCGCTTTGGAGTATCTTATAATCAGTATTAGAGTATACTCAAACGGATAAAGAGATATAATAATATCATTTAAGCAATACACTAGAGATGGGAGTGCGTACACTAGGTTATTTACGTGTGTGTGGGCATACACACACACACACACACACACACACACACATATATTATATATATGAAAATGGTTATATAGTCCTGGGAGTACGTACTCCCACTCTAAATGTACCGCTTAAATGATGTTGTTATATATCTTTATCCTTTTGAGTAAACTCTAATACTAATTATAAGATACTCCAAAGTGAGTTCATGAAAAATTTCGTCATCATTCACTTTTTATATTATAATTTGTATATACACTTCTTTTACATATGAAAAAATGTATGTAACAGAAATAAAGGTTTCGATGAAATATTTTTAACCACGTCACATTGGAGCATCTTAGAATTGTTATTGAAGTATACCGAATATGACAAAAGAGTATAACACGTATATTCGTTTAAAAGGGTACATTAGAGGTGGGAGTATGTACTTTATATATATATATATAGAGAGAGAGAGAGAGGTGGTTTTGTACATCTGAGGTGAAGCAATATCCTATGGTGTGTTTTGTATGTCAATATGAGGCGCTTCTATACTTTTTAAAAAAATTGTATAAATCTCTACTACTTCTAATTACGAGTTGGTGGCAGTGGTCCGTTCTCCTCACCCCCCGGATATACCCACGAAATAGAGAAAGTTTTAATTTGGATGTGTCGGGGATTGGATAATTTCCGTAAAGACCATTATACCCCGGTAGCCGACATTCGGCCGACCATGCATACCCTTGGATGGTATCCCCAAGAAGAACCTTCAGAAGGTCCGTCTCGACCATGCCCTAGCTCGTTTCCGAGCGTAAGGCGCAAGTCCCCGAGCACCCATGCTCGGGGGTGCGCAGCGGTTGGCCGGGATTGAGGGGAAAATCCTGAGCATGATAGGAGGTCGTGCTCGGCCCACAACAACGACGTGGCAGAAATTACGCTACGGTTCGAACCCACTTCACCACGATCTGGGTCCATCGTGTCCACGACACAGTATGGCGAAAATCAAGGGTGCCACCACGGTCACGTTTGGGCGCGGTAATGGCGCGTTATTCGGCCGTAATTATTCCATTTGCCTATAAATACCCTTGTGACAGATAGAACAAGACATCGACACAAGAAACACACACGCAGACACGGTATCAGCAAACACTCTCGCACCTTCTTGTAAGCATCCCGTAAGCATCCAAGCAATAGTAAGATCACTGAACGTAGGGTTATTATCTCGATCAAGAGAGGCCCGAACCAGTATAAAATCTTTTTTCCATTGTCCTTTCGAGTACCGTTCCCTTACGGCATTCCTCGGACGCAAACTTTTCGCAGAAAAGGGGCCCTGATTGATCCCTCATTCAACAAGTAAGTTCAGCGGGGGACCCATTTCCCAAACGTCGACAGGTTGGATATGCATGCATGCGTGATCTACGGCGTATCAGACTCTTATCTCAATCAACCGATTCTATTTTCAAATACTGCACGGCTGATTTTTTTTCCATTTACTGCACATATATAGCTTTTGAGTTATCATGTGCTTTTAAGTTGCCATATGCACCATTTTATTAAATATTTACTCGCATATGTAGATAAGATCATCTTTTCTTGTTATCTAATCACGTACAGACTTAATTTAGGCCGACCAATAGCATACGCACGGCCATGCAAGACGTGACAAGATAAGTTTGTTATCTCTATGTTTACTAATTCTAATTAGGAGTTGGTGGTGGTACGTCTGTTCCCCACCCTCACCTCGACATGTGTACGCACCGGCGTGGCTGAGTGGGAAGCGGGCAGTGGTCATCTGGTAGATTGGATTGGATCATCCCGTCGCGGAAGGTAAATGAATATGCATGACTTATTTATTGCTTTCCTTTCTCCCATTGATCGGCATTCGAATCAGCGGCGATTGCTCCCGGTGCTTTTCGGATTGGATAGATTAATTCCCTTCCGAATGAAGCAGAGCTCCGATTCATAGAATTGGATCTCTTCTCGCCTCTTTCTCTTTTATTACCTTCCTTATTCGATGATTTCTTAATCTGGATTCCATAGACATCTTCTCGGTTGTTGAATCTATATAACCCCATCGCTTCTTGCCTCTCCTGCAGATGTGTTGAGTTTATCTGTTGAGCGGAGGTAATAAGCGACCTTCCTAATCTCGTCGATGCGACGCAAAGGGTAGGTCGCCAGTGGTGGGCAGCGAGATAGGCTGGCGGCACTGATGGAGCTCGTCGCGGTAGATGATGTCAATAGGTTGAGGGAGGCGCTCGTGGGGGAAGAGTGAGGAGGCAGTGGAACTGGTAGTGGTTCATGCGGTGGGGCTATGGTATGGTCAGAGTAAGGCGTACGAGCCACGCACACCGCTGATGGTGGCAGCCAAATACGGATGATGTCTACCTCTTAAATGCTTTTGTGCCTATGGGGCAGCAAGTGATGTTTCTCTCGGTCGATCGATCGATCTCGAATTATAACGTTACAAATTTACAATCCCAAGTCCTGTGGTGTTATTATTTAAGTTTGTCAAATTAAAGATAATTTTAAGCTTGAGTTTGTAAACAGGTGCTTGGAATTTGTATGTGTCGGCCTACTATACACCGGGGTACCCTCTTCGCCGCACAAAAGCGTGTGTGGCCCACGTGGCACTGACAAAGTGGTGGGTGTTTACACCCGTCCCACGTAACGTCGATCCACGGCGCGCGAGGCGGCAGTGGCGACCACGCCGCCGCCGGCGCCCGGCCTACGTGGCGGCTGGCAGCGGTTATGAAGCACGCCCGCCACGGTGTCGGTCCACGTGGCGCTGCGGCAGCGTGGCGACCACGCCTGCTGCCGGCGCCCGGCCCACGTGGCGGCTTTGGCGGCGGTTGGCGAAAGCACGCCCGGCCATCGGTGTCGGTCCACGTGGCGCGCGGGCGGCAGGGGCGACCACGCCTGCTGCCGGCGCCCAACCCCACGGGCGGCTTTGGCGGGCGGTTGGCGGCGCCAATTTCACCGGTGTCGGTCCACGGGCGCGGCGGCGCAGTGGGCGACCACGCCTGCTGCCCGCGCCCACCCCACGTGGCATCGCGGCGAAGCACGCCTCGCTTGCTCCGCTGCCATGCAAAAGGGTGGGATGCGGTGGCTTCATCCTCAAGTTTCGCCGCGCCCGACTGCGTGTCGAGACATGCTCGCTGATTAGGCTTGTCGGTCCCAAGGAATTTCTGCTACAAGCCTGTTCTCTGGCGCGCCTCACCTACTGTCTCGGAGAGGTCACATTCCGGAAGAACCGAGCGAAGGCATGCGCTGGTATTAATTAGCTACCAAGGAACGGACAGCGCATAAAGGTGTAATAAATGCATGTAAGATAAACATGATGACGCCCTCTTCTATCTCACTGTAAGCAGGGCATATAAGGGCACTTGAGGGCATACGATGAGGGGAGAGGAAAAAGAAAAGAAAGAAGAGAGACTCAACAGAAGAGCCGGTCACCAACAAGCTCTGTAATCAAGCCCAAAATCTCAATCCAAGATCAAGCAGAAGTAAGGTCACATTACCCTTCTTCAAGGGGGCTGAACACAGGTAAAATCGTGTGTTCATCTGGATTTTAGACTCTAGAATTCGTTAGTGTGAGAGGTCTTTGGGGTTTCCATCTGTTAGGGTTTGCTTGGCTACCAAAGGCACCCCCCTCAAAGAACCAAACCCGGTCAGAGACTTGGGCTGTCGGTTGAAATACACCGAGCGGGCGCACTGTAGGGGCACAGTAGTCGGTTTCTCCGATCATCTCTCCATGAGTTTTGGTGTTTTTCTTCCAGCCGTGCATTTGGAGATGGAGGGTTCAAGCATCGTGGGGAAGGAGAAGAGTCGACCATGTTCAGAGTGTGTCCCAAGAATCTGCCGATTGCAAGATGCCTCGCTCCACCCAGCAGGCCTTGGCGATGCTCCGTGTCGGCGGTGGAGCATCCGTCGACGCCACGGCCATGGAAGCGCCACCCGGCTCGAGAATCGCATGCCGCTCGTCTTCTCTGGACCACCCTCCTGGGAGCTTGCAGAGACTCCCGCCACTCAGGTGGTGCGGGATCTTGCCGGCCTTGTTGGTGCGGCCCAACTTCGGGTAGGGCCCCCCGGCCGGCAGAGCATCGGTGGTATTCACCCCAGGCGTGGGGCAGGGGCTCGCGAGGCTCAGCCCTGGTGGCAAAAGGCCCCGTCCCAGAGGCTGGGCCAGGAGGAGGTGGCAAGCCGGTCCCGTTCGAAGGAACCGTGAGGACCTAAGGAGTCATCTTGACGGCCAGCCGTGAGCGGGCGACCTTATGACCGTGTGCCACGCCGCTCGACTCAAGAGCAGGCGCGGCAAGCGGCGGCCTCCAAGACGGAAGTTCCTCGACTCACGGAGAGTCCTATCTCTCGCTCTCCGGCCGAAGTTCGGTGGGCGCCGGCTTTGTTTATGGCGTTGGATATCGGCGTTCTCCGGGTGATTACGCGTGCAGGAGGGCCCGAGAGGTTTCGCCCGGCGTCTATAGAAAGTTACGACGCACTACCAATCCCGAGGAGTTCTTGCAAATTTACACCACGGTGGTGAACGGCCCGGGTCCGGAAAAGTCATGGCTAATTATTTCGACGGCCTTGGCGACTCCGCCCGTTCTTGGTTGTTGAACCTCCGCGAGATCGATGCACTCGTGGGAGGAACTGTGGCCTCTTCGCCGCCAATTTCGTGGCTCCTTCGCAGCCGGGCGTGGAGGATGATCTGCATGCCTGGAGCAAGATAAGGGGAGTCGTTATGATTTTATCCGTGGTTCTGCCATTGCCGCAACACGATTCCCCATATTTGAACAATCGGTCGTCATCACCTTCCAAGAGGCGTTAGCGACCGCAAGATGAAGGAGAAGATGGCCACCCGCACTATTGGCACCACTTCGAAGTTGTTTTCCTCGCGCATAAGCGCTGCTGGCCGCAGAGGCGAGGGCAGGATCTGGTCCCTGTGGTGGCCGAGGCAAGGATGAAGCCGGGACTCTCAGGGTTCCGCCCGCAAGCAAGAAGGCGCGAAGCGTGAGGCGGAGAGACCGGCGGGTCTTGGCCGCTGTGAGCGTGACCGCTGGCGGTGTCGGTCGCCGAGCGCGACCGCCGATCGGCGGTAATCGCCGTGACCGCGGATGATGATCGCCGTGATCGGCGTGGTGATCGCCGCGATCGCCGTGACAACCGACGCGTCGTGGGAACGACGCCCGCGGCGGAAGGAAAGAGGGCCTTGGTGCCCAATTCATCGAATCGACACCCATGACACGGACAAATTGTCGGTCGTGGACCGGATGGTAGAGCGGCGGATCAAGGAACGCCACCCTACGTGATGATGAGCGTCACTCGTGTTGGTGATCGTGGTGAAGACCCTTGGCCTTTTCCAGTGAGCGGATCATACCTTGGCGATATTTATGGTGGTTCGTCCGCCTTCGGCTCTAATACCGCTTATAAGCGGTTGAAGAGGGTGTGTGTGGCAAGGGCGGGCTCGGGTCGCGTCGAATGCTGAAATGGTCGGAGGAGACGATCATCTTGATCAGCCGACCACCACGACACGCCCCCACCTCGACATCTCCCCGACAGGTGTCGCCACAGTCCGAATGTCCGGTTGGGTCGTGTGTTGGTGGACGGAGGGAGTTCTCTCAGTATCTTGTCCTCTACGGCATTTCTGGCTCTTCAAATCCCGCGGCAGGATCTCCATCCGTCGTTGCCTTTCTTTGGAATAGCCCCGGGGGTTAGTGCAATCCCCGTGGGCCAGGTGCGTCTCCCTGTCACTTTTGGAGAAAAGGATAATTATCGTACTGAGTTGGTGGACTTTGAAGTCACTGATTTTGATCTCCCGTACAATGCTTTGCTTGGCCGACCGGCGCTGGCCAAGTTCATGGCGGTGACCCATTATGCATATATGGTGGTGAAGATGCCAGGGCCTGCTGGCCCCATAACCGTTCGAGTGGATCAGTCCGAAGCTCTGCGCTGTCATAAGTTTGCGCTTGATATGAGTGCCGCCACTTGTCCCGGGCGTGCTGATGCCGCCCGCTCGGGAGCCCCTCAGGTCCGGACCCGGCGCCGCCTGGCTCTGCCGGCGAGGTTAAGGTGGTCGCCCTGAGTGAGGGCGAGTCCCGCAAAACCGTCAACATTGGCGCCCGACCTCGGCGCAAATAGGAAGACGCCGTCACCTTCCTCCGGTGTAATTCGACGTGTTTGCACGGCAACCGTCCGATATGACCGGGGTCCCCAGGTGATCGAGCACCGCTTGGCAACGCCTCGGCCAGCGCTGGTTCGGCAAAAGATCCGGCGGCAAGCTCCGGAGCGGCAAAATGTTATTCGGCAGGAGGTGGAGAAGCTATTGGGCGCAGGGATCATTAGGGAGGTCATTCACCCCGAGTGGCTTGCCAATCTGTGCTCGCAAAAATCCAACGGGAAGTGGCGAATGTGTGTCGATTTCAATCGACCTCAACAAAGCTTGCCCTAAGGATCCTTATCCCTTGCCGCGAGTCGACCTTATTGTTGACTCTACCAAGAGGTTGTGAATTATTATGCTTTACGGATGCGCACTCGGGTACCATCAAATTAGCATGGCGGTGGAGGATGAAGAAAAAGCGCTTTTGTAACCCCTATGGGTGTTTATTGTTATATTAGGATGCCTTTTGGTTTAAAGAATCTTTGGATCCACTTACCGCGTGCTATATGCACATTACTTTCCGTCCACGAGATAGGACGAATCTTGAAGTATATGTTGATGATCTAGTCGTGAAAGTCAAAAAGGTGAAAACTTGATTCAAGACTTAGAAGAAACCTTCTCCAATCTTCTAAGAATTGCTTGAAGTTAAATCCAGAGAAGTGTGTGTTCAAGTTCCTCAAGAAATTGTTGGGGTTCGTGGTATCCAACCGGGGATTGAAGCCAATCCGGATAAGATAGCGGACGATTGAGCACATGAAGCCGCCAAAGACGACTCAAACAGGTTCAATGTTTGGTCGGTCGCCTGGCCTCCTGGGCGATTCATTGTCGGATTGGGAGAAAGGAGCCTACCCTATTTAAGCTATTGAAGAAAACTAATCATTTTGAGTGAACCGACGAGGCTCAAGGCCTTTGAAGACTTGAGCGGTACCTTACCTCTCCTCCAAAGGTCGGTTTCCCTACGCAAGGTGAACCGCCTTTTGTATATTGTTCTTGCCCCGAGGTGGTCACCGTGTTGGTGGCGGAGAGGAAGGTGTCCGAGCCGGTTTATTATGTCAAGAAAGTGTTGCATGAAGCGAAACTTCGATATCCTCAAGCTCGAAGATCTCAGTATGCGGTTACGTGGCGTCTAGGAAGTTCTTGCATTATTTCCAAGGGCGGAAGTTATTTGTGGTCACTACCTATCCGTTCAGAAATCTTGTTCAACCGTGGAAGCGAAGGTCGCATTGCCAAATGGTCGATTGAATTGGGCGAAGTTCAATCTTAAGTTTGTTCCCCGTGACCGCTATCAAAAGTCAAAAATCGGGCGGAGTTCGTTTCGAGTGGACTCCGCCACTCTGAAGCGGAAGAAGCCCGCGCCGCCTCCTGGACCTTATTTTTGATGGTTCGCTCAGATTGAGGGCGCCGGGCGTTATCTTAGTCTCCCCGTCCGGTGATGTGCTCGAAAGACGTTGTTGCTCTTGATTTTAAAGCTACTAATAACATTGCAGTATGAAGGTCTGTTGGCGGTTATGTGTTAACCGGCGCTAGGTATCCGGCGCCTTCAAGTCAAGAGTGACTCACCGCTAGTCATCAATCAAGCGAGGAAGGAATATCAATGCCCCGACCCCACCATGGCGGCGTGCTTGGCGAGGTCGAGAAAATGGAGCGACGCTTTGAAGGATTGGGATATACTCATATCCCCGACGTGATAATCATCTTGCGGATGGGCTTTTCAGCTTTGCATCCTCGAAGGCTCTGTCGATCCGGGTCTTCAAGAAAGACTATAGCGATCATCCATTACGACCCATGATTCAGATGGGAATGATGGTGTCACCGCTGCGCCCCGATCTGTGGGGACGATGGTATGGTGCCGAGGCCTCCAACCAAAGGGGATTGCGGCGTTGTCGCCACACCTCCTGCTTCGAGGAGGGAAGGCGGTGCGTTCGCTCACCCCTGTGTCCGGAGGAAGGCGGCGGTGCTTTGCCAATGCTGCAGCCAGGGAAATGCTCGCCCAAAAAGTACCCAAAGCGAACACCGAGTGCTCGCCACACTTGGCGGGAAAATCGGTGGATGGATCCGATCCTAGCCTTCTGCGGGACCAAGTGATCCTCGACGATGATCGTCACCGAGAAAATAGCACATAAGGCCAAATGCTATACTCACGGTGGATGGGGACTTATACCACCGAGTAGAAACGAATTCTCTTGAAGTGCATCACTCGGGAAGAGGGGCGCTCGCTCTCGATATCCATGGAGGCGTGTGCGGAGCCATATGTCCCACGAACGCCGGTTGGCAAAGCGTTCGCCGAGGATTTTATTGGCCTCGCCCTCGGGATGCTTGCGGTCAGGAGGACATGCGGCTTGTCGGTTCTTCGCCAGCAAGTCCGCCGACCAGCCCAAGTCACGCAAACCATCCCGCTCTCTTGGCCGTTCGCGGCTGCGGGGGCCGATATCCCGGTCCGTTCGCGGGCCACAGGGGCATCACCCACCTCGCCGCCATCGACAAATTCACTAAGTGGGTCGGGTTGAAGCAAGACGCGCCATCACGGCTTCGGCCATTGTCAAATTTATGCATGGGATATTCACTGCGCTTTGGAGTCGCTAACCGCATTATCACCGACAATGGAACCCGGTTCACCGGTCGCGGCATTTCTGAATGCGTGATGAGATGGGCACCAAAGTATGCTTTTGCTTGCTTGCCCACCCTAAGAGCAATGGTCAAAATGAAGCGTGCTAATGCATTAGTATTGAAGGGTCTCAAGACAAGAGCGTTTGATCGACTCCTAAGCGGGGCGCGCTGGATTGAAGAACTTCCTACTGTGCTTGTGGTGTAGGGTCGAGGATGCGCCTAGAGGGGGGGTGAATAGGCGTTTTACGAAATTCGATCGCTCACTAATCAATTCGCTCTAATACACCCCTAAGTCAAAATCTAATCAAAGATATATGCGGAAGCGATAAATAGGTTTTAACAATTAAGGCCTAAATCAACTAAGCTCACTAGTGCACTTAACTAAATTATGTCTCTACACTAGAATTGCTATATTGAATAAACAATTTACACAAAACAATTCTAATTCAAGCAATCAATAATATATGACGAATGTAAATGCTTGAATGTAAATGAGACAAGGGACAACCGATATTTTTCCGTGGTGTTCGGAGACTTGCCGGTCTCCCCTAGTCCACGTTGAGGCAAGCCCACACTTGGACCGGCTCCCCGCCGAGCACCGCCTCTTTCCACTAGTCGTGGTTTTTCACGCTTCTTGCGTAGGCTCAACCCGAACCTTCACAAACTTGCCGGGCTTCTCACACTCGAGAGCTCCGCGCAAGACGACGCTGGCTGATCTAGAGTCGGCAACCTCCAAGAGCAACAAGCCGCTCCTCCGCTTGAACTTCACCGAGCACAACGAATGCGCCCCGGTGATCACCAAGTGCAACACATGCACAAGGACCTCACTCAAGTGCAACACATGCACAAGAGCCTCTCAAACCACTCCTAATTGCAACACATGCAATTAGTTCACTCTTAGCTCAAGAACCAAATGAGAGTGTGCAACACATGCAACACCTCTCCCAAATACTCACACAAGAGCCACAACACTTCTCAATAACACCAAGACCTCTCCCCACCGCCCCCAAGGTCTCCTTTTATAGCCCACAAAGGAAAACTAGCCGCTGGGGGTCAAATGGGCAGAATCAGAAAATCCGGTCCGACGGGAGTCTGCCGGGTCCGACCGTCCTCCACAGACAACAAATGGAAAACCGAGCAGTTACCGGCGGTCGCACCGCTCCTCGGCCGTCACACACTGCAAGACCCGGCCACACCGACTCGGCCGTCCACCGCCAGCAAAACCAAAAAAAATCAGCAAAACACCTCACTCTGAAATAACACGCCAAGACGGGGTCGGTTGCACCGCTTGCCCGTCCGACGGACCGGGCGATCAGACCGCCCAAAGCCACCGCAGACGCCGCCTATTGGAGAAATTGCGCTGAGGGAGGCCGGTCGACCACCTGACCCGGTCGGGCCGCTCATTGCCCAGTCCAACCGCCCAAGGCTTGCACCACACAACGGTTGGTCGCACCATTACCATTTATTAGTCGCACCACTCGTTTATTGGTCGCACCACCCATTTACAAAGCCCTAAGGTTGGTCACACCAATCAAAGGTTGGTCACACCACACAATTCTGGATTTTTCACAAACTTTTTCTCCGAAGATCCAAATGCAATTCTTTGAGCCTCAAGATGATCAACACATGATCATACACCCGCAAAACACATTTGCACCAATTTAGCCCATGCTCAAAGAATTCAACCCAAATTGCAAAACGATTTCTCAATTGACTCAAGAACTATTCGCAAATCAGATAAGCAAATCAAACTCGAGTTTATGAGATTAATCCCCTAGCCATGTGAAGGTCAACACAAGACCCGTCAACTTACCAACTCCGTTGCAAGCCCCACTCACATGCTCGAATTTCGGACTCATAAACCTCGGTTTATTCGACAACTTGAACTTGCAAATAACATAATAAAACCATTTCATGCTTGAGCACTACTATTTGCAACACATGCAAAAGTCTAGCTCCAAACAACATCAAATCAAGATGCATGAACTCTCTAATTGCAACACATGCAATTCTCTAGTTCAATGCAACACTAAACCAAACTTCAAACCAAAACCATTTCAATCAGATGAGCTCTTTACTGCAACACATGCGCAGCCTCTAGCTCCATACAAACACATAAACACCAAATCATGCTTGAGCTCTCTCTTTTGCAACACATGCAAAACTTAGCTCCAAGCAACCACAGTTTTTAGAAAGATTGTTTTATAACCAAAACATGAAGCGTCAACTAATGCAACACATGCAAAAGTGAACTTCACGCAAAAGCCAACGCACTAGCTTATCCTATTTGCAACACATGCAAATCAAAGCATAATGCTAAACCAAATACAACCAAGCATAAGTTTAACCCATTAGCAACACATGCCAAATGGTTAACTCTCATGCAAAAACCAAATCCAAATGGTTTGAGCTCGAGTGAGCGCGGAATGAGATCACCAACACATGATGAAGCTCAAGCTAGGAACGACCTCTAAATATGCACGGCGATAAAAACCTTAGACTCAAAGACTACAAAGTCCTTAGCCTATCTAATTATACCTTTGCCGCCACAAGCAATCCCTTTGGGGTCTTTATGATCATCGCTGATACTCCCCGGGATCTCTACTCGACTCCTCTTGGGATCCACTCTTGGCGCCCATCAACTCATGATGCCGTCCTTGTCCCGCTTTCATCATCTCATCCATCTTTGGACCTAACTCAATCACAACTCATAAAATAGTTAGTCCAAGATGCATGGTTGTCTCAATTATCTCTCGCACTCGGTAACACATAATGGATGCCTTTAGATCAATTGAGCACAACCTAAATCAATTGAAATGATTTAATTGTGTCTTAAGTACAATAATGCAACTCATGCTTTATTATACTTAAGAACTATTCATTATCCTTAATTAATCACAAAACACCATCAACACATGATGAAGTATTCTTTAACGATTAACAAGACAAATGAACTCAATTTAAATTATCATTTAAATTGATTCTTCAAGTTAGAGTGTGAACTCCCCTAAATATGTGCATCCATGTAATATATGGATTGGGAAACATGATGCACATTTTGTGGTTAATATAACGGGATATTCATACTTTAACTTGACTCCAAAGTATGCAACTAATATTAAGATGAATATGCAAACATACCTTGGGTTTTCCATTTTCAATGCGATGAGACTAAACAAAGATATTCTAAACAAACATGTTAGTCTCGATATAAGATTTGTCATTAAGAACAATATCGCATTAGGGATAAACTTAATATTGGATTTGTCATTAACACAAGATTAGATTTGTCATTAACACCAAAACCATAACTAATGAAGGTTGAACTTACATGTGGTCGCCGTGCCCACGCCCGGTCGAGCTACTAGCGAGACGCTTCTTCTTGGTGTATGGAGCGGAAGTCGTTTCTCCCCTCCGCTGTCATTTGGCTCTCCGCGTCTCTGTTTTCAGCGAGGAAGGCCATGAAGATATCCGGCAGGAAGATGTCAACCTCCTGGAAGAAGTTCGTGACCGGGCCGCCCTTCGCGCCGCCCGATACCAGCAAAGTCTCAGGCGATACCATGCCACCCGGGTTTCTGAGAGAACACTGGCAGTGGGTGACCTGGTTTTGCTGCAGAAGTTGAGCGCATCTTTGGGTTGCATAAGCTGTCTCCCCGGTGGGAGGGCCCCTTTAAGGTGGTCTCAGTATCTCGACCCGGGGCGGTCCGGCTAGCCACTGAGGACGGCCGAGAATTGGCAAATTCCTACAATGTGGAGTTGTTGCGAAAGTTTTATCCGTGAAAAACTGTAAGTACCCAATGATTCGCTTTGATCAGCCTCAGGATAGACTTATCCCCCAGCTGATCGGCGGTCATTGGTTGTCGATAATGTTATTGTCTTAAAGATTTTCGACTTTGTCATTGTTCCATCTCTTTGTGCGCCCTGCGGGATAGTCTGGTGCATGGAGGCTATTGGTTCTTAGGTTTTGGCGGTCCCTTGCCGGTCCATAATTATGCCTGGTATCTGTGTCGGGCGAGAACGGGCAACCAGGGAGCGGATTCGGCACAGTGTTTAAATGTGGTTCATACACCTCGGGTTGGCTCTCAGAAGCACCGTAGGTCGTTACCACAAACACTGCTGGCCTAGTATCCTTCCTGGTAGTTATTTGCCCATTGCCACAAAGCCATGGGCATTGTTTGGAAGGAACGGCAGCGTGCAGTGGAGGCCAAAACGGGTGAACCAATATTACCCCATGCGCCGACTTTTGTTGTCATAATCTGTATTGAATGCGTTCCGCCTGGCATTTATTTATCTTTACAATAACCGCGTATGTGCGTGAGTAAAACTTTAAAGCTTTGGCTCAATTTGAAAAGAAAAAGTTAAGGGTGGCCCGAAGGCTCAAGTGGTCGCCAGTGGGCCGGGTCGGTGCTCAAGGCTCAGAGTGGTCGCCCGGCGCCAGGGGTCTGTCGCCCCCCGCTTGGGTTGGGCGCCCGACTAATCGTAAGCAGATAAGTATTTTAAGTAATACTCTTGCTTGTTAAGCTTATGAAAATACTAAAATTAATCAAATTATGCATGGTTATTATGGATGTCGCAAACCTGGACGGCTCCTTGGTGATAAAGGAAAAGTCTTCAATGTGAGTGTTTAGTAAAGTCAGGTGACCAGAGTGTAAGTTGGGCACGGAGCTCAAACACGGCTCGTACACCTCGGGTTGGCTCTTAGAAGCACTGCTGGTTGTCACCGTTGAGTGCCGCTGGCCCAAGACCACTCCTGGGGACTTGCTACTTTCTGCGCCACACTGAGGTACGATTCTAAGAGATCACAAGGATTTAAGTTCCGAAGATGTTTCAGCCAACGATAACCCTGCATAAAATCTTAACAGCAAAATCATTCTATGCTCAAACACAAACTATTGCGCTTCAAAGCTGGCTTTGCCTAAGCCCTATGTAACTTATGCGTATAATGCTTACACTTGTGGCTAGTTGCATGCAACCTTTGCAGAATTCTGGACATTACTTAGGCTCAAAAGCCTAATTGGTGCCTTAGCCGAGGTTATTAGGTGGCCACAGGCAATTTCAAAGATGCAATATCGGATAAGCATGGCAAACAAACATAAAGGTAAAACTGGGAAGCATCCATTACAACTAAAGTTAATTGAAATGTTCTTACTGCAGACAAAAAGGAAATTGATCAACAAAAGAGGTAAAAGCAAAAAAGTGGGGTGGCGGCCTAGCCCCTCACTCATCGCCCACGTCGATGTCGTCGGCGTCTTCTTCCTCCGCCACCGGGGTGGCAACATCCATAATAATTTCTGTACTTGCGATTGTTTCGGCCAAGTATTCGGCGTTTTTGCACGTGCCTCGCTTAGGGCGGCGTTCCCCATGATACCGGTCTCCATCGCCGCCATCGGGTCCAAGGAAGCATCGCGACCGCCCAACAAGCCAACTGACGGTGGCGGTCATCACATAACCTCTTGCCCTCCTGGTGGCGTGCGGCGGCAGGCGGCGGGCGATCCGGGCGCCTCCGCGGCTGGTTCGTCAAGGGGCGTCTTGCAGGCGGTGTCTTGGGCGTCTCGGCACCACGCCCAGAGGTTCCAGGCATCTTTTGATGCGCTGAAAAGCTCTCTTGAGCATGGCGGCGAGATTGCGCCTGAGGCGGTCAGCCTCATATTCAGAGGTCCTCTGCGCCGCCTCGGCCCTTTCTGCCCGTTGCTGCATGGTGACCAGGGCGGTCGCGGTGGTCCTTTCCTGCGCCACCGCTGTATCCGACCTCTCCCGCTCCCGAGCTAGCTCATCGATGGCCCCCGTCAGTTGCCTCGCCGTCCGAGCCCCATGCCCGGTGGCCGTGGCAAGGAGTGCGCCAAGCGAGCTGTGTAAGTTGCTGAGCTCGGTGAAGAGCTCAGCGGAGCGTTCGGCGGGGGTGGTGATGGTCCGGGAGGCGAGTTGGTGAGGTGCACTGGCGTCGGGGCCGCCTGCCCCAGTTCCCGTGGTAGTGGCGGTTGGCGGCGTCTGGGCGGAAGTCTCCGCCGCAGGCGCGGGTGGCGTCTGCTCCCTGGGAGCATCTTGAGGGGCCGCCCTTGGCGTCGCCCTCAAGCTGGCCGCCTTGGGGAACTCAGCCGCCTTGTCGGGTGGCGGTCGGGTCCCGTGGCGAGGTGGTGGCGTCGCGGAGGGCGAGATCGGCGCCGCAGGAGGAGTCGGAGAAGAGGCCGGTGCCGTGGCAAATGGCGCCGTGGTCGTCGGAGCTGGCGCCTGCTGTGGTGGCACCGGCATGGCGAGTGCGATGGCGCCGAGGTAGAGATGCCGGGCGTCATGGGGCGGCGCCGGTCGGCTTGATCGATCTTTGCAATTAGGCGGTTGGTGCGGCGCCCTATGAAGTCACCGCCACCTTTGCACGGTGGCGGCGGAGATTCGCCCGTAGCGGGTCTTCTTCTTCGTCCGGGCTTGGAGCATCCGGAACAAGTGGCCGCTGCCGCCGCCGGTTGGTGGGGAGGTCGTCCACGATCTCGGTAGCGGCACAAAGCGAGGCCGGTGGAGTCCATTAGCGGCAACAACTCGACGATCCTCGGCGCTCCGCGGACTCAAGTCGGCGAGTGGCGTGCCGATGAAGGGAAGTACAAATCGGTTGGAATCGGCGGCATGAGCCCGGAGAGCCACGTGGTGATCGTGGCCCATCAAATTTCCCTTTTGGCCAAAGTTAGAAAAAAACGCGGTTGGTAGGGAGCATCTGGAAGGAGCATAAAAAGAAAAGATGAAGACTTACGGTAGGGAAAGGTCGCGGTGATGTAAATGCGTCGCTGTGTATTACCATCTTTGGGCGAATCTGGCGCATGAAGGGCTAAGTCTTCGGATACAAAATCCCTAACAACCATTGCCCCAGTTAAACCGGCTCATGAAGTTGATGATGCGGGCCGCCATTGCCGGAGCTCCGCCGTCTCTTGACGGGCGAAGTTCGATTCTCGGTGACCGCCGCTGGTCCGTGAGCACCCCAGATATCTATGCATGCATTGCGTCATTGGCGTACAGCCATTCGATGCTCCATGCCCTCCAATTTGACTCGGCTGGAAGGGAGATAGCGAGCGACCATCCGATCTCAAGGCGAAAATGGCAGCTCCCCAGAAGTTCGCCGTCGGAGGAGGCGCGACAAAGGAAAAAATAGCGAAAAAGGGGGAGGTTTGGCATCACCCCCAAGAACATTTCGCAGAGGTGTGCGAAGATAGCGAGAAAAAGAATGGAGTTGGGGGTGAGGTGAAGATGATTGATTTCATAGAAGTGGAGAGCGGTGAGAAAAAATCGAGAAAAGGTGGTACCAAGCTCGCCATGATGCCCCACACGGTGATGATGATCTCGTCGGTGGGCAGCGTGGTGTGGGGGGTCCCACCGAAGAAGAGAGGGCCCTCCGACGATCGTGTGGAGCCTCCCTCTTGTGTAAGAATCTCTGTTGGAGGGAGGAATGGAAGGCGAAGCGGAGAAGCCATGGAGGCAAAAAGTGACAAGAGGCAAGAAAAGCTTAGAGGAAGAAGACGAAGTTTACAAAGAGTGCTAAAAGCGTGAACCGCTTGGGGCGGATGGATCTATATGTATCCCCACTCGCACCGAAGCGGTTCACGAAAGGACAAGGTTGTGCGCCGTTTGGGTCCCAAGGAAAATCAATGGATGCGGGGAAGGAATCGGCGGTCGCATCCTGATGAGTGGTGGCCCCATCCAAGAATGCACCGGCATTTAATGTAAGGATTTTGAAAGACTCTGATGTGCGTTCTTGGGTGGGCCCGGGGGCTACTGTCGGCGTACTATACACCGGGGTACCCTCTTCGCCGCGACAAAGCGTCGTGTACGTGGGCGATCGGCAGGCGGTGGGTGTTTACACCGTCCACGTAACGTCGATCCACGGCGCGCGTGGCGGCAGTGGCGACCACGCCGCTCGCCGGCGCCACGGCACGTGGTCGCCTAGCGGGCGGTTGGCGAACGCCAAGCCCACCGGTGTCGGTCCACGTGGCGGGCGAAGCGGCAGTGGCGACCATGCCACGCCGCTTGGCGCCCGGCCACGTGGCGGCTTTGGCGGCGGTTGGCGAGCATGCCCAGCCCACCGGTGTCGGTCCACGTGGCGAAGGCGGCGGTGGCGACCATGCCCTCGCTCGCGGCGCCCGGCCCGTGGCGGCTGGCGGCGGTTGGCGAAACACGCCCGACCACCGTGTCGGTCCACGTGGCGCGAAGCGGCGGTGGCGACCACGCCTCGCCGCCCGGCGCCCAGCCCACGTGGCATGCGGGCGAAACACGCCTCGTTTGCTCATTGCCATGCAAAAAGGTGGGATGCGGTGGCTTCATCTGAAGTTTCGCCGCCACTGAAGTGTCGAGACATGCTCTTGCATTAGGCTTGTCGGTCCCAAGGAATTGCTACAAGCCCGTTCCTCGGCGCCTCTCACCTACTGTCTCGGAGAGGTCACATTCGGAAGAACCGAAGCGAAGGCATCTTGCTGGTATTAATTAGCCAGAAGGAACGGGACAACGCATAAAGGTGTAATAAATGCATGTAAGATAAACATGATGACGTCCCTCCTCTATCGACTCGTGTAAGCCCGGCATATAAGGGCACTTGAGGGCATACGATGAGGGGAGAGGAAAAGAAAAGAAAGAAGAGAGACTCAAGAAGAGTGGTCACCAACAAGCTCTTTAACCAAGCCCAAAATCTCAATCCAAGATCAAGCAGAAGTAAGGTCATTACCCTTCTTCAAGGGCACGAACACAGGTAAAATCGTGTGTTCATCTGGATTTTAGACTCTAGAATTAGTTAGTGTGAGAGGTCTTTGGGTTTCCATCTGTTAGGGTTTGCCGGCTACCAAAGGCACCCCCTACCAACCAAACCCGGCTCAGAGACTTGGGCTGTCAGTTGAAATACACCAACAGTATGCTTCGATGAATTGATTTAAACATTTAACTATTGCACAATCAGAGTGAACATTATTATTCAGATAAGGTTAGTGCTCTTTGTAAATACATTTTTATTGCAAATTGGGTTTCCATTGTAACGCACAGGCACATGTCTAGTATTTAAGAATGAATGAAGTGTAGATGATGATTACCTACTCCTTCACTTGTTTCAAGATCTGTGCTAATTTGCGTGTGTAAGCCTATGCACACCAGATGCTTCTTTGTCACCCTTTTTGTTTGTTTTTAGACCTTTTTCTGGCATTTTCAGACCATATATTTAAGGTTTATTACCTCGTATTCAGTTGCCTGCTAGCTAGATTCATGCTTGTCCCAACGTGAATGGAGATAAGTTGAAATTGATGGGAAGGGAACTATTTCATAGAGAAACTCTTTTATTTTGTGGGGAAATACATAAAGCTCGTGTTAACTGTTAGCTAATTAACCTCCGACCCACTCCTGCTGTTGTAGGCCATTAACATTCCAATGTTCATTGGCGATCAATCGATCTCTCCAAAGTCCAAACAAGTACGTATGCATGCAATCCAATCCACAATGTTTCTTGATTGCTCTGTCCACACAAGAAAACACTACTACAGATCAGACCTTCCATACCGATTTATCGCCTCGGTTGGATTTGAACCCGCGTCTTGATGAGGGCTTGATACGGTTCATTGGCTACAAGATTGTCGTGGGCTTTCAAGATTTCGGTTAAATCGATGCGGTTAGTGTTACTGAACCGGTACTAAGCGGAGTATATTAGTACCGGTTCGTATAACCATCCGTCCTCGATGAGGCTTAGCACCGTTCGTTAATGTTAACCGATCGATCTTCTCATTCGAGAAAGTTCAAAAGGAATGTATATTCTATATATCGATCAAGCGATGGTGGGTGGGTTGGTTAGAAGGGTGAGGAGGGTTATAGAGTCATGGGATTACTACTCTACCCACCGGAGATTGCGGTATCTATTGTTATGTTAATGTACATGTAAATGCGGGATATTTACGGGCTACGGATTTACGCTAGGCATCAGTAAAAGAGTACTTCCAATTTTCCAAGTGTGCGTGCGTCTGTACCTACCTTTAATGAGAGGAAAAAAAAACTGATTGGAGGAAGATCGTAGCGGACTAAAATACTACAGGAGACTTCGTGCTCCAGCGGATCAACAAGCAAGCAGGGAGAGATGCGCGATGGCGATGTAGGTGGTCCCACACGTGGGCCCGGGCACAGGTGTGGTCCCCACCGCCCCATCCTTCCCAGTAGGCTGTCTGTCTTCCCAACTGCAAATTAGCCGGCCGTGGAGCCCAGACGTCGTCGGCGCCAGCGCCCAGCCGCCGGTCGTTTCTCCCGGCCGGGGTTCTTCCCAGGAGCATCAGATCAGTCCGCCAATTGTGTATTCCTGCGGCGCACACCACAGCTGGCTGCATGCTAGCTAACGCAACAATTCAGCGATCGATCGCGCGCGCTGCAGATCGACATACACTTAATTAGATTGAGATTTGTCTGGAGATCGTGCGATATCTAGCTTCTGTTGCTTCATGATCGCAATTCAGAAACCTCTCAGTCCTTCTGGCGTATATATATGCCGTATAAGCTTTTTTTAAGCTAGCAAATGGTAGACTGCTATTGCCACAAAACTAGCTGGGTGGTTGTATCGCACATATTTGGATGTATTGAATTGTATCTAATGCAGCTTAGTGCAAGTAGCAGCAGGCAGAAGCTATAGCTAGCGATGGAAAGCTTTACGCTGCAACCACCGTCCGGCCCGGCCGACCCTACGAGACATCATCACAATTCAATCAAACAACTCGTATCACTTTTATCTACTTTTTTTTATCGATTAAAAGTAACCCCCTATAATTTAGCTTTGTAATTTGATCTTAACCAATAAAATTACGCATCGCTAATTATTGATCTTCACCAATTATGCCATCAGGTTTGATCTTAATCAATAAAGAATCTACCTTTACCATCTAATTAGCCTTAATTGGTTTTGGAGCATATCATATATTTGTCTTACTGATTGCAGAATCAAATCGGTTGGTATGTCTTGATCAAGTGAATCCGGTGTTCGTCAGGTATGTTACGACCGATTAACCCTCTGCACGTTGTTGACATCAACACTTAACATTCAACTAATAGTTCATAGAAACAGCTCGCTGGAGCTATACATGCACGTATACCTCCGACGTCTTTCTTCTTTACGCCCCCCATTGCTGGCCCCTTTGCATCGATCTCTCTCGACATTGCCTCCTGTTCCGATGCGCGCCCGCCCGATCTCTCGATCGTTTGCGGCTGGTTCGGTTGCACCGTCCAAATCACCGCGCCCATTTGATCGATCTCCCATCTTTTGCACGCACGTTGCTCCCCTCTCCAAGCCGAAAGAAACAGCCGTGCGTACGTGCCGACGGTGCTTGGCTCGGTGCACGCATGCGTCCGTCCTCGCGTGCTCCTCGTGTGTTCGGCGTTCCTGCTGCCTCTCTCGCTGTGTGTACTTCCCAACTCCTAGCCTCCTAGGTGTGGACTATGCCAAGTCCTCCCCCTTGGCCATAGAGTGGTACTAGTACTAGTACGTACTATAGCTGCTGCTGCTGCTGATATCCATCCATCCCTCTCGTTCTCAGCTCGCATCTCCTCCCCAAAAAGATATGGTCCTGCTCTGCCCTTTGCGCAAAGGTGCGTTGCGTGCGTCTCCCTTTGCTTTTGTTTATCTCTCTCTCTCCTTGGTGCTAGCTGCCTGCCCTTGTCTTACTTTACTCTGGTTTTGGTTGCGGAGCTAGCTTTTCCTTCTCTAGATTGACGAGGTGCGTGCCCGGGAGAGAGAGGTCGAGTGCTAGCTGCTGCGAGTATAAAGATGGCGCATGATCCGAGCCAAGGGTACGCGGACTACTTCGGGGCGGGGAGCGGCGGCGGCGCGCCGGAGCAGGACCTGTACGGGTTGCACCAGCCCGGGGTGGAGATGTTCGGGGTCAGGGACCTCGTGCCGCCCGCGATGGCCGCCGCGTCTGCGCAGAGCAAGGCCGCGCTCGTCGACGCCGACGGCTCGTCCACCATCCAGTTCGTTCTTGGCGAGCAGCAGCACCGGCAGCTGAGCCAGGCGCCTTTGTCCCTGTCGCTCCACAGGCCGGCGGAGGCCACGTCTCTGATGCTGCACCACCACCTCGGCGGCGGCGCGCCCCGGCCGCAGCACCAGCAGCCCGGGCCGGCGGCGCGGATGCAGGGCGCCTGGCACCTGCGCGGCTCTAGGTTCCTGCTCCCGACGCAGCAGCTCCTGCAAGAATTCTGCAGCCTCCCCGTGGAGAGCACCATCAACCCAGCAAAACCACCGAAGCCGACGCAAGAAGAGGGCGGCGGCTCGTCGTCCTCGGCCTCTTGGGTCTCGTCAACTCAGATCCAGACCATGGACGCGACCGAGCTGCAGAGGCTCAAGGCCAAGCTCTACACCATGCTCGAAGAGGTCAGCCTAGCTAGGCAGCTAGCTAATTAACAATCATCACGCCTCAATAAAGCATCACATGTAGTAAGTACCACATCACAGGTCAAGTGTCCGTCCGGAATACCAGCTTGTTGGAAATCTAAAAAGCTGCAAGCAAGTGCGAGTTTAATTATGGCTTGCCCAAGGAGGATTCCTGGGACAAGCACAGGGAGGTGATTCCATTCTGGGGCCTCGCCATTCGCTTTTGGAAATCTCAGTTCCTTTGCCTCACTGCAGGTGTAGCTAGGGATCTGTATATATAAGGGAACCCCTCTCTCTCTCTCTCTCTCTCTCTCTCTCTCTCTCTGTGTGTGTGTCTCTCTCTCTCTGGCTAGTCAAGTTCAAGCATGACCTCGATCAATAGGGCCATGGCCCTGCAGGTGCAGCCAAGATCTCTGCAGGCCACTGCTCCACTACTCTCTCTTCCCTTCGGCTTTTGCATGCCCATCTCCTGCTCCACCAATCTTTCTTAATTCCTCGCACATTTACCGCTTGCTTGCCTTTCTTGTGTACACTGCAACAATTGTACAGTGCAGCTCACAGGGCAGGTGCAGCTTTTGGTCGTGGCAGACTTCTAGCTAGAAAACTGCTGCTACACTAACGAGCTGTTACGGTTTCATTATTCTCTAGCGTTTCGTTGTGATTTGTGAGCTTAATTACGCACACCATTTTTGATTTGGTGTTGGGATGAATGGCAGGTGGACAGGAGGTACAGGAGGTATTGCGAGCAGATGAGGGCGCTGGCGGGGTCCTTCGAGGCGGTGGCGGGAGAGCGGGCGGCAGCGGTGTACACGAAGCTGGCGTCGCGGACGATATCAAGGCACTTCCGGAGCCTGAGGGACGGGGTGGTGGCGCAGCTCCAGGCGGTGCGCAAGGCGCTCGGCGAGAAGGACACCGCCGTGCCGGGGATGACCAAAGGGGAGACGCCCAGGCTGCGGGTGCTCGACCAGTGCCTGAGGCAGTACAAGGCGTACCAGGCCGGCATGCTCGAGAGCCACCCGTGGCGGCCGCAGCGCGGGCTGCCGGAGCGCGCCGTCTCCGTCCTCCGAGCCTGGCTGTTCGAACACTTCCTGCGCCCGTAATGATCCATACACCCAACTCGTTCTATAACTTCATACAATGATTAACATGCATGAATTAATATGCAATGTTAGATAGATGAAAATGAGCTAGCTTGATTTGAGAATCGAGCGCTGCTAGATTGGCAGAGCGTGGTGTTGACCACCCCATCCACCCAGGTTCGAGGTGTTCTTCCTTTTAACACTGAAATCTGAATGCTAGAGAGCCCCCCCATTTTTTTATAAAGAAACTTAATTCTATCCTAAAAGAAAAGAAGCAAGAAGTGCAGCATATATATCATAACGAACTAAAGCTAAGAATCATACGCGCACGTATGCCATCTACTTGCAAAAGAATGTTTGCCAATTAAGCAGTGCTCAATTGTTATTCTCATTCTTAACTACACATCGTTTTGCTTGCGTTTTATTCCGTGGCATTGTTCTTTCCGTAACGTATTTGCCTTCCATTTAGATATCATCAAATGCTCAAATAGCCGTATCGCGCTTGATTAATTTGGCTCGTAGAAAATCTTCCCCTTACTTTTTTTTAAACCCCCCTGAATGTTAGTAATTTGTTGCCAATCGAACGACGAGTAATTGCAGAGTGCGGACGTGCCGATAGTGCTCTTTTTCTAGTACTGTTACAACGTCTACATCAGATACAACACTTGTCTTGTAGGAATAATGCATGTATTATCCAGGAACCAATTTACAACAGTATCTTTAGATATCATTCTTCAAAAGCAAATCTATATACAAATGTGTTTCAATTTCTCGCTGTATGACCTATGATCAAGGTGGAAAGACAAATTATATGATGCCCTAGTTGGTGTATTCTCATCCAGGTATCCGAGCGACGTGGATAAGCACATCCTGGCGCGGCAGACGGGCCTATCACGGAGTCAAGTACGTACGCTCACTTCTTCTTCATCATCATCATCACCTGACCGATCGATCGATCAGCTACAATAATACAAGAATGCTAACCAGTCCCTATTCAATAATTAATTAGCCACACACACAGACCATCACATCATAATCATTGCGTTTGTTTGCATCATTGGGCATACATATACGCATAATGCTGGCCAGTTTTGTCCCGCTAATTAAAATTGATTCCACACGCATTGCAAGCTGCAGCTTGCAATCGAAATGACACATCAACTCATCGGTCGGGTACCACGTCGGAGTCGTACGTACGTGTCCTCTTGTGCTCGCAAATGTTCGAAGAAAGAATCTAATTAACCTGTTTGCGCGCCCACTGCTGCCGTGCTTTGCACAGGTTTCCAATTGGTTCATCAACGCGAGGGTGAGGCTGTGGAAGCCAATGGTGGAGGAGATGTACTCGGAGGAGATGAAGGACCAGGAGGGAAGCGGCCAGTCGCAGGCCAGCGACCAGCAGAACCCTAACCCTAGCAGCTACAACTCCGGGGGGCGCGGCGAGGACGGCGACGGCGAGCAGAAGCCTTCGCGGGCGCATCTGCTGCACGACGCCGGCTCGCTGGCCTCCGTCGTGAGCATCGGCAGCGGCGGCGGCCGGATGGGTCATATTCAGAGCATCAACTTTGGTATGATGGACCACCTCGACTTCGACGCGTATGAGGGGGGCGGCGGGCAGGGGTTCGGCGGCGGCAGCGCAGGCGGCGTGTCGCTCACGCTGGGGCTACAGCAGCACGCCGAATCGCACGGAGGCGTGAACGTCGCGTTCGCCGCAGCCCCGACGTCGTCCGCGGCGCAGGGTGGCGCCACCGAGTTCCTGTTCATGGCCGGCGAGCAGCAGATGGGCGGTGCAGGCGGCGGAGTGCACTCGGCTCACGGCCACCAGAGCCAGTTCGGCACCGTCATGGACGGCGACGCCGCGTCGCACTACCGGGGACTGAGCGCCACTGGGTTCCAGCTCCTCCACGACCTCGCCGGGTGATCGATGCCATGACATGAATCACAAGATCACATAGACGTACGGAATCAATGGGGATCACTTACTAGAGCGAAGGATTTGCGTGTAGGGTTTATGCATGCTTTGGTTCGGAGGTTGATGAGGTGGTGATTGATGGGGATGTGTAAACGGCAGGGCGCGCGGGATGGCATGGCAGCTCGTCTACTCTGCTGTGTACACTGCTTTGATTTTTGTAGCGTTTAGATACCTCTATTTAATTCTTGGCCCGGTGTCTTTGTCTGTGTATGTATTACATATCGACCGTCGCTGTTGCCGCGGACGTCGGGCTCCGCGTACAAATTGTTGCTTACACCGGGTGAACACACGGCGCTTTCGTACAGCCTGAACGCAGCCATGCCAAAGCTTACGGGCGAAAGAGAACCGTTTTTTGTGCGGTATCGCTATTATAAGGATGCACTGATCAAAGAGAATTCTTTGGTGAGGACACGTCCAGGTATTGGTACATACACAGACGTGGGAAAAAATTTCCGATTCAATACTTTCGGATAAATTCAATCGTAAACTTCAGTTTAAAAACTTTCAACTCAAAAAACTTTCAGTTCAAAAGCTTTTGAAAATGGTTAAAAATACTTTCTATTCAAAAACTTGATGGAAATTTGAAAAAAAAACATTTTTGAGTTTGAATAGAATGAAATGGGAAGGAAAGGGAATGAAGGAGATATCACCAAGTGTCATCACAAAAGAGTATGTAAGGTGGGAAGGGAAGTGGGAGACGAAATAAGGTACCACCATATATCGTAACAACCCCTTTGTCACATAAATTAATTATCAGACCTAGGCGACTTTGGAGGGGACATCACAATCCTCCATAGGGGTGGGCATATTCGGTTTTTCGGTTTTCCATTCAGTTTTATGTCAACTGTATTCGGTCTTCGATTATAGGTTCAATTCCCGACTTAAAAAAACTGAATATACTAAAACACTGAATCGTTATTTCTTCCGCGAGTACTCGACCGACGTTGTTCCCGCTCGGCCACTCACCCACTCCCCATTCCCCAATCCCCCCGATTCTCCCAATCAAAAATCCCCAATTCCTCTTAAGGCTTTGATCCGGCAGCAATGTGTAGGTGTTGGTTGTCGTGATGGCAGGTGAGCACGGTGGCGGCGGCCGAGGTTTTGTCGTCGCTCCGCAAGGTGTTTTTATTTGTCTGTCGTTGTAATTGGTGTAATTTTCTTTTCAGAGGCTACCGTTGCATTATCTTATTCTAAAATGAATGGTAGAGCTCATGCTCTTAGTTTCGTATATCATAATAAGAGGACATCCTCACTAAAAATTTAGTAAATGTGCCTTCAAATTAGTAATTCCGTTTTTTCTATATATTTATGAAAGAGTATATATGGAGTTTTATTTTGGGCATTTCTCTGATCTACATTTCTTCGAGTATTTTTCATACCATGCATACATTAGCAATAAGTAGGCCTGGGCGTTCGGTTTAACCGAATATTTCGGTTTCGGTTTTCGGTTTTCTGTGAATTTCGGTTATTCGAAAAAGGAAACCGAAATATGTTTGGCAATTTCAGAAACCGACAATTCGGTTAACCGATAATTCGGTTTCGGTTTCGGTTTTAAACCGAATTAACCAGAATTCACACCTTACTGGAAGTTTTGATATTACTCAGCCAACCAAAAACCATCTCAGTACATTCAGTGCCTACTCAAACAACTAAACCACACACCAAGCTTAAATGTATCTATTCAGGATGACTTAATTCAACCATGCACCCATTCATACAGATAAGTTGCTTCATTACGCTAACAGGTCGCCAATAGACAACGAAAATACCGTGATAAGCAACAACTGAATTCCCAAACACCTAACCATGTTGCCTCACCAATAAAATGGCAACATACAGTATCAAGAAAATGTCACAAGATCGGTTAAATGAAGAAATACCATCACAGATCCGATTAAATTCGGTTTTAGGTTAAAGCGATTAGCAATTGAAGTCATGAGATAGAATCGCATGAATCAAAAGAATATAACATATTCCATCCCTCCTCATAGCATAAGATTTTTCATTTCGAGATGGAAATGGAATCATTTACAAGTCACTGTTTGCCAACAAAATGGAAATGGGAAAAGGCAAACTCAGCAGCGGAGACCGGAGGAGGGATTGCTGCGACCATGAGAGGAGGGCACAGGCGACGGCTTTTGCTCGGAGTGGGGAACACGGAACCGGAAGCCCGTGCCCGGCGTGATTGGGGAAGGGAGGAGAGGCGTCGCTGGACTGGAGTGGCGATTGGGAAGGAGGCGAGTCCGGAGGGAGGCGGCGGGATGAGGTCTGGAGTAGTGGAGTGGGCGGGAGGCGGCGGCACTGGAGACTTGAGTGGGAGACCGGGAGGGTGGCGGCCTGGGCGGTGCCGTCTTGGCCGTGCCTCGTGGCTGGACCGGTGACGCTGGAGCCTGGAGCTGGGGAAGGGCGGCGCTTGCGCTTGGTGCCTTCGGCCAGTGGGGAGGCCGAACGGCCGAATGGGAAGGAGGGCGCCTCCATGGGCGTGAGGGACTGAGGCCTGAGGGGAGGAGGAGGCCGAGCCAGCTAGGGTTTTTAGTTTATTTCACATGTGACATACACATACTGATACGAGTCATATTCCGGTTAATTCGGCTAACCGACGTGCAAAACCGAATTAACCGAAACAAAATCGGTTATTTCATATAGCTAACCGAATTGATAACCGAAAAAATCGGTTTCGGTTTCGGTGTTTTCGGTTTCGGTTTTCGATTTCCGGTTTATTTGCCCACCCCTAGCAATAAGTAGGTCATGCTTTTCAGTTGTCATGCAGTGAGTGAGTCATGCATAGTCTACTAATTTAGTTGAAGAAACGTTCAAATGGTGAAGAAAAAAAGACTCATTAAGGCTTTGACATCGCGCTGGTTTTCAAAAGCATTTATTTATTTCTTGTTTAGAATAATATAACAGTTAGTTGAAACCACCTTTTTTTAGAGCTACAGCACATAATATTGCTAGAATAAATAAAGATGCTCGTAACTAATTAACTAGGTTATTCGCGACACCATCAGGGATTACTTTCCTTTCGGGGGCGTTGACAACTTGACATGCATGGGCCGGGCTCATCTCAACACCATAGCAGATATGTAAGTTGCGGCGCGTCCTCAACTCGACGGTGCTCAGCGTGCGCTTGTCTGCGTGCTTGAGGACACAGTAATTAGGCCTGGCATTCGGTTTTTTCGGTTCGGTTTATTTGATTTTTAAAAATTTCGGTTTTGGAAATTCGTAAACCAAACTAAAATCGAATAAGTGAAAAAACCGAACCAAATAAACTGAATTAAATCGGTTCGGTTTTTGCAATAAGAAAACCGAACCGCAAACTGTCGACGTATGTTACCGACAATAATGAAAAGGGGGCTACGCGCTGGACCCAAACCCGATGGTAACACAAGAACACCCGATGTATACAGGTTCGGGCTCTCACGATGGAGATAATACCCTAGTCCTGTGCTCTGGAATTATATGTGGCTAGCTGATAGCTGATGAGATCTTTTCTGTCGTCTCCTCGTCCTCTCCCCCTCTCCCACCCCCCTTTATATAGCGGAGGAGGGCGGTTACAAAGGAGAGTCCTAATCAGTTACAAGGTGGAGATTGTATCTCTTTCCTTATCCGTTATACATGATAGCGGATAGGATTACAATTGTATCCTCCCTAAGCAGAGTCGGTTTCCATCTTCCGGGTTTCCTTGCTGCGCATGGCAGCCTGCCTCTTGGGCAATATGCATCTTCATGTACTCGGCTTGGCCTATCCCCTCCCGGGTGGTCCTCACGACCTGCCATGCAGATACACAGGGTCCATATGCTCCACACAAACCGAACACCGAATAGTACTAAAATAAAAACCGAACCGAAAACCGAAAAAACCAAAATTGTCGATTAATTCGGTTCGGTTTGGTTTTTCGGTTTCGGTTTAAAAGTACCCACCCCTAACAGTAATAGTTCAGATGGTGGCTGTTTATAATATATCTTTATATATATTAATATTTATAGATATAAAAGACAACTTATATAATAGATTGTCTATATATTTGTTTGTAATGATCTTTTGTATAATTAATAAACGATTTATATAATGCATACACGGTATAAAGTTATCTATAAAATCGTTTGTTAATAAATTGTAGACATCGTCTTTCTCTCTTCTTCTTTTCTCCTCTCTTTATTATCATCTAAAATTACATATGACCTACTTTTATAGGTAGTCAACCTGTACCATTTTACATGCCCGGCCCTGCATCTGCAATTTAAATGCGCGGTCAAATTAACGTGCGTACGTGTCACGTGTACATGCACGTACGTGCAAGATTCGGTTAGGACGACCGTCCAATTCCGCCACAGATAGGACAAGATAACACTATCATGCACGGAATTCAAATAGGATCGAGTAATTAAAGTACCAATAGGACGATTAGTTAGCGTGTTCGAGTTAGGAGGTTCTCATTAAAGTTTCACCCCTCTCTCATGTTATGATTCTTTACTGTGGCGCCATATATTAGCCATGAATAAAGCACGAGCGTCATACAGTCGTACCGTTTGGATTAGCCATAGGCAAACAGTACTGCAATAGTGCAATTAATCCGAGCCTTGGAAGATTGGTTTGCTGGCACGTCCTTTTCGGATCCAATAGGCACCACTTGTAAGAGGGGTTTCTTTTAGGACTGTTTGTAGTATTTTAACTGGCAACGTATCCTATACACACAGGTCCTCTCGTGTACACACCGTGCATACCAATTAAAAATCGTGAAAAATTATGGAAAAAATTGTAGATGTACTTTATAGATTACTCTACCTATGTATAAAGTTTCAAGATCAAATTCATTATATATCGAGAGTTACGAACTTGTCAGAATTTTCTCTTTTTCATAACTCTTGATACATAATGAATTTGAACCTTCAATTTTATACATAGATAGAGTAATCTATGAAGTACATCTACAATTTTTTCAAAAATTTTCACGACTTTTTTTAGTTGGTGTGCACAGGATACGTTGCCATTTTAACTAAGATGTTTTGAAAGTTATAAGTTTTCGTATAATTAAAAATCAAAAGCCAACAGAGAGGTTTTTTTTGACTTATTTATCGTTGGTTTTAGACTAATACAACTAATTAAAATTAAGATAAAGTTATCCATCTCTATCATGTATAAAAGTAAACTGTTTTTAAGCTATAAAGCAAAAGGCTTAACCACAAATAAACAGGATTGATGACACAAAGTTGGATTGGTCCAATAGATGCTCTGGTCCTAATGTTCACGAGTGCTTTACGCCTATGTGAACTATGAAATTCAATATAACTAGTTGGTGTCCCGCGTGTTGCCGTGGAACACAAGGAAGACTAGGTATGATTTAACCGAAAAGAACTACCTATCTAAATAGAGGAAGTATATAGTGAAAATAGACATATAATAAAATCATGAAAGTAATCAAACAGAGGTATTGTATCAAACTTGAATAGTTCAGATCTAGATGGAATCCCACCTCCTCACTTAAACACGTTTTACACATAACCTCCTAGAAAAATTGCACGTTTTACACATAATCTCATAGAAAAATTACAAAATTCCACACTTTAAGTGGAGGAGGTGGGATTCCACCTAGATCTGAACCATTCAAATTTGATCTAATGCCCCTATTTGATTACCGAACATCGTGATAGTAAGGTCACTATGTCACACAAAAAACGGAAAAACATTGAATTAAAGTAGGGGCAATGCGAACTTTTTTTTAATAATACATTTTTTTTCAAAATTTCAAAAATATACCACAAAAAATTACATAAATATACCCCTATCGCCCGTTGGTTGGGCGACATTTAAATGTCGCCCAACCAACAGGCAATAGGATGCCACGTCTGCACGATCAACGTGTTTTACAGCGCGGGGACAACTAGACGTGACGCTTTTGTCGCCCGTTGATCGTGCGACGTGGCCTCCTGTATGTCGCCCAACCAACGGGCGACAAGGAACCAACAGGCGACAGGAATATATTTATGTAATTGTTTTTTCCCGTGGTATATTTTTGAAATTTTGAAAGAAAAATGTATTATTAAAAAAAAAGTTCGGGGCAATGCATACATTCTCGATATTGCCTCTTCGAAAATAATAGAATAGTGCATATCATTAATTCAGATGCTCCCTCTTAAGAGGCATGAATACTTCTAGCTGTATGGTTACTGTATAAATGAAAAGAATGATTTTGTAATAAAAAATATCGGTCTTTTTTTTTAAAAAAAAAGTTGGCAAATGCGAGGCAGCTCATATAGTATTACTACCTTGAACACAGTGGTGAAGCCACGAAAGAAATACAGGGTGGCTCAAAAAATTAAGTTAAATTAAGATAAACGTATTAAATAGTTTGTATTGTATTCTTATAGTTGGAGGGTTACTAATAATACTTTGCTATTTGAGAAATACTTGTATAATATTCGCTTGTTAAACTTTTGTAAATATATGAACAAGTTAACACCAATTAATCAAACAATCGACTATTGTCTCTATTCAACTCATTTACACGATTACAATTAACAAAAGAAAATAATAAATTAGAAGAAATGCTCATATTGTCTATTTGATGTTTTAGTCAGCCCACTTAGACGATCAGGCACTTGCTAACTCATACTGCATTGCTGTCCCTGCCTGCTCGCCATCGCTGTGGGGGGTTGCCTGTCACCCACGCTCGTATCCTTGCTAGCTCTCCGGCATACACTCTTCGTGACACGTATCAAGTGCCCTTGACTTCGATCGGACGCCATATCCTCGTGAAGGATAGATGTTGAGACGCTCCCTCTCTCTCTCGCTTTATGATCTTTCCATGTGTCTAGGGTGTGAGTCTAATTGTACAAGCAGCAAGCGAAGTCATCAATTATCAAAATTAGACATTCAATAAGCAACAATCCACCAAACCACATGATACATGAAGCAATTCATTCACCTAGCAAAACTTCTTCCTCCTCAAGTCATATGCTAGCGTGTGTATTTTCGCTGTCGAACTCATTTTGTGGATATCGTCGTGCATAACATAACGGCACAAATGGATACGAATCGAATACTTCATTTACAAGCTACATGCATTTAAAGCACTTTAGTTCTAAATGGAAGATAAGAGTAAGCCCAACCCACCTCCTATACCTCCCCCTATCCTAAATTATAAGGAGAATTAGAAAAATGTGAGCTCCAACCCATCCCCTATTAGGAGCTTCTATTCTAGGGAGGCTCTTTCTCACCCCTACATCTAAGGGCTCTCTTCTTCCCCTATTATTTTCTTCATATTTTTTTTATTCATTAATTCATGGGTGCATAGTAATAATAATGTTTAGATAAATAATAGGGGTGAGTAATTGGGAGTGTGGGTTGGAGACAAATTTGATATAAGGTGTCTCTAATTTTTATACCACCCTTAAATGAGTGATTTAGGGGGAAAATATAGGGGTTTGGGTTGGAGTTGCTCTAAGTAATATGCGCTCACTAGGGAGTTTTCTTCACAAAATTTATGGGATTAGGGCGGCTGTTAGGAGCAGGATGCTACTGTTCCACTGTAGCCCAATACCGGCAGGCCGTGAGGACCAAGCACTGCTGGTAGTGGGCTTGGAAAACTAAGGATTTAATACGATATGGACTTTTTAAAGTCTACCAAAAAAACATGGACCCTGTTTTTTAGAAGAACATAAAGAGAATCGTTCGCCGTACATTATAGAAAAGACATCTCATTGGGCCCAAATTTTGCATGGGCTGGGCCTGGGACACGTTCTTTAACTTCAGAAAAATATGTACAAGAGATTGGGTTGAGCTGAATTGACAGAATTTTGTAGGGGAAAACTTTTTATTGGCAATACACACATATAAACTCTGCCCTGTTTGGGATACAAGGGTTTTTTTTTATTCCTACGAAAACCGAACTGTTTCTTGTGAACTGCTTACAAAATTTCTCTAAAATTCCAACGTTTCAATATGGACACCTGACACCCATACATGTGCGCACATGCTCCATTTGTCGCAAACAAGAAAGTTGATGCATGTATAATTAGTTTGGGTTTGCAGGTACAAGCTCTAACATTCGAAGTGCTATGCTGGTACGTGTACTTGCATGTGTGGTCGATTCCAGATACGGAGGTTTTGGTGAGGAATGAATTATAACGCAATTCACAGCCTACATCAAACCGTGACACGCTCAAATTGAAACTTTGTACGTAGCACAAAACGAGGTAATCCAAGAGCTCCAACTCATCAGTATGGACCGGGATGACACCGGCAAATGGAGAAAGAAGATCCAAGAAAGGCTATTCGGCCGTTTACCAGGCATGGCGGAAGCTCTCGTTTGCCATGCGCACCTGCCCCTCCTGGCACTCAGCGCCTCAAGCAACGAACAATACGACCAGCCAATGGATTCTCCAGTTCGTTAGAGTAAACCTCACCACCATTAGCACACCAACCACTTTTAGCAACTCGTCGATCAAGCCTGGCCATTGTGGTTATAGATCATGAAATTAACACTAAACGTGCATGCAAACCCGTAATGAAAATAGAATCGATATAGTGCGTTAGTGCGGTTGTAGTCGTACTAGCCCCGCGTCTCCTTCAACAGCTTCTTGTGACCGTCACAAGTTGTGGATCGTTATCGTCACAGATTGTGTATCGTCCAAGCGTTGAAGCTTCACAGCAACACCTCCAAAGTATCCACACGTACGGGACAGGGATGCCATATGTCGGAGTACTAGCATCGGCTGCGCGGATTTGGGCGAAGGAAATGTGGTGACTAGGGTTTCGGGAATTTCGAAATTTCTGTGGTGTCTCTTAATCATAAATCCACCACTCTTCCCTTTATATAGACACTCCACAATTAGTCTCTGCATTAGAGGCTCATTAAAAACTCGAAGCCCATCAAAATTTAGATCACCATCTGAATTAAATCCCAACCCTTTAAACGTGTGATCTTATAGATTCACGTAGAGGTACAAATAGAGTAGATAGTTCCTGACCGACTGTTCGTCCAAATAAATTCGGATCATATTCAGAGCACAAAATTAGACATCCGTGTTTTTTGATATCGATATCATGATAGTATAAATATATATATATTCATATATATATATATATATATATATATATATATATATATATATATATATATATATGAAAAATATTTTTACTCCTAGGTGTAGTTACTCCCACATCTGAAATACTACCTAAATGAACTTGAAATACTTTTTTATCACTTTGGGTACACTCATATACTAATTATAAGATATTCCAACGTGAATCCTGTGAAAAAATTGTAAGGGAGTACATAGTTTTTAGCATATTTTATAAATACCTTTATATACGAACATAAAAAAGAGTATGTCTGAAAAAATATACATACCGCATCTGAAAAAAAGTAAATGCTACCTAGCTAATCTTATATGCTCTTATATTACACGTACATACTCTCTGTTATGCGGGATACTCCCTACGTTGTATATATATGAAGTCAAAATAGGGCACCGTGATTTTAAATGCGTGAATTCAAACCATATTTGAGTATATTTTTCAAAAATTTCAGTTTTAGGGTATATACCCATCTATAACAATTCAAATGTAACACATACATTTGAAAAAATATACTCGAATTTAAAGATTTTGAATGAGTTTAGATCACATGCTTTGCTGATTTATATATAAAATCAGCACATACTTACAACTAAACTATCGTAAAGAAAAGAAACTCTAGTTTAAATTTTAGCTCAAATTTATTTGAACTAGTTAGTAAACTAGTTAAACTCAACATCTTAAAAATTCGCATAAAAATATATAGAGAAAATACACTTTTTAGATCATGTCTCTAAGTAATTATAACATATATATAGAGAGAAGTTTAATCAGAGCTATCCTGTAAATATCCGCAATTAGAATACCTAGATCTATTAAACCGGGCAACCCAAAATCCCCAATCCCATTCCCCTTTCTGATTCCGCACTTCTCATCGCGTCCAATCTCTCGCCGGGGGATTTCACTTCTAGGCAAGATAGAATGGGCTCGAGATCTCGACGACCTGCCCGAGTTCTTGGCGTCCAAGATCTCCAGGTTTCCCAGCGCGGCCGCCAAGATCTCCGGGACGATGGCCGCCACGCCGGTCCTCCATCTTCGGCGACAACACCGAGGTCACCAACGTGCCGCCGCTCACCACCCCCAAGCTATGGCCGACGGCATATGCGACTGAAAAGTGAAACCTCTCATTATATGTGTAGAACGACATGTACTAGTAAGAGGTTAATCGATCGTTTAATTGCCAGGATGGGTAACTACGTGTACATAGATTGTGTACTTTTTTTTTTGCATCGGGAGATATGTATGTGAAGTACTACTCCCCATGTTTCAATTAAGAAAGGAAAAACAAAAGAAGAAACCAAAGCATTTTGTTGTTCAATGTAAAATATCAATCTCTGATTAAGGAGAAATATACTGTTTTTGTTCATAAACTTTGTGCTGCACATGTGTCTAGCCATTGATGTGGCTTGGTTACTTGCAAAGTTGCAAGTTTGCAGTAATCCACATATTCTTGTTTTCAACATCTAACCCAATACTAATCTGTTAGGGAAAGCGATTTGTTGATCCTAAGCTATGGCTAGTTGAATTTTAGTCCATAAGGTGCGAGGGTTATGACTTGCTATAATGCTACTTACTTGTTAATATTGGCTTAACTAGCCCCGGTCATATGCTTGCTTAACTAGTTCCTGTTATTATGTGATGTACTTAAATCTACTAATGTAGTTGCATTTTGGACATATAGTATGGCTACGACTAAATATTCGTGACCGAGACTAACCGTATTCGAAACAACATGTATTCACTCTATATTCATGACCGAGATAGTCCGCATTCGTATTCGAATCCGATACTATCCGTATCTGATTCTGATTTCGAGAAAATTTGGAATATGATACGGATGAGCAAAATTCGTCTATATCGGCTCCGATTGCACCCCTAGGTTCACGTATATTTGGACCTAGCCCAAATACTTTTACTTGACCATTAATCGATAGCGGTCCTTAGTAGTACGTGCCAACTCTCTAATATATGTAAATAGCACATCAAACAAATTTTAACAATACTTAGTTATATGCATTTCTTTTTGCCTTATGATATCGGTCAAACTCTAAACGAGTACGTGCCATATCGGTCAACCTCTAGAAGAGTACATGCCATTTTTGTTTAGTTAGCTCGACCACTCTTTCTCGATTGTATGACTTGGAGTTGGAATACCTAATTACCCCCTACTATAGTTAACTTTTTAACCGCGAGTAGCATGACCCTGCATTTTCAAAATCCGGCCACACGAGAGACCTAGAGAATCCCATCTTGATCGACCATGCCTTGCAGCATGCTTCACAACAAACCAGAAAGTCATCTTTATAACTACCCAGTTGCGGAGTAGCGTTTGGCAACCCTTAAGTAAGTCATTACACATCTCGAGTACATGTGTCAATCTTAAGTCTACGGATATAGCGTTGTATATGAGATCAACTGATGACTAGTAAGATTATAACGTTCTCACAGTATTTTAAGATGAGTCGATCCAACTCCATGCTCTCTAACATGTATCCGTATTATTAGTTTGATATCTCCCCATGACTCGTAAAACATGGTTATCAACTAGCACATATACTAGTATATTCATATGTGTCCTTGTATGTTTATCGACTAGGAATCACTTTTAAAATAATCATCACAAGGTCATATATGTAGAGTTTCACAAATAAGTCACATTTCACAAATGAGTCACATATATACTTGCTAATAAATATCAAACCTATTACAGGCGGAAGAAAGCGCGGCCGGCCAGGGCATATCTCCCCATGACTCGTAAAACATGGTTATCAACCAGCACATATACTAGTATATTCATATGTGTCCTTGTATATTTATCGACTAGGAATCACTTTTAAAATAATCATCACAAGGTCATATATGTAGAGTTTCACAAATAAGTCACATTTCACAAATGAGTCACATATATACTTGCTAATAAATATCAAACCTATTACAGGCGGAAGAAAGCGCGGCCGGCCAGGGCACGCCACGCTCGTCACAAAGCCGAGGCCGGCTAGGGGCGCTTCGCACGTTGCTCCTCCTTCCTCTATTTTTGTGCGCTGCCGAGAAAACTGCTGTTGCTGAATGCCAATTTTTTTGCGCCGCCAAGAGGTTTGGCTTGTACTTCTGCCACGTCCTGGAACTCACGAAGCGTGCGCCACACCGCGCGCTCGTCGCGCCACCACCATCGGGTGCCGCCCCGGGAGTCTTCTCCTCCCGAGGCAATGGGTTGATCCGAAACCTTTAGGCTCTGATACCAATTGTTGGAACAGAACGTTAAAAACTTTAGGACAATTTTTTATTTTGTTTCTTTTCGTTCTGTTCACTTTTACAACTAGGGCTTATCCCCATATTTATACCCAAAA
This sequence comes from Guadua angustifolia, assembly GCA_036346375.1. Classification (NCBI taxonomy): domain Eukaryota; kingdom Viridiplantae; phylum Streptophyta; class Magnoliopsida; order Poales; family Poaceae; genus Guadua; species Guadua angustifolia. The sequence goes on along the minus strand of CM070518.1, from coordinate 19,078,879 downwards.
CTTCAGCCGACACAAATGGAATAGGATTCCACCCCTTATCCTAATCGAACTCCTTATCCTAAATGGACTCTTAATCAAACTTTCCAAACTAAAACTTTCCTATTACCAAACTCTAACTAAATATGTCAAGATTAGTATCCAACAGCAGCGATCACCGCGTCTGTAACATCTCAAATTTTATCAAGTAATTAAAATGACATGTTTTGATTCTTGTTGTGCTTTGGATTTTCTAAATGAGTTATTTCTGGAGTTAGTTTTCTTCTTCAATGATTTTATGCCTATTGAAGCCTTAAATTGCCGAATCCAACACATTGATGGAACTCAAAGAAATATCAAACAACATGCTATAGAAATTAATTTTGTAAAATACTAGAGACCAAAAGATGAATAAAACCAATTTCTGAATTTTGGCACACCATTTACTGAGCTTCAAAATTCAAAAGCAGATTGAAAACCAGTCTAGTTTGAAGAATTACTGTTCTTAAATGACAATAGATAATGAGATGAAACCAAAGAAAATGGAAAGCAGAACTTCTGGACTACCTGCTCAAAAATTTGCAGAATTTTTTCAACCAAGTTTTCACCCTTGCCAAGCCTGCCTAACCGACATGTCAATTCGCACTCAATTTCGCCACTTTGAACAACCCCGTTTCACTCGATGAAAACTCTGGCTAAGTCATTGGCGGTGGCCCCACGCACGCCTGGGCCCACCGCCAGCCCTCCTCCCTCTCTCCTTCCTTTCTTCCTCTCCGGCTCCCTCGAGAGTCGCCACGACTCTTTTTCTTGTTGCATCTTTGCCAGGCGATGAGATTGCGCCACGGGCTGCTGATCGCCGAACTCTCGCTTGCACAGACCGAAAGCGCCCGCCTCACCTGCAATAAAACTGAAGCCTCCTCCTCACCCATTTGCTCGCTGCTTGCTCATTGCCGTGGAGCTCATCCGCCAAGCAAGCAAGAGCCAAGCTCTTGTGAGACGCTGAAGCACCGGTGAGTACGCCTGCCTCATTTCTTCTTGCCATACCGATGCTCAATTGAAAGGACCGATATGTCGCCTAGAGGGGGGGTGAATAGGCGTAAATAAAATTTGCAATTAAATAAAATCACCCGAGGAACAAAATCCGGACTGTCCGGATAAATTGTCCGGATAGTCCGGAGTTAATGTCCGGATAGTCCGGAGTAAATGTCCGGAGTGTCCGGACAAGAGACCTCGAAATGAGAATTTTAAATCCTTGCAAATTTTCAACAATCTAGCTGAATACAAAGGTTCTAAATGATCTCAGGTACCTTAGAAAAATATAGATCTAGAGCCAAACACTGAGATAAAGTAGATCGGGGCACCAAAAGTTCCAAGAACTACAAACCCTAGCACAAGCAAGTGAAGAACACAAAGACAACAAATTTGTTACCGAAGTTCGGATTCTTGAAGGGAATCCTACGTCTCCGTTGAGGAGGCACAAAGCCCGGGTCCCTCTTGACCTCTTTCCTCCGGTGTTGCACGAAGCACTTTCCGGTTCTTCACTTCTTGCCTCTTTCCTTTGGGAGGCGAGGCTTACCTTCACAAACCACCGGACTCTCCACACGAAGTCTTGGAGGCTCCGGTGACTCCTTGCCGTCTAGGAGCCCTTCAAGCTCCAAGAGTAACAAATACGCCGCTAAATCAACTTGGAGGATGAACTTGTGCTCAAGAATTAACAAAGCAAGCTCAAAACACTTGAATCTCCTTCTTTCTCCCCAAAGATGCAAATCAAATCGAAGATTTTAGTGGGAGAAAGAAGCTAGGGCTTGAGAGAGTGTGAGAGAGAGCTTTGGACTTGAATGCTGCAATGAATGAAGTGAGCAACGGTTAGATTTTGAGTGAGGGCTTAAATAGCTCTCCCAAAATCCAACCGTTACAAGTGTTCTGCGCACAGTCCGGACTGTCCGGATATTATCTTCGGATACTCCGGACAATTTCCCCGGAGTGTCCGGACTAAATGTCCGGATACTCCGGACTTTCCAGAGAAAAAGCAACCGAGGACCCTAGCTCGGAGTATCCGGATTTAATCCCCGGATACTCGGACATTCCAGTGTCCGGACTAAATGTCCGGATACTCGGACTTACCACCCCGCCAGAGTACCCTTTGATAGGAAATGCATTGTTTTAAAATTCTTTTGAGACGCAATTTTCATCCTATGAGCACAAGCATATCCTAGAAGCGATTTTCCGTCGTATCCCCCTTAATAGTACGGCTATCCTTAGACTCAATAAAATAAAAGAATTCAACTAAAGTCTTGATGCCGCCTTTTCAAATTTTAAATATGGTGGGGATCTCCAATCGCCATTCGAACGATGATATCTTCTTGATCACTGCATAGAATCTCACATGCATCGTGAGTATATGCAATTGTGTTGCCATAAATCACCAAAACTCTTTGAGAGGCCTAGATGCACTTTCAATCTCCCCCTTTTTGGTGAATTGATGACTACACAATTGGATTTAGATAAAATTTGAAATGAGATAGTATTTGGAAGGCCAAATACACGGAGAAGCTCCCCCTTAATATGTGCATTGGAAGAATTTGAGTTGAATATCAAATGCACATATTTGCGGGAAAAATTTTGCGAGAGCTCCCCCTAAAATTCTTGCTTTCAAGAGAGTATAACAAGATATATGACCAATAATTTGCGCAAAGTAGATATGACATGATATCACATAAATGCATAACGGAAAGAAAATTGATATTAGGCAAATAGTTCGACATACCAATCATCCAGTTCACGAACACAACCACAAGCATAAATAAAGGTTTCAACGAGATACGAAAACTAAACAAAGCAATAATAACACTCTAGCTCTCTCCCCCTTTGGCATCAAGACACCAAAAAGGAAGAGTCTACCGCAAAGAACTACTCGTCGTCGCCGGAAGGCTCGTAGTCCTCCTCCTCGCTATCGTCGCTGCGCCATTGGGCCCGCCTGGGTGCTCTTTGTTGGAGGTCAAGAGGCTCGCTGAGTCGCGGAATCACTTGTGGGTGCAACAGAATGACTCCTCGGACTCACTGCTGGCAGGAAGGTCCTCACCCTGCTGGCGGCGATAGGCGCGAAACTCACGGCGGTGCTCACGAAGCTCGCGACGAGTCTCCTTGACCTGAGAAGAGACCTCCTGACACATGCAGAAAAGGCACTTGAGCATCCTCTTAATGGTGTCGCGGCTAGTGCGAGGAGAACCTTCTCCCGTGGGAGAAACTGCAGGAGCTGGAGCTGGAACAGGCGCAGGAGCTGGAGGAGGCGCAGACGGAGCAAAAGACCGAGTCACAGGAGGGCGACCCCTGGGACGCTTGTCCACAGGAGCTGCAGGGGCTGACGAAGCAGACTGAGGACGAACCTTATAGGACACATGCTCCACGTCCTTCACAAAGTCGAGGCCCGTGACATGCTCAATCACAGCCATAATAAACGGCGCATATCCGCAGCTGCTGGAGTTGCTCAAAGAATTGTAGCGGATGGCCTCCCAGATGAAATCAACCACGTCAAATCCATGAGTGCGCTCAACCAAATGAAATAGCAAATTTCGAACATACGAACTGATGGTTGACGCATCTCCCTCCTTGGGCCAAAGAGTGACCCGGCAACAGAAGAACAAACGGCATCGGCTTCGGACCCTTGATAGTGCCCATCACAACCTGCTGAGACGAGTCATATAAATCTCCAAGCTGCTCAGGAGCCATGACCTTCTTATCATGCAGCTTGGCATCCCCATCAGCTGACCGCAAGTGCAACACTCTAGCAAAGGTCCTCTTGGTCACCACGTACCACAGTTTATCGGTCATCCACCAAATGGCATCTTGCTTTTTATCAAAATAGAGGGTGGCATAAAATTGCATGATTACCTCATCATTCCAAGAATGCATAAAACTCATAATGTCCTTCACCTTATGCCGCTCACAAATCTCGATGACTTCGTCGAAGATGGGATTTTGAGCCTCAGGCATATATAGCCAATCAATCCTCTTCATCTTCATCACGGGACGCTCCATAGGCAGAAGAACTGTCTCATAAAAGTCAGAGTGGAACCTGTTCCAGAACCGCTTGTCAACGTACTGATCTTGGTGGAACTCGAGCGGATCTTTGTTCCTTTGCGCAACAATGGCCTTGCCCTTGCCAGACCCCACACGATAGTCAACCACACAAAGTGGCATCATCTGGCCTGGATATCTCCACTGGGGCTGAAGCTTCTCAAGGGGGCCAATCGCCAACCTTGACTCTTCATACTGCTTCTTTTTCTGCTCACGACGCCTAGCATGTTCATCCGCGGGATGTTCTTCGGCAGGAATTTCCTCGGGATTGACTTGAGGAGGAGCTTGAGCAGCAGAAGGACCCAAGAGCAGATTTGCACGACCATGACTGAGCTCCCTCACACCTTGCCTTTTCTTCTTGGGAGCGCCGGAAGGGGAGGAAGGAGGTGACTCAACAGGGCGCTTACCGACACCAGAACCACCTTGCGAAGAAGCCATCTAAGAGGGAACAAGGATTGGAGTGAAAAAGAGTTGCACGAAAGCAGATTTCACAATTTAAATTTTTGGGCCGAGAGGTACAGCTCGGATACTCAGGACATTTAGTCCGGATTGTCGAATAATTTATCCGGATACTCGGGTATTTAGTCTGAGTGTCCGGGTTTTGTCGGATACTCGGATAAAATATCCGGAGACTCCGGGTTGAACAGATTCGAACCCAAAACCCTAAATTGCAAACAATGTGGGATTTCTAAGAGCACATTCTAGGAATTAATCAAGGAGGTGAATGTACTCTAACAAAGGAGCCCTAACCCAAGATATTTCAAGGATCAAAAGGAGATTAGGGCAAAAGAAGTCATACCACAAAGATGAACCACCAAAATGACGAGATGTCGAGGGAGATCCTTCCCAAAGCCCCCCAAGGTTGATCCGGAGGCTCCGATGGGTGAGAGACACGCCGGAGATGGAGGAGAACCGGAGGGCGGTGGCTAGGGCGAAGTTTTGAGGAGGATGCGGTTGAAACAAAAGAGAGAAGAGAGAGAAAGAATGCCCCACGCAGAATAAAATACCATGACCACCTCAGTCCGGACACTCCGGACATTTAGTTCGGATACTCCGGACAATTTGTCCGGATACTCCGGATAATTAATCCGGACTGTCCGGGCTGAAAGCTCGGGATCCAAAGAGGAATTTCAAGGATTTGAGAGGGATGATTGACTTGAAGAATTGAGAAAAGAAGTCCTAAAGGGCCCTTTGCACAATGTGACTAGCGAACACAAAATCAAACAATCCATAGTCACATGTCATTGGGCACGATCCGAAGATCAAATATTTCAACCAACACCAAAGGATTAGAGAAAAGGACCAAATAAACTTTTCTAAAATATTTTGCACACATCACTCAATAATGTGCACCCTTCAAGCCAAATTGCGAGAATCAAGAATATTTAGCCCACTCCTCAATTCACAAAATCTCTTCTCATCAAGTGGTTTGGTAAATATATCGGCTAATTGATCATTTGTGCTCACATGTTGGATATCGATATCGCCTTTAGTGGAATGATCCCTTAGGAAATGGTGACGAATATCGATATGCTTTGTACGGGAATGTTGGACGGGGTTGTTGGCAATTTTTATGGCACTCTCATTGTCACACAAAAGTGGCACATAGTTATAGATTAGGCCATAGTCATTTAGAGTTTGTCTCATCCAAAGCAATTGCGCACAACAACTCCCGGCGGCTATATATTCGGCTTCGGCTGTGGATAGAGCTACGGAGTTTTGCTTCTTAGAGGACCAAGAAACAAGGGATCTTCCTAAAAATTGACATGTCCCCGAAGTACTCTTCCGATCCACCTTACATCCGGCATAATCCGCATCGGAATATCCAACTAATTCAAAGGATGACCCTTTAGGATACCAAAGCCCGAAATGAGGAGTGTGCACTAAATATCTCAAGATTCTTTTTACAGCCACCATGTGGCACTCTTTAGGAGCGGCTTGAAAATGTGCACACATGCACACACTAAGCATAATATCGGGCCTAGATGCACAAAGATAAAGTAAAGAGCCGATCATCGAACGATATACCTTTTGGATGACCGGTTTACCTTCTTTGTCGAGGTCTAGATGCCCGTTAGCTTGCATCGGCGTTTTGATTGGCTTGGCATTCTCCATTCCGAACTTCTTGAGCATGTCCTTGATGTACTTTGTTTGGCATATGAAAGTTCCTTCCTTGAGTTGTTTGACTTGAAATCCGAGAAAGAACTTTAACTCGCCTATCATGGACATCTCAAACCTTTTAGTCATGATTCTACTAAAATCCTTGCACAAATGTTCATTAGTAGACCCAAATATAATGTCATCAACATAAATTTGACAAACAAACAAGTCATTATCAATGTTTTTAGTAAAAAGAGTGGGGTCGGCCTTTCCGACTACAAAACCTTGACCGAGAAGGAAATCGCGAAGACACTCGAACCATGCTCTCGGCGCTTGCTTAAGTCCGTAGAGAGCCTTGTGTAGGAAGTATACGTGGTCCGGATGGTTCGGGTCTTCGAAGCCTGGTGGTTGCTCAACGTAGACCATTTCGGAGAGTGGTCCATTCAAGAAGGCGCTCTTCACGTCCATTTGATACAACTTGAAATCATGGTGAGTAGCAAAGGCAAGTAATATTCTAATAGATTCAAGCCTAGCTACGGGAGCGTATGTTTCATCGAAATCCAAACCTTCAACTTGCGTGAAACCTTGAGCAACCAACCGCGCTTTGTTTCTAGTCACTATTCCGTTCTCGTCTTGCTTGTTCCGAAATACCCACTTGGTTCCAATCACGTTTTGCTTGGGTCTTTCGACAAGCTTCCACACTTGGTTCCTTTCGAAGTTGTTCAACTCCTCTTGCATAGCCATCACCCAATCTGGATCTTGGAGAGCTTCTTCTACCTTGAGTGGTTCAAGAGAAGAGACGAAGGAGTAAAATTCGCAAAAATTTGCAAGTCGAGATCTAGTGGATACTCCCTTGTTAATGTCTCCAAGTATGTTGTCGACCGGGTGATCGCGTTGTATGCTTTGATGAACTCTCGGATGAGGGGTTGATGCATTTATACGTTGAATAGGACCATCATCATCTTGAGAAGTGTTAGAACCATCTTGAGCTTGAATGGAAGAGGGAGGATCAACATTTGGAGCACTGCTGTCCGGAATGTCCGGGGTTAAGTCCGGACACTCCGGAGATTTTGTCCGGATACTCCGGACATTATCCCGGATACTCCGGGTTGGGGTGCTCGGGATCGCTTCCTGCTCCACCGGTTTTACCTCCCCAATGGCCAATTTCTTGATTGCTTCGCATGGAGGTTCTTCCCTATCAATTACATCACAATCAACTTGTTCTACTTGAGAACCGTTAGTTTCATCAAATGTTACGTCACGCGAGATTTCAACAACACCGGTGGTGTTATTGAAAACCCGATATGCGTAAGCATTTGATCCATAACCAAGTAAAAATCCTTCATCTACTTTAGGAGCAAATTTAGATGACTTAGCTTTCTTGTTGAGGATGTAACATTTACTCCCAAATACTCTGAAGTAGGATACATTAGGTTTCTTTTCGGTAAGGAGCTCATACGCCGTCTTCTTTAACAACTTGTGAAGATATAGTCGGTTGGAGTTGTGACACGCGGTGTTGACGGCCTCCGCCCAAAATATGTCGGAGACTTTATACTCGTCAAGCATCGTGCGCGCCATCTCGATGAGGGTTCGATTCTTCCTCTCGGCCACCCCATTCTGTTGGGGAGAATAGGGAGCCGAGAACTCATGCTTGATGCCTTCTTCATCGAGAAACTCTTCAACACCATTCTTGAATTCGTGCCGTTGTCGCTCAGAATTTTCTTGATCTTCACGTCAAACTCATTTTGCGCCCTCCTCATGAATTTCTTAAGAGATCCTTGAGCTTCACTTTTATCATGCAAAAAGAACACCCAAGTAAATCGAGAAAAATCATCAACGATAACTAAACCATACTTATTTCCTCCGATGCTTATGTAGGCGATCGGTAGAACAAATCCATGTGGAGCATCTCTAGGGGTCTTGTGGTGGTCATCACATTCTTGGAGGGATGGGAAGCGTCGACTTGCTTCCCGGCTTGACATGCGCTACACACCCTATCTTTCTCAAAAACGATATTGGTTAGTCCAAGGATGTGATTGCCCTTAATGAGTTTATGAAGGTTCCTCATACCAACATGGGCAAGTCGGCGATGCCATAACCAACCCATGCTAGATTTAGCCATTAAGCACGTTTCAAGGTTAACTCTATCAGTAGAGAAATCTATAAGATAGAGATTACCCTTTAAACGACCCTTAACGGCTATTGAACCATCAACCCTCTTAATGACATCCACACCCTTCTCACTAAACACACAATTATAGCCCGCTTCACATAATTGTGCAACGGACAATAAATTGTAGCTTAGAGATTCAACAAGTAAAACATTGTTTATATGAAAATCATTGGTGATCAGTATCTTACCTAAACCTACCACTTCACCTTTTCCATTATCGCCAAAGATGATGCTTTCACTATTTGATCCATTGGCTTCCAAATGCGCGAACATTGCCCTTTCTCCGGTCATATGATGCGTACATCCGCTATCCAAGATCCAACTTGTTCCACCGGAGATGTAGGCCTACAAAATGAAATTTAGTTTTTGCTCTTTGGTACCCAAACTTGTTTAGGTCCGCGCACGTTAGTGACAAGTGATTTGGGAACCCAAATAGATCGCACATTAGAGGTACTTTTGGATTTACCTCCAATAGGACATGCAACTACACGACCGAGGCTAGTCCTCTTAAGCACATATGAAGCAAAGAAAGTGGATTGAGCCTTATATTTAAAGTTTGCTTCCCCCTTTACGAACTGAATGGGCTTGTTCAAAGGCGTAACCACAATGTGGTTTCCTTTGCCCTTGGGAGGACATAACCAAGCCCATGCTTCATGGGGTTACCTTTATGCTTCCGAGGAACTCCTCTAGTCCTTGCTAGCCTTATAGGACTTTTGTAGTCCATCTTCGAGCATTCCCTTGAGCTTCTCATTTTCATTAGCAAGTACTTGCAAAGTCTCAAGGTTAGTGGCACAAATATCAATATTGACATTATAGCACCTAGCGCATCCATTGCTAGTTGAAGGTAATGAAGAATTGGAGTTAATAGTTGAGGTAACCGGAGGGTTATTCTTGAGATCAACAAGCTTCAACTCAAGAGCCTTGCAAGCATCCTTTGCCTTAGCAAGTTCCTCTTCGAGTGAAGCGTTGGTGATCTCGAGACTAGTCACCTCGGATTTGGTTAACTTTGAATTCTCAACTAATTTCTCATTTTTCCCTTTTTCAAAAGACAAGCTCTTCTCTAGCTCACGGTTTTTCTCCTTTTCGAGGATAAGCAAATCCTCTTGAGCCTCAAGAGTAGCTTCCTTTTGTTCTACAACTTCCTCCAATTTTTCAATATTTTTTAGAAGCAAGTTTAATTTATGAATGTCAAAATTCTTCATAGATTTAAGCACAGTGTTAACATCATCATCATCACTATCGCTATCGTGCTCATCTAGACATTCATTAGCAATGGAGGGAGTGGAGTCTTTTGATGATACCTTATGCCCTTTTGCCATAAGGCACATAGGAGCGTTGTCGTCGTCATCGCTCAAGTTGTTGAAGAGGCTCTTCGACGTTGTTGAGGTGGTAGGCACGGCGATGGCGACGGAGGCAATTCCTCCTTCCTCGTCGGACTCGGAGCTTGAGTCGGAATCGGAGTTTGAATCCCACTCTTCTCCAATATGCGCTTGACCCTTGTGCTTGTAGTGCTTGAACTTCTTGCTCTTTTCTTTGTCTTTGCCTCGATATTTGTCTTTCTTGTGAGGCTTCTCATCTTTGCTTTCCTTGTGCGGACACTCGGCAATGAAGTGGCCGGTTTCACCGCATTCATAGCATCTTCGAGTAGAATGTCTACCCTTTGACTTTCTTCCAAAACTCTTCGACTGACCTCCTTGTTTGAAGTTCTTCTTCTTGAAGAATTTGTTGAATCTTCGCACAAACAGAGCCATATCTTCATTTGTCAATGGACCATACGACTCTTCGTCTTCGCTCGAACTCTCTTCTGCTTGGCGCACTATCTTGACGGCCTTGAGGGCAATCCCTTTCTTTTTGCCAGACTTGAGTTCTTCAACGACCTCGGCTTCCTTCACCATCATCTCGTCCATCATGAGCCGGCCAATGACGTCATGAGGTGTTAACGTGTCGAAGTTGGGCCGGTCTCGGATCAACTGAACAAGGTTGCGGTTGGTAGGAGTGATTACGCGGAGAATGATTTTCACTACGGCCTTGTCAGAAAGATCAGTGCATCCGAGACCTTTGGCTTGATTCACAAGCACCATTAGCCGGTCAAACATCTTGTTGTAGGACTCTCCTTCTTCCAAAGTGAACCGGCTTAGCTCACCAATAATGAGCTCTATCTTTGATTCACGGACACTTGAAATCCCTTCATGACTCACTAGGAGTCTATCCCAAATGGCCTTTGCTTCCTCAAGTCCATCCACTCGATTGAACTCGGAATCACTTAAAGCATTAAACAAGGCATTGACGGCTAAGTCATTAAAATGTTGATCTTTATCTTCTTCGGGAGTAAGATTCTCGGGATCGTTAGGCTTGAAACCTGTTTGCACAATCTTCCAAATAGAAGGGTGAAGCGATCTCAAGTGCATCTTCATCTTATGTTTCCATGCCGCGTAGTGAGTGCCATCGAAATGAGGCGCTCGACCGGAGGGCACGGAGACATATGAGGAAGAGCTTGAGACACCAAGGGAACGATAATCAAATGGAATTGCAACCCCAATACCGGAGCCCGTGCCCTTATCTTGGTCATGGGCTTCGGTATTCTTATCTCCTGTTTGCGACATATTGATTCTCCAAGCGGTTAAGCCAAACTAAGGAGATTTGGCTCTGATACCAATTGAAAGGACCGATATGTCGCCTAGAGGGGGGGTGAATAGGCGTAAATAAAATTTGCAATTAAATAAAATCACCCGAGGAACAAAATCCGGACTGTCCGGATAAATTGTCCGGATAGTCCGGAGTAAATGTCCGGAGTGTCCGGACAAGAGACCTCGAAATGAGAATTTTAAATCCTTGCAAATTTTCAACAATCTAGCTGAATACAAAGGTTCTAAATGATCTCAGGTACCTTAGAAAAATATAGATCTAGAGCCAAACACTGAGATAAAGTAGATCGGGGCACCAAAAGTTCCAAGAACTACAAACCCTAGCACAAGCAAGTGAAGAACACAAAGACAACAAATTTGTTACCGAAGTTCGGATTCTTGAAGGGAATCCTACGTCTCCGTTGAGGAGGCACAAAGCCCGGGTCCCTCTTGACCTCTTTCCTCCCGGTGTTGCACGAAGCACTCGTCGGTTCTTCACTTCTTGCCTCTTTCCTTTCGGAGGCGAGGCTTGCCTTCACAAACGACCGGGGCTCTCCACACGAAGTCTTGGAGGCTCCCGGTGACTCCTTGCCGTCTAGGAGCCCTTCAAGCTCCAAGAGTAACAAATACGCCGCTAAATCAACTTGGAGGATGAACTTGTGCTCAAGAATTAACAAAGCAAGCTCAAAACACTTGAATCTCCTTCTTTCTCCCCAAAGATGCAAATCAAATCAAAGATTTTAGTGGGAGAAAGAAGCTAGGGCTTGAGAGAGTGTGAGAGAGAGCTTTGGACTTGAATGCTGCAATGAATGAAGTGAGCAACGGTTAGATTTTGAGTGAGGGCTTAAATAGCTCTCCCAAAATCCAACCATTACAAGTGTTCTGCGCACAGTCCGGACTGTCCGGATATTATCTTCGGATACTCCGGACAATTTCCCCGGAGTGTCCGGACTAAATGTCCGGATACTCCGGACTTTCCAGAGAAAAAGCAACCGAGGACCCTAGCTCGGAGTATCCGGATTTAATCCCCGGATACTCCGGACATTTTCCCCGGAGTGTCCGGACTAAATGTCCGGATACTCCGGACTTACCACCCCGGCCAGGAGTACCCTTTGATAGGAAATGCATTGTTTTAAAATTCTTTTGAGATGCAATTTTCATCCTATGAGCACAAGCATATCCTAGAAGCGATTTTCCGTCGTATCCCCCTTAATAGTACGGCTATCCTTAGACTCAATAAAATAAAAGAATTCAACTAAAGTCTTGATGCCGCCTTTTCAAATTTTAAATATGGTGGAGATCTCCAATCGCCATTCGAACGATGATATCTTCTTGATCACTGCATAAAATCTCACATGCATCGTTAGTATATGCAATTGTGTTGTCATAAATCACCAAAACTCTTTGAGGGGCCTAGATGCACTTTCATCAATCCCCTGACCTTGCTCCTCCGCCTTGTTGCAGCCGAAGCTGACCGTGAGTTCTTCCTCCTTGCGCCGGTGAGCTAGCCCCTCAACCGCAGCTGCCAGGTGAGCGCCTTGCTTTAGTTCTTGCCCCAAGCGAACCCTGGATGCCTGAGCCATGCGCACTTCACTTCTGTAGCTCCAGTGACCTGCGACGACGCCCAAGAACCTCCCCAGCCGAGCCACACCTCTCCTTGCAGGTCATCTCTTCAAGTTTTGCCAACTGCTCCAAGCCCAGCCAGCCCGCAGCGCCATTGTTGGGTTTTGAAGCTTTAGGGTTTGTAAGGTGAGCTTAAGTAATTTCGCATGGAACTTTGTCACAAATGAATGCTTGGCGCAGTGGTAGTGCACCAGTGTTGAACCCAGTAGGTCTTGAGTTCGATTCCCACTTCAGCATTTCATCTTTTTTAAATCTTTTTATTTTTGCCTTATGCAATTAAACCCTGATATCTTTTGCTAGGAATCTCCGAATAACGCAAACTCAGTTTCTAAATTTGAGTTAGTCAGTAAGGATTCAAAATATACAATAAAAAGTTATATGTTACTTGCAGCAAAAACCTTTAAATAGAATTTGAATAAAAGTCATATTTTAAGTGTTATTAACAAACAATGAAATCCCTAATTCTAAAAATCATGAAATAAATCATATATGTTCCTGCAACCTTAGATATTCCATTTTTGCTTAAACATTTAGATTTGAATGTGATTTGAATCAAAAATCAAGTGTAGAAAGCCTTTCTTGCATGCAAGAATCAAAGGGTTAAAATATGAATTAAAAGAGCTCAAAATTTAGTGAAACCAATTTAGTTGCACTTCTAGGATTGCATAGATCATAAGTATATAAAAATATTTAGATTATTCCTTAGTTTGCCCTATTTGCTCATTAGCCAAACATGCAATCGGTAAAGTGAACAAATAGCCGTAACTTTTGCAAATGCACCTCAAATTCGACAAAAACGACTCCTATGGCCTTAAAATGGTATGCCTTAGCTTTCCATACAAAAGTAACATCAGTTTGATCAACTTCGAGTTGAGCTCATATTAAGCCTAAATCACTATTCATAGGAAAAACGCCTTGAACAAATGAGAAATATCACAGAATTAACTTTAAAATACTCTTAAGAATATTCCCTGCTAACCCCTGAAAAATGGTTAGATTATCCCATTCGGTGTAGTCGCAAATGAAGAAAGAAAACTGAACCGTAATAACGCTAAAAGTGTGGTCACTTAAGCCTTTTCGGCGGCTTATAAAATAGCTCGTCTAAACACAAACTTTAGGGGAATTGGTCCAAAAACCTACTTCAATATAAGGACAACCAAATTATGTCAAAATATCTTAATTACGACTTACTTATCAAATAAAATACGTTAACGCAAAAACCCTAAATGATAATATCGTCGGAACCGTATTATGTGAATAGTAAGATTTAATTTGGTAATTTTATCTGATTTCTTTTTGTCCCATTTTGATTCGATGTTGTTTGCTTTTATCTCGGTTCTTATTTTTCGATAGCGTGAGCGGCGATATTTTTCGGATCAATTGATACTGATTAACCGACTACGATCCGGATTTCATTCCCGAAGAAGAGCAACCAGGCAAGCACCCCCTTTGACCATTTTGATCCCATATTTGCAAAGTTATGTTGTTTTAACAAACTATATGCATGCGTGTATGTTGTAAACTGCTATGTTATGGGAATCAGTAGCTAAAACCAATTGTGTGCATCTCCTTCACTTTGTCAATTGATTATCCATCGTTGTAACCTAGTTATGGTGTAGACAATACTTGATGTCACTTGGGTAATACTACAAATTATCTTATGCTCATGCTTAGACTTGCTCACTAGATTGGTTTTAAAATGATGGGAGATGTTTCAACTTCGTTGAGCAAACTTTGTTTAAATGGATGGAACCACGATGCGGTTTCCACTTAATTTGATGAAAAATCCAACTCAAACTTATGATTTAGACGCCAAGCGAGTTATTACTTAACTTTGAGGCGTGAAAAGGACCTCACGCGTAGTTAGGGAGATCCTCGCCGGGTCAATTAAGGACCGAACTTGATGCTAACACCTAAGTGTTTGATTGCAACCACATGTGCTAGTATGGGATAGCCTAAGCTCACTAGATTAGTTAGAGTTTAGCCTTGCACTTTGGTAGGCAAGTAGTATGGACGATCCGACGTCTTTGTCGTTCTAGGTGCTCCTTCACCGAGGTGTTGGGGCCCAAGCATTCCAATACAACGGTACATGCCTTATCATAGGGAGAGTTCACGATGGGGCACCATCGGTTCGAGATCTCTGAATCGTGGCAAGGGTTTAACATCACTGTCGCTGGTGCAAGGTTAAGCTTTAACTAGTTGAACGGTTTCGTCACAATCTAGCAAATCGGGTACGGTGAGTACCGCGAGGCATGGTTGACATGATTGCTAGAATGTGTCATGTGGGTAAAATGTACACTCTCTACAGAGATTAAAATCTAATTAATTAGCCGTGCTCGCGGTCATGAGCAACTTGGGAGAATAATGTCAAGTATAGTCTTTGTTTTTGCTAAAACTTTTGGAAATGGTGTTGGAATGAGTTGGTGGATTGGGAAGCCAATGGTGGCTATTTTTACTTGTCATTTGCAGCCAAGGAGGGCTGTGAATTGCTGTATATGAATTCTACTTACTGTTATATAGCTTCTTATCAAATGTTCTTTACAATTTCGATGCCATTTCATAAAATGTTTACTTGCAAACAAAACCTGCCTTATACCGAAATGAGACTAGTGTAGAAGCTTGTATTCCTTGTTCTAGCTTGCATTTACTATATTCCATACACTAAAGTCTTGCGAGTACATACGTTTACTCATGGTTGCTTAATCTAAACAATATAGACGAAGGTACAGAAGAGTGCCCCGACGACTCCTGCTTTGCTCCGGGGTTCGACGATCATGTTGACGGATGAACTTGGGTTTCTCCAAGTCGGTTGCCTATGGGTTTATGGATGGGCGTACCGCTGTCCTACTTTTGGCTATGTTTAATTTCCGCTGCACTTTACTTTTAGACATGTAATATTTGGCCGGTCGGCCACTACTTGTAATAGTAAGTAGTTGTAATAGTTGTAGTTTATGTTTATGCTATTCCAACTGCTTAGATTCATGTGTATGTGTTGCGATACATCTCGAATGCGGGATATGTGGGTGCTAGGCGTTGATCTTGGGAACTAGCACTAGACACATATCCGGGTACCTGGAATTGTCATCAACCATCAATGCGTACACTCGTGCGACCGTCGTTCTTTGGCTATTGCTCGTGCTCCCCTTGGAGAGTGCGGGCGATACCAAGGTCCTGAGACGGATGGCGGATGCTATGCGTGGATGAGTTGGTCTCAATTCCGGTATGGTTGTTCGGAATGGAATCGAAACTCTCATGGACACGTAAGTGAGTACGGTGCGACTACATGGCTCATATTTGTTTGAGTGAGGACCATTTAGTCAATACTCCGTGCACGGGACTTTTGAGTGGCAGTGAGCATACACTTAAATGGAGTATGGGTGTCACCTCTAAGTCCAACGCACGTGTGAGGATCGATTCATACTTCCGGGTGCCCACAGCGTCCATGCGTGCATGTCGGAGCTCGACATGCCGCTGACGCGCCACCGGGGGTTCCACCAGTGCGACCTCTGGGGCGGCGTGCTGGGCCTCCTTGGCGCGCACCCCTCGGCGCCGCTGGTGACGTTGCACCACCTCGACTTCCTGGCGCCGGTGTTCCCGACGACGCCGTCGCGGGCCGGTGGGCTGAGGAAGCTGTTCGACGGGCCGGTGGCGCAGCGGTCGGTGTGCTACGACCGCGAGCACCAGTGGACGGTGTCGGTGTCTTGGGGGTTCGCGGTGATAGGGGTGCGCGGGGTGCTGTCGCTGCGGGAGATGCAGACGCCGGTGCGGTCGTGCCTCAACTGGTACCGGCGACAGGACTACACAGCCTACTCGTTCAACACGCGGCCCGTGGCGCGGCTGCCGTGCCAGAAGCCGCACGTGAACTACATGCGCTAGTCGCGGATGGACCGGCGCCGGAACTTGACGGTCACGGAGTACGAGCGGCACAGCGTCAAGCAGCCCAGAAGCCGGTGGCGCATCGCCGACCCCGCCGCGCTCCTCGACCACATCGTCGTACGTCCTCAAGAAGCCCGACCCCGGCCTCTATATATACGTACGTAGTGCAAATGCTGACTGTGTTTAGTGTGATGGAATCAAGAAGAGATCGTGGAAAAGTTGAAGAGTTCAGTATTGGTTGAATGCTTTGAGCTGGATTCTGGAGAAATCCCAAAGGTGATTTTGGCGCTGGTTCTGGGAAGAATCTTCACTGGAATCCTGTCTGTTAGGTTCAAAAACAAGATGTTGTTATGTCCCTGTTTCTGATCCGAAAATTCTCAAGCTCTTGGGATGTATGAATGATGAACAAATTGTATTGTCGTAAGGTTTTGGTTAGGGAATGGCTGGAACTGAGTCTGGTAGGTCTTGAAAGATCTTTTGTGTTGGTTGTAATAACTCTGGACACTTTGAGATAGTTTTTTAATTGAAACTGGGACACTTTGCTGTCCTTTTGCTCTAAAAAAAAATATATACGTACGTAGTTTACCATGATCGATCGATGACGTAAATAAACGAGTAGTAATTAGCAAGTCGTGGTTGGAACATGCAAGCAGTCTCCGAGGAGGAATTGCTGCAAAGTGTTGTCGTCGCCGAAGAAGGGGAAGGGCTGATCGATGACCATCATCGTCGGCGTGTGCAGGGAATGCGAGTTCGCCAAGGTTTAATTAGGTCGGTGCCCAGTACGTTTCGTTTCACGAAGCTTTGGCTTATGTGACCCATAGCACATTTTTTGGGGGTAAATTTTGCTTCTCTCCAAACAAAATTGCAAAAATAGTCTCGTCCCCCACTGTATAAGCAGAGCGCTCCTTTAGCTCGATAGGTAGCTAGGACCGTTACAACCAATCTACTGAGCACACCGGGCTCAGACCTGCCACATTGCCCATCATGCTCGTGACCGCGGCAGGTACATGCCAAGCCTAGCCAGGGGTATCGCGGTACCTGAGATTAGTAGGAGGGTATCTATTGTGCCAATCACCTATTGTGGTAGGGGAGTACGATAGGTAATATGTCTCGACTGTTGGTGTTTCCGCGGTTAAGAAGATAACTAGATTTGTAATTTTATTTGGAAGAGGGCTAAAAATGGAAAAAAAAAAGCCGTGCAAGAGGGTTATGTGCTTCAATACGTGCATGCATAGAGCTCACCGTTAATTACCTAATACTCTCTCATGTCACAAATAATTATCATTTTAGACATCAATTCGGTCTTTAAAATACAGCTTTTATCACTAATTTCTATTACAATATATTTCTAATACCCAATAAAATTATAATATTATCAAAGTACTTTTCGAGACAAATCTACATTATGATTTTCATGTATCCAATTTAAATATTTAAAAAGATATTGACAATCGGTTTTGAATGTTTGACTACATCTATGTCTAAAACGACGACTATTTGTGATCGGAGGGAGTAGTTAGCATGTCGCCAATTTTTTGCTGTATTGGCTGTTTCGGAAAACATAATTACGAGAATAGCTATCGTTACGCCGGATTAGTAAAAATAGCCCCTCGTCGTGGGCCAGAGGCGCTGCAGAGGTGGAGCCGCGATGGAAGGCGTTGCAGCTGGACGGAGGCGTTGCATGCGGCGCCGACGCAGCCCCGGCATGTCTTTCAACCATATATAGGATCGAAATCGAATACAGTCATGCGTCTCCCGTCCAATAAGCTAGCCATGCATTTCATATCGTAATTAAGAACTCTTGAGTTAGCTGCATGTATGTATGAAGACAAGAAGCTCCGAAGCTGGAATTAACTACACCAAACAGTGAAGGCCACGCTTGCTGCATGCGCATGCAGCGCTCCCCAGCCGTCCGCTGCTCAGCCTGCTGCAGCGCCTTCCACCTGCGGCTCCACCTATGCAGCGTCTCTGGCCCGCGACGTGGGGCTATTTTTACTAATCTAGCGTAACAATAGCTATTCTGTTAATTACGTTTTCGAAAACAGCCAATACAGCAAGAAAAAGAAATTCGCATGTCGCTTGTGCAGTGGTATTAATTAGGATAGGAGAAGAGGAATTAGCGGCGGCAGAAGTGGTCCCGGGTGGAGAGCGACTGACTAACTAACTAATAGTAGCTCGTTAGTGTTAGCTGATCGGTCGGATTGGTCTGGTCCAAATCAACGCGGCACGGAGATCGCGTGCGTGTCCACGGTGACAAATGCTTGCTCCATTGCGAGTCAAATCACTTCTTTCCTGCAAGGATGATGGTGGTGTAACTTTATGTGTTTATGCGCGGCATGTGTGTACCGAGGCTATATAGTATCTACACTCATTTTGGACGTGCCGGGCGTTCTCTCTGCTTGCGGTGTAAGCATAGCTTTGCAGAGGAACGGACGGTGTTTTACATAACAAGTCCTGTGTGGTGTTAACCAAAAAAAAAATCTACACAAAGCATGCAGTAGATTCTCGTGTCCATTGATGCAATGTAAGTAGTCTTCTGTTGTTTTCTTCTCCTTTATTTTTTTCCTAAAGGAGTCTTCAGTTGTTTTGCTGAAACCATGGCTATCTATCACTTGCTATTTATCTGATTATCTCTCTGAAAGGATCCCATGGTTTACGCACGCGGACAACATGGGCTGAGAAGCCAGCAACGGATGAGGGGGACTGGAAGGCCGGAGCGCTGCGCTGCCTTCACTGCAGCATTTTGGGCTACCCGTATGAGGCCTCCGGCAGAGTTGCACACCCAAAGGAGACGCCGTATAGTATGATCGTATGAATCTATGAGTATGTGTTTTTATCAGAGAAATTTTATAGTATATTATACCGAGAGCATATAACGAATAATATAAATAAATAATAGCTAATCTGATCTATTAGATTGAACATAATGAATGGTCCGTATTAAATTTAGTGTGCCGTAAAAGAGCTCTCTGCACTACAGCTAACACTGGCCAGTGTGCTACCATTTGTGGCTTGGGCACATCACTCTTGAACTCAGCAATAGTGTTTATGGCCCTGTTTGGGACATATTTGATTGTGCAGATTCTGATTATCTAAAAATCGGGTAGATGACGGTTTCTGATTGTAGAAGAACATGTACAAAATTCTTTTATTCGGTAAACAATCTAATTTTCTTTTTAATACAAGTTATGCAGAAGCTGTCACGGAAGGAGGGCTATATCTCCTAAGGTGGGTCAAAGTCAAGTAGATTTGGATCATTTGCAGATATTTCAACCCCAGCCCTGACCAGACGGCTACCCGCCACCAGATGTCTCTTTCTCCCGCGTTGTCTGCATCCGTCCGCCGTAGCTGCCGGGGAACGACCCCGCATGGCCGCATTATCACGGCAAGTGGAGTCGCCCACCACCAGTCACCGGGGGGACCCAGTGGTATGGCCGTATGCATACCATGCCGACCTCTTCCACTTCTCCGGCGCTGGAAAAAAAATCGATGGTATCGACGGTCTAATAACGTCTTTTCGCAAGCACGAGACACGTGTTAAATAAATACTTAAAAGTAATTAGATGTTCTTCTCCCTCCTTGAATATTATATATGTGTTTGTTACAAGTGAATATTCTCTCCATCCAAATTTATGGAACATACTTTTTCTCGCCATATGAACCAAAAAGATATTAAAAATAACTTGATTATCTATGATTATTATCACTAAAAACTATATTCAATACATGCATGTAGAAAATATAAAGTAAAGATGTATATTTATTGGAAGTATATAGAGAACATCACACTAATTTTATATTATAAAATACGCCCTATAATTATATATAAAATTATTAAAAAAATACGCCTTATACACCGGTGCTAATGTGCCATGGAAATTTTTTCCCCGCGCATGCTGTTGGACCACGTACGAGCAAATCACAGGTTCACAGTACGCAGTCGCAGCCTAGTGATACCGATCGATTCCGTTCGTCTCGAGCCATCATTCCAAGCACTCATCGGTAGCAGTGTGGCACCAGTATGCCCACTGCGCTGGAAATGGCTGTTCCTCTCCTCCTCTTCCCCCTCGTCCTCCTCCCTTCCACTGCGCTCGCCGCCTTCTCCCCGTCCTTCTGCAACTTCCTCGCCTGCGGCGCCGGCTCCGACGTCGCCTTCCCGTCCGACTCCCCGCAGCGCACCTTCACCCCGGACGACACCGCGCTCTCCCGATCCTCCAGACGCCACACCACGGCAGTGCGCGGCTCCGACCCCAACCCGCCGTCCCCTCTCTACGCCGCCGCGCGAGCGGCCACGCGTGGCTTCTCCTACCGCCTTGCGGCGCCCAGCGGCAACGGGGCAGTGCTCGTCCTCCGCCTCCACTTCTTCCCCCTCACGTCCCAGTCCGCCGACCTCTCCTCCTCGCGGTTCAGCGTCTCTGCTCTTGGCAGGTACCTCCTCCTGCCTTCCTTCTCGCCGCCGCGCGCCGGCGTGGTGAGGGAGTTCTTCCTCCCGTCCGATGGTTCTGGCGGGTTCGACGTCGACTTCACGCCAGAAGCTGGATTCGCCTTCGTCAACGCCATCGAGCTGTTCCCAGCGCCGCCGGAGCTGCTGTGGAAAAACGCGCCGACGCTTGTCAAAGCCGGCGCTCTGCTGCGGAGCCAGGCGCTGGAGACGCTGTACCGGCTTAATGTGGGCGGGCCTACGGTGACGAAGGAGAACGACACCATGTGGCGGACATGGCTCCCCGACGACCCCTACCTCTCCCCTGCCACGGTCTCGGCGGTGGACATCACCCATAGCGGGATCAACTTCGACGAGGCGCAGGGGTGGACGCGGATGGTCGCGCCGGACGTCGTGTACAAGACGCAGCGCACGACAAACTCGTCCACGTCGAACGTGACATGGACCTTCGCCGTTGACGGCGAGCGCACCTACCTCGTCCGCCTCCACTTCTGCGCCTTCGAGGTGCTCAGCTCCGTCGTCGGCCAAGGCATCGACTTCAACGTTTATCTGATGCAAGCCGTGGGTACCCTGGACCTGATGCCCAAGGACCACGCGTCACTGGAAATGCCGACCCAGGCTTTCTATGTAGACTATGTCACCACGGTCCCGACCGGCGGCCAGAACCTCACGGTTAGCATCGGCAGATCGGCGAGCAACGCCAGCAAGAAGGCGATACTGAACGGGCTGGAGATCATGCTCAGAACCGCCGATATGAATCCGGCGAGCTCGTCGTCTGACAGGACGAAGAAGATCGTCATACCAGTGGTCGCGGCCGTTCTCGGCACGGCAGTTCTGGCATGTATATTGTTGTGCGTATTCTTCGCGCGGCGGAGACAGAGGCAAGCGCTGCAGCCTGCGCCGGATGACGCGAAGGAGAGCGTAGAGTCTCAGACGCCGTGGTGGCCGTACACTCCAGAGGGCGAGGGCTCGGTCGACGGCTCCCTCACGGCACGAAGGGTGAACATGAAGCTCCACATCTCGCTCGCGGAGATCATGGAGGCGACGGGGGGTTTCCACGACGCGAACCTCATCGGCGTCGGCGGGTTCGGGAATGTGTACCGGGGCGTGTTCCGCGACGGCACGCGAGTCGCGGTGAAGCGCGGGAAGCGCGCCTCGAGGCAGGGGTTCCCGGAGTTCCAGACGGAGATCCTCGTTCTCTCGAGCATCCGCCACCGCCACCTCGTGTCGCTCATTGGCTACTGCAACGAGCGTTCGGAGATGATCCTGGTGTACGAGCACATGGAGAAAGGCACCCTGAGGAGCCACCTGTACGGCTCCGACGTCGCGCCGGCGCCGCTGTCCTGGAAGCAGCGCCTGGAGATCTGCATCGGCGCGGCGAGGGGCTTGCACTACCTGCACACCGGCCACTCGGACAACATCATCCACCGCGACGTCAAGTCCACCAACATCCTCCTCGACCACGGCCTCGTGGCGAAGGTGGCCGACTTCGGGCTGTCCCGCGTCGGGCCGGCGCTGGGGCAGACGCACGTGAGCACGGCGGTGAAGGGCAGCTTCGGGTACCTCGACCCGGAGTACTTCAAGACACGGCAGCTCACCGACCGGTCCGACGTGTACTCCTTCGGCGTCGTGCTGTTCGAGGTGCTCTGCGCGCGGCCGGTGATCGACCAGAACCTCCCGCCGGACGAGATCAACCTCGCCGAGTGGGCGATGCAGTGGAGCCGGAGGGGCCAGCTCGACAAGGTCGTCGACCCGAGGGTCGCTGGCGACGCCAACGAGAACTCGCTGCGGAAGTTCGCCGAGACCGCCGTGCGGTGCCTTGCGGACTACGGCGACGACCGGCCGTCCATGGGCGACGTGGTGTGGAACCTCGAGTACTGCCTTCAGCTGCAGGAGAGCCAGGCGAGGAGCGAGACGTTCGAGGACAGCGGCACGCATCTGCCAGAGGACATCGTGACGCGGCCGGTGCCGTTCGCGCCGATCGCTTGGATGGACGGCCGAGAGGACAGGAGCTGGTCGGAAACGCCGAGCCTCACGACTACGGGCAACGTCTTCTCGCAGATAATGACCGGCGATGGTAGATGAGGCGCAGCTACTTAGAGGCCGCATGCCACACTTCATGTGTATCACCGTTGCTTTTTCAATAGAAAGAACTCCAAAGTTGGTTTGATGGTCGAGAATTTTACAGGTCACTCGTAGATCATGGTTTGGGTGGTGCAGAACTGCATCTCAACAGCAAGACCGAATGTAACAAGTTAATGTAAAAGTTTAGAATTACCTTTTGTTACAAGTTCTCTGTGTGTTCGATAATGCACGACACATTTCGTCGTTATATCCATTGGATTAACGTTTAATCATGTGCCACGTTAATGCCATACAAATGCAGTCACTTAGATTTAAGGAAAAAAATCAGATTACTTACGGATACCAACAAAATCACATAATCTTTTGGGATTAGATAGAATCATTCCCACTTATCTAGCCGTTCCCATTAACGCTCCGATGAGCTCCAGTTCTGCCCCTGCATTTGGTCTCTACCTCAACTTTGGCATTCAACGACCAGCCGAGCCACATCTGTTTCAGGGAGGTCGATCGTACCCCTCTTAAGGCTGCTACCTCGATCTTGCCTTTAGAGGCCTTTGGCAGAGTAGTGGTGTGGACTATTGATGGGGCACTGGGTTGGCCTTGCCCCCACGAACCCCTTGTCCGTCAGTGTTGAGGTCGCCTTCTCCTCATCTGAGCTTGTTTGTTCACCACGGGGCACTGTTTCCTTCTGTCGGGGATTGGATATACTGTACCAAGACGACCATCGAGGCCCGGCGCCAATCGACCATGCTCTTGCCCGGATGGCGCAGGCAAAACCGATCTTCGTATAGCCCGGCTCACGGGGCTACCCCGTCCCCCATCAAGTACGTCCCCGAGCAAGACAGCTCGGGGGCCCGCGACAAGGCGACGTGGCATTAAATGCGCAGCGGTTCGAGAGATCGCACACCCGGGATCTGCGCCGCCATGATCCGCACCGCCTTGGTCTGCGCTCACTGTACCCATGTCGCGTGGTACCGGCGGGTGGCGCGCCATCGTGATCACGTCGTCCTCTATGGAGCGCTACGTAATAAATGACTTGTCTCTGTAATTCCTATAAATACCCCTCCCACGATGGATTGAGGTTGGACCTTCTGTACTACACACACCCTCATACATATCACACGCTTACGGGAGTTCTTAGGATCGTCCAGGGCTCCCGAGCAAGCGCCTTGTAACCCTGTTTCACATATTAGTGCAATCACTGGACGTAGGGTTGTTATCTCCCCTGCGAGAGGCCCGAACCAGATAAAAAACGATCCCTTGTGCCTTACGATTGTCTCGCATACCCCATTCCGTTGCTCGGCATACTTTCAGACGTATAACCCTTGCGAAAAAAGGACCCCAAGTTGATCCCTCATTCAACAAGTAAGCTCGGCGGGGGACCCTGTCCCGAATCGTCGACACCTTCGTTCCTGGTTGGTGCAGGCATTTCCCTATTTGTTGCAGGATCTTTCTAATTTTGTTGCAGAATTGCAGAATATGTTTCAGTTTGTTGCAGTTTGACATCTCAAAATAGTTGTATTGAACTAGTTTTTTTTTTGGGCAACGGGTTATCAAGTATTTTTTTTTTGGTTGCAGACCATTTCTAATTTTGTTGCGGTCTGACGTATTAAAAAAGTTGTATTGAGCTTTTTTTTTTTTGCAATGGGTAATGTGATTTGTTGCACCTGAGCGGTTTTTTTTTGTTGCAACAGGAGATTGTTTTTTTGTTTCTTCGTTCATGCCATTGTTATAGCTGGACGGGGTTTTTTCTGCATGCTACAGTATGATTGTTGCGCTCACGGTGATTTCTCTGTTGCGCCACGAAGACTTTTCGATTAGATAAAATTTGGTGTAACAACTAGAGGTGGAGGTCTTACGAATGGATGATTTAGTGGTGGATACTTGATTTTTTTAGCATAAGGTGAGCAATGGGTGAGAAATAAAATACGGAGACTGTTTGGATACTTGCGTGAGGTTGAAGAAGGGTCTCCGACGATGCTAGCGTCCGGATTGTACGTTTGGGCGCTAATCTGGCCCAAGTTGCATGTACAAGTAAGGCCTGGCGCATATCAGAAAAGGCCTGGCCCGTGCAAATATGAGGACCAGGCCCTATCCACAAATAACTGACCCAACTCCGATCCTTCCCCAGTGCCACAATCTCAAAGCATTCCCCCCTCTTCTCCACCGACCACCACCGCACCGGCCCCGTGCTCCGTCGTCGCCGCTCGAAACCTGATCGCCGCAGGGTTTTCTCGTCGGAGGGACGCGATCTCTGCGCCTTCTCGCTTCCTCCGTCCCTCCGGGTAGGCTCTCCGAGAGGGTCTGACCTCCCGCACTCGTCGCTGTCTCCAATTCTCGCGCTCTCTGGGTATGTAGATCTATAACTCCTATGGGTTTGGGTGAGGCCGGTCGGAACCCCCCCCCCCCCCCCGGTTGCTAGATCCCAGCATCCACTGGCCACCGGCGAGGAGCACGCCGAGCTGAGGTAGAAGAAGAACAGGACGCCGCGCCGCCGTTTTCTTTCTTCGTTCGTGGCTTCGTCTTCGTGGGCCTGGCCGGCCCACTAGAAGCTTCAAGCATGGACTAGGGTCATCGCACCACCAATCGAGTCGAGCGAGCAGAAGTGCAGAGCGACGCGACTCCCATTCCCCTCACGACGCCTCCTCCAACACCTAACCCTAGAGCGAGCTGCGGCGGAGAGGCCATCGCGCGCGGGCGCCGCGGCAGCTCGCGGTCGCGGGCGGCACGGCACGGCGGCAGCCTGCAAGAGTCCAAGGCGTGGCGGGCAGATGGCGTGCACCGCAGGGCGCACCGGCTCAGGCCGTAGCAGCGCGTTCATTAGAATATTTCTTGGTGTGATTCGTGTCCAATTTGCCTGTTTCGTTGGCTCGTTCTTGATATATGTGCTAGGATCGTAAAACACCCTAATGCAGACTATCTTTTCGATGATATGCCAAATTGCCAATGCTTAGATAGATATCCACTAGCCAAGTGTGCACATGTGAGAATTGTTCATTGAACTTATTCAGTAACCACGACAAGTAGAACTTGACTATTTGTGTACGGCTTAGAAGATGCGGATTAAACCCTAGAGATTAGCAAGCGGCGGGCGGTGGAGTGGAGATGTGGAACAACAGCGACGGTGCAGAGTGGCGTAATTGGGGGTACAGCATCCTGCGAGGTGGCAGCGGCACAGCCTTGCAGTGCGAAGGCGGCTTGGGGCTTGGTCCATGCCGCCCTAGCTAAGATTTAGTCCTGGGTTCACCATCATAGCCATTGCGTGGAGACATGTCGTGTATGCTCCGATTCTAATTGCTATTTGTGCTTTGTGAGATCCTTTGGTGATACCTCATTTGGTATGTATGATGACTGGTAGTGTTCTGCTGTTGAGGGTGATAATGACTCCTGCTCTCGTTTGTTGTGGTGCACACAGATGGTGGATTTCCACATCTGATTAGATGCTCTCTGTGCTCTCTGCAGTGACGATCCTTCTGTGAAATTTATGGTCTTCGTTGATTCGTCCCACGAACCTGCTTCCTGTTCCAAGTGGCAATGGTAAGCCTTTGCTTGCGGTGTGTGTGTGACCCTGTAATGCGCTGATTACCCATAAAGTGGGTCTGAATTAGATGATAGGTGATTGTACTGCATGATGGATGCTAAGCTGCTAAGTTTCTAACCTACTTAAGTTGCAGGATGTGAAGGGCCTTGACAGCGAGAAGTCGGAGAGTAGGCTCTATGTAGGGAATCTGGATTTCAGAATATCAGAGTGAGTTGTTTCTCGTGTATTAGTTGTATGACCATTTGAGTGTTTTGTAACCTAACTTTCATGTCTGATGTTCCAGGTCTGACGTTATCAAGATGTTTTCTCCCTATGGAAAGATTGTAGCTGAGGATTTCTTATGGCACACACGTGGCCCAAAGCGAGGCGAGCCCCGTGGCTATGCCTTTGTTCAGTACACTACCAAAGAGGTAAGAGTAATATCCATTTCTTGTGGCAAATATTAATGGGTTCTGGCATTCTCACCTTCACCACCTGAAGTGAGCATGCAGGAAGCTCAGTTGGCGAAGGAAAAGATGAATGGCAAATTAGTCTGTGGGCGCCCTGTGGTGGTTCACCTGGCCAGTGAGAAGTCTTTCCTGGACTCTGGTAATTCCCAGAGAGCACTGAAAGACAGGAAAATGGCAGGTGGTTCAGGAAGTAAATCAACACAAACTGATCGTGCTGCAAAGATAGCTGCTATAAAAAACAAGTTGAAATCTCTGGAGGAAGAGGGATGTAGCACAAAAAGACCAAGACTTAAGACAGATGACTTAATAGGCAGCATCAAATAATCTGATAAGAAGTGTTGAAATAAGCTTATTCAGAATGTTGTGAACTATGCCCTCTTATGCTGGTGGCATTGCTGAAGGTGTTACGTTAGTAAAATTTTAGCTTTATTTTGTTAGACAAGTCACAGCTGTAACTTTTTACAGTTTATCACATTTGTACAACAGGTGTACCATTTACCAATATCTGAATAACATTAGCATTTTTATGGGGAAACCATTTTGACAATCTAGTTTCTTAACATTGATAATGTGCTGGTCTGTGGAGCCCATCTTCATCCCACCATATGTTTGTTCAATTGAATTACATCACAGTTAGTTATATCCAACTCTGCTGAAACTGTTTAGCTTACTTATCCACCTAATCATATAATGCAGAAGATCAATTTCTGGAGTTAATTAAGCAGGATGCCAATATTCTAGATGGTATACTTTTATCTCTGTTTCTTATCATCAACCAAACACGAGAGTAGTTTTATTTGTCACGTTTTGTGAAGCAATTCTACTAGTAAGATATGAGGTGGTTTCGCTGCTTTGTAAGTAAGAACCTTCTTAGATAAGGGAATTTTTGTAACAAGTATCATAGATAAGGGAATTTTTGTAACAAGTTAGTTCATTGATTCAGTTTTTATGTGTCGCTTTTGGCCAAAATGGGCATGTATCAGTATCAATGAAGTACTTGGATTTACACACTACTACTTCGAATGACCATTTGAATTACTATGTTCCTGAATTTTCTTAGATTTATGAATTCTATGAAAGAAGTTTCTCACTAGCTTAACGATATACATGTGATGTCAGTACTGAAAAAGTATTCAGCCTTTTATTCATCTGCTTGGTTTCATTAGAGAATGTTTACGGTTATTACAGTATATATGTGGAGTAGCATTAGGTGAAATCTCATATGTATTTAGTTTCTATCTCAATGTTATTTACCTCCCTTAGAATCTTGGATGTGCAGCTTTTTTGAAGCATGCAGCCATGCAGATACGGTTCAATTACTAGTTTCTCCCCAGTTTTGTTGCTGAGTTTGTTTGTTATCGGGACATATAATCATTCCAGGACTGACATCCATGCATATGGCTATATGAATTCTCTCCATGGTCATATTCTGAATGATGATGCAAATTGCTTTAAGGGTCTACAAATATGTATTCCTTGAATGATAGGATTGGTAGGGGCAAAATGTAATCTATTGTCCAACAAAGTATGATCAAAATCTGTCATATTACAGAGATATGGTCGGCACTAATTGGCATATAGTTGTTTTGGAGCAAGGATCTGTAGATCGATGACAAACCAGCAGCAGTAGTCATTCATGTCCCCAAACCTTGCCAAGCTATCATTTCTGCATGGCCTATCATGAAATCATTTAGATAGCTATTGTATGCTGTGAGTCTCACGTTGTGTGGTGTATATCTGTTGCGGCTCCTTGTGGTGGCGAGAGTAGGCCCGCGTACCAGGCCTGGAACCCGCCGGGCAGGGAAGAGCTCGCCGTCACAACAGGCTGCTATGCGCGAGGAGAAGAATAGGAGAGATATCTGGCTGTACGGAGCCACCGGCCGGTTATCGACGGCAGCGCCTGAGACTTGTTTGTGGTACTGAAAGCGTCCCTTTTCTCTCTAGCTCTTTCCTTTTTATTCATGCAGAATTAACTAACAGATCCTACAAACATAGTAACTATTAATTGAGATTGCAACAATAAAACAGATAAGGAAAGAGATAACTAAGCAAATAAAGAAGGAGATAATCTCCATTAACTACTGCCCTGATTAGGGGGATTGCGCCGGCAATAGACGCGGTCAACACCGTTGGCCGCATCAATATCATACACATCTCTCTTATGCTAGAGCACAAAATGGCTTCATCATTTCTTTATTCACCTTGTTGTTCCTTTTTTTTTCTTTAGAAGAAGTGCATTTTAAAGTTTGTGAAGATGCCGTGGCCCATGGGTATATATATCAAAGATTGAGAATATCACCCCTTTTCCTATTTAAATCGAGGAAGTACATAGTGCAAGTAGACATATAGTGAAAGTATGAAAGTAAATAAACAGAGCGTTGGATCAAATTTGAATAGTTTATATCTAGGTGAAATCCCATCTCCTCCACTTAAACACGTTTTACACATAACCCCCTAAAAAAATTACAAAATTTCACACCTTAAATGGAGGTGGGATTTCACCTAGATCTGAACCATTTAAATTCAATTCAATGCCTCTATTTACCTACTTTTATGCTTTTACCGTATGTCTATTTTCACCATATACTTCCTCATTTAAATCAGTATATTTGAGATAACTTATATGCTATTCTATGCTAGTTGTTGTAGGCAATCCTTTTTTTCACCAGACTACTGCTATTCTGCTAAGGTTCCATTCTAGTTTCCACCGGTCCTTAAAATGCTTAGAATTGTCTTTACAACTGGGATACTTATAGTAAACAAGAAGGATCTCAGGCATTATCTTACAGCTTAGCGAACTGAGATACTTGGTAGTAAACAATAAGTCTCATGCATTACCTAAAGGAGTATAATCTGGTAGTTTAAGAAAGGAGCAAGGAACTGTTTAGAACAATAGTTTTCGTTCCTAAAATTTGCACAAAACATCCAGTCATTTCTCACTGAGCAAAAAGTTCACACTAGTTCCAACCTGGTGCATAAACCAAGACAACATTGGTATTTTCTTTGAACATTATCCTGAACTGAATCTGTATTTTTTCAGTCGATAAATCTATGTTTTTGCTGTTTACATTTTCAACTCCTTTCTTTTTATGTGGTGTAAGTACATCACTTCCTTTCTTCATTAAACCGTTCATATGCATTGTATGCTAGGTGATGTTTCATTTGTGGGAATACAATTGGTTTCATTTAGGGACTCTTATGCAAGTAAGTTGAAGTCAGGACAACGCTAGAGTTAGCTTGTTATGTGCTTGGCTTGTGAAGCTTGTTTTGCCGAATGAACTCTCGTCTTCTTCTTAGCTGCATTAAGACCACAGCCTGTCACTACTTCAGGAGTTTAAACAAGTGATTATTATGTGTACTATTAAGCCTACAACATTGAACCCTATTAAAAAAATGGTACCTAACATACCTTTTAAGTCTAGATTTTAGAAAAGATCTATTAACTACTTCGTCTCAACGTCGTTACTGCGGTTCCTTTAGATGCTTACACAGACCGTTGCCCCATGTTTAAGGGTCTTCAATTTTGTTTTGCTAGACCAGGTTCGTTGAACTCCATTTAATTTTCCTTAAGAATTTGGTCCTGTTCCCCCAGTCAGCTTACACAACTTCTGCCCCATGATTTGAATATTGCAGGTTTGGCTCAAATAAAGCGACATGACGAGGATAGACGAATAGATGCATTGCAGAATCTTGTAGAGATTTCGCATGTGAGGAGTGAGGACCACATTTCTTGGCTGATTTATCATATTTGATCAGAACCATACATTACATTTCCCCAAATTGCTAGCACTGCTACATGCTATATTTCTGATCTGAACATTGAGCGTTGTTCCATCCGGAAGGCCGGAACTCGCATATGGGACATGACACTGGGAGATGCTCTCTGCAGAAATGCTGTTGCAGTTTTTTTGTCCTGATTATCTCACCCACCCGACTAATCCCGTATTATTGCTGGCAACATTAATGAGCTTGTCTTTGACAAGTTTGGGACTTTGCATATTATGCAGTAGATTATCTTGTCCTTCGCTCCTTCAAAAAGAAGTGAGAATATTTTGTCATCTGTCTGGTCCACTAGAACACGACTAACCATCGTTATAGTAAATCTGTGAGCTTCTGTTACAGGATGCTATCCTTGCCAGTATCAGTAGACGGTAGAGCATAGCATTCACAACAACAAACTTTTAGAGTAACCCAACTCGTTCATATGATTCTTGTTTGAGCAGATTTAGCGCACCATGCATATTATGCGTCGAATTTTTCAGTCTGAATGGAGAGTGTACATCTGACAAGTAAATATATGTAGTGAGAAAAGAGCAGAGAATCTATGGTTTGGGGCCGTGGAAGTACATGGTTTGGAAGAGAACCCTTTGGCATGGAGCCGAAGACACAAGAGGCTGGAGGACAACGTGGACACGGCACCAAACGCCTTGTTCCGAGATGGCCACTCGTTTGTTCTCTTCTCACTGGCTCGCGCGCGCCCCACATGGACACGCCCTCGCCTACCTCTCTATATCATCTCCGTCGCGCCGCTCGCATCGATCGGTTCCCATACGTGCACTGTCCAAAGCTTCTCTCGCTTGCTCGCCGTTCACTGCTCCATGGAGGCCTCGCCGTCTCGCAGCGACAGCTTCTCCCACGGATGGCTTAGGTGCATGGTGCGGCCGGCGCCGCTGTCCTTCGAGCGACTCGACGTCGACGCCGATGCCGGCCTCGGGCATTCTTTCAACAGCTCCGCGTCTTTCATCGACATGGACCCTGCGGACCTCTTCTCGATGCGGTGGACGTCGGCGGCGGTGGAGGGGGAGGACGACGACTTCGACTTCGGCCTGCAGCCATGCGCGCAGTGCTCCCCGCTGCTGGTCGGCGCCGGCCGCATCTTCTCCGACGGTCGCCTACTTCTCCCGTGCGGGCCAAGCAAAGTGCTCCATGACGGCAGCACGTACGTCGACGTGTCGCCGAGCTCGTCGCCGGTGTTCCACTCGGCGCAGAGCACGCCGGCCTCAATGATCAGCTCGCGCCGCGCCGGCGCGAGGGGCGGCGTCAAGGCGAGGGCGGAGCCGCTGCTGGCGACGAGGAGGATACTACTCAGGTACCTGCGCTTCCTCGTGCCGCTGTGCCGGAAGGTGACGGCGATGCCGCTGCGGGTGTTCGCGCCGCGGTCCAGGGCTAGTCTGGCTTCGACGACGACGTCCACGTCCAGCTTCGCGAGCGCGTCGGAGTACTGGTGCCACGGCAATGCCGACACCGCCGTGCACGACGCCATCCTCTACTGCAAGAAATCCATCGTAAGTTCACGTACTATTCAAGCATGCGTATGCAAGTTTCACCAACATTTTTGTCCATTGATTACTCGTACTGATCGTTTGGTCCTTACATCTTTCAGGGTCAGGACATGTAAGGACGAGCTCTTGCAAGAACAGTCAATGTACGTAGGCTGGTGAATCGGAGAGAAAGATGTATACCGTGTCACCTCAATTCATTTTGTTTGGGGGATTTTGATCTCTGATGTTTACGCATACAGTGTATAAGTTGATGAACTGGGTTCGAAGGAGTTTAACCTTGTGAAGCTCTTTAATTAGTTACTGTGTGAAAGAAGAGATGTACTTCTGTCTCCTCCATTTTTGTCATGGTTATGCGCATGCATGCATGCATCAGGCCAGACAGGCTCCAAGCATTAGGTTAACAAACACCAACATGTGGTTCAGCTGTTGTTTCTCCTCCTTTAGTGAATGCCAGAGTTCCTGGCCAATTTTTTTTTAAAAAAAAACACCAACATGTGGTAATTATATATTGAGCATAATCTCATTTGTTCTACCAAACTCATATGTGCTTTTCCATGCCACATCTTTTTTTTTCTTGTACTAAAGCTAAGCACAAACCGAGGTATCATATGTTACACCACGTCATAAGTTAACGGCAATCGTTGGATCGACCACATCACGCCCATCCAATCATTTCCTAACATATGTTGAGGCCGGAATAGGGATCAACTGCAGTCCACTTTACAACTGCCACTTTAATTAGCAGTTGCATATGAAACGTTGGATCAAAAAGCGATGGCATAGATCTTCCAAAGTACTGTTCAAAAACATCGTGCCAATTTCGATACTGTAGGTGGCATTGTAGCAACACCGTAGTTGAGTACTATTCGGCGATCCAAATGTTTGTTGCCTCTATCGAATGGTCCAAAGGGCTAGAGACTGTTTAAGTTGCAATCCCCACTTTCACTATACAGGAACCCTTTCCTTGATATCGATACTAGGTCGGACCTAGGCTTGGATAAGGTATGGGCCAGGCCGGACCAAGTTTGGGCTGGGCTTTGGTAGGGTGTTAGTTGGGTCGGGTCAGTGTAAGCATCTAGACCCAAATTTTGAGGTCTTTAGTGTTTTGGTGATTCATGATTTCTATTTGCCGAGACTAACTTTTATTTGGAGTGAAATTGATGTAAGTTAGGTCTTGATGACATAAATATGTGTTCTTGGTTTTTATGGATCCCCAAAGTGTGCAAACGATGCAAAGCATGAGGACGATGCAAAGCATGAGGATTATTGAAGATTAAGGACCTACTTACTGGACCAGCCGACCCAACACATTACACCGGTTGGTGTACTTTTCAACCACTCAAGGGCATCCACACCGATCGGCCCAAGTAACACCAGTTGGCCCATGTCATCACACTACTCCACGGATGTACATGCAAAGACTTGGCTGCCCAGCCACCTCGGTCCACACCAGCCGGCCTACACAAGATGCATGCTGCATGGATGACACATTCTTTGCACCATCTTCGAGCCATCCTCATTGTCCATCTTCACTGGCCAGCCATGTGTCCTACATCAGCTGCCAAACCTCACACTGGTCAGCCAAGTCGCCCATTACGCCTAACTTGATGACTACTCCAACGCATGTGTATGCCATGCGCCCACATACACTGATTGGCCAACTGACCTACATTGGCTGGCTTAGGCTATAAATAAGGGACAAAACCCCCACAACATACCTCATGACCTTTGGGCATGGAGGTGTGTGCTTGAATTGAGTTGATTACCATAAGAGAGATCAAGAGAGAAGAGAGAGAGAGAGAGATTGATCTTTGTGCAAGTTGGAAACACATCATTTTCAGATTGTGACAAAGTCTTGATCTTGTGATTCTATCTTTTTAGATTGGTCTGCAAGATTGTGAGTGTGGTACTGTGAAAGATTGGACATCGTACGCATCAATTAGAAATTTCCACTAGTTGTTCCATATAATTACCATTCACACATTTGGGGAAGTTCTAGAAAGAATAGAGGATGTTTCCTAGAGGGGGGGGGCAGCCTAATTAATACTCCCGCAAAGTTAAGTAGTTGGAGGTAGACTTGTGCGCATTAGATGTTGTCAATCCTACACTAGGATAAAAACACTCTCATGTTCTATGCAGGTTAGTATGGTTTTTATACTTCACATTTCACATTGAAGAAACATTTTCTTCATAATCTCACCCCTTAATTTTGTTTTCCTCCTTTTGCATAGGAACTTGAAATTGATGCATTTGCTGCAAAGCTAATTTCTAATTTTAAGTAGCTTGAGCATTATATTGCTTTAAAAAGTGTTCATTTTGTCCCTCTTAATTGTTACACCCTTGAAGGAGAGAACATTGATGTTAATTGTGACATGTGAGTGGACATGGAGG
Source organism: Guadua angustifolia (assembly GCA_036346375.1). Classification (NCBI taxonomy): domain Eukaryota; kingdom Viridiplantae; phylum Streptophyta; class Magnoliopsida; order Poales; family Poaceae; genus Guadua; species Guadua angustifolia. The sequence continues at coordinate 19,044,241 of CM070518.1, read as the reverse complement.
GGCCATGGTGTGGATTTGATATTGGTATAGGTAAGATGAAAGAAGATACATTGGAAGCAGGTGCACCAAGGAGGCAAGAGAGATTTGACAAAACTGGACCATCAATTTCTTATCCCCTTTATATAGAATGAGTGAAGAGATCCTTTTGAAAGCAATAACATTAGAATTAGATAATCCACAAGCCCAACATGTAGCTCCAAGTATATGCATTGGATATATGCATCATAGGGTTATTCTCTTTGCTATTCCTTTTCACTTTAGCCCTTCACTCATGTCATTATATTTCTTATCTATTCATGCCATCCTACTATTCTTTGACATGATGGCTTTATAGTTGCTCGCTTTTTTAAAAAACAAGGCTTCAGTGTGACTTATTGGCATGCCTATTTATACATGTACAAACCCATTGGATTGATATCAATAGGCAACCATTGAAAGAATATAACTATAATATCACTACCCTAGCATCTAGAGATTTCTTACTTTCGTGTAAAGAGCTATCTAAATAACTAGTTATTGAACTATTTCTAACCTAAGTTGTTGAGATGAGGTAACTTCTCTTGACCTGGCATTTTGTTTTCATTTTGTTACACCCTGATATCCCTTCTTATGCATAGCATCTCCCACATCGGACCAGAATTTTGTGAGATATAGTACGAGCTTGCACGATCTCAAGAGTGAAGAGGGTCAATCTCGTAGATAGAAAAAAATAACAATGTTGAAGCAACCACAACAAGAGAGAAGATTTAGTGAAGTCGACCTCAAATTCTTTAAGCATGACATCAAATAGTACAAAGGGTCGTTGATCTCTCACAACTCCGTCTGAATATTCTTTTGCTGCCGGCATTGAGCATGCACCCTGCTTCAAACTCGAACAGTCCATTATCATATGACATTCTTCATCACATAGATAACATATATGTGTATCTTTGCTCTTGCCCTTCTTTTTTCTATGACTTTTCTACCTGTAACACCTACTGCAGCCAATGCTTGATCACCTAACGATAAAAATTATGATGGCTTTTCAAAGACTCTGCCTCCAACAGATATGCAACTGCCTTATTGAATTTGAGAGTGCTTTTTCAGATAAGAATAGTCATCATCAGTTGCTCTCAAGATGGTGGTAGAGATGATGCCAGTATGACAACCTTGTCATTCTCAATTTTCTCATCCACATTAGTTAGCTATGTGATAAGTTTATTAAAAATATTAAGATAGTCAACGAACCATATATCTTCCTCTATGCGCAACCTATACAATTGTGCTTTAGTACCCGCTAGTTTATTAGTGACTTCGCCATATACAGTTTTTCTAAATCCTTTTATAATTTATTTGGTGAATTCTTTTTATCACTAAGTGTTTTACCACATCAAAGGGACATAGACGGATTATACTAACAACTTTCCACTCCATCACATTCCAGTCTTCTTCGGATGCCTTTTCCGGTTTGTCCCCTTTAAAAGTAACGATGAACTTTTACTAGACAAGAACATCCTTCACCACACTTTACCGCACGTTGAAATTTTTTGCCGTCAAATTTCTCTACTTGATTCCATATCGTCGATATCAATCTTGATTTTGTGTCATCTAATACTTTATCGACTTTTTCACAAACTAGATTAATTTGTTCTTGGCTCTGATACCATTTTTTACACCCTGATACCCTTTCTTATTCACAGCAACCTCTAAGTCAGATTAAAATTTTGTGAGATATAATACGAGCATGCACGATCTTAAGAATGAAAAAGATGAATCTTATAGAGAGAACCAAAATAATGACATTGAAGCAACTACAATGAGAGATAAAAGATTTGCAAAGCTAACAGCAAATTCTTTAAGCACAATATCAAAAAAGTACAAGGGATTATCATTCTCTCACAATCCTCTCGAACCTTTAAGATCTTTAAATCCTTTCTCTGTAAAAGAATATAGCATTAAAAAAATAGCCCAACCTCTAATTATCTTGTGCACCTCTACTTTGAATGAGCTCCTTTTGCTTGGCTTGCTATTTGGTTGCTAAGGTTTTGTATGACCACCTTCCTAGAAAGCTGTTTTTTTTGCTTTCTAAGCTAAAAAGCGGCTGTAGCTTTTTATAAGAAACCGTTTAATAAATAGCTAATTTTTCTCAGCAATAAGCTGCAAAAGTAGGTCTAGCTCAGTTTTTCAGCTTTTGGCTTTTTTGGTTATATGTGGCTTTAGCTTATGTCAAATGCCGCTTAAAAATTGAGCTGTTTAGATAGGTTTATTGGCTTTTCAGAAACTGAAGCTGGCTTTAAGTCCCTCCACCCAAAAAGACAGGGCCATAGTATCTTAGTCATCCTCCAAAGGAAAATAGGAATTTAACAAAAGAAAGTAGGAAATCCTATTTCCTAAATCTTAAAAGACTGTATAAAAGTGAACATACTCGACACATTTGCACACTATTGCAGTAATTTAGGTACTCACACTATTGCAATCATTTAGGTACTCGCGCATTTATCACGCACGGTCTTCGTTTTAGCCAGCTCTCTATTGAGAAACCACAAATTTAGCTAAGACGGATCATATATTCATATGCTTTGAATCAGTATTACCTCCAGTCTGAAATAGATGTCATTTCGGTACCAGCAAAAACCTAGGCAGAGTCGCAGAGATTAGCAGTAGTCCAGACTCCACTCTCATGATTATTTGCGTAATTTGATTGAGTATTTCCAAGCAGGGATGAAAACGGATAGTAATTCGGATATCAATTTTTTTGTCTTTGTTCTTCAATGGGAAACAAATAGGATATAGAATTTTCTATCCGAATTCATATTCTTGTTTGTGGTGTTGAGCTTATTCAAATTCATAAAAAATGAACCTCAAATTCATTATATATTTATTTAAATGATAGAAACAAAATTCGGATATCAATCGGATACGGATTCGGATATTTTTTCACCTTTTTATTTATGGGAAGCAAATAATGCGTAATTTTTTTTATCTAATTTTATAATCTTATTTTTTATAATGAGCTTGCTAAAGTGTTAAAAAATGAAAACCAAAATCGTTATATATCTATTTAAAAATATCGAATTTGTTCAGAAATTCGGATATCCGTTTTCATCCCTATTTCCAAGACCGTTTCAGAGGTTAAATTTACACCGAACTTTGAGTGTTTGAAGATTAATATCGCTTCTAGTCGCAAGGCACAGAGGCTAGACTAGAGGATAGAGCTGTGCACACAGTAGTTTTTTCACCAACATTTATCAGAGTATTTCTTTAAAATAAATTTATCAGAGCAAGAAATCTTCCACTCCATGCAATCTAGCTAGTCCAGAATGAGAAGTTACTCGAGCATGGTCCATGCATGGTCCATCCATGAACAGGGTGTTACATGCTAGCTAACAAGTACATTGGCGACGCTGTGTCGCCTTGTGGAAGCATGCTAGCTAAATCGATTGTTGCAGCCTTGCAGGCTAGCTAGCTATTAGCTGATGGCTGGTCACCGATCACCATTTCACTCACTCACCACATGTGCATCATTATAGGGCTGATACAATTTGATCGGCCGGTCGAGCAAGTACACACATCTTTTTTTTTTTTTTTTACCCTCTTTACAAACATTTTTTTCCTTAAATATAGACCCTCTAAAATCATTTGTAGATTTAGCTCTCACGAGTTACCTCTCATATTCAGAGAGCTCAGCAGGTCGACTCCGTAGGAATTATAGCCACTAATTAAACATTCATTTTAATCGTACTACTTAATTAAATCACTAATTAATCAAATTTCTTATTTAATCTCTTGATTAGCATATATATCCTTCCAAGCCAAGGGTGATTTCTACCAATATTCTGGACGAGCTCCTCTTGTTCAACATGTTTCTGTTGAGCTCCTCTGGTATGGCAAGTGACTCTCTTGTCGCTCTACCGCACTTTTTGAGCTCATCAAGAGGATTAGTTTTATAAATTCGAATGAAAGATGTTAAATTTATAATAAAAAACGAATTTGGGTGATAGGAAAATATAAACCGAACGTTCAATGTACGTGGGCTCGACATGCGCCGGGCCGGGACCTAGACCAACCAATAATTTATCGGCGTGACATTCCGGATGGAAACCGGGTTGTCGTATCTCCCCGGCTTCCGACCGGCGACAGTTCTCGGATGACATAACATTCTCCGTTACCCATCAGAAACACTGTGCATGCATGTAGACGTGAACATTTGGTGATAAACATTTACTTTGCAAGCGTGGATCACATAATGAACAACTTATACGCGGAGTCCGCCGCGTATCAGGCAGTACGAAGAATGGTAATCATCATTTGCCAACGCTGGCCTGGTGCTTTGAAATCGATCGAGAGGGCAGGCACTCTTCTGTGCTTGGGACTGGAGTACGTACGTGTTCTTGGTGCGTAGAGGGGCCTGGATCGTGTCGTCGCAAGAGGCCAAGCCGGGAGAGGGACGCCGGGCCTACGTGTATGGGTGTTGGGGCTGCGTTTATTCGGCCGGGCGCCCACATGGGTGACGGACGGGTCCATGCATGCCGGATGGACGCACGTCTGAGGCTGCGCTCCTAAGCTACCGACTGGTCTACTGCCGGCACGATGATGAACGGAGCGAGCGAGCGGGGGACAGCATGCGAGCTACTGGTGTGATCTGCACGGCTGTTTCCGTTCTCGCTCTTCTGTCTAGCTTGGATAAGCTAGCTGAATAGCTGCAGGCACGAATCGAAGCCGACAAATGTTTGTCGGGAATAGCTTAGCCCAATTGCTCGCTTTTGTGTCGTGTTCGCTGCAACTTGAAAGGGAAGTCTCATCTAGAGGTGGGTATCGGGTCCGGATTTAGGGCCTAACTTGAGCTCGATTGGGCTGGCATAGTGGGCAACATGGTACGGCCGTTCACCTAGGTCGTGTTGTGGGCTGGTACGACCCGAAGCAGTGCCATTGTGCTGTGCCACTGCAAGGAGACTAGGCGGCACGCCAATGGCATGGCGCACACGAGCCGCGGCAAGGCCCGTGGTAGAGCGGCCGAGCACGACGACAGCGGGCCTGCCGTGCACCCACTCGTCTGAGTTTGCTCGCTCGAGGTTGCCTGAGGCCTCTCGCCGTGCACCCGCTCACGCGACCTTGCCTCTCCCTCACGGCCCCACCACGGTTCGATCGTGATACACTCCACACCTCGAGCGAGCTCACCGATGGAGGCCATGAACTGTGCTGCATTGGGCCATCGACCACCGTGTGGCTAAACTGGAAGTTGACGACGAAGCTACCGCAAGTGAAGGTGGTGGCCTGGATAAGGGGGATGAGCTTGCACTCGTCTTCCCTGAGGCCGATGGGGGGCAGTAGGAGAGGTCTTGGGAGGCGGCGGGGTTGCAGTGTCAGTGGGGGTGCGGCAGGGGAGCCGCAAGCCGTCGGGGGTGTAGGGGGAGCCGGAGGCGGGGGAGTGGAGGGGGCCACAGACCGAGCAGGTGGCGGTGAGGGGTGAGGGAGGGACGCCGGGCGTGGTCTGCACGAAGGGAGAAAAAGGGGAAGAGAAAGGGAAAAGAGGGACCAAGGCACCAAGCATGGGAAAAGAGGAGAGAGAGGGAAAAGAAGGGGAGAGAGAGACAAAGAGGGAGAGAGCGTGAGTAAAATGCAACATTCGACGAACGATAGAGAAAAAGAACGATGTGATATGTGACAGAAATAAAGATGATTTCAACATCGTCTGATTCCATCCCGCGGCCGATTCCAATGTTCAGTTGAGTTTGCTCGGTATAAAACCCTTGGTTTTCATTTCCTTGGCACCCGAAACCTTTGCTCTCACACTCTCTGTTCGCTCTCTGCTTACTCTATCTTCTCTTCTGAGTTTATTCACTCTGTTTGCTCCGACTTTGCTCTCTCATTTTGCTCTCTCATCACAAAACAAAATATTTGACAGGAGTAAGAGCAGGAGAGCACGTCCTCACTCTCTAAGTTCCCCTCATCGGGATCAAGAGATCGATGCGCGTCAACTCTCCCCTAGTATGGGAGACTATGGTATGGATAACTGTCATTTAGACGATACGCACAACATCAAGGAATCCTCTTACATTCCTGAGGGGCAAGCGTCGGTATCCGTACCGAGCTTCAATGCTGCTACATCAAAGCATCCGGGATAGGCGTCCATATCTGATAGTCAACGGGCATGATACTGACAACATATGAATAGAACTGTCAAAATTGTGTACATGCGTGAGGTAATACTATTTGTAAATACTATCAAGCTAAATTATCTGTACGTGCATGTGAAGGAACATGTTATCTCAAGTGACACGTGGAGACATGATTGAAGAAGATATCGATCAGATGAAGGTCGGACGAGGGTGTCTAGACAGAGCTCAACTTCAACACCGACGGTTCGGTAAGTACATGGGTATACAATGCCGAGGTAGTTAGAGACGAAATTTTATGTTACATGTTACGGAGTATCTTCCACTTAAAATGGGTGAGAGCTCTACTTTTGAAAGGATAGTGCTACGTGGTTTTTGCCCACAATTAGGGGTGAAAACAAGTCAGATATGGGCGGATATTGCTCTTCCTGTATCCTAACTCATATTTTTTCTGGATTTAGAACTGAGGCTAGCCGGATACAGATCATGGTTATTCGGGATACGAATACAGGACGGACATGTGATGAATTTGGGTCAAAACGGATAAAGATATACAGATAATTCACACATATATAGAGTAATATATGGTGAATTAAAATCATACGAGTACATGACTATAGTAACAAGGTATATATCAATCAAATTCAATAGATGTCGTAGAAAGAATATGCTACTTGAGGATCACTAGAATCAACTAATTGTTAATATAAATAGGCTGCCATGGTAAAAATATGATGAAAATGGACTAAGCCTTGATGATATCTGAATAGAAAAAATCTGAATATCCAGATCTTGTCCCGTATTTACCGGATATTAGTTGCTCCGAATCCAGATTCAAGTATCCGGATCCAGCCCTGGACCCGACCGAATGGTCAAATTCGATTTTGAATCCAATCTCGGATCAGGCGAAAGATATCTGACCCATTTTTACCCCTACCCACAATACTGACACGTTAGGAAAAGAATAACTACACATGACATATACGTAATGTGCACAAATAAACTAGCAATGTTGAAATATGCATTCATGAGAGTTAGTTTTTCTTTTGCCTTGACATCAATATATAGACTTCCTCCCCACCAAAGAGCAACCTATCTTACTTTGTCGTACATTACTTGAACGACGATGATGTCCTAAATAAAAGGGTCGTAGGGTTTAGACCAATCGATGAGCCACAAAACCGAAGAGGCTAATTATTGACTTCAAAATAAAAGGTATAATTATTTTTATTACTCTTGACAATGCATCAGCTAATATGACGGCTATAGAGCATCTTTCATTGTTCTTAGAGACTTATGTTGAAGGTTTCGTACTCCTCCAGAGATACATATGCCACACCATTAATCTTGTTGTACCGACAGGTTTACATGTAATGAAACTGAGTTTAGACAACATATGCGACACTATCAATTTTGTTATAGGTTTGATTGTAAAGTACGTCTAGTTCTCAGAGTACATGAGGGCCAACAATCTCTCATCAAGAAGATTTAACCTTGATAAAAAGGATAGATAAAACTCGACGTATACTATGCTGGTGAGGTGCAAGGACTATGAGCACATTATCACGGCCTTCATCAATTGCAATAATGTTAAACCGTTGGTTATTGATACGGATTGGAAATTGCCCATCATTTTTATCAATTTTTAGAAATTTTTTACAATGCAACTAAGATGTTATTTGGTGTGTACTACCTAACTTCTTGCTTAATCATTGAGTAGTTTTGGACTATTGCTAATTCTTTCAAAGAAAACATAGATAATTATATTTTAAAGCCCATTATAGAACCATGGAGAATTTTTTTTAAAAAAACATTTTCAAGCTATTCCACATCTCTACTGTTTTGCTACTATTCTGGATCCTTAGATAAAATTATCTAATTTGCATGACGACTTCGAGGTAATATGTGAGACATTTGATCTTTTTTTTCTAAGGCCTATACTTATATTTATAATGAGTTTTTCAAAGTTTTTGACAAATATTATAAAAAGTTTGATAGCAGAAGTGAATCAAGAAGATCTACCTCAACAACGCAACAAGCACGAGGCAGTTTGATCGCTTCAAACATATGAAAAAAGCTAAAAGGCAAGGCATTTGGTTCATCTTCCAAAGCACCAAATAGATCGTCATGGAATCCATAAGTAGAGATCAATCACTACCTCGACACACCTTTCATGGAGACCGAGCTTGACATGGACGAGGGCAATCAACTCAGCTTACTCTTGTGGTGGAAGAATCACCAACGTATTTACCCTATGCTATCGTATTTTGCATAGGATGTACTTGTGGTTCCAGTGTCCATTGTTTCGTTGAAAGCCACTTTCAGTTTGGTGAAGAGGATACTTGAGCCGAGGAGTTAGTGTTGGAAATATGCCCAAGAGGCCAATCATGAAGATGATTACCTTGTATTTATACTTATGTTGTTCCTTTAATACTGTCATATTATATATTATCAAGTATGTGACTTGATTATGAAACTCTGTAATTTAATTATGATGTTATTATAAATTGTCCCTTGTTTATTTATTAGTTGGGACACCAATAAAGTTTATTCAAAACAAGCACATAAATTGATTGATAATCACGTTTCATAGATTATGGGTATGTGATACCATTTAGTCATGTGAATACATATAAGTGTACATGCTATTGGACTGAGCCACTTATAAAACAATTTTTGAGGATTTGATTAGTGTCATAAGTTGTTTCATATAATGATAATGATTGATCTTTAGACCCGAGATCAATACAATTTCCTACATGAGGATGATATGCTTTGATATTGTTTAATGTTGTCCGTAATTGGATAATCATAAGGATAACACTCGAGTATATCTTGAATCATGCAGAGGGAAGTGTATGATGAAGATAGAATTTGTCCTCCTCATACTGGGAGAATGATATCAATAGGCCACTCGATGAAATAGATTAAACAATGTGCATTGCCATGCCCAAACGATTAAATGTTAATCGATCGATCTTTTAGTCTATTTCAAAGAATCGAGAAAATTGATTCAACAGTGCAAAGATGGCAGACCTCAACCTTGAGTTAAACCATGATATCAAAGTGACAAAGGGATCAACATTTAATCATTAAAAGTTTGTCGGATAAATGACATTCATGCAATTTGGGTAGTCGTTATGTTCTACTAGGACCCGCTTGCGACTAATAAATAAAAAAAAGGAGTTTTTCGATTTATTGCCAACATAGTATGAACCTAAAGGGTCACACACTAGAATAGGCTTAAAACAGATTTATGAAATCTTCTCTTGTGACATACATGTCATTGTGATTGAACATGAAATCTGGGTATTTACAAAAGGGCTACAAATCTGCATAAAAATATGATTTTTTGTGCCAAAACACTGTAGCATATCGGACTGATATAGTGACAGATGGCTTGGTACTGTAGCAACAGGCTTTGCCACAGTATCAGGCGATAGTTACTGTAGTAGTTGCTTGCTACAGTAATTTGGCTATATATTTGGCCTCTGGGTTTAGAAAATTTTATGAAAAATTTGAGAGAAAAATAGAAAAAGGTGAAAAAGTTTCACCTAAACCAGAAAAAGGTCACAAGAGTAGTATCACGCGGTACAGCATACCGGTATATGGTGTCGTCCGCCTATTCGTATGGATATCTGAAGGTCATGGCTGCTACCGCCACGAAGATCCAACGTATCCCTTTCCACTACTACGTCCAAGCGTTGAAGCCGTGAGCTTTGCGGAGAGTTTCTGCAAAAGCTTTGTATTTGCGTTCTCAAGACCACGGTACGTATTTATTGTTTTTTGTATTTTCTAAATATTGGTTCTAATGCATGCGATCGGTCCGAGAAGGGAATAAATTTTTGAAATTTATTGGGTCCTTCCACCCCGATTTCCCAACAGGTAGTCTCTCAAACCTAAGATAGTTGAGGCAATTACATGCCTCAAAAACTGGAAACATGTAGATGACAGGATTTAACATCAACCTGAGGACCGAATATCACAAACATGATAGCCGACTTTGACTATCTCGATCTTGAGTAGTTTATATATATGTAGTTAATGTACTCTTTTTCTTACTGAGAGTACCCCACACCCTAGGTGTAAGGTTTTTAATGAAGCAGTAACTTTGTATCTAGTCAATAATGAATAAAATTTACTTCTTTTCTCCTAATATTTATGACCATTGCCTTAGCTCTGTGCGACTCTAGGTCCTTTCCACTCGTCGCAATAGTGCAAATAGGCAGTGTCAGGCAAAGACAAGATGACAGCCTTCATGCCCAAGACGGTTCAGGCACAAAGCACGATGGCCCGTACCAAATACCCGGCATGGCATAAGACGCCCATCTCTAGTCTCATCTGATCTACATCAACACCTTGCCCACATGGCCATCACACAATTAATGGTTCAATTTAGTGTAGCGATATATTTAAATACAAGTAAATTTCACAAAACTATGGCTTTCTTATACAAACTATAAAAAAAACTACATGTTTTAGCTTCTCCTTCATAAAACTACATATTTTAGAAAAATTTGTATCACAAAACTACATATTTTAGAATTAATCATTTCTTGTAACGAGTCTGATAGTATGGGCCCACATGGTAACCTCACTGACAAATACTCATACCAGGGGTACCCCACAGCAAAGTATACATCTACCAGGGGTGGTCCGCTCGAACAGCTCCCGCTCCGCCAGCCCCTTCGCCGACATAGTCGTTTCCAGCAATGTGGCCGCCGCGTCACGCTCCTCCACCGCCAGTTGCTGCGCCTCCACGGCGTCACAGAGATCCTTTTGCAAATCTACATATCAAAGCAACATCAAAAAGCACGCCCGGCAAATCCCGGTCACGAAAGACCAAGCCAGCGTTGGGCTGCTTACTAGCCGAGCAAGCATCGGCCGAGCAGACGCCAGTCAAGCGGGCGTTGTTTCGGTTGAAGCGCCGCACGTCCCGTCAGAGCGCCACGCCGCGCCGCTGGTGAGACGTATCGGTTTCCAATCATTTCTTTTCGCATTTAATTGCCCCCACGCGCATTAAAATCCAGCAGGAGGCGTCAGCGCACCGCCCCGGGCGACACGCCCCGCAACCTCTTGGTCTCCGCCACCGGGCCGGATCGGCCGGACCGAAACAGGTATGAAAAGCCCACCGGGCCGCCTCGGCCTCGAGGTGGCAAGAGGGCTCAGGAAGCCCACACCTAACAACTGGCCTGGCGCTGCGGGTTCCAAAGGCCAGATCCACCAAGTGGATTCGCGCTCGCCCCAGCAGGCAAAAACGAGCGAGGGGCGAGGACAAGACGAACCCCCAGTGGGTCTCTGGTTGGGTCGGTGGATGGCCCAATCGTTTTAACTCGTGTTCGAGACCATACTTCACACTCTCCCGCGGAACCCATCGATGGGTGGCAGCCAGCTGCGCTCCGGGTCGGCGAACGGCCCGGGGTCCGATACGAGCTCGAGTAAAGAAAGGTTTTTTATGGGTTGCCCCCAGCGGGTCGGACACCCGGCGCAGGGATCGTCCACTCGGAGGTCGCGTAATCTTCAGGGCCCACTCGGATAACCCGTTAGTAGCTTCACGAGCACGGTGTTCAAACCAACGCATGGTAAACAAGCGCTTGCTCACCCCATCCAGGTCCCACACCTGCGGATAGGGCGTATCCGTGGGACAGACAACGACCACTCCTCTCGCAGATGGCCTCGCCCGACGAGGACTCAGGACGACGCCCTCCGCCTAGCTCCGGCGTAAAATCAGCCCTACAAACGCGTCCAGCTACGACATAAAACGAGCATTTGGCAACCGGAACCTCGCTAAGGCATTCGGGTATCCCTGCCGACCACGGCCATGTCTAGCTACGACATAAAATGAGCATTCGGGAGCCGGAACCTCACTGAGGCATTCGGGCATCCCTGCCGACCACGACCGCGTCCAGCTACGACGTAAAACGAGCATTCGGGAACCGAAACCTCGCTAAGGCATTCGGGCATCCCTGCCAACCACGGCCGTGTTCAGCTACGACGTAAAACGAGCATTTGGGAACCGGAACCTCGCTGAGGCATTCGGCCATCCCTGCCGACCACGGCTGTGTCCAGCTACGACGTAAAACGAGCATTCGGGAAACGGAACCTCGCTGAGGCATTCGGACATCCCTGCCGACCACGGGCGCGTCTAGCTACGACATAAAACGAGCATTCGGGAACCGGAACCTCGCCGAGGCATTCGGGCATCCCTGCCGACCACGGCCGTGTCTAGCTACGACGTAAAACGAGCATTCGGGAACCGGAACCTCGCTGAGGCATTTGGGCATCCCTGTCGACCACGGCCGCGTCCAGCTACGACGTAAAACGAGCATTTGGGAACCGGAACCTCGTTGAGGCATTCGGGCATCCCTGCTGATGATGGCCGCGTCCAGCTACAGCGTAAAACGAGCATTCGGGAACCGGAACCTCGCTGAGGCATTCGGGCATCCCTGCCGACCACGGCCGCGTCCAGCTACGACGTAAAATGAGCATTCGGAAACCAGAACCTCGCTGAGGCATGTGGGCATCCTTGCCGACCACGACCGCGTCCAGCTACGACGTAAAACGAGCATTCGGGAATCGGAACCTTGCTGAGGCATTCAGGCATCCCTGCCGACCACGGCCGCGTCCAGCTACGACGTAAAAGAGCATTCGGGAACCGAAACCTCGCTGAGGCATGCGGGCATCCCTGCCGACCACGGCCGCGTCCAGCTACGACGTAAAATGAGCATTCGAAAACCGAAACCTCGCTGAGACATTTGGACATCCATGCCGACTAAGGCTGTGTCTAGCTGCGATGAAAAAATAGCACTCGAATACCAGAACCTTGTGAAAGGCATCTGGGTGTCCGCACCAACCCAACCGGTGTTGGGGATCCCGCTGACCCGGTGGGATGTTTCCCGACCGAACTAACCCCCGGACCAGCTCTCCGACCTGCTAGGGGGCTCGGGGGCTACACCCACCGGGTGCGCTCGCGCGCACCCGGTCGAGACCGGCCGACCAAGTCGGTCGGGCTGCCGACCAAGGTAGCCTTCTGATCCACTCGGGGGCTCAGGGCCAATGGAGTCCGTCCTCGCTTCGCTCAACGGAATGTCTACCGATCAAAGTAACCCCCCGACCAGCTCTCTGACCTGCCCGGGGGCTCAGGGGCTACACCCACCAGGTGCGCTCGCGCGCACCCGGTCCAAGCCGACCAACCAAGCCGGTCGGACTCCACCGACCTGGCCGTACGATGCCCCGGGGAACCCACCGCTTTGTTGCGCAATGCTATAACTGATCTCCAAGAGATCGGATCGACAAAAGCTCACAACGAGTGAAGGCCGGTAACATTCATGGTGTGCGGGTCACATACAGCTGCTACTCGCACCACGACAAACTGACCCGAAGACATCAAGATGGCCTAACACTCTAAGCGCCACGCGCGTACCGAACCGCCCTGATGAGGGCATCCCTCGCCTTGATGAGCTTCGGGACAGCGTCAATCAGCGCATCAACGGCGGTGACGTCGCGGGCGATGGCATCTTGCTCAGCCCATTCGGCCTCGGCGAGCTCGAGGTCCTCCCAAAGCTCCGCCAGAGATGCCTCCCCGCCCAGGGGCGCCGACGCATCATCATCTCCGAAGCTGAACACCAGGGGAGAAGCCATACAAAAAGCCAAGTGTTGCAAAGCAATCGAAGACCCATAAGGCGAATGGCTCCTCCAACTCCCGCAGCCGCGCCGTTCTCGTATATATTCTCAAGGCGCGGAAGCCGAGCGGTTCCCGATCAATAGGGGCACAAGAAGCCGAAGCGTCGCCATAAATACGAAGAGATCACGCCGCCGAAGACGATGGGTCCATCCGGGAACGCACGCGTTTCAGGATGGCCCCGGGGGCTACTGACGAATACTCATATTAGGGGTACCCCACAGCAAAGTATAAATCTATTTCAAGATCGTTTATCTCTCAGTCGTTCGCACGTGGCGGCAAGACTAGAGGCGATGCAGAGCGCTGGAGGGGGTATTACCAAAGTCTCAGTCCCTCACAGATGGGATTATCCCTAAATATCAGCTAGAACACCAGACGATCCGATTTGGGCCCGGCTCTAGGCCCAACGGGGGGCCACGAAAGACCCTCAGCCTCGTTCAAGGCCCACAGGCGGTCCGACCGCCTCAGTCGGACGCCTCAGAACTCCGACCGCCACGGGTCTGACGTGCCTGAGTTCGACTTGGCCTCAGGTCTGATCCCGGACGAGCTCCGACTCAGCCACCTTCACCACATCACGGCCGACTCGATTGGCCACCGCCCCATGGACACGACGGCCATGTTTGAAGCAGTGACTCCTTCCCAAGGTGGCCGGCAAAGTCAAAGCACCGGTCGCTTCGCCCCATCATGTGCGTTGGGGAGACGCGCTCCCTCCCAAGGCGACGCCAAGGCTCATCATGACGGCGTCAACATCTGACAGGCGTGCAGAGGGCAGGTGCACACCTTCCCGACGGAACGTTGTACGTTGTGTCTACCAACCCGGCATGGGGCAACAGGGACCTGTCAGTCATCAAGACCGAAGACTAGGGACTCCCAGGCATAGCGTACCCCTACCTTTTTCCTCCAAATTGCCGTGTAACTTGCCCCCTACGTCTATATAAAGGGAGGCAGGACCCTCAGGGAAGGGGGATGGCCACTCTTTCCCTCATTCGCATTCGTACCCCCGCTCACGGTGGCTTTCGCACTCAAGCCATCCGACCTAGGCAAACACATCCGACCTCCAGCAAGCCAAAGATACAGACGAACATTTCCGAGCTCCTCCACTCGGATGAACGCTAAGGGCCTGTCCTTAGCCCCCCGCTTGTAATCCCGTGTAGTCCACTACACCCCGAGCAATACAAAACCACCACACGAACTGGACGTAGGGATATTCGGCCCGAACCAGTATACATCTTGGGCTCCCTTCGTCTAACCATTCAAGGAGAGGGAGCGCGCGGCCCCTATACTTACAAATTTATTTACCGGTTGTACTACGAAACATCGACACTCACACACGAGTGAAATGGAAAATAGAGGATAGTAAGGCTATCATGTGGATCCACACTGTCAGGCCCGTTAGAAAAATGATCAATTATAAAACCTATAGTTTTATGAAACAAGTTTTCCTAAAATTTTTAGTTTTGTGAAATATGAGTTAAAAACTGTAGTTTTCTGATAGTTTATACAAGAAACTTCTAGCTTTGTGAAATGTACTCTTTCTCTCTGTGTGTGTGTGTGTGCTTATCGGACGCTGGAATGGGACACCATAATGCTTGGGCACTATGATTTCAAATGCGTGAATTCAAACCATATTCGGGTATATTTTTAGTAAATATTAGTTTTGGGGTATATATCCATCTATAATAACTCAAAAAAAGCACATACATTTGAAAAATTTACTCGAATTCAAAGATTTTGAACGAATTTAGATCACATACTTTGTTGATTTATATATATAATTAGCACATATCTGCTATCAAACTATTATAAAATAACAAAACTCTAGTTTGAATTTCAGCTCAAACTTGTTTGAACTAATTAGTAAACTGGTTAAACTCAGCATCTTAAAAATCCAAAAAAATTCACATGCAAATACATAAGGAAAATACCTGTTTTGGATCATGGTACCTAGGTAATTATAGTGTATATACACACACATACATATATATACACACATACATACATATTTCGGCGATTTGGTTCCAATTTGAAAAAAATTATAATATACATATATACAAACCAATTTTCAAAAAATTGAATTGGTTCCAATTTCAGCGATTTGGGATTTTTAAGAGCTTAGAACTATTTGTATTATATTTTTAGTAAATTTCAAATATATGAATTAGATTTAATTATGATATTAAGAAATAATTGTACAAGACTATAAATTTGTATGTATAAAGCGTGCACATCTATAGAAATTATTTTAGTTCCATCACTGTTGAAAATCCCTCTTAGATTTCCTTCTCTTTCTCTAAATCTCTCTAGTTGTGTTTTTCTCAAGCACACTGCACATATCTGTACTGCCTTTTGCTAAACTACATTTTTCTCTCTATACTATTCAACCAAAGGCTCAACAATACCTGAGCTTAAATACACGCATGCACCAGCACTAAGGCCCTTTTTGTTTTAGCTTTTGATTCTGAATTCTAGCTCTAAAAGCAAAATCAGAAACAAACAGCCTGATTCTAGAATCTGATTCTCACAATCCAACTCACCAATATACACTAGAATCCACAATCCACTTCATATGTATTTTTGGATTCTAGCTTTTGGAGAATCAGCTTCTCTACAACCACAATCCAGAATCAGCTTTTAGAGAATCCAAAGCTAAAACAAACAGGCCCTAACTCGATTCACGGCTACACCACCATCCGCACCAATTGGATCATGGACACACGATTAAAACAGAACGTTCACATCTTCTCGTACGCTTGTGCAATTAAGGGTGTGTTTAGTTGGTGGGATAAAGTTGAATGGGATAGGATGGTCTTGTACTATTTGGTTCCATTGTTTTAGGTGAATAAAATGGTTCAACATCTATATAGAATATTCCTCAATTTTGTATCACACCATCCAGAACAGAATGATTCCATTTAAACAACTAAACATATGGATGATATTTTTCTTGAACCATGTAAACCACTTGGTACAAGCAACCAAACACACCCTAACAATTTGCGTACATGCATTACGGGCACTCACACATCTGCACCGGCTAATTAACTCTAGCAAACTCAAATATACTAATGACAAGATTATTCCTAACAATGACGGTGATGGGGATGACGATGTGAGACATAGATTCGCCGGGGTAAGAGAGGGGTTCATCAAGGCCCTTGCTGTAGATGTAGGGAGAGAGATGTGTCGGCGGGTGGTGGTGGTGGCACCGCTGGCGACAGGCTTGGAGGAAGGCGACGACGGTGGGCTGTACGAGAGCAAAATGAATATTACGTTGGACGGAGTTAGGGCGGCACGGTGCAACGAAGTGGAAGCAGCGGCGATCGTGCGGAGTTAGTCAGAAAGGAAGAAGAACGCCCGGAGAAACAAAAAAGTGGGAAGGAAGATGGGCCCATGCACTGGCATAGTGAGCAGTGTACTCTATGGAGTCTGCAAAGTAATGCTTCAATATTTTTTCTTCTAATACAAGTTACATAAATTTTAAAACAAATAAATAGATAAATAATCACTGTCTATCCTTTATTAATACTTTAATATTTATATATCTATAGAAAAGAAAAATATGGAAACCGCAGCGGTGCAGCACAGGCGCACAGCACGTCCGGATGACGGGCAGAAAGCTGCGTCGGGAAACAGAAAATGGCCCAGCCACATGGCCCCAAGCCCCAAGGCCACACAACCCATAGCCGCGTGGCTCAGGCCGCCAGCCTCCCGTGCCGCTCATCGCCGGCCATGCCCAATGCGAGGCCAGATCAGGCCCCGTGGCCGACGGGCGGTCTAATGGCCCAGCTCGCTTGCGGCTCGGCCTCTCTCTGTCTCCAGCTCGTCTCCTCCAACGAGTACAGACTACAGAACGGACAGGCGCACACAGATACGGGAGACAGTCGGCACAGGCACAGCTGCATCCCATCGACTCTCAGCTCACCTGCAGCTCGCACGCTCGCCAACCCAAATCCCCAGCAGCTCCGCGCACTCGCGGTCCCCACCCGGCTGCGCCTTCTCCGCTCGCCGCGCGGGCACGAGCGTACGGGCGGTATCCCCCCCGCGGGCGCTCCCTCTCGGCTCGCCTCCGGCGGCGCGGGGACCAGGCGCACTCGGCGTTGTGGCCGGATCGGCGCGCTTCAGATCTAGTGATTCCAGGCGGGAACCGAGGTGAGTCGCTTGCTGGAATGTTTAGAATGAGGCGTTTCTTGGTCTAGTTTAGTGCTCGCCAGTACGGCAAATCTGTAGTTGCATAGGTCATTTATCTCGCATTCCCCGGGTATTTTTGTCGGAAGGAAGGAACACGAGTAGGGGAGCTACCTTTTCTTGCTCCAAGGCTGCCAAGAGATTATATATTGCCAAATTAGAGCTCTTGGATGAAACACATGCTCCTCGGCTTCGCATAGAATAACTTTCCTAGAGTGGCAAGAAACTGATGTTCCCGTTTGTTTTTGGAGCAATGACTACGTGAGAGAGGCGAAAGCTATGTAGCGATGCTTTCACTGGTCGATTCTTCTAACTCAGTTGCAAAAAAGGTTCCATATTAGCGGTAATTCCAGCAACAGGTCAACTGTTTGCTAAATGCTAATGATTCTTTGTATTGCCAGAGGTTCCTTGTGCAACCTGCTCCTTATACTGGGAGTTGGGATTTCCTTGATAGGCAGCAGCTATTGCCTTCTTGTTAAGTCTGGTAACTCTTAATACCTTAGAAATGGTTGCATCTGGGGTTCATGCGCAAGAAATAAAATTTTAATCTTGTTTGTTCAAGGAGGTAATTTTTACTGTATGGTTATCGTTGAGATGATGACATACGTCAGCACTTCCCTTTGTTGGTTTTCCTCAGTTGTTTTCATTTAATATTAGGATGGTACATATAGTTTCAGAATCTGTAGTTGAGAAGGAGTTATCAGTAGAAAGCCAATTGCTAAGTGGTTATTATCACATAATCTGGGTTGCATGCTAAACATAAAAAATTTGCACACATGCATGACAACTCTCTTTTCAATTTCCCAATTATGTTTCCAGCTCGATTAATTTATTAATTTGAATCTCGCTGAAAAAATGAAAAGAACATCAGTAAATGTATTTCTTGAAAGAAGACAACATCATTAAACACATATTATCTCATTTGGGCAGAAAATATACTGTTGAGAAATCTGTGTTGGTGAGTTGATCTAGAAGTGGATAATTCTGTGGAGAAAAAAATGCTTGATTATATGCTTGTTTGTATTCACTAAAATGTTGCTCACTTTGCAGTCTTGAGATTCTTTTTTCTTGGTGCAGTAGCATTCATTTTACATATACATTAACAGGCTTTTTACCCTGTTTGTTTGGTGCAGTGCTACTGCCACCAATGATCCTAAGAGTTGAGTTCTTAAGCTTTTGCTGGAATTGAGGACGTTGCACGCATAGCCTCATGCATGAACTTATTTCTTCAGGCTAAAAGGAATGGAGAGTTCCAGCTCTGGTTCTTGTCCGCAGGGTGAGTGGTGTTTTACCCATTTATGTTGTGTGCAGGAGTTACTGTCTATCTGCATATAATTATACACTGTAAATTTATTTTGGTTAGCTCTTAAAAGTTTCTCATGTGCTGGCGGAAACTAAAGGAAAATACATTGAAGTTTCTCATATATTTAATTTGGGTAACTCTTATAAGTTTCTCATAACGCACTACATCCGCTCTATACATATCTACAGAGTATTGTTTTACACACCAAACTACATTGAGGTTTCGAAAACTAAAAGTTTCTATCCATCATTAGCATAACCTTTTCTTGTAAATAACAATGTTGCTACTCACTGAACACATAAGGTTTAAAAAGACAGGTTTAATGGTGTTAAACTGTTAATAATACCATGTTAGGGTTGTGCCAAATGTGTTGAACTGTCTCTAGTGATAGATTCTTGTTGAACATTGATGTGTGATTTTGTTGTAACCTAGTGGCTAATTGTTTGTTGCTCTAGTTGACTGAAGTTAATTGGAAATGCTGATTCCCAAACTTGTTTAAATTGCGGTAAATTTAGGGGGATTTAGAAGCTGGCTTAAGACCTTACTATAATGGATAGTGATATTCCTAGTCATTTGACCAATATTATCATGTTCATGGTTAAAGGAGATGTTCATTGTGTGTAGGTTTATGTTCTGCTCATTTGTAATTGGTTATTGAAGTGCATTCTGTGATCTTTGTTACTATCTTCGATGAGCTATGCTAAAATGAATATTGCATTGCAGGTACAGTGTATCATTGGTTTGTATTGTTTGTGGTTTGGCTTTGTGGCAGTCAGCATGTCCTGTCTCAGAAAACAACACTCGAACCGAAAGACAAATTTCTTCTGTCTGACCCACCTATTGGTCTCTATGATCCAATAGAGATTGCACCATCTGTTCTTCCTCACAACACTAAACCAGTTGAAGAACCACTGTCACCCATGTATCCAAACTACACATACTATGATCCGGTGTTGACTGGGAAGTGCCATGTAAATTTTTCTGCGCTCTCTTATATTATGGACAAGACAGCATCTGATTGTTCTATTCCTTTAGCACCACTAGTTGCAGATGTTATATGTTGTCCCCAAGTTAATAGCTTGTTGAATATTTTCCAAGCTGCATATGGTAGTGGAAACAATACGCTAGTTCTCAACCAGGCTGTGGCAAATGCTTGTTTCTCCGACATTATGAGCATTCTTGAAAGCAAAGGGGCAAGCACCAACATTCCTGAGTTATGTACTCTGAGGCCATCAAATCTTACTGATGCTTCTTGCCCTGTGAAGGATATTAGTTCATTTGAGAGATTTGTTAACGTAAGCAAGCTCCTAGATGCATGCAGAAGTGTTGATCCACTGAAAGAGTGTTGTAGGCCAGTTTGCCAACCTGCAATAGTGGAAGCAGCAGTTCATATATCCTCAGGTGGGGCTTGCATGTTTGGAAGTTCTAGCATACCTGGGAGTGCTGCTGGGATTGATGTTGTTAGTGACTGTAAAGGGGTAGTTCACTCCTGGTTATCTATGAAGCTTTTATCAGATGCAGCAAACATGGCTTTTAGAGTATTATCTGGTTGCAAGGTGAACAAAGGTATGTGATGTCACACTTTTGTTTGGCTTGGTTGATCCGTTGATGGGATATTTGGCTGATGCTATTCCTTGGGCTGCTAGGATACCAAAATGTCACCATGTTTGTCATTACTTAAAGTACAAGTGCCTGCTATGTTTAACTTTCACCTCGTGTCATAACTGCTGGGTGCTTAGTGCTGTCAGTTCATCATTATCATGCATGGCACCAGTTGAGTTTGCTGACTCTTGATCTAAATGATGTAGTTTGTCCACTGGAGTTTGATGAACCTTCTTCAGTTGTTAAGGCATGTGGCAAGGCATCTTCTTCAACGCCCTCATGCTGCACAGCATTGCACTCTTACATTGCAACTAGACAGAAACAGATATTTGTCACAAATCTGCAAGCAATTAACTGTGCAACCATGTTTGGATCAATGCTACAGAAAGCTGGTGTAGTTGATGATATTTATGGGCTTTGTGATATTGACTTAAAAGATTTTAGCCTGCAAGGTATGCACAGAAAACGTGAGAACTTATCTTCAATCTTTGCTTCATATTGGAATACTTTATAACATTGTTTATTTTCCTTGGCATCATTCTCCAATTGGAACAGGTTTTGGGCAGCAAGGTTAGTTCCATTCCATCAACTTACTTGGTTTCACTCTCATCCATGGATCTGCAGAGTGCTAACATCAATATTCCTTTTGTAGGCTGTCTACTTCGGAGCTTACCTACAGACATTGTGTTTGACAACATTACGGGCATTAGCTTCACATGCGATTTGAGTGACAACATTGCAGCACCATGGCCATCCTCATCATCTCTTCAATCCTTGTCGCTTTGTGCTCCAGGTGAGAAGGGGATTTTTTTTCCAGTTCACATAAATAACATGCGTGTACCTTTTTTAATTGTGAAGTTTTTATTCTGTGGCCCTTGGAACTTTTTTTTTGAGGGTCCTACAGTAGTGGTTGTCTTTAATTACATCGCCCTTTTCTCTCTTGGTTTCAGAAATGTCATTGCCTGCATTGCCTGTCTCTCCAACATCTGGAAGCTCAGGTACTCTATTCGCATCTTGTTGCTAATACAATCTTGAGGCTCTCCTTTTCCTTTTTGTAGATCTCTATTGTGTTTGTCATGTATACATTAGCTCCATCCAGCCTTACATTTCCATGGCAGTAGGTATCTCCAGAACAGGAATCGGGATCATGCTGCCTGTTGTATTCCTCACCATGACCATCTCCATCTGAGAAACGTTTGATCTAGTGAGCCAGGAGCTTTCTTACCCCCCATCGTATTTTTCCCCGCTGTGCAGGCCCACGTGTAAATTGAATTGCATTACATTCTTGTAAATGAGCATTTCCCTTTTATGTTTCTTTTTTGTTCAGTGGATAGTGTTAGAGAGGATTGTTGTACCGTTTGAGGTCTGAACTCTGGAAGTAAAATTCTAGACTTGTCTGGGCAGCAAAAAGAAAACTAGAACTACTAGGTGTGGATTGTGAACGTAGTTGGTAATGTTGATCCGACAGTAACCGTGAGACCTACTTTAATCCAGTTGTAGAGCTCGAGCACCAAAATTCCGCACAAGCTGAACTGTGCTCAGGGATAGGGATGAAAACGGAATATCCGACCGTCCGGAGAAAAACGGAAATGGAAGCTTTTTTTCGGAAACAGAAACGGAAAAATGTTGGTATGGAAACGGAAATGAAAGTTTTTTGTCGAAAATGAAAACGGAAGAGCCATTTTTGTCGGAAACGGAATCGGAATCGGAAATTCTATCGGAAGCTTGGCCTAAAAAGGAGAATAGAGAATTTACATTTATTTTCAAATTAAAATAATTTCAAAAATACAAAAGGCTTCATAGAAAATATCAAATAGAGTTCAAAAATTTCAAAAAAATTCTCAAAAATATTTTAAACCTAGAAAAATTATTTCTAGCATAATTTTGGCTTCATTTTTCATGAATAAATTAATTATATAAATCTAAAAAATAGCAAAATAGCATTTGTAAACTCCAGAAAATCTAGGATAAATCTCATAAAATCATAAATGAACATCGAACAATAATGCGCAAATTTTAGGGCATTACATTTTTATAGTTGGAGGAGTAAGATGATATCGATAATAATGGTATGGAGGAGGATATGATGGTTTAATCTGGAGGACAAATAGCGAGCCTTCAACAGATAAATTTGAGAAAAAAACTTTCTAGTAATACCGGTGAACATAACATTATTTTTGTATCTGCCTTTGAAGTGAAATGAGTTATATTATTTTTGCGATCAAGTATATTGTGATCATATACTACATTTTTGTGGAATTTTCCACTTTCGTTTCCGTATCCGCTCCATTCCGCATCCGTTTCCGTCACTATTCATTTTCGTATCCGTTTTCGAGGTTTTCGATTTCGTTTCCGTTACCGGTAAAATATATGGAAACGGAAACGAAACAATCATTTACCGACGTTTTCTTCCGTTTTCATCCCTACTCGCACAAGCTGAAATGTGATAACCAGTCGACGACTGATCGATAAGCATCGCCAAGGGCCCAAGACGTCAACAGATGTTTTGAGTACAACTGACAGAACGTGTAATTTACTACTACGCTAGAACGAACCAAAATATGCCTCCCAATCGACAGCTCCAAAAACACTACAAAATGTTCTAGAACCTGGAGTGACTTCTCTACACACCGTAGCTGAGCAACCATGCATCGTAAGCACTTTACTCGGTACAATTGTACAAAGGGCAGCACTAACAATTAGGCCTACTTAAAAGAGTTGAGACAGATTTCAGGAACAACAGGTACTCGTTTAGCGTTTACGCCCTGTTTGATACGCAGGAATTTCACATGATACAGTTCAATTCATGCAAAGAATCAGGAAAAATCCTCACATTACGCAATGGGCCTTAATACTCCACAACCGCAAGGCTAGACCATCTAGATGCATGCATGCGCCTGCCACTGAATGCTAGAAACAGCATGCAGCTAACATAAACAATGGCAGCACGCCACAGCCTTTCACAGCTCACCTCAGCCTGGACTGCCTGGTGCGGAATCAGAAAGCAGTAGAGCCAGCCAACACAACACAGATCAGAGCATTTCCAGCGACCACTGGATCTTTACCCAGCTTTCAGCAACGCCTACTGAAATATTTAAACAGAGAATACTGATGAATTATATCGTGTAAGTAGGTCACAAACATGGCCACAAAACCAAGAGAGGCCACGTTAAGCAACAAGAGGTCTATAGTTCTATTCTACAGAGCTTACCTTCTACTGTAGTCGAGGATTGCCACCCATCTTCCCATCAGCAATGGTGAAAAAATCAGGAAGCGCAAGACCCTTTCCAAAGATGGGGCAGATCAAAGACAAGATAGTATCAGCTGCCATGCATTCCATCAGCTCATTACTTTTTGAGAGCTCCAATGCAACCAATTCCTGGTCAGAAGTGCTTTCTAAATGGGAGGCGAGTGTTTTCTAAGGTATCAGGGATCGGCACTCTGAATGTTACAAAGAAGGTTAGGGAACTATTCAAGCTAGACGAGTGCTTTAATATTTCATGTTCGCGGTTGCAAGACAACATAGAGACGCATAGATTCATGTGTGGACAACATGCCATGTTTTTTAACAAATATTGGCTATTGTTACACTACAGATTCAATTCAACGGTTGATTGGTCTGCCGGGACAGCGGCTACAAACGTGTTGATTGTTCTGTTGATTTTTGGTGCTGCAAGGGGGCTCCATCGTCTGCTTCCTGTGGGGGAGATGACCCGCTCGAAGATGGCTTTGCGCCATCTGGAATGACATTCTTGAACCAAGTTCCCTGGAAAGTAGGGCCACCTCTGTTTTGGTTACCTGCGGACTCTGGTGAAGCTTCATTTTTTGAAGCCAGGCCTGCCATAAATCTGTATGCTACTCTACTGGCATTCACAATTTCTGTTTTAGCCTGCCTGAACTGCAAAACACAAAGTCACAAGAAGAAAAATCATGAAAATAATCAGCACAATACATAAT
The DNA here is from genome assembly GCA_036346375.1 of Guadua angustifolia. Taxonomy (NCBI): domain Eukaryota; kingdom Viridiplantae; phylum Streptophyta; class Magnoliopsida; order Poales; family Poaceae; genus Guadua; species Guadua angustifolia. The sequence continues at coordinate 19,019,418 of CM070518.1, read as the reverse complement.
ACATATAAGGCCCTGATTGGGAGAGCTTAAAGTCGGAAGACACCCCCCGCCGCTCCACCCACAAACACAACACCACACCACCAAAAAAAACAGGGCTAGCTTCACAACAGGTTACCGCGAAAGTCGCAGCCGAAGCACAGCTGAAAGCTGAAGCATCTCAGCACCAGCTTTACCAGCTTATTGCAGAGGGGAATATCTATTTGCCACTAGAACTTCAAGGAAATTACCCACCAAATGATACTGTTCGATCCCCTCCCAACTCATATACATTCGGTTGGCCTCATTCCATGTTCGGCAGGTCTAGCACTCACCCCCGCCCTGACTCCCTCCCTGCCACCGGCCCTAGCCAGAGCACGCTGCCACCTAAGGCTCTCTCCCTGCCGGCCGTAGCTTCCTGCCGCTGCCTCTCCATCCATTCCCTAAAGCCATCACCATGCCCCGAGGCTGCCATCCCAACACATCCCTAACACTGCCCTCCACCGGTCGCCAGCCGACACCACCACCTCCCAACCGGTGCCTATGCTGCCTCCAACCTAAGGTACAACACCCCTCCATCCTCTTGTATGAATCCATGGTTGTGTTGGCTCCGATCTGATTTTTTGTGCATCATGGAAATGTGATTGGTACTAATAGTTGGTCTAGGTCTCAAGATTTGTAAATCTGGGTTATCCATGAGGATGATATTACTTGGATATGAAATTTTTTGCAGATAGCTCATACGGTTAAGATTGAGGCTCCAAGTAAAGAGATTTCAAACGCTGTTTTTTTTGGTGAAAAGCAATGTTAATTTCTTGGATGAGTGACCTGTGAGTACTGAGTACTAGTGGTACCTGAAATTTTATCCATGTTAACGCTCAGATCTATGAGTACTAGTAGTAGCAGAATACTATCATCAAGTCAAAAAGGAAAGATATTAATGGTGTTCTATAGGACTTTTTCCGATAAACTTGTTTTGGATCATTAGGTGCAAAGTTACAGTTGTGCATGGAGGAACATGCAAGATTATTAGTTGATTTCCATAAACTTACGCATAAGTAGTTACTGTCTAACTATTCTTCCTCTATACCTTTTCAGACTTTCAGTGATGATACAACTGTTTTACGGTTATGATATGAGGAGTTCCTGTGATCAGTTCATCTTCTCATTGATGTGTGCTCGTCCATCCTTCAGTATGGTTTCTAAGCTTGATCTGTTTCAAGATGAACAGATGCGCCACCCATGAACTGATGAACAAGGTGTTTTTTTCTTTTCTGTTGGATCTGTAACTTTCGATGTGTGTAGCAAGAGGGCAGTTGCCATTTCTGCAGAAAAAAGTTAGAAGAACAGAAGAGGAAGTTCAACAAGAGGGGAGTTGCCTCAATGCACACTGGGATAACTGAGATCAAGTCATTGTATATTGTTTCTATGAATGGTTCAGGTTTTACATCTCCGAATGATAGATGCTAATTGGTCGTAAACAAAAGACATACCATTTTTTTAATGGAAAACATTGTTGTTAAAATACATCATAAAGAGATAAATCAATTTCTTGCAGTAGTATTGCATCTATATTTCGACAATATTGCCTTCGGTATTCACTGTTTGAGTGAGCCGTTTGAGAGCGAGATGTTTTTAAAATATCAGACCTCCAATTGATTTAATTACAGTTAGCATTGATTATTTTTTACATTGCAAAATCTTGCTCAATTGTTAACTTAATTAAGTCGTTGAATCAATATTTCTGCAAAAATAAAAAAAACATCAATATTTGCACTAAATCAGCACACAAAACAAGCCTTCAGAACCCTCAAGGGTATTTCAGACATTTCATCATTCATCCAAAGCTGCAGCAGGCAACAGGCCAACAAAAAGCCAGGTTGTCAAATGAAATCTTAGGAAAAGCTATAGCCACCAGCTAAAGTTGCTTTTCAGCTTAGAAAGCCAAAAGCATCTTTTCAGGAAAGCTACAGCTCCCTCCAAATAGAGCCTAAGCAAGATCGGTAAAGCATAGAATCTCAATGAATCCTACTTCATCTCATTGGAATGCCTACCCATGAGCCTATAATAACATTTCACACAAAGAAAACATCAAGCTTTAATGCAAATGCATGCATAATGCAGCATAAAAAAACTTCTAACATATATGATATTTTATGAGCATAGAACTGTCTACATTATCTTGATGAGAAAAAAAGATGAAGTTTTGACATCTCTTTGCGTTATCACATTAATATGAGAAAGGGAAGGATGCGAAGTCCAACTATGTCTGATTGTCTGCATAGAAAGCATTCCAATGCTGAGCACCACCTAAACACATGCACCATGTTTAATTTACCAAGACAAGATGCCAACAATTTTGTAGAAAAAGATGGCTCCCTGATGTTCATAAGTCAAAATGACAATGATCACTAAAGTAAATCAAATTTTGCATGCTAAGCAGTCCCAGGAAAAAATAAAAAGGATGTAGGTAATCACAATGGTCCTTGGATATGCTGGTGTGGGCTAGGATTAAGCAAACCATAGCTGCTCGATATGCCATTAAACTTACATGTTGTGATCATAATGTAGTGCTATAACGATATATCCATGCAACACAGCAACAACTCAAACTTAACTAGTCTCTACTATATAAAGCAAAAGTTTCTTCCCGCGTCACTTCATCAAAATTACCCACCTTTGCACTACTATTTAATTACCCACCTTTGTCACCGCTCTTTAATTACCCACCTTTACCACTGCTCTTTAATTACCCACCTTTGCCACTGTTAATGCTCTTTGCAAATAAACTTTTTATCGCAAATTGAATTTTCGTTGCAACGCACGGGCACATGGCTAGTAAGTAGTAACAAAACAGTTAGGAATACAGTTTGAAACAGCAAGTAATCACGACTAACAAGAACCAGCCAAGGAATACAGCAATCTTGCTATTGGAAAACAAAGAGAATCCACAACTAAGAGCAAATGAAATAAACGCACCTTAACTGCTGTATTCTCAGCAACAACCACAGCAGTATCACCAGCATTGGCAAAACGATTAACCCAACCTGCAAGGTTTAAATACAAGGTCAGCCAAACAAAGAAAAAAGTCAATTTCCTATGCCATTTCAAATATGAAGAGAAATACTACCATGCTAACAACATGGATAACAACCGAAGACTATGATTTAAGAGAATGTCATCTACTTAACCCTAGTAGTGTATCTGGCCCAGCTTAAAATTTCCGTAGACTAATCAGGTTAATGCACCTAAGTTAGCTCATCAAGTTCCAAACCCGAGTCCTGCTGTGCTATATTAGTTTTCATGCACTAACAATCTTACCCTAAAGCCTCAAGTGTGAGGGAACACCAGTTTATCTACTCATGCATCCAACAGCACTATGATTGGCAATGATTTCAACTTGAACTCAAACTGGACCTGACTTAGTCAAATTGACTCCACTTGGCCCAAGTACATGTACATGGGTTGCTACTTGCTACAAGCCCTTAATTTATCATCCAACGATGAAAAACCTGACTATAACATTCCATTCTTTCCATTCACCACCCACTCCAGAATTTCTCAAATCCTAGATGCTTGCAAGTTATACAAACCAATATAGAGTTTGAGCGGAAGATATAAAGATCCTCCTGGTTCTAGGAGGCCAATGGCACGATGACCTGCACCACACTCCTTTAGTTGCATCCCTCTCGTCTCAAGACAATTAACATCTCCAAGCCAAGGCAATCTCTGCTGCTTAACCCGCACCACCACTCATCAGCCCTCTGACAAAGTAACGACACTCTGCTCCTGACGTTGAGTTCAACATCACCCATCCTCTCTAGCACAACTTCCCACCTTCTATCTAGCGGAGTAGGAACACATCCAAACTGTATGCCCACCGCTTTCTCTGCAATGTCTAATTCATCTTCAGTTTAGTCAAGCGATCTCTTCAACTAAATTGGAATCCTCCTACTGATATCGACAAAGTTGGCTGTTTTTTTTTACACCAGAGAATTTGTGCCCTTTTGAGGTCAGATATAAATTGCACATAATATTGCTAGTCCAGTCGCTAATCAGAAGAACAGAACTGAGAATCTCTTTTTACCTGGGAGCTTGGGGACGCCGAGCCTCTCGCAGAGCAAGTCGCAGAAGTGGTTGCAGTTCCTGGAGAGGAGGTCGTAGGAGTGGCCCGGCCACTCGCGGCTGAGCTCACGCAGGATCCGGTTCACCGTAGCAACGGTGCACTCCGTCTCCCCGAGGACGATGCGCTCGCGGTAGGTGTACATGGGGTTCTTTCCGACGGGGCAGTTGAAGACGCCGCTGCCGTTCTCGCAGAAGCCAAATGACCACTCCTCTTCGCCATAGACCTGCACCAGGATCGAGAAGGCGAGAGATTTAGGGATCTGGAGTAAGGGGACGAGGGGGAGGCGAGCAATGCGTCGCCGGGATCTGGGCGGGTGGGGGCTGCGGGGAGGGGAGGGGAGGGGACCTGGACGGCGCTGTGGAAGATGCCGCCGAGGCCGATGCGGTCCTTGAAGATGCGATTGATCTGGAGGATGGTGTTGTTCGTCTTCTCTGAATCGCTGTTCGTCACGTCGTACACGTGGAGCACCACCTCCTTCATCTCATCGACAACGAATCCCCTCCGCCTCGTCCTCCTGCCACGGCAGCGACGGCGGCGAGTGCTGTGTGATTGGATTGAGAGAATCGGAGAGGGATCGAATCGCCTGCCCGTGGTTGGTTGCTTGCAGGTGGTGGTGGTCATGACCTCAGCTCGGGTGTTCTTATCGGCGCTTTGGAGCTACGGTCACTGACGATTGGGCCCCGCTCACCATCTGTTTTGGGCTTCAGGCAACGGTGGTCGGTGTGCACTTGAGCTCGGAGGCCGAGACCGCTCATTTTCTAGCATTCGACAAACTTTGTTTTTCTGTAAGTACGGTATCTCTAATGTAACTAAAAAAATTATAGAAATAATATGGCAAAAATAAAAATGATAGTTTTATACAATTCTAAATTACGATAGAGTCTCTGTAATAATTTGGAATTACGATAGAGTCTCTGTCGCAATTTGAAACATATTATATTTCGCTCAACGGTTAGCGACAGGCTCTCTGTTGCAATTCCAAATTGCGACAAAGGTCTGTCGCAAATTGGATGTACGACAGGTGTGTAAAACTGTCATTTTTATTTTTGATATATTATTTCTGTAATTTTTCATTAAATATATATTATTTTAAAAAATTCCTTTAGATCCCAACATGGCTCGGCAGCTGCTGCAACTTGACCCTAACCTCCGCTTCAAGTTCACCTCCCTCCGCCGAGTCATCTGGCTCAAGACGCTTTGGGACGACGGGGTGGCTAATTGATTGGATCTCATTTGCCGATGAGTAGGGGTGTAAACGGATCGGATACGAACGGATAATGGTTGTACTATATTTGTCTTCATTTTTTTTAGATTCGGATACAGATACGGATAGTCCGGATACGGATACAGATACGGATAATATCGAATACGGATACGGATCGAATACGAATCGAATCGGATACGGTCACGGATATTTATCGGAACACGATAACCCCTTAAATTTCTACACAAGAAATCAACAATCAAAGCTTACAACCTTTCATTACCTATTTGTTTTTCCTCGAAAACCTCACAGGAACCAAGTACCTTTCAACAAAAAAGAACCGTGATAAACTTAATCAGCTTGTGTTTAGTAGCAAGCAACTGATATAAACCACATATACTCCATATCCAATCAAACATCAATCAACAAAATGTGTTCATAAATAAAGCAGAAGTACAGTACTATAAGTCTGTAACAACTTGAGGCATTGCGACCAGCCATTAGGACTGTTCGTTCGGTTTTATCGGTTTATTCGGTTCGGTTTGTACGGTATATTCGGTTAATACGGTATTGCTAGTTCGGTAAATACGGTATTTGTTGTAAATACGGTTCGGTATCGGTAAATCCTAATGTATATCGGTACGGTGTCGGTAAATACCATATTTACCAAACTTGACGCGAATTTTTAAAAATGTACTTAACCTCCCAGTTTCCCGAATAGTTATTTGTTGGTTTTCCGGTTTCCCGAATAGCCCAGCGGCCCCAGCTTGACTCACTCATCAGTCATCACAGAGTCACAACTCACAGTCTCACAGAGAAAAGATCAATTGCACAAGCACAATAATTTGCTGACCATCAGTAGGCCTAACCATCAGTATGTACATACTTCACACATGAGTTATGAGTAGACATGACACCATACTATTATAGTATTATACCCTTGCATAGGTCCCGGCCGGCCAAGTTCCAGACTTCCAGCTCCTAGTCGTGATCCTTATCTGCTCAAATCAATGGAGAGTTACTAAGTGTTCCAACCAGAGACTTCTTGAGAACAAGTGGCTAATGTGTGTGTTAGTGTGTGTCCTTATCAACTAGGACTCACCAGACACGTCACAATTCACAAGTTTCACAACACCTTGACTCCTTGAGCACAAACTTGGCCGACATGCGACATGGCTACCCGGCTGGCGGTTGCCCCCTTTGCTGCCATTTTCAGGAATCAAGATAGCACCAGGCTACCAGCAGTCTAGCACAACTTCGTCTTCTGTACAACCTGCACCCAAATACCCAATCAAAATGCACTACTTCAAGTCAAAGAGACAAAGACATCAGGTTTCTTATGGCCTTATGGGCCTTATGGCTGATTCTCTTCTATTTAGTATTTATAATCATCTGATATCAAATACCCAACGGCCTGTCAAACCTTAGTAGTAACAGCATTGCTTCAAAATATAGACTGTGATGCATCAAATGGTAATCGATAAGCGCAAAACAGCAAATGGTAAATGTGGCACACTGTTTTCATAAAATTGCCCACCAAAACAAGATAAATTGATGCATTTAGCTTGAGCACTTACCCTACTAATGTTATCCCCCAAGTTGCCAAAGCATAAATAACTTTTCCAGCCTCCCAGATGCTTCCAACTTTCTTTGGTCTTTCATGGTGCCCAAAGCCCTTGCAAGTTGCAACCACTGCAAGACATGACTATTATCACTCAAAAGACTAGCTTAGTTCTTGATTCCTACTGAATTGTACTCTATAAATTAACAGGGCATTTCTTGTTGACAAATCTCCTACTAGATAAGATGAGGGTGACTGCCAAAGAAATGCATGTGCAAGGGAGGATTATAAATGTGTCTTCTATGGGCCATAAATATAGTGATTGTTCTTATTTCGATCTGGAGAAGATGGGCGATGAGACAAAGTCAGTACTCAGTAGCATCTCCTTGTTAACATGAGCTAAATATATAAAGCTCAATGTCTTTTCTCTCACCATGCATAAGCTCAAATTTATAGGTTCAATCCATATTTCACACATCCTCATTCAATTGAGCTTCTAATAATCAAAACGCAAGTTGATCATCTGCAATATTACTAATGGAACAAGTCTTTTAAAAAAGAGTAGTGATAAACCTTGGTAATACAGGAGTTGGAACTTGCTGCCGTCGACTTGGGAGTTGGGACCTGGAGAGTGGAGACTTGAGTAGCCGAGACAGTGGAGGGCTGGAGGCGGTCAGGCGCCACCGCGCCAGGAGGGACCAACGGGGGACGGCCGGCCGGCCGGGGCCAGAGTGGGGAGGCGGGAGCCATGCTGCTGCTGAGGCCGGAGAGGTCGGGCCCAGGAGGCACAGCAGGGGCCGCCGCCCGCCGGGCCAGGACCAGGAGGGGGGAGCCGGGAGGTGGCCGCCGGCGTTGGGAACGGGAAGCACCGGAGCTTGAAGTCGCCGGCCGCCGGGAAAGGGAGGAACCGAAGCCGCCTGGAGCTGGAGGACTGGAGGGGCCTGGGCGGCTGGGCCCTGGAGGCTGGAGCTAGCCAGCTAGGGTTGCAATTTTGGGGGGAAGGAAAAATGGAATGGCGCCTGGAGCCTGGAGGGAGGCTGGAGCAAAGGGCGGGAGTTGAGTGAGGATTTTTTACAGGTCTGAGTGTGCGGTTCGGAGTTCGGTTTGGTTTTCTTGAGTTTTACCGACAAAACCGCTCCACCGAATCCCCACGTTTCTAAAACGTCATCAAAACCGGTCAAACCGATTTGACCGGTTCGGTTCGGTTATTCCGGTTCGGTTTTTTCGGTTCGGTGTTATTGTGCACAGCCCTACCAGCCATGACCTTGAGATCCACCTCGGCCGGCGGTCCATGGACGTAAACCTTGGCGCAGCGCGGCTGCTCGTCCACCCGGAACAACCCTTGATCTCCCCCCGGAACGCGCACCGTGAGCATAATGATGAAAACATAAAAGAAAAATTCGCCTTCGTAATGATCATAGGTGCATATCTTTGAAAATTCACCCAAATTTATTTTTTTATGAGCGTGCTAGCTTTATATATGTTTCCACAAATGAAATTAAGAAAACTAAGGGAGATATCCCATGTGAATTTAATTTAAAATATCATTTTCTAGCACAAAAGCTCTTTCTTGTTTCTATTTGGAATTGAAGGGCAGCTGGCGCGTATTATTTTATAGTTACTAGCTAGCAGAAGCAGTAAAATATCTCAATGATTGGTTGGTTCAATATCATGCATGAACGGGAGACGTAGGATTGCTCAGAAAACACGAAAGAAGAGAGAAGCATTTGGATTACAAAAGCTAAAGAAGGGATCGAGATGATGAATTGGTGTGCCCAAAAGCATGGGCCAAAACTGGCACAAAAAGTGAAAGGAGCTAAGGAAGAGAGAGAGAGGACTAGCTAGCTAGGCGGCATATGCATGCGTGCACGAGTGAGGACTAGCTAGCTGGGCTTCCTCCGTTCACGCTCGGCGGGATCGTCCGCTGGAGCAGAGGGCGAAGGAGTCGTGGCCGGTGTCGGATCGTCGTGCATGGACAGTGTGCACGAGCCAGACGGGGCCCAACCGGCTAGGCCATCCTCCGAGTTACAGTTCTCGATCAGGTTCATGCCAAAGTAGCGCGTATCCTCCTACATGCGGCCCAACAAGTGGTGACTACCCGAGTGGCCCAGTGCTCTTCCGGATATCTGAGTCTACTGTTCATCGGATAATCCGTATTCGTATCTGTATCCGTCGGATAGTATGATACCGAATCCGTATCCGTATTCGATAAAAAATATCCAAATCCGTATTCGATCCGAAACTATCCGAAAAATATCCGTGCCAGCATCTACTACCAGGCGTGCACCAGGATTCTAAATTTCTGGCCGCTTTTATGTGGAGGAAATCTAGGCTTGTATCGTGGAGGAGGTAGCTGAAACTTGAGCTAAGTCCCTGCATTGAATTGTGCATAATTGCGAACTTCGTTGATTGGACCTCATGATTTGGCTATTTCTTTCCGTCAATTCATTGGATCGCCATTATGCCTTATGTGATTTATCGATTTCCTTCCAACGCTTGTTTTTCTTTATGTGGGTCACCATCCTATAAATGATTCAACCCTTTTCTATGGATTTGCATCGAATATATATATGTGTTAAGAAACCCTAAAGCCCACGAAGGCCCATAATAACCCGTTTACCGAAACCCTAGATGGAGGCTATAAATAGAGGAAGGATCCTCCCTTATTGTACACATAGAAGTAATAAAGAATAGCAGATCAGTTCCTCCTACATTCTGTGTCTCTCTTTCTCCCTCTCTGTTCTTCACTTTTAATGTGTTCGAGAATCTTGGACTATTCGATAGTAAGATCTCTAACACGTTATCAGCACGACGCTCTACCAGAGAATAGATTGAAAGGTAGGAAAGGTGAGAATCGGGGGATTGAATATAATCGCTCGTTTGTATTCAACATGCATCTAACCTACGTGGCACAAAACTACGAATCCGAGGTGATTATTTGATTTGCAGTACACAATATGAATGCATCTACAGTAGTTTGCACGAAGAAACAGTATGTGGCACGAAGCCATCTACTGCCGGTGAACTTGGCACCATTGCAAATCGCATCGAAGCTACTGTTTGAAGGGTTCTTTCTAGTTGCTACAGTACATTCACAGAAAAGGGCATGAAAACCCTGGTGCTCGAAGCACCGACCGGCCTCCACGCGGCAAGAAGTTGCCGTCAGGTTGCCTTGTGCCCGGTCGCACGAAGCCGCCGCCGGCCCGTAGATCGTCGCCGCGCCTCGGCCCGAAGCCGTCGCCGGTGGACCCGCAGCGTGCCGCCTTCCGTGCCCGTAGCACACAGCTGGCCGGCTCGCCTCGAAGGCGTTACCTTCGCCGTACCGCGCGACAGACACCGCGCCGAGAAGCTCGCCGGGCCGCCTGTCTCCATGAGCCAGGCCAGTCGCCGCCTCGGAGGTGCCACCGTTGCTGCGTCGGCCCAGCGCCGCAGCTGTCTCGAAGACGCCGCCACATGCCACCTCGCCTCGCGCTCGAAGTCACGTCGCCACTCCAGTCACCGGCAGCCTGGCCTCGCGCTCAAAGCCGTGCACGGCACCGGTCGACTCGCCGCTGCGGCTCCTCGCGCCCGCAGCGTGCCATCCGGCCTGCCTCAGCTCTCGCGTCGCCCGGCCCGCCTCGGCTCGCACGTCGCAGTAGCACACGCCGTCGTGGTTGAAGACCGACGCCTCGTCTTCGCGCCCACACGGCCATGGCAACGCCATTGCCGCAGCTCGACCGGAGCCGTCGCCGCAGCCCAACAGCCGATGCACCGGCCCGTCGGCTCGAAGCCTCGATCCGTGCGCTCACTGGCGCTGCTGGTCGCCTCGCCCGGCTCCCGCCGCCGCTGGCCTCGCGTCGAAGGACTCGAAGTCCAGAAAGAGACGAAGGCTCGATCGGACTTGAAGTCCGGATTAAACCGGAAATATTAGGGGGGAGGGGAATTTACAATATTGCCCCCGGATTTTATTTTCTTTCGGTTTTGTTTTTTTTCCTGTTTTCCGAAAACCAGAAAGAAATTCGAAAAATTGATTAAAAATAACAGAAAATTATGAAAAATTGCTAGAAAATTCCAGAAAATTATTTGACTATGGTATTAATTTTCTAGCATTCCTTTGCAGTATTTATGAATATTTTTATGCATTTTGCAATTATTGCTCTCCTCTTTTACTGTAAATTCATGTGAATTCAAGCACGCCGCACGAAGAGGTCATCGCCGCACCAGGAAAGCCGTGCGCACGAAGCCGATCGCATGCATGAAGCCAATCGCACGAAGCCGATCGCGTGCATGAATCTAATCGCATGCATGAAGTCGATCACATACATGCACAAAACTATATCTATGAATCTTTGTGAATATTTATGAATCTTATATTTATTACTTTCTTTAGTTTACTGGAAATTCATGAGAATTTAATTTATGCATTTATGAATCTTGTAACCACTCTCTATTAGATTGCACGAAGTAATCTAATGAAATAATCTTATGAATATGCAAATGAATAGCATTGTCAAACGTGAGTTTGAAGAATTGGCCCCGAATGGTGAGAACTACCTCACATGGGCACCAGATATGAAGATCGTGCTTAGGAGCAAGAAGTTCCGAACTGCCATCTAGCCTAGGGTCCTCGAAGGACGCGCAGCCTACTGTCGAGCAGAACGATCAAGATTTGCACTTCCTCGGGCATCCGCATCACCTCTCAGCCACTTTGAAGAATGAATATATGGCTAAGGAAAGTGCACCTGAGTTATGAACTGCACTTCAGAAGCGGTTCGAGAAACTCAAGTCCACCATCTTGATCCAACCACAGTAAGATTGGGTTTGCCTAAGGTTTACGGACTACAGAACAATGGTCGAGTACAATTCTACCTTGCACAGAATTTGTACCAATCTCTCTCTATGTGGCAAGAAGATCACTAAAGAGGAGAAGAATTCGGTTCAGGGAAAGTTCAAAGCATGAATCGCATTATTAACATCTATTTTAGATTGTGGTTATTAATGAATTTTGAATAATAAATTGTAAGCTCTCGAAGAGTATACTTTTTCTTTCTCATGAATAAATATATAATTTATCCTTTATTTCAGTATTCTATTTTTGCAAGCAATATTTGAATTACTTTGCCACTGTCTGATTAGAACTATATTTTTTAATAGAAATTGTGTAGCACCCAAATGTAGGAGATCTGCATTGTTGATAGTGGCACAACAAATACCATCTTAAGAGAGTCGAAATACTTCCAGTCGATCACGAAGAACGCTGGAAGAATTACTACAATCACAGGAAGCGATTCATATATAATAGACTCCAGAAAAGCCACAATTATATTGCCAATGGGTACTACTTTGGTCATTGAAGAAGCCCTCTTGTACCCTGAATCAACGCGCACTCTCTTGAGTTTTAAAGACATCCGCGCCAATGGATTTCACGTAGAAACAAATGAAGAAAATGGCAAAGAATATTTGTGTATTGTGAAACATGCGGTATGTGGAAAAATGGTATTAGAAAAATGTCCCTCATATGAATCTAGGTTGAACTACACGAAAATCAATGCACCCGCATGTAAAGCTCTGAATTATTTTCTTTATGGCATTGTAGATTAGGTCATCCTGGTCTTAGAATGATGAGAAATATAGTTAACAACTCACAAGGTCATGGCATTAATGTTCAAAATTTCCCGAATCATGGAGATTTTGTGTGCCATGCATGTGCCACCGGGAAATTAATAACTGACCCTCTGTTATGAAAGTGCAAAATGAAATCTCTGCAGTCCTGGAACGCATCCAGGGGAATATTTGTGGCCCGATTCAGCCCTTGTCAAGGTTGTTTCGGTACTTCATGATGCTCATTGATGTGTCCTCGAAATGGTCGCACGTATGCTTACTGTCAACAAGAAACCATGCTTTTGCAAAGCTGATCTCGTAGATCATCAGAATTAAGAATGCATTTCCTGATCATCGTGTGAAGTCCATTCGAATGGACAATGCCGGCAAATTTACTTCCAAGGCATTTGATGATTATTGCACAACAACAGGAATAGCAGTTAAGCACTCTGTACCGCATGTCCATACGCAAAATGGACTACCTGAAGCTCTAATAAAGAGGATTAAATTCATACCCCGACCGCTCTTGCATAGTTGTAACTTGCCCAACACTTGTTGGGGACACGCAGTCCTGCACGCAGCAACACTAATCAATTTTAGACCATCGGCCTACAACATCCATTCACCTATGCAATTAGTGCAAGGGGTCATCTCGAATATTTCCCATCTCAGAAAGTTTGGATGTTTGGTATATGTACCTATACCGTCCCCTCAACGGACTGCAATGGGCCCTCTCCGCAAGTCTGGGATATACGTTGGTTATGAAAGTGCATCCATAATCAGGTATTTGAAACCCATGACTGGAGACTTGCATACAGCCCGATTCGCTGATTGTATCTTTGACGAGGACCGTTTCCTGTCATTAAGGGGAGGAAATCAACCTTTGGATGAAAAATGCCGGGAAATCATATGGCGTTCCACTGGGATCCCCGCGCATGACCCACGCACTAATGAAGGAAATCAAGAAGTCCAGAAGATAATTGATTTGCAAAACTTAGCGAATGAACTGCTTGATCATTTTTGTGATCTGAAAGGCGTGATTAAGTCGCATGTACCTGCAAGAAATGCACCAAAGAGGGTGGAAGTACCAAAGAAAACAGAAGGTATCCCTCATCCTGTTTAGAGGCCTCAAAGGAAAAGGATAGGAAATCTGGTTTCTCAAACCCAAAGTACCCGGAGACGTCTGGAGAAAACTGGGCAAGAGGACTTACCACAGCCAATCACAAAGATGCCTCAAGTAAAGAAGGGGAGCCAGTTGAGACCTGGCGCTGGAAAGAAGCCTATGGAAAAGACAATTCTAGATTTAAATCTTCCATTGCAGGAAGCCGCCGGAAACAATGTGTGCGCACACATGGGTGTAAGTTCAACCTTCATTAGTTATGGTTTTGGTGTTAATGACAAATCTAATATTAAGATTATCCATTAATGTGATTTTGTTATTAATGACAAATCTTATATCGAGACTAACTTGTTTATTTAGAATATCTTTGATTAGTCTCATCGCATTGAAAAATGAAAAACCCAAGGTATGTTTGCATATTCATTCTAGTATTAGTTGCATACTTTGGAGTCAAGTTAAAATATGAATGTCCCCGTTATATTAACCACAAAATGTGCATCATGTTTCCCAATCCATATATTACATGGATGCACATATTTAGGGGAGTTTGTAGTTTAACTTGAAAGTCTCTTTATTGATCGATTAGTTATTGACACATATAAAGATCAAGACAAAGAAACTAAATCCTTGAGTATATATTTGAATTGCCTAGTTATAAGTATACTCATGGTAATATAGGATATACTCCAATACGATCAATTTGAATATGTGCATATTATCTCCAAGTCAATCATATTTATGCACATATACATGTGGGGTGTATTCTATAGTTGATGATTTAGAGTAATGATCATTTCCATACAATTTATATATAATGGATCATTACTTTCCATCAACATGAGTATATGAAAACTTGTGTAGTTAATATATACTCATATCAATTTAAATGATAATTTAAATTGAGTTCATTTGTCTTAATTAATTATTAACGAACACTTCATCATGTGTTGATGGTGTTCCGTGATTAATTGAGGATAAATGAATAGTTCTTAAGTATAATAAAGCATGAGTTGCATTATTGTACTTAAGACACACTTAAATCATTTCTATTGATTTAGGTTGTGCTCAATTGATCTAGAGGCATCCATTATGTGTTAATGGAGTGCAAGAGATAATTGAGACAACCATGCATCTTGGACTAACTATTTTATGAGTTGTGATTGAGTTAGGTCCAAAGATGGATGAGATGATGAGAACGGGACAAGGGCGGCATCATGAGTTGATGGGCGTCAAGAATGGATCCCAAGAGGAGTCGAGTAGAGATCCGGGGAGTATCAAAGTGATGATCATAAAGACCCCAAAGGGATTGCTTGATGTGTGGCGAAGGTATAATTAGATAGGCTAAAGACTTTATAGTCTTTGAGTCTAAGGTTTTAATCGCCGTGCTATTAAGAGGGGTTGTCTCTTTTGCTTGAGCTTCATCATGTGTTGGTGATCTCATTCCGCGTTCACTCGAGCTCAAACCATTTGGATTTGGTTTTTGCATGAGGGTTAACCATTTGGCATGTGTTGCGAATGGGTTAAACTTATGCTTGGTTGCATTTGGTTTTCGCATAATGCTTTGATTTGCATATGTTGCAAATAGGATAAGCTAATGCGTTGGCTCTTGCGTGAAGTTCGCTTTTGCATGTGTTGCATTAGTTGAAGCTTCATGCTTTGGTTTCGCAAAACTATCTTTCTAAAACCGTGTGGTTGCTTGGAGCTAAGTTTTGCATGTGTTGCAAAGGGAGAGAGCTCAAGCATGATTTTATGTTGTGTGTTTGTATGGAGCTAGAGGCTTGCATGTGTTGCGAGTAAAGAGCTCATACGTATGGTTTTGGTTTTAGTCGAAGTTTGATTTGTGGTTGCATGGGACTAGAGAATTGCATGTGTTGCAATTAGAGAGTCAATGCATCTTGATTTGATGTTGCTTGGAGCTAGACTTTTGCATGTGTTGCAAAGAGTAGTGCTCAAGCATGAAATGTGTTTATTGCGTTATTTGCAAGTTCGTTGTGCGAATAAACTGAGGTTTATGAGTCCGAAATTCCGAGAGCATGTGAGTGGGGCTTGCAACGGGTGTTGGCAAGTTGACCGGGTCTTGTGTTGACCTTCACATGGCTAGGGGAATTAATCTCATAAACTCGAGTTTGATTTGCTTAATACGTTTTGCGAATAGATCTTGAGTTGGTTGCAAAATGTGTTTTTGCAATTTGGTTGAAATTCTTTGAGCATGGGTTAATTTGGTGCAAATGTGTTTTGCACGTGTCTATGATCATGTGTTGATCATCTAGAGGCTCAAAGAATGGGTTTCGGTTTTCGGAGAAATGTTTTTCGAGTTGAAATCTGTTTTCTCCAATGAGGCCGGTAGTACCGCTGTGGTAGAGCCGGTACTACCGGAGGTGCGGTAGCACCGCCCCTCTGGCCGGTGTGAAAATTCGGAGGGGTGCTTTTGTTTTCTCTGGAGGCCGATGCTCTGGGTGGCGTAGCACCGCCCTCTGGCGGTGTGATATTTCGAGAGGGTGTGTTTTGAGGTTTGCGGTGGTCGGTGCTACTGGGCTTGTGGCAGTGCTACGGATTTCTGGTAACGGCTAGTTTTGTAGCCGTTGGCACAGAGGCAGTGCTACTGTTCTAGTAGGGCGGTAGCACGGATTTTCTGAGTTCTGCCCATTTCGACCCCCAACGGCTAGTTTTGGCTTGGAGGCTATAAAAGGAGGCCTTGGGGTGTTGGGGCAGAGTTCTTTGGAGTTATTGTGAGTGTGTGGGAGTTGTGTGCATGTGTTGCCCTCTTCCATTTGCTTCTTGAGCTAAGTGAGCCCTAATTGCATGTGTTGCAATTAGGAAGAGGATGAGAGCCTCTTGTGCATGTGTTGCACTTGAGGAGGCCTTGTGCATGTGTTGCACTTGGTGATCACCGAGGCGCATTTGTTGTGCCGGTGAGGTTCAAGCGGAGGAGCGGCTTGTTACTCTTGGAGGTTGCCGACTCCTAGGCAGCGTGGCGTCGTGCAGGTAGGGGCTGTAAAAAAGCTCGAGGCTCATGAGCTACTCGAGCTCGGCTCATGAGAGGCTCGATTCGAGCTCGGCTCGAGCTCCAAACGAGCCGAACTCGAACTCGAGCTCGCGAGCTTAACCGAGCCGAGCTCGAATAGTTCGCGAGCCTGGATCGAGCTTGCTACCGAGCCTCCTCGAGCCTGGACCGAGCTTGTTACCGAGCCTGAACCAAACTTGTTACGAGCTTCCTCGAGTCTGAACCGAGTTTCCTTAAGTCGAGCTTCCTCGAGCCTGGACCGAGCTTCCTCGAACCGAGCTTGTTACCGAGCCTACCGAGCCTACCAGAATTTTCGAGCTTACTCGAGCTTACTTGAGCCGAGCTCGAGCCTGGACCGAGCCGAGCTCGAGCCTGGGTTGAGGCTCGAACCTCAACTCGAGCTCGGCTCGAGCTCGGTTCGAGCCTTACCGAGCTCGAGCCGAGCCTGGCCAGGCTCGCTCGAGCTCGGCTCGTTTACAGCCCTATGCGCGGGAGCTCTCAAGGATTGTGAGAAGCCCCGACAAAGTTTGTGAAGGTTCGGGTTGAGCCTCGCGGCGTGAAAACCACGACTAGTGGAAAGAGGCGGTGCTCGGCGGAGTCGGTCCAAGTGTGGGCTTGCCTCAACGTGGACTAGGGAGACCAAAGAAGTCTCCAGAACACCACGGAAAAACATCGGTTGTCCCTTGTCTCTTTACTTTCAAGCATTTACATTATTGAGTATTTATCAATTGCTTGAATTAGAATTGCTAGTATTATTTAGTTGATCAATTTAGCAATTCTTGTGTAGAGACATAATTTAGATAGTGCACATAGTGGGCCTAGTTGATTTAGGCCTTAATTGTCAAAACCGAGTTTATCGCTTCCGCATTATAATTGTGTAGGTTTTGACATAGGGGTTGATTAGAGCGAATTGTTTAGTGAGCGATCGAATTTTGTAAAACGCCTATTCATCCCTCCTCTAGGCGCATCCTCGACCCTACAATGGGCGATGAAAAGCTAAAGGAACTTGCTCCTGTGATAGAAAATAGCAGTGAAGAGCAAGTAGAAGTTCATGAAGCACCCCATGACGAAATGGCCATAAATTTTGTAATAACAGGAGAATCCCTGAATAGAGTAACAGCCAATGTCGATGCATACTTTGCAAAGAAGTTCGCCTCGATCATTGATCATGATCCCGTGCCTGCATCTCTCGCAGAATGCAAGAAAAGGCTAGATTGGGAAGAATGGAAGAAGGCAATCACTGCAGAGTTAGTCTCTCTGAACAAAAGAGAGGTGTTTGGGCCAGTGTGCCGCACGTCTCCCCATATAAACCCCATAGGTTACAAATGGGTTTTTGTTCGGAAAAGGAATGAAAACAATGAAGTTATAAGATACAAGGCGAGACTCGTTGCTCAAGGTTTCACTCAACGTCTTGGGGTTGATTATGAAGAAACCTATTCTCCGGTCATGGGAGGAATTACTTTTAGATATTTGATCTCAATAGCAGTCAACTTGAAGTTGAAAATGAAGCTAATGGATGTTGTCACAGCATATCTGTATGAAAATTTGGATTCGGAGATATACATGAAAGTACCGGAAGGTATCCCTATCCCGAATCAAGATAGAGCAAATAGAAACCTGTACAGTGTGAAATTGGAGAAATCACTATATGGGCTAAAACAGTCAGGAAGAATGTGGTACAATCGCCTGAGTGACTTTCTCTGTAAGAAAGGCTACACGAATAGCAAAGATTGTCCATGCGTATTTATACAGCAATCCCCGAACGGATTCTGTATAATCTCCGTCTATGTAGATGACTTAAATATCATTGGAACGGATGAAGAAATTGAAGAGGCATGCTCATACTTGAAGTCTGAGTTTGAAATGAAAGACTCGGGTAAAACTAAGTTCTGTTTAGGCTTGCAGCTTGAACACGTCCAAGGAGGAATCTTGGTACATCAATTAGCCTACACGCAGAAAGTGTTGGAAAGATTTGGTTTTGAAAAATCATATCCTGCGAAAAACCCAATGGTCGGAAGGTCACTCCAAATAGACCAAGATCCATACAGGCCTAGAGAAGAGGGGGAGGAAGTCCTGGGAGCGGAATTCCCATATCTGAGTGCAATTGGAGCGCTCATGTACCTTGCAAATAGCACCAGGCCGAACATTGCGTTTGCCGTGAATCTGCTATCCCGGTACAGCGCAGAACCCACCAAAAGGCATTGGAAAGGGGTTAAGGACATCTTCCGTTACCTACAAGGAAGCAAGGACCTCGGCCTATTCTATAGAAATATGAATGAACTAAGCTTGGTCGGTTATGCCGATGCTAGGTACCTATCGGACCCGCATACTGGAAAGTCCCAAACGGGATATGTTTTCCTTTGTGGAGGAACAACAGTTTCCTGAAAGTCGTCTAAGCAGACTATTGTCTCGACGTCGACAAACCACTCGGAAATCATTGCCTTGTATGAAGCCTCCCGTGAATGTGCATGGCTTTGAAGAATGGTTCACCACATCCAGAAGTCATGTGGTTTGAACATTGAGCAAACCCCCACTATAATTTATGAAGATAATGCAGCTTGTGTTGCCCAAGTGCAGATGGGATATGTGAAGAGTAATCTCACGAAGCATATCAACCCCAAGTTTTTCTATGCTCATGAATTGCATAAGATGAACGAGATTAAGGTACTGCATACTAAGTCATGTGAAGATCTCACAGATTTATTCACTAAGTCACTCCCAGCATCTACTTTTGAAAGGTGCATTAAAGGAATTGGGATGATGAGACTTAGAGAAGTGCAGATTTCAGGAGGAGATATTTCACATACTCCTACATAAATCTTGAACATGAAGTTTAAGCACTTGACATTGATCTCGAAGATTAGCATTGAAGTTTTGGTGAATTGTACTCTTTTTTTCTTTAATGAGTTTTCACGGAAGTTTCTCACGTAAGGTTTTTGATGAGGCAATTCGTGCAACACAGCAAGCGTATGCTATGTACTCTTTCTCCAAGTATTTTTCCCACTGGGTTTTTCTGGAGTTTTGATGAGGCATATGCATCTCGCGGCAAAAGGCCCAAGGGGAAGCGTTAAGAAACCCTAAAGCCCACGAAGACCCATAATGGCCCGTTTGCCGAAACTCTAGATGGAGGCTATAAATAGAGGAGGGATCCCCCCTTATTGTACACATAGAAGCAATAAAGAATAGCAGATTAGTTCCTCCTACATTCTGCGTCTCTCTTTCTCCTTCTCTGTTCTTCACTTTTAATTTGTTCGGGAACCTTGGACTATTTGATAGCAGGGTTCCCTAACAATATATTTCATCTTTTCTATCAATCGATTGGTCAAAAACTATACAAAATTAGATTGAGCTGATTAGGTAATGTTACCACCCACAATGTAAGGTAACCGTACTGATTTACATAGAACCAACCAAACAAAGTCTATCTAAAAGCATATTTAAACTCATATATAAAACCAAACAAACAAGACCATGTATCATCTTAACCTAATTGCTTGGCCAGGATCAGTTGATCGGGCTAGACTTACAGAGAACTTACAGGAGGCTAGGTAAACACAGTGTTCCCTCACCTTCTCTCTCTCTCCTTTATACTAATCCCCATCTTCTAACTTTATTGGTTTTCTCACATGAGTAATTCTTGCATGAGAAATAGCTCACTCTCTCTATGAACTCTTCTTCGACATCATCTTGTATCATATTTACCATCTGTAGAAACTGTTTACACTATTGCATTGAAAGTGCTCTCACTTGTCTGTTCGGCAACAAAAATTTTTAGGCCACGTTAAAATTCGAGTCTTATAAAAAATTCTCAGTTCCAAACAGACTAGATCAGTACGAGCGGTAAAACATTCTTAAATTTGTTTTTCTCGAACTCGCCTGAAGTTCTCGTATTCCACAAAGATCTTTACAGTGAAGTGCTTAGCGAAGATAGTAATTTAACGCGGCTTGCAGTTTGGAACAGCACGATCTTTACTGAAATTTTACTACACCACTGGGATATGCAGCCGCATCAATCACTACGCCTCCGTGCCTGCCAAGTGCCAAACGACTGAAACAAGCAGGTCAAGTCAATTTGTCACCTTCTTCCTGTTGGTTAGTACTACTAGTTATTGGCACAGCAAGCATAATTCATGAATCCAATCTATTAAGATCGTGTGTGATATCTCCTCCTCCTCCCTTGCCATTTGTTTCTGATAAACCCAGACAAGGTCATTGTCGTGCACCACTATGCCTTTACTCTTTATCACTCTCTCTAGGTAGGTGATATGCACAGTACGTGCACTACAAGTCTCGTCTTTTGTTTTGGCTATTTTTCCTTATTGCTCGCACGGAGGAAAATGTTTTTATTTAGACTTCGACGTTGGAGAGATCGAGTTCAAAGGCTAAGAAATTTAGAACATTCTTTGTTTAACCTTTGACAATTATGAGGGGAAGACCATATGATATATATACAACTTTTAGTTCAGAATGTTTAATTCGACATAGTGGAACTAGACACAGGCCAGAAAGAGATCCAATGCGATCGTAGCATTGTTACATGATTCGGACTATTGGATGCTTCGGTCGAACGGTGCTCATGGCTGATAGCTGCTTAAGTTGCAGTTTTGTTACAATTGTACAGGAACTTTTATCCTCTCAGGTCCCAACTGGAGTGTATCGAGAACATGATATGCTATTTGTTGGCGCTTTTGGGCCATGGGATTGAGTATCCAACGGTTCTAATTGGGGCGGATGTGATGATTAAATTTCTCACGAGATATTTTACAAAACTTTCATTTCTCTTTGCATTGACTTGAGCGTTGATTCTTGATCCATGGTTGTCAAGGCCATGCCTTTGGTGCTAGAGGTGAAAACGGATCGGATGCGGATAGATAATAGTTCTACTATATTTGTTTTCATATTTTTTTTCTCGGATACGGATACAGATAGTCCAAATATGAATATGGATAATATCGAATACAAATACGAATCGAATCAGATACGATTTCGAATATTTATCGGAACATGATACCCTCTTAAATTGTACATAAAAATCAACAAAGACACATAACTAATTAACAAAATATTATTGAAAATTGAACAAATGTAAGTATTTTCATTCACTTAGACAGTAGTTAGATACCATATCGCAAACAAAATTATATAAGATTTAGTTTATTACACACATACGATTAGTTCATCATACATATAGATTAAAATATAAAATAAAGGTAATCTTTACTCGAGAGATACAAATAGACGTAAACACATAACACACTAAAAATTGATAATACTTAGATATCATGTTTCTAGGAAAAGTATGTATAACACTTACATGTAATGACTCAAGATTTATATTCTTAGTTAATTATATTTAACATAATAAATTATATATTTGTGAGTTTTTATGCATTTTAGCTACTTATTTAATATATTTTCCTATTAAGAATAGAAGTTTTTGAATTTTTAAGAAAATTAAAATCTGATAAAATCTTTAAAATAATTTTAAATGTCATATTGTTACCAGAACTTTCTCAAAAGATCATAATTTTTGGAGTTGGTTTGCTAATTTTAATAATTGAAACTTGCTTTAGAGATTAATTAAATTAGAAAATAATTATGAAATTAAGAAACCTTTTTGGACCAAAAGAGTAGTCTTGGCCCAGCCCATATGTATATCCGGATATCTGACCCACCATTATCCGGATTATCTGAATCCGTATCTATATCCTCGGAGATTGGATAATTTCCATAAAGACTATCATACCTCGGCAGTCAGTCTTCGGCCGACTGTGCTTGCCCTTGGACGGTGTCCCCAAGGAAGATCCTCGGGCAGGCCAGCTGGTGGGTCTGCCCCGACCATGTCCGAGCTCGTCCCTGAGCATGAGCCTTAATTTCCCGAGCGTGCTTGCTCAGGAGAGTACGGCGGTCGGCCAAAGCCGAAGGAAGATCCCGAGCAAGATCAGTGGGTCGTACGAGGCCCATAAAGACGACGTGGCGACAATCACGCTGCGGCTCAAAGGACCGTACGGCCACGATCTGAGCCCATTACGCCCACGAATAGCACGGCGAAGATCGAGGGATGCAGTTACGGACACGTTCGGGCACAGTAGTGGCATGTCATTCGGTTGTACTGTTGTAAGACTGAGGTCGCCTATAAATATCCCGCTGTAAGAAGAAAAAAGAGGAGAAGGCTAACAAGCAACACCCGTAGGAAGATACGCACAACACATTCACGCAAGTATTTTGTAAGCATTCAAGCAGTAGTGAAACCACTAGACGTAGGGTTATTATCTCCATCATGAGAGGTCCGAACCAGGATAAAATCTCTTGTCTATTGTCCTTTTGAGCATCCATCCTTTTGGCGGCATTCCCTGGACGCCAAACTCTTCGCGGAAAAAGGGTCTTAGTTGATCTCTCATTTAACAAGTAAGCTCGGCGGGGGATCCGTTTCCTAAACATCGACAGTATCCAACAGATAATGAGCTACTGAATCCGTATCTGCATCCGATCCGATACTATCCGATAAATATTCGATTCGATAGAATCTATATAAAAAATATCCGAATTGATTGAAAAATATCCAATGTGTTTTCATCACTATTTGGTGCCTTAGGCACAAGGCAAAGGGCAAACTGTTTGGCTGTAAGCAACCAGGTGGACAAACGGGAGTAAATGGGTCGTCGATGCCCCGTTAAACGGGGAAGACGTCATACTCCAACATAGTGTCTGTATCATTCATGTCGTCCATATCTATCAGCTTGATGCCTATTTACTACTCCATAACCAAAGTTCCACAACGACAGTTGTACTTGTCGAGCAACGTACATACATACTACAGTGTTTCGTCCATGTCTCCGGCGTCCATTCCTCTCCTTGGCCACCTCGCCGTGCTCTCCCTCCTTGCTCATTGCCACCTCCCTTTTTCGGCCGCCGTCGACTTCATCTACAACGGCTTCCAGCACGCCGCCAACCTGAGCCTAGACGGCTCGGCGTCGGTCTTGCGCGGCGGCGCGCTCCAGCTGACCAACGACAGCAATAATCTAATGGGCCACGCCTTCTTCTACCAGCCGGTGCAAATGCTCAGGAACCAGGCCGTGGTCTCCTTTAGCACGGCCTTTGTCTTCGACATCGTGACCGTCGGCAGCGGCGGCGGCCATGGCCTGGCCTTCGTGGTCGCGGCTTCCAAGGTGCTCCCCGGGGCTACTGCCGAACAGTACCTTGGTCTCCTCGGAAAGAACAACCTGGGCAACTCCTCCAACCACGTCTTCGCCGTCGAGTTCGACACGGTGGCGGCGAACGGGCTCCTGAACGAGACGAACGGCAACCACGTCGGCGTCGACTTGAACAGCCTCGTGTCCAACGTGTCGGAGCCGGCCGCGTACTTCACCGACGACGGCAGGAACGTCTCGGTGACGCTCGAGAGCGCGCAGCAGATTCAAGCGTGGGTGGACTACGACGGCAGCGCCAAGGTCCTCAACGTCACCATCGCTCCCGTGTCCATGCCGACTCGGCCTCACCGGCCGCTCATATCTCACGCCATTGACCTCCTTCCGATCTTTAAGCAAGACATGTACGTCGGCTTCTCGGCATCGACCGGGAAATTGGCGAGCTCGCATTACATTCTCGCTTGGAGCTTCCGTACCGACGGACTTGCGGAACCCATCGATCTCTCCCGGCTACCGAAGGTTCCAAAGACGCCGTCTCCTCCGCCTTCCACGTCCACCATCATCAAGATCGTTGCTCTGTCTTGCACGGCCACGCTCACCATGATCGTCGCGGCGATCGGTGTCGCAATCTGGCTGCGGCAAAGGGCGGCCCTCGCCGAAACACTCGAAGAGTGGGAGCTGGACCACCCGCACCGGATCCCATACAGAGAGCTCTACAAGGCGACCAAGGAGTTCAAGAACAGTGAACTCCTCGGTGCAGGCGGCTTCGGCCAGGTGTACAAAGGCGTGCTCCCGCGATCCGGTGACGAGGTTGCCATCAAACGGATCTCGAGCAATGGGACGCAGGGGATGCGCGAATTCGTCGCCGAGGTCGCTAGCCTCGGGCGCATGCGGCACCGGAACCTGGTCGAGCTGCGCGGGTGGTGCAAGCGCGGGCAGGACCTGATCCTGGTCTACGACTTCATGCCCAACGGCAGCCTCGACAAGCACCTGTTCGGCGGCCGCACCGCCAAGTCGCCGGCGCTGCTCACGTGGGAGCAGCGCGTGAGGATCCTCAGGGGCGTCGCCTCGGGGCTGGTGTACCTGCATGAGGAGTGGGAGCAGGTGGTGGTGCACCGCGACGTGAAGGCCGGCAACGTGCTTCTCGGTGCGGACATGGACCCGCGGCTCGGCGACTTCGGCCTCGCGCGCCTCTATGAGCACGGCGCAGACCCCGCCACGACGCGCGTCGTCGGCACGCTGGGCTACATGGCGCCGGAGCTCATCGTGACCGGTAAGGCCACAAAAGAAACCGACGTGTTCGCCTTCGGCGCGCTGCTCCTCGAGGCAGCATGCGGGCGCCGGCCCATCGACCCCGTCACCGGCGTGAACCTCCTGCATTGGGTCCGAAACCACGGCGTCCAGGGTGACCTCGTGCAAGCCGTGGACGAGAGGCTTGACGGGTGCTACGACAAGGAGGAGGCGAAGCTGGTGCTGTGGCTCGGTCTCATGTGCAGCCAGTCGCGGCCGGAGGCGCGGCCTAGCATGAGGCAGGTTTGCCAGTACCTCGACGGCGAAGAGGACATGCAGGAGGAGGCCGTGCTCTTCTTCTCGGACGTTAATTCCGTCGACTTCGGGTCGTTGGCGTCCCTGACATGGTCGTCGTGCACGACAATATCCGCAGGCTCGCTGCACTGTGGCCGGTGAATGCTTACTGGTACGCTTCTACACTACCGGAATCGTGAAAATTTTCGTCGGCCATTTTAACTTCGTCGGCTTTTAAGAAAACCGACGACATTTACTTTATTTTCAACGGCCAAAATAAGCCGACGAAAGTTATGGTTTAAATTTCGTCGGCTTCTGTGTAGCCGACGAAAGTTAATTAATTTTCGTCGGCTACAAGCAGCCCACGAAAATAAACCCCAGATTAGGGTTTCGTGGCGGCTCTAATTTTCGTCGGTTGGATTGCGGCCGACGAAAATTGCGTAATTTTCGACGGCTGAATGAAACCCACGAAAATTGCACGACTTATTCAGCTCTACTCGGCTGGACTCGGCCATTTCGCGCGCTCGCTCGCGCTCATCTCCGCCCAGCGCCGCCGCCGCCGCCCAGCGCCGCCGCCGCCCCCCCGCCCGCGCTGCCTTGCCGCCGCCGTCGCCCCGCTCTGCAGCGTTCGACACCGCCGCCGCCGCCGCCCCAGCCGCCGTCGTCCAGCCGCCCAGCGCCGCCGTCGCCCCAGCCGCCCGCCCCCGCCGCCAGCGTCGTCAAACTCGTCGTCGTTCTTCCTTAATCATCTCGAGCGCAACATCATCTAGGTAATTGACTTGCGAATGCAAAACTGTTCTGATATGGAAAATTGCATTGTCATTACTTGGCATCCATATTCTGCACGCATTAATTTTCTCAAAAATATCAGTTCTTGATTCATCTCAATATTATCGAAGAATCGGTTTTTGATTTCTCTGCTCATTCTTGGATGGCTATTGAAGCCTTGTGTTGCTAGATGTGTTGTTGTAGGGAGGGCCCTAGATGAGGTGATTAAATGGCACAGCCTGTTAAAAATCAATGGAAGCAGGCAACGGGTCTATTTTATAGTTGAATTGGATTAGATGATTGATTGCTTTGACCGGTGCCTTTCCTTGGTTTGAGATGCAAATGACTTCAAGTGGGTGGCTTGAATTGATTCCATTTACAATGGAACAGCCATGTCGCTCTATCGTACTTATGTCTTTGTAATGGATTTCGTTGCATTGCACACATAGGAATGAACTGCGCCGTACAAGTACAATAGATGCCTGTAACAAAATATATGCGGATGAGGGAGTTGAATAAAAGTTGCACTTATAAGCTATACTATGCTAAAGAAACAGTGTGCTGCAGAGTTGTTTAGTTTTTTGTGCATGCATCTCTTCTTGCAACTCCTCTCTTCCATGCAAGGAAATTAAAGACAAGGGGGAGGACAGAAGAATACTGAGAGGTTGCACGTACACAGCTTTCAAATTTGAATCAGCAGTCAATTACATTAGAGTTAGCTAGTGCCTCTTTGGGAGCAAGTGGTATTATTGAACATGTGATAATGGGATGCAATAAGAGCCTAATTTAATTGCATGTTAACCGAATTCTGAAATTAGCATCGTGTAACTATACTTTCCAAGATTGAACACACAATTTTGCGAGAAAGATGACAAGTTGAGTAGAATTTTGCAGGACTACATATATACAAGCTAGGAATGGGTTGTTTAATTTTGCTTATATTACTACCACTATTGCTGCACATCCACCAATCCTTGAACATAAATACTTTGGCAATGCTTAGAAGTAATTATCCTGTAAGTATAAATGACAAAAAAATGTACAGAGAAGGAGAGACCATAAAAAATACTTTAAAGATATCTAAATAGCTATAATTAAAATGGGTAAGCAAGATAGCAAAGGCCTCAACAAAGAAGACCACACTTACGGTCAGTGCTGGTCTTTGAGCCCTTCTCTACTTTCCTTCCTTCCTTCCCCTTGGCTCCTATTAATCCACTTTAACTCTCAGAGGCTCAGAGGAAAGCGAAGTGGAGCTCCTTTCCTAGTCCAAGAAACAAAGGGAGATAGAGAGCTTCATAGCAACCTGTTACGAAGAGCCTTTTTAGCTAGGTTATGTCTTCTGACCTCTAAATTCATATACAAAGTGTTCTGTTACAACACTGTAAATCCTTGGTTGTGAACATATAGAGCTGCATAATTAAAGCTTACGCACTGGAATTACTTCTCTGACATTGACTGACCATATATATATCATGACCCATGGTTAGACTAAGCCTTACCGCTACATGGTTAGACAAGCTGAATAATACAATGTACATGTCTTACATTGACTGACCATACATTTTATTTCATATATGCATGTTCTTCAGTACTTACCTTTCCAAATTACGCTGTTGGTGTCACGAAACCTATGTGTTACCCGTTCCGGACCGGCACGCCACACATGCGCCACACATGTGAGATGTGCTGGTCCGGAATTGTCTCTTTTTTGGACAGCCTCGGAGTGACCGATAGAGCGTGGTATTTATGACGAGCCACGGGGTCCGAACGAGATTTCGACGGCATAACCCTGATGTTCTCCGCTGCACCATATCCGGGCGTGCAGATGGAGAATAGCGGGGTTATGCTGCCGAAATTTCTTTCGGACCCTACAGGGTCGTCATAAATCCGTGCTCTGTCGGCCACTCTTGGGTGGGTTTAGGATATATCCTTACCTATAGATGTAGGGCCATGATATATATAGGAACGAAAAAACTCATGATTACACTTGCTTTAATCTATAGCCTCAAGGATGGGTGACGATCGGCGATGGATGTATGATGGTTGGGATAAGAGTGGGGCTCACTCAGATGAGTGGGTGGCCAAGACTACGACTTTTGTGAACCGTGCGTTCTCTTTGTCTAATCTGGATAAGGTGAGGTGCCCATGTGGCAAGTGCCAAAATTTGTCCAAACATGACAAGACAAAGGTGGCGCTAGACCTTTGTAAACGCGGTTTCATGCCAAGCTATGAGTGTGGGTGCACCACGGCGAGTCATTCTCTCAAGTGAAGTAGAAGAGGTAGATGATGATAGGGCGGGTGATGATAGGATGGACGAGATGCTTGAAGCTATCTGGTAGGAGTTTGAACTACATTCCGAGGATCCGCCTACACGAGAGGTTGAAAGGTTCTTGAGGCCCTCAAAGCTTCGGAAGAGCCGTTGCACGAACTAACAGAAGTGACCCTCCTAGCTTTTGTGACATGGCTCATGGCCATTAAGTCAAAGTTTGCCTTCTCGAATAATTGTTACAACGAGCTCTCCAACTTGATCAGTGATGTGCTTCCGAAGCCTCATAACATGCCCAAAGACATGTACCATGCCAAGAGATTGGTTTCTACTCTCGGTATGAAATATGAGAAGATTGATGTGTGCAAAGACAATTGCATGCTTTTCTAGAAAGAACATAAGAATGAGAAGAAGTGCTTAAAGTGTGGCAAACCGAGGTACGTCGAGGTCGTAAATGAAGACGGTGCAAATGTGATGACTGATGTTGCACATAAGCAACCGTTACATGCCGATTACATGCATGGTCAAGCGGTTGCTTCTCTCAAAGAGAACCGCTAGGCACATGAGGTGGCACAAGGAAGGTGTGCGTGAGAACGACGGAGTGATGGTGCACCGTCGATGGTGAGGCATGGAGGGCTCTGGACAGCTTTGACGAGACTTCGCGCGATGATGCGAGAAATGTTCGCGTGGGTTGGCGGCCGATGGCTTCACACCTTCGGCCAATCCGCGCCTCCTACTCTTGTTGGCCCGTCTTTGCTGTTCGTATAACCTTCCACCGCTCTTTGCATGAAATATGAGTTTATGTTCTTATGCCTTATCATACGGCCCGCAACATCACTGGGACACGCCTCAACGTGATGCTGAAACCCTTAATCGAAGAGTTGAAACAGCTGTGGACGGGAGTTGAAGCGTACGACTCTTACAAGAAGAAGAAATTCAACCTTCGAGTTGCGTATTTATGGTCCGTTCATGATTTCCCGGCCTATGGTATTTTTGCTAGATGGAGCTGCCATGGAAATTTGACCTGTCCGATCTGTGGTTCGAACACGGATTGTTTCCGTCTAGCTTTTGGTGGAAAGATCAGCTACTTCGATTGCCATAGATGTTTCTTGCCCTAGAGACACATCTTTAGACGGCAGAAGAACGCTTTTAGGAAGAACACCATTGTCACAAAGGGACCGCCGAAGCGTCTAAGCGGGCTAGAAATTGCTGATAAGCTGAGTAAACTGGTCCCAAAAGCAGATGCAGACGGGTTCGAAGGTTTTGGAGTGAAGCACAACTGGACTCACATATCTGGAATATGGGAGCTCCCCTATGCCAAGCGTTGATTCGATGCACAACATTGACATCATGCACCGAGGCGTAATGTTTACGAAAGCATCATAAGCACGTGCATGGATATGACGGACAAAACAAAAGACAACCTCAAGGCAGAAGAGACTTAGCGATTTGTAACCGTCCAACCCTTGAGCTCACCGAAAGTGGTAGTAAGCCACGCGCTCCATTTTGTCTTAAACCTAAAGATAAGAAAGAAGTCTTTGAGGTGGATGAAAAAAGCTGAAATTCCCGATGGTTCTGCAAGGGCTTGAGAAGAAATCAGTGAATGTGAAGGCAGGGAAGCTAAATGGGTTGAAGAGCCATGATTACCACATAATAATGGAAAGACTCACTGCTGTAATGTTTTGCGGATACCTTAATGATGATGTGTGGAAGGTGCTAGGTGAGCTAAGTTATTTCTATAGACAACTCGTGCTAAAGAAATCACGAAGGAGATGATGGAGATGTTGGAGAAAGAGATACGGTGCTTGTATGTAAGATGGAAAAAATATTCCCTCGGGGTTCTTCAATCCAATGCAACATCTCCTTGTTCATCTTCCATATGAAGCTAAGGTAGGTGGCCCTGCAATATAGGTGGATGTATCACATTGAAAGGGCCCTCAAGAAGCTTAGAGCTATGGTTGGCAACAAGGCAAGAGTTGAAGGGTGCATCGCGGAAGTATTTTCAATTAAGGAGATAGCATACTTCTCGAGTGTATATTTTGCGAGCGAACACAATGTCAATGCTCCTATGATGCGGTACAATGTCGATGAAAAACCACCTTGCAGTGACCTCAAACTGTTTCAATGGAGGGCACAAGCGCCGGTGGTACACGGCCTACTATTATACTCAGGAAGAACGGAAGGTTGCTTTACTCTACATGTACACCAATATGGATGAGATGGAACAGTATTTCACGTAAGTGTTGCCTGTGTAATTATCTCTTTGTTCATGCTGCTATAGATCTAATTCATTTACGTTCTCGTGCAGTGAGTTCGATAAGCAAAAGCTGGACTTCTAGGCAACAACCTACGAGCAAGCAACTAAATACAATGCGACGGGATGGAATAAATGGAGGCCAAATTTCATCACTTGGTTCGAGATCATGTACAATCTTCTCGTGATATGTTATTCTATTATGTTACGTTTCAATAGTATATATCCTTATAATGTCATGTCCTTATAATACGGTCGCGTGAAAGGCATAGCGTCCATCGAGGACTTGCATCGGCTATCTTCTGGAAGGGTGGCTATTAAAAGCTATGGCGTTCACGATGTCAATGGGTTCCGCCCGTTCACCAAGCGTGAAGCGAGTCTTCCTCTTGCATCCACAACTAATCTGGAGTTGTGACTAAGGCAATCGATGCACAAGGGCGGAAACTAATTATTATGGAATCATTCAAAACATCCTCAAGTTTAGTTTTGCGAGGGACAAGAAACTGAAAGTAGTCTTCTTTGATTGTGAATGGTTCGATAACAATAAAGGGACTCGACAAAACCGGTATGGCATGGTGGAAGTGAAACACAACGATAGGCTTAAGGGCTCGACAATTTTATCCTTGCACACCAAGTTGAGCGGGTCTATTATATGCCATATCCGTGCACAAAGTGGCTACTTGGTGGGTAGTATACAAAGCGAATCCCGTGAGCGGTTATATACTCTGGTGATGATTGGTTATCGTGATAGTCGACTAGAGGCCGAGGAGGTTGATGAGGTTTACCAAGATGAAGAATTGCCAAGCTCTTTTGTTATCGAGCTGGTTTAGGACTCGATTCCTTAGTTGGAGACCGTGACGATGTAATTGTTCGAGAAATGCAAAACGACGACCCGATGAAGAAAAAAAATTTACGTGGCGATCTTTATGTAAAGGAGACTACTTGATCGTGATCTTGATGAATTTTGACAAGTAAACATTAATTTATAGTTCTTATTTTGTTCAGCTATTATTTTGTCCATTTATTATTATGTTCATGTATTAATACCTTGTACTTGTTTCTTCAACGAGGATGTCGCGCAAGGTCAAGCAAGCGGCGAAGGGCTTCCTCGGTGTTCGAGCAAGATGCTACAGTCGGTAGCAGCGAGAGTCTCTTTTTTCGCGATGAGTTCAGAAGCCAAAGACGCCAGACTTGTTGAGACACGTCGGCGGAATTGCGAGGACGACCGATCGCACTTCAAAGAACCGAGGTACCTAGCATTTCATATCTACTAATCTCTTATATGTACCTAGCATTTCATATGTACTTATCTCTTATATAATTTCGCGAGGATGACACAAATGTCGGAGGAAGAAGTGGCGGTCTGAGATCAGATCTGCGGCCGGCGAGGACGAGGAGCACCAGGTGGATGAGGAGGACCAGGAGGATGAGGAGGACCAGGAGGATGAGGAGGCCCAGGTGGACGAGGAGCACCAGGTGGATGAGGAGCACCAGGAGGATGAGGAGGACCAGGAGGATTCGGCTGAAGGTTCTAGCTTATTGCGGAGGCGGACTAGGAGGAGCCATGCTGTCGCCCCTCCTCCGGTGCCCGCGCGCGAGGAGGACAAGATTGTGATCAGACCAATTGGCGATAGGTGAGAACATTTATTTATGTTTGTTTTATGTTGTTTACTTTATAACTAAATCTATAGAGTTTGTGTTTCTTGCAGCTCATGGGATGACACGGGTTTCGACGGTATAGGACACCATAGACAGGTTAACGCCGTACTGGGTAACCTCTGTCGTTTGCACTACCCGGGATTGGTGATTAACAAGGCTAGTGAGAGCATTCCTGCCACAAGTTGGAAGCATTACAAGCTATCTCCTGATGTGAACCATGTAAATGCTCAGGGAGCAGTGTGGAATGACTTCTGGGTAAGATTCTCTATAACAATCTATAACAAGACAAGTACCTCCCAATACTTGACATTTATTTGGCTTTCCCTGTCCAGATCAAGATAAGGCAAAAATAACTTAGATGTGGAAAACAAACATTCAGATAGCACAAATAACTTAGATAGAAGCCAAAACTGCTCATTCATAATTTATAGATAGTTAAGTCGCATTAAGGACAACTCTAATAAACAATGCAACATCATTGAGATACATGAGAACTATTAACTTGCATAGAAGCATCACAATATTTTGTTTCAGTTTTGAAATGCTTAAAGCTCAAAAGGGAAAAAAAAAGTCTTAAAGTGATATCAACAAAATATTGAGCACTGTAGGATAAATAAGTTGTTTAATAAGATATTAGTTCATGAACTAAATTCCGTTATCAAAATATATGAAGAATGCCGTTGTGTTGTGGCTAGCTGATGCCCTTCTTGTGTGTTGTTTGTGCACTGAAATATTGTTGGGAAATTCAGAATAGATGTGTATAGATGTTGAACCTTGCAAGAAAGTACCTTTGGTCCATTGTATGATGGGAAAGTGAAAAGGGAGAGTTACAGGAAGGTGAAAAGGTAAGTCTTCGATTTTCAAATAAAAAGGAAAGGAAGTGTGTATGGTGAAAAGACAAGTCTGGAATATTCAGTATGGCTGGCACAGAAAAATATAGGTGCTTATTGACTTTCTGGAATGACTTCTGGTATGCTTCAGTACTGACTTCAGTGTGGACTGACATTTCTTTGATATTTTGACTTGGGGAAAATTGAGGATTTTCCATTGTAAAGACATGGGATTGATGATTTGCCACCCAAAACAATTTTCTTGATGATTTGCCACTCCAAAGTTTAAAATACCTGTACTTTGCCACTCAGCCCGTATTGCCCTTAAAACTCGAAGTGAAAGTAAGTTTATGCCCCTGCCCCCATACTGGCTTGGACCTGACTAGGTTTCAACCAGAGCTGGCTTGGACTGGTCTTTTGTTTGTCTGTGATTCTGAGAATGGTGTTGTGAACAATATCAAGTTTGCTTTTGTTTGCCTTGTGCCGTGAACAGTATCAGGTTATAAGGCCATGTGAAGAACGGTTTATGCTGGAGAAAATTGATCATAAACTGCAACTGTACATCAGATTTCAGTTTGGCGTCATGAGGCATGCAGACCTAATCTATTCAGACTTATATGTACATTACATGGAGTGATGGAGGTAACATCGCTACTGGAGATTATACAAAATAAAGCCAAGTTCTTGTGTTCACCTGAAATTATGATAACCAGACCGGGACCCTTTCCAGTAGGCCCTCATAAGGGGCTTGCAAACTTGGCCTTTGCAAACTGTTTGGGGGGCAGGGGCAGAAGCGTGTTTTCACTTGAGTTTTCAGGGTAAACAAAGGGAGGAAATACTGGAATATGGTATGCTTGGCAAAGTACAGGTATTTCAAGCTTTGGAATGTCAAATCATCAAAAAAATTGTTTTGGGTGGCAAATCATCAATCTCACCTATTTTGGAAAAGGCACCTTTTTTGGAGGGTTGCAGTCAACTTTGTTTGCAAACATTTTAGATGTGTTTGATATCATAGGGTATATACAGGATAATAGTACCCATGTTTCTTTGTTAGACTAGAATCTCAGTCAACTGTTTTAATTTAGATGCAATGATGCAACCAACCTTCTGTTTTGAGCTCTTCTTTCTGGTATTGTGCCAAATATTTTGTTACTATGTTTGGTTTAGTTGGAATTGGGCGTGCTGAATGTGGTCATGCTTCACTCTTTTCCAATATATCGCGTTGTAGCATTGTGCAGTGCGACTTTTTGATTCCACTCAGATTGAAGATAGCATTACAAGCATGCTATGGTCCTTTTTCGGTCCTTTTCTTGTTGCCAGTAGGTGCCGCTCCCATGTTATAATGGTTCTGGTCTGCTTTTTCAGTGGACCAATGTGTAACAACAATATGAGTTGAAAAGAAAAGGACGAAAAATTAAGTCATCTTTTGGTATTTTCCATTGTTAAGATATCAATAATCCCATTTATTTCATGTAATGATAGCATTTTTTAATCTTTCACCCTATTCTCTCCAGTTTGATTGGTGTCTTCGTAATTTGTTATGTAGATTTAATTGGTGTTGAAATATATAGAAAAATGACCTTATTTGAAATTTATATTGAGCTTTATTGACATGCATTGCTGTCTTAAACCTTCTTATTTCCTGCAAACATATACAGTTGTCAGTGAAAGTGTCGTCTTGTAGCTTTTTTTACCATCCCTCCGACTCCTAGTTAAATTATTCATTTGAAGAGTGAAGCAAGCAAGGGCCTAAGCAAACGGAGCGTTGGAAAGCCCATTTCTTGTTTTCCAGGTTTATCAAGTTGTTTTTATCCCTAACATGTTTCAAAAAATGGCTCTGTGTGCTCTTCTTCCTTACTTTGTACGTCAATTTGCACTAGCCTTATTGACTTTCTTTACTTCTTAAAGGGTTAGGGTCCTGCTTTTTTGTGTGTCTATATACATATTCAGCTGGCTAGCTATGTTTCATAACTGAAGTACTGGCTATGAGTATCAATTTATTCTCCATCGATCATGTTTTTATCAGTTGTCATGTAATACTACTTGATTTCTTTCCATCAACCTATGTTCTCCACATTAGTTTTTCTGTTCATGTATTGTACATCTAGCTAGGTTATAAACTGATCAACCCATACTATGAATATGCAATACGTGCTATATAAACCTGGATATTACAAGTACGTATATATGAGGTATATATACAATATACAATATTGTACCAACTACCAAGTTACCCAACAGATCATGGATTGCCAAAACTATTTGGAGAAAGTAAACTTCCAAAATGAATGTACGATATGTCACGAGAAAGTTTCTGGGATGAGTTGTCCTTACTAAAATGCGAAGCTTTGAAACAATTCAAACATAACACTTGTCTAAGTTTTTTTCTAATTATAACCAATGAAGACTTCATTTGAAAGGCCTCTTCCATCTCTGACTCTGTCATATTTACATTTCTGATCTATTTGAGCAATGAAATTGTTGAGTTCTATAATTTTGTAATAACAATTCTTAAATTTGACATTGCGAAGCGTTACTGTTTGGTGATCCCTTAAATTGGGCCACGCGACTGATGTGTTCCATGCCAATGCAACGAAGGTAGTCGAGGATGCATTCTCCAATGCGGGATTCAAGCAACAAATATGTACTTGAAGGGCATAGGGCGTCGAGCGGTCAAGTTTGATCGACCGAAACTTACTTGACCGAAGAACGGTATGGGCGTAACGCATATTAGGGTTCATGGTCATTAGGTTGTGATGTTAATATTGTTTTGATGTATTAACACATGTGTGCGAGTCATGCTTCCGTGGATGGAAGACCGTCCAAATGCTTACCGGGCTCTTTGTCGTGATGGGCTTCTCTGAATGGATCGCGAAGTCGAGGAAGCCTGAGAGCTGCGCAGAGGCGAGCGAAGGCCATACGTATGGTGGTGATGGACACATCCGTATGGCTAAACGCATGGTAAGACAGTCGTACCAAATATTTGCAAGAACATATTCACAAGTATATGTATGCCACTAACCCCTAGCTATAGGAGGCTCAAAGCGGTGTTCACCGAGTGACATCGAAGTTTATGTGCGAGGTCATAAGGGGCGAGACCCATCACACCCGGCGGTTGTGCACTCGGGTGGCCTCGGATCGTGGTGAGTTATCCACAATTCTTATTGAGTTCTCATCAACTTCGAGCTCTAAGTTGTATGGTTAAACCACTGTGGGAGAGCTATGGGCGAGAAATGGTCGGCGTCATGGTGAAGGCTACGATTGGCGGAAGGAACCTATTGATGGTGTGGCCGTGCATGCTACTGGAGGCGGAAAGAGCCATGGACGGTAAAATGTCATAGTTTCTCAAACTTTGTTAATCGAGCAATAAATTTCAGTTCTAAAGCCTTTGTGTTTCTATATTTTGAAGGTACTCCATGTTCACCGGAGTGATTGACTCGAGGAGGTGCGAGCTCGAGAGGGGTCTTCTTCGCAGAGCTCGGGGTTAGTAGCCGTCGCCCCTCGGAGCGGGAGGTAGAGGTTGCTAGGCTGCGTGAGGAGCTAAGGTCATGGATGAACATCAAAGGTCGCAGGAGGCATACTATGCTCGATTACATGGCACAAAGACGGCGGCTATTCAAGTAAGTCTGAGCCCTCAACAGTTAGCATTCGAGCATGCAACAATATATGAAATGACACATTGCATTTACAGCAATGTTCGGCAACGAGGCAGACCATTGTCTTTCCACCATGGCAGCCGCCACCACCACCACCACAATGGGGGATGAATCCTCCGGCACCTTCTCCTGCAGCTCAGGTTAGTTAAACTTGGTCTTGTCTCAACATCTCTTTTCACTTGTGCTATATTGTAAGCCTATTTCATCATTAGAAGTTTAGACAGATAAGATATCTGTGACAACATCAATGATACAGGACATGACGTGTAATTAGCATTTGATAGAACTGGCCACAGCCAGCAGCATGATCTGTCCTTAACGGAGCGCATTCTCAAAATTTGACCATATAACTCCAGTTATTAGATTACCTCTTAATTAGCATGGCATTGACAAGAAAATAGAGAAATTGCGAAACCCTAGCATAGTTAACTGAAGGACTACGTCATATAAATTGCGAAAACTGGCATGCTACAGTCTTAGGGAACCTACCCAAGGATCAATTCTAGTTTCAGATTTCATCAAGAACATAGGTACTTGAGTAGTATTACCAACATCAAGTACTATAATAGCATTCACTTGAATAAAACTGACTAGAAGATAGCTTTTTTAACTTAACGGTAAAATATATTTCCAGTAAGCTCTACTAATCAGATCTGTGCATACTAGTATAGTAGGGTTTGGATTAATCTTCCATTTAAACATAACCATGACAGGTTATTTGTTGACAACTTCTATGTATCTCTGTATTGGATCCAATGCCTGATGAAAGAGGTACTTCATATAGTAACATCATTGCAAGGAAAACAAGTACTGAACAGGAACTACATACAGCATTGCTAGTGCTATTTCAATCCTGAATCTGACAAAAGTCTATCCTAACTGGTGCATCTTTAGCATTTCATCATATCTTCAACATACGGCATCATTCTTAGGTAGACTGGAACTTGATAAATGAATTAGAAAGATTAATCCTCTTGATTGGAACATGCTATGAAAACAGAAAATTTTACATTGCATTGCCCAATTATTTCGATTCTGGACTGACATTTTATTAGGTTGATTAAGTACCCATAACATTATCTTGATGAAAATATTGTTTGTAGAGTATTTTATTAGGTTGATTAAGTACCCATAACATTATCCTTTTTCGATTACTACAATCTTTGTCTTTGCCTATCAATGCTTTTGAGATGTTACACACGCCGTTCTCTTCTTGCATTTTGCATCGATCACTTACTCTATTGTGCTACTACTATTTCATTTATTTAAATGCAAGTCTATATTTGATTTGTACAAATTTAAAGTAAAGATGCTTCTGAGACTCCGCTAAATTTGGTCTACTGTATCGTAGGGATCGGGGACAAATACGCCCGAGGTTTACCAAACTCCGCCGCCACGGCCCAAAGAAGACTGGAGGCGGCACACGGAGAGCATGTTCAAAACCTATTTGGCTCATGAGTGGCGGCCACAACTCAAATGACCAATCTTGAGATGTTTGGTAATAATCTGTAATCTTGTGATGCGACAACTCAACTAACTATTATATGTGGATGAATGATGCGACAACTCAACTAATCTTGTGATGCGACAACTCAACTAATCTTGAGATGAATGATATATGTGGATGAATGAATAGATGTATGTGGATATTGAATGATATGTGGATGAATGAGCGATATATGTGGATGAATGATATATGTGGATGTATGTGGATATTTGAATGATATGTGGATGAATGATTGAATTGAATGAATGATATATGTTATGAATGATATTTGTCTAAATTTGTATGAAAAATGGGTTTACTGGGCTGTTTTTTTTGTCAGGTCCAGGTTAATTTTCGTGGGCCAGGAAAAACCGACGAAAATTAACACAAATTATTTTCGTGGGCCAAAAAACCGACGAAAATTAACCCAAATTATTTTAGTGGGCCAAGAAACCGAAAATTAACCAAATTAACTTTAAATGGGCTTAAAGTAACCCGACGAAAGTTAACGTTAATAACTTTCGTGGGTGCGAGAAGAAAACCGCGAAAGTAAGTTATTTTAAATCGATTAAATCGATTTCAAAAAATTCAACTCGCACTAACTCTCGTCGGCGCGTCCCTAGCCGATTTAAAATAACTAACTTTAAATCGATCGGCCAAGCGAAAATTAAGCTAACTTTCGACTCCTTATCTCTGACGGCCGTGTTCGTCGGCACAGGTCTTATTTTCGTAGATTTTGACCCACGAAAATTTTCAGGATTTCTGTAGTGCTACGCATCAGTTTCTCCTCCTCGATCGCGTGTTTGTGTTGTTTGCAACAACTATGAATCACTTTATCACCCTGGATCCCTTCATGTAATGATGTAAGATGGTTATGATAATGAGTAACGTGTACTGGGTACCTTTTACATTGGGACACTCTGGTATCAGTGAATGGAATTTCAGAGCAGACCTGGATTAGCAAATTCGATCTGAATAGTCAAAGAATGCAATATAACATGTCTGAAATAATACGACGAGAAGGCATGTCAACTCAGATATACACGGGCTGTTTGTGTGCAAAATTACAAGCTCAGATAACAAAAAAATAGTTTGTGCAATCAACCGGTATGATACAGGCCCACGTGGGGACCATCGAAAAAGGAATATAAAAGCTGGTTCTTCGGACAGTCCTTAAGAGCATCTCCAGCAGAGCCCCTAAATCAGCCCCTAAATCTTAAAATAGGGATTTTAGTAAAAAATACAGATCTAGTAGGGACCCTAATCCAACCCCTAAATTTGCCTCCTCAGCCCCAATTCCCAGGGAGCCCCTAAACCAGCCCCTAAACCATAAAATAGGGAGTTAAGTGAAAGATAGCTCAGCATTAGTTATTGCGGTGGCGTGTCTTCTTGGATGAGTTGCAAGCTGTTGCATCTTCATCTGCTGCTGAAAATTTTGAAAATTTTAAATTTAAATTTTAAATATCATGTTTTTTTAAATTTAAATTTTAAATATCATGTTTTTAAATTGTAAATGTTAATATGCTTAAGTTTTATGTATTACAAATATTTTTGATTGAATTTTAGTGGTGTCAAATGAAGATTATACATAGCGGATATATCAAAATAGGAGAAAAAGTAAAATAGAGGCTGAGATTTAGGGGATGTCGCTGGACTTGTGCTCTGAAAACAGGACCAAAAAATAGAGAGAGTCCCTAAATCCAAAATAGGGACCCTGTTTTAGAGGCCCTTGCTGGAGATGCTCTAAGAGAAATTGGTACTATAGCAATAATCCATGCCCATTCGACCTAACAAAGCGGGCATAAAATTATGGCGAATACCAGCGCCGATTACTGATTATATCATCGGACGCCTCTTGAAACATTTTTCCCGACGCGTTGCGACATTTTTTTCCGACGCGTGCAACATTTGTTTTCAACGCTTGCAACATCTGTTTACTGTTCTGCATTTCTACTGTTTGTCGAAGGAAAATGTTGCACGCGGTGTAAAAATATGTTGCACATAGTAGAAAAAATGTTGCAACGCATCTGAAAATATCGGACGTTAGAGCT
The DNA here is from genome assembly GCA_036346375.1 of Guadua angustifolia. Taxonomy (NCBI): domain Eukaryota; kingdom Viridiplantae; phylum Streptophyta; class Magnoliopsida; order Poales; family Poaceae; genus Guadua; species Guadua angustifolia. The sequence continues at coordinate 18,979,205 of CM070518.1, read as the reverse complement.
GAAGTCATTCCGTAAAATTAATAGATGCACAAGGTAGGGAGGTTTTGGCTTCGCTAGAGCTACAGATCTTCAAATGCCTTCAGCTGGTAAATTATTCTGTACTCACAAGGCCAAAGAAAAGGAACAGGTTAGGATTTAGGACTCAACATGAGGAACTCAAATGTACATGTGGCAAATTAGCAATATGAATCCCTGGATGCACGTAAAAAAACTAACATTCAAAATGGTGAAGTGGGACAATGGAGAATTAAGAAACAAGAAATTCACGGCAAACAAGTACAAAATAGCCTTCTGTCACACAGGCTTGAGTTACGAACAGAATTTTACACGATGGCAGAATTTTACACGATGGAACGTTCCGAGCGTAAAATCTTACAGATCCAGAAGTTCCAAAAAGAAAAACAATACTCTCCCAGTATCTAAATTAGTCAAGCTGGAAACATTGCAGAAACTCTGAATAAAAAGTTTGTAAAAATGTTTGCAGGATACCAGGATCTAGATCAGTCCTCTACAACACATTATATTTTTTTGATAGAGTAAATTTCACAAAACTACAAGTTTCTTATACAAACTATCAGAAAATTATATGTTTTAGCTTTTATTTCACAAAATTATAAATTTTAGAAGAACTTGTGTCACAAAACTACATGTTTTAAAATTGATTGTTTCATATAACGGGCCAGATAGTGTAGACCTACATGGCAGCCTCACATATCCTGGTTCCACGTTCCACTCGCGTGTGAGGCTGTCATGTTGGCTCACACTGTCAGACTAGTTACAAGAAACGGTCAATTCTAAGACCTGTAATATTGTGATATAAGTTCTTGCGAAATCTATAGTTTTATAAAATAGAAGCTAAAACATGTATTTTTCAAATAGTTTGTACAATAAACCTATAGTTTTGTGAAATTTACTCTTTTTGATAATTGGTTCTTTAGAACAAACCATTCTCAACAAAAAGCATACAGACCTTAGCTCTTAGTAGGGAGGATCCGGGTTGAATCCTAAAGACTCCCTCCAGATGAGTTCTTTTATATGTTCTTCCGTAAAGGATGGTTGTTCAAAATCAAAGCTGAAATGTGAAGGGCAAGTGGGTTCTTCATTGATGTCATGAAGAGAGGCCAAGTATGGGTGATGCAGAGCCTCGTCAACTGCATGTGAAAATAATTTGAGTTTATAGTAAAGCCACCACCAATAAAGTAGTTATTTGCTTAAGTCCACATACCACTACCAGTGATCCGCCTGATTCGCACGGCAGGTCTGGATTAGGGTGCTACGCATTACGCAAACAGACCTGTCGGAGATTGGATACACTGTACCAAGACGACCATGCCCTCGCCCGGACAGCGCGTGCAGGACTGACCTTCGTGCACCCCGGCCCCGAGCAAGCCAGCTCGGGGGTCCTCGACAAGGCGACGTGGCATTAAATGCATGGCGGCTCAAGGATCGCGCGCCCGGGATCCGTGCCACCACGGTTCGCGCTGACTTGGTCCGCGCCCACTGTGCCCACGTCGCGCGATACCCGGCGGGTGGCGCGGCACTACTCTGTGTACGCCCTCTACAGTAGCGCGCCTCCTGTAATAAATGATTTGTCTCCTGTAATTCCCTATAAATACCCCCTCCCACGGTGGATTGAGGGTGGGACCTTCTATACTACATACACTTACATACATCGCTTGCCTACGGGAGTCCTTAGGATCGTTCAGGGCCTCCCGAGCAAGCGCATTGTAACCCACTTTCGCATACTAGTGCAAATCACTGGACGTAAGGTTATTATCTCCCCCGTGAGAGGCTCGAACCAGATAAAAAATGACCCCCTGTGCCTTACGGTTGCCCGGTATACCTTCGTTCCATTGCTCGACATACTCTCAGACGTATAACCCTTGCGAAAAAGGGGGCCCAAATTGATCCCTCATTCAATAAGTAAGCTCGGCGGGGGACCCCTGTCCCGAATCGCCGACAAGACCTAAGGGCACCGCAGCCTTCCATGGTTCATCTAGGGAATTCCTCTTGGTGGACTTCCTCTCGTCTCGCGGTGATTTCCCCTAGACGAAAGGAGTTCGATGGGGTCGTTACATATTGCCTATGGAACCTTTGGAAAAAAAGGAATTGTAGGATCTTTCAAAATACCTACAGCACTGTGCAGCAGGTGGTTGATGCAGTGGCCAGGAATGTGCAGAATCGATCGGTGGCTTACCAGATGCTATGATTTCTAGCTTCCAGATCTTTTCGTTGCTTGCCTCAAAAGTTCGATCAAGTCTGTTGCTCTAGTGATGTCATTTTGTTGTTCTATTCTTCTGTGATTCGTGTGGTTCTTGGTTAGAAGAACTCACTCTCTCCGAACTTCTGTAACCTATTCCGTTATTTCTTTTCTTTAATGCATCTGGCAGTGCTCTTGCCTTTTCGTTCAAAAAAAAGTGATCCGCCTGGTTGGATCAAACACCAGCATTCTCTCTAACAGATCGACTGCACCAGGAGACATGTTGCGGAAGCGCAAGCGGAAGTCTTGACTTGGGTAATGCGGAAGTTGTTTCATGTATCTTCGTGCATTATCACATCGAAGAAATCCCAGGCCTGAATCATCTGGTGACCCTATCAGCTTTTGAAGGGAAAAAAGTCTGATTAATACTGATACACCTTAGGTTGCAGGGACACATTTCAAAAAGGCACAATAAGTATTCAGTGATACTACAACGAGGTTAACATTGTACCCTGCAACAACCAACCATAAGTGTCTATCAAAACGAATGTACACATTCGAATTTCGAAAATATCATTAGAAGATAGGACAAGTCCAACAACAACAACCAAGCCTTTTGTCCCAAACAAGACAAGTCCAAAGGGAAAAAAAGTAACTTGCACAAAGTTAATAGTTCAAATCTACATCCCCATTCTGACGAATATTATAAACTGTTACAACATATTACCCAGAAGCAAAATTCACTTACCAATTCAAAGTTCAGTTAACAGTAAAAAGTGGCTCTTATTCAAACATAAAGAAAACAAAAAGATTTGACAACAGTACAGTAGGCAGCAGCTGCGAGCCGGGTTATCATGCTGTTCCAGATGGACCAGTTGTCAAATTCTATTAATGAGGAAGTTAAACAATCCCATCTTCACTGATCGACAGTTTCCAAATAGACAATAACATCACCTATATAGACGCTATAAGTAGGCAAGCAATTGATGGGACAAACCTTACCTCAGTGATCAATTTTAATTGTTGGATGTAATCCCTTCCAGAAAACAGGGGTTGGCGAGTAACAATTTCACCAAGTATGCATCCAACTGACCAGATATCAATAGCAGCAGTATACTGAGAACAGTTCAAGAGCAACTCTGGTGCTCGGTACCAACGAGTGACCACATACTCTGTCATGAGATCAGTCTCCGAAGTGACCCTTGCAAGCCCAAAGTCCGCAATCTTGAGATCACAATTTGCATTCAAAAACAAATTGCTTGGCTTCAGATCACGGTGCAATACATTTGCTGAATGCACATATTTTAGCCCTCGTAGCAACTGATACAAGAAGTACTGCAATGCAAAACATGAAACTTACGTTTTTTAAACAGCTAAAATGAAGTATAGAAAAGATGCAGAACACAATTGTGAAAAAGAGAACAAGATACATGACAGTAAATCTCTAGATTTGCCACAAGCAAGATTTGTTTCAACTATAATTTCATTGAATGCAGAACAAGCTTGGCACAAGCTGGAGGCAACAAACCTGGCAATGGTCATCAGTCAGTGGTTGATTTGAGCGAATGATCTGATGGAGATCCGTATCCATCAACTCATTAACAATGTACACATCATTAAAATTATCTCTTCTTGGGGGACGTATTATGTCCTTTATGACAATAATCTGAGATCCAATGTTAAAATCACAATCAGACTAAATAGATCATATAATGTGTTAGTAGAAGTGTATCACACAGTTCCAGCCCATGCACAAAAAATTTGTAATGACAGGAAATGAGAACCACATTCGAACTTCTAAAATGGTAAACAAAGGAAATAAATCATCAGTAGAAGCCTGCTACATTGGTGGACCCAAAGGTTTCTGGATGCTGTGGGGTTAGCTGAGCAAAAGGTTTCTAGACGCTTCTTTAGTAAATTCAAAATACTCCTCGTGCAGTGTCTAACCCAACAAGGTCAAATTCCTGGATCTAGCACTACTCTGAGACTTTGTTCATTTTACATATTACTGATTGAAGGCCTAAACATGAAGTACATCCTTCCTATGTATAGCGATTCTTTATAAACAAAAGTGCAATATTGCTTACATCTGCCAGGATTCAATATTTCAAATTGTAACTAATAAGAGCAGTAATAGTTCATTTTTACAAGTTTGGACAGTTGCATCCACTTTTCTTAACATGGTGTTTAGAATGGAAAAATGTCCTGCACAAAAGTAAGCTTGCTATGTAAATGTAAAGCGCACACAATAAATTACATTGTAGTGGTAAGGCCAATTTCAATCAATAATCACTAGGAATGTCCAGAGCCCACACGAAATTCGAGTAGTGCTACCACACGAAATTGTACAAGTTAAACTCGCGAGTTTCGAGTTAGTTTTCCACCCCTACCAGCATCTACTACCAGGCGCATGGGCGGATCTACCGTCGGGGCTAGCTGGGGCGCCACCTCCAGTTGGTCGAACCCCTCCTCTTCCTAGTATCTCCAATGCCAGAAAGAAGCAATGACATGGCGTCATGGTGGCAAATCGGCAGGTTTAGAAACTGGCAACTGGAGTGAGATGTAAGAAGAAAAGTAAAAAATCAATACTGCCAGGCAAGTGGGCCATCAAAATTAGTCATAGGCTCCCTTAGGGGGTGTTTGGGACAGCTCCAGCTCCACCAAAATCTGTGGAGTTGGGGGAGTAGGGTATTTCTAGCTCCAGAAATTTATGGAGCTGGAGCTGTGGGTACATTAAGGCCCTATTTGGGAGAGCTCCAGCTCCTAGCTTCAGCTCAGATCTGAAACTTATAGGCTAAAATAAAGTGAATTAAGTTTATATTTTTAGTCTAAAATGTAAACAAGATGATCTACCTAAACACTCTTAATGTACCTACAGCTCCAGCTCCATAAATTTCTGGAGCTAGAAATACCCTGCTCCACCAACTCCACAGATTTTGGTGGAGCTGGAGCTGTCTCAAACACCCCCTAAGAGTGTTTAGGTAGATCATCTTGCTTACATTTTAGACTAAAAATATAAACTTAATTCACTTTATTTTAGCCTATAAGTTTCAGATCTGAGCTGAAGCTGAGATCTGGAGCTCTCCCAAACAGGGCCTTACTCTCATGGGATTTCACCTGGTACAGTACTCGACATCCTTTATTGGAGCGCAGCACTAGGAGTCCAAAAGACAAACAATGTCGATGTCGTCTCGCAGGCGGCAGACCAACGCACGGGCGATTATAGGCGGCAGGCACACGGGACGGCGTGACCATACGGCGGGTATCCGATTCACGAGAAGTCGCCACGGCACACTGGCACCGACGGGCGCTGGAGACCCGGAGTCGAGGGCACCATACGTGCACCAGGGGCAGGGCAGGAGGGTAGCCGATAGGCGACAGACGCCTGAGAAAAGTTATCGGTCATTGAGAGCACGAGGCAGAATGCACATCGTCAGAGGAGCGTCGGGCGGAACACGCATTGTTGGGAGCTAGGAGGAACGCGCATCATTAGAGGAGAGGAATCGGCCGCTCAAAGCGCCGTCTAGCCGGGGGCCGAACACGCATCTCCAGAGCCCAAAGAGGAACCGAGGCTCGCTCCGGTCCGGTCGGCGACGAACGAGCATCACTAGAGCCTAGGTAGGAACCGAGGCGATCGGCAAGGAGGAGCGACTGAGGACGAAGAGCCTCTCAGCTTCATATTGATCGCTAGGACAATGACACCGAAGCCAGACTAATTCGCTAGCGCCATTGATTGTTTTGCTCGATATAAAAAAATTGCCCCAAGCTCCAATACAATGCCTCATGCCTAAATGTCTTTTGTTGTGATAACTGATGCCTGATTTTTGTATTATATTGTCCTAAGTCTATATTCTATTGACTGATTGATATTTTTGTCTTTCAGCTTTAATATGTATGAATTTGGAATTTGGTTGACAATAGATCGGTAGATATAACATTAATATACTTATATTAATTAGAACTTCGACATAGAAACCCCACCTCTATTTTTATTCTAAATTCGGCACTGACCAGGCGTGCACCAGGATTCTAAATTTGTGGCCGCTTTATGTGGAGGAAATCTGGGCTTGTATCGTGGAGGAGATAGCTGAAACTTGAGCTAAGTCCCTGGATTGAATCGTGCATAATTGCGAACTTCGTTGATTGGACCTCATGATTTGTCTATTTCTTTCCGTCAATTCATCGGATCACCATTATGCCTTATGTGATTTATCGATTTCCTTCCAATACTTGTTTTTCTTTATGTGGGTCACCATCCTATAATTGATTCAACCCTTTCTATGGATTTGGATCGAATATGTTTCATCTTTTCGATCAATCGATTGGTCAAAAACTATACAAATTAGATTGAGCTGATTAGGTAATGCATGCTACCACCCACAATGTTTTTTTTCGATAAAGGAAGCTTTTATTAATCTTAGTAAATTACATCAAGGTGATACAATTATACTAAGAAGACTCCCGGCCTCTACACAGCTAGGGTGTACACAGCCAAACACAATGTAAGGTAACCGTACTGATTTTCATAGAACCAACCAAACAAAATCTATCTAAAAGCATATTTAAACTCATATATAAACCAAACAAACAAGACCATGTATCATCTTAACCTGATTGCTTGGCCAGGATCAGTTGATCGGGCTAGACTTACACAGAACTTACAGGAGGCCAGGTAAACACAGTGTTCCCTCACCTCCCCTCTCTGCTTTATACTAATCCCCATCTTCTAACTTTATTGGTTTTCTCACGTGAGTAATTCTTGCATAAGAAATAGCTCGCTCTCTCTATTAACTCTTCTTCGGCATCATCTTTTATCATATTTACCATCTATAGAAACTGCTTACACTATTGCATTGAAAGTGCCCTCACTTGTCTGTTTGGCAATAAAAATTTTTAGGCAATGTTAAAATTCGAGTCTTGTAAAAAATTCTTAGTTCCAAACAGACTAGATCAGTACGAACCGTAAAACGTTCTTCAATTTGTTTTTCTCGAACTCGCCTGAAATTCTCGTATTCCACAAAGATCTTTACAGTGAGGTGCTTAGCGAAGATAGTAATTTAGCGCGGCTTGCATTTTGGAACAGCACGATCTTTACTGAAACTTTACTACACCACCGGGATATGCAGCCGCATCATACCTTTCCTAAAGTTTGCAGGTTTCTCGGAAGGAGAGGCTAGCCAAGCCGGCTCTCGCGTGAGGAGCTCGCCCCACTCCTTCCCTCGTGCCATGTGTGCTCCGCGACTGCGCTCACACCCAGAGCGTCAGGGCCGGCCTAGCCGCCTAGGTATGTAACTACACTATGAGTTTTTGGTCCAGTCACGAGCAAACGTGAGCAATTACACCAGATTTGAAGAACTCATGGTGTTTAAAGATATATTCGGATTTTTATTGAGCTCAAGCATCCTGAAGTTGAAGAGTGTTGCACTAAATTTGTAGACACTTTCTCTCATGATGGTTTATCTGATGTTGAGGTACATGATCTTATTTCTGAATTAAAGATTATGAAATTCACTTTGCCAGATGGCGCATTGTCTGCTATGGAGATTTTTGAGCATGTCAGAGATGTAGATTGTTATCCTAATGTCTCAATTGCTTATCGAATATTATTTACTATGCCTGTGACTGTTGCATCGGCTGAAAGAAGCTTTTCAAAATTGAAATTGTTGAAGAATTATTTGAGATCAACAATGACTCAAGAAAGGTTAAATGATTTGGCGACTTTATGCATCGAGAATAAGTTATTGGACGAGATTGATATCAATAGTATAATCGATGACTTTGTATCATAAAATGTTAGAAGAAATTTTTTAAGATGATGCCAAGTGCTAAGTAAGTGTTTATGATTACAATTTACATTTGTTATTTCATAAACTTTAAATTGTTCTATAGAAGTATTTTTTTGTGCATCGAATATTAATTTCTTCAATGATGTGTGCTTATAAGACTATATATATATATGAGGAGGTGGAAGGGACCTCTATATAAGCTTTCGCCCTGAGCCCTAAAATACCAGGATCGGCCCTGCACAGCGTCCGCGTGTCCTGTTGATGGTTCTTCAGGCGCCTCCTTCCCCCTCGATGCTTCTCGGCGAGGCGTGCATTCCGACCTTTCTTGTTCCCATCCTCCTTTCTCCTGCGCAACTGTGGGCTCTCCATTCCCCACCCTTGACCTGTCGCACCGCTGCCCTTTGCTGACCATGCCCCTAAGCCCTAGATCGCCTGTTCGCGGATCTTTTGCGCGGGTTGATGCTGCATTGAGGGATGCAAGGATGGAGACCGGGAACGCGAGGACAGTGGTGCTAATCGTCCTCCGTGGTGGTGCGGGAACGAGATTCTTCCTGCTCACCAAGCGCATGGCCAAGCCTGTGGTGAGTACGACTTAGTCGCTCCATCAAGCTGCTCTATTTTCTTGTTGATAATTTTTCCTTTTATGGGAAATTATACGGTATGGAACAATTTTTTTGTAACCTACATTTTATTCGTTGGTTCTATAGACGTGTTGGTTGGATTGGTTGGGGACAGGGATGCGACGGGTAAAACGGATGAGGATAGGTGGTGGCTTTAGAAGGAGCAGGAGGCGTTGAACTGATTCTTCTTTTTCTTCAGATTTTGTTCTTAGTATTTTGGGGCTGAGGGTGCCCATTCGAATTTCATATGCATTTTTTACTAGCTGTTTTTTTAAGTACTGTAATGTCACAGATGAAATGAGTTATCGCAGATGATTTTTTTCCTCTCTCCCCAACCCACCCCTTTTTCTTTCCCTCCTCCCTCCCTCACCCAACCCATTCCCTGCCTCCCCACCCAACAGCACTCTCTCCCCCTCTCCTTTCTTCTCCAAGTGCAGGCGCCTCTCCCCCCTGGTGTTGGCGCCTCTCCTCCCTGCTCCCAGGCGCCCCTCCCTGCTCCCTGGCTCCTCCACCACCAGCAGCAGCCACGGCAGCAGCAGCAGCATCCCTCCCCCTCTTCTCCTTCCTCACGAGCATGGAGGTGAGGGTTTTTGGCTTCTAGGTTTTGTGTGCTGCTCTTAGGGAGGGAGTTCCTGGTTTTTGGGTGATCTAGGGTTCATAGATTTGGGGATTTTGGAGGGAAAAGTGGTTCTAGGGTTTGGGGGAAAACTGCTGTTTTCGGGCTGAGTTTTGCCCATCTGTTAGGGTTGAGTTTTGAGCTAGTTAAAAGCATTTTCTGAATATTTAGCTATAGAGAAAGTTGTAGCTCATCGAATCCCCTTTAATCTGAGACTAAGAACACTAAATTTCGTTTAGCCAATCAAAAGTTATAATTATTTTAGTGCTGGCTGTCCTGATTGTGCTCGTGTTGATAGCTAAAATGTTAAACTGCTGTTTAGAGCAAGATGCAGGCCGAATTAGAATTTTTATTTGCCTAGAGAGAGTTAGGAAATATCCTTTAGATTAAGAAAATATCCTTGTTTGCTTGATTTGGATTCAAGAATCATTAGTTATGCTATTTTAAAATTGCTATCCTGAAATCTGAAGCTGCTGAAGGTTCAGATTTTAGACTGAAATTCAGAGTGTAATTCGAGGACTTTAAATGCATATCCTGAATGAATGGCTATATTATAATTTTAGATTATCCTCTTATGGTCATTTGGATCCCAAGAATACAAGTTTTTGCTTAGCCAATTAAAAGTTATGCTCATTTTAGTACCTGCTGTTCAGAATTACTGTCAATGCATATAACCTCTGTTCATATCTAATCTGTGAATTATTTATGCATCTCATGAATGAATAGCTATATGATAACTATATATTATCCTCTTGTGGTCATTTGAAGCCCAAGAATGCAAATTTTTTACCTAGTTGTCGGGGATTGGGTATTCCTTATAGCGACCATTGTACCTCGGCGGCTAGCCAGCTGCCGACCATGCTTACCCTTGGACGGTGTCCCCAAGGAAGATCCTCGGGTAGGTCGACCTTCGGGCCTACCCCGTCCTCAGTCAAGCCCGCCCCCGGGCATGCTTGCTCGGGGGTATGCGACCAACGACCAGGTCCGAAAAAGGGGCCTTGGGCATAGCAAAAAGCCGGGCACGGTCCACGTAGGCGACGTGGCATTAATCATTCGGCGGCTTGAAGAATCGTACGGCCACGATCTGAGCCCACTGCGCCCACGTAGCGGTATGGCAAAAAGCAAGGAAATAGTTTCACCCACGTCCGGGAGCAGTAGTGGCACGTCATTCCGTAATAAATGTAGCAACGCTGTAACCGCCTATAAATACCCCGTCGCATGTAATAATCGGGGTTCGGTTCCTCCTTGTTCTCCCCTCAAGTAGTAGTTGTTTGCTGGCGGCTAGGAGGATCATTCTCAGATCCGCCCAGCGCCCCCGAGCAAGCACCTTGTAATTCCACCTTGGAAGCTAGTACAATAGCTGGACGTAGGGTTGTTATCTCCCCCGTGAGAGGCCCAAACCAGGCCAAAAAAATTCTCTTGTTCGATGTATTGTCCCGACCATCTCAGTTATAGCTCGACAGGCCCTCGGACGCTATACCCTCCGTGGAAAAGGGGCCTTAGGTTGATCTCTCATTCAACAAGTAAGCTCGGCGGGGGACCGGTTCCCCAATCGTCGACACTAGCCAATTGGAAGTTATGCTCATTTCTCTAACTATTGTTCAGAACTAGAGTTAATGCATGTAACCTCTGTTCATTTTAAATCTGGGAATTATTGGTGCATTTTCTGAATAAATAGCTATAGTAGAGTTGTAGATTATCCTCTTGTGATTAATTAGGATCTAGGTTCACTCAATTTGGTTAAGCGAAGCAATAGTTATGATTGTTTGAGTGGTTGCTATCTGGTATGGCCGTAGTTTGGTTTTAGTGTTGAATTAGTGTATGAAGTTGAGTTGGAATTGTCTGAGAGGATGAATTAGTCTAAATGAGGAAGTTTAAAGCACATTACGCTTAGAGCGAAAGAGTTTTTTTTAATTGTTGCTTGAATTTTGATTGCTTTGTTTTGAGATGCATGAATGTGATTTTTTTCAGGAGGTGTGGCTTCAACCTCGCGCCACACCGCTTCGTGAGGTTAAAGGCAAGTGTATCAATTAGTATGATTGTTAGGATGTCATTTCCTTGCTAATATTATTGATTATATTTATGCTAGCCACATTGGTATATTTGTGAGTATGTTTATATCGAAAAAGGATTGTTGAATGATTATAAATTGTTATAGATGAGTATGTTGTGATGATGAAAATGATAAAGTGATGATTATGAGTAAAATGATATTGTGCATGTGTATTTATGTTCATGTTGATGAAAATGTGGATGTTGGAAAGGAGTGCATTTTCTTTGTGATTTATGTATGTTAAATTGCATATGTGCATTCATAATGGAAGAGGTGACCCATGTTGATGCGGGTCTCTGTATTCACACGTAGTGAATACGAAAGTCCTACCTCGTAGTCCCATCCACAGATGTGGATGGAAGCGAGTCAGTAAGAGTAGACGCCCTCCATGGGATGGAAGGGAATGAAGGTGCACGTTGACAGGTGTGTACTCGGCAATACCGGTATGAGCTAAAAGAAATATGCATTCATGAGCATGCACATTGCATTGCATCGCTAACAATGAGTTTTGTGTGTTAAATGGTACTATGAGAAGTTGGGATAGAGTCATGGACTCATCCAAAGAGATCTAATGAGGTAAGTGTAGGAATTAAGCAATAAAGTAAAAGAGGTAAATGGTGTTGATATTATTATTGTTTTACATTTTTGTTGATTTGGATAAGAAAAATGCTCATGCTGTTGATTTAATTGCGTTAAATGATTTCGTGATACACTTTGCTGAGTTGTATGAACTCACGCTTGTTTTGTAATGTTGTTTTTTTAGGTACCTTGAGATCGGCATTCGGGAAGGGAGATAGCACCACCACTTCACTTAGTAGCACTCAATTTAGACAACTGCATAATTCAAATTCAATGTAATAGATTCCAGCTAGCGGTTTGCGTCGATGATGGTACCTTTCTCTCTTAGGTCTAGCAAATTGTGGTGTGATAGTGATGGATATGGTTAGTGCTTCATGTTTATGAATAAGTTGTTGTCGTTATCATTATTGTTTCTTTACTATACTCTACTTTGAAACTCATGTTCTTATAGATGTGTTTTGATTATCTAGTAATGCTTGTATGTTGATTTAGAAATATGTTATGAGGTTATTATGATTGTTAATTGTTCTTTTGTCTGCTGAGTGGATGTCCGAGTTTTAGGGGAGGTGCTGCTGAAATTTTTAGTTAAGTTTGGCCGCCTACTAGCATGTTTAGGTTGTTTTGTTGTTCTTCTCTAGTGATTTGTGATTATGGTTGCTTGAGAGTGTAACATTCGGGGCATGTGGGGTGCCGGGGTGTTACAGGTACAACAACTGATGTTGTGCGCTCTGGCTCAGAGAAAGGGTACAATGTGATCTGGGGACTCCACAATGCTCTGAAGGCTCACAATCCCGACGTCCAGTCTTATTTGTTTTTCTTTGTGATTTATTGTTTCTGATTCATTCTTGTTAGCACAATATGATATAGGGACTCCACAATGCTTTGAAGGCTCATAATCCTAACGTCTAGTCTTAATTTGTTTTTCTTTGTGATTTACTGTTTCTGGTTCATTCTTGTTAAGTGATGCCTTGAGGAAATCAATTGAGCTGATTCTCTTTTCCTTGATATTTTATTCTTAGTATTTTGGGATTTAGGACGCCCCTTCCAAATTTCATATGCATTTTTTCCTAGCTACTTTTTTTAGGCACAACAGCTAACACTGTTGTCGGTGTACTTTACACCGGGGTATCCTCTCCATCGCAGAATAGTGGGCCCAAGAAGCGGCCTGGCCCAGGCGAAAAGCCCACGTGGCGGCCTGGAGGGCAGGTGGACGATCATGCCCTGCTCACCGAGCGGTAAGCCCACGTGGCGGCCTGGCGGGCAGGTGGGCGATCATGCCCTGCTCGCCGGGCGTCGGCCTAGGTGGCGGCCTGGCAAGCGAGTGGGCGTTCGGGCCCCCCTCGTCAGGCCACGAAGGCGACCAAAGGAATGAGGAGAAGCCTTCCCTTTAAAGTCTCCTTCCCCTGACATGCTGTGTCAGGGCATTGATTGCGAAGAATTCTGCTATCGACACGACGACGGCCCATCCTTTTGACGCCTCTCACCAAAACCATCGCAAGAGTGTCACTTCCCGGGCGGACCGGGCGAAGCCATACAGCGGCATAAATGGAGTCCGAAGGACAAGGCTACAACGATGGGTGTAATAAATGAGTCATGGGTCAGTGTAAGGCTGGAATGATGGGTGTAATTAATGAGTTGTAGATTAGCATAGTGTCACCTTCTCACTTGCCCGAGCCAACCCCGCCTATATAAGGGAGCTCTGGTGCATGAGGGAAGGGGATCGAGCTATCCAGAATCCGAATCCGAGACTCACCCAAGCTCAGGAAAAGAAGAACCGTTGTAATCACCTCCACATTTTATCAACAAAGTTCTAGCAGGATGTAGGGCTATTACCCACGCTAGGGGCCTAAACCTAGGTACATCACTGCATTCGTTGATCTGTTGATCCTCGGAATCCCTCGCGCGAGAGCCATTAGGGTTTCTATTCACGAAGACGCCCTCTACCGAACCATACCCTCCATCCTGGGAGTGGTCAACCTTGTTCGTTGACGGGGTCCTGTCCGGCGAAATACGCCAACAGCTGTGTAGCAGTCTGGGTGGGAATTTCTATGGGAATGAACTTGTCCAGTTTGTGATGTGAAAGACGATTCGTGGGATCGGCGCTCTGGTTCGAGGAAAGGGCACAATGTGATCTAGGGACTCCACGATGCTCTCAAGGCTCACGGTCCTCACAATATCCTTTATGGATTATGTCGACGTTTGGAAAACAGGTTCTCGTCGCGTTTACTTGTTGAATAAGGGATTAACAGAGCCCCTTTTTGGTGAAGGGTTTGCGTCTAGAGAATACTCTTAGGATAGGATAGTTGAAACATAGACAAAGGTTTATACTGGTTCGGGCCTCCCACAGTGAAGATAATAACCCTAATCCAGTAATTTCACTATTGTTGTCAAACTCTTACAGGAAGGCTCATGTATCTCTGTGCGCTGTGCGTTTGTGTCTTGCCTCTCGTTTTCTCCGTCCCTCCCTTTACTGATTTTTCGGGGGTTCTTATAGCTTACAAGATACTTTAAATAATTGCAGCCGAATAATGCGTGATTTTCTGCATTAACCGTGGCCGTAATTGTAGCCTTGATTCTCGTCACGTTCCCGTTGTGGGCATAACGGCCCTAGATCATGGCGAAATTATCGCCACTTAAACTTTGTGGGGTGAACACGATCTTCCGATCATGCTCGAGGATTTCCGCAGCTCTGACCGATCCTTGCACGTTCCTGAGCTTGCATGCTCAGGGACGAGCTTGTATGCTCGTGGGCGAGCTTGGGTACTCGTGGACGAGCACCGGGTCTACTCCGGTCAGACGAATCCGCCGGCTAGACTATCCAAGAGTCCTCCTTGGGGACACCATCCAAGGGCATGCATAGTCGGCCAAAACTGGTTATCAGGGTATAACAGTCCTTATGGAGATCATCCAATCCCTGACAGATTCGTTAGTAATTCTGCTCCCAATAATATTTATCATCAAGATAGAATAGTCCTGTTTATCAATTCTGTCACAGAATTACAGATATGTCACTTCTACGATGCATTGGGTCTTTTTGATTAATAGCAACAAGCATCTAGATAGAATATTTTAGGCATAAATTTATTCATTATCTTAGAGTCTAGAGAATTTTATTTCTGTTTACATTGGTAATTTGTGTTTGTGTATAGGTGGCACCAAGGGAATGTTTGCAAACAAGGCATTAGAGATCACTGATGATGTTCTTACTTCATACAAGAATTCATACAAGGACCAGGGTTGGTGCATTTACTTTTACTTGATTCTTGATGTGCTTCTGTTATTCTAAGGGATGGCAAATAGATGCTTGCTTTTTTCCAAGGTGGTTTCAATTTACTTGGTAGGAGTATCGATGTGATCTGCACAACTAAGCAAGTGATGCTTCGATGACTACATGCTTCTTTCTGAACTTGAATGGCCGGCTTGTCGTTGCAGGTACTAATAGGAATAACTAATATAATGCTGTTTATCCCAAAACAAAGCAGGCTTTGTTTTTACTCATTTTGCATGTAGTTGTTAGTTCCATTCCAAGATAGGTTTGTCAGACTTGAGCGCTTTGGTTATCAACAAGCAACAAATGGGTTATTTGGAATTCTTTTATAGTGTGCCATGTTATTAAAATGCAGGGCATTTGTTAAATCATAGTGATATGCCTATATGACATAGTGGCTTCGACTTATCAAATGTTTCTCTTGGTATAGTTAAGCATTGAAATGCCCCCCTTTTTTTGGCCCGTGGGCCTCCGGCCCATCTCCCTTCCCCGGACTCCAGCCCGCTTCCCCCGTCGGCCAGCTCCGCCCCGCGTCTCGGCCTGCTCCCCTCCCCCGCGTGGGCCGCACCTCGGCCCATCTCCTCTCGGCCCGGTCCGCATCGACCGTGGCCCCCCTTTTCCTCCACCTTTGGCTTTGCCCCGCGCCGCCGCCGCCCTGTGCCACCTGCCTCGCCTTGCGCCGCCCCACGCCGCACGCGCCATCCCCGTGTCCCCTCCGCCTTCCCCATCGCCAAACGTGCCCCACGCCGCGCCCTCGCTGGACCCCGCCTCCTCTCTCCTCGCCTGCCGGTATAATACCCCGCCCCTCGCCCCAAACTCGCCGAGGTGAGACGCTCGTCCCCCGCTCCTTCTTCCCCTCTCTGGTGCCCTCTCTTGCCCACGCGCGCTCCGTCTTCTCCGACTCGGACAGCCCTGCCACCACCCTCTCCTCTCTCTCACTACCGCTGGACCCCCTCCCCCCTCCTGTCGGCCTCTGCCCGCGCTCACTGGGGCAGGCCAGCCAGCCGTGGGCGTGTGTGCAAGCGCCCACTTTGAGGGCTGCGTCCCCATGGGCCGCACGGGCCGATTTTGAGATCACTGTGCGGCCCGGTTTCGTTTTATTTTTTGATTTTCTGGATTTTAATTTAAAAAAAATCCAAAAAATCAATTAAAAATCTGAAAATACAAAAAATTCCAAAAAAATCCCAAAAATTCCAAAAAATACCCAAAAATATATATTCTTGACCAGTCAAGCCGCTAAATCCAAAATTGATCTCTGTTTCACCAAACCAAGTCTCTAAAATTTCTAAAATGCCCTTCTAACCCATTTTCGACCATTTTCTCCTCGATCTATTTTCCGTTTTCTCTCTTTTGGTGTTTTTATTTGTTTATTTACTGGTTTTGTTTTCTCGCGCTAGATGCGACGTTGGAGCAGCCTCTGGAGCAATTCTCAGAGCAGGAGTAGTATGTAGAGCCATACCAGGAGCAGGAGCTGTCTGGAACCAGCCATAACTTCGGCTACTTCCAGCTAAGAGACCCCTCGACCCCGCAAAGCAAGCCACACCTTTGAATATGTTGAACCCAGTTTATATTATAATACTATGTATTTTCTTACAGCATTATTTCCTTGTATTTTAAAAAACTATAAAGGAGATAGTTTGGAATAAAATGATTAATTAGAACCCACTCCTTATTAAGCCTGTTGTTAAGCCCTAATGCATTTTAACCCTAGGCTATAATTAATGAACTGATGTAGCTTAGCTGTTAATAATTTTTCACTTTTAGATCTTTTACTTAAAATCTCTGAGTGATGATTCAGGGCGCTTTTCTAAAACTACCACGGTCAGGGGGACAGCGTTGGGCTGCCCATGGAAGGTGGATGTCAGCCCGACCCCCGACCGATGACAAAGCCTAGGTGTTGGTCTGGTGGTTGGTATAGTCGGTACCATGGCTGGTGGTATAGGATGGGTCGAGTCTCAGGCACTTAAGGATAGACCCCCTTGGGCGAAGTAAATAACTTCAGTTCTCGCTCAACCGTAAGTTGGGCCGGTCAGCCCGATTAACCTGTCCCAACATAGCCCGGTACCTTGTATTTCCCCTTGGAATACCTACAGGTGGTAGCTGCTATTCTCGCTTGGAAGAATGAATTGCAGAGCGATCGGGTGGAACGGGAATGGGGTAGCCATTTGCTGGTTCTCGCAACAGTAGGTATCCGCAGCGACTAGATCGTGTCTCTCGCCTTGGCTAGTGGGTCTTGGAGACTGTGGATTCTTGAAGCCTACTGGGTAGGGGCTAAAGAGGGGAAATCCTACGAAAGGCTATGATCATCTCGGTCCAGCCGCATGCATTTGAGTTGCATGTTACTCGCATGGCACTACGATCGTAGATATCTTGTGGGTAAAGCTGAGCAGCTCTGCAGAGTAATTTTGATGGTATTCAAATACGTTGTGCTTCTGGTTAATGAAGCTGAGTTAAATTGGGTGATTCTTGTAACCAACCTCAAGTAGTTTTCAATCAAGAACTTGTAGTAAATCTGAGCTTTGCAAATAACCCCATGATATTGCATGTTATTGGTTTGTATTTCAAATGTGATATAAAACTGGATTTTAACTCTTGCAACTACCAATACTTAAAACCTGTGCCTATTCCTTGTCACTCCGTGCATGTAATATTCAGAATTCTCTGTGTGGTTTGTTGAGTACTGTTGTGTACTCACCATTGTCTCCTACCCCCTTTTAGATTTTCAAGAAGACGGCGACTTCCAAGAGCCCATAGATGGCGACAGCATTTGGTTTTGAGGCATTGGTCTATTTGCTCAAACTTTCCTGTGGGTGTTTTTGTAATGTATCTGGTCCCAGCCGCACCCTTTTGTAAAACTCTAACCGCTAGGTCGTAATTCGCTATAAAATTGTTGCATTTCGTTCTTAAGGCTGGCAATGATTGCTTGGTTACCTACAGCTAAAATCTTGGGTAGCTATTAAGGTATTTAAACGCATCCCATGAAAAAGGCGGTCCGTCACAAGCATGCATTTTTATCTCCAAGAGTCACCTCCAGTTCAGATGCTGTGCAACTTGCCGAGACCCTTATCCAGAATAGCTATAAGACCAAGCTATAACAGTATAAGTTTAAGCAATAATTTCAAATGCTAATATTCTTTAGATGCACCGTGCAATCTCTCAGGAGTTGACATCTCCATTAAACAGGTTGTGGGCATGCATGTTTCATTGAACAGTGATCTCGAGGACCAGTTTATTAAGACAACAGTTAGATTTGATACAGTGTGCAAGGTAAACATCATAAGGCACTAGATTTGTAACAGAATATACAAAACCATGAAAGCACTTTGAAAGATTTAAAATACAGTGCGTCACTGCCATTCAGTCACTCCTGCCATTTTGTGTGGAAATTTGTTTTCAACTTCTAAGCAATATTTGCCTCGATGTGATCTCACCTGCAAAGGTAGTTTTCTTAGCATCCATTCATATTGCTAGATCCAACTAGCTTATATCTGACCATCCTGATTAATTATCTCTAAAACACCACTTTGCTGATTTGTTGAGCATCTCATGTCGCCTTCGGATGTGTACTTCAATCACATCCAAACATGGTATGATTTGATTAAACTCACGGCCAAAACTCTGCCATAAGAAAAATAGCATCAGCAACTTTTTGTTCAACTTTCCATGCAGCATATCTTAGGAGAGGAGGTGACATTGTCCAAACTCAAATTGATGGAAATTACAAACGAGATATGTGATGGGGGTGCAAACAAGACCACATGTAGGTATGTGTAGTTATTTTAATATTTCATTTGAAGCAATTTATGGATCAATAGCTGGTTACATTATGAGCCGATTGAGCAACAGCATAAGCTCAAAGGCTCGGGTTCGGCTTGACTGGAGTCGCAGCAAGACGATGAGGTGATCCTCACGTCTGCGGCGCCTTGAGATAGGGTGTTGTCTGAGCCACCGCCTATTACTGCAACAATTTTATTAATTTCTCCAAAAGTACCTTCTGAAGCTGACCACCGACCTTTTATTCCTCCACCCTCCCATGCAATCAATATCCAGATCCTATTTTATTGCTACCTTCCTAACTACCGGATCGATTGAGAATTTCCTAACTAACGGTAGGTTGCCTCTTCTATCCAAATAGCATGACTCATGCAGCCCGCCCGACCCATCCTTCTCCACCCAAGGCCCGCGGCGTCTTACAAAAACCCTATCGCAACCGGCCATAACATCACTCCCTCCCTCGAAAGTAAGCTTGTCCTCAAGCTTACAATCCGGAAACGACCGCCGAAGAGCAATAGCATCCATCCACGTTGCTTCATCCGCGGACTCCCCCGTCCAATGTACCAAAAATTGACGATGACCATCAACGAAGCGCTGGGCCAGCAGCTTATATGGCTCCGGCTGATCCGCTGATGTTGCCGGCATGATATCGCCTGGAATGCCCGCCACCCGCTCTGGAGGGTCTCCCCGGAATCGCTTAAGCAACGACACATGGAAGACGTTGTGTATTCTGGTATTCTCCGGAAGCTGAAGCTTGTAGGCCACCTCGCCGATGCGTTGGATCACCTGGAAGGGACCATAGAAATGAGGGGATAACTTGGACCAAGAAGGCTGACTGCGAGCAGAGTTCTGCCGGTGCTTTTGCAGTTTGAGCCACACCCAAGAACCCACTTCAAACACCTCTTCTCTATGCTGCCCATCATAATATTGCTTCATGCGGTTTTGAGCCTACAACAACTGGGACTTGGCTTGCTGAAGAAGGGCGTCCCGATCCACCAAAGTACAGTCAACGGAATCAATGCTCGTAGACCCTTGCTGGTAAGGTACCAATGGTGGCGGAGACCGTCCATAGACTAGCTCAAAGGGGGTGAGGCGATGGGCCGAATGGAATGATGTGTTGTAACAATACTCCGCCCAGGGAACCCACTGTGTCCACGAAGAGGGATGATCTACCGTCAAGCACCGCAAGTACATTTCAATAGTGCGATTCACAACCTCCGTTTGACCATCCGTCTGGGGGTGGTAGGCAGTGGACATCAGTAAAGCCGTCCCACTTCGCCTAAACAGCCCTTGCCAAAAAGCACTAAGGAATACGGATCCGATCGGAGACAATGGATTCAGGAATGCCATGTAGCCTCACAATCTGATTGAAGAATAACTTGGCGACGGTTGAAGTTGTGGCTGGCCTGTTGAAAGGAATGAAGTGTGCGTACTTAGAGAGACGGTCAACCACCACCAAAAGTGCAGTTTTACCTTGTGACTTTGGGAGGTCGGTGATGAAGTCCATCGAAATATCTGCCCACACCTGATGAGGAATATTAAGGGGCTGCAACAGACCGGCCGGGGCTTGAGTGCTTGCTTTATGTTGTTGACAGATCGCACATTTTGCAATGAATTCACTGACCGTCTCTTTCTGGTGTTCCCACCAATACAACGCTCGAAGACGGTGGAGGGTCTTTTGAATGCCCTCATGTGTTAAGTCATGCACTGCTGCAATCATTGGTTCCACCAAGGGGGACGACCGAGGAACCCACAGCTTGCCATTCCGAAACACCAAGTCGTCCTTAACCTCCCACTGAATGTTATGCTTTGCGTCCTCCGAATGAGCAGCATCTACTCGGCCAGCCACTTGCGCTACTTGTTGCTGCACCTCCGGGTCATTCTGCAGCACAGCCACCCACTGATCACGGGTTATATCCTGCACCACCGATATAGTCAGACCTCGCCTGCCGTCGTCCTCCGCGTTACGGACGGTAGCGTCGGCGGCTTGGTTATGTTTACCGGGCTTGTATTCGATACAGAAATCGAAGCCCATCAATTTGCTCAGCCAGTGTTGCTGTGGTGGGGTGATCAAAGCTTGTTCAAGAAGGAATTTGAGGCTGCTATGATCCGTTCGGACGGTGAACCTTTGCCCCCACAAATAAGGCCGCCAATGCCGCACTGCCTTGGACAAACCAATTAATTCTCGTTCATACGCCGCAAGCTTCCGATGACGCTCCGCCAATTTACGGCTGAAATATGCAAGTGGATGCCCTTGTTGGTGGAGAACAGCACCTATCCCCGTTCCCGACGCGTCACATTCCACTTCAAACGGTAAGGAAAAGTTAGGCATCTGTAACACTGGAGCGGAGGTTAATGCCCGCTTGAGTTGTATGAAGGCTTCTTCCGCGGCAGTGTTCCACTCAAATCCATTCTTCTTCAACAGTGAGGTGAGAGGATCAGCAATACCAGCATAATTCATTATGAAGTGCCTGTAGTACCCAGCCAAGCCCAGAAATCCCCTCAACTCTGTGACTGACATCGGCCGGGGCCATTCATCTACTGCCTTGAGTTTCATAGGGTCGGCCTCTACCCCCATATGCGATATGATGTGACCCAAGTAGCCGATCTTCTCTTGAGCAAACGCACATTTGGACTTCTTCAAATACAATCTGTGTTCCCTCAGTTTGCTCAATATGGCTCCCACATGCCCTCGGTGCTCCACCTCTGTTGGACTGTAGATTAAAATGTCATCAAAGAAAACTAACACAAACTTGCGCAAGAATTCCTGGAGCACTTCATTCATTAATGCCTGAAAAGTGGACGGAGCATTGGACAATCCGAACGGCATCACTAAGAACTCATAGTGGCCATGATGCGTTCGGAATGCAGTCTTCATGATGTCCTCCTCTCTCATTTGGACCTGATGATAGCCTGATCGCAGGTCCAGTTTCGTGAAGTACCGGGCTCCTCCCAGTTCATCCAACAATTCTTCGATCACCGGAATTGGAAATTTATCCTTAATGGTCCTATCATTCAACCTTCGATAATCCACACAAAATCTCCAAGTCCCATCGGACTTCTTTACCAACAACACAGGTGAGGAAAAAGGTGAATGACTCGGTCGTATGATGCCTTGCTGCAGCATTTGCTCACACTGTCTTTCGATCTCATCCTTTTGCCGATACGGGTATCGGTAAGGACGAACCGCCACTGGATCGGTGCCCACCTCCAATGGTATTCGGTGGTCGCACTCCCGCGCAGGTGGTAGCCCCTGCGGTTCTTCAAAGATGTCCGCATAACATTCCAAGAGTGCTTCAAACATGTGCTTCTCTTCCATACTGACCAACATCACCCTGGAACTACTTCTTTTGCGCAGGCCCTGCAGCTGTACTGCCTCGCCATTCGCTTCAAACTCCATAGTGAGTTCTCCGAAATCCCACTGTAAACGACCGAGAGTCTTCAGCCACTGCACCCCTAATATTAAGTCAAATGAATCAATCGGCAGCACTGTAAATGGGGCCATAAATCTGCGGCCTTGGATGGAGAAGTCGGCTTCCAAACTACCCAAGCACGGTAGATGCCACCTATCCGCTACTTTGACCCGCTGGCTTTTCAGTTCTACAGCTCGCGCTTCCTCTTCTTTCCCCAACTGTCGGGCAGCGTAAGCACTAATGAAATTATGCGTGCTTCCACTGTCTATCAGCCCCAACCACTTCTTTCCCGCCATCTCAATCTGAACTTGCATTGTGTCTCCCTGTTTTGGTCCAACCGCAGCAATCATGGACAGAGCCGCCTCCACAGCTACTTCAGCCTCCAGTTCATCCCCTCCATCCAAGTCATCCTCCTCTTCCACTTCTAGGTGAAACAATCTCTTACATTTATGGCCGCGAGTATAGACTTCGTCACAATTGTAACAAAGACCTTTGGCTCTCCTCTCGGCTATCTGATCGGCAGACAACCGTAGCCGATCTTGGTCTTGATCCCACCGAGCTCAGTATCTTTCTTGGTGGTATTTGCTTTCGAAGTCATCTTGGCGCTTCCGCCTCCTGTGGGCGCCCCCTTGAAGGGTCCATTGAATCCTCCCTGCGGCCTACCTCCCAATCCCACTGCTCCTGATCCGGCACTGGGTCCAGCTGCGGCCACTGCTACCGATCCGGCACCAGGTCGTCCGGAGTTTGTCCCTCCTGAACAATTAGTCCCCGTGGCCGGTGTACTCCACACGCGCGGTACAACTCCCTTCCCACGCCCTGCTTGGGTCCATCTCTGCTCAGCCTCCGCAATCCACGCCTCCTTCCTTGCTTCTGCCTCCCTTGCTGCCCTGACAGCCTCCGCCAAGTCATGTGGTCGTTCTCGGCGAACCTCCGCTCCTACCGCCCGGGACAGCCCTGCCATAAACATCTCGAGCTGGTCCGTCTTTCGCATCCTTGGAACCCTCGCCAGAAGTCTTTGGAATTCTCTTACATATTCATCTACACTTTGATCTTCCTGTTTGAAATTCGCCAAATCTCCCAACGGACCTGCGCTGGACTGCCGCGTAAATCGCTGGATGAAGGCATCGTAGAAATCTTCCCACGCGATCCAGGGTTCTTCCTCCTGCCAATTGTCCAACACGTCCTGCGCTTCCCCCGCGAGATGCAAGCCTGCCAGCTCCACCCATTCCTCTTCCTTGATCTTATGAACGCGAAGATAGCGCTCACACCGGCGTAGCCAACTCAGCGGATCCCCTTGGCCGTCATACTCTGGTAGATCAAGTCTTGGGAGACGAGGCGTCCAATGGCGTTCATCCTCTTCCTCCGCTCGACCCCGTCCACCTCTTCGCACTTGGTGATGTTCACCGGGTATCCTTCCTCCTCCCACTCGGCCGCCTCCCTCGCCATGCATCCTGCGAGGCCCAGACACGCCTCCGCCATGTTCCCCCTTCGGATCCATGACCCTCGGATCACCCGCCTGCATCTCCCCTCCACCTACCACCGGTTGTTTGCCCTTCAACATCGACATCAATTCCCCGAACATCCCCTTCAACTCCTGGATGTCTGCCTTCATTCCCTTCATCTCCTCCTCCAGACCTGCAACCCTTCCTTCCATCAGACTACCGCAGCTTCTCCTCTCCGAATCGTCCGGCTCTGATACCAAATTGTTATGAGCCGACGCTGAACGACGCGCAAGCTCAAAGGCTCGGGTTCCCGGCTTCAGCCCGGGTCGCAGGCAAGACGATGAGGTGATCCTCACGTCCGCCGGCTCCTTGGATAGGGCTGTTGTCGGAGCCACCGCCTATTGCCTGCAGCAATTTTATTAATTTCTCCAAAAGTACCTTACAGAAGGCAGCCACCAGCCTTTTATTCCTCCACCCCTCCCATGCAATCAATATCCAGATCCTATTTTATTGCTACCTTCCTAACTACCGGATCTGATTGAGAATTTCCTAACTAACAGCCGGTTGCCTCTTCTATCCAGCCGCATGACTCATGCAGCCCGCCCCGGCCCATCCTTCTCCACCCAAGGCCCGCGGCGTCTTACAAAAACCCTATCGCAACTGGCCATAACAGGTTCCAAAGAATATTTAGGATATTGTAATAAATTGATGCCCTGGGTATCCATGTCAGAGAAATAGCACATGGTGTGCTGCTTATCCCACAAGGACTCCATCAAGAATTACGTAGCTCTGTGCAGTTCTCATATCTGTGATTCAGGGTTCCTAATTAGCTACTCATTTAAACTTGTTTCGTCCAATCATTGCTACCGTAATGTCCTTTTATTCCCAGATTGCCTTACTTAAGAAGGGCTGAACCATTCATATATGTTGTAAGGCTTTCTTCGTAAGAGTAGTGCTTCTATGCTCTTCCAAAACCTTAGTTACACAAATCTTAAAGTGGTATAATTAATAGTAGATTAGTGGTGGTCGCAAGTTAGGCTCTCGGTTTCCTTTTGGAATTGCACTTCGCTTTGTTGGAGGGCATTGAAGTAGCCTGAAAATTGGTGACGACTGACCTCGGTAGCTTAAGCTTCTATTGAAATTTGAAGTGTCTTGCATAGTTAGTTCTGTCACTATGCATTTTACTATGTTGGTCTGCCTGAATGTTGTTGTTCTACAATCTGTATGGTTGGAGCTGCCATAACATGGAAATGGGCATATATTGATGTGTACTTGTTTGTTTTATATTTCAGGAGCTCACAATTGTTATTCTTGTACTGCTTATTTTCTATCTGTTGTCATATGAAGGTTTAGCTCTTTTCTGGAAGAGCTCCATGAATAAATTAAATTTATCGATAAGAATGGCTGTTGTGAATAAATTATTCACAACATGTTAGTTCTGTTGCTTTGTCAGTCGTACATCATTTCAGTGAGATGGATTTGTGAACCGCAAAGTATTTTGCTCTTTGTTGTGGGTTTCTATATTCTGGCTTTTGCTTAAGTCCATAGCTTGATCTATGTTAAAAAAAAACCAAAAAAACAGACTCAGCGGTTTCAACTAATTTTAAAATCTCCAAAATACATTACTCATTAATCTGCTCTTTCTCATAGTCAGTTGACAAAACTTGGTTACTTATATTCGTCTTTCTACTAAAGTGTGTTGATGCTGATGTATGGTTATTGGTTCATTTTATGCAGGAATAAACAAGTATCACAGCAACACTCGATTTGCACCCTTCAGAGCCACTGCATTTGCTCTTCGTGGTAAGAACTCTTCCACAGATTTTTTTTTTGATAAAGGAAGATCTTTATTAATTTCAAGAAACTTACATCGAGACAATACAAGCCTTTGAAATTTCTTCCACAGATTCAAACATTATACCTCATACCCAATGTTTGTGGTTATGCATACTACATTGAGGTATAGTTCTTGTGCCTCCTAGAATTTATGTCGAGGCATATTTACACCATTGTTGTCCTTTCTTTCTAGGCTGAAAACTATCATTGTGTTTTCGATGCTACCATCAGGCTCCATCAGTTGGGTCTTGATTGGATTTCTCCTAAGCATGGTCCAATAAACAATGCCAAAAGACTGTACAACACTTTAAGCCATCATTTCTACTGTATGTCATGCTGCCGAATCATGACGTAAAGGAGATTGCTGAGACCATTGAAACGAAGAGATTGCCTAAGATTTCCCAAGGTGAGCATCATGCTGTTTTCATCAGTTATTGTCGCGTTTATAGTTCTATTTTGCTTTCTTGTTCTATTCCAAAACTTTGGGTGCAACAGAGCAGAAGCATCCTTCTACTACATATATTAAAGATAGTTAAGTTGGCTTGAAGAATTTTTGTAGACGATGCTCATTATGTTTTTTTTTTGTCTTCCGAGTTTGAACCTGTTATTACCCTCTAGGACCGCTTGTCTTCGTGAAAGAGAATTTTTACTGTGTATTACCATAGTAGTATATAGCGGTAGTATAAATTAAATCTGACCGTTGATTTGTCGAGGGCATTCTGGTCTTTTGGCTTGGGGTCGGAGCGATGCTGAATGCCATTTTGCTCAATTACCATTATACCCCTCTACGAGACACAGAGTTGGGTGCTGGCTCAGAAAATTATTTACCATTATACCCCTCTACGGGTTATACTACCCATACTACACATGGTAGTATAGTCAAATCTAATCTAATCTCAACCTTTGGATCTAAAGAAATGGACGGCGCATATTCATTTTTGTGTATTGTAAAAGAGCTCTCGTGAAAACCCAAGAGATGTTATACAGAGGTAATAACATCTGACGTAAGCTTACTATATTATTCGCTAGCTGTACTAACAAACAAATATTCCATACGTTACTATGGGTGTGTTTGGTAGAGCTCCAGCTCTATCAAATCCATGGAGTTGGGTATTCTTAACTCCACCAGATCTGTGGAGCTGAAGCGTGAATACATTAAGAGTGTTTAGATGAATCATCTTGTTTACATTTTAGACTAAAAATATAATCTTAATTTAATTTATTTTAATCTACAAATTTTAGAACTCAAATAAAATTAAAACCTAAAGCCCTATCAAGCAGACTCCATATTATTTGCTTACACTGACTGACGCGGTGTGCCGCCGCGTACACTCTTCTAGTAAATCATTACGCCTCCGTGCCTGTTCAGTGCCCAACGACTGAAACAAGCAGGTCATGTCAATTTGTCACCTTCTTCCTGTTGGTTATTACAACTAGTTGTTGGTTAGTACAACTAATTGTTGACACAAACGGGAGTAAATGGGTTAGTACAACTAGTTGTTGACACAGCAAGGAATCTTTAGGGCATGAAAACAAAGGGCAAACTGTTTGGCTGGTAAGCAGCCAGGTGGACAAACGGGAGTAAATGGGTCGATGCCCTGTCAAACGGGGAAGAAGTCTCAGGCTGTTTGTTTCAACTTTGAATTCTTTAAAAACTGATTCTGAATTATGGTTGTAGTAAAGCTGGAATTCAAAAGCACATATGAAGTGGATTGTAGATTCTAGTGTATATGGGTGAGTTAGATTGTGCGAATCGGATTCTAGAATCAGGCTGTTTATTTCTGATTCTGCTTTTGAGGCCAGAATCCAGAATCAAAAGCTAAAACAAACAGGGGCATAGTGTTTCTATCATTCATGGCCTCTGGGCTTTGGATATTTGGTTTATTTAGTTTTTTCGGTTTGATTTATTTAGTTTTTTTTTTATAAAAAAAATCGGTTTTTGAGATCTAAAAGCCGAATCGAAACCGAACTATGACAAAAACCGAACCGAATTAACCGAACAAATTCGGTTCGGTTAATTTGGTTAACCGAATTACATGCAACCCAAAAATCCAAAATGCATCCAACACATCAGATTAGACGAATAGTTCTTCACTGTTACTCATTGTTGATCAAATATAATTGTTCTACTACAAATGGCAATCATCTGTCCAACGCTAAATTTTAGACTTAAATACAAAGCAATAAGGACATTCACTGGCAATCTACAATCTTATAAAAGAACCATAATCTGTTCATAAAAAAAATGCTTAGAAGGTGTATGTCTCGTACCTGTGCTGGCCACCATGAGAATCCACTGTGCTTAACCCATGTTATATCTCCTAATCGGAAATTGTGTCTCAAATTATTTTCTGAAAATTGGGAAGTCAATGGGCCTTCATCTATAACATCACCTTTCTCTGAATTTTTCTTCACCATAATAATCAGTTCAAACCTGCAATACCCAACTGATGTTTAAAACAATTATATCTATGATTTTACCCGTCTCAAGCAATTTAACGGAATATGTAAAAAAACAACCATGATTTTATATTGAAAAGGGAATGAAGATATTACAGAAGACTAGTAATGCTTCCCATCCAAGGCTAAATTTGGAAAGAGCTTAAAGCTAGACAAATGTAGTTCTATGCAGATTCCACTCCAGTTAAGCCAACTTTGCTCACTTCATGTTCAGATTCACAAAAGAACTACCTTGTTAGTTCTATATCAAATACATTCCTGCAAACATAATCTACAAACAAAAAATCATCTGAAGCAATTTTCTCAATAGGACGTTAGGCACCAGGGCGGACCTAACATGGGGGTTCAGTTAAAACCCCAAAAAAATTAGAAAATGAACTGGTACTAGTACTCCACCACGTAGCAAACAAATTCGCAACAAACTGCATGGACTGGACAATCCATCCTAGAAAGAAAGATTTGGATGAGATTGCTCACAGCAAAGAAAAGCAAAGCTCACTCGTAGAACAACAATCACCCCGAGCCTCGCGCGGAGAGAGGAGGCGGCCGGCCAGCTGTGCACGAAAAGAGGAGGCGGTCGGCCAGCCAATACCCGAGAGGGCGAGGGAGGGAGGAGTGGCGGACGGAGGATGTCGTGGAAGCCAACCACCGCACGACTGCGCGAGGGAGGAGACTCCGAGGGAGGAGGCTGCCTCAGCCGCCATGAAGAGGAGGGAGGCTGCGGTGAGATTGGCAGCGGGTTCTGGATGAGGAGATCGGCGGCCGGATCTGGATCTAGACGAGGAGGCGTGGGGAATGGCCGAATCAAATACCCGAAATCGAAGGATTGGGACCTCGACGATTACTTTTACTGGCCTACCGCGGTTCAGTTTATATGGTAAATCAGTTTCCGGCTTTCAAAAAACGATCCGAAATCCGAAAACTAAATAAAACCAAAATAAAAACCGAAAAATTCAGTTAAATCGGTTCGGTTTTTCGGTTTCAGTTTAAAAATGCACACCCCTAATGTAAAACAAAACAAGAATAAATCTACATTACGCACAAAAAAAATCCAAAATAGGGAAGAGAAAAGTCAAGAGGCCTCTAATGACCAACATAAGGCAAAGAAAGAAAGACAGATGAGCCAACTTGCGATTTTTTTGCATTATCATCATAAAGAATAAATTCTGGATTTTTTTTATTTCATATCTTCAAGGCAAATCGACCCAATCCAGTGGCTGATGAAGTATCCAGTGGCTGATGAAGTTTTGAACCTTTTTTCTAATATCTGTTGAAAATTTGAGCCGTACGAGATGAAATTTTCATATATATTTACGGTTCTCGGAAGTCCATATCTATCAGCTTGATGCCTATTTACTACTCCATAACCAAAGTTCCACAACGATAGTTGTACTTGTCGAGCAACGTACATACTACAGTGTTTCGTCACTTTTTCAAGAATGATGAAAATTTTTTAAACAATTGAGAATTACCAAACTCACTTTTTTTAAGAAAGGGAGTAAATGGGTCGGTTGTCGATGCCGTGTCTAACGGGGAAGAAATCTTACTCGAACATAGTAGTTTTTGTATCATTCAGCTTGATGCCTATTTACTACTCCATAACCAAAGTTCCACAACGATAGTTGTACGTGTCGAGCAACGTACATACTACAGTGTTTCGTCCATGTCTCCGGCGTCCATTCCTCTCCTTGGCCACCTCGCCGTGCTCTCCCTCCTTGCTCATTGCCACCTCCCTTTTTCGGCCGCCGTCGACTTCATCTACAACGGCTTCCAGCACGCCGCCAACCTGAGCCTAGACGGCTCGGCGTCGGTCTTGCGCGGCGGCGTGCTCCAGCTGACCAACGACAGCAATAATCTGATGGGCCACGCCTTCTTCTACCAGCCGGTGCAAATGCTCAGGAACCAGGCCGTGGTCTCTTTTAGCACGGCCTTTGTCTTCGACATCGTGACCGTCGGCAGCGGCGGCGGCCATGGCCTGGCCTTCGTGGTCGCGGCTTCCAAGGTGCTCCCCGGGGCTACTGCCGAACAGTACCTTGGTCTCCTCGGAAAGAACAACCTGGGCAACTCCTCCAACCACGTCTTCGCCGTCGAGTTCGACACGGTGAAGGCGAACGGGCTCCTAAACGAGACGAACGACAACCACGTCGGCGTCGACTTGAACAGCCTCGTGTCCAACGTGTCGGAGTCGGCCGCGTACTTCACCGACGACGACGGCAGGCACATCTCGGTGAAGCTCGAGAGCGCGCAGCCGATTCAAGCGTGGGTGGACTACGACGGCAGCGCCAAGGTCCTTAACGTCACCATCGCTCCCGTGTCCGTGCCGACTCGGCCTCACCGGCCGCTCATATCTCACGCCATTGACCTCCTTCCGATCTTTAAGCAAGACATGTACGTCGGCTTCTCGGCGTCGACCGGGAAATTGGCGAGCTCGCATTACATTCTAGCTTGGAGCTTCCGTACCGACGGAGTTGCGGAACCCATCGATCTCTCCCGGCTACCGAAGGTTCCAAAGACGCCGTCTCCTCCGCCTTCCACGTCCACCATCATCAAGATCGTTGCTCTGTCTTGCACGGCCACGCTCACCGTGATCGTCGGGGCGATCGGTGTCGCAATCTGGCTGCGGCAAAGGGCGGCCCTCGCCGAAACACTCGAAGAGTGGGAGCTGGACCACCCGCACCGGTTCCCATACAAAGAGCTCTACAAGGCGACCAAGGGGTTCAAGAACAGTGAACTCCTCGGCGCAGGCGGCTTCGGCCAGGTGTACAAAGGCGTGCTCCCGCGATCCGGCGACGAGGTTGCCATCAAACGGATCTCGAGCAATGGGACGCAGGGGATGCGCGAATTCGTCGCCGAGGTCGCTAGCCTCGGGCGCATGCGGCACCGGAACCTGGTTGAGCTGCGCGGGTGGTGCAAGCGCGGGCAGGACCTGCTCCTGGCCTACGATTTCATGCCCAACGGCAGCCTCGACAAGCACCTGTTCGGTGGCCGCGCCGCCAAGTCGCCGGCGCTGCTCACGTGGGAGCAGCGCGTGAGGATCCTCAGGGGCGTCGCCTCGGGGCTGGTGTACCTGCATGAGGAGTGGGAACAGGTGGTGGTGCACCGCGACGTGAAGGCCAGCAACGTGCTTCTCGGTGCGGACATGGACCCGCGGCTCGGCGACTTCGGCCTCGCGCGCCTCTACGAGCACGGCGCAGACCCTGCCACGACGCGCGTCGTCGGCACGCTGGGCTACATGGCGCCGGAGCTCACCGTGACCGGTAAGGCCACAAAAGAAACCGACGTGTTCGCCTTCGGCGCGCTGCTCCTCGAGGCAGCATGCGGGCGCCGGCCCATCGACCACGTCACCGGCGTGAACCTCCTGCATTGGGTCCGAAACCACGGCGTCCAGGGTGACCTCGTGCAAGCCGTGGACGAGAGGCTTGACGGGTGCTACGACAAGGAAGAGGCGAAGCTGGTGCTGTGGCTCGGTCTCATGTGCAGCCAGCCGCGGCCGGAGGCGCGGCCTAGCATGAGGCAGGTTTGCCAGTACCTCGACGGCGAAGAGGACATGCAGGAGGAGGCCGTGCTCTTCTTCTCGGACGTTGATTCCGTCGACTTCGGGTCGTTGGCGTCCCTGACATGGTCGTCGTGCGCGACAATATCCGCAGGCTCGCTGCACTGTGGCCGGTGAATGATTGCTGGTACGTTGGGATGGCAATGGGTCCCGATCTCTAATTCCCTGTAGAGAATTTTCTTATTAAGGGATGAGGACAGGAGAAATCTCTTCCCGCTGAGGTTTATTAGGAAAATATTGTCCCTATCAGGAATCGCGGGGACGGGGACGTTCCATTGTTCCCCGTCCCCGCATTATCAATAATAGATGAGATTAAATGATTATTCTCAAAAGAAAAAATAATATATGTAAGGTCATTATTAATAAACATGCTAAATATGAATTACTCTAGTGATTCACTCACACTTCATTCACACATGCACCATTACTCTTGTGATTAATTCATGTAGCATGTAATCTTTTATATAGCATTTTCAAGAATTAATCTCCGTCGAAACCCTACAAACCCGTTAGAAATCGGAGACGAGAAAATTTTGCTTATTAGGGATCGGAGATGGGAGGACGCTCCCCGTGGGGATTTTCTCTGTTGCCATCCCTGCTGGAATGCTTGTAGGCATCAGTTTCTCCACCTCGATCGCGTGTTTGTGTTGTTTGCAACAACTATGAACCACTTTATCACCAAAGTATGTCCGGATGGATCCCTTCATGTAATGATGTAAGATGGTTATGATAGTGAGTAGCGTGTACTGGGTACCTTTTACATTGGGACACTCTGGTATCAGTGAATGGAATTTCAGAGCAGACCTGGATTAAGAAATTCGATCTGAATAGTCAAAGAATGCAATATAACATGTCTGAAATAATACGACGAGAAGAGATGTCAACTCAGATATACACGGGCTGTTTGTCTGCAAAATTACAAGCTCAGATACAAAAAAACAGTTTGTACAATCGACCGGTATAATACAGGTCAAAACCAAATTGCTCGGCCTGGCGGCAATACAGAAATCAAGAGCAAGACAACATGCAAGATTAACTAAAATCAAACTGGGAGACGCCAACACACGTTTTTTCCACCTGATGGCCAATTCAAGGCGAAAAAGAAACTTGATTCGGGCCCTTCAGCGAGAAGACCGAATAATGTTTGAACAGCAGGACAAACTAAAGGAAGCCTATGAATACTTCAAAACGGTGTTGGGCGATCGCGGAGCAAGGGACAAAGCGCTTTGTTGGGGGTCCTTGGGATACTCGGCAAGGGACCTCACCGACCTAGAGACCTGCATCACTGAAAACGAAGTGGCTAGCATCATCCAAGAATTGCCGTCACAAAAATCGCTAGGACCGGATGGCTATATTGGTCTGTTTTACAAGACATGCCTTAACATCATCAAAACCGACCTAATGGAAGCAATCAAGGCCTTCTTCAATCTACGTCATGAAAACCTGGACAAGTTAAATGTGGTGAACATTATTCTGCTCCCGAAAGCACAAAACGCAGACAGATTGGAATGTTTCAGGCCAATTAGTCTTATCAACAGCGTTATGAAGATCATCACTAAGATTCTCGCAAGCAGACTAGCGCCCAGACTGGATGAACTGGTCTCGGTCTCGCAGAACGCGTTCATTAAGAAAAGATGCATCCATGACAATTTTTTATATGTCCAAAGAGTTATCCGCCAACTACACAAAGACAGAAAGCCGGCTCTCTTCATCAAACTAGACATTTCAAAAGCATTTGACTCGCTAAACTGGTCATACCTTCTCGAGGTACTCCAGGCCATAGGCTTTGGGCACAAATGGCGCGAATGGGTGGCTGCAATCCTCAGGACGTCATCCTCTCGGATTTTAATCAATGGCCAACCGATGGAACCAATAAGACACGCGCGCGGGGTGAGACAGGGCGATCCGCTATCCCCCTTGCTATTCATTCTGGCAATTGACCCGCTACAAAACTTACTTGAGCTAGCAGTGAATCATGGTATCCTTAAACCTGTTCTTCCAACAAATGCGAGACTAAGATGTTCACTTTACGCCGATGATGCGGGGATATTCTTAAATGCCGATGTGGGTGAGCTGACGGCCCTTAGCCGAATATTGGATATTTTTGGCAGATGCTCGGGCTTAAAAATCAACATATCCAAAACGGAGATTTACCCTATCAGATGCCGAGAGGATCTCTTGCAAGAGCTGTTAAATGTTTTCCCAGGGAAGATCGCAACTTTCCCGGGGAGGTACCTCGGTCTACCGTTACACATCAGACAACTCAGAAGGGCATTGATCGATAAAATAAGCAGTAGACTGGCGGGATGGCAAGGTAAATTGCTCTCAAAGGCAGGAAGACAGACCCTGGATAATTCAATGCTAACATCGCAACCGATATATCACTTAACGGTCTTTCCAGCCAAAAAGTGGCTGATTACATGTATCGACAAACTAAGAAGAGGCTTTCTATGGAGAGGGAAAGAGCCTGCGACATGTAGTGGTGGACACTGCCTAATTAAATGGCCCGTCACCTGCAGGCCGAATAGCAAAGGGGGTCTTGGTATCAAAGATCTTGAACGATTCGCCAGAGCGCTCAGGCTTCGTTGGCTCTGGTTTAGATGGAAGAACAATGAAAGAGTCTGGACAGGGATGGAACTGCCATGTGACAAAATTGACATAGCCCTCTTTAATGCCTCAACGGTGGTCACGATAGGAAACGGTAAACTCACAGACTTTTGGAGATCAAGCTGGGTAGAAGGACAAGCTCCAAAAAACATCGCTCCACACCTTTTCCGCGTAGCTCGAAGAAAGAACATATCTGTCCACCGGGCCTTGCATAACAACTACTGGATTCGTTTTTGTATCCCGGTGGCTTCAGAAAATCAAATCAGGGAGTTTGTAGCACTTTTTCAAGCAATACGTAATATCAACAGGGATGAAAACAGGGAAGATCAGATAACCTGGCGCTGGACGGCCGATGGACAATACTCAACAAGGAGTGCATACCTAGTGCAATTTCACACGGTATACTGTAAGATGAAGATCTGCCCTATATGGAAGGCGAAAGCTGAACCTAAATGTCGTTTCTTTGCATGGACACTGCTACACAACAAAATACTAACAGCAGATAACATACTAAAGAGGGGCTGGCCATGTAATGCAAGCTTCATTCTTTGCAACATGTCACAAGAGACATCAACTCATCTCTGCAAAGACCGCCCTTTCACTAGACAAGTTTGGAGTATCCTTGTACGTTGGAGGAAGCTGGAGCAGTGTCAAAACCTCACGCACAGCGGCTCGGTGTATAGATGGTGGAGAAGGCTCATATCCCTTTTTGACAAGCAAAGCCGAAAAGAGCTGGATGGCCTTGTCATCTATTTCTGGTGGCAAATTAGCAATATGAATCCCTGGATGCACGTCTTAAACCAAAAAAACTAACATTCAAAATGGTGAAGTGGGACAATGGAGAATTAAGAAACAAGAAATTCACGGCAAACAAGTACAAAATAGGCTTCTGTCACACAGGCTTGAGTTACGAACAGAATTTTACACGATGGAACGTTCCGAGCGTAGAATCTTACAGATCCAGAAGTTCCAAAAAGAAAAATAATACGCTCGCAGTATCTAAATTAGTCAAGCTGGAAACATTGCAGAAACTCTGAATAAAAAGTTTGTAAAAATGTTTGCAGGATACCAGGATCTAGATCAGTCCTCTACAACACATTATATTTTTTGATAGAGTAAATTTCACAAAACTACAAGTTTTTTATACAAACTATTAGAAAACTATATGTTTTAAGTTCTATTTCACAAAACTATATATTTTAGAAGAACTTGTATCATAAAACTACAGGTTTTAAAATTGATTGTTTCATATAACGGCCCAGATAGTGTAGGCCTACATAGCAACCTCACGCACCCTGGTTCCACGTTCCACTCGCGTGTGAGGCTGCCATGTTGGCTCACACTGTCAGACTAGTTACAAGAAACGGTCAATTCTAAGACCTGTAATATTGTGACATAAGTTCTCTTAAATCTATAGTTTTATGAAATAGAAACTAAAACATGTAGTTTTTAAATAGTTTGTACAATAAACCTATAGTTTTGTGAAATTTACTCTTTTTGATAATTGGTTCTTTAGAACAAACCATTCTCAACAAAAAGCATACAGACCTTAGCTCTTAGTAGGGAGGATCCGGGTTGAATCCTAAAGACTCCCTCCAGATGAGTTCTTTTATATGTTCTTCCGTAAAGGATGGTTGTTCAAAATCAAAGCTGAAATGTGAAGGTCAAGTGGGTTCTTCATTGATGTCATGAAGAGAGGCCAAGTATGGGTGATGCAGAGCCTCGTCAACTGCATGTGAAAATAATTTGAGTTTATAGTAAAGCCACCACCAATAAAGTAGTTTGCTTAAGTCCACATACCAGTGATCCGCCTGATTCGCACGGCAGATCTGGATTAGGGTGCTACGCATTACGCAAACAGACCTAAGGGCACCGCAGCCTTCCATGGTTCATCTAGGGAATTCCGCTTGCTGGACTTCCACTCGTCTCGCGGTGATTTCCCCTAGACGAAAGGAGTTCGATGGGGTCGTTACATATTGCCTATGGAACCTTTGAAAAGAAAGGAATTGTAGGATCTTCCAAAATACCTACAGCACT
Organism: Guadua angustifolia; assembly: GCA_036346375.1. Lineage (NCBI taxonomy): Eukaryota > Viridiplantae > Streptophyta > Magnoliopsida > Poales > Poaceae > Guadua > Guadua angustifolia. The sequence goes on along the minus strand of CM070518.1, from coordinate 18,942,961 downwards.
GTGCAGCAGGTGGTTGATGCAGTGGCCAGGAATGTGCAGAACCGATCGGTGGCTTACCAGATGCTATGATTTCTAGCTTCCAGATCTTTTCGTTGCTTGCCTCAAAAGTTCGATCAAGTCTGTTGCTCTAGTGATGTTGTCATTTTGTTGTTCTATTCTTCTGTGACTCGTGTGGTTCTTGGTTAGAAGAACTCACTCTCTCCAAACTTCTGTAACCTATTCCGTTATTCTCTTTCTTTAATGCATCTGGCAGTGCTCTTGCCTTTTCGTTCAAAAAAAAGTGATCCGCCTGATTGGATCAAACACCAGCATTCTCTCTAACAGATCGACTGCACCAGGAGACATGTTGCGGAAGCGCAAGCGGAAGTCTTGCCTTGGGTAATGCGGAAGTTGTTTCATGTATCTTCGTGCATTATCACATCGAAGAAATCCCAGGCCTGAATCATCTGGTGACCCTATCAGCTTTTGAAGGGAAAAAAGTCTGATTAATACTGATACACCTTGGGTTGCAGGGACACATTTCAAAAGGCAAAATAAGTATTCAGTGATACTACAACGAGGTTAACATTGCATCCTGCAACAACCAACCATAAGTGTCTATCAAAACGAATGTACACATTCGAATTTCGAAAATATCATTTGAAGATAGGACAAGTCCAACAACAACAACCAAGCCTTTTGTCCCAAACAAGACAAGTCCAAAGGGAAAAAAAGTAACTTGCACAAAGTTAATAGTTCAAATCTACATCCCCAATCTGACGAATATTGTAAACTGTTACAACATATTACCTAGAAGCAAAATTCACTTACCAATTCAAAGTTCAGTTCACAGTAAAAAGTGGCTCTTATTCAAACATAAAGAAAACAAAAAGATTTAACAACAGTACAGTAGGCAGCAACCACAAGCCGGGTTATCATGCTGTTCCAGATGGACCAGTTGTCAAATTCTATTAATGAGGAAGTTAAACAATCCCATCTTCACTGATCGACAGTTTCCAAATAGACAATAACATCACCTATATAGACGCTATAAGTAGGCAAGCAATTGATGGGACAAACCTTACCTCAGTGATCAATTTTAATTGTTGGATGTAATCCCTTCCAGGAAACAGGGGTTGGCGAGTAACAATTTCACCAAATATGCATCCAACTGACCAGATATCAATAGCAGCAGTATACTGAGAACAGTTCAAGAGCAACTCTGGTGCTCGGTACCAACGAGTGACCACATACTCTGTCATGAGATCAGTCTCCGAAGTGATCCTTGCAAGCCCAAAGTCCGCAATCTTGAGATCACAATTTGCATTCAAAAACAAATTGCTTGGCTTTAGATCACGGTGCAATACATTTGCTGAGTGCACATATTTTAGCCCTCGTAGCAACTGATACAAGAAGTACTGCAATGCAAAACATGAAACTTACGTTTGTTGAACAGGATATAGCAGAAAAAGCTAAAATGAAGTATAGAAAAGATGCAGAACACAATTGTCAAAAAAAGAACAAGATACATGACAGTAAATCTCTAGATTTGCCACAAGTAAGATTTGTTTCAACTATAATTTCATTGAATGCAGAACAAGCTTGGCACAAGCTGGAGGCAACAAACCTGGCAATGGTCATCAGTCAGTGGTTGATTTGAGCGAATGATCTGATGGAGATCCGTATCCATCAACTCATTAACAATGTACACATCATTAAAATTATCTCTTCTTGGGGGACGTATTATGTCCTTTATGGCAATAATCTGAGATCCAATGTTAAAATCACAATCAGACTAAATAGATCATATAATGTGTTAGTAGAAGTGTATCACACAGTTCCAACCCATGCACAAAAAATTTGTAATGACAGGAAATGAAAACCACATTCCAACTTCTAAAAAGGTAAACAAAGGAAATAAATCATCAGTAGAATCCTGCTACATTGGTGGACCCAAAGGTTTCTGGATGCTATGGGGTCAGCTGAGCAAAAGGTTTCTAGACGCTTCTTTAGTAAATTCAAAATACTCCTCGTGCAGTGTCTAACCCAACAAGGTCAAATTCCTGGATCTAGCACTACTCTGAGACTTTGTTCATTTTACATATTATTGATTAAAGGCCTAAACATGAAGTACATCCTTCCTATGTATAGCGATTCTTTATAAACAAAAGTGCAATATTGCTTACATCTGCCAGGATTCAATATTTCAAATTGTAACTAATAAGAGCAGTAATAGTTCATTTTTACAAGTTTGGACAGTTGCAGCCACTTTTCTTAACATGGTGTTTACAATGGAAAAATGTCCTGCACAAAAGTAAGCTTGCTATGTAAATGTAAAGCGCACACAATAAATTACATAGTAGTGGTAAGGCCAATTTCAATCAATAATCACTAGGAATGTCCAGAGTCCACACGAAATTCGAGTAGTGCTACCACACGAAATTGTACTAGTTAAACTCGCGAGTTTCGAGTTTGTTTTCCACCCCTACCAGCATCTACTACCAAGCGCATGGGCGGATCTACCGTCGGGGCTGGCTGAGGCGCCACCTCCGGTTGGTCGAACCCCTCCTCTTCCTAGTATCTCCAATGCCAGAAAGAAGCAATGACATGGCGCCATGGTGGCAAATCGGCAGGTTTAGAAACTGGCAACTGGAGTGAGATGTAAGAAGAAAAGTAAAAAAACAATACTGCTAGGCAAGTGGACCATCAAAATTAGTTATAGGCTCCCTTAGGGGGTGTTTGGGACAGCTCCAGCTCCACCAAAATCTGTGGAGTTGGTGGAGTAGGGCATTTCTAACTCCAGAAATTTATGGAGCTGGAGCTGTGGGTACATTAAGGCCCTGTTTGGGAGAGCTTCAGCTACTAGCTTCAGCTCAGATCTGAAACTCATAGGCTAAAATAAAGTGAATTAAGTTTAAATTTCTGGAGCTAGAAATACCTGCTCCACCAACTCCACAGATTTTGGTGGAGCTAGAGCTGTCTCAAACACCCCCTAAGAGTGTTTAGGTAGATCATCTTGCTTACATTTTAGACTAAAAATATAAACTTAATTCACTTTATTTTAGCCTATAAGTTTCAGATCTGAGCTGAAGCTGAGATCTGGAGCTCTCCCAAACAGGGCCTTACTCTCATGGGATTTCACATGGTACAGTACTCGGCATCCTTTATTGGAGCGCAGCACTAGGAGTCCAAAAGACAAACAATGTCGGTGTCGTCTCGCAGGCGGCAGACCAACGCCTGACGATTCTGAGGCGAGCACACGGACGGCGTGACCATCTGGCGGGTATCCGATTCGCAGAACTCGCCACGCACACCGCACCGACGCTACCGAGACCCGGTCGAGGGCACCATACGTGCACCAGGGGCAGGGCAGGAGGGTAGCCGATAGGCGGCAGACGCCTGAGAAGAGTTATCGGTCATTGAGAGCACGAGGCAGAATGCACATCGTCAGAGGAGCGTCGGGCGGAACACGCATTGTTGGGAGCTAGGAGGAACGCGCATCATTAGAGGAGAGGAATCGGCCGCTCAAAGCGCCGTCTAGCCGGGGGCCGAACACGCATCTCCAGAGCCCAAAGAGGAACCGAGGCTCGCTCCGTCCAGTCGGCGGCCGAACGAGCATCGCCAGAGCCCAGGTAGGAACCGAGGCGATCGGCAAGGAGGAGCGACTGAGGACGAAGAGCCTCTCAGCTTCATATTGATCGTTAGGACAATGACACCGAAGCCAGACTAATTCGCTAGCGCTATTGATTGTTTTGCTCGGTATTAAAAAATTGCTCCAAGCGCCAATGCAATGCCTCATGCCTAAATGCCTTTTATTGTGATAACTGATGCCTGATTTTTGTATTATATTGTCCTAAGTCTATATTCTATTGACTGATTGATATTTTTGTCTTTCAGATTTAATATGTATGAATTTGGAATTTGGTTGACAATAGATCGGTAGATGTAACATTAGTATACTTATATTAGTTAGAATTTCGACATAGAAACCCCACCTTTATTTTCATTCTAAATTCGCCGCTGACCAGGCGTGCACCAGGATTCTAAATTTCTGGCCGCTTTATGTGGAGGAAATCTGGGCTTGTATCGTGGAGGAGATAGCTGAAACTTGAGCTAGGTGCCTGGATTGAATTGTGCATAATTGCGAACTTCGTTGATTGGACCTCATGATTTGGCTATTTCTTTCCGTCAATTCATTGGATCACCATTATGCCTTATGTGATTTATCGATTTCCTTCCAACGCTTGTTTTTCTTTACGTGGGTCACCATCCTATAATTGATTCAACCCTTTCTATGGATTTGGATCGAATATGTTTCATCTTTTCGATCAATCGATTGGTCAAAAACTATACAAATTAGATTGAGCTGATTAGGTAATGCATGTTACCACCCACAATGTAAGGTAACCGTAATGATTTTCATAGAACCAACCAAACAAAGTCTATCTAAAAGCATATTTAAACTCATATATAAAACCAAACAAACAAGACCATGTATCATCTTAACCTGATTGCTTGGCCAGGATCTGTTGATCGGGCTAGACTTACAGAGAACTTGAGGTTAGGTAAACACAGTGTTCCCTCACCTTCTCTCTCCTTTATACTAATCCCCATCTTCTAACTTTATTGGTTTTCTCACGTGAGTAATTCTTGCATGAGAAATAGCACACTCTCTCTATGAACTCTTCTTCCACATCATCTTTTATCATATTTACCATCTATAGAAACTGTTTACACTATTGCATTGAAAATGCCCTCACTTGTCTGTTCGGCAATAAAAATGTTTAGGCCACGTTAAAATTCGAGTCTTATAAAAAAATTCTCAGTTCCAAACAGACTAGATCAGTACGAGCGGTAAAACATTCTTAAATTTGTTTTTCTCGAACTCGCCTGAAGTTCTCGTATTCCACAAAGATCTTTACAGCGAAGTGCTTAGCGAAGATGGTAATTTAACGCGGCTTGCAGTTTGGAACAGCACGATCTTTACTGAAATTTTCCTACACCACTGGGATATGCAGCCGCGTCAATCACTACGCCTCCGTGCCTGCCAAGTGCCAAACGACTGAAACAAGCAGGTCAAGTCAATTTGTCACCTTCTTCCTGTTGGTTAGTACGACTAGTTGTTGGCACAGCAAGGATAATTCATGAATCCAATCTATTAAGATCTTGTGTGACATCTCCTCCTCCTCCCTTGCCGTTTGTTTCTGATAAAGGTCATTGTCGTGCGCCACTATGTGATGTCCCGTGGCCACCAAAAGGAATTTTGGGACGTGAGACTCAGGCTCTCGGCAAGAACAGAGAAAACCCGAACACCGGAAACGAAGAACAAAACAAGAGCAGATACAGAGATAAGGCAAAACAGCCGAAGCCTAGGTTTACTTCATTTTTGCAAAAGTCGCCTCACAGATACCCTTTACCCACTATTTATACTTCCTGACCCATATGACCCCTTTTCCAAGTAAACTTGTAACAAACTCTCAACTAATTACATTTGCCAAACCTCATTACTCAGATAACAAAAGACTGACAATAACTACTACAGTGTTTAACGACAATAACGACAATAGCCCCCCTCAGTTACTTCCCACCGCTGTGACATCGCCTCCCCTTGAAATTGTTGCTTGTCCCCAAGCAACCGCATAAGGAAATTGTACTCGCAAAACTGTCAGGTCTTCCCACGTTGCAGAATCTGCCGGAATGCCCTTCCATTTTATCAGACCCTGTGCAACTGCCGTATTCCCCTTTTTGACCAACCTGCGTTCCAATATTTCTTCTGGTTCGGTCTCACAAGTATCAAGCTCCACCAGCTTTGGCAGATCAGCGAAGATTGGTGTGTAATCTGGATGAAATGGTTTAAGCTGCGAGACATGAAAGACAGGATGAACTTTACTATCTTCAGGAAGATCCAAACGATATGCGACTGCTCCAATTCGTTCCTTCACCACATATGGGCCATAAAACTTATGCGCCAATTTTGGAAATGGTCTATTCACCACCGACGATTGGGCATACGGCTGCAGCTTGAGCAAAACCTTTTCACCTGGCTGAAACTGGCGTTCCCTTCGATTTTTGTCAGCCTGCATCTTCATTCGATTTTGCGCCCTCGCGAGCTGTTGCTTCAACATAGCCATATACTTTTCCCTGTCCTGCAAAATCTCTTGCACTTCAGGTGTATCTTCGGAATGCCAGCCTGATTCAACACCCAAATTCGGTTCCATGCCATACACAGCCTTAAAAGGAGAACAACCCAAAGCCGTATGGAAACTCGTATTATACCATAACTCCGCCAAGGCCAGCCATCTCTTCCATTTCCCCAGAGCAGTATGCACGGCGCATCGGAGGTACATCTCCAAACATTGGTTCACCCGCTCACTCTGACCATCAGTTTGTGGATGGTAGGATGTGCTGTACTGTAAATTTGTCTTCAATGCCTGGAACAGCTCCCTCCAAATAATACTGAGAAATACTCGATCATGGTCAGAAGTAATGGTCTTCGGCAAACCATGGAGCTTCACAATGTTGTCCAAAAACAATTTCGCTACTGTCACAGCGGTATAAGGATGCCGTAATGCTATAAAATGAGCGTATTTTGAGAACCGATCAACCACAACCATAATGACATTACACCCATTCGAAATTGGTAACCCCTCAATGAAATCCATCGTCAAATCTTGCCAAGCAGCAGATGGTATTGGTAGAGGTTGCAATAATCCCGCCGGCTTGGCTCTTTCTCCTTTTGCCTTTTGACAAATGGTGCACTGCCGAACAAAATCTTCTACGGACTGTTTCATTCCGCGCCAGCTGAACATTTTGCTTAATCTCTGATAAGTGGCCTGCATACCCGAGTGTCCGCCAATGGCACTGGAATGAAAAGTTGTAATCACTCTTGTCTGCAGGGCAGAATTCTCGCCCAGCCAGATCTTCCCCTATTTCCGAATGATTCCATTACTTAATTCGTATCCCTGATCATCAGGGCTGTGCACCGCCAGCTGTGCCAACAATTGTTGCGCGGTTTTATCCGTAACATAGGAATTAACAGCTTCTTGGATCCAAATGGGTTGTACCTCAGAAATGGCATGCATCTCCAACATCGGACTCCTTCGAGACAAAGCATCCGCCACCACATTCTCCTTGCCCTTCTTATATATGATCTTGAATTGCAACCCCATCAAGCGAGTCATCACCTTTCGCTGCATGTCTGACTGAAGATGTTGCTCATTCAGAAAGCTGAGGCTCTGATGATCAGTCCGTATAATAAATTCGCGACGCTGCAAATACGGTCTCCATCGCTCCACCGCCAACATTAACGCTAAAAATTCCTTCTCATAAATGGATAGACATTGCTGTTTCACACCCAACGCTTTGCTAAAGAAAGCTACTGGATGATCTTGCTGAATTAGAACTGCTCCGACCCCAAGATCACAAGCATCTGTTTCAATTTCGAAACACTGACTGAAATCTGGTAATTTCAAAACAGGTGTTTCAGTCATAGCCTGCTTTAGCCGTACAAAAGCCTCCTCTGCTGCCTCATCCCAAGCAAACGCTTTCTTCTTCAATAATCGCGTGAGAGGCTGTGCCAACAGACCATAATGCCTGACAAATTTTCTGTAGTATCCCGTCAAGCCCAGGAAGCCCCTCAACTCCGTTACGTTAGTCGGTCGTGGCCAGTTTCTCATGGCTTCAGTTTTGCAAATATCAGTGGCCACACCAGTATCAGAGATTATATGACCCAAATACTCGAGTTGTCTCTGAGCGAACATACATTTTGATTTCTTGACATGAAACTGATGGGCTGCTAGCGTGTGCAAGACCTGGGATAGATGCTCAATATGTAACTGCAAACTGGTGCTGTAAACTAATATATCATCAATAAATACCAAAACGAACTTCCTCAAATAAGGTGCCAACACTGCATTCATCACGCACTGGAATGTGGATGGAGCATTTGTTAAACCAAACGGCATTACTCGAAACTGGAAATGTCCGTGATGTGTTTTGAATGCTGTCTTCATCTCATCTTCCTCTCTCATGCGAATTTGGTGATATCCCGCTCGCAAATCCAACTTAGAAAAATATCTCGTGCCCGATAACTCATCCAAAAGCTCATCGATGACAGGCATAGGAAATCTGTTTTTAATTGTCAAATCATTCAAACGGCGATAATCTACGCAAAATCTCCAGGAGCCATCTTTCTTTTGAACTAACAATACGGGTGAAGCAAACGGGCTTGCACTAGGCTGAATTATTCCATTGGAAAGCATCTCTATCACTTGACGCTTGATCTCATCTTTCTGTAATGGCGAATATCGATATGGCCTCGAGTTGACTGGTATGGCTCCCGGAATAAGTGGAATAGAATGGTCATAAGCCCTTTTTGGTGGCAACCCTTTAGGTTCCTCAAATACCTGCTGTAAGTTCAACCTTCATTAGTTATGGTTTTGGTGTTAATGACAAATCTAATATTGAGATTATCCCTTAATGTGATTTTGTTGTTAATGACAAATCTAATATTGAGATTATCCCTTAATGTGATTTTGTTATTAATGACAAATCTTATATCTAGACTAACTCGTTTATTTAGAATACCCTTGATTAGTCTCATCGCATTGAAAAATGGAAAACCCAAGGTATGTATGCGCATTCCTTTAAGTATAAATTGCATACTTTGGATTCAAGTTAAAGTATAAACATCCCCATTGTATTAACCACAAATGTGCATCATGTTTCCCAATCCATATATTACATGGATGCACACACTTAGGGGGAGTTTGTAGTTTAACTTGAAAGTCTCTTGAATTGATCTATTCTTTATTGACACATATAAGGATCAAGACAAAGAAACTATATCCTTAGTATATTTTTGAATTGCCTTGTTATAGTATACTCATGGTAATATAGGATATACTCAATGTGATCAAATTGAATATGTGCATATTATATCCAAGTCAATCATATTTATGCACATATACATGTGGGGTTTATTCTATAGTTGATGGCGTAGAGTAATGATCAATTCCATATAAACACATAATGGATCATTACTTTTCATCAACATGAGTATATGAAAACTTGTGTAGTTAATATACTCATATCAATTTAAATGATAATTTAAATTGAGTTCAATTGTCTTGTTAATCATTAAAGAACATTTCATCATGTGTTGATGGTGTTCCTTGATTAATTAAGGACAAATGAATAATTCTTAAGTATAATGAAGCATGTGTTGCATTATTGTACTTAAGACATACTTAAATCATTCAAATTAATTTAGGTTGCGCTCAATTGATCTAAAGGCATCCATTATGTGTTAATGGAGTGCAAGAGGTAATTGAGACAACCATGCATCTTGGACTAACTATTCTATGAGTTGTGATTGAGTTAGGTTAAGTCCAAGGATGATTGAGAACGGGATAAAGACGGCATCATGAGGTGATGTGCGTCAAGAGAAGATCCCGAAGATAAAGAAGAGTCGAGTGATGATCCCGGGGGAGCGTAATGAAGTAAAGATCATAAAGACCCCAAAGGGGATTGCTTGCGTGCGGTGGCAAAGGTATAACTAGATAGGCTAAGGACTTTATAGTCTTTGAGTCTAGTTTTTATCGCCGTACTATTAAGAGGGGTTGTCTCCTAGCTTGAGTTTCATCATGTGTTGGTGATCTCAATCCGCGTTCACTCGAGCTCAAATCATTTGGATTTGGTTTTTGCATAAGAGTTAACTATTTGGCATGTGTTGCGAATGTGTTAAGCTTGTATTTGGTTGTTGTTGCATTATGCTCGGATTTGCATGTGTTGCAAAGAAGAAGAGCGTATGCATTTGGTTTTCGCATAAAGTTTTGATTTGCATGTGTTGCAAATAGGATAAGCTATATGCGTTGGCTTTTATGTGAAGTTCACTTTTGCATGTGTTGCAAATGTTGAAGCTTCATGTTTCGTTTACAAAACACAAATCTTTCTTAAATCAAAGTGGTTACTTGGAGCTAAGATTTGCATGTGTTGCAAATAAAGAGCTCATGCATTTGAGTTTGTTTTGGATTTGCTTGGAGCTAGGTTTTACATGTGTTGCAAAACGAGGATGCCCGAGTAAGTTGGATTTGGAGTTTACATGCGGTACTTTGAAGCATGTGAATAGTATTTGCAAATGTGTTTTGTAAATTATTTTGATCATGAGTTGATCATCATATGGTTCAAGTTTTAATCTTGTTGATCCCTTGCTAGCTTGTAGTCATGTCCTTGATCAAGTCTATGTGAGGGATTTCGAAAAATCAGATTTTAGACTTGAGTGACTATATTAGAGTTTTGTTTTGGTGATATTTAAAAATATCTATAGTTGATTAAATATTGAAAATGGATGGATATTGTAGCCCTCGTGATAAGCTTCGCATAGAATCAAAAATCACCCAAATCGGAGTTCGAATAAAAGTTATGAGCTTTTTAGTGAATGTTCTTCTTGATACTACCGCAAAAGCGGTACTACCGCCCGTAGGGGCCGGTAGTACCGCCCTTGCGGTAGATTTTTGCCAGAGAAGGCTCTTTTGAAGTCTTAGGCGGTACTACCGCCCGTAGAGGCGAGTGAGTACAGCGAATCTTAACAACAACGGCTAGTTTCAGCACTTTTAATGCCCGTTTTGCCCCCCAACGGCTAGTTTTATTTGTGAGGCTATAAAAGGAGGTCATGGGGGGCATTTGCTGGTTGATTGAGTATTTTGGGAGAGGTGGTTCATGTGTTGAAGCTCTCATTTGTGTATTGGCTCTTGTGTGAGTTTTTGGGAGGTGGTTTGCATGTGTTGCATTCCCACAAGTTGATTTTGAGCTAAGAGTGAGACTAATTGCATGTGTTGCAATTAGGAGTAGTTGAGTGACCTCTTGTGCATGTGTTGCACTTGAGGAAGGCCTTGGTGCATGTGTTGCACTTGGTGATCACCGCGAGCGCATGTGTTGTGCTCGGTGAAGCTCGAGCGGACTCGGCTTGTTACTCTTGGAGATTGCCGACTCTTAGACGGTGTAGGCGTCGTGCGCGGGAGCTCTCAAGGTTGTGAGAAGCCCCGGCGAAGTTTGTGAAGGTTCGAGTTGAGCCTACGCGAAAGCGTGAAAAACCACATATAGTGGAATCGAGGCGGGTGCTCAAGCGCGGAGCCGGTCCAAGTGTTTGGGCTAGCCTCAACGTGGACTAGCGGAGACCGGCAAGTCTCCGAACACCACGGAAAAATATCGGTTGTCTCTTTTACCTTCAAGCATTTACTTTATTGTATATTTTATCAATTGCTTGATTTTAATTAGAATTGCTTAGTATTGATTGTGCATTCAATTTAGCAATTCTAGTATAGTGACATAATTTAGTTAGTGCACTAGTAAGCCTAGTTGATTTAGGCCTTAATTGTCAAAAACCTAGTTTATCGCTTCCGCATTATCTTTGATTAGGTTTTGACATAGGGGTTGATTAGAGCGATTGTTTTAGAAGAGCGATTAATCTTGTAAAACGCCTATTCACCCTCCCTCTAGGCGCATCCTCGATCCTACACCTGCTGGTATTGGTTGAGCACCTGCTGGATCTCATCCGGAATGGGCTCTGATGAATTGTGTTGCTCAGTCTCCAGAACTACCATGGCCCAAATATCATTACCCTTCCTCAGCTTCTCCAATTGCTCTCCAGTCAATGTTTTCAATTCGGCATTGCAATCTCTACGGACTCCTTGCAGCTTGACTACCTGCCCTTTGTAGTGAAACTCCACCGATTTGTCCTGCTAATTACACAACATGGGACTATGGACCTTTAACCAATCCATGCCCAAAATGCCATCATAAGCTCCCAAGTCTAACACTCTCAAATCAGTGTGAAATGTGTGACCCTGTGCCCACCACTCCATCTTCGGCACCCAACTATCACAATGTAACCTTTCTCCATTCGCCACCTTAACCTCCATAGGTTTTGCTTTTTCTGGAGTACAACCGATTCGATGCAAGTAAGCCATGTTGACAAAACTGTGGGAGCTGCCCGAATCGAGCAGAAAGGACATGACCTGATTCTTCACCAAAGCCAAGATCTGGATTGTCTCCGGTCCGTCTTCTCCAGATATTGCATTTAAAGACAAATCACCCGTGTCTTCTGTATGTATGTCAGCCTTTTCCAACAAATCCAACACCGTGTCTGGTAAATAATCTCCCATATCTTCCATTGTCATTGTCTGGAGTTGTGCTGGCTCCTTCTTCTTACAATGAAGATGGTGGTTCGGCTCAAATTTCTCGCCACACTGATAACACAAGCCGTTGGCTCGTCGGAACTCTCGCAACTGTCTAGCTCTCCAAAGTTCGCCCTGACCCATCTTCACCACAGCTGGATGTGTTTCTACCTTGTTCGCTCCAGCACCTTCTCTGCTAGGTCCAAGTTTAGACTTCCATTTCTTGCCTCTATCCACGATATCCTGCTGAATCTGAGCCAACAATGCCGCTCTGTCAACAGTCTCGGGCACCTGCCCTTGAACCGCCCCTCTTAACTCAAATTTTAAACCCCGGACAAAGTGTGATACAAAAAGTTCTTCTCCATAGTATGGGTTATGCATTGAAATGCTATATCTCAACTCATCAAACTTCTCCTTATACTCACTCACTGTACCCACTTGTTTAAGTTCCACCAACTCCCCAAGCAATTTTTGATGATCAAAGGCACCAAACTTTTCCTCTACAGCCTGAATGAACTGTCCCCAATTTCCCAAGTCGTTTTGCACCTTATAAACTTGTAACCATCGTGCAGCATTGCCATCCATATGAATCGTTGCCGCATTCACCCATAACGCCTCGGGTATATTGTACAGCCGGAAATAATCCACACACTTGTCGCGCCACAACCGTGGTTCATCTCCCTCAAATCGTGGAAACACAAGTTTGGGCAATGGAGCTCTATTCTGTGCACCTACCTCTCTGAAGGTTCGAGAGTTCGTTCCATTACTCCCAGGTGGACTTTCTTCCAAACACTTGCCGCGCAATTCTCCTGATGATGATGAAGGTTCCGCACCACCTCCCTTCCACAGAGTTCGCGGTGCCGGCGTATACAGCGCTTTCCCGGCGGCCACTCCGGAGCCCTCCATACCTCGTGTTTCCTCCAACACCCGCCCGACGGTGATTTTAGCCACCGCCTGGGCCGTGGCTTCCAGTTGCTTCGCCAGAAGATGATGGTCTTTGGTTCCTTGTTCCACCGTCTTGGCCAGAAGATCCGTCCTGGTATCGATCATCTCCACCTTCACGAACAGAGAGTCCAAACTTTCCTTCACCGCCGCCCATCTTTCCTCCATCTTGCCTTCGAACTCGCCCATTGCCGCAAGGATAAACTGGGTTTGGGGTGAGGGTTTTGGTGGAGCCGTAGTGATCGACCGAAATTTGTCTACCAAAATTTCCTTCCCAGATGCGATCGCCCCTTCCGATCAACCAACCGAGTTAACTGGGTTCAGTAACCGAGGTTTTTGCGGAGATTCTCCGGATCGATTGCTTAAATCCCGAAATCCTCCAACCCTTGCCCGGAAATTTTGCAACTCAGTCAGATCCGATCGGAATTAAGTGGCTCTGATACCAAATGTGATGTCCCGTGGCCACCAAAAGGAATTTTGGGACGTGAGACTCGAGCTCTCGGCAAACGAGAGAAAACCGAACAGGAAGCGAAGAACAAAACAAGAGCGGAATCTGAGAGATAAGGCAAAACAAATTAAGCACAGGTTTACTTCATTTTTGCAAAAGTCGCCTCCACGGATACCCTTTACCCACTATTTATACTTCGACCCATATGACCCTTTTCCAAGTAAACTTGTAACAAACTCTCAACTAATTACATTTGCCAAACCTCATTACTCGGATAACAAAAATGACAATAACTACTACAGTGTTTAACGACAATAACGACAATAGCCCCCCTCAGTTACTTCCCGCCGCTGTGACACACTATGCCTTTACTCTTTATCACTTCCTCTCTAAGGTAGGTGATGCACAGTGCACTACAAGTCTCGTCTTTTGTTTTGGCTATTTTTCCTTATTGCTCGCACGGAGGAAAATGTTTTTATTTAGACTTCGACCATGGAGAGATCGAGTTCAAAGGCTAAGAAATTTAGAACATTCTTTGTTTAACCTTTGATAATTCCGAGGGGAAGACCATATAACATACAGGCGAAATATTTGGTGAAAACCACCAATTCCATGAAAACTCCGTGGAAACCACCTGTAGAAGTTTTAAAAAATTCTCAAAAAATTACCATATGTAGGGGAGGTGAACCTCTACAATTTTGCAAAATTTGAAGATGAAACTCAATCGCATTTGAAAGATATAAAAAAGACAAACAGCAAAAAGAATAGTGCCAAAACAGTAAAAATTACTATTTATGCTGACTTTGTCTTTTTCATATCTTTCAAATGCGATTGAGTTTCAACTTCAAATTTTGCAGGATTGTAGAGGTTCACCTCCCCTACATGTGATAATTTTTTGAGAATTTTTTAAAACTTCTACAGGTGGTTTCCACGGAGTTTTCATGGAATTGGTGGTTTTCACCAAATATTTCGCCTAACATATATACAACTTTTAGTTCAGAATGTTTAATTGGACGTAGTGGAACAAGACACAGGCCGAAAAGAGATCCTATACAATTGTAGTAATGATGGTAACTTTAGTAGTTATAGATTTTTAGATTCAAAGGACATCAAACTTGATGCCCCGGTTCCATTCCAGGAATCAGCATTAGTTCAGTTAAGATCCATACAAAATATCAAAACCCTCCTACCCAACATCATAGGAAAATCAACACCAAAACACAACCGGATACAGACTATAAAAACACCAGACTTGCCAGACAACCAAAACAAAATCAACCAACAAACTTCTAAAGAGCAATATGTGGCTTCACTTCTTCACTTCATTGCACTACACTTCAGCAGCATCAGAGATCTTGACCCAAAACTGTGTGCAAAACGAAGATATCTTTCTGGCCAGTAAGCCCTCCTGACAGCATCGACAGCCAAGCAAAACACCAGAAAACAACTTCGCCTGGAGTACTAACCAAGTCTAGAACCTCCACCTTTCCATCCAAAAAACTGGAACCAAAGCAAACCCGCCAGGAAAGGATCCCAGCACTCAACAAACGACACAACCAAACTGTAAAATAGCTAATTACAGCACCGACAACACCATTACAACTAGTCATCCAACAAGTTACTGATAAATCGAGAACGAGACTGCAATGCCAGAATATTGTCTCCATCTTGCCCCTCCATTTTCATCTGCTCTCCAAATGACCTGGAGACCCAAGACTCACTCGAAGCGGTGCCTGAAGTTTTTTCTCCAACATCTTGCAAAATTGATCCAGCCTGGGTGTCATATCCTCCCTGTACAACGGCCTCCAGTCCTTCAAAGCTATAAGTATCTTTCTCCACACTGATTTTACACTTATCCAACACTGAAAACGAAAGATTATATCATTTCTATTTTTCCATAAACACCGAAGAGCAGCTGCACAAATGGTATTTAAAGCAGCATTTTTCTTATTAGAAAGCCAAAAACGAGCCACAGATTCATAATTGAAACCAATATCCAACTCAAAGAAATCACTAATCAGTCCCCAGATATTTTTAGCTACAATACAATCATAAAAAACATGAACAACATTTTCCGGCTCATCACAAAGACAACAACATACCCCTTTATCTATTCCCCTTTTAAGCAAATTATCCTTAGTCATTACTTTGTTATGCGAGATTAGCCAGAGAAAAAAATGAATTTTAGGAGGGACAACCAAACTCCAAACTGCAGGGATATAAACCGGTAGCACTCCTCTAAAATTCATGATAACATAGAGGGATTTAACAGAAAATACACCATTGCTATTGTATTGCCAAACTAAAGCGTCATCATCATTAGAAAGCGTTAAAGTATTTACTACTTCAGTCAACTCAAACCACCTGATCATCATAGATTCAGAGAATGTCCTCCTGAATGTGCATTTAACATTAGTTCCATCCCAAATTTCAGCAATCGAAAAACCCTTTTCATTAACTAACATGTAAAGATCCCAGAACTGAATAGCCAAGCACGAATTCCCAAACCAGAAGTCTTCCCAAAACCTGATTTTAGTACCATTTCCGACATACCACCTATATCCAAATTTGGTAGCGTGCATAGCCCATATAACCCCTTTCCAAAATGTAGAAGCATGAGCATTGTCAGAGGCAAAAATGTTAGGACTTTCAGTATTATATTTAAACTTAATCAAATCCTTCCACAACTTATTCTCATTGGCATAAAAACGTTTGATCCATGATGCTAACACATGTTCAGATCCTTAATATTCGGCACTCCAAGGCCCCCAAACTTCTTTTCCATACACACTAAATGCCAGTTAGCCAGATGCAACTTATTATGACCTTCGAAATCATTCCATAGACAACTAGCCATATGGGAGTTTATAACATTTAAAGCCCAATTTAGTAGTTATAGATCGACCATTGGATCAAACAACGATGGCTCGAATCTTCTATAGTACTATAGCTGAGCATTGTTACATGATCCGGACCATTGGATGCTTCGGTCGAATGGTGCTCATAGCCGGCAGCTGCTTAAGTTACAATCCTGTTATAACTGTACAGGAACTTTTATCCTCTCAGGTCCCAACTGGAGTGTATCGAGAACATGGTGTGCTATTTGGCCCTTTTGGGCCATGGGATTGAGTATCCAACGGTTCTAATTGGGGCAGATGTGATGACTAAATTTCTCATGAACTATTCTCCAAAACTTTCATTTCTCTTTGCATTGACTTGAGCGTTGATTCTTGATCCATGGTTGTCATTTGTCAAGGCCATGCCTTTGGTGCCTTTAGGGCATGAAGCACGGTTGACATTATCGTTTGCTAATAGAAAATCGAGAACTCAGTGGTAGCGATAATCGTCAGTTATCGAACGATAATAGGAGAAAATCGAATGGTTATTGAGGTCAAACCGATTTGAATGGGATGGTCAAACCCGAGCCGAAAATTGAGATTATTGACCGGTAAGGCTTGATAATCGGTCGATAAAGACCGATTATCTAGCGGTAAGGATGAAAAATCGCTACCAATTGGAAAATGGGTAAAAAAATTAGGAAAAATAGTGAAAAAATTTGTACAAAGTAGATAAAGGCGCAAAAATCAGGAAAACATTAAAAATATATATGAAAATATGGAAAAATAGGATAAAATTTCAGCATGATCTTTGCTATATTTTGCAATAATAGAACAACTATATATGGAAAATATAGAAAAAATATGAGAAAATTTTGGCATGACCTTTACTATATTTTAGACATTGCGAAGTAGACATTTAACAATTATATATCAACAAATACCATTTCATCTCAATAACATTTGCGAATCAATCCAACAAGTCCACATTTCAATAGCATTAATTTGAATAGCATGGCATATGACATTTGCAAGCAACATTTCTCACCGAAAATGAATATTCATAGTTGGCATAGCGTCTTCGTCTTTCCATTGTCACATATGCCATGTTGAACCTATATGAACGGTATGTTAGTAGAAAAATCGAGTTGCAATAAAATGAAACATTACCTTTGGGGCTACAAATAGTATTGTTGGCTTTACACTTGGTTGACTATTATGTACTTTTCTATGGATATCATCAGCAAACCTCGTGTAGTTAGCAACCCTGCCTTATATTCATGCCAACTTTGCCCCGTCCATGAGCTAGTCGTTTACCACTGTTGGTACAACATGACATAAAATTGTAGGTCTTGCCACTCATATACCTATTATGTGGGAGTAGGGGTGGGCATTCGGTTAATTTGGTTATTTCGGTTCGGTTTTTTCGGTTTAAAAATATTTCGGTTTTTGAAAACTGCTAACCGAACCGAACCAGTTTGAAAACCAAACCGAACAAGTTTGAAAACCAAACCGAATTAACCGAAAAAATTTGGTTCGGTTATTTCGGTTTTTCAGTAAACCGAAATTTCTCCCTCAAACAGAACATGGAGTCAAGGACACAGTAAAGGTGGAATCGAACTCTTGTTAATCATGATCCCCAACATCATGATCAGCACTGAACCGATTGAAATATCTTCTTCGCGGAGTATCAATTTGCACTCATGTAAACCATACTACTTCGATATATGTATAGAGCTTAAGCTTCGGTACTTCTAAATTCCAATGGGAAAAATTGCATAGAGCTTAAGCTTACTGCTTACAGCGTAGGTCGAAGGAGGCGAAGCCATGGATGATGCAGTGGTGGAGCAACCAAGGCCGGAGGAGGTAGAGCCGTCACCCGTCGATGCAGTAGATCCAGTGACGCCATCGCCGCGACAAGAGCCGGTCTGATTTGGAGATGAGGATGACAACGAGCACTCGTTGCTGGGACGCGCTCCTCTTCGTCAGATCTAGCGCCGTGCTCCTCTTTGTCAGATCCGGGGCGGCCTCATTTTTCTTCGTCAGATCCGGCGTGCCCAGGTGGGGTCGCGACAAGATCCGACCGGATCTGGGCGATGCTGACGCCGCACTGACCAGCCTTGGCCTGCGCATCATCGATCTCGAACGAGGAGCGGCTGCGGCGGTGGAGGATCCGTGCCGCGCGCGGCGGGGGCGAGTAGATGGTGGAACTGAGTCACGACGAGTAGGGAGATTTGGGGAGGGAGCGTTGCGCTTGGTGGAGTGGCCACTGGTCGACTAGGTCTCTGAGGAATGGATTGGGGAGGGAGCACAGCGAGCGCTTGGGCCTTGGAGCAGAGGTGGAGTGACCGAGTGACGAAGACCGATAAGCGACTGGGGACTTCGATTGGATCGCAAAATATCGTTAATCGGTTTGTTCAGCTTCTGGAGTCATGAAACCGAACCATACACCGAAAACCGAATACAATCAAAATAAAAACCGAACCGAAAACCGAAATAATCGGTTTATTCGGTTCGGTTTTTCGGTTTCGGTTTAAAAGTGCCCACCCCTATGTGGGAGGTTGTGCATGAGCATCCAGGATGGAGCAGTCATATTGGCCATATGAGCCATAGCTCCCTTGTGTCTCGGGGACGCTAAACAAGCTAGAGCTATCATGCGGTGCGTTATGCCTATATAGATGATCCCTTCCCTTGCCTGAAGTAGTCGTGCTCTGTGACTGTGGAGCTCTATGGTCTTTGTCCTGAGTCGCATGAGTGAACTGGGACTCCCTTATAAATTCTATGGGACATTGTCCTTCTGAGTGGGAAGTGAGAGGGATGGAAACGCCGTCAACGGACTCACCACCATCGGTGTCCGTTTTGAAGCTATTGTCATTAGATTCTTGGTACGACTAACTCTGACGGTCTCCAAGAGTGCTATCAGTTGAGTCATCACTCCCTACATGATGTTCCTCCTCTTTGAGAAGCTTGCCCTTTCCTTTTGAGGGAGCTCTCCTTTTTACTTGCTCCCTCGTGGCCATTGTTTGGTTCTTTCTCTTTCCCATGTGGTTGTCATCCACTATCTTGCCTGCCCAGTTGGGGATGCTTACAGCCCCAGTATTCTTTTGCAACGCAATAGGGTCAACCGGGTCTGTCACAAGGTGTGATGGGAGGAAGTGTCACTCTCAGTCTAAGTGTCCTCATCAAGTAAGGGATCAGCATTTAACCTCCCTTATTCCATCCACTGTTGGATTGGATTATCACCATCACACAATGTCAGCTCCATGAGGCGTTGGAATGGACCATCTTTCGTTGTGGATCTTTGATTCTCTTTGGCTTGAATTCTAAGTCAAAGATTGTAGTTAACATACACCAGTTTATGGAGCTTCTTATAGGATAGGTGGTTGCAAATTTTCGTGTGGATGAAGGCGAACGTGCTCCAATTGCACTCACATTCTCTTGAAGAAGCGCAATGCAAAACGATCTGTATAGCAAGTTTCTGGAGTGTGGGTGTCTCTAAACCAAACACACCCAACCAATGTGTTGCAAGGTACCAAAGGAAACAGTAAGTATGAAGTGAAAATACCACAATTACATTACCTTTAATGTGGGCATAACAAAAATACCAGGAGGTTGTTTTTGGATCATGTGCCAAAGCTCAGCTAGAGTAGTCGGGAATGTGTTAACCCTTCTTTTGTACAGGTTGGCCTTGTGAAGAGCGTCCACGACACTTTGAGTATCATCAGCAAGCGCCTAAAAAGCATCCTGTAGAGCTGGCAAAAAGGTGTTCATGGTTGGCACCATTGTCCATCACAATCTGCACAACATTCGTCAGGGCCTACCTCATCGACCATAGAGGCAATGCACTGCGTGAACAAACAAAGTGAAAAACCCACATTACCCCATGCGTACCTCAAATAGAATTCATAAGACGTAGCAACAAAAGTAAGAACCTTGCGTAAGTACAAGGTATCTTGAGTTAGGCCCCTCGCATCCACGGACTTATGAAAAAATATAGTGCTATTACAGTATAACATAAAGTTGATGTGCTCATATGGGTAGACCCAATCCAAGAATCACATATGATTGTAACGCCATATGTAGACCATTCTAGCTTGAACCTTGTCATCTTCTCCCGTATATCCGTTTCGTTAGCGTTTAAATATTTTCCATCTATGTCTCTCCCACTCAGAGACGAAACACCCTCGCCTGCAAAACAAACATATCATGAACATATGAGCTATGAATCAACGTAAAACTGGACTCAAATTTGAAAGCTTATTTACCCTATTTTTTAGTTTCTCTAATGGCACTAACGAAATAAGGATTGTCTGCTTTCCTCCCCATGATACCAGTAGTGTGAAAAAATTTAGCCTAGGCCGAGCAAATCACCTGCTTCGCATTCCACCCCTTTTGTGTCTAGCTCTAAGTATCAATCCTTGTATGCACAGGGGCACGAGCCATACTAAGGTTGTAATCCCTCACGGCGTCTTTCACGCTGTGAGGAACTTCGAAACATCCTCGGCAACACACCGCTGTCCCCTCCTCTAGCCCCCCTAGAGGTGCCATCACCACCACCGTGCTCATACCTGCTACCTGCCCATTTGATAAATTCTGCCTCTGTCCTAGAGACATCCATGACATACTGGAGTTGCTCCTCCTTATCAGTATCACCTGTGTATTCCACATATGAACTTCTTCTCGGCGGAGAATCTACAGTTGTTGCTTCCTTTCTTAGCCTCTCATGCCTCATTCCCTTCCATTTATCCTTAAGCTTGTCTAGATCGCGATGAAAGTATTCACGAACCTTCTTAGAAACTTGCCTGCAATGGATGACGTTCGTATCTCGCTTTGCCAAGTGGTGCTTCAAGCTGATTGAACCGTCTCTTTTCTTCTCTTGGTGACAATGTTTGCATCAAAATCCAGTGCCCATCTTCTCCCTGTGCTCCCACACAACATTGCTCTGATCTGCTATCTGCTAATATAAAACAACAATCTGTCAGCAAATACAAAACATCAATTTAATGTGAATGCTAAGAACTATATGTACGTGATAGCAATAAAAGGTATTACATCACTTAAATCTAATACAAAACATCAAGTTAATGCATGTGCTTGCTAACAGCTTATGACAGACATTACATCAGTGAATGCTACCAATAAAAATTCATCAATACATGCATCTACTCATTCATCCATACATGCACCTACTTATTTATCTATGCATGCATCTACTCATTCATCTATACATGCATCTACACAATGTTACACAACTACACATGATTGAGGGAAATTATTTTTTGTGTACATATCTATGCTCTTGTAATAGTGAACTGTAAGGATTTTATTTCTTGATGGTGCAAATTTTTTCATGCTATATATTGTCAGGGATTTTATCATGTTTGGGAGAATATCGCCACTGTTTGGGCGAAAATCACTAGTACACCAACGATTATCGCTAAAGACTGGCCGAAAATCAAAGTGACTTAGATCTCCCCTAGCTCATCTCGTTAATCAGTTGAGAGTAATTGATTATCGCTCAGAGCATAGCGATAATCGCTCGAAAATAGGCGATAATCTCTAGGGTTTTCAAGACAAATCGGCTCAGCTCATAGCTATCCAATGCACGGTAATTATCAGTGGGAGGAATGATTATTGTGACTTACTGAGCAATTAACGAAGTCACGACGGCGGTAAGACGGCTGACGTCGAGCGGATCTAGGCAGAGTCGCCGGCGACAGCAAGAGAGCACTTTGAGGATGTCAGAAGTGGCTTCGATGCATCCAGACAGGATCCCAACCAGGGTGTACGGCTTCATCAAGTGTAGTGGGCCGGACCAGGCCTAATGGGCTAGGGGTACTGGTTTTCCTTTTTTAAGCCTTTTCAATTAATTCAATTCAGTTATGCCTAGAAAACATCTCAAAAATTTGTATTTTCAACTCATTTTCATCTCATAATTCATACTAATTTTAGGAAAATTTAGGACAAGTTTTCATAAATTTTCCGATTTTTTTAATTTGAATTTAAACAGCATGCCGACCGGTATACAATACTGTACCGAGTCAGTAAAACCGATTATCGTCGATAATTCGAACCTGCAACTGCAATGGATTTATGGATCCTCTGACCCACGCCACGCATATGGACATATGGCACATCCCGTAGAACTCTCGATTTTCGTGTAAAGCTAGCTATATATATATACCGCACTTGTTGGCCGCTGGGATGACGTTTATATCTGAACTGAACAGCATAGCATGAAGTCTACACAAACTTAATCCACGGTAGAGCTTTCACTTTCATATCATATATATACACTCTGAAAGTTTCATAATGAAAGAAACCAACATTCTTAACTAACAAGAGGTGTTTTTATACTTTTCTTTTTTACAGTTATATAAATATCAAAGTATGAAAAAAAATATAGATGATGATTACTTATCTCTTCACCTGTTTCAAAATTAATATAATTTATATTTAGAGAGAAAATATTACAAAGCACCGCTCTTAACTAAATGAGATTGGAACGCCCGTTGAGTGTCGTGCATGCTGATGAGATCGATGCATGGCATCGCAGCGCGCATTGGTCACAATCATCTCCATAAGTGTTTTTCTCGGACTTTTCAATCTATCGAGATTCGAGAGTACGTATCTCCCGTCCTAAATTGTACTCTAGCTAATGCAACGAAATTTCTGCGGAGGACCAATACATACAGGCCACTGACTGACTAGCTTGCTAGTCGATCCACACATGCATGCGATGCTCTTCTGGATAATCAAATCAAATCCAGCCATATAGGCAAAATTAAACTAAGGCTATTTCCAGTGCTAGTTTCATTTAAGTTTCAATATCATTAAATACTATGTCATATAAGCAAAGATAATGATATGACAAGAAATTAATGATGATAGAGACGAGGAGAGTTTTATTTTTAGATGAGAAGAGTTTTATCTAGATGAAATCTACGATACACGTTTACCTAAATACAAATGATGTGACAGTCTTAAAAACAGTGCAATGAAACTGTCCTAGTTCCTATCTCTACCAACCTCGCTCTCTTTCACCGTGACGAACACGCATGGTGCTTTCCATTCTTACCCTGTACGCGATCTAGAAACATGCATGAGAGTTTTAGGCGCAGGATGGTAGGTTTATTCTATGCAGTGCTGTAAAAAACGCTGTGTATTTGATAATGGATCTATATGGTACCCCTAAACGATTAATCATAGTAGGACCGATTAATCAAAATTTAATAGACGATTATGTGTTCTTACTAATATATTATTTACATTTAGAATTAATTAGAAATATTTTAGTTACCTAAACTTATTCTAAATTATTACCTTACAAAACATATTTTACATTTTATTGTTTACGCTTCATCCAAAATATACATACTATGAACAAACGGGAGTAAATGGGTCGATGCCCCGTCACTTTTTTCAAGAATGGTGAAAATTTTTTAAACAATTGAGAATTAGCAAACTCACTTTTTTTTAAGAAAGGGAGTAAATGGGTCGGTCGTCGATGCCGTGTCAAACGGGGAAGAAATCTTACTCGAACACAGTAGTTTTTGTATCATTCAGCTTGATGCCTATTTACTACTCCATAAGTACCAAAGTTCCACAACGATAGTTGTACTTGTCGACCAACGTACATATTACAGTGTTTCGTCCATGTCTCCGGCGTCCATTCCTCTCCTTGGCCACCTCGCCGTGCTCTCCCTCCTTGCTCATTGCCACCTCCCTTTTTCGGCCGCCGTCGACTTCATCTACAACGGCTTCCAGCACGCCGCCAACCTGAGCCTAGACGGCTCGGCGTCGGTCTTGCGCGGCGGCGCGCTCCAGCTGACCAACGACAGCAATAATCTAATGGGCCACGCCTTCTTCTACCAGCCGGTGCAAATGCTCAGGAACCAGGCCGTGGTCTCCTTTAGCACGGCCTTTGTCTTCGACATCGTGACCGTCGGCAGCGGCGGTGGCCATGGCCTGGCCTTCGTGGTCGCGGCTTCCAAGGTGCTCCCCGGGGCTACTGCCGAACAGTACCTTGGTCTCCTCGGAAAGAACAACCTGGGCAACTCCTCCAACCACGTCTTCGCCGTCGAGTTCGACACGGTGAAGGCGAACGGGCTCCTAAACGAGACGAACGACAACCACGTCGGCGTCGACTTGAACAGCCTCGTGTCCAACGTGTCGGAGCCGGCCGCGTACTTCACCGACGACGACGGCAGGCACATCTCGGTGAAGCTCGAGAGCGCGCAGCCGATTCAAGCGTGGGTGGACTACGACGGCAGCGCCAAGGTCCTCAACGTCACCATCGCTCCCGTGTCCGTGCCGACTCGGCCTCACCGGCCGCTCATATCTCACGCCATTGACCTCCTTCCGATCTTTAAGCAAGACATGTACGTCGGCTTCTCGGCGTCGACCGGGAAATTGGCGAGCTCGCATTACATTCTCGCTTGGAGCTTCCGTACCGATGGAGTTGCGGAACCCATCGATCTCTCCCGGCTACCGAAGGTCCCAAAGACGCCGTCTCCTCCGCCTTCCACGTCCACCATCATCAAGATCGTTGCTCTGTCTTGCACTGCCACGCTCACCGTGATCGTCGCGGCGATCGGTGTCGCAATCTGGCTGCGGCAAAGGGCGGCGCTCGCCGAAACACTCGAAGAGTGGGAGCTGGACCACCCGCACCGGTTCCCATACAAAGAGCTCTATAAGGCGACCAAGGGGTTTAAGAACAGTGAACTCCTCGGCGCAGGCGGCTTCGGCCAGGTGTACAAAGGCGTGCTCCCGCGATCCGGCGACGAGGTTGCCATCAAACGGATCTCGAGCAATGGGACGCAGGGGATGCGCGAATTCGTCGCCGAGGTCGCTAGCCTCGGGCGCATGCGGCACCGGAACCTGGTCGAGCTGCGCGGGTGGTGCAAACGCGGGCAGGACCTGATCCTGGTATACGACTTCATGCCCAACGGCAGCCTCGACAAGCACCTGTTCGGCGGCCGCGCCGCCAAGTCGCCGGCGCTGCTCACGTGGGAGCAGCGCGTGAGGATCCTCAGGGGCGTCGCCTCGGGGCTGGTGTACCTGCATGAGGAGTGGGAGCAGGTGGTGGTGCACCGCGACGTGAAGGCCAGCAACGTGCTTCTCGGCGCGGACATGGCCCCGCGGCTCGGCGACTTCGGCCTCGCGCGCCTCTACGAGCACGGCGCAGACCCCGCCACGACGCGCGTCGTCGGCACGCTGGGCTACATGGCGCCGGAGCTCACCGTGACCGGTAAGGCCACAAAAGAAACCGACGTGTTCGCCTTCGGCGCGCTGCTCCTCGAGGCAGCATGCGGGCGCCGGCCCATCGACCCCGTCACCGGCGTGAACCTCCTGCATTGGGTCCGAAACCACGGCGTCCAGGGTGACCTCGTGCAAGCCGTGGACGAGAGGCTTGACGGGTGCTACGACAAGGAAGAGGCGAAGCTGGTGCTGTGGCTCGGTCTCATGTGCAGCCAGCCGCGGCCGGAGGCGCGGCCTAGCATGAGGCAGGTTTGCCAGTACCTCGACGGCGAAGAGGACATGCAGGAGGAGGCCGTGCTCTTCTTCTCGGACGTTGATTCCGTCGACTTCGGGTCGTTGGCGTCCCTGACATGGTCGTCGTGCGCGACAATATCCGCAGGCTCGCTGCACTGTGGCCGGTGAATGCTTGCTGGTAAGTTGGGATGGCAATGGGTCCCGATCTCCATTTCCCTGCAGAGAATTTTCTTATTAAGGGACGGGGATAAGGAAAATCTCTTCCCGCTAAGGTTTATTATGAAAATATTGCCCCTACCAGGAATCGCGGGAAGGGTCCTGCATTATCAATAATAGATGAGATTAAATGATTATTCTCAAAACAAAATAATATACGTAAAGTTATTATTAATAAACATACTAAATATGAATTACTCTAGTGATTCACTCACACTTCAATCACACATGCACTATTACTCTTGTGATTAATTCATGTAGCATGTGATCTTTTATATAGCATTTTCAAGAATTAATCTCCGTCGAAACCCACAAACCCATCAGAAATCGGAGACGAGGAAATTTTGCTTATTAGGGATCGGAGATGGAAGGGTGCTCCCACGGGATTTTATCTGTTGCCATCCCTGCTGGTATGCTTGTACGCATCAGTTTCTCCTCCTCGATCGCGTGTTTGTGTTGTTTGCAACAACTATGAACCACTTTATCACCAAAGTATGTCTGGATGGATCCCTTCATGTAATGATGTAAGATGGTTATGATAGTGAGTAGCGTGTACTGGGTACCTTTTACATTGGGACACTCTGGTATCAGTGAATGGAATTTCAGAGCAGACCTGGATTAGCAAATTCGATCTGAATAGTCAAAGAATGCAATATAACATGTCTGAAATAATACGACGAGAAGAGATGTCAACTCGGATATACACGGGCTGTTTGTCTGCAAAATTACAAGCTCAGATAAAAAAAACAGTTTGTGCAATCGACCGGTATAATACAGGCCCAGGTGGGGACCATCCAAAAAGGAATATAAAAGCTGGTTCTTCAGACAGGCCTTAAGAGAAATTGGTACTACAGCAATAATCCATGCCCATTCGACCTAACATAGCGGGCATAAAATTAATAGATGCACAAGGTAGGGAAGTTTTGGCTTCGCTAGAGCTACAGATCTTCAAATGCCTTCAGCTGGTAAATTATTCTGTACTCACAAAGGCCAAAGAAAAGGGAAAAAAATTCTGTGGATCCGGTCTCCAAACCATGCGCCTGCATACTGTCTCCAGATGCACGCCGCGTGGACGCCGCACCTTGGATCAGGCTTCCTCCTGCGCGCCCTCGCGTATCGCCCCCCACAAGCCATGCATCGCCTCGACTTCACCCAAACTCGCGAGCGATTGGTCTTCCTGGCGACCCACGATCGCCGCTCATCGGCGCCCGGTAGCGTGACTCCCTTGTCCACGGACGACGCAGACGCCATGGCAGGAGGAGACGAAATAGCCGGACAGCGGTTGCTCCCACTTGCGCATGAGGACAACACGGGACAGACAGCAGACAACGTAGGTAGGGTCGTCGTCGGTTGCAAGCTGCGGGTACCTGGAGATGATCTGCGCCGCATCGCTGACGATTGCAAGCTGCGGGTACCTGGAGACGAGCTGCGCCGCGTCGCCGCCGATTGACTGCTGAGGATCCTTGGAGACCAGCTGCGCCGTGGGGTGCTTCGGGTTCATCATGGGCGGCGCGTCGATGGTCGTCAGAAGGGGAAAACAAAAATGCAACTTTCAGTGTCAATGTTGATGGTGAATTACTGAATTGCAGTGGTGTGGAGTAGCTTAATTATGTTTGTCTCTTCATTCCGTACTAGCTTCAATGTTCATATCAACATGCAGGCTAATCCATCAACTATAACAATAGCAGGATTATCATCATGAATGTCCCTTTTGGATGGATTGCAGGCAGATGGTCATCTGTATCCATCCACCTTGTGAAGCTACGTCGAAGCCTTTGCTGAAGAAGATTTTGTTTGCTGTTTTGTATGAAGCAACTGTTGAAACTTGACTCAATAAATTACCAGATGCCTTCGCTGGAATTCCCCGAACAATGCTTTGTATTGTCGGAATTCTTTTCTGTATTACCGAAACTCTGAAACAGAGACTCCGGTCTTGCTTCTGTCGTTTCTTCTATTGCCTGCAACCCTTCCTTGAAGAAACCTGAACAATACCGTGTATTGTAGTCCTTGAAGAAACCCTTTCGTGTTCTACTTCTTGGTTCGTTAATTGCTGCTCGAATGTTTCTGTATCGTCAGGATTTAGCTGATGATGAATACAACGTATATTTGTTCAAAAAAATACCGTGTATTGTCGAACGATGTTGCTGCGTTGCCGGAATACTGCACAGATGAAGTCGAACAACTTGCTTGCTTCCTTTATTCTTCAGGCTCTGTACTCTGCAAGGAAAGAAAAACAGCGTGCAGCAAACACAACAACGCCCGGCAACACAGAACACAGCCAAGAACGTATTCAGAGTATTGGTGCTGCAAATTCCTTCCTGCAGCTTTTCGGTTTTCCTGTTGCATTACTTATATAGCAAACGATTACATGACCTTGTACTGAATACAATTACAAGAACACAATCCGGATTGCACTAGCTAATTGGACTCTGACTCAAACTTCATCGCACTTCCAGCGGAGACAAACTCCTGTGCTTGTCCGACAACAGACTCTGAAGACTTCAAATACTAGCAGGCTCCTTCATGTTTCAGACCCTACCGAAACAGAAAGCCAAAACCAAACAAAACTAGGACTCTGAACTTTAACCAAGAAAGAATTTTATACACAAGATTAATCTCAACAGCAACGGCTTGTAATTTTCTTGAGCTTCACATGAATGTGATTGAACTTGTACTTCTATGTACAATTTTCATGTATGGTGATCTTCACATCATTGAATGAGATTGAAATCAACACTTGTGCTTGTAATTTGTTTCTGTTTTCTCTGGAGTTAAAAACAGCAGTTGAATGTGATTGAGCTTGCAATCGGCGGCGACGTGGCACGGGTCTTCTCCAGGTACCCGCAGCTTGCAACCGGCGACGACCCTACCTGCGTTGTCTGCTCTCTGTCCCGCGTTGTCCTCATGCGCAAGTGGGAGCAACCGCTGTCCGGCTATATCGTCTCCTCCTGCCATGGCGGCTGCGTCGTCCGTGGACAAGGGAGTCACGCCGCTGGCGGCCGATGAGCGGCAGTCGTGGGTCGCCAGGGGAAGACCAATCGGCTCGCGAGTTTGGGTGAAGCCGAGGCCGATGCGTGGCTTGTGGGGGGCGATACGCGAGGGCGCGCAGGAGGAAGCCTGATCCAAGGTGCGGCGTCCACACGGCGTGCATCTGGAGGCGGTATGCAGGCACGTGGTTTGGAGACGGGATCCATAGAATTTTTTTCCAAGAAAAGGAACATGTTAGGATTTAGGACTCAACATGAGGAACTCAAATGTACATGTGGCAAATTAGCAATATGAATCCCTGGATGCACGTCTTAAACCAAAAAAAACTAACATTCAAAATGGTGAAGTGGGACAATGGAGAATTAAGAAACAAGAAATTCACGGCAAACAAGTACAAAATAGCCTTCTGTCACATAGGATTGAGTTACGAACAGAATTTTACACGATGGAACATTCCGAGCGTAAAATCTTACAGATCCAGAAGTTCCAAAAAGAAAAACAATACTCTCCCAGTATCTAAATTAGTCAAGCTGGAAACATTGCAGAAACTCTGAATAAAAAGTTTGTAAAAATGTTTGCGGGATACCAAGATCTAGATCAGTCCTCTACAACACATTATATTTTTTGATAGAGTAAATTTCACAAAACTACAAGTTTCTTATACAAACTATCAGAAAATTATATGTTTTAGCTTTTATTTCACAAACTATAAATTTTAGAAGAACTTGTATCACAAAACTACAGGTTTTAAAATTGATTGTTTCATATAACGGGCCAGATAGTGTAGACCTACATGGCAGTCTCACGTATCCTGGTTCCACGTTCCACTCGCGTGTGAGGCTGCTATGTTGGCTCACACTGTCAGACTAGTTACAAGAAACGGTCAATTCTAAGACCTGTAATATTGTGATATAAGTTCTCGCGAAATCTATAGTTTTATAAAATAGAAGCTAAAACATGTAGTTTTCAAATAGTTTGTACAATAAACCTATAGTTTTGTGAAATTTACTTTTTTTGATAATTGGTTCTTTAGAACAAACCATTCTCAACAAAAAGCATACAAACCTTTGCTCTTAGTAGGGAGGATCCGGGTTGAATCCTAAAGACTCCCTCCAGATGAGTTCTTTTATATGTTCTTCCGTAAAGGATGGTTGTTCAAAATCAAAGCTGAAATGTGAAGGGCAATTGGGTTCTTCATTGATGTCATGAAGAGAGGCCAAGTATGGGTGATGCAG
This sequence comes from Guadua angustifolia, assembly GCA_036346375.1. Taxonomy (NCBI): domain Eukaryota; kingdom Viridiplantae; phylum Streptophyta; class Magnoliopsida; order Poales; family Poaceae; genus Guadua; species Guadua angustifolia. The sequence goes on along the minus strand of CM070518.1, from coordinate 18,912,645 downwards.
AGCCTCGTCAACTGCATGTGAAAATAATTTGAGTTTATAGTAAAGCCACCACCAATAAAGTAGTTTGCTTAAGTCCACATACCGTTGATCCGCTTTGATTACACAAGCAGTTCGGGCGAGGTGCTACGCATTCACGCAAACAGACCTAAGGGCACCGCAGCCTTCCATGGTTCATCTAGGGAATTCCGCTTGGTGTACTTCCTCTCGTCTCGCAGTGATTTCCCCTAGACGAAAGGAGTTCGATGGGATTGTTACATATTGCCTATGGAACCTTTGAAAAGAAAGGAATTGTAGGATCTTTCAAAATACCTATAGCACTGTGCAGCAGGTGGTTGATGCAGTGGCCAGGAATGTGCAGAACCGATCGGTGGCTTACCAGATGCTATGATTTCTAGCTTCCAGATCTTTTCGTTGCTTGCCTCAAAAGTTCGATCAAGTCTGTTGCTCTAGTAATGTTGTCATTTTGTTGTTCTATTCTTCTGTGATTCGTGTGGTTCTTGGTTAGAAGAACTCATGAAAGCATCTAGACCCCTGTGTGTCTAATAGTTTTGGTAATTGATGACAATTACGAGAAAGTGACTAATGCTACTTGCTTTGAGTAAGTCGAAAGCAGGAAAAGTCATCGTTCAAGGGACGTCGAAAATTCACAAGTGCTAAAAGGAAGGTGTACGCGTCAAAGAAGCTAAAGAATTGAAGGTATAAAAATTTAGAAGTATTTTCTAGTCATTTTACCGATATGGGAGTTTGAAGTAAAGAACGGATTGTTAGATTAGTCGCCGTTCTATTAAGAGGGACTTGATGAGAGTCTTGAAACTTGAAAGTGCAAAGAATATGGCTCAATAGATCATTCATACACTCATGCATTCGAAAGTTAAATCAAATAGCTGAAAAATCTCGAGGCTTCAGACTACAAGATGCATCGGCGGTAGTACCGCTATCGCGGTACTACCGGAGGTTATATGGCGGTAGCTAAATTACAGAGGGTGCCTTTTCTTGTTTTCTTCGGAGTTCCTGAGGGCCGGCACTACCGCAGGCTATGAGCGGTAGTACCGTTATCGCGGTACTACCGCACTATCAACGTCGGCAGCAATTTTCCAGTAGCATGTTTTTCCCGGTCGGCAGGTGCGGTACTACCGCACCCCAAGGGCGGTAGTACCGGCCATATAGAAAAAGCGCTGTAACGGCTACGTGTCAGCGCATTAAATGCCCGTTCTAGCCGTTGAGTCGCAGGAGCGGTACTACCGGCCCCTAGAGGGCGGTAGTACCGGCCATGGCGCAAAATCTGCAGTAAAAGTAAATAACGGCTAGTTTGAGTGGTTGGGGGTTATAAATACCCCCTCACTTGTGCTAGGGCCTGGTTGGTGACTCCATTGAACACATTCTAAGCCCTAGCAACTCTCTCCACACTCTTGTGCATTCAATTGTGGTCTTTTGAGTTCTTGGAGAGAAAATTGAGTGCATTGAAAGCATTGCATTAGTTGAGCCATATTGGTTGCACTCTTGAGCTTCAAGCCCACCTCAAGTTTATTACTTTGGAGGTTGCCGCCTCCTAGACGGCTTGGAGGCGATCGGGATTGGTGATCTTCTCGAAGAAGTGTGTGAGAAGGCCCAATCGGTGTGAAGGCAAGGAGCTCGCCTACCCGGAGCGGGGAAGAGCTACCGATAGTGATCGGGGAAGGCTCAAGCAAGAAGAGCCGGCTTGAAGAAATTCAAGTCACCTCAACGTGGAGTAGGGGAGACCGGCAAGTCTCCGAGATCACGGGATAAATTTTCTTGTCCATCACTTGTGGTTTGCTTGATTTTACTCTTGTGCAATTCTAGTAATTTGATTCTCTTATGCTACTTGCTTAGTTTTGATATACTTGCATAGGGATATCATCTTGTGGTCACTAGAATTGTTAAGTATTAAATTTGCTAAAAGTGCCACTAGTTCTTAGAAATCATTAATCTTGAATTTTAGTGATAGAAAATTTAGAAAAGCCTATTCACCCCTCCTCTAGGCTCATCCTCGATCTTACAAGTGGTATCAGAGCTTGGTCTCTCTTTAATTCGGCTTTACCGCCTAGAGAGCTAGGATGGCCAACGAGGGGATGTCAATTGGAAAAACTCCATTCTTTGATGGTACAAATTACTCTTATTGGAAAATCTGTATGACGGTTTATCTCAAAGCTATGAGTCCTAACATATGGAGAATTGTCAATGAGGGTTATGTTGTGACCACTGGTACCGCTTTAAATGAAGAACAAAATGAAAGATTTGTTCATCTTAATGCTCAAGCTATGAATGCTATCTTTGGTGCCTTAAATGCGGATGAATTTAATCGTGTAAGTAATTTAGAAACCGCACATGAAATTTGGAATACATTATCGGAAATTCATGAAGGGACATCCACGGTTAAGGAAGCTAAATTGCATATGCTTAGAGTAAAATATGAAAGTTTTATTATGTTGCCTCATGAGAATATTAATGAAATGTATTCTAGATTAAACAATATTGTTAATGAGCTCAAGGGTCTTGGTACGACCTTGAGTGATGTTGATATTGTCAGGAAAATGCTTAGGGCTCTTCCAGAGAATTATGAAACATTGGTTACCTTATTCCTCAACTCGCCGGAATTGCCAAGGATGACGCCAACCGGACTTCTCGGCAATCTCATCATAAATGAACTTTACAAGAAGGACAAGGAAGAATTGTTGGAACAAAGCTCTTTCAAGAAAAAGAACATTGCCTTCAAAGCAAAGGCGGAGTCAAGTGATGAAGACTCCGAAGATGAGAACACCGAGGAGGAGATGGCACTCCTTGTGAGGAGAATGAAGAGATTCATGAAAAGGCGCTCTAGTTCAAGCTTTCCGCAAAGGTTCAAGAAAGGGCAATCTTCTAGCACCAACCGATATGCGAATATTCGGTGATATGAGTGTGATGAAAAGGGACATATCGCCTCTCATTGTCCTAAGAAGAACGACGACAAGAACAAGTCACCCAAGAAGAAGAAGTTTTATCAAGGAAAGAAGAAGCTATTCAAGAAGTTTCAAAAGGATGGCAAAGATGAAGCTCACATCGGTGAATGGGATTCGAGGAGGAGTATTCGATTCGATTCATCCAAGATGAAGCTCCCTCAAAGAAGAAGGGCTTGCTTAAGATTGCTATCAAAGAGGCATCATCACCATTCATCACTCCTTTATGTCTTATGGCTAAAGGAGATGTTAAGGTAAATTCAAATAACGATGATGAACCTTCTTATGATGATCTAATGGATATGCTTGAAGGTTTAAATGAATATCTTGGCAAAGAGAAATCAAAATTTAAGGTTTTAAGGAAAGAATTCCTTTCTCTCAAAAATTCTTATGAGAAGCTAAAGGAAGCTCATGAAATTCTACTTGTGAAGAATAATTCAAAATCAACAAATGATATTGGTATCGAGTGTAATATTATAAATGATTTGCCTAGACTAGCAAATACCTCACCTCATGTAGAAAAATCAAGCATATCTACTTCATGTGATGATTTACTTGATTTATCATGCTCTAGTACTAGCTCATGCCATGAGAGCTTAATTGTTGAAAATAATGAGCTTAAGGAACAAGTGAATAAACTCAACAAAAGTTTAGATAGATGTTTTGAAGGATCGATAAAGTCGCCTAGAGGGGGGGTGAATAGGCGTAATAAAATTTAAAACCTAATTAGCGGCGGAATTATCGGAATATCGACTTTGATATCGGACTATCCGATTTATATCGAATATCCGATCTCGCAGGTCGGACTATCCGATCGAGGCATAATAAACCCTAAAAAGTAGATCCGAGAAATTAGAGAGACTAGATTTCTACCAAATGAAATTTCGAGCGAGAGGTAACTACTAGAGTACTAGATCAACCAATATCTCTGACAAGTAGCTACCAAAAGCTTGAATCCCCAAAGATCAAGTCAATAGCATACGGGGACAAATAGAAAACTCACAAACCAAAGAGATGCAGGGATTTTTCCCGAAGTTCGGATCTTTGAGGAGATCCTACGTCTTCGTTGAGGAGGCACCAAGCCCGGGTCCCTTTCGACCACGATCCTCCCGGTGTTGCACAAAGCACTCGCCGGTTCACTTCTCGATCCCTTTCCTTGCGGAGGTGGAATCGAACCTTCACAAACTCCGGAGGCTTCCCACACGTAGATCGGGAGCTCACCGGTGACTCCTAGCCGTCTAGGAGACCTCAATCTCCAAGAGTAATAAATGAAGTGTAGCTCTACTCTTGAAAATCACCCTAGTGCTCAAATGGACTTTCACGGTTTGCAACAAAGCACTAGAAATCACTTGCTCCAATCTCCCAACAAATTTCTCAAGGAAGAACTCAAGAGAGAGAGCAAGAAGGAGCAAAGGAATAGCAAGAGTGAAGTAAATGCTCAACGGGCTGGTTGGTGTCCCATAAATGAGAGAGAGAGTGGGGTATATATAGCCAAGACACAAAAAAGAGCCGTTCTGCCCTGTGTCAGACCCCACATCGGACTATCCGATGATATACATCGGACTATCCGATCAGTGCAAATTTCCAGATCAACTCCACTTGAGAATTCAAAAAACTGCTGAGAAAAAGCACACATCGGACTATCCGATTTCGCACATCGGATGTTCCGATGTTTCCAGAGAGATTTCAACGAACTCAGCAGCTCTGGAAAAAGTCTAAGTGTATATCGGACTGTCCGATATAGTACATCGGACATTCCGATAATTCCAGAGAGTTTTTCAAAGCAACAACTATATCCAAAATCTTTCTAAGTCCACATCGGATGTTCCGATCTTAAACATCGGAATGTCCGATGTTTCCCAAGAGTTCCAGTCCAAGGACTTAGAAAAATTTTTAAATTACATCGGACTATCCGATATCAACCATCGGACATTCCGATGTTTCTCGAGAGATCCCAGTCCAAGGACTTAGAAAAATTTTAAAATCACATCGGACTATCCGATATCAACCATCGGACATTCCGATGTTTCCCGAGAGATCCCAGTCCAAGGACTTAGAAAAATTTTCAAATCACATCGGACTATCCGATATCAACCATCGGACATTCCGATGTTTCCCGAGAGATCAAGGACAGGCACACACACTCACACCGGAGAATCCGATACTATCGGACTATCCGATATACACATCGGACTATCCGATATCATCAGCACAAGAAAAAAACGAGGTGAGTGTCGTGCTTGGTGACTTCGAAAACTTGTTTTGCAAAAGATGTTCATTTGAGCACAGAGGTCATTTCTAAAGCATCTACATCCCATCCCTCTTAATAGTACGGCGATCCTATTGACTCAAAAAGGTAAAAGATCTACCCTAAGTCGATGCCGTTCATCTTTTCACATTTGAGGGTCACCAACGTCCGTAGATGCACTTCTTTTGGGACTGACACCTGCTTATATACTCATTTAAGCCATTAGTCCCTTAATCGCTTGTCATTAATCATCCAAAACACAATTAGGGGCCTAGATGCACTTTCATGTTTTAAAGGTAAGGACACATTAAACAAAATCTTGGGTAGCCAAAGATGTTCATATAACAAAGAAGGACTAGGATATGTGCCTAAAAAGAACAAGAAAATAAGTAACAAGGCTCTGCGCTTTGTGAAATCAAATGGTAAGTTTTGTTATAAATGTCATGATGTAGGACATTTAGCTATTGAATGTTCATTGAGTAAAGCATCCAAAGAAAATATTCATGACTCTTGCTATGTTCTTAAAAGAGATAGAAATGGTAAAGTCTTTGCTAAGTTTGTTGGGACCCCGATAATTGGCCAAAGAAAGAAAGCCGTTTGGGTTCCCAAAACCTTGGTCACTAACCTCCAAGGACCCAAACAAATTTGGGTGCCTAAAAAGGTTTGATTTTCTTTTGTAGGTGAACTACAAGACCGGTGGACGGCATTGGGTGTTGGATAGCGGATGCACTCAACACATGACCGGCGACCGAAAAATGTTCACCACATTTGATTCGGGAAATGGACAAAATGACAAGATCACATTTGGTGATAATAGCAAAGAAAAGGTATTGGGCTTAGGTAAAATTGCCATATCAAATGACCTTTCCATTTCTAATGTATCTCTAGTTGAAACATTAAACTTTAACTTGCTTTCCGTTGCTCAAATTTGTGATCTTGATCTTGTTTGTACCTTCTCTAAAAATGGTGTTGTTATTTCTAAAGAAAATGATAATTCGCTAGTATTTAAAGGATTTAGATTTGGAAACTTGTATTTAGTTGACTTCACCTCAAATGACTCATGTCTTCAAACTTGCTTAATGGCAAAAACATCTTTAGGATGATTGTGGCATAGAAGACTAGCTCATGTTGGGATGATTCAACTTAAAAAGTTATTTAAGAATGATTTAGTTGTGGGCTTGAAAGATGTGAAGTTTGAGAAAAATCGACTTTGTAGTGCTTGTCAAGCCGGTAAACAAGTCGCTAGTTCTCATCCGTCAAAAAGTATCATGTCCACATCTAGACCATTAGAGCTCTTACATATGGATTTGTTTGGCCCGACAACCTATAAGAGCATTGGAGGTAATTCTTATTATTTAGTCATTATTGATGATTATTCTAGATACACATGGGTTTTCTTCTTAGACGACAAATCCGAAACCTCAAATATTTTCAAAAGGTTTGCAAAAAGGGCTCAAAACGAATTTGATTTTATAATAAAGAAAATTCGTAGTGATAACGGTTCCGAGTTCAAAAACACAAGAATTGAAGATTATTGTGATGAACTTGGAATAAAGCATGAACTTTCCGCAACCTACATTCCGGAACAAAATGGAGTGGTAGAACGGAAAAATCGGACATTAATTGAAATGGCAAGAACAATGCTTGACGAATATGGTACTTCCGATAGTTTTTGGGCGGAAGCTATCAATACCGCTTGCCATGCTACAAATAGACTTTATTTGCATCGACTTTTGAAAAAGACCTCTTACGAGCTTCTTGTTGGAAGAAGGCCGAACATTTCCTATTTTCGAGTCTTTGGTTGCAAATGTTATATCTTGAAAAAGGGAGTTCGGCTTTCTAAATTTCAAAGTCGGTGCGATGAAGGTTTCTTGCTTGGTTATTCTTCTAATAGCAAAGCTTATCGAGTTTTTAATAAGAATAAAGGTTTTGTTGAAGAAACTTGTGATGTTGAATTCAATGAGACTAATGGCTCTCAAGAAGAGCAAGAAAACTTGGATGATGTAGGTGAAGAAGGCCTAAGAGAAGCTATGAAGAATATGACAATTGGAGATGTGAAGCCGGAAGTGGATAAACATGATTAACCATCTTCTACTCAAGTCGAGCCTTCAACTTCCGCAACACCGAGTCAAATTCAAATCATCGATGAAGATGACAAGAACAATGATCGACAAGTTCAATCTTTACCTCAACGAATTCATCACGGTCTCTCCAAGGATCACCCAATAGATCAAATATTGGTTGACGTAAGTAAGGGTGTTCAAACTCGATCTCGCGTCGCTTCCTTTTGCGAGCATTACTCTTTCGTGTCATCTATTGAACCCACTCATGTAGATGAAGCATTAAGGAATCCGGATTGGGTAAATGCCATGCACGATGAATTAAATAACTTTGCTCGTAATGATGTTTGCACATTAGTAGAAAGACCCAAAGAACATAATGTAATTGGCACAAAATGGGTTTTTCGAAATAAACAAGATGAAAATGGTATTGTAGTAAGAAATAAAGCTAGATTAGTGGCGCAAGGTTTCACTCAAGTTGAAGGACTAGATTTTGGTGAAACTTTTGCACCCGTAGCTAGATTAGAGGCTATTAGAATTTTGCTTGCATTTGCATCTAGTTTTGATATTAAATTGTTTCAAATGGATGTAAAGAGTGCATTTTTAAATGGACAAATATCCGAATTGGTATTTCTAGAACAACCTCCCGGTTTTGAAAATTTCAAATATCCTAATCATGTGTACAAACTCTCTAAGGCGCTATACGGACTCAAACAAGCTCCTAGAGCATGGTATGAGCGACTTAGAGATTTTCTACTCTCAAAGGGTTTCAAAATTGGGAAGGTTGATACTACACTCTTTACAAAAATAATTGATGAAGATTTCTTTGTATGTCAAATATATGTAGATGATATTATATTTGGTTCTACTAACGAAGATTTTTGCAAAGAATTTGGTGATATGATGTCTAGGGAGTTTGAAATGTCCATGATCGAAGAGTTGAGCTTCTTCCTTGGACTTCAAATCAAGCAACTCAAGAGTGAAACGTTCGTGAGTCAAACCAAGTACACGAAGGATCTTCTCAAAAGATTTGGCATGGAGGACGCAAAGCCGATCAAGACTCCAATGGCATCAAACGGGCATCTCGACTTAAACGAGGGAGGTAAACCGGTAGATTTAAAGCTTTATAGATCTATGATTGGTAGTTTGCTTTACCTTACCGCATCTAGGCCCGACATAATGTTTAGTGTTTGCATGTGTGCTCGTTTTCAAGCTTCTCCCAAAGAATGCCATTTAGTTGCCGTAAAGAGAATTCTAAGATATTTAAAGCATTCCTCAAATATAGGGTTATGGTATCCTAAAGGTGCAAAATTTGATTTAATTGGATATTCGGATTCGGATTATATGGGTTGCAAAGTGGATAGAAAAAGCACCTCCGGGAGTTGCCAATTGCTAGGTAGATCCCTAGTTTCATGGTTCTCTAAGAAACAAAATTCCGTAGCTTTATCCACCGCCAAAGCCGAATATATATCCGCCGGTAGTTGTTGCGCTCCATTGTTATGAATGAGGCAAACTCTAATGGATTATGGAATAAATTTTAAAAAGGTGCCTCTCTTATGTGATAATGAAAGCACGGCTAAAATAGCTAATAATCCGGTTCAACACTCAAGAACAAAGCATATAGATATCCGCCACCACTTCTTAAGAGATCATGTTAGCAAAAGAGATATTGAAATTAGTCATATTCGAACCGAAAATCAATTAGCGGATATACTCACTAAACCATTAGATGAGGCTAGATTTTGCAAATTGAGGAATGAGTTAAATGTCATTGATATCTCTAATGTGGCCTAAATGTATTTCCTTTGATTGTTTATTGGATTTTATTTGATATTTGTTCTTTAGATGAGTCTCACATCAAGGGGGAGTAATATGCAATTCATGTATATATCACATTCCCTAAATGTGAAAAATTGAAGATTGTGCTATTTATCTTGAAAAGATAAAACTAGACCTTATAAGTCAAATTACTTGAAAAATAATCTACTTTAGCTTGACAAAATGCAAAGTTTCTCAAAAACCTTCATTCACAATCTATTATTATATAAACCTCATCTTTTGAAGCTTCTATCATAGTATATCCTCTTTATGTTGATAATGAAAATAAAACTTTTTGTTCTTGAAAAGTTTGATAAAATTCAGAATCTTGATCTATATTGATCTACTAAAAGCACTTTGAATCTTGCCCATAGAACTAGATTGCCAAAATCTCTAGTTTTCTATGAGGTATTTCGATTCAAATAAGTAAAACATAATTCATCTTTTACTCTTGCTCAAAGCTTGTGTGTTATGCTTGACTTCTCGTTTGGAAATTCTTATATATATATATATACATACATACATACTCATAAATACTATGACAATATGTCAGCAATCTCGTGACCTAATTCCTCAAGGTTTCCTGCCTTGACCTATATCCCAGACTATCGGCACAAGACTCTGGGATTGTACTGCCATGCACAGTACTACTAGGGTCGAGGAGCGGTAGTACCGCTCGACCTGTTATCTGGTGGGGACCCGATTTCAATCGCCCGGCTCTCTCTCTTCTCTCTCTTGTTCTCTCTCCCCCATCGAAACCGCCCCTCTCTTCATTCCCGTGCGGCTCATCTCTCTCTCTCCCAAACCCTAAAACACTTCCCCTCTGAAATCTTGAAGATTTGTGGGGGTTTCTTTCATTGGATTTAATCCTTGTGTCCTCCTCCTCCAAAAGGTATCAATCATTTTCATTATCTCCTGTTATTTCATTCTTTTTGGAGCGTGCTAGGGTTTAGTAGAAAAGTTGAATCACATGATTTTTATGGCAATTCTTGTGGCGAAATATTGATGGACTAGACTTCAAAAGACTAAACATTATCCCAAATCCATGCCCACATAATCTTATTTTGCCACATTGCCACAAATTTTTGGAAACAACCGCCGAAATTGCTCTCGGCCGGCACTACCGGTCACATGGAGCGGTAGTACCGACTTTGTGGTACTACCGGGATCCTTGAGCGGTAGTGCCGACTGTGCATTTTTGGGCGAGCTTTTTCAAACTTTTGAAGCATTAGTTAATTGCCAAAAATCATATGGTTCTAATTTCTTCTGAAAAACCATCTGATCCATATGCTCATGTCCTAAAATCCTTGAAACTCCTCTAGATCATGCCTCACACAAAGAAATCTGGTGTTGGTCCTTCTGGAGCTCAAGGAAGTAAGGTGGTCTCGAAGACTACTCATGGTCGCGGTATTCCTACGCCGGCCACTGACAGTGAGGATAGCGACAACTCCTTCTCCATTGCCATGCGAGCTCCAAGGGCTAAAGAAAAGGGACCTGCTGTGCCTTCCTAGCCTAAGAAAAGAAAGGTCCCCGCAGCTGCACCCCAAATCACCGGAAGTGATGATGAGACTGAGGACGATGAAGAGGAAGAGGAGGAAGAAGAGGAAGTGCCTCAAGCCAAAATCTCTCGCAATGATCCCTCTCAAATTAAAGGCGAGGATTATTCTGCTCTTCGAGGTCAGAATCAATATCTTCTGCCTCGCTCCGCCACCAATCCAAAGTTCCATTCCCTGTTCCAGCAAAAGGTTTATGACCAAATATACTTGAACAAAGACTTTGCAAATCAGCGTTGGGTCAGTTGGAAGCACATCCGAGAGCAGCCAGAATTTGTTGGAATACCTGAGCTTTTTGGAGGAGCTGGGTTATTAAACTTTCTTGGTACAAGGATTGATTATCATGACAGGATCATTAAGCAGTTCTATGCTACTCTCCATATCTCTGAAAACTTTGAGCAACTAACCTGGATGACCGACTCTACCAAATACACTGCTACCAAGGATGATTTTGAGCATGCCTTGGGAATTTTTCATAGTCGGTTTCCCAAGATTCATGATGAAGCTGATTTGACCTTGGATCAAGCCACTGTTTTCTATGATCAAACTCATCCCTTCAAAATTGGACAATCAGCTGGCTTGCTGCTCCAACCAAGCATGGTAAATAAAATCATTCGAGTCTCTATTCTTCCGAAGAGTGGAAACTTCGATGCCGTGAGAGGCTATGCTTGGAATGTCATTGCAAAAATTATGGCGAGGGAAAGGTTTGATGTGGTGGATCTCATCATAAAGGAAATGGCTCAGTCTGCTAGAGATAGAGGAAAGACCATTTATTTTGCTCCCTACATCATGGCACTAATCCGACGTGTTGCAGAATATAATGGTGCCACCCCTTCTCCTCACAAGCCATATAAGCCTCGGGTTGCTCCACCTCAAGTTCTGCATCACATCGCCGAACAAGCCGCTCAAGCCAAAGCCCAAGCTGAGCAAGCTGCTCAAGCGGCCCAAGCTGCTCAAGCTCCACTTGTGCATGATGGGTATCTCGCTGGACTTGAGAGCTTTCGAAGTGACATGATGACTCAATTTGGCATGCTTCTTGAGCTTGGGCTTCACAATCGTCGGGCGGTGGATGAGCTTGGAGAGCGCGTGACCTCCTTGAGCACTTCAGTTGAGCAGATCAGGAGTGAGCTCCTTCCCGTCTCCTTCCATCGGTTTGGCCGTCGCCCGGCTGGCGCTGCTTCTCCCTCTCATCCTCCTCAGCCCTCGACCTCGACGGACCCTCCGGTGGCTCCAGGCTCCCCTAAGGATGGAGAAGCATGAAGATTTGCGCCCTCTTTTGGTTCTTGATGACAAAGGGGGGAGAAGTTGAAGAATTGAAGACTACCTTAGTTATCCTAGCTATATTTGTGGTTTAAATTGTTTGCTTTATGTTTTGAACATTGAGTTGTTTTTTTATGTGGTTGTGGTTATTGAATGATGACTAAACTCTTTGCGCTTAAATGATTATATCTCATTCTCTTCATATGAGTTTGCTTTAAATGTCATATTTATTCATCTTAAAAATATCATTGCTATACTCTCTTAAAGGTACTCATATACAAATGTGCATAATTTTATTGTTTACCCGAGCACACTTGTAGGAGTAATATTCTCATTTAGCAATATTTTGATTCATCTTAAGTCAAAATATTGTTAAAAAAAAGGATCCCGCGGCGTGAGTAACTAACTTCCTTTAGCCACTCACCCAAAAAAATCTAATTTATTTCAATTCATTCTTAAAGGATTGTCATCAATTACTAAAAAGGAGGAGATTGAAAGCATCTAGACCCCTGTGTGTCTAATAGTTTTGGTAATTGATGACAATCACGAGAAAGTGACTAATGCTACTTACTTTGAGTAAGTAAAAAGCAGGAAAAGTCATCGTTCAAGGGACGTCGAAAATTCACAAGTGCTAAAAGGAAGGTGTACGCGTCAAAGAAGCTAAAGAATTGAAGGTATAAATATTTAGAAGTATTTTCTAGTCATTTTACCGATATGGGAGTTTGAAGTAAAGATCGGATTGTTAGATTAGTCGCCGTTCTATTAAGAGGGACTTGACGAGAGTCTTGAAACTTGAAAGTGCAAAGAATATGGCTCAATAGATCATTCATACACTCATGCATTCGAAAGTTAAATCAAATAGCTGAAAAATCTCTGAGGCCGGCACTACCGCATGCATCGAGCGATAGTACGCTATCGCGGTACTACCGGAGGTTATATGGTGGTAGCTAAATTACAGAGGGTGCCTTTTCTTGTTTTCTTCGGAGTTCCTGAGGGCCGGCACTACCGCAGGCTATGAGCGGTAGTACCGTTATCGCGGTACTACCGCACTATCAACGTCGGCAGCAATTTTCCAGTAGCATGTTTTTCCGGTCGCAAGGTGCGGTATTATCAAGACTACTATCAAGACCCCAAGGGCGGTAGTACCGCCATATAGAAAAAGCTTATGAACGACTACGTGTCGGCGCATTAAATGCCTGTTCTAGCCGTTGAGTCGCAGGAGCGGTACTACTGGCCCCTAGAGGGCGGTAGTACCGGCCATGGCGCAAAATCTGCAGTAAAAGTAAATAACGGCTAGTTTGAGTGGTTGGGGGTTATAAATACCCCCTCACCTGTGCTAGGGCCTGGTTGGTGACTCCATTGAACACATTCTAAGCCCTAGCAACTCTCTCCACACTCTTGTGCATTCAATTGTGGTCTTTTGAGTACTTGGAGAGAAAATTGAGTGCATTGAAAGCATTGCATTAGTTGAGCCATATTGGTTGCACTCTTGAGCTTCAAGCCCACATCAAGTTTATTACTCTTGGAGGTTGCCGCCTCCTAGACGGCTTGGAGGCAATCGGGATTGGTGATCCTCTCGAAGAAATGTGTGAGAATGCCCAATCGGTGTGAAGGCAAAGAGCTCGCCTACCCGGAGCGGGGAAGAGCTACCGATAGTGATCGGGGAAGGCTCAAGCGAGAAGAGCCGGCTTGAAGAAATTCAAGTCACCTCAACGTGGAGTAGGGGAGACCGGCAAGTCTCCGAGACCACGGGATAAATTTTCTTGTCCATCACTTGTGGTTTGCTTGATTTTACTCTTGTGCAATTCTAGTAATTTGATTCACTTATGCTACTTGCTTAGTTTTGATATACTTACATAGGGATATCATCTTGTGGTCACTAGAATTGTTAAGTATTAAATTTGCTAAAAGTGCCACTAGTTCTTAGAAATCATTAATCTTGAATTTTAGTGATAGAAAATTTAGAAAAGCCTATTCACCCCCCCCCCCTCTAGGCTCATCCTTGATCTTACAACTCACTCTCTCCAAACTTCTGTAACCTATTCCGTTATTCCCTTTCTTTAATGCACCTGGCAGTGCTCCTGCCTTTTCGTTCAAAAAAAGTGATCCGCCTGATTGGATCAAACACAAGCATTCTCTGTAACAGATCAACTGCACCAGGAGACATGTTGCGGAAGCGCAAGCAGAAGTCTTGCCTTGGGTAATGCGGAAGTTGTTTCATGTTTCTTCGTGCATTATCACATCGAAGAAATCCTCGGCCTGAATCATCTGGTGACCCTATCAGCTTTTGAAGGGAAAAAAGTCTGATTAATACTGATACACCTTGGGTTGCAGGGACACATTTCAAAAAGGCACAATAAGTATTCAGTGATACTACAACGAGGTTAACATTGTATCCTGCAACAACCAACCATAAGTGTCTATCAAAACGAATATACACATTTGAATTTCGAAAATATCATTAGAAGATAGGACAAGTCCAACAACAACAACCAAGCCTTTTGTCCCAAACAAGACAAGTCCAAAGGGGAAAAAAGTAACTTGCACAAAGTTAATAGTTCAAATCTACATCCCCAATCTGACGAATATTGTAAACTGTTACAACATATTACCCAGAAGCAAAATTCACTTACCAATTCAAAGTTCAGTTAACAGTAAAAAGTGGCTCTTATTCAAACACAAAGAAAACAAAAAGATTTGACAACAGTACAGTAGGCAGCAGCCGCGAGCCGGGTTATCATGCTGTTCCAGATGGACCAGTTGTCAAATTCTATTAATGAAGAAGTTAAACAATCCCATCTTCACTGATCGACAGTTTCCAAATAGACAATAACATCACCTATATAGACGCTATAAGTAGGCAAGCAATTGATGGGACAAACCTTACCTCAGTGATCAATTTTAGTTGTTGGATGTAATCCCTTCCAGGAAACAGGGGTTGGCGAGTAACAATTTCACCAAGTATGCATCCAACTGACCAGATATCAATAGCAGCAGTATACTGAGAACAGTTCAAGAGCAACTCTGGTGCTCGGTACCAACGAGTGACCACATACTCTGTCATGAGATCAGTCTCTGAAGTGATCCTTGCAAGCCCAAAGTCCGCAATCTTGAGATCACAATTTGCATTCAAAAACAAATTGCTTGGCTTCATATCACGGTGCAATACATTTGCTGAGTGCACATATTTTAGCCCTCGTAGCAACTGATACAAGAAGTACTACAATGCAAAACATGAAACTTACGTTTGTTGAACAGGATAGAGCAGAAAAAGCTAAAATGAAGTATAGAAAAGATGCAGAACACAATTGTGAAAAAGAGAACAAGATACATGACAGTAAATCTCTAGATTTGCCACAAGCAAGATTTGTTTCAACTATAATTTCATTGAATGCAGAACAAGCTTGGCACAAGCTGGAGGCAACAAACCTAGCAATGGTCATCAGTCAGTGGTTGATTTGAGCGAATGATCTGATGGAGATCCGTATCCATCAACTCATTAACAATGTACACATCATTAAAATTATCTCTTCTTGGGGGACGTATTATGTCCTTTATGGCAATAATCTGAGATCCAATGTTAAAATCACAATCAGACCAAATAGATCATATAATGTGTTAGTAGAAGTGTATCACACAGTTCCAGCCCATGCACAAAAAATTTGTAATGACAGGAAATGAAAACCACATTCCAACTTCTAAAATGTTAAACAAAGGAAATAAATCATCAGTAGAAGCCTGCTACATTGGTGGACCCAAAGGTTTCTGGATGCTGTGGGGTCAGCTGAGCAAAAGGTTTCTAGACGCTTCTTTAGTAAATTCAAAATACTCCTCGTGCAGTGTCTAACCCAACAAGGTCAAATTCCTGGATCTAGCACTACTCTGAGACTTTGTTCATTTTACATATTACTGATTAAAGGCCTAAACCTGAAGTACATCCTTCCTATGTATAGCGATTCTTTATAAACAAAAGTGCAATATTGCTTACATCTGCCAGGATTCAATATTTCAAATTGTAACTAATAAGAGCAGTAATAGTTCATTTTTACAAGTTTGGACAGTTGCAGCCACTTTTCTTAACATGGTGTTTACAATGGAAAAATGTCCTGCACAAAAGTGAGCTTGCTATGTAAATGTAAAGCGCACACAATAAATTACATAGTAGTGGTAAGGCCAATTTCAATCAATAATCACTAGGAATGTCCAGAGCCCACACGAAATTCGACTAGTGCTACCACACGAAATTGTACTAGTTAAACTCGCGAGTTTTGAGTTTGTTTTCCACCCCTACCAGCATCTACTACCAGGCGCATGGGCGGATCTACCGTCGGGGCTGGCTGGGACGCCACCTCCGGTTGGTCGAACCCCTCCTCTTCCTAGTATCTCCAATGCCAGAAAGAAGCAATGACATGGCGCCATGGTGGCAAATCGGCGGAGTTTAAACCGCAACCTGAGTGAGATATAAGAAGAAAAGTAAAAAAACAATACTGTCAGGCAAGTGGGCCATCAAAATTAGTCATAGGCTCCCTTAGGGGTGTTTGGGACAGCTTCAGCTCCACTAAAATCTGTAGAGTTGGTAGAGTAGGGTATTTCTAACTCCAGAAATTTATGGAGCTGGAGCTGTAGGTACATTAAGGCCTTGTTTGGGAGATCTCCAGCTCCTAGCTTCAGCTCAGATCTGAAACTTATAGGCTAAAATAAAGTGAATTAAGTTTATATTTTTAGTCTAAAATATAAACAAGATGATCTACCTAAACACTCTTAATGTACCTACAGCTCTAGCTCCATAAATTTCTGGAGCTAGAAATACCCTGCTCCACCAACTCCACAGATTTTGGTGGAGCCGAGTATCTCAAACACCCCCTAAGAGTGTTTAGGTAGATCATCTTGCTTACATTTTAGACTAAAAATATAAACTTAATTCACTTTATTTTAGCCTATAAGTTTCAGATCTAAGCTGAAGCTGAGATCTGGAGCTCTCCCAAACAGGGCCTTACTCTCATGGGATTTCACCTGGTACAGTACTTGGCATCCTTTATTGGAGCGCAGCACTAGGAGTCCAAAAGACAAACAATGTCGGTGTCGTCTCGCAGGCGGCAGACCAACGCGTGGGCGATTACAGGCGGCAGGCACACGGGACGGCGTGACCATACGGCGGCTATCCGATTCGCGAGAACTCGCCACGGCACACCGGCACCGACGGGCGCTGGAGACCCGGAGTCGAGGGCACCATACGTGCACCAGGGGCAGGGCAGGAGGGTAGCCGATAGGCGACAGACGCCTGAGAAGAGTTATCGGTCATTGAGAGCACGAGGCAGAATGCACATCGTCAGAGGAGCGTCGGGCGGAACACGCATTGTTGGAAGCTAGGAGGAACGCGCATCATTAGAGGAGAGGAATCGGCCGTTCAAAGCGCCGTCTAGCCGGGGGCTGAACACGCATCTCCAGAGCCCAAAGAGGAACCGAGGCTCGCTCCGTCCAGTCGGCGGCCGAACGAGCATCGCCAGAGCCCAGGTAGGAACTGAGGCGATCGGCAAGGAGGAGCGACTGAGGACGAAGAGCCTCTCAGCTTCATATTGATCGCTAAGACAATGACACCGAAGCCAGACTAATTCGCTAGCGCCATTGATTGTTTTGCTCGGTATAAAAAAATTGCCCCAAGCCCCAATGCAATGCCTCATGCCTAAATGCCTTTTGTTGTGATAACTGATGCCTGATTTTTGTATTATATTGTCCTAAGTCTATATTCTATTGACTGATTGATATTTTTGTCTTTCAGATTTAATATGTATGAATTTGGAATTTGGTTGACAATAGATCGGTAGATGTAACATTAGTATACTTATATTAGTTAGAATTTCGACATAGAAGCCCCACCTCTATTTTCATTCTAAATTCGCCACTGACCAGGCGTGCACCAGGATTCTAAATTTCTGGCCGCTTTATGTGGAGGAAATCTGGGCTTGTATCGTGGAGGAGATAGCTGAAACTTGAGCTAAGTCCCTGGATTGAATTGTGCATAATTGCGAACTTCGTTGATTGGACCTCATGATTTGGCTATTTCTTTCCGTCAATTCATGGGATCACCATTATGCCTCATGTGATTTATCAATTTTCTTCCAACGCTTGTTTTTATTTACGTGGGTCACCATCCTATAATTGATTCAACCCTTTCTATGGATTTGGATTGAATATGTGTCATCTTTTCGATCAATCGATTGGTCAAAAACTATACAAAATTAGATTGAGCTGATTAGGTAATGCATGTTACCACCCACAATCTAAGGTAACCGTACTGCTTTTCATAGAACCAACCAAAGTCTATCTAAAAGCATATTTAAACTCATATATAAAACCAAACAAACAAGACCATGTATCATCTTAACCTGATTGCTTGGCCAGGATCGGTTGATCGGGCTAGACTTACAGAGAACTTGCAGGAGGCCAGGTAAACACAGTGTTCCCTCACCTCCCCTCTCTGCTTTATACTAATCCCCATCTTCTAACTTTATTGGTTTTCTCACGTGAGTAATTCTTGCATAAGAAATAGCTCGCTCTCTCTATGAACTCTTCTTCGGCATCATCTTTTATCATATTTACCATCTATAGAAACTGTTTACACTATTGCATTGAAAGTGCCCTCACTTGTCTGTTCGGCAATAAAAAATTTTAGGCCACGTTAAAATTCGAGTCTTATAAAAAATTCTCAGTTCCAAACAGACTAGATCAGTACGAGCGGTAAAATGTTCTTAAATTTGTTTTTCTCGAACTCGCCTGAAGTTCTTGTATTCCACAAAGATTTAACGCGGCTTGCAGTTTGGAACAGCACAATCTTTACTGAAATTTTACTACACCACTGGGATACGCAGCCGTATCAATCTCTACGCCTCCGTGCCTGCCAAGTGCCAAGTGCCAAACGACTGAAACAAGCGGGTCAAGTCAATTTGTCACCTTCTTTTTTTTAGATAAAGAAAGCTTTTATTAATCTCAAGAACATTACATCGAGGAGATACAAGTCCTTGTCTTCCTGTTGGTTAGTACGACTAGTTGTTGGCACAGCAAGGATAATTCATGAATCCAATCTATTAAGATCGTGTGTGATATCTCCTCCTCCTCCCTTGCCATTTGTTTCTGATAAACCCAGACAAGGTCATTGTCGTGCACTACTATGCCTTTACTCTTTATCACTTTCTCTCTAGGTAGGTGATGTGCACAGTGCACTACAAGTCTCGTCTTTTGTTTTGGCTATTTTTCCTTATTGCTCGCACGGAGGAAAATGTTTTTATTTAGACTTCGACGTTGGAGATATCGAGTTCAAAGGCTAAGAAATTTAGAACATTCTTTGTTTAACCGGCCTTTGACAATTCTGAGGGGAAGACCATATAACACTTTTAGTTCAGAATGTTTAATTCGACGTAGTGTAACTAGACACAGGCCAGAAAGAGATTCAATGCCATCGTAGTATCAACCGTAACTTTAGCAGTTATGGATCGATGTTGGATAAAAAACGATGGCTCGAATCTTCTATAGTACTGTAGCTGAGCATTGTTACATGATCCGAATCATTGGATGCTGCGAACGTATAGGGAGAAAGGAGATTTGGCTCAGCTCATGCACAATTGGTGCGGGCTGAAATCAATTAAATGAGGAGCTTGGCGATTAGCCAAGGAAAGAGTTACAGAGAAAAGGAAGGAGATTAGGGACTTGCTATATGAGCCCTATACACCAAACATGGAAGATACAATGCCAAGAATAGAGAATTACATGCTATCTTTGACACCCCCGCGGTCACAGCGAGAGGTTCCCGAACGCAAAGGCTGGACCGAAAATCCTCAAAGGGCTGAACTGGTAATCCCTTGGTCATGATGTCGGCAAACTGATGTGTGGACGGCACATGAAGAACGCGGACTTGACCGAGAGCTACCTTTTCACGGACGAAGTGGATGTCGATCTCGATGTGCTTCGTACGCTTGTGCTGGACGGGATTGGCCGAGAGGTAGACGGCACTGACGTTGTCGCAGAACACCACCGTCGTGGAGGTGAGAGGAGCGTGAAGCTCCCCAAGGAGTTGACGAAGCCAGCACGTCTCGGCAACGGCATGAGCAACTGCACGATATTCCGCCTCAGCGCTGGAGCGAGAGACGGTGGCCTGGCGTTTGGAGGACCAGGAGACCAAGTTGTCGCCGAAGAAGACGCAGTAGCCGGAGGTGGAGCGCCTGGTGTCAGGACAGCCGGCCCAATCGGCGTCGGTATAGGCCGTGAGCGACGTGGAGGAAGATGCCTAGAGAAACAAGTCGTGGTTGAGGGAGCCTTTGACGTAACGCAGAATGCGTTTGATCAAGGCCATGTGCACGTCGCGGGGAGCATGCATATGAAGGCACACTTGTTGGACGGCGTAGGAGAGGTCCGGTCGAGTGAGAGTAAGATACTGCAGCGCCCCGGCGAGGCTGCGGTACTCAATAGCGTCGGAGTCGGAAAGAGGAGCACCATCCGTCGAAGAGAGCTTGGACTTGGTGTCGACGGGGGTGGTCGTGGGGTGGCACTCGGACATGCCAGCGCGCTGAAGGACATCCACGGCATACTGGCGTTGTGAGAGGTGAAGACCGGCCGTGGTGCGCGTGACTGAGATGCCGAGGAAGTGGTGGAGGGTACCCAAATCAGTCATGGCGAACTCTTCATGGAGACGGCGCGAAATGTGCTGGAGAAGACGCGAAGAGGAAGCCGTCAGGATGATGTCGTCGACGTAGAGGAGAAGATAAGCCATGTCGGCTCCATTGTGGTAGACGAACAGCGACGCGTCGGAGATGGACGTAGTGAAGCCGATGGAGCGAGCGTAGGTGAGGAAGCGATGATACCATGCTCGCGGCGCCTGCTTGAGTCCATAGAGAGACTTCGCGAGGTGGCAGACGTAGTCGGGGTGTTCGGGGTCGACGAAGCCGGACGGTTGTTGGCAGTAGACCGTCTCGTCAAGAGTACCGTGGAGGAAGGCGTTCTTCACGTCGAGTTGGTGAATAGGCCAGGACTTGCCGGCGGCGAGGGTGAGGACGACCGGATGGTGGAGGGCTTGACGACGGGGCTGAAGGTCTCGTCGTAGTCGATGCCGGGTTGTTGAGAGTAGCCGCGGATGACCCAGCGAGCTTTGTGTCGAGCGAGAGTGCCATCAGCATGAAACTTGTGCTTGTAGACCCACTTGCCGGAGACGACGTTCGTGCCGGGCGGACGGGGGACGAGTGTCCATGTTCTGTTGTGGACGAGGGCGTCGTATTCGTCGCGCATGGCCTGGAACCACGCAGGATCCTGGAGAGCCGAGCGATATGTCTTCGGGATAGGCGAAGCGGCTGGAGAGGTCGTCGCAGACAAGTTGAAGCGACGAATGGGCTTCACGATGCCAGCCTTGGCGCGCGTCGTCATGTGGTGTGGACCGGGTGCTGGGCAGGCGGCCGTCGGTGCAGGACGCTGAAGCGCGGACGGGGATGCAGGCGCGCATGAGGGCGATGATGTCGCGAGCGGTCCAGACGATGAGGGCGCAGTACCAACACGGTCGGCCGAGCCACGCGTGTCTGAGCCGGGCGAAGGGGTCGAAGCTGGCCCAGCCGGCGAAACAACGGAGTCGGGCGATGGCGATCCAAGCGAAGGCGATGATCCGAGTGATGGAGAGGATGCGGTCGGGCAGCGTGGCGGCCCAGCGAGAATGCAAGACGGACATGCGCGCGTGGCGAGCGTGGCCATGTCGCGGCGTGGCCACCGGCGAGGAAGTAGACGCGTCCAGTCCAGGCAATGGTTCGGACGGTACTGTGCCGCGCATGGAAGCCAGCGGAGAGGCGCGCGCGACATGGTCGTCGAGGTTGGAAGGAGCAGCTGCCGATTGATTTGCAAAAAAACACCGTTTCATCGAAAACAACATGTCGTGATGTGATGACACGATTAGTGATACGATCGAGACAACGGTAACCTTTTTGGGATGTGGGATAACCAAGAAAGACACAGGCTGCAGAGCGGGGGCGAGTTTGTGTGTAGTGGTGGCAGAAAGGTTGGGATAGCACAAACAACCGAAAACACGAAGGTGGGAGAGGTCGGAGGTAGTGCCGAAGAGCCTTTCGAAGGGTGTAAGAAAGCCTATTGGTTGGGAGGGCCTGCGGTTGAGAAGATAGGTGGCCGCGGAGAGGGCTTCAGCCCAATAGGAGGGAGGCATGGAAGCCTGGAGGAGGAGACAGCGGATGACGTCATTTGTTGTGCGAATGGATCGTTCGGCCTTGCCGTTCTGTTGAGAAGTGTATGGGCAAGAGGTGCGAAGGAGAATGCCGTGGGTGTGGAAGAGGGAGAGGACGGCAGAGTTGAGAAACTCACGTCCATTATCGGTTTGGAAACATTTAAGGGGAAGTTGAAATTGTGTGTGGACATACGGAATAAAGGTTTGAAAAATGGAGAACACATCTGATTTTTGGCGAAGAGGGAAAGTCCAAAAATAATGCGAGTAGTCGTCGACAATAATAAGGTAGTAGCGAAAACCGGAATTACTCAAAATAGGGGAGGTCCATAAATCACAATGTAACAACTGAAAAGGAGCAGTAGAAACATTATTGGAGCGAGAAAAAGGAAGTTTAACAATTTTGCCTAGACGACATGCATGACAATTGGAGTGGATGACAGTGCTAGGGATAGCAAGTCTTTTCTAGAGATGGTGAGTAGCGTCCCGGCCAGGATGTCCCAAGCGGCGGTGCCACACGGATGGAGAAGACGCGGTAGACAAAAAGGCATGGGAGCGAGTATCGGTGACGATGCCCGGAATGGTGTAGAGATCGCCACGGCTATTGGAGCGAAGAATCACGGTCCCCGAACGTGGATCCTTAATAGAGAAACCAGAACAATCAAATTCAATGGAACAATAATTGTCACGAGTGAATTTACGAACAGAAAGAAGATTCTGTATAAGGGAGGGAACGATGAGAACATTATTAAGTGCAAAAGAAGAAGTTGGAGTGGAGAATGAAGTGGAGCCAACTCGAGAGACCGGGATGGAGGAACCATTACCGACGGTGACAGTCAAGGGAGAGGTGGGGACTTAGGAAGAGGAAAGTATACCGTCAGAGGAAGCCATGTGAGAGGTGGCCCCGGTGTCCAGAACCCAGCCACTGTTTGGCTGGCCTTGAACATGCAAGTTGTTGAGGGCAGCCACAAGACCAGTCTGGTCCCAAGTGGGTTGGGTCGGCATCTCAGATCCATCAAAGGAGGTTGAAGAAGGATGCACAGCGTGGAAGGCCTGCTGCCCCTGCAGATTGGGCCGTGGCCCAAGGAGGCCTGGACCACCGGGTCCTCCAGCAGGTCTCCAGGAAGCGGCCCAAGGCTGTGGGCCAGCCCAAGGCATGGGCGACCAGGGAGCCATCACGACCCAGGGGCCGGGGGGAGGTTGCGTGTGTTTTGCTCCCCCAGAGCGATCGCCGCCATTGCGAGTGCCGCCCGAAGCGCCACCCGAGCCGCTGCCACGATCGGTGCCGCTGCCCCCACTTCCGCCGGTCTTCCCACAGCCTTTGCCGTTTTTGCCTTTGTTGTGGGTGTTGGAGCTCCCTCGATTCGGCGACGGCGCGGCGAAGAGGGCTGTGTCGCTGTTGACGGAGATGCCGTCGGCGGGACGGCGCATCTCAGCCAGAAGAAGAGAGGAGCGAGCGCTGGCGAAGGAGGGAAACGGAACTTGGAGGGGAAGCAGCTCCGCTTGGGTGGCGAAACGGGGGCTGAGGCCGCGGATGAGGTTGAGGACGAGAGTTCGATCGGAGACTGGTTCGCCGAGGTCGCGCAGAGAGTCGGCGAGGCCTTTGAGGCGGCGGTAGTACTCAGTCACGGACAGATCACCTTGGTGGAGGCTACGGAACTCCGCTTCCAGGTAAATGATCCTGGTTTCTCGATTGTCACGGAAGAGGTTCTCGGCAGCGACCCACAGATCGTGGGCTATTTGCGACGGCTCCATAATGATGTCGAGCACGTCGGGGGAAATGGAGCAGTAGAGGGCAGTGAGAACGGCGAAGTCCTCTTGTGCCCAGGTCCCGGCGACATCAGGTGGTGGTGGAGAGTTGAGGACGTGGCCGAGCAAGCCGAACTTGCCGAGGAAAGCGACGAAGAACGTTCGCCACTTGGTGTAGTTCGGGCTCTTCATGTCAAGGACAACAGGGACGTGTGTCTTGACACTGGGAATGCTAAGGGCGCCAGTCGACGGAGGAGTCATCGGAGGAGCGCCGGTTGTTGGAGTAGAGGATGCAGGCAGGCCACCGGTGAAGGTGGAAGGAGGGATCGCCAAGGTGGAAGAGGAAGAAGAATCGCCTGGCGTGGTGGCTTGCTTAGCCGTCGTGATGGCCTTCTGGGCGGCTTGAGCGCTAGCCAGGGCGGCCAGAAGCGCTTCCTGGTCGCCGTTGGAGGCTGCGGCGTGGGCCTCGGCGAGAAGCAAAGAAAGCAAGGCGTGGCGCGCTTCGGGAAGGACAATTGCGCATTGGTGAGTGAGTGGGAAGATGGAGGAATGTTCCATGGGTGCAGCGGAAGAGGAGAGAAAAGAAAAAAAAGGAGCAGGTGGATCAACACCGCTCTGATACCATGCGAACGTATAGGGAGAAAGGAGATTTGGCTCAACTCATGCACAATTGGTGCGGGCTGAAATCAATTGAATGAGGAGCTTGGCGATTAGCCAAGGAAAGAGTTACAGAGAAAAGGAAGGAGATTAGGGACTTACTATATGAGCCCTATGCACCAAACATGGAAGATACAATGCCAAGAATAGAGAATTACATGCTATCTTTGACAGATGCTTCAGTCGAATGGTGCTTATGGCCGATAGCTGCTTAAGTTGCAGTCCTATTACAATTGTACAGGAACTTTTATCCTCTTAGGTCCCAGTTGGAGTGTATCGAGAACATGATATATATGCTATTTGGCTCTTTTGGGCCGCGGGATTGAGTATCCAACAGTTCTAATTGGAGCGGATGTGATGATTAAATTTCTCACGAGATATTCTCCAAAACTATCATTTCTCTTTGCATTGACTTGAGCGTTGATTCTTGATCCATGGTTGTCAAGGCCATGCCTTTGATGCCTTTAGGGCATGAAGCACGGTTGACATTATCGTTTGCTAATAGAAAATCGAGAACTCAGTGGTAGCGATAATCGTCGATTATTGAATGATAATCAGAGAAAATCAAATGGTTATCAAGGTCAAACCAATTTGAATGGGACGGTCAAACCTGGGCTGAAAATTGAGATTACTTATCTAGCGGTAAGGACGAAAATCGCTACCAATTGGAAAATGGGTAAAAAAATTAGGAAAAATAGTAAAAAATTTGTAAAAAGCCAATAAAGACCCAAAATCAGGAAAACATTAAAATATATATGAAAATATGGAAAAATAGGAAAAAAATTCCGGCATGACCTTTGCTATATTTTGCAATAATAGGACAACTATGTATGGAAAAATATAGAAAAAAATTAAAAAATAGCATGACCTTTGCTATATTTTAGACATTGTGAAGTAGATATTTAGCAATAATATATCAACAAATACCATTTGATCTCAATAACATTTGCAAATTAATCAGACAAGTCCACATTTCAATAACATTAATTTGAATAGCATAGCATAAGACATTTACAAGCAACATTTCTTACCGAAAATGAATGTTCGCAGTTGGCATAGCTATCAGTCGAGTCATCACTCCCTACATGATGTTCCTCCTCTCTGAGAAGCTTGCCCTTTCTTTTTGAGGGAGTTCTCCTTTTTACTTGCTCCCTCGTGGCTACTGTTTGGTGCTTTCTCTTTCCCATGTGGCTGTCACCCACTATTTTACCTACCCATTTGGGGATGCTTACAGCCCCAGTATTCTTTTGCAACGCAGCAAGGTCAACCGGGTCTATCACAAGGTGTGATGGAAGGAGGTGTCACTCTCAGTCTCAGTGTCCTCCTTATCAAGTAAGGGATCAGCATTCGACCTCCCTTTTTCTATCCACTGTCGGATTAGATTATCACCATTGCACAATGTCAGCTCCATAAGGCCCTGGAATGGACCATCTTCTGTTGTGGACCTTTGATTCTCTGCGGCTTGAATTCTAAGTCGAAGATTGTAGTTAATGCACACCAGCATATAGAGCTTCTTATATGATAGACAGTTGCAAACTTTCGTGTGGATGAATGTGAACGTGCTCCAATTGCACTCATATCCGCTTGAAGAAGCACAATGCAAAACGATCTGCATAGCAAGTTTCTGGAGTGTGGGTGACTCTGAACAAAACACACCCCACCAATGTGTTGCAAGCTACCAAAGGAAACAGTATGTACGAAGTGAAAATACCACAATTACATTACCTTTAATGTGGGCATAACGAAAATACCAGGGGATTATTTTTGGATCATGTGCCATAGCTCAGCTAGAGCAGTCGATAACGTGTCCCTTCTTTTGTACAGGTCGGCCTCATGAAGAGCGTCATGACATTTTGAGTATCATTAGCAAGCGCCTAAAAAGCATCCTGGAGAGCTGGCAAAAAGGTGTTCGTGGTTAGCACCATTGTCCATCACAATCTGCACAACATTCGCCAGGCCTACCTCATCGACCACAGAGGCAATTTCCTGCATGAACAAACAAAATGAAAACCCACATTACCCCATGTGTACCTCAAATAGAATTCATAAGCATAGCAACAAAAGTAAGTACCTTACGTAAGTACAAGGCATCATGAGTTAGGTCCATCGCATCCACGAACTTGTGAAAAAACATGGTGCCATTGCAGTATAACATGAAGTTGATGATGCTCATGTGGGTAGGCCCAATCCAAGAATCGTATATGATTGTAATGCCATATGTAGACCATTCTAGCTTTAACCTTGCCATCTTCTCCCATATATCCGCTTCGTTGGCGTTTAAATATTTTCCATTTATGTCTCTCCCACTCAAAGACGGAACACCCTCGCCTAAAAACAAACATATCACGAACATGTGAGCTATGAATCAACGTAGAACTGGACTCAAATTTGAATGCTAATTTACCCTATTTTTGAGTTTCTCTAATAGCGCTAACGAAATACGGATTGTCTGCTTTCCTCCCTGCAATATCAATCCTTGTGTGCACAGGGGCACGGGCCATACCAAGGTTGTAATCCCCCACAGCTAGTCTTTCATGCTGCGAGGAGCTTTGAAATATCCTTGGCAACACACCACTGCCCCCTCCTTTAGTCCCCTAGAGGTGCCACCACCACCACCGTGCTCATACCTGCCACCTGCCCATTTGATAAATTTTGCCTCTGTCCTGGCGACATTCATGGCATACTGGAGTTGCTCCTCCTTATCAACATCACCTATGTATTCCGTATATGATCTTCTTCTCGGCGGGGAATCTACAGCTGCTACTTCCTTTCTTAGCCTCTCGTCCCTCGTTCCCTTCCACTTATCCTTAAGCCTATCTAGGTCACGCTGAAAGTCCTCGTGAACCTTCTTAGGAACTAGCCTGCAATGGACGATATTCGTATCTCGCCCTGCCAAGTGGTGCTTCAAGCTGGTTGAACCGCCTCCTTTCTTCTCTTGGTGATAGTGTTTGCATCAAAATCCAGTCCCCATCTTCTCCCTGTGCTCCCACACAATATTTCTCTGATTTGCTATCTGCTAATATAAAACAACAATTCATCAGCAAATATAAAACATCAATTTAATGTGAATGCTAAAAACTATATGTACGTGATAGCAATAAAAGATATTACATCACTTAAATCTAATACAAAACATCAAGTTAATGCATGTGCTTGCTAACAGCTTATAACCGGCATTACATCAATGAATGCAACCAATAAAAATTCATCAATACATGCATCTAGTCATTCATCTATACATGCACTTACTTATTTATCTATACATGCATCTACTCATTCATCTGTACATGCATCTACACAATGTTACACAACTATACAAGATTAAGGGAAATTATTTTTTGTGTACATATCTATGTTTTGTAGTAGTGAACTGTAAGGATTTTATTTCTTGGTGGTGCAAATTTTTCCGTGATATATATTGTCAGGGATTTCATCATGTTTGGGAGATTATCGCTACTGTTTGGGCAAAAATCGCTATTACACCAAAATCGGCTTAGATCTCCTCGAGCTCATCTCGTTAATCAGTTGGGAGTAATCGATTATCGCTCAGAGCATAGCGATAATCGCTCGAAAGTAGGCGATAATCACTAGGATTTTCAAGACAAATTGGCTCGGCTCATAGCTATCCAACGCACAGTGATTATTGGTGGGGGAAACGATTATTGTGACTTACTGAGCGATTATCGAAGTCCTGGTGGTGGTAGGACGGCCGACGTCGAGCGGATCTAGGCAGAGAGCACTTTGAGGATGTCGGAACTAGCTTCAATGCGTCTGAACAGGATCCCAACCAGGGTGTATAGCTTCATCAAGTGTAGTGGTTTTCCTTTTTTTAAGCCTTTTCAATTAATTCAATTCGGTTATGTCTTGAAAACGTCTCAAAAATTTGTATTTTCAACTCATTTTCATCTCATAATTCATAAATACATTAATACTAATTTTAGAAAAATTTAGGAAATTTTTTTGCAAATTTTCTGAATTTTTTAAATTTAAACGGTATGCTGACCGGTATACAATACTGTACCGAGTCAGTAAAACCGATTATCACGATAATCATCCGATTATCATCGATAATTTGAACCCTGGAACTGCAATAGTGGATCCTCTGACCCACGCCACGCATATGGGCGTATGGCACATCCCGTAGAACTTTCGATTTTCTTGTAAAGCTAGCTATATATATACCACACTTGTTGGCTGTTGGGACAATGTTTATATATGAATAGCATAGCTTGAAGTCTACACAAACTAGAGTCTATTTGTTTCAGTTTTGGATTCTCTAAAAGATGATTCTGGATTGTGATTGTAGAGAAACTGATTCTCCGAAAGCAGCCGGTTGGAGGGGCAAACTGCTCTCGTATGGTGGTCGTTTAACTCTCATTAAAGCTTGTTTATCGAGTATCCCTTTGTACCTAATGTTTTTTTTCAAGTTTCCTAAATGGGCTATTGATATGTTAAATTCCCATTTGGCTAGTTGTTTCTGGAATGATTTCGAAGGTCACAATAAGTTGCATCTAGCCAACTGGAATTTGGTTTGTATAGAAAAGGATTATGGGGTGCTTGGTATTCCTAACATTAGAGACTTGAATATGTGTTTGTTAGCCTTTTGGGTAAAGAGATTATATGCCAAGGATAACAAACAATGGGTGGACTTACTGAGATTTAAATATAGAATTGATGATCCTAATATCTTTGCTTGTCACCCTGATCATGTTTCTGTTTTTTTGAAAGGCATTCTTTGGGCTGCTCAAGCTACTAAGTTTGGTTATAAGTGGCTAGTCGGTAATGGAAAGAAAATTAGATTCTGGGAGGACATATGGTTCGGTGTTACTTGCTTAGCAATTCAATTTTCATATCTTTATGCTTTGGTTAATGAGAAAGGTGCTTCGATTGCCGATATCTGGGATGGGACTAATGTTAGATGCACTTTCCGGAGATCCTTTTCGGAAAGGTTAATGATTAGGTGGTTTGAACTTGTGGAAGTGGCTAAAAGCATTGCATTTTCTGAGGATGATGATTCCTTGGTGTGGCAATATTCTAATAAAGGCATTTACTCGGTGAAATCGCTTTATGCTATTATAAATTTCAGGGGAGTGGTACCGGTTTTTATTCCTGCTGTTTGGAAACTAACTGTTTCACCCAGAGTGCAGGTTTTTCTTTGGTTGCTTTCTCATAACAAGCTTATGACCAAGGACAATTTATTGAAACGAGGCATCGACAAAGGAAATGGTTGCTACTGTTGCAATGAGATTGAATCTATAAATCATATCTTTTTTGATTGTGTTGTGGCTCAGAACATATGGAACCTGATTTCTGATTTTTTTTTTTGGGGTTGAAATTGGCTTTAATCTTGATTCTATTGTTCATTTATGGCTTAGTAACAATAAGAATGGTGCTTTGAATTCGATTGGTGCTGCTACCCTGTGGAGTATTTGGAAATTTAGGAATAACATGATTTTCAAATTTCAGGGCTAGGTAAGTGTGAAAAACGTTTGGAGGAGAGTGCTGGCTATGCTGAGAAGTTGGAGTCCGCTGTTCAGGGGGGTGATGGAAAACAGAATTTTGATGTTTTGTAAGCAACTGGAGCTCTGTGTGCATGCGCCACTGGAACTGGGATGGTGCGAAGATGTGACTTGAAAATCTGACTGTGGTGGCTGGGACTGCTTTGCGTAATGGCTTTTTGTTTTGATGCTATGCTGTGTTTCGCCAGAAGATGGAAAAGAGAGGAAGTGATGAGTCTGAATCTCTAGAAAAGGAAGCTTCGGGTTGTGTCCTGATAAGCTAATTTTTGTGTTTGAGTTAGCTTCTGATGTCTCGATGCTGGGTGTTTAAAAGTGAGTTGTAAATAAACTTAAAGCATTGCCCTGTGAGGTTGGACGTTTGTGGTGTTGTGAGTTGTTCTGAGTTTGGTGGAGTTAGGACTCTGAGTATGGCCGAAGGCCTGGGTAAGGTTTTGTAGATGTTTCGGAACTCTAAATGTTTGCTTTCCAGTTTCTTAAATGGAACTGGGACATCGCTTGATGTCCTTTTGATCTAAAAAAATTCTCCGAAAGCTAGAATCCAAAAACACATATAAAGTAGATTGTGAATTCTAGTGTATATAGGTAAGCTGGATTGTGAGAATCGAATTATAGAATCACACTGTTTGTTTTTATTCTATTTTTGGGACCAGAATCTAGAATCAAAAGCTAAAACAAACAGGCTCTTAATCCACCGTAGAGCTTTCACTCTCATATCATATATACTTTGAAAGTTTCATAATGAAAGAAACCAACATCCTTAACTAAAGAGATGTGATTCCATACTTTTCTTTTTTTACAGTTATACAAATATCAAAGTATGAATAAAGGGTAGATAGTAATTACTTACCTTTTTATTTGTTTCAAAATTTATACAACTTGTATTGATTGAGAAAATATTAAAGCACTTCTCTTGATTCTCTTGATTAAATGAGATGGGAACGCCCACTGATTTGTCATGCGTGCAGATGAGATCGATGGCATCGCAGCGCGCATTGGTCACGATCATCTCCGTGAGTGTTTTTCTCGGACTTCTCAATCTATCGAGAGAGGACCAATACATACAGACCACTGACTGACTAGCTTGCAAGTCGATCCACATGCATGCGATGCTCTTCTGGATAATCAAATCAAATCCAGGCATATAGGCAAAATTAAACTAAGCACGCTCTTTGACAAAACTCTCCTAGTTCCTATCTCTACCAACCTCGCTCTCTTTCACCGTGACGAACATGCATGGTGCTTTCCATTCTTACCCTGTTCGCGATCTAGAAACATGCATGAGAGTTTTAGGCGCAGGTTGGCAGGTTTATTCTATGCAGTGCTATGAAAAACGGTATGTATTTGATGGATGGATCTATATGGTACCGCTAAACGATTATTTACAGTAGGATCGATTAATCAAAATTTAATAGACGATTATGTGTTCTTGCTAATATATTATTTACATTTAGAATTAATTAGAAATATTTTAGTTACCTAAACTTATTCTAAATTATCACCCTACAAAACATATTTTACATTTTATTATTTACATTTCATCCAAAATATACATACTTGGAACAAACGGGAGTAAATGGGTCGATGCCCCGTCGCTTTTTCAAGAATGGTGAAAATTTTTTAAACAATTGAGAATTAGCAAACTCACTTTTTTTTAAGAAAGGGAGTAAATGGGTCGGTCGTCGATGCCGTGTCAAACGGGGAAGAAATCTTACTCGAACACAGTAGTTTTTGTATCATTCAGCTTGATGCCTATTTACTACTCCATAACCAAAGTTCCACAACGACAGTTGTACGTGTCGAGCAACGTACATACTACAGTGTTTCGTCCATGTCTCCGGCGTCCATTCCTCTCCTTGGCCACCTCGCCGTGCTCTCCCTCCTTGCTCATTGCCACCTCCCTTTTTCGGCCGCCGTCGACTTCATCTACAACGGCTTCCAGCACGCCGCCAACCTGAGCCTAGACGGCTCGGCGTCGGTCTTGCGCGGCGGCGTGCTCCAGCTGACCAACGACAGCAATAATCTGATGGGCCACGCCTTCTTCTACCAGCCGGTGCAAATGCTCAGGAACCAGGCCGTGGTCTCTTTTAGCACGGCCTTTGTCTTCGACATCGTGACCGTCGGCAGCGGCGGCGGCCATGGCCTGGCCTTCGTGGTCGCGGCTTCCAAGGTGCTCCCCGGGGCTACTGCCGAACAGTACCTTGGTCTCCTCGGAAAGAACAACCTGGGCAACTCCTCCAACCACGTCTTCGCCATCGAGTTCGACACGGTGGCGGCGAACGGGCTCCTGAACGAGACGAACGGCAACCACGTCGGCGTCGACTTGAACAGCCTCGTGTCCAACGTGTCGGAGCCGGCCGCGTACTTCACCGACGACGGCAGGAACGTCTCGGTGACGCTCGAGAGTGCGCAGCGGATTCAAGCGTGGGTGGACTACGACGGCAGCGCTAAGGTCCTCAACGTCACCATCGCTCCCGTGTCCGTGCCGACTCGGCCTCACCGGCCGCTCATATCTCACGCCATTGACCTCCTTCCGATCTTTAAGCAAGACATGTACGTCGGCTTCTCGGCGTCGACCGGGAAATTGGCGAGCTCGCATTACATTCTAGCTTGGAGCTTCCGTACCGACGGAGTTGCGGAACCCATCGATCTCTCCCGGCTACCGAAGGTTCCAAAGACGCCGTCTCCTCCGCCTTCCACGTCCACCATCATCAAGATCGTTGCTCTGTCTTGCACGGCCACGCTCACCGTGATCGTCGTGGCGATCGGTGTCGCAATCTGGCTGCGGCAAAGGGCGGCCCTCGCCGAAACACTCGAAGAGTGGGAGCTGGACCACCCGCACCGGTTCCCATACAAAGAGCTCTACAAGGCGACCAAGGGTTCAAGAACAGTGAACTCCTCGGCGCAGGCGGCTTCGGCCAGGTGTACAAAGGCGTGCTCCCGCGATCCGGCGACGAGGTTGCCATCAAACGGATCTCGAGCAATGGGACGCAGGGGATGCGCGAATTCGTCGCCGAGGTCGCTAGCCTCGGGCGCATGCGGCACCGGAACCTGGTTGAGCTGCGCGGGTGGTGCAAGCGCGGGCAGGACCTGCTCCTGGCCTACGATTTCATGCCCAACGGCAGCCTCGACAAGCACCTGTTCGGTGGCCGCGCCGCCAGTCGCCGGCGCTGCTCACGTGGGAGCAGCGCGTGAGGATCCTCAGGGCGTCGCCTCGGGGCTGGTGTACCTGCATGAGGAGGGAACAGGTGGTGGTGCACCGCGACGTGAAGGCCAGCAACGTGCTTCTCGGTGCGGACATGGACCCGCGGCTCGGCGACTTCGGCCTCGCGCGCCTCTACGAGCACGGCGCAGACCCTGCCACGACGCGCGTCGTCGGCACGCTGGGCTACATGGCGCCGGAGCTCACCGTGACCGGTAAGGCCACAAAAGAAACCGACGTGTTCGCCTTCGGCGCGCTGCTCCTCGAGGCAGCATGCGGGCGCCGGCCCATCGACCACGTCACCGGCGTGAACCTCCTGCATTGGGTCCGAAACCACGGCGTCCAGGGTGACCTCGTGCAAGCCGTGGACGAGAGGCTTGACGGGTGCTACGACAAGGAAGAGGCGAAGCTGGTGCTGTGGCTCGGTCTCATGTGCAGCCAGCCGCGGCCGGAGGCGCGGCCTAGCATGAGGCAGGTTTGCCAGTACCTCGACGGCGAAGAGGACATGCAGGAGGAGGCCGTGCTCTTCTTCTCGGACGTTGATTCCGTCGACTTCGGGTCGTTGGCGTCCCTGACATGGTCGTCGTGCGCGACAATATCCGCAGGCTCGCTGCACTGTGGCCGGTGAATGCTTGCTGGTACGTTGGGATGGCAATGGGTCCGATCTCCATTTTCCTGCAGAGAATTTTCTTATTAAGGGACGGGTACAGGAGAAATCTCTTCCCACTAGAGTTTATTAGGAAAATATTGCCTCCGTCAGGAATCACGGGGACGGAGACGTTTCACCGTTCCCCGTCCCCGCATTATCAATAATAGATGAGATTAAATAATTATTCTCAAAAGAAAAAATAATATACGTAAGGTCATTATTACATACTAAATATGAATTACTCTAGTGATTCACTTACACTTCAATCACACATGCACCATTACT
The DNA here is from genome assembly GCA_036346375.1 of Guadua angustifolia. Classification (NCBI taxonomy): domain Eukaryota; kingdom Viridiplantae; phylum Streptophyta; class Magnoliopsida; order Poales; family Poaceae; genus Guadua; species Guadua angustifolia. Next base: position 18,878,487 of record CM070518.1, on the reverse strand, counting down.
CTTGTAATTAATTCATGTAGCATGTGATCTTTTATATAGCATTTTTAAGAATTAATCTCCGTCGAAACCCCGCAAACCCGTCAGAAATCGGAGACGAAGAAATTTTGCTTATTAGGGATCGGAGATGGGAGGACGCTCTTCGCAGGGATTTTCTCTGTTGCCATCCCTGCTGGTATGCTTGCACGCATCAGTTTCTCCTCCTCGATCGCGTGTTTGTGTTGTTTGCAACAACTATGAACCACTTTATCACCAAAGTATGTCTCGATGGATCCCTTCATGTAATGATGTAAGATGGTTATGATAGTGAGTAGCGTGTACTGGGTACCTTTTACATTGGGACACTCTGGTATCAGTGAATGGAATTTCAGAGCAGACCTGGATTAGCAAATTCGATATGAATAGTCAAAGAATGCAATATAACATGTCTGAAATAATACGACGAGAAGAGATGTCAACTCAGATATACACGGGCTGTTTGTCTGCAAAATTACAAGCTCAGATACAAAAAAAAAAAAACAGTTTGTGCAATCGACCGGTATAATACAGGCCCAGGTGGGGACCATCCAAAAAGGAATATAAAAGCTGGTTCTTCAGACAGGCCTCAAGAGAAATTGGTACTACAGCAATAATCCATGCCCATTCGACCAAACATAGCGGGCATAAAATTAATAGATGCACAAGGTAGGGAAGTTTTGGCTTCGCTAGAGCTACAGATCTTCAAATGCCTTCAGCTGGTAAATTATTCTGTACTCACAAGGCCAAAGAAAAGGAACACGTTAGGATTTAGGACTCAACATGAGGAACTCAAATGTACATGTGGCAAATTAGCAATATGAATCCCTGGATGCACGTCTTAAACCAAAAAAACTAACATTCAAAATGGTGAAGTGGGACAATGGAGAATTAAGAAACAAGAAATTCACAGCAAACAAGTACAAAATAGCCTTCTGTCACACAGGCTTGAGTTACGAACAGAATTTTACACGATAGAACGTTCCGAGCGTAAAATCTTACAGATCCAGAAGTTCCAAAAAGAAAAACAATACTCTCCCAGTATCTAAACCAGTCAAGCTGGAAACATTGCAGAAACTCTGAATAAAAAGTTTGTAAAAATGTTTGCGGGATACCAGGATCTAGATCAGTCCTCTACAACACATTATATTTTTTGATAGAGTAAATTTCACAAAACTACAAGTTTCTTATACAAACTATCAGAAAACTATATGTTTTAGTTTCTATTTCACAAAACTATATATTTTAGAAGAACTTGTGTCACAAAACTACAGGTTTTGAATTGATTGTTTCATATAACGGGCCAGATAGTGTAGGTCTACATAGCAACCTCACGCACCCTGGTTCCACGTTCCACTCGCGTGTGAGGCTGCCATGTTGGCTCACACTATCAGACTAGTTACAAGAAACGGTCAATTATAAGACCTGTAATATTGTGACATAAGTTCTCTTGAAATCTATAGTTTTATGAAATAGAAACTAAAACATGTAGTTTTCAAATAGTTTGTACAATAAACCTATAGTTTTGTGAAATTTACTCTTTTTGATAATTGGTTCTTTAGAACAAACCATTCTCAACAAAAAGCATACAGACCTTAGCTCTTAGTAGGGAGGATCCGGGTTGAATCCTAAAGACTCCCTCCAGATGAGTTCTTTTATATGTTCTTCCGTAAAGGATGGTTGTTCAAAATCAAAGCTGAAATGTGAAGGGCAAGTGGGTTCTTCATTGATGTCATGAAGAGAGGCCAAGTATGGGTGATGCAGAGCCTCGTCAACTGCATGTGAAAATAATTTGAGTTTATAGTAAAGCCAACCCCAATAAAGTAGTTTGCTTAAGTCCACATACCAGTGATCCGCCTGATTGGATCAAACACCAGCATTCTCTCTAACAGATCGACTGCACCAGGAGACATGTTGCGGAAGCGCAAGCGGAAGTCTTGCCTTGGGTAATGCGGAAGTTGTTTCATGTATCTTCGTGCATTATCACATCGAAGAAATCCCAGGCCTGAATCATCTGGTGACCCTATCAGCTTTTGAAGGGAAAAAAGTCTGATTAATACTGATACACCTTGGGTTGCAGGGACACATTTCAAAAAGGCAAAATAAGTATTCAGTGATACTACAACGAGGTTAACATTGTATCCTGCAACAACCAACCATAAGTGTCTATCAAAACGAATGTACACATTCGAATTTCGAAAATATCATTAGAAGATAGGACAAGTCCAACAACAACCAAGCCTTTTGTCCCAAACAAGACAAGTCCAAAGGGAAAAAAAGTAACTTGCACAAAGTTAATAGTTCAAATCTACATCCCCAATCTGACGAATATTGTAAACTGTTACAACATATTACCCAGAAGCAAAATTCACTTACCAATTCAAAGTTCAGTTAACAGTAAAAAGTGGCTCTTATTCAAACATAAAGAAAACAAAAAGATTTGACAACAGTACAGTAGGCAGCAGCCATGAGCCGGTTATCATGCTGTTCCAGATGGACCAGTTGTCAAATTCTATTAATGAGGAAGTTAAACAATCCCATCTTCACTGATCGACAGTTTCCAAATAGACAATAACATCACCTATATAGACGCTATAAGTAGGCAAGCAATTGATGGGACAAACCTTACCTCAGTGATCAATTTTAATTGTTGGATGTAATCCCTTCCAGGAAACAGGGGTTGGCGAGTAACAATTTCACCAAGTATGCATCCAACTGACCAGATATCAATAGCAGCAGTATACTGAGAACAGTTCAAGAGCAACTCTGGTGCTCGGTACCAACGAGTGACCACATACTCTGTCATGAGATCAGTCTCCGAAGTGATCCTTGCAAGCCCAAAGTCCGCAATCTTGAGATCACAATTTGCATTCAAAAACAAATTGCTTGGCTTCAGATCACGGTGCAATACATTTGCTGAGTGCACATATTTTAGCCCTCGTAGCAACTGATACAAGAAGTACTGCAATGCAAAACATGAAACTTACATTTGTTGAACAGGATAGAGCAGAAAAAGCTAAAATGAAGTATAGAAAAGATGCAGAACACAATTGTGAAAAAGAGAACAAGATACATGACAGTAAATATCTACATTTGCCACAAGCAAGATTTGCTTCAACTATAATTTCATTGAATGCAGAACAAGCTTGGCACAAGCTGGCGGCAACAAACCTGGCAATGGTCATCAGTCAGTGGTTGATTTGAGCGAATGATCTGATGGAGATCCGTATCCATCAACTCATTAACAATGTACACATCATTAAAATTATCTTTTCTTGGGGGACGTATTATGTCCTTTATTGCAATAATCTGAGATCCAATGTTAAAATCACAATCAGACTAAATAGATCATATAATGTGTTAGTAGAAGTGTATCACACAGTTCCAGCCCATGCACAAAAAATTTGTAATGACAGGAAATGAGAACCACATTCGAACTTCTAAAAAGGTAAACAAAGGAAATAAATCATTAGTAGAAGCCTGCTACATTGGTGGACCCAAAGGTTTCTGGATGCTGTGGGGTTAGCTGAGCAAAAGGTTTCTAGACGCTTCTTTAGTAAATTCAAAATACTCCTCGTGCAGTGTCTAACCCAACAAGGTCAAATTCCTGGATCTAGCACTACTCTGAGACTTTGTTCATTTTACATATTACCGATTAAAGGCCTAAACATGAAGTACCTCCCCCCTATGTATAGCGATTCTTTATAAACAAAAGTGCAAGATTGCTTACATCTGCCAGGATTCAATATTTCAAATAGTAACTAATAAGAGCAGTAATAGTTCATTTTTACAAGTTTGGACAGTTGCAGCCACTTTTCTTAACATGGTGTTTACAATGGAAAAATGTCCTGCACAAAAGTGAGCTTGCTATGTAAATGTAAAGCGCACACAATAAATTACATAGTAGTGGTAAGGCCAATTTCAATCAATAATCACTAGGAATGTCCAGAGCCCACACGAAATTAAAACAAATAACTCACATTCTCATGATCCATGTGGCGAAGCAGCTTTATTTCTCTCAGCGTTCGCTTGGCATCAATGTGGTTGTCGAACGCATTGCCAATTTTCTTGATTGCAACCTCCTCTCCAGTCTCTGAATTAACAGCCGCACTACACAAAGGGAACATAATAGGGAATTATAAGCAATTAGAAGCACATCTACTGCAAGCCTTAACTTTTTTGAGGAAATTGCACTACGTTGTCACTTGTTTCGCCAAACCACAAGGTCTAGCAATACTTTCACATAACCACACATATTTTGACAACGTGTTGCAGATTGCCCCAACCTATGTAATGATGGTAGGGCATGCAAAACGTCAGTTCACTTTTGTGGCCCTGTGATCAGAACACATGATCTCTTTTTCCTGGAACAGATCAGACACTGTGCTTCTCGTCTCTTTGAGCCCAAGTCCTAGGATCGAGCCAGAGAGCTGAGCAGCACCGGCAGCTAAATTAGTGTCCACTGTCCTATACACTCGTTTGCAAGTGTGTATCTACGTAGTGAGGTGAACCCCTTTTGCTGGTATACTAAAGCTTGTAAGAACTACTGGCAAGCATGAATGCTGCTTTATCTTGGAATGGAAATTACGCATGAATGTGGTTCTTGTATGAAAGAAAAAACTGAATGCAATTTCAGACAAATTTTCTGCCATTATGAACATTATCAGGTTTGTGCGGTGCTGTTGCTGGTAACAACGACATCAAATTTTGTGGGTTGTGAACTTCTCAACAATGGTGCTAGGAGCATGTACAATGCAAGTGCTTAGAGAGGTGCTTAGCAATGAAAAACTGAATTTTCTTGCCACATAGCAATGAAAAACTGAATTTTCTTCTCATCGGTTGCTGCAGGTGGCTATGGATTTCTATTCCCAGGTGCATGGGTGGCGGTCTAGTCTTCGGATTGATAGTCACTAGCGTGTGCGTGTTGTTTTCTTTTTTCTTTGTTTTCTGAGCTGTGTGCTTCTTGTCAAGCAGAGGCCGGGAGAAATTTTAAGGACTTATATCGTCTTGATGTAATGTTCTTAAAATTAATAAAATCTTCCTTTATCAAAAAAACATAGGATAGATAAGGTGCTTATTTTGTAGCATCGATGCTTAAGTAGGCATTGGTGCTTTACAGGTACTTATGTGCATAACTATATCTAATTAATAGATAATATATCATCTAAGCACCCATTAAAAGAGATGCTTGCATTGGACGAAATGACTTTTACATGGGTGCTTGATGACATGGTTATATTATCTCTCTTTAAGCACTCATGTATAAGACTCGAGCAACAGGAAGAGGTTGGAAGAGTCAGCAACCACCAGCCAGGCGTCAAAATATGTACTATGTGAAACTGTTGCTAAACCCTGTGGTTTGTGAAACAAAAAAAAACAACATACCTATTAATTTCCTCAACTTTTTTTTATCGAAATGACTTATTTCCCTCATAACTTTATGCCTAAAACGTCACAGACGTATCAAATCTACACAAACACCATCACACACAGCGTACATAGGACAAAGATAGCAACTTGGATTCGCTATCAACCACCGAATAGCGTGACATGTATCTAATCTGCGATCGGCAGGGAGGGGGAGGGAACGCACCAGACAATGCCGTAGGCGCCGCGGCCGATGGGGCGGATAGGAGGGGCGTACTTGGAGGAGACCTCGAAGAGGTTGCCGTACACGTTGTACAGCACGTAGCGCCCGCCGTGCGTCGCCATCCCCTTGATCTGCGCGCCCCCGCCGCCGCCGGAGGAATCCATGGCTTCTTCCTCGCCGCTCGCTCCGGTGGGGGAAGAGGGGGTAGGAGGAGTCTAGAGCTGGTGCTTGACCAGCGACTAGTCGTTGATGGGTTGGGGACTCTGGTAGCAGAAGCTTCCTCCCCTCTTTTTGACTCGGGCGGCGACTGGGGAAGCAGGATGGGGGCAAGCCGAGGAAGGAGGACCTGCGCATGGTGCGCTGCCGCGGTGGTGTGCATATTATTCCCCTCGTAATTCATTTTTTTTTTTGGACTTTTTGACTTTGTTCTTTTTTTCTCTTTGATCTTCTTCTTCTTTTTTTACAAAAACTGTAAACCTTACCTCTCTTCTTGACTGCAGGTGATATGTGAGGCAAATCCATCCGCGGTCAAATTGACCAAATTTACAATTTCTTTCGAACAAAGTTCAAACATAGATCAAACATGAAAACAAAATATGGGTCAAGAGGAAAAAACAAAGCTTCTCAGTTTTGTCGCATTTTTCTTATACCGAGTGTGATTTACATACCCGTTGACCCATGATATAAAAGTAAAACGATTCCACCGCCCACATAACATAAAGAAAGAAATATATACGCATGTACAAGAAAAGGTGGAAAGGAATAAGGTAAGGCTATGTCATCGTGGAGTAAAAGCTCCGAATAATTTTAGTGAATGAATTGTATATGTTGTGTAATGCTAACATTTATTAAGCGACGTAGATGATTTGAATTGAGAGCGAGAGGATCCGCTAAGTTAATATCTACTACTTAAAAGCCACGAGTTGGTGATGATAATTCATCATCTTTCTACCTCCTTTCACATCATCCCCTAAATTAAAGTTCGCAGGTTTCTGGAAGGAGCGGGTGCCCACGTGTCAAGCCGGCGATTTTGCGAAAAAATCCGTAAGTTTCTCCGAATTACGTATAAGTCCTTGCGAATTTACAAAATGGTCCTTTGTGATTTTTTGTGAGGTGAAGAATCCTTGCGAATTTACAAAATGGTTCTTTGTGATTTTTTGTGAGGTGAAGAAAAATTTTCTCGGATTGCGTTTGGATCCCTGGTTTGTTACTTTGCGAAAAGATGCGCCTGTTAAATGTGAATCGCGAGCGAGCCCTTTTCTAATTTTTCGGGATAGCGGTCGGGTCCAAAAATATAACAAATAGGTCCCCGCTTTACGTCTGAGTCCTTTCTCCGTTTTTAGGAAAAATGTTTTGTGCTCGCTTTTCCTCGTTTTCCTGGAAAAATTGTTTTCGTGGTCCGTTTTCCTCGTTTTTCAAAAAAAAAATCCGTGGTCTGTTTTTTCTCCGAAAAAACACAAATTTGTTTTCCGTTCACGCGCGCGGCAAAATGTGTTTTCGTGATCCGTTTTTCCTCCGAAAAAAACTCAAATTTGTTTTCTGTTAACGCGCGCGGCGTGCATACAGGTCCTTACTCCGTTTTTTCCGGGAAAAATGTTTTCGTACTCCGTTTTTCCTCGTTTCCCCGGGGAAAAAATATTTTCGTGCTCCGTTTTTCCAAAAAAAAATCCGTGGTCCGTTTTTTCTCCGAAAAAACACAAATTTGTTTCCTGTTCACGCGCGTGGCAAAATTTGTTTTCGTGATCCGTTTTTCCTTCGAAAAAAACACAAATTTGTTTCCCGTTCACGCGCGCGGCGTGCGCCGCGCTTAGTCCTTTCTCCGGTTTTTCCGGAAAAAATGTTTTCGTTCTCCGTTTTTCCTCGTTTTTCCAAAAAAAAAATTCGTGGTCCGTTTTTTCTCCGAAAAAAAACACAAATTTGTTTTTCGTTCACGCGCGCGGCGTGCGCCGCGCTTATTGTCCTAGTTAGTTTTACACCAACAAGTGGGGTCAGTTTGTCAGCGTTGTCCCTTCTTGTGTATCCCCTTCCTTGCATCTGCTTCTCCTGATCTTCCGTTCCACAATACACCTGACTCTCGATTTCTCCTTGATGGACTAGCGTACCCCTATATCGCTCTCTCCTCCAACCCATGCCCCTCTATTCTTCCTCCTCGTCACTGCTTGAGGACTTGCTGCAGTCGTCGTCTTCCTTTGCTGCTGGTTGCCACTACTCTGAATAAAGCCTTGCTACCTCTGCATAGCTGCTGCTCCAGCAAAGACCCTCCAACGCCTCCACTAGTTGCACGAACTCTTTGATCCCCTATAGTTGTTGACTTGCATAATGGCTTTGAAAGGTTGTCTTGCCCAAAGTCCCTTCTTGCATATTTTTTACTGAGTAAATTTTATAAAACCTCATATTTGTGGTCGTTGCTAAACAAAGTCTTAGATATCATGGCTTGTGTCACTTAACCTTATATATTATGGTTACAATATTTTACAAAACCTAGGTATTATGTTCACAGTGAAGATGAGCTATCGGAAGTAGTGATGTGCGAGGTTATCTGTCATGCGGCCGAAGGTGTTGAGCAGGGAGAACAGCTCATCGTCATCGTGTGTGGTCGCGATTGTGGAGAAGTAATTGTACTTAGGTGGGGTTTTGTGAAATGTTATACCATAACACCAGGGTTAAGTGACACAAACCACAATATCTAGGGTTTTATGTAACAACGACCGCAAAACCTGGGTTTTATAAATTTACTCTTTTTCACTTGTTTGGATTTAGTTCCATCTTCTTACTTCTTTGCTTGGGTCTTTTCTTGACATGGATATGAACCACAATGGATGTAGAAGTTTGAGATTTTGGATTTTGGACGAGATAGAAGTTTCAGATTTTGCATTTTGGATGAGCCATGGCCTATAGCAGCTCCATTTGGACGCCTTCCTCATATTCAATTATATTCAATTATATGTCGAACTCGAACCACACCTTTGGTGCTCGCTCTTGGCAGCGGCGGAACTGCAGTCCAATGTATGCTTGCTTCTGCCAGTCTCTCTACTGATCACGTGTGCGCACCTTCCTCTCATTCTCCCAGCAGCGATCTATTTGCGGCATTCGGCTGTGAATCATGAAAGATCTAATTAGGTCATGGGCGGGCAAGCTGATTTACACCGCAAATGCCACGTGTCATGACATGAGGATACCCAAGGCGGGCCAAGAGCATTGTGCAGGCAGAACAGCGATGGCATGACATAGGTCAAGGCGGAGCTCAACTAGACACAATGCCTACCCAATGTGTTGCAGCAGAGCTAGAGGTGCCACCCATGTTGAGCATGGAGCAAGAAAGGCGGATGGTGCAAACAGGCTGACTGCGCCAAAAGTAGTGGTGCTAGAGCGAAGGGCATGGTGTAGTCTGAATATGACTGTGGTCGGCGTACTTTGCGCCAGAGTACCCTCTCCGCCGCACAAAAGCTTCCGTGGTCCACGTGGCGGCCTGGCGGGCAAGTGGGCAAGCACGCCTGCCGCCATATGTTGGTCCGCGTGGCGTTCGGGCGGCAGTGGGCGAGGGCATACGCTGCTTCGCGCCCGGCCAGCGTGGCGGCTTTGGTGGCGGTGGCGAGCACGCTCCGCCTTGCCGGTGCGGTCCACGTGGCGTTGAGCGGCAGTGGGCGAGACGCCCTACTTGCGGCGCCCGGCCACGTGGCGGCTTTGGTGGCGGGTGGCGAAACACGCTCACGCTGGCAGTGCGGTCCACGTGGCGTTGGCGGCAGTGGGGCGAGGCGCCTACTCACCCCGCCGCAAAGGCAAAAGGTGGGAAGTGGTGGCCGCCTCGAGCCTCCTACCCTATCGTGCTATGTCGGCGGGTCTCTGCGTGTCGGTCCGTTGATTACAAGGAATCCTGCTACAAGCTCATTCCTCTGACGCCTATCACCTACCCGTCGCGAAGGGGTCCCATCCCGGGCGGACCGGGCGAAGCCATGCGTTGGCATTTAATGAGGCTGGAGGAACGGGACAGCACGGGAAGGAGTAATAAATGTATAAAGATCAGCATGATGACCCCCCTTTTACCTACCCCAGATGGCCTGGCCTATATAAGGGCATCCTAGTGCATGGGGAGAGAGAGAGGAAAAAAGGTCGAAGGATCAAGAGTTCAGCGGTAGAACCCAAGGAAGAACTTGTAATCTGAGAGCTCTGTACTAGCCTCAAACACTCCATAAAAATCTAGCAGATTTAAAGGTCATTACCACAGTTGAGGGGCTGAACACAGGTAAAAATCTCTGTGTCATCTTAGTTCATAGACGCCGGAATCCTCCGTGTGGGAGTCTCTAGGGTTTTTCACTCGCTAGGGTTTGCCAGCCGCGAAGACGGCCCCCTACTGAACCAAAACCCGGTCTGTAGACTTGGGCTTGTCAGGTGGAATACGCCGACAACTGTGGAGATGGAGACGCGATACGGACCGACACAAAGCTTGGCAATAATGGCTTGACCAGCTTAGGATAATATGTTCTTTTATTTATAGCAAAGAACGGGTATTCATTAGTTCTGTTGAGTGTTGGTTAATCAATTTGATTTGAGTGTTTGACCGGTTGATTCATGTTGGTTTGAGATAACCTATGGGTTGAGCCAATTAGGGGCAAACAGAAGGGAGGGCTTGCAGGGGCCTGGCCTCTTATGGTTTACATTAACAGCTTTATTAAAGATAATAAATTTCAGTTATATTAGGCTAACACCCAAACTGTGCCAAGTAAAATGGCCCTATTGGAGTATGTCAAAGCCCAAATGCCTTGGGCTTGCCCTTTCTCTAAGTACTTTTTAAGTATGTGCTCTTTAGTTAAGTCTCAACTCGCATCTACAATATTTGTATGGAGGGCTTGACACTCGTCAGGTCTAAGGATATCTCGAAATCTTGTCTGCCGGAGTCGCCTTTGATTGAGAATAGAGGATGCTAATCTTTGTGCAACACAAATTGTCAGTTTCATCCTTCTCAACACCCTATGTATTGCTGCTTATTTAAAAAATTTAGGGTAATGCCCCCTGTGCACTTGCTTACTTCGTTCCTCTGCCTTTTGGTGATTAGGCAACAAATTGATTGTTGCTAAAACATATACTTTCTTTGCAGCGAGGTCGTGTAAAATGAAAGTAGTATGTGCAATTTAGCAAGGTCTTGGTTTCTTTTATGTGGCATTCAGTTTGTTTGTAGGTCAATATCTTAATTTTAGTCAATGTTTATTTGCGCCATCTAAAGAATATTTTCTGGAAAAGTTAGATAAACGAGGAGCGCATCTAGTTTTTTTTATAAGAGATCGTGTAATAAATAGTTAATTTTTTTTTCAACAATAAACTGTAAAATAGATATAGCTCAACTTTTCGTTTTTAGATTTTGTTAGTTATATATGGTTTTTGATTTATACCGAAAACCGTTTAAAAGCTAAGTTATTCGAAGGGTTTATTATCTTTTTAGAAGTTGATGCTGATTTTAAGTCTATGCATCCCTACTCTGATGGATGCCACATGTGCATCTTGTACAATCTCAATCATTCATTTAATTTCTCAATTCACCCCACTCTTGATTTCTCACTTCTTCAATTAATGCATTGTTGGTGAGGTGGGGTTGAGATTTAACTAGAGGGACATGTGGCATCTATCTTGATTTCTCACTTCTTCAATTAATGCATTGTTGGTGAGGTGGGGTTGAGATTTAACTAGAGGGACATGTGGCATCTATAGAAGTGGGGATGCATAAAGTTAAGTTTGCATACCTCCTCCACGAAATTTGTTTCCCCCTAAAGAGGCCTTACACTGATGGTACAGTTAAAACAGCTGGTCAGAATAACCATGCAGTCAATCCCACGAAACGCTAGCTAGCTCATGACTAATCTCTCAACTATATTGGCGTCGTTTCTGAGACATCGGGCATGAGCCGAACATATGTCAGTGTTTCCCAGCTCACTAGGTGCGAAATTGTAGAAATGCTCTATTCTATTCTGGTGGTACCGGCAGTGTCTTCCTCTCGGAAGGTAGCTAGTGTGTACATATGGAAAATGTTGATCCGCTAATCTTTCTTTCTCCAGGACCATCATGCTATTGCGTTGCGCTCTGTACTCAAATCTCTCCGTGGTCTAGTCTGTACCGCACCTCTTGTTCGCTTCTCCTCCTGCATATTCTGACAGCCAGCGTTCGAGTTGGCACGAAAGAAAAGATGATGAAAAAGTTTGAAAACGAATTTAGAAAATGTAGGACTGTTTGGTAGAGTTTTAGATTCAAGGTTCATCTGAGATCTCAAACTTGTAGATTAAAATAAAGTGAATTAAGTTTATATTTTTGTCTAAAATGTAAACAAGATGACCTATCTAAACACTCTTAATGTACTCACAGGTTTAGCTCCACAGATCTAGTGGAGTTAAGAATACCCAACTTCATTAGATCCATAAATAATAAAACTGAAACCCTATCAAACTCATCCTTAGATTCAAGGCTCGTTTGAAGCAGAGAATGGTTCCTGATAAGTGATAACTGCAGTGTTTCCAGTGGAATTTTCTGCAAAATTCAGGCTAAAAAACCCCTCACATCTAACTGGGCTCTGACATGCAGCCTATGTTTTACTAATCATTCAGACCGGGCGGAAGAAAAGAACAAAAATGTGCCCGTAATGGGCCTAAAGCACACACATATTCGGCCCAACCAGCAAGACCTGGTAGTGGGCTGGGTACCAACGGCCGAATTGCTGCTATCCCACGGATTATATGACTCGGTTCAGGTTTGTCACAGTTTAATATAGGGTCGTTTTGGTTTCACCGTAAATTTGTCTTATTAAACCTTATCAAAATTTAATCATAAAATTAGATACTAATATTTTAGCTAAAAATTGACAATAAAATGAACTTAAAACCAAGGGAGAAGAGGATCTTACTAAAATTTAATAGTAAAACAAATACTTATCAAATTTAATCAACGCTACCAAAACTTGGTAAAACGAATCTCGGTAACCATTAGAAGCAAACCAAATAAACAAAAAAAGAAGGCTCGACTGTAAGATCCAAAATGGCTTTGTTTAACAATATATAAACCTGATACACGAAATGCGTCAAGGCAAACCATTCCCGCAAGAAATAAACGAATTCTAAATATTTTGGGTAAATCCAAATAGGGTTTTCCTCCTCTCATCACAGAATATTTGTAGATCCCAATCGCAGAAGGCGAATGCGAAGCTGCGGGATATAAAATACACTAGAACAATAAGCGCGGCGCCTGCTATCAGCGTGAACGAAAAAACAAATTTATGTTTTTTTCGGAGATAAACGGATCACGAAAACAAATTTTGCATGCACAAGTGAGCGAAAAAACAAATTTGCGTTTTCTCGAGAAAAAAAGCGGACCACGGAAATTTTTTTTGAAAAGCGAGGAAAAACGAACGAAAACATTTTTTGGGGAAAAGCGAACATGAAAATATTTTTCCGGAAAGAACGGAGGAAAAAGTCTAGAGATAGAGATGAACACATTTTTTCGGTGGCGAAAACATTTTTCCCCGCTAAAAACGGAGAAAGGACCTAGACGTAAAGAGTAAGGACACGAATGTTATGTTTTTGGACCTATTCGCTATCTGAAAAATTAGAAAAGGGCTTGTTCGCGATTTGAATTTAACGGAGGTTTTTTCCAAAAAGCGGTATACGAGGACCCAAACACGATTAATAAAAGAAAATTTTTCCCTCACAAAAAATTACGGGCGTGAACGAAAAACAAATTTATGTTTTTTTCGGAGATAAACGGATCACGAAAACAAATTTTGCCGCGCGCGTGAACGAAAAACAAATTTGCGTTTTTCTCAGAGAAAAAACGGACCACGGAAATTTTTTTTTGAAAAAGCGAGGAAAAACGGAGCACGAAAACATTTTTTTCGGGAAAAACGGAGCATGAAAATATTTTTTCCGGAAAGAACGGAGGGAAAAAGTCTAGAGATAGAGATGAACACATTTTTCTGGTGACGAAAACATTTTTCCCCGCGAAAAACAGAGAAAGGACCTAGACGTAAAGAGTAAGGACCTGAATGTTATGTTTTTGGACCTATTCGCTATCCTGAAAAATTAGAAAAGGGCTTGTTCGCGATTTGAATTTAACGGAAGGTTTTTTCCGTAAAAGCGGCGCCGAGGACCCAAACGCGATTAATAAAAGAAAATTTTTTCCTCACAAAAAATTATGGATGACCTATTCGTAATTTGCAGGGATCTATCCGTAATTTCAAGAAACGGAGGGTGTTTTTTGTAAAATGGCCTAGGGGGTGACGTGGCTCATCCTCCTCTCAGGAACTTTGCAAGGTTTAATAGGGGGATAGATGTAATTAATGTTTGCTTTCAAATAGTGGCAAACTTGAATTACAAGCTCCCATTCTCATACTTCTGGAGTGGTTTTATATGGAGCCAATACTGATTGCAAGACATGTACGGGGACTAGTGTATGACTGTGAAAGCATAAGCTAAAGGTCTGGAGGCTCCTCATGTCCTCCCCTTGCTCAGCTATGTCGTTGGATGCATGCCACTTTGTTATTTTGGCTCTACATTGCCCTACCTGGTGATCGAATCCTCAAAGAGATGGTCACTCTTAAACTTCTCTCGTATTGAGAACAAGCTGCCATTCTATCTCTATTCCTTAATTCTATTTATGAGAAACTATATGGTAGTCTACCCATGTTTGTTATGAGTATTTGATTGCATTTGAGTTTGCGGTGTTCAGGTTTGAGTTTGAAATGAGCTTATTTTGGTTTTGAGCAATTTGAGTTAAATGGTCGTAGTGTCCTAGAGTGGTTGTGATCTCTGTGGAAGTGGTCATGACCTCCAAGTGGTCTTGGCCTTCAGTGGTCTGAGTGGTCGTGACCTCTGATTGGTCTTGGTCAAGAGTGGTCACAACCAAAAGTGGTCACATCCAAGAGTGGTTATAGACTAAGATGGTCACAGATTAAATAATCTAAGGTAGGATCTTTAGATGTTTGACTGGTCACTGATCCTTATGAGTTTACATGTTGCAGTTATCTTAAGTAGTGCTATGTGATGGTTTGCTTGTCTGAGATGATTATAAGATTTTGAAGCTAGGTCATGGTAAAATGAAGAAGACCAGGACTACATTAGAAGAGCTGAGGTCCAGACGGTCAAGGTGACGTTGGAAGATAACTAAAGCTAGGCAGTTGTTGCAAAACAGAATAACAAGTGGGTAGATGAGATGCTAACTTGAGCCCTACTCAAGCGAAGGAGAATCGTTGGATTAAGGGTTCGGGGGTAGAGTAAAGGTTAAGTTAGTATTAAAGGATATGGTCAAAACCCGTTATGCTATTGGGTTTCGAGTTAACTCATGTATGATTGGGAGAGTGGATCTCAACTCTTGATGAAGTTTTTTGATGACCAAGAAGGTCATCTAAGTGTAGAGGTTACTTTTAGTATGCTATAAATAGAGGAGTAGAAAGATGCCTCCACACCAACTCTATCCGAACCAAATCTAAGAAAAGTCTTAAAGAAGAGTTCTTTTGTTTCTTTATGCTCCTTTGAGCAATGCCCATAAGGAAGTGTGGCTTTGTAACTATGCCTCTCTGAGCAATGCAAGATCTAAGTTTCTCTATATTTTGAAATTTATTTTTGTTCTTGTGTTATTGCTTGGTTCTTTCTTACAATTTGAACTTTGCTTTACCTTCTTCTACATGCTATGTTTTATTGGACCTAGAACACATAAGTAGTTGAGAGATTCATCTAGAATTTATTCCAACCTAGAAAGATCAATTAGAATGTACTCTTATCAAGTGTTGGTCCACTTTTTTTGAGCCTTTGATCTCTCTGATTTTTCTTTCCACTTTCTTTTTGAGCCTTTGTTCTCTCTAATTTTTCTTTCTTAATCTTGTGCCTCCAATAATGAATGATTGATGGATGAATCTTCTACTTTTAACAAGAAACCAGTTTTTAG
This sequence comes from Guadua angustifolia, assembly GCA_036346375.1. NCBI lineage: Eukaryota > Viridiplantae > Streptophyta > Magnoliopsida > Poales > Poaceae > Guadua > Guadua angustifolia. The sequence continues at coordinate 18,862,967 of CM070518.1, read as the reverse complement.
CTTAAAAAGAGAGGATTCTCAGTAGATCTCATCTTGCATATTTGAGGGGTTTTTTTTAGTGTTCTTATTTGCTGTGATATGTGGAAGATCATCCTGATTATTAAATCCCTATAAGCAACTTTAGGGTGAAGTTTGTGAGTGTTTTCATATCTTTGTGCAACCTTCCTTCAAATAGAAAAAAGTCAGAATTTTGACTTCAATCCTTTCGATTGAATATTGGAATAGGTTTTTGACATCCATAGGAATGTGCACGTAAAGTTTCATAGGATTTGAATCAGTTGATTAAAAGTTATCTCGATTCTTGCATATGAAATCATGCTGATTTTACTGTTTATTTCGATTTTATTGTTCACCCGATAGTACTGAACTTTTGCATAGTGTCGGCTTAGCTAAGACTTTTGGTTGACTTTTTTAGCCAGAGAAGTGGCTCCAAGTTTTTATGAAAAATTTTATATGGCTCCTATTCAGCTCCTCTAGTTGCTATTTTTGGTCATATATTTTACCACAGTGGTCTGAATAACAAGTATGTGTTTGGGAGCTAAGCTGATGCAAGCTGGCTCTTTTAGCTAGAGAAGTGGTATGAATTTTTTAGAAAAAAATTTATTTGGCTCCTATTCACCCTTTCTAGTCGCTATTTTTGGTCCTATATTTTACTACAGTAGTCTGAATAGCAATTATGCGTTTGGCAGCTGAGCTATGTAGCAACATCTTAATCACTACATCCAACCGATCTACTGGGCTATGTGAACTACTCAAACCCAACCATAATAAGATCAAAGTCGCCATCAGTCTGGGATCGAGGTGATGTACGACACTTGCAAAAGTCAACTTCCCATGCTTGCCTTCATTCGCGGTAGTTGGCTGATATGGTTTCTTCTCCTTTGGGGCACTTTTCTTATGCATCTCTTCAGTCATCTCTGACATGCATTATCATCAACTACACATTTCTTCCAAGGTCTCACTCTCACCTTCACACGATGCTTAGCGATTTGTGTGGCAGCTAATGGCTGAACTCTCAAGTAATCTGAAACCGCGGCGTGGACCTTGGATTAAGTGAGGAAGAAATCGGAGTCGTGCATGATGTTAGCACAACGGGTCATCCACACCGGGGACTTAAATTACGAGATACTAGTGGTAGGTCGGCAGCACAAAAGCTATATGAAAAAGACTACTGCATGTCAACAAGTCTTCTTATAAAAGAAAAGCCTTCTTAAAGAAATATCGCATGGCTATATAAATTAAAGCTTGCTGATTAATATTTGGTTTTGGCTGACATCATCGCACCACGTTGTTTGGGATTTTGGGATTGTTGATCGACAACTTTGCAAATTGTAGGAGAAGACTCGCTATCGATGAGTAGGATGTAAAGGAGCCGAGCTCGAGCGAGTCTGATGGCTTGGTAAAAGCTTGAGCTGAGCTCGAACGAGTTTGAGTTGGGATTCGAATTTGGACTAAAGCTCGAGCTAGACTCGATCTCGGCTTGAGTAAGCTTTGTAACGGTAAACAATTCAATATACACTATTTTTAAATAATAAAAAATATTCAAGCTCGATAAGTATTAACATATAGTAATATTTAAAAAATAATTTGTAAATTTATCAGGCTCATAAACTATTCAAGCTCGTTTCAGTAAAGCTCGCGAGCTTAAGATCGAGCTCAAGCTCAGCTCATCTAAAGTTCGAATCGAGTCTAGAATAAGCTGAGTTTGAATAACTCATAAGCTTCGAGCTTCTTTTACTGCCCATAGGGTTTTTTTTTCCCATGAGAGGATTGGGTGATAGGGCTGGTAGTTTAGTGTACGCAAGTCAACCCAGTGAAATTGTTGGGTAGAAATACTAGACAGAAGCCCATTGAGGCTGACAAATGCAGGGATTTTTGCAGGCCCTGGTAGCGGGCCTCCATCTTCAAATTCACATTTACACCATTCCTCTCAAAAGAAAGAAAAACAACACAAAGTAGTACAGGTGAATGTGATGCTCTTCTCCAAGAGCGTACTCTCCACAAGAGAAGCAAGAACTGATTGTTCTTTGCAGGGTCAATATTAGTTGATCAACCATAGCATGGATCACCGTCTGGATACCTAGTCGAGTCTTGTTTCCAACCATGGAAATAAAGGCGGAGTGACAGGATTGAGGTAGAAGCAAACTAGGGCAACTTGTCATTGTTCCATTTTTATTTGGATTATGATTTGTGCGTGGTGTCATCCGATGACCTGCGGCTGCATAGTGCTGCGGCGCATAAGCCATGGAAGTACTGGCATGCTCAGCATTTAAAACTGCAAGTGTATCACCGGGACCAAAGCATCTGAATCAAAGCATGCACTAACACAGTAACATGATGCACAATGCAAATATCTTCTTTTCGTCTTCGAAGAGCAGTCAGTCAAGAGTTGAGTCAGCAAGACAGCAGCAGAGCAAGCAAAGGCACACGCACCGGATGTCATCATGAAACCTTCCTCTTCACAACCATATTAACTGTCAGGAATCTCACTCTCCAGCTGCCGCATGCAGCCCCAACACCACTTACCACTACCCAGGGGTGCAATCGGTTTACATAATTTCTGGCTGACCAGATGTGTTCTATTCGAATTCAGGTAGTTATCGGATTCCGCATCAGTTTCAAATATTTTATTTTAGATTCGAATTTGAATTCGAGAGATTACTGTCCATTAGATCAAGATATTTGGAGACCTCCGGTCCTCCCTGATTTGGCATTCACATGGTCACACGACTCACACCTCACTCGCCGCCGCCTTGCGGCCCCTCCGGCCGTCCAGTCGCGTCCTCGGCCCTACCTCTGCCCCCTCCCGCCGCAGCCGCCCTATGCCCCTCCCACCGCCGCCGTTCCCTGCCCCTCCTGCCGCAGTGTTGATAGTGCTAGTGCCAGGTGCATTCCCGTCGTGGATAGTGCTGAAAAAAATGATACGGTTCCAACAAAGTTACACATGGCAAAGAATATGAAGTATCTCCAGGAATGGGTAGTGCTGCTAGAATTGCTAATGTGCCAAATACACAGGGCAAGCAACATGAGCAATTAGCACTTCATAGGCCATTCTGTCACATTTCTCAGTGAAATGCTCAGCTCAGCCTTGGTGCGCCAATTGGCCTTGCAAACGCGTGATGTAGATTGCTGTATATACCAGCCATTTGGTTGTAAAAAAGACCACACCGACCGAGAACGGAACACTACTTACTTTCCTCTTGCAAAAGTCATAGGAACCTTTTGGAATTCCTAAATTATTCCTGAATTGAACTGTTTTCTGTAATTTTTTCTCGTACAATCCCTATATTTAGCATGCCCAGAGTGTTTGTCTTGGCTTTTGTTCTTTTTACGGTTACATATTATTTCTAGGCTTATTTCATCTATGCTCATCTCTCACATCGTCATGTCTCCGACTGCCTCCTATTTCATACTTGTTTATTAATGTTAAACATGTCATGTACTCGTGTTCTTAAGACATCAACGCATACCTTTTGTTTTTATAGAATGAAACTATGGTTGAGGATGATATTGACCGAGTGCTTGAGTGTCGATGACAAGTAGCCAGGATCATGCACTTATGGTCTTATTGAGATGTTGCCAGCCTGCCTTGGCCACTTTGAGTGTATCATTGTTGAGTCTTGTGTCCATATCTATATGATGTAATCGTAATATTATCTACTTGTCTTCAGGGTTGGTCCTAAGTTTTTGGGGGGGCCGGGACAAAATTATAAACGAGGCCTCTCTAATATAAGCATCAAAATATTTTTATACTACTATATATCAACTAAAAAGATAATATTTAGTGTATTATAGAAATTATTACCGATAAATAATAGAAGTACAAAAGTAAGATTATTACCTCAAACATTTTGTAGAGATCGCCTTAGGAAATATCTTTAACATTTCTAGATACAAAATCATTAATTATGACCTCAACATTAATGTCATCCAATAATTCCTTCTCAATAGATAAAGTTGCCAGACTATTTAACTTTTCTTGAGACATTGTAGACCTCAAATAGTTCTTCAATAATTTCAACTTTGAAAAGCTTTTTTCAGCTGATGCCATATTTACCGGCACAGTAAATAAGATCCGATAAGCAACAGAAACATTAGTATAACAATCCACTTCTCTGACAAACTCAAAAATCTTTATAGCGGATATTGGTCTATCTGGCAAAGTCATTTGCAGTATTCTTAACTCAGAAATTATATTATTTAACTCAAAATTAGATGAATCATCAACATAGAAAGTTTTTGCCAACTTAGTACAATAATATTTAAGTTCAATATGATCCAATGACTTCAAAGTTTTTGAGTTTAGAAAAGGCCCAAATATACATTGAATACTTGGAGTTCTTCAAATTTGTTTTTCAATGAACTGTTTGCCATATCAATCATAAACAAAAAGTAATTAACTTCAAAATCTTTCTCACCTTGTATAATTGCTTAACTACTGCAATCATTTTCATCAAACTATTAAAGATTGCTTCAGTTTCGACAAAAAACATAAGCAATCATTTTCATCAAACTATTAAAGATTGCTTCAGTTTCGACAAAAAAACATATTGATATATATTTACTAAAATATTAATTTCTAAAGATCCCACCATTGGATCCACATAAAATTTGGAATGTAGAAACTAGATTCAATTTCAAAACTAACCCAATAAGAATCAGCTCAATCGGATCTACGGATCTAGAGTTATGATCTTTACAAATTAACTATACCAATAGATGACGGAGGCCCAGTAATTTAGGGGCCGGGGCGACCGCCCCGCCCGCCCCACCCCAGGGCCAGACCTGCTTGTCTTATTGTCTCTGTCATAAAGACATAGGCCCCATTCAAGAGAGCTTCTGCTATAAAAAAGTGGATTTTTTGTCAAATGGAAAGATTCTAAATAGTTTCTTCTACAATCAAAAGTTGCCCTCTATATAGAATCAGAATCCGACTGGAACCTGATTCATGCTAATTATTGTTGATTCTTGCCGACCTGATCTAGAACCTGGAAGTCACAGTTGGCCCAGCCCGATTCTCCCACAATCAGAAGCAGCTTCTTCTATAGTCTAGAATCCATAATCTGTCTCAAACTGGGACATAGAGTCATGGTCATGTTATTGTGATATAATATATGTATCGTTCTATATTCCGTAATTTTTCGCTATGTGTATAGTTGAAATTGAATGTATTTTTGCAACTTTGTTGGACTACCTGATAAAATGACTTGTTAAATTGTGATAGTTCTGTTGCATTCAAACTCTTACGGTTGATTAATCATTGCTATATGTATGCTATATGCGGTATCTATTTTTGCACGATATCTGACAAAAAAATATTCGGTACCGTATCAATTTTGCTCTGTATTTGTTTTGAATCCGTGACCGATATTATCTGTATTATATTCGTATCTAGTACTATCTACATCCGACTCTGAGTCCGATACAAATAGAGTTTAGGATATGAAAAAAACAATATCCGATCAAATCTAAACCGCATCTCTGCCACCACCTACAATGCTTCTAGAATTCTAGCACCACCGTTCGCTCTACCAGCCAGAAATTGGCCAGAAATGGTAGCTTTGCTTTTCTTTTCTTTTCTTTTTTTAGCCTTTGTACCAGGTGGCGCCGATGGCTATTCTGAGTATATGGTAACAAATTGGCACCAAATCCCACGGAGTCTATCATCTTTGCTATGTTTGTGGTAGTAGAATTGCATAGGGACTGTACATTTGATCAAATTTCTGTGATTATGTGAGACCTATATTAGCAGTCTTGATGTATTAAAATTTTTCTTATTTTTATTATTATTCTTGATCATACTATTCATAGTGTTAACAAGCAACATAAGCCTATTTAGTTAGAAGGAAATTTGAAGACTGTGGACTTAGTGTGTGACGCTAAGTCCAGGGAAAACTTAGCTACATTATATTTGCAAACCAAAAAAAGAAAGTTTATTATAGCAAATATATTGCTAATTTTGCTACATGTAAATTAACCTTCTTTGTTAACCTAGAATTGAGACATAGGGCCCAGTTTGATTGATTGGTTCTTGCATTCTTGTTGGCCTTATTTTTCTATAATCAATGTTTTTTGAGAGGTGTTTCTATACTTTTTTTTAAGTTGTACAAATATTAAAAAATAAATAAATAGTAGATGATGATTACTTATCTATTCGCTTCAAGCTGCTAATTTAAAATAGGCATTTCGTTGCTTATTTTCTATGTTGTCCTTTTATGGTATGAAACATTTTTGCGAAGCATCGCTGTCTTGAATGCATCCAGGTTGATGTTTTGTTCTTTCAGGAAAAAAAAGTACAAGAAATTTAACCTGAATACTATAGCGGGAGGGTTGTTCTACCATGAAAGCTTTCTCTCCTTTTTTTTCTCTACAGTCTGCTTTCTCCGTATAATATGCATGGCAATTGTTTCGTGATTTGATTACTTATTATATTAGTTTGTTTTTTAAACTGCAAGCTGCAAATGATTGCACTGGAACTGGTTGAGAAACTATGTTGCACATCAGTGATCATGAGAGGTTTGTCCCTTCCTAAATAGCTCAGGTTACCATGCATCTCCAAATCAGTTACATTTTATCCTATGCATGTATTGGAATTTTTATAAGTACTTTTTATTCTCAAGAGACTGTTACAAGTACCATGTAATGTTCTCTCTTTTTTTCTAAAATACAAGGTATTTATTTTTTAGAATAGATATTCCTGCATCTTTTGTTTGACTGACTCAAAACTATTCACTAAACTTAACCTTCCTATTTCAGCAATGCGTAGCAAAAATATGAAACAATATTAAGGTGATACTATCTCATCGATATATATCTTTTGATTAGTTCATTTGCTTAATATATGTGAAAGAAAATTGCTATTTCGTATAACTATTTAGAATCTTATTACAATATCCCGTCACTCTACTAGTATTAACTGAAGGACAGAAGAAACAGGGGGTACTCCACACACTGACCGCTAATCCGAAATAAAAAAAGGAAGCATCACAAAAATCCAAACTGGTAGTAGCTCTCATGCGCGCGCGCTTAGCCAGTCAGCCTCATCTGTTTGCAGGGGCGGATCTACAGTACTGTCATTGGGGTCAAATGACCCCAATGACTTTGCTAAAATCACATATAAATCTAATTGTATTCTATTAGTATATAAGCATATATAAGTTATAAGTTACTGTAATGACCCCAATAACCTATTTTTCTGAATCCGCCCCTATCTGTTTGCGTCCATGGCCTCTTTCCTCATGATCCTCCTCTTGATTTCCTTCTCCAGCTCCTCCGTCCCGCCCACCTCCTGCAGCTCCTGAACAGTATCCATGGTGCCAGTGTTAGAAAAATGCAGCATAAACAATGTGCAGCATTCCGGCTGCTCACACGCTGAAGTCACTCACTCACCATGGGGCCAAGGAACAGGCCGTAGGGCACGCCCTCGAACTTGTCCATGTGGTGTATCTGCAGGTCAAATTCCAATGCAAAAAACAGGAGGTACCTCCATCAGCAGCTAGCTTCCAGCCATCCAGTGATACTTCACCAACAAGAAAGACATCAGCATCGAGAGTGCCGGTAGTATACATTGATAGTAGAAGTTAAATCTATCTATTGATTTGTAAAACGTATTTCTACTACTTTACTATCAAATTAAGTATAAATAAATGGGAGAACTAGTTAATCTGATCCATTAAATAAAAAATAATAAATAATTTATATTAAATTTATTGCAGCGTTGTAGAGCTGACACGAATAAGATCAGTGCGGTACGTGTGGCTGGGATGGTGGCTAGGTAAATGCGACCGGCGGGGCCGGAGCGGCGAGTTACCTGGTGCGCGGCAGCCACTCGCCGGAAGTAGGGCACGTCCTCGATGGGTCCCACGGGGAAGCGCCGGTGGACCAGGCCGTCGTGGACGAACATGTACGCCATCCCGAAGAGCGTAATCCCCAGCCCCTGTTGCGCGCGGCCACGTCGGCACCCCGCACGTGACACGTCATCCGTCAGAGGATAAAAAGCGCCGGTACTAAACAAAGCAGCCGGATACGATAGGATCACGAGTCCTTATATTCCTGGATTGCCGCGCATGTCAAATCTTAAGTTAAACCAGGTAATTATGCCGCACGGCACGGGTCCATGGCGCGCGACGGGCTGAGTTGTTTTTACTCTTCGTACTTTCCTCTTAAGCCATGTGACGTGAGGCTGCGATATGAGCTGATATCTAACGTGGAGGAGGTGAATTTAGCGGTGAAAGTGAATCGATCGGTAGTTACCGCGCCGAAGCTGAGGCCGGGGGCGAGGCCGCGGTTGAAGAGGCCGTAGGCGAGGAGGGAGATGGCGGGGACGGCGTTGATGACGGCGAAGACGTCGTTGAGCTCGAAGGGCCCGTCGCGCGGGCGGTGGTGCGACTCGTGCATGTGCCACAGCGACGCGTGCCACAGCGCCCGGTGCGCCCACCGCGCCCAGAACTCCATCCCGACCTGCATCCAACATCGAAACCGCATTTCCACCTTAGCTACGAATTCACAATCCGTACGCGGTGCCTGGATCACGCGCGCGGAGCAGGATAGCGCGCCTCAGCGTGGCACCTACCGCGGCGCCCACCGACAGCGCGAAGGTGCCGAACATCTCCGTCACGGGAACCTCGCCGCCCTGGAGACACGCCAAAGGGAGAATGCGCAGGGGAAGCTCACGCTCGCATGATGATAACCAGAGGAATTGGTCGGAATATAATGGTGGTGTGTGCGCGTGAGTTGACGCAAGGTAGTGTAGGGTACATACCTCCATTTGCCAGGCGAAGCGGTAGTAAACGGCGGCGGCGGCCATGGACGTGAACCCGAGGCTGGACATCACCGCGGCCACCAGGTACGTCCGCCGCTCCGACCGCTTCCGCGCGAAGCGCTCCGCTACCCTCAGCTGCTCAGCCGCCTCCTCCTCTTCCTTCTCGCCGCCGCCGCCTGTCTCGTCACCCAGCACAGCGCGCGGAGCTGCCACGGCCCGGCGGGCGACGGTGCATGGCGCTGCAGGGACTCGCACGGCGAGGAGCGGCAGCCGCGGCACTGACGGTGAGAGGCGGGCGGCCGTGGGGAGCAGCACGGCGTGGGTGATCGCCACCAGCCTCGCGACGGCCATCGTGCTGCGCGTGGGTGGTGTGGATTGTGACAAAGATCAGGGGCGACTAGACGAGAGTAGGATTGCAGGCTGAAAATGCGCGCGATCGAGGAACGAGAACGGTGTGGCTGACTGGCTGGCCAAGCAAATTCGGCAACGGGAGACGGGTCAGTTTCTCCCGTCCCGGTATATGAGAGCGGCGGGAAGGAGGGGTGGGTTTGTGGGGTCGCTCGCGCGTGTCCGTGGGTGCGGCGTGCCTAGCTCGGCAGGGAAAGCAAGGGCGGTTAGCCTCGTGAGGTTAGAGGACACTTCTGGTCTGTGTGGTTAGTGGTGGACATCGTATCATATCAGGTCAGGTTGGTATAGATCTGTCGTGTTTCGTGTTTAAACTATATCAAATCGGAATGGTCCGTCGTGCCTATTGTGCCATACCATGCTGGCTCGGCTCGTCTTTGGTTAGCCCAGCCAAGGTTCATTTGCGTTTTATGCATGTTTCATTCCTTGCCGGTTCAAACTTGACCTATTTACACTATTATGACCAGAGGAAATGAGCCAGAGACGTACGGCAATAGACACAAAATGTTGGAGAAAAAAGTAAATTTTATTCATTGTTAAACAGATACATAATTATTGCCTCGTTAAAAACCTTACACCCCGGTATGGAGTACCCTCGATAAAGAAAAGAGTACGGTAACTACGTACATATACATAGACTACTCGAGGTCGAGATGGTCAAAGTCCGCAATCGCGCCCATTACCTCCGGATCCTTGGTCAGATGTTGTGTCTTTTCATCTGCACCTCCCAGTCTTTGAGACATGTAATTGTCTCAACTATCTTAGGTCTAAGAGACGACTGTCTCTGCTCAAGTATCCTCACCACCAAATTGAAAGTGGTTTCTAATGAGACAGTGGACGTCAGAATCACAAGTACATCTCATGCAAAATACGATAGCACAGGGTAAATAAGTTTGTGATTCTTCCACCACAAGAGCAAACTGAGTCGGTTGTTATCGTTCATGTAAAACTCACTCTCCACGAAAGATGTCTTAAGGTAGTGATTGATCTCTATCCGTGGATTCTATTGCGACCTGCTCGCCGTTTCGGAAGACGAAGCAGACGCCTTACCTTTTAGCTTCTTCCATATGTATCTTCTTGATTCACTTATGCAACCAAAATTTTCATAATATTTATCGAAAACTCTAAAAAAACTCGTTATAAATATATGCATTAGAAAAATCAAGATCGAATGTTTTACCTATTTCCTCTAAAGCACCTTGCAAATTAGATAATTTTCTTCAAGGATCCAGAATAGTAGCAAAAAAGTAGAGATGTGGAATAGTTTTAAAATATTTTTCAAAAAAAATTCTCTATTGGGTTTATAATGGGTTGAAAAACACAATTATCTCTGTTTTTTTCAAAAATCGGTCGGTTTTCCCAAAAATTGGTCGATTTTCACCGAAAATCAAAAAATCGACCGGCGAATTGAACTTTTTTTGTGACCAATTTGTTGAGCGATTTTCTTCAATAATCACTCGATTTTTATCGATTTTTGATCTGTTTATCTGACAATTCGCGCAAGTCTCGCGTGCAGAGATGAGAGCAGCCGAGCCCTACCATTGCCACCACTGCACGAAGCCTCCATGTGTTTAGCTCCCAGCACCCTTATTTTTTCCTTTTTTGGTATTTTTAATGATATTTAAATCTAGCATTTTTTTCTCAACCGCAGAAGTACCAGTAGACGACAAATGTTACCTACCAAGCTTTTCTATCGTGAAAGGTCGCTGACACCACAACGGCTTTGTCCACCGTGGTAGCTCCCGACAAGTATGATAGGTGGCGAGCCCTACTTTCCTCCTAAGCTCGGGTATTGTGGTAGGTAGCGGGCCCATCTTTCTACTGAGCTCGATTACTACAACATACCTGCTGAGCTCGGGCACTGTAATACACCACTGATTAAGTCCTTGTATGGTCTCAATCAGGCCCCCAAGTAATGGTATGAGAAATTTGATAACACATTGACACCTGTCGGGTTCTGTGTTAATGAAGCCGACAAATGCGTGTATTATCGGTTTAGAGGGGGCAGAGGTGTCATTCCATGTTTATACGTAGATGACATATTGATGTTCAGGACTAACTTGGATGTAATCAATGAGGCAAAAAAATTCCTCTCTGAAAATTTTGATATGAAGGATTTGGGTGAAACTGATGTGATTTAAACATCAAACTTCTAAAGGGTGAGAATGGGATTACCTTATTGCAATCCCATTATGTGGATAAAATCTTGAACCGTTTTGGTTCAAAAGATTGTAAGCTTGTGGCCACACTCTATAACCCAAATGTCAAGTTGCATAAAAACACTGGATTTGGAAAAAAACCAGCTAAGATATTCTTAAATAATTGTGTTCCTAATGTATTTGACTAGTGCTACAAGACCTGACATCTCATATGATGTAAGCAGATTGTGTCGGTACACGGCCAATCCAGGAGATAATCATTGGATAGCACTTGAAAGGATACTTAGGTATCTAAAGGGAATCATGAATTTTGGATTCATTATTCTGGCTATCCAACTGTCCTAGAAGGATTCAGTGCTAGAAGGATTTAGTGATGCTAACTGGATCAGTGACTCGGATGAGATGAAAGCCACAAGTAGATATGTATTCACTTTGGCTAATGGGACTGTGTTATGGAAGTTTTCCAAACAGACTATTATTACAAACTCTACCATAGAGGCTAAATTAGTTGCACTCAATTCAGCAATTATAAAGGTAGAATAGCTCAAAGAGCTAATTTCTGGCCTTCATGTGCTGGGTAAGCCGATGCCAACAGTTCTAGTCTACTGCAATAACCAGACTATAATAGTCAAAGTTAAGAGTAGAAAGGACAATATAAAGTCCTTGAGGCAAATAAAGAGAAGACTTAAGTCAACTCGGTATGCGAGAGAGACGGTTGTTGTTTCTGTAGAATACATCCAGTCTGAAAGGAACTTGGTAGATCCTTTTACCAAGGGACTATCTAAAGGACCTATTCAAGCAACATCAAGAGGAATGGGACTCATACCCTATTAGAGGTTTTCAACAGTAGTAACATATCCTGTAAGACCAGCGATCCCGTGAAACAGACTCTGGAACAACTAAGCTATGTGGGAATCAAAAGCACAAACTCATAGAGTCCTATTAGTTGTTGTGCTTATTCTGTATGGAAAGTTGAGCTAAAGCTCTTAATGAATTCAATGTCTTATGGCTGGGAATTGTCCTACAGAATTTTCCAAAAAAATCACCTATGTGAGCTAACCGTGAGGTCGCGGTCTGGGAAAGTTCAGGGGTATACTCTCTAGCGAGCTCATGAAAAGATATAAGGACATGAACGTAAAGTCCTGCCCCGAAAGAGATGCAGTTTTGCTGCCTAGTATTGTGTGTTACTAGAATGAAAGCTCTCATATTTAGACCTTAGATCAAGGTGTAGTCCTCTTTGTCTGTGCAGAGTCATAGTTCTTCTAACTAAGTATTGGTTCAAACTGTTTTGGTACTTTATTGAACAACAGTATATTAAACAAGACTTTTCAGAACTTGTGGATTTATCGAAATTTGAGGCAATGGTGGGGATTATTAGTATATTTGGGTTTTCCCTAAATTTCATAAAATAATAAAAAAAAGTTGAGCCAACTGGGTCGACATGGCCTTTCAGGCCAAGCCAGCCCAGCCGGCCCAGGCCGATGGAATAAGGCATCTTGGTGCCTTATCTTGTGCGAGCAGGTGATGGAGTTGATCGGCTTGGGCGTGCATGGTATTGAGACGGCGGCCGGCGACCGTGTCTTCTACCGTGGCGTGCGCGATGGAACGACGTGATGCGGCCTTCCCAGCGACGGTTGCTGCTCCATCTCCCACGTCCGTGCTCCTTTAAACCGCAAGGTGCTCCTCCCTCAAGAACACGATGAAAATCACTCTCGCTTAATCCTTATCTGGCTGAAAACCTGGCTTTACTCCAGTATAGATTTTCCTTGATTATTTTCCTTTGTCAACCGTGTGTGATCATCTGGCTTTGATCTAATCTTGGTTCGACTAGTGGTGGTCACTTTGTGCAAAACCCTAGTTGTTGCTTGATCCTGATCTTTGGCTATTTGACTAAACTGCGGTTTGATTAAAGGAAAAGGGTGCAAGGTTGTGCACTATCTGGCTAGTAATCTTTGCTAGATTGCTGCTTGTTCTGGAGTATTGTGTGGTGTGGTTCGGTTGCCTGTTCATCTGGGCAGATCCTTCGTGGTCTACTGTTGCAGTTCGGCATATCCATTCCCTTTTGGCCGAGGGATTGTTCTGTGGTTTTGTGCGGCGATTGTTGCATCTCGGGTTCCCTGGTGAAGTGCCTCACTTTGGGGACAGTGGCTTTGTATCTCTGAGAACATCCTCCTGCCAGGCTGAGGCATTACAGAGGCGGTGTTGTTTTCTAGGACAGCATCAACGATATGCCTGGCCATTGGCATTAACAATCTATTGGTGCTTTGTAACTATTTCGCATTCCTCTGTGATTGTGTTCGAGACATTGCAAAGGGGCCAGTCATTTGTTGACTTGGGGACCTTGAAAGTGGGAGACATTGTTCGATGACGATTAAGAAAAAGTGAGACTATTTGTGACAATAAATTCTAAACTTTCAGTTCCTATCATATGCTTGATTAGTATAATTGTTTATATATCATACATGTTCATGTTGTAATCAGTAGCTTACTATCTTATTGTTTAGTCTACCTTCTGTTTGTGCTACCTATTCAGTCGGCTAGCTTTTGTTATTGCTATTTTAGTTCTTGTGTTTAATTCAGTAAGCAATCAATAGACTGGTTTCACTATCATTTGCATTGTTAATGTGATAATAATCAATTGTTTAGGTTTATAAATCTATCAAAAATTGAAAACTGAAATTTTATTCTTCTGTGAGGTAAGGTTGTCACAAATAAGTCTGTGATCTCATCCATAGTGACGAGAAGGGCCCTTTTAAGGTAACCCTAAATTTGAGAACAATCTAAAACAACTTAGCGTTTTGCTAGTTGTATGTTTCCTATTCTATTCATTGTTATGCAATTGCTTAAATACTTGATAATGAGCTTTCATGCTTTGATATTGTTTAATATCTTGCTACATTATTTTAGCTCTTGCTCACTTGACAATGATTATTCATAGTTATTTAATTTGTTTGGATTCATTGTCTTAATAAAATTGCTTATACCGCAATATTTACAACACTAGGCCCATCAACGACAAGGCTCCGAGTTAGTCGCCTCTTTCCCCTTCGACGATCTCAACCATTGCAGCTATGGGCATGTCCTTCTCCTCCAGCAGGCTTTTGTTGCAAATATTTTCTTGAATTGATGTAGCACTTTTTTATTGATTGTTGCATAATTTGTTGGATTTTGTTGCAATTCGGTTTCTCAAAATTTGCCGCAAGAAGTATTTGTTGCTATTGTGTTTTTGGTTTGTTGCACAAGGGTAATTTTTTGTTATAACATGGTTTCTTAAATGTTACCGTAAGAGGTATTTGTTGCAATTGATTTTTGTTTTTGTTGTACAAAAGTAATTTTTTGTTGCAATAACTATTTTCATTTGTTGTGTTATTGTTATGGTTTGTTGTTGAGGTGCCCGCATTGGGTGGCATCGAGTTCAGTACATGTGTGGGGGTTGGGGGCTCTCGGTTTGACAAAATTTGTCGCAATAATTGCCCATAATGGTCTGGACAGTTTGGTTTGTGGATTTTCGATTCTTCGTATCAGCCATCCTCTTTAAGCAGATCGAGTCACATGACATGCTCGTGGGCGTGAGGTAAATCGAGCCCCACAGCCGACGAAATCTTTTGTTTTGTGGTGGGTTTTTTTGTTCTGCATCAGAAGATCGAGTAGCATATTAATCCATCTGCAACTGAGGCGTACAGAGCTAACATCCGGATCAGATGTTCGGATTCTAGCTAGTCGTGTCCTATTGGATTTGATAATTTGATAGTGTCTCCGTTGAGTGTACCTAGGGTTAGTCGGCGACACGCACTCAATTTTGCTTGGCATCAGAAGTATACTTAATTTTGATTTGGCTTCCGCTTTCAAAAATAAAATGCTTTGGCTTGGAGAATGGAGAGTGTTTGTTAAGCTTTTTAAAGTTTCTAACATTCTTGTTAGCCGAATGGAAGAAATGGACGCCTGCACTGCTTTTTCTGCTGTGTTTTGCCGCCTCTAGTAACCGAGCTCGATTTCATATCAGTAGCGAATAAAGTTTAGAAGAATTATCAGTTTATACTCCTAGATTCCTGGTGCAGGCCGGCCAGTCCACCTTGCATTATTGGCACGATCAGTAGTCTTGATTCTTGACGCCATCGTGCAGATGCCAATCTCCAAATTCCAATCGCGCTGCGCGTGCTGAACAAATAAAAGCGTACGCAGATCCGTCAACCAATGTGGGCAGGGCTATGGCCCCAACGCGCAAATTATTCCAAGATGTAGAAATTTCATGCTTCATCGAACATGCCAACAGAAACAAAATGGTGAGTTGCCTCTTGAGACCTGATGTGGACATCACTCCTATGCATACGCCCGAGACTCCTCCAGTTGTGACGCAAGGACCCATCACAAGAGCACGAGCACGGCAATTGAATCAACAGGTGAGCTCGTTCCTAAGTGCCCGTGCATATACTTGTGAGGATGGTATGCTACCTAATGATATTATTGATTATATTGTCCTTAGGAACTTTGGAGAGGATCATGAAGGCCTTGGGAACCAGCAAGGGCCAGGAGGGAGGCAAGGAGGGCGTCCAAGTCAAGTTAGAGGCCCAATTCATCTCGGAGTCGACTACCTCAGCCACCAGGAGCAGTGTTCACTAAAATCATCGCTCAGGCCACAAACGGGCTCTGATTTCGATGATCCACATATGCCTCGAAAGCTAAGGAGATAACCTTTCCAATGGCACTAGTTTCAGGTCATTTGGACTTTGGAGTCGATAGTAATTCATGTTGCAAGTTGGCGGACAGAATCTGTCCCAGGGTGCTGCGTCACCAATTTGGGCCGTTGGCCCATGTATCGTGTTGGAGTCCATCACGGACGCGTCTAGGGTTTCTAGGAAGTCCCTTAGACCTTATATTCAGTAGCCGCCGCTAGGGTTTGAGGCGGGTTTTGCTTAGATTAATTCTGTCTTTGAACAGTGTCGCCGTTCATCGGTTTGTGAGACCCCAACTCGTGAGCTTCATCCTCAATTGCAAATTCAGTTGCATCTTTCTTGTTCTTGCTTGTGTTCTCGATTCACAGGTAGGGATTAGCCTTCGTGGCGAGGTCAACCGGCAGCGCCGCGGTTGATAACCGAGGACGCGTGGTGCTGCGATTGCAGGGGTTTTGATCGTGCCGATCAAGAAGCCGGATCGTGTGTGTCTCGCGCCGCCTAATCGACTTATCCTTCACCTGACGGAAGTTCGGCATCCCCGTTCCCATCAAGTGGTAATCAGAGCAAGGTTACCGTCAGGTTCGCCTTTTCCCGTAGTTTGATTTAGTTTTGTGTTCGTCCTATAGTCCACGAAAAAACAAAAAAATTTGCAGTTCATAGTCTACCATACCTAGAACCACGCCTAGCCTTTGCACAATTTCGTTTTCAGAGTCCGTAGTACTAAGTTTGTGTCCATAGTCGAGTCGTGTTGCTGGTTTAGATTGTGGTCTTAATTTAGTTGTGTTTCATCTCCGCTGCATCCCATATCCTACACCGATCCAGTCACCAATCGCTATTTGTGTCCTTGTTGGAATCGGTTTTGTGGGTTTCATCATTTTCGGAGTCCTAGTTGTGTTAGGGTTTTCCCCTTCATAAACCCTAATTCCCCACCTCCTGTTAGCCATACCGCCACCCCTCATCACAGAGCCTTCCACCATAGATCATCGCCTTCCATATCCACTCCATACCCCTTTGAGTTTGGAGAGGTGCCGCCTAGAAAACCCTAATTCGGAGTCCTTCCGTAAAACGGCCATAACTTTCGCATACGGACTCGAAATTAGGCAAAATTTTTTTTCACTGATATCTACAGAAAATTTTACATCCGATTCTTCCCAATCTTGTTGGGTTCACCGAATTTATTTTTGCAAAATTCCCTTGGGAAGATTGAGTTTTCGGCCGCCGAAGTTTGAGCACGCCTTTCAGAGAACACTTCTTATTTCATATCGGCTTCATCTTACATCTGTTCAGGCTGAAAATTTGTGTACTGTCTACCTTTGTGCTCCTGATCCTAGGAAAAATATCAGAAAAATAAAATAATTTTTTTTTGTGAAAGGAAGCATAGAGCAAAAAAAAGAGGACAGGAGCAAAGGTAGGTGCTTTTACCGTGCCTGATAGAAGTGTTTTGCTGCTATGCTGATATTTGTTCATATATTCTGACGACTTGTTGCTTGTATCTATATATTCCTTGTTTTCTGCCACAACTAGAATAAGGTCACGTTTAGACCAGCAACTAGGGCAAGTGCTTTTGGACATTTATTCAGCATTACTATCTGTTACTGAATTGTGTGCCACTCCATACATATAACCTTCCTACAGCTCCACATATACATCCTTCGATCAAGACAAAGTTATTGACCCTTGCAATTGCTTCATCACGCCCTCACGGTGTCACGAACCAGCCACCGGTTGCACCGTCCCTCGCTGTGTTGGTAAGAACCAGGTAAGAACTTGGTAAGATTGCTTGAGAGCGTGAGATCCCACCTAGTAGTTCATAGGGCTCATAATATTTGTGCTTGTTTTCCTTCTGTCCTCTTTCTGTGCTAACCATGGCAGGTGGCAAGAAGGGCAAGAACGAGGATGATGTTACCATCGAAGACTGTGTCCTTCATTCAGAGTTGTCGACCATGCTGGAGGAGATAAAAACGATGTTCAAGGAGCATGCCACGACGACGCACAAGACCCTTGAGAGCAACGATCGACGAGTTTCCACCCTCACCGAGAGGATGGATGCCGTCGAAAAATGCCCTCCCGCGACTATTGATGGAGATGCATCCGTCAACAGCGGCATCAACAATGGCACCAACCACGGCAACAACGACCACGATGAGGATGGTGATTTTGAGGAAGATGAAGATGAGCAGCAACGTGCCGCCAGGGAACGAGCTGCTCAACGAGACGCCCGTCTGCATGACCGTCTTCGCCGCAACCATCACGGTATGGGAGGTAATAACCAGAACCGCAATGATGATCCTTTCGCTAAGGTAAAATTCACCATCCCTTCCTTTTCTGGAGCTTATGATGCTGATGCTTACTTAGATTGGGAGATGACGACGAAAGCGAAATTTAATTCCCATCTAGTTCCCGAGATTCATAGAGTTAGACAAGTCACTAGTGAATTTAAAGATTTTGCTATAATCTGGTGGAATGAACTAGTAAATGCCCGCTTACAACCTGATTCTTGTGCGAGATTAAAAGATGCTATGCGTCATAGATTTGTTCCTCCTTCCTACCAACATGATATGCGCAAAGATTGCAACGATTAGATCAAGGTAGTATGACTGTTCAGGAATATTACCAAGAGCTTCAAAAGGGTATGTTACGCTGTGGGGTAGTAGAGGAACCTAAGGATAAAATTGCTCGCTTTACGGTGGTTTGCGCCCGTAAATTCAGATATTGTTGATTATAAAGAATATACAACTCACAATCGCTTGTTTCAACTTGCTATGTTAGCAGAGAAGGAGTTGCGAGGACGCCATTCTAAGAGCAGAGCAACGCCAAGCGGACCTTCACGCCCGAACGACTACGGGACAAGCGAAGACAGTGCCTTCTTCCACCTTCCGACCAGCTGCACCGCCACCTTCGACGAGCACACGACCGGCATCGACGGCACCGCCCGCCCGTGCCGCGGACATCAGCAAGTCGATTCCGCCAACACCGGCCAAGAGCTCCTCCTCCGTCGCTTCCACGGGCCGTACATCGACGGGAATTCGCTGCCACAAGTGCCACGTACATCGACGGGAATTCGCTGCCACAAGTGCCAAGGGATTGGCCACGTCAAGAGAGAATGCCCCAGCCAGCGGGCATACATCGCCACCGACGACGGAGGTTACATCAGCGCCTCCGATGTTGAGGATGAGATCGACGACACCAGGGTGGACGACGACGAGGTTGATGATGATGCCACCTTTGGCGCCGAGGATACCGCTGCATACAGGTCCAGCGTGTCCTTAGCGCTCAAATGAAGCAAGCCGAGCAGCAGCAGCGCCACAACTTGTTTTAGATTTTCTTCGTCATCAACAACCGACGAGCTCGCGTGATCATTGACCCCGGCAGCTGCAACAACTTGGTGAGTACAGATTTGGTCAAGAAGCTTGGCTTGACCACATGCCCGCACCCACATCCAAACCACATTCAGTGGCTGAATGATTCCAGCAGAGCTAAGGTAACACAAACAGTTCGGGTTCATTTTTTCATTGGTTCCTATTCTGATTTTGCTGATTGTGATGTGGTGCCGATGCAAGCTTGCTCTCTTTTATTGGGTCGCCCATGGGAATATGACACTGATGCACTTCACCACGGTAGAAGTAATAAATACACTTTTATGCATAAGGAAAAGAAAATTACACTTCTACCTTTGACCCCCGCTGAAATTGTTAAATCCGATAGGGAGCGTCTTGCTAATGACAAGAAAACCATTGATGAAAAATCTGAAATTCAGCATGTAGCCAACCAAATTAAATTGAGGAATCCCGTCTTGCTTGCTACAAAATATGATCTTGCTGCAATTAGTGATGATGCTTCGTGCTACGCTTTGATATGCAAAGATGCTTTGTTTTCATTGGATGATATGCCCAGTACTTTGCCTCCTGCTGTCACTAACCTTTTGCAGGAGTATGCGGATGTTTTTCCTGCCGAGATACCTCCAGGACTTCCACCCATACGAGGGATTGAGCACCAAATTGATTTGATACCTGGAGCGAGTTTGCCAAACCGAGCTGCTTATAGGACCAACCCCGAGGAGACTAAGGAGATTCAGCGCCAAGTACAAGATCTTTTGGACCGCGGGTATGTACGTGAGAGCCTTAGTCCTTGTGTTGTCCCTGTTATTTTGGTTCCTAAGAAAGATGGCGGTTAGCGCAAAGTCGAGATTGTAGAGCTATTAACAATATCACAATAAGGTACCGTCATCCTATTCCTAGGTTAGACGACTTGCTTGATGAGTTAAGTGGTTCTATAATTTTTTCTAAGGTTGACTTGCGTAGTGGATACCACCAAATAAGAATGAAATTGGGAGATGAATGGAAAACAGCCTTTAAAACCAAGTTTGGATTGTATGAGTGGTTAGTCATGCCTTTTGGTTTAACTAATGCACCTAGCACTTTCATGCGCTTAATGAACGAGGTTTTACGAGCTTTCATTGGGAAATTTGTGGTGGTTTATTTTGATGATATATTGATTTACAGCAAGTCGTTACATGAACATCTTGATCATCTACGTGTTGTTTTTGATGCTTTGCGTCTTTGCACGCTTATTTGGTAACCTCGAGAAGTGCACTTTTTGCACCAAACGAGTATCGTTTCTTGGCTATGTTGTGACTCCACAGGGAATTGAGGTGGATGAAGCCAAGATGCACGCGATTAAGAGTTGGCCAACGCCACGACGATTTCACAAGTCGCGGAGCTTCCATGGACTTGCCGGTTTTACCGCCGCTTTGTGAAGGATTTCAGCACCATTGCAGCCCCATTGAACGAGTTGACGAAGAAGGAGTTGTGTTCCATTGGGGCAAACACAGAGAATGCCTTCAACCTTTTGAAAGATAAGCTTACTAATGCACCTTTACTCCAACTTCCTGATTTTAATAAGACCTTTGAGCTTGAATGTGATGCTAGTGGGATTGGAATTGGTGGTGTTCTGATGCAAGACAGTAAACCAGTTGCTTACTTTAGCAAAAAATTGAGTGGTCCTATTT
This sequence comes from Guadua angustifolia, assembly GCA_036346375.1. Taxonomy (NCBI): domain Eukaryota; kingdom Viridiplantae; phylum Streptophyta; class Magnoliopsida; order Poales; family Poaceae; genus Guadua; species Guadua angustifolia. The sequence continues at coordinate 18,841,961 of CM070518.1, read as the reverse complement.
TGAATTATTCCACGTATGATAAAGAATTGTATGCTCTTGTGCGATCTTTAGAAACGTGGCAACATTATCTTTGGCCCAAAGAATTTGTTATTCATTCCGATCATGAGTCGCTAAAACATATTCGCAGTCAAGTGAAACTGAATCGTAGACATGCTAAATGGGTTGAATTTATTGAATCTTTTCCTTATGTTATCAAACACAAGAAAGGGAAGGATAATGTGATTGCTGATGCCTTGTCTAGGAGATACACCATGATGTCCCAACTTGATTGTCGTATATTTGGATTGAAATCAATTAAAGAACAATATGCTAATGATGATGATTTTAAAGATGTCTTGCTGCATTGCAAAGAGGGAAGAACATGGGACAAATATGTGATAAATGATGGATTTGTGTTTGGAGCTAACCGCCTATGCATTCCAGTTGGGTCCGTTCGTTTTCTTTTGATACAGGAGGCTCATGGAGGAGGTTTGATGGGTCATTTTGGTGCCAAGAAGACGGAAGCCGTGCTGTCCGCTCACTTCTTTTGGCCGGAGATGAGGCGAGACATTGAGAGGTTTGTATCCCGCTGCACTACATGTCAAAAGGCTAAGTCACGATTGAATCCACATGGTTTATATATGCCTCTTCCTGTTACTAGCACTCCATGGGAGGATATATCTATGGACTTTGTTTTAGGACTGCCTAGGACCAAGAGGGGGAGGGATAGTATTTTTGTGGTGGTTGATAGATTTTCTAAGATGGCTCACTTTATTCCTTGTCATAAGAGCGACGATGCTGTTAATATTGCTAACCTTTTCTTTCAAGAAATCGTTCGCTTGCATGGTATGCCTTCTACTATTGTTTCAGATCGTGATGCCAAGTTTTTGAGCCACTTTTGGAGAACTATATGGAATAAATTGGGGACCAAGCTGCTGTTTTCAACAACATGTCATCCCCAAACCGACGGCCAAACCGAAGTAGTAAATCGTACATTATCTACTATGTTGAGGGCTGTTTTGAAGAAGAATTTGAAGATGTGGGAAGAGTGTTTGCCGCATGTTAAGTTCGCTTATAATAGGGCGGTACACCCCACCACCAAGGTAAGTCCTTTTCAGGTAGTGTATGGCTTCAATCCCCGTGCTCCTATTGATCTATTACCTTTACCTACTAGTGAACGAGTTAATTATGATGCTAAGGAACGTGCTGAATTTATTCTGAAATTGCATGAAAAGACTAAAGAAAATATTGAAATGATGAATGAAAGGTATAAGATTGCGGGAAGTAAAAGTAGAAAGGAAGTAAAACTTGAACCGGGTGATTTAGTATGGTTACACTTGCGAAAGGATCGTTTTTCAGAATTGAGAAAGTCTAAATTAATGCCTAGAGTTGATGGTCCTTTCAAGATGCTTGAGAAAATAAATGATAATGCATATAAACTTGAGTTGCCGCCCGAATTTGGGGTTAGTCCCACATTTAACATTGCAGACTTGAAACCGTTCATGGGAGAAGAAGATGAGCTTGAGTCAAGGACGACTCCACTTCAAGAGGGGGAGGATGATGCGGACATCACTCCTATGCATACGCCCGAGACTCCTCCAGTTGTGACGCAAGGACCCATCACAAGAGCACGAGCACGGCAATTGAATCAATAGGTGAGCTCGTTCCTAAGTGCCCGTGCATATACTTGTGAGGATGGTATGCTACCTAATGATATTATTGATTATATTATCCTTAGGAACTTTGGAGAGGATCATGAAGGCCTTGGAAACCAGCAAGGGCCAGGAGGGAGGCAAGGAGGGCATCCAAGTCAAGTTGGAGGCCCAATTCATCTCGGAGTCGACTACCTCAGCCACCAGGAGCAGTGTTCACTAAAATCATCGCCCAGGCCACAAACGGGCTCTGATTTCGATGATCCACATATGCCTCAAAAGCTAAGGAGATAACCTTTCCAATGGCACCAGTTTCAGGTCATTTGGACTTTGGAGTCGATAGTAATTTACATTGCAAGTTGGCGGACAGAATCTGTCCCAGGGTGCTGCGTCACCAATTTGGGCCGTTGGCCCATGTATCGTGTTGGAGTCCATCACGGACGCGTCTAGGGTTTCTAGGACGTCCCTTAGACCTTATATTCAGTAGCCGCCGCTAGGGTTTGAGGCGGGTTTTGCTTAGATCAATTCTGTCTTTGAACAGTGTCGCCGTTCATCGGTTTGTGAGACCCCAACTCGTGAGCTTCATCCTCAATTGCAAATTCAGTTGCATCTTTCTTGTTCTTGCTTGTGTTCTCGATTCACAGGTAGGGATTAGCCTTCATGGCGAGGTCAACCGGCCAGCTTACGGTTGATAACCAGAGGACGTGTGGTGCTGCGATTGCAGGGGTTTTGATCGTGCCGATCAAGAAGCCGGATCGTGTGTGTCTCGCGCCGCCTAATCGACTTATCCTCCACCTGACGGAAGTTCGGCATCTCCGTTCCCATCAAGACCTCATGAAGATATGAACCATGATAGATCGATCGCATGGAGCCGCTCCTTTTCGAATTCGCTGAGAATTCAGGGAAAAGGCAATGTTGCGCTCAATAATCAAACATATGTTCGGAGCCAAGGTTGGCAAATGCAACAGTAGCTGAGCGAGCCAAAACTTAGGGTACTACGATGATGCGTGTCAGTGGTCTATAAGAGTATGGTACGTAGGATTTTGAATAATGTGGACGAGAGAGAGCAGGAGGAGAGATAAAAATGATGTCTACTATTTAACAAAGGGTCATATGGATAGCTTTATACTATATATATCATTGTAAAGGCAGTTTATTAATTGTATTAGAAATCATCACAGATAGCCTCCGTCTATACCGCTGTACATGCTCTTAGAGGGATTGGACAAATAAATTGTGCTTTCAAATCCTAATAAGCAGTTGCCAACTTACTCCAACTTGACTGAACTACCAATAGACAACACATTATTGAGGAATTTTTAATTTGGAAGGGGGTAGTCAGGACCACATTTGACCCTAACTTAGCTATGCCCTGCCGGTACATCTTTGCCTTTAATTACACTTAGTCCTTATTTGGATGGGGGGCTTTGGATTCTTATGATTTAGCTCAAATTTAAATTGAATCCCAAAAAATTCCAAAAATAGACCCTCTATCTATATTACTTATGGGTGAAACCAAATCAAGATATCACCCCCTTCTCCGAAAAGGAAACTTCCTTAAAAAAAGGTGTCGACGATCGGGATCGTCAACCGCGAGAAAAGAGGTAGGGGTCAGAGAGTTTATGGGACCCGAGCTGCGTTTTGCTCGAACGAAGGAAGAAAATCGATTGCGGTGATGGTCGGAGCAAGGCGACAACGAGCACGAGACAAGAGTTTATACTAGTTCGAGCCCCTGTGAAGGTAATAGCTCTACTCCAGTCGCCTTGCGGCGGTGATTCTTGTTATATGGGTGTACAGAGTGCGGTGTTTACAACTCAAGACGGTAATGGTGATTCCTAGCTCGAGCTGCTTTGTGTGTCTTGGTTCGCCTTCTTTGGAGCTCATCGCCCTTGGTCTTTATACTCCTCTCGCCTTAGAACGGCCGGGTGCGATCCTTGGGAAGGGGCCTTCGTGCACCTTGAGGGTCGGCAAGAATCGCCTCAACTTGCGCACAAGACTCTTAGTCATCCCCACGACCCGCTCTCGAAACCGCCACCAAATGCTAGATCCGAAATCCTAGGGCGGACTAGAGCCAGACGAGACCCCGCCCGAGCTAGAGGTCGTCTTGGAGTCGAGCTTCGGGCACACCGCTCCGAGGTCGAGCGCCCAAAGGCGCACCAGTCGCGGTCGGGGCCTTCCGAGCTTGGGGATCCGCTGATCGCCGCGCCGGCCGGTCAAGGAGTTCCCACCCTCGTCAACCAAACCCGAGGCTCTAGGTCGGAGGAACCCTCAGACGACCTCGAGCCTTATTCTTGGGACGGAAAAACCTTCAGAGGTCTTGACTCCTTGGTCGAGGTCAAGCGAGACCACAAGGCAAGTCCCTTGGCCTCGACACTGGCGACCTTCGGACTTCTCGATGTTGGTACGGATGTGAATAGTTGGTGGCACTGGCGGTGTCTCGACCAGAGCCCAAGCCTTAATCGCGCCACAAATTGCGGTTGGCACGCTTTTGAGGCGCCAGGACCGGACTTTGCGGTTTATAAACCCAAATACATAAATCTGGCGTTTAAAAAGCTCTTGCTTTGCGCCTTCGCTTTCCAAGCCTTCTTCGCCGAGCAAGGTCCTCCTTTCCCCTCGCACCAAACCAGCCTCAACCGCCATGGCTGTTAGGAAGGAGCACTGTCGACTCGAGGATGAAGGAGCTCGAGTCCTGGGCTTTAGACCCGCTTACATGGCGCTACGGCAACGAGATCGAGCCGACCCCAAGGACGACGAGATCGCTCGCACCGAGCACTATGCCCTCTTTGGCTTACGGACCCCGGAGAGTGAGTTCGTCATCGCGAAGGTCCTCTCCACCGCGACATCGAGCTCATCAACTCGTGCCGAACTCCGTTCTTCTCCTCACCATCTTTTCCCATCTGTGCGAGAGATTCATAGGGATCCTCCCGACTCCTCGCTCTTCTTCCCAGATTTGATCTCTTCCGCTCCGGGAAGGACCCCGTGGTCGGATGCCTCTACTTCCGGCCGCGGTCGGGCTCAAGTGGGCCTTCCTAAGTTCCACCGGATTCCCTCGGCGGAACGAGCAGCCGGTTCTACTCAAGAGGGCGAGGCCGACGCCGGTGTAAGGACCCCATCGCCAACCGCAAGAAGGAGACTCCGGAGTCGGACGACCTCGAGGTCGACGAGGAGGCCATCGCCCTCATCCATATCTGCGCCATGCGCGGATTCAACGGGTAGGCGATCGCCAACGATTTCACGCGGAACCGTGTGTCCCTCTCAAAGTGAGGGAGCACCCGCTCTTGAGATCCAGGGTCCGATGATGCTACCCGCGAGGGCACGCCTAGTAAGTCTTCTTGTCCCAAGGTCCGTTCGTGTACACCCTCCGACCTTCTCTTGATGTACCGCTTGTCTTGCAAAGGCGAAAGAATCTCGGTCGCCGCCAGATGGTCGAGATGTTTGGGAAGGTGGCGACGAGCACGCCATCGCAACCCCGCCCCAAGAATGTACTCCGCCGAAAGGACGAGGTAAGTCTCCCACCAAGCGCTTCGAGTCTTTTGCTGCGAGCCCCTTCCTGAGCTTCGCTCGCTCGCAGGCCCACCAGGAGTTGCTGTACACGGCCAGGAGGATGCTCCCGCTGCCCGGCGGGGGCAGGAGCAAGAAAGGGAAGAAGCGACCTCCACCGGCCGGATCAAGCCGACGGAGGCGGCGAGAAACGCCACGCCGAGTGGGGGACTGCCACAGTAAGGGCCCTTCTAGCCGAGCCCCGAGCTTGTGTTTTTCATGCCTTCTCGTCTGACGAGTCTTCCCTTACGCAAGAAGAGAGCTTGCTGCCGCCGCCAGTCTTGGCACTTCAACCCCAGGTCATGAGCGAAACCGCCATGGCGGGCGAGCAAGTGAGCCGGCTCGGACCCGAGGTCTCAGTCATGGGACACGCAAGCGCTAGCCCCCTCAACATCGGGCAACAAGACCTTCGACGACCTCGACGAGGAGGAGATCGTGACCTGTAGGCCCCCAAGATCCCGGGTTCCGCGCCCCCTTCAGATCTTTCGGCTTAGAGTATGCTTTTGATCGCAGATCTCGAGCACCCGAGCTCGAAACTTGCCCGCTTTGGACGATGGTCATTGTCCGTATGCAGTCCGAGTCCGAGGAGGAGAACGCCGAGCCGGTCTGCCGCCGCGATCGTCGTGGGACACGCGCTTCTTCGGCCAGCCCTTGGTCGGTGAGTTCTACCAAGGGCTCGACGACTCGTCTGAAGAAAACGAGCCATGGTCAACATGACTACGACATCGGGCGAGGCCCACGACACAGATCTTGTCGGCGACGGCTTCCCCCGCCCCCGTGAGGGAGGATACTCGGGGCCTTGAGGCCACGATTGAAGTGGCCTCAAGACCCCACCACCACGATCGCCCGGCGTTGAGGTCGCGACCCGTCGGTCACCGGGTGATCGGGCGCGAAGTTCGCAGACTTCCCGGCCACGATGTCCGAAGGCCGAGGTCGCGGCACCCTGTGTCACGGAGGTCGTGAATGCCGAGGCGGATCCGGCTGCCATCCCCTTGGCGCCGGAGACGAGCGGGACCCCGACCGTGGAGATCGGGGCTAGCACTGCCGCTATGTCCTCCCCCGTCGGCGGCCTTAACCCACTGGAGGAGGCAGCGGATAACCAAGCCGCCCCCGGGGCGGGGACTCAGAGTCCCGGCCCAAGTGCGCCATCGGTGGCCGTGGTCGATCCCGGCACCGGCATGGCGGTTGACGAGGAGGAGGAGATCCCTCGCGATCGTATTGACGACCGTGAGGACTTCACCCGCACACGCCTGGAGGGGCGTCTCCGCGAGGTAAGGGTCTTCCCGCCAACTTCGTAGCTCGTAGTTTGACCTCCTTGTCCCCTCTCATTTTTGGGCCACCCTTTTCGTCGTGAAGGTGATCGACCATGCCTCTCGAGGGCTACAAGGCCTCCGAGAGCATGCTGTCGTGCTGAGGGGTCTCCTCGACGCAGTAGAGGCGCGGGAGGTTGAGCGTGACAGCCTGCCTGCACCATTGAGGTCGAAAGCGGGGAGCTCGAGCAGAAGGCCCAAGAGCTCGACGATCTACGCCGGACGATGAGGGCGCAGGAGATAGCCCACGCGGAAGAGCTCGAGCAGACCAGGGCCTCCGAACGCGACTTCTGTTTTAAGGCCGTGGAGCAGAGCGCCAGACGCCACCCTGGCCGAGGCCGAGCGGGCCAAGATCAGCTCTGGAGAAGGCTTCCATGAGGCGTCGACTCGAGCTCAAGGCCAAGATACTCCACTCGAGGAGGAACTTGGGAGCGCCAACAAGACGCTTGAAATCGAAAGGTGCCAAGGTCAAGGACTGGAGAGGGCAGCCGAGCAGTGCACACTCCACAACGAGGGCGTCTCCCGAGCTCGAGGCCAAAATCCTCGAGCTTGAGGGGAAGCTCGATCGTGCCACCAAGGCGCCGAGGTCGAACGCTAAAGTCGAGGCGCTGGAGAAGGCTCCCGTGAAGTCGCCTCTTGGGCCCGGACTAAGGTCCCGGGCTCAAGAGAAGCTCGAGCGCTCAGTAGAGGCGAAGAGTGCCTGCCCAAATTTTGAAGACGAACGACGCCGAGCCGTGGATGCTTCAGCAAAGCCCTCCACTCGTGGTGAGATCGCAACCTCAAGGCAAAAGTGGCCCACCGAGGCAGAAAAGCTTGCCCGCGAGATGGCCGACCAGAAGAAACATCAAAAAGCAAGGAATGTACTAATGAAGTGGTTTGTTTTTGGTGTACAAAGAAACCTCGTCCCTGTTGTAAATCCGTAGCTTGGGGATACTTGAAGTCTTTCTTGCTTTGCTTGTTAGCCGTTCCCGTGCTTTCTAGGTCGTGCGCCGATAGGGTAGCCTTACCCAGCCCCCGTTGGGCCCGAGGTCGAGCGACGCGTGCCTTGGGCACAAGACTTAAATATGGACGAGAGGCCACGACCTGCAAAGTGGAGGAACAATTCGCAAAGGTAGAAGGGCACGAAGCGGACATCGTTAAGTAGGTTAGTGCTCGAACGGCTCTCGCGACCATGCATATCGCTCGACAGCTAAAGCGGCGAGGTTCTCAGCTCGAGCCCGGGCACAGGGAAGAGCTAGATTGCGAAGAGGTTCGGCTTACGTTTAGCTCGTCTCGGGGGTGAACGTCAAACTCAAGGCACTTAGACTAGGAGCAAATGCGCTTGCGCACGAAGGTCGTGTTCGAAAAAAAACAAACGAGGAACCGTCGAAAAAGAAATAGCAGCAACATAAGTGGAAGCAGACATAAAAAAGGGCAAAAATGAAAGACCAGCTTTTATTGAAATGTGAGGCATAGAGGTTACACATAAAATTTTCAAGGTGATCTATGTTCCACGAGCTAGAGAGCTCTCGCCATCGGGCATCGCTAGCCTAGTAAGCCCGTCGCGCGATCTGTTGAAACAACTCTATAGGGCCCTCCCACCGAGGATAACTTATTGGTCCGGGCGAGCTCAATCCGCCTCGGGGCTAGGTCCCCAACAAGGAGCCTCCTAGGTCGTCTCGACCGAGACGCATGTCTGCGAAGAGCTTGCGGGTAGTGCGTTGATCGTGGCGATGGCACGGCATCTTACTTCTTCTGCGAGGGTGAGGTCGAGAGACCGTTCGTGCTCGAAGTCGACTTGGTCGACCAAGCTGACCCTGGCAGAGCCCAGCGTGACCTCGGGAGGCAGGACGGCTTCGGTACCGAAAACGAGCTGGAAGGGCGTGGACCCTGTGACTCGGCTTGTCGTGGTACGAATAGACCATAGAACGGTGGGAAGTTCATCCACCCAGGCCTTGCCGTATCGGTCGAGCTCATCTGCGACTCGTTTCTTGACGCCCTGGATGATTTGCCCGTTGGCGCGTTCCGCTGCTCCGTTGCTCTGGGGGTGAGCCACCGAAGCGAAGCAGATTTTGATGCCGAGTTCCTCGCAAAACTCCTGGAATAACTCGCTGGTAAACTGAGTACCGTTGTCAGTGATAATTTTGCATGGAACCCCGTACCTGGTGACCACGAACAAGCGAAAGAAATGAACTGCCGCCCGGGTAGTTATGGTCGAGACCGGTTCAGCCTCTATCCACTTGGTGAAGGTGTCGACAATGACGAACGTAAACTTCTTCCCGGTTGCTTGAGGAAAAGGACCGAGGATGTCCCCTGTGTCGAGAAGGGCCATGAAGCGGGATGGTGCAGAGCGCGTGGGACTTCCGGGCGTGGAATTGGCGAGCTCGGCGGTGACGATATCACGAGCATCTGAAGTGCCGAGGGCCAATAGTACCCCATGCGGAAGGCCTTCCCACCATTGTCTGTCTGAAGAGTCGCCCACGAGGCTGAGTGAATGTCATGCAGCAGTACTTACCCTCCTCCGTGGAGATGCACCGTGTCGATGCCGGAAACATTGCGTCAAAGCTCTCCTCGACAAGCATGTCTGAGACTACCTGCCGCTGATCCGGCTCCTCTCGGCGGGTCGGGAGGCAGTCACCCGAGCAAGGAAATTGTGGATGGCCTCGGCCAGAGGGGTACCCTCGACCACGGCGACCATGGCCCTTGGTCGGAAATCGACGGACCGAGAGGCGTCTCGTGATGACGTCGGGTGGGATGTCGTCGCTCGAGGAGCCGAGCTTGGAGAGGAAGTCTGCGCTGGAGTTGTCCCGCCTGGGGATGTGCTTGAGCTCCAAGTTCTGGAACCATTTCTCCATCTTGCGCACCTCGGCGAGGTACTTCGCCATCGAGTCTCCCGAGCATTGGTAGTCCTTGTTGAACTGGTTGATGACGAGCTGGGAGTCGCCCTTCACGACAGTGGCGCGACACCCAAAGCCTTGCAAGCTCGTAAGCCGGCCAGGAGGGCTTCGTATTCCGCCACATTGTTGGTCGCCGGGAAGCCAAAACGAATTACGTACCTCAATTTGTCGCCGCGCGGGGTGAGGATAAGGATCCCAGCCCCCGAGCGCTTGAAGGACCTCGAGCCGTCGAAGAACATGACCCAGGGCTTTTCCTCTTCGACCAAGCTCGGGCGGGTCATGCGGCGTCTGCTCGACCACGGTCGGCGAGCACTTGCGACTTTATGGTCGTGCGTGCCACGACACGGGCGTCGAACGCCGCCAGCCCATGGCCCACTTGGCGATTCGTCGCCACCCTCCGGGTTCTCAGATGTCCCCGAGCGGAAGTCGCCGGGGCGACCACGAGTGCGCTCGAAATAATACCCGAGCTTGCGCGAAGCCATGAGGAGAGCATATAACAACTTCAGACTGCGGGTAGCGCTCCTTCGCCGTGCAAGACCTCGTGACATAATAAATGGGTCTTCTTTGAGACCCCTTCTCCGCCACCAGATTCGCACTAACAAATTTTGAGGGTGGCCGCGAGATATAGCGATAACTTCTCACCAAAGTTGCGTTGTAAGGAGGGGTGGGGACGACAGGTACGCCTTCAGATCGTCGAAGGATCGTTGGGCCTCTGGAGTCCACTCGAAGCCCCCGTGCTTGCGCAAGGTTTGGAAGAATGGGAGCCCGCGCTCGCCGAGCCTCGAGATGAACTCGCCGAGGCGGCCATGCGGCGATGAGGCTTTGCACCGCTTGATCGAGGTCGGGTGCCATCTTCTCGATCGCCTCGATCTTCTCCGGTTTGGACCAACCCCGAGCCCCGATCATGTAGCCGAGCACCTTCTGGACACCGCTACCAACACGCACTTCTCGGGGTTGAGCTTGATCTTGTGCTGCTCGGGTTGGCGAAGGTCTCCTCGAGGTCGCGAATGTGGTCGCCCTCGGCGGGCTTTTGACGATGATGTCGCCCACGAGAGCGTCAAGGTTCCGCCCGATCTGCGGCTCGAAAGTCTTGGTCATCATCCATTGAAAGGTGGCCCCTGCATTGCGCAGACCAAATGACATGGTCGTATAGCAATAGGTGCCAAACGGCGTGATGAAGGAAGTCTTGCTCTCGTCCTCGACCGCCAGCTTGATCTGGTGGTATCCCGAGTAAGCATCCAAGAAGCTCAGCATCTTGGCATTCGCGGTGTCGACGATCCGGTCGATCTTGTGAGCGGAAGTTGTCCTTCGCAAGCCGAGTTCAACCCCGTATGGTCGACGCACATTCTCCACTTTCCTCCTTCTTCTCGCAACGATGACCGGGTTGGCCAACCACTCGGAGTAGTTAATCTCACGAATGAAGCCGGCCTTCAAGAGCTTGTCAAGGTTCTCCTTGATGACTGCGACCTTCTCCGGGGAGAAGCGACGCAGCTTCTGGCGTACAGGTCGGGAGCCGGATCCCACCTGCAACTTGTGCTCGATCACCTCCCTCGGGACGCCAGGCATGTCCGCGGGCTCCCAAGCAAATATGCCCTTGTTGGCGCGAAGGAAAGTGACGAGCTCGAGTTCCTATTTGGAACTCAACTCGGCCGAGACGTGGACGCACCTGGCCGGGTCACTCTCATCGAGCACGGCTTCGTTGCCCATTGGCTGGATTCCGCCTCGCGGGCGTTCTTCGTCGTCGCCTCCGGATCATGGCTGGGCGGCATGCGGCGAGCCAAGGCCTTGGTCTCGCAGCCATGTGCCGCTTGTAGGTCGCCTCGCACGGTGATGACACCGTTGGGACCAGGCAGCTTCATGCACCGATGGCCATAATGGTTGGCTGCCATGAACTTGACCAAGGTGGCCGCCCGAGGATGGCGTTATGCGGAGGTCACCCTCGACCACCTCGAAGGTGATCAACTCGGCGAAAGTTGTCGAGCCGCCGAAGGTGACGGGTAAGACGACCGCCCCAAGGGGTGGTCGAGCTCCGGGACTATCCCAAGAATGGTATGGTGATGCTCTTGACCTTCGACCGGGAATCGCATCCGGCCGGCGCCTCTCTGCGGCAAGTTAAGAGAGCCGCCGCCATCGACCATGACGCGACCGACCGTGGTGTTGCTAATGGTCGGGTCACGACCAAGGCGGTCTTCGTGTCTCGGGCCATACAGGAAAGCGTCCTCGAGAGAAGGTGATGGTGGCCCCACCCCACTTGCGGTGGTCGCTTGATCGCTTCAATGCAACAACCGTAGATGGTCCGTCTGGCGGCCTTGACCTCGCTACCGTCTAGTAGGCCGATGAGCCACCGAAGATGACGTCGATCCGGCTCGCCTTTTTGGAACTCCAAATCGAGGTTGTCGTGCTCGCGCAAGCATTCACCCGGTCGGCCGGTCGTCATCCTTCGAACACGGGCATCTCACCCGCCCATCATAGAAAGCGCCCAATTATTACGCCAAGCCTGCAGTTCGCGGTCGTGGCCGCCCGCCTGTGGAATAGGCGTAACTTTGATTCGCTCATATCCGCGTGTCCTTCGGTCCCTCAGGCGAGCATCGTCGTCGGGGCCGCACGTTAACCCTCTGCTGGGCCGGTTCTTCGCTGGTGTGGTCGGGGTCGACCTTGGCGAGGCTTAGAGTCCTCCCGAGCTTGGCCTCGGACCTCGAGGACCTCGCCCGCCATCCGCCGAGACGATCACCGCGGTAGCCCTCCGCCACCTCTGCGACCGCGCTTCGCTTCTTGGTGGTGGCGCCTTGGTGGCGCCCACAGTTGGACGGGCGGCCTCTGTTTGGTTGCACCAAGCTTACCTTGGTCGTGGTCGCGTTCAGGCAGACGACAAGTCGCGTCCGCGTCTGCCGCTCCGCCATGCGGAAAAGTTTGTTGACGCTGAGCCTCGAGGTGATCTCCAGGTCTTCGGTGAGACGTCGATCACGGACCCCGAACTTGAAGGCCTTGATGACGGCCTCGTCAGAAATGCTCGGGATCAGGTTCCTTGTGCGGATGAATCGCCGCACAAAGTCGCGCAGTGGCTCGTTCTTCCCCTGGATGACACGATCCAGGTCTTTCTCCCTGCCCGGCCGCTCGTAACAACTCTGGAAGTTAGAGCGAAGGGCGTTCTGGATCTGGCGCCACGACCAAGGAGCGAACCGATTAAAAGCGAGTCCTAGCGGCCCGTCCCGAAACGGTCGGAGGTAGTTTGCCATTACGAGCTCGTCCCCTCCGGCCGCCAGGATAGCGGTCGAATAGATGGACAGGAACTCGTCAGGGTTCTTGGTCCCGTCGAAGCGCTCGATCAGCGCGGGCTTGAACCGGGCCGGCCACCGCACGCGACGAAGGCCGTCGGAGTACGCCATGCAGCCGTAGGCCGGGACAGGTGCTCGCCGGTCATGGTCATCGCCGACAAGATCCTCGCTTTGCCCAGACTGAGTCGAGGCTCCCGTGCGTCGACCTCCGTGGGAAACGACCATGGTGCCGAGCACGGAATCACTGGTTGGTAACGCAGCGATCCCGACCTGCGGCGCTGGGCGAACGCCCCGGAGAGGTCCGCAGATCTGCTTGCGATCGACTCGGGCGGCTCGGCCAGAACTGGTCTGGTTGGCGCGGTGCCGTGGGGCCGTAGCGTCTGCGTCGAGCCTCGTCCCGAGCTTTGTTGCTCGAGGGCTAACTCTGCGCAGGAGGTGTCCGACGGGGGTAGGCGTGGCGTGTTATCGTTACTTCTCGAGCGGGTCCCGAGTGTTGACTTCTGTCATGCGGAGGTTCGACCTCGATCGCGGCCCGATCGAGCTCTTCACGAGGCTCGGCCAAAGAGCTCGACCTCGCCCTATCGGGTCGGCCATGACCCGGCGATAAGCGAGGCGCTCCCAGTAGGAGGGAGCTGGGCGGCTCGAAGACGCGTCTTGGCCTTCTCCTGGGCCTCCCGCCGGAGAGCGGTTATGGCTTGGTTGATGGCAACCTGGCACCATCCGCGCGGGCGTCTTCAGGGTCTGCGGATCACGGTCATCCGCATCTCCCTCGGCGCCTTGACCGTCCGCCATCGAACGTCTTTGCTTTCGGCGGCGGCGGCGGTGAAACAGGACACGGAGTCGGAGTCCGTGCCCGAGGAAAATCCATCGATGAAGGGCGCCATGCTCCCGGGATCCTGGTGTCGTTCCTGCGAAAGAGCAAAACAATCGGGCCCCACGGTGGGCGCCAGCTGTCGACGATCGGGATCGTCAACCGCGAGAAAAGAGGTAGGGGTCAGAGAGTTTATGGGACCCGAGCTGCGTTTTGCTCGAACGAAGGAAGAAAATCGATCGCGGTGATGGTCGGAGCAAGGCGACAACGAGCACGAGACAAGAGTTTATACTGGTTCGAGCCCCTGTGAAGGTAATAGCTCTACTCCAGTCGCCTTGCGGCGGTGATTCTTGTTATATGGGTGTACAGAGCAGTGTTTACAACTCAAGACGGTAATGGTGATTCCTAGCTCGAGCTGCTGTGTGTGCTGTGTTCGTCTTCTTTGGAGCTCATGCGTCCTTGGTCTTTATACTCCCTCTGCCCGCAACGGCCGGGTGCGATCCTTGGGAAGGGGCCTTCGTGCACCTTGAGGGCTGGCAGCAACTGCCCCCGAACTTGCCGCGCACTCTTAGTCATCCCCACGACCCGCTCTCTGAAGCGCGGTCAAATGCTAGATCCAAAATCCTAGGCGGACGGGGCTTGACGAGACCCCGCTTGAGCTAGAGGTCGTCTTGGTCGAGCTCGGGCACCAGCTCGAGGTCGAGCGCCCAAAGGCGCACCAGTCGTGATCGGGGCCTTCCGAGCTTGGGATCCGCGATTGCCGCCCGGTCAAGGAGTTCCCCCTCGTCAAAAGGCTTAGAAATTATTTATGGGTAAAAAGACCTATGCCTTTAATTACACTGGGTTAGGCCTTATTTAGATAGAGGGTTTTTGATTCTTCTGATTAGCTCAAATTTAAATTTAATCCCAAAAAATTTCAACAAAATAACGTACCCATATTACTTATGTGTGAAACCAAATCAAGATATCACTCTCTTCTTCGAGAAGGAAACTTCCTTTAAAAAAATTAACAAATTACTAATGGGTAAAAAGACCTACCCTCTTCTCCGAAAAGGAAACTTCCTTAAAAAAAAAGTTTAACAAATTACTTATGGGTAGACAAACCAATAGTTTTGGATTCTTATGATTTAGCTCAACTTTAAACTTAACCCCCAAAAATTCCAAAAATATACCCTCTATCTATATTACTTATGGGTGAAACCAAATCAAGACATCACTCTCTCCTCCGAGAAGGAAACTTCCTTAAAAAAGGTTAACAAAATACTTATCGGTAAAATGACCTACTCTCTTTCTCGGAAAAGAAAACTTCCTTTCCTTTTACTTAAAGGTAGAAAAACCTATATTGTGGCTGCTGGGATTCGAGCCCAGGTCTCCACGGCCACAACGTGGAATTCTTACCACTAAACTACAGCCACTTTGTCCTTTAGACTCTCAAACCAAAATTAAACTGACATAGCACAAGCAACAAGAGTCAACAGGAAACTCAATATCTGTTCTTTTCAATAACCAGACAGAATCCTGAAATCGGAGAAGTGATAATTTTTATTTAGAATTGCTTTTATCAAAGATTCTTCCCAGTTTTGTACTGAAACCAGATGAACCGTCCATCTTTTACTGAACCGCACACTGAAAACGTGTACCTAGCTGCAGCTTCCAGTAGCAGCACTACTGTAAGGGCAATGATCAAAGACGAAGTTATGGCAGCACGCTAGCTCAGTAGAATTTGCAAACTAGTTATGATGCCCATCAAGAAAATGCTCCATTGTGGATTTTCTTCTCCAGAAGTAAATCCTAAATGCCATAGGTTGAAATCAACGAAGGCCTTCCTCTGGACTGCCTGGCAAGACTCGAAACTTGAAACTTTGCATGCCTGGAGTTACCGATACAAATACCTCTGAAAACTCATGGAGCTCCTTAAACAAAAGTGGCTCCTTCAGAAGATGTCAGTCACAGAGCATGAGTTGCCTGAAGCTACCAATACAATTATTTAGGCTGTCGCAGTTCCAAATGTATCAATATTGAACCCAAGCTAAACTAGAATAAAATAAAATAAGCTGCTTGTGCATCATTAATTACATAAACATGTTGGTAGTAAAACCAAGCAACAGGGGATGGTTGATCATTGACCAGTGACCAAGGTGATAGTATGCAATGAAATTCCTCAACTACAACTACTTGGTGAGGGTTCTACGTCTGTTCGTCCTAAGGTCCGCGCTCAGAGTTCTTCAGAATGTTCAGTATCAGAAAGACAGGAGTCATTTTCATTAGGCGGCTGACATAGCAACTAGAATGCACCCTGCCAATCTCGAGTTATGGGCAGGAGTACAGATGTGCAGTAAAGTGTCACTCAGGAGAGTTCTGGCATTGCAACTTTGGAACAATTCAAAACATCGAGCTCACAGTTATGAACAGAAACAAATTATAATCGTGGTAAGGTGTTACATTGTCACCAGCACCACCGTAGAAGTGGAAGGGCATTTTTAAGTGCACAATTCGATTGTAATTCCCCTTGGTAGTTAGGTACAAAACACAAGGTATCGTGAGATCATAATACATTCTTATTATTATCCACTAAATGATACGTATGTCAAGGAGAATGATGATAAGTTTATTTGTGGAGTAGTGCTTCTATGCATCGCGCTGATGAATCTGAAAAGAAACAGCCCATCATCTACTGCAAGCAACACACTGCTTGCAAAGTTGCAATACATAAATTTATCATGCGATCTTGACTGTGCCAATTTGAGTCTCGTAGGCCAGCTGCGCGGCCAAGAGATCGACCACCGCCGTGCCGACTGACTTGAACACGGTGATCTCGTCGTCGCTGCGTCGCCCCGCAACGGTCCCGGCGGCCAGCTCGGCGAGCGTCCCGGCCACATCCTCCCTCCGCAGCACGCCGCGCTGGAGCGCGCCAACCAGCTCCCCGGCCTCCTCCATCGCCGCCTCGAAGTCGATGAACACCCTACCCCGCCGGAGCGCCTCGTCGTCGCACTCCCGCATCGCCGGCGTGAACGACCCCACCAGGTCCAGGTGCGCCCCCGGCCGCAGCAGCTCCCCCCGCACGATCGGCTCCTGCGACCCAGTCGCGCAGCTCACGACGTCCGCCGCGGCCACCGCCTCGTCCATGACGCCGACCTCCTCGACGGCGACCCCCGGGTGCGCGTCTCGGAGTTTGGCGGCGAGAGCGGAGGATTTGGCCTTGGTGCGGTTCCAGACGAGGATGCGACAGATGGAGGGGACGGCCGATAGGTGGGCTTCGGCGAGGTAGGGCGCGAGGGCGCCGGCGCCCGCGAGGGCCAGGGTGGAGGGGGGTCGGGAGGGGGAGACGAGGAGGGTGGCGGCGAGCGCGGAGACGGCGGCGGTGCGGAGGAGGGTGAGCGCGGAGCCGTCGATGGAGGCGAGGGGGACCCCGGAGGCGGAGCTGAAGAGGGAGACGGCGGCGTGTATGGAGGGGAGGCGCGGGGAGTTGGCGGGGAAGGAAGTGACGGCCTTGAGGGCGAGGTAGGGGAGCGAGGGGTGCGCACAGAAGGACGGCATGAGGAGGAGGGAGGCGGAGGGCGCGGTGGGGAGCGGGAAGGAGACGCGGTGCGGGCAGTGGATGCCACCGGAGAAGGCGGGGAGGCCGGCGCGGAGGTGGGAGATCAGGGACGGGAAGGGGAGGAGGGAGTGGAGTGCCTCGGCGTCGATGTAGACGAACGGGGGCGACGGCGGCGCGGCCATGCTGCCCGGTGGTGCTGCTCCTGCTCAGCCCGGACGTGGGTTTGGGGGAATACTTGAGTAGGGAAGGGGTGCAGCGTTGATCGCACGTTGACTTGGGAGTAATCTTAACAGTAGTGGCCAAATTAGCGGCCCAGCCCATTTAGCATGGCTGTTAAACGGGACTGGCCGTACCGTGCCAGCCTATGAGCCGAGTTCACGTTACGGGTACCTGTCAGACCGTGTTGCGCTGGCATGGGTATAAACGAGTTGATAGTCTGTGTTGGTCGAAGCTGGTCCGTTTGGACTGTAAAATTCAAAAAAAAAATGAAATTTTTAAAAATATTATAGAAAAATAGGCAAATCGTAAAAGTTTGAAAAAATATAGAAAAAATTGTAAAACTCTAGAATAATTAGAAAAATTGAAAGGAATGTAGAAAAACTTTTTAAAAATATATGTAAATTAGGAACAGTAAAAAATATGAAATAAAATTCTAAAAAGAGATAAATAATTAAAATTTAATAATAAGCTTTATTAATGTTTGGCTGTTTCGTTAAAAACTTTGCCAAGTAAAAACTCGACATGAGAAAACCTTGACAAAGAAAAAAGAGTACAGTCTACAGCTCAGTGATATAGGAAAAAGTGAATATTACAATTATTCTTTCTAACTATTTAAATAAAGATTTTCAAACATCGCCGCCAGCTCAATATTTTCTTATTGTGTTGAGCTCGTTGATCAACTTGTTTCATTCTTTCACGGTGAGAAGTATTTCCATCATCTTACTTGTCAGATTTGTTCTTCTCTCCTTAATTATTCTTCTAAATAGACTGAAAGCAGACTTCGAGAAAACTGTGGAAATAGAAACTGTTAACACATCCCATGATAGTATGAAAAGCACCGGATATATTATCTTGTGCTCGTGCTACCACTGCAAAATATTGAAGTCCTCCTTTTACTGCTCTTGGTAGTTGACAGTGTCGTTGTTGAGATAGGCAACTAGCTCCCAACCACTTGTTGTGTTTGCACTTGAACACCTTAAGGTAGAGCCACCTATACCTCATATCTTTTCCCACGCAGATTTCTTCTTATCTCTTATGGGTGCTGGCTTTTAATTGTAGAATTGTAGAAGTTCACCTCCGCTACATATGGAAATTTTTTAAAAAAAATTCAAAACTTTTACATGTGGTTTTCACAGAGTTTTCACGATAAAGGTGGTTTTCACCAAACACTACACCATGACATATTTTCATCAACAGTGTATCTGTCGGCAAAAGTTATGCCGACAGAAAATAACTGTCGGTAGAAGACTTTTGCCGACAGATATATTTTTACCGACAGATGATCTGACATTGTTATAAGACTTTTGCCGACAGATATACTTTTTCCGACAGATAGTCTAAGGGTAAGACTTTTGCCGACAGAAAAGAGAAATGCCGACAGATAGTCTGAGGGTAAACCGCATAAACATTATTGTATAGAATATTATAGATCTAACTAATAATTAATTCATATGTACACCACATTACTGTAGAAAATAATTGAATTAATGCATCCGTTCAACATGATTCAACTTCATTCAACTAGAACACACAACTTTTGTCCATCAAGTAATACATCCATTCAACACAGTTCAAATTCATTCAAATAGAGTAATATACAAATTTGTCCAAAAGTGTCAATATGGTTCGTACAGTTAACCATCTATCATTTACAAAAGAGAACCCTGCAGGATCTTCAAAGCTAGGGTCAACTATCTTCCACCCACATGAGGTGTTCAGTATACAAAATGATCACTTTGTATTCATACGACTAGCTAGTAGTTTTGAACAAAAGCATCTATATAGATTGGCATGATGGTAACACTAACTTCCTAGGTCCTTCCAAGTTTCCAACTCTGCCTGCAAAGAAAACACTTCCAAATTTAGTGCGAGCACATGAACCATTTGTAGATCAAGAACAATTTTTAGATCTTTAACATGTAGATGTGATGTTTCAATGTAAACCATTAGGAAGAACAAAAAGAAGAATCAATTCATTATCTTAATGTTTGAACCAAATGGTGGGAAAATGAGTCAGCAAATTAAAGCAACTAAAGATGCTCAGGAAATTAAGATTCAACTATTGAACTACAACCTGTAAAATATATAATACCCTTTGTCGGTGTTTCGTATAACCGGCAAGTAAATTTGTAAGTATAGGGGATCACGCGCCCCCTCTCCTCGAATGGTTAGGCTGAAGAAGCCTCGGATGAACACTGGATCGGGTTGAGGAGTCTCAGATTTATACTGGTTCGGGCCGAACGTCCCTACTCCCAGTTCGTGGTGGTGGATCTTGTTGCTCAAAGTATGGAAAGTTACACGCGAGGGCTAAGGGCAGGCCCTTAGCGCTCGTCCGAACGGCGAAGCTCGGGAGCTTCGAACGGTCGTTCGGGTCGGGACAGCAAGCGAGGAGGGATATGGAAGAATGAGGGAATTCACCCCGTTGCCGGGGACCCTGCCTCCCTTTATATAGTCGGAGGGAGCAGGTTACACGAAAGTTTGGAGAAAAGCGGTAGAGGTATGCTAGTCTTGGTCTTCGGTCCTGGTGACTGACGGGTCGCTGTTTACCCATGCCGGGTTGGTAGACACAGAGGATGGTGCTCCATTGGGAAGGCGCTACCGCCTCAGACTTTCTTGTCGATGTCTTGTGCCTGCTCTCTGTGTGCCTTAGCATCGCCTCGGGTTGAAGCGCACTTCTTCACTATACCTGGCGGGGCGAGTGGACGGGTGCTTGACTCAGCGGCCCCCTGGCCACCTTGGGGAAGAGCCACCTGTCCCAGCATGGTTGTCGCGTCCATGGGGCAGGTGACCGGTTTGGTGCCGACCGGCAAGTGGCGGAGACCGTCAAGCTGGAGCTCTTTGGGGCTCGACCACAGCTCGGTCGGGGCGGGGGCGCCTAACCGGCCGATCGAGTCGAAGCGCCCTAGGAGACCTGGTCGGGGCCGAGGGTCCTTCGGGGCCCCTTGGGGCTAAGACCGGGCCCAAGATGGTTTGTTCGGCGATCCAGCCAATATTCAATGATAGTCCCATATTGCTGTGGGAACGGAGACTCGGGTAATACCCTCTCCCGCCTTTGGCAGCATCGCTGATTAGGGTTCCGAATCCAGATGACTGAGAGAAATACGAGCTTGTATACTTTGCTGTGGGGTACCCCTGGTATGAGTATTCGTCACCCTTCATAACCATGAGAGAAAAGGGTTGATGACAACAGAATGAAAATGAATCATGGGCAATTTTTTCATAACAACATGCACATTTCATGCGTGTTTGCAATGAGACAGAACATGAAAATGACAGGGTGGGAACATGGGCAAGCCGACAAGTGAAATGGGAGTAACAGTGGAAAGGCACTTAATTGGGTCCCATGAGCAGGTTGCTAGGAAAAAGTGTTATCGGACTGCATGCTATATACTATAAACAGGTGCAAGTGTGCAATGCAATACTAGAATAGAATGCAATATATAGGCTCTCGCCAGCAAGTTATTTCATCAAATTTTAAATATGAAGTAGGACTTCATGACAACTCCATTCACCATACCAAGCATGCATACAATTTTTGTAGTGATGCTTGTTTCATCGAACTAGCTTCAAACAATAGACCAATTGTTTGATCCGAAAAATAACTCCCAGTTGATAATCTATCAAAGAGGCTACTGTACATACACACGCCCTAAGCCCCTAACAGTGCAATTATGGTAGTGACATCCATAACCATAAGTGCATCTTTTTAACTAGATATATGGAGACCCAAAAAAAAAGTAAGAGATGTCAAAGCAAATGTACAAGCATGCATTGTGGTTAAAAGCACAGGATACTAATAACTTCAAAACTTACATTGAGGAGCTGCATTTGGTTGAAAAGCACCTCCACCATAATCAACTAATTCTCTTTGTGCTTCCAGCTCTTTCTGAACCATCTTACCATAGCCACCTCTTCGTTAGATTCATTAAGGAAGGTTGTGAACTCGAGAAATAATTTGCGAAACATGTAAAGGCATACTAAATTTGATAATGCGCCAACAACCAACACTTAGTAGCATTGCAAGATTTTGAAAGAATCAATGGATGGATCTACAGCAACTTTATCAATGTAAACTAATACAATGGGTTTTCGAGTTTTCTAGCAAGATAAACCCACATCAGCATGTAGTAAATGGTAATTCAATACTATCAAAGGATATCAGGATCATAATCCGTGCGGTACTCATCTCTGACCTATGAAAGAAACAAGTAATATCAGCATAAATCAGGTCGAAATGCCGTACATATTTGTTATTTATGCAGAATAAGATCAGGGTAATACTTGTCCGCCACTTTAAACACTCATATATAATCATCTTGCATTGTACATGCCCTAACCATTACCAGCTAATAGGGTACGCCACTGTTGGCACAAACTAGATAGATGCCATATTCCCAACTTCCAAGAACTCCAATACAAACTCCAACAGATCTTGTGTACAACACAATCAAGCAATACATGCCTATAAGAAAAACACCTCTTGCATAACAATTTAAGACAAAGGAATTTGATAACTCGATGAAAGCCTTACCGCCAAGAACTCAAATCATGCACACCGAGTTATCCCTAAACAAGGCATGCTAAAGTTTTGCTCTCAACAATATACATTTTTCACCACTACTTTGAATACACCACCACTGATACATCCTATAATATATGGAATTGTAAATTCATTAACCACATAAAACTAGATATGGAGAGAGAAATATCCAGCCTTTGCGAGAATAAAAACCACATACTCCAACCTTGACCAATCTAACCAGATTCAGTACACATGATGCTACATTCCTCAATAGAGGCAGCATTTTTAAATATAGTAACACATTGTATAGTTAAATATTAGTGTTCAAGACCTCACATTCCAACACAGAACACCATGGACAAGAAATTGGGATTGCACAATGGACCGAACATGAATAACGAAGCAGACTGGGCACCCTTTCTATGCCATAAAAATGAACACACCAAACACCATTCCAGAAAACAGAAGGCATTCATGCATATACTTCTTGGCAAATAACAACACATCATATACTATAGATTCTATTTTTGATAACAAAGCATAAGGATCAATATCTCAGTATACATGCATACTCTAGTACCAAATTTTTTTTATGCCTTAATCATGCATACAGAACTCAGAGCGAAGTGCTATTCTCTGTCCTAAGAATTCAAGACCTCAATATATCCACCCCATGATCTCAATATATAGATATGTAACACCCCATTATCCTCAATACCTACCATCTCTTCGGTTGGGGAGGAAAGCAAGAAGACAAGGTCAACTTGGGAAGACTCGGCGGAGGAGGGCACCACAATTGCGGCTTGACCAAAGAATGACCAGATCAGGAGGGCGCCGGCTAGGGCACACGGCTGCAGAAGAACCGCCGCCATTTGGGGAGGGAGCGGTCGAGGACTCGCCCGGCGGGGACGCTGCCAGAGGAAGGAGCAGGGAGGCGGCACCGAGCTCAGGTGGAGAGGAGTCAGGAGAGGCTGCGTCGCCAAGGGGAAGAGCCAGCCAAGGGGGGGCATCGTCGACTGGAGGGGGGGCGCCGCCGGCCGCCAAAGGAAAGAGGCGCCGCTCCTGGCTGCTGCTGCTGCTGTCCTGGAGGAGGGGCGCCGCCGGCCAAGGAGGAGCCAGGGACGGCGTTGCCCGGGTGGAGAAGGGAGCCAGGAGGCGCGGCTGAGATTGGAGGCAGGAGGGAGCCAGGGGAGGCGAGCTTAGGTGGAGGCGGCTAGGAGGTGGAGCTGCTAGGGAGAAAAAAAGAATGGGAGGGGAGCTAGGGTTAAGGGGGGTCCCTCCCCTTCATTTGGGCCAAAATGAGTAACTAACGGCCCAAGAACAGCACGCCCCAACAACAAAAGCAACCCACGCGGCCCAAACACAACCCAACACAATTTAGACTTAATTGGAATATTACACTAGGAAGAAGTGAGTGAGGGATGAATAGATGGAGAAAGAAGAAGGGGAGGCATTCACTTAGCTCGGTGGTGGGGTCGACACCGGAGGAGACCGCCAGGGTGGTGGATCTGGCGGCCCTGAGAAGACGGTGGCCGGCTCGGTGGAGGCATAGCGGCGGTGCTCGGGCCGGAGGCCGAGGCGCCTTGATCTGCAAGGCTTGCGCCTTGACAGACAGAGGCGACAGAGGGCGCCGGGAAGGCGAGAGAAGCAAGCGGCAAGAAGAAGGAGGGAGAGCAAGCGGCACTCGGGAGAGAGATGAGTCTGAGAGAGAGAGCGGAGGATGTGAGGCGGCTGAAAATGGGGAATGGGAGCCAAGTGAAGAGAGAGAGAGACCGTAGAGTTAGGTTAAGGGGATGGTTGGGTCATAACTGTTGGCCATCGGTCGGTCGGGCTAAGCAGGTACTGGCCGTGAAAAAAAAAAAAAAAAAAGAAAATAATAATAATAATATATATACAGAAAAATAATATATATAAAAGAATTATCGATAAATAAATAAGAAAATATAATTAGCGCTTATTTTTGCATTTACATTGTACATGAGTTTTGCCGACAGTAGACTTTTCTTAAGCAGATACATCGACAGTAAAAATTTATCATTGCCGATGTAGTTTGTCCCTACATATCAAAATAATTTCCAATGCACCATCTGACCCTAAAAGTATTATTGCCGACAGTTAGTCCGTCACCAAGTTTTAGCGACAGATAGTTGGTCGGTAATTATGTATTATTGTTGACTGATGTCTGACGCTAATTTGGTGTCATGGTGTAGTGAAATATGCTGCCTTTATGTTTTTCTTTCATTAATATAGATGAGTAAAGAACTTAGACTAGCCGACAAACTCTATCCGCTAAACCAGATATCCTTGCTGCTAATACTTCGCTACATACAAATTGAATGACTAGTCAACTAACAAAAGCACCATGCATGCACAAAAAGGTTAGTGCATGCTGCATGCATATGACTAATTAACTCCTTCAACAAACTAAGTAAAATCAAGATTATATCTAATGTTTTTCTCTCTGTTTTTCTCTCTAATCTTGGCATGCCGCCGTCTGTTACTGATGCAAAAATTCAGAATTAATGAGCTGCACATCTTCTCGTCGTACCGGCCGGTATCCCTAATATCTGCCGCCGTGATGCTGCCCTGCCCTACGTGATCACTTCGAGTGCAGCCAAAGCTGCGGTTGAATCGCGACCCCGTGCACGCATGCAATTGCATGGCTGTTCGTCATTGAAACTCGCCATGATTCACATCCCTGCACCAATATATGTCTGACGGATGCATGCTACCGCCGGATTAATTGGCACTTAACTGAGAGGAGTAAACGACACTAGCTACCTTGCAGTTGCTGTGCAAGCCAACCGGCGTACGTACGTACGTGCTCGCTACTGTTCGCATTGCCTTTGCATCGAACCTTGTTTTGTCAAAAGGCCGATTTAAGATCGCATGCACGGCCTTTCAGTCAATCAGATCGTTAGCATAATGGCAGCTTGTCATTGCTGGTTTCTTGGACGTTGCCTGGCAGAATCGGCAGACGGAACGGAAGTTGGCCGAGTTATCACTAACCAAAGTAGTCTGAACTCTGACGAACTAAGTTGACGAGGAAGAAGGGAAAATTCAAAATGTAGGGATATAGCTTACAGCTGAACTAACTTCAATTTACGACTTGCTAAGAAATACGTCATATACGCGAAACTCACACCTGGAGTAGAAAGACAGCATGTTCAAATCCACGTTTCTTTTATTTTTTCTTGAGCAAATCAAATTCAAATTCATGCCGTGATCAGGTCAAGAAACTCGATCCGGTTCGTGTAGCAAGCGGCTGTGATCGCCGGGAGATTGACGCCATTGACACTCTTTAAAATTCGTGATTTACTTTATGACACCCTAGCCCACTGTTATAGAGTCAGATGGACCTACATGTTATAGACACATCACAAAAAGGCAACGAATTAAGTGTCACTGGACTAATTTTTCTATGATCGCCAGTGACAACGTACTCATACAGGAATGCCAACGGACTGCACTCGCGCGTAAGGATTCAGGACGGACGTTGCGGCTTAATTTTGAACTGTTTTCTTAAATCGCGATACAAAAGGCTACCGATCCTGCTGTTAGGGTGACGGTTAGAGCGTCACGTAAGGCATCAAGCTCCGGGAGTCATATCCAATTTATGGGAGATCAGCACCGACAGTTTGATCATAACGTCACCCAACATCTCCGGCTAAGCAATGGCGCAATACAATCTGTTTTTTTTTTCTATATGAATTTGCTAGGGATCAGGCACCTCATTATGCCACAAAGTTTTATGCGCTACCACGCCTCGAGATTCGTGTGAAACACCTCATTGTGAGGTTGATATAAACCGCTTCAAACGTACCTACCTGTCTGTGAGACATCCAGAGGTATATAAGGGCACATGAAAAAGAAATTGTGATATATATATATATATACACACACACACATACATACTTATATACATATACATACATACGTATGTACATATATATATATATACATGTATATATATACGCATATATATAACCAATGCGACATTGTTGAAAAAGTTTTATCTGATGCCTTTATTTTTTGCTATATATCCTTTTTACATGTAAAAAAGGGTATATACATAAATTATGCTATGAAAAATGGACTTTTATGAAAAATTTTATGAAACTCAATGTCACAAAACTACAAGAAACTAGCTGGTAAACTAGTTAAACTAAGCGCGCATCCTAAAAATTTCAAAAAAAATTGACATAAAATACATAGGACAATATATTTGTTTTAGATCATAATGTTTAGGCGCGCGCATAGTACCCTCTAAGTAATTATAGTGAGCTGAGATGTCCCGTGGGGTCAACAGAAAACCAGCAAAATACCCATAAGCTGGCGAAACGCAATATAATCTGAAACGCGTTTGTACTCCAATCGGAAGGGAGAAAGCACGATACTTTGGGAGCAATTATGAGTTGTTAACACATAACACCACGCCGAAAAGCTCCCGGGTATGCTGCTGGTGCCGCGAGGGATTTTGGGTCCCACCAGAAGCAGGCAAGTGCAATGCTTGGGGTACCCGGTAGTTTACCCCGGAAAGAGATAGTTTGACACTTCAGCTATAACATATTTAAGGCTCTGTTTGGGAGAGTTTTAAGTTAGCTTCAACTTCTAAAAAGCCAATATACTCCTTCAAATAGCTCAATTTTTAAGCAATTTTTGGTATAAACTAGAAATCATGTATAATTTACAAAAAATTAAAAGCTAGGTTAGACCTACTTTTATAGCTTATTGTTGAGAAAAATTAGCTATTTGTCAAATAGTCTCTTGTAAAAACTATAGTCAAATTAACTTTTCAGAAAAGCTACAACTCCCCCAAACAGACCATAAGTGTTCAAATCTGAAATATTTAAAATACTAATACTAACACTAGGGTACATAATCAACATGTAGCTTTTGTTTATACTTTAATGTTTATGTCATTTTCAAATAGAAATGTATAGAAATATCTCTTATACGAAGAACCTCTCTTATCTTATCATCTATTCTCTTTTCGTAATTGTCTTTACAATGATGTCGCAAACTAATGACAATGCACGGCGGTACTAGCCCAAATAGTCGCTTGAACTAAAAAACACTACACACACCCGGCAGAAACCCCTCCCAAATCAGCTCACATCACCCGTCTCCGTCTAGAGAAACAGACGAATTGACGAGCCCTATTAGACTCGCATCTGCATGCATGTGTAAATGAGCGAACCAGACCGAGAAGCTTCCACGTCTCAGCGTCCGGGCGCAGCCATGACCGCCGCGAGGAAGCTATGGCCGCCCGCCGCAGGAGCACCGCCCGTGGCCAAGAGCACCCCACCGCCCGCCGCACGAGCGCGACCCGTGGCCAGGAGCCCCCCGCCGCCCGCCGCACGAGCGCGACCCGTGGCCAGGAAGCCCCCGCCGCCCACCGCAAGAGCGCGACCCGTGGCCAGGAGCCCCCCGCTCCGCCTCCCTAATCCCCCGCCTCAGCCTCAGCCGCCGCCGCCGAGCCAGCACCTCCGTCGGCACAAGCAGCAGGGGGCGACGTCCGTGTGGAACATCGGCTTCCTGAGCTCCTGGCTGTCGCAGCGCACCTCCGTCCTCGGCCTCCGCGTATGGATCCTCGTCGCCGCCGGTGCCGCGGCAGCCGTCCTCGCTGTCCTCCTCCTCACCGTATGCCTCTGCCGCCGGCGCCGACGATGCCCCCGCGTTACCCCAAGCCTATCCCACGGCAGCGCCAGGTCTCTCAAACATCGTCGCGCGCATCAGCCAATGCCGGCCAAGGACTTCGAGGAGTCCGTTCGCTGGCATCCGCCGCCGTTTGAGCCACCGTTCCAGCCGCCGATAGAGGTCATCAAAAAGGAGCAGACGGCCCCGCTGATCCTGGCGGAGTCCGCGAGGACGAGCGCCGAGACGGCGACGAGCAGCGGCGAGATCGAGAGCGCGCGCGGCTGGAGCATCGGGAGCAGCGGCAGCGACGCGGAGCCCGAGGTGTCACGGCGCGGGTGGGGCCGGCGGTACACGCGCAGTGAGCTGGAGGAGGCCACCAACGGACTCGCCCCCGGGAACGTGATCGGGGAGGGCGGCTACGGGGTGGTTTACAAGGGCGTGCTCCGGGACTCCACCGTCGTCGCCATTAAGAATCTGCACAACAACAGGTAAACTTTGTTTGGGATTTCGAATTTGTCGGCCTATTTTCAGTTTTCTATTTGAATTCGAAACATAGTTCAAATATTTTCGTTGGTTTTCTAAATTTGAATTTGTTGCTCGATTCAAAATGCGAATGGATTTTAAACTCCAAACGCTATTTCCTTTTGAATTTGCCACGAGGCAATTATAAAGCTTTCTGCTGTTTTATTCGATCGTTTGAATTTGTGGTTGGATTCGAAATATGGATTGATCCCAAATGCAAAACTTCCATTGTTCTGGACTTCTGATCCTACTTTTCTGTTTTGAGTTCCTCTATATTTGCTGGATTTTATGCTGCAAAATCTCACATTTCTGTTGTTTTTGTGATCAGGGTAATGTGTGTTTTTTCCCGTTAGTCGAGCGGGAGGACTTACTTAGGCAGTTGTTACATTTGAATTTGGGTTCATGAGTAGTAACTGCTTCTCGTGGCCTACTGGGACCCAAGAAGTTTCAAACTGTGTCCTTCCCTTCAGTGGCAGGCAGATGTCGCTTTACCCCCTATTCGTCAACTTGCTCATCCCATTTTGCTCCTCATTCCTGGTAGAAAAGGAACAAAAAAATATTTTTTTACCCAGCCAGGTGACAAACAAACTGAACCTTCCAACTAATAAAATAATATTCCAAATTAGATAAGGAAAGATATAACTAAATACGATAACTAATCAATTTGTTCCCCTTAATTAGTGGGATTGCTGATGCAATTTGGGGTTTGTTTGGTTGCTTGGTACAAGCATGAGATGGTTAAGAAAAAAGCTATCCATACGTTTGATTGCTTGAGGTCCTGCTTTGTTTAGACTTAGATTTTTTGGTTTATAGTTTAAAGTCAGCTTTTTGACTTAAACAGCTGGCTTTTATACGTGATAGAGGTGGGTAATTTTATCTAACTTTAGTATTATCAGTCTAAAACCAACCATCAATAAGCTAAAAAAGCTTCTCTTCAGTGGCTTTTGGCTTTTAATTATACGGAGGCTTGTGGCTTTTGAAAAATTCAGATAAAAAGTTATTTGTTTGTTTAGGCTTTAATTTTTTGGCTTTTAAACTGGTAAAAAAGTCTAAACAAACAGGCCTGAATAGACCATCCCATCCTAGACAGTGAAATACAAATATGAAAAACATTCCTTATAGATATTTAACCATTTTATGCATTTAAAATAATAAAACTAAATGGTATATAACCATCCATTTAACCTCATTCTATCAACCAAACACATTAGTCACCTTTGGCGGTGGCATGGTTGCAAGCCGAGGTGACCCTTGACGACAGGCTGTGGCGACGGCGGAACGTCGCATGGAAGAAGGTCAGCAACGCTCCAATAGACGACAGCGAAGACTGCTGTCCCTTAGCTTGGCTTGACGTTGCACTGGAGGCCGGCAGCAAGGGCAAACAACACAGAACAGCGTCGACGCTCTTTTCGCCATAGGATGCTTCAGTGCTGGACAGAACGCGACGCTATCGCGGTCTAGACACCCGCCACACCCCGCACCTACCACAGGCATGGAATCGCCGCGTCAGCCGGCAGCGTGGTGAAGACGGCCGGTGGACAGCTGCCTTCTTCTTCATTGGCAAGGGCACCATCGACGCAGCCACCGGCAGCGAGGCTGAGAGAGGAGGTGCCGTCGCCTGCTTCGGAAGTGGCGTCAACACCATGGACTTCAGTAGAGCCCCCTTCACGGGGACACGGAAGTTGTTGAACGCCGGTCATCGTCTTCATAGAGGCCTAAATTTGGGCCTGAATTTGGTCGAACATGTCCTGGATGGACTTGCCGTCCAAGGGACTGGAACCATCGTTGCTCGGCATGGTTGAAGGTGCAACGATTGGCTCT
Source organism: Guadua angustifolia (assembly GCA_036346375.1). Classification (NCBI taxonomy): domain Eukaryota; kingdom Viridiplantae; phylum Streptophyta; class Magnoliopsida; order Poales; family Poaceae; genus Guadua; species Guadua angustifolia. The sequence goes on along the minus strand of CM070518.1, from coordinate 18,812,256 downwards.
GATACCAGTTATGGTCGTGCTTAGACCATGACGGGTAAACGCCACCGAAAGGATCCTGACAGCGAACGGCTTTGGGGGGAGGAGAGATGACTAAAGATGAGAATGACTTTGATAGTCGGCCACCTAACAAACTAATCTAAAACTTCTAACTAATAAAGATAACATTATAAATGAGATAAGGAAATTAGCTATAGCTAAATATGATAGCTAATCAACTTACCCCCTTAATTAGCGGGATTTCTGATGCTACCAAGGATTCCTTGCTGCTGGCCCATGGCCATAATATTATCATTGATTGAGCTGTGCTTCATCAGGGGCCAGGCCAAGAAAGATATCAGGGTGGAGGTCGCGACAATCGGGCGTGTTCGACACAAGAATCTGGTTAGTTTACTGGGTTATTGCAGCGAGGGAGCTTGCAGGTACGTACGGTGCAATGGAATCTGTTCATTTACTTACATGTTTAGAACACATTTCTTCAGTTATTTTTGTTCACCCTGAATTGGCAGAAGTTTGATCCATAGCATTCTTGTGGTTGGATATATATAGGATGCTTGTCTACGAGTATATGGAGAACAGCAATCTTGATAAGTGGTTGCATCACAATGAGGGTGAAGTGAGTGTACTGACCTGGGATATCAGGATGCACATACTTCTTGGAACTGCTAAAGGGTAATGCTTCTTTTTGCGTCATCGATTCTAATTTGCACATGTAATAATTCAGCATAGACTGGACTGGATTTACTTGATTTATTTTGAAGAGAACTATATTCTGTAAGCATTCACCACTGCTAGCTTGGCATGATTAGGCAAATAGCACCAGAAAGCAACATTTTCAGTAATGTTTTCATGTTTTGCTTAAACAACGCATCTCTGGAGTACTGATTTATCTGGAATACTGACTGCTCAGGTTGGCCTACCTTCATGAAGGGCTGGAACCCAAGATCGTTCACCGTGATGTCAAATCCAGTAACATCCTTCTTGACCGGCAGTGGAACGCCAAAGTGTCAGATTTCGGGCTTGCCAAGCTTCTATGCTCGGAGAGGCCCTACGTCACCACTCGTGTCATGGGGACATTCGGGTCAGTCTTATTAGCTTTCTTGTCCTTTCAGAGTACTTATTCAACGTTGGCTACAACGTTTTGCTGTGTTGCAGGTATGTGGCGCCTGAATATGCAAGAACCGGAATGCTAAACGAGACAAGCGATGTTTACAGTTTTGGAGTGCTCATCATGGAGATGGTAACAGGCAGAAATCCTGTGGATTACACTAGGCCAACTGCAGAGGTTAACCACCTTCGCCGTTTCTACGGCACTTTCTTGGCACATGCATGATTGCTTCATTTGTAGTAGAGCTAATTAAACCTTGGGAGTGTATAGGTATCATCCGGATGTTTTTGTCTTAACTAACATCTAAGCTTTCCACGGCAACGCAATGCGAAATAAAATTCATGCTTCTTCTTCAGGTGAACTTGGTTGAATGGATGAAGCGCACGGTCGCCGAAAGGAGGGTGGAGGAGGTGGTGGATCCCAAGCTACCGGAGATGCCCCCCTCCATCGTGCTGAAGCGCGCCGTCCTCGCGGCGCTCCGTTGCGTCGATCCTGAAGGTAGCCAGAGACCGACAATGGGCCATGTTGTCCATATGCTCGAAGACGACCTGAAATTCAGAGACGTACGTCGCAGTCGTAGGCCTCATTACTCTGCAACTCGTACTGTAACTCTCCCTTTGCCGCATTCTGATGCTGTCAATTGCAATCGCCTGCAGGAACACCAGCTTGCGCGGGATTTGTCGTCTCTCGCGTCAGACAGTAACGAACGCGAGCAGTAAACGTGACGGATGAATGAATGGCTCGTTCGGTCGTTCCAAGGCAGAGTTTTTATGAACTTCGCTGTTCATTACAGATTGCCATGTGGGGTTCTGGGACACACGCCATGTTTTTTCCTTTCCCAAAATTCAGGTTCATAGCGGAATGTTCTTGTACAAGTCCATCTACCATCTTGTATGACGATCGCACTCATTCCATGATAGAAATAATCACACAGCAGGTATGCATGGCCCCCAATTTAGGAGTGCTTAACACATCTTTGTGATGATTAACCGAACGAAAAGGTACGCTTCGTCTTGCCTCTTTTCGAAGAAACTCGTTCACCCTGTTGGATCTAGCTAGCTGCTGCTGCATGCACACGAGCGATCACGTGGCACGGGTGTGTTGTACTTGTGTACGGTTCTAGCCGCTGAGGCTCTTTTCTTAATACCCCTATTAGTTGCTTCCTTTAGTTGTTATGCTGTAAAAATGCTTGGATCCTTCATAGCGTACTCATTCCCTCCAGTCCGTACCTATCGCCTTTCTTCTTCTTCTTCTTCTTCTTCTTCTTCTTCTTCTCAATGGCTGGCTTGGATCCGGAGGAGTTGTTGAGCTTTAAACATGCTTGAAACTCGATGGGCAGAGGGGTAAGGCCAGGGAAGAAACGGCCGGGAGATAGGCAGCTACTTTGTCACTAAGGTCTCGTTGGGAGGTTATTCTCCGGCAAGATTCATATAGATAGACCAGGATTTTGTTATGAATTCGACTGAGAATTAATAGACCTCTGAAATAAAGACTAACAGGTGGGCCCTATGGAGGCTGACAGTATGGGCGGATCACCGTCGGGGCTGGCTGAGGCGCTAGCCTCACCTCCGGTTAGTCGAACCTCTCCTCCTCCTAGTATCATCAATGCCAGAAAGAAGCAGAGACATAGCGCCATGGTGGCAAATCAGCAGGTTTAGGAACTGGCAACTGGAGTGAGATATAAGAAGAAAAGTAAAAAATAATGCTGCCAGGCAAGTGAACTATTAAATTTAGTCACAGGCTCTCTTACTCTCATGGGCTTTCACTTGATACAGTACTTGGTACCCTTTACTGTAGCGCGGCACTAGGAGTCCAAAAGACGAACAATGTCGGTGTCGTCTCACAGGCGGCAGAACAACGCACGGGTGATTGCGGGCTGCAGACACACGGGAGGGCATGATCACATGGTGGGTATCCGATTCGCGAGAACTCGCCGCGGCACACCAGCACTGACAGGTGCCGGAGACCCGGAGTCGAGGGCACCATACGTGCACCAAAGGCAGGGCAGGAGGTTAGCCGATAGGCGGCAGACGTCTGAGAAGAGTTATCGGTCACTCAGAGTGTGGGGCAGAATGCGCATCACCAGAGGAGCACCGGGCGGAACACACATTGTTGGGAGCTGGGAAGAACGCGCATCATTAGAGGAGAGGAATCGGCCGCTCAAAGCGCCGTCTAGCCGGGGGCCGAACACGCATCTCCAGAGCCCAAAGAGGAACCGAGGCTCGCTCCGTCCAGTCGGCGGTCGAACGCGCATCGCCAGAGCCTAGGTAGGAACCGAGGCGATCGGCTAAGAGGAGCGACTGAGGACGAGAAGTCTCTCAGCTTCATATTGATCGCTAGGACAATGACACCAAAGTCAGACTAATTCGCTAGCACCACTGATTGCTTTGCTCGGTATAAAAAAATTGCCTCAAGCCCCAATGTAATGCCTCATGCTTAAATACCTTTTGTTGTGATAAGGCCATTCCCAGTGCGTAGTTTTATTTCCCAATTTTCAAGAGTGCCACATCAGTTTTTGTCTAGGTAACCATGTATCTCAGATTTCATCTAGATGAAACTCTCTCACCTCCCATAAAACTCTCTCTTCATAATTACATTGTCATATCACCAAACATAATGATGTGTCATGTAATTTAATGAAAATGGAACTGAATTGAAACTCCCACTGGGAATAGCCTAACTGATGTCTGATTTTTGTATTATATTGTCCTAAGTCTATATTGTATTAACTGATTGATATTTTTGTCTCTCGGATTTAATATGTATGAATTTGGAATTTGGTTGGCAATAGATCGGTAGATTTAATATTAGTATACTTATATTAAGTTAGAACTTCGATATACAAACCCTACCTCTAATTTTATTCTAGATTCGTCACTGGCTGACAGGAGGGTGAGGAACAGCATCTACCTCCCTCTGAACAGTGGGCCCGGTGTCCAACCACGGCGCAGGAGATATTTCTCGTGGGGCCGGTCCATCCACGTGTCATCCGAAAGCATATCTAAAATGCATTTACGCGCCACCACTCGCTCATGGCGATAAGGCTATATTTTGAGAAGACCATACATACCACTAGCGAGGAGAGCTCGTCGTTACTCATGGCTGCCTTACTGCACCAAGCCGCTCTCCAGCCACCTCAGCCCACGCCAAAACCTCACCCATGGACGCAGAGCTCCACGTCCAGCCTCCCGCCGCCTCACGTGGCACTCTCCAAGCGGCGACGAGCCCCAACCCGGCAGCTACAAGCCGCCGGCAGCGGCAGAGCCACCGGCACACCAGCCACGGGCAGCACGGGCGGCGCCACCAAAGCGCCTTCCAAGAAGAAGAGCCGCAAGGAAAAGCAGCAGGAGCGACAGCGGCGGCGGGAGGTGGAGGAGCAGCAGCAGCTGCTGCTCATGGGTGCGTCGCTCGCCAAGGACGGCGGCGGCGAGGAGTACGACGACGACGAGATCCCGCAGCCCGTGTTCGACCGCATCCTCCGGCGGATCCTGTTCACGGTCGGCGTCCCGATGGCGTCGGGCGTCGGGCTGCTCAACGTCTACGACGCGCTCAAGCGCGGGCAAGGGGTGGACGTGCCGTCGTGGCTGCCGCTGCTGACCATCCTCGTCTCCTTCGGCACGTCGGCGCTTGGGATCGCCTACGGCACGCTATCGGCGAGCTGGGACCCGGACAAGGAAGGGTCGCTGCTCGGGCTGGACGAGGCTCGGGCCAACTGGCCCGTGCTGTGGAAGGAAGAAATCGAGAAGGCTAAGAAAAAATGACTGCACAAGGATGCTACATACTGAAACTACTCATGTCTGCACCTTGCTGCTTATGTACTCAGTGGGGTATACCTTTGATGCTAATTATCAGTAAAGAGCCAATAAATTAGCTGAGTAATTCAAACCTCCCCCCATTGGGAATAGTAAACGTGTTGTTGATGCTGAATACTGATACAGGAGTAAAACAATTCACAACGGCTCGACAAGGTCTCTGCGCTAGAATAGCCAAAAAAGTTTGCAAGAGAAAAAAATTGAGAGCAAATCAGGCCAGCTAGAATGCAACACTGCTAATTCTTTTTTATTCTCATAATAGAGGTGAATTATTATTAATTAGCCAAGCCACCTAGTGACGCCATCTTCTTCACTCACAGCTGCAAGGATCTCAATATAGACCTCCAGTACGGCCTATAGAAAATTTAAATCATCAGAAAGCTAAATATTGTCCATGAAGGGTATATATGCAAGGCACGGTATCAATGCATGTGTTTCTTTTCAAGTTAAGTCTAACAATATACTACCGCCTGAACATGAATGGAGCCTAGCTTTGTGAGATGGAACTGGCGATAACTGACATCGATGGGGACATTGGTGCATCTTAATTTTTATTCCTTTATTGCTTACAAAAACGGCAATGACAAATGAGCATACCGAAGAATTTCTGCGGTTGATCAGTTTGCAACATTCCAGCAGTGACCCTTCCAGCATCCAGCTCTCCCAACCATCAAAAGTATGACTTGCAAAAACGAGCTCCATCTTCTTGTTAACCTGATAAGAGATGGCATATTAAAAGCTAGTTAAACATAGAAAATCAGCAAACTAGATCAAAGCATTTTGCTAGAAATGATGAAAAATTGAAAATCATAAAGAAATAATAGGGGATCAAGAATAAATCAAGTCAGGTGGTTCTATTTCTCAACCTTTCAGACTTGCTACTACATAATCAGGCATGGAATGAGCACTTTTAAATCATTCAAAATAAGTAAAGAAATGGAGAAAACAAAGAGGAGTGCCAGATAATAGCACTATGCGTTAATATGACATGGAATCAGGTAGTTAAGTATGAAGCATGAACACAGAACAAACATTGGGCTAATAACCAAAGCAGCAAGATTGATGTCAACATGTTCAATTAATCTATCGATTACCAAACAGTTTGTGCATAGAAGCTTGCCTAGCACTGTCTTTAATTTCACCAATATTTATTCAGCTCGCACAATGTCTTCAGTAAATGAGTACTAATCTAAAAAGGTGATACCTGCAATAGTTTGCCCCCAGAAACAAAAGATCGCAATCCCATAGTATCCTGAAAGTGCAAGGCCCATTATCAGTATCTTTATGTGTAGTTGTGTATAATATCCAAACAAACTACCTGACAGGTTAAGAAACAACTAAGCAAAAATAAAACCAGAGAAATAAAGGGGAAAAGACCACCTTGTTTTTAAAAGTAACAAGGAACTGAGCAGCTGGGTCCCTCTTTGCAGCATTTGATAAAACATCAAGATACCAGCCACCACCAGCAACCCTTTCTCTTGAAACATGAAACCCTGAATGATCTCTTGTCCTTAGGGCAACAACAAAGCCATCTTTCAGTATCTCAGGAGGCTCTCTACGAAGCCCTGCAAGCAACTTGTTTTCAGAAATTATTTCCATCGGTGATTCAGCGGAAGACTTCAGCTTATTTTTCGAGTCCTCAGGGGAAGCGAATCGTGAACTGCTACTCATTACAGTATCATCATCTCTACGTGAAGAATAATTACTTCCACCCTCTACAGCTGACAATTCATCCATCTTCTGTTGTGATCTGCGGCGAGCAGGTCTCTTTTTCCCTTTCTTTCCAGATCGGCTGCGCCTTCCTTCTGATCTGGAGCCAATATTTTGAGACTGCCCTGAAGCTTGAGGCTCTTCAGGATGGGAAATGGCTCTTCTCTTTTCACATTCTAACGTTAACTGGCTTTTATCTGTCTGCTCTGAACCATCACAAACCTGCAAAGGGTGTTCATTTACCTCTTTACCCAGTTGATCATCTTCACATCCAGCTTCACTTGTTTCTTCATCTTCACCAGAAATAGCATTGTTTGGAACAACGCCATCATAGAAAAAGGATTGTAATATTGCTATTGCTTTCTCTCTGATTTCCATCCACACTTCTTCACTGTAGTCTGCACTTCGAGGAAGAATTAATACATTTGGCATCTCATGTACCTGTGAGTAGCCAATAAAACATATTTAGTGCTGTTTCTTTGGGGGTAAAATATGTTCTTCCAGATTTAAACATCAAGCTAAGAGAACTAATGAGCGCATCATTTGTTTATCGGCTGATTGACTAGCTGATTGTTTTGTCTATACCTCTTTATGAAGTGCAAAAATCCTTTATAAAAAACCAAGTTTTCTGTTGATATATCACTTGCAAGTTTTGCTATCCCCACTGCGGTATTTGATTATGTTAAATAGGGACCACATTTCATAGTAGAGTGAATTTCATAGCATTGTGGTTATTTTAATCTAAATGGCCATTTGAATGAAATTCAATTGTACCCTAAGTTTCATACCCATGCTTCCATCCATTGTGGCCCTTCAGCGCCATCCAATGCACATCCAGCTATAGTGCCATCAATCAAGAGTTGTTTGAGTGCACAATCATCTATCAGCTGACAGCTACCGGTATTGACTATGAAAGCACCTGCAGGGCTCAAAAGGTAGTAAATCAAAGTGTGTTTATAGCATGAAAAAGGAAAACAGGTAAACTAATTCAGTAAGCATGGGAATTCCCAAAGAGGTAAAACAGAAAAAGGAAATGGGGAAGGAGCTATCTTACCAGGCTTTATGTGCTGCAGGCGCTCGGCACTTAGTATATGTGTTGTATCATTTGTTAATGCACAATGAAGTGAAACAAGATCACTTGCTGCCAATAAATCATTGAGAGTATCCATTCTTCTGCCAGCAGAAGGAAATACAATAGAAGGCCGCTTTGTTTTCCCAGTAGCCTGCACAAAACATTAAACAGAGTTAGAAATGTGTAATTAAGAAATGCAACGAAAGCTAATTCAAGCAAGACAATATAATGAAATTTCTAGTATGAGGTACCAGATTTGAACATATAAAACCAAAATGAATACTGATACGCAAAAACTTCAATCATGAAATTAAGGATTGGCAAAATTATTCATATCTGATCATCTTAGAGTAAATTACACCAGTTAACTTCTTGTGAAAAGGAAGAAAATGAGTTCTTCAGCTCTCGAGCACTCGACTAGGAGCCCAGGCAACCTAAAAAGGCACGCAGCATATCCAGATCTTTCGAACTGCATTGTCATCTTTCCTGATTCTTTATGTTGAAAAGTTACTAGAGCCCCAAGCCCCCCAACAAATACTGCTTTGCAAGAAATTAATTTTAACATAAAACGCTACTCTAGCTTGTCAGATTCTCATAAGCCGTACATAACCAGCAAGTTCAACTAATACATCCACCAAATAGGACCACCGAAATCTACAAGAAGGCGACCCACTACATGCCAAGAATCTGATCACCAATCGATGTAACGAACGCAGGAACTAGTGAACAATCAGCTATTGCTGACGGAAAGCCCACTGGAATTCTTTAAGTCACCTAAACTAGCAATGCACGCGGCGCAGACCAGCAGTCCAATCCTAGAATCACAAGATTAACAACAGGAAACTAGCATTGCCAATCACAGGCAAGAAGTGTAAAAGGGGCGGATCCGGCACCTCGTAGAGCGGATCGAAGTAAAGCACGCTCATACGGAAGGCGAGGCCGCGGGTGGCGAGGCATCGCGCGGCGGCGTTGACTCCGACGATACCGAGCACGAGCCCCCGGCACCGCCGCATGCCTCGGCACAGCGGCTGGACGGAGCCGAGCCACCCGGCAGGCGGCGCGGAGGAGGAGGCGTGCCGGGACAGCAGGTGGGTGCGGCGGAGGAGGCCGAGGAAGAGCGCCATGACGGTGTCGGCAACCTCCTCGGCGCGGTTGGCGTCCACGTGGACCAGGCGGAGGCCGAGCTCGGCGGCCGCGGCGGCGTCTGCGGCGCGGTCGGGGGAGCCGAGGCAGAGCAGCAGCTGCCACCGGCGGAGCCGGCGCTGCGCGGCGCGCGGGAGGAAGGCGAGGAGGGAGGAGCACCGCGGCGGCGGCCTCGACGCGGCCGGCGGAGAGCGCGGAGAGCGGCGTGTGCTCCACGGCCGCCGCGCCGGCCAGCGCCTCCTGCTCCATCGACGCGTCCTCGAGGCAGTTGAGCGTCACCACCAGGGCCTGCCCGCCGCCGCCGCCGCCGACGGCGGTCGGCGGCACGGACTGGGCCGGGCCGCCGTGCAACATTTTTGGGCCCCTCGGCTGCAGAGTCAATGGAGTCTCGGATCGGAATGACTGACGAGCAGGACACCACTTGCGCGGTCCGGGCATTTTGTTGCGACGGAAACAGCGACCTTTTTTTGTGCGCCGTGCTCCGCAGTCCGCACGACGCCGCGTGCGGCGCGTATGCAGTTTTTCGGCGAAATGCACGAGCGCTCACACGAATCAGCGGCCGCCAGATCAGAACCCGGCACGCGCGACGGGGCCGAGCCGGGCCGGGACGAGCTGAGATTTTCGAGCCCGGATCAGCGCAACCAAATCATCCAAAACAGCGGCAACGGCATATATCACCTATTGTGCTTAGATATGGTAGCATAAAACTGGTAGCGTGATAGCGACACGTACCTTAGTAGGTCGGACGGCCGTGTAGTGGGACTGCGGTATGTTTCTGTTGAGCTTCCCTTACTCGACAGTAAATTTCCAATCGGATCATTTCGCATTTACTTAATTAACCACTTTAATTAAAAAATCACTAATTAATTACTTTGCTTACTTAATCACTAATTAGTGTCTTCTAGCCATAGAGGAAATGCAGCTCTGCCAAGTAGCTGCTTCTCTATGGGTGTCTTCTGAGCTACCATTCTTCGATAGGTACTTGCCTAGCCGGAGTGCTCAGCAGTTTTGCTACTACGGCAGGCCAACCATTATAGCCGTGATCAGTCGGGCTACCAAAGCGCAGATAATCTGCTGGATTTTACGTGTGCAACAAGTGATATATGTCGTGCTTACTGTAGTAAGAGAGGGGCATAAATCTACTAATAATATTGGAAGAACTGTATATGTCATGACTTCCACCGTCGATACCTCCTAGATTTGTTGGAAAGTGACATGCTCCGAAGAATGCAGGTAGCCAGGTACGAATCGGATCCACCCCTTCTTCAATGGAAGCTTTGGCTTATTCAGCCACTTCATTTTTTTTTCATCTTTAATTTTTCTTGGTAAAATTATAAATCTAGTCTCTTTTCCGACCGTAAAAACACCATCATACGATATATGTCACTTATAGCACTCCTACCATGGTAGGTCATTAGCACTGCACCCACCATAGCATACGAGTTATTGTGATACTCAAGCTCGACAAGACGACATACCACTGTATCCAAACTTGTCAGGACGAGACACCATAATACCTGAGCTCAATAGGTATGTGCTGCAGCACTTGAACTTGGCAGGAAGGTGAGGTCCACCACCTCTCATCCTTGTTGAGGAGCTGCCAATATGGATAGAGTAGCTACAGTGCGGGCCACTAGCCGCGGTAGGGAGTTTGATAGGTAACATATATCTATCGGTGTGTTCCGTGGTAAAGAAGATAATTAAATTTGTAGTTTCGTTCAGAAGAAAACATTTTTCAGATAATAGAATATTATATCTCCTAACTTCTGCATCGTAAGATGCATATAGCCAATTTCTAAAGAAAACTAAAGACGAAAAAATATGCAGCCGAGAATTCCCTTTCAATTCGTCGAAAGAACCGATACTAGTAATGTATACCTTATATTAAATTGGAAAGGATTGTTGGCCAACTAAGGGAGCCACGTCAGCGTCCTCACAAGAAGGTCATCTAGAGAATTCTAAATTACATTTAGATTCTTCCATCGGTTTTTAACAGAATGGATCTAAAAAAACCAAAATTGCATTTAGATCCCTCCGTAGTTTATGTTTAGATCCTCCCGTCAGTTTTTAGCATGGTGGATAAAAAAATCAAAATTATGTTTAGGTCCTAAGAAATCAGTTTTTAGCAGAATATAATTAAAAAAAAGAAAATACGTTTAGATTCGGTTTCCTTCAAAAAAAATCCCACAAGTTTGCCGACAGTTTATAGCAATCTATAGATTCGCTGACGGCTCCTAACAACTCGTTTTTAAAAAAAAACCAAGAAAACTGAAATTACATAAACAAATGATAATACATTTAGGAAAAAAATCACACACGTTCATTGACGGCTTATAGCAATCCACAGATTCAACAACGGCTCCTAGCAACTTGTTTTTTAAAAAAAAACCAAGAAAACCGAAATTACACAAAAAAAACGAAAATACGTTTAGATCCCTTCGAAGTTTTCTTCCTAAACAAATTCCACAAGATTTGCTGACGGCTCCTGGCAATCCACAGAATTGCCGACAGCTCCTAGAAACCCATTTTAAAAAATTCACAGATTCGCCGATAGCTCCTAACAATCTATTTAAAAAAACTAGTGTCGGGGATTGGATATACTGTACCAAGACGACCATCGAAGCCCGGCGCCAACCGACTATGCTCTTGCCCGGATGGTGCACGCAAGGCCGACCTTCGTGTAGCCCGGCTCATGGGGCTACCCCGTCCCCCATCAAGTACGTCCCCGAGCAAGCCAAGCTCGGGGCCGCGACAAGGCGGCGTGGTATTAAATCTTGCATTGCTCGGGAGATCGCCGCGCCGGGATCCGGCTGCCATTGTCCGCGCCGCTTTGGTTCTGCGCTTCATTGCACCCACATCGCGTGGTACCCGTGGTGGCGCGCCATTACTGACCGCCTCCGCCCTCATCATGTAGCGCCCTCTGTAATAAATGATTTGTTTCCTGTAATTCCCTATAAATACCCCCTCCCACGATGGATGGAGGGTGGGACCTTCTGTACTACACACACTTACACACATCGCTTGCCCACGGGAGTCTTTAGGATCGTTCAGAGCCCCCCCGAGCAAGCGCATTGTAACCCACTTTCGCATACTAGTGCAATCACTGGACGTATGGTCATTACCTCCCCCGCGAGGGGCCCGAACCAGATAAAAAACTACCTCCCGTGCCTTCCGATTGTCCCATATACCCTGTTCCATTGCTCGGCATACTCTCAGACGCACAACCCTTGCGGAAAAGGGGCCCCAGGTTGATCCCTCATTCAACAAGTAAGCTCGGCGGGGGACCCTGTCCCGAATCGTCGACAGTTGGCGCCGTCCGTGGGGATCGACTGAAGTCCTTCTACAAGAAATCCCTAAGGATGCCGAACTCACAAGACAATCAAGAACTCTGCATCTTCGACGACGTAGAAGATGGTGACGAATACTACGCCAGCGATGGCGTGGGTGGTGCGGCCGATCCAGAAGGCCACACCGAAACCGTGAGTCTTTCCCCGATGGCCGCGGCGCGAGAGCGTTTCCTCCGCTCGCGACCGAGTACCCTCGTTCGCGAGGAAGGATCCGGCGGTCTCTGTGGCGATCGGGGCACTCCCGATCGTCTCGAGCTCGGCCAGGGGAACATGGCGTACGACACCACTCCGGCGTCGTCCACGTAATCTTGGTGTTCCCGCAGCGTCAACATGGCGGGAAGGGAGGACGATCAAGACGGGCGGCAGTCCCCCGAAGTTTCTCCCCACCACCAGCACGATGCTGGCGAGGATAGCCCGGAGTTGTCCCCGGGCGGGAACCCGGTGATCGTCCACCGCCAGCCTAGCGAGGGGACGGTCGCCGGGGCTGGAGATCGGTCTCGTAAAGATCCCAGTGAATACCACTCCCCGGAGCACGTGCGCGACCGCCTTCCAAGGTCGCCTCCCGTCGCTCCTCAGAGCGCCGAGCGCCGAGCGCCATAGCGACGGTCGTGCGCGGCCTCCAAAACTTCTCCAACCAAGCGGACCTGGCGGCCATGCGGGCGCTTGTGGCTGAAAACCTGGAAAATCTCACCGCCGATATAGGGCTCCCAGGGCCGCCTGGCGCTCAAGGGCCCCGGAGTGTTTCCCGGGACCACAAGCGCCATTCCCCTGTTCGCTCCCGTCATGATGCCCCCCGAAGCCCTGCTCGGGCGGGCCGCGGGAAGCAAGAGCGGTTCCGTGAGGATGTCCAGCGGTTCTCGGACAGACTCGCGGGCTCGGGGGCGTGCCCCGGCCGCTTATGAGCCTTCCGAGTGCTCTTCCTCGAGGCGCCCGCGCCAGGGCGTGTTCTCCCGCATCAAGCCGTGCGCGAAGGACCGACTGGGCCCCGATCGTCGTGATCCCCACTCCCGTGGGGCCGCCATGACGGCCGGTTTTGGTCTGCGGCCCTTTTGGCGTCCTCCGCGAGGTGACGTGGCCGAGCAAGTTCAAGCCCGGCCACATAGAGCGGTTCAACGGGACCCAGAACCCGAATGAGTTCCTCTCGATCTACTCCACCGCCATTGTGGCGGCCGGGGGAGATGAGAGGGTTATGGCCAATTACCTCCCCACGGTCCTCGATGGCTCGGCCCGGACATGGCTCTTCAACCAGAAGGAGGGCTCGATCCGCTCGTGGAGGCAGCTCTGCGACGCCCTCCGCGCGAACTTTCAAAAGTCATTACACTCGCCGGGCAATGAGCGAGACTCGAGCGGCCGATCGAGACGGATAAAGAGACCTGCGCCACTTTGTCGAGAGGTTCATCAAAGTGAGGAACTCCATCCCGAGCATCTCGGATGAGGCGGTCGTCCGGGCCTTCAAATTCGGGGTCCGCGACGTTCGCTTCACACAGGACTTGGAGATCCACCCCGACCTAACGGCCAAAGAGCTTTTCCGTATGGCCGACCGGTACGCAAACGCCGACGAGGCCGTGCAATGGAAGAAGATGATCGACGAAGGCAAGTTGCTGCCTCAGCCGGGCCTGGAAGGCTCCTCGGGCAAGAAGCGCTCGGGCTCGGTTGAGAAAAAGGCCAAAAAGAAGAAGAAGCCGGGTGCGCCGGGCACGGTCGCCGCCATCGATCGCCGTCCGCCGCGTGCCCCGCGGGGTCGGAAGCCCGATGGCGATCAAGCCCGGCCACGACCACGACGCGATGACCAAGACCGCGATGATCGGGGCCGCGGTTACCAAGGTCGCGGCAGCCAAGAGCGCGAGCAAAGGGGCGCCCATTCGGGTGTCCAGTTCTGCCCGTACCATCAGGCGGCAGGTCACGACCTCTGCAACTGCCAATCCTGGGCGTACCACCTAGAGAAGTTCTACGACGGTGAGGGCCCCATGCCCACACTCCCAAGGAAGGCAGAGAATAGCAAGAGCAAGGGCCCAGCGGATGACGGCGATGATGACATGGGAATCCAGGAGCCCCAAAACCACATCGCCGTTATATTCGGGGGCTCCTCAGCATACAAGTCCCGCAGGGACCTCAAGAAGGCGGCGCGGGAGGTCTGCCACATCGCTCACGGCAAACCACCCGTCCAACAGCTCAGGTGGTCCAAGCTGCCCCTCACTTTCTCCAAGGAGGACTGCCCCCTAGGAATGACCAGGCCTCAGAAGCTCCCGCTGGTCGTAAGCCCGACCATCAGCAATGCTAAGGTCGGCCGAGTCCTCGTCGACGGCGGAAGCTCTCTAGACCTCATATCTGCTTCGGTCCTGGACGAGATGCAGGTCCCTCGTTCCAGAATCAAGAGCATCGCTGTCCCATTCTTCGGGATCATCCCGGGCACTTCGATCAAGCCCCTGGGCCAGATCGCTTTGCCCGTGACGCTCGGGAGTCTAACCAACTTTCGGACCGAGCTGATCAACTTCAAAGTCATTGACTTCAAGTCGGCTTACAACGCCATCCTTGGCAGGCTAGCCCTGTCCAAGTTCATGGCCGCCACGCATCACGCCTACCAGTGCCTGAAGGTCCCCGGACCAAGAGGCGTCATCACCGTCAAAGGCGACCACCGGGCGGCCTTGAATTATGGCGAAAAGGCGCCGACATGGTCGAGCAATGCCCCAATGGCCCCGACCAGCGCCAAAGACATTCTCGACCAAAAGTTACCCTTCAGCCCGGAGGAGGAACCAAGGCGGTCCCTCTCGACGAGGCTGACCCGACCAAGGTCTTCCATCTAGGGTCTTCTTTAGACCCCAAATAGGAACTCGAGCTCATTACTTTCCTCAGAAGGAGCGCGACGTGTTAAGCAGGAACCATCCGACATGCCCGAGTCCCAAGGAAAGTAATTGAGCCTGACAAAGCTAGTGTTGCCCGACAAAAACCAATCGCCGAAGCTCAGGCGCTTTTCCCCGGAGAAACAGGCAATCATCCGGGATGAACTCGACAAACTCCTCAAGGCCGGCTTCGTCAGGGAAGTCGAGCACTCGGAGTGGCTAGTGAATCCAGTCATTGTAAAGAAGAAGGGGGGCAAGTGGCGCATGTGTGCCGACCACACCGGCCTAAATGCCGCCTGCCCAAAGGATAACTTTCCACTGCCACGCATTGACCAGCTGGTCGACGCTACGGCCGAGTCCCAGGTGATGAGCTTTCTGGATGCCTACTCGGGCTATCATCAGATCAGCTTGTTCCCCGGGGACGAAGAAAAGACTTCCTTCATTACACCCTTCGGCACGTTCTGCTACACAACCATGTCGTTCGGTCTGCGGAACGCCGGAGCGACCTTTCAGCGGCTGATGCAGAAGACCTTCCAAGACCAGATAGGTCGCAACCTGGAGGTGTATGTGAATGATATTGTAGTAAAAAGTAAGCTCGCCTCAGGTCATGTGTCCGACCTCGAGGAGACTTTTTGTAATCTCAATAGACATAGAATAAAGCTTAACCCCGAAAAATGTGTCTTTGGGGTCAAAGCGGGCAAGGTGCTTGGTTACCTTATCGGGCCACAAGGCATCGGTGTCAACCCGGAGAAGATCGAAGCGATCGAAAGAATGCGACCTCCAAGTAACATAAAGGAGGTCCAGGCCCTGACCGGACGCATGGCGGCACTTAGTCGCTTCATTTCCCGGTCAGGCGAGCGCGGATTGCCCTTCTTTAAGGCACTTCGCAGGCATGACGGTTTTGCCTGGACAGAAGAAGCTAATCGTTCTTTCGAGGAACTGAAGCGGTACCTGTCCAGCTCCCCGATCTTGGCCACGCCAAGATCGGGGGAGCCGCTCCTGCTATACCTTGCGGTGACCCCCCAGGCCGTTAGCGCGGTGCTGGCGGTCGAGCGGGAAGGGGTGCAGCGACCAGTATACTATGTCAGTGAAGTCTTGCACAGGCCAAAGGAGCGGTACCCTGAGGTCCAGAAGTTGCTATACTCGCTGCTCGTATCATCGAGGAAGCTGCGCCACTATTTCCAAGCTCACAAAATCATCGTTCCAACCAACTTTCCACTTAGGGAGATCCTAAGAAATCTAGACGCCGGCGGCCGGACAGCAAAATGGGCTATGGAGCTCGCCGAATTCGACATCAACTTTTCGGCTCGCACGGCGATCAAGTTCCAGATCTTAGCGGACTTCATGGCGGAATGGACAAATCCGACCCCACCCGCCACCGAAATCCCCGCATCCGAGGATGGTTGGTGGACCATGTACTTCGACGGGTCCCGAGCATTCGAACGCGCGGGGGCTGGTGTCGTACTGGTTTCCCCTCAGGGGAATCAGCTTCAGTACGTCATCCAACTGCACTTCGCCGCAACCAACAACGCGGCGTAGTATGAAGGCCTCTTGGCCAGTCTGCGAACGTGTAAGGCGCTCGGAGTCCAGCGACTGACTGTGAAAGGCGATTCACAGCTGGTCGTCAACCAAGTAAACAAGGAGTATCAGTGTTCCGATCACTCAATGGCACTTTACTTGGTTGAGGTGAGGAAGATGGAGCGGTACTTTAGAAATTTTGAAGTACTCTACATCCCCAGGAAGGACAATTCCCTGGCTGACCAACTTTCTAAGGTCGGTTCCTCGCAGATGCCCGCCCCTCCGGGGGCACTCGTCGAGCATCTGCACAAGCCCTCCATTCCCTCTGTAGACGAGGCACCACCCCAGATGCCCGCCCAGCCCGGGGCGCTAGCCGAGCATCTGCGAAAGCCCTCCATTCCTCTCAGAGAGGAGGCACAAGAGACGTCTTGGTAACGCGTCTCCTTCCTCGAGCAAGGTGCAGATTGGATGGCGCCATTCATCCAGTATCTTGCCCACGGGACATTGCCCGAGGAAGAAGCCGAGCGTTCCTTTGCAAAGGCGGTCATCTGTCTACAAGCTAGTAGACGGCGCCAGACAAGAAAGGGGCACTTGAGTCCTCTCCAAGTGCATATCTCGAGAAGAGGGTGAATTCCTTCTCAGAGATATCCATGAGGGAATGTGCGGAGCCCACTCGTCCTTCCGGACGCTCGTGAGCAAGGCATTCCGGTTGGGATACTATTGGCCAACAGCGCTAGACGACGCTCGGGCGATCATGGCGACTTGTCGGGCGTGCCAGTTCCACGCCCGTAAGTCCCACCAGCCAGCGTACGTGCTGCAAACCATCCCACTCTCATGGCCATTCTCGACCTGGGGGCTGACATTCTCTAGCCTTTCCCCTGTGGTCGAAAGGGTTGCAAATTCTTGCTCGTTGCCATCGACACTTTCTCTAAGTGGATCGAGGCCGAGCCAGTTTCAACCATTTCGGCTCAAGCAGCCAGAAGATTTTTTCGCAGCAACGTGGTGACGCGCTTTGGGGTACCCAATCGCCTCATCACGGACAACGGCACTCAGTTCACTAGCGAGCTGTTTCAGGCCTACTGCGAAGACATCGGAACAAAGATCTGCTTCGCCTCTGTAGCCCATCCGCAGAGCAATGGAGCAGCCGAAAGGGCGAACGGCCAGATACTCCAAGGGATCAAGAAAAGAGTCTTCAAAGACCTCTCCCGGCAAGGCGGGTCATGGGTGGACGAGCTCCCTTCCGTCCTTTGGTCCGTGCGCACCACTGCAAGCCGAGCTACGGGCGAAACGCCCTTCCAGCTTGTCTACGGTGCCGAGGCCGTCCTCCCCGCCGAAATCATGCTCGGGTCCCCAAGAGTGCACCTGACCGAGGACATCCACCAAGGTCGTGAGCATCGCCTCGACCTCGATCTCGCCGAAGAAGCCCGCCTAAAGGCACAGCTCCGATCAGTCGTCTACCAGCAAACCCTTCGTAAGCACGCGGTCAAGTCAATTCGGCCTTGAGCTCTGCAGGTTGGCGACCTTGTCCTACGCCGAATTTAGGACATGTCGAAGGCCAACAAACTTTCCCCCAAATGGGAAGGACCATTCACGGTCGTTTCGGTGTCACGCCCGAGGGCTGTCCGCCTTGCAACGGAGGACGGCCACGTGCTCACCAATTCATGGAACATCGACCAGTTGCGCAAGTTCTATGTCTAAACTCATGTTCCATTTTACATCATGTTGTAAATTCACGACCTTTCTTTTGGAACAATGCAACTTTAATCCGTCCAAAATCCTTTCACTCCGCAGAAATCGGCCTGCGCAAGCGTGATTGCACAAGGTGCCGCGACCAACACCCGGCCACTAAAGTTCACCACCAAAGGCTCCAGTCTTGACAAGCCGACCTTGGTCCGCAGTAGCTATCCGCTGCGCGATACAAGTCGCAAACAGACACCCTTTCGGTCGGTCCGAGGTTTAGCTCGGCTAGCGCGTGTTGCTCGCCACGCACCATGTCCATCAACCGCGCGCTCTCCCTTCGCGCGACCACACTCACAACTTAGGGGTGTGCGTTCTAAGTGTTAAGAAGTTTTAGGACACGCTGTTTCCCCTCCACCAACCTAACCTACGCTTGTCGCTCAAGCAGTAGGTGTTTTTAATCGGAGGAGCGTACGTGCTTCTCATCTCTCCTGCGAACAAACTCGTGCTCGCAACTCAGGTGCATGAACTTTATTCGCAGCGGGGGCTGGATAGGAGCGAGTTATCGCGCTAGCATATTTTTGTCGCTAAGTCGCAACTTGCCATAAAACATTGCTCGCTTTCAAGCACTGTCTACCTACGCGAAGTCATTTCATTTCAACTTACTCCGGGCCTATGTCGCCCATGCGTCGACCTAACCTACATTGTATTTATCTCACAGCTATCTTTTGCAGGAAAAGCAAGAGAAAGCCCAAAAAAGGCGTCATCACAGACGCAACACTCAAGCAAAGAAGAATTTACACTCCAAGTCGTCATTTGCCAAAAGTTTTCCAAAGTAAAGGAGAAAAAGTATACAACCCTACGCACCAGACGTCGCTCCCCTAAGCGCTGCGGAGAGTTTTTGCCTATAGTCGGCGATCTTGGCCTGAAGATCGATCACCTTCCGCCGGGCGTCGCGACCTTTGCGGGCTTCTTCGCAGAGCTGCTCGACCTCTTCATTTTCTTGGTCGGCAAGGGCGGCGGCCGTTCGCGCTGCCTGCTCTAGGTCGGCCACCTTGGCTTCAAGGGTTCGAGCACGCTGTTTTTCCTGTTCAAAACCTTGCTCGAGCCCAAGAACCTTAGCCTGGCTAAGGGCCAGATCTTTCTCCAACTGGCCAGCATTCCACTTCCACTGCTCTAGCTCTTCCTTAGCCTGGCGCGACACCTCAAGCTCAGCCACCTTGGTCTCGAGGGTCCGGGCGTGCTACTTTCCCTGTTGAAGCTCTTGCTCGAACCCATGGACCTTGCTCCGGCTAAGGGCAAGATCCTTCTCCGCCAGGCTAGCGGTTTGCTTCAACCGCTCCAGCTCACGCTCGAGCACGAGCACCTTCTTCTCGGCAGCGGCAGCGTCTTCCTTGGACTGGCGAGAGCCAGACCTTTCCTGCTCAAGCTCTCGCTTGAGCTCGAGGATCCGTCCCTTGGACTCGGCGACACTTCCCTCCGCCTCGCGGCATCTTTTCACAAGCAAAGTGTCCGCAAGCTTGAGGTCGCTCAGTTTCTCCTCCAGCCTCCCGACCCGGGCTTCGCTTTCTTCGTACAATTGGGCCACGGAATCGGGGACGATCAACACCTCTTCAAAGTTGTCCAAGGTCTTTTTAAGAAGCTGCGGGCAGAAAAACTCTAAGCAAGACCCCCCCAAGAACCAAAGAAGAAAAACTACTGCGGTAGCGGAGCATCCTCACCTGAGAAACGTCGGTGCACAGGTTTTCCCGGAATCGCTCAAAAATCTCCCTCTTTGAATATCTTGGGCCCGGCAGAGGTGCGGACAAGCCCGGACTCCTTGAAAAAGGCTGGGTCGGTCGAGGATGACGAATCATCCCCCTGGGCATGAGGTTCGCCCCGGCGCACCAGGCCCCACTCCTGAGCGGCGCTCCCGCTCAAAGTCTGCTCACTATCATCCTGAGTATGTTGTTCGCTCGGGGCCCCGGCATCCACCCGAGCATGCGGTTCACTCGAGGCAGGTGCCGTCTCATCCCGAGCAGGCAGTTCGCCCGGGGACTTCATGCCCTCGTCTCGGGCAGGTATTTCGCCCGGAAGCACCGTGCCTTCTTGAGCAGCCTTTTTACTCGGGGTCGTGAGGTCGGCCTTCTCCCCTCCTTCCGTGCTCTCCGTCGCTTCCACGCCTTCGGCCATCACGGTGTCGGCGGCGTCGGAGAGCACGCCCGCTAAGGCATAATCAACAAACACGTAAGCTATTCTGTGGCAGTCCGGGAAGGCCCTACGAGCTATTTTCACCCACGTCGGGAGAGTGGGGTTAGCCCGGGTGCGCGAAGCAAAGAGCGAGGGAAACAAAACAAAGGCAAAGCAAGGATCAACACTCACCTTTGGCCGGGTCCTCATCATCACCCGCAGGTGGGTTCGCCGCTGCTGAGACCACTAGCTCGACCTTCTTCTCAGCGGTCTGGGTGATCTTCACCAGTTGGGGGTCGACCTCCTCCATGTCAACCCCGACCAGCGTCTTCCCCGGATGCCCAGGTTCCGTTGCGAGGGGCTTCGCCCGACCAATGATCCCGAACTCCCGAGCTTTGGTGGCTCGCGCGAGTTGATCCTTCACATCGGCGAGCTCCCTCTCTAGCGCCTTCCGCTCGATCTGCACCATTCCTTCTATCAATCTCCCCTCCGCCTCGATTTGTTCGATTTGAACTCCCAGGCTATAATTCTTCAGCCAAAGCCTCAGGCGGCTTACCTCCTCCTTCCGATCGGCATACTCCATATGCCGCCGGAGATCTCGTGCTGCCACATGCCTCTTCGGCCTTGGGTGCTCGCGGTGGCGGGCCGGCCTCTTGCCCTCCCTTTTGGCCTTGATCATGCGGGGCGAGCACTCACCCTCGCCTTTGGGACTTGAGCTCGCCACGCCCGGCTCGAGCAAGCTTTTTCCGCGCCAAGGAAAGCAGATGCCGTCGAAAAGCTCGGATGTCGTTCCGTGCGCAAGTACTCAGTAAGGCTCGGATGTTCTCCCCGAGCATGAATGGCCAGGGATGCTTACCACGTCGCCCCGCTCAAGCACGTTCATCGGGACTTGGCGCTTTTGCTCAAGCTCCTTGCCCTTGGGGGTCCCAAACATTTCACCGACCCTCTTCTCCACCCAGTCGAAGCCCGGGGCTATTATCATGCCGCACAAAAAGTCAGCACGGGTTCAAGCAGCGCATATGAAGCAAAATTGTCACAAGTCATGAGGGCATCTGGGATTGACTTCACGGGTGATGTCGTCCCACCCGCTGATTTTGAAAAAGGGGTGCTCTCTCCTCCTCAGCGGAGATATCCTGTTCCGGAGGAAGTCGCGGACGATGTCTCGCCCGGTGAGCCCCATGTTCGTGAGCTCATGGATCGTCATCAGGACCCGCTCTTCATCGGGGCCGACTGGCGGGCGCGGCGTCTCGGCGCCGGGCGCCGCCGCTCCGGTGTAGCGCAGAGAGCTCCCCCGCGGCTTCCGCAGATAGAACCAATGATCAGCCCAGCCCGCGACGGAGTCTTTGAGGGTGAAGACGGGGAACTCGTACGGGCGAACGGGTCTCAAACGGAAATACAGAGCACCGGTGGGAAATCTTGCGGTCGCGGAAAAGATTGTAGAAATGGAAGAAAAGACTTGGCGTGGGAAGGGTGCCCACAAAGCCTTCGCAGAGGTGGGCAAAGACGTTCAAGACAAGGATGGAGTTGGGGTTCAGATGGGTGACCTCGCACTAGCATTGCTCGAGCACGCCCTCCAAGAACTCGCTCTCAGGCAGCCGGAGCCCGTTGACGGTATAGAGATCGCACGAGACTATCTCGCCGTAAATGGTCTTGGCGCCGGGCTCCTTCGCCCTCCGGGATCCTCCAGGTGAAGGCGTCCAGGTACCCAAAATCCTGCAGTACCCGGAGCCTCTCCACCGTAATCTTGCTCGTGCCAAACCGCGCCATGGGAAAATTCAGAAAGATGAGCGCCGCAGTAGAGAAGGGGAGTTTGGAAGTCGACAAGCTTTTTGGCGAAGTGTTTGTCGCAAGTGGTGAGAATGAAGGAAGAAAAGCAGTTGAAGCATTCCCGCCGGTTATTTTTAGGCGGAGGAGACGAAAGGACTAATAATGGCAGTCGATTGCCAACACGTGGCAGTACGTTCTCCGAAGCAGGCCTGGCCAGGCGCGGTTCCCGAAAAGCCGTCAGAACCACGCTGTGACGCTTTGTGAAGAAGGAACCGCTGCGATTTTTCCCGCGCTCCACTCGCGAGCACTATTTGGCCCGGGCCTCGACTAAGTATGCTCGGTCTCGATGGAGCGCGCCTTTCCTCGAGCCTGGTTGCTCGGATGCCGCAACAGGTTCTTTCGGTGCGAGATCTTTTTCCCGAGCGCAACAGCCCGGATGCCACGGTAGTTTTTCGCATGAGGTTTCGCCCGAGCATGATTGCTCGAGCACAGAAAGGCTACAAGATTCTCACTCCCGAAAGCAAGGGCAGCTCGGGCACCGCATAGCTCTTCGCCGCATGACTCCAATCCCTCTTTAAGAAGTCTAGAGGCTTAAGACGGAGGCCTCAGCAAGGCCTTTTCCCCCTTTAGCCTAGGGGGCTAGCTGTCGGGGATTGGATATACTGTACCAAGACGACCATCGAAGCCTGGCGCCAACCGACTATGCTCTTGCCCGGATGGTGCACGCAAGGCCGACCTTCATGTAGCCCGTCTCACGGGGCTACCCCGTCCCCCATCAAGTACGTCCCCGAGCAAGCCAAGCTCGGGGGCCCGCGACAAGGCGACGTGGCATTAAATCTTGCAGCTTTCGGGAGATCGCGCGCCGGGATCCATACGCCACAGTCCGCGCCGCCTTGGTCTGCTTCATTTCATGTACGCGTCGCGTGGTACCGGCGGTGGCGCGCTACTGCGTGACCGCGTCCTCTCTTATCAGCGCCCTCTGTAATAAATGATTTGTTTCCTGTAATTCCCTATAAATACCGCATCCCACGATGGATGGAGGGTGGGACCTTCTGTACTACACACACTTACACACATCGCTTGCCCACGGGAGTCTTTAGGATCGTTCAGAGCCCCCCGAGCAAGCGCATTGTAACCCATTTTCGCATACTAGTGCAATCACTGGACGTAGGGTCATTACCTCCCCCGCGAGGGGTCCGAACCAGATAAAAAACGACCTCCCGTGCCTTCCGATTGTCCCGTATACCCTGTTCCATTGCTCGGCATACTCTCAGACGCACAACTCTTGCGGAAAAGGGGCCCCAGGTTGATCTCTCATTCAACAAGTAAGCTCGGCGGGGGACCCTGTCCCGAATCGTCGACAACTAGAAAAACCAAAATTACACTAGCACATTTTAAAAAAAATTCTGCAAGGAAAATGGAAATATATTCATGTTCTCATACCTTTTTTTCTTAGATAACCGTCGGGCCAAATTTCACATCGCACAGAGAGGATCCGTGGTGCCGTAAATTCGCCGATGACTCCTGACTAACACATTTAAAAAAAACTGAGAAAAAACGAATCCCCGTTTACATCCTCATACCCTTTTTTCATAAATATCCATCGGATCAAATTTCGGACGACGGAGCGTCGTACGATCAAATTTTACACTGCACAATGTAGCGCACGATCGTGGTCATCTTTTTTTTTTCTAAAATAGCCGTTAAACAAGATTTTAAATAGCATAGTATTGCATGACCAAATTTCACACGGCACAGCTAACAACTCTGCCTAGTTACGCTAAAGTATTTCATCCTCCTCCGAGTCTGCTTCATCCTCCGAGCCTGCTTCAGACGTACGCGCGTGGCGTTCGGCGCAGTCTTGGTCTAACAATGGGTGTGTTTGGTAGAACTTCAGGATCTGGTATGGTGGAGCTGGTATTCCTAACTCCACCAGATCCATAGAGCTGGAGCTGTAAGTACATTGAGGCCCTGTTTAGGAGAGCTCCAGATCCTAGCTCCAGCTCAGAGCTGAAACTTATAAGCTAAAATAAAGTGAATTAAGTTTATATTTTCGTCTAAAATGTAAACAAGATGATCTACCTAAACACTCTTAATGTACCTACAGCTTCAGCTCCACAAATTTCTGGAACTAGAAATGCCCTGCTCCACCAACTCCACAGATTTTGATGGAGCTGAAGCTGTCCCAAACACCCCCTAAGAGTCTTTAGATAGATCATTTTATTTACATTTTAGGTCAAAAATATAAACTTAATTCACTTTACTTTTAACCTACAAATTTCAAATCTCAAATAAAGCTGGGATCTAAAACTCTACCGAACAGACCCAAAATATCCAAACTCCCAAACAGTCGGTTCGATCGATCGATCAACCCCGCCGAGTGCACGCGCGGCTCCACCGATGCTCAGCTTCATCGAGGAAGACGTTGACGTACGAGCCACGAACGGGCGCATCTTTACGCGACTCCGTACGCGCGACTGTGCTGGCTCGATGCCACAATCCGTGCGGTGCAGTTGTACGCCGGGCGCGGCAAAAGCTAGCATTTCGCCCGTCTCCACCAAACCACCCCAAACGAGCAGCCGAGAACCGCAGGAATCACGGCCGCCTCCTTTACTAGATCTGCCGCATTTCTTTTGCCTGTTGCGCTCGCGTGTCCGTCCTGCATATGATTAACGGAGGTCGTCACTTTTCTAGGCTTATGCTTATGATAATATTTTTTTTTAAAAATGACTTCTTTCTAAATAGAGTTATAAAAATAATTCTATCCTAACCGCATTAGTTTCGGTAGACGATACGTATCACCTATCATACATGTAGAGTTTGGAAAAAGCTACTGAGCTAGAGCCGTTTCTACGATCCGAGATGATGTTACTTTTGTAATTGCATTTGGAAATAAACTAGACTTGAAAAAAAAGTTAGGAGATACTAACGCTCAGACGTCCGTTTACTGTTAGGACGTCCGATTACTGTTCATCTCATCGGACGCCTCTTGCAACATTTTTTTTCTACGCATGCAACATTTTTTTCCTACGCGTACAATATTTTGTTTGAACGCTTGCAACATCCGTTTATTGTAGCGAATTTCACTGTTTGTCGAAGGAAAATATTGCACGCGTTAACGAAAAATGTTGCACGCGTACGAAAAAATGTTGCAATGTATCCGAAAATTTCGAACGTCCGGACACAAGTCATTAGGAAAAAAAAGTTAGATGTGGGCAGCTATAAAAGGATGAACTCTTATTAGTGATTGATCCATTGGCCAACGGCTAAAGACATGGAGAGAAAACGGAAGCCATATCAGGACGCACTGAAATTCCGGAAAAGAGTTCTTGAAATTGGAAACAAAGACATGTCCTTGGAACCTGCAAATGCTCCTTCCTCGCCCATTCCCTTCAATTGTTTTTACAAGCTACGCATCGAGAAATATAAACGAAACCCTACTAAAACCTTGTCCCATGAAAAATCGACGGCTGGGATCGATGCAGCACGAATCAAACACCGTGTACACAATAGGATTTTTCGGGTGTCCCACTTGTCAGTGGAAGGGACTGACTGACTCCCAGTGCCCGTGGGCCGTGTGGCTGGCGACGTTGTCGTAGGGGATCTTCTTCTTGCGGTGGGAGGCGAGGAAGTCCGGCGTGCCGTCGTAGCTGGCGAAGACCTCCTCCCAGATCTCGGCGAAGGCGCGCAGGATGAGGTGATGGTGGCGCGGCGAGTTGAGGGACAGGAAGCGGTGGAGAAGCTCGCGCAGCTCGGCGCCGCCCACGATCTCCTTCTCCACGATCATCTGCAGCATGGACCGCCGGAAGTCGGAGAGCGGGTCGGCCGACTCCTTCACCACCGCCACGCTCTCCTCCACCCTCCCGGCGCCGCTGCCTCCCCCCCGGCTCACAGTCCGCCTGTGCCGCCTGCCGCCGGGGTCCTTGGCGCCACCGCTGCCGCCTTCGACGACGGCACCCTGGAGAGAGCGGACGGTCCGCTTGAGCTCGCCGAGCTGGCGTAGGAGCGCGGCCAAGCTGGGCGTGCCCTCCACGCTGGTGTCGGCGTCCTCGGTGTGGGCGTAGCAGGAGGAGGGGGAAAACGAGGATGGTGCCGCCCCGGCGGAGGACGCCGTCCTGCTTCCTGCTCTTCTTGTCGCCGTTGTGGTGGTAGCTGTATACGACACGTTTGTGGGCGGCGTAGCCAGGGGGGACTGCCTGTCGGAGCCGTCGGAGATGGAGACGGCCTTGGAGCTGCCGCAGCCGCACATGAAGCCGCGCGCCTTCTTCTTGATGCGCAGCCCGCCGCCGGCGCCGCGGCGGCGAGGTATCAACGCCTTCATCGAGGGTCCGAGGCCTTCTCGGTTCTGTTGGGAACGCGCGTGCTGTGCGGGCGCGCAGGTCGTGGAGGCTGAGGTGGTGTACTGGTCTACTGGAGCGA
The DNA here is from genome assembly GCA_036346375.1 of Guadua angustifolia. NCBI lineage: Eukaryota > Viridiplantae > Streptophyta > Magnoliopsida > Poales > Poaceae > Guadua > Guadua angustifolia. Next base: position 18,785,677 of record CM070518.1, on the reverse strand, counting down.
AGAGAAAATGAGAGCCTGAGGTTTAAAAAGAGCCAACCATCTAAAACGTGTTGTTGCTTCCGGAGGACACGATCAGCGGCCTTGCAAAGTCAAACGGCTATGTTAGTTTCTGTGTGAGAGCAATCAGATGTTGGTGAAAACGGTTAGCTGAAAACTAAGCACAAACTTATCTTCGTTAAATGATTAAATCAAATATATCTTGCTGCATATCGCAGATAAATAAATGTGAATAATGAAAATCAGATCTACTGGATCCAATATTCCCACATCAATTAGCATGCTTTATAGAAGAAAGATTTTGCATAACTCTATATAAGATTTATTTACTTCCTATTTTTGAGGTTTAGCTTACATACATGATGGGTTATATCATACTGGGTTCAAACCGGATTATTTTAACAACCATGAGATAAAAATTCCACACGTCGATGTAAAAGTAGCCATGGGTTCATTTTCCACCAGAGTGTACAAAATTTGTTTGCATTGTGAATTAAGATATTTATATCACAAAGAAATGTAAATCGAACGAAATCTACCACCCTTTATGTATCTTTTATAACCAAGATATTATATACTATTAGCTTGCATATATAATATTTCCTTACATTAACTGGCAAATGTAATATTTTCCTTAGTTTTGCGTTAAGGTAACATAGTTTGCCACTCTTGAAATTCATGCCAGCATAACTGTATATTCATTGCTAAATCAGTAGCTCACATGAATTTCATGCTTGATTGTGTAAGCATCTAGACCCCCAATTTCATATACTTAAGTGCTTTGATGGTTAATAACGTTTGTTTGTCAAAAGACTAACTATGTTTCAAGGTTTTAAGATTAGTTAGTCCTTGTATTGGCATATTAGGAGTTCTTGGTATTCATGAATCCTAAAAGGTGTAAATGATGGCAAAGTATGAATATTAAAGAACTTGTAACTAGAAATGATACGAGAGTCGAGTTTGAATTATTTTAGCGATAGGTTTTATTTTTACTTTGGTTGTAGTATTAAGGGATTCAACGCTAGTAGCTTGAGATTGATGAGATTGGGTAGCTCATTATGGTGCACATTAGGTCTTTTTAGCTCATATCTAGTCAAAAGAAAGCCAAGAAATCAAGTAAGGATGCCAAATTTTAGATGTTTGTGAAATTTCAAACCTGGTCAAAAAATTCAGAGTTAAGTCAGATAATCGGTCAAATTAAATCAATAGAGAGCATGTCTAGGGGTTTCCAATGGGGCACAGATGATCCAAATGATCTAAAGTATAGGTCAGATCAATTTTACATAAGGCATATTTTCAAGGTACAATAGGAGTAGGATGATCCGAGTGACCCGGACTATAGGTCTGATCAATTCTATAGAAAAGTACTCAAAAGGACCAGGATAATCCTAAAGGGTTAGGTCAATTTAACATAGACTTAGTCTGAGTTGATCTTTATGTGAGTCACATGATTCGTGTGGGCTAGAGCATGACCCATATCAATTTCACGGAGAAGGTGTTCTTATAAGTTGCACTAGCACAAATAATTCGAGCAGCTAGGCGAATGATCCGAGTTCGGTCGAACAATCCAAGTGTGTTTAACGACTACATTTTTTACTGATGGAAGTGTTTTAAGCTAGATAATACGAGTGGGTCGGATGATCTGACTCAAAGAAATATTTTGAAATATATATACCGAGCGGCTAGTTTTTGAGGAAGGGGTCTATATATATAGGAAGCGGCTAGTTTTTGATTCAAGTGAAAGCTCTTGTGACTCCATTTCAATGTTCATCCTATTGAGGAGCTTAAGTGCACTTTGAAGCTTGGATTGGAGATATTTAGTGCTTGAGAGAGTAGATGATGCCTAGATTGTGTATCGCTTTTAGTTGATTGATCTTGTCGGGTTCAAGTGAACTCTTTGGACTTATTACTCTTGGAAATTGAAGTTTGCTAGACAGTTTGGAGACATTGGCTTAGTAACTGTCGGGAATTGGATATACTGTACCAAGACGACCATCGAAGCCCGGCGCCAACCGACCATGCTCCTGCCCGGATGGCGCACGCAAAGCCGACCTTTGTATAAGTCCGGCTCGCGGGGCTACCCCGTCCCCCGTCAAGTACGTCCCCGAGCAAGACAAGCTCAGGGGCCCGCGGCAAGGCGACGTGGCATTAAATGCGCAGCAGCTCGAGAGATCGCATGCCTGGGATCCACGCTGCCACGGTCCGCGCCGCCTTTGGTCTCAAGCCACTGCACTCACGCCGCGTGGTACTGGCGTGGTGGTCGCCATCGACCGCTTACGCCCCTCTGATGCTTGCGCCTGTAATAAATGATTTGTCTCCTGTAATTCCCTTTAAATACCCCCTCCCACGATGGATTTGGGGGTTGGACCTTCGATACTACTCGCATACTTACACACCTCGCTTGCTCACGGGAGTCCTTAGGACCGTTCAGGGCCCCCCGAGCTAGCGCATTGTAACCCATTTTCGCATACGAGTGCAATCACTGGACGTAGGGTTATTATCTCCTCTGCGAGAGGCCCGAACCAGATAAAAAAATGACCCCCTGTGCTTCACGATTGTTCTGTATCCCCCGTTCCCTTGCTCAGCACACTCTCAGACGTATAATCCTTGCAGAAAAGGGGGCCCTAGTTGATCCCTCATTCAACAAGTAAGCTCGGCGGGGGACCCTGTCCCGAATCGTCGACAGCTGGCACCGTCCGTGGGGATCGACTAAAGTCCTTCTGCAAGAAATCCCTGAGGATGCCGAACTCACAAGACAATCAAGACCTCTGCGTCTTCGACGACGTAGAAGACGGTGATTTAATACTACGCCCGGCGATGGCGTGGTGGTGCGGCCGATCTCGAAGGCCACACCGAAACCGGAGTCTTTCCCGGTGGCACGGCGCGCGAGAGCTTTCTCGGCCATGACTAGGTACCCTCGTTCGCGAGGAAGGATCCGGCGGTCTCCGTGGCGATCGGGGCACTCCCGATCGTCTCAAGCTCAGCTAGGGGAACGCGGCGTACGACACCACTCCGGCGTCGTCCACGCAGTCTTGGTGTTCCCGCAGCGTCAACATGACGGGAAGGGAGGACGATCAAGACGGACGGCAGTCCCCCGAAGTTTCTCCCCACCACCAGCACAATGCTGGCGAGGACCGCCCGGAGTTGTCCCCGGGCAGGAACCCGGTGATCGTCCACCGCCACCTAAGCGGGGGCGGTAGCCGGCCGGAGATCGGTCTCAGAAGATCCCAACGAATACCACTCCGAGCACGTCGCGTACCACCTTCAAAATCGCCTCCTGCCGCCCACAGCGCCAGCCAAGCGCCATAGCGACGGCCGGCGCTGCCTCCAAAACTTCTCCAACTAAGCGGACTGGCGGCTATGGGGCGCTTGTGGTGAAAACCCGAGAATCTCGCCGATATATAGGGCTCCCCGCCGCCAGCACTCAAGGGCCCCGAGTGTTTCCCGGACCACAAGCGCCATTCCTGTTTCGCTCCGTCATGAGGCCCCCTAAGTCCTGCTTTCGGCCGCGGAAGCAAGAGCGGTTCGTGAGGATGTCCGGAGATTCCAGACAGATTCATGCTCGGGCGTATTCCGCCGCTTATGAGCCTTCCGAATGTTTCTTCCTCGGCGCGCCGCGCCAGTATGTGTTCTCTGCATCAAGCAATGCGCTGGGACCGACTGGGCCCCGACCGTCGTGATCCCCACTCCCGTGGGGGCCGCCATGACAGCCCAGTTTTTGGGTGCCGGGCCTTTTCGGCGTCCCTCCGCGAGGTGGCGTGGCCGAGCAAGTTCAAGCCCGGCCACATAGAGCGGTTCAACGGGACCCAGAACCCGGATGAGTTCCTCTCGATCTACTCCACCGCCATCGTGGCGGCCGGGAGAGATGAGAGGGTTATGGCCAATTACCTCCCCACGGTCCTCGATGGCTCGGCCCGGATGTGGCTCTTCAACCAGAAGGAGGGCTCGATCCGCTCATGGAGGCAGCTCTGCGACGCCCTCCGCGCGAACTTTCAAAGCTGCTACACTCGCCCGGGCAATGAGCGAGACCTGGAGCGGCTGATCCAGACGGACAAAGAGACCCTGCGCCACTTTGTCCAGAGGTTCATCAAGGTAAGGAACTCCATCCCGAGCATCTCGGATGAGGCGGTCGTCCGGACATTCAAGTTCGGGGTCCGCGACGTCCGCTTCACACAGGACTTGGAGATCCACCCCGACCTGACGGCCAACGAAGCTTTCCAGATGACCGACCGCAGACGCAAACGCCGGCGAGGTCAGGTAATGGAAGAAGATGATCGACGAAGGCAAGCTGCCACCCTAGCCGGGCCTGGAAGGCTCCTCGGGCAAGAAGCGCTCGGGCTCGGTTGAGAAAAAGGCCAAAAAGAAGAAGAAGCCGGGTGCGCCGGGCACGGTCGCCGCCATCGATCGCCACCCACCGTGTGCCCCGCGGGGTCGGAAGCCCGATGTCGATCAAGCATGGCCACGACCACGGCGCAATGACCAAGACCACGATGATCGGGGCCGCGGTGACCAAGGTCGTGACGACCAAGGTCGCGGCGGCCAAGAGCGCGGCAAGAAGCGCCCGTCGGGTGTCCTTACGTCAGTACCATCAGCGGCGGTCACGACCTCCAAGAATCGCCGATCCTGGGCGTACCACCTAGAGAAGTTCTACAACGGTGAGGGCCCCATGCCCACACTCCCAGGGAAGGCAGAGAATAGTAAGGGCAAGGGCCCAGCGGAGGACGGCGACGACGACATGGGATTCCAGGAGCCCCAAAACCACATCGCCGTTATATTCGAGGGCTCCTCGGCGTACAAGTCCCGCAGGGACCTTAAGGAGGCTATATGAGGTCCGCCACATCGCCACGGCAAACCACTGCTCAACAAATTGTGGTCCGAGCTGCCCCTCACTTTCTCCAAGGAGGACTGCCCCCTAGGAATGACCAGGCCCTAGAAGCTCCCGCTGGTCGTAAGCCTGACCATCAGCAATGCCAAGGTCGGCCGAGTCCTCGTCGACGGCGAAAGCTCTCTGGACCTCATATCTGCTTCGGTCCTGGACGAGATGCAGGTCCCTCCTTCCAGGATCAAGAGCATCGTTGTCCCGTTCTTCGGGATCGTCCCGGGCACTTCGATCAAGCCCCGGGCGGATCGCTTTTCGTGGACGCCGGAGTTTGACCAACTTTCGAATCGAGCTGATCAACTTCGAGGTCGTTGACTTCAAGTCGGCTTACAATGCCATCCTTGGCAGGCCAGCCTTGTCCAAGTTCATGGCCGCCACGCATCACGCCTACCAGTGCCTGAAGGTCCCCGGACCGAGAGGCGCTATCATCACAAAGGCGACTCAGGCGGCCTTAAATTATGGATGAAAAGGTGCTCGACATGGTCGGGCAATTTGCCCAAATGACCCGACCAGCGCCAACAAGATCCTCGACCAAAGTTACCCTCCACCGGAGGAAGAATCAAAATGGTCCGCCGACGAGGTCGACCCAACCAAGGTCTTCCATCCGGGTCTTTAGACCCCAAATAGGAACTCGAGCTCATTACTTTCCTCCGAGGAACGCGAAGTGTTCGCCGGGAACCGTCCGACATGCCCGAGTCCCAAGGGAAGTAATTGAGCACAGTTAGCTGCTCGCCCGACAAAACCCGTCGCCGAAGCTCGGCGCTTTCCCGAGAAACAGTAATCATCCGGATGAACTCGACAAGCTCCTCAAGGTCGGCCGTCGGAAGTCAAGCACTCGGAGTGGTCGCGAATCCATCATTGTAAAGAAGAAGGGGCAAGTGGCGATGTGTATCGACCACACCGCCTAAATGTCACCGCCCAAAGGATAACTTTCCATTGCCACGCATTGACCAAATGGTCGACGCTACTACCGAGTCCCAGCGATGAGCTCGACGCCTACTGGCTATCATCAGATCAGCTTGTTCCCCGGGGACGAAGAAAAGACTTCCTTCATCACGCCCTTCGGCACGTTCTGCTACACGACCATGTCGTTCGGTCTGCGGAACGCCGGAGCAACCTTTCAGCGGCTGATGCAGAAGACCTTCCAGGACCAGATAGGTCGCAACCTGGAGGTGTATGTAGATGATATTGTCGTGAAAAGTAAGCTCGCCTCAGGTCATGTGTCCGACCTCGAGGAGACTTTTTGTAACCTCAATAGACATCGAATAAAGCTTAATCCTAAAAAATGTGTCTTCGGTGTCAAAGCGGGCAAGGTGCTAGGGTACCTTATCGGGCCACAAGGCATCGGTGCCAACCCGGAGAAGATCGAAGCGATCGAAAGAATGCGGCCTCCAAGTAACATAAAGGAGGTCCAGGCCCTGACCGGACGCATGGCAGCACTTAGTCGCTTCATTTCCCGGTCAGGTGAGCGCGGATTGCCCTTCTTTAAGGCACTTCGCAGGCACGACGGTTTCGCCTGGATGGAGGAAGCTAATTGTTCCTTCGAGGAGCTGAAGCGGTACCTGTCCAGCTCTCCGATCTTGGCCACGCCAAGATCGGGGGAGCCGCTCTTGCTATACCTCGCGGCGACTTCAGTCATTAGCGGGTGTCAAGGTCGAGCAGAAGGGGTGCAACACCAATATACTACGCCGGTGAAGTCTTGCACGGCCAAAGGAGCGTACCACGAGGTCCAGAGTTGCTATACTCACGTCAGTAGCATCGAGGAAGCTAGCGCCACTATTTCCAAGCTCACAAAATCATCGCTCCAACCAACTTTCCACTAAGGAGATCCTAAGAAATCCAGACGCCATGATCGGACAAACAAAATGGGCTATGGAGCTCACGAATTCGACATCAACTTTTCGGCCATGCACGGGCGATCAAGTCCCAAATCTTAGCGGACTTCGGGGCGGAATGGACAACCGACCCCACCCGCCACCAAAACCCCCAGATCCGGAAGGTGGTCGGCGGACCATGTACTTTCGACGGGTCCCGAGCATTCAACGCCGGGTCAGGTGTCAGATCGTTTCCTCGGGGAATCACCAAGATGTCATCCATTCGCGCTTCGCCGCAACTAACAACGCGGCGGAGTATGAAGGCCTCTTGGCCGGGCTGCGAGCGTGCAAGACGCTCGGGGTCCAGCGACTGACTGTGAAGGGCGATTCACAGCTGGTCGTCAACTAAGTAAACAAGGAGTATCAGTGTTCCGATCACTCAATGGCGCTTTACTTGGATGAAGTGAGGAAGATGGAGCGGTACTTTAGAAATTTTGAAGTACTCTACATCCCCAGGAAGGACAATTCCCTGGCCGACCAACTTTCTAAGGTCGGTTCCTCGCAGATGCCCGCCCCTCCGGGGGCGCTCGTCGAGCATCTGCACAAGCCCTCCATTCCCTCTATAGAGGAGGCACCACCCTGATGCCCGCCCACCGGGGCGCTTAGCCGCATCTGCGAAGCCTCCATTCCTCTCAGAGGAGGCACAAGAGACGTACGGTAACGTCTCCTTCCTCGAGCAAGGTGCAGATTAGATGACGCCATTCATCCAGTATCTTGCCCACGGGACATTGCCCGAGGAAGAAGCCGAGCATTCCCGGCTGCAAAGGAGGCATCTGCGAAAGCCCTCCATTCCCTCTGTAGAGGAGGCACAAGAGACGTACGGTAACGTCTCCTTCCTCGAGCAAGGTGCAGATTGGATGGCGACATTCATCCAAAGATCTTGCCCACGGACATTGCCCGAGGAAGAAGCCGAGCATTCCTACCGCAAAGGCGGTCATCTGTCTACAAGTGGTAGATGGCGCTACTGTCATCGCAAAGGGCACTTGAGTCCTCTCCAAGTGCATATCTCGAGAAGAGGGCGAATTCCTTCTCGAGATATCCATGAAGGAATGTGGAGCCCACTGCCCTTCCTGGACGCCGTGAGCAAGGCATTCCGTTGGGATACTATTATTATGGCGCTAGACGACGCCGAGCGATCGTGGTGACTTGTCAGCGTGCGCCCACGCCTCAGAAGTCCCACCACCAACAGACGATTGCAAACCATCCTATTCTCATGGCCATTCTCGACCTGGGGGGCTGACATTCTCGGGCCCTTCCCCCGAGGTCGAAAGGGTTGCAAATTCTTGCTCGTTGCCATCGACACCTTCTCTAAGTGGATCGAGGCCGAACCGCCGCCAACCATTTCGCTCAAGCAGCCAGAAGATTTTTTCGCAGCAACGTGGTGACGCGCTTTGGGGTACCCAATCGCCTCATCACGGACAACGGCACTTAGTTCACTAGCGAAATAAGCTTGTGCCCTCTGCGAAGACATCGTAACAAAGATCTGCTTACCAGAGTCCATCTCGCAGAGCAATGGAGCAGCCGAAAGGGTAAACGGCTAGATACTCCAAGGGATCAAGAAAAGGGTCTTCAAAGACCTTTCCCGGTAGGGCGGGTCATGGGTGGACGAGCTCCCTTCCGTTCTTTGGTCCGTGCGCACCACTGCAAGCCGAGCTACGGGCGAAACGCCCTTCCAGCTCGTCTACGGCGCCGAGGCCGTCCTCCCAAGAGTGCACCTGGCCGATGACATCCACCAAGGTCGTGAACGTCGCCTCGACCTCGATCTCGCCGAAGAAGCCCGCCTAAAGGCACAGCTCCGATCACCGCTTAGTCTACCGAAACCCTTCGCAAGCACGCGGCCAAGTCAATTCGGCCTCGAGCTCTGCAGGTTGGCGACCTTGTCCTACGCCGAATTCAGGACATGTCAAAGGCCAACAAGCTTTCCCCCAAATGGGAGGGGCCATTCACGGTCGTTTCGGTGTCACGCTCGGGGGCTGTTCGCCTTGCAACAAAGGACGACCGCGTGCTCACCAATTCATGGAATATCGACCAGTTGCGCAAGTTCTATGTCTAAACTCATGTTCTATTTTACATTGTGTTGTAAATTCATGACCTTTCTTTTGGAACAATGCAACTTTAATTCGTCCAAAACTCTTTTCACCCCGCTGAAATCGGCCTGCGCACGCGTGATGACACGAGGTGCCGCGACTAACACCCGGCCGCTAAAAGTTCACCACCAAAGGCTCCAGTCTTGACAAGCCGACCCTGGTCCGCAGTAGCTATCCGCTGCGCGATACGAGTCGCAAACAGACACCCTTTCGGTCGGTCCGAGATTTAGCCCGGCTAGCGCGTGTTGGCCGCCACGCACCACGTCCATCAGCCGTGCGCTCTCCCTTCGCGCGACCACACTCGCAACTTAGGGGCGTGCGTTCTAAGCGTTAAGAAGTTTTAGGACACGCTTGTTTTCCTCCACCGACCTAACCTCGCTTATCGCTTCTGACGGTAGGTGTTTTGGTCGGAGGAGCGTAGCTTTCTCTCATCTCTCCTGCGAACAAACTCGTGCTCGCAACTCGAGTGCACGAACTTTATTCGCAGCGAAATTTGGATAGGAGCGAAGTTATCAGCTTAATATATTTTTGTCGCTAAGTCACAACTTGCCATAAAACATTGCTCGCTTTCAAGCACTGTCTACTTACACGAAGTAATTTCATTTCAACTTACTCCGGGCCTAGGTCGCCCGTGCGTCGATCTAACCTACATTGTGTCTATCTCGCAGCTATCTTTTGCAGGAAAAGCAAGAGAAAGCCCAAAAAAGGCGTCATCACAGACGCAACACTCAAGCAAAGAAGAATTTGCACTCCAAGTCGTCATTTGCCAAAGTTTTCCAAAGTAAAGGAGAAAAAGTATACAACCCTACGCACCGGGTGTCGCTCCCCTAAGCGCTGCGGAGAGTTTTTGCCTATAGTCGGTGATCTTGGCCTGAAGATCGATCACCTTCACGGGCGTCGCGACCTTCAGGCTTTTTCTTGCTGCTCGACCTCTTCTTTGTCTTGGTCGGTCAAGGGTCAGCGCGTCATAAGCGCTTCGCTCTAGGTCGGTCACCTTGGCTTCAAGGGTCCGAGCACGCTGCTTTTCCTGTTCAAAACCTTGCTCGAGCCCAAGAACCTTGGCCTGGCTAAGGGCCAGATCTTTCTCTAACTGACCAGCATTCCGCTTCCACTGCTCTAGCTCTTCCTTGGCCTGGCACGACACCTCAAGCTCAGCCACCTTGGTCTCGAGGGTCCGGGCGTGCTGCTTTCCCTCCTGAAGCTCTTGCTCGAGCCCGTGGACCTTGCTCCGGCTAAGGGCAAGATCCTTCTCCGCCAGGCTAGCGGTTTTCTTCGACCACTCCAACTCATGCTCGAGCACGAGCACCTTCTTCTCGGCAGCGGCAGCGTCTTCCTTGGACTGGCGAGAGCCAGACCTTTCATGCCCAAGCTCTCGCTCGAGCTCGAGGATCCGCCCCTTGGACTCGACAACACTTCGCTCCGCCTCGCGACATCTTTCCACAAGCAAAGTGTCCGCAAGCTTGAGGTCGCTCACTTTCTCCTCTAGCCTCCCGACCCGGGCTTCGCTTTCTTCGTACAATTGGGCCACGGAATCGGGGACGATCAACACCTCTTCAAAGTTGTCCAAGGTCTTTTTAAGAAGCTGCGGGCAGAAAAACTCTAAGTAAGACCCCCCACCAGAACCAAACAAGAAAAACTACTGCGGTAGCGGAGCATCCTCACCTAAGCAACGTCGGTGCGCAGGTTTTCCCGGAATCGCTAAAAAATCTCCCTTGCCTGAATATCTTCAAGCTTCGGCAGGGGGGTGCGTACAAGCCCGGAATCCTTGAAAAAGGCCGGGTCGGTCGAGGATGATGAATCATCCCCTTGGGCATGGGTTCGCCCCTGGGCACTAGGCCCCACTCCTGAGCGGCGCTCCCGCTCAAAGTCTGCTCGCTATCATCCTGAGTATGTTGTTCGCTCGGGGCCCCGGCATCCACCCGAGCATGCGGTCCGCTCGGGGCAGGTGCCGTCTCATCCCGGACAGGCAGTTCGCCCGGGGACTTCGCGCCCACGTCTCGGGCAGGTATTTCGCCCGGAAGCACCGTGCCCTCGTGAGCAGCCTTTTCGCTCGGGGCCGTGAGGTCGGCTTCCCCCCCTCCTTCCGTGCTCTCCGCCGTTTCCACGCCTTCGGCCATCACGGTGTCGGCGGCGTCGGAGAGCACGCCCGCTAAGGCATAATCAACAAGCTCATAAGCTATTCTGCGGCAGTTCGGGAAGGCCCTACGAGCTATTTTTGCCCACGTCGGGAGAGTGGGGTTAGCTCGGGCACGCGAAGCAAAGAGCGAGGGAAACAAAGCAAAGGCAAAGCAAGGATCAACACTCACCTTTGGCCGGGCCCTTATCGTCACCCGTAGGTGGGTTCGCCGCTGCGAAGACCACTAGCTCGGCCTTCTTCTCGGTGGCCTGGGTGATCTTCGCCAGTTGGGGGTCGACCTCCTCCATGTCAACCCCCCCACTGCCTTCCCGGATGCCCGGTTCCGTCATGAGGGCTTCGCCGACCAATGATCCCAAACTCCCGGGCTTTGGTGGCTCGCGCGAGTTGATCCTACACATCGGCGAGCTCCCTCTCCAACTCCTTCCGCTCGATCTGCACCATTCCCTCGATCAATCTCCCCTCCACCGCGATTTGTTCGATTTGAACTCCCAGGCTATAATTCTTCAGCCAAAGCCTCAGGCGGCTTACCTCCTCCTTCCGATCGACATACTCCATATGCCGCTTCGGAGGATCTCGTGGCGCGGCCGCATGCCTGTTCGACGCCCGGGTGCTCGCCGGTGGCGGGGCCGGCCTCTTGCTCCTCCCCTTTTTGGTCTTGGCCGCCGGGACGAGCACTCCGCCACTGCCCACCTGGGATTTGAGCTCGGCCACGCCCAGCTCCAGAGCAAGCTTTTCCTGCCAAGGGAAAGCAGGATGCCATCAGAAAGGCTCGGATGTCGTTCCCGTGCGCAAGTGCTCAGCAAGGCTCGGATGTTCTCCCCAAGTATGATTGGCCAGGGATGCTTACCACGGCGCCCCGCTCAAGCACATTCGTCGGGACTTGGCATTTTTGCTCAAGCTCCTTGCCCTTGGGGGTCCCAAATATTTCGCCGACCCTCTTCTCTACCCAGTCGAAGCCCGGGCCTGTCATCATGTTGCACAAGAAGTCAAGACGGTTCGAAAGCAACAAGACGTGAAGCAAAATTGTCACAAGTCATGAGGGCATACCGGATTCGGCTTCACGGGTGATGTCGTCCCACCCGCCGATTTTGAAAAAGGGGTGCTCTCTCCTCCTCAGCGGAGATATCCTGTTCCGGAGGAAGTCGCGAACGATGTCTCGCCCAGTGAGCCCCATGTTCGTGAGCTCATGGATCGTCATCAGGACCTGCTCTTCATCGGGGCGATCGGGCGCGGCGTGGCGTCTACTGGGCGCCGCCGCCCTCAGAAGCGCAGAGCTCCCATGCTTCCGCAGATAGAACCAATGATCAGCCCAGCCCGCGACAGAGTCTTTGAGGGTGAAGACGGGGTACTCGTACGGGCGAACGGGTCTCAAACAAAAATACAGAGCATCGGTGGGGGAGGTACCGCCGGTGCGAAAAAGATTGTAGAAATGGAGGAAAAGACTTGGCATGGGAAGGGTGCCCACAAAGCCTTCGCAGAGATGGGCAAAGATGTTCAAGACAAGGATGGAGTTGGGGTTCAGATGGGTGACCTCGCACTGGCATTGCTCGAGCACGCCCTTCAAGAACTCGCTCAGTACCGGCCCGCTGATCAGATAGAGATCGACGAGACTATCTCATCGTCATGCGGCGCCGGGGCTCCTTCGCCCTACGGGATCCTCCAGGTGAAGGCGTCCAGGTACCCAAAATCCTGCAGTACCCGGAGCCTTTCTGCCGTAATCTTGCTCGCCCCAAACCGCGCCATGGGAAGATTCAGAAGATGAGCGCCAAATAGAGAAGGAAGTTTGGAAGTCGACAAGCTTTTTGGCGGAGTGTTTGTCGCAAGTGGTGAGAATGAAGGAAGAAAAGCAGTTGAAGCGTTCCCGCCGGTTATTTTTAGGCGAAGGAGCCGAACGGACTAATAAAGGCAGTCGATTGCCAACACGTGGCGGTATGTTCTCCAAAGCAAACTGGTGGCGCGGTTCGAAAAAACTGCTGAGCAGCGCACGCGCTTCGTGGAGAAGGTACCGCCTGATTTTTCCCGCGCTCCACTCGCGAGCACTATTTGGCCCGGGCCTCGACTAAGCATGCTCGGTCCCGATGGAGCGCGCCTTTCCCCGAGCTTGGTCGCTCGGATGCCGCAGCAGGTTTTTTCATTGCGAGATCTTTTTCCCGAGCGAAAACAGCCCGGATGTCATGGCAGTTTTTCGCAGCGAGGTTTCCGCCCCGAGCATGATTGCTCAGGCACCGTAGCAGTTTTACGCTACAAGATTCCTCACTCCCGAGCAAGGGCAGCTAGGGCACCGCGGTAGTTCTTCGCCGCATGACTCCAATCCCTCTTTCAGAAGTCTAGAGGCTTAAGGCGGGTGCCTCAGCAAGGCCTTTCCCCCCTTTAGCCTCGGGGGCTAGCTGTTGGGAATTGGATATACTGTACCAAGACGACCATCGAAGCCTGGCGCCAACCGACCATGCTCCTGCCCGGATGGCGCACGCAAAGCCGACCTTTGTATAAGTCCGACTCGCGGGGCTACCCCGTCCCCCGTCAAGTACGTCCTCGAGCAAGCCATGCTCGGGGGCCCGCGGCAAGGCGACGTGGCATTAAATGCGCAGCGGCTCGAGGGATCACACGCCCGGGATCCACGCTGCCACGGTCCGCGCCGCCTTTGGTGCGCTCCATCACCCACGTCGCGTGGTACCGGCGATGTGGCGCCATCGCACTACTTCCACGCCCTCTACAAAGAACGCTACCGTAATAAATGATTTGTCTCCTGTAATTCCCTTTAAATACCCCCTCCCACGATGGATTTGGGGGTTGGGCCTTCGATACTACTCGCATACTTACACACCTCGCTTGCTCACGGGAGTCCTTAGGACCGTTCAGGGCCCCCCGAGCTAGCACATTGTAACCCATTTTCGCATACGAGTGCAATCACTGGACGTAGGGTTATTATCTCCTCCGCGAGAGGCCCAACCAGTATAAAAACGACTTCGGCTTCACGATTGTTCTCAGATCCCCTGCTCCTTGCTCGGCACACTCTCAGACGTATAATCCTTGCAGAAAAGGGGGCCCTAGTTAATCCCTCATTCAACAAGTAAGCTCGGCGGGGGACCCTGTCCCGAATCGTCGACAGTAACCTTTTTGCGAATGTGCTCCAACGAAGAGTAGGGGAGATTACCGATTCTCCAATACCTTGGTAAAAATCAGTTGTATTCCTTATCTCTTTTATGTTTCCGTACTTATTGTATTTCATTTCTTAGCTTATTAGAATTATGTAGTGTTAGAACTAAGTCGTAAAACTTCAATAGAAATCTTAATCATTTATGCTAGACAAATAAAGATTAAAATTTTAATTTAGCCTTCGCCAGAAAATCCAATCTAGTTCTAGTCGTCCGTAGTAGCATGCAGGGAATTAAATTTCACTGAAATTCGCCAAAATTTTGGATTTCGGGACTCCACGAAATCCAAATTACCGGTCGGATAAATTTTTTTGAAATTGCTACAGTAAAAAAATGAAATTTCATTTTTTTGCCGAAATTTCAATAAATTTCGTAGTAATTTGAACTTTTAGGGCCAGATTTGACCGGATTTAGTCCAATAACCCATAAGAAAGTGATCTTCTATGAAAATTTGTTGAAAAAATGAATTTTTGAGACATTTTAAAATTTTGGCAGAAATATTGTTAGATTTTTATAAAATTTTAAAAGCTTGATAATGAGATGAAAATTTTATAATACTATCTTGAACAATGTAGAATCATAGAAAATTTTTTAGAATAATTTAAGTTCATTTGTTATCTTTAAAAAATCAAAAACAGAATGAACATAATTGAAATAGTTACTGTCGACGATTCGGGAACCGGTCCCCCGCCGAGCTTACTTGTTGAATGAGGGATCAACCTAAGACCCCTTTTCCGCGGAGGGGGTGACGTCCAAGGTCCTGCCGTGCTACGTATCGTGGAGACAATGCAGTAAACAAAGAGTCTTTTTGTCTGGTTCGGGCCTCTCGCAGGGGAGATAACAACCCTACGTCCAGTGATTGCACTAGTTTCCAAAGGTGGATTATAGGGTGCTCGCCCGAGGGCCTAGGAGGCTCTAAGGACAATGCCCCAAGCCACCGGCAATCTATTGCTACGTATGAGGGGCAAAGTGAAGCAGGAATTCCCCCTTAACACTACGTGTGAGGGGGTATTTATAGGCGATTACAGTGTTTCAGCATTTATTACAGAGCGGCGCACCACTATTTCTGGACGTGGGTGACACTGTTCTTCGCTTTATGCCATACCGCTACGTGGGCGTAGGGTGGCGCAGGTCGTGGCAGCATTGTCCTTCTAGCCGCCAAGCGATTAATGCCACGTCGAGCCGTCGGGTGATTAATGCCACGTCGCCTTTGTGGAGTGTGCTCGGCTCTTGGTGAGGCTTGAGGCCTTTTCCTCTGGGCCCGAGGCGCCGGTCGCGCACTCCTGAGGAAGCATGCTCGGGGACGAGCTTGAGTGAGGTCGGGGCAGGTGTGAGGGTCGACCTCCCCGAGGGTCTCCGTAGGGGACACCGTCCAAGGGCGTGTATGGTCGGTGGTCGGCTGGCCACCGAGGTACCATGGTCGTTGTAGGAAATGCCCATCCCCGACAGCTAGCCCCCGAGGCTTTAAGGGGAGAAATTGTTTGGCCAAGGTCTCCGCCTTAAGTCTCTAGACTTTGAATAAGGGATTGGGGGTTCCGCAGCGAAGAGCTACTGCGGCATTCGAGCACCGCTTGCTCGGGACAGTCTCGCAATCAAGAGTTACGCATTCGAAAGCAAATATTGTTTGGGGACAGTCTCGCAGCGAAGAGCTATCGGCATCCGAAAGGCGCTTGCTCGGGGATGACTCGCAGCGAAGAGCTATCATGCAGATCCGAAAGCGCTTGTTTCGGGACAGTCTCGCAGTCAAGAGCTATCAAGGTATCCGGCGGCCGCTTGTTTTGGGACAGTCTCGCAATAAGAGCTATCGCGGTATCCGAAAGCGCTTGCTTTTGGGGACAGACTCGCAATAAGAGCTATCTGCGGCATACGAGCAACGCTTGTTTCGGGGCGAGTATCGAGCGAAGAGCTATCGCAGATCCGGCGGCCGCTTGTTTCGGGGACAGGCTCGCAGCGAAGAGCTATCATGCATCCGAAAGCCGCTGCTTCTGGGAGAGGTCTCGCAGCGAAGAGCTATCAAGGCATCCGAAAGCGCTTGCTCGAGGATGACTCGCAGCGAAGAGCTATCATGCGGATCCGAAAGCGCCGCTTGTTTCGGGATGTGTCTCGCAGCGAAGAGCTATCTGCAGATCCGAGCAAGCGCTTGCTTTTGGGACAGACTTCGCAGCCAAGAGCTATGCATGCATCCGAGCGGCGCTTGTTTCGGCATGTGTCTCGCAGTCAAGAGCTATCTGCGGCATCCGAGCAGCGCTTGCTTGCGGATAGGTCTCGTAGCAGCGAAGAGCTACTGCGGCATCCGATCAGCGCTTGCTCGAGGATAGGTCTCGCAGCGAAGAGCTACTGCAGATCCGCATGGATCGACGCCGACGGGAACTAGACATAGATCGATGTTCAGAAAAAGGCAACTAGCGATCGCGAAGCGACTCAAGATCGCCGCATCCCAAGCATGGGTCAGATGCTCGAGGAACTGACAAACGAGACATACTCGAAATGCCACATCCCAGACATGGACTAGGCGTCCAGGAAAACTAACCAACAGGTCACGAGAGGACTCACGCCGCCGCGTTCGGGCGAGCCCCGGTGCGGAAGAGACTCGCGCCCGAGCGAGGGACGTGCACGGCGCGAAACATGGACAGCCCCCGAGCGAAACGCGCGTTCGGAGAGGACTCGCGCCGAAGCGAAGGACGGCTTCGGCGCGAATGACATCCCCGAGCGAAACGCGTGCTCGGGGGAAGGGACTCGCGCCGAAGCGAGGACGGTTTCGGCGCGAATGACATCCCCGAGCGAAACACGTGCTCGGGAAGGGACTCACGCCGAAGCGGAGGACGGTTTCGGCGCGACGATGATGGCCCCGAGCTTAAAACGCTTTTCTCGGGAAGGGACTCGTGTTCGAGCGAGGACGGTTTCGGCGGACACGGATGGCTCCCGAGCGAAAACGCTGCTTTCGGAAGGACTCGCGCCAGCGGAGGACGGTTTCGGCGCGGACACGGATAGCCCTCGAGCGAAACGCGTGCTCGGAAGGGACTCGCTACGAAGCGAGGACGTGCTTCGGCGCGACACGGATGGCCCCGAGCGAAAACGCTGCTCGGGAGGGACTCGCGCCGAAGCGAAGACGCGTTCGCGGGGATATGGGCATGGTGTGGTCTTCCGGATCGCCAGACCGCCACGCCGGCCGGGCGTAGCACACGTCATCGTCCTCCTCGTCGCCAAAGACGCAGAGGTCTTGATTGTCTTGAGAATTCGGCATCCTCAGGGATTCCTCGCGAAAGGACTCAGTCGATCCCCACGGTCAGCGCCAGATTGCCGATGATTCAGAATCGGTCCCCGCCGAGCTTACTTGTTGAATGAGGATCAACCTAAGGCCCCTTTTTCCGCGGAGAGGGTGACGCCCAAGGTCCCCGCTGCTACGATCGTGGAGACAATGCAGTAAACAGAGAGTCTTTTTGTCTGTTTCGGGCCTCTCGCAGGGGAGATAACAACCCTACGTCCAGTGATTGCACTAGTTTCCAAAGGTGGATTACAAGGTGCTCGTCCGCGGGCCTAGGAGGCTCTAAGGACAATGCCCCAAGCCACCGGCAAACTATTGCTACGTATGAGGGGCAAAGTGAAGCAGAAATTCCCCCTTAACACTACGTGCGAGGGGGTATTTATAGGCGATTACAGTGTTTCAACATTTATTACAGAGCGACGCGCCACTATTTCCAGACGTGGGTGACACTGTTCTTCGCTTTATGCCATACCGCTACGTGGGCGTAGGGTGGCACAGGTCGTGGCAGCATTGTCCTTCTAGCCGCCAAGCGATTAATGCCACGTCGAGCCGTCGGGTGATTAATGCCACATCGCTTTTGTGGAGTGTGCTCGGCTTCTTGGTGAGGCTCGAGGCCTTTTCCTCCGGGCCCGGGGCGCCGGTCGCGCACTCCTGAGGAAGCATGCTCGGGGACGAGCTTAAGTGAGGTCGGGGCAGGTGTGAGGGTCGACCTCCCCGAGGGTCTCCGTAAGGGACACCGTCCAAGGGCGTGCATGGTCGGTGGTCGGCTGGCCACCGAGGTACCATGGTCGTTGTAGGAAATGCCCAATCCCCGACAGTTATCTTGTCAGAATTTTATAAATTTTCTTTAGTGTGATCGTGATCTAAAATTTTTACGAGAGATTGTTAATTTCCTCAGTACCATTATATAAAATTTTCAAAAAAATTTAACTTTTTTTGTTTACTCAATCAAATCTATGTAAGCACTGAACTTTATTTGCTACATTATATTTAAAAAATCAAACAGAGAAAGAACATAAATGGTATTGTGTGTTGTAAGAATTTTATAAATTCACTGGAGGGTGATCATGATTCAAATTTTTTATGAGATATTAATAATTTTCTTATCAACCTTCTGTAAAATTTTCAAAAATTTTAAACCTTTTTTGATTTCTAAAGCAAATCTATGTATTGATCATCAGGCTTTTATTAAGATGTAGCACTGTCAGAATTTTTAAAAATATTTTAAGCATGATCATCATCTAAAACTTTTATATAACTATTAATGCTATATCGGAACCATCCAAAAAATTTTCAAAATTTTATAACATGGTTTGGACAAATTTTCATTTCGTTCAAATTTGCTGATAAGTCTTTTAACAGGACAGTAGCACTGTTCAAATTTTTAAAAAAAATCATGACATTTGATAATCGTCTGATAATTTTATGAGAATATTATATATATGTCAGAACCATCCAATTTTTTTTAAAAAATTTTATAACCTCGTTTGTTCTAATTTTCATTTGGTTCAAACTTGTCGGTCAACGTTTTATCAAGATGGTAACAATGTTTGAATTTTTAAAAATTCTTCAGATTTAATAATCACCTGAAAATTTAATGAGAACATCTCTAATGTGTAAGTAACCTTCAATCGTTTGAACTATTTTTTTATTAGTTGAAATTGGGCGAAATTTCGGATTTTTGGCCGAAATTTTGGTAATAAAAAAACTGGATTTGAATTTTTCTTTTTGAATTTTGAACGGATTTTGTCCGAAATAATAAAATTTTGTTAAAATTTCGGATTTCAACCACCGGGAAGTTTTATCCAAAATAAAATTCGAATCCTTGGTTGCATGTGCGCTAAACATTTTGTCCGTGCTCCACATATATGTGTAGTCGTGTAGATGTGTAGCTTCAAAAAGAAAAGGGCCGGGTAACACGTAGCATAATTTAGATAGGATTTGTTAGTACTGATTTAGCATAAGTAACTGCACTCTGTGACTAGCACCACATAAAAAATTATTGTAAGAACGCTATCATCATATATTAGTTATATACATTGGTCTGTTGTATTGAAAACATTTTTAAAAACCTTTAGTTTTCACAAAATTTGAGTTTATACGAAGCATGGTAAGCTTATTTCAGCACAATCGTTATGCAGCAACCTTTATTTTTTTCTTATAAAATTCAAGCATGAATGTTCTACAGGTTCAATAATGGAATATTAATATTATTTCCCTGTAACAAATCTCTCTCTTTTTTTGTGTATTAGGGGTTAGATTTGTAAAATTTGGTCACAGATGTTCTAGAGTAACATTGAACAGAGGTATCACCTAGTGCGAAGTACTATCAACTTTTATAAAGTAAATTTTATAAAACTACATATTTCTTATACAAACTATCAGAAAAATAAAGATTTTAGCTTTTATTTCATAAAACTACAAATTTTACGAGTATCTGTATCACAAAACTACAGGTTTTAAAATTAACTGTTTCTTATAATGGGTTTTGATAATCTATGACCACATGGCAACCTCATACGCGAGTGAAATGAGAAATAAGAGTGTGTGAGCTCACTTGATTGTGTGGTCCACAGAGAATCAGTAACGCGCATTCAATGTGGGATCAATGGCTACACCCTTTATAACAGGAGCGATTGGCGAGAGACCAGAGGGGCTACGTGCCCCTAAGTCAATTTGCGAAAAAACCCTCCGTTTCTTTGAAATTACGGATATGTCTTTTTGGATTACAAATAGGTCCTTCGTGATTTTTTGTGAGACAAAGATATTTTTTTCTTCGCGTTTAGGTCCCTGGTGCGGTATTTTACGAAAAAACCTTCCGTTAATTTCAAATCGCGAACAAGCCCTTTTCTAGTTTTTTAGGATAGCGAACAGGTCCAAAAAATTAACAAACAGGTCCCTGGTTCTTACGTTCGGGTCCTTTCTCCGTTTTTCCCGAAAAAAATATTTTCGCTGCCAAAAAAACCCGGAAAAAAATGTTTTCGTCACCCAAAAAACCCAGAAAAAATGTTTTCGTCACAAAAAAAACGTAGATTCGTCAAGGTTTATAGCAACTTATGGATTTGCCAACGGTCATAACCATGGTTTTTTAAAAAATGTAGATTCGTCTCAAGATTTATAGCGACCCATAGATTCGCCGGCGGGTCCTAATGACCCATTTTTTTTAACAAACACAAAAAACCAAAAGACGAAAAAACCAGATTCGTCGAAGGTTTATAGCGACCCATAGATTCGCCATGGTCCTAACGACCCATTTTTTTAACAAACACAAAAATCAAAAACGAAAAACCAGATTCGTCAAGGTTTATAGCGGTTCATGGATTCGCCACGAGTTCGAAAGCAAATTTTTAAAAAGAAAATACATAAAAAACGGCCGACTTTTCTTTTAAAAAACAAAAGGCACAGATTCAACCGCAATTTTCTAAAAGAAACACACATCGACAAAAAAAACACAGATTCGTCGAAGGTTTATAGCAACTTATGGATTTGCCAACGGGTCATAACCGCGGGTTTTTAAAAAAAAAACCGTAGATTCGTCGAAAGATTTACAGCAACCTATAGATTCGACGGCGGGTCCTAACGACCCATTTTTTTTAACAAACACAAAAAACAAAAAAACGATCAAATATCCCGAAATGCGTAAAAAAACAACCACGGTTTTCTAAAAAAAACACAGATTCACCGAAGGTTTATAGTAACTCGTAGATTAAATGTGGACTTATAGTAACTCGTAGATTAAATGTGGATTCGTCGAAGGTTTGTCGTAGCCCGTGGATTCGCCAGCGGGTCCTACCGACCTATTTTATTTAAGAATTACGAAAATTGAAAATTCGATAAAATTTATCAGATTTTTTTTAAAAAACCGGACTAGAATTTGTGCGGCGCGGCGTAGCGCGCTATATAGGCTAGTACCTTATATGCCATTAGAATTTAGGAGAAATCCTTGAATGTGACTCACATATCAGTAAGATAATGAGTGGATGAGACAAGCTTTAAGTGGCATATAAGAAATTATGTATTCAATACAACACGTTCCTATCCGGGATAAGCAATGCTACACAAAGTTGACAATTTCTTAAACATGCAAAAAAGCAACATATAGCGAAGAGAAGCAAAAAAAAAAAAAAAAGGCCACAATCGAAAAGCTGAAGAATGAGGGTCTGTTTGTTTTTACTTTTGATTCTGGATTCTGGTCTCAAAAGCAGAGTAAAAAACAAACAGTCCAATTCTAGAAATCGATTTTCACAATCTAATCCACCCATATACACTAGAATCTATAATCCACTTTATATGTGCTTTTGGATTCCAGATTTTAGAGAATCAACTTATCTATAACTAGAATCCAGAATCAGCTTTTAGAGAATCAAAAACAAAAACAAACAGACCTTAAGTACTAGTCAAACGATGAAAATACGAAAGGTTTAGAAGGGCCCTATGAACACAGCTTGTTTTAATTTGATCCATTTATGGGCCTACAACTACTCTTTTCGGTCATAAATAGTTGTTGTTTTGATATATATGTGTAGTTAAACTTTTGAAACTTTAACTGTCAATATCTTTTTAAATATTTAAATTTGATACACAAAAATCATATGTGTAGATTTGTCTTAAAAAATTCTTTCATAATATTTTAATTTTATTAGGTTTTATAAATACATCATAATACAAATTAGTAATTAAAACTGTGTTTTAAAAGCCACGTTGATATACGGACATTGATGGGAGATGCCCCGTGGAAAAACAACGCGTTGGACGCACTCGTATGTAGGCCGGAGTAGTTTCTGTCCCATTGCAGTTGTTGTTGATACATTTCCATCGCTCTTGGTAAGGTGTCATTAGGCCCTTTGACAGGTATCATTAATAAAAAATAAATAGTACTTCATTAAATATGCACTTATGTTAACGTTAACGTTGCATGAGCAGATACCTCTAAATATGCGGCAGATAATGCTACTACGTTACATTATCATTTATGCATGCTTTTGATTGTCTCCCCATGCATCATTTCCCAATAATTATCACCATCAAATTTGCTCCTATAAATAACTTCGCACATCAATTCTCTACGCAATTGCTCACGCGAGAAAAATTATCCATGCAACTTATATGGGTCTACTGGTGATCGTGTATGCATGGATCAACATTTCTGTTTTGTTTATCCGAAGAAATGTTTGGGGGAGATCTAGCGAGCTAATCAGGGAGGTAACTAGCTTTAGGCGAGTGTAGTGGTGGGCATCATGCAGGGTTGGACCGACCCGGTATGGGTCCATCGTGTTTCGGGTCTAAATCGTGCCAGGTCGGCCTGGCTCGGCTTGCATTCGGCGAGCCCGGGCACAGTCCATTTGTGCTTTGTGCCGTGGCGGTCCAGATCCGACCCATTTATATTATTACTACAAGAGAAAATGATCACGAATTAATTTCTTTCTTTAACTGTCTAGAACTTTCTTTCTCTCCAGTCGAAACAAAATCTTATTGTGTTTATTCTTCTCGATTTCCTTGATTCAATTGCTCCTTTTAGTCATATGCATGCAACCATGCATTTACTCCTTGATTTACTCACCCACATATACAACACATGGATGCATTTCCTTCCTTTTCTCCGGTCCATCCATAGTTTTCTTCCCTTCTTGATTTGCTCATCCATACATACAACACAGGTGCATGCCTGTTTCGGGTCGTGCCGGCCCAAGCACGGTCCAGACTGTCGTGCCGGACCGAGCTGCCCATCGTGCTAGATTGGCATGCCCGGCACGGCTCGGACACTCGTGTCGTGCCGGTCCAGCCTATTTAGAACAGTTCCGTGCCGGACTATGGGTCAGACTGGGTCGAGTGTGCCTTGTGTCGACCCAAAATAGCCCGATCCAGTGTCCACCTTTAGACAAGTGTATAGTGTATACTACATATTTTATGTCGTTGGGTAAAGGGGGCTTGGAAATCATGTCGACCATCCAATCAATTGCGCATGAACTTAACCCAAAAGCAAACAAACGACCGAAAAAGAAGGAAACTTTAGGTGCTGCAATGATTACAAATGTCACTTAAAAATAAGGACAAAATCAGCGCATAAACATACGAATTTAGCTCTACGTACCGACAACCACAGGTGGTAGACCAATAGCAGTGGAGTACACGGAAAAAAAAATACAGAGATGTTTAGTGTTGTTATACCTCTACTAATATAAATTTGCAGTTGGTGGCAACGGTCCGTTCTTCCTAGCCTCTCCGGTATATCTCCAATAATGACAGGTCATTATAGCTAATTATTTTTTCCTGATTTACAGCCAGCCATATCTTTCTAAATATAGCTGATTATTATAATAAAATCCCCGATTATTGCTGGTAATTAATAGCCGGCTAATCATTCCTTTTATACTCTATATATGTTGTACAGTTTTCACAGAATCAATCAAGGGAATTCGTTCAAGATTGGTAATATGTATTGCTACGTACAATATATTTGGTTTTAATTTATACCGGAGAAAAAATCATAAAAACTTTTGTAATGGGGGAAATAGATGTTTGATCTTGTAGTACAATTTTCTTTTATTGCTTGACTTCTACGTTTCGTTACTAATTTTATTTTTTATAGCAACGCACAAGTACTAACCTAGTTTTCTTATATTTACGACGGACGACCGACACAACATCTTGACTGCCCTTTTCACATCCCCTTCCTTCGTTCGTCCCTGACGGATACTACGTCTACTCTCGTGCGCAGCACCGAAAGGCTGCGTCCATTTCGCCGTGATGAGCCAGACAGAGACGACACCGCAGCCACACGCGCGCGGTTGGACGGCATAATTTGGCGGGACGGCACGCGACGGCAAAGCAAGGCTTTCTTCGCCGGTCGGTCGCTTGAATGGTCGGGCACCGCGGCTGCCCCCCCACCATGTAAGCGAGCTCGGCGGGCGCTTTCTCGCAGGCCGGCGCAGGCTTTTCGCGTGCATGCATAGAGGGTCTTCTCTTTGCTTTGCTTTGCTTTCTGGTCGTACTCGAGTAACCTGACGGCTGGCTGTGGCTGGAGTCGAGTCTATTCGTTTCAACAAGCACGGTAGGCCAGCAGGCAGCAGCCATGCATGATACGGGCAAAGAAAAGGCTAGCATTTGACTAATACAGACAGGACAACTGCGAGGTGAGCAAAATTTGGACGGCGCCTTTAGTTTCATTCTTGACCGCACTCTCTTCCTGAGAGGCTGAGATACGATGGTCGGAAAGGCATGGATGCCGCTCGTGCAGCCGTGCGTAGTTTACTGGTCTGGGAAATGCGAGCTGAGCCTTGTACTGTTTGTTTCACACGGTTGGTGCAAAATGTTTGGATTAGCCATTAGCCCGGCCCATTTTTTCTGAGAGAAGTGCAAACGAAAAGGCGGAGCAGAGGGACAAAATAGCAGCAGTTAGCATGGTACAAAGGCCCAGTTTTTTTTTCTCAGAAACATCGCTGCCGATCAATCCAGTCGAACGCTAGTAAATTGGGCAACGGGTGACTTGTGTCGCCGGTGATTGAGCTCCTGAATCCTGCCTGATGCGCGCGATGATTTGGTCCATCCATCACGGACCGCGAGCAAATGTGCAGTGTCAGGGCCCTGAATCCTCATTCTTCATGGGTCAATGTACAAGTTCTTTGTTATGCTTCATTTAGGGCATGTTTATTTTAACTAAAGATTATAGAAAGCAGCTTTTAAAAGCTGGAAGGTTAATAAACAGACAGCTTTTAATTTGGATTGTAACAATCCGGAGTCCAGATTGTTAGAATCCCACAATCCACCTTGGAGGAGCTTTCCTCAGCTTTTTTCTTGTACAAAAGACCATAATACCCTTCCACCTTCCAGCAAAATAAGGCAACAAAATAGGCCGAGGGTACCACAGACTTTTGCCACGCAGAAACAACAATCCAAATACACTATAACCTAGGTTACCAAACAATCATCAGCTTTTAACAATCCAGCTTTTACAATCCAGCTTTTAAAATCTGCTTTCTATAATCCCTAACTGAAACAAACAGGCCCTTAAATGATGGAATTCTACGGGAAAACCATAACACTATTCATATCAAGCTCCTTAGACACCTTTTTTTTTAAAAAAAAAATCTAGTCCTCAATATTTTTTTTTTTGGAAAAAATGGCCCCTTCACCACCGCGGAAGGTGGGCAGGCGACACGTATCCTACCATGAACGAATGCTCCCTGCCCTGCCTAGGGAGTTGCTGGTAGGGGTGGCGATGGGGCCATTCCCCGCTGGGGAGTGCCTCCCCGTCCCCGTCCCTGTTCCCCGTCTCGGGGGAGAAAATCCCCCATCCTCATCCCCGTGAAAATTTCACATAAGAGAAGAGCTCTTATAGCCATTTTAACTCTAAAATCATATCAATAGACAAGGAAAAAAATGCATGCATTCATTGAAGATTATGTTGTCCCGTTTATGAAAATGTGAATATGATGGGCTAGAGAATATATTTGCAATCTAATAACTAAATTTGGATCCCCAACCGGTTCCCCGCAAGGAAAAAAATTCCTCGTCCCCGTCCCCGCCATCCCCGATGGGGGAATAATTTTACCCGTTTTCATCCCCGCGGGGGACGATTTCTTCCCATTCCCGTCCCCTAATAGAGGAATTCCCCGCCGGGGATCGGGGAACGGGTCCCCATTGCCACCCCTAGCTGTTGTGGCACCGACGAGCTTTTGTGCTCACTAGGCGCGATCGCGATAGCGGCGGGGAGTTGGCTAAATTTGCAAGTGCATGTGAGAGGGAGCTAGATTTGTAAAAAGAAGAAGAAAGAATTCATGAGACTAGATAAACGATGAATTCGAGAAAACATCAATTCCCACCTGGGGCTTGTTTGGTAGCAAAGGAAAATTGTCCCGGGGAAACTTCAACCCCTCTTAGATTGGGCTGATCCCCATCCACCACTGCAGTTGTAAACGAGCCAAGCTCGAGCAAACCTAGACTCTCAAGCTTGAGCTCTATAGAAGCTCAAGTGAGCGTGAGTTGAGTCTAAGCTCAAGTAATCTTGGTAATAGTCAACAATTTAACATGCACTAATTTTCAATAATAAAAAAGCTCGATATCAGCTTGAGTAAGTTCAGTAAGAGCTATGCAATGATACTCAATGAGTGAGAATAAAAATTTTTATCACAACTCGTAACATAGTACCACACATGTCTTAATGGGAGCAAATATGAAAGGGGGTGACTCAAAGGTGTAGGCAGGAAATTTATTGGGCCCTAACAAGCTATTCAAGTTTGGCTCGTTGAAGCTCGTAAGCTTAGAATCAAGCTCGAGCTCGGATAGTTTGAAACTCAAGCCAAGCTCAAAGCAAGTTTAGAGCGAGCCGAACTCAAACAGCTCACGGGCATCAAGATTTTTTTTACAGCCCTATCCATCACCCAATTCAAGGGATAATCCCATGCTTAATTTGTTGGGATAGGAAATTGTGCAGGGACCTTACATGTTTGGAAATTAGAAACAAAACAGGAAATTCAAATACCAATTCAGAAAAAACGCGAGAAGATATCACATTTCAAGGAAAATAAAATAAAAATAGAGATACATGAGGAGCGGTAGGGCCGGTAGCACCAGCAATCAGACGTAGTCAATTAAGACGCTAAAGAGGGTGGTGACAACGGTGACGTGGCACGACACAGGGAGTTCTCCAACAGCGCGGTGCAAGTTGGATGTAGAATTTTGTCGTGCCCCGAATTTGCAAATACGGACACTCTGTGTATTCAGCACTAGTCCAGGATCGCGCTAGTGCACACATGTTAAACAGGGTTTAAAGTACCAATCACATACACAGCGGATTAACATTAGAGTACTTCAACCATTTATATAAACGAGTGTACAACCTTATGGTCATCCTTACAATAGATATGCCACGCAGGGCTTACATTTATCAAATAACAAAAGTTCAACAGCGGAATAAAATAAATCTTCGTGGTGTTCCATCTTTTGCCACAGACGCCCTGACAGAGGCTTGATTCTCTAGTTCTCCGGCCCTTCAATGTACTCTTCTTCATAAGCAGGAGTAGTTTCTTCTTCTGGTAAGTTTGTCCGCAAGGGTGAGTACACACCGTACTCAACAAGTCATACACAGAATGCAGTTCTATTTACTACATGCATGGCTTATTACAAAGGAAAGGCTTTTCTGGTTGTTTTGCTTTTGCATCAATATTTTAAAGTGATATTTATTTATATTGAAAGCATCAAAGTTATATAACCATCATATTTCCCAAGTTGTTTTTCACAATAATTTGGACACACAGTCCCTAACATCTTTCTTTGACACACAGTCATTCCCCCATTTTATTTTCAAACACTACCCTTTGACTGTAATCCCCGAGCATTGTCCAGTTCCGTGGACTCGGCTATTCGAACAGTTTTGACACTCTGCAGAGGTTGTACACTTTACCCACAAGATAAAGTCGCACACCACAAAGGCGATTAACCGTAACAAAGCTTTTCAGAGACTTCTATCTTAGCCTAAGAACCTTTCCGTGTTGCCTTCACTATCACTTCCCTCACTCAGAGCCGAAGTATAGGACCGACTTACACCGTTGGATAGGGTAACAAGCCAAAGCACAGGTACGCTCCCCCGTATAGTTACCCCCATGTAACTGCTACCCCGAGGTATCAAAGGTAAGACATCAGAACCCTACTAAGCTAGGTCTTCCCATTCAGACATGTGGTTGTACGAGAGACTCAGGTCAAAGGCTTGCAAGGTAAGGTCCTTAATTGACCAAGGCAAGACTTCCTTCTCTCAATTTGGCACACAGCCCTCACTACACTCATCGCACCCCCAGCTGCCACAAAGGCCCACCTGGCACAAAGCCTCGGTCCACTTGCCCCAGTCTAAATCAATTCCACCCCAAGTCATTTAACGGTGCATCACATGCCTGTAATCCTCTTTCAGGTAAATCCACACAGGTTCTACATTCCAGTCTCAATACCAACATCATTTCACCTTTTATCAAAATGCATTCACTATTTTTTAGTCAATGTTACTTTTGTTATCCAAATAGACATGTTCACGTTATAGGCATGGCTAAGCATCTATTCACGGTCTAGCCTCCCGTGTTGGCACACTACAATCAACCAACTAATATTCCCAACTTAGGTTATCAAGAAATCATGGCATATGAATAATAATAACAAGGTGGCATAAACAATTAGGTTGATTAGCTAATTCACCTAAAATAATTAAATCCATTTTAAGTTGAATTAGCATGTATAGTTTAAAGCAAAATAAATTTCAAAAAAATAGGAGCAACATGGTCAAAGCATAACTTGCCTTCAAAGAGTTGCTGATCCTGGTCCGAAGTAAATTCTTGTGCAGGAAATTCCCCCTCGAAGTTCTCTGACAAATCAACGTCTAATTTAAATCAACATACACACAATAAATATATTTTCTAAAGAGCAAAATCAACTCTAAAAATTCCACAAAATTCACCAATAAATAGATCTTGATTTTACAAATTTTTAGAAATTGGAATCACTCAAATCAGAGTTAAAACGCAAAAGTTATAACCATTTGAAGTTTGAAAATAAATCAAAAAGAATAAACCGAATTTCTCTATTTATTTTTATACGGAAAATCCGAGAATTATGACGTCAGCACCGAATTAATTTTCTACCAAAATATATATTTTTTAAAAAAAATAATTATGACGTCAGCACCCACCGTGCCAAGTCTGACATGTGGGCCCCACTGATGACGTCATCCTTGAACACATGGCGAACTCTCACCGTGACACGTGTCAACAAACTATCAACCGAGAAGTCAATTTATTCCTAACCGTCCGATTTAAAACGAACGGCCACGATCTAACGTCGATTCGGCTCGGTTTACTACGGTGGCGACACGTGGCGCATTGTCAACCATTGGATCAAAATCTAACGGCGGAAAATAAACCGAATAACGATTCAACCGCCCCGGTCAAGCGTCAAGATTCGTGCAATGAGATCAACGGTCAAGATTGCACCGACACTTCAGATCGTTACCGCGGTGCTGACACGTGGCTCTACCATGACCATCGGATCTAAATCGAACGGCGGCAATTAATCGGGTGACGTCAACAGCAGCAACGGCCCTGTTGCCTCGATTCCCGCATACACGCGTCGACACGAGACTGGCTCGGCGTGCGGTGGAATCCGGTTCGTTCAATTCAAAATATACGGCTCAGATTGCTTCGAATTTTACGCTTAATATCCCGGATCTAATGGCTACAGTTAAATGAGCTATGTGGCTGCATCGTAATCACATGATCAAGATTGAACGGTCAACAATTGAAGATGAAGTTTATTGTACCACGGCGACGTGGCTAGATCTAAGCCGCACATCTAAGATCCTACGGCTAACATGCACTCGGTTTCTAAGCACACGTGGGCGATCCCAGCTACGGGCACGTGGCACTATCCTAGCCATCCATTGTGAATCCTACGGCTACGGTTAGAAAATGGCACTCACTGTTGCTAGGACGACGTGAATGAATCGGTGGCGCTGGATGACGATCGAACGGCTGTCGAAGCTCCACGTTCCGGCGATGACCCGACGAGTTGAGGCGGCCGGAGAGGAAGAAGACGACCCACGGCACGGCGTTCCAGAGCAGCTCCGGCGACGCGGCTTGCTCCTCGGTTGCGGCCGACGCGGGCGTTACTCGGCCACCAAGAACGGCGGAGAGTCACCGAGCGCGCGCAATGCGGCGAATTGCTTTGCACTACGGCGAGCAAGTGTGAGCGCTATGGTGGTCCTTGAAGTGCGTGAAAGGGCTCGGTGTCGCGGACGGCGTGCTTTATACATCGCGCCGATTAATGAAGCGGCGAGTCATTACAATGCGAATAATGGCGGCGGTTTCGATCAGAACGCGCGGCGGCGGCGCTTCCTTTCTTGGAGATTTAAACGACGTGGCCCATATCCGATCGTTCACGCGGCGATCCAACGGCGCGACTGATGAAACGACACGAGTGAACCACAGCCGTCCGATGCAAATCCATCGGTGGAAAAAGGAGCGGCGTTAGGGTTTCGGCGGTGCGCACAGTAATGGGCTCGGCCCATTACTGTTCATCCAAATTTCAATTGTTTTTCGAATAAAAATAATTGCGAATATTCATTTAAATTATTTGAGGCACTTAAAATATCAGAAAAATTCTAGAAAAATTCCAGAAAATATTTTAGGACATTTTGAGTTCAAATAAAATATTTTCATTTATATTTTGTTAAAACTTTTCATTATTAAATTAATTCCCAGAGAAAAGTCTATTTCCAAAATTTCAAATAAATCCAAATAAATTCCAGAAATTCTCAAAAATTCATTTAAACCATTTAAATTAAATTAATCAAAATTTAAGGATGTTACAAACTTCCTACGAAACTTTTGTAAATATTCTGTCCAAACAGAGCTTAACTGGTGAGCAGACTAGCAACCAATTCACGACTTCATTAAGGATCTCAAGCCAAAAGGGATAAAAAATATTTCTCCACATTCTCTTGTCGCGCCTACGTATTCAACGACGAAAACGACGCACACTCAAAAAGGGGTTGCACTGATTGGACGTGCAGGTCAGGGGTTCGCGTACTCTTCAAGCAAACCGTTATCATGTTTGACAGGCATCTTTCGCATGGACTAGGTTCGTATTTTTGAAAAGTCGCGTCCACATTGATGTGATTGCGATCTTTGTGATGCATTAATGTTTTTTAGCTAACCGAATACACGTGGATAATATCTACTCCCTCGCCCAAAAATATTCTCCTTGTACCTTAAATAACCATCTAACTTTAATCAACATATATATATATATATATATATATATATATATATATATATATATATATATATATATATATATACACACACACACACATTAAATATAGTGCGTAGAGATGATAATTAGTGATAGTTTAGCCCTATTTAATATCTCTTAGTCTACATGCTAAAAGAAAATATGCTTTATGAATTTAAACGGAGACAGTATTTTGTTGGTGTAACACAGGAGCCACACCCGGCACACTAATGGACAAGATAAACCAATGTACTTTTCATGGAAACAGCACAAATGTTAAGTGTGACACTAGAAAAACAGGGAGTTACTAAGCTGTGAAGTTTCATCACCGAGTTAAAATAGAAATGCACCTGAGCACCTCTAATTGTTCTCTCTGTTGTTCTTAAGAGAAGCTAGGCACGATGAAAAACATATATTTTTTTTACTGGAAATGTTGAAACGGATGGAACTGAGCTCGCGTCAAAGTGAAAGATGTAACGCCCGGTAGCTGAAGTCTAAAAAGGCTAGGTAGATGGTAGACATCAGACATGTATGAACGATAAACGCGAACCTTGGAACAATTCTTGAAAGCTATGCAGAGCCTGTACTAATTTTCTTGAAAGTTATGCAGAGCCTGTACTAATTGAAGTCTTGAACCCATGTAAGGATTGGGGCTGTTTAGAAGGAAAAAAGGAGTTGAATGATGATATTAGGGCTATGGATATTACTAGAAATAGCAGCGTGCTATTGCACGCCGTGCTATGTGGGCGTGGGAAAAAATTGACGAAAGGACGTAAACGTGATCTTCAACATATTTCTCACTCCGGAAAACAGCAGAAACCGAGCTACGGAGGAAAAAAATAGAGAGTTAGAGTTGTAGCAATATCTCTTTCGACGAATTATTTGGGAAATATCGGAGACCGAGGTGGAAAACCGAGGTGGGAAAAGAGTTTAGAGGGAAAAGGGCGAAAAATTATTAGTGATGATAACCTTTTTAGAGTTGCACATATATTTCTGGTGACGAAAACATTTTTTTCGGGAAAAACGGAGAAAGGACCTAGGCGTGATTTACTACCTTCTTAGAGATGCACACATATTTCGGTGCGAAAACATTTTTACGAAAAACGGAGAAAGGACCTAGACGTGAATAGCGAGGACCTGTTTGTTACGTTTTTGGACCTATTCGTTATTCTGAAAAAATAGAAAAGGGCTTATTCGCGATTTGAATTTAACGGGAGTTTTTTCCGTAAAATACCGCACCAGGGACCCAAACGCGAAAAAAATGAAAATCTTCCCTCACAAAAATCGCGGAGGACCTATCCGTAATTTTCGAGGACCTATCCGTAATTTGGAGAAACAGAAGGACTTTTTCGCAAAAATCCGGAGAGGGACACGTGGGCAGCGCCTTTGGCCGGCGATTCCAGGCGGAATGTAATGGCTTATATATGTTATCTAAGACATACTAGATGCTACTCTCCTAACTGAAATTGAGTTGCGAGTCTAAACAAGCTGACATATCCGGTTGAGCTTTTACACTAGTCTACTATTGTCGATCAGCTTGCCACGGCGTGGGAGCGTAGCATGTCCTACCACGTTAGGGGACTGCGGCAGGTCATGCTGTATTGCTACTGCCCAATAATCATACCGCGCACAGGGATTGCGACAGGAGCCTATGTACTACAAGACAGCAGCATCTCTTATTGTGGTGGGGTCCGTCACACATGTTGTCGATGGACGACGCTGCCATGATAGGGGAGCGTGGCAGGTCCTGCTGCATCGCTACTGTCCAAGAATCCTACCACACAAAGGGACTGTGGCAGAAGCCTACCATACCACAGGACTACGTCATCTCCTACCGCGATGGGCCCATCTCACATGTCGTCATTGCACGTCGCTACTGCGAAGCCAGCTACCTGCCACGGTAAGAGAGCACGACAGGTAATACGTGTCACCTGGTGCTACTTCTACGGTCAACAAGAAGACTAATTTTAGAATTGGGTTTGGAGGAAAGACAAAAATAAAAAAAATTGTAAGGAGGAGGGTAGATAAACCAAAGCTTCTTAACCAAGAAACTATCCGAAAAGTACAACCAACGCCCTGTAAAAAGAAAGCACTAGTAGCACACTGTGAGTCTTGTGCGTGTGAAAAACTGAAAATCCGGTCCAAGCTTGATAGATTCCTCGAGGAATTCTTCTCTCCTTTTCCACCACCTGACGCAAACGTGCACGCGTGTTAGCGTGCACTTACAAACGCGGAGGACACTTCCTTGGCGCATCCGCCCGCGCGAGATGCAAACAAAACTCGAAAGTCGAAACCGAATCCAATAATCCATAAGGCCATGGATATGCTTGTATGGATGCGTACCATGGACAAATGGACGCGACGTGCACTGCACATAGATACGAGCTTTCACCCTTTCAGATTGGGTTATTATCATGGTTATTTATCAGGCCCTTTACCAATGCGCTAAATTCAATTGCGAATAGTTTATTTTTCTTTGATAATAGAGTAGTAATAAATAGTAATATTCTTAACAAATTAATGATTAGATCTAATTTCTATTATCCATCATATACTACTAGTATACTATATTATAAATTTCTCATTTATCTAATGTAATGGTCTACATCGAGGAAGAAGAAAAGTTTCGTTCCGATGACAAGTACAAGAAAATAAAGTCGATGCATGTAAGTTAACCGGCATAATCTGTTGTGATAAATGATAACAGATAGGACGGGATGAAGAAACATCTTCAAAGAGTTTGATTAATCGTTGCATAATCCTTTTTTTTCCCTTTGAGTCCAATCGTCGAGTACAATCTTATGTTTTAAAATTTGACGAATAGGATTTACTCATACTCCGAGATAGCACTCTGTTTGGGACATCTAGACTCGTAGACTGATACTGTGATATAGCATATGGATATTGCTACCAACAGAACGTACGACGGGAAACCAAAAAAATCAGACGCAGATGTTATGCATCGAAATATCACTAATATCTTAGTAGTATATTCTACTTCCTTTATCTATACTGCCTTCTCTTGTAACCTAGAAGTGGAGTAGCGGAGGAAGTCAAAAAGAAGTATGGTCGAGTCAAGTGAGGCGTCTGATTTTTTGGTTTCCCGTCGGCAATATCCATATCCTACACATTTAGGTCCTGTTTGTTTCAGTTTGGGATTGTGGAAAGCAGTTTTTAAAAACTAGATTGTAAAAGCTGGATTGTTAAAAAGCTGGAGGTTGAAAGCTCATAGTTGTTTGGTAACCCAGATTATAGTTGGGGGCAATGGTGGGTAATTTTGGTTGAAGTTGGGGAAAGTTGGAAAAGCTAGGGCAATGGTGGGTAATTTTGGTTGAAGTTGGATGGGTATTGTGGTCTTTTGCAAAAAAAAAATTGGGAAAGTTTGGAAGAGTGGATTATGGGATTGCTACTAATCGGCCTCCAGATTGTTATAATCTAGATTAAAAGTTTGTTTGTTTGTTGCCCTTCCAACTTTTAAAAGTCGCTTTCACAATCTCCAATTTGAAACAAACAGGGCCTTAAGATGTTAAGGGCAGTTCTAACCCTCCATCTCAGCTGATGTCTATAGAATTAATTACGCTGCCAACTAAGCAAAAATCTAACATGGCATAGGAATTAAGGAAGGGAGAGAAGGAAAAACAAAGAAACCGTGTCTCATACAAGAACCGGGTCGGTCGGGCACCAAGACGCAAGAAACGAGCTAAATCGGGGTTGGGCGTTTACTGCTACCGATCAAGCTGTGTTTGTGGTGCATGCATTGGTTTATCGCTCTCTCTCTCTCTGACATCGCCTCATGGAAACCATGGGTTGGAAAACTATGCATTGGTTTATTACTCTCTCTCTCTTCTCTAGACACTGCTCATGGAAACTATGGGTGGACTGCTCTAATTGCAACTTACTGATCCATGAGGTTAAGCCAGGCCAAACATGCCCAATTGGGAAAAAGAACAACCATTTGCACTTCACCAACCTCCCCTCCGGCAATTCCCTTTCTTTCCTTGTTACGTGTGACGCCCGTTCGCTCCAGCTTTATTTACAGCTTCTCCTCCTGGCATCCACCCGCCCTCTCCACCATTGTTTTTCTGCCATTCTCATTCTGACCCTCGACACCTCCCCGGCGGCATTATTCCCTCCTATCCGTTTCCACCGCATGCCGGAATCTTCCTTCGTGGCCGCCGGCCGGTTCTCGCGCTTCGGACCAGACATGTCGAAGGTGAGAGCAGCGTGCTCGCGCATGATTTCTTTAGTTCGTACATGTGCACAAAGCTGGTCACCTTTCCAAGGGCATTGTGGTTCTTCCCGTCAGGATCTTGCTTTAGAATCCAAGAATAATTCCTTCCTTTTTATGCTCTTTTGTACTCTGCCTTTGCTCCCCTGTTCGGGCTCTGCTCAGCACGAATAAAGCAGCCGATCGGTAACCGCACTGTTCAATTCTGCTGCAGAAAATTGTGGTTAAGTTGGACTTGCACGACAACAAGGACAAGCAGAAGGCCATGAAGGCCGTCTCGACGCTCGTAGGCACAGTACAAAACGATACTAGTTTCTGTTTTTCTTGATTTGTTCATCGTACGTGCATCGAAGAAGAAGCTCGAAGCGATCACTGTATATATCTGTGTTTCTGTTCTGCTTGCAGGCATCGACGCGCTGTCCATGGACATGTTGACCCAAAAGATGACGGTGGTCGGCATGGTGGACCCGGTGGACGTGGTGAGCAAGCTGCGCAAGTCGTGGGCGGCGTCCATCGATTCGGTCGGCCCGGCTAAGGAGCTGGAGAAGAAGGAGGGGGAGAAGAAGGACGGCGGCAAGGACGACTCCAAGAAGGACGGCGAGAAGAAGCCGGCGCCACCGACGGAGCAGCAGCTCGTCGCCGAGCTCATCAACCAGTACCGGGCGTACAACCCGTCCATGAACACCCACTACGCCGTGCAGAGCATGGAGGAGAGCCCCAACTCCTGCGCCATCTGCTAGGCGCGCGCGCTGCACGAGGTAATCAAGCATGTGTACTGTGTGCATGTATCGTGTACGTACGTACGACCTACGAGACGAACAGCTCGAGAAGATAGCAGTGAACCATGCATATTTGTGACATGATGAATCTAGTGGTTCTACTGATGTGGTGATGATTTCATTTCTGTGGAGGTTCGCATAAGTCAGGGATAAGGAGGATATGCACTGTTTCGTCTCTGTATATAATACACGCATAAGCAGGGAGGATACGTTGAAACTATTCTATCTGGGACAATTATAATTGCAATGGTATTTTGCTATTTTTTTTTTGTTTTGTCTATGTGAATTATTATTTATACATGCGTCATGTGTGTGGATGAGTGAATCAACTAATTTGCTGATTGTGGCTTCAAACTTCAGAAGGATGATTAGCCAGCAACGCTGCAAGAAAAATGTGGTGCTGACAAGAAGGGCCTAAGACCATATGTCAGTGATACACAAATCCACATGGTCTTTATAGCGTTATTGAGCAATTTGCCAGGAATTCAAAATCGTATTTTTTTTGGTTTATTTTGAATGCCATTATTTACCCTACAAATGGAGAGCCGGATCTTAAAATGCCATGTAATGACAGCCAGGAAAGATTTCTCACTGACCTCTATCTATGACATGAGAGCAAGAATGTAAGTTGATAATCAAGATAAAAAAAAATACAAAGACATAAAGGAAAACCACTAGGAACAAATTGCCAAGCCGACACTATTGACACATCTCACTCATGGATTGATGGATAAGCGAAGCTAGCCATCTAAATTAATATTTAACTCAAACTGCAATTACATCACATACTGATCAAACATGACAGCATGGCACCAGCCTCGGCTGTGTGCTTTTGCAGAGGCCGGATTTTATCCTTTATCTAAAAAAAATGGCACCAGCCTCCTGTCCAGATTCGACGGAATAGAATTAAGTAATCAACCACAACCAATCCAAGTAGCATTAGACTATTAGTGAGCTAATATTCCATCTAGCACACTCAATTGGAGGCATGGAGCCAATTTGACACTCCACAGGAAAGCTTTGCCCAAAGGTTTCAACGAGAAAGCTCGCTCACACCGTCATCACTGTATTTTAAACGGCAAAACCAGGGAGTTGCATCGATAAGACAGCCACAACTCGCAACCTACTGCTTCTTTACAGAGAAAGCGACAGAAATCCATGAGATCACCAGGACTTGAGACGTCAGGTCGAATGCATCTGAAGAAAAGCAGTGAAGTTTTTCAATACCCAACTTGGGCACACCGAAGAGGCGAAAAGGACGGGGGTGTTTGCCTAGTCGGATGTGGCTAATTGCATCCACGGAATGGAGTGTAGGCGTGGCAAACTGGCAATGACGACCATTTGGAACGTTTTGACCAAATCCATTTGTCTTCTTGCCTCAGAATTTTGTGTGCTGGTGAGTCGGATGATCATGACATTTCAGACCTGTTTCGCCAAGAAAAGCGCGACGTGAAGTTAAACGTTTAATTTGTTTCCTCTAATCTTCGTCTGTAGCGATTGACGATTGTCATTTTCTGAGGAATCAAATAAGGTTACTTACAAAAGCGCAGCTGTTCTTGTTTTAGATCCTATAGCTGGCACTGTCTCTGTTTCAGAATTCAGACTGCTATATGAGCGTATGAAATGATGACTGTGCATGACTATTGGAATGTCTTCAGTAATCCTGTTTGCCATGGATGATGTAACAACAGGTGTTAAGACGATCAGTTTGATGTAACAACAGGTGTTAAGAAGATCAGTTTTAATACTAGTACAGCAGGCAACGCGCCAACTGCCTTTTCTTTCCTTGTAAGATAGGTGTATAGTTTGTCAGGTCAGCCTAGACCAAAATTTGATCCAGCCTGCACGACATGGCATAATGATAGGTTCGAAGACCCAACAAGGAAGATGCCTAGCTCATGTTCAGAGGTTGTTAACTTGTAAGAAGGCCCACCGTGTACAGTATTGTTTACTGCAGCTGTCACCACGGCCGAGGTGACCATTTGGAGGATTGAAACGCCCGATGGGAACACATGAATTTCACGTGAATTAGTTTAATTTGTATAGACATTTTAGAAAAATTATGCATTTCAATCGGGACGCAATGTCTACACAGTAATTTCATATGAATTAGTTTAGTTTTTATAGGAATTTCAGAAAATTTCTGCATGTCAGATAGAAACTATCACTTTTCTGGTCTCCTGTGTAACTTATTTTGCAAATCTAGTCCTCTTTCGAACATAATAACCAAAATAGCCTCATAGCCGATTGCGGAAACGCCGACAGGAGACATGTGTCACCTACTATGCTCTCACACTGCGGAAACTAGTTCGGAAGTGAACCAGATTTGAAAAAAGAAAAGAAAAAAGCTATGAGACTAGAAAAATGATGATTTCTTTCAAACGGAATGAAATGTCTACACAATAGGAACATGAAACCAGTTTGAATGTAACTTCGCTCTCTTCGTATCAGGCCGGTGAGGCGGTGTTCCTGTTCTTTGGTCGTTCCATTATTACCGGTGTTCTTCCTCTGCTGATGATTCCCCTTAATCACGTTCCTTCAATCCTGTTCCTCCACTTACCACTAGTCGCCTATGCATGATTTTCTCATCGATCAACTGAGGTAGCATTAATCCATTGCAATATTTTCTGGGGACTGTCTATTTGTCATTTAACTGTTTTTTTTTTGCTTTGCAAATTGGTCAAAATTTGCACCGTCTGATAAAAAATCTCACCTCTCTTAGACCCTGTTTGGGGAGTGCATGCTAAGTTGAAAAGTCGCTGACTTGTTTGGTCAGAAGCGATTGTAGTCAAGGCTGTGGCTTTTCTTGTTATCTTTGTTTGTAACCATTTATTGCAAATTGTAGCTTTTGGGGGCCAACTGAACGGGGAGGTAACAACATAGCAAAGTACAATGGTGTTTGAGTGGAGAGGTGACGTGAAGGCGGCGAGGCGGGGTGGCGAAGGTTGAAAAGGCAGAGCGATCGAGGTAGGAGGTGGTCAAGCGAAGCTACAGCTGAAAAGCTCCTCCTCAGCAGCTTCAGCTTTTGGGGTGCTTTTTCTGTGGCTTAATTTCCCAGTTGCTTTGAAGCCATGTTGTTTGGGGGAGCTTTTAATCTAAAGCTAAAGCAAAGCTGAAGCACAGCTCCCCAAATAGCCTACATGTTGCAGCCGAAAAGAAGATAAGATATCCTTAACGGGCCGCCAAAGCTTAATGGGCTAGCGTTCTAGAGCATTTCTTGGTCTTGTAGTGGACTTTTTAATTATCTTTATCGGAGTTTTTTTTTGTCTCTGTTTGGGCTTTTTATTGTTTAGCTTTCAGGGATTTTCTCATAGTCCCTAATCTAGCATTTTTATAATCCAATCCCACAAAAGAAATCATAAGGATTATAGGCGTAACAAAAATCATGTCATACCAGAACAAACGAAAACAACAAGAAAATGACGCCAATACAAACACAGGGAGAAAATAAGAAACCAAACCAAGACAAAAAAAATCATAATACCAATTTAAAAATGTCAAAATAAATTAAATCAATTTATCTATGTACAAATAAGGATTATGATTTGGTAAACCCCTTGTAAAAAGTACACCCCATTATACAACTAAAAGACAAAAAAAATTATAGATGCATAATTAAAAAATTCAAATGAAAGCAAAATTTAAAAATATAAAGAAATTATCTATGTAGAACAAATAAAATTTATCATTTGTAAAATCATTCAAAGACAATTCAAAATATAACATCTACAATAGACTCGACGCAATTTTAAATGAATTAGTTTTAACATGAGAGCACACTAGCAGAATGATGTGTACAATGAATTGTATCTAGATGATAAAACTTCAACTAAAGCAAAAGGAATGCAAACATCAATAATGTTGAAGGAGCAATATCAATATTCCAGTTTGGCATTATTTTCAAACATGTTGGCATAAGAATTCACCAAAGAAACAACGATTAGCAAGTATAATTCTTTTTTTTTTCAAATGGGTTCACCGGATTCCATTACTATATAGAAACATAATAATTCTATAAAATTTACAATGACTAGCAAGTAGAATTCTATAAATTATGAATTTACAAGTTGAAACATTTCATCAACATATTACTTTTTAGGAAAATATCATGCTAAAATCAACTAAAGAACTAGCAAACAAGCATTCATCATAACAGGGAGGATTTGAAACATCAACACAAGTTCAAATCTGTTCACATAAAAAATTATTACATAGGACATAAACCAACAATGTTGCACTAACAACTTCACTTACAATTTCTTTATAAATAAATTACATAATTACTGATATTGTAAAAACTTCGAATATATACCGTAAATCATTGATCCATCTACTACCAGCTATCAGTAACTATTACTACAAAATTCAGTAACTCCACCAGTAAATCATCACATCCAACAGACATCATGAAGAACAAAAAAGATTGAAAAAAGACATCAGTACTAATTTTCCTCCTAATGAGCTAATGTACATAAATACATCATACTGATGTGATTAGCAAATCACATCTCTTGTTAGACTGATGATTTGTGTTGATTCTCCTGCCAATGCCAACTCGCCAAGTCCAACAAAGCCAAACCTATATTAGCACACAAAGACTCCTACAGGATATTGCCACATCATCCCCGTTCGAAATGTCCAAGCCCATTTCCTAGTGGGCTTGCATCGGGGAATTGATATATTAGCAAAGGGAAAAAAACTGACAAAAGGTCAAAGTAGCAAAATAACAAAGTGGCAATTCAAAGGCTGAAAAATTTTACAAAACAGGATATCTAGAAAAAAAAACTAATTGCCTAAACCAATAACCAACGATCCGACAAAACTGACAAAGATGTTCAAAAAGTAACCACATGATGTAGAAAATGTTAGCATAGTGAAATTTATTGTGTCACACTCGTCTTGACCAATTAAATCTCATACTATTTATTGCACAGTGTGAAGCTTATAGTAATTAATCTGAATAAGGAAATGATGTCCTTGAGCATGACAGTGCTTGCCGTGCTTAAGAAGACGAGATAAAAAAACTGCAAAGGGAGGAAAGGGGAAAAGATTAGTACAACCAATTATATAATTAAGGTGAGCATTTAAGTGCTAGATTCTTAGACTATCTTCAGCTGTATCTCTTCAGCCTTCAAATCCCTTCGCAGATAGATCCCAAGCACTCCAACGAATTCCATGAAGTTCCCTTCGGAAGGGATTTGGAGAGAGAATCTGTTCAGAAGGAGATTCTCTCTCCAATCTTTATACAAAACCCTTCGAGGGGATGCTACTAGAGATAATAGGAATGAAGGGAATGAATATGAGAAAGGGAATGAGGGAAGAGAAGGGAATGAAGGGAAATTGCTGGAGATAGTCTTAGACCTCATTGATGTGCCTCTGAGAATCAAATATAAGAACATCGAACTGGTTGGATTCAAGAGAAGAAGAGAACATAATCTCATCTTGCTAGTCTCAAAATTTACCCCACAGAGACATGAAAAACTATCAGAGGTGCGGAAGTATTTGGTGGAAACAGTCACACCGTTGCCGTGTGCTGCCTGCATGTTTATATAGGGTGATAAAACACACCAACCGATTACAATACGCAACAACCGGATATGCACAGCCATAAATAGCGTAACAACTAGATACAACAAACCTGATCCTGACTAACTATCGTTAGCTATCTTAAGCTGGCAATATCTCTGGTTGTTGTAGATTTACATAGATGGAAAACATGTTTATCTAACAACCTCCCTCAATCACAACCGTGCTAGGTTGAGATTGTGTTTGAAGTTCTCCAACTGTCGTGTAGGAAGTGCCTTGGTGAAACCATCTGCAATTTGATCTCCTGAAGGAACAAAATCAATATCTAACAATTTCCTTGAGACCCATTCTCGTACAAAATGATAGTCAACCTCAATATGTTTAGTTCGTGCATGAAAAACAGGATTTGCAGAAAGATACTTAGCTCCAATATTATCACACCACAGTTTGGCAGTACGTGGAGAATCGATGCCAATTTCCTGTAGAAGTGTTTGAATCCACATGATCTCTGCTGTTGCATTGGCTACAGTTTTGTATTCAACTTCTGTACTTGACCTTGACACAGTAGGTTGCTTGCGTGCACTCCATGACACAAGGTTAGAACCCAAGAATACAACAAAACCTCCTGTAGATCTTCTATCATCAAGGCAGCCAGCCCAATCTGCATCTAAGAAGCCACTGACCAGAAGAGAGCTGGATTTGCCAATCTTTAACCCAACCTTGATTGACTGTTTTAGATATCTCAGAATTCTCTTTACGGCTGCCCAATGAACTTCCGTGGGTTTGTGCAAAAACTGACACACTTTATTAACAGGAAATGCAAGATCAGGTCTTGTGAGGGTTAAGTACTGAAGGGCTCCTACTATGCTTCTGTACTGAGTTGCATCATTTGGTCCTAAAGGAGTTCCTTCAGATGCCGAAAGCTTCTCATTAACTGCAAGAGGTGTGGTTACTGCCTTACAATCGGTCATGCCCACCTTCTTCAATAAATCAGAAGCGTATTTCTCTTGAGTCAATATTATGCCATCTTGTATCTGACTCACTTCTATTCCCAAGAAGTAGCTCAGTTTGCCTAAATCTTTAAGCGCAAATTCTTGACCAAGCTGGTGCAACAGTGCTTGAGTAGCATCATGTGTAGAGCTTGTAATTATTATATCATCCACATATATCAACACAAATATAACAACACCCCTTTATTGAAAAAGAACAAAGATGTGTCTGCCTTTGAAGAATTAAACCCAAGACTCTGCAATTTAACACTTAGTCGAGAATACCATGCTCGTGGTGCTTGCTTTAAGCCATATAAAGCCTTATCCAACTTGCACACATAATTAAATTTGTTTTTATCCTCATAGCCTGGCGGTTGTTTCATATATACCTCTTCTTCTAGATAACCATGTAAAAAGGCATTTTGAACATATAGTTAACGAAGACTCCATCCTCTAGATACAGCTATAGAGAGGATTATTCTGATAGTGGCAGACTTGACAACTGGGCTAAAAGTGTCTTCATAATCTATGCCATATCTTTGTTTAAATCCTTTTGCAACCAGTCTAGCCTTATACCTGTCTAAACTCCCATCAGCTTTGCATTTAATCTTATAAACCCATTTGCAGTCTATTATGTTTCTACCTTTCTAGGGTGGAACTAAATGCCATGTTTTATTCTTCATCAATGCATCATATTCAACATCCATTGCAACTTTCCAATTATTATCGCCTAGAGCTTCTTCTAAACACTGAGGTTCACCAGACGAAGTAAAACAACCATAGCGAACAGTACCATCAGTATATACCTTGGGTTTTCTGACGCCAGCCTGAAGCCTGGTATGTGGTCGCTGGGACGCTGCTGCAGTAGGTGGATCTGTGGGCACAGAGAAACCCGATGCCTGTACAGAAGAGTCTTCAGTCATGATGTGATGCGGCACTGCAGGATAGTCAGCCATTGCGTCTATTGCGTCGTCCACTGCATCAGGCCCATCAGCCTCAGCAGCAGCCCCATCAACCTCAGCAGCAGGGTTGCCTCCCTTGGCCGCGACAGGCGTGGAAGCACCTGGAGACGTGTCGCCGTTCTGCTGGTGAGGAGAGGGCGCAAGTGTGGACTCGGTGACACGAGAGCTCGAATGTGGCGCGGGAATACGTCCGGACGACGTACAGCCAGGGACACCAGGATCGGATGCGGCTCCAGCAACACCCTGTGAACTAGGAATGTCTGCAGAAAAATTGTTAGCAGCCGGCACATTAGACAATGGATCAACTACATTTTCATACCCAGGAGACACGGAGCTGGAAGCTAGTAAGGTTGGAGGAAGAAAAAGAATTTCGGATCTCAGCCTTGCACCAGCATTAGGATGAAGCTTAGAAAAGGGAAAAACGCCTTCATCGAAAATGACGTCGCGAGAAATGTATATGCGGCCAGTGGCAACATCAAGGCATTTGAACCCTTTATGCAAGTTACTATAGCCAAGGAAAACGCATTCTTTGGAACGAAACTGAAGTTTATGTTGATTATAGGGTCTTAAATTAGGTCAACATGCGCAGCCAAAGATGCGTAGAGAGGAATATTCAGGTTTAACATTGAATAGACGGTCTAGGGGTGTAGCATAGGATATAACTTTACTAGGGGTGCGATTGATGAGAAAAGTAGCAGCGAGAAAAGCTTCATCCCAAAATTTAAGTGGCATGGAAGCTTGAGCAAGGAGAGATAGGCCAACTTCTACAATGTGTCTGTGTTTTCGTTCAGCAGATCCATTTTGCTGATGTGCATGAGGACAAGATACATGATGAGATATGCCTATCTTGTTAAAAAAAGAATGGAGTTTCTCATATTCACCACCCCAATCAGTTTGCACAGTAATGATTTTCCGATCAAAAAGCCGTTCAACA
Source organism: Guadua angustifolia (assembly GCA_036346375.1). Taxonomy (NCBI): domain Eukaryota; kingdom Viridiplantae; phylum Streptophyta; class Magnoliopsida; order Poales; family Poaceae; genus Guadua; species Guadua angustifolia. The sequence continues at coordinate 18,741,095 of CM070518.1, read as the reverse complement.
AGGTTCTGAAACTCATGGAATTTTTGGAAAACTTCAGACTTGAATTTAAGAAGATAAATCCAAGTAAATTTACTGAAGTCATCAATAAAACTCACATAATACTTATATCTGCCAACAGAATTGGGTGCAGGCCCCCAAACATCTGAAAAAATAAGTTCTAAAGGATGACTCGAAACACTAGAAGACTTTGGATATGGTAACTGGTGACTTTTGGCTTGTTGACAAGCATCACACACAGACTCTTTATTGGACTCAGTACATGGGAGGTTAAAACTACTGATAACCTTTTGAACAATAGGGGCTGCAGGATGACCAAGGCGGCTATGCCACCTATCAAAGGATGGTTTGCTAACTCCAAAGGCCTGCTTTGTGAATGGTGGAGACAGTGGCAGAGGATACAGCCCTTTGTGACATCTTCCTTTAAGAAGTGTGCTCCTCGTGTCCCGGTCCTTTATCAAGAAGAAATTAGGATGAAATTCAAGAAAGACATTATTATCTGTAGCAAGAAGATGAACAGACACGAGGTTCTTTGTGGCTTGTGGGACATGCAAAATATGATTTAGATCAAGATTACGATTCTGGGTATGAATAGTAGTTTTACCAATGTGACTAATGGCCATACCTGCCCCATTTGCTGTGTGGATCTGATCACCGCCATTGTATTTGTCTCTAAAGGACAGCTTCTCTAGCTCTCCTGTTATGTGATCAGTGGCTCCTGTATCCGTGTACCAATTTGTGTCCACAGTGTATGAACTTGTAGTAGCTGCAGCAACATGTCTTTGATCAGGAACGAAGTTCTCATCATACCTATGCCAGCAGCGTTTTGCTGTGTGCCCAACTTTGAAGCAGACTTGGCAAATTGGCTTATCTGCAAAGTTGTTGTTGTTCTGGACGCGTGGGCTGTTGCTTCCTTGGCGAAGCAGGTTGCCGCTGTAGCTGCTGCGACCACCACGTTGAGCTGGAGCATTGCCGCCTCTTCCTGTTCGGCCGCCACGCCCGAACCGTCCAGCGCCACTGCGTCCCCGTCGATTTGCGACGTTGACCGAGGACCCGGACGAGTTGCTGTTGTTCCGCAAATCAACCCGAGTCTCAAAAGCGAGCATCTGAGAATACAGTTCGCTCACAGAGATCGGATCGGACCGGGCAAGAACTGCGGACACCAACGGATCGTAGTCGTAGTCGAGTCCGGTGAGGATGTATTCCACCAGTTCATCATCGTCGAGGGGCCGTCCTGCTGTAGCCATCTCGTCGCCGAGAGATCGCATCTTCCCGACGTACTCAGCCACCGTCATGTTTCCTTTCTGGGCGGTGGATAGAGCCAGGTGAGTATTCACTGCGCGAGCTCTTGTTTGAGACGCGAACATCGCTTCGATCGCTCGCCATGCCTCCGCTGCAGTTTGTTTAGCAGCAATTTGAGACAATACTTCCTTGGATACGGAGGAGAGAAGGAAGCTAAGGACTTGTTGGTCCGAAGCTAGCCAATCTTCATAAGCAGGATTGGCGACCTTGATGATCATATCGCCTTCCTTGCTGTCGATCTCATCAGCAGGCCTTTTGACCTTGCCGGTGAGGTAACCTTCCAGACGAGCGCCGCGCACAGTGGCGACGATCTGAGCTTTCCATGTTGCATGATTGTGCTTGGCAAGTTTCTCCGAAACAGGGTGGGTGACCAAAGGATTCATGATAGACCCTGAGGAAGAAGAACCGCCGGACATAGTAGGAGATCTACTCGGAAGCTCTGATACCATGAAAAACTATCAGAGGTGCGGAAGTATTTGGTGGAAACAGTCACACCGTTGCCGTGTGCTGCCTGCATGTTTATATAGGGTGATAAAACACACCAACCGATTACAATACGCAACAACCGGATATGCACAGCCATAAATAGCGTAACAACTAGATACAACAAACCTGATCCTGACTAACTATCGTTAGCTATCTTAAGCTGGCAATATCTCTGGTTGTTGCAGATTTACATAGATGGAAAACATGTTTATCTAACAAGACATGCATCAAACAATATTAGCTGAAACAAAATTGAGAGAAATAAGAGAAGAAATTGTACCCGTCATGTCAGTACATGTGTAGTAGTTGGAGGAAGTCTGTATGTTCGAATGCTGCTTGTAGGAAGCAATGAGAATGAAAATGATAGCAGCTCGTGGAGATAACCGGAAGGAAGACGCAAGCTGCTCTCCATCTGCTCTTTCAGTGCAACCACTTATTCAATGCCGAGGCACATAGCAGAACAAGATGCCACAGTCGGCTAGCAATCTACTCAACCAGATCTACAGGCGGAAGATCCTTGAGAGGAAGAAGGCTGACGGAGGTAGTCGACGAGCTTGTAGATCTGCTTGGAGTGGACAAAGATGACACGCTTGTTGCCGACCTCCTGCCGTTCTCCTCATCTGGCCATGGGTGCCCTCAGCCCCTCACAAATACACGAATGGCAGCGATAGGACGTTAACGTGGTGCGTCACCATGGTAACGGCGGCGAAGGAACAAAATCGCAGAGAAGAAAACACTCCCGACCGGCGATGAACACACCAGAGAAATCGTCCCTTCGCCTCCAACCGTGAGACCTCAGCTTTGGGGATGAAAATCTCAAACAGCAACGGGCGCAAATTAGAACTCGAAAACTCTTGCGGATCCAATAAATGCAGACAGTTACAGACTTACAGACCGAGTCTCAAAGCAAATCAAGTGGCCACAAATTCGACTGAAAAGCCCGACAAATAAACATTCTGTGAAGACGGGTGTTCCCTCTGTCAGACTGTGAAGCAAAGCGCTCTCTCCCTTTTGCATGAGGTGTTGAAACGAGGCATAAAAATTCACTTCTCCGAACCACGACAGTACTACTTAATGTACTGCAAATTGGTATCTAACAAGTGATTGAATACCTCTACTATACACTAATGTGCAAGAGATCTCATTGATCTATGCAGTGCATTGGGAACGACACAGGGGCCATGTACACATCACAAATTAGGAGTATGGTATGTCGACACCAAAATGCAGGCGCACGATTGCAGGCGAAGGCAACAGTCAGTACAGTACCAATGGCGATTAACTCTGAATGCCTGATCTATGCATGCAGTAATATGCTGTTTGAGGACTCGGCAGAGACGCAGGCAGTAATAGAATGAACATGTAACATATCTCATGCCACCAATGGCAGAGCCAGAAACTACAGCCAGAGAGCTTATATACATTGTTATCATAGATTTATTATGCTAGTACACATTAAGACATTTCAACAACGGATCATATCTCTTTGCCGCTAGATGATGACCCGAAAAAAGCAATCCTTTGGTCTACTGAGTCACTGAGCTAGCGAGCTACAGCAGTCGCTACGCAGCTGAAATCAGTGTTCATTCTCGTGTAAAACTCCCACATTTCCACGCAGAGCAAAGCATCAAACGGTGGCCCGTAAGCCGAGCTCTAAGCTTCTTCGGTTTCGCCGTGTATTTTCTTTCGTTTGGACGCGCTCGGAGGCGGAGGAGCGGACGGCTCATTCCATTCGGATTTGGGCCTGTGGCGTGGGGACGGGACGACGCGGGTTAAGCACATACTGGGCCGTAGATCGGTCGAACTTATGGGCCGTACACCACCAGAAATTGGATCGAAGATAACATCCATGACCCAGTTTCTGGCCGGCTGGGCCATCACTTACCGGGATGTTTTATTCGTCGACGGGCTGGCTATGCTCTTTACGTTGTTCGTAAACGGGCTTGTCCAAAGATAATGGATCAGGCCAGTTCAAAAGCCTTTCTTGTGATTCTAATTTTGACCAGACTAAGACTATCTTCAGCAATTTCCCTTCATTCCCTTCTCTTCCCTCGTTCCCTTCCCTATATTCATTCCCTTCATTTCTATCATATCCAGCAGCATCCCTTTGAAGGGTTTTATATAGAGATTGGAGAGAGAATCTCTTTCTGAACAGATTCTCTCTTCAAATCCCTTCCAAAGAGAACCGTGAAGGGAATTCGTTGGAGTGCTTAGGATCTATTGCAGGCTGAAGGGATACCGTTGGAGATAGTCTAACATTAGACCTTTTCCTCTTGAAAAAAAAAACAAACAAACAAAAACAAAAACCTGACCACCTGGGTTATGCATCATATGCCAAAAACCTTGTGGGTTTCCGCTTTATAAAATTTACTCTTTTCTCCGATTTATTGATTTTTGCGTCACAGTTCCTCGTCAAACCTACCTTTGAAAACATTCAGGATTTGTTACGAATTTTTTTAAAGGGTTCCTGTGACATTACCAAAACAATGGCCGTCTCTAATTGGTTGGTCAACATTTTACCGAAATGGAATTTACTTCATGGGCAGGTGTTAACTATTGACCGTTCCAAATTGAAATTTGGAGACAAATCTGCTTCCTTGCACGCAACACATACGTGTATGGATCACATGCGAGCTAGCTCTATGATCGCTTCACCCACAGATTTTCCAATTCCTGCAACAATCACACTGCTGCCATCCTGTACGCATATAGTAGTCCTACACAGTCAGCTCACCAACACTACCCATCTCTTTCAACCAATGACTGGTGCCTGACTTCTTCATCCGAAAGGGGCAAACCGCTACCTAAATCCAGGAATAATCTGATGCCAATTTGAGCCTTTACATTGCCGGATACGTACCGAATATACAAATATTCAAGGGCTCTGAATTTCAGCTCCTGCTCACCTACACGAGCTGCCCGTCTCAGCTTTCCTCTCGGCGTAGCTCACCTAAACCAGTGACCAGGTTACGTGACACCAAGCTAGCTTGCCGTACCAGTTGGTACTCTTTAACCTTCAGACCGAGTACTCGTCGCCTGACATGGCCTTACGACCAGCGAAAATGCTTGTAATCTTGTCTAGATTTAGCCGCTTAGACGGTGTTGGAATATGATTCCTTCTTTTCCCTACTGACGCGATCGAAGAGGTGCCCAGTGCTCTGAGGGGACAACGGATGGTCCATGCATTTAACTCAAAGCATATGACGCCTGAAATTGTCACTGCATCATGCAGCCACTGGTGCATCGTAAATTCGTACTGCGACGCTACGAGGACGCATATTTAATCGTATGTGATTTGGCCAGGGATCGAATCTCGTACTGCGCTGGGTGCTACCCTTGCTTCCTTTCAGGTACAAATTTTTAGCTTTCGGTGAGCTAATATGATCAAGGATTCGAATTTCGTTTTGGATAAAATTTCGCCGGTAGCCGAAATCCGAAATTTCCTTGAAATTTCGTTATTTCAGACGAAATCCGTTCAAAATTCAAATCCGGTCTTTTTATTACCGAAATTTAGGCCAATTTAATTTTTTTTTGAAGGTTTCTGACACATTATATATGTTCTCATTAAATTTTTAGGTGATTATCAAATCTGAGGAATTTTCAAAAATTCAAACATTGCTACTATCCTAATAAAACGCTGACCGACAAGTTTGAACAGAATGAAAATGAGAACAAACGAGGTTATAAAATTTTGAAATTTTTTGTGGATAGTCCTGACATATTTATAATATTCTCATAAAATTTTTAGTTGATGATCAAATGTCATGAATTTTTAAGAATTCAAACAGTGTTACTGTCCTGTTAAAAGGCTTATCGGTAAATTTGAACGAAATGAAAAAATATCCAAACCATGTTATAAAATTTTTTGTGGATGGTCCTGATGTAGCATTAATAGTTATATAAAATTTTTAGATGATGATAATACTTAAATAATTTTTAAAAATTTTGACAGTGCTACGTCCTAATAAAAGCCCGATGATCAATACATAGATTTACTTTAGCAATCAAAAAAGCTTTAAAATTTTTAAAAATTTTACAGAAGGTTGATAAGGAAATGGTTAATATCTCATAAAAATTTTGAATCATGATCACCCTCTAGTGAATTTATAAAATTCTTACAAGGCACAATACCATTTATGTTCTTTCTCTGTTTGATTTTTGAAATATAATATAACAAATAAAGTTCAGGGCTTACATATATTTGATTGAGTAAACAAAAAATGTTAAATTTTTCTTAAAATTTTATATAATGGTACTGAGGAAATTATTATTCTCTTGTAAAAAATTTAGATCATGATCACACTCGAGAAAATTTAGAAAATTCTGACAAGGTAATTATCTCAATTATGTTCATTCTGTTTTTGATTTTTTAAAGATAACAAATGAACTTAAATTATTCTGTAAATTTTTCTGTATAATTCTACACTGCTCAGGATAGTATCATAAAATTTTCAGCTCATTATAAAGTTTATATAATTTTATAAAAATCTAAAAGTATTTCTACCAAAATTTTAAAACATCTCAAAAATTCATTTTTTTTCAACAAATTTCCATAGAAGATAACTTTCTTATGGGTTATTAGACCAAATCCGGCCCTAAAAGCTCAAATTCCGGTCAAAATTCATGAAATTTCGGTGAAATTTACCGAAATGTCGTCCAAAAAATGAAATTTCGTTTTTTTACTGTAGTAATTTCAAATTTTTTATTCGGCCGGTAGTTTTGATTTTGTAGAGTCCCGAAATCCGAAATTTCGGTGAATTTCGGCAAATTTAATTCCCTGAACATGATACGTCAAAACGATCGGACCGTACATCGAATTAATACCAGCTAGTGACTCTCTGCAGATGAGTTTGTACGAAGGATTGGATCATGCATGATTCACGCAGGAACGTTGGCCGCTGGAATGAGGAACGCGCTGGAAGCCTACGTGTGTAACGCTGTACGTACACTAAATGCTCCGGAAACATCTTCTTCGTGCAGACGTGTATAACGCTAAATGCTCCACCACGTACACTGACAAGTGTATGTACGTATGTATGCACGTATAGTCCACTGGAAAATAACTCTCCTCCATACCTGAAGACAGAAAGGTCCAAGTCTTTATCTGCAATCATGTTCTCGTGCCGTGTTTAGAAGTTGAGAATTCGTAAGTCAGGCAGGCAGCTAAGCTTCACCAGGTACTATATACGAACTATATAACCACGGCCGTACATGGCATTTTAGGGGCCGTGCTAAATTTAAAATTAGGATATACATAATAAAAATTAATTACCAAAATAATTATTTGATATTACGGCTATAGTACAATTTTTCTTATAGTACAAAGATTGTATGATATATAGCGCTAAAAAAAAATTTCATATATGACCTTTACTTGAAAAACACCATTCTACCGGCATTATTTGAAACAGAATATTCAATTATCCTTGTAATTAGTCTTTTCTAAATTAAATCAATTTCAACGGCTATCGTTAAGTCTTTCCTAATTCATTATAGAACACAAGTACAACTTCAACTTTAATCTATATAAGCTCTTTTTTTTGCATGTGCAATAGTCATCGAAGTTGTCAACAAAATTCTACATGTAAAAATTACACTACAGAAATAATTTAGCTGTTTCAAAAACTTTAAAATATGAAGAGGGCACAGGGTTTTGTTTAGGAATAATTTTTATAGAAAAAAATTTAAATAAAAAATGAAGAGAATAAAAAGAGCTACGCAACTATTAGTTCTTACTCTTACTAATACATCTGATAGATGTCCTCAAATTGATTCCATTATTTTTTATTGCCGGATGTTAAACTAGGGTTTGATATTTTGTTTTCAGTTCATATCTTAGAGAAGGGCGAAATCCAAAATTTCGGTGAAATTTCAGATAAAATCAGGTCTAAATTCAAAAATAAAATTTAAAATCTGGAATTTTAGAAATGAAATTTCCGTCAAAATTATTGAAATCTCAGAAAAATTCAATCGAATGAAAAATAGTCAAAACGATGTTATAAAGTTTTGAAAATTTTTGTGGATGGTCCTGACACATCGGTAATGTTTTCATAAAAATTTCATAAGGTGATTAAAAGTGAGGAATTTTTAAAAATTCTAAAAATGCTACTATCTGATAAAATGCTGACTAGCAAATTCTAACCGAATGAAAAATGTTTCAAACCATGTTAGAAATTTTTTAAATATTTTTATATGGTCCTAACATGCCAATAATGTTTTCATAAAAATTTTAGATGATGATTAACCCTAGAGAATTTTCAAAAATTCTAACAGTGCTACTGTCCTGATAAAAGGCTGATCGGCAAATTTCAACCTAAAAATAGTCCAACCCATATTAAAAAATTTTGGCAATTTTTGTGGAGGTTTCTGAAGCATCACTAATATTTCCATAAAATTTATATATGATGATCAAACCTGAATTTTTTTAAAAAATTATGTCAGTGCTACTATCCTGAAAAAAGCTAGCTGAATACATGTATTGTTTGCATAGATTTGATTGAGCAACAAAAAAGTTTTAGAAACTTTTAAAGAAGGGTTCTGAGGCAATGCTTAAACTCTCATAAAAATTTTGGATCATGATCACACTCAAACGAATTTATAAAATTTTGACAACGTTATTGTCTCATTTATGTTCCTTCTGTTTTTTTTAAAGATAACAAATGAAATTCAATTCTTTTAAAGAATTTTTTTGTATGATCCTAGACTGCTTGATATAGTACTATAATTTTTTTAGAGTATGATCAAGCTTGTACTATTTTATAACAATCTGACAGTGTTTTAGTTATTTTCATTAAATGTCTCAAAAATTCTATTTTTTTCAAATATTTTCATGTAAGATGATATTCTTAAGGGCTATTGACCCAAATTTGGCCCAAAAGAGTTGAAATCCGATAAAATAAATACCAAGATTTCGGTGAAACTACCGAAATTTTGCCAAAATTTCCATAATTAATATAGTATTTTTTAAAAAAAAATCTTTTATTCAACCGGCATTTGGAATCTCATCCCGGCCAAAATCCAAAATCTCGATCAAAATTTTCAAAATTTCGTCGGAATTTTGAACCTTGTGTTAAACTAAGGGAAGTCATTTCCAATTTGAAATTTGCACCTTTCTACGAGACACTTCGAGAAAGCAGAGCATGGACTAATGGAGTAATGGCGCATTCTGAATAGGTTTTTGTCATCAAAATGAAAATGATCGCATCAGGACGTACAACAAAGCTATCGAGATCTAAGCAGTTAGGATGGTTCGATAGATCGGACCATGATGGGCTGAATCTTTCAATAGTGATTTTTGATCGAACGGTCCACACACAATTTCTCAAGTTGCATTCTTCAAGGAACTGCATTGGATCTCTTTCCTACTACTTCACTAAGATCATCCGATCGAGCAAACGAATAGGTTAGATATTCTAATAGTGATTGTTATCCAACGATTCATACACAACTGTTTAAATTGCAGTCCCTAGGGACTGCATTGGATCTCTTTCCTACTATTTCACTAAGGAAAGAGATCCAATGTAGTAGTTATAATGTGCAACTTTAGCAGTTGTATGTATACCATTGGATAAAAAAAGATAGAGCAGGTCTTTCAAAAATACCATTTGAATCACTGCATTAATTTTAGTAATATAGTAAAAGTGTAGCAAACACTGTTCCAAAACACGTTCGAAAGAACTTGGGCTGCTTGGTCCGAAGCCCAACCGGCGCGGTGCGTCGCGTCAGGGTCAGGCACGCACCAGATGGCCGTGTCAGTGGTGTTAGCCGTGAGGAGTTCAACAACCACCAACTCCTGCTCTTTAATGTACAATCAATCAATTCACTCATTTGTTACTCGTCCGCATCGCTGCCGCTGCTGCTTCCTCTCCTTCACCACCACCGCCCTCCGCTTCTCGCTTTGCTACCTAGCTCGATCTTGGCGTCGGCAGAGGCAGCGGCAGAGCGTAGATGGCCGTGGCGCGGTCGGCATTGGCGCGTGCCGGCCGTGCGGCGAACGAGGCCGTGAGCTTCGTGGTGTTCGTGCTTCTGGACGTGCTCGAGGTGCTGCTCTGCATTGTCTACAAGGTGGCCGACTACATGGTCGAGGGCGCGTGGCGGCCGTGCTACTGCTCGCCGTCGTCGGCCGCGGCGTCGGGGAAGATCGTCGTGTCGGAGCGCGGCGGGTCCAAGGTGGTCAGCATGCTGTCGTCCACCAAGCTGCACCTGGAGGACATCTCCGACACGCTCTACACGCGCCCGTCCGTGCTCGCCGGCGTCGCTTCGTCGTCGGCCAGGCCGCGTTCCTGCCGGCGCAACGTGAGGGCGCCGCCCGCGTCCGCGTCGGCAACCACGCTCATCGTGCACTCCGCCATCGTTCAGATGCTGCGGGGCAAGATCGGCGTCGGTGACGGCAAGCACAAGCCGTACCTCTCGCCGAGGTGGTCCGACTGCCACTGCGCCAACTGCAACCCGGCCGACACCGACCACCTCTTCGTCCACGTCGAGGGCCCCCCAGGTACGCAAGGCAACCGTGTCCATATATATACATCCGCCATTAATACGGAAGCAAGATTCGCTTCTCTAGCTCTTACCGCATTGCTCCAACTTGTGCGCCTCATAAGACGGCGGTGCGACAGAGGAGGACGTGCTGTTCATCCACGGGTTCATATCGTCGTCGGGGTTCTGGACGGAGACTGTGCTGCCGAACGTGAGCCGGGAGGCGCGCGCGCGGCGGCGGCTGTTCGCCGTGGACCTCCTCGGGTTCGGGCGCAGCCCCAAGCCGGCCGACTCGCTGTACACGCTCCGGGAGCACGTCGAGATAATCGAGCGCTCCGTCATCGAGCGGTACGAGGTCAGGTCGTTCCACATTGTCGCGCACTCGCTCGGCTCCATCCTCGCGCTCGCCCTCGCCGTCAAGTACCCCGCCGCCGTCAGGTCCCTCACGCTCGTCGCGCCGGTACGCACTCGCCGCCTGATCTAACGATTTTCTTCTGCCTGTCTCCACGCTGCCTTGTTACTAAACGTTTTGGGTTCTGCCGGCGTGCGCGCGGTGCAGCCTTACTTCCCGGTGCCGAGGGGGGAGATCGGGACGCAGTACGTGCTGCGGACGGTGGCTCCGCGGCGGGTGTGGCCGGCGATCGCTTTCGGCGCGTCGGTGGCGTGCTGGTACGAGCACCTGAGCCGCACCGTCAGCATCGTGCTCTGCAAGCACCACCGCCTCTGGGAGCTCGCCTTCCGGGTCTTCACCTTGTACAGGTAAACCGATGTAAATCCGGCACTTGTCACCTCGTATTACTCCATTTTTTTACACAAGGAAATGATGAGTTACCGTCTGCAAAGAAAAAAGACCGATCTAGTAGTTGTCGCAGAACATATCAAAACACTCAATAGTAATTTATGAGCCTTATACTACTTATCCTATACTAATAATATAATATAGTGTAAATTTTCTCTAATTTACTAATGTTCCCGGCAATCTTCCGTTGAGAAATTTTTGGTGCAACTGGGCGGTGAAAATTAGGTCAGCGACCGGCTCAACAACATTTCTCGCATCAGCATTTCCAGGGGGTTTGGGGATGGGTTTGCCGCTTGGCCATCTTGCATTGGGTGATTGCATAAACCAATGGAATTTAAGCAAGTTCCTCCTAGAGGAATTCCATCGCCAATAGTTCTTCCCTTCGAGCCGATGCAGAGGTACGGCGGGGTTGTAGCATTTATTAATGCCGGACGGGTCCATCGGCCATCTGCAGCCCTGCGAGCTGACGTCATCAATGGGAGTTACTACGAGAACCGAGTTTGACCCCAGTCAACCATTGCAATGCTTGGTGCAGCGACATGCGACCATCTACCGTTCCACTGCCGGCCAACCACAGGTGAATGGCCAACCCGACCATGGAAAGCGATCCCGTGTGGTCACGACGATCCTATCGAGTCGACGAACAGCCCGAATCGTTGATAGTAAAAAGGTCACGGTATTTTTAAACAGTATTTACTAAAGATCTAGATTGTTATTTTTTTTATCCAACGATTCACGTGCAACTGTTTAAGCTGTAGTCACAATGGAACTGCATTGGATCTCAATTCCCCGACAATGGACCACCTACTGCACCGGCTACTCGACTTAGACTTGCTACTAACCTGCTTATCCCAACCCCCCCTAATATCCGTCCATGATGCGATTCAGGGAACAGTCCTGGCTCATGTCAAGTAAGATGATCTTGCTGGGTTTTCTGCTTAGCTGCACAATGTACGCTAACCAAAGAAGGTTTTAGACGGTCTCTAGACCACCTAAAACTCAAGATTCAAGCAATCCTTTTTAGTGTGCCTATTCGTAATTCCATATCGTACTATGGAGTAGTATTGATGTAGTAGCTTATGCAATCTAATTAAGACAAAATGACACATCAAGCTGTTATGTCCTTGCGCAGCACCGACACCAATTTTGCGCTCTTTAATGTGAATCTTTATACGTTTTTCAGAAAAAAGGGGTGTTGGGATTGGGTACAACATGGCATTAATGTAAGCTCATGCTGCAGCATTAGAGCGAGGGGACACGATAATTAAATTTTCTGATAGGCGAAGTTGGGTTAGAACTGACAAATTTTGGCTAATTATCCATCGTCACTCCAACGGGCAGGGTCAGGACTTACCTAATGGACGGCTTCTTCTGCCACACACACATCGCTTCATGGCACACACTTCACAACATCATCTGTGGCAGCGCCGGCAAGATCGACAGATGCCTGGAGAAAGTCAGGGATCAGCTTACCTGCGACGTTACCGTCTACCATGGCAGGGACGACGAGCTCCTCCCTGTGCAATGCAGTTACGCAGTGCAGTCGAAAATCCCGCGCGCCCGCGTTAAGGTGATCGACGGCAAGGATCATGTCACCATTGTTGTCCGACGTCAGAAAGAACTGGCCAGGGAGCTGGAGGAGATCTGGAACACAAAACGGTGAAGTTGTCATCAGGGGTAATACATAGGATAAAGCACAGGGGGTGTTAAAAGGGCACCTCGGATTAACAAAAGGCGGGTCTTCAAAGAAGAGCAAGACTGCAATGAAGTACACACCACATTTCTGAATGCAACAGGAAGCACAAGGGGAAACAAGGGCTCCAGAGAAATGTGAAGAAGATTACCTAATTACTTTTACCCCCTTCTTTTGTTTTCCTTTTTCCCTTCTCAACCTTCCATATTGAAGGTTGAGAAAATTCTTGCCTCATCCTGTGTATAATTACGATAAATGATGAGTCGTTTCGGTTGTAATTCTGTGGACAGAAATCACAGGATGCGATATGATCAACTTGTGGAGCTTGTAGTCATGTACCCTTCAGTTTCTCTGCTTTCTGGTCCAATATTCTCCTTTTTCAGTAATCATTCTTGTTCTAATTTTCAGTATATGCCGAAATAGCTAGTAAAAGTGTAAAACTGAACAGCCTTGGGCTCGCCTTTCTTCCATGTTGGATGCTTTCAGCTTGCCATCTCGTACCTGACAAAGAATCTAAGACAATGGAAAGAAGATACAAAGAACATCAATAGAGAGGAATTCTTTGATTGTACACTCACTTTATTCCATGCCGTGGCTGTGTCCGTGGAGTGGTCGAACCCCAGTCTGCACTCCATGAGATAAATTCTACAGCACTGCAAAGACTTAAAGCGAAGTCACCGTATCACACCTGCATGTCTCATGGCTCTGCAGTAATCACAATGGCGCCCATGAACGGCGCGTTTGCATTTATCATGACTTGCATGGGCCCACGCGCTCACGGCACAAGAAAATCAATCCCTGCCCAGTGTCCAGTGTCCTCCTTACCATTCAACTGTTTCATCGATTTCATTTCTTGATGGAAATAACCCAAGACGATAAAAATGCACAGCCCCCAACCACGGCCACAGCTTACCGTACGTCGATAGATTAATTGCAGTTGCCTGAAGAACAGAACGAATCAAAGCTGACAGCAGTGTTAGAACTTACAATCACTCACTAGTTACTTACGTTTATGTATCGCTTCCCCTCCAGCTCAAGAATTGGTCAGGATTTTATCTCTAAGCCTTTTAACATCCAGTAATAACTAGCAGCAACTACTAACTGTTAAATGTTGATCTTCTTCACTTTTGTTGGCAGGAGAAATGGCATCAAACAATAGTGAGAATGAGAGACAAAGAGTGACAGTGAATAGTGATCTTTATTAATGATTGTCCATAGTTTACAATGGGGATTAGTCCCCTTATATAGAGATTATACACTCTAACTACCTTGCAGTTTACAAACAAATAACTGCATTGTAGTTATTGTCATAGACTCAATAAATTTGCCCACATGCTAAATGCTTTTCATTTATACCATAACACTTCCCCTTGGGCAAATTATCATCTTCGAGTTCCTTTAAAAACTCCTTCCAAAAACCATGTGAAAAAAAATGGACGAAGAAAATAGGAACATATGTATATACCTCATTAAAAACTCTCCCAAAAAAAACTCAGTGGGAAAAATGGATGGAGAATAGAGTACATAACATATTTAACTAGAGGATTATATTCAGGTTATATGCTAGGGATTTACTCCCCCTGAACCTTGCAAATCTTGAAGCCATCTCATACCAATTTCATGAACATATTTTTGAAATATAGATGTTGGTAAAGACTTTGTGAACAAATCGGCAAGATTTTCACAGGATTTTGTTTGCAAGATACTTATTTCACCGCTTTTCTGTAATTCATGTGGATAAAATAATTTAGGAGCAATATGCTTTGTTATATTGCTCTTTATATAACTTGTACTCATTTGAGTAATACAAGCAGTATTATCTTCATAGATAATAGTTGGTGACTCTAACGCACCAATACCACATGAATTTTGAATGTGGTTAATCATTCTGCGAAGCCATACATATTCCCGTGATGCTTCGTACAATGCTATTATTTCAGAATGATTTGTGGAAGTCGCAACAAGAGTTTGCTTTGATGATTTTCACGAAATTGTTGTACCCCCATATAGATAAACAAATCCAGTTTGTGATCTAGCATTATGGGGATTTGATAGGTAGCCAGCATCGGTATATTCTATCATATTCATATCTTGATTTTTTTGGTAGAACAAACCAAGATCTTTTGTACCTTGTAAATATCTAAAGATATTTTTCACACTAGCCATATGTCTTTTTATTGGAGTTGCACTATGTCTTGCTAATAGATTGACTGCGAAAGCAATATCAGGCCTGGTACAATTTGCAAGATACATTAGTACTCCAATGGCACTGAGATATGGTACTTCAGGCCCCAATATCTCCTCATTCTCATCTTTTGGTCTAAATGAATCTTTATTTGACGGGTACCCAAGACATAGGTATCCCCAGCGGCCCAGGAAAAGTATGTGGGCCGCCTCCGCACCATGTGCGGGCTACCTCCGCGCCAAGGCTTCGACAAGAAGCCCCGCTCAGAGGCCCAAGGTCTCCGACCAAACCGGCCCCGAAGGGCAGTCCGACCAGCGCTACGAGTCGGGTGCCCCAAGCAGCACTCGGAGTAACTGGGAAGCCGACCGACCGGTCCCCCACAAGGACGCCTGATTCCCGACCAAGCCGACCTCAGAAAGCAACCCGACCCGCGCTAAAGATCGGGCGCCCCGCGAGCTACGGCGATGGTCCGACCAGCGGGTCGGATCATCCAAAGCTCCTGACCAGTTCGGGCCGCCTTCACCAAAGAGGCGGACGTCAAATCATCGAAGTAGCCATCCTAGTCACCTACGCCACGACACGGGCGGCTCAAAGATGACCGAACAAAGCGGGAGGCGCGCGCTTCCCAAGGCAATTCCGAGCTAAGCGCTCCCGCCGCGGCCGAGCAGCCTTGGGCAAAAGCGCCATTTCCCGGAAGAATGGACCGTTCCACCGCTCTGCGTCTCCACCAACCAGTCAGAGGTCACATCCAGTGACCAGACAACGAGGCGGAAGGCCAGACTCCTAGGCGTAGATAGCCCTTTTCATTTTTTCACATGCTCCCGTGTAACCTGCTTCCCCGGGCTATATAAGGGGAAGCATGGCCCTCCGGAGCAGGGGCGGTCAAGCATAGCGCATAAGCACAACACGCTCAAGCAAAAATAACCAACAGCCCCCCTTGAGAGCTCGGACGCACCCATGGGTCTGAGTCCCTTGCACCTGTAGCCATTCTAGCCGACCTTGGTACACGGGACACCCCGAGCACGAGCTCGGCACCCGCCTGTAATCCGGCGAACTCACAAGAGTCAGCAATAACATCCGACCACCTCACAAACTAGAGTAGGGACGTTCAGCCCGAACCAGTATATATCTCGGGTCCCCTTTCTTTTGATCCAACCATTCAAGGAACGGGAGCGCATGGCCCCTCTAGACCTACAAATTTACTTGCCGGTTCTCGAAACACCGACATTATTTATATCTAAAGATCTCACGACCATAGGCGTTTTTGATGGATATGATTTATCCATATTAAATTTTTCCAGAATCTTCTGGATATATGTAGACTGGTGCACAAGTATTCCAGAGGAAAGATGCTCAAATTGTAAACCCAAGCAAAATTTGGTTTTACCCAAATCTTTCATCTCAAATTCCGTCTTAAGGTGATTACTTGCCTTAGCTATATCTTGTGTATTACCAATAATGTTGAGACCATCAACATATACCGAGATGATACAAAATCCAGTCGTGGATTTCTTTATGAATACACATGGGCAATTATCACTATTGGAGTAACCTTTCTGAAGTCGGAACTCACTCAGCCGGTTGTACCACATTCTACCTGACTGCTTTAAGCCATAGAGTGACTTTTTCAGTTTGACACAATTCATGTTGCGATTTGCTTTCAGATTCGAAATATTAAGGCCCTCAGGCACTTTCATATAAATATCCGAATCGAGTGACCCATATAAATATGCGGTCACTACGTCCATCAACTGCATCGATAAATTCATTTGTACTGCCAGTGATATTAAATATCAGAACGTAATTCCACTCATAACAGGAGAATATGTCACATCATAATCGATGCTAGATTTCTGCGTGAACCCTTGTGCTACTAGCCTCGCTTTGTATCTCACCACCTCATTATTTTCATTCCTTTTGCGAATGAAAACCCATTTTGCTCCTACAGGAAAGACCTTGGGTGGAGTAGGTATTACAGCTGAAAATACCTCCCTCTTATAAAGCGAGCGCAGTTCTGCCTCTATTGCTTCCTTCCACTTGATCCAGTCCGAGCGCTTTTTGTACTCTGCCATGGACTTAGGTTCTGGATCCACTTGAAGGACATTAGCAATTTTAGAGGAGAAAAAAATGTCGACAATTGTAGTCTTTCTGTTATAAGATTCTCCTGAATCAACATAATTAGTGGAAATCTCATTTATTCCTTTCAACTCCTCGTGATTTCCCATAACAAGCGAGTTAGGATTTTCCGATGTCCTAGCATTAGAATTTGTGCGCACTATAATGCTAGGTCCTGGATGCTGCGCATCCATTTGGTGTCCTTCAACAGAAGGTTGAATCTCATTTACTGATATAGAAGCTAACTTCCTTTGTTTCTTTTGAGAAACATTATCCCTTGCAACCGGTTTTCTCCCCCTCTTGGTACCATGAGAGTTTTGAGAGGTTTTTAAAGGTACTTCCACTCGCTCCGGTGCATTCACGGCTAGTATATGAGACTTTCTGACACCTTTTTGATCAGTAAACGCATCTGGCAAATTATTTGCAAAGTGTTGCAAATTTACTATCCTCTGAACCTCAGATTCAGATTCTTTAGTACGTGGATCTAAGGACTGGATGCCTGTTACATTCCAATCTATTTCCCGGCATTCATCGTGGCACTTTTCTCCCCCTAATACCGGAAAATTGTCCTCATCAAAAATACAATCAGCGTACCAGGCAGTAAACAGGTCCCTAGTAAGGGGTTCGAGGTATTGTATGATAGACGGAGCAACATACCCCACATAAATCCCCAATTTTCTATGGGGGCCCATAGTTGTACGTTGCGGTGGTGAAATTGGTACGTACACAACACAACCAAATTTACGCAGATGGGAAATACTTAGCTGATTTTCACGTACTAACTGCAACGGGGAGACCGTATGATATGCAGTTGGCCGAATTTGTAGCAAATTTGCGGCGTGTAAATCCGCATGGCCCCAACATGAGGCTGGCAAATTGCAATTGTGTAGGAGAGGTCTTGCAATTAACTTTACTCTTTTAATAAGAGCTTTAGCCAAACCATTTTGGGTATGTACGTATGGCACCGAATGTTCCAAATTAATTCCCAATGACATACAATAGTCATTGAATGCCCGTGAAGAAAATTCAGCGGCATTATCCATCCTGATGGATTTTATCCTATGCTCAGGATGATTTGCTCTCAATCTAATAATCTGAGCAATTAATTTGGCAAAAGCATGGTTCCTTGTGGACAAGAGACACATATGCAACCATCTTGTAGATGCATCAATTAGTACCATAAAATACCTGAAAGGCTAAACTGGACCACATATATCTCCTCGAATTCTCTCAAGGAAATTTATCGGTTCATCTCTAATTTTAAGGTAAGAGGGCCTTAAAATTAATTTCCCGGTTGCACAGGCGGTGTAAACAAAATCAGAGGATTTCGAAAATTTTCTTGTAGACATATTATGCCCTACAGAATTTTCAATAATTTTTTTCATCATCCCAATTCCCGGATGACCAAGGCGATCATGCCAAGTCTTGAACTTATCAAGACTTTGAAAAATTATTTTATACGCAACATGTGATACGGGTTTTATGTATGTATAGTACAATCTAGATGCTAAGGAAGGAATTTTCTCAAATATCTGTTTATCATATCCGTTATCTTTGTTAAGAAAAAGATATTCTTCACCATTTTCAGTTTGAGTTTCAACATGGAAACCGTTTGCACGGATATCTTTAAAACTAATTAAGGTATGAGTTGAATCAGGATACAAGAGTGCATCCTTGATTTCTATTTTAGTACCCATGGGGAGAGTAATTGTAGCCTGTCCAAAGCCAACAATTAATGCATCGCGTCCAGCGATAGTCATTATATTTCCATTTTGCTTTTTAAACGTTTGAAAATATTTTATCTCCTGTAAAATAGTGTTAGTAGTACAATTATCCACTAAACATATTTCTTCCTCTATCTGATTGTGTCCCGTAAATTCTATAGAGTAAAAAATCAATTATGAATTTCTACTCATAAAAAACATACATACAATATAATATATTATTAATATTATGTCAGAGGTACATTACACACTTGTACAATATTTTAAGTACAACATATGACATACTATAGATGACAATAATACTAGTTCATGTCACCAAACACATCTTGAGAAGAAAAATCTACAAGCATGTTATCAACGTTGAGAGGATCTTCCTTCCCTTGTTGTTCAATATCCTCATTTTGAGGAATATTAGCAGGGTAATTCATGTTCATCTTGTCCTCAGATTTTTCGATGAAGTGAGTCTCAATTTTATCCCACTGCCGTTTGCCTTTCCCAATAGATTTTTGGTACAACTCAACTAGATGTGGGGGAATCCTGCATTTATTAGCAAGATGATTTGTACAACCACATTTAAAAGAAACCTTTGATCTGCTACCCTGGTCATTCTTTTTGAATTGACCTTTGCCCTTGAACGATCCACCCTGCTGCTGTTTAACTTTCAACTTTCCTTTAAATTTCTTGCGGTTCTTATGACCATGAGAATTGTTGGCGTTCTGAATATTTACATGTACTTCAGGCAAAGGCATGGAGCCTGTTGGGCGACTATTATGATTTTTCATGAGGAGTTCCTCATGTTTTTCTGCCTCGAGTAACGTATAAATTAAGTCAAAATGTCGTGCATATCCTCGTTGACGATATTGTTGTTGCAATATCCTCATAGATGGATGGAAGGTTGAAAGAGTTTTTTCTATCATGTCTGCTTCAGAAACTATATGATCGCAAAATCTCAGTCTCGAGCAGATTTTATGTACAGCAGAGTTATATGCCACAACGGATTTAAAATCCTGAAAGCATATGAGGGCCCATTCACGTAGAGCCTCAGGCAATATAACCGATCTTTGTTGATCATATCGCTCTTTTAGAGAATTTCAAAGAGCTAGTGGATCTTCCTCCAAAAAATATTCAACCTTAAGATCTGGATGGAGGTGATGTCGTATAAAGTGCAATGCTGCATTTTTATACGGATTTTCGATAGCAGGGGCATTTGGTTGTGGCGGAGTAATTGTGGGCGTGAGATTACGAGCAGCCAAATTTATCTTCATATCCATAGCCTAAGTCAAATAATTACTCCCATCTATGTTGAGTTCGGCAAACTCCTTTTTAGTGATGTCAGCCATAGCCGTGTTGTTATTCTTCTGCCTTTGCTCTTCTGGAGAGTAGCGTGCGTGATAACGTGTTAAATGTTGATCTTCTTCACTTTTGCTGGCAGGAGAAATGGCATCAAACAATAGTGAGAATGAGAGACAAAGAGTGACAGTGAATAATGATCTTTATTAATGATTGTCCATAGTTTACAATGGGGATTAGTCCCCTTATATAGAGATTATACACTCTAACTACCTTGCAGTTTACAAACAAATAACTGCATTGTAGTTATTGTCATAGACTCAATAAATTTGCCCACATGCTAAATGCTTTTCATTTATACCATAACACTAACAACCAGTCTAACAAAAGCTGGCCGAGCTGACTTGGCAACTGAAATGACTGGTGCAAGATTTATAATGTCGTACGATGACTGCAAATCTCCACATTTTACTCTCCATTCGCAGTGTTCCTTCAACGACCACCCCCCACCCACACACACACAAACAAATGGCTGTAGCACGCCCTTGGCGTTTGTAATAAAGAACTGCGCAAAGCAAGCCAGCCAGCACAAGAATTCAGATGAAAGTGAGCAACGCTGTGAGAGCAATTGAAATTTGGACCCCATGCATGCCACTTGCTGCTACTATACCTTAGTAGAGATGTTTATTGTGTTGTGCCAGATCTACATGGCCATCAGGCAGGGAGACTGGTGCCTGCAGCAGCTCACGGACCCATGGGCTACATGGCATTTAGAACAGTCATGATTGAATACGAGATATCCTTAAAAGCGCTATCGGTTTGCCTCCTGGGTTGTACACAGAAACGGAAAGGGAAATTAGGCTATTTGCGGTTAATTAGTCTAGTAATTACCATTTACCTGATAAAAAAATTATTTCTCACGGAGCTAGATTTTGCGGTGGTAAATATGGTGGTGAAACTAGTAATTTTGAGGTGGTAAAGAGCAAACGAAATTTACTAGGACCATTTACGGCACATGAACGGAAGTAACTAGGCCAAAATGGCAACTGCTGCTCAAAGGCACAGGTTCAGCCGTTCAGGTCAGGATACAACATACCATTTGGATTAGGAATCACGACTGGAGAAGACGAAACATTAACAGAATTTCTACAATAAACTTGCCTTAACATCTAGGTCAGATTTAGCAATTGTGCAGATAAGCAGGAAATGTAAACGAGCATACATACACTGATAAAACATAACATGTCGCCACCATGCATTCAACAGGGACCTCGGAGTTGCTCAAAACCAAACTTGAATTCTCTAGGCTAAACTGAGTTCAGATGACAATACTAAGCAAATAAGTTCAGACACAAATGGAAGTATTGCAGAAATCGAAAGGAATACCTGAACTCCTTGACATCCATATGAAGCGGATTAAAATGAGGCCCTGCAGACATCTCTTACTAGATGCCCCTGTTGCAGTAAGGAAGAGCACAGCAAACTGTACAACATTTAAGCAGCACAAGAGGCTATGATAAGACAGAAGCTACCACAGTAATATGGAAAAAGCCTACATGAAAAAAATCACATCAACCTGCAGGATCATGAAGCAAGTCAAAAGAAAGCACAAGACGAGATCTAAGAACCGGCTGTGAGATTATCCTGCAGAGATCTTGTCAGAGCAGGAGTGAAGTTACGAAAGAAAGATCATCTTTAGCAGCAGATACACAAAAGCGTCAAGATATTGAAGTATGGCATGGAAAATCACATATACAGGCATACAGCGTATTTGATAAACAAACAACTGGCCAAAATAAAAGTAACTCATGAAATTACTGAAGCCTGCTGCTTGCCATGGGCAAAAGAGAAAGTAAAGTAATCTCTACCATGAGAGCTCTCATTACACAAAAGCACAAAATTCAGGCAAAACTAGAACCAGCCGGGAGCTGGAACATATTAACCATACATTCATATCGAAACACGCTAACATGTGAAAATTGGGCAGGAAGTAATAACAAGAGAATTTTGGAGGCAAAGCATAGTTTTCTTTTGCCATCATTTAGCACTCCACAGTCATGAAGGAGGCTCACTATAAGCACAAAGGATATACAAAAGGCTGCAAATCTCAACCTTCTCTGCCAAACTGCAGCATTTCTAACATAACGGATTATAAGTTAGATGCTTGTTAGAAACAGCAAAAGAACTATACAACAGAGAGAAAAGGACAGGATCTACTTTGATGTATGTTATCTCTGGACAAAGAACAGGATTAATCCGCTAAGCTGAACTAAACTACTGTCCTGTAAGGCATATGACTATGAGCCCTCATTGCATATGAGACCATGCCGAATCCCAGATCACCATATGCCACTTCAGTCAAGCCATAAAATTCAACTCGGCATCCAAGCTTACCGCATGCACAACATGCTTGTCAAATGCGCAGATGTCTAACATTCAACTGTCTCAAAAGAACCATTGCTACGATGAAGGCGGTGACGCCAAAATCCAATACAAAAATGATTGTGCTGATCTCGTTAATGCTCTTCTGGACAGTCACCCTGATGACTGTTATAGGCAACCTGGTGATTTTGCCTGCCACGCTAATGAAATCATGCCTGCTTTACAACTAAACTTTTGGTTCATATGGTGCGAATGCCTGCTGAACGACAGCTTGGTCTGACAAAGACAAATTTGCTTCAACCACACATAACTTCCTGGATAAGTATGTGCACGTTACGATTTGGGAGCTCGAGACAGATGCCAATGCCTCTCAACCAACCTATCCACAAAGGATTGAATCTGCATTATGTGTAACACACTCATGGTTAAAACTTAATAAAGAAGCAAGAGAAATATTTTTGCAGTTAAAATAAAAAAATAATCACAAAATGTTATTATGAAGGAACAAAATCCTAAGTCATAGTATGAATGCATGCAACAGAAGCCCAAAGCCATTGGAAAGACCAAGAACAAAATAATGTCCAACACTGATAGAAAGCTTCGCAACATCAGTAAGGTAGGGTTTGGATTTTTGTATGAAGTGATCTTCTACACACCTTATTTTTCCTTTTAAAATCAAGAAACTCATGAGCAGCCATCACCTTCTCTCCTTCTGTGCATGTTTCAATGATCTGTTGAGATCAGAACAAACAGGGACCACAGTCAGTATTATTACTTACATGACTTAATACACTCTGCAGCGTGCCCGAATAAATTGTAAAAGGCTGACAAAAATAACACTACAATGGGATAGAACAATACATCTGGTATTACAAGGAAAATAAACATTCTGAAGTATAAATCAATAGTTCAGCACCCATAAAATTATAACAAAATAAAGTGCATGGAGGTAATTGTTCAAGTTGATAATTCAAATACCTTGGAGACAGCTTTTCGCATTATTGTCTTGTAATCATCCCTCTCGATCTTTTTACTTTTGTATAGCGGCATAAGCAGTGTGGCAATGAAATCTATAAGACCCTGTCTTATATGTTCTACGCCTCGTGACTGCCCTTCTGATGCAGGTTTGCTCTCTACAACCTGTGAGGCAGAACTCCTACATGTCTGCTTTTGGCTACTTGAATCTTCTTCATCAGTTATGCGTATCCGGCTGTAGAATTCTTTATCTGCTTCCATTGCCTGCATCTGCCACCTCTCAATGGCTAGACGATCCTTGACACCATCAATGCAGATTGTATCAGTATCAACCCATGCCCTCGTAAACCGACTGTCTACAGCTCCACTATCGGTAGAATTATCCCTAATATTTATTAGGCATGTTTTCTCGTTTGAATAGCTCCTCTGTGTACAGTTATCACCAGTCATTTTCGAGCTGTCAACATCAGCACAATTGGCGTGATCAACGGATGAGTTCTTAGCTTTGCCATTCCTGGAATCAATTTCTGATATGCATTCAAGTCTCCCAAGGTTATCACTTAACACTTTCTTTCTTGTAGAAGACTCATCCAAATGATGATCACGCATTGCAAATGTATAGAATGATGGTATCTTTGGAAGCTCACGAGGCACACTTATCTCTGCCTCTACAGATGCATATGCCTGTACAAGATGAAAGGTATAAACAATGTATAAACCAACATCTGACAAAACAATATTAAATCAGATGGCTTTCCTTTCTGTACTCCTATAATTAGGGGGGGTTTTATTATATTAAACAGCAAAAATTTGCTTATTATGGATCTGCCATAAAAAAGTAGGAAGTTTTGCGTATGCCATTCTAAATTCTATTTCAAACCATATGTACAACTGTTCACTGTAGACAACCTCATATTTTTCTGAAATGACCAACATATGTTTGTCATATTAAAAAATATTAGGTTATTTTAATTTAGAAGTTAAAAAATCAGAATTAAAATTTCCATACTTACCAAGATTCTAAGTCTTCAATTTTCCATTCCTGATGGGTGTTTTAGTTATTTGTACACATACTACGGTCAAAGTGGCATACAAAATTACTCCCACTGTTGCAAAATATAAGGTACATTTCAACCACAAACAATTAAGGAGGTCATTAATTCAAAATAGCATGGAAAATGATCTATCCCGTCATAAATGACTTGGGAAAGAAGAGCAGAATGTTCAGTGTGTATGCTTAGTCATAAATACAAAAGAAAGATGGACAATAAATAAGGGTAAAACAGAAAATTTGTCATTAGTTTTGCGTATATACCCTATATTTTGCAACAAGACTAGAAAAATTATACACCCTACATTTTGCAACTAGGAGAACGGTTTTAGAGTGGCATACAGAAATTTCCCAAGTTTGCAATGTCAGATTTAAAAGTATGACAATATTGAGTGGACATATAGTAATTTTCTCAGTTTTTTTAATGTATTCAGGTTCAGATTAGGACTAAAAAAGGTTAAACTCAGGATAAGTGGAGAAATCTGAATCAAACTAAAGCTGCAAGTCACGGACCTGTGCAGCTGCTATGGCAGCAGCTCGAGCAGCCTCGGCAGCAGCAAATGCAGCAGCTTCTTCCTCGGATATAACCATGGCATGATCTGCCTTAGGTTCCGGATCATGATGTTGCTTTTGGGAACGAAGCGAGCTACCATCAGACCTTGTAGCCGTCATGGTTTCCAATTTTGCAGCCTTGTTCTCAGGCTTCTTGCTTGTTTTGTGTGGTGAATGGCTCCCAGCAGATCTTACAAACTGTGCAGCTCCCTTATGGTTATCTAAAGCTTCATTTGTCACGCGCAAAGTAGGTTTTCCTGATTGTAGATCCTTACTCCTGATCTTACTTGATTCAGTTGATGGCATTCGACGCAGCAATTTGAGCCCACCATTGCTAGCCTTTTCTTTTCGGAAAACCTCTATCCACACACTGACCAACTGGCGAGCTATGGCACGTATATCTCGACTTGTATGCACACAAACCTTTTCCTTTATAGTCCTCCCAATTCCTGCATGAAGTTAAAAAATAAGACATGTCATGAGGTGGCGATAACACTCAATTTGGGCCAGCATCCATGCGTTATTCAAATATGATAGTACATAGATAGACCTATTCTCATTAAGGCCAGGCACATGCTCCATATTTTCTTTTTAATTATTTAGTAAAGGTGGTACATAAACAAGCATAATATAAAGAGTTAACAAATCCCCCTCATCAAAACAGGCCCACCTTGGGCTTTTCACCTTCCAAAGGAAGTAACAAAAAAGAAAACAGCAGCGTAGACATGCATTCCCTAACAAATGGTAAAGGGATATAGAGCAATACATACCAGACAAGCGAACAGCTAGCAGATCAGTTGACACAAGCACAAGCAAGCGCACACAATGCCGCAACAGTTGAGTAGCATTTTTCCCTAGTGAGTCCTGCCAAAGGTTGAATGCAAAAGCAAAGAACTTGAATATAGGAGAAGCTACTTTATCCTGCTATGGATACAGAGTTTACTAGAGAATCAACTTACAAGTATCCAAGAGTTCAGTATTGTTAGTCCTTCTTTAGAGCCAGCAAAGTATTTAAGAACATCTGGAGGAAGCTTCAATAACTCCTTAGCTAAATGTAGGCGGCCTGATGTAGTTTTTGCACTGAAGAACATTTCTTGCAATAGAGATTCCTTACTAACTACAGGATATGATGCATCAGATGAGTTTTTGCATAGAGCGGTTGAAAGTTCACATGCTTCAAGTCTATTTGACATGTCTCTAACTTCATTTCTTTCACTATCTGACTGCATTTGGTAAGTTTGTAGAGCTTCCACCTCAGCCACATAGTCCTTACCACTGTGTACCAAGTCAATAATCCGAACAGATTCTCGAAGACCACTTAAAATTGCACCACCAACAGTATCTGGGTGCTCTTTGCATGTCGCTTCACCAGCAAAAAATAAACAGTTTCCAACTGGCCTTCCCAGAATGTCATAATCTTGCCCTGATGCTCCTACGGCAACATAAGAGTAAGCACCTCTACTAAAAGGATCAAGGCCCCAGTTTGTCACAACTGATGCCACTGGATCTGGTACAG
Organism: Guadua angustifolia; assembly: GCA_036346375.1. Classification (NCBI taxonomy): domain Eukaryota; kingdom Viridiplantae; phylum Streptophyta; class Magnoliopsida; order Poales; family Poaceae; genus Guadua; species Guadua angustifolia. The sequence continues at coordinate 18,714,553 of CM070518.1, read as the reverse complement.
AAGCATCCCTAAAGAGCTTGCGGAGAACCACCATAGCATTATTAACATGATCAACAGAACTGATACTTTGTCCATTTATAGCAGCCTTCCCAACTAGTAGTGCTATCAGAACCGGTGCCCCAACAGTCTTTTTGAGATTCCAAAACATAAAGCATTGCCCCCTTAAATCTGTTTCTTCTGCAGTTGCACCAAAATAATCTACATTATCATCCCAAAAGACCTCAGGAAACTCCAATACTATTTTATTTAGAACACCAAATCCAAGCCTCTCAATGGAAGACAGTTTCCAGTCTGGCAAGGAAGGAGAAAATTTAATTGTCTGTGCTTTCAAGCAACCCAGAGGAACAGTGATCAACACAGCATCTCCCACAAATTCACTTCCATCTGAAGTGGAAACTTTGATAATTTTACCATTATTAGAGCTAGCATCTAATTCCTCAGATCCGTACAGTACTTCAGTTACAACATGGTTTAATCGAACATCAAGTCCTTTTGCAAGACTCTCTAGAACAGTGTCATAGCCACCTTTAATCATGCAATGAGCTCCTCCGAATCCTCCATACACATCATCCTGGTTCCAATATGGAAGAGAGACAGATTTGAGCATTGCAGCACAACCGTATTCTAAATGTGCAAAGTGCCAGTTCATAACCCTTCTTTCAAGAGGGCTGAGAACATCCATCTTATCATCCTTTCCACAATGAACTATCTCCTTTTCTGTTGAAACACTTTGGGAAATGTCTACAGCTCCTGAATTGGACATACTTCTTAACTGATCACCCTGTTCCACAGAAGAAATAGACTGAGCTGAACGATTCTTCCTAAGAGCGTATTCCAATCCATCCTCAAGGGACAAACCCATTGCGCTTTCACCATTTTGTGCAAAAAGCAGTGACATCTCATCAAGAAGACCGTTGTATTCAGATTCCAAATCTGCGTCCAAATCATCAGGAACCTTGTCACCAGTTACTACATCATAAAGAGGGCAAGCACTATTTAACACAGTCAGTTCAAGACCAAGCTGAGAACAAATTAAAGAGGATGGATCAGCCCTTCTTTCAGTTGCTATATCAGCCTCCACACCCGTAATAATGCTAGCACCCAAATCCACAGGAACTGAAAGAGATGTACGATCTGTATAAACCCGACCACCAATCCTATCTCGTGCCTCTAGAACAGTGACAGAAAAACCTTGGCGCTGCAAATGGCGTGCAGCAGTTAAACCCGCAGGACCAGCTCCCACAATGATAATTTTTTTGCAATACCCACCAGATCCAACTTTATGACTTACTTCATGCTTGCTTCCAGAATGTGCTATATCAGCTGCTTCTGGTTGATGAAGACTATGGCCTTCAACTTTTCCAACTGAACTATCCAGGTATGACCCGCAGTTGTTATTAAAATTACTGGGTGATAGTGAAGCATCTCTACCTTTGGTTGATACATCTAGATTCTTTTCTTCAAATGCATGTTCATCGGATTTCAAGTGAGGCAGCAACTCTTGGGCATCACAGTGAATGGCAGGGCTATTCTTTTCATTTGATGTTTCTGTCAAAGTGCATTCAGCACTTTTAAGACCAATGGTTCTGCAGCATTCAATGCCCGTACCATACTCAGGTTCCTTATCCTGGAGTGGTACAGCGACAACGCCATCTTGAATGCTGATTGATTTCATTTCATGTAATCCATTCAGCTTGGATGCTTCCACAACTTCAGAAAAAGGAATCGCATGCCCCTTTGTCACCTTATCTGATGCAATTCCAGCATTTATGTAACCCTGGAAATTGATAAAATATGGAGTGTTAGCATTCAGGCACTTTTGGCATCTAACATGACATATTAGCAAAAACAACAATTTGTAACAAGATGAAAAAGGTTGGTAGTAACTGGAGATCTACAAGCTGCGTGAAGGTAAAAGGAAAGAATAAAATGCTCGATAAATTCAGAAGCTTATCCAGCAAGTCTTCAAGAATAAAATGCTCGATAAATTCAGTAGCTGCAACTAATTCCCAGCAAAAGTTCACCACTGAATTGAATTAAGTTTAACTTGGGAAATAATAAAATACATGTGATGAAGCCTGACCAAGGCTACAGGCAATGCAACTCACATTTTGATCTAAGAATAAATACACATCACGAATAAGTGTTTGACGTGGCGACTCATCTTCCAAAGGAACATCAGAAACACCACATGCTGCAAGATCCAATAAATGTTTGATATCCTTGCTCCAGCGACTTAGGATCATGTTCCTGGAATGCAAACAGAAACAGTCAATAAAACACAAGAGGAAGGGTAAGTTCCATCAAGCACGTCACATTGAAGTTACTATGATAAGAGGAAATTAGGGTAAGTAGAAAACATTACAGTGCAAAAAAAAAAAACATTTAACATACCTGCACTCCAGGTAGTCCTGAAGGTCACCCTTGCGCTTCAACACATCCTTGAACTTTATCTTTTCAATTGGAGTAACAGCCTTAGCCTTTAGGCCAGCACGTACTGCAGCAACACCACCACCACCATCCCCATTCTCAAAAACTTCCAATGTTTTAACTTTGTCTTTTAATTTGACAGATTGATCTGCAAGACCTGCTGAGAGGTTTGAGAACAGTCCCTGCTCTTGCATTAGAGTTTCCCAGTCAACATCACCCTCATATGCCATGTCACCATGCTTGCGTTTTCTGGCACTTCGTGTTACACGTTTCACCTTTGATGTATTCTCCACGTCCTCAAAATCTGATGGTGCTACCACATCAATCATATCCATTTCTTTTGCTGTCATGTTATGAGGAGAGCGTGAATCCTTGGCAATCACATGGGACCCACGAATGCCAAAAGAAGCTGGCTGATCTAAGTTATCTTTTGTTGGCACAGCTGCATTTTGTTCAGTATCGCCATCTTTTGGGTCATCTGTACAGCCTGTAGCATTGGCCAACAAGGAATTACACAGCATTGTTGTCGATCTAGACAAAAGAACCTCAGTTTTACGTCGCTGCTTTGACAGCACATCACTTTCAGCTACCTCAACCGGTTTACCATCAGCATCAACAGATGATAACCCCTTTTGTCTAACAGGTTTCTTGGGCACTTCTTTTGATTTTGGACCAGTTTTCCTTTTGATGGTTGATGTCGGTGGCTTATCTTGAGAATAATCTGCATCATCATTTCTGTCCTTTGCTAGTGTTTGGGAACATGTGTGTGCATCAGAAACACCATCAGTGGTTGCATCTGCTGCACTGCGAGATGCTTTTTCAGTAAGCTCTCCTGGACAAGGTTTCAAGCAAGGGTGATTGCTTGCCCAAGCTGAAACTTTAAAGTGATGACAGGCCACATCAGATGAATTTCTAGATCCATCCTCCAGTACTTTGGTGTTTTCAACATCTGGTAGAAGTGTTTCTCCCAATGACTGGCGGCATAAACCATCATCTACAGCCTTCTCTTTCTCATCATACTTCTTTTCCAATTCAGGGTAAGAATCAGAAGCCAATTCTCCCAAAGCTTGCTGAGTGCCAACCTTAGAGCGTCTATTAGAATTGCTAATCTTTTCATTTGCCTTTGTCTTTGCCTTCCTGGGCAATGAGGTGCCGACTTTCCTATCAGGCAATCCATCATTGACCATTGCACTTTGAGAATTTGCAGCAGCATTTTTCATCTGTTCCTTCGTGCGCCGCCTTCTCTTGTTAGTGCCCTTGGCAGCCGTTTCTGAAGCCAAACCAGATCCCTTGTCAAGACCTTCCTCAGTATGTGAATCAGCAACTTCCACACCTTCTGCTTCCTTCTTAGAGATCTGTCGAGACTTCCGACCAGATCTCCTAAAGAGCACCGACAAGGAGTCTTCCAATCCCAAATCACCTGAACCTTGCAAGCCATCCCCAACCACTTCAGCACCCCCCACATTCACAACCTCCAGATTGCTGTTCTCATCTGCAAGATCACCCATATCAACACCACCCTGCACATCTTCTTGTTCAGACAATACCTCACCCTCAGCCCCGGATCCAGCCACTGCAACAAGATCACTTTCCTTGCCCTTCTTCGGCTTCCTCAACTTCTTCCTTATGATAGCCAAGGTATCATCCATCTCACCTGACACCACACCCTCTTCTGCCTCGGCTTCCGTGCTAGGGTTCGAATCTCCCCTAACTTCGACCCCAGCCGGCACCTTGCGCTTCCTCTTAAGCTTAAACAACGACCCAATCGGCCGCCGCTCGTCCTCATCAGACTTGCCCCTGCCCACCGGCGGGGGCGTGGGTTGCGCCTCAGCAGGGGCGGACATAACGTGGGTCATGGGGATTCAGTAGAACCCTCAAAAATTTTGGAAAATAAACTACTATTAGTACTCCACCACGCAACAAACTGCATGGATTAGAGTATCCATCCCAAAAAGAAAGATTTGGATGAGGTTGCTCAGAGCAAAGAAATAATCCCCCACGAGGACGTTGACGGGGGGATCTCCGGCCGGAGCCCACCGCGCCGGTCGCCGGAGAAGGGGGAGGGAGGAGATCTGGAGAACGGTGGAAACGAAGGAAGGGGAGGAGAAGAGCTCACCGCGCCGGCCGCCGGAGAAGGGGGACGCCAACGGTGGAAACGAAGAGGAGGGCGAAGCCACGTCCAGAAGCGTACCGTCTAGCTTCGTGTTACATTTGTTGAGATATAACACAACTTTCGTCCCGGTTGTTCAAATATAATGTAATCTTAATTTATATCTAATAGATTATTTACTATAAATATGGCACTCGCTATGTGCAAGAAAATTAATCTAATAAAGAGATAATTTTGCTTCCTTATATCTTGTCTATATTCTTCATGGTTGTTTTAGATATTCCATCGGTGTATTATGTTTGATTTACGGTAGCGGTCATTGTTTTATAATATGTTATCAATACAAAGAACCCCAAGGCTGATCAAGATCTTGCATCAATAGACACTGCATTGAATTTTAACCGGTATGAAGCAATTAAACCTATCGCAAGTGGTACATAAGTTAATCATATCTGAATAAGTTTTTAATCCTACAGATTAATTTTCTTAATTGACTAGATGACTCGTTTAATATAATTTGAAAAATTAGGATTCTCGTTATCTCTATTCATCGAAAATAAAAAATAATCATCACCCAGCCTCGTCCCCTATTCAGCCACGCCTCAACGATCAAGCGTCGACCACACACCATGCCAAGCTTATGCTGCAGTGCTCTGCCGTGCCATCCCCACGCTATACCCACCGAGCGCCAGCCCACCAACGTGTCACGCCCATTGCTGTCGGTCACTGCCATGGACCCGCCTCCATGCTCCCATGGACGCCATTGCCCTTGCCATGCGGATGTGAGGTGGCTAGGGATAGGCGGTCGAGGTCGACTGACTATGGGCATGATGAGACCTCTCGACTACTGCAAATGACAAACTGATCAGTCTCCCGAGAAAGAAAAAGGAAAAAACAAAAAAGATAATTTTGCATTTTAACCCCTAAAATTATGGTTATTTATAGACAGCCATGGAAATTTTATTTTAAAGACCCTAAAGTCTCTTGTAATTTCAAAAAATAGTTAATAAATTATTATAATTTATATTAAATGCTATAAATTTAATTTTAGGTACATGGACATATAAATTTAATGAGGGTGTCTAGGGAGCACATGAGTGTTTTTTTTTGCTAAAAAGCACTCAAATTTTAAGCCTTCAGATCTCGATCCAATTGATAGAATCAATTTGTTTCTTATCCTCACATTTAAGTACTCTATACACAAAACAAAAAAAGAGTACTCACAAACAAAAAAAATACTTGAGTCAAACTTAGTAATTCCTTTACATCAATTATATACTAGTTTTACACAAATTAAATTATGTAGAAATGATGTGATAATTTGTAAAAAACATTATTTTCCTCTACATGGTATTTTATATCAATTATACACTAGTTTTACACAAATTAAATTATGTAAAAAGTAACATGACAATTTGTAAAAAATAGAGGAACAAAACAAACTATAAAGAACACACCAAACAAAAACATGGATCACAAAGTCAAAATGATAAAACACGACGAGGATCACAAAACAATATGATAAGATTAACTTGATAGCTCTATCTCTTGGAGCTGCAATTACCTTGCCTAAAGATGGTGATCTGCTCTTCTCGAGGCCGCCAAGTGTGTGGCTCTACACTTGCTAAGTCACCATCTCAATGCGGACCTGAAGGTTGAGTATTTGATAGAGGAGAACCTGACAATATTATAGAATTCTATGAAGGAATACTACGACCAGCAAAGATTCACGCTGTTACTAGAAGCACAGCATGAATGGACCCTCCTACACTTAGGATTTTAAAATCGTGGCAGAATACAACTATGTCATGCACAAACTTGTCACTAAACTAACATTCTATAACCAGAAAGTTACTAGTGCTAAAATGATATACAAGATATTATACACCTTCCAACCTAATATGAGGATACTGCAGCAAAAATACCATTATGAAGTACCAAAAGTACTCTAACATTATCTTCATTTTGCTAGAAGTTGAAAAGCATGATGAACACCTCATGAAGAATCATCACATCCTCCCTAATATGACAAATACAATACCCAAAGCACATACAAATAATTAGTCGGTTAGCAATAGTCATAGCCGCGAAAAAGGCCAAAGACATATGAGCAGTGATTCGATACTTTCCCTCATAATACAAGTTGCACAAATCTTGAAGCAAGCGAAGGGGTAAGTAATCACTATTTACCCTTAATTTATGCTTTAATATTTGTACAACTGAAAAAAAGCATGAAAGCACCTCTCAAGGCATAAAAGGGGAAATGGAAGAATAATAGAGCACAGAAGGGAAAATGCAAGCTCTAGTGGAAAAATAAAGGATAGAACACATAAGGGAAAATGCAAGCCCTAGTGGAAAAATAAAGGTAAAAGATCAGGGAGCTTCCAAAAGCAAGACTCGGCCAACAAGGCTACAGACCCTGCTTTAGGTGTAGATGTACTGGCCATTAGTCACACATCTACCGCACCCTGAAATATTTGGTGGATCTTTATATGCAATCAACTAGAAAAATCCAGAAGAACCAGGTGAAAAAGACCGAGGCATACTTCGTTGCTCAACCTCTCATTGAGAAGGGAATCAAGAAAGATGATGACAAAGTCCCTGATCCTACCACATAGTTCAAAAAAAACCTTCTCGGATATGAAAACTTTCCTATGGATAAAGATGATTTACTTGGGATTGAACTCAATGAGTTCTAGAAGAATATCCATAGTTTTCAGGAGGACATAAATGATTTATATGGAGACCTATAGTAGTTTCCTAGTTACTCATGCTTTTGATAGCCGATGCCAAATTTTCCTTCTGAGTGTCATTAAGAATCTCATTTATTAGTTTAGTGTTTAACTTCCTAAATGAACATTTGTTTACGCTCCTATTGGGCGATTATCAGTTAAAGTTAAAGAAAATTTTATTTCTTAGGATATTTGTTGAATTTATTATTCTATATTTTACAATGTATTCCTGGTGCAATAATTGTTTAATTATTAAATCATTCTTTAATATAGAACAATTGTATAATCCAATACCGATGAAGAGAAGCTTTACTAAAAGAGGGCTTCTCATGATAGAGGAGAAAATTTGTCTAATAGATAGTAGCACCATAAATTTAATTCTTAGAGGAACTAAATATTTTCAAACTTTAACTAAGAAAACTGAAAATATTATGACTATCGCGAAAAGTGATGCCCTCATTATTTGGCATTCGAAGAGCAATTATAGTTCTCCCTATAGGTACTCGTATAATAATAGAGAATACTCTATTATACCCTTAGTCCAATCGTACTCTATTAAGTTTGAAAGACATCCACCTGAATAAGCGATGGCAACTGAGCACGATGGATACGGTTAGTGTGCTCACCAACCAAAATCACCCACATGAGTATACCCGTAAAGGGTAGCGAGCGAAGAACCTCGCCTATATCGGTAGGCACATCCGTTTACCTGTCAACATCAAAATCCTTCCAACCAAAGGGCATTAGGAGCTAATGAGCTATAGTACTTACTGATATAATTCTTTTAATGAAATTGTGGGAATCATCTACATTAAAGAATAATTATCAACGATTCAAATTTTCAAACGCACACAGGAATAAGAATTAAAATAATACATGTAGACAAAGGATGCACACATGCTCAAGTTCAATAATTAAAATAGAAATAATTCATCAGTCATCACACATGCTCAAGTTCAACAATTTTTTTTGAAAGGACAGCATAGCTGCCGATTATATTAGGAGGGAAGAAATAAGGAGAGTATAAGGTGCAGGATAGGCATACAAGGGTCACCCCGAGAACCAAAAACAAGGATTTACAAGAAGAAAGAAATTAAACGTGTCGGTCCATTAACTTTTTTAAGTGTTCCACGCCCGCAATAATCTAAGTTCTGGCCTCATCTTTGATGTACTGTAAGATGTCATCAATGGCTTCCTCTTTGCTTCGAAAGATTCTACTGTTTCGCTCTTTCTACCATTGCCAGCAAGTTAGGATGATCAGCGACTTTAGCCCTTTTCGAAATCTTGGTTGGCAGTTTACCAGATGAAGATTCCAGTCTGGCAGGCTTAGGGCCGCTGCCGGATCCCACCGATTCGACGAAAGGAATGGCAATCGAGCCCATGTGGCAATGAGTTTCCACAACCTTCAAACTTGATAATATGAAATAATTTATCAGTCATCATGCACATCACAAATCATCCATCATGGCATCATCAATTACAAATTGATAATATGAAGTACTACAAATCATAAGCACCGGATCAGGATTTGGGAGAGGGAATGGGTCAAAAACGAACCTCGGGGTTAGGAGCTTGGGCTGGCCTCTATTCGTGGCATCATCTCCTAGTCTCAAATAGATAGGGTTGGTTGGAGCATGCATTGATCGGGCACATGCAGTAGACAGTGTGGCGGCAACTACTGTTGCACCACGGAGTGGCTATCGTTGTTGAGGGGTTTATTACTCGGTGAATCTTTTAGCAAGCAGAAAAGATTGGGAGCGATGGAGTTGTTCTTCCAAATATTTATTGCTTCTCACCATCTTGTTGGCCACCACCTCTTCATCGATCCTAGGAGTACCCAGACTTTTAGGAGATTCAACACATAGGCCGGCACCCAGTGGTAGAGTTAGGAAATTTTGAGAGCCTAGGTATACATAACTACGGCCATAAACGTGAAAAATCCATATACACATCACACAAGCAAAATTAAGAATTGTAATAAGTTTTCTTACTAAAAGTATAGTCCAATACACATATGAACATTTTTGGATAAAAATAAAGAAAGATGTGATAAGTACCTTACTACGACAGTATCATCACTTTGAAAATTCACCAACATGGGTCCAACCACACATTAAAAAAAGACTATGTAAGATAAAAAAATGTTGATCAGTATATAACATTAAAAAAAATCAAGAGTTTAGCCCTTGTCCTCAAATAGTCTTCGTCTGTCTGATTCTGATTGTCTCCTTCGCTCTTACTTTCTCAATCCTCAGAACCTCAGCAGATGAGCGCCTCAACGCGTCAGCCGAACAGCAGCTAGCGACAAATACCCAGCCTCCCAGGCATAGAGGGCAGAGGCCTTCCACCACCTCAGGCCTCAGCACTCCACTCAATGATCCACCAGACGCCAAGCAGTGGTGGAGGCAGCTCTTGGGCTCGTGTAGGCGACTCACGGTAGCTCTACCGCCAAGAGCCAAGGCTCCACAGCTCCACGCCTCCACGAGCCCCTGCTCCGCTGTCTGCAGCTCCGCCAGGGCGCGTGCCCAACTCCTACGGCTTGCTCCTGCTGCTGGCGGCGACCAAAGGTTCCATTGTGTGTCACCGGTGAGCTCGGGTAGGCGCCCGCTCTACCTGGGAGCTAACTCTGCCACTGCCAGCACCACTTTCTACCTCCCAAATTGGAGGCCCTCTCTGGCGGGTGAACGGTGGTCTCTATAGAGCTACGCCTACTGCCGAACTCCACATACTACCTTTATTATAGATTGAAGAGCTCCGGCCTCCACGCCGTTTTGAGCCGAGCCGGCAGCTCGGCTCGAGCCGGCCGGCCGGCTCGGCTCAAAAAAGATTTTCGCGATTTAGTCCTTTTACAAATTATGAATAGGTCCTTCGCGATATTCTGTGAGAGGAAGATTTTTTCGCTAAATTCGTGTTCGGGTCCCTCGTTCGCCATTTTACGGAAAAAAATCCCCTTAAATTCAAATCGCGAACGGGCCCTTTTCTAATTTTTCAGGATAGCGAACAGGTCCAAAAACGTAACATTCAGGTCCCTGCTTCTTACGTTTAGGCCCTTTCTCCGTTTTTCCCCCGAAAAAATTTTTTCGCCCCCGGAAATATTTGTGCATCTCTATCTCTAGACTTTTTCCCACCTCGATTTCCCATCTCGATCTCTGATATTTTTTAGAACATCTATTATTACTCGGCGAACGCGTAGAGTGTTAGACTCAGCAAAAGAAGGTTGTCATCTCTAATAATTTTTCACCCTTTTCCCTCTAGACTTTTTCCTCGCCGCGGTTTTCCAGCTCGGTCTCCAATATTTTCCAAGTAATTCGTCGAAAGAGATATTTCTACAGCTCTATCTCTCTGTTTTTTCCCCGCTTCGTTCATTAATTCGATGATTTAAAAAAATAAACCGCCGCCGAAAAAAACGAAGTTTTCTCTACGAAAAAACGACACGCGCGACGTGTTACGCCGCGAGTCTCTAATATTTTTTAAAACATGTATTATTACTCGGCGAACGCATAGAGTGTTAAACTCGACAAAAGAAGGTTGTCATCTCTAATGATTTTTCACCCTTTTCCCACTAGACTTTTTCCCCGCTGTGGTTTTCCAGTTCGGTCTCCAATATTTTCCAAATAATTCGTCGAATGAGATATTTCTACAACTCTATCTCTCTATTTTTTCCCCGTTTCGCTCATTACTTCGACGATTTAAAAAATTAAACGCCGCCGAAAAAAAAGAAAATTTTCCTTCAAAAAAATGACACACATGACGTGTTACGCCGCGAAAAATTTTGTATCCTTTCGGTCGTTTCGCTCATTATTTCGACGATTTAAAAAATAAAACGCCACAAAAAAAAGAAAATTTTTCTACAAAAAACGCCACGCAAGGCATGCACGCTGCGAAAAATTCTCCGTTTTTCCCCGGAAAAAATGTTTTCGCTACCGAAAGTATTTGTGCATCTCTATCTCTAGACTTTTTCCCACCTCGATTTCCCATCTCGATCTCTGATATTTTTTAGAACATCTATTATTACTCGACGAACGCGTAGAGTGTTAGACTCAGCAAAAGAAGGTTGTCATCTCTAATAATTTTTCACCCTTTTCCCTCTAGACTTTTTCCCCGCCGCGGTTTTCTAACTCGGTCTCTAATATTTTCTAAATAATTCGTCGAATGAGATATTTCTACAGCTCTATCTCTCTATTTTTTCCTCGTTTCGCTCATTACTTCGACGATTTTAAAAATAGAACGCCGCCGAAAAAAAAATTCCTTCGAAAAAACGACACCCACAGCGTGTTACGCCACGAAAAATTTTGTATCCTTTCAGTCGTTTCGCTCATTATTTCGACGATTTAAAAAATAGAACGCCACCGAAAAAAAAGAAATTTTTTCTACGAAAAACGCCACGCGCGGCGTGTACGCCGCGAAAAAATTCCTAGTTGACTCTACCGCCGTCTTGGACAACCCATTTCAGGCGGTCTTTCTGCTCCGAGCCTCATAGTCGCCAACTGACAAGCTGGCGATCTAACCAAGAATGGCCGGAGTTCGTCGCCGCATTTCGCCAGTTACGGCCACGTTGCAGGATGCGTGGAGTTCATTTTCTTTGTGTTGTTGGCGCGTGTGTACTGCTGAGTTGCCTCATGAGATCACTGTATTTTCTTTTGTTTTTGTAGGCAAAGGCAATTATGTAAGCCTTGGACTGTTTGTACTCCTCGTGACTTTAATAATAGGGACCTCTATTACCTTAAGAAACAATGGCAAGCTAGAGATGGATCTTAACATCTGCACAGTGGCAGACGAAGTTATGACCATTGTTCAGACGTACAAGGGTTGAAAACAAAACGATCAAACGACGATGATAAGCTTTGAGCAACATATAGCCGTATATCATTCCTACACCACGTACGCTTCAACTCGGAAGGGGAACGTGCTCTCGTTTCTCTCCAGACACGCCGACGCCGAGGCCACATTCCGCCGCGTCGGCCACGGGGCTCATCAGCCCGGAGCCCAGCCACCTACCGGTGTCCTCCTCCTACCTGCCGTCAAGGAGCAGCAGAGCCGCCATGTCGTCATCGTCGTCATCCCCGGCATCCGGTCCTGGGGGCTTGCACTCCTGCAAGCCTCGACTAGTGTGCTCCTCGGGGCTGAGCTGGGACGCGACGAACTTGTCGAGCACCCTCCTGTCCGTGGTCACCGCGGCACACCGCCTGGAGTCGTCGTCTTCCTCGCCGTCGGCCCAGGCAGGCTGGCTACCCTGGTTCGGCAGCAGTGGGCTCTCGAGCTGCGGGAGCTCGACGAAACGGTTGGAGTACTGCAGGAGGGCGCTGGCGGCGGCGGCGCCGTCCAGCTCGGCCGCCTCTTGCTCAAAGTGGGCCGCGCTGACGAGGATGGGGTCGTGGTTGGAGTAACTAGGGCCCCATGCTCCGACGATGCTCCGGGGCGGGTTCATGGTTCGCTTCTTGAATGCACACCACCCAGCCTTCTTCCTGCATGCACATATAATAAATCGGCAGCTCATATGAACAGTAGCACTTAGTGAGACATAGTCAGCAAAGTTCACTTGGTGCTGGATGAATTACTTTTGACTTAGTATCGCACTATGCATTGGTTTCAATGTTACTAACTAAGAAACTAGTGTTGGCTGTTGATATGTGCATGCGCTTCTATAGGTTTAGGGCTAAAGTTAATTTGTTGTTCTGTCGTCGTTGTGGTGTGGAACCTAAACAGTTACGGAGAAATTTACCAATTCCAGCAAGGACTTGTTTTGGTGGTGTCTAAGAAGTATTTGAGTGCGTTGTTGCTAAATAGAACTCAAATTTTGAGCTCTCGAATCTAAATTCAATGGATAAAATGATTTTGCCTTCCTATTTTGTAAGAGAGGTGCTTCCGTACTTTTCTTTTTGGTAGCCATATAAATATGAAAGTATGAATAAAAGGTATATGATTAATCCTCTCGTTTGCTTGAAGGTTTGTTCAACTTGTATTAGAAGGAAAATCATTAAAGCACTCCTCATTTTATAATCCTTCCTCCTGTCACCTCCTATCCCAATTATAGCTACTAGACCCACCAACCCACCGCCGGACCTCTTCTTTCTAAATGGGGGTTCCAGTGAATCAAAACCCTAAGCTAAGTGATCCTGAACTCCGAGTACTCTTTATTAGCAAGTTCCACATTATGTTTAGAAGTAGAAGTGGTGTGAGTGCATTTGAAAAACCGCCGCAATGCTAAAAAGAGTCTTAGTACAGCATCTTTGCCTGTCATCCCCCGTTACTAGTTTTAAATAACCCATCTAGGCAGTTTGCATGATTTATTTAGAGCATGTTTGTTTTTGCTTTGGATTTTCTAAAAGCTAATTCTGGATTGTAGTTGTAGAAAAGTTGATTCTCCAAAAATTAGAATTCAAAAGTACATATGAAGTGGATCATGGATTTTAGTGTATATGGGTGGACTGGATTGTGAGAATCGATTCTTAAAATCAGGATGTTTATTTTTTATTTTACTTTTATGGCTAAAATCCAAAATCAAAAACAAAAACAAAAACAAACCCATAATAGGATGCATCATACTAGCATGATGATGCAAATAACGAAAACTGATATCAAATCGTTGGTGCTCTGCCCACATCATATCATATCATCCCCTACATTAAAGATGGCAGGATTCCGGCTCCCTCCGTGCTCCACGTCACGTTTTTGCTCTGATGAAACGCTCTGCTGTTCAGATGGCGTAGCGCGATCGTTGAGCCCGTCGCCTGCGCCTCGGCGCTTACCGGTTTATATATTTTAACGGCATTACTTTACAAAAACGCTCGTGCGGCGCGCTGGTTAAGCCGTTCGCTCTCGCGCTTTCGGTCGCCAGTTCGAATCCCAGCTCGCGCAAGCCCACAGGTTTTTGCGCGTGCAACGCGTGGCTTGGCCTTGTGGGGCTAGCGTGGGTGCGACGCGTGGCCATGCCTTCACCCGCTCGGTTTTTTTTGCAGAAAAGCCCTCCAAAGTTTCAAAAATCACGTTTAGGTCCTTTTTTACCGGAAAGACCATGAAAAAATCCGGAAATTCGGTTTTTTACTGAGTGCCCCTGGATAAGCCCTCCAAAGTTTTAAAAATCGCATTAAGGTCCATTTTTTTTATAGAAAAGGCCCTAAAAAGTCCGAAAATTCGTGTTTTTTGTCAGATACCTCTAAATACCGGCTTTTTGTGCGAAAAACCCTCAGCTGTTTCGAAATTCACGCCTAAGTCACTTTTTTTAAAAGACCCTAAAAAATCTAAGTTTCCTCTCGGAGAGCCCTTTAGAATTCTCAAATAGATTTTCTAGGATTATAACTTAATACCCTATGGATCCTTTTTTGAGCCCAAAAATAATAATGTTACAGAAAACTCGTGAATCTTTTGTCAAACAGACCTAAATAAATGCCAGAAAAAAGAACGTAGTTACGTTTGCATTGTTCCATCTATTTTTCACAAAAAAACCTTTTGATTTAGCATAATCACAGATCCTTCGGGAAAGGACCCTAAATAGATGCAAAAAATGAATGATTGTATGTGTGTTCTTTCAACCGTTTTGCGCGTTTTCTCAATGATTTTTTGAAAAAACACCACCGGAAAAAAATGAAATTGTTTCTGCCGAGTAAACATCGCACGCGGCATGGCACGCCGCGAAAACATTTCTAGTCCTATATTAAAGTTTGCAACATCCCTTGCCTCTCGATGTTTTGAGCCTAGCCGCGCGGCTCAGCTCGGTCGGCTGGCCAGCTCGGCTCATTTTTATTTTTCATATTTAGGTCTCTAAAAAAATACGTAATTACGTATAGATCCTTTTTACGGTTTTTTACAAAAAGGACCTTCTGGTTTAGAAAAATCGTGAATCTTTCGTGAAGGACCTTTCGATTTAGAGCCTAATTTTTTCCCTAGAAACCCCCCGAGGTTTCTTTTGTTTGTTTTTTGATGCCACATTTTTTTACAGAAAGTCACTCAAATGTTAGCGCAAACCCTTCAAAGCTTCCGAAGATTATTTTTAGCGCATCGTTTCGTACAGGAAGGCACAACAATTTTTTCATCGACCCATCGGAGCTTCTGAAATTTATTTTTAGCACGTCGTTAGGTCCTTCACGCGTTTTTTTACAAAAAGGACCTTCTGATTCAGAAAAATCGCGAATCTTTCGTGAAGAACCTTTCAATTTAGAGCCTAATTTTTTCCCTAGAAGACCCCGATGTTTCTTTCGTTTGTTTTTTGACACCCTATTTTTTACGAAAAGTCACTCAAATGTTAGCGCAAACCCTTCGAAGCTTCCGAAGATTATTTTTAGCACGTCGTTATAGAGAGGCGCTCCAATTTTTGCATGGACCCTTTGGAGCTTCTGGAATTTATTTTTAGCACGTTATTACAGAGAAGCGCTCCAATTTTTGCATGGACCATTCGGAGCTTCCGATATTTATTTTTTATCACGTCGTTTTTTCCAGACATTTGCTCGAAACTTTTTAAGATTATATATTTAGCCGTTTTTTCCCTGTTAGTTCTCCAAAACTCACGTAATTTTTTTCCCTTAGCTTGCAAGCAACGGTTGACGCGGTGTGGCCTTGAAGGCTGTAAGTAGGCTAAGTATGGAAAATTAATTTGGGCCGACAAAAGCCAAACTCAGCCTAGTCAACCCAGCCGAGGAGGCAGGCGAAGAGTTGGTGGCGACGTCTCTGTAACTTCGTGATCAATCCGGCTATCCCAGCGCCCGCTTCCTCCTCCCGTCACCGCTACCTCCTCCAGTCCTCGCGCCGAAGCGTCTCCCCATGCAGCATCTCTTCGCCGCTCTGCTCTTTTGTCCTGGTCATTGTGATGCCCCTTTGTTTTCATTGCTGGCGCGCCACCTGCTCCAGGTCGCCTCCTACCTGCAAGCTCGACCGCGCGTGGAGAGCCGGAGAGGACAGCGCACTATGGCGGAGGCCACATCGGTAGGCAGCAGTATGCACAGGGGCGCGTGACTGAACGCCAGCTCCATGCGCATACGTACGAACTCGATCAGCCTCTCCTGCCCCAGTGCCCCACTGCACCAGGTGTGATACACAACATACTTAAGGTCTATTTGGTTTGAAGCTAACATTGTCATGTCTAAACTTAGTTGTACTATAGATTTTTAGACGGAGTTAGTTTTTTTGCCACAACTACGACTTGCCATACTTTTTTAGTCCTATGCCCTACGAGTTACAGACTCGTTTTTTTTTGCCACACTTATGGTGCTGAATTTTATTGCCACAAAAAGTGTGACAAACCACACTTGTCTAAGTTTAGTTATAGCAAAATTGGCTTTAAACCAAACAGGTCCTTAGCATGTCTTTGTACTATGTGAGAGATGGCGCACATATGCACGCATGACCTAAACATGCATCTGCTTTACACATTTGCATGTGTTGACAATTAAAAATATGCATGTTGCATTACATCGTTTACCATTCTTTGGGATACCAAAATATACATTAAGCTAGTATTAAGAGATACAAAAGTTTAAAGATTGTGCTCCCTCCCTCTGTCTGTTCCTATACGCAGATGATGCAGTAATCTTCCTTAATCCGGTCAAGAAAGAGCTCGAGGTAACCATCGCCATCCTTAATTTCTTTGGGGAAGCCTCCGGCCTCAGAGTTAATAGGCAAAAGTGCTCCATAGCTCCAATCAGAAGCCATGGTCTAAACCTGCAACACATCTTGTAGCCTTTCAATGGAGGAATATCGAGTTTCCCTACCAAATACCTAGGCATACCGCTCACACTGGGTTGTCTGAGCCGAGTCGACCTATAGTACATCCATGATAAAGCAGCACGACGACTGGCGGGCTGGCAAGTGCGCCATCTCACTATTGAGGGGGGAGGGGGTGACTTACCTTGGTCAGATCAGTGCTAATTACCTCACTACCGATTGCAATCAGAGCACCCAAAAAATTTATCTCTGATCTAGACAAGCTGCAAAGGAGATTCCTATGGGCAGGCAAAGGCAACATTTATGGCGTGAACTGCAAAGTATGTTGAACAACAGTCTATTGCCCCCTCAATATAGGGGGCCTAGGAATCCTTGATCTAGATAGGTTCGTCTGAGCACTCTAGCTTCGTTGGATGTGGCTCAAGTTGATGGCCCCAGACAGACCATGGATTGGAATACTGACACTGTGTGATCAAACTGACCACCAGCTTTTCTCCGCGACCACCATAATTAAGCTTGGAAATGGCCAAATAACATCCTTCTGGATTGACAGATGGCTCCATGGCACATCACATGCACAAGCACCAGAACTCTTCAAGCACTCCATATGGAAATCAAGATCGGTTGCAAACGCCCTAGTAAACAATAACTGGATTCGGGATATTTGCCACAACCTAACAGTCCACCTTCTAACCAAATATGTCAGGTTATGGCTCGAAATACAATCTGTATCCCTGCGGCCAAAAATTGGTGACGTTATAACCTGGATGCAAACTCCATGTGGCATCTACACAGCTTCATTGGCATACCACATGCAGTTGCAGGAAGCGTCTCCAAATCCTTCTATTCCACAATCTGGACAACGTAGGCGCCATCACGCTACAAAGTCTTCCTATGGTTTGCTCACCAAGACCAGCTATGGACGGCATAGCGACTGCAACGCAAAAGGTGGTCCAACCAATATTTCTGTCAAATGTGCTGTTGGAATCTAGAAACCGTTCATCACCTGTTCATGATTGCAGCCAGGTTCGATGCTTATGAACAGTTGTTGCACATTGGATCCGACTCCCCCTCTCTCTTACCGGACAGGTGGGAAGCGCCCACCAACTTGGAAAACTGGAACCTAAATCAAGTAGGCTGATAAACAACATTCCGAAAAGGTGTCACGACTTTGATCATCCTAACATATTGGCAATGGTGGAGAGAGCACAACAGCAAAATCTTTCGAAACAAATGGAAAGCCAATGAGGACGCCTTCCAGTCCATCAAGGATGAAGCCGCAAACTGGATTACTGCGGGAGCAGTTGATCTAAAAAAATTAGTGGAGCGTCTGAATTGATTTTCTTCTTCCTTTTCCTTCTTTTCCTTGTCCTTGTTTCCGCTTCATTCTGGTGCAGTCTCCTACGCCTTGTATTTTTCTACTTTCTATCTAATATAATCATCACCGCGCTGCTATTTTTTTTAAAAAAAGTTATCGAGGGGTATAAGAGTTTAAAGATAATTTAGTGGTAGTACCTCAAAACTCTATCCTATATTGTGAAGTACTAGCTAGTACTGCTATATGTAGCAAAGTGCAAAACCTCCCATCGGAAGCCAAACTAAATCTCGTTAAACCAAAAGACAGTGCATTGAAACTCACGCATATGTAGGACAGTAGGACACAACACATATGACAGAGAGATGATATGAGATGAGAGAGGCCTTGCCTGAGGAGGGCCATTCTCGTCGGTCTCGAGGCGGTACTCGTGCATGATCCGGTCGGTCTTGTGCCCGTTGGGCGCCCTCCCCTTGTAGAACACGAGCGTCTTCCTCATGCCGATGAGCCGTCTCCTGTCGCGCACCGCCTTGTCCCGCCCCGTCGCCTTCCAGAAACCCGTCATCGTCGCCCTGTTCGTCCGCGTCCGCGTCCCCGTCAGGTACTTCCGGTCCTTGTAGCTGAAGAAGTACCAGTCGCTCTGCTCTTCGTACCCGATCCTACAATGCTCTTCATCACAACATGTACCCAAACAGATTAAGACAAGCAACACGATGAGCACATATAGCCATCGTTTTATTGCCACCACAGTTCTCAAAGAGCTATAGCTAAGAGTGTTAGTACTGATGAACTAGTGGCCATCAGCTGCATGCTGCAAACCTTGGAGATCCCAAGGCTCCACGCGGTAGAGGTCGATGTCACGGATGACGTCCAGATCAATCTTCTGCGAGGCCACCTTGTTCACGAGGTAGAAGCCGACGAGCTCCTCGTCCGTGGGATGAAACCTAAATCCAGGAGGCACGCATGGCTCTATGATCACCATGTGAACGCTTGATCACCGGCCACCACCTGCGCGCCGTCAAATTCAGCAACACCTCATCTATTTGCAAACAGGAGACAAGTGGTTGAATAATCATTTGAAGCTATATCTATATACATCTTGCATGCAGGCTTCCATTAATTTTTTATAAGCTAAAGCTGGGTGAGCTCAGTTGCTGAAGCAGACATGCATGCAGTGCTACTACTGGTTAGATTCCAGTGTAGAGGTGGGCACTCGGGTCGGACTTTCTTGGGCCGGTCCGAGACACGGTGGACACGGCATGGTTTAAAGTTTGGTCTGGTACGACACTGTAGTACGGGCCGTGCCGGGCCCGAGAACACGGCCCAGTATGAAGGTCACTGACCCGCAGAACATGAGCGTTATGGACGCACCCAACAGCATAAACGCCACCCCCGCCGCTGACACCTGAGAGAGACTAGCAAAAGGGGAGAAAGAGCTGAGAGAGATTGAGAGAAGGTGCAAGAAGCTGCTTCTCTCTCACCTGTCTCTCTTAATCTCTCTCTCATCTATATCCCTCAATCTCGATTGTCTCTCTTCCTCACTTCCCGTTGCCCCCTCTCTTGCTTGTGTTCAGTACATCCGTCTCGCTCTAAGAATAAATAAATTTTAGTTCTTTTTTCTATAATATTTGTGTTCACTGTCTCAACTCCATATGTCTCCGATTCTTTTTCTCTCGTCGCAATAGTGCAAATGGGCTGGGCTGGCTGGCACAGCACGAAGCACAAATTGATCGTGCCTGGACTAACCAAAGGTGAGTCAGACCGGTCCGGCACGATACGGCAGGCACAGTGGGCCGTCGCGGTCCGGTACGGTTTGGACACGAAGCACGATAGGCTCGTGACGTGCCCACGACACCACCTCTAATTCCACAACTATGCAAGAGGCCGATGTGTATGTGCGTGTGCATGGGTTTCAGTGCTTTTGGAAAAGTTTAACGCCGACGTCATGCTGGGCTTCTTTTCTGGTCTAGTTCAGTTAGCACAAAGTACGGTAAACTCCGAGTGCCAGGCCGGGCCTATATGCAGCATTGCATGCTGTGAATGATAGTGTCGACTGTGGGATCAAGAGCTTATTGTCTACAGTCAGCAGGGAATCATAGCTGCTAGCCTGCTACAGCGCCATGGATCAATGTAATATGGATGCAGAAATGCTACATATTTATGAATCTAAAATATATAAGGAGTGGGGCTGTTTAATTTTCTCAACAGATAATTTGAAGTTGCATACAGAAAGTCATATGTTTTAGTATTGGAGAGTTTGCTAGGCGCCACTGATAAATGTAGAGATTCAGGAAATGCCATTGCAAATTTATGTTATTGTCTGTATATCATTACAAAAAAAGAAATATTTTGAAAATGACACCTTGACTGCTTAAGAGTTTGCCCTTGGCTCAAATTTATGCACCTTTTGAAGATGTCAATTGTCCGTATATCAGTGCCGGCATGAACTCGGAAACATGCATGCATGCTGACACAAAGTTTCAAACTCAGAACCTTATATGTGCTCAAATATGAAGTTGAGTTTTATGCACCAACCAATTCAATGGAAACGTTAAGCTGGTGGAGAAAGATAGACAGTTAACCGGACCAGTGTAGAGGTTATTCCGATTGCTTCCTCAACTAATTACTACTATGTTCTTTCAAAATACACAGAAGGCCAATGGCGTAAGCAATGCGCCATGCAGAGATAATGTGCTAGGCTGTGTGAATGCATGAGAGAGAGAGAGAGAGAGAGAGAGAATAAAAGTGGAGATCAGTGGCAGATGGGAAAACCCTTTGTCGGTGTATTCCACCAGACAGGTCCAAGTCTACAGACCGGATTTTGTTCAGTAGGAGGACGTCTTCGCGGCTGGCAAACCCTAGCGAGTGAAAACCCTAATGACTCCCGCACGAGAGACTCCAGAGCCTATGAACTAAGATGACACACAGATTTTTATCTAGGTTCAAGCCCCCTCAACCCCGGGTAATAGCTTTACGTCCTGCTAGATCTTTTATAGAGTGTTTGAAGCTAGTACAGAGTTGCAAGTTCTTCCTTAGGCTATCCTGCTGAACTCTTGATACTTCGACCCCCTTCCCCACGCACCAGATGGCCCTTATATAGCCCAGGCTAACGGGGGTAGGTAAAAGGGGGGTCATCATGCTGATCTTCATACATTTATTACTCCTTCCCGTGCTGTCCCGTTCCTCCAGCCTCATTAAATGCCGACGCATGGCTTCGCCCGGTCCGCCCGGTATGTAACCCCTTTGTGATGGGTAGGTGAGAGGCATCAAAGGAATGGGCTTGTAGCAGAAATCCTCGTAGTTGATAGGTCTGACACAGCAGGCCTGCCGTCTGGCATGATACGATAGGGTAAGGAGATTTCGAGGTGAAGCCACCGTGCCCACCTTTTTGCCTTCTGGCGGGCGGCAGGCGTCCTCGCCCACCGCCGCCTCGAACGCCACGTGGTCGGCACTGGCGGGCGGGCGTGCTTTCGCCCGCCGATCGCCAGCCACCACGTGGCCGAGAGCCGGGCGAAGAAGGGCGCTCGCCCACCGCCGCCTCGAACGCCACGTGGGCGGCATCGCCGGGCGGGCGTCTTTCGCCCGCCGACGCCCAAAGCCGCCACGTGGGCTGGGCGCCGGGCGAGCAGGGCGTCCTCGCCCACCTGCTCGTCGAACGCCACGTGGGTCGGTTTTGTACGTCGGAGAGGGTACCTCAGTGTAAAGTACGCTGACACCCTTCTTTGGAACAACAGGGCTTGCTGCCTCCACCTGAGACCGAGGGGCTAACTCTATAAAGTTAGGATCTAGGGCACAACCATTGGTTGTTTGCACGGCCTCTGACCACTCTGTCCCTTAGTCTAAGAATTCCAAGGCACAACTCTGGACTTTGTGGCCTTTGCTGGATGCATAACTAACTTACTGAATCTCTACTTGCCAGTGTCTTTCCATGCATAGCCCAGCCCCATGCTGCATGCAGTTGTCGATGTGAGGCAGAGAGGTCACAGTACTGGAGTAGGCTCCTTAGCAAAGCATAAGGAAAATCACTCCAGCTTGCTTAAAAAAAATTCTCTAATTACACGACCAAGATAAATGTTACCATTGCATGTCGTCGAATATGCAAAGATCACTCAAGAAGTGAGAGACAACAATGTTTAGGAAATTGAACTGGTTCAGAATTTAAGTCTTAGTTCTATAGAAAAATACAGCATAGCAACTATATAGCGGACATATATAGAACGCTGTAATGAGAGTGAAATCTGATAGAGACCCTTTGGGACGGCTTGGGCTTGTGCAAAAGCCAGCTTCTAGCTGGTTGCCCTGAAAAACCGCTTTTCAGAAGTTTCTGCTTCTCTTCATAAATAGGCTTAAGTTTGAGCAAAAAGCTAAACTAGAAACCAGTTGTTTAGCATAGCTTGTGACTTCTTTTAGGGAAAAGCCAGTCCAGAAGCTGTGCCAAGAGGGCCAAAGAGAAATGTAAATTAAGATCCAACTAGTTTGGAATCTCTAGATGATTTTTGAAACGAGGGAATCTCTAGCTGATCAATATCAATATTGTGAGTTTTTTTGGCCTTTTCCTACTTCTCAAAAAGATAATAGCTACTACCTTCATCCCTGAATACATGTCATTCTAGCTTTTAAATTAAATTTGTTCCTAATACATGTCATAATATTATTTATTATTGTGGAATAGACTAATACACACCATCCAAGAATAATAAGTGAGCTAATGATGGAGGAAAATTAATTTGGTCATTTCTATGTGTGCCTTGGTTTAAGTGTAAAACGCTAAAACGTCATCTATTCAGGAAGGTAGTAGCATAACAGCATTTTTGAGTTACTATGGGGGTGTTTGGTACAGCTCCAGCTCCACCAAAATCTGTGGAGTTGGTGGAGCAGGGTATTTCTAGCTCCAGAAATTTGTGGAGCTGGAGTTATGGGTACATTAAGAGTGTTTAGGTAGATCATCTTGTTTACATTTTAAACTAAAAATATAAACTTAATTCACTTTATTTTAGCCTATAAGTTTCAGCTCTGAGCTGGAGCTAGAATCTGGAGCTCTCCCAAACAGGGCCTATATATGGTGCAGATAATCTCTGTAAATTAAAAGGCATACAGCCATTTTGAGCTATTTTGAGGGTTTTGAATCTTTTTCCTTCTTTTGAGATGGCCTTTCGTGGTATTGGCTTGAGCTTAAACTTCTTCAGAGGGTGGTGACAGAAAAGGAGAAGCTTAATTTTGGGTTTGGACTATTTGTCTAGTTTCTAGAGGTTGGAAGTATGCTTGTAGAATAGCAATGAACTCAGCCTTCCTCGTCCCATGTATAATTAATCCAACTCCTCAAAAGTGTGATCTATAAGCAAGAAAATCTGCAAATTAATAGTTTTACAGAAGTGCTCATATTATACATACACATGTATGTATGTATGTATATGCAAAATACTTTCTACTCCCAGGAGTAGTTACTCCCACATCTCATATACTACTTAAACAAAATTGAACTACTCTTTTATCACTTTGGGTACGCTTATGTACAAATTATAAAATACTCCAATGTGAACTATACGAAAAAATTGCAAAGGAGTTCATAGTTTTTAGTGTATTTTGCAAGTACATCATATAAGCACATAAAAAAGAAGTATGCCTTAAAAAATATATATACCACGTAGATAATCTTATATACTTGTATACTACATGTATATGACTGGGTTGCACGAGATAATCTATACGTTGTGAGATACGCTATAAGGAGTAACTATATATTCCGAAAACATTGGAAGATATTTTGTGGGTTGCTGTCTGGAGATCGAAGATGTTCTGTTGATAGATATATCAACAAGAACATCAAGAAAACCAGACTTTAGTAGGTATGAAAAAGGCTCTCGTAGATGTATCCAACCAGTAAGAGATCAGCAAAAGAGGTGGAAAAGGAAAATAGAAGACGAGTTGGATCCAAGCATATGAAGACTGTGCTCTCATCAGTCATTTAAAATCCAAGACATGAAAAAGATCTGATTGAAACAGACCAACATATCTCCCATCACTATATACCAGGGAAGAAAAAGAAGGGAAAACTCTTTATGATCAATAGGCAGATCGATCGATGCATGAACCCCGAACAAATGCAATAACAGAACAAAAAAATGGATCAGCTAGATAGCGCGCTAGCTACTCATTTGCTAAATCGATCGATCGATCAGCCATTAGTAATAACCTGAACTCACCTCAGATCAAGATGAAATACTCAACACAAACCAGTCTCTTCAGGCTATCTAGTTTAAGGGACGAGGTGGGAGAGCGAGTGTGTGCGTGTGTGTGTGAGAGAGAGACCTTGTATTGGAATTAATGGTGTAGAAGAGGAGAAGCAAAGGAGGTAATGAAAGGTGAAGGGTATTAAAAAAGGGAGGAGGCTTTCCTTTCCTTCGCGCGTCGGTTGGGGGAATCAAGCCCCTGGGCCCTAGGGGCCCCTTTTGGCTACCAAGCTGACGTCACCTTATCTTGTGAAGTGTGATCTCTAGGGGTGAAAATGGTACGGGTTAATCCTGATCGATCCGGTACCGAACCCGATTAAAACCGTATCTGGGAAAAAAATCCGTATCCGGCCGGATTCGGATACGGTACCGGATAGTTGCTACCGGATACGGAAGCGGATACGGGAGCCGTGAAATCCGACCGAATAGCTTCGGTATACGGTAACCGGATACTATCCGACCGGATATCCGAATGCCGAAAATACGTGGCATTCGTATTATGTATACATATATTGTAGGAAGAAGAAATTGCTAGTGATGATGACTGATGGTACGGCATGTCGAACTTATTGTGGTCATATGGATTTATGTAGAAGTATGAAATGTTAATTATATTAAACTTGTGGCTTGTTGATTATCGAATTTGTGTATGAACTTTGTGTATGAATTTTGTGTATGAATTTGCTAGTGATTGTCGAATTTTGTGTATGAATTTGATACCTTTGTTAAACTTGTGTTGTATGAGTTGTCAAACTTATGTAATATATATGAATTTATTGCTAGTCGAATGTTTCAATAAGTATGTATCCGTTTGTATTATCAGTTTTCAAACCGAATCCGGTATGTATCCGCCCCGACAGTATCGTATCCGAAACTCCGAAATATCCAAATTCGTATCCGTATTCGGTCTTACCGTATCCAATTCCGAATCCGGGAAAAAATATAGGTTAGGATACGAGAACAGTAATATCCGACCGTATCCGATCCGTTTTCACCTCTAGTGATCTCTTCACTTTGTTTGTTTCCCTCCTCTTCAGCCTTCACTTGCAAGTCATACTATTACTGCTCCAAATAAAAACCATGGTCTTTAGGCATGATGAGATCATTCTGGAACAATAGGGACACCCTATTTGTTAGATAGGTAGCGACACCGAGAGAGTCTACAGACATTCGATGTGTGGGCATTTTGCGCAGCTCGTTTGAAATTTGCAATATATGTTTTCTGCTAATGCTTTAGTATGATGCCTCTGGCCTATACATCCTTAGGGCGACATCCATTCTTTCTTTAAACAGTTGATCAAATTTAAGAATTCATTTGCTTACAATGGTGATATAAAAGTGGCTGAATGTGAGAGGTTTAGTTAACCTTGTGCACTTCCTTGTATGTATATGTGCTGACAGAATATTTCATTTTACTTGATAAAAAAAAAGAATGTTTCATTTTGCTAATATAATCCGTACGCATGTCCTGCCATTCTGTTACAGGTATGTGTGAATGTTCTATCGGACGATCATGATGAGATCAAATTAAGCATGCATTGACCGGTTAAGTATAACGACTTGCGTGGTCTTAAGCACTAATGTCACTGTGGTCACTCCGTTAACAACTTTATACACCAGAGAAACCAACTATAACAACCGGTATAATGAACCATGTAAAGCAAAAGCAGGAGAGGAAATAATGTACATAGCGTAGTATGGTATGATTAAGGATGATTCATGATTACTACTAGAAATGCAATAACCAATCCAACAAGATCACCACATATACCTCAAGGCTTGATCAAATTCTTGGGCAAGGCATTACTATAAGTAGATCTTTTCTTTTTTGTGAAGCAAAGAAACTCCAGAGTTGGATTAATAAAACAAACCTGGTAGCTAGTGGAAAGGCACCTTTTGTCCTGTAATCCAAAGAAAAACATGTACAATTTGACTTGTTTGTTGTACTTATATCTATGAGTGGCGGAGTGCAACAGAATTTAATTCTTAATTTATTCCTGAGTTCTGTGATAAATGGACTGCAACCTGACAGTTGCATGTATGTAATCCACGATGCCCCCCTCGCTCCCGTCCCCCTCTTCACCCTCGTTCCAGCCACCACCCGCCCATCCAAATCCAGCCCTTTCCTCCACTAAATCAGCCAAATCCCACCCAGATCTAGGTTCTCCATGTGCCGATCCATCACCTTCTAGGCACAAGGCGACCCGAAAACCTCAGGATGAGCAAGGCCAGGCAGTGCCAGGTGAAGTAAGAGGCGAAGATTTGAAACTACAGGGTGAGGCAACGGCACAAGGTTCAGATCGCTCAAAGATCCGCCCATGTTGCAACCAACCAAGCTCCCCCAGGAAGCTAGATGTCGGGTATGTCAAGAAGACGAGCCTGGTGTCAGAGATCCATCCGCAGATCCCGGCATCAGAGGAGATGAAGACGGGGCAGACAAGCATTCAACTCCACCAAAGGGAAAGCGGTCAAGACTGCGCGCAAGGCAGCATTCATGGCCGGATATCATGGGGACGATGCGACAGGCTAGAATACCAGCCTCACAAAAGCAGAAAGAGATTCAAGAAGAGGAGTCTGGCTCACGAAATCCAGGTAAAATTGATTGCGGGCTCAAAGCGCGGCAGGAAGATGGACAACTGTTTTCCAAGGATCCACGAACCATGCCGGAGGAAGGGAAGCGAAAGCACGCCTCGCAGCTGCAGAATCGAAGCACCTTCATACCCAAAGTGCCAGCTCAAGACTCAGACGCATGGACACCGGTCAAAGCTCGGCATTGGTGGAGGAAAAATAAGGTCCATTCATCACCACAGGGTAATTCAGACCAACCACGCCATCAGCTCAGTGGGTCGGCGTTCTTCAAGCAGAAGCTGAAAGGGAAATGTTTTAACTGCCTAGCACCAGACCATATGGCCGGTTTCTGCAGTGCACCGGTTAGATGCTGGCGTTGTCTCCGTTCCTGGCATAGGGCAATTGAATGCCCAAAGGGAGGAACCTCCAGAAGCAGCTCAAATACTACGCGCCCAAGGCCAGCAACGCAAGAACTTCTGCCCCAGGGTTCACTCCTCTCCAAATCTCCTCCCTCAAACTCCAGAACTTACAGCGACGTTGTTCGGGAGGGGATGTCAATGGCACCGAGGTACCCCGGCGACCCCAGGGCTAGGCCGGCGAGGGCCTACTGTGCAATCTCTGCTACGGGGGCCATCAAGCGCAGCCGCGACTCGCTCATCGACCGGGCGGCCGTCTGTTGGTTCGACGGCAACAGCCATGAGGTGGAGTCATTCATAGTAGGGGACATGCTCCGAGACCGTCTCAACCTACGCCATGGCGACTTCCAACTCCTCAAGCACTTCCCTGAGCAATTCCTAGTCATATTCTCCGAGTCAGCAAGTAGAAGGAGGGTCCTGAACTCGGTTGTGGTTTCTTCGGGTCGCGAGTTCCACTTTGCGGCCTGGTCTGAGCAGCGATATGCCACAAATGTGAACTTTGAATTTCACGTGAAGGTCAGGGTAGAAGGTGTCCCAGTGCACTGTTGGAACGAAGAGGTGGCGGCAAGGATTTTGGGAAAAAGTTGTGCAATTCATTTCGTCCAGGAAAGCACAAGACGCAGGGAGCGTACAAGGTCCTTTGACCTGTGGGCTTGGTGCTCTGATCCGTGTGATATCCCGAAGGAAGTCTCCTTGACAGTCATGGAACTGGACCGGGAACTTCCTCCAACCAATGTACCGCTCCCTCAGGTGGTAATCCATCATGACGAGCCAACCGACTTGAAGCGTGGGCAAGTTTACAACCTTCGCAATCATCTGGAGATTGTGGAAGATCTCACCTTCCTCCGGGGACGGGGGAGCTTTGGTGGCCTCAAGAACCGCAAGCAGCGCCGTGAGTTCGTCTGGACCTACGGGGCACCGGACGAAGTGGGGAGAGAAGGGATCGGTCAGAGCAAGACAGAGGAAGAGAATTGACACACCGCCGTCGCTACGATGACCAAGACGATGATGACTACAATCGTGATGACCACCGTCGCCGAACTCGCAAGCACCGCAGTGTGTCCAGTTGGGTTCGCGACTCAAGCTGCAGGGGTGGAGTAGAAGATTGCCATAGCGCCTCCTGGCGTGGCTTTGCTGGTTCGGCCTCAAGGAGGTACCGGCAAAGGCCTCCTGAACCCCAACAGGGCCGTGGAACTAGAGCAAGAACATCCAGAGGTCAAGGAAGACGGAGCTGGAACAAGACAGGAAGAGAGTCACCTTCGCCGACCCAATTGTATGGGAGTCCAACAAGCACCGGACGGCTTCAGGAGTTGCGAGCATTCAGCCGGAGATCAAGAAGAAGAGAAGGGACCCCGTCAGGCGGGAGCAGATGGAACTACAGGTAAATCAAATTAATAATGCCCGCACTTTCTTACAAGTTGAGCAGCATGCTTCTCTTGTTGGCACACATGCTGATTTACCTGAGCAAAATGTGTTGGCTTCACCTCGCACGTCTGTTCAATTCTCACAATTGGGCACTGCTGCTCCAGAGGATCCACAAAGCTCCCAGTCTGGTTTTCGGCATTGCGGCAACCAGACTGAAGCTACCTCTGAACAGTACATAGATCAAAATCGCTTAGTGGAGCAGGCTCCCCAGTATCGACAACCTGCAGTACCTATTCAAGTTCAGGAGCTACATACTGAAATGACCCACTTAGAGGTCCTGGCTGCTGAGCAACCGCATTGCACTAAATCTATTCCCTCCCCAGCCGAACCAACTCCCGTGGGGCTTGCATACTCTAGCAGCCCAGCAGTGCAAGATCCCCAAACACTACTAACCAGAGCATCTCAAAAATCGGTTCCACAAACCATAGCTACACAATCCACAGAGAATGTAGACACAATAGATGGGAAACCCACACCGGAAACTCCAACTCCACAAGATGTCCCAACACCAACGCTTGGGGGGGTTCTACCAGAAATACCTACACTGCTTACCCCCCAGTCTGAGGTTACCTCTGAACAGTGCATAGAGCGAAAGCGCCTAGTGGAGCAGGACCCCCAGCATCGACAACTTGCATTACCTGTTCATTTTCAGCACCGACATACTGGAACGAGCCACTTACAAGTCCTGACTGCCGAACAATCGCATTGCACTAAGTCTATTGACTCCCATGTCGTGCCAAGTCCTATGGGGCATGAATACGCTAGCAGCCAGCTGTGCAGGATTCCCAAACACTTCCAACCATAGCACCTCAAACAACAGTTCCAGTAAATATAGCTACACTATCCACAGAGAAGGAAGCCACAATAGATGGAAATTCCACACCGGAAACTCCAACAACAACACTAGGGGGGGGGACTCCAGATGATCTCCCTGGAAAAACAACACCAGTTACACCCCACACATCGGCACAACCTGCCGCCCTCATTCAAGCCAATCTAGAGGATTTCATGCTGGAGGTCTCACACAACCCTCAGCCACCTATCATACAAACCCCGCCATGCTTAAATAATCACCTAAACTCCAATTCAGTAAACAAAGGATCAACTTCCAAAGGATTCACCCAAAGAAAAAGCATTAGATTGGCGGCTAAAGCTAAAGCAAGAACCGGAAACAACAAGGGGGTAATTACATTAGCCCAAGAATTGCTTGCATCAAAGCTTAAAGGCCTTTCCCCAACGGAACAACAAAATCAATTGCATAATGCTCACTCACATAATGATCTTTTTGAGCAGCTTGCCAGTTACTTCGAACAGCCAATAAGCAAGGTGCAGATGGAGGCAATACTCGAGCTGGTGAACCAGATGAACATCAAGCGCAAAGGGGAGAAGAAAACATGTAAAGGGAGGCAAGGGTCAAGGGTGGCCGCTCAGCCGGAAGGCTGATCAGTGGCGGCGAGTCTGGGTTCAAGGGTGGCGGTTCGGCTGGAAGGCTGATCAGTGGCGGTCACCTGATGAGGCTGTTGTGTTTTACTCATGCAACAAGATGAGAGGTCGCAAAATCAAGGCAGTCCAAGATTAGCTTGGGCAGCTCCCCTTAATTACTATGGTAGCTTAATTGATGTTATTGGTAATTCAGCTGATCCAGACGCTATTGTGTTATGGCATTATGACGAACTTAGCCGCTGTCGGCACTGTAATCTTACTATCCTTATCCGGTTCTGGGTGGTCCATGGTCGCTGGTGCCTCATGGAACGTCGCCCAAGGTGTCATGTATGTTGGTGCCTCATGATATGGTGCCTTATGTGTTATGTACCCCAACTATTTGGCGTAGAGCCATTTATGAAGTGGAGTTATTAGTGTCTAATGTCTGCTAAATGTAATATCCTGTCATGGAATGTCAGAGGTTTAAACAATCCGGCAAAAAGAGAGAGCACCAAGCAGCTGATCCGATCGACGGGCGCCACAATTGTTTGTCTTCAAGAAACAAAAATTGAAAATTGGACTACAAGTTTGCTAAATGAAACCCTGGGTGCGAGATTGGCCAACCAGTCAGTCTACATACCTTCTAATGGCGCTTCGGGCGGAATCCTTTTGGCAGTCGGGGATGATCTATATGACCTCAATAATACCAGAATCACCCCCAATACAATCACTGCGACTTTGACATCACGATATGATGAGGCGGCATGGGATATTACCGGAGTATATGGGCCGCAAACAGAAGAGGACAAAAGAAATTTTCTCACGGAGTTAGAAGAGCTGAGTGAAACGGTGCTGCCGAGATGGTTGATCCTAGGGGACTTCAACCTCATCAGACAGGCAAGAGAAAAGAATAGAGGTTCCACAAATAGAAGTATGATGAGGCGTTTCAACCGATCCATCAATAGAATGCAGCTTTTCGAACTGGACCTTCACGGTCGCCAATTCACATGGACAAATGAACAGCAACAACCCACTATGACAAGAATTGATCGCTTCCTGGCTACAACAGAATGGCACGAGGCATTTCCAAATGCGGATCTGTGCGCTCTGGCAACTATGACATCAGACCACTGCCCCCTCCTTATGCAAGGAGACGCAAGCTTTGAATATTTCAAAGGGTTTCGCTTCGAAGCTTGCTGGACGTCCATGCCGGGGTTCCAGGAAACGGTAGCGGAATCCTGGAATCAACCAATCCATACTTCGGATGCGATCCTGCGTTTGTACGTCAAAATGAACAGAACTGCTAAGGCCCTAAAGAGTTGGAGGAGGAAAATTTTTGCGAGCATTACTATTCAAACAGCACTGATACAAGTCACGCTCACGATTCTAGAATGCTCGCAAGAGAGACGCTCGCTATCAGAAAATGAAATAGAACTCCGGAAAACACTCAAAACCAAATTGCTCGGCCTGGCGGCAATACAGAAATCAAGGGCGAGACAGCATGCAAGATTAACTAAAATCAAACTGGGGGACGCCAACACACGTTTCTTCCACCTGATGGCCAGTTCAAGGCGAAGAAGAAACCTCATTCGGGTCCTTCAACGAGACGATCGAATAATGTTTGCACAGCAGGACAAGCTAAAGGAAGCTTACGAATACTTCAAAACGGTGTTGGGCGACCGCGGTGTTAGGGACAAAGCTCTCCTTTGGGGGTCCCTGGGCTACACTGCAAGGGACCTCACCGACCTAGAGACCCTCATCACTGAGGACGAAGTGACTAGCATCATCCGGGAGCTGCCCACACAAAAATCACCAGGGCTGGATGGCTACATTGGGCTGTTTTACAAAACATGCCTCCACACCATAAAAACTGACCTAATGGAAGCAATCAAGGCCTTCTTCAATCTACGTCATGACAACCTAGACAAGTTAAATGTGGCGAACATTATTCTGCTCCCGAAAACAGAAAACGCAGATAGATTGGAATGTTTCAGACCAATTAGTCTAATTAACAGTTTCATGAAGATCATCACTAAGGTCCTGGCGAACAGGCTTGCGCCCAGACTGGATGAATTGGTCTCGGTCTCACAGAACGCTTTCATTAAGAAAAGATGCATCCATGACAATTTTCTATATGTCCAAAGAGTTATCCGTCAACTACACAAAGACAGAAAGCCGGCTCTCTTCATCAAACTAGACATTTCAAAAGCATTTGACTCCCTGAACTGGTCATACCTTCTCGAGGCGCTCCAAGCGCTTGGTTTTGGACATAAATGGCGCGAATGGGTGGCTGCAATCCTCAGGACCTCATCCTCACGGATCTTAATCAACGGTCAACCGACGGAGCCAATAAGACATGCGCGCGGGGTGAGGCAGGGCGATCCGTTATCCCCCTTGCTATTCATCCTTGCAATCGACCCGCTACAAAACTTGCTTGAGTTAGCAACGAATCGTGGTATCCTCAAACCTGTTCTTCCAACAAATGCGACACTAAGATGTTCACTTTACGCCGATGATGCGGGGATATTCTTAAATGCAGATGTTGGTGAGATGATGGCCCTTAGCCGAATATTGGATATTTTTGGCAGATGCTCGGGATTAAAAATCAATATCGCCAAAACAGAAATCTACCCTATCAGATGCCAAGAGGACCTCTTGCAAGAGCTGTTGAATGTCTTCCCTGGGAAACTCGCAACCTTCCCGGGAAGGTACCTCGGTCTACCCTTACACACCAGACAACTTCGAAGGATGGAAATCCAACCATTGATCGATAAAATAAGCAGTAGACTGGCAGGGTGGCAAGGTAAACTGCTCTTAAAGGCAGGAAGAGTGACCCTTGTTAATTCGGTGTTAACATCACAGCCGATATATCATTTGACGGTCTTTCCAGTCCAAAAGTGGCTCATTACATGCATCGACAAACTAAGAAGAGCCTTTCTATGGAGAGGGAAAGAGCCTACGAGATGTAGTGGCGGACACTGCTTAATTAAATGGCCCGTCACCTGCAGGCCAAAAAAACAAAGGGGACTTGGTATCAAAGACCTGGAACGATTCGCCAGAGCACTTAGGCTTCGGTGGCTCTGGTTTAGATGGAAGAACAATGAAAGGGCCTGGACAGGGATGGATCTGCCATGTGATAAAACTGACATTGCCCTCTTCAATGCCTCAACGGTGGTCACGGTAGGAAACGGTAAACTCGCAGACTTTTGGAGATCAAGTTGGGTAGAAGGACAAGCTCCAAAAAACATCGCACCGCATCTTTTCCGAATAGCTCGAAGAAAAAACATCTCTGTCCACCGGGCCTTGTATGAAAACTACTGGATCCG
The DNA here is from genome assembly GCA_036346375.1 of Guadua angustifolia. NCBI lineage: Eukaryota > Viridiplantae > Streptophyta > Magnoliopsida > Poales > Poaceae > Guadua > Guadua angustifolia. Next base: position 18,680,922 of record CM070518.1, on the reverse strand, counting down.
ATTCTGCACCTGGTGGTCTCAGAAAACCAAATCAGGGAGTTTGTAACACTTTTTGAAGCGATTCGTCGTATCAACAGGGATGAAGAGAGGGAGGACCAAATAACCTGGCGTTGGACGGCTGATGGGCAATACTCAACAAAAAGTGCTTACCTGGTGCAATTCCACACGGTTTACTGTAAGATGAAGATCTGTCCGATATGGAAGGCGAAAGCTGAACCTAAATGTCGATTCTTTGCATGGACTCTACTGCACAACAAAATACTTACTGCAGATAACATGCAAAAAAAGGGCTGGCCATGTAATACAAGCTGTGCTCTTTGCAACACGTCACAGGAGACAACAACCCATCTATGCAAAGACTGCCCTTTCACCAGACAAGTCTGGAGTATCCTAATACGTTGGGGGAGTTTGGAGCAGTGCCAAAACCTAACGCACAGCGGCTCGGTGTACTCCTGGTGGAGAAGACTCAGAACCCTATTCGACAAAGAGAGACGAAGAGAACTAGATGGACTTGTCATCTATTTCTGGTGGAACTTATGGCTAGAGAGAAATCAAAGAATTTTTCAGGAGAAGACGAGAACACCAGAACAGGTGGCCTCAGCGACCAAGGATATGGTGCTCACTCGTAGTTTTGCCATAGCATCTCAGCCTACGGTTTAATGACTGATTGGAGTGTTGGTTCTTTGCAATTGTCTATCTGTGTTTTCCTTTTGCGTGCTAGAGTTTTTCTTATTTCATTATAGGGAGGAGTAGTGTTCTTGTAATAGTTGTTATTGGTGGTATGTTGTAAGGTTTTTTCACGGGTCCGGTTTTCTCCTTAAAAAACAGGACCCATTTTTCTATTTCTTTTTCCCATAATTAATATATACAGCAACGCTCTTGCTGTTCTTTCGAAAAAAAAAACAGTTGCATGTATATATTCAGGGTCAGGGGTCACCGGACACAAGAGGCCCAGCAGTTCCACATGTTTGCGTCGCGTGCATCATTCTTGTGGGCGAGTCTCGAGCAACAATTAACACGAACTTTTCGCCTTTAAATTGCTGCTCATAACAACTGTTTCCGGCCGTAGAGAGGTCAAACCTGCCAGGCTTGCCCACCAGCTACTGCTAAGAGCATGTACAATGGTATAGACAATTGTTGTCTATAAAGGCACCCGCAATGGTGCCTAGTCAGCTATCTATAAGAAGTCCATATCAGCATCTATCCTATATGGCAAGCAATTAAATGAAGAGAGAGAGCGCTGCTATCTATAGACCTGTAGATTGTCTATTAATTAAATGAAGAAAGAGAGAGAGAGCACTCTATTAATTAAAAATAGCTATAGACATCTATATAGATTCACCATTGCAAGGGTTTACTATAGCATGGTATATAGATGACATGGATCTTACTATAGAGAGCAATTATCTTTAACCATTGCGGATGCCCTAACAAGCTAACATGTCATTTATAGGCAGCGTTAGAGACAACCCATGCAATGGTATAGACAGCTCATTTATGAGTAGACAACTTCTTTCCAGACACAACCTGTCTTGGTTCTCATGCTAGAGTCGACTCTAGATTAAGAGACGGCTCAACTCTCTAGATGCACCCTCTCTCATCCACATCATTTTTTATTCTACATGGCATAGCTTAGAGACTGCTAATATGGACCATTGTACATGCTCTAATGATCGTGCAACCTCGAGACAATCTCACGCGCACTGATCTCGAGGCCAACTTTGGCCGGCAACGCTGGAGAGCGACACCAATTACCACCCCTTTGATTGCTTTTGTTATCCGAACGACACGACCGTAAGAGCATGTACAATGGGTTGACATCAGCTGTCTATAAGAGTTGTCATGTCACCTATTTATTGATGTGGATGAAAGAGAAAGAGGAAAGAGAAAGAAACTGTCTATACATTTAATTTGCAGTCGACTGTAGCATGGGAACCAAACTGGTTGTGTGTAGAGATGAATTGATTGTAGCACGAGAACCAAAAAAATGATTGTCTGTATCATTGTATAAGGTTGTCTATAGGTGATATGGTAATTTGCTATAGATAATTACTGTCTATAGCATTGTACATACACTAAGGTGCCTATTGATCAAGGTGCAACGTCAGAATTCAGAAATGTACCGCTCTTAATGGATTGAACATGTTGGTAAACACCTATGCCCTTTCACCTGTCATTTGAACACTTGGCAGACTGCAAAAGTTGTAACAGCCTGCCATGCCCTTTTGTCAAGGCTGAAGGCGCATGCATGGCATTCTTCGTTAATTCCCAACGAGGGTACTTGAATTATACGTAGACATAGTTATAATCGTCTGCCAAGTGTATGATCCGACAATAAACCGGATAAAGATTAGACAGACTCTGACGCTATAACCGTACAATAGTAATGGTCATAGATAAAACCTGAGATGGCCAGGTAGGAATTACTAATCAACTGCGGAGATATCTCAACCTGCAGTTCTGATCAGCTGTTGCACCTTCAGGGCAGGCCCACTCTTCCATCTATTCTGAAAACACGGTATAATGCAGATGGTGCCATGGTAGTGATCACCATAAATCGAATGCTCTGTACTCGATGAGGAGAAAGGAATTGGGAGCCAGCCAAATAAACTGACCCATATCCTGAAGTCCACTAGCTGCTTTGCTGCCATTAGCAACCTCATGTGCACGCAAAGCTTTGCTGCAGTGGTGAGTACTGACCACTCGAAGGAACTGAATCTTCTGTGTATGATGGGGTTGCCTGGTCTTCCAATCGCGTCCCCATTTCCGCGTGTTTCATGGCACTACCATGGCCACACTGCACTGCATTCCATGGATTAACCCGGCATAGAGAAAATATCTGAACTACGTCGTCGTCGTCGTCCGAGTAGTCAGCTGCAATCCTGCAACGCTGCGCTGATCCAAGTGGGGCTGCGAGGGATGGACAGCGACGGCTCGCCCATGCATGTCCGGCCAGCCGGCACGGTCGTCGCAGAACCCGGCAGCTCATCTCGAGCGTTCCGGGGCCGGCCGGGCGGCTTCATTTCGATCGCGCGTCCGGCGTACGTACGTAGAGGCCCCGCCCACCACCGCCGCGCACCGGCGAGCCGTACTAACCTGCGCACGGCGGTGCATTTGGCGGCCACAGGTTAATCTGCCGACCCACACAAGAGGTTACTAGCTTCTGTCCGTAGATAAATACATATCGGTATTTAACCGGGTTAAGACAAGCAAGCGAGCTAATCTAGCTTGTTCGAAAGGTGTGTGCACGAGCATACTGAAAAAATAAGCGGCAAAAAGGCAGGGAACCTGGTACTAGTACTACTAGTCTACTACATACATGCATGACAGTAACTGTGTGCTCACCTTTTCCAGATAAAAAGCTGTAGCTTTAGCATACTGTTGTACGACTATGTGCTTAAAAGATACTAATACACTGTAACAGGGTGTAGGATGCCATGACATTCTTCGATTGAGACGCCATTCCATGATCCAAGCTGGTGTCGTTGATTCAGTGCTGCTCTGGCGCAGCATGTGGTTTACCGTTTACCTTGCCATGCAAACTAGCTAGGCATGTTACACGTTGTAACTCTGCAATTCACAATATTCTGTTCTGTTTTTTTTTTTCGAGCTTCAGTGGAGAAGATTGGGAAGGGGTGGTCAAGGAGATCGAACAAGCTGCTAGTTCGATCAGATCATATAATTACTAGATCGGTTAATTGTTTGTACAGTGGAGGCTGGTAAAGGGTAAGGGGCGGCAGAACGTACGTTGGCCACTGGAAAAGCACGAAAGGGTGTGTCTATACAAGGTGATGTAGAAACAGGATACTTCTTTGGAAAGATGCCTGAACAGCTTGTTGCCCACTCTGTTATCATTTCTGATCGACATCCATGTGGGCGTCAAGCTTCCCTTCCGGTTCCGGGCACCATGCTACGCATGCATGGTACGGTGATGGCGTGCCATCTCTCCGGCGATCGGCAAAGTACGCGCAACTCGCTGTCTCTGCCGGCCGAAGTCATATGGCTCTCGCGCGCGGCTCCTCGTGCTCGATCGGTGCGCGTGCAGCCATCGATGCATCCGTGTAGTAATAACCGGCCGAATGATCTCATTCTTCAGGCGTACGTCGGGGTGCCGATCCAAGGAACGGAATGATACGGGTACGGCACGGCCGGGAAAGCTTCCAGACGCAGCCTCCCATCAAGTACAGCTGTACAGAGCACGAATACATATCTCACTCCTCTTGGTAACATGACCGATCGCACGAGACAATGTCGTCATCTTATTGGTTACTGTTGCAAACATTGCACAGAGAAAGGAACGACATATAAGAATTTTACATGAAAATTTTTTTCGAAAAAAATCACAGATGTATGATAAAGAAAAATATCACTATTGTTGGCGTCAAAAATTTGAAGTAGGGTTTTCGGCTACAGCACACCAGACGAACCCCTAGTTTAGAGCGTGCCAACCGATTTGACCCTGCAATCGGTAAGAAAAAAGTATGAAATTTGCTCAAAGCCAATCTCGCATGACGATCAGCTTAAATCCGATCAGCTAGAAGCCGATCAAATCAAAATCGATAATTAGCCGATCAAAGCTAATTGAAGGATAAAGGCATATTAACTCTGAAAAGGCGATGCGTAACAAAATCATAGTAAACCGAACCTGGGGTGTAATTGATGAAAACCAATAATCGGCGATGCACAACTTTATTGATCAGGATCAAATTGCAAGAAGACTAAATAACAGAGCTACTACTCCTAATCGATAGAAAATGGATGAAAATATAGGGCTGGTTGATTGAATAGATTGTTGTCTTTTCTACCGGTCCCAACTCATCTTTTATACTTATTGGCTGATCAAATCCTATTACAACACGTTACAAAGTATAATCTGTATTGGCCTCTATTTCCTTAATGATCCTTTTGTTTCCAAATATCCATCCCTTGTCGATCTCGGACTGCCGATTTTAAATCGTACCTGCTAAATTTTGGTGCAAACATATATAAGAAAATATTCACAACGACTCTCTTTTCTATTCTTCTTGCCTTACTCTATCCTATTGACTATATGTGCATTTTTTTTGAAATATGACTATACGTGCATATTTAAAAGGGTTATATAAATGACTGCCTGTGTAGAAATAGAAAGCAAATTTGTATCACATTCAAACCCAACTCTTCTAGCTAGTATGCAACTATTGGCATCATAGTTCTGGTGTGTGAGAACTCTGAAGGGGTGTGCTTGTGGCCATCGGATTATGCGTCGGACGGTACAGATTGGCCTGAATGGTCTTGATCCGAGCCGTCCCGACGGCCCAACGGCCATGATCAGCTGCCGACACCATCGCTCGTTGGAAATTAACGTTCTACGTGCGTAGTTCCCGTCCATAGATAGTGCCATGGTGCAGTGCACACGGAGACGGATATGATTTGAGTCAGGCAAACTCATACGAGTAACAATCTTTGCTTCTACCTACTCTACTTTTTACCTTTGTACGGGCATACGAGTAAAAAGGGGTTCTTGCTAGTGATCGGACGCTCTGCTTTCTTCCCAGCGACTCTTCGAACCACCCACTATCTATCTATCTCTATCTCTCTCTATATTTTTTCTGTCTAGAAAAAATCTAAATATTTTCTTACTAAATAAATATTACTTAAATTTTGAGACTCAGATCTAGATCTATTTGATTGAATCAATTTGCTTCATTTCCTTCTATTTAAGTATTCTATAGATAAAAATTAAGTACTTATAAACCAAAAAACACTCGATTGCCATTTAGCAATTCTCTATTTTTTTGAATTGAACTACCCGGTAATTATTTGCAATGAACAGTCTGAATTGTTTTCTGTCCCGCCTTTTCGGCTACTCTCCCTGTTGTTGTGTAAAGAGGATATCTTAGATTTTTTTTTTTTATATACAGAGAGATAATGCATGCAACCATACAAGTGCAAGAAATGCATAATTCTTCCCCTTAAAAAACAAAGAAATGCATAATTCTCAGGCCCATGAGATTAGAAAAATGAAGCGAAAGTACATTAATGGTCCTTCAAATATCGAGTGGGTCGAGGTCGAAGAGTAATACGAGCTATCTGGATTGGGCTTTCCCAAATCGGCCGACAGATATATTCTCTTTCGTGCTCTTGGGCCTATAAACCAAATGTTTACTTAGGTGGTTTCAAAAAGAAGGAAAAAAATCTGACGAGGCCTTCTACATCTGTCGGTGTGGACCACGTGGTCAAGGTGGCCAGTGTAGCAGGCCTGAAAGCTGAAACCGAAGTTCTGTCTCGGTTGACTGTTGTGTCCGTGGTTGAGACGTTGAGTTCTGTCCAGTTTTGTTTTGTTTCATTAGAAGCTGCTGTAGGGTGTGTTTGACAGAGATTCAACTTCTTCAATTCGTGAATCTGGTAAAACTGAAAATTCTAACTTCACTAGATTCGTGAAGCTGAAGCTGTAAGTACATTAAAAATGTTTATATCATCTTGTTTATATTTTAGGCTAAAAATATAAACTTAATTTACTTTATTTTAGTCTACAAGTTTCAGATTTCAGATGAAGCTTAAATCTGAAGCTCTACCAAACATGCCCGCAGATGCACACCGAGGCGTTCTCCAGAAAACTCCGACGAGGATCGATGTCGCCGGAGGAAAAGAAGATAAACGAGCCTTTTCGTCAAAATTCAGCCGCACGTGCTAGCCAGCCATGCAACGACTGGCCTTTTCGGCCGACACATGGGCACGTCAAAGAAGCTGCACGCCATGTGGTTCAGGCCTGAAACCGAAGTTCTGTCTCTGTTGACTGTTGTGTTCGTGGTTGAGAGTTGAGACGTTGAGTTTTGTCCAGTTTTGTTTTGTTTCATTAGAAGCTGATGTAGATGCACACTGAGGCGTTCTCCAGGAAACTCCGACGAGGATCGACGTCGCCGGAGGAAAAGAAGATAAACGAGCCTTGTCGTCAAAATTCAGCCGCACGTGCTAGCCAGCCATGCGACGACTGGACTTTTCGGCCGACACACGGGCACGTCAAAGAAGCTGCACGCCATGTGGTTCCCCTAAACGGCCGGACAGCAGCAGTAGCCTGTCCCACGGGCCACTGACGGATCGAGCCGCCCGACGTCCGACGACCGTCCCGTCGGAAGAGATGCTTCTATAAAGCTGTTCGTACAGCGCCAAGTCTGTCGTCCCGTCCGTGCGCCGGCCCGCCGAGTCGTAGTCGTCGTCCATGTGAGGGCTCTTCATGAGGATGGTCCGGTCATTTACCTACCGACGACGCCTGCGCCTCTCACCGCCCCACCGAACCGCCGCCACGTGACCCGCGCAGAGCGGACGCACCGCGCCCGCCGATGCTGCACCGTAACGTACGTACGCGGTCCTCTCCGTCGTCGCAACATATATGCGCCGGATCGGGTTTTCCTTCGGCGACATATATGACATCCATCGATCGGCTCGTACCGCCTTGATTTATGGCTGGCGATAAGTCTACATGCGTACGTGTCGCTGTCTTGCTTTTGGGCTCAATCGGGGGGTGTGATCGATCCGTGAGCAGTGGAGGCAGCATCGCTAACACCGCCATTCGCGGGGGAGGTGGTTTCGTCTTGTCCGTTCGTGCCTGCCTGCCTGTTGTCCGAGGTGAAGAAACCGTCCGGCGAATGGCCTAAAAGACGCTCCGGACATGTGCCGGAGGCCTAATTTGTCCTCGCTCGCGTCGGCCGGGCCGAGACCGGCACGGCACGGCACAGCACAGCACAATACTATACGCCATATATATCTCATCGTTTTGATCGACCACTCCTTGTACACTCTTGTACGTTCGGCCTCCGCATCGTCAGCCAATTAATCAGGCTATCAGTGCACGAAAGCTTCCGTGCGTTGCCGGTAACGAGGTGGGTATAGAACTGTACAGCCAGGTTGGGCGCCGGAGGTTGGGACTCCTGTAGTCCTGTTTGATTCGAAAGCACTTATCTTTGTTTTTCACACTTGGATGTAAAAATTAGTTAGCATCAGTCATTTTAATTTGGAGCCATAATAGCAAAGTTTTACCGAGATTAGGAGTGCAGCTCGTATTTATCAAGATTCCACTGCACAGCACAAGACAACATAACCATGCATTAGAGACTAGCTAGCCCTAAGTCGATAAGAAATCAACCATGCTACTTCCTTCGGTCACACAAGAGCGATACCCTACAATACGTGCAGTTAAGCCTTATTGATTTTGACCAAATATATTGTTTAAAATATATGGTTTGAATATATAAAAGAGATACGGTGGATTTATCATAAAAATACTTTCAAAATATAATAAATTACATTTTTTTCGAATGGATGATAAGATAATCTAGTGGACTAAGTAATATCTTATTAACTTCACTCCTGTGTGACTGGAGAGAGCGGTTACCTAGCTAGCCTTTTAACAGATTGAAGATGATCGCCGTCCCTACGAGTCCATTGGGGGCCAGTATGTTGTGTGTATGCTCTCATTCTCCATCTTAGGATGTATCTGTTTTCTCAATTTTATGTTATCATGTACTATCATGTTTTTTTTCGTTTCTCTTTAATGCATGGGCAGAGTTCTAGCCGTTTTCTTCTAAAAAAAACAGATTGAAGATGGGTCAACGATAACCGATGAGGCTTATCTCATTTTGTTCGACTCCATGGCTTTGCTTTAGTTGCCTAGCAGGGCTCATTTGGACTGGACGGTTTCCTGCAAAATTTATGATTCCAAACAGGTTGTAAGTCATGCCCTAGTGATTATTGTGGATTTGATCAATACGAGCCTTGCATGTACGTGAGTCCACCATTGAACATATGACATGACCTTGACGCAATATCCCCCACCCATCCGCACAAAGCTAAGCTTTTTCTTTGACCACGGTTACGAACCTTGTACGCACAAACACCGGGAGGGCCAGTAGTCATTTTTTCCTGTAGGCCCTCCAAAATTCCAAAATTATGTCTAAGAAGAACCTCAAAACATTTCAAACTGTTTTTTTTTGTGAGCCGCACGATTTTTCCTACTAAACATGTGGTAGTCGATGTAGCGTACGCCGCATCCACGCATGTAGTATTACTTGCTCATCGGGGCTTAATAAACCCCTGCATCGTCATCGAAGTATCATTGCATACATAGGCTCCACATGGTTTTCCAAAGTCACCTTTTGGAGGTCCAACCATGAAAGTACCTTGGCTTCCATACCGAGCATCCTGCTTCGCTTCCTTTCGAGCTTCCTGATCCGTGCATGTGGCCTGCCGCCTGCACGATACATATATATATATATATTCTCTCTCGAACAAGTGTTGACAGTGTTTGAGATGACCCATTTCAGCCATTACCGTCGTTGTGTAGTCTCGATCGGATGCTATGCGCATAGCTCTTTCTTTTCAGCCCTATCGATCGCCCGGCACTCTGCAATGTGCTAATAGTACGGCACCATCTGGCACGTGATGTGTCGCTCGAGAGCACCAGGGAGGCGCGGCCAAATAAGGTGCTTTGGCTTGTCGACTCGAAGAAGCGAAAACGAGGATGCAACAATCGCCGGCACTTTTCTAGCCTACTTATCTTTTTTACAAATCTAATGTCTTTAGCAACATTAATTATAAAGATAATTCTCTTTCTTACCATGATAGGGCCGACACATGACATTTATCCCCACACTAATGATCTCAGAGGGGGCAGTACCGGACTTACTGGTGGCTTAAGTTTTAATGTGTGCAAGCATATTTCAAAATCTCGGACGAAATTTCTGAAAATTTCAGAAATTTTGTCCGAGATTTCGGGTTTTGACCAAGACGAGATTCAAATATTTCAGCCAGATAAAAAAATGAAAAAGCTACAGTATTTTTGGAGGGTATTTTGACTGAATTTTAACTTTCAAGGACTAGATTAGGGTTAATAACCCTTAAGAATGTCATCTTCCGTGAAAATTTGTTGAAAAATCAAAATTTGAGATGTTTTATAAATTTTGTAGAAATGCTATCAGATTTTTATAAAAATTTTACAAGCTTGATCATGGTCTAAAAAATTTATGGTACGATATTTGGAAGTCTATGATCATATAGAAAATTTTCTAAAAGAATTGAACTTCATCTATTATATTTAAAAATTCAAAAATAGAATGAACATAATTGAGACAGTAACAGTATCAGAATTTATAAATTTGCTTGAGTTTGACCGTGTTCCAAAATTATTAGTAGAACTTAAGCATTGTTTGAACTCTTCTCCAAAAGTTTCAAAAATTTTAAACTTATTTTGATTGCTCAATCAAATCTATGGAAGCAATACATGTAGCACCGTAAGGCTTTTATCAGGATAGTAGCACTCTCATAATTTTTGAAAATTCCTCAAGCTTGATCATCATATGAAAATTTTATGAGAATATTAGTGATGTGTCATGACCATCCACAAAAAATTTCAAAATTTTATAACGTAGTTTGAACTATTTTTTATTCAGTTGAAATTTGTTGGTTAGCCTTTAGTAGCACTGTCCAAATTTTTCAAAATTACTCAGGCTTTTCATCATCTGTAAATTTTATGGAAATATTATTCATATGTCAGGACCATCCACAAAAATTTTATAATATGGTTTACACTATTTTTCATTCGGTTGAAATTTGACAGTCAGTCTTTGCACTATTTTTCATTCGGTTGAAATTTGACAGTCAGTCTTTTTCAGGATAGTAGCACTGTTAGAATTGTTAAAAATTCCTTAGGCTTGATCATCTTTTAAATTTTTTATGAAAATATTATTGATGTGTCAGGACCATTTACAAAAAAATTTAACATCGTTTTGACTATTTTCTGCTCAATTGAATTTTGCCTAGATTTCGGCAATTTCGTTCAGAATGTCGGTTCAAAAATTCTGGATTTCAAATTTGCCTTAACGGATTTCATCTAAAATTATGAGATTTCACTGAAATTTTAGATTTCATCCATCTCTAAGACGTAAACCGAAAACGAAATTTCAAATTTATCACACAAGACTTCTTAAGCAAAATCAGTACTGTACGCACTGCCCAACTGTACTTGTCAGCCTAAGAAATTGCCCCATCAGTGACAAAAACTTTCAGTACCTGACACAGTAAGTGCTAAGTACAAACACGACCTCTCATTCTTGATACTAGCAATAATAGCGCGCTACGCTGCGCCGGTTTGTAGAGTCGATAAGACCCATCGGTAAATTCATGGGTTGCTATAAATCTTCGATTAAATCTATGTTTTTTTTAGAAAACGGGAAATTTGGTTGAATTTTCGATTTCCGTTTATAAACCTTCGCCGAATCTGTGTTTTTTTTGTGGCGAAAACATTTTTCCCGAGAAAAGCGTGTTTTTTGTGGCGAAAATATTTTTTCGGAAAACGAGGTGATAAGTTGCTATAAATCTTGACGAATCTGTGTTTTTGGTGGCGAAAACAATTTTTTCTCGAAAAGCGTGTTTTTTGTGGCGAAAATATTTTTTCCGGGAAAACGGAGGTTTGTGAGGGACTGTTAGAATCCATGGGTTGCTATAAACTTTTGATGAATCCGTGTTTTTTTAGAAAACGACGGCTAAGACCCGTTGACAAATTGATAAGTTGTTATAAACCTTCGACGAATACGTGTTTTTTTTGCGGCGAAAACATTTTTTTCCGAGAAAAACGTGTTTTTTTTTGTGGCGAGACTTGTTTTCCCGGGAAAAACGTGTTTTTTTGTGGCGAAAATATTTTTTCCGGTAAAAACGGATCGGCAAATCGATAAGTTGCTATAAACCTTCGACGAATCTGTGTTTTTTTTGTGGCGGAAACATTTTTTTCGGGAAAAACGTGTTTTTTTTGTGGCGAAAACATTTTTTTCCGGGAAAAACGGTAAAAACGGATCGGCAAATCGATAAGTTGCTATAAATCTTCGACGAATCTGTTTTTTTTTTGGCGAAAACTTTTTTTTCGGGAAAAACGTGTTTTTTGTGTGGCGAAAATATTTTTTCCGGGAAAAACGGAGGAAGGACCCGAACGTAAGAACCAGGGACCTGTTTGTTAATTTTTTGGACCTGTTCGCTATCCTGAAAAATTAGAAAAGGGCTTACTCGTGATTTTTAATTAACGGGAGGTCTTTCTGTAAAATACCGCTCCAGGGACCTAAACGCGAAGAAAAAAAATAAATTTTTGTCTCACAGAAAATCGCAAAGGACCTATTTGTAATTCGAAAGGACCTATCTGCAATTTCGAAAAACCGGAGGACTTTTTTGCAAACTGTCTTGGGGGGCACGTGGCCCCCCTGGTCACTCGGCATTTTCTTCACGTATAAAGGGTGTAACCATACGCAAACCATATGATGATCAGCTCACATTTTAACCATGGGATGGGACTAGTTTGTACGTACAAAATTTCTACCGATTGGGGAAAATTTGGAATACAGTACAAATGTAAGTCCGTAATTACAAATCGATACAACATGTTTACGTATTTACAAAAAACCCAGCGTTACCCGGAACCTGAAATTCCGTTTAACCATACCCGGAACCTCAAAATCCGGCTAAACCTTAACCGGAAATTCAAATTCCGGGTATGGGGGCCCCACCCTATACCCGGAATTTCAAAATCCGGGTATACCTTAACCGGAATTTGAAATTCGGTTATGGCTACACATTTTCCACCTTTCTTGATTGCAATTATTTAATCAAGAGCACACGATGTGTACCAATTTGCATGCAACGAATATCAGATTGCATGCAACGAATATCTCTTGTCAATCAATGTTTTGGATGGAACGTCAGATGCGGAGACAGTAGAGGCTTTAGTGGGAAAATGGATTTCGGGTATGGGGCCCTTCATACCCGAATTTGAAATCGATAATGGCATACCCGGGTTTTGAATTTCCGGGTATGGGGTGGGGCGCCCATACCCGGAATTTGAATTTCCGGTTAAGGGTTAGCCGGAATTTGAGGTTCCGGGTAAGGTTAAACGGTTTTTCAGGTTCCGAGTAAGTCTGGGTTTTTGGTAAATACGCAAATATGTTGTATCGATTTGTAATTACGGACCGTAATTTGTACTGTATTCCAAATTTTCCACCGATTGGACGCGCAGTGTACAGTGCCCAGTATCTACCACTTCTTCCAATCCAGCCGTACACGACCAAACTTACCCCAACCTTGTAAAAACAACGCTTCCAAAGGCCTGATTGCTTAGCACGAATTTTACAAGGAATTTCACAGAAAATAATTTATATTTGTATTCCGTCTGTTCTTGAATAGATGCTATTTAGGTGCGTATAACTATTTCCCAAGAGTTATTTTTTCAAAAAATACCCAAATTTTGAACCATTGAATTGAAAACTCATCACGCCTGATTCTTACCAGGTGTCACACACCTCCACCATATCCCCACACTCCCCAATCCACAGTCTCACTCGCTCGTCACCCTCAAAATCACGTGTTGCCTCCTTCGCAACATTCAGCGATGGAGCTGGTGTCTTAACTGGTGGCCTCACCTTCGCCAACCCTCTCTGATGGTCGCCACTGCATCCTCTGCTCCCCTTCTACTTCAGTCTCATTGTACCGCCAAGCTTCTCGACCGCCCTGCCACCTTCTTTGTTGCCTCAGGTGACTCAATGCTGTTAGATCCACTGTCAAGCAAACACCTCCCACCACTATCCCGAACACCCAATTCGCTAGTCACATGTGAATCCACCTCCGCCTATTACTCCCACTACCAGTTTCCTTCCTATGGCAGTTGGTGCTACCGCTGGGGTTCTGTCACTCGGCTAGTTCTAGGGTAACCCCGAGCACTAGCCTAGTGAACCCCATCCTAAATCTCACAAGAGGAGGTGACGCCCTCTCCCAGATCACGAATCCCAACGTGGATCTGAAGGTTTGGAATTTGGAATGATTGCTATAGTTTATGGTAATAAATGATATTAGCAATAGATAAATAGGAGATGTATAGAAGGAAAATATAATAAATATTACATCAAAGTTATAGAATGATACATATTTAGAGATAAAATAGATTGAGATTATTTCGAAGGGAGTATAGAAACGAGAAAAATTCTCGCACGTCAACAACGAAGGTATAGTACGGTTCTAATCCTCGCTTGGCGGGCAGACCGAAGATGATGCTGCCGCTGCCGGCTGGCGGCAGAAATCCCAGAAAGGAATGGGTCTCTCAACCCCACCACACCAGCCGAAAAGCCTCTTCAGCCTTCGCCACGCCACAATTAAATACCCTCGAAACCGCGTGGGCGTGGCACTCCGAGCGGAAGAAACCCGAAAGCCTCCACCGCGCGCATCCACCTCGCCCCCAATACCCACCACATAACGACAGCGCGGCCGGCGCGACCACCTAGCCAGGCATGAACACCACGAAAGAGCTGATGCACCACCACGTCCAGGCGACCGTGCCATTGCCCACGCCCTTCACGGCGGCGGCCGACAGGGGCATGACGCCGGCGCCGGCGCAGCAGGGAAGTAAGCAGCGGGCGGGTCTGCCACCGACGCCGCCCGCGGCGGCCAGCTCCCACTCCTTGCACGCGGACGTGTGCATGGTCGACGACTCGGCGCGCGCGCCGGGCGGCCTGCCCCCGCGCAAGGCGCACCGCCGCTCCCGCAGCGACGTCCCTTCCGGGTACTTCCAGCCGCTGCCACCACCGTCGCCCAAGATGGAGGCCAGCTGGGGTTTCCCCGGCGCCGGCGACGACCTGCTCAATGCGTACATGAGCATGGAGGGCATGGACGCGCTGAACAACTCCGACGGGGACAGCCGCGGGAGCAGCATGCGGACGAACGGCGCCGACAGCAGCGAGAACGAGTCCGACGACTACGTCGGCGCCGACAGTCAGGTCCTTCTCTGGGGCGACGCTGGCAAGAAGAGGGAGGGCGTCAAGAGGAACGCCGCTGGGGAGCCGGCGGCTCGGCACGCGAGGAGCCTGTCGATGGACAGCCTCATGGGGAAGCTGAGCTGCTCGGCCAATGGGGAGCCCAGCAAATTCAGCCTGGAGTTCGGCAGCGGCGAATTCACCCCGGCGGAGATGAAGCGGATCGTGGCCGACGAGAAGCTCGCCGAGATGGCTCTCGCCGACCCAAAGCGTGTAAAGAGGTAGGCTTGGTTACAGACTAGTACAAACAATGGCGTATGCAGGAGAAAAATAGAGGAGTGCTTAGTGCTATTGCGCAGTGGCGGACGCAACAAGGAGGCGCGAAAGAGCTAGAGCACTAGCTCGGACCGCAGTCTTTGTCAGGTGGTCTTCGAGACGCTGCACCGGCTGCCCGCCGTGAACGCGAGGAAGCGCAACAAATTAACTCAATGCACAACAATGCACTGAACCGAGCTGTTAAATTATGCTTGTTCCTCCGTGCGCGCAGGGTGCTCGCCAATAGGCAGTCGGCGGCGCGGTCCAAGGAGCGGCGGATGCGGTACATTGCGGAGCTGGAGCAGAAGGTGCTGATCCTGCAGACGGAGGCCACAAATCTCTCCGCGCAGCTGACTCTTTTACAGGTACATCTATGCAGGCAATGTTCTTGTTTAGTGGTTAATTACCCAAGGATTCATAGTTTGGTGTGTTAAAATTTGGATACTTTTTTCGGCAGCGCGATTCGTCAGGAATGGCCACGCAGAACAACGAGCTCAAGTTCCGTATACAGGCCATGGAGCAGCAGGCGCAGCTGCGCGACGGTGAGCAATGAGTTTCGCATTCTTGGATAGACATGACACAAAATTCAGAACAACTCTGCTCAACTTACAGTCTTGATGCCGTTTTGCTTGTTCCTAACTTCAAGTATGTGTATAAGGGTTCTGAATTGTTGGTCGTCGTAGGCGCATTGGCGTGGTTGCCTTGGATGTGTCATTTGGCAGTTAGTCGTTATCATGTAGTGTGATATGATTAGCAACTCTTCCAAGAATTGCCTTCTTTTTTAATCGAGACATTTTCGTCCGATGCTGTTAGTTGACAGCATGTAGTGGGAAGCAATTTAGAATGTGTTGGAATAACCAAATTCCGAGGCGACTTCGTCAGACGTGGCCTTTGTCGCCATTTTTTGGGTTCTTCTCGTCCCAATAAAAAAGAATACTCCGCTACATAAAGAGGTTGCCTTTGCCTAGTTCATGTCACGAACTCACGATGGTGATGGGCACTAGCCCTGTCACAAGAGGCTGGCAGTCTTAAGATACACAAGTACTGCAATCATCTTTTAGATTGATATTCTAAACAAGTACTTGTGCGATGTGCTCTTATAATTGCTTTGCTAAATGCTACTAATTGAAAATTCCACATTTGTGGGAGCATTAACTAGAACTCCATTATGGCAAACCGATCCATATCAGCGGACTGTAGGAGCACATGTGCATCAAGCATCATACATGTTAGCAACCGATTTGTTCTAATAACCAGCGTTTTTTCTTCCTTGCCAAACAGCTTTGAACGAGGCACTGACAGCTGAGGTCCAACGCCTGAAGATCGGCGACACGAGCTCGTCCAGCAATCTAGCGCAGCAAATCCAGCTCCGTTGTCAGAACCAGATGCTTGACCTGCAGAAGCAGCAGCAGCAGACTGGGCAGATACAGTTCTATCAACTGGAGCAGCCAGAGCAGCATGGCGCAGCGAGGAATCCGAATCATGCATGAGTCCAGATGATGATCCGGGAGAGCATATATCTAGGTGCTCGCTGCTCGGTGTCATACATACAAGTCTTAGTCATTTAGACGGCCTGAATTTACCTTTCCTAACCCATTTGTTTTGAACTTATTCTCGTCTGTAATTGCTTGTGTGGTTGTGTTTGTCCAAGCAAGGACCCGCCAGTAGTTTTTCTGAATGTTTTTCGTCCTTTCAGAAACCACGATTGTCGAATTCTTTTGTAGTATCAATTCATTTGAGTGTTACATCTAGTTGCATAGTATGGCACTCATAAGACTTGCTCTACTGAAATTTGTACGACATATGAGGCAGGCAGACTCTGCAGACACAAGATACTTCTTCACCCAGGTCAGAAAAATCGTAGTCTTTTCTTCAGTAAGATGAGCGGCACCTGGCCCAACTTGGTAGTGAGGTAGGGCCGTAGGGCCTTATTAGTGCGAGAACTTCAATTAAACTCAAACGTAAGGCCTAAGACGAATCATTGGCAGGCGAGTGCGTCGCGTTCCCTTCTTGGTCAAGCTCGTTTGTGTCTTCGAGGTGTTTTAGTGCTACAGTGTTGATTACATTTACACAAGAACATCACGTACATGCGCCACGTTCGCGCTACTGTAGGTATGTAAGTGCAATGTTCTCCGTACTTTGCATGATTGCACTTCTTTAATTATGAATCTTCTTACAATACATGGTCATACTACATACCCATTCTTCAATTATACCTCTTTGTGGTTGGGTTGGGTTGAGCGTTGCATTTTGACATCATCGGTGCTTTCACATGTAGCTCTCAGTTCTCACGTATTTCTGTATGATCATATTTGTGGTGTATATGTGATGAATTGTCATATGCATCAATTTTATTTCATGTCTATCATTTGTGATGCCAATATATATTGATTGCTTCTAATTGTAACCTTAAAAATCCGAATATCACTAGAAATGCTTCCAAATTTTTTAATTTTATGGTACTTTTCTAAGAATTTTATAAATTTACTGGAGTGTAATCATAATCCAAAATTTTAATAATAGCTCAAGTATTGCCTTAGAGCCCTTATGTAAAAGTTTTAAAAATTTTAAACCTTTTTTGTTGCTAAACAAAATCTATGTATTGATCATCAAACTTTTATCACGACAGTATCACTGTCAGAATTATTAAAAATTCCTTAGGATCGATAATCATCTAAAAATTTTATGTCAAGATTAATTTTGCATGATGACCATCAAAAAAATTTAAAATTTTTTAACATGGTTTCAATCATTTTTCATTCAGTTGAAGTTTGTCGGTAAGACTTTTATCAGGACATCACCATTTTCTGAATTTTTAAAAATTTCTCGAGCTTCATCATTATCTGAAAATTTTATAGGCATATTAGTGATACATCAAAATCATGTATTTTTTTAAAAATATTTCTAACATGGTTTATTCTATTTTTCATTCGGTTTAAATTTGCCGGTGTGCGTTTTAACATGACAATGGCACTATACGAATTTTTTAAAAATTCCTCATGCTTCATAATCATCTCAAATTTTTATGAAAACATTAATGAGGTGTCAGAACCATCCAAAAAATTTAAAATTTTTGAACGTGTTTTCCACCATTTCCCGCTTGGTGCAAATCCAGCGAAATCTCGGCATTTCTTGCTGAGATTTCGGCTCTTTCGACCGAAATATCGGAAATTTTGGTTCCAAAAAAACTAGATTTAAATTTTTATTTTTATATTTCATTTGAAATTTGTTCAAAATTCTAAGGTCTCGGTGAAATTTTGGATTCCGGTCATCTCCAAGATATCAACCGAAAACAAGATGTGAGCCCATGATCTAAGAAAAATTAACATTATCGACCATATATGACCATAGCATGCTACAATTATGTATCCACTTTTTCAGCATTAAAGTATGGTGTATAGTAAAAAAATTTACAATAACTACATCTTTGATCTCTACAATAGATTTACGTTGTGAGATAACACTTAAAAATGTGGACTTATATTATGGGACGGAAAGAAAAGTTGTCAAAGACATTTTGGTCACCTAGTATAAAAGGCTAATTTTCTTGGTATTTGTGTCATCGTTATAGTGATAAGTAAATGTGAAAACAGGAAGTACAAAGTTGGATGTTGAATTATTTGGATTTGGAGAATCGATTGTTGCTTGGTTGATAGCGTGCCAGCTGAGCGCTGCTCTCGCCCGCTTTTGAGCCTTGCTTTTGGCACGTGCGCTCACGAGAGCTGAAGGTTTTTCTGGATGTGTGTGCGTGCACACGTGTGTAGGTTTTTATTTGATCTTGGGTGTTATTTTTCTTTAATGAATGATAGTGCTTCTAGCCAATTTTTTTTTTAAAATTATTTGGATTTCCTGTTGATTTAATGCTGCAGTGTGTGCAGTCCTAAAATGGATCAAACCCTCGTAATTTTGTGCTACTTGCTCTCAGAAGCTGAAAACTAGGGTCATGTTTGGGGTTTGAAGTCAGTAATTATGTACTAAGTCCGTTTAAACTGTTTAGTTTTTAAGTGACTTTGGATATAAACTAGAAGTTACATATAACTAACAAAGCTAAAAGTTAGGTGGGGCTTACTTTTGCATGTTATTATTGAGGAAAATTAGCTATTTGTCAAACGATCTCTTATGAAAAATTATAGCTACTTTCATCTTAGAAAGCAAAAAAATAGCTTTTCAAAAAAGCTACAGCTCCTCCAAACAAACCTTAGGACTATGATAGCTCAAGTCCAGAAAAACTCAAAACAGTTTATGCAAAGATTGCCTCCCAATAGAGCTAGGAACTAGTATCTGGCTGAAACTAGTGCTCCCTTCAGTCACAAATAGTTATCGTTTTAAGTATAGATGTAGTTAAATTTTTGAAACTTTAACTGTTGATATCTTTTTAAATATTTAAATTGGATACATGAAAATTATATGTATATATTTGTCTTAAAAAGCATTTTCATAATATTAAAATTTTATTGGGTTTTATAAATATGTTATAATATAAATGAGTGATCAAAACTATATTTTGGAGACAGTACTGATATGTAAAATGATAACTATTTATGATCGAATGGAGTAGTAGTTCAGAACTTACATAGGCTCAAAAGTCAAAACAGTAATACGTGGCGGTTCCAACGAGCATGTCGAGCAGCGTACTAGCATAGGAACGATAGGACTCATATGCATGTTTAGGACGTTTAAAGCTAGTTTTAGTTTTCGAAAATTTAGTAAGCCCTCCAAATGGAACTTAATTTGAAGCTATTTTAGGTATGAGTTAGAAGACACATATATCTAGCAAAAACTAAAAGCTGGATAGAACATGCTTTTATGACTTATTGCTGAGATAAATTAGCTGTACCGCTTCTGCCTTCGCCTCCGCCGTCTGCGCCTTGGTGACGTGGCACACGCTGAGTCCACGTCGCCGTTACTTAGGAGGCCCAAAAGCGGACAAGGGCGCGGGAGGATGGGCGACCCTGTGCATGTCGGCTCACGCCTAGTCGAGGCA
This sequence comes from Guadua angustifolia, assembly GCA_036346375.1. NCBI lineage: Eukaryota > Viridiplantae > Streptophyta > Magnoliopsida > Poales > Poaceae > Guadua > Guadua angustifolia. The sequence continues at coordinate 18,660,864 of CM070518.1, read as the reverse complement.
TGTGCTACAACAGATCGAATGACTTGCGACTTTAATTAGTAATTATGTGTATATTTGAATTTCTAAGTTTTGATTGGTTCCCGTGGTCTCCGTGGCCCCTCTAAGCAAGTTTTGGTTGGTCGTGTGTATACTTGAATTTATTAGCTAGTAATTAGTAATTATGTGTATACTTGAATTTCTAAGTTTTGTATACATGAAGAGTAATTGTGTGCTATGATAATTTTTGATTGGTCCATATGGCCCCTTTAACCCAAAACCCTGGCTTCGCCCCAGCATACACCGAGTATGGACTTGCCGACGAGGTCGCTCATGCTGACGTGGTCCTCCTCGACGTACCTAGGGATAGCAATCGGGTGGGTACCTCCGGGTACCACTACCTTAAACCTAAACCCGAACCCGAACAAAATCCCGTCTACCCAAACCCACTAAGCATTGCGGGCACAGATCTGTGCCTAAACCCAAACTCAATGAGCACCAGATACCCAATGGGTACCCATAGGCACATATCTGTGCGCGAGCACCGAAATTTGAAGGCGGAGAGGTGGGGCGCGCCACGGCCGCCGCATGCTCCTCCCCCTCACAGACGCCGGAGGCCATGGCTTGGTCCGCCGGAACACTAGACCTCGGGGGTAGACGCAAGGAGCAGTGCGTTTCGGCCTTTCGGGTGAGTAGGAATCGCATCTCCCTCTATCTCCTTCTCACCTCTCCTTTCTCTCTCTTCTTTTAGGCACTATGCTGCTAGGCTAGAGAGAGCCTATGGGAGGAGCAGGCGTCGGCTGCCAAGGGAGGCAAAGGCGAGGGGAGGGAGGCCGAAGCAATTAGGCGATGGGGGCAAGGGGAGGGAGGCGATGGGGGCGAGGGGAATCAGGGAGGAGCCGACTCAGCCAAGTAGTCAATGAATTTGTTTTTTTTAATATATCTCTAAAAAGTGGGTCCATATATCATAGGATACCTATTGGGTACCCATAGGTACAAATTGACACCCACACTCATTCTATAAGCTTATCGGGTACCTAAACCTATAAACCCATAGATCTAAAGTGCTAACCATATTCGCTCTTATCAGATCGGATACCTACGGATACCTAAACTCATAGGTAAAACTGCCATCCTTAGACATACCCTTGGCGTTGAGCGCGAAGAGCAAGGCAATGGCAAACAGGCCGTTAGGCCCGACGTCACCTCGTCGTCCTCTCCGGCTGTCAGATGAGGGAGCCAGACGCTGGAGGCGCTGGAGCGAGGGAGCCAGTCGGTCAGAGTTGTTTTCGTTTCGTTGTCATTTGCATGGAAGTGCAACTCTACGTTACGGTATGCACTGAATCTGAATGTTTGGGGACGGGGAGTTGGGGATTAGGACGGATCTACTGTAGGTAGCAGCCGGGAGAAAAGTGGTTTGCTCGAATCAGAACGTATCCGGTTATGGACAGAGAATGGAGTGGATTTCCTTTGAAAATCGTACGAACGTCGCCGTCTCGGCACTGCACGCTGACGCTTCAGTCCTACCAACTGCGCCAGCACGTTCGTCACTGATGTTGTCAAGCTCCTCGGCATGGATCGTTTGCGGTGCTTCGCCAACTAGAACGTGCGGTCACCAGATAGATGATAAAACAGTGCAATCTGTATGTAATGTAGCATTACATGCATGCATGCCATCGTGACAACACATGTAGGACTGTCGTACATTTAGTAAGCACGCCTGGACGAAAAGAAGCGAAATGGACTCGGAGTCTCGGACTGAATTCAAACGCGGACACACACGTTGTCACAGCTCACTCTGCTGCGGAGGCGCTCCAAGCGAGCAGGGTACGCCTGAACTCCAGCAGCTTGTCGGCGTCATCCGGCACGACGCCCTTGGCGGCCTCAGCCGCGCGAAACCGCTCCTCCCACGCGGCCAGCAACGGCGTCCGCGCCGGGTCAATCAGCCTGCGCCCGATCAGCTTGTCGACCGCCTTGAACCACCCGAGGTAGCCGCCGAGCACGACGTCCACGAACCCGATGCCGTCGCCGCCGAAGAACGCTTTCCCCTTGGAGCACTCCCGGAACGCGCCCTCCAGCGTCTCCAGCGCCGCGACGGCCCGAGCCACCGCCTCCGCCCTCTCCTCCTCCGTCTTGGACTTGAACACTATCCCCAGCCACGCCGACCCGACCTTGTCGTCGACGTAGGCGGCCCAGAAGCGGGCCACGGCACGCTCGTAGGGGTCGGACGGCAGCACGGATGGGCCGGTCCCGGCCCACACCTCGTCGATGTACTGCACGATGATCTGGGATTCGTTCACCGGCCGGCCGCCGTCGAGGAGGACCGGGACGCTCTTGTGCACCGGGTTGGAGGCGAGGAGGAGGGCGCTCTTGCTGCCGAGGTTCTCCTCGACGTACTCGTACGGCAGCCCCTTGAGGTTGAGCACGACGCGCACCCTGATCACGAACGGGCTGGTCCACACGCCCAGCACCTTCAGCTCGCCATCTCCCGCCATTTGCAAGTCTCGATCGGTTTGGAGCAAGGACAGGTTGAAGACAACAGGTGAACCTGTGTGCAGAACTTGCAGGTTGCGCTTTGGGTTTGATTTGCCCATATGGGGGGTTATATATAAGCTGTGAAGGGAATTTGGCACCGTGTGTGTTACTGCATCGGAAGCTGGATCGGGACTTCATTGCTGACTGACATGTACCTGGCCGTCTTGACGGGAACGTTCTGGTCCATAGCTCTGCAGGGCCGTTCGCATCATCGTATTTTTCATCGGTCGATGTCGTCAGCACAGTCGTCAATCGGATGCTGAAGGACAGAGGGTGCTTCTGGTCGGTTTCCTTTTTCTCTTTTCCATGGCAGGTACGTGCGTTTTTAGTAATTGTCCGTGCAATATCCAATCAGTGATTGTGTATCAATGACATTCTCCATATATCAGAGCTTTTGTTGTTAAAAACATGAGTTCTCTTGGTAAAATTCATTGTTTCATGACATGGCCGGGGAAGTATCTGACTGCGTCGAGTGTGGGTATTAAAGAGGCATTTTTCCGAGTGTGCATGTTTCCTTACTAGCACGATCTAAAAAGTTCAGGGTATACTTTTATTTTCTTCAGACTATTACAGGTTGCTCAACAGTAGCAGGCGACAGTTGGTATCAGCCACAAATTGTTTGTGTTATGGAAAGTAGCAGCGGCACATGATAGAAGATTGTCAATGTTCTTTCTTTGACCAAGAAATATGCCGAAGGCATGCCGTTTCGTCGGCCTTTCCTCCATGCGAAGAGCACAGATTATGCGGCCAACTTGCTCGCCTTTTCGTCGTTGTCGAATAAGTTAGCACATTAGTGTGCACATGATGATTCTTCTTTTAGTTCGGCTTCTCTAAAACGCACAGTTTGTGGTTCACTGGCCTGAACTACAATGGCTTGGGAATTTTGCTCTGTCGGTGTAACAATACTCTTGCTCTGCTCAATACAAACAAAGCTTGGCCCAAATGGTTTTTGCTCAGACAGCTCAGTAAATCTTCATTTGACGACTGCTTGCATAGTAATCAGATATGTCCTTTCACCTAGTCCGCGAATCCCATTTGCATGTCGTTAGCACCGGAATTTAGTAAGGCAGCGCCGATTTGTCGGGCAAAGGATAAAATATCTTTAGTTGATATCGGTTAAAAAAGAAAAGTTGAGTTAAAACAGGATTATGACCAATATTAAGTCAAAGATAGGATTATATCCGTACAAAAGCCGGTACAGATCATAGTCGATAACACATCAAAGAATGACACGATCGGCCGATGTACTATAAAAGATGGTTGAGGACGAGCAAAAACAACAACCACCAACTAATCAAACAACTAGCATTTACTTTCTTTCCTGTCAATTAGGAGTAGCTTTATAATTTAGGATCTTTTTTTTAATCCAGTCTTGATCAATAAAGTTGTGTATCACCGATTGTTAGTCATCTTTGATTACGCCAATCAGGTTTGGTTTTCTTGATCTTGCTGCGCATCACCTTTTTTGAGAAATTCTACATTTATCTACCATTTAATCGATTGTTTATACTTATTGTTACCCTTGATTGATCGGCTTCTTAGCCTTTTAGATCTTTGGTGATCGTTGCGCTAGATCTGTTTTGAGTATATTTTTCCATCTATCTTACCGATTGCACAATCAAATCGTTGGCACACCACAAATTGAATTGAACCCGGCGTTCTCGTATGTTAAGACCGACAGATCCGTTGTCACATTTTTCGACACAACACATATGTAGAAATATTTTTTTAGAGGAATGTGCACAAATAATTGGAGGGGAAGAAAAGTAGATTTACATTATTATACACGGTGAAGAACAGTTTATCAAGCCAGCTTTAGGCCCGCATCTGAGCTTAAGTAGGGCCGGTATAGAGTATAGATTAAACTTGGGCTTCCATTGCTTATGCCTCACATTCAGGCCTTCTTATTTATCTTGATTTGTTGGGCAGGAGACATGCGATAGCCCAAAAGAAGCCGACTGAAATGGAAAAATCCAAGTCCAAACTGCTTGGAGCACGCGGCCTGCACCCCCCTAATCGAGGAACGTCTGCAAGAACTCGAGCACCTTATCGACGTCATCAGGCAGGACGCCCCTCACCGCCTCCGCCGCCTCGAACCGCTCGGCCCACGCGGTCAGGAGCGGCGTCCTCGCCGCGTCCATGACCTTCACGCCGATCATCTTCTCGATCACCTTGAACCACCCCAGGTAGCTGCCGAGCACGACGTCCACGAACCCGATGCCGTCGCCGCCGAAGAAGGCCTTCCCCCTGGAGCACTCCTTGAACGCGCCCTCCAGCGTCTCCAGCGCCGAGATGGCCCGCGTCGCCGCCTCCACCTTCTCCTCGGTCTCGCGCGCGAACAGGATCGTGTGCCACGGAGACCCGACCTGTACGCTTGCAAAGCTACGTGCTTTGAAATACTTTCCACTCCATGAATTGAAAAGGTGCCGCGCGCGAGAATATGCGTCGCCGTATACCTTGTCGTCGACGTATGCGGCCCAGAAGCGGGCGGTGGCGCGCTCGTACGGGTCGGCGGGGAGGACGGACGGGCCCGTAGATCCGAAGGCCTCGTCGACGTACTGCACGATGACCTGCGACTCGGGGATGGGCTTGCCGTTGTGGATGAGCACGGGCACCTTCTTGTGGACGGGGTTGGAGGAGAGGAGGAGCTCGCTCTTGTTCAGGAGGTCCTCCTCGACGTACTCGTAGGTGATCCCTTTCAGGTTGAGCGCGATCTGCACCCTGTTCACGTACGGGCTGTCCCACACGCCCAGCAACTTAAGCTCATCTCCTCCTCCTACTCCTGCCATTGGCAAACCTTGGTTGATCTCTATCAACTCTAACACCTGGATCTTTGAGCTCTTGAGATGTTGATCGTGTGTGGTTATAAATGAGTGAAGGGTTTCACAATTTCAGGAGTTCAGCGCTGCACGTTAGGTTGCTTATTTCACAGGTCTTTCTTTGGGGATGAGATCGGCCAATTATTTGGGTGGTGGGAATAAAATAAATTGATGATTGATGTGCCAACTACTCCATATAGCACAGCTTGTCTGCCGCTTTTTGGGAAAAAGAAGAACGCCTACCTTTCTTCGTCGGATTATAGATCTGCTGCGACGGCGACTCAGGTGCTTTTTAGTATCGGTGTAGATTGTCTAAGAAGGAACTGTTAGCTGGATTATATGATAAAGGGCTGTATAGTTGAACGGTTGATCTGAAAAGGTTTGGTGTTTAGGGCAATGAATAAAATCTTGCCAGATCCTGTCGAGATCTAGGATTCTGGATGTAGACGGTTTTCAAAATCATGTCCGGATTAAAAAAATTCAAAATGCTATAGTACGCTCGAAAATTTCGGCGAGTTTTCGCTACTTTTCACCGAAATCTTGGATTTTTGGAGGATCGGATTTGACCGAATTTGGGTCAATAAACCTTCATAATGTCATCTTCCATGAAAATTTATTGAAAAACCGAATCTTTGAGACTTCTTTTTTAAAATTGCATAAACAATGTAAGATTTTTATAAAATTATACATGCTTTATCATGTTGTAAAAAAATTATAGTATCATCTTAAGAAGTCTAGGATCATATATAAAAATTTTCAAAATATTTTAACTTCATTTGTTATGTGTAAAATTTAAAAATAGAATGAATATAACTGAGACACTAGTATTGACAGAGTTTTATAAATTTGCACTAGAATGATCATGATCCAAAATTTTTAGGAGAGCTTAGACATTGCCTCAAAATATGGTTTGTTCTATTTTTCATTCGGTTCAATTTTATTGCTTAGCGTTTTGTCAGGATAGCACTGTGTGAATTTTTAAAATTTGTTAGGCTTGATAATTATCTAAAATTTTTATAGTAACATTACTAATGTGTCAGGACTATCCAAAAAAATTAAAAAATTTTGACGTCATTTGCACCATTTTTCGCTTGGTTAAATTTCACCAAAATCTTAGTGAGATTTCGGCAATCCTAGGCGAAATCTCGGAAATTTTGGTGCAAAAAAACCGGATTTGGTTTTTTGTTTTTGTATTTCATCCATAATTTGTCCAAAATTCTGAAATCTTAGTGAAATTTCGGATTTCGGCCACCTCTAAGATGTCAACTGAAAACAAGATTTGAAACCTTAGTAGGAGGACGTAAGTTTCTTCAACTCTAGTGGTAAAGTCAGAACCTTAACCCACTGAAGCCGTTAAAAGCTACCTCAGACCAGTTTTTAACTTCCATCTTTTCCTAGTACAAAATAGATTGCTGACTTTTGGCTTCTGACTATGGAGAAACTAGCCATTTGAGATAACTTTCAGCTTATAGAAGGGATAACGCGAAACTAAAGCCAGGGGTGGGCATTTGGTTTATTCGATTTTTGTAAATTTTTCGTATAAATTGGAAAACTGAACTGAATTAACCGCACAAATTCGGTTTTTTGGTAAACCAAATTTTAGAACGCTAGCAACAATGAGTCGATGGTCAGAATGCCAACAAAAATGAGTCAATGACAGCAATATATATATACTAGGAATCATTCCGCGGCGTTATACGCCGCGCGTGTCATTTCAAGGTGTGCTTATGAAATGTATCTAAGGACGTTGTTAACAACTGCAGTTAAAAAAAGCAAAATAAAGAGACGCATTGCACAGTACCTATTTCATTGATTTATACACATATTAGTGGCGTAATAAGCAGCTTGATCCTAAGTTAATGGCTGCATGCTTAACAATACACACACAAAAAGTCTATTATGTGCCGATCACAAAGCACTGTCGCGAAAACACACAAACAAAAACCTTAAGATATGCCGACAAGCTATTGTTTTCTTACAAAGTCCAGCCACACTGTGTATAGAGATTGCGGAATAGGACCTAAGATCTTTAGCATTTTGCCTGCAGAGGAAAAATCTATTTAAAATCTATTGATCGAATAAGAAGAAATGGTAAATTAAATTAATAAAGAGCAGAAGAAAGATTGTATTACCCAGACAGGTGAACCGTTCTTTTAGCACCAACTATGATTCTGTAAGGCGAGGCCGCATGCATTTATAATGGGGGTTTATTTAAAATCTGCTTGGATGTTCGGTACCTAACTATCGCTTACGCATTCTTTGAAGATTGTGGCTTTATAGCAAGACCAAGAACCTAAGAATGGGAAAAAGTGAAAAGGAAAGGTAACATAGAATGTTCAGAATCAGAATCTGCTTGTGCAAGGCATTTACAATCTGATACTAATCAAAATAAATATCGGAAGAAAACTTTTTGCATTGGTAAATCACATGTTTGTTTCATAGAAGAAATATTGATATTTCTGCGGCAACTTTTGATACTGAGATTATATGTATTTTGTGCTAGCAAGAATGAGAAGCGGTGATAGATGTTTAGCATATATATGCATAAATAAAGCGAGAAAACCTATACTGGTTGTAGCACAACCTAGATAGCTTATTATTCACGAATATATTTCAGCAGAGCACATTCTAGCATGGCAGGTTAAGTCTATGCATAAACTTTATCCAAATATCTAAATAAGATGTATAGAAGATGTTTTTGTAAAAGAACAAACACTTCCATAGTATCTGTACTATGAAACTCTGAATAAATATGAGAAAGATCTTCTATAAATGAGAGAAAACCTATACTGGTTGTAGCAAGACCTAGATAGCTTATTATTCACGAATATATTTCAGCAGAGCACATTCTAGCACAGCAGGTTAAGTCTATGCATAAACTTTATCCAGATATCTAAATAAGATGTACAGCAGATGTTTTTTGTAAAAGAACAAACACTTATATAGTATCTGTACTATGAAACTCTGAATAAATATGAGAAAGATCTTCTATAAATGAGATCTGCTGAACACACAAAACTAAATTATACTACAAGAATGCTTAGATGTTTAGAGTAGCCAGTGAATCAATTAGATGAAAGAGTATAATAAGAGGATAAGAACACCATTTTCGTCTACATCATACATGTGAGTCAGATAATCTACATTGAGCAAACATTGAAGAATCGAACGAAATGGAAAAATGAAAACTTACACAATTGCAAAGGCGCATTCTTTGTTATACTCAAAATAGCGAGAAATACATGGATCTATTTAGATTTTATGCTCAGAAATAGCATCTGGAAGCTACACAATCTGAAAGCACGGCAGCCAATATAATTGTACTCATTATTTGTTGTCTATAGGGTTTTTTTGCTATAGCACGATAAGGAAAGCATAAAAGTAAGTGGAATCGAAGTTTCTTTCGGCAATGTAACAATTTTCCTATATTTTATAATTTCCGCTCCGTGTTTCCAGTATTATTAGTAATCAACGCTAATACATAAAATATATGTAACATGGCTTGATGAAAGAATTCATTATAATCGAAAGGAATTGTAGAGGTACAAAGATGTACGGAGTTTGCCCTCTTGTTTTGTGATATTTTTTGAGCTAGTCTAACTGTGTTGAGATCAAGCTTTTTAGATCGAAGTGATATGTTTCATTTACGTCAAACATATAGAAATGAAAGTACCACATGGGCGATATACCATGCTAAGGCGAATTCTGTTGGCAAAGAATGCCAATGTGTTGATGGTTTAGTGAATGGAAATACCTGATCAAGAGCAAAACAAAATAGGTTTTGATATTATATGATACGCAACTAAAGAACATCTAGCTTACCTCTTTCACGTTCTCAGCAAGTCCCAGCTTGGCAAATTTACCTACAGCACAATAAATTATGACCATTTGGAGAAAAGGACAAGAAAGTCCATCTCATTACCAAAGGAATGTTAGTACAAAATTATAGATAAATCAAAGATCAAGTTGTTCACTGTGTGGCAAAAAACCCAAACAAATGTAAAGATAAATTTACCTGGGTAAGCCAAATTAATTGGTCCAGTATTGCCTCCATTCATCAGCCTAATAAGACCATCAACCTGCATTGAAAAGGCACAATTCACGATGTGGTACCAGTAAAAATTCAAAGTTTTGACCAGATATTAATTGATAACAAATCACAATGGAAGGCAAACCATGTCGGCAACATAGTAGAAGCTCCTAGTTTGTGTTCCTGGCCTCTGGACAGCAAGGGGTTCACCACTGCAAAATTATGACAAAATAAGCTCAAAACCATCTGGAAACAAGGTCAAGAAAAAAGTGATAAAATAAGTCCAACAAGCATTACCGTACAGCCTGAGCAATGAAGTTACTAACAACACGGCCATCATGAATGTTCATCCTAGGTCTATAGGTGTTGAAAATTCTGGCAATTCGGATCTGTACAGAAGTATATGGCAAATTCCTATTAAGTACAAGTCATAATCCAAGATTCGCAGGACAAAAACGTTATGAGCAAATAGTGAAGTTTAGGTACACGCCAAAGTATTACCAATGCGTTGCTACCTGTGATAGCTAAACATCAGCGTCTCTGCTACACGCTTACCCTCATCATAGCAGCCCCTGACACCTGATAAAGGAAATCAATTCGAAACAATAAGAGAACTTTGAGAGATAAATTAAGAATAGTCAAGGTAAAACATAATGCATTTGTCAGATGAACAGACATACCTATTGGGTTAACATTGCTCCAAAGAAGCTTCGCTTGAGGATGCTCAAGCGGATCACCATAAACTTTGGAGGTTGAAGCCAACAAATTTCTGCAATTGAACATCTAACCTCTATTTAATATATCTCATGAGATGTATCAGAAGAGTCAATCAGCGTGATGAACACTAACCTAGCCCCAGCTCTCTTTGCAAGACCCAGCATGTTCAGGGTCCCAATAACATTTGTCTTGATGGTCTGTATATGATATTTACATCCATTTTAGTATCAGGACAGGTCAGGAACAACAAAAATTTCACGTCTATGAATAATCACGACAAGATAAAAAAGAAATGGCAACCACTATTTGAAACGATTATATTAAACATATGTTAGAATAAGAATAATGGCAAAATCAGAGAGCGTGCACACCTTCATAGGGTTGTGCTTGTAGAAGATTGGTGAAGCAGGGCAAGCAAGGTGAAAGATTTGATCAACCTCCACAAGCAACGGTTGGGTGACATCTGAAATGAAGGGGGAAAAACATTATAGCATAACTCATGAACAACAATATACCTTTAAAAATGGAATATCGACGGAGGTGATCTGAAACAAAAGTTATTCCGTAAGTACATTAAACAATTAAGATGAGCACAATAAGTGTCATATTGGCATGTTTATATGGTTGGACACTTGGACTAAACACTTAGTCACACAATACTGACATGCATGGACGTATTATGCTAGTGGTCCTGAGTAGCATGATGTATGGCAGCATCTTATATATCGAAGGAGTTATACGCTACTATAGGCACCACTACAAAAGCAATAGTAGATGGTTTCTGTGGGCAGATCTAGACTGGCTGTTGAAAACAAAATGTTTGAGAATATGCACAACATGTAAATATGCACAAGTATTCTAGCTATTTTAGCTAATATGCACAAGTAGATGATGAAACACTGGAGATACCAGCATGTAAAGGTTAACACACTGAGGAGCTCAAAGCTGATCCTCAGAGCTGCCAAAGCATAAAAGAAGAATTGAGCAATACAGAGTAAAAGAAAGGAGAACATTCTATAAAGTTGTTTGCGACAATTTATCTTGTACAATAAAATACATCCTCTGACATTAACAGTGCAAGGTTATCCTTAATAGAGCAATGGAAACAAAGGAAAACATTTTTATATGTTTTTGCTAGTTGGACCTTCATTGTTGATTCAGATAAAACATTTGCCCTTGGATTACCACCAAGGACGTGCACACTTTATGGATAGACTGTACCGATGACATTTAAAAGCTGGTATATATCCAGCACAAAGAAAATAATGGAACAGAAGTATCACATTTACAAATCATGCAAGCAAACAACAATTTAGTAGACTACATAGCTTATTTTGCCTAAGCAAAGGTTAGATAGCTTCTTTTTCCTAAGAAAACCTCAAAACAATGGGAGGACAAAATGAAATCTCCATTTTACGGCAACTGATCACAGCAAACTTTAGTAAGCACATAGACATGGATTTCAAAGGAAAATAAAAGCATACACCAGGGGGTTAAAACGAATCTGGACATCAGAAGTCTAAACAAATCCGTAATACCAGATCTGTAGTTTAAACAGTATGTAGAAGTTTAAACAAATCCGTAATGTTAGATTTGTAATTTAAACAAATGTAATTCATACACTATCTTGCAATAACTATCAGATAGAAAATACATTAGTAGATTCATCAACTCCAATCATTTAACCTTGAAATGGTGCTTACCGCTTAAATCAATCAATTCCAAGCATGCATAAGAGCGAACAATAGACGCAACAACCGTGATCTGCTATTTTTGAACCAAGAATGGAGGATAGCATGCAAAGACCTCGATAGAACAAGAAAACGGAACTAAATACTCTAAAGAAATCAGAACCATCACAAGACTATCTAGCATAATTCCCGAATATATGAGGAACATTCTATAAGAACCATAGCAAGACATGAAGGCACCGAGATTAGCACTCTCGAGCAAACACAGATTCATTGCATAAGTGAATCGAGGAGATGTGCAAGTTTCTCAAATCTGAAAGTGTACGGCCAGTCAAGATCGACTAATCGATCAAGAGAATCGCTATTTTGTTTGGGTAAAATCCGAAGAGAGCTCATTTAAATTAGGATAGTTTATGACCGCGAGAAACAAATACCCAAATCAATCTATACATGCAACGGCAAATCAACATAACCGCAAATAATAGTAGGCACACGGTGAATTGCCGATTTTGTAAGGAAAAAGATCGATAGCCAAAGGGTTAAGGGGCATGGTGAGGCTATAATAAGAAAACCAAGACCGCCAGTAGCCATCCACTTTGAGAACGGAGAGAGACCGCCTCTCTGAAACAAGCCCGCTTAGGCCATCCTGCATGGTCAAACAAGTTCAAAGATAACTCAAGTTAAATGGTAATTTAATATCTACGACAATAACTATAAAACTAAGACAATATATTGCAAAGATGAAACAAAGCTCCTTTAGTGTGCATCTTGAGTAACAACATTAATGACTGGCAAATCATAATTGCAGTGGGCATTTACTAAATATACTAACCGATGAAACCGAGAGTTGGAAAACAGGTTCTCAATCGGACAGAATTGAGAATCAGGTTCATCATGCATGAAGGATACGCGAACAGGCTTGCTTCCATCCTAGGTTCGTCGCAGCACACGTACCTTGCGGTGCTCCTTACAGCAGGAAGAAATCCAAGAAAGGCAAAGAAGGTCGAAGCTGATCACCAAAAATTAGGAAAAACAACAGTTGTAGAATACAAAGAGATAATCACACATCAAAACCGACACCAAAAAAGCAAGCTCATCAGTAGCCGGAAGGCGATGGCGTGGAGGACCAACGCATCGACGCTGCGCCGGACGACGAGCAGCCGCACCGGCGTCGGCGGCAAGGAGGAGCTCATCCACAGCCAGGCGGGTCGGATCGTACCACCAATTTTCGGCCCGCGTGACAGCACTCTTGACAGCGGCGTTGTCCTCCCAGCAGAGAAGATGGACGTGGAGCGCGGTGGTGGCAAAGAAGAGGCTGAGCTGGGGGCTCTCGAGCTTGGTGGCGGCGGTGGCTCCGGCAGAAAGAGCGGAGAGGGCAGAGGCGGTCTCCTCGTCGATTCTGAAGCGCCAAGCGAAGGCGCCTGAAATTACCGGTCAGAGGAGGGCCGCCACGGGAGGAGGCCCGACGCCGAGGCGAGGCGAGGCGAGGCTGAGTTCGAGCGAGCAAGCAGCAAGAGTAGGACGGAGCAATCGAAAGGAAGAAGCGAAAGAGGAAAAGCTAGATTGGACGAGCACAGCCTAGAAACATCCGGAACGCAACGTGGAGGACGGCGATTAAGCGCGAAAGCACGGCGGCGTTTTGCAGAATCGGCGAGCCGGAGCCGCCCGAACGCGAGGCAATCGAGCCGAGCCGCGCGAAAAAAAGGCGACGTGGCACGGTCGGCAGCACGGGAACTCTTCAAACTATAGGAAAGGTAGTATGTGTATATATATATATATATATGTGTATATATATATATATATATATATGCCACTGGATCTTTCCTGGATGGTTCAGATGTATAAAGGTGGGATTCCACTCAACCACTTATGTGATTATGCACTAAACCCCCCATCTAATCAATTCTCTAGCCGGCTAATCCTCCTCACGCGTCAAAGAAATCAAACAAAACATCGATCACCCTGCCTCTCCCTCACGCTACCGTCCCTCTGCCTCCCCGCACGCGCCAGGCGGGCCTCCTTCGACGCCGCCGCCAAGTCGACCTCCCTCTGCCGCTCTCCGACGCCGCCGCCGCCCTTGCCATGCCAAGATGCCATGGCGCCGACATCCGACATTCGAGATCCGCGCTTGCCGCCGCCAAGACGGCTTCGACGGCGCGCCGCCAGCCTCCCACGCCAGCCAAGCCGGCTCCCTCCGCCGCCAAGGCCTCCGACGCCGCCAAGCCCTTCCACGCCACGCCAGGCCCTCCCTCGCCTTGCAGCTCCCATGGCATAAGAGTATCGGTAGTCTTTTGTTCCTTGTTTTTCTAACTTATATCATGAAATACATATTTGTTCTTTTGCTACGTATTTTGTGCAAAGATTTGGAATGTGATTAGCCACCGCCATGCTTATTGATTAACTAACCTTCATACTTTCATCCCCTTGTCGAGGGCTTCTTGAGGACACCCCAAAGATTTCAAGCTAAACCGACCGCATGTAGTACCGATTTCTGAGTCCGCAAGTTGAACATTGCCGCTGCTCGCACCAATTCCATGAACTTTGTTGACGTTATCCAGATTCCTTCAAGGCGGGGCCTCTAGTTCAACTTGCGCTCCCATGGCCGCAAAGTATCAAGAGCTTGCAGCAGCGCTTGCAGCTCCATGGTTGTTTTCTGGTTGTGATTGGAGTCCTGTGTTATTCATTCGAGTCCGTGTCGGTCTTTTGGTTTATGTCTTCGAATCGAGTCATATGCTAGCAGAGAGTTTGTATTGGGTTTTGTGTATTGTCGGACAAGTCTGAAACTTGTCTCACTGGAAGTTCATAAGGTTTAATTAGAGTACGCTTAAGTTTTTTCAATCCGGATTGATATCTCGTAATTGGTTTCAGATTATGTTTTGAACATTGAATCAAGATTTTGGCGTAAAATAACTTCACTTGAATCAGTCTGTTATGCTACGATTGTGTTTTGTATTTTTGAACATTGAATCAGTAATTGGTTTCAGATTATGTTTTGAACTTCACTTGAATCACTTGAAAATAACAAAATAATGGGGAATATAAAGGATGACAAGCCTTTTTTTAATTAGTTTGGACTGTGGGAACATAAATAGATGGACCAAGTAGAAGGTAAGTAGTAAGCCAATTGCTGAAATTGATTATGTCAGCCAAGCAGGAATAGTATTACTTCCTCTAGAAATTTGAATTCGGTAACATGAACCAGCTCAATCAATTTCATTGTACTGATTGTAAGTAATTTTGTGTATTACATATGCATCTAAAGCTATTTTGGTTACGTTGCTATTGTCAGTTTGCACCAGTTGCCTGGAAAACACTTATAAACAACTATTAATTCCATCTACTAGTTGTTTATTCAATAGGGCCTTCCATTTCATGCTTTTTTTTTCTTTTATATTGTAGCCGAGATGGCTAAATTATACAATGCAAGAATCTCATTGCCAGATCAAGGAGCTAGAGAGGATACTAATGTCCTGTTTAGTCCAGCAGCTGGGAGCAGTGGCATTCCTAGTGAAAGTGATCCATCTCCAGGTTATGGCAGACCATTATGCACTAACAACAAAATGGAAGAATGCTCCCGGGTTGAGGATAAGGTGGTGATAAACGAAACAAGAGCTGTACCATCAGTAAATTATGCTCAAGTTGGGCCATCTTCAATAAAATGTGGACAACCTGGTTCAGGAGCATTTGTTGATCATTGTGCAACTAAAAATGACAAAATGATTCCAAAGAGTGAAAATCAATACAAACATAAACATTTCAGCGGTAGTTATGAACTATCAGATTTGTTTGCGCCTTCTGGGAGTATGTTACCGCTATTTATGCAGAGTCCTTCAGATTGTGCAGTGAAACATGAAGGGCAAAAGTCTCTAAAGCTTTCTAAAGCTGAAAATATACATGATTTCTCCAACTCAGAAGACAATTATAACTTAGAAAGCTGCTTCCACAATTCTGCACAGCATTTTCTGAACCCATGTTTTGTAGTATTACTACTTTTGTTCAAATCAGCTACTAACAAATAACAATCACCACTAATTAAATCAGCTACTCCATTTGATGCCTCATATGATCCTTCCCTTGTGCAACATGTTCTGCTGAGAAACCCAGCTTCACCTGGAAATGTCAATCACCAGTAAGTAAAATCATTATTCAAGGCTACTAGCAGAGAACACATTGCTACAATTAGACATGTAAAGTGCAACGTCAAACTGAAACCAAACCAGACCTGGGATGCCGCTACCCTAGGCGATGATTCAGCTGCAGGTAGAGAAATTATAGCCTGTAGTAAGAAACGAAAAAAAAAGCAGTGTCAACAAATGAACTACAAGATTGACTGTACGTAGATCCTCCTGGAAAGCACTTAGATCTCCATTGATCACAATTGTAGCTATGTGAAACTTGTGGATATCAAAAGACATAAATAAATGAAAACCATAAATTGATAAGTACCTGTATCATGCGGACTTTTTAGGACAATTGCGACTATCATGAAAGCCTAGCTCATTGCATAATTTGCACAAGCGTGCAGCCCTCTCATACTTCTTTTTCTTCTCATATTGTTTTTGTTTCTTTCCTTCCTTATCGAAGTGCCCTTTATTCTCTTGGCTCTACCTTTTGTGTGGATATCGGTCGTGGAAGTATGTCAATCTGGGTAGGATCTTTGGTACCAATGAACCCTCCATCTCTTCATCCTGCTTTGTTGGTTATCGGTAGCTCTTGCCTTACTTCACTAAAAACTCGAATTTATTTCTAACAATTTGCACAGCTTCCACGAATGTCCAGCTTGTTGGAAGATATCTTCCATGTCCTTAAGATCGACAAGACATTTTTCTAATCTCTACCTCAAGATGAATTTCCTTTCTCCTCCAACATGTGTCCCTCGAGAATCAAATCGATCTCCTCTTGCAATTTTTGTCCACCTATCCAAGATGTAGTGAGCAGATAACTCATTTAGCTTTGCACCTCGTAACACATTTATAATGTGGCTGCAAGGAATTCCATACATTTCAATAACATGCAAGAGCAATTGGCAATCATGGTGCTAGTATCAAACGGACTTCTCTTACCTTGGGACTATCATCGATTCACGATATTATTTTTAAATTTCCTTCTTTACTAATGTCAAACAACACAATGGTCCCTACAAGTAAGAACTTGATTCGAATTCTAAGAATTTGGAATGTGTGAAACCTCACTTGCATGCTTCTCTAACAACCATCCTGCTTTAGTACAGTGTGGCGGTTGACGCTATCATTGTCATGTGTCAATTCCATCTCTCTTTGTTCTTCCACCGCCAGTGTCGAACCGAACCCAAAACTCAACCAATGCATGCTTATATCCAATGAAATGGTTGAAAAAAGAGTTTGTACTCTCTGACCTTGAGGTTGTCCTCAGAATCCCTCCCAAGAATGTCTCTGAAGTAAGCTGGTACCCAAGATTCACGAATGCGCACCTGGGTTAGCCAACCACTCATTCTTGTCCAAGCTAAAATCAGCAATCATTGATGACCACTCTAACTCAAACTCCGCACATGTTTCGAGGAATATACACATGAGTTCATACGTTTGTAAAATCTGTGATTTTCCTCACTTGTGGACCTACCTTCTCTGGAAGCTTCTTCAATATGTGCCACATGCATAATCAGGCTTGCTCTCGGGAAAACAATGGAAATTGCTGCCTTCATCTTTGGGATCTTCATGAGTAATGATAAGCCTAGGTGCGCTTCCTCCCATTGCTTTCAAAAATGTACCAACAACCATGTGTAAGAATCAATTTTTTCATTAGAGATCAATGCAGCCCCAAACAAGACACACCCACCATGATGATTTACTCCGTGAATGGTGTGAAGATCATGTTGTATTTATTAGTGTTATATGTAGAATCAAAATAGACCAAATCTCCAAAATGGACATAGTTCTTTACGCAAGTAGTGTCGCCCAAAAGGCGTGCACCAACCTACCCTTGTCATCAACAACATAGTCAAAATAAAATCTTTGGATTGCAAGAATTCTTTCTAGCAAGATTATCAACAAAAAGTTGTGCATCCGAACATGTTATACTACTTCTCAAGCTAGCATGGTAATTCGCAAGTCTCTTTTGTGCATCCCACATTCAAAAACCTCCATCACTAACACGAAGATATCTATATGCCAAGGAGGTGCCAATGCTAGCTTTATGGCAATCAAACAATGTTGTCTTGGCCTTCTCACTTACTTCTCTATTTGATCGTATATAATGTTTCTTGGATGGCGTGACAAGGGCGTGTGCATGCACAGGTTGGAACTTAAATATTGTGTATTTATTTTCCTTAGTGAGTTTGATAGCAATCATGGCCTCACATCCACACCTAGTGAGTTTTTTATCGCGTTTTCTCTTACTTTTGGAATCCAACTTTCCTTCACCCTTTTCATCACGAAAACCTTCCCTTGAGCAATAAAACCTTTTCCATAACACCACATCATTTACCTTTTTCTGTTGTCCAACACGAACTGGAAATCCAGCTAAATGGGCATAATCTTTGTAAAACGTCTCAACGGACTTCATATCAGGAAACTCCATCCCGACGGCCGGCACCATCTCAATAGGCAATTCCGGTGTGCATGTTATCCCTACAAAAGAATAGTTCATTTTCATCATATAATTCTTACAATCATTTTTGTAAAACCGAATATAGATTGTAGTCGCCCCTTACGTAATGGAGGTGCACATTTTTTGATGTACTAAACCCATTGTCATTTGCAAGAGGGTGCATTACAAACATCATTGCCGGCCACCAATCTCAAGGCGATGCACCAATATAGTAGTATCATTGCACGCCGTTGTCGTTATAGGATTGTGCACCTCGGAGGTCGGCGGTGCAATCTGTCGACAATTTCACATAAACCGTGTCCGCCGCATGAGGAGACACCGGTGTCATCATCCGTGAAGGTACGTTGCTTCGGGTCTCGTGATCGACGTGTTCTCGGGAAGCACGGTGTTAGGCGCGTCTTGTGATCGACGTGTTCTGGCGCGCGAGGCGTCTTCGAGATTTTCTCACCGGGCGTCGACGACGTGTTCTCGCACGTGAGGCGTGTTCTGAGGAAGCACGGCGTGGGCGTCTTCGAGATTTTCCCTCACCGGGCGGCCAGCGAGGGCTTGGCTTGGCGGCGTGGGAGGCGGGCGTCTTGGCGGCGTGGGAAGCGGCGGCGTCGGCGTCTTGGCGTCTGGCGCGAGAGGCGAGCGGCGTCGCGGCGTCTTGGCGTCTGGCGCGAGGAGAGGCGGTGATCGATGTTTTGTTTGATTTCTTTGACGCGCGAGGAGGATTAGCCACTAGAGAATTGATTAGATGGGGGTTTAGTGCATAATCACATAAGTGGTTGAGTGGAATCCAACCTTTATACATCCGAACCATCCAGAAAGATCCAAAGACCTGTATGGTTAGTTTTCATGTTTGCACCATAAAGTGGGTTTGCACCAATACGCCCTATATATATATATATATATATATATATATATAGGAAGTTTTTTAGACTCAGGAGTACATACTCCCATCTCTAATATACCACTTAAATAAACGCTTTATACTCTTTTATCACTTTCGGTATACTCCAATAATAATTCTAAGATACTCCAATACAATATGATTAAAAAAATTTCATCAAACCCTTTATTTTTTTGCTACATACCCTTTTCCATATGTATAAGGAATGTGTAAACAAATTATGCTATAAAGGGTGGATTTTAATGAAATTTTTCATGAAACTCACTTTGGAGTATCTTATAATCATATAGAGTATACTCAAATGGATAAAAAGGTATAACAACATCATTTAAACGGTATATTAGAGGTGAAATACATACACCTGTGAGTATAGAATCATTTTCCTATATATATATATATATATATATATATATATATATATATATATATATATATATATATATATATATAACAATAGTGATATTCAAAGCACCTTTTTCGTTTTAAGGGCAAGAAAATCCCACAATAATCCAAAATTCTAGAAATTCTCATATTAATCAAAAGAAATAGAAAAGAATCTCCACTATTTATTTTAGTAGGGCCAGATTATAACGGTACTGATTAATCATATATAACAAATAGGATCTCCACTATTTATTTTGGTGGATCATTAGAAGTATAGTTGTATATCAAAGAAAGGATTTCCACCACTTATTTTGGTGAAGCCAGATTATAACAGTGCAGATTAGTCATATATAAATAGAGTTATATAGCGAATACAATTATATTTCCATCATTGAAAGTAGAGTTGTACATTAAAGACAATCGTATCGTAATATCTAGAACGTGTAGTTACACGGGTAAGTCTGTTAGTTTAGACTAAGTTCAGATGCCTACTCGGCTACTCCAGTAGTAAAATTTTACAGAGTTGATAGCCAGATATAAAAGGCAATTCAAACAAAGTTTAGATGCCTTCTCCAGTAGTAAAAACTAAAATCTGCAATGTTATTAGTAGCTCATAATAAAAAGCAAAAGCTAGATGATCCTGCAGGCTCCACCGCTCCAGAACAAATGCACTCACATTCCCCTTGTGGCCTTGTTTCAGGATTTAGTTGGAATAGCAACAAACTGGAGGAGCTAGAGAAAAGAAAGATCAGCAATAACCCATGGAATCTCGAGGAGGAGAAAAGGGAAATGTCAGCAAGGGATACCTGAAAATGCCTTGCACCACTGAACCTTGCTGGACCTTTCAGACTTCAGTTCCACCCGCGACAATATAGAGCAAAGGCAATTAGAATGCTGATCAACATAGATAAATTTCTTAGCATACAAGGGAATGCTGGACCATCAGGACTAGCAATTTGGTAAATTAATCGTGCAAAAGCTAGCCGTGTTCTTAAGTCATATATTCCAGTAGGGATTGACTAGCTGTGTTCAGAAGTCATAAATATCAGGTTGAGGGATGTTCTCAGTTAAGATCTTTAATTTCTATTTTTCTTGATATCATTCAGCTTGGGCAGTCCAATGGTGGGAGCTTGTTTACAGTTCTAATTAATAACTTGAGTTACCAATAGGTTTTAGGAAGCCAACTAAACATTTGTAAGCAATTCCGCATAAAATATGTCATATGAGAAAACAAAATGAATAGATACTTGTAAGCAATTCAGCCAATAAATCAAAATAGATAGATTCGCTTGTTCTAATAAATCAAAGTCCAATGAAGAAAATGACATCAAAGTACAGAACATTAGGCCTATTTTCAGAACACTAGGCCTCTTCTCAATGCATCGAAGTAGGACAAGCAAGTAGGGAAATAGTAAATTGAAAAGAGGTCTAGTGTTCTGAATCTCACTAGGAAAGCAAAAACTCAGCATTTCGGCAAGAGGTATGCATGACTCTTCTCAGGCCTAGTTTCCCTAATTTTCAGCACAAGTGGAGCAAAGTTGGGAGGTTTCTACATTTCGATGCCGGAAAGTTGGTTCCTCAGAAAATTAGGAATTTATTAGTTACAAATACTACACTTATTAGATAAACAGTCCGAAATTTTTACTCTATTTGTATAGCTTTGTTGCTTTTCAGGGGTTTTTCTAATATGCTAGGTGGGCCTTC
Source organism: Guadua angustifolia (assembly GCA_036346375.1). Taxonomy (NCBI): domain Eukaryota; kingdom Viridiplantae; phylum Streptophyta; class Magnoliopsida; order Poales; family Poaceae; genus Guadua; species Guadua angustifolia. The sequence goes on along the minus strand of CM070518.1, from coordinate 18,639,531 downwards.
TGGAGAGTACTTCTCTACACCTGACTTGTATAGTGAAATCACAACAAAATACAACTCATATCTGAAATTTTATGACTAGGAAAGCAAAAACTCCGCATTTCAGCAAGAGGTATGCCTTTGTTCTCTAGGTGAAATCTTGTATGAAACACACCTGAAATTTTATGAGGAGTTCTACCTCACCAGGCACCAGCCGAAGGATTGGAGGAAGCGCAGAGGAGCTCGAGGCCAGAGGGAGTTTAGGAGGGAGGCCGTGCGTGGGGAAGGTGTCGGCGTGGCAGTGCTTGGGGACGGAGAACGGGGGAGCAGGTGATGACGTCGGCTCGAGGTGGCATAGTGGGGGGAGGTGGCGCAGAGGGAGGAGGCATCGAGGGCTCGCCGGCTCAAGGTGGCGCTGAGGGGGAGAAATGGTCGAATGGGATTTGAGGCTGATTCGATCTAGGGTTGGGGTCGGGGAATTTTTGTGTAACTGGCGCTAGGTGGTTGATGGCTGATGCGGTGATGCCTCGTGTCTATTCGGGGTTCGGTTTGTTCGGTCTCCGAGATTACAAAATCAAATCGACTACTGAAAATTGAATAGAGTCGAAATAAAAACTGAACCGATCATCGAAAACCAAACTACCAATTTTCATGATTAATTCGGTTTAACTCGTTTTTTCGGTTTCGGTGAAATATTGCCCACCCTTAAGTCTCCTAATTGAAGCCTTCTCAAACAGAACCTCAAGCGGTGGTGCATGAAACGCTCCGGGGCAATCATCTTCCCCCAAGATGCAATCAGAAGCGTCGATGGCGAGTCCAAATTATCTAGACTGCCGAATCAGATACGAAAATGAAGAAATGGGTTGTACTCATTAGACACACGCTAGCCTATAAGGTTCACACGATAGAATTGCGAGTTCCACAGCCAAACATGCTGAACCTACTAGTATAATTTAGAACTACGCTCATCACTCTTCTCATGCTCCTTTCGGTCACAAATAGAAATTAGTGGTCAGAGCTGCATTCTGAAGAAAACACTTAGCTGCTCCCTAGATGTCGAGGTTTGTTACCGACAATAATTAAAAGGGGGCTAAGCGTTGGATCGGGAACTCGATGGTAGCACAAGACACACGATGTATACAGGTTCGGGCTCTCTCGGTGGAGATAATACCTTAGTCCTGTGCTCTGGGATTATGATTGGCTAACTAATTTGCTGATGATGTTGTCCTCCCCTTTTTCCTCCCCGCCCCTCCCTTTATATAGCAGAGGAGGGCGGTTACAATAAGGAATCCCACTCGGATACGAGGTGGAGATTGTATCTCTTTCCTTATCCGTTATACATGATAGCGGCTAGGATTACAATTGTATCCTCCTAAGCGTGGTTGGTTTCCATCTTGAGGTTTCCTTGTTGCGCATGGCGGCTTTGCCTCCCGAGCGATACCTATCTTCATGTAGTCGGCTTGGCCCATCCTCTTGGTGGTCCTCTCGGCCGCCATGCGAGATACCCGGTCCATATATTCCACAAGAGCCCCGAGTGCTTTGCGATCGAATTGCCGCCTTCTGGTCGCACTCAACCGAGTCAAGCTTCACGCCGAAAGTGCTTCCAGCTTGATGTAGTTTCGACTTGTTTTCCTTTCGGTAAAGTGCCCATTGTTGGCAAAAGAGATCGTGAAGGACTCAATAGAGCTCCACGCGTTGAATTATATCCGATTGTCGCGGCATACAGCTGGTGGCTCATCATGGGGCATACCGTATCCCAAACGATATCTGAAGTCAAAACGCTTTTCCGCTCAAAGCGAAATTCATGCCGTTCCTTTAAATTCATTCACGAAGTTGTTTGATGTCGTCGTTAAAGCGTTGGCCCACACGTCGCATCCAAATTTAGTAGCCCTCAAATCATGTATATGCATAACTTAAGCAGTGTAAAACAACTCACTTTGATGTGATGTCCGATCGGTTTATATATAATTTTAGAGTTTTTTACTCCTTTTCCTTATTGATTTTGAATTCATCCGAGTGGTTTTGACTCTTTTTGGTTTAAGCACTCTGCCCGACTAGTCTAGCCCCCGAGCGTCGGGAGACGGCTCATGGCTCTTTTTCCCAGGCACGCGCATTGGGTGACTAAGGTTCGCCGTTCATGGGGTCAGAGCTTCACAACTCGGAATTAACGCACTCGGAATCATTTGCAATCGTTAAGAAAAAGATGTGCGTATGCGCACACTATTAGGTGTAGCCCCCGACTTACTGCTTAGTTGTGGATTAACTAAGTAGCAAGTCAAGAAAGCCAACAATTTTATTCATAATGACATAATTGAGTAAAAAGCGACTTAGCTGCTTTATGCTCCATATGTTGCTGACGATCATGCCGTCCTTGCTCGTGGCGCAGGCATGGCTCGTGGCCGTGCTGAAGGTGGCGCTCGGGGCGCAGGCGTGGCTCATGGCCATGCCGGTGGCGCTTCGGCGCAGGCGTTGACTCGTGGTCGTCTTGAAGGTGGCGCTTCGGCGCAGCTTGGCTCGTGGCGTGCGAAATTGGCGCTTCGGCGCTGGCTTGCTTCGTGGCCGTGCGAAATTGGCGCTTCGGGCGCGGGCGTAGGCTCGTGGTCGTCTTAGGTTGGCGCTTCGGGCGCAGCGTAGCTCTTAGCCGTCTTGAGGTTGGCGCTTCGGGCGCAGCGTAGCTCTTAGCCGTCTGCGAGGTTGGCGCTTCGCAGCGCGGCGTAAACTCGTGGCGTCGCGAATTCGCGCTTCGGGCGCAGCGTGGCTCTTACCCGTGCGAAGTTGGCGCTTCGGGCGCAAGCGAGGCTCGTGGCCGTCGCCGGTTGGCGCCGGGCGCAGCGTAGGCTCTTAGCCGTCTTGGTTGACGCCTTCGAAGCAGCGAGGCTCGTGGCCGTGCCGAAGTTGGCGCTCGGGGCGCAGGCGTGGCTCTTGGCCGTGCCGAAGTTGGTGCTCGGGGCGCAAGATGACTGCAATTCCTCGTGGCCGTCGGTCTTCTAGTCGCCATGCATGTCCCAATACACAGAAAAAAGCATCGACGAAGAAGTATGTTCCGCCGTGTGATTCTTGGATGATGAAAGAGCAGTGCCCTGGGGTCGTGCGCCGCAGGAATTAATCTGGACGGGACGTTAGTTTCCTAGCCGGGAGCAAATAGAAGCAAATCTTCTTCACGCCCTTGATTTTCCGAGTTGCCAAAGGACTCCAGCCTTATGCATACATGCAGCCGCATGTCACATGTGCATGCCGCCGCCGGACCAAAATCACTAGCCACGCCGGACCAATCAGTAAGCAGACGTCGGACCAAACCACAGGAAAAAAAGAAAAACAGCCAATCTTCTAGTCGCCATCCAACGTGCATGCAAACCGGTCTTCTAGTCGCCACTTCTTGTTGTTGTCGTGGGAAATCAACCAGCGTCAGGAAGTAATTTGACGCCAGGAGCAATCTGTTAGTCGCGCATGCATGCGGCGTCACATATGCATGCAAGCCATAATTAGCTAGTCTCTGCAATGTTGCATGCATGCAAAACCAATGTTCTAGTCGCAAGATCTCAAGCCGCCGGACCTCCTGGGTGCAAGGAATTTCTCTAGTCGCGAGAGCTCAAAAGCTCAATGGCCGCCAATCTTCTTTTTCTAGCCGATTGCAAGTTTCTGACGCATCTAGTCGCATGCATGAATCACAAGACCTCCCAGTCGCCGGAGGAAGCAATCAGCAACGAATCTTCAGCCGCAAAGAAGAAAACCAAGCGCTAGAAGATTTCCATATCTCCAGCAGTTCGGCCGCCAGGAGATCTCTCGCCAGGAACAGAAGGCACAAAAACTAACCAGCCATGAGGGAGTCTCCTGCCGCTAGAATTGCATGTGCACCAAACAAATCTCCAGCCGCACTAGACAAGAATGCTCTCGCCGCCGTAAAATCCTTGTCACATAGAAAAACGGCCGTCTCAGCCGCCAGAAAAAAGTTGTCGAAGATCGCCATCGAGCCTGCTGAGATTGATCCTAGCGCAGCCCCTACCTGGCGCGCTAACTGTCGAGGTTTGTTACCGACAATAATTAAAATGGGGCTAAGCGTTGGATCGGGAACTCGATGGTAGCACAAGACACACGATGTATACAGGTTCGGGCTCTCTCGGTGGAGATAATACCCTAGTCCTGTGCTCTGGGATTATGATTGGCTAGCTTATTTGCTGATGATGTTGTCCTCCCCTTTTTCCTCCCCGCCCCTCCCTTTATATAGCAGAGGAGGGCGGTTACAATAAGGAATCCCACTCGGATACGAGGTGGAGATTGTATCTCTTTCCTTATCCGTTATACATGATAGCGGCTAGGATTACAATTGTATCCTCCCTAAGCAGGGTTGGTTTCCATCTTCGGGGTTTTCTTGTTGCGCATGGCGGCCTGCCTCCCGAGCGATACAAAGGAATCATACATTGCACATTTGCCGTTGCAAAGAGGTGATGGTTGCATGTGAAATATGCCACTGTGAAACCGATTATACCTACCGTGCTATTGCAAAAGAAATCAAATTGTATATATCCTGTAATATTACGAAAAAAAATATCCAAATAACCCTTCCTCCATCGTCTGGACTCTGGTTGGTAGCTCAGTCGCGGACATTACATCCCACCATTTTATTTCTTTTTCTTTTGTGGCGAGCTGAGCTAGCTTGGCGCGCAATTTAAAACAATAATGCTTATCTCTATTATATAAAGAAAGAGTTTCTTCTCGTATCACTTCATCAAAATTACCCACCTTTGCTACTGCTCTTTAATTACTCACCTTTTTCACTGCTCTTTAATTACTCACCTTTATCACTGCTCTTTAATTACCCACTTTTGCTACTGTTAGCAACTAATGTTCTAAGAAAATAGGTAAAAGTAACAACTAATGTAGAATTTGATATTTACCAGCACTAAGAGCGGATACTAGCATCTAAAGTTGCTAGTACGCACATAACAAACCTGCAATTACTAGTAGATGAAATCTTGCTAATTGATAGCACCGTAGAGATGCTATTTACCATCACATCAGTTGCTAGTTGTAAACATTTAGGTAATTAAATCTGTAACTACCAGCAGTGAAGAAGTACTAGGTGCCATCACCTATTGCTAGTAGTAAAACACTTTCAAGTCACTTGCTGGAAAATAATTCTGTTACTGGTTCTCAAAACATATTAATTCAATATGGGGTCTTATTTCGTTAGACTCGTCATTTGGATCACAATGGTATAGACAGAACATAAATCAGACTCAATTCAATAAATATGACTATTTAAAGAAAAATGATGAACATATACAAAGCAATCGATTAGTAACACCTCCACCTTGACATTGGATCTACGTGATAGCACCTCTGATTCGGTCGTTCCAGAGAAGTGCGTACAGGAAGAAAAACGAACCAGATAAGGAAAAGGAAGGGCGTCTGCATACCCAAAATGAACGGCAGTGTCGATGGAGCATTAACGCGCGAGCACTGATGCGTTAGGGCATATATAATGGTATATGTCAGCTGTCTGTAAGACTATGTTATGTAGAATTTTACGTAATGTGGAGCAGAGTTAACAAAACCGCCGAAATTTGCTCGAAAACCGCGGTTTTTGATCTTACCGCTCCAGTTCAAAATCCAAAACCGTTCTAATAAAAAAAATTAAAATTTTGAAAAAATTTATGTGTGCGGTTTTCCGCTTAAAAACCGTTTTCGAAGAACATTTGGTTTTTGACGGTTTTTAAGCGGTTTTTGCGAAAACCGTACTGTAAATTTTGTTAACCTTGATGTAGAGGAGAGAGAAGGAGGAGAGAGAAAATTGATGTCTACTATTCAACAGACAGTTTTCTATTTTGTGTACCATTATATAGACAGTCTGTTAATGAGATGAGAGACTATTATAGCCAACTATATAGACAATCCATTGCATGAGTTATTTTTAATACTGTATATGGATGATATAGAGATATATTACAGACAACTGCCGTCTATACTCCTATATATATTCTTAGTCACGTACAGTTCAAAAAGTTAAACTTCAACCCAGACAAATGTGTTAACGGTTAAAAAAAAGAAGGCAGCCAAAAAAAAATGCAAGATCGAGGACATTTTATTCTTGAAGGGGTACTTCCCTCTCGTCAACAACTCGATCGAGGACAGTGCACGTGAGCGCGCTATCCGTCAGGACGAGAGAGAGAGAGAGAGAGAGAGAGAGACTAATAACAACAACAGTTCAAACTCGAAAGATAAAAATTGCTCAAGAGAACGGCGAAATCCTAACTTTGCATCCGCCCGCACGCGGCCGCCAAACCACGATCAGAGATCACTAATTATTGGCGGCGGCGGTGGCGTTCCACTTTGGATAAATCACCGTACTGACGTACGCCTCCACCTTGTCCACCCCCGGCACCAGCGCCTTAACCGGCTCGCTTGCTCTGAACCGCTCCGCCCACGCGGCCAGCTTCGGCGTCCTCGCCGCATCTACGAGCGCCACACCGGCCAGATAGCCGACCCCCTCGAGCCAGCAGAGGTAGCACCCGAGCGCGATGTCGAGGAACCCGACGGAGTCGCCACCGAAGAAGGCCTTCCCCTTGGAGCACTCGCCGAAGGCTGCCTCCAAGAGTTCGAGCGCTGCAAAGGTCTCATTCAGCTTCTCCGCCCTCTCCTCCGCCGTCTTCCCCTTCAGAACGCCGACGCACGAAGGGAACAGCTGCAGAGAAATCCGGAAACACGTACAGACGTCGGTCGAAAATTGCAACCTCAATCTAAGTGTGAAAAAAAATTAGGTGTTGCTTGTAAATATACCTTGTCGTCGATGTAGGTGGCCCAGAAGCGAGCGACAGCGCGGTCGAAGGGGTCTGCGGGGAGGATGGAGGGGCCGTTGCCGGCGAGGGCCTCGTCGACGTACTGCACGATGACCGACGAGTCGCACACGGGCCTGCCGTCGTGGATGAGCACGGGCACCTTCTTGTGCACGGGGTTGGACGTGACGAGGAGGCCGCTCTTGTTCCTGAGGTCCTCGGGGAGGTAGTCGTAGCTCAGGCCCTTGACGCCGAGCGCCATCTGGGCACGGATCACGTACGGGCTCACCCCGGACACCGAGCCCAGCAGCTTCAGATCTTGCGCTTCAGCCATCAACGTTTCCCTCGTCTTCCCTTCCTGGCCTGACGATGGCTAGCTGTGAAGGTCTTTTGAAGGAATTGAATGTCTGTCACGAGAGCCGTAGCACTTGGGGTGCCCCGTGTTTCATATAGTGCACTGGAGTCTGGACAGAGCCGTCTGCACGTACTTGGGGTGCCACATATTTTATAGAGCATAGTTTGTTTGTTTACGGCCGTAGAGTTGTCAACATGCGTAATTACGTGCATGCTGACGTCAGGCTAGCCGATGAGCGTTCCCATTATGGCCGTGAATAGTGCAACATGGCTCAAGTCTGGGTGTATATATATATATATATATATCGCGTATTTGGTGAAAACTCTCTTTATGATGTAAACCTGAAAACTAACAATCTGAGCCACTGGATCTTCTCTGGATGGTTCAGATGTATAAAGGTGGGATTCCACTCATCCACTTATACGAATATGCACTAAACCCCATCTAATCAATTGATTACCCGGCTAATCCTCCCTCACGCGTCAAACAAAACCTCGATGAAGACAGGCCCCCTGCCTCTCCCTCACGCGCCCGCCTCTGCCTCCCCCTCACGCGCCAGGCGGGCCTCCCTTCGACGCCGCTGCCGCCAAGCCGGGCTCCCTCCGACGCTCTCCAACGTCGCCGCCGCCAAGCCGGGCTCCCTCCGCCGCCGCCGCCGCCAAGGCCTCCCGCGTCGCCCCGCCCTCAAACTAGAGGATCCTTCATGACCAGGATTTGTTCCCCATTCAGCGGACTGCATTTCATCTTGATGTTGACAAACATGGCTGGTAGTTGACCCTTCCTGTTGGGGCATTTTGAGCTCAAAAGATGATATGTCATGCTCATTATTACTTATGTTATGCGGGAGATCAACAAAGTTTTGCAAGCTACAAACAGTGCTGGCATTTGTGAGGGTAGCTTCAGCATCTCCAGAGAAGGGCAAAAAATTTGACGTGAAAGATGGACTCGTTAAACAACCATTGTCCCAAACAGCTTGATGATGAGTGGTATTCCCACCAGATAGTTCTGCATTATTGAAAGTCAAGCCACTGCACTCTTCATGAAGTCCATTATCACTGTTAGATGCTTCTAAAGCCTCTTGCATAAGAGAAGTCCAAGTCCCATCCTGCTTGTCTGCAAGGCAGTTATTGCTTTGCAAAGGGCTGCTATATGGATAACTCGCAATTCCTGTGCTACAACTACTTCCGAATGAGATAGCTCTATCATCATAAGCATCAGTATCATAAGAAGTTATTTCTTCTACACGATCAAGACAGGACGCATTAGAAGGTCTACTGCAATGGGCGATATTCACATTATCATTTTGTATCTGGATTCCTTCAGATTCAACAGGATGAAGAGGTCTGAAAAAGTTGCCGAATTGTTGATATTCTCCCAGTGCAGCAGACGCACTATTCAGAACAAACTCTGGAATACTTGCTAAAAAACCTTTGTCTTCAAAGCTCTGCATTGAAACTGAATAACCGAACTGTAAAGCTCGGTGAGAAAATTCCTGATTAGCATCTTGTGGAAAACCAAATGTACTTGGGTTGACTGACGAATCCTCTGCATTAGATCCATGTACTTTTGCCAACATTTTGGCACAGTTTCTTGTAAGAGTGCATACACATGCTTTTGTAGGCTTGTAGCTGAAAATTGTGTTTGTACATAGCACCTGGAGCCTCAACTGGACTCCAGTTGAGGAATTTGTTATGTAAATTTTGAGGAATATCCTTTTTTCAGTAGAAAATCCATGAGAAGCCTCAGCTGAAAATCCTTTTTGTAAATTTGTTTTATATAAGGCTATTCTCAGTGCATAGTTTTATTTTTCATTTTTCAAGAGTACCATATCAGTTTTTGTCTAAGTAACCGTGTATCATATCACCAAGCATAATAATGTGTCACGTTATTTAATGAGAATGAAACTTAGTTGAAACTCCCACTGGGAATAGCCTAACAATTTTAGATACAATATTCCAAATACATAGTCGACGTATTAATTTCTTTACTCCTATGTTCTCTCTCTTTACTACCAATCTCTATCCTTTGACCTCCTCGGTTTTCTCAATTGAGTTGTCCAAGACTCCAAGTGCTTCCGTGGCATGCATGCCGCTTTGCAGCATGAACAATTTGCTCTTTCGGGCTACTGATTTTGTTTAGCATGGCCGTTTTGCACGGACCTCACTTCAGCAGAAGTTAGGCTGTCATGGGTTTCCAATAGAAGTATGTTTGCTTGATGAGATGAGGTTGAATTGGATAATCTTGTACTATTTTGTTCTATTGTTTTAAGTGAGTGGAATGGTTCAGTATATATAAAGAATATTATTAAAATTTGTATTCAATTATCTAAGACGTGATGGTTCCAGTCAAACAACTAAACACATAGATGACTTTTTTCTTGAACTATCTCATACAAGTACCATTTGATACCAGCAACTACCCTAAAATCCCTTGTTTTTGAAAGCATAAAAGCAACATTGTTTAGCGTTTCGTTGATAGCATCATTTGAAGATAAAAACTGATATTGAATCTTGGTAGTTTTACATCGACTAGATGAGCTTCTTCTATCATCCTGTCCCTATTGCACAGACATAATCTCTAAATGGTGTGCATCGCTTTAATTTGTAAAACTTGTGGTGAATGTAGATCATTGATTATACGAGTTGCGTCTAGAGCTCAACAATATTGTACAACCATTCTCTCAGTTTCATCTCAAGAAACAATGGTAGCAGCCCTTTGCACATTTTTCAGGCACTTGAACGGACTTTAATTATTTACTATTTACTCCAATCATAAATATATGTTGTTTTATGATATGTGCCATCAAACTTTTAAAACTTTGACTATCAATATATTTAAAATATTTAGATTGTAATCTTGTTTCACTTTAATCTATAAATCTCTCTCTTTTTTCCTAAAAAAATATTATCATTTTTTGGTTTTTTATAAATATATTACAATATAAATTAGTGATCAAAGTTATGTTTTAAGAACCGTGCACTCCTATTTGTGATAGGAGTGAGTATATTTCGACTTGACATCAGTGCAGCACGATGTAGGCACTAGGTAGACATTTGTTTTCTTTTTTTTTTTCCAAAATGGTGAAACTTTTCCAATGTCAGATAAAATGGGGTATCAGTATCACCGTATCAGCCAGAGCGCGAGACCTTGGTAGTTACCATGTTGTTCTTAGCTGAATTTTGAGGCGAGACCTTGGTAGTTACCATGTTGTTCTTAGCTGAATTTTGATCCAACCATCCTTTTGTGTCTATTTAATTTGCAGATAAGAACTGGGGATAATTTTATGCATCGAGAAGAATCTTGCGTTGGTTGACAGAGCTTATCCTGAATCCTGGTAATGGCAAACAACGCATCTTCGTTAGCGAAAGTACAGAAATATTCGAGGATACGAGCAGCAGCCTCAATTGCAATACGATACAATGATACGTCTCTGTAGCCTCTCGGCGAGGCCTTCGCGAGGCGGCGGCCAGAGCCGCCTCGGCGTCCTTGAAGAAGGCGTTGTGAGCCTGCGCCACCAGTCCAATTGGCTCACGCCACGGAAGCTGATCATGCAGGGCGGCGCCGTGTATCGTCCCGGAGCGGGCGCCACAGGCGGAGTAGGTTCAGCGGTGCCCTCCGCCTCCTTGGCAGCGACGAAGGAGAGGACACGCTGCAGCCGTTTTCGTCGGGGAGGCCAGATCGGCGGAGGCGGCGGCGGCGGCTTTGGAGAGCCCAGAGGATCTTAACGTTAAATCACATTATTGTAGGGTCCTTACCGTAAAATTTCTTCCGCTACTCGTCCCGACTCAATCTGAGCCGCGGAAGGTTTCGATCGGACGGCGGATGGATGCCCACGTTGGATCGAACTGAGTATTAGCGATCCAAACAAAGAAGGATGTAAACGGTAAACTATGTTATGACAGGGCCTTTATCGTAAAACATCCTTGGCCACAAGACCCAGCTAGATCTGGCCCGCGGAAGCCTTATCGGACGGCTGACGAAGCCCCGATTTGGACCGCACTGATCATCGCTGCCCGGACTGGGCTGCACGCGCACAGTTTGGCTGGGCCGGTTGGAGTTTTGAGCCGCACATTTAGCCCAACTCGCCGTATGCGATAGGAGCTCACTGGAATTTACAAACCATCTCAACTTTTCTTTTCGCAGGATCAAAGCCAGAACCCTTTTTTACTGTAAAGAGTTCAACGAACAACCAAACAAAAAGTGAAGATAAATTGTCTCCTTGATCCATTTACAAGAATCAATGTACGCCCATGGGGATTAGGGGTTGAGTTTCTTCTTCTTATGTAGTAGCACAGCAGCAAACAAATTCGGAGAGGTGTTTTTATGCATTTCTTTTTTGAAAGTTGCTACTACAAAATGGGAAGAGACTCGACAATACAGCCTTGTGATTGACATTGAGAAGTCAACGAGATTTTGGCTGAACTGATGGTGGAATTAATGAGAGTATGAGACCATGAGGGTATCTTTGCTCTTAGGTATCCAGATCTGCTCAGAACTGTGACTTGATCCTGCTATGGTACACGCGGATTAGCTCTGGTGTGCACTTAGGCCGTCCCAGATGGCCTATGGACCATGGCGAACTTCTGTCGGACTCCACGCGGCCTAACGGACCAAGGCAGTATCAGTTAATCAGAGAGAACAAGGTTGGAACTTGGAAGTGGTTCTTCTCTACTTTTTTTCTCGAGAGAAATAAAACTAGCTGTGTTGAGCACGTCCCACGTCCCACAATTGATTGCCAACAATTGAGGGTGTGGTTAGCAGAGCTTTCAACTTCAACTTTCTTATGAGAAGTTGAGGAGCTCTACCTAATGAAATCAGAGGCGCATGGATTAGGCTGAACGTCACACCTTTGTCTCGGCTGACGATGCGTGTTAATATAGGCAACCAATAGCCAGCTGCGTGGCTTACAAACTCAGGGAAAACAAACTCCAATCTTATCTCAACTAATCCTTTCTAGATTACAACAGATTCTATAAACAAACTCTATCTATCTTTCCAACACTACCAAACAAAAAAAATCAACCAGCTTCACATAGAAATCTGAGAAAGTGATTTATGTTTTTTGACTTGCAACCTGGGAGCAAAAAAAACCTACTCCCCACCTGATTCATAACCTCTTAATTATGAACCTCTCCACCAAATTCATACCTATTTCTCAGACAGGAATCACTTACACCAAATAATCAATTCCATAGAAAATCAGAAGCTGGTGTTAGAGAATCAGAATCTGAAACTCTGCCAAACATACCCTGAATTTCTTCAGAAATATTACTCTTCATTGCCTTCAATCGAAAGAAAAGGATACAAAAGAATACGCCAGACACTCCAGCTAGAAGAACACGTTGACTGCATGTTATATTTATTGGAGTACGGTTCTACATTATTACGTCAATCAGCTGACACAAGATACAACCAGCGGCATTGTATAATGTGTGATCCGTAGTAGACTAGTAGTAGGTAATTTTCTCTGGACATGCGGGATCCACGTCGCCTTGAAGGATTAATTAGCTGTTTCCAGCCGTGCCTGCAACATCTTGGCGTACTCAACCAAGCTGTCGACGTCCTGCAGGATCTCCTTGGCGGCGGCGAGCTCGCCGAAGCGCTCCATCCACGCCGCCAGGAGCGGGGCCTTGGCGGCGTCGAAGAACTTGACACCGAAGAGCGTCTCGGTCGTGTAAACCCACGGGATCAGACCCCCCAGCACGACGTCGACGTACCCGACGCTGTCGCCGCCGAAGAAAGGCTTCCCCTTGGAGCACTCCTTCAGGCCTAGCTCCAGAGCGTCCACCGCCGCGAGCGTCTTCTTCAAACACTCGGCCCTCTCCTCGTCCGTCTTAACCCTGAAAACCTGAACCCACGGAGCCACCAGCTGCACGCACGCGCACGCATCGCATCGGTGATTCCATACTTAATTCAGCATCAAAACGCTCGAAATGCAAATTGATACACGACAAGGACTACTACGTATGAGAAAGGTGACAATAAGCACCTTGTCTTCAATGTAGGCGGCCCAGAATCGAGCGACGGCGCGCTCGTAGGGGTCGGCGGGGAGGAGGGGTGGGCCGGCGTCGCCGAAGGCCTCGTCGACGTACTGCACGATGATCTGCGACTCGCCGATGGGCTTGCCGTTGTGATAAGCACGGGCACCGTCTTGTGCACCGGGTTGCAGCTGAGGAGTAGCTCGCTCTTGTTGCGGAGATCTTCCTCGGCGTACTCGTAGCTCACGCCCTTGAGGTGGAGCGCAAGTTTCGCTCTGGTGACGAAGGGGCTCGCCCACAGGCCAAGCAGCTTCAGCTCGTCTCCCCCTCCTTCCATCTCCTACCGTCCTACGTACTACGGAGGTGCGCGCGTGTGCGATGGTTCTAACCAAAGCTTGTGTTTTGCTTGGTTCCCCATCGAGAATATATAGCGGTAATGCTACTGCTGATACAGTGCTTGGATTGGGGTGTTATGGGCTTCAGAGGCATGCGTCATTCATGACAATCCTGCCGCCGTTTCTCTGGAGAACAGTAACAGGTGCTTGTGCAATTGTTTTTGTTGTAAAACGTAGTCGATCTCCTATGATCAATCACCAAATTCGTAGATGCAATCTAAAAGCAAGAACACAAAGAGCGTATAATATAGGTGAAAATCTCTCTCGCTTTATTGATTCATCCTTTTACAATAGGAAGCACCCTATATATATAGGAGTATGAGAGAGGAGTTCGGATTCGACCACACCATAAAGAGATAGAGTCTAAACTGAATACGGTTTAGAGTTCTTATCTCATAACACTCCCTCTTGATCGAATACCGCGTAATGCATATGTCTCGTTAAAAACTCCACTCGAAAACCCATTGAGAAAAAGGAGATGGAGAAAAGAGTACATCGCACTCGCACTTTATGTTGCACTAGTTGCCTCGTTAAAAACCTTCATGTGAGAAAACTTTACGAAAACTCACGAAGAGAAAATAGTACAACTTATAACCTTCAGGATTTTATTAGGATCTTCAGAATCGCAATAAGGGTTATGGTTCAAGGGTTTCTCCCCCTGAACTCTGTATCCCTCTAAGTTTTCTCATTCCAATGCCTTTAACATATTTTTGAAATATAGATTTGGGCAAGGATTTAGTGAATAAATCAGCAAGATTTTCACATGACTTAGTTTGCAAGATTTTTATCTCACCACTCTTCTGGAGTTCATGAGGATAGAATAACTTAGGAGCAATATGCTTCGTGATGTTGCTCTTTACATAACCCAATTGCATTTGTGCAACACAAGCAGAATTATCTTAATAGATAATTGTGGGGGTATCGATGGTGTTAAGGCCACATGCCTTCTGGATATGGCTAATCACACGTCGCAGCCAAACACATTCATGTGAGCTTCATATAGGGCTATAATCTCTGAGTGGTTGGTAAAAGTTGCTACTAGAGTCTGTTTACAAGACCGCTAGGAAACGGCTGTACCACCGCAGAGCAATACAAAACCAGTCTGAGATTTGGCATTGTGAGGATCAGACAGATAGCCAGCATCCGTATATCCCACCATGGTCGAGTCTTGGTTCTTCTGGAAAAGCAACCAAAGATCTTGAGTACCTTGGAGATATCTCGAGTCTGATCTTTACACCATTTCAATGTCTTACGGTTAGAGCCGAACTATGTCTTACTAGTAAATTTACTGTGAATGCAATATCAGGCCTTGTACAGTTCGCAAGGTACATGAGTGCTCCGATAGCACTTAAATATCAGGCCTTGTACAGTTCGCAAGGTACATGAGTGCTCCGATAGCACTTAAATATGGGACTTCAGGTTCTAAGACTTTCTCATTTTCCATTCTCGATCTAAATGAGTCTTTATCCACTTTGAGGGATCTTACGACCATAGGGGTTTTCAAGGGATGTGATTTATCCATCTTAAACCTCTCCAATATCTTTCGGGTATAGGAAGACTGGTGAACAAGAATCCCTTCTGGGAAATGCTCTAGCTGTAGGCCTAAGCAAAATTTGGTTTTACCCAAATCTTTCATCTCAAACTCCGTCGTGAGGTAAGCACTTGCTTCTTTTATCTCCTTTGTGGTTCCGATGATATTCAGATCATCGACATACACTGAGATGATATAGAATCCATTCTGGGATTTCTTTATGAACACACAGGGACAATCATCATTATCGGAGTATCCCTTCTTCAGGAGGAACTTACTAAGCCGGTTATACCACATTCTTCCCGACTGTTTTAACCCGTATAGCGATCTCTGCAGTTTGACGCTATACATGTTGCGATTATTATGATCCGGGACTTTGACTCTTTCAGGGACTCATATAAATGTCTGAATCCAGTGACCCATATAGATATGCGGTCACTACATCCATCAACTGCATTTCTAAATTTAAGCCAGCTGCTATTGATATTAGATATCAGAACGTTATTCCACTCATCACAGGAGAATATGTTTCATCATAATCGATGCCGGGTCTCTGCGTCAACCCTTATGCTACAAGCCTCGCTTTATATCTCACCACCTCGTTGTTTTCATTTCTCTTCCGGATGAAAACCTATTTTGATCCTACAGGGAACACTTTAGGAGGTGTCCGGTCAACAGGACCGAATACTTTCTTTTTATTAAGCGAGTGCAATTCTGCCTCGATTGCTTCTTTCTATTTGACCCAATCTGAGTGCTTCTGACACTCTGCCATGGTCTTTGGTTCTGGATCCAGTTCAAGAGTTTTAGCAATTTTAGAGGTGAAATAAATGTCGACAATTGTAGTCTTTCTTTTATATAATTCTCCTGAATTCACGTAATTGGTGGATATTTCTTTATTCATTTCTTCCAGCTCCTCGTGATTTCCCACAACGAAGAGTGCAGGTATTCGACTTCAGTGTCAGTTATTGCGCGCATAAATGTTCACTGGGATTTTCATCTTCAGGATGGCTCACTTCAGGGAGATTACCATTTTCAAGATGGCTCACTTCAGGGATTTTCTCAATAACAGGTTGAGCTTCTTCAACTGTCTCAAGTAGTGATCTCATTTGCTCGGTTCTCCATTTCTACGGACGTCTCCGTGGAACTGAGTCCCGTGCACCTGGAGGCCTCCCCCTCTTTTTGCCATGAGGGGGCAAGAGTGGATTCAATAGCCTTCTGGGGTATTTCCACTTTTTCAGGTGTATTTACTACAAGTGGCGGCCTAGCGAGTAGGCGGGCGGTCACGCCACGCTACTCTGGCGTCGGCCAGTGGCGGCTTTGGTGAGCGAGGCGATCACGGCCGCTACTTTGGCGTCGGCCCGTGTTGTGCTGGTGAGCGAGCGGCGGTCACGCCACTTTCGCGGCGTCAGTGATCAAAAGGAGGGTAGAAGGCTTTGCTTCGAAGCCTCCCTTTTCCCGACACACCTTGTTAGAGTCATTGATTGCGTCTGACACCGCTGGCGGTACGGTAGCTTGTTCCTCTGACGTCCCTTACCAAACCTGTCGCAGGCTAGTCACTTCCCGAACGGACCGGGCGAGGCTATGCTGCGACGCTGATAATGAGGCTTAGGGGTAAGGCTACAGTGACAGGCGTAATAAATGATGTACCACAATAATAGGTGTAATAAATAAGATGTAATCATCGTGATGTCACTCTCTCGCTTGCCCGAGCCAACCCAGTCTATATAAGGGAGCTCTGGTGCATGGGGGAGGGGGAGCGAAAAAAAGGGGAACAAGAAGAAAACACCTTGTAATTAGCCACTCAAACATCAACAAAGATCTAGCAGGATGTAAGATTATTACCCGCACCGGGGGTCCGAACCTGGATATATTGTGTTGTTCTTTGATCCGTTGATCCCAGGATCCCCTAGCAGGGTCATTAGATTATCCAGCCGCAAAGACGCACTACTACAGCGAGGCTTATATCGACGACGATCACGAGCGGTTTTGAAAAATAAATGCGTAATATGGAACATCACGACGGTTATGTACTCAAACCGTCGGTGCATATATCACGACGGTTTTATATTACGACGCGTCGTGATACAAAAATATCACGACGGTTTCTAAATATAACCGCTGCATGATGGCTCTGATACTCATTACGAGCGGTTTGAAGTAAAACCATACGTGATATCCTGACGGTTATATAACACAACCGTCGTAATATCTACAATAATCATTACGAGCGGTTATATTTAGAAACCGTCTCGATATTTTTGTATCACGACGCGTGCGTAATATAAAACCGTCTCGTGATAATACCGTCTCCGTAAAACAGAGCCTCGATCCACATCCACTTCGTTTATAGGGTTTCGGTTTCTATGCTTAGTGGCGGTTTGTGGAAGTGAGGCGATTTTTGAAAAAAAGCCATTGATTTGAAGGGTGATATTAGATTCATTTGATTTTGGTGATCTAAGGTTAGTAATGAGTTCTCTAATTGCATGCGCATCGAATTCAATATCTGGGTTTGTTAGGACGAATTAATTTAAAGATTGTTTGATTAGATCTAGTTTAATTGTAGTGGATCCATATGTTGTTTGTGATATTTGGTTAGTCTTGTGTTTTAATTGCATTATATTCAACATCTATCTTGATAAGGAGGAATTTGATGATTTTTAAGATCTATCTTGTAGCTAGAACCATGTGTTGGTTGTTTGATGAATAAGGTTAGCTAGTAATGGTTCTATTTGCATAATATAATATTCGATCATGATGTAGCTAGCTAGCTTGTTAAGATAGAATTTAAAGATTGTTTAGATCTAGCTTATAGATCAATTCAAGTCTTTTGGTGATCTAAGGTTAGTAATAGGTTCTAATTTCATTATTATATTGAAGATTAATTTGAATTGTGTTAATTATTTTTGTGATGTAATTAAGGTATGTAATTGCATAATTAGTTTAAGAATGTGTGCATCGCACTACACAGTGCATAATATTTAACACTAAGTGTTACATGTGTGTGTAGCGTAGATGGATCGAAGTTTGGATGTCTGAGAACCGCATCTGAGTCTTGAGTACCTTAATGGCGTCTCCACTTTCAAAAGAGCTGCAGAGGAGGATATGTTTAATAAGGGGATGCAATTCATGTCATGTCCGGTGCATTGATTGCGAAAATCAAGATGTTTGAAACTTCAGTATGATCGAAGCACACTTGATTGAAGGGGTTTCAAAGGGGCTATACATGTTGGACCACCATGGCGAAGAGCACAATATCTGAGAAGCGACAAGTAGTGTTAATATCGTCGACGATGTCAATGATATGTCGGATGATCATATCGATTGTGCTTCCGATGAGGACAAAGTTGCACGATGACAATTTGGATCTGATGCTACGCGATCTGAAGAAACCTTGATGACGGGGAATATGAGCAGTTCGGGGCTTAATGGAGGACTCGGAGAAACCTTTGTTCGCAGGGTGCAAGTTGAAATACACAAGGTTATCATCCGTGCTTCAACTACTCAAATTGAAGGCAAGCAACGGTTGGTCCGACAAGAGTTTCACAAAATCATTATTCGTTTATTGGAGGACATGCTTCGGAGAAGCGAGTTGCCGACAAGCACCTACAAAGCCAAGGTGTTCTTTGTCCCTTGGGAATGGAAGTAGAAAGAATACATGCTGTCCAAGCGATCAGATCCTGTACCACAAAGAGTACACAAACTTCGCATATATGTCCGTGTGCAACGATCCCGGTACAAGCGTAAGAGTCATTCAGATGATGATGGCGAGAGCATTGAGGTGAAAGAAGATCCTCTGCTAAGGTGGCATGGTATCTGCCTATAATTCCCGTTTGAAGCGTTTGTTTGCGAACCCAAAGGAGGCAAAAGCTATGCGTTGGCACTTTGAGGCGTAAGAATGATGGAATGCTAAGGCCCTGCTGATTCCATCCAAAGGAGAAACATCGACAGGAGCTTTCAAGAATTCGGTGCGGATCCGAGAAATATAAGGTTTGGATTGAGTCTGGATGGAATGAATCCTTTCGGTAACATGAGCGTAGGCATAGCACTTGACCAGTAAATCTCAGTATCTACAACCTTCCTCCTTGGTTGCGTATGAAGCGGAAGTACATTATGTTGTCTCAGGCTTATCCAAGGACCGAAACAACACAGGAGCGATATTGATGTGTACCTAGCTCCATTGGTGGAAGATCTAAAAACACCGTGGGTTACCGGGTACGTATGGGATCGTACAAGCGAGAGAACTTTACTTTGCCTTCGCTTGTTGTTCGCACCATAAATGATTACCCCGCCCTTGCTAACTGTCGCCGCAGTACAAAAGGAACCAAAGCTCGCACTCACTTTGCTTAGATGATACTGAGAGTTTATGGTGAATCACTCCCATAAAACCGTGTACATGCGTCATCGTAGGTTCCTTCTGAGGAATCACCCATATCGCAAGATGAAGCAACTTTTGACGGAAGGAACGAAAATGGTCCAGCTCAAAGGCGTTTGGCGGGAGAGATGTTCATGACATTGTTAAGGATTTGGATGTTGCGTATGGAAAGGGACGTAAGTCAAGTACCCGTGAAAAGAGCATGTGGAAGAAGAGATCAATATTCGGGACCTACCTTCTTTGGGAGCACCTAGAAGTTCGCCATTTGCATCGATGTCATGCACGAGAGAAGAATGTGCGTGACGGCGTGATTGGTCTCTTACTCAACATTAAGGGTAAAACAAAGGATGGTATCAACGCATGCGGCTTGACTTGGTCGATATGGGCATAAGACCTGAATTAGCACCGAAGAGACCGATAAAGGCCGTGCGTGCTTGGAACACCTTGTTATACTCACAAAGGCGAAGAACTGAATCGTGCGGTGCTTGCATGGTGTGAAAGTTCCGTCGGTTACTCCTCCAACATGAAGAGACTTGTTTCGTTGCAAGATTTGAAATTAACCGCATGAAGTCTCATGATTGTCATGTCTTGATGACACAGATGCTCCTATCGCAATTAGAAGTATTTTGCGGTCAAGATCCGAGAGACAATCACTAGGCGTGTTATTTCTTTAACACAATCGCCGAAGGTCATCGATCCCGGGACTAGATGCTCTGCAAGTCGAGGTGGTGATGACTCTATGTAATCTTGAGATGTATTTCCCTCCATCATTTTTCGATATCATGGTCCATCTCATTGTTCACCTTGTGACAGAGATAAAGATATGCGGCCGGTGTTCCTCGTAGCATGTCCCGTTCGAGAGGTACATGGGAATTCTCAAGTCTTACGTCTGGAATCGATCTTGTCCTGAGGGTAGCATTGTCGAAGGTTATGCAAATGAAGAGGCCGTCGAGTTCTGCGTCGATTACATGGCCCAGTCGAACCAATAGGTGTGCCTCGATCTCGCCATGAGGGAGGCTCCAGGTATCGGGACCATCGGAAGGAAAGCAATCACGCTGATTCGGTTATATGCTCGAGCCCATTTCACGGTTTTGCAACACATGGTCAGTAGTGTCGGCCTATATCGTCGAAAGCACAAGCAATGGCTAAGGCAATGAATCCAAAGCCTGGCAGAGTCTTGGATCACGAGACAAAGATAACCTTGATTCAACAAATGGTTGAAGGAGCGACCTATCACTTTGGGAGCTCGTCGGATGACACTGCCGACATGGTTGGCAAAAGGACCAACTTTACAATTGTCACATGGAAAGGATATGACTTAAATGGGTACACATTTTACACTAGAGATCGTGACATGAAGAGCACAAACCGAAACAGCGGTGTCGCATAGATGCATTCAATAATACCATTGGTTGACGAGGAGCTCCTACTATGGGTTCATAGAGGAGATATGGGAGCTCGACTCGTACTTTTCAAGATTCCCTATTTCGATGCCGTTGGGTCCATCTCCGGCGACGTGAAGGTTGACAAAAATGGCATCACTCATCAGGACCTCGAGCGTGTCGGATACCAAGATGAACCATTCGTGCTTTCGCTAACCAAGTTGTTCAAGTCTTCTATGTAACCGACCCGTCCCAACAAGAAGCGCCACGTAGTTCTTGAGGAAAAAGGAGAATTGTCGGAGTTGAGAATGTAGTAGATGAGGAAGAGTACAATCAATTTGATGAGTTGCCACCTATCGAAAAGGACATCCCGTCCCGTAAGAACAACACGAGGAAGCAAGCTACACACGCGTCGATCATCATGAAAGGCTAATTTTCGTACAAAAGAATAAGCATGTGGCGGCATAGTTATGAGAAGGGTGCATTGTCATCATGTTTACTAATTTTCATGTGTAATAATATTACGTACATTAATGCTATTGTAAAGATGATACGACCCATCATGCTTTGTACATATGATTGTGATGATCTTTGTAAGTAGCTTAATTGTGAAGCATCTGGATTGATGGAAAAGATGCAAGTATAAGAACAGAATCATGTCTACTTTGGCAATATGGAAATAGTTGTATGTGATTGCTCTCAGATTTTAGGGTTTGAATTGAGGATTAGAATCTCCACTTCAACCACAAGATACGATATTCTCGTTAAAGACAACTTTCCCGTAAGATACAACAAAGTGGCACAGACAAGAGTCGATTGAACTGAACCGACAAGTGAATGTCGATGAGCGATATATCACAGACGGTTCTTTAACATAACGATGCAGTGATGTTATTTGTCGCATGACGGTTATGTTACCTAACCATCGTGATATCTCAACATCGAGACGGTTATATTATATAACCGTCCGTGATATCGCCAACATCACGCAGCGGTTCTATTATAGAACCGCTCATGATATCTAAACATCATGCATCGTTCTATTTTAGAACCGCTCGTGATATTCAACATCACTGATTTGGTTATATTATAGAACCGTGCAGTGATATTCAACATCACGCATCGTTCTATTATAGAACCGCTCGTGATATCTTATCCTGAACCGTTATATTATAGAACCGTTTGTGATGTGCTCTCCTCTATATATCTCCCTCGCGCAGAGCTCATTCACAGCGCGCCAAACCCTAACCCTTTGAGACGTTTTGCCTCCCGCGGCGGCCTCCCCCTCGGCGTCCTCCCCCTCCCGGCGTCCTCCACGGCCTCGGCGTCCTCCCCCTCCCGGCGTCCTCCCCCGCCCTCGGCGTCCTCCCCCGGCCTCGGCGTCCTCCCCCTCGGCGTCCTCCCCTTCGATCGGCGTCCTCCCCGGCATCGACGTGCTCCCCCTGGTGTGTTCTTGTGCATCTCGGGCTTCAACCGTGAGTATTTACGGGGACTAGCCATCGAGCTAGAGGTCATTTCTCGATCTAGAGGCCTTTGCTGACCATTTGCTCTATTTTTCGGTCTTGCAAAGGGGTCGGTCGTCTGCGGCTTGGGGACCTTGCGTGTGGGCTTAATGTTCGATGATGATTTAGGGATGGAATAGACTAATTGTGACAACAAATCTTAGCGATCAATTTCACTTTCATATATATATATTTGATTAGTGTGAGTTCGGCGATGATTGAGGTTCTTTGGAAGTGTGGTTGATCGAAATCGAGTTTTTGATGTTGGTTGAAAAGGTCTTTTCTTTGGTGATCAAGGATGATGTTTGTTTTACGGTTGTTTACTGACCCAAAGAGCGATAACTAGTTAAAATGTCTTTGTTACGGTTGGCTAGGAGCGATGGTCTTTGTGGTTGTTTTTGGTGCCCCAATGAATTAGTTTGGAGGGCCTTAGGTGGTGGTTTAGTGGAGTTTTGATTTACTTTGGTTGTCTATTGCAAACTGTCTTTATATGCTTAGTTAGTGAATATGCATATAAGATAACCAATTGAGTAGATTTATACTTAACTTTGTCAAGTATTAAATCATTATTGAGATAAAGTTGTCACAATCTAGTCTATTACTTGTCCATTGTGGCGAGGAGGGCCTTTAAGGCAACCCGACATCTGAGAACATTCAAACAATCAATATGAGCTTTATGCTAATTGCTTTATTAAGTAATAATGTACATGTTCATATGTGAGATCTGAGCTTCGCTCTATTATTACAGTAGCTGTCAAATGGTTGAATCCATATGTATTCTTACGCTTGTCTCATTGTGTGGATGTCCTAGTTTTAGGGAGGTCTTTGCGAAATTTTTATTAAGTTCGACAACCTCTTAGTTAAGCTTCTTTTGCTAAAAAGCTAATAACAAGCCATTTAGGCTAGTTCTTTTAAAAGGCTAATAACAAGCCATTTAGGCTAGTTCTTTTAAAAGGCTAATAACAAGCCATGGTATCCACAAACTCATTCACTCTAATGTGATTTTATTTGTTCTTCACTTTTAGTTACTTTGAAACTATTTTAACTTGTAAAGATGTAGTCCTCTAATCCATCGTCTCAAGGACATGATGTGCCCTCAAAAGAAGAATCGACCATGCTACCGCAAGAGGACCAAACAAAAGGCCAGAGACCGATATACCATTACGAGATCGATCCAAATGATGGGGCCCTAGAAAGCCAAAAAAGGCGGCGAATGCATTTGAGTATGTGTGGGATAGTAGCAGAAGCGGGTTCGATCACGCTATCTTCTGGAGGTTGGTGACTATTGAGGCTCGCAATGCCTTGCTAACGGAAATTCTTTCATCGTTCAACATTCGGAAGAATCCGCTCCCCTAGTGCGACGGTATGCCTTTGCTAGCGGCGGAAAGGCATGGAAGACCTTCAAGCATCGCTTTTAGTGAGACTACGTCGGGAAGGATCTGGTTCCATACTCGAAGTATGGGTTCATTGATGAGGACACGTGGGGGCGTTTTGTTGGGATGAAGACCACGAGGCGAATTAAATGCGTCACGATGAAACAAACAAGGCCTTGCAAGCAAGGAACACTCACCCCACAGACTCGGCCTTGGCGCTCGCGGGAAGAGAGCGAATGGGACGGGAGGGCGAGGAGGGTATCGCGCCATTTCCGCCGATCACAGATCAACATGCGAGAGAGCTAAGAGCGCGAGCGAGGTCGGATGCCACGTCCTCATAGCCGTCTCTTTGTAAACCCAGCATGACGAGGAAGTGCATAGCGCTGTAATATATAAATCGAACTACCAATTTTACGTAATTAGTCCATGACTTCATAAGTGAAATAACTTGTCCGGATCTTGCGGTGGCGTTGAGTACACAATCGTGCGATGGCTCTTTTTCCCAGACAGAGAGAAAGATGCACCGTCCATAGCCTTGGGAAACAAGGAACACCACAGTCGTACAAGAGGCAAAGGGTTTTTGTTCCATGGAAAACTGGATTCCTGCACGACTTCCACATATACCAAGTAAGAAGAGAACTAAAGCCGAGCGAGTCAAATCTTATAAAGAATTTGGAGGACAAGTTGAGAGGAGAGTTGAGAGAAGAGTTGAGGGAGAACGAGAGAAGAATTTTATGAAAGGATCTGAATCCTCGAGGAAAGGCTCACCAATCAAGAAAGAAATCTTGCACAAGCCCAGTATATGTCCGCAAGTCAGCCCCCATCGCCTGTGAAAGCAACGTGCATCCGTTCCTCCAAG
Organism: Guadua angustifolia; assembly: GCA_036346375.1. Lineage (NCBI taxonomy): Eukaryota > Viridiplantae > Streptophyta > Magnoliopsida > Poales > Poaceae > Guadua > Guadua angustifolia. The sequence goes on along the minus strand of CM070518.1, from coordinate 18,615,035 downwards.
TGACATAGATGAACATAAGCGGGACTTATCCTCAGATGTGACATTAAGGTGGCCACGCGGTGCAATCTCCAAGTGAGAATTAGCAATGGCACCGTTCCTCTGACGGCTGCTTGGGGCATGGCGTATCCATCCCCAAAGGGGACCATGGTGCACAGTACCATCATAGCGCCGGGTTTCACCAAGGTCAATGTGGACGGGGTATTTGATAGTTTCAAAATTGTCGATCTACAGAAGCCGTAAGCAGCGAGATCGTGAAACTTGGGGATGCCATTGGCACATTCATCCAATGGCCTAGCAGCGACATCTCCCTGCTCGTCCCTTCTGTCATGCAACAACCGCGACGATCTGATTCGCCTATTGTATCGCCGTCTGATCAGTTGGCTACCAAATCGGCGATCGTGAGAGCGACTCCACTTGATGTACATAATGTTGACCTCTTTCCTGCCCATTCCTCTCCGTGAAGGGTTCATACAAAACAAAGAAAGGCAAGGGCAAGCGAGAAGAAAGAAAGGCAAGAACAAGTCGACTATCCATCTGCCGAGTTGGCTAAACAATACAAGCTAGGAGAGCCGTTACTAACGAAAGGCGTAACTTCACTTAGTATATTTTGCCAACAATTGCATAAGTGGTACACCCAAGAAGCTGGAAAGTCGAGCGTGAGCACGCACAACAAGTATCGCGTTATGTTCAAGTATGAACATCTATTCAACGACTTCGTGAGGGGGCTTCTTCACGGTCGATTTTCTCGGACTTGTTCCATCTCTACAACCTCGGCGCCATCGACGCCAAGACTCATAAGATCTTTGGACCTTGTAAGTGTGTGCTATCACGGTCTACATTAGTCTAATAGTGATAAATGTCCTCCAATATATATATAATTAGCCTTTGTATATATAGATACATGCAACTTGAAGCGACACGGAAGAAACTATCGATCGGTTTCCTCGACCCACATATAGTCTCAAAGCAAACAATGGATGATGATATAAACATGGTCGAGGAATACGTCACGATGCATTACTAGCACAAAAGATAAAGAACTCATACTTATACCCCATAACCCGTGGTAAGTGCTACCACATGCTATACTTTAGTGCATCTTGTGCACACAACTCTGTTTCATTCATTGTCCATTGTGATATACTGTATAGGTTTCATTTGGGTTCTAATTGTAATTGAACCAGACCACAAACCGGTTAAGTACCTTGATTCCGCACATGGCGGAAACCACGACTTAGTACCTATCGCAAAATTACTCGGCAGTAATCACGTTTCCTCCGTACATGGTCGTGTAAGTTGTTCGAGTTTATATTGCTATTGGAATGGCTTAGGCTAACCTTTTGCAATCTTGTAGAGCGTTCAAACACGTGAAAGATTGGACTAAACTACTGACATGATTTGAACTTTCCGGTATCCGCTATACACAACAATTCTATTTCAAACCCCTAATAGTGACTCTAGAACTAACCGTAGGTTTTATTTGCGATGCCACCAAAGAAGGTCGGAAATAACCTATGTGGATTTTATGTTTGCCACAACATGCAAACCATAAATCGCTAAAAAAAATAGCGGTATGGTTAAAAGCTGCGTTGAATCGGTCGATTTGAGCAACATTAGAGGAAAGTTTGTTTCTTCCCGCTCACGGAAGTAATAAATAAAACCGCTGCGTTCCACGACCTTATAACTTCGGAGTTGTACAATTGTCAAATGGTATTCATTAATTCGGAAAATATGTCCAAAACTTGCGGTTATTCTTGTTTATACGATTCATTGTATTGTCACATGATATTATCCTTAATACATATTTGCTCATCTTGAATGCAACAACTTAACAATGTCTTGCTTGTTGGACCTAGATGTTTTCCCCCACCCTCGTGAGAACCTCTATTATTTATGGTTTGTTGTTGAAATTTCCATCTACTTAGGTATTCTGCATCAATATTTACGAGACACGATCGATAATAGATGTTGTAATTGAATATCTGCACTTCCTATATGCATTGAGGCAGCAGTTTGTCCGTCGGGATAGACTTAAAATATAAACATTTGTAGCGCTTTTCTCCTTCTTATGATAATGTTGATGGAACTCGACTAATAAATCAACCCAAGACCCGCCGCTTGACATGGCGAGTGGCGGCAACCATAGAGTGCTTGATCGAACTGACACCTTTGGAGTGTGTGATTTGCTTCATGCCATCTGAAGTGGCCTTCTTGAAGTCACCGTCGTGCCACGGTCTGAAATGCCGAGCGGCATGCTCTTGTGCAGCATCACCGTCGTGCCACGGTGGGAGAACATGGTACTTTGAAAAATTTGTAGATTTAGTTCATAGATTACTCTAGTTAGGCTAATTAAAGATTGAACAAATGTGATTGCAAGTCGGGTCTTCCATGCCCGGAAGGACTTTGGAACACCCGACTTGAATGAAGAAGAGGAGCGGGACTGACCTATCGGTGCGAGGTGAGTACTCCAGATCAATGAAGAAGAGGAGCGGGAGGAAGCCTATGGGCGGTGAGTGCAGCGGAAGAAGGCGACAACCAAGGAGTGTTCCCTTGGTTGCTTGGTTCCGCTGCACTCACCGCCCATCGGCTTCCTCCCGATCCTCTTTCTCCATTCAAGTCGGTGTTCCAAAGTCCTTCCGGACATGGAAGACCCGACTTGCAATCACATTTGTTCAATCTTTAATTACCCTACCTAGAGTAATCTATCAAGTACATCTACAAATTTTTTCAAAGTACCATGTTCTCCCACCGTGGCACGACGGTGACGCCAAGCAAGAGTATGCCATTCCTAAGCATTTCAGATCGTGGCACGACGGTGACTCTCAAGAAGGCCACTTCAGATGGCATGAAGCAAATCACACACTCCAAAGGTGTCGTTCGATCAAGCACTTATGGTTGCCGCCACCTCGCCATGTCAAGGCGTGGTCTTGGGTTGATTTATTAGTCGAGTTCCATCAACATTATCATAAGAAGGAGAAAAGCGCTACAAATGTTTATATTTTAAGTCTATCCCGACGGACAAACCGTTGTCACAATGCATATAGGAAGTGCAGATATTCAATTACTACATCTATAACTGGTTGTGCCTTGTAAATATCAAGTAGAAATATTGATGGAAATTTCAACAACAAAGATAAATAATGGAGGTTCTGCCGGGTGGGGGAAAACTGACATGATGTACTATCACGCATTTTTTAAATAAAAACCGTCAGGATACTAACATATCACGACGGTTTCAAATCATAACTACATGCAGGATGATAATTTTCTCGACGGGTGGAAAATCGTCTCGATGATCTCCTTCATCACAGACCTATTATTCTTGACGGTTCACAAAACCGTCTCGGCGATGGCGTTCTGAACCGTCTGTGATGATGATTTCTGTAGTAGTGACGCCCTCTTACCGAATCTAACCCTTTGTCTCGGAGGACCTATCAGGTGGAATACGCTGTCGGCGTATTCCACCTGACAGGCCCTCCACCTACAGACTGGGGTTCTCCCAACGAGGAGTCTATGGTTCGAGGAAGAGGGTTAGGTTCGGTATGAGGGCATCTTTGTGGCCGGAAACCCTAATGTCTTTCTATGATGGAGGATTCTGGGGATCAGCAGACCACAGGGAACACTGCGATATACCCAGGTTCAGGCCCCCTGAGAAGGGTAATGGCTCTACGTCCTGCAAGATCTTTGTTGAGGAAATGTGGAGGTTACAAGAGCTCTGCTCGCCTTGTGCTTCTTTCTTAAGTGTTCTGGACTTGACCAGATTCAGACTGACCCCCCACCTCCATGCACCGAGGCACCCTTATATAGACGGGCCAGCGGGGGCAGGTGAGAGGATGACACAATACTGATTTGCAACTCATTAATTACACCCATCATTCGAGTCTTATCTCACTGACCCATGACTCATTTATTACATCTGTCGCTGTAGCCTTGTCCTTCAGGCCCCATTTAATGCCGCTGAGTGGCTTCGCCCGGTCCACCCGGGATATGACACTCCTGCGACGGGTTTGGTGAGAGGCGTCAAAGGGATGGGCTGTCGTCGTGTAGATAGCAGAATCCTCCACAATTAATGGCCCTGACTCAACATGCCAGGGGAAGAAGACTTCGAGGCGAAGCCTTCTCCTTATTCCTTTGGTCGCCGTGACGACAAAGAGGCCCAGCCACTTTGCTTGCCAGAACCATGCTTGAGCTAACGCCCGTGGCGGCGTGATCGCCCTTGCCGCCAGAACCGCCATGAGTTGCTCGCTAAAGGCCACGCGGCTCCTCGCTTTGTTGCTATCTTTGGGTCGAGCCGCCTTGTGGGCCTGCCACTTCTGCGGCGGAAAGGGTACCCCAGTGTAAAGTACACCGACATACGCCGACAGTTGGTATATCGTTCTTTCAGGGAATTCCATAGAGCCAGCGGGTCCTCCTCTATCAAATATTCGGCCTTCAAATCCGCATGGAGATGTTGCCTCAGGAAGTGCAAAGCTGTGCACTTAGCAGCTTCAGAGAGAGCCGCAACACCAGCTTCAGGCTGGGAAATTGTGGCTCCAAGAGATCGGGCTGTCAAGTTGATCTTGGCATCCATTGCCCAAGTGAGGTAATTGTTGCCATTCAGGGCAAGCTTAGCAAACTCTTTCTTTGCGATGTCAGACATATCCTATATGCAAATAAAATAGGAATTTTACTTCAGGTAATATATTATTTTTTTGCATGCTTTGTTATTGAATCAGTAAAGTATGGTCTATATCTATTTAGTAGATAGTTATCACAGATTTTTCAGGATTTTCCTAACATTTTTATAAGAATTTTTTCTGTGCTAATTATTAATCAATTTTCAAAATTACTAATTAACAGAAGGATAAATTTCAACGTGAAATAAACCTGGCATAATGCTAATTATATCTTATGTAACACATGTTGGTTGGGTATGAAATCATGTAATGAATGCCTCCGTCAACATGACTCTTGGTCAGGTCAACCCCCCCGAAGGCTCACATGAGGGAGGGAGCACTTCCCGATTCTGGGGGCCAATTAAGAAATCTAGCCTCATGTGTATTTTCCTTAGACACCAATTGTCATGTATCCGTTCCTTCAAAACTGAAATAAAAAACCCAACCACTTATGTCCTCAAGCTCAAAACCGTTTTCATAGCTCGCTTATTTTCATAATTTTTTAGCATTTCTGTTAATTACTAAGTAATTTTCAGAATTACTTAAATAACAGAAGATAAATATTCTGCGCATATCAAACATGGCATAAAGCTGGAAAATAAATCCATAGCAAGAAACTTCCAGATGATATCAAATCTCAATTTTCGGTTTCCTAATTAATTCTCCCTTTTTTTCGAAAAATCAAATGGGGCAAAAGTTACCAGGCCATATGGCCCATCAGCCCAACAAAAAAAACCCCATCACCGAATCAAATGCGGGCGGCTAGGTTTTCTCACCCTAGCCGCCACATGCTCATCTGTCTCATGCAGGCCAAGGTTCAAAATTTCATTTTTGAGAAAAAACCTGGGTGGGCCGAAATCCGAAATTTCAGCGAAATTAAGAAATTTCGGAAAAATTTCAGATGAAATTCAAAAACAAAAATTCAAATCCGGTCCGTTTCACACCGAAAAAATCCGGTTTTCGGCCCAAAAAATCGAAATTTCGGGTGGATTGAATTAGCTGAAAAGTGGGTCAAACGACGATGAAAATTTTTGAAATTTTTTTTGGATATTTCTGACACATAAAGATGTTCTCATAAAAATTTCAGATGATTGTCAGGTCTGTGGAGTTTTTAAAAATTCAAACATTGATACTATGTAGATGAAACGTTGATCGGCAAGTTTGAACTAGATAAAAAATAGTACAAAAAATTCTAGAAAATTTTTAATTTTTTATGGAGATTTATAACATATTTATGATATTTATGTAAAAATTTAAAATGATGATAAAATGTGAGTAATTTTTAAAAATTCAAACATTGGTACTGTCTTGGTAAAGCGCTGAGCGGCAAGATTCATCTGAATGAAAATTATAAAAAATGAGGTTATAAAATTTTAAAAAATTTTATGAATGGTCCTGACACATCCATAATATTCTCATAAAAGTTTTATATAATGATCAAGTGTCATGAATTTTTAAAAATTCAAACAGTGCTACTATCCTATTAAAAGGCCGATGATCAACAATAGATTTAATTTAGCAATAAAAAAGGTTTAATTTTTAAAAAAAATTTACATAAGTGTGAAAAGGAAATTATTAATATCTCATAAAAATTTTGAATCTTGATCACACTCCAGTGAATTTATAAAATTCATAGAAGGCACAGTGCCATTTATGTTCTTTCTCTATTTGATTTTTGAAATATAATACAACAAATTAAGTTTAGTGCTTACTGCATTGATAGATTTTATTGAGCAAACAAAGAAATTTAAAATTTTTTGAAAATTTTATAGAATGGTACTAAGGAAATTATTAATTTTTTATAAAAATTTTAGATCATGAGCACACTCGAGAAAATTTAGAAAAATCTAACAATTTTACTGTCCCAATTATGTCCATTCTGTTTTTGATTTTTTGAAGACAACAAATGAGGTTAAATTATTTTTAAATTTTTTTCTATGATCCTAAACTACTAAGGATAGTACCATAAATTTTTTTGATCATTATCAAGCTTTTTAATTTTTTTTAAAAATCTGATAGTGTTTCTGTCCAAATTTTAAAAAATCTCAAAAAAATTAGTTTTTCATCAAATTTTCATGTAAGATCACTTTATTAGGGGTTATTGGACTAATTCCAGTCAAATCCGGCCCAAAAAAGTCAAAATCCAGATTTGAAACCCGAAATTTCTGAAATTACTGTAGCAAATCATTTTTTTTTAATTTTAAATTCGACCGGTATATCAAAATTCGGGGGGGGGGGCGAAAAGCGAAATTTTACCGAAATTCGGCAAAATTTTGAACCATGATGGAGGCAACTGGCTATGGCAGACAAAACCGAGCGGAGGGCAATTTCTAGGCAGTGCGAAGCTGTCAGCCGGCGCAAGACGCAGTCGAGGAAGCGGAAGCCGAGAGACCCCCTGGGCGTGTGCTTCGGGATGCGGGCGCGAGGAGCATTGCGATGGCGTCGACGCGAGCTCACTTCGGGTGAGGGGCCGGCGCGGAGCAAGAAAACCCGAGGCGATGTTGGCGCGCGGAAGCCTAGAAGCTACAGGCTAGGAGGCCGAAGCGACGAGCGCGTCGCAGGGGGCCGAGGTGACAGCATCAGTGGCACAGCCGGCGGCTGGTCGCTCAATGGATGCGAGGACTGAGGCAGCCGGCGAGGAGCCGATGGGCGCACAACCACGATTGGCGAGGTGCCACCGGAGTGCACGACCGTGACTGGCGAGCCTGACAGGCGGCCGGAGGCCTTCACGGCAGAGGGTCTCACGATGCGTCACGGCAAGAATCGGTGACTGCAGACCTTGAGGTTGCTACGGGTGGCGTTGCGGGCGTCGCAGCAGGTGGCGCAGCCGATCAAGCGGCGCAGTGGGGCCGGCGACTACGGGCGTCATGGCAAGGTCTAGCGGCTTCGGGTGAGGAGCGACCAGCGAGGCTGAGAAGGAGCGGCGGCTACAGGCCGGAGCTCACGGGGTCAAGGCGGTGGCCTGCGGGCCGTCGCGGTGGCGCTGCCGCCGAGTGGTTTTGAGGCCATCAGTGGATGCAGTCAGGAGGAGGTCGGCGGCCAGGAGGCAGATCGCCATGTGCTCAGTGACGATTTTTTTTCTTTCTTGATCAGAAGATAAACGGTAACAATATTGCACTCTCAGATTGCGATTCAATCGACCATGGCAATCTATTACCTTGATTCGTCTTGCAAGAGATTCTTTAGACTATCGCGTAGGACTTTTTTGGCAATCCGAGTGGGTGCCGGCGTGATGGCAAGTTGATTGCAGATCGGATCGGGCGATGAATCGTCAGTAGTAGATCGTTCGTTGTAGTCGACAATCCTCATTCTTGTGGTAGAGACTTGTGCTGATAACGTGTTGTAAAACGTAGTCGATCTCCCGCGATCAATCACCAAATTCGTAGACACAATCCAAGAGCAAGAACACAAAGAACGCACAATATAGGTGAAAATCTCTCTCGCTTTATTGTTTCATCCTTTTATAATGGGAAGCACCCGATATATATAGCAGTATGAATATCGACATGGTCTTTAAAATATGGTTTTGACCACTAATTTCTATTACAATATATTTTATAAAATCCAATAAATTATAATATTATAAAAAAAATTCGAAACAAATCTACATATATGATTTTCATTCGTCCTATTTAAATATTTAAAAAGATATTGATAAATAAAAATTTGAAAGTTTGACTACATCTATATCTAAAATGATAACTATTCGTGACTGAAGGGACTTTCTATAGACAGAGGAGGGGAAGTCTCGAATCCATTAACATGGGTTTGTAACCTTGTGTGTCCATCGTTGCACCGAGGAAAGTTCCCTTAAAGATGTCTCTTTGACCTTATCCTTACATTGTTTAAGGAGTAACAAATTTTAGGATTATCTGCTTGGTGGTTCATGTGTGATTCAGTCACAATCCATATGTTACAGATTTAAATCCCAAATAAAACCATATTAAAAATTCACACAAATAATTCACTTAACTGTGCAGTTGATGGGAATGTAACTCAAGTCTTTAGTCAAGAGTCAAGGTGCTACACCGTTGTGTTATACGATGATTGGAATTAAACGGAGTTACTATGCTTTTCTCAAATGTAACATGACCGCATAATCAAAATAATTTGTTGAGATACTTGTCCAAGCGTGAAATACCAAAGGGTATTATGTGTATATTGTATCAGTTTTATAATCAATAGCTAGTATACACATTCACATATTGTCATTATATCCACACAGGACATGATATAGATATTAAAGGTAGTGGTTTACGTAAATAATGTTTACAACAAAAGGGGCCATTAGGCCACATGAAATAAATACGAGCATAGTAAAGTAGAAAAATTAAATACTGAGGTCCAGTGGTATGCCATAATCCAAAAAAAACATAGTCAACTGACGATATTAAGCCCTACATCATATTCCCTCGAACCTACAGTAAAGAATGAATCATCGGGGGTGATGATTTCTCCATTGTCTTTTTTATTAATTCTTTTCTAATTCTTTTTTTAAGAAGAAATCAAACTAGTGGTTCTTTTCTAATTCTTCTTTTAAGAAGAAATCAAACTAGCATAATTTCCCTGTCTTGAGCATGTTCCATGTCCAACAGTTGACCACCAACAACTAAATTTCTTCAAAATATTATCCTTTCATTGAAAGAAAGGGATACAAGAAAATGATAGACACTCCCAACTAGAACACGACTTCATGTGATACTTGTTGTACAGGTGTTCCCTACATAATATATATCTATCTATCCCTTAATTATATCTCATGGAATCCCTGGAAGGAGACCGCCGCCACGTGTCGTCCTAGGCACATTTGTGAAAAACTCCTTCTGTTTCATCAAATTACGGATAGGTCCTTATAGATTACGAATAGGTCCTTTGCGATTTTTTGTGAGGGGAAGATATATTTTTTTAATCGCGTTTGGGTCCCTCGTGCGCTATTTTACGGAAAAAAAACTCCCGTTAAATTCAAATCGTGAACAAGCCCTTTTCTAATTTTTCAGGATAGCGGACAGGTCCAAAAACGTAACAAACAGGCCCTTACTCATTACGTCTAGGTCCTTTCTCCGTTTTTCCCGAAAAAAATGTTTTCATCACCAGAAATATGTGTGCAGCTCTATCTCTAGACTTTTTTCTCAGCTCGATTTTCCATCTTGATCTCTGATATTTTTTTAAACATGTGTTATTACTCAGTGAACGCGTAGAGTGTTAGGCTCGACAAAAGAAGGTTGTCATCTCTAATAATTTTTCGCCCTTTTCCCTCTAGACTATTTTCCCACCTCGGTTTTTCAGCTCGGTCTCCAATATTTTTCAAATAATTCGTTAAAAGAGATATTTCTACAACTCTATCTCTCTATTTTTCCCCTGTAACTCGGTTTCTGCTATTTTTCGGAGTGAGAAATATGCGTACGGTTGTATCTTTATAGTTTTTTTTGCAATTCGATCTATAGTATGTATTAAAGTTGAGAGGTTGCAGGACCTTAGAGAGTGTCCGAGTGCCACCACAAAAAAAATCCTCCAAAGATTTAGAAGCTACGCCTTTGTCTATTTTTCCGTTCCGGTCCATTTTCCCCAAAAAAAGGTAGAAAGATCCTACTAAGATTTTAAAAAAACGTCTTATTCCATTTTCCCAAATATTTTCCAAATAATTAAATGAAAGAGATATTTCTACAACTCTATCTCTATTTTTCCCCGTAACTTCGGTTTACGCTATTTTAGGAGAAAAATATGTATGCAGTTGTATCTTTATAGTTTTTTTGCAATTCGATCTATAGTATTTTTGAAGCATGTATTATTGACGGTTGAGCGATAAAGTGTTAAATTCGGCAAAAAAGATCATTTCTCCGTCTTTCGAGAAAATATATACTATGTATTAAAGTTGAGAGGTTGCAGGGACCTTAGAGAGTGTCTGAGTGCCACCACAAAAAAATCCTCAAAGATTTAGAAGCTACGCCATTGTCTATTTTTACATTAGGTCTATTTTCCCAAAAAAAAGTAGAAAGATCATACGAAGATTTTAAAAAAACGACTTGTTCTATTTTCCCAAAGAAAAACCGAAAGACCTTCCAAAAAAATAAAAAATATATCTCGGTCTGGTTTTTCTCAAAAAAAATCGTTTTCGCTCACACGCTTGCGACGTCTTGCCGCTTATCTTCTAGTCATTAACATACCTATACATAAGAATTGGAGGCAAACCGAGCTCCACTGTCACCTTGCGATTTTGCAAAAGAGCCTTCTATTTCTCGAAATTACGGATAGGTCCCTATGCAATTTCACGAGACACAAAAATATTTTTTCACTTCGTTTGGGTCCTCGGCCAGGTATTTTACTGGAAAAGCCTCCGTTAGTTTCAAATCGCGAACAAGCCATTTTCTAATTTTTCGGGATAGCGAACAGGTCCAAAAAATAACATCCGGTCCCCCTCTTACGTTCGAGTCCTTTCTCCGTTTTCCGGAAAAAATGTTTTCGCCACCAGAAAAACCCGAAAACAATTTTTTCGCCACCCAAAAAACCCGAAAAAAATATTTTCGTCACCAAAAAAACGCATATTCATCAAAGTTTTATAGCAACTTATGTATTTGCCAACGGATCGTAACCGTGGGTTTTTTTAAAAAAAATGTAGATTCGTCCGCATATTTATAGCGACCCGTGGATTCGACGGTGGGTCCTAACGACCCATTTTTTTTAGCAAACGCAACAAAAAAAACCGGAAAAAATATTTTCGACACCCAAAAAAACGGAAACAATGTTTTCGTCCCGCGGATTCGTCGGTGGGTCCTAACGACCCATTTTTTTTAACAAACGCAACAAAAAAACCCGAAAAAAAAATGTTTTCAGCACCCAAAAAAACGAAAACAATGTTTTCGTCACAAAAAAATACGGATTCATCGAAGGTTTGTGTCAACTTACAGTGAACACGTAGAGTATTAGGCTCGACAAAAGAATGTTGTCATCTCTGATAATTTTTTTCCCTTTTTCCCCTGGACTATTTTTGACCGGTTGGTGGTTTTGCGAAAATAAAAAAAGTTTATTTTTCCGAGCACATGCTATCGAAATTCAACCGGCGCAGCGTAGCGCGCTTTTCTACCTAGTAACTCTTAAAGCGGGAGGATTTGGAAGCAACCAAAGCGTCACGTCATCACTTTTTCATAAAAGTCCCCTGAAAAATCAGATTTTACGAACGGATCCTTCCACGGTAAATTAGAAATCGTGGACGGATCCATCTACAGGTTATTTTGCAAAAAAGACCCTATAGTCTGGTTCTTTCGACCTGAGAGATTTAAAAAATCTGAAATCGCGAACAGGTCCTTCCACCGATTATTTTGCGAAAAAGACTCTGTAGTTCCGCAAATTCGACGCGATCACCAATTCTTTCGGCCCGAAAGATTTTAAAAAAATTGTGATCACGAGCAGGTCTTTTAGCCGGTTATTTTGCAAAAAACGTAGTTCCGCAAATTCAGTTTACAAAAAACTCGGGCTTACTGATTGCCATAAACACAGCTAACGCCAGCGGCGCGGCGTAGCGCTAATCAATCAGCTGACACAAGATACAACCAGCGGCATTATATAATGTGTAATCCGTAGTAGATAATTTTCTCCGGACCGGCGAGATCCACGTCGCCTTGCAGGATTAATTAGCTGTTTCCAGCCGTGCCTGCAACATCTTGCGGTACTCAACCAAGCTGTCGACGTCCTGCAGGATCTCCTTGGCGGCGGCGAGCTCGCCGAAGCGCTCCATCCACGCCGCCAGGAGCGGGGCCTTGGCGGCGTCGAAGAACTTGACACCGCAGAGCGTCTCGGTCGTGCAAACCCACGGGATCAGACCCCCCAGCACGACGTCGACGTACCCGACGCTGTCGCCGCCGAAGAAAGGCTTCCCCTTGGAGCACTCCTTCAGGCCTAGCTCCAGAGCATCCATCGCCGCGAGCATCTTCTTCAAACACTCGGCCCTCTCCTCGTCCGTCTTAACCCTGAAAACCTGACCCCACGGAGCCAACAGCTGCACGCACGCGCACGCATCGCGTCGGTGATTCCATTCTTAATTCAGCATCAAAACGCTCGAAATGCAAATTGATACACGACAATGACTACGTATGAGAAAGGTGACAATAAGCACCTTCTCTTCAATGTAGGCGGCCCAGAATCGAGCGACGGCGCGCTCGTAGGGGTCGGCGGGGAGGAGGGGTGGGCCGGCGTCGCCGAAGGCCTCGTCGACGTACTGCACGATGATCTGCGACTCGCGGATGGGCTTGCCGTTGTGGATAAGCACGGGCACCGTCTTGTGCACTGGGTTGCAGCTGAGGAGTAGCTCGCTCTTGTTGTGGAGATCTTCCTCGGCGTACTCGTAGCTCACGCCCTTGAGGTGGAGCGCAAGTTTCGCTCTGGTGACGAAGGGGCTCGCCCACATGCCAAGCAGCTTCAGCTCATCTCCCCCTCCTTCCATCTCCTACGTACTACGGAGGTGTGCGCGTGTGCGAAGGCTCTAATTAACCAAGGTAGTGCTACTGCTACTTGGGTTGGGGTGTTATGGGCTTCAAAGGCATGCGTCATTCATGACGCTCCTGCCGCTGTTTCTCTGGAGAACAGTCACAGATGCTTGTGCAATTGTTTCTTTTTTGGAATTGCTAAAAATCTATCCTTTGTTTTTTATCTTTGATTTCACTCACTTTTCTATCTATCCGAACTGCATTTAGGTGATTTGATTTATTTATTTTCTATTAGGGTTCACCAATCCTATTTTTCTTTGTCTAGCTTAGAAAAATTATTTTTTATTTTTCCCTGTGATTCATTTATTTTCTATTAGGGTTCACCATTCCCATTTTCTTTTGTCTAGCTTAGAAAAATTAATTTTTATTTTTCTTTGCATAAAAGTGGAATGTATTGAGAGAAAAAGATCTGTAAGTAGTAAAGGACATGCAACGATAAGTGCATTTCACGACTATTAGTTCTCGGCATCGTTCTTAGGCAGTGAGCTCATTCACGCCAATGGCAACATGCCGATCTGCTCGTGCACCATCAACAACAGCGACGACAGCATCTTGTACACACTGGCCACCTTCTGCAATAGGCCACGCTGACCTCGCCGCCGTCCGTGTCACCGTTGCTCCAGATGTTGATCTTAGGCTGCATGCCGCTGACTACGTCGATCTTGATGCGCGCCATCTCCTGGTACATGCCACCATCGATCATGAGAAATAAGAAATATGGGTTTTGATCCTATGGTCTAAAATTTGACTGATTTACCAAAAAGAAATCAGTTGAATGTTAAGTAGACATTCTCTTTTTTTTTTATTTTTGACTAGGAGCTCTGACATTCGCTATAGAAATGGAATAACAGTCGGGTTACAAACGTACACACACCCACATGCAAACACACGTACCCACACATGAACACACCCTACGCATGCACCCACACTTGCAACTGACCCCGCAAGCGCCTGGGCAAGTCCAGGACTTGAACCCAGATGAGTTGCACGCTTCAACGCTGCACTTGCCACGTGAGCAAGTGCTTGGTCTCGCTTGTGCAATTGTAGTACCAACATCTTTCTTCATGCTAGGAATGGCAACGGGTCGAGTCGGATGCGGGTTTTACAAAACCCGACTCGACCCAAAACTCGAATTGAAAAACCTGACCCGAATCCAAATACCCTATCAGGTAAAAAACTATACCCGAATCCGAACTTGGCGGGTACCCAAAATCTAACGGGTACATGATGGGTTTGTGTAGTACGGATGGTAATAGGTTGGGTCGGGTGTGAGTTTTGCAAAACCCGACCCGACAAAAAATCCGAACCAAAAAACCAGAGCCGAACCCGGCAGGTATTCGGAACCCGACAGGTACCCGATAGGTACCTGCGGGTGAAAATTAGAACATGAACCCGACCCAAACCCATTCGGGTACTCGACCCGAAGAATCCGCGGGTAAAAATTAAAACCTAAACCCGATCCGATCGGACGTAAAACCCACGGATACCTAAACCCGCGAGTCTAATTGCTATCCCTACTTCATGCTTGAGCAACTGTTTTGGGTGGTTGGGCGAGGGGATAATGGGACATTTGGGAACACTACTAACATATTTTTTGCTTGTCACGATCAATCGTTCTAGAATTTCTACGCATGGGATTAAAGGTACGAGTGTGACAATGAAATGCGGGGAAAACGATGATTTTGCCGATGGTATAAGCGCAAATCTAAAAGTATTTTCTACCTTGTCAAATATTAAGGAGGTGTTTGGCATAACTTCAGTTCTACTAAAATCCGTAAAGTCAGTGGAGTAGAGATATTACTGTCTCTAAAAACTTATAGGGCTGGAGCTGTGAGTACATTAAGAGTATTTAAATGAATCATTTTATTTATATTTTAAGTAAAAATATAAACTTAATTCACTTTATCAAATTAAAGGTTTCTTCTTTACTCCTCAACGAATTTTTCCCTCTTCTAAGCACGTCACCTTCACTCAGTCAGACCTGCTTGGTCCTACGATTACTCTTCAAAAAACGTCACCTTCGCTCACACTATCACACATCAATACTACTTTCCAAGGAAGCATCCAATCTCTGCATCCGTACACGTTTACACTTCAAAAATTGTCACCTTCGCTCACATATCAAGACTTTCCAAGGAAGCTTTTAATCTCGGAATCCATATTCATTTCAACAAACTGGTTGCCTGGTTCCAGTTTCAACAAACTCTTCGTCCTCACGCGCAGCTTATTTTACCTCGGACAATACTTTTTTAGCTATCTTCGCTGCCCTGTTCTGCGCCGCCGCTTTTCATATTGCCATTGCTACTCCAATGACCATAGGCAGGGTTCACCTTACCAATTGCCAGGGGAAAATCGTCAGCTGGTGGCAACGAAAATCGTTGATTTCGAGTGAAAATCGCTAAAAATTGCACAAAATCGAACTCAGACATATTTGAACCGTGCGGTCAAAATCGGAAGGAAAAGAAGCGAAAATCGACACTTTTTTGGCTTTTTGGTGAATTTCCACCAATTATCGAGACGAAACGGTGGAAAATCGACAGTTGGAAGGAAAAAGGGAAAATTTTGTGGAAATTTGGGAAAAAAATGCTCAATAATTTGTAAACCCTGACTGACATGCATGCGTGATCTAAGTGTAGGTTAAATGTAGCCCATGTATAAACAACGATCGCTACTAAGCTGTTCTGAGTTTGTAGTGATTTTTTTTATTTATATTGGTTTTATATATGTATCCTTGTTGAATTTCCCCCACAAATAGGTGGTGAATAGTTTGTAAGGAATAACGACAGTTTAAATAAAAAATAGAGTGATATAAATAGAGAAAGTATATGATGAAAGTAGATATATGGTGAAATCACAAAAGTAGTCAAACAGAAACGTTGGATCAAACTTAAATAGTTTAGATCTAGATGGAATCCCACCTTCTCCGCTTAAGATATAGAATTTTATAATTTTTCTAGGGGTTATATGTAAAACAAGTTTAAGTGAGGACATGGGATTCCAACTAGATTTGAATCATTCAAATTCAATCCAACGTCTCTATTTACTTACTTTCATAATTTCGCCATATATCTACTTTTACCATATACTTTCCCATATAAATATATACATATGAAATATACTATTACTCCTAGGCATACCCTGTAAGCACTTTTTGTTGAGTAGTCTCCCCCCGTTGTCCATCTCCAAACAATATCGTCCTTAACATTTGCCTACAAATTATCCTGCTGTACAGCCTGCCATAGGTGAAAGAACTCCTAAAACTGAATTCTGGATGTGATCTTCCGTAGCATCCTGAGCCAGTTACCGGTGCTAAGCTCATCGTAAACTGATTTGCCCTTTTTCCGGACCAAATGGAAGTAGTTTGGTGCTATGTCATTCGGAGAGGTACCATTGGCCTAGCACGAGGTCAAAAAATTTGCCTTGTGGCCATCTCCTAGGATTATGTTCGTGCTTGCATTATAAAGGCTTCGGTCAATTGCATCGCAAGGTAGGACCATTCCTGCCCATGGCTTTTGTCGATCTTTCCATTTATACCACAGCCAATGGAGGCGAAGCGCATGAACAAACCTATTAAAGTCCTTTACCCCTAGTCTCCCTAGATTCTTCACCCTGCAGACCTTGGTCCATCTAACTAAGCAATGGCCACCGTTAGTAGATTAATTAATTGTCCGCCTTTCCAAATGAAATTTCTTCAAAGTCTGTCAAGCTTTTTAGTTGCCCATTTCATTAGGGTAGCACCGTGATGTGGTAAGTGGCCATGGCTGTAAGAACCGAATCTGCAAGAATCAAGTGAGCCGCTATGGAAAGCATTTTTCCTTTCCATCTTGCTAGCTTCGCTCCCGCCCTATCGGTGATGGGCTGCACGTCGATTCTTTTAAGCCCGGTCAGGCACAGTGGCTGTCCCAGCTGGTACCTGCATGAAATTTTTTTTCCTTCGAGCCGAGAATCCTTTCATGACAGATGACAGGTCCAAGCCTTCACATCTTAGTAGATAGATCTCACACTTTTGGATGATTGCTTGTAGGCCTGTCGCTCCACCAAAGATGGTGAGAATGGCTTGGACGGCCCGTAGCTCTGCCGGGTCAGGGGTTGGCGAAGATGGTTGCATCGTTAGCATATAAGGAGATGTTAAGACTAGCTGACCATAATGGAATCGGACTGATTAACTCCTCCCTTTTAGCCTTGGCGATAAGGCGCCGAAGTCGGTCGATGGCCAAGATGAAGAGCATATGTGATAATGAGTCGTACTGTTGTAGACCTCTCCTGTATCTGAGCGCCCTCCCAAGAATCCCATTGAGGAGAATTCTCGGGGAGGAGAAAGCATCCTTTTCATTCTTGAGATCGTACACGCTCGTGCCATATCTCACAAATCTTTAATCTGATCTGTTAGCATAAGAAAGGTATTAGAGTGTAACAGTCAAAACCTGTACCACCGATGCAAACATACTATGGAACACTTGAAGCGTAAGGTTATATACCTTGTCGTCGATGTAAGCGACCTAGAAGCGAGCAATTGCGCGTTTGTGGGGTTGGCAGGGACGAGAGAGAGGGGCCTGCGGCACCGTAGATGTTGTCGATGTACTGCAAGATGACGAGTGATCACTCACAGATTGGGCTCGCCATTGTGGATGAGCACGGGGACCTTCTTGTACACCGGGTTGGACGCGAGAAGGTCGCTCTTGTTGTTGAGGTCCTCCTCGACGTACTCGTTGCTGAGGCCCTTGAGGCGGAGTGCAAGCTTCACCCTGGAAATTAACTCACGTAGGGGCTCACCCATGTGCCCAGCAGCTTCAGCTCACCTCATCCGGCCATTTCCTACATTAGGTGTCTGTGTGTAGTAGATTAGATAGTACAGCGCGCTACGCCACGCCGCGCAAATCTTACTCTAGAGTTTTTTGTTGTAAAAATGGTAGAAGGACCTAAATGTAATGTTAAATATTTTGCCATGGGATTTTTTCGCAAAATAATCGGACCTAAATGTAATTTTAAATCTTTCAGGTTTATAGGCGCCCAAGCTGAATTTGCAGAACTACAGGATCTTTTTTGCAAAATAACCAGTAGAAGGACCTATTCGTGATTCGGATTTTCTAGAGGGTTTTTTCGCAAAAAATGTACTTGAACCCTTGCGCTCTAAAACTTCCGGGCGTAAGATATACCAGAGGGCGCAAAACCTTCTAAGTTTAATATATGTATTATATTATTTAAATAGCTTAATTGTGCTTTGTTGGATTCTTGGCCGGAGCCTAGGAATTAGGATTGGTATGTGTGGAGCTTGGGCGATGGGGTAATGCAGGGCAACAATGCATCATCCATGCATGCTGCTCGTGCCAGCAGCATGTGGTTGACATGGTATATACAATTACATATTTTTGGTCTCTCCTACTCGCAATTGTTGTTCATGTACTTGATGGCTACTTAAGACCTGTACAAGGCAACAATTAATTAGCTTTACCAGTACTCAGTAGGATGATCTTTTCAATGAATTTTATGAAGATCGTTTATCATTATTCAGTCTCAATTTTGGTATTATTACTCTTCTTCCAAAAGTTAAGGAGGCTACCAAAATCCACAATATAGACCTATTTGTCTACTTAATGTTAGTTTTAAAATTTTTACCAAGGTTGGAACTAATAGACTCTGTGGAGTTGTTGGGAATGTGGTAAGACCGTCCCAAACAGCTTTTATGCCGGGTCGGAATATAATAGAGGGAGTAGTCATTTTACATGAGACAATTCATGAATTACATGTTAAGAAACTTAATGGTGTAATTTTCAAAATCGATTTTGAAAAGGCCTATGATAAAGTTAATTGGTCTTTTCTTCAACAAACATTACGCATGAAAGGTTTCTATCCGAAGTGGTGCAAATGGATTGAAAATTTTGTTTCTGGTGGTAGTGTGGGTATCAAAGTTAATCATGATATTGGACACTACTTTCAGACGAAAAAAGGCCTTCGGCAAGGTGACCCAATGTCGCCTATTCTTTTTAACATAGTTGCTGACATGCTTGCTATTTTGATAAAAAGAGCAAAAGAAGATGGCAGATAAAGGGTCATCCCCCACCTTGTGGATGATGGTTTGTCCATTTTGCAATATGCAGATGATACCATTTTGTTTATGGATCATGATTTGGAACAAGCAAAAAATATGAAGTTATTACTTTGTGTATTTGAACAATTATCTGGTCTAAAGATTAACTTTCATAAAAGTGAATTTTTTTGTTTTGGGGATGCTAAACGATATGAGGATGATTATACTGAGTTATTTGGTTGTGAAGTTGGTGCATTTCCTTTTAGATATTTAGGGATACCAATGCATCACCGTAAACTCCGTAATATAGATTGGAGTGCAGTTGAAGATCGCTTTAAGCGGAAATTAAGTACTTGGAAGGCTAAGCTTTTGTCCTCTGGGGGACGTTTGGTCTTATTAAATTCAGTACTTAGTAGTTTACCAATGTTTATGATGTCCTTTTTTCTGATTCCAAAGGAAGTTTTAAAAAAACTAGACTATTATCGATCAAGGTTTTTTTGGCAAGGAAATGATACTAAGCAAAAATATCATCTTGCTAAATGGGATATCCTTTGCCGTCCTAAAGATCAAGGCGGACTTGGTATTACAAATCTCCTAATCAAGAATAGATGTCTTCTCAGTAAGTGGTTATTTAAACTGCTTAATGAAGATGGGACTTGGCAATCATTGCTTACGAATAAGTATCTGAAATCTAAGACCTTGTCACAGGTTCAAATTAAACCTAGTGACTCACATTTTTGGAAAGGTCTTTTAAAAGTCAAGGACCAGTTTCTCAGTTGTGGGACTTTCAACATTAAAAATGGTTCACAAACTAGATTTTGGGAAGATGTTTGGGTGGATAGGAGACCTCTTAAGGAGCAATTTCCTGATCTCTATAATATTGCTCTTACTAAGCACATAACTGTGGCAAAGGTTTTGAGTCAGGTGCCATTAAATATTCGTTTTCGTAGAGCGTTAGAGGGTGACAAATTAAATCATTGGCATAAAATAGTAGCTAAAATAGCTCATGTTCAGCTATCAAGAGAGAAGGATAATTTTATTTAGAATTTTCATACCCATAGACAATTCTCGGTTCGGTCTATGTATCAATATCTGATGAACCAGGGAACTCTATTTTCCCATAAATTCATTTGGAAATTGAAGATTCCTCTCAAAATTAAAATTTTCCTTTGGTACCTTCAGCGCGGAGTTATTTTGACGAAAGATAACTTGATTAAGCGAAATTGGGTGGGAAGTCAAAAGTGCTATTTTTGTGATTACAATGAAACGATTCATCACCTTTTCTTTGATTGTCAGCGTGTTAGACCTATTTAGAGAATAATTTAGATAGCTATTGGGTTGAATCCACCTGTTTCTATTACTCATATGCTCGGGGACTGGCTTACTGGTATAGAAAAAAAAACGAAACATCAGCTATTGATGGGAGTGGCTGCTATTTGTTGGGCTATTTGGTGTTGTCGTAATGATTTTGTGTTTCAAAACAAACAATATACTACTTTTATACAGGTTGTCTTCAGGGGAACCTATTGGATGCGATTTTGGGCGTTGTTGCAATGTAAGGAAGCAAGGGCGAACATTCGTTCTGTTTGCACACGATTGGAGGTTGTTGCAATGGAGTTTTTTGCCAAGAACGGATGGATTATTTACAATAGACTTTGCTATTCTTAATTTTACGTTGTTTCACCATTCATGTAATTTTGCATCCCTTTTATTCAGCTAGATAGCTGAACATTTTGTAATAAGACCAGGCTGTGTGCTTCTGCAGAGGCCGGAGTTAATTCCATTGTCTAAAAAAAAGTACTCAGTAGGATCAAGTGAGTGAATTAGCAGGATAAGTAGGCGAATTAGCAAGTGTAGGATGACCAGCTAGATGGCTAGCTTATAAATTTGGTTTTGGCACTTTGCCTCTAGTAATTTACTTTGGCGCTTTGTCTCTAGTAATTCAGAAGGTATGGAACTCTGTACTATAAACTTGACGGAAGTTGTGGGCTTTGTAGATGCCGTGTTGCCCACACAAAAAATTTGTGGACCGCCCCATTGACCCACGTAAAAATATGCGGCTAAGTGGGCAAATTGCGGCTAGCCCGTGATCATCCCACTTTCATCCTGGGTAATGCAGGCAACAATGCATCATCCATGCTGCTCGTGCCAGCGTTTGAGGGATATAATTTTCTACAACCCATTTACAAGATATTGCGACGTTGAAGTCGGTTCTTGAGTCCTCATCTTAATCAAATGTGCATGGTGCACATCTGAGAGGGTAAAGAACTACAGAGAGGCGCGTAAAATCCTCCATTGACGTGGCAACTGCAACATTTGACTAAGATTCCTTGCTTGCGAATCAACTTAATTACTTTCATGATTAGTTTTGCAATGTATGGACAAACGTCTGTCTTGGAGAAGTCTAGGAAGCAAACAGACTCGTGCAGCCGGCCATCATCGACGCATTTTCAGTTTTGACTTGAGGGGAGCCATAAAGAAAGTTGCCGTTGAAAAATTAAAATTAAAGAATTAATTGGATATTTGCCACCCTTCAACGTGAAAATTCGACGCCATGTACAAAAAATGCCACTCCAGTAGCATGATTTGTACATGACGTCGAAGTTTGAAATTGAAGAGTGGCAAATATCTAAATCTCCCTTGATTAAACGATCAAGCTAACATGTATTGCGGAACAAGTCATGGGTAGAGCAACAGGGCATGTGAAACAAACTTGTAGGAAACTCTGATGATCTTTGCACCCTCACTATTCACTATACATCGTTTTTTTTAACGGTGTGCCGTGATTAAATAAAAGAAGGAAAGGAAAACAACCAAAGTTCAGGAACAGAGAAACGAGGTGCAGAGGGGGCACCCAAAAGACCTAAGGTAGACAGGATTTAAAGCCTAAAAAGAAGGAAAGAGAGGACAAAAGAAAAGGCGATAAGAAAGGAAAAAAAGGAAAAGAAAAAGGACACAAAATCTCAATGGCGACGGTGCGGTATTTCCCTAAGATGTGTCGCTCCCGCCGAAACCTAGTTGGCCGCCTGATCTTTAATCGACTGAAGGATTTGCTCGTGAGTTGCCCAATCCATTCAGAAAATTCTACTATTGTGTTCTTTCCATCATTGCCAGCGTGTTAAAATTATAAAGGACTTTACACCTTTCCAATCAATTTGCCAAGCGGTTATGAGATAAAGGCACCACCGTTGAAGGTCTGCACATTGCTTCCACCGGCTTGGATGAAGGGACATTATCCCCGTCCAGCAGGCAATAGACGACCACATTCGCCGAACTTGGTTACAATCTACGAAGAGGTGTAACACCGTCTCAAGGCTCCGGCAGCACATTTGGCAGAAATATTGATTAGGCCATCCTCTCAGCTACAAACGCTGCACCGTTCAAAGACGATTGTATTGCGCGAGCCAGAAGAAGATCTTGCATCTAAGCGGACCCCATGCAGACCAGGTCGATGTGAGAAAAGATGTACGGGTGCATCCATAGAACTGGATGCGATACACGGAGCTTACTGAGTAGACGCCGTTAGCTGTCTGCGTCCAAAGTATGGAGTTGTCAAGATCCGGACGTAGTGTGACAGCCTGAACCTTGGTCCAAACTATACATCGTTTAATCGATCGATTTGTGATGCATTAGGTGGTGGCGGTCGATGAAAATCGTAATGTAGTTATAATTGGTTTTGGAACTTTCATTAAAAGAAAGGTTTTGAAATACATGAGGTGTTGATTTTTTTTTTTTTTTTTTTTGAAGTGGTCGAACGAGAACTGCAACCCATTCAATTAAGAATAAGGAAAAGAGTTAGGAAGGCTACTATAAAGCCACATACCGGGAAAACAATAAAAAGTGAAGATAAATGGTCTCCTTGATCCATTTACACGTATCAATGTAAGCCCATGGAGATTAGGGGTTTTGCACAAACAGGCGATTGCTTGGTTAAAATACGACAAAATTCAAGACTTACCAAGCGGGGAGAGAGAGCCCCGATTCTCAGAGACACAGAATTCGTCATTGATCACTGAATGTGACGAGTACAAAGCGGATTCAATTCTTGCTTTTGGTCTCGCGGTTCTTGCAACTTCAAAGCGGAAAGAAAGAAAGAGAAGAGGGAGATGCTCCGATCATCACTATTTCAAAATTATACAAATATTAAAGCATAAGCCCAAAAGTACAAGAAAAAAACCGACGCATGTTATAGCAATAACAAAATGATGATCTCCAAAGTCGGCCATATGTCCTCTAGGCCCAGCTTTAGGCCGTCTCGACCGATACAACACGTCCACGCGGTCACGCGGAATAGCTTATTAGAGAGAACAAGGTTGGAACTTGGAAGAAGTTCTTTTTTCTTTTAGAAAAAAAAAATCAAACTAGCATAATTTCCCTGTCTTGAGCGTGTTCCATGTCCTACGGTTGATCACCAACAATTGAATTTCTTCATAAATATTGTCCTTTCATTGAAAGAAAGGGATACAAGAATATTCAAAGAAAGGATATATAATATCTCTGAAGAACACGACGACTGCATGTGATACTTGTTGTACAGGTACGTGTTCCCCTACATTATTATTACATCAATCAGCTGACGCAAGATGGTAAGATACTGTAACCACCGGCATTGTATAATGTGTAATCCGGACCAGAGGGATCCACGTCGCCTTGCCGTTTTAATTAGATGTTTCCAGCCGTGCCAGAATTACCTTGGCGTACTCAACCAAGCCGTCGACGTCCTGCAGGATCTCCTTGGCGGCGGCGAGCTCGCCGAATCGCTCCATCCACGCCGCCAGGAGCGGGGCCTTGGCGGCGTCGATGAACTTGACACCGAAGAGCGCCTCGGTCGCGTAAACCCACGGGACGGAACCCCCCAGCACGACGTCGACGTACCCGACGCTGTCGCCGCCGAAGAAAGGCTTCCCCTTGGAGCACTCCTTCAGCCCTAGCTCCAGAGCATCCACCGCCGCGATCGTCTTCTTCAAACACTCGGCCCTCTCCTCGGCCGTCTTGACCCTGAACACCTGGTCCCATGGCGGCGACAGCTGCACGCAAGCGCACACATCGCATCAGTGATTCCACAATTAATTCAGCATCGAAAAGCTCGAAATGCAGAATTAGCACCTTGTCATCAATATAGGCGGCCCAGAAGCGAGCGACGGCGCGCTCGTAGGGGTCGGCGGGGAGGAGGGGCGGGCCGGCGGGGCCGAAGGCCTCGTCGACGTACTGCACGATGATCTGCGACTCGCGGATGGGGTTGCCGTTGTGGATAAGCACGGGCACCGTCTTGTGCACCGGGTTGCAGCTGAGGAGTAGCTCGCTCTTGTTGTGGAGATCTTCCTCGGCGTACTCGTAGCTCACGCCCTTGAGGTGGAGCGCAAGTTTTGCTCTGGTGACGAAGGGGCTCGCCCACATGCCGAGCAGCTTCAGCTCGTCTCCTCCTCCTTCCATCTCCTACGTACTACGGAGGTGTGTGAAGGCTCTAACCAAAGCTTGCGTTTTGCTTGGTTCTCTGTCAAGGATACACAATTAATTCATATATAGACGTACTGCTGCTGGTACGGTGCTTGTGTTGGGGTGTTATGGGCTATATATATATGGTACTCCTACCAACATCGATCTTTCTTCATGCTTGTGCAATAATGGGACATTTGGGAACATTACTAACATTTTTCTTTTTGCGAGTGTCCGGTTCTGGATTCCATTTGTACTACGCCTCACATGGCAAATCTCTATATAATATCACTTGCTTGCTTATGAATGAAATCTTGTGCCCCTGAGGCCTGAGACGACGCTTTCTTGCATTCAGAAAAAAAAATGGATTTTAATTTCCACACACCGGGATCATCAAACGTGCACGGTACACACACGCACGACCGGCTTGTTAGGTCATTCTTAGTGTATAGTTTCATTTTCCAGTTTCCAAGAGTGCCACATCAGATTTTGTCTAGGTAACTGTGTATCTCACCTCCTATGAAACTCTCTCTATCTCTCTCTTCATAATTACCTTGCTATGTCACCAAACATGATGATGTGTCATGTCTTTTAATGAGAATGAAACTCCCACTGAGAATGGCTTGGAGCATAAAATCCTCCGCTGATACAAGTTCAACGTTTGACTAAACTGGTGGCTTGCTAATTAATTATTTTACCTTTCCTACCAGTTCTTGCAATATGGTCAGCATCATTACTGCCAAGATATGTGTGGCTTGGAGAAGAAGCCTAGGAGTCAAACTGACTCATGTGATTGATTGTCGCAACTCGCAAGCCGGAAGTGATGTCAAACTGACTCAGGTGTACCTCATCAAGTTCGCTTAAAGATGTCCTATCGTGTACTGAATTCTGTGGAGTTTTTCACATTTTCTTTCAAATCTAACCTTAGTGAGAACAAATTTATAAATCTAGGCCGCTCTCTGACCATGGAAGCAATAGTAGGCTATACGTGTCACATACCGCTACCGTGGTATCACAATCTATCATGGCATCAGCTACTCAGGGCTCGGCATGTCTGTGCATTAGGAGCTCAACAGCAAGACCCGCCGAGCTTGATTAATTAAGCAACTTAATTAAGTAAAATCATTAATTAAGTGATTAAATAAATAAAATCATTAATTAAGTGATTAAGCGATCAAAGCGCCGAGGAGTGGGAGGTGGGCAGGAAACCTTGCTGTGATACATGAGTATGATAGGTGACACGTATCAACTGTCGCGTCTTCCGTGGTCAAGGAAGAGACTATTTTTATAAATTTATTTGGAACAGAGGTTGGATTTGAAAAAACAAAGTGTGTTGGGACTTGAATAAAGAAGGCTTCAACTTTTTGATCTTGTCCTTACATTGTTTATGAGTAACAGATGTTAGGATTATCTGCTTGGTTGTTTGTTTGTGATTCGCTCACAACCCACGTGTTACGGATTTAAATCTCAAATAAAAGAGTAGGAAAAATTCATACAAATAATTCACCTAATTGTGTAGTTGATGGGAATGAAACTCAGGTCTTTGGTCAAAAAGTCAAGGTGCTACACCGTTGTTTTATACAATAATAACTAGAATAAAATGGCAGTACCTGTGTGCACGCTTCTCCAATGTAACTGACTGCATAATCAAAATAATTAAATTAAAATGAGCCTAACACTGCCGCCCTAGCCATTTTATACGTGACATCAAAATAATTAATGTTTGAACTCTTTTAGGTTGTGTTTTGTTGTGCTCTCGATCAGGGCAACATATCCAGTGCACACAGGTTTTTCGTGTACACACCGTGCACACCAACTAATAAAAGTCACAAACAATTCTAAAAAAAATTGTAGATGTTCTTCATAGATTACTCTACCTATGTATGAAGTTTCAAGATCAAATTCATTATATATCAAGAGTTAAAAAAAGATAAAATTCTAACAAATTTAAACTATTTAAACTTGTCAGAATTTTCTCTTTTTTGTAACTTTTGATATATAAAGAATTTGAACGTACAATTTTATACGTAGGTAGAGTAATCTACGAAGTATATCTACAATTTTTTTCAGAATTTTTTGTGACTTTTATTAGTTGGTGTGCACGGTGTGTACACGAAAAGGCATGTGTGCACAAGATATGTTGCCCTCGATCAGAGCAAGAGGAGCTGTGTATATAGAATACTTAATTTGTTTTTTTTATTAGTTATGAAATTGTGTAAGCAACATTGGAACTGTTGAGATGCGTCAGTCATGGAGAAGAAACCTAGGAAAGTATGCCATTGTTGGCCCAGGCAGGGTTCCAAAAACTGTTAAAAATCACTCGGTTTTCACAAAAAACCGTCCATATCACACCGGTTTGGAAAGCGATACAGCTCTTTTACCAGTCAAGTTCAAATTTAAATTTAAAAAATTCAGAAAATTTTAAAAAAATATCCAAAAATTACCTAAAAATACTATTAATAACTTTATAACATCTGGCATGAATATTTTTTTTGAAAAAATAAAGTTTGGAGATGTTTTTTAGTCATTCAAAATGTTGCAAATAGAAAATCCAAAAAAAAGAAAAAAAAGCCTAGCCTACAGGCTTCAGCCCATAGGCCGGACCGCTCTGGGACTTCAGCCCACCCCGAGAGTCGCAGTTCACTCATGCAACACAAAACAAAAATCATGGCACTCTCTAATCACAGAGGACAACTAGTGGAGTAAAGTGAAAGGACACACCACAGGATAACTCTAGCTCCTATGGCGCTGCCGAGACGTAATGGAGTTATGGCTCATATGCCAGCTATAACTACGCCATCTTCGATACTTATGCATAAAACCTCCTATCCAATGGGTCTACGAGTGGCACGTCCTTGAGTTTTATACTATACTATAACAACAATGGCAAACGACAAGTCCATGGACGCGGTAAAGCTGGCACGATTACAAGGCGGAGTTGCTAGCTGCATGAGGATTGACTTTGATGTCCAAGGAGGAATACAATATGGCTGTCAGGGATTGGGTGATTCCCACAAAGACCATTATACCCCAGCAGCCAATCTTCGACCGACCATACTTACCTTTGGATGGTGTTCCTGTCGACGATTCGGAAACGGATCCCCCGCCAAGCTTACTTATTGAATGAGGGATCAACCAGGGCCCCTTTTTCGCAAAGGGTTTAGCATCCGAGGGCCTGCCGAGCTAAGAGGATGGTCGGATGGTTCAAAACGAGACAACAGACAAGAGTCTTTTTATCCTGGTTCGGGCCTCTCGCGAAGGAGATAACGACCCTATGTTCAGTGGCTTCACTACTGTCGAAGAATGGTTTACAGGGTGCTTGCTCGGTAATGCCAAGCCTTCTCTCTTTTCTCCACTTCTTACAGATACGCTTGGGTGTTCTTCTTTTTACAGTCTCTTCTCTAGAGGATCCACTTCTCCCTAAACGTTACATACAACGGGGTATTTATAGACGATTACAGTCTTACATCATTTATAACTGAATGACATGCCACTCATGCGGGACATGGGTGTGCTTTATTGCCCTGCTTTTCGCCATCTTAGTGGCGTGGGCGTAGTGGGCTTAGAACGTGGCCGTACGGTCCTTCGAGCCGCCGTGTGATTAATGCCACATCGTCTTCGTGGGTCGTGCCCGACCTGCCGATCATGCCTGAGGTCTTCCTTTAGCTTTGGTCGTCCGTCGCACTCTTCTGAGCAAGCACGCTTGGGAAACAGGGGCACATGCTCGGGGACGATCTTGGTCGTGGCCAGGGCAGACCCATAGGTCGATCTACCCAAAGGTCTTCCTTGGGGATACCGTCCAAGGGTAAGCATAATCGACCGCCGGGGTACAATGGTCTTCATGGGAGTTACCCAATCCCCGATAGTTCCCAAGGAAGATCTTCGGGCAGCCCGATCGATGGGTCTGCCCTGACCACGACCAAGTTCGTCCTCAAACAGGTGCCTCTGTTTCCTAAGCGTGCCTACTCGGAGGGATGCGACGATCGACCAAGACTGGAGGAAGACCCCGGGCATGATCGGCAGGTCGGGTGCGGCCCACGAAGATAACGTGGCATTAATCACACGGCGGCTCAAAGGACCGTATGGCCATGTTCCAAGCCCACTACGCCCACGTCACGGCATAGCAAAAAATAGGGGTAGCAGTTACGCCCACGTCCGGGCACAGTAATGGCACGTCATTCAGTTATAAATGATGTAAGACTGTAATTGACGAATACTCATACCATGGGTACCCCTAGCGGCCCAGGACGACGTATGGGTTGCCCCAAACCCAGCTCTGGCCGAAGGCCCCGCTGGGCCACAAAGTACACTCATCCCCGACCAAACCAACCGAAGGGCGGTCCGACCCCCGCCATGGGTCGGGCGCCCCGCAGGCTCCAACCAAGCCAAGACAATCTCCGCCAAGGATTGGGAGCCAGATCATCACCGGTCAACCTCGAGTTGGCTACCTGCCCCACAGACACGATGGCTCGGAGTGACCATGCGGGGGGCAGGTGGCTCCTTCCCAAGGTGGCGCGGAGGTTGCCGGAGTCAATCTCTGGCATCATCGTCCAGTCATGCACAGTGGGAGGATGCGCTCTCTCCCGAGGCAACACCGGAGCCAAGCGCTACGGCGTCAGCACCTGACAAACGCGCAGAGGGTAGGTGCGCCACTTCCCGATGAAACAAAAAACTATGCGGCTCGATGTGTCTGCCGACTCGGCATGGGGCGAGCAGCACCGGTCAGTCGCCAGGACTGAAGACCAAGACTCCTAGACGTAGGACACCACATCCTTTCTTTTCCAAATTCCCATGTAACCTGCCCCCTCCGTCTATATAAAGGGAGACAAGACCCTCAGGGAAGGGGACGGCTTTTACGGTTCTTACGAGCGAACAGTTCTCACTTCTCCTACTCGCACGAGGCGCTTGAGGCCAGCCCTTAGCCCTCGCTTGTAACACCGTACAGTCATCTGCACCTGAGGCAATATAGAACCACGACACGAACTGGAGTAGGGACATTCGGCCCGAACCAGTATACATCTTGGGCTCCCTGAGTCAACCATTCAAGGAGTGGGAACGTGCGACCCCTTGACTACAAATTTACTTACCGGTATACGAAACACCGACAGTAATCGTCTATAAATACCCCACTGTGAGAAGCGTAAAAGGGGGACGACCCCTTAGGAAGAAACTGTAAAAAGAAACACCCAAACGTACCAGCAAGAAGTAGAGAGTAGAGGGAAAGCTCAACACTCCCGAGCAAGCACCCTGTAAATCATTCTTCGACAGTAGTGAAGCCACTGGACGTAGGGTCGTTATCTCCTTCGTGAGAGGCCCAAACCAGGATAAAAAGTTCTTGTCTGTTGTTTCATTTCGATCCTCCGACCATCCCCCTAGCTCGGCAGGCCTTCGAACGCTAACCCATTTGCGGGAAAGGGGCCCTAATTGATCCCTCGTTCAACAAGTAAGTTCGGCGGGGGATTCGTTCTCGAATCGTCGACAATGGCCAACCAAGTGTATACACAATAATACTATCCGTAGCCCCGAAGGTAATGTTTCATTTGCATGTTTTATTTCATTGCAACTTAATTTTTTACCAACATAACATTCATGTAGGTCCAACATGGCATTTGTGTGGGAAGGACAATGAAAATATGCATACTTTACAATTTCAAATGAAAGTTATCGAAATGTGAATAGTATTGATATATGAATGCCTATTTTTGCACCCGTTGGATTGATATGTGAATGGTATTGAAATAAAAGATTATTTGTTGATATATCATTGCTAAATACCTACTTTACAACTTCAGATTGTCTAAAATATAGCAAAGATCATATCAAAATTTTGTTTTATTTGTATTTTTATTTCATTACAACTCAATTTTTTACTAACATTCCATTCATGTAGGTCGAACATGGCATATATATGTGACAATGAAAGAACGGCGAAGTTATGCCTACTTCGTAACTTCAAATGAAAGGTATTGAAATGTAAACGGTGTTGATATATGAATGGTATTGATATGTGATTATGTGAATACCTATTTTTGGACTTGTTGGATTGGTATATGAGTAGTACTGAAATGAAAGATTATTTATTGACATATTATTGTTAAATGCCTTCTTTACAATTTGCAATTGTCTAAAATATAGAGAAGATCGTGTCGAAATTTTTTCACATTTAGGAAAGATCATGATGGAGTTTTTTCACATTTTTCCCTACTTTTTTTATATATTTCTTACATTCCTTATTTTTTTTGGACCTTTAATGGACGTTTACAAATTTTACAATATTCTTTTACCATTTTCCTGATTTTCCAACATTTTTTTTCTATTTTTTCAACTGGCGCCGATTTTCACCAAAACCACTCGAAATTCGAGCCTTTTCGAGCAATTTTCGTCCATTTCATTCAGCGAATTTCATTTGATTTTTCACAAATTTTGATACCACACGCTCATTGAAATTCGAGTTTGAAACAGTATTGTTTATCTGGGCCCAGTACTAAGTTTACTTTGACCACTGAAGGGCTGACCAAAGAAATCTGATATGATATCGATACAGCGAAACACAAGGTGGTTGGTGTTTATGTACTGGGCCACAAATTATGAGCAGAGCATTAGTGCTAAAATACCTCCGATGATAAATAATTGCCGTTTTGAATATCAATATGGTCTTCAAAATATGGCTTTGACCACTAATTTCTATTATAATATATTTTATAAAACCCAATAAATTATAATATTATAAAAAAAATTCGAGACAAATCTACATATATGGTTTTTATTCGTCCAATATAAATATTTAAAAGATATTGACAAATAAAATTTGAAAAGTTTGACTACATCTATATCTAAAACGATAATTATTTGTGACTGAAGGGACTTTCTATAGACCAGGAGAGGAAGTCTCGAATCCATTAACATGGGTTTGTAACCTTGTGTGTCCACCGTTGCACCGAGGAAAGTTCCCTTAAAGATGTCCTATTGTGTATTAATCTCTTTGACCTTATCCTTACATTGTTTAAGGAGTAACAAATTTTAGGATTATCTGCTTGGTGGTTCATGTGTGATTCGCTCACAATCCATATGTTACAGATTTAAATCCCAAATAAAACCATATTAAAAATTCACACAAATAATTCACTTAACTGTGCAGTTGATGGGAATGTAACTCAAGTCTTTAGTCAAGAGTCAAGGTGCTACACCGTTGTGTTATACGATGATTGGAATTAAACGGAGTTACTATGCTTTTCTCAAATGTAACATGACCGCATAATCAAAATAATTTGTTGAGATACTTGTCCGAGTGTGAAATACCAAAGGGTATTATATGTATACTGTACTAGTCTTATAATCAGTGACTAGTATACACATTCACATATTGTCATTATATCCACACAGGACATGATATAGATATTAAAGGTAGCGGTTTATGTAAATAATGTTTACAACAAAAGGGGCCATTAGGCCACATGAAATAAATACGAGCATAGTAAAGTAGAAAAATTAAATACTGAGGTCCAGTGGTATGCCATAATCCAAAAAAATCATAGTCAACCGACGATATTAAGCCCTACATCATATTCCCTCGAACCTACAGTAAAGAATGAATCATCGGGGGTGATGATTTCTCCATTGTCTTTTTTTTTAATTCTTTTCTAATTCTTTTTTTAAGAAGAAATCAAACAAGTGGTTCTTTTCTAATTCTTCTTTTAAGAAGAAATCAAACTATAGCATAATTTCCCTGTCTTGAGCATGTTCCATGTCCAACAGTTGACCACCAACAACTAAATTTCTTCAAAATATTATCCTTTCATTGAAAGAAAGGGATACAAGAAAATGACAGACACTCCATACTAGAACACGACGACTTCATGCGATACTTGTTGTACAGGTGTTCCCCTACATTATTATTACATCAATCAGCTGACACAAGATACAACCAGCGGCATTGTATAATCTGTAATCCGTAGTAGATAATTTTCGCCGGACCTGCGAGATCCACGTCGCCTTACCGATTTAATTACCTGCTTGCCGCCGTGCCCGCAACATCTTGGCATACTCAACCAAGCTGTCGACGTCCTGCAGGATCTCCTTGCCGGCGGCGAGCTCGGTGAAGCGCTGCATCCACGCCGCTAGGAGCGGGGCCTTGGCGGCGTCGAAGATCCTGGCACCGTAGAGCGCCTCGGTCGGGTGCACCCACGGGACCAGACACCCCAGCACGACGTCGACGTACCCGACGCTGTCGCCGCCGAAGAAAGGCTTCCCCTTGGAGCACTCCTTCAGGCCTAGCTCCAGAGCATCCACCGCCGCGAGCGTCGTCTTCAAACACTCGGCCCTCTCCTCGTCCGTCTTGACCCTGTACACCTGATCCCACGGAGCCACCAGCTGCACGCACGGGCACGCATCGCATGGGTATTTCCATACTTAATTCAGCATCGAAACGCTCGAAATGCAAATTGATACACGACAAGGACACCGTGTGAGAAAGGTGACAATAATTAAGCACCTTGTCTTCAATGTAGGCGGCCCAGAAGCGAGCGACGGCGCGCTCGTAGGGGTCGGCGGGGAGGAGGGGCGGGCCGGCGGCGCCGAAGGCCTCGTCGACGTACTGCACGATGATCAGCGACTCACTGATGGGCTTGCCGTTGTGGATAAGCACGGGCACCGCCTTGTGCACAGGGTTGGAGCTGAGGAGTAGCTCGCTCTTGTTGCGGAGATCTTCCTCGACGTACTCGTAGCTCACGCCCTTGAAGTGGAGTGCAAGTTTCACTCTGGTGACGAACGTGCTCGTCCACGTGCCGAGCAGCTTCAGCTCATCTCCTCCTGCTTCCATCTCCTACGTACTACGGAGGTGTGTGCGTTTGTGAAGGTTCTAACCAAAGCTTGTGTTTTGCTTGGTTCTCTGTCAAGGATATATAGACGTACTGCTGCTGGTACGGTGCTTGTGTTGGGGTGTTATGGGCTATATATGTAACTAGAAAATTTTCCGCGGTGTAATACGCCGTCCGTGTCGTTTTTTCGAATAAAAAATATTTTTTTGGCGGCCTTTAATTTTTTAAATCGTCGAAATAATGAGCGAAACAGGAGAAAATAGAGAGATAGAGTTGTAGAAATATTTCTTTCGACGAATTATTTGGAAAATATTGGAAACCGAGCTGGAAAACCGCGGCGGGGAAAAAGTCTAGAGGGAAAAGGGTGAAAAACTATTAGAGATGTCAACCTTCTTTTTATCGAGTTTAATACTCTACGCGTTCGCCGAGTAATAATACATGTTTTTAAAAATATTAAAAACTCGCGGCGTAACACGCCGCGCGTGTCGTTTTTCCGTAGGAAATTTTTTTTCTCGGTGACGTTTTATTTTTTAGATCGTCGAAATGGGGAAAAAAATAGAGAGGTAGAGTTGTAGAAATATTTCTTTCGACAAATTATTTGGAAAATATTGGAGGCCGAGCTGGAAAACCGCGGCGGGGAAAAAGTCTAGAGGGAAAAGGGTGAAAATTATTAGAGATGACAGCCTTCTTTTGTCGAGCTTAACACTCTATGTGTTCGCGGAGTAATAATACATGTTTTAAAAAATATTAGAGATCGACGCGTTCGCGGAGTAATAATACATGTTTTAAAAAATATCAGAGATCGAGATGGGAAATCGAGCTGAAAAAAAAGTCTAGAGATAGAGCTGCACAAATATTTATGACGATGAAAACCTTTTTTTTCGGGAAAACGGAGAAAGGGCACGTTTTAAAAAATATTAGAGATTTACGGCGTAACACGTCGCGCGTGTCGTTTTTTCGTAAGGATTTCATTTTTCGGCGGCGTTTTATTTTTTAAATCGTCGAAATATTGAACGAAACAGGGAAAAAAGTAAAGAGATAGAGCTATAGAAATATCTCTTTCGACGAATTATTTAGAAAATATTAGAGACCGAGCTAGAAAACCGAGGTGGGGAAAAAGTCTAGAGGGAAAAGGGCGAAAAACTATTAGAGATGATAACCTTCTTTTGTCGAGCTTAACACTCTACACGTTCACGGAGTAATAATACATGCTTTAAAAAATATTAGAGATCGAGATGGGAAATCGAGGTGGGAAAAAAGTCTAGAGATAGAGCTGCACACATATTTCTAGTGACAAAAATATTTTTTCCCGAGAAAAACGGAGAAATGACCTAGACGTAAAGAGCAAGAACTTGAATGTTACGTTTTTGGACCTATCTGCTATCCTTTTTTTTTTGAACGAAAGGCAGGAGCTCTGCCAAATGCATTAAGAGAGGAAAGAAACCCGATCAGTTTTCGAGAAGGGGGAGAGGATCCAGATAAAGAAACAACAACGTACAAGGATGGAAAGGATCTCCCCGGTTGAAACCCGGAGAGCCGACCTAGAAAAAGCTAGAGACAACCGGTTATAAAACCCTACAACACCCCGAAAGCAACTTGGCGATTGCCGATGTCCTGAGAGATAGCGCCGACCACTTGTTGCACCGTGCGGTAGGAGTTACTGAAAATCCTGTTGTTTCTCTCTTTCCAAATGTTCCAGAGGCTATACGCGATCGCCCCATCAAAATCCTTCCGCCTGCAAGGTGGAAGCCGCCGCCGTGAGTCATACCACCAGGACACATTATCAAGCTGTCCCGACGGTGGCCGCACACCGAGACCGATCTGAAGACGATTTAGCACCGCCCGCCAGACCTGTGTTGCAAACGGGCAAAGCAGCAGCAAATGGTTGGACGTTTCAGGATCCGTGCCGCAAAGAACGCACGTAGCGGCATGCGGCCACCCCCTGGCAGCAAGCTTGTCAGATGTCAGCAGCCTGTCCTGCACAAATAACCACGCAAAGAACCTGCACTTCCCTTCCGCCGAGGCCTGCCATATCATCCTGTATGATGGATCAGCTGTGGATCCAATGAATTGTGCCTTATAAGCCGAACCTGCGGAGTAAACTCGTTGACGACCACTTCCGGTGATGGTATCACAGGCGTCGCGGTTGAAGTTGCACTTTCCGGCCGTAGCCAAAGCGAAAAGAATTCTGGAGCGTGTCGCGGTAGTGATCCGACGCAGAGGCGAATCCAAGCGACATGCAACAACAACTCCTTGACCTTCCCGACACATTCTCGATTAGTTTGTAACATGACAGAGCGATGTCCGCAGGAGATCGGCCATGGAGCCACTTAGATTCCCAGAAGTTAGCGGACTCGCCATCCCCTATGGAAAGGGTGGTACCTGCATAAAAGAAAGCACGATCTGCGGCGTCACAAGGAAGAGAGGAGCCAGCCCAAGGTTTTGGATGGCCATTCGAGTTAAACCACAGCCACCGTAACCGGAGTGCCCGCCCAAATCTGTCAATATCTTTTATGCCCAAACCACCTAAATGTTTCGGGCGACAAATCTTTTTCCAATTAACCAAACAGTGTCCCCCGTTGCAATCGTGGTCACCTTTCCACAGAAAACTACGGCGAATCTTGTCGAAACACTTAGCGACCCAAGTGCCAAATGGGAAGATAGTCAGGTGGTAGACCGCGAGCGAAGTAAGCACCGAGTTTATAAGAATCAAACGGCCCGCCCTGGACAACAGCCTCCCTTTCCAACCTGCAAGGTGACTACGCGCCTTGTCGACAAGAGGCTGCAGGTCGGATCTTTTAAGCTTCGTCGGACGGAGGGGAAGCCCAAGATACTTGCACGGGAAAGAGGCCAACGTGGCCGGGAAGCCTATCTGCTATCCTTAAAAATTAGAAAAGGGCTTGTTCGCGATTTGAATTTAACGGGAGGTTCTTTTCGTAAAATGGCGCACGAGGGACCCGAACGCAAATTTAGACGAAAAAATCTTTCTCTCACAAAAAAATCACGAAGGACCTATTCGTAATTTATAAAAGGATCTAATCGCGAATTTTTTTTTGAGCCGAGCCGACGGCTTGGATCGAGCCGAGCCGTCGGCTCGGCTCAAACAAGCAGCAAGTGCCCATCTTTCCAAGTTTAGGAAAGGAGGTATACTCCTACCAACGTCTTTCTTCATGCTTGTGCAATAATGGGACATTTGGGAACA
The DNA here is from genome assembly GCA_036346375.1 of Guadua angustifolia. NCBI lineage: Eukaryota > Viridiplantae > Streptophyta > Magnoliopsida > Poales > Poaceae > Guadua > Guadua angustifolia. The sequence continues at coordinate 18,578,418 of CM070518.1, read as the reverse complement.
TTACTAACATTTTTCTTTTTGCGAGTGTTAATGACGGGGAAAATTGTGATTTTGCTGTTGGTATTAAGGGCATCTCCAATGGTGCCACTTCAGCTAGTTATAAGCGTGCCATCTCAGCATTTTACTTAGATAAAAGAGAAAAAATAAGGAGAGAGATATAGACCGGCTACTAATATATAGTCAGGATATAACTGATTCCAAGGCATTTATTATCTATTACATGTGGGCCAATATTTAATTTTATAGACAATGCTATAGCCAATCCATTAGAGATGTTGTCTATATGCTATCTATAGATGACATGGATATTTCTTATAGCTAGTACAATTGGAGATACCCTAAGAGCAAATCTAACAGTATTTTCCACATCTTCAAATTAAATGTTCCTTCTTTACCCTTCAACAAAATTTCCCCTCTTCTTTGCACGTCACCTTCACTAAGTCAGACCTGCTTGGTCCTTACGATTACTCTTCAAAAATCGTCACCTTCGCTCACATATCAATACTACTCTCCAAGGAAGCATCCAATCTCTGCATCCGTACACGTTTCAAGTAACGCCTCCTATGGCAAAAAATCTCTATGTAACATCACTTGCTCTGAGGCGCTTTCTTTGCATTCAGTACACGGTATACACACGTACGACCGGCTTTTTACAGAGCATTGGCGCATAAAATCCTCCGCCGATACAAGTTCAACGTTTGACTAAATTGGTGCCTTGCTAATTACTAATTAATCTGCTGTTCCTGTCGGTTCTTGCAGTATGATCACAACATTAATCGGAACTGCCAAGATATGGATTGCTTTGAGATGAAGCCTAGGAGTCAAACTGAGGATTGCTTTGAGATGAAGCCTAGGAGTCAAACTGACCCGTGTGATTGATTGTCGCAAGGCGGGCAGTGATGTCAAACTGACTTAGGTGTACCTTATCAAATAGTAGGATCATGACATTTTTAATGAAATTAAATCGCGCCGGAAAATTTTCCTTTTATCCTACGTTATATACGTCTATACAGCTAGTCCCCATTAGCTGTAATTAATGCTAATTCTCATGCAGTCACATACTCACGTCATCCTTATATTTTACATTACAACTTTTGGATAGTCGCGAGGTATATGTAGATTGGATGTGTCTGTATTGATGCTAATGTTGTAAAATTGGGCCATTTTAGTTCGCATTGTATTGTTTAGCTAAGCCTAAACCGCACAACCCAGTGCAAGCAAATTAATCACACCCACAAACGGCGATGCTATATCTAAATCTCGTAGAAGAATTAGCCACATCACTAGCCGTCCAGTTGCTCGAGTATGTGATAGATCTCTGCTAGTCTCACTGCCTTTCCGCGCTTTGCATATGCCACCGTTCCTTTCATTAAGGTTAAAATCTAATAAAAGGCTCCACCCATAATCAAGCCATTAGTTTCTATAAACATGACACTTATGTTAAGTTAGCACTAATTTTCCACAACAACTTAGGTCCTGTTTGAAACAGTTATAATTTGATTGTGCAAATTCTGAATTTTTCAAGAATCGCGTGGGTAATAACTTCTAATTTTATATACAAATCTGCTTCTCATTGTGGGGGGAAGCTTTTTTGGAAAATCTAGAATCTAGATTCTTAGAGAATCGGAAGCTGTCACTTACCTAATTCTTGAAGAATCTATAATCTGTACAATCAGAAACTATCCCAAACAAAGCCTTAATAACATGTGTGCATATGCAATCAAACGTGATCACTTCATTTGTCCCCAATGAAATCATATGTGCCCTCCGTTGATATGGCAGCTCTAATGTTTGGCTAGATTGGTTGTAAATCATTACCCCCTTCAACCACAAATACATATCATTTTAAGATATACTAGACACGTAGGCGTGGCGCACGCCACGCCGCAACGCGACAAGCGTAATACGGTATCCGAAGAAATAGACAAAATCGTAATTTTAGAAAGCCGCGGCCACCAATCCGCGAAAACCGAAAATTCAGGGGTCTTTTCGTAAAGAAGGCATAAAAAACCGAAAATTCAGGGGTCTTTTCATAAAAAGGGCATAAAATTGATCAAAACAGACTAACATGTAATTTACTAAAAGTTCGGGAATTGTTCCGGCTAAATCCAGAAGTTTCAAAGCCCTTCTCATAGAAAAAGGAGGGTCTTCTCGTAAAATTCCGGGCTAAAAAGGACCTCCACGTAATTTCAGAAATATGCCAGGCTCTTTTCGCCAAAAAACTTCGCTCCACGCACGCAAAAAAAAAACGCGTTGCCCACACGCGTCGGACGGGAAAAATCGGGCGTAAGCGCGCGCGGGAGGGTTCGAAGCCGCGACCTCTCGCTTGCAACGCGCGCGTGCTACCGCTGCGCCATGACGTCGTTTGAGCCTAACCACCGCGATTAATTACTTAAGCCTAACAACCGCGTTAAAAAAGCAGGCGACATGGCTCAACGATCTTTGCACTGTACGAACAGCGGGCCGGTTTTCTGTTCACACTCGCGACGCGCCGCTCGGCCCTGCGTCCACGCCGCGTGCAATCAACGTGGCGCGTCGAGAGCCTGGAAAACCCTCCGACTTTATATACGGTAGTATGTAGTCAAAATTTTGAAACTTGAACAATCGATGTCTCTTAAATATTTAGATTAGACATATAAAAATTATTTTGAGGTTATATCGATGTTAAAATGATATGTATGTATGATTGGAGAGTGCTAATTTGTTTTCCTGATTAGTTGCGAAAGTGTGTAAGTAATGTTGGAACTGTCGAGATGCTGTCTCGGAGAAGATGCCTAGGAAAGTGTGTAAGTAATGAAAGTGTGTAAGTAATGTTGGAACCGCTGTGACGGACCGCCCTTTTCAGGGGGTGCGTATAAATACCCTCACAGCTATCCAGGAGTTTAGCTGTGGGTAACCAAGTGTACATTGCGAGACATGAACACAAAAGCAAATATTTGATAGTTAAATTAAGGGCCTAACGGCCAGAGCTTTACAAAAGGTGCGATCGGCACGGATACATTACCAAAACAACCACGAGAAAGGCTCGGCGAGATAGACCAAGGCCTTCAAAACCAAACATCGTTGCTAACGGCGGTTCTTGAACTCGCCATCTTCATTGAAATCTAAAAGGGGGATTAGGAGCAAGGGTGAGTACACAACCGTACTCAACAAACCACACGGAAATATTCTGAATATTACATGTACAGAGTTTCAAGAGGTTGGCTCTAGTTTAATTATTTAGTGGATGCATGAACTAGAACCTTAACTTATCATATATATTACATTTGAAACACAAACCAATACAACACATTCCGCATCATCGATATGATGCCAACCACAGAGTTATTAATAAAATCCAGGTTACGGTTAATTTATTATTAAAACTACTTAAGCTCGATTCATCGAATCACCAAAATTAACCCACTTCATTAACCTAAGCAGCCTGGCGTATTCGAATACCATTTGGTTCACTCTGCAGAGCTACTCAACTTTACCCACAAGATAATCTACGGTCGTTGGTGCCTGCGCAATTAACATGCAACTTTTATGCATGCGGCCGGACCGAGATTAACATAACCTTTCATTGATTTTCCCCACATGAGTTCCTACTTCCGGTAAGTTTAAGCTTTTGTTCCCCAGTCCCCAGCTACCCACGGGCCAAAGCGGGCGGCACAAGCTGGCCGACTGAGGGGACACCTACCGTTGTGAGAACCGGCCATGGCAGCGCCATTCCGTTCCACGCCCCAAACCCACGCGATACAACCTGTATTCCTTCACAGGGGAAAAACAATATACCGGGCTACATTGGGTCAGTCAATGAGTGACCGCCCAACTTGTGGTTGAGAGAGGTCCAAGTTATTTACTTTGCTCAAGGGGGGTTGATCCTTAAATGCCGAAGACCAGCCCAATACCCAAACAATACCGGTACGGTCCTCTGTACCCAGCATGCACCACCTAGGGCCTGGTCATCAGTTGGAGGCTGGGCCGCAACCACTATCCGTGGTCCCCCCAGGGCACCCTCCAACCGTAGCAGTTTTTAAAATAAGCCCCAAATCGATATTCGGGGTTTTTGAGTAATTGAATAAAATTAGAGATTATAATTTAAACTATCCTACGTGATTCATTTCATGATATTCTAGGGTCGACAAATGAATAGGGCGTAGTCAACATGGTCTTAATCAAGGGGGTGGGTTTTAGCTAGTCATGTCATTCTAAATTAGCTCTTTTTAAATGCTACGCTATATACAATCAAGTGCAATTAACTACATCTAGATATACAGTAAATATACGAAAAATGGGATTCAACATGTTCAAGGAGTGTGGCTTGCCTTGCGAGGGTAGCGGTTTGCCTAATGAGAGACGGTCGGTGTCGTGTCTGGTCTCGAACGATGCTTGCTCCTAGCGCGGCTCCAAGAACTGCTCTGGCTCCGATTTTGCTCCGAGAGTTGCTCCGAGATCGAATCTAGCGCGAAAAAGCGAAACCAATAAATAAACGAATAAGACAATAAAAGAAAATAAAAGCGAAAAAGGAACGGAGAGAAAATGGCCTAACAAGGCTCAAGGGTATTTTGGAATTTTCGGACTTGGTTTGGCGAAATGGAGATCATTTTTGGACTCGGTGCTCGAGCGGATCAAGAATATGTATTTTTGGTATTTTTGGGATTTTTGGGAATTTTGTGATTTTAGGATTTTAAATGAATTTTGAATGGAAAATCCGAAAAGAAAATAGGAGAAGTCTTGTGCTTGGGCCCTGATGGCAAGGATTTGGCCCACTAGCCACGACACGCACGCAGATGGGCCGCCCATGCTGGCGAATGGTGCCCCGATAAGCGGGGCGAATCAGAGAGAGGGAGATGGCGCCGACGACGGGGCCCAACGTGGGTGAGGGCGCCACGCGAGCCTAAAACTTAGGCGGCGATGGTGGTTGGGGCAGACGGCGTGAAACAAAGGAGGCGGTGGCATGTGGGGTGGATTAGCGTGAGACGGAGGAAAAAAAGCAAGCGGTAGGGAATTTCACCGGTGGGAAAGAAGATGACCGTGATCTCATGAACGCAGCGGCGGGAAAATGGAGCGGAGGAGATTGAGGATCACAATGAGTCCCATGGCAGGGCAAAATAGCCGGGAGATAGAGGAGGCCTTGGCGTCGAGAGGGCACCGGAGCCGGGAAAGATGGGCGCGGCGAAGGCTGAGGAAGGAACTGGCCAGGGAGGAAGAGGAGAGTATTGCGGTGCTTGGGGCGAGAAAATGGAGTGAGGGCATGGGCTATTTATAGCCGGCGAGGTGAGGGGCGCTCGGAGGCGAGGAAGAGAGAGAGAGGCCGCGGATTTCAACGGGAGGACGGCGAGCAGGTGTTAGAGATGACCGAACGGCCATGGTCGTTGGCGGAGGGGACTGAGCAAGGCGACGGATCTGGTGAGTGAGGAGGCGCTTCGGCAAAGAAAATTGCGGCCGGGAGAGAAAAGCTCGGGCGGGCGGTTGTTTTCAGCGGGAGGACATCCATGGCGTCCGCAGTTGCGGCTTGAGGCGGCAGGAGTAGGTGGCGACACGACAAAGCGGGAGAACATCATGCGGGGCATCGCCGCGGCTTTGAAAAAGCTGCCGGGAAGAAAAGCGGCGGCGGCGGAGGAAAATGGCGCCGAAGTTTCCCAACGATGACGCCTTGGGTGAAGCTTCTGTTGAGCAGTGGAGGAAGCGACGGACATCGCTTGTGATGCGCTTGGAGGCGAGGACGAGGGGCGGGCGGTTGGTGTTCTGGCAAAGCGAGTGAGAGAGAGAAGCGCGGAAATTCAGCGGAGGGAAGGCCATGGCGTCCACGGTGATGGGTGGCGGTGGGGATTCGCGGCGACGTAACGAGGAGCAGTGGTCGATTTAAAGGAGGCGAAAGGCGTTGAAGAAATGGGGTGCCGAGGGCAGACAGGATGGGCGCGACGCTTGGCCGGATCGGCAATGCTGAGGAAGAAGAAGGCGGAAGATGACGCTGCGGCCCGTGGTCACGAGACGAGGAAGAAACAACGCTGGGGGCAAGCCGAAGCGGGAAGGAAGAGCCCAAGTGGCAGGAGGAAAGGGAAGGCCGGAAATTTGAAATGGGCCAAAGGAAAGAAAGGAAATGGGCCGGAGAAAAGAGAAGCAGTAGGAGAAAAATGGGCGGGAAAATGGGTTGGAGAAACGGAGGCCCACGAGGAATTGGCATGCTTAGGAAAATGCGTCAAGGAAAATTGGCGGGAAGAAGCTGGGCCAAAACGCCGACAAAAGGTATTTATGAAAAGGAAAACACCCAAAATGGAAATTTTCCTAAGAGGAAAGGACTTTGTACCGACGCAGAAAAAAGTAGGAGGAAAAACAAAATCGGTTGGGGAAATTGGGCCCAAGGGATTTAGGGCAGACTGGGGAAAAGAAGAAGAACCGGCCGGCGAAGGGTTTTTTGGGGCTGAGGGGAAAAGCGAGCCGGAGGGAAAAGAAATGGGGCGGCCAAGAAGGGAAGCGGCTTTGCGCGGGGAGAATTCTGAAAATGGAAAAAGGCCAAAAGGAAATGGCCAAAATGAGAAAGAATTCCCAAAAAGGGGAAGAAAGTCTAATCCAGACAAAAGAGATTCAAACAAATTCCGAAAATTCAAGTAAAAACCAATTAAATAAACAAAACGAAAATTTTGAAATTTCTGGGGTGTTTCAACCGCGATGACGTAGCATTTGAGGACTGCCTCGCTGGCTTCCAAGAAGAGCTCGGTGTAGACGGCATCGACAACGTCGAGCATGGTTGTCGCGGCACCGACATCGAGCGTGTCAACTGCGGCGACGTATTATCAGACGACTACCTCGCTGTCTTCCAAGACAACGCTGAGGTATGTGTGCGAAGACAGCAACCACAACGGCAAGGAGGTTTGCGCGCTCCCGTTGGACCACCCGTTCCTCTTAAGCCCCCTTTTTGACACAAAATCTCTCTCCTACACGATTGAAAAGTGAGAAAAATATGGTTACTCCTATCAACCGGTACTCATCAAAAGCTTGCTACACCTTTGCAACGGTGTCCTCGATATTACTTGGAGATGACTTTTGAAATATGGCTTGAAGTGTTGCAAAAAAACCTAGGTCTAAAATATTGAGATAAGGAGAGTTGGGCGGCTGGCACATTAACCTTATGTCAAAACCGTTTGCCGCTAAGCATGACAAAACTCAGTATCATCGACTGCAATGTGCGTCTTGGCATAATCCTACTGTATGAATATAGGGGCACCATGTTCCTTTGTAGGCCATTTGTCCTTGATGGCGGGCAAAACCTTGTTGACAATATACTCACAGCTAACATCCTTGGTGACCGACGACAATACTTTGATTACCAATGTACCGATAGGCCTATTTGTACTAGTCCTTTTCACCGGTTGTACGAAAGTGAATGGAAATATCCCTATCTTCCCAGAGAGTGTCACATTACCATCCCCGTCAAACCTCGGTCTCGCAAGTGCTGTAAGTAACATAACATTCTCTATAAAATTCTTGCTTTGTGTGGTTCTTTCTGAATCCTTCTCATCTGGCGCCAAGTAGTAGTTTTGATTCTGCCTCGTGCGATAGAACCGCTTTTTGTCCATGTACACAATATTGTACATTCCATGAAAAGATGGTTCTTGTGGCAAGCTAATTGGGTCCAACATCGAGAGACAGAAACGAACCCTAGCTTTCTTATTCTCTTCAGTCAACATAAATTTGATCGCATTCATGTGTCACCTAAACTTGCCATCTTTTAACCGCCTAAACAATGTGGTCTTCAACATATGTAGTTCATTGGGTAGATGAGTCATTCTTTTACGCAATGTCACTTGTTTAATGGCTTCGGCATCAAATGCTACTCTCTTGCGGCCACAATTCTTTGGCTTGTTGCTCAACACTCTACGTATCCCACCACCCTCCTTTTCATGTGCTATATCCTCTGCACAACTCTTAATAGCACACCCATTTCATTAGAAACAACCTTAGTCACTCCATGCTTCAATATGTCCAAAGCAGATCTCTCCAGAAGCATGGCATACAGTGTTTGAAAATTTAGTACTTGGCGGCGATATTGCCGCCGATATTGCGGTTGGCGGCTATAAACGCAATGAATTCAGCTCTTAGCGGCCTGTTTGGTGGCTAGGCCGAAATTGCGGGCCTTGGCAGTCCTTGGCGGCTGGCACAAAACTATGAGAGAGACCATTTTGATCTATTGTTTACATGACCTGATGACCATGATTGAAAGATTCACGTCGTCGCCCTTAAAATAAGGTACACTAAGCCACTAACATAGTACTTACTACTTAGTTTATTACTTGATTAATTGAGTAGTATTTGTTGAAGTATTTTAGTTTAATATTCTACTTTAATATTTGATGTCTTGCAATTTGCACATAACTAGAAAAGAAAACTAAATTTTTTTATTCATAATAAAATCAATAATATATATGAATTATATTAATTCTCGTGCCGAGGCCAAAACGCCGAGACCATAATTCTTGTAGAATACGGTCTTGGCGCTTGGCGGTGCCTAACCGCAACGAATCCGCCGAGCGAACTCTTGAACACTGATGGCATATATAACCTGTCTCTCTTCATCAGTGTATTGCTTCCTCCTTCCTTCCTCGTCGCCATGCTTGGCATCACCTCCCTCAACGTTGGACCCCACGGCATCATTTGCGCGCCTGGCGACCTCGAGCACGGCGTGGCTGTGCCCTGCGAGTCCGAGCCTGGCGCGACCGCGATCAGCATGAACACCAGCACCAACGTGCCCGTGACCTGCGTCAAAGCCAGCAACGCAGCCGCGCCCCATGACCCCTAGCCTAGCGTGACCATGACCCGCATGAACACCAGCACCGACGTGCCCACGGCCTGCGTCAAAACCACCACCATGACTGCGACCTGCGAACCCTAGCCTATAGCGCTCGCGACCGGCATGCCTGCGGCCTATGTCAAAAGAAGCACCGTGGCCTCATCTGGCGTCACTAGCTTGTGCACTGTGGCCGATCTCCTCTCTTTGCACATGGACGCCATGATCATCGTCGGCAACAACACCTTGGGCTCCTCCCACTATTCATGCAAGGAAGAAGAAAGAACTTGCACCATCAGATAAATGAAAGCAAGGAACTTTAATCAAAGTTGTATGGGCAGAAACAAACCTTCACACATCAAATCGTAGTTTGAGTCTGTGACTGGACCATCAAACCCGTCAATCTCCTCCCAATTTATTGGTTCACGCGTTTAGATCAAGATTCACCATGGGAGAAAGAAAAGAGGAGGAGACAGTGATGGCATAGATCAAATTCGCCAACGGGTCTCTTCTCTTTATACTCCAATTTCTGGGCACCATGGATGAAATCAAATTTCCTTGCCATGGCTGAGCGAAAATTTTCCGGCCGTGAAGTGTACTCAGCGCACGCTTGGCCGTCAAAATTTCTATTCTCGGTGCATACACAACGCACTGGCCATGGACGTGGGCGCGTGAGCGCGGCCAGTTCTGGACGCGTGCAGATTGATTTGGGCCGTGCATGGCGCATGTAGGTTGCGGTGCGTTTAGCTGTGCATGGCGCTAACAGACAGATTACACCGGAATATTCCCTCCTTGGTCTTTGTAAAATAAACTAAACGCCCTACATACTGGAATGGAGAGAGTATTTTATATTCTAATTCAAATTAGTGGTGTTCTCTTTATACTCCTAATAAATAGAGAAAATTGCTTATTTGCCACTGAAAGTTGGCCAGTTCCCCAAAATGCCATCGCGAAGATTGTCTTCCCTCCATTACCATCCGATCTCAAATTGCCTTCCCAAAATGCCACCACCGTCCATTTGGCTATGAACTGACCGTTAGTTGACACGCGAAAAGACCAAATTGCCCTCCTTTTGAGTGTGCTGCCCTATTTAAATCTATCAAATGTGCTTAGAATTTTATGAAAATTTTTGGAGATGATCTTAAGAGAGTACTAACATTTTTGTAAAAATTTGAGAGCATGAGCAACTCTGTGATTTTCTGGAAAAATCGTTTAGTGATTCTGTCTTAATGAAAGAATTGCCTAATTTAAATCTATCAAATGTGCTTAGAATTTTATGAAATTTTTTTGAAATGATCTTAAGAGAGTACTAACATTTCTGTAAAAATTTGAGAGCATGAGCAGCTCTGTGATTTTCTGGAAAAATCTTTTAGCGATTCTATCTAAATGAAAGAATCTAAATTTTGATTTTTTAGAAGCACTAAATAAATTCAAAAATTTATGAAATTTTTTGGAGTGGTTCCTTGGGTTATTTAGAATTTAAATAAAATATTTCTAGGCTTTTAAATATTTTGAATTCATTTCGCCGTCCAAGTTAGCACACAGGGGCAACTCGGTCTTTTCGTGCCGATAAGAAGTCGATTCCACGACCAAATGGATGGCGGTGGCATTTTGGGAAGGCAATTTGAGATCGGATGGCAATGGAGGGAAGACAATCTTCGCGATGGCAGTTTGGGGAATCGGCCAACTTTCAGTGGCAAATAAGCAATTTACTCTAATAAATATCTAGATTTACTTGATATTCTCTACATAAATGCATTGAATATCATGTTTAGAGATAATAATTAAGAGTATTTTAATTATTTTTAATATCTTATTGGTCTATATGTCAGGAAAAAATATGTCATATTTACCAAGAGAAAATATATTATATAAACTTGGATTGATGGAGTCCTTGTGTAGGGTTAGCTCATAGGGACGCGTTAGGTGGAAGTGACCTATTGTGTATCGAACTCTTTTGAGTTTTTCACTTTTTTGACTCTCCAATATATGTTTTTACAAATTTAGCTCCCATGTGAACGAATTTGCAAAACTAGCCATATTCCCGACTGTGGAAGTAACGACATATGATACATGTCACATGTTGCGCTCCTATATCGTGCTAGCACAATCCATCGTGGCGGCGGTAGCTCTGGACTCGACAGGTCACATGTTGTGTAGTAGGAGCTTGGCAGTAAGAACCTACAAGAATGCCTTACTCCGTAGGTAGGGTGCTTGATTAATTAAACAACTTAATTAAGTAAAGTCATTAATTAAGTGATTAAATAATTAAAATGATTAATTGATAAAGTGCTGAGGAAGGGGAGGTTAGCAAGAAACCTTGTAGTGGTATAAGAGTGCGGTAGGTCATACGTGTCACATGTCGTGCCTTTCATGATCGAGGATGAGGCCATTTTTGCAAATTTATTTGAAAGTGGGCTAGATTTGTAAAAAAAAGTATGTTAGGGGACTAGAAAAAAGAAGGCTTTAACTTTTTGATCTTGTCCTTACATTGTTTATGGAGTAACAGATTTTAGGATTATCTTCTTGGTGGTTTGTTTGTGATTCGCTCAGAACCCACATATTACTGATTTAAATCTCAAATAAAATAGTAGTAAAAATTCACACAAATAATTCACCAAACAGTGTAGTTGATGGGAATGAAACTCAGGTCTTTAGTCAAAAGAGTCAAGGTGTTACACCTTTGTGTTATATGATGACTCCATTTACAAGGTGTTTGAGCATAAGTCATATTTTATAAATAGATTGCTTCCTATTCCTGCTTGGGCGACGATTTGCTTCGTCTTAATTTGTATTCTACAGGTCATGAACTCTCTGTACATGTAACTATATATTGTGAAGTAATTCAATGAATCAAGGTATGCGATAGCATATTAATATTTCATTTTTTTAATCGACATACAATTATATGGTATGTTAATCTCTATTCAAATACAATGGTCACATAATTTTTGACTTAGACCTATGAAAATTTTAAGGGAGTTCGAAAGAGAGATGCAAGTTCACATGTACATGGACATCTATATATGAACTATCCTATCAGTCAAAAGTGCACTGAGATTTGTGTAAGGACATTAGAATTATTATATGGGATGTTGATTTGAATTTTGAAAGTTTGCACTAATCTTGAGACAATGATTACACATGGACATCCACGTACATATGGAAAAATCATTCTGGACTTAGAAATAGCAGATCCGTAAATATAATTAAATCTTCGATCATAGATATTGGAGTTGCGTAACAATGCAAAGTTTTTTATTTCAAGTGTAATTATTCAGCCACAAATATCCATATTTTTTCCTCCGACCCATTGGCCACCACGTCGCTATGCCGGCTTAGCTGTTTGCGGTCGCGGCGGCAGCCTGAGCCTGCTTCATCTTGGCGTACTCGACCAGCCTGTCGACGTCCGGCAGAACCGCCTTGGCCGCGTCTAGCTCGCCGAAGCGCTCCACCCACGCCGCCAGGAGCGGGCTCTTTGCGTCATCGAAGAGCCGCATGCCATGCATCGCCGCGCCCGCGTGCACCCACGCCACGAAGGCCCCGAGCGTGACGTCCAAGTACCCGACGCTGTCGCCGCCGAAGAAGGGCTTCCCCTTGGAGCACTCCTTGAAGGCAGCCTCTAGGGTCTCGACCGCCATGAACGTCTGCTTCAGTGCCTCCGCCTTCTCCTCCTCCGTCTTGCCCCTGGCCACCTGCAACCACGACGCCAAGAGCTGCGCACCCACGCATCGTGCCAGTTAACAATTAATCAGAATCTACAAGTTTTTTTTTTGCGAGGAATTGTAACCTGTATTGATGGATGCAAATACAACACAGGACACTGTGACTAAGCTGTCGACCTTGTCGTCGACGTAGGCGGCCCAGAAACGAGCGACCGCGCGTTCGTAGGGGTCGGCGGGGAGCAGAGACGGGCCGGTGCCGCCGAAGACCTCGTCGATGTACTGCACGATGATCTGCGACTCGCAGACGGGCCTGCCGTTGTGGATGAGCACGGGCACCTTCTTTTGCACCGGGTTGGAGCTGAGGAGGAGCTCGCTCTTGTTGCCAAGATCCTCCTCGACGTCCTCGAAGCTCAGACCCTTGAAGCCGAGCGCAAGTTTCACTCGCAGAACGAACGGGCTCGCCCACATGCCCAGCAGCTTAAGCTCATCTCCTCCTCCGGCCATGTTCTACTAGTGCTTAATTTGTGTCTTCTGTATTAATGTTTGAACTCTTTTTAATTAGGTTGTGTTTTGCTGTGCTCTTGATCGATCAGAGCAAGAGGAACACTGTGTATATATGATGCTTGGATTCTTGGGTATGGAGGCATCAATGCATCACCCATGACGATAGCTTGCATGTGCCGATGTTTGATGCATAGGATTTTCCACAACCACTTAATAACATATATTTGCGCATATGAAGTCAAACGTGATCACTTAACTTGTCCCCAACAAACCCAAATGTGCTGGAAATCCTCCGTTAATATGATAGCTCTATTGTTTGGCTAGATTGGTTGCTTACTTGGTTGCAAATCAGTGCTCCTTCCCATCACAAATATATATCGTTTTGATATTAGTACAGTCAAACTTTAGAAACTTGCGCGATCGATATCTTTTAAAATATTTAGTTTAGATACATGAAAATTCATATGTATAGATTTGCCTCAAAAATATTTTTATAATATTATATTTTTCGGATTTTATAAATATATTATAATATAAATTAATAGTTAAAGTTGTGTTTTAGTGACTATATCGATATTTAAAATGGTAACTATTTACAATTGGAGGGAGTACTAAATTGTTTTTCTGATTAGTTACGAAATTGTGTAAGCAATATTTGAACTGTCGAGATGCCTCTTTCTTGGAGAAGAAACCTAGGAAAGTATGCCATGCGAATGCGATGACTCAACCCGTCCATATTCTTGGCGTTGATCCTGTCGTAGCATCGTTTTGCTTTATCAAATAGGCGCGCACGACGTTTACTTTGACCACTGAAGAGCCGAACAAAGAAATTTGATACTGATGCAGCGAATCACGAGCCGGTTGGTGTTTATGTACTGGGCCACAAATCATGAACAGAGCATCAGTGCTAAAATAATCATTCTGGTCACAGATAGTTATTATTTTAAATATCAACATGGTCTCCAAAATATAGGTTTAACCACTAATTCCTGTTATAATATATTTTATAAAACCTAATAAAATTATAATATTATGTATCTAATTTAGATATTTGAAAAAGATATTGATGATTAAAGTTTCGAAAGTTTGACTGTACATATATCTAAAACGATAATTATTTATGACTGGAGGGAGCAGTTCTTTAGATCAGCTAGTAGGGACTTCTTATAGACAAGGGGAGGGGATGATCTTTAACATAGTGGAAGTGAGTCTCGAATCCATTGAGATGTGTTTGTAACATTGTGTCCAACTGTAGGGTTTGTAAAACCGAAATAAAAACCGCAATGAAATTTGTGCTATGGTTTTCGCAAAAACTGCTCGAAAACCGTCAGAAACCGAAGGGTTAAGAAATCAAAAAAATTTGAAAAAAAAAAGATCGAAAACCATTCTGTTTTCAACGAAAACTTGCGGTTTTTCAAGAAAAATCAACCCGACCAATTGAATGTTCTTCAAAAATAGTTTTGAGCGGTTTTCAACGAAAAACTGCACATATAAATTTTTTCAAAATTTTTAATTTTTTTAAATTAGAACGGTTTATCGAGTGGTTTTAGATCTCGAACCGGAGCGGTAAGATCAAAAACCGAGCCACCAACACCGAGGGCCGAGGCGGCAAGGCAGATCTGGTCATCTCGACTGGAGGACGAGAACTTAGGCCTGCTTGACCACGTTCGCACGACGGCATGACTCGTGAGAACTGGAAAAGACGACTATGAGAGAACCAGCTTATATTAAAGCCTTGAACCGAGTACTCGACTGAGCCACCAAAGAAAACTAGGGAGTATTATTGTGCTACGACCGACAGATATTTGTAGGAATATTGCCCTTCCTCGGAAAAAAAGGGAGGAAATGTCAGTAAAACAAATGGATATACAAAAACTCACAACACTCCAACGGGAAGAACAAAACGACTTCATGAGTCGCAAAACCTTCACTACGCAATAAGAGTTAGGACGTACAAAACAAAGGCCATCTCCATTTTTTATTCCTTACATTGTTACATCGAGCAGCGGACACAAAATGTCAGAACAACAATCAAAGATTAGTATGGTATATAACCAATGTGTATTATGCAACAAATATGCATTTTTTCCCTCTGATACAAAGGGGGACACTTCTGATCCATTCCGGCTTAGTTGTTTGAAGCTGCAGCGGCGGCCAGCGCCTGCTTCATCTTGCCGTACTCGACCACCCTGTCGGCGTCCGGCAGGATCTCCTTGGCGGCGTCGAGATCGCTGAAGCGTTCCATCCACGCGGCCAGGAGCGGGGTCTTGGCTGCGTCAATGAGCTTGACGCCAGATAACACCTCGGTTGCCTTAAACCACGAGATCATACTCCCCAGCGAGACGTCCACGAGACCGACGTTGTCCCCGCCGAAGAAACCCTTCCCCTTGGAGCACTCCTTCAGGACTCCCTCCAGGATCTCCAACGCCGCGAACGTCTGCTTCATCCCCTCGGCCTTGTCCTCGTCTGTTTTGCCCCTGTACAACTGCACCCACGGGGCCACGAGCTGCACACGCGCATGTCGAATCAGTGTTCAGTTCAATCGGCATCCGAATGCCCGAACTATCTTGATGCAAATGCACAGCAGGACGCCGCTGCCAGTGTGTGTGGAAGATAATAATACCTTGTCGTCGATGTAGGCTGCCCAGAAGAGAGCAATGGCGCGTTCGTAGGGGTCGGTGGGGAGGATTGACGGGCCGGTGACGGCGAATACCTCGTCGATGTACTGCACGATGATACGTGACTCACAGATGGGTTGGCCGTTGTGGATCAGCACAGGCACCTTCTTGTGCACGGGGTTGGAGTTGAGGAGGAGCTCGCTCTTGTTGAAGAGGTCTTCCTCGACGTCCTCGTAGTCCAGGCCCTTGATGCTGAGCGCAAATTTCACTCTCATAACAAATGGACTTGGCCATGCGCCGAGCAGCTTCAGTTCATCTCCTCCGGCCATCTCCCACAAGATTTCTCTCAGTGTGTGTGTGTGTGTGTGTGTGTTCAGGTTTGGAGTTTCAACTCTTTTTAGCTTGTGTTGTGTGTTTTGTTGGGTTCGTGATCAGAGCAGACAGGAACCGTATATATGGAGCCTGGGGTTGGTATATGGAGGCACCAATGCATCATCCATGATGCTTGCATGTGTTTGAGCATATGATTTTCCACAACCACCAAGTAAAATACTTAGAAATCGAATGCCGAATGGTCTCTTCAGTCCTTATTGTATTTTTAGTGTTCAAACATGATCGCCTAATAAAGTATTCACACCCAAATCAATATGTACACGTTGCACACGTCGTGGGAGTGCTCAATCTCTGCTGGGCTGCCAGGGTAACTAATGGAGCTCTTTTACAGTGGATTAAAACCAATATAAACCGTTCATTTCTTTCAATCTAATGGTTGAAATCAACTTAGATCTAATTATACTATCACCTGTAGTATTGGTAGTAAAATTCAGAGTGGGCTAAAAGGGTAAAAAATTCCGTCATGCTATTTGTCCTCTACAGTAAAACACATCTTGTGATCATGATGAATGGTAGATGAATGGATAAGAATAGGGCTGGGCAAATAAACCGGTAACCGAAACCGAAACCGAATAAACCGAAACCGATTTATTCAGTTGTTGATTCGGTTATCTGTCTGAAATAACCGAATTTCTTTCGGTTTATTCGATTTTAAGCATCGGTTAGCCGAACTAACCGGAATAGCATCTGTATGAGTATGACTGTATACTGTATCCTCAATTCCTCAGACCCCAGTACCAGTAGACAGTAGTAACCCTAGCTCTCGAGTCTCTCTCGGCTGGTAAGACTAATTCCCCATTTCCCCTCGGCGCTCACTCCCTCCCTCACACCCTAGGGCTCCAGGCGGTGGCGGCGCCTTCCCTTCCCGAATCCCGGCGCCCCTCCCGTCCCTTGGCTCAGGCGCTCAGCCTCTAGGCACTTGTGCGCGTGCGCCGCCCCTCACCTTCGGCCCCTTCAGCACTTCTGGTCTCCAACTCCAGCCTCCAGGTGCCCCTCCCGTACTCCCGTCCCTTGGCTCCGACGCCCCTCCCGGCCTCTCCTCCGGCCTCCCTTCCCCAATCCCCACTCGGCCACTCCAGGTGGCGCCCCTCCCAGTTCCCGGCCTCCCCTCCATTCCTCACTCCAGGCTCCAGCTGTCGCGGCGTCGCCCGTGCCCTCCCGGCTCTCCTACTGCAGCCTGCCGGCGGTCGGTTACCACCGCCCCTCCCCTCCCCTCCCCTGCGGGCCTGCAGCCCTGACTCGGACCTCGGTGACTCCAGTACTCCACTTCGACCTGGCGACTGGCGAGGGAGATGGCATCCACCGATTCTCCGACTCCGACCATGGTGGCAGCAACGCAACAATCGATTTGCAACAACAACGTATGTGATCTTCCTGTGTTTGTGTGCTGTACATATTTCGCAATTCGCATGTGCTGATCCTTGTTTGTACTCTTGTTTGTAGACCTCTAATCCGAGCAAAACAAATGAATCCGAGGGAAATGCAATGGAAAAAGAAAAGGAAACACGAGAGAAGGAGGAGGAGGGCAGTAAAAGAAAAGAGATGGCGCCAAGATCAGAGATGTGGTCTCACTTCACCAAGATTAAAGTGGGTGGTCATCTGAAGAAAGGGAAGTGCAACTATTGCCACCGCGAGATCAAGGCTGATCCAAATGTTAATGGTACGTCTGCCTTGCGGACTCATTTTAACACTTGCAAATGCAATCCTCATAGGAATAGGGATCCGAAGCAAGGTTATTTGCAAGTAAATCGGGGTGATAGTGTTACAACTTACAAGTTTGATCCTGATGCAATTAGGAATGCTTTTGCTCAAATGGTTATTGAAGATGAGCTTCCTTTTGCTAGCTGCGAAAAGTCAGGCTTTAGAAAATTTATGCATGTAGCTTGTCCACGTTGGAGTGTGCCATCTAGACGAACAATCACTAAAGAGACAATTTCTATTTACTTTGAAGAGAAAGCAAAGCTCAAAACCTTTTTTAAGCAATCATGTGAAAGGGTTTGTCTTACAACTGATACTTGGACTTCACAACAACAAGATAGTTACATGGCTGTCACAGCACATTTTATTGACCATGAATGGAAATTGCATAAGAAGATTATTAGTTTTTTCAAGGTAAAGGGCCATAAGGGAGATGATATTGGGAAAAACATACAGAGATGCTTGGTGGACTGGGGGATTAATAAAGTCATGACAATTACAGTTGATAATGCTAGCCCCAATGACGTTGGAGTAGATTACAGACGGAGGCAAATGAACAATCAAAAAACCGGCATTGCTTTAGGCAAGTATCTTCACATGAGATGTGCTGCCCATATTATAAATTTGATTGTTTCTGATGGCTTAAAAGAGTTGGATAGCTCTGTGAAGCGTGTTCGTGCTGCTGTTAGGTTTATCAAGAACGGAACCTCTAGGTTGGTCAAATTTAAGAAACTTGCAGAGTTAGAAAATTTGGAAAGCAATGCATTCTTGACACTAGATGTATGCACTAGGTGGAATTCAACATATCTTATGTTGAAATCTGCAATAATTTATGAGAAAGTATTTGCAGGGTATGAGGAAAAAGATCCAACATATATAATAGAGTTATGTGGGGAAAAAGGCCCTAGAATTCCTGATGAATTCGATTGGCAGAATGCAAAGAAGATGGCTGAATTTCTTGGGCATTTTTATGATCTCACTCTTCGTGTTTCCACTACACTACAAGTGTCTACTAATGAGTTCTTTTATGAAATTGGTGAAGTCAATGTATTGTTGCGAGAATGGGCAGATAGTGAAGATGAATTGCGCCAGGCAATGACCAAGAGGATGAAGGATAAGTATGAAAAGTATTGGGGCAATTGGCATGAGAAGGACAATGAGAATGAGAATGAGGGGAGGGGGAAGGGTAGGGCGAGGGAGAAGGAGAACATGAACCTGCTCATCTTTATTGCTACTGCACTTGATCCAAGATACAAGCTATCTAGTTACACTAAGTTAGCCATTGGGGAAATGTTTGGTGAGGAAAAAGGACGTAAAGTTTGGGATGCAGTGAATGTTTGTTTCCACGAGTTGTTTGAAGAGTATAGAAATATCTATGCTCTAAGTGATTCATCGACACAAACCAATGAATCTGAACAAGAACAACCACAAAAAAGGGGAGGAAGGTTGATGAAGTCCCTAATTGCTAAAAAGATGAGGATTGGTAATGGTGCAATTGGCACTAGCAAATCAGAAATTGAGAAATACCTTGGCGAAGAAAATGAAGAGGACAGCAGCAGATTTGATATTCTAGAATGGTGGAAAGTGAGTTCGTCCAGATTTCCTATATTGGCACATATGGCTCGTCATGTGTTAGCAATTCCAATATCAATGGTTACATCGGAGTGCGCATTTAGTACGAGTGGACGAGTCCTAGATGATTTTAGGACCTCGCTTACACCATTCATGGTGCAAACTCTTATTTGTACACAAGATTGGCTACGGCGATCCACTCCTATCAATATTGAAGAAAATGAGGAAGAGCTAGCAAAAATGGAAGAAGGTAAGCTAACAACAATGAATAATCTATTCTTGACATAACCATTCATGGTGCAAGCTCTTACATGTTTTTGTTTTATTTCAGAATTGCTTAAAGAGTATGAAGCTGAAAAGACTGCTACTTCTACAAAATCAAAGTTGAAAACACAATCCAGCAGCAAATCTGTCACTAAGCCAAGTTCTGCTACAACTGGTTGCTGATATTCCACTTTCAGTAAGTTATCCTTTATTAGAATAGCATTCTTTCAATAAGTTCTGCTACAATTGCTACAATACATTTTGGAAGTATTTCCTTGACATTTTCTTTTCAATAAGTTATCCTTTATTAGAATAGCATTCTTTTAGGTAATTCTGAATACCCAAACCTTACATACAGTGTGAGCTTACAGGATTGATAGATTTAGTTGAAGAAATTTCTTACAGGGTGAGAACCATCCAAGTCTTGATCCCATCTTGCAAAAGACCAAGATCCACTAAGCTTCTGTTCTCCAACCCGCATATGAAAAACCTACATAGCACGAGAAGATGTCGAGGCCTCGGTACTGGGGTTAGAAATAAAGCATTTGGGAATCCAGTACTGAGACACACGACGAGTAGGCACAACACGAGTATGCTTGTTCACAAAAATAGATTTGTCCTTTCTCGTGTTTCTTTCAGCAAAAGATGTTTGCATCACCCTAGGCACAACATGAGGAGTGAAATGTGCCTTCCTGAAATTAGACCTAGCCCTAGCCTTTTCTTTCTTTTGCTGTTTGGCTAGTCTAAAGCAAAAATCTACTAAGTGTCCATCTCTACCACAATGAGTGCAAGTGTACTTAACATGATGTTTAGATTTAGAAACAGAAGTAGCATTTGCATTCATCATAGTAGAAGATAACACACCAGCTGTCGGTGTTTCGAGAACCGGCAAGTAAATTTGTAGGTCTAGAGGGGCCACGCGCTCCCGTTCCTTGAATGGTTGGACCAAAAGAAAGGGGATCCAAGATATATACTGGTTCGGGCTGAACGTCCCTACTCCAGTCGGTGAGGTGGTCGTGTGTTATTACTGATGCTAGCAAGTTTGCCTGGTTACAAGCGGAGGCTGAGCCCGAGCTCTGAGCTCCCCGTGTACAGAGGTCGGCTAGAACGGCTCCAAGTGCGAGGGACTCGGAGCCAAGGGTGTGTCTGAGCTCTGGATGGAGGCTTATCGACGGGTTTTGCTCGTACGTGCTCTGTTTGTGCGCGCTGTGTTCGATCGTCCCCGCTCCGGAGGGTCAAGCTTCCCCTTATATAGCCCGGGGAAGCAGGTTACACGGGAGCATGTGAGAGAAAACGAAAGGGGGCTTCCTACGCCTAGGAGTCTGGCCTCCCGCCTCGGCTTCTGATCGTTGGACGTGACCTCTGAGGGGTTGGTGGTGGCGCAGAGCGATGGCACGGTCCATTCCTCCGGGAAACGGCGTACCTGCCCTCTGTGCCGTTGTCAGTCTTGACGTCGAGCGCCACCTTTTCGAATCGCCTTGGGAAGGCGCGCGCGGCCTCTTTGCTCGATCATGCTGAGCCGTTGCATCAGCAGGGTAGGTGACCAGTGCAGGAACCGCTTCCCGATGATTTGACGTCTGCTCTTTGGTGAAGATGGCCTGAGCTAGCTCGGGGTTCCCGGTCGGTCCGACCCACTGGTCGGGACACCCCCGGGGCACCGTCGCCGTAGT
Source organism: Guadua angustifolia (assembly GCA_036346375.1). Classification (NCBI taxonomy): domain Eukaryota; kingdom Viridiplantae; phylum Streptophyta; class Magnoliopsida; order Poales; family Poaceae; genus Guadua; species Guadua angustifolia. The sequence continues at coordinate 18,557,261 of CM070518.1, read as the reverse complement.
TTGTGGGGCGCCCGACCTAGGGCGCAGGTCGGGCTGCTTTCTGAGGTCGGCTTGGTCGGGAACTAGGCGCCCTTGTGGGGACCGGTCGGTCGGCTTCTCCTTGTGGTTTTGGCGCGGAGGCGGCCCATCTATGGTGCGAAGGCGGCCCATATACTTTTTGTGGGCCGCTGGGGATACCCATGCCACGTGTACTCGTCACCAGCAGACTTGAAAACAGTTTTCTTAGGCTCATCGACAATTTCAAATTTTCCACTTTCAAGTGTTTTAACAACAGTAGAAGCATGCGAATTATAATGAGCATAAGAATCAAAACCTAAACCTTTGTGATGAGTGCTGACTTTTGATTGATCCAAAATCATGTTTAGGTTTTTCTTTTCTAAAGTGAACCGTTCTAAAGATTTTTCCAAGTAATCAACCTTTCGAGAAAGAGTTAAACAATTATTACATGGAACATCCACTTTTTCCTTTCTGCTTGCGACAAGTTGAGTATGAAAGAACCTCATGTGTGAGCAAAGCATTGGTCATTTGAGAAACTCTACCATTAACATCATTCAACTTCAATTTAAGTGTGGAGCATTTAGAACATAGAGTTGAATCATGCAAATCAACAGTAAAACAACTAGCATGTTTAACAAGTTTCTCATTTTTCTCTTTTTCAGCATTAATTTGCTCTAACAAGGTAACATGTTTTTTCCTAAGCAAAGTAAGCTCATTGTAAATTAAGTCACATGATTTGCAAGCATCATCATCAGGAATCAAGGTTTTAAGTCTAGCAATTTCAGCATTCAATGACTCCACAATAATATCATGTTTCTTAATTTTCTTGTCACGTCTATCAAGCAATTTACCAAGACGAGCAACAGCAATAGCTAATTCATCGTAAGAAGATTCTACCTCATTAAAGTTGCTGTCGTGATCATCCTCGGTGAAGCTTTCGTCACTTCTAGCCATGAGACACAACCCTGTCAATTCATGCTTGCTTGGAGCTGTTGTGTCATCTTCACTGCTCTCCGAATCCACATCGCTCAAATTGACTTGTTCAAGAGCGGAAAGGACCCGGTGGACAATTTTGCGGTTGATGAAGCTCTTCTTCTTTCTATCACTTGGAGAGAACTTCTTCTTCTCTTTTCTTTTGTCATTGTCCTTCTCCTCCCTTGATGCTTTATCTGCAAGTTTAGGACAATTTGAACGAATGTGGTTGAGATCACCACACTCATAGCATCTTGGAGGGTCACCACCAACTCTCTTCCTCATTCTCACATTCTGCAAAGCTTTATTAAAACGAGAAGAGAGTAGTGCCAAGTCTTCTTCAGGAAATTCTTCAATCTGTTCATCGGTTAGTGAAGACAAGAAAGACAAAGCAAAACTTGAAGAAACATTATTCTGAGACATGCTAGATTGGGAAGTCAATGCAATTGATTTATGATCATTCTTCCTAGCAAGAACATCCAATTCATGAGTTTTTAATTTAGAGAAAAGAACATTTAAAGTAAGTGTACTCATGACAGTTGATTCTCTAATGGATGTAACTTTCATCTCCCAAATTGACATGTCTAATGCACCAAGTAATTGTCTAGCATTAGCAGCAGCATCAAAGCTAACTCCAACAGCACACAAATTGCTAAGAATTTTATTAAAGCGTGCAAAGAAATCATCTAGAGACTCACCAGGCTTCATCTCAAATCGCATGTATTCTTTCTTATAAATATCTTGCCTAACCTCTTTGACAGTGTTAGAACCTTCATGATAATCACAAAGAGATCTCCATACCTCATATGCAGACTTGAGATGAATCACACGATCAAAATCACTTCTTCCTAGTCCTTGGATGATCAAATTCCTTGCTTTGCTGTTTGCTTCAACATGTGCTCGATTGGTGTCATTGACTTCATCATTCTCAGGAACATTGTATGGCTTGTAGACCTTTTCCCAAATTGCAAAACCCTAAGCTTGAATATATGCCTCCATCTTTGCTTTCCAAAACTGAAAATCAACACCATCGAAAACACAAGGTTTTGTCGAATACCTATCCATCGCTACGGTTTCTAATCACCGGTTAAGATTAATTAGAAAAACTAGGCTCTGATACCACTTGTAGAATCGATATATATTAAACTAGCAATCAGAAGGGGTGAATGATTGCGCGGAAGCTAAAATCAAATTTTTGCTAATTTTTGAAACACCCCAATTCGGACTCAAATTGCCTGATTCGGATTCGACAAAAACAGAGAAATACACGTCTACTAAAATAGCAATTCCTGATGATCCCACTGTTAGATCAATGTGAAATTTTAACTGTATAAACTAGACTCAATTTTCAAGCTAACCCAATAAAAATCAGCTCGATCGGATCTACGGATCTAAAGTTATTTTCTTCGCAATTTTGCTGAATTAGACGCCAGACCAAATAAAAACAGACTGATACATGTTTACCAAAACTAAAATTTCTGAAGATCTAACCGTTGGATTGATGTGAAATTTTAACTGTATAAACTAGATTGGATTACGAATCTAACCCAACAAAAATTAACTCGATCGGATCTATGGATTAAGAGATATTACCTTCGCAATTGAACTAATGCAACAAATGACGAGGATTAATCTAACCAGCGACAATAGAACGTTGATGTTGCCCTGAACGTCAGGAAGGTTACTTCATCAACTATCTTCTACCAACTTCAGACGTCGCTAGAAAGTCTCCAGATTTGATTGCCGCAAGGAACAAAAAAACTGAAGACTGCTCTGGATTTTCACGCATGCCTGCAACAGATGAAAATCAATACGCCAGACCGAAAATCTTCAGACATGCAAGCACATCAAAACTTCTAGTCGCAACCCACTTGCATGCAAACCAATCTAGTTTCCAGGGAAAAACTAAACACCAGGAAGATTTGTATTTGGCGCAGCTTCTAGTCGCGGAAATCACAGCCGCATGCCAGATCAAACAAGCGCCACAATGCAATGCAATCTGTGCGGCCAATCCTCTCGGCGGCAGATGTCACATGTGCATGCCGCCCTACAGAGAAACTTGACGCGTCTTCCTTTCTTTTCTTCGCTAGCCGCGGCCGAACAAAACATGAATAAACAAAACGGCCGAGCGTTACGCCACTGGGAAAAAGCTCTGTCGCATGAAAAACGACCGAGCCAGCCGCAAGAAAAAAAGCTCTCAATTCATTGATCAGGTTTCAAGTCCTTTTATACAACTCAAAACCCTAACACATGTATGCATATCCACCTGGCCCAATACACATGGCCCAATATATGCATACAACCCAAAATTCACACATGCATACGTACGGCCCGCATGCCGTACTCACATGACTAACCAGCCTTCGTGTCACCGTTCTCTAGCCCGAACGTCCCGCATGACATCCTCGACCACCAGGACATCGATTCCTCCCTAAACCTAGTCCCGAACCTAGTTCCGATCCCGTCATCGACCACGTTCGCCCTCGAGCAACACCTGCACACGAATAAACAAACAACGCAACCGAGCACAAGTCCACGACTTAACTCAAAGTCAATCCATACAACCACTCACATGAGTGCATTGCATCAAACAAAATCCATCATGCTATCACCAGCATAATAATCATCTCAACATAGCATATGCACAAGCACCACACATGATATAACCAAAGTCACTTTACAATGCCAATTTCACCATTCAACCAATTTTTCATCACATGATCTCACAATCTCCCCCTTGATGAAAACATTGGCAACACCATTTGGACCTAAACATTGGCATTCACCTCACAAAAACAGATGTAAGAAATTTTGTTTATAAAACAAAAAGACAAACAAGGTGACCAAAAGGTGACCAAAAGACAAAGAGAGAAAATCTCCCCCTACAAAGAAGAAACAAAATCTCCCCTTATCTAAAAAGAAATCATCCCTATGACAAAGAGAAACTCCCCCTAACAGAAAGAAGAAATGTGTGTGTGAATGTGCAATGTGTAACAAAAAATTCTCCCTTTGATTCTAAAATTTCTCCCCCTTTGACAATGGATTCATCAAGAATGCAAAAAGAGAACAAAAGAGAAACTTTTCCCTCTTTATGTTGTTGTTTTCCTTTTTTTATGTACTGAGTATTATGAATCATACACAAATGGAACAACTTGATCACCAAGTCATGCTATCAACAGTACTTGCACCCTCAAATCTACACATAAACAATGTACAGTAAGCATAACTAGAAATCAAGTACTATTAACGATTTTTTGCATGGCATGATCTCCCTTTCTCAACAATCTTAAAACCTGAAAACATTGATTTTCCGTGCACTTTATTTGTGCTTTGAAAAACTGATTCATTACTTTGATTGCAACAATAACAATTGCAAGGAATCACATGCACCATCAGCCTTACTTTTCAACCATGCCAAGCAATCACAATGTTAAGGTTTCATGGTTTCGGTCCTACACAACCTCTTCCAAGTTCATATCAAAGTGCAATGATAAGCGGTCTCGTAAAGAAGAAGTGCAATAGTACATAATCTTGTTCTTGTATTTATCAAAAATTACTCTTTTAGCTTTACCATTTAACTTTCATATTTAGCACTTTTTTAGCAGGATCAAAATAGCCAAGAAAGTTCAACCATGACAAGATTTAATTCAAGTTGTCATTGCATTTAAATAGTCATGTCATAAACTACACCATATATGCATAAACATGAAGTTGCAAAGACCTTGTAACATAAACATGGCTTCAAACGACATATGTGTATGAAATACAATGCTCATTACTTTTTCATTGTTTTCTATTTTTTTGTTTTTCGTTTGAGAAGCAAACAAAATAAAAAGGATTTTACAAAAATATTACACAGTTTTTCGCGTTTTGGTCCTTTTACAAATTACGAATAGGCCCTTCGCGATTTTTTGTGAGAGGAAGATATTTTTCCCTAAAATCGCGTTTGGGTCCCTCGTGCGCCATTTTACGGAAAAAAAACTCCCGTTAAATTCAAATCGCGAACAAGCCCTTTTCTAATTTTTCAAGATAGCGAACAGGTCCAAAAACGTAAAAAACATGTCCTTGCTCCTTACGTTTAGGTCCTTTCTCCGTTTTTCCCGGGAAAAAATGTTTTCGTTGCTAGAAAAATTTGTGCAGCTCTATCTCTAGACTTTTTCCCCACCTCGATTTCCCATCTCGGTCTCTGATATTTTTTAGAACATGTGTTATTACTCGGTGAACGCGTAGAGTGTTAGCCTCGACAAAAGAAGGTTGTCATCTCTAATAATTTTTCACCCTTTTTCCACTAGACTTTTTTCCCATCGCCTCTAGACTTTTTCTCTACCGCGGTTTTCCAGCTCGGTCTCCAATATTTTCCAAATAATTTGTCGAAAGAGATATTTCTACAACTCTATCTCTCTATTTTCCCCCCGTTTCGCTCATTATTTGAGCGATTTAAAAAATAAAACGCCGTAAAAAAACAATTTTTCTACGAAAAAAGGCACGTGCGGTGTGTTACGCCGTGAAAAAAAATTGTGTTCTTTCAGCCGTTTCGCTCATTATTTCGATGATTTAAAAAATAAAACGCCGTCGAAAAAAAAGAATTTTTTCTATGAAAAATGACACGCGCGGCGTGTTACGCCGTGAAAAAAAATTGTGTTCTTTCAGCCGTTTCGCTCAATATTTCGATGATTTAAAAAAAACACCGCCGAAAAAAAAAGAATTTTTTTCTATGAAAAAGCGACACGCGTGGCGTGTTAAAAAAACGTATTGACATTTGGATCTTTCGTGAGAGTACCCTAAATAGATACCGAAAAAAACGTTTTGATGTTTGGATCATTCCGACTGTTTTACACGAAAAGGACCTTTCGATTTAGCGTAAACGCAGATACACTTTTGTTTTTTCAACCGTTTCGCACGTTTCCTCGATGATTTTTAAAAAAAAACGCCGATGGAAAAAAAACAAAATTTTTCTCGTAGATGCACTTTTGTTTTTTCAACCGTTTCACGTGTTTCCTCGATGATTTTAAAAAAAAACGCTGACGAAAAAAAACAAAAATTTCCTCGCGAAAAAAATAACGCACGCGCCGCGCAAACTATCCTAGTTTGTTCTAGAAGCCTTAGACATCATTGTTGCCATAATCAGCATGGCACAAGCTAAGTACTATTCCATGGATCACAAATAGTTGCGTCATGGATAATGACACCGTCTAAAAAATATAGTTTTCATCACTAATTTTTATCATAATATATCTATAGAACACAATAGAATTATAATATTATAAAAGTATTTTTAAGATAAATCTACATACATAATTTTAATATATCCAATTTAATTATTTAAAAATAACTATTAAGATTTTAAAAACTTAACTGCACGCGTATAAGACCTTTACTATAGTTGGAAGAGTTTCCGGGAGAAGAGCATCCCCACGTGTCCCCTTTGGCGATTTTGCGAACCCCCTCCCCTCGTATTTCTTGAAATTACGGATAAGTCCCTATAGATTATGAATAAGTCCTTCGCAATTTTTTGTGAGGGAAAGATTTTTTTCCCCTTTATCGCGTTTGGGTCCCTCGTTCGCCATTTTACGGGAAAAAACTTTCGTTAAATTCAAATCGCGAACAAGCCCTTTTCTAATTTTTCAGGATAGCGGACAGGTCCAAAAACGTAACAATCAGGTCCTTACTCCTTACGTCTAGGTCCTTTCTCTGTTTTTCCCGGGAAAAAATGTTTTCGTCAACAGAAAAATGTGTGTAGATTTTTTTCCCATCTCGATTTCCATCTCGATCTCTGATATTTTTTAAATCATGTATTATTACTCGGTGAACGCGTAGAGTGTTAGACTCGACAAAAGAATGTTGTCATTTCTAATACTTTTTCAACCTTTTCCCTCTAGACTTTTTCTCCATCGCGGTTTTCCACCTCGGTCTCCAATATTTTCCAAATAATTCGTCGAAAGAGATATTTCTACAACTCTATCTCTCTATTTTTTTCCCTGTTTCGCTCATTATTTCGACGATTTAAAAAATAAAACGCCGTCGGAAAAAAAGTAATTTTTTCTACGGGAAAACGACACGCGTGGCGTGTTACGCTGTGAAAATTTTTGTATCCTTTCAGCTGTTTCGCTCATTATTTCAACGATTTAAAAAATAAAACGCTACCGAGAAAAAAAGAAAATTTTTCTACGAAAAAACGACACGCGCATACGCTGCAAGTCTCTGAGATATTTTTAAACATGTATTATTACTCGACGAACGCGTAGAGTGTTAGATTCGACAAAAGAATGTTGTCATCTCTAATAGTTTTTCGCCATTTTCCCTCTAGACTTTTTCCCCACCGCGGTTTTCCAGTTCGGTCTCCAATATTTCCCAAATAATTCGTCGAAAGAGATATTTCTACAACTCTATCTCTCTATTTTTTCTCGTTCCGTTCATTATTTCGACGATTTAAAAAATAAATCACCATTGAAAAGAAAAAGAAATTTTTCTACGAAAAAACGGCACGCACGTCGTGCTACGCCGCGAAAAATTTTGTGTTCTTTCAGCCGTTTCGCTCATTATTTCGACGATTAAAAAAATAAAACGCCGTCGGGAAAAAAATATTCTACGAAAAACCGGCCCGTGCGGCGTATTACGCCGCGAAAAAGACATTTCGATTTAATACGATCGCAGATCCGGTTTAGAAAATCGCGGATCTTTCGTGAGAGGACCCTAAGTAGATACCAACAGAAAAACGTCGTGACGTTTCGATCGATCCGGCTATTTTTTTTTGAAAAAGACCTTTTCAATTTAACACAATCACGGATCTTTCATAAGCGAACCCCAAATAGATGTGAAACAATGTGATTTCGTTCGTGTTTTTTCAACCATTTCGCTCTTTTTTCAATGATCTTAAAAAAATCGTCAAAAAAAATTCTACAAAAAAATGATAGACACGACGTATTACGCCGCGAAAAGTTTCCTAATCTAAAACAATGAGAGCATCATTTCAGCACATGTCAGGAGTGGAAAGTTACTGCTGGAGAATTTTCAAAGCAGTACATCGATGTCAGGAGTGGAAAGTTACTGCTAGAGAATTTTCAAAGCAGTACATGTGTCGAAAGGTCTGATAAGTGACGTGACACATCGATGTTTGACCCGATGGCACCTCGCGGCACATGAAACACAATTTTTTGCTAACCTGCCAGACTTCTCTTTAATTTCCTGTGGTTGGCTGCGGTGTGGCTGCGGTGTGGCCGACGTTCAAGATGTCACTGAGATTTCAGATTTTAGCAAGATTATATTTTAAATCTCTATAGAAAAGTCAATTTTCAAAACTATAATAGTGTTTTGTAAAATTTTACCAAAACTTTGTTTTTTAACTGAAATTACCATAAATTCGACTGGTTTTGATTTTTAGGACTGGATTTCGCTTCAAATTCTTTTTGAAGAATTATAATGCCTATTATAAGGAATACAAGTGAAAATTTTATTAAAAAAACAACATACTTTTGGTTTGTTCAAAAATTCAAACATCATGTTGATGATCACTTTAGCGTCCATGTTGTTTTTTCAGTTTTCACCTTGTTTGTTGATCAAATGGAATAAGAGCTATTGACATGCCATTTCCTCCTTACTATATCCGTGCAAATGGCATCTAATAAAGTAATAAAGTAATAAGAGAGCTGTCGTTGACCATCACCTTCACTAAGCGCTCCTTGTTGTTTGCTCCATAGGTAATGTTCAAGGAGGAGGATGCACCCTAAATTGCATCGTGGGTTTGTATTGTGTAAATACGTAGGTTTTTTATGTGTAAATACTTAGTATTTCGTATTAAAACAGATAGAAAATACAGATAAATCGTTTTGAGATTTTTTATATTTTTTCTAATTTTTTTAGCTTCGGGAGACCATACGTCAGGAGTTTGAAAATGATTGAAATATCGATCAATTTTGTCGAAATTTCAGTGAAATCAATCGAAATTCAGTTTTTTTGAACTCGAAATTGATGGATTTCAAATTTGGTTTTTGAGTTTTTACCAGATTTTAATCTAAATTGTAAAATCTTATCGAAATTTATATTTCGACTGATCCTGAGATATGATCAAAAACAAAACATTGAAACCTGGCGGTGGCAAACGCCAATCATACATTTGTCTCTGCTGCTGTCTCTGCTGCAACCTGTTTTACTTGTCAGATTACCTACGAGGACACCTCTAAACCAAAACGTGGCCTATCTTTTTATGTTTCTTTCTTTTATTACTGCAAAAAGCCACCCGTTGATCCATCGCCGATACTGACAAGTGACAAGTGGTGAAGATCGTTTTCTTCGCAGACCACAGAAAATCCGACACACACAGTGTTCGATGAGACGATGACGAAAGGGATCACATCAAGAACCGTGAGTGGTCTAGCGCTAGTACAGACACCAAGCCACACCAAATATCTGAAGAAGAAAAGAGTGACAAGAAGAAGCTGCCCAAACCACGAGAATTTTTTTTAATAATATATTTTTTTTTTCAAAATTTCAAAAACATACATAAAAAAATTACATAAATATAACATGTTGGCTGTTAGTTGGGAGATACAAAAATATCGTCTAACTAATGGACGACAGGAGGCTACGTCGCACGATGAACAGTGACAGAATGCCACGTCACGCGCAGGAGTTTCTGTCACCCGTTGGTTGGACGACAGGCTAAAAATCGACCGTTGAACGGGCGACAGGAAGAGCGCGGCCCCCTGTCGCCCTACAGAGAGGGTTTTAAAAACCGATCGCCGCATTGTTGCTCATTTGAGCCGAACCAGCGCTAGAGAACGGAAAAAAAAGAAGAGAAGGAAGAGGGAGGAGAGGAAAAAAGGAAGAGAGGGAGGAGAGGAGAGGGAGGAATAGAAGGGACTGCGCGATTATATTGAGGTAATTTTTTGTTGTTTATTTTTTTAGCAGTAAATTATGGTGGAGTAGAAATAATTTTAGATGTAGCTAAATTAAGAGGTTACGGATAAATCTAGCGAATGTAGATGTTTTTTACGGATAGAAGTATGTTGACATATATTCATAGGGATGTAGTTAGATCTAGGTAGATAAATATTCTTAGGAATGCAGATATTTTTATAGATAGAAGTATGTCGATATATATTCATGGGAATGTAGTTAGATCCAGATCACAAGAATTACGAGCAGGATGCTGTGTCGAGGTTCCTCGTCGATCCAGATGAGTCTGGATCATCACAGTTGCAGGGAGCACCACCACCAACGCAGCCTTCTCAGTCGGAGTACGTCACATCTTCAGCTAGATCTCAGAGGGCCCATCTTGCGCAAGCGCAGCTTGGCGTACTCGCGAGGGCGAGGCTCGGAGGAGGCTCCGATCATGAGGCTGTCGAAATGCAGGGCTAGCAGTAGTTTCTTATATTTTTTATTGTTGGTAGTTTCACTCTTATGTACTTAGTTAATCCTTTCAAATATGTTGTACGAACTATTGTATTTGGCTTGTTGGTACTTTTAATCTTATGTACTTAGTTAATCCTTCCATCAGCTTTCTCACACTTAGCAAATTGGACAACACACACCTAGCAGCTTTGTCAGAATGATTGGACAATACTCTGTACACCACCAAGCGATAAAATATTTGCCATCTCAGATCGACAGAGAACACACTGCACCCCGCTTTTCAGACTGAAACGACAACACACTGCTGCCCGCTTTTCAAACTAAAATGACCTCACCGACAACCACGTACGCTTGTAGCCTGCGTTGTGTAGGTCCCTCGTGATTTTCCCGTAATTTCTAGGCCGTGGTCTCCGTGAGGCTACGAAAACCGTAAAATGGCCACAATTTCGAAATTTTGTGGTCGCGTGTGCCTCTTCCGAATTTCGCAAACATGGGTGAGAGAGAGAGATTACGGGCATGGTGATTCTCAAATAAAAAATTACTGCAGAAAATAAGGTAGATCATATTCTTTATTACGACTTAAAATAGGAAGGAGCATTACGAACAACGAAAATAATAGTTACAACTTGATATCTACTGAGTGGATCGATGCCACTTCCCTTTCACCCATGCCTCCTGTGGGGCTTCTCTGACACAACGTGCACTCTCTCATTTCCTCTTTCTCGGCCTCCTTCTCCTCCACTTCCTTTCTACGTGCCTCCTCGCGTGCGGCGTCACGCTGCTCTTAAAGCTGTCGTCTGAACTCCTTGTCCCGGTTGGCTTGATCAAGGAGACTTTGGTCTTTAGAGTTGATCTCCATATCAAACTACTGCTCAAATTCACATAGTGGCGGAGGCAACTGCATAAAACATAAATTAACAAAGTTTTATGTAGAAATATTACGAAACACGTATGATTATTACCATCTGACGATTCTTCAAGCTCTTCTCCGGTAGGTCGAAGGCGTAGTTGCCGCACTTTGAATACCACCTCTTCCAAGTTGGAATTTCTTAAGAGTATACAAGCCTGTAAGGATCTCCGTACATACACATCGGTGGAACAGCTCTGCGAGGTAGGAAGAGATCCTGGTACGCGATGTTACGCGGCCACTCCAAAGCGCATCCCTCTTCTTTTGCCTTCCCCTTTCCCTTTCCACTTGCACGCCTCAACATCTTTTTTTCTCTTCTCCTTCTTTTCTCTCTTTTCTTTCCTCTTCTCTCCCTTTCTTCTCTTCTCTGGCTGGTTGAGTGAGCACAGTGCCACGTGAGCAGTTTTTATAGCCCTAGCCCTCTGTCGCTCGTTGATCGGTCGATTTTTAACCTGTCGCCCAACCGTCGGGCGACATAGATTCGGGCACGTGACGTGGCGCTGTCGCCCGTTCATCATGCGACGTGGCCTCCTGTCGCCCGTTGGTTGGGCGATATTTTTATGTCGCTCAACCGACAGCCGATAGGGGTATATTTATGTAATTTTTTGACATATATTTTTAAAATTTTGAAAAAAAATATTATTAAAAAAAATTCAAACCATGACGCACGTGAGGACATACGTCGAAGCCATTACGTGATCGCTTAACTTGTCCCGAACAAAATCAAATGTGCTGGAAACCCTCCGTTGATATGGTAGCTCTAATGCTTGGCAAGATTTTAGTTGCTTACTTGGTTGCAAATCAGTACTCCGGTCATAAATATATGTCGTTTTGAGATACGTACAATTAAATTTTTGAAATTTAAACAATCGATATCTTTTTAAAATATTTAGATTAGATGTATGAAAATTGATATGGATAGATTTGTCTTGAAAGATATTTTATAGTATTATAATTTTAGATTTTATAAATATATTAACTATACTATAGTGATCAAGGTTATGTTTTATCCACAATATTGATATTCAAAACGAAATATATTTATGATCTGATGGAGTACTAATTTATTTCTCTGATTAGTTATGAAATTATGTAAGCAACATTGGAACTGTCGAGATGCCTGCCTTAGAGAAGAAGCCTAGAAAAGTGTGCCACGTGAGTTCGATGCCTCAACCCGTCCACATTCGTTGCTCCCGTCGGAGCATAGTTTTGCTTTATCAAATAGGCGCGTGCTGACCAATCAAGAGCTGAACAAAGAAATTTGATATTGATACAGCGAAACACACAAGCCGGTTGTTGCTCATGTACTGGGCCACAAATCATGAGCAGAGCATTAGTGCTAAAATAGTTCTTTAGGTCAGCTTGTAGGGACTTCCCGTAGACAAGTGTAAGTATAGCAGTAAAGTACAATACTTACTGTCGGGGATTGGAAAATTCTCGTAGACAACCATCGAAGTCCGGCGCCAACCGACTATGCCTTTGCCCAGACAATGCATGCAGGACCGACCTTTGTGCACCTCGGCCCCGAGCAAGCTAGCTCGGGGGTCCTCGACAAGGCGACATGGCATTAAATGCATGGCGGCTCAAGGATTGCGTGCCCGGGACCCGCGCCGCCACGGTCCGCGCTGACTTGGTCTGCGCCCACTGTGCCCATGTCGCGTGGTACCCGGTGGGTGGCACGGCACTACTCTGCGTACGTCCTCTGCAGTAGCGCGCCCCCTGTAATAAATTATTTGTCTCCTGTAATTTCCTATAAATACCCCCTCCCACGATGGGTTGATGGTTGGACCTTCTGTACTACACACACTTACACACATCGCTTGCTTACGGGAATCCTTAGGATCGTTCAGGGCCTCCCGAGCAAGCGCATTGTAACCCACTTTCACATACTAGCGCAATCACTGGACGTATGGTTATTATCTCCCCCGTGAGAGGCCCGAACCAGATAAAAAACGACCCCCTGCGCCTTACGATTGTCCGGTATACCTTCGTTCCATTGCTCGGCATACTCTCAGACGTATAACCCTTGCGGAAAAGGAGCCCCAAGTTGATCCCTCATTCAACAAGTAAGCTCGGCGGGGGACCTTATCCCGAATCGTCGACACTTACCCTATCTTTTATCTATATCATCTAGAGTAAACTATAAATCCAGCTTATACAATAACTGTCTCCAAAATTATCTCTAGATAAACACTAAAACATTTAATTTGACATTCAACACTAGCTTCATTTTTATGTCTATTAGCAAAACACTAACTTCAATATTAGTAGTCGCTCGTGTCTACTTAACTGGCAATAGCACGTTGTTTCCCATACGATACTTGATGCTAAATAAGAGATAGTTCTCTTCTCTCTCCTTTCTTTTCTCACTCTTCCACAAGTTTTAGGATTACCTGTTTATTGGTTCATGTGCTAACAACCTACATGTTACAGATTTAAATTCCAAATAAAACCGTAGTAAAAATTCACACAAATTATTCACCTGACTGTGCAGTTGATGGGAATGTGACTCGAGCCTTTAGTGAAAAGAGTCAAGGTGCTACACCGTTGTGTTTGTACCATGATCGGAATAAAATGGAAGTGCCTGTATTCATGCTTTTCTTAAATGTAGCATGACCGCATAATCAAAATAATTAAAGCAAAATAAGCTTAACACTGCCACCCTGGCCATTTGATACGTGACATTTTTTTTTAAAGCTACTTAGAGGATCATTGCCCTTCCTGGGAAAAAAAAGGAATAATGGCTCTTTAGTAAAACAAATGGACATACAAAAACTCACGACAATCCAACAGGAAGAACAAAACGACTTCACAGGTTGCTTGCGAAGCCTTCGCTATGCAATAGGACATACGAAACAAAGGCCATCTCCCTTTATTATTCCCTACATTATTGCATCGAGCAGCTGACACGAAATGACAAAAAGCAATGTTTAATTGTTTTTCCTCTTTGCATAAATTTTGAAACAAACGAAAACTAAGTAATCATCTTCTATTCTTTATTTATACTTAAATATTATATAACTATCAAAAAGAAAAGTATATAAGCACCTCTTAATAACAAAACAACAATCAAAGAGTAGAAACCAATCTGTATTCTGCAACAAATATGAGTTTTTTCTGTGATCCAAAGGGAGACACTTCTGATCCATTACGGCTTAGTTGTTTGAAGCTGCAGCGGCAGCGGCGGCCAGCGCCTGCCTCATCTTGCCGAACTCGACCACCCTGTCGACGTCCGGCAGGACCTCCTTGGCGGCGTCGAGCTCGCTGAAGCGCTCCATCCACGCGGCCAGGAGCGGGGTCTTGGAGACGTCTATGAGCTTGGCACCAGAAAACACCTCGGTTGCCTTCAGCCACGAGATCAAACTCCCCAGCCAAACGTCGACGAGACCGACGTTGTCCCCGCCAAAGAAACCCTTCCCCTTGGAGCAATCCTTCAGGGCTCCCTCCAGGACCTCCAACGCCGCGAACGTCTGCTTCATCCCCTCGGCCTTGTCCTCGTCTGTTTTGCCTCTGAACAACTGCACCCACGAGGGCACGAGCTGCACACGCGCATGTTGCATCAGTGTTCATCAGTTAAATCGGCATCCGAATGCTCGAACTATATATCTTGATGCAAATGCACAGCAGGACGCGGCTGCCAGTGTGAGTGCAAGATAATAATACCTTGTCGTCGACGTAGGCGGCCCAGAAGAGAGCAATGGAGCGTTCGTAGGGGTCGGTGGGGAGGATTGACGGGCCGGTGCCGGCGAACACCTCGTCGATGTACTGCACGATGATACGTGACTCGCAGATGGGTTGGCCGTTGTGGATCAGCACAGGCACCTTCTTGTGCACGGGGTTGGAGTTGAGGAGAAGCTCGCTCTTGTTGAGGAGGTCTTCCTCGACGTTCTCGTAGTCCAGGCCCTTGAGGCTGAGCGCAAATTTCACTCTGATAACAAATGCACTTGGCCATGCGCCGAGCAGCTTCAGTTCATCTCCTCCAGCCATCTCCTACAAGATCTCTGTGTGTGTGTGTGTAAACGTTTGGAGTCTCAACTCTTTTTAGCTTGCGTTGTGTGTTTTGTTGGGTTCGTAATCAGAGCAGACAGGAACCGTATATATGGTGCCTGGGGTTGGTATATGGAGGCGCCAATGCATCATCCATGATGCTTGCACGTGTTTGAGACTTTGAGAGTGAGTTTTTTCTTTGTTGGATATATTGGTTTGCATCATATCTACTTAAGGCAGCTATTGAAGACTATTTCTATTTGTTCACAGTCTGGTCAGGAAACTATATCGATGTGAACAGAATTTTTATACATAAGTGGTAGATTAACTTTTGTAAAACTTGATATCTTCAACCATTCCAATCTCTAATTTCTTAATATCAAAATTTGCATAATAAAACTTAAAGAGATAGATAGACTACTCTATTTTATGAAAATTTTATCGTAAGAAAGGCATGCATCTGATTCAACTTATTTTGATAACCTACTATAATGTTTTAAAGAAAAATGTATCATATCACTGAAATGATTTACATCTACAGCAGAAAGTTAAGTACATCCTCGCATCTGTGAGCGCAAATGTTGATGTATTTCAAAGCAAAACATATTTTTATCCACAGTTCATCCTTAAAGTTATCGTGCTCTGATTTTTCTTTTACTTCATCCCTATCCTCAAATAAGAATATCATAGATAGCCTATTTTCACTCTAGTTTTATACGGGAACAAGATTATTTTGATGGTTACAGGTAGACTAACAAGTAAAGAAGTTTGACATTTGTTCTAGAAGCCTTAGACATCATTGTCGAGCTAATCAACATGGCACAAGCTAAGTATTAGTCTCCCGTCATGAACAGATCATTTTAAATATCATTACAGCCTCAAAAACACACTTTTGATCACTAATTTCTATCATAATATAAGTATAAAACAAAATAAAATTATAATATTATAAAAATATTTTTAAAACAAATCTATAATATAATTTTAATATATCTAATTTAAATATTTTCTTAAAAAAATTAACAATCAAAGTTTGTAAAATTAGACTGCAGTACTGCACATGTCTCTAAAACAATGAGAGCAGTATTTCAGCACACGTTATGACTGGAAAGTTACTGCTATAGAATTTTCAAGGGAGTACATATGTCGAGTGTCTGATCTGATCAGTGACGTTACGCACATGGATGTTTGACCCAATGGCAAGTGGCAGCACATGAAACACATTTTTTTGGATTAAACACTCGAACGCTCTAGCTACATGTACGCTGGGAAGCAGCCGCTACATGGGTGGGGCCCATCCACGCATGCAAAGATTCCAGCGTCGCTCGCATGCAAAAGATGTTGTTTCTTGCCAGAACACATGCACTTGTAGTGTCACATTCCATTTAGCCTTGTAACGAGTGAAGTTGCACTTAAGGAAATCAAACAATGAAAAAAAAATGAAATGCACGCTGCATGTGTGTGCTGCGCACCCCAGCCGCTGCACACACCTGCAGCCCCCCAAGCGCTGCTTCTACGTGCGCAGCGCGCTTAGAGCGCTGCTCCCTCCTGCAGCTTGCCCAGTCCGCGAAACGCCGTTGTCAGAACGCTAGTTTTGGAAATGTTTCGTCACAGTGGCTACTAGCGCGAAAAAAATCCGACGAAGGGACCAGATCAGCGAAAAATTCTCAAGAAACGTGAGTAGTCCAGACTCCAGCACTAGCACAGAGTGCAGACACCAATCCACACTTAATCTCTCAAGTCTCAAGAAGAAAAGAGTGACAAAAAGAAGCTAGCCCATACCATGACGCACGCGAGGACGTACGTGGAAGCCATTATTAAGACAGTGTAGCGAAAAAAACGCTCCACATATATCAACACCCCACATGCAGCAACCTCCTCAGTCCTCAAGAACTCGAGTAAGAATATGTCGTCGAGCAAAGACGAATCTGCGGCAGTGCGTGTGCTCGGCCGATGGGCGAGCCCGTACGTGATCCGCGTTCTGATCGCGCTGAAGCTGAAGGGCGTGGAGTACGAGTTCGTGGAGGAGACGGTGGGGAAGAAGAGCGAGCTGCTGCTCGAGTCCAACCCCGTGTACAAGCTGATCCCCGTGCTCCTGCACCACGGCAAGCCCATCTCCGAGTCTTTGATCATAGTCCAGTACATCGACGAGGTCTGGGCCTCGGATGGCCAGGCCCTGCTGCCTTCCGACCCGTACGCCCGCGCCGTCGAGAGGTTCTGGGCTCAGTACGTCGATGACAAGGTGTTTCTTCGTTAATTTCGATCTGAACAGTTCGGTTTTCAGCAGCGATGTTGTGAATCTTTTGCCTGAAGAAACATGTGCTTAATACGCAGTTCTCTCAGGCGATTCGAGTCTTGAGGGGAAGGGTGGATGGGGACAAGGATGAAGCGGCGGGTGAGATGGACACCGCTCTACAGCACCTGGAAGAGGCATTCGACAAGTGCCGCCAAGGGAAGGATTACTTCGGCGGCTGCAGCGTCGGCTACCTGGACATTGTTCTGGGATCGCACGTCGGCTGGGTGAAGGCGCTGGAGAAGATCGCCGGAGTCAGGCTCCTCGACAAGGCCAAGGTTCCTAACCTCGCTGCGTGGGCTGCTCGGCTCTGCGCGCACCCGGCCGTGGTGGACGCGATACCTGACGCGGACAGATTCGTGGAGTTCAACGTCCTGAAGGCTGTCAGTGCTTCTAAGTGAACGAACTGTTCTGCCTTCTACCGCCCGATAAGCTACTGGGTAGAGAGGTGCAATTTTCCTAACAAGCTGTTTCTTTGGTTTTTTAACTTAAAAGTGGTGTAACTTTTTATAAATAGCTAATTTTTCTTAGCAATAAACTGTAAAAGTGGGTCCAACTTAACTTTTAGCTTCTAATTTTTTATAGTTATATGGGCTCCTTCGATTTAACTTCTGGATTATAGATTTTGGATTATAAGAAAAGCTGTTTCTGATTGTACAAAATCGGGCTAGACCAACTGTGATTTCTTGGTTCCGGACTAGACCAGCGAGAATCAGTAAAAGTCAATAGCCGGATTCTGATTCTATGTGGAGGGCAACTTTTAATTGTAGGAGAAGTTGTTCAAAATCCTCCTGTTCAGCAAATAATTTGTTTTTGTTTTAAGCAGAAGCTGAAACAAAGAGAGCCTATATGGTATTTGGCTTACATAAAAACTTCTTAAAAGATAAACTGTTTAGAGGGTTAGTAGCTTTTTAAAATCTGAAGTTGACTTTAAACCTCTCCAACCAGCCTAATGTAACCATCGTGATCTCGTATGCCCTGTATACTGTGGCCTTTACTCGATGGAGTAAGAATAAGTGACAAGCAAACTTTGGATGTAATGTGCCCCTCAATTAGATGTAGTTCGTGATGTAGTCTGCGTCAGATATGCAAGTCGTGGGCAAATCTAGGATCCCGAGCAGGGTTCACAAAACTGTTTTAAATATGAATTTCGTTAGCTCGGCGGTACCGATTTTCGCAAAAAACCGCGCGAAAAATCGAACGGTTTGCATTTTCAAACAAATTTGAATTCGGGTCAAACTCACGCGAGAAAACCGCGGTTTTTGACGAAAAACCGCTCGGTTTTTGCGGTAAACCGCTCGGTTTTGGACATAAACCGCACAAACCGAAACCGCTCGGTTTGGATGAAAAACCGAGCGGTTTCGGCGAAAAACCGCGAAAAATGAGACGAAAAACCGAAAAAACCGAGAAAATGAGGAAAAATCACTAAAAATAGGGGAAAATGCAAAAAAAATCTGGTAAAATTTGTAAAAATACTGGGAAGGCTAAATTTTTAGTAAAAATGTAATAAATATATAAATAAGGTATGTGAAGACATGAAAAAACTCCATAATGATCTCTCCTAAATTTGGAAAAAATTCGACATGATCTTTGCTGTATTTTAGACATTTGGAAGTTGTAAATTAGACATTTCACAATAATATATCCATAAATAATCTTTCATTGTAATATTACAATCATACAAGTGTAAAGATACTTATTTACATAACCACGTAGCAAAATCATGCGCAATTTCATTAACATTCAATTGTCAACACCATTTACGTTATAATACCTTTCAATTGAAGTTGTAAAGTAGGCATAGGCCGCATAGCTTCATCATTATTGTATTGTCACAAAAATACCATGTTAGACCTACATGAACGGAATGTCAGTACAAAATTTAGCAATAATATGTGAACAAATGTTGTAATCTCCCACCGCCGGTGGTTTTTCTCGACGCGATGAACTGCGACGTAAGAACCTGGACAACAGACCGCGATCATCTCCAGCTCCCCTAGAGCCACTTCCACCACCGTGCTCGTACCTTTCACCTGCCCGGCTTCTAAATTCTGCCTCCGCCCTGGAGGCATCCATGGCATGCTGCAGTTGGGCCTCCTCATCAGCATCACCTGTGTACTCTGAGTATGCACTTCGCCTAGGTGGGGAATCTCCAGCAGCTGCTGCTTCTTTTCTTATCATCTCTTCCCTCCTTTCCCTCCTCTTATTCTTCGTCCTGTCCAGCTCACGCTGAAAGTACTTTCATGAATGTCCGCTGAACTTTATTACAATGGACAACACCCGCACCACGCCCCGCCAAGTCTGCTTGAATCGGGTCACACCGCCTCCTTTCTTCTCTTTGAGACATTACTTGCATCGAAATCCAGCACCCACCTTCTCGCCGTGCTCCCACACCACGTCGACATCTGCCATCTGTTAAAACAACAACACAAAACTAAGCATACATACTTTCAATATTTTGAAGTCAATGCTTCTAACTTCGAGCTGTTGTTTGGCTTTAAGAACTGCTACTTAAATCTTTTCCATACAGGCAAATAAATGAAATCATAAAATGGTTGCTAACATCATACAAGTGGTTCACTCATCCATTTATTGCAATTACAGACCAACCATGCATATCTACCTTAACAATCAATATACTACAATCTGAACAAATCTCAATAAATATGAATAAATCAACATATATAATATATTCTGCCTCTCGTACCAGGAGTCGAAACTTAGCTCATTACTCATACTCCGCATATTTTGACTACACGTAAACAAGGTCCTTCCACTAATTTCAAACATTTTTTCTTCTACATTTGTTTGCCTATAATAACATGTTATAAATAACTCTGGAGGTTACCAAGTTCCAATACAAAAATAACAGAACCAAGCATTTTTGTCATCCTTTTCTACTGCATATCTCAATGGTGAACTCAACATAATCAATGCTACTTTGATGCCTTCTAAAAACATGTACTACCAAACCTACTAATTAATATATCTAGTCTTTTATTTAGCAAGGATGCAGTACAAACAACTACCTCAACGAAATCCGTAAAAACCGAACGAAATTCACTCTAAACCGATCGAAAACCGAGAGTTTCTCACGAATTTCGTTCGGCGCAGAAAAACCGACCGTACCGCGAGAAACCGCGAAAACCGAGCGGTTTTGGGGCCTTACCGCATGAGAAATGAATGTTGCACGGCGGTTCGCCGGCGCGTGGAGGCGGGATCTGGCCGGAGGCGATTTCGTCGGGGGTGTTCTGGAGTGGGGAAAGTGTTCTGAGCTCTGGGAATCCCGTGCAGCAGGAGAAGAAATAATTGCTTCAGTGTGAGTGTTTCTTCCATTTCATGAGCCAGCCTATGTATTTGGGCCTCCGCGCGGCCCAGGTGAGCCAAGTTTAGCTTGGCCTGTGGGCTCCGCATTTTTCTTTTTCTTTTTTACTTTTTCTATATTGAATATTTTGAATGTATTAAAAAAAGTGTATACATTCGTTTTTTCAAAAAATAATTACACCAGAGCTCATCAATCAATTAATACTAATTTTAGAAATTTTTTGGATAAATTTTTCTAAATTTTTCGAAAATTTTCAATTTGAATTTGAAGATCCTCGAAAAACCGCGGTGTTCGTTCTACCGAGCCGGCGCGAGACGGGCGGTTTTCGCAGTTTTCGCGCGGAAACCGCAGTAAGTGGAACCCTGATCCTGAGCATGCGTCGGTATTTTAAAAAATTTTAAAAACATCACAACAACACTTTTTTAATGGGTTAGATTTATGATTATGATTTTAGTTGTTTGGGATTTGTAGACCTTAAAATTATTTATAGTGTATTTTTAGAAAATTTTAAATATATATATTGGATTTACGGTGTTATGGAACCATTATACACGACTATGTAGTCGTGACACTTCACGAATCAAAATAGAAAGAAAGTATGACTTATACTACCACTCTATGGATAAAGTTCCAAAATTGATAGAGAAAGCACCATAAAGATCCATTAGTGAGCGATTGGGGCAATACAACTAAAAGAACCGCTTACTTATCCCATGATATATTGATATGGGGCACAATTGAGGAATCTGCTTATGCAATAGAGCGATCCACTAAGGAATTAAGCAGCGTGTAGTATCAGATCCTAAAGATAGTAAGTTCTTTTTTCTTTCTTACGAGAAAAAGTCTTTTTTCAAGGATTTTATAGAAATTTCATATATGAAACCGAGATAGTTATCTTTTAGAAAATTCATTCGAACGAAGGCTATAGGAATGTGCATTTTATTGAAAACTTTCTAATCTTACTGTTGCAAGCACAGTGAGTTGCTGTTCCTCTAAAGAGAAATCAACTGAGTTGCATTACTATATGCACAACAGCCAACATCTAAATCACAAGATCCGGCTGGACCACGCAATTCCGATCAGGCAGCCTGGGAACGCAAACGGGCACGTGTCGCCGAACGTTTGGCCGTCAGGAGCGCGGAGTACTGGGAAGCCTCCGATTCCTTAAGAGTAATTACAGGTAATACTAGTCATACGTCCATGCTTTGCAACGAAAATTCAATTTGTGATAAAAAATTTATTTGCAAAGAGTATTGACAGTTGTAAAGGTGGGTAATTAAAGAGCAGTGACAAAGATGGATAATTTTCATGAAGTGATATAGAAAAAACTCTCACTTTATATAGTAGATATTAATATTGACCACATAATACAAGAGGAATTTGCACCTTTGGCGCCTATTTCAGCCCCACACCTCAGACACGTCACACAAGAGACCGTTAGAAAGGGAATTGAGCCCAAAGGTTGGGATTAGCTCTGCAAGCTAAAAAGGACAAATAATCAGGAAGCATACCGACAGGCCTCTAATTAAGGCTCAGTTTGTTTAGGCTTGAGCTTGAGCTTATTTGGCTTCTACACCTCTATAAGCCACAAACCAAAACAAACAGTATTTTTCCAGCCAGACAGAGAGAAGAAGCTTCTAGGCCAATTTGCACTACGCAAGAGAAGCAAGGAAAACAATGCTTCTCGGGGTGGCTGGAGCTTCTAAAAATCCCACTTTCCTGGTACCCTTACAACTTAACTATTATTTACGAAAAATTGCCATCCTCATCTAACTCCAGCAGGTTCTTCCAGCTCCAGCCAAATAAGCTCAAGCTCCAGCCTAAACAAACTCAGCCTAAAAAGACGTGGTGGCTGTTCCTCACAATGAACTATGCATTCCTCGATAGGGCTTGTTTGCAAGCGAATACGGTGAAAACCTAGGAGAAAATCCCATCGGAGGATTTCAATGGCACCTAAATCAAGGGGCAGAGTCAGTTTGATCCAAAGCCTCGGGTCAGGCTACTGCTGATGTGCTATCTTCAAGGTGAATCATTGATTCTAAACTATGATTTTCATAGGCTTTTAATGTTATGCCTTGGGCCAAGGCCCTAGTGACCTGAGGCCTAGCGTGGCCCTTGTGTGGAATCTCCCTCAATCCTAGAATATTTTCGTTTGAAAAAGATAGGAATTCATGCGAAAAGAAGGAGAAAAAAGAAGGGAAAATTGAAAAAAAAAATAGCTACAACAACTCTGAAACCCTGTCTTGTACTTAAGTAATCACATGAACAAACATATATCTTGTACTGACTAAAGAAAACACATCAAGCAATGAGATGGAAGAGTTTGAAAAATGTTGCCCTTCCAAATAAATCGATAGCATTTGACTTACCGAATTCTTATTGCATGTGACAACAAAGTAACTACACTAGACCAAGATTGCACGCGATGACAGACCAAGAATGTGCTGAAAAACTGACTAAACTTAGAAACTACAATTAGACCAAGATTACACGCCATGACTGATCAAGAACTACATGTCCTCCAAATAGCATGCGGCAACACATCAACATCATGTCATCAACGCTACAACGATAGCTCGCTCGGAAGTGCAACAGCAAAGTCAAACAAAGCCAAACTTATCCCAGCACTCCCCATCAAAGAGTTCACAATTCTTTGGAAACTATCAACATCGACATCATAATTCTTTGAACTATTAATCCACTTTAAGGAACCTGCAAAGCAAAGAGTAAATAGGCCAGATTAGAAATTGGCACCACTTTTATTTCCCGTTCTTGATTTCTTTTTTTCTTTTTACTAGGCTGTAAATAGACTAATTAAGCGGTACATCCATACAGGAGTGTGGGAAAGATCTAGAACATAAACAAACCTCCTAGGAAAAAAGAGAAAAAACATAATGAAAAGCAAACATCATGCCTAACATATAACACGAATTAGATTCAGAAATTGAATAAACCATTGTAGCTGGATCTAAACACCAAGAAAAACTATTAACTAGTACTACCTGCCAAACCCGTTGCCGACGTCATCAGAAACAGATATTAGATGAAGTAAAGTGATTCATCAAAGCAATATCGAACAGGATATCCACTGTAATAATATTAAAATATGAATAAAAAGTGGACGCTGATTACTTGTCCCTTCGTTTATTTCAATATTCATGCAACTTATATTACTTACCTCTATTCAATCAGCATTTACTTGAGTTTGGTCTTGATCAATTAGGCACAGTGAAAGACACAATAGCTCGTCATGATAAGAAAACTGGGCATCTTTTAGGCTTGTCTCAGTTCAGCGGCAAGTATACGCCTTGCATTTCTCCTTTTTTTCTCCGATCGTCGTCGTTTTCACTGAAAAGAATGTGCTAAGTGCTCTTTTTTTCTTCTTCCTGCCGAAACCACTCTACGGTGGCTAAGGGTAAAATGACTAAAATCTCATTATCACACACTCGAGTATTTAGTTAGTCGCCATCTTATCTTATTTGATTCCTGAAAGCATAGAAAACGAACCATTGTAATCCATGAAAAAATACGACTTATGAACCTATACGGAGGGTGTAGCATGTAAGCCAGGATTGGACCTCGTAATCCCTGATCACCCAAAGTAGGCCTGCCTCAATCTAACGTGTGTTTCTTTTTTTGTTTTTTTGACAACTGGGCTGACTTGTACCTGTGTCTCAACAACACAAAGTGCCCGTGTAATTACGAGGACTCGGAGGGATCTCTTCGGAGATGGCATCTTCGCAGTGGACGGCGACAAGCGGAAGCGGCAGAGGAAGATCGCCAGCTACGACTTCTCCACGAGGGCCCTGCGTGACTTCAGCGGCGCCGCCGTCTTCAAGAAGAACGCCGCCAAGCTCGCCCGCGTCGTCTCCAGCAACGCAGCATCGAAGCAATCCATCGACTTTCAGGTAAGTCATCAGAATAGAATGACAAGGTATTGTACTGTACTGACGACGTTGTCCAATGTTTCCTCGGGATTGTTGATGAAGCGACTATGGACTCCATCTTCACCATTACCTTCGGTCTAGACCTCAACACACTAGACGGTTCAGACGAGGGGAGCCGCGCTTCGCCGCGGCGTTCAACGACGCGAGCGAGTTCACCCTGTCCGCTATGTCATTGTCAACGCGTTCTGGAAGGTGACGAGGTTTCTCAACATCGGCTCCGAGGCAACGATCAGGGAGAGAATTCTGCACACGACCCTGCAAGCCAACTGCTCTGATTATAGTACCCTGCAGTATAACTTTTTTTTTTTGGAACTGTAGTGCGGTTACTGCCGTAACTGCCCTATAACTTGACTTATCCATGAACATGCAAATGCTTGACATTAAGCTGAAGTCCTTATTTTAGTAGGACACGAGGCAAAACGTCCTGTCCAGCTTCACCCAAGCAACTACCAACGATTCTAGGACGGTGGATTACAAGTACCTGAGAGGCATCATACTGAAATATAGTCATAGCCGGTAAGGACTCAGCTGCAGGGGGCGCTCGCTTGGTTCTTCTACATGATGTGCAAGCAGCCGGAATTACAGGAGATGATTTGCCAGGAAGCCAAAGATGGTACTAATGCTAGTGAGATCGCATCCGTTGACGAGTTCTCGCAGGGCCTGACCGATGAAACTCTGAACAAGATGCACCATCTGCACGCTGCCCTCACAGAGACACTTAGACTGTACGTACCATTCAGTTCCGCTTATGAGCCGCCCGTTATTACACTGTGATCTTGATATTAAAGGGCGCTGCTTCGTGGAAAAGTACTAAGAAATGCAGTACTCCCTCGGTTCCTGAATATACGACATTTTAGTATTTTGCATTTCGATCAAGATATATCTAGAAATAATTAAATCGTCCTCCTTCGTTAGCTCACTTATTGCAATTGGACGTTGTGTATTACTCTAATACACATCAAGAAAGAACATTGTGAATAATGAATGTTAGAAATATGTAAAGAAAACATAGCTAAAAGTTTTCTCGAATTGTAGAATAATTTGTATTTAGAAACAAAACATGAAAGCTGTAATAACATGTATTCGGACTGATGGGATATTATTTTGATGTTTCAGAATAACAAGTAGTGTTTTTCAGACGACGTTTTGCCCAATGGTTTCAACATCAGCAAGGGAGACATTTGGTGCCTTTGGCCCGGTTTGGACTTGTACAAAAGCTAGCTTTTAACTGGATGTCCGAAAAGCCACTTTTCACAGGCTTTTGCTTCTCTTCATAAATGAACTTGAACAAAAAGCTGAACTAAAACTCAGTTATTTGGCACAGTTTATAGCTTCTTCTACGGAAAAACTAATCCAGAAACTGTGCCAAACGGAGCTACTATGTTCTACGTCCACTACGCAATGGGGCGGATGGAGTACTTGTGGGGCAAAGACGCCGAAGTTTTTCGGACCGAACGGTGGCTGGACGAAATTGTCGTTTTTCAGTGGATAACCGCATTCAACTCCACAGTTTTCCAGGTACCAACGACACAGACCAAACAAAACTAGCAACCATTCACAATTTCACATACCAAAGCTCTGACTGAGGTAGAAGAGCAGCGTGTCTTCTATGTTCTTGCTGACATGGAAATATGCATGTTCTGAATTAACCGTAAGGTTTCTGATTACCTGGTACACATTCTGTTGGCTGGTCCAAGG
Organism: Guadua angustifolia; assembly: GCA_036346375.1. Taxonomy (NCBI): domain Eukaryota; kingdom Viridiplantae; phylum Streptophyta; class Magnoliopsida; order Poales; family Poaceae; genus Guadua; species Guadua angustifolia. The sequence goes on along the minus strand of CM070518.1, from coordinate 18,530,784 downwards.
ATCTGTCAAGGAAAGGACTTCGCTTTCGGGCAGATTAATTAAGATCGTTGCAGCCGTGCTTCTCCGTTTCTTCGTGTTCAATCTGCGCGACGAGAACGGTAGCGTCAATTACAGAACCATGATTACACCGTACATCGAACAGGGTCTCCATCTGACGGCTACGGCGAGATAAGTGTGCCTGGGCACGCGGCAGCTGGCCCTTGGCTCTCTTGCAAGCGACAAGTCCTTGCACAAAACCGAATGATGCAACCTTAGGTCTGGTCGCGATTAATATGCAGTTACGCACTGCACTGGAATAAGTTGGCCATGCATCTAAATTGCAGACAGCGTCAGCGTAGTGATAGCGGCATCTCTTTGCCTTGCCTGAATCGGACGACGTCTGAACCGTATCGAAATTGGAACGCATCGCTCGTTCTTCAGTTCAGGGCACGTTTCGGGCGTCGGTGTTCATGGCAAATGCAACGCATGCACTTTGCCGGGATGTATCGTATAATCACATCGTGTCAAACCACAGGCGAATGACTGGTGTGGAATCTTGATATGGACATCGAGTTGTCTCTAAATGTTGACATGAAATGGACGGCACCGAGACGCTTCAAACTATTCGATGTTCTCGCGGCACAGACCAGGTGCGTTATGTTTCCACAGATTCACCTGACATGAACTATACCAAATGTGAGACATATAATTGGAGGGGAAATTTTAAACAGAGAGAGCGCCGTTGTAGAGTCTGCTTAGAGGAGATATAGCTTTCTAAAGAATTGTTTTTTTAGGCTAAAAAATGGCTATAGTTTTTTTTATAGAAAACCATTTGACAAATAGCTATTTTCTCTTAGCAATAAACTGTAAAAGCAAATCTAGTCTAATTTTTAGCCTTTTGCTAGTATATATAGCTTCTAACTTATGCAAAAAACCGCTAAAACACTGAGCTATTTGGGGAGTCTTACCTGCTTTTTTTTGGAAGCTAACGCTGATTTAAAGTCCCCAACAGGGCCATAGACGTGTGTATAGACCGACGTACACCGAAAATGTGATCATGGCGGCAGAATCAATGGGAATGGGTAGACCTATACTAGAAGTGATTACTAATCTAATGTTTAGGTAGGCCATTAGTTGAACAAGCTCCAGTGCGCTTGCATGATTGATAAACTAATGCGACGTGATCATATTTGACATTTTAATCGGCATGGTGTCGTGTCATGCAGGACTCAGGCGGGGCAGGGCTTATCCGAGCCGTCGCATCCATATGATAGATGCGGTGGAATAACAAAATCAAGGACCGGGAGAAAGAGAAGATGATCAATTGATCATGCATGGAATAAGCTGATTTGCTCGGGCCTTGACTTCTTCACAAAATTCTCTCATATACAATTGTATTAGCAGCAGAAGTAGCTATGAGGGACAGGAGGATGCCGTGTTTACATGCCTTTTTTTTTTCCTCTCACATTTTTTTTTTACATTTTTTTAGATAAAGGATTAAAATCCGGCCTCTGCAATTGCACACAGCCGAGTTCTTACAAATATCACATCCGCATAGTATTATTGAATAATAGAGACAAAGAGAGTGTAAAATTAAAAGCAAATTCTATAATTGCTTCTCCATCCATTCTTGTAAAAATAGTCCAACGCCACAACCTCCAATGCATTGCAAACCAGTCGAATGGTCTCCCTGTTGTTCTCAGACTGCAATAGAGCCCAAAACCGCTTCCAGCATGTTCCCCTGAACGTAGCCTTTATTACTACCAGCTTGAATCGCAGAGCACTCCCCCTTTCCATTGGATTGCTTAGCGATAACATCATCAGGAACCTTATCCGCAGAAACAGTCCGGAAGCCCCCAGGTTTTCTAATACTCTGGGCGCCACCAGCAAGAACACCACGACTATTTGAATCAGCACGGCCCCCAAAATCTTGAACGCGAGCACGGACTCCATACCGTCCACGACCACGCCCTTGAAATCTTGGGGAACGAAGACCTCCACGAGCAGGATGAAGTTGACCACCATAGCTGCGACCATAAAATCGATCGCACCGGCGATCCAGCAGACCCACCAAATTAACGGCCCAAAGACCGTTCAAATTCGAATGAATGACAAAGCGAACTTTCCGGATCGACGAAACAACAAGAACCGAAAAAAAATACTGCGACTTGATCCATCCATCAAACCATCGTTGCCCAATATCAAGACATCCGGTTGCACTTCACCGAGATTGGACTCAGAACAAAGGCAAGATTGCCGCAAGAGGATCGGAATTTGCCTCCGGCAACAGGGACCGAAAATCTCCGCGACAAACGCATCTTCTCCAAATGTGAAGAAGAAAGACGATACCTTACACAATCCAACTCACCCAGCGAATTGAACCTCCTTTCATCCAAAACAGATTTCGGAATGAAGGCCATCCGAAAGGAATGAGCACGACCGCCATGGCGTCGCCTCATCCAGATCCTTCCCCTCTCCCCCCCCCAATTGGAAGAAATTATCCGATCTTGTCCGATCCGCACGACCCGCCCAACATGGAGCCAGCGCCTTATTTTGCAACGCCACGAACCTGACCACCATGGCCCTCACAGAGAGAGATAGATCCAGCCCGCGACCGATCGGCTGATGCGATCGACCGGCGAGATCCATGGGCGAGAAGATTATACTTTGAGACTTCAAAGAACGATTGATACAGAAGCGGATTTTGATGACATCGAGGAGAGGTAATCTGCGGAGATGCCGCCGGAGATGGCGCCCGTGAACGCGTCCACCGCGCCCTCGCATCTGCGGCGGCCCTCCTCGGCGCCCATCGTCGGCGGCGGCATGAGGTCAGATAGGCAGCGAGAAATTAAATAATGTCTCCGCAGATCGATTGCCCTCCCATTTTTTTTACATATCTGGTCTCAAGCAATTTTTTCTTTTAACAAAAATGCCCTACAAAAACACGAATGGCGTAGTAGGTAATACGTATTATCTGTTACATTCATGTATCATGGCAGGATGGACAATCGCGGCAGAAGGTGGGCCATTGTGGCAGGAGGGCGCTACCAAGCTTGGGGTGCTCAGCACCTACCTGCCGTGCTGAGTAGTGCGATAATAAGATTGCCACAGTGGGCCATCTTCCTACTACCGCGGTCAACCAATCTCCAGCGGGGTTTAAAATCCTATTAAGGTATACGAGTACAACAGGTGATACGTATCATATGTCGGCGCTTTTGTGGTGGAGGACAAGACTATTTTTACAATTGTATATGCATGGGGCTAGATTTACATAAGCAAAAACGTGTGAAATACCAATTGAGCCAAGGTTTCACCGTGTTTATACATGAGAGAAATAGTTTCGCTATGGAAAGAAATCCAGTACAGTTTTTCAGAAACTACACTTTAAACAGTTGCGTATAAAGTGCTGGTTAACAAATCGACATTCTCTTCCAAAAATACTGTGGCAATGTGATGTTTTTCACTACAGCAGTACTGAATGATTTGGACCTTTCGGTCGGACCGGACATTCCTAACGTGCGAATACCGCAGTCCAGGAACCCTTCCTTTGGATATCAGTGTCTCTCACATGCATGTCAGGCCGGTCGAAGTGGCCAATATAAAATGAGTGAAACTAGCGTTCGGACGTTCGATTACTGTTTATCTCATCGGATGTCTCTTGTAATATTTTTTTCTTTGCGTGCAACAATTTTTTTGAACACTTACAACATCTGTTTACTGTAGCAATTTTTACTGTTTGTCGAAGGCAAATGTTGCACGCGTTAGTAACAAATGTTACACGTATGGAAAAAAATTATAATACATTTGAAAATTTCGAACATCCGAATACAAGTCATTAGGATATAAAATGGTGCGAGCACGTACGTTTCAACCGACCAATCGGCCGACACGACGGCCGGACTGGCGCAGGCACGTACCAGCAGCCATCACGCTGGCGCATTGGATGCTTGTGCCACGGGCTAACATTACATACCTGACCTGCTTAACACGCATGGGGGGCGATCGCTGATTCCCCTGGAGCCTAGAGTAGCTAACCTGTGAGAGGTAGGACCGTAGGTAGTTTAGTCCTTGGCTTGGGGATCGGGCTAAAAAACGAAAGATTAATCTGCCCGAGAGCTGCACGTACCTACATGCTGTGGTCGTGGGCACCGATGTCTGAATGTGTTTGGTTTGTGAACTGTTGCCGGAAATGGTCCTCTAGATTTAAATCTTCGCAAATTTAGTCTCGCTCCGTAAAAATTATAAAGGTGGTTTTTTTATTAGACGCGAAAGAGCTGAAAGAGGACTATTTCTTGCCGTGTTATGCAACTGTGGTAGAACGCTGCTACCGGCTACTAGATACGACTAGGGATCAAATTTTCGTTTCTTGAAAAAAAATCGGACCCAGCCAAAATCCGAAATTTTGGACAAAATTCAGTAATTTCGGCCGGAGTACATTCAAAATTCAAAAAGCAAAATTCAAATCTGGTTTGTTTTGCATCGAAATTTTTGAAATTTCGCCGAAATTAACCGAAATTTCGGTCAAAATGCACTGACTGAAAATTAGTTCAAACGAAGTCAAAAAATTTTGAAATTTTTTTTGTAGGTTCCTGACACACTATAGATGTTCTCATAAAATTTTCAGGTAATTATCAGTTCTGTGGATTTTTAAAAAATTCAAACATTGGTACTGTCCCGATGAAACGTGATCGGCAAATTTGAACCGGATGAAAAATAGTACAAACGACGTTAGAAAATTTTTCTGAATGGTCCTGACACATCTATAATATTCTCATAAAATGTTCATATGATGATTAGGTGTCATAAATTTTTAAAAATTCCAACAGTGCTACTATCCTGTTAAAAGGCTGATAATCAATAATAGATTTACTTTATCAATAAGAAAGGTTTAAATTTTTTAAAAATTTTACATAAGGGTGACAAGGAAATGGTTAATATTTCATAAAAATTTTGAATCATGATCATGCTCCAGCGAATTTATAAAATTCGTAGAAGGCACAGTGTCATTTATGTTCTTTCTCTGTTTGATTTTTGAAATATAAATACAACAAATTAAGTTCAGTGCTTACTGTATTCATAGATTTTATTGAGCAAACAAAGAAAGTTTAATTTTTTTAAAAAAATTTATAGAATAGTACTGAGGAAATTCTTAATTTGTCATAAAATTTTTAGATGATGATCACACTCAAGAAAATTTAGAAAAATCTAACAAGTTTATTGTCCCAATTATGTCCATTCTGTTTTTGATTTTTTAAAGATAATAAATGATTTTAAATTATTTTGAAATTTTTTTCGTATGATCCCAAACTACTAATTATGGTACCATAAATTTTTCATGTCATAATCTAGCATGTAAAATTTTTTAAAAATCTGACAGTGTTTCTGCCTAAATTTTAAAAAATCTCAAAAAATTAGTTTTTCAACAAATTTTCATAGAAGATCACTTTCTAATAGGTTATTGGACCAAATCCGGTGGTCAAAATTCAAAATCTGGACTCAAACCCCGAAATTTCGGCGAAATTTACCAGAAAATCGCCGAAATTTCCGAAATTACTGTAGCATTTCAAAAAAATTAAAATTTTTGAATTTACCAGGCTTTTCTGCTCTTGGGGGTCCGAAATTTCGCCGAATTTCGACGAAAATTTGATCCCTAGATACGACAATTCACAAATAGTTTGTAAACTTGTACGGAGGACGAGGAAGCACTACTCTTCCAGTTGAACAGAACACGGAACATTATTCCATGCCATGACTCATAAATGACTGGCGTCCTTGCAGTAAGTATACGTGGCCTCGGACTTCTGTTTTCCTGTTGGGAGCATGAGTACTCGTCGCAAGGTGGGTTTTCCCTTACAGTTGGCTGGCCACCCACGCTAATATTATATCATTATTTTCTTTTTTTATTATAAATTAATTTGATTTTTTTGTCTTTCTATTTAATTTTTAATTTAATATTAAAATATGCTAGCTTGCTTTCTTTTCTTTGTTAGCTACCCTAAAAATTTTAACTAGTATATCTAAAGTTGTTTTATGAAATGCTTATAGATGTTATTAACATATATAGTGCAATTATAAGGCTTAAATATATAAAAAATTATGACGTCAACTCAACAGATCTGGCGTACATGCGGGATTTAAATGTATGCAAGATTGTAAGAGCCTTGTCACCGATTACTTATTGGTCTTTGTATTTAGTGTGGCGCAATTTATAGGGTTTTAGCTAAATCAACCTTTCTAAAAGTTAGTACTAGTTCTTCGCGAACCATTATTTTAACCTATAAGCACCCTTTTATATTTTCATTTTGGATCCGCCATTGGTCCAACTCACCAGCAACTGAAATTTAATCCGTCTATAGTCATTTGGATTGTCCTATCGAAATATGGTTAGAAACAGTATTTGCCATGGTACATACTACAATGTTTTTTGAACAATTCGTGAAAGATACAAACCATCGCTGTATACGCGTCATTAATCCTTGAGGATTATTGAGCCCATTTAACATCTAGGTGGTTACCCGCCTTTTTACCCCACTTAATTACCTCTTTCACCGATGAAGGCAATTCCAATAGCCTGTACTATCTAGAAGGAGAAAGAAGGGTTAAATGAATTTTTAGATACAATTAATCCAATGAAATGTATCTCTAGCTTATCATCTGCGTAAACATCTTATCTCTAACTATGTTTTTCGAAGATACAAGGTGTATTGTTGGGAATACTTACCACTGATAGATGGGTGTACCTTAAAAGAGCTCCATTTAAAATCTCGAACAAATCGCCTCATCGTTCTTGCCAGTTTGCCACTCACCTCACTTCACTCTCCTCCCCCTCCCCTCTCCGGCTCTCCCTCACCGGCATTGCCCAGCTAGCTCAGACACTAGCTTGTACAACGCCACTCATGGAGTGCCGATGGTTTATCGTCTTCCTGTTCCTGTCCCTGCCGCTCCTCGGCGCGTCGTACCTGCAGGAGAGGAAGAACTACATCGTGCACCTCGAGCCGAGGGACGGCGTCGTCGACTCCATCGAGGAGTGGCACCGCTCGTTCCTTCCACGGGCGGCTGCGCTCGACTCGGCGGACGGCGGCGGCGATGACGGCCCGCGTATTATATACTCGTACAGTGACGTATTCACCGGCTTCGCCGCGCGGCTCACGGACGAGGAAGCCGAGGCGCTGCGGGGCACGGAGGGGTGCCTCAGGCTGTACCCGGAGGAGTTCTTGCCGCTGGCCACCACCCGCTCGCCGGGGTTCCTCGGGCTCCACCTCGGCAACGAGGGATTCTGGAGCCGGTCCGGGTTTGGCCGCGGGGTGGTGATTGGGATCTTGGACACGGGGATACTGCCCAGCCACCCGTCGTTCGGCGAAGATGGCCTCCAGCCGCCGCCGAAGAGCTGGAAGGGCACGTGCGAGTTCAAGGCGGTCGCCGGGGGTGGATGCAACAACAAGATCATCGGAGCGCGCGCGTTCGGGAGCGCGGCGGTGAACTCGACGGCGCGGCCGATGGACGACGCAGGGCACGGCACGCACACGGCGAGCACGGCCGCGGGCAACTTCGTGGAGAACGCCAACATCCGGGGCAACGCGGACGGCACGGCCTCCGGGATGGCGCCGCACGCGCACCTGGCGATATACAAGGTGTGCACGCGCAGCCGCTGCTCCATCATGGACATCATCGCCGGGCTGGACGCCGCCGTGAAGGATGGCGTAGATGTGCTGTCCTTCTCCATCGGCGCGTCGTCCGGCACGCAGTTCAACTACGATCCCATCGCCATCGCCGCATTCAAGGCCATGGAGCGCGGCATCGTCGTCAGCTGCGCGGCGGGCAACGCGGGTCCGGAGCCCGGGACGGTCGGCAACGGGGCACCGTGGTTGCTCACCGTCGCGGCCGGCACGATGGACCGCGCGATACGCACCACCGTGAGGCTCGGCAACGGCGAGGAGTTCGACGGCGAGTCCCTGTTCCAGCCAGGAAACAACTCCGCCGTGCAGCCGCTCCCACTCGTGTACCCCGGAGCTGATGGCTCCGACACAAGCCGCGATTGCAGCGTGCTGCGCGACGCCGAGGTGAGCGGCAAGGTGGTGCTCTGCGAAAGCAGGGGCCTAAACGGCCGCATCGAGGCTGGCCAGACCGTGGCGGCGTACGGCGGTGTCGGCATGATCGTGATGAACAAAGCAGCCGAGGGGTACACCACCTTCGCCGACGCGCACGTGCTCCCGGCGTCGCACGTGAGCTACGAGGCCGGGACCAAGATCGCGTCCTACGTGAACTCCACCGCCAATCCGACGGCGAGCATCGCGTTCAAGGGGACGGTCATCGGCTCGTCCCCGTCACCGGCCGTCACGTTCTTCTCGTCCCGCGGGCCGAGCAAGGCCAGCCCGGGCATTCTGAAGCCGGACATCACCGGGCCCGGTATGAACATCCTCGCAGCGTGGGCGCCGAGCGAATCGCACACGGAGTTCTCCGACGGCGTCGGCCTCTCTTTCTTCGTAGAGTCCGGCACGTCCATGTCGACGCCGCATCTGAGCGGCATTGCCGCTCTTGTCAAGTGCCTGCACCCGGACTGGTCCCCTGCAGCGATCAAGTCGGCGATCATGACGACGTCGGACGCGGTGGACCGCACCGGCTTCCCCATCAAGGACGAGCAGTACCGCCACGCCACCTTCTACGCCATGGGGGCGGGCTATGTCAACCCCGCGCTCGCCGTTGACCCCGGCCTAGTCTACGACCTCCATGCCGACGACTACATCCCCTACCTCTGCGGGCTGGGGATCGGGGACGACGGCGTGAAAGAGATAGCCCACCGCGCCGTTGCCTGCGCAAACCTCAAGGCCATCACCGAAGCAGAGCTGAATTACCCATCCCTCGTCGTCAACCTACTGGCCCAGCCGATCACGGTGAACCGTACGGTGACCAACGTCGGGAAGCCAAACTCCGTGTACACGGCCGTCGTGGACATGCCCAAAGAAGTGTCGGTTATCGTGCAGCCGCCAATGCTGCGCTTCACGGAGCTGAAGGAGAAGCAGAGCTTCACGGTGACGGTGCGGTGGGCCGGCGAGCCGGTCGTCGCCGGCGCCGAGGGCAACCTGAAGTGGGTCTTTGACGATCACATTGTGAGGAGCCCCATTGTGGTTCCAGCCAAGGCCGCGTAGTACGCAACCAACGGCCGGGACGGGAGGTCTCTGCTTGTGCTCAAAGGCTAGTAATTTTGCAACCACAGTGTGTATAGCGTCACTAGGCTACTGCACTTCTATGGCTTGTATAGGCTGCGAAACTGGAGTATTTCCCGCCTTATGTATGCGAATCTAAGCTGCAATTTTGTTCTGTAAATAGCCGAAATCAATAAAGATATGTCTTTGGAATATCGATGCGCGTTTGACTCATTTATACTGGCTTTGTGACTCAATGGCTGACCTTCATGTACTATTTCTGAACTCCGACAAATGTTGTCTATCTTTGACTTCTGTGTTCTGTACTTCTGTAAGGACAAGATTTCTGAAGAACATGACTAGCGGCGACTACTAATTTAATTTCCAACGTGTTCAGTATCAACGAACATGGACTTTTCATAACTTTTCTTCGATCGCAACTACTTCACTACGTCAAAGCGATGATTCAATGCTTGCGGAAACACAATCGATAGATAACTCAGAGAGTACTGGTTGCGTTGCTCACTGAAGAACTGCTTTCGTTTGGTACAAGGATGGGGACAGATCTTATTTACGTGGCACTTTGACATGATTTCTTATGCTCCGATTTCCAGCCTGATAAAGGTTGGAGCTCGGATAAAAGCGAAGACTAAATAGTAGTAAGCACTAAGCAATGAAGTACGTACAGTGTGTCATCTACTTTTTGGTTGTCTTGCACATGCCATCTGCAACCTGTCTGGTTCTCGCACAAACTATTATAAGCAGCTGCCACTTAGAAATTGAAGGGCTTGCTTTTTCTTAAGATATACTCCCTTGCATCTTAAATATATGTCATTTTAACTTTCAAATTTTATTTTTTTTAATACATATCATTCTATAATTTTGAGATGATTTTTCACTCTCTTTTCCTTATATACCCCCTCTTGGCTATTTTCAAGATCATTTAACGTTATAGACTAAAGTAAAATACACTATCCAATAGTAATAAATGGCCTAATAAAAGAGGGTAATTTGATCTTTTGTGCATATGCCTTAGTTGAAGCGCAAAAGCCTAAAACGTAATCTATTCTGGAACGAAAGTAGTAGATAAGAAGATATTGAAAATAACTAAACTATTTATAATTATTATCTCTAAGTAATATATTCAGTACTTATATGTAGAGAATATAAAGTAAAGTCGTATATTTATTAGGGTTACAAAGAGAGTACCAATGTATCACACCATTTTTTTATTAAATATAAAATGCGTCATATAGCCGTGGACAACATTGTTATATTGTTGGATGCTGGGTATTATTGCTCTGCACTAAGTTTGTTTTTTTTTTTTGAAAAACTACTGTACTGTACTGAGTTGGTGGCAAATGAAACGAGAAGAGGATTCGATTCCCTTTGTCTTTCTTATTTTGTGGTGCATTTGGAAAGAGCGAAATGGCAGGGCGTCTTCAAGGGGAAGAGCTCAGAGCTGAAGATATGTGGTGAGTACGATTACTCGGAAAATAATCCTATCATACTTGGAACTTATGTATGTGAATTGTGAGGTTGGACCCTCCTCCGAGCATGACATGACATTTAACTTTGATTCCATTAACTACCTCGAGAAACATATAATAAAATTTACCTGTCATGCTTTGAAATAGGTCTCATAGGATTATCTGCATGCTAACTGTTGCGCCATTCGTCCGTTTTATTTTTTAATGCAATGGCATGCAAGGTCTTTTGCATGTTCTCTGCAAAAACCCTACTGTACTGAATTCTTCTGAACCGCATGTCATCACATTTCTGTGTGGGTATGTACTGCGTGCGACTATACGAGACAATTTTGTAGTTGATCCTTCTCTAATACCAACTACTGTTGAAATTTTCTGCGTTTTCATCTGAAGCTGGAAATAGCAGAAATCGTGCTGAAATGCAGACCTAGACCCTAGTGTTTACGCATTGCCAAATTGCCAGTGCCTTGCCCCTACACTGCCCATAATCAAATTTTGGAAAATAGACAAAAGTTATGGAAGGGGGAAACATAGACTGATCCAAGTGGGTGGGTGCTCTTTGAGTTACAGCTCTTCTTTTTATGAATACAAGTTCAAATGACAATGGTAGTGGTTTCTATTTCCCTATCTTCATAAAGAAAATAGTTTGTTGTCTGCAGAAATGTGATATAGTATCTTCAGCAGGTATAGGGTGTCCACTCCTTGAATAGTGTACTGAAACAGAGAATTTTAAGAAACAGGAATGACCGAACGAACCTGAACAGCAACATCCTTGGGTCTTCAGAGTTCTCAAAGACCACACAAATATTCAGGGCTGTCAAGTGTCAAAAGATCGAAATCTTCAGGAAGATATTAACATCGGCTTGATATGTCTCTGTGGTGACAAACTGATGTGTACAAAACTGAATGACTGATGTAACCTTTCCCTGAATAATGTAGGTGAACCAAGTGACAAGAGGATAGCACCAATGCAGCAGTGCACATCATAGCGTTCTATGTAAGCGGTCCCTGCCAGTTACATCAAGTTCCGTGCCAGTGACAGTTTTTTCGGAAAGAGACAGCAATGATCCTGATGCTGACCTTAGTAAAGACTAGATGACGACATGAACAGGACTGCATAATAGCAAAGTACATTTAGTTATTCACCTTTCCATATGGCATTTTTGGATATTGATGAAGTCAGATACCGGTGTAGCCAAAAGCAACACGCTTTGGCTGGAAGACTGATAAACCTGCAAAACAAAAGATCAGATACCAGCAACTAGTGCTACTTTTCTTCCGATCTTCAGCGAGCATGGAACACATCGAATAGCTTAAAAGCATTCAGAGGAAGGCACCCTCTTTCGCTGACGGCAGCTGCCAAAAGTCACCAATTATAGCAGGGACCCGGATCCAACTTACTGATTCGGCTACACCTTGCCACACTATCGTCTCGAGAGATCACGTGGTGATCTATTCATGCTAGTTATGTGCATTTTCTTATATTTTGAGCATGCGATACTTAAGTTTGAGTTTATTTTGAATTTATTCTGAATTATGAAGTAATTTAAGGTGCTGACAGGATGGGCGGCACTACCAACCTTAGGGGCCGGTACTACCAAACCTAGGTTAGTGATAGTTATTTTCCAAGAGGGTTGTTTTTTAGACTCAAGTAAATCGGCAATACCGACCCTGGGAATTTGGCCATTACCAGGGATCTAGGCGGTTTGGAAAATCACGACGTTGCCCTAAGTGGTTTAGGTCAAACCAATGTGGGCATAGATATGAATTCGGGCTCGTGGAGCTGTTTGAAGCATCATAGAGAAAATCGCTTTGAAAAGCATGTGTATAAGTGTGTAAAGCCTGTTATATGTTGTGTTAGCGGATTAGCCCATGTAAATATAGATGGTATCCACTTGTATGTTCATGTTAGGGTTGCCTCTGCTATACAAGGGGATTGAGATGTAATGGGAGGCAAACTCTAGGAGAAGAATTAGGTTTTCATAAGGTTTTTTGTTTTTGTGTGTGAGTGCTCCTTGGAAGTTTTGCCATTTTTGAAGAGGCTTTGTAATCATCTCTTTTGATCTGAAATAAAAACCAAAATTTGTGCACAAGTTCTTGTTCAAGTGTTGATCTTCTCATCTCTTGAGTTTTTTTTATCTCATTTTGGTTTCTTTCTCTCTATCTTGTGTGGCCAATTATGAATGATTGATGGGTGAATCATCTGTATATCATATCCTAATCATCTAGGTAAGCTTCAACAAGATCTCCAAAATTTCTCTCAAGAACTGGTTTTTGTTTGGAAATGAAGGATTCTTGGTAGATTATGTTCTTGAGCATTTAAGAGCTATTTCTTTGATGTTCTTACTTACTGTGATATGTGATAGATCATTTAAGATCATCTCAACTATCAAATCCCCACGAACAGCTCAGGGTGAAGTTTTTGGATTTGACTTGGTTTTGATACAATATTCTCTAAATTTGAAAAATGCCGTAATTTTTACATCAATATTTGAAATTGATGGTTGGAATAGGTTCGTAACATTTATAGGAAGATGCATACAATGTTTCACAAGTTTTAAATCATCCAATCAAAAGTTGTATCAATTCTTGAATTTGAACTTGTGTTGATTTTACCGTTCACCCTGATTTTATTATTTATCAGGCACTACCGCCCCCTGTGTTGCGGTAGCACCGTCCCAGACTAGTTTTCTTTGAAAATTTTCATTTTCGCTCATATTTGATCAAGTGAGATTTTGATTAATTTTTTTGAAATCATTCACCTTCTCTCATTTTCGTTCCTACACATCTAGCTTCTTGCTGGGCTACTACGCTGTATCTGTGTCCTGGACGTCGAGTCTAGTTCCCGTTTTGTTCTTGCCTCCAAAATGAATCAATAAACTGTTCAACTGTTTCTGGTGATCAAGAGAACTGTTACAGGTCAGAAAAAAGGATTAGCCGACGCTTATTTGCCATGGACTGATGGGCATGTAAAACGGCTCGTTGAATAGCACGACTTTACAATGGTCAAGTCATCATGTGCGGCTAAGAACACAATCGCTTGCAGAATAGTACGGAAGGATCACGTACAAGTATGGATCCTCGATCGAAAGCATTCCAAGGCAATGGATGAGAACAAAGAGATCCCTCCTATCGATCGTTCTATCTTCTCTCCTGCTCCGGAGCTCAGGTTACTTGCCAGGACGGCTGGGTCACGGTGACTTTAAGAATACACTAGCGGTTTCAGCGGTGTTACTTGGACACGGATGCAGAAAATCGCAATCCAACTTGGATTCTCTTCGATTTGGGAGATTTAAAAAAAAAATAGGATTCATGAATTCGACTACTATATATTAATATAATGCTAAAAATAAATAAATAAATTTATTTTCTATTGTCAATAATACTAATAAATGCTCAGATAATCTCTTATCATTGATGATGAATGGTATGATGCACAAAAGATCAACATCTTGCCTTGATATGGTTGTTTGCTGTCAGCCTGTTATTCGCGAGAATAAAAAGCAGTAAACAAAACAAAGGTGTCACTCATCTCTCCAAACCTACTTAAGTATGTTCATATCTGTGACACCATTCTTTCCATTATTTCTTCCCTTCGAAACATTTATTTTTTATGTTCTTCTTCCTTCACCAAAACCATCATGACAGAGGAGAACAACCATTCTTTTTTCTTCTAGTCTTTCTTCAGCTTTGCTTTTCCTAACCACAGTCACGAACAGAGATGTCAAGCTGCTTAGCTTTTTCCCATCTAATCTCTTCATCCTTTACCTAGGGCATTGCCAAAGATGTTTGATGCGTGTCTCTGAGTATCCAATACGAAAAAAATTCTGGACTCACATGTCCAGGAAACACTGGTTTCAGGTATCAGTCTGCGAAAACTGAATAGAAACATGGATGCGCCGCAGAACTCCAAGTCTTCAACTTTTAGGAAAGACGGTGAATGCGATTGATACTTATTGTCATGGTAATTAACACAAACGTGCACACATGACCAAAGTCTGCAAGTTTAATAGTGGGTGTTACGGGAAATCTTAGCTCACAGCAGTCGTAATGCTTAGCCACTAAGACATCAGAAGTCAACTATTAAAATATGCAAGGAAATGCATTTACTTACCTATATATGTTTTGGCACCCATTGATATGCAAAAGCGTTGCCGGATTTGTTGTCTCGCTAGCAGATTGGAGAGGAACAACACTACTCCACGCCAAGTCCCTACTTATAAACCACACTGAAATCGCATTTAGAAGCTACCAAGTATGAACTTTGTGCCAGGTTCAGGAAACATATCTTATAGCTAGAGGAATTAGATCGATCTACCAAAGCACTTTAAAAAAAAAAGAAATCTAGCAGCGCTTTCGCGTACGGGTCACCGATTACTCTTTTCAGAGAAAGAAAGAGGAAACAGGAAGAGGAAGACTTCATCACCACTAACTAATAATCTCACCCTTTAAGCTTGTAGAGTGCATTTTTTGTGGACTTATTTATATGTTCTAATTAATTAGTGTGATGTTTTATTTGTACCTTTAATAAATATCTACATTTACTTATGTTCTCTATGTGTATATAGTATTAAATATAATAAGGGAATTGCTAAAAATCTGTCGCCTTTTTTCTACGATTTCAGTAACTTTTTTGTCCATCCGATTTGCATTTAGATATGTTATTTGATTCATTTATTTTCTATTAGGGTTCACCAATCCCATATTTCTTTGTCTAGCTTAGTTTTTTTTTTTCATTTTTCTATGTGATTCTTTTATTTTCTATTAAGGTTCACCAATCCCATTTTTTGTCTAGCTTAGAAAATTATTTTTTTTATTTTTCTATGCATAAAAAGTGGTATATATTGAGAGAGAGAAAAAGATCTGTAAGTAACAGGGGACATACGACGACAAATGCATTCCATGGCTATCAATTCTCAGCACCGTCCTTAGGCAGCGAGTCCATCCACGCCGACGACAGCATGCTGGTCTGCTCGTGCACCGTCAACAGCAGTGGCGGCAGTATCTTGTACACACCGGCCACCTGTCACAATGGGCCGACGACAACCTCACCACCCTCTACGCCGCAGTTGTTCTAGATGTTGATCTTAGACTGCATGCTACTAACTATACCAGTATTAATGCGCGCTATCTCGTGATACATACTGTCGTCGATTACGAGAAGTAAGAAACGTAGGTTCTGATCGTACAGCTAAAAATTTGACTGAGAATTTCCCATATAATAATTAACGATAGTTTAATACTCCACGGAAACATACGTCAGGATTGAGGCCGGGGGTCGGAAGCTGATGAACAAACCGGTCAGCGCGACTCCACCTGGGCGTGGGGAACCCAATCGGCCGCCGCACCGGACCGGGACAGGCCAACCCCCCAACCACCGCCTCTCTGATCGGATCCCATTTCCACGCCGTCGTGGTCGCAGCCCACGACTCTTCTTCCATTCCACCACCACCCGGCGTGCGGCTGCCGCTCCCCACCACGCCCCCGTTTCAAACCCGCGAGAGCGAGAAAAAAAGCGGATCGACCAATCCACGAAAGCTTTGGACGGACGCGGCCGGCAATGGAGGGAAGCAACCACGGTGGGCAAGGGCAGTACCCGCCCTACCAGCACCCGTATCCTTACCCCTACCAGTACCAGTACCCGCCGCCGCCGCCGGCGTCCGCCCAGCCGGCCTCCCCCTACCTCGCGCCGTCGCCCTCCTTCCCGGGGTACTCCCCCGCGCCGCCCCCGCCGCAGCAATTCGCGCACCACTCCGGTCCGCTCCAGCCCTACCCGCCGCCGCCGCCGCACCCGCAGCACGCGTACCCGCTGCCGCCTCCCTCGTCGTACCAGTACGACCTCTACCCCGCCGCGTACCCCTCCTACCCGAGTCCGAACCTCTCCCCTAGCTCCAGCTTCCACTACCAGCCCTCGGCCTCGGCGCCCGAATCCCCCGCACCTTCCGCGCCGTTCTATCCCATCGCTGATGTGCTCGCCACCATGCGCCTCTCCGACCGCCCCGACTACTCGCCGGTGGCCGTGTCGTCCCCGACCGTGCCGCCGACTTCTACCTCCTCCTCGAACGTCGGGAGCAGCCACGGCGGCGGTGGGATGCAGATGGTGCCATACGGTGCCGCGGCAGGAGGGTCGCAGCACGGTGGCGTGAGGCCGTCGCTGAAGGTGGTGCTGCTCCACGGTAGCCTCGACATCTGGGTGCGCGACGCGCGGAACCTCCCCAACAAGGACATGTTCTCCAAGAGGGTCAGCGACCTCCTCGGTCCGCGAATCACCGGCGCCGTCGGCAGCAAGATGTCCAACGCCAACATGACCAGCGACCCCTACGTCACCATCCAGGTCTCCTACGCCACCGTCGCACGCACCTACGTCGTTCCCAACAGCGAAAACCCCGTATGGGAGCAGAACTTCATTGTGCCCGTCGGGCACGAGGCCGCCGATGTCCAGTTTGTTGTCAAGGACAGCGACGTCTTCGGCGCTCAGCTCATGGGCGCTGTGGCCATCCCCGCTGAGAAGCTCCTTTCTGGGGACAGGATCGAGGGTGTCTACCCCGTGCTTGAGCCCAATGGCAAGCCGTGTGCTCCGGGTGCTGTATTGCGGCTGTCCATACAGTACATCCCAGTGTCTCGCCTCACAATGTACCACCATGGTGTCATTGCTGGCCCGGACTGCCTTGGAGTGCCCAATACTTACTTCCCTCTACGGCGTGGCATGAGGGTGACCCTGTATCAGGATGCACATGTGCCCGATGGTTGTCTCCCAGATATCTGGCTTGACCATGGAGTGCGCTACCAGCATGGGCAGTGCTGGTGTGACATTTACAATGCCATTTGCCAGGCACGACGATTGATTTACATCGTGGGGTGGTCAGTGTTCCACACGATCCACCTTGTGAGGGATGGTCCTGAGAAGTTGCCGTCACTTGGGGACCTGTTGAAAATGAAGTCACAGGAAGGCGTGAGGGTGCTGCTTCTTGTATGGGATGATCCAACATCCAGGAGCATTCTCGGATTTCAGATGGTATGAATTATTCATTGTGTGCAAAACTGCTATTTTGAGGTTTTTACACTATACGAGAAACATACTTTTGCATCCAATCTGCAAATTTATAATGCCACCTATGTTCAAAACTTCAAATAGCTATGGTACGTTTTCAAATATTAAGCTGCTATGCAGATGGAGGGTGGCACTACTGATGTTCGTTTGCAATATAAATTGGTATGCAAATTTCTAGATTAATATATGCTGCAAATTTACCATTATATCTGTGGTGATCAAGTCAAAAGGATTTGCAAAAATATCTAGCTATCATCTGGATAATATTGAGAAGACATTTCTCAACTTGGTGTCAGAATTTTCTATGATACATAGCTTGCTTGTTAGATATGCGCACCATATTTGGTCTCATATTTCATGATGTTGAAGAATTGAAGTACACCATGCTTATCAAAAGTTTACTTGTAGGATGGTTTCATGGGCACGCGAGATGAGGAGACTCGTAGATTTTTCAAGCACTCTTCGGTTCAAGTGTTGCTTTGCCCACGATCTGCTGGGAAACGACACAGCTGGGTGAAACAGCAGGTTATCTCTATTGTGATGGCATATAAACTTGTCCATTATGATTAATCATTTGTTGTGGTCACTGAAAGTATTATATTTGGTTCGCTGTGTCATGTCTGAATGTGAGTTGCTTTGATTAATCTGCCATTCCTGCTTTATGCATCCTTGAATTATACTGTGCTCCTGTGCTCTTTCAAATAGCAGTTCCTACTATTTGACCAAGAGAAGATTTTATGTAGGTTCACAAGATGCAACCATTATCTTATCATTTATGAACTCAAACCCAACAATTGTTCCCCCAAAGGAAAACAATTATGCTCACTTATATGTATTGTCGCCTTTATTGGCTTGCTGTGCTGGATGCCATTTATTTGATTTTTTATGAGGTGTCATTTATTTATCAACTGATCTTGTATTGTATCAAATTCTTTAGTACCATCTATTTATCATACGAAGGTGTTGCAAACCAGGAAACAGGAACCATTTTTACTCATCATCAGAAAACGGTTATTGTGGATGCCGACGCTGGCAATTATAGGAGAAAAATAATTGCTTTTGTCGGAGGCCTTGATTTATGTGGGGGGCGATATGATACGCCTAGGCACCCTCTGTTTCAGACACTTCAGACTGTGCACAAGGAGGATTATTACAATCCAAACTTTGCCGTAAGTATCCGATTCTTTTGTCATATACTTGTATGTTGATGCAATTTCTCGAGTTACAGTTACTGGAATCTTCTTAAATATTAATTGTGACATAGGTAGGAGCCTTATGTCATGTTTGGTTCTTAATCATGAGATAAAACTATCTTATGACAGGGAAAATAGTTTTGCATGTTGCCTTATTCTCAGTGCTTATTTTCTGGCTGTTCTAAAAAGTAAAAACTAATTTTTCTTTGCCATTTATTTGCAGGCAGTCGATGCTCGCGGCCCAAGGGAACCATGGCATGACTTGCATTCCAAGATTGATGGCCCAGCAGCTTATGATGTTCTGCAAAACTTTGAGGAGCGTTGGTTAAAGGCATCCAAACGCCATGGAATTAAAAAGTTGGCAAAATCATATGATGATGCACTTCTTAGGATTGAAAGAATACATGATATTATAAGCATTAATGATGCTATATATTTTAGCGACAATGATCCAGAGACATGGCATGTTCAGGTATTTATAGTATTCTGTAGTTGGACAAAGTTTGTACTCGTTTCCACTTTTGTGCATTGAACTCTCTCACTTTGATATTTAGGTTTTTCGTTCTATTGATTCAAACTCTGCCAAGGGATTTCCAAAGGATCCACGAGAAGCAACCATGAAGGTACCTAAAATATAGTTACCATCTAGCAACATGCCAACATTGCACTCTGTGGTCTGTGATTTTGTGCTTTTGACTAACACTTCTGCTTCGGCTAACAGAATCTTGTTTGTGGGAAGAATGTACTGATTGATATGAGCATCCATACAGCTTATGTGAATGCTATCCGGGCAGCCCAACACTTTATTTATATTGAGAATCAGTACTTCATTGGTTCTTCATTTAATTGGGATTCAAACAAAGATATTGGTAAGCATGTAAAGTTTTATTTTTGTCATCCTTCCAGAAAATAGTGAACAATCCAATTTTGTTTCATTCCTTGATTCACTAGCCATCTCATGATAAAACAGATTACACCAAATTTTTTAATTGATGGCTTGATGCTAACTCAGGGCTGCAAATTTGTGACCTTTCAGGGGCTAATAATTTAATACCAATCGAAATTGCTCTCAAAATTGCGAACAAGATTAAGGCGAACGAGAGATTTTCTGCATATATAGTAATTCCTATGTGGCCTGAGGGTAATCCAACTGGTGCTCCTACACAAAGGATTCTTTACTGGCAGGTTAAGTTTAACATCTCTGTCAGTGCCTTGTGTCTTTTACTCTTGTTTGACGTGTTTATGTAGATTATAACCAGTTTGTCTGTGGTTTAATCACATCTTATTTTTCACATCTTTAGAACAAAACAATGCAAATGATGTATGAGACAATATATAGGGCCTTGAAAGAAGTAGGCCTGGATGATGTATATGAGCCTCAGGATTATTTGAACTTCTTTTGTCTTGGCAATCGTGAAGTTGCTGACAGCCCTGGCACTTCAAGTGCATCAAATAACCCTCAGGTGAGGCATCTTTCTTGTTTTATTTCAACAAACTATACCAGAGAAGTGGGGATCCCCAACACGTTTTGTTTTCCCCCCGGCCAAGGTTCACAATATCGTCATTAATCGCTCTAATATCACAATTATTGAGCGTATCGAGTCGGCTCGGCATCTAAAACCGCTCGGTAAATCGGTGGAATTCAAATGCAAATTCAAAAAATTTGCAAAAATTTACCAAAAAGTGTCTAATTTTTTTGAAAAATTGTGTGAGGTCCCGAGGCAATGCTAATGATGTTATAAAATTTTCAAATGATTATCAGATCTTTATATTTAAAAAAAATTATGACAGTACTACTGTCTTTGTATATACTGTTCAGTTTTTTATTTTCTGGGGGCATGGAATGAAGTCTAATATTTCTGCAAATTTTTGTGTGAGGTTCAGAGGCAATGTTAATGATGTTGTAAAATTTTAGATGATGATCAGACCTGTGTATTTTTTTAAAATTCTGACAGTGCTACTGTCTTTGTATATGCTCTTCTGTTTTTGATTTCCTAGGGGCACTAAGTGAAGTATAATATTTCTAAAAATTTTAATACATAATCCTTGGGAACTCTTTATGGTACCATCAAAATTAAGAGCACAATCAAGCTTTTAAATTTTTATAAAAATTTGACAGTGTCTCTGTTCCTTTTCATTAATTGCTGTTTTTGATTTTCCAGAAGTACTAAATGAATTTAAAAAATTGTTGAAATTTCTCTAAGGTGTTATGTAGATTAATTGGGATTTATTCTGATTTTATGCAATTTTCCACCATTTTTTTATTTTCTCAATTTTCCTTTTTTTACATTTTTCATTTGGCTGCTGATTTTCCTTAAAAACCACTCGATAATTGCTAAATACCGGTCGATAATTGACCATATCAGGTGATAATCGAGATTTTTGCCCTGGTTTGACCGCCAATTTCAAATCCGTTTGACTTCACAAACCATTCGATTTTTGGCAATTTTCGACCGACTATCGACGAAAATCGTTACTGGTTGGTCTTTGATTTTCCACCCTAAATCGGTATTGTTAACCCTGCCCCCGGCAAAGTTAAGTTGTTTTAGTTTTCAGATATAGTAGCAATTGAAGTAGTTAACGACACATTGAATCTGTGTAACATTCATGCGGACTAAGTTTAACACTTCTCTGTTTGTCTAAGCAAAGCACTGACATGGCTCTGTTAGCCCCGGTGTGATGCACCACAATGGCACCTTTCTGCCTCTGCAGATTAATTTTACTAGGAATGGTAGTATCATACTGATTCTTAAAGGAGATCAGCATAAGGCATAAGCTCTTTTCTTCTTCAGATCTGAAGGCCAAATGGCCAATGACGTCCACTAAGACTTTATGTGTTAAGAGGTTACTTGAAAATTTAGATTCTGTGCACTTTGAGTTTTTTGTTTAAAAAGACGCCTTTGGATCAATGACTGGAATGATTTGGTTCATATGCTCAGTTGTGTAGATGCTCTAACAAAAAGCTACATCTTGTATGGATAATATTGAGATTTTGAACTGTATCAAAATTACAAGTAGATATTAGGTGTAGTTGATACCGTGTATTCTCTTGACCCTTGACATGAATTTTTATTTTTTTAATATACTGTGATTTTTTCCCCGAACTTGCCCTGTATGCAAGCTCAGCCATCCATTTTGCACTTACTATTCAGGAACAAGCTAGGAAAAATAGGAGATTCATGGTCTATGTACATTCAAAAGGCATGATTGTGGATGATGAATACGTGATCATTGGATCAGCTAATATCAACCAGAGGTCCATGGAAGGAATCAGAGATACGGAGATTGCAATGGGAGCATATCAACCACAATATACATGGGCAAATAAGATTTCTGCCCCCCGTGGACAGGTAATACCTCTGTCTCAAGCTCATTAATAGTTCACATTTTTGGAGACCTACAACACTGAGATGTCCTCACAAGCTTGTATTTTGATATTACTAAAATTGGTTTCGTACCATCCAAAGGCCTAGTTTGGGATAGTTTTTGATTGTGCAGATTTTGGATTCTCCAAAAATCAGGTGGGTGACAACTTTTGATTCTCCAAGAAGCTTCTTGAGAAGCTTATTCCACAATTAAAAGCAGATTTGTACATAAAATCAGAAGCTATCACCCACTCGATTCTTGGAGAATTTAGAATCTGCACAATTAGAAGTTGCCCCAAACTAGGCCAAAGATGTCTACTTTAGGGCTTGTTTAAAAAGCCCAAAATCCCAGCCCACCCACATGGAAGGGCTGGGATTTTGAACAGGGCCTTAGCAAAATGCCACTCAAAAGTCTTGGTACACTATAATACCATCCAAAGATGTCACAGTTACTGTTTTTACCACATCCGTTCAATCCAGTGGATCTGCCGTCAACTCTACCTGTTTTACACCTCCTTGTCTGCTTGTCTTCAACCTTCCGCTCCACTACCTCCAACCACTCATCTCTTACCTCACTGGCAAAGGATCCTCGACAAATACGGTGACAATTGGTAGCAACTGGAAGCGCCAGCAGTGGTGGTCAAATAACTCATACCATGGCTGCAGAAACTCCCCGAAGAGGATCCAACTGTGGGCAGCTCAACGATGTGGCAGTCACCCAGAGGAAGGAGTGATGGCGGCAGTGGTTGGATTTGGAGAAGCAGGGGCTGGATTTGTGCAACTCTACGATGTGGTGGCTATCAGGTGTAGTGGGTGGCTGGATTTGGAGAAGCGGTGGTGGATTTGTGTGGCTCGGCAATGTGGCTGCCACTGATAGCAGCGTTGCTGCCACCTCAAAAGTTGTCGGCGTTAGACTTGTGCAGCGGCAGCTCAACTGGAGCCCAAGAGAATTCGACAGGGAGTAACAAGTTGCTGTTGCCGCAACATGGATAGCTGGCAGCAATGATTCTGGATGTGCACGCGGGTGGCGGCGGGCAGTGCGACAGCATGGCGGCTCCTGGAAACAGCAGAGGTGGAATAGAGAACACATGCTGCAGCGGAGGAAATAGCTCGCTAGCTAGCGGTGGCGGTGCCCAAAGCAAAGCAGGAGGGCCTTCAATGTCCCAGTCCATGGTTGCTGACTTGATGTATGCGTGGAAGCCAAGGGGCAATATTGGTACTTCAAAACTTTTTGGATGCTAAGAAAATTCAGAAAATGGAAGAAGTCCAAATGCCCAATGACACTGAGTGGTAGAAACAATAACTGAAGCAACTTTGGGTGGTATTTAAGTGTACCAAGACCGTTGAATAGTATTTTGCTAAAGTTAGCTTTGGGTGGTATGAAACCAACTTTTCCTTTGATATTTACCTGTAGCTATTG
This sequence comes from Guadua angustifolia, assembly GCA_036346375.1. NCBI lineage: Eukaryota > Viridiplantae > Streptophyta > Magnoliopsida > Poales > Poaceae > Guadua > Guadua angustifolia. The sequence goes on along the minus strand of CM070518.1, from coordinate 18,507,146 downwards.
TACCTTCATGTTTGCATTACCCTGCTGTTGATTGTTGCTCACCGCTACTGCTTAGTTAATGCTGTATATTAGTTGCATCTCATGTTTTATGGGAATAATCCATTTTATGATGCAACTGATATTTCTGCAATCATACTCTAAATCATATTTTGTGATTTCATGTGTAGATTTACGGCTACAGAATGTCCCTCTGGGCTGAGCATATTGGAGGTATCGAGGAAGATTTTAACCATCCAGAGAGCCTGGAATGCATGAGACGAGTTCGGCATCTCGGGGAAGAGAACTGGAAGCAGTTCATTGCTAATGAGGTGACTGAGATGAGAGGTCACCTCCTGAAGTACCCTGTAAATGTTGATCGTAAAGGCAAGGTGAAACCCTTGCCAGGATGTACGACATTCCCAGACATGGGCGGGAACATTTGTGGCTCATTTCGGGCTATCCAAGAAAACCTCACAATATGAAATTACATAATTGCAAGTGACTTCAGGGGTATTCTGGACAACAAAATGTGGCAACTAGGCACCTTCTGTTTGCTGAGAACATAGATAGGGTGGAGATTTTGCAAGCAAAACAGGTTGCAGGCAAGTAGCGCAAATGCTAAGGAGATTTTTCCCTCATTTTTTTGTTCGTTCTGTTCCTTTTCTATTTAGTGCATATACCGCCATCTTAACCAGTCATGGTTTTTTTTTTTGTTTTTTTTTTTGAAAACATGTATTTGATCCATGTATAGATGATCAAGAACGTTATATGCCAAATCCCTCTGTGTAGGGCACAAGGCGTTTGTGGCATGTAACAACCACCAAGAGATATAGTATGTAACATGTAAAGCCAGGAAACGAAGTGTATTGCAAATGGATCCTGCATAGCATTCTAAAGCAATGTTGAACCTTGATTTGGTGGTTTTCAGTTACTGTTCTTATCAGTTGAAATTGGAAGGTAGAATATGGCCGTCGATCTCCAAATTTTTTTTCTGAATTATTGTTGCTCGAATCATTATTGTGTGCTCTGAAATGTCACTTCATTTATTTCTTCATAATGCCTTTGCAACGTAGGTTCTCTTTTTTCTTTAGCAATGCTGAGCAATGCCTCTCGAGGGATGGCAGGGATTCAGAGTCAAAGAAGCAGGTGCTATGTTTAGAGGTGTAAAATTTAAGAGGAAAAACAAAACCTATTCTAAATCAGGTACCGAATTACAGTTTTTTTGGTCCGAATTACATGCAATTTTTTGCGCCTAGACCATTCCGAAATCTCTCTCGATCATTTCCTCCATCTATCGGCCTGAATCTTGACACCCATATACCTGTACAGAATCAAAATTGTGTTGTTACTTGGCTCATACACGCTCATGTGCAAGTTCAAGTCAGCATAACCTCCTCATGATGCTACAGGAGCAAAGCCAGTTCAGTTACCTGCCAAGCATCATGACAGTGGCCTGCGGGTTCGTGCCGGGGGAGTACTTGAACGTGGAGCTATCGATCACCCTCAGCCCCTGCACCCCGAACACCCGGTAATCGTCGTCGACGACGGCCCCGACGTGGCAGCCGCCGTGGTAGTGCCAGATGGTCATGACGGTGTCCCTGCAGTACTGCTCCGGCGACCGCGAATCGTTGACGTGCCGCGGCAGGAGATTGACGGGGAAGTTGGCGGAGTCGCTGAAGATGGACTCGACGGACGCGTTGGCGTAGGTGAAGTTGGAGAAGGCGCTCGACTGGATGACCCGCTCCATCGTCTCGATGCCGCGGACGCAGCGCTCCAGGTCCTCGGCCTCCTGGAAGTAGTTGAACGTCACGGCCGGGTTCGCGCGCGGGTCGGTGGTGCGCAGCTCGATGTGGCCCGACGACACCGGGCCGAGGATCTTCTCCAGGATGAAGCCGCCCCGGAACGCCCTCCTGTCCAGCCGCCGCATCGCCTCCGCCGCGCGCTGCAGCGCCTCCGGCGTCCTCTGCTTCGGCGGCAACGTGCCGAGCTGCCCGGTCTGTCGTACACCGGACGGTGGTCAGTACTCAGTACATGGCAGCAACAAAGGGAAGCAAAAACCGGCCGGCTGATCATACTCATACCTGAGGAGAGAACATGCCGAAGTTGCGGGCTAGGCGGCGGGCGCCTTCGGAGACGGGGATGCCGAACTCGGAGCCGCTGACGCCCTCGATGAAGCTGCCGGACCGGGTGATTCCGACGACCTGCACGAGGGAGAGCTCGACGGGCACGGGCGACGGGATGAAGACCGAGTTCATGGGGTTGTCGGCGACGCCCTGCCCGACCATGGGCTGGTCGACCAGCACCTGGATGCCGTGCGCCTCCAGGTGCGCCTGCGGGCCGACGCCGCTCAGCATGAGCAGCTGCGGGCTCCCCAGCGTCCCCGCCGACACTATCACCTCGTTCTTCCCGCCGTCCCGGAGGTACACCCGGTGCTGCACTCCCAGCGGGTCGGTGAACACCACCCCGTACGCCACGGGGTACGGCACCCCATCTGTCACGTTACAATTAATTTGAATACTTTCCTCAGAACAGATCGATGGAGAAGAAAGAACGCAAGAAATGGTATGTACGTACCTTGGCGTCTGAAGAGGATTCGTGACACGGTGGCGTAGAGGAGCACGGCGAGCCCCCTGGGCCGCGCGTGCCGGAGGAAGTCAGCAGCGGTGTGTCGCTGCCCGCTGTTGTCGAAGATGGTGCCGCCGATCTTCGTACCGGTGACGTGGTCGAAGGTGAACCCGTTGTCAGGCGTGACGCCGGCCTCGAGCAGCGCGTCGCGGAGCGCAGCCTGCCATGGCGGCACCTCCGGGCGGAACACCAGCGCGCGCTCCACCCACCGGTAGGACGAGTTCACCAGCCGCGCGTCCCACCCCGCGGCGCGCACGTAATCGTTGCTGGCCCGCGTGTAGAACCCCGCGTTGAGGCAGCTGCCGCCGCCCAGCACCCGCGCGCGCGCGTTCACCACGCCGTCCTCGGAGACGAACCGCTGCGCCGGCGACGCCAGGGACGTGTCCGCCAGCGCGTCCGTGAAGTGCTGCTGGTTCGACATGTTGCGGTAGGGGAGCCCGCCGCGCTCCAGCAGCAGCACGCGCGAGTGCTCCGACAGCGTCGCGGCCAGCGGGCAACCCGCCGTGCCGCCGCCGATCACGATGTAGTTGTAGTGCGACACGAGGGGCGCGTCCTGCGCGTGCCGCACGAACCTCAGGTTCTCCAGTTGCTCTGCACACACCACCAAGCACGTCTCAACTGAACATGGCAACAGCAAGACACACCTAGCTAGCTAGTTGGCGCGCAAAACCCAAAACATACACAAGAACGAGTGAGCATATATATACACGCACCATCCTCCGAGAGCGCGACGAGGCAGAACGAGCCAGCAATGGCGGCTACCACCAGCGCCACTGAGCCCGCAAGCCCAACCGCCATTATCTCAGGCTAAAATCACCAATCCAATCCTTACGTTTGTCTGAGGTGAAAAGTTCGGTCTGTCTATATATAACCGGTGTTAGCACACGGGTAGATCGAGAGTAGATGTGTTGAATAATGTGATACTGTTTTGCAGTTCAAAGATAGCTGAGAGGAGAGCCCATGAAGTGGTGCTGCTGCATGCGAAAACGATGGGCGTTTTAAACAGAGGTAAATGGTTTATATCAAATGCGAGGGCGTGGTTGTGAGCAGCAAGCAGGAGAGTTTACTGGCCAATCTTGCGATTGTTTCGCACGTGCATCATTTTTAATGCATCCTCAAATCTTTCTCGGGTTATTTTTCTGTTACGAGGCCGAGGGAACAGGCACGGGGATTTTTTTTTAATAGGAAAAGGCTTCGATACAGTTTGTGCTGGGCCGTACCTTCATTGCACAAGTCAATTGGGCCAGTTTTTAGTGATAACGTAATAACGGCCCAATATAAAGATGGAAATCAATGCCCCATGACCTTGTTTAGACATCAACCAATAAGATGCCCGCGTGTTGCAATGGACTCTCCTAATAAGGTTATACATATAACAAAATTTGACTACTTATCGGGTGTTGCCGTGGTGCAAGATGGGAACGAAGACTACTTATCGGCGATCCTAAAGAAGAAGACGGTGAAGTCGATGGCAGGCCCGTTCCTGGGGCAGGGCGAGCAGGGCGGCCGCCCTAGGCCCCTAAACTATCGGGGCCCGTTATCTATTGGTATAATCAATTTGTAAAGGTCATAACTTTAGATCCATAGATCCAATTGAGCTGATTTTTATTGGTTTAGTTTCGAAATTGAATCTAGTTTATACAGTCTAAATTTCATGTCAATCCAACGGTGGGATATTTGGGAATTAATATTTTAGTAAACGTATGTCAATCTGTTTTTTTGTCGAAACCGAAGCAATCTTTAATAGTTTGATGAAAATGATTGCAGTAGTGAAGCAATTCTATAAGATGAGAAATTTTTTAAAGTTAATTACTTTTTTATTATGGTTGATATGGTCAGTTCATTGAAAAACAGATTTGAAGAACTCTAAGTATTCAAAGGTATATTTGGGCCTTTTCTGAGCTCAACAACTTTGAAGTCATTGGATTATATTGAATTTAAAGATTATTGTACTAAGTTGGCAAAAACTTTCTCTGTTAATGATTCATCTGATTTTGAGTTAAATAATCTGATTTTTGAGTTAAGAATACTGCAAATAACTTTACCAGATAGACCAATGTCTGTTATGGAGATTTTTGAGTTTGTTAGAAAAGTGGATTGTTATGGTAATATTTCTATTGCTTATCGGATTTTATTTACTGTGCCGGTAACTGTAGCATTAGCTAAAAGAAACTTTTCAAAGTTGAAATTATTAAAGAACTATTTGAGATCTACAATGTCTCAAGAAAGGTTAAATGGTCTGACAACTTTATATATTGAGAAGAAGTTATTGGATGACATTAATGTTGAGGCTATAATTGATGATTTTGCATCTAGCAATGTTAGAAGATATTTTCTAAGATGATCTCTACAAATGTTTGAGGTAAATAATCTCACTTTTGTACTTCTATATATTTATCGATAACAATTTCTATAATACACTGAATATTATCTTTTTAATTGATACATGGTAGTATAAAAATATTTTGATGCTTATGTTAGGGAGGCCTCCGTCTATAATTTCGTCCTGAGCCCCCAAAAACTCAGGATCGGCCCTGGTCGATGGCCACGACGGCAATGGGAGGCACTGTGGCGAGGATGGCGGCATATCTAGATCGATCCGTGTACAATCATCAATTAGGCTGCAATACATAAATAAATAACTTAGTTTATCTAAATCTTTGTACTGTTTGTATCTAAATGTTGCTATGCCGCACAGCTAGTAGTTAGTATATATATATTTTTTCAACACAGAATGGAACACATTACAAATTAAGAAACTATACTGCACTGCTGCTGCATAATTGAAGCCATCACATGAAGGCAACTATTTTGCCGCGGCTAGTACTTAGCATAATGAAAAATAATCGTAAAATTACCTACAAGGCTGCAATACATAGATTGCAGGTAGTACATGTACAAAGATTAAATCCATCAAGGCATCAACACCTCTAATCTCTCCTTGCATTGCTTATACAATCACCTGGAAAATATAGTATCTCAATCTAGTGTACTTGTATTATATCAATTTATCAAGGGAAAATATCCTGTGCAAATAAAGTTCTGGTGCAACCCTGGTGCAACCCAACTAAAAAAAGTTTCAAAAAATTCTGAAAAAAATCATGGATGTACATCTCAGCTTACCCCATCTACATATAAAATTTCATGATCAAATTCATCTTATACTAGCAGTTACAAAAAAGACAAATTTAGTATGAACAGTGATTTTTTACTGTTCATCACTATTCATTTTTGCTGTTTGTTTTTTTTGTAACTGCTAGTATAGGATGAATTTGATCATGAAATTTTATATGTAGGTGGGGTAAGCTGAGATGTACATCCATGATTTTTTTCAGAATTTTTTGAAACTTTTCTTAGTTGGGTTGCACGAAGGTTTCACGGAGGGGGGGGTTGCACAGGATATGTTGCCATTTATCAATATAAGTACAAAGACAACATTAATTACATTCTGCCAAGCATTTTTCAAGTTGTTCAAATACCGAGTTAACACCCCAGGTTTCCATACAATTACCATCAATCTGAAATGTATAAGTGTAAAGTCTAATTGTAGAATAGAAGTACACATAGCCAACAAAGTAGAAAAGAATTGATTGTGGCTGAAGTCTAGAGTTCATGGGCATCCACGAGTGGAACTGCATTATCATACATTTTACACATTAGCAGTGTAAAACTATGCGCCTTCAACCCCGAACACCTATCACATTATGCAAAGGCATGAAATCCCACTATTCATCATATGGTTGTACTGAAAAGTGTGTAACTGTGGTGTCATATTTAACCTCGGTGCCGCTAGCGCTCATGGTCGCAACCGGACACACTTGAAGCTTCTGCACAGCCTGGGCACGTGCATCTTGTGTTAGAGGCTTGCGCGAGGCTGCTTGAGCTGGATTCAGAACACGGTCACTGGGGATTGCTGCTGCCCACCTCGTTCCGCATCAGCTCCCCCCTCCACATCCCCCACTCCACCTCCTCCCCACGCACCTCCATCGCCTCGCCCCCTATCCCCGTCTCTGCCACATCCGTGGCCGTGCCACCCACTCCCCCATCCACCCTCGCCACTGCACCGTTTCTTCTCTGCCACTGTCGCTTTGTTCCTCGTCCAGGGAGGTGACGGGAGGCGAGGTCCAGCAGTGGGTTGGGGGAGATGGACTTAGGGTAAGAAACGAATGGAGGAATTACTAGAGATTGCTTCACGCTACCTACTCTCTCCTTCCTTGGCCCTTGCTTAATGTTGTAGCCAAATATGCGCACGTGGGAGAGGGCAGGGAACGGGGTGCTTTATGTGGGCAGCAAAAGCGAGGTTGTGGAGCATGGGGAGGCAAGGCAGATGACGGCTGGGTAAGACATACCAATGTTGCTGAGGAAGAGAAGCCGGTGGCACGGCTCGGCTCAAATCGCTGAGAGGCGCGAAACTTTGCCAACTTTAATATAGTGATGATTCTTTGTGGCCATGGAGACAAAGGCTGAAATCTGTTATTGCTCACGATCACTGGCCGCCTCCCAAATATTCTTCCCCTTAGGGAAGCTGGATAAACTAGTTGTTTACTGGTAGATTTTATTATTTGTAGAATAAAACGAATAGATAAATTTGAGTATGCGTCTACCTATATTGCTTCCGATCTTTAGGCTGTAGCTTTCCAACATGTAGAACACTTGCCTCCAATAGATAGGCTATGTGTGGCAAAGGTTCAGTTTGTGGTTGACGTCCCGTGCTGCACTGCAGGATCAAGTTGGTTACTAGAATTTTTACTCATTATCATTAGAATAAGATTTCATTGTTATCTCCTTGTGTGCTAGAAACTTGTAGGTGTGCTTTGGATTCTATTTGTTCTGAGATTCTGGCCAGTTTTACGTTGCGCTATACTAGACTGAAGTTTCAAGTGATCTAAATTAGTGGCCGCCAACATTCACGATAGCACAACGCAGGATGCAGCTTAATGGCCACGCAGTGATCCAACCACCAGGTGGTGCCTCCTCGTCCATGCGATTGCCATCTAAGTCACTTTTGATCACGTGGCCCCGTCTCTGTCCTCGACCACGAAAGTAGCGACAGATAATATGTATCTTGCTATAGACTGGTAACAACATCAGACATATCATAACAGAAATGAAAACGCTTTAACTGAACAAATGGGCAGTGCATAGAAGAGCTAGGCTTTTTATTATTTCTTTGACAAAATAGAAGAGCTAGTTGAGCTAGAGCAGAGTGCGTAGAAGGGCCGGTTGAGCTTGAGCAGAACGCCTTGAAGGCCCAGTTCGTTTTAGCTCCTGGGTTATGCATTTTGGATTATGAGAGAAGCTGTTTTTGATTGTAGGAGAATCAGATCAGGCCAACTATGACTTCTAGGTTTTGGGCTGGGCCGAGAGGAATCAACAAGAATCGGTGAGAATCATATTTCAGCTGGATTTTGATTATGTGTAAATGACATCTTTTAATTGTAAGAAAAGCTGTCAAAAATCCTTCTATTCAACAAACAACCAGTTATTTTAAAGCAGAAACTGTGTACACACTGAAATAAACAGTCCAAGGTGCAACAACATTCAAGCAGGACATCGAAACAAACAGCAGAACCAGACGGTCCACTAGGCCTAACAGTTGGTGGCAAGATTTTCCCACCCAATTCATGCTTTTGAGACAAGGTTGACAAATAAAAATGAACCGCGCACATGCTGACACAATGTATTAGGGTAGATTACATGCATAAAAATCTTATATGTAGATTTGTCTTAAAAAGTAATTCTGTTAAACACCGTATTGTACTAGGACTCGGATCGGTCAAAGGGTATATAAGATGAGTCCAGACCGGCTAGGGAGGACACACCTCAGCCAAATTTACATCTTTATTTTTCCTGTCTATTAGCTTTGTCTTTTAGTCATGTAGCTCAGCCTTGTAAGTCGATTTCGATCAATAAAAGTTGCATATCGGCGATTATTGATCTTCATCGATTACGCCCCAGGTTCGATTTGCTCTGATTTTGTTGCGCATCGCCTATTTAGAGTTGATCTGCCTTTACCTTCCGATTAGTCTTGATTGGTTAATCTCTGTTCTGACCTGATCGGCTTTTGGCTGATCAGAGTTACGCCGATCATCGTTCGAGATCGGTTTTGAGCGAATTCACAATTTTTCCTTACCGATTGCAGGGTCAAATCGGTTGGCACGCTTTGAACCAGGTGTTTGTCTGATGTGCTGAAGCCAGAGACCATACTTTAAGTTTTTGGCGTCAACAGGAGGGTAAGCAGGTGTGAATGTGATGCTTATGCTGAGATGGTTTCATGAGAGCAAAGCTGCAGTAGAGAGATGGATATTTTTGGATAAAGGAAGTATTTATTAATTTCAAGAACATTACATCGAGGCGATACAAGTCCTTGAAACTCCTCCCGGCCTCTGCTTAACAAGAAGCACATAACCCAGAAACAAAAAATAACACACACACTCTAGCTACTCTCAATCCGAAGACTAGACCGCAATCCAGCAACCTGGGAGAAAAAAAGCCATGGCCACCTGCACCAACCATTGCGACGCCTCCACCAAAATAGTTCGCAAGACAGGCTTCTGCAGCACAGCCCATGTACGCAACCAATGGGAGGTAGCAAAAATAACCTGCAAAGGGGATGAGTTTGATTTTCTTTCAAAGCCTATAGCATTCCTATTTAACCAAAGGGACTAACAAATTGTTGCAGCTCCTAGCAACACCAAATTTTTAAGGGTTCTCTCAAAAGAATCAAGCCAGCTCCCAAACATATTAGCAACACTAAAAGGTCTGCAAATGCCAAAAGCTAGATACAAAGAACCCCAAACCAAACGAGCAAAACAACAGTGAAAGAACAAATGTCTAATTGTCTCCACTTCGTGACAAAAACAACATGTTTTACTACCCTGCCAATTACGTTTTGCCAGATTGTCCTTGGTCAGAAGAACCCCTCTTCTAAGATACCACAAAAACACTTTGATTTTTAGTGGAGCTTTTAACATCCACAAACGCAAATTTAAATTAGGAACATCACATTTGATCAACGCCAAATAATGAGACTTCATTGAGAATTGTTCAGATTGACACAAATTCCAGCAAAATTCATCATCACCCTGCGTTAGATGAAAATTGGCGATTCGTGAAAGCAAATCATTCCACGCCACCAATTTAGCTCCAATCAATGACCGTCTCCAGACTATGTTTGGTTGAGGGGTCATAAGAACTTCCGCAATAGTTATGTACTTCTTCCTCATGATGCCATATAACCCAGGATATTGATCTTTTAAAGCACTGCTTCCAAGCCAAATGTCTTCCCAGAATCTCACCTGTGATCCATTATTAATTGTAAAAGTATCAAAACGAAGGAAATCTCGTTTTACCTTCATCAAACTAGACCAAAAATGCGAATCTCCTGGTCTCCACTCAGCTTGTACTAACGGTTTAGAATTTAGGTACTTATTTCTAAGAAGCTGCTGCCAAGTACCATCTGATGTTAAAAGCTTAAACAACCATTTACTCAGAAGAGCAATGTTCTTAACATGTAAGTCATGAATTCCTAGACCCCCTTGATCTTTAGGTTGGCATAGTATATTCCATTTTGCAAGACGATATTTTCTTTTGTCCTCATCACCTTGCCAGAAAAAACGAGACCGGAAATAATCAAGTTTATTAAGAACACCTTTAGAAATCTCGAAAAAGGACATCATATACATTGGAAGGTTACTTAACACTGAATTGATAAGAGTTAGTCTACCTCCAATTGAAAGATGTTTCCCCTTCCAACTACTGAGTCTCTTTTCAAATCGCTCTTCTACCCTTTTCCAATCAGAATTTCTCAAATTTTTAAAATGAATAGGAATGCCTAAGTACTTCAGAGGAAGTTCTCCTTGTTTACATCCAAACAGCTCCATATACTGATCTACTGAACATTGGGCATCACCAAAGCAGAGTAACTCGCTTTTATGAAAGTTAATTTTGAGCCCCGAGATTTGCTCAAACGCACAAAATAATAACTTCATATTACGAGCTTTATCCAGATCATGTTCCATAAATAAAATTGTGTCATCTGCATATTGAAGAATAGATAAACCTCCATCAACTAAATGAGGCACTACACCACCAATCTGCCCCTGTTCCTTAGCTCTTTTAATCAAAACTGCCAACATGTCTGCTACTATATTAAACAGCAGAGGTGATAAAGGATCACCTTGTCGTAGCCCTTTTCTAGTTTGGAAAAATGGTCCTCTTTCATCATTTACGTTAACCGCCACACTACCTCCCGAAATGAAGGACTTAATCCAAGCAATCCACTTGGATGAGAAACCTTTCATTCTTAGGGTCTGAAATAAAAAAGGCCATTTAACTTTATCATACGCTTTCTCGAAATCAATCTTAAAAAGGACCCCACTAAACTTTCTCGCATGCATCTCGTGAATTATTTCATGCAGTATAAAGACCCCTTCTAGGATGTTGCGACCACGCAAAAAAGCTGTCTGAGTCGAGCTAACTATCTTATCTGCAACCATATTCAATCTATTTGTAGCAATCTTGGTAAAAATTTTGAAACTCACATTTAAGAGACATATTGGTCTGTACTGCTGAATTACATTCGCTTCCTGAACTTTAGGAATAAGAGTAATTATGCCAAAATTCAGACTAAAAATAGGAATATCTCCAACGTGAAGCTCCTCAAACATAAGCAATAAATCACCTTTGATAGTATCCCAGAATGTCTGATAAAATTCTACAGGAAAACCATCAGGTCCAAATGCTTTATTATGTTCCATCTGGAAAACAGCCTCTCTAACTTCTTTCTCAGTAAACTGAACAGTAAGAAGAGCGTTCTCCTCCTGAGAAACTTGTGGAATATCCTGGTGGACACCCTCATCAAGGGCTATCTGACTCTCCTCCGGATTCCCAAATAACTGTTTGTAAAATTTGGTTATGTAACTTTGGAGATTTGCCTGACCCTCAATCTTACTATCCTCATGGTCTAGCGAATAAATTTTTTTTCTATGTTTACCATTGTCAATCAATTGAAAGTATTTAGAGTTATTATCACCCAAGAGGACATTTTTCACTTTTGCCCACTGATAATATCTAATTTCTTCCTCTCTGAGTAATTTGGCCAGTTGACCCCGAGCCTGAGCAAGGGTCTCCCGCTCCAATTCAGACAAATCCCGAACCTCAGCAACAACATCCAACTCAAAGATTATAGCCTAGAACTCTCATTTCTTTTGCTTGTAATCACCATTGTTCTTCCGTGCCCAACCCCGAAGAAAATTACATAAAACCCCCAATTTGCGGTTCCACCGTTGGACTGAATTATTCCCTCTTACCGGCTTATTCCAGATTTCCACCACCTTGTTATGGAAATCATCTCTGGTTAACCAACTAAGTTCAAATTTGAACTGTTTAGCAAACCCCGAGAACTCTGGAACTCCTGTATCAAGTAGAAGAGGTGAATGATCCGAAATGTCTCTATCCAAAGCTTGAACAGAAACAAGTGGAAATTTAAACTCTCACTCGGAAGTCATCAGAAACCTATCTAACTTCTCATAAGTTGGATTTGGTAAAGAATTTTCCCAGGTAAACTGACGCCCAGAAAATTCAATCTCTCTCAAATCCAAACTGTCAATGACAGCATTGAATAAAAAAGGCCAGCGATCACTAAATCTATTATTATTCTTTTCTGAACTTTTCCTCATAATATTAAAATCTCCCCCAATAAGAGTCGGTAATTGATTGTGTTGGCAAGTTCTCACCAATTTAGCCAGAAACGCTGCTTTACAGTCATCCTGGGCTGGACCATAGACTGCCATTAGAATCCACTTAAATTTGTCTACCTTATTGCATAAATGAAATTTTATAAAAAATTCGCCTTCCACGACCAAAGACAGATAAAAAAATGCCAAGTTAACCCCTAAAAGAATCCCACCTGATCTACCTTTAGGGGGAAGACGGTGCTAAGCGAAATCTGCCCCTCCAAAGAAACATGCAAGTTTCGATTTTGACATGTCTTGCTTTCCTGATTCCATTACAGCAACAAATCCCAAATTGTAATCTTTAACAACCTCTGAAATATACCGAAATTTAGCCAAGTCTAAAAGACCTCTGCTATTCCAGAATAAACCTTTCATAGAGACTGTTTCTTATCTTTTAATTTACGATGTCTGCGAGACTTACGAGATGAGGCCATTAGATCACAAATTCTCATATCTAGATCCTCTGTCTCTAGGTCCACTTCTGAAACATCCTTAATCAAGTGTGCAAATAAATCACTATCAACCTTAGCGACTTCATCATCACTTGATTCTAAGGAATTAACCACCCTACTCTCTAACGTAGCTCCTGTGTTGGCCTTTTGTCTAACTGATTTGGACATTTTTAACCTATCAACTTCCATGCTTTTTAATGCTTTAATCGATAGATTAACACCCAAATTAGACTTTGCCAACCTAAAGCCTAAGCTGTCCAAGTTTGCAGCACACCTCTCATTAGACATTGCCGCAAAAGACAAGGATTTGGTGCAAGAAGACATACCAGGCTCATAAGGTAAAGGATTCAAAGGCGAGTATGATCTCTCCACTGAGGGGACCACCATCTTGATTCCTGATTCTGCATCCAAATTCCGTACCGCGGTTCTACGCATAGCCTTACTTAGCGCATCTCCATCTGTCAAAGATGTACCGTCAGCTACTGGAACATTACATCGTAAGCTACGACGAAGACCATTAATAGAATTATAATGAACCGTATTGGTACCACAAAAAGTAACAGGATCAGGGACACTACCTTTAGATGATTCTGGCATTCCCATATCATGAACCATCAATTGATTCTTCTGAGCCTCCCCCAACATCAACCCACAGTTAATTGTTGAACTAAAAATATCTTGAGAATCACCAAGATGCTGCACCCCACTTGGCTCCACTATAGAATGGACCCCCTCCTGAGATCCCTCACTCGCAGAGCCAGAATCACCATTATGCTGCGCCGCATTTGGCGTCAAAATGAATGGGCCCCTCCGGATCCCTCACACGCCGAAATGAAATCAAGCATGATGGCTCGGCCTGTCCGAAACCCTCGCTACTTCTTGATGCAGATCAGAACCTCGGTCAACCTGATCCGACAGCATCCCCTTCGGCGACAAAATTGAATATCCAGAAACCCCCTTCGGTGACAAAATTGAATCTCCAGAATGGCGCCAAAACCAATCAAAGGTGAGACCTCAACATCCCGTGCACAGCTAACTGACTTAGCCAAATGCAATGGACGATCAACCAAAGAAGAAGTTGTACCATTCTGCAAAAAACTAACCACATCAGACCCACACACCGGCAATGGTAAATCATTATAGAAAGACGAAGAAACTACCTTCGAACTCATATCTGGCATTTTAGTTACCAAAATATTAGGCAAAGGTTCGTCGACATTCGCAAATGAAAAGGTCTTCAATTTCTCATAAGCGCTACCCGACAACTTCACTGGCGAGACCCTCGCCGTCTGCATAGGCACAGGATCACAACCTGATGATGTTGAATTGGAGACAGAAGAATCTGGCACACTTTTCTGTTTCTTTACAATTGAATCACCTTTTCCCCCATTGCTCGCCCCATCAGCGCCTGAATCACCATCATCTTTATGTTCTGTATCATGAGGATAAGACGGTGGCATGGCCGACACAAACGAGGACTCCTCAATGGTAAATACAAGATCATATCCCACCTTGTTAAAAACCAAATCAGTTTTGATCGGCAGTTGGCCTCTATCAATCATACCAACTAAGATCCGGATGACCCCTTTTTTCTGTAAGTGTACATGTCAACTTCAAGAGTGGCCCCAATTAAAGATCCGAGAGCCCAAAAACCCAGGTAATATCTCCAAGCATGAGGAACACGCGTAACATGCACCCAAACCTCATCTAGGTAATACGCAGGTGCAACATCCCCACTAAACTCCTATTCAAAAATAGTGAGATGGATATATACTGGATTGTTGTTATGTGCTAAGTGCTCACTATTGACTAACATATTTTTTCAGTTCTATAAAAAAGATAAAAGGGATTTTTGAGTGGGCAATTGTGGGGAGTTATGGGTTGAGGTTATCTGTTTTGGCCATATTTTTTCGAGTTCTGATCTTTTCTGGCTTTTCTATATATTTTAAATTGCAGATCTAATCCATATGAACATAATTGCAAAAATAACTCTCTTCCCGACCATGAAAATGTCGATAGATGACATGTGTCACTTATCACGCTCGTGTAACGCATCTAGTTCTTACCGAACGCCCTAGCTTGGCAGCACCTATTACGGTACACGACTGCAACAGGTGACATGTGTCATTTGTGTGCACTTTTGCGGTCTGAGAAGATACTATTTTTGTAATTACGTTCGAGGCTTAGATTTGAAAAAAACACTATAGACAAGCTTTAGCTTCTTTTTTCCGGGAGGGTTCAGACTTCAGCATAGCTAGCATCGTCAATTGCTTTATGTCAGAGAAAACGTGATCCACAAATAGAGGAACCGGCTGGACACTTGTATTGCTTTGAACATCTACTTGAGTTGCAATGAACCTTTTTAGGAGTTGCAATGATTTTGGGAGGCTAACCATACAGGACAACAACATAAAACTAAGTATTAGGTATTGAATAACCTGTCTCACATGCGACAATCAGCGATTCTCCTCCTTGAGTAATTAACTGAGAAAGATTTTGAAACGACGCGTCACAAACACAAAGCACACATGTTCAATTGGTTGCGAGTGCGTCGTAAAGCGCCATAAAAGGCTCACATGCTCTTAATCGTGTAATGTCATTCCATGCTATCCAAACATCTGCGAACCAAAACTTGTCGCGGGCCAGCAGATCTAGGGGTTGGCAAAAAGGCTCGTTAAGACTTGAATCAAAATTTCTTTGATTGCAGCAGTTAATGAGTTCAAAGTTGAAATGAGTGCATTTCAAATGAAAAATATTAATGAGACTCGGCTCGATAGTAGTTCATTAGCTTGAATTTGAAATAACCATTTAAATATAAAAAAATAATTTTATGTTGAATTATGTTAAGTTCGAAAGAAACTCGATAGTAGCTTGTTACCCTCAATAGCCAGCCCTAGGCAGAGCTGCCACGATCTTTAAAATTGTAACAAATCTGCTTCTTTTGGTGAATAGGTGCTATTCTTTGTGGCCATGGAGACAAAGGCTAAAATGTGTTGTTGCTCACTGGCCGCCTCCCAAATATTCTTCCCCTTAGGGAAGCTAGATAAACTAGTTGTTTATTGGTAGATTTTATTATTTGTAGAATAAAACGAACAGATAAATTTGAGTATGCGTCTACCTATATTGCTTCCGATCTTTAGACTGTGGCTTCCCAACCTGTAGAACACTTGCCTCCAATAGGTAGGCTATGTGGGGCAAAAGTTTTGTTTGTGGTTGGAGTCCCGTGCTGCACTGCAGGATCAAGTTGGTTACTTGAATTTTTACTCATTATCATTAGAATAAGATTTCATTGTTTTCTCCTTCTGTGCTAGAAACTTGTAGCTGTGCTTTGGACTGAAGTTTCAGGTGATCTTAATTAGTGGTCGCCAACATTCACGATAGGACAACGCAGGATGCAGCTTAATGGCCACGCAGCGATCCAACCACCAGGTGGCGCCTCCCCGTCCATGCGATTGCCATCCAAGTCACTTTCGATCGCCTGGCCGCCCGGTCTCTGGTCTCACGACAGATAATATGGACTGGTAACAACATCAGACGTATCAGAAATGAAAACGCTTTAACTGAACAAATGGGCAGCGCATAGAAGAGCTAGTTTTTTTATATATTTCTTTGACAAAATAGAAGAGCTAGTTGAGCTAGAGCAGAGTGCGTAAAAGGGCTGGTTGAGCTTGAGCAGAACGCCTTGCCCAGTTCGTTTCAGCTCTTGGGTTATGCATTCTGGATTATGAGAGAAGTTGTTTTTGATTGTAAGAAAATCAGATCAGGCTAACTACGACTTCTAGATTTTGGGCTGGGTGAAGGAGAATCAACAAGAATCGGTGAGAATCAGGTTTCAGTTGGATTTTGATTATATACAGAGGACATCTTTTAATTGTAAGAAAAGCTATAAAAAAATCTTTCTATTCAACAAACAATCGGTTTTTTTAAAGCAGAAACTATGTAAAAGCTGAAATAAACAAGCAAGGTGCGACAACATTCAAGCAGGACATCGAAACAAACAGCAGAACCAGATGGTCCACTAGGCCTAACAGTTGGTGGCAAGATTTTCCCACCCAATTCATACTTTTGAGACAAGGTTGACAAATAAAAATGAATCGCCCACATGCTGACACAATGTATTAGGGTAGGTTACATGCGTAAAAAATCCTATATGTAGATTTGTCTTAAAAAGTAATTTTATACTATTATAATTTTATTTCTAGATAAATAGTATAATTTTATTGGATTTTATGAATATATCACAATATAAATTAGTTGTCAAAGTTACGTTTTACAGGTGTCAATATCAAAATCAATGTTTTTTGTGGTTGAAAGGAATAATTGCAATTTCTATGGAAAAAAAGGTGAAGTAATTGCCTTAACAACCGTTTCCCTGTGTCAAATTAAAAGTGGGACAAGAAAGGACAATGTCAGGTCCAATCAGTGGAGACTAAAGAGACATGCACAGAACTTGCAGGCTCAAATCAGGAAATTGGCAAAATGTTCTTCAATGGACCCATCGGTCACTACTCACTAATGAGCTTTGTAGCACTGGTGACATGCCAGCTGATGGACTCGATACTTCTTTTGCTTATAAAAGAAATCCTTTTGTTTTCATCAAGACAACCTTGTCAATTGTTTGGTAAGTACTCCACTACGGAAGTGAGTTAGAGCTGTTTTGAGAGCTGTAGCTTTTTTAAAAAGATTTTTTTTTTACTTTTTGGGTTGAAAAGTAGCTATATATTTTTATAAGAGATTATTTAATAAATAATTAATTTCTCTAAGCTAAGCTGTAAAAACGGATCTAGTTTAACTTTCAACTTTTGACTTTTGCTAGTTATTTATAGCTTTTAATTATGCCAAAAGCCGTTTAAAAGCTGAACTGTTATTACTAAGTAAATTATTCCTGACTCCAACTCCCCTTTGTCAATGTTATCATCTCTGAATTTAATCTTCGTTTCAATTTATGCAAATTGTTAGTGGTACATCTTTACTGAGTTTTTCTTTTAAAAAAAGAAAAAAAAAAGAGAGCATGTTAGGTAGGATAAGTCCTTTGTTAATTTATATATCGGACGTCGATTCATTACATAAACATGCTCATCCAATCATCTACATGTAACATCGGGATCCTGTCCATCTAACTTCTCCTGTAGAAACAACGCAAATGATACACCGCTAGCTAGATCGGACGACGCACGACAGGTTGGCGGTGCTCACAGGCTCAACAGTCGCCGTCCGATCTGACAAGTAAGTGGCCCGTGTCCAACAGTGCAAGTAACTTTTGGCTTAGTAGATGCCAACCTATGCGATTCTGCACTTACGAGGATAACGACCTGTGAGGATCTAGTCGCCACGTGGACGAGATAGATTTTGACACGTATGCCTCCTTTCTACATCGCGTGCATCGCGGGGCCATGGCATTGCGGGCCCGCCGTCCAGGCACGGTGTACGACGCGGGTACGAAAGGCGCCAAGTGCTCCGCACTTCTGGGCCCGAGAACGGCGGATATTAAACAAAGTTGCCCAATTGTATATGAGGTACTCCGATTTTACAGAAAATACATAAAGAGTCCTTTAAATACTCTCTTCAAAGTATAAGGTCCTGTTTGGAAATCAATAATATTTTGGGAATTTCATATGAAAGATTTAAATTTGCCATGTGTTCCAAACAGACCTAAATTATGGATTACAGGTGCCATTCCCCAAGTTAGTTGCGCAGTGAGGCTTCCAATGGCATTACGGGCTCTCCTGATTTTTTTTAGTGTTTTTATATATATACTAAGATAAGAAATCGCTAACTGCGTAAATTTTAGCATGAAAATGGATACTCGCTTTGTGTTACAGTGTAGGTCATTTTAGTCTTCTCAATTTTTCTCAACATATAAATCATTCTACAATTCTGAGGCACTTATCCGCATCTTTCAAATATGGAATAATTGAAGGGCAATAAGGTCATTTTGGCCACCTCCTTTAGTTCTTGTGCACATGTCTAAAACAACGTTTATTTGGAAACGGAGGTAATAATATTTTGCTGTAATTTGTAAAGATTTCATTAAGTATACCTGACAACAGATGGTCATTTTATTTGTTTGGAAATTTCACTATGAGCACTGTCATTCACTTGACAAAAAAAAAGTAGGTATCCCGTGTGTTCTGGGGGCACTTCGATGGCAGTCAGTACTTAGTAGTCAGTACTAATAGTGCAGTGCCCGCCCCGGTTCCTCCCTCCTTGATTTGCATTATATTTGAATCCAAGTGAGGTTCTTAGATACACAAATAATTTAACGGAGGCGCTTCTACATTTTTCTTATTTAAAGTTGTATAAATATTAAAGGATAAAATATAGGATAGATGGTAATTAATTACTTCTTCGCTTACTTCAAGATTTTATATAATTTGTATTAAGAGGGAATACATTGATGCGCTACTCTTAATTTAATTGTACATCATCCAAAACCCGGTTTAGAACGATGATTCTTGGTTAAAAGGTCACGGATGTGAATTTTTTTTTTCAAACAGAGAGCATGAATTAAGATGGAAAAAAGTTAGCCGAATGTCCACAAGAGCATACTTATGCAAGCACGTCACATCTGGGAACAAGATGGAAGTAACCTAATGTATTTGGTTACTTGTATTAAGTTGAATGGGATATGATGATTGTGTACCAATTGGTTTTGTTTTACATAAATGGAACGGTTCAACGTTTATAAGGAATATTTTCTTAAATTTATATCTAATAGTTAAGATGACATGATTCTATTCAAACAATCAAACATATAGATCAATTTTTTTTCTTAAACCATCTGGTACAAGCAATCATTCAAACACGGACGAACGATTCAATTCGAGCAAAATTTGGGTGCTTCACCGCTTGTTTTCCCCCCCACTTGCCCCCCTCGAAAGCACTCTTTCCGAATTGTTTATTTTTAGCACCTCGCGAGCCTCGTGGTGGTGGTGGTGGTGGTGCACTGCACAGACGGAAACAAAGCCGAGACACACACAAAAACAAGAGCACGCATCCCCAGAGAAGCAACAGCCTGCCAGGCCACATCAACTCTCGATCCCCTCGCGCTGTCGATTTGCTCCCGGGCACGACGACCTGCCTGCGATTCCCGCAGCTCGTGGCGAGTCTTCCCCGCCTTGCGGTTCGCTACCAGTTCCCGTCGTGCAGCTGTTGGACTTCGCCGATCCGTGGATCTCCTCCCTCCACCTCCGCTAAGCCTACTCGAATTGCGAGGGCGCGGGAGGAGGGCGACGAGGAGATGGGACCTGGCCGGGGGACGCCCTGGCTGGCTCTGCTCGTCGGCCTCGCGGCCGCCGCGGCGGTAGCCGCCTCCGAGGGCGACGCCGATCCGCTCTACAGGTAGGTCTGTTCCCGTGGGTTCCCTGTTCAGTGTCGTTTCCTTGGTCGCAATATTCGGTGGTTTGGTGAGACCCTGGGGCTCTGTTTCGTTTTGGTTCGAGGAGTCTGTTTCGTTTTGGTTCGAGGAGTCTGTTTCGTTTTGGTTCGAGGAGTTGATCACCTTGCGCAGTGGAATTAGCGATAGATGTTTGTAGGCATTTGCGCGAACACTCTGTGGTCGATTGGCCGTGCAGCGCGAGATTTGGTTTCGCGTCGAAGCACGGTGCGCCCGGATCACTCTCTGTGTGCACACCGACCGGATATGGTATTCTGGCGATAGATTTGGTTAAGTACTTCTGACGTTGCACCCATGCACCACCTTATGTAAAGATTGCAGTATTGCACCAAGAAAGATATGCCTTTTAGAAGAAGCTGCCAATGCGCGTGCTGTTCTTTTGGTAATCTATCCATGATCATATATGGAGGAACAAAGCTTTGTTGGGCATTGAGGGATTTTTGGGTCAGGGATTTTGTTGATTTGATGAGCAATTAACAAGATAATTGAACAGATTTGTCCTACTTTTACCAGAGCTTGTGTTGAAGAATGTGAAAAGACGGGTTCCCTCAAAGAGACCTCTATTAAGCACTGTCAGGTTCCATCTGATAACCAGCCTGCTGACAAATCATGGTACGCACACGAACCACTATACTTACAGTGGAAAGAGTGGAACTGCAAGAGTGAGTGCAGATATCACTGCATGATGGAGAGGGAAAATGAAAGGGAGCGACTTGGATTGGGACCAATAAAGTATCATGGCAAATGGCCTTTGAAGCGTGCATCTGTGTTTCAGGTAGTTAACTGTTCCTTGAATCATGTACTGGTTAACTGCATTTCTTTTCACTTGAATTGTGTTAGGATCCTTGTTGCGGTCTCACTCTCTTGTGGCCATCATTTA
Organism: Guadua angustifolia; assembly: GCA_036346375.1. Classification (NCBI taxonomy): domain Eukaryota; kingdom Viridiplantae; phylum Streptophyta; class Magnoliopsida; order Poales; family Poaceae; genus Guadua; species Guadua angustifolia. The sequence goes on along the minus strand of CM070518.1, from coordinate 18,486,077 downwards.
TTATTATCGTCACCACATACCAAGTTACCAACTTACCTTTTCTTCTCGCAGGAGCCTATTTCTGCTGCTCTCTCTGCACTGGCTCTCCTTGTGCAATTTAATGGGTGGCTATCCTTTTTCCTATTGCTTTCTTACAAGCTTCCTCTTAGGCCCGAAACTCACAAGACATACTATGAATATACGGGCTTATGGCACATTTACGGTCTCTTGTCCATGAATGCATGGTTTTGGCGTGCCATATATCATAGCTGGTAAGTCCAACCCACTGACCGAAAGTATGATTCCAGTGTATGCCCTTGGTTATAATTGGTTGACCTTGATTCTTCATCTGGTACAGCGATACATTTTGGACAGAAAAGTTGTATTATTCATCAGTTGCTGCTTTTATTGGGTACTCCCTTATTCTGGCGATATTGCGAACTTTAAATCTGAGGGACGAAGCTTCCAGAGTGATGGTCGCTGCTCCAATTCTGGCATTCACAACAACTCATGTTTTGTATCTCAATTTCTATGAACTTGACAAAGGTAAATTTTAGCAGGACAATAGATATTAAATTTGGCGAAACCTGTTTAACTTATAGTTTTTGGATGTTCATTGTATCCTTCCTGCGGATGATTGCAATACTGGAATGCTGGATAAAGTGTTCCTTTTCTTGTCACTACTTTCTTACTTGCTCTATTAGTCCTGGCAATCTAGCATGTCCCAAGTACTGGAGTTCAGAGTAGGTAGCATAGTTCTGTATTTCAACCTGTTACTATGTAGCTTAATTTTCCATTGCTACAATTTGTTGCGTAATATTAACCCTTAACCCTTAGGGAGCCAACTAAGTAAAATGTAGGTCATACGACAAACATTGCATTACAGTTGTGTTAAATGGCTATACCGGTACACATCATTTTAGCATGAAATTTACATATATGTATTTTGTTCTCTGCAGATCTGAACACAAAGGTTTGTACGGTTGCTAGCGTTGCTCAGTTCCTCCTATGGGCAATTTGGGCTGTCTTGACGAAACATCCTTCATGTTCGAAGATCATGTTTGTCACTATGGGAAGTGTAGTTTCAATGGTCTTGGAGGCCTATGACATCCCTCCACGCTGGGGATATGTAGATGGTCATGCAATCTGCCTAGCTGTCTCTATTCCTCTCACATATCTCTGGTGGAGATTTGCCAAGGAAGATGCTGAGATGCGCACTTCAGCTATCATCAAGAAGACAAGGTAGTGTGTTCTGCACAGGCGAATAGCACAAGGGTTTTGCACCTGTACGAAATGTTATGCCTCGGATCCAGTCTCACCTTGTAAAGTTAATTTTTGTCATGTTCTTTTCTAGGCGACTTCTTGTGAATTACGGTTTATTGTTTCATCCCTTTTTGCCTCAGCTTAGAAGGTTTAGGGTGTGACTAGCCTGGTATATTCATTTACTTGTAACCCGACAGTGTAACACAGTATGTTGTAGCTGTGTTAACATAGGAGCTTAGTTTTGAAGCTTTCTGGATGTATCATTATGACACGATAAATTTGGTTCATTGGCAAGCATGTGATGCTTTATGGATTCATGTGCTTCGTTGGTCCCTGCTTTGCCTTCTTCCTGTTCTGTGGAGTCGTGGGTTACGAGCTGAAGGATATCTCATCCTAAACAGTAGCAAGAAGAAATCGAGCAAAGATCATCTGGGGATGAGGCCGGCTCCCAGACCGGAGGCCTAATCCGGGGCGATGTATGCAGAAGTGGGGGAATTTGCATTTTCTTCTCATGGCCTACAGTGAGATGGCGCAAATTTCAGGATCAGTAGCAGTGGCAGCTTCAGCTGTTCAGTCCAGCGGTGTTGTCTTCCAGGCCAATAGGCCTTTGTCCCAGTTGTGTTGTATGATGCATGCTATGTTAGGTCTAGTTCACCAGTCTTGCCCTTGTCGGCTTAGTTCCAGTCGAAAAACTGGAGCCCTGTTGTATGGTGTATGCGTTGTATGGTGCATGCTATTTTAGGTCTAGTTCTCCAGACCTGCCCTTGTAGGCTTAGTTCCAGTCGGAAAACCTGGAGCCTTAGTCCCAGTCGCGTTGTATGGTGCATGCCATGTCCCAGTCGGCTTAGATTTTCTCTTACGCTGGAGCCGTGCCCTTGTGTTGTTGGGTGTTATGGTTCCTGCCTGCCAGCTAAGTGGTTCCAGTTTCTCCGTCTGGAGTCTAACCAGCTAGCTATCTGGCGTCAAGTCCCGGCTGGCTACCAGTTTATGTCCCAGGAATATGTTCGCGTTATGGCTTGGGTGTTATGTAATCTGAATGGCTTCAGTTCCTTATCTCTTTCCCATATGGGCCACCTTGTAGCGGAAATGCAAGCTCCTAATGTCTACCAATTGTTCTATCCTTTCTTGGAATGTTAGAGGGTTAAACAACCCTGCAAAAAGAGAGAGCACCAAACAATTAATTCGCTCAACCGACGCTACAATAGTCTGTCTCCAGGAGACGAAAATCACCAATTGGTCTGCAAGCTTGCTAAGTGAAACTGTTGGAGCAAGACTAGCTAAGCAGGCGGTGTGGCTACCAGCTAACGGAACCTCCGGCGGCATTCTGCTTGCAGCTTTAGATGACCTGTATGACCTTCACAACGCTAGAACCACAACCAACATGATTACGGCGACTTTAGCTTCACGATGTGATGCAACAACATGGGACATTACTGGCGTCTATGGGCCTCAATCGGATGAGGGGAAGCGAGAGTTTCTTGTTGAGTTAGAAGCGCTGAGCGAATCGGTTCTTCAAAGTTGGTTGATATTAGGGGATTTCAATCTGATCAGACAAGTGAATGAGAAGAATAGAGGTTCAATCAATAGAGGAATGATGCAACGCTTTAACCAAGTTATCAACAGACTCCAGTTGTTAGAGCTCGACCTGCAGGGAAGACGATACACATGGACAAATGAACAGGAGCAACCCACGATGACGAGAATAGATCGATTTCTGGCTACAACAGAATGGCACGAATCCTTCCCGAATGCAGACCTGTGCGCATTGCCCACGATGACATCAGACCATTGCCCTCTTCTTATGCAAGGAAACGCAACCTTCGAATTTTTTAGAGGTTTTCGCTTCGAGGCCTGTTGGGCTTCGTTGCCGGGGTTCCAGGAAACAGTGGAGCAATCCTGGACGCAGCCAGTTCAAAGTCCGGACGCGTTACTAAGACTGTATGTCAAAATGAACAGAACAGCTAAGGCACTAAAGACTTGGAGGAGGCAGATCTTTGCGACACTGGCGCTACAAACGGCTTTGATTCAAGTCACGATCTCGATCCTTGAATGTGTTCAAGAGAGACGGTCGTTAGTGCGTGAAGAATTAGAGCTTCGCAAATCTCTTAAGCTCAAACTGCTCGGTCTGGCGGCGATTCAGAAAACCAGGGCGAGACAGCACTCAAGACTAACAAAAATCAGGCTGGGGGATTCCAACACGCGTTTTTTCCACTTGATGGCCAGCTCAAGAAGAAGGAGAAACTTCATTCGGGTTCTTCAGAGAGAAGACTCAGTAATTCTCGGTCAACACGAAAAATTAAATGAAGCTTACCAATATTTCAAAAAGATACTGGGAGATCACGAAGCGAGGGACAAAGTACTCCAATGGAATTCCCTTGGCTACACTGCAACAGACCTTAGCGAGCTTGAGGACCAGATCACCGATAATGAAGTCACCAACACCGTCAAGGAGCTCCCGACACAAAAATCGCCGGGACCTGATGGATATATTGGTCTTTTCTACAAAACATGCCTCCACATCATCAAAAACGATCTGATAGAAGCAATCAGAGATTTCTTCAGTCTTCGACACGAAAACCTGCACAAGTTGAATAATGCAAATATTATCCTTCTTCCGAAAATAGAGAACGCGGACAAATTAGAACGCTTCAGGCCAATAAGCCTTATCAATAGCTTTATGAAGATCATCACCAAGATTCTGGCAAATAGGCTCGCGCCAAAACTAGATGAACTGGTTTCAAATGCTCAGAACGCCTTCATAAAAAAGAGATGCATCCATGATAATTTCCTCTATGTCCAAAGAGTTTGTCGGCAACTTCACAGAGATAGAAAGCCGGCGCTATTCATTAAGTTAGATATATCCAAAGCCTTCGATTCGCTTAACTGGGTGTATCTCCTTGAAGTACTTCAGGCGCTGGGTTTTGGCAGTAAGTGGCGAGAGTGGGTAGCGGCAATTCTCCGGACCTCCTCGTCAAGGATCTTGATCAATGGTCAGCCAACAGAGCAAATTAGGCATGCGCGTGGGGTAAGACAAGGAGACCCTCTATCACCTTTACTCTTCATCCTTGCAATTGATCCCCTTCAAAAATTGCTTGAGTTGGCAGCGAATCGTGGTATACTCAAGCCAGTCCTACCGGCAAAAGCAAGGATACGATGCTCGTTTTATGCAGATGATGCTGGGATTTTTGTAAACGCGGATGTAGAAGATCTGAAAGCCCTCAGACAAATATTGGATACCTTTGGAAAATGCTCGGGCCTAAAAATCAACATCTCCAAAACAGAGATTTACCCGATTAGATGCCAGGATGATCTCTTACAACTTCTGCTGAATTCTTTCCCGAAACTATCAAGGTTCCCGGGAAAATATCTCGGGCTGCCACTCCATGTTAGACAACTTAGGAGGGCTGAAACACAGCCACTGATTGATAAAATTGGCATTCGGCTTGCTGGTTGGAAAGGCAAATTCCTCTCCGCGGCCGGAAGGGAGACCCTGGTTAATTCTGTGTTAACCTCTCAACCAGTGTACCATATGACGGTCTTTCCTGCTCAAAAGTGGTTATTTCGTGGCATTGATAGACTTAGAAGAAGCTTTCTCTGGAGAGGCAGTGAGCCGGCACACTGCAAGGGAGGACACTGCTTGATCAATTGGCGGAGCACCTGCATGCCAAAAAATAAAGGAGGACTTGGTATCAAGGATCTAGAGCGCTTCGCCAGAGCGCTGAGGCTGCGATGGCTATGGTTTAAATGGAAAAACAGCGAAAGGGCTTGGACGGGGTTTGACCTGCCTTGCGATAAAACTGATGTTTCCCTTTTCAATGCATCAACGGTTGTCACGGTGGGAAATGGGAAACTCGCTGACTTTTGGAGATCAAGTTGGGTGAAGGGGCAAGCGCCAAAAAGCATAGCACCAAACCTCTTCCAAACCGCAAGAAGAAAGAATATCTCCGTTCACCGTGCCCTGAAAAACAACTACTGGATCAGTTTTTGCACTCCAGTGAGCTCAGAAATCGAAGTCAGGGAGTTCGTAACTCTCTTTGAAGCTATACGTTCAATCAATATAGATGAACAAAGGGAAGATCAGATAACCTGGCGTTGGACCGCGGATGGGCAATACACAACAAAGAGCGCATACCTGATACAATTTCACACGGTCTACTGTAAGATGAAGATATGCCCGATATGGAAAGCGAAGGCCGAACCTAAATGCAGATTCTTCGCGTGGACTCTACTTCACAACAAAATCTTAACGGCAAATAATATGCTCAAGAAAGGATGACCATGCAATGCAACATGCTGCCTATGCAACGGGGATCAGGAAACACCAACACACCTCTGTAAAGACTGCCCTTTCGCTATACAAGTTTGGAGCCTACTATTAAACTGGGGGGCTTTACAGCGATGCCAAAACTTGAACACCAATGGATCGGTTTACACCTGGTGGAGAAGAATTCGAAACAAATTTGACAAGGAAAGAAGACGAGACTTAGATGGCCTTCTCATTTACTTCTGGTGGAATATTTGGCTAGAGAGAAACCGATGCATTTTTCAAGGGGTGTATGGAACGTCAGAGCAGGTGGCCACACTGATCAAGGACGCCGTCGTTGCTCACGGCTATGCGTTGTCTTGGAAGGCTGAGAACTAGCTAGGGATTTAATTGTAATCTTTTTTGGTATGTAAGTAGACTCCTTCTAATAGTGGTCAGTGTAGAGTACATGTAAGGTTTTTTCGTGGGTCCGGTTTTTCCCTTAAAAAACAGGACCCATCTCTCCTTCTTCTTCTTCTTAATACAACGTGCAGCAACTTCTTGTGCTGCCCTTTCGAAAAAAAAATTTGTTCAGCGAATGTTTTTCCCGTGACATTGCATACGAATTGAAACGTCGCTCAAGATTTGTGGTGAACTGGTGATCCAGCCAGAGAAGAATTTTGTTAGTCCCTCTGTTCTTCCTGAATATGTTATTCTAGGATATTGTATGTCCACCGAGGTATATATACAAAAGACCGTGTAACCTCTTGTTAGATTAGTCATTGTTCTTTGGACAGTGTGTTCTACTCTAATCTATAGCAATAAATGTCATTGAAATTGCTAACTGGTTACCACATAACAAATTTTATGCTTATAACACCATTCTAGTTACTACATGACTGGGAAATGCCAAATTTATCGAGTCAGAAAATGCCAAATTCATACATATCTGCAAAGCAAATACCATAGAAACGTAGAGCAATCCACACGGTAGAAAGTTCACACGGTAGCATTCAAAGTTTCAAACTAGCTAGCTGCTTGAAGTTCAGAAACAGCGATAGCTAGCAATAATTCGGATATGAGATTTCTAAGTATGCAATTTGTACTTACAAAGAATTAGGTCTTCTTGTAGAAACCACTCAGATTAACAATTACAAAAAAAAAAAACTGACTGTGATATTAAGAAAAACTTAGGCTTGGTGATGACATAAACCAATCAGAAACAGAAGACAGATGCAAAAGGGTTATGCTAAGCGAGACAAAGATAAAGTTATAGGCTAGTTGAACGCCTACAAAAGGCATACACAAAAAATATTATTCTAAGCTGGACAAAAATAAATTGTTTTACTAGGTGAACCCTTACAAAAGATATATACGCCAGAATTATTCTAAGCAAGACAAACATAACTTCTTAGACAAGGTGAAACTAGCTCTGCAATATTTTTTTTTTTAAATGATCATTCTAAGCTAGTAAAAGACTATGATTAATTTACACAAATTTATACTAAAATCACATATTACCTAGCTTTTGCAAATTTTAACTAATTCACTGCATAACTTTTTGTATGGCAGGTACTCCACAAATATATGGCAGCACAAGATAAAGAAGAAGAAACAAGAAAGGTGAAAAAGACTAACATTCATCTTTCCTTAATATAAATGGTTCTACGGCTCAATATCTAATCAAATCAGTTAAACTCTTCATGCCAATTTGCTGCTCAACTACAAACACAAGAACTTGCACACAAAAAAGGGTATGAAATTGCACTGCAAAAAAATATATAAGTGAGGCATAATTTTTTAATTGTATGTGTGTAGCATGATTATGCCAATAGGTGCTCTAACACAACTTGGTGGAGAAGCTGGCAGCAAGATGAATGTGAGTGTAGCATTTCAGTACTAAACTCAAAAGCATGCCACCATATTAGAATGATAGAATCTATTCAAATAGTCACCAACTAGAGCGATATATTGGAACCTTCTAAACAAACTAGGTGGGAAAGCGCGCTACGCTGCGCCGGTTGAATTTCGATAGCATGCGCGGTTATGACCCGTTGGCAAATCCATAAGTTGATATAAACCTTCGATGAATCCGTGTTTTTTTTGTGACGAAAACATTGTTTTCATTTTTTTGGTGTCTTTGAAAATATTTTTTCGGTTTTTTTGTTGCGTTTGTAAAAAACGGTCGTTAGGACCCACCGGCGAATCTGCGGACGAAAACATTGTTTCGTTTTTTGGGTGTCGAAAATATTTTTTCGGTTTTTTGGTTATGCGTTCGTTAAAAAAACGGTCGTTAGGACCCACCGCGAATCCACGGGTCGCTATAAATATGCGGACGAATCTACATTTTTTTTAAAAAAACCTGCGGTTACGATCCGTTGGCAAATACATAAGTTGATGACGAATCTACATTTTTTAAAAAAAAACACGCGGTTACGATCCGTTGGCAAATACATTAGTTGCTATAAAACTTCGATGAATCAGCATTTTTTGTGTGACGAAAAAAATTTTCCGTTTTTGGGTGGCGAAAAAATTTTTCCGGTTTTTCGGTGGCGAAAACATTTTTTCGAAAAACGGAGAAAGGACTGAACGTAAGAAGCGAGGACCGGATGTTATCTTTTGGACTGTTCGCTATCCCGAAAAATTAGAAAAGGGCTTGTTCGTGATTTGAAACTAACGGGAGGCTTTTCCAGTAAAAATACCGGCCGAGGACCCGAACGCGGCGAAAAAATATTCTTGTCTCACAAAAATCGCACAGGACCTATCCGTAATTTGAGAAATAGAAGGGCTTTTTCGCAAAAACGCCAAAGCGACACGTGGCTTCGGTTTGGCTTGAAATCTTGCATATAGGTCATGTTATGATATATACATAATTGCATATTATTAAATACTACCTCCATTTCACAATATTTGACCGATACGCATCACAAGGAGGCCCAAAATTTAAATAATATTAAATGAATTGGATCATACTTGCCCCTATTAGATAGACAAAGCGCTACACTATTTAAAAGTGGCAAACATGATCCAATTCCATTAAATATTACTTAAATTTTATGATTTCTTGGTATGTGTACTAGACAAATCTTTACTGTATAAAATGAGAGTTTCTTCCCGCGTCACTTCATCAAAATTACCCACCTTTACTACTGTTCTTTAATTACCCACTTTTGCCACTGTTACTTTATCAAAATTACCCACCTTTGCCACTGCTCTTTAATTATCCACCTTTGCCATTGCTTTTTAATTACCCACCTTTGCCACTATTAGTGCTCTTTGCAAATAAACTTTTTATCGCAAATTGAGTTTCCGTTGCAACGCACAGACGCATGGCTATCTATTGAATTTAGGTCTTTTCTATGGAAAAACTGCAATTTAGACCCTATAACATAATTTCAAGAATAAGGCCTTCCGTCATACGGAAATTTGCGGAAGGCACCTTAAAACCTTTCTGATTATTATAGTTTACTCTTGTAGACTTTATATAATTACTATAAATTATTGTTTTGTTGCTTTAATTCGTCTGTGACTTATAGTTCCAAGTACAAAATCTTTTACATACCAAAATTTGCAAACTGCACCTTAAAACTTTTCTTATTATCACAGTTTAGTTTTTTAGATTTTTGCCAAGTATTGTTTTTCTATTGTTTTAATTCGTCTGCATTAGCAGTTGTTGTTCCGTTGCAACGTACGGACACTCGGCTAGTATTATAAAATGGAGAGTGTACTAAAATTTGTCGGAACCTTCTGACCAAATCTTTTCACAATTTTTTTTAAAAAAATACAGCGTCAGGGTACGGGGTCTATGAACAAATGCTAGTTACACATAATTCTTCACTAGAATCTAGAGGCATTGGGTCTGATAAACCAATGTCTTTTTTCAGATTCAAAGCATCACAACCTCCATGTTCGCTAGATGCCTCTTCATCTGACTCAAATTCAATCCCTAGCCACTCTGTTTGTAAAAGAACATAAATAGAAGCTAATAAATCATTTCTTTAGTGCACCGCATTCAGAAAGTTATATGCACAAAACTACTGAACAAGCAGCACAGAGGGTGCCTAAAACCAAAATTTGTGAATCCCTAACATAGGACAGAAAAAAAACCTAGACAACATTTTACCAAATCTAGTGAACCCTAACATAGGACTGAAACAACCTAGAACTTTTTTACCAAAATTGGAGAACCCTAACATAGGACTGAAATAAAATAAATTTCTCTAACCAAGACAAAATTTCACCAAAATTTCTCTAACCAAATAAATTTTGATATTTGGGACTCAGTACGCATGCCTCTTCGGAATTAACACCTAGTTCGCATGACTTTCGAAATTTGACACCCGCGTCTGCGAACTTCTCTGTTCAGGTATTTTTCTCCTTTTTCTTGAATTCATATGTTACCGGTTTATTTTCCTTCTCCCAGGACATGCGAAATGACACTTCTACCCCTCCCTTATGTCTTCTTCACTTGCTCTTCAGCCAAAAGGGAGTGGAGTCGACACTGGCGCGCGTCGGGTTCAAGCGGCCATTCCCGCCGGCGAACCCGCCGCCATCGGCGAGCACATCCGCTGCTCTGGCGCGGCACGACTTCAGTGAAGCCCAACGAAGCGTCCATCCCGAGGGTGGCGAGCCGGGCTGGCTCGACAAGAGCCGGCTTCTCGAAGCATTTCTTCGCCAAGTACGAACTCGGCGAGGAGGTCGGCCGCGCCACTTCGTTACACCTGCCGCCAAGGCCAAGAAGGGCGAAAGCACAGGGCGAGGACGTCGCCGTCAGGTCATCCCTAAAGCCAAGGTCAGACACTCTCTCCTCCCCTCGCCATTGCCATGCCCTGTTGTTGAGTTGCTTGCATCGTTTGCTCCCTGAAGAAACGTCTTTGATATTCAATTTCTTGTTGTCTATGTCCAGTTGCATTCTCCGTATTTGACCAATTTTTTTGTTAGATACCTGCGTGATTGGATACCAACATGCCTAAACGATGCCGTTTCTGCTCAGTTTTGTCATCAAGATCCAGTCTTTTGTTATGTTAGATTCATCTCGAGTTGTCTAGGTGTTGACTGATACATGAATTTGGATTCTGCATTCTTTCAGTTTGATCAGGTTCAGATTGTTCACTTGCTCGTGAAGAAGACATAAGGGAGGGGCAGAAGTGTCATTTCGCATGCCCTGGGAGAAGAAAAATCCACCGGTAACATGTGAATTCAAGAAAAGGGGAGAAAAACACCTGAACGAAGAAGTTCGCAGGCGCGGGTGTCAAATTTTGAAAGTCATGCGAACTGGGTGTTAATTCTGGAGAGGCATGCGTACTGAGTCCCAAATATCAAAATTTCTCGCATGAATGACACTACTATTCATTTTAAAAAGAAACATATTAAATGAAGCCAAAATGGAAACTGCACGGACAATATACTAGAATTGCAGAATACGTGGAACTGAAAGTTTGATTAAAACAGTATGCAAGTTGGTATGTTTTCATAGGTTACTTTATGTGATTGTCCACATGCTATTTCCATGGCCAACTGACAACAAAATGCTGCAACCTTGTGCAGAAAAACTAGAAAGCAACACCGGGCAGAAACCACTCTGAAGAAGGAACAAGAAAGGTGAGAATGCAAACTTGAAAAACAAAATCAAGACAATATTGAAAATCAGCCCATAGAAAATTTTAACAAACATACAGACAAAACACCAGGTAATCCCCCGTTAAGAACTACACAGTTCTGAAGTTGTCTTCTACTAGTAATATCCCAGGGCCTACACGAAAATACAAAGTACAATACAGGATAGCACTACTGTCTACTTTAAAAGAAACGTATTAAATGAGATCAGAATGGAAATTTCACTGACAATATAAATTGCACGGTACATAGAACTGAAAGTTTAATTAAAATAGTAAGCAAGTTTTTGTGCGACAGGTTTATTCACAACCATAAGTTATTTCCATGTGATTGTTCATATGTTATTTCCATGGTCATCTGACAACTAAATACTACAACATCGTGCACAAAAACCCAGAAGCAACAGTGGGCATAAACCACTATGAAAAGAAGGAATACGAATGGTGAGAGCCCAAACCTGAAAAGCAAAATCACGAAAATAAGCCCATACAAAATTTTAACCAACATGCAGACACAACAGCAGGTAATTTGAAAAAAAAAATGCATGACCCTGCAAAAGTTGCACACATACAATGAAGAAATTGCACACGGCCTGACACTGCAAAATATATAAAATTGTGGTGTAATTTCAAAATGGACGCATCTAGCATGGTTGTGCCAACAGGTGATCTATCAAAACTTGGAAGAGATGCAGAAAGCATGAATTTAAATTATCTATAACTCGTGTTATAAAGAATGAAGTGCACATAATTTTTTTTCTACTATCAAAAACAAATGAAATAATTAAATAGGTTAAAGAAAACCTTTGGACCCTAGGACAAAGAATGCGTATGACACAAATCATCGCTAGGATTGGAACGGTTTGAAGTGAAACAAAGTTCTAAAGATCTTCCCTGACCATCAGACAGACATGCACCATCCCGGAAAATAATATATTTGGTAGGCAAAATAAAAAAAATGCAAACGAGCCATAAGTTGAAGAAAGAAGACAAATTTAGCTGGCTTTGAGATAAGAGACACAGAGAGGAATATCAGATAGAGGAGCAAGCACTTGAACTTCAGTAGTGTCTATATCATCACACTGCATTTAACGAAGAAAGCGAGCACGAAACACTTGGTCCTTGCACAACAAATAGGCGACTACAGTTTATGATCCAACACAAAATCAAATCCAGTTAAATTTGTGCCAACTAAGTTGGAATGCGACCTTAATAGTTGCAAGCGAAGGCAATCATACTAGATCTGAAGCATAACAGAGCTAAGAAATTACCTCTCCCAAAACCACTCATGGCTAATTCGAGCAAAATTAGTTCCCTCTGTTGAAGTATAAGTGAATTGCCCATCTTTCCTCATCAGCTTAAGCTTTTGGGTGAACTGGTTGGTGCATGCAACTCAATATGGTATTAGAGCCAAGAGGTCTCAAGTTCAAGACCGGTTGGCGCAATTTTAAAAATAATTGCAGCACTTATTCCACGCCCCAGCCTAAGGGAGCCTACACGTGAGGGGAGTGTTGAAGTATAAGTGAATTGCCCACCTTTCCTCATCGACTTAGCTTTTGGGTGAATTTACGGTGCATTTAACTCAATACCCTCCAAACCCACTTATAGCCGCAGAAAATTCAATTAAAGCAATCTCAAACAATAAATTCCATTAGGAAACTCGAATTTTCTCGACCAACAGAACTAAGTACATAGATCGACAAACCCTAGATACATGGATGGATGCAAAAAAAAAAAAGACCTGGGAACACCTCAACAAGAAGGAGATGAAGCTCAACACAAAAAAGGACACCTGTACCTCCAAAGTCCAAACCACTGCCGCTCGTCGCTACTCGCTGGTATAAGAGCCACCAATCGACGACAACCTCTCTGCTCCACTACCGACAAAATCAGCCATAAATCCCCCGTGAGTGTCGAGCAGCTGAGCCGCTGAAGAGCTGAGATGCTGATGGCCGCCGCGCCAAGACGCTCTCGACTCTCCTCTCTACGCTGTTCCGTTCAGACAAAGAAGTCACAAAGATGAGCTATCAAATAAAAATAACGGGTTGGTTTTGGCAAAAACAACCAATAGCGCGCGTGAACCCCGTTAAGCCGAGACATACAAGGCACAAATCTCAAAGCGGATCTAACAGCTATAAAATCGACTGAAGAATAATTTTCAGGCAATTGGGATATATAAAGCCTCTTTTCTACTCCCAGAAATAATTACTCCCTATGCCGTATCTCATAATATATGGGGTATTTCATGCGACAGAGGGTATGTACGCGTAGTATATGAGTATATAAGGTCATCTAGGTGGTATGTACATTTTTTCAGAGGTGGTATGTATATTTTTTGGACATGCTCCTTTTTATGTGCATATATGAAGGTATTTGCGAAATACGCTAAAAATCATGAATTTTCTTGCAATTTTTTCATGTGGCTCACTTTGGAGTATTTTATAATTAGTGTATGAGTGTACCCAAAGTGATAAAGGAGTATTTCAAGTTTGTTTAGGTAGTATTTCGAGATGGGAGTAACTACACCGGAGTAAAAGATATTTTTCCTATATATATATATATATATATATATATATATATATATATATATATATATATATATATATATATATATAAAGTGAGAGTTTCTTCCCATGTCACTTCATCAAAATTACCCACTTTTGCCCGTGTCACTCCATCAAAATTACCCACTTTTACCACTACTCTTTAATTACCCACTTTTGCCCGCGTCTCTTCATCGAAATTACCCACCTTTGCCACTGCTCTTTAATTACCCAACTTTACCACTGCTATTTAATAACCCACCTTTGTCACTATTAGTGCTCTTTGCAAATAAATTTTTTATCGCAAATTGAGTTTTCATTGCAACGCATAGGTACATGGCTAGTATATGTGTGTGTTTGTACATATGTGTGTGTGTGTATAGGTGCCCTATTCCGCCATCCTATGATTTCAAACTAAATTCGGCTATTTTTGTTTGAACATTTTAGTTTTAGAGTATATACTCATCTATAATAATTCAAATGAGACACATACCTTTGAAAAAATGTACTCGAATTCAAAGATTTTGAACGAGTTTAGATCCCATGCTTTGTTGATTTATATATAAAATCAACACATACCTAACTTTTTTCCATCCGATACATAGGGGGAAAATCTGTTTTGGATCATAATGCTCAGGCACCATGGTATCCCAAGTAATTACAGTTACACACACATAGCCTTTTTCGTACTTACAGGAATACGTACTCCTACCTCTAATATACCATTTTAATGAACGTGTTATACTCCTTTATCACTTTTAGCATACTTCAATAATAGTTCTAAAATACTTCAATGTGACTTGTTTGAAAAAATTTCATTGAAGCTGTCGGGGATTGGATACACTGTACCAAGACGACCATCGGGTTCGACACCAACCAACCATGCCCTTGCCCGGACAACGCATGCAGACCGACCGTGCACCCGCCCCGAGCAAGCGGTTCGGGTACTCGACAAGGCGACGTGGCATTAAATGCATGGCGGTTCAAGGATCGCGCGCCGATCCGCCACCGCCACGGTCATGACTTGGTCCGCTACCATCGTGCCCACGTCGCGTGGTACCCGGCGGTGGCGCGCAATCGCTCACAGACGTCCTCTACATGAGCGCCTGTAATAAATGATTTGTCTCCTGTAATTCCCTATAAATACCCCCTCCCACGATGGATTGAGGGTTGGACCTTCTGTACTACGCACACACTTACACACATCGCTTGCTTACGGGAGTCCTTAGGATCGTTCAGGGCCTCCCGAGCAAGCGCATTGTAACCCACTTTCACATACTAGTGCAATCACTGGACGTAGGGTTATTATCTCCCCCGTGAGAGGCCCGAACCAGATAAAAAACGACCCCCTCCCGTGCCTTACGATTGTCCGGTATACCTTCGTTCCATTACTCGGCATACTCTCATACGTATAACCCTTGCGGAAAAGGAGCCCCAAGTTGATCCCTCATTCAACAAGTAAGCTCGGCGGGGGACCCTGTCCTGAATCGTCGACAGCTGGCACCGTCCGTGGGGATCGACTGAAGTCCTTCTGCAAGAAATCCCTGAGGATGCCGAACTCGCAAGACAATCAGGCCCTCTGCGTCTTCGACGACGTGGAGGACGGCGATGAATACTACGCCAGCGATGGCGTAGGCGGTGCGGCCGACCCGGAAGGCCACACCGAGACCGGGAGTCTTTCCCCGGTGGCTGCGCGCGCGAGCGCTTCCTCGCCGCATCGAATACCTCGCCGCGAGGAAGAACATGGCGACCTCCGTGGCGATCGAGCCACTCCCGATCGTCTCGAGCTCAGCCAGGGGAACACGGCGTACGACACCACCCCGGTGTCGTCCACGCAGTCTTGGTATTCCCGCAGCGTCAACATGGCGGGGAGGGAGGACGATCAAGGCGAGCATCAGTCCCCCGAAGTTTCTCCCCACCACCAGCACGATGCTGGCGAGGACCGCCCGGAGTTGTCCCCGGGCGGGAACCCGGTAATCGTCCACCGCCACTTAGCGGGGGCGCTGGTCGAGATCGGTCTCAAAAGATCTCAATAATCATCGCTCCCCGAGCACGCGGCGCGACCGCTTTCCAAGATCGCCTCCCGTCGCTCCCCAGAGCGCCGAAGCGCTTCAGCGCCATTGCGATTCGTCGCGCTGCCTTCAAAACTTCTCGGTCAGCGGACTGGCAACCATGGGGGCACTTGTGGTCGAGAACTCGAAAATCTCGCCACGATATAGGGCTTCCAGGGCCGTCTGGCGCTCAAGGGCCCCGGAGTGTTTCCCGGGACCACAAACACCCTTCCCTTGTTCGCTCCCGTCACGATGCCCCCTGAAGTCCTGCTCGAGCGGGCCGCGGGAAGCAAGAGCGGTTCCGTGAGGATGCCCGGAGCAGTTCCCGGACAGACTCGCGGGCTCGGGGGCGTACCCCAGCCGCTTATGAGCCTTCCGAATGCTCTTCCTCGAGGCGCCCGCGCCGGGGCGTTTTCTCCCGCATCAAGCCGTGCGCGAAGGACCGACTAGGCCCCGACCGTTGTGATCCCCACTCCCGCGGGGGCCGCCGTGATAGCCCGGTTTTTGGATGTCGGGCCTTTTCGGCATCCCTTCGCGAGGTGGCGTGGCCGAGCAAGTTCAAGCCCGGCCACATAGAGCGGTTCAACGGGACCCAGAACCCGGATGAGTTCCTCTCGATCTACTCCACCGCCATCGTGGCGGCCGGAGGAGATGAGAGAGTCATGGCCAATTACCTCCCCACGGTCCTCGATGGCTCGGCTAGGACGTGGCTCTTCAACCAGAAAGAGGGCTCGATCCGCTCGTGGAGGCAGCTTTGCGATGCCCTCCGCGCGAACTTCCAAAGCTGCTACACTCGCCCGGGCAATGAGCGAGATCTGGAGCGGCTGATCCAGACGGACAAAGAGACCCTGCGCCACTTTGTCCAGAGGTTCATCAAAGTAGGGAACTCCATCCCGAGCATCTCGGACGAGGCGGTCGTCCGGGCCTTCAAATTCGGGGTCCGCGACGTTCGCTTCACACAAGATTTGGAGATCCACCCCGACCTAACGGCCAACGAGCTTTTCCAGATAGCCGATCCGTCTGCTAACGCCGACGAGGCCGTACAATGGAAGAAGATGATCGACGAAGGCAAGCTGCCGCCTCAGCCGGGCCTGGAGGGCTCTTTGGGCAAGAAGCGCTCGGGCTCGGTTGAGAAAAAGGCCAAAAAGAAGAAGAAGCCGGGTGTGCCGGGCACGGTCGCCGCCATCGATCGCTGTTACCTCATGCTCATGGGACGAAGTCTGACGGCGATCAAGCCCGCCACGCACATGGCGCGCAGACCAAGACCCCGATGATCAGGGCCGCGGCGACCAAGGCCGTGGCGACCAAGGTCGAGGCGGCCAGGAGCGCGAGCAAAGGGGCGCCCCTCCGGGTGTCCGGTTCTGCCCGTACCATCAAGCGGCAGGTCACGACCTCTGCAACTGCTGAACCTGGGCGTATCGCCTGGAAAGGTTCTGCGACGGTGAGGGTCCCATGCCCACACTCCCGGGACAGGTGGATAACAGCAAGGGCAAGGGCCTAGCGAAGGACGGCGACGACGACATGGGATTCCAGGAGCCCCAAAACCACATCGCCGTTATATTCGGGGGCTCCTCGGCATACAAGTCCCGCAGGGACCTCAAGGAGGCGGCGCGGGAGGTCTGCCACATCACTCACGGCAAACCACCCGTTCAACAACTCAGGTGGACCGAGCTGCCCCTCACTTTCTCCAAGGAGGATCGCCTTGAATGACCAGTTCTTAAACTCCCCGCCGTCGTAAGCCCGACCATCAGCAATGCTAAGGTCGCCCGAGTCCTCGTAGATGGCGGAAGCTCTCTGGACCTCATATCTGCTTCGGTCCTGAACGAGATGCAGGCTCCTCGTTCCAGGATCAAGAGCATCGCTGTCCCGTTCTACGGGATCGTCCCGGGCACTTCGATCAAGCCCCTGGGCCAGATCGCTTTGCCCGTGACGCTCGGGGGTCCGGCCAACTTCCGACCGAAGCCGATCAATTTTGAAGTCGCCGACTTCAAGTCGGCCATAACGCCATCCTTGGCGTGCCAGCCCGCCAAGTTCATGGCCGCCACGCACCACGCCTACCAATGCTCAAGGCCCCGGCCAAATGGCGCTATCACCATCAAAGGCGACCACAGGCGGCCTTGAATCGCGATGAAAAGGCGCCGACATGGTCCGACAATTGCCTCAGCATGTTCCCGACCAAAGGCCGCTCATTCTCGACCGAAAGTTACCCTCCATCCCGGAGGAGAAACCAAGGCGGTCCCTCTCGACGAGGCCGACCCGTCCAAGGTCTTCCATCCGGGTCTTCCCTAGACCCTAACACTGAACTCGAGCTCATTACTTTCTCCGAGAGGAGCGCGGACGTGTTCGCTCGGGAACCGTCCGACATGCCCGAGTCCCAAGGGAAGTAATTGAGCACTGAGCTAGCTGCTCGACCGACAAAAACCCGTCGCCGAAGCTCAGGCGCTTTTCCCCGGAGAAGCAAGCGATCATTCGGGATGAGCTCGACAAACTCCTCAAGGCCGGCTTCGTCAGGGAAGTCGAGCACTCGGAGTGGTGGCAAATCCACCATTGTAAAGAAGAAGGGGGCAAGTGGCGCATGTGTCGACCACATCGCCTAAACGCCACCGCCTCAAGAACAACTTCATCCGCCACGCATTGATCAACTGGTCGACGCAACGGCGGAATCCCAGGTAATGAGTTTTTTGGATGCCTATTCAGGTTATCACCAGATTAGCTTGTTCCCCGGGGACGAGGAGAAGACTTCCTTCATCACCCCGTTCGGCACGTTCTGCTACACGACCATGTCCTTCGGTCTGCGGAACGCCGGGGCGACCTTCCAGCGCTTGATGCAGAAGACTTTTCAGGACCAGATAGGCCGAAACCTGGAGGTGTATGTGGATGATATCGTAGTTAAGAGTAAGCTCCCCTCAGGTCATGTATTCGACCTCGAGGAAACCTTTTGTAATCTCCGTAGGCATAGAATAAAGCTTAATCCTGAGAAATGCGTTTTTGGGGTAAAAGCTGGCAAAGTGCTCGGGTATCTCATCGGGCCGCAGGGCATCGGTGCCAACCCAGAGAAAATCGAGGCCATCGAAAGGATGCGCCCTCCGGGCTCCGTGAAAGAAGTCCAAACCCTGACTAGACGTATGGCGTTTCGAGCCGCTTCATTTCCGGTCAGCGAACGCTGCCCGCTTTTTTAAGGCGCCCGCAGTACGAGGGCTTCGCTCGACGAAGAAGCTAACCGCTTCCTTCGAGGAGCTAAAGCAATACTGCTCAGCCCCGATCTTGGCCATGCCAAGGTCGGAGAGCTGCCCTACTTTACTCGGGCGACACCCCATGCCGTAAGCGCGTGTTGGTGGTAGAGCGGGAAGGACGCAGCGTCCGGTATACTACATCGTCAAGTGTTGAACGGACCAAAGGAGCGCACCGAGGTCCGAAACTTCAGACTTTCACGCTCATGGCTTCCGTGAAGTTACGCCACTACTTCCAAACCCACAAGGTCGTCGTCCGACCAAACTTTCCGCTTAGGGAGATCCTAAGAAATCCAGACGCCAGCGGCCGGACAGCGAAGTGGGCCATGGAACTCGCGAGTTCGACATACACTTCTCTGCCCGCACGGCAATTAAGTCCCAGATCTTGGCAGACTTCGTAGTGGAATGGACGAACCCCGCCCAGCCCACCACGGAGTCTCAAGAACCTCGGGACGGCCGCTGGACCATGTACTTCGACGGATCCCGAGCTTACGAGCGCTCGGGGGCTGGCGTTGTACTGGTGTCCCCTCAAGGGGACCGGCTGCAATATGTCATCCAATTACACTTCGCCGCAACCAACAACGCGGCGGAGTATGAAGGCCTCTTGGCCGGGCTACGAGCGTGCAAGGCGCTCGGAGTCCAGCGACTGACTGTGAAGGGCGATTCACAGCTGGTCGTCAACCAAGTAAACAAGGAGTATCAGTGTTCCGATCACTCAATGGCGCTTTACTTGGTTGAAGTGAGGAAGATGGAGCGGTACTTTAGAAATTTCGAAGTACTCTACATCCCCAGGAAGGACAATTCCCTGGTCGACCAACTTTTCAAGGTCAGTTTCTCGCAGTTGCCTGCCCCACCTGGGGCGCTCGTTGAGCATCTACACAAGCCCTCCATTCCCTTTGTAGAGGAGGCACCACCCCAGATGCCCGCCCAGCCCGGGGCGCTAGCCGAGTATCTGCGAAAGCCCTCCAATCCCTCTGAAGAGGAGGCACAAGAGACGTGCGGTAACGTCTCCTTCCTCGAGCAAGGCGCAGATTGGATGGCGCCATTCATCCAGTATCTTGCCCACGGGACATTGCCCGAGGAAGAAGCCGAGCGTTCCCGGCTGCAAAGGCGGTCATCTGTCTACAAGCTAGTAGACGGCGCCTTGTACCGCAAAGGGGCACTTGGAGTCCTCTCCAAGTGCATATCTCGAGAAGAGGGCGAATTCCTTCTCAGAGATATCCATGAAGGAATGTGCGGAGCCCACTCGTCCTTCCGGACGCTCGTGAGCAAGGCATTCCGGCCGATACTATTATTATGCGCTAGACGACGCCGGGCGATCGTAGGTGACTTGTCGGGCGTGCGATTCCACGCTCAGAAGTCCCACCACCAACAGACGCTACCGCAAACCATCCCACTCTCATGGCCATTCTCGACCTGGGGGGCTGACATTCTCGGGCCTTTCCCCCGTGGTCGAAAGGGTTGCAAATTCTTGCTCATTGCCATCGACACTTTCTCTAAGTGGATCGAGGCCGAGCCGCTTCAACCATCTCGCTCAAGCGACCAGACGATTTTTTCAAGCAGAACGCAGGACGCGCTTTGGGGTACCCAATCGCCTCATCACGGACAACGGCACTCGTTCACTAGCGAAATAAGCTTGCCCATCACGAAGACATCGAACAAAAATCTACTACCAGAGTCCCATCCTCAAAGCAATGGAGCAAATTAAAGAGCTTAACGGCCAAATACTCCAAGGGATAAAGAAAAGAGTCTTCAAAGACCTCTCCCGACAAGGCGGGTCATGGGTGGACGAGCTCCCTTCCATCCTTTGGTCCGTGCGCACCACCGCAAGCTGAGCTACGGGCGAAACGTCTTTCCAGCTCGTTTATGGTGCAGAGGCCGTCCTGCCCGCCGAAATCGTGCTTGGGTCCCCAAGAGTGCACCTAGCCGACGACATCCACCAAGGTCGTAAGCGTCGCCTCGACCTCAATCTCGCCGAAGAGACCCGCTTAAAGGTACAACTCCGATCACCGCTCTACAAGAAACCCTTCGCAAGCACGCGCCAAGTCAATCCGCCCCGAAGCTCGCAGGGCGACCTGCCCTATGTCGAATTCCAGACATGTCGAAGGCCAACAAACTTTCCCCAAATGGGAGGGACCATTCACGGTCGCTTTGTCACGCCTGGGCCATCCGCCTTTGTAATGGAGGACGGTCGCGTGCTCACCAATTCATGGAACATCGACCGCCATGCAAGTTCTACATCTAAACTCATGTTCCATTTTACGTTATGATTGTAAATTCATGACCTTTCTTTTGAGCAATGCAACTTTAATTCGTCCAAAATCTTTTCACTCCGCGGAAATCGGCCTGCGCACGCGTGATTGTACAAGGCGCCGCGACTAACACCCGGCCTCTAAAAATCACCACCAAAGGCTCCAATCTTGATAAGCCGACCTTGGTCCGCGGTAGCTATCTGCTGCGCGATACACGTCGCAAACAGACACCCTTTCGGTCGGTCCGAGATTTAGCCCGGCCAGCGCGTGTTGGTCGCCACGCACCATGTCCATCAACCGTGCGTTCTAAGTGTCGAAAAGTTTTAGGGCGCGCTAGTTTTCTCTCCACCGACCTAACCTACGCTTGTCGCTCGGACAGGCCGGTGTTTTGGTCGGAGGGGCAGCGCGCGCTTTCTCTCACCTCTCCTGCGAACAAACTCGTGCTCGCAGCACAGCTACACGAGCTTTATTCGCAGCGGGGGCTGGATGGGAGCGAGTTATCGCGCCAATATGTTTTCACCGCTAAGTCACAAATTGCCATAAAACATTGCTCGCTTCAAGCACCGACTACCTTCGCGAAGTCATTCTATTTCAGCTTACTCCGGGCCTATGCCGCCCATGCGCCGATCTAACCTACAATGTGTCTGTCTCGCAGCTATCTTTTGCAGGGTAAGTAAGAGAAAGCCCAAAAAGGCGTTATCACAGACGCAGCACTCAAGCAAAGAGGAATTCACATTACAAGTCGTCATTCGCCAAAGTTTTCCAAAGTAAAAAAGAAAAAATGTGCAACCCTAAGCTCCGGGCGTTGCTCCCCTAAGCGCCGCGGAGAGTTTTTGCCTATAGTCGGCGATCTTGGCCTGAAGATCGATCACCTTCCGCCGGGCGTCGCGGCCTTCGCGGGCTTCTTCGCGGAGCTGCTCGACCTCTTCTTTATCTTGGTCGGCAAGGGCGGCGGCCGCTCGCGCTGCCTGCTCCAGGTCGGCCACCTTGGTTTCGAGGGTCCGAGCACGCTGTCTCTCTCGTTCAAAGTCTTGCTCGAGCCCAAGAACCTTCTCCCGGCTAAAGTCCAGATCTTTCTCCAAAGCAGCCAAAGATCCCGCTTCCATCGCTTCTAGCTCGCCCTGGCTCGGCGCGACTCCTCAAGCTCGGCCACCTTGGTCTCAAGGGTACGGGCATGCTGCTTTCCCTGCTGAAGCTCTTGCTCAAGCCCGTGAACCTTGCTCCGGCTAAGGGCAAGATCTTTCTCCGCCAGGCTAGCGGTTTGCTTCAACTGCACCAACTCTTGCTCGAGCGCGAGCACCTTCTTCTCGGCAGCCGCAGCGTCTTCCTTGGATCAAGGGAGCTCGACCTTTCTGCTCAAGCTCTCGCCGAGCCCGAGGATCCGTTTTGACTCGGCGACGCCTCGCTTCCGCCTCTCGGATCTTTTATGTGAGCAAAGCTCATTGCTTGAAGTCGCCAGCTTCTCCTCCAAATTCTCGACCCGGCTGCGCTTTCTTCGTAAAAAGCGGTTCACGGTGTCGGGGACGATCAACACCTCTTCGAAGTCGGCCAAGGTCTTTTGAAGAAGCTGCGAGCAGAAAAGCTCTAAGTAAAACTCCCCCCACAAGATCCGAAGAAGAAAAATCACCACAGTAGCGGAGCATCCCTACCTGAGCAACGTTGGTGCGCACGTTCTCCCAGTATTGCTCAAAGACCGCCGCCGCCTGAATATCTTCGGGCTTCGGCAGGGGTGTGCGGACAAGCCCAGAATCCTTGAACAAGGGCAGGTCACTCGAGGACGACGAAACGTCCCCCTGGGCATGAGATTCGCCCCGGAGCGCCTCGCTCCCTTCCTGAGCAAATCCCACGCTCGGAGTTTCCTCATCCTCCGCGGCATGTTCTTCGCCCAATGCGCCGAGGGTCATCCCGAGCATGTTGTTTCGCTTCGGGCTTCAAGCCTTCTTGGGTGGGCTTTTCGCTCAATCCCGGCTCGGCCACCTCTCTCCTTGCACGTCCGTCGTGCTCGGGAGGGCCAAGGCTCCGCCCGCCTTGGTCATCTGCGACGAGGTGTCCACCACGCCACGGCCTCCGTCATCACAAGGTCGGCGGCGCAGGCAATCTCCCTCTCTACGACACGATCAAGGAGCTCGTCAATCATCCTGCGACAGTCCGAGCGAGACCTACGAGCTACGTCGCCCACGTCAGTTGGGTGGGGCTAGCTCGGGTTGACATGCACAAAATCGAAGATCAAGATGAGCAAGTGTCGAAGCTTACCTTTGGCCAGGTCCTCCTCTCCGCTAGCAGGAGGGTTCGCCGCCGCTGCAACCACCGGCTTGGCCCTCTCCTCGGCGGCCTAGGTGATCTTCGCCAGCCGGGGCTCGACCTCCTCCATGTCAACCCCCACCGCGTTTTTCCCACTGCCTTGGCTTCACAGGTGGGTCTCGGCCGATGATCCCGAACTCCCGAGCTTTGATAGCTCGCATGAGTTGATCCTTCAGACGGCGAAGCTCCTCTCCAGCCCCGCCGCTTCAGACCATTCCTTCGATCGCCTCCTCCGCCGCGATTTGTTCGATTTGAATTCCCAAGTCGTAATTCTTACACCAAAGCCTCAGCGGCTTACCTTCTCCGACCCATCGGCATACTCCATATGCCGTTTGGGTGGATCTTTGGGCGCAGCCGCATGCCTCTTCGGCGCCTGGGTGCTCACGGGTGGCGGCGCCGACCTCTTGCCCTTCCCCTTTTTGGCCTTGGCCGCGGGAAGGAGCACATCGCCACTGCCCGCCCGGGACTTGAGCTCGTCCACGGCCAACTCCAGGGCAAGCTTTTCCTGTCAGAGAAAAATAGGATGCCATCAAAAGAAAGCTCGAATGTCGTTCCCGTGCTCAAACACTTTGTAAGGCTCGGATGTTCTCCCCGAGCCTGAATCACCGAAGATGCTTACCACTTTGCCCCGCTCAAGCACGCTCATCGGGACTCGGCGTTTTGCTCAAGCTCCTTGCCTTCGGGTCCCGAACATCTCGGCCGACCCTCTTCTCCACCCAACAGAGTCTGGTCACACCGTGTTGCACGAGAAGTCAGCATGGGTTCAAGCAAAACTTATGAAGCAAAATCGTCGCAAATCGCGAGGGCATACCAGATTCGCCTTCGCGGGTGATGTCGTCCCACCCGCCGGCTTTGAAAAAGGGGTGCTCCCTCTTCCTCAGCGGAGATATCCTGTTCCGGAGGAAGTCGCGGACGACATCTCGCCCGGTAAGCCCCATCTCCGTGAGCCCATGGATCGTCATCAGACCCGCCTCTTCGGGGTGATCAAGGCGCGGTGTCTCGACGCCAGCGCCGCCTCCAAAGATAGCGCAGAGAACTCCTCCGACTTCCGCAGTAGAACCAAGGATCGCCCAGCCATTTGGACTCCTTGAGGGTGAAGATGGGGAACTCAGACGGGCAGGCGCTCTCAACCAAAGTACAAAGCCGCCTGTGGAGGAAGCACTACCGGTGCGGAAAAGGTTGTAGAAATGGAAGAAGAGACTTGGCATAGGAAGGACGCCTACCTAAACCTTCGCAGAGGTGGGCGAAGATGTTCAAGACAAGGATGGAGTTAGTTCGGATGGGTGACCTCAGACTGCATTGCTCGAGCACGCCCCCAAGAATTCGCTCTCAGCAAATGAGTCTGCTGATTGTGGTGTAGAGCTCGCACGAGACTATCTCGCTGCTGGCTGGCTGGGCTTCGCCGCTTCGGGATCCTCCAGGTGTAGGGGTCCAGGTACCCGTAATCCTGCAGTACCTTGAGCCTCTCCGCCGTGACCTTGCTCGCACCAAACCGCGCCATGGGAGACTCGGAAAGATGAAGCGCCGCAGCAGAGAAGGGAAGCCGAGAAGTTTGGAGGTTTGGAAGTTAGGAAGTTTGTGGCGGAGTGTTTGTCGTAAGGGGTGAAGATGAAGGAAGGAAAAAGGCTTTTCGAAACGCTCCCAACGGATATCTGTAGGCGGAGAAGACGAATGGGCAAATGAAAGCGGTCGATTGCCAACGCGTGGCGGTCCGGTCCCCGAAGCAGGCCTGACAGGGCGCGGTTCCCGAAAAGCTATCAGAGTCACGCCGCGACGCTTCGTGAGGAAGGAACCACTGCGGTTTTTCCCGCGCTCCGCTCGCGAGTACTATTTGGCCCAGACTTCGACCAAGTATGCTCGGGCTCGCCGGAGCGCACCTGTCCCCGAGCCAGGTTGCTCGGATGCCGCAACAGGTTTCCCTTCGTTGCGAGATCTCTTTCTTCCCGAGCGCAGCAGCTCGGATGCCGCAACAGGTTTCCCTTCGTTGCGAGATCTCTTTCTTCCCGAGCGCAGCAGCTCGGATGCTGCGGTAGTTTTTCGCCGTAAGATTTTTGCCCCGAGCATAGTTGCTCGGGCGCCGTAGCAGTTTTTTTCGCTACGGGATTCCCCGGCGCCGCGGGAGCTCTTCGCCGCCCGACTCCAATCCCACTCTAAGAAGTCTAGAGGCTTAAGGCGAAGGCCTCAGCAAGGCCTTTTCCCCCTTTAGCCTTGGGGGCTAGCTGTCGGGGATTGGATACACTGTACCAAGATGACCATCGAAGCCCGGCACCAACCGACCATGCCCTTGCCCGGACAACGCATGCAGGACCGACCTTCGTGCACCCCGGCCTCGAGCAAGCCAGCTCGGGGGTCCTCGACACGGCGACGTGGCATTAAATGCATGGCGGCTCAAGGATCGGGCGCCCGGGATCCGCGCCACCACGGTCCGCGCTGACTTGGTCCGCGCCCACTGTGCCCACGTCGCGTGGTACCCGGCGGGTGGCGCGGCACTGCTCTGCGTACGTCCTCTACAGTAGCGCGCCCCCTGTAATAAATGATTTGTCTCCTGTAATTCCCTATAAATACCCCCTCTCACGATGGATTGAGGGTTGGACCTTCTGTACTACGCACACACTTACACACATCGCTTGCTTACGGGAGTCCTTAGGATCGTTCAGGGCCTTCCGAGCAAGCGCATTGTAACCCACTTTCACATACTAGTGCAATCACTGGACGTAGGGTTATTATCTCCCCCGTGAGAGGCCTGAACCAGATAAAAAACGACCCCCCGTGCCTTACGATTGTCCGGTATACCTTCGTTCCATTGCTCGGCATACTCTCAGACGTATAACCCTTGCGGAAAAGGGGCCCCAAGTTGATCCCTCATTCAACAAGTAAGCTCGGCGGAGGACGCTGTCCCGAATCGTCGACAGAAGCCCTTTATTTTTGTTGTATAGCCTTTTTCGTAAATAAAAGGAATATAAACATGCTATAAAAAAGTGGATTTTGATGATTTATAGAACTCAGTACATTAAGCTCAAAAGGACAACATCATTTAAAGTGGTATATTAAAGGTAGGAGTACATACTTCCGTGAGTATGGAACTATTTTAAGATAGAATAATTCTTTGTTTCATTCTTTGTTCTATGGATGAGGGGTGACTTTATATACAGAGTGAGGGAGTGATGAGAGTGATTAGATCTTCATCTAAGAGTTGAGAAAAAGAGATTGAAATTTACCAAATTTCAGGTACTTGATAGATAAGCAACCCCAACTCTTTAAGTACATACTATTCAACCAAACCCTTGCACGTGAGAAAATTAGATGTCCATCCATCAATATATGTAGACGGAATAAATATTGGAATTTGTCAAACGGATTTGCTATTTTCTAATTTTTGTGACTATATACCGAATTTGTGCACGTAGAGATTTGATGTGCCATATGGTTGGATATATGTTGATCCAATGGATTAAAAGTATG
This sequence comes from Guadua angustifolia, assembly GCA_036346375.1. Lineage (NCBI taxonomy): Eukaryota > Viridiplantae > Streptophyta > Magnoliopsida > Poales > Poaceae > Guadua > Guadua angustifolia. The sequence goes on along the minus strand of CM070518.1, from coordinate 18,459,138 downwards.
ACTTATGGTTAAGAAACTTTCAATGCACCTTGCCAATAGACAAGCCCTTTGCCGGTTTATATAATTATCTTATGCATAATATTGATGGATATACTCCATTACTAATAAAGCTGTAGCTACCTAGCTCAAACTCGAACAGTATATACAGTAGATAAAACCTTTGTAAGAAAAGGTGGTACTGTAATTGTATTGTCTGTATCCGTGTTGTGTCGCCGTCGTCCATTAATAGGGGCATTGCAAAGCCTAGATATGTTGCCCTCCGAACACACATTCCTCCGTACGTCCATGTCAGCGATCGATCCCACATCTCCACCACCCCAGGTCGATCATGGCGTCCCCATCGATCTTAGTCGACCACAACCGCCTCCACTACCTTCTGCTCGTGATCAGAAGTGATCCCACAGTCTCACGCCGTCCTCATCCCCACCCTCCGCCTCCAGCGACGCCGCACCGTCCGCCACCGCCACCAGGCCCATCACCGGCGGGCTGATCATCAGCCCCTCCGCCATGCTCACCATCAGCCACGGCATCTCGAACACGTCGTCCTCGTCCACGAAGCCCATCGCGTCTTCACGCCTGTCCGCCCCGCTGCCATGCAACTCCTCATGGCCGGCATTCCTGTGAGTGACGACCATTGCGGACGCGGCGGACGCCGCCGCGGCCCGGACGTCGTCCGCGGACACGGACGCCGGGGCCGGGCGCGACCGCGCCGCGTCCGGGAAGTTGAGCGCCGTGCCGGCTCCCCGCAGCGCCAATGCGGCCGCGTCGTACGCCGCGGCGGCCATCTCGGGCGTCGGGTACGTGCCGAGCCAAATCCTGCTGGCCTTGCGCAGCTCCCGGATCTCCGACACCCACTTGCCCGCCCGGAACCGCACGCCGCGGTACAGCGGGTGCCGCGTCTCCGCCCGCGCCCGCCGGCCGCACACGCTCCTCCGCTCCTGCCCTTGCTCCATATATCAACTCACCAATCAGTCCACACGTGCACACTCCCTGCTATCAACACAAATGCTGTACGCTACATTGCACCATGATCACCAACTCATCAACATGTGCACTATCTACAAGAAATGCTCCCGAGACAACAACACTTACAACCTAGTAGCTTGCTAGCACAAGAACTGACCAAATCGGCAATATTAGCAATGTTAATTAGTGGACATATATATATATATATATAGCCAGTAGACTAGAGCACGCACATCCAAAATGGAGGATCATGAGGAGGGTTTAATTAACAGCTAGCTCCGAAGCAGCTAGCCGGAGTTGGTGAAACCATCCCGGATGGGATCGACGCGTTTCTTGCCCGCTCGATCGATGCTCGGTTAGGGATTAGCTGTGAAGCATAGGGCGCAAAAAAGATTGGCCCTTCTCATGCTTTAGCACGGACCGGCCAATGCAGGCTCGCCACATTGCAGGCAATCGCTGATGTTAAAAAGCCTCTTTTTCATTAGTGCGCGGCGAGGTTAGTACGACCTTTACCGGGTTGCCAAGAATGTCAGTCCAAGTGGCAGCATGCTGGAGCGGCCATTGCAGTTGACTAACCAGCTCAGCTAGATAGATCATCAGTGTGCGTGACGAGTAATCAGTAATCACACCTGTGTTGACTCGTTCTCGGACATTATAGAGAGGTGAAAGGGAGAGATGGAATAGTGGATCTATGATGCATTCCTGGTTCTTGTATTAGTCTTGTTTTCTTGCCACCCTATATAGCATGTCCAGTACTCGATTACACGGAGCCAGGATGCATGGTCAGATATTTTTGCGTAGGAACGATGGAGGAGTCTGTAAGACTGTAACCCCATGCATATTCAGAGCTGGTTAATTCACGTTTGAGCTTAAGATCTATGTGGTTCAGAGGCGGTATCCTAATGGTCGTCACTCATAGCCTGGATATGTAAATGCTGAGAGTTGGGGGTGGAGAGAAGACCACAGTACGCTGATCAAACTACGACATTCTTTGTGTCGGATGGGTGCACGCCCATAGAAGAACATGGTTTTCCAGGGAAGGAAACACTGCATTTTACCAGCAGCAGCATGCGCAATTCGCACGTCTCTATTGCTCTTAGTATCAGTGCTTATGATTTTCCGCTCCCACGAATCGCCATGCAACACGCATGCACGGCTCCACCTAGAGCACCATTTTCCAACTGGACATACATTATACATACATATCCTTGGGCACTACTACTATTGCTGCACTAGCAAACTTGAACCGCAGGCATTATCATCGGCATGGACCTGAAGAATTTTGGCGACCCCCACAGAGCCCCACATGGTGATGCTGGCCCCAACTCGATCGATGCTGCTGCACTCCATCTTCATTAGCTTGGAGTAAAGCTCAATCCACGGAAGCATATTTGTCTGCTTTTGGAATTTAGGGAAAAAGGGGGTCTCTTGATCTTATCATTCAAATGGTACTGTCAGCATCAAACAGCAATGCCTTTATATGATCGTTCAGCTTCTTCCATTTTCTGCAAGCTTCCATCCTAATGCTAACTGATCACTAATACTAGTTTGTTCAATATATGCAAGGCTAAGCACATGCGATCAGAAATAATTAAAAGCTTGTGTTTAGAATAGAACGTAAGGATTTCACATAAATTTGGTAGGAAATGGTACAGAAGTTTTGAGGGATCAAACTGGGAACACATAAGTAGCCACAGGCAGCCACGGAACAATGGGCCTTCAATAAAGTTTGAAAAATGGGCCTTCGAACGCTAGATTTTTCACCCACTGGCCCAAGTGATGGTCCACGTAGCCTGCATGTTGGCATAAACGCTTTGGGCTTCCTAGCCCATCCTGTGCAACTATTCACAGCAAGTCGGCCCAGGTAAGGAAGCCCATTTCCGCTGCTTTTGGTCATGGGCTTTGCTAAAATTGGAGCGAAATCTCTTTTACTCGGCCGAATTGGCTAGTAGCTAATTTTGTCTCTCTTTTTTAAAAAACATTTTGTGACCAAATGAGAGTGAAATCTGAACAATGGCAACAGAAAGAAACACACGTTAGTATGGAGCTTGCGACCACTTGCAATATCTTTTTTTTTTTTTTGGAAGCCAGCAATGAGCACTTGCAACATGGAGACACTTTTTATCGGTTATCTTCGCTAGCATAATTCATGAAAGAACGGCCCATCCTAATGATGCGACCACACCAAAAAGATAAGGTACAAAAAAGGGGGAACAAAAGCGTGGCGTGATGTGGCGGAACAAAAATATTTCACGTATAAAAAATATTTTTATAAATAAAAAAAATATTACAGCGTTCGAAAAAATCGGACGTCTGGCTCCTTAGCAACTCCGTATAATTATTCGTTTATCCTGCCGGATGGGCTAGATACGTTTTGCCAAGTCTGGACAGCGATGCGTGCATGTGCCATCGGTCATGCCGGATGGGCTAGATACGTTTTGCCAAGTCTGGACAGCGATGCGTGCAGACGTCCGATTTTTTCGAACGCTGTAATATTTTTTTTATTTATAAAAATATTTTTTATACGTGAAATATTTTCCTTTGATAACAGTAGAAATGTCGATCCGGATCGCTGCAATATTTTTTTTCCTACGCGTGAAACATTTTTCTTCGATAGCAGTAAAAATATACGCGCGAAAAATATATTGCACATGTTGAAAAAAACTATTACATCGAACGTCTGACGTAACATACTGAGATCGGTCGTCCGCTTGCTAGTTCTCCCCATAATTCTACTAATGCAGAAAAGGCCATCGTTCTAGAAGGCCGCCATGAGAACGGCAGTGGGATCAGGGATGGAAGGAATAATTGTTCCTGCGTGCTGTGAAGTCTGAACAGTTTGACAGGGGCAGGCAGAGGCAGGTGCCAACTGCCAAGTGCTTTGCCTTTTCTCCACGCTAAGCAAATAAGCAATAATCAGGAGCTCAGGACACAGATGGACAGGTAAGGCTGACTGGCGCCAAGAAACCTGGAGAGGGAGTATAAAATAAATATACACGCCGAACATTTGCCTCAAGGGCATGAGTACAAGAGATTGTCCGAGAAAAACGCGATTTCTATAGTATCTCGTGCGATCTACAGAGTTTCACCACTTATTATTGATGAGTTTAGATGGTCGTCTACTCTGTTGGAGAGGTGGCTCCATCTCTACCTAAAGGATATGGTACAACTATAGTTATATATCGAATTAGAGACTTTTTATTGTTATTATGAGATATTAAAATTTACGTTGTGATATGTATTAAGAATGATAAAAAGTCTCAACGAATTAAACGGCAAACGTACCATTGGTTGAGATGATGTTTTGATGCGATAATCTTAGTCTTATTTAGCCATGCGGGCCATGGCTGCGAAGTTTACGGTTTGGTGAAATCAAACCGTTTGCTTTCTCTGTCAGGACAGCGCCGTGGAGAGATAAACACGAGCTGTGGGCGGCAGAGTCGTGTGGGCACGCAATTTCCACTTGTTATGGACGCCCGCCGTTTCCGACTTCTTCGGTCCCACGCATAAGTAGGGATGAAAACGGATAGTAATTCGGATATCAATTTTTTTGTCTTTATTCTTCAATGGGAAACAAATAGGATATAGAATTTTCTATTCGAATTTATATTCTTGTTTCTGGTGTTGAGCTTATTCAAATTCATAAAAAATGAACCTCAAATTCATTATATATTTATTTAAATGATAGAAACAAAATTCGGATATCAATCGGATACGGATTCGGATATTTTTTCACCTTTTTATTTATGGGAAGCAAATAATGCGTAATTTTTTTTATCTAATTTTATAATCTTATTTTTTATAATGAGCTTGCTAAAGTGTTAAAAAATGAAAACCAAAATCGTTATATATCTATTTAAAAATGTCGAATTTGTTCAGAAATTCGGATATCCGTTTTCATCCCTACGCATAAGCATGCGCACACCATTTTCTTGGCAATGCCAATGATATAATAGAATTGACTTCGGTTGACCCAGTAAATCTTATGCTTATCCAACCGGTCGGCCCTTGCATTGTGGTGTGCTGTTCGCTAGCTTCCTACGTATGGTACACTAAAAACTAGTACTATATGTCGATATGACAGCGTTTGCTTTAGTAATTACTCTTATACTATCCAACTTTGATCACGTTTACCTGAACTACCCGTGTGCTATTTAGTATATGGTTGGTACCAATGCATCAATAGTGGCGTACGGGCGTCGGTGGGCATGTAGCAGCCTCTCTAGATGAGAGTAGTGTAGATAATGTCGGCAATTGGTGATCATGTTAAAAACAATGGTTAATTATATCGACGAGCCTTTCAATATCACTCTCGCACAAAATAATCTCAGTCAATTGTATTACAATTGGCGCACATTTCTCTTTGTCAGAAAGCTGTGGAAATTCACTGGAAAAACACCAAGAGGTACTGAAAGATCCGGTCAAACTACTGGTTTACTTCGCTATCATCACCTCTTCTACCCCCTCTCACGAGGAGCAGTGGATGACCATCAGATATTAACTGGCAGGTACATATCTGGTGGAACAGGCGCGATTCTTCGAGCTTATCACCTTCTGCTGTGCTCTTCGTGCTTGCCGCTGATAGTCAATGCAGACGGAAACAATGACGATTTTGTCCGTTCATGTCCATATTTTTCAAATAATATATTTTTTTAAATAGTTTTACAAACAAATACCCCAAAAAATTACGAAAGTATACTCTGTCGCCGACAAAAAAAGACATTTGACGCCGATTGAATGGGTAACAGAAGGTATATTTTTATATAATTTTTTTGAGGTTTTATTTTGTAAATTATTTAGAAATGCATTATTTTAAAAAAAATCACAACACTGCTGTATCAGGAGGGAAAGCGAGAAACAGAGCTATGCTTGCATAAAACTGTCCAAGGGACAGGGCTCGTTGGCCAGCTCCAAGCCTGCAATTGGCTAGGCTTGCACCACCTTCTTTGTCCTCTCAAGTGAAGGGACGGGACTTGCTAGTCAATCATCGTATCTTTGGTTAGCTGTCGTAAGTTGTTCGATGCTCCAATAATCGCTCTCACTTTAATTACGTGTGAACCCACCATGCCTTCTTATCAATTTATCTGGTCAGGGCATATAAAACCGTATAATTGATCATCATTACCTAGGACTGGTCAGCATTAGCTTCCGACTAATTTGCTACTAAAGTAAATAAGACCTATTTTGCATCATGGTCAAAGATATAACCTTATATGTTAAGTAGGTCTCCAAATGTGGATCTACTTTTTAGAGACACTTTGACATTAAAATATTGATATGGTCAATAATCCTCGTCAGCGAGGACGTAGCTAACCGCAGGAGGTGGCTGGTGGGGGCAAGGGCTATAAAAGAGACACATGGAGCTCACTCCAGAGGATAAAGAAGGTGCCGACGGTGCAAGAGGGTGTCAGAAAGGGACAAGAAGAGGGTAGGGTCGGAACTCGCCGAAGAGGAGGTGGTGGGGGCAGCTGCCGGAGTCGAAGAGGAGGTGATGAGGGTAGCTGCCGAAGTCTAATCAAGGAGAGGAGGCAGTGCCACTAGCTGATCGGGTTGAGGAAGAAAGGATAAGGTAGGAGAAGAGGGCATTATTGAGTTGGGCCTTAGGCCAAAAGGTCGTTGTGTAGTCTATGTTCGATCCATAACTATTGATTGTAGTCATATAAATAGAAACCTATATACTACGACTACTTATCTGTTTTTTAGCTTTAAAACAAAGATATAGAGTAGAAATATTGCAATCTACACTTTTGTTTTTTTTCCAGTTATCTTATATTATAGAACATCTTTTAACAACAAAATGGAATTATGTCGTAAGACGAGGGGAGTGCTAAGAGTGAGCGTATACAATGTCACCACCGTAAATAATAGGTTTGTATGTCCAATTGACAAAGCAAATGACTATCCCCAACTTTCTATGAATACAAACCGGACGGCGGCAAGGAAGAAAGATAGAAACCAAGGTGCAGTAGCACTGTAGCAGTAACGACCAATCATCTAGAAGCCGCAAACTGTACTATCGCCGACGTGTTTATAAAGTCAACAACGTCCCCTGACCACGCTTGTTAGCTTAACTCCACCCCCGACCTCACCACCCAACGCCTCCCCACCTTTTCCCCACTCGGCGAGTAGTTCTATGGCATACACCTCCTCTCTCCATCTCCCCAAGCACCTCTTCCTCCCCAAGCCCCACCGGAACAGGCCCTCCTCCTTGCGGTCCCTGTCCTTCGTCCCGGCGGCCAAGATCAACGGCGCCCCGCACATCAACGGCCACGCCAAGAAAGCTCCCAACGGCAAGGTACATATCAACGGCGTCGACGGCGCCAAGAAGGGCCTCAACGACCAGGGAAAGAAGGGGGGCGTCAACGGCCATGACCGGATCCACCTCTCGGTGAGCACGGGCGGCGGGGGGGCGGATGGGTTTGGGCTCAGGGTGGCGTTCCAGGGCGCGCCGGGGGCGTACAGCGAGTTCGCGGCCAAGACGGTGCTGCCTGGGTGCGACACCGTGCCGTGCCGGGCGTTCGCGGACTCGCTGGCGGCCGTGGACGGCGGCACGGTCGACCGCGCGATACTCCCCGTGGAGTCCACCATGGAGGGCACCGCGCTGCGAAACTACGACCTCCTGCTACGGCACGACCTGGTCGTGGTGCAGGAGATCAACTTGTTCGTGCACTACTGCCTCCTCGCCATGCCGGGGGTGCGCGCCGCCGAGGTGCGCCGAGTGATCAGCCACCCCATGGCGCTCGCGCACTGCGGCCGGGCGCTCGCCCGCCTCGGCGTGGACCGCGAGCCCGTCGAGGACACGGCCGGCGCCGTGGAGATGCTGAGCTCGAACCGAATGCTCGACACCGCCGCCATCGCCAGCCCCCGCGCCGCCGACCTCTACGGCCTCGACGTCCTTGAGCACGGCCTCCAGGATGAGTCCTGGAACGTCACCCGCTTCCTTCTGCTCTCCAAGCCGCCCTCGCCGGTGATGCTCCCCATGGACGCGGACGCCAAGACCAGCATGGTGGTCGCCCACCGGGGCGGGTCCATGATGATGGTGCTCAATGTGCTCTCCGCCTTCTCCTCCCGTAACATCAACCTGACCAAGCTGGAGGTCATCAACAACGACGGCGGCGGCATCGGTGGCGCGCGCCCCCCGGTGATGATCCTGGACACGAGCGCCCGGGGCGCGCCGACCCTGCGCGCGTTCCCGCACGTCCTCTATGTCGACTGCGAGGGCGCCGCCCACGACCCCCGCGTCCGTGAGGCCATCCAGGAGATCGAGAGATCCGCCGTGTTCGTCCGAATTCTTGGTTGCTACGCCGCCGACACCAACGTCTACGACCTGCAATGAGGAGAGGATACAATTGAAGTGGTCGAAATTAGCTAGGTGGGCACAATTGGGCTACTAATTGGAGCTATCCAACCATTCCAGTACTCAGCCAGCTTCAGTAAGATAGTTGAACTAGCTTGCTGCTCAGCTCAGCTGCTGGTACGGTATTTTTTTCCTTTGTGCAGATGCAATAAGAGTCTTTCGATGCTGCTGGTTTAGCTGTGTGCATAGGTTAAAAAGCTTGGTGACGATGCCTACCAATTACAGGACGTGTAATATGTCATGATCTCGACAGGATTGCTGTGACTTTGTTGTGCTAGATCTTGCTGGTGGAGTATTTCCCAGTAAAAATTCCCCTTTTCCTTTTGGTCTAGAATTAGATCTTGTGTTTTCATCTTGCAGCATATATAATGTTTTGTTGATTCAGAGTTCAGACCTTGGGATGCTTCTGATCTTGGCATATTGAAGATTGTTGCTGTCTCTAGACTGTATACAACACTGAAATTTGGACTTGTACAAAAGCAATGTATTATAACCCTAATGTAAATTATGTAATGTCGTGCTGATCTACTGCCGTGTTACAAGCTTAGCTGTGAAGTTTGTGTGGGAACTCTAGTTGAGATTTGGGACAGGGATCCGATGCAGTGGCAACAGTGACTGCAACTTCAGCAGTCGCCAGCCATCAGCATCGTTCGAGCGCTAGAATGAATGGTCCAGATCGTAATACAATGCTTAAAAATAGTAGTTGCTACAGTGTGTACAACGTGTGATAGACCTTGCTACAGTACCATATGAATAGAGCTCTCTAACAACCATTCTTTTTTATCCGAATGAGACGAGTGACAGCAAATTCAGTCCGAGATTCTCTTATCATGAGTGCGAATTCTTCACATGTTAGGAACAGGACGAGAATTTGGTCACATTTGGTGCAGCAAATTGACACACCGCATGTCGCAACCCACGAAATCTGCCAAAACCTGCACATGAGGCCAAGGTGCCTGTGTTCCTCACAGTCACAGCTTACCGTTTTTGCTGAAAGCTTATCACAATATAGCACAAGTAGTCTGAAAAATCTCACCTTTGCGGAGCAAATCTGTACCGTGGAATAGTCATACCAATGGGCAATGGCTTAAATCAAGGCCTCGCCTTATCGCCAGTGTACATGTATATCCACGAAATCATTGCTTATTTACTACATGTATGTCCTTTCTAATAGTAATGATAGAAAATACAACAAACAGTACGTATTCTTTGCCGCATTTGAAGAGTGCAAAAGCTAGCTGGCACTACGGAACCTTGCCGCATGGGCACTAGAGAATGTGCGCAAGCAAGGCGAGCACCCTAGGTGGGTAGGCGTGCAGGTAAGCAAGAGCGGGCTTGTGCACGCTGGAGGCATGCTGCCACACCCGGGATGTGCGGAAGGAGCTCTACCGCACTCAAGAAGTGCAAAAGGAGCCCCGCTGTGGTAAATCATGTCTTGCTCTTGCGGCCAACTGAGCTCACAGTGAGTTGGTGGTCTTCCGCTCTCCTCCGGCATGACAGGGACAGATGTCGTCTATCGTGCCTTCCGCGGTGAGGAAGAAGATTAAATTTACAAATACACATACGAAAAGACTAGATTTGTAAAAAATAAAGCAAAAAAAAGATAGATAAAATATGATTTCCACATCCATGTAGCTTGAGCTTTGGAGTTATGAGAAGAGCGGCACCCTTGGCGTGGATTTATTATATGATATAATGGTTGTGGTCTCCGTTCTTGTCTGTCTTTTTTTTCCTGTCTACATCTCCCATGCCCACAAATTATTCGGAGCTTGCTAATTTGACAGCATTCGCGCGCATTGTATATCTTGGACAATCATGCAGAGAGATCGGCAGCGAAGTGACCCCACACATGAATTATTGTGAGGACTGCTCTCGAGGGGCCGGGGGATCTGGGGTGAATCGTATGTACATAAAGTGCAACGAACGCGTATCATGTGTGGGGCAGGTTCTGAATTGTCGCTGCCAGGTTTGATATTAGATTCGATCCCCCTACCTTTCAAGAGTCGATGCAACATCAGTCATTTTTTTCTCTACTAATGGGAAGCTTTGCCATATTCGATCCTCGTTCAAGTTTTTTCTTTCACTTTTGGCTCTATTTCAAATAAAATTATATATCCAGCCCTTTGTCTTGAGCAAAAGTACCAATAGATGATACATGTCACATACCACATTTCCCTACCATAGCGGATCGTTGGCATTGTAACTCCCCTTCCTGTCGAGCTCAGGTACTAGACAGGTACCTACCGAGCCCGGGTATGACAGTACCCCACCCTGCCATGCTCCCTAGCTCAACACCAAGCTGCAATAATGGGAAACTAGCATACCGCTAGCTTGGCTACCTACTGAGTATAGAAGGCGCGACAAGTGATACATGTTATCTACCGTTGCTCCCACAGTCAAAAAAGGGGTCATTTTTTTTTGCAAAATTATTTGTACAAGGCTAGATTTGAAAAAAAAAATATCAGGAGCTAAAAATGCTATCAGCTCCAAGAATGGAGATACTCCGTATATAGGCCATAATTCAGAAAAGGAAGTTTAAGTAGAAAGAGAGGTTTCACCGGGCCTCCATAGGCCATATCCTATATATTATGGTGAGAGAGATCCCACAAGGGGAGAGCGCCATGTCACCTGTTTTGTGAATAAACCCTCGAATAATTCTAAAATTACATCCAGGTTCTAAAATTACAACGTGGTCCTACAGGTTTTTTGCAAAAAACCCCCAATATTCTGCAAATTCACCAATGGCTCTTAACTGACCCTTTTGTAAAAAGGACCTCAAGAATCCCAAAATTACGTAGATACCCTCCCATTGTCTCTTTTGCACAGAAGAACTCTAGGGTTTCACAAATTCGTCGATAGCTTGTAACCAGCCCTTTAGTCGGCATATTCACCCTCCTCTAGTCGGCATCCTTAATCTTATAAATGACCTATACGGGCGACCGACAATCAGGTTTCTGGGAAGCACAGCACCGCACGACTGCTGGTGTTCATCTTCGATTGTTGCGCCGCTCCTATGCAATTTCCTATTTTTTATCGAGTCCGTTATAAATGTCTTGAACCGACTAGTTGTTGGTCCAAGTGATCTCTCTTTACGATTAAATCTGTTGAGAATGCATACTGCTATAATAGTATTATTTACATATAGTATCAGTTGAACTTCCAGCATATGTAGTTGTGTTTCATTTACTAGCATATTATGTATTTATCGAATATTTATTGGCTACTAGTAATCTTGTTGTAAACACAATATTTAATTTCATACTTTTATCATGTAACTATATAATTAAATTAACATGTGCCCATGTTAATTTTACAGCACGTTTGTAGGGGCAGCCTGAAGTTTCACCGTCGTGAGCTCGTCGTCTCCTACGACTAAGCAGGTTCTAGAAGGAAGCCTGTTGCAGGAGCAAATTATTGATGCAGGCTAGGAAAGCGCGATCACATGCAACCATTGTCTGTGTATCGGGCCGGTGCGTTGCTAGGTCACAATCGTGAGAAGCTGTTGCTTTTTGTGGCATGAGTAGACAGACGGAATACGGCGTACCACGGGCAAAATCGTTTGGTTTGCTTGAGAAAAAGGAACTGTAAGTTCAGCTACAAGCAAAGGCCGGCAGGTACAGCTGCGCTGATCTTTCTTCTAGATCAAATTAAAGCATATCCAAGAGCATGCACGGTAATAGAAACATTGTTGTCTAAATATTTCTTTATATTATTTAGATACAAAACTAAAGATATCTTTTAACAATAACTTACGTAATGGCGTTATATATTGTTTATATGATTATCTCTTCTCTCTCCTTATTTTCTCTTTCATATGAGTAAAAATGTTAAGCATATAAACAGCTTTTTCATGTCGACAGAAATCTCAGGTGATAAGATGATATTATACAGTTGTACATGCCTTAGGGCCTGTTTGGATCCATTAGCAGCTAATAGTTAGCTGGCTAATAGTTCCTAGCTAATATTAGCTAGCTAATTATTAGCTGGCTAACTATTAGTTGGGGGTGTTTGGATCCACCACTAATATGTGGCTAATAGATGCTATTGTTCGAATACCCATGCTATTAAATGCTATTGGTGGTAGATGAAGGATATTTTGGTTAAATGCCACCTATTAGCCGCTATTAGTTTGGTTTGGCTAATAATGAGATAACCATTAATGGGTGCCACTAATAGTTACCGATCTATTTGTTGGGGATGTTTGGATCCACCCACTAATTTTTACCGCTAACTATTAGCTGTATGGATTCAAACAGGCCCTAAAGCGAAAGTTCGTACGTGCGATACAGATTTTTCCAGCCAACCGTCGCACGGCGCGGACCGCGGCCTGTGGGCTTCTGATCGGCGAGGGCGCACCGCGCACGCGCTTTAGAAGCTGACCCCGAACCAAACCGCGCGCGCGCCACGACGGCCTAATCTCCCCCGCGCGCGCCGGCCTCTGCGTGAGTTCCGGTGTCCGCGGCACGGCCGTGCGGCGCCACGCCGATCCCCACTCGCCAACCGCGCGCTCGGCACGCCCGCGCGCATGCCACGCCACCCGTGCCCATGGTCGGCTAACTTAACCTACGCGGTGTCCCGGCTACGTCGTTATCAATTGTGACAGCCGCGATAAACAACGCGGGAAGTTGGGGGACGGGACGGGACGGGACGGGAGGAAGCAGAGCGCGTGGGAGGGAACGGGCCGGGCCGGCAACTCGCCGGTCTCGGCGTCTCGCGCTTCAAGCGTGGGCCGCGTAAAATTGGATGGTGTTCCGTTGTGGCCATGGCCTAATTCGACCCAGCTGCTCATTACGGATTCGGCCTTTTATGTCGTTTCGGCCAGTAGGTTCCCTGGTTCGTCCTGGTCCACTTGCATCCTTACTTGAAGGCCATGAACTTTAGAGGAGCTTATCCAGTCTCCTTTCCTCGGTTGTAACCCTTCTATCTCAATATCTCTACCACCTCTAATTATGAGTTGGTGACGGTAGTCTATTCTCTCTCCTCCCCTGACATACCCACAAAACTATCATTGTCCCAATCTTCTATACATCGGCGAACGGAGAAAGTTTTAATTCGGTTGGATATACATGCATGCGTGATTTGCGGCATACCAGACTCTTATCTCAATCAGCCGATTCTATTTCCGAATACTGCACGAATAATTCTCTTTCTATATACTACACGTATACAGTTTCTAAGTTACCATATGCCTTTAAGTTGCTATATGCATCCTTTCCATTAAATATTTACTTACATGTGTAGATAAAATCATCCTTTCTTATTTATCTAATCATGTATGAACTTGATTCTGGCCAGCAAACAGCATGTGCACGGCTATGCATGATGCGACTAGATAAGTTGTTATCTCTATCTCTACTAATTCTAATTAGGAGTTGGTAGTGGTACGTCCGTTCTCCACCCTCATCCCAATACGTGCGCGCACCCGTGTGGCTGAGTGGGAAGTGGGCAGTGGCCATCCGACATATTGGATTAGATCATTCTGTCGCAAGAGGTAAATAAATATGCATAAATCATTAATTGCTTTCCTTTCTCCTACTGATCTGGCATTCGAATTGGCGGCGATTGCTCTGTGCTTTTCGGATTGGATTGATTGCTTCCCTTCCGAAGGAAGCAGAGCTTTGATTCATGGAGTTGGGTCTCTTCTTACCTCTTTCCCTTTTGTTGCCTTCCTTATTCGACGATTTCTTAATCTGGATTCCATAGATATCTCCTCGGTTACTGAATCTATATAACCCCACCGCTTTTTGCCTCTCCTGCAGATGTGTTGAGTTTATCCGTTGAGAGGAGGTAATGGGTGATCTTCCTGACCTCATCAATGTGGCATAGAGGCAGGTTGCTGGTGGTGGACAGCGAGATAGGCTGGCGGCGCTGCTGGAGCTCGTGTGTGGTGGATGATGTCAATAGGTTGAGGGAGGGGCTCGCAGGGGGAGGCGAAGAGGCGGTGGAGCTGGTTAATGAGGTGGAGCTATGGTATAGCCAGAGCAAAGCGTATGAGCCACACACGCCACTGATGGTGGCAGCCATATACGGATGACACTTATCTCTTCAATGCCTTTGCGCCTATCGGGCAGCAGGTGATGGCTTTTTCGATCGATCGATATCGAATTATGGCGTTACAAATTTACAATCCTAAGTGTTGTGATGTTATTATTTAAGTTTGTGAAATTAAAGATAATTGTAAACTCGAGTTTGTAAATATGTGCTTAAAATTTGTATGCTTCGATGAATTGATTTAAATATTTAACCATTGCACATTCAGAGTGAACATTATTATTCAGATAAGGTTAGTGCTCTTTGCAAATAAATTTTTATTGCAACTTGAGTTTCCGTTGCATCTTATGGGCACATGGCTAATAATATTACTAATATACAAGTGTATTCAAAGTTATAAAACAACATTTTACATTTGTTCAGGTGATATATCAATGATGAAAGTAACTACATCAAAAGTACAATATATTAGTATTCTCTCTCTATAAATAGGAAGACTTTTTTCTATTCTAGAAAGTAGTTACTCTCTATGCCGTATCTCACGATATAGGAAGTATCTCGCGATATGTACCCATAATATACGAGTATATAAGACTAGCTATGTAGTGTTTACATTTTTTCATATGTGGTATGTATATTTTTTTATACATACTCTATTTTATGTGTGTATATGAAAATATTTACAAAATATACCAAAAACTATGTACTCTCTTGTATTTTTTATCTGGTTTGTATTGGAATATTTTATAATTAGTATATAAGTATATTTAAAGTGATAAAGAGTATTTAAAGTTTATTTAGGTGGTATATCTGAAAAAGAGTATTTAAAGTTTATTTTGTATATATATATATATATATATATATATATATATATATATATGCATGTATTCAATCTCCTTTCCAAAAAATGTTTTTTAGGACTATTTCCGAAGAAGACGAGCACCGGCCGGGAGGCGGCTAGGATACACAATGAAAAGACAACAACCACTCGATTTCTTTAACTGAAAAAATGCGACCATGGAAGCTTGAAACAGCTGTGCTCTGTGTTAAGCTTTGGAGGGAAGCCATGATTTCTGGATAGGATAATGTATATAATGCAGACCAAACCCTTATCTGCAAGCAGGGGCGAAGTCAGCATAGGCCCAGGCCTCGAGCTGGGCTGCTGCTGATAGGCTATCTACTAACTGGATCATTGATTTTAAATCAAATTTTTTACAATGTTTTGACGTCAGGCCTCGGGCTAAGACCCCGTTGCCTGAGGCCCGGCTCCGTCCATCTGCAAGCTAAGCAACCTCAACGTTTCTTTTCCATGCATATATATGGTTGCTTAAGACAGTTTGGTCGAAAAACCAAACAACAGTGTAAACTACTAGTAAACAGCATGATACGTGCAGTTTGGATTGCTTAAGACAGTTAATGGACGTTCGTATTAATTGTACTCTGTAATGAAGGCGACCAAATGATATAAGTAGTAGTACAAAAGCGTCGACGCCTCTGCAGAGACAGCATGATCGACTAAGCGCTCTCTTTCCTGCTCTTGTATGATTGATTGTGATTTGCGAGGCATACATTGCGTCGTCATGTTATCATGTATCTACTGCTTATCTGCATACGTTCGATGGTACTTATGTGGAGAAGAATGACAATGCAAAGAGAAATGTAAAATTGCGTGCAACTGGAGTTTGCAGATAATGACCTACCACAAATCATAAGGCTCCACTGTGCAAGTGAGGCAACTCTGAAATATTCTTTTTTGAGGGGAATAACTCTGAAATATTCGTGTCTGTTGCCTGACCATGTAGCCAACTTAAGTACTCCCTCCGTTTCAAAATATAAGGCACGCATGTATTTCAAGATTCAAACTTTGAAATCTTTGACCAATAATTTTTCTAACTATATAAAGATTTTGTGATATAAAAGTGGTACCATTAAATTCGTATTTGAAAGTACTTTGTAATGATAGTGATTTTGTTTGTATGAATGATATTGGATAAGAGAAATCAAGGGTTAAAATATAGTTTAAGAGACCGTGCTAAGTCAAGCTACGCTTTATATTTTGAAACGGAGGGAGTAATTTAGAAGTTAATTTGCCAAATTCTATTATCTTCTGCCACTTGTTAATAGTTATGTTCTCATGATAAGTTCCTATATATATAGAGAGAGAAGAGAGAGAAATGCTAATGTGCTCTCGAGAGCACGGATCTTTTTGTACTCTCGTGATGAGTTTATTAAAATGACAAAATGATTTTCATCTTCTTCATTTGTTGAAATGTAGATAGACCAAATTTAGCATTTTTGAATTTGTTTACTATTTATTTTGCATTTTCTAAAATCAGGCTTTAGAAAATGCAAAACAAATAGTAAACAAATTCAAAAAAATATGAAATTTGGTCTATAGCTACATTTCAACAAGATGAAGAAGGTGAACGGTTTGGATTGATCATTTTTGTCACGGATTTTGCAAACTCATCGCAAGAGTACGGAAGGATCCGTGCTCTCGAGAGCATATTAGCATTTCTCTCTCTCTCTCTATATATATATATGTATGGACTAAGGAAAAAAAGACTTAATTATCATATTCTAAACAAAGGTGCAAGATTTGATTGAAACTTCTGAATATACCAAATTACCAATGCAAGTGTCTTACTAAAAGGACACAAACAGTCAGTCTGCAGGTAAAAACAGCTCTACATAGACCATCTCACTATACTAATATTGAATCAGGGTACGTCTACCTAAAATACATGCACACCAATTAACATGCATAATATTATGTGCTAAACTTATAATGTCAACTCGAGCTGATAATTGTAGTTTTATTTTTGTGTGCCTTTCTAATTTTCTTTCAGAAATGAACACATATATCACCTACGTCAACAATGGATTCTCGTAAGCTAGAAATGTGAAAGAACCGTCCCTAGCTAACTCTGTTAGCGTTAGGTCTTGATAAGTCTATTGAATTCAATACGCAACATATTCAATGCCTGATCCTATCGATGTAAGTAGTTTAACATATGAAGAACAAGCATGCCCTAAAAAAATACTATAATCCTCATATGGATAGAATTAGCTGGTATTGCCTATCATAGTGTGAATGAATAAAAAAGCGATCGGAGAAGAAGCTATGGCCGTTGTCTCGGCTTGTCATTGTTTACCATGCATGTGATGATGTGAATATGTGAATATGTGAACCTGTCTCCATCGCTATATAAATACAGGGTTTTTTCTTAGTCAACCAATTATGATGGATAGGATATAGCAGGATGATTAACAACTATGAGACACTGATGGTCAATGGGCATGCTAGAAGTCGTCAGAAACTCAATAGTATCTCCGATGAGTGCTATGCATGTTAAGTTTTCTTCTATATAACCTTGTTTTCAAACTTCATCTATCATATATTAAACGTTCTTGATCGAACTATTTGGAGCGATAATTTAACGCAATTAACATGTTATTGACACAATGCAATTTTTGCCCATGAGCTAGATTTGCTGGCTTCAATGCAATGTCGAAACCAACCAAATCCTGAAGGATCACGAAGATCAATATATAAGATAATCGATTTGCCGCAGATGGCCCTGTGTGTTCCTATGGTTTGCATCATTATTTTTTTTGGGGGGTGGGGGTGGGTGGTAGAGGCCATGCATGCCAATGCCGACCCCTGTTTAATTAATTGTGTGTCTTTCAGATGGCCCTGGAGTTATTCTAGACAGATATAGATGAAAACACCCATTGCTGTTCACATAGATTCAGAGAAGCTGCTATATTACTAATTGTGATTCTACCAAACTACTCTTATACTAGCTTAATTCTTAGTAAAACATGGGCATGACACATAATTACACCTTGAACATGCCAGAATTGAATGTCGGTAGTATAATTAGTCCTCCAAACAACCATGTCGTCTAGATCAGCGAATCCCGTTGGCTGCACACATAATTAAATGACCATTTCCCAAAATAAATGTACCATTCTCCTAGTCAACCAATATAAATAGGACCAACTATAATGTAATATTCTCACGTGAAGGTTCACTTGGAGCGATGGTAAGATTAGTCCTATATTGTTTATATAAAATGAGTTATAGTAGTATATAATGCATGTTAGGTTCAAATATAGCATATCCGGATTAATCTTTTTATACAAAATAAGGACGAAAATATAAGAAAGGTGTTATACATGCGCGGGTCCGTCCCACGGTGAGCTAGGACATTGAGCGAAATTTGGAATATGGTGTTAGAGATGGCATCAGAGCATCAACGTTTGTTGTACGGGTGTGTGTGAGATAGGGGTAGACATGGGTATCAGGCCGAGCTTTTTAGGGCTAACCCATGGCACGACAGGCACGGCATGGCACACATCATACGTTATATTTGCTTAATACTTAGTAAAACATGGGTTTAGCGGTCGGGCACAATGAACAGCACAACACCACACACCATATGGCCAACGGACATGCTACAAGCACAACATGGCTTTAGCATGAGTTTTTTTACAGTTTTCAATAAAATTATGAAAAATTTAGCAACAAAAATGAAATAAGAACTATCTCAATTATACAACAAGCACGAGGCGATTCGAGCGCTTCAAGCCTGTGGAACAAGCTAAAAGGCAAGATGTCTAATTTGTCTACTGAAAGGTTGAGTAGGTTATAATGGACTCTATGAGTAGAGATCAAGCACTATCTCAACATGATTTTTTTGCAAAGAATGAATAAAATTTTGTTTCTTATAATATTTGTATCTATTGTCTTAGCTCTGTACGTCTTCGGCTCCTTTTCTCTTCTTATAACAGTGCAAATGGACCAGGTCTTAACTGGCATGGTGTGAAGGTGGCTTGATGTGCTAATGGGCCATGTCTAGAATGCCAGAGGCGAGTTGGGCTGGCACGGCATGGCACGGTGGGTTGGCTGGGCCATGACGGTATGACACGATCTAGGCCCACAGCCCATCATGCCCATGCCGTGTCGGCCTGACTCGACACAATGCCTAGGTCTAGACAGGGGTACAGGTATATGGCGTATGGTGTGTGTGGGTCCGGAGTGGACACACGGCATGGCATATGCCTCGGCACTAGACTCACGGGCATATACCGATGAGTGGTTCTAGGCATCTATCATGTATATAGTGAGCTGACGAGGGCATCGGCCTTTAAAAGAGGTGAGTGTAATCCTTCGGTCCGATAATGTGAAAGTCCATATAGCCCATGTAGAGCGGTGGTGAGATTAGTCCCACGTTATTTCCATAAAGTTAGTTTTAGTAATATATAATACCTACTGAGTTCAAACATAATACTTTTGGTTAACCCTTATACACGAAGCTACGACGAAAATATAAGCAGTGTGCTATGTATACGCAGATCTATCTCACGGTGGGTTAGGATATTGAGAGAAATATAGGTTAAGGTGTTAAATATAATCAATAATTAACTGTCCTAAGACATCAAAATGCACGTCAACGTACAGATAAGCATATATAGACACCGTTTGTTTAAGCTTCTCGATCGAAAGCAGCCGTTTGTTTAGCACCTCTGAATTTGCTCATTGCATTTC
Organism: Guadua angustifolia; assembly: GCA_036346375.1. Classification (NCBI taxonomy): domain Eukaryota; kingdom Viridiplantae; phylum Streptophyta; class Magnoliopsida; order Poales; family Poaceae; genus Guadua; species Guadua angustifolia. The sequence continues at coordinate 18,439,270 of CM070518.1, read as the reverse complement.
AAGAGGGCCAGAAATCAGGTCTGCACTTGATGTACAGTAAATTAATTCAACACCGGCCGATCTCTTTGGACCTCGAAAGGCCATGCGACACATCAGAATGCACGACAGGATGCATAGTACTACCTCTGTTTTTCTTTAATCCTCTGCGGTTGTTGCACTGACGGATCGATGCAAGCCTTTAAAGACCAACGAAACTGAAGCATCGATCTCATTCTAAAGACCGATCGATTTGCCGCAGTTGCTCCTCTGCATTCGGTTAGCTCTTTTTCGGCATCAGAGGCCCTTCGTGCCAGCTCTGATCCGCTGATCTCTAGCTATAGCATAATGTACCTTTCAGATGGTGGCCGGCATCCATCTACCTATTTGATAACGGAAGATTTTATTGATTTCAAGAGCATTACATCAAGATGATACAAAGCCTTAAAAAGTACTTCCGGTCTCTATTTAACATGAAGCACACAGCCAAACACAAAGAAAAAACGAACACACCCACTCTAGTGACTATCAATCCGAAGACTAAACCGACATCCATGAGCCTAGGCATAGAAATCCATGACCACCCGCGCTGCGCTAAGTACCGCGTAGCCTCCACCAAAGTAGGTCGCAGCTCCACCTTTTGCAGCACAGTCTAAGTACGGAGCCAATGGATAATAGTAAAAATAACCTGCAAAGGAGACGAATTTGTTTTCTTTTGAAACACTTTATCATTCCTGCTTAACCAAATAGACCAACACAAAGTTGCAGCACCAAGAAGAACGAGGTTTCTAATGTTTTTGTGAAAACTACAAATCCAGCTTCCAAACATGTGAGCAACGCTTGTTGGACTAGATATACCGAAAGCCAAATAAATTAAGATCCAAACTGTATGAGCAAAACGACAATCAAAGAATAAATGCTTAATTGTTTCAGATTCGTAACAAAAACAACATGTTCTGCTTCCTTGTCAATTACGCTTTGCAAGATTGTCTTTCGTCAGAATCACACCTCTCCTAAGATACCATAAAAACACCTTAATTTTTGCATCCATCTACCTATGCAACCACACGTATATATAATAGATTCACTGTCCATCTACTTGAGGACGGCACGAACTTGGAAAATATGATATGGAGCGGCCGAAAATGTCAGGGAGAGTAAATGGTCAACGATAAATTTCTCTAAAAGAATAAACTAAAACCTCATTTGATCAAAAAAAAGCGGAAGAATAAATTTTTAGAGAAAATCAGATCTTGAGCGGCACTACCATGCTACAGGGCCTCACGCTTCAACTCCTTGTCTTTTCGGCTTGCAGAAACTCTCTAGTCTTAATCATCTTTCGATGTCATCTTGACCGTTGGACCTCGGCTTAACGGGATGGTACTGACTTTCATACAGGTCTCTCAGGTATCACCTGCACTACAGTGTTGGTTAAACTCTGCATGCGACATCTGTCGAAACAAGCACTTCCAGTGTCATTTTATTTGACTAGCTAGCTTTCTGCAAGCCCGATTATGTTTTACCTTGGACAGGTGAAACTGAACTTTGTCCAGATAGTTTGCTCAATGGCGGATATAATATCTTTTGAATTTCACCCTGGGTGCTAAGCTCAGCGTTAGTTACGACTGCTCAATGTTCATAGAAGTTTTCAGTCATACGTGTGTACATACTTGACATCATATACATAGCATATCAATTGACAGTTTGACACAGCTGCACCCTGAGGTGCCTTCAGTTCAGGAACTACTTACAAATCCATCAAGTTGCTCTCCATAATTAAGTATGCATGCTTCGGCATTGTGTGTGTGTGAAATCGAAAGATCTACCACCAACCTATCCTTAGGTCCGTTTATTTATCATAACTGAAGTCCTCGAAGGGAAAAAACGACTGATGCTGACATGCATTGAAAAGCTTGACAGTCAACAATATGAAAGAATGGAATTGAAAACGGAATCCTTTTCCTTACGTAAGTGCGATTAGGTAATTGCTGCTCGTGCATTGCTACGGAACATCTCATATGTTGTGCAGGGCGCTGATGTTATGAATATTTTTTTTTGAATTTTGCTGATGTTATGAATATGAAAGTGAGGAAATTCAGAAATTGCAAAAATGAAAGCATGTGTCTGGAATGCATCAAACATACACGAATGTCACACAAACAAAAGTAGAACTCATGCATCAAAAGCTGTAACATGCCTAAGATTAACGGAGAAAATTGGATACAGAAGGTAATGTCTACAACTCATATATCATGTACAACTCATTACTGCCCACAAATCAATCTAAATGTTGATCATCTTACAACTCATCGATTTGCAGGATCAATGGCTCAATACCCCCAGTGAAACATCTAGTAACTGCAAGGACAAAAGTTTGTAGTTATTTACACATGAAATTATTATTATCTCCAACAAAATCTGGTCTACAACTAATGGAAACTACAATACTCAGATTTTGTCATTAAAAAAATTATATCTGCACCATTTCATGGCCTTCACATCGACCCAGAGTAGATGCAATATCAGAAGGTATGGACCACTCATTCAAGTAACACACATTGTACAGCTTTTTTTTTTTCAAAACTCAGGGCAAGAGCTCTGCCATTTATTCTAGAAGAAGAGAAAACAACAGTAGCCACCAAAGAGGAAGTTGCATAGATACTGACCACCATCCCCAACCAGGGGACATCACGATGGCGAAAGAGCTGCTACATGACTCTAGCAAACAACACAACACCACCAAAACTTGCGATGTATCCCCCAACACCACCACGAAAATAGTGATGCCACAACCCTCCTAGAGGGCCCCCACTAGCTAGAGCGCCACACAAGCCACCCGCCGCGAAACACCATAGACAAGACGACAAGGCGCACCCCCATGCCACCGCATCCCTGAACCGATCAGAGTCCCGCATGTGCCCCCTACCAAGAAGAGCCATCAATGGGGCGGCCATGAGCCATCTCCAATCGCTACCTGCCAGCACCAAGCACTACTCAAGCAGACACATGCCTACTTATCACTGGCGGCTGCAACCACAAGGTGACGAAATGAAGCACCCCTCCCTTGTCGTCCGCCTCCTTCTCTTCGTCTTGCTCGACCGCTCTCGCCGTCCTCCTCCTTCAAATGGAGAAGGGAAAGGGTTCTAAGAACTGTCGCCTGCTAGCCCTGAAATATGCCACGTAGTGCCATCGCGCGGCCAACCTCACCGCAATAGCCAGGTCTTCCACAGCTGCAAAGTACCGTGCGGCCAACCTCACCGCAATCACCATCGAGAGTGTCCGGATACCGTTAGCCGCAATTGCAAAGCATCGGCACGGAGCACCTTGCACTCGTCAGCTGCCGTCATCCCCTTATCCTCCTCTAGTGCCTCTATGACTGGGACAACCTCCGCTGAATGTTCCTTCGCCTGCCGATCCTCAGTGCGCGGTGCCACCATGCTGCCATCCTCACCGCAACGCCTTGGTCTGCGCCCTGCTCGCTGTGCCCTCAACTCTATTTGACTTCACCGGCCAAGACCTCGCCACACCCACTTGAACCACCGAGCCACCTCAATCACCATCGGGATGATCGGATCTGACAAGGAGAAGAGCATATTCGGTCTGGGTGAAGAGGAGAAGGCGGTGGTCGATCGGATCTGAGGGTTGATTACTGTGATTTGATCGATGGCGCGCGACAACACCTATAGATCTGTCATTGCGTTGTGGCGGTCATTTGCCCTAGCTGGCACACTCGCTGTTCCTCGTGGAGTTCCACCATCCGTCGCGCCATCTTTGCCACTCGATGCTACATGAGGCCAGACTTAGTGACGGATACGACTGCCACCTCCTCGACCGCTTTTGCAAAGAACCCGAGGAGGGGGCAGAGCTGAGAAAGCTGTGGGAGGCCCCGTCGCCGCCAGTCGGCTGCCAGCGGTGGTGGAGAGGGAGATGGTTGGGTTGTTTGCGCTCTGAGGTTCGCCTTGGTTTCGCCCCCAGAGTCGCCTTGAGGCTTTTGGTATATAAACCAGGAAAAATATATAGTTTTTGTAATAAAGGGATTTTTCAATGCACATTTATTTGGCAGTAAGCAGAATAATGTGGTTGACTGAAACTTTGTAATGCACCATGAAATTTGGAAGCAAAATATGTTAAATATTTATGTAATGCACAATGGAAATCGGGCTGATTGAAAGCTTTCTAATGTTTGCTTTTCCTCTCAGTACAAGTTGCACAAATCTTGAAACAAATGAAGAGGTAAGTAATCACTATCCACCATTCATTCATGCTTTAATATTTGTGTAGCTGTCAAAAAGAAAAGTATGGAAATACATCTCACACTTCAATTGCATCATGTATAAATTATAAGGATACTGGAGTGTGTATTTTCTTTTCCTACTTGGGAGATCCATAAATAAAAGCTACTACCCCTGTTTTCTTTACAATGTTACATGCACTTTTTATTCCTAATTGGAATTAAGATCTTAATATGATTTTCTGGCAGCGTGATGCCGAGCGAATGCAAGGGATGCATTGAGCGTGAGGAAGCTGACATGATGATTCCACCTTTCGGCGCATGGTTTCAAGTGAGATGAAGGCATACGGACGATGTCAACTCAAATTTTTAAATAGTAAGATTATTGTTCTTAAGTATTGAACCAACTATATATACAAATAAATTTACTGCAAATGGCTCGAGTCTTATACCTTGAATTGACAGCAAATTAATTTAAGCAATGAACAACAATATTTTTTTAAAAAAAAATTGCCAGGGAGCACTAGCATTTTATTAAAGGATGACAACAGCTGAGTTATAAACGTACACCCACATACATCCACCCATACACGCACGCACGCACTCACTCGGCTTTGCGAGCACCCATGTCGAGCGACACTCGAACGCATATGGACAACGCTCAATCTAGTGCTCTTGCCAACAAGGCTCGGCCTCGACTGGCAGCATTTTCACGTCTATCGTAAAGGAAAAGGTAGCAATTGAGAAATTTTAAAGTAGACACAGCCAGGTCGATGAAAATGATGGGGCGATGTACGTTATAACTCTCCGTATGGTATTCCAACCAGGGATTCAAATTTCATTTTGGATAAATTTCACCGGTGACCAAATCCGAAATTTTGATGAAATCTCATTATTTCAAATGAAATCCGGTTGAAATTCAAAAATAAAAATTCAAATCCAAAATCTTTTCAGACCGAAATTAAATTTCAGTAAAAAATCCGAAATTTCGCCCAAAATTGCCGAAATTTCGGCAAATTATAACTGAACTAAAAATAGTTCAAACGATGTTGAAAATTTTTAGATAAATATCAAGTCTGAGAAGTTTTAAAAATTCAAATATTGCTACTGTCCTGATAAAACGCTGACCGATAAGTTTGAACCGAATGAAAAATGGTACAAATCACATTATAAAATTTTGAATTTTTTTGCATAGTTTTGATGCATTACTAATGTTTTCATAAATTTTTTAAATAATGATCAAGCTTTATGAATTTTTAAAAATTTGAACAGTGCTACTGTCTTGTTAAAAACCTTACCAGCAAACTTGAACAAAATGAAAAATAGTTCAAACCACGTTAGAAAATTTTGAAACTTTTTTGTATGGTTCTGATGTATCATTAGTGTTTATCTAAATTTTTTATATGATGATCATGCTTAAAGAATTTTTAAAAATTCTGACAATGCTACATTCTGATAAAAGCCTGATGATCAATATGTAGATTTGCTTTAGCAATAAAAAATTTAAATTTTTTGAAATTTTCCAGAAGGGTGATATGGAAATTTTTAAGATCTCACAAAAATTTTGAATCATGGTCATACTCTAGTGAATTTATAAAATTCTTACAAGGCACAATACCTTTTATGTTCTTTCTCTTTTTGATTTTGAAATATAATATAACAAATGAAGTTCAATGCTTCTATAGATTTGATTGACCAAAAATTTTTTAATTTTTTTGAAAATTTTATAGAATGGTACTAAGGCAATTATTAATCTCTCATAACAATTTTAGATCATGATCATACTCGAGAAAATTAAAAAAATCGACAAAGTTACTATCCCAATTATGTTAATTCTATTTTTGATTTTTTAAAGATAACAAAATGAAGTTAAATTATTTTAAAAAATTTATGTACGATCTTACACTATTAAATATTGTACCATAAATTTTTAGATCATTATAAAGATTTTAGAATTTTATAAAAATCTGATAGTATTTCTACCAAAATTTTAAAATATCTCAAAATTTTGGTTTTTAATAAATTTTCATAGAAGATGACTTTCTTAAGGACTATTGGACCAAATTCAGTCAAAAACTTTGAAAACTGGCTAAAAATCATGAAATTTTGGCAAATTTTGGCCAAGTAAAGGTGAAATTTTGCCAAAAGCGAAATTAATGCAGTAATTTCAAATTTTTAAAATTTTTTATCCGGCCAGTAATTTGTATTTTTTGATATGAAAATTCACCGAAATTTGTATCCCTAGTTCCAACATTGGTTTGCCAACTGCTGACCAATATTTGTATATATACATATGGGAACATATCAAATCAGGACTTAACATCGGATGATGCCAACGACCTATTTGAGGTGTCTGATCACACGAAAGAAAATTTTTTTGTGCCGATTGAATTGCTTGTCGTCGGCTTCCTTGTGAAAACAATCCCAAGGGGACACACTTGCAGGTTCACAAAACAATCGAAAACCGACTGAATTGTGCCGGTTTGATATCTAAAACTGACCGGTAAACTAGTTAAATTAAAAAAAATTCAAAAAAATTATGCGACATAAAATCAGTCGATTTTCAGTCAAAACCGATCGGACTTGATATTTTTTATTTTCGGATTTTAAGCTGTTTTTTTTAATTTGATTTTGTGAACCCTGCACACATGACACCATGTGAGGATGTCCGCTCCACTAGCAAATTAAATGGGAACAAATACACTTTGATTGATTGTAATAATATCCTATATTAAGGCCTTGATTGGAAGGTACATTCTCGATCAGATCTAAAAATCTCGATCCATTAATATAAGTCCTGGTCGGGAATGGACATCCAAGATACAAAGTGAGTTCTCAGTTGATACGCTTGTATGTACACACATTATTTCCGAGGGGCAAAGGATCACCCTCGTTCAGAAGATCCATATGCAGCACAGTAACATGCATTTGATTCAACGGCCCGGTGAATTTGGATGTTCGGGAGTATCGATTACATCCGATCGTATGATTTGATCCAACGGCCCGGTGAATTTGGATCCGAAATCCAATGGTTCTAGATTTGGGTGATTTCAACCAAAAAAACATCCGGATGATACCTATACACTCCCTTTAACATCTACCTAAAGAGTGAAGTGTAGATATTTATGAGATTTCTATGTGAGCACCTCTTCTATCATCTAAGCAATATGAAAAATGGTGACATCTCCTTGTATTAGCTCTACTATTGCAAAATGAAATAGAAAAACACCAGTTGGATAAGTAAAAATACAGAAAGAAACAAAGTAATTAGATAACTAAAGGAAATTCTCTTATCAATCAGCCAAGAAGAAATCTCATCGTGTCGTGTTGATCTGTCACAACCATTGTCATCTAGGCATATGACTCACAATACAAGAGACAATAATCACCTACCACCTAATCCCTATTCACACATTGCACGACACTCTTTATCAAGGAATATTCGAGGTGATACTAGTACACCACGCCGAAAAGGCCTGATCCCAGATTCATAATCAAAACAATATCCAGGCAGACCATATTCGCTGTATACATATGACAAATGGATTAGTGTATAATGCAATAACAAATTCATTTTCTGTCCCTCGTCATCAAAAACACAGTCTGATTAGACAATTGCAAACAGTAACAAATGTAGGAACAGAAGAATGATTTGCATATACCTCTTGCCTGAGCTCCTCGTCCATGCCTTCGCCATCACCACTGTCCACCTCCGGCCTTCCATCCTCTTCAAGCTTTGAAAACAACACGCAGGAGAGGAGAAACAACCAAACTCAAGTTATTAGTCTAGCCCATAGCCCAAATCCGATCAAATCCGAACGACACAGCAAAAATGGGACGGGATATAAAATCAACTTGTCTCATCATCCAGGAAGGCGTCCCCGAGCCGGTTCTCGCGCATGAGCGGATCCTGGTGCAAGGAAGCTCCCAGTGAAGCAGACCACCACCATCAGCGTCTAGAACGAACCGAACAGACAGAGAGGGTCAAGGGATCGAAAATCGCAGGGGTTCGCTTACGCAGAGGTCACCGGAGAGGGCGTCGGGCCGGGCACGGAAGCATGAAAGGAAGCAGCTCATGGCGCCGCCGAGGAGGAAGCCCACCGCGCGCATGCGTCCAGTCGATGGATTGGGTTAGCTAGGGTTTGGGAGTTGCGGCGGGAAGAAATAATAACACTCTTATGCGGTGAAGTTTTCCGGCTCAACCAGCCTAGCCAGCTGTCACCTTGCGTTTTTGCGAAAAAGTCCTTCCGTTTCTTCGAAATTACGGATATGCCCCCTTCAAAGGGTTACCATGCATATCCAAACGAAGAGACATGAGATCTAAAATGATATAGACAACTATTATTTATAGTATTCTATGTATCATTTATAAATAATACTAAAGGTAACTTATATAATGAGTTATCTTTAATTGTTTCTATAGAATCCCACAATTTGTGTGTGCCATCCACAAAACACATCCAATATTGATAGCACGAATACAATAGCGAAAATACCATTTGTTGCATACCAGACTGCTTCATCTGGCCTTCTCTTTGTTAGGGATGGCAATCGGGCGGGTATGGGCGGGTACACCTCCCGCGGACCCAAACCCGAAACCCAAAATTCATACCCGAACCCGAACCCGAAATCTCTCACGGGTACATACCCACGCCCATACCCGAACCCGATGGGTATCCGAACCCGAACGGGTACCCGAACCCAAAATTAAATTCACCTCACAATCAAATTTTCAACCATCAATTGTCAATCAATTCATTTGTAATTTCTATGTTTAAAGGAAAAATATATGGTGTATATAATCATGAAAATTACCGCATCTTACATCTCGAACGATACTTGAAAATCTTGAATTAACCTTTCATTATTTTTAATTTATATTAATTAATTCGGGTACCCATGGGTACCCACGGGTGCAGAACTGAACCCGAACCCGAACCCGAAATTTGAAACCCGCGGGTCTGAAATCAAACCCATACCCGACCCCATCGGGTCGGGTACCCGCGGGTACCCGAACCCACGGGTAATTTGCCATCCCTACTCTTTGTTTTTTCTCATCCACATCATAAAAAATCTTACATAGCAAGATTGTAAGGATTATAGACAAATGATGTGTCACTCTACCTTAATTAATGTTTTAGAACCACTGTAGTCAAACTTTTAAAAATGTAACAATCAATATGTTTAAAACTATCTATATTGACCAGAAAATTATATCACTTAATGTTTTTGTTAAAATACTTTCATAATATTATAGTTGTTGTCGGGGATTGGGTGACTCCCATGAAGACTATTGTACCTCGGTGGCTGATCGGTGGCTGACTATGCTTACCCTTGGATGGTGTCTCCAAGGAAGACCTTCGGGTAGATCGACCTATGGGCCTGCCCCGACCTCGACTAAGCTTGTCCCCGAGCATGTGCACCTGTTTCCCGAGCATGTCTTCTCAGAAGAGTGCGACGGACGACCAAAACTGAAAGAAGACCTCGGGCATGATCGGCAAGTCGGGCACGGTCCACGAAGACGACATGACATTAATTACTCGGCGGCTCAAAGGTCCGTACGGCCACGTCCTAAGCCCACTACGCCCACGTCGCGGCATGGTGAAAAGCAAAAGAGCAATTACACCCACATCCGGGCACAGTAGTGGCATGTTATTTTGTAATAAATGATGTAAGACTGTAGTCGTCTATAAATACCCCGTTGTATGTAACGTTCAGCACAGCGATCTAGCGATCTGATGACCCTCGAGAGGAGAGACTGTAAAGAAAGCAAACACCCAAGCACATCTGTAAGAAGTAGGGAGAGAAGGGAGAGGCTCAACTCTCCCGAGCAAGCACTCTGTAAATCACCTTTTGACAGTAGTGAAGCCACTGGACATAGGGTCATTATCTCCTCTGCGAGAGGTCCGAACTAGGATAAAAAAGCTCTTGTCTATTGTCTCATTTCGAACCATCCGACCATCCCCCTTAGCTCGGTAGGCCCTCGGACGCTATACCTTCCACGGAAAAGGGGCTCTAGTTGATCCCTCATTCAACAAATAAGCTCGACGGGAAACCTGTTCCCGAATCGTCGACAGTTGTATTTCTTTGACTAATATAAAAAAAAATAAGAGGCTCAAAGTGGCATCTTAGAAACCGTAAAAAGTCAATAACGTGCGTCAAATAAATGTAAAGCCCGAGTTGAAAGGCACACAAAAAGATCTTCGCCGACATGTATTCGCCGACATGCATTCTTCATCCATTCTTTTTGACTTGCACGTTAACCTCTTACCGAAAAATCAATTCTTTGAGAATGCCAAGCATGCAATACACCCTCTAGTAAAAAATAGTTGTCATTTTGAATATATGCGCACTCAAAATTTTAAAACTTTGATTATCAATATTTTTTTAAATATTTAAATTAGACACATGAAAATCACATGTGTAGATTTATCTCAAAAATTACTTTCATGATATTATAATTTTATTAGGTTTTATAAATATAATATAATAAAAATTAATGATCAAAACCATTAATAATATCTAAAGCAACAATTATTTGTGACCGAGGAGTACTAATTTAGTTTTACCTGCCTTGACCCATAAATTGAGGCAGATATTAGACCCTGTTTGGAAGCAATATATTTTCATAGTTTCTAGGCAATATCATGGTTTCTAAGAATACTATGGTATTTTATACCATAAGATGTTTAGTTACCATGCCAATAACTCTGTATTAAAAACTATGGTTTGGTAGATATCATGGTATTTGTGGAGTATTTGAAACTCCACTCCAACCCAAAGTTTTTATGGCTTTAGCTAGCTTCTTGCCTATTTTCACTCAAATACTATGGTTTGTGATGTTATATCCAAACAATTGGTAGTTCTAAAGAATATTATGGTTTCAAAGGGGTTTGGTAAAACCATGGTATTCATGACAAAGCAATTGCAAATCATAGTATATCAAAACCATAGTTTTAAAAAATTATGCTTTCAAACAGAGTCTTAATGTGTTGTCACTTTATTTAAAGTGTGTCAAGAGGTAGAAAAAAGAAATTCAGAACGAGCATCGATACCCTGTACCGCCCAAAGTCAAGCAACCAATTGAAAACAAATCAAACTTTTCAACTAATATTTTTCCACTTTAACAATTTAATTAAGATGGAATGATCGATTAATTAAAAGAAAAGAAAAAACATACCCAAAGAAAAAAAAATCAGGCATCGACTCCATTAAATTAGCCATTTTGCACCTGTCTTGGTAAACCCGGCAGCCCCAAGCTAGCCAACAAATTTCATAATGCAAATAAATTAAGTGATTTGCAGACATACATGGGCTCAAATCTGCGTGTATAAAATACCCATCCCGTTCTGCTACCTCCTCACTCACCTAATCTGTTCCCTTCCATACGGACACCCTGAGGCGATCCAACTAAGCGGAGCAGCCGCACGTACGTACGTGCGTTCGCGAAGCCTTCTTGAGCGCGGCCAAATCAAGCTACGAGCTGCGTAGCGTCTTGATTTGCAGGGCCGGCCGAGACCGGCATGCGAGCTTGGGAGGTAGCCACTTCGCAACAAGACGACGGCTGCTTCGCTCTGAATTAATCTATCTCCGAATCTTCACGCTTCGTTCCCTGATTTCCTGCTTCTCTTTTGCATCGACTGATCATGTCCATTTCCGCCTAAAAATCTAGTGGCTTTGCTAGGGTTTGAAGTTTGAACACCCCTCCCCTTCCCTTCTGGTTTCCCTCCAACAGAAGAAGCTAGCTTTGGATACAGCTAGCTGTCATGTGTAAGGGGCCTCCTGACGTCACTGTCGTTGTTGTGACCAACACGACCATGCCGACGTGCGAGCCGCCGGTTCTGGGCCTCCTGGCCGACAAGCCGTCGTTGACCAGGGACGCAGTGAACGAGGCCGTGTCGATCTTGCGGCTGTCATTGCCGATGATCATGACGGGGCTCATACTCTACGTCCGGCCGATGATCTCCATGCTCTTCCTCGGCTGGCTCGGCGAGCTTGCCCTGGCCGGTGGGTCCCTCGCCATCGGCTTCGCCAACATCACGGGATACTCGGTCCTGTCCGGCCTCGCCATGGGCATGGAGCCGGTGTGCGGCCAGGCCATGGGCGCCAAGAACCTCCCCCTCGTCGGCGCAACCATGCAGCGCATGATGCTCCTCCTCCTCGCCGTGTCGGTGCCCGTGGCCTTCCTCTGGGCTCACATGGAGCCGCTCCTCCTTCTGTGCGGCCAGGACGCGGCCATCTCCGCCGCGGCGCAGCGCTACATTCTCTTCTGCCTCCCCGACCTCCTCTTCCAGTCGTTCCTCCACCCACTCCGCATCTACCTCCGCACGCAGTCCATCAACCTCCCGCTCACCGCCTGCGCCACGCTCACCGTCGTCATCCACCTCCCCATTAACTACCTGCTTGTCTCCGTCCTCGGGCTTGGTGTCAAAGGGGTCGCCCTCGCCTCTGCCTGGGCTAACCTCAACCTCGTGCTTCTCCTCCTCGCCTACATCTACGTCTCTGGCGTGCACCAAGCCACCGGCGGCTTCTCGCTGTCTGACAAGCTCTTCAAGGACGTCGCCGGGTGGGTGCGGCTGGTCTGGCTCGCCGTTGAGAGCTGCGCCAGCGTCTGCCTCGAGTGGTGGTGGTACGAGATCATGATCCTTCTCTGCGGCCGCCTGGTCAACCCCAAGGCCACTGTCGCGTCCATGGGCGTGCTCATCCAGACCACGTCTCTGCTCTACATCTTCCCGTCGTCGCTCAGCTTCGGCGTCTCGACGCGGGTCAGCAATGAGCTCGGCGCGAACCGGCCGGCTGCGGCGCGCTCCGCGGCCAGTGCTGGACTCGTGTTAAGCGCACTCCAGGGCCTCGTCTCCTTCTCGTTCGCCGTGGCAGTGCGCAACGTGTGGGCGCGCACGTTCACGTCGGACGCGGCCATCCTCTCGCTCACGACGTCGGTGATGTCCATCCTCGGGCTGTGCGAGCTCGGCAACTGCCCGCAGACCACAGGCTGCGGCGTTCTCCGCGGGAGCGCGCGGCCCAAGGACGGGGCGCACATCAACCTCGGCGCATTCTACGGCGTCGGCATGCCCGTCGCCGTTGGGCTGGCTTTCTGGGCCGGCATGGACTTCAAGGGCCTCTGGCTTGGGCTCCTCGCCGCGCAGGCGGTGTGTGTCGCGGTGATTCTCGTGGTGATCGGGCGCACGGACTGGGCCAAACAGGCCGACCTCGCGCAGGTGCTCGCCGGAGTCGCCGCCGCCTGTGATGTCGGACGCGGCGATGTGAACGGAGACGGTGGGAAAGACGCGGGCGCGCGCGTCACGGTTGCGGCGTCCCATGGCGACGAGGACTCGAGCTTGCTCATCGCTATCCACGGCTGTCGGCTGACCGGCACTACGCCTTGACTATGACGGCCGTCTACGTATGAATCACGGTAACTAGCTAGTAGTATTGCGGAAAAACACCTGAAGCTCTGACGTCAAAAGGCGGTGTGTTTTCTGTAATTACATCGTTTTAATTAGGTGTGTTGAGTGAAGTAATCTGTACCTTTATCTCACTTTTATGTGGCCTAATGGCGTTTATTTTTGTAACTTCTACTATTTTTTCACCGCTTGAATACTATACATGTACACACAATATTGAGAATATGTTCTTCAATGAAAATTCTTGCTTCATTTTTTGAGCATCCTTAGATGATGTCTTGCTTTGGGATACATACAACCAAACTTACAATGTTATGATATTACTTTTCAAGATAAATCTATGTATATGTTTTTTGTATATTCAATTTAAACATTGTAAGTTTATTTGGATTTTATGATTATACTAGCCATGTGCCTGTGCGATACAACGGAAACTCAATTTATGATAAAAATTTATTTGCAAAGAGCACTAACCTTATCTGAATAATAATGTTCACTCTGAATATGCAATGGTTAAATGTTTAAATCAATTCATCGAAGCGTACAAAATTCCAAGCATCTGTTTACAAACTCAAGCTTAAAATTATCTTTAATTTCACAAACTTAAATAATAACATTACAGCACTTAGGATTATAAATTTATAACGCCATAATTCGAGATCGATCGATCGACTGAAAGAGCCATCATCTGTTGCCCCATGAGAGCAAAAGCATTGAAGAGGTAGGCGTCATCCGTATGTGGCTACCACCATCAGTGATGTGTGTGGCTCGTACACCTTGCTCTGGCCATACCATAGCCCTACCTCATCAACTAGCTCTATCGCCTCCTCGCCTCCCCCGCGAGCGCCTCCCTTAACCTATTGACATCATCCACCATGGCAAGCTTTAGCAACGCCGTCAGCCTATATCGCTGCCCACCACCGGCAACATGCCCCTGCACCACATCGACAAGATCAGTAAGGTCGCCCATTACCTCCACTCAATGAATAAGCTCAACACATCTGCAGGAGAGGCAAGAAGCAGTAGAGTTATATAGATTAAGCAACCGAGAAAATATCTATCTAATCCAGATTAAGAAATCGTCGAATAAGGAAGGCAACAAAAAGAAAAGAGGCAAGAAAAGACCCAACTCCAGGAATCGGAGCTCTGCTTTCTTCAGAAGGGAATCAATCAATCCAATCCGAAAAGTACCGGGAGCAATCGCCGCCGATTCAAATACCAGATCAATGGGAGAAAGGAAAGCAATAAATGAGTTATGCATATTCATTTACCTTCCGCAACCGGATGATCTAATCCAATCTACCGAGGTGGTCACTGCCCACTTTCCACTCAGCCACGTGGGTGCGCACACGTGTCGGGATGAGGTGGAGAAAGGATGTACCACCACTAACTCCTAATTAAAATTAATAGAGATAGAGATAACAAACTTATCTAGTCGAGTTATGCATAGCTGTGTGCATACTACCGACCGGCCGGAATCAAGTCCATACGTGATTAAATGAAAAGAAAAGATGGTCTTATTTGCATATGCAAGTAAATATTTAATGAAAAGGATATATATGGCAACTCAAAGGCACATGGTAACTTAAAAGCCGCATGTGTGCAGTATATGAAAAAAGAATTGGTCATGCAGTATTTGAAAATAGAATCGGCTGATTGAGATAAGAGTCTAATATATCGCAGATCACGCATATATGCATATCCCACCGAATTAAAACTTTCTTCGTTCACCAATGTATAGAAGATCGGGACAATAACGGTTTCGTGGGTATACCCGCGGGCGAAGGGTGAGGGAGAGGGGGGAACGGATCACTGCCACCAACTCGTAATTAGAAATAGTAGAGAAATAGTAAAGATTTAATATATTAGTGGCCAAAGTTGTGTCAGCTGGAAGATTATGTCGATGTAAAAAAAAGACTTTTTTTCGATGACCAGCTAGGGGATTACAATATACCTCTCCGAAGGTATACCACTCGTTTAGACTCTGATCGTTAATTTGTCAGGCACACGTGCATACATAAACACAGCGGATATGAACCAAAAGTCAGCAAGATATAGAAAGGTAAGCTCCTAACGATGGTTAATTAGACCCGTTCTTACAGGCCACGGAGTAATTAAAACGTATGCACTTACGATCGTCAAGCCGGTGAGTTTGATGATCTTGGTAGATTACGTGCATGTCGCTGTCCCCTGCGGCATGTCGACCGGGGGTGAACCGAGGCTGCCGCTCCGACCGCCGCCACCTCTCGCGGCGCAGGTGAGAACACGCTGCGACTAAATTCCCCGTACCTCCGCCGTCGTTGGAACCAATCGGCAAGCTGACCATCCACGCACCAAACCTACCGCCGTACCGCGCACGCGCGCTAGCTAGCCTTCACCGTTTACGTGCCAGCGCAGTCATCGGCGCATGACTCCGTCGTGCCTCGAGGTTTCATCAGCTGCTCGCCGGCAATGACGTCATGTGTGCCATCGTAGCGGTGGAGCAGAAAAAATTTGGCCACTAGGTAAGCCTAACTATGATCTGAAAACATGTCTTTAACTTTGATGGTAGCGAGACTCAATTGAATTTATCAACGATGGTTCGCTGGCGAATCCATGTAAATGCCCATGCTGCCCCAACACGGTGGCTCCGCCACTGTGCCATGGTATGCATACTAGCGTGAGAAACAGAAACTACGTACCACATTTTCACTTGCTGAACGCGCGGCAGTGTCGACATATATGGCATCGTTATACCTGCATTATGTAAGTAGTATATGCATGTGTGTCGAAAATGACTCTCTCTAGTTGTGTAGCAAAGGCACATCCTCTGCCTATGTGAAGTATACAGGCACGGTCATACTCATACGGTACTGATTTTTTTACTTCTTCGGCATTGGATCAAGAAAAACTAGGGCAGAGATCGATTTGGGCACTGTAGCATTCACAGTAGCGGTTTTCGATTTTAGCACAATTAATATAGCAGTTTGATCTCTGCCGTTGCTCCCTCGGTAAAATGGTTGGGGCTATACACTCCCTTCTCCCCTCATAGGGATTTGATAAACATCAACCGGATGTTTTTTTGGTTGAAATCACCCAAATCTAGAACCATTGGATCATTGTTGAGATTCGGGAGTATCGATTACATCCGATCCTATGATTTGATCCAACGGCCCGGTGAATTTGGATCCGATCATATGATTTGATCCAACGGCCCGGTGAATTTGGATGTTCGGGAGTATCGATTACATCCGATCGTATGATTTGATCCAACGGCCCGGTGAATTTGGATCCGAAATCCAATGGTTCTAGATTTGGGTGATTTCAACCAAAAAAACATCCGGATGATACCTATACACTGTTAAATTAGCATTTAAGTTATCTTTGAACTTACACTTGTTCGATTCACAAGGATGACCTAACTAGATTTGTTTTAGAGTAGCGATCGCTCTCGGCTCTCAAAGTAGATGGCTGCAGCAATCTTGGTTTTCTTAACATGAGCTCACCGAGCCTCTCAACACTTGTTCGATTCACAAGGATGACCTAACTAGATTTGTTTTAGAGAAGCGACCTTTCTCGGCTCTCAAAGTAGACGGCTGCAGCAATCTTGGTTTTCTTAATATGAGCTCACCGAGCCTCTCAACCCTTTGGCTATCAGATCTTTCTTCCTTTACAAAATCAGTAATTCATTGATTCTTGGTTCAAAAATAACAGATGCAGCTGTCACATCTATTGTTTGTTCTTATGCAAACTTGGAATTGGCTGATTTAAGTAGGTAAGCACTATTTTGTAAGGTTAAATGGTTGGAGTTGATCAATCTGCTAGTGTATTTTCTATCAGAAAGTTATTGCACAATAGTGTATGAATTAGATTTGTTTCATGTACAAATTTTGGATGCTACAAATTTTGGCTAAGTCTCCAAATTTGTTATGACTTAGATGCTACAAATATTGACTAAGTCTCCAAAATTTACTTTGACTTGGATGCACAACAAATGTGTAGTATCCAAGTCATAGCAAATTTGAAGACTTAGTCAACATTTTGGTATCTGAGTCATGGCAAATTTGGAAATGCGGAGGATGAACCATATGTTTGGAAACCGTCTATGATGTGTAATGATTATTATTAATGCATAGTTACAGACGGTTCGGAAAATCGTACGTGACATCCTTCTTCTGTAGTAGCAATAGGAATTAACAGAGCCTTTCACCAAACATACTGTGAAGACTGGCGACATTTCTTTTTCTAGGGATTGTTTTACTTTTGAAAAATTGGGACATATATAACCGGAAGTACATTTTTTTCTATGGATGATTTGAATATTTTCTTTTCTTCCGACTTAATTAGCTTGGTATATGGTAGTCAACCAATATTTTGCTTGGCAGACTAGCTAGCTTGTAATATTGTTGGAGCGGACAATATATTGTGACCGTATCCAAGCCAATTAAAATGATGTATGAATAGGCTACATGCTGGAAATCTTGTTATAAAAACTAATTTTTAGGCAAGACAATGAACGACTTACTTGATCAAAACATAATTAAAAACTAAATCAAAATAAGCAACTGTTTCTTAGTAAGAAGAAGGTCAGCTAAATTCATTTTGTAGTATTGATTGCGCCACACGTCTACAAATTAAGGGAGTGGATACTCATCGTTGGATCATCATACAACGAGGAGCAAAAAGGAAGCTACTAACCGTGCACCTGCAAAAAACTTAGCCAAATTAAATTAATTAAGTATATATTGTTAGTCTAAAATATAAATAAGATGACCCAACTAAACATTCTTAATGTACATATAACTCTAACTTCATACATTTTTGGAGTTAAGGGGGTGTTTGGGACAGCTCCAGCTCCTCCAAAATCTGTGGAGTTGGTGGAGCAGGATATTTCTAGCTCCAGAAATTTGTGGAGCTGGAACTATGGGTACATTAAGAGTGTTTAGATAGATCATCTTGTTTACATTTTAGACTAAAATTATAAACTTAATTCACTTTATTTTAGCCTATAAGTTTCAGCTCTGAGCTGGAACTGGGATCTGGAGCTCTCCCAAACAAGGCCAAATACCTTACTCCACCAACTTGACGGATTTTAATAAAACTTGACCTATACCAAACACACTTAATTACATGCTGAAACAAATAGCTAGAGTAACGTACTTGCTTGCGTGTTTTTCTTTCTTTTGAGAGCATGCAAGTACAATTTTAGAGACCATGTCAAACGGTTAAACAAATGGAGCAACACTACTACTTGTATTTTCTATTTTTGGCTATTTGAGAGGAAGTAGCACTATACTTGTGGTAAACTGCGTCAAAGCGGCCATGAAAGGCGGCCGGGTGAATGGAGCGGACGCCTATCGACGGCGGAATCCGTACACGCAAGGTAGGAAGATCTAGCTATTTGTTTGACTTTGCTCGTGATTAGTTATCAACCATGCATATGACTTCTGCGATCACAAAGGAAAGAAATTAACAGTAAGGTCATGCATGCAGAATGACCATGACCTAATTGGCTAGTTTTGCTTTGTGACTAGCGGGGTGTCCGTGCGTAATAATAGATTTTAAACAATTAAAACTAT
This sequence comes from Guadua angustifolia, assembly GCA_036346375.1. Lineage (NCBI taxonomy): Eukaryota > Viridiplantae > Streptophyta > Magnoliopsida > Poales > Poaceae > Guadua > Guadua angustifolia. Next base: position 18,420,101 of record CM070518.1, on the reverse strand, counting down.
AAATTTTAAACTTTAAAAACAAAGTAATCTTAGTTTCATAGAAAATAATCACGTCATGAGTCATATGTAAGCACGTACGTGTAGATGGTCTCGTGCTTTACAAAATATTCTCAAGACACGTAAACTTGTAAACATAGATCTATTCGCATAAGATCATCAGGGGTAGATGACGAGACACCATGCATCACCAACAAGTGAAATTTTTTAAGGAGTAAAGATGATGATACAAGCAACAGAAACAAAAACGGATTATGATGCAAAATTCTTTGCTTACTTTTTCATATATATATAAAAATGCATGAAACTTGCTTGCTCGTTAGAATGCCAAACTTGTGGGAGATTGGTTGCTGGGACGTCGAGAATACAATGCAGCTACGACTGTCGCATGTTTTTGTTCCAAAAGGCTGCACCCGTTTAGTATTTCTGGTCTATAAAACCGAATAAACATAACCCTGTAGTTAGTAAGCTAATCAAACCGTAATACACTTGTCCACTACTGGTTCTGTTACATTGATTTCCTAAGGCTATTGCCATTCCCAGTGGCAAGTTTCATTTCACAGTTTTCAGGAGTGCCACATTATCTAAAGGGGTTTGGGTTGATAAATAAATGCACAGTTTCATTTCGCGGTTTCATAGGTTAGCCATAACATTTAATTGTTGCATGGTGTTGTAATCAAATGTTCCATTTGATGCATTCTCATTCGGTTTCAGTGCGTGGGAATACATGGGATGAAACGATACGCTCTTAGTTTCATTCGGTTTCTAATGTGTTGGAAACGGTGTGCACCCGGTTTCAATCAGATGAAACTTGTTTCCTCTCTTTCCTCATAATTTTTTTACCATGTCACCATTTTTGTTGATGTGTCACCTCATTAAATGATAATAAAACTCTCACTGTGATTGGCTAATAGCGTAGCCACATACACTCGAATAAGAAAAGACCTACAATTAATTTTCTCAAGGTTTTGTTTTAGTGGTAACAGAGATTAATCAGACGTCATATTAATTACCAGTGTAGATATATATATATATATATATATATATATATATATATATATATATATATATATATATATATATATATAACGTATCTGTGCACATGATCAAAACCTGGTGCATCCTATACTAAAAAGTTTCAAACAAACTTGATCATGAACAGAACTATTCCTGCTCATGATCAAGTTTGTCTTTTTTATTACTCTTAGCACAGGACGAATTTGATCATGAAATTTTATATGTAGATGGGGTAAACTGATATGTACATCCATGATTTTTTCAGAATTTTTGAAACTTTTCTTAGTTGGTGCACCGTGCCACCAAATATTTGTGCAGTGCACAGTGATACGCTACCATATATATGTTTTATAATGCCGCCTGAATCGGCGAGAGGAGGCGCCGCCCACGCGTCACTTTTGTTTTTTTTAAAAGCCCTCCGTTCCTCTAAATTACGGATGGGTCCTCGAAATTACAAATAGGTCCTCCGAGAAATTTTGTGAGAGGAAGATTTTAAATTTTTTTCGCATTCGGTCCTCAAGACGCAGTTTTTACTTTAAAAGACCCCGCTAAATTCAAATCGCGGATATGCCCTTTTCTAATTTTTCAGATAGCGAACAGGTCCAAAACGTAACAAATAGGTCCTCGCTCCTTACGCCTAGGTCCTTTCTCCGCTTTTCGCAGTAAAAGTGTTTTCGCCACCGAAATATCGTGCATCCAGAAGAAGGTTGTCATCACGCCTAGGTCCTTTCTCCGCTTTTGCCCTAAAAATATTTTCGTCACCGGACATATGTGTGCAACTCAAAAAGGTTGTCGCCGCTAATAATTCTTCACCCTTTTCCTCTAGACTGCTTTTCCCACATCGTTTTTCCACCTCGGTCTCCGATATTTCCCAAATAATTAAATTTAAAAAGATATTTCTACAACTCTAGCTCTTTGTTTTTTCCGTAACTCGGTTTCATTGCTTTTCCCAGTGAGAAATATGTTGAAAATCGCGCTTGCGTTGTTTCGTCGATTTTTCCTCACGCCACACAACACGGCGTGCAATAGCACGCAACCTTGCCTAGTGTATATTAACACCCTTATGAGCGAAGGAATTGAGCCTCCCAATAGGCCCACGGTCGCCGGGCGATTTTGCGAAAAAGTCCTCCGCTTCTTCAAATTACGGATAGGTCCTCGTAATTTCTGTGAGACAAAAAATTTCCTTCGTTTGGGTCCTCGGCGCGCATTTTACTAAAAGCCTCCGTTAATCTCAAATCGCAAACAAGCCCTTTTCTAATTTTTCAGATAGCGAACAAGGTCCAAAAATAACAAACAGTCCCTACTCCTTACGTTGGGTCCTTTCCCGTTTTTTCGGAAAAATTTTCATCGCCGAAAAACGGAAAAATGTGAAAAAACGGAAAAATGTTTCCTACCAAAAACCCTAAAAATGTTTTACGCCCAAAACCGAAAAAAGTTTTCGCCACCCAAAAAAACAAAAAGTTTTCGTCACCAGAAAAACACAGATTCGTCGAAGGTTTATAACAACTTAGAGATTTGCCAACGGGTTATAACCGCGGGTTTTTTTTAGCATGTGAATGTGTAGAGTATTCGACTCGACAAAAGAAGGTTGTCATCTCTAATAATTTTTTGTCGCGAACATGTACTATTACTCGGTAGACGTGTAGAGTATTAGGCTCGGTAAACCCAAAAAACCCGGAAAAAATGTTTTCGCTGCCCAAAAGACCGGAAAAAAGTTTTCGCCGCCCAAAAAAACAAAAAAAAAGTTTTCGTCACCAGAAAAACACAGATTCGTCAAAGGTTTATAGCAACTTAGAGATTTGCCAACGGGTCATAACTGCGGGTTTTTTTAGCATGTGAACGTGTAGAGTATTCGACTCGGCAAAAGAAGGTTGTCATCTCTAATAATTTTTTGTCGCGAGCATGTACTATTACTCGGTAGACGTGTAGAGTATTAGGCTCGATAAAAGAATGTTGTCATCTCTAATAATTTTTCGCCCTTTTTCCTTTAGACTATTTTTCGCCGGTGGGTGGTTTTACGAGCATGTATTATTACTCGGTAAACGCATAGAGTATTCGACTCGACAAAAGAAGGTTGTCATCTCTGATAATTTTTGGTGGTGGACGTGTAGAGTATTAGGCTCGACAAAAGAAGGTTGTCATCTCTAATAATTTTTTGTCGCGAACATGTGCTATTACTCGGTAGACGTGTAGAGTATTAGGCTCGATAAAAGAAGGTTGTCATCTCTAATAATTTTTCGTCCTTTTTCCTTTAGACTATTTTTCGCCGGTGGGTGGTTTTACGAGCATGTATTATTACTCGGTAAACGCATAGAGTATTCGACTCGACAAAAGAAGGTTGTCATCTCTGATAATTTTTGGTGGTGGACGTGTAGAGTGTTAGGCTCGACAAAAGAAGGTTGTCATCTCTAATAATTTTTCGCCCTTTTTCCTCTAGACTATTTTTTCGCTCGGTGGGTAGTTTTACTTAACATGTATTATTACTCGAGAACGATAGAGTATTCGACTTCGACAAAAGAAGGTTGTCATCTCTGATAATTTTTGGTGGTGAACGTGTAGAGTATTAGGCTCGACAAAAGAAGATTGTCATCTCTAATAATTTTTCGCCCTTTTTCCTCTAGACTATTTTTCGTCGGTGGGTGGTTTTGCGAACATATATTATTACTCGGTGAACGCATAGAGTATTTGACTCGACAAAAGAAGGTTGTCATCTCTAATAATTTTTGGTCCTTTTCCCTCTAGGCTATTTTTGACACGTTTTTCCTTAAAAAAACGGAAAAGCCGGGATTACACAGTTTTCCCCATAAGTATTAAGCGATCAAAATTTCGCGCGACGCAGCAAACAAATTACATATGCCGCGGCGTAGCGCGGGTCATTATCTAGTAGAAAGTAACTAGCCACAAATCCCGTGCAATTAATAGCGCCGGTAGATATTGTACTCCATATGAATCTGCAAATCTGCATATATAGCATAGAGTTGTATTCATAATAGAACCACACTATTCAATTATCCACTTATCCAGATAAATAATTATAATATGGATCTATGAGATAGATGGTGCAAATTTTTTTCGCCGATTAATGTGGAAATTCTTAGTACTCCCTCCGATCACAGATACATGTCATTTTGAACATAGGTGTAATCAAAATTTTGAAAAGTTGACTATCAATTTCCTTTTAAATATTTAAAGTTGATATATAAAAATTATATATGTAGATTTGTCTCGGAAAAGTAATATCATAAATTATTAAGATATGTGTGCCCAATTATGATTATGAAACAATGTTAAAAAATACCTGTAGTTTAAAAGTTTGAGTAGATGTTCGATGCAGGTATTATATGTACATGCATGCTGCACATTGTAAAATCTCAACAAATGTCAACTTATATTTAATGATGATTCATCCTATGCATTTTCAAGGAGCATCGCAAGTCTTTCATACTTTTTAAAAATTTGACTTGAAACTATAGCATTTCATTAAAAAGAACAACAATTGAGCTGCAAATACACACCCATACACACAGCTCTAGCACCCGCTTCGAGCACAATGCTGGAACCGGGGCGGGCCGTGCATGAACCGGGGCTCGGTTTCTCAAGTCTTTCGTACTGAAGCTGACATGTGCATGCATTTATCTGTATGCAGTGCCATTTGGTGCTTAAATAACAACTGTTTGTGAGTTTGTCTTTATTATGTAGTTTTTGCAAACAGAGTACCTCAACACCTACCAATGCATTGACCTGTTCGCTGGGCTGAGATTTAGGTGGCACTTCAATCTGTCTTCAGTCTTCGCCAAATTAAAGAGCTTTCACAGGTAGTGGTAGCTAATCAACTGACACGACTCAACCCAGGAGCTGAAGCTTTCAAAACCTTAACTTTGACTGTCCCGATCAAGTCATGCGTGCTGCCTACGAGCTAACCGGTTAATTAGTTTCTGAACGGTTCCCACTGTTTCAGACCAAGTTAAAAGTGATATCCACTCACACCTGTTTCAGATACATATGGGATCCCTTCCCGTCTAGTCAGTCAGTACAGTGAAACACCAGTTCTAGATGGTAGTGAACTAGTGATCGATGCCTACCGCTCGTACTGCATGTCAATCTTCTAGATGCCATCTACTAGATGGTGCCTTGGTCGTGTTCTTCAGGTATGAACAAACCGAGATACTTGATTATTTCTCATTGTCAAGAAAGAGATGGATGGAAATGGTATCACTTGCCTCCCAAGGAGCTGGCCAGAAGAATTCCTGTGAGGTCGTCAAGAATACTAGTCCAAACACCACACAGATCGCAAGCGACTCAAGATCGGGAGATATCTGACAAATCGAGCATCGAGCGTACGCCATTACACCTCTTGACTGTATGAATCTCGAAGACATCAGACAGGGAGAAGGCGAGTGCTGGAACGTGCGGCACATGTTCGTCTCCACGCTGCCCTGCGTATCCACACGGCTTACGCAGATGGTGCGCGAACGCAACGCACGCGCGCGTGCGGAGCCGCTTGCTGACGATCTGCTCTCGGCATGACCGGTCGTCGTTGATGGCGTTAGCGTATCCAGAAAAGCGCCGCCGTCGTCTCAGCACCGGGGCCATTCATGTAGATCCGGTTCACACAAGCAGCTCTCCGTGGATCCAATTCACATCATACAGTGGCACCCTGCTAGGTGGCTGCTGCGACCAAGAGTGCCGGTGAAAGCTGCCGACTGACTAAGCGACAGCAGCTTTTGTTGGCCTACGGCCTACGGCGCACAGAGTCACGGTGGCCGAAACGGCCTACGGCGCGGCGGTCGTCACGAACAGGAACGGTACTAGGGGGGTGTGCCCCGGCACCCAAAAAAACTAAAAAGTGTTATTGTACCTTCTTTCTAATGGATCATATTTATTGATTAAATTAGTTTTAATTTTAATAGTTTGAGATTTATAGGACCTTAGAACTATTTGTATTGTACTTTTAATAAATTTTAAATATATATATATTGTATTTATGATATTACAAAATCATCATACAAGACTATAGAGTTGTATATATGAAATGTGCACTTCTAACAAAAAAATTTATATTGTCATGAAAATCAGCAACTTGCAGCAAGCATCCGCCGCATCCTGTGGGCACAAGCACATACCATGGATGACGGCAATGGCGTGGTGTAGCGTGTACTCGAGCATCGGGCTAAAGACTTCGACCCACGGCTAACTAAATTGCTTCCAAACATAGACAGGTAGTACTTAGAATGTCGAAGTATAAGTGAATTATTTGTCCTTCCTTTTTTTATTAGATCGATCTAAGTTTTTGGGTAAACTAATCAGTGTATATAGCTAAATATAAAGTATAATAATTGTCAAGGGTGGAGCCAGAATTTCGAGTTAGAGGGGCACGTGGACCAACCAAATATTATCATAGCACCCTAAAAAATATCATAGCAATATCGATGCATTTAAATTTAAATATAGCATAACCACATATCCACATAAGTAAAATATGACATATTTTTTAGAATAAGAAACTTACATCTCTATTAACTTAAATTTAGTTCTACGACTACCTAGAAGATCATACAAGTCAATAAGTTCATCTGAACTAATTTTCGCTGCTAGTTTTTTCAATGTAAACTATCATGCAATGTCGAAGAAAGTCATCTCCTATTTTATTTCAAAGGCTTGTCTTGGTAAGTTTCATAGCTGAAAATGCTTGCTCTGTGGTTGTTGTTGACACCGGAAGATTTATAACCAATCGTAACAGCCTATCAACCTTGGAATAATGGAAAGTTTTACCTGTTTTATATAGTCCATTTGTTAAGTTAGCAAGAGATATCAAGCATTGCATATATCAAGTTAAGAAAAATGGAAGTTTTATCTGTTTTATATAGCCCACTTGTCAATTCAGCAAGAGTAGCCAAGCATTGTAGCTCCGGATGGTTGCATGCGTCAACTTCAAAGTGTGGTAATTGACTCTCCATTTGAGCTCTTTCTTGAGTAGAAAAATCAGCCAGATAGAAATTTCCACCAAGGTGTGTATCTTTGACATATCAAAGGTGTTATGTCTTGGATCTAAGGATGCACAAAGAGTTAGGAGCTCTGTTGCTTGAGCACTAAAACGATCATTTAACTCGACCAATTGCCGATCAACTGCAACATTGAATACATCTACATTATAATAGTGCAGTGTTATAGTGTTGCTATGCTTATTACGAGATTTTTTTACGTTAACAAACATGATATTCATATCAGGGATCTCAATCTCATGCTTCATAGAAAAAGATTTGACATCTTCTAGAAGTGGTTGAAAACTATTTTCTCTCAATTCACCAAGTAACACTTTAGTGTTAGAAACAGAATCCAAAGCATTTAAAATGTCCAAGGATTACTAATTACTATCTATTAAACTTTATTTTTAGGGGGGGGCATGCCGCAACTCAATATAAAGTATATTACTTGTTGCCACGACGGAATGAAATTCAGTTAACGCTAGCTTTACACATGTAATGACGGAGAGCTATTTGTACGTAGCGCTTAATAGCTTTTTTTAGATAGTCGCCGCTCCTGATAGGTGGAAACCTGAAAATTGGTCAAATTATATGACTGAGTTAGGCGATTAGAGAGACGTGAATGATCAACAATATTTTTCTCCTAAAAATACAACTCACTTCTTTTAACTAGCTCAAAGAACCAACCAAAAATCTCAGCTGAGCCAGAACTACAATAAGCAAAACTCTGGTACTACTAGAGTCCGGCACTACCATAGACAAAAATCCGGTACTACCGATCTGACACTACCGTAGGCAAAAATCCAATATAGAAAAATTAGCATGATGTCAAAACCAAGAATCATTATAACTTTTAATCGGCTGATCCAAATTCTGTGAAACTTTGCATGCACATTTCTATTGATGTCAAAAACATATTTTAATCAGCACTCCAATAGATTGACATTAAAGTTCCAATTTTTTTCAAACTTAGGGAATGTTGCAGCAAAACAAGGTAAAAAATTTAAACGTCAATCTGAGCTTGCTCGTATGCTAAATATGACCTTGATGATCTTGAATGATATCCCACAAGTCAAGCAAGTCAAACTAACAAAGAAACAACTTTCAAATTCTTAAAAACAAGATCTATTGAAAAACCTTTTTCTTAAGCCAAAACTGAGTTTCTTAAGAAAAACTTCAGAGAGGAAGTAAGTTGATGGTTGGATAATTGGAACAAGATCTTCTCATGGTATTTCCATAGTCATGAAGCCATTCCACCACTCAAAAACATAGAAGAGAAAGCTTGAAAATCAACAAGAACACGATGTTGAATCAAGCAAAAATGTGAGAAATTAAAATTTTCAGAATATAGATGAACTTAGATCTTATATTGCTTAGAGAGGATGGTTACAAAACCACACTTCATGATAGACAAAGCTCAAAGGAGCATAAGGAAACAAAAAACTATTCCCTCAGACTTGACATGAAGGCACCCCTCCATCCCTCTATTTATAGAATACTAAAAGCAACCTCCACCCTTAGATAACCTTCTCATACCTCAAAAAACCTCATCAAGTATTGAGATTCACTCTCTCACTCGTACATGGGCTAACCCTCAGCCTAACAACATAACGGGTTTTAACTATACACTTTCACGCTTCTCAAAACGCCACTTAAGTTCAAAATCTATTAACCCTTTAACACTACCTCTATTCCACCCGTGAATGGTTGATCCAACAATCCTCTTTCGCTTGAGTAGGGTTCAAGTTAGCACCTTGTCTATCCAGTTATCATCCTGGCCTGCAGCAACTCCCCGGCCTCAGTCATCTTCCGACGTCATTTTGACCGTCTGGACATCAACTCTCCTATCCTAGTTCTGATATCCTCCACCTCACTATAACCTAGCTCTGAAGTCATACAACCATATCAGACAAGCAAAGCATCACATAGCATTGCTCAAACATAATATGCAACATATAATCAACAACACACCGACAACAACCTAAAATTGCAAATTTAGTTTTTCAAGCCTAAAACAAACTCACACAAATCGACACAAGACTAACAAATATTAAATACTCATCCCATATTCATAGACTGACCTCCACATAGTCTCACACAAATTTCAAAAAGTATGAGAAGCAACTATAGAATATAAACGAAGAACTGGTAGAATGTAGGGCTAAGAGAAGAGGACTTCTGTAAGGCCCCCATTTTTGATAGTAAATATCAATAATGGGTATCATATACATATAGTACTAGTCCTATGGTCAGTGGCTAGTACGCACAATCACAAATTGATATCACAACCATACATAAACTTTATTGTAACAACGGAAGTAGTTTTACATAATATTCTTACAATACCAAAGTAAATATTTCAGTGGAGATATATATCTTGTAGTATACCTTTAGCCCATTATCTCCACAGGAAATTTACAAGGTAAAACCCTAATAAAACTCGTCACTAACATCTCCGAATCTTGCGTCAAAGTATGTGTCGTTAATTGGGTAATCTGTTTCTTTACCTAAAACACCACAGGGATCTTGCTCACTGTCCTCGGCTTTTACCGACGACACAGATCCCAAAACCACCGACACAGAGCTTGGTCGTCGGCCTGCCGACGACACAAGTTCCACGACACAGAGTCGACGACACAACTAACCTATGTCGACGGCATGCATAAAACCCGACGACAAAACTGCCATCCTGGGCCGGCCCGACACCCAGACTTTTATCGTCAGCTAAAAAAGAGTTGCCGATACAGATGCCACATCTGTGTCATCGGCTTCATTGAGGCCGCCGATAAAGATGCCACATCTGTGTTGTTGGCTTCTTTGCGGCCGCTGACAAAGATGCCACATCGGTGTCGTCGGCTTCATTGAGGCCGCCGATAAATATGCCATATCTATATCGGCGGCTGTATGATTGCTACCGATAAAGATGCCACATCTGTGTCGTCGGCTTGCTTGGGGCTGACGACACATTCCCCTACTGGGATTGGATATAAGAACCAGCCTGGGGCTCTTTGCTGGTTCTTATATCCTAGCATTCGCATTCACCGATACAATTCACAAATGATCACCATCGGCACAGATAGCAAAATGCTGATATAAGTCGATACAGAGAAGAGATGGGCAGTGCGTACATAGAGGTTGTGCTCGACGTAATCTCAGTTGACCAACACGCTATGCACTTAATCAACTCAATACTTAAGCATCTGAGAACATAAATAGCAGTAGATGGAGAGGGAGTAGAACTTAGCTTTTAGGGTTTGTAGGGGGTTGAGCCGGCGATGGCGAGGCGCTCAAGACTGGCCGAGTCTGACCACCATGAGACTCATCTCTTGAGGCTAGTCAGAGCGTCGGCGACCTAGAGCACATGAGGAAGAATAGGGTTAGAAAGAAGGAGAAGGAAAAAATGGAGTAGCGCTTAGCTTGGGGGTGGCCGGGGAAGTCATCAGTGCCAGGAGCGCCAGATCTAGCGATGGCCTATTGTCCTTTTGCCAGTTCCTCTCTATCAAAACTGTCCACAACCTCATCAGTGAGCTAGTTGCCTTACATGTGCATTAATGTAAGGATCATAATAACAGCAAAAATAAAAGTAAATAAAAACAGAACTGAAAATTTAATCCCGTGCTACTGACCTTTGATGGTGGAATGAGATAAGAAATATTATAAGATGGAGCATCTGCAAAAGCAATTCAACATATAAAACCAAAACAAAGTCACAAAACTGATATAGTGATATTTAATCAAATTATACATCAACCGGATATGTACCTTAGGAAGTTTTTCTCTAGATGGTGGACCCACGAGAATGCTTGAGTTCTCTAATTTCACAATTGCCTGAACAATCACAACATCTAATTTCACACACATGACCACATTCAGCATTCACCGATACAATTCACAATTGATCACAAATGCATATATAGCAAAATGCATCAATAATTCACAAATTCACTCACAAACCAAAAGAGTACATCACATTCACAATCAACAAGTCTATGAACCAGCAAAAAGAAATAACTAAGTCGTGAACCGACAAAAGGATCAAGAAACACCCGTCGATGAATTGATCATGGCCGATCTTGTGCCATCGAATCACCTCCTGCGAGCATTCGCCGCAGAGAGCGGCGCAATGAGGTGGACACCTACAAGATTAGAGGAAACCACAATTTTAAAACTTGTGTGCATTTGTGTACTTGTATGAATAGTTAGCAAAATCGAACAAAATGCATTACCCCGTCGTCGGCGTCTGCGTGAAGAACGGCGGCGGAGGTGGCATCTGCGGTGGCGGAGGGTCCCCCGCAACGCATCGTGGATATGATATGTTAGCATCTGAAACGTGTAAATAAAACGTAGCTACGTATACAATCTTAATTACCTGTATATAGTTCATCATCCAGAGGTTCTGAGTTTGGAGGGCCTCGTACCGCCTCTTATCCTCCTCTCGCTCCGCCTGCCTCCGCTGCTCGTCCGCCTGCCTCCGTTGCTCGTCCGCCTGCCTCTGCTGCTGCAACTCTGCGATCATCTTCGCCTGGGCTTCCAGCTGTGCACTGGTGGAAGAGGCGGCCTGCTGTCAACGTGCCCTGACTTGGCCCCTGTACGAGTCGGGTGCCACCACCGAGTCCATGAAGCCGAGCCTACCGTGACTCCTCCCACCGAACTGGTCGTAGATGACCAGAGGGTCAACCGGCATGGTCAAGGGGTCACAGTCGGCACCGTGCTTCTCCTTCATGGCTGCACTGTATATATCCTGCGAAACAAATAAGATATGAAGTGGATTAGCTCGGCCACAGTTGAAGTAGCTGTAGAGTAGCGAAAAGAGACAGTCACTTACAATCTTCTCCTGGGCAGCAGGGGGCATCGGTGGTTGCGTACCGTCAGGCCGAACACAGGGCGTGTGTGCCTGCGTCCACACGGTGAACTCGTCGGGCTCAAGTCCCATCCGATACTCCTGCAGTTCAATTTCAAATGTGAAATGAAAAACTGAATTGACAAGAATGCTAGAGTTGTACTTAGTATACTTACGATATCGCGCGCGACGTGACCCATGCCTAGTCCACCTAGGTAGGTCACACAGATCTTGGGGTTGGCTTCTCGATTCCCCCTGTTCCTCTTGGACGTCTCGATCTACTCCTTCGATGCCCACATCTTGCAGAGCTCCCTCCAGGCCTGTGGACACTTGTCCATCCAGTCCGGACACCAAGACTGGTACTCGTTCGCCTCGAGGTACTGCTGCAAGGCAAGTGCCCTCGAGATCTTCATCCCCGTGCTCCTGTAGTGCTTCATCACCGCGTCCCGGCGGGATAACCTGATGGCGTCCCTGACAGTCTTTGTCGCCATTGCGTCGAGCACATGGCGACAAGCATGATAGTCATCCTGGGATGCGTCAGGGGCAAGATGATACCTCACCTGAAATGAAACAAACACGTGAAGCTATAAACACGAAAACATCAATAGAAATGACAACTTACCCAGAACTCGGCTATGCAATGATCCGCGACAGTGCCTCCCTGGTCGTCCTCCACGAGCGAGTAGTCGCTCCACCTAGTCACCGGGCATCGAGCATCACCCTCGCCCACTCGCCGGGGTAGCCGCCAGATCACCCCTAGCAAGTGGCCCGGCTCCTGCTTACCCTTGTTGAGGCAAACCAAGCCCCTGCATGAAGAATTAATAACAAGTGGTTAGCAAGTTTGTGGTTAGCAATAAAAGACATCAAAAATTTGTAGCACATACCTTTGCCCGCTAGAAACAACTACCTCTATCCTGTCGGCTGCATCTGTGGGGGCTTTTGGCAATTTATTCCGCCCCCGACTTTTCTTGGCTGCCGCGGAGCTCGAGGCACCCCCTGACTCGGTACCAGTTGACTCCCATGGATCCCAGTCCTCGTCCCCGTCCTCATCCCCCTCCTCAAGCGCCTGAGCCTCGGTGGTCGTGTGGTGCTCCTCCACCTCCTAGGAGTCGGTGATCGTGTGGTGCTCCTCCACCTCCTCAGAAGCGTCGTACTGAGGTGAGCTGCTCTCGCCTGCACTCCTCATGCCCCCCTTCTCGAAGACCTTCTTCAATTTTTTGGCCAACTTCTTCGTACCTCCAGCCATCCTGCACAAATTAAATTAATTGATATAAAGTACATTGATATTAATTGAAACAAATAAAATATAAACGTATATAAAATTAAATGACACCAAGTATATAAAATTAAACCTATAAAATTAAATAGCCTAAAAATCTTCGGCTTCCTCTTCCTCTGCCTCTTCCTCTTCCTCTACCTCTTCCCTTTCCTCCTCTTCTTCTCCTTCTACATGAGATGGGTATACCGATCCCAAAATATTATCTAGCCCGTCACCAATATCGATGTGCAGCTCTCCTGGAAACTCTTGTTCTTGGAATACCTCCACGTCTGGGTGAGAATCGTAGTCGTCTTTCGTGAGATCGGGCAATCTACCAAGTGGAAGACATTTATGTACAATCCACCAATTTTTGTAATTCGGACGGGCGTACGGCAGATAGAACACCAGCTCGATCTGTTGAGGCGAGAATGAACACGTCGGGCTTTTGATCTGACTTCTTATGATTGATCTCCACTAGTCCTAGTTTTGGAGTCGCCGCACCCCACTAGTTGGATGGAACCATCTGCAACGAGAAACGAGCGAGAGATCTTTGTTGCCTTCATACGAAATTTCTACAATATCCTCGATGATCCCATAGTACTCTATGTCCGGACCACGAGTCATCGGTGACATAACTCACGACGCCACTGTTCACCGTAGTTGCATTGGGGCGGTGACTCAACCGCTTCGATCGAAATCGTTATCCATGGCAATCATAGCATCCATGGACCTTAATTCTCTGGTGCATCCACGTGACATTTGTCGAGATCGTTGTACGCTGCGGTGTCTTTGACCTTTGCACAAGCATTCGAGGCAAAATTCATTAAGGAATAAATGCCACACATTTGTAAATTAAGTGAACTTGTATAAGAGGAAGAAGGTTACGTGGTAATGAAACCAGGTTAGAAAGTTTGGGCGGCCTTGTCCACGACCTCGCCATTTCGATTGTCAATTTGTTACAGAAGGTTCACGAACCTTCCCACTCTTCTTGAATAAATTGACTACAAGATTTAATATTTATTTCAGACATTTATTTCATAAAATGCGTATTTATGACTTATTTCGGACATTTATTGACTTACTCGATGTACACCTTCATTTCATCCATGTTGTCGTACCGCATAACTGAATCAAATCCTTTTCATTGCGTCCAAGTCACGTGTGGTGCTTTTTCCGACATTGCATCCGACTTGGTCATGGAACACCTCCAAGTTGGAAGTGCTTCTGCGACGTGCCTTCTTATACCTTGGTTGTGGCACATGGACCTTGTTTTTTGTCACAAAGTATTTGTCCGTGAAGTAGGCGATCTCCTGAATCAGCCAAGCTTCGGCAATACTGCCTTCGACTCATACTTTGTTCTTCACCTTCGCTCTAAGACTTTTCATCATGCACTCCACAACATACATCCACCTAAAGCTGCATGGCCCCCAACTTTTGCTTCATATGGTAGATGAACGATAGATGTTGCATGCAATTGAAAAACCGAGGACATAAATCTTCTCGAGCTTTGTCACAAGCATGACAATGTCCTTCTCCAATTCCTCCATCCTCGATCACGGATATCTCTTTTCTTGCAGAGCTCTCGATAGAAGAAGCTAAGCTCGCCAAAGTGATCCATATACCATCGTCAACATATCCACGCCACACGGCTGGAAACAGACGCTCTATGAAGACTTTGTAGTCGTGGGCATTCATCCCATTTAACTTGCATTGCTCTATACTAACGGTATGTCGAAGGTTCGCCGCATAACCATCTGTGAATTTAACCTTTTCCTTAATCCAATCAAGAATCTGCTTTATTTGCCCACGTGTAAGGCAGAATTTTGCCCTAGGTTTCCTCCCATTTTCATTGAGGTTCATGTCGGCCGATCACATATCGAGCCTTGATCGGGCGTGCTTTCTTGTTATCTTTAGTCTTCGTGGGATGTCGGTTTGTGTTCACGATCGACTCGCATATTTTTCTCTTGGTGCATCACGTCGATGTTGTGAGGTAGTTTGGTCTTTTGCATAAGGAAGGTTGTAGATCTGCACTTATGAGTCTAATGGTGCTCCTCACCATAGTCTTTCACATACCCGATATCCGCTAGATCGTCATGCGGTCGATGATATCCTGCACTTGAAACGTTCGGTGGCCTTCTTCACGATCTTGCCTTTCTGAAATGCCTTTTTGATTCCTAAATGGGTGCTTCGGCTCAGAAACAACGGTGACAATCGAACCAACAGGACTTACCCCATTTTTCGGTGTAGAAAGCATCGATTATTCTGCAGCATATAGGGCATGACAATTTTCCATCGTGCTCCACCGAGAACATGCCATCGCGCGAAAATCGTGTATTGACCATAGGTATGCGACGCATCCTAAATTTCTTCCCTTGTAGCTATCATGTGTCAAGACTCCTTTAGTCCACAGTCGATCGGCTCTTCTACGGAGGTTGCATGAATAGATCTAAGTTTTTCCGGAGACTTAGGCGGGTATTATAACGAAAAGAAACATGTACTCTTCTTTCAAGCGAGTTGAGGCGGCGGGTTATGCGGGATTGCGAACACGGCCAGCCGCAGTCTGGTGCGCCATCATATTGAATGGCGTGAACCCGTCGGTCAAGAGGCCTATCGCACATTCCTAGGCTCCGCGCAAATTCAGTGTGTTGTTGGTCAAAGTGCCTCCAAGCTTACGCATCGAGCGGATGAATCATCACGCCCTCCTTTCTCGCTTGCCCTCTTTGTGCCACCTCATGTGTCTCGCCGTGGCCTTAGACATGTCTGAGACGCTGCAGACGTTCGATGGCCTGGAAAAACGGAATATTTTCACAGCCACCGTCGTCATCTCATTCCACGCTCTGTACATTTAACTTCCTCGTATCGACTCTCATTACAATGCTTCTGATGAGTCGGCCCGAATCGGTCTTCCAATAAAGCATGCGTAACTTTGGGCAATAGTCTATCCTCTCGCGGCATGCCTAACACGCGAAAAAGCTTCTTCGACTCGTAAGATTCGAGTCATATTGTGTCCACTTGGAAGAAGGCTATCCAAATAGCGGTTTGCAAAGATCGTTGAAGCAATTGGTCGACAGGTTGTACTTGGTCTTCACCGCCATTAGGCGCGACAACTGCCGATAAATACAGTCACATCGGTATGCTCATGCGGCGACAACTTGGCGAGAATTAAGGAGCTTCTCGAATTGTTCGGCAAGTGGCTCGGACTCTTCCTCGGGGAGAGATTGTGGCCGAGCCACATCATCCGTGAGCTCGTCTAATCTATCAACTTCGACTTCGTCGTAGCCCTCTTCAAAATCCACAGGGCCACACACCGGCGCCGGACGCTTCCTCTGTAGGGTCGAGGATGCGCCTAGAGGGGGGGTGAATAGGCGTTTTACGAAATTCGATCGCTCACTAAACAATCGCTCTAATCAACCCCTATGTCAAAACCTAATCAAAGATATATGCGGAAGCGATAAATCGGTTTTGACAATTAAGGCCTAAATCAACTAGGCTCACTAGTGCACTAACTAACTTATGTCTCTATGTATAAATTGCTAAATTGATCAAACAATTAATACTAAGCAATTCTAATTCAAGCAATCAATAATATGCAAAAGGTAAATACTTGAATGTAAAGAGACAAGGGACAACCGATGTTTTTCCGTGGTGTTAGGAGACTTGCGGTCTCCCTAGTCCACGTTGAGGCAAGCCCACACTTGGACCGGCTCCCGCTCGAGCACCGCCTCTTTCCACTAGTCGTGGTTTTCACGCTCGCCGTAGGCTCAACCCAACCTTCACAAACTTGGCGGGGCTTCTCACAACCTTGAGAGCTCCGCGCCTGCGACCCACGCCCGTCTAGAGTCGGCAACCTCCAAGAGTAATAAGCCGCTCCTTGCTTGAACTTCACCGAGCACAACAAATGCGCTCCTCGGTGATCACCAAGTGCAACACATGCACAAGGACCTCACTCAAGTGCAATACATGCACAAGAGCTCACTCAAACCACTCCTAATTGCAACACATGCAATTAGCTCACTCTTAAGCTCAAGAATCAAATGGGAGTGTGCAACACATGCAACACCTCACCCAAAACCTCAAACACAGCAACAACACTGCCCCAAGCCCCTCAAGGGGGTATTTATAGCCCCCCACAAGAAAACTAGCCGTTTGGGGGCGAAGCGGCAAGCAGAAAAACCGGTCCATGGGACCTCACCCGTCCGACCGACCCTCATAGAACAGCAGTCGACTTTCCGATAGATTACGGCGGCAATTAATCAACCGCCTACCTTGATCGAAGACCTTGGCGGCGCACCGCCTGCTCAAAAGACCGGAGACACCGAAAACAAACTCTCTGGAAAAAACGCGCCGCACGGTCCCGGTCGCACCGCTCGGCCGGTCGTACCGACCGCCACCCGGTCCGACCGCACGACCAAAAACCGGAAAACAGCAACGCCCGCACACACTGGAGGAAACAACGCACCGGTGCCACCCCGGTCCGACCGGAGGCCCGGTCACACCGGCCTCCATCCGGTCGCACCGGCCACACTAAGAAACAATCCGGATTTTTGCGCGATCTTTTCTCCGAAGAAGCAAGCGACATTCTTTGAGCCTCTAGGTGATCAACACATGATCAAACATACGTGCAAAACACATTTGCACCAATTTAGCTCACGCTCAAAGAATTGCAACCAAATTGCAGCGCATTCATAACCAACTCAAGAACTATTTGCAAAAGCGTATTAAGCAAATCAAATTCGAGTTTATGAGATTAATCCCCTAGCCATGTGAAGGTCAACACAAGACCGGTCAACTTGCCAACACCGTTGCAAGCCCCACTCACATGCTCTCGAATTCGGACTCATAAACCTCGGTTTATTCGCTGCGAACTTGCAAATAGCATAATAAACACATTTCATGCTTGAGCACTACTCTTTGCAACACATGCAAAAGTCTAGCTCCAAGCAACATTAAATCAAGGTGCATGAACTCTCTAATTGCAACACATGCAATTCTCTAGTTCAATGCAACCACAAATCAAACTTCAACTAAAACCAAAACCATACGTATGAGCTCTTTACTCGCAACACATGCAAGCCTCTAGCTCCATACAAACACACAACATAAAATCATGCTTGAGCTCTCTCCTTTTGCAACACATGCAAAACTTAGCTCCAAGCAACCACAAGTTTTAGAAAGATTATTTTGCGAAACCAAAGCATGAAGCTTCAACTAATGCAACACATGCAAAAGTGAACTTCACGCAAAAGCCAACGCATTAGCTTATCCTATTTGCAACACATGCGAATCAAAGCATAATGCGAAAACCAAATACAACCAAGCATAAGTTTAACCCATTCGCAACACATGCCAAATGGTTAACCCTCATGCAAAAACCAAATCAAATAAGATTTGAGCTTGAGTGAACGCGGGATGAGATCACCAACACATGATGAAGCTCAAGCAAAGGGAACGACCCCTCTTAATAGCACGGCGATAAAACCTTAGACTCAAAGACTATAAAGTCCTTAGCCTATCTAATTATACCTTCGCCGCCGCGCACAAGCAGTCCCCTTTGGGGTCTTTATGATCATCACTTTGATACTCCCCCGGGATCTCTACTTGACTCCTCTTCGGGATCCACTCTTGACGCCCATCAACTCATGATGCCGTCCTTGTCCCGTTCTCATCATCTCATCCATCTTTGGACCTAATTCAATCACAACTCATAAAATAGTTAGTCCAAGATGCATGGTTGTCTCAATTATCTTTTGCACTCCATTAACACATAATGGATGCCTCTAGATCAATTGAGCACAACCTAAATCAATTGAAATGATTTAATTGTGTCTTAAGTACAATAATGCAATTCATGCTTTATTATACTTAAGAACTATTCATTTGTCCTCAATTAATCACAGAACACCATCAACACATGATGAAGTGTTCTTTAACGATTAACAAGACAAATGAACTCAATTTAAATTATCATTTAAATTGACTCTTCAAGTTAGAGTGTGAACTCCCCCTAGATATGTGCATCCATGTAATATATGGATTGGGAAACATGATGCACATTTTGTGGTTAATATAACGGGGACATTCATACTTTAACTTGAATCCAAAGTATGTAATTAATACTATAATGAATATGCATACATACCTCGGGTTTTCCATTTTTCAATGCGATGAGACTAAACAAAGATATTCTAAACAAACATGTTAGTCTCGATATAAGATTGTCATTAATAACACTATCACATTAGGGGATAAACTCAATATTGGATTTGTCATTAACACAAGATTAAATTTGTCATTAACACCAAAACCATAACTAATGAAGGTTGAACTTACATCCTCTCGCCATGAGCTACCCATACAAAGTAATTTGGTTTGAAGCCATGCCTACATAGGTGATGGCTAATATCCTTCTTGGTCCTCTTCTCGGTGTTCGAGCATGCAACAAAGGACACCACACGACCATTGCATTAGGGTCGGGAATCTTCGAAAGCATCATCCACGAATGCTCTAGCCTTCTCGATCCACTCGTCCGTGTGTCTCCCAGACTTCATCCAACCATCGTACATCCACCGCCGATCTTCCATCCAAAGATCGCTTACTATATACGTCAATGCATGCATCCAAATTTCAGATTTAGAGTACAGTTTAAGCCTTGCTAAATAGGAGGCTTACCCACCCACCGATGTGGGCTTAAAATGCGGTGGTCGTGGCACGAGGGTGCTCGGGTCGAAATTCGTGACATAACCCGTTGTTCTCCAAGTGCAGCAGCAGATGCGACGTTATGCGACCTCCATTTTTACATAAATGCAAAATGGAAATCTCATGTGCACACAAGACTAGTCCTGGATCGAGAGCTAGTACGCACATTTACAACAATTGATATCACATCCATACTCTTTATTACAAATAATAATGGTAATTTACGATGAGATCTTACAATACGAGTGTCTGTGGAAAGAACCAAGAGTCTTGTAGTGTGCCCATCCAATCCCTCGGGCAACCGACAAGGCATAATCCTAGAAAAACTTCGTTAACATTCCGAGTCTGCGTCAAATAAGTTTAAATCGGGCTATTACGATTCTTCACCTAAAAACCACGAATAAGCAAGGGTGAGTACTTGCGTTTAGCAAGACTTTTTCAAATCCTATAATACATGCGAGGCCATTTCAAAGGAAAACTTAACGGTTAATTTGCGTGAAAGCTAGTTTGCAAAAGAATTTCTTGAATTGTAGAATATAAGCGAATTTAAATAAAAGCAGTTTAATATATAAGTATAAAACAGTAAATCTCACGAACCTCAGTTCTTTCGATCATCTCCATGAATCAATTATTGACATCACATGTCAATCCGAAATAATTTCCTTTCAACAAGGATATCCAATCCAAATCATGGCACTAGACAGCACATATCAAAGTCCACATTTTGTAAAATAAAACAGCTAACTATGTGATGACTTTACCAAGTGCCCATGATCATGGCCATGACTAATCGATTAGTTTTTACTCTGCGAGTTATGCGGCTTTACCCACAAGAAATGATCAACCCCTTTTGCTAGGCCATTCGACACACTTCCTTTGGTATGTCGGCAAAGGCGATCATAACATAACTGTTCAATTACTTAATCCTAACTTTGCACCAGCATGGTGACGATATGCTATGGTGGTGAAAGATATTAAATGCGATCCTTGTACATGAAATAATAACGTGCTTGTACATTCGCTGTACGTGAAATAGTGATCCCATAGCATGACGTACACCTACGAGCAACCAGTCACTGAAGAAGCTCGTAATACTCCGGCCTACCAATGTACAAAGTCAGTTTTAAGTAACTTAATAGGTTAAGACTGTTCCATACCAGTACTTGTGGTTGTACGGTTATCTTGGCCTAAAAACAACCCATAGTTCGGTCCTTAATCCGACACAGGCAATAATCTCCCCCTAATCTACGTGCAAATCCATGCACACCAGGCTATTGCCAATAATTGCCCGCATCAATATTATAATTTTATTTTCATTTTTAATTAAAATAACCAAAAATCACCATCATGTCTCAACATGTCTAAGAATCATCATCATGCCTCAGCATATCCAAATATTATTTGATCAATGTCTCAATTCGATGTGTACTAAGTCTAAAGCATGGCTAAGAAACATCGTGTATACCCAGATTGACATTATATATTGTCTAATCATGATTCTAAGGTATCAAGGTTCACAAATTCATTTAAATCAAGGAGGTTTCAGGAATCAACAGGTATAACTACCATTACCCACAATATAGCAGAGTTTAATGAACATACGCATGCAATAAAAATATTTAATGAAAACATTTATAAAACTGGGATCAACATGATCAAAGGAGGGTGCTTGCCTTGCTTATTGATGTCTTCAACGAATTTGAGGTCGTAGTCGACGACGGAAGGTAATTACGTCGGGTTCTACACGTCGCAGACGAAGAACATGACAAATAACAAGATTTTAATAGGGACAAAAAGAAATTAGGTAAAATCCAAATATAAATAAATCATAGAAAGCAGGCATGATTTAAGGTTGGGTTCTTATCTTATGATTTTACGTATTCGGATCTTAATTAATTTTATATAGTTAGCAATAATATTGTTTATGATATTATGTATTCATGTCGATTTATCATACATATTTCTTTAACAACTTTTGAAAATTGTTTCATGAGTTGTATTTATTTATTCTATAGTTTCAGAATACTACAATCATGTATTTTATTATTTATAATTTCATATTCATGAAACTAAAATTACTAAATTAAATTTTATACTACTTTCTTGCTATTTACAATAATGTAAATATTTTCTATAGTGAACCCTAATTATTTTTGCATATTCAGGTTCCTAATATCATAAGGATTCTAAAAAATTTATTTTATTTAATTTTGAGTTCAAATGCAAAATATTCATGCATAACATATTTCAAACACTCTCTTTAAATTTGAATTTAAAATTCAAACAAAGTTCAATTTTAAAATATTTTTGCATATTATGAATCTACATGAATTTAGATGAATTTAGGAATTTATTTCACTTCATTTTGACTATTACTTCAAAAGTTATACACAATTGAATATATTAGGGTTTGATTAAATACTAGAAATTGGAAAAGCGCCATAAATAGAAAATACGCTTTCTCACCGAGAATCGTTTTCCATTTTGGGCTGAACCGGAATGGGCTGTTGGCGAATGGGCCCGAGGTGGCAGAGACACAAGCGGCGTCTGTGGTGACATATGGGACCACCGGCGGAGGGACGAACAACGCCGGAGGTCGGCAAATAGGGCCGCTGCGCGACAGAGGGCGAGCGTGGTGGCGGCTTCGCCGGCGGGAAGGCCGAGAGGCGGAATCGGTGCGGAATGAGCTTAAGGGCATCAATCGCATCCGAAGGTGGTGTTTATTTGACCGAGATGGCCGGAGATGACGCGCATACCGGAGCTATGTGGCGACGCCATGGCGGAGGTGAGTGAAGAACGTCTTGGCGTAAATAGCGGAAGGAGGAGCTTCGGTTCTTGCGGCTTGCGGAGAAGAAGAACTTAAATTGGCGATGGAAAATGGTCTGGGTGCTACAAAGATGCTTGATTTAGATGGTTCGATCGAGGTTCCTTGTGGGGCTTAATTGGAGTTTCTCCTTTTCGGTTCTTCTTGGGCTTGGGGAAGAAAGCGGGGCTTAGGCGCATGAGGTGGCTCGAAGCGGTAGAGGTTCTTTGTGATCGTGTCTGCAGGAGGTTGGTTGCTCGATTTTGTATCTGAACTAAGATGGTCAAAGCAAGCAAAAAGAATGGATAGGCGGTTCGGAGGTGTTTGCCGTGGCGACAAATTCGTTGATATTTCTTTGCCGTGGCGAGATTCTCGACATCAAGGTGGCGAGTACCGGAGATAGGTATCCCCACGGCCAGGAGAAGCGTCACGGGCGTCGCCAGGCTACCCGAGCCACGGCGAGAGGCCCAACAGAGACTCACGACCTCGACCGAGCCGACCCGAGAGCGGTCCGACCAGCGATATAGGACCGGCGCCCGCGACCTCGGCGGCGAGGACCGTGGTTGACCCAACCAATGGGTCCGACCGATCACCAGACCGAAACGAGCTCGGTTCGTCTCCACCACGGCGGATGTCGGATCATCGAACCGCCCCTCGGTCGCTAATGGTGACCGACGAATCGTCTGTCGGCGAGGTGGGGCCGCTGCGCGTCTTCGAGACACCCGGGTGACACCCTCGGCGTCGGCCCTAACGCAGCGAGAGCGAATCGCCGTTTCGGAGGAGCGGACCGGCCCGAATCCCGCTCGTCTTCACCAACCCAACAGGGGCGTACAACCACCGTCGGAAGGCGATCCAGCGATCGGACATCGAGGCAAAAGACCGACTCAAAGGCGTGGGGAGCCCCATCCATTTCTTTTCCTTTTCGCACTCCGTGTAACCCCGCGCCACCGTCCTCCCGGCCTATATAAGGAGGTGTGGCCCTTCTGGCGAGGGGCGGTCTAAGCGACCAAACCACAAGCACCCGAGTCACCCTCGTAGTCGTTCCGAGTAACCCACAGCCACGAGGCGCCCGAGCCCGAGCTCGGCCCTCGCTTATGTGACGGATACACCGAATGAATAACATCCGATCACCCATGCGAATGGAGTAGGGCGTTACGCCGAACCAAGTATAATTCGTGGACCCCTGTCTTTTGGTCTAACCATTCAAGGAGCGGAGGCGCGTAGCCCTCTAAACCTACAAATTTACTCGCCGGTTCTCGAAACAACGACACAAGGGTTGCCGTGGCAAGCTTAGTAGGAGAAGGCATTACAAGTTAGGCGCGGCTGGTTGCGTCATGGCGGAAGGATTCATTCGGCACAAGGAACGATGAGAGAGCAAGAAAGCGTAAGAAAGGAGAAGGCGGGAGAGGGGCTAATGTGGGGATCAAGGGTCCAGCAAGCAGTCACACAAATGAGGGAAGTCGGCAGGGACAGCTGTGGTGCTAGGCCCACATGTAAGTGAATGAGGAAGACAAATCAAGAGAATTCTCTGGACAGACCTAGGTATATTCGCTGGGTTGGGCTATCAAAACGACTCAAGATTTTAAAATAATTTTTGCAGAGTTTGGCCAAGTGAATATAAGAGCTCAGGTGAATATTCAGATGACAACTAATTGTAGATATTTTATTAAAATTCTGACAATATATGATTTGAATTTCTAATTATTCTGTTTTAGATTTATTAGAGTGTCCAAATGATTTTATTTATTTTTGAAACTTTGTTTTTCAAATTAATTTGAGCTAATAATGCTTCCGTAAAATTTTCAGATTTTTATCTTTGATAATTAAATTATAAAAATTCTGACATTGCTATTTCTAACTTTATTGATTTTCTGTTTTTGAATTTATAAAAGTTTTAAATGTAAGTTTTTATTTTTGATATTTTTACCAGAGATATATAATGTTGTCAGGATTTTAGGGTAAAATATCATGATTATACTTTTGATATTGCTATTCATTATTTTTCTCAAAATTAGGATGCATGAAAATCAGGAAAAGATATTGTTTTGAATTAAAATTTTGATTTAAATTGAAATTCGAATTTTATTCCATTTTTAAATTTCAAAAAGTTCATTTTCCTTATTTTTGAATTTTTCGGGTTGTTACAGACGTACCACTTATGTTATGCACTAGGAGAACGACAAGGAAATACCGCCGGAATCCCAACCCGTACACCCTCGTGTCACGACCACTGTACTCAAGCGCACATCCGTGGGCTGTCCAAAACGTGGACAACTCGAGAGCGCAACACTTTTCGTAATGGAACCCAACGAATCACCGTCTGAGCTCCTTACGAAAATATGCAGCGCCCCCGAACGGGTTTAACTCTGGCTCGGTTGACGTTACAAACGCAATTGTAATAAAATTATTATATGTTGTGACTTGCAAGCAATATACACTATATATACACACTGAATCATTTACTTTTTCCCACACAAATGCCTTAGTTCCTATTTGGATTGCAAGAAATCGAAAACACTAGAATTACATATCATGCCCATTTGAATCTACAGGAATTAAAATACACAACAACCATTTCTAGTATTGGTCTCTGTAGCATCTATGAGTAAACATCTAATAGAAAATTCAATGATGATACGGTTTGTATGCGATCTATAGTTGTCATTCTCCTAAATTATTAGAAATTTCTGCAAGACACCTCCCTAAAACTAGGACATCCACTCGGCAGACAAAAGACGAGATATTGCATGATTCATTTTGCTAGTACCTTGACCATGCGTCATGACTATAGAGATCGCAAAACAACATCGCTAACATCGCTAACCCGCTAACTTGCACGGTTGCATCATCGAAAAGAGATCGCTCGTAGGAGATTACCTTAACCGAGATGGCGACTAGGAGGACGAGGCGGGACCGACGGCGTGGAGCGAGCTTCGAGGCGGCCGAGGCGGCGTGGTTTGGGTGTGGGCGACCTCCCACAGATCCGGCGCGGTCGGTGTTCTAAGTAGACGATGAAGCGTGTAAAAGGTAAATTAACAATGCTAAACATTATAAATTATCAAAGGTGCAGGATGGCAATGTAAACTACTCCTAAATTATTACCAATACCTAAACCGCAATAAAGCGGCGGCGGTGGCGGCGGAGGAGGGCACGGCGACGGAGGGGGGCAGGCGAGGCCAAGGATGGGCGGCGGCGGCGCAAGGCGTGGAGGCGGGGCGACGGGAGGAGGAGGCGGGCAGTGTGTGGGAGGCAGCGCAGCAGGCAAGCGGCAGTCTGAGGCGCTGAGGAGCAGGGCGGCTAGCAGTGCTAAGTCCCTAGCGCCGCAGGGCGCGCCAAGTTAAATTAAGGCTTGTGTCGTCGGCTTCCTAAAGACCGCCGACACTGACCCTAAACCCTAGACCGAAAGTTACATGGCAGCAGGTGGTCCCACCTGCAGAGACACATGCCCTATGTCGTCCGCCCACACCAAGCCGACGACACAGAGGTTGTTGGTCGCACCGTCAGAGACACACTATCTGTGTCGTCGACCTATATGAGGCCGACGACACTGAGTCATATTTGTCTAGGTCAGACGGCCCAACTTTTCGTAGTAGTACGTGGTCCCACCGGCAGGGACATGAGGTCTGTGTCGTCGGCCTAACTCGAACCGACAACATAACACGAGGTCTGTGTCGTCGGCCTAACTGCAACCGACGACACTAAGTCGTTTGTGTCTAGGTCAAACGGCCTAGACTTTCGTAGCAGTACGTGGTCCCACCGGCAGAGACATGTCATTTTTGTCGTCGGCTTACTTGTTGTCGACGAAAATAAGTCATTCTTGTCAAGCTTTATCGACGGTTTAGTGACAAGCGCCGACAATGTACCATTTTTGTCGTCGGTGCATACACAGCCGCCGACACAGAGGCTCCAACGTATCGTCGGTTCTCCTTTACACCTGGGCGTTAGGTTGCCGTTAGGGGGAGGGATTGTGTCGTCGGTATAATTTTCGCCGTCGACATAGGTACTTTTTGCGGGAAACGAAATTCAAAATCCTGCCCGCGCCAACTAGCCATCGTGCCAGGGAGTATGTATGTCGTCGGGCTAGCGTATTGCCGCCGACACAGGGCATATATTTGTCGTCAGTTATTAAACCGTCGACATAGAAATTTTGGCCGACGACATTGATGTCGTTTCCTGTAGTGAAAACATCAACAAGGCAAGCTGAGTACTTACGTACTCGTAAGACTTTTGCAAATCCTATAATATATGCAGGCCATTTCAAAGGAAAGGCAAGTGGAATTTAAATAAAAGTAATTTAATACATAAAATAAAAAATTGCAAATACGAATAAGTAAATTTCGCAAACCTGGGTATCATGACCATATCCACAAACCAATTTCTACCACCATTAGGTAGAATCCAGAGTTTTATGAAAATAAAAACATCTAACTAGTGCTGGTGCACCAAGATTCCCATAACTGTGGGAACGACTTTTCGAAAAGTTTTACGCTCTGCAGAGGTGTACATCTTTACTCATAAGAAATGATTCTCCCATTTTGCCTGGCCAGTAACACTTCTTTTGGTGTAACGGCAAGAAGATCATCTTTCAACCGCTTGGCGTATTCCTTTGTGAGTCCGAGTCTCTGGATAGGGTTTTGTTCGGAAGGAGGCGTCTTGGCGGGCTAAACCTAGCGAGAAACCCTAGGAACTCCCCAAGCGAGCTTGACCACTAAGAACTAGGGATGACACCAAGATTTTACCCGAGTTCAGCCCCTTTTCCTCGAATGTGACCTTACTTCTGCTAGATTGCTTATAGAGAGTGTTTGGAAACAAGCCGATTACAAAGCTTGGGAATTACAAGTTCTTCCTTAGCCTCTCTGCGGTACTCTTGCTTGTTCTTTTTCTACTTTCGACCCCTTTCCCCATGCACCGGGGCCCTTATATAGGCCAGGGCTAGCAGGAGTAGGTAAAAAGGGTCATCATCTTGATCCTTACACATTTATCGCCTCCCGTCTTTGTCCGTTCCTCGGCCTCATTAAATGCCGACGCATGGCCGCCCGTCCGCCGGGATGTAACCTTTCTTGACGAGGTTGGTGAGGCGTTAGAGAATGGGCTTATGGCAAAATCCTTGCGGTTGGCAGGTCGACCTTCTTTGTCTGCTGCCCGAGCGATGCAGACGGGAAGGAGCCTTGGGTGAAGCCACCTCGCACCACCTTTTGCCTTGCGGCCGGCGGCGGGCGTGCTTCGCCCACTGCTTTCGCCCGGGCGCCACGTGGGCCTGACATGTTCACCGCCGTGTTGACCGCTTTTGTGCGGCGAAGAGGGTACCCCAGCGCAGAGTACGCCGACAACAACCATTGCATTACTTAACCCTAACTTTGCACCAGCCCGGTAACATTAAACCCGTACTATGGTGTAGATGTTTATACCATCACTGTACAATAAATGATTAAGCATATCCATAGTATGGCATACACCGTTATATCAGCAAACGTTGCTTCCAACACCTCGGTGTAGGCGCCCCTCTGAGCAATCAATCACTGAAAACCCATACTACTCTAACCTACCAATGTGCAAAGCCAGTTTTAAGTAACTTAATGGATTAAGGCCATCCTATATTAGCTTTGTGGTTGCACTCCTGGCTATTGCCAATAATCACCCGCGTCTAAACTATATTTTATTTTTATTTTTAATCAAAATACCAACCATAAAGAAAGGTCTTACCTAACATTTTGTCATATCCAACATTTTTAACCATATTGAAATTTTAAAGTTCTTTAAGCGTGGCTAAGCATGATATCTAAGTATGAGTGATTCCATGTTGACATTAGATACTATATACCTTATTCTAAGGTTATCAAGGTTCACAATCCATACTTATCAAGGAAGTTCCGTGCAACTACAGGTATAACTACCAATAACCATTAAGTAGCAGCATTTGATGAACATAGCGCACACAATAAAACCATTTAATAAAAAATTTACAAAACTGGGATTCAACATGGTCAAAGGGGGTGCTTGCCTTATTGATTGTCTAGTAGTCAAGCTCGGGGTCATCGGCGACTAATCCAGGTACGTTGGATTCTACACGTCGTTCAATAGTAACATAGCAAATAACAAACTTTAATAAAACAAAAATAAATTAGATAGAAAAACTAAATAAAACATACTATAGAAAACAAGTATGTTTTTAGGGTTAGGTTGCTTTATATTTTATGTGTTCACTTGATTATATGCATATATGTCTCTTGCAATTCTTAACGACTATTGACACAACTTGTCTTATAAATTATTTCTATTTATTTTATGAATTGAGGAGGCAAAAATTATATATTCATTTATTTATATTATAAAATTCAAGAAGCAAAAATTACTTGAATTAATATTGAACTATTAATTACCACATGACATAACTTAAATATTTTCCATAGTGAACCCTAAGTATTTTTTCACATTTAGGTTCCTGAGAGTCTAAAGATTAAAATTTTTTATTTTACTCAATTTGGATCTTATTTGCAAAAATTCCGTATATGACATATTTTAGACCCCTTTCTTTAAATTTTAAATTTAAAACCTAACAGAGACTGTTTTCAAAATCTATTTGCATATTTAGAATCTACATGATTTTATATGAATATAGAAATTTATTTCATTTTATTTGGACTTAAAATGTACAAGATATGAGCAAATGAACATGCCAGACTTTGCAAAATACTAAAATTTGGAAAACTTCCATTTAAGAAAAGTACACCTTTGATGCCGAAAAGCGCTTTCCTTTTTGGGCTTGCACCCGGGCTAACACGCCGGGCCTGCTTGGCAACCCTGCGTGCCAAGCAGGCCCGTGATGCAGCGGCTGTGTTGAAGCACTGCTGGGTCGGCCCACACGGCAGAGAGCACGCGCGGCTCAGGTGGCTGAACAGTGGGGCCGAAAGGGCAGTGAGGCTTGGGCGCCCGTGCAGTTGACAATTGACATGCCACACCCAAACAACATAGAGCCGAAGCAGGACAGGGGACAACGGGGCTCGCCGGCGGCGACACTTCGCCGGAGGCAGCGAATGGATTCCACTATGAACACCAGCATGCCTATGCGCACACGAGGGTGGTAACGCGATGACCGGAGATGACCGGGAGGTGGGTCGCCACCGCACGGGTGCGGCGGTGGCCATGGTCGACTGGTGGAGCAGAAAGAACAAGCGCTCCCGCTGCTCATTTTCATCGCAGTGAGATTCAAGGGGCATAGGGGTTGTGATTTCTCACCTGTCTTGGTCGGAGGAAGGTTGGTTCAACGGGGCATCGAACGGTTAGCCGTGAAGAAGATGAGCACTGCGGCGGCAAGGCTACAAGCAAAGTAAACTGAAATTGGTTGCAGGGTTCAGCTTTTTGGATGCTTTCCAGTGTTCAGAATGCAGGAATTCGGGTTATGGCGAACTAGGGAAGGAATAAGCCAATTGCTTGCTCATGGAATTGGCGTGGACAGTTTTAGGGAAGAAGTGTGGTCCGAGCAGGGTTAGGCAGTGGATGAAATCGGTGAAGTGATGAGGGGCTAGATGAAGCCCGGCTGCGCTTAAATAGATGGTTGAGGCGGTCGCTACGGGGTTCGGACGCAAAAGGATAAGGCAACTTGGCTAATGGCGGTTTCTCGGTGCAGAGCTTGAGGTGCGTTGGGCGAGGAAGATCTGTGGTAGGGGTGTCGGAGGTGCGGCCTTGAGTTGCGAGATTGCGGCACCGACCAAGCTAGGCGACAGAAATGAGAGGCGGTGGCTCCTACTGTCTCTGCGAGAGAGAGAGAGAGAGAGGCAGAGAGGAAGAGGGAGAAGAGGGGAAGAATGGAGAAGCTTTGGGAAGAGGCTGACGTGTGGGGTAATTTGGCAGGGAGGAAGTCGGCAGAGGGCTAGCTAAGGTTGAGGGCCCACTGGCCAGTGAAAGCAGAAGGGGTAGCTTTGCTATAGTCTCTGGACAGAACGGGATAGATCCACTGGATTAAACTACAAACTGACTCAAGATTTTATAAAACTTTTTGCATAGGTCGAAAAGATAAGATATGCTATCCGGTAAAAATTTCGGATTAAAAATCTTGGTAGAATTTTTTAAACAATTTTAAATGCATGCTACCAGATTTTTCAGTTTATGATTTTTATTTAATTTAAGATGAATTTGAATTTAATATTTTATAAATTGTTTTGAAGGTTTGAAATGGTAATATTTATCTTCTATAAAATTTTAATGTTTTTATATTTAATATTTAAATTCTAAAAATTTTGACAGTTTCAGATTTATTTACTTTCTATTAATGAATTTTTAAAAGCTAAAAATGTAAGTTTTATTTTTATAGTTTTTATTAGAGGTAGATAATGATCTGATATCAGCATTGTAAAAATCTTGGCTTTAGATAAGTATTGGATAATTCTACACAAATCTGACAAAATCAGGATTAAATATCTTATCCCATGATTATCATATCTTTTCTTTTATTTTAATGGTTCAGATTATCTCAAATGTCATGATTAGGGTTCTGGATGACACTGGTATTTAAATATGATTTTTTTTAGATTTTTATTGATTTTGTGTTTTGACCTTTTTACTTTTACCATTTCACTTAATTGAATTTCTTGTAATAGTAAAAAGCCAAAAGAAATTATAATAATTCAAAAAAACCAGAAAATATAGAAATAAATTATGCAAAAGTTTTTGAATTTCTATTTCTTATTTTATCATTTTTTTGGATGTTGCAACCACGATGGAGGTACCTCGCTGGTGCTAGGTATACACCAGTACCCCAAAAATCGAAAAAATGTGTGGGATCAATTTTTTGGTTGGTAAATTTGAACTATTTATGTGCAAGATCTTATGAGAGGATTAGTTCTTTTATTCATGCAAGATCTTATTAGAACTATTTGTATCATACTTTTAGATAAAAAAATTCAAACTTTGTTGAATTCAGGATATTATAAAACTATTGAGTGAAGTGTGCACCCTCGATAAAATATATCTGGTTCCGCCGCTGACTAGATCGGGTGTTGGGTCTAGAAAGAAAGCCGCCTGACCAAATGTACCGAACAGGCCCTAACATTATGCATGCGATTATTCGGCTGAAAGTTATACGTACGTACCTTCAGAAGGCTATCTGTTAACATCATTCTGCAAATCTCCGTCTCCGATATGCCCAATGTAGAAACTCTCCTTGAGGTCTCCTGCATCAGTAATCAATAATGACAGTCGGAGATCTCAACTATATTATCGCAACACCAGTAATGTAAATGATAAAATCTACAAAATTCATTTTGTTGTCTCGAACTATAGGCAGTGAGGATTTGGAGAACGTGTTCTTCAACATTTGTCTGCTCCCTTTGGAAATATCCTTTCCCTATTACATCTGGCTCCAAGGGTCACGCACAACCTAAACAAAGTAACTGAAACACGATGCGATATTGCGATCTACCAATTGAAGATCCCCTGACACTTCTAGCTACCAGCAGGGCTCAAAAAACAAGCAGTGAATTTGACCTATTGCTGCTAAAACAGGTTAGCTGAAACTAGAACAGAGGACTCTAGTTCAGTCGTAAATATCACAAGTTCAACACCAACGGATCATTCTAAATAAAAACTCAACAAAAAATAATGTTGCCTAACAGTCTAACACTGCCAATGCCAACAGCAATCCCTCAGGAATCTTTTTAATTTCCTCCTCGTTAAAGAATACTCACCAAATCATCATGTGCTGTTATTATGAGCTCTTTTACGGTACAATAAATTCAATATAAGCTATTCGTTCTTTTCGATCCAATTGATCAAATTAACTAGAATTTATTTACACTTCCTCTGATGGTATAATAGTAGAAATAATCTTAACAAATCAACGACTAAATCTATTTTTTACTACATGTTATACTACTAGTATAATGCACCGTAAAATTTCTCATCATGTCCTATCAGTCGTAGTATCAACTTAATTCCAAATAACAACCCTCCGAGATCTTTTTGATTTTTCTTGTCGTTAAGGAATATAATCACAGCTTATATCACGTGGAATTCAAGTCTAAACCATAGTTTAGACTTGAATTCCACACAGCGGGCAGTGCAAAGTGCAAAGGAGGAGCCGGCCAGATCAGAAATTTAACCTTGCAATTTGGATGACGCGTCGACCTTCTCTGCGTAGGCAGGTGTGTAGCCCGGTGGCCGTGGGTGTTGCTGTTCCTCTGCAGCGCCATCTTCTCCTCCAGCGGCCGCTCAAAGAATTTCTTGCTGTCCGCAATCACCACCTCCAGCGGGCCATCCTCGATCCCGTGGAGGGACACGTAGAAGAACCCGCACTCCACGCATGCCTACCAAACCAAATCATACATAACCAGTATCAAGGTTAAAAATTTCAACGAAATTCGGTGAAATATGGTCGAAAACTAGATTTTGGACCACCCCGAATTTAAAACTACCGGCTGTATTAATTTTTTTAAAAAAAATTGAAAATGATATAGTAATTTCAGGTTTTTTGTCCGGTTTTTAAAGTTTTAGGGTCAGATTTCGTCCAATAACCCTTAAGAAAGTCATCTTATTTGAAAATTTGTTGAAAAACTAAATTTGTGAGATATTTTAAAATTTTGGCAGAAACACTGTCAGATTTTTATAAAATTATCGGGGACTGATAACTTTCTGACAAGTCAACACACAGTCAGCGAAATTACTCGGCTCGGGCGATCTGCAAAGGCCTTTGACCTCGACCTAGGCGACGTTGGACCCAGCGACTTGAGCTTGAGCGGTGAGAGCCCCATCTCCACTCGACCTCGACCTTGGCTCAAGGCGTCGTTCACTGGCGGTTACCAAGACTCGAGTAATGGCGTCAAAGCGGAGGTGGCGGCATTTCGAGTAATTCTGACCCACCTTCAATGCGCACGAAGCCACCTCCCCGGAAATCTCTCCCGGCCGTTGCAGACAACATTCGGGAGTATATAAGACCACGCAAGGCGTATGTACAGGACACCAACTCACTAGCCATAGACCAGCATACTCAAACAGAGCACTCAGGCTCGAGCTGTAATCATCTCATTCTATGCACAGTTAGTGAACCCCTCCGCCTCCGGAGAAGACTAGACGTAGAGCTATTACCCTCGTGGGGGCTCGAACCAGTATAATTCGCTGCTCCTTGCTCGCTGACGCCACACACCGACCTACGTCCACGCCATTGCTGAGTGAAGCGCTTTCTGGGTCCCCCATTCACACTGATCTCCTCTTCACTCTTGCGGTCAGGCGATCCTGATCATCGACAAAAATTATATAAGCTTGATAATGATCTAAAAAATTTATGGTACAATCTTTAGTAGTGTAGGATCATACTAAAAAATGTAAAAATGATTTAACTTCATTTGTTATCTTTAAAAAATCAAACACAAAATGAACATAGATAGGACAGTAACCTTGACAGAATTTTATAAATTTATTTGTGTATGATTATGATCTAAAAGTTTTATGAGAGATTAATAATTGCCTCAGTATCATTTTATAATTTTTTTAAAAAAATCAACTTTTTTGTTTGGTCAATCAAGTCTATGTATGCATTAAACTTCTGTCGACGATTCGGGATAGCGTCCCCCGCCGAGCTTACTTGTTGAATGAGGGATCAACGTGAGGCCCCTTTTCATAAGGGTTATGCGTCGAGGTATGCCGAGCAAGGAAGCGAGGTATCTTGGGACAATCGGAAGGCACAAGGGGTCAATTTTATTTGGTTCGGGCCTCCCGGTGGAGATAACAACCCTCGTCGATGGAATTTCACTAGTATCACGAGAGGTGTTACAAAGCGCTTGCTCGGGGTCCCTAGAGGTCCTAAGGGACCTACCGGTGGGCTCAGAGCGTGAGTGTGTGTGTATTACAAGAGGTTCCCACCCCGATCCATCGCGGGAGGGGGTATTTATAGAAAATTACAGAGACAAATCATTTATTACGAGGCGCTCTTTGTAGAGGGCGTGCGAGCGATGCGCGCCACCGCCGGTACCACGCGACGTGGGCACGGTGGGCGTGGACCAAGTCGGCCGCATGACCGTGGCGGCGCGGATCCCGGCGCAATCCTGAGCCGCCATGCATTTAATGCCACGTCGCCTTGTCGAGACCCCGAGTGGCTTGCTCGGTGGGGTGCCTGAGTCGGTACCACATCGTTGTCCGGGCAAGAATACGGTCGGTTAGCGTCGGGCTTCCATGGTCGTCTCGATCTTGTATAGCCAATCCCAGACAGCTAGCCCCAGAGGCTAAAGGGGAAGGAGGCCTTGCGAGGCCTCATGAGCCTCTAAACTTCCTAAAGAGGATTGGAATCATGCGGTGAACAAGCTCATGCGGAACCCGAGCTTACTTGCTCGGGGTGGGATCTCGATGGCGGAAAACCGCCCGGCGCTGAGAACCATGCTCGGCGGGAGGAACCTGTGGCGAAGAATCGCCGCAGGCGTCCTAGCCTGCCACTTCGGGAAGAAAGGGGCTCGCAGCGAGAGGAAGGCACGTTCGCGGTATCCGGCGACTGGCGGGGATATCTTGGCATACACAATGCCGAAACATACTTGGTGAAACCGGGCGAATAACACACAATGGGTGGGTAGCGCGAAATTTTGCAACTCTCGTCCTTGTGAAGCGTCGCGGCATGGCCTGACAGCCCGCCCTTTTTCTTTTTTGCAGGGAAGCTGCATACTGCCAGTCCGCTTTGGAGACCGAACATACCTTGCCGACAATCGTTGCCTTTACCGTCCGTCAGACTTCTCCGCCTCTGAATTGCATCAGATGCGCTTTGAAAAGGCTCTTTGCTTTCTTCTTTTATCTTCATCTTCGTGTAAACACTCGCCCCGACTTCCTAAACTCCAAACTTCCTCTTCTGCCTTGGCGTCAGTTCGTCTGAGTCCTCCCATGGCGCGGTTTGGTGCGAGCAAGATCACGGTGGAGAGGCTCGAGTATTGCGAGGATTATGGATACTGGACCCTTATTCTTGGAGGGTCCCAGACGGCGAAGAAGCTCGGCGCCCGCAACGACGAGATAGTCTCGTCTGAGCTCTACACGTCAATGGGCTCCGGATGCAGAGCGAGTTCTGGAAGGCGTTCTAGCGAAATGCCGGTGTGAGGTCACCCACGAACCCCAACTCCATCCTTGTTTTGAACATTTTAGCCCACCTCTGCGAAGGCCGTGGGCGTCCTTCCTCGTCGGATCTTTTCTTCTATTTTTACAATCTTTTCCGCAAGGGGCTCTTAGCTCACCGGTGCCCTATCTCACTTTGAGGCCCAATCGCCCGTCTGAGTTCCCGTCTTCACCCTCAAGGACTCCGTCATGGTGGGCAGAGCATTAGTTCTACTGCGAAGGCTGCCGGAGCTCTGCGCTATCTCAAGCGGCGGCGCTAAACAAGGCATACGCCACGCCGGTGACCCGAGGAGGCGGATCGATGGCGATCCACGAGCTCACAAACATGGGGCTCACCGGGCGGGACATCGTCCGGGACTTCCTCGAGGCCGGATATCCCCGGCGAGGCAGAGAGAGCACCCTTTCTTCAAAATCGGCGGGTGGGGCGACCTCACCCGCGAAGAACTGGTAAGGTCCCATGACTTGCGGCAATTTTGTCCGCCTATACCGCTTAGTCGTCTTGACCCTCGTGCGATGTGGTGACACCGAACCCATTGGGTCGAGAAGAGGGTTCTTGAGATGTTCGGAACCGAAGAACAAAAAGCTTCTGCTGACGACCGCCAAGTCTTAGAAAACGTGCTTGCTCGGTGTGGCGTGGTAAGCCCCTTGATGCGTTTATGCTCGGAAGGGCACCGAGCTTTCTTGAGTACTTGCGCAGGAACAATCATCCGAGCTATTCTAACGTCGCCCGTTGTCCTTTGGTAGGAAAAGACCGCCTACAGGTGGGCGTGGCGAGCTCAAATCAAAGGCGGGTGGTGGCGGCGTTTCTACCATGACGAGGCCAAAAAGGGAAGGGCAAAAAGGCGGCGTCGCCGCATAGCACCAAGGCGTCAAAGAGGCGCGGCACACCACGGAGACCCCGGCGACACTTGGAGTATCTGCGTCGGATGGAGGTAAGCCGCTGAGCTCTGGTTGAAAATTATAACTGGCGGTTTAGATCGAACAAATCGAGCGGAGGAGATTGATCGAGGATGGTGCGGTAGCGGGGCGCCTGGCGAGGCTCGAGGGCGTGAGAACAACGCGATTTATAAACTTCGGGAGTTCGGGATCATCGGTAGGCGCGACTCACCATGACGGAACCCGAGCAATCGGAAAGACATTGGTGGGGGTCGACATGGAGGAGTCGACCCCAAAGCGGCGAATCACCCAAGCCGCCGATGAGAAATGGCCCGAATGGTGCTCAGCGCGGCGGAGAATCAACTACCGTGGCGAGGAAGGCTCGACCAAGGGTAAGTCTCGATGCTTGATTTGCCTTAGCTTTGTTCTTGTGTCTTTGCGACCGAGCTAGCCCCACCTAAGCGGCGTGGGCGACATAGCTCGTAGGTTCATTCGGACTGCCGGAAAGTGGCTTCTGAGATCGTTGACAATGTCTTAGCGGCGATATGCTCAGAGGTCGCCGACATTGTGATGGCCGAGGAGTGGAGGTGGCGGAGGAGTTCGTGCCAAGCGACCAAGCGGGCGAAACCCCAGCCCTCCGAGCACGAGTAGGCGTGCAAGAGGTGGCGAGCTTCAAGATTCGGCGAAGAATCTGCCCAAGAAGGTTTGAAGCCCGGCGAGCGATATGTTGAGGCGACCTTCCGCTACCCTCGGGCGAACAACGTCTGCGGAGGACAGCGAAGACCACGAGCAAGGAGCTCGCTCGGGGAGGCGAGGCGCTCCATGGCGATTCCCCGGGAAGCTTGTCGTCCCGGCGATCCGCCTTTTCGGGACTCACGGGCTTGGCGTCCTCCTGCCGAGTGCAGAGATATCCAGCGCGGCGATTTTCGAGCAATCTGGGTGAACTCTGGCATAGCGTCGCCGAGTAAGGATGCTCTGGCATCGCCACGACTTTCCTTATTTGGATTTTGCGGGGAGCTTTACTTGGGGTATTTTACGCATGACTTCTTGAAAAAACCTGGCGACTTTGAGGAGGTCTTGATCATCCCTAACTCGTGAGCCGCTTCTATGAAGCGAAGCTTGTGTCGGCGGGATGGAGGAAGTGGGCGAACTCAGCGGGAGGTTACCTGCTTGAGCAAAGCGCCTCGAGATGGGCGCGGCGTCTCTGAGTCAAGGCGTTTCCTCGTGCTCGGCGAGAGCTTGAGCGAGAAAGGTCGAGACTCTCGCTGTGCAGGAGAATGCCGCCGCCCAGAAGAGGGTGCTAACGCTCGAGCAAGAGTTAGGACAGGTGAGGCAAGCCGCCGTGCGTCGGAGAAGGACCTTGCCCTTAGCGGGACAAGGTCCATGACCTTGAGCAAACTTCAACAACATAAGGAGTATGCAGGACCATGGAGGCCAAGGTGGCCGAGCTCGAGGTCGGCGAGACAAGGAAGAACTCTCGCGGTGGAAGCAGGTGCCGACCAAGCGGAGAAGGACCTAGCCATTAGCGGGACGGGCTCTTGGCTCGGCAGAGGCTCGGCGGGAAAAGCGGCGTGCCCAAAGTCTTGAAGCCAAGGTGGCCGTGGAGGCGGGCGGCACGCAGCGACCGCCGCTTTGCCGACCAAGATAAAGAGGAGATCGAGCAACTCCGTGAGGAAGCTAACGAAGGTCGTGAAGCCCGTGAAGGTGATCGATCTCAAGCCAAAATCGCCGATTATAGGCAAAAGCTTTTCATGGCCTTCGAGGCGGCCTTGACCCATAGAGTTGTATATATATATATATTTGGTACCGATGTCTTGGAATGAAAATTATTCCTTAGTTAATTGTAGTATTTTGTAGCGGTGCCCCCGGAAGGTGATGTTCGTCGGGGGGCAACACTTTCGGCGAGTAGTGCCCTAACGACAAAAAGATATCGCGCTCGGGGCTCGCTTCCATCCGACCCATTGCGAATAACGCTTCGTGCACCAAATTGCGAGCACGAGTTTGTTCGCAGGAGAGATGAAGGAAAACGTCGGCCCCTCAGGCCAAAGCACCGGCTTGCAAGCAACAAGCGTGGGATAGGTCGATGAAAAGAAAAACGGCGTGTCTTGAAATTTGTTAGCGTTTGGGGCGTGCATCCCTAATTTGTTGGTGTGGTGTGTAGCGACCAACGCCGCATAAGCCGAGCTAAAAAGTCGAGCCGACCGAAAGGGTGTCATTTGCGGCTTGTATCGTGTAGCGGATAGCTCTGCGGACCAAGGCCGCTTATCACGGTTGAAGCCTTTGGTGGTGAGTTAAAAAGCCAGCGATGCGTTGTGTCATTAAGCACACCCAATCCCGTGGTAGTAAGATGAAAAAGTGCGGTTGGATGAAAGCTATATTGCGAAAAGTAGGGACGCGGATTCACAATATAACGTAAAGAGAACATGAGCTTAGACATAGAACTTGCGCGGTGATCGATGTTCCATGAGTTAGGAAGCTTCGTGGCCGTCCTCCATGGCAAGGCGGACTGACCCGGTAGCGTCGTTAAGCTTATTGTGAATGGTCCCTCCCATTTGGGGAGAGCTTGTTGGCCTTTGACAAGTCTGAATTGGGCGTGGGACAAGGTCGCCAACACCGCAGAGATCGAAGTCATTTGTCTTGGCAGCGTGCTTGCGAGTGCTGTTGGTAGAGCAGTGATCGGGCTGTGCCTTAAGCGAGATTCCTCGGCGAGATCGAGGTCTAAGCGGCGCTCACGACCACAGTGAGCGATGTCGGTCAAATGGATTCTTGGGGATCGAGAATGATTTCGGCGGGCAAGACGACCTCCGCACCATAGGCAATTTGGAATGGCGTTTAGCCGTGCTTCGACTTCTTTGTGTCTTGCAGAACCGAAGAAGGAAGGAAGCTCGTCCACCCATGACCCGCCTTGTCGGGAGAGGTCTTTGAAGACCCTTTTCTTGATGCCTTGGAGTAGCGGCGTTTGCTCTTTTGGTTGCTCCATTGCTCTGCGGGTGAGCTCTGAGGAAGCGAGATCTTTGTTCCTATTTCCTCGCGATGGGCTTGAAACGGCTTCGCTTGTGGCGAGTGCCGTTATCCGTGATGAGGCGATTGGGTACCCGGCGTGTCACCACGTTCTTTGCGAAAAAATCTCTTGGCCGCTTGAGCGAAATGGTTGGCGGCTCGCCTCAATCCACTTAGAAAGTGTCGATAGCTCGAGCAAGAATTTGCAACCCCGATCACGGGGAAAAGCGAGAATGTCGGTTCCCAGTCGAGAATGGCCATGAGATCGGGATGGTTTGCGGTAGCGTCTGCATTTGAGTGGGACTTCTGGCGTGGGCCTTGCGCTGACAAGTCACAACAATTGCGGCGTCGTCTAGAAATTGATGGCGATGAGTATCGGCGGAATGCCTTGCTTACAAGAGTCCGAAAGGGCGAGTGGGCTCCGCACATTCCGCATGGATGTCACGAGAAGGAATTAGCCCTCTGCTCGGGATCGCGCGGAAGTACCCCGGTCGCCTTTGCGGTATAAAGGCGCCGTCTGAGCTTGTAGAGCGGATGGCCGCCTTCTTGCAGAAAGCAGCTTCGGCTTCTTCCTCGGGCAATGTCCGTGGGCAAGATCTTGGATGAATGGCGCCATCGATGCGCACCTTCTTTCGAGGAAGGAGGCGTTACCGCCGTCTCTTGTGCCACCTCGGAGGAATGGGGGCTTCGCGGATGCTCGGCGGTGCCTCGGGCGGGCGGCGTCTGGGGTGGTGCCTCCTCTCTGAGAGGAATGGAGGGCTTGTGCGGATGCTCAGCGAGTGCCCAGTGGGGCGAACAGCTGCGAGAACCGACCTTGGAAAGTTAATCGGCGAGGTTGTCCTTCTGGGGATGTAGAGTACTTGAAATTTCTAAAGTATCGCTCCATCTTCCTCACTTCAACGGGTAAAGCGCCATTGAGCCATCGAACAACGATACTCCTTGTTTACTTGGTTGTGACTAGTTGTGAATCGCCCTTCACGGTCGATCATTTGGACTCGGCGCCTTACGCCGGCTTGGCGGCCAGAGGCCTTCGTACTCTGCGCGTTGTTGGTTGCGGCGAAGTGTAATTGGATGACATATTGTGGCGGTCCCCACGAGGGACACCGATCTGACGCCGACCCCAAGCGTTAAGCTTCGGGATCCGTCGAAGTACATGGTCGGCCAGCCGTCCCAGATTCTCGAGATTCGATGGCGGGTGGCGGGGTTAAATCCATTCCGCCACGAAATCTGCCAAGATCACGGGACTTGATTGCCGTCTTGAGCGCAGAGAAGTGTATGTCGAACTCCGTGAGTTCCATAGCCCACTTTGT
The DNA here is from genome assembly GCA_036346375.1 of Guadua angustifolia. Lineage (NCBI taxonomy): Eukaryota > Viridiplantae > Streptophyta > Magnoliopsida > Poales > Poaceae > Guadua > Guadua angustifolia. The sequence continues at coordinate 18,379,240 of CM070518.1, read as the reverse complement.
CCGACCCTTTAGCGTCTGGGTTTCTTAGGATCTCCCTAAGCGGAAGCCGGTCGGGACGGCGACCTTGTGGGCTTGGAAGTAGTGGCGTAGCTTCACGGAAGCCATGAGCGGCGAATCTGAGGAGTTTACGGACCTCGAGTGCGCTCCTTTGGCCGTGCAATACTTGTTGACGTAGTACCTTTGAATGCCTGCGTCCCATCTCGCTCTGCTTGATCACCGCGCTTACGGCTGGGGTGTCGCCATGAGTAAAGTAGGGCGGCTCCCGACCTTGGCGTGGCTAGGATTGAAATTTGGGCAGTCTTGCTTTAGCTCGTCGAAGGAAGCGGTTAGCTTCTTCGTCCATACAAAGCCCTCATGCTGCGGAGTGCCTTAAAGAAAGGCAAGCGCGTTACTTGACCGAAATGAAGCGGCTAAGAGCGCCATCGCGTCCGATCAAGGTTTGCACCTCCTTCACGGAGCCGGGTTATACCGATGCCACAGGGCCCGATGACATACCCGAGTACTTTGCGACTTTCACCCCAAAACACATTTCTCGGGATTGAGCTTTATTTTATATCTCTGAAGATTACAAAAGTTTCCCCAAGGTCGCATATATGACTGAGGGCTTACTCTTAACTACGATATCATCACGTATACCTCCGGTTTGGTCTATCTGGTCTTGGAAAGTCTTACGCATCAATATTTGGAAGGTCGCCGGCGTTCCATAACCCGAAGGACATGGTCGTGTAGCGAGAATGTGCGAGCGGGGTGATGAAGGAGGTCTTTCCTCATCGTCGAGAACAAGCTGATCTGGTGGTAACTGAATAGGCATCAAAAACTCATTACAGGACTCCGCCGTTCGTCGACCGGTTGATCAATCTTGTGGCGGCGGAAGTTGTCCTTGAGGCGGCGGCGTTTAGGCGATGTGGTCGACACACATCGCCACTTGCCCCCTTCTTCTTCACGATGGCGGGTTTGCCGCCACTCAAGTGCGGACTTCCCTAACGGCGGCCTTGAGGAGTTTGTCGAGTTCGTCCGGATGATCGCTGCTTTTAGAAAAGCGCGAACCTCTGGCGCCGGGCTTTGCGGTGAGCAACCGACTGTGCTCAATTACTTCCTTGGGACCCGGGCATGTCGGACGGTTCCCGGCGAACACGTCGCGCTCCTCCGGAGAAAAGTAATGAGCTCGAGTTCCTATTTGGGGTCTAAAGACCCGGATGGAAGACCTTGGGCGGGTCGGCCTCATCGAAACTCTGCCTTGGTCTCTCCTCCGGGTTGGAGGGTAACTTTTGGTCGAAACGGCCGGCGCTGGTCGGGGCATGGCTGAAGCATTGCCCGACCATGTCGGCGCCTTTTCATCCGAGTTCAAGGCCGCCCATGGTCGCCCTTGATGGTAATAGCGCCATTTGGCGGGAGCCTTGAGCCTTGGTAGGCGTGGTGTGTGGCGACCATGAACTGGGCAGGCGGCTGCCGAGGATGGCGTTATAAAGTGACTTAAGTCGGCGACTTGAAATTGATCGGCTTCGGTCGGAAGTTGGCGGACCCCGGCGTTCTGAACGCGTGATCGGCGGGGGCTTGGCCGAAAGTGCGGGGCGATCCGTAGAACGGGGCAACAGCGCTCGATCTGGGCCGAGGAACCTACATCTCGTCGGGGCCGAAGCGATATGAGGTCAAGGAGCTTCCGCCGTCTATGAGGACTCGGCCGACCTTAGCGTTCTTGATGGTCAGACTTCGACCAATGAGGAGCCTCTGAGAACTGGTCATTCAAGGGGCGATCCTCCTTGGAGAAAGTGAGAACCTTCGGACCACAAGGCTGCTTTGGGCCAGGCGGTTTCTTTGTGAGTGATGTGGCGAGACCTCCGTCGCCTCCTTGAGGTCCCCGGGATTTGTGCGCCGAGAGCCCCGAATATGACGGCGATGTGGTTTCGGGGCTCCTGGAATCCTATGCCATCGTCAACGTCCTCCGTCGGGCCCTTGCCCTTGCCGTTATCCGCCCGCTGCGGGAGCGTGGGCATGGGACCCTCACTGTCGTAGAACCTTTCCAGGCGATGTGCCCAGGTTCGGCAGTTACGGAGGTCTTGACCCGCCGCTTGATGGTACGGGCAGAACCGGACGCCCGGGGGGCTCATGCCCACGGCCGCCTTGGCCCTGGTCGTCGGGGTCTTGGTCCGCGTCCCGTGGTCGCGGCCGGACTTCTTCGCCGTCGAACTTCCGTCCCGCCGAAACGAGGCGGGCGGCTCGGCAGCGGCTGCGCGTGCCGCACCCGACCTCTTCTTCTTTTGGCTTTCTTCTCAACCGAACTGCGCGTTTCTTGCGAAGAGACCCTCGAACCGGTTGAGGCGGCTTGCCTTCGTCGATCATCCTTTTCCATTGCGGCCGTCGGCGTTCGCGTCTGCGATCGGCCATCGGAAAAAGCTTCGTTGGCCGTCGGTCGGGTGGATTCAAATCTTGTGCGAAGCGCCGTCGCGGACCCCAAATTTGAAGGCGGACGACCGCTTCGTCCGAGATGCTCGGAATGGAGTTCCTTACTTTGATGAACATCTGGACAAAGTGACGAGGGTCTCCTTGTCCGTCTGGATCGGCCGCTCGGATCCGCGTTGCGGGCGAGTGTAGCGACTTTGGAAATTTGCGGAGGGCATCGCGAGCTGCCCCACGAGCGGATCGAACCCTCCTACGGTTGAAGAGCCATGTTCTAGCAGAGCCATCGAGAACCGTGGGGAGGTAGTTGGCCATGACTCTCGTCTCCCGGCGCCACGATGGCGGTGGAGTAGATCGAGAGGAACTCATCCGGGTTACGGGTCCGTTGAATCGCTCGATGTGGCCGGTCTTGAACTTGCCCGGCCACACTACCTCGCGAAGAGACGCCGAGAACGCTCGGCAACCGAAAGTCGGGCCGTCATGGCGGCCCCCGCGGGGGTAGAGATCGCGATGGTCGGGTCCCAGTCGGTCCTTCGCACAAGGTTTGACGCGGGAGAACACGCCCCGGCGCGGGCGCCTAGAGGACGAGCATTCGGAAGGCTCGTAAGCGGTCGAGAACCGCCCGAGCCCGCAAGTCTGCCGAAGCTGCTCCGGCGTCATCGCGAGCCGTTCTTACTTCCAGCCCCGGCGGGACTTGAGGCACCGTGTTGGGAGCGAACGAGGAAGGGAGCCGGTGGTCGAGAAACATTCCGGGGCCCTTAGGCGCCAATACGTCCGAAGCCCTATGTCGGCGACAAGATTTTCGGGTTTTCACCACAAGCGCCCCATGGCTGCCAGTCCGCTTGTTGGAGAAGTTTTGGAGGCAGCGTCTGTTGTCGCAATGGCGCTGGGCGCTCGGCCTCTGAGGGAAGCGGCGAAGCGATCTCGAACGCGCCAAGCGCCGTGCTCGAGGAATGGTACCGTAGGGGTCCTTGCTAGGCGATTCGGCCCGCGTCCGCCCTCGCTAGGTTGGTGGCGGGCGATTCACCGAGTTCCTTGGGAACAACTCCGGGGTCCCGCGCATCGTCTTTGGTGGTGGGGAAGCTTCATGGGGCGATGCTGCATACTGTCGCCCTCCGCCCGCCACGTTAATGCCGCGGGATACCAAGCTGCGCGCGACGACAGGAGTGGTGTCGTCGCCGTGTTCTCTGGTGAGCTCGAGCGATCGGGAGTGGCTCGATGCCACCGAAGTCGCCGTGTTCTTCCTGCGGCGAGGGTATTCGATCGCGGCGGAGAAACGCTCCGTCTTTGCGGCTACTGGGAAAGACTCCGGTCTCGGTGTGGCCTTACGGGTGGCCGTCCGCCTCGCCATCGCCGGCATAGTACTCATCTCCGTCCTCCGCGTCGTCAAAGACGCGAAGGTCTGATTATCTGCGAGTTCGGCATCCTCGGGGATTTCTTGCGAAGGACTTGATCGATCCCCACGGACGGCGCCCGGTTGTCGGCGATTCGGGATAAGCGTCCCCGCCGAGCTTACTTGTTGAATGAGGATCAACGTGAGGCCCTTTTTTCGCAAGGGTTATGCGTCGAGGGTATCCGAGCAAGGAAATGAGGTATCTTGGGACAATCGGAAGGCACAAGGGTCAATTTTATTTGGTTCGGGCCTCCCGGTGGAGATAACAACCCTCGTCTAGTAGATTTCACTAGTATCACGAGAGGTGTTACAAAGCGCTTGCTCGGGGTCCCTAGAGGTCCTAAGGGACCTACCGGTGGGCTCAGAGCGTGAGTGTGTGTGTATTACAAGAGGTTCCCACCCGATCCATCGCGGGAGGGGGTATTTATAGAAATTACAGAGACAAATCATTTATTACGAGGCGCGCTCTTGTAGAGGGCGTGTGAGCGATGCCGCGCCACCGCGGGTACCACGCGGCGTGGGCACGATGGGCGTGGACCAAGTCGGCCTGGAATTGTGGCGGCGCGGATCGGCGCGCAATCCACGAGCCGCCATGCATTTAATGCCACGTCGCCTTGTCGAGGACCCCGGTGGCTTGCTTTCGAAATGGGGTGCCTGGTCGATACGCATCGTTATGCAGGCAAGGGCACGGTCGGTTGGCGCCGGGCTTCCATGGTCGTCTCGGTACTGTATAGCCAATCCCCGACAACTTCATTTGTTATATTATATTTCAAAAATCAAAAAGAGAAAGAACATAAATGGTACTGTGCATTGTAAGAATTTTATAAATTCACTGGAGCATGATCATAATTCAAAATTTTTATGACATCTTAAGCATTTCCTTATCACCCTTTTGTAAAATTTTCAAAAATTTTAAACATTTTTTGATTTCTAAAACAAATCTATGTATTGATCGTTGGTCTTTTATCAGGATGTAGCACTGTCCGAATTTTTAAAAATTATTTAAATATTATCATCATTTGAAAATTTTATATAACAATTAATGCTATATCAGGACCATTCATAAAAAATTTCAAAAAGTTTTAACATGGTTTGAATAATTTTTTGTTCCGTTCAATTTTGCCGATAGGGCTTTTAACAGGACAGTAGAATTTTTTAAATTTTCAAAAGTTTTATGAATCTTGAACATCATCTGAAAATTTTATCAAAATATTATGGATGTATCAGGACCATCCATAAAAAATTTCAAAATTTTATAACCTCGTTTGTTCTAAGTTTCATTCTGTTCAAACTTGTCGGTCAGTGTTTTATTAGGACAGTAGGAATGTTTGAATTTTTAAAAATTCCTCAGATTCGATAATAATCTAAAATTTTTATAGAAATATCATCAATGTGTCAAGACGCTTCAGAAAAAACTTAAAAAAATTTTGTCGTTTTTTGGCTCACTTTTTAGCCGGTGCAAAGCAGCCAAAATTTCAGTAATATCACCCAAAATTTCGGGTAATCCGGCCAAAATTCATTTTTTTCGTTAGCAAATAGACTGGATTTGAATTTTAGTTTTTAGATTTTGACCAAAATTTATTTAAAATACTAAGATTTTATCAAAAATTTGGATTTTGACCCTACCCGGTCTCTAGGGTGGCTGAGCCAAAGCATCGCTGCATGGGCCGGGATCCTCTACGAATAGAATGTTGAGGATTTCGTCGTGTAATTTGGACTCTCTGCCAAGGTTCAATTTTTTTATGAATTTCGCCGAAATTTCGGATTTCGGACCGCCCCCCGAGATTGTAGAAGCCGAGCAAATTCAAAAAAAATTGAAAATGCTACAGTAGTTTCGGAAATTTCGGGTAATTTCGCCGAAATTTCGGGTTTGGAGTCCGGATTTTGAATTTTGAGCACCGGATTTGGCCGGATTTGGTCCAATAACCTACTAGAAAGTGATCTTCCATGAAAATTTGATGAAAAACTAATTTTTTGAGATTTTTTAAAATTTGGGCGGAAACACTATCAGATTTTTAAAAAAATTTAAAAGCTTGATAATGATATTAAAAATTTATGATACCATCCTTACTAGTTTGGGATCATACCAAAAAAATTCAAAATAATTTAACATCATTTGTTATCTTTAAAAAATCAAAAACAGAATGGACATAATTGGGAAAGTAAACTTGTTAGATTTTTATAGATTTTTTCGTGTGTGATTATCATCTAAAATTTTTATGACAGATTAAGAACTTCCTCAGTACCATTTTATAAAATTTTTAAAAAATTTAAAATTTCTTTTTTGCTCAATAAAATCTATCAATGTTGTAAGCACTAAACTTAATTTGTGGTATTATATTTCAAAAATCAATTCAGCGAACAGAGCTATGATGGATTCATTGAATCAGTTAGTAATCATGTCTTAAATTTATTGATGAATTTAATGTGTGATGGATAGGGAGTTATCTTCATACTGTATAAATTTCAGAGGCAAATATTACTCACAGAATTTACAATAATTCTGATAATGTACTGTGTACATATTTCTATTTTCTGTTTTGGATTTATCAGGCAATACAAATATTTTTATAACTTTTTGAAATTTTGTTTTTCAAATTTATTTGAGCTAAGTATTCTTAAGTAAAATTTTTAGCTCAAAATATTTCCCCAGGAATTTATAAAAATTCTGACATTCAAAGTACTAGTTTTTAATTCTCTCTGTTTTCCAATTTTTAAATATCTTGAATTAATTTATTAATTTCTGATATTTTTAATGTTTATGAATTTATTGCTGGGGAATATAATATAAAATTTTGAAAAAATTTCAACTTTATTGGTTTGCTCAATAAAATCTATCAATGCAGTAAGCACTAAACTTAATTTGTTGTATTATATTTCAAAAATCAAACAGAGAAAGAACATAAATGGCACTGTGCATTCTACGAATTTTATAAATTCACTGGAGCGTGATCATGATTCAAAATTTCTAAATTTTCTAATGTCGTTTGTACTATTTTTCATCCGGTTCAAAATAGTTACAATAGTTACAAAATTTCGCAATTTTATGTACCATTTTATGTATGATTTTACATATCATTTTATGCCAGGATAAGCATGCATATGGCCAATAATTGAGACGAAAGAAAGAGCCAGGCTCCCTTCTGGACGTGCATGGCCAATAATTGAGAGGAAAGAAAGAGCCAGGCTCCCTTCTGGACAAGCATGCACATGGAATAAGACAATTTCGAGAGAAAAAAGGTGAATAAGACTCGACTCGATAATGGCTCGTTAGCTCGAATTTGATATAACCACTGAAATGATACATAAAATGATACATAAAATGATACGTAAAATGATACATAAAATGATACGTAAAAACATTTCAGCATATCATTTTATGTATCATTTCGGGTAATTTCGGCGAAATTTCGGATTTAAAATCCGGATTTTGACTTTTTGGGCCGGATATGACTGAAATTAGTCCAATAACACCTAATAAAGTGATCTTACATGAAAATTTGATGAAAAACAAATTTTTTGAGATTTTTTATTATTTGGACAGAAACACTGTCAGATTTTCAAAAAAATTTACAAGATTGATAATGATCTGAAAAATTTATGGTACTATCCATATAACTTTAGGATCATAAAAAAAATTCAAAATAATTTAATATTATTTTTTATCTTTAAAAAATCAAAAACAGAATGGACATAATTGGGACAGTAAACTTGTTAGATTTTTCTAAATTTTCTCGAGTGTGATCATCATCTAAAATTTTTATGAAAGATTAAGAATTTCCTCAGTACCATTCTATAAAAGTTTAAAAAATTTCAACTTTCTTGGTTTACTTAATAAAATCTATGAATGCAGTAAGCACTGAACTTAATTTGTTGTATTATATTTCAAAAATCAAACAGAGAAAGAACATAAATGGCACTATGCCTTCTACGAATTTTATAAATTCCCTGGAGCGTGATCATGATTCAAAATTTTTATGATATGTTAATAATTTCCTTATAACACTTATGTAAAATTTTTAAAAAAATTAAACCTTTCTTATTGCTAAAATAAATCTATTATTGATCATCGGCCTTTTAACAGGATAATAGCACTGTTGGAATTTTTAAAACTTCATGACACCTGATCATCATATGAAAATTTTATGAGAATATTATGGATATGTCAGGACCATCTAGAAAATTTTTCAACATTTTATAACCTCGTTTGTTCTAATTTTCATTCGGATGAAACTTGCCGCTCAGCGCTTTACCAAGACAGTACCAATGTTTGAATTTTAAAAAATTCCTCACATTTTATAATCATCTAAAATTTTTACATAAATATCATAAATATGTCAATAATCTCCAAAAAAAAATTTAAAATTTTATAATGTCGTTTGTACTATTTTTCATCCGGTTCAAACTTGCCGATCAACGTTTCATCTACATAGTATCAATGTTTGAATTTTTAAAAATTCCACAGACCTGATAATCACCTGAAATTTTTATGAGAACATCTCTAATGTGTCATAAACCTACAAAAAAATTCAAAATTTTTTGACATCATTTGAACCAATTTTCAGTCAGTGCTATTTGGGCGAAATTTCGGGTAATTTCGGCGAAATTTCGGTGCAAAATGAACCGTATTTGAATTTTGTTTTTTGAATTTTGAACGAATTTCGACCGAAAAACGAAATTTCATCCGAATTTTCGGATTTCGGCCTGGTCTGAATTTTTTGCTCAATTGAAAACTTGATCCCTGCTCTCTTCAGTTCTAGACGTTCTGAAATCAACCGTTAATCCATCAAAAATCGAATGCTACAGTTGAAGATGAGGGAACCGAAGTTTCGTTGAAGTCGGCACGACGGATCCGTCGTCGTCGTCCTCCGGTCCGACATCCAAAAGAAGAGTCCGTGGAGAGAGAGCAGAGATACATACTTCGCAAAGATAGGTGTTTTTTTAAGGCTGTATTTTCCCGAAATTTTTTTTTAATAATACATTTTTTATTCGGAATTTCAAAAATATTCCACCGAAAAAAAAATTCAGAAATATACCTCATGTCGCGCGTTAGCGTGCGATGCGAGGCCTAAATAGAAAAATACAGGCGACAGTGCGGGGCGCCGACGCCCTCTCCTCTGTCGCCTGCGCGAACGTGGCGACAGAACCGAAACGGCGTCTGTCGCACGGAGAACGTGCGACAGAAGCCGAAAAGGAACCTGTCGCACGACGAAAGTGCTACAAGAGGCTGTCGCACGACGAAAGTGCTAGAAGGGGAATTTTTTGTATTTAATATTTTTTGTTGTAAATTGGTTGTACATAATTGTCCTGTAATGAATCGAAAAAATTTATTTTATTTAGTTAGTGATCGCATTTTACTTAGGGGTTTTCGTAGCCTCGTAAGGTCCGCGAATATGGCGAAAAATGACGGGAAAAAACACGCGGCCCTCATAGCGTGGCATACCACTTCGATCTTGGCGAGATGGTCGGACGTAGGCCCGACATTTTGTTACCAAAATCGGAAAAAGGCACTTTCGCACGAACGCAAGCAGCGTGTCGTGGCCACTTAGGGGTTTCGTAGCCCAGCGATGTGGTCGGACATGGTCCAAAAATCTGAGAAAAAATCAAGGGCGGCCTCGCAATGCGGGCTACCACTTACGTATGGGCGAGATAATGGGACGTTGCCTCGGTATTTTGTTGCGAAAATCGGAAAAACACTTGCGCCACGAAACCATGGAAACTTTTACGACATCGAAAAATTTTGAAACTCTTTATGGAGGTTCTGATATATCGATGATATTACCATAAAAATTTCAAATTATTTTAAGATATGAGGAATTTTTAAAATTCAAACAATACATATATAAGGGCACATACACGAAAGTTCGGATGATAAAATAAGCAATAGATTAGATGATATTACAAGGGCATTACAACGTTGATTTAACTAACTAACGAAAGCCTTTGTTCGTCATGGTGGAACAAATGATCGTTCCGCCTATCTGAGTACGGCCGAATGATGTCATACATTTTACGCATATTACGACCCGTTCTAATTTTGCGATTTGTCCTCGGACACCGCTCAATCCCTACTATGAAAGAACTCCATGGGGTTCCGATGCTCCCAAATGCGCCGATTGGGTGGCCTATGCCGTGCGTCTCGGGTGTATAAGACTTAAATTTTGGTTGTTGTTTATGTGGATTTCGCCCTCCCATATGGGCATGTCATCCCGATTCAGCGTCCCCTATGTTAATACCACGGGTTCCGGATGGTCTGCATAACGAGTCAAGGATTTGTTGCGTGTTGCGGACCTCGGCCATTGCTTCCCTGTCCCTTCTTCTTGAGAAGAGAACCCTCTGCACTTGCTTTGTGTTGGCGTTGGCGGAGACATGAGGAGACGCCTGCTCTGTTTCGACTCGCACTCCACTATATGGTGCAGGAGCTTTGTGTTGGGCTTATCCTTGAACAACCGGAAGCATGCCCTGCAGTCAATACAGTATGTCCGCTTTGGTCGTTGCATAACACCGTAGGCATATTCGGGGTTTGGCTTTTCTGGGCGGTAGTGGCACCACGGAGAGGGTTGCTCCCCGCAGTTATCCCATGCAGGTTGCCTGAGATGTGGGTGAATGCGTCTCGGGTCCACCAGTTGAAATATCGGCACCGTTCATCCTCGGCCAAGGGCACCGGTAGAATCTCCGGTCCGCTAGATCACCGTGGCGGTATCAACCATCGCCTCCGAGCCATGTACGCATAAGCGTCGGGGCTTTGGGTGGCCTGGAGGAGGTTCCTCCGTTGACTTGACCACATTCGCAAGTGTCCTTTTGAACTCACGTGTGCGATGAACTGTTTAGAACTACTAATTTGTGAGTTTAACAAGAGTATGGCGCATGAAACTCACCGATTGGTTGGGCCCTTGCACACCGCCCCGAGCTCTGGCGATCTAGAAAAGGACATATCTGGTGGCCTCTCCACCGGGTGAAGTTCTCGGCGAAGCGGGGTAGGCGTCGTGGCGCGGTTGAGAAATTAAGTAGTCACGTCGTTCGGCCCGTCGATCCATTGGAAGAAGCAACACGGTCGTTGTCTTTGAGAAAAGAAAGAACGATGCATGAGATGGTAGTGTTACCTGTATTGTGTGGACACCAATGGTTTTACCTCGTGGGTGCGGCCTACTTGATGAGTGAGCGGTGGCCGTCTCTCCATGGGTAGATTGCATCATCTTCGCCGGTAGAGTTGCGATCGCATTTGGGTCGGGGCAACTCCGGAGAACTTCGCGTCGGCCATCGGCATCCGGATATTGGGGGATGACCTCGCTTCTTTGAAGAGGCGACAGTAGAACGACATTGTGGTTTGGTTGTGTTGGATGTCTACCCCTCGGACTGTTTTATAGTGGTGGTGAGGGTTACTCCACACAATTACAGACTCTTGATGCGGCGTGTGCGGCGTGTTGTCATTTCATGGCGTGTTGCGGCGTGTTGTCATTTAATGGCGTGTTGTCGTCTCGACTGGTAAAGTCGCTAGCGTGAGTAGTCTGTCGCTATTTGGAAAAGGCATTGCGTGTGTTGTCGTGTCGACTTGGTAAAGGCGCTAGCAATGATAGTCACATCGCTATTGGAAAAATTTATTGCGTCTGTTGTCGTGTCTTCGTGGTAAAGGTGCTACCGGTGAGTAAAGGTGCTAGGTGTGTGACAAAGCGTCTAGGCGATGAAAGGAACAACTAAGTACGTAAGATTAAGTTTACAAAAATACAAATGCAAGTGCAACTATTTCAAATGAAACACTTAGTACATAAGATACTAGCAATAATAAAATCAAAAAAACTCTCTGTCGGCCTCGCTTGCGGGAGGCCTCCTCCTCGAACACGGTCCTTGAGTCGTCAAGCTGCGTGGGCGTGCGGTGGAACCTCTGCGACCTAGCCGGGCGTCGCGTGCCGGTGAGTAACTGCGTCGGTCTTTGGCGCTCCGTCTTCTTGACTAAGGCTGCGTCGGTGGTGGCGCTCCGTCTGGTTGTGATGATGATGCCCCACCCCAAAGGCGTCCGTGGAGAGGTAATCACGGTAGTCCTCTGAGTGCAGGGCATCGCCCTCATCGTCGTAGTCGTCGGGGCGTGTCGGATCGTCTGTGGGAAGAAGTGTGCTGCGGGCTGTACCAAATAAAGAATTGTTTTGAGCATTATGTCTGCGATTGTAACACTTGAGCAACACTGCATTTCAAGACTCACCAAAGCCCTCGACCGGCTCTGAGCGTGCCCTCGCGGTCGCGGGCGGGACCGTGTGAAGGCGTGCTGGCGCACCCTCTGCCCCGCTTCAAGCGGCGCGCCGGTGAGGACGGTAGGAGGCCGGACCCCGACAGCTCGAGGGCGTGTGTCGAGCTGTCCAGACACCTCCCGACGTAAAGGGTGACGTCCTCTCTCGTCACGTCCTCTCCCATGGTCGGACCGTCGACGTCACCGCCTGCCTGCGTGCCCACCACAAGCTGCAGGTCGATCTGGGGCCGGCCGATCTGGAACCTCTCGTACGCCCACAACTGTAGCAGCATTGGACATCCTCTGAAGATCGAGCCCTCGGCGAACCGTGTACACCCGACGCAGAGTGCACGGTAGGTGGCGTCTGAACCGGCCGAGCCCCACGAGCAGCGTGGCACGGCGTCGAAGGTGCGTCCGCGATCTCCCTCGCGAATCGCACGGTGCGTGGACACGCTATCCCCATGGGACGTCGTGAACATGGTCGGTAGAAGAGCCACGGAGGTGCGCCTCTGGGTGGCGGGCGAGCCTCTCGTCGTCCGTGGCTCGACGATCTGCTCCACGCCGTAACATAAAGCTCACTAGTTATTTCAAGCGATCGTACACAATTTAGTTCGAAATGCTACTTACGTACTGGCCTGCACAAGCCACCTCAAGGTCGGTCCGTGCGTGTGGTCGAAGGTCCTGTGGCGGTGGTAGTACACCGCGAACCTCTGCGACAATCTGCGGCCGCCAGGGGAGGCGTCTGGGGCACCACACCGCCTGCCGGCGATCGGGAGGCCGAGGAGGTAGGAGGCGTCTGTAAAGTGATCGCCATCTCCCGACGAGGAGATGGAAGGTGTCGTCTCCGGCCTCCACCGATCCACCAGCGGTGATCGGCGACCGGTCGTAAAGGAACCGGTGTCCCAGAGGTCCACCATCCGGGCGAGGCGGCGGCCCGATGCTCGAAGCCTAAAAACATAAACATGTAATTGATATCGGTCTTTGCGGTAGTCACGATGCTAGAACAAACATGTTTACAAATTTAAATCTTGGTATGTTACACAGGGATCCAACGCGATCGGCGTCCGGTATCTTGCAATGGTCTAGGTCGAAGGGCGCCCGGTACCTGAGGTCCCTCCGTCATCTGGGACAGCGGTGGCTATCGCGAGCACGGTGACCACGGTCGACGTCTTGGGTCCGATAACTTCGTCTGACCACTCGTCATCTCCTGTTGGTGAGCCATACGCAATCTAAAAAATGAAAGTGAGAGCGAAACACAAATGTAAGCGAAGAGTCCGTAAAAGTGCGCAAGCATGACAACAATATATTGAAACAGATCGCACATAAAAAAGCGGAGAAGTTCATTACAACAATTTATGAAGCCACAACACTCGCATAGCGACTAGGTACAAAGTATAGTTCATACAACACACGTTACATCGATTAAATGCAAATGATAATGCAAGTCATCCGGTGCGATGAGGTCTGCGGCGATCCTCGCGAAGGCGATCCTTCCCCACCGTCGGGTGACCATCTCCTCCTTCGTCTTCTTCGTTTTGTGCTCCGCAATTCTTGAGCGTATGTCCTCGTTGGTTGCACAATGAGCATTTCTTCACGCGCTTGCCGACCGACTCATCCATGTCATTTCTTATCGCCTTGTTCTTGACGCTCGCTTTCCCTCTTCTCGCATCAAAATCGGGGACCCGAACCTTTCATCAACACTAGGAGTTGTGGTGAGCGAACCCACAACACCATAACCATAAAGCTCCTCGCCCCAAGTTGCCATCACCCTTTCCTTCATGTAATATTCAGATAGGTATGTACCAAGTTGCATTCCAAATAAAGCACATGCAGCTAAAACATGAGAACATGGCCTATGCAAAAGGTATGGCTTGTTGCACGAGCATTTGCACTCAGCCTGTAAGATGCACTCCTGAGTGACAACCCTCTGGTTGGTTCCACGCCTTCCTTTATCCTGCGCAGATCACCTCGAAGCGCGATGTCGTACACCAACTTTGATAGCTCTATGTTTGGGCGCCTACGAGCCTTCTCATCCATGTATTTAGTGATCATCGAAGAGTACAAGACCTTCTCATCTCTCATTACTATCTCGGCGAATTGCATGCTGTCCACAAAGTACTTGGTTGTACCCTCGGCCTCCTCGACAATTCCTACCAATGGAAGACACCTCATCCCTCGCATTACCCAGTTGTAAACTTCTGCAAAGTTAGTGGTCATCACACCGTATCTGGCACCATGTGTGTCATATAACAGTGACCACTTCTCTTCGATTCGTGCTTGATCGGTCAGAAACATTTGATTGGCCTTTGCCTCCGACGACGGTTAGTCGCCTCGTCCTCTGTTGGCAGGGGGAAAAGAGGCTCCGCCTGCTCTTGTGTTCCACTGGCGCTACTGTTGTTCGTCTGCTCCTTGTGTTTCCTTGTCAGGTCATCAAGATTTTTCCACAGAGTTCGGAACTTCCTCTCCTGGTTGGAGTTACACAGTCTTTTGAACATGTTCATCAGTTGCTTGTTCTTGAATTGCTTATAAAAGTTTGCACCCAAATGCCTCATGCACCATCGACTCTGCAAGTCAGGCCATCGGAATGGCTCATCTTCCCCTGTTTGCAGCTGGTTGATAGCACTAAGCAACCCAGCATGCCTGTCATGCAAACGCGCACAATCTGGGCGAGTTTTGACCACCCGATCTTTAGGTTTCGTAGGAACCACAGCCAACTCTCGTAGTTCTCGCTTTCTACGAAGGCAAAGGCAACAGGCAGAATCTGGTTGTTCCCATCGACACCACATTTGTCGATGTTGCCCTCTGTATTTCGGTCAAGAATGTGCCGTCCACGCACAACAACGGACGGCGATGTGAGAATGCCTTAATGCAAGCGCCGAATCGAAGAACACTCTCCTCGGATGCATTTTAGTTGGCCACTTGTCGACGGACAATCTTGATAATCATAGTAGGTCCCGAGATTTCTTCCCGAATACAAGCCGAAGCGGTCTTGGGGAGGTTGTGGTACGAGTCTTCAAACTTCCCAAACCTCGTTTCTAGTGCCTTCGCCGCCCTCCACGCCTTCCGTAGCTAATTGTGTCTTGATATCTGTTCTCGATCGCTCGGATAATAGCACGGGCTCAAAACGAGGTTCTCCACTATCTCTGCGTACATGATGTTCGCGACATACGGATGATAGGTTCTGTGAGCCATCACTGTTTTCTCGATCATACATTTATCTTTGCTCAACCTTGAACATATCCAATGGGTGCCCCATTTGGGCTTGTCTGCGTGCACTCTCCACGGACACCCATGGATCTCACACACCACGTCGTAGCGAGGTTGGGGTGGATTTCTTAACCTGAAAGTCCTTCTTAATGATAGAGCCCAATCTTTCACGGCATCTGCCTGACCTCTTTTGTCGGGTACATCTTGTTATGCCTAACCTCATTATCCTTTGTCTTGCCAAGGCATCTCCCTCATTTCATTGACAACCATATTTTTAAATTGTTGCGTGCTCCACTCGGCACACAAGCGGCTCCGTACCTCCTCCATCTTCCTCATCCGACTCATCGTCGTCCTCCTCTTCCTTTCTCTTTGTACTCACGGTCTTCCTCTTCCATCCTAGCTGTTATTTCCTCAATTTGCTCACCTTCGTCTACCGGTCCCGCTTCTTGGCCAACATTTTCATCATCCTCCGGCCGAACACATTCACCACTTTCTTTGAACATGTTGCTCATGGCTAGATCCCCAATTTCGGTGTCACCGGTGAGCTCATTTTGAGGTGACTACACTCACCGACGTCCAAGCTGCTGTTTGGGGCAACATCCTCTCATATGCTCGCACTAAAAGCACTCGATTCCATCCCCATTGCTCTGCCCCCTCACATATGATCTCCACGATCACGGTTCCTTTAGCTCAACTAACTCCCGATAAATAGTGTCGTTTAGCACACTACATAGGCAAAATACCTTCAACTCACACTTGTCTTCTTCCATCCGAAAAGTATAATACAACCATTTCAACACGGAACCAAATGTGCGCTCCTCGAGCCTACTCAAACTTCGTCCACATCTTGCATGTTACTTAGATCTGCACCCTCCAAACCATGCATTACAACCCCATCTCCATAATAAATCCTAAATGGAACTCGATTACGCCATATCTGCGAATCCATTCATTCACCCACAATTAATTATCTTCCGTACAAAATACTATGACGTAACATAACTATACCTACATGGTGCGAAAATATATATCTAACCGTAAAAAACATCTACATTCCTAATAATTCATATCGATGTAGTTATATCGTAAAAAATTACATTTCCATCAATATGTACCGATATACTCCTATCCGTAAAAATTCATTGCTAACAATACATACATTAAGTATCGATGTACTTATATATTAAAAAATACTCATTAAGTAACTATATTTCCTTCAATATATACCGATATACTCCTATCATAAAAAATATCTAAATTTTCTAAACTAGAACTAGTTGTGACCTATCAATTTACCTACATTTATCCGTAACATACATCTATAACTATTTCTAATCTACCACTATTTATTTGCTACAATGCTCTAGATCTAACTATTTCTAACATATCATAATTTACTGCTAAGAAAAGTAAACAACAAAAATTTACCTCAAAACAGTGGCGCAGAATCTGCCCTTCTTCCTTCTCTCTTCCCCTCTCTCCCCTCTTCCTCTTCCCTTACTCTCCTCTCTCTTTCTCTTCCGCACAAATGAGAAACGATGCAGGCGGCGGCTCATATAAGCGCTCTGTCGCCGCGACCATCGTCGCGACAGAACCCGCCCACTTTGTCGCCACGACCATCGGTTGATTTTCTTCCTGTCGCACTTTAGTCGTGCGGCAGTGCCTTCGAACATCGTCGCACGTTCGCCGTCGACGACGCCGTTCGGTTCTGTCGCCGTTAAGCGCCGTGCGACGAGAAATACGTCGGCCCGCACTGTCGCCGGGTATTTTTCTATTTAGGCCCACATGCGCGTTGGACGTCGCGAGGTATATTTCTGAATTTTTTTTTTCGGTGGAATATTTTTGAAATTCCGAATAAAAAATGTATTATTAAAAAAAAAATTCGTATTTTCCCCGCCATGTGCACCAATCTTAAAGCGCATCGAACGACACTGCATGTACAAGGATATATGGATACGTGGTTTTGCTTTCCCGGATACAGTACTAGCATTGTCTACCATAATTCCAATAAATACTGTGTATTTGATATTTGTAACAATCAACACGTTACAAATATCTAGTTAAAGACCAATTAACGCTTTTATAATTTAGTCTTCACGCGATTTACGAATTAAGAAGATATAACACTTGGAGGGTTACACTGTAGACGGACATGCATGCGGTTTTGCTTTTCCGGCTATAGTTGGGCCAAAAATACGATGATCTCTCTTACCAAACTGCTTATCTTGAATCATCACATACTGAATTATTTTTTTAATAATATTTTTAATAAGAATTACCGAAATAATATACCGAATTAAAAAATTACAAATATACATCCCTACCGTCATTCGAATTGAGGACACTCTGTCGACAGAGAGCTGCGATCGTTGATGACAGCTCTCTGTAACAATTGGCGACAGAGTCTCTGTTGCTATTTCAAAAATTGTGATAAGGGTATATATTTATAATTTTTTTAATTTAGTAGATTATTCTTGTAGTTTTTTATTAAAACATATTATTTAAAAAAATTCCTCACATTCTAGTGCCTAGTGCCTACTGCCTACATGCCATCTGAATGTTCGGTAGTCGGTAGACAAGACTGACAATTGACGACACGCAATTTCCTCTATTAGTTGGTAGCCCAGGTTTCAGTGCCACTGCCACCGCTCGCCATCCACCAGTGACCACTCAACCGTCGGTCTGATAAGACTAGACTTGCGCCTGATCCCTCGTGGCCTCGTTGCTCGCCACTTCACCAGTCGGTGAGAGGTGGCTGCACATGACACCACCTACATGGCTATGTCCAATTATGCGTCATCCTGCATATTAGTAGAATCAATCAATATCTTGACACACTAATCAGTACGACTCGACCCACGCTGCACGTTTCTTATGTTCTAAACTGCGCTGGCTCTTCTAAGGAAAAGTGTCATTGAAGGACCAAAACTGACGTCTCGAGGGAGGTGAATAAAAGCAAAATAAAATTCTCTTAAATATTCAATCTTTTTTTAAAAAAAACTGACTAAAAAGCTCAACCAGGCTAATACTAAATAAAAGATCATTCAAACCATTTTTCTAAAAGAGCAAATTAAAGGCATCAGACCTACACTGGACAAAACATCTGTGCTTTTGGGTAAACCGTAAAATCGAGATGAACGGTAAAATCAGTGTGATTTCAAAAGTAAGAATTGAGATAACTTTGTTCGATTGATTCAAATCCATAAAACTTTATGTTCACCTTCTTATAGATGTCAGGAATCTATTCCAATTTTCAATCGTAAAGATTGATGTCAAAATTCTGACCTTTTTCAGTTTGAAGAAAAGTTGCACCAAGACTGTGATAAACTCACAAACTTTACCATGAGCTTACTCGTAGGGATTTGATGATCAAGATAATCTCCACATGTCACAGCAAATAAGAATCCCAAAGAAACACCCCTCAAACGGGTCCAGAAAATATCTACCGATTTCTTAAGAAGAATCTAGGATATTGTTCAAAGCTTATCTAGATGATTGGGATCCGCTCTGTAGAAGATTCATCCATCAATCATTCATCCTCGACAGCACAAGATCACGAGAGAAAGAAACTAAAGAGAGATCAAAGACTCAAAAAGAAGGGAGACCAAAGACTTGAGCAAGAGTAATACCTGTTTGGTAGAGCTACAGATCTCAGCTTCACCTTAGATTTGAAACTGATAGGCTAAAATAAAGTGAATTAAGTTTACATTTTTAGTCTAAAATGTAAACAAGATGACCCAGCTAAACACTCTTAATATACCCACAGCACCAGCTCCATAAATTTATGAACCTAGGAATACCCTGGTCCACCAACTCCACGGATTTTGGTGGAGCTATACCAAACACCCCCTAAGTTCTAATGGATCTTATTGGGTTGGAGCATATTCTAAATGAACTCCTCAACTTCTTATGTGTCCTAGATCTAGAAGAAACAGAGCATGTAGAAGGAGGTGAGGCACAGCTCAAGTTGCATAAAAGAACTAAGCAAATATGCAAGAACAGAATTAAATTTTAGTCATAGATGAAATTGAATAATGCATTGCTCAGGGAGAGAAGGTTACAAAATCACACTTCCAGGTGGCCAAGGCTCAAAGGAGCATAAAGAAAACTAGAGAACTCTTCTCTAAGACATGTTTCAGACCTTGGTTCCAACCAGGGTGTGAGACATCCCTCCACCTTTACATTTATAGCACACTGTGAGTAACCTCCACCCTTAGATGATATTCTTAACCCTTAAGAAACATCATCAAGAGTTAAGATTCACTCTCTTAGACATACACGGGCTAACCCGAAACCCAACAACATAACGGGTTTTCACCATACCTTTTAACACTAACTTAACATTTACTCCACTATCAAACTCTTGATCCAACGATCCTCCTTTGCTTGAGTAGGCTTAAGTTAGCATCTCATCTATTCACTTCACTATGACCGTTCTAGACCTCAATTCCTCCCTAAGCTTAGCCCAGTCCATGACGTCGCCCGCCATGTCTATCACTTTAATTCGTTGTCTTCTTGTCTTCTCACAAAGATTAGTGACTAGTCAAATATCAAAAAATCCCTCCTTGGATTATGTAGATTGTAACTATTTTAGTCTATAACTAGTCAAAACCACTCTTATAGAGGTCATGACTACTCTCATAGATGTCACGTCCACTTCCCAAAAATCCTTAGAGATCAAGATCACTTCGTTAGAGATCATGATCACTTCCCTAGTGGTCCTTAGAAGTCAAGATCACTCCCACAGTGGTCTAGAATGCTCCATAAAATATCACGGCTATTTTTCTAGTGGTTTTTAGAGGTCAAGATCACTCTCACGATGGTCTAAGACACTCTATTAGAGGTCATGATCACTCAAGACCACTCACATGAAGGTTATGTCTATTCCTATAGAGGTCACAACCACACAAAACCACTAACTTGGAGGTCAGGACCACTCTTATAGAAGTCTAGACCACTCCTCAAGAGATTAGGACCACTCAAGATAACTCCTATGGAGATCATGACTACTCCCTAAGAGGCCCCAAGTGTCATGTTCACTCCTCAAGTGGTCATGATCACTCTCTTAGAGGTCACGATCACTCTAGTGAACAATCTCTCTACGGAACAACCACTCTAAATGTCATGAATGCCATGACCACTCTAGAAAACGACCACCCTAAAGGACACAAAGACTATGATCACTCTAGAAAGGAACACTCTAGAAACAATCTCTCTGAGAAACGACCAGCCTAGAGGTCACAAAAGCCACGAGCACTCTAGAAAGGACCACTTTAGGGGCATGACGACTCTAGTGGTCAGAAAGGTCATAACCACTTTAGGGAAGGCTAAGATCACTCTGGGCAATGCAAGACCTCTGAAACCAAATTGCCTATGACAAAGTGAGCTTATATCAAAGTTAAATATAAGCACCACAAGCTCAAACACAGTCAATTACTTATCACAAACATGAATAGACTACCCTATAGTCTCTTAGTTTTGCTTTGTTTTTTTTACTGTAAATTTGCTCACACGCCTACATCACCACTGGCAATCCACCTCTCAGGCAGGTGGGCAACTATCCGGATCCCCGCGACAAGCCATAGAGATATAATACAGCTCTATCATTGCAAATGTCGTGAAAACAAAGCTATTTTAGACAAGTCTTCATTCGGAGCCATCAAATAGTTCGGTTTATCCATACTTAAAAAATTTCTAAGCTACGACACGTCGGCAGATCACACATGTTGCTGCTTCGTGCAAGAAGGGAATAAAAAACAGAGACATCGGTGTCAGATGTCACACGATCTCCCCGAATCGACCTGGAGCCGGAAGCCACATGCCTGCCGCTTCCAGAACGATACAGCGTTCGTGTTCAGTAACGGAGCCTTCGGAAAAAGGGCTCACGTTATCGTACCTCTTCCAGAGGCGCGCTACCTGCAATGATTCCCTCCCAGCACTTGTATAATGTAACCGCAAGGAAGCGTCCAATTTTGCATTTGTATTATCAAGTACAATACAACCCGACTTAACAAAATGGAGACGGTGTGATTTCATTCCAGATTAGTGGGGGATCAGAATATGCAGAAAGAGACATGGAAGCGTCCAATTGTGCAATTGTATTATCAAGTACAATACAACCCGACTTAACAAAATTGAGATGGTGTGATTTCATTCCAGATTAGCAGGGGATCAGAATATGCAGAAGGAGACATGTGCATGGCTAACCAGGACGAGCCTTCCCAACCACACTAGTACTAGCAGTAAAAATTAAGTGTGATTCAGGCAAATCAAAAGGGAAAGCCGAAAAGGTACACAAAGGGATGTGTTCTCTACGTTTACTGCCCCCACTCGCAGAGGGCATAAAGTATCCACAGATCAGAGACTCCATCAAGCAAATAGAGATACTTAGAGAGTTTTAGGAAGACAGGGATCAGAATGTGCGTACATTTGTTTGCATGGAGCCAATCACATTATTCACATACGGTGGACGTGCTGATGCTTGTTCTTTGCCGAGCACTTTGATTTCAGGAGTAAGGACCATCTCGCTGTTTCTGTTGACAGGCCACGATGGTAACAACAGCCAGAAATTAAGCTAGCAAAAGCACAGCAAAGTGAAAGACTCACCTTTAATTAATTGAGATCTAGTGCCTCCCCATCCAACTTCTCTTTGAAGCAAAACCGCATATGAACTTCTCGCTTCCGTCCCATCCTGCAGAATGTGAAACCACGCAAGGTATTCCATCAAACACAAAGGAGCCGTGCTTAATTTGCACAAATTGATACTTTTGGGGTTGCTTCTTTATGCAAGCATACTACTATACAAAGAATTGTACCAAGGTAGAATGGTAGATACAAGACAGTGACTCTGAACGAGATAAGATCAGATGTACATTACTAAATGGCTGCCGTAAACAGGAAAGATGGAGGATGTTATTTCAGACTTCCTAACAGTGAAAAGCCAAACCAGCTGTTGACACTCGATGGCATTTACTAATTTCAGATCACATGTCAAGTGGGGATTAACCCCACAGGCCACAGGCTAGCTGCTAAAGCTAAAACAAGCACATGCAAATTCTGTAGATGTCGTACACATCAGAATTATGAGATCAAGATGACTCGCACAAACCACATGTACCTTTCTGATTGTCCATCTCAAACATATTGGGTGCTTAGTTCTCACTTAAGTTCACTGGCGAGCCCAAAAAGTTACCTACCCTGGACATCCATTCATGTGTGATGAAAGCCAGTAGACTACACCATAAAAATATGTGAATCCTCACAGCCGAAAGTAACCCAGACTAGCCATGGGCGGATCTGGGCTGGGTATGCACCGGCATTCTTAAAAATTTAAAAAACATTAGAAGATTATCTTTTCAATGAACTAAATTTGTTGATCAAATTGATTTCGATTTTGATGATTTAGGATTTGTAATACCTTAGAACTATTTGTATTGTATTTTTTGAAAATTTTGAATATATGTGTTGGATCTATAATGTTATGAAACCACTACATAAGACTATAAAAATGCGTGTATGAAATATGTATCCTTATGGTAAGTTTTCTAGTTCCACCGCTGAGACTAGCTCCACTTGCATACAGTGAAATGGGTCCCATAGATAGCTCTAATGGTGTGCGCCCAAATAAATTAAAGTGGATGGCTTGCCCTCCACTGAAGAGTTCACAGGTCTAAACTCTAAAGCCTCCGCTACATAAAGAACAGGAAGCAGCGCTAGGTAAAGCTAAGCACACTCCAAACATTTGCAGAGCCATCAGTGAGGGGGAGGCAAATTATGCCGCTGGTGGAGTTAGGCATATGGCTCATCCCACTGACCCTCGTTCTCGTCCCATGCCGGCGAATTGTTCTCCTCCTATCGAGGCTTCAGGAGCTTCACCGGAGCTTAACACGACCAAGGTTCACCTCGCCGGACATGTGGAGCCGCTTGGCCAGGCTTAACTCCATGCCTTTCATTCTGTGACGGTATATGGCTGCTTCTTAGTCGTTACCTCATTTGGTGTCAAGCTGCTTCTTAGCCGTTTCCTCATTTGGTGTTAAGTGCTAAGTTGTTCTAGCTTTCGCTTTTCCATCCTTTTTATGTGCAATAAGCTCCAGTAGTTGAGATGTAGATGGTTTAATCTAGAACTTGTTGTAACATGTATATTGTTGGTAGAGGCGGATGAAACTTCAGGAATTCAGGGTGCATCTGACAGAATTTCCTGGACTTGCTTTTAATATGTACATACTGCTCCTGTATGTATACTTCTTATCAACCTGTCAAAATTTTCTGCATGATCTATCTTTCAACCAAAAAAAGAAAGAAATTCTGCATGATCTTGTTTCTATGTCACCTACTAAATAGTGGCAGAGCCACATGTTCCACGGAGAGTGATAAAAATTACAAAAGGAGGGCAAAGAAATTACATCTGTAAAGCATGAACAAGAGGAAACTCTAAGAAGAAAGATCAAAAGAATCAATATGGTGATTTTTCAAAAAATACGATACACTCTATTAACGATATACCATCAGTTAAACGCTGAATCCAGCTGTTCTAAATCAGATCAGTGTACTGAAATGATAAGTTCCTTTATCCTTTTCAAGCCCACCGATGTCATTGATAACATTTATTTCCTATTATTTACTTTAATGGATTATCTGTCTTGTCACACAAAAAAGATATAATGTTGCCATCATTTAGGTTCCAACTAGAGCACATGGTCCACAATGCAATGCCTAGAGTATATTATGAATAGGAGTACAGTATGCCACACTAGGTGCCATAAATAATAAGCTACGCTAGGCTTTGTGTAGTCACTCCCATGGTAGGGGAAGCGCTAGCAGAGACGTGCTCTTACAAGTTACAACGTATAATGCTAAGTTAATTGATGTCATGTTATCAGTTTAAATAAATAAATCAAATTGTTAGTTTGCAAGTCTCCCAAGCAAGTATGGAAGAAACAGAAGTCCTTGATTGCAGGTGACAGGAGAGATTATCAATAACACCGGTCTAAATCGGACAGTACCAATTGCACTGTTGTAGTTTAGGCAGATACCTGATTCAATGGGATGGATTCACGGAACAATAATTAGGGTCCTATCATTTTCATCCAATAAACAATTTTCATTCCTGGAATGAAAAATCCCATGAAAAGAAAGCGCAAAACTAGATAAGTTGGACAAGCCCACTACCATGTATAACTATTTTTATATAATTTGTAGCATGATTCAAGGGGAACTTCACAGCCAAATTTTTCATGCAATAAACCAATTTGAGGGTCATGCCACTGAAAAAGTTGAAAATGGCCATTAGCGCTTATGTACACTTCATTTGCATCCAACAGTTTTTATCATAATAATGGTAGAATTCAGCAACTGGTTGCATAACTGATGGTGCACTGTCACTACACTACCAAAATTGGTTACCCATAGCAACCTCTTGAGTCTACGGTTACATCGATGTTTCAGCTCACAGGTTTTGCATGATAAGAATAGTAAGTGAAAGCCGATACGTACTGACAAGAAAAAAGAAGAATAGCAAACCTCTCAATTTCGTTCATCCAGTAAATCACAAGTTGCACATCCATGTGCAATGCATGGGCATAACTGACACAAGACGAGAAAAGTTTATTCCATTGAAAGACGTGAAATAATCAATTTATATGCCAAATGCATTTTATTATTAACAATTATGAAGATATATATGATATATCAAATTTGCAGAATCCAGTACCTTTGGATGGTGGATGACATATTTGACTCATCGTAGTTATGCAGCAGAGGCTTCTAGATTGAGGCATTTTCAAGGAATTCATAGAAACAAAACATTGATATGAACTTCCAATGTTCTTTCTTCATTATGTACATAGTATCGTCTGCAGCATAAAAAGCCTCCAAGATTGCATTTGAAGCAAGTTAGCTGAGTTAAACTGAGGAGGGTTGGGGGTGATGGAAGAAGCATGTGATCATAAC
This sequence comes from Guadua angustifolia, assembly GCA_036346375.1. Taxonomy (NCBI): domain Eukaryota; kingdom Viridiplantae; phylum Streptophyta; class Magnoliopsida; order Poales; family Poaceae; genus Guadua; species Guadua angustifolia. The sequence continues at coordinate 18,354,074 of CM070518.1, read as the reverse complement.
TTGAATTCACGGCATTACTGTTACATATGAGTTAATTCACAAAATAAAGTCTTACCTAAAGTAAGTATCACGAGGCTCTCCAATGAGTGCACAAAGTGACAAATCATGGATATTCTGTAAGCAACTAAATCACATGATGTAAATCATTGAGTTGAAAAGTTGTGAACACCCAGGCCCAGCCCATGCAAAGTTGTGCATTACGGTTTGGTTGATTTCATTTTGAATACAAATGCAAGATGTTTCAGTTCACTTTGCTTTAATCCTACACATCTCATTTTTCTTGAGTATTTTTGCTTTAATCCGATACAAGGCAACAGATGCCTCTTAACTTCTCAGCAAGCAAGGAAAATACAGAGTACAGACACACTGTTCAGACAAGGAAAAGGTTGCAGAACTCCAAGTCTGAATTTCAGAGCCAAGAGCAACTCATAGAATCAATAACAGGAAGTATTGTATGTCCATAAATAAATCCAAATTGTAAGATCAGTTGTGGCAAAATATTAAAGGATGTCTCAAAAAAAAAGAAAAGAGAAACGATGAAACCAGTTTAATCTCGGGATCTTCTAGAATCGTAGCTGACTTGAGGCTCACGTTCATTCACATGGGTGATATGTTTTTGGCTTTTCAGATAATCTGTCACTCAATTCAACCATATGAGATGAAAAAAAAAAAACTTTCAGTTCGACCTGAATTACAGTAATGGAATTGTCTTCAGTAATTAGCAGTATAGCCTTGTACACTGGTAAAACTATTTTTGGGCAACCTGTATAAATTGTTCTTTTCGGTAAAATCATTAAACTGAAGCACTTCATTAAATTAGTCTTAATCATGTCTCTTTCGGAAATAAAGTAATGTCTGGTTGTTAAGATAATAATAGATGTATAAAAATCAACCAAGCATCTTCAGAATACGACACCCTATGCGGCATATTCTGTTCAGAAAGCTGAACAATTGGATTATGTGACGTGATAACAAAAAAAAACAGTGATCAGATGGAAACAGGAATATACGATTAGGCTAATAGCACTAGGATGTGAATTGTCCAATCTAAACGAACATCCAAATCGCCCAGGGAATGGTGATATATCATAAATGTTGGTCTGTAACTTTAAGCTACGACTGATACTATACACACGAAGCTTTTGCCAACATCCTTGTCATCTAATAGTGAGCAATGGCTTCTCAGCATCAAGCAGCAGGCTCATGATAGCACTAAACTTGTACGTACTTCCATTTCGCACTCAATCTAATCGGTGGACGCAAATCCTCAAATGCTCGAATCATTTGGACACTGAAGAGCAAAGCAGGTAAAAATGAATCTGGACCACCAAATTACGGGAGAACGAGCACACAGGCCACAACAATGTCATCGCTGCAGTTCCTCGCGCGGCGACTCATCACCACCACCTCCAAATTGTACCCATCTGATCATCTCTCGCTAATTTGGGACAGTAAAACAGAGAATCCTCCTCAAATGGCCCAACCGAACTCCGGGGTTCGAATTGACCAATCGATCGGTCGCCACAAGCAATCGAAGCAACAGAAGAAGAAAAATGCAGACACAGGTCGTGAGAGAGTACGGGCATGCCCATCCGTACTAGAATCCAATCCACCATCGGAGACAAATCGCTAAACCAGCTGGCCTACAAGTAAGGAACCGCACAATCCAAACTAGAAATTTCGAATTGGGGCAAGTCACTAGGCGGAGGAGACTTCGATTTACCCATGGATCGGGACAGAACTCGCTGAAGCTTCATTTCTCCGTCGGTCTCTCGCCCTGCAATGGCTGAAGGGAGCACGGCACGGGCACGGTGGTGTGCTCGCCGACGATGTAACACCGGCAAATCGGCGACGTACGCGCTTTGGGAACTCGAAGGCGCATTTCGCGTTCGTGACGACGCATTTTGAAGCGCCCTTAATTTTCAGGGGGCGAGGCACGCGCGGGGGGATTGTGCTTGAATCAGTCATGGGCCATACCGAGATGTCTAATTGGGCCTTCTATATACGGCCCGTAGCGTAGTAATGTTGCTGTCAAACGGCCTCATAAAAATATCAAGTGAAATGGCCAGCATCAGCATGTGGCTATGATCACACAGATCCGGATTAGAGAGATGTTTATGTGCTTTTCTTTTTAAAAGCTATATAAATCTTAAAGCATACTTATATTAAGAGGGAAAGTATAGAAACATTGATCTCTGCCCTATTAATACACATAGATGGAAGAGGTTTCGAGAAATAAATTCAGGGGAATTTTGCGCATGTGAGTGACCATGGTACACATGAGAATGTCTATAATATACTTTACGAGCATTTTTTCCCCACCACCAACTAATCATCCTATAAGTGAATGAGGAGTGGGAAAGATTAGGGGAGCAAAAAGTTGCAAACTTTTTGTAACTAAAAGTTGTATATATTGTAGTTATCTTTCCACATTTACCTTGTAATGTTGCCCCTAGAACTTGCAAATTAAATTCCCACTCCCTTAAGCTTTTTAAAGTTTTTATCACTTGACTCTCTGGTCTTCCAAATTAAATTTACATCCCCAAACTTGTTTCTTTTCCACCTCTTACAAGGGAAGCACAATACCAGTAGGACAGGAATGATATGGAAGTGCTTAAACCCAATTTTGTACACATTGATTTTCTAGACCCTCGTTGTCTCTTTTTTTTTACAAAATATAGTTCTCTCTCACACAAATTTGCAAAATTTAGCGCCCCCTTGAATGCGCTAAAGTGTGCACGCAGGCAAGCGTGGTAGGCCGTGGCGCTAGCACGGTGGGAGCTTGCTATTGCGCCTGAGTAGCATGGAGGCATCCTTGCCGTAGTGAACCACGATGCTCTTGTAGTTGGCCAAGCTCCGCCGGCTTCCACACTGCAAGGGGTCAAATTTACAAATATATGCACGAGGAGTTTAGATTTGTAAAAAGAAAAAAAGAAGAAGAGAGATGGTGGGGGCAAAACAAGTAATCGATTCCCCAATTTTTAGCTACCTTGTGACAGTAAAGGAACAAAATCTCGCTAGATCTCACAGAGATCTTAGAATCTGGAGGTGGACGGTTTTCAAAATGCTGACCGGAGTAAAAAATTGAAATGCTACAATAAACTCGGTAATTTCGACAAGATTTCACTATTTTCACCTAAATTTTATGTTTTTGTTCTGGATTTTTAAATTTGATGGCCGGATTTGACCAGATTTGGGTCAATAACCCTTAATAATGTCATCTTTCATGAAAATTTATTAAAAACCAATCTTTTGAGCCTTTTTTAAGATTGCAGAAAAACTGTTGGATTTTTATAAAATTGTACAAGCTTTATCATACTATGAAAAATTTACGTTACCATATAAAAAAGTATAGGATCATATATAAATTTTAAAATATTTTAAATTCCTTTTTATCTTTAAAAATAATAGACAGAATGAATATAACTGAGACATTAACATTGTCAAAACTTTATAAATTTTCTCGAGTGTGACCATGATCTAAAATTTTTATGAGAGCTTAAGAACTGCCTCAATACCATTAAACTTTTTTGTTTGTTCAATCAAATAAATCTATGTAAGCATCAACTTCATTTGTTATATTTCAAATTCAAAAACAGAAAGAACATGAATGGTACAGTGCCCTTATTAGAATTTTATAATTTCATTGGAATGTGATCATAATCCAAAATTTTTATTAGAGCTTAAAATTTTTCTTATCACCCTTCTACAAAAGTTTCAAAAATTATAAATATTTTTTGGTTGCTCAAGCAAATCTATGTATTGATCATTAGACTTTTATCAGGACGCAGCACTGTTAGAATTTTTGAAAATTCTTGAAGCTTGATCATCATTTGAAAATTTTATGGAAATATTTATGATTAATAAGGACCATACAAAAAAATCAAAATTTTTCTAACTTGGTTTGAACTAATTTTCATTCAATTGAAATTTGCCGGTAGGGCTTTTATTAGGACATTAGCACTGTCCGAATTTTTGAAAATTACTCAAACTTGATTATCATCTAAAAATTTTATGAGAATATTATGCATGTGTCAAGACTATAAATTTTTTTTTCAAAAGTTTCCAACGTGTTTTGCATCATTTTTCATTCGATTGAAATTTACAAGTAAGTCTTTTATCCGGATAGTAGCACTGTTAGAATTTTTAAAAATTCCTCAGGCTTGATCATCATCTAAAACTTCTATGAGAATATTATTAATGTGTCAGTATCATACAAAAAAATTTTAAAATTTGTTGACATGTTTTGGACCAATTTTTGTTTAATCACCGAGACCTCGGTAAATCTTGGCGAGATCTCAAAAATCTCAGTAAAAAAACGGATTTGAAATTTGTTTTTTGGATTTTGTCCGATATAACGAGATTTCGCAGAAATTTCAAATTTTGAAGATAACGAGATGTGAATTGAAAACGAAATTTGGAACCTTGGTGGCAGTGCTTTTATGAGCAGTAGATAAGAAAGAGAGGGGACTGTTAATCTACTGTTATCGTACGACTAGTCATGTGCCCATGTGTTACAACGAAAACTCAATTTGCAACAAAAAAAATTATTTGCAAAGAACAGAACACTGTTTGAATGATACTGTTCATTCTAAATGTGTAATGGTTAAATGTTTAAATCAATTCGTCGAAACATACAAATTCCAAGCACCTGTTTACAAACTCGTGCTTAAAATTATCTTTAATTTCGCAATATAAAGGCTTTCACGTTACAAAATACTTTGCAAATTTTAAATACACATAAGTACTACTTATATACAAACACAATAAATAGTAAACAAGATTATATAAAAATGTTATTTGATTATGCACAGTGCTCGTCCTTCAACGGCGACATCCTCTCGCAGGTCTCCGACTGACACCGTCGCGCTTGCCATCGCCAACGCCTGCGTGCCTACCAACTGGTGCTCTCCCTTACTCCACCAGCGAGTTGAGCTCCTCCGTCATTGTCGTGATGAAGTTGGCAGCTAGTCCTACGATGCTCCAGACTTACGGCCTCAAATCAGCCCGATGACTTGCTGGTTCATTGCCGATCGGCAGCTTGACAAAAAGCGATGGCATCCTAGAGATCGGTTGCGCAGCTGTATTACAACTCCCGCTGCTGGATCCGTCAAGGTGGTGAGCAGTAAGAACATTGTAGGGGCGCGTGCCTCATGGAGAAAGCGAAGGCCGCGTGCTCGGGTGGACGATGCAACTTAGCTATTCGTGTCAGATCCAACGGATCGGATACTTTGAAGGAGAACGAACGACCACCACTAACTTGTAATTAGAAGTAGTAGATATAAGCACACCCAGACCACAAGCATCCTTCGATTAGCTGCTCACTAATCACTAGTGGCTGTTGAATCAACAAAGCCCGCACCCATTTTTCTGTCCGGTCGACCCCCAGTAGCACGGTTCGTGCTACGTGTGCATCTGGCAATAAGTTACATAAATCTTAAAACATGCGAATCAATAAATAATCAACATAATTTTTTTATTTATATTTTAATATTTATATAATTTTAAAATAGTGATGTACAGAATTAACTCCGATCAAACTAACCTTTTAGTACAGAGCAACAAGGATTACTTCTGTAGTCCTGTCCAGGACAGTCACTCATTCACCATCACTTCATCAGCCTGGTCCCCCGTCAGAATCAATCAACACAAGAACAAATAGTAATAATGATTGTCCGTGGCTGATCATTGACCTCTACCAGATCGTTCCGACGATCACCCTTGCTCGACCAGCTGCATCTGAAGGCGTGACGCAGATTCCCTTCAATCGGGCTGCCTGTATCTACAAAAGGATAGTTTTTTCAGCGTGATATATTGTGTACGTTTTTTTTTCTAAAAATAATTTCTTTTTTCGGTAGTTTTTTTAATTCATCAAGAAAATACGTGAAACGGTTGAAAGGACAAGAACACAACCAAGATTTTTTTCGTATCCATCTGGAGTCCTCTCATGAAAGATTCGCGTTTGTGCCAATCGAAAGGTCCTTTTTACGAAAAATAACTGAAATGATCCAAACGTAAATACGCTATTTTTCCAGTATTTATTTAAAGTCCTTTCACGAAAGATCCGCGATTTTTCTAAACCAAAAGGTCCTTTCCGTAAAAAAAACCGCGGAGTGTTTTTTTAATTCGTTGAGAAAACACGCGAAATGGTTGAAAAGACACAAACACAGCAACGTCTTTTTTTCGCATCCATCTGGGGTCCTCTCACGAAGAATTCGCGATTGCGCTAAATCGAAAAGTCCTTTTCGTGGAAAAACAGCTGGAATGATCCAAGCATAAATTCATTTTTTTTCGGTATCCAAACGTAAATACGTTTTTTTAGGTATTTATTTAGGGTCCTCTCACGGAAGAGCCGTAATTTTTCTAAACCAAAAGGTGCTCTTCGTAAAAAACCGCGAAAAGGATTTGCACGTAATTATGTATTTTTTGAGGGACCTAAACGCGAGAAAAACGAAACGAGCCAAGCCGAGCCGCGCGGCCGGCGCGGCTCAAATCGCCCAGGAGGCCGGAAGTCTCCCAATAATAGTAGAGGTATTATATCAAATAAGAATACTGTATATATCAAGCTTGGTCTACATAGTTTTTTCTTGCAAATTTAATTCCAATATATATTTCTGCAAAAATAATTCTCTCCACCGCAAAAGACGCGATAGAGAACACGTATCCCATGCCGCGCGGGGGGGACACAGAAGACTTCCTCCCGCGCTACTTGAAAGTTGACAGTTCACAATGCACTGCGATTGCCAAATGCCTCGCCCGCACGTGCCCCGACGCGCTGCCAAGCTTCACCGGCGCATGGTACCTCCCTTCTGCGCTCTAGGAGCGCGGCAACGTCGCCGCCCATGTGCTATCTGTGCTTGCTCGTGTTGCCATGCTTGCCGTTCACTTTCTGAGCTCCTCTACCATGGCACGTGACACATGTAACCTATCGTGTCTTCCGTGTTTGTGTAGGAGGCCAATTTTGCAATTTCAAACACCAGGTGATCATTTTTGCAATAAAAGCTGACGAAGGAGCTAATAAAGTAAAAAATTGCTGAAAGAGGCCAGCACCTAAAAACACTTCTCGCGATTTTATTCGATTGAAAAAAAAAACACTTCCAGCACAAGACACATGGCGGAAAGCAGAAGAATTCAGTTTGTTTGATACTAACAGCAACCTCTGTGATGGTACTTCTTCACCTGTTCACAGTTGCAGAGCGAAGGGGACCAATTACCAACCGATAAACAATCAAGGCGTGCAATCGAATCTCCTGCTCAGTAATGTTAATCACTGCTACCCATCAGGCCATCACCATGGACCGGACGGCAATGGCACCCACTTTGCGCTTTGTCATTTGTCCCCATCATGCTCCAATAACGCGGTCACTCACAAATAGCAGATGCTGACGCCATTAACAGTGATAACAAAATCATCGTGATTTTAACGTTACAAGGGCATGCAGCTTTTCCTATCAAGCACCAAGATCCTTAGGGCAATCCTAATCTATAATTTTTATGAGTGATTTCTAGAGGAGAGAGAGTACAATAAATATTTACTTAGATGTAATCCTTTTAATGTATAGTTTCCATAGTAGTTTCTATGTAGAGAAAAATTTAATGACTTCATACATGCATCGGATCTAGGAGGAAGGGGATGGAAACCATGATTCTGCTCCCAACGCAAATTGTCTAGTTTCTTTGCGCATCGGTCTACGGGAGGACTTAGTTTCCTGCATGAGAAACCATTTCCCTCTCTCACCTCAATAACTCTATTGCCATGTCACCAATTTACTTAGAGCATCTCCAAGAGTGCCCTAAATCCATTCCCAAAACCTGATTTATGGTTTGATTGAAACAAAACAAACTCCAACAGTTCCCAATCTCTTCTCCCCAAATTTTCACACACCCTAAAACGAACCTGGCGGTCCTCATTTTTCCGCGCGTGTCCGCGCTCCCAATCTGGCTCCTCCCGCGGCATGCATGTGCGTTGCTGCTTCCAAGTCAAGATGAGGTCCATAATTTTTTGACGCGATAAGTCGCATAAAGCACAAACGTGAGTATCATAATACGAATAGACTTCAAATTTAGCACGCCAAGAGGAGATTCTCATGGCGTCAACGCTCAAATGAGTAGAGCATGTCAAGAGGAGATTCTCATGTTTAACGATGCGGCAAAAATAAGCTAGAGAATGGCACAGATGCATCAATAGAAGCCGTCGAGAACCAGCCAAGCCCAAAGCTTGAAGAGAACACTGCAAGATTCAGCCTCCGGCAGCTTCTGAGATGTCCGGAATCCAGTCAAACTGTTTGAATGCCTGTATACGATGAAGAAAAAGAGGTCCATGGTGACCAATTAATAGATTTTATTGGGTAAAAGAAGGGAGCTGTTGGAGGATGGGATTTTTTTTTGGGAAAAAGATTTTTGGGAAGGCCCCAATTAAAGGTATTGGGAGTTAAGATATTGGACACTGTTGGAGATGCTCTTAGAGCATATACAATGGGTTGACATCAACTGTCTATAAGAGTTGCCATGTCACTTATTTGTTGATGTGGATGAAAGAGAAAGAAGTTGTATATACATTTGCAGTCAACTGTAGAACGAGAACCAAGCTGGTTGTGTGTAGAGATGAATTGATTGTAGCACGGAAACAAAAAAGTGATTGTCTGTACCATTGTATAAGGTTGTCTATAGATAACATGACAATTTGCTATAGACAATAGCTGTCTATAGCATTGTACATGCCTTTATGTGGCAGCTCTATTAATGCTATAACAACTAGCTGACATGAAGCATTAGGACTGCCCTTATTTTCTCCAAAAAGATTGAACATGGTAGAACGAATACGAAACAACAGCTGAATTCCACAGATGACAAACACAAATAAGTAGACAGTGCAAATGATCTTGCCTGAACAGCTTTTATTGGCATTAGGACCATAGTTACCGCGTTCGGGTATAATAATACCCTACGAATCATTAACCAGATATGCCAAATCCAGTTTAAGAAATGGGATTCGTGTTCATAATAAAAATTAGAAGAACAATTGACAACTGTGAATCCGAATCTCGTACTATAATTCAAATGAGCCATGTTTCTAGTAACTTTGATTAAGACGGGGCTTCATCAACTCAGTCAGGAACTAATGAACTGCCTGACATACACATTAGCGAGAGGTCATAATTCAACGAGATATATATGTTCAGTTCACATAAAACCAGTACTCTCCTGCACTGCACTACACCCACTTCATAGAGACTATGAACACAGCACGGGATTTTTTTACAGGTTACGGCAAAAAGAACACTGCCAAGGTAGTAACACCTCTTCGGTTGCAGCTTCTGCTACTTCCTACTGAAGAGGTTGCGCAGCTTGCCGCGCTCCAGCTTCTCGATCAGCTTCTTGGCGCCGGCGACGTCCATCTCGGAGAGCTTCTTCAGGTACCCGATGGCGCCGTGCGCGATCATCAACGTCTTGCAGCGCTTGCTCGCCGAGAGCGACAGGAGGCAGGAGATGGCGTACTTCTTGGCCGTGTTCTGGGGGCTCGGGTCCAGCAGCTGCACCAGGTTGGGCACGCTCTTCTCGTCCTTCTTGATGTCCCTGGCGTTCGGAGGGCAGCTCATGAGGCTCGCCACCGCCTGCGCGGCCACCTCGCGCGCGCCGTTCGACTTGGCCTCCAGCAAGCGCACGAGCAGCGGCATGCAGCCGTGCTCGCCGACCAGTCGCTTCATGTCTGCGGAGCTCGAGATCTTGCAAATGGCTGCAGCGGCAGCCTGCTGCGCGCCAACGGAGCCGTCCCGGAGCACGTGGACAAGACGCGGGAGCACCCCAAGTGACACGAGGCTGTCCGGCGAGACAGCGCATGCGAGGTTGCGCAGCGCGCCCACGGCGAATTCCTGTGGCAAAGGGCCGTCGAGATAGGTGAGCAGGCTGTGCAGGCCGCCCTCGGACACGACGGCGCGCCGCAGGTTGTCGTTGCTTGATGTGAGGTTCTGCAGGCACTCGGCGGCGTACTCCTTGGAGCCGAGCACGACGCCGCAATCGAGCAGGTTGATCATGACGCGTACGATGCCTTCCTCGGCCAAGGCTTGTCGGACTTCCGGCACCGCGGCGAGGTTCTTGAGCGTGCCGGCCGCCGCAGACCGAGAGATGGAGTCCCCGGTCTGGCAGATGTCGATGAGTGGGCGAACGCCTTTGTGGCCGACGATTGCGCGGGCAATGTCCGGTGACATGGACAGGCGCTGCAGCGTGATGACGGCCTTCTCGCGGCCGACAAGGCTGCCGGACTCAGCCAGACGGATGAGCGGCGGCAGCGCGCCTTCTGACACAAGCAAGCCCTCGCAGCTGCCAGACTCGGCGAGCAAGCAGAGAACAGTGGCCGCCTTCTCCCTGATCTTGGACGCCGTCGCGGTGAGCAGCTGCACAAGCGCGGCCACGTTGCCACGACCGAGCGCCGAGAGCACGCTCTTCTCGTCCTCGCGCAGCGCATCGAGAAGACCATCCACCGCCCGGTGCTTCGCCTCGGCATGCCCGATCTGCAGCCTTGCAAGCAGCTCCCGTACGTCAGTCTGCGCGGCCGCAGCCGCCGTCTCAGCCGGAGGCGCCGGAACCGTCGCATCGGACAGCACACCGGTCTTGACAAGAAGCGCGCAGTCCCGGAGGTTAAGGTCCAGCTTGCCAGCGAGCGCGTCGAGGTCGCTCTGCATCTGCAGCTTCCCAGCCCTGGGCGGCTCGCGGCAGCGCGCGCCGAGCTCCGCGGCCTCGGCAAGCGTGGCGGCCACCGACTGCAGCAGCTCCCGGCAGAGCGAGTTCTTGGAGAAGCAGGGGTGGCTGGACAGGTCCGACAGGCACGGCCGCAACCTCTCCAGCCTCGCCGCGATGGCCTTCCACCGCCCGCCGAAGCCGGTCGCCGCGCGAGCCGCGTCCAGCGCGGCTGGCACCAGCCCCCGAGCCCGCTCCAGCAGCTCCACCGCCGTCCCGCCCGGCGCGTCCCCGGCCCCGGTCGGACAGCTCTGCAAGCTCATTTCTTGGTCGAAGCTACAACACCCCACACCTCGTGATCTGTAGTATGCACACTGGATTAGTGCTCACTCAGCACAGAAACAAGCAAACAAACTTAGAAATGAATACAGCGGAGAAGAAGCTACGAGGAGATAAACGAAGGAATACTCCGCTATTTTAAGCGAACTAAAATCCATCTTGGAAGTTGGAAAGCCACTGCTAACCATTAGCCCACTGAGCTACTCACCCCGATCGTAAATGCTGCGACGACACCCAAAATTATGAGCTGGTACGGAGGTCCTATCAAAATTCCCGAACTTTCCTGGCTGGTTTTCACTGCTGTGTTAATCGAATAAATTCAGACTATCTCAGTCGGTCGGGGCACTCGAGGAATGAAATGATGATGGCTAGGTAAGGTAGGTGAGGACTGAACGAGAACAGACAAAAAGAAAAAGAAACACACTAGTGGCAGAAATCACCAAGTGGCGCGAGTGGAATGGAATACCATACTCCATCCATGCATTTAGCGTTTGGCTCTGCGTGTTACTTTCCCATCTTAAACAGACTGGCGCATGCACTGGACATCTTGTAAGAGAACATATCCGATAGAAAATTGCCATTTGCTTTGCACCAACAAAGTCAGGGATCTAAAGCGAAAGATTGTGTGTTTAAGACGAACCGCTTTGCAGAAGGGGCAAGATTTGGGTTCTCATAACCTTCGTATTACTTTCTTGTATTCTAATCCAAAGATCTCACGCTTTGTTTTTTAACACAAAAGAATCATGGCGAAATAATTGCGTGCGGCGACGCATCGTAAACGAACCGAGTTCTTCAAAAGGATGGATGCGAAAAATCTCCACGGTGCTTTTCCCGTATTTTATCATGGCCCGAACCTACCACGCATGCCCCAGAAAAAAAAAAGGCTCGAAACATTTTGCCTTGACTCGAGATTAACTAACAATCGACGTTAAACACGCTATTACATAAAGCCGTGCGGGCCCACATGTCATAGACGCCGGCACCGCGCACGCGGCCTGCGTTACACGACGCCTTTTCGTGGCAAACAGCTGGCGGTGCGGCGGTGAGTGACATGGGACACGAGGAAAGGTGGGGCCACCATGTCAGCGCCCGGCTTCGCGACCGGACCGCATCATGACTTCATGAGCCGAATCAGCGGCTCGGGGAATCCAACAAACGGACTGAGCCCAAGGCGCACCACCGTCTCGTGTCGGGCACCCGGATCCGCACGCACAGCACAGGTGGCGCGCGCGCGGGCCCCACCTGACCTCCCACCAGAGCCGCATCCAAAGCTGAGCCAGGACTGCGGGGCCCACGTGTCATTGGCAGTGGCCACCATATGGGTACACCTATGACCAGTGGCGGAGCCAGAAACTTTCAAAGAGGGGGGCTCTGTATGTCTGCGTGAAAACGTGACTGCGGCGAGGCAAGGCCATCATGACATGAAAAACAACTTGCTACGACGTCACTACAAATAACCAATCATATATATATATATATATCCTCAAGAAGACAAGGTTGATGCAGACCAAAATTAAAGACCTTCTTTACATAGAAAGAGATGCAGAGTTGGAATTCATTCAGAAAGAGTTGAATGCCACCTCATTAATAGATAGTAAATCGAAGCAGCTACTCAAGTCAGTCGAGTACTTAGTGACCCATGGTCAGGCACAATAAGAGCAGTGCGACACCATTTGCAATCTAAGTGTTATAAGTAGTTCAACTGATTAGTGTGCTTTATTTTTTATTATGTTGTTAGCCGAATTAGTTATTACAAATATGATTGTGAGGGAGTGATGTTTGTTAACGAGTTTTTTCTTGAGCATCTAGTGGGTGGGGCCAATGGCTCCAAATTTCACCTAGCCCCACCATTAGCTCCGCCTCTGTCAGGCACAATAAGAGCAGTGCGACACCATTTGCAATCTAAGTGTTATAAGTAGTTCAACCGATTAGTGTGCTTTATTTTTATTATGTTGTTAATTAATTAGTTATTACAAATATGATTGTGAGGGGAGTGATGTTTGTTAACAGAGTTTTTTTACTGAGCATCTAGCTGGGTGGGGCCGGGTGGGCTCCAGCCCCACCTAGCCCCACCATTAGCTCCGCCTCTGCCTATGACTGAGCTATCGCGCTTGCATGGCTCAGGGGCAGTTCGGTCATTTTACATCCGCGCCATGCAAAATCCGGCGTGGACACCGTAGAAACGACCCTAGAAAAAAAAAAGGACTTTTATGTACCTTTTTCCTTTAAAAAAATGCTTTCGTGTTTTTTTTTAGAATTGTATAAATATTAATGCATAAATGAAAGGTAGATAGTAATTATATATCTTTTAATTTGCTTTATGATTTATACAAATTGTATTGGGAGTGAAAGTACTCAAACAATGCTCAAAAAATAAAACTCTTGCAATTTTCAAATCACGCAGACTCCCTCGACCAAAGGTTCATGTGCCATAATAATAATTTGTGAAAAGCTCGAGCGATCTCCTGCAAGTAGCATGCAAAACACGGTGGAGAAAGGAAGGCAGGAGCCATAAGAGTGGAGTGGGGGAAGAAAAGCGGATGCTTAGCTTCGAAGCCCACCAACCGAGCACCGGAAAGAGCAGCGCGTGCGAGAAAGAAAGGCAAGACGCGAAACCAGAAATCACATGCAAAAGGCAAAGGTCTTAGCTCGGTTACCTCTTCCTCCGATCCGCTCTCCTCCGCTTCCCCCGGACGCGCCTCCTCCTCCACCTCTCGCCCTCCTCGCGGCGCCGACCGCCGGCACGCAGAGACCCACCAGAGCTAGAGCTGCTGCGCGCGATCAAGATGCCAATCGTCAAGCGCCCATCACACGAACAAGCCCCTCATCTCCCTCTTCTTGCTCACCGCGTCTGCGCGTGGTGTGCGAGGGAGGCACTCACCAGCACGGCCTCCTCCTCCGCCTCCTCTCGTAGCTGCGCCCGACGGGTCCCTCTGGTGCCGCGTCAGGTAGTTTCGAGCTACTTGTTGGGGATGGTTTCGGAATTTATTCCGCCGGTGGTGGCGGTGGTGGTGGACGCCGTTTCGACCGAGGTTTTTTGAATTCGGGGGCGATCAGGGCCGTCGGATCGGGGTTGGTGCTTGGATGGGTGATTGGGTGGTGGGGATCGGTGTTTCGGTGGCTGTGGGGATCCGACCGTTTGAGCGTTGGGACTTCTGAATCGGGCTGGACTGTGTCGCTGTGCTGCCACATGGAGTCTTTTAGCTGACATGGTACAGCCAGTGACAGGCACAACGCAGGTTTTTTGAATTCAGGTCGCTGCTGTTTCATCACCTCTTTAATTTGCAGATTCTAAAAATTAGGAATAAACAAACCTAGGATTCACCTCTTTAAGGGTATTTCATTGAAATGTTTTAGGATCTAGTTCAAATCTGAACTAAATCCTAAAACCACTCAAATAATTATCATGTTTGGCCTTAATTTGTGGATTCTAAAAATGTAGGAATAAACAAATATAGGATTTAAATATCATGACAGGTTGAATTTCGAATGAAATAAAGCCATACGAATTGTTCAAAAGATGTTTTTAGTTGCTTCACACGAAAATTGCAGTAATTTTGAGATTAAATATTAATTGATTAGAGAGATAATAGAGAGAAAGTGCATTGTAATTCTCAAAGGAATCGCTCTAAAATTTGTAGGGATTTTTTCCATCCCCTGAAATTCCTTTAATCAATCCTACAAATCAAAGACTCCTCGTATGAATTTTTCCTTTGGTTGAATTCCTCTATTTTTCCTTTAAAATTCCTTTGTATCAAAGAGGCCTCAACTGTTTTATCGTAAGTTTTTTTTTTAATTTTCGTTTCTTTTTTTTAATCTAGCATCGAGACGACGCCGTTTCAGGTGTGTGGTAGCGGATCTCCAGACTCAGGAGACACGTCGGTGAACGCAATAACATGCGAAAAATGTGAAATGAAGCTGGACCCGTTTTGATCTAAGGAAATGCTAACGTTTTTCAAAGGATTTTGTTTATGAAATTCTTGTGTTGGCAGACAGCGATTAAATATCTGGAGTTTACCCGCCAATCTCACTGACCACAGTACAAAATGGGATTATTTGTCACTGATTAAACAGAGCCCATGTTATTACAATTTACGTGTGCGACCCCCTATCCGTTCGACCATCAGCGCTCTACATAAAAGCACTCAGGTCAGGTCACCGTAAAGCTAATTTTAACCGTCTGATCTCCAATCATACAAGCGGAGGACTCGGTTGTGCCATTCTACGCCGTACAGAGGGTACATTGCGTACAATGTCGGTGTCTTGGTTCGAGGGTCCATCTCCATCTGCCCACCGGTGTCCGCTTACCGCGCGCCGGGATTTATTTGTAGGACTTGCTCATCAGTTTACCGCTGCAAATCTGAATTTGGGAGTTGGGGGCTCGAATGCCTTACCGTTTTTTGCCGATCAGATCTTTATCGGCATCTTACTGCGACTTTTTCAGCTACCTTTTCCCTCTCTATTATGAAGCATTCAAGCAAAACACATGCATGGAGATGCAAGCAGGACATGAAGCCTACCCGCTGTCCCTTTGCTGGCAATTCCACACAAAAGAGTGGACCACTTAGGGCATGTTTGGATTCTTGGACTAATTGTTAGCTGGCTAAAAATTAGTCCTAGTCCATCCAAACAGAAAGACTAATTTTTAACCAACCTCTGAGCTAATAATTAGCCCATTTTAGCTAGTGAGAGTGAGCTAACAATTAGCACATCCAAACAGGAAGACTAATAAGTGGGCTAATTTTTAGCTGGCTAATAGCAAAGCTAATTTTTAGCCAACTAACAGTTAGTTCTAGGCGATCTAAACATGGCCTTAACCAACCTCCGGCAAACCGGGCACTGCAGAGTACTACTACCAGATACAGACTGCGTCAACCACATCCGGCCGCGTGCATTAAACAAGCGGTGAACACCGGTGCGCATGCAACAACGTAGCAGTAGATGCATTTGGCATTTAAGACTTGGGAGTGAAATTAATGTGAACCTTGAGAACACAGCAGAGGGGTCCTGCAAGGGAGGCTCGGACGCACCTGAGGCTCCAGGGCAAGTGATCTGAAGCCAAATAGTGACTTCACAAGAAAACGAAGACAGCTCAGCACAGGTCACATGACGATAACATAGTAGGCACGGCTGGCATGATCTAGTTCAAACATGCTTCAGCTGGAAAAGAATGGTCAATGTTCTGTTCGACACTTGTGCTTTCCACTTCCTATTGAAGGTATGGTCGTCATAAATTTGAACAATCTTTCAACTTTTTGAAGTCAATGAAAACATCTGTTCAACTTGTTATCCACCTGCAAAATGAAAAAGAATAATTATATATGATCCCATGAAAATGTGCTAGTGTAACCCTCAACAGTAAATGGTGAAGTAAGAGTGATCGAATACCCACCAAACCAGGCAACAACTTATCAGACTCAGTAAAGCACAGTAGATATGGAATACCCTACCACTCCACTCAAAGACAGTCTCTAGCCTCTACAGCAATGT
This sequence comes from Guadua angustifolia, assembly GCA_036346375.1. NCBI lineage: Eukaryota > Viridiplantae > Streptophyta > Magnoliopsida > Poales > Poaceae > Guadua > Guadua angustifolia. The sequence continues at coordinate 18,337,568 of CM070518.1, read as the reverse complement.
GCGGCATAAGATCTAGGTTGCTTTGTTTGCGTCCCCAAAATTGTCAGAGCAACAGGGCTGTCAGCATTCAGTGAAAAGGCAAACATGGTAAACTTAACATCATTGCTTTTGTTTCCTTTCTTTTTGCAGGATGAGCTGATTATTATGCTAAAAGTATTTAAAACATTGGAGATAGGTACTGCTTTCTAAATGATTAAGATTTCCTACTTGCACATGCCAACACTATCAAATGGGTCGTTATCTGACCCTTAAGAAGTTTTAAACAGAAAGGATGGCTTAATGCCCTTTAAAAAAGTGCCATCTAAGAATCATCCCACTACATTAGAGGTGGGCACTGGGCCGGACCATTTTGGATCGGCACGAGGCACGCTCAGCTTAGCCTGACCTACGGCCCGGTACTAAACTGTTCCAAACGGACTGGGCCGGCACAGCACGATTGTCCGGGCCATGCCGGGCCTGCTAATCGGGCCCAATGGGTGGCCCGGCACAGCACGGCAGTCCGGGCCGTGCTAGGGCCGGCACAGCCCGAAACAACCCGTGCGTTCCTGCGTTGTATGTGTGGGTGAGCAAATCAAAGAGTAAAAAAGAAAACTTTGGATGGACTAGAGAAAAGGAAGGGAATGCATGCATGCGTTGTATGTGTGGGTAAGCAAATCAAGAAGTAAATGCATGGCTGCATGCATATGACTGGAAGGAGTAACCGAATCAAGGTAATCAAGAAGATTAAACACAATAGGATTTTGTTTCGACCGAAGAAAAAGAAAATTCTAGACAGATAAAGAAAGAATCAATCCGTGGTCATTTTCTCTCGTAGCAATAGTATAAATGGGCGGACACTGGTAAGACGACACTAAACAGCACGAAGCGTAAATGGGCGTGCACGGCTTGCAAAGGCAAGCCGCCAACCCGCCCAAGATGGCGAAAGCACGATGGGCACACGCGCCAACGCAGTTTAACCCGGCACGATGAGCCGTCTTTGGTCGGCCGACCGACATGACGCCCACCTCTACACTACATCAAACGGTAAGGGCATGTACAATAAGGCCACCTCAGTTTACTTTTAGTATGTCCACGTCAGCTTTATCCTATGTGAAAAAGTGAGAAAAGAGGAAAGAGAAGGTAGATGGCTCTTATTTAGTAGTAAGCATTGCACAGGAGTATAGGTAGATTAGTTATGTATAAGAAAGAAGAGATAGTTAATGCACAACATCTAGAGCCAACTTTTAGAGATAACTATTGTACAAGTTGGCTTTGATACTTACTATAGATGATATGGATAGGAGATGAAGTAAGTAGCTGGCTTTGTTATTATACTTGCCCTAAGACTCAACCAACTCTTGACAAGTTAACCCATCTTCACCCCAAAAATCCTTACCCTCTCTGTAACTAGTACAATATGTACAATATAGTTGATTTAAAATAACCATCATTACATCTATACAAGAAGCAGTTGCAGTTAACACTTAACAGTTCTATGATTTGTCCCTTGCAGCAACAATGCCAAAAACTTTCTTTAGCAGTACCCATCAGCAATAATTGTACTTGTACCCAATCAAGCACTATCAGGAGGCATGCACAGACTACATGCTTTGTGTAGACAAGACGTGTCATCACAAGGTACCATCCAGATTACCAACAACATATGAGATCTTCACCAGATATTCAAAAGGGAGGCATTGAAACATGTAATATAGGTAAAAAAAATTTGGGATCGTCTCTTTGGGGTTCTAATTCATACTACCATTCGAGGCCCTCTCTTATTTACCTCATGCTGCGTTTACAAAAATATAAATGGGTAATCAACCCGGTGTTCATATATAGTTTTCTGTCCTTCAGCTAGAACAGAATTTTCTTCACTGACACTCTAATATGACTCATGATGCACTGCTAATTCATGCTCCAGCAAACCAAAGGGCATTGATGTAATTATCTCATCGATAGCAAGAGTTTGTTAGGATACATTTGAAAGTAGTAGTAAGAACAGAAAGTTACAGACTAAATTGTTTTTTCTTTACAACCTACAGACTAAATTGTTGGCCTGGAGACTGGAGACCTTGCACTGTAGTGAGGAAAAGAAAATTTCAAATGATAGAATGGCAGACTGAGCAAATATTGGCATCATAAGAATCAAGATCTCAGGCCTGAACAAGTCCTACTGTAATAAATAACTCACAAAGCCAGCAATATGTCCCAAAAACTATTAGCACAAAAATATGTTGCATATATGGAGTCCTTGTGCATATATTGGTTCTTAGAGGTGTTGCCTTTTTAGTATATCAGGTCGTGAAGGCCACAAATATGTCTATTCCATTATTTGGAACATGCTGATAGCACTATTTGCCACATGCTGAAATGTTCAGTACCACATGGCAATACTAACATTCTAATCATGCAAAAAGTAGCACACTTGAAGGTAACTGATACATTTATCTTCTAGTAGTATGTGAGATGTAGCAGTTAGATGAGAAAAGATGTTGTATTTTTTAATAATCTGAGTTAAGGTCAAGGCGCAGGAGATTCCTGCTGGCACCCACCACCACCTTGAAAAACAAGAGAATTACAATGGTTCTGATCTTTAATGAATGGATAAATAAAGAAAGTATGGATGAGTTGCAACAATTTATCAAACTCAAAATTCGATAGTAGCATCCATGGGAATCGCACCCCAAGCCTTCCAAATCCATTTTATGAACATTTCAGCAATAGTTTAGTGCATATGTCTAGTACTGGAAAGGTGATCACTGGCTTGTCCAAAACCATCAGTTTCCTATGTGAAATTGGAAGTTTGTATAGCTGAAAATAGATAAAAGAGGCAATTTCAAGATATTAGAAATTTAGAATACCTTGGGTCACTGAACCATGCACGTTGGAATTTATTTGCAACTGTTCTTATCCAAACCCTATCTTTCTCACTATATGCATAATTTGCATTGGAGGCCAACAAGATGACACCTTCAGCTGTTGTTTCACCATTAGCTGGATCAGGGTTGCTTAGAACTGGTTGTGTCAACACAGAAAGAATTCCTTCCGGTAGAATCTTCCCAAGCCGAGTGTCTGATCAAAATAGCATGGTTGGTCCACTGTAAGGCACATTGAATTGAAAGATATGAAATAAGGACAAAAGCAATGCTATGAACATTTTATAAGCAGCTAAAATCACCAAGAAAAACAAAAGTACAATTTTGATCATCCAGCTAGACATCAGTTTGTGATTTTTTTATCCCTAAGATGCGGATTAAACTTCTTTAAGTTACAAGTTTGGCCAGACAATATTTCAGTAAAGTTATAAATTGGTAGCAATTAGAGTATGATACTTTATCTGAATGGTATTAATTCACAACATTTTGACGCTTGATACGAGCAAGGTTGTAGAGAATCACTTGTGCAATCAACAAGAAGAAGAAAATAATAATTAAAAAAACATTGGATGGCTAAACCAAAACATTTTATACACAAAGGTAGAAATATGTTCGGCTAGGCAATAGAGAGTTGCACATTTACCGGATAAATTCGGAAAGTAAAGAGTGCCCCTCAAATCAACAAGTCCAGCTTGCTCCATCTGACTTTTGAACCACTCAATCATGGCATATTTGGAAATATCTGCAGGAGGATTCCAGTATCCTCTTATGCACAACACATTGCCAATTGCTATGAGCTGGCAGGAAGCAACACCAAGGTGAGACATCTAACCAGTTTAAAAATTATGAGACAAGAACTGCAAAATGTGCTAGAAATTAACACGCCATCCGCAATTTGCTAGTGCTACAACTGCTCCTTAACTACTACATAGATGGTAGAACTATATATTATCCACTATTCATGCACCCAGCATCCATAAATGAAGCGAGCTCAACCAAGTTCTAAATTGCAACACAGTCCTAGAGCATGTGTACAGTACCATTTTCCAGCAAGCTGGGACAACACGGCTTGAGCTTGTCGCAAGTGAGGCACAAGAATCTATCAAAGCCACCAAGATTGATCTATGTTTAATGGGATTTAAATTTAACGCACGGTGGCCTGAACCTGAAGCATAAGCACCCCAAACAAACACTTGAGCTACCTACATTTGAAAAGGGATTGCCTAACACATCATATTTTGGTCATCTCATTGCATCAAGATTACTTCAAGTCTGTATAACTGAGAAGCATCTGAAAACATACCACAGACGTAGTGTTTGTGTTCCGCAGCAGAACGTACGACGCCCATGCCATTTCTTCCTTCTGCGCCGCCGACAGATTGTCAGACATGACAAACACCTGCCGGCTCCCATCGGGCAACGGCACACGGCCAGCAGCACCAGCACCCTACAACAACCAAAATCACAATCACATACATTGTGCGTCTTTCACCATCCAATCCCATCCTAATGTACCATTTCACCAAACACCATCAGGAAATCATCCCCTCCCCACCTCTAGGAACCTCCCGAGGTACGGCAGCGTCGCGGAGAACGCGGCCAGGCAGAACCCCAGAGCCTCCGATCTCTGCGATTTCGCACAACCAATTTCCATTAGGCGTGTCAGTTACGGTTGGAGAGACTAGTGACGAGTGATTAGGGGATCGCGAGAACCGACGAGCTGCGCCGGGGTGGGGGACGGGGAGAGGAGGTGGTTGAGGAGGACTAGGGCGCCAAAGCCGAGGCCTATCCATCGCGGGAGGTACGACTCGTCCAGCCCGGGGATCCCTGCGCGCGACGCGCGGCGTCAGACGAAGAGAAAAGGGTAATTCGAGTGAGCCAGGGCAAGGGCGAGGCGGGGAAGGTACCGAGGGTGAAGCGGAGGACGGAGAGGTTGACCTGCTGCTGCGGCGGCGGCTGCGGAGGGTCGGAGTTGGAGGCGCGGACGCGGGCGGCGAGGGGGCGGAGCTGCCGTCTGGACGTGGAGCGCGGAAAGAGGCGGGCGAGCGCGGTGGCGGAGAAAGGCTGGAAGCGGAAGAGCGTAGGCGCGCGGGCGAGAGGCGTGGGCATGGCTGATTGGCGTGTGGCGTGGCGCTCCTGCGGCCACTCGCGGCGGGTGCGTCTGCATATAGCCGAGGAGATACAGTGTTTTGTATTCAAGAGCAACCCCAATTCCACCCCTATATTTCCCTCTAAGCTAAAATTTAAAGTCAATTGACCACCTCTATTAGATGCTTCTATTCTAGAGAGACCCCCTAGAGTCTCTACATATGAGGGTTTCCTCCCTCCCCTTATTAATTCTTAAATAATTTTTTTAATCACAAAACAATTAGATGTTCAGTTGCACCATGAATATAGTTGATATATTTGGTCTTTATTAGTCTCTGTGATTCTTCGTATAATAATTTTTTATGTGATATTTATGGTTTATAGTTTTGTAGCGTAATAATAGAACCGTCTAGACAATAATAAACTGTGATATAAGAACTGTATTTTGTTTAAATAGCTAGTGGCTTGCCAAGAGTAATTTTAGAGGGCTCGTGATCTCTAACTCTCCTTTTAAGCTTCTTTGTTGTTGGGCTGTGCATTGTTGGAGCTTTATGTAGGGCTAGTTCTGCTCTCTTTGATGTTATATCTTTCACTTTCATAGTACGTTGTATAATATTAGTTCACACGACTAGCTTATGGCACCATAAAAAATACACAGCCATTTAAAACTATAATTGATATTAAAAATATTAACTCATGAATACAAAGTAATAATAATATTTTAATAAATAATATGGGTGAGTAATAGAAATGATGGGTTGGAGACACATTTAATATAACGTGCCCCTCTCTCGGAGGGTCGATCCTGCGTTTACATACGGAGGTTTTTCTTGTTTTGATTAATTATTTTTGCAAGTTTTTTCTCCGTTTTAAACGAAATGGTAGTACGAGATTGTAATAGGTCACCTACCGCTGCTTCATTATTAGTTGACCACCAAATTTGTAAAAAAGAAAAAAGAGCCGAAAACGATCTTCATCCATATCGGCCATGAGCTTTCGGCCCCGATGGGGGCACCGGGCACAGGCCCGAGCATTTTCAGCTCACAGAAGCGGCATCCTGTAAATACCGGCCCACACCAGTCCAAAAGGCCCTAAGGCCACATCAGCATGAAAATGCTGTCAACGGCCCGACCCGCCTCAGGTCCTAGGTACTCCAGCCGCAGAGGCCCGGCCGAGTCGCGCAAGCGCCAAGCGGGCATCGGCTGAGCTGCGCACAAGAAATCAAGCTTTGTGTACCGGTCAATTGCATGCGTTGCATGGTGATAGTTGGATACCAGCAATAACCAGCGACCAGCTGAAGATGAAACGGAGAGGGAATTTCCACGATCTAGAGACGGTGCAGTGTTTCTATACGTTCGATTCCGGTAGAAATTGTATAAACTTTAAAGCAAATAAAGAGATAAATAATCAGTAGCCATCACTACAAGAAACAGTGAAAAATTCGTGGGTTTTTTTAAATTCGTGGGCCAAACTAAAACCCACGAATTTATATATATAAATTCGTCGGTTAATAAGCAAACCCACGTATTTAATTAAATTCGTGGGCCAAAACAATACCCACGAATTTATATATAAATTCGTCGGTTTGTTGAGTAAGCGCGGTATGACCTAGCTAGCCCGCGCGTCTCCCTCTCTGTGTCGCTCGCCTCTCACCCAACCATGCCACGCTGCCGCCTGCCTGCCCGCCGCCCACCGCCACCTGGCTACGGCTCGCCGCCTCGGGAGAAGGATCCTCGGCATCGGCGATCGTGGTCGAGCGGCATGCATCCATCTGCATCGGCGACCACAGCCCGACGGCGCTTATCCCCCCTGCATCCGCGACCTCGGCGGCGCATGCGTCGTCCTCCTCCCCCACACAACCTTGGCCCGACGTCAGCAACCTCAACCCGGTGACCTCCATCCCCCGGCGTACACGACCTGAGCGTCGTCGTCCTCCCCCCACCGTCGACGAGCTCAACCTAGCGCGCAAGTCGTCATCTTCTCCCGCCGCTGCGACCTCGTCCTCATCCTCTACCCCGACCACATCGGCTTGAAGGTCTGGTTCCTTAACCCAGCGGCTTGAAATTTCTATTAGCACTCTACCAGTATTGGCGTTGAGATTGTCCGCCCCCTTTAATAACCATGTGAACGGAATTTCCTAAAAAGATCCATACCTATTTTTTTTCTTCCTGTGAAATTATTTCGTGCCCTGTTTTTTTCTGTGAAATTAATTTAATCGCAGCGAGAATTGTAGTGGTTTTGGTTCGACAAAACAAAGAGCGATTCTTGTAATCCCTTCCTTAAATTGTTGAGAATTTCGACAAGAGGTAAATGCTCTTAACTTGTATCCTCCTTTCTCGATGAATCATTAATGGCCGTATGTCTTTGTCTTTGTGTTAGCTTGGGCGTTCTACCTCAATTCACGCATGCTACTGATGTCAATTGATGCGTTGAGCAATGACCAGTAATGATAGGTGAAAGTACATGTGCAGCATTCACATTCCTCATTAGCTATTTCACCAGTAATGATAGATGAAATCTGATCTCCCTGGAGTGTAGTTATTTGTTTGCATACAGTCACACTATTTGCGTCTAGCTAGAACATGATGCACTTGACAAATCTGATCTGATGGTTTTTTAATTAGGTGATGTTAGTGTAGTAGTTGAATGATGTCTTGAGTGGTTACAAGATAGATAATGAAGAGCTTGTTGAACCAAGTGAAAAAATGGTAAGATGAAGATAATACAAAGCGCTCTTCCAATTCTTCAAATTGTTTAGATTTTTTTTCAAGATCCTTCATCTCAGAACTAACTTCTGAATATTGCTTTTCTGCTTCTTCAATAGCGACTTTAAGTTTCTTTTCTTCTTCCTCTATCCGAAATGGCGAAACACACATAATATGAATGAAATTTGTAAGAGTATTTGCATGTAACTACAAAAATTGCTACAAGTTTCTTTAAATTCAAGAAAATAATGACTAGTGACCAGTTTAGAAGAAATTACTGTTGATTTTAAATTCAAACACATAAGAAAGTTCTTTTACAGAACTACTGGAGATCTGATTGCATACAAGTGGTGCTTTGATTTAGGAATGTGTTCTTAATGTCAAGAGTTGTTAAAGATCAGTTATATGTTAACCTCCTTCTAGAACACCAGTACTTGCTGAGGATTGAAAATGTGTGGCAGAAGGAGCTAAGCAAAAGCACACTGATCAAATCTAGTTCTTGTCTGCCAACCAATCCGCCTTTGTTAAGAAGAGATCTATTCATGACAATTTTCTACTTGTCAAAAATATCGTCACGACCTCCACAGAAAGGAACCCCAAGACATACGGTAAAATTGGACATAGCAAAGGCCTTTGATTCCGTCACCGGGAGTTCCTATTGGAATTGCTCACACTTGGGATTCACCTCATTGGCGGATGGATTCTTGCAACTCTGGCGTCATCTTCATCAAGAGTCCTTCTTAACGGTATTCTGGTCCGCCTATCCAAAGACAGAGAGGTTTGCGTCAAGGATCCCTCTCCCCATGCTCTTCATTATGGCCATGGAGCCATTATGAGTCTCTTTGCAAGGCGGCCGTTGAGAATCTCTTATCGCAGGTGCCAGCAGCGCCCCCGAGAACGAGGATATCCCTCTACGCCGATGATGTTGTTGCTTTTGTTAGGCCAATCCGGGAGGACCTTGTTTTAATGCAGGGATTGCTAAATATTTTCGGAGGGGCCACAGGTCTTCACACTAACATTCACAAGAGCGAGGTGTACGCCATCAGGTGTGACAATATAGACATGGTGACCACCCTTCAGGATTTCCCAGCTCTATCCAAACCTTTCCCCTGCAGGTACTTAGGTCTGCCGCTGCGACCTACTAAGCTTAAACGCTCGGACCTGCAACCTCTCATTGATAGAATAAGGAAACGTCTGGCGGGGTGGAAAGGAAGATTACTTTCTAGGGCAGGCAGGTTGATTTTGGCGAACTCCGTGCTCACGTCGCTAGCGGTATACCACCTCACCGTGTTTCCGCTACCTGTTTGGGCCGCAAAGAAAATTGACAGGATTCGTAGAAGTTTTATTTGGAGAGGCGGCGGGATTGTTCGGAGAGCACCTTTGCTGGTTAATTGGAAGCTGGTATGCAGGCCTAAGGCCTTGGGAGGACTCGGCGTTAAGGATTTATCCTCTTTTGGACGAGCACTCGCCTTAGATGGTCGTGGTATGCCCGGTGATCGTAACGAGCCATGGGCGGGGATAGCATTCCTTGCGGCGACTCGATTGCGACCTCTTCAGCAAGCACAAGCATCACCATAGGGAATGGAGAAACGCAAATTTTGGAACTCCAATTGGCTCATGAGGTCGCCAAGGAAATCGCCAAACGTTTATCGGCGGTTAGAGGCAATTGGCTCGGTCAAGGATGAACTTCATTCGGGAATTGGTTGCGCCCATTGAGGAGGATTTCCTCGCGCCCAAATCTGGAATTCATACACTTATGGCGGCGCTTGGCGAGTTCGATTGCTTCGAACGTGCGAGATGGGATCTCTTGAAATGGGCGCAGCAGGGGAATACTCGGCGGGACAGCTTACAGGCCCGGTTTATTGGCACCACGAAAGATCCAAATTGCAAGATGGTTTGGCGTCTTACGCCGAGGCTAAATGCCGTTTTTCACAGCTATTTCTACAAGATAGGATTCTCACAGCGGATAGGCTAGCTCTTCGAGGATGGCCACATAGCACTCTTTGCGTGATGTGTGGCCTTGACACAGAGTCATCCAAACACCTCATTCTTTTGTGCCCGTTCGCAAAGCAGGTGTGGAGAAAGGTTATGTCATACATGAGCATAAATTTCATCGCCATCCAACCTGCTTTGGTCCAGAGTGACGCTGCTGGTTGGTGGCAATTGGTCCGCTCCACCGTTCAGCGTCAGCATCGCAAACAGGCTGATGGCATCTTCACGTATGTAGCATGGAATCTCTGGAAGGAGAGGAATAGCCGGATCTTCAATAGTCAATACAGAACCATTGATGGTGTTGTCAGCGCCGCCATAGACGATGTCCGTAGTAGAAGGGTGGCAACGCACCTATAAATCCATAGTTACGGGGGTGCCTCTCCATTCACCATTGGCTACCGAGTTCATGAGTTATTCGTTGTATGTGGGTCCGGGATTGTTTTATCGGCATTAGGTCCGTATTGGTTGCCTGCTAATCATCGTGTTTTAATCTTTAATCGGGATGTCGAGTTTGTGTGTTTGTTTTTGAGCTTATGCTCAGACTCTATGTTGTATTCTCTCTTTCCTCCTTAATGCAAGGCAGAGCTCCTGTCATTTCCTTTCAAAAAATCTAGTTCTTGCTGTTTATTTTACTTGAAATTAACCTACACTATTTGATGTCATATTTGCTTGTTTAGTGCTAGCTGACAACATAGTGCTGCTTAAAGGATCATGTGGCAAGTCGCTGGCACCTTTTCCACAAGGTAATGTTAGCTCGCTAGGCAATGTTAGAGCATGTGACAAATAGATTTTCTTATATCTTGGCACATAGAGCAGTTTTTTGGTTATGTTCATCGATTTCATGCTTCACTGCAGTCGCTTCTACTCTAATGCTCTTGGAGGCTTGAAGTGCTATTAGAATCCCAAGAACAAGGTGACTGCTGTTCCTGCAAATGAAGAAGAAATTTGTGGTGCAACATTCAAGGTAAAAAGTGATTTGTTACCCAAAAGTAGTAGGGAGTGCTGAAATTTGGCTTGTTATGTTAGTTCCAGAAGAAGAATGTAGCTTTATCGAGCAATCTCTGGAATCAAGTTGATTTGTTTTTGTTTGTACTGACACATCTTCAATGCTAGAAATACATAGTATACCATTGTTACCAAGATATTAAAACTAGTAGTTCGGTTAGTAACCCACATGTTCGCCATGTGAACCCGTGGCTTTGAGCCCTATTGTGAGTTGATGGTTGAGTCGGTTTGCCCACCCCGGTTTTGTAAGGCAACCTTGTAATTTTTATGTGACATATCGTACTCTGTACTCGATTGTCTTGTTACACTATATCTGCCGCTATGCCTCCTGTCTGAAAGATTTTGTTTTAATTTCCAACTTTGGATGAAAAATATCCCACTTTGGATGAAAAATATCCTGTAATTTCCTGTCTCGATACTGTATGATAGTATTGTGCATTGCTTGAGAATTAAAACATTGAGTAGTGTGAGTGCGATTCTTTCATCTACTTGACGTTCGATATCTGATTCCCAGTCTTGTTGTTTGCTGATTTTGAAGGCAATTGTGATGATGGTCACATATGCTACACATTACATAGATCGGACCAAAGAACTTTTAGAGTGCTCAATGAACTTCGAATCTAAAAATTTTGGAATAGTCATTGAAAGGCGGCGTCGTCTTGAGGAGATCCTGAAGTTACTCGAGATCTGAGAGGAGAAAAAAAAAGCGAATCTGAAGCTACAAACAAAAAAAACTATGCAAGGGAATAGAGGTACAAACACTTGAAATTTTGGTTCTTAAATATGTAACAGTTTTCCTTGTTTTCCATTCATTTATGTTCATGTTGGTGCCAAGTATGTCTAAGGTGTTACATGTCTACTTATGCGTGTGCAACCATTTAATGTAAATCATATTGTCTTGTTCTGATCATGCTTTCATATGTACGTGGCCAAACATCAACATTTGTTATGTTACCATATTCATGTGTCAAACAAATCACCACTGCCTATTTGCCAATGAAGAAATGGAATTCTTTTGGTTGAAGAGATTGATATATATATGTTATAACTGCAAATGTTTTTTTGTCTGCTGAGTGGATGTCCTATTTACTAGAGAGGTCATGCCGAAATTTTGTATATTTCGGCGACTTAGTTTTTGTTGAATTATGATCCAAATTTAGAAGAAGGCTAACTTCTATCGGATTTAACTGTTAAATTCGTGGGTTTTATTCAGCCCACGAATTTAATTAAATTGTGGAGTTTTTACCACCCGAATTTAATTAAATTCGTGGGTTTTTACGTGCCCACGAAATTAACTGTTAAATTCGTGGTTTTTTCCAAATTTCACGCAATTTATGAGTTAAATTAAGTGGGTTTTTCTAGTAACCCACGAATTTAAATTAAATTCGTGGGTACCCACGAATTTAATTGATTAATTTCGTCGAGTTAAATTCGTGAACTAAATTCGACGGTTTGCCCACGAATTTAACTTAAATTCGTGGGTTTTAGCCTAAATTCGTGGATTTTTGGCCCACAAATTTTTCCCTGTTTCTTGTAGTGCATCCTTAGTTTATACTTTAGTATTAACGTTTCTTGCTCAAATCCTTCGACAATCGACAGAGTCTCGTCGAGGGCAAATCCAAAGCTTGCACTTACTTCCCGGTGGGGTTTGAACGAAGAGGAATAGAGCCTGAATTGCACGAGAATTTGCATGTGTTCGTTTGGAGCCAAAACCCAAAAGCGTCCGTGGGTACCGCACGAACGGTGATCTCTCGACGGGAACACATCCTCCCCAACATGACACTCAAAGGTGAAAATCATCACTTTTCTAGCATTGTGTAACTTGATTTTTAATTTTAGCCTTCTTCTGGATGTAATTATAAACATAGCCACATCTCTAATCGCGGAAGTGCGGAAAGTCCACATTCCCCTACCGCGGAAGGCGTTACCGCTCTCCTAGAGTGCGGTAAGCCATCGAAGCTACCATGATAGAGGAGAACGGTAGTGGCTTCTACGGTAGGGAAGTATGGAAGATGATACATATCACATTCCGGCGCTTTCGCGATTAGGGATGAGATTATTTTTGCAATTGCGTTTGAAATTAGACTAAGTTTGCAAAAAAAAAATGGGATGAACTCATCGGTATCCTAGGAGAATGTCCCGAGCACTTGAGGGACAGACGGGAAAATTCCTTTTCAGTGCGGGTAATGGTTGAACTAATGGACGGCTCCGATTAGGCGGAGGCATGCGGTATCATTGCCCGGGCGACACGAAAAAGAAGGCTCCGCCTTAGATTCTCGGTGAAAGTAGGGGACAAGGCCAGGACAGCTTCATGGCGGTACGCCGGTGCCGGCACAAAGGTCGGCTATAACAATTACAAGCGGCAAATGATCCATCCAATCCTTCGGCACCGCGAAAGCTGATGCGCCAACCAAGAACTTTCACCATAGGATCCCTTCGGTTTCCTCAGGCAGTGACATAGTACTAGCGTGGCGTTGGCTCACACACGTTAATTCAGAAGATAATGTGCAGAAGACGAGATGTACAAGCAGATAATGGGCCACATATGAATTACAGCCGGATAATAATATCAAAAGGAAAGCACCTGTATAAACAAAGAATGAAAGATCACGGTGGTGACATGGATGAGAGTCAGCAGCACTCAGCAGCATGCAAAGTTGCAAACGGCATGTGACTGCTGAGTAGACAGTAGTCTAGACAATAAAAGAGAGCCATGCGAATTTGGCAAACCTTTCAGATCGATCGAACAAGAGCCAACATGTCGTGTCGCGCACGAGACCATGCGGTGGTCTACTTATGTTTGTGAAGAGTATTTGATTGTATTTGATCTTGTGGTGCTCAGGTTTGATTTTGAATTGAGTTTGTTTTGGCTTTTGAGCAATTTGAGTTGATGTGAGTTCGGGGCGGTACTACCGACATAATAAAAGCAGTAGTACCGGGATTGTGGTGCTACCAGGCTTTGAAAGGCGATAGTTATTTTTTAGAAGGGTTATTTTCTAGTGCGAATGAGGGTGGTACTACTGACATTAAAAATTCAGTAGTATCGGGAAGGCGACACTACCAGCTTTTGTAAAGTGGTAGTTATTTTTCAGAGAGTGTGCAGTTTGGTTCAAGCCCTAGCGGCACTACTGGTCTTGGAATGGTGGTACTACCGTATTTGCGGTACTACTGTGGGTTGTGCAGCAGTAATCTTTTTCTAGGGTGTTGTGTTTGTCATTATGGCTAAGTGATGTTTATTGCTTATTTTGTTGAACAATGCTACTTTAACGTTTTGTTTGTCAACGATAATTGTAGAACTTCTGAGCTAGGTTGTGGTGAGATCGAAGAGACCAGGACTAATTTAGAAGAGTTGAGGTCCAGACAATTAAGGTGACGTAAGAAGATGACTAAGACCAGGAAGTTGATACAAGTCTGAAAGACAAGGAGCTAAAGCATGAGCTACTGATGATGGACTTAGCGGACAACGGCAAGTTGGACCGGGACTATGCTCAGAGAGGAGCCGAAGTCCAGAACGGTCAAGAAAGCCGGGCCACCATGGTCAAGTGGACAAAAACATGTGGTGTGCCAAATGACGTGGGCCGTTTGCAAGCAAAGATGGTTCGGGGGATCTGGACGTGTGAGGGGCTTGGTGGCCAATCATTGAGGCTATACGGAAGGTGACGAAGTATGGACGATGCTCCAAGACGAAGAAAATGCAAAAAGACCGGTAGTGGAGCATATTGGTAATTTGTCTATTATCGACGATGGAGGCAGTTTGAAAAACTGCATTGTTGGCCTAAGTATGAGAGTGTAAAACCCGTTATGGTATTGGGTTAACGGGTTAGCCCATGTTAAGTAAGGATGGAATCCACCTTGTATCCAGGTTAGGGTTTGTGGTGTGACTCCTCTATGTAAGTGGTTGAGATGTAAAGAAGGTATCGAACAAGATTTTTGAGAGAAGGGATCTCCTGGAGAAAGAGAGGAGAGATTTTGCGTGTGTGCGCGCACTCTAGAGAGTTTTGCTCTCCTGTGGAGAGGTTTTGTAATCATTCATCTGAAGATGAAATAAAAATTAAATTCGTGCTCATGTTTTTACTCAAGTTTTGGTCTCCCTCCTTTCTTGAGTTTTTTATCTCTCTTTAGGTTATTTCTTTATTGATCTTGTATTGCCAAGAATGAATAATTGATGGATAAATCTTCTATAGATCACATCTCAATCATCTAAGTAAATTTTAACACGGTCTCCAAAGTTTTTCTCAAGAAACCAATTTTGGCTTAAAAAGGAAAAATTCGTGGTAGATCTTGTTCTTGCACATTTGAGAGGTTGTTTCTTCATTGTTCTTACTTGTTATTACATGTGAGAGGTCGTCTAAGATCATTTTTATTATTAAATCCCCACGAACAAGTTAAGATTGAAGTTTGTGGTTTTGACCTAATTTTGGTGCAACCTTTTTTAGATTTGAAAAAAATCAGAACTTTAACGTCAATCTATTTGGTTGATGGTCGGAATAGGTTCCTGACATCAATAGAAAAGTGCAGGTAAGGTTTTACGGGATTTAAATCATCCAATCAAAAGCTACATCAATTCTTAGATTTCAAATCATGATAATTTTACTATTTATCCTGATTTTGCTGTTTATCTGGTAGTACTGATTTTTGCCTACAGTAGTACTACTTTTACTGTTTATTCCGTTACACCGGATGACTGCAGTAGTGCCACCCCTGGATGATTCTCTGAGAAAATTATTTTCTGCTACTCTTTAATGAAGTGAGGTTTTGATTGACTCTTTTAGAGAAAAATTATTGCTGATTATTCATCCTCCTCTGATCACTAACTCGCCTCTAATCACTAAATCGGTCCTGCACCCACAGATTCATTCATCTTACCATCTCGATCGTTACTGTGCAGATTTGCAAGCTTGGCTAGCCCTCAACGGCAAGTACTCATGGCCTAGTGGTACTACCAATGTCCAATAAAGCAGATAGATCAGTTATGCATTTATGCTACCAGCCATCACAATGATCACATTGAATTTTCCAAGCATGCCAAATCTGACTGGAGAAAGAACTGAGGGTAAACATTCTTGCAGGTCAAACATTCCAGTAAACTCAAGTCAGCTCTTAAGAGTTTCTTTAGGTGAAAGCCAGGAACTATCTGACAACATTTTTACAATGGATTACCACAACTCTGTTGATCACACGCATCGTTAGTCAACGTACAACAATAGAAAGCAAAGAGAGAAGTGGAAATAACATTTCTGATCTCATTTCAGTACAATCGTTCATCGGTAGGTTTAAAAGTCTCATTTCGTTACATGGGGGAGATGGACTTAAAGCACCCTCATCACGCTACCGAGCAGACAAAATTTGGAGTCTACAATTATACACACATTCCTCCGTAGCAATACTAGAGCCCAAATTAAAAATAGAATTAGGCTGCAAGCTGCATTTGTCTACAATCCTAATGTAAGTACCTCCACACCATCTACAATATCATTTCTGAGATCTGACCACCCTCTCTTGCTGAAAGCCCTTGGGATATATGAGCACCGAGTCGACACACAGACCACCTTTTGTGTGTGTGCAGTCAATCTGCGCCATCGAGAATTTCAGCTTGACCGCCTGATCTGGCTTTGAGGCCACAAAATCACCTACATGGTACAGGATCCAGCTCCCAGGTTCATCCAAGTAGCATTGAGATAATGCATGCTGACCATCGGAGGTGGAGAGCTGGAAGCGTACTGGTTTCTTGTCCCAACCATGGACATGCTCAGAGCTGCAAACACGGCGGCCAAATCGCTTGTAAAACTTCCCAAGATGAATCCTGAAGTATAAGCTGTAGGTTCCCACTGGGAAGCAGAAATCGATTTCCCCAACCACTTCAAACCACCAGATTTGCTGAAGGTATGCAACAGAGTGGAATCTGCATGGTCAGATTGAGAATGTGTTGGTCAGGCAATGTATCCAAAGCATATGGCATCATCGTTATTGAGTTGGAAATTGAATTACATTGAAAGATACTGCGTAGATGAATACATTTGCATGAGGTATCCACAGTCAATATCTTCGACTGGCACAGAGTAGATACATGTTATGCCATCACTTGGAAGGACTGCAGCTATATTACATTTCGACAGCAGTGATAAGATACAAGCGGTCATCTATTTGAATTCATGTGTCTTGCATGAGAGCAACAATCAACATAAAACATATTAAAAAAAAAAACTATCCAAAAAATTGAGGACGTATATGTATAGTGATTCAGAACAAATAATACATTTTTGTGCAGATCATATGTAGCCATATGGGCACATATCATTCCTCTACGAGAAACAAGGAAAAGGCCAATCACACCCAGAGGTATCTTTGTGGCCTCATTCCTTTGCATCTCATATGATCGCATCTCAGCATCTTTTCGAAAAACTAATACAAACTGAAATAACAAATATTAGTAAGTGCGAGTCAAAGCCATAATTACCTTGATTCTGCGGTTGGCATGTGTGTCCAGTATCTCCTGTCATCAATCCCAGTTATCACCAGAGCTTTGGAGGATAGCGCCATACAAACCCTGCCTTTCCTCTTCTCCAGCCAGAATACCTACAATTACCGAGCAGATAGAATTTTAGCAAAGATGATATTTTCTACCAAAAATACTTGTAGTTCCTAAAAATAATTAGCTTCCTACCCGAGGACGATACAGAACCGGATTCAGTCATGGTACACAGAAACAAAAACCAATCCAAGAGATAGGCATTTCAATCCCAAGTAAAACATAAAACCAATTATTACAGTCTTAGATTACATAGAAAGAAATCTAGCCCTTAGTAAAGAAAAAAAGTTCTCACCTTTGAGCCACCATCGAAAGGCACAGGCCTGGCGAGCCTCGCGTAGATCTCCTTCTTCCCAGCCCGCCGCCTCCACCTCCCCTCCTCGCCGCACTCCACGAACCCCATGAGGTACCGGTAGTTCTCCGGCAGCTTGGCCTCCCACACGAAGTCCGCCCCCGCCGCGCCGCTGAACGCGTGGTTCAGCCGCGCGAGCCGGCAGATCTCCGGCGCGTCGAGCCGGAGCAGCACCTCCGCTGCGCACAGCTCCGGCAGGTCGCCCAGGCCGGCAGGAGCCGGCCCCCCCGACGCGTCGGCCATCCGGATAAGGCTCGACACCCCGGCCCCCATGGCCCCTCGCCGCCTCCAGTCGCAACAATATCAGAGAGACCCACGAAGCTTGCGAGCGGCACAGGAGCTTCCGACAACCGATGCGTCCGAATGAAATTGTCCCAGAATTTGTTCGAATTCGCGCGGTCCGCGAGATAAAAAAAACACGAGCTTTGGAGGAAGAACGGGGCAGGGGAAGAGAAATATAAAGGGACGACGAGTGGGGTGCTTAATGGCAAATGGATAGGGCTTCGTGGCACTTTATGCAGCCCTTTTCTCACACCTACACCATCGTAACAACCCATAATTACAATCTAATACTTTTCAGGGGACATTGTTGTAAACGTTTGCACCAACAAGAACGAATCGCCGGGGTTAGTTCGTAAATAAATATTAGGGACAAGCCCACTTGGGATTTTCCTCATTAATGTTTAACAGATTGGATTAATGGGCCGCCATCGCCATTAACAAGACGCACCATGGACGTTGTCCACTGCACCGGGCGGCTGTCTGGATCCTACTAGGCCACGTGTCAGCGATCGGGATATGGATATTGACTGGTGCGGTAGGTGCAGGGAGCGTGGCATGGTGGGATACAGTTGGAGCTCCCTCGAGACTTCCACAAATGCCCCTGCGCTGCAAGTATTGGGCTGAAATAATCCCTTTTCTGTACCCTCGTTTCTTTTTAAAAAATTCTAACATATTTGTAAAATTATTTGCAGACTTATCCCTTTTTCACCATGGAAAACAGTCTCGTATTTGGAGAGCGTGGAAGGAGGGCTGGTGCTGCCGTGAATGGGGTGCGCGGAAAGCTCATTCTGAAATAGAGGAACACAAAAAATGATATGTGTCATATTTTGGCTCTTTCGCAATCGGGAACAACGTCAATTTTACAAATACGTTAAGGAGAGAACTATTTTTTTTTTCTGAAAAGAGGACAGTGGGATAAGAAAAGGGATGACCTTCACTGGGCTCAGGACAGCCTGGAAAACATTACTATCTTTTTCTCAGCCAAAAACCGGCTACTGCAAGTAAAAAAGAATGACCTATCATTAGTTCATCACCGCGTGCATGCAAACGAAAGCAGCGCGATGCGATAGTAATCGAAGGGTGGTTAAAGAGGGTGCCGAAGTACTTGGCTGGATGGAAGAGTGCCACAGGAGTAGGACATAGCTCTCAAGATCTTCGAAATATCCAGGAGGAGAAATACGACTGTCAGAAAGGCTCTGCAAGACGGTCGTTAGGTGCAGGACATAAACATCATTACAGCCTTGTAGGTAACAGTGGGCGTGACACGAATTCGTGTTCCAATCGTATCGTACTGGAATGATTCATCGTGTTTGCCGTACCGTGTAGTGTTGGCCTGTCTCATATTCGGTGAGTCGAGCCTAGACACAATCCACTGTGTGTCGGATCGAACTTTAAATGTGTCTCGGACTGGTAAAAAAAATGATGCCACCTCTACTTGTAGGCACCTTGCTGAAACAACTTGCACCTATTCTCCCAGTACAGATACAGCACAAGAGCATGCAATTCCATGGCAGATTAGCTAGGCTATGCTATGTACCTCTCAAACCATCCCACTGGGCCAAAAGTGCAACCATTGGTGAGTGACGGAGTGGTGGTCAAATATATCAATAACTACATTAGGACCCGCGCGATGTTATAGTTTTATAGGTTACTTTTCAATTTTAACAGGGAGGGAAAAACTTTTTTCAATAAAAAGAAAGAAACTTTAAAAAAATATTGTAGCTCAATGTTAACATAGACGGAATTGTTGTTTTAAAAAAATACAAAATACTATAGTCCTACTACTGTAGAAACTATAGTGCTAGAGGGCACGTGATAGCACCTGACGAACCTCTAGGAGATTATAGATATGGGAGGCCTTCTGAGAAGATGAGTGATAATCAACTGAGAGATATGGAAGTAGCAGAATGCCAAAATTTTCCACTACATGTAAGCCACCCTAGCGGAGCTGGTTAGAAAGATAAAGGAGGAAGGTAGAGCTTGGACCTTGGCTGGGGCGAAGCGATTAGCGCAAATCATCTCATGTAATTAAGGTCATGTTTGGCAGAGTTTCAGATCTCAGCTCTATCTTAGATCTAGAGCTTGTAGGCTAAAATAAAGTGAATTAAGTTTATATTTTTAGTCTAAAATGTAAACAAGATGATATACCTAAACACTCCTAATGTACTTATAACTCCAGCTCTATAAATTTCTAGAGCTAGAAATATCTTACTCCACAAACTCTACAGATTTTGATAGAGTTAGAGTTGGTCCTTCTAGGCCTTTTGGCCTCTGTAGTCTGTACTCTTTTCCTTCCTTCTATTTCAACATAATAGACAGTCCTCTAGTCTGTTTATTTAAAAAATAAGAATTTTGTGTGGGATACGGATTTTAATTATGGATGAATCCTTGGGTCACGGGATGAAACACGTACAAAGGATTAATGTTAGCATTGAGAGGCATGGAGCCCAATGGTTTCTCAAGAATTCCATTCTTTGAACCACTCCTGGTCATAGTTGTCAATATCATGTCATGTCGATATGAGATGATATAATCGGTATGTATCATTTTGATATCTAAATCGATACAAAGTAACCTCATATATCATACCGGTCTTGTTAACGATCATATCGACTCGATATCGGTCAATACCGGTCATACTGGCTTCGATACCGGTCAATACTGGCCATACTAGCTTTGATACCATATAATAACGTCATACCAGTGGAATTAATAATATCATCTATTGAACTATATGCTATTTTTCACACAAAGAAACCTCACCGCCATTTTTGCCGTTTGATGGCCATGCATGTTGGAAGAAATATCCTTTTCCAATGTAACGGCTGTCACTCTATCTAGACCATCGCATGATAACCTCTCAAGCAATTCCTCGATTGCGAATACTAGGTTCCAAGAAACTTAAGAATATAATACTAAGTTCCAAGGGATTAATCTCACTAATGATTCGACGTTGTCTTCGTGCGAATCATGCAAATTAGGTATGAGGTGACCGCAAAAAATCAACCCCATCAACGAGGTACCTGCAAATTAAGCGACCGAGGACGTAGCTTTCAGCCGCGATGGAGACCGAGGCACCGAGGCCGCCTAACCCGAGCAATCCACAGCCCAATCTTAGGATTCCACATCAGTTTGTAGCCGGTCTTACGCTTGCTCCACCGTGAAATGGCGCGATCTCACAGGAATATTTACGCCTTCAGGAATCGCGACAAGACGGCCACGCTTATTCTAGTGGGGAGATAGCCTGATCTGTCCCCGAACGGTCGGCACACGTAGCACAAAATGGAAGGAGCCTCCCTTTTTTCCTTCTTTCTTTTTGCTTTGCGTTAAGCTCTTCTTGTTAGCTAGTGGTTTGTGTGAGCTTAATCAAGTTTGGGAACCTTGTATGTTCGACTCAGGCTAAAAGTCTAAGAAGAATTTTTGTATGCATGTAGGTGGACTTCGGGTGTTTTCTCAACTAATCGAGCTTTGAGGGGGGAAAAAAAAACTGGTTGCTCTGTATATGACTCCAAAACTTAACTTGCTTACCGTCCCATATAGTGCAATCTTAAGAAAACCGAGTTGACAAAACCGGTGAAAACCGCTAGAAAATCGTGGTTTTTGACATACCAAGCTAGTTCGATATCTAAAATCAGTTGGTAAATCAGTTTAATTAAAAAAAATAAAAAAAATTGAACAAATTTATGTGACGTAAACTGGTCGATTTTCGATCAAAACCAACCGATTTTCAATCAAATCGACCGATTTTAGGTTAAAATCGTGTGGCAAAGCTACAATAATCAGCACCCACCATTTGGTGGTTGATTTTCGTCCAAACTGCCCGGTTTTTACAAAATTGGTCAATTTTTCTAAAATTTTTAAAATTTTGAATTCTTAACCCTTCGGCTTCTGATGATTTTCAAGTAATTTTTTATTTTTGAACAGTTTTTTTTAAAAAAAAATCGGTTTGGTAACCTGCTCAGAGTCGGTCCACATTGTACGTTTGATATCGCATGGATATATACGGGAATTAGTTGCGTACCTGACGTGTACATGTAAGATGCATGCTGTTGACACGTGCGAACGAAACAGCCTGTTCGTGGAACTACTCGCTGCGGAAGGTTACGTGCCGCCCTTGGAGAATCGATGAGAAACTAACTTATTCTCACTTACACCCCCTTCCCAGTTTTTGTATTTCCACAGAAGAAAGGGACAAGCGAAACAAACCACCAGCTGCATCAACTTACTGCTACCACAGTAGCCTGAACAGACAGAGAATTACCACACCGAAATCTCAAAGAATTATCATCAGCTTGCAAGCTGGACAAATGTACTATGACACTGTATCACCACAATGATGACAGACATGAACAGACAGCGACATTTCGTCCTCACATTTCCAAACACTTTTGACTCCAAAAAAAGGAGCAGTAAAGAAAGAAAGAGATGAAGCACAAGAATGCAGTAGAGGCGTAGAGCTTTCTGATCTGCAAGCTCAGATCGAGATCTCCACCTAAGCTCTCCTGCCAGCAATTAGGTAGGCAGGGTCATCGTCACGCCCCGGCCCCACTTGCCAATGTCGTGTGTCTATGTATCATTATATAATACTAGTTGGTAACCCGTGCAACAGTACAGCTAGCTAGACCTGGATTCGAGTCAGTGTGATAGCCTATCTAGTGCTCTTGGCTTTACGTGCTTGAATAGCAAAGAAAGTGGAATCACAAAAGGTGAGTTTGGTTGTCTAGATGAGATTAGATAGAATATAGCTATCCAGTCTTCGTGGTGGTCGGGCCGTCTCGCCTATGCATCCATGTTCATCGGTTTGTTCTGTTGCCTATTCCGCCAAGAGTTGAAATCCTATCCCATCCCCTCTGCTCCGCTGCTCCCAAGTCTCATGCGCACGCCTATACCGACAAGACCCTGCGCCAGCATCGTTTTCCCCATTTCCACCTAGCTTGCCTCTGGGCCTACCATCGAGCTCCCTACTGAAAGATCAAGTTGGCCTAGAGAGGGGTGAATAGGCAACTTTTCAAAATTTCAAAAGATAAATCACAATTAAAACTTAAAACTACTAGAGACTAAATATCAACACAATACACAGATAGCTTAAAGACAGTAAGAAGTAATCGCAGAAATGAACAACAGTGGAAATAAGTAAATGAGGCACAAGAATTTATCCCGTGATTCGGAGCCACTTTTCTACTCCATGTTAGAGCACTTCTCTCGAAGTATAGCTCCTCCAAATCTAGTCGCAGTAGCTTTGGTCTCCACTCTAATAACTCTTTCACCACTCCGGTATGGTGAGTTCCAAACCTCTAGGGATGGCAAAAATACCCGTGGGTCCGGATACCCGAGGGTACCCGACCCGACGGGTCCGGGTCTGGGTCCAAATTTAGACCCACGAGTATATTATTTCGGGTCCGGATCCGGGTCTGGGTCTCATTTTGGACCCGTCGGTACCCGGACCCGGACCCGGGAAGAGGTGGCTTTGCTGATTGCTCGCGCTCTCACCTCTCTCACCTTGTTTATCCCATCTTGTGCTTGTCTCATTCTCTCTCTGTTTTGACGTGATTGGGGGGACAAATAAGATCTGGAATACGTGATGAGTGAGAACCCTGAAGGGTCACGCCAACAGAACGAATTCAACGGATCCACAGGCGAATTTGTTGCGGTTGCCGATTGGGTCACGCCAACAAAACTCATCATGTTCACTAGATCTTTTTTTTCCTAAAAAACAAAGAACCCAAAATGATTACCGTCCGTAATTATTGGTAAAATCCGTTTGGAGCTGTTAACGGGTCCGGGTACCCGTTCGGGTCTGGGTACCCATCGGGTCCGGGTTCGGGTCCGAGTTTGGACCTGTGACTGACTTCAGGTCCAGGTCCGGGTCCAAAATTCGGGTCTCGGGTCCGGGTCCACGGAGGCTGGATCCGGAGGTACCCGAACCCGTTGCCATCCCTATAAACCTCTCACAATCAAGGTGGCCTTCCACAAGCACCTTTGGACAGGTCGCACCTATACTGTCTTCCAAGCCGTCTAGAACCACTAAGATCCAAGAGTAATAGACTATGCACCAGCCATGTCTCTTGGTTCACTCATCACAACACTACTAAACTAAGTTTGAAGCCAAAACACTTAGAAAGTATTAAGATTTAGGGTTTAAATGTGAAGCACAGTCTCCTTAGTTGAATAAATGCTCTAAGATTGCTAAAATATCAAGGAAATCAAAAAGTTCTATAGTAGATAGCTCAGGAAATGCTTATATAGGCATTTGGGCTGATTATAGTCGTTACACCTACCACAGTAACCGTTGGAATGTGTCAGACTGTCAAAAATCAGCTTAACACATTTGCTACGGACTAATCTTTGATACTGATCCTAATACTCCGGACCAATCAAGAAAATTTGCACCAGACTAAAAGTTTTTGGTCCGTCGTACATAGGATATGTGGATGTTTAGGTCCAGTGAAAAGATGTGAATTTGACATGACCGCCGGACCGAAAAAGTTGGTCCGCTGTAGAAGGATTTCAATGGAGTTTACAGCAACGGACCTTTTGAAATGACATATGAGTTTAACCGAGAGGAAAGCTTTTGCATCGGACTAGATTTTGTTTCAGCGGAATTTGGTCTGGCGTAAATGGTGTGCGCTCGGTTTGCTTTAAACAAGGGATTCTTTTACCACAGACTTAAGGAGTAAAAGGTTCAGCGTAAATGGTTTGCACCAGACTAAAATATATGAAAAGTTTAATATGGTTCGACGTGAATGGAATGGGCTCGATGTGAAACTCTACTGAGAGATTTTGGCGTTGGACTAAAAATGGGAATGGTCCAGCGAAAATGGAGTTTTGGACTAAGATTGCATCGGACTTAAGGAATGAGCAATGAAGTTTAGTCCGGGGATACACTTAGACTTTATATGGAGAAGGACTGATTCAAGGCAAAGAATGACTAAAGAACTTTGACTTCAGACAATCTAATTTAGTCTTAGCCTTATGAACCAATATTATAACTTGTACACAATCCCCCTTTATAATACGGCCAATCAAAAATAAGTCCTAACTACTTAGCTTGAATCGTCTCCCAAGCCAAAACTAATAATAAAGGTCTTAATCTCGACCTTTTGGATGACTTCTTTTATGCTTCAACCAACATTCTTCATAGTTTAGAGATTATTGACTTAGTCGTCAACACCAAAACTATATAAATAAATATGATATAAAAATTAGGGAGCCTAGATGCTATCACCTGCTCTTGACTATAAAAGACGCACATCGGCTTCACCCTGTGCCCCTGCCATTCCCTCTATCCTTAACTGCCCTTGGCCGAGGCTTGAGCTTAGCCTTCGTCACCACTGTCAGTGGGCTTTGAGGAAGGGACCGAAACCCGATTACGGTGACACGGTAAGTCCCATTTCAATCCCTTTGGTCAGAAGCTTCAATTCGATGCCCTAAGCATTTTTCCCGTCAATGGTTGTAGCCTTGGACACCCGGAGCACCACCGCATCAGCCCTTTTCCCCACAGCTGGCCAATGGTGCCAAGCTAACCCAAGGCTCCCCCGACTTGGTAAGATGGCAAAATGGGATCCCCACAACTCGTAGATGCTTAACCCTCACCTACCCATGCTTAGCACCCACCTAGTGCCAACGTGGCTCACCGCCTCCGTAAGATGGCAAAATAGAGCCATCCAGGTAGATGTTTGGTTCGGTAGATAATGATGAGCCAATTTTTTGTTTGGTTGGATAGACAGACTAGTTGTAATCAATGTTTCAAATTTTAATTTGAAATTTTTGGACAAAATTTGACTAAAATTTGAATTTTCAAACAAAAAATGACCACAATTTGACAGAGTACACCTCTTCCTGCAGCAAACTAGATGAGCCCGTCTAGTCTTTTTTTGGGATATCTCTATCCATCATCTTAAGGAAATATTCTAAAAAAACTAGATGACCATATCCCATCCATCCACTCATCCTAACAATTAGATGACTATATTCCAACCATCCATAGATGGCTATATTCCAACCATCCTCGTTCACCCAACTAAACCCTACCAAAATGTTTTGGAAAGTACTAGTATTAGTATAAATAAGGTAAGCGCTCAATGTTTGGAGCAAAGATTCCAAGGACCGGAAATTCCAAATGACTCCTACGGATAAAGCATATGGTTTTCTATAAAATTCTTATGCAATCCATGTGACAAATTGACCGTTTGAACATATAAATATTGTTCACATGTCACCAATGTTCCGATCTACAATAAATAGTGCAACGTTAAAGATATACTTGTCTGAGTGTGAAAAACAATTATGGAATATAGGCCCCATAATTTGTAATTGCAAAGGTCCAAAATCCCGGCTGTATAAAAAAAATTTAAAAAAGTCAAAATGCTAAAGTAATCACAAAAATTTTGGTGAGATCTCGCCAAATATTGTTGAAATTTCGCTTATTTGACTGAAATTCATATATTTTGATAGGTTTGTTTGTTATTTGGGTCAGATTGGACTCCAGTTTTTTGTGGACAATCATAATGATATTCAAGAGTAATACATGTAAAAATTTACAGTAAAAGAGCTTAGCTAAGTTGGTACAACTTGTGAGTTGAATTTGCTTGGGTCCTAGGTTCAAATCCTATGGACACATGTTTTTGTTGATTTTTTTTTTGTGCTTAATCGGTTGCTCAAAAATTGCCAAAAAAGGGAGCAAAAATGTCACCGTGGGGGCTTGAACCCAAAACATAGTGTTGCCCACGATAACACTTGATGAACTGAGCTAGAGGTAGTGCTGAGTATTAGAGATCATTATTAACCTCACTGATATATTGTTCTCACAGTGGATCATTCATTCACTTCCTGCCACACCCTCTCACTCATTCACTTTCCTTTCCTAGCCAACATAGTCCATCCCCTAGTCTCTCGTGACATCAGTCATCTCCGACCAAGTCTGGTGGAGATCCGACAAGATTGCGCCATATTCGGTGAAGAAGAAGACAAATCTCGACGATATATACCGAGATCTCGGTCCATTTCTCTTAGATTTCGCCCGAGACCAGCTCAATAGTGTAACAAAATCTCTTTTTTTTCTTGGCAAGATTTTGGGAAATATGTCCAAAATTTAATCATTTTATTCCAGAATAATACTTTCACTAGGCAGATTTGTTAGCTTCAGCAGCTTCTCATATGGTTAATGAAGTTAGGGTTCGGTGTATGATGATTGTTAGAAGTGTAGGTAGTCACGAATTAGGATGATTAATTGTTTGGGGGGAAAAGATGCCAATGTTTGTACATTTGGGATAGGGGGTAATATCTAATACTTGAAATCTGATGAGTCGAAACGTCAGACAGAAAATGTGTTCACTCTTGTATGATTTAATTTAGCAATTCATAAATATAGTGTTACTTATATAAAAGGGGACTATGAGTATTAAGTATATGATTGTCATAGGTAAAATTGATATGACATTTCATAATAGGATAATGTTGTCATTGCATTTACATATCCTGAGTATGACAACGCGTTCGGCTTTATGAAGCTCACGTGCCCACAATGTATGTATGATTTAATTCATTTAGGACTTGAGCAACTACTAAATGCATGTACTTAGGTTATGTAAGAGCACTTGAGCTGTTAAGCAAGCATGTGTTGACATGTATGAGCAGTAAGCATGTGTTAATGGCATCTTTTGTGTTCTGTTGTAGGTTCTCGTGATGATAGATCATCATGTGGATAATGTACGAGAGCATGGGGAGAGCATCGAACTATCTGATTTGAAGTGCAACTACTGTAGCCATGTTATGAAGCGTGGAGGGGCAATCCGTCTGAAGGAACATCTGACTGGCCATGTCAGCGATGTGAAGGCTTGCTCAGGCGTGCCTAAAGTGGTTAGGCAGACCATGCTCACGAAACCTCTGTGGATGATGAGAGAAGAAGGAGAAAGAGGTGGTGCGCCTCCGTAAAGAGGAGACTTGCGATGAATGTGTCACCTTGACCACAGACTACCGTATCGAATAGGAGCAGTTCAAGATGGTCGTAAGGGCCTCGAAAGAAGAGGTCTACCTCAGAAGCCAAGGTTTGACCCTACGATCGGGGTCTGGAAGTGGTGCAACGAGGGCCTTAGTCCAATCCACTATTAGTAAAATGTTTGGCAGGTTTGACCCTACGATCGGGTGATTAATGACACTTATTTGCTAAGACTAACCATATTTCAAGGTTTTAAGATGAGTTAATGCTTGAAATTGGCATATTAGGAGTTCTTGTTATTCATGGATCCCTAAAAGGAATAATTAACACCAAAGCATGAAGATTAAGAACCTTCCGACTAGAAACGATCCAAGGAGTTATGTTTGGATCATTTTAGGGATATGTTTTGACCATACTATTAAAGGTGTTCAAGTCTAGCAGCTTGAACTTTGTGAGGTTGGGTAGCTAGTTGTGATACATACTATGTCTCTCTAGCTTATGTCTAGTCAGAGGAAACCAAGAAACCGAGTGAGGATGCCAAATTGGAATTATTGTGAAATTCTAGAATATACGAATCATTATTTCAGAATTACTATAAACTTGAGGGTTCAATATGCAAAATACACCATAGCCATAATTCACTGTAAAAGATCGAAAACCTTAGGGGCTAAACTACAAAAAGATCAATTGGTTTAAAATAAAATTCGGCCTTCACGCCAAAAGAAAAATGGACCGCGGTGACCCACGGGCAACTTGACCATGAGCCGTAAGCGTTTGTGCAATGCCAGCCCAAAAACCACCCTTAGCCTACGTAGGATGGGCGAGCTAGGGTTAGAAACCTTAGTTACCCAAGTCACTCGGATTTATGCTCGATTTGGGTAGCGTGAGTGACGGTACGGTGGTGGACATGGGCTCGTGGGTGTGTGTAGCAGGCGCGGTGTGGATGGTTGTAAGTGCCCGACGAAGGAAGTGCGGTGGCAATGGCATGCACACATGGTTTGGCGGTATAAACACATGTGTAAACACAATGAATACAACTTGGAGACATATGTGAAAGAGCAAGAAGAGAACTCTTTATTAATGTTATTCATGTTTTTGTTTGTTGTGTTTCTTATAGTTTGTTTTATTCCTTTTTAATTATCATATTATTTTTTACATAATTTAATTTGTGTAAAACTAGTATATAGTCGATGTAAAAATGCCATATAGAAAAAGTATTTTTTACAAATTGTCACGTCATTTTTACATAATTTAATTTATATAAATCCAGTATATAATTGATGTAAAAAAGCTATGCAGAAAAGAATAATGTTCCTCTCATCAAATACAAAAAAATTATGTACTCAATGATAAAATAGTATTTAAATGGAAGAAGATGATTTAAATTGATTTCACCTGTTGAATCTAGACATAAAGAAATCATTCATATTCATTTATATTCTTCATAGACAATCATAAAGAAATCATTCATAAAGAAAATTTGATTTCACCCGTCGAATCTAGACATACTCGTTGAATTATAAAGAAATTGATTTCACCCATTGAATCTAGACATACCCGTTGAATCTAGACATAAAGAAATCATTCATAAAGAAAATTTGAGTACTATTTAGTATTTAGTGAGAAATCATTCATATTCTTCATAGACAAAAAAAACACTTGTATTTTTCGACACAAAAGAAAAAGAGAGAGATTAGAGTATTAGACAGGGATGTAGTTAGGGATGGCAATCGGGCACAACAGGCACGGGTAATTCTCGCCCATACCCGTACCCGCGACCCTGTATTTCCTCGCAGTATACTGCAAGCTTCATGGTGACGAACATCCCCATACACATTGCATGGTACAAATCACCATGGTATACCGTTACATAAAGTTAATTACAGGAGTAAAATATATCAAGGGTTATCTTCATTATGCAAATCATATTTCTTCTCAGAAGCAAAACATAGAACAATAGTCTTAATAAGTTATTGCGTTGTATAAGAAACTAACTAGTCAACTTGCTGCCTTACTTGGTTGGTGATATAATAAGAGACTGTTATTGATAGTTTGATACTAGTAAGGAATAGAAAAATGAACAAACTTCAGAGGCATCACTAGTCTGGTAACATTATTATCATAGATTGGTAATGACACAGAAGACTAGAAGAGTAAAGTGCAATAGAGCACTTGTAGTTTTCAGAACATATAAGATCCAAGTCATTAAAGAACATTTGCACCATCTAAAGACATAAACACATTGACCCAGCATTGAAAAAGATATCGAAAGAATAAAAAGTCTAAAACTCACCATCCTTGGTAATTAGAGCTAGCGGCTTTTGTATACCACTTGTCAATGTATTTCACGGGTAAACGGGTATGGGTATAAACCCATACCGTCTGCCATTGACGATAAATGAAAATTAGTCCCATTTCTATACCCGCGGATAAAAAAAAGACCCCATACCCACCTCTATTCGGGTATTTATCCGCGGGCACGCGAGTAAATGAGTAGAATTGCCATTCCTAGATGTAGTTAAGCTCAACTCACGTCGAAAGGCCAAAAACATGACATCGACTGCTACGCGGTCCGGCACTACGGCACGGTCGTCCTATGTTCCTGACCAAGACCAACAAGCCAACGTGTGGCTGCGGCTCAGCGTACGTCAATCCTTCGTCGACACATCACGTGGAGCACCACCTCCGTCCACGGTGCGAGTACGAGGGAATCTACGGTGGTGATCGATTCACTAGGGCCGTAGTGCTCCAGACTTCGGTCGTCGTCAGATTCGCGCGATCTGCCTGGTGGAGAATGCTACCACCGGCCACCGGGTGCCTCGTGCCGGCTGTCGCCTTCTCTCTTCCGTCGCCGACCGAGAGAGTGGCGTACTGGCGTGCGGTTCGATCGCATAATCGAACGGAATGCGCGCATCACCGTCGGTCGATCGATCCCAGGTGCTAGTGCTATACGACACGGCACAGTTGGACGTACAGAACTGCAGATCGTGGGGCCGAGATATTTTTTCCTGCATCTGCAGAGAAACGTTAAGACTTTGCTGCATGTGTGCGCCGTCGTGCGCAGTGCAGCAGTACGCTAGTACGTCCAGTCCAGGTGCACAAAAATATCAGGCGTCCATTGAACCAGCGCCGATCCGTCTCCGGCCGGGCACGGTCGCGGAGATGAACGGTGATGGGAACGTGACACCGACGCCGTAAGCAGCAGCGGGAGGATAGGCACGGACCGCCAATGATGAAGGCCGCGGGTGACGACGCAACGGTACGTTGTGATAAGATAAGGAGGCGTGCGAGTACATGATCGCCTCACCGCCGTCTCACCGCTGGCCCACGGAGAGAAGCGCGTGATGCGACGAGCTGGCGCCGCGCCAGCCACGGGCGCCAGCTCGGCTGTTTTTGTCGCGAGATGCGCTCGGGAGCGGAGGCGCCGAGGGTTTTGGACGGGAGCTTGCTAGCCCGCGGATAGGATCGAGTTAATTTTTCCTGTGATGCTTTCCCTCATTTTTCTTTTTGGCAAGTTTGATATGAATCACGGACATCTACCACGTTTCTATACCACGATGGTTACTTACCATACTCTGCAAGTGCAGCAGATGAATCTATTGTGGTTACATATCGTCGTAGGTAACACATATCATCTCTCGATCCTTCCGTGGTCGAGAAATATGCTATATTTGGAATTTTGTTTAGATAGAAACAAAAGTTACAAAAAAAAAAGTACAAGCGAGGACAAGAAAATCGAGTCGCTGATGCTCTTTCTAGACGCCCTGACTTCCATCAGGATGCTCAGGACGCTTGTTTGGCGGTTGTCCAGTGTTCTGCGGTTTCTGTGAGCAAACCACAATGGTTAGAGCAAGTTGTCCAGGGATATGAGCATGATTCGGCTACAAAAAAAATCCTCACTGCATTGGCAGTAGGACAAGAGATACCTCATTTTACACTCAAAGACGGTATTCTGCGGTTCAAGAACAGAGTCTGGATTGGGAATAATTTGGATCTACCGTTGACATTGATGAGGGCTCTTCATGATAGCGCGATGGGCGGTCATTCTGGCTTTCCTGTGACGTATAGCCGTATTAAGAAGCTTTTTGCCAGGCCGTCTATGAAGAAAATAGTTCATGCCTTCGTCACTTCCTGTCACATATGTCAACAAGCCAAGCCGGATAGAGCTAAGTATCCAG
Source organism: Guadua angustifolia (assembly GCA_036346375.1). Taxonomy (NCBI): domain Eukaryota; kingdom Viridiplantae; phylum Streptophyta; class Magnoliopsida; order Poales; family Poaceae; genus Guadua; species Guadua angustifolia. Next base: position 18,305,642 of record CM070518.1, on the reverse strand, counting down.
GTCTCTTGTTACCTCTTCCTGTTTCAAAGCATGCTTGGCAGACTGTCACACTTGACTTTATTGAAGGGTTACCTAAGGTATATTCATACAATTGCATATTGGTTGTTGTGGATAAGTTTTCTAAGTTCGCTCATTTTCTTCCTTTAGCCCATCCCTTTACTGCCTTTACTGTGGCTCAAACATATATGACACAAGTGTATCGATTGCATGGCATGCCTAGAGCAATTGTATCTGATCGGGACAAAGTATTTACTAGTCTTTTGTGGCAAGAACTGTTCAAATTGTCAGGCACTTCATTAAATATGAGCAGCGCTTACTATCCACAATCTGATGGGCAGACTGAGCGAGTTAACCAGTGCTTGGAAGGGTACCTTCGCTGTTTTGTTCAGGCTTGTCCCAAACAATGGATTAAATGGCTTTATTTGGCAGAGTTTTGGTATAATACGAGTTACCATTCAGCGTTGAAGGCATCCCCATTCGAGGTCCTGTATGGTCACTCTCCCACTCATTTTGGTATTAATCCAACTGATGTCTGCACTCTCCCAGAATTGCAGGAGTGGCTCGATCAGCGTCATCACATGAATGCTTTGGTGCGCCTTCATCTTCAGCGTGCCCAGCAACGAATGAAGCACCAAGCTGACAAGCATCGCTCCGAGCGCAAGTTCTCTGTTGGCGATATGGTTTATGTCAAGCTTCAGCCATACGTCCAGACTTCTGTAGCCTCCCGAGCAAACCCTAAGCTATCATTTCGGTACTTCGGTCCTTACTCGATTGTCCGGAAGATCAATGAAGTGGCGTATGAAGTGAAATTGCCAGAGTCCAGTTCTGTCCACCCCATCTTCCATGTGTCTCTCTTGAAACCAGCAAAGGGCATACCTCACCAGGTCAGTGAACATCTTCCTGCCTGTGAGCAAAATTTGCGTTTTCCCTTGCGCATTTTGGATCGACGATTGTGTCAACGGGCTGGCAAAGTAATTTCTCAACTGCTTGTGCATTGGTCATCTGGGCTGGCATCCATGGCTACATAGGAGGACGAACAAGCGATGAAAGACCAGTTTCCTCAGGCTCCAGCTTGGGGTCAAGCTGCCGGTCAACGGGGAGCGGATGTCAGCGTGTCTCCTGAGCAGGCTTGCCAGGCAGACGCGTCGAAGGAAAAGACGTCAAGGTTGAAGATGGATAATACGGCTGCAAGCGCGGAACGTCTCGGCCCAACACGGAAGTTAAAGCGAGCCCAACACCAGAACCAGCGCTTCTTCGGTCCTGAGTGGGTTAACATCTAGCCTACCAGGCCTCTTGCGACATGTACATGGGAGGGTTATGAGAAAGCATGTGAGAAAACGTTATCTGGGTGATGTATATAAATACTGAAGGTGAAGTTGGAGAGAGGGCGGCGGCGATATCTTGGCTGTGCCGTCTCCAAGCGAGCGGCGAGAGTAGGCGGCGGTGATACGTGTAACCAAATCACAGGAACTATACACAGATTCCTGTTGTTGATCTACTGCTTGCCGTTGGGGTCTCACAGCATCCTACACTAGTGCGTGAAAATCCTGAGCCATCCATCAGGGCACCGATCTTGATCCTTGAATTCTTGCACGGTTCGAGCGAGCCAGGACCACACGGGCTGGTGTTTTCCTCCTGCTTGCCTCATCGCCTTCGGGTAATGTGGAGTGCTAATGTGTGTGCACGGCCTCACTTCACCGTTGAGCTCAGCTGAACGCGTCAGGAAGAGTTTCTTGTTATGTGGAGATTGCACTACTCGCACACGATGAAAAGAAAGAGAGGTCCAGATGCAAAAGAAACTGTTCTGAATCATGCAATGGAGCCCTGCTCAAGTTCAGTTCTAGCAGCCTATCTTGAATCTTGTGAAACTTAACTGTTGATCACTTTTTGTTGGACTGGCGCACGCTAGGTAGCGAGAATTGGCCCATGGGTGCAACAATGCCATAATTGTTCGTAGGCCTTGGTGTACTCTCCGCTGCATCTTACCCTGCGAATAGCCTGGCCCGGCCCACAGACAATCCGGCCATGCCCGTGAAGTACATAGACTATATTGTGATCAAGCTAAGCCTAGCCTGTCCCCAGCGGAATTTTTTTTTATTTAATATTTATTTTAAATCTTTTTTTCAAAACTAATCGGCGGGCCAAAAAAATTTGAAAAGTAGGCGCCCGTCGCCCATGATGCAAGGCGATCGCCTGTCTTTGGGCGATAGGTACCTTGCCTAACTTGACTTACAAGCAATGAAATTTCAAATTTTAACGACGAGAAAAAAAAAAATTGAAATAGACCTATCGCCCAGATGGGCGATCGGCACTAACAGCACTGCTACTGTAGCAAAAATTTATTTTTTTTTTGCAATTTTGTTGTATTCAATCGGAAAAAATTATCAAAAAATTCTTGTGATGTAATGAATGAAAAAATTATTTTATTTTGTTAGTGATCTGGCGTCCACTTAGGATTTTAAGTAGCCTCGTGGGGCCCTCGGATAGGGTCCAAAAATATGAAAAAAAAAGCAGGCGACCTCGCAGCGGACACCACTTATGTACGGCGAGATGGCGGATCTTGCCTCGCACAAATTGCGAAAATCGGAAAAGGCACTTTCGCGACCACGAAATCACGTAATCGTGGCCACTTAGGAGTTTTCGTAGCCCAGGCAGGCGGATCTGACCAAAAAATATGAAAAAAATCAAGGCGACCTCATAGCGCGGCTAACACTTATGTCTGGGCGAAGTGGGCGTTGGCCGACGCGCGGTCTTGAAAATCGGAAAAGGCACTTTCGCGACCACGCAAATGCGGTAATCGTGGCCACTTAGGGTTTTCGTAGCCCCGCAGGCGGTCGGATCGATCCAAAAATACGGAAAAAATCAAGGGCGACCTCGCATAGCGAAACTACCACTTATGTCACAGGCGAGCTAAGCGTTGGTCGCACGAAGTTATGAAAATCGGAAAAAGGCACTCGCGGCCACGAAACCCGAAATCGCGGAACTCCACGATTCCACGGTTTTGTGGCGCGAGTGCCATTTTCGAGGTTTAAATGGTTTCGAGGTTTCGTGGCGCGAGTGCCTTTTCCGATTTTAAATAACCGTGCGGGACCAACGCCGCCCATTCGCCCGTACATAAGTGGTAGCCCGCGTTGCGTAGGTCGCCCGTTTTTTTTCATATTTTTTGGACCCTATCCGGAGGACCTCACGAGGCTATGAAAATCCCTAAGTGGGATGCGTATCACTAACAAAGTAAAATAATTTTTCGATTCATTACATCATAAGAATTTTTTTGGTAATTTTTTCCGTTGAATACAACAAAATTGCAAAAAAAAAATTTACGATAGCGATGCTTACGAGGCCGATCGCCCGATGACGGGCGATCGCCCATCTTGAGGCGATAGGTCTATTTTCAAATTTTTTTGCTCTACTAAAAATTTGAAATTTCATAGTTGGTCGTTAAGCAGTACTGTCCGCCCAAGACGGGCGATCGCCCGTCTTGAGCAACAACGCCTACTTTTCAAATTTTTTTGCCCCGCCGATTAGTTTTGAAAAAAAGATTTAAAATAAATATTAAATAAAGAAAAATTCCCCAGCGTATGGTATCCATTGGTCAAGCTTGGACTCGTAGACCTAAACAGTGGGCTGGGTAAGACCTGGTCCGGGCATAGCACGCTCCCATACCTAAAAAAATTCAGGATCAGCGTATTCTAGCTTCCTCTCGACCTCTCCTCAGTTTTTACGAATTTAGCTCCCTCACAAATTTATTTACAAAATTAATCCCATTCTCAACCGTAAAAACGTCGAAAGGTGACACATGTCACACTGTCACTTTCCGCGGTAGTCAGCCTCTTGCACTCCCCACCCATGGCAGTCAGCCTCCAGTGCATCCCGACCTCCCCCTACACCCTCATGCCTCGGTAGCCCTGCCACAAGAGCTGCTGGTCCTGCGCCTCCGACCTGTTGAGCTCCCTAGCATGGTAGCTCTAGCTCCCACGCTCCTTGGACGTGTGAGCACCTTTCGCGGTGAGTAGAGGCTAAATCTGCAAATTGTTTTCATGTATGTGCTAGATTTGCAAAAAAATAAAATAAGAGAGTTAGAAAAGAGATTATTTCCATATTATCTATGGACAACACGTCCATTTTAACTCAACATTCTAGCATCAAAACCGCACCACTCAGGGTTAACAAAATCGGTGAAAACCACTTGAAAATCACGGTTTTCGACCTTACCGTTCCGGTTCGAGATCCAAAACCGCTTGGTAAACCGGTCTAATTAAAAAATTAAAAATTTTGAAAAAATTTATGTGTTCAAAAACCGTCGAAAAACGCGGTTTTCATTAAAACCACTCAAAAATTGTTTTTAAAGAACATTCAATTGATCGGGTCGGTTTTCGGTGAAAACTGAGCGGTTTTTCGTGAAAAATCGCAGTTTTCGTTGTAAACCGAACGGTTTTTAATTCTTTTGATTTCTTAACCCTTCGATTTCTAATGATTTTTACGATTTTTATGGCTTTCATACTATAAAAACCGAACCGATTTTTAAAACCTTGCCGCCCACTCTCCTCCTCCTCCTCCTAATTTGGGGGCGCATTAAGCAGCGTTAGCGCCGCGCGTAGGCACGAGGCATGGTAGGCAACACCGGACCGGTCACTGAGGCGTGCCAGGCGGCGTCGGTGCGCGCGCGCAGGTGTGGGGCGTGACAGGAGACGCACGGAGACGACAAACGATACGGTATCGTAGCATTAGGGCACATGTGTGGGGCGCAGGGGCCTAGGCGTACGGCAGTTGGCACGGCATCGAGCACAGTTTTGCGGCGTGGCAAGCAGGCAGAAGAGCCACCGAGCAGGCGTACTGCGCATGTCAACCGGTGACACGGTGAGCACGGAGCATTGGGCGCTGACGTGGTGGTCTTAGTCCCCCTGCCGGCAGGATTTGTAAGCCCTCGTCTATTTGTTGATTGACTTATTCCGTGTTGTTTGGTTATTATGACGTGTTGAATTTATGCTAATTTAAAACCTGTATGTTAGACTTATACTATAGAATTATGTATGCTTACTGTCAAATGTACATGTATGTTGAAAATTTTCAAGTTTCGCTGCAGGCTCCGATAGCAACGTGACCACAATCGAACCGATGCTGCACGAGCCAAAGATACATAGCACGTCAAGGTGGACCGATTCCCAGTTCCAATTCGATTCGTGCTCATCCAGTGCAATCAATAATGCGCGCCCGTAGTCAAAAAACAATAATAATAATGCGCACCCAATTTAAATTGCTCTTGCGATGTCACATGCATGTACTGACTACTGTAAGTCTGTAACTAGCAGTGCTACAGTTTTAGACACGAATGGTGTTCCGATCATTCACGCCACGATGGTTCATCTCAACACATAATACTGTCGGCATACATTTATTAGATACATGCCCTTTTATGTTAGGATTTGTGCACCCTGATTTGATGAAAATCTAGTGTATCTCCGTTTGGAATTGTGTTAAATATGCCCTCATTAAAAAAAAGCGCCATCTCTATCCAAAGACGTATACTTTCGTCACTCCAGACTTCAGCAAGTAAAAAAAAGTAATTTTACACATCACAATCCTTCTATAAGTACTTATGTTAACCATGGATTAGCGCTCTGACACCCCTGTTAATTGAAGCCTACACCATATAAAACCTTCGATTCTTTATTACTGCACCTGTGCACCATCCTCCCTTATAAGTCACCTGTACGGCTGTACACACGTTCAACAAATCCTCTTCCATTTCCTCTGCTCGTGTCCTCGTCCTTCCTTTGCCGGTCATGGCGAACACCGGCTCCCCAAGCAGCCGTGCCGGCGCGGGAAGGAGATGGGGCAGACTCACGCGCGGCGACTTCCTCACCGTTGCCCTCGGTGCGATGCTCTGCTCGGCGTCCTACGGCCTGTCGATATGGTACAACAGCCGCGGCGCGGTGGACAGCAGCGTCCTCGGTGGGGCCACCGTCGTCGTCGGCCCCACGGTATGCGGCCCCGACGACGAGCTCGACTTCGAGGCGCACCACACCGCCGAGAAGGCCGGGCTCTCCGTGTCGACGACGGCAACGACGAGCGCGCGGCGGGCATTGCGGGGGGAGGCGCCCATGGGCACGGGGTACCGCGGGCCGTTCCCGTGGCCGGCCAGCCGCGGGGTTGTGTGGGCGGGGAACTCGGCCCGCGGCGCGGAGGCCGCCGACGGCAAGCGGTGGGCGCGCGTCGACGGCGACAAGCTCCGGTTCACGGACGCAGGCGCCGTCCGCGCGTACGCCGACGCCATCTTCCGGCTCGTCCCGGCGCCCGTGCGCACGGCTCTCGACGTCGGAGCCATGGTGAGTCCCCCCTGCGCGCTCGCGCTTCTCAATGCATGGTCGTTTGTTCTGTTTCGATTGTAGTTTGTTTTTAAGTTTTAGTCCTTTGGGGTTTTTTTGTTTGAATAGAAAATATTTGGGGGTTGTTTTGCAAACTATCTTTGTAGTGATAGGGAGACTTCGTGGAATTTAGGTGATCTTAACCGAGTGTCTCGGATATCTCTTTTCGTCTGGTCCGCATATTCGGACGGTTCCTTTGCACTTTAGTGGGCGACCAAATCAATGAAAGGGCCGCAGGTAAAGATAGCAAGTGACGTCGTCAACCAAAAGAGTTGACTTGATATTTTCTTTCGTCAGATTAGTGGAGAAAACCACGTCAATTTCCAGCAACATGTACAAAAACGTGTTGTTTTCTTGTGAACTGTTGTGGTCATTGTATCATGTTATGTACTCCCTCTGGTCCAAATGGTTATTATTTTAGATATAGATGTAGCTAAATTTTTATTGTTAATATTTTTTAAATATTTAAATTAGATATATAAAAAATCATATGTATATATTTGTCTCAAAAAGTACTTTCACACTATTATAATTTTATTGAATTTTAGAAATATATTATAATAAAAATTAGTGATCAAAGTTATGTTTTAAAGACCGTATCGATGTTCAAAGCGATAATTATGCGTGACCAGAGGGAGTATCATGTTCGGTTCAGACCGGAGACAAAAGCATGTTACATTTTTTTAAATAATATTATTTTATTTACAAATTGCGATATTAATACACGCATTTAAAAATTGCGAAATAATATCACGTTGCTTGAAACCGTTTAGCGAAATTAAGTGGTCGCTAAACCATTCGACGACAACGATGTAATCGCCAAACAATTTGGCGACAATAGCCTAATCCCTTTAATACTCGTTTTGAACCGTAATACCAAGGTCATTTGTTGTCGCCACACCGATTTAGCGCCCATATCATAATCGCCGCGTCGTTTGGCGATTAATCTGTCGCCATCTTGTTTGGCGACCACGACCAATGTAAAAATTGGAGTTTAATTTTCTTTGTAATGTTAGAATGTATTAAAAATTAATATTAAGGCGATTTTATGTACATTAATTTAGTTCACAATTTTTGTAAAATTTGAGAAATATACCCGCATACCTAACATAGGATAAAATGATACATATTACACAATTCAATACAAATTACATAATTCACTGTATAAACATGACAAAAGGTCCAATATACCCGCAAATATCTAAGATATGATAAAATGATACATATTACACAATCCAGTACACATTACATAATTCAATACATAACACTACGGGCACCGCGTTGTCTTGTGCCCGTACTCACCGCACTGAGAACACCTCCTAACAGGGCCACCCACTTCAGATTCATCCATGTCATTGCGAATGCGCCTAGACTATGGACGACCAGCCTGCCCTTCCGCACACCTCCGCAAGTTTGCCCCTTAGCCTAGGTTAACCTCGTGTGTAATAACCGCTGTGTCGATTCCCAATCCCCCTTTACACCGGAGAGTCACTTCAAAGCGGTACTCGATGATTCGGTTACGCACCATATGCAAATGAGCTTTCTTTGCTTGTTCCTCCATGTAGGTCATCATCCGCGCCTGATCAAGACGTCACTTTCTTGTGTATCTATCTCGATGGACAAAACAACTCGGAACTCTCTCTGCGATAGTGCCCACAAATTTCACTACCAACTTCAACTCAGAATTATTTGCGAAAATTTGATTCAGTCGAACCGCATTGCTACCATACTCCCAACGCGACTCATGCCCCCACAAAACTTCCATACCAGCTTTGTTTTTCCTGTTCCACTCGTCAGGGATGGGTACATCCGTTGCCCTAGTACTACCATACATTTCATCATCATCAGCTTCTCCCCCTCCTCATCTTCGTCGATGTCATCATCGTACTCCAACATTCGACTTCATCTTGCATCGCCATACGGTCCACCAACTCCAATTGATCAACTAGTTGCTTGATGTCCTCCCTTCATCTGCCTGACCTTCCGCGTTCTTTGCATCCTGTTATCATCCTCCGCCGCTACCTCAACCAAGCACCGCTTCTGAACTTGTTCAATTTGTGGCCCGACGTCTTGCTTTCGCCTAGACCGCTAATATTCGCCTCTTCTCTAGGGCACGTCTGCACCAGCATTACACATTCAAGGCTAGATCTCTTGCACCACCTTAACCATTTCTGCCACAAGTACGTCCGATTTACTTTCTTCAACTCCCACAGAGCCGGATCACCCTTACTACGCGTGAATAAGATTTGAATGGTAATAGAGTAAACACTTGGATCCAGGGAAAAATATTGGGTTAACCAAAGCTTTATATCACGGATGCTAACTCTATCGGGGAATAAGTGTTCCACCATGGTGACTTCAAAACTGCTCAAATCAACCCCATTCTGCCCAGTTTTTATTTCACCATCGCCATAGTATACCCTAAATTTCACTGGATTAGACATTACTGCGACGATATAAATAGAATTGATTTTTAGATAATCTAAAAACTCTAATATTGTATCATATCTAATATTTAACTAAATTATATCTAATATTGCATCATATCTAATATTTAACTAAATTATATCTAATATTGCATCGTATGTAATATTGCATTAGAACCTTTCGACCTCGCAAAATCATCACTGCAATCAGAACAATTATTTTTTTACAGGTCATGATAAGAAAAACAATAGACCAAATGAATTCAACTAATTTATGGTCTTCCGTGGATAACATACTGATAATTATGGACAATTGTACGACTAATATGTCGCTAAAGCGAAACGTAATTGCTTCAAAGAGTTTGAGAGCTACATCAATCTATACTCTAAAAGAAAAACCTAATTTCGGTCAACAGTTCAAATAAATATATCTCATTTACTATATAACATTCCGCATTCATCAGGCAAAATCCATAATATTGCATCTAAAATCTCTAATATTGCATCATATCTAATATTGCATCTAATATCTCTAAATTATTGGATCCACAAAATCTCTAAATTATTGCATCTAAAATCTCTAAATATCTAATATTGCATCTAAAATCTCTAAATTATTTATCACTACAAAAGTTTAATAACAAAATTTCAAAAAAATTACCTTTTTTAATTTCCTCCTTCCTTCTTCTTCCTCCTCTCTCTCCTCTCCCTCTCTCATTGCCTCTCTCTCTCCTCTCTCTCTCCTCCCTCTCTCTCTCCCGCTCTCTCTCTTCCTCTCTCCTCTCTTTCTCTCCCTTCTTCTCTCATGGCGACAGTGACTCCTCTTCTTTCTTTTTTTGCTTGATGAAGCGGCGATGCGCAATGCGTTCGACGCCGATAACTATTCGCTGTTGTCGCCATTTGTAGGGTCGAGGATGCGCTAGAGGGGTGAATAGGCGTTTATAAAATCGATCGCTCACTAAACAATCGCTCTAATTCAACCCCTATGTCAAAACCTAATCAAGAGTAATGCGAAGCGATAAACGCGGTTTTGACAATTAAAGCCTAAATCAACTAGGCTCACTAGTGCACTAACTAAATTAAGTCTCTACACTAGAATTGCTAAATTGATCAACTAAATAATACTAGCAATTCTAATTCAAGCTATTGATAAATATTCAATAATGTAAAGTGCTTGAATATAAATAAGACAAGAGACAACCGATATTTTTCCGTGGTGTTAGGAGACTTGCGGTCTCCCTAGTCCACGTTGAGGCTAGCCCGACCACTCGGACCGGCTCCGCTCGAGCACCGCCTCTTTCCACTAGTCGTGGTTTTTCACGCTCAGTAGGCTCAACCCAACCTTCACAAACTTGGCAGGGCTTCTCACACCTTGAGAGCTCCCGCGCGACGCCACGCTGCCTCTAGAGTCGGCAACCTCCAAGAGTAACAAGCCGCTCCTCCGCTTGAACTTCACCGAGCACAACACATGCGCTCCCGGTGATCACCAAGTGCAACACATGCACAAGGACCTCACTCAAGTGCAACACATGCACAAGAGCTCACTCAAACCACTCCTAATTGCAACACATGCAATTAGCTCACTCTTAAGCTCAAGAGGCAAAGGGAGAAAGAGCAACACATGCAAAACACTCCCACACACAGCCAACAACCTCCTGCCCAAGCCCCCCAAGGGGGTATTTATAGCCCCCCACAAGAAAACTAGCCGTTTGGGGGTAAAACAGAAAAATCGGTATAAGCCGGTCCAACCGACCTTTCGTCCGCCAAGCCCTCACAGGAACAGCAGTCGGATTTCGACTGTTGCACGGCCGGTGCAACCGCTTAACGTACCGGTCACCGCGTGGCCGGTCCAACCGCCCCAAATCCGGTCGCACCGCCTGCTCAAACTCAAAGAAAACCGAAACGCGACTCTCTGGAAATAACGCGCCGACGGGGGGCAGTTACCGCCCGGCCGTCCGACCGGACCGACCGATCACACCCCCCACGCCACCTCGCACGCCCATTGGAAAATTGCGGCTGACGCCTTTGCCGGTCCGACCGAGGTCCGGTCTACAAACCTCCATCCGTCCGCAAACCCGAACCTGCCGACCCGGTTTTTCGCAATTTCTTTTCCGACAAAGATCCAAATGCTATTCTTTGAGCCACATGATGATCAACACATGATCATACACACATGCAAAACACATTTGCACCAATTTAACTCACGCTCAAAAATTGCAACCAAATTGCGAAAACGCATTCCGCAACCAACTCAAGAACTATTTGCAAAACGTATTAAGCAAATCAAACTCGAGTTTATGAGATTAATCCCCCTAGCCATGTGAAGGTCAACACAAGACCCGGTCAACTTGCCAACACCCGTTGCAAGCCCCACTCACATGCTCTCGGATTCCTGACTCATAAACCTTAGTTTATTCGCACAACGACTTTGCAAATAACACAATAAACATCATTTCATGCTTGAGCACTACTCTTTGCAACACATGCAAAAGTCTAGCTCCAAGCAACATCAAATCAAGGTGCATGAACTCTCTAATTGCAACACATGCAATTCTCTAGATCCATGCAATACCAAAACCAAATCGATCACGCCAAAAACCAAATCACCAGATGAGCTCCCTACTTGCAACACATGCAAGCCTCTAGCTCCATACTGAACACACAAACACTAAATCATGCTTGAGCTCTCTCCTTTTGCAGCACATGCAAAACTTAGCTCAAGCAACCACACGGTTTTAAGAAAGCTGTTTTGCGAACCAAAACGTGAAGCTTCAACTAATGCAACACATGCAAAAGTGAACTCCACGCAAAAGCTAACGCGTTGGCTTATCCTATTTGCAACACATGCAAATCAAAGCATAATGCGAAAACCAAATGCATATACTCTTTCATCTTTGCAACACATGCAAATCAGAGCGTAATGCAAAACAACCAAGTATAGGCTTAACACATTTGCAACACATGCCAAATGGTTAACCCATATGCAAAAACCAAATCAAATAAGATTTGAGCTTGAGTGAACGCGGATTGAGATCACCAACACATGATGAAGCTCAAGCAAAGGAAACGACCCCTCTTAATAGCACGACGACAAAACCTTAGACTCAAAGACTATAAAGTCCTTAGCCTATCTAATTATACCTTCGCTGCCGCGCGCAAGCAATCCCCTTTGGGGTCTTTATGATCATCACTTAAACTCCCCCGAGATCATTACTCGATTCCTCTTCTTTGACTTCGGATCCTCTTGGCGCCCATCACCTCATGATGCCGCCCTTGTCCTTCTCAATCATCTTTGGACTTAACCTAACTCAATCACAACTCATGAAAACCGTTAGTCCAAGATGCATGGTTGTCTCAATTATCTCTTGCACTCCATTAACACATAATGGATGCCTTTAGATCAATTGAGCACAACCTCAATCAATTGAATGATTTAAATGTGTCTTAAGTACAATAGTGCAACTCATGCTTTATTATACTTAAGAACTATTCATTTGTCCTTAATTAATCACAAGACACCATCAACACATGATGAAGTGTTCTTTAACGATTAACAAGACAAATGAATTCAATTTAAATTATCATTTAAATTTATATGAGTATATATTAACTACACCATTTTCATATACTCATGTTGATGAAAAGTAATGATCCATTATATGTAAATTATATGGAAATGATCATTTCTCTAAATCATCAACTATAGAATAAACCCCACATGTATATGTGCATAAGTATGATTGACTTGGATATAATATGCACATATTCAATTTGATTGCATTGGAGCATATCCTATAATTCCACGAGTATACTATAACTAGGCAATTCAAATATATACTCAAGGATTTAGTTTCTTTGTCTTGATCCTTATATGTGTCAATAATGAATCGATCAATACAAAGAGACTTTCAAGTTAAACTACAAACTCCCCCTAAATATGTGCATCCATGTAATATATGGATTGAGAAACATAATGCACATTTTGTGGTTAATATAATGGGGACATTCATACTTTAACTTGACTCCAAAGTATGCAACTAATACTATAATGAATATGCATACATACCTCGGGTTTTCCATTTTTCAATGCGATGAGACTAATCAAAGATATTCTAAATAAACAAGTTAGTCTCGATATAAGATTTGTCATTAATAACAATATCGCATTAGGGGATAAACACAATATTAGATTTGTCATTAGATTTGTCATTACTAATGAAGGTTGAACTTACAATCTCCCCCTTTTTGGTGATTAATGACAAATCCAAACTTAATAAGCACATTTGGATTAAAACTAACATATCGAGAGAATTTAAGCTAATTGAACACATATGCATATTAATTCTCCCCCTTAATCATATTAAGCTTACTTTTTAAACCAAATGACATTAAGCTTCCTAATTCTCCCCCTTTTGGCATTAAGCACCAAAAATGGAAAAACTAAAAGATTAACTTGAAATACATTCTTCCCCTTTTTAAATATTCTCCCCCTTTTTACTTTAATCATTCTCCCCTTTGGCATTTAACAATTTCTTTCAGGGGTCATATCTAATGAAGGTCATACAAGAATTTAAAAGGATACTAATTACCTTGGCAATGAATTAGATTTTAGATACCAATTGAAAGAGATAGGCAATAAAATCCCAAATGAAAAGGATATACAAGGAATAAAACAAGTTTTCATTTGAAATATGGCCTGATACCAAAAGAAGAAAAACTCGAAAAGAGACCATATTCGGGATTTTGGATACCACTTTGAAGGAAGAATAAGCGCTTGCAATTATGGATACCACTTGTAAAGATAAGCATGAAAAATGAAGTATGGGTATCACACGGTTTATTTGAAACACAAAAATATTTGAATGTGTTTCAAATTTCAAATAATTCACTCCTCATTTTATTAGGCTTTGCAAATTCTCAACATGATTCTTTTGAAGAATCCAATAATTTGCCTAAACGGGTCAAACGAGAAACCCAAGAAGAAATAGATACCACTTGAGACAATAGATACCACTTGTAAAATTAATTTCAAGGGTTTTGCTTGGAGATCCAAAAGAAATGAGCATTTTCAATTTTTCATGAAGAACAATGCTCAACAAGAGATTTTCCTCTTTTATGTATTTCAATCCATAAAGATTCTCACACAGAGAATTCTTAAGCGGTTGAACTTACAATTTTAGCTTGAGAGGAGAAATCTTAATCGAAATGTGGGTATCGGAGTAATGCTACAACGAGGCAATGAAATACCACTTGTAGGAAATAATTGAATTCAATGATACCACTTAAAAAGAAATGAAGGAAATGAGCATATCATTTGATTATTTGAATTCCTTTATCACTTAGAGAAAATGAGCAATAAAGTCCAAGATACCATTTAGAGAAGAGAAACTCAATGATACCACTTGTAAGCATATGAAAAGAATAAATGCTCAATTGATACCACTTAGGATCAAATCACAAAGATTGATACCACTTGAAGGAATAATCGATAAAATCGATGGGTATCAGAGCAATATAATCAAAGCAATATATACTTACGGATATCAAAGTAGAGCAAGGCTCAAGAAGAATCAATAAAATCGCAAAGATTTAGTATCAGAGCAAAATAAAGATATGATATCACTTGGAAGCCAATAAGTGCCCAAAACTTGATATAAATGAACTCCCCAAGATGTTCAATGAATGAATCATGGAGTTATTTGCATTTGAATTGCGCAAGTTTTGTCTTTTCAAAAGATCAAGTGAATATCACTCTTTAAATTAATTGAAATGCTCAAACTGATACCACTTGAAAACTTGATCAAATAAATTTTAGAGTTTTTGAAATTTTGCACAAATGAGCTTTGGGATCACAAGAATCTATTATAAAAAGAATTTTTGAAAAAGGAATTACCAATAAAAAGATATCCCAAAGCAAACCTCGAGAAAATTCTGAAAAATCAGAACTCACCATGCCATGGCCGGTCCGACCGGTGGGGGTCCGGTCCGACCGCTCCATGGGCCGGTGCAACCGCACCAGTCAGTCTCAAAACCCCGACTTTTTGCAAATTTTGTCAAAATTGACTCAAATGAAGTCCAAAAAATTTGAAATTTTGCAGAGATGAACTTTGGACTAATTAGAAGGTTTTGCAAAAAGAATTTTCTCAAAATCAATTTTATTTTAAAAGATATGGCAATTTGCGCTTTGAGGCATAACAGGAAATTGATTTTCACAAAAAGCCTCAAAATGCAATTCAATTTGGATTTCATGCAATTTTGATTTTCATGGCTTAGATTGGTGTATCAAGAATGTTTCTAGCCAAGATTTAGAATGAAATCCAACTTGAATGCCAACATTTGAGTTATATGCCTAAATAGGTCATTTTGGTTCAAATCAAATTGTTTTTGAGCCAAATTAGATTTTAACATAGAGTTTTCATTTTGAGAACTTGTAAAACATTTGAAATACATAATAGAATACTTTTATAAAGATTTTCACAAATTTAGGCCTTTTAAACACAATTTTTGACTTTTGACCTAAATAGTCCAAATGAAGAAGCAAAGTCAAATCCAATTAACACAAAACTTCAAATAAAGCAAGGGGTAAGATATATGGATTTGAATTTTGTGTATGACTCTAAAATACCATTTTGAATCACAATTCTACACAAGAATTGATCCAAATGGTGAAACTCACTAAGTACAATAATATGACCATTACGGGTCTAGTATGGTTTTTCGGCAAGTTTCAAAATCAAATAACTTTTGCTAGATTGGTCTTTTGAAAATCTTTTGAACACGAAAGTTGTTAAGAATGACCAACTCTAGGATTTTTGTTTTGGAATTATTTTTAAAATCTTTTTACTTTTATTTCTATGAAAATTATAAGTTTAAATCCAAAACAAGATACTAGTAACTAGATTTTGGAGTTAAAACTCATTTTCCTTTTAAAATAGATTTTGTGAAGCCAAAACCTTTGAAAAACATTTCAAAATCATTTGTATACATTTTTCAACTAGTTTTTCACAAGATTAGTAATAGTATACAAAATTTTGACTTTTGGCTAAATGGTTGATTTTGAAAATATATATATGCACTTATTATTAATATGGGCACACGTAGGGATGTGGTACACATGAATATGAATTAACACTCCCCCTAAATGTGCCACTATTAAACTTGCTCAAGATTTGCAATAAGAGAATAGATAAGAGGCGAGAGCAAGTGGCCATAACAAGTGATCTAAATTGATATTCATTAATATTTCATTATAACCTACACAAGGCTATAAGACATAAGAATCAATTTAAATACTTGTTACCGAGATGGCATTGGCTCATGATGGACTTGATTTTCTTCAAGCTTGACACCACTTGTAGACAAATATAGTCCTTCTCCTCCATGAGTGTGCAAGCGTCCAATCCATCTCATATCACCTAAAAATCTTTTAGGCGATCTTTGGTACCCAATTCTTGTTGGGTCCAACAATGTTAGTCACAAGAGTTTTAGGAACCCAAATGGTCCTAATTTTAACATTATTGAAATGGCTAACATGACTAGGAATAGTTTTGCGAGAATTATTCCTCCTAAGCAAAATATTTGGATTTAAGTGAGAGGACTTAGGAGGGCATTGAAATTTCGCAAAATTATTTCTAGTTTGATCCTTTCTAAGCACATGATAATCATTATAATAAAGACGCTTAGAGGATCTAACATTTCTAGCAAATGTTTTGCTATAGATATTTTTCCTAAGCATATGATTTTCTCGATTTTGCATAGTCTTAGGAAACTTAGCATTTTGAGCAAACACATTTCTAGAATTGTTCTTCCTATGCAAATGAATATCATTTTTAGCCGGCATAGGGGATTTGACAAGCTTGGCAAACATATTGCCATTCTTGTCCTTCCTAAGCAAATAATTTTCATTAATGAGAATAGGCTTAGGAGTTATACCTTTGGGACAATCCTTACCGAAATGTCCCTTTTCCCGGCAATTGAAGCACGTCACGCTATTTGGCCCTCTCTTGACCGATTTGACTTGCTCCTTGCCGGTTTGCCTCATTGTTGGTGGTATGGCCTTGTTATCCACATTGGTAGGGCACACGGAGGCGAGGTGGCCCTTCTTGTTGCAAAAAAGCACTTGATGGTCTTGAGTGTCTTGCGTTGTGCCTCGTCTTGCTATTCTCCCACTTGGAGTTGTGGCGAGTCTCGCTTATCTTGAGGCGCCCTTGGCTTGCTCAAGATTTAAATCCGAGAATGGCCTTTCCTTTACGCACCTCTTCAAGTCATTTTCCAATTTAATGACTTGGGCCTTGAGCTCATTATTTTCCTCTACAAGGTTAGCATCTAAAGACATAGAGGAACTAGAAACAATTTTATTAGAGCAACAAGGTATATCAATTAAATCATTGCAAGAAGTGGACATATCAATTTTTGATGAAATATTTGAATTGACATTTAAACAAGGCATTTCATCAATTAAATTACATGATATTCCTATATCCACCTTTGGCTTGGTGAATTCCTTGAAAAGAATTTTCTCATGATTTTCTTTTAGAACATCATAATCATTTTGAAGTGATTCATGTTCTAACTTCAAAATTTTATATTTCTTTTTCTCCTTTCTAAGAAATTCATTGAGCTCCTCTAGCATATTCATTAATTCATCATAAGAGGGCTCACCTTCATCATCACTTACCTCATCTTTACCTTTTGCCATGAAGTAACGAATTTTTGATATAAGTGAAGATTAAATGCTGTCGCTTGAGGCGGAGGTTGAGGTTGAAGGAGATGTCGGTTCAACACTTGATGTTGAAGTTGAAAAATCTTCAACCGACACTTCCTCATCCTCATTGCAATCCTCAATTGTTGTGGATGATTCAAATTGATCTTGAAGTTTGATCCACATTTCATGAGCGCTTGAGAGGTTGCAAATGAGGTTGAAAATATCTACGCTCACAACGCTAAATAAAACGTTAGTTGCTTGAGCGTCGAGATGTAGACATTTCTCCTCTCCTTTAGTTGGAGCAATTTCATTTAGTGGAGAAGAAATGCCGACATCTACGATCCACCATATTTGGGGCTCATGGATTTAAAATGATTAATCATAAATATTTTCCATGAAGCATAATTAGAGCCATCAAATATTTGTGAATCGGTGGAGTGCACTAATCCGCTAGACGCCATCCTTTTTACTCTCTAGACGGTTAAGCCTAAAATGAGAGTGACCGTGGCTCTGATACCACTTGTAGGGTCGAGGATGCGCCTAGAGGGGGGGTGAATAGGCGTTTATAAAAATCGATCGCTCACTAAACAATCGCTCTAATTCAACCCCTATGTCAAAACCTAATCAAGAGTAATGCGGAAGCGATAAACGCGGTTTTGACAATTAAAGCCTAAATCAACTAGGCTCACTAGTGCACTAACTAAATTAAGTCTCTACACTAGAATTGCTAAATTGATCAACTAAATAATACTAGCAATTCTAATTCAAGCTATTGATAAATATTCAATAATGTAAAGTGCTTGAATATAAATAAGACAAGAGACAACCGATATTTTTCCGTGGTGTTCGGAGACTTGCCGGTCTCCCCTAGTCCACGTTGAGGCTAGCCCGACCACTCGGACCGGCTCCCGCCGAGCACCGCCTCTTTCCACTAGTCGTGGTTTTTCACGCTCATGTAGGCTCAACCCGAACCTTCACAAACTTCACGGGGCTTCTCACACCTTGAGAGCTCCAGACGACGCCACGCCGTCTAGGAGTCGGCAACCTCCAAGAGTAACAAGCCGCTCCTCGCTTGAACTTCACCGAGCACAACACATGCGCTCCGGTGATCACCAAGTGCAACACATGCACAAGGACCTCACTCAAGTGCAACACATGCACAAGAGCTCACTCAAACCACTCCTAATTGCAACACATGCAATTAGCTCACTCTAAGCTCAAGAGGCAAAGGAGAAAGAGCAACACATGCAAAACACTCCCACACACACCAACAACCTCTGCCCAAGCCCCCCAGGGTATTTATAGCCCCCACAAGAAAACTAGCCGTTTGGGGGTAAAAGCAGAAAAATCAGCAAGCAGTCCAACCGGACCTTTCCGTCCGACCGCCCCCACAGAACAGCAGTCGGATTTCGGATTAGTTAGACGGCGGTGCAACCGCTTAACAAATGGTCACACCGCGGCCGGTCCAACCGCCCAAATCCGGTCGCACCGCCTGCTCAAACTCAAAGAAACCAAACGCGACTCTCTGGAAATAACGCGCCAGCGGGGCGGTTACCTTATGCCGTCCGACCGACCGGGCCGGTCACCGCCCCACGCCAAACCTCACACGCCATTGGAAAAATTAGCTGACGCCGCCGGTCCGACCGAGGTCCGGTCCACCAACCTCCATCCGGTCGCACCCGCCACAGGCACGCACCCCCGGTTTTTCGCAATTTCTTTTCCGACAAAGATCCAAATGCTATTCTTTGAGCCACATGATGATCAACACATGATCATACACACATGCAAAACACATTTGCACCAATTTAACTCACGCTCAAAAATTGCAACCAAATTGCGAAAACGCATTCCGCAACCAACTCAAGAACTATTTGCAAAACGTATTAAGCAAATCAAACTCGAGTTTATGAGATTAATCCCCCTAGCCATGTGAAGGTCAACACAAGACCCGGTCAACTTGCCAACACCCGTTGCAAGCCCCACTCACATGCTCTCGGGATTCCGGACTCATAAACCTTAGTTTATTCGCACAACGACTTTGCAAATAACACAATAAACATCATTTCATGCTTGAGCACTACTCTTTGCAACACATGCAAAAGTCTAGCTCCAAGCAACATCAAATCAAGGTGCATGAACTCTCTAATTGCAACACATGCAATTCTCTAGATCCATGCAATACCAAAACCAAATCGATCACGCCAAAAACCAAATCACCCGTATGAGCTCCCTACTTGCAACACATGCAAGCCTCTAGCTCCATACGAACACACAAACACTAAATCATGCTTGAGCTCTCTCCTTTTGCAGCACATGCAAAACTTAGCTCCAAGCAACCACACGGTTTTAAGAAAGCTGTTTTGCGAACCAAAACGTGAAGCTTCAACTAATGCAACACATGCAAAAGTGAACTCCACGCAAAAGCTAACGCGTTGGCTTATCCTATTTGCAACACATGCAAATCAAAGCATAATGCGAAAACCAAATGCATATACTCTTTCATCTTTGCAACACATGCAAATCAGAGCGTAATGCAAAACAACCAAGTATAGGCTTAACACATTTGCAACACATGCCAAATGGTTAACCCATATGCAAAAACCAAATCAAATAAGATTTGAGCTTGAGTGAACGCGGATTGAGATCACCAACACATGATGAAGCTCAAGCAAAGGAAACGACCCCTCTTAATAGCACGACGACAAAACCTTAGACTCAAAGACTATAAAGTCCTTAACCTATCTAATTATACCTTCGCTGCCGCGCGCAAGCAATCCCCTTTGGGGTCTTTATGATCATCACTTAAACTCCCCCGAGATCATTACTCGATTCCTCTTCTTTGACTTCGGGATCCACTCTTGACGCCCATCACCTCATGATGCCGTCCTTGTCCCGTTCTCAATCATCTTTGGACTTAACCTAACTCAATCACAACTCATGAAAACCGTTAGTCCAAGATGCATGGTTGTCTCAATTATCTCTTGCACTCCATTAACACATAATGGATGCCTTTAGATCAATTGAGCACAACCTCAATCAATTTGAATGATTTAAATGTGTCTTAAGTACAATAGTGCAACTCATGCTTTATTATACTTAAGAACTATTCATTTGTCCTTAATTAATCACAAGACACCATCAACACATGATGAAGTGTTCTTTAACGATTAACAAGACAAATGAATTCAATTTAAATTATCATTTAAATTTATATGAGTATATATTAACTACACCAGTTTTCATATACTCATGTTGATGAAAAGTAATGATCCATTATATGTAAATTATATGGAAATGATCATTTCTCTAAATCATCAACTATAGAATAAACCCCACATGTATATGTGCATAAGTATGATTGACTTGGATATAATATGCACATATTCAATTTGATTGCATTGGAGCATATCCTATAATTCCACGAGTATACTATAACTAGGCAATTCAAATATATACTCAAGGATTTAGTTTCTTTGTCTTGATCCTTATATGTGTCAATAATGAATCGATCAATACAAAGAGACTTTCAAGTTAAACTACAAACTCCCCCTAAATATGTGCATCCATGTAATATATGGATTGAGAAACATAATGCACATTTTGTGGTTAATATAATGGGGACATTCATACTTTAACTTGACTCCAAAGTATGCAACTAATACTATAATGAATATGCATACATACCTCGGGTTTTTCATTTTTCATTGCGATGAGACTAATCAAAGATATTCTAAATAAACAAGTTAGTCTCGATATAAGATTTGTCATTAATAACAATATCGCATTAGGGGATAAACACAATATTAGATTTGTCATTAGATTTGTCATTAACACCAAAACCATAATTAATGAAGGTTGAACTTACAGCCACACCGTTTGGCGACCATTATGTAGTCGCCAAACCATTTGGCGACAGTAGGTAGTCGCCAAACCACGTGGCGACGATATAATGGTCGCCAAACTGTGTGGCGACAACAGCCTGGCCTCGGTATTACGGTTCAAAACGAGTATTAAGGCGGGGATTAGGCTATTGTCGCCAAACTGTTTGGCGATTACACTGTTGTCGCCGAATGGTTTGGCGACCACTTAATTTCGCCAAACGGTTTGACGACTGCATATTATTTCTGTAATTTTTTAAATACGTGTATTAATATCGCAATTTGTAAATAAAATAGTATTATTTAAAAAAAAATCTAGTCTGCTCCAATGCAAATTTGATCGAACATAGATAAATCCTATTGGACACCTGATCTTATACACATACAGTGAAACAGTGGTGCGCAATGAGTCAGTGATGTTTCCATCTGTCGATAGCAAGATTTTGACAATTAGGGAGCAGACTTTGAACACGATCAGCTACGGTGTCTGAAATGCAGCGATTAATTTCTTCCTAATTTCTTCCCAACTGCTCCCCACCCTAATATTCCGCTGTGACTTCCATATGACACGGTCAATGTCTCAATGGCAAAATACTACTAGCACGCAGGGAGTTGGGGCGCGGAGCTGCTCTCCCGCGGCGTCCTAGCCATGTCCGTCGCGGCGTGGGGCGCGTCGGAGGACGCGCTCGTCGAACTCGCCCTGGAGCGCGGCGTGCCGGCCATGCTGGCGCCGCGCGCGCCCAGCCGCCGGCTCCCGTACCCGGCGCGCGCATTCGACGTGGCACACTGCGGCCGCTGCATCGTGCCATGGCACCTCCACAGTACTCCTCCTATTCTCACAACCAACGGTTCAGCATTGCGCCGTCGTTATGACAGGTCACTGATCGTTGGGCGGTTCTGTACTCAGATGGGCTGTTTTTGATGGAGATGGACCGCGTGCTCCGGCCGGGCGGCTACTGGGTCCACTCCGGCGCGCCGAGGAATGGCACCCAGGAGCGGGCCGGCATCGAGAGCGCCGCGACGAGCATGTGCTGGAGGAAGGTCGCGGACCAAAATGGCATCACCGTTTGGCAGAAACCGGTCAGTCTCATCAGTTGCGATGACCGCGAAACCACCACGCGATCTCCACGGTCGATCCAAGAAGTTGCTGCGGCGAGAGAACGCACGGCGGAGACGCTCACGCAGGACTCCGAGACGTGGAAGAAGAGGGTGGCGCACTACAAGGCGGTGGTCACCCAGCTGGGCCAGAAGGGCAGGTACCGGAACCTGCTCGACATGAACGCGCGCCTCGGCGGATTCGCCGCGGCGTTGGCCGACGACCCCGTCTGGGTCTTGAACGTCGTCCCGGCGGCGGCGAGTGGGGACACGGACACGCTCAGGGCAATCTACGAGCGCGGCCTCATCGGCGCCTACCATGACTGGTCTGCACGAAACCACCGAAACTCTTCAGAACGCAATTTTACTTCTCTCACTGTATGTCTGAACAGATTTGCGTTGCAATTGCAGGTGTGAGTCAATGCCAACTCCCCCCATGAGCTACGACCTCCTGTACGCTGACTCCTTGTTCACTCTGTACAAAGACAGGTGCTAGCTCTTGGCCAAAATCCGATGCAGTTCTGAACCAATTGCTTGTAATTAAGATTAGTTTCACTCTTCTGATTTAGATGCGGCATGGAGGGCATCCTGCTGGAAATGGACAGGATCCTGCGCCCCGACCGCGCCGTGATCATCCGCGACGACATCGACGTGCTCGTAAAGATCAAGGCCGTCACTGAACGGATGCGGTGGGACAGCAAGATTGTCGATGGCGAGAACGCCACCGACGAGCGTGTGAAGATCTTATCAGCAGTGAAGGGATACTGGAATGATCAGGACCTAGATCAGGAGCAATGAGCATATTTAACTCCAAGAGACCAACAGAGACCAACAATGATTAGGTTCGGATAGATGTTCAGAACCAATAGTGACTCGTATACAGTGCTTGTGAAGTGCAAGATGTTGCTCTCATTAGAGGCTTCTTGGAGGCTTCTTGAAACAAGCATCCCAGCTAATTGAGCTTTCGTTGGTCCTAAGGTCGCGCCTGACACGGCTCAATTCTTCCTCTAGCCATATCCAGCTCTACTAGGTGCGGTTACGTTTCCAAAAACGAAATGGAATCGAACTTGGATTCTTTTGGCTGTACGGTGTAAGATGCTTATGCATAAGAGCCTAAAGAGAGAGAGAGAGAGAGAGAGAGAGAGAGAGTCACGTCATCGAACACCTACATAAACATCATTTTCCTCCGATACAAACATATCTCTTTGTAGGTGCTTAGATATTATATCATATATAAATTAGATATAGTTATGCATATAAATACATATTAAGCACCGGTGTTTACTTAAACATCGGTGCTATAAAATAATAAACACCTTATTCATCTTATATGGTAGGAGCTAACCTCTCCTACATATGGTAATTTTTTTAGAATTTTGGAGAACTTTTACATATGGTTTGTACCTTATATGTCCCAATGACAGAGTTATCATGCTTGTCAGTTTATTTTACTCCTTTCACCTGTGTCTGCTAAAAGTATAGTCACTTCTGAAATTTATAGAGACAGAATCAGAGCTCGGGAGAAACTGTTCTGAAGTCATAGCTCCACAAGATGTTGCTGTCTATGGTGGTATCCGCGCTGTTGCTTCTTTTGATCGCTCAGAACTGAAGGTCCATACCTGCTTGAACTATTTTTTCCCTTCTCATGGTATGTTTATTATTATGTTTAATTGCATCTTATTTTTGTGGAGAGTGCTTTTCTTAAGCCATTGGTCCTACAGCAAAGATTGATAGATTATTATGAATTTATGATACTATAGGGTAAGAGTTTTGGACAATATATTGGCCACCTTTTGGCTAGATTTAAACCTTTTCTTTTTTGAGACGACGCTAGATTTAAACTGGACAAGTGGACAAGGTGAATTTTATTAACTGAAGGGATGAGAGGACAGAAAAGACTAAGGACTAACAGATGAAACCTGTGTGGTTGCTAGTCTTGTTTTACTTGTATAGAGGCATTATGAAGTTGAAAGTAAAATAACTTAATAGTATATTCCTCTGTATTTGAAGCATACAGTCCAATATTTTTTTTTCGATAAAGAAAGCTTTTATTAATCTTAGTAAATTACATCAAGGTGATACAATTATACTAAGAAGACTCCCAGCCTCTACACAGCTAGGGTGTACACAGCCAAACACACACACACAAGAAAAGACAAAGGAACCGTCTCGGCAAACTACATCACGCAATATTGTTTTCAAGGCTATCCACTATCATAGCAACACTTGGACCGCGATAAAAGCTCTCCAATGACAACGCCTCCAAGAAGGACTCGATACACACACGCACCGTTATTGCCATAATCCAACCAGTGAAGGCCAGACCAAAGGTTTGCACCTCGGAGAGTAAATCCTTAGACTACAAAACAATGCCTTCAACAAGGCTATTGCCAGGCCCAACCAACAAAGGTCAGACCTAGGGATTTCTCCTCAAGTCAATCTGGGAGATCCCAGTGATGCAACCACCCTCATTCCGAGCTAGTGCCGCCATACCACTTAATCTTAGCCAATCGCAACGGCCACCTTCTCAAGGCCAGACAAACAATTTTTAGATGTTCGACTCTACGATGACCGATTCGCGAGCTAACCAATAGGCACACGATCATCAAGTCCATAAAGTACATCTAAAAAATGAGTTGTGTCGCCTAAGAAAGCGAATCCGCGAATCGATGCTAAGATGACATAGGTCAAAAGAAATGTATGAACAACGCTAGTAAGAGATGAAGACGCTGAAGCGAAGAGTAGTCACCTAGAGAGTAGTCCCTCATCTCAAGAACGGCGCCTCCTCACAATGCGACGGCGGTTGCCCGATGCCGTGCCTTCTCTCCGCTCGGTGGTGGCGCAGCCAAGGGCGCGGCGATGGCGCAGCTTCCTCCGACACATCCACTACTTTGGCGGCGTGGCCACTCGACAGCGCAAACATCGCATCCTTCCGGTGTGGTGCGCTCGGCGAAGCGCGGCCTCTCGGCGTGGAGGCCACCCAACCGGCGAGGAGGCGCGGCTCGATCCACGCGGCGTGGCTCAAGGCGTGACCCGGCGGCGACGATCCGGCCAGGAGGCGGTGGCGGCTGAGGGGGCTAGGGTTGGAAACCCTAGCCTCGCCAAACGCCTGGATCCGTTGTACTATACGTGCCTACAGTCCAATATATGTATATTTCATTTCAAATAGGGGAAAGTTTGGTACTCCAAATTTGGGTTCAGTTCCATTTTAATTTTAGGTCCTAAAATTCCAAAGTTTTTTTTTTAAGGAATCATTTTGGTCCCTCAAGTTTGCACCCTGTTTCAAAAGAAGCCCGTTGTATTGCTGGCAGCTGTGTCAAGTTCCACATGTTGTGGCACAAGGGCTCTCTAGATTTAAGAGCAAGTCCAACTCACCCCCTAAACCTCCCTCTATCCTACCCCTACATCTAGAGGTTTTCTCCTTCCCCCTACCATTTTCTTCAATATTTTTTTATTTGTTATTTCTATTTTTAGTAAATGATTCATGGGTGCAAAGTAATAATAATGTTTAGATAAATAATAGGGGTGAGTAATAGGGAGTGTGGGTTGGAGACAAATTTAATATAAGGTGCCGCTAATATTTACACCACCTCTAAATGAGTAATTTAGGGGAAAAATATAAGAGTTTGGGTTGGAGTTGCTCTAATATGTTATATCTGGACAAAAATGGGGCACAAATTGAAAGCTTGGAGGAACCAAAATACTGTAGGCTCGGCTTCTCTAGCTTCACTCACACAACACTCTCTCTGTTTGGTACTCAGAAGAAAAAGCTTACAGTGGAACACAACGAATATTTGCACACACACAAGCACTTTGTTTATTGAGTTTCACAGCACTGCACACACTTTCTCGGCAAGCACACAGCACTAACTGCTTTTCGTTTTGCATGCACTACTCTCACTCTCCTCAAGCACGTCGCGACTGCTCTTCTCTTTAAACACACATACACGCACATTTGAGGCCCGCCCACGCACGCCCAGCGCCGCACGACCAGCCTCCACTTGCATGCACGCCCATCGCCGCACGACCAGCCTCCATTGCATGCATGCATAACGGCGCAGCTCCCTCCGCGAATCGTCACGACGACCGGCGCCTCCACACGATCGACGGCCACGTCCAGCGCAGGATCCAACAGCTGCTTGCTGCGTGCACACATCACTTGCCAACGGCTCACCCGTGTGGCAACACGACTCAATGATCCACATGCATGACCGCACACTCGGCCACACGCACACTGACATGCTTGGCCGCACACCTTGACCAAGCACTACTAAAACAAACACACACTTAAAAGTTAAAACACTAAACTAATCAAGATTAAATCTAACAAATACAGCCTGTGTTATGGACTTATGGTAGTCAAAGCAAAGTTATCGAAACTATTGGAAATTTGGAATGGAATATTTCAGTACTGCATCATTCCGATGTACCCTACGGGAAATTGAAAAATAACGTATTTAATATGTATCCTTAATTTTATATCGAACTTATTTAGTAACAAAGGATATATTAAAGTCTTGACATAGTATATACTTTGTTGTGAGTAATTATACTCTTATGCTTCCAAGATAGCTTTAGCTTTATCCATTTAATAGAGTAAAAAATTCCAACCGCTTATTTAGCCTACTCCACCTTTCTTCTTCCCACTACCGCCCTTCCCACGATTCATTTCTTTCTTGCTTACTCCTCTCTCTAGCAAATATTCCAGAATCCAAGTACTATCCACGCCATAGGCATCTAGCATCACCGCCCAGGGTTTCAAAAACCGTTCTTGAAAAACCGGTTCAAAATTTGCGGAATGAAAACCGCAAACCGCTCGAAAACAGTCAGAAACCGAATGGTTAAGAAATAAAAAATTAAAAATGAAAACCGTTCGGTTTTCAACGAAAGCCATCGACCAATTGAATGTTCCTTAAAACGGTTTTCGAGCGGTTTTTAACGAGAACCGCGGTTTTTCAACGGTTTTCGAGCGGTTTTGAACACATAATTTTTTTTCAATTTTTAAATTTTTTTAATTAGACCTGTTTACCGAGTGGTTTTGAATCTCAAACCACAACAGTAAAATAAAAAACCATAATTTTCCGAATGATTTTTGCCGGTTTTGAAAACCCTGCTACTGCCCACCCATCTCTTCCTTTACCAAGATTCAGACTAGACTCTCTCCCTCTACAGATGCTTTGAGCCGAAACTGCCTACGTAGTGGCCGACCGGTGGGCTTCTTCAAGCAGGAGCCTACGGCCTACCCTGCGCCGTAACCCCCCACGCCGGGCCCCGGGCCACTGCTGGTCCCCCTTTCGCCGTAGCATGGACTGCAACAAGAAGAAACAGAGGAAAAGGAAGAGAAGTGGACCTCTCCTGCCGAAGCCCGTAGTGGCTCATCGAGGTGGCAGAGCAGCAACAAATGGCACCAACATCTGGTGATCTGGTGGGGAATCGATGGCATACTCCAAACTCAAGGTGCTGAGTAACGACGGCCGGTAAACGATTTCCCGAAACGCTCAATCTCGCCTAGAATTAGGGCCAGAAAAAAAACTCGGTGGTGGTGGGGCTCGTTAGCTCGATTTAAAATTGCTTTAATTACACTTGTTTATTGGTTAAATGTTGAAATGAGTCAATTTTGAATGAAATTAGATTTTGCTCTAACTCGGCTCGTTAGCTCGATTTTAAAAATACATCCAAATTATAGATAAAATGATATTAAATCAAACTATATCAATTTAAAAAAAACTCAAAAAAACGAGAACTTAGCTCGATTTCCGCCCCTACCTAGAATGCCCGAACCTGGCCCACGAGGCCACGCCACACGAATGAACAGAAGAACGAGGTCGTCTTCTACCTCACGTCGGGAGGCGAGTGAAGGGGAAGGGATGGGGGGGGGGGGGGCGCCGGAGGGGAGCTCTGGCGGCTGCCATAGCCATAGCTTGCCACATGGGACGGTCCGCCCCTGGCCTGAGGCACATTTTAATCGCTGCAGTGTTTCTCAAAGATGTAGCTGCTGGATTATGCTGCTACGGTTGTTTTTCTAGCACCCAAAAATGCTGCAATATTTATTGGTCGTGCACATTTATGGTGGAGATTGGAGAGCCTCAGCTAGATGCTTAGCGATGATTGTACATACAATACAAGTCTACCGACAATTTTCTTGGTTCTTATTTGGCTCGGCTTGTGCTTTCACCTTTGATAGTCTGCAGCCACGCTCATGACGTCGCGCTTAGCTTTCGCCTGTCACAGGACATGGTTAATGTGCACCCGCTTTCGGTACAAAATTTATATTTTCTACATGAAGCTATCTTCTGATCTGCAACACCTACAATGCTTCTAAGCTTAACAGAATCTTGCACATGTACTAATCAAAGCTGTACACCATAATAATATTGCGTAAATCGGTTCTGGTTTGGAAGAAAAAAAAAGTATCATGATTGGTATACAAATTATAAAGCACTCATGCTGTCATGCACAGGCAGGTGGAAGATTCGAGAAATGCACATTTCAAATAACTGAAATGAAGAGAAGGAATCAATCATCAAGTAAACATACAGGAATAAACCCTGGGGAGTTTATCCGTTATATACAGTGAGTGATGTGTTTCTGTAATCTGTGCATCAAAATGCTTGTGCCAAAAAAAATGTATTCATGGCCTTCGAGATCACCTCCTGACATTGTTCCATGGCGTACTCTCTCTTCTCGGAATCAAAGATCCATGGCGTCTGCACTAATTTTCAGTTCCTGCAGCTCCATCTCGAGGTAGGAACGCAGCTTAGGTAGTGACACCACTGGCAGTGGTCGTTCGCGTTGACCCCTCTGAAGAGCATCCCCATCGCAACCGCTAATCTGCTCAGGTTATGCAACACAATCATGAGATGAAAATGGATCAGACCGACCTGACTGACAGAAGCATTCGAAGATAAAAGCAGTGTTTCCTTTAGGAAGAAGTAACGCTTACCCGACGACAACTAGGATCGAAGCCACGGCCAACAAAATCCATTGATAAGCCAGATATTTCTTGGTGGTGTCGTTGACGGAGGAAGGCAGGACATAGCGCTGCATCCAGCCATAGTGTGGGCGCATTAGGAACACAAATCCAAGGAGGAAACCAGTCAAGAACCCTCCAATGTGGGCGAAGTTGTCGAAGTGAGATTCCTCAATCTCAAAAACGAAATTACCGCGAGTATAAAATTGGATCGCAAAGTGAGGAGGATTTTTTTTGGGGGATAAAAGAGGGGAAATTTGATGATTTGCCCTGAAGTTGAGCGGCCTTTGATAATTTGCCTAAAGTTGAAGAACCTTTGATTATTTGCCCTGTAGGGGCCTTTGTGCAAAACAAATTTTTTAATGTGATTCTTCCACTGTGAGAAGACAATAGTACCCTTGGAAGATGAAAAGTGCTACCCTATTCCCATTCCACGCGATCCGTCCCCTCGGCAAAGTGAACGAGGCGCCGTCCCAGGCTCCCAGCCGCCGTTCCACGCGACCCGTCCCGTTCATCGGCGCGCGTCCACCACCAGATCATCGACGACGCAGGACGCAATCGATGGATCGCTCAGGTGGGTATGCATGCGGTATTTTCTTTGCGCTGGAGATTTTAGCGGCATGCATCGACCCGTCCTGTTCCTTGCGCCAGGAGCTTTTGGTTTTCTTGCCTTCCTAGCCGGCCGGCGGCGCATTCATGCATGCATTTTCTTGCGCCAGCCGATTGCCTATTGCCGATTTTCTTGCGGCATGCATGCATTTTCTTGTGCGGCCGGCATGTGTGTTAAGGATTTTCTAGCACAGCCGAGGAAAATTCTGGGTGCCATATGTCTATGCATGTATTGTTCATGACGTTGGTAGTAGTAGATGCTACAGTATATTTGTTTTTCTCCTTTTGATTTCTAATGCTTTTGTGGTTTGTTAATTAGGTGAAGATATGGATTTAGATGCGGAAGATTCACTTAATCCGATTTGCTCAAATGCTTCAGTTGATTGGTCAAGTCTTGTAATTGAGCAAGACATGGATGATCTTAATGTTCCAATGGTTGATGAAAGAATTTAGATTAGCTGTCAGACAATATGCCATCTTGGGGGAGTTTGATATAAACAGTAAGAAGTCCGATCCTACAAGGTTTCTTGGTGCTTGTAAAGCAATAGGATGTCCTTGGAAAATTGTTGCTAAAAAAATGCAAGTGCAGGAAACTATCGCGGTACTAACCTTGTGTATTAATATATGATTTATTATTTGTACGTACTCTTTATTATTGTGTACTTGTACTTACTGCCTCTTAATCCTTGTTTATAATTGTAGGTGACGGGGATAGGACCTGATCATCAATGTGCTTCAAGTAGCAGAAAAACCAGTCGTATGGCATCTCAGAGCTGGGTGACTGATAAGGCAGTGTCTATCTTAGGATTATCTCCTAACATGGGTACCAAGGAGCTACAAACGAAGTTACAGAATAAGTACAATGTTAAAATTGGATATGATACTGTATGGAAGGGGAGAGAAATAGCAATGAATAAGCTATATGGGACTTGGGCAGAAAGCTTTCAAACACTTTACAACTACAAGGCTGAGATTGAGTTGAGGTCCCCAGGAAGCGTTGTACAAATTGACACTAAAAATGTGGAAGGTAACATTTACTTCAACAGATTATTTGTTGCATTTAGGCCCTGCATTGAGGGCTTCTTGAATGGTTGTAGACCATACATAAGCATGGGAGAATGCCGATCGCGAGATTGATCGCGATGACGAACAGGAGGGTCACCAGAGCTGCAACCTGTAAATTGCACGCTGCCGAAGTGAGATTCCTCAATCTCAAAAACGAAATTACCGCGAGTATAAAATTGGATCGCAAAGTGAGGAGGATTTTTTTTGGGGGATAAAAGAGTGGTGAAAAAATGCACCTTGTTTGTGTATATGGTCCAGTTAGTGAAGAGCTCCGACAGCATGGCTCCAAGGAGTCCAAACAGAGCACCAGAAGCGCCAACAGAGATGCTGTTTCTGATGAACAGAGATGAAAGCACGCTGCCTCCAACACCAGAAACGAGGTAAATGATAACAACTCGCACTGCAAGAAATTGGGAACGTTAAAATTCAGATTCAGATATACTACTAGTTTCGTGCATTCTACATTGGACGGGTGCCTTGCATGTTCCCAAGAACTGTACTTACCGTATCCAAACTGCTGCTCAAGTCTGAGTCCAATGAGCACGAGGCTCAGCATATTGGCGAGCAGGTGGACAACACCAGCGTGCAGCCAGATGCATGTCACAAGTCTCCATCCCTGGTGTTCATGCACAACTTTGTCCCATACAAGTGCTCCCAGCTTTTGTAGTCTGGAGACAATAAAATGTGATAGTACTGTAAGAAATTCGTCCCCATCTCATCAAGAACAATACATGGCAAAGCAATGCCAAAGCTCGAATCTGACCAATCACAGTGATTAAATATGCAATAAGTCCAGAGTTTAGCAAGCTGCAGCTTTGAAGCTTCTATTTGGCTCAATCGAAGCAAGAACCGAATGGAAACATGAAAAATGCTAACCGAAGAAAGGTAGAGATGGAGGCTTGCACTTACGTGGCCGAGGAGGGCCCGAGGAGCGGGTTCTCGCTGAGCGGCTGGAAGGCGAAGCGGCGGAGGAACCCGGCGACGCATGCTCCGGCGCGCGGGGAGGCGTGGGCGGGGCAGTTGTTGACGTACATAGCCACGGCGAACACGGCGATGTTGGCGGCCACGATGGTCGGCACGATCCACGGCACCCACTCCCTCTCCCCCTCGCGCTGCGGGTACTGCGCCGGCGGCGAGTACTTCCCCTCCTCCTTCCTCCCTCCCTTCTCCACGTCGTACCGCGAGTCTGCCATGGAGATGGTTGGCTAGCTGGCGCAGTGGCGTAGCTTAGGACGTTGCTTGGGTGTGGCGTCGTGTTCTTGAAGCGGCCGGCTCTGTAGAAAACGGCTACGAGGTGGCGGAGGGTAGTGGGACGGTGGAAGGCGAGGCGGGTAGTAAATAAATGGCGCGGCGGCAGGTGGGGCGGCGGGCTGCAGTTGGTGCGTTGTTTCCGGCGCGCGCGCGGGGTGGGGGCGGACGCGGTTAGCACGACGTGGCGGTTTGCGAGTTGGCTTGCAGCCGTGGACAGCGGTGCGGTGGTTTTTTGGGGTGGAAGGAAGAAGGAACGTGCGAAGCTGCCCGTGCCGAAGTTGTCGGCGTGACGCGGCTATGGCGCTGTGCGGTTTGATCAGCTCCGGTACACGCAGCCTATAGGCTCGGCTGATGGAGAGGCTTCCGCGCCCGCGTGCCATGGGTGGGTGTAGGGTTCGCTGTCGAAACTGACGTAGTTTAGTATAAAATTATTTTATTTCTCAGGTAGTTATTTTAAATCCGACATAATAAGTGACTGTTGAGCCGAATCTTATTAAAATTTGTCCACTCAAAAATAGATTTATTTTAACTTTAAAAATATTACCAATCATAATCGAAACAATTTCAATTAACTACTTTTTTTTCCCAATCCCGCACTTTGTACGGTCACGTGGCGACAATGAGCAGACGGTGGAGAAACTTAGGCTAAAATTATATCGTGCTTGGTACGGCACGGCACGGTCCTTGTTAGCTACTCACGGTAGACCTGACCGTCTAGAATCTCGCCTAGGCCATGTTATTCTCTCACACCCTAATTCCGCGATGGTCCACGCTGTAGGAGGAGTTTTCTTTTTTTGGTTCAAGGCATAAAAAATGCTACTAGCGCATAAACGCATACACTCCAAATGGCACAATCCGTGTGAAAGACACGTTGTGATCTAACAGAAGCGTCGGAGTGTGTTAGAGTGGACAAGGAGTACAGCGGAAGAAAATAACGGGGCTATCACGGTGGCGGTGACGACAGCAGCGGCAACTGCTCGAGATGAACATCAAAGGGGGATGACGACATCATTTGTGTACAAGATTGAGTTTTTGGCTTTTCTAGCCCCATCGTCTTTTTTTTAATATAAATCTAACTTTCTATATGCAAATTTGTAGATTTAGCCTTCTTCCCCATCACAAAAGGCATGGCAAACGACATGTTCCCCCTACCATGCTTGGGGAGTGTGGGAGATGACCGCCCCTGTGGGAGCGCGGGCATGACAGTGGCAGCGTAGGCAAGCATGGCCGTATGGCATCGATCACGACAGGAACTTGCTACCATGCCCGAAGAGCACAGAAGAGGCTCTGCCGCAGCAAACCGCGATGCTCCCGCAGTCGATCGAGCTCTGCTGATTTCCACGCTTTTCGGCTGTGGAACACTAGCTTTCGTGCTCTTCAAAAGTAGTAGAGGGTTATATTTGTAGATATATACATAAGAAAACTAGGTTTTTTAAAAAAAGATTCGGCAGCTAGCTAAGCGATGAATTCAAGATTCGGAGCATGTGCACTGGTAGTTCCCATGCGAGCTCGGACACGAAGTTTCTGTCTTGTAAGTCCTCGGCGCCACAGGCCACCTGCTCGCACAGCGGCAGTAGGTGGAAAGTCCGTCGGCCGACGACATGTAGCGTGCCACGTTTGCACTCGCCCCCTGTCGCTCGCTCGCCACGATCAACGGCGGTGACTGGAGTTGCAATTATCACGGCGCGTTCTGTATGTTGTGTCTGTGCGTGTCCTACGTGTAGCCGCCGCATCATTCTCTGATAGGAGGAGAGCCGCTTTCTTCCCCAATGATTGCCGGCTGTTTCGTCGCGCCAAATCATTGCCTGTGAAATTCACTCCGCGATGGATACGTTTCGACGTGATTTTTCAACGTTATTGCATGCCTCGACGATTGGGAGTAATCGAGCTTCGGCGTGGAATGCTCCTGGCCTCTTGTTTCCCAGCAAAACATGTAGGGAAATGTAAGCGAAGCATCTCAGCAATTTCAGAGAGAAAAACCATGGTTCTTGGAAGCTAAATTGAGGACCCTTGATTAACCACAAGAAAACAATGTGTGTCACTTGTCCAATGACCAACTTTGGCAGTTATTGGTTCGTGTCTATTATGATATTAATTTATCGTACGTAATGGCAATTGTCAATTTGTAATCCCGAGGTTGATGCAAAGTGCAGCTAGAACGTGGTGTGTGCAACTTGCAAGCCCGACCGAGCACGGCAGTAGCCCAGTTAGTTCGGGAGCCGGAGAGTCATCAGTCGGTCGAGAGTTTGGTCTTTCAAATCGACTCATAGGCCTCACTTAAAAAATAAAATTAGGATAAATAGTTAGTTAGATATAACAGGTTCTCTACAAAATTTCATATGTGTGTAGGACTCATGCGCTTGTGTGCGCACGAGGAGAGTTGTGTTGTGTGCTTCCGTAGACTATCTCCAGTGGCATCCCTTCAGCCCTCAAATCTCTTCGCAGATAGATCCCAAACACTCCAGCGAATGCCCTTCACGGTTCCCTTTGGAAGGGATTTGGAGTGAAAATCTCTTCAGAAAAGGATTCTCTCTCCAATCCTTATACAAAACCCTTCGAGGGGATGCTGTTGAAGATGATAGGAATGAAGGAAATGAATATGAGGAATATAATGAGAGAAGAGAAAGGAATGAAGGAAAATTGCTGGGCTAGTCTAAGAAAGAAAAAAAAAAACCCAACAACTACATTCCAGTTTTGAGGAGACAACAGCAAATGAGACAGAGGAGGTGGGTCTAGTTGGGCCGGCCGCGGACCGGGACCTCCGATTTCGAGCCCAAATCGCGAGCGACCGGCGCGAGACCGTGGCCCGGATATTACGCATCGGTGGCAGCCTCGTAAATGCCCCATCTCCTCCTCCCGGCCGTCCGATCAGGGAGCCTGGGAGATCGGACGGGTGTTACGGGCAGGGAGCAGACGCGCGGGGCCCCACCGTGGTGGCAATGATTGGGCTCGCAACCTGCGACCTTTGACTGGCGACTCTCCTCGCCGATGCCCGAAAATTCTGGCTGGGATCGCATTTTCATTTTGCACCAATAAAACTCGGATAATTGCACATCACCACGGTTTCAGCCCGTGAAACACGTCGCACGTGTACCAGTCTGTGTGTACGAGGCAAAGTACAGACCGAGTGGATTATCTACCGCTAAGTTTGTTATTTATGGAAACACGACTTTGCCTTACTTTACAGTTGGCATTGCTATATTGCTCAAACCAAATCTCAGCAAACTTATGAAGGCCTTTTTGTGTGGGGGCTGGGGACTCGGGAAATAATGACAAGATTGCACGTAAGCAACTTCAATGTTTGCTGTCAACTTTAATGCTTCAAAAGGCCGCTGGCGACGCAATCATACCACATTGCTTCACTACCCATTATAATATGAGACATTCTAAACTGATCCAAAAGAAAGAAAATGAACAACACAAAAGTTAAGCATTGTATAATGGCAACGTATTCTATGTACATAGGTTTTTTCGTACATACATCATGCACACAAACTAATAAAAATTATAAAAAATTCTGAAAAAAATTGTAGATATACTTCATAAATTACTCTACCTATGTATGAAGTTTCAAGATCAAATTTAGACTTGTCAGAATTTTCTCTTTTTTGTAACTCTCGATATATAATGAATTTGAATCTACAATTTTATACATATATAGAGTAATCTATGAAGTACATCTACAATTTTTTTCAGAATTTTTCATGACTTTCGTTAGATGGTGTGCACGGTATGCACATAAAAAACCTGTGTGCACAGGATACGTTGCCTTGTATAATTACCATATAATGAGTGGTGACAATGAATACACATCCGCAACTCTCCATGCCCAAACTATTTGAACACAATGAGGTAAAAACATTTGTAAATTAAGTCCCTTCTTCCGAAATAATAACAATCAAAGGGGGCAGGATGCAAGGATCTCGCAACATTGCCAATTTGGCGACCAACAACCAGAGGAGACAGAGCGAGTCACAGAGCTAAAAAAAGCACCGAGAAATTTAGTGGTGTAGCGAGCGAACTCCTCCCTCCTTCCTCCATTTTTGACACCAAAATTTTTTTCACCTCACGCCTCTCCTCTCCCCTCCCCTCGACGCGACCCACGAAGCTTCTAGAAGCTTCCAGGGTCTTCCCTCGCCGTCCCCCTCCCAGATCTCCGCCTCCGGTAGCGGCGAGGCTGCTTCGCGAGGGCGGGGCGGAGCTGCACGGGGACGGGGGTGGGGCGAGGCTAGGGTTTCGGTTCGGCGGGAGTCTGGCCCGCGCCCGGGCAGGAGGATGCATATGATGCGGCGGCTCAAGAGCATCGCCTCCGGCCGCTCCTCTGTCTCCGATCCGGTGAGCTCGATCTCCCGCCCCCCCGATCAGCAATTTCGTGGCCCGACCTCTCAAGCAGCTGCATTTGGTCTTAACGGCGTGAAACCAGACCGTGGGTCCGTTTTTGCGCGATGTTCTCAATCTCGCTCGAGTAGCAGCGTCCTGGTTCATTTGTTGGCTTGCTTTATTGCTATTTTTTTCCTTGTAAAATATTGTGTAGCCTGTTGCGCTATCAGGTGGCAAGTGCTTTACTTTGTTTTATTTTAATTTGGCATTGATCTTCTTGTGCTTTAAGGTGACAGCTTGTTTGCTTATGCTGAGCTACTATATATAATATATTTAGCCGGTTGGTTTAAAAGGATAACGTTTTTGTCTGTAATGCTGTGGCAATGTGAAACATTTATTTCCTAATATGCATGCTTCGTGCATTTTGTAGGTGCATGTAGGGATTTGATTCTTCATTGTGATGGTTGGACGTAGCCTAGTTGTCCAACATTTACTAGAAAATGAAATTTGTCAATTAATTCATTGGCTTTTAGTTACTCACACGGAGATAGTTTTTTCTATGGATCAACGGGGAAATGGGTTAACATATAGTATAAATCTTGCCATTGCTTTCTCTTTGCTCGTGTCTCGTGGTCTGAGTCATGCTCTGTGGAGCAGCCTAAAAAGGCTAGTCTTGATTATATGCTTCATGAGGTGTTCGAAACTGCAAAACATTGAAAAGGAAAAATTGTACCCAGCAAGATGTTTTTAAAAATATTGGGCAGTGTAATACTGGATTGGTGGAAAAGTTTGATGTACAAAGCTTGTTGGTTATTGCTTGGGACCGCTTTAAAAATTAAAACGACTTTCCGTTTTGCAAGATCTAATCGACTCTGTGATTGCTAAATTGAGGCAGCTTTCAATTTGTGTTTCTCCAGTAGTGAACGTTGGTTTGAAAATTTGTACTATTCTTGTCAGGGTGGTGACTCTGGCTCAAAAAGGCCAAAATTTGATCAGGATGGAGCAGGAGATATTGTCATCGAACCACATCTAGCTGACAACAAACCTATGCATATAGACCGCGACTCATCATCGTCTCATAGAGATGCTGAGGCAAGCACATCCACTGGTATGAATCCAGCTAGAACTGAAGAGACAGGTGCAGATATTCTTCCAAAAGAAATGAATGATATGACAATAAGCGATGATAAATTTGATGGCCATAATGATAAGGTTATTTCAATTTCATTCCACCCGTCACTTGCTGATTCAATGCATTTCTACTTTTGTGACTTTTCTCATGGCTTTTCTGATTATAGGAAACTGAAGGGGTTATTGTTAATGGGAATGGAACAGAAACAGGTCAGATCATTGTGACAACAATAGGAGGTCAAAATGGGAAGCCAAAGCAGGTGATACATTAAACCATATGTTCACCACTCTCTCTCTCTCTCTCTCTCTCTCGTTTTTGTGTTGGATGCTAAATATGGTGCATAAGCATAGAAATTTTCTGCATGCTCCACAAGCAGGGAAGTTTTTTTTTTTCATTTTCAATATCCTCTAGGGCAAACATTTTGCACTGTGATTCCTTTTATGGGTATGGGTAGCGATATTTCTTCGAGATTGCTGTGAATTATTGCTTTAAAACTTGTTCTCTTGAATGTTTGTCCTACTACCTTCTTTCCTTAGAACATTCCACGGTCAAACACTGATACTAGTGCTATTTGTTTTACAGAAGGTCTCATACATGGCAGAACGTGTTGTTGGTACTGGTTCATTTGGTGTAGTTTTTCAGGTATGTTATTTGCTATCCTTTGCCCTCATATATCACTGTAATTTCTGTTGTTGAAGATTTATAATGTTGGTGCCATAAAGCCATTGATCACATCTGGTACCACAGGCCAAGTGCTTGGAATCTGGAGAGACTGTTGCCATTAAGAAGGTGCTACAAGATAAGAGATATAAAAACAGAGAGCTCCAAACAATGCAATTACTTGACCATCCAAATATAGTTCAGCTAAAGCATCACTTCTTTTCAACAACAGAGAGGGGTGAAGTTTACCTCAACCTTGTACTTGAATATGTCTCTGAGACAGTTTATCGTGTTGCCAAGTACTACAGTCGGATGAACCAGCGTGTACCCATACTATTTGTTAAGTTGTATATGTTTCAGGTTTGTGAAGATGTTTCATTTCACTTTATAGATTGTCTCAAACAGTTGAATTTTATAATTCTTAAGAAAATTATTTGTTGTTCCTTCTTTTCATAGATGTGCCGTGCCCTTGCATATATCC
Organism: Guadua angustifolia; assembly: GCA_036346375.1. Taxonomy (NCBI): domain Eukaryota; kingdom Viridiplantae; phylum Streptophyta; class Magnoliopsida; order Poales; family Poaceae; genus Guadua; species Guadua angustifolia. The sequence goes on along the minus strand of CM070518.1, from coordinate 18,266,686 downwards.
ATCGAGTTATTGGTGTATGCCATCGAGATATTAAGCCTCAAAATCTACTGGTAAGTTTCATGACACTTCTTTTTTCTTAGGTAGTTACATGGGTGTTGGTTTTGCAAGTTTTTTTTCCCCTTTTCTACTATTTGGATTTCTTCTTGGTAATACAAGCTGTGCAGTGTAAGTGCATATTTGCCTGTTTTCTCATGTAAAATTGTGAATGCCTGCAATTTTAATTATTTTTTATTCTATTATAAGTAAACTTGCTGTATGAGAAATTATCTTACTGCAAATTAATCTTTCAGGTCAATCCTCATACACATCAGCTTAAGCTTTGTGATTTTGGGAGTGCTAAGAAATTGGTATGCCTCTTTCTTTTTGTATGTCACATTGTTGATGCAGTATTTCTCAATGTGTTTTACAATGTAAACATTTTGTTTCAGGTCCCTGGAGAGCCTAACATATCATATATTTGCTCGCGGTATTATAGGGCTCCAGAACTAATATTTGGAGCTACAGAGTATACCACAGCAATTGATATCTGGTCTGTTGGTTGTGTACTAGCTGAGCTTCTGCTTGGTCAGGTATAGAATCTCATTCTGGGAGCTCAGTTTTCTTCCAGACTAGTTCATGAGTTGAGGTTACTTGAATAGTACCACTTTCTTTCCGAAAGAAAGATTGTTTTGATATCAATTGTGAAGTCTATTGGCTTCCATTTATTGTTGAAATCATGATATTAAATTACAAGAACTTTGGACTTTCTGGACATTAGGGTCTGACAGCATCGTCTAGAAGGCCTAATATCATAGCCACTGAATTGTTTTAGATCAGTAAATACTGCACAAATCAAACTCTGTTAATTCACATATCTTTTTATCAATTTCATATAAAAGTTAATGATTTGTTTTAGATGACTAGTCCTTTTCATGGGGAAAAAATCCAGTTGACAATGACTATCCTGTCGACAAACTCTTTCTGGCATCAACTGAAATTTTTGTTGACCTTTCCTTTTTAACCCCAATATGGACAATTGCAGCCTCTGTTCCCTGGAGAAAGTGGTGTTGATCAACTGGTGGAGATAATAAAGGTTATATCTCCTGTCAAATCCCTCAAATCCAGCAATGTAGATTTGTAGACTGAACCTTTATTTTTTTCCCTCTATTCTAGATTTTGGGTACCCCAACAAGAGAAGAAATCAGGTGCATGAACCCAAACTATGCCGAATTTAAATTCCCTCAGATAAAAGCTCATCCATGGCACAAGGTTAGTGTATCTCTAATCTCTGTCTGTTAGTTTAGTTCTAGACTGCTATAAACCTACTGACCTAATTTTCTTCTGCATTCAGCTTTTTGGCAAGCGCATGCCACCTGAAGCTGTTGATCTTGTGTCAAGGCTACTTCAGTACTCACCAAATTTGCGCTGCACAGCTGTAAGACTGATTTCAGATTTGAGCTATTTGAACCTGTTATTGAATTGATTAGTATAGATGGTTTGCTTACTATCGCTAAGTTCCTCATTTTTCCTTCAGTTAAAATATTACTGCTGATATAGTCTAAACTTATCTTCTTAACGATACTAGGTTCGGAAATAAAGATAAAACCTTTGAAACTTGAGTATTGGTTTGACGACCATGTTTGATTATCTTCCAGGTCGATGCTTGTGCCCATCCATTCTTTGATGAACTGCGGGATCCCAAGATGTGCTTGCCAAATGGACGACCATTACCACCTTTGTTCAACTTCTCCACGGCTGGTAACAATTCGCTGTACTTCAATAGTTGAACTTCTTTTATACCCTTGTCTTATCCAACCATTGGAATGGTGGGATGCAGAATTAGAAGGCCTCCCTGTTGAGCTAGTCCACCGGATCATTCCTGAACGTACGAGGAAGTGAAGTGGGGTGGCTGGAAAAAGAACACTGTTTCTTGCTGTTATACCGCGGATCAGTGTCGGACGAGCAATGCAAACATCCATATCTTATGGATTGATCTGGAGTAGACTTTCGGCTAGTCGCTGCCTCGCTAGATGTAAAGAGGGCTAAAAGTTTCTTCTTGGTGCGCCACATAAGCGCGAGGGCAGTTATACGATCTGGTGCAAACCTAATGGTAACGGGTGTGAGGTCGGCACGGCACCTCTCACATCCTCGTCCTGTGCCCCGAGACGTGTATCTACTAGGCTGTTGTATTGTCAGGTTCGTGCTGAGCGTGCAGTTATTTGTAGACTCTTGGGTTCCTGAACAAGCGATAAGAGAATCCAGAGTGCTTGCTTTGCAAGCTGGAAAGCCCGGAATATGTCAATTTTGATTAATGCATGTCTCTCTTGCCGTTTCATTTGTGTTGGAGAAGTAAAAAATTCTGCCCAAGTGTGGCGAACCGCCCATATGTTAGCTGATGATTTGATCTGTGCCTATTCCCGTTGAATCGTTAATTATAAAATCACTTAAGGTAATACGTATCTGTAGGGATTCAACTTGGAAGCTCATCTCTGAATCTCTCTTTTTTATCCCTCTCGTTTTCTGGAGATCTCTGAGGCCCTCTTTGATTCTCAGGACTTCCGAAGGAGATTTTCCACCCACTCTTCGGTAGATGTTTACTTTCCTCCAAAATCACAGGAATTCAGCATTATTCCTATAGATTGCATTAGGTCGTTTCCTGCAAATCAAATGCATCAACAGCGATAATTTCTATGGATTCCTGATTCCCGATTCCTACGATTTTCCTTTGAAAATCCCTTGAATCAAAGAGGGCTTAGGATTGAATGTTTGATTCGCAGGAAGACGAAGAAAAAGAGGTGGGAGTGGATGTTTTCTACGTCTTTCGTGTGGAACGGGGGATGTAGGAAAATTTCCTCCGCTTTTTCTTTGATCAATTTCTGCAAATCAAACGAGTAGACGGTGATCAAATCCTTAGGAATAACAACCCTATGCTCTTCCTACAAATCAAAAGAGTGCCTGAATCTTCCATGATTGATACCATTGACCCGACAAGTTGCATACATATGCATTGCTTCTCTGCAAGACCAATACAACCAGATCTGGTATTGACAAATTGGCTTTATTTAATAACAAGAACCTAGTCTACTTACATGTGCCTTCGTTACGACCTTACGAGCTACAGATGCAAAATGTTTGTCTGGCTAATCTCACTCTCCGGTCCGCCGATCTGGAAAGGAAAGAGGACTAGTAGCTCAACGACTCCTCAACAATAGCCCCAGAACATGCCTGTCCTTGGTCCGGCAGACTTCACATGATAAAGGTTGGTGCCTTGGTGACAAGTTGGGACCTAGGTAGTGATATTTTCTTCGCGTGTTAGATATTTTTAAATAATTTTATAAAAATAATACCTTGAAAAAAATAAAAATCTACCTCAGAAGCTTTGTCACCAGATGAATTAGTGATAGACCTTGTGTTATCAAATGAATTGGCCACAGGGTGCCGTCGCTAATTCAGACTTGTTGACCAAATGAATCCACGACAAAATAATCTGTCGGTTAAATCAATCTGCGACAAAACATACATATATTGCCAATTGAAATGGCGACCGAGGTATACTTTTGTAAATTTTGGGTATTATTTTTTGTAATTTTTTTTAAAAATGCATTAGTTTTTAAAATCCCTTTAGTAGACCATAAATCATCTTGCCAATCATCCATTAAAACCATCAGAGTTGGTAATGCGCTGAACTCACTTGAAAGATGCAAGTCAACAGTGAGACATGCCTATCAGTGTGACGGAAGGAGTCACCCAGTTTTAATAGACATGATGGAATGCCTACTCAAGAACCATCAATGATAATGACCTGTTTTCATTTAGAATTCCATTAGATGAATGATCTTGGGGTACATGTTGTCTAATTAAAAAACCATCTTAAGTGTGTATAGATCGCGTGACTCGCCCATCAGTTAGTTGTTGACGTTGATGGATAGACGTCAATAACACCTTAGTGAATTTTGAAAAGATAAAAAGGAAGTGCAATGAAAGTTCGTAGAGAATTTATGTGGCTATGTTTTATACCACTCGTTCTTTTTTTTAAAAAAGAAAAAGCAGGAGAATTGCTTTCATTTCGTTGGACTAGAATTATACCACTTAGGGCCTGTTTGTTTCAGCTTTGGATTCTCTAAAAGCTGATTCTGGATTGTGGTTGTAGAGAAGCTGATTCTCCAAAAGCTAGAATCCAGAAGCATATATGAAGTGGATTGTGGATTCTAGTGTATATGGGTGGGATGGATTATGAGAATCGAATTCTAGAATCAGGCTGTTTGTTTCTGATTCTGCTTTTGGGGCCAGAATCCAGAATCAAAAGCTAAAATAAACAGGGCCTTATTATCCCTCCAAAACTATAAAAGTTTTGGCACGTGAACGCTGTCTTCTAAATCAACTCTGTCAGTCACTAAGCACAATTACAACTCACACGATCACGTCCACACAAGCTTTTACTACTGCTACTCTTTGACTATAATGACACGTGAGCCAAATTAAGGTCCGTTTGAAAATTGTCAATTTTTCCCGACTCATACGCGAATTGAACTATTTTTAGGGTATGTTTGTTTGTGTTTTGGATTCTCTAAAACCTGATTCTGGATTGTGGTTGAAGAGAAGTTGATTCTATAAAAGCTGAAATCTAAAAGCGCATATAAAATGGATCGTGAATTTAGTATATATGGATAGATTGGATTGTGAGAATCGATTCATAGAATCGAACTGTTTGTTTTTTATTCTGCTTTTGGAGTCAGAATCTAGAATCAAAGTAAAAACAAATAGACCCTTAATAAAATTACTGTAAAATTTCTGTATTCTCAATAGACCATAAAAACTAATTAAATCCAAATATTTAAAACCAAGAATATATAAAGCGATAATAAAGCCTTCCTTCCTTCTTCAACGACCCCCATCTACCGGAGTTTGGAAAATTTGAGACCCCAAACAGAAGTCGCGAAGACCACTCACCACCCCCCTAAATTCCCGCAATTACAAACACGCCACTTGCCGCCGGCGAGCCCCGATCCTAAGCTCCGGCGATTCGTTGGGAGCGCCAATCGCTCGAGGCATCGGCTGCTCTGCTGTAATCTCGTGATTGCGGAGACGCCCCTCGCCGTCGCCGACGGCGAGCGGCGGCTATGGGCAACTCGCTGGGGTGCTCCGCCTCCGGCGAGCGGCTGGTCTCGGCGGCGCGCGACGGGGATGCCGTGGAGGCGCGCATGCTGCTGGAGCTCAGCCCGGCGCTCGCGCGCTACTCCACCTTCGGTGGCCTCAACTCCCCCCTCCATTTCGCCGCCGCCAAGGGCCACCTCGACGTCCGTGCAGTTCCTTCGAACGTTCTGTCCTTTTGTAGTTTCCCGTTCGATTTGATCGCGAATTGGTGTTCTGTTTGGTTCGTGCAGATTGTGACGCTGTTGCTGGAGAACGGTGCGGATGTGAACGCGCGGAACTACTGCGGCCAGGTAGAACTTCGGGGATGTTCTGGGTTCAAATGTTTTGATCTTCTTGTTTGGTAGTCTTTTATGCGTAGAAATCGAACAAATGTAAGATCTGTCATATAGTGATATAGACGTAATGAAATTGGCAGCTCTTGCGTCATGTTTCATGTATAAAAGTAGTGTGAGGCTTCAGTTTTTAGGTGCTTTCTTATCTTGCTTTTCTCGGCGAGGGGATAAAAAGACTTGATTTTGCAATCTGGAGCCGAACCAAGATTTGAATTTTTTTTTGGTGCTTTGTGGCGTCCTGCTCCGTGCTTTTTTTTAGTGCTTTGTGGCGTCCTGCTCCGTGCTTTTTTTTAGTGCTTTGTGGCGTCCTGCTCCGTGTTAGGGCCGGCCTTGACAGGGTCTTTGTCAGGCGTCATAGGCCTAAGAGCATCTCCAACAATCAGGCCTTAAAATGGAGTCCTATACCTCAAAATAGGGCCTAAACTAAAAGAATTAGGGTCCAAGATAACTATTGACTCCAGCAATTAGACCCTAAACTCAACTCCAGGGATGCGCGAATAGGGATAGGGTCGGAGAGGAGTGTTGCCAAATATAGTTACAGGGCTCCGAGTCCTAAACCTATTTTGATAATTTTTCTCAAAATACAACCTCTGTTGGAGTGCTTTTTTTCCATCAAAGCCCTATAATTTCAATTAGCAACCTATTTAAGACTCCTCTTGGAGATGCTCTAAGCCATAGATGGCAGGCGGGGGGGCAGGCTGCCTAATTGGTGGATTAATAAATGGCAGTCTGTGGTTCATTAGGAAAGGAAGCAATAAAATAGGATATGGAATAAAATAAAATCTGCATGCATGCATGCGGGGGAGAGGAATAAAGGAGGCGCAGGTAGAGTCAAGGGGGGATTTTTGGCATTTTGATTCTTCCAAAGAATAAGGCGGTGGCTCAAAAATACTATCCAAAGGCGGCCATGGCGCCGAAGTTCTTCTTCGTCAAGTCTGCGACCGGTCTTCGTCAGGAACTCGAGCTTCTGAAAGGTACATTCGTCTGCGCTTGGCTTGTAACAATTTGGTATCGAGCCCGACGATCCGGAGAGAGGAGTAGCTGCGGCAATCGATGGAAGGAAGGGTTGGGTCTTGAGGAAGAGATGAAGGGATGAAGACGGACATCCAGAATTGAAGGGATGATGGGGAGATGATGAGGATGTGGAAGGGCAAGCAATGGCGGAGACGAGAGGAGGTGTGGCGGTTGATCCCAAGGTCACAGACCGGAGCGGTGGCCGGAGGCGCTTGTCAAGGTCGCGAATGCAGGTGAAGGAGGCATTCGTGTGGGAGGAGGAGGCCGCCGCGAGCATCACCCGACGCGACGCGTGGCCATGGACGAGCAGAGGAAGAAGATGATCGCCATTGGACGCCTCGTCTTCCAAGGTTGGATCTTCCGGAGTATGACGGTCAAGGAGACCCGTTGAGTTGGCTACGCCGGTGTGAGCGCTATCTCCGCGTTCATAAGATCAAGGAGGAGGAATGGGTGGAGTTTGCTGGCTTGCACCTTTCTGGGGAAGCGCAAGATGTGTTGGACAACTGGCAGGAGGAAGAACCTTGGATCGCGTGGGAAGATTTCTACGATGCCTTCATCCAACGGTTTACGCGGCAATCCAGCGCGGGTCCGTTAGGTGATTTGGCGAATTTCAAGCAGGAAGGGCAGAGTGTAGATGAATATGCACGAGAGTTTCAGAGGCTTGTGGCGAGGGTTCCAAGAATGCGAAGGCAGATCAGCTTGAATTGTTCTTGGTGGCTTGTCTCGGCAAGAGGGTGAGGTTCGCGAGAACGGCCACATGATTTGGCGGAGGTCGTCGAGCAACAAGAAAGCGAGAGGCACGGAAGGAGGCGTGGATTGCGGAGGCGGAGCAACGCCGACCCAGCGAGGGCGAGGAAAAGGGGGAACATCGCGCGGGTGGAATGTTCCGACGTCAAACTACCATGGGACGATGGAGCAGTAGTGGCGGGGCGTTCTTTGGGAGCAATTCGGTGGCCGCGAGAAGAAGCACCGTGGGGCTCGCACGCCTAGCAAAGGAACAAAGAAGCAGGAGGAGGAATATCAGTAGCAGGAGGAGGTCGGTCGGTCTTGGCGCAAGCATGCAAAGCACGGCGGGTCGACTCAAGACCGGGTAGGTCATCATGGATCGAGATAGCCGAAAGGAGGGCAAAGGGGCTCTGTTACAACTGCGATGAAGTATACACTCATGACACAAATGCAAAGGTTGTTTCATTTGGAGGTGGAAGAAGAAGTGGAAGAGGAGAATGTCGAGGAGGAGTTAGATCCCGAGGTAGCAGTTGAAGCGGCACTGTCCATGATCGCAGCGGTAGGGCCAAAACAAGGGGATACAATGCAGGTAGAAGTGGAAATGGAAGGAAAGAAGTGGCTGGGGTTGATTGATAGCGGAAGCACGCACAACTTCATCAGTGCTTACGCTGCTCGTCAGTTGGAAGTGGAAGGGAAGGTGAGAACTGGAATGCAAGGAGACCAGCGGGTCAAGGTGGCGGATGGGTGGCATTTACCCTGTTTGGGGCACATGGAGGTGGAATTTATCATTCAAAACAGGCGGTTTTCAGCCCCATTCACGGTGCTGCCAGTGGATACTTTTGATCTGATATTGGGGGTCCAATGGTTGAAAACACTCGGTAGTTTGAGGTGGGACTTTGGAGAGTTAACCATGGAGTTTGAAGACCAAGGGGAAGAGGTTAAACTGCAGGGCTTGCGCAAGAAGAGAGGGGCGGGAGTGATGCAGATCAGTGGAGAGGAAGCACAAATTTTTGAGTCTCTCCTGGACTCTTTTGGGGTTGTTTTTGAGGAACCGAAGGGACTTCCGCCTGTCCGGGCTTGTGACCACCGCATACCTTTGGAAACAGGGACAAATCCAGTGGCAGTTAGACCATATCGGTACCCTTACAGACAGAAGGATGAGATAGAAAGGCAATGTGAACAGATGATGCAACAGGGCATTATCAGGCCGAGTCAGTCGCCATTCTCATCACCCGTCTTGCTGGTGAAGAAAGCGGATGGGACGTGGCGATTCTGTGTGGACTACCGGGCTTTGAACGCGAAGACCATCAAGGACAAATTTCCGATACCGGTAATAGAAGAGCTTCTGGATGAATTGGGGGGCGCCCGCTATTTCACTAAATTGGACTTGAGGTCGGGTTACCATCAAGTTCGTATGCATGAAGCCGACATACAGAAGACGGCTTTTCGGACGCATCATGGACACTACGAGTTTCTCGTGATGCCGTTTGGCTTGTCCAATGCGCCTTCCACCTTCCAGGCCTTGATGAATGAAGTGCTTCAGGACTTTCTGCGTAAGTTCGTGTTAGTTTTCTTTGATGATATATTAATATACAGCAGGACACTACAGGAGCACAAGGACCATGTGGGGGCAGTGTTGGTGCGGCTCAGGGAGAGTCAGTTGTCTCTGAAGAAGTCTAAGTGTGCTTTTGCGCAAGAGCAGATTGGGTACTTGGGTCACCTCATCTCACACTCAGGAGTGGCAGCGGATCCCGCCAAACTTAAAGCTGTCGAAGAGTGGCCCCGTCCAGTGACGGTCACAGAACTGCGTGGTTTTTTGGGATTGGCAGGGTATTACAGGAGATTTATCAAGGAGTATGCTAGCATCGCAGATCCGTTGACGACGCTATTGAAGAAGAATAGTTTTGTCTGGAATACAGCAGCAGAGGAGGCTTTTGGCCGGTTGAAGGCAGCCCTTACTTCAGCCCCCGTCCTACAGATGCCGGATTTTTCGTTGTCCTTTGAGGTGGAATGTGATGCTTCGGGAACCGGAATAGGGGCCGTTCTCCAGCAACAAGGCCATCCGATTGCTTATTTTAGCAGAAAACTGGCTGAGCGCCATCGGAAGCTAGCTGCGTATGAGCGAGAACTGATTGGATTATCCAAGGCCGTACGTCATTGGCGGCCGTACTTATGGGGCAAAGAATTCACAGTCCGCACGGATCATGGAAGTCTCAAATTTTTGCTAGAGCAGGCCCTAATCACCCCTCCGCAACAACATTGGTTGAGTAAGTTGATGGGTTTCGATTTCCGAGTGGAGTACAAACCAGGCAAGCACAATCAGGCGGCCGATGCCTTGTCACGCACTCCGGAGGGACATGGGATATGTGTGGCTTTGTCGGTGGGACAGGAGGTGACTCGAGAGCAGTGGCTGGAGATATTGAGGCAGGATCCGGAGGTGCAACAGAAGATGGCGCAGCTTGGCAGTCCGGTGGGGGAGTCAAGTTCGGCTCAAACACCACCGAGTGTTCACTGGGAGGTTACGGAGGGGCTGATTTTCCGGGATGGTAAGCTTTGGGTGCCCCGCTCATCACCTTTAATAGAGAAAATGGTCGCAGCAGTGCATGATTTGACCCATGAGGGCAGTGAGAAAACTCTTCATCGGCTCCGCGCAATGTACTGGTGGGAGAATCAGAAAGCGACAGTGCGCGACATTGTGGCCAAGTGTGCAATTTGTCAACAACACAAAGCCAGTACCCAAGCTCCGGCCGGCCTGTTACAACCCTTGAACATTCCACACCAAGTTTGGGCGGATATCTCCATGGATTTTATCACCGATCTTCCGAAATCGCAGGGTAAAACTGCATTGCTGGTTGTGGTTGATCGGCAGCTTCTGCAGTGGCCAAACTCTTCTTCGACCAGATTGTGAGGTTGCATGGCATTCCGGAATCCATTGTTTCCGATCGGGACCCGGTGTTCCTTAGTGCTTTTTGGCAAGGATTGTTTAAGCGCAGTGGGACAACCTTACTGCTTTCCACAGCATACCATCCCCAATCGTTAGGATAAGTTTTACATTTATATTCGTTTCTTCAATCGTTATCTGACTTGGAACAATTGGTTGATTGTTTTGGTTTATTTGGATGGACTGATGAAGACTGCGTTGATGCATGCGTGTCGGCATGGGCACTGGGAGGTGGTTCAAATGCTTCTGCTCTTCAGATGCAATGTATGATTTTTGTAATATGGCGTTTCCGCTGTGTTCCATTTCTGTTCTGACACAAGGAATGTCCTGACTTCTGTGTGTGTTTGGGTTGCTTTGAAGGTTACCAGGGCTGATTACTTGAGTGGTCGAACAGCATTGCATTTTGCAGCACATGATGGACTTGTTCGGTGTGTAAGGCTTTTACTTGCGGACTTTGTCCCAAGTGTGCCCTTGGAGGATAGCGCCTCTTCGGTGGCGGATGATGGTGATTGTCAGACAAATAGCGGGAGCAGTCTCAGTTCTTCAATGGGTCTGAAGTTTAATAAAGCGTACGTATTGTCAACCGACCGTAGTTTTTCTATTTGAAATAACTAACAATTAATAATATACCGTGTTTGTTTTTAGTGCTCGTGTGAGGTACATCAATAAGCCTGCTGATGGTGGTGTTACAGCACTTCACATGGCGGCTTTGAATGGTCATTTCGATTGCTTGCAATTGTTGATTGACTTAGGTGCAAATGTCTCAGTTGCCTCATTTCCCTACGGCACTACGGCAAATTTGATAGGCAAGTGCTATTTCTTAGCTCAGATGACATGCATTAAATAATGCTATTTTTCTTATCTCAAACGAGCTTTTAATTATGCGTTTATGGAGCAGGAGCTGGCAGTACTCCTTTGCATTATGCAGCCGGTGGGGGGAGTCTGGAGTGCTGCCAGGTAAGTTACTGCCATAAAGTAGCATCGCTTTTTGAACAAGTACCATTTTTTAGTTGTAGTTGTCACATAATGAATTGATTTGTTCTTATATTTGGTGATGCCATTATTGTAGTTACTTCTGTTGAAAGGTGCTAGCAGGTTGACACTCAACTGCAATGGGTAAGAATTTGTTGTGTAGTTGCTAATGCTAAGTGTTATTCCAAAATCTTGATTGACCTTGTCATCGTAATTATTGATTAAGTTCACTTGATCGGCTTTTTTTTATATTAACATCTTGTTGTTTAGGTGGCTTCCTATTGATGTTGCTAGGATATTTGGATGTCATTGCTTGGAGCCATTACTTTCTCCAAATTCACACTCAAGTATCCCTGTATTTCAGCCATCAAGTTATCTTGCCTTGCCACTCATGAGCATACTTAATATAGCCAGGTCAGTGCATAACAACTCACCACTTACTACTTATTGATTTCGTCTGTTGGAAGTAAAATATAATGAGAATTCTTACTTTTCTGGACAACAATGAGTGATGGCTTTTGATATGTGAATGTATGTTCTGTCCTTTTTGAGAAAGTAAACAATGATGCAATGAAAGCAGTTTCATTCTGTATACCAACTGATCTGGTATTTCTAAACATTTGGGCCAGTTTATTTATCTGTTAGAATTGCAATGGTTTTAGAAAGGTAACTACTGAACTATGCTCGTGTTGGGTTGGATATGGAGCAAATATGTTCACTCTTATTGTCTTTTGTCACCTTCAATGCATAGTAATTGAAACCTGACCGGAAGCTGACCCATTGAAGCTTCTAGTTCGCCAGTTGGTCTGTCCAACCGGCAGCCGGGCAGTCAGACCACCAGTCCACTATCCCTTAAATAGATAATTGTTAACTAAAAAGAACAGAAACTTGCTCACGTGGTCAGTGGATGCAGTCCAAAGTCCACAATGCTCAATTGCTCATGTCCTGGGTTTGAATCCCCTCCGTGCCAAGTTTTTTAACTAATAACACTATTCCTTGACGTCTGGTCCAACATCGCCGATTATCGAGCTGTCCAGGGCAAAACTGACTAGTTAATTGTGCGGTTCAGAGCAGCTCACATGCATGGGCAATCCAATAGCAAAACCGGACTGGACTGAGCTTTGTTTCTGGTTTGTTGTTGTCGAACCGCCGGTCTGGTCCTGTTTAATTTAATAACACTGCTTCAATGAATTCAATCTTCATGGTGTAGTTAACCATTTTTTTACAAAGGAATTGGCTGTGTTTAGCTTCCGATTACCTGAATTAAGCATATGCAAGTTTAATTGAGTATATTGAATTGAAAGTTGTGGTGACCCGCATAATTAACTCAGGGTAACGACAATCGCACTGTCATTACTTTGAGATAATTACACGAATCTCAGCATACTAGCTAATCAAAACATCGAGCACACTCAATATTTTATCAGTTAGTACACCATGTTCAGAGTGTTACAGCAGAACAATAATTTTGATCCCTGTACAACAAAAGGATATTACATAGATACTATTACACCAAAAGATTGACGAAGCCGATACACGGCTACTCATCCCTTCTATTCTTCCTGGTAGAACTCTGCTGCCTCGTCCACCCAACCACCGGCTTGAGCACCGAAGCCAAACTCTAGAACAGAGGGATTTAGCAAAAGTATTCAGCAAGCATTAATAACAAATGCAAATATGAATTTTTCTCTCAAAGCCAGCCATTTTCTTACCTTCTCTCAAAATCCATTTTTACAGAAAATAGGTTTTTGGTTTTCTTTAAGGGTTGGATATTTTAAATATGAAAACAACTACTACACCTATATATAAGGCAGACTTAGCTTCCATAGCCTCCAATCTAGGAGACATGCTTGAATTCAAGATTTTAACTCTGCGCAGGTTCGTATCATTTTTAGCCATAGCGACCCCATCCTGTGAGGCCCCAAAATGTTTATCACCAATCCAGCATTAGATCGACAACCCTGGTAACCAACGAGTAGTGGTGCCCTTGACTGTTCCCTACCTACCTTCAGCATACCAATTGTACCGTGCTACCGCAGTAGCACTGATACTCCCCTAGGCTTTAAATATAGCACCTGATCAACCACAGTTAATTCCTATATCCTTCACTGGGACTCCCGGTATGCCGAGCTTTACACTCCTAGTTATCTACATAATCACCAATGTGGATATCATAATGCCTTCATAGTGACAACCTTTTTTGACCGATTTCACTCACTATAGTTGATACTGGAATACGGCTCATTGTTCGGGTGCAGTTGGTTGACCTCATACTATAACCTATGTAGAGGAACCCGCCGGCCATTCTCCTTCTCATTGGCGCCCTCTACCCACCATATATACATATACGGAACATCACCGGCTCCTTTCGTTGGACGAGCCAAACATTATTTCAACAATCTCAATTACCAACCCAGCACTTCATCATCTCATCACAAACCATCTTTCCATCCGAATCCAATTTAGAGTTTTCAATTTCAATATAAGATTTTCCATGCAGTGATGATATGGATACTTGTAGAAAAGCATTCAAAAACATTTATAAAGATGGTCGATAGAAATCTTGCTTGGTACAAAATTGGAAGGCTCGGCCTCACCTGTATACTGGACCTGATTGGCTGCGATGCTTAGGTCTGGCCCTGAATAAATTAGGGCAATTAAGGTGAATAAATTATTCTGGCGTCTAACCAATTTCTAATCTGTTGTACAAATTTTATATTGGCAATATTTATTTAATACACGTTTTCGATTTTTACGCAATCCGCAAATTGATTAACAAAACCAACGCGGTTTGTGGCACGAATTATTTTTCTACCCTTTTCCCTTCACTTTTTCTCTCTTCTTTTCTTTTCTCTTTCTTCCTTCTCTCCCCTTCTCTTTTCTCCTTTTCTTTTCCTTTTCTTCTTTTCTCCTCTTCTCTTCTTTCTGCCTTTTTCTTCTTTTTCCCCTCTGGCCAATCTCTCTTTGGCCTCATCTTGCCTCCCCTGCGCCCTTCACTCAACCGATCGCTCTCCTCTCGGCCGGCCCCTCTCTCCTGCGGCTTCTCCTCCCTCTCCCCCTCTCCTACCCGGCCGACTCCTTGCTCCCACGGCCGGTTCTCCCCTGTGCCTCCTTTGTTCTTCCACTCCCTCCTCCCTTCTGGCTCGGCGGCAGGCCCGGCCTCACCTCCTGCGCCTTTCGGCCGATGGCTGCTCCCCCTGCTCGATGCCTGCTCCGGCCCCGGGCGCTGGCTTCTCCCCGCGCGGCTCCTCCCCACGCAGCCTGCTCCCTAGCTGAGGGCGGCCCGGGTGCACGGCTGGCCTAGCCTCGGTGCCCGCGGCAGCACGGCTGCTGGCCTCAGTGCGGCCTGCCGCCTGTGGCTCTCCCTCCATGGCACAAGCGGCCCCGGCTGCACAGGCTCGACCGCAGCATTGTGCTGGCCCGGTCGCACCCGCACGGCCCTACCTCGGTCTTGGTCCCTTCGGCTCCAGCAGGCTTCAGCCGCAACTTCTCCCCATGCTCTCTTCCTCTACCCGCGCTAGCTCACTGGAGGCTAGGCTAGGGTTTGCTACCCCTTTTCATCTTTTGCAGATTTTTGCTTTGCACATTTTTCTGATTATTACTTGGAATAATGGGGGGTCTATGATGATTCTTCGGTTGGTGGCTCTGGATGTTAGTGCTGATTGACGACACTGACTTGATCCACACGCCGGGGGAGTGTGAGATGAAGTCAGGATGCTCTCATGGCCCCTAGGGTTGCACAACCTACTGAGACCACTAGGGTCTAGCCGGTCTATTGGCTGCCCTAGCCCAGGGTTCACGTTCTCGCGGTTTCTCGCGTGAAAACCGCTCCTCTCGCCGCGGCTCGGCAATAGAAACCGAACGGTTTCTCGCCGGAATTCAAATCCAAATTCAAAAAATTCAAAAAATTCAGAAAAATTTATCCAAAAAAATCCTAAAATTAGTATTAATTGTTTGATGAGCTTTGGTGTAATTTTTTTTTGAAAAAACGAATGTATACAACTTTTTTAATACATTCAAAGTCTTCAATATAGAAAAAGCAAAAAAGAAAAAGAAAATCCTACTGTGGGCTTTCAGAACATCCCAAAATTTTAATAAAGTAAAATGTATATTTTGAATTTGAATATAATTATCTCTGAGTTTTCTTGGTATTATTGGTTTTATTTGGATTTCTTTGGATTTATGCTTTGTATGAAAAATTCAACAAATGGAAATAAAGAATGAAAAAGAGAAAAAGACAAAATGTAAAAAGTAAAAATTTAGAAAATTGCCATGAGAACCCTGGTCATGTAAGTAAACCCTTTTAGCTAGAAAATGAAAATTTATGCATAAATAAATGAAGAGATAAAATGAAAAGCCAACTTTTAAATCAAAACAATGCATTGTCGAATTTATAAAATATTTATGAGACTTATCTGGAGCTGTAAAAATTATCATGAAAACCTCAATGGAATATCTACCTTTGGTAAAAATATTATAAATTAATAATGTCATTTAATACTTTTCCAAATTTAAAAACAGAAACTCTCAAAATAGGGAAATTGCAATGTCAGAATTTTTATAAAATAATGGAACCATATTTTGACTTGAAAATTTTACGAAGCATTCTTAGATCAAATCCATTTGAAAAACAAAATTTCAAAAATAATAGACTTCAATTGCTCTCAAGGAAAAATTCAAAATCATTTTGGAAACTAGTTAACTTTAAGGAATTATTGTATGAAAACCAAAGTAGAGAATTAAGCGAAACCAAATAAACTAGGCATTGGTATGTTCTTGTGTTTACTTGTTGTGAGTTTTGTGTTGCTAATTGAAGCTAGGTATAAAATACAGTAAGAGCATATGTATGAGTAGTTGTATGAGTATCCGTTGATTTAGTTGTATGAGTAGTTCCGTTAATTGTATGAGTAGTTGTACACTTGTACTTGTATGAGACTATGAGAGCATAACCGCTAATTGTATGAGTAGTTCATGTATGAGTATTCTTTGATTTAGTTGTATGAGACTATGAGTAGTTTAGGGTTGTAACTTGTGAGTTTTGTGTTTATGTTGAATGAGTAGTTCATGTAATTGAAGCTAGGTATAAAAGTAAAAAATGATTGCAATGGAAGATTATTTATTGACATATTATTGTGAAATGCCTAATTTACAACTTCCAAATGTCTAAAATATAGCAAAGATCATGTCGAATTTTTTCCAAATTTAGGAGAGATCATTCTAGAATTTTTTCATGTCTTCACATACCTTATTTATATATTTATTATATTTTTACTAAAATATAGCCTTCCCAGTTTTTTTTTTAAATTTTACCACATTTTTTTGAATTTTTCCCTATTTTTGGTGATTTTTCCCTATTTTCTCAGTTTTTTGCGGTTTCTCCTCTCATTTTCGCGGTTTTTTTGAAACTGAAAAAACGGTTTGCGGTTTTCTAAAAACGCGGTTTTTCGCCAAAACGGTTTTCTCAGCGTGAGTTTGACCTAAATTCAAATTTGTTTGAAAATTCAAACCGTTTGGTTTTTCACGGTTTTAGCGGTTTTCATGAAACCCAGATCATGGGGGACGAAATTCGCATTCAAATCGGTTTTGTAAACCCTGCCCTAGCCCCTCTGCTAGCTATCGGTGGTGTGCACCTGAGGATCGGTTGAAGGAGCTAGCTAAAGAAGTTGATGGTGATGAAGCTATGTTCTTGGCCTCCCCCTGGCTAGGTCGGCTTTTGGACCTTCTCCTTCTGGACTCTCCCTCTCCCTACTCCTCTTAGCTTCCTTCGGCTGGAAGCTGGCTCTTGTTGGTTTCAGTTTGTGGTGTGGGGGACAGAGGCAAATGAGCTGGCTTGGCATTCGGCTGGCATGAGGCTGGCTTTATTTACCTCTCGTGGGAATAAAGACTGTCTTGCCCTTGGGCTTTCACTACTGGCTAAAGGCCCTAAGGGCACCACGGTCATAACTCGCTCAAAACACTAACGGTACCCGCAACCGCACTAGGTAAGCTACTAAACGCCGAATGATGAACCCCGGTCTAGCGAAAGGTGTCGGTCTGGCCCCTGGATAGGTCAGGTACCTCAATGAGCGATACCTTCACTGCAGGACTGACGGCAATTCGCAAATCCTTACATTTTAATTATCTTGCCTATTACTTTTATTGCTTGATTTAGTTGCTTAATGATTTTTATTAACTATGATAACCCCGGGTTATCACAAAAGTGCTTACAAATGCTTGGTCTTCTCACTATAATGTTACTTCATAGACACTTCATGTTAAAGATTCAAAATGGTAATGTACTTGTTGTAACCTTTGTTCATATATTTTCTTTTATGTGCATTTGCAGAGAATTTGGGTTGCAACACACCATATCTTCTGTAGATGATAGCGACCTTTGTGCAGTTTGCCTGGAAAGGTCTTGCTCTGTAGCTGCTGAAGGTGAGGGCTGTGCTCACATTACACACTTGCATAAGCATTATTTCATTCCTTGGTTAAGGGTATAGGTTTATTATACAGACTGCTTTATTGATGCCGAGTTGGAAAACCTTTTTAATGATTGATTTTGTCAGATTATGGACATGGTCCATCTAATCTAAGCTCCTTTTGTTGTTTGTTTGGAAATGTTACATGTTGCCATATTTATTTTCTAAGTTTGGAGACGCACTAGCACTTCATATTCTCTAGCGTACATTTTTTTTGTTTGAGAATAACACTATACAAGTATGCGTTGTAGCGCTTGTATTTTAGCATTCTACCTGATAAGAATATCTGAACTGTTTTATTTGATCACTAACTCAAAACATCCAAGTGTCAGGATTGCTTTGGCAAATAGACCTTGATGTAATGATACATCTAGGCGATCACTCAATGGCTTAGGGCAATCCTAACCCTCCACCTCAGCTGGTGTCCATAGAATTAATTACGCTACCAACTAAGCAAAAATCTGATGTAGCATAGGAATTAAGGAAGAGAGAGAAGGAAAAACATAGAAACCGTGTCTCATACAAGAAATTGGGTCGACGCGGGCACCAAGACACAAGAAACTAGCAAAATCGGGGTTGGACGTTTCTGCGCGCTGATCAAGGTGTGTTTGTGGTGCATGCATTGGTTTATTGCTCTCTCTCTCTCTAGACACTGCTCATGGAAACCATGGGTTGGGAAACTATGTATTGATGTATTGCTCTCTCTCTCCTTTAGACCCTGCTCATGAAAACCATGGGTTGGGACTGCCCTAGTGATCTGAAAAGGAAGTTCAAATTGCTGTGTCCTTACAATATGTTGTATGGTTGTACCCAGTGAAGGCTCACTGCATATGATGCCCACCCTTTTGTGAGTTATGATTATTTCACAAAATGTTAGAAAACAGTGATAATATCATAGAAAGTGAAAGCAAAATATCAGTGTCTCATGACACGTATAACCTGAACCTTGCATATGTGGAGTGCTTTTAAGCTTTCATAAATATTTGTGTTTTTAATAGGATGTCACTTATTGTCGACGATTCGGGAACCGGTCCCTCGCCGAGCTTACTTGTTGAATGAGGGATCAACCTAGGGCCCTTTTCCGAGGGTGTAGCGTTCGAGGTCCTACTGAAATGCGAACAAGGTAGTTAGAGTGATCACAAAGCACAGAGGAGATTTTTTGATCTGTTCGCCTCTCGCAGGGAGATAATGTTCTACGCCCAGATGATTGCACCGATGTGTAATGGCTACAAATGCTGTACAAGTAAGAGTGAAAGGCTAGTGGAGCTAACGCAGCGAGGAACCCACAACCCTTCGCACGAGAGGGTATTTATAGGGATTACAGCACAAAGCATTTATTATGGCGCTCCCATCGTTTTGGACGTATGAAGTGTTGCCGCACCACGGGCACCGCTGCGATGTGGTACAATGAGCGTATTATTGGCGCAGACCAGGGCGGCCTCATTAATGCCGGACCGCTTTGTAGACCGTGCAGTGAACTTCGAGGTGTCTTCGATGGATGAGTCGCAGAACAGTTAGCCCGAGCAAGCATGCTCGGGGAGGGGAGCTTAACCTCAAGGTCGGGCGGTCGGGGAACCCTACGCAGGGACGGCGCCCGGGCTTGGGCATGCTCGATGCTGGCCGGGCTCCGATGGTCGCAACGGGCGATAACCAATCCCCGACACTTATTATTTACATCACATTACAGTATGCCACCATTTGAAAAATGTAATGCTGGTGTCCTAACACTACATTCTGTTCTTTCAGGTTGTGGCCATGAGTTCTGCATCAAATGTGCTCTCTATCTTTGCTCAACCAGCAACATCCGTGTCGAGTTCGCAGGCCCACCTGGCTCAATCCCATGCCCTCTCTGTCGGAATGGAATAATGTCATTCACTAAGTTACCGTGCACACCAACGGAAGGGCTTAAATCAAGCTCAGCACTTTCATTCTGCAATCCATGCATGCTGAACACCCGATCTGTAGACTCACCAGCAACTGTCTGCAAAGCTGAAATCAGGCGCAACCGTGTTGCAGCTGTTTCTTCTGAGTTAGTCTGTCCACTCACCTGCAGCCCATTTCCCACGTCCGCCCTCCCAACCTGCAGGTGCAGCGACGATGATCTATGTGGTGCTACAGAAACACAGGATGGTTCCGAGGTGCAATCTCCTCAGCCCTCGCACAGCGCAAGTATGGAGCTGGGTAAGAGGGAAGAGCATGATCTTGAACGGACCAGCTGCTCAGGCATCTTCTGGAGTCGAAGAAGCTGCCACAGGGAGCAGCAGTGTAATGCGGAAATCAATGCTTGATTATTTTTCCTTTCTGGTTGTGAATATATTTGGGTTTATAACAGCTCAATGCGGGAGATGAGCAGCGGCTATTTTTTCCTCCCCAGCTGTGTTTCTTTGTCCTATTTACAGCCAAGATTTTCGTGATTGTTGATCCTGCAGCGTTGGCTGCCGTAGTTTTTATTGTATTGTAACATTTTTGTTACAATTTTTGTGTTATGTTCCTGTGAATGTGGATAGATTGGAAATCACTAGTCAGTAACTGTTCTTTGTAGTTGTATGTAAATTACAGGACCTGGATGGGATTGTTTTCTGATTCCAATGATAAATTTATGTACAATGACATCAGATAACCCTCTAATGATATATAGAACTGCCATAATCTCATTAGTTTCTTTGTACAGTACAGTAGTAGCTCAGCTGAGCTCACACAAAATGCTTTTTCTTCAGCATTGCTTCGTCTACCTACAACAGATCAGTCGTACTTTCAAGATGCAGATACGGGAGACGCGTCCGTCTTTGAGCTGTTACGCCGGAGCCGGCAGGAGTGTGCTGACGATCCTGTCGCCGAGCCCGGGCACAGCCGCCAAGAAGTGCCCCACCCCGGCGAGCTCGTGGCAGTTGATCCATCCGAGCCGGCGGCATATGTGCTGCTGCAGCTGCACCGGCACGACGCCGTCCTCGTCGCCCTGGAACAGGTGCACCGGGAACGGCGGCTCCTCGAGGTCTGTCGGCTCGAACTCCCACCGCCCGAACATCACCGCCATGTCCCGGTAGAACGACTCCTGCACCCCTTGCTGCGTCGCCAGCCTCGCCTTCTGCACATTGCAAGCACATGGAATGATCAATGATGGAAGATTGGAAGGAGGGGGTTTGGGATGGCGAGGGAGCGAACGGACCTTCTGGAACATCCCGTTGGACAGGGCCATGACGCGGTTCTTCTCGTCGAGCGCGTTGGGGAAGGAGCCGGAGCCCTTGATGACGGTGGAGGTGGGCAGCCAGGTCCGGTTCATCCACCAGTGCAGCAGCCACGGCGCGTAGTAGGCGACCCTGAGCGACCACTGGTCGCCCAGCGGCTGCCTCCTGTACAGCTGCCGGGCCAGCCCCCTCGGCAGCCCCGACCACCGGTAGTTTATCACCGGCGCCATCATCACCGCTCCAGCCAACCTGCACAAATATTGCCATTGCAAGTATATAAAACCAATCAGCATTAGGGACCATAGCAGGCTCTGTTTAGATCCATTAACTCTAATTATAATAGCTAGCTAACTATTAGCTGGTTAATTATTAGTTGAGGCTATTTGGATCTACTAGCTAATATGTGGTTGGAAATTTATTTGTGGGTGTAAATGTCTATTGTACTCTTGCATTAATTAGCTGTTTGCGGTGGAGGAGCCGAGGACAAATTAGTCATTTGACCATCCATTAGCTGAAATTAGCAGGAGATAACCAACTAACGAGATATCTATTAGCTGGACTGTTTGGATTCATTTCAGCTAATTTTAGCATCTAACTGTTAGTGCTAATGGATCCAAACATAACCTAGAAAGTTTGTACAGTCTCTAGGTTCAACTTTGACCAATAGATCAGGTCCATTCGGGTACGACGGCGGTTTACCTTTGTGGGATGTACTTGAAGGAGGCCCAGCCGGCGTGGCAGCCGAGGGAGGAGCAGATGAGGTGGAACTTGGGGCCGAGGCCGAGCGAGTCGGCGAGGTCCTGGATGTCCAGCGCCGCGCTCTTGAGCGACCGGTGGGGGTCCGGGTCGCTCTCGCCGTACCCGGCGCGGTCGAACGCGACCATGTACACGCCCAGCTCCTCCAGCAACGCCTGCGGCAAGGTACGTACGTAACCACCAATCGGACCTTTCAATCGGTTTGTTCGTGCCACCACACTCGCATGTACAAAAGCTGGTTGACGGAACACGTGTAGAATTTTTACAAGGGCACGAGTGTCTCACCTTAAAATTTATACGGTTTATATTTAAAGGTGATGTATAAATGCATGTATTACTCAACCATATATTGTATGAAGCAACGTACACGTTTCAGCGTTTTTTGTCGAAAGCTGACGCGCGAACAGATTACGGGGTGACGAGCCGTCGATCGGACCATCGTTTGACGTTTGTTGGGGAAATTAGGCGAGCGAGCGCAAGGGCGTTGTCGTTGGTTGCCTTGCCGTTCGCTGTTATACTACCGAAATAAGGTACTCTTTGTTTAGATTTAAATTTTTTGGTTTATAGTTTAAAATCAGTTTTTTGGTTTAAACAGTTTAAAAGCTAACGACTTTTATACGTGATAGAGATGGATGATTTTATCTAACTTCAATATTATTAGTCTAAAATTAACTATCAATAAATCAAAAAAATCTCTCTCCAGTGACTTTTGGTTTTAGTTATATAGAGGATTATGACTTTTAAAAGTTCAGATAAATAATTACTCGTTTGTTTAGACTGTAGCTTTTTGGCTTTTAAGTCGGTGAAAAAACCTAAACAAACAGGGTTTAAGACTTTTAGAGACAATGAATGAATTTTTCTATTTCTTAGAAAAAAAGGTTTTTGCAGGGCAAGTTTTCGTATTTCACGGAGAAGCGGTTCGATCAGTTAAGGACATGTGCAAACCTCCTACTTAAATCCGTCCATATCAACTTTAGGATGGATTATCATTGGATGGATGTTGGAAACCTGATGGCGCTAAAGCCACGTAACCATATTCAAATTCAATGCACATGATCTACTCTCATGTTGATCAAATACTTAAGATGTTATCAAATACGTTTTAAATGGCTAACTCCTTAAAGATCACATTTTTTTTAGAGGCTTTGACCACGAATCTGAGGACAGAAAAGGCATGGGCGCGGAGACCCACCTGAGAAGCACGGGGCGAGTCCATGCGGCTGCCGGAGAAGCCGTGCGAGTACACGACCTTAAACCGCGCCCTGTCCCTGCTCACCCCGGACTCCGCGTACGCCAAGAACCGCCCGTCCCGCATCCGCACTCTCGGCGCCGTCACCGGCGGCGCGCCCGCCGTCCCGCACGGCGTCGGCGGCGGCGGCCGGACCGCGTTCACGAACCACCCCACCACCAATGCCAGCGCCATCAGCACCAGCAGCCCCGCATGAGGGCTCCCGTTCCCTGCCCAACCAATCGCACACCATCCATGCACGCGATCACCGAAACTGCTGCAATTTTCAGTCTTACATGTAGAGTTTGTGCGCGCAGTTACCTGTGGAAGCGGCAACCATTGGAGATGACGCTGGAGCTAGAGCTGGAAAAGAAATCGACGGGGTTGTGTGTGTGGTGTCGTTGGCACAGGAGGAGGGCTGCTTGTGGGGAGGGTTCTCTAAATGGGTTAGGTATTGAGCTTTGCTAGTGCGAGCTGAATAGTGGTGACGCTGTGCTGAAATGCAGTAGTGGAGAGGGGCAAGCCTTTCACCAACCTACCAACATCCCTGTATATATATTGGACATTATCGATCAGACTTGTGAGTGCTGAGTGCTTTTGATAATGCCAACTAGCTAGCTAGCAAAAGGGAAATCTCTTCACCTACCACCCATTTGAAAGAGGTCTTCCCAATCCTACCCGACAAGCTTTGTTTTCTGAAAACTGATTCATACAGGTTTCTTACTTAGATGTGGGTCATGTAAAACTACATATCGTTTGTATAAAATTTTTGGTTTATATGAGTTCTGTTGAAGTCCGATCCAAATTCCAGCCGTGTCCGTGCTGAACACCGGCATTGACCCGAACGGTGATAGGGCCAGGTGCCAGGTCGTGACAGATGTGACATCAGACGGCGCAACCGACTACAGCTCAGTTTTTTTCTTCGTTGTTCAGACCCTTGTTTCATGCTCTAAATGTATACTCTGTAGTCGCACATTTTAGATAGATTATCTTATAATACTCTGTATTCGCACGGTGCTAGGGCCAGGACCATGGACTGCTCGCTAGCTTGGCTATGATTTCATACGTAAGAGCTCAATGAAATGGTGCAAATTTTTATTACGTGGGGTTGACGTAGGCGATGATGTTATACAAAAAACTAGACCCACTGTTGCTTTTTCGTGGAAGAGTGGTGGAATCTATTTTTGCATTATTTGAATTCTGTCTCTCCTACTTTCTTCACTATTAGTCCTTTATGACGAACTGCATAATTAGTTCAGAGTAACAACGGTAACACCACTGTATTATTTTGAGATAATTACACGAATCTCGACATATTATCCTGATGGTCCTCCGTCGCCTCGTTACCCTAATCCCATGGGTAATCCTCCACACATTCCTCGCCGGTGGATCCACATTGCTCAGTTTCTAAGTAAAGAGGGAGTTAAATAAGGGTGAGGATAAAGGTACTTAGTAAGCATTAATAGCAAATGCATATATAAATTTATCTCATAACCATCTGAAGCACTCCTTACCTCAAAATCCATTTTTACCGAAATTAGGTTTTGGGTTTTCTTTAAAGTTTGATTACTTTAATTATAAAAATTTCTACTAGCACTTGTATATGAGACAGACTTATCTTCCACAGCCTCCGATCTAGGAGACAGGCATGAATTTATGATTTAACCCTGCACAGGTTGGTACCACTTTACCTATAGTGACCCCATCTTGTGAGGTCCCAGAATGTTTACCACTAGTCTAGTATTAGATATCCAACCCTAGCATACCAACGAGCCGTGGTGTCCTTCACCAACTTTTCCCACCCACTCATAGCATGCTAGTTGTACTCCTGCCTGACATCGGAGATACTCCACCCCAGCCTTTAAATATAGCGTCTAAATCGACCGTAGTTGATTTTGAGTCCCTCATTGGGACTTTCTGATATTTTTCCAGCTTCACAATTCCTAGTTATTTATTCTTACTCAATGTAGAGATTATAATACCTTCATAGGACAATCTCTCCTGACCGATTTCACGCACTATGATTGGTATTGTAATTATGGCTTATTGCTCGGGTGTAGTTGTTTGATCTTATTTTATAGCCTATGCAGAGGGCCCTACCGGCATGACAATCCTTCTCATCGATGCCCTCTACCCACTATACATATAAATATGTTACCGGCTCCTCTCAATGGATGAGCCATTTCAACATCTCAACAATCTACACACTGCCTCAGTAGCAACTTCCATTCTACATCACCATATCAAACCATTGCCACAACAGTCATCATCACAACTATCTTTCCAACCGCCTCTGAATTGAGGTTTTGCTTTAAAAGATATATTTCATGCATTGATGATAGCTTAAATAAATCTGAAATCTTTTGAAAACAATTTCTCAAATATAGTCAAGGGGAAACTTGTCTGGATTTTGGTAATTATAATCATCCTCACCTGATTGTTGTCGGAGATCACCAATCGGATTTGAATTAATTCCTGAAATTACAGAGTATTATCTTTTAGTAGATTTTAGCAAGTTTTATGGCGTCCAACCTGATTTTAAAAATTTCTCATTGGGCATACATAGGCTACCCGTTTTAGCATTTTGATATTTTAATTTTAACATTGATCATTTAAATACTCCTCCCTTCTGGCCGCTGGCCGTTGCCCCGGCCTCACGTCACCTGCGCCGCCGCCTCCTAGGCTCGGCCCCGCTAGTGCCGGCCGTTGCCGCTCCTCTCTACCAGGCCCTCTCCCTTTGCCCTAGGCCAGTCCCGCACCACGCTCACCAGCCTAGGCCCGTGCAACCGCGCCATCCTAGCCTCCTCGGACCGCACCGCTACTGGCTGTTGCCACCCAGGCCCGGCCACGCCCAGGCCCCTCGCCCATAGGTCGTCGTCTCACGGCTCCACGTCGAGCCCGAGCCGCCAGGCCGTGCCTCGGGCTTGGCCCTTGCCCTCGATCTATGCTATGGTTTGGTACACCATGGTTCATTATGGTTTACTATTTGTCTTTGCCTTATTATGTTTTGTGCTGATGCGTGATGAATATACTTGATGATGCCTAATGAGTATACATTTTCATTTTGGTGGGTCAATGATGATTTAGGGTTGTCCTACTCGGGTTTTGGAGGCATCGTGATGATAACCATGACCTTCTATGCGCCAGGGAGCACGAGCAAGATTGTTGGGCATGCACGATGCAACCCCCACTAAGGTCATCCTTCTGAAACCCAAAGTGATCCCCACTACATCGATTCTCTACCGTACTCCTTAGTCATGAGCATTCTATGCTATGGGTACGAGTTGCTGACGGGATGGGGATTACCTTGAATGTGGGAGAGGTTTGAAAAGGGATTCTGATGGAAATGCAGGAAATGGTGGTGGTGAAGCCGAGGGCTAATGGGGAGGACCGAGACCTTGGTCTCCTTGCTCTTGATCTTCCTCTCCTTGGCTTCCTCTTCTAGACCTCCTCCTCTTGGTCGGTCCCTTCGGTCTTGCTTGCTCTTGGCTGAGCTCCTGATTTCCTTCAGTTTGGTTGTGGAGTGTGAGTGAATAGGAAATGTGGGCTGAGGCTCGGCTTGGCTAAGGCTTATCATTACTTACAGTGGCTTTTTCACTTTTTCACCATGGGATTTTGCTTTCTTACCATGAGATATTATGAAAACTATTTGGGTATTTGCTATGGGTACCCGATGAGACAAGTTTGTAAATTGCCGAATTATGAAACTCGGTATAGCGAGATGTGCCAATTGGCCCCGGACGGTCTGGTATCTCGATGAGTGATACCAATTTTATTGAGGTCTGACGGCAACTCCTAACCCTCTTTAATTCCTACTTCAATTGTCTTTTGATTATTATATATATGCATGTATGACTAACTACTTTCAGAGATCAAGGTCAAAGGTTAACAGAAGCTTTAAATTTTTTTGTAATCTTCTTTTTGATGTACTGTATTACTGGTAGCACCTTGTAATTATGCAATTGGATGATATGTTTGAAAATTAATAAAGTTGGTGGTTACTTTGTTGAGTAATTACTTATGCGTGCTTGATTTGTGTTGATAACCCCATTTACATAATTAATTTACCCGGGTCATTTCACCCTTGAAATCTTGTAGTTGGGGTTGGTGGGGAAGTATGAATAGAGAACATTCTCTTCCTTTCGTGGCATCTCACGTCAAAGCAGTACCTTTCTAGGATCTCCACGGTCCTCATTCACCAACTCCAAATGCTGACCTGTGGAGGGAAGCCCGTAGGCTAATGACCAATGAGACGCAGATAGCCTTCTCGCTGGGTCGGTAGTGATCGTGGTAGGTGAAGACTTGTTTTAGAAGTTCCACTTTGTAGACAATAATTTGTCAATGCACATTGTGTTCGGGTAAAAGGGCAGTAGTACAAGACATGTCTGCGTATTAAGTCTTTCTTTAGACTTGGTTAGCTCCTTGTCTGACGCCAAATCTGCTCCTGTTTCCACGTCCAAGTCTTTCTACTAGTATATAATCTGCTTATACCCAAGAATACCAAGCCAGTAACGTCAATGAATCACTGATTCTGTCAAGAACAGCGTGTTGACATTTCTTGAGAGACGAACGGCAAGGAGTTATCAGTTTACTAGTTGTGAATTCTCTGAGCTATTCTTTTTACCCTTGACCATATTTTGGGTCTTTCTGATGAAGAATGGCAATGTTTCAGTTGTTGCACGGTATACCACCAATGATATTGTCAATGACAAAAAAATATTCTTTGCCTGAAATCGAATGGCTATGCAAGCCCAGTCCCAGTCCCTTTCTCTAAATGAAATGGAATCCCTACATTTCTGCAATAACGATCTCATCCAACAGTGCCCATCACCGTCTCAATTTATATGGCATTATCAGGACCTGAGCAAGAGAGATCGATGGTTTTGGTGTTCCTCCGAGAACGATAGCCTACCGAATCTGAATTTAATTGTTCAGAGAATCAAGAATGAACATGTACCATATTAAGAAAATTCAGGATTGTACAGACAGAGTAGTGACAGTAAAAGAATCAGAAAGGTGTAGTATCACTATCTGCTAGATTTTCACTTTACAGGGCTTCTTGGCAGCACAATTTCATTACAAAAGAAAGAAAGAAAAATACAAAATTAATCTACATGCTGCCTCATGTCCCGATGTATAATGTAACCCTGGACCAAATTAACACTGTACTCTACTTTGCATATCACGCCAAGCTATAACCAACTCTTCTGTACTTTCTTTGGTATACTATAGACCTGTTTGGTAGAGTTCCAGATTTCAGCTTCACTTGAGATCTGAAACTTGTAGGCTAAAATAAAGTGAATTAAATTTATATTTTTGGTCTAAAATATAAATAAGATGATCCATCTAAACACTCTTAATGTACTCACAGCTCCAACTCCACGGATTTGGTGGAACTAGGAATACCCAGCTCCACAAAATCTACGAATTTAGTAGAGCTGGAGCCTCACTAAACACACCCTATGTCTTTGCGGCTCAGCCGAAAAGTGTCCGGAGAACGGTGTCTCCCAGCCCGGGAACGGCGGACAGGAAGTGGCCGGTGCCGGGGAGCTCGTGGTAGTTGACCCATCTGAGCTTCCCGGCGACGTGCCGCTGAAGCACGACCGGCACGAGGCCGTCCTCGTCGCCCTGCCAGAGGTGCACCGGGCACGGCGGCTCCGGCAGGCCCATCGGGTCAAACTCCCACTTGCCGAACATCACCGTCATGTCCCGGTAGTACGACTCGTGGATCCCTTGCTGCGTCGCCATCTCCCTCTTCTGCAAACACATCGCAAGAATGACCATGTTTGTTAGCCACTACTGCGGAAGTTAACAATGGCGTGAGCAAAGAGATCGACAATTGTGGGTGATGATGACCTTTTGGAGCGTGCCGTCGGCGGTGAGGGTGCGGCGGATCTCGGCGTCGCGCTTGTTGGGGAGGTAGGTGGTGTTGTCGACGACGGTGGAGGTGGGCAGCCAGCTCTGCTCCATCCACCAGTGGAGGATGCCGGGGGCGTGGTGCGACACGCGCAGCGCCCACTGGTCGCCGTTCTCCTGCCTGCCGTACTCCTGCGCCGCCATCTCCGCCGGGAACCCGGGCCACCAGTAGTTCACCACCGGCGCCAGCATCGCGGCTCCGGCGATCCTGCACGTACCATTCATTCAACGTCAACCATTAGCTGCTCGTCGAGCGGACACAAAACTACTCGAATTGTCTCGTACGTGTCACGCATGACCAGGCGAGCAAATGAGCTACTGCTGACGTTGACGTACCTTCCGGGGATGTATTTGATCGCGCCCCAGACGGCGTGGCAGCCGAGGGAGAAGCCGACGACGTAGAACTTGTCGCCGAGCCCGAGAGCGTCGGCGAGCTCCTCGATGTCCAACGCCGCACTCTTCACCGAGCGGTTCGGGTTCGGGTCGCTCTCGCCGTAGCCGGCGCGGTCGAAGCCGACCATGTACACGCCAAGCTCTTCAGAAACTTCCTGAAATGTACAGATCGTATAGATGTTGACAGTTTAGAATTACGGAGAATTGTTCGTTGGTCTGACTCGTTATATATGATTGCACGACAGTTCATGACGTTACATATGATTGCACGACACAATGTTTATTGGAAGTGTTCAGCATATGTTGTGTTCGAACAGAAATTTCGTTTTTGACGGTTGACGAAATAAAAGGCGTGGATATATAATACCTATGGATGCCCTTGTCAGCTTAGTTTCTAACAATTAATCTAACCTAGCCATCCAATCGCATGATCTAAAGCATTACCAGGATCAAGAATTGAACGGTTCAGACGAACAAACTAACATGCTGTACGTACATGTGACTTTCTTGTAAGAAGATATTATTTTCTCTCAACATAATCCCAATCATTGATTTCTAATCGGATGGAGCTAGCAACTAATACTCATTTGGTTTCGACATGGCCTCTTCACGATTTCAGTACT
Source organism: Guadua angustifolia (assembly GCA_036346375.1). Classification (NCBI taxonomy): domain Eukaryota; kingdom Viridiplantae; phylum Streptophyta; class Magnoliopsida; order Poales; family Poaceae; genus Guadua; species Guadua angustifolia. The sequence continues at coordinate 18,237,006 of CM070518.1, read as the reverse complement.
CGATCTCATTTCAGTTGAAACAGTAATCTTTTCACAGATCACGCGATTCAGACGAAGACATCAGTTAATCTGCCGCGCCATTTCCCCGTTCTCTCTCGCAAACGAGAAGCCAAACCGGAAAGACGCGAGTGGCACGACAAAACTCCAAAGAAACAAACGCTACTAACCGGCGAGGCGCGGAGGCCGTCGAGGCGCGACCCGGTGAACCCGTGCGAGAAGACGACCCTAAACCGCGCGCTCTCCTTGGGCACCCCAGACTCCTCGTACGCCAGCTGCCGCCCGTCCCTCAGCCGGACCCGCCGCGCGGTCACAGGCGGCCCGCCGGGCGACCCGCACACCCTCGGCGGCGGCGGCTGCACGGCCCGGAAGAGCCACTCGCCGAGCTGCCCCACGAGCGGGCCCATGCCCATCGCCGTCGAGTAGTGCTTCCCCTCTTTCCCGGCCGCAGCCCTCTCGCCGCCGCAGCTCAGCGACGCCGGCGCCGATGCCCGCAGCGACTGATCCATGAGACGAGATGATCAAGCTGCCGCCGCGCGTGTTGTGTTGGCTTCGGCTGGGCGTTCTTGGCCTGCCGTCGCGTTGGTTTGCGCCGTGAATGATCAATGATATATAGTATGATCGATCCAGCTGGAGCGGTAGGTGGCGAGCAAGCATCGCGGGAGTGTTATATATATCGGACACGTAAATACGTGTGGACGCGGTCGTGCGCTTCCAGCTCGGTGTACTTTTCTTTGTGGTTTTCTAGCGTTGTTTCGCTCGGAAAACGCTGTTTTAGGGGGTATTTTGGCGCGCGCCGGTGACAGGCTCACACGACAAACACCTAGTCCGAGAGAATCTTAGTTATAGAGTACGCTAATGCTACAAAACTACTCCTCTAGTAACAAATAGTTGTCCTTTTTTAATAATAGTATAATTTTATTTAGTTTTATAAGTATATTTCAATAGAAATTAGATTAAAGTTGTGTTTTTAAGACGGTATCGATATCCAACATGTATTTATGACATAGGAGTATTAAGATGATACTAAGAGGAGAGAGGAAGCATTTATTATATAATGTCTATAGCAAATCTCTAATAGGTAGTGTGTATGTTTAGCAATACAAAGATAATTAATTAATTTGTATATATGTTCTATGTATGCAAAAACGCGTTGCGGAGAAATCGATCGGGCTCCCAATGGCAAATTTTTTATGTCTATTCTTCTTGATCAAATACAAAAAAACGATTTCTTGCATGACATATCATTTTCTTCTCTTTCTTCTTTTAATGACTGTCTAAATCATCTTTTTGCCTGTGTGGCACAATATACACACTACTTAAACATCGCCTACGTGTCCCATTGGGATTGCCCTAATAACAATGGCGCTTCTTCACATGATTTATAACTGACTTTGTTTTTTCTTTTCATCGTATTTTCCGTGCGTTGCAGAAGCTGCCGCATGGGTGTCTATTCGAACGGAACCCGCGCGGTTGGAGAGATGGATGGGCGTGTTAGTTATAACTCATGCTCTGATGCTCATCAAGATGAAACGCATGATCGATGGACAAGTTAGACGGACCCTATATCGACCGCGCGCCCCCTGAGCCATCTTCTCCGCTTCCGATGGTGTCCTCAATTGGTTTTGAGAGATCTTAATTAAGTGTTAACTATAATAGAACATGGTGGTCATGGTAATGGAACATTTTGGATATGACTTTTGATGAGTTAATTGATACTTGATATCAGTTTCTCAAAAAGATTAGTTTATGGCACTAGCTTCCACAGTTTGTTCGTGGGTTTATGGGGCATATTGTTCTGTTTCATCATGTGTTTTTTTTATATCTGATTTAAACATTGCTTTTATCTTTTCCTCTCCTCTTTGCTTGCTCTTCGGTGAATGAAGGTTGAATACAGGTTGCGCGTCTGCACTACCAAACCTTGACTAAACGCTTACGCGCCTGAAAAATTCCGGCAATCGTGGCTAAACTGACGCCAAAACGCAAGCAAGTGTTACCCCAGTACTTGGAAATTCCAAAGTTTAATTGTCGAGTAGCTATTTGTCACACTCACGCAGCTACTATGTACGGACAGGAGCACCCAAACAGTGCGTGCAAGTGACATATGCACTCGCCTTACACCTAGACGGGCGCAGTTTAGTCCAAGCAGGTACACATTTTTTAAAAAAAAAAAAAAAGAAAGAAAGAAAGAAAGAGACATGCATGTACACATCTTGAACAGCTGGACTTTGCTTTGGACAGCAGATGAAGTCCTAACGATGCCTATTTCGGGGCTCTAGTTGTCCTAATTATCCTTTTCCTGAGACAAAACAATATTTAATGGTTTGGTACACTACACCAGTGGGACTCTGTTAGACTAATTAATGCATCCCAAGAAGGCTGGCTAGGTTATCATTGGCAGTCTTCATGTTTCAGCTAACAACTCTGAAATAGTAGACCAATATATATCGATTGCTGAAAGACACCGGTTGCTTCACCTAACAAAGTTCCATCCACGTACAGCAACCTCGATCTCTCGCTTCAAAGAAGAGTACAAGACTACAATACTACAGTCTATACCCAAAGAACGTACACTATCTGCGTAGTTGATGCGGCCAAAGATGCCAGAAAGAAAAACTGACGTACGTGCATACAATTTACAGCAGTAACAGTCTAATTGATCTTCAAACTATCGATCGCAGTATTATTATTTTTTTAACGTAACCGGCAGGAGTTCTGCCATACATTAAACAGGTGAGAAAGTACAATCGAACAAACAGCGAAACCAAAAAAAGCTAGAAAAGGATAGAGTAAAAGAAAAAAAAAAGAAATCAACGAGTGCATATGCAGGAAACTCGAAAAACAGCGGCAAGAAACAAACTGTGAAACCCTAAAGCAGCTGGACAGAGGAACATGTGCATACTAAGTGTGTACGTGTGCGAACAAGTGCGTACGTGTTGTAAGAAGCTTTTCCCAATGCAACAACAACATATGTGTAGTGTACGTATATATACCTCTGACGCGCCGAGGTTGTCGAGGCGCGAGCCGGTGAACCCGTGCGAGAAGACGACCCTGGCGCGCGCCTTCTCCTTGGCCACGTACGCCGCTCTCGCGGTAGGCGAGGTGGCGCCCGTCGCGGAGCCTGACCCTCGGCGCCGTCGTCACGGGCGGGCCGCCCTCAGAGCCGCGCGCACGTACCCTCGGCGCGGGCGGTTCCAGCACCGCGCGGCACAGCCAGCTCGCCACCGACGACCCGGGCAGCGCCGCGCCTTCGCCCCTCCGCCCGAGCCCCCACGCCCGCGGCATTGCGTTTGTTGGGCTCTTTTGGCACGCCCGCGCGGCGCACGTCTCGATCGGAAACCTCGGCGTTTGCGCGGCCGCTAGTGCTTGCACCTATATGAGTTCCTGCGGTAGTGGTTTGAATTTGTTTTTTAAATAATATATATTTAATGAAAAATTACAGAAATAATATGCCAAAAAAAAAATGACAGATCTGTATATCTGTCGCACATCAAAGTCTCTGTCGCAATTTGAAAATGCATTGTATCTCGCCCAACGATTGGCGACAGGCTCTCTGTCGTAATTCCAAATTGCGACAGAGATCTATGGCAAATTGGATGTGCGACAGGTGTGTAGAACTGTCGTTTTTATTTTTGGCATATTATTTCTGTAATTTTTCATTAAATGTATATTATTTTCAAAAAAAAAATCGTAGTGGTTTTGTCGCGTGGAGACTACTTTGTAGTGGACGCTGTCGTTGGGTTGCCAAACCCGTCTTGTTTGGACTGGGCCGTTTCTGATGATAAATGGAACGTGTTGCTGATTTTGACTAATTAGGTTGGCTGACACTTGACAGGCAGGCAGATAGGTGAAGCCGTGAAGGTTTGGAAAATGGACTCGGCTCTACTTGGCTCTATTCATTCATTCTTCTGTTTCACGTGTCTCTATTCTACACTTCTAGAGTTCTAGTTGGTGAGGAAATAATGGTTCAGTTCTGCTATAGGGATCGGCGTTCCGCGTTCACATACATGTATAAATACAAAAGTTTGTCTGGCATAATGTATTCTCCAATATATACTCCCTTTGTTTTTTTTTAAATATGTCCTTTTAGGATGACCACATTAGTCACTTTAAAATGATGTGAGTAGGTTTTTTTTAGAACAGTACTTTCATGCCGTTATTTTTTTTATAATTGTACTAGAAAGTAATTAGAAAAAATAATGATCAAAATGTGTATTTGAGAACATTCACACATTTGTTGCTGTTGGTGTGTTTTATGCACTTATGCTGCCATGCTCACCATTTTAATGCAATGTCCAAAACGATAAGTTAAAAAAAAAACAAGGTAGTACTGGTACATAGGAATATGCAAATGCAACTGGGTTCATGGCATGCATGCTCCATCGAATTCGGATAAGAGTGCCCTTTTCATCTTACTATGCGCGTTATGTTTGCAAGGCGGGGGGAGGGGGGGCAGCTGGTACGAAACGGTTGTAGGTTTTGATTTTAGATTCTGACCTTAAAAGCAGAATAAAAAACAAACAGTCGATTCTAAAATGTTATTTTCACAATCCAATCCACCTATATACATTAGAATCTACAATCCACTTCATATGTGTTTTTGGATTTCAGCTTTTAAAAAATCAACTTCTTAACAACCACAATCAAGAATCAGCTTTTAAACAATCCAAAGCTGAAACAAACAGACTCAAAATTATGTCACTACTCCCTTTTTTTTTTCCCACTTCTTTTGAAAAGGATATGTCGCTGCTCACACTGCAAGTTTTTGCTTTAGAATTCTGGGCCAGCCAAACTGCCCTCTGCCCGGTGCTATGCGGTTACGTGCTCGTCAGTTCAGTAATGATACACATTAATACACTAGTTCAATACCCGTACGTTGCTACGAAAAATAAATTTGGTAACGAAACATAAAGCTCAAACAACAAAAGAAAATTGTGCTACAAGATCAAACATTTATTTCTCCCGATTACACAAGTTTTATGGTTTCTCCTTTGACATGAATTTAGGCATTCATGATATTAAAACAAATTTAGAAATGATATTCTTGGTATACATCTCAAAAGATCTAAAAATAAATGGTTCAAGGCCGGGCATCGTCAAGCTCAAGGCCAGGCAGAAGCTCCCCGAGCCGTCCCCCAAGGACCGCGAGGGCATGGCGCTCAATTGCCTGGAGGCACCCCTGGACGTGGACATCAAGAACGGCGGCCGCGTGGTGGTGCTTAACACCCAGAGCCTGCTGCTCGTGAAGGAGGTCGAGTTCGGCGCCGACGGCAAGCGTGTGCTCGGATCAGGAGCTGGATCTGGAAGGGGGCGGGGATCAGGAGCCGGATCGGAGACAATGATGGCAGGCAGCCGGGGGGGAATGAGATTGGGACGAACGAAATCTGGAGCTATCCGGAGAGGAAGGGGCCGATTCGGTTTTGTTCGGGAGGAACAAGATCGAGAACTATCGCGAGAAACGAAAAAAAAAAAAAAATAGACCGGGTTTTTTCGTCCGGTTCGGTTTCATCCGGTTCGGTTTTGTGGGTTGGTGGTGGAGAGCGGACGTGACACCACCAACTCCAAATTAGAAGTAGTAGATATATAAAACGTCCTCTTCAAGTCCCTACTGCAAAGAGTTCGCATAACTTGTGTGCTTGGTAGGAGAGAAGAAGGGCAGGGCCCGCCCCTAACTAAAAAATAAAATTTAGTAATTAGTAGTAATTAACTAACATTAGTAAATACTAAAAAGTAAATAAAGGCCCAGCATTAGTAAACACTAAATAGTAAATAAGTTCAACGAGCTCGATTAGAGAGTCAATTACCACTCTTTTAACTTGATGCATGCAACCATCCGGAGCTGTAATGCTTAGCTACTCTTACTGATTTGACAAGTGAACTATATAAAATAGGTAAAGCTTTCATTTTTCTCAATTGATGTATGTAATACTTGATATCTCTTGCTAATTTAACAAATGGATTATATAAAACAGGTAAAATTTCCCATTATTTAATGACTAATAGGCTGTTACGATTGTTCATAACTCTTTCGGTGCCAATAGCAACCACAGAGCGAGCATTTTCAGCTATGAAACTTGTCAAGACCCGCCTTCGAAATAAAATAGGAGATGACTTTCTTTGACACTGCATGATAGTTTACATCGAAAAAGAACTAGCAGCGAAAATTAGTTCAGATGAACTTATTAACTTGTATGATTTTCTAGGTATTTGTAGAACTAAATTTAAGTTAATAGAGATGTAAGTTTCTTATTCTAAAAAATATGTCATATTTTACTTATGTGGGCATGTGGTTATACTATATTTAAATTTAAATGCATCGATATTAATATGATTTTTTTATGAGTGCTATAATAATTTTTTGATGATCCACGTGGCCCCCCTTAACTCAAAATCCTGACTCCGCCCCTATGTGCTTGCAATTGTACATCTGTTACAAGCACCCAACGCCAATGTATATATCCGTTCATTCTTGTACTTGAAAAGGGAGACAGAGACGGACTGTCTTGAGCTGAAATGAGCTTAATTCTGAAGATTTGCAAATCTGTCTCCGTGTTTAGCAGGAATACAGGTGTATCGCAAAGGATCAGGCTCGTGTGACGGAACACCAAACGTTGAATTTATAGAGAAGCAATCGAATTGTGACGGATAGCCGGATAGGAATGTATTAAAGGCTTTATTTTTCAGGTTTCTGTAACAAACCTCACAGAAGTGAGCTGATGTATGCGCCTTCACTGCTTACGCTTAGCAGGTTTGCGAAGAGGAAAGTATTGATGTCACATTTCAGAGTTGGTGAACGTCCTTTTGAAAGAAAGAAAGAGAGAGAGAGAAGAACTGAGACACATAAACAAGCGGTTCCTATACTCGCCGTCAGGTTGCGAAGGCTGGACCTTTCCATTTGTCATTAGTTTAAAAACTTTAGCAGGGCTAATGAAAACTAAAATAAAGCATACGACAAATAAAACAACATTGGCATTTGAGAATAACCGGAAAAAAAAATGGCAAAATTGGCTACATGACATTGTTATTTTGTGGGATTTGCTAAGGGGCACTTAAGATTCGTGTCTTTGCCCAAACAAACTAAAAAACGCGACTTTTACTGTAGCACATTGCACCTATTATAGTATACTGTATATCAAAGGTTATCCGGGAAAGAACAATCCTTTAGGTCCGGAAACACCATAAATGCATAAAAATATCATCGCTGAAACATAAAATTGCCCACAATGTTTTACCGGCTTCATGAACAAACCACAAGAGCGAGTGGAACAGATACTTTGGGATTGTTTTAGTATATATATCAATCTATAACTTTATTCGGTCGCACAACTGCTGCACAACCTCTTTAAATCCCTACTTAGCCATCATGAATTGGATTTCACATAAGCACAAGGGTAAGCGCGCGCATACAAGATGCCAACATAATCATCAATGAGCATCAAAATATCTAGAACCATACTAAAATTTTCCCACAATTCCATCTACAACAGGAAGCATTTGGATACAAACACGTATCACTTGAAGCCACTAGCTTACTGACAGCTGCTGCACTAAACAAAGATACCTCTGGATAATTTGAACTATTACTATCCTTGGAAGATGAACACCAAGGTTAATTATTGTATGTTACCTAAGTTACATTTGTGTACAAACTATTATTTGTCTCAAAATTATTCTGGTTTATTCACTAAAAAAGCAACAGCAGCTTCATGTGATGAAGAAAGAATGACAACCACCTGATGCAAAATCTAATCTTACCACCATATGAAGATAAATAAAATCTCCACCGACCCCAAGGCCAAAGATAGTTGCTCATTTAGGACCCTGTGTGCCCACGATTTACCTGCGTCTCCGAGATTTGCCTCTGGATTTCACCTTCTTTTCAAGATTTTTGACCCGATAGCCAAGAGCAGCAGCATCAGGTTGCTCCAAAGTAGATCGCTGGGCTCCCATGATTGCCAAAGGTGACTCTGCTGCAGGTGTTGCCTTGGATCCACGAAACAAATTGAAGGTTGGCTTCTGCGCACATGCAGGCTGAGCTACCAAAGCAGGAAGATTAAAATACTTCCTCACAGCCGGTCGCCGGATAACTGAACATCCAAAGTAACACACATTGTGAACTACTAGACCATGAAACAGAATAGAAAGTCCTATAGCAATCTTGTCTCATTGCCTGGGACCATACTCACCAATACCATATACAAGGGAGAACATGTTTGACGTGATCCAGTAACAGAAAACTGCCTGGAGAAAAAGGAAAGGGTGAGGAGTTTAGGACAATGACATGAATACTGTCAAGATGGATGTATCTAGCTTACTTAACTAGTTGGAATAACCAGTGGCACTGTCTTAACATTCCATTCTACCTTTGTTCACCGTGCACACTAATGGCGTGTATCTTTGTACATTTGGTACATGTAACATAGCAAACAGTAGAATCCACCCAAGCCCTAAGCAAATAAGGATTTAATTGGAAAGCTGAAAGAAGATTTTGTGACAAACTTATAGTACTAACCCGTATAATTAGCCTAGGATAACAATAGTAAAACCGTCACCATCCTAAGATAATTACACGAATCTTGGCACAGCCACTGGCAAAAGATCGGAATATCCAATGGTTTACCAGCTACCGTGCCGTGTTCAGAGTGTTACAGCAGAACAATAATTAGAGACTGCATGAAAATATATTCATTGCTCAGCCACGCAAAGCTATAGGTTCATTACATAGGATTTCCATAGTTCCCTGTACAATAAAAGAGCATACTGCTGCCTATATACACTAATTGCGTGTTTGGTTCCCTGTCCGCCGCGAGCGCTGCTCGCTGGCTCTGCCCGCTGGAACGCCCATGTGGCGTCTCCGCAGCGTCTTGAGCTAGCCCTTGCGTTTTGGCCGGTTGCATCGCTTGAGCGAGCCACGACGCGTTAATCGCAGTAACCAAACGCGCTCGCGATTCGCGGTCAATGCATCGCCGAGCCCGCCCGGAAACAGGTACCAAACAATACTTAAAGACTTCCTAGTGTAGTCTTAGCACCAGGATCCTGAGCCTTGATAGACTATCTGCTAATCAACGAACTCAAACTTTCCTTCTAGAAAGGGAGGGTACAAGAGTGAGTACAATCTATGCATTATGATGATTTTCTCCTTCATCCGATTCCTTTCCTCCAAATATGAGTTTAACGAAATTAAGTTTTCTCAGGGTTGGAAGTTTTAATTATTAAAAATTCGCTACTACATGAGATAGATCTTAGCATCCATAGCCTCCAATCCAAGAGACAGTTTGAATTCAAGATTTTGACCTCAAGGAGTTCGTGTCACTTTACCCATAACGGCCTCCACCACAGAGGCTCCAGAACGTTTATCGCTATTCCGGTATTAGAACTCCAACCCTGTACTCGAGCGGGGAGGGCCTCCACCAGACCATCCCACACTCACAGATACAGTTATACTCCAGCACACTCCGGTAGTACATGTACTTCGGCACACTCCGGTAGTACACCCTTGGGCTTCAAATATACCGCCGTTCTCACATTTCCTCCTCACATTTCATCATCACATTCCACATTGTTGGAAAGTAACCCTGCATGTGTCCAGGTTAGAGTCTAGGTTCATTTGCTTAATTTCAGCATGTAACTAGTGAGAATAATAGCTGTCTTAGGGGCATTAAAAGCATTGATGAGGAGATTATCTCGATACTATTTGTAGCATTGAGTTGTTTATAAATAAAGAGGAAAACAAGAAAAGTCAGATCCTTGCCTAGCAAACCAAAACCTCTTGTGTTCTTGTGTGAGTATCCCGGGCTAGGCTTAGAACTATCAATTGGTATCGAGCACGAGCAATTCCATGGCAAGTAGCAGCCACTTCTTCCACTGAACCAACCTACAGATCCTTCAGGAGCCAGAGGTAGTGGTTCAATGAGTGTTGAGGACATGGGAGGCGTTCCCGATGCTCACTAAGTACAATTACACCGAGTGGCGGTGATGATGACCGTGATGCTTCAAGCACGCACTGCGGGGTGCATGATCGATAGGGCGGCGCGAATCGCTGGACGACATGATGGCCATCATGCGGCAAGATCACGGAGATGATCAAGGGCTTGCCAAGAAGACGCGAAGAGAGGCTGGACGCGATCAAGACGATCTTGCGTCGGCTCCGACAAGCCGCAAGGCAATCGCCTTGAAGCGAGAAGGAGTACAAGGCGATCTCCTTCCAAGACGGTGAGTCTGCTGGCGACTTTTGCCATGCGCTTCACGGATCGTCCACCAATTGGAGGTCCTAGGTGAACCGACGACGATGACAAAGTCGTGTATAAGCACTTGCGGGTTGTCCCGCAAAAGTTTGTGCAGATGCGCTCTCCATCGAGACGCTCCTTGACATATCGACGCTTATCGACGAGGAGGTCATCGATCGACTCAAGGCGCGGAGGACCGCCTCGACGGACCAGCGCAATATCGACGGCCGATGGCAAGCTCTCAAATGTATGTACAAAAACTATGAAAGAATAAGCAAATAGTATTATTGTCATACCTTCGCAAAATTCATTGTGAATGGGACTGTCATAACAGCCATTCCTCTAGAAAAAATCTTCATTTTACCAGACATGGGATTTCCCTCCATTCCTCCTTGCAAGTTAAGCTGAAATAGACCAAATTTTTTGCTAGATATGACTCTAGTATTGGCAAATAAAATAGTCAACACAGTAGATGTTTCAAGTTACAAAAATTGGCAGTTTGAAATGTTGGATGATTTATAAGGAAAAGGTGCCTGTGAAAGCAGAGTAGTTAACTAGGTGCTGTACCCATAAAGAGTGTAATTACCTTCATAAATTTTACAAATGAATGCACAATTCGACAGTTATACATTCTTATGTGAACAAGATGGTATAAAATGGAAGTAAACTCAGGTCCGGATTATATTAAAACAAATAATATGTTCACCTCACAAGGCCACAACTACTTATGCCTTACTGGGACAGTTCTATCACACTACCATTCTACCAATTAAGCAGTTAAGCATACGAGCAAGAAGCAGCGGTACACCATGTTACTTGCACAATGTTGAACAGACACCACAATCGCACCAGACAAAGTGAATACCTCAACTGTAGCCAACATTGTCAGCGCTGTTAACACAGGAAAGATGTAAAGAGCATCAGGAGTTGTCAGATCAGTAAACCAAAACGCTCCACCTCCTTTCAACGAAGGGACTTTCTCAACCATGTTTGATATCTACAATGGAAGGAAAATAAGGATACCATTACAGAAACTAATGTAAATAATGTACAAGAAGAATTGGGGCAGCAGTGTATAACTCACAGCAAAGAAAAAGCTCATGAATATTGGCCCTTGGATCAGGAGTCCTTTAAGTGGAGTAAACGGACTAACACCATGCCTAAAGGAAAAATGCCAAGTTAGAGGAACTGGAGCAAAGGGCAGTATTTCTAATACATCACGGATCACATAAGAAAAATTATATTCAATAAAAATTTCATGATGAGTTTAATTGCAACTTGCAAGTACATAGACACAGGAATAAGAAAGAAGGGACTGTGCTCCCCAACATTTTAACATTAGGTCATTCACAAGAAAAAAGAAGTTAAAACTCTTAATGCATCAGCAAGAAAAATGTACTTAACAGATTTTGAAGCCATGGACAGTACATATTAGCCAGGAAATGCACCTCAATTTCATTGTCATTAAGATAGAGAGAAGAACAATCTATTCAAAGTTACACACTTTTTGAAGAGTGCATTCATTTTATCTTTCCCCTCTAACGCTGATTTTGGATCCATAGTCTGCAGGAAATAAACTTGAAAGGTTAAAGTATTAGCTATACGATACATTTAACTAAAAATAATTAAATGAATGTTCTCCATGACCAATTCTCTCATAAGTACATAGTGTACTCTAGACAAGCTAAGAATATAATCTCACATTTGTTCCCTCCTTAATGGCTTCCATCTCTGACCTTATTGCCTGTAAAATGAACAAGTTTGAAAGCAGCAAAGAATCATCTGAGAATTTTACATGAAGGAAAATAACGTTACTGTAGGAAGAGCAAACAGCTAAATAGTAAATGCAGTGATCTCAAGTAACTTGCAACAGATATCTCTAGAACTATCATCTACATTATGCATAGTCGGGTTAGGTGATTGCAATCCTGGAGTTAGAACCAAGCAATATTATCACGGCGTCGCCTAGGCGACGCCTAGTCGCCGACTAGGCGTCCAGGCGGCTGGTGGGAGGCGCCATGGCTCGGCACCTCACCTGAAGAGAGCCAAGCACTGCGCCTCCGCCTTCCAGCTCACTGGTCGTCGCTTCTCCGCCAGATCTAGACTCGTCGGCGCCAGATCCGGGCTCACCGGCGCCGGATCCGCGTCACCTCCAGCCGAGCTTCACCGCGCCACCTCTGCTCCAGTCGGACTTTACCGCGCCAGATCGGGAGATGGGGTGGCGGCGTGAGAGGATCGGGAGAGGGGAGAGGAGTCGACGTCCGTAGGGGAAGGGGCCGGAGAGGACGTCGGTGCCTGCTGGGAGCCTAGAATGGAGAGGGCTGGGAGAGTGCTACTTCGAATGTTCAGCGTTGAATGGAGAGGATAGCTTCGAGCCTTCGAATGAAAGGCGTCGGCTGGGGCACTGGGTGGTTGATCGATGGGCCGACTAGGCAAGCCAGGCACATGGGCCGAATCTCATTTCATGAATAATAAAACTGGTTAGCCATACAAAGGCAGCTTCTTCAGGATATCCTTTGGTTGCCTAATCCTCGGCTAGGTGCCCGCCTAGGCGCCTAGGCATCCAGGCGCCCCGGAGGCAACTCACCTCACCGGGGCGCCATGATAACCATGGAACCAAGGAACCATTCTCTAGATCAAGGGATTTTCACTTAACCACTTGATGCACTAAAATCAGGAATTTCAATCAAATTTCAAAAATTTTCCAAACCATGAACCATATGTCACCTGATGGTAATGTAATCCAAACATTAAGTGCCCTTAAGCACGCCACTATGCTTGAATCCAGTCTTTTGAATCAAGGCCGCTCAAGCAACATTTGTAAGTGCAAAAGAATTAATGCATTTGAGGAAGGTTCACCGCCCTGCTGGCTGCTACACCAGTCTGCTTATGTGTGTGCTTCCTTTCTTATGTGTTGATCATGCAGGGAATATAGTGATCACATTTTCCCAAATGACACTAGTTACATGGAGCACAAGTCATTTCTGTTATTTGGTGTATGTAATGTATAGTTAATTTTTAGTTTTAGAATACCTTGTTTTCATGCATATGTCACCAATGTTTATCGCATATCACATAACATTATACATAAATTTATCTTCATTTGTATAATAGTTGAACCACATATAAGGCTGCATATGGCAAAGCGGGGTGGCCGCTCCCTTACTGTTTACCACAATTTAGAACATTTTGAAGAAAACAATACCCGGAGAATTGATCATTTTCCCCATTTTAGTTCGTGCCCGCATGCTAGACATCACAGGGCAAATAACCAATTACACAAGTAAATGAGGGCAAATCATCAATTATTCCAGAATCTACACTTTGTGGAATCTATGGAAGGAACGAAATGCCAGAATCTTCAACAACGTCTATCGGTCGACGGACGCGGTTTTATCTGTAATTCAACTGGATGTTCAGAACCGGAAATTGGCTTTCCGCTTGGGCCTCTAGTAGATCTTGCCGTCATAGACTAGGATAGCGGTTGGAGGGTTGGTGGTTTCTCCCTTCAGTCTAATTTTCGATTCGTGTATTTCGGACCTTTTGGTCGGGCTCGGTGGTGGCCTTTCGTTTTCTTGTATGACTCTTTACTTTGGTTCCCCCTTCTTTAATGTATGGCAAAGCTCCTGCCGCTTTTTCAAAAAAAAAAAAAATCAATTATTCCAACAATACCACCAGTCAGTCAGCACTTAAAGCAGGACAGTGTCGTCGCCTCTTTGCAACACATACCACACAAGGAAATTACAAACCACAAGAAAACAACGGAACACTAGGTTGCTAGTGTTGTGAAAATTTGATGTTTTTCCTGTTAGTGGAGAAGGGTTGTGGGCTGGCCTGCTAGTGGTTGTGGGCTGCCTCGCCAACCCATTAGGGCTTCCAGGAAAATCTGGAAGTTTGGCTTCTTCACTCGGTGAGATGAAATGGCTGTGGCGGCTGCTCATTTCTTTGACTGGGAGCTCCTGCGATTTTGGGGGCACGTCTCATGCGAAAGCAAAGGTGAGGCGCATCCGAGTTCTGCTCTCCAGTCAAGATGAGCTTGGTCAATCCCGGGAGGGAGGCGCTGGCTGCGGCGGCAGTTGTGCTACTGGACCAAAAGGTTCCAGTGCGCAACAGGTGGATGTTCATCTCCATAAATAGGGCCTGCTGGTTCTTCATCAATCACAGGAAAGAATCAATCTTCACACTCATTTCTCTACTCCATCTAGTGTCTTCTGATTGGAGCCGGTAGTCCATCAGAGTGTGGTTCTGCTTTGTCTTCAGATAGCTTCGCACTAGGGTTTTGTTGCTCACTCATTCGGTTCATCCGGTCTGTGAAGCAGAGATCAGTGCTGTTGTTTGATATCTGAACCTGAATACTAACTCACTGGTGGATTTTGGTGTGAGGCTTAATCTTGTGCAGCAGTTGCTTGAGGCTCGAGTCCGTTCTTGGTGTGTCCCGAGTTCGGTAAGGGCTTTGTATCTCCGTAATCCGGGCCTTCTCTACCGTGGCACTAGCGGCGGCAATCGGATTTCTGGGACAGCGATTTTCATCGTGCCTAGCCTGCTCTTCTTGAACAGCTTTGAGTGCTGTTCTCTCTGTGAGTATCTTCGATATTGCACTTGGTTTTGCTGGCTGAAGGTTTGGTATTGCTCTGTGATGATTCTAGGGTTATCCATGATATAGACAATTTATCCTGTAAATAAGGCCTTAAATTGGTAGACTTGCATGCTTAGAAGTATTGATTTGAGTCACTCACTGAAAGCTTGAAGTCGCTGTTCAGTACATATATGTTCTTCTGTGATTAGTCTTTTTGTTCCAGTAATATCATTTTGGCTCGGCTAGCTCCCTGGTCTATTGCAGTAACTTCTTTAGCCTGCTAATCGGAATTGAATTAATATTGATATCATCTGCAATTGATTATCTTTTAGCTGATTCAATTGTTACATGCTTAGAACTAGTTACAGATTGACATTGCTGGTTAGATTGGTGTATTAAGTTACATATATACTGATCTGATACTTTCTGTTCTGAACTTGATCCATTATTTAAGGCTTGAACAGTAGTGAGTCCTGTTGTCAATTCTTATTGTGCATGGTAAGGTGGTAAGGATTTGAGGCCTTATTTACTAGATTGATTGTTTTGCCGATTTGTGATTGTAGTTGAAGGTTTATAACCTTCAAATATACCCAAAATCTGAGAGCAACACATATATATTTAATACTTTCCTTCGGCCTCAGTAGACATGATTCACCTCCTGAATGCCATAGTCTACATAATTTATATAATCTTCTCAATTATGTCAGATTGGCTATTGTTGAATCATGTATTTGTACTCATAATGTTAAATGGAATAGTCATTAAAACCTTGCTCTTAATATCGCGTCTTTTCCAACATTCCAGAAATCCGATTTGTATATCAATGGCTTCTGTGTCCTCAGACGCAATTAAGCCTGAAGTTTTTGATGGGGCCGGCTTTAAACGCTGGCAGGCTAGGGCGAAGCTCTGGCTAATTGAGCTCGGACTGTTTTGGGCCATTAGCGAAGAGATGCCACCCCTTCCAGGGGTAGATGTGACCGACGAGGCCGAAATAGATCGCATGACTGCGAAAAGGGCCAGTTGGGAGAAAGCTAACACCTCTGCGTTAGCTCGCATCTTAGCCATCCTGTCGAATAGGCTTTTTGACGTGTATGTGAACTTCACGGAGGCACGCAAAATTTGGATAGAACTCAATGAGACGTATGCCGAGAGCGATAATGGCAATGAGTCCTTCATTACGGCTAAATACCTGAATTATCAAATGGTTGAAGGCAGATCTATCATGGAGCAAATTCATGAATTGCAGCTCCTCGTACGTGACTTAGGTCAGTACGAGTGTGTTCTACCAGAAGGGTTTCAGGTGAATGTGATCCTAGCTAAACTGCTTTCTTCATGGCGTGACTTCGTCATAGCCCGTCGACATCTGAAGAAGCGGCTGACAGTTGGTGAACTAGCGGCTGCTATTAATGTCGAGGAGAAGTCAAAAAATAGCTATGGAGAGATGAAAGCTCCTGCTCAGGCTAATCTTGTTGAGCACAAGACCTAAAGCAAGAATATGAAGAAAATCAAGAAGCCATCTCCTATGAACAATATCAAGACTAAAGACATGAAAAAGAAGAAGACGAAGATTATACGCTTTGTTTGCGTGCACGGCCATAAAGCCAATCGGTGCATAGCCAAGAAAAAGAGCCAACGCTTTGAACAACAAAAAGCGGCAAAGGCTCGGTGCATGTGGTCATTGCGACCGGAGATCCGGTGCGAGCACTTCCACCATGAGTGGTACCTTTGGCCTTTATGGCGATTCATCTCTGATTGGTGGATCGTCTGGTGCTACTAGACACATATGCACCGATCCGGCACTAAATACCGACTTGCGACATTCAAACGAAGGCACTTGGAGTCAGTTCCATGAGCTTCGTGCTAAGATTGGGATGGTCCACATCAACTCAAGGACAACACACAAGGATTAGGGGGAGATTGTTGGAAAGTAATCCTGCGTGTGTCCAGGTTAGAGTCTAGGTTCATTTGCTTAATTTCAGCATGTAATTAGTGAGAATAATAGCTAGAATCATAGGGGCATTAAAAGCATTAATGAGGAGATTATCTCCTTCCTAATTGTAGCATTGAGCTGTTTATAAATAAAGAGGAAAACAAGAAAAGCTGCACTGCCTCTAGCAGCACCAAAACCTGTGTTTTTGTGTTCTTGCGTGAGTATCCCTGGGTTAGGCTTAGAACTATCACACATCACACTCTCATCTCACGTCCCCCTGGGTCATACCGGCATTTCCCAGCTCGACCATAATTACTTACCCAATGTGGAGATCATAATACCTTCATAGGACAACATTTTCTGACAACGATTTATCTCGCTATGGTTGACACTGAAATACGACTCATTGCCCGAGTGTAGATGTTTGACCTTATATGCTAGCCATGTAGAGGGCCCCACCGGCAATCCCCCTTCTCATCGGTGCCCTCTACCCACCATAATTATTTCTAATAAACAGTCCACGACTCCATTCGTGGACTCTATACTCCACCACATCATTTTCAAATCGCAACTCGGTTTCATTTCATTCTTTCTCAAAACACACTCCAGTTCCATCAAAACATTCACCAAATTCCTTCATTCACCTCAGAATTAGCATTTTCTTTTCGAAATAAACTTTAATGCAGTGATGATATATATATAGCTTATGAGAAAGCATTAAAAGCATTTAAAAAGGGAGTGGTCAAGGAATCTTGCCTGGTATAATATTGATCAGTTCGGCCTTGCCCGTGGATTGATTCGGATTGGCGGGACAGTTAAGGTCGAGACCTGAAACAGAAGAATACGCTAAGGCATTTGAGTTTTATTTATTTAACTCGGCGTCCAACCAATTATGATCTGTCGTTCAAGTTTTACTTGGCAGGAATTAAATGAATTCGCTTGTCGATTTTTACGCATCCGCAAATCGATTCTAAAACCGACGCGGTCTGTGGCGCAATTTAACATTTCTACTTTCTTATCTTTTTCTCTTCTTTCTTTTTTTCCTCTTTTCTCTTATTTTCTTTCTTTCTCTTTTCCCTTTGTTTCTTTTCTGCCTCTCCTCATTTCTTCTCAGCTCTCTCTTCTTTTCCAATTGCTCAGTCGAAGCCTCCTTTTTCCCTGGCCGATAGCCTTCAGCTGCCTCCCCCTATTTTCCTTGCCTTGCATTGCATCAGTTCTTTGCCTCATTCTCTTCCTCTCCTCCTTCCCTCGGCCTTGCTCTCCTCTGCGAATACTCACTTCGCCTTCTTCTCTGCAGCTCCTGGCGATTTCCTTTTCTCCCGGGCGACCTCCTCCGTGCGCTCCTCGGACTCTCCTCCTGGCCGGCCTCTCTCGCCGACTTCCTCGCGCGACTTCTCTCTCGCTCACTTCTGCGCTCCAACTCTCCTCCTCTTGCGGCCGCACCGCCTCAGGCCTCGCCAGCATGCGCCCTCCCTCTCGTGCAGCAACCAGTGCCGCCGCTCACTTCTCCTCCTCTATGCTCTTGAGCTAGGGTTTTACCGCATTTTGTTTTTCTTGCATTTTACTTTTGATGCTTGCTTATTGATCTGAATGGGGGCTCTATGATGCGGTTGGGGAGGTTTGAGCTAAGCAACAAAAAGCAGACACTACACTTAACCTAATGGCTAACTCAACCACTGAGAACCGAAACAACCGATCTAACCTTCCCTACCCCAGTTGCTTGGCTAGAACCCTAATCTCTGTCTACCATGGAAGCCCGCTGTTGCTCTGAGGTACGGTATTCTAGAGGAATAAGTTGGTGAGGGTGGATCGGTGCTGGGGAAGACAAGGATGTAGAAGTCTGGCTCCTTTGGGTTGGCTGCCTTAGTCACCTTGTCTTGGCCGTGTACCTCCTCTCCTTCTGGATGTGGTCTCCCTCCTCTTCTGGATGTGGTCTCCCTCCTCTTCTGGTCTTCTCCCCTCTCCTCCTTGCTTGGCTTGCTTCGGCGGGTGTTGGTTGTTCTTGTGTTCTTGGGTGGGGAACAAGAAAGCAAGGTTGCTTTCTGTGGGATATCTCTGTGGGCTCGGTTTGTTGGGAGAATGGAAACAGCTAATGCTTGGATGGTTTCTGGTTGGCTGGCTCAGTGGATTTTATATCCCTGGGCAATTTGGGCTAATGACCACTATGCCCTTAGGGTTTTCCTGTACTCTACTGGCCCTGAGGGTATTTTGGTCAATTGGCGCTTAAAACACTAACGATACCCGCATATCGTACCAAGTAAGTCTAAAAGCGTCGAATGATGAACCCGAAACTAGCTAAAAGTGCCTGCCTGGGTCCCGGACAAGTCAGGTACCTCAATGAGCGGTACGTTTCACTGTGGGACTAACGGCACTTTTCCTAACCCTTACATCTTATTTCTTTGCCTAATTGCTTTTACTGTTTAATTAATTCTTTAATTAAACTGATAACCCCCCGGGTTATCACAACTACCTCATGACCCTTACTTCCTACTGTTTTCTCAGCACCAATCTGAGCAATAGACTATCTGCTAACAACGAACTAAACCCCAACAGCCACGTGAGACAATCTATCTTACATAGATATAATAATTAATTTTCTCATGCACATGAGATAATCAGTCTTTTATTGTCATTAATTTTCTCAGCCACGTGAGAAAATCTGTCTTAAATAGCCATTGATTTTCTCGATACATTTTCCTCTTGATCAAAACTTTGGTAGGAAACCTATTGATATTCACGGAATTCCTAACCCATAAAAGCAAATGCCTGAAAAAACTTAAAAGAAGATCTTGCTCGATATATGTCCACCCTAATGCTTGTCAATTAAGAAGTAACAACATATTCCTCAGATATTCCAAAATTTTGGTTGCTACAAATTCCCGATGTTGTCATTTAACTCATTGTTAATTATCACATATGATCAAATGTATGTACAAAAACTGTGAAAGAATAAGCAAATAGTATTATTGTCATACCTTCGCAAAATTCATTGTGAATGGGACTGTCATAACAGCCATTCCTCTAGAAAAAATCTTCATTTTACCAGACATGGGATTTCCCTCCATTCCTCCTTGCAAGTTAAGCTGAAATAGACCAATTTTTTTGCTAGATATGACTCCAGTATTGGCAAACAAAATAGTCAACACAGTAGATGTTCCAAGTTACAAAAATTGGCAGTTCGAAATTTTGGATGATTAATAAGGAAAAGGTGCCTATGAAAGCAAAGTAGTTAACTAGGTGCTGTACCCATAAAGAGTGTAATTAACTTCATAAATTTTACAAATGAATGCACAATTCGACAGTTATACATTCTTATGTGAACAAGATGGTATAAAATGGAAGTAAACTCAGGTCCAGATTATTAAAACAAATAATACGTTCACCTCACAAGGCCACAACTACTTATTCCTTACTGGGACAGTTCTATCACACTACCATTCTACCAATTAAGCAGTTCAAATGGATCTTTAAAAGAAAGCGAGACCGATGGTACTATTGAAAAGTACAAGGTCTGATTGGTGGCTAAGGGCTTTACGCAGGATGGCGAAGACTATTTTGACACTTACTCTCAGAAGCGATTACCCACAATCCGAAGTGCAGCATCGGCAACTTCATATAATCTCCATGTACATCAAATGGATGTAAAGACCGCTTTCTTAAATGGAGAGCTGGACGAGGAGATTTATATGCAACAACCAGATGGATTTGTGGTAAAAGGACAAGAAAACAGAGTGTGTCGATTGATTAAATCCTTATATGGTCTAAAACAAGCTCCTAAGCAATGGCATGAAAAATTCGATAATACATTGACTTCTGTTGGTTTTTGCGTAAACGAAGCCGACAAGTGTGTGTACTATCGATTCAAAGGGAGTGAAGGTGTCATTCTATGTTTATACGTAGATGACATACTATTGTTTGGAACCAATATGGATGTAATTAATCAAACAAAATCGTTCCTCTCCCGTAACTTTGATATGAAAGATCCGGTGAAGTCGATGTGATTTTAAACATTGCTTATAAAGGGTGAGAATGGGATTACACTGCCTCAATCCCATTATGTGGACAAAGTGCTTAATCGCTTTGGCTTTGTAAAATGCAAGCTTGCTTGCCACCCTATGATCCAAACACTAAACCGAAAAAGAATTTGGGTCAAGGTAAAGACTAACTAAGATATTCACAGATTATTGGTTCCTCGATGTACTTAGCTAGTGCGACTAGGCCGTACATCTCATATGTCAGTATGCAAAGTTGAGTCGTTATACGCCCAACCTGTGAGATGATCATTGGATAGCACTAGAGAGAGTCATTAAATATTTAAAGGAACAATGAATCTGGGAATACATTACACCGGGTCATCCTGCAGTCCTAGAAGGATTCAAAGGACTCTAATCGGATCGCTGACTTGATGACATGAAGGCTACGAGTGGCTATGTTTTCACTCTAGCAGTGAGGTCAGATCATGGAGGTCTTCCAAATGCACTATTCTTACACTGCCCACCATGGAGGCCGAAGTTAGTAGCACTTGACTCAAAGAAATTGAGAGGCGGAATGGGTTAGAGAGCTCTTTCGACCTACCAATGCCGAAAAACCAATTCCAGCCTATCCTTACCTCATCGCGATAACTAAACCGCTTTTGGTCAAGGTGAAGAGTAGTAAGGATAATATGAAGTCGCCAAGACATATAAAAGGCGATTAAAATCGCTAAGGCATGCCAGAGAGACGGTGTAATTGTCAGAGAATACATCCACCGAAGGAACTTGGCCGATCCTTTCACTAAAGGAATGGCGCGAAGGTCATTCTAGCAAAGATCTAAGGAATGGGGCTCGCACCCATTTGAGAGGATCACATCGGTAGTAACCTATCCTAGAAGAGCGAGATCCCGTGAACTAGGCTCTAGGAAAACAAACTGTGGGTTTAAAGAGCACATCTAAGGGTCCCATTAGTCGCAAAGGTTCAATCAGATGGCGTGTTGAGCTATAAGCTTTAATGAGTTCAATGCCAGTGTGGCAATAGGAGTTGTCCTACAGGACTCCTTGGAGAACTCACCTATATGAGTATAATCGTGAGGTCGCGATTAATGGAAGTTTGGGTATACTTTCAGAAGATTACTCATGAATAAAGATATTAGGACATGACCGGAAAGTCCTAACCCGAGAGCTAAAGCAAAAGCTGCCTAGTACAGATTGGTACAAGTGTGAAGTCTCTCACATCAAGGCGATGGATCAAGGCTTCAGTCCTCCATTGTCTGTGCAGAAATGGAATACTTGTATCTAGACTATGAGTTCAAACCCGAAAAGTACTCATTGTTAAAACTCATGTATCTCAAACAAGGTTACTTGTTCAAACATCAACTTTGGTGGGGAATGTTGTGAAAATTTGATGTTTTTCCTGTTAGTGGAGAAGGGTTGTGGGCTGGCCTGCTAATGGTTGTGGGCTGCCTCGCCAGCCCATTAGGGCTTCCAGGAAAATCTGGAAGTTTGGCTTCTTCACTCGGTGAGATGAAATGGCTGTGGCGGCTGCTCATTTCTTTGACTGGGAGCTCCTGTGATTTTGGGGGCACGTCTCATGCGAAAGCAAAGGTGAGGCGCATCCGAGTTCTGCTCTCCAGTCAAGATGAGCTTGGTCAATCCCGGGAGGGAGGCGCTGGCTGCGGCGGCAGTTGTGCTGCTGGACCTAAAGGTTCCAGTGCGCAACGGGTGCATGTTCATCTCCATAAATAGGGCCTGCTGGTTCTTCATCAATCACAGGAAAGAATCAATCTTCACACTCATTTCTCTACTCCATCTAGTGTCTTCTGATTGGAGCCGGTAGTCCATCAGAGTGTGGTTCTGCTTTGTCTTCAGATAGCTTCGCACTAGGGTTTTGTTGCTCACTCATTCGGTTCATCCGGTCTGTGAAGCAGAGATCAGTGCTGTTGTTTGATATCTGAACCTGAATACTAACTCACTGGTGGATTTTGGTGTGAGGCTTAATCTTGTGCAGCAGTTGCTTGAGGCTCGAGTCCGTTTTGGTGTGTCCCGAGTTCGGTAAGGGCTTTGTATCTCCGTAATCCGGCCTTTCTACCGTGGCACTAGCGGCGTAATCGGATTTCGGGACAGCGATTTTCATCGTGCCTAGCCTGCTCTTCTTGAACAGCTTTGAGTGCTGTTCTCTCTGTGAGTATCTTCGATATTGCACTTGGTTTTTGCTGGCTGAAGGTTTGGTATTACTCTGTGATGATTCTAGGGTTATCCATGATATAGACAATTTATCCTGTAAATAAGGCCTTAAATTGGTAGACTTGCATGCTTAGAAGTATTGATTTGAGTCACTCACTGAAAGCTTGAAGTCGTTGTTCAGTACATATATGTTCTTCTGTGATTAGTCTTTTTGTTCCAGTAATATCATTTTGGCTCGGCTAGCTCCCTGGTCTATTGCAGTAACTTCTTTAGCCTGCTAATAGGAATTGAATTAATATTGCTATCATCTGCAATTGATTATCTTTCAGCTGATTCAATTGTTACATGCTTAGAACTAGTTACAGATTGACATTGCTGGTTAGATTGGTGTATTAAGTTACATATATACTGATCTGATACTTTCTGTTCTGAACTTGATCCATTATTTAAGGCTTGAACAGTAGTGAGTCCTGTTGTCAATTCTTATTGTGCATGGTAAGGTGGTAAGGATTTGAGGCCTTATTTACTAGATTGATTGTTTTGCCGATTTGTGATTGTAGTTGAAGGTTTATAACCTTCAAATATACCCAAAATCTGAGAGCAACACATATATATTTAATACTTTCCTTCGGCCTCAGTAGACATGATTCACCTCCTGAATGCCATAGTCTACATAATTTATATAATCTTCTCAATTATGTCAGATTGGCTATTGTTGAATCATGTATTTGTACTCATAATGTTAAATGGAATAGTCATTAAAACCTTGCTATTAATATCGCGTCTTTTCCAACAGCTAGCATTATCAGTTTATCACCATATGACACAAGGGATTCCGCGAGAAGCTTTTGACTCACACATGCATTAAAACATAAAGGAACACTAATGCAAGAAAAAGCTAGTTGAGTCGCTTTAAGGGCACTTTACATTTAGCCTCGCCGTGGCTCTCAACTGGTTCATCAGCAGCGGGATCGTCGCGCTCCGGATCAGCACTGCCGACAGCGCAATACAGGCCCACCTAACCACACCCAGCATGAGAACCAAGCAGAGAGCAAACCAAGCATACGGCCCAACGAAAAAGATCCAGAACCTCAAAAGCTGCATCACGAAGCTTACCAGTTGAGCCCGGTGAAGGTATGGACGGCGTCGATGAGGTGCTGCAGCGCGGCGACGGGGAAGAAGGAGTCGGCGGCCGCGGCGGCCACCTCGCCGGGGAACGGCGCCGGCACCGACGCAGCCGCCGCCTCTGCGGCGTTGACGAGGACGCCAGCATCGGCATCAACCTCACCGCCGCATGGGGCGGCGTCCGTGGCGGGGGCGGAGGAGGAGAAGCTGCGGCGGGATGGCCCCGCAAGATGGAGGGAGAAGGGGAGGAAGCTTAGGGTTCTGGAAGTGTGCGTAAGCGGGGAGCGGAATGGTGGGAGTAGGCCAGGCGGCGAGGGGTTCGCGGGCTCGTCGTGGGAGTGGGAGGTGAGGTGGTTGGGGATGGAGGGGTGGAGGCGACGTGTGAGGTGGTGGGAGAGGCGGGAAGTGAGGCTTCTTCGCGCGGCTAACGCCATGGGTGGGTGCGTGGCGGCGCGCCGGAGGGAGGGAGGGTAGGGATGGCAATCGGGTGCGGCGGGCATAGGTAGTGCTCGTTCATACCCATACCCGTCAGACAAAATCTCCCTCACGGGTATACCCACGAAAGGTGACGGGTAAAGAATCTCGTCTATACCCATCGCCCATGGGTATTCAGCATTCCATGGTATACCCGTTTACCCGCCACCATCAATAATCCTTGCCACCAAAAGGCATTAGGAGCTAATGAATAATGGTACCGATACAATCATTTTGATGAAATTGTGGGAATCAACTACGTTATGTGGATTGAAGAATGATTATCAATTATTCAAATTTTCAAATGCATATAGGATAAGAATTAAAATAACGCATGCAGACAAATGACACACATATGCTCAAGTTTAACAGTTAAAATGAAAATAGTTCATTAGTCATCACATTTGCTCAAGTTCAATAATTAAAATAGAAACAACTCATCAATCATCACACACAATACAAATCGCCCATCATGTCATCACCAATCACAAATTACTAATATGAGGTACTACAAATTAGGGATCAAGGAGCCAACTAGACGTCTATTATGGCCCACATGTCAGTAGAAGGTGGCGGGTAATCGGGTGGAACGGGTATGGGTATAGCTCTCCCATACCCATACCCATTTACCCGTCGGGTAAAATTTGCACCCCATAAACATACCCGCGGGCAATAAAAGAGGAACATACCCATCTCTATTAGGGTTTTTATCCGCGGGTATACGAGTAATCGGGTAAGATTGCCATCCCTAGGGGAGGGGAGGGGAGGCCACAGGCCAGGGTCTAGCGTGGGCTTTTGCCTGGGGTTAATGGGCTTTCCTGTTTGCGGTGTACGTGTGCACCATCGTGCGAGTGCGGCTGACGGGTGGGCCTGGGCCATCACTGAGCTATTACA
Organism: Guadua angustifolia; assembly: GCA_036346375.1. NCBI lineage: Eukaryota > Viridiplantae > Streptophyta > Magnoliopsida > Poales > Poaceae > Guadua > Guadua angustifolia. The sequence goes on along the minus strand of CM070518.1, from coordinate 18,211,626 downwards.
AGTATAACCACTGAACTAAGCTAAACTGATTTGTATTAAAAATTCAAATTTCAAACTCTATGAGTCATGTCCGTATCATGTTGCAAGCTGTGAAATAGAGCCATATAGATCGCTTGATATCCAATCCGTTTTCACAAAACGCAGGGCATTTGCAAGCTTTGTCCTTGCACAAGACAATTATAGGGCTAGATTCTAGTTTTACCTGAGATCTGAAGCTTATAGGCTAAAATAAAGTGAATTAAGTTTATATTTTTGTCTAAAATATAAACAAGATGATCTATCTAAACACTCTTAATGTACTTTGTCAACAGATTTCACTGGGTACCTTTCCGCCGCGACAAAGCGGTCCGCATGGCGTTCGGGCGAAAGCAGTGGGCGAGACGCCTACCACGCTACCAAATTTCCACGTGGCGGCTTTGGCAAAGGCGGGCGGGCGAACACGCCCACGGTCAGTGTTGCCCACGTGGCGTTCGGGCGGCAGTGGGCGAGACGCCTGCTTTCGCGCGCATGGCAAAAGGTGGAGCGGGTGGCTTCCCGAAGCTCCTTCCCTTGTCGTATTATGCCGATGGCGTGCTCTGCCAGGTCGATCTATCGACTGTGAGGATTTCTGTTACAAGTTCATTCCTCTGACGCCTCTCACCTACCCGTCGCAAAGGGGTCACATCCCGGGCGGACCGGACGAAGCCATGCGTCGGCATTTAATGAGGCTGGAGGAACGGGACAGCACGGGAAGGAGTAATAAATGTATGAAGATCAGCATGATGACCCCCCTTTTTACCTACCCCGTTAGCCCGAGCTATATAAGGGCTCTCTGGTGCATGGGGAAAGGGTCGAGGATCAAGAGTTCAGCAGTAGAACCTAAGGAAGAACTTGTAACCAGAAAGCTCTGTACTAGCTTCAAACACTCTATAAAAGATCTAGCAGGATGTAAGGTTATTACTCTGGTCGAGGGGGCCTGAACCTGGGTAAAAATCTCTGTGTCATCTTAGTTCATAGGCTCTGTAGTCCTTCGTGTGGGAGTTATTAGGGTTTTCACTCGCTAGGGTTTGCCAGCCACGAAGACGCCCTCCTACTGAACCAAACCCGGTCTGTAGACTCGGGCCTGTCAGGTGGAATACGCCGACATACTCACAATTCCAGCTCCATGTATTTGTTGAAGTTAGAAATACCCAACTCCACCAGATTCACAAATCTAGTAGAACTGGAGTCGTACCAAACACACCCTTACACGGCCATCGTTGTTAAACCCATTATTGTCAATCATGTAACCAAAACAATCCGCAAACTTAAACTAGCATAAGATAAACACGTCAATTTTGCTACCTACTCATCTCCATGAAGAACTGAAACTCCAGCATAACTGGAATCAGATGAAGGGTAGGAGTTAAGACGGCAGTTCGTTGCCTGGTATGGTAAGTGGCTACTGGCTACTGTACAGATTGAGCGATAAGTCAGGATTGCGTCTATATTTCTCATCTGATTGATCCCTGACCCGATCAACGCTGACATCAGAAGATTTTCTTGTCTCTGAGGGAACATGTCCTTTGACAAATAACTGATAATCTTCAGATGTTGGCCCCGAAGAGGAACATGTTGGTTTTATGGGCTCTCCGTATAATAGTTTCTTCACAGCTGGCTGGTGAAGAACTAAAAATAACAAAAGAATGTGTATATATTAAGGGCATGTTTGGTAGAGCTCTAGATTTCAGCTTCACCTGAGATCTGAAACTTATAGACTAAAATAAAGTGAATTAAGTTTATATTTTTAGTCTAAAATGTAAACAAGATGATCTATCTAAACACTCTTAATGTACTCATAGCTCCAGCTTCATGAATTTAGTGAAGCTAAAATTTTCAGCTTCAGAATCCCTGCTAAATAGGCCCTAAGTAAAACGGAAATAAAACCAAACCAATTGTAAGGTACAGGAGCCAGTGACAGGTAGGGCTGGATATCGAGCCAACTCAACTTGACTCGACTCGACTCGTTAAACTCGTTAAGATAACGAACCAACTCAACTTGACTCGTTTTCTTAACGAGCTGAAAACTCAACTCGACTCGACTCATTAAAAACTCGAGTTTGCTCGAGTTAGCTCGTTAAGCTCGTTATGATGCTTGTCGGTGGAGGAGAGGAGTACAACGGTGGCGAAAGTGTTGGAAGTTAGGGCGAGGGTAGAGACATAGCTAAGCCGGGAATTGAGGAATTGTGGATGTGAAATAGGGAAAAAGAATATGGTCTGAAAGTTGAAGGAATGGGATAAGGGTTACAAACTTATAATTTTTTTTCCTGACTCGTTAAGCTCGTTAGCTCGCTCGTTAAACTCGTTAGCTTGCTCGTTTAACTCGTTACCTTAACGAGTTCAAAATCCAACTCGACTCAACTCGTTAAGTCGAATCAAGTCGAGTCGAGTTTCCGAGTACTCGTTAAACTCGTGAGTTTCGAGTTTTTTTTTCCACCCCTAGTGACAGGATTCACCTATCCTTTGTGCAAGAGTTGCAAAGCTCGAAGTGACAAAGTAACAACAACTTTGCCTGGGCGGGACATAAATTTGGGAGACGTTTTAACGACACTAGTTACATGGAGCACAAGTCATTTCTGTTATTTGGTGTATGTAATGTACAGTTAATTTTTAGTTTTAGAATACCTTGTTTTCATGCATATGTCACCAATGTTTATCGCATATCACATAACATTGTACAGAAATTTATCTTCATTTGTATAATAGTTTTTTTTTTGAAAGAAACAGTTGAGCTGTTTAACTATTGAGAAGGAAGAGAGCAAAAACAAAGTTTTAACAGTTACACGGTGCAGGATGCTGCACCAAACAAAAAACGGAGAGATTACATGCGAGAGTCAATTAAAAGAAAAAAGCAAAGGAGCGATTGCTAATTTGAGCGGTTTAAAACTTTTGTAAGGTGCTTCGCCCCTGCGAACGACCAGGTTAAAGCTTCATCCTTGACCGATTGTAGGATTTCTTCATGAGTCACATACGATGCTCGGAAGATTCTATTATTTCGTTCTTTTCACCAATTCCAACAAGTCAGGATAAATAAGGTTTTAACACCTTTCCGAAGGGCTGGTGGACATTTTAGCCGCCGCAGATTCCATTGCTTAATATTCATAGGGTAATCTGATCTGTCTGGTCTGTCCGGTTGTAGCGACGGAATACGAACCCATTGCGCTATGGACGACCACAACTGTCGAGCTTTGGGGCATTCAACTAGGAGATGGAGAACCGTTTCTAAGCTTCGACAACACATTGGGCAGAGATATTGGTTGTGCCATTCTCTAATCTGCAAGCGTTGTGCCGTCTATAGTCGATCCGCCAAGCAAGCCGATGAAAAACTTACAGCAGCAATGGCGCCAGCCGACCAGATTGTAGTCACGAAAGATCTGTGAATGCTGCCAGTGAACTGCATTTAGTACGCTGATTTTGCCGAATAGGTGCCTTTAGAGGAATGTTTCCATGTGACGATGTCGTAAAAGCGCCTTCAAGAGTCATCGATCGATTTTTGTCCGAGACGGACATATTCGTATAAGATTTTGGTCTAGGTTGTGACGGATGTCTCGTATCAAGTTGTTGTTTAGCAAGGCATCCGCCACCGATCTTGATTTCCTCTTGAATGCTTATATAGAAGCGGTGCAATTTGGGATGGAGCTTGACCTCAGATCCATCTAGCGGTCCAAAAGGTCGGTTATGCCATTTCCAATGTTGACTGTGGTTGCCGCCATGAAAAGCATTTGATCGGTTGTGTCACATGGCGCTCAAATCCATTCCATGGTCTTTCCGGTCAAGGCCTTGAACGAGAGCCAAGAAGCGAGCGCGCCATGCTGAACCTATCAAGGTCTAGGATCCCTAAGCCTCCCATCTGAAGCAAGGCAAACAGCTGCCCACCCCAACTTGCAATTTCCTCCATGCATGACTCCATTGCCATGCCATAGAAATGCCCTCCTCATCTTGTCTATATTTTCAATGAATTTCCGTGGTGCCTTCAATGCCGTTAGCAAGTAGATTGGTATGGAGGTGAGTACCGATTTGACCAAGATTAGTCGTCCCCCAACAGTGAGGTGGGCCGCCTGCCAAGCCGCAAGACACCGAGCCACTTTATCCTGGATAGGCTGCAACTGCGCACAGCGGAGACGATGAAGCATCAGAGGAAGTCCCAGGTATTTCATCGGAAGCAGTGATGTAGCTCCAGTGAAAGGTTGTAAGATATTTTGTAAATGGTCGTCGTGACACCGGATCGGCATTACAGAACTCTTTGTCATGTTGACTCGCAGCCCAGAGGCATGTCCGAAATGATGCAGAATCTGTAAAAGTGCCTGTAGCTCCTCCTTGACCGGATTAAGAAAAATGACGGTGTCATCTGCATACAGGGATAGCCTGAGTGGGTTGGCACGTCCTCTGAGCGGCGATAGGACTCCAATATCCGTTGCTTTTTTCAGGATGTGGTGCAGAGGATCTATGGCTAAGATGAATAGGTACGGCGATAGGGGATCTCCTTGCCGCAAGCCACGCTGGTGCTTGATTTGAGCTCCGGGCACCCCGTTCAGAAGGATCGATGAGGAAGCCGTCGCAAAACAGGTGGATAGCCATTGGCGCCATCGAGGTCCAAAACCGCGTGCCTGAAGAGGCCTAGAAGGTATTCCCAAGAAACAGAATCAAAAGCCTTTTCAATGTCCAACTTGAGCATGAGGACTGGCGTGCACGTTCTATGATAGAACCTTGCCTGGTTGCGAACATTGAAGAAATTGTCTTGAATACTTCGACCTTTGATAAACGTGCTCTGTGATTTGGAGATCATCGCATCAATATGCGTGGACAGGCGCAAGGCTAACATCTTTGATATGATCTTTGCAACAGAGTGTATCAAACTGATCGGGCGGAAGTCCGATGCCCTGGCCAAGATATCTTTTTTAGGAAATTTGTATAATAGTTGAACCACATATAAGGCTTCATATGGCAAAGCGGGGTGGCCACTCCCTTACTGCTTACCACAATTTAGAACATTTTGAAGAGAACAATACCACCAGTCAGTCAGCACTTAAAGCAGGACAGTGTCGTCGCCTCTTTGCAACACATACCACACAAGGAAATTACAAACCACAAGAAAACAATGGAACACCATGTTGCTAGCATTATCAGTTTATCACCATATGACACAAGGAATTCCTCGAGAAGCTTTTGACCTACAAATGCGTTAAAACATAAAGCAAACACTAATGCAAGAAAAAGCTAGTTGAGTCGCTTTAAGGGCACTTTGCATTTAGCCTCGCCACGGCTCTCAACTGGTTCATCAGCAGCGGGATCGTCACGCTCCGGATCAGCACTGCCATCAGCGCAATACAAGCCAACCTAACCACACCCGAGGTTTCAAATTTTGTTTTCGGACTATGACTTTTGTGTGATTAGATCTATAACTACTGATATAGCTCATCAAACTCATTGTAATTAATAATGAAAGGTTCCAGGCACGAGCAACTGAGCAAGTACTACACAATACCTGGGGAAGGCTTGCTGTCAACAGGGCAGCTAGAAGAAATAATAGTCTGCAAAAATCCGTTGCTTGGTCCGTCTTTTGAGATTTTGCTGCCCTTGAAAAAGAATATTGCAACTAAAGTGCAAAAAACTCTCATTAGTTAACAGTTAACACTGAATCTGTCCAAGAGAACAGAATGAAATTTAACAAAAGACGAGAACAAAGGTGCCTCAAACTCTCATAGATCAGTTTGTTTAATAAATAATCATAAGAATAGAATGCCCTAAATTAATGTATCAACTATAAAGGTAATGAGACTCAGAAAAAAAAGGTAACGTTAAGAAAAACATCCAATTAGAAATATAAAAGTTGTTAGGTTTATCACTTTATTGAGTACATGTGCAATGTCATAAGAACGATATCCTAGCTGCCCGATGAGATATGCAACTAGTGCAGAATAACAATAAAATAATATAGATCGAACTCAATAAAACAGTCAAATAATATAGTATAGTTCAAAAGTGATGGTGATGTATGATAAACAAAAAATGGTAAGTGTACCTTCAAGTTGTAACTTGTCAGATATGTTCTTATAAAACCGTTTCAGGTCAAAAAAATAGATCCATACATTAAATGAGAAAAATATTCTCTGGATTGCAGGATTGCAGATCAAATGCATTGCATATTCCAAAACATAGGAGTTGTGCAAAACATGCAATTTTTGTAAGGCTTCTTTTCTGCTCTTCTTAAGAGCCAAACAACCAACAACCAATGCATGGACAACTGAAGCGCAACAGATTGCTAATTAATCTTAAAGTGGGCTGTGGGGACATTTGTAATTCTTGAAATGGTAAAGAAAGATCAGTACTTTGCATTAATGGAAAAAAACCTCAAAGCTCTAATGTTAGAACATCTTACATAAAAAGCACATTAGTGCTAAAAAAATGAAAGCAAAACCACAACGTTCAGATACAGAACTTAACTAAGCAGACAAACAAATATAGCCCCCTCTAAGTTTTATTGCAAATCTAGCCCTCTGCGTACATTTGCAAATTTGAACCCCTCCCCACCGCCACAGGGCCAGCCACCTTCCGCGCTCCCGGCCATAGTAGGGGCTCTAGTGCTTCACATTTGGAGAGGGGCCAAATTTGCAAGCGATCTTGCCTTTCACGTATGAGGGCCTAGTAGACACTTGCTTGCATGGCATAAAGCTCTCTCGAGCATCTGTCCTTCACTTAGACCGGGCTCAGATTTGGAGCGCCTGTTGCAGCGTTAACAATCTTGCCTCTCACGGCCTAATAGACTCTTCCCTTTCATGGGCTGGGCTGGTGTTGCCTTGCCTACTGGAATTTTTTATTTAATATTTATTTTAAATTTTTTTGAAAATAATCAACGGGAATCCTTTTGGGATAGCTTTTGATTATATAGATATTGGATTGTAGTCAATTATCCGGAAGATACCGTCAAGAATTAAAAACACACGGAGAATCGGAGGTTTTCGTAATCCCGATTGATTATTTTGAAAAAGATTAATTGTTGATTAAATAAAAAATGACGGATGAGGGTGGTGGAGGGTTCACTTTGACGGCGGAAGTCCTTGTGCTCGCGATGACTATTTAGCGAGTTCTAGATTCGATTCTAAGTTCAATCCGATTCTCTAGATTTCTTGGTGAATAGTTATGAATTTAGTGGGATTCATAGCGAGATATAAATCAGATTTTGATTTTTGAAGAAACTGTTTAAAATTTTACTATTCGACGTATAACCTATTTTTATTTTAAACAGAAGTTGTATTTAAATTGAAACAAGGCGCATGAGTCCCCACCCAAGCTGGCTTGTGGGAGATGGACGGCGCGGAGTGGCGGAGGAAAAGGCCAGTTTCGATTGGACGCGGCGGGGCGCCGCGCACGAATCCCATGATCCCATCAATGCCCTTCTTCGATCCCACCTCCAAGAAAAATAAACTAAAATAATCCGATCCAATCTCCCTGACCCGTGCGATCAATCCCTCGCCCCCTCCGCCTCCCTCGGATCAGCTCCACGGCGCCGCGAGACCAGGATCGTGACGAGAGCGGAGGGCACATGGTGGCGGCTGCGGCGGCGACGTTGTCATGGGTAAGTCCCCATGCCTCACCCGGCTCCTTTTAACGCCCCCGCTCCCCCTGCTTCGCTCGCGCTTCCGTAGCAATAGCATAGCATCCGGTCAGACCGTCCATGGAGCTTCTTGGATTCCCGGTTTTGGTTGTTGTTCGCTCTCCTTGTCTTCCCTACGATCTGGGAAAGCCGAGTGCCCTTCCTTGTTTTGGCTTGACGGAGAGTTGGTTCTTTGTTCAGGGTGGAGGCTCGCCGGCGTGGATCGACGTACCGGAGCGGAGCAAGAGCGCCTTCTTGGAGCTGAAGAGGAGGAAGGTGCACCGTTACGTGATATTCAAGATCGACGACAGGAGGGAGGAGATCGTCGTGGAGAAGACCGGGGCGCCGGGGGAGAGCTACGACGACTTCACGGCGTCGCTGCCGGCAGACGACTGCCGGTACGCCGTCTACGATCTGGATTTCGTCAGCGACGACAACTGCCGGAAGAGCAAGATATTCTTCATCTCCTGGTTAGTGTTTCTTAATTCTTACCCTGTTTCTCGTTACTTTTGCTGTCTCATGTATACTGGTTAGTCATGACTGATTCAGTTTGGTTGGATTTGAGGGGCTGTCTCCTTTCAGATTTGTGGCTATATAAGGAGTAAATACAAAAGCATAGCTTCAGAAAAACTGTAGTGTAGCTGACAGGCTGACAGCAGTGCAACCTTTTCGGTTGTTAGAATGTTTGAACTTGTTACATTATGGTCTGTCGAATGGTCAATGAGCAGTATGTTTCAAGCTCATCCAGCTGCCTATAAGCTTAATTCCTCATAAACATGTGAAGTTTTGGTAGCAGTTTGTAACTTCTATTTCTTATTAATACTGACGAAGAACTCAACAGACAAATGGAAGTGTTTTTGTAAATTTGACAAATTATGTCCATAGGGGATTTGGGTTACTTGCACCCAACTACTCAAAGTGTTCGTGGATTTTTCATGGTGCTGAATGGATGGATTTTCGTTTCAGAATTTTTCAGGGCTACTGTGTGACCAAGAACTTCAACTAAGTTCCCAGAACATAGTCAGATTACTGGTGCCTTTTCTTTTCAGGTCTCCGTCTGTTTCCCGTATCCGTGCAAAGACCATATATGCTGTGTCGAGGAACCAATTCCGCCATGAGCTTGATGGGGTGCACTTTGAGATTCAGGCCACGGACCCTGATGACATGGATTTGGAAGTTCTCAGGGGCCGTGCTAACAGAACCTGATAGGTTGACTTCGCTAGCATGCTGATATATTCCAGTAGCTTAAAACGCCTAGCGTGCTACTGAAATGCAGCTCGGGTGCACTTATGTGAGGCATAATGTATAAGCAGGCTGCTGATCAGACCCGAGTGTGCAGTGTTTCTTTCGTTCTTTTTTTGAGATAGCTCCTCTTTTATATTTATCTAACTAGATAAGTTCCTTCTAATATGATGTGGAAACTGCTCCGTTTAATATCTAATTGGCCATGTATGCTGCTAAGTCAAAGTGTTTTGTTGAGCTTGATTTGCTGCTGGTTTGGTTTCAGCGGTTTCGCTACTGAATGCTCACTGATGAATCTTGTTGTTCCTTATGTCGTTCGGTTTTGCCTTTCTGGTCTATGCTATGCTGATCTACAGGGGTAACTGTTGAAGTATTAGTGCATTGCCCACCTTTCCTCATCAGCTTAAGCTTTTGGGTGAACTGGCAGGTGCATGCAACTCAATATGGTATCAGAGCCAAGAGGTCTCGAGTTCAAGACCCGGTTGACGCAATTAAAAAAAATAATTGCAGTCCACTTCTATTCCACGTCCTAGGCCTGAGGGAGCCTGCACGTGAGGGGGAGTGTTGAAGTATTAGTGCATTGCCCACCTTTCCTCATCAGCTTAAGCTTTTGGGTGAACTGGCAGGTGCATGCAACTCAATAGTAACAAAACCGAAATTAAAAAACCGTAACGAAATTCGCGGTACGGTTTTCGTAAAAACCATTTGAAAATCATCAGAAATTGAAGGGTTAAAAAAAATTGAAAAAAAATCAAAAACTGCGGTTTTTCACGAAAAATCGCTCGGTTTTCACGAAAAACCAGCCCGACCGAATGTTCTTCTAAAACGGTTTTTGAGCGGTTTTTAACGAAAACCGCGCACACATAATTTTTTTAAATTTTTTTTAATTTTCTTTTTAATTAGAACGGTTTACCGAGCGGTTTTGGATCTCGAACTGAAACAGTAAGATCGAAAACCGTGTTAACCCTGCTGATCTAACTATCTGGTCTGCCATGCATAGTGGCTAAGTGGAATTATGGAATTTCCGATGTCAAAAGAATAGCATGTACTGTGATGTCCTCTGATTTTAACATGTGAGCAGACTTGACAAATTGCCGTTTCTTGTCCTAAACAAAATCAAATTATATCTAGGCACTTTGTTCAGTTCTCATCGACTTAAGTTGATAATGGTAGCGAATGGAGTACAAAATATGAAGAAAAAACATCTTGGTATTTTGCTCTACGCGTGAAGATTACACAGCGCTCCAGCCTCCAGCTGCGTCATGTCCCCGCCGGTGATCCGGCACCGTTAAAAGTTCCCACCCATTGCTCACGACACCACGACGTTGATCTGCGCACCGAACTCCACGAGGCACCGTTCACCGTAAGTCAGCACTTTTCTCCCGGATAAACTTTTTTTTAAAAAAAAATTGACATCTTTTTCAAACATATGTATAAAAATAGCTTCCTTCACGACCACAAAAGTAACAGCAGACGACATGTGTCATCTGCCACGCTCTGTTACTATAGAAGGAGGTACCATGCAGGAGCACCTATCGAGTCATGTGACCTTGATAGTTGGTAGAATGGATGCTTGCTGAGCTATGGTAGCTTGGTACCTCTTGCCATGGCCCAAATGGATGGGTGGTGAGTTTCTATGGTTGATATAGCTATTTTTACAATTACATTTGTAAAGTGATAAATTTTTTAAGAAAACGTGTCACCTATGAAGCTTTTGTGATTGAAATGGTTATTTTTTTAATTACCTTTGAAAAGGGATAAAATTAAAATAAAACTTACCAAAGATTAGAAAAGTAACGTTTTCCGTTCACCATCCACCTGTCCTGAACTTGGACGAGCTCATGTAGGAAGCATCAGCCGGCAGATTGGCTTCTCCGAGCAGCACGCGACGTGTCGACGAGCTAGGTGGCCCTGCGCCTCCCCAAGTCCCCATACTAAAAATTCATATCATTACAAGTTAGTCAATGCTGACTGGAACGTGACATTAGTGTATGAATATGATGGCTTATGCGTGTATCAGAGCATGTATAATATGTTGACATCAACTGTCTATAAGAGTTATCATATCACCTATTTATTGATGTAAATAAAAGAGAAAGAAGCTGTCTATACATTTGCAGTCGACTGTAGCACAGAAACCAAGCTGGTTGTGTATAGAGATGAATTGATTGTAGCACGGGAACCAAAAAAAATGATTGTCTATACTATTGTATAAGTTTATCTATAGGTGATATCGTAATTTGCTATAGACAGTAACTATCTATAGCATTGTACATGCCATCATCGTACTGGAGCTTAAATTAAAAGGATTAAAAAGAAAATAAATTATGCTGCACGTCTGTTACAATGGGAGAAGTTAATATAGAAAAAAAAACCTCTCCAGTAAAAATAAAATAGAGGGAGAGGAAGTGACAAAAGGCAGTCGTTATGTAATATCAGTTTGACGCATTGTTTTCACCTAGTCTAGTCCGTATTGTTTCACCCACCGACTACACTCGGTGGGGCATTTGTTTGAATAAATTTTTGCAAAAAAATTTATTAAATAAAATAATAAAAATTAAATACAATTAAGAGGCAATTACACATATGTCAGTCCACAATTATTGATATGTGATATAAGAGCGTGGATAAAATTCCCTAAAGCATGATTATAACTTGCAGGCCCTGAATATCGCATTTTTCTATGTATAGCCTATCAAATATTAGATTTATTTGGAATGATTTGTCGTAAGAAATACGTTGGTTCAAAAAATACGGTCTCTAGAAGATCTGAAGATGATCAAATAAGTACAAAGCAAACGCAACTTATGGCCTGCATCATCGTCAGCGTGCATGGCTGTCCTTTTCCTTTGCAGATTCGGTGCAGTTGCATGCATGGCAGTCTTTCTTCCTTCTTTTGGCTAATTCAGCGGAGGAGGCTAAGAAAATAATGGAATGACTTGTGCTCGGACGTCTGAAATTCTCGAACGTATTGTAACATTTTTTTTCTACACGTGTAATATTTTGTTACAACGCGTGCAATATTTTCCTTTGACAAACAATGAAATATGCTACAGTAAACGAATGTTGCAAAAAATGTTACACGTGTTGGCAAAAAATGTTGCAAGCGTAGAAAAAAATATTACAAAAAACGTTCGATAGGATGAACAGAAATCAGACGTCCGAGTGCTAGTTTGTCCCATAAAATAAGTGCACAAACAGAGCATCCAACGCAGTCTACTAGCGTGACATTTGACCCACATGGCATTGAAGGAAGTGTATGTGTCGTACTTATTGATGGGATAACAACACAATTAGTAAAACGCACCCATGTGATTGTTCGCTAGAGATATAATCCGGATCAGTTGGAACAACGTGGCCTGCTTTGATTTGGCCGTACGACATCTCTGCCTCCCTCTGCGGCTCTGCCTATAAGGGCATGTGCAATGGTGCTACTTCAGCTAGCTATAAAGGTGTCATCCCAACATTTTACTTAGGTGGAAGAGAAAAGATGAGGAGAGAGATATTGACCAGCTACTAATGTATAGTCAGCTTATAACTGATTCCAAAGCACTTATTATCTATTACATATGAGCCAATATTTAATTTTATAAACAATGCTATAGCTAATCTATTAAAGAGGTTGTCTATATGTTATCTATAGATGATATGGACATTTTTTATAGCTAGTACCATTGCACATACCCTAAGAGGCAACCTGACGCCCTCGCCATGTGGAGACATAGCCACACAGGCCGGCGGCCGGCCCCGCCCGCACACGCAATCCCACAAAAGAAAACAGAAGCGTAACACACGGAAGCAAGTCGAAGCCTGAAGGAAAGAGGAAAATAGCAAAACGGTGTGAGTTTCCCTTGACTCCCTGCGCAACTCGATTCCTCGTCAGTAACATGCAACAACTCTACGTTTCAATTTGTAGATCTACAGTGTATAGATTGCGATCATACAACACCGACATTCTCTAATCTAACACACATAGATACTTTAGTATATAAGTATATAATTCTCTAATTATAAGTTAGTGTTATAAGTTTGTAATGACCTCAACGACCTCATGACCTTTCCTCATAGATCTACCCTGTCAAATCTTACTGTTAACGTTCTATGGTAAGCACCTGATCAAATCTTATTGGTTGTATCGTCGTATGAGAATAAAGCTTTCTAGAATATGTGATAAAGATCCCTTATTAAAATGAGACTGCCTATGCGGGCGGGCGTGTAGCTTGTTTGGTTGAGACGCTCTCGAGCGCTCAGTCTGTGTCCGTTCGAGCGTCGCTCGGTGCGGGCGCGCGTAGGGACGTGTACGTGCGCGTGAGTACGTGTGTGGAGTGCGTGAGTACATAGCTCACCTGGTGTTTTTTCTTCTATACTGAATGCCAGAGCTCCTAGCCAATATTCAAAAAAAATGAGACCACCTATAAATCAAAACAACTGTAGTGCATGTTCTCCCAATAAGATAAAATTGACTACTAATTCACAAGAGTGCAGTGTGAAATTTCACTTATACGACGGAACTAGCTATGGAATACATAGTTCAAATTTCTGATCATTAGAAAACTGGCTGTAATTACGCAAATCAATACAAGAGGGTTTTGTACTACATGGGTTTTTCTCGTACTAGGGAGCATAATTACTTAATGCTTCAAAGCAAACATTGTCTATTGCATTATATGCACATCACTAGCCACAAGGCCAAAGCGTGACATTCGTATATTATTTCTACGCATTGACACTATGTCCAGGTGTCGATGAGAGAAAAATATCATTTCATCATATACATCACTGTATATCTACGATCAATGAGGCTAGATGAAATTATGGCATAGTGTATACGAGGCAAAGTTACAGCCCCATCTATGTCCCAAATGGATGGGATCAAACACTCCGTTGTTGGGCACCAATGAGGCAAAGGAAACATGTATGTCCAAATCCGATGAAGATAGGCATACACACAACTAGAAATTAACAAGGCGAAAGTTATCCTCTTTTTCAACATATCATTTCCATAAACCAACCGAATTATAGTGTACAGTGACTAGACATATGCGAAACAAAGCCATTCGTATCACATCCGCATCCTCACCATCTACATATACACCGACATCATATATGCATATAGACGAACAATAAATATAAAGATGACTACAACAGCGTAACTTAATCGGATGTATTCTATAGGCTTGTCCTACGAATGTAATTAACCAAAACGCCATGCAAAAGCATCAGGAATTACGGAATACCCAATCTTCAATTGGATTTTCTCGTTAACTACAGACGTAGAAGACCAAAGATGAACTCCTACGAAAGCATATAATTTTTTTGAAAGCAAACGGCAGGAGCTCTGCCATACATTAAAGAAAGATAGCAAACAATACAAAAGAGGTTTGAGACAATGACATAGACAACCTTAGAACAAAATATTACACCATCAAGTAGATAAGACTACTACGACTACTACCTGACATAGCATAATGAATCGACAAGAAACTAGAAGATGTCAGCCCTTCTTGATTGCTGAAATTTCAGAAAATAACACCCAATTCGTGTGCCTTTCAGCTCCTGTGTATGACATGTGGGTCCATCTGAGTCTATGACAGTGGGCCAGGGTGTCAAATACCGAAAAAATGAATTTTAAAGGTGGCAAGTTCTGAAAACTCTCACTTGATTGGGGTTAGGAAGTGAGGTACTAAAGATTTGTCACACATCAACACTGCTGGGCCGGAGAAAAGAGCTCACTTTGCAAATTCATTTGTGCAAAGAAGATTTATCACATAAGAGCTTAGGATGATGAGCTCACGAAAGCGTATAATTTTATATATTCGATACAAAACTAGTGAAATACAATGTTCCTTGTATGTTCATCCTTTTGTCTGCGCCAAATCCTCTACCTGAGAGCTCCTTCCTTATTAGTTTGGTTAACCACACTTTCTGTTCTTATAACCCTTCATACCAAAAATTTATTCCGTCTCTAAGTTTGCCAGTACCATGTGGTTGATCCCACTACATCTTTCTTCTTCCAACAACTCGCACTTTCACCTTTGTTACCACTATATTTTACAATAATCTTTACAGTTTCACACACAACTACAGACGATCTAAGTACCTACGCTAATGAAACAATTTCGTTCTCCTGATTAGTATTTCTAATAAACCTCCCATTGTTCACTCTTACTTTATGTTTTACCCATCAATTGGTATTGTCCACTGCTCAAGATATTTTTTATGATTATCTACCATTTATAAGTAACTAACATAACTCCACATCGAAGTGATACATCACAATTTCAAGTTTAAAGCGACCTCACATATATTAGATTTTTCTTTTAAGCTATGAGCATAACGGACTTCCGCTAATGTGTGATGTGCTCTATCATACATCTCTAATATAACCGTTCACACCTCAGTGTTTGCATACTCATTGCAATCCGTCAAGCGAACAGTTACATGTATTAGATATAGAGATTCTTTGTCAAACATCTCACTCGTCAAATATATATGAAAGTAACCACCTGAATCTAATATCCATCTATGAGAATTACATAATTACCTGACTACAAATACATCCAAATTCTCCTTTGCTATCGTCACTGAACATGCACCCTACATTTTCTTCAAACTTAGACAATATTTTATTGTGGGGCCTTCCTTGTTACATAGATAGCATACATGTATATGCTTATTCTTGCTCTTTTTCTGCTTGCGATTATTTATTTTGTCTGCAACATCTATAACAGCTGCTTGATCACCCAAATATAAAGATTTCAATTACTTTTACAAAGACTGACTTTAATAGATATGTAACCATTCACATTGATGTTGAGAATACTTCATCACCAATTACTTCTATATAGTAGTAGTAGTATTAGGGCATCCGCAATGGTGCCTAGTCAGTTATCTATAAGAAGTTCATATCAGCATCTATCCTATGTGGCAAGCAATTAAATGAGAGAGAGCGCCGCTATCTATAAACCTGTAGATTGTCTATTAGTTAATGAAGAAAGAGAGAGAGAGCACTCTATTAATTAAAAATAGCTATAGACATCTATATAGATTCACCATTGCAAGGATTTACTATAGCATGGTATATAAATGACATGAATCTTACTATATAGAGCAATTATCTTTAAGCGGATGCCCTTAGAGGTGATGTCAGAGTTTCTGGGCTCATTATCTGATCTGTCAACAGTCAACATGCTCCATTCCACACACGACAGAGAGTCGCAGGCCGCATTGAATGTTCCCAGAAAAAACAAGGGTCGAGTGGAACTGCGCGTTAATTAAACGCGTCGGAACCCTGTTTAGGTACGTGTTAAGCACGTCCAAAGACTCAAAACTCGCCAAGTAGACAGATGACCTCGCGAGCTCTGTGGCGTCCATGGTCGGTACCGTGCGCCCCACACCTCAGCCGGCAATCCACCCGTAGCTCAGATGCGGAAAAGCCCAACGCACGCGACAAGATGTCACGGCTCACAGTCACAACACGCATCGAACCCAACGAACGGCCCAAGGCGCTGCGGTGGCGAGAGGCTTTCCTTCCATTGAAAAAACCACGCGGAGTCGCAAGCAAAACAAAACCAAACCGATCAAATTGGAAAGCGGCGTAGAGCGATCGGTCCCCGGACCGCTTTCCAGCAGCGGCCTGCGGGAGGGGAGGGCCGCCGCGATCTCGTCGTCTTCCTCGCCGCCGTAACCGCTTCGAATCGAAGCCTTCCCGGCTTCCCGCACGTCACTCAGCGCTGTAGGTTATATAACCCTTCTCATAAGATGGTTCCGCTCCCGCATTATCACTACCACTGCCGCCATTTCTCCCTTCTCGTTCTTTTCCTACCCCTCCTCTGTCCGATCGGTATGGAGCCTACAGCTGCCGCCGCCGGTGGGTCCGACGAGGGGGGCCAAGCGCTGCTCGGGCTACTCCAGCGGGTGCAGACGGTGGCGCTGCGCACGCTGGGGCCGCGCGACTTCGACCCCAAGCGCTACGTCGACCTGCCTCTCGCCACCGACCAGGGCGCGGCGGAGGAGGCGCTCGCGGCGCTGCTGCGGACGGAGCCGTCGCGGGGAGAGCTGGGAGCGTTCCTCGCGCGGTACTTCTCGTCGGCGGGGTCCGACCTCGTGGCGGCCGACCCGCCGGACTTTGAAGCCGAGCCGCGGGGGTTCCTTCCCAGGGTGGAGAGCGCCGAGGCGCGGGCGTGGGCTCTGGAGGTGCACGCGCTGTGGAAGAACCTGACGCGGCGGGTGGCGCCGGCCGTCGCGGCACGGCCGGAGCGGCACACGCTGCTGCCTCTGCCCGGCAGGGTGGTCGTGCCGGGCGCCAGGTTCCGGGAGGTCTATTACTGGGACTCCTACTGGGTCGTAAGGTCCGTACACCTCCATCTCCGCTCCCTTCAGCTTTGTTCCATCATTGGTTGCACATTCCTTCGTCACGAACATCGAACAGTACTAAACTAACTCCCTCTGCTCACGAAAACAAAAACTTTTCGGTTGACGACTGACGAGCGGCCGGGGCGGTGTGACGGCTGACGACACACGAGCGGCTAGGAGGTCGCTTTAGGCAGCATCTCAGCAAGGATAATGCTTCTATGGCACCTAGGGCTAAATTTGGGCCAGGCCTCTGGCAACATATACGTTGGGCTTCACCACTCTACTAGCACTTGGACCAGGCCTTGGGCCATGACTTCACTAACCTGAGGCCTGGCCTATATCTCTATGTATCTTAGGTGACATAGGATTACATAGATGTGTTACTGTGCGTGTCCTGACTAAAGAATCTAGGCTTACAAGAATAGTACGCAAGACGTGTTATTGCACTTGTTAGGTAGCTGTTTAGTTGGTTTCGGCGAACGTGGGGTTTGCCAAGTTCACTTGTGTTGACAGTGTTGTTTGTTCCTGCGTCGTCCACTTCGTTTTCCATATGTTTGTTATGTTTAGGCTTCGTCGTGTATCTATGGCGCCATCTGCATACTGGGGGCCGCTGAATTTTCTATGGGTGGAGGGTGGCGGCGCTTTGCTGGTCAGCGCTGGGGTGGCTGTGCCATTAAATTTATTCCAAAACGAGGTTGTTGATGGATGATGGCGTTGATGATGCCCGCGAAGATCTGTTCTTGATTCCTTATAGAGGAAACTACAGTCCCCAGAGTTCAGTTCTTGTCGTAGCATTTTTGTGGGACAGGACAATGTAACAATGACCCGCATAGCAAATGTTGCAGATCTTGATTTCTAGTACAATTCCACTTCGTCCTTAGATTTTTTAATATTATACTATACACTTGACCTGCTGATCCAGTATGCATGCCAGATGAAAGGTATTTGCTTTTTTTTGTTTCTTATCGTATGTGTGCTTGGTGGCTTGATGCAGAGGCTTACTTGTGAGCAAAATGTACAATACGGCCAAAGACATTGTTCTTAGTCTTGTATACCTTGTGGAGAAGTATGGTTTTGTTCTGAACGGTGCAAGATCGTACTACACTAATCGAAGGTACCAATTATCTCTGCAGTACCGTGCTGTTTGGTTTGTATCTACAGCACAACCTGTCATTTTCATTTCTGCAATATCGTCTATCCGCTGCTACGAAGGTTCATACCTTTATGTGAGGGTCAACAGACCTTGATTAATGAAAACTAATTGGAGCCATACTACTGCCGATCAAGTATGGAGAGATTGTACATGCAATATATTACCATAATATCGTCTTACCGTCATCTGATATATGCTTTCTCTGTGCAGCCAACCACCACTTTTAAGCTCGATGGTTTTAGATATATACACGGCAACAGGTGATTTGGGCTTTGTGGGCAAAGCATTCCCCTCTTTGCTGAAAGAGCATAGCTTTTGGATGTCAGGTAGCAGACGATAAAGCCATTTTTCTGCAGCCTTTATTTTTACATTGGTCTTTGTGGGGAAAGCATTCGCCTCTTTGCTGAAAGAGCATAGCTTTTGGAAGTCAAGTACTGCAGACGATAAAGCCATTTTTCTGCAGTCCTTTTTTTTTCACATTCTTCACATGATTAAATACAATATCCCTTTACAATGATTCTGTTATGCAGAGGTTCACAATGTGGCAATAACGGACAACCATGGACGGTTACATAATTTGTGTCGTTACCAGGCTATGTGGAACAAACCTAGGCCGGAAAGTGCAACAATCGTTAAGTCTTTAACTTTGGTTATGTTGTTAGCTACTCAAGTCACAGTGGAAGTTTTGCCATGTCAAGGATGTGCTAACTATAATCTGATATGTTTTTAGGATGAGGAACTGGCTTCAAAGCTTACTTCTACAGCCGCTAAGGAAAAATTGTACCACCAAATTGCTTCAACAGCTGAATCAGGATGGGACTTTAGCTCTAGATGGATGAGGTTGGATATTCAATAACATAAGAATTACAACTAAAATAATGATTGCCGATTCTTCCTTCAATTAAGACATGTACTACAAAAAGAATACATTAGGAAGTTTTTTTAAAAAAAAACCAAAGAGCTAACAACACCGGACCCCGAAGGAAAAACACCAAGAGACCAAAACCGGCTGCCCCAAGACAGGGGGGACGCGCCCACGACGGGAAACTAATCCCAAACTGGAACTCCTTCCATTCACCTACTGTATCCACAAGGCAAGCACCTCGTGAAACAACAACATTACGCGACCCTCAGGCTAGAAACATGAAGCAAATGGCTAGCGAACCTCACCCTAGAAACACGAAGCAAATGGCTAGCAACCTCACCAGCTATCCACGAGGCAAAGCACAACACTGTACAAACCGTGCAAGAATGTGCACCGCATGTCATTTCTAATGATTTGATTTCACTGTTTTGTGCAGCAATTCTACTGACATGACAACTCTTGCAACAACTTTCATTTTACCTGTCGACTTGAACACATTCCTATTCAAGGTAAGGCATGGAGCTTGCCATGATATTCGAATTCCAAAGTTTAACGATTGATAAATTTAGCTTGATTCGGATATGTCAGGTTAAGCATTGTATGTAGTTCATTTGTTCAATAGTTCACAATAGGTCGGAGGCTTGTTGGGAGAGAAAGCTCCTAGTTGGTTCAAGTCAATAATGTTCGGAAATGTGACAAGAGCCCTTACCTTTATACTCAATATACAGATGGAACGGGACATAGCGGTCTTTGCTAAACTCATTGGAGAGAATGCAACAGCAGAAAAATTTTCAGAGGCTTCAAAAGCACGTCATGCCGCAATTGAGTCTATTTTGTGGAACTCTGAGATGGAGCAGTGGCTTGACTACTGGCTCCATACTGATGGAAACTACCAGGTGCTCACGAAGGATATCAGCTTGATCTCTCATAATCCTATCTGATTGTGGTAAACACTTTATGGTGGTATTAACTTGATACATATTATTATTCCAGGGGGTCTACCAGTGGAAATCTAACTCACAGAACCACAAAATCTTTGCTTCTAACTTCATACCATTGTGGTTAAATGCACATCATTCAGGTGCGTAATGTATGTGTCCCTCTCTCCCTTTGTTTTCTAATGCCTAAGGGTGCAATGCTTTATTCTGAAAGTTTGTCTAGCAACATTTTGTTGTAATTCATAATGTACGGATTTGATTTCTTCCAATTATTTGTTTTCATTATATCTGGAAAGAAAATGAAAGCAAGTTTTCTAGGAGAAAATTCTCCTGGGCACTCTTTAACATATAAGGGCGCTGTAGATTTTCTTTTGTGGAAGCACCACGCTATAGCCTTACAGGCAGTTTAATAAGCTCTCTTCTACCTCAACTACTAATCTCGCCCTGCCAACAACAATTACATCTGAAACTCTTGCTTTATGATCTTTTACCTTTTACAGCATTGAGTATGGTTGTCTGAAACTTAACCAGGTTTGGTGCGATTTGTCAATGAGGCAAAATCGGTGAGAGTCATGAAAAGCCTCCAGGCATCAGGATTACTCCATCCCGCAGGAATAGCAACTTCCTTAACTAACACAGGGCAACAATGGTTAGTTCATTGAAATGGACACTACGGATGATAAAATTGTACTAAGTGCAATTTGTACAGGAATTATTTACTTTCCATTTTTTTAATAGGTGCTAATAATTGAACAGGGATTATCCAAATGGATGGGCCCCATTGCAGCATCTGATAGCTGAGGGATTGTTGAATTCTGGTTCAGCAGAGGCAAGGAGATTCGCTGAGGACATTGCTACGAGGTGGGTGAGAACAAATTACGCTGCCTACAAATCAACTGGCAAGATGTATGAGAAGTACGACGTGGAGGCCTGCGGAAAATCTGGAGGAGGCGGTGAATACAATCCCCAGGTATCGTTATAGTTATAAACTTATAAATCAAGTAAAAGACCTTCCACTTGTGCTCACCCATGATGATGAGCATGTTCCTACTCCTTGATAAATGGCAACCTTATACAATTTACACTTTGCTATCTTCTAAATTACCGAGGGTATAATATTGTGAGCCTTTTTTTGTCATACAATGTTTACTTAACCACCAATGAAGCCAGAAAAACCATGATCTCCTATCATCAAACGATTACCTTTTATTCTAATTTGAGTTCATGGACGTCTTTGCGCAGACTGGTTTTGGTTGGTCCAACGGCGTGATATTGTCATTCTTGGAGGAATTTGGGTGGCCTCAGGACAAGGAAATAGGCTGCTCATCATAATGGAATGAAGCTAAGCTTCTCAATGCGGCTAGGCAGGTGTAGGGCTGTACATATACGGCGAATGCCAGCGGGAGAAAATTGACAATATGCCACTCTCAAGAGTTGGCTTCGCTCAAATGCTACTCTGGACATTGAACACTATAAAATGCCACTCTGTAGAGTTGGCAACTCGCTGGCATGCCATTTTGGAGGTTTAAAATGATTTTTAGCCCATTTTCGTGTTGAACTGACCGTTTTGCCCTTGGGCCCACTCGCAGGTCTTCTCTCATGGGGCATTTCGCTGGCCACACCGACCAAGCCATCTCTCCTCTCATGCCAGCGATCCATTAGTTCCATCATGATCAGGCGCAGTCCTAAAACAAAACAAATCGCTAGAGGATGCGTGAGCTTACGTTGCCGGAGGCCATGAGGAGCTGGTAGTAGTAGAGCGTGACGGGCTGCGCGGTGACGTGCACGCCGAAGAAGCTCCCCGTGTTGCGGAACGTGAGCTTCACCGTGGCGTTGAGGGTCGACATCTCCGTCGGCACCAGCGACGCGTCCGTCCCCGCCTGGATCACGAAGTTGTGGAACGTGATGTTCTGCAACAGAGTCAACAGCTAGGAGTCAGTCTAGTTCTTGAAATCGTTGCAACACAAGCAAAGATCAAACGATCAATTCTTGTAAATGGCACGAAAAGATTGATCCGAGACAAGAAATTCCTTACGTTGATGAAGACGACGGGCTTCTGGTTGTGGCTAGCGCCCCAGAGGATGAGGGCAAAGAAGAAGAAGAGCGCGAAGAAGGCGGCGACGAAGCCGAGAGCGTAGCGCCACCGCTTCGGGAGGCCCCCGCCGGCGCCTACGCCGTCGGCGTCGTCGTCCTCCACGAGGAGCCCCTCCTCCTCGATGGCCGCCTCCTTCATCCATGGGCTGCGACGGCCGCCATGGCCGGCCTCGCCGCCGCCGACCCCCCGACGGGAGGAGGCGGCGGAGGGGCCCTTGGCGGAGAAGCGCGACGAGGAGGACTCCCTGGAGTGGTGCCCCAGCGAGCGCGGCGGGGACGCCGCGGGCGAGGAGTGGAAGGAGGAGGCTGCGGTCTTGTTCTCCCCGTCGTCGTGGCTGGGCGACTGCACGTAGTAGGCCGGCCGCGGCGGCGTCGACGGCGCCAGGCTCGACGTCACCTCCGAGTCCGTCTTCGCGTGGCGCATTGCTGCCTCGCCGCGTGCGCGCTCCCTCGTCGCCTCCTCTCCTTCCTCTCCCCTCGGGTTTCTCGGTCGTCTCCTTCCTTGCGTCGCGTGGCTCTTTTTGTAGTGTCGATGCGTAGGAGCGCCGATTGGCGAGTGGTGGTCTCGTTGTAGGAGAGGAGAGATGGCTTGGTCGGTGTGGCCAGCGAAATGCCCCAGGAGAGAAGACCTGCGAGTGGGCCCAAGGGCAAAACGGTCAGTTCAACATGAAAATAGGCTGAAAATCATTTTAAACCTCCAAAATGGCATGCCAGCGAGTTGCCAACTCTATAGAGTGGCATTTTATAGTGTTCAATGTCTAGAGTGGCATTTGGGCGAAGCCAACTCTTGAGAGTGGCATATTGTCAATTTTCTCTGCGAGGCGGTGTGCAATAAAAAAACTGCAAGAATCTTCTGCTGACTGCTGGGTTTGATCGAAACAACAATTTGCATCAGCACTTCACGAATTATCTGTCTATTCTATTACCACTTGCTATCTATTGTTTGAAGGCAAGAGAGCTCTTCCTCTTCACGCACCTGAGACACTGTACTTAGTTCTGAGCCACATTGTATTTGAAGTAAAATATATAGTCCGTTTTACTCGCTCTCCAGTCGCCTCTGTATTATCCACGCCGCGCCGCCTCGGCCGGGGGTGCGCTCCGCCGCCGGAGAGATCCTGTCACCGCACCTCGCGGCGCCGCCGTCGCCGCCGCAGGTCACCAGCGCCCTGCGCAGAAGCTATATCGACCGCACGTGGCCGATATCGACGACGTCCTTCTCCGATTGGATGCGACGTGGCCTGTGATGGCAGAACGAACTCGAACTACGGATTCGCCGTAGCAGATGAGGAAGCCAGAGCATTGGCTTGCCGGCGGGGAGGACACGTGAGGCCCAAGGAGGGGGCTTCTTTTGTAAAAAGTGTCGCTTCCGCTTTGCCCACACCTCGATCTGAGCCGCCTATACTCGATCGTACGGTTAGAATTAGACCAGAATTGCATCGCGGAATTCATTTGCGGTCCTACTCGGGATGTTTTTGAACCTGTCTTCACCAATAGAGTCTCTTTTTGCAAAAATGCTATTGCGGCCCCTTTCCACCGCTCGATTCGACCCGCCTAACTCCGATCGGACGGTGCACTCACTTTGTAGCTTGTTTCACTTCATTTTTCACTCCTAATTCGTAAACCCATACATCGTTAGAGGGACACAGAAGCGCGGTCCGCTCCGAACGCCGCCGTGAGAGAGACATGGCGGCCGCACTGCTGCCGGAGACGGTGCCGCGGCTGCTGACGCCGGAGGCTCTCCGCACGGCGGCAAAGCAGTCCCAGGGCATCCAACTCGTCCCCCTCTCCCTCCGCCGCGCCATCAAACGCTACCTCCGCGGTAATGCCCTCCCGCCCACAACCTGCTCGACGAATTGCTCAGCACTCGCACGCCTAACGCGATGCTCGCGCAGACCAGGACAAGGCGCATATGAACCGCAAGGTTCTGCTGCTCTCGGCTTCCTTCGAGCGCGCCAAGGGCACCGGCGCCGAGCTGGCCGCGGCCACCACCCGTGGTGCGCTCCTCGACGACCCCCGCGCTCCCGCGGGCGCCGAGCAGCGTGCCGCGCGATGGAAGGTGCGTTCCACCTATGGCGATATCGGCCTTCGGTACCGTGAGGACGAGACGGTCGCGTACGTTGCCTCCCGCATGCCAGCCATCTACGCCTCATGCCACCGCGTGCTCCGCGAGGTCCAAGAACCACCAGCCCTCTTTACTTTTGTTTTTTCCTCAATGAGTTGAACTTGAAGTCGTCTGCTGGAAGCCTGGAATGTTTCCATGGACTGACACGTGGATTATGCAGGTTCGTCGGAGGTTGCCAGACTTTGCACCTTCCAAGGTGTTGGATTTCGGAGCGGGGCCGAGCTCAGCGCTTTGGTGCGTATGGTCTAATTGATATCTATTACTAAAAGGTTTTGGTTTGCATAAGATTAATATGGCTACAAGAATGCAGGGCAATGAGGGCAGTGTGGCCGAAGTCAATAGAGAGGGTTAACTTGGTCGAGCCCTCCAAAGAGATGCAGAGAGCGGGACAGAGCCTTCTTGACAGTAAGCTTAGCTCTTTTTTTTTTTGCCTACATGACGTGATGCATATTGGATGATGCGATTGATTACTAGGGGTCTCAGAGTAGCATCTTAGTTGCAAGTAAGTCGGAATGTTTGGTTTAACGTAAAATTTGATGTGCAAAATAATATCACAACCTAATGATGATGGAGCCACCAACCATATAAATAACTTTGTAATGTAAATTTCATACTTGTGCATTTCTCTAGGTAATTTGCATTAGTGGCCTTGCTTACCATGGCCATGGTGACACTTCTAATGTCAAACACTGAAGTTGTTGGTTGCTTTGCTTATGTTTTTTTCTTTTTTCCAGTTGTGAACTTGGTCATAAATGTTTATTATACTGGTTACTCTGCAAATGTTTATAGATTTGAAGGGGTTGCCACTTATCCATAGCTATGATAGCATCCAAGAGTTGAACCGCAACATCGAAAAACATGAGCGAGGGCACGATCTTGTAATATCAGTAAGTTCTATTGATTCCTTTATTCGTGTAGTGTTTCATGATGGTGGTTGAACGGGCAATGTAATTTTGAGAAACTACTTCAGATCATGCTGCATTATTTATTGAATTTGTTTTCTGTTGTCATTCCTTGTGTTTCACCTTTATTGAATGTCTTCCCTCCGTGTGTAGTCTTATGCACTTGGGGAGATTCCTTCTTTGAACGACCGTATAACAATAGTGAGGCAGCTTTGGGACCTAACAAAAGATGTTTTGGTATAATGATCTCTCTCTCTCTCTCTCTCTCTCCGCCTGCGCCTGTGTGTGCTTGTGGTGGGTGTTCTTGTGAGTTGTGACTTGTACCTGAAGAAAAGTTATTTCATTTAGTTAATTCATCTTTAGGTTTTGTTAGAGCCTGGAACTCCTCAAGGAGCAAAGATTATAAGCCAAATGCGCTCGTATATCCTTTGGATGGAAAAGAGGGTATGCTCTGACTGTTATTGCTCCCTACATTATTTATTATTCAGATATTTGGCATATTTCCTGGCTATGTAGCAATTATTTACATAATATTTGTGCTTTCCAGAAGTGTCGCAAAAGTGAAAAATCCACAAGTGGTGCTCCGAGTAAAATAAAGAGCATTGTTGCTCAAGAAGCCTTGTTGAAAAATGGTGCTTTTGTGGTTGCTCCGGTGAGTTAAAACTGTAAATGCTCAAATGTTAGTTTATGCTCGAGTAAGACTGATTTCATCCTCCATATCAGTGCCCTCATGATGGTCGCTGTCCATTGGAGAATTCAGATAAATATTGCCACTTTGTTCAGAGATTGGAGAGAACGTCATCACAGCGTGCCTATAAGGTTATCTTTTTCTTCTTTTATTACCTTTCCTTTTGTGTTGTATTCTATGTTTTTTTATAGAATGCACTCGTCAAGCAGTTGAGAAAAATAATTTTACATGCCATACATCTGAATCACTAAGAGGTATTAAAAAATATCACAATTATCCATTAATTTCTGGGGAAAAAATATATGCTGAACATGTGTTGCATGATTGTTTGGTAATTGCTGTACATATAGGATGGGCTTCTATGCTCTCCCAAAATTGTGCTGGTCTTAAAGCAGTATTTTTAGTAGTGGATGGTTGCAACTTGCAATCAAACCCTTAATGTGCTTTTCACTTTTGAGGATATTATTAAAGCACTTCCTTTTTTTGTAAGATCTACAAAATTATTTTACACCTCTTAAGAAATAACTGAACTTCATAGCTGTTAGCCTTTTAATTTCCTGTTTGTGATGTTTGCTGCAGAGGTCGAAGGGTGTGCCTTTGCGTGGTTTTGAGGATGAAAAATTTTGCTATGTTGCTTTAAGAAGGGGCAAGCGGCCAGAGTAAGGGCTTGTGACTTGTCCAGCTTTATCCAATTACTTGTCCAGCTTTATCCAATTACTTCTCAATCTGTACATTCTTTTGCATATGTGCATCTTCTTTTAGATTGTCATACTTTCCTGCAAGTATATGTTTGACTTAAAAAACAATTCCTCCTTATCTCTGAACTAGGGAAGCTTGGCCACTTGATGGCATGAAATTTGAGACGCTTAAAGAACGTCATGCGAAGAGAAACCCAGAAGATCTTATCATTGACTATGGTAATCATCTATTCATGATTATACCTCCGGTCCTTTCTTATATCAGGCTTTGAAAATCATGTTTACTGCTTACTGCTTGCTCAGACGAACAATTCCCAAGTCAGGAAGATGAAGAGGGTCCTGTTGACGTTGAGGACAGTTTGGTCCCATATGCTTCCGATGCACAAGAATTAAGTTTATTCCATGAGAGCGGAGAGGAGGAGGAAGAACAACCCATCCGTGCTGATCTTGGAGGTGGTTGGGGCCGGATTATATACAGTCCCATTCGAAGAGGAAGGCAAGTACACCTGGATGTATGCCGTGCCACCAAACGGGATGCCTCCGAAGGTGCATTCGAGCGTGTAGTGGTCACCCAAAGTAAGAACCCTACAATGCATCTTCAGGCCCGGAGGTCACTTTGGGGCGACCTTTGGCCATTTTAAGCTATGGATTGTTCAAGCTTGGTTACAGGAGCTCTGAAGCTGTTCGTCATTGGAGTCGCTCGTTGAAAACGTGAATGATGTGTTTGTGATCGCGCTGTCAGTGCCTTTTTTTTTCAGTAATATGTTTATCTGTAACAAAGGTAGTTGGCAAACCTCATCACAAATGCTCACCATCTAAAGGATGTGCTGTGCCAGAATTCTGTGGTTGGAACACCGCAGAATCGCACGCTCTCCACCGGCAGTCTGGCACATCATAAGTTAAAGTACTAAATGTATTTCTAAAAGAGGTTCGTGACATCGAAATTTTATGATTAAATTTGTGAGAATTCGCCATCTCTTTTTAAAAAAATACAAGATCGAGAATTGAAATGTCTGCGGTGATTTGAAACCAAGGCAACCTTTTATTAACGTAGATGATCTTTACATCATCCGCCAGAGTAGAAACAAGAAAAATTCAGCGGATCATCCACCCAAACAAAAGACTCAGTCACTTAGGGGCTGTTTGGTTGCTTGATTTCACGCTGCTAGACTCATGGGAGCCGAGGAACCAGTGTTTGGTTGCTCGTTGTATCGTGTGAGCTGCACTCACGCATGCAAGATGGTCATTTAGTTGCTGCTTGCATTTAATGCCAAAGTCGATCGATGTACAAAGCACTCGCAGTTAGACTTATGGGAAACGAGTTCCATGACCGTTACCCTAGAACCAAACTGAGACGGTACAGACTCCCGCGGCTAGATTCGTACGAGACGGTAACTAAACAGCCCCTCAAGCGCTAGCATCGCCTGACGAGCTAGCTCATGGGCTGCTTTGTATTTTGAAGTGAATGTAGAATGAATGGAAGAACTCTCCTTTTGCATTGATCAATGAATATATTTATACATGGGAAGGGATGCATTGAATAGGTGCCTTTTCCTAAGAAGCAACCACTCATGCATCTATTGTCAAAGGACACACCCTTTGATTACAATATTAACTACCTAATCTAAGTCTTGATGAGATCACTTGAAGAGGTGTCTTTATGAGGAGACATTGGTTCACAACACTCCCCCTTGATCGAATCTTCCTTGAGATCAATGCATTGTTGATTCCTCTAAAAACACTATGGGAATAATCTGAGGATTATATTGATATGCCATCAAAAACTCCTTAAAACCCGGTGGGAAAAATAAAGAGAAAAATATGACATATATAAGTGTGATTAATAAATCACTATGTCTTTGGTAGCTCCTCTAAAAACCCCTGTGGGGAAAAATTGGAGATACAACATAATATATTAAACTCCTCTCTAAAAACCTTGTAGGAAAAATATGAGGAGAAGATATGTTGATATACTGTTGAAAACTCCTATAAATCCAATGGGAAAATTTAGGAGAAAACTGATACAGTATATTTAAGTGATTGTCTCTAGTGAACTCGTATGAGAAAACCTATTACAGGGAAAAACCCATAAACGAGTTTAAGGACAATTCATGTCTTTGATGTTTCCTTAAAAAAACCCCAATAGGGAAAACAGAAAACATGACATATACTCGTGTTAATATTACCTCATTAAAAACTTTTATGAGAAACCTTGTGAGGAAAAACTCATGAAAGAAAAGAGTGTAATATCTGTTAGAACAGGTTAATAGTTAGGAGATATCTCCCCGATTCTTGCAAATTTCAAGTTTGTCTCATACCAATCCCATGAACACATTTCAAGAATGTAGAAGATGGTAATGACTTGGTGAAAAGATCAGCGAGGTTATCGCATGATTTGGTTTGCAAGATGTTTATCTCCCCACTTTGCTGTAACTCATGAGGATAAAACAATTTTGGAGCAATATGCTTTGTGATGTTGCTCTTTATGTAACCTGTTTGCATCTGTGTAACACAAGCAGAATTATCTTCATAGATAATTGTAGGTGATTCAATAGAACCAATACCACATGATTGTTGTATGTGGTTAATCATTCTCTGAAGCCATACACATTCACGTGAAGCTTCATATAGTGCAATAATTTGAGTGATTGGTGGAAGTAGCTACAGTCTGTTTAGAAGACTTCCATGAAATAAATTGTTCCACCATGTAAGAATACAAAGCTGTTTGAGATCGGCATTATGGGGATCGATAAATAGCCGACATCTGTGTATCCAATCATAGTGGGATCTTGATTTCTTTGAAATATAATCCAAGATCCTTTGTGCCATTAAGATATCGAGGATATGCTTTACACATCCAATGACGTTTGGTTGGTGCGATGCTATGTCTAGCTAGTAAGTTCACTTTGCAAATGCAATATCGAACTGGTGCAATTTGCAAGATACATAAGCGCTCAATAGCAGCGAGATAAGGAACCTCGGGTCCCGATGCCTCTTCTCCATCATCACATGGTGCGAATGGATCTTTCTCCATATCTAAAGATCGAACAACCATAGGTGTTTTAGATGGATATGATTTGTCCATATTGAATTTCTTCAATATTTTCTCGGATATAAGTGATTGATGCACTAAGATTCACGAGGAAGGTGCTCAAGTTGTAAACCTAAGCAAAATTTGGTCTTACCCAAATCCTTCATCTCAAATTCGTCTTTAGGTGATTGCGTGCTTCATTTATATCGTTAGAGTTGCCAATGATATTTAAATCATCAACATATACGGATATATCTGAGAATCTGTTGGAGATTTTTTATGAAGACACATGGGCAATCATCATTGTTTGTGTATCCCTTCTTTAGAAGGAATTCACTTAGTCGGTTGTACCACATTCTACCCGCATTGTTTCAAGCCATATAGTGACTTGTTGAGCTTTACACGACATATTGCGATTTGCGTTTGGATTCGAATTGGGATTCCATCGGGAACCTTCATGTATATGTCGAATCAAGTGACCCATAAAGATATCTTTGTCACTACATCCATCAACTGCAAAGATAGACGATTTTGAGCGCCAATGATATTAAGTATCGGAATGTTATTCCACTCATAACCGGAGAATATGTTTCATTGAAATCAATGCCGGGTCTCTGCGTGAACCCTTGTGCTACAAGTCTCGCTTTATATCTCACCACCTCATTGTTTTCATTCCGTTTCCGGATGAAAACCCATTTGAATCCCACAGGGAAAACTTTTGGAGGTGTAGGTATTGCAGATGTGAATACCTTTCTTTTATTAAGCGAGGCTATCTCAGCTTGAATTGCTTCCTTCCATTGAGTCCAGTCCGAGCGTTTTTTGCACTCTGCCATGGTCTTGGGATCTGGATCATTTAGGAGGTTATTTGCAATTGTTGCGGAGAAGTAAGTGTCGACAATTGTAGTCTTTCGGTCATATAATTCTCCAGAATCGATATAATTAGTGGAAATTTCTTGCACCCTTGATGATGGCTCATTATTTCCCAAAACTATGGAGCAGGCGTTCGATGTCCCGGGATCGATAATAGTGTGCACTTGTGATCTAGGTTGTGAATCAACTTGAGGTTGACTTGTACTTCTTGATTTGGAGGATTTTGTCCTCGGTTTCTTTTGTGGCTTACAAGAAGCTACATCCTTAGCGTGGCCTTACTTCTCCCCTCTTATTTTGAAGTGGGAGTTGAATGGTTTTATTTGGTACCTCCACTCTTTCGAGCACATTTGAGGCGGGATAATTGGATTTAGTAACACCTTTAGTATCGATAAATGCATCTGGCGATTATTTGCAATGTGTTGCAAATTTATAACTTTCGAACTTGAAGTTCGGTTTCTTGAATCACGTGGATCTAAGGAGGAGATGTCTCTGCATCCCAATTGATTTCGGGCATTCTTTTGGTACTTGAAATCTCCCCCAATGCCGGAAATGATCCTCATTAAATATACAATCGTCGTCTTGGTAGTGAATAAGTCCCCGATTAGGGGCTCAAGGTATTTAACAATCGACGGAGATTGATACCCACATAGATCCCTAATTTCTGTGTGGGCCCATAGAGGTGCGCTTGGGCGGTGAGATCGATGCGTATATAAGCATACCGATTTTTTGAGATGGGAAATATTTGGTATATTTCCACGTACTAATTGCGTGAGAAAGTCAGATGATATGCTGATTGGTCGCAATTGAATTAAGTCGGCGTGTAAGATCGCATGACCCCAACATGAAGTTGGTAAATTGCAATTTTGTAATAAGGGTCTTGCAATCCACTTGATTCTCTTTATAAGAGATTCGCCAAACCATTTTGAGTATGGACATATGGGATGAGAATCTTGTACTTGAATTCCTAAAGCCATGCAATAATCATTGAATGCATGTGAGGAAAATTTAGCGACATTGTCCAATCTTATCGATTGAATCGGTGTTCGAGGATAGTGTGCTTTAAGTTTAATAATTTGAGCAATTATTTTTGCAAAGGCATGGTTACGTGTGGATAAAAGACACACATGAGACCATCAGTAGATGCATCTATAAGAACCATGAAATACCTGAACGGACGAGACAATGGTTGAATAGGGCCACATATGTCGCCTTGAATACGTTCAAGGAATTTGAGTGGCTCATGTTGGATTTTAAGATGAGAAGGTCTCAAAATCAATTTCCCAGTTGCACATGCAGTGCATATAAAATCTGATAATTTTGGGAATTTGGCAGCATGCAGATCATGACCATTAGAATTGCTGATAATCTTTCTCATCATCCCTATACCAGGATGACCAAGGCGATCATGCCAAGTTTGGAATGCATCGACATTCGAAAAATTACCTTATGCGCAACATGTGATGCGGGTTTAATGTATGTGTAGTACAATCCAGGGCGGTAAGAGGAAATCTTTTCAAGTGTTTATGCGCCATATCCAAATCTTTAGTGATGAGGAGAAATTCCTCATGATTGTCATCATGGGTTTCAATATGGAAACCATTTTGCGGATATCTCTATAACTTAATAGGTGCGTGTTGAATCGGGGATACAATAGTGCATCCTCGATTGTGATTTGAGTACCCATAGGAAGCATGATAGTGGCACGACCGAACCAACTATCATTGCATCGCGTCGGCGATTGTCAAAACATTTCCTTGCCTCTTAGTAAGAGTTTGGAAATATTTTGTTTCCTTAGTATAGAGTTAGTAGTACAACTATCTACTAGGCACAATTCCTCCTCCATCGGATCGACTCGTAGAAATCTATATATAAATGAAGAATTTTAAGATTCTTGGGAATATATATAGAACACATACAAACTTTATTGAATATCAAACATAATTATTACATTTATTGGGATATCCAATATGTCAATGTGATGACAATATTATTTAATACAACACTTAGGACATAATTGTGCTTTATTATTACAATAAATAAGGTACTAAACTAAGGATCTAAGAGATTGGGAGCCTAGTCGAAGTCTCCAAACATGTCATTGGAAGCAAATTCCATGATCATATTCTCTGTTGTCTTGATCCTTGGCTTCGATGCGTCGTTGTTGCTTGGTTCCTTGGGAACTTGTTGCGAACAACCACCTCTTCCTGGAGTTGTCGGGTTGGAAGTTGAAATGGGCTTCATACTTACGTCACTGGGCAAGACGTCCACGTCCCACAAGACTTTGGATAGAGATCAACAAGGTGACTTGGGGTGCGACATTTCTTTGTGATGTGGTTATAGCAACCACATTTCGACAAATAGACTTGTCGGTTCTTTGTTTGGAAATGCCTTTACCCTTATTGTGGATACGTGACTTATTCTTCTTGTTGTTTCTGCGTTTGTTTTTACCATGGGAATTTCTTTGATAGTTCTTTGGAGAACCATTAAATTTGGGTTTATTCTGAGCATTGGCATGAACTTCAGGCAATGGGGCAGACCCAAGAGGGCGCTGCTGATTGTTCCACACCATAAGTTCATGGTGTCTTTCGGCCTGAAGTAATGTTTGAATAAGCTCGGAATAAACTGTGAAAATTTTCTCACGGTATTGTTGTTGAAGGATTCTTTCAGCGGGAAGCATTGTAGACAAAGTCTTTTCAATTTTATCCGCATCGGAAAGTTCCTTCTCACGAAGCGCAACTTAGTGCTAATCCTATGAACAACATGGTTATAATCACCATGATTTTGAAATCTGAAGGCGAAGTTGAGCCCATTCAAAATTGGCCTCAGGCGAGATGAGTGCCTTTTCTTTGTTCATAGCGTTGCTTAAGAAAGCCATAGTGCGTGGATTTTCCTCCAACATGTATTCGGACTTAAGTTCCGGATGTATATGCTGCCTTATAATATATAAAGCCGCATCCGATGTTGATCACTTATTGGTTCTGCACCTTCTACTTGTTCAAGGAGCACATAATAAAGTCATGGTCATAAGACTAACTTTTATGTCCATAGCCCATGTGGGATAGTTGTGTCCGTCAAGAGCGAGTACATCAAACTCTTTAGCGGCCATATTTCCTACATGAGGCAACCATAGATTTTGTTTAATTTACCATGGGTAAATTAAAATGTGCTATGGTAATGTTGTAAAATGCAAAAATGAATTAAAAACAAGAGAATGCTTGTATCATGAATGTAAGCCTCGAATATGCGCTAACATTTTTGGAGGTAGTCACCAAAATGGTGTAGACCTCTTATGGGCATAATCTGTTGATACAGTAGATGCCACTTGTGTTATGCATCTTTGTATTAACACATCTAGGTAATCACTGTAAAAGTGTAGACCTTGTTTAATTCATATTTTGTATTGGATCGCACATTGAGGATTGACATCCTTGATAGTAACTATGGTACTACCTTGTGTATGACCAATAGGGATTATGAATGAAGGTATTGGGTACGCACGTTGAGGATAATCACTATGTATTAAACACAGTGTAGATCCCACAGTAGCAACTACGGTGCTACCTTGTGTATGGCCAATACCAAAAATTTGTGAACATTGTGTTATACAAAGTGAGGAAAAACACATAAAGGATTTTGCATATAAATATATTAAGTACTTTAAGGCTTTTAACGATAAAAGCATATGGGCTTAAAAAAATTGCATTAAAATAAATTAACTGCAATAAATGAGTCGTAAAAATGAGACAAGCACATGTTTATTGGGTTTGTAATAGCACAAACACTTTGAACAGCACTTGAATTTGATATTTTATATTGATAAAACATCACAAGTAGAATTATCGATAGCGTAGCCGCCGCCCCGCCATACCTGCCACTCCTCACATTGGGAGTACTCCCCCTCATCGGGGAGATGAAGCCGCCGCCGTTCAAGTTGAGGACCTCGGCGCTCGAAGACGGAGGCTGCGAGGACCATGCCGTGGCACCCAAAACTTGGCCTGCGGCCTATTGCCATGGCGACGGATCGAGGCGATGGCGGGCTCCTCAAACTCGGCGAATGGTGTGGAAGAGGGCATGAAGAGTGCGAGAAGGTAAGTCGATTCTCGCCATTGTTACTTACCGACAATGAATGGGAGGCTTTCGTGCCTGGTGACGTCGGTTTGTGCTGCTAGTGCTCAGAGGAGAGCATGCATGATAACGTATTTTGAAGTGAATGTAGAATGAATGGAAGAACTCTCCTTTTGCATTGATCAATGAATATATTTATACATGGGAAGGGATGCATTGAATAGGTGCCTTTTCCTAAGAAGTAACCACTCATGCATCTATTGTCAAAGGACACACCCTTTGATTACAATATTAACTACCTAATCTAAGTCTTGATGAGATCACTTGAAGAGGTGTCTTTATGAGGAGACATTGGTTCACAACACTTTGCTCCCCTCTCGTGGACAATGCGTCAATGCCCAAAGGTTGCCTACTTTGCCTCGGCGAAATCTTTCGCTTACCTGAAGCTATCTGCGAAACACGGAGCAGCAGTGTTTTTTTTACCCGATTATCACCTAGCATGGCCTCTACCATCTCCACGGAATCTGATTCCACAACGATACGGTTGCAACCATTCTCCATCGCTCGCCCATATCGATCGAAAAGCTTCTGCTTCCGCCGATACGGCACCAACTATCCAAGGTTCGTTCAATGAACCAGTTTCCAGCGGCCACGAACACCCCCTTGTCAGCTCTGATCATCACTTTCTTCTTTAATTACGCTGCGCACAAGTGCACTCGCCCTTTCCAGGGAAAGAAAAGGCAGTTACGTATTTGCCATCGTAAAAGATTAGTATTCGTAGAATGGCACCCTACATATTGTAATATCTTTTGTCACTCTAAACATCGCGTAGTTGATAAATTGTTACTTTCGCATTATTTTATAGTTTTCGCTCAAAACTCCCATCCACCTCCTTCTCCAACTCGGTCATCATTCCATCCCAGCTTCAATTCTCTTCCTCCCCTCCCTTTCTTCCCACACCGTCCTCTCAATCTCGGAAAGGATTCATGCGCAGTCACAGTAACAATTGCACAACACTATCCAATCTAGGGATGGCAACAGGTCCGATATCTCCGGGTCCAGTCTCCGTGGACCCGGACCCGAGACTCGAAGTTTGAACCCGGACCCAGACCCGAAGTCAGTCACAGATCCAAACTCGGACCCAGACCCGTTACCATGACTTAAGGTGTGTATGCATGAGGTATTCAAATAAAATAAAATAAAGGTTAGAATGGGGCTTGAACCAGGGTTCACAAAATCGACGAAAACCGCGGTTTTCGATCTTACCGCTCCGGTTTGAAACTCAAAACCGCTCGGTAAACCGTTCTAATTAAAAAAGAAAACTAAAAAATTTAAAAATTTTGGAAAAATTTATGTGAACGGTTTTTCGCAAAAACCGCGGTTTTGGTTTTTCGCCAAAAAATCGTCAAAAACCGCTCAAAACCGTTTTCGAAGAATATTCAAATGGTCGGGTCGGTTTCCGTAAAAAACCGAGCGGTTTTTCAAGAAAACCGAGCGGTTTTTCTTTGAAAACCGAACGGATTTCGATTTTTTCAATTTTTTTATTTTTAAACCTTTCGGTTTTTGACGGTTTTCGTGCGATTTTTCGCGCGGTTTTTGCGAAAACCGTACCGCGAATTTTAATTTTAAAAAACGGTTTTGTAATCCCTGGCTTGAACACAAGACCTCTTGATTCAATCACAGGGTTCCTTCCATTGAGCTATGGTGTGACTTGTGACAAGGGTGCATACTAATCTATTTGAGCTCACCTCACCTCACCTTCTCTAGTAACGGGTCCGGGTCTGGGTACCCACGGGTCCAAAATGAGACCCAGATCCAGACCCGGACCCGAAATAATATACCCTTGGGTCCAAATTTGGACTCGGACCCGTCGGGTTAGGTATCCACGGGTATTTTTGCCATCCCTAATCTAATCAAAGGAATCGATGGCTCAGATCATGGTACAATGTGAAAATAACGGTTTACGCTTGATGCATATTACAAAAGTTGGTATTGTACATATGTGCTACAGTTCCTCCTCAAGCAGTGTGTGTGGAAGATCATGCACTGTTCTTTTATGATCCAGCAGTCGGTGGTGTGGATGCTAAACTTGCAGTCACACTAGCTATTACATTGGATCTCGGTTGCTCCATCTCACATCACCACATATTTTCCTCGGTGTCACCACTCCTAGATCAAGCTACACTGCGCCTTTACACCTCAAAGAACCACCCTACCGCCTAAACATTCATCTAGTTCATCCTTCCTCTCCATCTCCACCGTACCACCCTCTTAGTCACAGCCTCCTCTGCGTCACCCTCTCCTCCTCCTTTGCCACCACCTTCATTCCACTAGGGCACCCATTCCTTCCATTACAGGACATGCGCCACTAACCACCTCCTTTGAGACCTCCATAGGTGGTGGTCGCCAACGCTTTCACCTTGAACAATGGCAGCGACGCCTCCTTCTTCACCACCACATATTCCACCACCGATGCCTTGCCGACCAGAGCAAGGCCACGGTGGGAATTTTGCTGAATACTACTTCCATGACCTCTCGATGAGACCTTCGTGCCTTCTTCCTTACCTATGCGCATTGAAAGGAAGCTCAAGCTTCGCCGTCTTGATGGCTCGCTCTATCCATGCCACATCGATCCACCGGCAGTCGCACTCCACCCACCGGAGTTGGAAAAGGGTGTAAAGGTGAGGACGTAAGGGTAAATGGGACATCTTTGGTGAAGATTTTAATGGAAATTAATAAAATGAGTAAATTTTTTAGTGTCATAGTGAAAGCCCAAAGATTCATAAACCATGACATTTTTGTCCCAATGGTGAAAAATGACCATTTGCCTTTATTCTTCCTTCTTTTTCTTTTTCTTTTCCTTTTGTATGGTTTCGTCCATATATAAATCTCTCTAAACCCCAAAGTGAGCTAAGTCAAACTAAATCTTCTCCTCACTCGCCGCTTGCCCTCTCTTTTTCGATGGCGGTGGTAGCAATTCATGGGTGGCAAGGCTTGGCGTGGCAAAGGAAGGCATGGGGCGATGGATTGAGGCATAGGGAATCCATATTTTCTCTCAAACACGGATGGGACAGCATGGGGTAAGCTCATGGCGGCGGTGGCATATGGCCAAAATAGGGTAGCAAGGCGACAGCATCCAACGGTACGATGGCCCAAATTGGGGCGTGCATGAGAACCAGTAGGCCTAGGGGATCATAGTGGTAGTGACAGCTTGATTTAGGGATATTAGAGGAGGGGTGGCAGTGGTGGGGTGCCCATGGGTGGCAGAGCAGAGCGCACGATGGTGGCGAGTTGGGGATGGTGAGTTAAAGGTGGTGGGATAGTTTTGGTACAAGGATGTGGAGCCAATGGATGGCTTGATTTTAGGAAATTGTGGATGAGGAAGTTGAATTTAGTGGCGACCAAATCTCACTGTTTTGAGGATGAAAATGGCAGACGACTCCACCTTTTCTCTCTCCTCTAGTGAGAATATGGCCTAGATAGCCTAGTCACAACATGTTCCCAAACCCCTACAATTCACCTCTACCATTTATTTCCTCATCCTTCTTGCAGCTGAGCCAGAACGCGCATCCTTCTCCATCGTTGATCGCCACCACTGTCCCATTGTTGTCACCTTCTCGACAGAACTTTGTGTTTATTCCCCACCACTGGAGGCCTAGAGCAAAGCACCGATGTATTGTACCTAAGCTTGAACCCTGACAAAGCTCCCGTACATTGGTGCGGCCCTACCATAATCACCTCTCTCCTCCTTGCTACCCACTCGTCACCTAGATGCCATCGTCCACTCTAGCCTATGCCGCTAAAATCGGTAAGATTGTTGACTCTCCTCAAGATTCACTATGCGCTATGTGCTTGTTGATAATAGACTTGCGCCTAGCACCTATTTGCCGATTAAGCGAGCAGATAGCCGTCTAGGCGGCTAGGCAAGAGGGTGGAGGGAACAATGCTCTCTCTCAAGCTGTTTATGTTGTTCTCAGGGCTTGTCCATGCTCCTTGGCCTTCGACGAGAGTAATACTTATCTCTTGTGCTTTCTTTAAACTAGGTGTATCTGAGAGAAAGCGAAGAAGAATGCCATAAGGGCATGTACAATAGTAATTAATGAGCCGTCTGCAAGTTGTCACGTAATCTTTATCATCCTATATGGCATAGAATTAATGAGGAGAGAGGCGCTTGCCGTCTCTTCAGAGAGGACGGCGATGGCTGTGCTCGATGCAAAACGCACGACTCAAATGCATGGTTGTAGGAAAGAAGCCGTCTATATACTCATACTTGATCACGGTAATTTATGGGCCCATGCAT
Organism: Guadua angustifolia; assembly: GCA_036346375.1. Lineage (NCBI taxonomy): Eukaryota > Viridiplantae > Streptophyta > Magnoliopsida > Poales > Poaceae > Guadua > Guadua angustifolia. The sequence goes on along the minus strand of CM070518.1, from coordinate 18,172,691 downwards.
AAATTAATTAGTTTATAGATCGCTGACGACATGCTATTGTAGAAGTTATGCATTTTGTTGTCTTTATATGACGTAAGCATCTGACTTCTGAATGAAAGAATTGTCAGAAGACGTTCTATGCTTCTCTCCTAAAGGAAGTTAATGGAGCAAATGGTGGGAAAACGTCACGTCCATAGTATTTTGTAGATTTTTCGTCTTTTGCGGTAGTTTTTTTTATAGCTCTTCTTATTTGCGATGGTATTTCATAATTTGCAAATGATTGTGATGGTGCTAACTAAATTTGCTCTAGTAAAAAGATGCGGAGGTGGCAAGTTCGAATTATCCATCTTTGAAATGGCGTAACACGTATCAAAAATCAATTATAAAGAAAACAGCAAAGTGTCAAGCTCAATACAAAGCTGCGTCTTCTACTTCTCCTCCTTTTCTGGCTCGTTCCAAGCGCCTCTGGCCACCAATACAATTGAATAACAATTATAATTTCCTCAAAATATTACACCTGTTGTTCATGTTTACTTGTTAATTTTAGCTTTAAATCATCGAATTTTGACCAATAATAATTTTAAAACATCTAGTCATGTTATATAAAAGTAGTGTTATTTGATTTGTAGTTAAAATAAATTTACTAACGTACTTTGTTATAGCTATTTGATTTTATATTTCTTAAAAAATAACATTAAAGCTGACCTATTAATGTCAAAACCGCTAAGTAAATGTGAACGCAGGTAATAATTATAATCGACCGCTATCCATTGGACTACATTATCGTCCACATCTCCAGCAGCGGCGGCGGCGGCGGCGGCGTCCTCTCCTGCCGGTTGCGGTGACATACTCCTCTCGCACCGTTTGCGGCGTCCTCTCCCACCGGCGGTTCATCCTCCAGGTCAGATATCGCCTGTGCCAACTCCTCCTCCGCCGTCCGTCGCCGTTCTTCCGCCGAAGAAAAGGTCTCGTTAAGTTCTCCTCCTCCCCATTACGGTCTTTCGGTTCTTCTCATAGCGGCTCAAATTCTTCATCTGTCGATTCCAGAAGAGGTGACGAAGGATGGGCAGCGTGGACAAGTTCAGGTTCTGCATTGACAGGGGCGGCACGTTCACCGACATCTACGCCGAGGTTCCCGGGAGGCCAGAAGGCTACGTCGCGAAGCTCCTGTCCGTCGACCCGTCGAACTACGACGATGCCCCCATTGAAGGGATCAGGAGGATCCTGGAGGAGTTCTCTGGCGAGAAGATACCCCGGTCATCCAATATCCCGACCGGCAGGATCGAGTGGATTCGGATGGGCACCACGGTTGCCACGAACGCGCTGCTTGAGAGGAAGGGCGAAAGGATCGCGCTCTGTGTCACCCGGGGCTTCAGGGATTTGCTTCAAATCGGTAACCAGGCCCGACCGAACATATTCGACGTCAAGGTCTTGAAGCCCTCGAATCTGTACGAAGAGGTGATTGAGGTCGATGAGCGGGTTGAACTTGTCCGCGATGGTGAGAGGGATGATTCGTCCGTTGAAGGTATCTCAGGGGAGTTGGTCAGGGTGGTGAAGCCAGTTGATGAGGATGCGTTGGAGCCTTTGTTGAGAGGTTTGCTTGACAAGGGGATAAGGTGTTTGGCAGTGGTGTTGATGCATTCATATACTTATCCTCACCACGAGCACCTCATTGAGAAATTAGCCCTGGGAATGGGGTTCAAACATGTATCTTCGTCTTCATCGTTGACACCGATGGTCCGTGCGGTACCTCGGGGCCTGACAGCCAGTGTGGATGCTTATCTCACACCAGTCATCAAAGAGTACCTATCAGGATTCTTGTCAAGGTTTGAAGGGGGAGCTGAACAGGTGAATGTTCTATTTATGCAGTCAGATGGTGGTCTTGCACCGGAGAGGAGATTCTCTGGGCATAAAGCAGTATTGTCGGGTCCTGCAGGTGGCGTGGTTGGCTACTCGCAAACCTTGTTTGAACTTGAGACATCGAAGCCACTAATTGGGTTTGACATGGGAGGTACATCCACGGATGTGAGCCGCTATGATGGGAGTTATGAACAAGTTCTTGAGACCCAAATTGCTGGGGTAATAATTCAAGCTCCTCAGCTTGACATAAACACAGTAGCTGCTGGTGGTGGATCGAAGCTTAAGTTTCAGTTTGGTGCTTTCAAGGTTGGGCCAGAATCTGTTGGAGCACACCCTGGTCCAGTTTGTTACAGGAAAGGTGGTGAGCTGGCGATTACTGATGCTAATTTGATTTTGGGAACTGTTATTCCAGAGTACTTTCCATCCATATTTGGTCCTAATGAAGATTTGCCCCTTGATTATGATGCTACGAGAAAGGCATTTGAGAATCTTGCTATTGAGATCAACTCTCACAGAAAGAGTCAGGATCCATCAGTGAAGGACTTGTCAATCGAGGAGATTGCGCTTGGGTTTGTCAATGTTGCAAATGAGGCAATGTGCCGACCAATACGTCAGTTGACGGAAATGAAGGGGCATGATACTAAGAACCACGCCCTCGCGTGCTTTGGTGGTGCAGGTCCTCAGCATGCATGTGCCATAGCAAGGTCCTTGGGTATGTCTGAGTTACTTATTCATCGCTATTGTGGCATATTGAGTGCATATGGGATGGGCCTTGCTGATGTTATTGAAGACTTGCAAGAACCATACTCTGCTGTTTATAATGCTGATTCTGCTGCAGAGGCATCTCGAAGAGTAGCTCTTTTAGTAAATCAGGTGAAAGAAAAGTTAAAAGAGCAGGGTTTTGGAGTGGAGAGCATCAGGACAGATTCATACTTGAACTTGAGGTATGAAGGAACTGATACATCAATCATGGTTAAACAGCCAGAGAAAGAATCTGGAAGTGATTATGCTGATGAGTTTGTGAGACTGTTTCAACAAGAGTATGGCTTCAAATTGTTAAACAGAAAGATACTCATATGTGATGTGAGAGTTCAGGGTGTTGGTGCCACAAACATCTTACAGCCTCGTGAACTGACACCAATATCAACCAAACCTGTGCCACAAAGTTCATGTCAAATTTATTTTTCATACGGATGGCAGGAAACTCCTCTGTACAAACTTGAGAATTTGGGCTATGGTCATGTCTTGGAGGGCCCTGCAGTCATTATGAATGGGAATAGTACAGTGATAGTAGACAAGGGCTGCAAGGCTATCATCACAAAGTATGGTAATATAAAAATTGAGATCAATGCAGCTCCAAGCACTGTAGAAATATCAGAGAAAGTCGCAGATGTGGTACAACTTTCTATCTTCAATCACCGATTCATGGGTATTGCTGAACAGATGGGTCGGACACTTCAAAGAACTTCCATTTCTACAAACATAAAGGAAAGGCTAGACTTTTCTTGTGCTCTATTTGGTCCAGATGGTGGCCTTGTTGCAAATGCCCCCCACGTACCTGTGCATTTAGGAGCCATGTCTAGTACTGTGTGCTGGCAACTTAATTATTGGGGTGATAACCTCCATGAGGGTGATGTTCTAGTAACAAATCATCCATGTTCTGGAGGTAGCCATCTGCCTGATATAACAGTTATCACACCAGTTTTTAATGATGGTAAGCTGATCTTTTTTGTTGCTAGTAGAGGTCACCATGCGGAGATTGGCGGTATTACCCCAGGAAGCATGCCTCCTTTCTCAAAATGCATTTGGGAGGAAGGTGCTGCAATCAAAGCATTTAAACTCGTGGAAAGGGGTGTTTTTCAAGAGGAAGGAATAGTTCACCTGCTACAGTTTCCCTGCTCGGATGAAATTACCAATCATAAGATTCCAGGAACACGGAATATCCAAGATAATCTTTCTGATCTCCATGCTCAGGTGGCAGCAAATCAGCGGGGAATAGCACTTATCAAAGAACTGATAAATCAGTATGGCTTGGTCACTGTGCAATCTTATATGTATCATGTTCAAAAGAATGCTGAGGAAGCTGTCAGAGAGATGCTCAAGGTAGTCGCATCTAGAGTTGAAAAGGATAGTGGGTCCTGTGTCATTGAAGATGAGGATTATATGGATGATGGCTCTGTGCTCCATTTGAAGCTCACCCTTGATTCTTGTAAAGGTGAAGCTACCTTTGACTTTGAGGGCACCAGTCCGGAGGTGTATGGTAACTGGAATGCTCCTGAAGCTGTAACAACAGCTGCTGTTATATACTGCCTGCGATGCTTGGTGGATGTAGATATACCTCTAAATCAAGGCTGCCTAGCTCCTGTGAAGACCATCATTCCTAAAGGTTCTTTTCTTTCACCAAGTGACAAGGCTGCAGTGGTGGGTGGCAATGTATTGACATCTCAGCGAGTGACAGACGTTGTCCTAATGGCATTCCAAGCCTGTGCCTGCTCCCAGGGCTGCATGAACAATTTGACATTTGGAGATGACACTTTTGGTTACTATGAGACTATTGGAGGTGGCTGTGGAGCTGGACCGAGCTGGGATGGCACAAGTGGTGTTCAATGTCACATGACAAACACAAGGATGACTGACCCAGAGATCTTTGAACAGCGGTACCCCGTTCTTTTGCATAGATTTAGCATCAGGGAGAACAGTGGAGGTTCTGGTTTCCACAGAGGGGGTGACGGCCTTGCAAGGGAGATTGAATTCCGCCGGCCTGTTGTTGTGAGCATTCTTTCTGAGAGACGGGTGCATGCTCCCAGGGGACTGAAGGGAGGGGGGAATGGGGCTCGTGGTGCAAACTATTTAGTCAAGGAAGATGGTCGCAGGGTTTACCTTGGAGGAAAGAACACTGTCATGGTTAATGCTGGTGAGATTCTTCAGATTTTCACTCCTGGCGGCGGCGGCTTTGGCTCTCCTTGATGACATTCTTGTGGACGCTTATCTGGCTTATTTTCCTCGCTGCCTTGTACGTCTATTTACATCTGCAACTATAATAAAACTTGTACAAACATTATCTGGTACCGTTGCTCCTTAGGTATTGGATTTGAATAAAAGCATGATCATTGCTTACCTGTGCTAATGACTAGTGTTCAACGGAATCTTTTTTTTTCGTTGAACTAATAATAATGTTGAATCATATTGTTGACAATGAATCGTACTGCTCCAAAATTTTAATTTTCTTTTCCTTTGAAATCTACTAGGTTCAGGTTAGTTTGACACATTTGGCCTGCTTAATTTTTTAAAGAAAAGTGGCCCCTTTCTTGCTATTATCTTGCATATTACTTCTCTTTTCTTGCCATCTCATGAGTAGGGTCCTTTCTTGGAGGTTTTAGCACGCCTGTGGGGCAGCTCTTCCTGTGTTTGGTGACCACCGCCGTTCCCTCGTTTCTGTATTACTACCCTGTGGTGCTGATAGGTGATGCTGTTGAGTGGTGCTACATCAGATCAACCACCATATGATTGTGTCCGATCTACCGAGGAAACTACTAGCCCATAAGAAACATTGTAGTTTTCATTCCTAAGACACTGGTTTTCAGACCCTCATTCCTAAGACAGTGGTTTTCATAATTGAAAATTTCTGGTTAGATCGGAAGGACTTCATGGAAACAGTCCTGAATACATGGCGTCATCATCAGAATGGCGATTCCTATGCAGTCAATAATATCAGAGCGAAACTATTACATCTCCAGTTGGTGCTGCAGAAGTGGAAAAACAGCATGTCTCTCATCAGAGGCCAGATTTCTCAATGCTCTTACTTCGTTGGAATTCTTGACAAGATTGAAGAATTCAGACCTTTATACACGCAAGAAAGGAATTTTAGGCGCATCCTCAAAGATCACCTATCCAATCTGCTGCAGACTCAGAACGTTTACTGGAAAAATCGCTGCACTATTCAGTGGATTCAGCTTGGTGATGAAAATACAAAAAATTTCATGGTAAAGCCACAGAAAGATTTAGAACAAACTTGATCACTTCCCTTTCCACCAAAAACGGAGATATTCTATATGACCACAATGCTAAAGCCAATCTGCTTTACAGTTCTTTCTTTGATAGAATGGGTGTTTCCGAGAACCCTACTATGATCTTCGATCTGCAAAACCTTATTACTCAAAGGGATACCCTTCAATGCCTTGACATTCCCTTTTCCACCCAAGAGATCGATGACGTGGTTAATCACTTCCACTCTGACAGTGCTCTAGGGCCTGATGGGTTCAATGGGAAGTTCTACAAGAAATGCTGGTCTATTATTAAACAAGAATTCTACAATCTTTGCTCTGCTTTTCAGAATGGAACCGTGTCCCTTGCTTCCATCAATCATTCATTTATTGTGTTAATTCCCAAGACCAGCAATCCTGACTACCCTAATGACTACAGACCAATCTCTCTGCTCAATCTTAGTGTCAAGTTGATTACGAAGCTTCTTGCCTCTAGACTAAACTCTATTATTACCAAGATTGTTCATAAGAATCAGTATGGCTTTATTAAAGGAAGGTCCATCCAAGATTGTCTGGCCTGGTCTTTTGAATATATTCATCTCTGTCATTGCTCCAAAGAGAAAATTGTGCTAATCAAACTTGATTTTGCTAAAGCTTTTGACACTATAGAACATAACACCATCATCTCCATGTTCAAAGCTTTTGGCTTCTCTGATAGATGGATATCTTGGATGAAGGATATTTTAGGATCTGCTTCCACTTCTGTTTTACTGAATGGAGTCCCGGGAACTTCTTTTAATTGTAAAAGAGGAGTTAGGCAGGGTGACCCCATTTCTCCTCTTCTTTTCGCCATCGCTGCTGACTTGCTACAAATCATCCTTAATAGAGCTAAGCTTCTGGGGGTTCTTTCCTTACCTCTCAACTTGAGTAATCAGGCAGACTTTCCTGTTATTCAGTATGCAGATGACACGATAATTTTTGTTAAAGGCTGCCAGAAAGAGCTTTTCATTCTCAAAGGCTTATTACAGTCATTTGCCGCTGCAACTGGCCTTAAAATTAACTATTCCAAATCTGGTATGCTGCCTATTAATATGTTGGGGGATGAAATTGAACCTCTTGCGGGTCTCTTTGGTTGTAAAGTTCAGACCTTCCCCTTCACTTATTTGGGCCTGCCTATGGGTCCATTCAGATCTCAAATTAAGGATTTCGAGAACTTGGTGAATAGAATATCCAGAAGAGTTTCCTCCTTTTCTTCCTTGCTTTTGTATGGGGGGAGGTTACAGCTTGTTAACTCTGTCATTTCCTCCATGGCCACATTTATGTTGTGCTCTCTTAGGCTTCCGGCTGCAGTTATTAATAGAATTGATAGGGCCAGGAAGATTTGCTTATGGGGGAAAAATGAGATCAATGGCAGGAGCAAATCGCTGATAAAATGGGATAAAGTCTGCAAGCCTAAAAACAGAGGTGGTCTGGGGGTGCTCAACTTAAGGATCTTTAATAATTCCCTTTTGCTCAAATTCTTGCACAAATTCTTTAATAAAAAAGACACTCCTTGGGTTCAGTTGGTTTGGAATTCCTACTACCATTCTGATCTTGCTCAGGTCTCAGCAAAAAAAGGTTCCTTTTAGTGGAAGGATGTATTACTTCTTTTGGATCAATTTAGAGGTATTGCTCATTGTCACATTGGTCGTGGTGATACGGTTCTTTTCTGGGAGGATGTTTGGAATAATTTGCATATGAGATCGATCTATCCTCAACTTTTCTCTTTTGTTAAGAATGCTAAGTCCAGTGTGGCTTCTTTTCTCCATCATCCTGGAATCTCCATGCATTTCCATCTTCCCCTCTCAGATCAAGCTTTTGAAGAGCTGCAAAATCTGCTTGGCAGGATTCACTCAGAAATTCACTTGACCGATAACATGGACGAATGGCTTTATATCTGGAATTCAAGTGATTTTTCTCCCAGCAAGTTCTATAAGAGGGTTTTCAATCATGTTGTTGTCCCAAGGCCCATCATTTGGATTTGGAAAGCGAAATGTTCTTCTAAGCTGAAAATTTTTACTTGGCTGCTGTGCTGGGATTGCCTAAACACTAAGAACTTGCTTAAGAGGAAGAATTGTCCTATTCCGGAGGGTAATTATAATTGTGTTCTTTGTAGCCAACAATCGGAAGAGACTCGTGATCATCTTTTCTTCGCCTGTCCATTCTCCAAATCATGCTGGAACGCCTTGCATATCCCCTGGGATGTGGAGACCAGTTTCTTCCAAAGAATCTCGGATTCCTGGTTATCTGTTGGTGATCCATTCTTCATGGAGGTCATCATGATTGCTTGTTGGGGCATTTGGAAGCAGCGTAATGATAGGATTTTTAGATCTGTTCCTGTTAGCCTTTTGGTTTGGAAGGATTGGTTCCTCTCCGAAATCCATTTGCAGTCTTATAGGGTGGATGTTAATCTAAGACCTAGTTTGGTTGCTTGGGGTGCTAGGCTCCTTTGATTTGTTTTCTTCTCTTTCATTCTCTTTTCTTTTCTTTCGGCTGGTCTCTCATCAGCTGTGTTTTGTGCTCTTTCTTTTCTTTCAATAAAATTGCCCAGTAGTGGTTTCCACTGCTGTTTTCTGCTTAAAAAAAAAAACAATGTAGTTGGGCAGTCATCCCCTTCATTTTATTTACCCCTCTTGTTGCTTGAAATCCTACAGGATCTATAAACCAGGAAAGGAGAACTACGAGCAGAAAAATGCAGCACACAAACTGTAGAAAAAAAGGGATAATAAAGGATCGCTTCATTGCCATCAAAATTTCTGAACAATCCACCATCATCGCTAAAAGTGTGTCCAAACATGTGTCGTTGTTCAAGCATGCCCCGAGTCAAGAGTATATTCAAAAGTACCTGAGTACGTTATATAGTAATAATGACTTATTGCAAGTCCACAGTGACATGAACTAGCCCCACATAGTTGGACGCCATTCTGATATCTCCTATACCATTAGGAAAAATGGTCTCAGAAGGCGATCAAAAAGGCGACTCAGAGAAGAAGATATTGATCGAGACAAGCTGTGGTAATCTTCATCATCTGATCTCCGAGGTGCGTCCCTCTCCTCCCCTCCTTTCGGCGACACTTGGCTGGGTCCCGGAGTTCCGTTCGGGACGTTCTGCGTTGGACAAGGGCAAAAAGTGGACGGAATTTCCCGTGGGTACTTCTGAGGATGGAGGGCAATTTCGGGATGTCGAGGGGCTGGGAACCAGGACTGTGCCGTCTCCTAGTGAGGACCCGGCTGCAGCGAATGAGATTGAAGAAGAGGTATGCGATTTCTTCGGACAGTTATGGGTGGTTCCTGGTGCTCCTTCCCCCCGTTCTAGGGTTCAGGCGACGCGGGCGGCGTGCGTCTGGATCCGTAAAGAGCTGTTAGATTCTGGTAAATTTTCTGTGTCTGATTGCTTCCCAGTTCCTTCCGATTTTCTTCCGGTTTCAAATCTCCGCCAACTCAGTTTCGCCAAGGATTTTTGTGGGCACGGAAAGGGAAATCCCTCCTTCGCCTCGGTGGTTAAGATGGGCAGCCATGGTTGGAACCAGTGGGGGCGTGGAGGCGGAAGGGGAGGTTATGGGCGCGGCTGGAGGCCTCCCCCCCTTTCGGAACTGCGAGAAGCCAAGCCGGGTGGTTCCAGAGAAACCAGAATCAGTGGTTCATTCCCAGTTCATCCTAGATTCGGCCTCCGTTGAATCAGCGACAACAAGGACAAGGGGGCTCAGGTACGCATGATATTCAAGCTTCTGTGGGTCAAAATAGTCAGAACACTAATTCTCAGATAGAACTAGTGGTGGCTGATTTGCAATATTCTAAGTCTATATGTTACAACTGTGGTGAACCGGGTCACTTGGTGGGGAGTTGCAAGAATCCTAGACTGTGTTTTATTTGTGAGGACTCAGGACATCAAGTTGATCATTGCCCATTGCGTTTTCAGTCTCAACAGACAGCCAAGTACTTGGGTAGTGCTGCTAATGGTTTAGATTTTTTCCATTTAGAAGTTCCTGAGACCAGTAAGAGTGCTAGCTTCCGGTTTAACAATTGTGGGATCCTTACTGTTGATCAGGGAGACATTTCCTTGGATGAATTAGAAAAGAACTTGTCAGACATATTTGACGCTAGTTGGCCTTGGCAGGTTAGGCAACTTGAAAATTACAGATTCCTTGTTCGTTTTCCCCCACATAAGAAGGTATCAGACTTAGCCTTGCTTCCTAGTTTTAATCTAAACAAAGCAGGAGTGACAGTTTATATTGAGGCTTGGAAAGGAGATGTAGATACTTTTGATGAGCTGCAGGAAGTATGGGTGCAGGTGAGGGGTATTCCTCCTAAGTGGTGTATATGGAAGGTTTTTGCTCAAGCAGCTTCTTGTTTTGGTATACTGATTAATGTGGATTGGACGGGTATGTTCAAAAGTTTTTATGAGGTAGTAAGACTTCAAATTGCTTGTCGGGATCCCACTAAAATCCCTCAACAACGGATTATGGGAGCTGAGAAGATTTTGTTTATGATCCATCTTTTAGTGGAGAAAAAAGAGAGCTCTGACTCAGTTGATGAAAAGGAGCAAGAGGTAGATAATGAAGATGATGATGATGAGTTTGATGACCTGGGCAATGAAGAGAAAGGTTTTAAGTCCAGTAAGGATCAGATGGATACGAAGCATGGCAAAGTTGCTGATCAAACTACTTCTAGTTCTGTTTCTAGGCAAATTAATAGTTCCAATACCAAGCAGTCTACTGTGCAACATGGTAAGTCAGTGCAAAAATCTAATGCTGGGATGGGGGAGATGTCTTGGTTACATCTTTTTCAAAACAATGCAAAAATGGCTCTTCAGGATGAAAATGTGGATGATAAGAAATGTTTCCAGTTACTCAGAGAACTAGAAATGGTGGATTCTGAGGAGGATATTGATGTTTTCAAAGATAAGTGGGATGAGGGCCAGTAGGCTGCAGATCCAGGTTTTCAGGAATTGGTGGAGTTACCCCAGGAGGAAGATTTGCTGGATAATGCTGTGTTTTCAGATTGTCAAGTTTGGAAAAGGGACAGTGCTAGTGTTGAGCAAGAAGATGCAGTAGGTGAGTATGTTGAAGATCAAAAAGGGGCAAAGCTGGACTTCAATCAGTCTAGAGCTGTCAACAAAAGGCAGAAGAGGTGGGGTCCGGTTCCAAGTCAAAGGAGGAGTAAAAGAGTGGAAGATCAAGGGAAGACCATCATGCAAAAAGCTCAGGAATGGTTACAACAGAAGAACTTGGAAGGTTGTACTAAACCGAAAGGCAAGACAGGTAAGAGCTCTTTTGATCACTTTTCGGTTCAAGAACTTTCTTCTTTGACTAGTACAGTAGACATTGTTCTAGGCTCTTCAGAGCAAGAGATTGTTGATAATATTGTGGTGTGTCAGGAGATTGATGCTTTAAGAATGGCGAATTTTGCTGAACATGTCTCTGTGGGAGATGTATGTAGTAGTAGTTCTTGTTTTTCCAGTCTTAAAATTGACAACAATATGAATGATGAATGTAATGTTGCAACTCCGGGTCCTCTGAAGGGGGGCGCTGGGGAATGTTTTGATGAAGAAGGTTGGACAAGGGTTGGTAAGGTTAGACGGGGCAAGCACCCTATGAAAAAAGGAGGAAAATGAAAGGGGTTTTCTGGAATGTGAGAGATCTGGGCCAACCTGGGAAAACTCAATGTTTGACGGATCTCATTCGAAATTATGATGTGGATTTTGTGGGCTTTCAAGAAATTAAAAAAGAAAATTTTAGTGTTTCTTTTCTTAATACTATTAGTGGTGCTAAGAGCTTTGATTGGCATTGGCTTCCAGCCAAAACCACTGCGGGTGGCATTTTGGTTGGTATTCATTCTGAAGTCTTGGAAATCCTTAATGTGGTGATTAAGAATTTTACAGTCCACTTGTTGATTAAAACCAGGAAAAATGATTTTGTTTGGAGACTTATTACTGTTTACGGGTCCCCTTACGAGGAGGGGAAAATGGAGTTTATTTCTGAGCTTCATGATATTTTTATCAAGGATGATCATACTCCTACATTAATAGGGGGGACTTTAACTTGGTGAGATTCCAATCTGATAAGAGTAATGGTAAAGTGGACCACAAGTGGTGTGATAAGTTTAATGAATGGATCGATGTGTGGGGGCTTATGGAATTGAATATAACTGGTAGATAGTTCACTTGGGCTAATAATCAAGACAATTTGATTATGTCTGTAATTGACAGGGTTTTTTGTAGCACTTCTTTTGAAGAAAAATTCCCTTTAGCTTTGGTTTCTTCTCTTGCTAGAGTTGGGAGTGATCACACATCTGTTCTGTGGGATTCAGGTGAGATTACTAGTCGTGCTAAACCTAGATATAAGTTTGAGAAGTGGTGGATTCTTCATGATGATTTTAGGGAGGTTGTTCATAAGGCTTGGAATATTATAAGAAAAAAGGATGCTATCGATAATTGGCAAAATAAAGTCCGAAACCTTAGGAGAGTTACTAGAGGTTGGAGTTTAAATGTGGATTCTGAGATTAGGAAAAAGAAGGTCTCGTTGCTTAAGGAATTTGATTATCTTGACATTCTTGCAGAATCTAGAAGTCTTACCGGGGATGAAGAGGATAGGTTATCTTATATTAAATATGAGATTGATAAGATTTGGGATATAGAGGAGACTAAAGCTAGGCAAAGGGCTAGAGAAAAACATATTAAAGAAGGGGATAGGAATACTAAGTATTTTCATGCGGTGGCGAACCAAAGACAAAGGAAAAATCTGATTAATGTTCTTGATGGACCTGATGGGCCAGTTTATGAAACCGAGGAAATGTTGAATGTTGCTTATGAGTATTATAAATCATTATTTGGTTTTGAGCCTAAGCCTAACATTAATTTAGGGGATTCTTTTTTTAACAATGATGAGAGAGTTACTGCTGAAGAGAATCAACTTCTTGAGGCTCCTTTTACTGAAGAGGAAGTCAGAAAAGCTGTTTTTGGCTCTTATTCCGATGGTGCTCCTGGCCCTGACGGTCTTCCGTTTATTTTTTATCAAAAGTTTTGGAGCATTATTAAAGATGACCTTATGGCTTTGTTTAAAAGTTTAGAAACTTGTGATTTTGATTTGTTTAGGCTTAATTTTGCCATGATCTCTCTGATTCCTAAAGAAAATGATGCTCGTAACATTAAACAATTTAGGCCAATCAGTTTATTGAATTGCAGTTACAAAATTATTACTAAAGTCTTAACTAATAGAATTAGCTCCATTTGTGATCGAATCATTTTGCATAACCAAACTACCTTTATTAAGAATAGATATATCCTGGAAAGTGTGGTCACTGCTCACGAAGTGATCCATAAAGTTCATCGTGATAGAGAGAAAGGGCTTGTCCTTAAGCTTGATTATGAGAAAGCCTATGATAAGGTTAACTGGAGTTTCTTATTAGATATTTTGGCTAAGCGAGGTTTTGGGGTTAAGTGGCAGACGTGGATCTATCTGATTTTGAGTAAAAGCTCTGTGGGAGTTCAAATCAACAACGTTGAGAGTGATTTTTTCCAAACTGGTAAAGGGTTAAGACATGGTGATCCTCTCTCTCCCATCCTCTTCAATTTAGTAGCTGATGTTTTTGCTAAAATTTTGTATAAAGCTGCGAATAATAACTTGATTAAAGGTTTGTGTCAGGATCTTTACCCTGGTGGCATTATGAGTTTACAATATGCGGATGATACCATCTTATTTTTAAAGAATAGCGTGAGTTATGCTTTACATCTCAAATGGTTACTCATATGTTTTGAACAAATGTCTGGGATGAGGATTAATTTTCATAAAAGTGAGTTGATCTCTATCGGCTGTGATAATGATGAAACTAAGATGTTTGCGAATATTTTTTGTTGTAAAATTGGGGAGTTTCCTATTAAATACCTTGGTATCCCTCTTCACCATGATAAAATTAAAAGGGAAGATCTTCAACCGCTTATTGATAAAATCCTTAAAAGAATTGCAGGTTAGAGAGGGAAGTTGCTCTCTTATAGTGGTCGGCTAGTTTTAATTAAATCTTGCTTGGCGAGTATTCCTCTGTATTTGCTTTATTTTTTCAAGTTTCCCAAATGGGCCTTAAATCTTATTAACTCGCGGCCAATTGTCTTTGGGATGATTATGAAGGGCATAATAAATTACATTTGGCTAACTGGCACTTAGTATGCATGGACAAAGCGTTTGGTGGTCTTGGGGTTCCGAATATCAGAGATTTGAATCTTTGTCTTTTGGCGTCTTGGATTAGAAGATTATATATTAATGATGATAAACTTTGGAAGGAGGTGATCAAGCACAAATATAATGTTGACAATCCAAACATTTTTGTTATGGGTTCTGATCATGCTTCTGTTTTTTAGAAAGGTGTTATTTGGGCCATGCAAGCGACAAAATTTGGTTATAAATGGTATGTGGGGAATGGAACAAAAATTAGGTTTTGGGAGGATGTTTGGTTTGGAAATTCTTGTTTGGCTATTCAATTCTGGGATCTTTACGTTTTGGTCAATGAGAAAGGGTGTACAATTGCTGATATTTGGGACGGTTCCAATGTTAAATGTACCTTTAGAAGGACGTTCTCTGATAACATGATGATCAGATGGTTTGAGTTAGTGGAGGTGGTTAAGTCTGTAAGATTTACTGATGAAGATGATGCTTTGGTTTGGCAATATAATAGCAATGGTGTCTACTCTGTCAAATCCCTTTATGCTATTATTAATTTTAGAGGTGTGTTGCCGGTTTTTATTCCCGCAGTTTAGAATCTGGTTGTTCCCCCCAAAATCCAGTTTTTCCTTTGGCTCGTCTCTCATAATAAAATTATGACTCGTGATAATTTGTTGAAAAGAGGTTTGGACAGGGGGGTTATCTGTAGCTTTTGTACAGAACCTGAATCTGTGGTCCATATATTCTTTGAATGTGTTGTAGCTAAGAATATTTGGTGTTTGGTGGAGGAGTTTTTTGAGATTAATATTGGTTTTAATTACGAATCTGTAGTTCGTTTTTGGCTTAGTAATGATAAAAATGCGGCTCTTAATACTATTTGTGCAGCTACCCTTTGGGGTATTTGGAATAATAGAAATGATTTGATTTTCCGTTTTCAGTGTTGGATAAATGTAAAAACGATTTGGAGAAGAATGCTCACTTCGTTAAGAGATTGGAGGGTGATGTACAAGGAGGATATGATGGCGAAAATGGATCATTTCTGCAGGTTTTTAGCGACCAAGCTCAGAGAGCCTCTCCTGTTGAGTTTCGAACCTGCTTTTCAAAGGGTGGTCAGCTGATTCAGGAAGTCAGTGAAGATGTTTCTGTTGCAGATTTAAAATGCCGTGCTAGCTATATTAGCGGTATGTTGGATGAGAAAATGTAAATAGCGGCTTGCTGTGTGTCTGTTACCAGTAGGTTTTGGTTGTGGATGTTTTGGTTGTGGATGTTTTGGTGAAATGGTGTCGGTTTTCCAGTTTTCAGTAGTTTCTGGAGTTTTGGTGATCTGTGTGGTGATGAGTTTCTGTTGATGTTTAGGGTCATATGGTTTATGGGGATGCTATTACCTGTTGGAGAATACTCTTCTTGGTTCTTTTAATGGAACTGGGACATCAAAGTTTGATGTCCTTTTAATCTAAAAATTCTGATATCTCCTCCCTAGTACAAGGCGCGTCATAGAGATCAGCAAACTTGAACTGAATGCCTCCTGCCTAAGTTCCTTGTTAGGAGTTCAGGACCACGGAATCCTTGTGGTCCAACAATCTAAGATTGTACTATAACTCATCCAAACCCTGAGGAAAAGCAGGTGCCGAGAAATGAACATGATGTTCTCGAACCATTGCTATTGTCCAATTATCAACTCCGTATGTGAAGCACCGTACTGCTTGTGCTGTACAGCCAGTACTCTACCAACGACTATATCGAATTCGCTTAAGTGACAGCAATTTCCCAACTAATGGTAATGGCACGCACTCTGATCACTATGAACAATTATGTTATGGACTCACCCATAGTTGGGATTGGACTGGGCTGCAGGCTCACTGAGCTGAGCGCCATCGATGGGAAGGGAACAGAACTGAAGAACAGAACTGTATCTTCTTCCTCCAGTTGCTCTCCCCCTTTCTAGTTCTCCGCCTAATTCTCAGATTTCTTGCTGACTCTACCTCTAATTCCTTGCTCTTCCCAGTCTAAACTACATTCCTCCTCTCCTAGCTACCAGTTACCGGCCAGGTTTGTAACAAATTAATTCTGTGTCTCCAGTGGCGGAGCCGTTGGGGTGGGGGTGGGGGGTGGGGGAGGGGGGCTGGCCTCCCGATCCCGATGGCTCGTGAAAAAAGCGTGTGTGTGTGTATATATACATATATATATATAACTTTGAAATTTCTGGCAAGTTACAAGTGTTACATATTGTATTTATTATATATTAAATTTTGAATATCAATCATTAGTTGTGTTTCTCAACTCTCAGTGAAGCAAACTGTGCTTGGATTTTCTGAGCCGGAAGCAAATCCCGCGTTACATCGGCGAGTTCTTTTTTCTTTTTGTTACCTTGACGGCATTGTAGCGATACGCGGTGGCGGCGCAGTCCCGGCAGAGGAAGCATCAGCCTTCGAGCACCCTGAGCGCGAGCACGACCTCGGTGTCGGTGGCGCCGTGGAGGGGTTGACGGGCTCGATGCCGACCAAGCACGTCCCACCGTCACCAACGCGTCGCCCTGCACCCTGCGCAGGCTGTGCTCGAACAGTACCGGCACCAATGCACCAAACGCACACGATGCGTCATTCCTCGATTCCATTCGCAAGATTTGGTCACCAAACGGGGGAAGAGAGAGTCAGAGAGGAGGAGGCGACAAGCAACTTGGATGGAATGCGACTAGCGGAACAGGCGCTCGTCGGCATCGGCGTCGGCGTCGGAGCGGAAGGCGCGGAGGGCGCCGCGCACAGGCGCAGGAAGGAGAAGCCCGCGTCCGTCGCGGAGGCCGCACCGCAGCGCCAGCGTCAGGTCGCGGTACATGCAAATGCTCTGGCTTCCTCTGCTCCGGCGAATCGGGAGTGCGAGTTCGTCGAACCATCACAGGCCCCGTCGCATCCAGTCGATCTCGGCGACGTGCGGTCGATATAGCCTCCGCGCAGGGCGCTGGTGACCTGCAGCGGCGACGTCGGCGCCGCGAGGTGCGGCCACCGGATCTCTCCAGCGGCGGAGCGCACCCCCGGCCGAGGCGGCGCGGCGCGGATAATACAGGGGCGACAGGAGAGCGAGTAAAATGGACTATATATTACTTCAAATACAATGTGGCTCAGAACTAAGTACAGTGTCTCAGGTGCGTGAAGAGGAAGAGCTCTCCTGCCTTCGAACAACAGAGAGCAAGTAGTAATAGAATAGACAGACAATTCGTGAAGTGCTGATGCAAATTGTTGTTTCGATCAAACCCAGCAGTCAGCAGAAGATTCTTGCATTTTTGCATCATGTATTGCACACCGCTCGCATTCGCCCTACACCTGCCCCATTATGATGAGCAGCCTATTTCCTTGTCCTGAGGCCACCCAAATTCCTCCAAGAATGACAATATCACACCGTTGGACCAACCAAAACCAGTCTGCCCAAAGACGTCCATGAACTAAAGTTAGAATAAAGGGTAATAGTTTGGTGATAGGAGATAATGGTGCTTCTGGCTTCATTGGTGGTTAAGTAAGCATTGTACGAGGAAAAAAGGCTCACAATATTATACCCTCGGTAATTTAGAAGATAGCAAAGTGTAAATTGTATAAGGTTGCCATTTATCAAGGAGTAGAAACATGCTCATCATCATGGGTGAGCACAAGTGGAATTGCTTTTACTTGATTTATAAGTTTATAACCATACTACCTGGGGATTGTATTCACCGCCTCCTCCAGATTTTCCGCAGGCATCCACGTCGTACTTCTCATGCATCTTGCCAGTTGATTTGTAGGCAGCGTAATTTGTTCTCACCCACCTCGTAGCAATGTCCTCAGCGAATCTTCTTGCCTCTGCTGAACCAGAATTCAACAATCCCTCAGCTATCAGATGCTGCAATGGGGCCCATCCATTTGGATAATCCCTGTTCAATTATTAGCACACCTATTAAAAAAATGGGAAGTAAATAATTCCTGTACAAATTGCACTGAGTACAATTTTATCATCCGTAGTGTCCATTTCAATGAACTAACCATTGTTGCCCTGTGTTAGTTAAGGAAGTTGCTATTCCTGCGGGATGGAGTAATCCTGATGCCTGGAGGCTTTTCATGACTCTAACCGATTTTGCCTCATTGACAAATCGCACCAAACCTGGTTAAGTTTCAGACAACCATACTCAATGCTGTAAAAGGGTAAAAGATCATAAAGAAAGAGTTTCAGATGTAATTGTTGTTGGCAGGGCAAGATCAGTAGTAGAAGAAGAAGAGAGCTTATTAAACTGCCTGTAAGGCTATAGCGTGGTACTTCCACAAAAGAATATCTTCAGCGCCCTTATATGTTAAAGAGTGCCCAGGAGAATTTTCTCCTGGAAAACTTACTTTCATTTTCTTTCCAGATCTAATGAAAACAAATAATCGGTAGAAATCAAATCTGTACATTGTGAATTACAACAAAATGTTGCTAGACGAACTTTCAGAATAAAGCATTGCATCCTTAGGCATTAGAAAACAAACAAAGGGAGAGAGGGACACATACAGTACGCACCTGAATGATGTGCATTTAACCACAATGGTATGAAGTTAGAAGCAAAGATTTTGTGGTTCTGTGAGCTAGATTTCCACTGGTAGACCCCCTGGAATAATAATATGTATCAAGTTAATATCACCATAAAGTGTTTACCATAATCAGATAGGATTATAAGAGATCAAGCTGATATCCTTCATGAGCACCTGGTAGCTTCCATCAGTAGGAAGCCAGTAGTCAAGCCACTGCTCCATCTCAGAGTTCCACAAAATAGACTCAATTGCGATATGACGTGCTTTTGAAGCCTCTGAAAATTTTTCTGCCATTGCATTCTCTCCAATGAGTTTAGCAAAGACCGCTATGTCCTGTTCCATCTGTATATTGTGTATAAAGGTAAGGACTATGTCACATTTCCAAACATTATTGACTTGAACCAACTAGGAGCTTTTTCTCCCAACAAGCCTCCTACCTATCGTGAACTGTTGAACAAGTGAACTACATATAATGCTTAACCTGACGTATCCAAAGCATGCTAAATTTATCGATCATTATACTTTGGAATTCGAATATCATGGCATGCTCCAAACCTTACCTTGAACAGGAATGTGTTCAAGTCCACAGGTATAATGAAAGTAGTTGCAAGCGTTGTCATGTCAGTAGAATTGCTGCACAAAAAAAGTGAAATCAAATCATTAGAAACAACATGCGGTATTATGAATTTGATATCATTGGACTTCCTAATGTCCTTGCTTGGTAGGAGTTCCAGTTTGGGATTCCTTTCCCGGTGTGGCGTCCCCATTCTCTTGGGGCCGCCGGTGTTGGTGTCTTGGTGTTTCTCCTTTAGGGGCCGGTGTAATTCTCTTCTTGAAATGAATGTTAGAGTTCCTGCCTTTTGGTTTCCAGAAAAAAAAACTTCCTAATTTTTTTTGGTAGGACATGTCTTAATTGAAGGAAGAATCAGCCATCGTTATTTAGTGGTAATTCTTATGTTGTTGAACACCCAACCTCATCCATCTAGAGCTGAAGTCCCATCCTGATTCAGCTGTCGAAGCAATTTGGTGGTACAATTTTTCCTTAGTGGCCGTAGAAGTAAGCTTTGAAGCCAGTTCCTCATCCTAAAAACGTAACAGACTATAGTTAGCACATCCTTGACATGCAAAACTTCACAACAACCTACGTAGTTAACAACATAACCAAAGTAAAAAGACTTTACGGTTGTTGCACATTCTGGCCTAGGTTTGTTCCACATAGCCTGGTAACGACACAAATTATGTAACCGTCCATGATTGTCCATTATTGCCACATTGTGAACCTCTGCACAACAGAATCATTTTGAAGGCAGATTGTATTTAATCACGTGAAGAATGAAAAAAAAAGAATGTTGAAAAATGGCTTTATCGTCTGCTACCTGACATCCAGAAGCTATGCTCTTTCAGCAAAGAGGGGAATGCTTTCCCCACAAAGCCCAAATCACCTGTTGCCGTGTGTATTTCTAAAACCATCGAGCTTAGAAGTGGTGGTTGGCTGCACAGAGAAAGCATATATCAGATGACGGTAAGACGATATTACGGTAATATATTGCATGCACAATCTCTCCATACTTCAACGGCAGTAGTATGGCTCCAATTAGTTTTCATTAATCAAGGTCTGGTGACCCTCACATAAAGGTATGAACCTTCGTAGCAGCGGATAGACGATATTGCAGAAATGAAAATGACTGGTTGTGCTGTAGATACAAACCAAACAGCACGGTACTGCAGAGATAATTGTTACCTTCGATTAGTGTAGTACGATCTTGCACCGTTCAGAACAAAACCATACTTCTCCACAAGGTATACAAGATTAAGAACAATGTCTTTGGCCGTGTTGTACATTTTGCTCACAAGTAAGCCTCTGCATCAAGCCACCAAGCACACATACCATAAGAAACAAAAAACAAGAAAAGCAAATACCTTTCATCTGGCATGCATACTGGATCAGTAGGTAACTGTACAGCATAATATAAAAAATCTAAGGGCGAAGTGGAGTTGTACTAGAAATCAAGACGTGCAGCATTTGCTATGCGAATCACTGTTACATTGTCCTGTCCCATGAAAATGCTACGATAAGATCTGAACTCTGAGGACTGCAGTTTTGAAGTAAATATAATGGCACAGCCGCCCCTGCCCCGGCCAGCAAAGCGCCACCACCCATAGAAAATTCAGCCGCCCCGGTATGCAGACGGCGCCATAGATACGCGACAAAGCCTAAACAGAACAAACATACGAAAAACCAAGCGGACGACGCAGGATCAGACAAGTGAACTTGGCAGACCCCACGTTCGCCGAAACCAACTAAACAGCTACGCAACAAGTGCAATAACACGTCTTGCGTACTATTCGTGTAAGCCTAGATTCTTTAGTCAGCGCATTCACAGTGCATCTATGTAAACCTATTGCAGGTAAGATTTTAGTGACGAGGAGACCAGGGAGGAGAGAGAACTGTGGAGTGAAATGAGAGAGAAAGATAATGTATTATTATTTTAACAGCCTTTATATTATGTATATGTATATCGTTATCCCATACATAGTCTATTAATTGCGTAAAACCATTATAGATAACTATATAGATAATTTATAGTATAAGTTGTCTTTAATTTTATCTAAAGATTATACGTAGGTATATTACGGACAAAGGGCTGCCTATACCTCAAAAAAAATCAATTATACTAGTCTAGTACTGTTCGGTGTTCGTTCGTGAGTCGTGACGAGGAATGTGCAACCAATAATGGAGCAAAGCTGAAGGGAGCGGAGATGGAGGTGTACGGACCTTACGACCCAGTAGGAGTCCCAGTAATAGACCTCCTGGAACCTGGAGCCCGGCACGACTACCCTGCCGGGCAGAGGCAGCAGCGTGTGCCGCTCCGGCCGTGCCACGACGGCCGGCGCCACCCGCCGCGTCAGGTTCTTCCACAACGCGTGCACCTCCAGCGCCCACGCCCGCGCCTCGGCGCTCTCCACCCTGGGCAGGAACCCGCGCGGCTCGGCTTCAAAGTCCGGCGGGTCGGCCGCCACGAGGTCGGACCACGCCGGCGCGAAGTACCGCGCGAGGAAAGCCTCCAGCTCTTCCCGCGACGGCTCCGGGCGCGACAGCGCCGCCAGCGCCTCCTCCGCCGCGCCCTGGTCGGTGGCGAGAGGCAGGTCGACGTAGTACTTGGGGTCGAAGTCGCGCGGTCCCAGCGTGCGCAGCGCCTCCGCCTGCACCCGCTCGAGTAGCCCGAGCAGCGCTTGGCCCCCCTCGTCGGACCCACCGGCGGCTGCTGCTGCTGCTGCTGCTGTGGGCTCCATATCGATCGCACAGAGGAGGGGGAGGAAAAGGACGAGAAGGGAAAGAAGGCGGGGGTAGTGGTGATGATGTTGGAGCGGAACCATCTGATGAGAAGGGTTTTATAACCTACAGCGCTGCGTCACGTGCTGGAAAGGTTCGATTCGAAGCGTTAACGGCGGCGAGAGCTCGGCGGCCCTCTCCCCTCCCGCGGTTGGCTGCTGGAAAGCGGTGCGGGGACCGATCACTCTATGCCGCTTTACAATTTGATCGGTTCGGTTTTGCTTGCGACGCCGCGTGGGTTTTTGAATGGAAGGAAAGCCTTGCGCCGTTCGTTGGGTTCGATGCGTGTTGTGTGCGTGTGAGCTGTGGCATCTTGTCGCGTGCGTTTGGGCCTTTCCGCACCTGCGCTACGGGTGGATTGCCGGCGGCCAAGTCGCTCGGTGGTACACTGTCGCGGC
The DNA here is from genome assembly GCA_036346375.1 of Guadua angustifolia. NCBI lineage: Eukaryota > Viridiplantae > Streptophyta > Magnoliopsida > Poales > Poaceae > Guadua > Guadua angustifolia. The sequence goes on along the minus strand of CM070518.1, from coordinate 18,150,416 downwards.
GGGATGCCGGCTGGGGCTGGTTCAAAATCCCGGCTGAATTTTGAAAATTTGTGTCGGTGATGAATTACACAGCTGAATAAAGAAATTTAAAAAAATTCAAATTACAATAGTATTTCAGAAATTTCGGCAAATTATACCGAAATCTTGGTAATTTGACCAGATTTTAAGTGTTTTGGACCAGATTTAGGTTAATACCTCTTTAAGAATGCCATCATCCATGAAATTCTTTTGAAAAAACTGAATTTTTTAGATATTTTATAAAAATAACAGAAGCAATTTCATGTTTTTATAAAAATATAATAGTTTAATTATGGTCTGAAAAATTTATGGTGCCATATTTAACAGTCTAGTTGAGTATGACTTCTGTAGTCTCCAATCCAAGAAACTGGCTTGAATTCAAGATTCACCCTGCGCAGGTTTATAGCACTTTACCCACAATGACACTCATAAGAGAAGCCCCAAAACATTTATCCTATTCCGGTATTAGTTTTCTACCCTGCACTAAGTATGGGGCTCACTTTCCCAGGTTACCCCACCTCCGGATATAGTTGTACTCTAGCATCCAACCAGCAGTACCCACTGGGCTTCAAATATACCGCCCCTAAACCAAATTTCTCTCACAGTCCCCCTGAGTCATACTGGCATTTTTCAGCATGACTATACATTCTTACCCATTGTGGAGAAACTAATACCATCCTAAGACAACCTTTTTTTGACCGATTTCACACACTGTGGTTGACATCAAATTTATAGCTTGTTGCCCAATATTAGATTGTTATTAACCTTATATGCTAGCCTATTGTAAAGGACCCTACTGGCGAAAACTTTCTCATCGACGTTCTCTACCCACCCATATTAAACATACGCCCACGGCTCCATTCGTTGGATGAGCCAAAATTATACAGTTAGGTCCTATATTCCTTTTGACGCACAACGTACTACAATCACACTTTGGTGCATCTAGTGGACTTGGGTGTAGCTAATTTTAGGTATGGGGACCTGTCTGTTGTGAATTCATTGTAGATGTCCTTTGGATGATTATATAAACCTATCTTTTATATTTTTGAGCAGTGTATGGTGGCATTTTAAAACATGTGGATTCTATTTTGACATGTTAATTTCTTTTTTTTCCTGCAGAGTCAATGTTGTCAGAGGAGCTTATCCAGAAAGTTATGTCTGGTATGTTATGTTTACTTTTCATGCCTTACTAGATACTAATTATAACAAAACAGTAGCTTTTCGTATACTATAATAGGCTCTTTTTGTATTTGTGCAAACACGGGTGTTTTTTAAATAAATCTTACTTCTGTTCTTGACCTTGTGATTTTGTTATGTGACTGTTATTTGTAATAAGATCACTTGAGCAGGAGACGGGGAGAAACGATGCCCCCCTCGCTCCCCTCTTCCCCCTCGCTCCAGCCACCGCCCACCCATAGATCTGACCCAAATACCACCCAGTCCACCAAAAAATCACCCAATCCACTCCCAGATCCAGAGTCTCCGCCTGTAGTTCCATCATCTCTGCGTGAACAGGACCCGGAGGCCTCAGGAAGAGTATGTCCAGGCGTTGCCAGATGAGGTCGATTTGGAGATGCGGGCCAACGCAATGGCCAAAGACGCAGACGCTCAAAGATCCATGGCAATCCATCAAGCCCCCAAGGAAGGCCGCCACGAAGGTGTATTGGCTCAGCAGATTTGGAGGCAATGAAAAGCAATCGGTCGACAAGCATTCAACCACAAAGAAGGAGAAGGCATTGAAGGCTCGCATTCATGGCTTCAGATCCAATGGGAAGTCTCTGCAGCCTAGAATTCCACCTCTCAAAAGCAAAAAGGGATCCAAGAGGAGGGAGTTGGCTCGAGTCTAGGGCAGCGGGAGGAAATCCGGCTGCTCTTCAAGGACCCCCAAACCAAGCCGGAAGAGGTAATTGGAAAACACCCCTCGCAGATGCACCATCGAGGCGCCTTGATACCCGGCGTACCAAATGAAGAAGCGGGAGCATGGACCTCAGTCAAACCGCGGCACTGGTGGAGGAAAACGAGGGCGCATTCATCACCGGAAGGTAGCTTGGAGCAACCGCGCCATCACCTCAGTGGGTCGGCGTTTTTCAAGCACAAACTGAGGGGGAAGTGCTTTAATTGTCTTTCACCGAAGCATATGGCTGGAGTCTGCTCTGCGCCGGTTAGATGCTGGCGATGCCTCCATTTTGGACATAAGGCATTTGAATGCCCAAGAAGAGGATCTATCAGCCGCAGCACATATACTTCTGGCTCAACTCCAGCACAACAAGAGCATCTGCCCCTAGGTTCCATCACCCCCAGCATCCCATCCTCAAACTCAAGAACTTACTGTGAAGCCGTCCGGGAGGGTCTGACCATGGAGGCAAGGTATCCCGTGATCCTGTGGCAAGGCACGCAAGGGCCTCTCAGGCTATCTCGGATCGAGCCATCAAGCGTAAACGCGACGAAATCATCGACCGAGCGGCAGTGTGCTGGTTCGACGGGAACAGCCACGACGTGGAAACTTTCACGGTGGGAGATATGCTACGAGACCGCTTCAACCTCGGCCACGGTGACTTCCAACTCCTCAAACATTTCCCCGAGCAGTTCCTCGTCATTTTCTCGGATTCATCTATCAGGAGGAGGGTGGTGAACTCGGCAAAGGTTTCTTCGGGCGCGAATACAACTTTGCGGCTGGGTCGAGAAGCGTTATGCCACAAATGTCAACTTTGAATTTCGTGTGAAGGTTCGTGTGGAAGGTGTGCGAAAGGCATTGTTGGAGTGAAGAAGTGGCGGCAAGGGCGCTGGGGAAATGTTATGCAGATCCACTACGCAGCGAGAGAGCACCCGTAGAGAGCGCACTAGGTCCTTTGACTGTGGGCTTGGTGTTCGACCCATGTGCAATTCGAAGGAGGTGTCCTTGATCGTCATTGAGCGCACCGGAGCTTCTCCAACAAATGTGCCTCTGCCTCGGTGACCATCCACTATGATGAACCAACAGACTTGAAGCGGCCAAGTTTTCAACCTCCGCAATCATCTCGAGATTGTCGAAGACCTCTCCTTCCTCCGGGGGCGCGGTGGCTTCGGAGGACTCATGAACCGCAAGCAGCGCCGTGAGTTCGTATGGACCTACGGAGCACCGGATGAGGTAGGGGAGAGAAGGGACCGATCAGAGCTTGACAGAGGTAGAGCTTCAATCCACCGCCGCCGTCACGAGGATCAAGATGATGATGACTACAACCGCGACGATCATCGCAGATCACGCAGACATCGCAGTTTGTCTAGCTGGGCTCGAGACTCAAGATGTAGAGGTGGGGTTGAAGACTGCCATAGCGCCTCCTGGCGTGGTTTCGTTGGTTCGGCCTCTCGAAGATGCCGGCAGGGCGCCCAACATACCCATCGTGCTGTGGCGCTCGAACAAGGCCGCCGGGTGACAAAGAAGACCGACACGAGCAAGGCAAGAGGAGGGTGAGCTTATTGAACCGCTTGAGTGTGTGCAAGAAGATCCAGAGGCGGCGGGATGCTCACACTAACACGGTGGATAAGATGAAGGGAGGGCCTACTACGGAAGTGCTCAAGGACTACTGTAAGTCAAGTTAGTAAATTAATTGATTGCTCACAAGTGGTCCAAAGACTCTCTACATAATGCATCTATTGTTGACTCTCAAGATGCATTACGGTGCATAATGTTTTCGATTTGCCTCGCTCTTACGCTTCAAGACTCGCATATGGCCCCTGCAACACTACAGACTTTACAATGCACTAAGCCGGCTTCATTGCTCGTTCTACCGACACCCAGGCTGACAAACAAAGTCTGTTAGTATTGCACGAGCCGTTAAATTGCCAAAGCGGTTTGCTGTTCATGGTCATTACGGTTTGTCGGTCCGTGATAATTACCCATTTAGATAGCTCGCATCGCACCAACCTCTTTGCACCTGCCTAGTGGCTCCCAGTCGAACCAACCGCTTCGACTCCCAGACAAACCAATGCAAGTTAGCACCAATAACCCGATTGAGCATGACCTTCATACACCACCAACCGAGCACCACAAACAACATTATTGAAAAACTTAGAGGCCATAATAGTGAAGATAATGCACCGAAACCTTAACCCGGATGCTTCACCAACAAAGAAGACTAGTGGCTACACCAAATACAAACTCCTGTCACATTACCGACTACTTCAGTAGATTCATCGACAACAGCATTAGAAGTTCCACCACAAACACCGACACCCCATGCTACACCTGCGACTCAGATTGCCCAAGTCTCCCAGTTCACAGATCATAGCACATCAAACAACCAATTGGGTCTAGAGGAATTCATACTGACAGTTGCACACAACCCTGAAACTCCGTTAATACAAACCCCCCCATGCCTCAATGACAGACAGCAACCCAATTCCAAAAATAAATGTACATCTTCTAAAGGTTACACCCAAAGAAAAAGCATCAGATTAGCGGCAAAAGCTAAAGCCAGAACTGGGGCTAAAACGGATGCAATCAAGTTAGCTCAAGAAGTTCTAGCAGCGAAACTTAAGGAGCTTTCACCACCTGAACAACAGTACCAGATGCTTAATGATCGCTCACATAATTGTCTTTTTGAGCAGCTTGCTAGTTATTTCGAGCAGCCACTAAGTAAGGAAAAGATGGAGGCCATCCTAGAGCTGGTAAACCAGGGCAAGAACAAGTGCAGAGGTGAGAAGAAAGCACGCAAGGGGATCACGGGATCAACGGAGGGCGCGAGGCTGACTGGCTGAGCAAGGGAGGCCACCTGAAGTGGAGTTTGTATTTTCCTCTCATGCCACAAGATGAGCTGAGGCAAACTCATGGCAGTCCTAATAGAGCTTGGACTGCTCCCCTTAGTTATATTATTAGCTTATCTGAAGTGCTGTGTAAGTCAGTTGAATCAACTGCTATGGTGTTACGGGCCATTAGGCACGAGTTCGTGGATTTAGAATCCTAGTCGGGTGATGCTTGTCGTGTATATTGGTGCCATATGTGTTTTGTCCCCTGTTATATGGCACAACCCACGACTTTGGCGCAAGACCGAAAATTCTAGTCGATTCATGTTATGTTTGTGGACTTTTAATGGCGATGTTTTATGTACTTCAATTAATTGGTTCAGAGCCAGTTCGCTAGTGGAACTACTTGCTTATTATGCCTGCAAAATGTAATATTCTTTCTTGGAATGTTAGAGGTCTTAACAACCCGGCAAAAAGAGCGAGCACTAAACATCTTATACAATCAACAAGCGCGATTTATTGTTTGCTGCAAGAAACGAAAATAGAAAATTGGACTACAAGTTTGCTTAATGAAACTTTGGGAGCGAGAATGGCCAACCAGATAGCCTATACCCCTTCCATTGGTGCTTCGGGAGGAATCCTGCTGGCGGCCTTAGAAGATCGGTATGACCTCCAAAATACCGTAACCTCACCCAACACGATATTGAAGAACATTGACATCACGTTGTGATGATGAGACTGGGACATAACCGGGTATACGGGCCGAATCGACGAGGAGAAAAAACTTTCTCACCGAAGTTAGAAAATCTGAGCGAATTGGCACTTCCGAGCTGGTTGATCGTTGGGGACTTCAACCTAATTAGGCGAGCGAGGGAAAAGAATAGAGGGTCGACAAATAGAAGAATGATGCAACGCTTCAACCACACTATCAATACGTTGCGGCTTGTCGAACTTGACCTCCGTGGTCGCTTGTTCACATGGACAAACGAGCAACAGCAACCCACAATGACAAGAATAGATCGTTTCCTGGCTACAACAGAATGGCACGAAACATTCCCAAATGCGGATTTATTTGCTCTGGCAACCATGATATCAGATCATTGCCCCCTCCTCATGCAAGGAGACGCAAGTTTTGAGTACTTCAGAGGATTTCACTTTGAGGCGTCTTTGGATATCGATGCTTGGGTTCCGAAACAATGGCACAATCACGAATCACCGGTCCATACATCGAACTCGATGCTGCGGTTGTACGTCAAAATGAACAGAACAGCTAAGGCACTAAAGAAGTGGAGGAGAACAATTTTCGCGAGCATTACACTACAAACAGCTTTGATACAAGTCACTCTCACAATCTCGAATGCACACAAGAAAGACGTTAGCTATCACAGATGAAATTGAACTCGGAAAACTCTCAAAGCCAAAGCGCTCGACTGGCGGCAATACAAAAATCAAGAGCGCGACAACATTCAAGATTAACAAAAATCGACTAGGGGCGCCAACACACGTTTTTCCACCTTATGGCTAGCTCAAGGCGCGAAAGAACGTAATTCGGGTGCTCAAGAGAGAAGACCGAATAATGTTCGATCAGCAGGACAAACTAACAGAAGCTTATGAATATTTCAAAATGGTATTGGGTAGACACGGAATAAGGGACAAAGCTCTCCTGTGGGATTCCTTGGGCTACACTGAAAGGGACCTTAGCGATCTAGAGACATTCATCACGGACAACGAAGTGGATGATACCATTCAAGATCTGCCAACACAAAAATCACCGGGTCCGGATGGCTATATCGGTATGTTCTACAAAACATGTCTCCACATCATCAAATCGGACCTAATGGAAGCAATTAAGGACTTCTTCAATCTAAGACATGACAAGTTGCATAAACTAAATGAAGCGAACATTATTCTGCTCCCAAAAATGGAGAACGCAGATAGACTGGAAAATTTTAGGCCAATTAGTCTTATTAACAGCTTCATGAAGATCATTACTAAAATCCTAGCAAACAGGCTCGCGCCAAAACTGGAGGAATTGGTCTCAATCTCACAGAATGCTTTCATAAAGAAAAGATGCATACACGACAATTTTCTATATGTTCAAAGTGTCATCCGTCATCTACACAAAAACCAAAAGCCAGCTCTCTTCATCAAACTCGACATTTCAAAAGCATTCGATTCGCTAAACTGGACATATCTTCTCGAGGTTCTCCAGGCGCTTGGTTTTGGCCGCAAATGGAGAGAATGGGTGGCTGCAATTCTCAGGACCTCATCCTCACGGATCTTAATCAATGGGCAACCGTCGGAGCCAATAAGACATGCGCGCGGTGTGCGACAGGGAGACCCGCTATCGCCCTTCTTCGCTCATCCTTGCAATGGACCCTCTTCAAAATTTGCTTCAACTTGCAGCGAGTCGGGGTATCCTCAAACCCGTTCTACCAACAAATGCGAGACTTAGATGTTCACTTTATGCTGATGATGCGGGGATATTTATAAATGCAGATGTTGCTGAGCTGACAGCCCTTAGCCGACTATTGGAAATTTTTGGAAGATGCTCAGGCCTAAAAATCAACATCTCCAAAACAGAAATTTACCCTATCAGATGCCAACATGACCTCGTACAAGAGTTGTTAACTGTTTTCCTTGGGAAACTCTCAACCTTCCCAGGGAGGTACCTCGGTTGCCATTACACATCGTGCAACTACGAAAAATTGATTTTCAACCTTTGATTGATAAAATAAGCAGTAGACTGGCAGGGTGGCAAGGGAAACTACTCTCTACGGAAGAGAGACCCTTATTAATTCGGTGTTAACATCTCAACCGATTTATCATTTGACGGTCTTTCCGGCTCAAAAGTGGCTTATTAGATGCATTGACAAAATAAGAAGAAGCTTTCTCTGGAGAGGAAAAGAGCAAGGGAATTGTAGTGGAGGACATTGCCTAATCAAATGGCCACTCACCTGTATGCCAAAAAACAAAGGGGAACTGGGTATCAAAGACTGAACGCAACCAGAGCGCTTAGGTTGCGCTGGCTTTGGTTCAGATGGAAAAACAACGATAGGGCCTGGACAGGGATGGACTTGCCATGTGACAAAACTGATATCACTCTCTTCAATGCCTCTACGGTGGTCACGGTAGGTAATGGTAAACTCGCTGACTTCTGGAGATCAAGCTGGATAGAAGGACAATCACCTAAAAACATCGCTCCGCACCTCTTCCGTGTTGCAAGCAGAAAGAACATATCTGTTCACAGGGCGTTGAAAAACAACTACTGGATCCGTTTTTGCACCCCGGTGATATCAGAAAATGAAATCAGGGAGTTTGTGGCACTATTTGAAGCGATTCGTAGAATCAACATGGATGAAGAGAGGGAGGATCAGATAACTTGGCGTTGGACAGCTGATGGACAATACTCAACAAGGAGCGCATACCTCATGCAATTTCACACGGTTTACTGCAAGATGAAGATCTCCCGATATGGAAGGAAAAGTGAACCAAAATGTCGATTCTTTGCTTGGACTCTGCTTCACAACAAAATTTTAACAGCTGATAACATGATCAAAAAGGGGTGGCCATGTAACGCAAACTGTAGCCTCTGCAACGTGTCGCAAGAAACACCAAGCCATCTCTGTAAAGATTGCCCGTTCGCTAGAGAGGTTTGGACTATCCTATTACGATGGGGGAAATTGGAGTGGTGCCAAACCTCAGTCACAGCGGATCGGTGTACATGTGGTGGCGAAGGCTCAGAAGACGATTTGATAAAGAAATACGAAGAGACCTGGATGGTCTCTGTATCTACTTCTGGTGGAATTTATGGCTAGAGAGAAACCAACGCATCTTCCAAGGGATGGTCAGATCGCTGCAGCAGTGGCCTTAGCGATCAAGGATGCGATCCTCACCCGTGGTTTCGCTCTGTCAGCTAAATCTTCGGATTAGTGCCTCTGGTGGATTAGTGCCTCTTCTCTTGGAGTGTTTTTTCGTTTTTCTAATAGATCCTTATAGGCTTGTGTGGTGTACTCGCGGTGTTGTGTGCGGGGTAAGTTGTGAGGTTTTTCTCGGGTCGGTTTTTCCTTAAAAACAGGACCCACCCTTTATTCCCTTCTTAATATAAGTAATGCAGCAACTCTCTTGCTGCTCTTTCAAAAAAACTGTTATTTGTAATTCAGATTTTGTCAACATGAACCAATCATTTCTTAGCACCTTTATTTGGCTAACCTTTATTTGCTACCTGGTGTAAGAAAAGAGCGAGGAATGATGAAAATAGACACATGTCTGACAATGGCAATCAGAGTTAGATTTCTCAATATAAATTATATGTGAGAATTATGTTGGGTAAAGGTTGTGGATGCAACAAAATCTCCTTGTGGCCTAGGGATAACTTAGTCTGTCAAATGCTGGTGACCAGTGCTATTTGTCACCCTAACGTTTGCTTCTGATGATATGTTGTCATGATAAGTATGCCATTACTTTATTTTCTCATAATGCAGTATCCAAGTTCTGTTCATGTGGCTCATTCGTCCATCCACATGTTGGATGATATTTATGGCCTTGTCCTTTTAGACTGGAAGTTTTGTAGAACTAGTAAATATTGCTACGTTCCTCAAGATTTCTATTGACATCTCATTGAGAAGATAATTTTCTGTTCTTCCTGCCAAACAGGAAATGAGATCAAGCTTGAAGACCTCTCTGATGATGAAATCAAACTGTTTCGACAAGCTCTGGCCTCAGGTGAACTCAGCAAGATGATCGAGCCATGGACACCATGGTGTAAAAAACCTTCTGCTAGATCAATGTCTCTTAGCCCTGATGGGAGCCAGCTTGTCAGACAAATAAGTGTAGAAGACATTGCTTCATCAGATCCAATGACTGCTTCAGAGTCTAGCATCAATGAAATCCCAGAAGGGCCAGAATCTCCTCTCCCATCAATCAAGCAGCTAACCAGGGGGGTCCAGGGCAGAGCCATCTCCTTTGCTTGCTGTTCACTTGGTTGATGTTCTGTATAGTTACTGCTTCACACGTCACCTCTACAATGGTGATTGGCACACCGATCCTTTTGGTGCTTTGCCTTGTCTATGTGACTATGTCAAAAGTCATGGGAAAGGATGCTAAACCTGAGACAGTATATCTGAAGCGCTCACGAGTTGCATAGAGGAGACATGCTCACCAGCTTACAGGCACACCGGATGTTCCAGGTTTGCTGGTGGACTCGATGATACCATCACCATCCTCTCCTTAGGACACAAAGTGCCTGCTTGTGCACTCCGTGACTTCAGTAGGCTCATTGAAACTGGTGAGAGGATGCTCAAGGCAGAGAAAGTGGCTAAGACGGAGTGTGTGCGGTCCGTGCGGAGCTGTCAAAAGCTTCGCGGCGTGGCTAGGAAGCTATATTTTCATGAATTTTTTTATTTAATATTTATTTTAATTTTTTTTCGAAAATAATCAACGAAAAAATTTACGAAAATGGGTTCCCGTCGTCCGGATATAGGGTTTTTCGAAAATAATCAACGATAAAAAATTACGAAAATAGGTTCCCATCGCCCGGATATGGGGCGATCGCCTCATATTCGGGTGATAAGGACCCTGATGTAAAATATATGTTCCTGTCGTCCTAATATGTGTGAATTTAAGTGGTGGTTTTTTACATTAGGGTCCCTATCGCTTGAATATAGGGCGATCGCCCTATATCCGGGCGACGGGAATCTATTTTCACAATATTTTTTTCGTTAATTATTTTCGAAAAAAGATTTAAAATAAATATTAAATAAAAAAATTCATATTTTCATGACTTGTTGGGTTCATGAGCAGCGAAATGAGGCCGGGGCATCTTTAGCTCGCCTTGTTGAGGTGCAGAAAGCATCTCTTGAGGAGTTGAACGGTGAGAGCCAACTGCAAAAGGCAGGAAGAAGGAACAACTCTCAACCCAAGGTTCAGGAGGTGTAAGCATATGAACGTACTGCTGGAATACGACTCTTTGTTCCCTTGGTATCTCTCAGTTGTACCCTTTGATCTTTAGGAAGTATCTTCGTGTATTTGTCTTCACCTTCCAATGCAATGGTTCTATGGAAATTCTGATCTTTTGGAGAGAACAATGTACAATTATGAAGTTCTGGTATTAAAGCGGCCCTGGTTGAACAGATCTTGTACCTGCTTTGGCTGCAGAATTCTATGTCATCTTCAACTAGTCCGCTTTTCTTTATCTTGTAAGAACTTAGTGCCTACTGATTTGAAGAGCATGGTTCTGATCCATATGGCAGTTATGACTTCATATTAAGCTGCTGCAGAGCGAATGTTCTGTTGTAACACTTGTTATTTGCGTTCCTTGTACGAAGGAACAATCAGGAAAGGTCACGATCTAGTCCCCAGACTCCCCACAATATCATCGCCGTAAGACAACACAGCATTAGACTGACAGCAAGGCAGCAAGCACGCGGCAGTTGGTGACACTTACGGCAGGTGCTGGCAGACGCTGATTGCGAAGCTTCTGCCGGGACGACACCATAAAGCAATAATATGATCCTTCGAATTAGCAAGGCACCAAGCCTTGTTCACTAGTATAACATAGCTTGTTTGGGAGCGCCAATCCGCCGGCCAGGATCCCAGCCAATTCCCGGGGATGGAAGCCAATGCGGCACGTTTTCCGGGCGAAGGGTCGTTTGGATGCCCCACAGGGATAAGGATTTTCCAGTCTGATCCATGCCGTTTCATCTGGAAAAAAAATCCTCGACTCCATATGTTGGAGAAGTCTACTGTAAAACGTAGTCGTTCACCTGTGATCAATTACACAATTCATCGACACAATCATAAGAGTAAGAATTAATGATGTCATCACTTTTTTTTGCAAATCTAGTTCTATTCCGAACACAATCGTAAAAATAGCTTATCCCCGAGTCGTGAAAAGCACATGTTAACTATTGTACTCCTGTAGCTCGAAAGATGCTGCCAAGCTCAGTTGGCACGTGTCGCCCGCCGACGCTTCTACAGTCAGGAATAGAGTTATTTTTGTAATTATATTAAGAAGAAGGTCATATTAAAAAAAATAATATCAGAGCTAGAAAAATGATAATTTCGATATCAATACCCTCTATTTCCGAAAAGAGAAGAAAAGGAGCTAGAGATGTTAATGTCCTTTTGGCTAAGTAACACCAGTACATTATTTAAAAAAACGAAAACACCAGCACATTGCTACCAACTATTCGGAGAGTTTCTTTTGGTTCCGTGGTGCTACCCATCGAAAGCTCAGAATACTCGTATTTGCGAGTAGCGTATTTCCGTCCCGTCCCGTCCCATCCCGTTGAAGAAGGGGATACGTCACCACGAGAGTACGCCACGGACTCGTCTCCTTCCTCGGTCGTGCACCCAATTAAACTCGTCTGCCTTCTCGCCTCTTCCTCCTAACCACCACCGCCCCCAAATCCCCAAACCCTAGCTCCACTCCGGCCTCCCTGCCGGCCGCCATGGCCGACACCGTTGAAGACAAGGTCAGCTACTTCCAGGCCGTCACCGGAATCTCCGACCCCGACCTCTGCACCGAGATCCTCGCCGCCCACAACTGGGACCTCCAGCTCGCCGTCTCCTCCATCACCGCCAACCCCTCCTCGCCCGCGGCATCCTCTCCCGAACCTGCCCCGTCCGCTCCGCCGCCGCCGCCGCCGCTTCCGCTGGAGGCGGATTTGGTCGCGCACCTGCCCCCGCCGCCTCCGCAGCAGCAGCAGCCGGGGATCGCGTGGAAGCTGGTGACGCTCCCCTTCTACGTGGTCTCCGGTGGGGTTGGTCTTATCGCTGGTTCCATCCGTCTCGGTGCCTGGGTCGCCGGCGGCGTGCTGTCCCGCTCCCTCTCCCTCCTTGGCCTCGCGCAGGGCGGCGGCGACCGGCTGCTCGAGCTGCCACCGTCCGCTGCCGAGGCGGTTGACTTCGTTGCAGAGTTTGAGCGCGAGTTTGGTGCTGGCCGTGGCCCACGCTTCGTCGCCGAGGGCTTCGCTGATGCGCTGCAGCGGGCGCAGCGCGAGTACAAGCTTCTCTTTGTGTACCTCCACTCCACCGACCACCCAGACACCCCTGCGTTCTGCAGTGGCTGCCTCTGTGCTGAGCCAGTTGCCGCCTTCATAGATGAGAACTTTGTTGCGTGGGGTGGTAGCATCAGAAGGACCGAAGGGTTCAAGATGAGCAATAGCCTGAATGCATCAAGGTTTCCTTTTTGTGCGGTAGTCATGGCATCTACGAACCAGAGAATTATGCTGTTGCAGCAGGTATGGTGTTGGTGTGTCACTTAGGTTTGGGAAATTAATTTAAATTTTTATGTAAGACTAAGCTTATGTGCTACATAGATTTGGGGTTTTAGGTTGTGTTGATTAACGCATTGATGGTAGTATAGGTGTTTTGTGTGAAACCAGTATACTATATTTGCTGATTTAAGATAGGTGAAGCTTACTATTATTAGATCATGTTATTAGAGTATGTGAGTTACTTGCAGTTGCAGGGGACATTTGCTGGAAAGTGCTTTCATTTATTAAGTAGGTTGTTTGAACATGTAGTTGTGGCCTTGCGGAGTTAGGCTATTGTTATGCTTATGGACTCAATGCTGGTTAAGTGGTTATAGTAAGATTCTCCCTTACGGCCTTACCTGAGGATATTATTGCCTCCTGACAGAAAGTGAAGTTTGGTTGTTGAAAAAATTAGGTTCATCCACTTAGCCCGAATAGTCTGATATGATTATACAGCAATGCAATCGTCTGATCTGATGATCCAATGTTGATTTGTTCCCATGGTGATGCTACAGCTGGTTAGCACAGGTGTTATTTTTGTTAGGACTAATGTTGTGTTCTGAAAATGCATGATTCTAGAATAAAATGTTGTGTGATATTATTGTCTTTTCCTTGCCTGCATTTGTGCATCATGTGCAATAATACCATTGGAGCTTAAGAGTGTTAATAGATCTCACGCCATTTCCATAGTAGGTTGCTCTCCTTACCTAACAGTAGAGTGAAATAATACATCTAGTGAACATTAGTAATTAGTTGATCCAAAACTCTTTGACTTTTGCTATTATTCTGCAATATGTTTCCTATGTATTTGCCCTATGACAGCATCAGAATGTTTCATTAAGTCTTTTATACAGTTGTTCATTATTGGTCAATGGTCATGCATTTTCATTTTATGTTCCAAAGATTGAGGGGCCTAAATCACCGGAAGAGATGATAACAGTTCTTCAACGGGTGGTTGAAGAGTGCACCGCATCATTAGTTGCTGCCAGGATTGAAGCTGAAGAGAGACTAAACAATCAGCGTTTACGTGAGGAACAAGATGCTGCATACAGAGCTGCACTTGAAGCTGACCAGGTATGTCAAGGCGTTAAGCTATATAGATAGTACCCACCCTTGTTTTGTTGTTACTTTGATAGATGAGTATGCTTCCCTATGTAATGGTCCTCTTTTCAAAATAGAAGGCATATAATCTTTCCAATCTTGTTTCAAAATATAAGGCTTGCATGTGATTTCAATGATCCTTTCTCAATTTTTCCATCATTTATCTTACCTCTCTTCAGCCTTTATGTGTAAACCTTCACGCAAACTATTTTCGCTCTACCATTATGGTCATTTTCATCTACCATTCTCTTGATCTTCTAACCTCCTTAATCCATATGACTGGTCAAAATACTCCTTATAAAAGATACAGAGGAAGTAATTAGAAAGTAAGATGGTCAACATGTTGTAACTCCTCTGTTTTCCTTCAGTAAAGGGTGTTGTACCTTAATATGTATTGTATTCATGCATGCTATACTGGTACAGTAATACATCAATTAAGGTGCTGATTCCAGCAGATTGTAGTAACAGGGAGCTAAATTTTCTGCTAGTATTGGAATGTTTTGATGACAGGCACTAATTTAATCACTCAATTATTTTTATAAAATTACCAGGCTAGGGAGCGCCAAAGGAGGGAGGAACAGGAAAAACGTGAAAGAGATGCTGCAGAGGCTGAGAGAAAGCGTAAAGACGAAGAAGAAGCTCAATCAAGGGCAGCCCAAGAAGCAGCTGAAAAGGAAGCTATTCGTGCAAGGAGGCGGCAAGAGAAGGCTATGGCTCTTGGAGCTGAACCTGAGAAAGGACCTGACATTACTCGAGTATGTCAAATGTTTTTTGCTCATCTTTCTTTAACAACCTTTTACTAATTCCCAGTCCATGATAATATGGTTAGAACCACATCTATATGCCTTTTGAAGCATTTTCTACTCTTTTTGACCATCCAAATATAAATGTTGTTCCTGGAACTTTTGTCTCTTATAGAATCTTAGACTGCATTTTTTACTGATGCATAGCTTTACTAAGCTTCCCTTGTTTCTCTATTGAGTTACTCATGGTTACCATGGTGCCCCGGTGAGGCAAGTTGCCTCGAGGCGCCTGGACACCTAGGCGCCTAGGCGAGGATTAGGCGACCAAAAGATATCCCTGGTGAAGCTACTTTTGTATGGCCAACCGGTTTGTTTTACTATTCATAAAATCAATTCGGCCCATGTGCCTGGCTTGGCCTAGTCGGCCCATCGGCTAACCAACAAATCTCTTGAGTCTCGACCGCATGCTTCCAGTCGACACCTTCCTCTACCATCTAAGGCTCCCAATCGTCGTCGAGATGTGAAGCAACAACAAGAAGGAGTGAAGAGCCACTCCGAGGCAGAGGAGCAGCTCCGGGGCAGAGCGACGGCAAAGTGGCGGCAAAGCCGAGAGGCGGACGGGGAAGGGGAGGCGGAAGGGGATTATCTGTGGCGGTGGCACAGATGCTGGCGGGCTAGAGCTCGGAGGCGACACGGAGCGACGGCCAGATCGGGGACGACGGCGACGTGGAGATGCCGGATCCGGTTGTCCTCGACCCCATGACCGTCGGATTTGGTCTCGGTCGAGGCGCGAACGCTAGATCTTGCAGCGACGACAATGGGAGGCGATAGCGGTGCGGCTAGAGACGCGCGAGGCCGCAGGCGGATCTTCCTCCAGGCGAGGCGACCGACCGCCATAGCTGTCTTCCTCCGGTGACCGAACGCCTAGGCGGTGCCTAGGCGACGACTTAATAACACTGGAGTTACTTGTTAGCTTTGAACAAAAGGCTTGATAGGAACACACAGTGCCTGAATTTGATATGGCAACCTACACGCGACCAGCATTCTCTGAATAGGAGTTATATGTTGTTAGTAGTACTAGTTTTGAACGAAAGGCTTGATAGGAACACATAGTGCCTGAATTTGATATGGCAATCTACACACGACCTGCATTCTCTGAATAGGGGTTATATGTTGTTAATAGTACTATTTTCATAATGTCATCAGAGGTCTTGCTATATTGCGTGTAATGCCTTCCACGTTCAAGTTCTTTAAAACTAACCGGGAGCCATGCTGATAATTTTGCAGGTTCTTATAAGATTTCCAGCTGGAGAGCGCAAAGAAAGGAGATTCCACAGTTCCACCACCATTACCTCCCTATATGACTACGTTGATTCCTTGGATTTCTTGAAAGCGGAAAAGTACAGCCTAGTTTCGAATTTCCCACGAGTAACATATGGTCCGGAAAAGCACTCCTTGACACTGGAGGAAGCTGGTTTGCATCCACAAGCGAGCCTGTTTATTGAGATAGAACAATGAATGTCTGTTTGTAAGCTATGAACTGAAACTTGCAAGTATAGGTGCTCCTTTTCCATTTTGTTTAACAACAGTGGGGGACTTCAGTTATATGACATTATAGTGAGAGATGACTTTGATGCAAATGCTTCTTTTGTGTTTCTCGTTTATTCAATAAAATCGCCTTCACTCAGATTTGACTGCGGCAATGTTCTATACCTGTCAAGTTTGTGGCTATGTTTAGCCTCATATTCTCAAGGAGGTGAATCCTTGTATTCAAATAATAACTTGAAGAAATAGGGGACGATGAAATTGTTGATTTTTGTCAGCGATTTTGTTTGTCCCTGATTGTAGTCTAAACGGGTGAATGCTTCTACTTCGGTAAACGGTTGCCAAGAAAGTAGTCCGCTATTCGTTGTGTTGATCAGGTTTGCGCATTTGATATTGTAGTGGCAGCCTATTTTGACGTACAAGAGTTGCACTTAAACCATAGTTTGCGGAGAATGGAGCTAAATTTATCAGATGTTCCATGTGACATGTTACAAATTACGATCATCTACGTATCACAATTACTTCACGGAAGTGCTGACAATGTGTTACCAGATTTTCTCTCCCGCATCAGACGGTTTCTCGACTGTTGATGCACTTTGGATTCGTGCTCTAGTGACGGCAAAGGATGCGTATCTTTAGAGCTTCATCGCCGTTTAGGGTCGAGGAGTTAGCGTTTCAGGGTTCACTGGGGCCGAGCTACACAGCAGCGATTAGCGAGGAGGTTTGGGGAGGGCGCGTAGGTGAGAGGTAGGCGGCAGGATAGAAGTGAGAGGAGGAACGAGCGTGGTATTACTCCCTCCATCGAGTTTATAAGGTTTATTTTTGAATGGTTTTATTTATAAATACAACCGTTGCTCTGATACCAAATGATGCGTGCACGGGTGCCCGATCTTCCGGTGAGGGGATAACTTCGATTAGGCGGAAGGTGACTTTGACGATCCGGCTACGAACCACACAAGGATAAGCGCCCGCAATCGCTAAATCACACTCCTAGTTGTTATCAACCGCGCCAAAAGCCTGGATGACATGACCACGAAGGTCTATTCTTGCAAGCAATCGAAGAACTAGCAAGAACAAGGATGAAGCGCACACACACGAACTGAGATTCTGAACTTGTTTATTGCTGCTCTAGCCGAGTCAGGAGAACAAGGTTATAATTCCACACATGGGGTAACTAAACTTAACAAACCTCAGGAGATAGATAGGGGGTTTGTCCTATATATAGCCAAGGAGATGGCTGTTAGGAGTTGGTTTCACACCACTCTAATTACATGTGAACTCATCCAAACAATAATGGTGGCGTAGCACCCGAAGAGTGCTAGAAGTTGGTTTCACACCACTATAATTACATGTGAACTCATCTAAACAATAATGGTGAAGCAGCACCCGAAGAGTCTGAAACCGCTGGATTGTTTTACTTGCTGCGTCCGGCACGAGTGGAATTTGATGATGAGGCCAGATCCATTGGAAAGAGCACGAAATTAATTTTTAATCAAGTACTCGCTTATCCCTAACGGACTCCGCATGCAAAAGTTATGGCCAGTTGAAGGCGTTCCAGCTTCTTCCTTAGGAATAACTTGTACTCTAGCTTGTATTGATGAGGGATGACGTCCTTGCTACTCTAATCCATGATTCCTAAGTACAAGCACATTATTATGCAGTGGTCTATCTATTAAAATACAATTATGCAACCTAAGAAACGAGTTCACCTGTTGATTTAGCTGTTGTTCGTGTGCTCAGGTAATTGTTCCTTTTATGTGGGTCAAATGTTGCTGATCACAAGGAGAATTTTGTTGATCATTGAACATTGATGCATGGATGTATCCGACGTAGCTATGTCCTCATCACCTTCACCCGACTGGTCGACTCCAAGACTGCGGAAAGAACCCTAAATCCCTAATCCGCTCAAGCAGCCGGGCCTCTCGGCTCAGCTGCACCTCCGGTCCACCTCCCAGACTCCGTTGTCGCCCTCGCCCTTGCTCCCGTCGCCGCCACCTTTGCCCTTGCTCCCGTCGTGACGTCACTCGCCCTTGCTCTCGCCGAGCGCCAGCGGGCCCTTGCCCGTGCTCCCCACCTCCCCATTTGGGCCATTCCCCTCAGGCCCTCAGTTGTCGGTCGTCGGATCCCGCCTCCCCTCCGGGCTCTGGCTCCTTCCTTCCCACCGTCCACCCACCGGGCTCCTCCCCTCCAAATCCGAGCTCTAGATCGGAGCTACTCTCCTCTGAGCTCCTCCCCTCCGGCCGTCCACCCGTCAGACCTTGCCTTGCTCACACCGTCGCCTCCCCATCGAACTCCTCCCCTCCGGGATCCGTCGCTCCACACCCAGTGGCCTTCCAAGTCTCCAACGCTGGCCTCTCGATCTGACTCGCCTCTGACTTCGATTATAGAAAATCAACCGAGGAGCATGGAGTCAAAGAACAAAGAAGTGAAGCTAAGTCGGTCTTATGGCTCTGGTTCTACTTCACGCTTCATATCTTCAGCATAGGCGAGCCTTGGAAAGCCTCCGAGGTCCAGTCCTTCAACGCATCCCCCTGCCCCTTTATTTGCGCCCACATCGATGAGTAAGGTATGAAATATGAACTGATATGCTTCCTGAAACTATCTGTCAAGTTTTTGACTAGTAGTTAGTGTGTTGTTCTCTTAGTGTGTTGTTCTCTTTAATTATTAGTTGAATCAGTGTACTGTAATGCTTTTATTGCTATTCAGAATTTATGAGTTAAAGGCTTGGGACATATTACTTTTATTTCTGACATGGTATTTCTGAATGCCAAGAATTTGCAGTCACGAATGTGTTGTTACTTTTATCTGTTTATGTTCATAATGCTGGAGAATATTATATCTTAGGGTACTTGCTATATTAAAATTTCCATCCTAGAGACTATGTTTTGCAGTTCTGTAAAAAAAAGTGACGCAATCTGAGGGTTGTTGGGAGAAATGACGTTGAAAGCAACCAAACAATTCTGGTGTCTTTTGGAATTTCTGGTGGTTCTTGAGAGTTGAGATCACCTTGTTCATAGCAGCTTTGAGTTTCTGGCATAATTCGGCTTGTCACTTTGTCGGTAGGGTTGAAAACGGTTCGGATATTTTCTGACCGATCCGGATATTTGCGGATACGAATTCTGTTGGATCGGATATTTTTCGGATAGTATCGGATCGGATACGGATATTTTTTGCCGGATCACGGATCACGGATTCGGTAGCTCATTATCCGTCGGATCACGGATCTGATTTGGATAATCCGGATAATAGTGGGTCAGATATCCGGATAGTATATGGGCTGGGCCAAGACTACTCTTTTGGCCCAAAAAGGTTTCTTAATTTCATAATTGTTTTCTAATTTAATTAATCTCTAAAGAAAATTTTAATTATTAAAATTAGCAAACCAACTCTAAAAAGTATGAATTTTTTTGAGAAAGTTCTAGTAACAATATAACATTTAAAAATTATTTTCAAAATTTTATCAGATTTTAATTTTTCTCAAAAATTCAAAAACTCCTATTCTTGATAAGAAAATATATTAAATAAGTAGCTAAAAATGCATAAAACTCATAAATACATAATTTGTTATTTTAAACATAATTCAACTAAGATTATAAATCTTGAGTCATTACATGTAATTGTTATATACTTTTCCTAGAGATATGATATCTAAGTATTATCGAACATTTAGTATGTTATGCGTTTGCTTCTATTTGTATCTCTGAGCAAAGATTACCTTTATTTTGTGTTTTAATCTATGTGTATGATGAACTAATCATGTGTGTGTGATTAACTAAACCTTATATAATTTTGTTTGCGATATGGTATCTAACTATTATCTAAGTGAATGAGAATGCTTATATTTGTTCAATTTTCGATAATATTTTGATCAAATCAATTAGTTATGTGTTTCTGTTGATTTTTTATGTACAATTTAAGGAGTTATCATGTTCCGATAAATATTCGAAACCGTATCCGATTCGATTCGTATTCGATCCGTATCTGTATTCGATACTATCCGTATCCGCATCCGAGAAAAAATATGAAAACAAATATGGTAGAGCTATTATCCGTCCGTATCCGATCCGTTTTCACCCCTATTTGTCGGTCATTGAAATGAATGGAATTGGGAATTCACAGATCTCGCTGAAATTATAAATCCTTGGTTAGCTCTGCAGCCAGGAGAAATATTTCAGTTTTCCTGTAACAAACGTTCTAAAGTTATCTATACAGAAAATAAACTAAAGTAACCTAGTTTTCTCCCCTTGATGCAACCAATCAGATATTCTTCAGGTTTGCAAACGAGAACCTCAGTAGCCACAGTGCCAAGTGGGTTTCAATCCTTCCTGCGAGAGACAACTACAGAGCCATCTAAGTCAGAATTGCTCATCTATTTAGATGAACCAAACCATCCCTCAGAGGACTCAAAGTTTGTATTACTTGATTGGTAGAAGTTTGTGAGATCATGTGATGAAAAATTGGTTGAATGGTGAAATTGGCATTGTAAAGTGATTTTGGTTATGGCATGTGTGGTGCTTGTGCATGTGCTATGGTGATATGTTTATTATGCTGGTCATAGCATAATGGTTTTGCTTAATGCAATGCACTCGTGTGAGTGGTTGCATGGATTAATCTTGAGTCAAGTCGTGGACTTGTGTTCGACGCGTTGTTTGTTACTTCATGTGCGGTGTTGCTCGAGGGCTAACGTGGTCGATGACGGACCGGAACTAGGTTCATGGATGAACCGAGGTTCGAGACTAGGTTCGAGGAGGAATCGAGGTCTTGGTGGTCAAGGATGTCATGCGGGACGTTCGGGCTAGAAGAACATGCATATGAAGGTTTGGTTAGTCACGTATGTGCAAAGTGGGCTAATCATGCGTGCAAAGTTTTGGTTTTGGCCATGTTGGGCCAAGTTGAGATAGATCTGAACTCTTTCCATGTTGGAAGTGGAGTTGTATTCAATCTCTCTGTTCTTGCATAAGTGCAAGAGTTGTTTTTAGTCATGTTGGGCCAAGTTGAGATAGATACGAACTCTTTCCATGTTGGAAGTGGAGTTGTATTCAATCTCTGTGTGTTTGCTCTGTATAAATAGGGGGAGGTGTCCCCTGTTTATTCTTGAGCCAGGTATTAGGTTTGTACTCTTGTGTGGGAGTACTTTAGACAAAAGAAATAAAGATCAATCTAGCAATCCAAGTATCTCTGTGTGGATGAGTTTTCTTGCGTGAGTTTTGACAGCCGCACAGTGTGAAGAAAACAAATCAAGATTGATCGTGCATGCCTACATCACGTCAACTAGAAGATAGATGATGATCTGGACATAATCTTGCTTCTGGTGATTAGAAGATTGATCCATGGCAACTGAAGACCTCTCTGGTGTTTGGTCCGTCACAGCCTTGAAGGTGAAATTTGGTTTCCTCGTCATTAGATGCATTAGTCTAATTGCGAAGGTAATATCTCTTGATCCGTACATCTGATTGGATTGATTCTTGTTGGGTTTGATTTGTAATTGAATCTAGTTTCTACAGTTAAAATTTCATATCAATCCAACGGTTAGATCTTTGGTAATTAGTGGTCGCCCAGATTGCTAACCTGGTCGCCAAACAGTAGATCGCTAATTGGTTTAGTCATCTTGTGAAGAACATAACTTTAGATCTGTAGCTCCGATCGACCTGATTCTTTTTTTGTTCACTTCGGAATTGAGTCTACTTTCTACAGATAAAATTTCATATCAATCCAATGGTTAGATCTTCTGTAATTTGTGGTCACCCAGATTGATGTCCTGCTCGCCCGACTGCTCACGTGGTCGCCCAAGTTTGGTCATCTTGCGAAGGTCATAACTTTAGATCCGTAGATCCGATTGACTTGATTCTTTTTGTGTTAGCTGTGGAATTAAGTCTAGTTTCTACAGTTAAAATTTCACATCAATCCAACGGCTGGATCTTCCGTAATTAATATTTTAGTAGACGTGTATCGGTCTGCTCGCCCAGACTGCGCGTGTGGTCGCCCAACAGTGTGCGTGGTCACTCAACAGTGTGCGTGCTCGCCCAGGTGTCCTACTGCTCGCCCAAGTGCCCAAAATGGTAGCCCAGGTGTCCTACTGCTCGCCCAAGTGCTCTACTGGTCGCCCAGACTGGTCTACTGGTCTCCCAACTGCGTGAGGTGGTCTCCCAATTTAAGTAATCTGGTCTTCTAACCCGTGGCTGGTCTTCAAGCAATTTGAGTTTAAATTGGGGTGTTTGAAAAGATCGAAAATTTGATTTTAGCTTCCGCGCAATCATTCACCCCCCCTCTGATTGCTACATTAGTATATTTCGATCCTACAAAGTTGAATGCTCATAGGTTTCCTGTTGTGTCAAAGATGGCAACAAAATTCTTGACTATACCTGCTACCAGTGTCTCGTCAGAAACTACTTTTAGTACTGGAGATAAGAGTTCTTGGTGATTACCGTAGTGCTCTACACCCATCAATGGATGAAGCATTAGTATGTGCTTCTAGCTTCTTCCGAAGATCCAAAAATGATATTAAACCTCCAATGATAGTGGTATGGGTGTCCTCTTTCAGTCTTTCATATAGTTTTGGTAAATATTGTATGTAACTTAAATACCGTTTTCATTTGCAAGAAGATGACAACGAAGATGATGTTGAGTTGGTACCATTCCTGACAGCTTGATGGAAAGCAGCTAGTTTGTCAAAAGTGAGATAAATTCATTCTCATCAAATGTGTTGTACCACATGTGTTGTATTTATTCAACTGTCCCTCTTTTATTGTTCGACTTTGGCAATAGCTAGCCTTTTCTTCAGATAATTTCAATGCATAACTTTCTTTGATTTGCTGATAAGTGTCCTGCAAAATCAATTTATAGGCAATTCTCCTAAGAAGTCTCCTCCAGGTAATATCTGCTTTCCATGCTTTCCGAGTCACTAAAGCATTCATACCCACTCATCTTCAAAGAAATAGACGGATAAATCTCTGTACGTTTTCAATAGTGTGCATCGTGTGACTGCTTAACAGAGAGTGAAGCACAGTCAAATGGGCTAATAAGTGAAAAGTGAAGACACACAAACGTGCATTAGACAGTCTTGAAGTTCTGTATATGGTCCCAAGGATTGCTGTGGACAGCAACGTAGCACAGTCATTTTGCAGATTGGGTCACTCCTGTACGTGTATATACATGTGAAAAGCGTTTATGGTGCAGAAACCAGTACTGGCCGCTAAGACCGATAATAAATACCAAAGCAGCATTGTTTACCTAACAATCACCTTCTCTTGATTGCAGGTTCTCCGTCAGGTGGCAGCAGTGTCAGTCATCGTACTATCTCAGCCGGTTTCTCAGGGTTGATGAGTTTGTTCCTAGTTTTGTGATCTGTATTGGCATAAGCGTTCAACATGCTAGAGATGTTTTTCCTTATCCTACATTAGATGATTTGCACCTACGATGATCTTTGTTGGCGATATAATCACTGCGTATTTCTTCAGCATTTGTTTTTGTTGTGTATTGATGTCGGTCAGTATTTTACCAGTATATTTTATTTGGACTTTGTGTTGTACTTGAGCAAGACAAACACACTTCATGCTGTTATTCGGACATATTAGCATCATGTTGTTAGTTATAGTTAGACGTTCAAATCTTTCCAATGCATGCTCTATTGCTTATATTCGTAATGAGTTTAACGAGCTAACTTGAATTAACTCAAGTTTTTAACGAGTCGAGCTGAGTTAAGCTTTCAGCTCGTTAAAAAAAACAAGTCGAGTCGAACTGACTCGTTATCTTAACGAATTAAACACGTCGAGTCGAGTCGGCTTAATATCTAACACTGCACATGAAGGCCATTTTCGCAATAAAATATTCTACAGGACTAATACAGTAAAAAAATTCGAAAAATGGAGAAGGAATGGGAGGAGCCAATTACTCCGACCGGGGCTGGAGAAGGAAGAGGGGAATTGGCCAAAAAGTCAACTATATCAACAGTAAGTTAGCAGCGGTGCTTTGATCTGATAACTTCATCCACACAAAAAACTTTGGATCTAAAAACTGAAACTGAAGGGTTGTTTGTAGCCATTTGTTTCAATAATCAAAATTTTTAGCGCAACAGCTGCATAGTGAATTTTGCAGAATTTCTGTAATGTCAAAAAAAATCCTATATAACAACATGAGCATAATCCTCACAAAATGCATAATTAGATATCATAATATTCAAATTATCACTGCTAATTATTGGCTTAACAATGCCTAGCTAATAGTTGGGGAAGAACCAGCCGCGACGCGCCCACCCGGCCGACGGGTACCCTTGCCGACCGTCGTCGGGGAAGATCGTCTCCTCGCGGCGCGCCCACTGGCTCTCCATGTCCACCACTCTGACGAGCCCGTCGGGGTGGCCCTGCCGGTCCACGAGGTATACGCAGTTGGCGCGGCACGCAGGGAACTCCTCCGGCGAGAGCGCGAACGCGCGGTTCCGCCCAAGGAAGAGCGAGTGCCAGCCGAGGTCCTTGTTCCGCACAAGCCGCACCGCAGTGTCCCCGATCCACACCACCCTGTGCACCTCCACCACGCGCGCGTCGCCACCGCCGTTGTTGCCCTCGTCGACGGCGAGGCATAAGCCCATGTCGTCGTCCGAGTTGTACTCCACGTTGTCGTGCACCGACACGAGCAGCAGTTCGTCGTCGCACTCCACCAGGTGCGTCTCAACGACGCGCCTGCCGGGGACCTTCTCATCGTCCGAGCCGTCGCCGTCCACGTGCTCGAGCGGGATGACAGCGGGGGCGTCCCCCTCGAGCTCGCAGACGCAGAGCTGGGACTTGAAGGCCACGTAGAACCGCCCCTTGTAGTACTCGACGCCGGCGTAGCCAGCCACGCTGAAGTTCAGCGGCGTCCACGCTCCGGTAGCGGAGCTGTAGTACGCGAGGCAGTTGGTCGGGAACCCCGCGGCCACCGCGGCCCACTCGGCGGCCGTGCCCGGGTCGGCCGACAGCACGACGGTGGCCACGTCGTGCCACTTCTTGAAGAATCCGATGGGCGGGAGCGGGATGCGCCTGCCGGTGATGGGGTTGACGAGGGTGATTGCCTTGGGGCTGGCTCCGGGATCAGACAGCGCGAGGTAGCCGTGGGAGGAGGAGAGGTACTCGAGGCCGGGGGGCACGGCGGCGTCGAAGGGCACGAGGCCGCCGGCGCAGGAGAGCCAGAAGGACGACATGGCGGAGCCCTGTCCAGAGCGGTCGGTGCGCGAGCCGACGAGCCAGGGGCGCGGGCGCCACGCGGCGGCGGCGGCGCCCCACCTCGCGCAGACGGCGCGGAAGCGGATGCGGTCGGCGTCGGAGGGGAGGACGGCGAAGACGGCGAGCAGGAGGTCGGCCGGAAGCGACGACCACTCCATCCTGTCCGCGCATGCCATGACGGGACGACGACTGAGGCGCCGAGGAGAGCCCATGGCTCTTACTACTTAACTCGTCTGCGCCTTGTCTTTTTTTCCCCCACTGGATTGCCGGCCTTTGAAGCAAAGAATGAGACGAAAGCGAAGAACTAGTGTGCGGTGGGTGGATGCGTTCGGCGCGTCGTCGTGCGATGTGAATGGATGGATCGTCTGCGGGGGAATTTCATGAACGTGTACGTGTTGTTCCATGCCCTTTTTGACGCCTTTTTGGTGGTACGCGATGGGAAGCTGGACAGTGCAAACGACGGATTTATGGTCTGTCCTGTGATGATTGACTAATCGAGTCACGTTTTGTGGTGTACGAGGCAGTTTGGTTGGTGTTGACTAGACCTGGGCATATGGGCGTGCTTTGGTGGGCGGCAGGAGGCGCGGAGGTCGACGCAGTTCAAACCCGACCAAGACGTTAGAGGTCGTCTTGAGAGCCATCAGAGATCGGACCGTCTGCCCTAAATCTTGAAAACGGACGGCAACCGCAAGTTTGATAAGTTTGGACAGTTTTCGTCGTGAAAAGACAGCCTAACCGCAATCCAAACCACGACATAGCGATCTTCTCTGCATTTGCTATATAAGCTAATGCGGCTCGTGA
Organism: Guadua angustifolia; assembly: GCA_036346375.1. NCBI lineage: Eukaryota > Viridiplantae > Streptophyta > Magnoliopsida > Poales > Poaceae > Guadua > Guadua angustifolia. Next base: position 18,124,034 of record CM070518.1, on the reverse strand, counting down.
GCGGCATCTGGTCTTGGAGTAAGAGACGAGCGTATGTATGTGCATGGCTTTGGTTGTTGTATGTATGTGCATGGCTTTGGTTGTTGCATGATTTAGTCGATGATCTTGCGGTTTGGTGATCGAATGCTTACACAATATAGCACACACCCAATACTGTCTGGTTGTGCCAGTGTAGTACAAGTGTAAATCATGACAAGTGGTACAATTAATCGAGCGCAAGAGTTTTTCTTTGGCGGACAATCGATCGTCGCTATAATTACGCTTTCGTTTATAAGGCGTATTTTTACAATCAACTTCATGTGTTTTCGTCTTTTCCTCTCGTATAATAGTATAAATGGGTGGGCGCAAGACGTAGCAAGCGACCTGGCGTAAATGGCGTGCTGGCTCGTGAAGATAAGCGGGCGGCCGTACCAAGATGGCACGACGGGCGTTTGGCGACTTGATTCGGCAAGCACGATGGGCTCGTCTTGGCCGGCCCTGGCCAAGACGACGCCCACCTCAGGTGTTGACCGGCGTCGAAGACGGACCGAGCATCCAATATTCCAATTTTTGGAGATCTTAAAGCCGGTTTCTGTTTTTGAAAAGCTCATCGTAGACAGTTTAGTTTTTAATATAAACCAAAATATATATATATATAGCTAACAAAAGCTAGAAATTAAGAGCTAGACTGAATCTATTATTGTAACATATTGTTGAGTAAAATTAATTATTTATTAAATGGTCTCTTATAAAAAAAATATAATCATTTTTCAACTTATAAAACCAGAAAGCAACTTTTCAAAAAAAATTAAGGCTTCCCAAATAGAGTCAAAGTAGACCGAGTTGGCCAGAGCTAGACCTGGGCATATGGGTCGGCCCGAGGCACGAAGGGCATGGCATGGCTTGCAAGCCCGGCCAAGACGTTAGAGGATCGTCTTGTCTTGCATCATTCTTCGTAGCTCGAGCCGTGTGCTTGGCCAAAACGCGGACGATGGGCGGCCAGCCAGCCACCATTTGGGTCGATGCTGTCTTGCCGACCATTGTCAAGACCTGGCCGGGCACGCCGACCTAGAACACGTGGCGCGGAGAGCTAGGCGTGGGCGCGTGCGCGCGAGGAGACTGGGGCGTGGCGGAGCGCGCACGCGCGATGGCGAGACGTCTGCAGTGGCGCGTGGCAATCGGAGACGGGCGGGCTGGTGAGCGCATCACGCGGCGCCATTGGCGCGGGAGAGTGAAAAATCGGAGGTGGGGCTGGCGGGAAAGGAAAAAGGGGCGCGGTGACAAAGAGAGAGGTGTGTTTTTTGTACGCATTGGAAACATGGAAAAGACAAAAAGAAAGATAAGTAGATGATTGTGATGTGAAAAAATAAAGGCACTCGAGGAATCTCAGGAAGAAAATCACGCTCCCATCCGCGCAATTTTGAACTCGAGAGAATCACAGAAAAGAGAGGATGTGATAGAAAGACACAAAGTTTGTTGGGCCGCTTTGCTTTCAAATTTCGTCCGTCTGTGGTAGCAAGGCTTTCTAATTTCATTTTATAACGGACATTTCGATTTTTACGCTATAAAATCAGCCTGAAGGCTATGATTTATTCAGTTCGAAGATCTCTCTCTCGCGCTCTCTTCTTGCTCATTTTTGCTCAGCATTTTGCACATCTTTCTCTACTTGCTTTATTTTTTCTCTACCATCCGGAGAAAAATGTTTCGCAAGAGCAAGAGCAAGAGAGCACGCCCCCGCTCTCCAAGTCCCCCTCGTCAGGATCAAGAGATTGATCCACGCCAACTCTCCCCCAGCATAGGAGACTACGGTATGGATGACCGTCATCTGGACAGCACGCACGGCATCGAGAATGCCTCATACACTTCGGATGCCGCTACCTCGGTGTATCCGGGACAAGCGTCGGTATCCATATCGAACACGCAGCCCGACATATCGATGCAGCCAGCACGGGCGTCCATATCCGGCACTCAACGCACGTGATGCTGACAACATATGGACAGAACCGTCGAAATTGTGGACGGACAGGAGGTAGTGTATGCTGTTTGCAAGTATTGTCAAGCTAAACTATCTGCACGTGCATGTGGTGGTATAGGTCATCTGAAGAGGCACGCGAAAAATTGCTTGAAGAAGATATCGGCAGGACGGAGGCCGGGCGAGAGCGTGCAGACACAGCTCAACTTCAACACCGACGGTTCGGTAAGCACATGGATATACAACGCTGCCGTAGCTAGAGATGAAATTGTACGTTATATAGTTACAGAGGATCTTCCACATAGAATGAGTGAGAGCTCTAGCTTTGAGAGAATGGTGCAATGTAGTTTTTGTCCGCAATACCAACATGTTAGTAGAAGAACAACTACACGTGATATTTATAGAATATTTATAAATAAACTAGAAATATTAAAACAGACTTTTATGTCACTTAGTTTTTCATTTGCATTAACATCAGATATATGACGTCCTCCCATCAAAGAGCAACGTACATTAGTGTTTTTGCGCATTACCTAGACGACAAGTACGTACTAAACAAAAGAGTTATAGGGTTTAGACTAATCTCCGAGTCACACACCGGAGAAAATATCGCTACCCGTATACTCGAGGTTATTAATGACTTTAAAATAGAAAATAGAATTATTTCCATCACTCTTGATAATGCATCGGCTAACACGACGGCTATGGAGCATCTCTCACCGCATCTAGAGACTTATGTTGGAGGTTTTGTACTCCACCAAAGGTGCATATGCCATATTATTAATCTCATTGTGCAGGCAGATTTGGTTGTAATGAAACCTAGTTTAGAGAGCATATGTAATGCTATCGATTTTATTACAAATTCACCCATAAGGTTTATCCAGTTCTCATAATACTGCAGGGCTAACAATAAGAAACCCAGAAGATTCACCATTGATATGAAGGTTAGATGGAACTCAACTTATATTATGCTGGAACGGTGCGAAGACTACGAGCACATTATCACTGTCTTCGTCAACTGTAATAATCGTGAGACATTGGTTACTGAAGCAAATTGGGAACTTGCTAATCATTTTCGTAATTTTTTACAATGCAACTAAACAATTATCCGGTGTGTACTACCCAACATCTTCTTTAGTCACCGAATAGTTTTGGCTCATTGCTAATGCTTTTAAAGAAAATCGAGATAATTTTATTTTACATCGCATTATAGAACCAATGGAGCAAAAAAATTTAAAATATTTTCAAGCTATTCCATATCTGTACTGTTTTGCTGTCATTTTGGATCATCGGAGAAAATTTTCTGACTTACAGGGCGTCTTCGAGAGAATAGGTGAGGCATTTGATCTTGATTTCTCCGAGACCTATACTCATGTTTATAACGAGTTTTTCAGAGTTTTTGACAAATATTACGAGAAGTTTGGCATCAGAAGTGCAGCACGAAGATCTACCTCAACAACGCAACAAGCACGAGGCAGTTCGACCGCTTCAAGTATATGGAAGAAGCTGAAATGCAAGTCTAGTTTGTCTTCCGAAACACCGAGCGATCACAATGGAATCCACGAGTAGAGATCAACCACTACCTCGACGCTCTTTCCGTAGAGACCGAGCTTGACATGGACGAGGAAAATCAACTCAACTTGCTCTTATGGTGGAAGAATAACCAACGTATTTACCCTGTGCTATCTCATTTCGCACGGGGCGTACTTACGGTTCTGGTGTCCACTGTCTCATCGGAATCTACTTTCAGTTTAGTGGGGAGGATACTTGAACCGAGGAGATCGTCTCTTAGACCTGAGATGGTTGAGGCAATTATATGCCTCAAAGACTGGGAGCGTGCAGATGACAGGACACAACATCAGCCCGAGAATCCGGAGATCACAGAAGCGGTAGCCGACTTTGACAATCTCAGCCTTGGATAGTCTATGTATATATACGTAGTTATTGTACTCTTTTCCTTCTGGGGTACCCTACACCGGAGTGTAAGGTTTTTAATAAGGTAGTAACTCTATACATGTTCAAGATTTAATAAAATTTATTTCTTTTTCCCTCAATATTTGTGTCCATTGCCGCTGGTCTCATGCATTTAAATTGGTGGGGCATCTGCCTATATGATCGTTTACCAGTACATGAAATGAGTGCATGATGAGATTAAAGTTTATCAATAGTTGATGTGAAGGAACGAAATGAGTGCATGATGACTTGATGAGACAGCTAGCGTGGGTGCATAAAATGAGTGCACAATGTGCATATGCATGCAACATGACAATCGAAATTTATTAAGAAAAAATACTACTAATTGTTTCTCGGTTTGCAACAATATTACTAATAACATCTTTCTATTTTGCGACAATACTACTAGTAGTTTATAAGACGTATTTTTTTACAATCAATTTCGTGCATCTTCGGGCTTTTTCCTCACATCGCAATAGTATAAATAGGTCGGTCTGGGCTGGCACGGCATGAAGCAGGCACGAATCGCAAATGGACCGTCCTGGGCTCGCCGAAGGCGAGTCGGGCCGGGCCGGCCCGGCACGGCGAACACGACGGATCGTTCCGGCCCGGCACGATTCCAACCTGAAGCACGATAGACCCGTGCGGGTTGGCTCGGCACGATGCCTACCTCTAGCCAGAGCTACCAAAGTTCAGAAGTCCGGATTGTAATCAGAATTCAGACTAAAAGAGACGATAGCAGGTGTTTTGATGGCGGAGACTCGAGAATCCAACCCGGAAGGCTACGTTTGCATTGGTGGAATTCTACAGGATTTTTCGAAGGGTTTCGGCTGATTCGGCAACATTCGTGTTAAATTCTTGCGTTTTAATTTTAAATAGAGCCAAATGCGCAAGTACAAATCATCTGTCAATCTAGGTCGGGCCTTACGTAGTTCAGGTCTACTTAGAGCGGAGACTCAAGAGAATTTTGGCACACATGCATAAACAATGCTAGGTGACGTCCGCCGTGCTGAAAGGAGATTTCTCGCAAGGCATTGTGATACACAGTAACAATTAGCTTTTGATTGACTCGTCATGTTTATGCGTATTGAGTCAATTAATATACCGCTAAGCTAAGGGTAAGTTTGCTTTCGCTGGATTCTCAAAAGTTGATTTTAGATTGTAGTTGTAAAAAGGTGATTCTGTATTCTGAATTTTAGATGGTATTTAGTCGGTAATTACTTGAAACTTTCAGTCAGTGGCAGAGCCCGAAAGTTCCAAAGAGAAGGACTTAAAAAATCAAAATCAATTACTATGACTATCGACATATTGCAAAATAGTTGAAATTTAAATTGTATGCAATACAAGTATGCAACTATGAAAGGAGAAAAACGTACCATTCATTGCTTAAAAAGGGTTGACAGTTGATATTTACGAGTTTTCATATTCTAAAAACGTTATAAGATATCTTTCATGTTTATCTTTGCCCGCCACCACCGACGTTCCACCTTGCTACAACATGAGTTAAATATAAATTTAACGAAGGTATGAACAAAAGTTAACCTCAGTGGAAATAAACAACAACGGGCATTCGAAATTAAGTAGTACACAAAAAGCTAGCAAGAGCTTATTCTGATCCGCCTCAGGCGTCAAGTGTCACGACCCAAACCTAATCAATCCGAATCTAATACTGCTTCACCAAACCATATAACTCACAAGCCGAATAAACTCTCAAGATAGACCAAAATCTCACGCCTCCAACATAAGAACAGGAAGAACACAAGAGAAGAAAGAAAGTAAAGTACGCTAGTTCTAACAATATGGGAATCTTTTTCTGTTTCTTCTCATTCCAGACACCCAAGTTATAGCCAAAGTTTTACATCCCTTGCCAGCAAAATTACTGAGCGGTAAACTGAATACAAAGTAAAGGTAAATACTCATTAACTATTGTCGGTAATTACTGTAGTAGTCACACCCGTTGGATCTTCTTCATAACATATAAGCAGATCTGAGCCGTTGGTTCTTCATAAGTGAATCCATCTGTAAGCTCCCGTTCGCAGCCGACTCTACTGGTCTTCGTCTTCCTTCTAGCAACTGATCTGTCTTCAGCTATTGTTCCTGTCATCAAGGGTCAAAGATGAGGCATATCGACACTTCTTGCCGATCCGCCAACCGGATTCTTGCTAGTTAATGACCCGCATCGCTTCTGATCTCATCGTTGGTATTGGTTTTGATTTCGATCTTGCCCATCTTCACCATCGCCGCCTTGAACTTGTTCTCCCACAGACCCAGGACGACGGCGTTGAGGAACACCGTGAACCCTGTCTTTTGCTGGGCTGGCGGGGTGGGCTTCAGCCCCACCCAGCCCCACTGACGCCTCCGCCTCTGCTTTCAGTGACATTCTCATATTTATATTTCTCAGAATTTATATAACCATATATAAAGTGGATTGTAGATTTTAGTATATATGGGTGGGCTGGATTATGAAAATTGATTCCTAGAATTAGGTTGTTTGTTTTTTATCACCTTTTGGGGCTAGAGTCCACAGCAAAAAAAAATGCCCTAAGTCACGACCCTGTTTGGGATAGCTTCTATTTAAAAACAGGAATGTTTGCCAAATGGGAGAATTCTAGACAACTTCTCACACAATCAGAAACTACTTTCTACATAGAATCAGAATCTGGCTAGAACTTGATTCTCACTGGTTCGGTCTAAAACCTAGGAATCACAGCCAGTCCGATCCGATTCTCCTACAATCAGAAACAACTTCTCGTATACCCTTTTTTTTACTTTGCAAAAGAGAATCTTGATTGGCCGGTTCAGCAAGGAAACAGGTGCAAGGATTGAAATCTCGATATCGCTTTAAATACCGTCTATGACCGGATAACGAAATCTTAGCGAGATCTCGGCATTTCAAACAAATTCCAGTCGAAATACAAAAATAGAATTTGAATTCCAATTTTTTTGCCACCGGTATAGCCGAGATCTAGGCAAGATTTGCTGAGATCTTGGCAAATTTGCGCTAGGTGAAATCCAGTCGAAACGAAGTTAAAGAATTTTGAAATTTTTTCTGGAGATTTATGACATATTGATGATGTTGTAATAAAACTTTGAGAAAATTATAAAGCTTATGGAATTAAAAAAAATTTAAATATTGCTACTATCCTGATAAAATGCTGATCGACAAGTTTAAACCAAATGAAACATGAAACAAACCACGTTAGAAAATTTTGAAATTTTTTTTGCATGGTTGTGATGCATCACTAATGTTCTCATAAAATTTTTAGATGATGATCAAGCTTCATGTATTTTTAAAATTCGGACAATGCTATTGTGCTGATAAAAGCTTTACCGGTAAACTTCAAACAAATGAAAAATGGTACAAACCATATTAGAAAATTTTGAAAATTTTTATGGATGGTCTTGATTTATCATTAATATTTCTATAAAAATTTTATCTGATGATCAAGTTTTAATAATTTTCAAAAATTCTGACAGTGCTACATCCTCATAAAAGCCTTATGGTTAATACATAAATTTGCTTTAGCAAAAAAAAAATGTTTAACATTTTTGAAAATTTTGCATAAGGGTTATAAGGAAATTCTTAATATTTCATAAAAATTTTAAATCATGATCACACTCCATTGTGTTTATAAAATTCTTACAAGTACAGTGTACCATTTATATTCTTTCTGTTTTTGATTTTTGAAATATAACAAATGAAGTTCAGTACATACATAGATTTGATTGAGCAAACAAAAAAGTTTAAAATTTTTGAAAATTTTATAAATGTTACTGAGTCAATTATTAATCTCTCATAAAAATTTTAGATCATGATCACACACAAGAAAATTTATAAAATTCTGACAATGTTACTGTCTCAATTATGTTCATTTTGTTTTTTATTTTTTAAAGATAACAAATGAAGTTCAATTACTTTGAAAATTTTTCTATATGATCCTACACTTCTTAGGATGGTACATAATTTTTTCACGTTAGGATAAAGCATGTACAATTTTATAAAAAACTGACAGCATTTCTACAGTTTTTAAAAAATATCTAAAAAATGGTTTTTCGATAAATTATCATGGAAGATCACTTTTTCCAAGGTAATTGACCTAAGTCCAGTCAAATCCGGGTATTAAACTTTGAATTCCGAGTTCAAATCCTAAGGTACCGGATGGTAAGAACGAAATCTCGCAAAAAAAATAAGATTATTGTAGCAACACAAATTTTTTTAAATTTTTAAATTTGGCCAGCAATCAAAATTTCGTCCAGCATTGAAGAACGAGATCTCGCCAAGATTTCTATCCTTGAACAGATGTACTACTATGCTCCTTTTCGGTTGATCAAGATTTGTCAAATCTTCCCATGATTTGCATCAATAAAGCTCACTTTTACACAGCCTTTGGCTTGTACACGCTGGTGGGCAACGTGTCAACTGCAACGTCCAACTTTTTCAGCTGCTCGTGGACGTGGAGTGGCGGCAAATCCGAGAATTGTAGCTTGGAACAAACGAGCATTAAGACCAGGATATACGTACCTTAGGAGCTTGTGCAGCGTAGATCTGAAGAGAATTGTCGTTAACTTGTTATTGTTTATAGAAAAAAGTCGATTTTTTTCCTCTTATTTTTAAGATTGTCTAATTTTTAACCTAGAAGTGTGATGTTTTGCTCCCTCAACTATCAATATATTTATTTTACCCTCCTAAGGCTGATAGAAGGCGATTTTAGCTGACGTGACATCAAGATGACAATGATATTTTGACATATAAGCTGGTTTTGGGATGACATGTCAGCCAATCAGCAAAATCATCAAACAAAAAGAAGAAATATGGTGGGACCCACATGTCATGCTCTAGGCTTTCTTCCACTAGCTTCTATCTTTCTCTCTCATCTTTGCCTCCCCTATTGAGACCGAGTAATGGGCTGATGGCCTTCTTCTTCTTTTCTCTTCTTCATCCTCCCGATCTGCCCGTTCTCCTTCTCATGCTTCCTCCTTCTCTTCTTGTCCTCTCTCTTTAGATCTAACTCATGGTCCTCATCTCCAATAAGCTATGGCACCTCCACCCATACCAACACCTCCTCTTTTCTAACAGCCCGACCTCCTCCCGTTGGCCCCTCTTACCCCGCCTCCACTAGCATGAAGATCACTACAGGGATCTCACTCAATGTCATCGCCTTCTGCCGACAATACAAGTCCAAAAACCGATGATACAGTCCTGGGTCGTCAGTTGGCCGACGACACAAGTCAGTCTACACAGATTTGACGGCATAGGTGCGTTGTGTCGGCGGCTAATATAAAAGCCGCCGACATGGCCACATCCTGGGGTGGCCCCGTTACCTAGGCCTGTGTCGACGGCCTAATTTAGCCGCCGACAGTTACATAACCTAACGGCGCACCCGGCGACGCCGCCCTAACGTGTAGACCCCACTAGCCAAATCTTTGTCGTCGGCTATATTTTGGCGGACGACACAGAGTTGGCATGTGGGGCTCGCTTGTCAGGTCTGAATTGCGGGAAACTCATGTGTCGTCGGGTGACTCCGGGCCAACAACACAGAGTTGGTGGGCCCACATGGCGACAATCTGCTTTGGATGTGGTCGGTCAGAATCTGTCTCATCGATATTATTTATCTGAAGCGACATAAATTAATAAAAATAGCACGATCCCACGGGTTTGAACCCTGGTCTCCCGGGGGAACGCACACGGGATCCAGCGCTGTAAGCCAGTAGGCCTGTTTGTATTATCAGGTGGTATGGGCCAATTCATGTTTTTATCAAATAAATCACAAACTGGGATCCATATGGGAAGCATGTCGGATGACCATAGCTTGTGTCGGCGGTTATAGGTAAACCGACGACACAGATCCTCCACCAGTCCACTTACCCTCATTGGGTACGGGAGCATATAGGTTGGTCCCATATAGCAAAGACAGCATAGCTTTGTCGTCGATTTGTGAGGTCCCGCGGACAGAGGTCTTGCTTTCCACTGCCATGTGGGACTACGTTGAAGTCCTTCCATCTGGGTCGTTAAGTTTCCGTGAGGAGGAGGGCAAGTGTTGTCGGCTGCTTTTTAGCCCCCGATACAGGTAGTTTTGGTAGGCTCCGAAATTCAAAATTCTGCCCGCGCCAACCAGTCATCGTGCCGGAGAGTATATATGTCGTCGGGTTAGTATATTGCCACCGATACAGCCGGAATATCTATCATTGGGATTTTTACCGCCGACATGGATATTTTGGCCGACAACCTGATCTCGTTTCCTGCACTGGATCTTGTCACTAAGCTCGTGGTTTGCGCCACCTTTGTCCCTACCGTCGCCAATGGGGTCTAGAGGGATGCTACCACCGTTGCCCCCAAGTGTTGCAGCCCAATATGCCGTCACGACCAGTGATTTGCCATGGCGCCATATTTCCAACTGCCCTGACGCCTAGTCATCGGCGGGAGAAGAGGGAGAAGCTCAGACTCAGAGAGTGTGGAGGAAGGCTAAGCGCAACAACTGCTGCTAGGGCAAGAAGGCAGGGAGCAGAAGCTAGCTATAGAGGAGGAGGCTAAGAGCAGTGATGACTAGATCTAGGGATCGGAGGCCAGAGCTTCGTCATCTACATTGCCTCCTTATCTCTCTGCCCCAAGCATGTTCGCAAGCACCGTCGTGTGCGTCATGGCTCCTTCCCTCCCCCAAATGTAGCGGCAGTGAACGACATGGGCACGGACAGGTGGTTCGACTCTGGGACGAAGAAAAAGACGAGGAGGAAGGTATCTTTTGAGGATGACATATGAGCTCATCATTTTTTGTATTTTTTTTTATCCATTAGGATGTTTGTATAGCTGACTGGATGTGATTTGACGCTTATGTGTTAATACACTCGTTTTATGTAGATGCCAAGTAGGAACAACCTTAGCACAAAACAGCCTTCAATCAATCAGTCCGGAGGGGGTAAAATAACCTAATGACTTGGGTTCACGTTTTTGGACCTGCTAGTTTTTTCGAGGGAACAAATTCAGACAAGGTTCTACAAACACGCTCAAAAAATGTTGCGCGAAAAAAAATGTTGCAAGAGGCGTCCGATTTGGTGAACAGTGATCGGACGTCCGAGCCCTAGTATCTCCCGTAAAATAAACGGCATTTCTAGTTGAGGGACATTAGGGTTCACAAAACGCTCGAAAGCCGCATTTTTCGATCGTACCGAGTTAGTTCGATATGTAAAACTGATTGGTAAACCGGTTCAATTAAAAAAAATTATGCAACGTAAAACAGATCGATTTTCGATCAAAAGTCAAAACCGACCAGTTTTTTTTATCAAATCAACTGGTTTTAGATCAAAATCATGTGGCAACGCCGTAGTGATCAACACCCACTAATTGACCGATCGATTTTCGGTACAAAAAACAGCTAATTTTCGATCAAAACCAACCGGTTTTCGATCAAAACTGGTCGATTTTTTGTTTTTTTTAAAAAAAAATCATAAATTTTGAAGTCTTAACCCTTTGGTTTTGATGATTTTTGACTCAATATTTTTTATTTTTGAATTTTGATTTTTAAACAGTTTTTTCGATATCAGTTTTGTGAATGAAGGATCGAAGCATATCAAAAAGGAGTGAATTGGTGCAAACTAATACATAAACCTATTTTTTCTATTTTCATTAATCCTGAAAATTACTGAAATAATGATCAAGCCTAAAGAATCAATCTAGAGTAATTAATCTAAGATTATGAAAGAGCAACAAAAGATAGATGAGTACTGTGATTGAATCTAAGTGGGACAAGTGCTTTCAATTTTTTACCAAACGGGAGAAATCAGCAATGCTACTCATAAGACTAGTCAAAGTATACATCAGTCTGCCTTTTGTCCTCTGTTGATGCTGGTACAAACCTCCTTTTTCTTTGCTTGCTCAATAGCCAGTACCCAGTAGCAGGGATAGAAATTTCATTTTAGCAAAAAAACCGGACATGTCCGAAATCCGAAATTTCGACCGAATTTCATTTTTTCGGCTGAAATTCGTTCAAAATTCAAATCCGATTTGTTTGTCACCGAAATTTCGCCGAAATTACCCGAAATTTTGGCAAAAATGCACTGACTGAAAATTGGTTCAAACGATGTCAGAAAATTTTGAAATTTTTTTTGTAGGTTCCTGACACATTAGAGATATTCTCATAAAATTTTCAGGTGATTATAAATTCTGTGTATTTTGTAAAAATTCAAACATTGGTACTGTCCCGATGTAACGTTGACCGGCAAGTTTGAACCGGATGAAAAATGGTACAAACGACGTTAGAAAATTTTGAAATTTTTTACATGATTCTGATGAATCACTAATGTTTCAATAAAATTTTCGAATAGTGATAATGATTCAAGAATTTTTAAAAATTTGAACAGTGCTACTATCTTGATAAAAGCCTTACCGGCAAATTTTAACGGAATGAAAAATAGTTCAAACCATGTCAAAAAATTTTGGAAATTTTTGTGGAAGGTCCTAATGTATCACTAATGTTTTTATAAAAGTTTCATATGATTATAATGCTTGAAAAAGTTCCAAAAATTCTGACAGTACTACGTGCTGATAAAAGCCTGATAATTAATACATAGATTTGCTTTAGCGATAAAAGAAGGTCTAAAATTTTTAAAAATTTTACATTAGAGTTAAAAGGAAGTTTTTAAGATCTCATAAAAATTTTGAATTATGATCACAGTCCAGTGAATTTATAAAATTCTTACAAGGCATAGTAGCATTTATGTTCTCTCTTTTGGTTTTTGCAATATAGTATAACAAATGAAGTTAAATGGTTTTATAGATTTTATTGACCAAACAAAAAAATTTAAATTTTTTTCAAAATTTTACATAATAGTAATAAGGAAATTCTTAATCTGTCATAAAAATTTTAGATCATGATCACACTCGAGAAAATTTAAAAAAATCTAACAAGTTTACTGTCCCAATTATGTCCATTCTGTTTTTGATTTTTTAAAGATAACAAATGAAGTTCAATTATTTTGAAAATTTTTCTATATGATCCTACACTACTAAGTATGATAAAATAAATTTTTCAGATCATTATCAAGCTTGTACAAATTTATAAAAATCTGACAGTGTTTTTGCCTAAATTTAAAATGTCTCAAAAAAATTTGTTTTTCAACAAAATTTTCATGCAAGATGACTTTCTTAAGGGTTATTGGACTAATTCCGGTCAAATCCAGCCCTAAAACATCAAAATCCGGATTAAAACCCCGAAATTTCGGCGAAAATCCTGCATCTGCGACCTCGTGTGTCACTTGTACCTCTACGACCTCGCATGCTGCGTCTACATCTCTGTGACTTTCGCGTGTGCTGCTCTTAGACTACGCGTTATCTGCGCAGATTCTCCCTAACCTGCAGTGTGCGTTCGTCTACATCCACCTACGTGCAACGTGCATCTTGTGTCTCTGCGTTGCACTTCTTGTTGCCTGCGCTGCATCTCCTGTCACAAATAAAATAAACTCTTACAGTACCTTGTTTCATAACAAATATTGTTGTCCATAAATCATCACACATATACTATATTGTTATCAAATTAATCATCACACTTATATATTTCATAAATGGAATTAACCGAACTGTTCTGGTCATTTGGTCACTTTGACCTTGTTGTAAACTTGTAAGTTGTAACGAAAGCATTGGCTTTAATCACAAATTTTCTCCCATACAAAAATTACAAAAACAAAAAATTGTCTTACCTCGTCGAAAAGGGTGGCTACCTAAGTCCTAAGGGCTAAGGCTTTATACGAGGAAAGAACTCTCGATACTGTTTATTTTATCGAACGCGTCTTACAATATTTTTTTCAACGTTTGAAACATTTTTTTCGATGCGTGCAACATATTTTTTTTAACGGTTGCAACATCCGTTTACTGTGTTGCATTTTACTGTTTGTCGAAGAAAAATGTTGCACGCGTTGGTAAAAAATGTTACACACGAAGAAAAAAATGTTACAATGCATTCAGACGTCTGAACTGTAGCAATTCCATTTATATAATGCAGACGCTTAGAGATGCTTAGTAATAAAAATCTGATTTTTTTTTCTCGCATAAGATAGATGAGGCGGTTATTTTGAAACATCGATGCTTTAATTAAGCGCCGAAAAGCAAAGCCAACTCCATTCCTCCCGCCTGCCGCTCCGCGCATCACGCCGCCGACCACACCGCCAAACCCTAGTCCTACCACCGCCATGGCCGACCCACGGCTGTTCCCGTCGGGATCCAACGCATCCGACGACCGCGCCCTCGGCCGCCGGCAGTACAATCCCTACCAGGACCTCAACATATCCTACAACTACAAGACCCTTTACGACCTCCCCACCTCGCCGGAGTTCCTATTCCAGGAGGAGTCCGCGGCGCAGCGCCGCTCCTGGGGCGAGAACCTCACCTACTACACGGGCATCGGGTACCTCTCGGGCGCCGTCGGCGGCGCTGCCCTCGGCCTACGCGACGCCGCCGCCGCCGCCGCCGGAGCCCGGGGAGACCACCAAGATCCGCGCCAACCGCGTGCTCAACGCGTGCGGCAGCTCCGGCCGCCGCGTCGGCAACACGCTCGGGGTCATCGGGCTGATGTACGCCGGGATGGAGAGCGCCATGGTCGCCGCGCGCGACCGCGATGACTGGATCAACAGCACCGCCGCCGGGCTCGGCACCGGCGCGCTCTTCCGCGCGGCCAACGGGCCGCGGTCCGCCGCCGTCGCGGGCGCCATTGGTGGGGTCCTCGCCGGCGCCGCCATGGCCGGCAAGCAGCTCGCGAAGCGATATCTGCCCGCAATATGACATTTTGCGGTATCTCATGCTCACTCGGATCAAATGATCGAATCAATCCGTCGCCAAGAATGGTTTTTTTTTTGTCTGTTCTCCAGGTTAGCTGCTCCATTTGAGGAGTTTGCCTTCTCTGCATAATATCTATGCTATGTTAGTCATCTGTGTATTTGAATGGAAAATTTTGACCTGTGTTGCAATGTAACATCATTTTTAATGTATGAATGACATACATTTCATGGGTGTTTCTGGGCAATAAGAGTTGATCCATGAGTTCGCGACAATTTTGAGTTGTGAAAAATAATATTATCATGTACTTAGGCCTTGTTTAGGAGAACTCCAGATCCTAACTCCAGCTCAGATCTGAAACTTATAGGCTAAAGTAAAGTAAATTAAATTTATATTTTTAGTCTAAAATATAAACAAGATGATCTACTTAAACATTTTTAATGCATTCACAACTTCAGCTTTATAAATTTCTGGAGCTAGAAATACCCTGCTCCACCAACTCTATAAATTTTAGTGGAGCTGAAGCTATCCCAAACACCTTCTTAGTTTTGCTTAAGTAGCAGTTGACTTCTTTGTTTGATGAGGAAGAGGTATGTTATTGATTACTAGGTTTTCAGGTCTGTTCCTATCTGTTCTTTTCGTCGAGTAGTAGTGTACCAGTGTCGTACAACGGAGTTCTGCTTCCCCGTTTGAGCTTTTTAGCCTGCTGCCTGCTGTTCACATATGATCTGTGCTTCCCAAGGATGTTGTAGTTTTTTCTCGAACACGTAGGAGAATTGTGTATCATTATATTAAGAAGAAAGAGGGGTAAAGAACCCTAAGTACATCCAACAGGTTTAGATTACATTCACGCTCGAGACTGAAATAAAGAACTACCACGACTAAAGGGAATCCTAATCACTAGGAACTAGGGCAGTCAAGAGGGAGAGCCCTCGAGCCCCAACCATTACCCAATACTGACACTCTTCTCTCGCAAGCAACAGAGCACGAAGCATGTTTGGGGGCATCACCATTAAACACACATTGGTTACGATGTTTCCATAGAATCTAGGCCCCGAGAATAATGAGAGAATTGACGCTTTTCCACACCAAATCATTAGCTGATTCATTGGTCATATACTATCAATCCTTGAAAGAGCTATCTACAACCGAAGAAGATAAGCTTTGCAGACCAAAACGCTGCAAAAGGCAGAACCAGAACTGTCTTGCAAAAACACAGTTGGTAAGCAAATGGTCTATTGTTTCGCTATCCTGATCACAACGAGGGGCAGCGCATCGGATGCGGCAAGTTCCTTCTGGCAAGCTGGTCCGCAGTCTAGCAGCGCCTGTGCATCACCAACCAAAGAAAGAAACGGCATTTGCCTGGCGCCCATGACTTCCAAATAAGCTCCCATGGCTGAAACTGGACAGAGCCTTGGAAGAAATTTTCATAGGCCGATTTAGCAGAATATTGTCCACAAGAAGAGAGACACCAACGGTGAGTGTCTTCAACACCAGGCTGCAGCACTATTTCATACAACATCTCCCAAAGATCTAGGAATTCAAATAGAACACTAGCTGAAATAGCACCTTAGATGTCCTGAACCCAATGGTGGTCTAATAAGGCATCACTAACAGTGCGCCTGTTAGCTCTTCTATTGGAAACCGAAGCAGATAAATTGGGTGCAAGATCTGCAATTCGATGTCCATGTAGTCACCTATCTTTCCAGAACAAAGTATTAGAACCATCACCAATCTTGGTTTCAACCACCATGGAGAAGAAAACACAAACGCATTTAGGAACCTGGACTGGGAGAATTGATCATGGCCTAGCGGATTCTGTTTTTTGCAGCCACAGCCAGAGCATCCAAAAGACCAAACCAAGAGTTTTAAGATCAGATATACCCAGGCCACCAAGCTCTCGGCGCCGTTGAACCTTGGCCCAAGCGATAAGGCAGTGACCACCCTTGATATCTTTCCTTCCTCGCCAAAGAAAACCCCACCGAATCTTGTCAATGCAGTGAGATTCACATATGATCTGTGTTTCCCAGTGATGTTGTCATTCACACCAGTGAGATGGCTGTGTTCTGTTCCTACTTTCTAAGCAGGGGAGGAGCGGATCATGTTTTATACTACTCTGAAACAAGCTGCGTGTTGTACAACTAATATAACGAACTGCACTGACTCTGGGTAGGAAGGCTGCTCCGTTATTCCCGTGCATATCATTAATCGGCAGAAAAAAAAAAGCCATTGTTATGAATGAAGAAATTACAGGCTGCAGTTGCTGATAATATGCTTGTCCTTGCTTAATTCAAGGCATCGAATTCGTTAAAAAAGCGAAAAAACATCATGAAATAAACTTCATACCCCACAGCTCTTCTGCTGACAGTAAGACCAGATAATTACCACTTGAAGCGTTCTGCGTTCCGCACCTTGAGCAAACTGTTCTGCCGCGTCTCAGATTAACTTACTGCACTGCCGTCGAGCCGAGAACACAGCTGAGGTTAAGGCTAAGGAGAGTATTGCTCAGTAAAATTCGAGAGGCATATGGACTTGTTTGGGGGCTTTAGGTCAATTTCAACTTCTGAAAATCCAATAAATCCCAGATAGCTCAACTTTTAAATGATTTTTAACATAAGTTGAAAGCCATATATAACTAGTAAAAACCAAAAGCTGAAAACTAGGTAAAGTCTATTTTAACAACTTATTGCTAAGAGAAATTAGTTGATTGTCAAACGATCTCTTACAAAAAAAAATACAGCTATATTCTAACTTAGAAAGTTAAAAACAGCTTTTCAGAAAAGTTATACTCTAAAAGACCCTATATCTCTTGTAAGGCACCCTCAAACAAAATTCAGAGCATGGTTGAAAATAGGGTCAAAACTAGCAGAGGGTCTAATCACAAAAAAGTTACTGTAGCTCCAAACGGACGTACTAGGGCATTCTGATTCTAAATATTTTTAATTGCAAAACGTGAGCTGATCAGTAATTTCCTCGAGACAGAAAATGGAGACAATACTACACGTTTGCATACAAAATAGAGGATATAGGCTACAGCTTCCATCAAGAGACTTGTTAGAACTTAAATACAAATATGATCCTATTAGCAAACACAAGAAGGGGAGAAAATGGAGATATGCTATGCCAAGCTCTACTATGCCGTGTGTAGCTCAATACTCGCTGAACCGTGTTCTCTCTCCTGACAAAACTGAATACTAAGAGAGCACCAAACCTAACAAAGCAAACTAAACTGGGTTGCAGTCCAGCCTTCTTATTTCCATCTTATTCACCAGCCCAGTGGAAAGCAGTTGAAGTTGAAGGCAGTTTTGATGTCCGATTCACATCTATGGTGTTCGTGTCTTCTAAGGGTTTAGTGGCTCATCTTCCACGGTCATCTCTACAGCTTCTGCAGGAAATGAAAACCATAGTTGGCAATTCAGAAGACCTGCATCTGATTCAAAGATAGAAAAGGGCATTTATTTATATTAAAATAAAGAAGAGAACATACTTGTCGATCTGTGAAGATCAGAGACAACCATTAGCCGTCTCTGCAAGATTGCTGCCATGAAAAGGAAAATAGAACACATGCCAAACATGACAGTGATTGGAAATGCATTCACCTGCAGAACAACATTGTAGGAAAAACATTATCAGGGTAAGTAATGTTAGTTCAACCCCTTTTATTGTATCATTTCTATCCTCACATACTTGGTTTGAAATGAGTTTATGAACTTTTTGTTGGTGAACTAAATTTAAGAAAATCACAAAACACGGAATTAAGAAGCCTTCGCTGCTTACATTGTAAAGTACCACACAAACAAACAGGTTAAGTGGTATGCGGAAGAAATTCATGATCGTGCTTCTCGCCTCCTCAGGAATATACTGAGATCTCATCTTCATGATTGATGGCCAGAATATGCCAACACATGACTCAAATATACAGAAACCAAGGAGCTGTACACAGCCTCCAAATGAGATGCTACCACCTTTCTCCGAGGAAGGAGGTACTAGGAACTGTTGAACATAAACGGATGATACTAACATTGAAATTGTAAAATAAAAAATGAAAAGAATCTAAGTGGTTACAAGCAACTGACTTACATTGGAGACAACAGGGAGGAAAATAGTGAAAGCTGATATCGAAAACACGATCTGCATATAACCTTCAACCTTCAGCTTCCGAGCTAATAGACGAGAGGCAATTGAGCTACCCAACATTGAGGAGAGCATGAATGTAGCAAATATGAATCCATGAGGAATTTCTTCATCATTTGGGCTCAAAGCAGGAGTCCACAGGAAAACAAAAGTGTACATTGAACCCTCAAACAATGACTGTATGGCTCCAAGCAATGCAATCTTTTCATCTGAATTTCATGAGAAGTCCTTCAATTTTCAATGTTAAATTCAAAATGTTATTATGCCATTTCCTATGCCAAGACAGGCTAAACCTACCTGAAGCAATGGCTTTAGCTGCAACCTTGAACTGGGCCATCAAGTCCTTGCTTTCAGATGGATCTCCATAGTTCTCGCTCCATGACGATAAGATGATTGCCATGCCTATTGCTAGGAAGCAAGCAGCAGCATCAAATGGAGCAACAGGGCCAAAACCCAAGTTATCAGCCAGCAGATTTGCAAATAGCCGGCGACAATGGCAACTAGGCCATTCCCAAGAAATATAGCCTTTGAGAATGTTATCGACAACCATTGTGGATCAAATCCTCTCTGCACAACAACATGTTAGGTTTGCATCAATTAATTTCTACATAAAATGGCTAATTATCAGAAGGTTCATCCTGTTATTGCACATGGCCATGGTTTTAATTGCTGGCCTGTTCTGACCATGTCATGAAACACCAGATCTGCCGACATCAGGACTTGAAAGCCAACGAACTATAAAAAACTTGGACTGCTGACAGGACAAATGCGATATAGTTTATCGGTGATGGGAGTCAAACCAGCAAACCGCAGATCCTGATGTAGTTTGTATGCTTTACTGTGCATTGTACTTCACTCTACCACCATAAATTTATTCTTTTATGGATTTCTTGAATTTTATATGACTCAAAGTCGTTTTATATACAAGTGGTCGCGTACTAGCGGTCAAACCTCCCTAATCCCTTTTACATTTTGTTAGCTTCAGCACACTCAACTTGCATACTGGTTAATGGCGATAGAGATACGCAATTACGCATAACCAAAAGAAAAATAATTCCAAAGATGTAAACTTTATAAACATTAGCTATTTCTAATTCTAAGGGGCAAGAGAAGAGTTTTAAGATCAAAGCTAAAATCAAGCAACATCATGGATTTATGGGCACACAGATCTGAGGTAATACCTTGTTGTGCTCTGCGACAAGCCACGACTCGAACGCCGAGAAGAGCAGCGATGTGGCAATGCCTCCAAGGACGCGCCCAATCATCAGAATCTTGTACTCAGGGAGTGCTTCGTGATGCAGCTTAGGATGTAGCTAATGCAGTAGGTGATGCACGCCCTCTTCCGTCCCCTGTGACCACCCAAAATAATCCAACCTCGTCAGGTTATCCAAGAACACACAACAAAATCAACACAATTCACCCAAAAAAATGGACGAGCACGCACTGTTTATCGGCGAGGGATCCGACGATGGTGCCGAAGAGCATGGACGAGCCAAACCCGGCGATGAAGAGGCGGCCAATGTCGCCCTTGTCGAAGCCGTACTGGCTGTAGAGGTAGTACACGTACGGCCCCTGCAGCCAATCCCCAGCTACACCATCCAACGATTCACCACAAAACCAACATCAGAAACTTGGCAGACAAACCAGCATTGCGCCCCCAATTCAGATCTGGACGAGGCAATGCCGTAAACACATAAGGAATCCAAGATTAAGAGGGAGGGAGGAGATGAGATCTCGACGCGTACACATCATGAGGGAGTAGACGAGGATGTAGTTGTTCTTGAAGGAGTTGAAGGCCGGGGAGGTGGCGACGCGGTCCTTGCCGGACTTGCCGAGCTCCAGCGCCGCCACGACGGCGGCGAGGGCGCCGAAGACGAGATAGTAGAACACCTCCATGGCGAGGCGAAGGCGATGCGAGGAGAGATCGCGAGGCGAGGAGCAGGAATAGAAGGGTGGATTTGGGGGTTGCGATTATACGAGCCTGGATCTAGGGCATGTTTGTTGTAGGTTTTAATTCTACTTCAAAAACAGAATTAAAATAAACAATTTGATTTTAAAATTTGATTCTCATAATCTAACCATCTATCTTTACTATTCTAAATTACCACTTGGTGACAGTGGTCCGTTCTTCACTGCTCCTCCTATATACTACGTATAACATATTTGGTTTTAATTCATGTCGAAGAAGAAACTATAAAAACTTTTGTAATCGAAAAAGATAAATGTTTGATCTTGTAAAACAATTTTCTTTTATTGCTTGACTTTTATGTTTTGTTACTAATTTTAGTTTTCGTAGCAACGTCACGGACATTGAACTAGTATACAGTAGAATCTACAATCTTCTCTACTATTCTAAATTACCACTTGGTTGCAGCGGTCCGTTCTTCACTGCTCCCCTCATATACTACGTATAACATATTTGGTTTTAATTCATGTCGAAGAAGAAACTATAAAAACTTTTGTAATCGAAAAAGATAGATGTTTGATCTTGTAAAACAATTTTCTTTTATTGCTTGATCTTTACGTTTTGTTACCAATTTTATTTTTCGTAACAACACACGTGCATTGAACTAGTATACAGTAGAATCTACAATCTATTTAATATGTGCTTTTAGATTCTAGTTTATAGAGAATCAATTTCTCTACGACCACAATCCAGAATCAGCTTTTAGAGAATCCAAAACTTAAACAAACAGGCCCTTATACGCGCACCGTGGGATTTTGCAGTAGTGGCCACCGTGGTCTGTGGTGTGTGCGTGCCCAACATTTGGCTGGGCCGCTGCTACGGCCGCGAGTTGGTTTTATATGTATATCTTACTATTGTTCTTCCTAGATCCAATGATTGAGATGGAGATGTTAAAAACATAATTAGAGGTTCACTTGTAATTGTGTTTTTTAAAGAAAGCATCTTTGTTCTTCAATTTTTTGAGATAATAACCACTGAAATAATCTAACACTACAATTTTTCTTGTGTTGGTAATTCCTTTCAGTAAAAGAAATCAATAAAAATGCTACTTTGACAACTAAAATTTATTTTCTTATATTAAAAAATGTTAATTATGCTATATTTTTTTTATAGATTTACTAACATTATTTTCATATCCAAATTGCAATACTCTATACATTATATTTGGTCAAAATTAATATGGTTTGACGCCACAATCCTAATATGAAGCTGCTTAAATTACACCATCCTGCAGAGCAACCAAAAACAGATTGTGATACTACCATAATATGACATGAGTAGAAATAGATTGCATGTTCGTGCGTTGTAAAGACACAAAGTAGCATTGACAATATAACCTCTCTTCAGTGGTGGGTTCAGGATTAAATTTTAAGAGGTGTCAATAGAATAATACCAACATGAGATAAACAAACGAAATATAGATTGAACCATCTCAAGGAAAGGGTGGTAAGGAGGAACTACGGTCGGTCGGATGTGAGATGTACCAGCCACTACTAACACCCTACTGGGTCCAACTCCAACAAATAACTGAAGGTTCCAAACCAAACGCACCAGAAAAGTTCGTCCCACATAACATTCGCCGAGGTTACGACTTTGTCTCGATTGGACCTGCCAGTTTGGACTTCTGAGTGTGCAATACACATGTAGAATGGTCGGCATATCGCCCTGCCTAAAAGAATTGGTAAAACCAACTTGTGCCAAAGACTTTGAACATATGGACTAATTACTACTACTAATATATTCTCAACATTAGTGGAGAGTACTTGCTACGCTGATAGGAAAACTCGCATCTTGTCGAAAGGAATTTGGTTTGGAATTGTGTTGCCAATTTCTTTATTTTGAAAAGCTCGGATGGTCACCATTTTGCAATGGAGGAAACACGCACGAGGTTTGCGGGAGAGGTGCTTCTATATTTTTTTTACAGTTGCATAAATATTAAAGCATGAATGAATGATAGATAGTGATTACTTACCCCTTCATATATTTTAAAATTTATGCAACTTGTATTAGAAGAAAAGGTATCGAAGCACTGCACGGTTTGCGGTCGACATAATGCAAACGGAGCTAAAACACCATGGGCTCAGGATTATAAACAAAGGTAGGCCCAACATAGTATTCCTAGAAGAGGGCCTGAAATAGCGTGCTATGTATCTGGGCTAAATTTTGGGCCCAGATAAATGGGCTCCAACCTCCGAAGTCGGAAGATCTTTATTTTTCGTGGAAGAACGTCGAGTAAGCAAATAAAGAAGCTGAAGTATTATTCGGCAATGACGACAGAGCGGCAATGACGACAGAGTAAACATAGAGGAAGTATCCAACAACTTTTGGATTAGTCATAGGATAGTACTAGCATAAGAGTCTCATTTGGAATTCTCCTCGTGGATACTTTGCGATGTTAGGTACGACGAAAACTTTTACGACAGTGCCCCATAAGCATTCCCAATCCTCTGATTTGGATGTCTCGTTCAGTTGCAGACATCTGGATAAGACTAAGAAATAACCAGGTGACATTGGGCAACACCACCACATAAAGCTCTCTTTACAAGTAACGGCAACTTTTGTTGCATCAGCGTCACAAACCTGTAATCTACGATGGTGTCCACGTAGCTAGGTCCCATAGCAAACTCCTCCAGAAGTGATCCAAATTGGCGCATGCGACTGCGCATTGCCTTCGCATGAACTTTTCGTCGACTATCTTTCTTAGTTGTCTTCGCATGCTTATCCTGATTGCTTAGCTTGTGGCATTGCTTTACCTACGGGGAGAAACTAGCACTCGGACGTCTAATTACTGTTCATCCCATCGGACGCCTCTTGCAACATTTTTTTTCTACGTTTGTAACATTTTTTGCCGACACGTGCAACATCCGCCATCTTGTGGCGTATTCACTGCTTTGTCGAAGGAAAATATTGCACGCGTAAAAAAAATATTGCAACGCTGCTCGAAAAATTTCCGAGTCGAGGCACAAGTCATTCCGTTACCTATGGGGTGACTGCTTTTACCATTTCCCTGCCTCCAATGACATCATCATTCTGTCCTAGTTGATCAGTATTCTTTGCTTTTGTCTGAAGCTATTCTTGGAGAAGGTATCTATCTTTCTGCTTTGCTTGTGAAGGGCTTCACTAAAAAAATACACACTACCAATCTACCACGCACCTTCTATTTCTTCAGATTACAGGACCAGAACAAAAGCAAGGTGAAAAATAAGTAAGTTCATCACTAGAAGCTCAGGCTGCCTATTTCTTCAAGTGGCCTGTCAATCGGACCAGAACGAAAGCAAGGTGAAAAATAAGTAAGTTCGTCACTAGCAGCTCAGGCTGTCTATTTCTTCAAGTGGCCTGTCAATTTCTTCCTCTGACGAGAAATTGAAATTTGTTGATTTCTTAACATCTAAGATTCAAAGGTCTCTTTTTGAAGCGAAACTGAAGCGCATTATCGTGCTCTCATAAAAAAAATGCATATTGTCGGTACCAATACAGCACATGTGCAAACTTTGACGATTCTTCACAGACCATGTTAGTCCATCGATCGTAAGCATTTTTCATTTTTATTCTCCAATCTTTACATTTTTAGGCTGTACGTGGCTAAATAGGACGGTTTCTAGGTCTCCCAACGCGAATATGTTCTTGCAAAGCTCGTATGTCATCTTTCAGAAAAGCTTCTAAGTGGGTATCAATTTAGGAGGCTCAAATATGTCAAGTGTATTGCTTTAAGCCACCGTTTTCTGCTGTTGCAACGTACATCAATCTATGAACAAATCTTTGGTTAGGAAAAGCCTCAATGCATTTGATGTTTTGATACTTTACGTTGTGTCCAAATGCAGTTCCAGCTGCAAAGCTTGCTCTGTTTTGCTGGAGAAATCCGCAGAAAGCTAGACGTGTGGACCTGCTTACCTGCATTAGTGCAGATGGAATCGATGCCAGAAATACACCTCTTTTTTTTTTTCCAAAATGCAGTACAATTCACATGAACAAAAACTAGAGGTGGGCGTCGTGCCGGGTCAGGCCGGCCCGGCACGAACCCATCGTGGCTTCGGGCGAACCGTGCGGGCGAACGGCCCGTCGTGCCACCGTCTTGGGTCGAGCCGCCCTGTTCATCTTCAATGAGCCCAGCACGCCCATTTGGCGCCGTGCTGTTTAGTTGCGTGCACGCGGCCGAGCCCGGCCCATTTATACTATTGCGACGAGAGGAAAAGACCTAAAAACACACGAAGTTGATTGTAAAAAATACGCCTTATAAATGAGCAGAATTATAGCGATCGATCGATTGTCCTGCCAGCAAAAACTCTTGCGCTCGATTAATTGTACCTCACTTGTCATGATTTACACTTGTACTCAACTTGCACAAGTATTGGGTATTTGGGTGTGTGTTATAGCTATGCAAGCATTCGATTAGCAAAACCGCAAGATCTCTTGACTAAATCATGCAAAGAACCAAAACTATACACATACATACAATGAGAGGTGGGCGTCTCGTGCTCACCCGCCCATCGGGGATGCCGCTCACGATTGCCTCGGTATTGGTGAGGAGCACGCTGGCGAGGAGCGTGGCAGTCGGCTACAAGGCGTGGCAATGGCAAAGAAGATCGCTATGTCGTGGGTCGAGGGTCGGCGTGCCACAGTGTTGGCGTCTTAGCCAGCCGTCTTGTCCGCCGTCATGCCAGCATTTTAGGGCTGCACGACCGATCTGATGTCGGGCGGCAAGACGCCTCTCTAACGTCTTGGTCGGGTTTGGGCCGTCTTGGACCCTCCGTGCTTGGGCCTACCATTCAAGGCTACACGCCCATATGCCCGGTCTAACAAAAACACAATGAGTCGCTTCCGGAGAACTAGCCATGTCACCGAATAATACAAATACGATGCATTTTTCTTCAGAAAAGAAATAGCATAGGTTTTTTTTTTCTTTAGCGGTAGCTTATGGAATCTACTTTGCGTGAGTTAAAAAAAATGGCACAGGGACATGAAAAAGGTTTAGTTAAAGTGCAAGCACGTTATACTACCTTAATTATCGTCTCTAAGTGTTGTATTCAAGTCACTAGAAACATGAAAAATGTTTAGTTAAAGCCAAGAAAATATTAAAAATGACTAGACTATTATTAAAAATGACTAGACTATCTCTAATTATTATCTTTAAGTATTATATTCAATACATGTATAGTAGAGAATATAAATGAAACTAAATGCTTATTAGGGGTATAAAGAGATCATCATATTAATTTTACATTGGAATATAAAATACGTCGTATATTTATAGATAAAATAATTTAAAAAGAGTACCGTTATCTGAACTTGAGCTTTCGGCAGATTAGTTAGTGCATGCATAAGATTCAACTGACTTTCTGCCGATTTTATGGCCATCGACCTTTAATTTCCCAAAGCAAGCCAAGAACACAGGTGATTAAACATACGCGTCACCGCTGATCAAACGAGTAAGCAACAGATGCCAATCGCCAGTGCATCAAAATTGAAAACCCCAAGAATATTCTTGTCCTCGAGGACTTGACAACAACTTGTGTGCCGACCCGTCTAATCTCGAATTCTTTGGCACTCGGTGATAGGTGCGAGCTGATCATCGTTTTCGCCATAAAACTGTGATGTTGATGGCGCGGCCGGATCTCTCGAATGCAGATTATATTCCAAGAAGCGGTGCAGGTTAGATTGGATATCACCTCTTCACATCTTCATCATCGGATGGCGACATATAAGCTTATAATAGCCATGAAGAGTTCGCTTAAGGAATGCAAACCAAGCATTTACACCTGACTTCCACGAAATTACATAGTATTCTTTCTATCACAGATTGTTATCATTTTAGATATGTGTGCAGTTAAATTTTTTAAAATTTACTGTCAATATATTTTAAAATATTTAAATTGGATACATGAAAATCGTATGCGTAGATTTTTCTCAAAAATACTTTCATAATATTATAATTTATTGGGTTTTATAAATATATTATAATAGAAATTAGTGGTCAAAGTTGTGTTTCAGAGATTGTGTCGATATCCAAAACGATAACTATTTGCATACAGAGGAAGTAGTTTCTTTTTTGTCTGTAGTTTATAATCTACATATGGCACAAGAAATCAGAAGCTTAGAGGTTATTCTACTTCACTCCATAAGGTGTGAGGTTCTCCTTGTTTAGGTCTAAGACTTTTTAACTTATAGTTTAAAGTCAGCTTTTGAGTTTAAACAGCTTAAAAGCAATCAATTTTTACACATGGTAGAGGTAAGTAATTTTATCATAACTTCAGTGCCATTAGTCGAAGACCAACCTTCAATAAACCAAAAAAGGATATCTTTGGTGGCTTTTAGCTTTTAGATATTGTTGATGTCTAGGATCTAGGGTTCCTTAATCGAACTTATGAAAATATAATTGTGGGCTCCTAGTAAACAAGATGAGGAAAACAATATATGAAGATTGCTTCTTTATTAGCCAGCGGCTCTACAGAGTATACAAATTACAGAATGAATGCTCTAAAATGCCTATTGCTTATTCTGGTTACAAATTACCCTCAACAGCATAGATCAGCCCCCCTATTTATATCGATTGAAGAGGTAACAGTTGTTTTCCATAAGAGTATCGTGTAACCGAGAGATGTCTTCTCACCATATGGTGTCTTCTACCAAAAGGTGTCTTTTTTAGAGATAACTTTCGGGTATTTATGCATACCTGTTAGATAACTGTTCACACAAAGACATATGCGGGGATAATCGCTTGTTCCTGACCAGTTCACTGGTCAGGGTGACTATTTTACTGGTAAGTGATGACCAATGTAAAGCAAAGTTTATTGACCACCTTGACTGAACTGGCCGAAGACTTAATTGTTCTGATAAGGGTGGGCTTCGTTTTATCCATTATGGGCTTTACGTATTGTAGGTCCATTAAAAGAGTATAGTCACGAATAATTGAGGGCTCAAATAAGTGATAGACTTTTAATCCTCAACAGTTAGTCCCCAAGTCTTGAGAAATAAGATTACTTAAGACTTTTTATCTTCTATGACCTTATGAGGTTATGCACCAATTATCTAATTATTTTAAGTGCTAATAAATGAAAAAAATTTGCACTTCTCTCGATATAGAACTGCGCTAACCGTGTTTAATGTGTAATGCATATATAAAAGGGAAGAAAGCTTCCTTTGTATACTTCATATCTCTGAATCAAGAAAAAATACTTCCAAACTTTTTCTTAGTTGTTTAAGCTTTTTATCTTTCATCTTTATTTCTTCTCTCATCAATTGCAATGAAGAGTACGATAAAGGAAAGAATGTGAAAAGCTTAAATATCTAAAAAGAAGCTTGAGGATAACATCTCTAATTTCTTCAAACTCTATTGTTTTCAAGCCTTCTCTTAGGTCTTCACGCTTTTTATGTTCCGTCCTTTTTTCTTCTCCCATCAGTTATGATAGAGAGTATGATAAGGAAAAGAGGTGAAAAATCTAAAGATATAAAAGAAAGTTTGAAAACATCAATCCGGTGTCAGTTATTGTGTATTAAAAAGGGTAATTTTTACCCTTGGAAACCGAAACGGTGTTCAAAACTAACACGGTTAGGTTTAAAAGGGGCTAAATCATCTTTGATTCCTTACGTCTTTGCTATTTTTGAGCGTAGAAGTAAGTTATTAATCTATTTGTAATTTTTGAGCTCTTGCCTTCAAAATCTAATGAAATTTCCTTGTTGTTATTTTTAGTCCTGGGACAACTGTTCTTAGTTCTCCTGTCAATCAGGTATGGTTGCTTAGGTTAGTGATGAGACTAACCCACTGGTCACATTAGCGATGACCAGTGTGGAACAAGCCTTAGTGTCAACCGAGGTGATTGTCCAAGAAAACCCGACCAGTGAACAAGCATACATGACCAGCGTTGAGGGTGAAAATCTCTCAACTAATGTGGTAGACCCACTGGTCGATCAAGCTTTATTGCTCGCGGAGGAGGTCGGTGCTCCTCTTGCAACGACAATAGAGATGGTCGGGATGACCACTGCTGCCGAGGAGGCATCTATGGTTATGGAGACCAAGGACCCTCTAGTTGCTATGGAAGAGGTGGTGGTGCCTGAAAAGGCCATGACCACCTATGTCACACCTGTGGTTTTGCCACAAGCATTAGTCTATTACCAACCCTCAATAAAACAAAAATAGATCTCTGGTCACTTTTAGCTTTTAGATATTGTCGATATCTAAGACCTAGGATTCTTTAATCGA
Organism: Guadua angustifolia; assembly: GCA_036346375.1. Classification (NCBI taxonomy): domain Eukaryota; kingdom Viridiplantae; phylum Streptophyta; class Magnoliopsida; order Poales; family Poaceae; genus Guadua; species Guadua angustifolia. The sequence continues at coordinate 18,095,071 of CM070518.1, read as the reverse complement.
GCTTATGAAAATATAATTGTGAGCACCTAGAAAACAAGATGAGGAAAATAATATACAATCCTAATATGAAGCTGCTTAAATTACACCATCCTGCAGAGCAACCAAAAACAGGTTGTGATACTACCATAATATGACATGAGTAGAAATAGATTGCATGTTCGTGCGTTGTAAAGACACAAAGTAGCATTGACAATATACCCTCTCTTCAGTGGCGGGTTCAGGATTAAATTTTAAGAGGTGTCAATAGAATAATACCAACATGAGATAAACAAACGAAATATAGATTGAACCATCTCAAGGAAAGGGTGGTAAGGAGGAACTACGGTCGGTCGGATGTGAGAGATGTACCAGCCACTACTAACACCCTACTGGGTCCAACTCTGCCTCTCTTTCCAACAAATAACTGAAGGTTCCAAACCAAACGCACCAGAAAAGTTCACGTCCCACATAACATTCGCCGAGGTTACGACTTTGTCTCGATTGGACCTGCCAGTTTGGACTTCTGAGTGTGCAATACACATGTAGAATGGTCGGCATATCGCCCTGCCTAAAAGAATTGGTAAAACCAACTTGTGCCAAAGACTTTGAACATATGGACTAATTACTACTACTAATATATTCTCAACATTAGTGGAGAGTACTTGCTACGCTGATAGGAAAACTCGCATCTTGTCGAAAGGAATTTGGTTTGGAATTGTGTTGCCAATTTCTTTATTTTGAAAAGCTCGGATGGTCACCATTTTGCAATGGAGGAAAAACGCACGAGGTTTATGGGAGAGGTGCTTCTATACTTTTTTTTTACAGTTGCATAAATATTAAAGCATGAATGAATGATAGATAGTGATTACTTACCCCTTCATATATTTTAAAATTTATGAATCAGACTTGTATTAGAAAAGATCAAGCACTGCACGGTTTGCTTGATCGACATAATGCAAACGGAGCTAAAACACCATGGGCTCAGGATTATAAACAAAGGTAGGCCCAACATAGCATTCCTAGAAGAGGGCCTGAAATAGCGTGCTATGTATATGGGCTAATTTTGTGCCCAGATAAATGGGCTCCCACTTCTGAAGTCGGAAGATCTTTATTTTTCTTGGAAGAACGTTGAGTAAGCAAATAAAGAAGCCGAAGTATTATTCGGCAATGACGACAGAGCGGCAATGACGACAGAGTAAACATAGAGGAAGTATCCAACTACTTTTGGATTAGTCATAGGATAGTACTAGCATAAGAGTCTCATTTGGAATTCTCCTCGTGGATACTTTGCGATGTTAGGTACGACGAAAACTTTTACGACAGTGCCCCATAAGCATTCCCAATCCTCTGATTTGGATGTCTCGTTGAGTTGCAGACATCTGGATAAGACTAAGAAATAACCAGGTGACATTGGGCAACACCAACACATAAAGCTCTCTTTACAAGTAACGGCAACTTTTGTTGCATCAGCGTCTAAACCTGTAATCTACGATGGTGTCCACGTAGCTAGGTCCCATAGCAAACTCCTCCAGAAGTGATCCAAATTGGCGCATGCGACTGCGCATTGCCTTCGCATGAACTTTTCGTCGACTATCTTTCTTAGTTGTCTTCGCATGCTTATCCTGATTGCTTAGCTTGTGGCATTGCTTTACCTACGGGGAGAAACTAAGACTTGACGCTAATTACGCTTCATCCCATCGACGCTTTTGCAACATTTTTTTCGTGTAACATTTTTTGCCGACACGTGCAACATCCGTTTACTGTAGCGTATTTCACTGTTTGTCGAAGGAAAATATTGCACGCGTAAAAAAAAAATATTGCAACGCGTTCGAAAATTTCAGAGTCGAGGCACAAGTCATTCCGTTACCTATGGGGTGACTGCTTTTACCATTTCCCTGCCTCCAATGACATCATCATTCTGTCCTAGTTGATCAGTATTCTTTGCTTTTGTCTGAAGCTATTCTTGGAGAAGGTATCTATCTTTCTGCTTTGCTTGTGAAGGGCTTCACTAAAAAAAATACATACTACCAATCTACCACGCACCTTCTATTTCTTCAGATTACAGGACCAGAACAAAAGCAAGGTGAAAAATAAGTAAGTTCATCAGGAGAAGCTCAGGCTGCCTATTTCTTCAAGTGGCCTGTCAATCGGACCAGAACAAAAGCAAGGTGAAAAATAAGTAAGTTCATCAGTCATCACTAGCAGCTCAGGCTGTCTATTTCTTCAGGTGGCCTGTCAATTTCTTCCTCTGACGAGAAATTGAAATTTGTTGATTTCTTAACATCTAAGATTCAAAGGTCTCTTTTTGAAACGAAACTAAAGCGCATTATCATGCGCTCATAAAAAAAACGCATACTGTCGGTACCAATACAGCACATGTGCAAACTTTGACGATTCTTCACAGACCATGTTAGTCCATCGATCGTAAGCATTTTTCATTTTTATTCTCCAATCTTTACATTTTTAGGCTGTACGTGGCTAAATAGGACGGTTTCTAGGTCTCCCAACGCGAATATGTTCTTGCAAAGCTCGTATGTCATCTTTCAGAAAAGCTTCTAAGTGGGTATCAATTTAGGAGGCTCAAATATGTCAAGTGTATTGCTTTAAGCCACCGTTTTCTGCTGTTGCAACGTACATCAATCTATGAACAAATCTTTGGTTAGGAAAAGCCTCAATGCATTTGATGTTTTGATACTTTACGTTGTGTCCAAATGCAGTTCCAGCTGCAAAGCTTGCTCTGTTTTGCTGGAGAAATCCGCAGAAAGCTAGACGTGTGGACCTGCTTACCTGCATTAGTGCAGATGGAATCGATGCCAGAAATACACCTCTTTTTTTTTCCAAAATGCAGTACAATTCACATGAACAAAAACTAGAGGTGGGCGTCGTGTCGGGTCAGGCCGCCGCACGGCCCATCGTGCTTCGGGCGAACTGCTGGCCGTAACGCCCGTCTGCCGTCACGGGTCGAGCCCCGGTTCATCTTCAAGAGCCGACGGCCCATTTGGACGCTGCAGTTCGTTGCGTCTTGCAGGCCAGGCCCATTTATACTATTGCGACGAGAGGAAAAGACCTAAAACACACGAAGTTGATTGTAAAAATACGCCTTATAAATGAGTAGAATTATAGCGATCGATCGATTGTCCGCCAAAGAAAAACTCTTGCGTCCGATTAATTGTACTCACTTGTCATGATTTACACTTGTACTCAACTTGCACAACCGTATTGGGTATTTGGGTGTGTGTTTAACGCAAGCATTCGATTAGCCAAACCGCAAGATCTACGACTAAATCATGCAAAGAACCAAAACTATACACATACATCACTGAGAGGGTGGCGTCTCGTGCTCACTCCGCTCCATCGGGGATGCGTCATCGAACATTGCCTCCGTATTGCGTGAGGGCACGCAGAGGCGTGCGGTTGTGCAGATCTACCGCGTGGCAATGGCAAAGAAGATCGGCTATGTCGGTCGGAGTGGTCGTGCCAGGCAGGTTAGGCGCTTACCGTGCTCGGTCTGCCGTCAGTCAGCTATTTTAGGGCCCAAGACTGCCCGATCTGATGTCGCAAGCCGCGCTGCAATCTTGAGCTCGAACGGTTTGGCCGTCTTGCGACCTCGTCTGTAACCACAGGCAAGCCCATATGCCCAGTCTAACAAAAACACAATGAGTCGCCCGGAGAACTAGCCATGTCACCGAATAATACAAATACGATGCATTTTCTTCAGAAAAGAAATAGCATAGGTTTTTTTTTCTTTAGCGGTAGCTTATGGAATCTACTTTGCGTGAGTTAAAAAAATGGCACAGGGACATGAAAAGGTTTAGTTAAAGTGCAAGCACGTTATACTACCTTAATTATCGTCTCTAAGTGTTGTATTCAAGTCACTAGAAACATGAAAAATGTTTAGTTAAAGCCAAGAAAATATTAAAATGACTAGACTATTATTAAAAATGACTAGACTATCTCTAATTATTATCTTTAAGTATTATATTCAATACATGTATAGTAGAGAATATAAATGAAACTAAATGCTTATTAGGGTATAAAGAGATCATCATATTAATTTTACATTGGAATATAAAATACGTCCGATATTTATAGATAAAATAATTTAAAAAGAGTACCGTTATCTGAACTTGAGCTTTCGGCAGATTAGTTAGTGCATGCATAAGATTCAACTGACTTTCTGCCGATTTTATGGCCATCGACCTTTAATTTCCCAAAGCAAGCCAAGAACACAGGTGATTAAACATACGCGTCACCGCTGATCAAACGAGTAAGCAACAGATGCCAATCGCCAGTGCATCAAAATTGAAAACCCCAAGAATATTCTTGTCCTCGAGGACTTGACAACAACTTGTGTGCCGACCCGTCTAATCTCGAATTCTTTGGCACTCGGTGATAGGTGCGAGCTGATCATCGTTTTCGCCATAAAAACTGTGATGTTGATGGCGCGGCCGGATCTCTCCCGAATGCAGATTATATTCCAAGAAGCGGTGCAGGTTAGATTGGATATCACCTCTTCACATCTTCATCATCGGATGGCGACATATAAGCTTATAATAGCCATGAAGAGTTCGCTTAAGGAATGCAAACCAAGCATTTACACCTGACTTCCACGAAATTACATAGTAGTATTCTTTTTGTCGCAGATAGTTATCATTTTAGATATGTGTGCAGTTAAATTTTTAAAAATTTCTGTCAATATATTTTAAAATATTTAAATTGGATACATGAAAATCGTATCGAGATTTTTCTCAAAAATACTTTCATAATATTATAATTTATTGGGTTTTATAAATATATTATAATAGAAATTAGTGGTCAAAGTTGTGTTTCAGAGATTGTGTCGATATCCAAAACGATAACTATTTGCATACAGAGGAAGTAGTTTCTTTTTTGTCTGTAGTTTATAATTTACATATGGCACAAGAAACCAGAAGCTTAGAGGTTATTCTACTTCACTCCATAAGGTGTGAGGTTCTCCTTGTTTAGGTCTAGGCTTTTTAACTTATAGTTTAAAGTTAGCTTTTGAGTTTAAACAGCTTAAAAGCAATTAGTTTTTACACATGGTAGAGGTAGGTAATTTTATCATAACTTCAGTGCCATTAGTCTAAGACCAACCTTCAATAAACCAAAAAAGGATATCTTCGCTGGCTTTTAGCTTTTAGATATTGTTGATGTCTAGGATCTAGGGTTCCTTAATCGAACTTATGAAAATATAATTATGGGCTCCTAGTAAACAAGATGAGGAAACACAATATATGAAGATTGCTTCTTTATTAGCAGCTGACTCTCAGAGTATACAAATTACTGAATGAATGCTCTCAAATGCCTATTGCTTATTCGTTACAAATTACCCTCAACAAAGATAGATCATTCTATTTATATCGATTGAAGAGGTAATGATTGTTTTCCATAAGAGTATCGTAACGAGAGATGTCTTTCACCATATGGTGTCTTCTACCAAAAGGTGTCTTTTTAGAGATAACTTTGGTATTTATGCATACGTTAGATAACCTGTTCACACAAAGACATATCTTGGGATAATCGTTGTTCTCGACCAGTTCACGTCGGTGACTATTTTATCGTAAGTGATGACCAATGTAAAGCAAAGTTTATTGACCACCTTGGACTGAATCGCAAGACTTAATTGTTCGATAAGGGTGGGCTTCTTTATCCATTATGGGCTTTACGTATTGTAGGTCCATTAAAAGAGTATAGTCACGAATAATTGAGGGCTCAAATAAGTGATAGACTTTTAATCCTCAACAGTTAGTCCCCAAGTCTTGAGAAATAAGATTACTTAAGACTTTTTATCTTCTATGACCTTATGAGGTTATGCACCAATTATCTAATTATTTTAAGTGCTAATAAATGAAAAAAATTTGCACTTCTCTCGATATAGAACTGGCTTAACCGTGTTTAATGTGTAATGCATATATAAAAGGGAAGAAAGCTTCCTTTGTATACTTCATATCTCCGAATCAAGAAAAATACTTCCAAACTTTTTCTTAGTTGTTTAAGCTTTTTATCTTTCATCTTTATTTCTTCTCTCATCAATTGCAATGAAGAGTACGATAAAGGAAAGAATGTGAAAAGCTTAAATATCTAAAAGAAGCTTGAGGATAACATCTCTAATTTCTTCAAACTCTATTGTTTTCAAGCCTTCTCTTAGGTCTTCACGCTTTTTATGTTCCGTCCTTTTTTCTTCTCCCATCAGTTATGATAGAGAGTATGATAAGGAAAAGAGGTGAAAAATCTAAAGATATAAAAGAAAGTTTGAAAACATCAATCCGTGTCGATTATTGTGTATTAAAAGGGTAATTTTACCCTTGAAACCAAACGTGTTCAAAACTAACACGGTTAGGTTTAAAAGGGGCTAAATCATCTTTGATTCCTTACGTCTTTGCTATTTTTGAGCGTAGAAGTAAGTTATTAATCTATTTGTAATTTTTGAGCTCTTGCCTTCAAAATCTAATGAAATTTCCTTGTTGTTATTTTTAGTCCTGGGACAACTGTTCTTAGTTCTCCTGTCAATCAGGTATGGTTGCTTAGGTTAGTGATGAGACTAACTCCGGGTCACATTAGCGATGACCAGAGTGGAACAAGCCTTAGTGTCAACCGAGGTGATTGTCCAAGAAAACCCGACCAGTGAACAAGCATACATGACCAGCGTTGAGGGTGAAAATCTCTCAACTAATGTGGTAGACCCATTGGTCGATCAAGCTTTATTGCTCGGAGGAGGTCGTGCTCCTCTTGCAACGACAATAGAGATGGTCGGGATGACCACGCCGAGGAGGCATCTATGGTTATGGAGACCAAGGACCCTCTAGTTGCTATGGAAGAGGTGGTGGTGCCTGAAAAGGCCATGACCACCTATGTCACACCTGTGGTTTTGCCACAAGCATTAGTCTATTACCAACCCTCAATAAAACAAAAATAGATCTCTGGTCACTTTTAGCTTTTAGATATTGTCGATATCTAAGACCTAGGATTCTTTAATCGAGCTTATGAAAATATAATTGTGAGCACCTAGAAAACAAGATGAGGAAAATAATATATGGGGATTATTTCTTTATTAGCCAAACGGCTCTACATAGTATATAAATTACAGAATGGATGCTCTCAGATGCCTATTGCTTATTCTGGTTGCAAATTGCCCTCAATAGCATAGATCAGCCTTCTATTTATATCAATTGAAGAGGCGGCAGTCATTCTTTATAGGGACGTCGTGTAACCAAGAGGTGTTTTTCCGCCAAATAGTGTCTTTTCGCCAAATGGTGTCTTTTTCAGTTATAACTTACGGGTAGATATGCATACCTATCAGATAATCGTCCACATATAGACATTTGCGAAGATAACCGCTTGTCCCCGACCAATTCACTGGTCCGGGTGACTATTTTCACTGGTCGGGGATGATCAATGTGAAGCAAAATTTATTGACCATCTTGACTGAACAGGTTGGAGATTTAACCGTTGAGATAAGGATGGGTTTTGTTCTATACATTATAGGCTTTATGTATTATATATCCATTAATAGAGTATAATCACGAATAATTGAGGAGCCCAAATTAGTGTCAGACTTTTAATCCTCATTAGATATATAAAGGCTTATAGCTTTTAAAAAGCCTAGATAAAAAACTATCTATTTATTGAAGTTTTGGTTTTTTAGTTTTTAAGCCAATAAAAAAGCTTAAGTAAACGGAGCTGAAGTAGGCTACAAGGCTAAGCAAATTAATAAGCCCAAGATAGCGTGTTGCATTCCTAAGAGCATCTCCAACAGTGCCTAAAAATTTGACTCCCAATAATCTTGGATTAGGAGTTTCCCAAAAGTTTTTGAACCTAAAAAAAAGACCATACTCCAACAGTTCCCTTTTTTTCCCAAAAAATATTTTGACTTGGTCTAGTGGTCCCTGTTTGCATCCAGCTTGGTCCAGCAAATTAAGATTCATGGAATGAAATGGGGAACTGCGATACTGCATGAAGAAGAAGCGGACGAGAGGAGCGGAGCAGAGCAATTCAATTCAAGCTGCGGACGACAACATAAAGCATTTCCAACTACGTTCAGCGAACAAAGATTTTGTTCAGGAACTATCCATTAAACAAATCTGTGTGTCATTTCACATTTGTAAACAAAGTGGACTGTCCACTGTCCAGCCAAAATGGAAAAAAAACTGGGCTGTCTAGCAAGCATGTAGCTTTCTATTATCTGCATTAAACTATGAACTTCCCTACTGAAAAATTAAAGTTCTCAAAGGCGAGTTGTAAATAAAATCATTGAAAATAGCCTTTGCAGTGATTACCTCTTTTCTCAATGAGCTTTGTGCTCCTCTCGCAGGTTGCACTTGGTTATTGATATCACTCTTTACCTTAGCATTTACACCAGCCTAGAAAACAAAACCAGCGCACAAAATTGCTCAAAATTCATAAATTATGCAGAAAGTGTTGGAAAAGATGCGAGTATAAGAGCAAGATTCTATTGATTATTCCAATTAACATATAATGAAAATTGCATAATTCACGAAAACATAATTGACATAGTCAAATAGAAGAAGTAATTCATAAGACTAATGTCAATTGATCTATGAATCATGTCTACAAACCAAGATGGTTGATAAATTTGTGCTCTCAGATTTAGGGTTGAATGAAGATTAGAATCTTCACCTCAATCACGATCGGTTAACAAATTAATTCATGAATTAGGCCTTGAATTCTTACCACCTTAATATGCACAAAGTATTGACAGTTTTATCACACTTTTACTAGATTATCTTCAAATTAGAGTATATTCAGATCAGCAGATATAAGCAGATGCCAACCGAATCAACTAGATGGTTCGCATAAAGATATATATATCAATCGTTCAAGGAGGCAAAACAAACCGAAGCATGTAAACAAATGATACTAATAAAACAATGTGAATCTAGCTATGTATCCGATTATCACAACTCATCGAGACAAGTAATCAGCATGAACTGGAGCAATATGTCGATAAGTACAAACCGAGGCTAGCAAGAATAAGAATATTGACAGAAAAATAATAACGTAAGCTTGCAAACGCCGATATAATCTAGATGGTGAATGAATCAATAATTCTCAGATATAAGTCTACCATTCAAGGCCTAGATCACAGGATTAATTGTTCTTTCATCACAATACCCAAATCATCACAGAGCAACAACAGGCAGAGAGAACAGAGAGCAATCTTGCAAAGATACTCACCGAGGAATAGCACTCAAAGCTATTCGAAGATAAGGGCAAGCGCAATGTAGATTGTGTCCCAGAAAACCTAGAGCCGCCGACGTGACACGGAAGAAGGCCGTTCCGGAGATACAATGCCCAAATCGCAGATGTGGCACTACAACGCGAAGGTGAACCTCACCGAATCGCCGACAGATCAACACCTCCACACCAAAAGTCTCTCACAAAGGATCGGTCCCGACACCAAGCCAAAGTTATACACCTTGAACCAAGGTTGGGCGAAGACTAAAATGTTCAGTAATGGGTCATTATCGCATTATCGCCTTTAACGTTGTAGGTCCATTAAAGAGTATAGTCACGAATAATTGAGGGCTCAAATAGAGATGATTCTTTAATCCTCAATCTTAGTCCCCAAGTCTTGAGAAATAAGATTACTTAAGACTTTTATCTTCTATGACCTTATGAGGTTATGCACCAATTATCTAATTATTTTAAGTGCTAATAAATGAAAAAAATTGCACTCTCTCGTATAGAACTACGCTAACCGTGTTTAATGTGTAATGCATATATAAAAGGAAGAAAGCTTCCTTTGTATACTTCATATCTCGAATCAAGAAAATACTTCCAAACTTTCTTAGTTGTTTAAGCTTTTTATCTTTTTTCTTTATTTCTTCTCTCATCATTTGCAATGAAGATTACGATAAAGGAAAGAATGTGAAAAGCTTAAATATCTAAAAAGAGCTTGAGGATAACATCTCTAATTTCTTCAAACTCTATTGTTTTCAAGCCTTCGTGTCTTCACACTTTTATATCGTCTTTTTCTTCTCCCATCGTTATGATAGAAGTATGATAAGAAAAGAGGTGAAAAATCTAAAGATATAAAGAAAGTTTGAAAACATCAATCCTAATGTGTTATTGTGTATTAAAAGGGTAATTTTTACCCTTGAACAAACTGTTCAAAAATAACACGTTTAGGTTTAAAGGCTAAATCATCTTTGATTCCTTACATCTTTGCTATTTTAACGTAAAGTAGGTTATTAATCTATTTGTAATTTTGAGCTCTTGCCTTCAAAATCTAATGAAATTTCCTTGTTGTTATTTTTAGTCCAGGGCAATTGTTCTTGGTTCTTGCCTGAATCGTATGGTTGCTAGGTTAGTGATGACTAACCCATTTGGTCACATTAGCGATGACCGATGTGGAACAAGCCTTAGTGTCAACAAGGTGATTGTCCAAAAAACCGACGATTGAACAAGCATACATGATCGGCGTTGAGGTGAAAATCTCTCAACTAATTTGGTAGACCCATTGGTCGATCAAGCTTTATTGCTTCAGGAAGGGTGCTCCTCTTGCACGAAATAGAGATGGTCGGGATTACTCTATCTTTAGGAGGCATTTATGGTTATGGAGACCAAGGACCCTCCGTTGTATGGAAGAGGTGGTGGTGCAAAAGGCCATGACCACCTATGTCACACTTGGTTTTGCCACAAGCATTAGTCTATTACCAACCCTCAATAAAACAAAAATAGATCTCGTCACTTTTAGCTTTTAGATATTGTCGATATCTAAGACCTAGGATTCTTTAATCGAGCTTATGAAAATATAATTGTGAGCACCTAGAAAACAAGATGAGGAAAATAATATATGGGATTACTTCTTTATTAGCCAAAGTGCTCTACATAGTATATAAATTACGAATGGATGCTCTCAGGATGCCTATTGCTTATTCAGTGCAAATTGCCCTCAATAGCATAGATCGACCTTCTATTTATATCAATTGAGAGGCGACATTCTTTATAGGGCGTGTAACCAAGAGGTGTTTTTCCTAGAGATGGCATGGCGTCGGTCTGGCTGTTTACAAAACCCGACCGGCGAAACACGAAAAACGCCGAATCGATAGCATATCGGGTAAAACCTATACGAACTCGAACCGGACATGGAGATCCGACTTGTTGGCGACCTCTTCGTATGGAGTGGCGGCGCTTGAGTGCGAGGCAGGCGAGCCCATTGCCAGCCGAGGGCCAGCGGAGCGACTCTGAGGCAGGCGGCAGGAAGTTGAGCACCATGGCGCCCGCCACGGAGAAGGCGGCTGATCAGTGGATGGGGAGCTGCGTGGCGGAAAAACGAGGGAGATGGAGTGATGTTTTGGGAGTGTCAAAAAATTGGGACGAAGAATGAGGCACAGTTAGAGTTGGTTTTTTTTTTAATTATGCTCTAAATCACATATTGAGAATGATTTTTAGGCACTGTTGGAGATGCTCTAAGCTCGGTTTGTTTGTTTGGGATTGACAAAAAGAGTGCAGTTCACACCAAGAAATTCCTAGCCATCTTAGTAGGATGACGCATGTTTCCCTCGGTATTTTGACATTTGAGCTTGGAATGTATTTGGCAGCCAGTTATGTAGTAGCATTATGTAGTTTTATTTTGACCATTTAAAGCGGTCTATTTGGTTCTTACCTGTAGGGCTGAAAAAAAATTCATTGGTGGGCTCGATGTCTTCGTTCAAAATTACTCTAATTATACTCGTTGATTAGTTAAACATTGAAATGAATCAATTTCAAATGAAATTGGATTTTGCTCTGACTCAGCTCGTTAGCTCGATTCTAAAAAATACTTCTAAACTATAAATAAAATACTATTAAAATTAAACTATATCAATTTCAAAGAACGCTTAAAAAATAAGGCCTTGACTCTATTTCCACCCCTACTTACCTCTTCCCAAATAAGCTCATCAGCGGATTCCTAGTCCAAACAACTGTCCGTCATATAGAAATATTTTGTCGTGCTACGTAGAATTTTAGGTAGTACGGAGAAGAGAGAAAGATACGTTCTATTATTTATCAGACAATCTTATTGATAATTTTATATTGTACAAACAATATATATTAATTGCATGAGAAAACCTTACAAATAATTTATTGTATAAGTTATTTTTAATTACATCTATAAATGGCATAGAAATATAGTATTGCACTCTATACCTAAATGTGATGATTTGGCCATGTGGCATCCTCCGAGTGGGGCTGCGAGCAGGGGCGGAGCCAGGATTTCGAGTTAGGGGGTCACGTGGACCAACAAAAAATTATTATAGCACATAATTACTCTTTAAATATACAAAATTTGGAAATTCAAGTATACACATGATTACTAATTACTAGCTAATAAATTCAAGTATACACGCGACCAACCAAAACTTGGTTAGAGATGTCACAGGAACCAACTAAAAACTTAAAATTTAAGCATACATACAATTACTAATTGCTAGCTAATAAATTTTACTTTTGTTGGGGGAGCCAGGCCAGGGGGGAGGCCTCCAGGTAGGGTTGCAATCGGATCGGATATTTTCCGTCCGATCGACCGACCGGATAGCTTCGGATCGGATTCGGATATTTTTTTTCGGATAATTTTCGAATTCGGATTCGGTTTCGGATATTTTATTTCGGATTCGGGAGATCACTATCCGTCGGATCGGTATATTTCGAAAATATTTTCGGATATATCCGAATTAATTGATTCGGATATCCGAAAATATATTTGGCCTACCGACCCCAAGACGCGACCCACCGCGACACTATCCTTCGTCGCTGATCCTGATCCTTCGTCACTGCGGTAGAGGCGCGACCCACCGGCCACCGCGACCCACTCGAGTCCTGATCCTTCGTCGCTGCGCCGCCACAACCCCAGCCCCCAGGTGCCATGCCTCCGCCTTCCTTTCCCTCTTTTCCTCTCTGTGGTCTCCTCCCCAATCCATTGAGCACTCACAAAATTTTTCTTCCCCACGGCAGGAAACAGGATCGACGGGGAAAAGGCCCGATTCTTCCGCTCTTGAGGTGCATGTCCGCCCAAACCCCAGATCCGCCCCTCCCCTGATATCTCATGAGTTAGTTCCGAAGGTTTGTTGGGATTAGCTGATTAGGGAATTGAATCTAGGGTTTTGTCTTATCGAAACACACTGCCGTCTGGGCTGCTTGGCTGCGCTGTTGATTGCTTTGTCTAATCATCTAGCAGTGGGGAGCTGGTTATGGTTGGATTGGCAGAAGGTTATTTGGTGTGATACTGGGGTAGTTTTTTGTACTAATCATATCAGTTGTTGGTGCTTTGATGATCCGATTTCTCACTTCTTCTCTTACGAGATTTCTAGTTTCATGAAAAGAGCGCTCTTTCTATCAACGCAGGGCTCAGACCTTTTTACTGCAGTTGAATGGGTTTAGCTTAGAATTGAATCATGCCCCCGCAAGATTGGCTGGCCATTGAGGACTTCGTTCCGATGAGTTTGAAAGTGCCGGCGAGGCACGGGCTTAGCAAGTGAATCGGCAAGTTGGTTAGATTTGTATCTATAACTATGTTCAGAGCACCTGGAATTTCGCACTATTAGGGTCCTGAAATTTTGGATGGAGGATGCAATTTGAGATCTTGAGGAAAGCAAGAACTAGTAGTTTTGATTGGTACACGAGAAGTGGTGCAGTCTGCAGCTGAGAATTCATTTTGGTTTAGATGATCAGAAACTGGGATAGGATACTACTGTTCTGTGTGAATTTTAGACAATAGAAGCAATGTTTTGCTATTCACAACTACGCATATTATTCATCATGAAAATACGATATTCTTGTTAGGTGCCTGACGTTGAGGAATCGCAGAAGAACAAATGCCATCTCACAAGAACACCATATGGAAGGCGCTTTGCTAACAAGGTCCAGATTTCGCTCAAGCTGTAGTTGAAATTGCTTTTACTTTTATGTATCGTTCTATGTTTCGTAACTTTTCGTATGTGTACCATTTAAATTGAATGCACTTTTGCAATTTTATTGGATTATCCGATAAAATGACTTGTTAGACTGCAATAGTCTTGTTGCATGTTAAACTCATACGACTGGTTAATCAGTGCTATACTATCCGATAAAAATTATCCGAAACCGTATCGATTCCGATCTGTATTCGATTCGAATCCGCAATCGATATTATCCGTACCGTATTCGTATCTGGCACTATCCGAATCCGATTCCGATCCGATAAAAAATATGATTTAAGATACGAAAAGAACGATATCCGACCGAATCCGAGCAGATTGCACCCCTGCCTCCGGGCCTCCCCCCTGGCCTGGCTGCGAGCGACCTGCAGGGGGCGTTGGCCGTTGGGCGAAGCGGCCAGAGCTGGATGTGGGAGGCGCGGTGCCGCAAGACGACTTGTGCGCGCGCCGTGCCGTGCGGACGCGGGCTTCGACGGTCTGGACCACGTTTTGTCCCTCGGTTCCGCCGCGCCGTCCAAACCCCACGGGCCGCGGCCCCGTCTCGTACTACCTTCGTGTCGCCGTTTCCGCGTGCCCGTGCGGGATTGACGGACCGCCGCAGCGGCCATTCAAAAGCTGCCATTTCACCGGATTTGCATCGGCCGCCGTGGCGCTTCCCCAGGCGTCGCGTTTTGCGCCGTAGCTTCCTTCCTCTCGCGTGCGCTACTTTCTTGCTTTCGGGGAGGATATCGCACACGCATCAGCTAACCGCACGAGGATAATTTTCCTCGTCCTTTTTGACCAACATAAGTACCGTACACCACCGTGATGTGAATTGGATAAAATTCTGTCTGGATACTCCTCGTCAAATTGTCACTGTGCGCATTAAAGCGCCCAGGCCTCGGCCTCAGGCCATACCTAATTCTCTACCACCCGACGCTTGACCACTTTAATAGCATGTCACATCTTTTGTTTTTTGAGAGAAATGGCGTGTCATATACTCGTCTCTCCCCTCCTCGAAAGAATGCCATGTCAGTTGCTCAGAAAGGAACAAGTCGGCGACGCTGTTCAGTTAGGTAGCAATGCACATTGATTTGTGAGTGTCAGTGCCTCAGTGGTCGTGATATACGGGTACTGTTAGGCAATCAAAGATCACCAACCAGTGTTGGGCTGTTCAGGACTAGTTAAAAGAGTAAATTTTATAAAGCCATAAGTTTTTTTTATAAATTATCATAAAACTACAAATTTTAGTTTTTATTTTACAAAACTATAGATTTTATGAAAACTTATATCACAAAACTATATATTTTTAAATTCACGTTCGTTGTAATAGGTCTAACAATATAGGTGTTAGAGATAAAATCGGATTCCTCAAAATCATATCTCCAACTCTTCCTAATCTCGGATTCCTTCTTAAACTCGGATTCCTAACTGGCTATATAATGCCACTCCATGTACATGTAATCCTCGAACCAATTAGTGCATTGTGTCTCCCGTGGTTTTTCCAGCAGGTTTTCCACGTAAAAATCTTGTCTCCCTTTTGTGCGTGTGTTTGATCTACAAACCCTAACAATAGGTCCATATGGTAGTCTCACACGTCCTCATTTTTCATTTCACTCGCACGTGAGGTTACCATATGGACCTGCACTATCAGACCCATTACAATAAATGATCAATTCTAAAAAATTGTAGTTTTATGATACAAATTCTCCTAAAATCTATAATTTCATAAAATAAAAGCTAAAACATATAATCTTTTTACAATTTATACAATAATTATGCAGTTTTATGAAATTTACTCTTAAAAGACTGGTCCCTGCTTGACTACAAAACCACGTTCGTGCATGCCATATTTCTTTTCATATTTGTTGCCGAGATAGCGGCACGGTCCTTCACGACAAAAAATGTCCCGAGTATATATACTTTGGCGTCAAAATCTTTGTAGCAAATTCGACGGCAATAATTTTTCAAGTCTGCAACTGGCCATATATCGTAATTATCCATAAGGTTCAACTACTAAAAGGTCATAGGTCACTAAATTATAGAAATCTACGTTAAAGCTGCCCATGGTATAATTAATGAGATACAAATCGTGACCGTTAGACAAGGATACCGTATCGATTGCTATCAGGCAGCAATTTTCGCTACGTTAATGGTGCTGTCAAAGTGATGATATACCATTTTAAGAATATATTTGCCCGACTCAGCTAATGAAATAGAACAGTTTACCAAGTCGCGTTTTATTTCCGTGTCTCCCTCAAATGCAAATTAATTAAAAGAATAGGTGACATTAAGCCAACTTGAGGTAGGAGACCGATGTGACTTTTTTGAAGTATAAGTAAATTGTTTGTTTAACGATGTGACTTTTTAAAGCATAAGTAAATTATTCGTTTTTTCTCATCAGCTTAGGGCATGTGCAATGGTACTAGCTATAAAAAATATCCATATCATCTATAGATAGCATATAGACAACGTTTTCAATAGATTAGCTATAGCATTGTTTATAAAATTAAATATTGGTCCACATGTAATAGATAATAAGTGCTTTGGAATCAGTTATAGTCATTATCATTAGTAATTTGGCCTACATCTCTCTCCTCATTTTCTCTCTACCAAGTAAAATCTTTGAGATGACATCCTTATAAATTTGATGGCACCATTGCACATACCCTTAGGTTTTTGGCTCAAATAGTTATTGTATGTAATTTAATATGGTATTAAAACTAAACAGATCTTGAGTTCAAAACCTAGTTGACGTAATTAAAAAAAATGTGAGAATTGACCGTCCTAGTCCCACTCTTCTCATCTCCGAGCATTATGCCATACAAAATTTTACATGAAAAAATATATAAAGGACTAACATTAAACTAATGTACATACGCTAATAAACATTACCATCGTGCGAATCTAGCCCATCGACCATTGTTGCAAGTGATTTGCAGATTAGTCGACAACCTAACGTCTAGCAGTAAAACGTACTGTTATACTTAATTTCCAGTTGGTTGTTGCTAGAATCACATCATATCAAATCGAATCGATCGTACAAGCCATTATTGTGCCATTTCTGTCCAGTGATTTGAAGGTCCGTTTGAAACGTCACGTATTTTACAATAAACATTCTAATTCTGACAGAAATTAGAAGGCAAAAAAAACTCCTTCCAAAAAGATTGTCCTGCGTATGTTACCTCTTAATTTGGGAAAACTTCCCTAAAAGAAATTTGACCTGAGACGTCACGATTCATCCGATTTACACAGGGTGCTTGTCTCTCAAAAAATACAGGGGCGATAAATTGCCAAGAAAACGTATCGCTCCATCAATATCCAGACACGTAAATTAGGAAGGATCGGGAATTCAAATACACGAGCACGTAGCATTGCAGGAATTTGTCAACCACTTACCTATTCGGCTATTCCAATCACCTCCACCGCACCAAAACACTAGAAATCCGAAGATATAAAGAAACAGGCGGAACAAACCCCACGAGTCCAAAGAGTTTGAATCCACCACAAAAATGAGATAAACATCCAAACAAAATCCTTCTCCGCTACGCCCTACGTACGCAGCAGCGGCGGCAGCGCCTTGTTTGACCGGCGCCACCGGCCACCGCGCCACCGCACCGATCCCGACCAAATCCCCCTCACAAAAAACGCCGCTCGGGCACGGGCTCGGGCTCGGGCTCCCCTTAAAACCCCACTCCAACCTTCCAATCTCATCTCTCTCCTCACCGAAACAAACGACCAAACAGACGCGACCAAATCAAAACGCGCAACCGCACGACCCCTGCTTGGGAGGCACGCAGCCGCGATGCCGCTGGACGGCGGCGGAGCGGTTGGACTCCTCGCGTGCGCGGCCCTCGCCGTGGTGGCGCTACGGCTGGTGCTGTCGTACAAGTCGGCGGCGCACGCGCTCCGCCGGCTGTGGCGGTGGGCCGACGAGTGGGCCCAGGCGTACCAGTACTACGAGGTGCCGCGCTTCGGCGGCGACGGCGCGGAGAACCCGCTGTTCCGGAAGGCGTCCGCGTACGTGGCGTCGCTGCCGTCGCTGGAGGACGCGGACGCCGCGTGTGTGCTGTCGTCCGCGTCCAAGACCAACGACTTCTCGCTGCAGCTGGGGCCGGGCCACACGGCGCACGATGCGTTCCTCGGCGCGCGCCTCGCGTGGACCAACGCAGGCGCGGGGCACAGCGCCGGCGGCCGCGAGCGCCTGGTCCTGCGTGTGCGCCGCCACGAGCGGATCCGCGTGCTGCGGCCCTACCTGCAGCACATCGAGTCCGTCGCCGACGAGATGGAGCTGCGCCGGCGCGAGCTTCGGCTGTACGCCAACACCGGCGGTGATGGCGCCCTCGCGCCGTGCTGGGCATCGGCGCCGTTCACCCACCCGGCCACGCTCGAGACGGTGGCCATGGACCCGGAGCTCAAGGCCCGCGTCCGCGCCGACCTAGAGAGCTTCCTCAAGGGCCGGGCGTACTACCACCGGCTAGGCCGCGTGTGGCGCCGGAGCTACCTGCTCTACGGCCCGCCCGGCACCGGCAAGTCCACATTCGCGGCGGCGATGGCGAGGTTCTTGGGCTACGACGTCTATGACATCGACCTGTCCCGCGGCGGCTGCGACGACCTGCGCGCGCTGCTCCTGGACACCACCCCGCGGTCGCTCATCCTTGTGGAGGATCTCGACCGGTACCTGCGCGGCGGTGACGGGGAGACGTCCGCGGCGAGGACGGCGAGGGTGCTGAGCTTCATGGACGGGCTGTCGTCGTGCTGCGGCGAGGAGCGCGTGATGGTGTTCACCATGAGCGACGGCAAGGAGGGCGTGGATCCGGCCGTGCTGCGGCCGGGGAGGTTGGACGTGCATATCCACTTCACCATGTGCGACTTCGAGGGGTTCAAGGCCCTGGCCAACAACTATCTGGGGCTCAAGGACCACAAGCTGTACCCGCAGGTGGAGGAGGGCTTCCACGCCGGCGCGCGCCTCAGCCCCGCCGAGCTCGGCGAGATCATGCTCGCCAACCGCGGGTCCCCGAGCCGCGCGCTCCGCACCGTCATCAACGCCCTGCAGCACGTGGCTCCGCCGGCGCAGGCGCAGCCGCGAGCGAGCTCCGATGCGCGGCCGCCCAGGCTGACCTCGAGATGGTCCGCGCACCTAGACGAGGCCAGCGCGGCGCATGCCAACGCGACAAGCCAGTCGCCGGGGGGCGGCGGGGGGTTCGCGAAGGACGCGCCGATGAGGGAGTTCAAGAAGCTTTACGGGCTTATCAAGATCAGGAGCCGCAAGGACGGCGGTGTTGTGCCGGTGGACGACACGGCGTCGGCGAACGGCCGGGGCAGTGACGCCAGCTTCGAGAAGGACCGGTGATTAATTGATGGAAAACATTTTGGTTTTGCTTTCTGTGTTTTCACACTTGATCATCGTTTTTTAAGTACGTTTTTTTCCTTCTTATTTGTAATTTGGGAGTAGTCTAGTCGGCAATTGCAAAGGATGGTGAAAGTTGTGCGCTTCGAAAAAAAATCCGAAAACATTGGAAAGAAGAAGCACAGGGGAATTGTGTTCATAGAAAATACTGGCTACACATGCAGACATGCTTATATCTCCTCTTAAAAATCATATCGGTATATAATGTACAGCGTTAGTTCTAGCATTCGGTTCTTGTTTGGAATGTGTAAATTTTGTCGGAAGTGTTATTTTTCTTGAATTTCCAGATGATTTTTTGCATTCCAAACATTATCTCAAAATTGCCTACGCCATGAAGTGGTAGGCAACCTAAATTGTACAATGCACATGTGGAAATAGTAGCTGCACGTTAAGCATTTGAATTGCAGGTGAATTTTATTGCCATTGGACTGAAATTTTAATGAATTTCGCAAAATTGTATTCTCCGAAATCAGCCAGTGTTTATGTGTTTGCATTTTGTATTTCAAAGCTCAATTGCTTATGGTCCCAAGCCCACACTATCACTGACGAGAGGTGTTTCTATGTTTTCTTTTTTATAGTTGCATAAATATTAAAGTATGAATGGATGGTAGACGATGATTGCTTATCTCTTCATTTAATTTAAGATTTATGCAGTTTGTATTAGGAAGAAAAATATGAACAAGCTGCAACATTGAAACTGTTCCTAGGAACATTCGTTAATGTGGAGCTGCACTCTTAGGGTATGTTTGGTATGGCTCCAGCTCCACCAGGTATTCTTAGTTCCACTAAATCCGTGGAGCTAAAACTGTGAGTATATTAAGAGTGTCACGGATCTGGTGGAGCTGGGTATTCTTAGCTCCACTAAATCGTGAAATTTGGCTATGAGTATATTAAGGCTCGTTTGGCAACTTGGGCAGGATTTTTTCTCCTAGAATCGAAATAAATCCAACCAAGCGGAATAGAGCTCGGAGCGTTTAAGCGAATCGTTTGATTTTTACACACGTGGTCGAATCGGCTAGAACCCGTTCCTCCGGATTTTGATTCTACACAAACGCGTTTACTAAAGAATCCGGAACCGTTTCGTTTCTACTAGAATCTGGAACCGTACCAAACGGGGCCTAAGAGTGTTTAGATGAATCATCTTGTTTATATTTTGTTGTTTACATTTTAGATAAAAAAAATATAAACAGACCCTTTAAACTTCGAAAAGCACTGCGTCCAGCGCGGTTTGCACTATGCAGCACCAACCCCCGGGTTTAGTGATAATCTGGACCACCGCCACTGGTCCCGGCCCTCGCCGGCTGGCCGGATGGACGGACGGCGGCACCCTCAATCTGGGCCATGGGCTCGTTTTCTTTGGTAGCTATGTGCCGCTGGATCTGGGCCCTTGGCTCGTTTTATTTGTTTTATGTATCTCCCACGAGTGATTACAGAAAGGAAAAGAAGTACACACACTAAACAATTCTCCGATTTGTGGTTGCAACTTCGCCATCAGACTACTTTCAGGTGTTAAGCTTGTTTGTGTAGAGCTTAATCTAAAGTGGTCAAATATTGTTCCATCTGAATCGTGGTGATTTTCGGAAATCATGCGAGGGTTACACTGTTTCCTCGGAAATTCGTGTGCATTAAACGAGCCTCGTATGTTGCTTAAGCTCCATCGGTATTGCCCACCACTAATGCATAGCTGGGGCACAATGTGCTGAAACTAACAATGACTAGTCAGGCACTTTAATTTAGCATCTAGCGATGATTAGGGGCATAATTTTTTTGGAGCTAATGATGGATAACCTCCGGATTTGATGTGTCGCTGGGCACGGCGTTGCTGCCTTTTCGTTTTTGTATTGCTGTATCCAGCAACTAGTATGCTATGTTGAGGAATTTATTTATTTCATTCACGAGGTTGTGTACGCACTGCACAGCTAGCTCTTGGTGTGTCGAGTTAGGACCAGCTACTCGCTGTACAGGTATCCTTCGGTTGTTCCAGCCTTTTGCTGGCAGGAGCATTTCTGTTTGATGAACTGTGTGTGTGGAGGTTGGCAAGGGCCTGACAGCCTCACAGGATGCATGCACAATTGCACGTCCTTCGTCGGTGCATCGCATGAGATAGGAATATCCTAATTTATGCTAACTTAAAACTTCAGAGCTGGAGAATAATAAATGAGATATATAGATTTTTTTTGGGTGTGATTTGAACATTATCCCAAGAGTAATGTTTCAAAAGTCAAATATATAAACTAAGAGAGTTCAGCGTGTGCCAGCTTCGTTATCTGAATCTGAAGGAGTCGTAGATAGCACCACACCTGAAGCCCTCAAATTGGCAGCACGTTTTACTGAACTAGATGTGCACGTAATTTTTCAGAACTTTGAGGACTCTTTTTGCAAAAGGGTGTGATCGGGGCTGGATGAATTTTTTTTGAAACTACGAGGTTGTTGTTATTGTTGTTTTTCAAAAGGGTTCGAGAAGGAGTTAGACTCGAACTTGCAAAATCATAGGGGTTTTTTTTTTTTTTTGCAAAAGAGGTGGCAGGAAGACCTAAACGTATTTTCAAAATTTTCGAAAAGGTTTTTTTTTTTGCCAAAGAGCTGATGGAGGAATTAAACACAATTTTCAGATGGCCTTAAACTTAATTTCAAAATTTTCGAAGAGCCTTTTTGTAGAAGAGTCGATGGAAAGACCTAAACGTAATTTTGAAATTTTCAAAGGATTTTTTGCGAGAGTGATGACATGGAGGGGCTGGTTGGGCCAGAACTCCTCCACCTTTAATATAGGTAGTATTCACAGTCGTGTTAAGGTCCGCATGTCCTTGCCGGAGAACGCAAGAGTTTAGACGAAAGGATCTTAATTATCTTTGACAAAGAGTCGGATATACACACAATATTTTTATTCTAGATTTTATTTTGAGACAAATATAACAAAAGATTAGAGATGCATAAATCAGTAGGCAATCCATTGTACTTATGAATATGCTCAAGAATTGAAAAAATAACATAGCCAATTGTTCACACGAACGATTTATAGTTGGGATTGGTGAAGAACAGAAGGAGGGCAGGCGTGGTCATGGAAGTAGCCGACGTCAAGGAAGAAGCAGAGCGGTCACGTAGATGCGCTGCCCAGAAATCTTATTGTCACCCCTATGTAGGTGACCTCTACGGTAATGGCTCGGATATACTGCTCAACCTTCTTCCCAAATGCACGCTGAGAAGAAAGGTTGCTTTGCGGTTCAACTGCTCAACACCACAGTACAACTATCCAGAGAAGAGGAAGAAGAATGGTGATGGAATTCAGTGTCTTTTGGCTTGGATGTTTCCAGGTTTGTATATAGACAAGCGTTAGTTACTCACTTGTAACTTCTTGCTGATGACATTATGGTAATTTATTAACAAGCAACTGATGACATTATGTCAAGTAACTTGATGACCGACATTATGTCATTTAAATTAAATTCAAATAGACGTTTAAATTGCATTTAAACAGAATGAATAAAAAATAATTGCATAAAAATCATGCGATTTTTCACATAAAAATACATGAATAACATATGTGTGTTTAGTCAAAGTCCACCACATATGCCATATGTCATATTATTTAAGTAATGGCAAACACTCCACATTATAAATTGACTTTCCTCCGGTTAACTATGCTTTAGAATTTCAAAGGAAATTGATTTCTGGTGGACTGATTTCGGGTGCGTTTGGTTGGGTGTACGAGGGTGAACCAAACCGTCTCGTGCAGGATCTAATTTTATCTCTACGTTTTGTTGGCTGAACAGAACCATTTGGTACAGGATGAGATAGTACAGATTCTTGGAATATTCTAAAAAGATGTTGCACCATCCCGTACAGACAATTTAGCCGAACCAATCGGTTCAGGACCGGATCGTTCACTCGCACCATCCCTTAAACCAACCTCATCCCTCAATCCAATCTTATCCCTTCAACCAAATATTATCTCGTACCATCCTGTATCATTCTATCCAAACAACCAAACAAAATCTTGTATCATTCCATTCAGGCAATCAAACACTTTTGCTGTACCATCTCATCCAGGATTATCTCATTTATCCTGTACCATCCTATCCCATTTATCCTTATACACCCAACCCAAGACACCCTTCAAAGAACTCCCGTGCTCGTGCTCGTGCTGGCCTTTGGGGTTACCTTTGCCATGATTAGCAAACAAAGTCTCCTGTCGAAACTCGAATTCCGTGATTGGTTCATGCTTCTGCTTGCAAAAAAGAAGCCGCACATGCATCCATGGTGGCTAAACAGGGCGACATCGGGCTACATTTTGTGTGACGTTTTATTAGGCTTTTGGGATAGTGCATCATCATCTTGTCAGTCCCGTGTTCCCTAGCCAAAAAGAGAGAGAAGATTTTAGTCTCCTTTGCAAGAGGAATGTATTTCGTGTTCATGGAAATTGTTCTTTGGAGTGCAAAATTCATGTTTAATCATGTGAAAGTACTCTGTTCCAAAGACCATTAATGTTTTGTAGAGTAGTTTGACAGAGCAATTTAATATGAAGTGACTTAATTTTCTCCGAGCCGATAGAAGCTCAACTCCCCAAGAAACCCAAATAGGGTCACAGCTCAAGCTGTTGTGGACCTGTGGTACTACAATACTGGCTCTAATCGAGTCTGTGAATACCGTACTAGTTACGATCTGTCTAACGGAGTGCTATTCGAAGGTAGTAAATGCTAGTACTTGGCTACTCCACACACTGTAATTTTTTTTTTTTGATTGAATGGATCAGCACGGTACGCACTTTTCCTCTGCTCTCGCTGCAGCTTTCCTTCAGAACCTGTCGGTTGATGGGTGCAGGGCCGTAAAAAAATAAAAAAATAAAAAAAAACTTGAGGAGGCTCGTAGGCTACTCAAGTTTGAATCACCAGAGGTTCAGTTCGAATTTGGCATGAGTTCCAAACGAGTCACACTTGAGCTTAATCAAACCGAGCTTGAATAGTTCATGAGTCTACTCGAGTCTGAATCGAATTTTCTTAAGTCGAGTTTTCTCGGATTTGTTAACGAGCTTACTCGAACTTGTTACTGAGTCTACCGACCTTACCAAAATAATCGAGTTTATTTGAGCTTACCGAGCTTATTAAGCCTACTCAAGCTTGGACCAAGCCGAGCTCGAGCTGAGTCGAGACTCGAACCCCAACTCGAGTTCGGCTCGAACTCTATTTGAGCTTTACCGAGTTCAAGTCTGGAGGGTCAGGCTTACTCGAGCTCGACTCGTTTACAACCCTAGATGGGTGCAGAGCAGAGCCGGATTACATCATCGCATTCCGTATCCTCGGGAGTACTAAATGTGATGTGGATACGCCATACGTTATGGGTCCTATACTGAGCTGAACAGAACTAGTTATGGAGAATTTTTTTTTTCAGAATTGGTCATTAGAAAATAGATTTCTCGCATTCCCACCCGTGAAAAACCAATTACCGCGCATTCATTCCGCAAAAATCGGTTTTCTACGTGCCCCCTCCACTGCAATGTCGTTTTCCTCAGGAGTACTGAATGTGATGTAGATACGCTCTGGCCTGATGCGTCACGGATCCTACGCTGAATTGAACAGAACTAGTTATGGAGAATTTTTTTCAGAATTAGTCATTAGAAAATGGATTTCCCGCTCCGTGAACAACCTATTACCGCGCATCCATTCCGCAAAAATCGGTTTTCTACGTGCCTCCTCCGCTGCAATGTCGTTTTTCGTGTCTCCTTCGCGGGAATGCCGCGCCGTTGCTGGATCCAACACCCAAGGATTTCCCACGCCCTCCTTTCGCGAAAATGTACCACGCATAGCACTGTGATGATTTCCGCGCTCCCCGTGCACGGCAATTGCTGGTCAGGAGACTATTTTTGTAAAAAAAAAAAATACATGGGGCTACTTCTACCCAAAAAAAAAAAAATCAAAGGAGACTAGAGCAATAAAAAATTCAACTGAACCGAGCTGGCTCCTCCGGTCGGTCCTCCCACGGCACCGCACGCGGCGCGGGCAGCAGGCTGGCCGCGTAGCATGCGTCTTCCCCTGGAAATCACACACAAAAGTCCGGGTTTTGACGATTCCGGCTGGGGTTTTGCCGCCTCGATCGCGTGCGGGCCTCCTCCACCGCAGCGCACGCCACGCTCGTCCAGGGGTGCTGCCGTGTTGGGTGCACCGTGCGCATTGTTAGCTTGGCACCGTTGAGATGTCACGACGGCTATGGTCCGGCCGTGAGTTGGTGTGTGGTTGCGTATCAATAAAAAAACGTGGTCCTGAATGGGATTTTGTGCGTGATTCTATTCCCCCCATATACTGCCGTAAGACGTTGCGTTGCATGCGTGCGACTGTGCGACAGACTGCGAGCGGCCGTGTTATGTCTTGATTTTATTGCGACAGGCTCTTAATTTGGTAGAACCTTGATTTTATTGCGATTCTACCAAAATATTTTTAGGATCGTGATCAAAATGCTCGTACGATCATACCTGAATATGTCAATTCAATTGCTTTGTTATAAATAATTATTTGTATACCTCTTTTAATTATAAAATCTACTTTTCATCTCTTCATGCTCACTATAATTTGCATAAATAACACATGATCTTTCCTCCGCACTACATTTTTTGTAAATAAAAGTTCAAAGGCACGATTTTAAAAATGTAGTGCTGTTATAATACATGGTGTATTTTGTTTAAAAAAAATGTTTCTTTGATAGAAGCACGTTGGATCTTATATTCTGGTGGAATTTTTTAAAAGAAGTTTATTTGATAGAATTAAGTAGGATCTTATATTCTATATCGATCCTATCGAAGAACCTCCAATCCAATTCAAGACCGCGGTTTTGATAACCTTGTTGGCAATACTAGGACACTACACTGATGCGCAGTACTATTTGGAGGCATGGAGATACCACACGGCGATAAACAATAACAATTGCCCTAACCGTCGACACTGCCACATATTAGTATATGTTCTGGAATATACTTATGAGACAAAGCTCTCCCTATTAATCGTCCTGTGTACATGTGTTCGTCAATCTGTGATCATATTGTGACAAGTACACGCAACGTGCACATGAGTTGTTGAACCCTACCACCGAACCCTACCACGTAGCCGTCGAATCGCTGGCGTTAGCCAAGACTCGCGGGCCTCGCGGCCATAGGTACGTTAGTGATGCAGCTGAGCTGAGCTATCAAGTGTTCGTGTATAGCTGCAACCACCCAAAAGATTAGCGTGCAAACCGCGTCTTCATTTTGAAGACACGAGCAGTGGAAACAAATTGTTAACAAGTTAATTACTCCAGTAGTTGGAAGACAAGAGAGTTCTGTAGAAATTTCCTAGCAAATCATGCATGTTATTTCTTCGGTGATCTTGTAAAGATCCTGCATTCCCAGAGCGACTTAAGCTCGTATGACCAAAAGACGAGCATCGTTGTTAGTATACATACAGTACGTTGTTAGTAATTCGAGGAAAGGGCAGCAGTCCGACTCAAAAGTGAGAAAGGCCGTCCCAGTCCCTACCTCATTGGCATTGCTGTTTAGAGTTCTGACATTTTGTGGTGTTATTTTCTCTCCTCCCAGACTTTTGGAAATGCAGTAACTCCTGGAATCACGATTCACAGGCCTTTTTCAACGAAAGATTCCCCAACCGAGGTTAACTTATCTTTCGAAGACGTTCTTTTCTCTCACTCAGCACTACTTTTTTTCTTCTTAATTTGACTTCTAAATTCTATTTCAAAGATACCACAAAAAACTAATACCAAAAACAGCTCTTTTTAATCCACCAGTGCACGATTGGCGTTGATGTATAAGGAGTCTTCCTGCCACCTCAGCCGATGAGACCAACATAGCTAGATTGATACCATGTCAAGTCACGATGGGCCGCATTCGTTCTTGTGCGAGAAGACCGAATTGTTTCCTTTATCTAAAAAAAAGTACGATCAACGATATTAGTTTTGGCACGATTCTTTAGAATCCCACGCCAACATCTTTGGCGCTAACATCATAAACTGAGAGAAAACACTTTTCTTAATGATTATTTGATATTTATGGATGGATTAGTTTTTGTTACAATAGATAATGTTTTATCTTATATCCCTAATTACGTGCACAAGAGCATAAGGAGATAGTCGACATGTGGCATATGCAAACATGACATAATTAAGCCTGAACATTAGTTGATCACTACAGGGATCTTGCTTAGTGTCCTCGGCTTTTACCGACGACACAGATGCTAAAACCGCCGACCACAGGCTCGTAAATTCGGCCTCCGCGACACAAGTCCCACGACCGAGTCGATGACACAACCAACCTATGTCGGCGGTACGCAATAAATCCGGCGACCACAGATGCCTCCGGGCGGCCCGACACCCGGACATTTATCGTCGGCTTAACTCAAGCGGCCGTTACAGATGGGACACTTGTGTCGTCGGCTTAATTAAAGCTGCCGATACAGATGGGACACTTGTGTCGTCGGTCTAATTAAAGCTGCCGATACAGACTGGACATCTGTGTCGTCGGCCTCATTAAAACTCTGCCGAATCTGAGATGGTACATCTGTGTCGTCGGCTGGCTAAAACGACGACAGACCCCTTCTGGTCCTAGAACCTGGGGCTATCTTGTGTCGTCAGCATGCTTAGAGCCGAGGACACAGGTTGTAAAAATTAAAAAAAATACTGGGAATTTTAAAAAAAAAATCCAATTTTAACCTGCAAAAAAACCCCATTCCCAGGTTTATATCCCCAATTGCACAGAACAATCACAACATATAATTTCACACACATTACCACATTCGCATTCACCAATACAATGCACAAATGATCACCATCGACACGAGATAGCAAAATGCATCAATAAGTCCCAAATTCACTCACAAAACAAAAGAGTACATCACATTCACAATCAACATGCCTATGTAGAACATGACATACTATTCTACCAACAAAACAAATAACTAAGATTGCGAGCCAAAAAAGGATCGGCAAACACGTCGTCGACGAATTGATCTGCAATAGATCTTATGCCATTTGGAATCACCTCCTGCGGAGCATTAAATCATGAGGAGCGAGGTCTGGTGGCGGACACACGCAAGATTAGAGAAACCATAATGTTCAAAATTTTTGTGCATTTGTGTACTTGTATGAATAGTTCATGGCTGGAACAAATGCATTACCCGTGTCGGCGTCTGCGTGAAGAACGGCGGAGGTGGCATCTGCGGTGGCCGGAGGTCCCGCCCTACGATTGTGGATATGATATGTTAGCATCTGAAGCGTGCAAGTACAACGTAGCTACATATACAATCTTAATTACTTGGAAATAGTTGTACATCCAGAGGTTCGACTCTGGAGGGCCTCATCTGCCTCCTATCCTCCTCTCGCTCACTTTGCTTCATTGCTCATCCGCTTTGCCTCTGCTGCTTTGCAACTCTGCGATCATCTTCGCTGGGCTTCGGTGTGCCTTTGGCGGAAGAAGCGGCTTCTTTGTCGGCGTGTCTGACTTGGCCTGTCAGAGTCGGGCGCCACCACCGAGTCCATGAAGCCGAGCTGCTGTGACTCCTCCCACCGAAGTGCGTAGATGACCGGAGGGTCGACCGGCATGGTCCTACATAGGTGATGGCTAATATCCTTCTTGGTCCTCTTCTCGGTGTTCGAGCACGCAGCCATAAGGACACCACCACGACCGCTGCATTAGGGTCGGGAATCTTGAAAGCATCATCAACGAATGCTCTAGCCTTCTCGATCCACTCGTCAGTGTGTCTTCGGACTTCATCCAACCATCGTACATCCACCGCCGATCTTCCATCCAAAGATCGCTTACTACATAACGTCAATGCATGCATCCAAATTTCAGATTTAGACGGTTTAAGCCTTGCTAAATAGGAGGCTTACCCACTTGATGTGCGCTTAAAATGCGGTGGTGCGTGGCATGAGGGTGCTTTCGGGTCGAATTCGGCGACATAACCCGTTGTTCTCCAAGTGCAACAGCAGCGATGCAGCGTACCACTTATGTTATGCACTAGGAGAACGACAAGGAAATACCGCCGGACTCCCAACTCGTACACCCTCGTGTCACGACCACTTGTACTCAAGCGCACATCAGTAAAACTGTCCAAAACGTGGACGACTCGAGGCGCAACACTTTTCGTAATGGAACCCAATGAATCACCGTCTGAGCTCCTTACGAAAATATCACAGCACCCCGAACAGGTTTAACTCTGCTCGGTTGATGTTACAAATGCAATTCTAATAAAATTATTATATGTTGTGATTTGCAAGCAATATACACTATATATATACCCTTGAATCATTTACTTTTTCCCACACAAATGCCTTAGTTCCTATTTGGATTGCGGAAATCGAAAACACTACAATTACATATCATGTCCATTTGAATCTACAGAAATTAAAACGCACAATAACCATACCACTCACTAATTATATATGATTTGTTAGCCACACTAGAATAATGCCCAGATTCTGCATATACGCTAGGGACAAACCACAACATATAATTGTAGTGTTACGCAATAGTTGTCTAGGGACATTATCTAGGGACAAACCGACCAAAGAGAAGAAGGACACGATCATCACGTACCTACACGTGTCCTGAATGTTACACTCTCAAACAACAAGCGCTGTCGCTAGAATAATTCCATAAAGTAAGCTAACATACTGACAACTTCACCGAAATTATTAGAAATTTCGGCAGCACCTCCCCTAAAACTAGGACATCCACTCAGCAGACAAAAGACAGTATTTAATATAATAACAACCATATATAGCAACTAACGATAATCAACCACGCACGATATTTAATATGGATTGCTCGGCTACATTCTCGCATATACATTTCATTTCATCACACCATTATACATTTCATTAAATAGGAGATTACCTTAGCAGGAGATGGCGACTAGGAGGGCGAGGCGGGGCCGACGTGGTGGACGAGCTTCGAGGCAGGCGGCGTGGTTCGGTGTGGGCGACCTCCCAGTCGGAGGCGGAGCGTCGGCGGCGGCGGCGTCGTCGGGCTCACGGAGACATGCACATGGATAAGCAATCTAAATATAAAGACGACTCTTGCGGTGCAACTTAACTGGAGGTATTCTATTAAAATTGTGGTCAGCGATCGGGAGAGCACTACGTGATTAGTGTGTGTCTATAAATTTATTAATAGCTTCCATACTTGTTTGTTTCGATTGACTAGCGCTACTAATTGCTTAGTACTCACATTAGTAATTTATTGGTTGTGCTTGATTTTGGGCGAGATGGAACACATCTGTTACATACTTAGAGTGGTTAGTGATTAATCACTAATTCAAACATACTTAAAGGTCGATGGCGAAGTCTTGCTAATAAACGAAAGGATCGATTGCATTGATGTTTCTTGATTGCAAAGGGCGTTCTCGGCAATTTTAGTCAGGGGCGATCGTTTCAAATGTGTTTCTTGAAAGGACATGGCATTCAAAACAAAATGTTCATATCATAGGCA
Source organism: Guadua angustifolia (assembly GCA_036346375.1). NCBI lineage: Eukaryota > Viridiplantae > Streptophyta > Magnoliopsida > Poales > Poaceae > Guadua > Guadua angustifolia. The sequence goes on along the minus strand of CM070518.1, from coordinate 18,064,299 downwards.
TCATTTGGTGCAGTGCAATGAACAAACACAGGAATCACGGAGGAGGGGGAGGCGGTCGAGGCCTTGGGCGGCGCGAGCGTGCCGTGGCGAGGAGGCGGAGGAGGTTGGTGAAGGCGGCCGTGGCGGTGGTGGGCGAGACGGAGGCGGCGGCCGCCGCAGAAGGCGAGGGCAGACGGGAGGTGGCAGCCGAGGAGGCAAGGCAAGTGGCGGCGACGGGAGGCGGAATGGCCGGGCTGGGCGCAGAGGTCCGGAGGAGATGGAGCGCTGGGGCGCAGGAGGCCGGTATGAGAAGGTCAAGCGCAGGTCAAGCTCGCTAAAAACCGAAGGAGATCGAGTTGCGCGCAAAGAGTCAATCGATTTCCGCGCAGGTAATAACAGCATACTGTGTCGTCGGCCAAACTTAAGCCGCCGAACCACGGATATGGGTCACCGTAACCCTCGCACGCATGCGCCCACTTGTCGAGAGAACCAAGTCGATTTCGCGGCTAATAGATAGCCGCGGACACAGATATGAACTTCGATGTCGTGCTAATAAAACCCATGGACACAGATATGGATCACGATAACCATAGCACCACAACCGCACGCCCACCTTGTCGAGAGAACCAAGTCGATTATCGGCGGCTAATAGATGGCCGCGGACACAGATATAGGTCACAGTAACCCTACGCACACAATAGGTCCCATTCCCTAGCCAGCAAAACGTCCAACAAGACAATTTTAGGATCAGTTTAAGGTTTTTAGAACATACACAACCTATTCCAGCTGATTGCTCGCTCTTCTTTCGTCTGGCATTTCATCGTCACAAAAAGTTCTTCTGAAAACTCACGGAGAGTAACAGAGTGTCACCACCACCGTACGTTCTTCGATACTTTTGTAGCCTACGATGGGTCGAACGAGACATTTTTAAGGTCACTTTAAGGTTTTACAACATGTACCTATTTGGTCATTAATTTCTCGCTCTTCAATCGCCACGTTGAATCGTCTGAGTTCTACTCAAACTCGAGAGGTAACATACGTACGGAGACATACACACAGCACCGTAACATACCAATTAATTAAATAATAAAAAGTTACATGTCATATAGATGTATGTTGCCTAACAACTATTCTAAAAGCTCTATTTAATTTTTCTTAATTTTAAAAGCAACAAAAACATTTTCAAATAGATTTTCGAATTAATCTGGAATTACTATTGTAAATCGGCTAAAATAAAACCGTCGAGAAAGATTTACCTGTAAATCGGTAACACTTATCCCGTCGACATAGATTAATTTTTATCGGCGGCTGTTTTTCTCCCGACGATAAAAAGTCTTCGTGGCACTGGTGGGCCTGAGCATCCTGCAGATTGGTCCCACATGGCGGAGTGCTTGTGTCGGCGGGTTTGAGGTAGCCGCCAAACCACGCTTGTGTTGGCGGGATCTGAAATTCAAATTTCATCCCGCAAATACTCCTTTTTGAGGTGGAGTGCACGTGTCGCCGGGTTTAATGAGGCCGCCGACACGACTCGCGCTCTATATCGTGATTTGATGTAACCGCCGAGACGAGGCTGCTTGGTGTATATATGTCGTCGGGTTGCGTTAAAGCCGTCGACATAGTCAAACTTTGTGTCGTCGGCTTTTTTACCGACGATAAAAATGTTTCGGCCGACGACACTATTCTTGTTTCCTGTAATGGATGCATATAGATGTGGCAGTTGGCATTTATGAAATAACTGCATGATGGAAGGAAAAGAATGACAACCAAGGATTTAACGTGTTTATTGTATGCATGTAACGAAGTTAAGTAATGATATTTTTTAAAACTAGTTCAATGCTTGTGCGTTGCTACAAAAAATAAAATTGGTAATGAAACATAAAGATCAAGCAATAAAAGAAAATTGTGCTACAAAATCAAACATCTATTTCTCTCGATTACAAAAGTTTTTATGGTTTTTCCTCCGGTATGAATTAAAACCAAATATATTGTACGTAGCTTGATAACAAAGCTTCCAACCGGTTTTTTTCCTTCTTCATACGCTTCATCAACCGAATTATAACAGTCCACCCTCACCCAATGAACAACATGCGTTTTCTACACCAAACAAAATACAAAACAGGAGGCTAATGCTTTTAAGTAACAAGATCTCATGGTTCATTTGAGAGGTAGTTATTACGTACACACCGGGCAAAAGAGGACATGATCAACGATGCTTGCCATCGCACGATCCTACCCAATGCAAGATCGAAGCTTGAGAACCAAAATGTCGAAAAAAGTCATCATGGCCAAAAGCATGATCGTAGAGTCCAATTCTACCAGAGAAGGTAAGTAGATTTCCTGGCTTGAACATGTTGCGATCGTTCTCGGAGGAGGCAGTGATAGCGCTGACAATCCCTCCCCCCCTCGCACACCGGTGGAGGCAGGTTGATTTGCAAAACATGAGTTTCCTATCTTCACGATTCACCACATACATCTTCCCCTAGAACGATAACGCTCTGTCCAAGCGTCTCTCCTTCTAGCCGGTGATGGTCCACTCATCATCGCCAGCCGACACAAACGCCGAGTGCCCAAAATTCTCAAGCACAAGCATCGCGATGATGACCCCCGCAGTAGTGACATTGACGACAGCGCAAGCTTTGCGGAATAGCTATAAGTATAGTGCATACATGTGCATCCAACAAGTGAAGCTCGTTCTCCAGGTGGTGCAGTCTTTGGGTGAAGCGATGGAGGTAGGGGGGAGCGGCGTCGCCGATGAAGGGTGGAGGAGGTGTCTGAGGTGTCTCGTCATGTTGTAGGAGGAGGAGGCCATCGGCGAGTCGAGTCTGTGATGGTTCTTGAAATAGCGGGAGGTTGACACGGACGAAGGCGCCGTCGGTGAAGAGGTCGAAGAAGCGGGCGTGGCCGCCACGCTTCATGATTGCAGAAATGGTCGAAACCCTCGGGTGAAAATGCAGGTCAGCAGCCAAGGTCCGATGGGCGAGGCGGCAGCGCCAGGAGGGAGCAGCCGATGTGAAACCAGACGTAGTCCACGAAACCCTCGATCACGGGCACCCATGCGGATACGAGCTGCATCAGGTCGACGTGCAGCGACGCCTAGGAGGGTGCGCACTCCCAGACGCCGTCGCGGTGCAAGGAGGCGCCTTGCCTCAATGCTTTGGTAGCCATTCTTGCTTCTACACTCATTTTCTCTGCTAGGAAACGAAAGGAAGATTACGGTAAGGAAGACAAAGGTCCATCAAGAAACCCCAAAAAGACCGAAGCTTTGTGTGAGATCGAGGAAAGAAACAACTCACCGGGCGAGTTGGGATCGATCGATGAGGAGAGAAATGGGCGCCGACATGGGTTCCGCCGAGACAAGACGTCGCCGCCAATACCCTCGCCTCTTTGGTTTCTTCATGTTCGAAAAGAGTAGTCCTCGCAATCCCCCCACTCGATCTGGACAGCGAGGGCGACGGCGACCTCGAGCACACCCACACCCGGTCGACGCAACCATGAAGCCACCTTCAACGAACGGATCAGTGTAATGCAAAGACATCAAAGTCATTGAAAGAAAAATACAAAATGAATGATTCTCTTAATTGATTCTGTGAAAATTGTACAGCATATATATAATACAAAAGGAATGATTAGCCGGCTATTAATTACTAGCACTAGTCAGGGATTTTGCTATAATAATCAGTCATATTTGGAGAGATATGGCTGGCTGTAAATTAGGAAAGAATAATTAGCTATAATGACATGCCATTATTGGAGATTGAGGGGTGGAGAAGAACGGACCGCTGCCACTAAGTGGTAATTAGAATAGTAGAGATAAACCTTTTCAAGCCCAACATGACGCGTTGTAATGAAGGTGTGAATTTATTATGTGTAGTGTTTGATTAGGTGCATATGTTTACCTCGTTACTCTTATGATACAAATGGAAACATACATGAACCATCAATTCGGACTACAACTAAGATACATATACACTTTTTGTGGTAAAACATGCACATCACAATCGGTTCTCAGGTTAGAACCAATTGTGATGATTCCCCACCAATTATTAAGCCTTTACCGAATCATCAATCACAATCGGTTTTTTCTAAAAAGTTAAGAATCGATCCAGATAAAGTAATAATGTCGTACCATTTTGTAGTTGTGACTCAATTACTATCTAGAAACCTCCATGTTATATTCACGCTCTCAAATAATTTTGATTTTTAGTTTGGACTTTGGGCAACCTTAAACTTATATATGTTGCAGTCATAATTGTTTATTCTACAATCAGTCAGTAAACTTAATGGGGTTAGCAGTTATTTCAGTTCATTGAGACATTGACTCTGACTAGCTGTACACATATACATACATACATGGTCCCTTATATGAAACCGTCTCTCCTTCAGAAGTTCAGAGCCACTCAAATGCATGCATGAAATCTATTGCTATTGCTACTTGCTAGCGCTGTGGACAATGACGTCCCTGCGGTACACGTCCACACACGCCAAGTCTCCTTCTCCCCTCGCAAATTTAGCCTTCTCATGAGCGCTTTACAGAATTAACCAAATTTTTTACCACGGTACCGTGGAAGAATCCTTCCGTACTCTCCGCTTGCAGTAGCCGCCTCCAACGCTTCTCCACCGCGGTCACTTCCCGTGCTCTTCGGCTGCAGAAGCCTTGGCTGTCGCGCTCTCCATCCGTGGCACCGACCCTCCTCCTGCACTGCATGCTCATAGAAGCTGTTGGTCTATGCTAGCTGGCCTGTTCCTGCGGCTCACTGGCTGCTGCACTCCCTAGGTGCGGGAGCGTTGATTTCTATACTCTTTAGGCATGAGAGCGTCTTCCATAATAGAAAAGGAGTTAAATCTATAAATAATTTTACAGATATGCTAGATTAAAAAAAAACAAGACGAAAGAGTTAGAAAAGGATGATTGCCACACATGCCCGTTTGTGTCTGCAAGGTGCATATCAGATGGCATTTTTGGACCTGTTAAAGCAAGCAGGGTTAAAAGCTTTCGTCGCAACAGATTGCTACACCCAGTCTGTTGCTGAAAACCTGAAGCTGGTGATACATGGTACGGGACAAGTGGAAGTGGTGTTACATGCTCAAACATGATAGGTACAGGTATCAACTGCATGCCGAAACATGAGGCAATTTTTTTTCTGGCCACTCGGTTCATTTTTCTCAAGTTTAGTTCTTCCGGAATGTAATTGCAAATTTGGGCTATACTTGACAGCTGTAGCCTGCAGTTGAACATGTGGCGGTCCTATGCTATAGTAGGTGACTGATCATAGTCTTATACCATAGCAGTTGACATGTGTTGTCTCGATTCTTCCACAATCGATAAGGATGCTAGATTTACGATTTTATTCGGATAAAACCAAAGTTTCAAAAAAAAAGACAATGGGCAAAATAAGGGTGTGTTTGGCCAAAGATTTAGTTTCTCCAGATTCATAAATGTGTTTGATAGATAATTTAGCTTCTCGTTTGATTCATGAATCTTATATTGAAAGAAAAGCATTACTTCACTCCCGAAACTTAACGTTTCCATACTGTCATGCTTTGCTGTCTCCGTCGCTGTTAAGAGTGTTTAGATAGATCATCTTGTTTACATTTTCGAGACCAAAATATAATCTTAATTCACTTTATTTTAACAACCTGCCCGGCCGGCTGGCATGCCGATCTGTGAGCTGAGCGCCACGCCACCATCATTTCTGACGTTTCTTTGAAAGTTTTTCTCCATCTGCTGCACGATGCAGACCAGATCCACCCTACAGTGCTTTCCTACACCATCAGATTCACCGAAAATCGACCCGGACATTTGAATGTTCTTCGAAAACGGTTTTGAGCGGTTTTTACATAAATTTTTTCAAAAATTTTTTAATTGAAATGGTTTACTGAACAGTTTTTTATCTCGAATCGAAATGGTAAGAGGTTTTTGGTGATTTTGTAAACCATGCTGGCCTGTGTTGCTCCTTAGCCGCCGGTCATGGCCTTTCTGAATTTCCGCCCGTGGGTTTCCGTTTATCATTGCACAATGTTTCTCAGCACATCGCCGGCCCATAGGCCTGAATACAAAGGCTACTCTCACCGTCTCACGCTACAACTTTCCGTAGCCCACATTGGAGCGAGGCGATGGTCAGAGCAGTTGGAGCGGGTCGTCGCGGCCACGCCTCTCTGGCTCCGCCATGGACGGAGAGCAAGAGCAGCAGGGGCGGCGGCCGGAGCCCGGCAAGAACCTCATAAAGATTCCTTCCTACCAAGAAGCCTTCGGCAAGGACGCCTCCTCCTCGACGCCTCCCTCCTACAACCCTCCTCTCCCCAGCGCCGCCGCTTCCTCCTCCTCCTCCTCGTCGTTCTCCCAGGCCTTCTCCTTCCTCAAGTCCTCCGAGTTCTACTCCCCTCCCCCGCCGCGACCCCAACCCACCACCACCCCAAGGTACCCTCTCCCTCAGTTTTTCACCCTCTTCTCGAATTTTCAGCGATGCGTCGCCTCAACTTCTGTTTCTTGGCACAGGCCGCCTCAGGCTAGTCCCTCCACGCCGGCGCCCCAGAGCAAGAACGCCATTCTTGTGAGCCATAGGCAGGTAATGAGGAGCCATTACTGGTACGATGACATGGTTTTTCTTGCCTGGTGATCGACCCCCCCTCCTCATCATTTGGGATAAATTCAGTCTTTGTTCGTTTCTTGTTCGGCAGAAAGGGAACCCCTTGCTGAAGCACATCAGGAACACCAGGTGGACGTTCGCAGACATCGTGCCGGACTACTTGCTCGGGCAATCGTCATGCGCACTGTACATAAGGTTCTAACTCTCTGCTTTGGTTTCGTGGTTTTGCCTATTTCACTGGTTGTATTGTATAATTGGGGCAATGATTAGAATTAGAGCTACATTATATTAGTGTGTATCTAAGGCATACATTTCGTCTAATGCCCTTCACGTCCAGTCTGTTAGACAACTGCATGTGACATAAACATTTTTGCGAGAAGATTCCATGTCGCAGCTGTAGTCTATTGCACTATGTACTGTAAACTGTTCTCAGTGAAAAGTATTTTGCGGCGGTAAGTGTGCCGTGAGGAAGTGGCATTTTGGGATTCATACTATGTACTTAATATTGTGGTGGATGCAGTCTCCGGTACCACCTTCTACACCCCGACTACTTGTACTATCGGATAAGAGAGCTGCAGAAGAATTTCAAGCTCCGTGTCATCTTGTGCCATGTTGATGTTGTAAGTTTCAATCACTTGACATACATATCTCACAAAGTAATTTAGTAACCTCCATGTTTGTGTACTTACTGCTTAGGAAGATGTAGTAAAACCTTTACATGAAGTTACAAGGACAGCGCTGCTACATGACTGCACCCTCCTGTGCGGTTGGAGGTATTACTCTGTATCATTCTAATATGCTGGGTTTATGTAATATTCATGGTCAATTTCTCTGCTTTTTGTTCAATATGTTCCAAATATTGTCCTGTTATTTGAGTTCTCTATAAATATAAATGTAGTTATTAGATCTTCTTGTTTGGCACTTTTGCCTCAGAAATAGAACTAGGATTGTGTATTGCTGAATGAGAGCCTCATTAGCTAACATTTGTTCAGCATTTTGCATACAAAAATTGAAATTCAGAAAGGGATGCACATATGTGTTAAAAAAGAAGCTGATGGCTCTCCATCATGCAAAGTTAACAAATTTATGGTAATAACATGATGATGTACTGGTATAGGTGCAAAGGTTTATGAATATGTTCTCTGACCAAACTATTTTCTCTTGTAGCGTGGAGGAATGTGGTCGGTACTTGGAGACTATTAAAGTGTATGAAAACAAGCCAGCTGACAGCATTCGCGAACATATGGATAATGACTATTTATCACGGGTATGCATGCTTCCTTGGCATCCTTGCAATTATAGCGTAGTTTGATCTATCTGATTGGCTGATCTAGGACAAACTGATTATTACATAGAGTAATTATGACTTACGAGAAATTTTTTCCCACAACTTCATCAATGGTATTCCCTCCAATCACAAATACATGTTTTAGACATAGGTTCAATCAAACTTTCAAAATTTTGACTATCATTATATTTTGAAATATTTAAATTGGATACATGAAAATCATATGTGCAGATTTGTCTTGAAAAGTACTTTCATAATGGGTTTTATAAATATATTACAACAGAAATTAGTGATTAAAATTGTGTTTTGGAGACCATGTTGATGTCTAAAACGACATGTATTTGTGACCAAAGAGTATTTATTTTCATTAGAAAGTTTCAAGCACCGCAAGTGGTTTCAGTACAAAGTTCTCACTACGGTCCCTTTTGGCTGATTGTAGTCGAATCTTATTAACTATTAGAAGTTCAGTCATTACGTTCTGTTCAGAGTATAATTATGTTAATAACAATAGTTAATTAGTTGATATATTACTCATTGATGCTTTTGGGTATGGTTTTGCAGTTGACGCATGCTCTTACATCTGTTAGGCATGTTAACAAAACAGATGTTCTCACACTTGGCTCATCTTTTGGGGTAAGATGGAGGAAGAAACCCCTGATCTGGAGTTCTTACATTGTCTTCCTCAATGTATAGCGTACTTGTCCAATATAGTGTGTTCTCTTTGTCTTTTTTTTTTGGGAAATGAATTCCATTTTGTCTGTAAAAAGTAGTATTTCACACGATAGTCCAAAGATACCAAATGCGTTTGATCTTGTATTTCCAGTCACTTTCTGGAATTATGGATGCTTCTATGGAAGAACTGGCTCGCTGCCCAGGAATCGGTGAGCGGAAGGTACTGTATTTAAAATCTCTATTTTCTTCTGTTATGTTTCATTGGAAAAATTGCTAAGAGACTGCATGTTGGTTATCCCTTGGACAGAAACTAGAACAACACCTTTTGTTTCTATTGTTTTGCTTTCATGCTTAGTAGAGGAAGGGTCATGTTTCGCTTGTTTATATTTGTAGAATTTGTTCGATTGTTGTAGGTAAAGCGACTTTATGATACTTTTCATGAGCCATTCAAACGAGTTTCCACCCGCCCAAACATTGTAGTACCTGATACTCCTGACAGAGAGAAAGCATCTGGTCAACCTTCGTCAACAACCGATGGCACACGAGATGCAGCGGAAAAGCCAGACACTTCCAAGAAGAAGAAAAGTTTTGATGTAAAATCAGCCCTTACCGCTGCCTTCAACAAGTATTCAGAAAAGATCAGCAGCCAGGGACGCGATTCAACAAACAAGGCTGGTGATTCAACAAACAAGGCTGGTGAAGGTAGTAGCAGTGCGGGCATGGAAGATGACAAGATCAGAAAGTTAGATTAGTGGTAGGAAGTAGCAATAGTGGGAAATGTCTGGCACAAATGTTCTCTGTCTTCCTTATTTGTATTTGATTGTTATTGTACTTGCAAAAGTTAACCTATGTTTTCCCTTCAGAAAATAGGGCAGGTTTTGTTTTTGTAACATATTCCTGTCCTTCTGAACAGGCATTAATCCCTCAGCTCACCTTAGCCTAAACAAAAACAAAAAAAAAAACAAGGAGAGGGAATTTGTGTTCAGTCCTTGACAGATCCTTGAGGCTTGAGCCATCCAAAAGAAAACAGGAACTCCTCACGTGCGGCCCTATAAGGTTGTAAAAGTGGACTGTAATTATTTTTTAATTGTATTAATTGGATTTTAAATTTATGATATCGTGGATTTGATACCATATTGAGTTGTAGTCACGAATTAATTCACCTAAAAGTTTAAGATAACAGAGAAAGATGAGTACTTCAACACGGCCTTCGCCGCTCGGATAGACGCGAAGTACTGCCTTTAGAACAGTTGTATCTGAATTCTGAAATCTCTGATGAAAGTATGAAACAAGAGGTCATGCTGCCCTATCGTACACACCAAACTTATTTCACAATAAAAGATCGGTCGCTTGAATTAATCTGAGTGCATATTAATGGTATCTACTGCGACTTAGCATAACACTTGCATGCAAACGGTGGGACTGGTTAGGGTCCATGCATCTGCTTCGGCGTTGGATTGATGGAGGTCCATAATCTGCAGCGACAGGACTAGTTGCCAGGGGCGCGACTAGAAAATTTTTAATAGGAATCATATATACAACTCTATAGTTTTGTACAATAATTTATTATTATTATTATTATATATATTAATTTACTAAAGTATCATACACATAATTCCAAAACCTCGAAAATCTCAAACCACAAAAACCAATTTAATCAACAAATTTAGCCTATTAAAGAAATAAAATTTTGTTGTTTCTCAATTTTTTTTGGGCGCGCCCAGGCATGGTGCTGCTGTAACGCTCGTATTATTCAAAGGAGGGTGCTACTAGGAAGCAGGAACAAGTCCGGTCTTCGGGAGTTCGGGGACAGAAACACAGGGAGCCACGAATACACCAACCAGTAATTGCTATTGCTCCCGTCCTCCCGGCCGCCACAAGACGAGCGTCTGCGCTGTGCCCGTGTCTGTGGTCTTCTGGCTCGCGATCGCCATCCAGTCCGACGACGGGCAAACAGGGCAGCAAGACCTCAGCTTTGGAGAGGGGCCCCGGAGAATGGATCGCGTAGGGGATCGCAGGCAGTCCGTCGCGGGGTAGCCACTAGCCAGTAGGAGCGGTCGCTAGGGGTGAAAATAGGTTGGGTACTATCTGTCGGGTATCGGATATGGGTAGTGTTTTTATCCGTTTTTTCGGATACGAATTTGGGTATTTTTTTCTCGAGTCGGATATGGATAGTACTCAGATAACTGAGCGTCGGATTTGGAGCGAGCACTACCCGGCAAATACCCGAGGATCTCGGGTCGGATACGGGTATCCGGGGTTCGGGTACCCGGGAGAATTCATGCTGGTTCTGTTTTCTTCTTAGTTCCTTTGATCCATCATTGTTAGGGTTGTGACTGAGCAAAAAAGGCTTTGTTTTTATGAACTAGCAAAAAAGGCTTTGTTTTATGAACTAGAAATCCTCAAGTATTTGAGGTGAAAATTGTATGGTTTATAGAAACATTAAGAGGAACGCACTTCATCTAATTAAGCATTAGAAACGAGTAAAGAATTATATTCATGAACTAGAGCTCAATCTTGATAAAGACTGAGAGGTCCTGTAGGTGATAATTCTACAGGATCTTGGTCTTTCAATGAATTTAATCAAGTGCTACAAGCAAAATAAGGTTTTGTTTTCCCGTAAACTAAATTATAGCTTCCTTCCTGAGTTGGTAATTGACTTAGGGTGATGTGGTTGTCTGAAACTGACAGTTGGAAAATAAATGTTTGCTAGCAATCAATTGGTTTGTCAAGTCAAAATGTAGGATTTTTTTCACTACAAAAAATTCTTTAGACTTGGTATTGGTTGATTTATCTTTGATTACTAATAGTTGATCTAGTCTATTCTCTGTACTCATGGTGGGTGGGAGTAGGAGAAGACTGAAGAAAGATTCAAATTTTCTTGTCAATTGTATAGGTGCTGATGATACTACACAATTTAAACTTTTATGCAACTTATACCAATCACTGAGTTATAACATCAAAAACTTTGTTACTTACATCTACATCTTGCCCTTTTGTATTTGTTTATTTACTTATTTAATGCTCACTTTGATATGCAATAAAACTGTAAGAGGTTAGACTTCGAGAATGTGTTGAATTATGTGTGACAATTGGACCATATGTGTTAGTTAAATTATTTTTATCACATAGTTTGATCCTAGGTAGTTTGCGAACTATTCGACTAAGTACCCGTTATCCGTATTATACCCGTTCGTAAATATCCAGTATCCGTTTTCTACCCGCTCGTAAATACCCGGTATCCGTATCCGTATCCTACCCGATTTTTCACTACCTATATTCATATCCAAAAAAAATAATTAGAGTAGGATACAGAATGTCCTACTATCCGACCGTATCCGACCCGTTTTCACCTATAGTGGTTGCCGACCGGGCCAATCCCGCACCGCGTCTCGCGGGCTGCGACGATCCACGGACGGCCGGCGGGGAGGTGCAGACACGCTAGCGGGTACCCGTACCTGGTGGATGTAGATGTTGTCCGCTTCGGAGGACAGGCGGCCGGAAGCTTCGTTGAGGAACTCTGCCGGCAGAGACGACCAGGCACCGCCGGCGGCGGCCATTATTTGGAATTTCGAAAAGGGCTAAAACAAATCAAAACGATAGGGAATCTAGTCCCATATCCGCGCGGGTTGCATACGGTCAGTAAGTAGTACAATAGAGCCGATCAAGTATCTGTTTGATCACACTTTTCTTACCATGCAAAATCAATTGGATGCTCACACCTACAACAACGACACTCTATGGAACGAATCCTCATTAACAAAATTCGGTCACTAAGACTACTCAATAACGAGGGAAGTAATTATACAACGTTTGCAATATTTACGTAACATGTGTAACATGATACTACAGCTAAAATGACAAATCTTTGCTGAAGATTTGTAACACGTAATTGAGACAAGTATCAAAGAATAATATGCCAATAAAAAATATGCATTCTAAGTTCTAGATAATATATAATTTATTTTGCAGTCTTCTGCATGGAGAACCAACGGCACCCTACAATCTACGGAATAATCACAACTATTTCAATGCTAGGAGTAGCCAAAACAGTAAAATACACAAGGCAGCCATTTTATGACCACCAAAACCCCATTGAAAAAAATTAAACCAAAAAAAGAAAGCTAAAAAAACTACTATACACACTGAAGGCAAAAGGCCAAGGGCACTCCGACCTTCAAAGAACGTTTTTTTTTCCCTGAGAACACCTGTAAGAGCTAGCTTCTATCAATTATGCAAATATCGGTGATTCTGACACGCAGGCACTAAACTCATCATCGCAGCAAGCCAAACCTCGATGCAAAAGGCAAAGCATGTATTCATATCAAACGAATATTTATGGTGTTATGTTTCTTCATTGTCCTCATCCCTAATGTCTTCTATTTCATCTCGGCAGTACAATGCATTTAGCTCTTGCTGCAACTGAAAATGTAGGAGTAACATCATGAATAATGATTTATTTAGCCATGAATGACAGTACAAATGCCAACGTATTGATTAAAAGGAAATATTGATACCAACCTGAACATGTTTTAGCTTAGCTGCAATTAGTTCATCAGTCAAAGTAATCATTCTGCAGGGAAGAAAAAAATTACTAATTTGATCATTCAGTAATCAAAGCCATAAACAACATGACTTAAAAAATAATTGCTGCAAACAGTATGTATGTTCAAATTATCGATAATATATAGCATCTAATTAAAAATATTAAAATAGTCAATTCAATTTGATAGTAACAACCGGCAAAACAGAATCCCTGATAATTTCAGCTACTCAAGTGGAGTTGACAAAAGTAAACATGATAGTCACCATGATAAAAATTATGTGGGACATGAACATGTTAATATGGTATAAGCCCGTAACTGTTGCAGTGATGTGCTAGTGGAGTTATTTGTAAAATCACTCGTGGGGTAGTGGGCCTACCTAGGTTGCAATTTTGAAATTTTAACAAGTAATGACCGTTCCTTCTCAGAATTAGCTGTTTCAGCCTGCAAAGAATGAAAAGGACAGTTTTTAGTGATAAAAAACAAACTTTTGCGTGAAGTGATATATCATCATTGGGTAAGGGTAACTCTCATCAATACTTAAAATCATACACCAGATTGCTGCTTACCACTGTCTCTCTCTCCATAATTCGGACTTGTGAGGATATTCCAGGCAGTGCTCCTGAAGAAAAACAATATAACTAAGTTTTAACCAAAGAAATAAAGGAAACTTGAATAGCCACAAGGGAGAAAAAAACATTTACCATCAACTTTCTCATTCTGTTGCATGCTACTTAGTAGGTTCATGATCAGATCCTAAGTAAAAAATACAAGTGTTGGTTAAAATCTATCATATAATTCATTGTATATTACCACATTATTAAACATATCAAAGCATCCACCATACTTGCTGAAACATAGTCTGTTGGACAAGGTTCTCAAGGTGGGGAATTAGAATCGATGATGACATAGAGCTATTGCAGAGTTCCTTCCGATGACTGTTAGACTGCAGCATCCATGCAACCAAAAAAAAGAAGTGATCAGCTATGACGGAAGTGGCAAAAGGGCAAAAAAGGGTGGATTTGATCTTCCATATAGATATCTCTAGGGTTTATTCCATTTTGAAAGGAAAAATATGGTGGCCTGGAGCAGGGCCATTGATGGCCATGAGCGAACTGAGCGATTGCTCAGGCTGGGTCCCCATTCTTGTCTATGACTGGCTACCACTTAAGCTTTAGAATGCATGCTATTAGTATGCAGGGTGATTAGGCCTCACACATGTCCTCTTCATTGTCTCAGATGTTCACAACATTTTGCCTCATGAGCCCTCTCCTTTTACAGAGTTCACCTGTTCACGTACACATATTTTCCCTTCTATTGCAAGTCCTCTTAGAATCCGTGTTGGTCAAATATTTTTAAGCTCAATCATCAATGTATATATATATGTATCTAGAATAACAACTATTTGAAATTATTATTACTACTTTTTCCAGTCACAAGTGACGTTTTGGGCATTGTGAACTTCTATTGAACATATTCTTTGGCTATTCAAAGTTAAAAGTCAAAGAGGTGTCAAAAAAACACTATGTAAGCTCACCTTTCTATTTGATAATTATTACTTCAAATGCTGCACCTTTTTACTTATTTGAACAATAAGGCAAATTTTTCAGTACAGTTTGCTATGAATTATAGGGCCTAATTTTAGTTTTTAGACAGGGGCCCCATTGTGCAGGAGACGGTCCATACCTGGAGGTACATATCTTCATTTCTCCATTAAAAGAAGTTTTTTCCTCATGATTTTTTGGAGAAATTAAAACTAAGAAAATAATCATGAGAAAAAAAAAGAATTATACCATTGGCTTAGCATTGACCAAACGATCACCAACACTAGCAGATTTTCTTAGCGGTGCACCCTGAGAAAACAAAGTATTAATCATGAATTCATGACTGCCGTATGTTCAATTAATGAAGACTGTAACTATGTTCTAAAAAAGGCTGCTCGTATAAATGTACATAACAATCTCACCTGTGGTGATTTGCGTGCGAGGCTACTCAATGGAATTTCCTGAACCTGGAAAGTAAGGATTTATTCATTTCTTTTTCTTCTGAAGTTTAGGTTACCTTAAGTTGAAATGTATCCACCAAGTTCAATTACCTTTGCGAGATCGACATTCTCAGATGTCACAGAAAAACGGCCTTTAATCTCCACCACATTACGTTTAGACTTATCTCCCAATGAATCTACATATCCTACAGTGATCAAAAGAAATTACTCCAGTTCCATTCATCCAGAAAGCAAATAACTTTTTTCCAAAACAAAGTTGATTTTCAAAGTACACAACTAAACAGGAGAAATAAAGAAACACTTGCATATGCTGCTGTTCTACAATAGTTCTAGTGAAAACAATGGATGTTTGCAGTGAGATTTTCTATAGATGTCTTGTACCTCCTGAAGATCGAATAGGAGCTGACAGACTGTTTGCAGAAGCACGAGTTGGTAGTGACAGTGGACCACTAAGATTTGTGGCTTTTCTTGTATCATTTCTATGTTTGTCGGAGAACAATTGAACAGCTGCATCCCTGTCATAACAAACAAGAAAAATTAAATGAACCCATAAGGCTTAAACATAAACACATGTTAACGCTCCAATCATCATATTCAGTGCTAGTACTAAAAAAATCAAATGCAGTAAAATTATTCTATTTATGTGTTTTCAAGAATGAAGATAGGTTGAGATCTATAAACAAGTAATGCCATAGCCAGGTTAATAAAAAAAAGAAATACTATGCCCAGATAAGCAACTAATTCATAGGAGTTACGCAGTAGATATTAGCTAGAAAATAGAATAAATTGGACTATCATTCCCTCTTTATCTTCTGAGCATTCATAAAAAGAGGTCAGATTTACAGTCTTACACTACAATTACCTAGTAGCATGTACATTATAATAATAATGAGCACATATCAAAACTAAACAAACTCATTAAAACAGTTAGGTAGATAAACAAACCTCTAAAAAAATGTGATTCTATTCAGTCATCGAGCTATTATGCACACTAGAATGGAGAATAAAAACTAAGAGGTGCTCTTATACAATCAAAAACCAGAACAAGAACATACGAAGAAAAAGATTGTTTAACAGAGGGAACAGACCTTTCAAAACCATTTCCCCTTTCAGTTGTTGATTTAATAACTCCACCAGAATGGAAAACTGGACCAACGGAAGTCTGCTGTTTCTGCCCAACATTATTTTTCCAATATTTTGACTCTGGATCCTGCTTTGATGTAGAGGGTAATGAATCATTTGCTGATCTAGAATTTTCATAACCGTCGGGCATCCTTTTACTATCAGCATTGCTGACATCAAGATCGACAGCATCATTTGCTATAGGGCCTTTTCCATCTGAATTTCTTGAACTTGCACAGGTTCGTTCACTGAAATATAACAGGAGACAATACATTTCACTACCAATGTTGTAATAAAAATAAAGGGAGTAACAGCATTATGGTTACTAGCCCTTGTCTCTCTAACATTCCTACTTTGATGCATTGAATTGGGTCAGCACTTCAAAAGTAATATGTAAAACCAACAGAGAGAAAGATTAAAAAGAACAGTTCTACATAAATTCATAGACAGAAGATGACAAAACGTTTAGCTTAACCTGCAGTTATTTTCATTTGCAGATGATGACTTTCCCAAATGGTTCCTAGGATACAAATCCTGTTGATGGAACAAAAAAGTAACTGTTATATCAGAAATATCTAATATGTGTTTTTCTTCATATAGTGAAATTAGCAAGTTATAAAATTGATGCACAATGTTGCAGCTAGGTGTCCTGTATAACTATCACAAGGTAAATTTATTACGTTTGTTGGGCATGACAAGAATGGTGTGGTGAGTCTGTTGATGCAGTCACACCCATAATTAACCAGCTTCAGTGGGACATTCCAAACTGCCAGCAACAGTTTGATGCTTATTTGAAGCTGTATTACCATGGCAGTGGCTGTCAACACTTACTGACTAGCTACAAAGAGGGTGGCACACATTGAGGTCGCTATGTTTGGTCAGCAAGAAAAACAAGGAGGTCAATATTCAGATTTAAGCTATTGAAGAGCTCTACTGCAAAGATGGGCAACATGCCAACTCTGTAACATATTCTGCATACTTGGAAGTAACTCAAAGCTTTCTAGAGGATTGTCAAAGGACTCTCTTGTCAAAAGAAAGGTCATTAAGAATCTACCAAACCTTTTCAACTTCAATGATTCTTGTGTCATCATCTTCATTTAATTCAGGTGGTTCATCATCACGAATCTGGAAATTTAAGCAGCTTAACAATTAGGTTACATGCAAGTAAGGTAGAATGAAAAGTTAGGCCAACATATAAACAAAGAACAAGTAGCTTTACTAGTGATGCTTGAGCCTTGAGGTCTTCAATATCAAAGTTCCATGCACTAACTCCCCGTTGATATTCACTCTGTTGGAAGAGACTTAGAGACATCAACCACGGGAAGCAGATAAGTTGACCAGAGGATGACTTCACAGGCATCCTTATCGAATAAGACAGAAAGGACAGTTCATGGTGTAGATGATATTCCCGTCAAATGAATTCTGTTTACTTATTTCTCATGAATCATTGTAATTCCATAATGTTGAATAGTTCATGGAAAAATTTAAGCAGCCTACACAAACTGCAATTTACCTCAATGTTGTACAGCAAGGAAAAAACACCTCTGTTGCAAATACATGACTATTTAAGGAACAAGATATAATGCCAATTACCCAGCACTATGCAGTTGTATGAGGCTCATGAGTTAAGGGTAAGAAAGAGAAATGCGGACTTACAAGTTTCCCTTGATGTTCTAGGATTCTAGTTTCCCTAGTACCAAAAAGACTATTTTATAGTCATTCTCCATTTCAACATGAATTGTCAGGTTGCGAACTTTGTTGTATTACTTCAGTTGATTGGTCTGTTTTAAACAGGTCATGTTATAAGCTAACATTTGTTATATAATCAATCCATTTTTAAATCATTTAACAAATTAGTATTATGCCTTGTTCAGTTGATATCTAGTCAAGTGGCCATAAAAACACCAATTAATCACAAGGTATATCCAACTAAAACTGTCACAACCAAAAGGTGATCCCAATGACCTTGTTCAACCCTGTGTGCTATGACTATACAACGGTCTTTATGCTAGATCTCACTTACCAAGGCAGAATGATGAATCCTATTTACTAAATATAGTCCATAACAAGAAAGCAGCAGGTATTAAAATAACAATTTTAAGGTCAATCTAGCCTGATCTAAAACATTCACATTAACGAGGAACCGTTTGAATAACTGGAATCTGGAAATGAAAAATAGCTACCAAACATAAAAGGAACTATACATGACCACAGAACAAAAACTGGTAAACATGAAGGTGTATGTCACAAACCATGGAAAGTGCCTCCTGTTCAGAAGATGGCATTTTCTTCAAAGCCAACTGTGCTGCGTCTTTAATCTGGAAACATACAAAAACTTCAGAGACAAGATACATTGTTTAGACCATCAAGACAGAAAAAAGGAACATAGTGAGGTAGTATACTTGGAGTGTCTTTACACGCTCCCATAGAGGAGGTAAATCAGTTAAGATACTCTTCATTGTCAATTCTGGAGGTTTTGCATTTTTGAAAAATGAATGCTTTAGCAACTTCTCAGCTGTTGGCCTCTTTGTTTGATCTTTGACCAAGCACATTGCAACCATCTCCTTAAATGACTGGTCACAACTGAAAATGCTTAATTAGAAAGGTAAACAGTATAATATAATATATGGTAGCTTGTAACCACAAATGGTTTGTAGCCAATAATTAGCTGAAAGGATCAAAACTACCTTTGAGAATCTTCTGTCACGGTCATAGTCAAGACCAGGTGGTGCATTCTGGAGAGTCATAAGAAGAACCTGCAGCCAAAAGGAAGCGTATTTAATAGACATCACAGTTTGCATGGATAGCTGCCCTTGCCCAATGGCCAATATAATGGTACAACTAGCCGAGCCACTGGATGATGTCACATGACCATTGAGAATCAATATGACAAATGAGTAGGTTATAGACTAGATCCCTAGACAGTAGAGATAACACTTAATGACTATGGAAAACATGGTGACATAAGTCGCTGACTACAAGGTAAACATAGCGCAATAAGCCGCTGACTACAAGGTATGAATATTTAGTCATTACCAGATGAAAACAAAGAGGTGAGCATTCAAAATATTATTTGAACAATTATCAAAGCTACTCATACAGTAGCAAAATAACCAAAACAGATAAATTCACATAAAGAATTCACTAGTTTACTTTGCAGTTTGCACAAAAAATCAAATCATTACCTTCATAGGGGGGTACTTTGAAAACGGAGCATGGCCATGTGCTAGTTCAAGTGCAGTGATTCCAAATGACCATATGTCAGCTCTGTACATACATGGAAGTTGGCTGTGAGTCCATCTCGATTAGTAAATAACAACATACAACAACAGAAAACATTGGAGTTTTGGCAACTCATCTAATGCAATGTGAAAATATAAGTTTTCAAACGTCAGGTGGTTGGTCTCAAATTCATCGTCACGTCATCCCACTTGTATCTTACTATGAGAAGATTGTATCCACTGCGCAAGTTTGTTGAGGAATTGTTTTTTCTGGAGTACCAAAAGCAAGCATGACATCATTATGAAATATGAACATGAAGGCCCACGGTATGTAATCCTGAGAACAGGCTGGCCCAGCTTAAATGAGATATGATATGGTCTGACATTCTTGCCAGTACATTATCCCCATTCTATTCTGGATAGTAGTTCCTAATGAAAAAGTTACCTCCATCCTTGCCTATAGGATGATTAACCGCAATGCAAGATTTCTAAAAATAGCAAGGTTCCTATTAAAAAAGACCATGGCAGGGTGATTACCACCTTCAGGAATATAATTCTAACAAGCCCCATTTTCAGCTTCAACAGGCTCATGATTGTTAAAAAGAGTGGTGATGATAAATTCATAAAGAAAAGAAGCACACATGGGATAATAAGAAAGCAAATGTACAATGCAAAAAAGCAATTCATGGTGAATATGACGGTGGTCTTTTTGACAACAAAGCAAATAAAGAATGAAGTTCCTAGTATGCATACAGGTATGTGTTACCCAAAAAAAATTTAACATACTTGAAGTTATATCCAGCGCCTGGCTGAAGCACTTCTGGAGCCATCCTAACAATCAAAATTAAAACAAAAAAAGAATGTCAAAACATCTCAAGTTATACAATATTAATTTGATCCCTAGCGTTAGAGAAATTAAATATGCGCTTACCAGCATGGTGTTCCCACAAATGTGTTCCTAGATCTTTGCCTATCGCCTTTATCAAACATGCAAGCAGAAACACCAAAGTCCCCAAGTTTCACGATACCAGCACTATCAATAAGGATATTACCAGCCTGCATAGTGTCATATTGAGCAAAAATAAATAGATGCCAAATTACATCAAATGACTACAAGATATACAGAGAATTCTTCTACAGAAGCTAACCTTGACATCACGATGGATTTGACCTTGCCTATGAAGGTACTCCAAAGCCTTAAGTGATTCCTTTAGAATGGAACCAATAACAGGCTCCTCAAAACCATCAGGATATGCAATCTTCATGAGGTGTAAACACGAACCCTCTGTCATGAATGGCATTACCACCCAAAGGCTGTGCTCCACTACAAATGAGCAATAAGCCCTGATGACATTGGGGTGATCTATCAAGCTCATTATTTGAGCCTCTCTTTGTATTTCATTCTACAAATGACATACAACTGTAAGATATATATTCATTTATAGCTTTGGGAAAGGGAAAAGGAGAAACAAAAGTCAGACATATTGACAATTGACACCAAGCAGTGATGACATATGTGCAATATCAATTACCTTAACAAAAGTTTTCAAAACTTTAAAACAGCAAATTCGAGTAGTTTAAATCATAATTTAGTCTTTATTGTGAATTTCTTCTATGTCCTAATGGAAGTACCACAGCAAAAGTAGAACAAATTGTAAAAATGGCAATCTGAAATATCTCATTTTATGTTTATGCCACTCTGCCCTTTCACACAAATTTTGGATTATTTGCCTTTTCTTAAAGCATTGCTCCAAAAACTTTATCCAAACCAAAATGTTTGATTTCAGTCCCAATGCATCATTAACCATGTTGCTAAAAAACATGTATAAGGTGTATGTACACTTCGAAGAATTCCTAGTCAATTTGGAACTGAAAAGTTTTACAAAACCAGAAAACTTAAATCTTTGCCAAGCCAAACTGCAAACATAGAGTTGAATGGAGTATGAGCGGGTGGGGGGGGGTTGATGTTGGAGAAAGGCACAGTTGGTGTTTATGAAAAAAATGACAACTTAGTTTTTTTGTTTCTAGTGAAGTACTAGCGAAGCATCCCCCTAAAAAAATGAAATGGCTAAAAATAGAAGATCTTGGCATAAATATGTGGCATTTTTTACCCTTGGTTACCCTGATACTTCAGTTGGTTGCCACACGGGTATACCAAAACTAGTAGAACAAAGACATCCACTCCCAACAATGAATAATGGTAAGAACCGCATAACAAAAGCCGAGGTGCCACTAGAAAAATCTGATCCTTAGATTACCCCCCAAGAAAATTCATAGATGGGACTGGTAAATTCTTGTAGAACTTATTGTCCCCTTCTCCTAAGCCCTCCACCATAAACACACAACACACACATACATGCTCACTGCTGCATACGCATATGCAGGAGCACCAACACAACCTGCATCCATGCTCGTGCACACAAGCACGCAGATTAAACTACCTCTGCCCTCCCCTGCAATGTTCGTAGTCAGTGATGCTGTGAGGCAGTGACCCACTTTGCAAGCCATCCCGGTCGATACATTGGCCAAAACAACTGTCCTCACAGTGATTGACTAAAAAATTTAATTCACCGTCTCAACCAGTCGCACACACAATTATATAATCTATAAGAACAACTGCATTAGAATAAAACTAAATGAAAGCATATGCAGGACTCAATTGATCGTTTCAACTTAGCCTTAAGACTTAGCAATGACTAGTGTCGTACCAACCAATTAAATGCTAAATCCATCTAAAACTATAAACGCTAAATTCTTAACAGCACAATGTAAAAGTAAACACTGAAGTATCAGAACCTCATAGTATACAGATTAAAATTCCAACACAATCTCCAAAGCTACCAAATCAACAGGATCCATTTCGATCTTCATATAGATCTCTCACTAGATCAAACAGCAGATAACACCCGTAACCAGACCATCACCAAAACCCTACGACAGGAGGAAGGGAGAGGGGGATATAACGGATGCTCACGATGTTATTATTGAGCTGATCGAGATCCAGGCACTTGACTGCAACAATCTCGTTCCTGGGGACGAAGACCGCGCGGTACACGACGGCGTGCGCGCCGTATCCCACCTCCTCCATCAGCCGGTAGTCAGCAGGCTTCGCCGTGAACGCCGGCGGCGCCGCGGCAGCAGCCGCCGCCCCCGGGCGCCTGGTGCTCCCGTTCCTGCCCATGGCCCCAGCTCACCGGAGGCAGTACCGCACCGTCAGCCCTCGCGATCACCTCAGATCGCTCCCACGGCCGCGGCCGACGAGCCGGCCGTTCACTAGCGTCTCGCGCGTGGACGAGGCGGAGGGAGGGAGAGGCTACAGAGAGAAGGGGACGAGGCCAAGAGGGGGGGAAAAGAGGAAGATGAGATGGCGAACGGAAGGCCGTTTAGGAAACGTGGTCGTAAAAGGGGGGAAATAATAATTTCCGCGCTGACGTGGCGGCGAAGGGGCCGGACCGAGCGGGCGGCGACGCGGCGCAGGCTTGCCGATGCCTTACATCTATGACGGGTGGGCCCGGAAAGGTGGGCTCCGGTTGTCGGTGGAAGACAGCGGCGTGCCGCGTGCAGCCGGCTGCCTTAGATCTGATAGATCACCTCCCGAATCCCGATGCTGGTTTTCGAAGGGGATCGTCTGCGACTAGATCTGGGCGTCCGGTTTAATCGAAAAATTCAGTTTCGGTTTTCGGTTTATTTGAAAATTCGGCTATTCTAAAATTAAAACCGAATTATGTTTAAAAATTTTGGTAACCAACACTTCGGTTAACCGATAGTTCGGTTTCGGTTTTAACCAAATTAACCGAACTTGGTTAGCACACAGAATAAACAGTAGAATGTATAATTGAATGAACAAAGATCCAAATCCAACATGCGTGCTGTTTTCTAAGCAGCCAACATATAACAACACTACAACAGAATGAACATATTACAATCAAATAATATGAGGGACTGAGGGCTCGAGTCGCTAACTTGTTTTGCTATCTGTCCACTTGGGTCGTGCATCGAACAAGGATTCGGCCCATGTCACAGTAGTTCGGTTAGTTCGGTTAACCGAGGGTTAAAACCGAATTAACCGAAAAAAGTTCGGTTATTCCATACAGCTAACCGAATCAACAACCGAATAATTCGGTTTCGGTTTTTTCGGATTCGGTTCCGGTTTTAACGGTTTTGGTTTTCGGTTTCCGGTTTATTTGCCCAGCCCTATCTGCGACTACTTTGCCTGCGTGACTTACGACGACTTCAGCAATTTGGGACAGGATAAGATTTGGTTTAAATTGTATATTTAATGGGTAATATCCAAAACAGGTTTCTAGCTTGATCTTGTACCGTGAAATTGCTAGAATTTGTACGGTTCGGAATAACCTTATTCTATTCGTGTAATGTAGTATAGCATATTTTCACATACATACTGGTTTAATTATGTGTAAAATAGCTATTTTTTTGAAGTTGTTTCCTTAAAAGTTCTTTTAGTTGGCTATCACATGAAGCACGGTTCTCTCAAGCCCCCTAGGTTGTCTGGCCTTGTGGGTTCGAATGGACCCTGGCAGAACCGGGTCAACATAGCCGGTTTTGAGCAAACCTAGCCGGCTCAACCGGGTTTCACCGTTCAAGGCGAGCCGACTGCTCGATGATAGCCTGGTCTGTGCCTTGTCGGGCCTTTAGTGCCTCGTATAAATTTTTACCGTGTGAAAAGTATGTACACATAGTATATGTAGTGGTATAAGTGTGATGTGTGTTAAATATGTTCATCTGACTTATACTCACTATAAAATTAACTATTTGCTTTCAAGGAGGATACGAAAAGAAAGCAACATTGGTTGTAAAAGTATTAAATTAACAACTACTCTATTTATCTGTACATATACAGATGGCTTCCTAGGATCATCATGATTTTAAAGGTTTTTTTCTCGTATAAATGAAATCTAGGCGCACAAAAGCGTTTATATAGTTCTGATCTTCTTTGCTCGCACACGTCCACATACAAGCATGCGACAAAGAAAAATGATGTGGGTGGGTGGGTTGGTTGGGGTACGTCCTGGCAATATCTGGCCACAAGTGTTAGACCACTAATTTTTCTTTGACCTCCTGCTGAAGAAACAGTGTGTGGTAGCTAGCGACGAAATTAGAAATTTTTTTGTTGGTGTTTCACCATTTTTATATGTATAATTCTATAGTTTTGTAAAATAAAAAATATGACATATATTTTTGAAATTTTCTAAAAGTATACAAATAATTCGAAGAAACAAATTCAATTCATTGGAGATGTGATCTTATAACATTTTTTAAATTTTTTGTAGCCACTCGTACTAGCCCTTGTGAGTTGTGATCATATTGTGCTGGCCAATAAAAACTGTCACATCGCTTTTCGTGAGGCGTGTAGTAGCTCATACTATTACATCTCTGTCACGGTGATAACAATTTTAAGAAGCTCATTCGTTTATGGCTCTAGAAATTTTTCTGTAGCAGTGATTCAATATTTTCTCTTTGAATATAAATTATATAAATTTTAAAGCAAACGAAGAAGGTAAATAATAATCATCTACCATTCATTTGTACTTTAATATTTATATAATTGTTAAAAAGAAAAATACGAAGACACTGCTCAAAATGTATTGACAGGGGAAGAAGCAAAAGGTCACCGATACTGTCGTACTGGTCCAGGAGAGGTGGATTCGTGGAGCTGGATATACAACCATGGATGCACCATGTATTCTCTGTATATTGTATATGCTATATTCCACCATCGTATAGCGACTGGTCCAGACTGCATATATCCGTACTTGACTATAGCTCTGTTTATTTTAAGTTATACTTTGTTTCGTGGCAAATAATTATTGGTTTGAACATACATATAGCTAAAGTTATGTAATTTTGGCTGTCAATATTTTTAAATATTTATATTGTATATCTAAGTTTTTATAATATTATAATTCTATTGGGTTTATAAATATATTATAATTTTCGTTTCCCAAATAATGGCCGCCGCCGCCGGCTGGTCGTCTTTGCCGGCAGAGCTCCTCAGGGAAGCCTCCAGTAGCCTGTCCGCTGACGCGGACCAGCTCCACATCCACAACAGCTGGCCGCCTGTCGCCCGTGGATCGTAGCGGGCCGCGAGTGGCGCGGGGTCGTTGGCCCGATCGGCGACCACTCCTTCTGGCTCCCTCATGGCGGTCAAATGATCTGCCTTTGAGCCCCGA
Source organism: Guadua angustifolia (assembly GCA_036346375.1). Classification (NCBI taxonomy): domain Eukaryota; kingdom Viridiplantae; phylum Streptophyta; class Magnoliopsida; order Poales; family Poaceae; genus Guadua; species Guadua angustifolia. The sequence continues at coordinate 18,038,690 of CM070518.1, read as the reverse complement.
CCGATCTCCCGTACTGCTGCGGCACGCCCCTTGGCTGGCTCGCTCTGACGGACGGCCTCCGATCCCCCATGCTTATCCTCTGGGAAACCCCCTCCAAAGTTGAGATCTTGCTGCCCTGTTTGCCCGCCGTCGCGCAGGTCTTCTTCCTCTCCGGCGACCCGCTCACCTCGTCGGATTGGATGGCAATCGCGAGCCGGAAGACCTCTAAATCTGGAGACGCCGCCTGGGCAGTGCAGCTCAAGCGACCGACCGCCAGAATCGACAACGCAGTGTTCCACCAACGGAGATTCTACTTCACCGACATGTCGTGGCGCCATCACGTCTACGATTTGGAGGCGTCTCCTCCGATTCGAATCGTGTCCGGGCCATGCTCCTTTACCATGCTGTGACAGTCGCAGAAGTCTACAGGTCGAACTGGGCGGCTGAGTCGCCGCTGGAGCTCCGGGAGAGGGTGATGGACCTCGGCGAGTACTTGCTCTCCTTGGGGCGGGGCAATGCGTTCTCCCTCTCTGCAAAGGAGTTCCCTTCGATCAGGAGAAATTGCGTCTACTTCGTGGAGCACAATAGATTCCAGCATGATCGTTGGGCAATCGCGTTCGATTTGAGGCCAATTGCTTTAGGACAAATTCCGTATCCGGAAGAGCACGGGGAGGACGGGAACAATAGCGATTGTTGGCAGGCGTATTCCTCGCTTTGTCTCAGAGGACCGTTCTTGAAGCAGTGACTTTCGAGTATCGGCAAGATGTGATACGATTCCTCCAGCCCTCGTATGATAGTAACATCTCTCTTGGACCTGGCAATTGCAAGATGTGGTGTGCCTCCATGCTCCATCAATCTGCCACATCAATCCTATGGTGAAGCATACACCGGACCGGTTCTACCATTTGCGTAGAAGTGTTAGGAGCTGATTCCTCAGTATATACCAGTGTATAATATTGGTTATTAATGTAAAAAATCAGATTAGCGATTGGTTTTCTATATCTATTTTTTATGGCTACCACTTGCTACAAACCGACTAAACACACCCTTAGTTTTTGTACTAAGTTTGTTGTGTACCATAGAGCATCACCTTATGTTTAATACATGACATTTCAGTCTAAAGTAACTCGTAGTGATGGGCTTTGACAAATTGGAATAATCTAGCAATTTTCTTGTTTAATACATGGCATTTTAGTCTAAAGTATATTGTGACAAGATTCTTGCTGAAAGGACCTTTTCACCAAGCCTTGTTGCATGTACTAGAAATGATCAAGATCCACATGCGCGTCTCGTGAATTAACCCTAGCCGACTTCGCAGCTGTAGTTCTTAATCCTTCAGGGGGATTCAAAGCAGTAACATGAGAAGTGTAAATATTAAGATGTGAAAGCAATTAGTAATGTTACACACTGAAAGAATTGATATTGCAAATAAGAGGCCATTTTGGTCTTTCGAAACTAGCATTGCAAGCCAGTACAATAACAGAAGGTGCAAGAACCATTTTTATTGGATCCCATGCTGGTAACTCTGTTCTCTTGTCCACTATTATTATGGTGACCACTAAAGGAAGAACTAACAATATTCATGCTTGTTTATTCTTCCTTTCAAATGATTATCTCGCTATCCTGTTCCTTGCATTCTATCGATTCAGTTGCGATGATAAATTTTTTTTTTTGAAAGAGCAGCAAGAGAATTGCTGCGAATTTATATTAAGAAGAGTGAGAAAAAATAACTTGTGGGTCCTGTTTTTTATGGGAAAAATCAGACCCGAGAAAAAACCTCACAGACGATTGCCACTAACAATTAGCACGCTAAAGAAATAGCGACTACCACTTACTAGAATAACAAAACAAAAAGACCCACTGATAAAACCAAAAACAATAAACAGAAGATAATTGATCGAGGGTTTTTATCTGCTGTACATAGGGAGGGAAGATCATTTTCTGATTCTGAGAGGAGCCAGCGATGTCATATTAAGGGATCGGGATCCGGTGCAGTCCTGTGGGAATTGCAACTTAAGCAATCCCTGTGGAACCGTCCGATCCAAAATGGACGTCCTGGATCAGCTCAAAACACTGCACAAAACCTTTACTGTACACAAACACTGTTTAGGGTACTGTAGCAAAACACTGTTTATCTCGCTTTCAACCGATCCAGGCTATACGATACTTCAATCGGATTGTCTGTGCCTGTTTTACTGTTGTACCAGATCCCTCTCCCATATTAAGAATTTACTACCAAAACAAGCTGATGTTGAGGATGATCTTCAGGTAGTCTCGTGTCCTAGGAAAAGTGGGACGGAGTTAGATGATCCGTACCAAGCACTACAGAGGAGCCTAGGAAATGGAAATCATCCCTTTTATAGCCCTATAGCAATTTTTACTGTTGTAAATATAGCTCCCTTTTGAACGAAATGTCGCGGGCGCTAGGGTCGAAAATTTTCGGTCTACCGCCCGCCTCCGTCATCATCCATCATCCCCGACACCATTAGGCTCGCCGCGTCCCACTAAAGCTCCCCCGAGACGTAAAACCCACCGAACACCCGCTGGATCTTACATCGCCAGAGAAGACCACCTCGGCGCCGTCAATTGTCACGGACACCACCTCCGCACGAACCAAGGTGCGCATCAGAACCCACCACCCAATTGCTCTTTATTCTTTCCTCAAGCCGAAAGGCGCCTCTCTGGACTCCGATCCAATCCACTGCCACCCGTAGCCGCCGGTGCTCGCCGCAACTTCACTAGATTACCGTGGAAGCAATGCCGTCGACAGCTACCGCCACCTCCAAATAAGATTTTGTCCTAGTCCAGAATCACAATCCAGCACCGGTTTACAATAGCAAGATAATGATAGTTAGATTTGATACTGAACAGTAGTACTTGGTATAATCTCGTCGCAAAAATAAGAAAAACAGCTATATTACTACGATGATAATGTTGGGTGGATCACAATCCTTGACAGCAATTAATGGTTACCACAATCAGTCAATGCCACATCTATTTGCTTTTTTTTCTGTCAACAGCCATATCCATTACTCATGTGCAGTGGAGTGGGTACACGTACACATACAAGTAATTGGCCGAAAGCAAAAATACTATAGGCTTGGTTTTTTACATGGTGACTAAGAGTAACGTGTAGTTTTAACGGGGAAATCGTGAATTTACCAACTACCAATAAAAGTCATAAATAAAGTCACAAACTAAAGGATAATGTAAGTTCATATGTTAATACATCTGCTAGACTGCTATGAAGGCAATTTTTACAAGAAAATAATGGGCCTATCACCTACCAGTGGGAAGAAATGAATTACAAAGCAAAATATACTGAACATCTAAAAAGCCATGAGATAAATCTACGTTGGGGGATATTATGACAAATCAACGTGGGATATTAAATTGACAATGGTGCTGCACAATCTCTACGCCTCTAACTCATTGCAGTTTTGCACTTGCAACAAGACATTAACCAGTAATAATACCAGCAAGAACATCACTTTTCCCTCTTGCAAATATGGTGTAGACTAGGTGTATAGCGTCTAGCCAACAGTCAAGAGCCTCCCAGTTATCAGCAACCTGTCACAGGTAAAACAAAACAAGAATTATATACTCCAAACCATACACTCAATTTTTTGTCATTAATTTGACAGAATAGCTGAGGTGGTTATTACAGTCATGGCACTGCACTGGCTATTCATTTAAGTCATTTTACAAAATGAATGATGGATTCCATTTGTAGATGATGGAAAACATGTACCATCCATTTCAATAGAACAAATGAACAAAAACAAACCGGCAAGTACATACCAAGAATGTAGGTCCATGAATAGTATCGACACAAAGGCCAGCACCAGGTGGCAGCGTTAGGTCTGCACATGCTGACACCGAAACAATATCTGCAACACCTATTCTGACAGGCTTTCTGCCACCGTCCACATGCCCAGGTGACAGTGATACATGCTGATCAGAGGCATCCGCCTACAATTTATGTAACGGTTTCAAAGAACAACCGCATGACAAACAACAGAAGCAGACATCAGTAACATCAAACTGTAAAAGATTATCATCTGGAATAAGTGTGCAAATAACAACGATGAACAGTGGCAGAACTACCTGCTGGAGTCCCTCATGGTTCAAAATAAACTGTGACCTCTCCCAATCTTTGTGTGGTGCAATGGCATTATTTGCTGGAGGAGCGGTCAAATATCCCACTTTGAGATATGGCAAAGGTAGCTGCATGGTGTAATGACGATAAGAACAATGTTACTTCTGAAAGGAACAATCTACATATGGAGAACATAAAGGCGTGTGAAGACCGAAGACCAACAAAGCATTATCCAAAGAAACATAATATAAGCAGGTTCGAAGCCCAAGGGTTAACACACTTTTTTCCCTCATGAATATGGCTAAATGCTGAAACAACCAAACCGAAAACAAAATCCCAGACATATCAACTTTTAACTATTACCAGGTAAAAACAAATTAATTAATTAATTAACAACAGAGTTTGTCAAGAAATAGAATAAATGAGTCCTACCATTGAGCGGACTAGTCGCAAAGCACTGCGATAGACCTGCATTAGACAAAAGATCACACCATCAGCTCTCAAGTATTTATGTAAAGCCAGGGGAGCACCTGCATTAGACAAAAACAGATACCGAGTAATTTGGCTTCAATGCATGGGCAGCTGCAACATAGATAGCTGACTGACTGTAAAGCTCGTTAGGGGAGACATCTGGCCTCCCAGATCTCATGGTATCCTCAGCTAAGCCATACTGCAATATTAAAAGGGATAAAGATGACAGATTCTTGTTAGTAATGAAACTTAATAAGCTAAGGTATTCCAACTGAAGCAGTCATGTCAACCAAATTTTTTTAAAAATATATCTATATGGACAAAATGATATCTCATTATTGAGTTATGGAAGGAAGCACACCAAGACAGTTCCAAGGTTGTATATTGCCCGATGGAAATCAAATTGCAACTGAATTGCAGCACGAAACTGCCAAGACAGCAGAAGTGGGTATCAATGGTTTATCACAGATAAATATTTTAGCGAGCATATCATCAGAAATTATTCCCAAAAACAGTAATTAGAAAGTGTAACTACCTTACTTATAGCTGTTTTTATGATGGTTTGTTTCTCCCGAGCAGGAAAAATAGCACTCAGTTCCTGTATTGAAATTTACAAATCCATACTATTAATAATAAATGGATAGCATAAGCAAGTGTAGCTCAAGAGCAAAGAGTTAGGAATTTCGAGATTGAGAAGTCTAGGACAACAAAAGGTCACATGATAGTGTACCTGCAGTCCAAGACCCCAGTTATTGAGAGCCTGCAATCGAAGAGACAGCCAAGTTATGGCAACAATAACATTAGCTATTAAGAGAGAATTGAAAACAGGGTAGTGAATGTTACATAAGATTATAAAATTTCAGGTTGAAGTGATCTGATAATATTTCGTTTCATAGCTTTCCACAAAAATGCAGAATGAAGAGAAATAAAGAAAAAAAGATTGTTTATAAAAGTTCAGGTGCTAAAAGATGTCAGGAATTATACACACATAAAGGATGAGGTGGAGCATGTTTTGGATTATTGAGCGGTAATAATTTTTGCATTTTCCTTAGATCTGTTGGAACACTTGATTATGCCTTTTTCCTAAATGGAAATATTTGGACATAATCAATCAATTGTTCCAAACAACCTAATGCCTCTACAAAAGGATGCCAACACGTATGATGGCACTTTTACAGTTCAAACATGTGTGCAACGTTAATCCATATTTAATTCTTCTGAAGCTTGATGGAATTTTTTTAACATTATTTGCATTTGTATTTCTTCTAGACTTAAATCAAATAGATACATTTCTTCCTCACAAAAGGGGGAATTTTTCTTATCTTTTCATTTCGCCATATAATGTGAAGCTAAGATAAAAAAGAGTATTCAGCACTGACCTGTGGGCTATTCCAGTTTAGCTGGACAGCCATTTCATAATTCATTATTGCCTGCAAAAGAAAGAGAGACATAAATAATGCATCGCATCAATTATCAAACTTCATTGATAAACTTTAAATAATACGGCAGTGCATCCGGCATAAAAAGGAATAATTATCGAACTTCTGATTTAGTAATTAAACCCTATTAAAAAAAATAGGAACGGGATATCATGGATGAGTGTTGATATAAGTTCAGCTACTGCAATATTGGAAGAGTGAAATTCTGAATTTCATTTATTTAGCACAAGCCAAAAAAATTAAGAGATCACTTAGGGTAGCAAATAAGTACTTCAACAAAGAAACCAGTCATCAGAACAATTGATTTCAAGACTACTTGGACAAGGTGGATTTGGCCCAATCACCACAAAAGTACACCTAGGAATCAGAATCCAAATCCAACAAATAGCTTGTTTGGGTAGAATCTCTATGAAAGCAAACAAGGCCATTGAGAGGAAAAAAGACATGGGGAGATTATTTTCTATCCCCTGGGGTTGGCTTTCTCCCAAGTATCACAAAATGTTGCTTTACAAATTTTCAGCTAGGCCAAGGTAAAAATGGAAATAATCTATATACAACTAAGCCTCAAGCATCGTCAGCTCATTATATTAGTACAGATCTAGCATTTAGGCTAACAACTCAAAAAAAAAATTGCACAAAATTTGATAATTTGAACAGCATAATCAATGGAAATTGAGTTGGTCAACAAGCATCACACTTGTAACAGACAAACTAATATCAGCTACAAATGTTGTATGGGTATACTAGCATAAGAAAGGTGACAATGTGATAGGCGTATGTGTGAATATGTACTCTTGTAACTTGTAAGGGCTCTTATGCAAACTTGCTAAATAAAAGAGAAAGAGTGTGTGTGCGCGCGCGCTGCAGGACACAACACATTTTCCCCAAATTTCCCAATTCTCAAATCAACTAAAAGCTTCGCATTTACCGCAACAAAGCCTATAGATATGTGAGACATGTGATAAAACCTGCTTCCAAAGTTCTTCGGCTTCTTTGGTACGGCCTCGCATTTTAGCCCGATCAGCAATAGCAATAGCCCAGTTATAATATGCCTAAAAAGGAAAATAGGAATGTTTGAAAGGAGCATCAATAGTCAAATGTGGATATCAGAGACAACGATAAGTGACTGACAATGAGCATTTATCCATCAGAATTCAGAACATGAGGTAACATTCTGCAATGATTTCAAAGCTATTCATAGACTATTGATAAATAATGACCATGCCATGCTTTTCTTTTCAAAGAGGCCAAATAACTCAAAAAAAAATATCTACAATTCAAATTCTTCAAATCAAACCAATGTGAGAAACAAGAAACTTACATCATAAAGAGTTGGGCAAAGACGGGTAGCTTCAGCATACTTTTTGCAAGCCTCCTCAAGCAATGCATCTTTAGAGGAACTAGAATTTGAATCCACATTATCTGCACTCTCCTGAAATAATATTTTAAAACAAATGCCATTTATCGTAATGTCCATTTAACGTTCATGCTTTAAACAGAAAAATAAAATCAATGCTGCATAGTTACAGTTAAGAGTTAACAACATAATATCTATCACACCATGTAACTGAAACTGAAAGGATGCAGATGTACCTGGAGGACTAGGGCCCAATTATAATATGCATCAGGGTCATCAGGATTTCTTTCAATTGCACTTACATATCTGCATAACAGATCTATAAGGCTTGACAGTAACAAGTAATTACAAATGACTGAAATGACGTTCACTGAAAGTGTTAGCTAATTAGAACATTATGATAAAAAAGTTTAATTGGGTAAAACAACCAAAACCTTTTGGCAGCAAAAGAAAGAATCCTTTGGCGAGAACGGCCTTCCTCGTCAACTCCAGTGACACTATTTATCAAGTCTATGGCTACATCATGATGGGATGAAAACTGCTGCATGTTCTCTTGGCTGAAATGGATTGATGAAATTAATAAAACTATTAGCATTGGCAGCATTTTCATTAGAACACTTGGAGTAAGTCAAGAGAATACACAATCAACTAGTTCCTTCATGGCAGTAGATGAATTAATGATATACAACATTACAGATTTTTTAGGCAGATAAATGCATCTATTTACAACCATCTGGTACCCATTACCCATATACCCCATAAGAGATAGCCTGACGTCTATAATAAATATTTTCTAAACAGGCTTCTGTCAAAATGCACATCAGCATCATCTGCCACTAAGGACCCATAATGCTTAGCGCTACCCTTGGCAAGTGCTTTCAATTGTTATGCAATTGAATTGCAATTTGGTCCAGTTATGTGATGAAACTTGGTTAGTGCCTGAAAATGAAATACTTGCCGACATGTATGGAGAAAGACTTGCGCTATTCATTGTACACAACACAGTGTCTATCCATGACATTGCAGAGTTGAGTTCCAGTGAAAATTGCAAGCCGCCATCGGCCATCCTAATAAGGCCCAAATCATAACAAGAACAACTCATCAATCATCACTGGGCAAGGTGATGATAAGCTTCTAGTTGCCAGTGTTCAGTATTAGTGCATGCAAATGAAAGTGCTAGTGATTTGTTATGAGATGTGTCGATTTAATTTTCTTTCTCATTACATGACTGGTTGAGCAGTATCCATAAAGGAACCCATCATCGTCCACATCAAACAGCCAAAGAATACGCTGAGCCAATAGTATTCAGCAAAGAATGGTTACACACTATTTTATCATACATAACATGTTGTATGTGTGAAACGTAAACATAAGTGAGGGGTGGACATCGGCCGTTTGACGGACCATTGTCCACAAAAGTAAAAATGACACAGAGATCTATACAAGTTTGGGGGGTTCGAGGGAACCGCCCTACTCCTGCCGGTGAGCCAACAGGAGGTTGCCTCTGAGGAGTAGATCCCCGAGGGCTCACCAGTTTGAATGCGCTATTTATTGCTCAAGAGAGCTCAGGTTACAAACAAGGTATAGATGGGGTATTTATAAGCCCTTGGGCCTATACAAATGACCGAAATACCCCTCATGGAGATAGCTAACCTATATGTACAAGAAAGGGGTAATATTGTCTTTTCTATGCATCATTGTAATTCCTTGATCTATATATTATCAGTTGCTGGTTAAGTACTCTCCCAACATAACACCCATTTGCAACCTAATTATCATGTCGGGGGAAACACTTCACAACTTCTTTTCCCAAAAAGTAATGTGCTAAGATGAAAAGTGACTTCCATATCCTTAGACCATACTTAACAATAAATCCATCCTAACAGAAGGTGACAAGGTGAGAGTTCTGCTAGATTCACATGGCCACAAATTTTGCTTTGCTGAAGTAAGATGACTGCCTTCTCGACAAGCTATTACCATCAAAAGAAAGAATTATGCTTGCAGCTAACCAGTCTAATGCAACAACTATCGTAAGTAACCAGCAGCGCAGTTCACGTTGACGAGACACACCCACATATGATTCTAGAAGTCTTAACAACGTAGCAGCTAACAATCAAAACTAAGCACCAGAAACACAATTCACGAGGCGACATGGATAACTAAACGTGAAGCTAGAATTCTACAGGTAAAAACCCAATGCAACAACCTAACCAGTCGGGGTGATATAGCACATGGAGTGAGATCTAAATGGCGCGGCACTGGTATGTGCGTCTCCACGAACCTGTACGACGAGCCCTCGGCATCGGCGGATCCGATCCCGTTCCCCTCTCCAAAGGCGGATCTCAAGCCGCCGCCGCCGCTCCCAGCCGCCTCGCTGTCCTCCTTGAGCTCGCCGAGGAGCTCCCGCACGGTGAACGGGCGGACCTCGGCGCCGAGAGCCGCCTTCGCCTCCTCTTGCTTCGCCGTCGCCGATCGCGGCGGCTCCTCTTCCTCATCCTCCGCCACCGCCACCTCCGGCGCCGGCGCCTCCGCCTCCGCGGGCTCCGCCGCGCCGTTTGGGAGGTCCGCGGGCCTGGGCTGCGTGGACTCCTCCATAGTACCGGCGGATCGGGGTCGGGTTTGCGCGGTGGGATCTGGGAGTGGAGACGCAAGCGGTGGTGGTCACTGCCTCACTGGTCTCGTGCCCTCGTCTCGCCCCGCACGGCCGCGTAGGACTGCGGGAAGGAAGGGAAGCGTCAGGCGATGCCGAGGAGACGGGCGTGGAGTGACTTCGCCGAGGGGAAAGCTGACGTGTCGACGGTTAACTCCGCGCTTGCCATCCACCCACACGGTAAATTAACCCATCACGGGCTAATGGGCCGGGCCTGGACACCTCAGTTCGAAGAGAGGTCCAGGAGAATACAGTCCACGAAGGGCATTTTGGGAACTCCACCGCGTTTGGCATTGGCGATGGCGATGCAGGGGCCGGACGCGCCGGCCTGAAATGCTGCAGATTCCGGCGCCCCACCCAGCGCGGCGTGGTAGGTGCCTGTTCAAATCGCGTGATTCCTCTCCGCACTCGGTGCGTGCGCCACTCCATCCCTCACTCCCTTCCTCCCTTCCCTTCCCCGACGACCTCCGCCTCGCAGGTGAGTGAGCCAACGGCAACCCAACCGCTTCCCTTTGGATGTCCCGTGGATTGATTTTTCCTTTTTTGAGTGCGGTATTAGGTGCGCAAGGAGGACTGATTTTTTTTTCGCTCAGGGTGTGGGCTTCTGCCGCCATGGCCGGTGAGAAGAAGGTGTATGGCTTCGAGGAGGTCGCCAAGCACAACGTCACCAAGGACTGCTGGCTCGTCATCGCTGGCAAGGTGCAGCTTTCTGCTTCCCTTCTGTTTTGGTGCTATGGAATTTTGGATGGCCGCTGACCTGCTTGTGATTTCGTACACTAGTCTCTACTTATGTACAGCTTCTGGCTACAGAGTTTGTAGAGCTAGGGACAATTCGAGGTGCTATCTGTTAGATGGTTATGTTATTGGAGGATAATGGCTTCTTGGGGAGGTAGAATTGAATTAGTTGGGCTCGCATCAATCTTGAGTATATGTGGCTTTCAACATATTCTGTGGTTTTTAGAGGTTGCAGTGTTCCTCAAATCAGATCCATTCATTTGTTTATGTACGACTGGCATGTCATCAAGGATGTTTTTGGATCAAAACCTAGTTCTATGAGGGGAATCAGGGAGTGATCAAAAGGTCGTGTTCCAATGGGAGTCCAATAGCCACCCTCTGTCTCTGGCCAATATGTTTGTTTGCCCCCTTCTCAATTATGTGGCCTTGGATGTACTTGTTTGGCCTGTATATTCTAGAGGTTTTATCTACACACTGAACATTTTTGTGTGCATTTTACATTTTCCTGTCTAAATTTTGTGACCTTTTTCTGTTTTCTCCTAACTACAAATTCTTTATGCTATTATCTTCGATACTTTTGCAAGAAAAATGCATGCCATGTGCTATTTTCTACTGAATCAAGGCATTTCTGCTTGGCTTTGGGTTTGATAATGGATGCTTTGATATTGCTTGTTGTTGACTGTTGCTAGGGATTAACGTTCAAGCTAATTCGGGATGTGGATGTAGGCCTAAACTAGCTTTGGAGTCACCAGTAGTCTGTCCCTAGCAGTGGTGATCACTGGATTGAGTAACATATGCAGAGCTTTCTGATGTAGAGAAGACTTATTTGAAAATTTAAAATAAGGTCTAATGCCTTGGGTTAACTAACTATGACTGACAATAATAAGCTTGTTTAACTTTTCCATAAGATTATGGGTGGTTAAAAAAGGAGTTAAACTTTTTGTAAGATATTGACGCATCAAAACTTATGATTCTGCCATCTTTAATGTGTCATATTATGCCTTATTTCGCTTACCAAGTTACCCATTAGAAATTCGGATAAATGCCTGAGAAAAACGCTATTTAATTTGAAATTTCAGGTGTATGATGTCACTCCTTTTATGGATGAGCATCCTGGTGGTGACGAAGTATTGCTAGCAGTAACTGGTGCGTCATATTTTTGTTGTATTTCATAATTGATGATGATACTAAATTTCAGCCTTGAAGCGTGTCATTTAAAAATTCAAAGCTGATTGCTGCTCTCCAATGCAACCAGGGAAAGATGCAACTAGCGATTTTGAAGATATTGGCCACAGTGAATCCGCAAGGGAGATGATGGGGAAGTACCACATCGGGGAGATTGATCCTTCAACCGTCCCAGCAAAGCAGACCTTTGTACATCCCCAGCAAGTGCCCCACAGCCCAGACAAGGATAACGACTTCCTCATTAAGATCTTGCAGTTTCTTGTTCCCATTCTGATCTTGGGGCTTGCATTTGCTATCCGGCAGTACACCAAATCTGAGTAGGTCCGTTATTAGCAATTTGCTCTGGAGCTATACTTTTCATGTGAAATGGTTTGGATCAAAACGCCTTAATAATGATATTCTGTGTTATATCATGGATCATATAAGGTACTTTGTATTCTGAACATCCATGTGTATGCCCAAGTAAGGTTTGTTTTCATTGACTGAGGTAAAAGATGCTACATGCTCTTTCTTAGCATAAAAGATGAAATTCGACACTAGATTAGCCCAACTCTGTTTATTTTTTGTGTTTATATGTGTGCATTAGTCTGCGTATGATAGAATATTGGTAACTTCAATCTATTGTTCTCGGTCCAAAAAAAAAAAAAGCTGCTCGCTCTCTCATGAAGAAATCTCTTTGCTCTTAGACTGTTAGACAACCAAGGATGGCCTCCGTTTCTGTAGTTCCCAGGTACTCTACATTGGTTTTGACTCTTTTTTTTTTGGTTCAGCATTCAGGCGGTTCCTCGTTTTCTTTTCTTTCTTTTTTATTATTTCTGAAAGCAAGCATTCTTGCAGTTCTTGTTAGGGTTAAAATGGACGACTCACGGTTCATGCAAACTCAGCAATTCTATGCATCTATTGATGGCTTGGGCCAGTTAAGGTTCGGTGATTATCAGAAATTCCGAATTGAGTGGATGAAAGCAGAATACCATTCTGAACATGCTTCTCCTTGCATGGAGCCATGGGCGCTGAACATCTTTCACAGGACAGGAAGCTCTTTGCCCGCACTCGCCAGTATCCTCACTCCCGGCGTGGCACCGAAGCAAATTTCCTCCCCTCAAATATAGATTTTCTGGCTACAAATTCGCCAACGAAACCAAACTACATCGGATTTGGATTTAGCATCCACAACCACAACTCAAGAAGCGACAACAGATAACAAGATCAACAAATCTGTGTTGTGCACAGATCGGTCACATAGATGATAGGTTCCACATGCAGAGAGGACACAAAAAAAAACAAGACAAATCGTACATCAGGACTGCAGTGCAGACACATGACCGAGACAAGGGATTTGTAGAGCAGCCACATCGAAAGCTCTATCCGCCACATCCAGTATGCTTGCCATTTACCTCCATCAATGTGTTTCGATCCATGACTTGATTGAGCATACAAAGAGATTCGATGTAACTAAAGTATGATAACGTGAAAATTACTACAACAAATCGTACAAAATAAGCATGAGCATATCACAACTACTCGATCCTATCGTGAAGAGTCACCACTAAATCATGTGCGTCGTCCAGGAGCTTCCAGATGTCCAGCTGCCCAGTCATACTGTTACACTCCCTAATGATCTCATCCATACTGCTATAGCTCTCTATTATCAACTTCCTCTTCTGCAATACGCTAGCTGCAATTGCATACAGTAGTAAGTCATCCGTTGGAGGTGCTCCTAACCGCAATTTTCCCCAGGATGATTTTGCGATCCCAGCACGGTGCGCTGCCTGATCAGCCCACATTACCTCCCACAGACTGATGGTCTGCTCAAAGGTGAGCTCCCTTCGGAACATTACAACCACCATTCTGTAAACGAAAAAGCAGTCTTCAGCTTGGAGCATCTCCAAATGTCTGTAAAGATGGAAGTCCTTGTGTTTGATTATCTTGGACACCATGTTGAGTTGCCTGCGGATGCCCACTTCATCAAGCCTAAAATTGTGACGGGCTTTCCTCATAAAACCAGCAAAGCACCAGAAGGCTTCATCATCTTCCTCCAGCACAGCAAGGAGAGGTGCAAGGAGGTCACTCATTCCCTGACAATATCCAATTTCTGGGTCATACATTGCATAGGCCTCAAGTATTGCAACAAGACGAGATGCATGACTGATCCTATGTGATTCCAAGTGCTCATAGTCTTTGAGACAAACAGCTTTAGCAGATTCAATTGCCTTCTCCCTGGAAACTGCAGCTTGGGATGGAGAGTAGGAAACCCATTCATCATTAGCACGAACTGCATCCAAACGAATAATCCGTTGCCAGGTCACAAAATCCTCAATTGTCCGTGCAGACTTTACAGGAGGGGCAGCCCTAGATAACTCATTATCAATTTCCATATTTCCTCCTGTGCTGGAATATCTGGGCATCCTTTTTTGTTCATCCTCAGCTGGAGACTGTTGCACTGAGGCCACATCCTCATGAGATGCTTCTACATGAGTCACATCACTTTTCTCACTCTCATCCTCATCAGATGAACTAGATGAAGAGATATTTTCATCCATCTGCTTCTCTGGGACTAATTTAGCTGTCTCGTCCTTCATTTCTTGCTCAGAATTGACACAAGGAGTTTCTTCCTCACAAGTGAGATGCTCTTCCACGCTAGGTTGTTCAGGTCCTTCTTCAGATCCAATGGGGCTAACAGATCCTTTGCCTTTTTCGAAACCTATGCTCTCTTCACGGTTGTCTCCAGCTGTTTCATTTGATCCGTTGCTCACTTCATTGTTGTACACAGATTTTCGCAAGCAATGTTTCCTCAATAGCAGATATCCCTTCCTGCATAAAATCCTCCACCATTGTCAAGTTCAACTTTAGACAACCCAAAAAACAACATTAATAAACATTTAGTATCCTTTAATTAAAGGGCCAATGTGTTTGTGTACTGTAGTAGTCAAAACAACACTAGTGCAGACTGGGGACACAAATAATAAATATAAAAACGGTTGTACCTGTTCTGGGCCTTAGTCGACTCTCTTTCAGCTTCTGAATTGTCAAGGCTATAACTGCATGAGAGTTAAAAATTCAGATTAGTTGGAGGCAATCATCCTGATTACTGAACATCCATATACATGTGAGACACTATATGAAATTTCGGCGAAGTATCTATATAATGCCCTTCCAAAGAAAAAATAAGTACATCATACAAGCAGTACTCGGTCAAGGATGAATTGTGTGTACAACCAGCATATTCACGAATGTTTTTCTAGCTATTTAGCCTAACAGTCTAAACCGCATGCATTAAGTTCAACACAATGGACTATAAGCTTCCTGAAATGCAGGAAACATCCATTACCACGGACAAGGTTCAACAATTGAATAATTTGCTAAAGTACAAAACGATCTTATCATGATTTTCTCATGTGCAAGTATCTTGCCAATCTAATTGTGCATCTGCAAGCATAGCTACAACTGTCGATCACAATTTCCAGAGTACTTACACTCCCAGAAGGAACGGCCACACCTGTGCTCTGATGCTCGGTTCGATCCCCTGTCACAGAAGCAGATAATCTCATAACGTTGTAAACTACAACATCAATTCACGAGATAGTGTGGGAAGACATCAAACAAAAGCAAGCTATCTTACTCCGCTCCGAACTTTCTTCAGAAGCTTCACTCCACCGTCGTGAAACTTGCCCTCCGGCGTGAACAAGCTGCGCCATTCCTGGGACGTAAGCGCGGCCTTCCTCCGCCGCCGCCACCACGGCGATTTGAGCCCGCCTCTGCATCCAAAGGACGCGATGAGACAGGCCACAGCAACAGGAACAGTTTGAGGGGGCTTCGGCAGTGAGGCGCCGTGACCTACTGACCTGCGGGAGGATACAATGATGGCTACGAGCGCGAGGCCGGCGGCGGCCGTGACCCCGACGGCGACGGCGGTGTTCCAGCGGCCGCCGTGGGCGCCGACGGGGCCGAGGAGGCCAGCGGCGACGCGCTCGACGCAACCCCACGCCCACATCGGGCGCAGATGCCCGCCGGATCGCTCCACGGCTCTCCTCCGGTGCTTCTCCTCGATCGACGGATTCCGTCCTCTCTCTCTCTCTCTCTCTCTCTCTCTAACTTTTGCCGTCTGCGTGCGTCACCGACCGGGCACGTGTTCGTGGCTCTCGCGGGGCCGGTTGGGTGCGACATGTCACGCGTCGGTTTGGGCCGTGGCGACCGGGCTGCTCGCCTGCAACTTCCAAGTTCCAACGAGTGCCTGCTCAGGTCTCGAAATTTTTTTTATTTAATATTTATTTTTAATCGTTTTTTCAGAACTAGTCGTCCGCGGGAAAAAATTTCAAAAATACCCGCCCGTCGCCCACGTCCGGGGCGATCGCCCCCTGTACGGGCGAACGGCGGGTCCCACTAATCTGGCCGGCTAATCTGGCCGACGAAGCGTTGTTCGGCGTCACATGCAGCGAGGCACACGCGTCGGCGTCTGGGCGATCGTCGCCCGGGGCAGGAGCGATCACTTGGGGCATGCGCAACCGGGTCATTTAAAAAGCCCACCATGAAAGCAACAAGATTCATTTGCGTTACTTGGCCGCCGCTTCATTGCGAGAGAAGAAAGAAAGAGGAAAGGAAGAGAGGAAAAAAGAGGGAGGGAAAAAAAGAGGGGAAGAAAAAAGAGGAAAAAATATCCGCTGCTTTTTGAAGGTATTTTTTTGTACTCATATTTTTGAAATGTTAGTATTGTATAATTTTTGAAATGTAGAAATGTAGTATTTAGAGATTTAATGTAGTATTTAGAAATATTAGGATTGAGATGTTGATAATTAATATAGTATTTAGAAATTTAATGTAGTTAGGATTGAATAGTACAAATATTAGGCAATGTTTAGAGATTTAATGTAGTTTTTAGAATTATTAGGATTATAGTATTTAGAAATTTAATTTAGTTAGGATTGGATAGTAGAAATATTAGGCAATGTTTAGAGATTTAATATTTAGTATTTATGGTATGTAATATTTTGAGATTTAATATTTAGTATTTGCGGTATGTAATATAGGTAATCTAATTACTTATTTATAGTCAATGACCGTGTTACGTTAAAAATTAGTATATTTAAAAACATGGCAGTCGCCGTTACAAATCAGTAGGGTAAAATTTGTCGACAATATATTGTGACATTTCTATAGCGGTTAGGTGGAGAAATGATGATTTTTTCGGTTCGACGTTGTAAGCAGTATGTCGGAGACATTGTATTTTCAGATATTCTATGGAGATGGGGAGATAGCACAGGGGCCGAATGGAGTCGATTTGTCGGCATTTTCAAAGATCATCACAGGCATATCTAGGCCGAGAGATAGGACATCTGAGGGTTTGATGGAGTTTATATTTCGGATGTTCAGTTTGGATGCCCAGAGTGTTCGGTTGCGGGTTAGAGCAGTAGTAAGCCGTGCGCAAGACTTTTTTTATGGAGAGATTATTCCTATTAACGCGACCTCGGCATGGAGGAGCTATGTTGGGTACGCTGTAGAGCGGGGTTGGCCGCTCATGTTGTCGGTAGATTGGTACTGTGTACCTCCATCGGTGTCGGAGGTGCGTGATGTCGGGGTAGATATTACGGAGGAGGAATACTGATATGCAACAACGATGATGAAGGTGGTGGCGAGGTTGGCGGTGGCGACGGATCGAGGCGAGGAGCCAGTGGAGGCGAGGTGGCCGACGAGGGGAGGAGGTGGAGCACATAGTTGAGTTGATGGAGGAGGAGGACCGTGCGGATGAAGAAGTCCCCGATGGCGAACGCTTCGGACGAGGAGGACAATACTCTGAGGTGCTGTCCCCTATGCGTGGACTAAATATAATTTCAAGACCGACAATGAATGAAGGAAACAGAGATGCATGGGAGTATCATGAGAACGAGGTCGCGAGGGCCATATATAAAGACAAGGAGGCCGTGATGGATGCGGTGAAGCATCGGTCAATGTCTCTTGGCGCCAATTCGAGGTAGTGAAGTCCAAGAAAAGACTACGACGTGAAGTGCGTAGTTGATTCGTGCCCATGGCGGTGCATGCATACAAGGAAGTGGAGAGACTCTCGAAATGTTCCATAGTGACGAGCATAATCGCTAACGGAGGAAGCGGGCAGAACACCGCATCTGTCGTCCACTTGGGTGGCAAATGTGTTTATGGTCGATCGTTGACAATCACTTTCTGCCTCGATCCATTATCGAGCCATCGAGGAGAGGTTTCAAGACAAGATTAGCTACGGAAAGGCTTGGAGAGCAAAAAGAACGGCTTTTGCAAATACGGTTCGGGACATACGAGGCTTCTTACGAGAATATTCCACACTTGCTCGGGGCAATATCAAGTTGAATCCGATGACGGTCATCGACCTTGCGGAGTTTCCGCGGATGGTGCGTCTTGCAGCAAGTGGGTCTTCTGCGGGCCTTCTTCGCCCTCGGCGATGCATTAATGCCTTCCACGCTTTGTCGCCCGTCATTTGCATGGACGGCACATTCTCACAGGAAATACAAGGGCGATTCTAACGCAATCATGGTGGACGCCAACAACCGTGTTCTACTGGTCGCATTGGCCTTCGTGGAGGGGAAAACACGGAGAGTCGGTAATCGGTTTCTTGAAAGAGTCAAGATGGCGGTTGTGCAAGACCGCCGATGTATGTGTCGTCCATGACCGATATGCGTGGTTGCCGAGGCGATCGTGGATATGCAACAAGGGTCCGACGTCGTGAGAGCAAAGAAAGTGGCGGACACGAAGAGCGGTGGTGCATGAGGCACATGGGTGCCAATTTTTCCGTCGATTCAGAACAAGGAACTTATGAACATGTTCAGCGGTAGGCAAACAGAACCACGGAGGAAGTTCGAGTCATTGTGGAGGACGTTGGATGAACTAACCAAGAAGCAATCATCGAATCCAAGGGATGGCGCTAGTTCGCTCAAGGAACCCTATGGTGTACCACGAGCAAGGAGATGACCCCACCCTTGTGTGTGCGCCCCGACCGACGCGCAAACATCCGGCGAGGTCGGGCAAGCATAAAGAGTTTCACGGACCGGATACGACACGAGCCGTTGGAGAAATGGTCCATTCAAGATGACGAGGGCGGTTCCGCTATGGAATAATGACAACCAACTTTGGCGGAGATTTACAACCGGGTAATGAAAGGCGCGAGATGCCTCCCGTTGGTGGGCATTGTTGAGGGTGTGTTACTAGGCACCCAAAGATATTTCATTGAGTGGTACAAGGCCTCCGTTGCATGTATGTCGGACAATCGCTTTGTCAGCATCGACGGTTGTCTCTACGCACATGGCAAACGAGACACGGAAGGCACAGACACATCGCTGACACCGGAGAGTGGCGTGGAACGGAGGTACCACGTGCATTGCGGTGACCGGGGTCGAAGAGGTGCCCACCGGGAGAGGACTTCCCATCTATGCATACTCCGAGCCGCCGACCGCGAGTGCTCTGCCCAGAAGCCACGCTGCTGCTGACTTGCCGTGCTTCGCGACGTGATTGCCGCAGAAAGTAGACACACCAGTCATGTCGTCCGTACATCTCCCACTACTACTACAAGCAAAGTGTTCTCAACACGTGGCATAACGAGGTGTACGGCTACCGGGTCGATGGCTCGTTCACGGCAGCCCCCCCTCCAGGGCATCGATGGGTACCGGACATCCGAATGTTGAAGCAGAAGGTCGGGCGTCGAAGGACACGGCGTATTAGGAACGATATGGACGAAGTCCGAGGCGCGTCGTAATTGTGGATAATGCAATTCTATGTACCGCTTATTTGTTGTCTCCGTCAATGTATTTTCGATTCTATATACCGCTTAATTGTTGTCCCCGTCAATGTATTTTCGATTCTATGTACCGCTTATTTGTTGTCCCGTCAATGTATTTTCGATTGTATGTACCAATGTATTTGTTGTCCCCCAGATTATTTGTTATCCCGTCAATGTATTTTCGATTGTATGTACCATTATTTGTTATCCCGTTAATGTAATATTTGAATATGGAACATTGCATTACTTTTCATTTAATTTTTGAAGTTACAACGTGTACCACTTAATTTGCTTTCTAACCATGAATTTGCTTTGTAACCACGCAGTACAAAGCGACGATGGCGAGAGTTAGGCGTCTTCTTGACGCTACTCCCGAGCCGCTAGACCAAAGACGTGGACTTGACCCACCGGTCTAGGTTGTCCGCAGCTGAGGGTCGGCGGTGGGGACACTCGGTCTCGGTGCGAATGAGTTTCTTCGGATCGACCGCTACTGGGTTCCACAAGAAGCTACCGAATTTTCGCACTCTTTACTTACCCGCTAATGGAATTTTAACGACGCTACACACTACGTGCGCAGTTACGAGTGAAGCCGCTTACTTCCGCTTCTGCCGGATGGTGGAGCAGACGATCGTGGAGGGCCCGCCCGTCACACGGTTCTCGTCTGACCGGTCCCTCGCGACCGCTTCGTGGACCGGTGGAGACCGGAGACACACATTCCACTGCCGTGCGGAGAGATGGCTCCCACGCCGCAGACGTGTCGCACCTCCTCGGCCTCCCCGCACGGGTCTCGCAGCTTGTGCCGCACGACGCCTCGATTGGTGTGGCGCTTGAGGCGCTTCGCCCAGTGGACCGACACCGGCCGCCCGACGCGTGCCCCACAAGATGATGAGAAGCACGGAGTCCGTATATGCGTGGTTGCTCCAGCCACTGTTAGTACCTCGTTCATTGCAACTTAACGGATACGCGACCGAGCTGCGACAATCTTGCATCAATGCCGCAGGTGAGCTTCTCCACCGGAGGTCGACGAGGAGGACTCGCACGCCACCGGAGGCGTACTCGCTAGTCTGTTCGGTTGGTTCATGTTCCGCCCTCGCCGCGGGGACACGGTGGACCGCGACCGATCGAAGTTCGCCAGCTTTATCGCCGACACCGGCGGACTGTAACACATTTCGTTAAAATCTCTTACGACGTAACATGTCTAACTTTGCTGCTGCACACGATGGTGCAAAGGGTCGTGGGGCTCTACCATGCTCACGTGCACAGGGTCTCAGGCGAGGTCGTCTCAAAGGTAACCAAAGCGGCATTGCTGATCGGCCGCGTTCTACTCTCGCAGTTGTGGTCCCGGGAGCACTTCTCCTTCAGTAGGCCCGAGGTTGACTCGGCGCCAGACTCACAGACTCATACCACGGCCTCCCCCAGATCGACTGGCCCACTATGGGCCTCTACTGGGTTCAGCGACAGGTATGCTCCCTTGTATGTAACCCCCTAATTTGGACACTTTAATAACACGCACTACTTTTTGTTCCGCAGCGGGTGTACGCCCACCAGCAGACCAAGAAGTCGTACCCCGAGTTCGTTCGGGAGTTTGACAGGCTGCACGACGAGGACGTGCGGTGGACACCGTCTCACATGCGACGCCTGTCCGAAAGCACCTCACGGCCGTTCGAGCTTTGCTTTGGCGTGACCATCGGCTCGCTCACTCGTAAGGTCCTCCTCTTTGACCAGGCGTCGAGGAGTACTCGCCGCACCGGTGTCTTGCAGCGATTCGGCCTCTTCCAGACTTTCCCCGCAGTTACTCACATCGCCTCACGTGTCGCGCACAAGTAAGTGTCCCGAGCACAATACTTACCATTCCAACGGATGAATGTTGTATGTAAATTGCCGTTTTGCTTTGCGCAGATGACCCGGCCGGGCATGCACTAGGCACTCCGTTCTTGCGCGCGCGTGATACCGTGGGTCGATGCAATGGGATCAGCGGGCGAGACAGTGGACGAGACCGGCCGCATTTAACCACCACGCATCTACGATTACATGGATCGGTTCGCGCCACGACTCGGCTTAGGGTTGGGTACACACTAGCGAGTATGTCCCAGCTCCCACATCGGTGTCGAGACGTACCTTCACAGATGTCCCAGAGGGAGAACGTTGCGGTAAGGGTCACCCCAAAACCCTACACGATGTTTTTATGTAAATTAACTCATATCAAGTCGGCATTACTTGCGAGCACGTCTTGCGAGGCGATGTACAGGAGTTCGAGTCCGTGTTGGCGGGCCTCGACGCGACGTCGTGCTCACCCCGCTCGGCAATGGAAACAATTAGTCGGTGGCGCGCCACGATGGGGCGGATGTGCACCTACTCACTGCTGGGGCCGAGACGCGGTGCCCCGCCACCAAGACCTCCCCGCCTAGTGGAGGCGTGCCCACACGCCGCCCAATGAAGTCGGCCCACACCGCCCGACGTCACACAAGACGCGCCCTCGTGTCCTCCTCCACGACGCAGCGGGCTACGGTGGGGTGACGCGACCGATCTTCGTCTCTCGCCTGACACCGCAGTGTCGAGGTGGGGTGACGCGGGCGATCTTCGTCTCGCGACAACAAGACGGTCTTTGCCGACTACTCGAGGTACGCACGACATTGACGAGGATGCAGTTTCGACGTGGAGCGCTTCATGTCCACCGAGGACCACGGCCACCACCCCAGCGACACACGAGCCGCCGACATACTACGCTACCCTCGGGAGCAAGGCCGGGCTAGGAGGGTCGTCCGTCGCCGCCGCCACTCACTTACCGAAAGCGGATCGAGGCGTCGCCGTGGTCGACTTATTGTACAATTGTACTTTTGTAATTTATTTATCTTCAAACCATGTTGTCTAACTATCTCGAACTAAGTGCTTGCATTTGCGTATGTTATGTTTTCTTAGCCATGTCGTTCAAATTATTTTTTCGATTTTCGCAACTTCGCGTTTGAGCAACGTCGCATAGCTCGACAATATATAATTGCCTTTAATAAACGATGAAAAAATAGCTCTTTGTGAAAATGTAAGGAGGCACATTGCTCAAGGTAAATTTCGCTTCAAATGGGGCGATAGCCCTTATATGTCGAGGCACATCGCCTCAAGGTAAATTTCGCTCGAATGGGGCGATAGCCCTGATATGTCGTGGAGCACATCGCCAAGGTAAATTTCGCTCGAAATGGGGCGATAGCCCTGATATGTCGAGGCACATCGCCTCAAGGTAAATATCTCCCGAAATGGGCGACGCCCATACCCAAAGCGATATCTACCCTTTATAATCTTCGCTCAAGACGCCCCCTCGCATACCCAAAGCAATGAGAGAACAAGAAAGAACAAGAGAGAAGGGAAGGAGAGAGAACAATGTCGTTTCTACTGCCGCCTCTTCAAAGAGCGTAAGTCCTCCCGCCTTAATATCCAGATGCCAAGAGCGTCGACGCCCGCTTCTGCCGGAGTTGCCCGACCCAAATGCGATCAAGAACCTACCGCGAAGATGACGCAATCTACCCATGGAGAGACGGCCACCACATTCACTCTCATTGTGGCCGCGACGTACAAGGTAAACTCGCAAGGCCCACACAATCTGAGGTAACACTACCATCTCATGCATCGTTCTTTCTTTTCTCAGCACGAGGGCCGGTGTTGCTTCTTCCAATGGATCGACGGGCCGGAACGACGTGACTACGAATTTCTCAACAACTGCCACGACAACTACCCCGCTTCGCCCGAGAACTTCACCCGGTGGGAGAGGCCGCCAGGATATGTCCCTTTTCTAGATCGACCAGAGCTTAGGGCGGTGTGCAAGGGCCAACCGACGGTGAGTTTCATGCGACATACTCATGTTGAACTCACAAAGTACTAGTTCTAAACCAGTTCATCGCACACAGGAGTTCAAAAGGACACTTGCAAACATCAACAAGTCAAAGGAGGAACCTCCTCCAGGGCCACCCGAAAGCCCCGACGCTTGTGTACATGGCCTCGAGGCGATGGTTGATACCGCCACGGTGATCTAGCGGACCGGAGATTCTACCTGCGTGCCCTTGGCCGAGAATGAACGGTCTTTGGTACTTCAACCGGTGGACCCGGAGACGCACCACCCACATCTCGAGCAACTGCATGGGATAACGGGGAGCAACCCTCTCCGTGGTGCCACTACCGCCTGTAAAAGCCGACTCGAGCACGTTCACGGTGTTATGCAACCACCAAAGCGGCATACCGCATTGATCGCAGGCACGCTTCGGTTGTCCAAGCATAAGCCCAACACACACCTCCCCGCACCATATAGTGGAGTGCGAGCCGAACAGAGCAGCGTCTCCGCATGTCTCCGCCAACGCCAACACAAAGAGAGGTGCCGAGGGTTCCTCCTCTCAAGAAGAAGGGACAAGGGAAGCAATGCCGAGGTCCGCACCACGCAACAAATCCTCGACGCGTTCGCGGACCATCCGGAACCCGTGGTATTAACATAGGGGACGCCGAATCGGATGACATGCCCATATGGGAGGCGTAAATCCACATAAACAACAACCAAAATTTAAGTCTTATACACCCGAGACGTGCGGCATAGGCCACCCAATGGGCGGCAGTTGGAGAATCATGAACCCCATGGAGTTCTTTCATAGTAGGGATTGAGCGGTGTCCGATGACACTTCGCAATATTAGAACGGTCGTAATATGCGTAAAATATCTTACATCATTCTCGTCAGACTCAGATAGGCGAACGATCATTTGTTCCACCACGACGAACAATGCTTTCCTTATTAACCTCGTCACCGTTGTAATGCCCATGTAATATAATATAATCTAATCTATTGCTTATTTTATCATCCGAACTTTCTGTATGTGCCCTTATATATGTATTGTTTGAATTTTAAAAATTCCTCATATATTAAAATCAGTTGAAATTTTTATGGTAATATCACCGATTTATCAGCAACCTCCATAAAAGTTTCAAAATTTTCTCACCTCGTAAAAGTTTTCATGGTTTCGTGGTCATGAAAGTGCCTTTTCGATTTTCGCAACAAAATGCGGGCAACGTCCTACCATCTTGCCCAGACGTAAGTGGTAGCCCGCATTATGAGGGCCGCCTTTGATTTTTCCCATATTTTTTGACCGTGTTCGCCTGTCCTGGGACTACGAAACCCCTAAGTGGCCACGATTTCGCGGTTTCGTGGTCATGAAAGTGCCTTTTCCGATTTTCGCAACAAAATGCCGGGCAACGTCCGCTATCTCGCCCGTCGTAAGTGGTAGCCCGCATTATGAGGGCCGCCTTGATTTTTCCCGTAATTTTTTGACCGTGTCCGGCCTGTCCACGGGCTACGAAAACCCCTAAGTGGCCACGATTTCCGCGGTTTCGTGGCCGCGAGTGCCTTTTCCGATTTTCGCAACAAAATGCCGGGGCAACGTCCGGCCATCTCGCCCATACGTAAGTCGTAGCTCACGCTATGAGGCCGCCTTGATTTTTTTCAGATTTTTTGACCGTGTCCTACTGTCTGGGGGCTACGAAAACACCCAAGTGGCCACTATTTCGTGGTTTCGTGGCATGAGTGCCTTTTCCGATTTTGGTAACAAAATGCCGGGCAACGTCCGCCATCTCGCCCATGTGAAGTGGTATCCCACGCTATGAGTCTGCCTGCGTTTTTTCCCAGATTTTTTCTACCAGATTCACGGACCCTCGAGGCTACGAAAATACCTAAGTGAGATGCGATTACTAACTAACTAAAACAATTTTTCCGGTTCATTACATGACAATAAGTTTTTTTCTAATTCGTCCGATTCAATACAACAATTGTACAAACAATTTACAACAAAAATTTCAAAAAAAATTATCTAAGATCGATCGCACGCCAGTATGATCGTACATTTTTATATTTTTTAGTTCTCTGCTACGTTCATGAAGTTTTGCTGTTAGGTAGCCCGCCTGTCGCCCGTCTGATAGGCGATCACCCTGGCGGCGAACGGCGTATTTTTCAAAATTTTCCCATGGTAACTAGTTCAAAAAAACGATTAAAAATAAATATTAAATAAAAAAAATTCCTTAGGTCTCTATATGACATGATTACTAATTCAGTAGTAATTCTCAATAGTATTTCTGAAAGTACGGATTAGCAAGCCTAATTCGATGATTTTTAAAAAACTTTGGCCATGGTAGTGGGGAGATTCAGGATTGGGAAATGGGGATATATAGCTCATTTCCGGCCAGACATGCATGCAGCTTCAGATATGGCGCACCAGAAATACTATTGAGAAAGTTATAATAATAAGAAAATATTTTTTAAGATAAATCTACACATATGATTTTCATATATTCAATTTAAATATTTAAAAAATATTAACAGTGAAAGTTTCAAAAGTTAACTACACGTTTATCAAAACTTCAAAGCAATAACAATTTATGTGATCGGCGGAGTGTACTGCATACAATACAAGCATAGCTCTTTGTATTTTCCTTCTGACACGAAACATAGCGCTTTATAAAAAAATTAAAATTTTATAACATGGTTTGGATAATTTTTCATTTCGTTCAAATTTGTCGATAAGCCTTTTAACAGGACAGTAGCACTGTTCAAATTTTTTAAAATTCATGACATTTGATCATTATCTGAAAATTTTATGAGAATATTATAGATATGTCAGGATCATCCACAAAAAAAATCAAAATTTTATAACCTCTTTTGTTATAATTTTCATTTGCTTTAAACTTGTCGGTCAGCGTTTTATCAGGATAGTAGCAATGTTTGAATTTTTAAAAATTCCTCATATTTGATAATAGCCTAAAATTTTAATGAGAACATCTCTGATGTGTCAGGAACCTTAAAAAAATTCAAATTTTTTTGACATCGTTTGAACCATTTTTTGTTCAGTGCAATTTCGCCGAAATTTCGTGAATTTCGACCGAAATTTCAGATTTTTGGCCAAAATTCGGTAGCAAAAAAACCAGATTTGAATTTTTCTTTTTGAATTTTGAACAGATTTCGTTCGAAATGACGAAATTTTGGATTTCAGCTGTTGGCGAAATTTTATTCAAAACGAAATTCGAATCCTACTCACGCGTCGGTTTGGGCTGTGGCGACCGGGCTGCTCGCCTGCAACTTCCAACGAGTGCCTGCTCAGGTCTCTATATGACATGATTACTAATTCAGTAGTAATTCTCAATAGTATTTCTGAAAGTACGGATTAGCAAGCCTAATTCGATGATTTTTAAAAAACTTTGGCCATGGTAGTGGGGAGATTCAGAATTGGGAAATGAGGATATATAGCTCGTTTCCTGTCAATCATGCATGCAGCTTCAGATATGGTGCATCATAAATACTATTAAGAAAGTTATAATAATAAAAAAGTATTTTTCAAGATAAATCTAGACATATGATTTTCATATATCTAATTTAAATATTTTAAAAAATATTAACAGTCAAAGTTTCAAAGGTTAACTACACGTTTATCAAAACTTCAAAACGATAACAACTTATTGTTAATCTTAGGTTTAGCTAATACTTAAACTAGCCTAAGTCTTGATCACTAATTTAATGCGGAAATTAAGAATACATTAGATGAACTGACTTTAGAAGTAGACGGCCATTGGGTTCTTGTCGGTTGATTCTGTCGATGAGTCGGTGAGGAAGCAAGATCACAGTGAGAAAAGACGCCAAACCTTCTTCACGGTGATGGTTGCCTTTAGAACTCGAACACGATGAAGAAGGAAGAAGTCTGCCGAGACCTTCTCGCTTAGGGTTCGATTCTTCGTTAGCCTCGCTACCGATAATCCAGATCGGGTGGAATTTTGGGAGTTTAGTAACTTGATTAGTCTAATCATTAGCCAAACAAGTTCCGGATGCCCCCTCTTATATATAGCGCTGGCCAAATGGGACCGAACCAAATTCTGTTGGGTCGCTTCCGATCAAAGCACATACGTGCTTAGGGTGGGCCTAGCCCTAAATTTTAGGATCTTGCAGTTTAGCCAAGATCACCACTAACATTTTCCCACTTGATCGAAGGCTAATATCATAAGTCCATACTCAACAGAAACAACACACCAAGATTAAGTATTACAGTGATTAACCTAAGCACCACTGCAACCCCAGAATCTATAGTGCATCATTCTATTTCGATAGGATAAGTACTTATTCTTAATGGGAGTTTGGTTTGTTCTTATGGTCCTCATTTCCAGAATCATATGCTTTCCAATAAACCCATGCCGGCAACATGCTCTCGAAAGAGACTGGGTGGTAAGCCTTTAGTAAGCGGATCCGCAAGCATAGATTTAGTACTTATATGCTTGACCTCAATAGTCTGATCCTGGATTCTATCTTTCACAACATGATACTTAATATTAATGTGTTTGGCAGCACCACTTGACTTGTTGTTACTCGAGTAGAATACTGCAGCCATATTATCGCAGTATATAGGTAGTGGTTTACATATGCTGTCTACCACTCTTAATCCCGGGATAAAATTTTTAAGCCATACGGCCTGCACAGTAGCCTCATAACATGCCACAAACTCAGCCTGCATTGTGGATGATGCAGTAAGTGATTGTTTGGAGCTTTTCCACGAAATAGCTCCTCCTGCAAGTGTGAAGATATATCCTGATGTGGATTTCTTAGTATCAACGCATCCTGCAAAGTTAGCGTCTGAATAACCCACAACCTCAAGGGTATCAGACCTCTTATATGTGAGCATGTAATGCTTTGTGCCTTGCAAATAACGCAAGACTTTCTTAACGGCTTTCCAGTGGTCCATCCCTGGATTAGATTGATATCTGCCAAGCATCCCAGTCACGAATGCTAAATCAGGGCGAGTACATACTTGAGCATACATAATGCTTCCGATAGCTGAAGCATAAGGAATCGACTTCATCTGATCAGTTTCTAATTGATTCCTTGAACTTTGGAATGTTCTAAACTTATCGTCCTTAACAATAGGAGCAGGAGTGGCAGAGCAGTTATGCATATTAAATCTCTTAAGTACTCTGTCAACGTATGCCTTTTGAGATAAGCCTAATACCCCTTTGGATCTATCTCGGTGAATCTCAATGCCTAAAACGTAAGAGGCATCACCAAGATCCTTCATGTCAAAATTAGTGGAAAGAAATCTTTTGGTCTCATACAGCATATCCTTATCGCTGCTGGCCAACAAGATATCATCCACATAAAGCACTAATATAGTAAATTTGCTCCCCTTAGTCTTAATATATATACAATTGTCCACTTCATTTTCTTTGAAACCAAATTTTCTTATGGTCTCATCGAACTTAAGATACCATTGTCTAGACGCTTGTTTTAGTCCATAGATGGACTTCTTAAGCCTACATCCCATATGTTCCTCGCCTTCCACGACAAAACCTTCCGGTTGAGCCATGTAAACATTCTCATGCAAGTCACCATTAAGGAATGCGATCTTAACATCCATCTGATGCAGCTCTAAATCGTAATGAGCAACAAGCGCCATGACAATTCTTAGTGAATCTTTCTTTGAGACGGGAGAAAAAGTATCAACATAATCAATCTATTCTCTTTGTGTAAACCCTTTTGCTACAAACCTTGCCTTGAATCTTTCGATATTTCCCTTAGAGTCATGCTTAGTTTTGTAGACCCATCTACAACCTACTGTTTTGACTCCGTCGGGAATTTCTACTAGATCCCAGACATCATTAATGCTCATAGACTTCATTTCATCCTGCATGGCCTCAAGCCACTTGAATGAATCCTCAGTCATTATAGCCTCCTTAAATGAATTAGGGTCGTCTACCTTCCCTATGTCATTTACATCTTCATTTATGTACACGACATAGTCATTTGGGATGGCAGACCTTCTTTCCCGCTGTGATCTTCTTAGTGGTACATTAGTTATCACAGAGGGTCATGTTGAGGCTCATCATTAGGCGTCAGATCATTAATTCCTGAATCCTCGGTTGGAGGCTCAACCTGCATTCTCACCGGAGAGGTGTAACAAGAATGAGGTACAGGAAGAATAGTCTCTTGGATTATCGGTAATGGAACATAAGTCCGAATCTCCTCAAGATCTATTTTCCTAGCACCTGAGCTCCCACTGATTTCATCATTCTCTAAGAATACAGCATGTCGGGTTTCCACAAACTTAGTGATACGGTCTGGACAATAAAATCGATATCCCTTTGATCTTTCGGGATATCCAATAAAATGGCAGCTTATTGTCTTAGGGTCTAATTTTCCAATATGTGGATTAAAAATTTTAGCTTCAGCAAGACAACCCCACACACATAAGTACTTTAAACTCGGTTTCCTCCCAGTCCATAATTCATAAGGTGTCTTAGGTACTGATTTACTGGGAACCCGATTAAGTATATGTGCAGCTGTCTTCAACGCTTCTATCCACAAACCAACTGGTAAACTGGAGTAACTCATCATGCTACGCACCATATCCATGAGAGTGCGATTGCGTCTTTCAGCTACTCCATTTTGCTGAGGTTCACCAGGCATTGAATATTGGGCTATTATGCCATTTTCTGAAAGAAACTTAGCAAATGGACCTGGAATTTGTCCATAAGGAGCATGTCTCCCATAATATTCTCCTCCACGATCAGATCTTACCACTTTAATCTTCACATTATGCTGATTTTCTACTTCAGCCTTGAATAATTTAAATTTATCAAGTGATTCAGATCGATCACGAATAGGGAAAATATAACCATAACAGGAGAAATCATCAGTGAACGTAATAAAGGAGTCATATCCATCTACTGAAGTAACAGGAAATGGATCACATATATCAGTGTGAATTAATTCCAATATTCATGTACTTCGAGTGGCTCCTTTCTTAATTTGTTTGACATATTTCCCCTTAATACAATCAATATAGGGGTCTGAGTCAGAGAAGTCTAATGGGTGGAGTATCTCTTCCTTAATGAGACGCTCCATTCTCCCCTTCGAAATGTGGCCTAAACGACAGTGCCACAATTTCGATGAAGTCTCATCACCTAAACTTCTCTTTCGCTTATTGGTGGTATCATACACATTCATTGACACAGGACATTCAGAGAGAGGAAGCATATAGAGTTTGTCTCGTCGAAACGCGAAACCAACATTATTTGAATTAAAACTTATAACACATTTATTATCCCCAAAGATACAAATGTACCCATTATCATCCAAAAGAGCAACAGAAATAAGGTTCCTCCTCATGGTGGGAACATAAACAACATTATTTAAGGTAAGAGTGAAGTATATCTAATACTAATGGTAGAGTGCCAATAGCTTCAACTTCAGCCTCTCTTCCATCAGCCACTCTAAGACTTCGCTCCCCCTTTCTTAGTGTCCTCTCAGAAGGAATCCTGCAATGAATTGGAAACGCGTGCAGAGGCACGAAATCAATCCACGGTATTAGGAGAAACATCAAGAAAAAGGGTTTCATCAATAGTGGAAATTATGTAATTACCCTTTTTGGCAAGCCACTTCATGAAGCTCACACATCTTTCGAATGTGCCCACTATTCTTACAAAAGCGACAATGTGGGCCCACCGTATGGAGTTAGATGCAACAGGGCCTTCTCCTTTGGCTTGCTTGACTCAAATTTTAGGGGAAAAATGCAGCTTCTTTTTGGACTTAGCTTCCCCTTGAAATTTCCTTTTTCCATGGCCAACATGGAAAACTTGGTCCTTCCTTTCAGCCTTAAGCCTCTCCTCCTCTTGGACACACATAGCGATCAACTCGCTCATGGTCCATTGCTCCTTCTGAGTATTATAATTAATTTTGAAGGCATTATACTCAGAAAGGAGAGAGGTCATAATAAAATGGACCAAGAAACCATCAGAAATGACCATGTCCATGCCCTTGAGTTTTGCAGCCATATCAGTCATCATCATGATATGCTTACGAACGCTGCTAGAGCCATCATACTTAGTTGTAAGCATCTTCATGATTAAAGTACTGGCATATACTTTTGAGGAGCCCTTGAATTGCTCCTCCACTGAGGCCAAGTACTGCTTAGCATTATCGGATTCAGGGATTGCTCCCCTTATCCCTACAGATATGGTGCTTGTCATAATCATCAAGGACATGCGGTTGGACCGCTCCCACTTTTCTGCTGTTAAGTCATAGAGTTTCTTTTTCTCAGCGAAACTCTCATCATTAGCAGAAGGAGCTACGGGAGCGTCCTCATGTAATGCATAATCCAAGTCCATAACACCAAGGACAATCAAAACCCTTTCCTTCCAAGAAGGAAAGTTCGTCCCAGTCAGCTGCTCAATGCCGTTCAAATAAGCGGCAATATTAGCGTTGTTCATGGCTGAATCAAAAATAAACATAATCAGTAAACATGAAAGAAAAATAAATATCTTGCATGAAAATTAACCCTACGTTGGTCTGATTAATGATCATGCTAATGACAGGAAATTTAATAGTTCTAAATCGCATTACCGTTGGGCAGAAACGAAAAAGAACTAAAATTTTCACATGGGTGACACATGATCATAAACAACGTTGGTCAGTATATGATCATGGTCATGACATAATCCCAAATTTAAACATTAAACAATAATCTCTAATTAAAACTTCTCGTTGGTTCCATTTTAATTAGAGACAATATTTATGAATCATCATCATGTAAAAATTAATTGCCATATTAATTAATTAGCCCAAGAATTAAACATAACATGAAATGCCCAGGGAAATTAAATTTAAATAGTACTAATTGCAGTAATTACAAGACTGAATAATGATAAAAATTGAATGGCTAAATGACTATTCACGTTAAAGGTCAATCAAACTCGGCCCAAAAGAAAACAGCCTACTGGCGACATGAGATGGCCCAGCTGGGCGCAGCCCAACTGCCCTCAGGCCCATGCGACGCGCAGCGCACGCCGGCCCGCCAGGAGGAGCAAGAGCCAAGACCGTCCGATCTGAGGAATGGCCGAGATGACGCCGAGGCAGAGCAATAGGGCACGAAGCAAAAGCCCTAACCCTAATCCTCATTCGATCTGTCTCCTCCGAAAAACACGGCGCGGGACTGAGCGAACGAAGCGGCGGCGATTCTGGGCGAGCGACGGCGCACGCGAGGCGGACGCGCAGGGAGCTGGCGAGGCGGCGAAGGCGCGAGCTGAGGCGCCGCTGCGGGCGACGGCGCGGAAGGCGGTCACACGCACGGACGGGAGGCGCAAGCCGGCGCGCACGCGCACACGCGACAAGCATCCGCGGGCGACGACCGGGAGAGGCAACGCGCAACAGATAAGCCCCAAAATCCCTTCTCAAAATTTTAGAGTTTTGCTCTTGATTGATTTTGGGATTTAGGGTTTCGGAGTCTGAGGATTTCATGGTTCGGGATTTGGGAATTTTAGCGCTAGGGTTCTTGATTCTTTTCCCCTCCTTCTCTATGCTGCTAACCCGAGCTAAAAGATCGTAAACACAAGCATAATCCGACAAGAATCAAGACTAATCCGAGACTAATCCGGGCTTAATAGGATCAAGATTAGATTAGGGTTGCTCTGATACCAAATGTTAATCTTAGGTTTAGCTAATACTTAAACTAGCCTAAGTCTTGATCACTAATTTAATGCGGAAATTAAGAATACATTAGATGAACTGACCCGGAGTAGTAGACGAAGCCATTGGGTTCTTGTCGGTTGATTCTGTGCCGATGAGTCGGTGAGGAAGCAGTACCGCGTGAGGAAAAGACGCCGAAACCTTCTTCACGGTGATGGTTGCCTTCAGTAACCTGAACACGATGAAGAAGGAAGACGTGCACCGAGACCTTCTCGGTTAGGGTTCAGTTCTTCGTTAGCCTCGCGCTGATAATCCAGATCGGGTGGAATTTTGGGAGTTTAGTAACTTGATTAGTCTAATCATTAGCCAAACAAGTTCCGGATGCCCCAAACGGGACCGAACCAAATTCTGTTGGGTCGCTTCCGATCAAAGCGCATACGTGCTTAGGGTGGGCCTAGCCCTGAATTTTAGGATCTTGCAGTTTAGCCAAGATCACCACTAACACTTATGTGATCGGCGGAGTACACTGAATACAATATACAATACAAGCATAGCTCTTTATATTTTCCTTCTCACACGAAACATAGCTGAGGGAGGCCAATAAGCACGGGGGTTTGTTAGGCGTTTAGGTGAACCCAATCGGCACCAAACACAAGCTACACCCCCTGCTGAAACCGAACATTCTTGCCCGCTTGGTGAGCTAACCAAAGCCTCAGTTACCGTTAGCTCAACGCCCAGTCACCTGTCACCCACTCCCACCACCCCACCACCCCCCTATAAACCACCTTCCATGCGAACCTTACTTGCATCGCATCGTTAAAACGTACTACAACGCGTCCAAAAAAGCAACAACTCCCATAAACAAGCAAAGCCTGCAGATCGATCGAGTGATCGGTCGGTTCCGAGTTTCCAATCCACCTAGGTGCGCAACACGGCGGCAATGGGCTCCCTCACCGTGTCGACGACCACGGCGGCGGGCCTCAACAAGGAGCGCGAGGGAGCGGAGATCATCACCGGCGCGGAGGAGTGCTACAACCACTCCAAGGAGCTCCTCAAGGCGGTGGGGTTCCCGGGCGGCGTGATGCCGCTGCGCGGGCTGGACGAGTGCGGGCTCGTGCGGGAGACGGGGTTCGTGTGGATGAAGCAGAAGCAGCCGTACGAGCACTACTTCCGGGGCACGGGCACGCGGGTGCGGTACGACGCCGAGGTGACGGCGTACGTGGAGGAGGGGCGGATGAAGCGGATGACGGGGGTCAAGAGCAAGCAGATGATGCTGTGGGTGCCCATCGTCGAGATGAGCCTCGACGGCGGCGACGCGCGCGACAAGATCTACTTCAAGTCCGCGGTCGGGATCGGCCGCTCCTTCCCGGCCGCCGCGTTCGCCGAGGACGAGGAGGACGCGCCGGGCGCCGCTGAGAACAAGTGACCTGCCTTTTCGGCTGCATGCGCGCGCGCTGCGCGGGACGGACGTGCGTACGTGACCGTGCGACGCGCGTGCGTGCATGGTTTGTGTTGCGGTGGTGGGGTGTGAGTGATCTGTAGCGCACGTACGTACACGCATGACGGCACGAGTACGTGGCGCATCGATCTCACGCGTGATTGCGTGAGGATGCATGTATCTTTTTCGCTTTGTAAGTTTGCTTCTATTACCACGATTGCTACATGAATAATCAACTAATCGAGTTTGCTTCTATTACCACGATTGCTACATGAATAATCAACTAATCGAGGAAGTCTTTGCTGCACAAGAACAAGCGAGATGTTGCGCATGCTTCTCTGAAAAAAAAATGGTGAGCATGGGTGCCCCGAGGGGAGTGATTTGTCTGGTTGAACCACCAAATTGGTAAACTACCATATTGCTCATTCAATCTGTTGCACGCAATTACTCCTAATTAAGCTCCTGCGTGGCCGCATGGGGAAGTACTATACTACCGGTAAGAACAGTGCCCCCAACAAGTTACGGGTGCCTTCAAGGCTCCCGGAGTGGTCACTTTCGTAGGGGAAAAGATACAAAGCAGTCCCTCCTTGACTATAACTTTGATAGATGTATATGAACTGTTGGATCAAAAATGTATCAGATTTTTTAAATCTGCAGTAAAAAAACTGTGCTGATTTCTTCTATTATAGCAGACACTGTAGCAATCACTATTGAGCGATCCAGATTCCAGACTATTCATGGCTCGATCCAACAACAGTTCGGACGGATGAGGAGTACTAAATTTGACATCCCCAGGAACCTTCTCCCTTTCACAATGGTGTTATAAAAATTAGTCATAATTGCAAAACAGCGATGAATTGACATCCTTTCTATCAACCGGACTGGCATACATATAACGTGCGAGGTCAATATTGGTGCCCACATGTTTTTGCAAAAGTCTCTGCTATCTACGCACAAATATGTGTAAGCACAAAGAGATGATCAAAAATAGTATATTTAAATTGCAAAATGTTACTGGAACGACCACTCTTTCCAGGCCAATGAGAAACGCTGAAGAATGCTTGTTTGTTCGGGGTTTTTTTTTCAACTCCTTTGCTTTTGGTCTAATGCTTGTTACATCATACATAAAGCAGAAAAGGTACACATATGAAAAGCCATGTCTAATTGAGTTTACACGTAGAAATTCCCAAAGTGCTACTGCATTGGAGATTAAGCAATTTTAGCCCAATCTGGCCCATCAGACTGACCAGGTCGAACCAAAGATAGGGCCGAACAAAGCCCATGGCTTTGATAACCTAACCTAAACTTGGCCCAGTCCAGAAAAAGATCAAGGCGCCAAGAAAAGAGAGCGAACGCTTTTTACCAAATAGATTAGATTTTTAAGTATTTATTTATACTTTCTTTGATAGAAGAATGATGATAGAAATATCTTTAATAGATTAATAACTAGGCAATGAATCTTGTGCACACAGACTTTTCGTGTACACACCGTGCACACCAACTAACAAAAGTTACGAAAAATTCTGAAAAAATTGTAGATGTACTTCATAGATTGCTCTACCTATGTATAAAAATTGTAGGTTCAAATTCATTATATATTTAAAGTCTTTAAACTTGTCAGAATTTTCTCTTTTTTATAACTCTCGATATATAATGAATTTGATCTTGAAATTTCATACATAGGTAGAGCAATCTATGAAGTATATCTACAATTTTTTTTAGAATTTTTCGTGACTTTTGTTAGTTGATGTGCTCGATTTGTTAGTTGGTGTGTACGATGTGTACAAGAAAAACCCTATGTACACAGGATACGTTGCCTAATAACTATGGCTGATTTTTACTACCAGTTATAACTATCAGTGTAATGCACTGCAATTCTCCTGGCGTATTGCTCTCTGTTGTAACGCTGCAGGTAGTCATTCATGATTTCATCGACGTTTCGCTGTCCAAGACATGATTTACAGGATGGCGTCTCGTCGCTCGAGGAGCTCTGCTCGGTTCCGGTCTAGTGGTCTTCCCCTAGGGCGATCTTGATACCAATCATCAACAGTTCAACACAATCTTCTTGTTCTTTTGCTTTGGTGTGTTTGGAAGAGCATCTTCAGCTTTGGTTTGTCAGGGCTAGCGAAGAGAGCTAGAAATTGGAAGCTCACTAATGGTTGCACTCCATTAACATGTAATTTTCCTCTGTTTTTCACTTCACCGCCCTCCTTGTTTGCTTTTTTTTTACAACTTAGCCTGGTCGAATGCCTTTAGGTATCGTAATTGGCCTTGTAACCTTACTTGTTCGCGAAACCAATTTAATTTCAGGTGGGCTCTCCCCCACCATCATTCCTATAAAAACAACATGATTTACAGCAAAAGCTTTTTTATAATACACTAAATTCAGCATAAACTGGTTACTTTTTATCTAGAGAATTTTTACTGTACACTACTATGGTAGTATATAGCGGTAGTATAAATGAAATCCAACCGTTCATTAGTCGAGGGTATTATGGTCTTTTGGCAATTAAGATATGAAGATTTGCAAGAGGTTGGATATCATCCTCTTCCCGTTCCTTTCATTTTTTCGCGCCCCGTCGTACACCTGCAGCAGCCTGACCTCCACCTTCTCGCCGAAGATGAGCACCACCTCCTTCGCCGCCCCCCTCTCCGAGGCGACGAATAGGTAGACCACCGCGCAGCAGACGGAGGTGGAGGCCACGAGGGGGAAGAAGAAGACGACGACTCTAGAGAAAGCGGTGCTGCAGAGGAGTACTGTTACAAGAAGAACGGCCAAGAAGGAAGAGGAAGACCAGGCAGGGAAGAAATGGTTGCGCCAGTGCAATCCATAGCCGTGCAGCTTGGTGCGGAGAGCCTTGAGCAAGGCACGGCAGGGAGCAGCCATGGCAAGCCGAATTGTTGCAAGAAAATTAAGCGTTTGGAGCGATTCAGTCCTGGAATGGTTGGTTTATGCAGGAGAACATATTCGCTGAGCACAATATATGTCGGTCATGGGATCATTGCTTTACCATTTTACCCCCTCTACGGGTTATACTACTCATACTACACATGGTAGTACATTCAAAACTAGACCAATCTCAACCTTTGGATCCAAAGAAATGAACGGTCCATATTCATTATAGTGTACTGTAAAAGAGCTCTTTATCTAATGGATCAAATTAGCTAGTGTTTATTTATACTTCCTCTAATAATAGAGTACTAAAAATATCCTTAATAAATCAATGATTTTTTACTACCTGTTGTATACTATTAACGTAATTCACTGTAAAATTTTATCTCACAACAACTCCTGGAGAGCTGTGAGCCTGTGAGCAACGTTCA
This sequence comes from Guadua angustifolia, assembly GCA_036346375.1. Taxonomy (NCBI): domain Eukaryota; kingdom Viridiplantae; phylum Streptophyta; class Magnoliopsida; order Poales; family Poaceae; genus Guadua; species Guadua angustifolia. The sequence goes on along the minus strand of CM070518.1, from coordinate 18,000,797 downwards.
GGTCTTGTGCCATGCCGATGCTAGAGCCAATATGATAATGCTGCTCGTACATCACGAGTTGTTGCCCTGTTGGTGTAGGCCAACAAGTTGTCGGACTTATTTGCTTTGTTGCGTGGTGAAAAGTGAAAACCACATCTGCGGTGTACCCTCCAGCGCACGGGACGGAGTGGCGGATATTAACATGCTAATTTGCACAACTCTCGTCAGTAGAATTAACATGAGAATCGTAGAAATGTAAGAGCCAGAGGATCGACACTTTTAACCGGGCGATGTCAGAAGGTGTTTCTTCCTTTCTTTAGTCTACCAGAGTAGCAGTAGTCGTTGTTGGCGTGTAAAATATCCTATGGTCATTATATCTCTTGGTAGAAGATAGGAGGACCTCGGCTGAAATGACAGGAACAACGGAAGAATCTGCAAAAACAAAATACCCGGCACCGAATGCTGATTTGGTTACTGCTTTAGCGCTTGGTGCTACGCTTGTAACTGTCGTCGTTTATCTGATAAGCAGGCGCTCTACTCGACAACTCCATCACTTACCATCGTTCTCACGAAAGCAAGCCGTTTGTCTGATTTCCGGAAAACGAATATGCCTTGAAAAGATTGAATGATCGGCTAGGTTAATTGGCTCAACTCATCGGACGCCGCTTTTCACTTGTCATACATCTGTCGTTGATCTGGAATCCTCGAAAGGGAGTGAAGGATCGAACAATGCCAAGTCTATTCCATCCAAATTCCAAACTGATTAAAGCCCCGTAGGAATATGCGTAGACGAGATACAATCATACAAGTGGCAGCAGGCTCAAAAGCTAGAATCGATAGAGACAATGCAGCCGTTGTCAGGAAGACAGGAACCCTCGTTCCCTTCGTCGACGGATGCAACAGTGAAACAATAAAATTGTCTCAATTGCATACAGAAGGGCAAGAAAAGCATGCTCCAGAGTCCAGAAACGTAGATCGATATGCATGATAAGAACTACTGTTCCCTAAACTAGAGTTGTTTCTTGTTCGCCTGCATGCACAACGCATTGCACTCTTTCGGTCCAACCTTTTTTTTTTCTCGTTCCAAATCTGGTTGTGAGGTTGCAGAGATACCCCTTTAAAGCTTAACTAAGACTGCCTAAACGCTATCGTCAATCCATCATAGACCATCATATCTTGTGAACAATGGCACGAAAAGCACGCCTTAATCGGATGATACGATACATGTGATCATTTTTGTCGGGAAACAGGCACTGGTATTTGTTTGTTAATGACGCAGCATTACAATACCGTTTACATTGCAGCCTACGCAACACGCCTAGATATCCGTTTATCACTCTGCGTCCGTACGAGTCCGACTGGCCATTCAGATAAGCCCTGTGGAAGTTTGAGAGAAGCGAGAGAAACTTACAGGTTTTTTTTCTCACGTGGCTGACTGGATGATCCTGATCTGACTGATGTGATGCGACAAATCTCCACGAACGTGGATGGGTTTGGATTCCTTTCGGATTGCTACGGCAACTCGGGGGCAGGCCAGCTCCACGTGATTTTAGCCCCCACCACTAGGAGGGCGACGTGCACTTCGCTTGTCCTGCCGGCAGCGGCGGATCAGAGAAATTTCGACTGAATACATTATACGTTTCGTACTGTATAATTATATAGTCTTATATAATAATTTTATAATATTATAAGCCAACATATATGTTTGAAATTTACTAAAAGTACAATACAAATAGTTCTATTGTTTTAAAAATTCTAAACCATTAAAATCAGAGTAAATTTGATCAACAAATTTGGCTATCGGAGAAGTGATGCGGTAGCTTTCCTTGATTTTTTGAGGGTGCCGAGTACTACCTCCCCTGCTTGGGTTCCAACGTTTCAGGGCGCGTCGTCCGCGTCATCCCCACGCAGGCCTTCCCAGCCGCAACTGAGTAGTAATCAGATCGTTGCTCAGAGTCGTTCTCCAGGTCGCGGAGGTGGAGCTCTGCGTCATTAAAATCACGGTAGAATACGGGCTTCGAAACTTTATGGCCATATCATTGCTTTTGCATAGTGCATTAGCGGTACATAGACACCTTTGCGTCCATTAAAATTACCTTTAGTAGGAGTTTCAACTGAGTTTCATTCTTATTAAATAACATGACACATCATTATGTTTGGTGATATGGTAAGGTAATTATGAAGAGAGATAGAGAGAGTTTTATAGGAGGTGAGAGAGTTTCATCTAGATGAAACCTGAGACACACAGTTACTTAGACAAAAACTGATATGACACTCTTGAAAATTGAGAAATAAAACTATGCACTGAGAATAACTTTAGGGTCCACGAGCACCGGTACTCGTATCACGGTGAGGAATAAAATTACTCACCTATTCCAGACGAGACTTAACTCTCTTAACAAAAAGTGGCTGACGGATGAGCTGATCAAGCTCGATGTCACCGACGTTACGACTCACAGGATCACTTTATTAGATATGGAGAATCTTGTTGTTGCCACTCAAAATATATGTAATATCGTTTCTACAATTAGAAATTTGCTCAATTTGTTTTTGCCATTCTGTCCACTTTTTGTCAAGTACATGGTTTTGACAGTTAAGAAATATCAAAAATAAAAACGATAAAATAAAGAAAAATAGCCAAAAAAAATATAGAAAAGTTTAAGGATAAGTTTACACAACCTTCTTTACTTTTTTTTTAAAAAATATATATATACTAGAAAGTTTCTCTAACAATTTACGGTAAGCAAACCGTTTTAATATTCCTCAACATTTATGGAACATGGCTAAAAATTTCTTGATGTAAAACTTTTCTCAAATTATAGCTTTTTTGTTCAAAATTGGTCCCTTAAATTTTCTGCATTTTCTAGTATTTTTATCTGTTTATTCAAATTTTGTTTTTTTTATTGTTCACACTTTTTAACGGTCAAACTCCGTTGACATTCAAAAAATTGGATGGAGTGGCAAAAACGAAATCTGTATTGACATAAGGATGTCAAAAATCAAATAAGCATATTCTTTTATGGAAGAAATGATATTGTACATATTTTGAGTGGTATGATAAAAAAATTCCATTTAGATAAGGTTGGTGAGGATTTTATGTTTATTTATGTATGGACATACCGCAAAATTCTATTGGAAAAACTTGAGGTCATTCAAAAAGAAAAAGAAAAGGTTGTGTTGACGTGATTGCTACACCCTCTCGTGCATGCCGGTATATTTGGAAGGGAAATTCAAAACAATTTTGCCTTCTTGGTCCATAGGTTTTAGTCAAACACTTTTCACAAAAGGGATCTACGGATATCTACAACTGTCCCGTCCAGAGGCAGATCCAACGTGCCAATTCAGCTTGGCTTTCGGATATCTCTTTTGCTGCCAGATTTTTTTTTTAAAAAAAAACTCACGGCCAGATTCATTCATATATTAATTAATATATGTACAATAATATGATGCCAACTGTGTGTATGTTTTTACTAGATAAGATTTTTATTAATATGAGGGAGAGAGAAGCAGGACAAAGAGTTGTCGGTGTTTCGTAAACCGGTAAGTAAATTTGTAAGTTAAGGGGTTGCGCGTTCCCGCTCTTTGAATGGTTAGACTCAGGAAGCCCAAGATGTATACTGGTTCGGACCGAATGTCCCTACGTCCAGTTTGTAGTGATGGTTCTGTATTGCTCGGGGTACGGTAGATTACACGGTGTTACAAGCGAGGGCTAAGGGCTGGCCTTGAGCGCCTCGTCCGAGTAAGATGAGTGAGAGCTGTGTGCTCGTGAGAGTTCGGATGCTTGGATGCTTAGGCTGTGTGTGTTCGAGTCTGATCGGATTGGATCGGCCTGAATTGAATCAAATGCCCTTCCATGAGGGTCCTGCTTCCCTTTATATAGGCGGAGGGGGCAGGTTACACGGGAGTTTGGAGAAAAAAAGTAGGGGTACACTACGCCCGGAAGTCCCGGTCTTCGGTCCCGGTGACTGACAGGTTCCTGTTTATCCCACGCCTGGGTTGGTAGACACAGCGAGCATCGTTCCGTCGGGAAGGCGCGATCGGACAGCATGCAGAGGGCGTGCTGAAGGATCGTCGATGCCTTGACGCCACATCTAGCGCCTGGTGTCGCCTCGAGGAGAGCGTCTTCCACTGCATGACGGGGTGAAGGGACTGGCGCTTGACTTTGGCGACCTCTTGGCCACCTTGGGAAGGAACCACCTGCTCCAGTATGACCGTCGTGTCCACGAGGCAGGCGACCAGTTTGAGGTCGACCGGCGACGTGGAGGAGGTCGCTCGATCGGAGCACATTGGGGCTCCGACCTGAGGCCAGATCGGAGGCTGCTTGAAGCGCCGACCCGAGGACAGCCCTGGCGTTCCTCGTGGGCTTGAACGGCGTCGAGAGTCCTTCAGTGATCCGCGAGGCCTTTGGCGATCTTGGGGCCTATCTACGACCCATTTGGGGTTCCAGCCTGCTGGGGGTACCCCTGGTATGAGTATTCGTCAAAAGTATAACTGTCTTTTTGCGTTGAGACGACCATATAAATAATATAAAACACTATTTATTATCTATAATAAACATTTTTATATGTTATACACTACTACAGAAAACATCATCGCTACCGGTTCTAAATCCTTATTATTGCCGGATATGGAACCGACAGTGATAATCCGACTATCACTGTCGGTTTGTATATTTACTACGCATGGCCGCGCGTCGCAAGTCACAAGCCACACAATTTTCATGCGAACTACGCGCGCATGCGGTTGCTAAGAGTCGAACCTGTGACCTGCTGCTCTGTGCGAACTCCCTTTACTATCTCACCTAACATACACTTCTCAACTACTATAAGATATATTTTCCTTTTGTCCCTCCGTATCCGAAAGTTTCAACGATTATTTGGACATCTAAATAACTTCAAATAAAAAGTTGTCAACTACAAAGTTGTAGATCTCATCGAGAGCTACAATTTTCATATAAATTTTGTCTTCATCTGACTTCGTATGAAAAAATTGTGATTTTTTAAAAAATATTACCACTATCGGTTCGTAAACCGAACCGGCAATGATACTTCCTTCATTATCACTAAGAACCAGCGGTGATAAGTTACTATCACTGCTATTTCTTTTTCGATCGAACATTTGTGTCGGTCTAGCTTATGAACGAATAGTGATAGTGTTATTACTGTCGATTCTAACTGAACCGGCAGTAATATGCCGGTAAGAAAAGGGTTTTTTATAGTAATGATAATTAAAAGATTACAGGATCTTTAGAGATAACCTTGGAACGTCATCATCTAGAAGTTGTCTTTAGATGTTTCTTTAAATAATATGGAGTAGTACATCTCTGCTATTAACATTGATGTTCCGTGGTTCACCATGTACAGAGATTAGAAGTTTAGAACTCTGGTTTTCCTAGTTGTTACGTGACCTACCAAAGTTAGCATGCACGGCGCCCAATTTTGACTTCTACTAGTAGTAGTCACGGCAGGAGGCCAGTGGCCTGTGAATTTGGTTCATTGAACATGCCCGTGTTTTCACCACGAGCAAGTGCATTGTATCCTGTCAATGTCTTCTTCATTCACAATAGCCTACCGGTTAAATGGTTCTGCCATGCTGTCAATAACGTACCAACAAACACCTTTCAGCAATTAACCAGCGGGTAACCATGATGCATAACTAGCATGCATTAACCATAATAAACACCTTTATTCCATTAAAATTACCTTTAGTAGGAGTTTTAACCTAGCCATTCTTATAGGAGGTAGAGAGTTTCATCTAGATGAAACCCGAGACACACACGCTATTTCAGATAAAACCGACAGCATGACTTGAAATCGGAAATAAAACTATGACCGAGACTTAGCTTTAGGTCCACGAGCACCGGTATTGTATCACGGTGAGGAATAAAATTACTCACCTATTCCAGACGAGACTTAACTCTCTTAACAAAAAGTGGCTGACGGATGAGCTGATCAAGCTCGATGTCACCGACGTTACGACTCACAGGATCACTTTATTAGATATGGAGAATCTTGTTGTTGCCACTCAAAATATATGTAATATCGTTTCTACAATTAGAAATTTGCACAATTTGTTTTTGCCATTCTGTCCACTTTTTGTCAAGCACATGGTTTTGACAGTTAAGAAATATGAAAATAAAAACAATAAAATAAAGAAAAATAGCCAAAAAATATAGAAAAGTTTAAGGATAACTTTACACAACCTTCTTTACTTTTATATATATATATATATATATATATATATATATATATATATACTTAAAGTTTTCTAACAATTTACGGTAAGCAAACAGTTCAAAATTGGTCCCTTAATTTTTCTGCATTTTCTAGTATTTTTATTTGTTTCTTCAAATTTTTTTTTTATTGTTTCACACTTTTTAACGGTCAAACTCCGTTGACATTCAAAAAATTGGATGGAGTGGCAAAAACGAAATGTGTATTGACATAAGGATGTCAAAACTCAAATAAGCATATTATTTTATGGAAGAAATGACATTGTACATATTTTGAGTTGTATGATAAAAAAATTCCATTTAGATAAGGTTGGTGAGGATTTTATGCTTATTTATATATGGACATACCGCAAAATTCTATTGGAAAAACTTGAGGTTATGAGGTCATTCAAAAAGAAAAAGAAAAGGTTGTGGTGACGTGATTACTACACCCTCGTGCATGCCGGTATATTTGGAAGGAGAAATTCAAAACAATTTTGCCTTCTTGGTCCATAGGTTTTAGTCAAACACTTTTCGCAGAGGCAGATCCAACGTGCCAATTCAGTTTGGCTTTCGGATCATCTCTTGCTGCCAGATTTTTTTTAAAAAAACTCACGGCCAGATTCATTCATATATCAATTAATATATGTACAATAATATGATGTCAACTGTGTATGTTTTTGCTAGATAAAATTTTTATTAACATGAGGGAGGGAGAAGCAGGACAAAGAGTATAACTGTCTTTTTGTGTTGAGACGACCATATAGATAGTATAAAACACTATTTATTATCTATAATAAACATTTTTATATGTTATACACTACTACAGAAAATATGATCACTGCCGGTTCCAAATCCTCATTTCTGCGGATATGGAACCGACGATGATGATAGTCCGACTATCACCGCTTGGTTTGTATATTTACTACGCATGGTCACAAGACGCAAGTCACAAGCCACACAATTTTCATGCGAAATACGCTACAAGGCATGCGTTGCTAAGAGTCGAACTGTGACTCCGCTGCTCATGCTAACTTTCTTTACTATCTCACCTAACATACACTTCTCAACTACTATAAGATATATTTTCCTTTTATCCCTTCATATCCGAAAGTTTCAACGATTATTTGGACATCTAAATAACTTCAAATAAAAAAATTGTCAACTACAAAATTGTAGATCTCCTCGAGAGCAACAATTTCATAAAAATTTTGTCTTCATCTGACTCCGCATGAAAAAGTTATGATTTTTTTAAAAATATTATCACTACCGGTTCGTAAGCCAAACCGGTAATGATACTTCCTCCATTATCACTAAGAACCGACAGTGATAACTTAAGAAGAATCGACAGTAATAATACCACTACTGTTTTTTTAGAACCGACAGTGATAAGTTACTATCATTGCCGATTCTTCTTCGATCGAGCATTTGTGTCGGTCTAGCTTATGAACGAATAGTGATAGTGTTATAACTGTCGATTCTAACCAAACCGCAAAGAATATGCCGACAAGAAAAGGTTTTTTATAGTAATGATAATTAAAAAATTATAGGATCTTTAGAGATAACCTTGGAATGTCATCATTTAGAAGTTGTCTTTAGTTGTTTCTTTAAATAATATGGAGTAGTACATCTCTGCTATTAACATTGATGTTCCGTGGTTCACCACGTACAGAGATTAGAAGTATAGAACTTTGGTTTTCCTAGTTGTTACGTGACCTACCAAAGCTATAGCATGCACGGCGCCCAATTTTGACTTCTACTAGTAGTAGTCACGGCAGGAGGCCAGTGGCCTGTGAGTTTGGTTCATTGAACATGCCCGTGTTTTCACCACGAGCAAGTGCATTGTATCCTGTCAATGTATTCTTCATTCACAATAGCCTCCGGTTAAATGGTTCTGCTTGTTAACGTACCAATTTTTCATCAATTAACCAGCGGGTAACCATGATGCGAGTATATCCTTACTAGCACAAAAAAGACGAGGATTCAAATATGTTATAGTTTTCTTTAGGAAAAAGTCCAATATAACATGACCTATATGCGCAAGATTTCGCCAAACCGAGAAGCCACGTGTCGCTCGGCGTTTTTATGTAAAAGCCCTTCCATTTCTCCGAAATTACTGATAGGTCCCCTCGTGCGATTTTTTAGACAAGAATATTTTTTTCGCTTCCGCTCGGGTCCTCGCCCAGATTTTACTAAAAGCCTCCCGTTAGTTTCAAATCACAACAAGCCCTTTTCTAATTTTTTCAGATAGCTAACAGTCCAAAAAATAACATCCGGGTCCTTCGCTACGGTCTTTCTCCGCTTTTTCCCGAAAAATGTTTTCACCAAAAAAACCCGAAAATATTTTTTTCGCCACCCAAAAACGGAAAAATTTTTTCACACCAAAAATGCAGATTTATCGGTTTATATAGCAACTAATGTATTTGCAACGGATCAGAACGAAGTTTTTTAAAAATGTAGATTCGCCATCAACTTATGTATTTGCGACCGATCTTAACTGGTGTTTTTAAAAAATGTAGATTCGTCGCATATTTATAGCCTAATTCGTATTCTGGTCTTCTAACGAATTCGCTTTTTCTTAACTAACCAAAAAAAAAATATTTTGACACCCAAAAAACGGAAACAATGTTTTCGTCCTCAGATACTTTGTCCTAACGATTTTTTACAAACGCACAAAAACCCAAAAAATGTTTCAAATACTCCAAAAAATGAAAACAATGTTTTCGCCACCAAAAATTATCCAAATTTGTGAGAATTTTGCCATGAGTTTGTGACAACTGACAACTAATTACCACCAACCTTACTCACTAAATGTGAGTACACGACACTTTAGATTATGCAAAAAGACATGGTGTTTTAGACATGTTCGGACCTTCTTCGAAGAGAACAAAAACATGAACCTTCTCTAGAGAGAATAAAAACTCTATTTTTGTGTTCTCGGTTAGCTAGATATTACAATAAGGTGCACATAGCTATAGCTACAAAAAGTAGCTATCTTGCACTCCGTGTGCTTCTATGTTCTCTATCCCCTAACGCTACTCCTTATAAAGCGTCGAAAGGGTGGCAGCTGTGGCCCACAAGGAGACGCCTTGTCGGTTGTGAATTTCGCACTTGATCATCAGCTACTATCAGCAACACTTGTGCCCCCATATGATGGTCGAGTGGTTATTGTTAGAGATGGTGGTTAGATATGCGTGGTTATGTTTGGGAGATAAGGACGCACGTTGCCTTTTAACTACTGCACATGGTTAATTACAATGAACTTACTATCCAGTCGGAGATAGAGTCTAAATATAACACTTTCGCTGCTCACGAAAGTAATAACACATGTTTAAAAAAATCTCAGAGGCTCGCGGTATATACGCGTGTCGTTTTTGCGTAGAAAAATTTTCTCTTGCTCTCGTCGGTGCTCTATTTTTTAAAATCATCGAAATAATAAGCGAAACAGCTGAAAGGATACAAAAAATTCGCGTACAGAATACGCCTCATGGCGTCGCTTTCTCGTAGAAAAAATTAAACTTTTTTTCGGCGGCGATTCATTTTTTTTTGAATCGTCGAAATAATGAGCGAAAGGATGAAACGAGGGGAAAAATAGAGAGATAGAGTTGTAGAAATATCTCTTTTGCCGAATTATTTGGAAAATATTGGAGACCGAGGTGGAAAACCGCGCTAGGGAAAAAGTCTAGAGGAAAAGGTTGAAAAGCATTAGAAAGCGACAACATTCTTTTGTCGAGTCTAACACTCTACGCTGCTCACCGAGTAATAATGCATGATTTTAAAATATCGAGATGGAGATGAAAAATATATGTATGTTTGGATCCCTTGAATCAATGTTAGTTGATACTCAGTTTGGGTTGATCCTTTATCTTACTGTTACGGTATACACTAAGTCTTTTTATTAAATATTATTTAATCATCATCTCTATGTGAATAGGAGCATATGATAAGCATACTTCGAAATTTCTTACAAAATAGAAATGCAAGTTGTAACTCAAGCCATAAGGACGGTTATGTCTGAATCAACATACTAGATTAGGAGAGAATTAGGCCACAACAAGAATTTTAAGTTATACTTCTATTCTCGCAGAGGTACGGGCGTCGACCCGCTTCGCCCACCATGTCGCGGGTTTCTACAGTTGATTTCTGGCTAGCCTTATATATTTAGTGTTGATCTTAATTTACAAGTGCTCATTAGCTCACTTGGCAAATTGCTTGGACTGCGTACTGGAGGTCTTGGGTTTGAATCCTAGGTAAACGTTTTTTTTAGGATTTTTGCATCTGCTTCGTAGATTTGATTAAGCTATTAAATTATATTATAAATTTTGTAACTTTTTAGAGGGTTCTCAAAGCATGCCTAACCTATCTAAAAAATTTGGATTATAATCAAACTTGTGTGATTTTTAAAAAATCTAGCACTGCTGCTAGTCTGCTAATGCATTTAAAGCAACTTTGTTGATTTAATGGAGCTACTGAATTTGCAAATTCTTGAAAAAAAATTTTTATAATGGGTTTTGAGAGCATCCTACGTTACCGTAAAAATTTCAAATCATGATTAAACTTTTGTGATTTTAAAAATTTCTGGCAATGCTAATGACACACTTAAATCAACTTCACTGATTTATTTGAGCTGCTGATGTTGTAAATTCTTTAAAATTTATGATAAGGATTCTGAAAGCATGTCTAAGCTACAAAAAATATATCATTATCAAACTTTTATGATTTTTAAAATTATAACAATTTGGTCTCTTTTCAGTGTTTTCCAAAAATGATTCCCTTTCTTTGTTTGAATTTCTGCTTGTCTTGGTGATTCGTTCCGTCAGCAGCAATGCTGGAGCTGTTTCCACGTAAATGCTTAAAGTTACACTTGGCATGATTTTTTTAAACCTACACGTGGTGTGAATTTTTTATTTATTAAACACTTGACGTCAATTTGATATTGAAGTAACAATTTACCCACAAAACTGGGAACTCTTTCGTCCCTTCTCCCCTGGCCGTGAAAAGGGCCCCGGTTCATTCCGCCCTTCCATCCGCTGTCCGTTCGTCCACGCGTACCGGTCACAGCTACCCATCTCACAGGAACGCATCTCCCATCTCCCAGCCACAGAAGATCCTATCCTCACCTATAAATTGCCACCGTCCCCTGTTCACCTCCCCCGCACTGCTCTCCGATCCCCCGCTCTTTCTGACACAACCATCCCAATGGCCCAAGTTATGGCCGCCACTGACCTCGTCACCCTCAAGCGCCCCCCGCCCCAGAACGACGGCTTCGACGACGACAACGGCAAGGCCGACGAGAAGCCGAAGGCGCGCCGCCGGGAGGCTGACCCGGCGGCGGCGCTTGCCGAGGCGCGTCACGAGTTCGGCGAGCACGGCGGCGTGAACATGTCCATCGAGGCGTCGGCGACGTTCACGGTAATGGAGCCGGACACCATGCGCCGGCTCTTCTCTGGTGAGCTGGGCCCCGACCGCGGCGACCTGTACATCTACAGCCGCCACTTCAACCCCACGGTGCTGGCGCTCGGGCGCCAGATGGCCGCGCTGGAGGGCACCGAGGCCGCGTACTGCACGGCCTCCGGCATGTCGGCCATCTCGTCCGTGCTGATGCAGCTGGTGGGCGCGGGGGGCCACGTGGTGGCGTCCCGGTGCCTGTACGGCGGCACCCACGCGCTGCTGTCCCGGTTCCTGCCCCGCGCGTCCGGCGTGAGCTCGACGTTCGTGGACCCGGACGACGAGGCGGCCGTGCGCGCGGCGGTGCGGCCCGGGGAGACGCGGGTGGTGTACGTGGAGACGATGTCGAACCCAACGCTGGCGGTCGCCGACATCCCGATGCTGGCGCGTGTGGCGCGAGAGGCCGGGGCCAAGCTGGTGGTGGACAACACGTTCACCCCCATGATCGTCTCGCCTGCGCGTCTCGGCGCCGACGTCGTCGTCCACAGCGTGTCCAAGTTCATCAGCGGCGGCGCCGACATAATCGCCGGTAAGGGTGCTATATCCTGACTCGATCCACTCCTACATGTGCACGCATGCAAAACAAGGATGCCTAACAATTGTTCGTGGAATCATCAGAGAAACGAGCGTTCTTCACACCCCATTAACGTGTTCCATGCACATATAAACACACACTTTAAAACTTGCAGCTAAGAAAGAAACACGTACGTATTGTAAGATGCTATACGTACGTAAATACATCGTGTCGTTTGTCGTGTACTCGGGTGTTACGTACGTTCCAGTCAAGCTGGGGCTCAAAGCCGTCCTCACATCACATGAAATGGAATGGAGTGCCCCAACCCTTGGGGTAATAAAGAAAAGGAGGTTTGCCATTGTCAGACGGGAAAGGATGCTCCTGGTCTATTAGATTCAACCAGAATCACGACTAATAAATTACTTTATGCTTATAAGCATTATTTTTTAGATAATCTTTTTTTTATAAATATAGGACGTATTGTATATTCCAATACAATATTAGTATAATATTTCCTGTACATCCTTAAAGCAAATATAATAACAAAGCCAACTACTTCATCTCTGATTCATACCATCTAAAGTAAGCAATAAAGCTAGCTTGTATAATAACTATGTCTAAATTAAGATTGTCTATAGAAAAACATTAAAGCATTTAATTTGGACCGTCGATGCTAATTTCATCTTTTGGTTATTGACAAAACACTAACAGTCGCTCGCTCCGGCTCCAATATCGGCTTTTAGCCGACGATAACATCTATTTTCTCGTGTGATGCTGGCTACTAAATAAAAACCGATTCTCTTCTCTTTCTCCTCTTTTCTCACTCTTCCATATAAAACAAAACTGATGTGTATATACTAATAGTAAGCTAAGATAATTTTATTGTACATGCTCTTAATAAATATCCATTTTTAATTTATATTCTCTATATGTATGCGTTGGGTATATATAGTGCTTAGCGATAATAATTATATGTAATTTAGAAATTTTTAATGTTTTCTTAGTCTATGCGCCAGAAAGAAATACGCTTTATAAACGTAGCGGAGGGAATATTACAAGGAAGTACTAATAATTAGGAAACCATGCGGTGATTACGACATGACGTATTATCCTTTTTAGTCCAGTGATTCCACGTGCTTGTCAACGAATTATACGAGACACGTGCGATTCAGAGTTCCCTAACTTGACACTTTTGTCGTACTTTTGTCAATGATTTAATAGTAGGTATAACTGGATATATTGATCTGCAGTTTGTAGCCAAATTTCGAGCGCTAGTATTTCTAAACAAATAGGATTGCTCTGGCACAGTTAATTTACTCGATACTTTTACCGAGCACCACGCCCATTCAGCGACAACAACGCCTCACCGCTGCACTCGATCCACGCCATGCCGTGACAGCACACGAGGCCGAAAGGACAAAGCAGTGAGTCAGTGGCCTCGTCGATCCTGAGCTATAGCTAGCCTAGTACGTGACTGCAGTATGATTTGTCCTGGTCTGCGAACGCAGCAGAGCCAGCTGATCGATGCATTAGTGTCGTTTGGTGTTCATTAGAGGATGGTAACATTATACGTTAAAGATAGTAGTAGTAATAAAGAGGTACTCGAAGGTTAAAAAGTGAGACATCCAGAGGTATAAAAGTTTAATGATAGTTTGATGTACCTTGTAGCACGCTTCGACGATGATAAAATCTTTAGTTTAGTATACGCGCATCCTAGCTAGGAGAGTCGTCAGTGTAGCTAGAGACGAAGGACTAGAGCTCAGTTTGCTCGTGCAACTAATTAGTTAACCAACGTTGATAAAATCTTGCAGTATGTAGCTGTAGTATGTTGTTGCAAACTAAATTTGATCTTGGTGTCGACTATCGAGTGGTACGCGATCAAACACAAGTGTACGTATGTTTGTGCGCGTGTTAATTGAATTCTGGGCATTTTTTTATTTATTTTTCAGGTGCGATCTGCGGGCCGGCGAGCCTGGTGAACGCGATGATGGACCTGCAGGACGGCGCGCTGATGCTGCTGGGGCCGACGATGAACGCCAAGGTGGCGTTCGAGCTGTCGGAGCGGCTGCCTCACCTGCCGCTGCGGATGCAGGAGCACTCGCGCCGCGCCGCCGAGTACGCGGCGCGCATGCGGCGCCTGGGCCTGCGCGTCACGTACCCGGGCCTCCCCGGCCACCCGCACCACGCGCGCCTCGCCGCCATGGGCAACCCCGGGTACGGCTTCGGCGGCATGCTCTGCGTCGACATGGGCACCGAGGAGCGCGCCAACCGCCTCATGCACCACCTGCAGAACACCGCCCAGTTCGGCCTCATGGCCGTCAGCCTCGGCTACTACGAGACGCTCATGTCCTGCTCCGGGAGCAGCACCAGCAGCGAGATGCCCCCCGAGGACCGCGCCCGCGCCGGCATCTCCCCGGGCCTCGTCCGCATGTCCGTCGGCTACAACGGCACGCTCGAGCAGCGCTGGGCGCAGTTCGAGCGCGCGCTCGCGCTCATGCAGCAGGCCGACCGCGACACCCCCGGCAACTACTGCAAGGTCTGACGAGCTAGCGCGCCGCCATGCGATGCATGAGTCGTTGTCTCGTGTACGCGCGAGCTAATTGTGTCGCAGTGGCAGCGTTGATGGTGTACATACTAGCAGCTAAGCGATGCATCGCAATGTCAAGCTGCTTAGTCTCTGGGGAACCTGGAAATGTATTTGAATAAGTTGGTATAGTTTGCCCGGTGTACCATCGCGTTTCCTTTCTCCCTTGCATGCTTTCTTCTGGTTGCACTGTGTACATGGCATACATACTGAGCCCAAGCCTGAACACCAAAATCTTGCTTCAACAGACAGCTGCGCTCTAGGCAACCAGACACTGAAAAACTAGCCAGGATTTACAGTGACATGAGTCTGAATTAGGCAAAGAAAGGATCTCACTACCAGTATTTCAAGTTTCTGTCATGTTTGGTGTTGGTATTACCGCAAACGCTTGTGCAGTTTGGAATATGTTCTGGATCACTTTCTTTGGAGATTCCATTGCGGCAGCTTCGAGCCGTGAAACTTCATCAGGGCTCAGCCTCCAGCCGAGTGCACCTAAGTTGTCCTCGACGTGTCTGACTGTTTTAACACCGAGAATAGGAACTGTACCTTTGCAAATGCACCAGTTTATACCCACCTGAGTTGAGATCATAGTGTCAACTCTGTTCGTACGTGGCAACGTCGCATTGTCCGAGACATTGAGATTGAGGTATGACAACAAAGTAAACGAATTTTCCACTACGGCAATATGTTATGACTAGTTAGAGGCCAAACTGCAAGAGCTATTCATGCTTTGTGTATAAAAAAGTTCACTACTTGTGCAGAACACACTCATAGTGTAACCTAAGTTGGGTTACTTCAGTCATTCTGCTTTTCGAAAGCACGCACTTGAGACATGGTTTTCCCCTTTTATATGCAAGACATATCACTTTCTCAGAAAAAAGAGGTTCCAGCCAGGGGCGAAGCTAGAGCAAACCGAAAGGGGGTGCACATGACTTGTGGGTGCATAGACTTGTGCTATGAGGGGTGCAAATATGGTGAAAATTTGATCCTCGTAACTGGATTTGCATTTTTCTATAGGTGCATCAGCACCCCCTAGCTACCAAGTAGCTTCGCCCCTAGTTCCAGCCCAGGAAGAATTTGCCAAAATAACACACATCTGCAATGCAGAGAAAAAACGAACAGACCCTAAATATGCACTCATATACTGACGTAAGAGTTCAGAAAAAAAAAGCATATTTGCTCGCTCCCATTGGCCATTATCTTGGTCTATTTAGAAGGTTAGAAGCATCGTATTTTCCGGTCAGCATTTCCAATCCAAGTGGACTGTAAGCAATCAGACGAATCCCCGAGGAATCACAAACTGTTTTCAGCTCCATCTGCTCATCACACATGCTCAGTAGTGAGAACTGAACCTGCGTTCCGTAGTATTTTTAGGGACAACTACCATGAATCAAGAATATAAGCTCGAGATATACAGCTAACCAATTTCTGCAGGTACCTGAACTGTGCTCAAGGGAACACCTCTAGACGTTCGATAGCTGTGAATCTTCAGAATCTGCTTTGGTCCATAATTGCAGACACCGGCAGCACGAACGAGACCCCTAAAAAACACAACTCGTAGTCAAATTTCAAAGGAAGTAAGAACAGAAAGGAGAATATATTGCCTCCAAAGGACCTGTAGTTCGTGTACCTAACCATCGATATGATATGTAGAGCTGAATATACAGAGAGGAATTCAGTATCCTTGAACAATGACATTAGAAGATCGATTTGAAAATTTGGTGACCTTTTCATACATTTCAACTTGACCGTCACAAAGAACGCGTGCCTGCAGAGGTGCATAGTTAGCAGTAGACCAATGCAACTGCCTTATCCCGAGCGAATCAAGCTGCAACCTTTCCAATGAAGACCTGAAAATAGGCACACCATAAGTCAAGCTAAAGATCTCAGTTATGCTCCATACTGAATGAGCTATACGCTTCCGTCGGCGGATTCATGCCAATATGCTGCACACGTTCAATTAATTGGAGTAATATCCGTACACTGAACGAAAGTGAAATATGGCTGATATACATCAAGCAAACAAATTGGAAGAATACTTGCAAGCGTTGACAAACTGGCCCGATGTTAGTCGCCAAGGATATGAAGCATACTTTGCTGCAATGACTACATCATCTGGAGATTTAATCACCCCTGGAACACAACGAGCGCACAAAATGAACTCATTTCAGCTAATAAAAATGGTAGAAAGAGCATCAGTTCACAGATGCTGAATTCAGTTCGAGTCATTAATCTATCCAACCTTCGAACTCGCGGATAAATTTTCCGAGCAGCCTTTCGCTCGGTCCATTCAACCTTCCAGTTCCATAAGAGTCAGCAGTGTCAAAAAGGATAATACCACTCCTCAGAGCCAAATTGAAACACTCCTGAAGTTCATTCTCCATGCTTTCTTGATAGCCCCAACGTAGCTGGTTCTCCCAAGCCCATATTCCAAAACCCATGGGGGAACAGAACGGGACCAACTTTTACCTAGATTTGTGAACAGCAATGTTAGTATGTTACCTTAAGCTGATTTCATTGAACAAGTATGAATGAACACTTCTTGTACTAATGATATACTCTAATTTCCCTAGTACTGTAACATGCGATGGTTCGGACTAAAATGTAAGCACAAAAAGATGCACAATTAAATTTGCTATTCAGCTTAACAGATCCAACCTAAAACTTTCAGAAAGTCTGAAATTAGAAGAGTTCAAAGTTTCACTTGTCCGTCAGAATTTGGTGGAAGAGGGACAAAGGTTGCTGAGGTCAATATCCTGAATCCTGTGCTTGATTTGCCAGTTGTCTGAAGCATCGACTAATTATAATATAGCCACTATGTCAGTAGCTTTCCACCCATCCCATGTAGAGTTAAACAAGCATGGCCATGAAATGGTAACAACAGCAAGCTTTTGTCATCTAGGTTCTTTCCAACTGCAATCACACAACATGGAACTTTTGGGTTTCCGTGCACGCTTCGATAAACAGGAATGCCAGCATCAGAATACATATTAACAATACTCTGAACAAAAAAAAAGTATGAAATATCTAATCACATTCCTGCTCGCGAGCTTCAAGAATAAGGGCGTGGCGTGGATGGTTATCGGATCTGTTAATTATGATGCCTCGGAAACGTGTGATCGATGAATTTTAATAAGATTATGTTTTCTACTTTCTTTCAAAGTAAAGATTTCTATTTGTTTTTGAAGAGTATTAAATAAGCTATATAAACCTATAGATTGGTCATAGAGATCCTAAACAATCAAGAAGCCACAAACCAACTCATCCAAAGTAAGAGGTCCACAATAGGATTATAGATTAAGTTATTCTTTAGCACTAATTTTTTGTATAGGACAAGGATCAGAAAGTTCTAAAAGGTTCAAGAAATTATGAGAGACCAACAATTCTTTGTACTCTTTTGAGGTTGTATTTAAAAATTTGCGATCGACTTCGTCAAATCTTTCTCTCTCATCGTGGTTACATCAACACCATTATTTTTATTCTCTCTACCAAGGATTGAAATCTCGGACGTGGCCGGAGAACGAAATCTTAGTGAGATTTATAAATTTCAAACAAATTCTAGGCGAACCACGAAAACAAAAAAAAATGCTACTAAGAAAACCGAGATCTTGATGAGATTTGCTGAGATCTCAGCAAAATTGTAATGAGTGAAATATAGCTCAAACGATGTCGCAAAAATTTTGAATTTTTTGGAGGTTCCTGACACATTAGTTATGTTCCTATAAAAATTTCAGATAATTATCAAATCTAAATAATTTTTAAAAATTTAAACATCACTACTATCATAATAAAATGCTGAATAGCAAGTTTGAACCGAATGAAAAATTAAACAAATCACATTAGAAAATTTTGAAATTTTTTGTGCACATTTATGATGCATCATTAATATTCCCAGAAAATATTTAGATGATGATCAAGCTTTGTAAATTTTTAAAAATGCAAACAGTGCTACTGTCCTGATAAAAGCCTTACTAGCAAACTTTAACCAAATGAAAATTGTACAAACAATGTTAGAAAATTTTTAAATTTTTTGTGCATGGTCCTGATGTATAAATAATATTTCTATAATTTTTTATGTGATGATCAAGTTTCAAGAAGTTCTGAAAATTCTGACAGTGCTACGTCCTAATAAAACCTGATGATCAATATATAGATTTACTTTAGCAAAAAAGGGTTTAAAATTTTTGAAAATTTTTAAGAATGGTTCTAAGGAAATGTTTAATATCTTATAACAATTTTGAATCATGAACACATACCAGTGAATTTATAAAAAATTTTACAACTGCATTGTACCATTTATGTTTTTTTTTGTTTTTGGTTTTTGAAATATAACAAATGAAGTTCAATGCATAAATAGATTTGATTGAGCAAGCAAAAAATTTGATTTTTTTGAAATTTTATAGAATGGTACTGAGAAAATTATTAAGCTCACATAAAAATCTTGTAACATGATCATACTCGAGAAAAATTTATAAAATTCTAACAAGATTCTTGTCCCAAATATGTTCATTCTATTTTTTATTTTTTAAAGATAACAAATGAAGTTTAATTCTTTTTTAATTTTTTTTTGTATGATCCTACACTTCCTAGGATGGTACCATAAATTTTTAACATCATGATAATACATGTATAATTTTATAAAATCCGACAATATTTTTGCAGTTTCTAAAAAATATCTCAAAAATTCGGTTTTTCAATGAATTTTTACAGGAGATGACTTTCTTAAGAGTTATTAGACTAAATCTGATCAAAAAAGTCAAAATTTGGTAAAAAATAACGAGATCTCGGTGAGATTTCACAAAATCTTGTCAAGATTTTCGAGATTATTGTATCAATTTATTTTTTTTGAATTTTTTTACTCTGGCTGGTATTTCAAATATTGTCCACATCCGGAAACTGAGATCTCACGAAATTTCGATGAGATTTTAATTCTTGCTCTCTATAAGATTCATCTACTTTGTTCCTGAAACTGTATACACACGTATCTATCTTATAAAACTTTGATGCAATCCCAAGAGTAGCTGCGTGTAGATAGAAATATCAGCCAGTAACTGGATCCTTCTGTTGATTTGTGCTGAAGGAGGCACGAAAATACGAAATGTAGGTTCATTAAAGTTGTGCACATTCAGACAGACCATGAGGTTTGTACTTGTGTCTCAATTTACTTGCCTGTTCTTAATGGCAAGTTGTACATTCAGCTCATGTCATGTCACAAAATCGGCAACGTACTGCAGTCTCTGGAGTCTGGAGTTAAAAGTGTACTGTATAAGCCTTAAATGTCATGATACCGTATTAAAAAACTGCAATCAAGTCCTACACGGCCACTTCACAGTTCACAGCGCTACTGTTTGAGGTCTCAAGAACACAAGACTTTTCACACATAGTAAAGAACTTGCTTACTTCTAAGCAGTGAAAATATGCAATCACAATGGGATTTTCTTCTCTTTCCAAAATTTGAATAACCCAGAGTGTCATCAAAAATGTAACCCTGTACTCCAACGTTGAGTGACGCCTAGTTTAATTTTCTTCTCTTTCCGAGAATTATATAGGTTTAGATTCACTGAATACTTGATAATCTTCAGAGACCTTTTATCCATTCATCCGTCATTCATTAAGATCACAGAACGTGTTTTATCATAGCGAACAAATAGTATAACGGAATTTTTTTTACCTTTTTACCCCTCTTTGAATCTTACTACCAGTATCACAAGTGGTAGTATAACTAGATATAAATTGATGTCAATCATTAGATTCAAAGAAATAGACAGGTTATATTAATTTTAATCCATCGTAAAAGAGCTCTATAGGTAACAAATTGGTAACGGTGAAACCAATAACCACATCAAACCCTACCCGGCTGTAACTCGGTTGTTCAGAAGAAATTAAACACAAATTAACTTTCCACGTAGAACAACAGTGGCTGTGAGCCAAAGCTAGCTTGTGAGCGACGGAGGGTCCACAAGCCACAAGGGTATTTGTCCTTGCCGGGGTGCCCTTCTCGAGGATGAGGAGGGGAATCGAGGTAAATTAGGGGCACAGCGCTAAAATTGAATTGGCGCCTTTATGGCTCCCTGCTTCTTGCATTGGCGCAGGCCTGCAGACAGGGCGGGGCCATCAATTGTGCATGGTGACACCTCTTTTTCCTCGCACAAGCCGTAGCTACTGACTCGCTCTCACTCGCTCCCTCACTCACATATCAACTCCTAATCTGCTAGGCTCCAGCTAGCTACAACTCGCTACTGCAAAATTGAAAACAACTGAACTTTTTTTTTTCAACATGCAAAATTGAAAAACAATTGAACTTTGGAAATGGACAAAGGTTAGTCAATAGATTGTTCAAGCCTTCAAAATCTACAACTAGGAAAAGAAAAGGAGACGAAGTGTGTAAGGGAAGTAATTATTGTTGAAACTAATCAAGACTTGCTAAAACAGTTGACTTATCGTGTCGTGCAAGATAAGTAAAGATCATGATACAATCGGCAATCGGATCAAGTCAATTAGTTTGTTTCTTTAATTAGGCTTTCTATGTTTAGTTGTTGTCTTGGTTAGTACTCCCTCCGTTTTTTTATAAGACGTATTTTGATTTTGCATCAAGGATTAAAGTTGCGTTGAAATGGAGAAAGATACGAGAGAAAATGACTTAGATGCCCCCACTTAATTATCTTGGAAGATGAAAGATATACTTTGTGTAGATGGTAATGAATAAATGTATATGGATGAGAGAAAATAAATAAGGGTAAACAAGGAAAGGTCTCATTAAATCTACATGCAAACCTTACATTTGTAAACAAGACCATTAAAAAAATAGGCCTTATAAAAAAACGGAGGGAGTGAGTTGATTGGGTGGTCCGTCCATTATAAAAGGACATGTATCCCGCGAGTTTGAGAATAACACAAAACAAAAAACAATATAAAAGGAGAAAAAAAAAGAAAAGATGTCAAGTTGTGGCTATGTTGAAAAAAATCTCTATGTGTACTATTGTGTTCTTCCTCGTGTTCAAGTGTATATGTTCATGATCCAGGACCAAAATCAACAACTGATATCAAAGCAAAGGTTCTAACCTTGGTGTCTTGCTTCCCCGGGGGAGGCCACCACTACCACGCCTCAAGTCCTCAAGGCAGGATATCGTCGATGAGTGACGCAGTGTTGAGTGGGATCCAACGGTGCATTGAGCACGGCTACGATAGTGCATGTGTGTCGGGACCCGGATTTCCAAATCTGACCCCTTTGAGTATAACCGTGCGAGTCCAGGAACAGCTAGCGCACCCAGCAAGCACAGTGATGATAACATAGTCATATCACAAAGTAAACAACAGTAATTAAGCAAAAGGGAAATAGCATTGTAAACACATTT
This sequence comes from Guadua angustifolia, assembly GCA_036346375.1. Classification (NCBI taxonomy): domain Eukaryota; kingdom Viridiplantae; phylum Streptophyta; class Magnoliopsida; order Poales; family Poaceae; genus Guadua; species Guadua angustifolia. The sequence continues at coordinate 17,978,706 of CM070518.1, read as the reverse complement.
TTACGAGTAACAGGCCTTATGGCTTAAGTTGGTAAGTAGCAGCGGAAATTAAACAGGAGCAACAAAAGAGCCAATCCATATGCCCACAGTAATCGATCAGGTCTGCGCCCTAGTAGTCCGGATCGCCTTCATCGAATCCACATGCATAGAAATCATAATCACCTTGACAAAGAAATTCCTCTGGGGAAAATTGGGATGTTGCAAGGGTGAGTACACACCGTACTCCGCAAGTCTTGGAAACATAATGCATGATAACTATATGCAAGGCTTGAACAATTGAAGGTATAATATGGTTCATTTGCATAAAGCAGAATTTAACTTTGAATAGCAATAGTAATTTCATAAAGCAATATTTGACAAAATGCAAATAAATAATAATTGAATTTGATGTACAACAATGACACAGGTTCCAACCACCTGATTGGCTCCAACCGCCAAACCAAAATCCGGGAGTTCCAGCCACTCACGGATTCCCAAACCACGTTTTCATTTAAACCAAAACCATCATTTTCCTTTAAAAACCAAAACCATAAAATCTACAATGTGCTAGCGTACCTCATCTGCCCATGACCGTAGGCACGGCTACTCAAGTAGTTTTAACTCTGCAGAGTGTGTACACTTTACCCACAAGACATGATCTTCCGTTAATGCCAAGCTATTAACACACTTCCTTTGGTGTGTCGGCAGAGAGATCATGACAAGACCTTTACAATGTACGACACCGCTACCAACTTCGCCCGCTAAGGTTTCACCGCTGTTAGGGCTAAATCCGCCCAGTACAGAAGCCCCCCTCTTACGCCTTGCAAGTGTCTACCCGACACCCACATTCAACCCAATGGCGAAGCTAATAACGATACGCACAAATTAATTAGCTAGGTCGTACCCATATAGACTTGTGGTTGTACGGTATAGCTCGGTCCAAGGTAACACGCTTCGGTCCTTAATTGACTGGGGCGGAACAAACACTGAACAAGATCTCGTGCATCCCGCACCCACCAAACAACCATCTGCCCCGGTCTAAACCATTTTCCACTTTATTTTCAATTAAATAACAGCAATACCAATTGCCATAATTTCACAATTAATTTTGAATAATGATTGAAAGAATTTTCAAAAAGGCAAGATACTGAAGTATTTAAGCAAGACTAAGCCATTCTACCGTTCCATGATATATTATTAATTATCAATAATTACAGTACTTAAATTTTACCTAGGGTGTCAAGGTTGTCACAATTAATATCAATGAGTGCATAACAAAGTTGGAATTTAGCTAAGCATTGAAATTGCATTTAAAGTACATTACGCAAAATAATATGCATAATTTAAAACAAAATAAGATTTTCATAAACTTGGGATCAACATGGTCAATGAAGACTTGCCTTCAATGCCTCCCACTGACTCTACCTCCGCCAGATGATTCGCCTGCGCTTCAATTGCGTCGTCTACATGTAAAACGAGAACAAAATAAATAAAACAAATTCAAATAAAATCCAAAAATCAAAATAAAGGCACTAGCAGATAGATCATGATTTTAGATGAATTTAGAAATTTGAATCACTTGATTCGGAGTTCGGACGGAGGAGAACGGGCCTTTGGAAGTTTCTCGGAAGAGAAAATCAGAAAAATCGCTAGGGGTGACACGTGTCGGGCTGTGATTGGCTGGGATTCGGATTTTCAGGAATATTAGAAAATGAAGAGAAAATGCCTCTGACATGTCAATGGCTCAGCTCACGGTGAACCGGGATCACAGAAGCGATGCAAGGGCGACGTGGCGGGGCACGTTGACGTGAACGCCACACGGAGGCTTAGGGCTGACATGGCGCTGGTCGGACACGGGTGTCGACGCAGGCGGTGGCGAAAGGCGATCGACGTGGCAAGACACGCGCGCGCATCCGGCGAAGCGGCGACGGACGGCGGCGAGGCTATGACGCAGGCGCGGCGACGTGGAGTGATCCGGGATGTCCACGGGCAATCGGATGGCCAAGATCAATCGAAGGAGATTGACGGCGAGGCGGCTTACCGGCGAGACACGCGGCGCAGATCTGGGCGACTTGGTGCAGATCAACGGCGGAGAGGCGACGATGCGGCGGAGAGACGTTGACGTATCCGAGGCGTCGGCGAGAGATCGGACGGTCACGCAATGGAGCGGGCTCTAAAGATGTGGAGCAATCCGGAACGATCAACACGGATCGGACGGCTAAGAATTAATGACGGTGCGCGACGGTGAGGGGCGGTGAGAACTCACCGGAGGTGGGGAAGACGACGTGGAAGACGGCGGAAGAGTGGCGGATCGGGCTCGGGTCTGCACGGATTAGGAGTAAGACGCGACGAGTGCAACGGTGCAAGAAGTGGCGGCGGAGACTAACCGGAGAGGGAGAAAACGGCGGCGGAAGACTTCGGCTTCGACAGACAACTTCGGCGAGGGCATGGGAGCGCACGGCGGCGTCCCAGCCGGCGAGAAGTGGGGGAAAATGAGCGGCGGAAAGAGGCGAACCTTGGAACGGGGTCGACGGCGGCTTAAATAGTCCTCGGGACGCGTGGAAAGGCGCGGAAGCCAAAGTTCACCGCGCGGCTAGGGTTTACGGGCGGCGGCGGTGGCGGGATGGGGTGACGTGGCACCATCGGAGCCGTTCACGCGGAGATTGATCGGACGGTGCAAAACGCAGGATGACTCAGAACCGTTAACTCGGGATCCGACAGCTAAGAGTGGCTCAAGCTAGGGTTAGGGTTCGGCGGCGATGCAATGTGGCAAGATCTCGGCCGCACGCGAGATGATGATCAGTCGGCTGGCTGAGCTCGGTGACGCGGGCGAGGGACAGCCGTTGGATTTAGATTCAACGGTGGAAATTGGCTGGAGGTTAGGGTTTTTGGCATGGTGGGCTGGGCGGAAGTATCGGGCCGGCGGGGAAGGTTTGGAGCGGCTGCTCGGGCCGGACCGAGCGGGAATAGGAGCGGGCTGGGAGAGGATTTGGTCCGGGAGGAAAAAGAAATTAAAAACAAATCCGAATTAAAGAAATTAGCCAGAAAATCAATATGAAGCAAATAAATTCAAATAAATAGCAAATAAATTCAAAAAAATCTCCAAAAATACAGAAAAATTCTATGAAGCACAAGGAACCCAATAAAAACTGGAAATATTTAATTTGAAGTATAAGGTAGTCAAATTAAATCCTTTTAAATTTTGAAAATTCAAATTAAGCTAGAATTAATTCAAATAAAATGCAACTGGTTCGGATTTTGAAATTCAAGAACACAAGAAACTCAAATTTGGAATGTTACAATGTGGCTCCATGAGGAGGAGACAATGAGGTAGCAAACAATCATCGTGTCACAATTGAGTTGTATCACAGGTGAATCGAAAGAGTCAATGAGAAGATGTGGCAGCAAAAGGGTAGAGGAGGCATGTCTCCCCAATACCCGTTATTGATGAGCATCATCAACATTGTGCTAGTTGTGTCTACAAGACAAACATGTGCGAGTTTTTTCAGAGATGCCATGCGCATCAAAAGAGATCATGTTGCACGAGAAGATCGAAAGGAAGCCGCTTGGTATGCAAGAGGAACCCGCGACATTGAGGAGTTGTGGCTACCATTCTAGCTGTGTGCACATGTGCATGCAGGAGTTGTCGAGAATGTTGATGAATTGTGAACGCCATCCTACAGATTGTGTGTGTGCGGCAAGTCGAAGTTGAGTCCACTTACAACACGATATCAAGTCCGAATTTGGTTGCTGTAATCTGCATGAGTCAACAAGTCTTGATTATGGGGAAGATTGTTGGAAACTAATCAAGACTTGTTAAAATTATTGATTTGTCGTGTCACTGCAAGGTAAGTAAAGATCATAATGCAATCAACAATAGGATCAAATCAGTTAGTTTATTTCTTAGTTAGGCTTTCCAAATTTAGTTGTTGTCTTGGTTAATAAATTGATTGGGTGGTCCGCTCGTTATAAAAGGACATGTATTCCGTGAGTGAGAATAACACAAAACATAAAACAATAGAAAAGGAGAAAAGAAAAAAAAGACATCAAATTGTGGCGATGTAAAATAAAATTTATGTGTACTATTGTGTTATTCCTTGTATTCATTTGTGTATGTTCATGATGATTTAGGGCTAAAACCAACAATTATACGGAGTATATATAGGGATCAAGATTAAGGATTAACATTGAATACGGAAATGCCAAACTGTATGAACATAGAGTTCCATGTACGTCTGGTGTCTTTGGATGGGATTTGAGATTCATATTTAATCTCCCACACCAATTCACAAAAAAAACCTCACCTTTTCTTTGTTTCCCTCTCCTTCCCTAATCTCTCTCTCCCATCTCTCTCTTCCAGGAGGACGGCGAGGTTTCCGGTGGGTTGCGAGGTGTTCGGCACCACAGGGCGAGGTTTCCTGTGGGGCCCACAGCGTGACTTTGGCTTGGGTGCAGCTTTCGTCCCAACACAGCATGACCTAGCTTGGGTTGGCAGTCACCGGTTCAATGGCCGGAGCCGGAGGGAAGGGATAGAGAAGGGGGAGGAGAGAGGAGAAGGAAGAGAAATGTGGGGTTTTTTTTCTTCTGAAATTAGTTGAGGTGGTGGGTGAAGAGATCCGTGAATCTCGATGCACATCGTGTGGTGTACAACGTGTGCATGGAACTACATGTATAGGGAGGAGAGCCTCTTCCGATCCCATGGAATAAGACAATTTGCCCATGCTTCAAGCGCCTTTGTTACATTACATGTACCCTACTGCTTTCACAGTTCCTTATGAGAGCAACTTCTTGCTATATATATGCACTATAGATTATTTTTCGAGAACCTTTTGATGGGTTACTAGTTATATGAGTAATTTCAGAACTAGTTTTTAGATTCGTGGATAAATAGATATTGAAAAACAAACAAAGCGACCATAACGTAGCTGAAATAGAGCAATATCATTTAATTCGGCTTCTTTCAGCCATGCGCTCTTGCAGAAGTTAAGGACCTTTTACACGCCGGAATGCAACACAAATTATACTATATCCCATTATTCAAAGGTATCTGCCCATGTATACTCATGAGCTAGCACATATAGTTCTGAACAAATTGATCCCCAATTCCGCCAAAAAATATGTGGTGTTATGACAGATGAAACGTCCGCCGAATTTCGTCTCTATATATAGAAGTAACCTAGGAAGTTTTCTTGAGATCAACCTGAGCCAATGATCAGGATCAATGGATGTGAACAAAACTGAAGAAAAGGAAGCAAGATTCAAAGCACAGATCGATGCAGAATCACTTGACATTGAAAATTAATTAGAAAAGGTTTCTCAGGACTCTGTAAAATCATGATCTGCCAAAACCCTAGCTAGTAGAGAGCTAGCATTGCATCAAACTTGGGATGAACTGTAGCACAGAACAAATATGATGTCTGTACGTGTTCGTAGGGACAGAAGGGTACATATATACAGGAAGAAACGCAGACAGAACTAAGAATCTAGTGGTAGTATATTAGTACCATATGTACAGTTTGCGTTTGCTCAAACGAAGCATCAAGTATTCAGCAAACAAGCTTGCTAGCTAAAAAAACAAACATACAGTAACACAAAGCAGTGCAATATTCTTCTCAGATTACTTCTTTTACCCATTTCCTCTCTTGCAAAGTTTCCATACATTCTTGAAGGCAAAAGATAGATTGAACTACTCAAAATCTACAAGAGAGAATGAGTGTCACAGCTTCTAAAACAGATCAAGTTTCCGCATATGATTAGACCTGCACGCGAAGAACAAACGCAAGAGCACTTTGAATGGATCGATGCTAGCTCGAGAAATGTAGGACTTTTGTACTGAAAACATATACATACATACCTCTGCTCCTAACATTACCGAACAAAATATCGACACACACATATATATGTATTATACTGCATCTAGTTCAGAGAACTACGTACACGCTCCAACTTTGAAGAGCCACAACCAAGAAATTAAACTACCCTTCTGCCTAGAACTGATAAATTTCCGAAAGCAAAAGTAATCAGATCAAGATAAATAAGTTTGCACCAACTTGGTTAGCAAGGTCAGTATATCTCTCATGCCTGCCTAAGAGAAGGGAAAAGAGAAGAAGAAAATCAAAAGAAGTAAAGAGGGAAGATGGGAGAGAGGAGAGAGAGAGAGAGCCAAGATCTCCTTCCAATCAAAAGGTAATGATGAAAACTTTCCAGCACCTGAGAAAAGTGGAGTCAAAGCAAACCATCATTACACCAATCTTCCTACCTCCTCGGTTCTCGGCAAACAAACAAAACAAAAATGCAGTGAAGTGTAAGAACCTCCTCGGTTACCAACACACAAACAAGTAGGAAAGAGGAGGAAACGTACCAACCCTACACCTTACAATAAACAAGCATCACATGGAAAATAGATCTCAACGATATTTCAAAAGCACAGTCGCTAGATCTCATATTGAAGCTATCTCTGAGGGGAATGAAGCCTGGTCCGAGATACCGCTGATTAGAGAAACAAAAAACCATGCAATAAATCATCCTCAAATCAAAGCAAGGCCTTGAACCAGACAACATTCCACTCAGAAGCAAATAGCTTCATATCTTTTGCATGCAACTCCCTCCTCTGTCTCCCTCTCTCGTCCTCTCATCTCATCCTTTGCAAGAAAGCTATGGGCGAGGAGCATGGGTATCTATAGACACAAGCACACAAGTGACATGGTCCAGTGAGTGGTTATGATATGTGAAATGATTACAGCGAGGGGGCAGGGCGGCAGGCAGTGGGGGAGTGGTTGAGTTAAATGCGCTGCCCAAGATTTGGAATTTGGTGTGTGCTTGCTCTTGTGTTGCCCTAGGGCCATGCATTATTCATACGGAGTATTTCATATTGCTTGGAGCACACATCTAGCTATGATAAAAAAAATCTCTTCTTCTGTGTGTGTTATCACTGAGTCTCACTGACAGGAGACATATGATATAATACATGCACTGTAGAGTCTGACTGCATGGTACCTACATGTAGCTAGGAGTAGGAGTAATACATTTAAGGAGTTTTAATCTCTGAACAGTGTCAAAGCAGAGGGCAGATTTACACTAGGTAGGAGAGGCCGGCATCAGACAAATGCACACACACACATGCATCCTCAGCGTGGTGTACTGCATGCTTTATTCTAGCAGCTGACAGAACCACCTTGTTTAATCAGCAATAGAAAAGATGATCCCATCTTTCTTTATGCTTCCCAGATATGTTTGATTAATGTTCATGTCTTGTGACATAATGAAATATTTTACACGTTCTGTTAATAAATACTTGTCAGTTTTGACCAATACACGGTTACCAATATAATATTTGCTTTTAGCCAATATGATCAAATTACCCTTGTAACTAATCCAATTGTGTATGAGCCCACATCGTGTGTGGTGCGCAGAAGGGAAGGAGAAAAATAATAAGGGCAAAATAGAAAATCATGCATTAATTGGAAATTATGCACTGATAAACTATATGTGAACAAATAAAGTGGTCAGAATTGACAAGTATTCACGAGCGGAGGCAATATTATTGAACCGATGCGTAGTCATGCATCTCGATCGTGGCTGGCCGGCATTACAAAAATATGGAATATATCACATGCACACGGTAGTGAACAATACATATGCATTTGAGCTGCTGCAGCAGAGTCCCCCTTGTTTCATGCGTGTCGCACACCTCCATCATGTGATAAGGCGGACACTCACTGCTGGTTTTTGTTAATATGCCAGCAGTTTTTTTGTCCGCGTATTGGGTTTGTTATATGTGAGGTGTGACACACTGACACTACAACACAACTTTACACACGGCAAAAAATAGTGTAATATGTCCAACTACTATTCAAAGCCTTGCCCATAGCACGGGTCTGGGAGCTGCAGGGTTCATAACTTCATATATATGGGGTCGAGTGTATCAGCATGGTCGACCTTTTGCCCTATTTCAAAAGGGTTAGGCCGCTTGTACGTCATGCTACCATCACACGCTACTAGTACTACACAGTACGCTATAGTACAAACTATACTCTTGTTAATTAATTAACCAATCATTAACATGCATACGGTACATTTTTCTGACAGGTTTATCAATGAAACATCTAATCATGTTTAACTAAACATAATACTCCCCCGTTCAAGCTTACAAGACGTATTCTTTTTTGACACATATATAGATCAATAAGAAATTGAAAATAACTAGAGTACCTATAATTGTTATCACTAAGCACTATATTCAATACATTATGTAGAGAATATAAAGTAAAGATGAATATTTATTACGGATATAAATGGAACATCGTGCTAATTTTGTATTAAAATACGAAATGTCAAATATGTCTTATATATATGTGAACAACATCATTAAAAAAATCCATATTATAAACATAGACAGAGCGACATGCAGCAAATGTTGACAACCTAGGTATCATTCATTCTCCAATGTTTTTGCCAAGACCTAACTTCATTTTGCTTGGATCAACATTAATTTAAGAGATCCACCAATTAAAAGAGAGCACCACTATATAACAAGATAAGACAGCCAATGGTGCCACGCATGCATGCATAAGTGACAAGCCCAGTTGCACATGCGTGGGCCTTTCTGCGACCCATTTCGATCGATCCCTGCCTTGGCTGCCTGCCTATATACTCTCCTGGCCTTCATCTGATCCAGATCTGGAGAGCTGCCCGCGCGTAGGGTTATTTCACCACTTGCCAAACCATTCCCGATTTCAGCAGCAAAGGGTCTCCCCAGTCTCCATTGATCTTGACGTACGTCGATCAGTACGTGTAAACAAGGCATACGCACACCAGAAGCAACCGAGGCAGAAGCTATTTCCCGAGAAAAAAGCCGAAGCAGATGGCATGGCAACAAGACAAGGATCGCGATTCGCGATCGAGTCTCTATGTAGCTAGGTCTCTGATCTAAGAATGTAGCTAGGCATGCGGCAGCGAGCGCCCGTAGCTTCCGGTCGTCTCTCCAGTAGCGTCCATGTCTTTACCCTCCTGCTCATGCTGTTTAGGTTTAGCTGCTACTTGCAGTGAAGGAATAGACCACACATGCTAGCTAGCTACTCGATTCCCTTGTTCCTTGCGTGTTTTGCTTCGTTGTTTCGTTGAGGAGCTAGCTGGTTGCATTGTCCGTCCCGTGGCTTCCGTATTTACGTCCATGCACAGTACTACGCTGTAACGCGCAATTAATTTGTTCACGCTTTATATATTCTGTGCGCGCCCTGCTTGTGTGACATCGCTCTGTACACACGTGTGAGAGAGAGAGGGGACAAGAGGAGCATAGTACTGTTTAGATATATCGGACTCTTGAGACGTAGGGCCTATTTGGCAGAGATTCAGTTTCTCTAGATTCTGAGAATTTGGTGAAGCTGAAAATTTTAGCTTCACCAGATTCATGAAGCTGGAGCTGTGAGTACATTAAGAGTGTTTAGATGGATCATCTTGTTTACATTTTAGACCAAAAATATAAATTTAATTCACTTTATTTTAGCCTACAAGTTTCAGATTGCAGGAGAAGCTAGAATCTGGAGCTCTACCAAACAAGCCTGTAATCGGCCGGATTCTTGATTTTGATGATGAATTCCGAAACAAACCTGAGGGGTTTTAGATATAATATAGCACCATATTGTACAAAAGAATCAATCCGTAATCAATAAAGAGAAAAAATAGTTGATCTCTCTATGATCATGTGTTCATCTATTGCGATTGTTCTCCAAGTATTCTTGATTAGCGTTAGGATTGATCTACAGTGATCAATTTATTATTCAACATGTTATCAACATGAAGCTCTTCGAAGCCGAACGGTATGCCGTCAATCCCATGCTATTAGATTAATTCTTGTCCCCCATACCTGGCCTTAGATCATTTACTTGTTATAATTAGTGTTTTAAATCGAGAGATTAATGTTAATTCTATTGTAACTAGTAAAGATTGGTCTATAACTATTTAGTAGATAACTATCTATTCTAGAATTTTTTAGTATTTTTCACAATTTTTTGTTAATTATCTAGTAATTTTCATAATGATTGAAATAACAGGAATATAAATTCAGCATATGAATAAACATAGAATTTTGTTAGGAATATAAACCCAGTGATACGAAGCTTCCAATGTGTGCTAGTTCTAAGTTTCAACAATTTACAGAAGCCCATACATCTAGAAATTCAGTTTCTAGGGTTTAATATAATTTTTCAGAATTTGTTAACAATTCTTCAGGATTACTAGAAATGTCTAGGCCCAGAATTTAAAATTTCTTTATCCCGATAAATTTCCTTAATTATTCAGAACTTCAGGGTATTTTTTGCAAAAATTTACCGTATTCGCAAAAATACATAAAAACTCAGGGGTTAAATTGTAAAAGTATTACAGCCCAAAAGAATTTGGTCTTGGGCCAAATTGCTGGTAGGCCATACGGCCCATTTAAGTACATGGGCCAATCCGGTCTGGTCAAGCCGTATTGGGCTGAATCCTTTTTTTTCTTTCTCGGGCTAAAATTTTAATGAACCATAGTGGCCCACAGACAATGCGGCCCAAAGAAGTCGACTGGGCTAATTCTTTTATATTATTAGAGGATTTCAACTCTTCCTTTTTTTAACACTAGCCCGATCGTTTTGAAGGGCTACCTCACATGCTCCTTTTTTTTATTAGAGGATTTCAACTCTTCCCCCTTTCACTACAGGAATCCGCATTATTTTCGTCGGCCAAAAGCCGACGAAACTACGGGAAAAGCCGACGAAAATAGCTATTTTCGTCGGTTTTTCCTCAGTATTTTCGTTGGCTTTTGGCCGAAACGAACAAAAAACAACTTAAATACGCTAATTTCGCTTAAGAACCGATGAAAATAAAGTTATTTTCAACGACTTACGTGGTAGTCGAAATTACTAGTCGATGCACCTAATCGCGTTAAGTCGACGTGGCATATGTATTTTCATCGGTACGAGGTAATTTAAAATAATATTTTAAATTTTAAAAATATGAAAAAGCTATTTTCGGTATTTTAAATTTTAAAATATGAAAATGTTATTTTAAATCGGCCTAGGCCGACGAAAATAGTATTTTAATTTTTTTTAAAAAAAATAAAAATGCTATTTTTGGTATTTTAAATTTAAAAAAAATATGAAAATGCTATTTTCGTCGGCCCAGGCCGACGAAAATAATATTTTAAATTTTTAAAAAAATATATAAATCCCTGAAAATTTACAGAAATTCACCGAATCCAATGCCAGTTAATAAAAGTTCACAATTCTTATTTTGATAATTTGGATGTCATGGTAATGAAAAGGCATGCATTATAGTGAAGGCTATGATGCACGATCATGTGCAATGAAATGAACATGTTAAAAAGGTCGAAAAGATAAATACTGCAACGCGAGTCAATATATAAATCCCTGAAAATTTACAGAAATTCACCGCATGCATATAATTCACAGAAAAATTCCACAAAAATTGTAGAAAATTCTAACAACCATATAATCTCTATCACAAATTCATTTTAGACATTCAACTTACAAATTCACCACAATAGTATCGAAGTTCAAATAGTGGTAAATAGAAATCCTGGACCGAGAATGAGCTACTTCCAAGAAAAGGTGACTCTTTCATATCCAGTTATCAATTAATATTTAAACAAAGATTCTAACTAAAATAAATCACAGTAGTTAGCATAGGGCATGGTACCAAACTTTGTCATGTCGACTGCTAGCTTATTTATTTTTATTATAGCCAGACATGACGAATATTTTGTGAACTAAATAAATTAGCTATGTACGCATTTACGCCTTCAAGCTTAAATATGTCAATGCAATTATGTCATAACAGTTGAAATTTCTTAAATTTCCGACCTTTTATCGCTTCAGTCCAAAGGGACATGGGGAACTGTAGTGCTAAGTGATCATCTGAGTTCCACTGTTTGGAGATTGAGAGGAAAGACCCTGCCCACATAATAAGATCAAGTAAAGCACTTGTCTGTTGTCCCCTGAATCATATATGGTAATTGAAACGGTAAATTTGTGATTCATGCATTCAAATGATTTTACCTGAAGTTCGAAGGTGCAGTCTAGGTGAAGAAATATTGAATTAGCAGTGGATACTCATTCATAATGGGAAAGTTCTTAGAGCGTTGTCTCGTAACTAATTATATTACAGTAATCCGAACCAATACCAACCAAGCAGACTGCACAAGTGTACATTTCTCCATTTCACAATCTTACTGAACTAGCACTGAGGAGAAACACCATAACAAAAGCATGTACCAACCAAGCAGACTGCACAAGTGTACATTTCTCCATTTCACAACATTTCACAATCTTACTGAACTAACATAGTAATGCTAAAAAAATATTACCTGTATTCCACAAGTGCTGCTTGCTCATGCTTCTTTAAGAACTGACGATTTGAATGAAATGTGGAAATGGTGGATGGATGGAATGGAGCAAGAATGTTGAAATCGCTCAAACAAAGAATGCGAGATAGTTTTTTTTTTCTTTTTCACTGTTTTTCACTGATATGTGCCCAAAGCTAACAGTTCCTCAGAGGTCCCCCAATACAAACAATAAACTTCTAAGGTAAAATCCATTTATTTCAATGCAAAATACAGTATATGTTAAAACTCTGCTGTCAATTATGTCTTAATGGCTTGCAGGGCTTCCTCAATAACAAATAGCTTTCAGCAGTTTTCAAGTCTAATCTATAATCCCCAAACTAAAATGAAAATTAACAATTTGACTTAAGTAACATAAGCACGAATGAGGTAGTTATTTTGTAGTAGGGTTCCTCGGTAGCTTGCACAATCATGCATGCTTCTAGTTATCCAATTCTCTGTTCAAAAGTAAAAACTTAAACTAGAATGCATGTGCTATCATTTAGTTTTGTAAAGAAAATTTACAAACTTGTTTGCTTTGTGGTTTCAGAATGCTAGTAAGTAGTAGCAAATTAAAGGAATAGTTATTCGTAAAGCAAACTAATTTCACAGATTCTTCAAGATATGTTACCATGGGAAAATGACAGCATCACACCAAACAATTACGTGGTGTGCTACCTGAGCTTTTTGTAGACCATCAGAAGCCTCTTCTACGATTTTATGGTCCATGCTTGCCGCATGATTAGACTTCAAACAAACTTCAAAACCCTTTTGTGCTTCTTCGACATCCCCCAGAGCAAGTAGGCAGCTATATCCATTTAATCAAGCATATTGATTAGTTTGTATATTCATAATTTCGAATAAATAATAAGGGGAAGAAAAATTTATGACTAACTAAATGCAATAATGCATTACTAGTCTTAAATACACCTTACTGAGACATGCGAGTTCAACCTCTCACAGAAAATTTGATTTCCATTGCCCCTACTCTACTCAATAGAATAAAGGGTATGGTGGAGATCGTTTTTGCCTTCATCAAGACTTCTCCAACAATTGCTCTCTAGATTAAGTTATGGACTTCAAATTAACAAGGCTAGTAACACCTTGCAAACCAACGTCAATTGAATGTACACATACAGCAAGCACTAGAGTTAGGCATATTAAGGCAGCATACAACCTTAAACTTAGTTATAAAACATGAGAAAAATATTTCCTCTGAGATCCTTAATTGGCTAGTTTGAGTCAAATATAATCGAAATCCTAGGAAAATCCACAAATTAGTTGGATGTGTCATTGGATTTTCCATAAGAACAAATATGTAGCTTTTTCCTTCACTGAATAAATAGTTTATGAATTATGATTCAATGGTTTTCCTAAACAAAGACAGTACAAGTGTGAAAGTCAGCATATTAGTTGTTATATCAATAGCACAACACTAGCTTTTGACCTTACTTGGCAGCTCTGACTTGTTCCTTGAGAAAACTGGAATCAATATCAGTAGCTTTCTGACAATCAGATAGGGCCTCTATCATCCTACCAAAGTACCAAGAGACATCCGGGTAGCTGCACGATTGCTGTAGCACAGCATTAATGCTTTCCAAGAAGTTTCATTTGGAGAAACAGAATTAATCCCATGGGTATAGCATTCCTCAGCCTTAGCTAACTGTCCTTCTGAGTATGCTTGGTTTCCCCTAGTGCAAATTAAACAAATCAGCTTAAAAGGCACAAAATATCACCCCAAAAAAATATACAGTTAAAGCAACAGAAAGGAAACCTAATAACCTATACAATCTCCGTATTTAGTCTAAAACTCAGAATATATTCACTTTTAATTACTTATTTATTCATAAAGACAACTACCATTCATGGAAATATACATTCTTGACCGGCAGTCTAGCACATTCCAGATTGCTCGAATACAGCACAAGAATATTTGTATTTTTGAAGCATAAACATAATTACATAGCATGAGGCCTGGAGAGCGTCGCGGTGGGAGACGCCCGCAGCGGCAGCAGGGCGGGCCGCGGCGAGGGACGCCAGAGCAGACACCGCGTCCAGGTCGGTCTCCACAAGAAGGTTGTCAGGACCGGTGCTGTGCTACGTTTGAGGGGAGGAGAAGAAGCAAAAGAAAGCAGTGAGGAAGAAGACAATCAAATCGATGATGCAGCAGCTCCGCTCGTGCGTGCGCGCGACCATCGTAGCGACGAACTCGCTCTGCGGCTTGACATCGAAGAGGGAGCCGAAGTAGACGAGCGCGAGGAGGTCCTGGATGGGCGAATCGGAGTCCGAGGAGGAGGAGGCAACGGTGTAGGGTCGAGGATGCGCCTAGAGGGGGGTGAATAGGCGTTTTACAAAATTCGATCGCTTGCTAAAATCAATCGCTCTAATCAACCCCTATGTCAAAACCTACTTAATTTATATACGGAAGCGATAAACTCGGTTTTGACAATTAAGGCCTAAATCAACTAGGCTCACTAATACACTAACTAAATTATGTCTCTACACTAGAATTGCTAAATTGATCACACAAATAATACTAAGCAATTCTAATTCAAGCAATCAATAATATGCAAAAGGTAAATACTTGAATGTAAGGAGACAAGGGACAAACGATGTTTTTCCGTGGTGTTCGGAGACTTGCCGGTCTCCCCTAGTCCACGTTGAGGCAAGCCCACACTTGGACCGGCTCCCGCTCGAGCACCCGCCTCTTTCCACTAGTCGTGGTTTTTCACGCTTGCGCGTAGGCTCAACCCGAACCTTCACAAACTCGCCAGGGCTTCTCACACCTTGAGAGCTCCCGCGCACGACGCCTACGCCGTCTAGGAGTCGGCAACCTCCAAGAGTAACAAGCCGCTCCTCCGCTTGAACTTCACCGAGCACAACGAATGCGCTCCCGGTGATCACCTCGTGCAACACATGCACCAAGGCCTCACTCAAGTGCAACACATGCACAAGAGGACACTCAAACCACCTACTAATTGCAACACATGCAATTAGCTCACTCTTTAGCTCAAGAATCAAATGTGAGTGTGCAACACATGCAACACCTCACCCAAACACTCAAACAATGCAAAGAATAATCGCCAAATGCCCCCATGGGGTCTATTTATACCCCACCAAGAAAAACTAGCCGTTGGGGCAAAAGTATCGAATTGGGCAGGGGAGGCCGGTCATATCACCGGGCAGGATGACCGCCCTCAAGGGCCAACGGCTAGAAAACTAGCCGTTGGCTGAAAAACGCGGTCATACCGCACCCTCTAGCGGTCATACCGCACCCTCCAACAGTATGACCACAGTGCGCTGGTATGACCTCTCACAAGAAAGACAAAAACATCCATAACTTTTTACTCCGAACTCCGATTTAGGTGATTTTTGATTCTATGCGAAGCTTATCACGAGGTCTACAATCTCCACCCATTTTAATGATTTAAGCACCCATAGATATTTTTAAATATCACCAAAATCAACTTGCAAAAACACATTTCACACTCAACTCCAAATCCATTTACAAAACGTTTTAAGCAAAACAAACCCGAGATTATGAGATTAATTCCCCTAGCCATGTGAAGGTCAACACGAGACCCAATCAACTTGCCAACACCCGTTGCAAGCCCTACTCACATGCTCTCCGAATTCCGGACTCATAAATCTCAGTTTATTCGCACAACGAACTTGCAAATAACTCAATAAACACAATTTCATGCTTGAGCACTACTCTTTGCAACACATGCAAAAGTCTAGCTCCAAGCAACATCAAATCAAGGTGCATGAACTCTCTAATTGCAACACATGCAATTCTCTAGTTCCATGCAACACCAAAACCAAACTTCAATTTCACACCAAAACTATTTCAACCATATGAGCTCTCTACTTGCAACACATGCAAGCCTCTAGCTCCATACAAACACACAAACATCAAATCATGCTTGAGCTCTCTCCTTTTGCAACACATGCAAAACTTAGCTCCAAGCAACCACAAGATTTTAAAGATTGTTTTGGATTTAAACCAAAACATGAAGCTTCAACATTTGCAACACATGCAAAAGTGAACTTCACGTAAAACCAACACATTAGCTTATCCTATTTGCAACATATGCAAATCGAGCATTATGCGAAAACCAAATACATATGCTCTTCCTTTTGCAACACATGCAAATCGGAGCATAAACCAATAACACCAAACATAAATTTAACCCATTCGCAACACATGTCAAATAGTTAACTTTATGCAAAAACCAAATCAAAATGATTTGAGCTTGAGTGAACGTGGATTGAGATCATCAACACATGATGAAACTCAAACTAGGAGACAACCCTCTTAATAGTACGGCGATAAAACCTTAGACTCAAAGACTACAAAAGTCCTTAGCCTATCTAGTTATACCTTCGTCAGCCTCATAAGCAATCCCTTTGCGGTCTTTATGATCATCACTTTGATACTCCCGGGATCATAACTCGATTCTTCTCTTTGTCTTCGGATCTTCTCTTGACGCCCATCACCTCATGATGCCGCTTTTATCCCGTTCTCAAATATCTCATTCATCTTTGGACCTAACTCAATCACAACTCATAAAATGGTTAGTCCAAGATGCATGGTTGTCTCAATTATCTCTTGCACTCCATTAACACATAATGGATGCCTTTAGATCAATTGAGCACAACCTAAATCAAATTGAATGATGTATATGTGTCTTAAGTACAATAATGCAACACATGCTTCATTATACTTAAGAACTATTTATTTGTCCTCAATTAATCACGGAACACCATCAACACATGATGAAGTGCTCTTTAATGATTACTAAGACAAATGAACTCAATTTAAATTATCATTTAAATTGATATGAGTATATATTAACTACACAAGTTTTCATATACTCATGTTGATGAAAAGTAATGATCCATTATGTGTAAACTATATGAAAATGATCATTACTCTAAGTTATCAACTATAGAATAAACCCCACATGTATATATAATATGCACATATTCAATTTGATCATATTGGAGTATATCCTATATTACCATGAGTATACTAATAGCTAGGCAATTCAAATATATACTCAAGGATTTAGTTTCTTTGTCTTGATCCTTATATGTGTCAATAAGAATTAGATCAATGCAAAGAGACTTTCAAGTTAAACTACAAACTCCCCCTAAGTATGTGCATCCATGTAATATATGGATTGGGAAACATGATGCACATTTGTGGTTAATATAATGGGGACATTCATATTTTAACTTGACTCCAAAGTATGCAACTAATACTAAGAATGAATACGCAAACATACCTTGGGTTTTCCATTTTTCAATGCGATGAGACTAATCAAAGATATTCTAAATAAACAAGTTAGTCTCGATATAAGATTTGTCATTAATAACAAAATCACATTAATGGATAATCTCAATATTAGATTTGTCATTAACACCAAAACCATAACTAATGAAGGTTGAACTTACAATCTCCCCCTTTTTGGTGATTAATGACAAATCCAAGCTTAATAAGCACATTTGGATTAAAACTAGCGTATTGAGATAATTTAAGTTATTCAATACATATGCATATTAATTCTCCCCCTTAATCATATTAAGCTCACTTTTTAAACCAAATGATATTAAGCTTCCTAATTCTCCCCCTTTTGGCATTAAACACCAAAAATGGAAAAACAATAAGATTTACTTGAAAAACATTCTCCCCCTTTTTGGCAAACCTATATCATTAATAAGATTTATCATTATCTCCCCCTTTTGGCATTTAACTCTTGCTTTCAATGAAGGTCATACAAAAATTGAAAAATGAACACTTATGACCTTGGCAAGAAATTTGAAGAAATTAAGCCAAATAAAAAGCAAATTCAAAAGAAAGATACCACTTGAAAAGATAAGCAATAAAATATGGATACCGCTTGTAAATAAGAAACAAGCATGAAAAGCGAGGTAAGGGTATCACACGGTTTATTTGAAAATAAAATATTTGAATGTGTTTCAAATTTCAAATAATTCACTCTTTATTTTATTAGGCTTTGCAAATTCTCAACATGATTCTTTTGAAGAATCCAATAATTTGCCTAATCGGGTAAACGAGGAACCCAAAAGAAATGAGATACCACTTGAGAAGATAGATACCACTTTAAATCCATCTCAAGGGTTTGCTTGAAAAATCAAAGGGAATGAGCATTTTCAAATTTTTAAATGAAGAACAATGCTCAACTTGAGATTTTTCCTCTTTTATGAATTACAACTCATAAAGACTCTCACACAGAGAAATCTTAGGCGGTTGAACTTACAATTTTAGCTTGAGAGGAAAAATCTTAATCAAGAATGTGGGTATCGAAAAGATACTACAAGGAGGCAATGAAATACCACTTGTAGGAAATAATTGAATTCAGTGATACCACTTAAAAAGGATATCAAATAATCAAGGATATCACTAGAAGAGATGAACAATAAGATCATGATACCACTTGGAGAAAAGAATCTCAATTATACCACTTGTATGCATATGTATAAAAACTCACTTGATACCACTTAGGATCAACTTACGAAGAGTTGATACCACTTGAAAGATTAATCGATAAGATCGATGGATATCAGAGCAATAAAATTTAAAGCAACATATACTTACGGGTATCAAAAGAAGAAAAGCTCAAAATAGATCAATAAAATCATAAAGACTTAATATCAGAGCACATTAAAGACATGATCTCACTTGGAAGCATTTAAGTGCCCAAAACTTGATATAAATAAACTCCCCAAGATGTTCAATGAATGAATCATGGAATTATTCGCATTTGAATTGCACAAGTTTTGTCTTTTCAAAAGATCAAGTGAATACCACTTTCTAAATTAATTAAAGTGCTCATACTGATACCACTTGAAAATGCGATTAAATAAATTTTAGATCTTTTCAAATTTTGCACAAAAGAACTTTGGGATCACAAGAAACTTTTCCAAAAAGAATTCTTGAAAAATGAAAATCCAATGAAAAGATATCCCAAAGCCCGGCTCGAAAATCTGAAAATTTCAGAACTGAAATTGCCAGGGCCGGTATGACCGCTTGGGGGTGCGGTCATACCGCAACTCCGGTCATACCGCGGTTCATGTGCGGTATTACCGGTCCTGACAGACCGAGTTTTCCGATTTTTGCAAATTTTAGCAAAAATGATTTAAATGAAGTCCAATAAATTTGAAAATTTGCAGAGATGATCTTTGGACTAATTAGAAGGTTTTGTAAAAAGAATTTTCTCAAAAACAATTTTATTTTTAAAGATATGGCAATTTGCGCTTTGAGGCATAAAAGGAAATTGATTTTCATGAAAAGCCTCAAAATGCAATTCAATTTGGATTTCATGCAATTTCTATTTTCATGGCTTAGATTGGTGTATCAAGAATGTTTCTAGCCAAGAGTTATAATGAAATCCAACTTGAATGCCAACCTTTTAGCTATATGCCTAATTAGGCTATTTTGGATCAATTCAACTCATTTTTTAGCCAAATTAGATTTTAACATAGAGTTTTCATTTTGAAAACTTGTAAAACATTTGAGATACATAATAGAATAATTTTACAAAGCTTTTTCACAAATTTGGGTCATTTAAATATGAATTTTGACTTTTGACCTAAATAGTCCTTTTGAAGAAGCAAATAGAAATCAAGTCAAAATCAACAACACAAATATTCAAATGAAGCATGGGGTAAGATATATGGATTTGAATTTTGTGTATGAGTCTAGAATACCATTTTGAATCAACTCTTGTGTAGAATTTTGATTCAAATGATGAAACTCACTAAGTGCAATAGTATGCCCGTTATGGGTCAATTATAGTTTTTCGGCGAGTTTCAAAATCAAATAACTTTTGATGAGTTGGTCTTTTGAAAAACTTTTAAACACGAAAATTGTTAAGAATTACCAACTCTAGGATTTTCATTTTGGAATTACCTTCAAAATCTTTTTACATTTAATTCTATGAAAATTATAAGTTTAAATCAAAATCAAGATACTAGTAACTAGATTTTGGAGTTAAAACTCATTTTCCTTTGAAATTAGTTTTTGTAAAGTCAAAACCATTGGAAAACCTTTTGAAAGCATTTGTATACATTTTTCAACTAGTTTTTTTTCACAAGATTAGTAATAGTATACAAAATTTTGACTTTTGGTCAAATGGTTTGATTTTGAAATTATATATATGCACTTATATTAATATGGGCACACTTAAGGATGTGATACACATGGATATGAATTAACACTCCCCCTAAATGTGCCACTTCCTAAACTTGCTCAAGATTGCAATAAGAGAATAGATAAGAGGCGAGAGCAAGTTCTTACAACAAGTGATCTAAATTGATTTTCACATGATATTAATGCAACTAAACCTACACAAGGCTAGAAGCTAAATATAAGAATCAATTTAAATACTTGTTACCGAGATGGCATTGGCTCATGATGGACTTGATTATCTTCATGTTTGACACCACTTGTAGATAAATATAATCCTCCTCTTCTTGAATGGGCAAGCGTCCAATCCATCTCATATCTCCTAAAAATCTTTTAGGTGACTTTTGGTACCCAATACTTGTTGGGTCCGACAATGTTAGTCACAATTGATTTAGGAACTCAAATGGTCCTAATTTTAGCATTTTTAACTTGACTAACATGACTAGAAATAGAATTGCAATAATTATTCCTCCTAGGCAAATAATTTGCATTTTTATGAAATGGCTTAGGAGGGCAATGATATTTTGCAAAATTATTTCTAGTTTGATCTCTCCTAAGCATATGATTATTGAAATTATGCATCGGCTTAGAGGATCTAGCAAATCTAGCAAATGTTTTGCTATTGTTATTTCTCCTAAGCATAGTATTTGGATTATGTTGAGTGGGCTGAGGAGTCTTAACAAATTTAGCAAACCCATTTCTAGATTTACTCTTCCTATGCAAATGAATATCATTATTAGCGGGCATAGGGGACTTGACAAGCTTGGCAAACACATTGCCATTCTTGTCCTTTCTAAGCAAATAATTTTCATTAATAAGAATGGGCTTAGGGGTAGTACCTTTGGGACAATCCTTACCGAAATGTCCCTTTTCCCGGCAATTGAAGCATGTCACGCTATTTGACCCTCTCTTGACCGATTTTACTTGCTCCTTGCCGGTTTGCCTCGAGGTTGATGCTTGTGGCTTGATTTCCACTTCATTAGGACACACGGAGGCGAGGTGACCCTTCTTGTTGCATGCGAAGCATTTGATTGTCTTCGTGTGTCGCGCATTATGCCTCGTCTTACTATTCTCCCTCTTGGAGTTGTAACCGAGTCCTCGCTTATCTTGAGGCGCCCTTGGCTTGCTCAAGATCTCGTCGAGGATGGCTTTTCCCTTTACGCACCTCTTCAAGTCATTTTCTAATTTAATGACTTGGGCCTTGAGCTCATTATTTTCCTCTACAAGATTAGCATCTAAAGACATAGAGGAACTAGAAGCAATTTCATTAGAGCAACATGGCAAATCATCGCTAGAAGTGGATATGCATTTATTAGATGAATTATTTGTGATAGAAATTGAGTGAGGCAATTCATCTACTAAATCACATTGAGTAGCAATATCCATACTAACTTTAGTGAATTCCTTGAAAAGGATTTTCTCATGGTTTTCTTTTAGAACATTATAGTCATTTTGAAGCAAATCATGTTCTAATTTCAACACTTTGTATTTCTTTTTCTCCTTTCCAAGAAATTCATTGAGTTCCTCTAGCATATTCATCAATTCATCGTAAGAGGGCTCTTCTTCATTTTCATCATTACATACCTCAATTTTACCTTTTGCCATGAAGCAACGAATTCGCGATGGGAGTGAATATTCATCGTCGCTTGAGGCGGAGGTTGAGGTTGATGGAGATGCCGGTTCTTCACTTGATGTTGTCGTTGAAGAATCATCAACCGACATATCCTCTTCAATGCAATCCTCAATTGATGATGTGGATGATTCAAATAAGTCTTGAAGCTTGATCCACATATCATGAGCGCTCGAGAGGTTGCATATGAGATTAAATATTTCTACGCTCACAACACTAAATAAAACGTTAGTAGCTTGAGCGTCGAGATGTAGGCATTTCTCCTCTCCTTTAGTTGGAGCAATGTCATTTAGTGGAGAAGAAAAGCCGACATCTACGATCCACCAAATTTGTAGGCTCATGGATTTAAAATGGTCAATCATAAATAATTTCCATTGAGCATAATTTGATTCATTTAGCATGAGTGGATCGTGTGAGTGCACTAAACCTCTAGTTTCCATCTTTTTACTCTCTAGACGGTTAAGCCTAAAATGAGAGTGACCGTGGCTCTGATACCACTTGTAGGGTCGAGGATGCGCCTAGAGGGGGGGTGAATAGGCGTTTTACAAAATTCGATCGCTTGCTAAAATCAATCGCTCTAATCAACCCCTATGTCAAAACCTACTCAATTTATATGCGGAAGCGATAAACTCGGTTTTGACAATTAAGGCCTAAATCAACTAGGCTCACTAATGCACTAACTAAATTATGTCTCTACACTAGAATTGCTAAATTGATCACACAAATAATACTAAGCAATTCTAATTCAAGCAATCAATAATATGCAAAAGGTAAATACTTGAATGTAAGGAGACAAGGGACAAACGATGTTTTTTCGTGGTGTTCGGAGACTTGCTTGGTCTCCCTAGTCCACGCTGAGGCAAGCCCACACTTGGACCGGCTCCCGCCGAGCACCGCCTCTTTCCACTAGTCGTGGTTTTTCACGCTATGCGTAGGCTCAACCCGAACCTTCACAAACTCGTCGGGCTTCTCACACCTTGAGAGCTCCAGCGCAGACGACGCCTACGCCGCCTAGAGTCGGCAACCTCCAAGAGTAACAAGCCGCTCCTCCGCTTGAACTTCACCGAGCACAACGAATGCGCTCCCGGTGATCACCTCGTGCAACACATGCACCAAGGCCTCACTCAAGTGCAACACATGCACAAGAGGACACTCAAACCACCTACTAATTGCAACACATGCAATTAGCTCACTCTTTAGCTCAAGAATCAAATGTGAGTGTGCAACACATGCAACACCTCACCCAAACACTCAAACAATGCAGCAACAACTGCCAAATGCCCCCCATGGGGTCTATTTATACCCCACCAAGAAAAACTAGCCGTTGGGGCAAAAGTACTGAAATTCGGGCAGGGAGGCCGGTCATACCGCCCCCTGGGCCGGTATGACCGCCCCTCAGTGGCCAACGGCTAGAAAACTAGCCGTTGGCTGAAAAACGCGGTCATACCGCACCCTCTAGCGGTCATACCGCACCCCAATGCAGTATGACCACAAAAAGGCAGTATGACCTCTCACAAAGAAACACAAAACATCCATAACTTTTTACTCCGAACTCCGATTTAGGTGATTTTTGATTCTATGCGAAGCTTATCACGAGGTCTACAATCTCCACCCATTTTCATGATTTAAGCATCCATAGATATTTTTAAATATCACCAAAATCAACTTGCAAAAACACATTTCACACTCAACTCCAAATCCATTTACAAAACGTTTTAAGCAAATCAAACCCGAGATTATGAGATTAATTCCCCTAGCCATGTGAAGGTCAACACGAGACCCAATCAATTTGCCAACACCCGTTGCAAGCCCTACTCACATGCTCTCGGAATTCCGGACTCATAAACCTCAGTTTATTCGCACAACGAACTTGCAAATAACTCAATAAACACAATTTCATGCTTGAGCACTACTCTTTGCAACACATGCAAAAGTCTAGCTCCAAGCAACATCAAATCAAGGTGCATGAACTCTCTAATTGCAACACATGCAATTCTCTAGTTCCATGCAACACCAAAACCAAACTTCAATTTCACACCAAAACTATTTCAACCATATGAGCTCTCTACTTGCAACACATGCAAGCCTCTAGCTCCATACAAACACACAAACATCAAATCATGCTTGAGCTCTCTCCTTTTGCAACACATGCAAAACTTAGCTCCAAGCAACCACAAGATTTTTAAAGATTGTTTTGGACGAAACCAAAACATGAAGCTTCAACATTTGCAACACATGCAAAAGTGAACTTCACGTAAAAACCAACACATTAGCTTATCCTATTTGCAACATATGCAAATCAGAGCATTATGCGAAAACCAAATACATATGCTCTTCCTTTTTGCAACACATGCAAATCGGAGCATAAACCAATAACACCAAACATAAATTTAACCCATTCGCAACACATGCCAAATAGTTAACTTTATGCAAAAACCAAATCAAAATGATTTGAGCTTGAGTGAACGTGGATTGAGATCACCAACACATGATGAAACTCAAACTAGGAGACAACCCCTCTTAATAGTACGGCGATAAAACCTTAGACTCAAAGACTACAAAAGTCCTTAGCCTATCTAGTTATACCTTCGTCGCCGCCCGCAAGCAATCCCCTTTGCGGTCTTTATGATCATCACTTTGATACTCCCCCGGGATCATAACTCGATTCTTCTCTTTGTCTTCTGGATCTTCTCTTGACGCCCATCACCTCATGATGCCGTCTTTATCCCGTTCTCAAATATCTCATTCATCTTTGGACCTAACTCAATCACAACTCATAAAATGGTTAGTCCAAGATGCATGGTTGTCTCAATTATCTCTTGCACTCCATTAACACATAATGGATGCCTTTAGATCAATTGAGCACAACTTAAATCAAATTGAATGATGTATATGTGTCTTAAGTACAATAATGCAACACATGCTTCATTATACTTAAGAACTATTTATTTGTCCTCAATTAATCACGGAACACCATCAACACATGATGAAGTGCTCTTTAATGATTACTAAGACAAATGAACTCAATTTAAATTATCATTTAAATTGATATGAGTATATATTAACTACACAAGTTTTCATATACTCATGTTGATGAAAAGTAATGATCCATTATGTGTAAACTATATGGAAATGATCATTACTCTAAGTTATCAACTATAGAATAAACCCCACATGTATATATAAATATGCACATATTCAATTTGATCATATTGGAGTATATCCTATATTACCATGAGTATACTAATAGCTAGGCAATTCAAATATATACTCAAGGATTTAGTTTCTTTGTCTTGATCCTTATATGTGTCAATAAGAATTAGATCAATGCAAAGAGACTTTCAAGTTAAACTACAAACTCCCTAAGTATGTGCATCCATGTAATATATGGATTGGGAAACATGATGCACATTTGTGGTTAATATAATGGGGACATTCATATTTTAACTTGACTCCAAAGTATGCAACTAATACTAAGAATGAATACATAAACATACCTTGGGTTTTCCATTTTTCAATGCGATGAGACTAATCAAAGATATTCTAAATAAACAAGTTAGTCTCGATATAAGATTTGTCATTAATAACAAAATCACATTAATGGATAATCTCAATATTAGATTTGTCATTAACACCAAAACCATAACTAATGAAGGTTGAACTTACAAACGGAGGCTGGGGTGGTGGGGCGAGAGGAGAGCTCCTCGGCTAGGGTGGAGGAGAGGGCGCGGAGTCGCTCAAGCTCGTCGATGAGCGCGAGACGACGGGCTTCGCGCAAGACGAATCGGGCCTGGCTGGCTGGGCACGAATCGCGCGGAGCTGGCCGAGCGCTTAGGGTTTTTGATCGATCTGTGGAAAATGCAGGCCTTTTTTTTCTATGGGCGACGGCAATATTTTCGTCGGCCCCAGATATTTTCGCTTGTTCGGTGGACGAAAATACAACTACAGTCCACGTGTCTTTTTTCCATCGGTCGGAGCCGACGAAAATAGCTCATCTTCGTCACGTGTCTTATTTTCGTCGGCCAAGACCGACGAAAATAGGCCAATTTTTTGAAATTTCTCTCGCGTGAAAACTCAACTATTTTCGTCGGTTTTTTAACGCAGACCGACGAAAATAAACGTAATTTCGTCGGTTCCTGGGGGCCGACAAAAATATTAAGTTATTTACGTCGACCTATTTTTGACCGACGAAAATAATGTGGACCGACGAAAATAGTGTCGTTTCCTGTAGTGTTTTTAACCCTAGCCCAGTTGTTGTGGGGCGCATCAGACAGTGGTTTCAGGCGTAGTTCCGGATGGTGATCGGTGCTCTTTGGAGGCCCGTGACGGCAATAGCCGCTCTGCATGCAGCGATGGTTTCTGGCGCGTGCGGCGCGAAGTGACAGGCCCATGCAGCAACAGTGACGTGCACACGATTCGTTCGATGTATGCACGCAATAGCAGACTAAGCCATGAACAATAATCCCATGTACAATAAATCAAACTAGAATCCTAATTAGCATGAAAACCATACAGAGTGTAGAGAGCAAAAATTAATCTATAGGATTAAGCTAATACCATGGGGTTTGAAAAAGACGGAATCCAATGACATACCATTAGGCCTAGGAGAGTTATCGTGCTGATAACGTGTTAAATAATAAGTTGATCGCTATAGACCTATCCCAGTGACAATCAATAATATTGAGAATACCCGATAAACAATCACAAAATAGATGAGTACAAGATACAGGTTGCTTCAACTCTTTTCTTTTTTATTAATTGTAGATTGATTTTTTTTATAATAGAGTCTTATATTTATATCCATAACTGTTCAGAGGTAGTTTTAGAATTTATCCACTAAAACCAAATATTCAATCATATCTCAACAGCTAAAACTAAGGTTCCTATATATCTCAGCAGTGCCGACTTACCGCGCGGCACCATCGATGCAACGCGCGGCCACGCTGGCCGCTGGCTTGCGTGAGTTTTACCGATTTCAGCCGCTTTTGGGTGGCTTTTATGTGGGTCGCGCGTACGCCGTGCGACGACGAGGCCTCTTCGGCGCGCTCGGAGGGATCAGCTAGCCGATCAGGGGATTCAGGGCCCGCGGGCCGGGCCGTCATATTCATACCGCCACGCCCGTCGAGCGAAGCCAACGTTTTTTTGCTTGGTTTTGGTGGGTCACGCGCGGGTGGCTGGAGTGGTGGGGTAGCATCATATCAGTATTACTGTGCGCAGCATAGCCCGCAGCTTTGACGGACCCGGACCGCTCGGTTCCTTTCCAAAGAAGTTTTGATGGTGCCGGCCGGTCGCGGTTCGGCCCGTGCACTGACTGGAAAAGCGAAGCTCCGAGAGGGCCCACGAAAAAACCCAGTTAACGTGTAGTTGAACTCAAACAGTGGCCTTTAAAAACATGACTCGTGTGCTAGCCCTGCGAGGTCTCTGTCTCTGATAAACTCCACGTGTATACGTATGTACGAGTGATGTAAGGCCATTCTCAGTGAGGTTTTAAATGGGTTTTATTCTCATTAAATACTGTGGCACATCAGTAAAACTAATGACTTGGCAAATTAATTAAGAGGAGATAGAGGAAAAGAGTTTCATGGAGATGAAACCCGTCGATCACTGTTTCTAACGCGAATGAAACGATCTGAAACTTGTACTAGGGGCAAAATCATTTCATTTTCACTCACAACACCATCCAAACAGTAAATGCTATTGATTGCCTATGAAACTGTGAAAATGAAATTGTGCACTGGGAGTCCTTATTTCATTCATCAGTCCATACCTCTTTAGATGACATGGCACCCTCTTGGAAACCGCAGAATGAAACTTAGCACTGGGAATGGCCTAAGTAGGTTCTATTTGTTTGTGCTTTTTCATTAGTTTAAAAGCTAAAATCTAAACAAATAAGTAGTTTTTTATTTGGGTTTTCCAAAAGCCAAAAGTCTTTATATAACTAAAAGTCAAAAGCTAATGGAGAGAGGTTTTTGGTTATTGATGGTTGATTTTAGACTACTAACACTAAAGTTAGGTAAAATTACCTACCTATATCACGTATAAAAACCGTTAGTTTTTACGCTCTTTAAGCCAAAAAAACTGACTTTAAATTACAAATAGAAAAAACTAAGACTAAACAAACAGGTTTGTAGCGTGTTAAGTTGATGTAAGAGTCGTGTGTTAGTTGTCTCACTACTGCAGATGGGACTATCACAAGCAGTTCGAAACCGTTTTCAGAAGCGGTTTTAGAATTGCTTGTAAGTAACCGCGAGTGATATTCCCGTCAGTATCAAAAGCGGTTTTATAACCGCTTGTAGAAGTCACTTCAAAAGACAAATAATATTGTGATAACTGGGATTCGAACTCACGACCTCCTCACCCCTCCTCGTGACCCACGTCTCATCCATCTAGCCAACCCACCCACGCGTGCTCTCTGATGGAGTAGAGCGTGCATTCCTTTTATTATTTCGAAAACTAGGCTTCTACAAGCGGCCGCTTCTAGAGCTAGGGCTTTAGAAGGGGTTTGTGTCCCTAACCCCTTGTAGATCTTTAGAAGGGGTTCGTGTCCCCAACCCCTTGTAGATCTCTAGAAGGGGTTCGGGATACGAACCGCTTCTAGAGCTAGAACTTTAGAAGGGGTTCGTGTCTAGAATCGTTTCTTGAAACCCTTTTCGGTCCATTGTCCATGAACCGTTTGTGGCGCAGAGAGTACAAACGGTGCGCAATTAACCGCTTGTAATAGATCTTTATGAAGGTCGATTCTATAGTAGTGTCTGTCTTATACTTTATTTAAAAAATACTATAGTGGCTGACTGAACAAGTTTCGATCAAACAGGGAAGCATGATTCCATGTTACGTCTGATAATACGAACGGATCGAAATGGCTTCTCAGCGGTGGGAGCGTGGGAGTACGTAGCTTTCTGATCTATATAGTACGTTTCGTCCCAGCAGCGAGGGGGAGAAAGACACCACACGACTGGGGGGCCTCCATGGCTCTATTCCACATTGCCACCACCGGGTCTCAGGAGCGCGCATGCCATGTCTCCAATGGAGCTGTCGTGCTCAATAAATGTCCACTTTGTTCCTCAGCATCTTTCAGACCAAACTGATCAGACACTAACAACAATGTTTTTGTTTTTGTGCTGCTAGTCTACCCAGTAATGAGGTTTCCTTTACAGTTAGTGGGAAGTGCAAGTTGCTATAGGCCTCTATAATCTACAAACAATTGCGATTAGTAACGATCATTGCGTATAGATTCAAAGGGAATATGATCGTCTTCACTCACCAGTGTCTGTCATGCATTCACGGTCGAGCCCGATGCCACCTTTTGGAAAACGATTTGCATACACAATTCTACTGACACTGACCAGCTGATCTCCCATTCTGACTAATTATTAACCCGGCGGCCGATATCTTGCGCCGATTCGATCTGCAGAGATACAGTGGTACAATATATAGCTTTGTGAAAAGACGAGACCGAGCAGTGGATACGAAGAGAGCGAAACCTATTTTCTAATCCAAGTGCGACGTTATCCCCTGCGGAAAAGGGACGGGGATGCATTAGAGATAAGCGAAGTGGTGGCCATCCTTTCGATCGTGTTCGTGTTTCTTGTGGAGGATAAGGGGATCAGTTTAGTTAAAGCGAGGACATGAGGTGAAAGCTAGCTGCAAACCACGCTGCTGAACCAGCACTGCACGACCCATGCATGGGATTCATTGGCTAGGGAAACTAGATTGGCTAGGGAGGGAGGGGAACAAAACGCCATTATCGACAGCCTTTTGCAACAGCTCCCCATGTCTCGCGCGACGAGTGGCCGAACCTGAACGGAGAATTCCCGTAGGGCGTATCTTTCGCGCATCATTGAGCTGCAGACGCTAATAGATTTGGGCTCTAGATCCAGGGCAATCTGAGGCTTCTTCGAGCGAGTTTTTGGAGGAAGCTGAAATGGGGTACTATGTTTCTTGGGCACCTTGATTTTAAATGGGTAAATTTAAGCTATATTTGATTATATTTTTTTTCAAAAATTTCAGTTTTAGAGTATATATATATATATATATATATATATATATATATATATATATATATATATATATATATATATATATATATATCAAATGATTTTGAACAAGTTTGCTCATTCAAAGATTTTGAACAAGTTTGGATCGTACGCTTTACTGATTTATATATATAATCAGCACATACCTATAACCAAACTATCATAAAAAAAGGAAATTCTGATTTGAATTTCAGTTCAAATTTGTTTGAACTAGTTAGTAAATTGGTTAAACTCAACATCCTAAATATTTTAAAAATATCGCATGAAAATAGATAGGGAAACACCCATTTTGGATCATAGTGCCCCAGTTAAGTGTATGTGTGTGTGTCTCTCTCTCTATATATATATGGAAAATGCCTTCTACTCTAAAACACTCCTTTATCACTTTAGGTACACTCATACACTAATTATAAAATATTCTAATATGAACCACTTGAAACAATTGCAAGGGAGTCCATAGTTTTTAATGTATTTTGCAAATATCTTCATATACGCACATAAAAAGGAGACATACCATTCGTTTCGCGAGAAACTCTTTATGTTGTGAGATACGTACGATACAGGAAGTAATTACTTCTAGGAGTAGAAAAGAGACTTCCTCTACACAAACACTTTGATCCTTTCCGAACAAATTTGCAAATCTAACTCTGTTCTTGAATGTACAAGGGTCAAGAGTCAACACGTGTCACCTACTATGGTATGAGACCATGATAGGTCACCTGCTGCGAACGCAGTATGTACTTGCCGTGATATGAAAGCGTGATAGATACCTACCGTGATCGATAAGAGGCCAGATTTACAATTTCGTTTGAATAAGGATCAAACTTGCAAAAAGAAACTGAGCCAGACCATACAAAAATTTGCTTCTCTTCGAGCATGTAATGCAACATCATGCAAGCCAAGAAAAAATATTGCTAATTTATAGAGCATGCGCCTATAGTTGGGAGCATAGCTTTGCTGCGCTTGTTCGTTACAGTTGTTCACCAGGCCGTGTTTCCGACAATGAGGCTACTGCTGTGATGCCACCTATGACGCCGTAGCTAAAGGGCACTAGATGCGGACACACGCGATGCCACATCACGTGACGTGAGGGTAACAACACGTGGATCGAAGCATTGGCCAAAGACGTTTTCAGCTTTGCCTTACGAATCAGGCAGAGCAATTCGGCATATGCCGCGTCGATCGAATTTCAGCTCAAAGCTGAACGTAATTTTCTAGAAACTTAAGGACTTTTTTTTACAAAATGGCGTGGTATAGATGAAATTTTCTAAACCCGTGAGTTTTTTTTTTTTTGCAAAAGTGTTCGAGAACAAGCTAGATTCAAACTTGCAGAAATCTTTTTTTTTTAAAAAAAAAGGTGGCATGAGGATAACAACACGCGGATCAAGCATTGGCCAAATAAGCTTTCGGCTTTGCCTTACGAACCAGACAGAGCAGCGTGGCATATGCCGCGTCGGTCAAATTTTAGTTCGAGGTAGGATGTAATTTACTGGAACCTCAAGGACTCTTTTTACAAAAAAGACGTGGTTTAGATGAAATTTTTTAAAACTGTGAGTTTCTTTTTTGGCAAAAGTGCTCGAGCTAAATTCGAACTTACAGAAATCATTTTTTTTTTCAAAAAAGGTGGTAGGAGGATCTAAATATATTTTTAGAATTTTTGAAAAGTTTTTTTTTTGCCAAAGAGCCGTTGGAGGACTTAAACATAATTTTAGAATTTTCGAGGGCCTTAAACGCAATTTTGGAATTTTCAAATGACTTTTTTTTTCTTTGCAAAAGAGCTAGTAAAAGGACCTAAATGCAATTTCAAAATTTGCAAAAGGCTTTTGTGTGAGTGGTGACGTGGAGGCCCTGGAGGGGCTGGCTGGGCCGAAACACCCCACCTTTAATATTGGTAATATACCCACCGGGCCCACGTCATCACTTGACTTTCATTTATGCTTGCTTACAGGAGCCCACTCTTCATGCTCATAATTAAATAACTGGGTATATAACTTGACCAATTAACTGCATAGTGCTCGATTCGTCTAAGTTTATAAGATCTATTTTTTTTGACACATAGACCAAAAAGATATTAAAAATAACTAGATTACCCTGAATTATTTTCAGTAAACACTATATTCAATATATGTATGTAGAGAATATGGAGTAAAGATGGATATTTATTAGGGATATACAGAGAACATCACACTAAATTTGTATTAGAATATAAAATACGTCTTATATTTATGAACAAGATCATTTAAAAAATAAGCCTTATAAACTTAGATAGCGAGATTACACACTTAAGGTCCAAATCACTCACGTTTTCATAAAGTATATGTAACCTTGTTCTTATTGTTCATTTTGTACTCTCTAGTCTCTAGCTACTAGCAATATTATCTAGCAAAAGCACGCCAGATATGCGTGTCCAAATCAATCAAATTATGCTACAGCAGGTACCAATATAAGTTGATACTCGGATTACATATACTAATTGCTATTTGTTAACCCACCATGCGCACCAGCTAGCTAGCTAGAAAACCATATCGGCGACACGTCACATTAGAGAGGAAAAAAACTCGAAACTCGTGAGTTAAACAAGTACTCGTAAACTCGCCTCGAACTCATTTTTTAACGAGTCGAGTTGAGTTATGATTTGAACTCGTTTATATAACGAGTTAAACGAGTCAACTCGCGAGTTTAACGAGTCCTCCAAATCGGTAAGTATAGCTGTATATGTGTAAGACGATAATGATAACACATAGCATACCGTATAGTCTCAACAGAAATCCTCCTCTCAGATGGCAATGTCGAGTCTAACAAGTCAATTCACGAGTTTAACAAGTCGAGCCGAGTTAAGATTTAAGCTCGTTAAGATAATGAATTGAGTCGAGTCGGTTTGACTTGTTATCTTAATCGGATCTAAGTCGAGTTGAACCAAGTTGTCTCGTTATCCTCCCCTACATCACATGTACTTCCCACATTAGCTGTGCCGCTTTCAACTTTCGATGTTCGTCACCTCTATATTTAACGAACGCACACGCCGAACTAGCCAGCAGAGCCGTCAGCTTGTCACCTCCCAGGCGTGTAGGAACAGAGCGCGAACCCTTCGCAAACCGTTCCGAGGAGAGAAATGGCTCGAGCAGCCGCTGCATGCAGCGCCACCGTCTCTCGGCGTCTCCGGTTTCTCCTCGTCCTCGCGGCCGCTCTTACCGGCAAGTCGCGCATTACCACGGCATGCATGCATGCATGCATATGTTCGCGCGTGTCCGGTTGATCGATCTGACCCGTGCGCTGCGGGGTGTGTCTTGTTTTTGCAGTGGCTTTCGTGGGGCCGGCGCGGTCGGCGTGGGTGGACTACCCGTCGGGCGTGCCGTGCGGCGTGACGATCCCCGCGGAGCAGTGCGACCCGACGGACGCGGCGGCGAACAGCGCTTGCAGGGACGTGTGCCACTACGGCGGGTGCCGGCGAGGCGGGCAATGCGTGTCCCTCGGGCTCGGCGGGGGCCGGGGCTGCCATTGCAAGTGCTAGCTGATCGATCGAACCGTCGAGTTGGTTACAAGACGATGCAGCAGCAGCAGAAGCAGGAGGAAATAAACTAATGGGACGTGGTAGATGGAGTTTACTAATGGGAGATGGTGGATGGAGTTAACTAACTAAGCTGCTGCTGTAGATGGTAGATGCATGCTTGCTTACTGTCCCACTGTTGTTGGCGCTGTTCTTGCAGTTTGGTGTTCCCGGCTTTTCCCTTTTTCTTTCTTCCTCTCCTGTTTTTATTTTCGCCTCTCTTTGTTTGAGTTGGTAGTAGTAGTAGTACACTGGTACAACCATATGTGTATTGGGTCTCGCACATTCGGTTGCTTTTGTTTGTTCTGCGTGCCTTTTGTCCACAACCTAAGGTGAGCCTTGAGAGAGAGTCCTCAGGTGCCTTTTGTTTTGGGTGCGCTTGCCTTTTATTTTCCTTTTTAACAAGCTCGTGCTGCCAACTGCTACCTACAATTATCAAAGGGACAGTTAAGTCTTTGCCACTTGCCAGTGATGATTTCTGTATCGGAAGTTTTTTTGGTTGCCAGAAGCATACTGTTTGTCCATTGTTCTGTTCCAGAATATCAGTCCGTGTTCTACCACTGCCGAGTACCAACCAAGACCCTGTTTAAAACGCATGACTTCCACATAAATTTTATAGGAAACAGTTTAATTCTCACAGGAAACTGGGACAAAAATTCCTGTGCTCCACAACGAGCCCTAACCAGAGAGTGCAGATTGCTTCCCGAGAACGAAATAAAGCAATCAATTTTATGTTCTTTGGGACCAATATTGTCACAACTCACAAACCATACATTCACAGTCAGAATCCAAGGATTTGATTGTTGGTTAGGTATTCCTCCGTACAATATATGCATGCCTGCTGGGATACAAAAGATACAAGTATGCCCCCCAGAAGGCATGTGAACAGAACCCTCAAAAACTATGCTCCTTATTCCCCAACAGAGAACAATACATATCAGCAAGTTCCATCTTCAAGAAGATTTATGATCCAACAGGTATGGGTATGGCAGACAACTCACACATCACAGTTCACAAAGAATTACAAGGGAAAAAGGCACCAGCACTACAAATATCGTCCGTCTTTTCTGTTGTTAAAATCCTTTACTGTACTTGAATCCAACAGGATAGAAGTCTTATTCACACTTTGTAAGCACTACAAGTTGATCAGGGACATAGCATTGGGGGTGTTGTCCCTTTAATGAGGGTGATAAGAATCAAGTGGCGGCATCAGGGACCCCAAAGCACCACACAAACTGGGACCTCCAAACAACAGCATATACCGGGGGTGGACACTACTGTTCTGAACAAGTACACAGATCAGGATGGCTCTATAGTAGATTTATATTACATATCAGCAAAGGAAAAAGGCGAAACCAAGAGATGTACAACAGGCTGCAGTCCGGATAGGCTTTACATTTGGATAAATGTCACCAGCACTTTCGCTCATCAAGCCCAAATGTACATATCCGGAGCTGAGTGTCAGCAAGGCTGTTCTGACTTCTGACTATAATTATGGATGTGTGGACGCGGACAAAAAAATCCACAGCTTTGCTGGTTGTACAGAAGCAGTATTATGGGCAGACCTAAGAGCTGCAGGCTGCAGAGTAGTGTTTACAGCTACTGTACAGGATTTTTGGCAGGCCTGCCGATCAATCGACATTGCTGAGGTAGCAAACTACAGCGAACTTGCCCCTTGACATGGAGTAGTTCACCGTCAATACCACATCCGTCATGTGTATTTGGGCCTGCTTTAAGTCTCACAGACTTCACCTGAAATTTAGCACAGCAGTGAACTAGGGAAACAAAAAAGCTTATCATCAAAATTCTGGATGAACAATATAAAGATCATGACAGGTCCAAGCAAAACCATGGCAATTTCCTACATACGATCTGGCAATTCAGACTTCCTAGATTTTCTTTTTCCATCCATGCAAGGTATCATCAAATGGTTAGGGAACATGTGGAAGAGAAATAATATCATTGCAAACTTTACTTTGAACCATGTTATGAAGTAAACCCAAAGAGATTTGTAATTAAAGAATATGAGTGGCAATTAACAAGAAACACATGATATGAAGCATGCCAAGATCAAAACAAAACTTTCTCAAATTGAATGAAAGATCAAAGTAAAATTGGATACTTAACCAAGAGGAGCTGTATCGTACCTTCACATATTCCACATTTGGAAGAGAAATGTGCTTTCCAAACTGCAAAAGCACCAAAAATCTCAATAACCTCAGCCTTCCACTTCCACCAACCAACAGCAGGTCCATACAATTGTCATCATATTCAGCCTTGGGAGCAATAACCTGAGAGCTTAAACTCTGCACAGTCTTGCATGAATGGTTGCATACCAATACACCAAGATAGTGCCCTTTCCTAACTATCCATCTTTCATCTAAGCTTGGTACTAGTTCCTTAGTCAGACCAAGCTCAATGTCATCTGATGGATCAGGTAGCTCCATGGGAGTAACAGATTCCCAGTTAGGTTGATTATCCCATTTAGGCTCCACATCCCACTTGGGACCTGCATCCCACACTGGCCCAGGATCTGATACTGTGGACGATGTGTCTTCTTTGTCATGTGTTGTGGTACCCCTAGAAGATTTTGTATCATTTGTAGCAGTCAAGCCTGGCCAAGCCTTTTCTGTCCTTGACTTCGATTTGGATCTACGCCAGCTGGGAGTCGATGAAACATGAGCCTGAGGATGAAGCACTTCTTCTGGTTCTTTGAAAGTACTCGTTCTCCCTATTGACAGGCGTTTTGATTTTGGGTCAAGTGCACGGACGAGTTCAGATGGTTCATTATTAGCATGAGGACTAGAAACCTCCAGCTCTCCCCCAGACATTATGCTTGTAGACATGACTGAGTCAATGCTAGATAAACTTGAGGCACGCGGTAAACATTCTGCTCTCGACCTCCGAACTACATCGTCGTAGAGGTCTGACGTGTCAACCTTTTCTTGCCCTTCCACAATTTTATGCTCAGCACCATCAACATCTGATATCGGAAGATACTCCAATTCAAAACTATACTTGGGCAAGCACAGAAATTTCAGAAAACCAGCTACAATGTAACGCAGAGGACCAAAGCGCTTCTGGTATTTCTCCGAGAGTTCAAGAACTGCAACAGATACATGTAAAGTCATTTTTGCTGTTTCCATTTGGGAAAAAACTAGAAGTAATCCTACAATGTAGTCCCAGAAACAAATTTAGATAACCAACAAAAAAAATAAAATGGTCTGAAATGTCAATTATGTGGTTACCATCGCTCACAAAACCAAAATATGAGACCGTTGTGCCAAAATGGATAGTCCCACTTTGGATCCATTCAACAGCAAAAACATCAATAGGTGTAAGATCTCCCTGCAACCAACAAACAATTCAACACATTAATGTGAAACAGAAAATGTTGATGATTGACAATGAAATTGCAAGCACAGTAATTAAATAGTATTCACATTAAACAGTTAAATTAAGTATATGGAAACATCTCTTAGATCAAACTATGCAATCACAAATATGTTATACTCAACATGTTTTAACTTTACATATGATATATGGCCATATCAAAAAGAAGAAGAAGAAAGAAACTTCAAATGGCTGGTTCTTGTATAAATTTTGCCTAATTATAATAAGCAAAGTATCAAACTTCCCTAAGAAAATTTGGCATATCTAACATCATGTGTTCTCAAATCGTATACGGTAACAGAAGTCCTTTTGACATAAAGGCAGGTAGGTGCATTGACATAAGTGGCAAAATGGCGAATTTGGCAACATGCTGACACTGAAAAGCCCTGCACAAAATGGCAATGTACTAGCCACTTGACTACACAAAGCAACAGCATTGGAGAAACAATGTGACAGCAAAGGGTGGTACTAGAATGGTCCAGTGGCATACATTACAAGATCTGGACATGGCAGGGTGAGGAGTAATGCATCAAGGAGTCTTAGGAAAGCAAGATGGTGAACCAACCACAGAGTTATAGGAGAAAGATTCAGCAAGACAATCCAAAGTCAAGAAAGCAGGGGAACCCAATTAGAGGGCAGCAGTGTTAACTGTTAAGACATGGTTGGGTGGTGCTGATACGGATGTTCCTTTTCGAACAATCGCGTACCGGGTCTCAAGCCAGAACGAGATTCAGTGGAGGGCGGCGTCGGGAATCGACGTCGACCTATGGTAGCGATAATGGCTGTGCGGAGCCACCGGCCAGTTGTCGATGGCAGCGCCTGCTATTAGGTTTTTCTTGGCAAACAAAAGCATGCTCTTTTCTTATTGCTCTGTCCCTCTTATAGGTTGAGGAACCAGGAAAAAGTAACAGACTAGAGATAGGAATACAATTCTTATTGGAAACTAATACGGAAAAGGAAACAACTATTAATCCTGAAGGGATACGGAAAGGTAGTTAATTACTAGTAATCCTATAAGGATACGGAGTATTGCTTGCATGGCGCTCGCTCAACAGCATGGTCCTATGCGATAGCTCCTCCCCGCCTTTTCGTAATAAACTCTATCTCAGAGCCCTAACAAGATTCTCTCGACACACCAATTTGTCCTCGTCGAAAATCGTGGTAAGCTCGCCGGAACACAATGGCGTCCATCCAAGTGGCCTCCTCCTCAGGTTCACCCATCCAATGAACCAAAAGCTGCCGATGGCCCCGAGCAAAACGCTGCTGAAGAAGGCGATAGGGCTGGGGCTGCGAGTCGTCAGGTGCCGAAGATAAATCCACCGATAATGGAGGCGGTGCATTAGGAGGAGTACCCTGGTATGGTTTTAGAAGTGACACATGAAAGACATTGTGGAGGCGGGCTGTCGCAGGAAGATCCAACCGATACGCTACTGCCCCTACCCGATGGAGCACCTGGTAAGGTCCAAAATAGCGAGGAGAGAGCTTGTGCGGGGCTTGCGGACGCAATGACAATTGGCGGTGTTTCTGAAGCCGAAGCCATACCCAAGAGCCAACTGAAAATTCCATGTCCCGGTGACGACCATCATGGGTCTGTTTCATCCGATTCTGAGCATGCAACAAGTGTTGACGGGCTTGAGCTAGCAGAGCATCCCTGTCCACAAGCTGGCAATCTACTGCATCAATGGAAGTCGAACCCTCTGAATAAGGAAGTAAGCTGGGGGCCCGGCAACCATAAACCAACTCGAACGGAGTAATGCGCAGAGCTGAGTGATAGGATGAATTATAGCAGAATTCTGCCCAAGGTAACCACTTCACCCAAGTTGCTGGATTATCGGCGGCTAGACAACGCAAATACATTTCAATTGTTCTGTTAACCACCTCTGTTTGGCCATCGGATTGTGGATGATATGCTGAGGAAGTGAGAAGACTGGTGCCACAGCGCTTAAAGAGACTCTGCCACAAGGCGCTGGTGAATATGGGATCCCGGTCGGAGACAATTGATTCTGGCATTCCATGAAGGCGAACGATTTGATCAAAGAAAATATCAGCAACCACTGTGGCAGATGTTGGCCTTTTGATGGCAATGAAATGACTATACTTCGAAAGTCGATCGACGACGCTCAAAATTGCAGTCTTGCCCTCGGATTTCGGCAGAGCCACAATGAAATCCATAGATACATCCGCCCAGACCTGTTGCGGGATAGGAAGAGGTTGAAGGAGACCCGCTGGTGCTAGCGTACTGACCTTGTGCGCCTGGCAAATCTTGCAAGACCGAATGTATTCCTCCACAGAATGACGCAAGCCCTCCCAATAAAATTGTTGCTTGACTCTGTGAACGGTTTTGTGGACTCCTTCGTGAGTGACATCATGGAAAGCAAAGAACCACCGCTCGCATAATGGGAGTGAACCGAATCACCAATCGCCATCATAGTAAAGCCCTCTTTTCTCAGTCCATCGGATCCTCAGAGTTCCGCCCACCGCCGCTATTTCTTCAAGCCGTTGTATTGCGGATGTGCGTTCGAAGCAAAGATGCCATTCTTCCCAGATTGAGTCCGATGGCGCGGAGATCGCAGCAGCAGCCTAGTCGCTTCCTTCAAAGCGCGGATACGACGGCCATTTTATTAGAGCGGCCCAGCTTATATTCAACAGTGAAATCAAATCCCATGAGCTTACTTAGCCAATGCTGTTGTGGAGGTGTTACTAGGGCTTGGTCCAATAGATATTTGAGGCTAGCGTGATCGGTCCTCACGACAAATGGCCGACCCCAAAGATAAGGACGCCAATGCCGAATAGCCTTGGACAAACCAATAAGCTCCCTTTCATATGCAGCCAACTTCACATGACGATCCGCCAAGCGACGACTATAGAAGGCGACAGGATGTCCCTCCTGTTGGAGAACCGCGCCAATGCCCAAGCTGGATGCGTCGCACTCCACTACAAATGGCAAGTCAAAATCTGGAAGTCGGAGTACCGGTGCCGATTGGAGAGCCTCCTTGAGCCGAAGAAAAGCGCGATCTGCCTCTGCTGACCAAGCAAAGGTTTGCCGCCGAAGCAGGTTTGTTAAAGGTTCGGCAATGGCAGCATACTGGCTGATGAAACGGCGGTAGTACCCGGTAAGTCCCAAGAAACTGCGGATGGCTGATACTGAGGTTGGAGTACTCCAATTTGCCACGTCTTGAACTTTAGCTGGATTAGCCGCCACCCCTGATTCCGAAATAATGTGCCCCAAGTACTTAACTTCCTCACTGGCAAAGACACACTTCTTCTGTTTCAAGAACAACTGATGTTGTCGTAGTCGGTCCAGCACCAACCGCACATGAGTCAGGTGTTCTTCCCGGTTTGAGCTGTAGATGAGTATGTCGTCGAAGAAGACCAGTACGAATTTGCGAAGGAAATCCGAGAGTACCTCATTCATAAGTGCTTGGAACGTCGATGGCGCATTGCATAAGCCGAAAGCCATGACTACAAATTCATAATGGCCATGGTGTGTGCGGAAAGCCGTCTTCTCGATATCTTCTTCCCTCATGCGAATCTGATGATATCCTGAACGCAAGTCGAGCTTAGAGAAAAATCTGGCACCATGTAGCTCATCCAGAAGTTCCTCAACTACTGGAATTGGAAATTTGTCCTTGATGGTTCTGGAGTTGAGAGCTCTGTAGTCAACACAAAATCGCCACGAGCCATCCTCTTTCTTGACCAAGAGCACCAGCGAGGAGAATGGTGATCTGCTGGGCCGGATCAACCCCTGCTCTAACATCTCGGTGCATTGTCTTTCGATCTCATCCTTCGGCGAAAGGATAACAGAAGGTCTAACCACCATCGGATCTCGTGCCTTCAGCCAAGACAATGTGATGATCGCAGCTCCGAGATGGAGGCAAACCTTGCGGTTCCTGAAAAAGATCTCCATACTCAGTCAAAAGAGCTTCCACCTCCTTGGCCCTAGGGGCTCTAACTGTGAACCCCACTGGGGGGTAGAAATATGGCCTCAAGAATAATCATTGTCCTTCCTTTCAAAAACCATGCGGAGCTTGTCGAAATTCCACTTATGTCTCCCAAAGTTTGCAACCATTGTACTCCTAGCACCACATCATACCCCTGAAGAGGGATTACTAAGAAGGGTGCACAGAACTGATTGGAATCCACGGTAAAAATTCCCTTGGCAATGCGCCCTAGGCATGGCAGTTCGGCACCATTTGCCACCCGAACTCGCTGAGAACCACCCGAGCTCTGTTCTTCTCCGATGCGAGTTGCGGCATGGCTGCTTACGAAGTTATGTGTGCTACCGCTGTCGATCAGACCAACAAGGCGATGTCCTCCCATGACCACCAAAACCTGCATCGTGCTGCCGCCACAAGTGCCCCTCACTGCCATGGCTGACAAAGCCGCCGGCTCCTCCTCAATTTCATGGTCCGATTCCTCCTCATTCACCACCTCACAGAGGAAGAGACGTTTGCACTGATGACCTCTGGAAAATGCCTCGTCACAGTTGAAACAGAGACCCTTCGCCCTCCTTTCACCATCTCTGCTCGAGTCGCCTCCTCAGACGGGAGGATGTCATTCCGACGCTGAGAAGTCACGAGCCACGCTACCGCTTTGCCGCGGTCGCGCCGGTTGCCGCTGTGGCCGTCGGAGATGCCGCCGAGGGAAACTGAAGACGCCCCGCACTTCCCGCCGGGGAACTTGTGTGCGATGCAGTCAACGTGGTTGGGCTCCGGCTAAACGGCGGTCTTGCTCGATGCTGGCAACTCTGGGCGGCCTTAGCGAGCCACACATCCTCGCGGCGTTCAGCTTCCCGCGCCAGGCCCATCGCATCCGCCAAATCCCGAGGTCTATCGCGACACACCTCTGCCATCAGCGTCGGTGATAATCCCGCCATGAACAGCTCCATCCGCTTCCCCTTCAGACTTCGATAAGGCCAACAAATACTGAACTCGCGGCATAATCCCGACCCGCCTTTCCCTTGCTTGAGATTGATAGGTCTCCGAGAGGCCCCGCCAAGAGTATTGCGAGAATCGCCGCAGAAGACCTCGTAGAACTCCTCCCAACGGATTTCACTGTCCTCCTTCTCCCGCTTGTCCAAGATTTCTTGCGCCTCTCCTCTTAAGAAGAAGCCCGCCATCCGACATACTCGCTTTTGGTACTGCATACCTTCCCGATCGCCGCATTGCTTCAAATAACAGAGGATCTTCCGAGCCGTCAGAAACTCGAAGTTCATACTGTGGAGCCCAGCAGTACCAACGACGATCTTGGCGATCGTGGCCGAACCTAGCCATGTCCTCCTCTTCCCTTCATTGCTTGCCGCGCGGAAATTGGATCGGAAACTTCGGTTTTGCGCGCCGCTTCCTTCCGTTCCCACGGGCCCTTCCTCCATGGTTCTCTTTCCCAATGCCTTGATCAGATCGTCGATCTTCTTCTCCATCAAAGATGTCCAAATACAAGAACTCCTCCAGGTTCGCCTCTATTGCCGTGAGATCGACCCTCGCTTATGACATGGTGGAATCGCCTGCTCGATACCAATTGATACGGATGTTCCTTTTCGAACAATCGCAGACTGGTCTCAAGCCGTAACGAGATTCAATGAGGCGGCGCTGAATCGACGCCGACCTATGGTAGCGATAATGGTGTAAGGAGCCACCGGCCATTGTCGATGGCGCACCGCTATTAGGT
Organism: Guadua angustifolia; assembly: GCA_036346375.1. NCBI lineage: Eukaryota > Viridiplantae > Streptophyta > Magnoliopsida > Poales > Poaceae > Guadua > Guadua angustifolia. Next base: position 17,935,866 of record CM070518.1, on the reverse strand, counting down.
TTTTCTTGGCAAACAAAAGCATGCTCTTTTCTTATTGCTCTGTCCCTCTTATAGGTTGAGGAACCAGGAAAAAGTAACAGACTAGAGATAGGAATACAATTCTTATTGGAAACTAATACGGAAAGGAAACAACTATTAATCCTGAAGGGATACGGAAAGGTAGTTAATTACTAGTAATCCTATAAGGATACGGGAGTACTGCTTTGCATGGCGCCTGCTCAACAGCATGGTCCTATGCGATAGCTCCTCCCCTGCCTTTTCGGTAATAAACTCTATCTGTAGCCCTAACAGGTGCTGATAGCAAGATGGCAATACAGTAATACACAATCACTGGAATGCAACAAGGAGATGCAATAGGGTGGCGTCAACAGTGGGACAGTGTTGTATAGCAGTGTGTGCGCATTATGGTCTTTGGAGGCATGATAGGGAAGCCAAATGAGTGAAGACGAGTAACTCAGATGTACAGATGATTGGCTGTCCAGGGATGGTAGCTGGTCCGATGTAAAAAAAAAAGTGAGAAAAGAGAGAGATCATAAGAGAGCGTCAAAAATAGGACACTCCGTAGTCATGTAAATTTGGGGTGAAGGTCCAACAGAGAAGCATATGGTAGGACGGTGATAAAGGTCCGAAACCATGGAACCATAGGGAGGACAGCCAATTAGAAACAGAAGAAGAATACCACACGTAAAAAGAAAAAAAAAAAGATATATAAGGGATACTTGTGCCTTCAAGTGCACAAGCACCATTAACCACAATTGTTGCGTTTGATGATTTTTTGTAACGCCATTACAGCCAAATGAGTAAATTAAACAAGACAGTTCTGTAAAGCAAGAGAAAATAATTTGCATGCAGTGGTATTAATTAAACTGGAAAGAGACATACACGTACACAGTGAGCTTCATTTGTGCCAGAGGGAAGTTAGTACTGGGTGTATATTAGGTTGTCGCATGAGTATTATTTTCATGCTTCAATTAATAGATGTGTCATACTCCAATTAAAATTTAGTGGAGCCCACTGGTCAGCTACTGCATGCTTGGGTGCATGAAATCAATTAGTTAGCCAGGAGGATACTCAGCAATCAGCACACACTTATGCATGTATTCATCGATCAACTGTTACGTGCCAAGCTTTTGATCAAGTTTACTATCGCCGGCGTGGTCGGGTGCGTCCAGAGGCAGATCAAGGAGTTGGTGATCAGCCGCACGAATGAACTGGGCCGATCCATGCGGCGGGGTAGCAGCTTAGTCCATGCATGTAGTTTTGAGTCAAGTCATATCTTTCCATTTGTGTTTCCCTGATTAGGTGGTGTTTCTATCTTTTGTTTGTTAAGAACAGATTCTTGCCAATCTGTTGATATCGGTCTTAGGCTATAAAAGGGTGGAATAAACTGAGGAAAAGGAATGCTTCTTTTGGTGCCACAAAAATAACAAGTCTCAAGCAGTGGCTCCGACAACAGCCAAGTTACCCAAGACGGCGCTAAGGTCGGCGGCTTCAAGCGACGCTCGTTCGGATCGTGGCAGTAATTCGAAAGATACGAGCGAGCTCACCCTGAACCGGCTCGTATCAATTTAGTATCAGAGCCAAGTTTGGGTACCATGGCTACACCTTCGCTGGAAGAGCGCATCGTGGCGCTCGAAGCCGAGGGAAAGGAGACGCGACGGTTGTTGGAAGAGTGCTCAAGCACGTCAAGGCTAAGGGATGCAGTCAGGTGGGTGAATATGCGAAGGAATTTCCGCGCTTGTTACCTCAAACAAGTCGCATGCGACTAACTGACCAGATTGAAACTTTCACTGCAGGGCTCACGGTCGCTTTGGCCGCAGATGTTACTCGTCAAGAAGGCCGACGGTTCATGGCGCTTCTGTGTGGACTGCCGGCAACCTAATGCCCGGACCATCAAGGATAAATTTTCGATTCCAGTGGTGGAAGAATTGCTCAATGAACTGAGAGGCGCCCGGCTCTTTACAAAGTTGGACCTTCGTTCGGGCTATCATCAAATCCACATGAGGGAGGACATTGACAATACGGCGTTTCAGACACATGAGGGTCGTTACGAATTTCTCGTGATGCCCTTTGGACTATCCAATGCAACACCAACTTTCCAGGCTTTAATGAATGAGGTGTTGCACGTTTTTCTCCGCAGGTTCGTCGTAGTGTTTTTCAACGACATCTTGGTGTACAGCCGGACGGAGGAGCACCGTGAGCACTTGTGTTGTGTGCTCGATCGTCTTTGCCAACATCAACTATACTTAAAAAGATCCAAATGTGCTTTTGCGCAAGAGCGCATTGGCTACTTGGGTCATATCATATCCTTCAACGGCGTGAGGCGATCCAAATTAAGCTTCGTGTCGTCTCCACATGGTCATGGCAAATTCGATTTCAAAGATTGGTGCGTGGTTTCCTTGGGCTCGAAGGATACTATCGACAATTTATACAAAATTATGCATCCATGGCAGAGCCATTGACGGCCTGGCTGGGGCGGAATAATTTCAGTTGAACCACTGCAGCCGAGGAAGCTTTTAGACAATTGAAGAAAGAACTGATGTCGGCACCAGTGTTGCAAATGCCAGATTTTTCGACGCCCTTTATCGTGTAGTGTGACGCGTCGGGTACAAGGATTAGGGCAGTGCTATAGCAACATGGCCACCCAATCACGTATTTCAGTCACAAACTAGTAGATAGGCACACAAAGCTAGCAGCCTATGAGCGCGAGCTCATTGGATTGTCAAAGGCAGTGTGCCATTGGCGGCCATATCTCTGGGGACAAACGTTCGTCGTTCGGATGAACCACGGCAGCCTTAAATACTTGCTCGAGAAAGCACTTGTGACCCCGCCGCAATAGCATTGGTTAAGTAAACTCATGGGATTCGATTTTCAGGTTGAACACAAGCCTGGGAGGGTGAATTTAGCAGCGGATGCACTGTCTCGCATCCAAAGTCCAGCAACGCTCTCCGCTCTGCACCGCGATCTTAGTTCCGTTGGATCTCACGCGAGACCAATGGCATGTAGAACTTCACGGGCACCCGGAGGTGCAGCGCCTATGTGCGCGCTGGGGTTAGAAAGCAACCACAGTCGGACCCTCAATGGCATCTGGTATGTATGCTGGGACCAAGCCAACCTCACCAGCAACGACGGGGCCGGTTCCTGCTGCCAAGGCGCCTTCAGGCAGCAACAACAGGGGCGTAGGCGAGCCCAGCATCTCGAACAATCACGGTGCCAGGGCCAATCCAGTTGTGCAGGGTGAGTGCTGGTTTGTGAATGAAGGGCTATTGTATCACAACAACCACCTCTTCGTCCCAACAGCATCAACCTTGGTGGACGCAATCATTGCTTCTGTGCATGATCTCACGCACGAAGGGGTACAGAAAACCTTGTATCGCATCCAAGCTGAGTATTACTGGGAGAAGCAACGCCAAACAAAGGAATAGTATGTTGCCAAGTGCCAGGTGTGCCAACGCAGTAAATCAAGTTCCCTATCTCCTGCTGGCCTTCTCTAGCTGCTCTCCATACCGCATTAGGTTTGGGCCGATATCTCAATGGATTTTATCATCGCCCTTCCTAAAACGCAGGGAAAAACGGCTATCTTGGTGGTCGTTGACCGACTATCCAAGTATGCGCATTTTATGGCGTTTAAGCGGCTAGCCACTACACTTGTGGTAGTCTCTCTTCTTCGACCAGGTGGTACAACTACATGGTGTTCCGGAATCCATTGTTTCGGATCGCGATCCTGTCTTCCTCAGCGCCTTTTGGCAGGATCTGTTCAAACGGTGTGGCACGACTCTCCTTCTGTCGACAGCTTATCATCCCCAGATGGATGGGCAGGCAGAGGTGGTGAATCGCACGGTGGAAATGTATCTTCGGTGCCTCGCAGCTGACAATCCTTCCACATGGGTGAAGTTGTTGCCTTGGGCGGAGTTCTGCTACAACACCTCTTTCCACTCAGTTCATCAATTGATGCCTTTTGAGTTAGTATATGGTCACAAACCTCCATTGATACCATACCAGCAAGGAACCACGGTTATTGACATTGTTGATTGTCAATTGGTAGATTGGGACACTCTCCTTCAGCAAGCAAAGGAGCGTTTGCTACAAGCCCAGAACCGTATGAAGGAAAGGTATGATGCTCATCATCGCAAAGTGGAATTTTAGGTAGGAGATTGGGTATGGCTTCGCCTCTAGAGCCATCGCTAGTTTTCAGTGCGAGACAATCCACCGAATAAGTTGGAAGCTCATTCTTCGGGCCCTATCGAGTGGAGGCGCGCATCGGTCCAGTCGCTTATCGTCTCACATTACCAGTCGAAGCTCGTCTCTGCAATGTTTTTCATGTCTCTTTGCTCAAGGAATTCAAAGGAGAGCCACTTGCAGAAGTACCATCCTTGCCGGTGGAACTATCTCCAATAGCGGCACTGGCCAGGCTTGAACCTCATCAGTTATTGGCCCAACGATTTGTTCACGGCAAGCGACAATTTTTGGTTCACTGGAAGGGCGAGCCTCAGGACGAAGCAACGTGGATGGATGCCGGGATTCTCAGAAGGACTTTTCCAGATTGCAAGCTTGAGGACAAGCTAGTTTTTCAGGGGGGAGTGATGTTACGCGCCAAGCTTTTGATCAAGTTTACTATCGCCGGCGTGGTCGGGTACGTCCAGAGGCAGATCAAGGAGTTGGCGATCGGCCGCACGAAGGAACTGGGCCGATCCATGCGGCGGGGTAGCAACTTTGTCCATGCATGTAGTCTAGTTTGAGTCAGTCATATCTTTCCATTTGTGTTTCCCTGATTAGGTGGTGTTTCTATCTTTTGTTTGTTAAGAACAGATTCTTGCCAATCTGTTGGTATTGGTCTTAGGCTATAAAAGGGTGGAATAAACTGAGGAAAAGGCATGCTTCTTTTGGTGCCACAAAAATAACAAGTCTCAGGTGGTGGCTCCGACAATAGCCAAGTTACCCAAGACGGGCATTGTGTCGGCGGCTTCATCGAGCGACGTTTGTTCCGGACTGCAGCCGGGCACCTGAGCATACGAGCAAGCTCACCCTGAACCGGCTCGTATCATCAACCAACTGGATGGTTCAGTTAACTTAATCAGGCCCATCCCTCAGCTGGATTACAGGAGCTCTTAATCAACCAACTGTGTGCATGCATGATCCAGGCAGGTGATTAGCTCAAACACATGCGCGTGTGGCTACAGCTTGCAAAAGTGATTTGAAAGTTTGAATTTAGTTGGATGAGCGCTGGATAACAGGAGCTTACTGATGGCCCAGAACAACCCCAAAAATCATGCAGGGACTTGTTCGCCAGTGCAACGGCAGCAGCGGCACTCCCTCCTGTATGGCCCACCCGTACATGCATCTAGCTATTTTATACGGCACGGCAACCTACAAATTTTGAGCCGTGTATATGTATCTAGCATCTTTACACAGTAGTCTACAAATCCGTGTCGCCATGACACCAACGTACTTGAGTCTAGCAGCTCTACATGGCAATCGTCTACATGCCATCGCTAGGGCAGTACACATGCACCATACACATTGCATAATTATTCATAATGTTAGATTAGCTATATGTATAGGGGTTTATTTACTTATTTGCATTTACCTTGGTTGATGTATTTCTAGCCCATTGGGGCCCATAATGAATAGCGCTGCATTCTTACCTCTCTAACATGGTATCAGACTAGCTAGGGTTTCCCTCTTCCTCCATCGCCTTGCCGCCTCTCCCACACGCATGTCGCCATTGCCACGGAGCCCTCATCCCGCCGCTTTTTCTCCTTTTCAGACTCCGTTTGGTCGAAAGAACCTCTAGTCGGCGCCGCTTTTGCTTGTCGTCATGCCTGCTTCACACAGGTTTCACTCAAGACGCCACCTTCGCGCCGCTTTCCACCTTCTTCTTCGCTCTTGGTTCATCAAGCCGAGGCTCGACAAATGCCGCTTAGACCTCCGACCGAAGTCGCGCTCGCTCGGGCCGCTTGCTTCGCTGGCTCGCGCTCGCCTCGCCTCGCTTTCACTGCGTCGCCCGGACCTCGGCCGAGCCGCCTCTGCTTCTTCCTCGCGAGGCGCTGAAGCTATTTCTTCCGGCGCGGCAGAAGCCGCTTCCTCCGGCGCTGCCCTCGCCTCTCGCGCTTCCTCTCGACTATTGTTCCTCCGAATCGCCACTTCCCACCAGGTAATCGAAGCTAGAACTTAAAGCAACCGAGGCCGTTGAAACACAAGTGTATCGCCAATGTAAGAGGTGAAGGACATCAAGCAATTCTCATGGCGACCCCTCTCGCGTTGTTGGACCGGCCAGATTTTCACAGATCCAGCTTTGATCAAGATCAACTTCCGCCGCTGGTCCACCTTGCTTCGTGTTTGCCTCGACAATCGGCGTCTTTGGGGCATCTCACGGTGCCGCCTTACCATCGACGTTGTTCTCCGATTCCGGCGGCCCGGCCAAAGCCGACTATGCCATGGCAAGCCTACGAAGGCTTCTTGACGCCGCGACCGCCGCTTTCAACGCTTAGAGGACTAGCGTGCCGGAGGCTCGTCTTTGCCGCCGTCTCATTGGCGATGCGACCGACCTCGCGCTCCAACGTGGTCAACCCGGATTCTCGCCTGTGATGATGGGCGACGTGCGTGTCCAAGACAAATGAAGCGGCCAGTTTCTACATCTCTTCGCTACCGCCGAGACTCTCAAAGCAGCAGGATTCTCATCAGGATGACTTCTATCGCTTGCTCAGCTGACGGTACCGTCACCGACGCTGAGCTCCATCCGACACTTCCGTGGCTAGTGTGTTCGCCTCCGGATCATCGTGGCCGGAGCTCGGGTCTTCAGCTTCCTTACCCGGCCGCCGAGTTTGAGCCACTGCTCGCCTTCGCCCGCTTGCCGCCCCGTCCATGGCGGAGGCCCCGACGCAGTTCGTCTTGAGGAGACTCATCTTCGTGGCGTTCTTCCTCGCCTCATGATCAGAAAGCATGCTTTGAGGTTCCTCCTCACCACGCACTGCTTCTTCCTCGCTCTCGCTCTCCGCGACGGCAGGAGGTTTGGCCACAGTGGGTTCATCGACACTACACCAAGAAGTTTTGACTCGCCGCAACTCATCGCAAGAAGGTTGGCTACACCATTCAAGCAGTTGTTTGAGGCGTCTTCGTATAAGTGTGCCACTTCGAGTACCTCCAAGACCACCGGCAAAGACTGGGCTAGTCGTGTTCTCGATTGTTCAGTCATGACTCAGCGACTTGACCGCATGGAGCTTCGCTTGGACTCTAGGTTCCCTATAGCCTCTTCTGCCATGGCCAACCACGCTCCCTCTACTGCCTCAGGTATCTGGTACATTGATTTCGGAGCTTCTTTCCATATGACACCAGATCCGACTCACCTTGGTTCCTTGAGGTCTCCGGTCACTCCTGTGTTCGTCAGGACGGCTGATGGTACACTTCTTTCAGTTGCTGGACAAGGCACTCTTCACACATCTTACTTTTGTGTTCCTTCTGTTTCTCATGTGCCCTATCTTACTATGCACCGATCTCTCGGGTCACCTCGAGACCTTGGTTTTCAGATACTCGAAGTCGACTCTTGAGATTCAGCTCGCAAGACAGGGACGCTTAGTTGGTTCTCGCCGGCGACCGTGACTCCCACGCCAGGGAACTCGACCGCTTCGCCTTCCTCCGCTCCGCTTCCATCGCCTACCTCCCACACCACCGTCTACCACTCCAGATGCCACCGTTTTCGCCACTACTACCTCGCCAGCTTTTGCTCAAGGCATCATCATTTGGGTCACATGTCGAGTCCCGTCTGCCTTCATTGATGAGTCGTGGTGTTCTTGGGAAGGTCTCGTGATACCTCCCTTCACCGTCGTACGTAAGCTTGGCAAACAACCACACCCCATATCCTAATAGTGATTCTCAGACGAGTCGTCCTTTTGATTTAGTACACTCGATGTATGGGGACCTACCCTTCGCTTCGAAAGGGTCATCGTTGGTATATCATTTTCATTGATGATTATTCTCGCTCACCGGATTTACTTTCTTAAGTCTCGTGATCGTATTAGTCGCCTTATCGCTTTCGACCATGGTTCATACTCGCTCGACTCACCCATTCGGTGTTTCATACGACTACCGGGCGAAGTACTTGCTCATCGCTTCTCCGCCGCTTTCTTCTTGATCGGCACCCTTCCTCAAGATTTGTGCACCAAAGGTTCATGCGCATAATGGAGTCGCAGAGCGCAAGCACCGCCACCTTCTCGAGATCGCCGAGCATTGATGCTCACGCCTCTGCTCCTCCCCATTTCGGCGGAGGTTGTCTCTACTACCGCCTATCTCATCAACATTCAGCCATCCATCGCTTCTTCGTGGTGCCACTCCGCTTGAGCGCCTCTATGGCGCACCCTCAAGACGTCACCTTCACACCTTTGGGTGTGTTGTCTATGTTCTTCTTCAGCCTTGTGAGCGAACAAAGCTGACTGCTCAGTCGGTGCAGTGCGCTTTCCTTGGCTATGACTCTGAGCGTAAGGGGTTTCGCTGTTGGGATCCTCTTGGTCGTAGGATTCGGGTCTCTCGAGATGTCACGTTCGACGAGTCTCGTCCCTTCTTTGATGAGTCCCGTTCCTTTGACTCCTCCTTACTTGAGTCTCTCTCCTTTCTCAGTCTACCTGCCCGCTTCACTGTCCCTTCTTCTTCCTCTTTACCACCTCCACCACCCTCTCCACCTCCCACCATACCTTCCTCTTCTCTTGTTGTTCTTTCTCCTCCTGCACCTATTTCGGTTCCTCCTGCACCTACTCTACCACCTACTTCGGTTCCTCCTCTACCACCTTCTCTTTCTCGGACACCTTCCCTTCTTCCTGCTCGACCTCCCATCCGCTTTCACTACTCTCGCCGACTCCTTCCTCCTCCTGATCCTTCTCCTCTTTGGCTCCTCCCGCTGGATCCCGCCTTCTTCCCCACTCAGACACTCTTCGTGATAGAAGCACGATTTCAGATCCGACCGACACGGCTCTCGCTTCACATCACCTCCTCCGAGCCCCGCTTCTCACCGCGATGTTGTTGCTCATCTTGAGTGGCGCTATGATGGCCGAGGAGCTTGTCGCCTTGAGCGCAGACTGGTACTTGGGATCTTGTTCCCTGTCCCTCCACCGTCACCCCGATCACATGCAAGTGGGTCTATAAGATCAAGACTTGCTCAAATGGTTGTCTTGAGCGCCACAAGGCGCGTCTTATCGCTCGTAGTTTTCAGCAGGAGCACGGCCGTGACTACGGCGAGACGTACTCTCCAGTTGCCCACAAGACAATTGTCTTCTCTCGTGGTCAGGGTCGTTGCTTCGCTTCGCTTGTGGACCATCTCCTAGCTCGATGTGAAGAATGCATTTCTTCACGGCGAGTTGCGTGAGGAGGTCTACATGCCCCACCTCCTGGCTACAGTGTTCCTGATGGTCACATCTGTCGCCTTCTGCCGCTTCTCTACTACCTCAAGCAGCCCCTCGTGCTTGGTTTGAGCGCTTTGCCTCTGTTGTTACGGGTGCTGGTTTTGTTCCCAGTCAGCATGATCCTGCTCTTTTTGTCCACACCTCTCCTCGTGGTCGGACCCTTCTCCTCTATGTTGATGGCATGCTCATCACTGGAGATGATTCTCACTTTATTGCCTTTGTTAAGGCGCGCCTCAGTGAGCAGTTTCAGATGTCTGATCTGGGCCCTCTTCGGTACTTCTTGGGGATTGAGGTTGAGTCCAAGCCTCATGTGCTCCTACCTCTCTCAACAGAAGTACATCCAGAGCTTGCTGCTCGTGCTTGCCTTATCGGGCGACAAAGCTCGCCGACACTCGATGGAGCTTCACCTTCAACTTCGAGCCATCATGGGGTTCCTCTAGCTGATCCCACTCGCTATCGTCACCTGGTTGGGAGTCTTGTCTACCTTGGCTTCACTCGTCCGGATGTGTCTCACGCTGTGCACATCCTTAGTCAATTTATGGCCTCTCCCACCAGTGTGCACTACGGTCACCTCCTTCGGGTTCTTTGCTACCTTCGTGGTACAAACCGATCGTCACCGTTTCTTCCCTCACCTCAGCTTGTCTACGCCTGCCTACTCAGATGCTACTGGCTAGCGATCCCGCCAATCGCAGTCCATCTCTACCATCGTGTCTTCCTTGGATCTTCCTTGATCTCTTGGAAGTTGAAGCGTCGATCGCTGTTTCGCTTCTAGCACCGAGGCCGAGCTCCGCGCTCTCGCCTCGATGATCGCCGAGGTGACTTGGCTTCGGTGGCTTCTTGCTGACTTGGGTGTGACTATTTCTACTCCGACGACTGCCTCGCTCCGATAGCACTGGCGCCATCAGCATTGCCCGTGATCCGGTGAAGTATGAGCTCACCAAACACATCGGCGCCGATGCTTCACTACGCTCGCTTCCCTGTGCAAGATCGTGGTTACTCTTCATTATGTGCCTTCGCTGCTTAAATTTTGCCAACTTCTTCACCAAAGCACAGACTAAAGCACAACATTGTTTCCATCTCTCCAAACTCAGTATTGTAGACCCACCATGAGTTTAAGGGGGGGTGTTAGATTAGCTATATGTATAGGGGTTTATTTGCTTATTTCCATTTACCTTGGTTGATGTATTTCTAGCCCATTGGGGCCCATAATGAATAGCGCTGCATTCTTACCTCTCTAACACATATAAGTTCCTTCCAGCAGCAACATTCGTGTGAATAAGATAAATGATGCTTTTAACAAAAGATAAGAGTCACCTAATGGCCAGGACAATCTTCACGCCTTGTTTTGGTTGTTTTGCCATCTACATCAAATATTCCGCAAGTTGAGCCGTCATCAAATAATTATACGGCCATGTTCAAATCAACCGGGGATTCATCGTATAACCTCATTTGATTCACTCTCCGCAACCGAGGAGGCCTGAATCTACATACATGTCCTGATCAATGAGGCTGGACACATCCCATTCGTGACCGACGAGGCCGAACACCTAGTTTGAGGTTTTATATGTAGGAACTTTGTGGAAGCATTGAGATTTAGCTGAACCTAATTTACGATTATTTTTCATTCAGCAGGGAAATGCATCACCAAAGATGTGTCTAAGAACACAAGGTATCCTACCCAGAATGATAGATAACGTTAGGTTCTTCAATAACTAGAAATATTTATAATGCAATGTCAGCAAGTTACATGCAAAGAGAAGTAGTGCGAGGCATATACAGAAAATCATAAATAAAGCTGAAACAATAAAATGTTGTTTACCCTGACAATTGATAATGCAGCAGAAATTGGATCTTTAACACCCAAGACTGTCCAAACAAGCGAGTTATCAGACCCCGCAGGTATTATACCGATTGGAACGGAGACTGCCTCATTTTGATCATCTCTGCACAGAAGACCATTGAGCACCTACAGAATGAGTTGATTACTACATCAGAACCTGCAGTTGACATATGAATATCCATTTCTATACCACACGTATGGAGAGATGACTTCATTAAAGTAGCATACAAACAGGGCCCTCAAATGTTAACCATTACTAAGTCAGTAGTACAATCGAAGCAATTTGAACCTTCTGAAAATCCTGTAACTTGTTTAGTGAACTCCAAAATGTTTGGGCATAACAAATCGGAAAAGGATGTATGCAGTTTTTGTGTGTGCCGTGTGTGTGTATGGGTGGGTTTATTGTGTCTTCTTCTTTGTTGTTGCTATTACAAATAGATCTGAAATTCACAAAGAGCTGAGGCAATTTAAGAAACTGAGATGGATAAGTCTGTCAGTAAGATTATCTTTTCCAGTTGGTATATCAAATAAACTACAGAAAAAGATGGCACAAAAGAGGTTAACAAAAAGGAATATGCACGGAATAAATATAGACAAACCTCATTAACAATTCCATCGCCACCCACACATACAATTCCTAGTAAGCACATGTCAAAAGTGAATCAGATGATCAATGTAAAATACTAAGGAAAGATGTAAAGATGTATATACCATCTGGACAGGTACTGAAATCAATAGTTGATACAAGAGATTTTGCATGACCAGCATGTGTAGTTTTAACCACTTCCATCTTGAAACCTGCAAGCTGTCGCTAACACTTATTATTATTATTAATATTAAACCAAACATAAGTACTTGAGATACCAAAAACAAGCAGTCTGTGCAATCAAGCATGATGGTATAATTATTTTTTGACAATTGAATGCCACTTCTAATTGTCAAAGATTATACAGAAAGGCCATCCTTAATAAATTCAGCATTATAGAACTGACGGGACATGTCAAGAATAGTCGTAAAAGGCATAGCACATGAAGTAGCAAGATGACAAGCAAGGCAGCAGAGAGGATACTATCTGGAGATATAAAAGTAGTCATTCCATCACATGCATCTACAAGATAATACCAAGGTATTGTCAATTAGATCGAGGAAGAGGTTGTAATAATAGCAATGCAGTAACACCTCTAATGTTTATTCAATTATATAATTAATGTAGAGATTTTTTTTTTATCAGGACAACCTGACTTCTGAAGTATAATCATTTTTTTCCAATTACAAATGTTGAATAAAGCAAACATGAAACAGACAAGCATGCTCACTCCAGCAAAAACAGAACTAAACAGCTAGACTACAAGAATATAAATAAAGGGACCTGAAGAGATTTCAAATTCCCGAAACTTCAGGAACATTTGCCCCAAGCATACTAACCGTACCAACCAGCATGCCTTCACAACCATATGAAATACTAGAGCCAGGGAAGCTTCGTAATGGCTCCTAGCAATAAATGCATAACATGTCCATATTTCAGACAATAGGGCCTACATTGGTGCTTCAATAGTGCAGCATAGACTTAAATTCGAATTTTATACATAAAGAAGCTCATCTCAGTAAGATCTTGATATCATAAACAATGCTATAGTGGTCTATTACAAATGAATTCATGATTTAAAAAACCGGACAATAAACTATAGATGATACTTCTTATCTATCCAAGCTTACAAGGTCAAAATTCATATGACTGCTATCAATGTTAAGATAATGTCAGTGTGGATGGTAATTTTGTAATTCATCACATTGTCAGTCAAACTAAATTGCTCAGTAGTCAATACAACTAGTACAAATGATAAACAAGGAAACACAAAACACAGACATAGCAACAAGTTTTTAAGTTAAATAAAGAACATGAGAGATACCCTACTAAATCTAATCCTGAAAGCATGCTTATAAGTTTAATTAAGATTTTCATGTCAACTGCCCAAGTAGATGCGACAGACAGCATAGATGTGATCTTGAGATAAGACACATGCTTCTACTCAGCCAGACATACCTTAAATATGGGTTCCACTTTTCCATGGAAAACTTTGCTAGATCTACCATGTCCAGATCGAGGGTTCAAGATGACAAGTATCTTTGGTGGAGACCGACATTTAACATAAGGATCAAACATAGCATCAAATGGAATGAGTTCAGAAGAATGCTTCTTGCTAGATGCCATGGGGTGAGGTAACAGATTTACATAGCACTGTTGATCTGCAAAACCATTAACCCACCGAAAGGCCTCGTGAGGAGATGTGGATAGGAAGCGCAAGTCCTTTTGGGTTCTTCTAGGCTTCAGAAAGCAGGAAAATCCACTAGATCCTTTTTCAAGAGGACATGCATGCACAGTGAAATGCCGGAGTCCAGAATTATATGATACCTGTGAGGTTAAGTTGAACAGATCTTAGAATTGTTCTAAGTGATGTGGATTTGCAGTGAAACTCAGAAACATATAAATGCAAGTTACAGACTAAAGTCAATGAGCTAATAACTTACAGATACAATGTCCTCAAGCTTAAGGATGTTAGAACCCCATACCAAGGCTTCAGTGGTGAGCCTAGCATCAAAGCAATTGCTAATAGACCCTGATCCAGACTGTTCGCCTGAAACACTTTTAGCTTTGTTATCTAATGTAAGCTTCCCAGAACAAACTTCAAATCCTAACAAATCAGACTTTTCATCTTCAATTCTGTTATCACGTGTGCTCGCCTTCTTTGGATCCTTGGTGGCATCATCTGCGTCCTTTTGCTTTAAGAATTTAAAATTGCTTGTTTCTGGAAATACAGGAGAAGGGTCTTGCTCTGTTGCAGTTGGAGAACGCCTGCTATTTGTACGACGTAGTATTTTATGGATTAGTCCTCTTGGTGAAGTAAGATTCTGCTCATGATGGTCAGACTTCTGCATCTCCATCTTCTAAGGGTAAGTCCAATACAAGTATAACATCGGGACAGAAGCTCATGGGAAACCACTTACGACTGTGAGCCTGCAAATTTTATGTAACAGAATATCAAATGGATGTGCCTTAACGTGTAGTATAAGAAGGTACTGCCAATAATTGATCAAAGTGCAATATACTCGGAAAATAGCAGCTACGGGGCTACCTAGTGTTAGGTTACATGCCAGCCTATACAGATCTAAAGAAATCACCCCACTAAAATACACTAGTACTTAAAGAATGAGGATCGAAGACTTATATGTTAACTCATAACTGACCCTACAGGTGAGCATTTCTAGATACACCAGAGCCAGCAGCCACCCTGTGCCAATACTTCATCTTTATTTGAACTATGCTAGAAATGTAATTTCTAAATGTATAAGTATGACAATATAGCTTGCATTGCAAGGTTCCAATGTTGGCCTGCAAAGATGGTGACAGAAACTTAATGCGTGTACATATGCATGGGAGTAGGTAATAACAATATAACAATTCATTCCTGGTATACTATGGTGCTGCATATAGCCTTTGACAGAACACATAAATTGATTGATAAATATATGCATCATAAATGAATACAAATATAGAGGAGTAGGCATTACTTGTCATAGAAAAAAGGTGTCAATGTAAATAATAGGATTCACAAAGTGAGCACTTCATAGCATACATAAAAAGGTAAAGTATGACGAACTAATGCGCAAGGTGCCAATGAATCAGGGGAACATCTGGTGTTGTTCTCCAACATAACAAGTATGTTGTCGTGACATACTCATCATATTTGCATGTTACTCAATGTAGTGCATATATTACAGCACATTGCCAGAAGATTGAAGCTAGAGATATTGGTGTAACTCTGGTCAATCGATGGGGGAAAATAACTTCTAGATGAAATGGTATAGACATGTAATCTAACAGAGTAATATATTCTAAATTATGAAACAACTATCCTATAGCATATACATGCTACTGCTTTGCAAAACCTCATCAAAGCATGGATAATTATAATCCTATATCTTAAGGGTCATGAACATAACCCTGGAAGCGCATGAGGCATATTGACTGGAATCGTCCACCCACTAGAAAGGGAAAGCAGAAAGCAGTTGGGGAATGCTTCTAAGGATCTCTAATCAATAGATAGTGACTAAGGAAAAGACTACAAAGCAACCTAAGGGAACATCATGTTAGGTGCAATATGGCCTGGCTCTTGAAAAATATTAAAAAAGAGAAACTTCGCCTACCAAACTTCAGAAATCAGAAGGCAAAAGTTTCGCATTGGAAGGTACCGAGAAACTCCTAACAGTACATAGTGTGTCCCATTCCAGCTTTAAAGGTGTCACTAACAACTCTGGTACAAGACAGCTGAACTTGATCCAATCACAACCAAAGTCTAAATACTGTTGTTCGAAAATTACAAGTACAAAATATCTCCTGGTTAGAAAAACAATAAAACCAGACAGCTTTGTGCTGCCAAAATTCTCATCGCAATCCATAATTCAATGTCATAGGAGCAAAAGGATCACCCACACAATGAACAGTAGGACCACACGATTCAGTAGCTCAATTCAAATTGAAAGTCTCTAGGTAAAACTAGTTTAAATTTCTCCCCTTTCGGTCATGCAGACATAACTCACACAATTTGCAGCTTTGCACTACAAAAATTTATCCAAGGCCCCAAATTAGGTTGGCTTACGCCACAGCACTAGATCGACTAACCCAAAATTTAAAATCACTCACTGTAATATCTAGATTGCAGTTTTAGCTCTCATCCGGACTGCTACCCGAACAACGCAAGGAATTACACAAAATTCACCAGAAATAGGTGCCTAATTAAAACAAACTCGACGAAATGGAACTATGGAAGCAACAGCCTCTGCGGTGACCACAGAATCCCAGACAACCCAATCCGTTCCCGCGAAACAACGACGCCAAAAGCTCCTAAAGCCTAAAATTCGTGCAAATTCCGCGGAAACGCGCGTCCCCCCAAGCGCCCAACCAAAACCGAACATCCAGAGGCAGGCAAGTCGAGGCGCTCACCGATCGGATCGAACCAGAGGGCGGAGCCCAAACGAAGCCTCCCGCCGCCGCCGCGCCCAAATTAAATCCCCGAGACACCGAGATCAATTCGGCGCGGAAACCCTAGCTCGCGACCTCGAGCTGGTTGGAGCAAATAGAGGAGAGGAGAGGCTAGGGGAGGGCAGCCAGCCGCTGGAGGAAGGAAGAGGCGAGAGAGGAACGGAGAGGAAGGGGAAAAATTTATTAACGGAGACAGACAGCAGGGCAACGATATAGTTTGGTTTGCCTTGCCTTAATTTAATTTTGATTTAAACCTTTTTAGAACAATAAAATATAAGACGTATTTTATATTTTATTATACAATTAGTACAATATAACTCTAATAAATATCTAGTTTACTTTAAATACATGTATTGAGTATAATACTTAGAGATAATAATTAGAAACAGTTTATTATATTTAAAATCTTCATAGTCTAGAAGAAAATATGTCTTATAGATTTAAACGCAGCGAGAAATTATTTAATTAATTGCTAATCATGTCATTTTCGCGTGCTAATTATGGCACGTAGCGTGTCTTGCACGAACAAAGCAGGAAAGGGCCGGACGCCGATTGCGCCTGCTTTCCTTCAGCCTTCACTTTGGATTTATCCGCTCACCTCCCGCGGCCGCACGATGGCCTGCTTTATCTTTTTCTTTTCTTTTCTTTTTGTTTAGGGTTGGCGCGACGGGCCGGGCCCATTTGTCGGTCATTGCAGGGAGGGGGCGGGGTGGGGTGTTGCCATGCGCGGCTCGGTCAGTGCAGGGAGGAGACTAGCCATGGTGTCATTTTGCCTAATTTACCCGTAACTTCGCTTGTTCAACTGATTTCAATTCACTCTGTGCCATAGGACAGTAAAAAAAGCTCGAGGCTCGTGAACCGAGCTCGAGTAGCTCGCGAGTCTAACCGAGTCGAGCTCGAATAGTTCGCGAGCCTACTCGAATCTGGATCGAGCTTGCTTAAATCGAGTTTTCTCGAGTTTGTTGCCGAGTTTTTTCGAGTCGAGCTTACTCGAGCTTGTTACCGAGCCTACCAAACTTACAAAATAACCGAGCTTCCCGAGCTTAGTCGAGCCGAGCTCGAGCCTACTCGAGTCTAGACCGAGCCGAACTCGAGCCTGAGTTGAGGCTCGAACCCAAACTCGAGCTCGGCTCGAGCCTTACCGAACTCGAGCCTGGAGGGCCAAGCCCGCTCGAGCTCGGCTCGTTTACAGCCCTGCCTGTCCATGCCCTCCCAGCTAGAGCATAAAAAATGCTCGAGGCTCGTGAGCTTGCCTCACTCTAGATTTGATTCAAACTTCAAATAAGCTGAATTTAAGCTTGATTTTAAACCATAAGCTTCAACGAGCTAAGATCGAATAACTCATCAGCGTTAGATAAGTTATTACATGTGAATAGAGGTGGGCACTTGGGCCGGACTCTTTTGGCCGGCTCGAGGCACACGGCATGGCATGGCCTCAAACTCTCATTCCCAAGACGACATCAGAAGTAAGCCGTGGCTTTGGTCCGAGAACCGTGCACGATGGATTTGATGGCCCAAGACGACATCGTAGCACCGGACCGTGTCGAGCCCGATGACCTAGGCATGAGGAAGAAGTTTAGTATGAAGATCACCGACCCACAAAACGTGAGCGTTATGGACGTACCCAACAACATGAACGCCACATCGCCGCCGACACCTGAGAGATGCAAGTCAGCTCTCTCTCTCACCTGTCTCTCTTAATTTCTCCTTTGCTCATCCGTCTCTCTCAATCTCCATTGCCTCTCTTTCTCACTCTCTCGTTGCCCTCTCTCTCGCTCGTGTTTAACACATCCTTCTCGTTCTAAGAATAAATAAATTTTAGTTCTTTTTTCTATAATATTTATGTCTATTGTCTTAACTTCATATGTCTCTAGTTTCTTTCTTCTCGTCACAATAGTGTAAATGGACTGGACCTGGACCGGTACGGTACGAAGTAGGCATGAAACGTAAATGGACCGTGTTTGGACTTGCTAAAGGTGAGTCAGCCAACCCAAGACTCAAGATGGCGGCATGACGGGTCATTGTCGCCTAAGACGGTTCAGATATTTAAGCATGATGAGCTTGTTGTCAAGTCTTTTTACTACCAAGACGACTCCCACCTCTACATGTGAATCACTTGTTAAGAATTGCTGTATGTTAACTGAGCTTATTTAAGTGGAGTTTGAGCTTAAGTTTTTCTTATTATTGAAAATTGATGCGCGTTAAATTGTTAACTATTATTGAGCCTACTTGTGTTGAGCTTAAGCCAAGTTGAGCTTGGGCCAAGTCAACCTTGAGCTCAAGTCTAGGTTTGGACACCAGGTCAAGCTTGCTCAAGTTTGACTCAAGTTTTGACGAATACCCGGGGCATGGGTATCCACAGCGGCCCAGGAGAAGCGTATGGGCCGCCACCGCGCCTGGGCTCCAAACAAGAAGCCCTGCTCGGAGGTCCACGACTTCCGACCAACCAGCCCACGCGAGGGCGCTTTGCCCCGACTGCCAAATTTCTGTAAAGCAACCGACCAAGCGCTTACAGACCGGCGCCCCGAAAGTGCAGAACGACGACCAGTTTCGGTTCCCGACCAATGGGTCGGACCGATTGGCACCAACAAGCTCGGGTCATCTTCACCAAGAAGCAAACGTCAAATCGTCGAATCCGCCTCTGCTGTCCCTAAACCGGCCGATGCAAGCAGATCGTCACGACGAAAGGTGGACGGACGCCACGCATTCTTCCCAAAACGGTTCCCCGGTCAACACACCGACACTGACACCGACGTCCAAGACTCGACCGCGGCCCACCAACCCAACACAGACGGCACCTACCCACAAAGGTCAAGTCCAAAGAACTGCACACACCGGCGAAAGACCGACTCTAGGCGAGGAGCCCCATCCATTTTTTCCTTTTCACACTTCCGTGTAACCTCCTTATAACCGGTCTCCCCAGTCTATATAAAGGAAGGCATGGCCCTTCGGAGCGGACACGACCACAACGAGGACGAGAGGTAGGCAGCCGAACATAGCCCTCCCGAACTACATTCGCAGCTCGCCTCAAGAAACCTCAGGCACAAGGTGCTCGAGCCCGAAGCTCACCTCGCTTGTAACACGGCGGATACATCGTAATCAATAACATCCGACCACCCCACGAATCGAGTAGGGACGTTTCGCCTAACCAAGATAAATCTTGGACCTCCTTTCTTTTGGTCTAACCATTCAAGGAGCGGAGCGCAGAGTCTCTAGACCTACAAATTTACTTGCTTGCTCAAACACCGGTGGGCGCGCGCCAGTAGGGGCCTCGCTGTCGTCAAGATCTCCGGATTCCCATTTGTCTCCTTGATGGCTTCCATCACTAACGACAACATACCGGCCGGAGCCGAATCCGTTCGGCCTCGACTTTCACCACTCATCGGCGGAGAGCTCGTCCTTGTCCTCGCCAAGACCAGAGACCAGTTCCCCACTGGCGCGCTCGACCTCGCCGCCGATGGCCTCGATAACCTCCGACTTGAGGCCCTCATATTGCCCTTGATGCGCACCCAAGGCAAGGCGCTATCCCGGAGAAGGCACGTCATAGGCAGGCAGCGGCGGCGCCACCGCCTCCTCAGGCTCGCTTGTGAGCAATGGTCGCTATGCGCCACCTCCTTTCACGAATCCTAAAGACCCTCCGACAAATGACTCCGCTTAACGCGAGCTATCTTCGGAGGGACCGTGATTCACGAATGCAACGTGGCCGACATAGCTAATCGCCTACCGCCATTTCCTCGAAGAAGAAGTTCGCCACCGGCCATTCAAGCGCCAGAGGCGGGCGTCAAGACGACTCACCTTGGGTCTCCCTGCACTCCACCATGACGAGCTTCTCAAAGAACGGAGATGGAGTTGAGAGCGGCAGACTTGGCAAGGCAGGGTCGACTGCTGGGGCGAGCCACCAGTTTCTCATTAGCAGTAAAGTAGCACAGGCACACAAGGCCAGTACAAGAATAATCAAGGCAGAGCTTGCCAGCCGCTGCTTCCCTTCCTAGCTGAAACCACATGGCCAAGGATGTTGCTTCTCCATGCAGATCCCGAGCCGAACGAGCCCGAGGCTGTATACTCTATCAAGACTCTCCGGAGGTAGAGCACGCCAGACAAGATGTGCCTACCGCACTCAACGCCGAGGTCTCACTCGCCGCCAGAGCGACTCCGCCATGAAGCCGAAAACCGCACCACGCTTGAGCGCCCCAGCCTCCTACACTCAAGACGCGCGCCACGGCAAATACACGACATCATGACACCTCGACGACGAAAAAGGGCGGCTGGCCGATGCGCCTGGCCAGGTTAGATACGGCGGCCATGATCAAGTCCGAGCCTCAAGGCCGGGGCCCCAAGCATTCTCAGAGATTCGTCAAGGATTTTCCCGCCGCTTCGAAAGCACTCATAACATCGCCAAATACACGGAGCGATTTAACCCGTGTTTGGTCGAAGATTACGGCCGCCGAGCCGGAGGAGCTACCAAAGGATCTTTTATCATTCAAGACTTCCCATTTACTCGGCGGACTCAGCCGAGCCCGCTCGAGTATCTCGCTCACGACCATCAGAACTGGCCGACCAAGAACGCTCGCCGGAAATTTTCGTGGCACTTACAAGCGCCGGGAACTCCGATCCTCAAAGTCGCAAGCGGCAGCCTGGGAAACGCCCGACTATATCCCGGCTTCTCCCAATAAGTAATGAACTCCCCGACATCGCCGACGCCGACGTCGTATGTTTCATCTACGACACGACGCGAGCCTTGGTCCACAAGCCGGGCCGATCAAACCCAGGACTACCAAGGAGCCGCCGACATTGCCACTCAACCACGCCCGGCGAGAGGCCGTGGGGCCATCTTCGACAAGGGAAGGCCAAACGAGAGTCCGGCTCCGGCTCGCCTCCTTCCCGATCACTCCGGCTAAGCTTGAGGCGGGAAAAACAGTTCGCGAGACCACACGGCCGCCGCCGCCGACCGCCTCGACAAGCAAAGCAGCGCGGCAGCACCACCACTTCGAAAAGTTGATGGAGAGCCCGTGTCGCACCACCTGCACCCCATCACACACAGACATGGATCATGAAGTCCCGAGGCTCTCCGAAACCCCCGCAGCCACTTCGGTAAAGGGAAGAAGCGCGACCAAGACTAGAGGTCGAGGAAGAAAAGGCACGGGGTTCCTGGAGCCCGACGGATGCCTTATGATCTTCGGGGTCTTGAGAGCTACGCCGACAAGCGAGGCAAAGCTTGCCTAACGCGAGGTGCACACGGTGACCCTCGGGTCCCGGCACCTCCAAAGGGTTAGAGTCCCCATCACCTTTGATCGGACCGACCACCCCGACCACATCCCGCACCTCGAAGGCACTCGCTGGCCGTCGACCCCATCGAGGGTCGGCGCCACAAAGGTGCTCATGGATGGCGGAAGCGCCTCAACATCATGTATGCCGAGACGCCGACGCCTGGAGTTCCCGCTCAACCTCGCGACCAAGCAAGGCGCCTTCCACGGCGTCATCCCCGCCAAGAAGCCTACCCTCAAGGCGTGTCGACCGCCTGTCACCTTTGGGGGGCCCGAGAACTTCCGCACCGAAAACCTCACTTTTGAGGTTGTGGGGTTCGCGGGATCCTACCACGCCATCCTGGGAAGGCCATGTTACGCTAAGTTTATGGCGATCCCCAACTATACTTACTTAAAGTTGAAGATTCCAGGTCATGGGCGCCATTATCAGGGCCTTCATCCTTCCACTCGCTTTCAATCGCGAGCGAGTAGCTATGAGCCGGGCTCAAGGCCATCAAGGCCCACCGAACTCGACCATTACGGAGGGAAGCTCGAGTCCCTCCCCGCCTGCAAGTCGGGACCCGGTCCTTTGAATCATAAAGACACGAAGAGGGTCGCGGCCGACCCCGAGGACCCAAATGAGACCGTGGGGTAGGGTCCGCCTCCCAAATAGAAAGCGCTGCCGACTTCCTCCAGTAAACCGGATGTCTTCGCATGGAAGACCTCCGACATGCCGGCATCCCAAGGGAGGTCGCCGAGCACACCCGACATCCGACCCATCAGGTCGGCCGCCTAACGCCACGCCTGCTTTTGACGAAGAAAAGCGCAGTTCCTAGGGAAGAAGTAGCCAAACTTTTGGAGGCAGGTTCATAAAGAGGTACGCCACCCCGAGTGGCTTGCCAACCCCGTCTTGTAAAAAGAAGTCCGCAATGGAGGATGTGTGTTGATTACACTGCCCGAACAAGGCATGTCCCAAAGACCACTTTCCTTTACCCCGGATCGACTGTGTCGCCGATTCCACCGCCAGTGTGAATCGCCTCCTTTCTCGACGCCACTCTGCTATCACCAGATCTCGATGAAAGAGTCCGACCAGCTTCGTGACTTCTTTCATCACCCCGCTCGCCTATTTTGTTACGTAACGATGCCCTTTGGTCCAAAAACGCCGACGCTACATACCAACGCAAGGCATGTACACTTGTTTTGATGACCAAGCTCGGCAGAATATCGAGGTATGTGGACGACATCGCCGTCAAAATCGAAAGGCGGCGACCTCGTCCGACCTCAAAGAAACTTTTATAACCTCCGACTTTCCAAGATAAAACTCAACCCGAAAAGTGTGTCTTCGGTCCCTGGGGAAGCTTCGCGGCTTCATGATATCTCGAAGCGGATCAAAGCCAACCCAGAAAGATCTCAACGATCATGAAGATGGGCCCGATGCGATCTAAAGGGCGCCCAAAGCTAACGGGTTGCCTCGCAGCTTTTGAGCCGCTTGCGTGTCTCGGCTTGGCGAAGCGGATGCCGCTTATAAACCGCCGTAAAATCCGACCACTTCGCTTGACGCAGAAGCTCAGAAGCCCTTGACCGACTAAAGGCCTTCCCGACGCCGCTTCGGCCCCGATCGCCCAATACCATGTGAGCTCTCGCCTTCACATTGCCGCCACGACCTGTGTCGGAGCGCGCACTCGCCGCCGAAGCGATCGGAAGAAGGCCGCGCCAAGGTGCAAAGGACCGTTTACTTCATTAGTGAAGTGCTTTCGAGTCCAAAGCCCGCTATCCACAAGTGCGAGTTACATTTACGCGGTGCTAATCGCGAAGAGGAAATCGATCCACTTTTCGCCAAAGACTTCGCTCCGTCAGAATTCTCGCCGCTTGGCGAGATCATCCGCAACCGCGACGCCGAAGGATAGCTGGCTGGCACTTGAGCTCAACGGCCACGACATTTCGCTTCGTCCCGTGATTCGGCGATCAAGTCACAAGCCCTTGCCGACTTCGCCGCCGAGTGGACCGAAGCCCAGGCGCCCCCAGTGCTTGAAGAACCCGAGTATTGGACAATGTACTTCGACGGATCCTACACCAAGAACGGAGCGGTGCCGAATCGTATCGCTTCCCCACTCGCAACAAACTCCAAGACGCCGTCCGGCTGTTTTTCGACGCTACAAACAACGCCGCCAACACGGTTCCCTCATCAACGGTTCGGATCTCCGCCGACCTTACAGACGGCGCGCTTTGACGATACGGCGATTCCAAGCTAGTGGTCGACCAGGTCATGAAGGCCTCAGAGCCCCGAGATCCCCGCATGGCAGCGTACTGCCGGGAGGTGCGCAAGCTTGAAGAGAAGTTCAAGGGGTTCGAGCTCCACCACAGCTACCGACGCAATAACGGCGAGGCCGACTACCTTGCCAACCTCGCTTCCGGCAAGGGACCGGTCCCGACCGGGATCTTCGTCCATGACCTTCACCAACCGGCCCATCCGATTGACCCAAAGGGTCGAAAGCAGCGGCCGGATCGCCGCTTCCGCCAACCAACCACCAATCAATCGGATGCGGCGCCGTCCGACTCGAAGCCTGAACGCCCTCGCGCCGAATCCAGATCGAGGAAGCCCTACGCCGATCGCTTGATGGACGGACCTCCTCCGCATCCGACCGAGGTCTTCTGCCGCCGGGCGAAATCTTTTGTCTTGGTCGGCGAAGACCTTTACAAGAGGAGTCCTCGTGATCCTCCGTATGCATCCCGACCACTCAAGGCAAGGAATTGCCGCCGACATCCATGGCGGGTGTGCGGTCATCACGCAAAGACCACGGTCCCTCGTGGGTAAGGCCTTCCGTCAAGGTTTCACCGCCTGATCCGTGGTCGATGCCGAGCAAATTGTTCGCACTGCGCGGGTGCCAATTTTTTGCCCGGCAGACACACCTTCAAATTTCAAGCCCTCCAGACGATTCCCATCACATGGCCATTCGCGGTCCGGGGACTCGACCGCCGACCTTTCGTAAAGGCGCCGGGCCTTATTTCACCTCTTTGTCATGCAGGACAAGTTTACTAAGTGGATTGAGGCAAAACCGGCCGCTTCCATCACGCCAAGACAGCGCGCAGACTTCTTCCGCAGATCGTTTATCGGTTTGGAGTCTCGAACTCCATCATCACCGGCTAATGGCACGCAGCTTTACGGGAAGGAATTTCTAATTTCGGACGACTTCAACATCCGCCGATCGGCGCCCGTGGCCCACCCAGACCAACGGCAAAGCCGAGAGGGCGAACGGCATGATCCTACAGGCTCAATCCGCGAATCTTCAACCGATTGAAGAAGTCACGATACGAGGGCGCCGAGCCGCCTCCGCCCTTAGAGCTCGCGACCACTCAATCTTGGCCGACCGGATTTACGCTGCTTTTTCCGGTGTTCGCGCCGGTTGTCCCGCCGACCGACTCGAATACGGCAAGACCGAGGTCGCAAACCTTCGACAACGCCGGGATCGACCAAGAAGAAGACGCCGCCGACAACCGACGGTTGCGATGTCGTCGCCCTCCGACGGCCAAATATCAACAACGCCGCTGCTGGCAGATATACGCTAGGGTACCTTCCACCGCATAAGGTGCGGTCCACGCGGCGCCGGTTGCCGGGCGGCGATCACGGCCACGGCCAGCGCCCCCACGGGCGCCCGGCGAGCAGCGGGCGAAGACGCCGCCGCCGCCGCCAATTTCACGTGGCGGCAAAGCCATCGGGCGGCGATCACGGCCACCAGCGTCGGTCCACGGGCGCCCGGCGAGCGGTGGGCGAGCACGCCGCGCCGGCCGCCACCACGTGGCGCCGGAGCCATCGGCGGCGATCGCGTTCACGGCCAAAGCGTCGGCCCACGGGCGCCCGGCGAGCAAAGCGGGCGAAGACGCCGCCGCCGCGCCAAATTTCTGACGCGTATACGCCATCGGCGGCGATCGCGCCGCGGCCAGCGTTGGTTCACGTGGCGCCCGGCGAAAGGTGGCGAAGACGCCGCCACGGCTACCAGCCACACGGGCCGCCGCCATCGGCGGCGATCGCGGCCACGGCCAGGTCGGTCCACGGGCGCCCGGCGAAGGGCGAGCGCGCCTGCCGCCGCCAGGCCAAGTGGGGTGGCGTAGCACATGAGGACGCCTGCCGCCCGCCAAGAAGGCAAGAAGGCGGCACACTCAGTCATCGTCGAATCGGCAGCCTACCGAGAGCAGACTTATCAAGAGTAAGGGTTTCGCAACAAGCCCATTCCTCCGACGCCTCACCTACTCGTCACAAGGGGGTCCCATCCCATGGACGCAAGGGCACGCGAGGCATTTAATGAGGCCGAGGAACGGACAAAGACGAGAGAAAGCATTAAATGTATTTAGATCAAGATGATGGCCTCCTTGTACCTACCCCTGCTAGCCGCCTATATAAGGGCCCTCTGCATGGGGAAGGGGATCGATCCTAGATCACGACTGCCGATACTAGAGAAAGCTAGCGGATGCGCTTTGTAACACGAGAACTCAGACTAGTTCAAAGCATCATATACTAAATCTAGCAGACGTAAGGTTATTACCCTTCTTACAAGGGGCCTCGAACTCGGGTAAAATGGCTTGTTCTCCTTAGTTCATAGGCGCCAAACCCTCCGCTGGGAGTCCTCTAGGTTTTCGCCTCTCGATTAGCCGCCAAGACGCCTCGCCAACAAAACCTTGCTCTCAGATCACGGCCTGTCTCGTGGAATACGCCGGCAGGGCGCGCTGTAGGGGGGCTAGTGGTTGGCTTTTTCCGCTAACTCCCGGACGACTTTGTTCGCGATTCAAGCGTGCTCTCGATCGAAGATGGCGATCCGCAGAAGACCAGATCTCGCGGGCGAAGCGACGACCAAGGCGCCTCCCTGCCGTCACGGCCGAGGAACCGCCGTGTTTCGCCCGCAGATCGGCGCCGCTCCCGAAGCGGTGGAGCACCTGCGGCGTCAAGGTCGCTATGGAGGCGCCACCCTCGCCAGAATCTTGCACGCCGCCTGCGTTCTTCGACCACCCGCGGTGAGTTCATGGATTCTCCGCCACTCCGTGGTCGCGAAGCATTGCTGGCCTCGTGGATGCGCCCACGGTAGGGCTCTCGCCGGTCAGCACCGAAGCGTAGCTCGGCGCTTAAGGCGATGCAGGCGCCTCGCCCTCGAAGTCGCCTAACGAGAAGGGCCTCGCCAGTGGGCCGGTCAAGGAACGGCACGCGCCATCCCGGCCCCGCCTCGAGGAACCGTGAGGACCTTCGCTCTCATTCGACGAAAGCGCGGCAGCTGGTGATGACTTTTCGCGGTCGCCTGCCGCGCCATCCGGACCAGAGCGCCGCCATGGCAAGTGTGGCGGCCGACAATGAGAGTCCTCGTGGTCTTCGCTCATAGGACCGGAGGAGGTCCACCTCCGACTCCTTGAAGAGCCGGCTCAAGGCCCCATGCGCGTCCCCGACCAAGCCGATGAGCGGCTTCGGCTCTCTACTGCGTCGGGTGCCGTTTTTTCCCGGCGGCGGTGCCAAGGTGCTCGGGCCGGACAGTTTCGCCCGGCGCCATAGAGAAATATGACGGCACCACTAACCCGAGGAGTTCCTCCAAATCTACACGACGATGGTGCGGGGCAACGGCGGATCTCAAAAGGTCATGGCTAACTACCTCCCAACGGCCTTGACGAAGTTCTCGCCTCGCCTCGTCGTTGAATCTCCCCGAGGGTTTGCACTCGTAGATGGGGCAGCGACATTTTGTCGCTAATTTTCGTGGCCTTTCACAGAATTTGGCAGGGAGGATGACCTCCACGCCCGGAACAAGAAAGGGGAGTCGCCATGACTTCATCCCATGGCTTCACATCGCTGCAACACCATCCCCACATCTCCGAGCAATCACCGCCATCGCCTTCGGAGGGGCGACGCGATCGCGAAGATGAAGGAGAAGATGGCCACCCGCACCATCGCCTCCACCTCCGAAGCCCCTCGCACATAAGTGCGCTGGCGTCGGAGGCGAGGGGTTACCGCCCCAAGGGTGGCTAAAGCAAGGATGAGGCCGGACATCGAAGGTCCCGCCGCGGCGGCAAGAAGGCGCGAAGCGCGAGGCGGGGAGCCCAGTAGTCTTGCCGCCGAAGCGCGACGACGAAGAAGACCTCCGCCTCGAGCGCAACCGCCATCGATCGGCCATAAATGACCGCCAAGGAAGCGCGCGACGACCGCCGCGGATCAAGGCGGATTTATCGCCGGATCGGGCTGATGACCGCCACGATCAGAGAAACAACCGCCGCGATCAAAAGGAGGGCGAGCCCTACTACCCGATACATAAAACCAATACCCATGACCTAGACAACCGGGGTCGTAAGGTGATGGTGGAGAAGCGGCCAAGGAGCGCCGCTCGATGATGATCAAGATGAAGATCCCGCCCATCGATTTTCAAAGAGCGGATCACACTGTGGCGCATATCTATGGTGGTTCATCCACCATTCTCTCCAACACCGCTTATAAGCTACCGAAAAGGAGGTGGCGCCACGGCTGCCGAGCCTCGGGCGGTCTGACACCAAGTGGTTGGAGCAAACGATCACCTTCACGGGCCGACCACCCCAATGCACCTCACTTAGGGCCTCCCGATCGTGGTCGCACCCACGGCCCGAATGTCTTGGTGCGGTGCTGATGGATGGAGGTAGCTCCTCAACCTCCTCCGTCTGCTGCAGATTCATGGCGCCGCAGATCCGCAGCGCAGACTGGCGCTCGACCTCGCCGCTTCTGGTGGCCCCAGACAAGGGCTTGTTCCTTTGGGTCAAGTTTGCCTCCCCGTCACTTTTGGGGAGAAGGATAACTACCGCACCGAGATGGTGGATTTCGAGGTCGCAGATTTCGACCTCCCATACAACGCCTTACTTGGCTCGTGGCCACCGGTCAAGTTCATGGCGCTACCCACCACGCTACATGGTGGTGAAGATGTCGGGCCCAGCGCCCCATTGTTATCAACGTGATAGGTTCAAGTCTGCTACGCCACAAGCAGCTTGGGATCCGCCGGCATTCACTTGCGCTTGCCGCCACGACGCCACTTCCCGGAGCCCTCAGTTCGGACCAAGCTTTCACCCGGCTCGCCGGTGAAGTAAAGGTGGTCGCCTGAGCGGGGCGAACTCCCGGCAGGTCACAAGATTGGCGCCAACCTCAGCGCAATATAGAAGACGCTGTCACCTTCCTCCACCAAACGCAGACGTGTTCGCCTGCAACCGTCCGACATGACTGGGTCCCCAGGAGGTGATCGAGCACCGATCAGTAACGCCTCAGCGTGGCGCCCGATCCGCAGAAGGTCCGGGCGGCAAGCCGGAGCGGCAGGATGCCATTCGAGAGGAGGTAGAAAAGCCGAAGCCTTGAATAGTCAGGAGGTCTCCCACCTGAGTGGCTTGCCAACCCCTGCTCGCCAAGAAATCCAACGGGAAGTGGCGATGTGTCGATTTCACCGACCTCAACAAAGCTCGCCTCAAAGATCCTTATCCCCTCGCCATGAGTCGACTTCATCGAGACTCCACTACCGTGTGAATTGTCAGCTTTTTGGATGCATACCCGGGTACCACCAGATTAGCATGGCGCAAGACGAAGAAAAGATCGCTTGTAACCCCAACCTGTATACTGTTATGTAAGGATGGCTTTTGGTTTAAAGAATGTGTTCTACTTACCAAAGTATATGTATATTACCTTCCGCCCCAGATAGGGCGAACCTTGAAGTTTATGTTGATGACCGCGGTGAAAATTAAAAAGCTAAGAAATGATCCAAGACCGGAGGAGACCTTTGCTAACCTCCTGATGAATCATCCAAGCTCAACCCGAAAAATGCGTGTTCGTGTGCCCTCCGAAGTCAAGGGTTTTCCGGTGTCCAAATGGGCATTGAGGCCAATCGACAAGATATCGGCCATCGAGCACATGAAGCCGCCAATACGACTCAAGCAAGTCCAATGTTTGGTCGGCCGCCTCGCCTCACTGGGCTGTTCATTGCCTCGATTGGGAGAAAAAGCTTGCCTCTGCTCAAACCGAAAAAAGACTAATTACTTCGAGTGGACTGGACGAGGCGCAGAAGGCATTTGAAGATTTGAAGCGGTACCTCTCCTCTCCCCTGCCGGTTTCCCACCAAGTGAGCCTTTGCTTTCAGATATTGGCGCCACCCCCGAGGTGGTGAGCGCCGTGTTGATCGCAGAGAGGAAGGCGTCAGAGGCCGCCTACTACATCAAGAAAGTATTGCATGAAGCAGAGACCCGTATCCGCAGAGCTCAAAAGATGTTGTATGCGTACCCTAGTGGCGCCCAGAAGTCATGCATTATTTCCAGGGCGGAAATTACCGTGGTCACAAATTTCCCTTTTGCTGAGATTCTCCATAACCGTGAAGCGTAGGGCGAATTGCTAAATGGTCGTGGAGCTGGGGGAATTTAACATCAAGTTTGTGCCCCGCACTGCCATCAAGAGTCAAAAGTTGGCGGAATTCGTCGCCGAGTGGACTCCCGCCACTCCTGAAGCTGAAGAAGCGCCCGTGCCTTCCCCCTGGACGTTATTCTTTGATGGGTCTTTCAGCCGAAGGCGGGGCCGGAGTTGTCTGGTCTCCCCGACCAGGTGACACCTCCAAGACGTGGTCGCCTCAATTCAAGGCCACCAACAATATTGCCGAGTATGAAGGTCTCACGGCGAGCGCGCATCGCTTTTGCCACCGGGCATTAGGCGCTCTCAAGTCAAGGGAGATTCCCCACCGGTCATTAATCAAGTTTCTAAGGAGTTCCAATGTTCCGACCCCACCATGGCGGCGCATTCGCGAGGTCCCAAGAATGGAACGTCATTTTGAAGGTTTGGGGTATATTCATATCCTCACAGGACAATCACCTCATGGACGGGCCGTCCCACCATCCTCGAGGGCTCTGCTCCGGCCGGGTTCGAGGAAAGACTATCGCGACCGCCCATCGCCGCCCACAATTCGTGGGGATGATGGTGTCATTGCCGCGCCCCGGCCCGTGGGGGACGACGGCAAGGTTGCCGCGGCCCGGCCAAAGTGGGAAGGCGATGCCACCTCCACGGCCTCCAATCCAGTGGAGGAAGGCACACCGCCTTCCCCCGGTCCGGAGGAAGACGGCGGTGCAGCCGAGGCAAGACCAGGGGAAAAGCTTCTACCAATGAGTACCCAGCGAGCACCGAGTGGTCGCCGCCTCAAGGCAGAGGATCGTGGATGGACCCTATCTCGCCTTCCCGTGACCAAGTGATCCCCGACGATGATGCCTCACCGAGAAGATTGCACGAAGGCCAAGTGCTATACTGTAGGTGGGGACCTATATCGCCAGAGCGTAAACGAGTTCTACCGGTGCATCACTGGAAGAGGGAGCAGCTTGCTCTCGATATCCATGGAGGCGCAAGCGGGAGCCATATGTCCCACGACTTAGTCGGCAAGCGCCAAGGATTTTATTGGCCTACCGCCTCCGTGATGCTTGCGAAGTGTGAGGACGCATCGGGCTTGTCGGGCTTCTTCGCCAGTAAACCCACCGACCAAATTTCAAGCTCGCAAACCATCCCGCTTATCTTGGCCGTTCGCGTCTGGGGCCGGATATCCCGGTCCGCTCTCAAGGGCAGTGGGCTTCACCCACCTCTTCGCCGCCATCGACAAGTTCACCAAGTGGGTCGGCCGAGGCGTGAGCCATCACGCCGCCGCCGCCGTTAAGTTCATGCGCTGGATCTTCACCCGCTTTGGAGTCGCCAACCGCATCATCACCGACAACGGCACCTACCACTACCAAATATGCTTTCCGGAGTTCTCGGAAGAAATGGGCACCAAGGTATGTTTCGCCGGTGGCCCATCCCATGAGCAATCGGTCAAAGTGAACGCGCCAATGCGCTTAGTGTCAAGGGCCTCAAGACAAGGGCGTTTGATCGACTCCACAAGCGGGTGCAAGATGGACGGAAGAACTCCCCTGTGTCTTGTGGTCGCTTGCACCACGCCCACGTCATGCGACCGTGAGACACCCTTCTTCTGGTGTATGGCGCCGAGGTCGCTTCTCCCTCCGAGTCGCCGCCGCCACGCCCTCCGCCTTCAACGAAGAGGACCAAGAGGATCTCCCATGAGAAGATGTCAACCTTCCGAGGAGGTGCGGATCGCGGTCGCCTCCGCGCCGCCCGCTACCGCCAGAGCCTCAGCGGTACCACGCCACCCGTCTCCGAGAGAACATCAAGGCTGGTGACCTGTCTTGCGCAGACCAGACGCATGTCGGGTTACATAAGCTGCTCCCCGGTGGGAGGGCCCCTTCAAGGTGGTCTCAGATTCTCCGGCAGATTAAGTTAGCCATCGAGGATCGGCGAGAGTCGGCTAACTCCTACAACATCGAGTCGCTCCTAAGTTCTACCCTTAGGGAATTGTAAGTACCAAATAGCTTGTTCGGCCAAATTTGAGGTACGCCCTCTCCGGCCGATCGGCATATCATGGCGATCAAGAAGGTCATGTTCGAAAAACTCTTTAGCCGCCATTATTATTCCTTCGACAGTGCCTTGAGTGGCGAATATGCGCATGAATGTCGCCGGTTCCGCGCTTGCTAATTCCTTTGTGGAGTCCATGACGATCCTCGACGCTGGGTATACTTGGCTTAGCGATCTGGGCGGGCTAGGTACGGTGCTCGACGCTGCTCAGACGCCTCGGGTTGGCTCTCTGGCAAGCAGCTGGTCGTCATCATGAGCGCCACGACTAATGCCACCCCCAGAAACTCGGCCGCTGAGCACATGGCGCCACCTGATCGAATTTTGGTATTTCACAAGGACTTAGGGTCCAAACAGTATGGCGAGCCAGACACTTCATGTCGGGCTTAGAATGTTTTTAAAGCTTACCTTGTGTATACCTCTCCAGATGCCTACTCACCTTCTCAGAGTCAGCCCAGACCAAGCAGGTAAGCATAACGATGTCGGCTTACTTCCTCGAAGGTCTCGCTCACTGGTCGCCAGCTGGTTCTGGGGTCGCCGCCTCTGCCTCGAGTCGCCTCCGCCTCCGTCACTTTCGGCCTCGGCGCCGGCTTGTCGGGTCGCCTGGCGCCGAAGGTCGGGTCGCCTGGTTTGGGTCGCCGCCCGGCTCCTCGAAGTCCGCTCAGCCATTCGTCAGGTTTCGCCAACAAGGTTAAGTCGCTCATCCCGCATGCATGCAAATAAGATAAGCGCTTTATACCGCTTTTTGGCCATTCTCTTTGCGATCATATCCCGAAGTTAGGTCAAGATGTGCATGGTTATCGCAAATGTTGAAACCCAACGGCCCTCATGATAAGAGAAAATGTGCTAAATGTTAACGTCCGGCTGAGACCAAGTCATCGAGTGTCGGTTAGACACAAGACTCTACACGGCTCAGACGCCTCGGGTTGGTTCTCAAGCACCGCCGGTCGCCTCCGCTGAGTGTTTCGGTCTAATAGCACTTCCGAGAACTTGTTGTTTCGCCACATTACCAGAAAGCATATTTTTAAGCGATCATCGTATAAGTTCCTGAAGGTTGAAACTCATGATGATCTCACACGCTGAAATTCGACGCTAAGACCTTGCTATGTCTTATGCCCTTGTTCGAGTTAAGGGCATTTTTCACCTACATTTTATGTGGTCCGTGATAATCTATGTCGCGATCACAATGGCGATGAAATCACTTCAGGTGACTTAGAAACGCTACCCTAAATTAGGTGTTTCTAAAAAGCGCTTAGCTAAATCGAATGACTACTGCCTAACAAGCGGATGTGGTGAATTCAAGCATGCAAAATGAGCAAACGCATGAATAACGATTAAACATCTAACATTCATCCAAAAGTTGTCCAAGGGTTTTCGACGCAGTTCATCAACAAAAGCAACAAAAAAGGAAACAGAAGAAAGCGCGCCTTCACTCCTCGCCTCGCGCCGTCGAGTTCTTCTTCGCCGCCGACACCAGGGGGTGGAGACGCCCATGACCGGTTGTTCCACTCGCAGATTCCAGCCACGATTCGGCAGCTGCTGCACCAGCTGCCTCCGCCTCGAAGCCGCCGCTCCGCTGCCTCCCCGACACCGCCGCCACCACCGCCATGGGATCAAAGGCGGCGTCCGGTGCGCGCGAGCAAGGCCACAGAGGTTGCGCCATGATCGCGACCAAGGCCCTCCTTCGTGGCGAGCGAAGGCTAGGGCGGCGAGAGTCCTCAGAACGCCTGCTGCGGCCGGTTGGTCGATGGGCGAATTGAAGCGCCGAGTCCTCCAGGGCGATCACCACGCCAGGGGTTCCAGCACCTCTTGCGCTGAACGCTTCTTCAAAGATGGTCGCGAGATTGCGCCACCGGAAGGATTCAAGTGTCGAGGTCTTCACGGCCTTCTCGCCCTCTCCGCCGTGCTCGGCCACACAGCATTGCGGTCGTGTTAGCCCTCTCCGCGCTCGGGCCGCTGCCCTCTCCTGCCCCGCTCCACCGCCACTCGAGGCAAGTTGTTATCGCCTGGGCACCATGCCCGAAGCGGCAAGAAGAATGGTGCCTAGTGCCGCGCATCTCGCTTACTCCGGTGAAGAGTTCGACGGCTGCGGCACGGGCGGCGGCGGCGAGGGCAAGAACTCCGGCGGCGGTGCGAGCATGTCTCCGACCTGGCGGCGGTGGCGGGAGGCGCGCCGCGGAGGCCTCCGCCGTCTCCTGGGCGCCAGGTGTTGGCACCTGGCGCTGCTTCGAGGGGCCGCCTGGTGGCGCCCTCAGCTCTGCCACCGTCGGGAGCGTGAGGCCGCTTCACTGAAGCGGTGGCCCGAGCTCCCGCGACGGGGTTGTCGGCGCCGCAGCTTGCCGGGCGCCAAGGAGAAGGCGCCAGTGAAGGTTCCGAGCGTCTGTTGCGGAAGGCGGCGACGCCAGAGGTGAAGTCGCGGGGGCGCCTGTGCCCCCGCCTGAAGGGGTACCGCCACGGCCGGGTGGTGGCGGTGCTTTGGTCCGTGGGCGAGCCCTCTTAGGGTCCGAGCCCCTTGGTGTCGGCGGCGACGGCCGCTGTTCACGACCGATCGCGGCGGCGCCGCGCCCTCGACACTGGGGGCCGCGAGGCGGATCACGGCCGGCCCGTGGAGTCCATCGGCGGGAGTAGCCTAACAACCCGCAGGCGCTCCGCGTGCTCCAGTCGGCGAAGGCCGGCCTCCGACGGAAAAGGTGTGTTGCTTGGGACCGGAAGATTGCGATCGGCAAGCCACCGCCCAGTTTGGCTCCTCAAAGTTGCCTCGCTGCCGTGAAGAAAGGGAAAAAGATGGCGGTTGGTTGGTAGGAAGCCGCAGGAGAAACATGTGCGTAAGGAAGCTAGAAGAATACAAGGGCTTACGTCCCGCCACGTCGCGCGTGCAGTCGTTGTCGCCCGTATCACACGAGGGCCGGACGCTACGGCGAAGAGGGCCGATCCTCCGCCGTAGTCCCGGCCACCACCTCCGTTCATCCGGCCTCCGCAACTCGCCGACGCGGGTCGCCATTGCGCGGAGCTCGCTGCCTCTTCGACCGGCGAAGCCTGGGCAGCGTGCATACGGCCCGTCGTGGCACCCCTAGTATGCCGATTCATTGTTATCCCGATGTACAACACAGTCGCGCCATGCCCTCCAGCTTGACTCAGGCTGAAGGAATGTAAGTGAGGCCATCCGCCCCGGCGGCGGAATAGCAACTCCCCACTACTGCTGTCAGGTGGCGCGCAGAATGAAGAAGTGGCGAAGAGAGGAAGGTTCGACATCACCCTATGAACATTTCACAGAGGTGTGCAAGGCGGCAAGGCCAACAAGAGAGGCCGGAATGGAGTTCACCATGGTGGCTCAAAAAGACAAAGAGCTTTGGGAAAAAGAGGTGAAGGAACAAGAAAGCAAAGTGCGAAAGAAAATGTATATGGAACTGCCAATGCAGATGCATCTATATATGCGCATTCTACATCGATTTGCTCACGAAGGGACAAAATTATGCGCCGTTCGGTCCCAAGGAAAACCGCAGATACGCGCGGGACCGGTTGTCAGATCTCATGAGTGGTGGCTCACGCCAAGAGCGCACTAAGCATTGAAGTGCATTAAGTGAAGGTTCTAAAGGAGTCGAGGCTCGCGCTTAGGGCAGGCCCGGCTACTGTCAACAGATATACGCTAGGGTACCTCTCCACCGCATAAGGTGCGGTCCACGTGGCGCCGCCGTCGGGCGGGCGATCACGCCCACCGGCCAGCGCCGGCCCACGGGCGCCGGCGAAAGGTGGGCGAAGCACGCTTCGCCGCTGCCCGGCCACCCACGTGGCGGGCCATCGGGCGGCGATCACGGCCACCCGGCCAGCGTCGGCCCACGTGGCGCCCGGCGAGCAGTGGGCGAAGACGCTCGCCGCCGGCCGCCACCACGCGGCGAAGCATCGGCGCGGCGATCGCGTCCACGGCCAGCGCGGTCCACGGGCGCCGGCGAGCAGCGGGCGAAGACGCTCGCCGCCGCCGCCTACCCAATTTCACGTATACGCCACGGGCGGCGATCGCGTTCCGCCGCCAGCGTTGGTCCACGGGCGCCCGGTGAGCGAGTGGGCGAAAGCACGCCTCGCCGCCGGCCGCCGATCACAGGGCGGGTGGCGCAGCGCACGAGGACGCCTCCGCGCTTCGCCGCAGAAGGCAAGAAGGTGGGCACACGGTGGCTTCGCCTCGAAGGCTCCTTCCACCGCCGTCATCAGTGTCGAACGGCAGTTCGCCAGAGCGCACTTATCAAGAGCAAGGGTTTCGCAACAAGCCCATTCCTCCGACGCCTCACCTACATCCTCAAGGGGTCCCATCCCATGACCTGCAAGGGCACGCAGTAGGCATTTAATGAGGCCGAGGAACGGACAAGACGAGAGAAAGCATTAAATGTATTTAGATCAAGATGATGGCCCTCCTTGTACCTACCTCTGCTAGCTCGGCCTATATAAGGGCCCTCGGGTGCATGGGGAAGGATCGGATCCTAGATCACGACTGCGATACTAGAGAAAGCTAGCGATGCGCTTGTAACACGAGAACTCAGACTAGTTCAAAGCATCATATACTAAATCTAGCAGATCGTAAGGTTATTACCCTTCTTACAAGGGGCTCGAACTCGGGTAAAATGGCTTGTTCTCCTTAGTTCATAGCGCCAAACCTCCGCTGGGGGAGTCCTCTAGGTTTTCACCCTCTCGATTAGCCGTCACCGACAAGCCCTCGCCAACAAAACCCGGCTCAGAGATCACGGCCTGTTCGTGGAATACGCCGATACCGCGGCGATATCAGAGTCGCCAGGTCCGCGGCCGAGCCTTCAACGTAGGTGACTTGGTCCTGCGCCAAGTCCAGTCCAACGTCGGTAGGCACAAGTTTTCGCCCCGTGGGAAGGCCCCTTCACCATTGTGGAGGTAATCCGGCCCGGCACCTATCGACTAAGAGACGCCGACGGCAACGTTGTTTCAAACGCTTGGAACATTGAAAAGCTCAGGCGATTTTTTCCCTAAGACTTGTCCTTACCCGCACGACCTTGTTAACATGCCAGTTCGAAGCGCGAACCCGCCGGACTTCCTGGTCACGTAATCACATTACGAGCGCCCAAACCGATCAAGGGTTCTCCTTAAATGAACTGCTCAACTCCGCTTACTACGGCCACGCCTTGTAAAAACTCTAGCAGTTTTTCTCGACTACGACCTCCAAAGTAGTGGTTCCATGACGAGGCGACTCCATATGGGCAACTCCATGGCGGTTGGTGAGGGATTTCATGACAATTAACAACAACCAAAGCGCTCGCAAAAAAGAAGTACAAAGAAAAGTGCTACCAAGCACCTAAAAGAGGCATTATGTTTCACCAAAGGCACGGTTGCATTACAGGAAGCAAACACCAAAAGTGCATGCCTATGCTAACCCTAAAACAGAAAGAGTGCAAAATCAGAAACAATGGTCGGGCGAGGAGACCGGAGGTGACTGGCGCCGAGATGCCTCGCCGCAGACGACGAAGTTCAGGGCGAAGGCAGAGTGCCCCTAAGGATCTGGTCCAAAGAAGGCGCTGCCTCGTTGCCCCCGGAGTTCTCCGCCGCTTCGCCTCATCGTCCAAGTCTCCAGTGCGCCGCTCCGCCACCATCTCCGCCGCCTCCGATTCTCGCCAAGGCCGAGCGGCCGCTAAGGATCTCGGGAGGTGAGCCACCGGCTGGAGGAGCCAGACGGCCGGGCGCAGAAGACGCCAAAGACGCATTCATTGCCGTGGCCGCGACCGCTTCTCACGAGCGGAGCGCCTCGGAGAGCTTGGGCAGTTCTCCAATGCCTCGGCCTCAGCGAGGCCGTCATGATTGCGCTACTGCAATGAACCGGTTCGTTCAGCTCCACCCCAGTGGTTTTAGGCTCCCTTGCCACGCTCGTAAGCGGGCGAGCATGGAGAGGAGAACCCGCTGCGGAGTCGAAATCTCACGCATGCGGGCTATCTCCGCCTCGGCTGTTTCGCAAGACGTCTGTCCGAGCCGCCGCCTCGTCTTCGGCTCGAACTCCGCGCTACTGCCACCACTGCACCCAAGGGCGCGGAGGACCCCACTGGGACACTGTGTCAAGGCGTCGCGACCGCAACAAGGCCCACCATGCTCGCCGCCTTGGCCCTCAAGAAAGCCACTTCCCGCGCTCAGGAGCTGAGCTACCCGGCGGCACTTGTTTGCCACAAGATGGGCCGATCGACTGTGGGAAGCAAAGATCGAGAACGGACGTCAACTAAGCAACCCCAGCCTCTCACCGAAACAACTAGAAAGGGATCTACCGGCGGCGAGGGCTCCAGATGAAGAATCGCGGCGAGGGCAGGTCGAGCCCACCCCTTGCCGCTGCACCGGAGGAGCCCCCCTCCGTCCGAGGTTTCTTCGGGGACGGACCCCCAGGGTCCGCCTCCGCCGCTCGTTTCCCCGACCTTCTGTCGTCGCCGCCGCCGCTTGCCATAGCGCTCGCAAGAGGCTCCTCGAGGAAGCGCTTGGAAGACGAAGAAGGCAAAGGAACGCACACGTCAAGGCCGGGTGCGAGTTACCGCTACCCCGGCGCCCGTATTTATAAGGGCGGATTCGCGCAGCCAAAAACCACCATCGCTTCGGGCGCTCCGCGAACTCCCCCTGAAATGCCCACCGTCCGATGCGCCAATGCGACGGGCATTAAAATTCCACTCGCGACAATGCGGCGGCGACACGAAGCGCAGTATGACGCCGCCGGCTGAAGCGACGCGACCCTTCGGTCTTCGCAGACAGCTCAATCGTGACGGCAACCTCGAACCCGCGACTCAGCGCCGGCGAGCCGCACGACGACCGACCCAAAGAGATAAGTCTCTTGACTCTTGGTCTCCCTTACGATTATTTCGAAGGACCAGCAGTACGCGCCGACCACCACCTGGTCGCCACGCATTGCTCGGGGGCTCAGAAGCAATGTCATTCACATTCATACGCTGACCACTTGGCTTCCATAAGGGTAACCTGTCCGACCCAAGCGCCGCGGCCTACGCCCCGGCGGCTACGGTTTCAAAGTGGCGCTTTGCGGTAAGCGGCTACCCGTGCGGCGTGAGCCACAAGTCAGTCGGGGGCGTCCCTCTCCCGCTTAAAAACGTGAATGAATGCTTTTGTTTTCCAATGTCATTCACATTCATACGGGCCGACGACCCGACTGGCCACTCGGCTTCCCTAAGGGTAACCTATCCGACCCAAGCACTGCGGCCTACGCCCCGGCGGCTACGGCTTCAAAGTGGCGCTTATGTAAGCCATCCGTGACGGCATGAGCCACAAGTCAAGAGGGCGCCCCTCTCCGCTTAAAAATGTGAATGAATGCTTTGCTTCCAACGCCGTTCATATTCATACGGTTTGCCGGTCTGACCGACCACTGATTTCCTAGCGGTAACCTGCTTCGCCCAAGCGCCATTACGCCCACGCCCACGGCTAAGGTTTCAAGTAGCACTCACAAAAAGGGTTACCCGCTGTGTGAATACAAGTCACGGAGCCACTCCTCCCCTGCATGAAACATGAATAGACACCTTTCGACCTCAGGGTTCGCTAGCACCTCCTTCGCGCTCCCTTCGAAAAATCGAACACGCCTACGCCCGAAAAACCCCGGCGGTTTCCAGGGCTACGGTCTCCGAACGCGAAGGAACAGCCCAAACTCTCGAATAAACACAAAAACGAACCTCGATTCATTACATATCAAAGTTCTTTACACTTTGCAAAAATAATAATGTCTGACATTATTCGTAATCCCCGTGGAGGACACTCTGCGGCGATATCCGATCAGCGATCACTCGGGCGTGGGGCTCGGCTTGAGCGCTGGTTACTGACCTCCTCGGTCGGTCTCGGCGATCCGATCCGCTAACGTTGTCCAGTTAATACCATTGTAGAAGGACATGGCGCAATAAGCGCAGGTGGTTCCACGCAAGACTTCGCTTCACCGATTCGACGTGTTCGACACGAGCCAACTTCGGTCGCGAAAGCAACCGGTGCCCTCAGCATGTTTCGAAGCAATCGGCAGACGACCCGCCTACCTCCCAAAGGTCGCCAACTCGGCGACCGATTCGCCGATCGCCGCTTTCCGCCTCTTCAGGCGACCGAGCCACCGCTTCACCGATCGCCGCGTCACGCCTCCACCGCTAATCGCCAAGCCCGCGAACTTCATGAATCTCTTCGCAACTCAAGATCGGCGAAGTTAAGCGCTTCCGATGACGCACCTCCACCGAGATACGCTATGGAAGGAACCGCTTTTCGCGGGCCAAGCACACGAGCATCGAGAGCGAGCACTCCGCCACGACATCTCCGGAAGAGCAGGGACCGATGAGCGGAAAGGGCCGAGGCGAGAATCCTCTCCTAGGTTTTTGGTTCCTCACGGCCTCGCCTCGTCTTTCTTTCTTTCGCAGTGAAGAACAGGACAACACGGAGGAATCCGACCAGGTGTTTCCCCCCCTTTTATAAGGAGCGCAACGCCCATCGGCCGGACAGGCATCAACCGAACAGACGATATCGCGAGGAGAAACGGCGTGCGATTCGCTCCCCTGACTGTCGCGACGGTTCAACGGTACGCCGCCTCGATCCTTGATCGCCTCGCAGCATTCTCGACAGATGCGAAGCCCACGGGAAGACCTCGCGACGGGCAGAGTGGCGACGGCCTCGAGCCTCGCTCCCGGACTTGAAGAGCCGCTTTGCAACAGAAGAAAACATGCCAAGGCCAGCACGGTCCCGGCCACGAAGGGCTCACCAACTTATGCTCGGGCTCGACCAAGTGTAGTGGGCTCGAACGCCCACCACCAAGTGGATGCACGCGCCGCCCGAGCGAGCGAAAAAATCGAGCGAGGACGAGGATAAGGTGAGCTCCTCAAGGCCTCTAGTTGGGTCGGCGGACGACCCAATCACCTTTAGTCGTGTTCGAGACCATACTTCACACTCACCCGCGGAGCCTGCCGACGGTGGCGCCAACTCGCGCTTGGTCGGCGGACGACCGGGTCCGACACGGATCGAGTAAAGAAAGGTTCTCATGGGTCGCACCTGCAGGGTCGGACGCCCGCCACGGATAACGCCCGCCGAACGGTTCTCCTTTCGAAGCCGCCAGGCCCACTCGACAAACCCGCTTATTAGCTCGCGACGAGCACGCGTTCAAGCCAACGCGATGGCAACGCTACGCTTAGCTCACCCTCCGTGTCCCACACCCGCGATGGGGCGATTCGGAAACGCCGCCGCCGTCCTCGCCAACTAAAGCATGGGACGGCGCTTTATCTATTTCGGCGCAACGCCGACCTTGCAGTACATCGACCACGATGCAAAATGGGTGCTCCACACGAGGTAAACCCGACCACCCTCCGACCGCCAGGCTCGGGTCATCACCGGATGCACTCACAAGACATCGGCATTGGCGACATCAACCCGCTTTGGTCGGACATCAAGAATCGAGGAGGCCACCTCCGACCAACTGATGTACTTGCTGGTACTTAGGCGACTTTGACCAGGAGCTCAAGTCCGACCGGAGCTGCCTCAAGACGAAGATAAACCCCGACCGGCTCTCGATCCGCCGGGGCTCGGTTTCCATCCGGGATCTTTCAAGCGCCATACAAGACCGGCGAAACCGACCAAACCCGACCGGCCGCACCGAAATCGCAGAACCGGCGATCACCCTAAGGCACAGAGATCCGGCCGTATCAAAGCGGCATGCCCAACCAGGATCCGTTGAACAGGGTAAACCCCCGACCGGCTCTCCAATTCGCTCGGGGGCTCGGGGGCTATTGACGAATACCCGGAGCATGGGTATCCACAACGGCCCAGGAGAAGCGTATGGGCCGCCACCGCGCCTGGGCTCCAAACAAGAAGCCCTGCTCGGAGGCCCACGACTTCCGACCAACCAAATTCACACGAGGGCGCTCGGTTCCCAACCAAGCCAAATTCCGTAGCAACCGACTAAGCGCTACAGACCGGCGCCCACGAGTCAAGCGTAACGACGACTCCAGTTCGGCTCCCACCAATGGGTCGATCGACGCGCCTTAACAAGCTCGGGTCATCTTCACCAAGAAGCAAACGCCAAATCGTCGAACCGCCTCGCTGGTCCCCTAAACCGGCCGATGCAAAGCAGATCGTCACGACGAAAGGGGACGGACGCTACGCACCTTCCCAAACGGTTCCTCGGTCGACACTTCGACGCCAAGACTGACATCGCAAGCAGAGAGTGCACGCTGCTTCCGAGGAACGGACCGAGCCGCCGCCTCGCCCACCAACCCAACACAGACGTGCACCTACCCGCAAAGGTCAAGTCCAAAGAACTGTGACACCGAGGCGAAGACCGGACTCCTAAGCGAGGGAGCCCCATCCATTTTTCCTTTTCACACTCCTGTAACCTCCTTGTAACCGGCCTCCCAGCTATATAAGGAGGCATGGCCTTCTGAGCGACACGACCACAACGAGGACGAGAGGTAGGTAGCCGAACATAGCCCTCCCGAACTACATTCGCACTGCCTCAAGAACCCCTCAGGCACAAGGTGCTCGAGCCCGAGCTCACCCTCGCTTGTAACACGGCGGATACATCAGAATCAATAACATCCGACCACCCCACGAACTGGAGTAGGGACGTTCTGCCCGAACCAGTATAAATCTTGGACCTCCTTTCTTTTGGTCTAACCATTCAAGGAGCGGGAGCGCGTAGCCCCTCTAGACCTACAAATTTACTTGCCGGTTCTCGAAACACCGACAAGTTTCTACCGAACTCAAGCTTGAAAAGCTAGTCTTGCTCACGCTCAGCTCATTTACAACCCTATTTTGAATACTACCCAACATTTTTTAATCTTTTTCAGGAAGGTATCCGCGTGTATTTTTCAGACCGGGCTTGGGTCAGGGTTATCATTGGTAGGACCACTTTGTGTAGAGCTAATTTCTATCAAGCACAGTGAAGCCGAGCCAGATTAAATGTAAGTTCAGTTGGGCCAGGCTCAACTTATTTCCCTTTCGAGCCTATTTTAACTAAACCCAACCTTGCTTTGCTTGGGACCTATGTGCAACTAAGGTAAGTTGGGTGGGGCTATGGGTCTTATTCTACAAACATGGGCCCTGGTTTAGCTAATCTTTCTAAAAGGACCGGTTAAGAGCATCGCCAATGCATATCGGCTAACTTTAGGGGAGAGGGAGTACCCGCGTTAGCTGAACCTATACTGAATTCTCCCGCTTTAAGTTTTTGTTTTTTGTTAAAAAAAAAAGTCATACTCCAATGTATAGTAGCTTCAGAATGGTTTCACAAATATGAAGCGATGCATAGAAGCTCTAAGATGGGTTCGTATGATCATCTTTACTATATAAAATAAGAGTTTCTTTCCGTGTTACTTCATCAAAATTACCCATCTTTGTTAATGCTCTTTAATTACCCATATTTGCCACTGTTAATACTTTTTACAAATAAAATTTTTATCGCAAATTGAGTTTTCGTTACAACGCATCGGAACATGGCTAGTAATAAGTAAAGCTAATGTCCCAGATGAATTAGCTTCGGAGCAAACCCCCATTTTACTATGGCATGTCTGAATGGCTAAAATGGCTGTCCACATGGTGGAGAACTAGAGATGTTTTTAAGTCCTGCTAAAAACTCATCGTGGACAATCTTGTCGCGAAGGGGCTTTTCTAGTATTTTCTCTTCTTTTTTTGCTATGCCCTTTGTTGACATTTGGATATGTGGCATACTGGACTACTGGTAAAGTGCTGCGAAGTTTGTCAAGATATGGATGCAGTTGAGCTCAAACAAAAGATAGGAGATCCTCACAAAACAGACAGGGGAAAATAGACATTGATGGATGCTATTAAGGGCCTGTTTGGTAGAGTTTTAGATTTCAGCTTCATCTGAGATCTGAAATTTATAGGCTAAAATAAAGTGAATTAAGTTTATATTTTTAGTCTAAAATGTAAACTAGATGATCTATCTAAACATTCTTAATGTACTCACAGCTCCAGCTTCATGAATCTGATGAAGCTAAAATTTTCAGCTTCACCAGATTCTCAGAATCTGGAGAAGCTAAATCCCTGCCAAACAGGCCCTAAATCTCGAAAATGAAAATCACTCAGGAAGAAAAAACATGGATAGGGCAGATGCTCTATCATCTGTGAAAATATTCATCAGGTTTGCATATCCTTCTTCACACTACACGGTTATTATCGCATTCAGAGCATCTGGTAATCAATCAGTCAGGTGTAATTAGTTCCCTGTCTAACCGGTGACTACTGGTCATTTTCCTATCAGTTGGAAATTTGGAATCCAATTGCTGCAGCCTTAAGTTGCTTGACAAGTAGAGTAATTTTCACTGATTTCAATTACATGTTGTAAATTCAAGCCAACCACATCTCCGTTGTTTAGCGGTAGCACTGCATCACGCTGCAGTAACCAAATTTCCACAGCATTGGAACAATGATTGATGGGACAGATTAGAGAATATGTGCCACAAAAGTCACCTAAAAAATTCTTCTAATTACGATCTCTAGACACATGGTACCCCCTCACCATCCCAGCTTATAGCTCACTACACCGAGGTATTCTTTTCTAAAGCATACAAACACCTACACGGCGACACGTGTT
Organism: Guadua angustifolia; assembly: GCA_036346375.1. NCBI lineage: Eukaryota > Viridiplantae > Streptophyta > Magnoliopsida > Poales > Poaceae > Guadua > Guadua angustifolia. Next base: position 17,891,386 of record CM070518.1, on the reverse strand, counting down.
TCCGAATTCAAATTCAAAATCAAACCACCTTAAAAATATTTAAAAGACCCCGCACGAACATAGATTCAAAGGAATTATTAAAAAAATAAAAGAAATATATAATTCGAATGCTGCGCTATTACAACCCCACGTGAGCCACCAACCGGTCTCGCACCGTCCATCCCTAAAACATCGCCACGTCCCGCCACCCCCCAATGTCCGTTGCCACCGGCGGCGGCGTCGTCCCCCGTGCCCGATGCCCAAGCCCCACCACGCCTCGCCGCCGCCGCCGCCGCTCCCGCTGGCCATCCTGCCGCCGCGCCACTGTCCGCTCGCCACCGCGCTCCTCGCGCTCCTCTCCCTCCTCCTCGCCACCGCGCTCTGGCTCCTCCTCGTCCTGTCCCCCGCCCAAGCCCCCGTCGCGAACTCCGTGCTGTCAGATGCGGCGGCGGACGCTGCGGCCGAGTCGCTCGCGGCCAACGACGTCTCCTCCCCGCTCGCGCTCGGCCACATCGTCTTCGGAATCGCGGGCTCGGCGCACCTCTGGCCGCGCCGCCGTGAGTACGTCCGCCTGTGGTGGGACCCGTCCTCCATGCGCGGAAACGTCTGGCTCGACACGGGCGCCCCCGTCGCGCCGGGGCCCAGTGCTCCCGGAGAGGGCTCCCTACCGCCGATCCGGGTGTCGGAGGACACCTCGCGGTTCCGATACACCAACCCCACGGGCCACCCCTCCGGCCTCCGGATCGCGCGCATCGCGGCCGAGGCCGTGCGGCTCGTGGGGGGCGGCGGAGCGCGGTGGGTGGTGCTCGTGGACGACGACACCGTCCTGTCCGCGGACAACCTGGTGGCCGTGCTCGGGAAGTACGACTGGAGGGAGATGGTGTATGTCGGGGCGCCGTCGGAGAGCCACTCGGCGAACATGTACTTCGGCCACAGCATGGCGTTCGGAGGTGGTGGCGTCGCGCTCAGCTTCCCCCTCGCCGCGGCGCTCGCACGGACACTCGACGTGTGCATTGAGAGGTACCCCAGGCTGTATGGAAGCGATGACCGCCTCCATGCTTGCATTACGGAGCTCGGCGTGCCCCTCTCCCGCGAGCATGGATTCCATCAGGTATGGGGCTTATTCATCAACTTTTTTTGGGCATTTAATAAAATAATTTGGTGTTTACCGCGCTTGTCTTGCCGAGGGATCTTATCAAATAGTTAGTGTCTCATCGAGCAATCGGAGTGCTTAGCCTGTTGTGCTATTTAGGATCTGCTTATAGGCTAATTCTCAGCAACATGATGACATGAATTCGAGGATCGTGCCCTCTTTCCCCGATTCCATGTATGAATTAGTGCAAAGTAACATGCTCTCTATGTTCACAAAAAAAGAGGAAGGTTTGCTGATGAATTAGCGTCAATGTTGACCTTGCTTTAGATCCTGATCATTATTTGGAATGTTACTATTTGTATCATGCATTCATGCTTGATTCGTTATGACAGAAAGAAAGTTGATCCTTTCTACTGTTGTGCCATCCTAGCTGGGCTGTTATCTCGTTGATTGTAATGCATGGACAAAAGTAGGGTCTTGCCAGAGTGTTTATGACAGTGAAAGGAAGTTTGGTAGGCCTTGAATGTCACTTTCCTTTGGGCTCTTTTCTGAACATTGGACATTTTCTCTATGATTTGCTTGGTTGTTTTACAGTACTACTATCTCTGTATGTCTCTCTCTATCAAATAGGCAATGTATGTGTTTGAAAAACATAATAGCTGATTAGCAAAGTTCTGCAAACGTCCTGTTACAACTTAGATTGATTTTCTTGTTCATTAATGGAGTATGGATTTTGATGCATACATCTAACCTCCTACATACATCCTTGTAATGCTGCTTTTCCCCCTGGTGTCATATATCAGTGGGATATCAGAGGCAGTGCCCATGGTATATTGGCTGCTCATCCAGTTGCTCCTTTCATCAGTATCCACCATGTGGAGCTTGTGGATCCCATATATCCTGGATTGAGCTCTCTTGAGAGTTTGGAGCTCTTTACAAAGGCTATGAAGATTGAACCCATGAACTTCTTGCAGCGCTCAATTTGTTATGATAAAAGCCAGAAGCTTACATTTGCTATCTCTCTGGGTTATGTTGTTCAAGTATACCCCAATGTTCTTCTGCCTCGTGAATTGGAGCGATCCGAGCGGACTTTTGTTACTTACAATAGGATGAGTCATAGAAGTGAATTTGATTTTGACACCAAGGATATTCAGAAGTCTTTGTGCAAGAAGCCAGCATTATTTTTCTTGAAGGATGTTTGGAAGGATGGAAACATAACTAGAGGCTCTTATATACAATCAAGTGTTCAGGATGACCTCAAAAGGAAGGTGTTTTGCTTCAGGTCACCCCCTTTACCTGACATAGACGAGATCCAAGTTTCTGCATCCCCATTAAGCAAACGATGGCATCTGGTTTGTTTTAATATTCCTAACAAAATCTCCTTTCCTCTTTTAACCTAAAATTGCTAACTATCATTCTGCTGGTATAGGCACCAAGAAGGTTATGCAGTGCACTGAAAGGATCTATTAATGGTACTCTGTTTATGTTTGTTCGGCAATGTGGACGTGGGAATTTTGGCTCAGCTTCTGATTCTCTATGATTAATGGAAAACAGAGATGTATATTTCTGTCTAGATGATACCTTGGAAGATGTAGTTACCATCCTACATTCTTTGAATCAAGTGTTCTGGGGGCTCTTTTTCTTCCCCAAGCACTTGGCAGTAATCAACTGCTTGCTATACTTGATAGTTGTTGAAGGTAGTTTCTGTATCTTCTCCGAGCAATTACATTGGAAAATAGGTTCTTAGTGTTAATCATGAAAATTTCCCATTTCTGCTAATTTCTAAGGCACATCAGGATAAAATTGGGATGGTTTCTCATGCTCTTACCATGTCTTGCTCAGTTGTTGATTTATCCTGTATGCAATGCACACTTATTAATGTTTCTTTACCCTTTTTGCCTACATTTCGTCTAAGTGCAATGAATATATAAATTGAGCCATCATCATACATGTGCTGACACTGTTAACATCTTCAAAGTTCAATCTGTAGGTTCCCATCATAAATGAAAACACTATTTCTTACATGAAAACAGGCGCATGCTTTTCTGCAACATAATTACTCTGTTTAGCTTCATGTGCACTATATGCTTGTCATGGTATTCTTAATGTTCTGTGTTGCATGAGACACTATCACAATTGTACTCAGACAGTGGCATTTTTATTTGCCTTTTCATATGAATACAACAGTTCTTTCATTCTTAACTTGTTCTATCACAATAGGTAAGCTAATAAGCAGGTAGGCATCTGTATGAAGTAGTCACTTGGTCAGTATTGTCAGTTATAGTGGGCACGGGACTTGACCACAATGAATTAGATAATTCCATCATTTTGATATTTTTCTGATGTCTAAAAAGATGCTGGTGCTGTTTTTACTACTTATACACAAAGATGTTCTTTCTATACAATTGTTAGTCCTATTATCTTTGACCACGAGAGTTGCAAACTTGCAATTAATGTGAGCAAGATAAACCATTTCTTGGCCTTTGCCAATGATACATTATACTTGTTTTGTAAGAAGTAGGAACCGGTTTGTTGAGGGCAAGTAAATCACTAAATTGTATCATTCTTTTCGTAAAGGGATAATGTTTCAACTTTGTTTAAACCTTGGAGCTCTGTCAAATTGTTGTTAAATGCTATTTTTCTTTTCTTTTCGAAACAAAGGACTTAAGAGGGATATATGTAGACATTCATGTTGTTGGAAAGCGAAAAAAAGCAGTGTGCTTACTGGTTGGAGATAAGACATATAAGGGCACTTCTGCCTGTAGGATAACAACCTGGCTTTTATAGTTCTTGGATTTCTTGTCTTAAAATAGGCTAGCAGACAGTTCAGACTTTTTTTTAGACCAGCAGATTGTTCAGACGTGTGTGTTATGAAGACCGAGTTGCTATGTGAAAAAAATCTGGTTGCTTCACATGATTCAATCCAGTTTTCTAGTCTTTGCATGTGTCTTATAAAAAAATGATCATTTGTTCATGTGGCTGATCAACTAGGATATTTCAGTTTGCAGAGCACTTTGAAAGAAAAAAATAAAATCCTTAGGAGCTATTCTGCTATTTAATTGTAACAATGCCTGTTAGAGGGATTCATGCAGAATGCGCTGGACACTGAGGTTGCATTTTCATTTCTAGTTATATGGTTGCAATGCCAAATTGCAAGCCAAGGTTCTTTTTCTTAAGCTGAACTATTGGAAAAACTTTGTAGGAAGCTAGTGATAGATAGAAGCATAAAATGTACTAGGTTGAGCCGCGTGCGATGCCGCGCCGTGAGGAAAAATTTTGGCACGAGTTTGCGATGCCGCGTCGTGAGAAAAAATTTGGCACGAGTTTTTTGCAAATCGAATTTGCGGAACCACGGATCACTTTTTAAAAAAAAACCGGCGAAAGGGTCTATTTACGATTCCATTTTTTAAAATCTTTCGGGTCGAAAGAACCATCATTTTTTTTTGCAAAATAACCAGTGGAAGGACCCGTTCGTTATTCCAAATTTTTTTAAATCTTCCGGGCCGAAAGAACCAGCGCCCGTGTTGAATTTGCGTAACTACGGGGTCGCGCACGATGACGCAACGCGTAAAATTCGGGAAATCTGGTCGTATTTTCGGTTTCCGTTTTTTGAAAAAAATAGGTCGTTAGGACTCGTCGACGAATCTATGGGCTGCTATAAACCGTCGACGAATTTGCGTTTTTTTTAGGAAACCACATCGAGGGAGATAAACGTCGTAACTATGTGGTCACGCATGACGACGCAACACGTAAAATTCGGGAAATCTGGTCGTATTTTCGGTTTTTATTTTATTAAAAAAATGGGTCGTTAGGACTCGTCGACGAATATATGGGCTGTTATAAACCGCCGACGAATCTGCGTTTTTTAAGGAAATCGCGCCGAGGGAGATAAACGTAATTTCCATTTTTTTAGGTCTATTTTACTTAAAAAGTGACGAAAGGACCTTAATGCGATTTCTAATTCAGCTATAAACCTTTGGCGAATCTGCGTTTTTCTAGAAAACCGCGCGGAGAGGCGTAAACGTAATTTTGATATTTTTCAGTCTATTTTACAAAAAAAATCACCAAAAGGACCTTAACACGATTTGCTGAAAGGATCTAAACGCAATTTTCTAATTTTCGGAGGGGCTCGCCGTGGGTGCGACACGGATGCTCTCACCATGCAGGCAATCCCGCGCTATTATATAGTCGATATAACTCAACTATAAATGTTTTTAGCTACATCTATTCATTTTATGAAGTATGCTGGAGTGGGATGCATATCTGGCAACAGCCTTTTACAGCGTCAATGCACAGTATTTTTTCTGATTAGTAGATGTCGTTCATACAAATTATTGTCAACCTATATTATTATTTAGTCAATGATTATTTGAAAACTGGCAAGTGCACAACTAAGTGAGATTTCGTATTTTTTCTTTCTTGTGTTTTGGGTTCAAGATCCTATGTTTGCATCTGTGGGCCTTGATCGTTTTCTACCTTTTTTCTTACACCCCATTTTCTTCTTTCATGTTTCCACATAATGTTTGCTCTAAGTAGTGTTTCATGCTGTGATTGCAAATGTTCCGACTTTTGAGCCAAGTTCAGTGATGTATTCATTAATTTTATTGGCAACGCAAAAGTTGCCAGATTGACTTGGCGTTTGGAAATTGCCTTTTGTAGCAGTTGCTGATAGAAGAATCTGCTGAGGAGCAAAGCTGAAAAAGGAATAGTGGTAACTTTTGTTGTGGAATCTTCTATTTGATAGTTGTGGACGGTGGCTGTGGGTGACGAGAGAGACATTTTGACTAAAGCTGCGTTAGTCTGACTGAAATAACTGTCCGACTTCATTCTTTGAGACATGTATGCTAACCTTGAAATGTGTGAATTCAGGTAAAAATGGTACTTCATTAGTAGGATTGGAGGGTTGTAACCTTTTTCCATACCCTATTTGGAATTGTGAATTAGTGTAAGCACTACACCCACGGAGGCTTCCTTTCCTGTTCCATTCCAAGGTTTGTTTGGGGAGCTGTCGTTTTTCTTAAAATCTGTTTTTCTTTTTCTTTTTAGGCTAAAAAAAGTTGTTTTTTACGAGAGACCGTTTGATAAATAATTAATTTCTCTTGGTAATAAGCTGCAAAGGTAGATCCAGTTTAGTTTTCAGCTTTGGCTTTTCATAGTAATATAATGGTTTTTAGCTTATGTTAAAAAGTCGCTTAAAAGTTGAGCTGTTTTGTAATTATATATGACTTCTAGCTTATGTCAAAAATAGCTTAAAAGTTGAGCTGTTTTGAAAGTTTACAAACTTTTAATCCCTGCCATATGTGAAAATGGAGCAATGCTTAAAGGGGACGGCATCATATTATTACTTTTAAGTTTAGGCCATTGTAGTTCATAAGGTCCCTCTGCAAATCAATTACTCTCTTCGGTCATGTAAGGTGTCGGGGACGCGTTCAATCAAACTAATCCTTATTGGGGGTACGTCTGACAGTCTGAAGTGGAGGGTTGCTGCTCATTGTTCTCTCAGTTTTTTTCCGTCTGTACTGTTTGGGCAACAAGCAATAGGGATGCATCAGCGAATAGTTAAGTTAACTTGCAAAAGAAAATTCATAATACTGTTTTAAGACGTCTCGAAAACACAATAAAAGATAGTTCAACCGAGACTGTCTTAGAAAGTAGTTAAAAGAGATATAAGACATTAGAATATATCTAAAGAGTTGGCGCTGGATATAAATGTATGTAAGTGATTTATGTGTCGGAGCTATGATCTAAGATCGAAGGTTTAAGAGGTTTTTTAAAATTTTGATTTGAGTTAGCTTGCTCCAATTTGTATGGGACAAAAGGGTTATTGTTGTTGACGTTGTATTTTCAGTGGCATGCTGTTACCTGAGCATCACGGGTACATATCTCCGAGTGCAGGTTCGTGCAGATCCTGCGAAACTGCTTTTTTCTGGCCGCCTCTCGTGCCTTGTCTGGTCAGAGTATCAAACTGCACCTGCTGTGCCCGTATCATCTCCAATTAGGGGTGAAAACGGAACCGAAATTTTCCGACCGTTCCGGACGAAAACGGAAACGGAAGCTCATTTTCGGAGACGGAAACGGAATTTTTCTGTACGGAAACGGAAATGGAATTTTTTTCCCGGAAACGGAAACGGAAACGGGAGAGTTAATTCCGACGGAAACGGAAACGGAACGGAAATTCCGTATAACTCAAACCGGAATTTCCGAAGCCAGCCCAGCCCAGCCCATCTAGCGCCAACACATGGAAACCCTAGCTGCCTTGCCCTTGTGCCTCCTCAAGTCCTCAGTCCTCACTTCCTCCTAGGGCTCCAGGCCATTTCACGAGAGCTCCGCCTCACGCTTCCACCGCAGTTCTCATCGCCGCGATCGGGCGACCGGCGACCCCCGCGCACACGCGGGCGACCGGGCGCTTCATCATACGCTTCTTCAATTTCACAGTGCCCTCGCTTGGCGACCGGCGCCCCGCACCGCGCACCGGCGATCGGCGCCCCACCACGCCGCCTCTGCGCTTCTGAAGGCGCATCGGCGCCTTCGATCTGAACTTTACCTCGTATTGGTTCATATAACTTGATTTTCTTCAGCTTCTCACTTCAAGTAGTTTAAAGTGCGGTTAAAGTCTATTGTTGTCCAGTTGAACTGTTCTAGGATGAAGGGGATGATTACTCAGCGAAGCAAGATTACTATGACATTGAGTATGTCAATTCAGACTATTCTGAGGTCATGGTTTGATGTACACAGTTTGGGCTGCTTCGAGAGTTTTTTCATTTATAATTGACAGGAGAGGGGTTAACTCCAGATGTTTTAAGATTGGTTACTGGCAGTAGTTGGCATTAAGTTAGTACTGTTTTCTTTTATCAAGCTGCCTTATAGTCTTCTAATGTTCTATGTGTCTGCTCTGCTTTGCATTCAGTAGCATGCAGATTGCAGAACAAACAAACAGTGCTTACTTCTGAGGTTAGGATGCCAGGATATGTTGGATAGATTGCTATGCTTTTTGCTATGCAGTGCACAGATAATCATTATGTATGGGAAAAACTGATTTAGACTTATCCTAATTTAGTACAAAAAATGACTGAAAAAATTAGAAAACTATTGCTAGATTGCTTGAAGCAGTATTTGGTCAGAGCCATTTTATTTTAGTAATAGCAAACAACCATGCTTGGAACTGTGAACTCAATTGTGGAATGTCCATGGCTCCATGCACAAAAATGCAAATCCAGATGAGAACATAAGTTGGGAACATAAGTTGGGAAAGCTAAGTCAATACAAATGCAAAACTGTCTGCCAAGGCTGAGAATTGCAAGACGTCCTGTACCATGCACTGTACCACTTTGTGATTACGGCTTTGAGCCTCTGTTATTTTATAACAGCTGCCGCTGCTGAACAACAATGTTTTAGATGCATGCTTTTGAACACAAAAAATCTTGTTTATCTAGTCCAGATGCTGGTTCATTGTTCTTCATCAACTCGATATTGCCTCGCTGTTGGTAGACCATGTTAAGTTTCAGTTTTGTTATCTTGTTTTTACAAAATCTAAGATGAATGATAATTAAAAAAAAACAATGTCACAGTGCATAATGCTCTTGTATCATCACAGTGCATAATGCTATTAAGATGTTCTGTGTAACTACAATACCATTTAAAGTTGGTATGTTTGGAATTTTTGATAGATCATGTACCACGTCTTCGTGAAATTTTCCTCTTCGCTTTGATCCGTTCTGCCCGCTTTCGATCCGCTTCCGCACTACCCGCTTCCGCTTCCGCTTTGGTTTCCGATTTCGTATCATATCGTATAAAATATGGAAACGAAACGAAACAGCTGTTTACCGACCGTTTCCGTACCGTTTTCACCCCTATCTCCAATGCTTGTTTCATTACCATATCCATATGTTGTACTTACTTCATGGTCTAAGATCTCTTGTGCTCTGCAAGAACAACGTTGAGGACTGGGCTATTACATGCTTCAATCAGGGCCCAATATTTGCGGCCCATACGGTTCAATTTTCGAGATAGTTGCACTTCCTTGTGGGCTGTGACGATAACCAGATTTAACTGATGAGCACTCTTATCATTGAATTAATTTAAAAAATAATATACCTAATCAAAATTTTATAAAAATACACCTCTAGCCTCTGTCGCCATTTCATTTTACTATAGAGGCTTATTTAGTTATGGTTTGCATTGGCCGATAGATTATTTTAATACACCTCTAGCCTCTGTCGCCATTTCATTTTGATATAGAGGCTTGTTTAGTCCTGGTTTGCATTGGTCAATGGATTATTTTATCATATATTCATTTGGTTGATAAGACTGAGACTTCTATCTCTATTTGAATTGGCAACAGAGTTCTGTTACTAATTCAGAGGTGTATTTTTGTAAATTTTTGATTTGGCGTATTATTTTTGTAAAATTATTTAAAAATTATTATTTTAAAAATAATTCGTAGATCATTTGAAACGTTTTAAAATAAAGTCTTCGTACAATAAATACGCGGTCCAAGTGGTAACTGTAAGGCTCTGACTTTCCCTACTTAAGACTAGGGATTCAAACTTGGCGGTTGGCCGCATAGGATAGATATTCCCTACAACCATTGTAGTAGATATTTTCCAGCAAGAGGATTTCATCCTATATGTCAAGTGTCAACGCGGTCAGCTTGTTGAATCTCTTGGCTTAGTGCCATAACTAGGCATGTTTGGAGCACATTAGTTTTGAACGAGAAATCATAAAAACTTTTGTAATCAGGAGGAATAGATGTTTGATCTTGTAGCACAATTTTTTTATTGCTTGACCTTTATATTTCGTTGCCAATTTTTATTTTTCGTAGCAACGCATGGGCATTGATCTAGTCATCTCCAATGCTTGTTTCATTACCATGTACTTACTTCATGGTCTAAGATCTCTTGTGCTCTGCAAGAACAACGTTGAGGACTGGGCTTTTACATGCTTCAATCAGGGCCCAATATTTTAGGCCCATACGGTTCAATTTTCGAGATAGTTGCACTTCCGTGTGGGTTGCGACAATAACCAGATTTAGGCCCTGTTTGTTTCAAATTTGATTAAAAAGCAGCTTTTAAAAACTAGATTGTAAAACCGGATTGTTAAAAAGTCGAGGTTGAAAGCTCATGGTTGTTTGGTAACCCAGATTATAGTTAGGGGCAATGGTGGGTAATTTTGGTTGAAGTTGGGAAAGTCGGGGCAATGGTGGGTAATTTTGTTTGAAGTTGGATGGGTATTGTGGTCTTTTGCAAAAAAGTTGGAAAAGTTGGGGAAGAGTGGATTGGGATTGCTACAATGCCTCCAGATTATTATAATCTAGATTAAAAGCTTGTCTTGTTGCCCTTCCAAATTTTTAAAAGTCGCTTTCACAATCCCTAGTGAAACAAACCGATGAGCACTCGATCATTGAATTAATTTAAAAATAATATACCTAATCAAAATTTTATAAAATACACCTCCAACCTCTGCCGCCATTTCATTTTACTATAGAGGCTTATTTAGTTATGGTTTGCATTGGCCGATGGATTGTTTTAATACATTCTAGCCTCTGTTGCCATTTCATTTTGCTACAGAGGCTTGTTTAGTCAAGGTTTGCATTGACCGATAGATTATTTTATCATACATTCATTTGGTTGACAAGGCTGAGGCTTCTATCTCCATTTGAATTAGCGACAGAGCTCTGTTACTAATTCAGAGGTGTATTTTTTGTAAAATTTTGATTTGGCGTATTATTTTTGTAAAATTATTTAAAAATATATTATTTTAAAAATAATTCGTAGATCATTTGAAACGTTTTAAAATAAAGTCTTCATACAATAAATACGCGGTCCAAGTGGTAACTGTAAGGCGCTGACTTTCCCTATCTTAAGACTAGGGATTCAAACTTGGCGGTTGGCCGCATGGGATAGATATTCCCTACAACCATTGTAGTAGATATTTTCCAGCAAGAGGATTTCATCCTATGTGTCAAGTGTCAACGCGGTCAGCTTGTTGAATCTATCGGCTTAGTGCCATAACTAGGCATGTTTAGAGCACAATAGTTTTGAAGGAAACAACAATAAATCCTCTGGAATTCCCTGTTTGGTACACTATAACTTCACAAGTTACAATTCAATTCCAGTAAAAATCAGGAAAAATTTCCGTGTTTCAAACCAGACCTAAAACTTGCTGTCGAGTCTGGATTTTGGGCTTTCTGCATGCTGCAACGGAAGGAGGTAGGCCCCTAACAAGTTATTCGACACCAGAACCTAAATTTGGATAAGGACCACACGAGTAGGGCTCACACACACACACACACACAAAAGCTTGTTAGAGTTCGAATCAAAATTTTTTAATTATAATAGTTGATAGGTTCAAAATTAAAATAAGTCAGTTTCAAGCGAAAAAAATTAATAAGGCTCAACTGGATAATGGCTCGTTAGCTTGAATTTGATGTAACCATTTAAATGTACATAAAATTATTTTACATTAAACTATGTTAATTTCAAAATAAACTTAATAATAGCTCGTTAAACTCGATAGCCAGCACTGCAGGTCAATTCTCTGCCGAACTACTACTTTCTCAATCTTCCCCAACCCGGCTACCCTTCTTCCTCCTATATATCACGCCCCAGTAGGTGACCGATTCCAATGTAAAAATAATCGCTGTTCTCTTGCGTGCAGCCGGGGGCGCAGTGCTGGTACTGTCCACCACGGCAACAAGTAGAATTCGGTTTGACATCTCGCGCAACATAAGGCGTGTTTGGAACACGGGAATTTCGTAAGGAACGATCCGATTTGTCGCAAGATTTAGGCTCATAGACTCTGCTGTCGGTATGAATGCTTGATCGGAATTTGAAACCTTTTACTGTCCTTAGGGCAGTCCTAACCCTCCACCTCAGCTAGTGTCCATAGAATTAATTACGCTGCCAACTAAGCAAAAATCTGATGTGGCATAGGAATTAAAGAAGGGAGAGAAAGAAAAACGAAGAAACCGTGTCTCATGCAAGAAACTAGGTCGACGCGGGTACCAAGACACAAGAAACTACAAAATATGTATTAGACATTTCTGCGCGCTGACCAAGACGTGTTTGTGGTGCATGCATTGGTTTATTCCCTCTCTCCTCTAGACACTACTCATGAAAACAAGTATTAGTTTCTTGTTTTCTCTCTCCTCTAGACACTCCTCATGGAAACCATGGGTTGGGACTGCCCTTAGACTAAGGCCCTGTTTGGGAGAGCTCTAGATCCCGACTTCAGCTCAGAGCTGAAACTTATAGGCTAAAATAAAGTGAATTAAGTTTATATTTTTAGTTTAAAATGTAAACAAGATGATCTACCTAAACACTTTTAATGTACCCACAGCTCCAGCTCCACAAATTTCTGAAACTAGCTATACCCTGCTCCACCAACTCCACAGATTTTGGTGGAGCTGGAGCTGTCCCAAACACCTCCTAAGTACCAAGAGTTCCCGGTCTGTGAAATTCCAGTATTCCGTGCACGCCTTTAATCAACCGTACGTTCACTCTAGTCATGGGTCGCAGGGATTGGCTGACCGTGCTGCAAATGTAAGGAGAAGAACTGAATGTCCCGTCCCGTGGAGGCCATGGGCGAGTGGTGACCTTCGCAGTCAAAAAAGTTGGCCAAGAACTCGAGCTCTTGACGTGTACATGCACGGAGTGTTTGAGCTTAAGTTTGAAGCCACCGAAAGCTTAAACCCTTCCAGACGTGGAAGACCATGCCACGATCTGTTGAGAGGCCAATCGTACACGTAAGATGAGCTACCTACCTGCAGTGGTGGTCGTGTTGGTGGGCAACTCCGTTGCTTCTCACGCTGCACAAGGTAATTTTACATTCCGTGGGCTCAGCAGGAACCTCCAGCTCGTTCTGGAATTACTCCCAAATTCCATCAGAATTACCGGTACTTCAGGCGCCTATCCAACATAACATAACCCTTTATTATTTCCTGTAAAGAGCCATCCAAGAGGGCCTCCAGATGGTTACACGATGTAGCACCCTGTTAGCTTGTGCCGCACCTCTACAAACACTCAGGAAGACAAGATTGGTGGCAAATGCTTTGTGCATTTGAGCACGTCTCAGGGTTAAGAATTAATTTCCATAAAAGTGAATTGTTCTGCTTTGGAGAGGCACAAAATTCATTAGAACAGTACGTGGAACTGTTTGGTTGTAAGCACGAGAATCTTCCTTTGAAGTATCTCGGTATTCCGATTCACTATCGAAAATTACGATCCTCAGATTGGAAAATGGTAGAAGAACGTTTTCAAAAGAGGCTAAGTAGCTGGAAGGGCAAACATCTTTCAAAGGAGGAAGATCGACATTGATTAATTCGTGTTAAGCAGCTTGCCTATGTATATGATGTCTTTTTTTGCAATTCCTAACAGTGTTCTCAAGAAACTTGATTATTTTCGGTCACGGTTTTATTGGTAAGGGGATGAGCACAAAAGAAAGTATCGTCTTGCTAGGTGGAGCATCTTATGCCAACCAAAAGAATAAGGAGGTCTGGGATTCATGATTTAAAATGTAAAAACACCGCCTACTTAGCAAATGGTCAGTTTAAACTTTTAACATCCGAGGGTACCGCAACAGCTTGCTTAGAAACAAATACTTGGGCTCAACGCCACTTGGGCAAGCGGAGGAAACCAGAGATTCTCATTTCGTCCAAATTGATGAAGGTAAAGCAAGATTTTCTTTGCTTTGGTACCTTCAAAATTAATAATGGATCGCGGTGAGGTTCGGGAAGATAGTCGGCTTGGAAATTGCTCACCAAAGATCAATATCCCGGATTATATATCATCGTTCGACGGAAGTTTGTTACTATTATGATGTCTTAATAGCAAGACAACCAAATATTTCATGGAGAAGGTCGCCGCTTGGACCAAAGTTAGTGGCGTGGAGTGATTTACTTTCACTTAATCGCTAATATCAATTTATCGTCGATTGATGATGAGTTTCACCGAATTTGTGCCAAGATGGTCAATTCTCTGAAAATCTCATTACCAAGCCTTGATTACAAGTGGTGTGCCAAATTTAAATAAACGACTATAGAAACTTAAAGTCCCACTAAAAATCAAGGTGTTCTTGTGGTATCTTCGGAAAGGAGTGATTTTAACCAAAGACAATTTAGCAAAGCGAAATTGGCAAGGAAGCAGAACTTGTTGCTTTTGTCACGAACCTGAGACAATTAAGCATTTTTTTATTGTCATTTTGCGCACTCAGTTTGGTTTCTAATATATGTGGTGTTTGGCATATCTAATCCAAAGAGTGTGGCTAATATGTTTGGTTATTGGTTAAATGGTTATGATAAAATGATAAAAAGCTTATTCTCGCTTGGTGGTGTCTGCTCGTGTTGGTCTATTTGGTTAAACAGGAATAATCGAATTTTTCAAAAGAAAACCAATTCTTCTCCTTTGCAGGTTACTTTTGCTACTATCCATTGGTTGCGTACATGGGCTGTGTTGCAGAAGGTGGAGATGCGAGCTACCTTGGCGGCGGCTACACATTGTTTGGCGCGGGTTGCCAAGGAATTCTATTCCCGAGCACATGGGTGGCGGTCTAGTCTTCGGATTACTAGTTACTAGATTGTGCGAGGTTCTTTTTTTTTCTTGTTTGGCTGTGTGCTTATGATTAAGCAGAGGCCGGAAGCAATTTTGAGGACTTGTGTCATCTCGATGTAATGTTCTTGAAATTAATAAAATTCTTCCGTTATCGAAAAAAAAACTTTGCTAAACAATAATTGGATTCGAGACATCCGCCACCAACTGATCCCGCAGCTCATAAGGGAATACGTTAATCTATAGTCTAAAATACAATCAGCTATGGACAGCACAACGTTTGCAACTCAGGGGTTGGCCTAATCAATATTTCTGCCACATGTGCTACCGGAACCTAGAAACGGTTTTTCACCTATGCATTGATTGCCCTCAAGTCCAATGTATGTGGTCCTCCATTGCACAATAGGTTCACGTACCATCCCTCCAACCGGACTAATGGGAGCCATTTATGCACCTCGAGCAATGGAATCTTCACCACATAGTCTACCAATAGACCTTTCGAAAGATGTAAAAACCCTGATTATCCTAACATACTGGCAATGTTGGAAAGAGCGCCACAATAGAATTTTTCAAAGGAATTGGACAATTCATGAACAGATCCTTCAATCAGTCAAAAATGACGTTGCGAACTGGAGTTCAATAAAAGCAACACACCTCGACAATCTGATACAACGGCAGCATTAAAGGCCTTGCTCTTCTTTTTCACCTTTCCCAGTCCCCTCCTTTTTTCCGGGTGCAGTCTCCACACTCTGTAATTTGTACTTATTGTACTTTTCCTTTGGTCTTCATACCCTGTAATTTGTACTCATTGTACTTTTCCTTCTAATTCAACAACGGCTTTCGCTGCCATAATAAAAGCCGTCCAGATGGTGAAAAGACAGGATTAGAACCTTAAGATAAACAAACAGCTATCCGAGACATCATTGTTGTGGGGTTGGGGGCATGTAACACGTTCGTTGAGTCATTGAAATGTCATGCCGGCCGGATGCTTGCAGCGAGTCATTCCTGGGTGTGCCTTTTTCATGCGTCTCAGCATCTCTTAACAAATCGATCGCCTTATACGTACATGCCAATAATTCTTTAATTTCAATTATACTTCATGTCTTTATACGCAGCTCTCGCTCATATCGTGGGAGAGCTAAAGTTACTGGTGGTTTCAGAGTACAGTACTCCGCATATAATTTCAGAACACGGATTCGGGAGAGTGTCTCGTCTCACCAATAATTGTGCAGCGTTGCGTACAAACCAATCCAAGACGTGCATGAACGGGCCAGAATTAAACTGCTACCTACACACAATCTATTTTTAATCAGTCCTGCCGTACTTACCACTGGCCATTGGTTAGTAGTTATTACTCGTGGCGAGATCACCAAACGTACGTGCCGCGGCTGCTCATCTTTGACTCTGAACAATCCAATTGCAGAGACGCACGACACTTGCCGTGGCACTCGCCGTCTGACTCGTTTCCCACCGGCCTCAAACAGCGGCAGTTAAAGTAAAATACGACCCAACTTACGTGAAGGATCGAAACATTCACGCGTGCCGCAGATCGACCTGGACCTGCAGTACCAAACTCCCTCTCTGAAACGCACTCGCGCGAGGCTTAGAGTCCTGTGCTGTTACTACTCTGAATTTCTGATAGCTGCGGCCGCTACGGACACCGATGGTTACGTAGGGGCGCCGGCGCCAAGCGAATGTCCTTGCTTGGCACTGAATTCCAGCCGCGCTGTTAGAAAAACTTGAACAGGTTAAGTGCAGTGCTGGCTCTGCCTCTGGCTCTAACCTGCTGGTTAATTTCACATGTGACTTGCAGTACCATCTGCCATCTGAACATCGTAGGTTTCAAGTGCTGGACAATGAAGTCCCCAAAAAACTCAAAAGATTTTGCGTGCTAGCTGTAACGTAACATGAAGTCCGGCTCAGTTGCATGGTTTCCACTTTTCGGGACCGTACCATTTTCAGCGTCGTATGAGTTGCAGTGTCAATCTTGATAGAAAACTAGAAATAGACACACACACACACACAGAGGAGAGAGAGAGAGAGAGAGAGAGAATCGTACCCTTCCTTACATATGACTCAAAACATTGCTGCAGCTGCTGAATGGAGTGAAGCTCTGCCCCCCACAATCTGATACCTTGCTGTTCTAAAATGGGCCATTGTGTCTCTGTAATCAGGTGCCAGCCAGTCAGTGTCTGTAATTCCTGTCTGAAATGTTGCGATAGAGCTCTCTCTTTCTCTCTCTTTCTCTCTCTTTCTCTCTCTCTGTCCTTCACATCTCAATCTCTCTCCCTCTACGTGAGAAAGGAAAGGGAACTCCTTTCAATCGAGGCTTGAAAGTTCAAGCCAGTCTCATTGCTGTCATGCATCCGTCACTTTCTCTTGGGGGCGCCGTGGCTGCAACCTGACGGGAGACGCCGTTATTTTTGGCCTTTTCATTCGTCTCCGGCGTGTCCGCGAAAGGGAGAAGTAAAAATTGGCTTTGGCTTTGGCGCGCATAACCGCGTGATACTCGGCGCAGCGAGAGCCACATGTGTGGCTAATTAGGCTACAGACATAAAGAATAAAAATAAAAATATTAAGAATATATTAGGAAGCAGAACATGTTGCTTTTGTCGAGAATCTGAGATAATTAAGCATTTGTTTTTTGATTGTCATTTTGCACGCTCAGTTTGGTTTCTAATTCATGTGGCGTTTGGTATATCTAATCCAACGAGTGTTGCTAATATATTTGGTACTTGGTTAAATGTTTTTCATAAAAATGATAGAAAGCTTGTTCTTCTTGGTGCTGCTGCCACGTGTTGGTCCATTTGGTTAGCCAGAATGATAGAGTTTTTCAAAAGAAAATCAATTCTTCTCCTCTCGCAGTTACTTTTGCTATCATCCGTCGGTTATGCATATGAGTCGTGTTGCGTATGAGGATATGCGAAGTTACTTTGACTCGAGGCTACGAATTGTTTGGCGCGGGTGTCCAAGGAATTCTATTCCTGAGCACATGAGTGGCGGTCTAGTCTTCGGATTGCTTGTTACTAGTTTGTGCGAGGTTACTTTTTCTTGTATTTTTTATGGCTGTGTGCTTTAGTAAACAGAGGCCGAAAGCGATTTTGAGGACTTGTGTCATCTCGATATAATGTTCTTGAAATCAATAAAAAATCTTCCGTTATCAAAAAAATACATGCTACAGAGATAAAGAATAAAAATAAATGGATATATGCTACAGAAATAAAGAATAAAAATAAAAATATCTGTATACCTCCTTAGTAGGCTCGGTTGTCATTAGTCCACTACTCCAATGCTTGCACCTCGGCTGGTTGGCCTCCTAACTCCCCATCTCGGCTCCTTCGCCTCCTCACCTCCACACATAGGTTCGAACCATAGTCACAAAGTACCCGGGTCGACGGGGTCGAGGAACCGGGTCGCGGTACGTGGGTTGACACTTGAAAAAAATATAGTACGAAGAGGGTATATCTCTTTGGGACGAGAACCCAATATTTGGTACGTAACCCCAAGACCTATAGGTCAATGATCCGGGTCGACCCCATATAGTAGTCAAGCAGCAATATCAGCACTGGAGGATGGAAGAAAAAAGAAAAAGAAAAATGAAGGGAGGAACTAGCCTAGCCCACGGCCCACCATGCAGCCCATAACTATTCGTCTATTCCTTCCAGTAATATATTAGCCAGCCCACAGCCCAGTTATGCAGTCGACCCGGCCGGTTATGCAGCTCAACTATTCGTCTACTCCTTCCACCAGAAGTCCAGAACACGCCTCTCCTGTCTCCGTCCGTCCGTCACCTTCCACCAAGAAATCACCGCCGCTTTCTCTCTCCGTCCTCAGTAGCCGCGGCTTTGTCTCCCAAATGCCCTAAGGCGGCGCCCTCGCCAAGGCCGGCTGCTGCTACAAGACGCAGACCAAATTTCAGTGGCGAAGCCCTGGCGTTCTCCGGACCTCCAACCTCCGGATCGGGCTGCGGTGAGGATCTCGTCCCATCTTGAAGCTCACTTGTCTCGCCTTTCTTTCGTCGGTTTGTTCGCATCTCGCCCGTCTAGAGATGGTATGGGTGCCGGTGCGGGTTTTACAAAACCCGACCCGACCCGAAACCCGAATTGAAAAACCCGATCCGAACCTGAATACCATATCGAGTAAAAATCTATACCCGAACCCGAACCCGGCGGGAGCCCGAAATCCGACGGGTACCCGACGGGTTTGTGTAGTACGGGTGGCAATAGGTTGGGTCGGGTGTGGGTTTTGCAAAATCCAACCCGACAAGAAACCCGAGTCAAACTCGACGGATAATTCAAACCCGACCTTAAACTCAAGGGTACCGAACTCGACGGCACCGATGGGTATATTGGTATTTCGTACCATGAGTGAAAATTAAAACCCAAACCCGACCAACCCATTTTGTACCCGACCAAGAACTCATGGGTAAAATTAAACCCGAATCCGACCCGATCGGTGTAAAACCCGGGGTACAATTGTCACCCTTAGTTCCGTCTTGAATCCCAGCCGTATTGGTGTGGTGACCCGTTGAGAGTTGGGATGTCGACCTAGTTGACCCCGACCCTCGATCTAGGACAACGACCTGGGTACCTGGAACAGTGGAACGTGGCCTCGACCCTGTATTCTGTTACTATGGTTCGAACTAGGGTCACAGAGAGCAGAACACAACTCGCCATTGAAGTTTTGCACGAGGCATCCAAATTCCACAGGTCGTCTTCCCCAGCAGGACAGGAGAGAAGAGGCGCCGTAGTACTGGGCAGGGGAAGGAGGGGGACAAGGAAAGGGAATGCCTTAAAATGGAAAATGACAGAGCCAGGTCCAAGTGACAAGCACTGGTCAGCAATCCGGTCAAACGTCGTGAAAAGAATAAGCCAGACGGGCTCCCGTTCTTCTTCGCCGCTCGAGGGAGGGTTCACATTTCACCGCGGTAACTGGCGAACGACATGTCGGCCTCCCCTGTGTTAGTGCTTAGTGCTGCTAACCATTGACAGCTGCGTGCTATCGGTTAGCACTTGAAAAAGACTAGTTCTTACTTACTTACGCGTGAAAGGAAGGAGCTAGCTTGTTCCATGAGTAGCTGTCGCTAATTGGCCGGCCTGAGCGGTGTATTTGACTCAAAAACTAGGGTTTAAAAAGAAGGCGACGCACTTAATCGCCTGTTCTAACAACTTCCATTTGGACTTAACCATGTTCGCTTAAGTACTTCAATGTCTGCTACTCTGCTGAGTCTGTTCCAAAATACTCCATATGTCATATCAGATATTTGACAAGGTCTTTAATTAAAACACATAGTTTCGCAGTTAACTTTCCAAAATGCTTAAAATTTATACCGAAATTTGTCAAAATAATAAACATAATAATGTGGAAGAAATTTCAACGAAAAATTATTGGAAGCGGTTACAAAACGGTATACCGTTGCAACGGTATAGTAACAAATTTCATATAATTTCAGAAAGTTCCAGGAAAACTTATGAAAAGTTTCATGTTTCAGTGAGTTCTGTACGTTTCTATAGGTTCCAAGCCAAATATTCAACGAGTTTCAGATTTTGGATATCAAGTTTCAAACAAAAGATCCACAAAGTTTCAATAAGTTTCAACCAAAGATTCAAGAAAGTTATTAAACAAAGGTAAAAAAAAGTTATCAAGTTAATAAGAAATTATCAAGTTAATAAGAAATAAAAGAAAAAGATCTACACTTCAATCATGAGCACTAGAGTTGGATAATAGGTACTCCCTCCGGAACACAAAAAACTTGTCCATCTAGGATACATACAGTCAAATTTTTGAAACTTTAGTTATCGATATCTTTTTAAATATTTAGATTAAATGCAATAGAAATTAGTGGTTATTTGGGATCGTGTTAATATCTAAAACGATAACTAGTTTTGACCGGAATAAGTAGTATAACTTTATTTCAAAATATAAACAGCATCGGCCGCGTAACGACACAAAAAATTCGACTAGTTTCAAAATATGATAAGAGCATCGTTGCCAATGTATGGGTATCTGTCAGTACGATCACTACACAAGCAGTCAAGCCAGCCAGCCAATTATTGGATGCTAACAGAACATGCTCCATTGATCATCACAAAATTGCTCGGCCCGAAGCCTGGCTATCGCTGAATACGGTGTTTATCTAGCTTCTGCAATTCATCTTTTATAAATCTAGACCCACAACATATTTAAAACATAGCTCTCAATCGTACAAGTTATGACAGGCTTCAGGTATTCTCACCGCGTCCGGAGGACGAGGGTGTGGGTGTGGAGGGTAGTTGCGGCATCGGGTAGCGCCATTCCACGTCCTCCCGTGCTCTCATACGAAGTTGTTGTATCAGCCACCTTTCACTCTCTTCGGTCGCGAAGAGGATATATATCACCTGTCATGTTTTTACAATAAAAAAAGAGTTATTTTTGTAAATACGTTTGTTTGTTTGTGAGACGTAGGTTTGAAAAAAAAACAGCAGCAGCAGCTAGATAAGCACAGAGTTCGCCATCGCTGGCCGTAGGTGTACACCTTCTGAAACGTATTCGAAATCTGACTTTTCTACCGACGAAAGAAGATACAGGAGCTTGGCGATCGATGCTTACAATACAGTGGAAGTTTGGAACACGAGACATCAGCCGCGCCGGCCGAGGCCGCACGTGGCCGCAACGTCGCTCCCACACGTGTGGTTGCTTGGGAGACGACACAAACTCGAAGAGTCCTTGCACGCAACAAACGCATGCCAAGTTGCGGCGCCTTTTATCCAGTCCATGGGCAGGCAACGATTCGGTAGCCCTGGAAGCACAACTTGCGGCTGGCTTGCGTTCTGGACCTTCTGGTTTCCGGGGATTGAAAGAAAAAAAAAATTTATAGTTTATTTTTTCGATTCAATATATCATATTAGCTTGTATTTATTTATAATTAAGGAAATATCTAGTGTAAATGGCTATTCAGTGCTAAAATGCTAACATCCATCGTGGGCCATCCGATCTATCATGTGTGGCTCAGATTAAGAGTGGCGGAATCCCTTGTCACTTAAACAGTTTTGCGAAAACCCCCCTCTATTTCTCTCCTCTTTCCATAAGGGGCTTCTACCGCTCTCAATTTGAGCCACACATGATAGATCGGATGGTCCACGATGGATGTTACCATTTTAGCACTAAATAGCCATTTGCACTAGATATTTCTCCTTTATAATTTCTATGATAGTAGAGTAGAAGGAATATGCTTAACGAGTTAATGATTAAATCTTATTTCTACTACTCACTGAATACTACCAATATAGTGAATTTTAAGATTTCTCAAAAAGAAATGGCATCTGGTCAAAACTCGGAAGGGAGTCAGACTTCATTCGCATCACCTTCAATTAGCAACGTCGCATTCGCAACAACGCCGGCCCTGAGGGGAGGCGAGCGGGGCAGGCGCTCCGGACCTCCCTGAAAGGACCGATATGTCGCCTAGAGGGGGGGTGAATAGGCGTATTAAAATTTTGCAATTAAATAAAATCTCTCGTGACACAGAGTCCGGACTGTCCGAGTATTTTGTCCGGATAGTCCGGACTAATTGTCCGGATAGTCCAGATTAATTATCCTGAGACTCGGACCGATACTGAGGAGGATTTTAAATCTTTGCAAGATTTCAATAATCTAGTGAATGCAAATACTCTAAATGATGTCGGTACCTAATAAAAATATAGATCTAGAGCCAAACACAAAGAGTAAGTAGATCGGGCTTCTAAAGATCCAACAACAACAACAAACCCTAGCTCAAGCAAATGAGGAATACAAAGACAATGATTTTTACCGGTTCGGATTCTTGAGGGAATCCTCGTCTCCGCTGAGGAGGCACAAAGCCCGGGTCCCTCTTGACCTCTTTCCTCCCGGTGTTGCACAAAGCACTCGCCGGTTCTTCACTTCTTGCCTCTTTCCTTTCGGAGGCGAGGCTTGCCTTCACAAACGACCGGGGCTCTCCACACGAAGCCTTGGAGGCTCCCGGTGACTCCTTGCCGTCTAGGAGCCCTTCAAACTCCAAGAGTAACAAATACGCCGCTAAATCAACTTGGAGGATGAAACTTGTGCTCAAGAATCAAACAAGCAAGCTCAAAGCACTTGAATCCCCTTCTTTCTCCCCAAAGATGCAAATCAAATCGAAGATTTAAGTGGGAGAAAGAAGCTAGGGCTTGAGAGAGTGAGAGAGTGAGCTTGGGAATTGAATGCAGCAATGAATGAAGTGGGCAACGGTTAGATTTGGAGTGAGGGCTTAAATAGCTCTCCCAAAATCCAACTGCACAGTGTTTCACATGACATCCGGATCGTCCGGACATTATCTTCGGATACTCCGGACAATTTCCCCGGAGTGTCCGGACTAAATGTCCGGATACTCCGGACTTTCCAGAGAAGGACCAACCGAGGACCCTAGCTCGGAGTATCCGGATTTAATCCCCGGATACTCCGGACATTTTCCCCGGAGTGTTCGGACTAAATGTCCGGATACTCCGGACTTACCTCCTCGGCCAGAAGTACCCTTTGATAGGAAATGCATTGTTTTAAAATACTTTTGAGATGCAATTTTCATCCTATGAGCACAAGCATATCCTAGAAGCGATTTTCCGTCGTATCCCCCTTAATAGTACGGCTATCCTTAGACTCAATAAAACAAAAGATTTCAACTGAAGTCTTGATGCCGCGTTTTCAAATTTTAAAGATGGTGGAGATCTCCAATCGCCAATCCAATGATGATATCTTCTTGATCACTGCATAGAATCTCACATGCATCGTTAGTATACGCAATTGTGTTGCCATAAATCACCAAAACTCTTTGAGGGGCCTAGATGCACTTTCACTCCCAAACTATGGAGCTCCACCCATGTACATGTAATAGTATTAGTATATTGTATATATAATAGTATAATAAATATAGTTAGTAGTACTTGGGAAACGAAGCTTGATATGAATAATTTTTTTGGATGCACCTTGAGTGTTTATTGGTAACACTTATATATTATTATTATTATTAATTAGAAGGGCTCCTATTTTAAATCTCGTTTCGAGTCCCTAAAATCTCAGAACCACCACTGATTCGCAAGCGCGTATAGAGGATGCGTAGAGGTACAAACAAAGCGCATGCAAAAATCTCATCGATGTCGCTGGTAGGACCGTAGGAGTACTGTTTACGGAAGAATTTCAATTTCCAGTTTGGAGAGTGAGATTTCTGCAAAAAATTCACTGGAATTTTGTACAAAACAGTACAGTTCCTATGGGAATTCTGTCAAATTCCGTGTTCCAAACGGGGATGTATGAGACCGTTGATCCGGCGGTGACTTATATATGGAGGAGTTTGTATATATCCAAATGATAGACGTAGTAACTTTTTTCTTCTTTTCCAAAAAAGCAGTAGAATGTTTACAGAATTGAAGCTACAGAAATATCAAATATGAGACATACGGTTCACCAGATCAACGACACAATGCAATGGGCGTCAAAAAATTCGTTGCGAAAGACGACATATATATATATGTGTGTGTGTGTGTGTGTGCGCATTTACTTATTATACAGCTGAAGCACAGGTCCATGCATACGTTTGCTCGTTCAGCATAAACATCTCGCATATGGGCATTGAAATGCCACAGTCCATGGTGGAATAACTGAGCCTAGCTTGTAGATAACGTTGCCATTTGTAATATCTCTACCTGCTTGCAGTATTGGACAAGTTAAATCGCTACCTACAAAACTGTTAGGAAATATAATTGCCGTATCCTGTAATCCCAGCTAATGTATAATAATAATAATAACCTCCTTATAAGCGAAGGAATTGCCGATGTTCAGCATGCCCACGTGTCAACGCGCTCCAATTTGCGGAAAAGCCCTCCATTTCTTCGAATTACATAGGTCCCTGCAAATTACGGATAGGTCCTTCGCGATTTTTTGTGAGACGAAGATAATTTTTTTCTTCGCGTTTGGGTCCCTGGCGCGGTATTTTACAGAAAAGCCTCCCGTTAAGTTCAAATCGCGAACAAACCCTTTTCTAATTTTTCAGGATAGTAAACAGGTCCAAAAAAATAACAAACATGTCCCTACTTCTTACGTTCAGGTCCTTTCTCCGTTTTTTCCGGAAAAAATATTTTCGCCACCAAAAAAACCCGAAAAAAATGTTTTCGTCACCCAAAAAACCCGGGAAAAATGTTTTCATCACAAAAAAAATACATATTCGTCGAAGGTTTATAGCAACTTATGGATTTGCCGATGGGTCATAACCGCGGGTTTTTTTTAAAAAAATGTAAATTCGTTCGAAAATTTATAGCGGCCCATAGATTCGTCGGCGGATTCTAACGACCCATTTTTTTTAACAAACACAGAAAACCAAAAAACGAAGAAACCGGATTCGTCGAAGGAGGTTGTCGTCTCTGATAATTTTTCGCCCTTTTTCCTCTAGACTATTTTTCGCCGATTGGTAGTTTTGCGAACATGTATTATTACTCGGTGAACGCATAGAGTGTTAGACTCGGCAAAAGAAGGTTGTCATCTCTAATAATTTTTTTCACCCTTTTTCCTCTAGACTATTTTTCACCGGTTGGTGGTTTTGCGAACATGTATTATTACTCGGTGAATGCGTAGAGTATTAGGCTCGGCAAAAGAAAGTTGTCATTTCTAATAATTTTTCGCCCTTTTTCCTCTAGACTATTTTCGTCCGGTGGGTGGTTTTGCGAAATTACAAAATTACATCCAGTCCCTTCGATCGGTGGTTTTGCAAAAAGGGTCCTATCGTTTCGTATATTCGCGTACGGATCATTCGTCTTTATTTCCCCGTTTCAAAAAAAACGTAGTTTTTGTATTCGCAGTTGGGTTCTCCATTTTTCCCAGAAAAAATGTTTTCGTCATCAGAGATATATGTGCAGCTCTATCTCTACACTTTTTCCCCAAATCGATTTTCCATCTCGATCTCTGATATTTTTTTAAACATGTATTATTACTAGGTGAACGCGTAGAGTATTAGGCTCGACAAAAGAAGGTTGTCATCTATAATAATTTTACGCCCTTTTTCCTCTAGACAATTTTTCACCGGTGGATGGTTTTGCGAATATGTATTACAGAAAGAACCCTGTAGTTTCGTATATTCGCGTACGGGTCCTAAAACCTCCCATTAAGTTCAAATCGCGAATAAGCCCTTTTCTAATTTTTCAGGATAGCGAACAGGTCCAAAAAAATAACAAACAGGCCCCTACTTCTTACGTCTAGGTCCATTCTCCGTTTTTCCCGAAAAAAATGTTTTCGTTACCAAAAAAACCCGAAAAAAATATTTTCGTCACCAGAAAAACACAGATTCGTCGAAGCTTTATAGCAACTTATGGATTTGCCAACGGGTCATAACCATAGTTTTTTTTAAAAAAAAAGTAGATTCGTCCAAAGATTTATAGCGATCCATAGATTCGACGGCGGGTCCTAACGACCCATTTTTTTTACAAACACAAAAAACAAAAAAAACGATCAAATATCCCGAAATGCGTAAAAAAACAACCACGGTTTTCTAAAAAAAACACAGATTCGTTGAAGGTTTATAGTAACCCGTAGATTAAACGCAGATTCGTCGAAGGTTTGTAATAGCCCGTGGATTCGCCAGCGGGTCCTACCGACCCATTTTATTTAAAAATTACGGAAATCGAAAATTCGACGGTTCATGGATTCACCACGGTCCGAGTAGCATTTTAAAAAGGAAATACATAAAAAACGGCAGACTTTTCTTTTAAAAAACAAAAAACAGATTCAACCACAATTTTCTAAATAAAACACGATCGACAAAAAAACACGAATTAAATCAAGGTTTATAACAACTTGTGTATTTGCCAACGGATCATAACCGTGGGTTTTTTTTAAAAAAAATAGATTCGTCCAAAGATTTATAGCGACCCGTAGATTCGCCGGATCCTAATGACCCTTTTTTTTTAACAAACACAAAAAACAAAAAAAACACAGATTCAACCGCAATTTTCTAAATAAAACACGCATCGACAAAAAAAACATGGATTCGTTGAAGGTTTATAACAACTTATGGATTTGCCAATGGGTCATAACCGCGGTTTTTTTAAAAAAAACATAGATTCGTTCAAAAATTTATAGCGACCCATAGATTCGACGGCGGGTCCTAACGACCCTTTTTTTTACAAACACAAAAAACAAAAAAACCGATCAAATATCCCGAAATGCGTAAAAAAACAACCACGGTTTTCTAAAAAAAACACAGATTCGTCGAAGGTTTATAGTAACCCGTAGATTAAACGCGGATTCGTCGAAGGTTTGTAATAGCCCGTGGATTCGCCAGCGGGTCCTACCAACCCATTTTATTTAAAAATTACGGAAATAAAAAATTTGACAAAATTTATCAGATTTTTTCCAAAAAAACCGGACTAGAATTTGCGTGGCGCGGCGTAGCGCGCTATACAGGCTAGTACTATATATTAGAGTGCTAGAGATTGGAGGGCATTGAGCCATGCCACCTCACCCTCCCTCGCAATTAGGCCCTTCGGAAAGAAATTTTAGGTCTTTTTGGCGGTTTTTTAATAAAATAGAACCAAAAAATATGAAAATTATGTTTAAGTCCCTCCGCGGTTTACATTTAGGTGCTCCAGGTTGTTTTTGGCGGAATAGACCCCAGAAAAAATAAATTATGTCCCTCTACAATTAAAAAAACATAGATTCGTCGAAGATTTATAGCAACCATGGATTTGCCAATAGGTTGTAACCGCGGGTTTCTAAAAAAACACAGATTCGTCGAAGGTTTATAGCAGCCCATAAATTCGCCAACGGGTCCTAACAACTCATTTTTTTTTAAACAAATACGAAAACAAAAAATATGACTAAATTTGCCGAAATGCGTATATTAAAGTGCTAGAGATTGGAGGGTATTGAGCCGTACCACCTAACCCTCCCTCGTGATTAGGCCCTTCGAAAAATTGGAAGAGTTAAGGTCCTTTTGGCGGTTTTTTTAATAAAATACAACCAAAAAATATGAAAAATTACGTTTAGGTCCTCCAGGTTGTTTTTGGCAGAACGGACCCTGGAAAAAAATTACTTTATGTCCCTCTACAGTTAAAAAAACACAAATTCGTCGAAAATTTATAGCAAACCATGGATTCGTAAACAGGTTGTAACCACGGTTTTCTAAAAAAAACACAGATTCATCGAAGGTTTATAGCAGCTCAGAGATTCATTGATGGGTCCTAACAACCCATTTTTTTAAACAAATACGAAAACTGAAAATACGACCAAATTTCCTTAAATGCGTAAAAAAAACAGCCATGGTTTTCTAAAAAACATAGATTCGTCGAAGATTTATAGTAGCCCGTAGATTCGCCGACGGGTCTTAGCTGCGGTTTTCTAAAAAAAGCCGATTCGTCGAAGATTTATAACAGCCCATGATTCGCCACAGGTGCTAACGACCCATTTTTTTAAAAAAAATACGAAAACCGAAAATACGACCAAATTTCTCAAAATTTTCACATTGCATCGTTATGCTCGACGCAGCGTAGCGTGTTATTCTGGCTAGTCATATTTAGAAGGATAAATATAGCATGTATATCCGCCTAATATGGCTAGTATCATCGGGGATGTTGTCCCGTGTAATCTTATACACATGCTATATATACATGAGTAATAGGCAGCCCTAGATGTGGCTTAATTCCAAATCCTTCTTTCATGGTATCAGTTAGTGTTTGATCTTACTTCCACATCGGTATCTTCTTACCTTCTAGTGGCCAACGCTTCTCTCCTATTAGACGCGATGGGCGACCATGTGTCCAGCTCCTCCGACGTCACAAGCCCTAACCCCTCACCTACCTTTGGGTCCAAGCGCCTGTTGTCCACAGTGTCAAAGCTCTGGTTCGTATCACCCTTGACTTCAAGGCATCGAACTATGCGAAGTGGCGTACCCTGTGGCCATTGACAAGTATGCGCTCTTCGACCATTTCACAATGACAATTCCTCCCACCAACGCTAAGTGGCTTCGCCTCGACTCTTTGTGCTCCACTGGTTCTACGGCTCCATGCCACCGATATCCTCGACATGGTGATGGAAGACATGACTTTGGCATACGAGGTGTGGAAGCACATCGAGGATCTCTTCTAGGACAACCAGAAAGCCTGTGCCATGTACCTTAGGCAGGAGTTTTGCAACCTCATGCAAGATGATCGTTCCATCATCGATTACTGCCACATGCAAAAGATGATCACCGACGCCCTCGCTAACATCGATGCCCTAGTCACCGATGAAACTCTCATCTTCAACACCCTTAAGGGCCTAAACTCACGGTTCGACAACGTGGCCACTCTTGTGCCCTTGTTGAACCCCATCCCAAGTTTTCTTCAGACTCCCAATATGCTGCTTCTTCAGGAGCTTAAGCCATCATCGGGTGGTGACTCCTCGGCCTCCGCCTTCTGCTTTAACAATACAGGCGATGGTCCTGGCTCCAATTCCACCTGACACAATGGTGCTCTAACCTACGACAACCGTTCCAACGGTGGCTAGTACGGACTAGGTGGTTCCAGCCATGGCACTACTTCCCAAGGCAGCAACAAGGGCAAAGGGAAGAAAAACAAGCGACCTTCTAGCACCGGTAATGGCAACATCACCAATGGCTAATTATGGTCCCTGATTTTCAACCCTTGGTCAGGTGCCATACATATGTGGCCTACACCAATCCCTACCTCACCCACTGGTGGTCTCCTCGGTCACGTCCCAGCGTTCCTGCACCACGTCCTCCACAAGGCTTCGTCGCAATGCTGCATAAACCCCCATCCACCAATCTTCTATGAGGGTGTGCCGCATGGGAGCTACACCATGTCCTCCCCTTCTTTGTCCCCTACACTGTCGTGGGATGCTTCTGCGCTCGTCAACCACTTCAACAACATGATGCTATAGACAACAACTAGTACATGGATACCGATGCTACTGCACACATGTCCGCTAACTCCGGTAGTCTCCACTCCTCTTCCCACACCCTTTTCAGCATGCTATTGTTGGCGACGGTTCCTTTCTTCCCATCACAACATTTGGTCATGCCACTCTACTATCCTTTCTTCCTCATCATGCTCTCCATTTGCGTAATGTCTTAGTCACTCCTCACATAATCAAAAACCTCATTTCTATTCGTCAATTCACTTTCGACAATAATTGTTGATCCCTATGGTTTTTCTATAAAGGATCTTCCAACCAAGAGTGAGATTCTCAGGTGCAGTAGCATAGGCGATCTCTACCCTATCCACTGCCTCACTACACCACCTCATGCTTTTGTAGTCTCCACCGACTCCTCCACCCTCTGGCATCAATGACTCAGCCACCCTGGCCACGATGCTCTTTGCTACTTGGCTGCTTCCTTCGCTGTCCCATGCCACAAAGAAATAAAAGACAGTACTCTTTTTCATGCTTGTCAGTTAGGGCGCCATCTTCGGTTGTCGTTTTCTCCATCTCTTAGCCATGCTACTGATCCATTCAAAATTATCCATTATGATCTTTGGACATCGCCTATTACCCGTGTGTCTGGTTTTGAAATATTTCCTTGTTATTCTTGATGATTTCACACATTATCTCTGGACTTTTCTTTTACGACAAAATCTAAAGTGTTCGGTCATCGTGCTTCTTTTCGTGCACTTGTCGCTACTCACTTCCACACCTTGCTGCAAACAATCCAACATCTTCTCAATCATCTTCCAACTAAACCGTTGTCTACTCCCTCCCCATATTTTGATCTTTTTCACACAACACCATTTTACTGACTTGTGCATCTTCGGTTGTTTATGCTATCCAAACACCGCATCCACCATGTCGCACAAACTCGCTTCTCGGCCAACTTTGTATTTCTCAGCTATTCTTCCCATCACAAAGGATATCGTTGCATGGCTATATCTTCTCGTCGTGTTATTATTTCTTGGCATGTGACATTCGACGGGTTCTCTTTTCCCTTTGCCACCTGCGCACCTCCTCCTACAGACTCCTATGATTTTTTGTTGGATTTCCCTCCACTAGTTCATGCTCCTGTGCCACTGCATTCTCTGGTCTTTATTCCAGCTCCTGCACCACATCCTGTTATGCCAGTTCTCCCGTATGAGCATGCACCTGAGCTCGAGTTCGGATCCACTCCTACTATCGTGCACACACCAAACACTACTTCTGCACCTGCTCTCCCACCTACACTTGTGCCTGAACCACTGATCATGTGTGCAACACCCACTACTGCTGCTCCTCCCATCAACACACATCAAATGCTCAATTGCCGTCTCGCTGGTCTCATCATCCCAACCCCAGATCATCTCAATCTTCTTGCCATTTCTCTCGGCATGTACTCGCCTGTCCTCAAATCTGTGCGCAGTGCCCTCAACGATCCTAATTGCCTTGATGCCACGATAGTCAAGTATCAGGCTCTTCTCAAGAACAACACCTGGGATCTTGTGCCACCTCCATTCAATGCCAATCTCATGTCTGGTAAATGGATATTTCACCATAAACTTCGCCCCGATGGCACGCTTGAGCGATACAAAGCACGTTGGGTGCTTTGGGGATTCTCGCAGCAGCAAGACATCGATTTTGCGAAGACTTTCAGCCCAGTTGTTAAACCGGCTACCATCTGCATTATCCTCTCCATCGCTCTCTCCCTCAATTGGCCAATTCACCAGCTCGATGTCAAAAATGCTTTCTTGCATGGTACCTTGTCTGAGATTGTGTTCTGTCGACAACCAATTGGCTTCATTGATCCTTCACGACCTCACCACGTGTGTCGCTTGAAACGCTCTCTCTATGGTCTTAAGCAAGCTCCTCGCGTATGATACCATTGCTTTGCTACTTTCCTTGCGACCATTGGCTTCATATGTTAAAAGTCTGCTACCTCGCTCTTTGTTCTACATAACACATTGGGTACTACGTTTTTGCTCCTTTACATCGATGATATCGTCTTGACTCTTTGTCACCTCGGCTACTTCAGTAGATCATCACCTCCCTCAGCTCCGAGTTTGCCATGACGGACATGGGCGATCTCCACTACTTTCTGGGCATCTTAGTCACGTGCACGCCTTCAGGATTGTTCCTCTCACAGTCCAAGTACGTCGACAAGCTTTTTGAGAAGGCAGGCATGTCGATGTGTTGGCCTTCGCCCACCCCGGTGGACACGTCACCCAAGTTGGCTGTTGACGCTGGTCCTCCAGTGGCTGACCCAACAGCTTATCGCAGCCTTACCGGAGCACTTCAGTACCTTACCTTCACTCACCCCAACATCGCCTACACCGTGCAGCAAGTATGTCTTCATATGCACGATTCATGTGAACAACATCACCTGTTACTCAAAAGTGTCTTGAGGTATATCCAAGGTACTCTTCATCACAGCCTGCAGCATAGTCCTTCTTCGGGCAACACTCTCGTCGCCTACATCGACGCCGATTGGGCAGGCTACCTGGACACATGTCGCTCTACTTTTGGTTATTGTGTATTCCTCAGTGACAAACTTGTGTCCTGGTCTTCGAAAAGACAACATATTGTGTCTCACTCCAATGCTGAAGTGGAATACTGCGCTACGGCAAATGCCGTTATCGAGACTACTTGGGTTCAATAACTTCTGCAAGAGCTTCAGCGACCACTCCCCACGGTCTCTATGGTATTTTGTGACAATGTTAGTGCCATCTTCATGTGACAATGTTAGTGCCATCTACATGTTGATAAATCCCATTCAACACTAACGTACAAAGCATATCAAGATTGACTTGCATTTTGTTTGTGACCGTGTTGGTCTGGGGCATGTGTGGATTCTCCATGTTCCTTTATCACGCCAATTTGCCCACATCTTCACCAAGGGCTTGCTGACATCGTTATTTTTGGATTTTCGGGACAGTCTCAACATTCGAGTTCCTCCCATTGCGACCACAGGGGAGTATTAGGCAATATAATTGACGTATCCTTTAATCTGGGCTAACCATACTTAGAAGGATAAATATAGCATATAAATCTGCCTAATATGGTTAGTATCAGCAGGGATGTTATCCTGTGTAATCTTGTACACATGCTATATATACATGAGTAACAGGCAGCCCCAGGTGTGGCTTATTCCAAATCCTTCTTTCAAAAATGGCACTGTTTTAATATTTGTACACAAAATGTGCTCCTAGTCCTGTGACTAGGTTAGAGGCCGTGATGTGTCATGTCCGGTCCACGCTAGGTCGCCCGACTCACTTTTTGCGAGGTCTAGGCATAGGCCAAGGTACGCTGTGTCATGCGGGTATAGGTTTTATCCTATTAGATGTGTGAAGTCCTAGGCGTTGTCGCTGTCGGTCTGTCATTATAGATGACACCAAGGACGAGGATTGCTAGCGAGGATTCGGTACACACAATTATTTAAAAAATAATTAAATTTTATTTATTCATTGAGTACAAATACAAAGTTACTGACTCATTAAAAACCTTACGCTCTAGAGTGGGTTCCCCTGATAAGAAAAAAAGTACATTAACAATATGTATATATACTTGCCCCAAAGTTGAGATCATTCATATGTTTCATGTCAGCGTACACGTGATGTGGTAATATCGATGTCGTGTGAGGCAAGCGGGAAGATAACCATATATGACGTCGTGAGCGTGTTCAGTAAGCGGCACGGCGGAGTGTCGGCTCGGTACGTGTATTGGGTGTCGTATTGCAGTAGAGCGCCTTGTTGTGTACCATCGTGTCTTACCACATGTTGTGCCTACTTCAGACCTATTAAGCTTGTTTTGTACAGTATCAACCCAAGCACGATCCATACAAACACACCATGTGGTGCTGCTAATTATATCCGACTATAAGATCTAATGTATATCATACTATATATTATAGTGGGTGGGATTGGAGAGCAACCAAGGCTGCCAGCTCACCCCCTCGCGAATAGCCCTCCGGAAAATTGGAAATTGCATTTAGATCCTTTCGGCGGTTTTTTAATAAAATAGACCTATCATATCATACTATATATTATAGTGGGTGGGATTGGAGAGCAACCAAGGCTGGCAGCTCACCCCCCTCGCAAATAACCCCTCCGAAAAATTAAAAATTGCGTTTAGATCCTTTCGGTGGTTTTTTTTAATAAAATAGACCCAACAAATATCAAAATTACGTTTAGGTCCCTCGCGGTTTACATTTAGGTCCTCTTGGTGTTTTTTAGCGAAGCGGACCCTGAAAAAAAGGTACTTTATGTCCCTCTACAGTTAAAAAAATACAGATTCATCGAAGGTTTATAGCAACCCATGGATTCACCTCCGGGTGTTTTTTAGCGAAACGGACCCTAAAAAAATAAATTACTTTATATCCCTTTACAGTTAAAAAAACACAAATTCGTCGAAGATTTATAGCAACCCATGGATTCGCCGACGGGTTATAACCGTGGTTTTCTAAAAAAAACGTAGATTCGTCGAAGGTTTATCGCAGCCCATATATTCGCCGACGAGTCCTAACGATCCATTTTTTAAAACAAATACGAAAACAAAAAATACGATAAAATTTACCGAAATACGTAAAAAAAACAGCCACGGTTTTCTAAAAAAACACAGATTCGTCGAAGGTTTATAGTAACCCATAGATTCGCCAACGAGTCATATTGACTCATTTTTTTTAAAAAAATACGAAAACAAAAAATGCGACCAAATTTCTCAAAATTTTCACGTTGTATCGTTATGCGCGATGCAGCGTAGCGCGAAAAACCCAGATTTGTCGAAGGTCTATAGTAGCCCATATGTTCGCCGACGGGTCCTAACGCAAAAAATAAAAATACAAATAAGATTACATTTATATCCCTCCATGGTTTTCTCCCAAAAACAAAAAACACTGATTCACCGACGATTTATAGTGGTTCACAGATTCGCCGACGGGTCCTAGCGACCCTTTTTTTAAGAAAGCAAGAAGATCATAATTACGCAAAAAAAATGAAAATACGTTTGTTTTCTCCGAAAAACAGGAACTGCAGATTTGAATTATGCAAAAAAAGAAAATACGCTTGTTTTCTCCTAAAAACAGAACCGCAGATTTGTGGACCTTTATAACAGTCCACAGATTCGCCGATGGGTCCTAGCGACCTATTTTTTAAAAAAGAAACATAATAAACCAGAATTATGCAAAAAACGAAAATATATTTAGGTCTCTCTACGTTTTTCTCAAAAAAACACCGATTCACCAATAGCTCTAGCAATCCAAAGATTCGCCGATAGCTTCTAACAACCCATTTTTAAAAAAATTTAGAAAATCAAAATTATGCGGGAATTATGCAAAAGAAAAACCAAGAATACGTTTAGATTCCTCTGCGTTTTTCTTTAAAAACACAGATTCATCGACGGCTCCTAACAATCTAAATATTCAACGACGACTTTTGGCAGATCATTTAAAAAAACAAAAAAACCGAGATTATCTATTTTTTTACAGAAATATCTGCCGAACAAAATTTCGCAAGCAGCATTGCTACCGAATTTCCCAAAATTCGCATGACACGTAATACGCGCTACGAAATTTCGCACGACGCGGTGTAGCGCGTGGCACTGGCTAGTTATATATTACAGTGGGTAGGATTGGAGAGCTCGGGCCGTTGCCAGCTCAACCCCCCCCCCCTCGCGGAGAGGCCCTCCGGGAAATTGGAAATCGTGTTCAGGTTCTTTCGGCGGTTTTTTTAATAAATAGACCAGAAAAATATCAAAATTACGTTTAGGTCCCTCTACGGTTTACATTTAGGTCCTCCAGGTGGTTTTTTTGTGGAACGGACCCTAAAAAAAACTTTTGGTCCCTCTACTGTTAAAAAAACAGATTCGTTGAAGGTTTATAGCAACCCATAGATTCACCAACGGGTCGTAACCACGTTTTTTTTATAAAAAAAACACAGATTCGTCGAAGATTTATAGCAGCCCATAGATCCGCCGACAGGTCCTACCGACCTATTTTTTTTGAAAAAATGAAAATAAAAAATACGATTAAATTTCTCAAATTTTAGATGTTACATCGTCGTACGCTACGGACGTCTGGCTAGTATGATTCTATTAGTCGTATGGTGTCAACCTATACTTATCGTGCCACGGAGTCACGGACCCGTCAAAACAAACGCGGTCCGGAGCCTAGGTCTAGACAAGAGTATGTACTGCAACCCGTCGTGAGGCTGGTGCTCGCTTAATTTAATCGTCAAACCATGGAACTACATCCAAATGTGAAAGGACTGGAAGCTAGTCGGCGCAAGCAGATGATCCCTGAACTGTTGCACATTGAATTTACTTGGTTTTAGGTGTCTTCCTTGATGTGAAATCTTATGTCCTTTTAACCCACAGTGGGCTGCCATTTGGAAGAATTTTGGACAAGGAAAGGACGTACGTGTCCCGACGAATGGATCAAACTGATGAAATTCCACGAGGAATGTAGTTAACGTGTAGAAACCTTAAACAGAGCGATGTTTTTGTACATCAACCTCTCTGTGTAAGTTAAATAAATCTTGAATTATGTAAAGAAGTAAATAATTATTATCTACTTTTTATTTATATTTTAACATATATATAACTTTCGAATAATAACACATAGGAAAGCAGATAACCCAAACGTGGCCAATGAATGATACAATTTATTTTTTCATACAGCCCATACGTCTCACATATTTTAGCACTCTATAAGGCTTTTCGCAGTAGCTCTTGTATACTAAATTTAATATGAATCTTTTTTTTTGTGAAGCACATAAGATACGTCTCACTCACTTCACAGCGCTCCACGAGGCTTTTTGCAAGAGCTCTTGTATACTAAATTTAATATAAACCCTTTATTCTTCTTGATTTAATGGATCAATTTAGCTAGTATTTATTTATTTATACTTTTTGCACAGTAGGATAGTAAAAATATCCTCAACAAATTAATATATTACTACTGCCACACGTGACCGCAAAATCTCTCTTCTCGCACGGCAGCGCACGGCCAGAAGTGGGGAAAACCGGCGCGCAGATTAGGTGGCCGCAAACTTTAGCCGCCCGGCCGCCAGCCGCGCGCTCCGCATGCAGATGCGGTCGCGGCCGGGAGTCATCAGGACGCGCGCGCGCATGCGCAGATTTATCGGCGGCGCGCTGCAATGGCTGCGTCGTCAGCTTTGGCAACGACGTGCGGGTTTGGGAGCGTTCCGGTGGCAGCTTCGCTGTGCTGCCGCGTGCTGCGACGCCCAAAGGCGCAAGCGCAATGCGACGCTCTCTGTCTCAGGCAAAGCTGCTGCTAAGGCCTAAAGGTCTCTGCATCTGAACGTACGTACGATCATGGTGCCGCACTGCTGCTGCACTGATTGCGAGGATGCTAGTGCTACCTCGCTATAGTGGATTGGTTACGTTATTAATGATCAAAACCTTGGCCATTCCAAATAAGGGGCCTGGGGGCTGGGGCTTTAGTTCTTTTCCTTTTGTTTTTCTTTTTGGCTAAGGTTGTTTATGTTTGGGAAGTTATCTAAATTAACAGAAATACTAGCGAATGGTATACCATTTCCTATGTTTCCAACGGTAACAACTGCTAATCTGTGGCCCGTACAGGAACACGGCCTTCGACTGCGTGTCGAACTATCGATAATTCTGTCCACCCGGTCGGCCGGTGCGCCGAATGTGAGCGCCTTGGCCGGCTCGTCGAGCTGCTTCAGCACGCTATTCCTGCCAGTGAGGAACACCATCTCGTCGTGGTTGGCGCGGATGGCGAAGAAGAGGACGGCGAGGTTCCCATCGTTCCCGGCGACCAACGTCGTCGGGTGCGCCGCGGGGAGCACAATCACCGAGCCCGCCCTGATGTGGGCCCTCTCGTGTCCGTAGCTTTGACTTCTGCCCGCCGTGCTTCTCCTCCTCTTCATCTAGCTCCTCATGTTCTCCCTCCTCTCCGCCCCATTCCTCCCTTCTCCTACCGTGCTCACGCTGACGCTCCCCGTGCGTTCTGACTGACCAGACACGTGCGAGCACGCCATCCCGAAGAA
The DNA here is from genome assembly GCA_036346375.1 of Guadua angustifolia. Taxonomy (NCBI): domain Eukaryota; kingdom Viridiplantae; phylum Streptophyta; class Magnoliopsida; order Poales; family Poaceae; genus Guadua; species Guadua angustifolia. Next base: position 17,853,833 of record CM070518.1, on the reverse strand, counting down.
GTCGCTCCCCTCCAGGATGATAGCGCGATCTTGGTGGCGCGGGTGCAGCGGGTGCTATACCTCGGCGCCATCATCGAGCCCTGCCCGTACGTAAGGCGAAGCGAACACATCGTCCAACATTGGTATTGGGGTGCAATATCCAAGTGCATCCTTGGTGCGACAAACCTATGCTATGTGTGAGTGTTCTTCCATGGCTGATGTTGGCTGGGCCGACTTCCATGTCAAGCTTCCAGAAGTGCGGGCACTCTTTGCCATTGATCTCGGATAGCCTGCTGTGTTTGTTCGAGTAGCATGGCCTCTTGATGGTGAGGCTGTACGTTCTATAGGTTAGATTGGTGTTTCGTTAAGTTCTACGACGTTTCATGAGGTTTCATCGCATAGTTTCACGTCTAAGTTTGCAGTTTCATCAGGTATTTGATAGTTTTTATGACCATATTTCAGTATGTTTTTTATGTTTAAGTTTTTCAAGGTTTCATGAGTTCACGGCTAAGTTTCATATCATTTCACAGATAAGTTTTCATAAGGTTTCACGGCTAAGTTTTACGATGTTTCATAAGTTACAATAGGTTCGAGTATTGTAACTTTTTATGGATAAGTTTCATAACGTTCCATGAATGTTTCATTAATACGTTTCATGAAGTTTCATCACATAGTTTCACGTATAAGTTTTGCAGTTTCATCAGGTATTGATAGTCAGCATGACTATGTTTCGGTAGATTTCATGTTTCAGGACTAAGTTTCACATATAAGTTTTATGAGGTTTCATAGAGTTTCATTTAGATATACAAACCCTGTGAAACACGTTTGAATTTTTGAATATTAGACAAATCTCATGAAACTCATATGAAACTGGTTTTCATTTGTTTTTCCCTGGAACTTGTGAAACTTTGAAATTGGCCTCTTGAAACTTAGTTAAAATTATTTTAAATTTTGTTTTAAATCAAGTTTCATATTTGAAACTTGACAAAACGTATAGTTTCATATTAGAAAGTCATTGAAATTTATTAAGACATACTGAAATATTTATAAAAACTATTTAAAACTTTTGAAACCTAATGAAATAGCGTGGGTGCATGTTGGGGATGGGTGCACCGTGCACATATGGGGTGATAGGCTGTAGGTTATGCTTTGGAATTGAAATTGGCGTTAATTATTTTGGTCCATGTGTCCATCGCCTGGTAGCTGCTAGCTTGGGTGTGAAATGGATGACATGCATGGATGGATCAGATGATGTTCTTGTTTATTAAAACCCTGTAATGGAATTAGTAATTCGGCTTGAAAGGACAAAGAAATTGCCAAGCCGTCAAAATTTTGGTAGTCGAAGAAATATATAATACATCTACTAGCATTCGTTGGAAAAACACAGGACAAACAGAGAATATAATCAAAATCACGTGAGACACAAATTAAAATAGAAAGTCCAAACTGAGAAAAAAACCACAGATGCACAAATACTTTAATTAGCTATATATGAAGAGAGTTACGAGAAAAGCATCAACTAGCCTCTCGGCTATAAAGGGTACTAGCCAGAATAACGTGCTACGTTGCGTTGTGTACGATGATGCAATGTGAAAAATTTGAGAAATTTAGTCGTATTTTTTGTTTTCATTTTTTTAAAAAATGGGTCGGTAGGACCCGTCAGCGAATTTATGAGCTGTTATAAACCTTCGACGAATCTGCGTTTTTTTAGAAAACCGCGGCTATTTTTTTTACACAATTCGGGATATTCGGTCGTATTTTTTGTTTTCGTATTTGTTTAAAAAGGGTCATTTGGACCCACCGGCGAATCTATAGGCTGCTATAAACCTTTGACAAATCATGTTTTTTAAAAACCGCGGTTATGACCTGTTGACGAATCAAGAGGTTGCTATAAACCTTCGACGAATATATTTTTTTTACCTAGAGGGGCCTAAAGTAATTTTTTCTCGAGTTCGTTCTGCTAAAAACCACGTGGAGGATCTAAATGTAAACCGCGGAGGTACTTAAACGTAATTTTGATTTTTTGAGTCTATTTTATTAAAAAACAGTCGAAAGGATCTAAACACGATTTTTAATTTTTTGGAGAGCCTAATCGCGAGCGCTGACACCTGGCCCCCCTGGTTAGCCGGCAATCCCACACACTATAATATATAGTATACATATATAAGGGTACAAAATAACTTAAAATGGTAAACAATTTTTTTTTAAAAAAGTATACTAATCCCTTGGCTCTACACTTCCACGAACTGTCCTCTCCCAACTAAATCAACAGAATTCGGATCACAAAACACCAGCGGTTAACCATGCATATATATATATATATATATATATATATATATATATGGGCAACATATCAAGTGCTCATGGCCTATTTGGTGAACAAGCACACAAATCAACTCCTAGCCTCCTAGGTGTCGCCTGTCGAGTGGGATCTGAGAAGAAGGCATGAGTGGAATTGGGGCGCACCCACATTCATTCTCGACTGTCCAGATCCGATTGAATGGCCAGAAGTTGATTTATGCATTTGTTCACCAAATAGGCCTTGTGCATCCTATTTTTGCCGCATATATGTGCAATTTTCCACTGACTCCAACGAATTCAAAGAGTGCAAGTAGCTGTGAGGGAAGCTTAACGCCGGAGAATAATTTCGTTGTGATTTAACAAGCTTAATTGAATGGACTACATGTTGAAGAACTTAGCACATCATCTCTGCTCTCATTGAGACCGGCCGAGAGGTTGCTCAGATGGCTAGCAACGCTGTTGAGCGTGCAGCCCACGCCCACGTTGCTCACGGAGCTATCGCCATGCATGCGTGGATACGCGTTTATAGCTCGGCTGTTGTTTTTTTTTTTGATAAAATGCTAGAGCTTATAACCAATTTTTTAAAAATCTCTACTCTTTAAAAGGCACATCAAAATGAACCAAAAGAAATTAGAAAACGACGAGACCGAGTAATTAAATTGATCTAACCAGATGCATCCGCGAACTAAATAAAAAAAGAAGCAGCGAAGATGGGATGATAAAAAAAGGGGTTAAGTTTAAAATTAAAATGAAATAGAAGATGGGATGACGCACGCAAGCTGGGGTTGCAGCAGGTTACTCTGTATACAAATATTTATTTTTTCATGGGAAATATTCCTTTTAAGTTACTTGCCTTCAGATCCAATGTAGCCATGTAGGTATCCTTTGTAGCTAGCTAGTGGTTATCAGTTTACCACTGTCAATTCACAATTTGTTAGATCTGAATTGAGTTATTATGGTAAACTGCCATTGACGTGCATGCATCCCATCAGAAAGTGACGCTGCATCACACCTAAGTGGATGAGTTAAAAAGAGGTGAAGTAGCTAGAAAAAGCCAATTAAAGTCACAACAGTTGTGGATTAACACGCCGCCAATGTGGTCAGGAAAGTTGGGCATCTGCTTGCAAATGAGTGGGGCCCACATTTGATTAATGATAAATGGGATTAGACATTGTGAACTGGAGATGGTGATCTGACAATACTGGGGAATACAAGTAAATTTACCTATCAAGCTACTTTTTAAAAAAAATATGGAATATCATGCATAATTGTATTATGGGCAGGATGCCCGGGCTATATTGGTAAAAAGTCTGCATGTATTATGGGTCTCATATAGTTAGGTCTTAATTAGTTCAACCCAACCAGGTCTAAGATAATGTTAATTTTCTTTGACCCAGCATAAAGCAATTTTCAACATGTCTAAAAGAAGATATATTTGTTGCTATCTCTTAACAATGGAAAATTCACCTCATCAACACAAAGGAAAATGTTCCTCTAGAGGACTAATACAGTCATCTAGTTGGTAGCACGTACGACGCAAATTAGCTCTTGAAGAGGGTTTTGTAATTACGACACAAAGGACAAGTTTAATGCTGTTCAATTTTAATGATTATACACACACACATAGGAACAAGTTGTGAAGGGCATGTATTCACCGAATATTCGTGGTATCGAAGTTTTATATATACAAAATCAAATCCCATATAGCTACTATTTTTTGTGATACTGCATAGTTATATAAGATCACTAGATTTATTACCTAATGAATTGTTGTTCCTCGATCCGGCGGCTAAAGGTCCAAGCTAGATATTCGAATAGCCTATTTCAATATATAACTTAACTGTTACGAACTTCAACTACGTCATGTCAGCAATGTTCATCGCTGGCTGCAAAAGTTCTCAGCGACGACGAGGAGAACCAAAGTAAAATAACATAAGATTTTAGGAACTCTAACAAGTCTAGAAAGTACCTTGTTCGAGTACTTTATTGCAATAAGATAGTATTACTAGTGTAATTAATTAACTAATGTGGTGATTTGGGAGGGTGGCTTTTGCATCCCTCAAGGCATCGTCAATCATTACCCTCCGCCCGGCAGATCATGGGTGATGCAGGTGGGATCGTGTGCCACCTGGAGCAAAAGATTCCTCCCTTCTCTCACCCTTAATTTCAGCATATTTCCAGTCTAGGGTGTAGCTACAAGCACAGGAAACGCTACCAGAATAAATAAATCCATGATCATTCATGCAAAGAGAACCAAAATCAAGAGCACTTATGTAAGTCTCTATATATGCTATAGGAGCGTGGTTCATTTCTATCATTATATCTATTTACGTCGTATATCCATGTAGATAATAGAATACAGTCTATAATTGATCACAAATATATGTGCATGTTTTCATAGATACATGACTTAAGTTTCAACCGAGCGTCCCGTTTATAACATTAGTTGTAACGCTAGGTGAGTCATGAAACCAATAGGCATGAGGCCCAACATTTTCATTTTACATGATCATTCATCATTTCTACCCTAGTTAGATAATGCAAAATGGATGATCGCCAAATACTACAGAATCTAAAATTTTCATCGTTTAACTTTCGAAGAAAGCGATTTAACTTTAATTTATTCTACGACGGCCAACATCACCATTTAAAGTTATGGTCTAATTTTCGCCGGCTTCTATAGCAAAATTTCGTCGATGCGTTCTGGCCGGTGAAAATAATTAACTTTATTTCGGCTAACTTTCGGCTCCTTATCTCTCGACGGCAATGGTCCCATTTAAAATAAGGCTATTGATGACTATTTTCGCCAAACTATAGTGAAACTAGGGATTTGCTCAAATTTTCTACACGTTATATATATGTAGTTGGATAGATATATATTCAAAATACCACACACGCATATATACATGGACAAATTAAGGGGTAGTGAAAGGAACTAGGAATAAAATTTTGCCGCAAATTAAGGAGCATCCCTCCCTTATAAGATTGATGTATAGCTATATATATCATGCATGCATCTACATACAAACTTAGTGAACAAACGGATGGTCAAACAAGGAGCACCGCTCAAAGTTTCTACTACATATATATAAGAACATCCTCGTTTATAACGTTGGGTAGCTAGAATGCTACATCATAATTGTATTCACTGGCAAAGGGGTGATGAATAGTGGCACGATTCAAAGTTTCAATCAGATAAGAACACCCACATTTATACAAATCATAAATGAAGGGTGGCGACGAAACCATATCTATGAAGGCAACATATCCTGCAACCCCTCCGTGAAACCACCGTGCAACTGAACTAAAAAAGTTCAAAAATTCTGAAAAAATCATGGATGTACATCTCAACTTACCCACCTACATATAAAATTTCATGATCAAATTCATCCTATACTAGCGGTTACAAAAAAACAAGCAGCAAAATGAATAGTGATGAACAGTAAAAATCACTGTTCATGCGAAATTTGTCTTTTTGTAACTGCTAGTATAAGATGAATTTGATCATGAAATTTTATATGTAGGTGGGGTAAGTTGAGATGTACATCCATGATTTTTTCAGAATTTTTGAAACTTTTTAGTTCAGTTGCACGATTTCACCGAGGTGATTGCATGAGATATTTTTCCATCTATGAAGGCCAAACTTCTGATTGTACAAGCTCATCCATCATTTATATGGTTTAATGCAAGATACATCACCCTTGGATTTATAGGAAAACATATGGTCTAAAATTAAGGACACCGCTTAACGTTTCTATGACATATGAGCACCTACAATTATATATTATTTGAAGTGCTACATCATGCATGCATTGAACTGTTTAGTGAATCAGCAGCGCTATATTCAATAGTTTGATTATCTAGGAGTATCTATATATTGTATTTTTTTTGTTGTAATACCACATCATATATACATGCATTTGCAAACATTTATGATGTTGGATAGCGTGATACACAATGCATGTATTCACACATGGACAAAGATACAGTGAGGTCGGGGTGTTACTAAAAGTTTTGATTCAATAGAAGTGTTTACCATTTACTCATTTGATACGCTCTATCTTTATTTTTGATAGAGAAAGTGAAATTAGATGCGTTACTTGAAGTTTTGACTCAATAAAAGTGTATATCATTTACTCAAACATGCTCAATATTTTGCTCACGATTTGAATTCTAATTATCATATCTCCGCCTAGGAAATTAATTTGCATGTGGCACAAACTTTTAATTTTCTGGTACGAACTGAGTGTGGCCATAGCAAAGCGATCTAATTCATCAGCTCCCTGGTCCCCAAGTTCTAAAATTTATTTCCATGTGAAACGAAATGCCAACCCCCGTCTTGCCCATACATTAACTTAAGCAGGGGAATAATAATTGGGCCGATTAGCTTAATTAATCACCAAGATTTTTTTTTGCCTAATCATTAAAAAAGGGGCCACATGGCCATTTATTACCTGGAAAGGGAGGGATTAACCACAACATGCCACTGCATGGCCATTTTTATACTCCTCTGCCCACGCCAAGCACACAGGCAACACCACTCAGCCACATGACAAGTGGGCCCAGGACATAGGTCGGCCCACACTCCAGCGGCTTTCACATGTATGCGGCCGTGTCGCTTGGTCCGGGGTGTGGGGATGAGGGGTCCGCGTTAATCGCCGGGCACGTTCCGCACCTCTTTCGCTCTCCGGTGGGGCCCACATTACAGCTGTTATAATGTGGTCTTGTCTGCCTCCTCCTCTCACCCCGCTGCCTTTATTTATTTATTTATTTTTTGGTATTTTCTATTTCTCCTAACTAATTTTGTACTCTCCTGTAGTTTTTTTTAAAATTTGGCTTTGGAGGTTTAATCTGTTTATTGTGAATAATTTTACCACGGCTGTAAAACAAAATAAATCTTGCTGTAATTGTTCTGCTGCCCCTTGGATCCCCAACGGTCCTTGCTCAGGCTGGGGGCACCAGCTCACCACTGCAAAAACCGGTTCCTTCTAACCCTCTCGGTTTAAGTTTTTATCTGCCTTTTTTTCATGAAAATATTGTGACGATGGCTAGGATTAGCAAAGTTTTTACAGCTAGAGGTTATAATTAACGAAGGTAATCTCTTGGATAATATAGGACTAAATATATTCAGTGGGGAGATAAACATATTCCCCATGGGGATTAAGGCAGGGGAGTTTTGTAGAAGAGGGGTATTTGTGCTCCTTTCCCTTTCATTTACAAGCTTCTCCCTCTCACCCTTTCTCTCTCATCCCACAGTCTCGTACTACCCTTCTCGCTCATCTCTTTCGTACCTCTCCTTCCTCACCTGTTTCTCTCTACCATTTCCCTACGCTCTCTCTGTCTCTCTCTCTCCTGCTCTGTCCTTTCGGTTTTAACTAGTAGTATTAGGCAGGGAGGTAAGTAAAGCCCCTCCTGACAGCGCAGCATCTCGTTTGTTTTTATCTCCCGCATCATCTCCCTCATCATCCTCTGCACACGCACAGTCACGGCCCTTTCTTCCCTTCTCTCTCTCTCTCTCTGCTCTTCTGTACTCAAAACATTTCTCAGCTTTCACTTGGCCGTCTTCTCTTTCCTACTTACCTTCCTCCTCTTTCCTCTCGCTCGCTCGCTCGCTCGCTCTCTCTCTCCTCTCTCTCTCTCCTCCGTCCGGTTATTATTTTATTGCAGGCTTATTTGATGGTGTCCTAATTCTTTTTTCCCCTCTCTCTTTCTCGTCTCTTCTCTTCTTCCTCCCCATCCCCCCTTGCAGGAGTATTTTTTGTCGGCCTTCTCGTACTAGGTCTCCCTGCCCCTTCTTCTTCTTCTTCTTCACCTTCCTCTTCTCCCTTTCTTTCACTTTTTTTTTTGCCTCTACTCCTTTCCTCCCCCCTCTCTCTATCTTTCTCTCTCCAGTTGTCCTGGGCTTCCATCTTTTTCACCTCATCCTCATGTACTGATCATTCCATCACCTCCATTCCCCAGGGGTAACACTCAGCTACGTGCACGAGTGCGTGCGCGGGAGCAGGAGGGGGGGGAGGTATATTAGCATGCAGCAGGGAGGAGGGGGAGGGGGAAGCGCGGGGCAGCTGTTCGGCGTGCAGCAACAGCCGGAGATGCCGTCATTCTCGCCGGCCGGCGGTGCTGGGCAGTGGATCTCGCTGACCGAGGCGCCGTCGCCCATCAACAGCCGGCCGCCGGCGCCGGCGCAGCAGTTCGACGAGCAAGGCGCCGGCGGCGCAGCAGGGGGCTTTGACGCCGAGGCGCTGGCTGCGGCGGCGGCCGGCGAGGAAGGCACGAGCTGTGGCGCGGCGGGCAACCGGTGGCCGCGGCAGGAGACGCTGGCGCTGCTCAGGATCCGGTCGGACATGGACGCAGCCTTCCGGGACGCCACCCTCAAGGGCCCACTCTGGGAGGAGGTCTCCAGGTAATAAATCAAAACCCCCGAACCTCCCCCCTTCAAGAATTCCCACACCACACGCCGGTGCCGGCGCCGCCGTCCGGCCCGACGCTCCGCCACGGCAGAATTCTCGTCGCCAAAATGCTGCATGAAATCTCGTGGCCTCCGGAATCGGCTGTGGTGTGATTTGGTTAGTCGCAGTTAATTAATCACCAGCTTAAAAACACTTCTTTTTCTACCTTCCCCCCCTTAACCATCCTTCACGAGCACAGTGACTTTTCCATTTTAAAATGATACGGGTATCGCTCTCCTTCCCCACCTTTTTCCAGAAATTTTTTTGCCATCTCTTCGACAAGAGATGGCGGTATAATACTAGTATTTTTGTATTCCCGTAAGCTTCAGATCCGGAGGCATCAATCCCAAGCTATCTGTCTGGCCTCTGAATTTTGCAAATAAAGTTGCGCAAGCATAAGGCAAGATGGAATTTTATCCCGGTTTCTTTTTCGCTTGTGCATTCTTCTTGGGATTTACTATCCTAGCTAGTGCTGTATGTATGTTTGTATATGCCTTTCTTTATCATTTCCATGGGTGCCCAAATCGAGTAAAATTCTACATGCATGCAACTTTTGTGTGAGAGTTACAGTTACACATATGCGTGCAATTGCGGTGGTGGTATAGTACAGTACGCCATTGACGAGTTCTTGTTGCTGATGATGTGGTGGTGGTTGGCTGCAGGAAGCTGGCGGAGGAGGGGTACAGGCGGAGCGCCAAGAAGTGCAAGGAGAAGTTCGAGAACGTGCACAAGTACTACAAGCGCACCAAGGAGAGCCGCGCCGGCCGCAACGACGGCAAGACGTACCGCTTCTACTCGCAGCTCGAGGCGCTGCACGGCACCGGAGCGACGGCAGCGGCTCCGGTGGCGTCGCTCGCACCTCCGGCGATGGCAGGGCCTTCAGCTGTGCGGGGCCCTGCAGAGCCGCCTCCTGTGGGGGCCACTGCCATGGCCGGGGCCGCCACGGCGGGCATGCCGCCTGTGCTGGCCAACATGAGCTTCTCGACGTCCAACACGGAGGAATACTCGGACGAGGAAGACTCCGACGACGAGGGAACCGAGGAGATGGGCGGCGCCGACGAGCGCGGCAAGAGGAAGAGGCTGTCGGAGGGTGGCGCGGCAGGTGCCGGCGGCGGCGGGAGCGAGAAGATGATGAGGTTTTTCGAGAGTCTGATGAAGCAGGTGATGGAGCGGCAGGAGGCGATGCAGCAGCGGTTCTTGGAGGCCATCGAGAAGCGGGAGCAGGACCGCATGATCCGCGAGGAGGCGTGGCGGCGGCAGGAGATGGCCCGCCTCGCGCGCGAGCAGGAGATCCTCGCGCAGGAGCGCGCCATGGCCGCCTCCCGCGACGCAGCCGTCGTCTCCTTCATACAGAAGATCACCGGGCAGACCATCCCGATGCCTTCCATCGTAGCCCCGGCCATCAACGTCATGCCGCCATCGTCGCAACCGCACCCCACGCCCATTGTCTCCGCCGCGTCAGCTCCACCACCTTCGCAACCACCCGCATCGCATTCGCAGCCTCCTCCGCAGCCACAGCCCTCGCCGCAGCCGCAGAAGTCGCCAATGACTGCGACGCCGCAGCCGCAGCAGGCACCACCACAGCAGCAAACCAGCATGGACATCGTCATTACGCCCGCTGTCGCCGAGCCGCACGACGCGGCGGGCGGGCCGGGATACGACGGGTCCGGAGGCGGCGGACCGACGTCGTCGCGGTGGCCCAAGGCGGAGGTACATGCGCTGATCCAGCTGCGCAGCAACCTGGACACGCGTTACCAGGAGGCCGGGCCGAAGGGCCCCCTCTGGGAGGAGATCTCCGCCGGCATGCAGCGGATGGGGTACAACCGGAGCGCGAAGAGGTGCAAGGAGAAGTGGGAGAACATCAACAAGTACTTCAAGAAAGTGAAGGAGAGCCACAAGAAGCGCCCCGAGGACTCCAAAACGTGCCCATACTTCCACCAGCTCGATGCGCTCTACCGTCACAAGGCGGCGCTCACCTCCAGCCCCGGCGGAGGCACCGCGGCCTTTCCGCCGGTGGAGCACACCAATGCAGCTCCAAAGGAGCGCGCGGAGGCGGTCACGGTAGCGGCGCCGATCTCGCAGACGGCGCCGCATCCCCAGCAGCACGTGACCAAAAACTACGGCACCAGCAACGCCGGCAACGGGAACGGGGGGAGGAACGGCGTTGGCGAGTCGGAAGGCGGCGACGGCGGCTCCGGGGGCATGCAAATGCAGGCGAGCAACGGCAGCGTTGCGGCCGGCAGGTTCTTCGGCGAAGGAGGCGGCGGCGGCACGGCGGAGAAGAAGGTAAGCTAGCCTACATGTTCATTTTGGGTGTGGCCATAGCCAATTGGCACGTACATGTGGTACCTGCTGTTCGTTTTGGTGATCCAATGCTGATTGCATAACACTGCGCATTTAAAGCCAGAAGACATTAAGGAGATGATGCAGCAGAGGCAGCCGCAGCAGCAGGCCGCAGCGATCAATAGCTACAACCGAACCGACGGCGGCGCGGACAGCGACAACATGGACGAGGATGAGGACGAAGACGACTACGACGATGACGACGACGACGACGACGACGGCGACAAGATGCAGTACGAGATCCAGTTCCAGAGGGAGCAGCAGCAACAGCAGCACCACAACGCCGCCGCCTCCGCTGGCGGCGGCAACCAGCCGGGCACCGCAGCTTCCGGCACGTCGGCGGCGGCGGCAACGACAACAGCCGGATCTTGCTTGGCCATGGTCCAGTGATCGATCCATCACCCGGTGACACTCTACCCATACATCAATCAATCAATGTCTTCTTCCCCCCGCTCTCTCGTACCATTTGTATCTACCTACCTGTCGCCTCCGTGATGCTCGTCCATATCTCTACACCTCAAAATCTAAAACCTCAAGAACCCTCCTCCTCCAAGCTCCGGCACTTCTCCATTCCTCATGCACGTAGCAACATGTCCATGTCAGAATCATTCGCCACGCATGCATGCACATCGTCGTTGCTACTCCAAGATATACCCTCCTTGCTGCATCCATTTCTCGATTCGTTGCTGTGTTAACTACAGCGGGCTCCTCCTAAGGTGTTAAAAAATTTGGTGGCGTGGTTCTTTATTGATTTGCTCTGGTAATTAATAAGAACCCCTTCTTGGAGGGGTTCACTGAGAGGTTAAATTGGTGCGGTGAAAACGTCACAGAGAGAAGGGGTAATAAGAGCTCGAGCGGTTAAAATGAAGAAGAGATCGAGTATGCAAATGATGTGGTGCGTGTATGATCTGTTACTTTGGTAGATTGGGTGCATGCGGCAAGGGAGCGGTGAAAAAAATGAACGAGATGTGTGCTCGTCATGTGGCAGAAACAAGAGCTGGTGTTGGTTGCATCCGGAAAATATTTTTCCCTTTCCTTTCTTATTCCTTTTTTATTTTTCATCTCTTTTCTTTTATATTTTCCAATTACCTAAATTGTCCATTATGGATTACCTAAGTTTTTTTTTCTTTCCCAAACTGTTGTTACCGAACATTTACAGTGTATACTTGCGACATATTATAAGCTAAATTCTTCATATTCTTGTACCAGCCTTCTTCCTAAGTGTGATGCTCCATGTCTACTGTGTTTTTTTTAAATAAAAAGGCTTGAGGCAGATGCATAGGTTAAAATTACATGTTCAGTTCTGGTTATACTCTAGTATCCAATGCTTACATTATTATAAACTTTTGGTTTTAGATCCCATAAGGATCTCTTCCAAATATTAATGTTACCATGCCAAGATTAGTATATAAGCCTTGGGAGAGAGCCCTCACATGCCAATATTAGTATACTATGAATGTAACAGCAATAGGAAGCATATATACACACACACAAAATGGTACCAGTAAGCTTACCAATGATGGGAACTTAATGTGGAAACAAATTTCAAGCATTAGGTAAAGCCACCATGTTATAAGAGAAATTGCAATTGTGCTAGAATCTTGCAAGATGGGTTGATCAGAGTACAAGCATGCATGGTAAACAAATGATGTACTAGGGAATCAAAATATGTTTGAAGGTATATATAGTTTGAAGCACGGTTCTACGATCCAATCCTATGGTTCCTTGTTCAACCGAAAACGATCCTACCTGGTATCTCAATCCGGACAACCTTGAATAGAAGCAAAAGAAAAGAGATTATTGCTAAATCACATTATCAGTACAAATCCCTAATAAATGACATTATATACTAGTCCAGTGCTACTGCTCGATCCCTCTATACAAGTTTATAAGATGTATTTTTTCTTGACACATAAACCACATAGATATTAAAAATGACTAGACTACCCTTAATTATTATTGCTAAGCACCATATTCAATACATGTATATAGAGAATATCTAGTAAATATGAATATTTATTAGGGATATAAAAGAAACATCATATTAATTTCCATTATAACATAAAATATATCATGTATTTATAAACAAGTACGTTAAAATTTTGCTCTCCTTGTACTTGAGATACCCTATCTCTAAAGTTGTATGCCTTGGTGTTAGATCCAGGGGTCTAAAGTATACTGATCCATTTGGCAAGCTTAGGGTGTGTTTGGTGGCTTATACCAAGTGGTATATGTATAAAATGGTTTAAAAAATTGTTATCTATGTGTTTGGTTGCTTGAATAGAACCATTTCATCCTGAACAGTGTGATACAAATTTAATTTGAATATTCTCTATAGATGCTAAACTATTTCATTCACCCAAAACAATAGAACCAAATAGTATAGAATCATCCTATCCCATTCAATCTATCCTACCAATCAAACACACCCTTCCAAAATTAGTTTTGGTTCAGGCTGGCAGTTGGCTGGGCATCCGAATAAAAACGGTTGAAGCGTGGGGGTGGCGTGTGAGCGTGTCTGCCATGAAAGGTTAAAAAGAAGGGAGCTTGCTGTGGGATTGACGCCTCTTGTTTAATTATGGGAGAACATGGAGGTAGCAGGGGCGCTCGCCATGGACGCATGCTTCCATGCCGTCTACTCTTGCCTATCATCATCAGCCTGAGATGCCTGCCACTGCCATGTACGTACGTACGTACCACCCTGTATCTGCCTCCAGAATCCCAAATGCAACAATTCCACCATCATTTTGCTTTCCTTTTCCGTAGCAAAATAAACTGCTCTCTCCATTCCCAAATGTCATTCTTTCTTTTAAATTTTGTTTTTAAATACACGTCGTTCTACAATTTTGAGACGATTATTTATCATTTTTTTGTTCTATATCCACTTTAGCTATTTTTAATGTTATTTATTATCATGGATTAGGATAATACACACTATTCAAAGATAAAATAAAAAAGATACCATAATTTTTTTATAGATGTACCGTAGTAGAAATATAAAAACCCATAATAATATGTATTTAGAAAAGGAGAGAGCACCAGACTACTACTCATCTCTCTCTGAGCTGCTTGGGCAATTGGCATGAGAAGAGAGTGGTTGGCTGTCAGGCTGAATGATGCACATGGGAAGGTGAGAAAGGTTAAAAAGAGAGAGGGGGGTAGGAAATTAGGTCTCAGACATGTCCAGAGGAGCCCACGTTGCCTACCTTGCTTCCTATCGTGCTCCCTTTTGTTCTTTTTACCACTGGCCTTTTTATCTTCAGTGGTGGTAAATCGAATGTTCAATGCGTAGGGAGGACCAATTCAATTGCCAACCTGTTGATCTCGGTGAAAATTTACACTTGGCATGAGCGTGTGATGTCCCTGCGTTTAGCTTGTGTACATGTAGATTGGTATGTGACACGTACACCCACGGCTTTTATAATGAATGATTAGCAAAGCTACCCAAGTCAGTGCAAAGGCACTAAACACAAACATCAAGAACGGAGACATTCCAAGTCAATAAAATTTCCTTTTTCTTATTTACTTGGGTTGGTATAGTAATAATCTGCAGCAGGCCCATACACTGAGAGTTGTGCATGGCAAAGGCAAAACTCTCATGCAGAGCTAGCTGCAGAAGATTCTTTTGGTGAGAGGGAGAAGAACGTTTATTCAGGTGAGAGATGGCAAGCGTACAGGGTAGAAAGGTAAAAAGGATGGAAGCTAGGCGCACTGTATGAGCTCACTGCCCGGCAGCATGTGCCGTGACTCCACAATTCACGAGGCTCTCTTACTTGAGACTGGGCAAGCGTTTATCCTTGTCTACCCACCTCTTCTCATTCTTTTTAAATAAATTAATTTTTCTACATGTCTTTATAAATTTAGTCTTCTCCCCTTGCTATAGAAGATATATATCTCCTATTATGTCTAGGGAGCGCGGAAGGTAGCCGACGCCCTGGGAGATGAGTTTATTGTTTATCTAGCCTTTTGTACTTTTTTTTTTTGCAAATCTATCCCACCACTCATATATTTGCAAATTTGTCCTTCTTCCTAGGGTTTTTTGTTTTGGTTGGAGAGAAATACCGCCTCCCAGCGAAATGGACGAAACACCAAAATTTCATGAAATTTCAGCCAAATTTGTTTGAATTTTCAAACAAAAAACAACAAAGTCTAACCAAAAGGCTGGATTTCTCGAAATTTCACCGAAAAGGCCGGATTCCGCTCTGAGCCAAAAAAGCCGGATTTCTCGAAATTTCGCCAAAAAAATCCATGCTTCTCCCTCACTGTGGAAAGCACAGCAGGAGAGTCTCCTGCCCTCCTGCCATGCCCAAGGAGCACGGAAGGTGGCTGGTGCCCTGAGAGCTCAGTCGACTACGGCAAGATGGCTTCCACGCTCGCTTGCCCTACCATGGTGCCAACCAGCTTTTTCACTCCTTAGGCATGATAAGGGATAAGTGTCGCTTACCGCGCCTTTCGCGGTAGAGTATAGGGACAAATTTACAAAAATATACATGAGAAATAGGAGCTAGGTTCGCAAAAAAAAAAAAGATACATGGAGCTAGATAAGCGTGCATGGCTTTCGCTTTTCTCAAGCATGGCAGCAAGCATCTCCTGCTCTCTCCCCTACTGCCGCCTCTTTCTATTGTGCCTGCGTCAGTCTGGTCCCGCGACGCCGGCCACTCGTGGCTCCGCAAAACTTTTTGAAATTAGCTTCAGTTTTAAGAGATGATCGTACATGCGTCAATTATAAAATGGTGTAAACCGCTAGTCCTTACTAAATGTTACTCCAACAACATAATGCCTACGAGGTTCTATGCAGATACGATGTACTAACCCCGTTTGTCAGTTCAAAACTATAAATACCAAACTATGGTATTTTGAGGTATCTAAATTGCATGCAGTTATGTCTTTTTCGGCACTATTAATTACCTAATGCAACAAACATCATCACATGAATCATCTTCGTATATTTGGAGCACTCTATCTTCAGTGCTATATGTCGGGTTGCCATTTTTGTTGTTTGCATAGCTTTACTAGTGTGCTGATTAGGTACACGAGAAGAGAATAGCAGCAACTAGTGGCGGAGCCAGGATTCTGGTAAACCTTGGGCTAGTTCACGAGAAGAGAATAGCAGCAACCAGTGGCGGAGCCAGGATTCTGGTAAACCTTGGGCTAAAAACTAGCAGCTATAACTAACACCAAAAATCTTGGTTGGTGCATCCGATCTTATTAGATCTTTATTAACAATAGTACAAGAATTTAAACCTGCAAAGGCAAAATTACATATGTAAATTAGACACAAAGCTACAAAGATAACTATTGATGCAAATTGCAAAACAAGAATGTAACATAACACTAGCACGAAGATTAGTATGTAGTTTTTGCTTATGAAACTTCATACTTTGAAAATATTATAAAATCCTGTTATCTTCAATACTTGCAAATACATCTCACTCAATGTAGCATACCTTATTGTTCCCCGAGGGGATTGGTTCGATTATAATTGTGATGAAAACAAGATGACAATGTCTTTGCTCTCTTCATTGTGTATTTCTATTACATCAAATTGAATCCAAACAATTAATCCCTAATTGGTCAATTCTGGATGTGGGTAATACAATGCGACAAAGTAAAACATTAAGAGAAAATCACCTAAAGTTAGCAGTCGATGGTCGGCTTGAGGGCGTAGTGCTTGCAGAGCTTGTGTTGCCATTGTGCGGCCTGTGCCTCGACCCTCATCTTGACCGCACGCACGCGCGAGCGAGAGAGAGAGAGAGAGAGAGAGAGAGAGAGGCGACACATGTTGATGCGTGCGTGGTGAGAGAGAGATAGAGAGAGGAGGCGGCGCTGTCGAGTGTATGATGCGGGAGTGAGCCTGATAGCGATAGGATTTCTCAGCTTCTCCATGAGTGGGCCATGGGCTAACATGGACAACAGTAGCACTGCCTTGGTGGGTTAGGGTGGGAAGGAGTATGAGCTACCCTGGATATCTTGGGCTAGTTGCTAGACATCATGCAAGACTGTTGTGGATTGAAATTTTCTCTACATATATAAGGGGTACATACTATTACTAGACCAAGCGAAAAAAGTGAAGTGCCAGCACGTACGTACGATTGCCTACGCTGACGCATGTTAGGAAGTCATGAGCTAACCCTTGGATCTACTCACGGACCCATGACAACATTGTATTCTCTCCGTTCAGAAATATAAGGCCTATAGTTTGAATAATTTTGTTCAGAAATGTTAGGCTTGTATATAGATTTAACGAGGCCTTTTCTACTATACCTGTATTTATTCTCTCTCAACTACATGCATTTATTCATTACCACCACACACAAACTATTATCTCCCATCTTTCAAGACAATTAAGTGGGAGTATCTATGTTATTTTCATTCGTACTTTTCTCAATTTCATCCTAATCTTAATCCATGTGTAAAGTGAAAGGACCGGAGATGTCGCCTAGAGGGGGGGTGAATAGGCGAATTAAAATTTTGCAGCAAAATAAAATCTCCTAAGGGTGTCAACCCGGAGTGTCCGAGGTTTAATCCGGATACTCCGGTATGTCCGGACTATCCGGGGTTAATGGTTTGGATACTCCAGGTTGAAGACCTCGAAATAAGATTTTAAATCTCTGCAATTTTTCAACAAACTAATTGAAGACAAGTATTCTAAACACTATCAGGTACCTGAGGATGATATAGATCTAGAGCCAAACACAATAGGAAAGTAGATCGGGGCTCCCAAATGTCTAAAACACCAAACCCTAGAAAAACCAAAAGAAGAACACGAAGACTGTGATTTTTACCCGAAGTTCGGATTCTTGAAGGGAATCCTACGTCTCCGTTGAGGCGGCACCAAGCTAGGGTCTTTTTCAACCCTAATCCTCCCGGTGTTGCACAAATGCACTCACCGGTCTTCACTCCTTGTCTCTTTCCTTTCGGAGGCGAGACTTGCCTTCACAAACCTCCGGGGCTCACCACACCAAGTATTGGAGGCTCCCGGTGACTCCTTGCCGTCTAGGAGCCCTTCAAACTCCAAGAGTAACAAATACGTCGCTAAATCGTCTTGGAGGATGAATCTTGTGCTCAAGAATGAAAGATGCAAGCTCAAGGCACTCAAATTCACTCCTTTCTCTTCAAAGATTCAAAACAATCATTAGATTCAAGAGGAGAAAGGAGATTAGGGCTCAAGAGTGTGAGAGTGAGAGTTTTAGAGCAAATGGATGCAATAATGGAGCTTAAGTGCTGGTAGGTGAGGAGTGAGGGCTTAAATAGATGCTCCAAAATCCAACCGTTGTGAGAGGGCGGCGCACAACCCGGAGTATCCGGACTTATAACCCGGAGACTCCGGATTGGTGAAGTTTAGATCGTACCGAGGTGTTTAACCCGGAGTGTCCGGACTAAAACCCCGGATACTCCGGACTAACCCGGAGTGTCCGGACTAAACCCCGGATACTCCGAACTCATTTAACCCGGAGTGTCCGGACTAAACCCCGGATACTCCGGACTTATGAGCAAGTAGCCACGGAGGGTATCAACCCGGAGTGTCTGGACTAAATGTCCGGATACTCCGGCCTGACCCACTCGGCCAGAATGGTACAAATAAAGGAAATGCAATGCTTTAAATTCTTTTGCTATGCAATTTTCATCCTTTGAGCATAAGTATATCCTAGAAGTGATTTTTCGTCGTATCCCCCTTAATAGTACGGCTATCCTTAGACTCAAATAATTAGAAAAATTACAACCTAAGTCTTGATGCCGCCTTTTCAAATTTTAAATACGGTAGGGATCTCCAATCGCTTTCTTATAATGATACATTCCCGATCTCTCCATGGATTCTCACTTAAACCATTAGTATTTTCTAATTGTGTTGTCATTAATCACCAAAACTCTTAAGGGGCCTAGATGCACTTTCATGAAGTCAAAATACGCATATTTTCTGAACGGAGGGTACCACAGTGCCTTCGTCTTGATCACTCATCACTAGCTTGGAGTTGACTATGGCTGAATTAAAACCAGAATGCAAGTAGATTCAGATCCTAACTATATATGATGAGTCCACATTCCAATGTTGGTGAAAGGTTGAGAGGAGGCACTACGTACAATTATTTTTAAGAAAATTTGCCTGTAAACGTACATTCTGTCTTGCGGTGGGGAATGCAAAGCAAATGTCTTCGAATCCACCACCTTTTTTTTTTGGAAAAATATCCTGTGCAATCAGACATGCTGGTGAAACCACGGTGCAACCCAACTAGAAAAAATTTCAAAAATTCTGAAAAAAATCATGGATGTACATGATCAACTTTGTCCATCTACATATAAAATTTCTGAGCAAATTCGTCGAATTTAAGATCATGAAATTTTATATGTATCATGAGCGTAAGCTGAGATGTACATCCATGATTTTTTTCAAAATTTTTTGAAACTTTTTCTAGTTGGGATGCACCGTGGTTTCACCAACTCTCTGGTTGCACAGGATATGTTCCCTTTTTTTTACATCAAGAGTGGTTTTCTCGCATCAGGCTAATACGAAATCGCGTAATGGACTAATGGAGTGATGGTAATTGTCGACGATTCGGGACAGGGGTCCCTCGCCGAGCTTACTTGTTGAATGAGGGATCAACCTAAGGCCCCTTTTCCGCAAGGATTATCGTCTGAGAGTATGCCGAGCAACGGAACGAAGGTATACCGGGCGATTGCAAGGCACAGGGGGTCGTTTTTGTCTGGTTCGGGCCTCTCACGGGGGAGATAATAACCCTACGTCCAGTGATTGCACTAGTATGTGAAAGTGGGTTACAATGCGCTTGCTCGGGAGGTGCTGAACGATCCTAAGGGCTCCCGTAAGTAAGCGAGGTGTGTAAGTGTGCAAGATGAAGGTCCAACCCTCAAAGACATCGCGGGAGGGGTATTTATAGAGAATTACAGAGACAAATCACTTAATGCGTGGGCTTCATCAGAGAGGACGATGCGAAGATAGTAGCCGCGCCACCCGCCGGTACCATGCGACGATGGTACAGGAGCCTTGATCAAGGCGGCGCCTTGAACGGCAAGGCAGATCCCGGCGGTAGCGATATCCCGCGTCGCTGGCATTAAATGCCACGTCGCCTTGTCGTGGCCCCCCAAGCTTCATTGCTCGGGGCCGGGGCACGCGGAGGTCGGGCATGGACGCTGTTGCAGGCAAGGGCATGGTCGGTACACCGGGCCGATGGTCGTCTAGACGCAGTACATCCAATCCCCGACAGCTAGCCCCCGAGGCTAAAGGGGGAAAGGTCTTGAAGAGGCCCCCGCCTTAAGCCTCTAAACTCCTCGAAAAAGAGGGATTGGAGTCATGCGGTGAAAAAGCTACCGCAGGACCCGAGCCTCCTTGCTCGGGGTGAGGGATCTTGGTAGCGAAATCACATTGCCGAGCAACTATGCTCGGAGCGGAACCTTCTTGCGAAGAACTCGCCATGACATCCGGCCGCCACGCCGGGGAAAAAGGGCTCATAACGAGAAGGAAGACATGTTGCGGCATCCAAGCAACTCGCCCGGGATAAGTCGCCAATGAGACCGAAAGTGATTTGGCGAGACTGACCAAATAGCACTTGTGAGTGGAGCGCTTGAAATTTTGCAGTGGTTCCTTCCTTATGAAGCGTCATGGCGGCTCGATAGATTTTTTGAATCTGCGCCCCACTGGCCCGCCGGAGACCGAACCACCACGCCGCAAATCGATCGCCTTTACCCGCCCACCCAACTTCTCCGCCTACAAATTACATCAGGCACGCCTCGAAAAGGCTTGCTACTTTCTTTTTCATCTTCCGCGCAAACACTCCGCCCCAGATTTCCTATCTTCCAAACTTCCTCTCATTCTTCTGGCGCCTGCTTCCGAGTCCTCCCATGGCGCGGTTCGTGCGCAGCAAGATCACGGCGGAGAGGCTCGAGGTGCTGCAGATCACGGATACTGGACCCTTATTCTTGGAGGGTCTCGGATGGCGAAGGAGCCCCGGCGCCCATGACGATTTGAGATAGTCTCGTGTGAGCTCTACACCGTCAACGGGCTCCGAATGCCCGAGAGCGAGTTCCTGGAGGGCGTGCTAGAGCAATGCCAGTGTGAGGTCACTCACCTGAACCCCAACTCCATCCTTGTTCTGAACATTTTTGCCCACCTCTGCGAAGGCCGTGGGCGTCCTTCCCTGGGACCTTTTCTTCCATTTTTACAACCTTTTCCGTACCGGGGGCTCTTCGCTCACCGGTGCCCTATACTTCCGCCTGAGGCCCAATCGCCCGTACGAGTTCCCCGTCTTCACCCTCAAGGACTCCGTTGCGGGTTGGGCCGAGCATTGGTTCTACCTGCGGAAGCTGCCGGGGAGCTCTCTGCGCTACACCGGAGGGGCGACGCTAAATACCGAGACGCCGCGCCCGCCG
Organism: Guadua angustifolia; assembly: GCA_036346375.1. NCBI lineage: Eukaryota > Viridiplantae > Streptophyta > Magnoliopsida > Poales > Poaceae > Guadua > Guadua angustifolia. Next base: position 17,832,378 of record CM070518.1, on the reverse strand, counting down.
GCTGGCCCTGAGGAGGAGTGGATCCTGATGACGATCCACGAGCTCACAAACATGGGGCTCACCGGGCGGGATATCGTCCGTGACTTCCTTGGGAACCGGATATCCCCGCTGAGGCAGAGGGAGCACCCTTTCTTCAAAATCGGCGGGTGGGACGACATCACCCGCGAAGGAGAATCGGGTAAGGTCCCATGACTTGTGGCAATTTTGTCCAAGATATATCGCCGAGCCGTCTTGACCCACAGGCAACGTGGTGACACCAGACTTCGACTGGTCGAGAAGAGGGTTGCCGAGATGTTCGAACCCCGGCGGCAAGGAGCTTCTGCTGACCGCCAAGTCTTAGAAGAACGTGCTTGCTCGGTGCGACGTGGTAAGCCTCCTTGGCCATTTGTGCTCGGGAAGGGCATCCGAGCTTCGCTGAGTACTTGCGCACGGGAACAACATCCGAGCTACTCTGACGGCATCCCGCTGTCCTTTGGTAGGAGAAGACCGCCCTGGAGCTGGGCGTGGCCGAGCTCAAATCCAAGGTGGGAAATGGCGCGTGCTCCCGCGGCCAAGGCCAAAAAAGGGAAGGGCAAAAGGTCGGCGCCGCCACCCGCAAGCACCCGGGCATCAAAGAGGCACACAGCGGCACACGGAGACCCCCCGAAGCGACACTTGGAGTATGCCGATCGGATGGAGGTAAGCCGCCTGAGGCTCTGGTTGAAGAATTATAGCCTGGCAATTCAGATCGAGCAAATCGAGGCGGAGGGGAGATTGATCGAGGGGATGGTGCAGGCGCGGCAGGACGCCCTGGCGAGGGAGATCGAGGACGTGAGGGACCAACGCGACCGAGCTGCCAAGGCTCGGGAGTTCGGGATCATCGGCCGTCGCAACTCACCAGAATGGAGCCCGAGCAATCGGAAAGACATTGGTGGGGTCGACATGGAGGAGGTCGACCCCAAATCGGCGAGAATCACCCAAGCCGCCGGCGAGAAGGCTAAATCGGTGCTTGCGGCGGCGGAGAATCCAACCACCGGCGACGAGGAAGGCGCGGTCAAGGGTGAGTCTCGATACATGCTTGGCCTTAGCTTTGTTTTCGTGTGCTTCGACCCGAGCTAGCCCCACCTAACTGATGTGGGCGACATAGCTCGAGGTCTATTCTCGATCGCCAAAAGTGGCTTACGAGATCCTTGACAATGTCTTAGCGGCGATATGCTCGATCGCCGACATTGTGATGGCCGAGGGAGTGGAAGCGGTGGAGAAGTTCGTCGCCGACGACCAAGGCGGGGCGAAACCCTCGCCCTCCCGAGCACGCAGAACGTCGAGAGGTGGTCGAGCTTCAAGATTCGGACGAAGAATCGCCCAAGAAGGCTTGAAGCCCCGAGCGAACAACATGCTCGGGGCGACCTTCCGCTGCCCCCGGGCGAACAACGTTTCGCGGAGGACAGCGAGAAGACCCTGAGCAAGGAGCTCGCTCAGGGAGGGAGCGAGGCGCTCCATGGCGATTCTCGCCCGGGAAGCTTGCTGCCCCGAGCGGCCCGCCTTTTCGGGGACTCTGGCTTGAGTGTCCCTCTCTGCCGAGGTCCGGAGAGCTCCAGGCGGCTGCGATCTTTGAGCAATACCGGTGAACTCAAGGCCAACGCTGCCGAGGTAAGGATGTTCTGTACCACCCCGATTTTTCTTCTTTGGATTTTATGGGGAGCCTTACTTAGGTATTTTCGTCCGTGAGCTTCTTGAAAAACCTCGAACGACTTTGAAGAGGTGCCGATCGTCCCCAACTCCGTGAACCGCTTTATGAAGAAAGCGGCTTCGTCTTGCGGGGGCCGGAGGAGAAAGTGGGCGAACTTAAGCAGGAGGTCGCCCTGCTTGAGCAAAGACGCCTCGAGACGGAGCGCAGCGTCTCCGAGTCCAAGGAACGTTTCCTCGTGCTCGAGCGGGAGCTTGAGCAAGAAAGGTCGGGCTCTCGCCTGTGCAAGGAGAACGCTGGCGCCGCCGAGAAGAGGGTGCGCGCGCTCGAGCAAGAGTTGGGACAGTTGAGGCAAACCGCCGATGTGTCGGAGAAGGACCTTGCCCTTAGCCAGGACAAAGTCCGCGGCCTCGAGCAAGAGCTTCAACAACGGAAGGAGCATGCCCGGACCCTGGAGGCCAGGGTGGTCGAGCTCGAGGGGTCCAGTGAGGCCAAGGAAGAACTTGAGCGGTGGAAGCGGAACGCCAGCCATTTGGAGAAGGACCTAGCCCTTAGCCGAAAAGGTCTTGGCTTCGAAAGCAGAGCGGGCGGGAAAGGCGGCGTGCCCAAAGCCTCGGCCAAGGTGGCCAGAACTAGAGCGGCGGCGCGGCGAACGCCGCCTCGCGACTCAGATAAAGAAGAGATCGAGCAACTCCGTAAGGAGGCCAACGAAGGTCGCGAAGCCCGGCGGAAGGTGATCGATCTCCAGGCCAAAATTGCCGATTATAGGCGTAAGCTTTCATGGCAGTCGAGGCGATGCGGCTACCATAGAGTTGTATACTTTTTGCTTCGGAAAACTTTTGGGTGGCGACGTCTTGAATGAAAATTCTTCCTTGGTCGAGTGTAGTATTCTGTAGCGGTGCCTTTTTCTTTTTCCTGCGAAAGATGACTGCGAGATAGACGTAGGTCAGGTCGATGCATGGGCGACACGGGCCTGAAGTAAGTTGCAAAAGGAATGACTTCGCGTCGTAAGGCGATGCTCGACGGGGAGCAACACTTCACGGCGAGTAGTGCCTTAGCAATAAAAATACGCGAGCTCGGGAACTCGCTTCCATCCAGCCCCCGCTGCGAATAATGCTCGTGCACCAAATTGTGAGCACGAGTTTGTTCGCAGGAGAGGTGAAGGAAAACGCGCGGCCCCTCCGACCAAAGCACGGGCCTGTGCGAACAACAAGCGTGGGATAGGTCGTTGGAGGAAAAACGAGCGTGTGCTGAAATTTGTTAACGCTTAGGACGCGCGTCCCTAATTTGCGGGTGTTGCTCGTTTGAAGGGAGGGCGCGTGGGCAATTGACGAAGTGTGTAGCGACCAACACGCGCAAGCCGAGCTAAAACTCGGACCGACCGAAAGGGTGTCTGTTTGCGACTTGTATCGCGCAGCGAATAGCTACTGCGGACCAAGGTCGGCTTATCGAGACGGAAGCCTTTGGTGGTGAGCGTTTAGTGGGCGGATGTTGGTCGCGGTACGTTGTGTCATTATGCACGCGCAATCCCGTGGCAGCAGGATGAAAGGGTACCGGTCGGATGAAAGCTGTATTGCTCGAAAAGTAGGGACGTGGATTTACAACATAACGTAAACAGACTAAGAGTTTAGACATAGAACTTGCGCAGCTGGTCGATGTTCCATGAGTTGGGGAGCTCACGGCCGTCCTCCATGGCAAGGCGGACAGCCCCCGGGCGCGTTGCTGAAACGACCGTGAATGGTCCTTCCCATTTGGGGGAGAGCTTGTTGGTCTTTGACAAGTCCCGACCGGCGTGGACAAGGTCGCCAACCCGCAAGGGTCGTGGTTTGACCGTCTTGATCAAGCGTCTTTGGCGAGTGCCCGCTGGTAGACTACCGATCGGAGTCAGGCCTTGAGGCGAGATTCTTCACGAGATCGAGGTCTAGGCGACGCCACGACCTTGGTGGACGGTGTCGGCCAAATGGACTCTTGGGGATCCGAGAACGATTTCGCGGGCAAGACGGCCTCCGCACCATAGACAGCCGAATGGCGTTTACGCCAGAAGGCTCGGCTTCTTGTCGGGTGCGCATGCACTGAGGACTAAGGAAGCTCGTCCACCCATGACCCGCTTTGTCGGGAGAGGTCTTTGAAGACCCTTTTCTTGATGCCCCGGAGTATTTGGCCGCTTGCTCTTTCTTTGCTCCATTGCTCTGCGGATGAGCTACTGAGGCTAAACAGATCTTTGTTCCTATTTCTCGCAGAGAGGCTTGAAATTACTACCGGTGAACTGAAAGCCATTATCTCGTGATGAGGCGATTGGTACCCCAAACGCCACCACGCCGCCGCGAAAAAATCTCTTGGTCGCTTGAGCCGAAATGGTTGAAATCGGCTCGGCCTCGATCCACTTAGAGAAAGTGTCGATAGCCACGAGCAAGAATTTAGAACCCTTTCGACCACGGGAAAGGCCCGAGGATGTCGGCCCCTCAGGTCGAGAATGGCCATGAGAGTGGGATGGTTTGCAGCGCGTACGCTGGCTGGTGGGACTTACGAGCGTGGAATTGGCACGCCTGGTAGGTCGCCACGATCGCCCGAAAGGCCGTCTAGCGCCATAATAATAATATCCTCAGCGAAATGCTTTGCTCACAAGCTGCCCGAAGACGAGTGAGCTCCGCACATCCCTTCGTGGATATCTCGAGAAGGAATTCGCCTCTTCGAGATATGCACTTGGAGAGGACTCCAAGTGCCCTTTATGGTATAGGGCGCCTCACGAGCTTGTAGACGGAGGATCGCTTTTCACCGAGAACGCCGCTTCTTCCTCGAGCAATGTCCCATGGGCGAGATATCGATGAATGGCGCCATCCAATCAGCACCTTGCTCGAGGAAGGAGACGCACAAGACGCCTCTTGCGCCTCTACTGAGGGAATGGAGGGCTTTGCAGATGCTCCACGGCGCCCGAGCGGGCGGGCATCCGGGTGGTGCCTCTCTACAGAGGGAATGGAGGGCTTGTGCAGATAGCCAACGAGCGCCCAGATGGGGCGGGCAATCGCGAGGAACCGACCTTAGAAAGATGGTCGGCGGAATTGTCCTTCCCGGGATGTAGAGTACTTCAAATTTCAAGTACCGCTCCATCTTCCTCACTTCAACCAAGTAAAGCGCCATTGAGCGATCGAACACCGATACTCCTTGTTGACTTGGTTGATGACCACCGTGAATCACCTTTCACGGTCGGTCCGGACTCGAGCGCCTTGGACGCCGAGTCCGCCAAGAGGCCTTCATACTCCGCCGCATTGTTTGTTGCGGGAAGTGTAATTGAATGACGATCGAGCTGATCCTTGGGGGACACAAGATAACGCCACCGAGCGCTCGAAGCTCGGGACCCGCTGGCACATGGTCCAATGACCGGCCTCAGATTCGTGGTCCTTGGTGGTGGGTCAATTGGGTTCGCCCATTCCACCACGAAGTCCGCTAGAATTTGAGATTTGATCGCGGTGGGCAGAGAAGTGGACATCGAACTCGCGAGTTCCATGGCCCACTTCGCTATCCCATACGTGGCGCCCAGATTTCTTAGGATCTCCCTAAGTGGAAAGTCGGTCGACAACGACCTTGTGAGCTTGGAAGTAGTGGCACAGCTTCCTCGAGGCTACGAGCAGCGAGTATAAGAGTTTCGACCTCGTGTAACGCCTTTGGTCCGTGCAACACTTCGCCGACGAGTATACCGGCGCGTCCTTCTCGCTCTATCACAAGACCGCCGCTTACGGCTGGGGCGTCGCTGCGAGGTATAGCAAAGCGGCTCTCCGACCTTGGCGTGGCAGAGATCGGAGGGTTGGACAGTATCGCTTCGCCTCGAATGAGCGGTTAGCTTCGTCATCAGCGAAACCATCATGCTTATGAGCGCCTTAAAGAAGGGCAAGCGCGCTCCCGACCGAAATGAAGCGCTTAAAGCGCCATTCGTCCGGCCGTGTTTGAACCTCCTTACCGAAGTTTGGGGGTCGATTCTTTCGATGGCTTCGATCTTTTCCGGTTGGCGCCGATGCCTCGCGTCCCGATGATATACCCGAGCACTTTACGGATTTTACACCAAAACGACTTTTCGGGTTAAGCTTTATTCGATGCCTCACGGAGATTACAAAAGGTCTCCTCAAGGTCTGGATATATGGCCCGAGGATTTTACTCTTAACTACGATGTCATCTACATATACCTCCGTGTTCCGCCTATCCGCTCCAGAAGGTCTTTTGCATCAAGCGCCGAAGGTCACCCGCGTTCAGACCGAAGACATGGTCGTAGCGTAACGCGTGCGAAGGCGTGATGAAGGAAGTCTTCTCCTCGCCCCCGAACAAAGCTAATCTGGTGATAACCCGAATATGCATCCGTAAAGCTCATTACTTGGGATTCCGCCGCTCGCCCACCACCGGTCGATGCGCCAGTAGGGAAGTTGTCCTTCGCATGCGGCGTTTAAACCAAAGTGTGGTTTACACACATCGCCATTTGCCCCCTTCTTCTTGACGACACGGATTTGCCACCACTCCATGTGCCCGACTTCTCCGACGGCCGGCCTTGAGGAGCTTTTTTCGAGTTCTTCCTGATGATTGCCTGTTTCTCCGGGAAAATCGCTGAGCCTCTGGCGCCAAGTCTTTGTCGAGTCAATAACCACTGTGGTCGATCTCCTCCTTGGGACCCCGGCATATCGGACGGCTCCCAAAGAACACGTCCGAAGCCCTCCGGAGGAAGGTGATGAGCTCGAGTTCCTATTTGGGGTCTAAAGAAGACCCCAAATGGAGGACCTTGGTCGGCCACGCCGAGAGGGACCGCTTGGTTTCTCCTCCGGCCGAGGGTGACTTTAGGCCGGAAGGTCTTGGTGCTTGGTCGGGCCACGCCGAGGCAAATGCCCGACCATGTCGAGGACTTCTCATCGCAGCTCGGGGCGCCTGTGGTCGCCCTTCACGGTGATTTACGCTTTGGGTCCGGGACCTTTAGGCGAGGATAGGCGTGATGCGTGGCGCCATGAACTTGGAGAGGGCCTACCGCCCAGATGGCATTGTAGGGCGACACAAGTCCACGACTTCAAATTGACTAGCTCGGTCCGGAAGTTCGCGGTGTCCCCGAACGTTACGGGCAAGACAATCAAGACCTCTGCGTCTTCGACGACGTGGAGGACGGCGATGAATACTACGCCAGCGACGGCATGGGTGGTGCGGTCGATCCAGAAGGCCACACCGAAACCAGGAGTCTTTCCCCGGTGGCTGCAGCGCGAGAGCGTTTCCTCCGCTCGCGGCCAGATACCCTCGCTTGCGAGGATGAATCTGGCGATCCATATGACAATGGACCGCCCCGACCGCCTCGAAGCTCACCGAGGGATCATCGTGCGACACCACTTTGTCGCCGTGCAGATCTGGTCCTCCACAAGCGTCGCATGGCGGGAAGATCTATGACCATTATAATTGGCTAATTGGTAAACAAAAAAATAAAATCAAAGTACATATATCAAAATGATGTGATCTTTAATAGGAAAAAATCTCTAATCCATTACAGGTCATCTATATATATATATACCAGCCAGTTGTGATTGTGGTCTGTGCTGCAGCATCAGGAGGACCGGGAGGTAGTGTTATCAGCATGCAGATCGATGGAGATTGTAGTTAGAGATCTCTTCATCAGCTATAGGTGACGATTCAATAACAGACTGCATGTGGATTGATGTTTGTCATGGCTTGTTGTAACTTTTATGTTAGGGGTCTCTTTTTAAAAGTTTTTTTATAGTTTTTTTTTTCTAACGTCGTAATAAATGTTTGGCTATGTACATCTAATAATACGGAGGATGAAAGATTATTCTTCGTGGGACGTGCATATAGGATATTTTGCGTTGGGTGGTGGTCTCTATGGTAGGTAATGCCATTTAATTAATCTACGGACTGTTTAATTAGAGTACATCGGTATAGTTACCCTTGCATGTCTTTAGTTATACCAAGTGATCCCATTCAGCTGATTAATGCCACAGTTATTTGAAAAAGACACCCGTTGATTGCACTACCAGTAGCATATTTTGTCAAAATAAAATCTAACTAGCGATCTCTCTACAGTACCCATTCACTTAATTGCCGCAAATAGTAGTTCAATTTTTAGTCCAACACAAAACTATTCCATGTTCGCATAGTAAATTAGACAGCCAAAATGGTGGGAAGATATATATACTACAGACCTAAATAAAATGTTAGGGGCAAACACCAAACATAACCACCGTGCTCTTTACGCCATATTAGGTGGCTACATCGCAATATCGCTACCATATTGTTAAATAAAATTTGATGGATTTGATGCGATCCATTTTTTTTAAAGGAGTATGCAAAACAAAATTTAGCAGCTAAGCTAGAACACACGCATGCTACATATGTCGGTGCACAACCATATATCCAACAAAGTTATAAACGTGGGGGAGGCATCATCCTAGGGTGAGAAACCGGTAAAGAGAAAAAGGCATCCTCCTAGTGCAGGAAAAGGTGATGTTAAAATGGTTGGGTCGCAGCTCAAATGATAAGAACGAAGATGAGCCTCTGGAAGCGTACAAGTATGCTGCAAACCGAAATTATTAATGGCTTAATATGCGGCCTGATGGCGACATCATGATGTGCTAGTTTCTTTTGATCTGTTGCGTCTATTATCGTTATTATTATTCTCTCTCTCAATCTTTCTTTTAGTGTTACTCATTATATAATAGCATAGTATTGAGTTGTATACACCGGTCAGTTCATCTAAAAGCTCAGGTCTAGGACGTAGAATAGAAGTAGGGTGCAATTATTTTTCTTAAATTGCGCCAACCGGATCTTGAACTCGAGACATCTTGGTTCTGATACTATATTAAGTTATATGCATCAGCCAGTTCACTCAAAAGCTTAATACTTCAACACATAGAAGGAGAGGGGAAAAAACTCTGGAAAGTTGCCGCGATTCCATGCACCTTTCCCAGTGCAGCACGGCTGAAATTAACAAATAAAAAGAGGAGAAAAGGAATTAAAGAAAAGGTTCCCTTCAACGTCGGGAGCTATGTGTGTCGTGTTCTGTGGTGTCAGTGTCGCATAAAGCTGCAAGGCGAGCTTAGTTATGCATGCATGGCTGCGTGCAAGCGAGAATTACCAGAACAAGCCTTCCCAACGGAAACTTCGATTTACCCTCTAAAGGCCTGTCGCAGGGCTACTCGGGAATTTTGTCATCGGAAATGTGAAGAATGTTGTAAGAGACGTCTGATGGAATGAAATAGAAATTAGACGTCCGAGCGCTAGTTTCTTCCAAACAATATATATAGAACATCAGATTTCTCTCTCTAAAGTATCGAAAGTCCGTAGGAACGGCTCAACTGAGCTATCTGGCTAGTGAAACTGTTATGATGTTTCAGACTTCATTGGTGATATGATTTTAGAAGATAGTCATAATTTTTTTTAAAAAAAAATGCAACACACACACAAAAAAAAGCAGCACATAGATTCAATTGCAACATTTCATATGAACTGGTGCGTATGTCGTCATGTCGAGGTTTCCATATGCTAGTAATTATCTGCAAAGTTCGAGCTAGGAGTTAGATATGGTGATGGATCTAAGATTAAATTTTGAGAGGTGCTTTTATGCTTTTTTTTACAGTTGTACAAATATTAAAGTATAAATAAATGGTAGATAGTAATTACTTACACTTTTATTTGCTTTAAGATTTATACAACTTGTATTAGGAGAGAAAGCATTGAAGCACTGCTCTTAATTTTTGGATGTGCTCATCGCCGAATGTCCTTCTCGCACACTGCCCCATTGGTGCAGCCCAGCGTCCGCCGCGGCTCAGCCACGATGCCGTTGGAAGTAGGGTGTGCACTGGCCCCTTTATCCACCGTTGGGTCCACCCCTGCTTAGACAAACTTCACAGTAGCCACCACTAACCAACAAGTTAGTACTAGCAAGTAAGCAATAAAGAGATGCACATAGACGGCAATCAAAACGGCCAGCAGCTAATATACTGTGATAATGGTCCAGCGAGAGGCTCCTACGGCATGCCGGTGAGCCGCGGCGATCGATAATGGTCCAGCGAAACCCATACGTCTCGTGGTCCCCGCCGGGCTGTAACAGGGAGACTATCTAAACATCTTTTTCCTTTGTCCTCTTCAAGCTTGGAAGTAACTAATTAAGCAGATCCATCCTTCCTTGCTTGCAAGATAAACCACAAATCTAGTTAGCTTGCGTATCTGGACCACTATATCGTCGTCAGCTTAATTAAGTTAGCTAAAAATCTTGCATACCTCCGATCGATCGAGTTCCATGCCAATACGTGACTCTTGAAGCCCTTAGAATCATTAAGGCTGTATAGAAGCAATTTATTTTCATAATTTCTTGGTAATACCATGGTTTTAAAAATATCATGGTATTTTATACTATAAGGTGTTTGGTTATCATGCCAAAAATTCTATATTAAAAACTATGGTTTGGTAGATACCATGGTATTTTTGGAGTATTTGAAACTCCACTCCAACCCAAAGTTTTCATGGTTTTAGCTAGCTTCTTGCATATTTCCACTCAAATACTATGGTTTGTGATATTACATTCAAACAGTTGGTAGTTCCAAGGAATACCACGGTTTCAAAGGGTTTAGTAAAACTATGATATTCATGACAAAACAATTATAAACTACAGTATATCAAAACCATAATTTTGAAAAATTATGCTTCCAAACAGGACCTAAGACTAGCCCCTGAAGAAACATCATCGATCCCAGCATGCAGATCAGGGCCTGGATTCTCTCCCTGTCTTGCACAAAAGCCAAATTAAACCATGGATCAACCAGCCTCTCCTCCCAGCTGTATGTAGTTAACCGCAGATTAAATTAGCTTGCTTTATTCCAGAAAATGGAAGCTTCTTTCTTTGGAGAAAAGCTTGAACTGGCTTTAGCCTGTGCATGGGAGCAGGACTATTTTCTGTTGCAGAAAAAAAAATCCAAGATTGCTGCGTCCAAGATGGGAGCTGTCATCGGCTCAGCGTGTTAATCTTTGCCTACTGTTGCACCTGCATAATCCCTTGTGTAGTGTGCATCTGTACAAAGTTATATGGTGCACCACTATTAACCTTTTTAGCAGCATCTACCCAACAAGTGAAGTAGGACAACTGTTGACAACAATACTTCAACGACCATAATGAAAGACAGCCGCCCAATTTGGTTTCCCCTGTGTACACTTGTACGCCATAATACATGTTTCCTGATTTTTTTTTATAAAGGATTAAGATCCGGTCTCTGCAATTGCACACAACCGAGTTTTACAAGTATCACATCTGAACACTGTAAGGAAAAATAGGCAAAGAGAACTTAAAATCAAAAGCAAATTCGATAATTGCTTCTCCATCTATTATTGGCAAAGATATCCAACGCCACGACTTCCAATACCCTACTTGCCAGCCGTAAGGTCGCCCTATTGTTCTCATGCTGTAATAGTGCCTAGAACCGCAGCCAATACGTTCCTCTGATGCCAGCAGATTATAGATGTTTACGATCTAATATACGTTACCTGCAAACGGGAAAACACAGTGGATGCAACAAAAAGATAGCAATCCTGTGTAAAAATGCTGACGTGTAATACCTGGAGACTTCTAAAACTGGTGCCGGATTGATGCCACTCAACGGTGAGCAAACTGAAGAGCTGGCCACTGGGAAGCTGGGATTTAACCAAAAACTGATGGAAGCACTGCAGAAGGATATCTGGGCTGGACCAAACCAATCTCCTAGCTTACAAATCGGCCTTCCCATCTCCAAGTTGTTCTTGTCTTGGACATTTCATACCTCTCAAATTGACAAAATTGGCCGGCCAGAAAGCGGCTTGCCCATGTGATAATCAGAACTGCTAGCTTCCTTCCCATTCGGTTGAAGTGCCAAAATTTCGCTTGTGCATCATGGTTACAGCAAAGATTCCCCGTAGTTTGTTTCACAAAAGGTACCATCACCTAAAGCACACACTTGAGTGTTATTGTTATTACAGGGCAGTAGAAGTGACCAGACCACAGAATTGGCAATCGGAAGTCCATTTTACCTTGATGTGCTCAGTTACAGGAAGAGTAGCGAGGTGAAAATTGCTGGTGCGGCTGCTCTGGCTGTCTTGCCTCATGATTCGGTGAGCGCACCGAGGATCTAGTGCACAGGAAGCTCTTCCCGATTCCATTTTGTTAGAATGGTGCAGACTGCAGAAACTTTACGCAAGTTTCTGGCAACAAGCACAATCCTTCTTCCAATGACCTTAGCACGCAAGGCCTCCCCTGCAAGGCTGCAACTCATCTAGGTTCAGTAAGCAATAATAGAATGACAAGATTTGGAACAGTGCTTTGTTATACCCTAGATGAGTTTTTTCTATTATTGCTTACTGAACCTAGATTATTCCCCTCCCTCCAGCGTTTTTTCTTTTGCTTTTTCTTTGACTATTCCCAACAATCTCCCTCACATTGGTTGTACTGTGATTAGTGGAGTGTGTACAATTGAAATGTTGCGTGTCCGGATCCCGTGTGATTTGTGAGGTCTTTCTCCCAAAAGCTAGCCTCAATGAGAGAGTTCCTCAAAAACAGGCCTCCACAACTGTGGGACTATTCCCAACAAATCCTTCATCCATGACCTTAGCACGCAAGGCCTCCCCTGCAAGGCTGCAACTCATCTAAGGTTCAGTAAGCAATAATAGAATGACAAGATGGCCAAATACTTCAAACTCAAAGCTGAGTCAGCTGACTACTCTAGCTTTCGAGGAATCAATTTTGACCACTTTGTCAAAAACCATAACTCAACAAAGCATCACATCTGTAGACTGTAGTATGCTTCGGTTTCTATTATTATTTCAGATCATAGGCCAAAGGCCAGACGAAGGGAGTGTTTTTCCCTTCTGGCTCTAAAAAATTCAGAGCATCACATCTGACAGAATGAACTCTCTCACGCATTCGCCACAAGGATGACTGCCAATTGGAATCGTATCTGTAAAAGTAAAATGGAAAAAGGGGAAATAGTAAAGCTTCTATTTCTTTTGGTTGCCGATAGAAGTAGTAAAAGGTAAGAGATGCAAAGTCGAAAGTGGGGGAGTTGTGAGTTGTTGGTAGCTATTCCCTTGCCAGAGGAGTACAGCCAAGAATGAAAGCTATACACAAATACACACTAGGCAACATGGAGAGACATGGCTCCCATGTTATCCCGTGCAAACCCTGTTCCCCACTTGTGCCCTCTCAAATAACCAACCCTTCCACCCATCTCCCATAGTTAACATTGCTACGGGACCCCCTTCCTATACAGAATAATTATCACCACCTTCCTTTCCCCCACTCCTCTGAACCCTAGACTTCTGCATTGGAACAGTGCTTTATTATACGTATTGTATAGTACAGCAATATCTCTACTATTATAAAAGCAATTCGTGAGGGGATCCAATTGCAAGATTTTATGAATTATTGCATGCACTAACTAGCCTTGTTATGAACAGGAACCAAGCTACAGGATAAAGAAGTTCCGAGCAAATTCATAGGTGCTAAAAACGCCCAGTGATTGCGAGATTAGGGGATCTTTAACGAGCATCCCATACTGTCTACAGGACTTAAGCTCAGTTTGTCCACAGATGATGCAGAAGATAAATATTCCAAATTGGTGGAGTACCAGTCCTTCACAAAGGAACATATTTTATCGTTTTACTTTGATGTCCATCTACACCATCTTTCATTGTCAGGCCAAACTTGGAGGTGTGCCAATATATCATCTACTAAGATATGCAAAAGTATTTGGGCTAGCGGGTCAGGTGATTAATTAGATAACTACAGAAGTGCCTTTAGAGCCCACAATGGAATTGCACTCTACAGTAGGTACTGCGATAAAGGATCCTGATGCCATAAAAATATAGCAACCTTACTGCTGACTGATAGGAACATATGAGCATAAAAATTCTTTCAACTTTCCAGCCATACTAGTGGGTTGGCCTTTGAGGGGTCATTTTCACAGACCATACTTACAATTGCCACAACTTTGATGGAGATAATATAAACTAGAAATTAGATAAGAAATCTTCGACCTCACATATTAGCCCTTATAGGAAACCTTTAGGTCATCACACAAAATAGGAAGATTCTCACCAAGTTGGTCCTCGTGCAGTGGATTGATATGCCCGAGTTCTGATATGAGCCAAGCAGCTACTCAAACAGCAGATGCCAGTCTAAGATTCTTCACCTGAAATAAACATTTGGACAGAAGTCACCGAAGTATAAACTTCATGAGAACAAATGAAATAGAAAGGATTCGGCCCAAACATGCCATCATATCATAAAGTATAAATTCTTATGAGATCATTACATATATCTGTCTTGACTCTTCAAAGAGTCAAGTGCATGTTGAGTTTCCGTCAAGATGTTGGGCAATAAAAAGCGAGCAGAACAATCCATACTCTAGTGAATGTGCAATGGATTCAGAATGGAATCTTAGCCAGGCTATGGCTTGAGCACGCAAGAGGCTATGGCTTGAGCACGCAAGTGGTATCACATCTCAAGGATGACACTTTTTGTCTTTACGCAGATTAGCTTGTCCGAACAAGAATTAGAGGATTCAACAATTGAAATAGTTGAATCTAATTGGGTCGATGTCCCGGTTCATAACATCGTCTCCTCCAATTTCAGGAGGAGCAAGAGGTTGGAGGACAAGTACAAGGGCATAAGACAGCCAAGCGTATCCTCCTTGCTGAGGAACCAGAGAATGACACAACATAAAGGTTCTTCTGATAGTTCAAACCCAAAGGGTACTCAACAATTACACTGCTTTACTCATAATTCGCAGTTCTTATAGCAGTTTCCGACTATTATTGACGTCGATAGATTCAGAAATAATACTCCCCCCATATCTATAAATGCTTTGTAGAAATTTGGAATGGAGCATTGCGGGCTTCCCCCTGAGGAGGTGGCCGAGGATAAGCTGACAAAAGAAGATGTTAACAAATGAGGTCCTTTTGCAAAGATAGTAGTCGCAACAGAAAGTCGCATCTCCCATTTGGTCTCATCTTTTGTAGAAGAAGTAATCCTAATGTTTTGAAACTCTTGTATGGGTGCAACATTGACAATGTTTGTTGCTACTACTGCTGTGACATCATGTTAGAGTATGTTATGGACATGTCTCTTCAATTGACAAACTGGTTGGTGATGTGGTTTATGATGTTTGCGCTGATGATAGCTGATAATATTTACCTTGGGGCTTTGCCTTCTTTTTGGGGTGATTTTCTGAGACCTCTTCTTCTGGGGTGTTACTGGAGCTATGTTAGTCTCCCTATCTTCTCCAAAACAAACTATTGGCTACATATGAATTCCTTGCTATTTCGCTATTGCGAAACCTTTATACTGCTGTTGCGGTGTGATACCTGTTGCCTGCTTACCACCTCCTATCTACATGGCATATATAAATTCTAGAAGAAATTTGAGTGTGCTCAACTGGAATGTCAGGGGCCTGCATGATCTTAATAAATGCAGACTGCTCAGAGCTAAGATTCTGGAATCTGGTTGTTCGATATTATGTATTCAAGAAACCAAAAGAACAATGATCAATCATACCATTCTTAAAAGCTTTGCCCCTAGGAAATTTAATCAGTTTGCTTTCTCTCCTTCTAATGGTGCTTCAGGTGGAATTCTCATCGCCTGGACAGGCTCTATTTCCGTGGGTGAGGTTATATTTAGTTCCCCCTTTGCGTTGACGATAAAATTCACGTCTAGATTCAATGGCAAAGTTTGGTCTCTTTCTTCGGTTTATGGCCCCTGCTCGGGTCAAGGCAAAATTGAATTTCTAAACTGGCTGTCCAACCTTAACACTAAAGATGACGAAGATCTAATCATGATGGGTGATTTCAATCTTTATAGATCTTCTCATGACAGAAATAAAAATGGTGGGAGGATTTCTGATGACCAAATATTTGATGATATTATTAGTTCCCTTGGCCTTATTGAAATTCCCCTCAAGGGAAGAAAATATACTTGGAGTAACATGCAAAAGAACCCTCTATTAGAGCAATTGGATTGGTGCTTCACCTCGGTTCACTGGACCCTCTCTTTTCCTGGCACTCTTTGGTTGCCTCTCTCAAGAACCATGTCAGATCATATCCCTTGTGTTGCTCTGATTCAAACCCAGATCCCAAAAGCTTCTATTTTTAGATTTGAAAATTCTTGGCTGGAACATTCTGACTTCCAAGAGACAGTGGAAAAAGCTTGGTGTAGTCTTTCTGGCTCTGGATCTTGTGTTGCTGCTAATATAAAGTTTAAGCTTCAAAATCTCCAGTTTCACCTTCAAAAATGGAAGATTAACATGTCCCGCCATAAAGATCAGATTCAGCACTGCAACTCTTCCATTCAAGTTATTGACAGGATTGAGGAATTTAGACTCCTCTTCACTCAAGAACGAAATTTCAGGAATATCATTAAAGCTCACCTCATCCATCTTTTAGCTGTTCAAAACACTTGCTGGAAGAACCGCTGGTCAGTTCGATGGATTCAACTTGGTGATGAAAATACAAAAAAATTTCATACTAAAGCTACTGAGAGATACCGCCACAACTTAATCACCTCTCTCATCATTGAAAATGGTGACATTCTTTATAACCACAATGCTAAAGCTGGTTTGCTCTTCAACACATTTTATTCAAGAATGGGGTACTTGGAGTTTCTTGCTATGGTCTTTGATCTCCAGAACCTTGCTCATCAAGTTGATGGATTAGACTCCCTGGTGTCTTCATTCTCCAAGCAAGAAATTGATGAAGTGATATCGCGCTTCCATCCTGACAGTGCTCCGGGTCCTGATGGTTTCAATGGCCAATTCTACAAAACATGCTGGCATATTATTAAGGATGATTTTTACAACCTTTGCTCGGATTTTCATGAAGGATGCTTATCCCTCTTTTCCATCAATCAATCCTTCATTGTTTTGATTCCTAAAAATAGCAACCCTGAATCGCCCAGTGATTTCAGGCCTATTTCCCTTCTTAATCAAAGTGTGAAAATCATCACAAAGATTTTGTCCACAAGGCTCAACTCGTTCATCACTTCTGTTATTCACAAGAACCAGTACGGTTTTATAAAAGGGAGATTCATTCAAGACTGCCTGGCTTGGACTTTTGAATATATTCATTTGTGTCAATGCTCCAAAGAGAAAATTGTGCTCATAAAGCTTGATTTCGCCGAACACATTGCCATCATAAGCATGTTTAAAGCTTTAGGCTTCCCGGACAAATGGCTCTTCTAGATTGCGCAAATCTTAGGCTCTACTTCCACCTCGATTTTGCTCAACGGTGTCCCCGGCCCCTCTTTTAAATGCTGCAGAGGTGTTCGTCAAGGAGATCCTCTTTCTCCTCTCTTTTTTGCGGTGGCTGCTGATCTTCTCCAACACATTCTGAATAAAGCGAGACAAATGGGTATTTTATCTCTTCCCTTGCACTTGGGACCTCAAGCTGATTTCCCGGTGGTTCAATATGCTGATGATACAATTATATTCATCAAGGGCTGTCAGAAGGAGGTCTTCAAACTCAAATGCCTTTTGCAATCTTTTGCGGCAGCCACTGGCCTCAAAATTAATTATTCCAAATCCGGAATGTTACCCATCAATGTTCTAGACCCTGACTTGGATCTTCTGGCTGGCACATTTGGTTGTAAGAGGGAAACTTTTCCTTTTACCTACCTGGGACTTCCTATGGGCTCCTCTAGACCCCGTATTAAAGATTTTGAAATCTTGATCAACAAGATTAACAGAAGAATCACGTCTTTCTCATCCTTACTCTCCTATGGTGGCAGATTGCAGATGGTGAACTCAGTCCTTTCCTCGATGGCTACTTTTTCTATGTGTTCTCTGAGAATCCCTTACGCGGTGATCAACAAAATTGACAAGGCTAGGAAACTTTGTCTTTGAGGCAAAAATGAAATCAATGGAAGAAGTAAATCGTTAGCTTCTTGGCAGAAAGTGTGCTTGCCCAAGATCTGAGATTATTTAACATATCTCTATTGCTCAAATTTCTGCACAAATTCTACAATAAAAAAGATATTCCCTGGGTGCATATGATTTGGTTTTCTTATTATCAAACTCAATTACCTCAAGCTTCTCTGCCCAAGGGGTCTTTCTGGTGGAAGGATGTCTTATCTCTTCTGGATTGCTTCAAGGGTATTGCCAATTGTCATATTGGTAGAGGAGATACTGCTATTTTTTGGGAGGATGTTTGGAATGATATGCATATGAGGTCAAAATTCCAACACTTAGCCTCTTTTGCCAGAGATGAAAAGATTAGTGTTGCTTCATTCCTCAGTCATCCTAGTATATCTAGGCACTTCCATTTGCCTCTCTCTGATCTTGCCTTTCAAGAGCTCCAAGAATTGTACTCCAATGTCTCCTCATTACCAATGGCTTCTGTCTCGTTTGATGAATAGCATTACATTTGGAAGTCGAAAGATTATGCTTCTGCAAAATTCTATAAGTGGATTTTCAGTAATATCACAGTTCCAAGACCTATTCTTTGGATTTGGAAGGCTAAATGTTCCCTCAAGATCAAAATTTTCACATGGTTGATGTGTTTGAACCGTTTAAACACTCGTAATCTTTTCAAGCGGAAAAACTGCCCCATCCAAGGAAACAACTACAATTGTGTGCTCTGTGATCTTAACACTGAAGAGACTAGGGACCATTTTTTCTTTGCCTGCCCTTTTGCCATCACGTGTTGGACTGCTTTGACCATATCCTGGGATCCTAATGTGGATTTTTTTCAGAGGATTAATATCGCTGCTACGGTTACTAGAGATCCTTTCTTCCTTGATGTTTTCATGCTGGCCTCTTGGGGCATCTGGAAGTGCCGTAATGACTTCATATTTATGGCCAAGCCTCCTAGTTTTAGGAATTGGAAAGAGTGGTTCATTGCCGAAATTCATCTTCAATCTTTTAGGTTTCCTGGTTCTTGTAAAGCCGGTTTGTTAGCCTGGGGTGCTAAACTCTCTTAATTTTTCCTTTTGTTTTGTTTTGGCTGGCCCCTCACCAGCTTTTCTTGTTTTTGTTCTGTTCCTTTTCTTCTAGTTAATAAAATCTCAATAGGGGTTTCCCCTATTGTTCCTGGTTCAAAAAAAAACAATTGAAATAGTTACATATGTTTCCATGTTTTTCGGAAAATTCAACAGCAATTAGTATATGCATGGCTATAACAGTATTTACATATAGAGTTTGTTGTGTCTTGAAGAGAGTACAAATAAGCACAAGATCACTTGTCTAGCTGCTGAATATAAATCAAAGTCAAAATCTATTAGCTTTTGTGTGTTCATGTTCGCGTCTATTGATAGGTAGCAAGGTCGCAAATTTGTCATAGATAGTGTCGATCATCCGGACCTAGGGTCAAATTTACGGGAAAATATAAGAGCAAGGTCAAGTAGAGACTTTATTGTCGTGGAAGGAATGTTACAAGAATCAAATGAAAATTAGATTGATCGAGTGCCCTTTTGGGGCATAGGCCACCCTATTTATAGCCACATAAGGGGTGGCAATTAATTCTATTACATACGCCTTTTGTCTTCATGTACGAGTCTTTGTTGAGACTTGAACCGTCTCACTTTTTGGTCAATCATCATAAGTTGTCAGATATGCCAATTACCGTCCTCACATTAGTCACATGGAAAATTGCCTTATGCTCTGACCAGGTTCGTCATCACTTAGGACTGGTCGTCCCTTGGTTTAAAGGGGACATATCCAGTGCAATCATGAGTTTGGTGCAATCACCGTGCAATCCAACTAAGAAAAGTTTCAAAAAAATCTGAAAAAAAATCATGGATGTACATTTCATCTTACCCCATCTACATATAAAATTTCATGATCAAATTCGTCCTATGCTAGAAGTTACAAAAAAGACAAATTTGGGGTGCATTTGAACTATTTAAGTTTGTCAGAAATTTGTCTTTTTTATTACTCTTAACATAGGACGAATTTGATCATGAAATTTTATATGTAGATGGGGTAAGATGAGATGTACATCCATGATTTTTTTCAGAATTTTTTGAAACTTTTCTTAGTTGGATTGCACGGTGATTGCACCAAACTATATGATTGCACTGGATATGTCCCCTGGTTTAAATTGGTCATCCTTAGCTTTCAAATAGCTCGCTACTTAAGGAGATAAGGCCTCCTTTGAATAATCATTGTAGGCACAGCCATTATGTTAAGTGTGACCCCAAATGTAGGCCTGTCTTTCAAAGATTTTGACAACAGAACATCAATCTAGTCAATAATCCTCATCAACTAGCCCTCAAGGTTTAAGAAAATAAAATATTTATTAAGGCTTTCCCACCTCAAATCACATACCTAGAAGAAATTTTCCCTTTGCAATCATTTTGATTATTAATGAAAATTCGGGAAAGATTCTATTTTCTTAGTAACCATACCCAAAGATCGCAATAAGTAAACAGGTTGCGGTAAAGGACTATAAACAGACTCTTTGTAACTCTTCGTTCCCAACTCTCTTTCCAAGCTTCTTCCATTTTCAGTCATGGGGATTCTACCAAATCGACTTGCACAGAGAGCAAGATTCAAGGGCTACGGAACTCGATCAAATGGACTCCCTACGCCAACGAAGCAGCTCTGTAGGATCGAAATATACTAATGTAGCAATCAGAGGGGGGGGTGAAAGATTGCGCGGAAGCTAAAATCAAAATTTTAAACTTTTCAAACACTCCAATTGAAACTCAAATTGCTTGGAAATCAGTTTATGCAGTTGGAAAACAAATAGACCAGTCTGGGCGACCAGTAGATCACTTGGACGACCAGTTTGGGCACTTGGGCGACCAGTTTGGCACTTGAGCGAGCAGTTTGGGCACCTGGGCGACCAGTAGGACACCTGGGCGACCAGTTTGGGCACTTGGGCGAGCAGTAGGACACTTGGGCGAGCACGCGCGTAGTCTGGGCGAGCAGACCGATATACGTCTACTAAAATATTAATTACGGAAGATCCAGCCGTTGGATTGATGTGAAATTTTAACTATAGAAACTAGACTTAATTCCGCAGCTAACACAAAAAGAATCAAGTCAATCGGATCTACGGATATAAAGTTATGACCTTCGCAAGATGACCGAACTTGGGCGACCACGCGAGCAGTCGGGCGAGCAGGACATCAATCTGGGCGACCACAAATTACAGAAGATCTAACCATTGGATTGATGTGAAATTTTAACTGTAGAAATTAGACTCAATTCCGAAGTGAACAAAAAAAGAATCAGGTCGATCGGAGCTACGGATCTACAGTTATGTTCTTCGCAAGATGACTAAACCAATTAGCGATCTACTGTTTGGCGACCAGGTTAGCAATCTGGGTGACCACTAATTACCAAAGATCTAACCGTTGGATTGATATAAAATTTTAACTGTAGAAACTAGATTCAATTACGAATCAAACCCAATAAGAATCAATCCAATCGGATGTACAGATCAAGAGATATTACCTTCGCAATTAGACTAATGCATCTAATGACGAGGAAACCAAATTTCACCTTCAAGTCTGTGACGGACCAAACACCAGAGAGGGCTTCAGTTGCCACGGATCAATCTTCTAATCACCAGAAGCAAGATCATGTCCAGATCATCATCTATCTTCTAGTTGACGTGATGCAGGCATGCACGATCAATCTTGATTTGTTTTCTTCACACTGTGCGGCTGTCAAAACTCACGCAAGAAAACTCATCCACACAGAGATACTTGGATTGCTAGATTGATCTTTATTTCTTTTGTCTAAAGTACTCCCACACAAGAGTACAAACCTAATACCTGGCTCAAGAATAAACAGGGGACACCTCTCCCTATTTATACAGAGCAAACACACAGAGATTGAATACGACTCCACTTCCAACATGGAAAGAGTTCGTATCTATCTCAACTTGGCCCAACATGACCAAAAACAACTCTTGCACGCATGCAAGAACAGAGAGATTGAATACAACTCCACTTCCAACATGGAAAGAGTTCGTATCTATCTCAACTTGACCCAACATGGCCAAAACCAAAACCTTGCACGCATGATCAGCCCACTGCTTTGCATACGTGACTAACCACCTTCACATGCATGTTCTCTAGCCCGAACGTCCCGCATGACATCCTTGACCACCAAGACCTCGATTCCTCCACGAACCTAGTCTCGAACCTCGGTTCCTCCACGAACCTAGTTCGGTCCCACATCGACCACGTTAAGCCCTCGAGCAACACTCGCACATGAAGTAACAAACAACGCGTCCGAGCACAAGTCCACGACTTGACTCAAGATTAATCCATGCAACCACTCACACGAGTGCATTGCATTAAGCAAAACCATTATGCTATCCCCAGCATAATAATCATTTCAACATAGCACATGCACAAGCACCACACATGCTATAACCAAAGTCACTTTACAATGTCAATTTCGCCATTCAACCAATTTTTCATCACATGATCTCACAAGCTCCAATCCGACAAGGTCGGATCATCCTTTTCTCTTCTTTTGCGAGACTAGGTTTTCGTTTGCCCGAGAGTGAATTCCTCACAGATGTTCTAGGCCATTTCAGGATAGAACTCTTTCATCTTGGACCAAATTCTATTTTGATCCTTATGTGTTCTCACATCTTTGCAATGATTTCCTTGGCATTCCTCCTTTCGTTCATCTTTTCCACCATTTCTACCAATTCATCCGCAATAATAGGGGTATGGAAAATTGCATTAGTATGTACTTTAGACTTCAAGATCAGATGGCCATGAAATATCCCTCCCCTTCCGATCAAAGATGCATGGTGTGATTATCGGAAGGAGTGGTTTTACTCCGAACTTCCTAGAGGCAGCCATTTGAAGTATACTGTAGGTTCTCCTGTATGAACGGCATAGGAAGTGAAGAACAAGGAGGCTTCCCTACAGTTAACAATCAAAGAGGAGAGTGGTAGATGCAGTTATCTCTCTTGTGGCCGCTACGCTAATTGCTCAAAGGATTATCCATGACTTCCTCCACCACAGGATTAGCTCCCTAAAGAAGAGAGTCTGCTATGCATGGATGCTCCAAGGGTATATGATTTTACCAAAGATGGTCCTAGAGGTGTCATTCTCCAAATTCCTTAGATCAATGCTTAACTTAGTAGCATATACATTACTAAGTTTACCTGTGTTTATCGCTTTAGTATTGCCAGAAGAAGAAGTCGAGGAAAGGACTTATGCCATCTTAAAGAATGTGAAGGATAGATAGCTCGGGGCCAATTTCTTTCGAAGATCAGTCTTCCGGTTTGATCGGAGCCTCTGCAGAGTTCATAAATGAACAAATGCAGGTATGTAAATATATAGACTTAATCTTCAATCCTTTTCTAAGATCGTAGTTAATAAATAATTCCTTCTTTTTTCTCTAGATGCATGTTAGGAAAAGAGATGGTGATCAGGCTGGATCTAGCAGCCAAGCTCCACCAGCTAAAAAAAGGCAAAATCGTTGTAGACGGATCCTCAAAAGTCGTAGTCACCAGGCAGACAACCAGGACTAGGGTTGCAGCAGCAGCTTCCACAAGGCCTCCAATTGTTATAACGTCGATCAGCATTGCGCCGACCAGTGTTGTACCGATTAGCAACCAGGCTGTTGTAGCCCCGACCAGCACTCCTCCTGCTATTCGATTGAAGCGCGTTCATGACCAACCTTCTCCAAGCATAAAAGCTAGGGATGAAAACGGATATCCGAATTTCTGAACAAATTCGACATTTTTAAATAGATATATAACGATTTTGGTTTTCATTTTTTAACACTTTAGCAAGCTCATTATAAAAAATAAGATTATAAAATTAGATAAAAAATTACATTATTTGCTTCCATAAATAAAAGGTGAAAAATATCCGAATCAATCCGATTGATATCCAATTTTGTTTCTATCATTTAAATAAATATATAATGAATTTGAGGTTCATTTTTATGAATTTGAATAAGCTCAACACCACAAACAAGAATATGAATTCGATAGAAAATTCTATATCCTATTTGTTTCATTGAAGAACAAAGTGAAGAATGCTAGGGTTGGAGAGGTCGTCAAGGCTAAGGCGACAATCCAGGTTCAAAAAAGAAAGTACCAAAATAGATATGTACAAGTAGAACTATCTTATCATCACCTCCTTGCATTCCCGTATGTTTAGGGTGAGGGTAAATGATGTTGAGGAAGAGGAGGAAACTCCTCTGATCAAAATAAGAAAGCCTAGGATTAGTAGTCTAGTGTGGGTATCTCTGAAGACCAGTCAGGCGATGGTAGGTGCACATTGGCTGCTACCGATGCATTGGTTTTCTTTGAAACTAAGATTGGTCTCCGTTTCAAGTAAGTTATCAAACTTAGTTTTTCTTTATTTGATTTTCGAATGGTTTATTTAAACAAATTTCTCTGTACCGGCCCCTCAACCACTTCTCCTCGTCTAGTTGAAGTCCAAGGAGAAGAAATCAAAGAGGATCCACTGCCTAATCAATCCTCTGGTCGAATTGGCTTCACCCGATTTGGAGGCAACAGTGCCTGTTGTTGTAGCTGAAGAACTGGTGGTCGAAGGTGTTTCGACCTCCTCCTTGGAGTTTATTCCTGCAATAGTAGAAGCCAAGCAGGCTTCCATTGCTACACAGGAAGTGGCTGGGCAAGGCAAGCTTCGACCATTGAAGAAGAAACAAGACAAGCCACAACAGACATGGTCAACGAGCAGACTTCGACCACTGATGTTGCGCCTGCATCCGAAGAGAGGGCTGAAGTGGCTCCCGATCAGTCTATTGGTCGAGATTCAACTTTTGAAGCAACTAATGAAGTAAATCTTCTTTACCTTTCAATTCGTTATGATTGAATAATTTTTATTTATTTTTAGATGAAGGAAGATTTTATTAATTTCAAGAACATTACATCAAGATGATACAAGTCCTTAAAATTTCTCCCCTCCGCTAACAAGAAGCACACACCTTTAAACAAAACAAAAAGAAAAAAGAGAAGCCTTGATTGCTACTACTGGATCGCAGAGCTCTCCCCATTTCATTGAATTGCTTAGCGAAAACATCATCGAAATCTTGGCGTAAGCAATCCGCACTCCTCGATTTTCAACATTCAGGCGCCACAATCCGCGACCTGGATTTCCAACATTATGGACGCCACCACCAAGAACACCGTGGCTATTTGAATCATTGCGCCCCCAAAATCTTAACGCGATCACGGACTCCATATCGTCCATAACCATCAACTTGAAATCTTGGGGCGAAGACCACCACGAAGGGGACGAAGTGGACCACCATAGTCTGCGACCATTAAATCGATCGCCACCAAAGCCGTTGCCGTTCCGCCATGATCGCTTTAAATTGATTCTAAAGCATCGTCACCCAATATCCTGCGATCCGGTTGCACATCGCCGAGATTGACTCAGAACAAAGCCAAGATTGCTTTGCAAGAGGATCGAAATGAGCACGACCGCCATGGCGTCGCCTCATCCAGATCCTTCCCTCTCCAATTGAAGAAACCAACCGATCTTGCCCGATCCGCACAACCCGCCCAACATGGAGCTAGCACGCCTCGGTATCATCGCAACGGCGGCGACGCCTCACAAAGAGAGAGATAGATCCACCCGTCACCGACTGCTGCTTGCGATCGGCCGGCGATACATGGGCGAAGATCATGCATTGAGACTTCAAGGAGCTAGAGATAATACCTCGATCCTTTGGCATTTTTCGTCGTTACCCTTGAGCCGAACCCTCGTCCTTCAAGGCGCCGCTTCCTCGGCGGTGCGCCTCAATTTGCACTTTGCACGATCCGATTGCCAATCTAGACATTCTTTGAAGAACAATAATTCCCCTTCAAGCGGTCGGAATCACGCATCCATGAAGCGACACCGAGACGGACTCGCGATCTCGCCATGGAAGGCACCAAGCGTGACGCGCGCAGAGAGAATCCACGACCTCCCCCGCGCCGCGCTCATTTCATCGCGAGGGAACGTCGATGGGAGGGAGTTTTGAATTTTGAAATCCGGAAATCCCTGGCGAGATATGTCAAGTGCACCCCTTTTTTATTGTTTAAAAATATTTATCTTGGTTCTTGAAATAGGAAAATATTCCTTCTCCAAGAATGACTTATACATTTGAGACTGGTACCCTGGTGGTATGGAGACCACTCTCTAAGCCAAATGTTACAACCAGTTCTGCATAGGCGGGAGTCGACCATCATGCTATACCAGATGAATCTGGCTATAGCTGATCGGAGAAGACGCTTCTAGACTTGAATAACAAGGTAATTACTTCTTGACTTAAAAGCCTTTTTTCATTGTAACTAAATAATGAAGAACTCTAATCCTCATCATTGTATTTAAAAAATTAAACCGAAATGCTTGGCTCAATAAAAACTTATACAAAAGACCTTAGGAAAGCAGTTGCACCCAAGGATGCCGCAATTGCTATATTGAAGAAGTACAAAAAATACTTTTGTTCAACTAATTGAATTATTTTTATCTTTTCTAACTTGTTGCAAATTCAGAAAACTCGACCAAGAAAAGAAATCATCAGGTCAGATAATTCGAGGGTATGAGAACAGGTTGGTCTTTGCGAACAACATCGCCAAAGACTACAAAGACTGAAAATAAGGATTTAGCAAGAGTGAGTACAAAAGTACTCAGCAAGCATTAATAAAGAATGCAATAGATGATTTTTCCCTTCTAATCCAAATCCACCTACTGATCACCTTCCCTCAAAATACACTTTTATGAATTAAGTTTAGTTTTAAAGGTTATTGATTTTAGATTTTAGAAAACACTACTAACACCATATATAAGACAAACTTAGCTTCCTTAGTCTTCAATCCAAGAGACTAACTTGAATTCAAGATTTACCCTACGTTGGTTTGTACCATTTTACCTATAGTGACACCCACAAGAGATGCCCCAGAATGTTCATCACTACTCCGGTATTAGATCTCCAACCCTGCACTCGAGTTGGGGACACCTCTCAGGCTACCCCGCAAATCGCAGAAACAGTTGTATCATGCTACCGCAGCAGCACTGATACGCAACCCAAGGCTTTATCCATATATAGCTTGAAAGAATCAATCGCAGCTGCTTCTCCCCTACTCTGGACTAGAACTGCTAGATTCCTTTTTCTACTGGACCAAATGCCACTGCCAGCATTCCTCACTTCATCTCTCTGCTGCTTCTCCCCTACTTCCTCCACTCGGCGGCTATCTCTCTGGCCGACTGCTCCCTAGCGCCGGCCTCTGGCTCTCCTCTCCCCTGCTACTTCCCCTCTACCTGCTGGCTGCTACTCGGCTGCTGGTCTCCTATGGCCGAGCGCTCCTCTCCTCTACTTCTTGGCTTACTCTGCTACTCTCCCTTACCTCGTCCTACTGTCGGCCGATCTCTAGCTCTGGCTAGCTCCTCCACTGGCTGATCTACTCCTCCCTGGCTACTCCCTTCCGGCCAAACTCTTATCCCTCCCCTGCTGGTTTTGCACTACTTGCTACACTATTACTTACTTGCTCCTGGAGGTGTGGGTTCGGTTGAGGTTGATGATGGAGCTGATGAGGGCAGTGAAGGGGTGGCTGTGATCCTCCTGCTCCTTCTTGCTCAGCTCGGCTACTCCTTCTGGTTCCTCTTCTTGATTGAGCTCCTCCTCCTCTGGCTTGCTCCTTGACTCTTGCTCCTCCTTCTCCTTACTCTCTGGCTCGGTTGTGCTTAGTGGTGTTGGCTCTTGGCTGGGAAGCAAGCACTAGGAGTGGATGGTTTTGCTTGCTTGGCTACTATGCTGCTCTCGGTTGGCTTGTGTTGCTTCAGTTCTGGAAATGGAAAATGGGAACTGAACCTTGCTTGCTCTCTGCTAGCTTTGCTGAGAATGAGGGGCTGCACCTTGCTGGGCTGCCTCTGGCTCTCGGCTGTGCTCTTGCTGGTTGCAAATGAGGAAGTGGAGCTGGCTGAAAATGAGGAAGAGGAGACGAACTAGCTGTCTCTTGGTTTTGGTAGCAACCCATTTAAAACGAAAACAAAAAAACCTAATTTAAGCAAGCATATTTTTTAAAAAACTCTTAAAAAAATAAAAATATATTTATATCCTGGTACCTTTTGTTTAGATAACTATCGAATCAAGTTTCGCACCGCACAAAGAGAATCCATAGTGCCGCGAATTTGCCGATGGCTTTTGGCTAGTATATTTTTGAAAAAACCTTCGAGAAAAAATGAATCCCAGTTTACGTCCTCGTACCCTTTTTTCAAAAATATCCATCGGACCAAACTTTGAATGGCGTAGCGTCGTGCAACTCAATTTTACACGGCGCAACATAGCGCGCGATCCTAGCTACCTTTTTTCAGAATTAACCGTCGGATCAAATTTCGAACGACGCAGAGTCGCATGACTAAATTTCATACGGCACAGCGTAGCTCGTCACCCTACCTAGTTTAATACTATGTTGTCAACGTGAACAAGAGGACCTCTCTAGAAAGTTAAAACACAAACACTAACCCTTTATATAGACGGGAACAACTTTGTTTTTTCAGTTAGTAGTGTGCTCTCATCTTGAGTTTTCCACTTCACTAACAATCGAAAAAAAATGATACAAATACTGATCTTAGGGAGGGAAATGATTACGATATGTCGATATTATTAGACTACCGTATTCGATAGGATACAAATGTATATAATTTTTTTCATCTGAAATGTTATTTTATCCAAACTATTCTTATTGAATTCGATGAAGCGATATACGTATCTTATTGCAATATACCTGACTAGTTGGACACATTTTTTTTCATTTTAATGAGAATTCATGTGTCCTTTTAAGTGAAAATTAGTAATTCGAACGATGAAGTGTGACTGTACGAGGGTAAAGTGCTATTTATATATTCACACTACACAAGTTACAGGGATATTCGGATCAGGTCCGAACTAAGTGCATATCTAATTCAAATTCATATTCGTTATGACATTGGATCCTTATTCAAGTACATTCAAATTTGTGCCCGTATTCATTTTTAAAATACAAATATTCGGCTTGTATACATACGATCCGTTCTTCACCCGTGCCCTGCCTATACTGTACAATATAGACAGAAATCTTGGCTGTAGACAAATGAACTTTACTAGGTTGAGTTGCGCGCGATGCCGCGCCGCGAGGGAAAAGTCTGGAAGTCTCTATTTACGATTTTATTTTTTTAAATAAAAAAAATCGACGACAGGACCTAAATACGATTTCCAATTCAGTTATAAACCTTCGACGAATCTTTTTAAAAAAAACCGTTTTTTTAGAAAACTGTGTAAAAAAGTCGACGAAAGGACTTAAAAAAACCTTTTTTTAGAAAACTATGTGCAAAAAAATGACGAAAGGACCTAAACGCGATTTTCAATTCAGCTATAAACTGCGTGTAGGGACCTATCGGGATTGGTTATTGCCAATAAACGACCATTGGAACCCGGCCGGCGTCGACCATGCTCGTGCCCGGGCGTCGTCCCTACGTAGGGTCCCCCGAGCATTCCGACCTTCGTCAAGCACCCCTCCCCCGAGCATGCTTGCTCGGGGGTCCTCGACCTAGCGACCCGGTCCGCCGAAGATGCCTCGAAGTTCACCCAAAAGCCGGGTACGGTCCACGAAGAAGACGTGGCATTAATTGCCTGACCGCTGCGGTGGTCTGCGCCGAATCTACTCTCCACTGTACCCCACGCCGCATGGTGCCGTGGGTGGCGCGGCAATGACTCTACGCACGCCCGCGATGAGATCGCCCTCTGTAATAAATGCTTTGTCGCTTGTAATCCCCTATAAATACCCTCTCACGCGAAGGGATGGGGGTTCGGTTGCATTGCTTTTCACTAGGCTCTCTCCACTAAACTCACATTCCTGCATGTATGCAGCACTTGTAACCACCTTCATACATCAGTGCAATCACTGGACGTAGGGCTATTATCTCCCCTGCGAGAGGCCCGAACCAGATAAAAAAACGATCCCTTGTGCCCTGTGATTGTCTTGGTCGCCTCGTTCCGTAGCTCGGTAGGACCTCGGACGCTATACCCCTCGCGGAAAAGGGGCTTTAGGTTGATCCCTCATTCAACAAGTAAGCTCGGCGGGGGACCAGTTCCCGAATCATCGACAGCTAGCGCCGTTCGTGGGGATCGACTGAAGTCCTTTCGCGAGGAATCCCCGAGGATGCCGAACTCACAAGACAATCAAGACCTCTGCGTCTTCGACGACGTGGAGGACGGCGACGAATACTACGCCAGCGATGGCGTGGGTGGTGCGGCCGATCCCGAAGGCCACATCGAAACTGGGAGTCTTTCCCCGGTGGCTGCGGCGCGAGAGCGTTTCCTCCGCTCGCGGCCGGATACCCTCGTTCGCGAGGAAGAATCTGGCGACCTCCGTGACGATCGAGGCGCTCCCGACCGTCTCGAGTTTAGCCAGGAGACCGCGTCATACGACACCACTTCGGCGTCGCCCGCGCAATCCTGGTGCTCCCGCGGCGTCTGCATGGCGGGAAGGGAAGACGATCAAGAAGAGCGGCAATCCCCAGCAATTTCTCCCCGTCACCGGCACAATGCGGCGGGGCCGCCGGTTGTCCGGGTGGAACTCGGTGATCGCCACCGCCACCTAGCGGGCGGCGCCGGTGAAGCGGTCCGTGAAGATCTCAACAGTACCACTCCGAGTACGTGCGCAACCGCCTCCCAAGGTCGCCTCCGTCGCTCCTCAGAGCGCCGAGCGCCAAGACCATGGCGACGGTCGTCTGCGACCTCGAAACCGCCAACCAAGCGAACTGGCGGCCATAGGCGCTTCGTGGTGAAAACTCGAAAAGCTTCGCCATCGACATCGGGCTCCCAGACCATCGGCGCTTCGGCCCCGAGTGTTTCTCGGGACCATAAGCGCCACTCCCGGCGGTGCCTCCGAAGTCTGCTCCGGAGGACCAGAAGCAAAGACCGCACCGCGAGGATGTTCGGAGCGTTTCTCGGACGGCCTCGCGGGCTCGCGGGCATGCCTCATCCGTCCACGAGCGCTCTGTGTGCTCCACCTTGAACCCGCCATCGTCGCGCTGGCATGATGATGTGTTCTCTCGCCTCACCTTGTGCGCGAAGGACCGCTTGGGCCCCAACCGCCACGATCGCCATGCCCGGAGGGGTCGCCATGACGGCCCGGCGTTCGGATGCCGAGCTTTTTCGGCGTCCCTCCGCGACGTCAAATGGCCGAGCAAGTTCAAGCCCGGCCACATCGAGCGTTTCAACGGGACCCAGAACCCCGACGAGTTCATCTCGATCTACTCCACTGCCATCCAGGCGGCCGGCGGGGATGAGGGGGGTCATGGCTAACTACCTCCCCACGGTCCTCGACGGTTTCGCCAGGACGTGGCTTTTCAACCAAAAGGAGGGATCAATCCGCTCATGGAGTCAGCTCTCTCAAGCCCTCCGGGCAAATTTTTAGAGCTGTTACACTCGCCCGGGCAACGAGCGCGACCTCGAGCGTTTGATCCAGACGGACAAAGAAATGTTGCGCGACTTCGTTCAGAGATTTATTAAGGTGAGGAACTCCATCCCGAACATCTCGGATGAGGCGGTCGTCCGAGCCTTCAAGTTTGGGGTCCGCGACGTCCGCTTCACGCAAGACCTGGAGATCCACCCGACACAGCCGCCAACGAGCTGCTTCAGATGGCCGATCACTGCTAACGCCGACGAGGCCGTGCAATGGAAGAAAGCGCCGACGAGGGCAAGCCGCCGCCTACTGGCTGGAGGGCCCTCGAGCAAAGGCCCTCAGTTCATGGAGAAGAAGGCCAAGAAGAAGAAGTCGCGCACGCCGGATATGGTCGCGGCCGTCGAGCGCCGCCCGCCTGGTGATCCGCCGGCTCAGAAGCGCAGGGGCGGTCGGGGTCGACCGCGCCCACGGCGCCATGACCAAGATAACCACGACCAAGATCATGGTGATCAGGATCACGATCACTCAGGTCGCGGCGCCCAGGATCGCGGCGAAAGAGGCGCCCCTGCAGGCGACCGCTTCTGCCCACTCCACCAAGTGGCCGGCCACGACCTCCGCAATTGTAGGACCTGGACGTACCGCCTGGAGAAATTCTACAAAGGCGAGGGCCCCATGCCGGCTCTCCCGGGGAAGGGAGAGAGCAGCAAGGGCAACGGCCCCGCCGATGACGACGACGACATGGACTACCAGGAGCCCCAAAACCACATAGCCGTCATATTCGGGGGCTCCTCGGCCTACAAATCTCGCAGGGACCTGAAGGAGGCGGCGCGGGAGGTTGGCCACATTGCTCAGGGCAAGCCACTCGTGCAACAGCTCAAGTGGTCCGAACTGCCCCTCACTTTCTCCAAGGACGATTGTCCCCTTGGAATGACCAAACCCCAGAGGTTCCGTGGTCGTGAGCCCACCATCAACAATGCCAAGGTCGATCGGGTTCTCATCGACGGTGGGAGCTCCTTGACCTCATATCCGTTCACACTGGGCCCGACGAGATGCGTCTCTCGTTCCAAGATCAAGAGCATAGCCGTCCCGTTCTTCGGGATTGTCCCCGGCACCTCGATCAAGCCTCTTGGCCAGATCGTGTTGCCCGTGACGTTCGGGGGCCTCGCGAACTTCTGGACTGAGCTAGTCAACTTTGAAGTCGTTGACTTCAAGTCGGCCTATAACGCCATTCTGGGCAGGCCGTCCCTCTCCAAGTTCATGGCCTCCACGCATCACGCCTATCAGTGCCTGAAGGTCCCGGGACCGAAGGGCGCTATCACTGTCAAAGGCGACCACAGGGCAGCCCTGAACTGCGACGAGAAGTCACTCGACATGGTCGGGCAGCTGCCTCAGCGTGGCCCCGACCAAGCGCCGACGCCCTCCCAGCCAAAAGTTACCCTCCAGCCCGGAGGAGAAACCAAGCGTCCCTCTAAGCGAGGCCGACCCGACCAAGGTGTTCCACCTGGGATCTTCCCTAGATCCCAAATAGAAACTCGAGCTCGTCACTTTCCTCCGGAGGAACGCGGACGTGTTCGCCTGGGAACCGTCCGATATGCCCGGAGTCCCAAGGGAAGTGATTGAGCACAAAGCTAGCTGTTCGCCTCGACAAAAGACACAGGCGCCGAAGCTCAGCGATTTTCCCAAAAGGTGCAATTATCCCGAAGAACTCGATAAGCTCCTTAAGGTCGGCCGTGAGAGAAGTCGAGCACTTTCGGAGTGGTCGCGAACCAGTCATTGTCAAGAAGAAAGGTGGCAAGTGGCGATGTGTGTCAACCACACGTGCCTAAACGCCACCGCCTGAACAACTTTTTTGCAGCCACAAGATTGATCACCGGTCGACGCGACGGCAGAGTCCCAGGTGATGAGCTTCCTGGACGCCTACTCGGGCTACCACCAGATTAGCTTGTTCCCCGGAGACGAAGAGAAGACCTCTTTCATCACGCCATTCGGTACGTTCTGCTACACAACCATGTCTTTCGGTCATGCGGGCAGCGCGACCTTCCAAATACGCGATGCGAAGACCTTCCGGGACCAGGTAGGTCGAAACTTGGAAGTTTATATGGATGATATCATAGTTAAGAGTAAGCTCGCCTCAGGTCACGTGTGCGACCTTGAGGAAACCTTTTGTAATCTCAATAGACATCGAATAAAGCTTAACCCTGAAAAATATGTCTTTGGCGTGAGAGCGGGTAAGGTACTCGGGTACCTTATCGGACCACAGGGCATCGGCGCCAACCCAGAGAAAATCGAAGCCATCGAAAGGATGCGCCCCCCGAGCTCCGTTAAGGAGGTGCATACCCTGACCGGACGCATGGCGGCCCTGAGTCGCTTCATTTCCCGGTCAGGCGAGCGCGGGATGCCCTTTTTCAAGGCGCTCTGCAGGCACGAGGGCTTCGTCTGGATAGAGGAGGCTGACCGCTCCTTTGAGGAGCTGAAGCAGTACCTGTCCAGCCCCCGATCTTGGCCACGCCCAGGTCGGGGGAGCCGCTCCTTCTTTACCTCGCAGTGACACCCCAGGCCGTAAGCGCGGTACTGGTGGTAGAGCGAGAAGGGACGCAGAGTCCGGTGTACTACGTTAGCGAAGTCTTGCATGGACCAAAGGAGCGTTACCCCGAGGTCCAGAAGCTCTTATACTCGCCGTCAGAGCCTCGAGGAAGCCGCGCCATTACTTCAAGCTCATAAGGTCGTTGTCCCACCGACTTTCCACTTAGGAGATCCTAAGGAATCAGACTCAATAGGATAGCGAAGTGGGCCATGGAACTCGCAGAGTTCGATGTCCACTTCTCTGCCCGCACAGCAATCAAGTCCCAGATCTTAGCGGACTTCGTGGCGGAATGGACGAACCCCGCCCAGCCCGCCACCAAGACCCACGAATCTGGGGACGGCCGCTGGACCATGTACTTCGACGGGTCCCGAGCTTTGAACGCTTCGGGTCAAGGCGTCAGATTGTATCCTCGGGGCGCGCCCCATCGTTATCCACTACACTTCGCCGCAACCAACAACGCGGCGGAGTATGAAGGCCTCTTGGCCGGGCTACGAGCGTTCAAGGCGCTCGGAGTCCAGCGACTAACTGTGAAGGGCGATTCACAGCAAGTCGTCAACCAAGTCAACAAGGAGTATCAGTGTTCCGATCACTCAATGGCGCTTTACTTGGTTGAGGTGAGGAAGATGGAGCGGTACTTTAGAAATTTCGAAGTACTCTACATCCCCAGGAAGGACAATTCCCTGGCCGACTACCTTTCCAAGGTCGGTTCCTCGCAGATGCCCGCCCCTCCGGGGGCGCTCGTCGAGCATCTGCATAAGCCCTCCATTCCCTCTATAGAGGAGGCAACCCCCAGATGTCATACTGCTGGGCGCCAACAGAGCATCTGTACAAGCCCTCCATTCCCTCTGTAGAGGAGGCACAAGAGACGGGCGGTAACGTCTCCTTCCTCGAGTATGGTGCAGACTGGATGACGCCATTCGTCCAGTATCTTGCCCACGGGACACTGCCCGAGGAGGAAGCCGAGCGTTCCCGGCTCAAAAGGCGTTCCTCTGCTTACAAGTTAGTCAAGGGCGCCTTATACCGCAAAGGAGCACTTGGAGTCCTCTCCAAGTGTATATCTTGAGAAGAGGGCAATTTCCTTCTCAAAGATATCCATGAGGGCATGTGCGAAGCCCACTCGTCCTTTCGGACGCTCGTGAGCAAGACATTCCGTTTGGGATACTACTGGCCAACAGCTTTAAACGACGCTCGGGCACTTGTGGCGACTTGCCGGGCAAGGCGAAGGCCCACGCCGCAAGGCCCACCGGCCAACAGACGTCGGCTTTGCAGACCAACCCACTCTCATGGCCATTCTCGACCTGGGGGGCTGACATCCTCGGGCCTTTCCCCCGTGGTCGAAAGGGTTGCAAGTACTTGCTCGTGGCCATTGACACTTTCTCTAAGTGGATCGAGGCCGAGCCTGTATCGACCATTTCGGCTCAAGCGGTAAGAGATTTTTCCGCAAAGAACGCAGGACGATTTCGGGGTCCCCAATCGCCTCATCACGGACAATGGCACTCCGGCCACCACGGTGAACTATTCCAAGCCTACTGCGAGGACATCGGAACAAAAGTCTGCTTCGCCTCTGTAGCTCATCCACAGAGCAACGGAGCAGCCGAGTGAGCAAATGGCCAAATCCTTCAAGGGATCAAGAAAGGGTCTTCAAAGACCTCTCCAAGACGGCTGGTCTTGGGTGGACGAGCTCCTTCCGTTCTTCCTCACAGTGCATGCGCACCACAGCGAGCCGAGCTACGGGCGAGACCCCCTTCCAGCTCGTCTATGGTGCAGAGGCTGTCTTGCCCGCCGAAATCGTGCTCGGATCACCGAGGATTCACCTGGCCGAAAGTATTCATCAAGGTCGCGAGCGTCACCTCGACCTCGACCTCGCCGAAGAGGCGCGCCTTGGGGCGCTGCTCCGATCCGCCGTCCACCAACAATCTCTTCGCAGACACGCGGCCAAGTCAATCCGGCCCCGAGCCTTGCAGGTGGGGGACCTCGTCCTACGGTGCATTCAGGATACATCCAAGGCCAGCAAGCTCTCCCCCAGGTGGGAAGGTCCTTTCACGGTCGTCTCGATAGCGCGCCCGGGGGCTGCCCGCCTGGCAAGGGAAGATGGTCGTGTGCTCGCGAGCTCGTGGAACATCGACCAGCTGCGCAAGTTCTTTGTCTAAATTCATGCTCTATTTTGCATTTTATACATATATCTGCGCTTTTCATTTCTTTTTAAGGAAAGTGGCACTTTCGTCGCACTCACGCGCAAATGTCTGTTTCCCCCAAGACGCTGTGGAAATGAATATATAAGGTCACTGCCTTTTGGTAAGCCGGCTCAGTCTCGCGCAAGGGCACACTTTTCCTTTTCTTTCACAATCTTGGTGACGAGACAAGTGCGTCGGGTGCAATTAGTCACTGAAAATTCTTGCTACTCTCAAAAGCTCAGGCCGACGCGTGCGCGATCGCACAAGGTGCCACGACCAACACCCCGCCAGTAAAGCTCGCCACTTGGGGGCTCTAGTCTCAATAAGTCGACCATGTCCGCAGTAGCTCTTCGCTGCGCGATACAAGTCGCATACAGACAACCCCTTGGTCGGTCCGGAAATTGACTTTGGCTACAGTCGTGGTCGTCGTCAAGCACCCGTCGAACAAATCGCGTCTTTCCTCGCTATTTACCGTACTTCTTAACCACGTAGGTTTGCGTCCTAAGCGTTAAGGAAGTCTAGGCCTTGCTCGTCCTTTCCCCCAGACCAAAAACACTTTCGCTGCTCAGAGAAACTGATGCCTTGGTCGGGGGCGCGTTCTTTCCTAACTCTCCTGCGAACGAGCCCGTGCTCGCAACATAGGTGCACGACCCTCATTCGCAGCAGGGGCTTAGGGGGGAGCGATTTGCCACACCAGCATCATTTCAAAAGGTCACGACCGAGTACCTCGTTCTATCTTATCAGCGTAATGTTGCTTCTTTCTTAAGGACACGTTACCTTTATTAGGTCGCTCTCCGCGCATTTCGGGCTTGTGCCGTCCACGTTTCGTGCTAATCTACGATCGACCTACTTTTCGCTGTTTGCCTCGTGGTTTTGGTTTATAGGAAAAAGCTAAGCAAGAGTGAAAGAAGCATTACACCAGGCACAACCCATGGGCGAAAGAAAGTACACGCTTCACCAGCGGCATCAAAAATTGTCCCAAAATCATCAAGGAAAAACAAAAAGAAGAAATCCCCTACGCGCCGGGCTTTGCTCCCTTCAGGGCCGTGGACAATCTCCGCCTCAGGTCGTCGATCTTCGTCTCGTAGTCGATCAACTTTCGGCGGGCTTCATGACCAAGCGGGCTTCCTCATGAGTCGCTCGACCTCTTCGTTGCCTTGTTCGGCAAGGTCGGTGCCGTCACACGCCTGCCGTTCAGCTCATACCTTCGACTAAAGGTCTTTGAGTCTCGCCTCTTACCTCGAGCTCTTGCTCGAGTTTAAGGGCTTTCTCCCCGGCTTCAGCGGCAGCCTTCACTACCTCAAGGGACCGCTGCTTCTCCCGCTCAAGCTCCCGCTCGAGCGTAAGGACCTTTTCTTTGTTGGCGTCGGCACCTTCCTCGGCCTGGCGAGAGCGCTGTTTTTCTTGCTCAAGCTCTTGCTCGAGCCCAAGGTACCTCTCCTTAGCCTCGGTGGCGTCTTTCTCCGCCCGGCGGCATCGGTACACTAGCAGAGTGTCCCGATTCTTGAGGTCGCCCATGCGCTGCTCGAGTTCGGCCATCTTGGCCTCATCGCTGTGAAGCAACGGGCGCTTCCTCGGGGACGACCATCGTGGCGTCGAAATCACCCAGGGTCTTCTCAAGGAGTCATGGGTCAAGGACTTGATCCACCGCCCGAGGCTCGAAAAAGCGAGAAAATACGATGTTCGTAAAAAGAAGCACACTCACCTGAGTAAAGCCGGCGCGAAGATTGTCCCGGAAGCGTTTGGAAACTTCGCGCTCCCGAGGATCCTCAAAGACCGGCAGGGGGCTGGAGCTCTCCCCAGGACCCTTAAAGAAAGGAGGGTTGGTCGACGATGACGAATCGTCCCCCTGGGCATCATGTTCGCCCCGGGGCACCAAGCCTACTCCTGAGCGGCGCTCTCGCTCAGAGTGTTCTCACTATCCTCCCGAGCATGTTGTTCGCTCGGGGGCAGAACGTCCACTCGAGCATGCGATTCGCTCGGGGCGGGTGCCGTCTCATCCCGAGCATGTGATTCGCTCGGGGCGGGTGCCGTCTCATCCCGGGCATGCGGTTCGCCCGAGGGCTTCGCACCTTCATCTCAGGCAGGTAATACGCTCGGAGGCACCAAGCCTTCTTGAGCGGCCTTTTCGCCTAAGGCCGTGGCGTCGGTTTTCTCCCCTCCTTCTGTGCTCTCCGCGCTGGGGGGGCAGGAAGCCCGCCCAAGGGAAGCGTTCCCTCAGGGGCGGAGAGGTCCACCTCGGCCCGGTCGTCAGCGACGAACTTGTCTACCGCCTTCACGCCCTCGGCCATCACAATGTCGGCGGCTTCAGCGAGCACCCCCGCTAAGGCATAATCAACAAGCTTGTAAGCTATTCTGCGACAGTCCGCGAAGGCCCTACGGGCTATTTTCGCCCACGTCGGAAGAGTGGGGTCAGCCCGGGTGCGCAAGGCAAGAAGCAAGGAAAGCAAGGGAAGGCAAAACTCGAGGCTCACCTTCGCCCGGGCCTTCGTCGCCACCAACGAATGGGTTCGCGGCCGCCGCGACCACCATCTCGGCCTTCTTTTCATGCCCAGTGATCCTAGCCAGCGAGGGTTGGCCTTCTCCATGTCAACCTCAACCGCCCCTCAGAGCTTCGCGCTTACCGCACGGATGATGTGCGCCCGCTCGGCGATCGCAAGGGCCCGGTCTTTCTTAGCTTGCTCAACCTCGACCTTCATTTTGGCAAGCTCTCTCTCTAGTGCCTCACGCTCGGCCTGCACCATCCCTTCGATCAGTCTTCCCTCCGCCTCGATCTGCTCCACTTGAGCCCTCACACTATAGTTCTTCAGCCAGAGCCTCAAACGGCTTACCTCCTCCTTCCGGCCAACAGACTTTGTGGGTGCCGGCGGCCTTTGACGCCATTACCGCTGCCTCTTAGACGATCGGGCGGTCACGGTATGGGCGCCCTCTTGATAAGCACTCCCTTGCCACCCGCCGGGAGCGCAAGCTCGGTCATCGCCAGGTCCAGGGCGATCCTCTCCTGCAGCAATGCACGAAGGAGGCATCAGAAGGGCTCGGGATGCTCTTCCCCGAGCATGAATTACGAAGAAGCTTACCACTTCGCCCCGCTCGAGCACATTGCTCGGAACCTGCTGCTTGCGCTCGAGCTCCTTACCCTTGGGGGTGCCAAACAGCTCGGCCACCCTCTTCTCCGTCTAGTCAAAGTCCGAGGCTGTTTCGGACCGGCAAATGAAGTCAGCACGGGCCCAGAAGGGCGGAGGCAAAGCAAAGAATCTTTAAGTTCATGGAACTTACAGGAGGTGCCCTCCCGGGTCAGGTCGTCCCATCCGGTGATCTCGTAAAAGGGGTGCTCCCTCCTCCTTAGAGGGGACACCGTGTTTTGAAGGAAGTCGCGGGCGATGTCCCGGCCGATGAGCCCCATCTGCGTGAGCTTGCCGATCAGCATTAGCGTCCGCTCCTCCTCAGGCGCGACGGGCGGGCGCGGGATCTCGAAGTGGCGCGCCGCCGTCTCGGTGTAGCACAAAGTGCTCCCCTCCGCCTTTCGCAGATAGAACCAATTTTCGGCCCATCCGGCTACCGAGTCCTTAAGGGAGAAAGGGGGGTCCTCATACGGGTGGTGCCCCGGCGGAAATCTCGGAGCCGACGGGAGTGGTGCCCCCGGTACGGAACAAAGAGTAGAAATGGAAGAAAAGGCTTGTCGTAGGGAGGACGCCCACGAAACCCTCGCAAAGATGGGCGAAGATTGTCAAGACAAGGATGGAGTTGGGGTTCAAATGGGTGAGTTCGCACTCACAGTTTAGGAGCACGGTCTCCAGGAATTCGCTCTCGGGCATTGAAGTCTGCTGGTGATGAACACCAAGACGCGACTATCTTGTCGGCGTGTGGCACCGGCGCTGCCTCGCCGGCCGGAAGCCGCCAGGTACCGACGCCGAGGTACCCAAAGTCTTGAAGCACCCGAAGCCTCTCCGCGGTGGCCTGGCTCACGCCGAACTTCGCCATGGAAGAAGTTGAAGGATGAAGCGCTTTCTCAAGTCTAGATTGCGAGTCGTGGGGGGGGGAAAGTTTCCAGAAACTATTTGTAACACCCCAATTTTTGCTTTTCTTGCATTTAAATGGTATTTTGAATTTTTGGGAATTTCTGGAATTTATTTGGATTTATTTGGATTTATTGGAATTATTTGAATTTATTTTGAATTAAACCATTTATAAAATTAATTAAATAATGGAAAAGTTAAAATAAAGTTTTGCTGAAAATATTTTATTTGAGTCACAAATGTCTTAAAATATTTATGAGAATTTTTCCGAATTTTTCGATATTTTTAATGCCCCAAACAAATTATTTTATTTTGGAAATATTTTTAATCGAAAAGAATTAAAAATCCGGATGAATAGTGTTGGGCCGAGTCTCATGCGGCCCGCTTGAAAACCCTAGCGCCGTGGCGCTCGATCTTCATCCGACGGCTCACGATCGCCCACGCCACCTAACCCTATTCCCGGACTCATGCGCCACGGACTCCTCATGAATTTCATAATTCAAGACGGACGCCAAGAGCCCCTATTTAATGCGCCGCCACCTCCGTGTTCCTCGGTTTGCGCCGACCCAGCCAGACGCCAGACGCCACCGAGACGCCGCCTGCCCGCCGAGCTCGCCAAGTCCCGAGACCATCCGCAGCGATTCTTTGACCCACTCCGCCGCCGCCGCCCATCCTCCGCCGCCGCCGTGCCACCGTCGGACTCAGCTGCGTCGCGCGCGTTAGGAGACATTACCGACGTCGCCGGAGGATCACGGAAGCGCCGCGCCGCACGTCGTCGTCCTCGTCTCCGGTCAAGCCAGCGCCGCCGCTCCATCGCCGTCGCCCGAGCTCCGTCGACCGTCCGATCTCCAACCGACGACCCGGATTCCGCCACGTCGCCCCATAAACAGTAAACCCCATCTTCTAAGTCCCGCCGTTAGATGTAGATCTAAGGGCAGCCGTAGTGCCACGTCGCTCCTCACTGTGCATGAGACGCTGACAAGGTGGACCCACACGCGGCCGCACCGCCGCAAGCGATCGATCATGCACGCGATCATCGACAAAGACGGACCCACATGTCGGCCGCGACCGCAATCGTTCACACGAGACGCTGACAGCACGGGCCCACTTTGTCACCGCGCACGGCGTGAAGCGCGACGCCACCGCGACGCTATGCCGACGCCACGGTGGGACCCACTTGTCGCTGAGATAAGCCGAAGTCGTCTTGACGCCACGATGACGTCATCTTGGCGCCAAGACGGAGGCGGTCGTACGACGTCGGCAAGGCCACATGTCGCTTACGTGGTGGCGACACGTGTCACAGATGACGCAATAATTAATTTTCCGAAAAAGAAAATATTTATTTAATTCGGTTTATTGATTTTAAATGTATTTTGAAACTTCAAATGCTTATAACTTTTATGCTTTTAACTCCGATTTGAGTGATTCTAATTTCTATAAATTTGTAAAATCAAGCTCTTTCTGTTTATGAATTTTATTTGAATTTTAGGCTTGAGTTGCTCTCTGTTTTATTTATTTATTGCTATTTATTTGCGTTCTGCGTGAGACGTTGAAGTGCCCGGTTTCGAGGAGAAGCTCGACCGAGAGCAAGTTCAGTACCGTAACCAGCACTTTTTGAAGGCAAGTTGTGTTTGATCATGTTGAACCTATTAGAGCAAATTATTTTGATTTAAACTATTGCATGCTAATTTGATAGAAATGAGTTTGAATAAGTTTTGGGATTAGCTAAATGCCTAGTTGTTGTATGCTACCTTGTCGATATATAATTGTAGGCCATGAATCCTTTGTCACCCTAGGTTATGGATTAATAGTTGGACATTAATAAATTGCCAACATGGGTTGAGTAGACCAAGTAGTATGCTTAGCCCTCGCCACGTGGACATTTCTCGCTTTTGGAATACCAAAGTGAATATTGACTTAATGAGATATTGAACAGTGCTTTGTGAATGAGACATGTGTTATTGAGTTGATGATGGCACGTGGTGCAATGGTAAAGAACCGGTGGGAAAATGATTTAGACTGGGGCAAATGGTAAGATTGTTTCGTGGGCCAAGAGTGGCAACCGGGTGGTCGATTTGGTTTTATTGGTTTTGGATAATTGAGATCACACTTGGTTAGTCTTGCCTCGGTCAACTAAGGACTTAACCTTGCGAGCATTTGAACTGAGTCTCTCATATGCCACAAGCTCCGTAATGGGACGGGCTTAGCTGAGTAAACCGGGAAATCTATTCTTTGGTACTGCGTGGTGGTGTGAGGCCTGGAGAAGCGGAATGAGAACTCACATGGCGCAAGAGGGGGCCCAGGTGTGGTAACCACCCTCCAAAGTTGAAACCTTAGCGGCAAGATCGGGTTTAGATGAAACTTTGGAAAGGCTTCGTTCACGGTTATTTGCCTTGGTGGTATTTGACTGTATCTTGTGGGTAAAGTGTATAACCTCTGCAGAGTGTACAACCTATTCGAATAGCCGTGCTCACGGTATTGAGCATCGCTCGGTGATTACGGTCAAGGGTTAGATTTTCATGAAAATGACTTGGTTGTGGAAAATGCTTGGGTTGGTAATGAGGAACTTGACATAGGATGGAAATATGATTGTGATTAAAATGTTTGTGAAAGCTACTATTCTTATTACTGTTTTGTTGCTTTGCAAATTGTTATTTATTATTCTTAAATGTCAGATCGCTCATGAACCATAGCCTATCCTTTGTACTAAGCCATGCATGTAGAATATTAGAATTGCATTCAGGCATGACTTCTTGAGTGCTAAAAGTACTCACCCCACAACAACATAACTTCAGCTTGAAGAAGAAGCAAACCCCGCCGGAGGAGGAGTATCGAGGAGCCGACAAACTAGGAGCGAGCCCGGTCGGTTACTTCGTGGCAAATTGGTTGGCGCCACAAGTTTATTTTATTTCATTTGCATTTGAATATTTTAATAAGTCTTAAGCCTGCGAGGCGATCTTTGTAACGACCATAAGGTCGATCAACTAGTTTGAGTATTTAATCAAAGTACTTATTATTTCGTTGGTTATGACTGTGATATGTACCAATGTTGAGACTGTGTGCACTAGCGTGATCCTGGACTAGTGCTGAATACACAGAGGGTCCGGATTTGCAAATTCGGGTCCCGACACTGTTCCCGCCTGATATTTATAGGCGGAGAAGTCGAGTGGGCGGGAAAACCGTTCCGTGTGCCGATGGCCAACGTGTGGTGGCTCAGTCCCCGAAACCACCCCGCGGTGGCGCGGTTCTCCAAAAACTGTCCGAGTCGTACCTGCAAAAGCTTCACTGAGAAGGAACCGTCGTGGTTTCCCCCCTTCGCTTCCAAGGTGTTGCCCGGGTAAATCCTTGGGCAAACACGCCCGTTCTCGAGCAAGCATTGCTCAGATGCTGCGGTAGCCTTTCGCCGCAAAGATCCCCGTTCCCGAGCAAGCGTTGCTCGGATGTCAGCTAGAGCCTTCGCTGCAAAGATCCCGTTCGGGCGAGCATCGCCGGATGTTTGCGGTAGCCTTTCGGCGCAAAGATCCCGGTCCCGGGCAGGCATCGCTCGGATGCTGCGGTAGCCTTTTGCCGCAAAGACCCCTGTTCTCGAGCGAGCGTTGCTCGGATGCCGCGGTGGCCCTTCACCGCAGGGCACCAATCCCTCTCTAAGATTCTGGAGGCTTAAGGCGGACGCCTCGGCGAGGCGAATTTCCCCCTTTAGCCTCTGGGGCTAGCTGTCGGGGATTGGTTATTGCCCATAAACGACCATTGGAACCCGGCCGGCGTCGACCATGCTCGTGCCCGGGCGTTGTCCCTACGTAGGGTCCCCCGAGCATTCCGACCTTCGTCAAGCACCCCTCCCCCGAGCATGCTTGCTTGGGGGTCCTCGACCTGGCGACCCGGTCCGCCGAAGATGCCTCGAAGTTCACCCAAAAGCCGGACACGGTCCACGAAGAAGACGTGGCATTAATCGCCTGTGCGTCCGTGGTCTCGCGCTACCGCAATCTACGCCACTGCATTCCACGCCGCATGGTGCCCGGCGGTGGCGCGGCA
This sequence comes from Guadua angustifolia, assembly GCA_036346375.1. Lineage (NCBI taxonomy): Eukaryota > Viridiplantae > Streptophyta > Magnoliopsida > Poales > Poaceae > Guadua > Guadua angustifolia. The sequence goes on along the minus strand of CM070518.1, from coordinate 17,788,539 downwards.
ACAGACTTTCTACGCACGCCCGATGAGATCGCCCTCTATAATAAATGCTTTGTCGCTGTAATCCCTATAAATACCCTCTCACGCTGAAGAGTCAGGGGTTCCGTTGCATTGCTTTTCACTAGGCTCTCTCCACTAAACTCACATTCCCGTCAGATGCAAGACTTGTAACCACCTTCATACATCGATTGCAATCACCGGGCGTGGGGCTATTATCTCCCCTGCGAGAGACCCGAACCAGATAAAAAAACGATCCCTTGTGCCCTGTGATTGTCTTGGTCGCCTCGTTCCGTAGCTCGGTAGGACCTCGGACGCTATACCCCTCACGGAAAAGGGGCCTTAAGTTGATCCCTCATTCAATAAGTAAGCTCGGCGGGGGACCGGTTCCCGAATCGTCGACAGGACCTAAACATAATTTCGATATTTCTCGGGTCTATTTCACTTAAAAAACGGCCGAAAGAACATAAACGCGATTTTCAATTTTTCTGAAAGAACCTAAACGCGATTTTCGGATTTTCCAGGGGGCGTCGCCGGGAGGCTGACACGTGGATGGCCTGGGAGGCTAAGAATCTTTGCGCCTTTTATATATAACATATTCAAGGACAGTTCACACCGTGATTCAAGAACACATCAGAGAGTCAGATATAGGTCTTGGCTCGCATGAGACTTGGGCCTGTTTGGTTGCCTTATCAGCTCAGCCAGGCTGGTAGGAGCCAGGCTGAGTGAATGCAAGGGGATGTTATTTGGTTGGTTGTATGAGAGTAAGCAGACTACGTAAAGATGTTGTTTAGTTGGTTGCACTAGAAGAGAAGTGGAGAGACAATTTTAAGAGAGGGATGAAACAAATTAAAAACAAATACTAAAAAATCAATAAATTTTAAAACGAAAATAAAAATTTTAAAAACAAACAATAGGAAATCAAAAATCTAAAAATGAAAATTTTAATCTTTTGAAATTTATATGGTAAGTATGGTCTAGTTTTGTTCGAAAAAATGTCAGGAACACATAGGTGAAATCGTTTCAGTAATCGAAGATACAAATCAAAAGATATAGCAAAAATTTAGATGAAAAATCGAATTGAAAACACTGATATCATGCTAATGTCAGTGTGCATGCAGCTCAGCTGGAGCCTGGCTCTGCTCATACGGCCGATTTCCACGTTTCCAGTGATGCAGGCTAGAGGAGGAGTCTTGCATCAGCTCATGCAGGCTCCGACCAACATACAGATAACCAAACACAAAAAAAACTAGGAGGTGCATCTATAGATACAAATTTCTATATATAAAGACAACCAAACAGGCTCTTGACGGGCTATCCATCCAGTCTAGGGGTGCAAACGGATCGGATACGGATCGATTTCACTCATTCCGTATCCTATTCCAAATTTTTTCTCGGATATAGAATTGGATACAAGCGGTGGCGATTCAATACTAATATGGATTACTTTGTCGTGAATACTGAATCTAATACGATCGCTCGGATACGGTTAGTCTCGGTCATGAATAGTTAGTCGAATAATGCGTGAAAGCAGAAACCATATATGTCATGCATATTAGGATCGATCAACCGTACACAAAACTTTATTAGAACCTTCAAGGCATATAAGTGTTTCAAATTCAATAATAGGTGTCTTCCCTACATAAGAATAATATGCAGTCAAGTATAATTTCAATCAATATATGAACTTATATGATGTATAATGTTTATGTTTATCGAATCTGTTATCGGATATCTATTTCACTAATTTATACTGATATTTTTCGGATATCTCGGATATACGGGTACGGATCGGATACAAATCGGATACTTCTCTTCCCATATCTTAACTCATATTTTTTCGGATAGACGGATTCGAATCTGAATCAAATCCGAATATAACCGAATATCATTTTTTTCAGATTCAAATTAGAATTTAAATGATTTCAGACTTGGATCAATCGGAAATTATCCGCTCCGTTTACTTCCCTAATCCAGTCGCGCGCGGCGCGGCCCACGCAAACCCCACGATGACTTTCCACGTGGCGGCCACGTTCCGTCCCGTGCGGTGTCCATCCCATTCGTCCAGTTCAACCCCCGCGAAACACACGGCCGCGCACGCGCGCCGCTTCGCCACGGCACGGAAGCTGATCCTCTTCTGCCTTTAAGGCAAATCTCAACCATCCGATTTGAGGAGTTGCAGATTAATCGCTACAGAATGGTCGCGGTGCTTGTTTCATGACACCGGCCGTTAAAGCAGCCGAAGGCTCCTCCGTTCCGCCCCAGATCGGCAGATCCAACCCCAAGGCGCATCACCACGCTGCGCGGCGACGAGGATCCCGGGATCCGGGCCATGACGGTGTCGCCACTGCTGCCGTCGTCGGAGCCGTTCCGCGTGTTCGTGGGGTACGACCCGCGGGAGCACGAGGCGTACGAGGTTTGTCGCCGCAGCCTGCTCCGCCACGCCTCTGTGCCGCTCGACGTGCGCCCCGTCCGCCAGCCGGACCTCCGCGCCGCGGGGCTCTACTGGCGAGAGCGGGGCCCCACCGAGAGCACCGAGTTCTCCTTCACGCGCTTCCTCACCCCCTACCTCGCGGGGTACCGCGGCTGGGCGCTCTTCATCGACTGTGACTTCCTCTACCTCGCCGACCTCGCCGAGTTGCTCGCTTCGGTGCCCGCCGCCGACGCGGACCGCCTCGCCGTCGCCTGCGTCAAGCACGAGTACAAGCCCGCCGATGCCACCAAGATGGACGGTGCCATCCAGACCGTCTACCCGCGCAAGAACTGGTCGTCCATGGTGCTCTACAACTGCGCCCACCCCAAGAACGTCGCCGTGCTCACCCCGGACGGCGTCAGCACCCAGACCGGCGCCTTCCTTCCTTCACCGCTTCGCCTGGCTCAACGACGACGAGATCTGGGAGGTGCCCTTCGTCTGGAACTTCCTCGTCGGCCACAACAGGGTCGACCCCACCGACCCGGCCACGCAGCCCAAGGCCATACACTACACCTCCGGCGGGCCGTGGTTCGAGAGGTACAGGAACTGCGAGTTCTCCGAGCTCTGGTTCAAGGAGGCGAAGGAGCTCAAGGCCAAGGGCGACCTCCGGGAGGAGGACGACGAGAAGGGGAATTGATTGATGGGTGGACAAGAAGTTTACTTCATTGCGCTACATTGCATTGAATTGGTTCTTTTGCGCCGCTGAATTTTTTTCTCTCCAATCTATTCACGCAATATGTAGTTTCCGTTACTGACATGTTGGTTTCTTGGTTCAGGCAGGGGGTAGAGACTAGAGACTGAGGGGATAGCTCCAGTATATTGGTAGACGGTAGTATGCTTTTGTGTAGTCGCAATCGATCTATGAATCCTCACTGTTAAGAAATTTTAATTCTTTAGGCTTTGCGCCTAGACGGTAGTATGCTTTTGCGTAGTCGCAACTCGCAATCTATCTATGAATCCTCACTGTTAAGAATTTTTAATTCTTTAGGCTTTGCGCCTATGGTCAATTGATTCTGCTGCTGTTGTTTCTGATCGGTTGCATTTTGGTGCGCCATGCCATAAAGGAAACGTGATTCTCTTCTTTTGCTGCATTCCTTCAATGACGATTTGGCCTCAATTTCTTTGTTTGCAGGCAGCATTGCGTTGTTTCTTGGTGCATTCAACTTTGACCCTATTGCTCTGGAGTGACACATATGATCATCCGCGCTTCCACACTGTGGTAGCACCTACCATGCTCTGGAGTGCATAAGCCTCGATGACTTCCACGCTCCTAGAGAATGAGATGTGTCTTCCGATGCTTCTGTGGTTAGGGATAAAATTATTTTTGCAATTGTGTTCGCAAGGGACATATTTGCCAAAGAAATTAAGCAAGGAGCTAGAAAAGTTATTTTTGTAATTATGTTCGCAAAAGACATATTTGCCAAAGAAATTATAGCGATGAACAATTTTCATTTTAATTAAGGAGATGGAATTCTCATGGCTCATTTTAGCATAATGGTTTGCGTTTGCTTCAAGAGTAAAGAGTATCTTTTTGCACTCATCCAACTATTTGGTTGGATAGATGGGTGGATAAGGACATCTAATTCTTAGAAATATTCCTCAAAGATGTTAAATGAGTCCATTCCTCCAAACTGACTAGATGAGGTCATCCAACTTTCATCCCACCAACCAAATTTGAATTTTCATCCTATCTACTATCTAACTCTCATCCCATCTGACTTTCATCCGTCCAACCGGTACTGCCGGGGGTGTTACTGTAGCAACGGCTAGTTCCTCTTAGCATTAAATACTATAGTTGATTGTTGAGCTTAAAGCCGGCACTACCAACCTTACATAGGCGATAGTGCTGACTTTCTTGAATTTTCCAGGAATTAGGTGGTAACGGCTAGATTTGTTGGTGGAGGCTATAAATACACTTTCACCTGCAGCAATGATATACTTTTAGATATTTATTGCATATTTGTGAGCTCTTGCAAGTCTCTCTTCATCTCTAGTATATTTAATTCATATTTTATGAGTAGTTGAGAGAATTCAAGTGTGTGCATTAAAATTGAGCCATTAAATACTTGATCAAGCTCAAGCAAGCGTCAACGTATATTCTCTTGGAGGTTACCATTTTCTACACGGCTTAGAGGTGTGAGAACCAGTGGTCATTTTAAATGAGCTTGTGAGAAGGCCCGGTAAATTGTGAAGGTTGAAGCTCACCTATCCGGAATGAGGAAGAGTTCACTAATGATCGAGAGAGGCTCAGTTGCGTAAGGAGCCGACTTGATTTGTTCAAACTTTCTCAATGTGGATTATGGAAATCGGCAAATTTTCGAGACCATAGGATAAAACTCTTGTGTTCGTCTCTTGTGGCTTGATCTCTTGTGTTCATTTGTAAATTTACATTCCTAATGTGCTTAGTGTTTGCTCATATTCTAAGATTGTATAATTTGCGTTGGCATAGATTGTTAATTAGTGCACTTAGTGAAACCTAAATGATTTAGGCTTTAATTGTTAAAATTCTTAATTATAGTATTGCTTGATCATTTATTACACAATTAGAGCTAAAGAATTTTAAAAACCTCATATTCACCTTCCTATAGTCAATTATCCTTGATTTTACATTTGTTCGAGGGTCCGTTTTGGGAGCTGGCATGGGAATGTTCTTGGATAGATAATCCGGAGAGATATCTGTTTTATTCTTTAATTAATTAAACAAACCTCGATGACAGACAAGGTTTCAAATTTCATTTTTGGATCACATCTTAGAGGTGGTTAGAATCCAAAATTTCAACAAAATTTCAGAATTTTGGCTAAAATTCAAAAACTAAATTTCAAATCCGGTATTTTTTATACCAGCAAAACCGGAAATTTGGCCATTTTCAACCCCTGTGAAATAATCTAACAAAGCTAGAAAAATATAAGAAAAAATCATACAAGAATTTATCTACATTTCCTATCTATTTGAATCTAAAATACTAAGTATTTGCACATAAAATATTAGACGACTCATTCATGACTGTGTATGATAAACTGATATCACAGGCTTAGCTAAAATTTGAGTGTCCAAGTCATAGTAAATTTGCAGATTGTGGCAATTTTAAGATTTTTAAAAAATTATTCCACCGAGATTTAGGATCTTAACTCATACCAAAATCCAAAATCTCGATAAGATTTTGAATCTTGTGCATGCTCTACTCAGTCTCAGTGGACCAACAATGGAACGGTGTGTTTTTCAAAAAATAAAAACAACGGAACTGTGTAGGACCAGACAGGTGTACGGAAATGCGTCTTGATGGCTGAACTCTCGGTCACGAGTAAACAATGGCGGGACAGGTCTCAATAATTCATTCTGCGTCAGTTGTGATCGTTCTATTTTGGACCCATCACCCATCAGTGATGAATGTATGCAGCTGGAGCTCCCTGATCCATGCATGTTCTTTCCATAAGAGAATCCATTGTCGGTTTCTGCGACTGCTGTTCAATGGTCAAATACATCACTCACAAAATAGTGACAGATCTGATATGTCTTATCATTCTGTTGTTTCCTCACCATTATGTATCTGTGTTACTTGCACATGAATACCTGATCTGGGGACAAAGCAATGCCTTAATTCTCTTCAAGGGTGCTGTTCACAGCGCCCGTTGTTTTGTATATATTGTCTCAACTTATTTTGTTTCAGCCGCTTCTCGGGGGCATCCCTCCCGCCGCGTCGCGTTGCATTGGCATGGAGGCCACCGCTCTGGCAGCCGCCGGTGCTGCGGCGGTGGGGGATGGGGCCAGTGCAGTGGGGTCCACGGCGGCTTTCGGTCGAGGGTTCGGCGATTGCAATCAGGATGGCGGCGGCTCCGAGACGCTCGGGCTACCTCCTCCCTAACCGATCCACGCGCGAGGCACGATCCGATCCTCGCGATCTCGCAGGCGATTGCAATCAGGATGGCGGCAGCTCCGAGACGCTCGGGCTAGGATTGGTGGCGGCGTCGACCGGGACTGCACGACGTCGGGCGGTGCAGATCGAGATGGTGACGCTAGGGTTAGGGCAGATCCATGGTGGAGGCGTGGGATCCGCTCCGACCTGCGGCAGCGGATGAAGCGTACAACAGCGCGGGCAGCAACCGAGAGGAGGGTATGCGGTGTCGCCGGCGGTGCTCAACTCGCCTCCCTCCCATGTCGCCTTCTCTCATCCTCCTCCCTCCGTGTGATGAGCGATCTAGGTGACTACTCTTCGCTTGGCGTCTTCATCTCTTACTAGTGTTGTTCATACATTTCTTTTGACCTATGTCATCTTAGCATCGATTCATGGATTCGCTTTCTTAGGCGACACATCTCATTTTTAGATGCACTCTATGGACTTGATGATCGTGTGCCTATTGGCTAGCTCATGAATCTATCATCGTGAAGTCGAACATCTAAAATTGTTTGTCCGGCCTTGAGAAGGTGGCGTTGCTATTGGCTAAGATTAAGTGGTATGGCGGCACTAACTCGGAATGAGGGTGGTTGCAACATTGGGATCTCCTGATTGACTTGTGGAGAAATCCTAGGTCGACCTTAGTTGGTTGTGCCTAGCAATAGCCTTGTTGAAGGTATTGTTTTGTAGTCTGAGGATTTACTCTCCGAGGTGAAAACTTTTGGTCTGGCCTTCACTGGTTGGATCATGGCAATGGCGGTGCGTGTGCGTATCGAGTCCTTCTTGGAGGCGTTGTCATTGGAGAGCTTTTATCGCGGTCCAAGTGTTGTTATGATGGTGGATAGCCTTAAGACAATAAGCGTGATGTAGTTTGCCGCGACAGTTCCTTTGTCTTTTCTTGTGTGTGTGTTTTGGTACATGTACACCCTAAGCGCGTAGAGGCCGAGTCTTCTTAGTATAATTGTATCACCTTGATGTAATTTACTAAGATTAATAAAAGTTTCCTTTATCAAAAAAAACTCTTATAAACTCGTTTGACATCTTTTAACTTTAATGTATTTGGCAGATCTTCTGTCTTCCCTTTCAAAAAAAAATCACTTCAAGGGAAGGGAACAAGCAAAGCATCGTGTTAGACCTGATGCTTCATCCTTATACCGTTGTGAACTTGTGATTTTCTTTTTTACTCGATGTTGCGACTAGAAGGCAAAGTACTGAATCTTATTCTTCTCATGCCAGCAACAAGTAGCTGCGATGCCAGCACTCAGCAACAAGTAGATCGCGATGATGCATGGTTTGTGCTTTGTGCCCACTGTGACTGTGATGCATCATGCATCCAGGGTTCAAAATTTCGTTTCAAGAAAAAATTCGGCTCCCTCCGAAATCCGAAATTTCGTTTTTTCGGACGGAGGACATTCAAAATTCAAAATTCAAATCCGGTTTGTTCCGGGCCGAAATTTCCTAAATTTCGGTGAAAATACCGAAATTTCGGCTAAATTTCCCGAAATTTCGGTTGAAATGAACTGAATGGAAATTAGTTCAAACGATGTCTAAAAATTTTGAAATTTTTTTTGTAGGTTTCTGACACATTAGAGATGTTCTCATAAAATTTTCAGGAGATTATCAGTTCTGTGGATTTTTAAAAAATTGAAACATTGGTACTGTCCCGATGAAACGTTGATCGGTAAGTTTGAACTTGATGAAAAATAGTACAAACTAAGTTATAAAATTTTGAAATTTTTTGTGGAGATTCCTGACACACTTATGATATTTCAGTAAAAATTTCATGTGATGATCAAGTGTCATGAATTTTAAAAAATGCAAACAGTGCTATTATCCTGTTAACGTGCCGATGATCAATACATAGATTTAATTTAGCAATACAAAAGGTTTAAATTTTTTAAAAATTTGACATAAGGGTGGCAAGTAAATGTTTAATATCTCATAAAAATTTGAAATCATGATCATGCTCCAGTGAATTTATAAAATTCGTAGAAGGCACAGTGCCATTTATGTTCTTTCTCTCTTTGATTTTTAAAATATAATACAGCAAATTAAGTTTAGTGCTTACTGCATTTATAGATTTTATTGAGCAAACGAAGAATGTTTAAATTTTTTGAAAATTTTATAGAATGGTACTGAGGAAGTGCTTAATCTGTCATAAAAATTTTAGATGATGATCACACTCGAGAAAATTTATAAAAATCTAAAATTTACTGTCCCAATTATGTCCATTCTGTTTTTGATTTTTTAAGATAACAAATGATGTTAAATTATTTTTAAAATTTTTGTATACGATTCCAAGAAACAAGAGATGGTATCATAATTTTTTCAGATGATTATCAAGCTTTTACAATTTTTTAAAAATCTGACAACATTTTTGCCCAAATTTTAAAAAATCTCAAAAAATTAGTTTTTCATCAAATTTTCATGGAACAAGACTTTCTTAAGGGTTATTGCACCTATTCCGTTCAAATCCGGCCAAAAAAATTGAAAATCCGGACTCCAAACCCGCCGAAATTTTCCGAAATTACTGTAGCAGTTACTGTAGCAAAATCAAATTTTTCAAATTTTCAATTCGTCCGGGATATATAAATTCGGGAGGGGCCGAAAACCGAAATTTCGGCGAAATTTCGCCGAAAATCGGCGAAAATTTGAACCATGCATGCATCTTTGGCTTGCGTTGCGTGTTCACCCTAGGTGAAGATATCGTCTTCCCTATCGAACCATCGCGTGTAGCTGCACGCTGCCATTGGCAGGCTACAAACGCTAGCCTGTCTCAGCCGCGTGGCTTCTGGATTTCTGACATTTGCTGCCCGGTGGCAGCTCTGGCCATGGCTTGCTAACGCACCAGTGTTGCCGGATCTTCGCGACAAAATAGGACTAACCGCTCTATGAGCTGAACGACTCTCATGCCTGCCTGCCTTCTGCTGCATCGAAATGGCTGTATAAAGTGCAGGACTTTGTTTCAGATCCACATCTGTCCGGTTACTGTTGCGCCCCGAAACAGGCCAGGATAAGTGAAGTCGCTATATTTTTTTTTTAAAAAAGGATTTGTGTCCGGTCTCTGCTATAACACGTAGCCCGATTTCTCTACTAATATAAATTTACAGTTGGTGACAGCAGTCCGTTCTTTCAAGCCTCCCTCCCGACCATATCTCCAATAATGGCCGATCATTATAGCTAATTATTCTTTCCTGATTTACAGTCAGCCATGTCTCTCTAAATATGACCGATTATTATAGCAAAATCCCTGATTATTGATGGTAATTAATAACCGGTCAATCATTCCTTTTGTGCTCTATATATGCTGTTCAGTTTTCACAGAATCAATCAAGGGAATCCGAACGCGACCGCGTAGCGGCTAGTGATCCAGAATGGCGGTGGCTTCAGCAGCAGCATCTCGTGCTCGGGGGAAGCCCCCGTGTCACCCCTGCGAAGGTGGTGGATGACGAGGACGAGCGAGGCGATGAGGAAGACGAGGTCAACGGCACCGAGGAGCGCACGCTGCGGGTATGGTGAGAGGAAGAGGAATGTGGGCTGGTAATATAAATTGCAAAAAGGGATAGAAATGATTGATTAATTTTTGAGATTGGTAATATATATTGCTACGTACAATATATTTGGTTTTAATTCATACCGGAGAAGAAACCATAAAAACTTTTGTAATCAGGAGAAATAGATGTTTGATCTTGTAGCACAATTTTCTTTTATTGCTTGACATTTATATTTCGTTGCCAATTTTATTTTTCGTAGCAACGCACGGGCATTGATCTAGTTATTACAGAGTTTTTAGCTATCTAGTTGATCTAATGGAAAAGAATCATTACATGAATAATGCAAAACTTAAGGATAAGTGAAGTCGCTATATGCTTATGAATTTATAAAATCCACAAACATATAAGGCCAAATGCATTGAATTCTCATCACAAATGGAGTAAAATCCAAACCAAGAGGTTTCATTTATTGATCATACATGTTACATGCTTACAGCTATTACAAAAAATATTTATTTCTATTACAACATCCGGGCTTAAACTCCATATAGTTTTATTTATTCAATAGACTAAGTAATCTGCTCAACTCCTACGCGCTTAATTGTCGTTGGAAGGATCTCTTGATAAAAAAAAAAAAAACTGGCTCTACACATATCAGATAAATACGTACTCAACAAATAAGTAGTTTTTTTTTCTCAAAACATATACAGGTAAATAATTCAGCAAGTTGTACTATTTCTGCTTACCAAACAAAAAACAATTGAATTAATATGGATTAACATTAGCAGTAATAAATATTGTATATCCAGAAGGCACAGCATGTCATCGTAGATACATATGCCACAAGTATCCCCTATTTTAATTAAACAACCTCTTTAGTAGGGCTGCAAACGGCTCGGCTCAGTGCGGCTCGATCAAGTGGTGAGCCGAGCCGGCTCAGCCCTAAGGCGAGCCTAAAAAACTGGCTCGCCGAGCCAGGCATCCAACTTGTTAGGTCTCGGTGAATCCAGGAGATTTCGGAGCTACAGATTGCAGATCAGCTCGTGTAACGCAACTTTGCCGACACACAGTCAATTAAGCGACCAAACTTGCAAGAAATTATATTTTTCCTGGTGGATACTGACAAACAAATCTCTTCGTCTGCATGTGAGGCATTACAATGTTACTGAATACGAATGATGCTATCAACATACAAACAGAATAATCTCGGTAAAAAAAGCAGGTTTATTTTAAATTCCGATGATTCAGTCTATGGGAGGAAAAATTATCGGCAGACTTCCTTTTCTGCATATTTCAGGACTCAGGTCCAGTCCAAATTTGGATATATTCCAAATTTGATGGTGAGCAAGATACAAGGAGAAACATGGAAAGTAAGCTTTTGACCACAAAAGGAATAGAAGAGAGAAGAATTCCTTTCTTGTTTGGAGGACAGCGAGATTGCAATACTGAAAATATAGTCTTCCACCGTTGTCAATTTCGGCGAGATGGCCCTTTTTTTTTATCATAGTTGACATATTGATATGTATGAATAACACTTTTTCAGCATTATTCTTGGTCAGAATGTTGCATTCATCAGCGTTGTTCATTTCAATGGAAGGGGTCAGTCCGCCTTTACAAGAAAACATAGCTGGACACCAAAACTATCCTTTACTTTTAGGAACATACCAATCTCTTTTCGTCTGATCATCAGCAAGTGATGAACAGCTTCCATTGAGGTAATCCCATGAGAGCATCTTTTTCATCAGGCCTCACAGCCTCTCGGCACCAGGACCAGCCTCTCGGCACAGATTGCAGATCAGCTCGTGTAACGCAACTTTGCTGCGCTGCGCAAGAAGCCAAGAAGGTGGGGAACTGGGGAAGTGGGGAGGGATAGTTGGACTCGAAGTCAAAGAGCAAGATGCAGATTGTAAGTTATCTAGTTTCTTGGATTCACTGAAGAGGTTTGAACCAAAAAAGGCCCGAGATCTACCAGAGTGCCGGGTTCTCCGACGCATCAGAAAACAGTAGGCGCGTGCATCACATTGCGGAGTCACTCGTGGGAATATTCGGATTAGTTGGTTTAAGGGTGAGGGGGCACAGGCGCTTACCGATTCCAACCGGTGGCGGCGTCGCGGCCCCAGCGGCGTCTTGCCTCGCTCTCCGTTCCGACTTGCTGCGCTGCGCAAGAAGCCAAGAAGGTGGAGAACTGCTGAACTGGGGAATGAGGATAGTTGGTAATTGAGATTTGAGGGTGAGGGCAGGGAGGGGGGACCAAACCGGGAGAGACGCTGTCATGCTGGGCCTGGGCTAGGCTTCCGCCGAGCTGGTTTGGCTCGCGAGCCTAAAAAACAGGCTCGGCTCGAGTTCGGTCCGAGTCGCGAGCCTGTGCGAGCCGAGCTAAGCTCAAGCGAGCCCGAGCCGAGCCACGAGCTGATTTTCTAGCCCTACTCTTTAGACCGTGTCCACTGCTTGTGTTGTGTAGGCCTTTCCCATTCCACACTGATACCGGCTTGACCGCGTATTGTTATTTCAGGCGTCGGCAATCTCAGGGCATGTACAATGGTATATATCAGCTGTCTGTAAGATTATGCCACTTAGGATTTTAGGTGATGTGAAGGAGAGAGAAGGAGGAGAGAGAAAACTGCTGTCTACTATTTAACAGACGGTCTTATAGATAGCTTTCTATTTTATGTACCATTGTATAGACAGTCTGTTATTTGGATGAGAGAACATTACAGACAACTATATAGACGATCCATTGTATGAGTTATTTTTAGTGTTGTCTATAGATGATGTGAAGATATATTATAGATAGATGCCGTCTATACCACTGTACATACCGGCTGGGTATACCAGTCCCTTACCGTGTTACAACATGTTGTTTTGCTGATGCTATTACATTTCAACCAACTCATACATGAGCACGCTAAGAGCCACCCTCAACAACAAAGTATATTACTAATAATTAAACATTTTATGAAAATGGTCTGGCACATGAACGAAAGAAATATTAATTAAAAATAACGGTGTATCATAAATCAACATCCAGACAGATATTGAGAAAACAGTCCAATATTTGGTTTTACCCTCCTCTAGTCACAAATAGTTGTTTGACACGTAGGTGTAGTCAAATTTTCGATGCGTTGACTGCCAATTTATTTTAAATATTTAACTAGAATACATGAAAATCATATGTGTAGATGTCTCAATGTGTTTTCATAATGTTATAATTTTATTGGGTTTTATAAATATATTCTAATAGAAATTAGGGATCAAATATATGTTTTGGAGACCACATCAATATCTAAAACATAACTATCGGTGACTGGAGGGAGTATTTTAGATACTCTTTATCCACATGCACGTTCATAGTGCTTTTTACTGAGTAATATTACTTCCTTTGTCCAAGCTTACAAGGCGTTTTTTTTCTTGGCATGTAGACCGATAAGGTATTGAAAATGACCATATTATTCCTAATTATTGTCACTAAGCATTATATTCAATGCATATATGTGAAGAATGTGAAATAAAGATGGATATTTATTAGGGGTATATAGGAAACATCACACTAATTTTACAGTAGAATATGAAATACGCATTATATTTATGGACAAAACCATAATAGCATTTTGTCTTTGTACCAACCGTAATTAACAACTGCATAATAATTCTAGTATGCAAAGTATGGTTCATTAACTAGCATCGTTTAGGCTCTAAGTTCCATTGCATATGAGCATATCATTATCGCATACCTATACAGGTGGTAGGGGCAATGCCTTGCGCAATAACCGTACGTACGCACGCAGGGCGGTCGCCGATCGATCACCACCAGCTGGGTTGACAAGCACGGCCGGTGTTGGTGTAGCTCCTAAAGGTATGTACAATAGTACATGTCAGCTATCTGTAAGATCACGTCACTTAAGATTTTAGGTGATGTGAAGAAGAGAGAAGGAGTAGAGAGAAAGTTGTTGTCTATTATTTAACAGACGGTCTTATAGATAACTTTCTATTGTATGTACCATTGTATAGACAGTCTGTTAATTAGATAAGAGACCATTACAGACAACTATATAGACGATCCATTGTATGAGTTATTTTTAATGCTGTCTATAGATGATGTGGAGATATAATATAAGCAGTTGCCGTCTATATCACTGTACATGCCCTAATGGCGATTGCCGATTGGCGAAGCAAGCAAGCAAAAAAAAAAGTGGACTCAAAAAATAGATTTAATTAAGATAAATATATTAAACAGTTTGTCTTACATTTTTATTGGTTTGAGGGTTACTAATAATACTTTATTATTTAAAAAATACTTGTACAATATACACTTGCCAATTTTTTTTAAATCTATAAGCAAATTAATACAAATCAATCAAACAAATCGGCTATTATCTCTATTCAATCCATTTACACAGTTACAATTGACAAAAAATTATAAATTAGAAGAGATGCTCACGTTGTCTATTTGCTATTTTGGTTAGCCCGCTTAGCTGATCAGGCAGTTGCTGACTCATGCTGTACTATCTTCCCTGCCTCGATCGTCATCGCCGCGGTGGGTTGCTCGTCGCCGTCGTCCATGCCTTAGTTGACTCCTTGGCATCCACCCTCTGTGACACGTGTTAAGCACTCTTGACTTAATGAGCTACCATGTCCTCGCAAAGGATAGACGTTGAACTATACCCCCTCTCCCTCTCCCTCTCTCGTGCTCACTATATGGTCTTTGTATACATTTAGGGTTCAAGTCTAGTTGTGTAAGCCGTGAGCAAAGTCACTAATTGCTAAATTATGCCTCTAATAAGCAACAGCCCACTAAGTCACATGATACATGAAACAACTCATCTACGTAGCAAATTAAAGCTTCTTTTTCCTCCAGACACACTCGAGCACGTATGCATTCACACTCGGCACTCGCTATACCAAAAATTTATCACCGATGTTAAAGAGATACTTATGGTTCAGCGGTTAGAGGGCCTCCAACCTGGCTACAACCCTGGTAGCTCCAGAAGTGAGCTTCTCGAATTTGTACATAAGCTTCGGCTAGTTCTTTACTTTTGTTATGTACTACAGCCAAGGTCCCAAGCCTTGCACGAGGTCATGCAAGCATGGAAGTTAATAAACCTCTAACAATATTCATGAATCATGCTAGTTCTGTGGTGCAACTTAAGCTAGAGCATACCGTGGTGAGTGATGAGGTCGCCGGACGGGACGCGGGCGACCGCGGCCAGGTCGGCGAGCGCCAATGTCGCGAGGCCGCCAGCCGCGAAGAGGTCGATGAGCACCACCGGGCAGTGGACGAGCGCCTCGGAGCTAACATTGGCTGGACTAAATAGCTCCGCCTGCTCTTCTACCAACACCCGTGAACACAGAAGCCCAGAGAGGACAGGAGCAGAGAGCTATTGCCTACAGGTTGCTGTGTACTTATGCTGCCATGGCTGGTGAGATTCTGTGGTATCATACCTTCTCTAAATCTTGGAGACTTCCCGGCAGCACATTGATTTGAGTCGTGATTTGAGCCGAGCCACATTGATTTGAGTCGAGCCGGTCGGCCGGCTCGGCTCAAAAAAAATCATACCTTCTCTAAATCTTGGAGACTTCCCGGCAGCACATTGATTTGAGCCGAGCCACATTGATTTGAGTCGAGCCGGTCGGCCGGCTCGGCTCAAAAAAAAATTGCGATTTAGTCCTTTTGTAAATTACAAATAGGCCCTTCGTGATTTTTTGAGTGAAGAAGATTTTTTCCTCTAAATTCGCGTTCAGGTCCCTCGAGCGCCATTTTACAAAAAGAACCTCCCGTTAAATTCAAATCGCGAACAAGCCCTTTTCTAATTTTTAAGGATAGCGACGTGTCCAAAAACATAACATTGTGTCCTTGCTCTTTACGCCTAGGTCCTTTCTCCGCTTTTCTCGGAAAAATGTTTTTGTCACTAGAAATATATGTGCAAATCTATCTCTAGACTTTTTTCCCACCTCGATTTCTCATCTCGATCTCTAATATTTTTTAAAACATGTATTATTACTCCACGGACGCGTCGGCCTCTGATATTTTTTAAAACATGTATTATTACTCCGTGAACGTGTAGAGTGTTAAGCTCGACAAAAGAAGGTTGTCATCTCTAATAATTTTTCGCCCTTTTCCCTCTAGACTTTTTCTCCACCTCGGTTTTCTAGCTCGGTCTCGAGTCTCTGATATTTTTTAAAACATGTCCTTTCTCCGCTTTCCCAAAAAAAAAATTTTGTCGCCAGAAATATTTGTGCAGCTCTATCTCTAGACTTTTTTCCCAGCTCGATTTCCCATCTCGATCTCTGATATTTTTTAAAACATGTATTATTACTCCGCGACCGCGTCGATCTCTAATATTTTTTAAAACATGTATTATTACTCCGCGAACACGTAGAGTGTTAGGCTCGACAGAAGAAGGTTGTCATCTCTAATAATTTTTCACCCTTTTCCCTCTAGACTCTTTCTCCACCGCGGTTTTCCATCTCGGCCTCCAATATTTTTCAAATAATTCGTCGAAAGAGATATTTCTACAACTCTATCTCTCTATTTTTTCCCCATTTTGACGATTTAAAAAATAAAACGCCGCCGAGAAAAAAAAAATTCCTACGGAGAAACGACACACGCGCGGGGCGTATTACACCACGAGTTTTTAATACTTTTTAAAAATATGTATTATTACTCGGCGAACGCATAGAGTATTAAACTCAACAAAAAAGAAGGTTAACATCTCTAATAATTTTTCGTCCTTTTCCCTCTAGACTTTTTCTCCGCCGCGGTTTTCCAGCTCGGTCTCCAATATTTTCCAAATAATTCGTCGAAAGAGATATTTCTACAACTCTATCTCTCTATTTTCCCCCGTTTCGCTCATTATTTCGACGATTTAGAAAATCAAACAGCGCTGAAAAAAACATTTTTTTCTTCAAAAAACGCCCCGCGCGGCGTGTTACGCCGCGGAAAGTTTTCTAGTTTATACTACAAGAACTCCCTTTAGCGAGGTTCAGGAGGTTTCCATGTTGCAGGAGGTGCGCCAAGAGCGTCAGGTGTTTATACCAAGGGGCTGTTTGTTGGTAAGTTGTCGATCTTATTTTCAATCTCAGTAATTTTTTTTAGCCATAGGATGCCTCACTTCTACAAAATACAAAGACACAAATAAAAAATTCTAACTAGATAAAAATAAAGTAAACATAGATGAACCCCTATGAAATAAAAAACAAAAAAATCTAACATAGATAAAAATAAAGAAATCTAGGTAAACTCTATAAATACCAAAAACAAATAGAACTAAGGAATAAGTCTGTTTTACACCTATGAATTATGAGAAAAGTCCAATAACTCCTCAAACTATAAAATCGGTTATTTAACACCCTCAACTATTAATATCAGATCAAATCACACCCTAGGGTGGTTTTTCTTGACTATTTTACATCTTCTATATATAATTTAGGCAAAAAATGATTCAATTTTTTTGAAACTTTTTGTATATGATACTAAGGCAATACTTATACTTCCATAAAAATTTTAGACCATGATCACACTTGTAAAATTTTATAAAATTCTGACAATTTCACTATCTCAACTAAGGGTTTTCTGATTTTGATTTTTATGAGCTATCAAATTATGTTAAATTATTTTGAAAATTTTTCTATGTGATCCTAGGGGTTTAAATATGGCACTATAAATTTTTGGATGATGATCAAACCTGTAAATTTATATAAAAATATGATTGTTTTATTGTTGTTTTTAAATTACTGCTATTTTTTATTTTATAAATATACTAAATGCTTTAAAATTTCCTAAAACTTTTTGGAATATTCTGGAGGTGGATTAGGATTTAATTAATTTTTTAAAATTTTATTATTGCATGATTTTGAACTTTAGAGGTTACAAATCAAAGTTTTTAAAATTGAAACAATGATCTTGTCAGAATAAAATTGAAACAATGATCTTGTCAGAATTTTATAAATTTGTACAAGTATGATCATGAGCTGAATTGTTTATCGAGTTTAAGTATTATCTTAGGATCATATAAAAAGTTTTAAAAAAATTTAAATCACCTCTTGCCTTAATTATATATATGAGATGCAAAACAGCCAAGAAAAACCGTTCTATGTTTGATTTAATCCAGTATTGATAGTTGAGAGTGTTAAATAGCTAGTTTATGAGATTATTTGGACTTTTTTATAGTTCAGATGTGTAAAATAAACTTATTCCTAGAGAATTTCACGCAATTGAGAATTAGCAAACCCGCGAGTACTGTTTTATTTGGGCGCTGTTGCATGCGGACGCAACAGAGCAAACATCTACAGAGACTTTCAGTTGGGTGCCTATATCCTCTGTTTTTCTTACTCGTGCCATGACAGGGAAAAGTAAGGGTACATGCTAGTTGCTCAAAAGCTAATCGTCGTATCTTTACCAAAGCATCTGACCCACATCGAACACAATTGCCCAGTGCTCCCGCTTGATGTCGTGATCCTGCTAGTTTCTCTTGATCGCGGGGAACTCCTTTGCGGAGAGGGCGAACGCGTCGTCCCGCGCCCAAGAACAGTGAGTGCTCGCCGGGGTGTCCTTCACCCACTCCCGGAGTCCGGCGCCTGCGGCTCCGCCATCCAGTCCGGCCTGTAGACTTCGGCGAGCGTGCGCTGCCACCAAAACAAGCAACAGTTCGCCGTTGCAGGTCACCACGTGCACCGGCGCAAGCCATGGGATCGACCACACTCGCACGTAGACCTCACCTAGGCAATGGCCCAAGCCTTTTTAGGCTGGCTGGTCCTCGGCAATGGCCGATCAGCATGGCACAATATAGACGTCTTTAGGTTGGGCCACTATAGCACGAATGATGGATCGTGCTAGGTCTAAAATCTAAGTACGATGGATGGTACGATACAACCAATGGTTGAATATAGGTTAGTCTAACATAAAAGCGATCCTTTGTAAAAAAATAATCTATCTACAGTTCAGTCTACCATTAACTACTTTACCCAAATTACTTGGACCATCGTTAAATAATATCTCCCCCATGAGGGAGCCAGAAGGAGTGCTCGCGGATTGGGCCTGCCTCGCGCCACGGCTTGCGGCCGGCGACGATCCACGGACGGCAGGCGGGCAGCGGGGAGGTAGAAGCGCGCTGGTGCGCGCAGACCTGGCGGATTTGGAGGTGGTCCTCGTCGGAGGAAAGGGTGTCGGAGACTTCCCTGAGGAGCTCTGTTAGCAGGGACTAGGGAGGGCCAGCCGCCGGCCTTTACGTGTGGAAAAGACGGGTTCGGTAGTCAAAACAATGTTGCATACTTGCATGGCATTGATGGCCAACACGCTGCATGCAGATGCTCGAAAAGTCAAAATACATGTTGCGCTTGCATTTTTTTAGATGAAGAAAGATTTTATTAATTTCAAGAACATTACATCAAGATGATACAAGTCCTAAAATTTCTCTCGGTCTCGCTAACAAAAAGCACACAAATTCTTAAACAAAACAAAAAGAAAAAAGAGAAGCCTTGATTGCTACCAGCCTGGATCGCAGAGCTCTCCCCTTTTCATTGAATTGCTTAGCGAAAACATCATCAGAAATCTTCTCCGCGTAAGCAATTCGGCAGCCCCCTGAATTTCTAACATTCTGGGCGTCACAACATGTTGCGCTTGCATGGCTGCGTGTGCCGCATGCAAACTCGAACCCAACACATGGTCAGTACTTTGATTGGCCCAGCTTAAGGCCCCGTTTCGCATTGTCGAAGAGATTTGGGATTTAACAATCTAGATTTTAAGTAGGATAGTTGGCTGTTCTGAGTTAAAAATGACTGAAATACCCTTGAGTCAAATGACGATTTGTTTGACGCAAAATTGATATCCTTTCTTGCAAGGTCACGTACAAATTGAAAAGGCGGCAGAGACCGTCGAGGAAGCGGCGGTGAAGATCGTCGAGGAGGCAATGCCTAGTAAGGGGTGCAGAGGTGGAGAATGGGGAGGAGGCAGCAGAGATCAGTGACGAGGTGGCCGGTGTGAGCAGAGGTATGACATCGACAGAGATGGTGGAGAGAGGACTGGCAGAGGCGTCCATGGGGACCATAGTGACGAGACGAAGGTGACGAAGACCAGGGTGACGAGCTAGACGTGATAGAGACCAGAGCGAAGACGAGGTAGAGCCAGCAGAGATTGAGGTGGAGGCGACACAATGCAAGGGTGCAAACCTAGATGCATGGAAATGTCATCAATGCTCGTGGTCTGGAGCTATATCCAGAAGCACTGAGGCCTAGGGCAATGACATGGAGGGAGGAGGTAGAGGCTAGGGTGGTGTTATGGACGTGGAATCAACCAAAGGGAGGCAGTGGTGAGAGGAGGTGTGGCATGCGAGGACGGTACGGATGGTGGCCCTAGTGCGAGGAGGTGGAGGGCTGCAAAAGGTCAAAACCCTAGTTGCCGCATGAGTCAGGTGAGGGAGGAGTCTAGGTGGACCAGGCGTATCGATGGGGAAGAGATGAAGTGCAAGTTTTTATATATGATATAGAGTGGATAAATACTAGAAAATTTTTTGCGGCGTAATACGCCGCGCGTGTTATTTTTCTGTAGAAAAAATTTCTTTTTTTCCGGTGGCGTTTTTTTTAATCATCGAAATAATGAGCGAAACGGTTGAAAGAACACAAAATTTTTCGCGACATAATACGCCGCACGTGTCGTTTTTTTGTAGGAATTTTTTTTTCGGCGGCGTTTTATTTCCTAAATCGTCGAAATAACGAGCGAAATGGGAAAAAAAATATAGAGATAGAGTTGTAGAAATATCTCTTTCACTTTAATTATTTGGAAAAATATTTGAGACCGAAATGGAAAAGCTGCAAGGGAAAAAGTCTAGAGGAAAAAGAGTGAAAAATTATTAGAGACGACAACCTTCTTTCGCCAAGTCTAACACTACGCGTTCACCGAGTAATAATACATGTTTTAAAAAATATTAGAACCATTGAGGCATTGAACAGAGTTGAAATAGTTAAAAAGAAGAAATAATTATGGAAAAGTTATAAGCTGTCATAGCACATGCTGCAGGCCTTACCTGTATAAAGAAGTTGGAATGTCAAAGGATATATGCCCATCGTGTTTTGGATATTGAATAGGCGAGTGCAGATTGGCCATTTTTTGAAAAAATACATGTTTTAAAATAATACATGTTTTAAAAAATATTATAGATCGTATGGAGAAGTGACCATGGCTATGTAGATCCCAGGTAAAAGTATCCCTTCTAACCTGATGCCTAGCAAAGCACCATTGAGGCATTGGACAGAGTTGAAATAGTTAAAACGAAGAAATAATTATGGAAAAGTTATAAGCTGTCATAGCACATGCTGCAGGCCTTACCTGTATAAAGAAGTTAGAATGTCAAAGGATATATGCCCATCGTGTTTTGGATATTGAATAGGCGAGTGCAGATTGGCCATCTGTCCATAAGGAAAATTATAGTCAAGACTCACTACCAACAAAGTGAAACAATGTTGTGCTTTTAATTTTGTTAACAAAGAATGCCAACATTATGTACAAGCAACAGCAGCACTTCACACTCACATTTGTTGCTTCATGGTCAGGTCTCCCATGCTTCAATGTAAAAGGGAACTTTCCTTTGAATACATAGCTAAACGTTGAAACATTAACAAAAGTCAACAAATGAAGTAGAATATTGACTAATATTAACTTACGAATTGGGAGCCTCACTGTTCCAGTGCAGACAAGGCCATGCCAGGAAATAATCCGTATTCAAACGCCTGCAAGCAAACAGGAATAAATCCATATTCAGCTCACTAGTATCAGAAAAAAGAAATTCAAAAACTATTTATTCTCGCTCTAACTTCTAGGGATATTTGAATATAAAGAAAATATTTTTAGGGGGGAACTGGTAATAAAATAACCAAATACTAGTCTATAATTCCGAGCTCGATATAGTTCTTCCAATATCCATGACTTCTTGAGATTCTCCCAGTACAGTTCCATGGAAGATCCTTCAACAAGAGCCTTGAAAGTTGCTTCTGCTGCAAGCATACCTTTCGTACACATCACTCCCGTCAGTGCAAGGCTTATCAACATATTCTAGAGTTAGCATTACTCTAACAGAATGCACCTAATGTGGCATTTTTTATTTTTGGTGAGAATAACGTGCCAATTAAATCAACACGGAAATAAAAAATGAACTATGAATGAGAATGTCAAGCGAATGACAGAAGAATGGACAGACAGATATAACATCAACCACGGTCCATCAAGCTGACAATTAAGTAAAACCACAAACTCTAGTTAAATTCCAACAACATCCAGTAAAGAGATACCTGATTTCATAGCCGTATGAGTTCCTTTTATTTTGGGAACATTAAGAAATCCTGCAGAGCATCTAACAATTACACCTCCGTCATGGTATCGACTGAAATTTTAAATGAGCTTCATCAGCACCTTATCAGTAATGATTGCTATCAACTAAAAAGCAAACATAATGCATGCTCTGTGACTGAATAACAGAAGTGAAATCCAGAACAAATGTTGAAGTGTATAGCATCACAAACAAGGAATACCTGAACCACACTTGACCTCACAAATTTCATACTACCAGAGAAACTATGTACTAGTTAACATATGACACCAGGTAAAACTGCACCAATGTCCATGTACAATGCTTGAAATGCAATAAACTTTTTTTTTTTTAGATGAAGGAAGATTTTATTAATCTCAAGAACATTACATCAAGATGATACTGAAATGCAATAAACTAACAGAATGCTCAATATGGATTACAGATAGAGCTTACATATGCACCTACTTGCTACAAAATTTCCATGTCTTTGAATTGTCATCCTACCTGGAAACCACCTTCATTCAAAGTACGAGCGCTATACTGAAGAACTGTTCCACCATCCAAAAGTTCTCTGATAGAAGGATGTTGCTTGAATTTCTAAAACATGGTTGTACAGTATTTAGAGAAAAAAGTTCATTCTGACTGTTAAGTGATCATAACACTGAAATACTCAGATCAGCTGTATACAAGTATACAACTTGTGGATAACTCAAGGCAACAACTAGACCAATTGCTAACTGAAATATGAGAGCAGAGAAAAATTGAACACAACAACCCTGCACGCTTCCATCTCGTCCCTCGCGGAGGCCTCAACGTCTCCGCTGGATGCTTTAGTCCGTTATACTCTTGCATGAAATGTACGAATGTGTTATGTTATTTATGCACGTACATACGCTGCGCTGCTGCTGTTTATTAATGCATTCTACACTTCGTTCAAGCAAGCGAAGGCCAGAGGAAGTGCCATGACCTGAAAGCTTTGAAGCTACATTATGCATGCAAGCTTTTTCACGAGTGTTTGTGATATAGACTATAAAGGGATACGATAACACACCCATGATTTAGGCGACAAAATTATCAAGACTCGAGACAAATGAAAACTGTCGTATAAGTAAACATCTCTTCTGCCTCCTGATTCCCGCGCAAACTGTCCGGCATCTAGCGCACGCTCGTACCCTCTCTCTCTCTCTCTCTCTGGGTCGCTCGCTCGCTTGATAATCGCTATTGATGTCACAGTCAACGAAATTGTATTAATGGGCCGGCCGGGCAAGTTAAGCAGTGTGAACAAAGCTAAAGAACAGATCAGGAGTGCTTAACTCCTACCAAGCAAGAACCAAGGCCTCAACACAAGCATCAGATTCCATTTTTCAGTACACACTGAGCTCCTCGCACGTAGTTTCCTCCAGCACTTCTCTATTGGATGTCAAACCAGGACGCCTGTCCCGGTTAGGTCAAGCAACAAGAACACCACAACCGACACCCCTAGCTACTACAAATGTTCAGAGAAACTAGAGCTTGTCGCAGTGTAAGAAAGTATATTCAGACTAGACGGGCACGTTTTTCCTGTACCTATGCCATAAAAAAAATTCGCGTACAAGATTGCAGCTGATAGGCTCAGATCTCGCCGACCTACGATTCAGCCGACAAATTGCTCACACCAGCAACCAATCGAATTAACAAACACCACCGTGTCCGGTTGCTAAACACACATAATTTCCGTCACAAAATCCTCCACACGGACGATCGGTTCGTGCGCACCAGCCTGCACCCCGAATCTCGCAGTCAATATAACCCAACAAGGTGCAAATTAATTCAACTACATTAAACTTTCGATGTACGTATATATATATTCAGAGTTGCTATCCCAATTAGTTCATAGAACTATGTGCAGAGGCCGGAGATGATTCCATTGTCAAAAAAAAAAAATGTACAGTTGTTTTTATTGCTTGGTGCAAGCTGTTAGAACGCAGCCTTGTTCATTTGCCATGTCCTTCGCTCCTCGCACGTAGCTTCCAAGCACACTGCAGGCAGCAACCACCCCCCCCCAACCCCACCACATTTTCTCTAATCCATATCGATCCACTGCACCAAACCTGAATTGGTACGGCAAGCAAAAGACACGGCATCGTATTGAATCATCGGGAATATGAATGTATAATCAAAAGGATTTAGTGTCCGTACGCACGGTTAGGAATATAGTTCTTGTCTGATTGATTCGATTCTCTAGTGACTAGTACTACTGCCCGACTAGCTCCTGCACACAGACCATACATCTCCTTTGTCTTCAGGTTTCTGAATGCATGGCTCGTGAAGCTTCTTGCTTGCTTCACGTTCTTATTTTGCACAATGAACGCAGTCACATCGCCTCGATTGGGTTCTGAAGATATTTAATTTTGAGTGCTTAATTAATCAGTCCTGTTCTTGATTTATTGAGGCGGTGCAATTTTCAGAATGTGATAGAATTGGGAGGAGCCATCAGAATTCAGAGCTATGCATGGCCCGCAGGAGATTTCGCTGTATTATGTTCTCGTTAAATTGGACAGGAGATAGCAGAACTTTCAGACAATCCTGGGCGACCCACGACCAGATTTTTCAGTCCATTAAGGACGAGGCTGCTCTATGGGCGGCGGCGGGGGCGACTCACCTACAAACCATCCTCCACGGCCTGACGTGACCCTTCCTTTCCTTTCTTTTTTCCCTTTCTTTTTCTTTCTTGCTCTTCTCTCTCCAATCTCGGTGCGACCTTTGCACCATGTATTTAACTTTTCACCTCCTAATATATCTCACGGCTTCTGCCGTTTTCAAAAAAAAAAAAAAATTGGACAGGAGAACTAAGTTTCCATTGTGTTAGGACGTCGTCTTCTACGTTGGAACCACCCCAGCTGCTGTACCTGTACTACTCGCCATGGACTTCAATCCATATCCTGATGTGATCGCCGCGATGACACGTTTTGCATATCTGAAGCCGACCTACGATCAGACGACGAACAGCTTCAGGCTATAGCATTTTCTTTAATCGGCTACAGTATATCATTTCCCTATCAAGCAATGATTCCAAGTCCTGCAGGCCTCTGTTTTTTTTTAAAAAAAGTCCTGTAGGCCCTGAAGCCACCGTTATTCAGATGGTGAATTCCATCTAGAAACACCGACTGATACGTTTGAGAGAGGGAAGGTTTTTAGTGTCAATGAGAAGTAAATCGCAAGAACAGACTGGTCATCTAATTTCCTCTTGATCACATGAAATGGAAAGTTCTGTTTTGTTTACATCTGCAAGTTTCATTAAAGAACTGTTGTTTAATAGTGGAAGCAAGAAGTCGAGCACTTTACGGTGCATTGTCAACAATTAGCAGCAGCTTTCATGCATTTAAATTGTTCATAAACTCTCTCTATCAGCCATTACCATTGCTAATGCCACATGGTAGTAGTATATTTAAAGTCACATCCGAAGGGAAACAAACTGACGCATAAGTCTGAACTCTATACCAAGCTGAACAGAGGAGCACAAGAGAGTTTTAGACACGTGATGCACAAGGTACGGTTCAGCCGTTAAGCTTTGAGAACTTGAGCTCACCAAACTGTGACATATAGCTTTGCTTCATTGCTTTCGGTGTTAGTTCTTTTGGCATCTTCTCCACTGTTTGGAGACATCCATCAATCAGTAACTAGATCGAGTGAGTGAGAAAATGTATGTAACCTGCCGAAGAAGCTGCAAATTGCCTGCCTATTTAACTGTGCAATCAGCTAGACCCTAATCGCTGGTGTAGATTATCCTTCACATCGATCTTTCCCAGGCCAGTTTACAAAATGGAATAGGTACAAAATCCAACTAAGAAGTCACAGTAAAAGGAGGCACTTTTTTCAGAGGCTCAGGACACTGAGCCCATTTCTTTGTAGACATGTCATTGCTGTCCTCACTATTCCACTTGCTATTCCAGCCAGCTGTTTCAGACTGAGAGTCTGTGAAAGTCCGATACAATCACCAAGCTGCTTAATTAGGCCTCCAAATTACAGTAACATTGCTACTATATGTCCTTAAAGAACATTTGGATGGACTGTCTCAGTGCAGTTTAGCCTTCTTTCTGGTCAGTGAGCCATCCGACTCAGCACCCAATGATTGCCTATTGGCCTACAATTAAGCCCCAAGCCACTCACTACTGTACCTGATGACTTGGCGTCACTGACTTTCTGTTCCCAGTACAGGTTCTTGTTTCGCAGCAGCAGCCATACGTACCCTCCCCGGGAACAAAATGGGCGATAGATGCGCCGCTGATTGGTGCATGACAGTAGACATGTACAATCGGCCGTGCCTTTTGAGCCGACTTGGTATGGCCGGCCCAACATAGCACAACAAGAATGTCTTTGGATTAGACCGATATGGTACGGATGATAAGTTGTGTCGAGCTTGGAAACTCAGTACGATGAGCGCCCAGCACGATTAGACCTATTGAGCCGTGTTTAGATTGGTATAGTACAAATATGACCTTTTTATATAAAAGAAAACATCTTGTTTATAGTTCAGTCCATCATTAACTACTTTACCCTAGTGGTCCAGCCTATCATCAAATATTATCTCTCTCTTTTGTCTCCATGACCCATCCTACGCAATCACCGTCTCCTTGTGCCTTCGTCATATCCTCTATCTCCTCTTGCTCTTCTCTACCCATGCTTCCTCCCCACACTGCCTTAGTGCTAGATCTAGCTGCCTTTGGTCATGCCGCCACCGTATACGGTCTTAAACCACCACACCACTAGCTTCACCGATCGTCCTAAGGAGACAGTGGTGATCGGAGAGGAAGAAGACGGCAACGCCACTGGATCTTGATGATTCTCACTGCCTTGGCGCTGCCAAATCCGATCTTCCTGCACTTCGTTGACACTATCCCACTATCCGTGCTTCTTTCCCAACGCTAGCATCTTCCTTGCCTCTGGCAGAGCTGCACTTCATTTTCATGACCATGACGGTAGGTGCCCCGTTCATCCCCGGCTCCTTTCCTCTCTTTTGCAATAGTCTAAATGAATGGAACCTGTACCGACACAGCACAGAGATAGCACGGCGTGCCAATGGTCTAGGCCCACGACCCATCGGCCGTGTGCCATGCCAACCCGGCACAGCGCAATGCCCAGGTCTATGTGGCACAAAGGTTGCAACGCCGGCGAGGTGACGCACTGCTGGACCATGCATGATAATGCATGATATCGGCATGGCGGACGGTCCAGATCGCGTGCGGAACCTTGCTCGGACGGCGCCGCAGAGGATCGTCACCAAATTTGGCTTGTTTTGCAATGCACGTGCATCTTACTACTAGTAGTACTCCAAGCATGTATGTTTGTTCCAGGACAGTATTCAGATGTCAATAGTACTCCACTTGGTTTCAGTATTCAGATGTGCCTGAAAGGGCAATGCTTTTTTCAGGTGCAGCTTGACGAGCACACACAGTACATGCAGCCGTAGAAGTCACTTACTCCTGAGTCCTGACGTGGTGACTTGGTTACCACCGCCACTTGTCACTTTCGTGTGTCTTGTCTTGTTGGATCATCCTACTCGCCCTTGCATTGCAAGGGAAATTAAAACGTTTCATCCTTACGTTGACTGTTTCGTTGATGTTTGGTAGCTGTAGAGGCGGTTGTTATTTCCGTTGTAACCTTTTGAGTCTGTATTTTGGCCGCATTCCTCTTTGAGTGAAGAGGCCGGATTGTTTCCTTTATCTAAAAAACGTTTCATCCATCCTGAAAGAGAGGTCAGGCCAGCGCAGGATGGCTAGCTTAGCTTGAAGCAATATGAATTTCACCTTTAAAACGTTCGTACCCACGCGCCCGTGCAGATATGTTAAGAGTTCAGTGAACGCGAGAGTAGAGTTCATGTGAGGTTCAGGAATACGATCGATGTGTAAATGCTCCCTTGCAAAGTTGTTCAACTTTAATCTAGTACGCACAGATATTTGCCTTCCAAATCCCAATCCAAAAGGTTAACCTAGGAGTAACAGCTACAGGCAAGAAACCTGAAGCATGTGTACAATTTCCTGCGTGAAAGGGAAGATCAATTACTGCTACTGCTACACTACTCATGGGTTTGGATGTGGATGGTGAAGACCGAAGTGCTAGCATAACTAACTGTCTATTTAGCCAGGATCACAAGCAAAATGCTGCTTTTGCTGATGTAACCCTGTGAAATTAAAACCGAAACTTTTGCCTCTTAAGGTTAGCGTTTCCATTCGCATTAAAACCGAAACTTTAGCTTACAGACTAGTAGCCTCCTCCAGAGCATCCTTGGCTCGTTGTGACCATCTAAGGAGATGACTTCACTAGCATTGCTGTGCAGTAACAAGTGTTAATTCATGAAACAACTTAACATCACAAACTCTGTCATGATGGTTCAACTGAACACCTACCAGATGCATGCGTGAACGCTGCGGGGACACACACACAGGCACGCACAATTCGTTACCAAATCCCAATTGAATCATCAGAAGAAACCAAAACGCATTTATCGCGACGACAGTCTCAGTCAGATCTCCTCTTCTTCGTCTTCCTCTCGATGCACCGCCTTCTGCTCCACAGGGACCACGGCGACATTACCTCACACGTACCAAACCCAAACCAAAGTCTCGCCTCCGACACTTTGCGAGCTACGCAGGAAGCTTCACAAATGAAGGAGCAATTAACTTACCAATGTAAGTAACTTAATGGCACTATTAGGATTCTCTTTTTTCACCTAGCAGTGGTTGTAAAAAAAGCTAAAACTCCTTGCAGTCACAAATACGTGGGATATATGCAGTCAATCTTTGGAAGCTTTGGCCATCGATATCTTTTTAAGTATTTATATTAGATACATGAAAATCATATACATAGATTTGTTTTGAAAATTACTTTCATATCATTATAATTTTATCGATTTTTTCAATATGTTAGAATAGAAATTAGTGGTTAAAGTGAAATCTTGACATTTTAAGGATTATGTTGATGTTCAAAACGACCTATATTTGTGGCCGGACGAAGTAGTGTAGTACTGGTTCTTAACTATGGCTGTGAAATTTCAGTGAGTGGTCAGGCTCCTTTCTGATTTGAGCTGATCGTAACTGACAGATAAATGACATTGCTGAGGCTTTTCTAGCTTTTTTTTTCTCTCTCTCTCTCTCTCGCTTTGCCTTTTCCACATCTGGAGAGCATCATCATCACGTACCTTACCGAGTCATCAGTGGTAGTTGCGAGACATCCTGGATCTTGAAGGAACTATATCTGTTCAGGCCTTCAGGGTCCGCACATAATGGTGTTTTAGCTGTAATCTAATCCGATGGAGGTCTAGCTCCACGCATAATGGACTCACTGTTCACTCGCATACCAAAGACATGTCATATATGATCCCTGTATTGATCCGATTATTCGTTCATCCAGAAAGGACCATAATCACACTGTAATCTATATTGAACTCCACAGATAATGGAGTTTGAGCTGACAGATTTCATGTATTTAAGAAGAGTATTAGGTGAGAGTGGGACCAAGGTGGCCCACATGTCAGCCACACTAAGGCCTACTAGCGGTACTACCACTGAATAATTTCCTCCACATCCTAACGTAGACTTGGCACTTCACAGTTCACACCCCCACCAAATCTAAATTTCCCACAACCTCTTATATATAAACCAAGCCCAAGTACAAAGGCACACAAGTCTTCCCTCCTCTCTTCTGCCCTTCTCTTGTGTGTGCAAGTCTGCAAGAAACCCAAGAGCATAAGCTGAAAGCAAGGAAGAAAAGGATGGGGCAGAGGTACAGGTTCTTCTGCTGCGGCTGCGGCGCCAATACGGCGGCCGGAGACCGGGAGGTTGACGAGGACGCGGCCTCCGGCGCGGCGGTGCCTGAGGGGAATAAAGGGGGGCCCGCCGGGCCGCGACAGTTGTCGTGGGCGCAGGTGGAGGGGATGACGGACGGGTTCACCTCGGTCGTGGTCGGCGAGGGAGGCTTCAGCACCGTCTACCTCGCGCGCCTCTCCGGCGCCCTCGCCGCAGTCAAGGTTCACCGCAGCAGCGAGCGCCTCCACCGCGTGTTCCGCCAGGAGCTCGACGCGCTCCTCCGCGTGCGGCACCCCCACATTGTCCGCCTCCTCGCCTTCTGCGATCAGCAAGGTGGGTGCTTGATTTGATCTCTCGCGCTGAGCGCTCGCCTCCGTCATTTGCTCGAGGAGGTTCTGTGCTACCATGTGCGTGTCGTGCTGAAAGGTTCTGGCTTTGGTCGATGCAGAGGAGGGCGCGCTGGTGCTGGAGTTTGCGGCGAACGGGAACCTGCACGAGAGGCTCCACGGCGACGGGAAGGCCGCGGAGGCGATGCCTTGGGCGCGGCGGGTGTCGGTGGCGCTGCAGGTGGCGCGGGCGCTCGAGTACCTGCACGACCGGTGCGAGCCGCAGGTGGTGCACGGCGACGTCAAGGCCTCGAACGTGCTCTTGGACACTGCCATGTCCGCCAAGCTCTGCGACTTCGGGTCGGCGCGGATGGGGTTCTCCGCCGCCGTCCGCCCGCGGTCGTCGGCGCACACCATGCTCGGCTCCCCCGGTTATGTCGACCCCCACTACATCCGCTCCGGCGTGGTCACCAAGAAGAGCGACGTGTACAGCTTCGGCGTCCTCCTCCTCGAGCTCCTCACCGGCATGGAGGCCTTCTGCGCGGAGGAGGGCCGCCTCCTCACCGCTGTCCTCGCACCGAGGCTCAAGTCCGGCGGCGCCCCAAGCGACGCTCGGGGGCTGGTCGACGAGAGGCTGGGGAGCTCCTACGACGCGGCCGAGGCCTCCGCGGTGGCGGCGCTGGCTGCATCCTGCGTCGGCGAGAACCCCAGCATCCGGCCCTCCATGGCCGACGTGGTGCGCACCCTGGAGCAGAGCGCTCAGGGCTCCATCTCGGCCGTCAGAAATAGATCGGACGGCCAGCGAAAGTTGTGACTGACGAGGAGGTCGTCGTATCCTAGGCGCTAGATCTGGCTTGGCGAGTTTGCGATGATGACATCATCTGCACACGCGGAGCCCTCCTATTGGGCGGGCGGACGAACAAAGCGGTAGTGGGCGAGCACGCAAAAAAAAAAAGAATCGGAAAAAGGAGCGAAAAAGGGTTGATTTGGGAAAAGAAAAGGTTTGCAGGAGAAAAAGGTAGGGTTTGTGTGTGCCAATGGGCAATTTCGATCACATTGTGCCAAAGTGGCGGCGATTTGGAGAGGAAATCCTTTTTTTAAAAAAAAGATCGTCCATTTTAAGATTCCAGGTATCTTGGTGACTCTTCTATTGTTGTGTAAAGTAAATTGAGTGTTCTTGCTAGGGCTGTTCAAATTTGATCGTGTTTTTTTGTGCTTATAGGATGGAGTTAGATTTCTGATTTGTGATAGATTTTAGAACATGGCCTGTGCAAATTGTGTACATAATAATTACGCGAAAATTCCTTGTGCAACCTTTCCTTTTGAAGACTGCTTGCTTGTGCTGTTGTGCAGCTCCTTTGCCACTTGTTGCAGGCTTGCCGAATGGCTACTGTTCGCAGCAGGGCACGGTAAAAATAAAATGAGATAAACAGACGAATTTAGTAGTCCTTGGCGTCGCTCTTAATACTACGACTTCATTCAGCTGTCGTACAGAGACAATTATTGGATCCTGGCAGGCACCCAGATTTCAAAGTGCATTTCTGAACGCACATATTCGCTCGCTTCCTCTTCTTTCTCCATGACAACTCAGTCCATGGTACTCATCGCTGGGACCCTGACCGAGTACAATACTCCGGCCGTAATACATCTACGGTCAAACAGCTGTGTGCTACCCTCCATTCCGTATTCGTCACTCTCTTCAGAGTTCAGTTCAGACACAACTCTTCCTCTAAAGAATCAGAGACATGTCAGAGAGAAGTCGAAAAGACAGAAACGTACAGATCCCATTTGGTACAACGAAACTCTCGTCATACTAGCATAGGGAGCGCTAGTACCGACAGAAAATTTCGAGCCCTAATAATGCAGGCCGAATGATTGCTCGCCGATGGCTGAATAAGCAGGAGGAACAAGGGCTTGACTTTAAACGAAGCCCTTTGAAAGGGACGCGTGTGGTTGCTCCCAAACTAACCACACAATTACATGCATCGAATGGCGGACAGGCACAGGAAGAGCTCTCCCGGCCCGGAGCTAACTCTGCTCACGCAAAGCGGCCGGCGGGCTGGCGAAACCATAGAAAAACGCGGACGTTGACGTGCTCGCCGTAGGACCATGCGAAAAACGCCGTCCGCTCTGCAGCTGCTGCTACCGGTGACCTACATCGCAGTGCCAATCAAGCCATGTATGTGTCATGTGTGTGTCGTCGGAGCCGGCCGGTCACGGGCGAGGCGACGCGCCGGTGGGGCGTCCCGGTCGTGATTGCACGCGCAAACCCCCGTGAAATTGGCTCCCCGTCTCCTTCAGTGGCGCGCGACCGACGCGACGCGCATCCGCCTGATGGTTCCTGAATCACCAGTGCTCTCATCTTTCTCTTTTGAAGTGTTCTCATCTTTGTTCTTAGAAAATAGGGTTAATTAGATATATACCACGGTAGGAACCGCTTATTCGAGATTTGTCATCGTTCCTTTGCTTTTTCGAACGATGCTATTATGAAACCGCTTTATTCGAATATGCCACCGCCATGACACGTGTCCGTCCGGTCAAACCGAAGCGTAATTCGGATGATTTTGCCCTCCGTATCAAAGTCTTGTCAAAATTTTGTAGAAATCTCCAAAGAAGATCTGAAGCTAAGATTTTTCCTTGGTGACCCGAGATCCTCATCTACCTCTGGTAAAAATATAAAAATTAAAACTTACATTTTAAACTTTTGGAAATTCAAAATAGAAAACAAATAAAGTTCAAAATAGGAAAATAGCAATGTCGAATTTTTAAAATTTAAATATAAAAGATAAAATTTTCAAAACTTTATATAAGATTAATAATACTATTTCAGATCTTGATAAAAATTGTCATAAAATATTAATACCATTTTAGCCTTAAATTAAATATAGAAATTTAGAAGTACGTAGGGCAAAATCGTCTGAATAAATTGAGTTAGCGCTTCGGTTTGACCGGACAGGACACGTGTCGCGAGCGGTGGCATATTTCGAATAAGCACGGTTTCATAATGGCATCGTTCGAAAAAGCAAAGGAACGATGGCAAATCTCGAATAAACGGTTTCTACAGTGGCATATATCCAATTAACCCTAGAAAATAAGGGAGGAAAGGAAGGTGTGTGCCTCCAGTATGACACAGCAAACGAAAGGCTAATGAAACACGCATAAATATATGACTATATACAATTGCAATTTGTTCACTAAGTTGTAGCATAGTAATCAAAATGACTCTTATAACTAAACCAAATAAATACAAACTCTCTGTCGAGGTTTGTTACCGACAATAATTAAAAGGGGGCTAAACGCTGGATCGGGAACTCGATGATAGCACAAGACACGGAAAATTATACAGGTTCGGGCTCTCGCGGTGGAGATAATACCCTAGTCCTGTGCTCTGGAATTATATGTGGCTAGCTTATTCGCTGATGATGTTCTCCTCCTGTTTTTCCTCCCCGCCCCTCCCTTTATATAGCAGAGGAGGGCGGTTACAATAAGGAATCCCACTCGGATACGAGGTGGAGATTGTATCTCTTTCCTTATCCGTTATACATGATAGCGGCTAGAATTACAATTGTATCCTCCCTAAGCAGGGTTGGTTTCCATCTTCGGGGTTTCCTTGTTGCGCATGGCGGCCTGCCTCCCGAGCGATACCCATCTTCATGTAGTCGGCTTGGCCCATCCCCTCTTGGATGGTCCTCTCGGCCCGCCATGCAGATACCTGGGGTCCATATACTCCACAGTAGCCCCCGAGTGCTTTGCGATCGAATTGCCGCCTTCCTGGTCGCAGCCCAACTGAGTCAAGCTTCACGCCGAGTGCTTCCAGTTCTTGATGTAGTTTCCCGACTTGTTTTCCTTTCCAGCTGAGTGCCCATTGTTGGCAAAGAGATTGTGAAGGACTCAATAGAGCTCCACGCGTTGAATTATATCCGACTGTCGCAGCATACAGCTGGTGGCTCATCATGGGGCATACCAGATCCCAAACGATATACGAAGTCAAAACGCTTTTCCGCTCAAGGCGAAATTCAGCGCCGCTCCTTTAAATTCATTCATTTGCCGGTTGTTGATGTCGTCGTTGAAGCGTTGGCCCTTCACGTGTCGCATCCAAATTTAGTAGCCCCGAAATCATGTATATGCATAACTTAAGCCGTGTAAAAATAACTCACTCGGATGTGATGTCCGACTGGTTTATATATAATTTTAGAGTTTTTTACTCATTTTCCTTATTGATTTTGAATTCATCCGAGTGGTTTTGACTCTTTTTGGTTTAAGCACTCTACCCGACTAGTCTAGCCCCCGAGCGTCGGGAGTCGGCTCATGGCTCTTTTTCCCAGGCACGCGCATTGGGTGACTAAAGTTCGCCGTTCATAGGGTCAGAGCTTCACAACTTGGAATTAACGCACTCGGAATCATTTACAATCGTTTAAGAAAAAGATGCGCGCATGCGCACACTATTAGGTGGAGGGAAATTGGTTATATGCCACTGTGAAGAACGGGTTTCACATATTTGCCATCTTCGCTGCGTTCGGTTCGCTTTAATACCCTTCACAACGGTGACAAATTGTCCATTTGCCATTACAGCCAATTACCGGATTTCTCTCTGTAATTTCGTGGGCCGGCAAGCGATCGAACTAAACTACCCCTCGGTCGCTCGAATGGGTCTTGGTCAGAGTCTGCGAGCAGAGCACTATCACCAGACCGCTCCCCTTCCTCTCCTCCCTCCCTCCCCACGACGGGTCCCTAGCGAATACTGGCGGCGATCTCCATCCGCTCGACGAGTCATGACGATCTCCTCTACAAGAGCGCTACCGGGCGATGGCAAGAAAGGTCCGTCTTGCTTGTATTTGCTGTCGGATGATGAATTTCTTTCAGTTTTTCATTGATTCACCAAACCCTAGATGAACCTCTTCATTAATTCGTGATTCGTTTAGTGTATTTATAGAAACTTAACACGATGAAGAGGTTTATTATGCTGTGTTGAACTGGGCAGTCTGTAACCCTAGATAAACCTCTTCATTGATTCGTTGAGTGGGCGGACTGAGACAAAAGTTGAAGGATGTCCATGGGGATCGTCTTTATTCGGTTGTATTGTTTTTATTTTCTATTTGACAAGAGGCAAACCGTAGATGAACCTTAATCTGCTATTTTATTTTGTTCACTACATTGTCGTGAGAGTTGTCACGGGATGGATAGTATAGGTGGTCGCAAAGCTGCGGTTGATTGCTCCTCATGGTGATGAGTGAGCGGTTGACAAGCTCCTCTGGTGTGATGAATGAGGCAAGTCTGAGGAGCAAATTGCCGAGGCAGAGAAGGTAGTTGTCACCGAACTACAGGATCTGTTGGTTCTTGCCGTTGTGTGATGAATGAGACAAAGGCAAGTGTTGAGGACCGAACTAGAGGATCTGTTGGTTCTGCGCCACAGCGATGAATGAGGCGATGGCAAGTGTTGAGGCGGGACAATGTGGTGTTGCTGCAGATAATGGTGATGGAGCGACAGACTACATAGATGGGATTCTCTTGACATCTTGGGCGCGAAGATGGGGAAGGTAGGACAGAATGATGAATGAGCATGACATGTTTGTGTTATTGGGTTTGAGGGATGATGATGAAGGGCATGTGGTTATGCTGTAAGAACATACCGGTGAAGGATTAGGTGAAGGTGGTGACATGGTAGTTGATGATGACAAGAGATGAAGTGAACATTGCATATGACAAGGATGACCCAAAGATAGACCCCGCACCCTATATCCATCAATGAAGGATTTCGGACTAGCTGTGAGGCAATTTGCCATCAATGAGGAGTTTGAGTTGGGCATAGAAAAATCTGATAAAACTAGGTTTAGAGGTTATTGTAAAGCTAGGGGATGCCCTTGGAGAATTGTTGGGCGCAGGAGGCCTGATCTGAGGACCGTCATGGTACTAACTTGCTTACTTTAAATTATTCAACTGTCATGGTACTAACATACCGCTTTGTCATGCGAGTTTCTGTTTTGGTTGGAGAGCACAACTGCATCAAGCAACAGGTACAAGGCCATACCGCTTCAAAAGGTTGGGTAGCTGAGAAGGCTGCAACCATATTAAGGACAAACCCCACTATTGGTGCTGTAGAGATGCAGAGAAGGCTGGAGGATAAATACAAGGTAACTCTTCAATATGACACAGTCTGGAGAGGTCACCAATTGGCATTGCAAGATATATACTGAAAGCTGAAGAGAGTTTCCACCGTTAAACAGATGGAGGGCTGAGGTTTTAAAGAGATCACCAAGTAGTGTTGTTGAGCTTGACACAAAGGTTGTTGGTGGTAGAGTCTTTTTCCATAGGTTTTTCTGTGCTCTGAGCCCTTGCATTTCGGGTTTTATAAAAGGTTGTAGGCCATATATTAGTATAGACTCCACTGCTTTGAATGGAAGGTGGAATGGACATTTAGCAGCTGCCACAGCCTTAGATGGTCACAAC
The DNA here is from genome assembly GCA_036346375.1 of Guadua angustifolia. Classification (NCBI taxonomy): domain Eukaryota; kingdom Viridiplantae; phylum Streptophyta; class Magnoliopsida; order Poales; family Poaceae; genus Guadua; species Guadua angustifolia. Next base: position 17,751,829 of record CM070518.1, on the reverse strand, counting down.
TGGATGTTTCCTTTGGCTTTTGGGTTCATAGAGTCAGAAACTGAAGATAACTGGACCTGGTTCATGAGTCAACTTCACAAAGCCATTGGTGACTTACCAATTCTTGCAATTTGTTCAGATGCTTGCAAGGGTCTGGAGAATGCATCACAAAGGGTGTTTCCAGATGCAGAAAAGAGGGAATGTTTCAGACATCTGATGCAAAATTTTATGAAGAGGTTTCATGGAAGCACATTTGGAGAGATGTATCCTGCGGCAAGGGCTTACAGACCTGAGGTGTTTGAAAAACACATGGACAACATTGCTGGAGGATGCCCTGAGGTGATGAATTACTTGAGTAAGTATCATTCCCTCAAATGGATGAGGTGTGCTTTTGAAACTAGTGTGAAATGTGACTATATCAACAACAATTTGACAGAGTGTTTCAACAATTGGATAAAAGACATAAAGGATCTCCCTGTAGTGGACCTTGCTGATAAGCTTAGGCAAATGATCATGGTTTTATGGGACAAGAGAAGAAGAATTGGAGAAAGGCTCCAAGGAAGAATACTTCCAGCTGTGATAATGCAATTGAAGGCTAGAACTAGAGGGTTGGGACATTTGAAAGTAGTTAAGGCTGATAGAGTGGCTGCAGAGGTCCTTGACACTAGCACTAACAATGCCAGGCAGGTTGTGAAGATATCAACACAAGAATGCACATGTCTTAAATGGCAGCACACTGGTAAACCTTGTGAACATGCACTGACAGTGATAACATCTCAAAGGAAGGCCCACATTGGGGATTATGTATATGAATACTACTCTGTTCAGATGTTTCAACTTGCATATGCTGATAGAATTGAGCCTATGCCTGACAAGTCCCATTGGCCGGAAGTGGAGATAGACCATGTGGGGGCACCTCTGGGTAGGAGAACTGTGGGTAGGCAGAGAAAGTTGAGAATGAAAGGATGCCTTGAGGGTGGCAAATAGTTCGAGTAACAAAGACAAGGCAAAGAGAAAGATCATGGTGAGAGGTCCTATCAAGTGCAAAAGGTGTGGAGAGGTTGGGCATAGACAAGCTAGCTCCAAGTGCCCATTGAATGGGACCAAGAAACGAAAAGAGGAAGGCTACTGAAAAATACCACTAGAGCTCGCAAAGAAATCAATGCAGAACCAACAAATACCATGCCAGGAATTGTAACTAGAAGGTATGGATTAAAATTGTATGACATATCCTTTTCTTGAAATCCTTGTAATGAGCTACTAATATATTTTTGAATCCCATGCATCCAAATTACTAAGCACGCTTCTAGGATCGGATGGGGCAAGTAGGGGAGTGCAAGGTGAGGACAGAGCAGCGGGAGTGCAAGTCGCAAGTCGCATCAAATAGGGAGTCGAACCTGCAACTCAGACAAGCACACCATCTTCTCCTCCACCAAGGAAAATTCCAAAGAAAAAACAGAAAAAAATGACTCCAAAGAAGGGAAATACAGAGAGTTTAATGTCAATGCGTTGGCTCTGACTTTTAGTTGATGTTTTCCAAGGAAAAAACTCAGACTGATGATGGTTCTGTTTATGGCTATGTAATGTTAGTTGGTGACACTTTTAGTTGATGTTTTTTGAAAACTGATGATGGTTCTGGTTAAGGCTATGTAATCTTAGTTGATGTTTGTACTCAGTTGATGTCAGTTCATGTTTCAAAACAGATGATGCTTCTGGTTATGGCTATGACTGTAATTTAACGTTGATGTCAAATCTATGCTTGTGGTAACAGCCTTGGGCATTGCCTTCTGGTAAGCTATGACTGTAATCTTAGTTGATGTTTGTACTCTAGTAAGCTGTGCATTATAGTGATGTGCAGGGTAATGCTCTGATAATGCATTAGAGTGATGTGCAAGGAAAACAATTTACGGTAATGCTTCTGGTATAGCTCTGATAATGCATTAGACTGGTGCATTGCCTTTGCAAAACACAATATTTGCCAATTGTCACTTCACAACCAATTCTGGATTACAACTTCTGCCACAATATCAAAACTTCACACTGGTGCATTGCCTTTGTCAAAACTGGATTACAACTTCACACAACCAAAACTTCTGCCACAACCACACTGGTGCATTGCCTTTGTCACTTTACACAACCAAAACTGGATTACAGCATCGACAACCAATTCTGACTTCATTATCACAATATCACAAACAACAGTTCACCTTACAGATCCAAACAGGATTACAACTAATCTAAATTATTTGCCAAGAAAAATTACAAGACATAACAACACCAAAACAATGATGACAACATTAGTCGTGACAACAACTTCAAAAACTTCACTAACTCGGGGACACCTTCTATCACCGTGCACCACCTTCTTTCAGCTTTTCAACTTCTTCCACCGGATGACCATAATCACAGAGAGTAGAATAGCCAGAATTTGCAAGAAACTGCACGTATTGATCACGCCATAGGTAAAAATTGCATTTGCTGGGCATCTACAATGATCAAGAACCATGAATCGAATCAGCACCTAACACCGAATCCCCACAAAAAATCAAAAGACAAGCATACACATACATGTTGCTCATTCTTCCTGCACTTAAAGAAGATCTTCCCTGGGTTTTGGTTCGACCTCGATGTCAACTCCAGTATCTCGTCGCCGCACTTAGGGCAAGCCACGAGTGGAAGTCCGCCACTGCCACCTCAAGTGACTTCAAATCTAACTTTGACCGGTGCCTTTCCTCGGGACACCGACGAAGCTTGCTTATACATCTACTGCCGTGGAGGAGCTCATGGGAGGAGAGGAAGCCGCCATACGCCGACTTGCTCGCCAATGGGGCGTGAGGAGGATGGGAACGACGAACAAGGAACCCAAATCCGATCGCACCGCGAACGGATAAAGCCGACCGAGGGTAGTTTCGTCCGATCGCTGTCGGGCCCATGAAATTACAGAGGAAATCCTAATTGGCCCTGTAATGGCAAATGGACAAGCCATCACCGTTGTGAAGGGTATTAAAACGAATCGAACGCAGCGAAGATGGCAAATATGTGAAACCCGTTCTTCACAGTGGCATATAACCAATTTCCTCCTATTAGGTGTAGCCCCCGACTTACTGCTTAGTTGTGGATTAACTAAGTAGCAAGTCAAGAAAGCCAACAATTTTATTCATAATGACATAATTGAGTAAAAAGCGACTTAGCTGCTTTATGCTCCATATGTTGCTGACGATCATGCCGTCCTTACTCGTGGCGCAGGCATGGCTCGTGGCCGTGCTGAAGGTGGCGCTCGGGGCGCAGGCGTGGCTCATTGCCGTGCCGAAGGTGGCGCTTCGTATGCGCAGCGTTGACTCGTGGCGCGCGAAAAGGTGGCGCTGGCGCCGGGCGTTAGCTCTTGGCCGTGCCGAAATTGACGCCGGGCGCAGCGTAGGCTCAAGGCGTGCGAAGGTTGGCGCTTCGGCGCAGACGTAGGCTCTTGGACGTGCCGGTTGGCGCCGGCGCAGCGTAGGCTCTTAGCGCGTCTTGCCGGTTGGCGCCGGCGCAGCGTAGGCTCGTGGCCGTGCGAAGCCGGTTGGCGCCGGGCGCAGCGTGGCTCTTGGCCATGCGGTTGGTGCTCGGCGCAAGATGACTACAATTCTCGTGGCCGTCGGTCTTCTAGTCGCCATGCATGTCCCAATACACGTAAAAAGCATTGACGAAGAAGTATGTTCCGCGTGTGATTCTTGGATGATGAAAGAGCGAGGTTCGGGTCGTCTTGCGCAGAATTAACTGGGCGGACGTTAGTTTCGGCTGGGAGCAAATAGAAGCAAATCTTCTTCACGCCCTTGATTTTCCGAGTTGCCGAGGACTCAACCTTATGCATACATGCAGCCGCATGTCACATGTGCATGCCGCCGCCGGACCAAAATCACCAGCCACGCCGGACCAATCAGTAAGCAGACGTCGGACTAAACCACAGGAAAAAAAGAAAAACAGCCAATCTTCTAGTCGCCATCCAACGTGCATGCAAACCGGTCTTCTAGTCGCCACTTCTTGTTGTTGTCGTGGGAAATCAACCAGCGTTAGGAAGTAATTTGACGCCAGGAGCAATCATTAGTCGCGCATGCATGCGGCGTCACATATGCATGCAAGCCATAATTAGCTAGTCTCGCAATGTTGCATGCATGCAAAACCAATGTTCTAGTCGCAAGATCTCAAGCCACGGACCTCCCAGGTGCAAGGAATTTCTCTAGTCGCGAGAGCTCAAAAGCTCAATGGTCGCCAATCTTCTTTTTCTAGCCGATCGCAAGTTTCTGACGCATCTAGTCGCATGCATGAATCACAAGACCTCCCCAGTCGCCGGAGGAAGCAATCAGCAACGAATCTTCACCAAAAGAAAAACCAAGCGCTAGAAGATTTCCATATCTCCAGCGAGTTCTCAGCGCCAGAGATCTCGCCAGAATGTAAGGCACAAAACTAACTAGCCATGAGGGAGTCTCCTGCCGCTAGAATTGCATGTGCACCAAACAAATCTCCAGCCGCACTAGACAAGAATGCTCTCGCCGCCCTAAAATCCTTGTCACATAGAAAAACGGTCGTCTCAGCCGCCAGAAAAAAGTTGTCGAAGATCGCCATCGAGCCTGCTGAGATTGATCCTAGCGCAGCCCTTACCTGGTGCGCCAACTGTCGAGGTTTGTTACCGACAATAATTAAAAGGGGGCTAAACGCTGGATCGGGAACTCGATGGTAGCACAAGACACGGGAAATTATACAGGTTCGGGCTCTCGCGGTGGAGATAATACCCTAGTCCTGTGCTCTGGAATTATATGTGGCTAGCTTATTCGCTGATGATGTTCTCCTGTTTTTCCTCCCCGCCCCTCCCTTTATATAGCAGAGGAGGGCGGTTACAATAAGGAATCCCACTCGGATACGAGGTGGAGATTGTATCTCTTTTCTTATCCGTTATACATGATAGCGGCTAGAATTACAATTGTATCCTCCCTAAGCAGGGTTGGTTTCCATCTTCGGGGTTTCCTTGTTGCGCATGGCGGCCTGCCTCCCGAGCGATACCCATCTTCATGTAGTCGGCTTGGCCCATCCCCTCTTGGATGGTCCTCTCGGCCTGCCATGCAGATGCCTGGGGTCCATATACTCCACACTCTCTTTAATTTTCTTTTTTACTTTTGCGCTAAGGATAAGGGAACTGAGAAAAAAAGAATTGGCTTAGCCTATGAGTGGTATGGCAATCTATATTTCCAGCTAAGAGGGAGTGACTTCTGTCCAATCGATGTAGTATTGGGCCCAAAGACTACGCGCTCGCAAAAGACTAAATTGGCATGCATGGTAGAGGTATCTTATAAATGTGCACTGTGGTTTAAAAACCTATTCCGCAATCCTAAAGAAAAAAGGTATAGTCTAGCCCTATGCTAAAGCAAAGGGCTAGATAGTGCGGGCTCACTCGCCCATAAAACTACTCTACAAAGTAATGCCAAAGTGCGTAATAGACTTACTTATAAGCAATTACACGGAATCAACGGATGTTCATGTATTGGCCCTCGATAATGCTTCAATCAATAGTTGACGACCATTGATGTATGATTTTTGATTGCCTGCCATTCCTTCCTTTTGAGCTTTGAAAGACTTTTCACACAGGGGAGTAGGCGCCTTACCAAGTGCACGTCCGGATTCAAGGTTTTCACGACCAAGCAAGCCACTTCTCCAAGGCCGTTCCATGAGTCCTTTCCGAATTAGAATGTGTTTGGCAGGGATTCAGCTTCTCCATATTTGTGAATATGGTGAAGCTGAAAATTCTAGCTTCACCAGATTCGTGAAACTGGAGCTGTGAGTACGTTAAGAGTGTTTAGATGGATCATCTTGTTTACATTTTAGACCAAAAATATAAACTTAATTCACTTTATTTTAGCCTACAAGTTTCAGATCTCAAGTGAAACTGGAATCGAGCTCTACAAAATAGGCCCTTAGAATCACTATCCATGAAGGACCACCTTCTATATCAATCATAGAAATCACCAAGCCAGAACTGTAAAATTAGCCAGATTAAGAGCACAAATATAGAAAGGATGGAACCTTGAATACCGACTAAAGGTGGATGCAAAGAGAGAATCGAGCTGAGAACCCTATGACCGATAGATGTACTGAAACTCGACTAGGAAAACATCCGACCCCACCGAAGTTCGAGTAGGAAGAGAGGAGACGATCGTCTTCTCTCAATTCGATGGCTTCATGACAAAAAGTAGCTAAGTAGTTTCAAGGATTTCCTTCCCCTTCTTACTTTGTTTACATGGGTATGACATAACCTAGGGGAAAGCTTGCTTTTGAGGAAACCCTAAGCTCACCATAGGGAGCTCATACCGCGCCACCAAGACATCCAACTGTTTAAAACTAATGATTGATGGTGACCGCATTTTGACAATCATAAGTTGAGCATCTATAAAAAACATCATGCCACCTGGTACAACTGGGGATTGAGGTTAGGTTGTTTTACTCGTGTGAGGAGTGAAGCCACTTGACCGATAGGGGGGGAGGTGTGAAGCAACACTTCAATTCAATAAAGTCGCTTGCTTACCGATCCGATAGGCACTCTATTTAGTGGTAGCTTTTCTAGTAGTCGGCATTATAGAGGCGACTTGTCGTAGAAGCTTTCCTCCCCCCTAGAATGTCATACTCTTACTAGAAACTTGAAGCTCTCAATAACAGAAGAAGCTTCATCTTAATGATTGGCTACTAATACAATAAACTCGCAACCTACTTTGATTCAAAAGGCAAAGAGGGCAAAAAGTTGAAAAAATAACTTTTCTTCCCCTTCGGAAAGATAAAGGAGAGAAAGAGGAAAGAAACGTAGAGCTTGAAAGCAGAAAATCCAATATAGAAAGAGATAAAGTGAGTGGAATAAGACTTTATTTTTTCGGCCATTTCTCAACAATAGCTACTTGAATGGAAGCAAGCAACCCTCGGGAAGAAGAAGAAAAGTGGTCAAAGGCTACGAGTCGAAACTAAGAACAATTGAAGCCAATTTCCCTCAGCTTGAAGCTCTCTAGATAGCTTCTTAGTGCTTAGCTACTTACTCCTTCTGCGCTGCTAGCACTACTACTCCTAGTGATAGGAATAACATACACTTTTTTGCGATGAGGCCAATCTTGGACCGGTAAAGTATTCTAATGATCTGGATCTCTGGCTTACCTCTTACTTGATAGATTCGATTTTAGCTAGTGGGATTTAAGTGATGATAATCAAGAAAGAACAAGATGGATTGGCTCAGATCAATACCATCTAAAAGCGCTTGCCTCATTCATTTGTGATATTCCTGGTTATTCTTGTTAAGTTTCGCCTCTAGTGACTCTTGGAATCATGTGCAATGCATATTCATTGGGGGGGGGCATAACGAGTGCTACGAGTGAATGTGTAGCTTTGTCTTCTCTTATTCAATTTCAAGTTAGAGGTTAGAGGGAAAGAGAACTCTCCCAAAGCAGCCATTTTCTTAAGAAGAGTTATTTCCCCTTGTTATTTCTAAACTGTGTATCACCATACTGAATCTAGCGCAAAGCTAGGAATGATTATCGAAAGTTAGCTACTTGTGGAGTATATGGACCCCGGGTATCTACATGGCGGGCCGTGCTAACCACCCAAGGGGGATGGGCCAAGCTGACTGCATGAAGATGGGTATTGCCCAGGAGGCAGGCCGCCATGCGTAGCAAGGAAACCCCGAAGATGGAAATCAATCCTGCTTAGGGAGGCTACAATTGTAATCCTAGCCGCTATCATGTATAACGGATAAGGAAAGAGATACAATCTCCACCTCGTAACCGATTAGGACTCTCCTTTGTAACCGCTCTCCTCCGCTATATAAAGGGGGTGGGAGAGGAGAGGAGATCATACGAGAACATCATCGTAAAGTAAGTTAGCTACTCATAATTCCAGCACAGGACTAGGGTATTATCTCCACCGCGAGAGCCCTAACTCAGATAATTTCTGTGTCTTGTGCTACCATCGAAGCTTCGATCCAGTAGCTTAGCCCCTTTTAATTATTGTCGGTAACAAACCTCGACAGTTGGCGCGCCAGGTAGGGGCTACGCTAGGATCAATTTTGGCAGGCTCGATGGCGATCTTCGTCAAAAGCATGGCCACCTTCGCGTCGGCCCAGGCGTTCCGCTTCGGAAGTCTGGACTTCATCGCCAACAATTTTGGTCATCTTTCCCTCTCGGATTCGGATCAAATCCAATCTGGAGGCAACCTTGAGGTCTCCTTCACCAAATGAACCACTCGGATCGAAGCAGCGTGGCCATCGTCCTGGACAAAAGCCAAAAGCCCGAACCCCGCTCTAGAGTCGAGTCGGTTGATGGCGGATCCCGAGTGGTCAAGCATCTTTGGAAAATCACTTTCGGACTTAAAGATCGCTCGCGGTTCATCTTCTTGTTCCTCGATTCGGAAGGTGGGGCGAAGATTTCAGAGCTTCGCAGCATTTTCAGAATTGAGGAGTCGAACGGAATCCCAAAGAATGAAGATCGACAAAAGCGCTCGGTAGAGAAAGAAGAAAAAGCGAAGAGTTTCAGAAGAGGCGGCGGCGACTTCGAGAGCGACGAAGAAATTCGATTACAAGATCGCAGGTGCTACTCTGATGAATCGCTCTGAAGTCGTGCCCGCAGGCTGGCGGTATTTGTGTAAGCGCAAGAAGAATAGAAAGAAAGCAAGAGAAGAGGAGAAGAATTAAGGAAAAAGTTTAGGAAATTATCCGGATTTGTGCTTTCATTGTTTCTGCGGCGGGTCTGCCGCGATTCGGCGACACGAGACCAGCGTATGCATGGTGATTAAAGTCCGGCGGTTGCACACGGTTTGGAGTCTGGCGACTAGAAGGTATTGCAATCATCCCGCGAAGGAACATCTCGGATCTGCGACGCGTCATAGCGGTTTTTCGAAAGGAGTCAATGAGCGTCAACTTGATCAAAAGATATCTCGGAGGCCGCCAACTACGATAAAGGAGATGTTCGCATTAGCGGACCACTAGCGCTGCGCCATAGCGCCACCTTCCGGCACGCCAAGAGCCATGCTCGCGCCGAAGCGCCACCGCCAGCATGGCCACGAAGCTACGCCTACGCTTCAACGCCACTTTTCGCACGGCCACGAAGCCACGCTGCGCTTCGAAGCGCCAACCGGCACGCCCACGAGCCTACGCCCGAAGCGCCACCTTTCGGACGGCCACGAGTTTACGCCGCGCTTCGAAGCGCCACCGCCCGCGACGGCCACGAAGCACGCCGCGCCGAAGCGCCAACTTCAAGACGGCCACGAGCCTACGCTGCGCTTCGAGAGCCACTTTTCGCGGCACGAGCCACGCCGCGCTGCGCCCGGCGTCACCGCCGACGACGCCACGAGCCTACGCTGCATGTCGAAGCGCCACTCTCGACGCCACGAACCACGCTGCGACCGAAGCGCCACCTCGGCGCTAAGAGCCACGCTGCGCCGAAGCGCCAACCACCGCACGCCACGAAGCTTACGCCGCTTCCTCGAAGCGCCACCTTTGCACGCCACGAGCCTCGCTGCGCCAGCGCCACCTTCGACACGTCCATGAGCCATGCCAGTGCCACAAGCAAGGACGGCACGATCGTCAGCAACACATGGAGTATAAAGCAGCTAAGTCGCTTTTTACTCAATTATGTCATTATGAATAAAATCGTTGGCTTTCTTGACTTGCTACTTAGTTGATCCACAACTAAGCAGTAAGTCGGGGGCTACACCTAATAGTGTGCGCATGCGCACATCTTTTTTCTGAGTTATTTTTCTTCTTTTTTACTTAGCGATTGCAAATGAATCCGAAAAGTTAATTCCGAGTTGTGAAGCTCGACCCCATGAACGGCGAACTTTAGTCACCCAAAACGCGCGTGCTTGGGAAAAAGAGCCATGAGCCGACTCGACGCCGGGCTAGACTAGTCGGGCGAGTGCTTAAACAAAAAGAGTCAAACCACTCGGATGAATTCAAAATCAATAAGGAAAAGGAGTAAAAACTCTAAAATTATACATAAACCGATCGGACACCACATCCGAAAGTGAATTGTTTTACATTGCCTAAGTTCTCGCATATACATGATTTCGGTGCTACTAAAATTGGATCTGACGCTGTGTGGTTAACGCCGACGACGACGTCAGCGACTTCGGCGACGAATGAATTTAAAGGGAGCGGTGTTGAATTTCGCCTTGAGCGGGAAAAGCGTTTTGACTTCTGTATATCGTTTGGGATACGGTATGCCCCATGATGAGCCACCAAATTGTGCGCCGCGACAATGGATATAATTCAACGCGTGGAGCTCTATTGAGTCCTTCACGATCTCTTTGCCTACAATGGGCACTTTCTGGAAAGGAAAACCAATGAAAGTCGCATCAAGAATCGAAGCACTCGGCGTGAAGCATGACTCGGTTAAGGGTCATGACCAGAAGGCGGCAATTCGATCGCAAAGCACTCGGGGGCTATTGTGGAGTATATGGACCCCGGGTATCTACATGGCGGGCCGTGCTAACCACCTAAGGGGGATGGGCCAAGCCGACTGCATGAAGATGGGTATTGCCCAGGAGGCAGGCCGCCATGCGTAGCAAGGAAACCCCGAAGATGGAAATCAATCCTGCTTAGGGAGGCTACAATTGTAATCCTAGCCGCTATCATGTATAACGGATAAGGAAAGAGATACAATCTCCACCTCGTAACCGATTAGGACTCTCCTTTGTAACCGCTCTCCTCCGCTATATAAAGGAGGGTGGGAGAGGATGAGAGGAGATCATACGAGAACATCATCAGAAAATAAGTTAGCTACTCATAATTCCATAGCACAGGACTAGGGTATTATCTCCACCATGAGCAGAACACAGATAATTTCCGTGTCTTGTGCTACCATCGAGTTTCCGATCCAGCGCTTAGCCCCCTTTTAATTATTGTCGATAAAAAACCTCGACACTACTTATTTAGGTAAATCAGTTCCTTCTCTAAGACCTAACTGCGTTGTCGAGGGTGATCTTGAAAGAGCACATGAAGGATAGGGAGGGACCAGAATTTCCCTTTTTGAAAGAACTGCTTGTACTCAAGCTTGAAGGTGGAGATCTTATAAATGTTGCTAGTAAGTAAGAAGCAAGTAGGTATCTATTAGCAGCAATAGTCAGATTCATATAAAAGGTAGCCAAAAAGAAACATTGAATCCATTAGGTTGTATGAAATGAAAGGAGACCCACGGTCCCACTTCTCCTTTCCCCTGCCCCAGAAATGGGGCGGGCCTTGTTCTTCTTAACAATACCACAGTTCAAAAAGACTACACCTTCTCCCTAAAAACTTAAATCAGGTTTGGCAGTTACAAGGAAGATTGTGTACCCCAACTCAAATAAACAAGGCACGAGACTAGCTTGCTGTCCCGAGGACAAGAAAAAACTGTGTTTAACCTTTTCGTGCATGATCCCGATAGTGGACCATAATTGTTAAGTCGATGTAGGCTTTATCTTAGACTTCCCGTATAGGTAAAAATGCCTTTTCCTATAAATATTATCAAATACCCAAGCAATTTTTATCCACTTCTTGGCGCTCGCCATTTCAAGGTGAAGATCCAAATTAATCCTTTTTAGGATTTTCATTGTTCTTAAAAGTGGTATATTCATCAAGGTGATGTATGTTCTTTAAGGTGGTGCATTCGCCAAGGCGGAGATTTGCTGTATATGACTCATATATGACAAGAAAAAGGGAAGGGGCTGCGTCTAGAAAGCGGTAGCACATCATATGCTTTCTGGACATAGCCCTATAAGGGGAACACAGTTATATGGGGTTACCAACCAAACTATGAATCTGAGTTAAACATGTAACCAGGGTATAAATATGTGATGCTGATGTCTTTTAAGCATAATTGTGAACAAAGAAACTCCTCATACGGACAGAGCCGTCATGATTCGGCTTCTGAACAACGTAGGCATTGCCGTCAAGAACTTGTTAAATAAAAAACTTTCCAAAAAGAATTTCTTCCTAAGGAAGGTGAAATTATTAATGTGGATAGCTAGAATCGCCTTTTCTTAGCGTCAAGAGAATGTTACTTTACAAGTTTGTAGATATGCATGGTTACTGGTAGTACTAAATAATCAGGGCCTTGTAGGCTGCTTTGCTACTCACATTATTGAGTCCGAGAAAGAGGTTTGGCTTTTGCAATGTGAAGTTAGTGAAATCGTTATCTGTAACACTACCTGCAGAATCATATCTTGTTAACTGTCAGATGATCCACAGTACATCTTAGAGATATGATCGATCGAAGCAAGTACAACGGAGCAATTAACATTCATACTATCAACTGAAGTACAGGTTGTTCATGAAAAGCAGCAAGAACCACCCACCAGGTCCAGATTGTACTACTGGAGAGGAAGAAAAAGGAGGCGCCCTTTTGCATGAACTTCATGAGAACATTAGTTAATCAACTAACTAAACTATGTCACATCCACCAACTAGCAAACGTCATTCACAAAGATGGAGGCTAAGTTAGTGTCATCAGAGCACATAGCACATGCCAAATGCTAGCATGAGGTTGACATATGCAGAGGCTAACTACCATCACAACAGCAGCAGCAACAAAAAGAACAGGCCAGAGGAGCTAGCCAGTGCCAGAGGAACAGAGTACTTAACTACTGCTTACCAAGTGAATGATTCACACACCATTCATATCCTCATGAAATGCCCAGGAGAGAAAGAAAAGGGTATCTGGTGACCTAAAAGGAGCAACAGCAAGCCACTTTTCTGGTCAACCAACTTATAATAATTCATCCTAACATGCATGACATCCATTCATATGTGCACATAATGGAGGTTAATTAGAAGGGAGCATGGCACATGACAAACACTTCGCATTGGGGCAATGCTGTGGTTGGCATTGGCATAGGAGATGGTTATAGCCAGCCAGCCCATATGGGGGACAGGAGCTAGGCAACATCCTCAACATATTAGTCACTCCATCGATAGGTCAACCCAGCAGTAGTACCATTTTTTTTTTTGAAAGGCAGAGAACTGCGATTATATTAGATAGGAAGAAAAAAATGGTCGCAATGGTGCAACAGACTGCACCATTGAAAAAGTGTTACAAGCTTACAACCACTTCATACGAAAAAATACGAAAAAAATAAAATAAAAATACGAAAAAATACAACAATGTCAACGCTGGACGAGTTTTTTCAAATCTTTTGCTCCCGCGAAGATCCAGTTTGCAGCCTCGTCCTTGATGGACTGGAGGATCATGTCTCGTGGTTTACATGTGTCTCTGAAAACTCTGTTGTTTCGCTCCCTCCACCATTGCCAGCAAGTTAGAATAATGAGAGTATTGACCCCCTTCCGGGACCTACCTTGCCGATTGAGCTGATGCAGGGTCCAGTTTTCCAGGTTGGCGGCCAGTTCCCATCGATTCGGGAGGAGGGATGGCGTTCGACTCCACCGGGCGATGTCGGCCCATAGAAGCTTAGCTTGGGCAATCAACAAAGAGGTGAAAGATGCTTTAGGTTTCGTAACACATCCGCGAAATATTGGTTTAGCCACTCCGTCGTTGTAATCGTACCAAGCATGATCCAAAGCCGATCTTGGAGTGCCAGCCAGAAGAAGACTTTGCAGCGTGAAGGGCCCCAAGCTGACCAGACAATGGTATCGAAGGCTGTGAGGATGCTTCTGTGAATCATGCATCTTGACGCCGAAATGACGATGTAGACTCCAGAGTTGCTTTGCGTCCAAATAATGGAGTCTTGATTCTGTGGCTGTAGAGAGACTGTTTGAATTTTCAGCCATAAACTTATTAGTTCCGGTAGGAGATGTGCTGTTAGGCCGTGTATGATATCTCGAATCCAGTTGTTGTTTGCAGTAGTACTATGAAGAATATATCAACAATGTAGATCACGCCCACTGATCAACCGACCTACCTCTCAACTGCTGGTTAAACAAGAATCACATTGGTTTAATCGTCATCGTTACCGATAATCTAGGGCTAGCCGACCTAAGTAGATAGGGACACCGATAGCCGACCTTTTGGACACTCTTTAAACACGTTTTTCAATATTTGATACCTCGTATTGGACACTGATAGGCCGATACGGCAAATATCGAATACCCCGACACGGCGCTTTTTTCCAGAGCATGATTCCTGCAGGCTTAACGTGCTGCATAATGCATGCACTCCATGTAGGCATTTTTCCAAGAACAAGAAAAGATGCATGCTTGATGCCCTGAGCCCTTGACGAGCACATCACATAGTGTATATATGGTTATTATGCACATCCCCCATTGGTCACCTTGGAGAAGGATAAGCCCAATGCATAGCTCAGATGCTCTGGACCTCACCTTATCCATGGCGCCCCGGTGCATCATTGCGCCCATGAGAGGGTGTGTTGTGTTGTGATGCGATGGTGAGCAGCAACCTGTTCTAGCTTGGTCCCCCAAGAACATTCTACAATCACTATACTACTGCTAGTTTGTTTAGCTAGCAGATCGATAAACATTGTTCTCGAGGACGAGTCATTGTCATATACATGTAGCCGCTTATTTCTATTTTTCCTGTTCAATACGCTTTGCTAAATGATCGTCAGCTAGCTCGGTCGAGAGCTTAGGCACATGAAGCGACTGTGTCTGTCGTCGACGGGTGATCGATCATCGCGGCCGGCACGGCATGCCATGTGCGACGATGGCCGTTGGGCGATGCCGGGGTGCACGTACACGGTACATATATCACTATTGGCTTGGGCTCGAGCGCATCCTCCGTCGACGTGGATAACTCTCCATGAGATATCTTCGTTGTATTTTTTATTTCTTTCTTTTAATTTCTATCCAATTCATGTATGAATTTAAATTACACAATGCTATGTTTGTTATATTAATTTATACATGAATTTGGATTGCGTAAAACAAATATTTGTCTCAATTTAGCACATTTTGCTTCGGTTTTTTGATAAAAAAAATGGTTTTAGCTTAGGTTTTTTAAAGCCCTGCTCTATTTCCATCGTCACTAGCCGCGGCGGCCCCGCACAGGGTGCACGGCACTGTTTGGCTGACCAATACAATAATTCTGGGAATTGGGAAAGCCTCGTGCCCGTGCTCCAGTGAGCTCGACAGCCCGACACCGGAGACGAAGACAACACTGCGCGTTCGTTTCATGGTAGTACTACTCGCGAAGATAAGCTCGAGCAATGTGGAGCGGCAGGCACAGCCTTAACTAGCTTTCATTTGGCTCACCAAACGTAGCCGTCGACCGTAGTTTTCCGCGGTGAAATTGTCTCCAGTGGACTAGACTGGTTGATCGTATAGTCCAGTGAAGATCAACTAGATTGCTGTAGCGAAAGAAAATGTGTTACTGCTATTACTAGTGGTGACTAGACTGCTAGTGCTTGACACCTGTATTCTGTTACAAGGTGCGTCCTCCTTTCCTGTCATTGTGCTGGACCTCTGACTTCTCCGGGCCTGTGCAGAATTATGACATGTGGGGCCCTGCCTGCTCCGCATGGTTGGACCGCCAGGTTGGCGCCCCTCCACCGTCCATCCCCCTCGGATCCGATCGCCGCTCTGCTCGGGGGCCATTCCCATCCATGCCGAAATTTGAATTTTGGCGCGCGCTCCCGCCACGTAGGACCGGGCCCGCGCCGGATACGAGGTGGGCAAGGGCCGCATGTGCACGTGCCACTCGTGGCGTCACGTGCTACGCATCGTTCGTTAGCTTCTCGCGCTGCATGCTCCACGCTAGACATGGACATCGGACTAGCTTGTGCCTGGATGGTGCCGTGCTGTCACGGTCTGCCCAGTCAGCCATGTATGGTTAGTCAGACTCATCATATTCATATCGTACTGATCTAGATCCGTTCTATTTGGACTGTTGCAGAAAAGAGAAAAGGTGCTGAGGACGCGTAGAGCACCTACCGACGTGGTCACGATGATGGAATGTAGCTCGGCTGGAGGCGAGGATGATGCTAGTGTCGGAAAAAAAGCACGCATAATGGTTGGGGACGGTGGTGTCATGGTGCAAGAAAGCTAGATTTGGCTGTGGTATGGTTGACAGCTTTTGGATTCAACGTTGAGGCGGTGAAGATCATCGATATCCGATGCCGAAACCGTTTTCTTCCTCTCCGGTCGTCACCATCTTCTTTCTTGAGACGACCGACGAAGTTGGTGTCACGATGCCTTAAAGTCGACGAGGCGGCGGTGACTGAGACAAATTAGCAAGCGAGACAAGGCGGAGGTGGCGAGGAGGAGGAAAGAGGGTGGAGGAGGGTGAGAGGAAAGAGAGAGGAGACGACGAGGTCGCATGAGATGCCA
This sequence comes from Guadua angustifolia, assembly GCA_036346375.1. Classification (NCBI taxonomy): domain Eukaryota; kingdom Viridiplantae; phylum Streptophyta; class Magnoliopsida; order Poales; family Poaceae; genus Guadua; species Guadua angustifolia. The sequence continues at coordinate 17,735,577 of CM070518.1, read as the reverse complement.
TATGGGTCATAGAAAGAGACGAAGGGAGAGATATTATTTGATGAGGATAAAGTAATTGATGGTGGGTTGAGTTGTAGCTAGGATTTTTATGAAAAGGATGCCTTCGTGGTGTTCCGGTTCAAGCATGGCCCAATAGATTGTGCCGTGTCGGATGGCTCATCGTTTCGAGTTTTTAGGCTCGGCATGACTCATTATTCATACCATACTAATCTGGTTAAAAAATTTGTATCGTGCATACCGTACTTTGGACTGTGCTAGACTAAGCGTGCCACCAATCATCCCAAAAAAATTTGGCCCATTGCCCAAGTCTACTCCGAACTCACCTCGATCTTGGAAAAGGAGACCAGGATGCACTCAAACAGAAATACAAAAAATGCCAAAAAAAAATCGCAGCACGAAATACCTTCGAGAGCATGGGTATAAAGGCTGTACAACGACCACAGAAATACGGGCGAAAATACGAAAATACAACGGCCCATACTGCCCATAATCTCTAGCTCCATGCATGATAACTCCCGAACCACCTGCCTGCCTACATCTACGTCTAGCTAGCCAATCGTCGTCGCCGGCGCCATCTCTTCGGTGGGGCCCGCGTGTCAATGATGCCACGCCATGTGATCGATCGACCGGGCCGCCCTTTACAGGCTGCGGTGCTGGTGTATGCGCACGCCACGCCCTCGATCCAAGGCCTCGGCGATGACACGAGCGATCGATGCAGCGGAACGACTCAAAACACGGCACATGCACGGTTTTTTCTGTGAGACTGTGATCGATCGATGCTACTACTGCCTGGCATCGGCGGATCTAGCTATCGCACCATCATCTTTTTAATAAGTTAAATTTGTTACTTAAATTAGATTCGATTTTACTAATTTTATATTTATAATTTTAAATCTATTTGTATTATAATTTTAGTAAATTTCTTTTATATATGTATGTATGTATGTATGTATGCGCGCGCTGTGGCCTGGGCCCTGGGGAGTGGGGGTTAAGCTTTTAAAGACTTATGGTTCTGTCTGACTGGCCAAGCCAGGGGTTGCCTTCAAGGCTGCACAAAAGGGCGTTCAGCTTTTGCTCTGCCTCTGCTTTGCTTCGCTTTGGTTTCACCTTTGCCTTTGGTCGCTTGAGCATCTTCTCTGATCTGCTATTTTTTTGTTTCTTTTTTTTTGTTTATGATGAGAGGAGACGAGAGGAGATGTGTGAATGTGTCGATTTGCTGGAGGCCCGGAGGCATAAGCCAGTGATGCAGTCAGTTGATATCTCACTGCTGCTCACAGAGTCACAACTCATCATCTGGTTCTCTCTGTTAAATGTTGGCACAAGTTTTTCTTGGCAAAAGTAGAAACAAACAGTACGTAGTTGATGATTCAGTCAGGCTGGTTTTGCAAACGAGAGCGTAACTTTTCTGAAGGAAAACAAGGGCGTAAAAACACATTTTGACCCCCTCAGTGACATCTTTACAGGCGCAGGCGCGCAGCCCCAGCCTTCCACGCATACGCCCCGCGAAGCGGATGACGCAACGCAAGGACATGTGTCGTGAGTGAATAGGGTGCCAATGGACTGAAACTTGTATAGGCTTTTAGACTTAAGTCGGTCTAAAACAACAGACCGTTTAGATTTATATTAGATCTAGTTATTTAGATTAGATCTAGATTAATTAGGCTAGGCTTAAACTTTTTTTAAACTAAATCTCTTTTTTAAACTAAATCTCTTGTCACCAGCCAAGTAAATCAATTGATATTACCTTTAACACTTTATTTTATATACTTTAGCATCATACTTTAAGTTATAATTTTTAACTTCTGCTTTTAGTAAGTGAGATATGTAATTATATGCAATTATAGACCTAATTTTATAACTTGAATATTGCACCGCAAATCATCGACCCATCAAACAAATAGTTTGTCTAGATAAATGTCCAAATCAAAATCCAAGTTTTCATTTGCTGGACCTAGTCAGACCTGGACCTTTTTTTTTTAATCAGTCTAGATACAGATCTATAAAAAAATATTAGGCTTGGACTAGATCAGTGCTGAGCTTCCGCCTATTAACATCTTTGCGAGCAAACGACTGCGGCTGCAACCTGCCGAATGTGCCCAAATACCGTGCGAGAATCATGGTAGTAGAGCAACAAGCAATAGCACAGTAGCTCAAACAATGGTAGGTGCCATGGTGCGTTAACATAGTGCAACACGATCTGGTATTGCGCTATCAGGCCACAAGCCCACAATAGGTCATCTTATATATTATCCGATGACAAACCACTCTTGTGCTTATGCTTGCTACTGTATGACACTATAAACTACTGTAATACCGTACCGTAGTAAAAAAACATTTAACACCTAGAGGCCCCCCCACGTTCGAAAAGCGATCAAAAGCGTAAAAACCTACGCCCGACCACCAATTCAGGCTTCAACGATAAAAAAAGCACTGGACATAAACGCCAAGGCCTCATAATTTTATTTGGCTGGCCAGCCGCAATCATTGGCTGCACTACCCTGCCCTGCCCTGCCAAGACAGCAGCACATATGTCTACCTCACTCCCCCTGTACGTGGCTTGTTCGTATCACTGGAGTACGCAGCGTGGTGGTCAACAAGGTAGTAACTAGATGGCGCTAGTCATGGTACACGGCTTTTTTACCTACTTACAGCAGAAAGGATGGGCAGGTTCGGTGCACTGCACAGTTGCAGGTTGGCTGTCACGTGGCACGCATGCGGTGCACTCGCCTCGGCCGTCGAGACTCGAGATGCGACGAGATTTGAGGAAACCTTACGCGAGGTGATGGCCCGTGTCAACCAAGCGGCGCCGCACGAGTTTGCCGCAGCTGGGCCGCGTAGTTGCTGGTGGTCGGTTTAATGGCCCGAAAACGGCCCGTCCTAATGCTATCCCAGGCTGCTGGCCCGTCTGGGATGACGGATTTCTAAGGCGGCCCGGGCGTAGCCAGGCTTCCGTGTGTGACCATGCCGTGTTTGAGCCGAACAGTCTGGCCCAACGCTGGTCGCCGCAGAGGAAGAGCGGATGACAAGCTGTCGAGTCTTTCTTCTCTTTTCTGTTTTTTAGAAGAATGGTAGAAGCGTTGCTTTTGATTTAACAGGGATAGAGTACCAGAAACAATATGTTAGGGTTGAAAACACGGCATATGAACTGGAGACAGGATTTGACGTAAAAAAACACCTTGCGAGAAAAAACCACGGGAAACAATCCACTATGATGCTTCAAGATCACAAGTATAAGGGGTTGGTTTATATAGCTAAAGAGTCCTAGTTGTAGAAGATTTAGACTCCTAACAAACCATGGATAGGATCAAAAGATATAGTAGTTAGAGATATTGAGTTATCTCCAATATAATAGAAGCACAAACTGCCGATGGAGGTCTACAGGAGGAGTGAACTTTAGCTAAGGAGACATGGGATTATGGAGTAGCAAAAAATGTTGCCGGAACATTCCTGTTCCCAACATTTCTCGCTGGTGCATAGGAGTAGCTGTGTTCTGTGATACTTCGGAAAGCTTCGTGTTGCTTCCAGTTGAGAGAAAGCTCCACCTGTCGTCGTCCGTGACGTTGATGCTCGCAGTTAGCTGCCTCTAAGCTGCACCATTAATTGACAGATTATTGCTCATTACAAGGGTGCAAAAAATCGAGGCAATCTCGTCAAGTATTACTGATTGCAACGAGCGTAACAATCCGTATATAGCTTGTTTCAGTGTTATGCACATCATCTCTAGCGTTTGTGCATCTTGCACTGCTTCAGGACGTGCTTTATGGCTTCTTGCATGCTGACCATTCCTGTTCTCTTTGTAGCTCCAGAGTTCAGAGACCGTGTTCCGTGTAGCTGCTGCTAGCATTGTATTCATACATCTCCGGCAGCGCTGTGGCCACAGACTGGCACACCTCTTCGCCGAGGTGCTCCTTCAAGCCCACCAATTTGTCATCATGTTCATCGATGATTTGCTCAGTCTGTACCAGTGGTCACTACCTTGAAGGATGCCAATCAGCGTCCTTCGGATGCTCCTGCCACATGGAACAAGATTCAGCTGCTTTAGTTTCCGTATTAGTTTCCGTATCGGCACCATATCTTTTCATGCAAGCTCTAACAAAGGCTTGTCGTCCAGTTCTCCCACCCTCTTGATTCCAATGTTGCTACCAGGGCCTAATTACTCTTGTCTAGCCCAAAATAAGCTCTTCCTTTGCATCTTGCAGTTTATCATTGGTCATCCTTTCCTTGATGACAAGAGTTTTATTTAGAGCTTCCAGATCTTCCATCTCCTCAATTCTTTCATTCAGTTCCGCAGTCAGCTCGTCAGTACGTTTCTTGACATGGAGACCCAATCCTTCCATGTGTTTCACCACCTGCAGCCTACCTCTAAGTAGTTGTATTTCCAGCTTCAGGTTTTGATTTTCATCCAGTTGTCTTTCTAACCACAGGATTTTGTTCAGAGCAATCTCCTTGTTTGAAATAATCTTGTCATTAGTATTTGAGTTTGCGTGTGTTAGTTTGTTGCTTGATTAGTTAGCAGTGAATGCGCGGATTGATAATAAAGTCAGTTAGTTTAGATAGATGAGGTTTTGTTGCATAGCAGTAGGGGAGAGGCGAGCAGGAATGCAACGGGGACACTGCTTGGTCAATTGGAAAAAAGTTTATCAGCCGAAGAGGCTAGAGGGTCTAGGGGTAAAAGATATCAACAGATTTGGCCAGGCTCTTCGGATCCGTTGGCTATGGTATGCTTGGAAGGAGCGGCAAAAACCTTGGGCAGGTTCGCCGCTTCCTTGCGACGCCTCATACCACAGTTTGTTCACTACAGGTACCAGCATAGCAGTAAGGGATGGCGAAACAGCTAACTTCTGGGAGTCCAAATGGCTACAGGGCAAATCCCCCGCGAACTTGGCTCCGTCGTGCTGCAGATTAATCCGAAAAAGGACAGGGACAGTGAAGGACCTGTTAGCACACGGGAATTGGATCCGACCTCTACGCCGAATCACAAATGAAACGCAGCTTCAGGAGTTTGTTCTGTTATGGCACACGCTACGCTTGGTGCAGCTACATCCACATGTCGAGGATACCATTACCTGGAAATGGTCGTCAACAGGGGAGTACTCTGCAAGCTCGGCATACAAAACTCAGTTCGTTGGGTCCACTTTGGATCACAGCTATAGGATGATTTGGCATGCTTTCGCGGAAGAAAAATGCAAGTTCTTTGCTTGGTTGTTCATTTAGGATAGGATTCTCACAGCTGATAGGCTCGTTTTCAGGGGGTGGCCACACTCCACCACATGCGTTCTCTGTAACTCCAAACCCAAAACATCGTCTCACCTACTACTGTTGTGCCCTTTCGCACGACAGGTCTGGGTGAGGGTGCTCCGGCTTTTGCAGATAGACCACAGCGCTGCTAGGAAACTCCGTATGGTGGACAAACATGTGTCTCTTGGTGCCCGAGCACAAACGAAGGGATTTCAACGGGGAAGTCACTTATAGTCTGTGGAACATATGGAAAGAGAGAAACAACAGGATCTTCAATAATTCCTATTGCACGGTGCAGCAAGTGGCAAGCGTTATCGCCCACGACGTGCACAGCCGAGCAACGGCATTCACGGTGATCTGAAGCGGCGTGATCAGTAGCGCTAGTTGTTTGTTTGTGTGTTCATGATGTCACACCCAATTCTACTTTAAAACTTCTGTAAACTCGTTTGCTTTCTCTCCTTTCTATAATGCATTTGGCAGAGCTCCTGCCTTCTCTTTCCAAAAAAAATATTTTGTTGCATGAGATAAGGATCGGTTTGTTAGTGCATTGAGTCTGTTGCGCAGGAAGCGTATGTATGCATTGAGATGTTTATTTAAGTGGCCTTACGGCTGCATCCAAAAATCTCTATTACTTTTTATTAGGAGATAGAAGAGAGATTGTCCCACGCCTCGTTCGATGCATATGTCTCCCTTGGCTCCCTCACTTGACGCGTGCGGCCACGCGAAACTTCTAGCGCTCTCATCTCCTCCTTCACCCTACACGATGCCTTATCTCCCACATAAACCGTCATAGCCACAACCACAAACGCGTCTGCAACAGCGTCGTCGGCGATGTCGAGACCCCCCCCCCTCGTGGGGCGACTCGATCGGATTTCACGGTTCCGCACTCGCATAGGCATAGCTACTAATGGCTACACCCGTGGAGAAGGCGGCGATGGAGCGGCACCAGTTGATCAACGAGCAACTGCAGCTCCTCGCCCTCGGCAAGGTTCCCTTCCTTCCCCCTCTACAGTTCCTAGATTTGTCCACCACCTGTTCGACACTATGCCCGCACTATCGGTTTGGTTCTCTTCACATCTGCTATTAAATGTGTTTGTACATAAGCAGCACTAAAATTTGCAAAATATTTTGTAACGTGAGGACCTTCAGATTGTGAAATTAAAGATAATTTTAAGCTCGGTTTTGTAAACAAGTGTTTGGAATTTGTATGCTTCGATGAATTGATTTAAACATTTAACCATTACACATTTAGAGTAAACAGTTGCATTCAAACAGGATTAGTGCTCTTTGTAAACAAATTTTTTATTGTAAATTAAAATTTTGTTGCAATGTACGGACACATAACTAATAATTACTAGAAAATACTGTAAGTAATGTGTGTTTATATTGCAGGCGGTTTTAGAGGTCAATAAAACCGATCATGCCGTTCCGACCCCTCTGGCAGATTAACCAGCGTACGTCGCCCTCGTCTCGCGCTGGCTAGACCTGGGAATTGGGCCGGGCCTTAGTGGGCTAGCATGACCCGGCACGAAAAAAATGGGTCAAGCACGACCAAGATTTAAAAAATGGGCGGTCGCACGGCCGAATGGCGTGCCAGGCCGAACCTAAAAACCTGGCACGATGGGCCACCCGGCACGGCCCGACTGTTTGGGCCGTGCTTGGGCCGGCACGGCCCGAATCACGGCCCGAATCTGTAATTTGTATTTTTCAGAGTCTTCCTTTACTCATATGAATTTATACTCTACATGAAAGTTGTAGAGAATTTCGAGACGCATCTTTTTCATGTAGACAACTTTTCCATTTGAGCAACGTATGAATTTATAAAAAAATATTTAGTGCGCTGTGTAGTTTCGGACCGACGCCACATCTCTCGATAATCTGCATTTTTTAGGGTCTTCCTTTGCTCATATGAATTTATATTCTACATGAAAGTTGTAGAGAATTTCGAGACACATCTTTTTCATGTAGACAACTTTTCCATTTAAGCAACGTATGAATTTATAAAAAAAATATTTAGTGCGCTGTATAGTTTCGGACCGACGCCACATCTCTCGGTAATCTGCATTTTTCAGGGTCTTCCTTTGCTCATATGAATTTATATTCTACATGAAAGTTGTAGAGAATTTCGAGACACATCTTTTTCATGTAGACAACTTTTCATTTGAACAACGTATGAATTTATAAAAAAATATTTAGTGTGCTGCGTTCTCTCCAGTGCCGTGTTCCGGCCGGCCCGGCCCGACATCAGCCCGGCGTGCCTTTGGGCCGTGCCGGGCCTTGATTTTTGCCGTCCGTGCTGGCCCGGTCCGACACGAAGAAATGACCGGACCGTGCTGGCCCGTTTCATGTAGGCCCGAAGCACAACGGGCCACCTCGCCGCCAGCGCCTTCATTGTAGATGACGACGGCCACGAGGAGGATTGGACCCACCGCACCCTCCCCTCCTCCGACGAGGGCTTGGACGGCAAGGATGGTGCCCTCCGCAAGCGGAAGCAGCCGTGTCGTCCCCAGTCGAAGCGCCCGCCTCAGCAGTCTGCTGCGGCGGTGTCCCTCTCCGCCGCCGCCGCCATGATGCGCAAGCAGCAGCTCTCCTCCATGTTTACCTCCTCCGTGTTTAAGAAGACCGGCAGTGACCACGCCAAGGGCTCGTCGATGGCTGCCGACAGCATCGTGGACGACGTCATCGCCGAGTTCGCCCCCGATGAGAACGACCGCGAGGTGCGGCGGCGGCGGGTTGGTGGGGTTTGTGCCCCACCACCGTCGCATCTAGGTTGGGGTTGAAATGGCTGTTATACCGGATAATGGGTTCGAGCCTGGTGGGGTTTCAGACCATGGGAAAGATATGGATGTGGAATTGAAGCCTGATGTGGAAATGGAGCCCAAATTGGAAGCAACTCCAAAGAGCTCGTGAATTGAGTTTCAATCTTCATTATGCACGGAATGTTGGGCTATTGTCCTGAGTCTATTCCGAAGGAAGTGCAAGTTCGTTTTATTTGTGAGTTCTGGTCATTTTTTCATTGGAAAACTGAATTCTTATTGTGACGGACCGCCCTTTTCAGGGGGTGCGTATAAATACCCTCACAGCTACTCAGGAGTTTAGCTGTGGGTAACCAAGTGTACATTGCCAGACATAAACACAAACGCGAATATTTGATAGATAAATTAAGGGCCTAATGGCCAGAGTTTTTACAAAAGGTGCGATCGGCACCAGATACATTACCAAAACAACCACAGGAAAGGCTCGAGCAGATAGACCAAGGCCTTCAAAACCAAGCATCGACGCTAACGACGATCCTTCGGTACTCGCCAATTTCATTGAAATCTAAAAAGGGGATTAGGAGCAAGGGTGAGTACACAACCGTACTCAACAAACCACACGGAAAATTCTGAATATTACATGCACAGAGTTTCAAGGGATTGGCTCTAGTTTAAGCATTTAGTGGATGCATGAACTAGAACTTAACTTAACATATATATTACATTTGAAACACAAATCATCAACAGCATCATTGATATGATGCAAACCATAGAGTTTTTAACAAAATCCTGAATTACGGTTAATTTATTATTAAAACTACTCAAACTCAGTTACCGGAATCACCCGAAATTAACCCAGCTTCATTAACCTAAGCACGCACGCAGATTCGAATACCATTTGGTTCACTCTGCAGAGCTACTCAACTTTACCCACAAGATATCTACTATCGTTGATGCCACTCGAGATGAACATGCAATTTTATGCACGCCACGACCGAGATGAACATAACCTTTCATTGATTCCCCTCTTTAGCTCCTACTTCCAATAGGTTTAAGCTTTTGTTCCCCAAATTTCGAATGCCCACAGCCAATCGCGGCGGCACGGATCGGCCGACCGAGGAGACACCTACTGCTGTGAGAACCCGCCATGGCAGCGCCATTCCGCTCCACGCCCAAACCCACGCGATACCACCATAGGCATTCCAAGGGAAAACAATATACAGAACTCGTTGGACCAGGTCAACAGAGCTGACCGGCCCAACTTGTGGTTGAGAGAGGACTAAGTTGTTTACTTTGCTCAAGGGGTTGATCCTTAAATGCCGAAGACCAGCCTAATACACAAAACAACACTGGTACGGTCCACTGTACCCAACACACAACACCTTGGGCCTGGTCATTAGTTGGGGACTGGGCCGCAACCAACTTCCGTGGACCCCCCAGTGCATCCCCCAACCATAGCAGTTTTAAAATAAGCCCCAAATCGATATTCGAGGTTTTTGAGTAATTAATTAAAAATAAAGATTATAGTTTTATCTATCCTACGTGGTTCATTTCATGATAATCTAGAGTTGACAAATGATTATGGCGTAAACAATAGGGTTTTAACAAGGGGGTGGGTTTTAACTAATCATGTCATTCTAAATTAGCTCTTTTTAAATTTACTACTCTATTTACAAGCAAGTGCAAATAACTACGTCTAAATATACAGTAAATATACGGAAAATGGGATTCAACATGATCAAGGAGTGTGGCTTGCCTTGCGAGGTCAGAGGTTCGCCTAATGAGAGACGGTCGGTGTCGTGTCTGGTCTCGTGCGGCGCTTGCTCCTGGCGTGGCTCCAAGAACTACTCCGGCTCCGATTTCGCTCCGAGAGTTGCTCCGAGGTCGAGTCTAGCGCGAAAAAGTGAAATCCATAAATAAACGAATAAAGCAATAAAAGAAAATAAAAGCTGAAGAAGAAAAGAGAGAGAAAATGGCCGGAACAGGTCTCGGGGGTATTTTTGGAATTTTCAGGACTTGATATGGTGAAACGGAGATTATTTTTGGACTCAGCGGCTCGAACTGATCAAGGATATATATTTTTCGCTATTTTTGGATTTTTGGGAATATTTGGGATTTTTAGGGATTTTTGGAGAATTTTCTGGGATTTAAAATGAATTTTCGGATTATCAAACAAATAATAAAATCCGAAAAAGAAAATAAAACGAGTTACTGTGCAACGGGCCGCACAGTAAATCGCAAATTCAAATTTACAGGCGACGACGTGCAAGATGCACGCATAAATGGGTTTACCACCTGGCCGCTTGAAGTTGGTCGACAAAGGACCGAGACGCTTGTCCACACCGAGAGCGCCCACGAGCAAAGAAAGCGGGAGAGCAATGACCATGGGGCCTGGCCAGCAACACAAAGAGGGAGAGCTAGCACGCGGGACCCGCAGGCGAGAGAGAAGAAAGCGAAGCAGCGAGGGAATACGCCATGCTACCGGAGAAGACGGAGAGCATCATTCAAGCGCCGCCTTCAGGAGAAAGAAATGGCGGCGGAGAGGGAGGAGCTCCCGGCGAATCCGACGGCGGTGGAAATTCGGTGGAAGAGAAAGGGAGGCGGCGGGGCGACGAGAGGGAGCCGGAGCCGAGGAAGAGAGTGGTGGCGCGGCGCAAGGAGACGGTCGGAGGGAAGAAGAGCCACGGGAAGGTGGGGACTTATGGGGAGCTCGAGCATTTAAAACCGAAGCGGAGGAGGGCTATTTATAGCTCGGAGGGGAGGGTGAAGGCGCGGCGGGGGAGGAGAGAGAGAGAGCGCCATGTTTTCAACGGAGAGGACGACGATGGCGTCACGGCGAGCTGGCGGAGGGGATGGAGCGAGCGCGGCATTCATGGCGCGGAGTTGGTGGTGACGGGACGAGGCGAAGGCGGCGAGGCGCGACGTCATTTGGACCGGACCGAGTGGTGGAGAGAAATCGGCGCGGTGATCTTTTTCAACGGAGGGGACGAGGCGCAGCATGGGCGAGCTGGTGGAAAAGACCGAGCGAGCGCGACGGCGGGGAGAATTTATTGCCTGGCACCGCCGATCCATGCGAGGTAGCGGTTGGACCGGGGGAGAAAAGGAGCGACGGGTGGGTGAGCGAATCGCGGGGAGGACGACGAGACTGGGCGAGGCATTGGGAATCAGTGCTGAGGACGATGGGACGGGAGCAGGTGTTGAAAATGGGCGCCGAGACAGAGACGACGAGGCTGCGCTTTGCCCACCGGGAGGAAGAAGGAAAGGGCACCGATAAATGGGGGAGAAGGAGAAGGAGGGCCGGAAAGAAATGGGCTGCGCGGGAAGGAAAAAGGCCAGCCGAAAAAATTTCAGATCGGGCCGGGGAGAAAAGAGAAATGGGCCGGAGGGAAAAGAATCCGGGTCGGAGAAATTGGCTCAAGGGATTTGGCGCGGGAAAAGAAAAGCTAGCAGTATGACTTAAAATTTGGTCAGCGGGAAGTTCGCGTCTTGAGAGAAAAGAGTTGGTGTAGGGTCGAGGATGCGCCAGAGGAGGGTGAATAGGCGTTTCTTTAAATTCGATCGCTCACTAAACAATTCGCTCTAATACACCCCTAAGTCAAAACCTAATCAAAGATATATGCGGAAGCGATAAATAGGTTTTGACAATTAAAGCCTAAATCAACTAGGCTCACTAGTGCACTAACTAATTTATGTCTCTAAACTAGAATTGCTAGATTGAACAATCAATTAACACTAAGCAATTCTATCACAATCAAGCTATCATGAATATATCAACAATGAATGTAAATACTTGAAAGTAAAAGAGACAACCGATATTTTTCCGTGGTGTTCGGAGACTTGTCGGTCTCCCCTAGTCCACGTTGAGGCAAGCCCACACTTGGACCGACTCCGCCGAGCACCGCCTCTTTCCACTAGTCGTGGTTTTTCACGCTATGCCGTGGGCTCAACCCGAACCTTCACAAACTTGCGGGGCTTTCACACCTTGAGAGCTCCCACAAGACGACGCCTCGCTGCCTAGGAGTCGGCAACCTCCAAGAGAACCAAGCCGCTCCTCCGCTTGAACTTCACCGAGCACAACGATCGCGCCCCGGTGATCACCTCGTGCAACACATGCACCAAGGCCTCCTCAAGTGCAACACATGCACAAGAGATCACTCAATCCACTCCTAATTGCAACACATGCAATTAGTTATCACTCTTTGCTCAAGAATCAAATGTGAGTGTGCAACACATGCAACACCTCACCCAAACACTCAACCAATGCAAAGAACATCTCGCCCCAAGCCCCCCCAGGGGTATTTATAGCCCCACAAGAAAACTAGCCGTTTGGGGGTAAAATGGGCGAATCAGAAAATCCCGGTCCGACCGACCTTGCTTGGCCGACCGCCCTCACATGCCCTCTATCTGTGATCCGAAAAACCGATTACGGCCGGTCAGATCGCACCTCGGTCAGACCGCACCGGTCGGTCAAGATCAAGCCAATGCCGTGGTATCCGCCCAAACAAAATCCGGAAAAGCAGTGTGGGAGATATATACCCGAGGGCCTGAGGCGGACTCATGAGGCCCAACTAGGCTAGGCCGATCATGAGGACTGGAAGCATATCTTGGCCGAGCAAGATATGAAGAATCGAACAAATCCCACTAAGGAAACCAAGTCATATTAGGCAAAGGATGATTGTAATCCGAATCGATATAGAATTGGATAGATATGAGGGTGCAGATTCCATCTCGTGTCCGAGGGATTCCCTATTGTAACCGCCTTCTCTACTATATAAAGGGAGGCGGGGAGCCATCAACACACAACTTCATCGGCCAGATAAGTTAGCTACTCATAATTCGAGAGCACAGACTAGGGTGTTATATCACCGCGAGAGCCCGAACTCAGATAATTTCCGTGTCTTGTGCTACCATCGAGTTTCGATCCAGCGCTTAGCCCCCTTTTAATTATTGTCGGTAACAAACCTCGACAGTTGGCGCGCCAGGTAGGGGCTGCGCTAGGATCAATCTTGGCAAGCTTGATGGCAATCTTCACCAAGAGCATGGCCACCTTCGCGACGGCCCAGCGTTTAACTTTAAGTCCGGATTTCATCGCCGATTTATCTTGGCCATCTTTCCCTTTCGAATTCGGATCAGTTCCAATCTGGAAGCAATTCTGAGGTTCCCTTAGCCGGGCAACCACTCGGATCGGGAACGGTCACGGCCATCTGTCACGGGACGGTAAGCCAATGGGCCGAACCTCGTCCGGAGCTGGAACCAGCTGATGGAGAATCCCGAGTGGTCACCAATGTCAAAAAACCACTCGGACTTAAAGGTCAGCACTACTCATCTTCTTGCTCCTCTGATTCGGAAGGTAGGGCAGAAGATTTTCAGAGCTTTCGTAGTATTTTCGTAATCGAGGACTTGCGAACGGAATCCCAGCAACAGAAAGATATAGCAAGCACGGTGGAAGAAGACCGTCATTATCAAGAAGGCCGTGCGAAGCTCCTCCAGAGCAGAGCCCGCAACGTCAATGAAGAAATCCTGCAGACAAAAGTGGGGAACCAATCGGTTTTCCATACGCCTCAGCAGAACATTGTGGCCTCCAAAACACTTCTTGATACTCTAGGGCCACTACTTGGTCCTGATAGCCCTGCCGCTCCGATCGTGGCCTGTGTTCAAAGCTATGGTGGCGGCGGCGAGGTGCAAAGAACACCAGGAGGAGCAGTGTCGCATCGATCGTCAACTCGCAGTCGCTAGCAAGAATACTACTCGCAATCCACAAAGTAGAGCTTCAAGGAGAAGACGCGCGGCACAAAGATCACCGACCTCCGCATGGATTTAAATGCTAGGCGGCGCGACCGGGAAGATGAAGAGCGCCGTAGGCGCAGAGATAACTACGAACGTTTTGGCATTGGCCACGACGATCGGGACGATCACCGTAATAATCCCCGCTATTGTGGAGGGGAAAACGAAGTCCGACAAGCCAAATCGCCCCATCGACGCTCTCCACGAAGACGCAACGATGGCCCTATTGAAGGCATCCGGGCTTTCACCCCTCGCCTTCGCCGAGTGGTCTGGCCCGAAGGATTCAACCCAAAGAGCATCACCAAGTTTGACGGAGAAAGAGATCCTGAAGCTTGGCTCCAAGTTTACTCTCTTGCGATCATGGCTGCTAGGGGCGATCACAATGTGATGGCTAATTACCTTCCAGTCATGCTTACCTCTTCGGCTCAAGCATGGCTCACAGGACTTCCGGCAAATTCCATAGATTCCTGGGAAGACCTTTGTGAGCACTTCATCACCAACTTCGAGGCACGCGTTTAACGACACAGAACGCAATAGGACACTGCATCAGCCCGCCAAAAAAAGAATGAGACGCTCCGGGAATTCATCCGGCGATTCATGCAGAAGAAGAACACAATCAGGGACATCTCAGAAGCAGCAGTCATCGCAGCATTCCAGAAGGGTGTCAACGACCCCGACTTGATCAAGAAGATGTCTCGAAAGCCACCATCCACCGTAAGGGAAATGTTCGAGCTGGCGGACCGTTACGCGACGGCCTCGGATGCTCTAGCCGAGCGGCAGGATGATCGCCCGCGACAAAAAGACAAAAGGGATTACGCCGAGTCATCAAGGCAACGGGACAGGAAGCGGAAGCCTGAAGAAATAGTGGCGGCAACCGAACAAGGTCAGCATCGCGCGCCACGTACCGACGACTACGATACAGTGATGGAGGCTATTTGTCCTTTTTATCCAAAAGGCAAACATGCTACAAAAGATTGCTTCACTTTGAGAAGATTTGCCAAGGAATCCAGAAAGCGACCAGCCAGAGGCGAAGCAAAAGAAGAAGATAAGAGAAAGCAAGATTCCCCTGAAGATGATGAATATCAAAAGACGGAACGAGAGCTCAACTACATCTACGGAGGCTCGATGGCTTACGAGTCAAAGCGGAAACAAAAGCTCACGGCCAGGGACGTCAACGCCGTCATGCCGCTGACTCCCGGATCTCCGATGGTCTGAGGCTCCTATTACCTTTGACCGTTCGGATCATCCGGATCACATCCCTTATCCCGGAAGATTCCCGCTGGTGCTGGACCCAGTGGTGTGCAATGTTAAACTCAAAAGGGTGCTGGTTGACGGAGGCAGCGGGCTCAATGTTCTCTTCTCCAAAACTTTCGACGACATGAAGATTCCCCGTTCCGAGTTAAAGCGGGGCTCGTCACCCTTCCACGGAGTAATTCCCGGAACTTCTTCGGTACCACTCGGGCAAATCACTTTGCCAGTCACGTTTGGAACTAAGGAGAATTTTCGGACCGAGTACCTCAACTTTGAAGTGGCCGACTTTCAGACGGCGTATCACGCCATCTTAGGAAGGCCTGGCCTGGCCAGATTCATGGCCGTACCACACTATACTTATCTCGTCATGAAGATGCCAGGGCCAAAGGGTATCATTTCCATACGTGGAGATGTCAAGCAGTCGTTCGTCTGCGACAGAGAGAGCTGTGAGATGGCCGAAGCTCAAGAAGCGGCAGATGACAGAGGGAAGATCCGGCAGGCAGCTGAACACCAAGAAGATGAAGGAGAGGTGCCGGCCAAGAAACAGACTAGGGCAAGCCTAAAACCTGATGAAGGGGTCAAAAAGGTAATCCTTGACCCATCCAACTCTGCCCAGACAGCTCTGATCGGGACAGGCCTCGCCCCCAAATAGGAAGACGCGCTCGTCACCTTTCTTCGGGCCAACCGGGACATCTTCGCGTGGAAACCATCCAATATGCCCGGTGTTCCCAGAGAGGTGATCGAGCACTCTTTGAACGTTGACGAGAGGCCAAGCCCATCAAGCAACGGCTCAAGATTTGCTCGGATGTAAAAGAAGCCATTAGGAAGAGATCACAAAGTCGCTAGCGGCAGGGTTTCATAAAAAGTGTACCATCCCGATCGGGTCAAGAACCCAAAGGCTTGTTCGCAAAAAGAATAAAAGTCGGGCGCATGTGCGTTGATTATACCGATCTCAACAAGGCTTGCCCGAAGATCCTTTCGGTACATCTCTCAGATAGACCAAGTGGTGGATTCGACGGTAATTTGTGAACTCTGAGTTTTCTAGATGCATACTCGGGATATCACCGGATCAAAGCTAAAGAAGAAGATTGCATCAAGACCTCGTTCATCACTCCGCTTGGCGCGTTCTCGCTCGTCACTATGCCATTCGGTTTGAAAACGCCGGCGCAACTTATCAACGCGATCTGGCGATGTTTTCACTCCCAGATCGGGCGCAACGTGGAGGCATATGTCGACGACGTCGTTGTCAAGACCCGTGCAAAGGAAGACCTCATATCTGACTTGGCAGAAACCTTCGAAAGCCTAAAGGCTTACAAAATGAAGCTGAATCCAGAAAAATGCGTTTTCGGAGTCCCGTCAGGAAAGCTACTCGGATTTATCGTGTCACAGCGTGGCATCGAGGCAAACCCAGAAAAGGTCAATGCAATTCTGAAAATGAAACCTCCAACCAGTCAGAAAGACGTTCAGAAGCTCACCGGATGCATGGTGGCACTCGGCAGATTCATCTCTCGGCTAGGATCTCGAGGAATGCCCTTTTTCAAACTTCTAAAGAAGCAGGGCAACTTTCAATGGACCTCCGAAGCACAGCAGGCTTTTGAAGAACTGAAGACATTCTTAACATCCCCACCTGTATTGGTCCCTCCAATGCCCGAAGAGCCTCTTTTGCTCTACATTGCCGCGACGACTCATGTAGTCAGCGCTGCAATTATTGCAGAGCGGAAGGAAGAGGGGCACCTCCAAAAAATCCAGCGGCCAGTCTACTTCATCAGCGAGGTGTTGGGAGAATCCAAGGTGCGTTACCCACAGGTACAAAAACTATTGTATGCTGTGTTGCTCGCCTCACGTAAACTCAAGCATTACTTCCAAGAACATTCGATTCATGGTGGTCACCACTTTCCCGCTTGGGGACATACTCCTGTCGGAGGCCACCGAGAATCGCAAAATGGGCAATCGAGCTCGGGGCCTTTGAAATCTCTTCGGTATGCCGCGAACGGCGATAAAATATCAAATCTTGGTGATTTCACCGAATGGATGTAATTGCAAACTCGACGACTCTTCAAGAGCCGGAGTATTGACGATGTATTTCGACGGCTCCCTCATGCTCAACGGCGGAGCCAGGCGTGGTCCTCATCTCTCCAACAGTGGCGCTGAAATACGCTTCTCGGATACACTTCCGGCATCGAACAATGCCGCCAATCTGAGCACTCATCCACGGGCTTCGCATTGCGATATCCCTCGGTGTCCGGCGACTAACTATTCGGGGCGACTCCATGCTGGTAATCAATCAAGTTCAGAAGGAGTGGTCGTGCGTCGAAGACAACATGGCAGCCTATTGCCAGGAGGTGCGGAAGCTGGAAGGCAAGTTCGACGGGCTGGAGCTCATTCACGTGCTCCGACGTGACAACGAGGCAGCAGATGAATTGGCAAGGCTAGGATCCACTCGGGCAACAGTACCAGCTGGTGTGTTTGTCGAAGAAATCCATAAGCCTTCAATAAGCCCAAAGCAGGAACAAGACAAGTCGGAAGAAACACCCATCGAAGAGGAGGTCCTGGTCATCAACGCAGATTAGACAGTCCCTTTTCTCAATTACTTGTTGAAAGACGAACTTCCAGAAGACCGGACAGAGGCAGAACGCATCTCACGGCGCAGCAAGAGTTACGTGATAGTAAGCGAAGAATTGTTCCGAAAAAGTGCCTCCGGAGTTCTAAGGCGATGCATATCAGAGCAAGAAGGAAGAAACCTACTCAGAGAAATCCACTCGGGAATCTGTGGGCATCACGCGGCATCAAACACTCTGGTAGGCAAGGCATATCGACAAGGCTTCTTCTGGCCGACTGCTGTGACTGATGCAGAGGACATCGTCCGAACTTGTGAAGGATGCCAATTTTTTGCCCGCCAAATACACGTGCCCGCCCAGAAGCTGCAGACAATTCCGATCACTTGGCCGTTCGCAGTCTGGGGGCTCGACATGGTCGGCCCATTGAAGAAAGCTCAGGGTGGCTTCACTCATCTCTTTGTTGCCGTTGATAAATTCACCAAGTGGATAGAAGCAAAACCGAGCTTACAATCACAATGCCAAGGCCAAAGAGTTTTTTCAGGAGATCGTCGTAAGATTCGGCGTACCAAATAGGATTATCACGGACAATGGGACCCAATTCCGAGGAGAAGAATTCCAAGACTGGTGTGACGAGCTTGGCATCAAAGTCTGCTTCGCCTCCGTGGCTCATCCAAAGAGCAATGGCCAGGTAGAAAGGGCAAACGGCATGGTGCTACAGGGCTTAAAAGCACGCATCTTCGACCAACTCAAACCGTACGCCACCCGATGGGTAAAAGAATTTCCTTCGGTACTCTGGGGGCCGAGAACCACCCCCAGCAGGGCAACTGGGTAGTCACCTTTTTTCCTGGTCTACGGCTCAGAGGCAGTTCTACCCACCGAGTTGACCTTCGGATCCCCTCGGGTTCGGAATTTCAGGGAGGCCGAGTCGGAAGAAAGCAGAATGGAAGACATTGATCGCTTGGAGGAAGCAAGGGAAGTCGCCGCGGTCCAGTCGGCCAAATACCTCCAGGCCCTGCGCCGCTATCATGACCGAAACATCCGAAACCGGGCATTCTCTAAGGGCGATTTGGTCCTAATAAAGAGTTAGAAGCACGAGCACAAGTTATCCCCGAATTGGGAGGGACCCTACATTGTCGACGAAGTAACGCGCCCAGGGGCTTACAGGCTTAGGCGAGAAGACGGCGCCATCATCAATAACTCATGAAACATAGAGCAGCTACGTCGTTTTTACTCTTAAAATGTTCTATGGGTGTCGAATCTTTCCCTAGACTTGCTACTCAATTGTTACTCAATTAAGCAGTAAGTCGGGGGCTACACCTAATAGTGTTGCGCATGCGCAACTCGACTGGAGGATTATTTGTTTAAAGAGATGTCATATATCAGAATCTTTATTAAATTGACTTGCTACTCAATTGCTTCTCAATTAAGCAGTAAGTCGGGGGCTACACCTAATAGTGTTGCACATGTGCAACCCCGCTTGCGTATCAGCTCTTATCCGTTTTCTTTTCCCTACGATCGCGACTAAAATCCGAGTGCTCTATACCCTCGATTGTGAAACCCCGGACGAAAAAAGTCTAGTTACCTAAAGGCATGTTCGAGGGAAAAGGCCAAAGCGCCAACTCGCGATGCTCGGGGGCTATACTAATCGCACAAGGTGCTTAAACATAAGGAAGGATGAAAAAAACTCGGGAAAAGTCGAAAAGATCCAGGCAAGAGACAAGAGAAATAACAAGTCGCAGCCAAAACAGTCTTACCAAAGGTCCAGCATCATTCAAAGACCATAGAAGATATATACAACAAAAGCACTATCTAAAACAGCAAAAGTGCTACTTTCCTTATGGAGATAAAAAACTACTCCCTCTTGTGCGCCGACGGCAAGCAATGAGGGCATCCTAGCTCGATGAGCCTAGGAACGCGACCCGATCGTATGCGTCGGCAAGCGGTGTCCCGGCGACGGCCTGCTCATGCTTCCGCCATGGCGAGGTCAAACGCGGCCCAGAGCTCGGCGTGTTCATCCTCAGGCTCCACGGGGTCGTCGCCAAAACTGTCGAACAGGTTCTCGATCCACGGCGCGACCGGCGGACCCGGGGACTCTGGAGGGAGAGACAGAGGCGAGAGATCCTCGGAAGAAGAAGAAGAATCCATGAAGAAGAAGAAGGCTAACGGTCGAGTGTTTTCAAGAAACAAAGCGGAATTCCTGAAGAAATGAAGAGGAACGAGCGGGCGAAAAAAGAACAGTGCAAAGACACTTTGTTCTACCCTATATTGATAAGGGAGTGGTGCCAACTTTTGCCTCGAGCGGGAACCGCTTCACCCTTCTCATGCCCTGAAGCCGCCCTAGGGAGCACTTCAGGGTGGGACGGCGAGCACACATGTTGTGCACAATCGCTAAATGGCCCAACAAAATAAATTGGGAAAAGGTACGCCCCAGGATGGGCCAAAAGCCAAAAAACCCGTGATACACGGGATCGTGGGTACCACTCAAGGAAAAACATCCTCTTATGGTATGCCTCATGCTAGGTCGCAGGCTGATAACGTTCAAAGAACGAAGTCAGATACCATAAAGATGACTTGACAAAAAATAGACGCCCCCAGGATACGAGGCTCGTATAACCTTAAAAGAAAAAAAGGGGTGATGACGGATACCAAAGGGGCAGGATGAAATGCGCTCTGTAAAGAAGCCAGGGGTTATGCACTTATATGTGTCAATACCACTCGGCTGAGTATAGATGTGCACAAGAATCATATCAAATAACGAGTCACCGATAAACCTGGCTGGAGACGACTTGGAATAATCATACAAAGAATTTCGCCGAGTTCTTCGTGACCTCCTCGCCAAGCAACAAGCACTCGGCTATAAGCACTCGGAAGACTTGATGCAGAAGGCACTCGATCGCGAAGCACTCGGGGGCTACTGTGGGAGATATATACCCCGAGGGCCCACAGGGCGGACCTGCGAGGCCCAACTAGGCTAGGCCGACTGCGGAGGACTGGAAGCATACTGGGCCGAGTAAGATATAAAGAATCAGAACAAATCCCAGCTAAGGAAACCAAGTCATATTAGGCAAAGGATGATTGTAATCCGAACTGATATAGAATTGGATAGATATGAGGGTGCAGATTCCATCTCGTATCCGAGTGGGATTCCCTATTGTAACCGCCCTTCTCTACTATATAAAGGGAGGGGCGGGGAGCCATCAACACACAACATCATCAGCAGATAAGTTAGCTACTCATAATTCCAGAGCACAGGACTAGGGTGTTATCTCCACCGCGAGAGCCCGAACCTGTATAATTTCCCGTGTCTTGTGCTACCATCGAGTTTCCGATCCAGCGCTTAGCCCCCTTTTAATTATTGTCGGTAACAAACCTCGACACAGGCGCTCTGGAGAAAACGCATGCATGAGGGGGGCGGTCGATCAAGACGCCACCCGTCCAATCGACGGGCCGGTCCAACCGCCCATACAAAATCCAGCAAAGCAACCTCTTCTGAAAAACCCCAGTTTCTTCGCAAACTTTTTCTCCAAAGGACCAAATACTATTCTTTGAGCTTCTAGATGATCAACACATGATCATACACCCGTGCAAAACACATTTGCACCAAATTAGCTCATGCTCAAAGAATTCAACCAAATTGCGAAAAACACATTTCGCAAATCAACATCGAACTTATGCGATCAATCCTCTAGCCGTGTAAGGATCAACACATAATCCCGACACTTTGCAAAACACATTTGCAAATGCCAACACATGCTCTAGGATCGAAAGACATAACTTCAAGGCTCATTTGCAAAACACATTTGCACAACCGCAACCAACTCCAAATGACGAAAACACATTTCGCCAACAACGCAAGAACTATTTGCAAAACGTATTAAGCAAATCAAACTCGAGTTTATGAGATTAATCCCCCTAGCCATGTGAAGGTCAACACAAGACCCGGTCAACTTGCCAACAAACGTTGCAAGCCCCACTCACATGCTCTCGGGATTCCGGACTCATAAACCTCAGTTTATTCGCACAATGAACTTGCAAATAACGCAATAAATACATTTCATGCTTGAGCACTACTCTTTGCAACACATGCAAAAGTCTAGCTCCAAGCAACATCAAATCAAGATGCACGAACTCTCTAATTGCAACACATGCAATTCTCTAGTTCCATGCAACCATAAATCAAACTTCACACTAAAACCAAAACCAACGTATGAGCTCTCTACTCGCAACACTTGCAAGCCTCCAGCTCCTTACAAACACACAACATAAAATCATGCTTGAGCTCTCTCCTTTTGCAACACATGCAAAACTTAGCTCCAAGCAATACCAAGGTTTTATAAAGATGTTTTGCGAAACCAAAGCATGAAGCTTCAACTAATGCAACACATGCAAAAGTGAACTTCACGCAAAAGCCAACGCATTAACTTATCCCATTTGCAACACATGCAAATCAAAGCATAATGCGAAAACCAAATGCATATACTCTTTCATCTTTGCAACACATGCAAATCGAGCATAATGCAAATAGTTAGCATAGGCTTAACACATTTGCAACACATGCCAAATGGTTAACCCATATGCAAAAACCAAATCAAATAAGATTTGAGCTTGAGTGAACACGGGATTGAGATTATCAACACATGATGAAGCTCAAACGAAGGGAACGACCCCTCTTAATAGTACGGCGATAAATACTAGACTCAAAGACTAGAAAGTCCTTAGCCTATCTAATTATACCTTCGCCGCACACAAGCAATCCCCTTTGGGGTCTTTATGATCTTCGCATATTTACTCCCCCGGGATATCACTCGACTCCTCTTTTAACTTCGGGATACACTCTTGACGCCCATCAACTCATGATGTCGTCCTTGTCCCGTTCGCATCATCTCATCCATCTTTGGACCTAACTCAATCACAACTCATACAAATAGTTAGTCCAAGATGCATGGTTGTCTCAATTATCTCTTGCACTCCATTAACACATAATGGATGCCTTTAGATCAATTGAGCACAACCTAAATCAAATTGAATGATTTAATTTTGTCTTAAGTTCAATAATGCAACTCATGCTCTATTATACTTAAGAACTATTCATTTGTCCTTACTTAATCACGGAACACCATCAACACATCATGAAATATTCTTTAATGATTAATAAGACAAATGAACTCAATTTAAATTATCATTTGAATTGACTCTTCAAGTTAGAGTGTGAACTCCCCCTAAATATATGCATCCATGTAATATATGGATTGGGAAACATGATGCACATTTTATGGTTTAATATAATGGGGACATTCATACTTTAACTTGACTCCAAAGTATGCAACTAATACTAAGATAAATACGCATACATACCTTGGGTTTTCCATTTTTCAATGCGATGAGACTAATCAAGGATATTCTAAATAAACAAGTTAGTCTCGATATAAGGTTTGTCATTAATAATAAAATCACATTAAATGGATAATCTCAATATTAGATTTGTCATTAACACCAAAACCATAACTAATGAAGGTTGAACTTACAGGTTGAAATTTGCGAAAATGAATTCCAAGAGAGGGAAAAGATGACAGGCTGGGGGAAAATGGATTCGGGCTGAGTCAAAAAGGGGAAATGGGCCAAGGGCAGGAAAACTATTCGGTAGGAGAAAAATCAAGCTCGTAGAGGAGGGGAATAACAAAACCGGTTGGGGAAATTGGGCCCAAGGATTTGGGTCGGGAAAGAGAGCAGGCCGGGGAAAAGAAAGAGAACCGGCCGGCGAAAAATTTAATGAGGGAGAACAAGCGGCCGAAAAGAAATTTGGTGAGCTGAAAAAGAGAGCGGCTTAAAAAGGCCTGGTCACATGAAAAGAATAGAGCTGGTCGAAGGAAAAGCAAAACAGCCGGAGGATAAAGAAGACTGGGCTTAAGGGATTCTGAATTGGGCCGGGGAAAATCAGGTCAAAAGAAAACGAATCGGGCCGGGAGGATTTGGGGACGAAGGCCAAAAAGTAGAAACGACCGAAAATGGAAGGCTCCGAAGCGGAAATTTCCCAAAAGGGAGGAAACTCAAATCAAATCGAAAGAAATCCGAGAAAATTCGAATGAATTCCAAATAAATAAATAAATCATTGCACATTCTTTTTAGTTTGGAATTTGTATGCTTCGATGAATTGATTTAAACATTTAACCATTGCACATTCAGAATGAACATTATTATTCAGATAAGGTTGGTGCTCTTTGCAAATAAAACGAACTTGCACTTCCTTCGGAATAGACTCAGGACAATAGCCCAATATTCCATGCATAATGAAGATTGAAACTAAAAAGATGATCAAATATAAACTCAATATTCCGTGCATAAGCTCAATTGGAAGCAACTCCAAAGAGCTGATAAGGTTAGTGTTCTTTTCAAAAATAATTTTTAACCATAAATTGAGTTTTTGCTTGGCGCACGCTTCGTGTGTTCCCGGCAGCACCTCACGGCATCCAGAAAGTCACAGGAAAAGCGACGACGTCCGGTTGCAGCGAGGAGAAGAGAAGAGGCGGTCACAAGAAAGAAAGACTTCCTCCCGACGGACTGCTTGGCAGAGAGAAGTCCCAGGACGTGAGGGTCAGAGCGAGGATAAACTTTTCGCCATCAAAAATTTCGCCAACCTCCGAATCCGAATTTCGCCGAAATTTCGGTTTTTCGCCGAGGACATTCAAAATTCAAATTTCAACCGGTTTGATTTCCAATCAAATTTCACGAAAATACCCAAAATTTCGCCGAAATTTCCCGAAATTTTGGTCAAAATGAACTGACTGAAAATTGGTTCAAACGATGTCAAAAAATTTTGAAATTTTTTTGTAGGTTTCTGACACATTAGAGATGTTCTCATAAAATTTTCAGGTGATTATCAGTTCTGTGGATTTTTAAAAAATTCAAAAACAGAGAGAGTTGAAAACTAGTACTTTGAATGTTAGAATTTTTATAAATTATTGGAGAAATATTTTGAGACGAAAATTTTACATAAGAATCCTTAGCTCAAATGAATTTGAAAAACAAAATTTCAAAAAGTTATAAAAATATTTGAATTGCCTGATAAATCCAAAACTGAAATATGTACACAGTACATTGTCAGAATTATTGTAAATTCTGTGAGCAATATTTGCCTCTGAAATTTATACAGTACGAAGATAACTCCCTATCCATCACGCATTAAATTCATCAATAAATTTAAGACATGATTACTAACTGATTCAATGAATCCATCATAGCTCTGTTCGCTGAATTGATTTTTGAAATATAATACCACAAATTATGTTAGAAATTTCGGCAGCATTTTGACTGAAATTTGGAGTATGAGTCACAGTTGCAATCAATCAATATTTGTTCATCCCACCAAGAACATACCAATATTGCATTTGGATAACAAAACAAGTATTATCAAGTTCAGAATCATTTCATATGCTTACTATACAAAATACTTGCATGCTTACCATACAAGATGACCAACCAACAGTCCAACACACACTTTGGTGAAAGAAGCATATTCTGAAAGAAACATGTTCAGTTCTTTACCATGCCAATGTTGTTGCACCCGCCAACCAAGTTGTTGCAAAACATCGTGATACCATTCAGATGCAAATGAGAAGCAAAAGTTAGACAAGGCAGTAATTGATGGATCCTCCATTGACCATTCTCTGAAACAATTAAGAACAAAAAAAATAGTGTTAATTTTATTCAATAAAATTACAGTTGTCATAGTATGCAAGGTAGAAAAGACAAATACGTAGAAGTCACATATTTACATCACAATAAAATCGATCTATATTTGCATAACATACCTACGAGTAGTGCATGGTTGTGACCCCACGTCATTGCCGACAATGACCTCGTGATTCAAATTTCATGTTTGTTGTTTGTACCGCTCCCTGTGTCATGCCATACGGTTGCCAAGCAGACGAGTAATGTTTATAGTGACCAAGCCAGGCGCTGTAATCCTCTGTCTGATAAAGGTACCTTACAGTGACAGATGAGTGTCGTGCGTACGGATCGGCATATGGATCAGTGTACTCGGACGGCCAAGAGACGCTCGATCCATCACAACTCGTTTATAACCGTGCGGTGCGCACTCCAATATCAAGTTGGGAAGCCCAAATGGCTTCCAGTCTGGTTGCTGCACCATGAGCCTTCGTCGTACTGTTGTTGTGTTGCTTGCCGCCCACCTCCACTACTCGATATGGCCTTCCCCTTCCTACTGGGCTGCCTGCGTTCGCCACCACTTTGCTGTGATCTGGGCGGTGATTATGGCTGCGAACGGAGACGCACAGTATACTGCCCAGGGTCTACATCATCATCGCTCCCATCATCACCGTCGGAGGTAGTATCTTCGCGCTGTTGTTCCTCAGAAGGGGTCTCAGTTTCATCGTCGCTGCCGACAATGGGCTCATCCTCAACGGGGGCCTTTCCTCTGTGCTTGGCGCGCTTGCACAAACGACGTTAGAAAATTTATAAATTTTTTGTGGAGATTCCTGACATATTTATGATATTTCTGTAAAAATTTCAGATGATGATCAAATGTGAGGAATTTTTAAAAATTGAAACATTGGTACTGTCTTGGTAAAGCGCTGAGCGGCAAGTTTCATCCGAATGAAAATTACAACAAACGAGGTTATAAAATGTTGAAAATTTTTCTAGATGGTCCTGACACAACCATAATATTCTCATAAGAGTTTCATATGATGATCAGGTATCATAAATTATTAAAAATTCCAACAGTGGTACTATCCTGTTAAAAGGCCGATGATCAATAATATATTTACTTTAGCAATAAGAAAGGTTTAAATTTTTCAAAAATTTTACATAAGGGTGAAAAGGAAATGGTTAATATCTCATAAAAATTTTGAATCATGATCACGCTCCAGCAAATTTATAAAATTCGTAGAAGGCACAGTGCCATTTATGTTCTTTCTCTGTTTGATTTTTGAAATATAATACAACAAATTAAGTTCAATGCTTACTGCATTGATAGATTTTATTGACCAAATCAAGAAAGTTGAAATTTTTTAAAAATTTTATATTATCTTTCCCAGCAATAAATTCATCAACACTAAAATATCAGAAATTAATAAATTAATTTAAGATATTTAAAAATTCAAAAACAGAGAGAGTTGAAAACTAGTACTTTGAATATCAGAATTTTTATAAATTCCTGAAGAAATATTTTGAGCTGAAAATTTTACATAGGAATCCTTAGCTCAAATAAATTTGAAAAACAAAATTTCAAAAAGTTATAAAAATATTTGAATTGCCTGATAAATCCTTAGCTCAAATGAATTGATTTTTGAAATATAATACAACAAATTAAGTTTAGTGCTTACTATATTCATAGATTTTATTGAGCAAACAAATAAGGTTGAAATTTTTTGAAAATTTTGTAGAATGGTACTGAGGAAGTTATTAATCTTTCATAAAATGTTTAGATGATGATCACACTCGAGAAAATTTACAAAAATCTAACAAGTTTACTGTCCCAATTATGTCCATTCTGTTTTTGATTTTTTAAAGATAACAAATGATGTTAAATTATTTTTAAACTTTTTTTATATGATCCCAAACAACAAAAGATGGTACCATAATTTTTTTAGATGATCATCAGGCTTGTAAAATTTTTTAAAAATCTAACAGTGTTTCTGCCCAAATTTTAAAAAATCTCAAAAAAATAGTTTTTCATCAAATTTTCATGGAACAAGACTTTCTTAAGGGTTATTGGACCCATTCCGTTCAAATCCGGCCAAAAAATTTGAAAATCCGGACTCTAAACCCGAAATTTCCCGAAATTACTGTAGCAGTTACTGTAGCAAAATGAAAAATTTTGAATTCGATCGGGACATATAAATTCGGGGGGGAGGGGGGGGGGAGGGGGCAAAAACCGAAATTTCAGTGAAATTTCACCAAAATACGGCGAAAATTTGAACCCTGGCCATAGCTACCAGCGATTTCCGTCCTTCGTGAGGCGACTTTTCCCAAGCCGGGTGGTGCATGCATCACCTGAAAAGAAGAGACGCGAGGAAATCGACGTGCTGCCTTTGCACGAAAATCAATAAGCTTCATGTGCACGCATGTGAGCGTGAGGAGGGCGCTCGAGGAGTTTCTGGACGGCGTCACCGTGGAGCGCGGGCCGAAGTCCAAGGGCGAGATGTGGAGCCTGTGCTGCACGAGAAGAAGGAGGTGGTTAAATAAAGCCAACAAGATTAAGGGGTGATCAATCTTGTTGTTTTAAGTATTTATCATGTTTAGTAGGAGTCGCACGTAGGCTAAGTTCAAGTTAAAAACACTAGGAAATTTTCCGCGGCGTAACACGTCACGCGTGTCTTTTTTCAAAGAAAAAATGCCTTTTTCGGTGGCGTTTAATTTTCTAAATCGTCGAAATAATGAGCGAAACGGGCGAAAAATAGAGAGATAGAGTTGTAGAAATATCTCTTTTGACGAATTATTTAGAAAATATTGGAGACTGAGCTGGAAAACCGTGGCGGGGAAAAAGTCTAGAGGGAAAATGGCGAAAAATTATTAGAGATGTCAACCCTTTTTTTGTCGAGTTTAATACTCTATGCGTTCGCCGAGTAATAATATATGTTTTTAAAAATATTAAAAACTCGTGGCGAATACGCCACAAGTGTCGTTTTTTCAGAGGAATTTTTTTCGGTATGCTTATTTTTAAATCGTCAAAATGGGGAAAATAGAGATAGAGTTGTAGAAATATCTCTCTCGACGAATTATTTGGAAAATATTGGAGGCCGAAATGAAAACCGCGGCGAGAAAAAGTCTAGAGGTAAAAGGGTGAAAAATTATTAGAGATGACAACCTTCTTTTGTCGAGCTTAACACTCTACGCTGTCATGAGTAATAATACATGTTTTAAAAATATTAGAGATCGACGCTGCGTCACAGAGTAATAATACATGTTTTAAAAAATATCGAGATCGAGATGGGAAATCGAGCTGGGAAAAAAGTCTAGAGATAGAGCTGCATAAATATCTCTGACAACAAAAACTTTTTTTTTCGGAAAAACGGAGAAATGACATGTTTTAAAAAATATTAGAGACTCATGGCGAACACGCCACAAGCAGTCGCTTTTTTTTGGGATTTCTTTTTTTCGGCGTTTTATTCTTTAAATCGTGGAAATAATGAGCGAAACGGGGAAAAAAGTAGAGGGATAGAGCTGTAGAAATATCTCTTTCGATGAATTATTTGGAAAGTATTGGAGACGGAGCTAGAAAACTGAGGTAGGGAAAAAGTCTAGAGGGAAAAGGGCGAAAAATTATTAGAGATGATAACCTTCTTTTGTTGAGCTTAACACTCTACGCGTTCACGGAGTACTTTTGTCGAGCTTAACACTCTACGCGTTCATGAGTAATAATACATGTTTTAAAAAATATCAGAGACCGACGCGTCCGTGGAGTAATAATACATGCTTTAAAAAATATTAGAGATCGAGATGGGAAATCGAGGTGGGAAAAAAGTCTAGAGATAGAGCTGCACATATATTTCTAGTGACAAAAACATTTTTTTCTAAGAAAAACGGAGAAAGGACCTAGACGTAAAGAGCAAGGGCTTGAATGTTACATTTTTGGACCTGTCCGCTATCCGTAAAAATTAGAAAAGGGCTTGTTCGCGATTTGAATTTAACGGGAGGTTCTTTTCGTAAAATGACGCACGAGGGACCTGAACACGAATTTAGAGAATAAAATCTTCCTCTCTCAAAAAATCGCGAAGGACCTATTCGTAATTTGCAAAAGGACTAAATCGTGAAAAAAAATTTGAGCCGAGCCGGCCGGCTCGGCTCAAACGGCTGGGATGGCGTGAAGTCTTCCAGATTTAGGAGGGCCATTATACCTGTTTTATAGCGTAGCGGGCGGATCGGTAGCACGGAGTGATAACGAGTGCTTGAACTGATCGACAGCCAGTAGCTAAGTACGCGCACATATATAACATGAATTAGTCTAAGCATGTGTATTAGTGGCCATGAAATCGGCCAAGTTTTTAAGAGTGACAAGATTAAGGGGTGATTGTTAGGAATAATCTTGTCATTAGTATTTGAGTTTGTGTCTGTTAGTTTGTTGCTTGATTAGTTAGCAGTGCATGCGCGGATTAATAATAGAGTCAGCTAGGGTGTGTTTGGTTATTTGTATAGTGTCTGAATCGCATGAGTGGATACAACTATAATTGTTAGATACGTGTTTAGTTTCCTGTTCATCCAGATCAGATGGATGCAGTTGCACCCACTCATGTAGGATAGAGGAAACACATAAATTGGGCTTATCTTCAATGCAGGCCCGTGAGATGTATAAACAAGCAACCAAACAACTCAACTTACATCCACTCATACAGACCAAAACTAGTCCGGATAACTCATACGAAATAGACTAGGATGATACAGACAACCAAACACACTCTTAGATTAGACAAGGTTGGTTGCATGAGATAAGGATCGGTTTATTAGTGTATTGAGTCTGTTGCGCAGGAAGAGTATGTACGCATTGAGATGTTTATTCAAGTGGCCTTACAGCTGTATCCAAGAATACAGAGAAAAGATGCAAACTGTTGCGCGTCGAAAAACCTGTGTTCCTTCTCCCTTAAACGCGTGAGTGCATGTGTGTTCCAACACTCCTCTTTCTTGTGTTTGGGAACCAGCCTTAGCAGTTAGCACACTTTTATCGGCTTTCTGATGCTGGATTGTAGCGATGTGGAGGGAGTCATTTGGTCGGCATTTGTTCTGTTTCTTTCCTTCCACAAATTCCAAAAGAGTAGATAATAACCCTGTCCACCTATTCGCACAGCTGTTTCGAAGTCCGTTGTCGGACTGCTTGCCACCACTGCGTAGTAGTCGTCCCCGGCTGCGGAGAGAGACGGTGAATGTGCAAGTAAAGGAAGACATTTCTCCAAATTTATCTTGCATATCTTGCGAAAGGAGTCCAGGGTTCAAAAAACCGACGAAAACCGCCGAAAACCGCCGCCCGTTCAAACTCAAAACCGCTCGTAAACCGTTATAATTAAAAAGAAAATTTAAAAATTTTAAAAATTTATGTGAGCGGTTTTCGCGAAAACCGCGTTTTCGCCAAAACCGCCAAAACTGTTTTGAAGAACATTCAAATAGCCGGTCGGTTTTCGCTAAAAACCGAAGGTTTTTCGAGAAAACCGAAGGTTTTTCGTGAAAACCATGCGGTTTCGTTGAAAACCGAACGGTTTTGATTTTTCAAAAAATTCAAATTTTTGATTTTTAAACCTTCGGTTTTAGACGGTTTCGAGCGGTTTTTATGGGTTTTTGCGAAAACCGCATCGCTAATTTCGACGCAAATTTTGAAAAACGGTTTTGTAATCCCTGGAAAGGACATTGCAATGAGGACACGAGAATATGATACGCTTCGGGACCAACATCTAATTGTCAATTTGTTAACTGTGAGAATCTATTCTAGATAAGCAGCCAATTTGTCTTTATAGCCTCGATATTTGTAACGGACCGCCTTTTTTAGGAGGGTAAGATAATACCCTCACAGCCTACCGGAATTTAGTCAGAGGTAACCAAGTGTACATTGCTAGACAAAAAGCAAATGCGAATACTTTATAGATAAATTAAGGGCCTAACGGCCAGATTTTTACAAAAGGTGCGGCTGGCACCAGATACATTACCAAAAACAACCACAGGAAAAGCTTGAGCAGATAGACCAAGGCCTTCAAAACCAAATAACATCGCGATCTACGTTCTTCTGCAGCTCGTCATCTTCTTGAATTTCTAAAAGATAGGTTAGGAGCAAGGGTGAGTACACAACCGTACTCAACAAACCACACGGAAATTCTGAATATTACATGCATGGGATTTCAAAGAATTGGCATAAGTTTAATTATTTGGTGGATGCATGACCTAGGATTAAGTATAGCACAAAAGAAACATAAATCAATCAATCATCATCATTATCACAACACCACCACTGATTTTAACAAAATCCAGGTTACGGTAATTTATTATCAAAACTACTCAAGCTCGCCATCGAATCACCGAAATTAACCCAAATTCATTAACCTAAGCACTACAGATTCAATACCATTTAGATCACTCTGCAGAGCTACTCAACTTTACCCACAAGATATCTACGGTCGTTGGTGCCACTCTAGAACAACATGCAACTTTTATGCATGCGGCCGGACCGAGATGAACATAACATTTCATTGAATTCCCCCTCTTTAGCTCCTACCCAGTAGGCGGTGCAAATCCCCAGTTTCCAGCGACCCACTTGGCCAAAGTGGACCTTCACGAGCTGACCAACTGAAAAATCCTACTATTGTGAAAACCGCCGAATGGCCGCACCATTCCGTTCCACCCCTAACCTCAACGCGCCCCATTCCGCCAACACAAAATGGGGGGTCCACCTGTAGGCATTCCAAGGGGAAAGACAATATACCGGGCTACGTGGATCATGCCAACAACGCTGACCGACCCAACTTGTGGTTGAGAGGGTTCTGAGTTATTTACCTTGCCCAGGGGTTGATCCTTAATTGCCGAAGACAAGCCCGACACACACCGCACCACCGGTACCTCCTATACCCTTTCCACACCACACTGGGCTTGTCATCGGTTTGGAGATTGGGCCAGCATCCACCTTTCGTGGTCCGCCCAATTAAGGACCCCAAACCGTAGCAGGTTTTGTAAATGTGCCCCGAGTCAAGACCCGGGGGTTTTAAATAATAAAAGAAGAGAAATGTTTATTAATATGGCTAACCTACGGTAGTTCATTATTGATAACCTAGGGTTACAAATGAATATGGCATATTCAACAGGGTTTTAACAAGGAAGTGGGTTTAACTAGTCAAGTCTTTCCAAACTAGCTCAGTTTTAGATTTCTACTCTATTTACAGACAAATGCAGTAACTAATTACATACAGTAATTATACGGAATAATGGGATCAAATATGTTCAAGGAGTGTGGCTTGCCTTGCGAGGTTAAAGGTTCGTCTAACGAGAGACGGTCGATGTCGTGTCTGGCCCCGAACGGCTCTTGTTCCTGCGACAGCTCCTCGTACTGCTCCTGTTTCGAGATTCGTGCCCACGGTTGCTCTGACGTCGAATCTAGCGCGAGAAAACGCAGTCGATAAATAAACGAGTAAAACAACTAAAGAAAGAAAAACAGAAAAAGGAACAAGAGAGAAAATGGCCGGAACGGAGTCCAGGGGTATTTTTGGAATTTTCTGGATTTGGTATGGCGAAACGGGGATTATTTTTGGACTCAGCGGCTCGAACCGGTCAAGAATGTGTATTTTTGGCATTTTTGGATTTTTGGGAATTTTTTGTGGAATTTTCCTGAATTTTTAATTGGGTTTCGGATTTTAAAATCGAAATTAATCCGAAAAGAAATCAAAAATCCGGAAAAGGAATTTGGGCCGCACAGGAACTCCTGGCCCACGGTCCACTCGGCCCATGAGGGCGCACAGCCGGCCGACAGGCGGGCCCGGCTTGCCAGTGAGAGGCGAGAGAGCGCAGTAACTGGCGATTGGGACCCGGCTGCAGCGAGAGTGAGGTGGCGCTGACCGGTGGGACCGAAATGTCAGCGAGGCGAAACGATGCGGTGGTGAGATTAGCCGGAGCTGGAGGAGACGGAGGTGATCTTGGCGGAGAGGGCTTGAGCGGGGAAATGAGTAAGCGGGAGAGCAAGAGCATCCTCCGGCGAACTTAGGTGTGGAGAAAAACGGAGGGATGGGGCAAGGGGGGAGGCTGCCGACGGGAGAGAAGCTGACGGCGGGGGAGAGCTTGCGGTGCGGGCGGAACAAGGCCGGAGAGGGGAAAAGAGAAGGTGGTGGAGTAGAAGGAACTTACAGCGAACCTGAGAGCGAGGAGAAATGGGCGAGGGAGACAGCGGTGCGGCTGGACGGCGGATGGGCACCGGAACCGGAGAAGGGGCTTGTGGCGCGGCCGGAGGGATGCACGAGGAGGCGAGTGGAGTGGGGGAAAAGCAGAGGCTCACTGAGGGGAGCTCGAAACGAGGTAGAATGGATTCGGGGAGAGACCGGAGAGGCGTGGCGGCGGGACGGCACCGGAGAGGAAGAAGAAGCTTGCGGAGCAGGCAAGCGGCGGCGTGGGGGCGGGAGAGAGAACGCGGAGAGGATGCGGGAACGCACTGTGATGCTCGGGGCAGGAAAATGGACGCAGGTAGGGGGCTTTCATAGCGTTGCGGCGAGGAGAGAGAGAGTAGCGGTGGGGGAGGAGAGAGATGGCGATGCACGGGCGAAGTAAAGCTCGAGGTGACCGGAGGGCTGACCTTTGCGCGCGTCGCGACACAGCTCGACAGCAAAGTAATGGGAGGCCAGGCGATGGGATGGGCGGCGCGGGATGATGGCATACGAAAATGGCAAGCGGCGCTGGGGGTGGGGAACGGAGCCTGCTGCGCCAAATCGGGGAAGACGACGACATTGCTTCGGCTTGGGCTGGGCGAATGCAAGCGCGAAATGGACTGGGCGAATGGGCTGACGAGCGCGTGGGGATGGAGCCGGGCGAACGAGCAGGGAGGATTTGGCAGGTGAGCGCACGGGAAGAAGGCCGGCGCGAGGGAGTGACAGAGGATCGGTTGGGAGACGATGTGGGGAAGAAGAACAGGGAAAAGCTGGCGCGGGCTGGGCCGGAATTGGTCGGGCCGAAGGGGGTGGAGGCGGAAATCAAAGAAGGGAAAGCGGGTTTTCGAGTGTTCGGCCAAAAACGGAATGTGACAATTTAATCCGAAATAAAACAAAACAAAATTCAAGAAAATCAAGGAAAATCCAAATAAAACAAATATTCTAAATTTTGAAAATTTTGGGGTATTTCAATATTGTCGAGGCTGAGAGGTTTATACCACTAATTGATCGATGGACACGTATGGTGTTTTTCTTTCGGGAGATGTTAGAAGTCAGATGTCCAACACGAGTTTTTTTTGTCAGACGTATCGGCGCAATATTTTTTAATAACTCTTGCAACAAATTTAATCATTATGTGTAATATTTTTGTATGGACATTCCTACTGTCTTCGCGCGTTTATATTGCATATGGTGAATACAAATGTTGCACACATGGGAAAAAAAATATTGCAACGATTTAGATCGACATTTTTACTGTTATCGCGCGTCTTTGTTGCACATAGTGATTATAAATGTTGCACAAATAAAAAAAAATGCAGACGTCCAATAAAAAATCTTAGATCAGAAGATCAAGAGGTAGTCATTCCGATTTATTTTCCTATCCGAAGATAATCTATCTATCCTGTCCTGCCGACCGATTGGGAAAAAAATTTTGTGGATCCGGTCTCCAAACAACGTCCCTGCGTACCGGCTCCGGATGCTCTCCGCGTGGCGCGACTCCTGCGATCAGCTTCCGCGCGGCGCGACTCCTGGACGAGCGAGCCAACGTTTGGGGAAGCGAGCCAACGGGATGATACGCAGAGGCGCAGGAGGAAGCGGATTTCCACGCGGAGAGCATCCAAGGCGGTACGCAGAGGCGATCGTTTGGAGACCGGATCCACAGAATTCGTTTCCGACCGATTGCTACTTCCAGTTCCAGCCTCATGCTTTAGGAGCACTCCCACAGTCCCACGTATGGCATACCTTCCTTCCCGCCTCATGCTTTCCGAGCTCTCCAGCATCCGTTTCAAATATATGTAACACTAATTGCAGCTCCGTTTCATCTCAATCGCAAGTAACACTAGTAATTTCCATCATGCAGGAGTAATCATCCAAATGAACCATGAGTTTTAAACTATTGAACAAACATTTCGAGCGATCAAGCTAGCGATTAATGAGTTTTGAACCCCCTAAGTCCTCCTGGGCACGAGACGCGGGCGCAGGGGCTTCGCCATGACGACGGTGAACTCGCTCTTCTCGGCGAAGTCCACCTCCTCGCCGGCCGCCTCCTTCCACTCGAACTCCCTCACCATGTTGGCCACGAAGTACTCCAGGTGCAGCATGGCGATGCCGAGCCCCGCGCAGATCCTCCGCCCAACGCCAAACGGCATCATCCTGATCTCCCTGTTGCCAGTCACGTCCACGCCCGCGCCGTCGCCGCCCTCCAGAAACCGCTCCGGCACGAACTCCATCGGCTTCTTCCACTCCCGCTCGTCCCTGCCCATCTCGGCCACCATGAAGTTCACAATCGCGCCCTTGGGGATCAGGTACCCGCCCACCTCCATGTCCTCTGCCGCCTTGTGCGGCAGCACGAAGTGCCCCGGTGGGTGCTTCCGGAGGCCTTCCAGGACCACCGCCTTGAGGTACGGCATGTTGTGCACGTCCTCCTCCGAGACCTCTTCCTGCTCGTCTCCGGTCTTGGATTTGATCTCGTTGTAGAGCTTCTCCTGGATGGTCGGGTTCTTGACCAGCTCGGCCATGATCCACTGCAGCCCGGTGGATGTGGTGTCTGTCCCGGCGTTGAGGAACTCGGCGCAGAGATGGATCATCTCGTCGTCGGTGAGCCGACGGTCGCCGTCCTCGGGGAGCTTGATGTCGAGCAGGGTGTCCACGTACGAGTGCTCGAACACGGTTTCTTTCTTCGGCTCGCTGCCGTGATTCTTGTACTCCCGCCGCGCGTTGATGAGCGGCATGAAGAGCTCCTTCTGTCGTCGTCGCAGGGCGTGCGCGGTCGAGAGGCGCCCGCGGAAGAGGTGCTTGGTGACCGCAGGGAAGAATGCGAAGACGCTCATCTTTCTCGACATGTAGAGCAGCGAGTCGCGCTGTGCGGCGGCGATCGCCCGCACCGCGGCCTCGTCGAGCCGCTCGCCGAAGCACATGAGCACGAGGAGGCAGAACATGGCGTACTGGAACGTCTCCATGACGCGGGGCGCCTCGCCGGACTCGCGGAGCTTCTCCACGAGCACGCGACGCACCCATGCGCGCGCGGGCGCGAACAGGCGGACGCGCGACGGGTGCAGCGTCTCGGCGACGAGGTTGCGGCGCAGGAGGCGCCACACGGGCCCGTAGCTGGCGCGCGTGATGGTGTTGTCGTTCTCCCCGAGGAGCCTGGTCGACGAGAGGCTGGGGCGGTCGGCGAGCGCGGCCCCGCGCTCCACGAGCGCCGCGTGCGCGAGCCGGCGGTCGGCGACGAAGATGGACAGCCGGGACCCCACCCACAGCGACACGACGGGGCCGTACCGCGCGAAGAGGCGCTGCAGGAGTGGCTCCGCGTCGGCCGGCGAGTTGGTCAGCCACACCACGCTCCCCAGCACCGGCAAGGCCGGTGGGCCGGGCGGGAGACGCCGGCCACCGCCCTGCGCCGCGCGGAAGAGAAGGACGAGGAGGGGGAGGACGAAGAGGATTGCACCGAGTAGGAAGTGCCACGTGTCCATGGCACGCGTGTGGTGTTTTCGCCTGCTCGAATCGGAGGTTACTCGTAGCACCGTGCGGAGCGAGTCTTTGGGCTGTCGTTCTATATATGGGCGGATTCCACGTGGAGTGATTAGCAAGAAGACGGAGCAACCGCGTGTTACGTCACCGCCATTGTGCTTGGAGAGGAAGCGAAGGGAAGGTTCGGCTTGTGCCGGCGTCATGGGTGACGAATCCAATGCAATCATGGAAGGTTCAATTTGGCAGAAAAGGGTACTGCTATATTATTTTCATACGCGCACCTTTTCATAGAGTGCCTGTAAATTCGGTGCTTGTGAGAATCAGTGGCTGCATGTGCAAAGTTACCATCGCTCCAGCCAAACAATTGGAAACGAGCAGACACTTTCCAAGATTGCTACCTTCAACACGCAAACCACCATCCAAGTTTTTGCAAAGGTGTTAGAACTCTGATCACTCTCACATGTTGACAATGGTGGAAAGAACGAAACGCTAGAACTTTCTGGAACAAATATAACACAAATGAGGGTATTTTTCAGTCGGTCATAGACAAAGCCGCGCTCTGGATTATAGTCAGAGCAATTCAGCTAAAAAATCTAGTGGAGCGTCGGACTTGACCCTTTTCTTCAGTCTCTGTTGTTTTCTTTCCTCTTTTCTCCTTAATCTCTTAGTCTCTACTTTGTCCTTCTCTTGCTCCTTCCCCTAGTTCTTCTCTAGTTCTCTATCTTTAGCGCAGAATTCAGCGTTGTGTACACTGCTTTTCCTCTATCTAATATAGATCACATCTATGCTGTCTTAAAAAAAATATTTTCATACACGTACGAAAGGCGTTCGTCGTATGTACACAAGCGCGGCGGCAATTCTCTTCTGATCGTCATCAAAACAGACACAGCTCCACAGGCTGTGATATTTCTATTTCTAGAAGAGATGTCGTTCTGAACGTCCATACGCGTATTGCAGATCCGAATAATGGATACCATTTTTTCCTACTTTTGAAACAAGTAAATTAAGATCGAGATACAGCGAAACATTCAGATGCGTAAGGTTTCTGGATGGTTACAGTCGAGCATAACTGAACTTGGGTCCAAGCAAATCCATTGACCCTAAGAGGTATCGTCGTCTGATCGATCGAATTATTTATAATACGGTCAAACTCGCCTGGTTGCGGTGATCACATCGCATCTATCTGCAATAAAAAATAAGTTCAAAAGATCTGATAGAAAGAGTACGTACGAGAAGCATTTTCATCCGTCGAAAATGACAACGAATCGACCCTCAACTGCTTGTGTTAGACTTACGTAAATGCGAGTGATCAACTTGAGTCCTTAGGGACAGCAAGGTCCTAGACCCACGACGAGAGCGAATTTTCCACCGATTTGATGGAAACCATCACTTTTGTAGCCTCTTATAAATTCTATTTTTTTTTACAAATTTGATCCCCTTCTAAAAGTAATTTTAAAAATACCCTCATCCTCGATAGCGCGCAACAGGCGACACAAGTTATTTTTACAATTATGTTTAGAAAAAAGTTAAATTTGTGAAAAGGTTTACCAATAGAATAGAAAAATAACCGACTCTTTTATATCCAATTTGAGCACCAAGGATGTCCTCGTTAATTCCATTGGCATTACAACAACGGTTTTGCTAGGTATCGGACGTCCTAACACTTCGTAACATTTTTTTTCTACGCGTGCAACATTTTCCTTCGACAAATGCTACAGTAAACGGATGTTGCAAGCGTTCAAAAAAAATGTTACACGCGTTGGTAACAAATGTTGCAGGAGTAGACAAAAAATGTTTCAAGAGGCGTCCGAAGAAAACAAAAAAAATCGGACGTTCGGACGCTAGTATTCGCCTTACAACAACCAACCGCGCTTAACAACAATTGACATTTTTTTAGGAGTGGGCATTTTTACATAGAAATCGAACAAACCGAAACAGCGGTTTACTTGGTTTTTTAGTGGATTCAGTTTTTATTTTTTTCGCTATTTAGTAACAGTTTTGATTTCTTTCTCCAGGAAAGCGCAGTAGACCATACATCAAAATCAAACTATCCTCCCAGTTTCAGTACACAGCTAGGCTCTGCCACTCCAAGGCGGCCCTCCTATACACACGTGCAGAATTTTTTATTTAATATTTATTTTAAATCTTTTTTTCAAAACTAATCGGCAGGGAAAAAAATTGCAAAAATACCTCCTGTCGCCCCAGTACGGGGCGACAGGTGCCCTGCCTAACGGCTCACAACGGCGAAAGTCCAAAATTTTAACGGCAGAGCAAAAAAAAATTTGAAAAATAGACCTGTCGCCCCAGTCTAAGGAGACAGGTTACTGTAGCAATTTTTTTTCCAATATTTGTTGTTTTTTTTACAATCTTTGTTGTATTCAACCGGAAAAAATTGCTCGAAAAAAATTTTCTTGTGATGTAATGAACTGGAAAAATTATTTTACTTTGTTAGTGATACGCATCCCACTTAGGGATTTTCGTAGCTTCGTAGGGTCCGCCGGATAGGGCCCAAAAAATACGGGAAAAATAACGGGCGACCTATGCAATGTGGGATACCACTTATGTACGAGCGAGATGGCCGGATGCTGCCCCAGCACGAAGTTGCGAAAATCGGAAAAGGCACTTGCGGTCACGAAACCGCGGAAATCGTGACCATTTAGGGGTTTTCGTAGCCTGGTGGGCGGATCTGACCCAAAAATCTGGAAAAAATCAAGGCGACCTCATATGCGAGCTATCACTTATGTGCAGGCGAGCTGGACGAGCGTTGGCCCGGCGTTCTGAAAATCGAAAAAGACACTCGTGGCCACGAAACCGCGGAATCAGGAGTTACGCGATTTCCGTGGTTTCGTGGCCACGAGTGCCTTTTCCGATTTCGCAACTTCATGCCACAACGCCGCCAGCCGCCTGCACATAAGTGGTAGCCCGATTGCGAGGGTCACCCCGATTTTTCCAGATTTTGGGCTATATCCGCCTTCCCGAGCTACGAAACCCCTAAGCGGCCACGATTTCGCGCGGCCGGGCCGCAAGTGCCTTTTCCGATTTTCAGAATCTCCCGCCGCCAACCACCGCCTAGCCTGTCTGTACATAAGTGGTAGCCAAGCGTATGAGGTCGCCTTAATTTTTTCCCAGATTTTTGGGTCAGATCCGCCTCCCCACTGGCTACGAAACCCTTGGTGGCCACGATTTCAGCGGTTCGTGGTCATGAGTGCCTTTTTCTCGATTTTAAACCGTGTCGGGCAGCATCCGCCATCTCGCCAGACATAAGTGGTATTCCACGCTATGAGGTCGCCTGCTATTTTTTCAGATTTTTGGGCCCTATCCGGTAGGCTCCACGAGGCTACGAAAATCCCTAAATGGGATGCGTATCACTAACAAAGTAAAATAATTTTTCCAGTTCATTACATCACAAGAAGTTTTTTTTCGGGTAATTTTTCCGGTTGAATACAACAAATATTGTTAAAAAAAAATGCTACAGTAACCTGTCTGCCCAGATTGGGGCGACACGTCTATTTTTCAATTTTTTTTTGCTCTGCCATTAAAATTTTGGACTTTCGCCGTTGCGAGCCGTTAGGCAGGGCATCTGTCGCCCCAGTATAGGGCGACAAGAGATATTTTTGCAATTTTTTTCCCGCCGATTAGTTTTGAAAAAAAAGATTTAAAATAAATATTAAATAAAAAAATTTCCCGCATGCACGGCGCAAGGCCCGCAAGGCCCACCTGGCTCTCCCACACCTCTTTTGACCACTTCGCAATCGATGACCGTAAGCAAGAGCCTCGGCCCGGAGCAACACGGCAAGGCACAAGGGAACCGAATTAATTTAGCCAAATTAATTCAGTTAATTAGGTTGATCTCTATTTTGCGTTTGGTTAATTCATCGACCACTTCTCAAAAATTAATCTTTTATTTAAATAAATTGAACCAAATAGCAGTAAAAACCATACTACTTGTGCGTTGTAGCACAAATAACGGTGTCAGCCTATATATATATATATATATATATATAGAGAGAGAGAGGCTGAATTGAGTATGAAAGAACCAAATAAAAGCTGAATTGAGTATGAAAGAACCAAATAAACTGCTGTTTCAGTTTGTTCGATTTCAATGTGAAAATGCCTGCTCCTAGAAAAAGTATGCACAGTCATGTCAACTGTTGTTGAGCGTGGTTGGTTGTTGTAATGCCAATGGAATTATCGAGGACATCCATGGTGTCCAAATTGGATGTAAAAGAGTTGGTTACTTTTCTATCCTATTGGTAAACCTTTTTGCAAGCCCTGGTATTTTGTGAAGCTTTGATAAGATTAGATAGCGCAAAGTAAAATTTACTCTTTTTGTCACGTGATCTATACTCAGAATTTACTAGCATGATACATCTGACGGTACACGAGATGGGAGCGTAATAAGCCAATCGAGCAAACAATAGCACGACAGATTTATTGAAAAAATTATAAATATGTACTTTTCCCAATTTAGAAGAATAAACATGTGTTATATAAGAAATCCAAGCATGTGCTCAACTACTAACCAATATTGGCAACTATTACTTCCCTTGTCACAAATAGTTATCGTTTTAGGCATAAGTGAAGTTAATCTTTTTAAACTTTTATTTTATATATCTTTTTAAATATTTAAATTAGATGTATGAAAATCATATGTGAAGATTTGTTTCGAAATGTACTACCATAATATTATAATTTTATTGGGTTTTATAAATATATTACAATATAAATTAGTGATTAAGTTGTGTTTTAGAGACTACGTCAATGTTCAAAACGACAATTATTTGTGATTGGAGGGAGTAATCAATTTCATCTTACCTGTAAAAGTCTCAGGAGATTTAAACATAAACAATACACGCTTCCATTCAAACACTCCTGAACCCATTTTGGATGTGACGTTAATGGGCAACCGTGGCTATTGCTCTTCATCTACACGAACACTGCTAGGAGCTTATCCCAATTAACGAGACTCCTCGTGCAACTCCGAACTATAAGGGGTTATTTGGTTTAATGTCAAATTTGTTTTACCAAGCCTTATCGAAATTTAATATTGCTAAAATTTGATTGCCATATCGGTTAACAATGTTTACCAAAAATTGATAAGAAAATGAACTAAAGGGCTAAGAGAGAAAGTAATCTTGTCAAAATTTAATAACAAAACAATTACTTAACAAATTTAGTTCACACTACTGAAATTTGATAAATTAAGCATCGACAATAATCAAAAGCAGACTAAACAGCCCCTGTGTATCCACGCTAGACCGCCGGGCATGGCACTGTTCGACCTGTTGTGGCTGTGCAACTCTGATTCTCTGAAGGATGGCCCCGCTGTCACGCCCCGCATCAGATCGTGGCTTTCGATCTTCGTGGCCGCGCGACTGGCGTCTCCCATACGACGCCATCATCGACACAATTTGTAGTCCAGTTCGAATACTACTAGACTCTATTCGTGACGTCGATGGACGCTAATTGTATTTCAGCAGCATACTAGCTTCTTCGAATCATAACTTAGGGCTTGTTTGTTTTTACTTTGGATTATTTGAAAGTTGATTTTGGACTATGATTATAAAGAAGCTGGTTCTCTAAAAATTGAAATCCAAAAGCACTTATAAAATGGATTGTGAATTCTAGTGTATATAGGTGGGCTGGATTGTGAGAATCGAATTCTAGAATCAGGCTGTTTGTTTTTTATTCTGCATTTGGGGCCAGAATCCAGAATCAAAAGCTAAAACAAATAGGTCTTAACATTCCAACGAAGTACTATAAGCATGAACAATGACAAAGTTTACTGCTTACTCTATCTCTTATCCATATCATCTAAAATAAACAATCCGACTTGTACAATAATCATCTTTAAAGGTTATCTCTAGAGAAATACTAAAGCATTTAATTTAAACATTCAATACTAACTTCATCTTTGTGGCTATTGGCAAAATACTAACTTCAACACTAACAGTTGCTCACGCCATCTCCAACACAGGCTTTTGGTTGGCTATAGTACATTATTTCCTATGCGATGCTAGCTGCTAAATAAGAGCCGGTTCTCTTCTCTTTCCTCTTTTTCACTCTTCTATATAAGACAAAGATGATGTGTATGTACTAATAGTAAGCTGAGTTGGCTTTATTGTACCTACCCTAATAATAGTGTAATTTAACTAGGGAGACTATAACTCTTACCCATAAGGAAAAGCAGCATCTTGTTACAACATAGAAGTCTTGTTACACATGTGTCTAAATTAAGACCTAGCACTATTCCCTATGGTCTACATAAACAGAGCACCTATTTTCATAGGCTCAAATGACCCCTTCTTATAATAAGAATGTGTACGATCTAGTCTGATATAGAATAGGCTTATAACTTGATGATCGAGTCGATTCCATAATTATAAGTTCATAACCCTAGCGCCTATTCCCATTTTGGATAGGACATATCTACTAATTTTTTTTAGCTAGTAAGAGAGATCTTGAACTAAGAAATAGACCTAACAGCTAAAAGAGGTATCGTGCGCGATGCTATGACTTTTTTTGGATGAGATAAAGTGATGCACATCTATAACCTACACTAACAATTGGATGCTTGCTACATGTTAGGATCCTAAATGCTAGCATAATATATCTACAATAAATTATGTCGCACGTGTAGGAGTATATGGATAATGACTCTATCATATTTATTTTTATATTTATTTTTTATGCAAAACAAATATGAATACAGATAATGTCAAACAAACAGTCAGTTATGGAACGAATATGATTCGGATGCCAATAGGTACAGTTCCAACTAATGCTAAACCCTGATTTACTTGTCTACAATCTTGAGAAATTTTTTATTACAGATTAAGGGTTCTTAATTTGATGAATTCTCTTATCTTAGTTGCTATGTTTCCGCTAGCGACATGTATTACCGATTCGGATTAAGTATAAGTCCCTAACACGTTTCTCGTTCTGAAACCGTGTTCGTGACATCTTGAGATGCTAAGTTTCATACGAAAGATTTTAATTAGGGATTGTAATCCTACTCAAAGCTAATAAAACGCTCTTTTAGTAAAAAAAAAAAACGGTTAGTACGTAAAACTCGGAGGTTTTTATCCCAATGAGTCGTAGCACACCAGGATACTTCACGGGCAGCGCAAGCTATAAAAGCGTGGCCCGTTCGACCTCTCTCTCCGCCACAACAAACCTCCAAAAGCCTCGAAGCAACTACACGTACGCAGGTGCCATGGAGACCTGGCTCGT
The DNA here is from genome assembly GCA_036346375.1 of Guadua angustifolia. Classification (NCBI taxonomy): domain Eukaryota; kingdom Viridiplantae; phylum Streptophyta; class Magnoliopsida; order Poales; family Poaceae; genus Guadua; species Guadua angustifolia. The sequence continues at coordinate 17,691,441 of CM070518.1, read as the reverse complement.
ATTCGCCGGCGCCCTCCTCCTCCCGGTCCTCATCCTGCTCCGCCGCAAGGCTGCCACGGGCCGCCGCCTCCCGCCCGGGCCGCCGGCCGTGCCGTTGTTCGGCAACCTCCTCTGGCTGAGAAACTCGGCCGCCGACGTGGAGCCCCTCTTACTGCGTCTCTTCAAGCGGTACGGCCCCATCGTCACGCTCCGGATCGGCTCCCGCCTCTCCATCTTCGTCGCCGACCGGCGACTCGCGCACGAGGCCCTCATCGGCGTCGACATCGCGCTGGCCGACAGGCTGCAGGCGGCCACGAACACGCTTCTCGGCGTGAGCGACAACATCATCACCCGCGTCAACTACGGGCCCGTGTGACGCCTCCTGCGCCGCAACCTCGTGTCCGAGACGCTGTACCCGTCGCGCGTCAACCTTTTCGCGCCGGCGCGCGCCTGGGTGCGTCGCGTGCTCATGGAGAATTTGCGGGAGGGGGACACGCCCAACGTTATGGATGCGTTTCAGTACACGATGTTCTGCCTCCTCGTGCTCATGTGCTTCGGCGAGCGCCTCGATGAGCCCGCGGTGCGCGCCATCGAGAACGCCGAGCGCGCCTGGCTGCTCTACATCTCGAGGAAGATGAGCGTTTTCTTCTTCTTCCCGCCCGTCACCAAGCACCTCTTCCGCGGCCGCCTCCAGGCCGCGCACGCCCTGCGGCGGCGGCAGAAGGAGCTCTTCGTGCCGCTGATCGAGGCGCGGCGGGAGTACAAGAGGCTGGTCCTCGAAGGCAAGGCGCCGACGAGGGAAACTACGTTCCAGCACTCGTACGTGGACACGCTGCTCGACATCGCCCTCCCCGAGGAGGGCCACCGCCCGCTCACCGATGACGAGATCGTCACGCTCTGCTCCGAGTTCCTCAACGCCGGGACCGACACCACGTCCACCGGCCTGCAGTGGATCATGGCCGAGCTGGTCAAGAACCCCACCGTCCAGGAGAATCTTTACGACGAGATCAAAGCGACCTGCGGAGACGACGACGAGGTCTCGGAGGAGAACGTCCACAAGATGCCGTACCTCAAGGCGGTGATCAAGGAAGGCCTGCGCAAGCACCCGCCGGGCCACTTCGTGCTGCCGCACAAGGCGGCGGAAGACATGGAGGTCGGCGGATACCTCATCCCCAAGGGCTCGACGGTGAACTTCATGGTGGCAGAGATGGGCAGGGACGAGCGGGAGTGGGAGAAGGCGATGGAGTTCGTGCCGGAGCGATTCCTGGAGGGCGGCGACGGCGCGGGCGTGGACATGTACGGCACCAAGGGGATCAGGATGATGCCGTTCGGCGTCGGCCGGAGGACCTGCGCCGGGCTCACCATCGCCATGCTGCACCTGGAGTACTTCGTCGCCAACATGGTTAAGGAGTTCGAGTGGAAGGAGGCGGTCGGCCACGAGGTGGACTTCACCGAGAAGCGCGAGTTCACCACAGTTATGGCGAAGCCGCTGCGCCCACGACTCGTGTCCAGGAGTTAGAAATTCAGATTTTTTTTTGTTAATTAGAGTTAATTACCGTTAGATAGTTGCGTGTCATTAGGTGATCAATAAGCGTAGTACTCCGTATATAGGGAGTACATTTTGTTGAAGAGTTTGTAAAGAGCATTGTTAAGAGTTGATGCTCTTTTGCAAGGTATAGCAATGTGTCAATAATTATTGCAGTGTTTAGGTTTATTTGGAGGAAGTATTCGTTTTCTTGATCAATTCTTTGTTCTCAATTCCTTTGGCTCTTTCCAGGAGTACAATGATCAATTCACAAGCTCACGGTTTTTTTTTTTTTTGAAAGAGCAGCAAGAGAATTGCTGCGAATTTTATTAAGAGGTGGGAAAGCAGTTTGTGGGTCCTGTTTTTTAAGGTAAAAACCGGACCCGTGAAAAAACCTCACAAACCGGTACCACTAACAATTAGCACCACTACCCAACTCCAACGTAAAAAACGACAACTTACCATTACAATGATAGAGAAACAAAGGCGGAAAAAAGGACTATTTAAAGCAAGTGCCACAAACATTGGGCCATTCTGCACGCTATGATGAGAAAGCAAAAACACTGGTGAGTACCGCATCCTTGATCGCTGTGGCGACTTGCTCTGGCGTGCTAATGATCCCTTGAAAAATGCGTTGGTTTCTTTCTAGCCAAATGTTCCACCAGAAATAAATGAGAAGACCGTCAAAATCTCTTCTCCTTGTTTTATCAAATTGGGCTCTCATCCCTCTCCACCACTTGTATATCGATCCACTGTGGTTCAGGTTCTGACACCGGTCCAATTTCCCCTATCTTAATAGAAGACTCCATACCTGCCTAGTGAAAGAACAATCTTTGCAGAGGTGTGTTGGTGTTTCCGGCGATGTGTTACAAAGACTGCAGGTGGCATTGCACGACCACCCCTTCTTGAGCAGATTGTCTGCAGTTAAGATTTTGTTGTGAATCAACGTCCATGCGAAAAATCGACATTTAGGTTCAGCTTTACGCCTTCCATATCGGGCGAAACTTCATCTTGCAGTAAACATTTTGGAATTGCGCCATGTATGCACTCTTTGTTGTGTATTGTCCATCAGCCGTCCAACGCCAGGTTATTTGATCTTCCCTGCTTTCATCTCTGTTGAGTCGACGTATTGCCTCGAATAGCGCTACAAACTCCCTGATTTCATTTTCTGAGTTCACCGGTGAGCAGAAACGGATCCAGTAATTGTTTTCCAGGGCTCGGTGGACAGAGATGTTCTTTCTTCTCGCTATCTGGAAAAGGCTCGGTGCAATGTAGATTGGTGCTTTCCCTTCAATCCAACTTGATCTCCAGAAATCCGCAAGTTTACCGTTTCCAACCGTGACAACCGTTGAAGCATTGAAGAGAGCAATATCCGTTTTGTCGCATGGCAGATCCAATCCCGTCCAGGCCCGCTCGTTGTTTTTCCATCTAAACCATAGTCAACGAAGTCTGAGCGCTCTGGCGAAGCGTTCCAGGTCTGTGATACCAAGTCCCCCTTTGCTTTTAGGTAGACAGGTGACCGTCCATCTGATCAAGCAGTGTCCGCCGTTACAATTTGCTGGCTCATTTCCTCTCCATAGAAAGCAGTGTCCGCCGCTACAAGCTCACGGTTCAATAGCTAACAAATTATCCCAAAATTAAAACAAATAATTTTCCAATTTATCACGCAAATTATGTCGCAACATAACTTTCATACAATTTATAACACACTAGTTTCAGCATTCAACTATTCAAGAAGACAATAACTCTGTTTAACAAACCTAATGCAGTCTGGCATGCATATGCTGTAATAAACAGAAAAATTGCTGATGCAGTATTGGTATTTGATGGTCATCGAGAGTAAAAAAAAATTCTTCAAAAACAGAAAGATGTGGTCCTAAGCGTAAATCCAAGAGAGAGAATTGGAGAGAGGTTATTAAAAAGACGCTCAAAGGACACTTGACATCCTCTAGTAATGTCATGTCCTTCCTCAGGTTCTTGCAAAGGCAGCTTATCGTGCAGACTTTGCTAGAGCTTCCTCTTCTTCATTACGTTTCTTTTGCGACTCTTCTGTTCGTCTCTCCTTTAGCATTCCTTGGCCAGGTGAATTTACAAAAAAAGAATTCATGATAAATGGATACTTTAATCAAAACATTCCAATACTAGCAGATTTTGTTGCATATTTCTACAATCTGCTTGAATCAGCACCTTAGTTCATATCAAATGCACACCGTACGCAAATTCAATATTCATGAAATAGAGTGGCTTCACTCCAGGAAAATCAGGGATGAGTTACAGGCCCCATGTATGTAACCTCCCAGCCCCTGCCTCTGACCAGCTGACCCCAGATTGCTTTCTTTTTAATACTAAGAATGCAACTCTTCTACCAACACCTATGAACAATATAAAGGTGCACAACAAGCACAAGACATATATTAATATATATATATATAGTCTCCCTAGTTGAGCATACCTGATCAGCTTCAAGTGCAGCTTCTTCTGTAAGCAGCGACTTGTTCCTCATTCAAACATTGATTGTTCACTCTTTCTTTAGTTTCAATCCTGGCTGCAATTAGTAATGCAGTGCACTCTTCAACAACCTGCACCACCGAACATTGGATCCATTACTGAATGATGTTCGCTAGATGGATTATTTCATGCGCCTGTTCACTAAGGAGAGTAATCTATGAAGGAAATGATGCTAAATCTATTTGTCACCCGTGGTGTCATCGCACATGATGTGCAAATGCAAGGGAGGAAAAAAAATCTCAAAACAATATTTTACTAACAGAAATTTTAAGAAAACAACATTAATCCAGACAAAAATGACACCTACACTAAGTCGCCGACTAACTGAAGCATCACCCATGAATTAAGACAGCATAGCATCATCAGACATCAGACAATTGTATTATTGTATAATGAGACAGAATGGAGTGCATTATGAAACCTATGGTACACAATCTGGGGCGGATCCAGGAAAATTGGTCGTTGGGGTCATCACCGACATGCAACGGCCGGCGGAGAGGTGAGCGCACTGAACCTGAGGTCCAGGCTAATCTGTCGCCGGGGTCATCACCAGTGTTTAGCGGGAGGTATAAGAGGCTAATACGGAGGCGTCGGGGTCACCGGACCCCGGCCCTCTCAAGGTAGATCCGCCTCTGTACACAATATACATGAGAAGTGAGACTTCACAAAAAATAAGTTGTCTACCATATACCAAAATTTAACTATCAATGCTATTTATGAATGACCTACAGTATATCTAAAGGTTAGCTGCTTGGGCTAAGTGGATGAACCTGATCCTTTCTCATGTATCAATACGTCTGTCTAAAAAAATTGTTAGCACCGCAGATTCTTAGAAGTATCACATGTGAAGTCACTCACAGGTCAACAAGCAGTCAAAGATTTTCTTTCTTTCTTTTTTTGGATGGGCAGTGCTGCTCCAGATTGGCTGGTAACGTCTGCTCTGCATTTCTCTCATATATCAAAGGTTTTCTTCTTGTTTGGCATATTTGATTTGAAGGCCAATCAGAACTGAAGCAACACAAGGGCCATACTGACCCTGTCATGCATGCACTCTAGACAACGTAGGGAATAACTGCAGGACACGAGCTGATTCTGATGTCCACCATTTATTCGCTACATTCTTGGGAACGCCTCTCCTCTCTGTCCAAAGTCCAAACACAAGCACGGTGCCGCTGCTTCATGAAGGGGCTTCTGGGACAAAACCAGGAATTCGGCGACCAATCGGTTCCTCCGTCCCTGAGCTCTTGCGGGTATGGAATTTCTTCTAAAGCACCCGATTCCAAGTCGAACACAAATGCCCAATGTCGCAGCTTGCAGTTCCCGTATAGATTTTTATCATGCGCCAAGTAGCAAACGTGGTTAACCTTGATCGCAGGGAATTCCTTTGCAGAGAGGACGAAGCCTTCGCCCCGCCCCAAGAGGACGGCGTGCTGGCCAAGATCCTTCACCCTCTAGCGGAGCTCCAGCCGCCCCTCCGGTGTCCACGTCGGCTTATAGATTTCGGCGAACGACGGGCGCGGCAGCTTCCCAACCGCAGCACGGGAAACAGCAGATCACCATTGCAGGTCACCGCGTGCGCCCCACGCACGGAATGGAAGAGGTGACACCTGCATAGCCCATTCGCTAGGCCAGAAAAAACTATGGAAGAGGAGGCGCTGTTCCCAGGTTAAGATCGCAGACGACCATGCTGTGCATCATATCGATGTAAGTGCATGTACATTTCCTCCTTGGAAAGCGGCGCTGTCGATTCTGGTAGTAGCTCGCTCGCGCTGGTTGCGCCAGGCGGCGTCCCCTGGTCGCCAGAACAACGTCGTCTGCAACCCTGCGTTGCCGTGAGGTTGGCTCGCGACCGCCACCCAGTCCGACATGGTGAGGGGGTCTCCGGAGATGTAGACTTGGGTGACGGGATTCAAGGCACATCGGCGGGATCTCGGTGTTGGAGACAGGCTCCCACAGCACGAGCCGCATGGGGCATTGGGCGTCGTCAACCAGGGCGTGCCAACCCTGGGACGTGCCGCGGCAGTACGGGAGACCGGCCGGAGCACCGCCGACTTCCACCCGCTGAAGGCCCCGAGTTTCAATTTTTTTTTCAAGTTTGTACTATATATGCCAACAAAATTGCAAGTCTAACCTCGATATGACCGTGGTAGTCACTTGCCATATTTCTGTATCACGGTAGAGGATCTGTTACAGTCTCATATTATAGCAGGTAATACATATTAGCTATTAGTCCTTTTAGCGCTTAAGAAGGGACAATTTTACGATTTCGAAGCCAAACTTGAAAAAATGAGTTAAAGGGCTAAAAATGCCAAATGTTCGCTTCCCTATCCCCTTCAGGCGGGCCTGGTTTCAACGGGTTGGGATGGGAGTGGGACGGGAGTACGGGACTCTAACCTATTCCATGTCAAATCGATTCAGACCATTCAAATCAACGAGGGGACTGTCATTGTCTAGTTGCATCCATGGCAACGTCGGACTGAAACAATGAGGAGATCCCAAATTTCTAGTTTCGGATTTGAATCAGAAGTTCAGAACAAACAAATTTCTAGTCTACTATTTCTAAAAGTTTAACAATATGATCCTTGAGGACTCTTTGTTATACCATTAAAATTTCAGAGTATGATCTAACTTGTAAATTTTTATAAAAATATGAAAGTGTTGATGTTTCTTTTCATTAATTGCTATTTTTTATTTTCCAAAATAACTAGACGAACTATTTTTAAAATTTCTATGAAATGTTTTATAGATTAATTTGTATTTATTTTGATGTTTTGCAATTTTTTACAATTTTCCTTAAGTGTGCAGAAATTCGAATAAAATTGTAAAAATCGCTCGAAAATTGAAAATCGGTGAAAATAGCTCGATTTTTTTTTGAAAATATTTGGCTGCTCATTTCAACATATTTAACTTCAAATTCATTCAATTTCCATCAAATTTCAATTAGTTTTCGACAATAATTGAAAATCAAAAATCGTTCCAAAATCAAAATTTCAATATTTCGATTCCTGGTAGCGGATACCATGTAGGCATATGCGATTATGCTTTTTGAAGGCAGCGAGCCAGCAACCACTTGCCCATCGATTGTTGGCCGCTTCCAAAAACCAGGCGCGGCGCTATAGGGAGGAGGCGGTCGGCATGGTCGCGCTAAATACACAATAGATTATTCAATGTAAATTTTTCATTCTTTTCGATTCAATAGATAAGATTAGCTCGTAATTTATTTATTATTTCTATTACGCACCATAAACCGCCAGTTTAATACACCATAAAATTTTTAAATTTCTTTCTCAAGCCGACCTGTCTCGCAATCAGAATGCGAGTATGGGAATATCTATGGCATTTCCATCGTTCACCAATGTTGCCAACAGTGACATCCATATGTGCGAAGTCCAACCGTGGTGTAACGTAGTTCAACACCGCGCGACTAGCTCCGTTTAACTCCAGCTTCTGCGCACCAGCCGGGCGCGGAGCGGCTTCTTCATGACGGTGGTGAACTCGGGCTTCTCGGCGAGGTCCACCTCCTCGCCCTCCACCTCCTTCCACTCGAACTCCTTGACCAAATTGGCCACGAAGTACTCCAGGTGCAGCATGGCGATGCCGAGCCCGGCGCAAATCCTCCTCCCGACGCCGAACGGCATCATCCTGATCTCCCTGTTGCACGTCACGTCCACCCCCTCGCCGCCGCCGCCTGCCAAGAACCGCTCCGGCATGAAATCCATCGGGTGCTCCCACACCCGCTCGTCCCTGCCCATCTCGGCCACCATGAAGTTCACCGTCGCGCCCTTGGGGATAAGGTACCCGCCGACCTCCACGCAGGGGCGGAGCCAGGATTTTGAGATGGAGGGGGCCACGTGAACCAACAAAAAATATCATAGCACCCATATAAAAATATCATAACAATATAGAATATATTTAAATTTAAATATAGTATTAGGCTTAGCCTAATACAGTTATAAAGTAAGTATAACTGGTCGTGACATTGTAAAACAGTTATAAAGTATGTATCCAGGCTAAGCCTAATACAGTTATAAAGTAAGTATCTGCAAGTATCCAACATCATACATGCTGATCACTGACACTACTGCATGACAACTAGCAAGATCTAATCATCTAACAGAAAAGTCCATTCCCAAGTTGAGCATAGAAAACCTTTGTTCCATAAGGGCCACAATACAATCAGAATTGAAACCGGTGATGATACACCAAACAAATCAAAGACAAGAAGGAATTCATTACTTTAGTGATTGTAGACATGAATGGAAAGCCAGAAAGAAAGAACAAATTACAATCCAAGCTTGAAAGAGGGTGCAAAACATAAACCCAAAACAATCGCAGCCACGATCCAAATTCACTAGGTTAAAATACTAAGTGTGATCTGATTCCGAAGCAAAGAAGCCTCCATGACAATTTTCAGCATACGGATTGCAAGTTTACAAACTAGTAATCATGAATAGCAAAAACTTTGATGCCATTTTCGCGGCATCTACCAGCAATTGAGGAAAGAAGCCGTTGCTAACCTTGCAGAGTGCAGACGACTTAAAGACACAATGAATTCTCGTATTCCAAGCTCACACCAAGACCATTGCCATGATGAAATTTTGATCGCACTTCTCTGCACACCAAGCAATTGATCGCACTTCTCTGCCACTGCGTAGATTCACGAGACTGGGAGGCATGGCGCCGGTGCTCACGAGAATTCCAGGAGACACGAATTCCAGGAGTCAGGAGACGGTTCGCTTCGGGTTTCGGCTGCAAATTACCTGCGTGGCTGTGTTCCTAGTCGGTGGGCCTTCCATTCTCTATGGATACTGGGCTTCTCATGGGCCATGGGGGGGAGGGCCAGGCCCCTGCCAGCCCCCTTGTCTCCGCCACTGCCTCCACGTCCTCCGCGGCCTTGTGGGCCAACACGAAGTGTGCGGGCGGGTGCTTGCGCAGACCCTCTAGAACAACGGCCTTGAGGTACGGCATGTTGTGCATGTCCTCCTCGCTGACCTCCTCGTTCTCGTCTCTGCCCGTCACTTTGATCTCGTTGTAGAGCTTTTCTTGGATGCACGGGTTCTTGACCAGCTCGGCCATGATCCACTGCAGCGCGGTGGACGTCGTGTCGGTCCCGGCGCTGAGGAACTCGGAGCAGAGGACGGCCATCTCGTCGTCCGTGAGCGCGCGGCCCCCCTCGTCGGGGAGCTTGATGTCTAGAAGCGTGTCCACGTACGAGTGCTCGAACGTCGTGTCCTTCTCTGGCACCACCGCGCCGCCGCCTTGGTTGAGCTGCTTCTTGCGCTCCCGCCGCGCATTGATCAATGGCAGGAAGAGCTCCTTCTGCCGCCGCCGCAAGGAGAGCCCCATCTGGAGACGGCCGCGGAAGAGGTGCTTGGTGACCGCCGGGCAGAACGCGAACACACTCGTCTTGCGCGCGACGTACATCAGCCAGTTGCGCTGCGCCGCGCTGATGGCTCGCACCGCGGCCTCGTCGAGCCGCTCGCCGAAGCACATGAGCACAAGGAGGCAGAACATAGCGTACTGGAACGTCTCCATGACTCGGGGTGGAGCCTCGTCGTCGGACACCCGCAGCTTCTCCATGAGCACGCGGCGCACCCACGCGCGCGCGCGCGCGAACAGGCGGACGCGCGACGGGTGCAGCGTCTCGGAGACGAGGTTGCGGCGCAGGAGGCGCCACACGGGCCCGTAGCTAGAGCGCGAGACGGTGTTCCCGTTCTCGCCGAGCAGAGCGCGCGTGACCTCCGGGCGGTCGGCCAGCGCGGCACCGCGCTCCACCAGGGCGGCGTGCGCGACGCGCCGGTCGGCCACGAAGATGGAGAGGCGGGGGCCCACGCGAAGTGAAACGACGGGGCCGTACCGAGCGAAGAGGCGCCGGAGGAGGGGCTCCACGTCAGCCGAAGAGTGCCTCAGCCACAGCAGGTTGCTCAGGACAGGCACGGCGGGCGGGCCCGGCGGGATGCGGCTGCCGTTCTTGCCCTTACTGCGGCCGCCGCGCGCGAGCAGCTGGAGGAGGAAGGGGACGACGAGAGCGACAAGGAGCAGGAGCCATGTCTCCATGGTGATTTCTTGCTTTGCTTTGCTTTGCTCTGCCTCGTCAGTTGATCTTAGACCATCTCCAAGAGTATCTGTATCCCATTCCCTATCGGAAAATTTGAGGCAGCGCGAAGCACAGTATCAAGCAAACGAGCTCCAACAGATTCCTCATCGCGTTCCTCAATTTTAGGGGTAGGAGAGAGAATCCCGAAATCTCAGGATTCTCTCTCCCTTCCTCATTCCATTCCCTATCGCGAAGGCAGCCAACGGCCGGTCCCTCGCGCGCCCACTCGGAGCTGGAGGAGGCGAGCCACCATCCATCGCCGAGGAGCGGGCGGTGCGCGGGGAGGACCACTGTGGTGGCGGCAGATGGGAGCAAGCGGACAGAGCCACATCTCCTCCTCCCCAAACCCTAGACCCGCCCCCGCCGCCATGTTCTGCCAGCAGCTCCTCCGTCACTCCCGCAAGGTCCCTTCCCGTCTCCCTCCCTCCGATCTCGTGTTTCCGTGGCCTATCCCTCTCATCGCTTGTTCTCACCTCCCGTGTCCCAATCCCATGCACGCCTCGCTTGGTCCCTCCTCTCCTCGGCGCCTCCGGTCTCCACGCCCCACCCCGCCGCCCCCGATCGGTGAGTAGTTGGGATTCCATCACTTCCGTGATTAATTTCTCTCCTCTTGTTTTTTCCCCATGGGGAAGATAAGACTCCATGACCAAGGGTTCTTGGCTCCCCTGTTTCTTGAGTGCAAGGTGGTGTGATGTTTTGCAGATCTGGCTACCTGTGTATTTGCAAGTACTAGTCGTGATCATCCAATACACCTGTGGGATGCCACCACTGGAGAGGTAGAATTGGTTGATTATGTTTGTTATGTTTGGTATATGGATAATCAATTCTTCATTTCTGAATTCTGATTATTTACTATCAGAATTGCAGCTTCGGTGCACTTACAGAGCATATGATGCCATGGATGAGATAACAGCTGCACTTTTAGTATCTTTCAATTCTACTGGAGCTAAGTATGTACAATGCACTCAAACCTTTTAAGATGCGTTTATGTTTCATAACTCATATGTGTGCTAAAACATAATTGCTTGTGGTGTGAGACATTATTGAATGCTTCGGAGCTCTTTGTTTCCATCACAGGTATAAAAAAATGCACTAAAATATCCAGCTATTTTAGATTGAGCTATTTTCTCAAGCGCGTGATTGCCTTCTACCGATGAGCCTCACGTCTGAGAATATTGCACAACGGTTTGGCATAACACGACTTAAGCAAGATCAAGCTGTTGTATGTTTCCTGATTCTCCTTTATTGGTGCACTTGTGTGTGTATAAGACTATGAGCTAACTGTCGCACAACATGTTCTGCTTCATGACCCATTTAGCTGGAGAAGCATACTTGGCATCCTAATCACAGTAGTTGGAATGGTCTTATATTCATACTTCTGCACAATTGAGGCCCAGCAGAAAAATGCTGATGTCTCCCCACAGCAGGTACCTTTCTGTTTGAATTTCATTGCAAGCAAATAGTTGAGCATTTGATTTTGCAATAATTATGACTATATCGTATTTCGTATTGTAATTTAAAACTTATGTGTCTGATGCCATGATTAAGAATTATGCAAAACTGAAGCATCAAGGCGTAGCTAGTTTTGGTTATGCTTGTTGTGTGTGGGGTATTTAACCTTTAAACCTTCTTTTCTTCAAATAATGTCAGCTTCAGTGGTCTTCTAGCTTCATTAGTTTTAGTTTCTTGTTTATAATTCTCTGTTTGTTTTTCGCATTGCAGGTGAAAGAAAGCGAGTCGGCTCCTTTCATCTCAGATTCTTTGAGCAAAGTTGAAAATGGAGGTAGTTTGGTTGATGATGAACCTCTGAAGGTACCGATGTGGAGCTCAAAGTATTCAAGGGCATGAAAATTTCTCTAGACGATGGCATTATACAGGACTCAATTTTGGGTTTCTTTAGAGGTACTATCTACTAGCGAAGAAAAGGATCGATTCTTTGGAGGATTCTACCTTCAAGATTGCAGATCTACCATGATACCATACATTAGATTTTGTATGATTTTATCTGGATATGTTCCTCATCTTCTCATCAGTAACCTCCTATTGGGACACAGATCCATAGATAGACTCCATTATTTTTGTATCAAAGCTCCAGAGAACCAGAATTGTGCAAGCTTTGAAACATTTTTAGGTTCCAGTTTGTAAGTTCAAATTAACTTTGGACCAACCGATGCAAGTGTTGTACATTAGGGCCAAGGGGGGAAATAAAGCCATATGTTCTTTTCCTTGTATTCTCTATGCAACGACATAAGTATTCCGTTCTATCTTAATGAGAATGAGACCCAGATTGAAATTATCGATACTCTTTACCAAGCTTGTTCGAAGTTTTATTCTTTTAAGCTAGAGATATAGCCGTTATATTGACCGTTACAATATAGCCGTTACGTTGACCGTTAGAATAAATTTTAAATTTTTAAATTCCAGCAATTAAAAATAGCCGATCAAATTTTCCCCGGTAAAAAATAAACGTGGCTCATATGGCGGTTATGAAATATCATTAAAATATATGAGTGAGAAAATAGAGAGTGGGATTTGGGGAATGCTGTTGGAGAAGGAAGGGATATAGGAAAGAATCTTTTTAGGGAATTCTGTATATAAGGATATAGGATCCAAATTTAGAGAATGCTGTTGGAGATGGTCTTAGCTCTATACTCTCAGTAATCAGTAATAAGTAGGTCTTTAGGTGGGGATGAGTGAAGTCTCAGTAACTGTTGACGTCATGGCTAACCACACTGCATTTGGCTGCTGCTTGCGACTGATTGACTGATTGACAAACTGGGGGTCCCGCTCGCATGCCATTCCACTCGCATGCAGAGGCTGTCTGTGCTTTCGGTGAATTACCAACTGGGTCCCGCTCGCATGAAGAAAGTGACTGATGTCTTCACACGCGTTGCAAGCGCAGCTTCGCAAATCAGGCCCCGGGCTGAAGCAGCATCGCAGCTGGCATTTTTTGCTTTATGTCACACAGACACAGCTGTGAAGCACTCGCACGCCAGGCTGATTTTCTCTATATAAGTGAGGACTCGCAGATCAACCAGACGCAGAGCGATATCATTCGGCAGCTGCTGAGAGCGTTGAGAAAAAAGAGAGCTCGTAGAGAAGGGACTGCAGAAATTTAGTTGGTGTTTATAATTTGATGAAGTTTACACGAAGTTAAATATTTTTTCGTAGTATTTCATCTGGGATTCGTATTTTGCGGGTATTCTCCAGGAAGGTTTTTCGAGACGTTAATTGGCTTTAGTGATCTTCTGTACAACATCGAGAAGGTTAGTTAGTAATATTCGGGAAAACTAGTATAGTATTTTGGTAATATTATTGCTCAGTACTGATTATGGATGCGTACAACCGTACTTAGTGTTCATGAAAGTCGTAAATAATTGTTTGTATGCCGTGTGATTGTAGTGCATTTAGTGGTGCAAAAAATAAAGGTATTATTATATTCAATGACAATGTTAGAAATACTATCCATACGTTAGAAGAACATAACACGGCGTAACAACGGCATAATTATCGGTGTTCATGTGTTGTAGGAATTTATTGCGAGCTATCGTTATTTGTTGGATTAGTTGATTGGAGTTCCCTATTTCGAAAGTAGACTCCAGAAAGGTTATTTTGGAAGTTGGTCAAGGTTTTTTGGTCTTCATTACAGCTTCACACAGGTTAGTTTTTAATCTTTACGAACATTACTATGATATTGCTGTAGTACTAGAATAATATGTAGAATAAGCGTTCTAGTAGCATGTCATAAAATAACAGTAACAGTAATAATATGTAGAATACGTGTTCTAGTATCAACCTAATTTTTTTGTAGTTGAATTAGCGACATTAATTTATTTATTTGTTGTAGCGACTTATTTTTATGTAGTTCTTGTAGCGATTTATTTTTGTGTAGTTGTTGTAGCGACTTATTTTTGTGTAGTTGTTGTAGAGACTTATTTTTGTGTAGTTGTTGTAAAAACTTTTTTTTGTGTAGTTGTTGTAACGACTTATTTTTATGTATTTGTTGTAGCGACTTATTTTTATGTAGTTGTTGTGGAAACTTATTTTTGTGTAGTTGTTTTAGCGGCTTAATTTTTTTTAGGTGTAATAGCCACATTAATTTATTTATTTGTTGTAGCGACTTAGTTTTATGTAGTTGTTTTAGCGACCTAAATTTTGTGTAGTTGTTTGTAGTTGTATTAGCGTTATTAATTTATCTATCTGTTGTAACGACTTATTTTTATGTAGTTGTTGTAGCGAGTTATTTTTATGTAGTTGTTGTAGCGACTTATTTTTGTGTAGTTGTTCTAACGGCCTAATTTTTTTAAGTGTAATAGCCACATTAATTTATTTATTTGTTGTAGCGACTTAGTTTTATGTAGCTGTTTTAGCGATTTAAATTTTGTGTAGTTGTTTGTAGTTGTATTAGCGACATTAATTTATCTATTTGTTGTAGCGACTTATTTTTATGTAGTTGTTGTAGCGACTTATTTTTATGTAGTTGTTCTAGAAACTTATTTTTTTTGTAGTTGTTCTAGCGGCCTAATTTTTTAGGTGTAATAGCCACATAAATTTATTTATTTGTTGTAGCGACTTAGTTTTATGTAGTTGTTTTAGCGACCTAAATTTTGTGTAGTTGTTTTAGAAACTTATTTTTGTGTAGTTGTTTTAGCGGCCTAATTTTTTTAGGTGTAATAGCCACATTAATCTATAGGCCTTACGTGCTTCAAATGTGGAGTTGGGAGTACCTCCCAATCTCTAGGCCTTACGTGCTGAGGCCGTACTACCCATTGGTCATCGACGACGACGTCCCGAAGGCTACGCGTCCAACGATGGGTTACCGTTGGATGCATGCACGGTTGAGGTGGACCCCTCGAGATGACCGCGGGAGCTATCACCGTGTCATCGGTGATATAGACCTACTCACCGCAGAGCATGTGACATGGGATCCGTGGAGCGATCACCGAGCAACGGACATTGCTTCTCAAGGTCGCATATCAGCGTATTGCACGGCGGACAGCGCACTTTGGATGACCAATTGTTTCGTGTTGTACATGCACGCAGTTGAGGTTTACTCCCCGGCGTGTCTGAGAGCGGTTTGGGTTTACGCAGTAGTCCCTGCTCCACTCGCCGACGCCGATACATCGCGCGGTATGTTCCACCATACCCATAATTTCAGATCTCTTTGTACCAACAATTTTAACCATTCTCGTGTTTTACAATACAGAAGAGCGCGAAGGCGGATCGGAGTCACGACTGGTTACATGTGCACCGTGACCATGTGGCTAGCTGGTTGAACACGGCAATGGAGGACGTCGTCGCTCCCTCTGGCCCATATCATCTGGGGGAACACATGCAGTACCTTTCATGGTACCGCCCCCGCACGTGTGCGACCTTGCTTAGTGGCCATGTCGAACAGCGACTACGACCATATCCCGAGGGCAGAGTTCGTGCCGTCCACGTTTTGGTAAGACCCAAATTGTTGAATGTACCGTCATTATAAATTGTGAAACGTATGCATTCGAATATAATACGTACGAACTCTATTGCAGACACAGGAATCATCTGAGCTGCTCTCCCAAGTTGAACAAATTGCAACTCAGGCTCAGCCCAGCACTAGTGCCCCACCGGACCGGGTGAGGCAATCCATCGCTTCCAAAGGTGCCCGGCTTATTTCAGCACTCCGTGGGCTTGGGTCCTTCGGTCGACCTTCCAGGCGAGACCATGATGTGCCGATCATGGACCCTTCGCGCAGCTCCGACGCCAGGAGATCTACGAGCGGTCATCCGTCTACGAGCGCACGTCGATCTACGAGCGCACATCCAACGACGATGGCCCCTACATCTGCCACCCCCCCTGAGGATAACATTGCAGGTTTCTCCCCACCTCGAGTGCAGATGGTGGGAGCAATCATTCGGGTCGAGCCCACATGCACCCTAATTGGAGCGATGCAGGGGATTTCGACTGGGGAATGTACATGACACAGTCGTACACTCAACTCCTCGGTGGACATGTCGACAGTGGGCATCAGGATGTCCCGGGCACCTCGCAACGCGTACTTGAGACGTCCACCCTACCTACACAGGATGATACTTCTTGGTATAACCAGGGACATTGGAGTGGAGGACAATATTTGTTTCCATCCGGTCATTATCCCCAGCAGGAGGATGTCAAGACATCGCCTCCGGGTACCAGATATGGGCCATCCCAGGCTGCCGGGAGGAGAGACACACATCCTCCCGACACATACACCCTGGAGGACAACCTGAGAAGGCAACGGCGTTAATGTAACATGCTTTGTGCAGCGCCGTATTATTGTTGCCTTTCCTGTATTTTCTGAATTTTCTAGATTTTTCTTGATTTTTGCTTCATTGGAAAAGAGTAACATTGTCAGAATTAAATAAAAATAATGATGACTTATCTCCTGCTGAAAATTTTATATTATCTTCTGGAGCCATTAGTTCACCTACAGTATAATTTTCAGAAATTAATAAATTATTTTGTAATATTTAAAAATTGAAAACTAGTACTCTGAAATTCGGAATTTTTGTTAAATAATGGCGCAATATTTTGAGCTAAAAATTTTACGTAAGAATCCTTAGCTCAAATAAATTTGAAAAACAAAATTTCAAAAAATAATAAAAATATTTGGGTTGTCTGATAAATCAAAATCCGAAATCAGAAAACTGTGCAGAGCAGATTGTCAGAATTCTAATAAAATATGTAAATGGTATTTTTATCCGAAATTTCTACAGTAGCTAGATAACTTCCAATTCATTGCACAGAAATTTTTTAATTAATATTGAAGTGACGTAAAGCCGATTCATTGAACCTCATCATGCTCAGCTTGCTGTTCCTTCCGAATCTGCGCAGTTTGTGGTCATTTAGGGTATTTTTTGTGAATGGATTCAGATGCGAAGCAAGTTATAAATACAATATTTCTGTAGAATATGGTAGTATATATGCCAAAGTGGGTTCCAAAGCTAGTCACACCAACATTTGCATTTAGACGAGTAATTGTACAGGCCGCCGAATAGGCTTAGTTAGTTTAGTTTTCTGCGCTACTAGTTCACTAAGGGTGTTTGCGAAAGAAAGATTTATGTGCAGATCAAGTCCTAAAAAGAATATAATTTCATATTACGGTAGTTTATATTATGGGGTATGATTTTTGGCTATTCCCTCAATATTTGGCATTTAGACGCGATATTTTACGGGCGGGTGAAAAGGCTTAAACGACCGATTCAACGTTAATAACATGATCATTTGTACTATTTCAACCGCACATAAAATAATTCGTTCAAATACTAAACTTTGAGAAACTAACTTAGAAACGCTTTACAAAGTCCATATTACCATAATCTGAAGAAAGAATTTTGATTCAACATGGTTTACATAATAATCATGTTGGTTCAATAAGCGTAAGTATTCACATTTCAGTGATCCGTAAAATGAATCGTCGGACGTTAGTTGTGAATGCGAAATCAATGATTATAATATTTGCATCACTAGAACCTTCTCAAATATTGTAAAAACAAGACTAGTAACCTTAAATAATAGATCTGACATACGTAAAACTAAGTATCCACAATATCGATCGAAGATCAAGCACTATGCATTCATAGTAAAATATGATCACTTAAGCCTTTTCAGTAGCTCGCATCACAGCTCGTCTAAATGCAAATATTATGAAGAATAACTCAAAAATGATCTTGAGGATATGATCTACAATAATCTAGAAAAATATTCTTATTTTAACTTGCTTTGAACCTGAATCCTGATAAAGTAAAACCCTTAAGTGTTAACCATTCGCTTCTCCATTCTCGCCGATCTCGTATAACGTGAACTTTATAATACCACGTAAGCCTTTTCAGAAATAAATATAATGAATCATCTAAACCCTAAAATTTATAAAATCAATTTAGAAACGTTCTCCAAAGTATAGACTACCATAATATGTAGAAATAATCTTATTCCGTTATGCTTTAAATATTAATCTCAAGTAGCGTAATAACCTAAAGTATTATGATTGCCAAACTTGGTAATGTGAGTTAATGAACTCGATAACAATGAAGAAATCTATAATTAAGATGTTTGTATTACCATAACCTTATTAAAAAGCACGAAGATATAACCAGTAACCTATCATAATAGGTCTAGTGTATTCAAACTAAATCTTATGCAATGTTAATTAAGAAATGAATACTATTCACATATACATCATACAACAAATTGATGCTTAGATTAATTCTATTAATCTAAATAATTTTTGCATCTTGAATTCGATATTATAACTATTAAAATGCAAACACTTAATGAACTAAAATGCAAGAACGTAAGATCATGCAAGAACATAAGATCATACAAGCCTGGGGACGTGCCCGTCGGACGTGGATCGCTCGGGGGGCCTGGGGATGTGCTCGATGGAGGGGGGACGTCCTCGTTCGTGTTGCAGGGGGCCTGGCCACGTCCCCGTGTAAAGGGGGAGACGTGCCCTCGAGAGATGGATTGGGCGGGGGCCGGGAACGTTTGTCTGCAGGGGGGCGTCCTCATTCGTCTTTGCGGAGGCCCGCCACGCCCCTGTAAAGGGGAGACGTGCCGTGAGAGGTGGATCGGGCGGGGGCCCGGGAACGTTTCGTCTCGAGGGGGACGCCCTCCTTCGTCTTGCGGGAGGCCCGCCACGCCCCTGTAAAGGGGGAGACGTGCCCGAGGTGGATCGGGCGGGGGCCGGGACGCCCTCGTCTCGGAGGGGGACGTGCCTACAAGAGGACTCTCCGAGGGGAGAGCCGAAAGCACCTCAATTTCTCGTTGAACATTCTTCCCCGGAACCCCACAATCCTTCCACAAATCGAAGAGCTTTCATACCACCTCCGCTACCACATATCCTCGTCTTCATCCCGTTCCTTGCCTCAAAAGACTATGTCTCAAACGGCGACCTTTGGAAATCGGAGGGCTAGTGCACTTGCCAATGCAAGGCAGGTCGAATGTCCTAACTGCCACGTGCAAGCTAATGTGTTCTACGCCAACACTAAGGAAAATAATGGGCGAGTGTTCTACAAGTGCCCTTTTTTCTCTGTAAGTGAAAAAGCTAGTTTGATTCCTTCTTGTGCACACCATTTCTTCTATTCGAGTTGTGTAGTTGTTCTGAGATATCTCATTCCTTCGCACGGCCTGAATGCTTGTTCACCTCATCACGTAGGTTGCAGGGTGGCAATATTTCCAGTGGGCGGACACCATGGACACTTCGACGGAGCGTCCTACAACCATTGTACCATAGAGGATGCAGCAGCCTTCTATGGAGGAGAGGATGGACCCTATGCTTGAGCAGAGGCTGAACATGCTGATGTTCAAGATGGAGCACATTTTAGATCAAATGAAATGGTTAGAGAAGATTGTGTATGTGGCTATCGTTCTTGTATTGTACTCTATTCTTGCAAAGTAGTTCATTTCGTGTAGAGGGGGCAGAGTTGGTCACGGATGTCTTTCGAAGTGGTTTCCAGATATCATATTTTCATGTATCCGCATTTTACATGTTAAGCAGGCTTTAATTAGAATATTTTCTTGTGATATGACTGTCCAAACTGGGTTCCAAAGCTAGTCACACCAACATCTGTATTTACACAAGTAATTCTAAAGGCCGCTGAATAGGCTTAGTTAGTTTAGTTTTCTGCGCGACTGGTTCACGAAAGGTGTTTGCGGAAGAAAGATTTATGTGCAGATCAAGTCCTAAAAAGAATATAATTTCAGATTATGGTAGTTTATATTATGGGGTATGATTTTTGGCTATTCCCTCAATATTTGGCATTTAGACGTGATACTTTATGGGCGGGTGAAAAGGCTTAAACGACCACGCAGTTTACATGATCCCGGTGTAGATTTCTTTTTGAGGTTGCGACTACGCCATATAGGATAATGTGATCATTTTACAGACATTACTTTGGGATATCCCTAAGATTATTTTAAAGTTAGTTCTGTGATATTTCGTATTTACTCGAGATGTTTTTCATATAGATGAGCATTAAGACTTAAGTGTTGTCGAATCTGCGCAGTTTGTGCTCATTTAGGGTATTTTTTGTGAATGGATTCACATGCGAAGCAAGTTATAAATACAATATTTCTGTAGAATACGGTAGTATAAATGTAAATTTGAAGGTAAATGGTAAAAAATAACTGTTTAGTATGTATAATACCATATTCCAGAATAATATGTCAATTATAACTTGCTTTTTATCCTAATCCTACTAAAGCAAGAACCCTAAACGCTCACAAACCTGCGGCTTCAAAAATACTTAAGCCTTTTCTGGCTTGTAAAACTACTCGACTAAACATAAATTTTGGGGAAAATGGTCCAAACATACCCCGTATATGGGCAACCAAAGCATAGAAAAACATCTCAATTACGATTTGCTTGTCATATAAAATTCGTTAGAGCAAACACCCTAAATGATAATGTTGCTAGAGCCTTATGTTATAAAACAACGACAGATAAAATAACTCGTCAAAACACTAAAAGTTATAAAACCAATTTAGAAATACTCCTCAAAATATATACTACCATGTTGTGAAAATAGAATATCATTATGTTATGATTTGCATATAAAACTCGCTAGCAAAATAACCCTAAGCGTTAAGCTTTCCGAATATTAGAAACATTGAAGCATTTTTGGCAACTGTAGAATAACTCGCCTAAATGCAAACCTTATGTAAAATAGCTTAGAAATGATATTTAGGATATGTAGTATCTTGTATTCTAGAAAAATATTTAATTTGCAACTTGCCGCTCATCAAAAACCTACTAGTATAAAATCCTAAAGTGATAAGGTAATTCATACACTCATTTGGCCGATTTTGTATAATGACTTTAATGATATATAAGCCTTTTCAAAGAATGAATATAATACCACAACTAAACACTAAAATTCATGAAATTAGTTCAGAAATGCTAACCAAAGTATAGATTACCATATTCTAAAGAAATAACCTTATTTCATTATGTTTTTCATATAAATCCTAATAGCTCAACAACCTTAGGTAATAAGCTTTCTGTAAGCTATAATATGCATAAACGAACTCGAAAACAATGAAGAAATCTATATTTAAAATATTTATCTCACCAATATCTTCTTAAAAACCCTCAGATATGTAACCAAGAATATAAGAATAGACAATATCTTAACAAGCCTTACCAACATCCATCAACATTACAATATCTTAACAAGTCTTAGCAACATCCATCAATATTACAATATCTTAAGAAGTCTTAGCAACATGCATCAAGATTACAATATGTTCACAAGTCTTAACATTAAAACAGACTAGAACTTTCCCGAACCATCACTATCAATATCGATACCCTCATCCTCACAAGATCGCCAATCATCACGCTTTACCCTTGTCATCACTTTGGTAATCGTAAGGAAGACACAAATCGTGGTCTACATCCCTTCAGCTCTACATCCCCTTCAGCTCTACTTCATCTCTTTGTATCAATTCACGTGATTGTATGGCAACTTGCTCGACATGACTTGGGAAGGTGCCCGCAGAGCATGTGGCTTTGCTCGACATAACTTGGCATAATGGTTCTCGAAATGTGGAGTTATGCTCAATACTCCTCTTCCCAAGCCCGTAAACTACAAATTGTGGGGACCTAATGCCTGGTGATTTCACGGAAGGAATGCAGGGTTAGTGGGAACACGTGGTAACAACTCAAAAGGAACAGAGAACTGACCTCATTGTTTTTCGTGCACTTGAAGAAGAATCGGAATTGGTCTGGGGCAGTTTGTGACATGCCCTCAAAGATTATGGAATTGCATCTCGGGCATTCTATCAACGGGAGCCCTGTCGTCATGCTTTTCTTCGCAGGCGCACTTGAGCTCGAGGGATAGGCCATGGAAGCTCTTCGATATGTGGAAGGATTGTGGGGAAGCCTCTCGAGAAACGGTGGTGGTTTGGCCTCTCCTGTCCGAGAGTCCTTTTGTAGGCACGTCCACCTTGTCTTCGTGCATCAAACAGTTTTTCTGCTTTCGGCGCAGACAACATGGCGTTTTTCCACGCGTCGATTTTTTCATCCGGACCCTCTTTCTTTTGTTTCTAGTTGCGCCAGATTTTGCTGCTCGCCTGTGCCTCCTCCCCGCCCACTCCTCTTTTTTTTCCCAACGTGACACGTGCACCCGACCGCCCTCCGCGTGCCTGCGCCCGCACCACGCGCACGCCCCACGCGACGCGTTCCGCGCCCACGCCACCCCTCCGGCGCGTGCGACGTGTGGCGCCGTGGAATCCCGCGGTTCTGATCTGCGCCGAATGCCGTGGGCCCCGTGTCGAGGAAAAAACCGGCGGAAAAAACCTCCGTCGAATAAATTAAAAAAACCGGGAAAATATTCCGTGCTTCAGATCCGCGAAAAATTAAAAAAAAATTATCCGCAGTTCAGATCCGCGGAAAATTTTAAAAAAAATTAAAAAAATATTCCGCTCACTGGATCCGCGGAATTGTGGACAAAAAATAATAAAAAATTATTCCGCCGACTGGATCCGCAAAAAATCGGTTAAAAAATTTTTGCCCATTAAAGCTACACGACCAGTCACCTGTCATCAAAGCTGCACGACCTGCCACTACACATCATCAAAGCTACATGACCTGTGTTGCCAAATTTGAAATAAATCGATGCCAGCTTTCTCTGAAGTTGTCTTTCTTAATTTATTGTATCTACTAGTCTTGTCAAATCACTCATGTGTTGTCATCTTCGTAATACAGTGATGCCAGCTTCTCTTAAGCTGTCGAGATTTTTAATTGTAGCTCGCAGTAATGTCAAATCACCCATGTCTTGTTAAATGCGACGCTTTCTCGAGTGGATTTAATAGACGACACACACCACAAATTTCGCGAATGCGATGTGACAAAGAAAGCTACTTTCAGCTTTCTCATGTGCAGACCACTGCGACCACAAAGACTACCCATCTCAGGCCGACAAAGGGTGACAGGTCGTGCAGCTTTCGGCAGAGGGTGACACATCGTGCAGCCTTTGACAGAGGGTGACAGGTCGTGCAGCTTTTCTCATAAGGTTTCAGGTCGTGCAGCTTTGATGATGAGGGACACGTCGTGCGGCTTTTCTCAAAAGGTGAAAAGTCATGCAACTTTTCTTAGAAAGTGACAGGTCGTGCAGCTTTGATGATGGGTGACACGTCGTGCAGCTTTTCACAGAGGATGCCAGGCCATAAAAATGGACAAGTGATGTAATTGTGTGGAGTAACCCCTCACCACCACTATAAAACAGTACGAGGGTAGACATCCAACACACCAAACCAAAGAATAAACGCCACCGAATCTACACAAATTAGGGCACAATGTCATTCTACTGTCAGCTCTTGAAAGAAGCGAAGTCATCCCGCCTCAATATCCGGATGCCAATAGCGCCGACGCCCTAGTTCTCGCGGAGTTGCCCGACCCAAATGCGATCAAGAACCTACCGCGAAGATGACGCAATCTACCCATGGAGAGACGGCCATCACACATCATCACAGTGCGCACCTACGAGGTAAACCTCATCGTGTCCACACAATACTGGTAACACTATCATTTCATGCATCGTTCTTTCTTTTCTCAAAGACAAGGACCGGTGTTGCTTCTTCCAATGGATCGACGGGCCGAACGACGTGACTACTTATTTCTCTCCAATCGCCACGACGCCTACCCCGCTTCGCCCGAGAACTTCACCCGGGGAGAGGCCGCCAGATATGTCCTTTTCTAGATCGACGAGCTTAGGGCCGTGGGTAAGGGGCCAACCAATCGGTGAGTTTCATACGACATACTCATGTTAAACTCACAAAGTAGTAGTTCTAAACCAGTTCATCGCACACAGAAGTTCAAAAGGAAACTTGCGAATTCGCTCAAGTCAAAGGAGAAACCTCCTCCAGGGCCACCCGAAAGCCCCGACTTTTGCGAACATGGCCTGCAGGCAGTGGTTGATACCTGCCACGATGATCTAGCGGACCGGAGATTCTACCGATGCCCCTTGGCCGAGGATGAATGGTGCGGCTACTTCAACTGGGTGGACCCGGAGACGTACCACCCACATCTCAAACTTCCTGTATGGGATAACTGGGGGGAACAACCCTCTCCGTGGTGCCACTACCGCCCAGAAAAGCCAGACTCCGAGTACGCCTACGGTGTTATTCAACGACCAAAGCGGGCATACTGCATTGACTGCAGGGCACGCTTCCGATTGTCCAAGGATAAGCCCAACACACACCTCCTGCACCATATAGTGGAGTGTGAGCCGAAACAGAGCAGACGTCTCCGCATGTCTCCGCCAACAGCCAACACACCAGAGGTGCAAGAGGGTTCATCCTCTCGAAGAAAAAGGGACAAGGGGAAGCAGCCGGCCGAGGTCCGCACCACGCAACAAATCCTTGACGCGTTGCGCAGACCATCTAGGAACCCGTGGTATTAACATAGGGGACGCCGAATCGGGATGACATGCCCATATGGGAGGCGAAATCCACATAAAAAGACCAAAAATTATGTCTTATACACCGAGACGCGTCGGCATAGGCCACCCATTCGGCGGCATACCGGTGCACTTCGGATCCCCATGGAGTTCTTTCATAGTAGGGATTGAGCGGTGTCCGATGACAAATCGCAAATTTAACACGGTCGTAATATGCGAAAATGTGGGACATCATTCTGGCTGTACTCAGATAGGCGGAACGATCATTTGTTCCACCATGACAAACAGTGCTTTCGTTAGTTAGTTCGTCAAGCAATTTCGTCACTGTTGTAATGCCCTTGTAATATAATCTAATCTATTGCTTATTTTATCATCTGAACTTTCGGTGTATGTGCCCTTATATATGTTCAACAAATAATTTAAGTGTTCATAACATGAGTTGTTGTCGACTATAAAATTTTGAAATTTTTTATCCATGGTTATGATGCATCACTAATGTTTCCATAAAATTTTTATCAAGCTTTATAAATTTTTAAAAATTGCATGCTGCTACCGTCTCAATTTTGCCATATCGGACACTAGCACTGTCTGAATTTTTAAAAATTCATAGAGCTTGATCATTATATGAAAATTTTATGGGAACATTAGTGATGCATCATAACCATAGACAAAAAAATTTAAAATTTTCTAACATGGTTTGTTTGATTTTTCATTCGGTTCAAACTTGTCGGCTAGCGTTTTATCAGGACAGTTGTATTGTTTGAATTTTAAAAAATTTCTCAGATCTTAAAATCATTTGAAATTTTTATGCTAATATCACTGATTTATTATAAACCTCCATAAAAAATTTCAAAATTTTTCGACCCAGGAGGGGGGGTCTTAAACGGATTTTGGTATTCCGGGTATGGGGGCCCCACCCCATACCCGGAATTTGAAATTCCGGTTAAGGATTAACCGGATTTTGAGGTTCCGGGTATGGTTAAACGGATTTTCAGATTCCGGTAAGGCTGGATTTTTTGTAAATACGCAAACATGTTATATCGATTTGTAATTACGGACCGTAATTTGTACTGTATTCCAAATTTGCCGTAATTTCCTAGTTCCAGTGCATGTAGTGTATCGTTGTGCTGTATGTAAAGCAAATTATAAAGAAGCTCTACCTGCAAAATTGTACATCGGAATGGGGTTTAATAATTGGTCAATTTCGCCACCTGAGCTCGTGAAATCAATGTGCTGACGTGGCCAAACCAATTTCGCAATTTGAGATTGCAAATACACTGATTTCGCAATTTCAAATTGCGAAATTGAGGTTTCACATGACGAAAACAGTGGGGATTTCTGCAAATACGCACGAATGTTATATATTTATGTATTCGTATCAGTTCTGAGAGGAGATTCGCAGAATGGCAGCCCACAACGTGAGCATCACATGATGAGCAATATCACGCACACAAGTTAGCCACATGAAATGCAAACTATCTCAGAAGGCTGACAAAAATCGGTCAAAAATCGCCAAAATCAACCATATAGGTCTGTCTCGAGAGATGGAAATCAACCACATAGGTCTGGCTCGAGAGATGGAACCGATCTAATTCAAATTCAAATTTAGAAAGTTGAAAAAATTGAAATAATTTATCCAAAAGTTCTCTAAAATTAGTATTAATAGCTTTTTAACATCTGCCATGAATTTTTTTTAAAAAAATCAAGTGTACACTCAATAATACTATCCATAGCCCTAAAGGTAATGTTTTATTTTATTGCAACTTGATTTTTTACTAACTTAGCGTTCATATAGGTCCAACATACATATGTGCGACAATGGAAGATGATAAAAACTATGCAAAGTACAAACATTCATTTTCAGTGAGAAAATATTATATACCATGGACATTGAGGTGTGGATTTGTTTGATTGATTTATAAATGGTATTGAAATAAAAGGTTATTTACTGAGATATTATTACTAAATACCTACTTTACAATATAAGATTGTTTAAAATATAGCAAAGGCTATGCCGAAATTTTTTCATAGTTGTGCTATTATTGCAAAATATATACTTTACAACTTAATGTTGTCTTAAAATGTAGGAAACGTCATGCTGATTTTTTTTTTGTATTTTTTTCATATTTTTATATATTTCTAACATTTTTCCTGATTTGTCATTTTCATATCTTTCAAATGCGACTGAGTTTGGAATTCAAATTTTATAGAAATGTAGAAACTCACATCCCCTATCTATAATAATTTTTTGAGAATTTTTCAGAACTTGTATTTATAATTTTCATAGACTTTTACTAACAAATGACATATCTGTATAGGATTTTTTTTCAACTATACTATTTGATAGTAATTTTTAGTTGTAGTTGTAGAAATAGTAATTTATGTTACCATTCAGCACAATTATTGTATAATAACGAGACTTATATCATTTTGTTCCTCCTATCGTTAGTAAGCTACAAGTGAAAACTATTTATAAATCCGAGCTACCAATAAAGAAATATCGCTAAAATGAAGAAGAAACAAATTCATGTACAAACTAAAAACGCATTAACTAGTTGGATTAATCACGTAACTAATTCGGTAGTTAGGTAAAATATATAGAAGATAGTGAAATGTAGAAAGCACGATAGTAAATCATTCTCATTTGTGTGCACACACTGATTCGTTAGTGCAAGGTTATTTCTATTGAAGTAAAGAGTACTGACCAAAATAGAAAAACCACAAATACACTATAGTAAAAAAATTACACCAGGTGTAACAGTAAAATCGTTCGTGCCATAGTAAAATTACTACAACTAGTAAAGGGTAGTAAATAATTTGTTTTGTGTTAACCTTTTTTTACTATCATGTATTGAACTTTTTGTATGATATGTGAATCACCGTACAGAGAATCATAATTTTTTTGTAATAGATAATAAAATCAATTGAGAACCCTTCATAAAAAAATTAAGCATTTGTTCTGTAGTAAAATTCTACATATATCAGTCATTTGGCAGTAAACCATATTTATTATGCAGAGTTCATGAAAACTATAAGTACAAGCTCTGAAAAATTTTCAAAAAATTATCATGTGTAGGGGATGTGAACTTCTACAACCCTATAAAATTTAAAGACCAAACTCACTCGTATTTGAAATATATTAAAAAAACAAATTTACTATTTATCACTGATTAGCTCTTGTCAATTTCATATCTTTCAAATAAGATTGATTTTAGTCTTTAAATTTTATAGAGGTGTAGAATATCACCTCCACTACTTATGATAATTTTTTGAGAATTTTTGAAAATATGTACATCTCATACTAGTTTATTATTTGCTATCTTATATGAGTTTACAAACATATTCTTATTACTCAGAGAAATTTCTATCATATAGTATAATAGTAAAATCCAATTACTACAAATATAACTAAAAATTACTATCATATAGTACAATAGTAAAATCCAATTGCTAATCCTACATTGATTAGTCATTTTAGCAGTAAAATTCTATGAAAACTATATGTATAAGTCTTGAAAATTTTTTAAAAAATTACCATACGTAGAAAATATGAGCTTCTATGACCCTATAAAATTTGAATACCAAACTCAGTCGCATTTGAAAGATATGAGATGTGAGTGTCTACGGCCTTGTAAAATTTGAATATCAAACTCAGTCGCATTTGAAAGATATGAAATTTTACAGGGCCATAGAAGCTCACATCTCCTACAAATAGTTTTCATGGATTTTTACTGCCAAATAACTAAAAAACTATATGTACAACTTCTACAAAATTCTCAGAAAGTTACCATACGTAGGGGATATGAGCTTCTACAATCCTATAAAATTTGAATACCAAAGTCAATCTCATTTGAAAAATATGAAATGTCAGTTTGGTATTCAAATTTTACAGAGCCATAGAGCGAGGCTCACATCCCCTAACTATGGTAATTTTTTAAAAAAAAATTGGAACTTATACATATAGTTTTTATAGACTTTTACTGCCAATTAACTGATCTGTGTAGGATTTTTTCAATTATACTGTATGATAGTAATTTCTAGTTGTAGATATAATAATTTCATGTTATAAAATAGTAATGTCTTTTACTAGTCAATAAAATTAATGTTTAATAGCAATACTTATATCATTTTATTCCTCTCGTCATCAGTAAGCTACTGTTGAAAACCATTTGCAAATCCGAGCTACCAATAAAAAAATTTTGATTCTGAGCCTAATTGTGATATGCCATGATACGTTGCCTATATATATATATGCGTGTGTGTATGTATGTATGTATGTATGTATGTATGTCACAAACATTTTGATTCTGAGCCTAATTGTGATATGCCATCCTTTCTTAGCCACTTACCCCACCTATTATAAACTCATCTGCTAGCCAATTTTGCCATAAGTAGGATCACCATTTGCCGCCACAACTGTAGCTTGCTACATTTGTAGCACAAAATTACGGCAAAGTTTGGAAAGCAACCAAATATCCTGTGAGTCTCCTCTTAGAACTGTAATGGCCGCTCCCATTCTAAAGAAGTCAAAAAGACTTCATTCCATTCAGGGATCAGGGCTTAAGCCAAGACACGGGCCTACGCAGCAGTGGGTCAACGGTACTCTGTCGTTACGGCAGAAGATCTGCAATCATCTTATGTTTTTCTTTGCGCACTCTACATCTAGAAGGCGAAGGTCAATTTTCCATCTAGAATCGTACTATTGAGTAAAATTCTCCATCTCATTTTAGATGGGGTCCCTTCTAACGGTGGAGTTATAACTATCGTGTTGTCGTTGTAAAATTTCTGCCAGCACCATCGCGTCCCTTTAGAGGTGTTTCATGGCAGTGTATGTGACGTGTCGGAGGATTTTTCAGCGAATCTGCAACAATAACGATAGGTAAATCTGAACGAAAGCAAATCACGGACAAAACGTCGATACGAAGAAATGACAAATAGGAACAAATCTCTAAATAGTGGATAGATGTAACCCACAGTTGATCAACACATTGATACGAAGTAATATTGATCAAAATCGAATTACATAAGAAAAATTCTACTAACTACAGTCCTCGTAAGGTGCAGTAAAAGCATATGAAAAAAGTAATAAAGGTTAGTGTGTGTGCAAGTTCTCTCGATACAGGGTGTTTATAGTTTAAATAGACAACTCAATATTGGATTGCGCTTTGCAGCAGCAGCAGGAGCTCTTTCCTGCCATTGATCAACGCGCGGCGAGAGCGCAAGAACCAAGCTCAACCAAAGGCGGCGGTGTGATAGTGCCAAAGAAGCTAGGACACCATGTTCAAGCACTTACACGTGGACACGCTGCTGGACATCAAGCTTCCCGCCGACGAGGGGACTGCGACCGCCTGCACACCGACGACGAGATGGTCAACCTCTGCTCTGAGTTCCTCGACGCCAGGAACGACACCACGTCCACCGCTCTGCAGCGGATCATGGCCGAGCTGGTCAAGAACGAACCCGTGCATCCAACAACAGCTTTACAACGAGGTCAGGGCTCGAGCAGGGACGAGCACTAGGAGGTCAGCGAGGACGATACGCACACAGGGACGGAGATAGCCGGGGACCGGTGGAGGCCATGGCCCATGGCTCCCCCCATGCTTGCTCTTCCCACTGTTTTCTGTTTTGTTTGTGGAACGAAAGAATAAACACGAGTGTATGATTCCCTGATGCATAGTCAAAGAAGTTTACTTTCCTGTCTACTCCACATTTACATATGCACATAAGATCCATTAATTTCTTCTCTAGCCCAATAAGCAGATATCTATATTTCGAGTTTTGACTTCCCCGTTAGCCCAGAAGCTACAGATCCTTTTTCCTTGCTTGATTTCACGCGACGTCAGTAGAAATGAAGTGATAAAAAAGGTATATTTACTCAAACTATTCGTGGTCTTCTCATGTATCATGAATACAGGGAAACGCTTGTAATATGAAACACTTTTTATTAAAAAAACCTATTTTTCAATTTATTTTATTATTAATCCTCACCAATTTTATTTTCAATTCTGACCGTCACCATCGATAGCGTGGCAAGACGATACTAACATGCTATGGGTTAAGTCTAGCTAAATGACAGTTCGTGCCGCGTCACTACTGGTGTCTGGTACCATGGCCAAACAATACTGACAAATCACTTGTGATGGAGTGGTAGGATTTAGTCACGGTTATCTTGCTCGAAATAAGTGATGACGTGATCAAAAAGATCAGAAATAGAAATAAAGTTGGCAAGAGATTATCAATAAAATATTTTAAAAATAATTATCAAAGTTCTGTAATATGTGATCTATGTATGTTGCTTTTAAATAGGATGTTTAGTTGAATGTCACCTCAACTTTTGCGATTTAAGAAAAACACCACTTACGGTGAGTATGGCAACTGGGCCCTGGTGCGTACCTTTTTAATTGTAAACATTAAGGTATCCTACTAAAAAAAACTTAGGTGTTCTTTAACCAGGCCGTCTCCTGTATAATTCCTGGCTCCGTACGCACAACATGCCGTACCTCAAACTCTCAAAGCCGTCGTTCAGCACCCGCCGGGGCACTTCGTGCTGCCCCACGAGGCGGCGGAGGACCTAGAAGTCGGAGGGTACTCGATCCCCAAGGGCGCGATGGTGAACTTCATGGTTGCCGAGATGGGCAGGAACGACCGGGTGTGGGACCAGTCGATGGAGTTCATGCCGGGGCGGTTCTTCCAGGCGGCGCCGGCGAGGGCGTGGACTTACGGGCAGCAATGAGATTGTCAGAGACAACTTCCTCGAATCTCCAAATAGTTTGTCTGAAATAAGGATACCTCAAATATTCTCATAAAATTCTAAATCTCACACGATTCATACTTATCCGGTTATATAAAGCCACTACTAATGTTCATGTAAATTAAGATATTACAGTGGATTGTGTATCTCGTGATTTTTCCTCATTCGTAAGATTTTTCCATGTTAAATCTAGTTTTCTATTTTACCATGCTAACCTTAATAAGTCGATATTTCTATGGTGGCTCCAACGACGGATGGCTCGATGTTGTGATCCTAGGCAATGATAGACGAATCTGGATCTCGCTATGTGAACCTCATTGTGGCATGTTAAATCTTTCGAGGCTGGTGATGACACTGTTGGCCATCACGAACATAATGGAGGGCTAGTTATCCTGGTTAAGGAGACAACTGAATATGGAATTTAATAACACTCTGATGGCAACTAGCATTATACCCACTGAAGTTTTGCTATTTCATAGTGAAGGTTTCACTCCAATGTTATTTTGAGATGAAAGTTTAAAGTGCAAGGAGTTTGTTTCTGTGTGATACTACAACGTTGTTCATTTCTCGTAACTCGATATGAGAGGTCTACTGTAATTTATACTCCATTGATGACACTGGAGTTTTTCATCTTGGCATTTTTGCAGGAGCAGTTTTAACCATGTCATAGAATTTTAGTAGGCGGTTTGACGTACATGATGGCTACATGTGCAAGTTGCTCTTTTAATGGGCATTATTATCCGAATTTTATATTCTAAGTGAAGCATGTCAAATATCCATGATATGAATTCTTTGCTACCTATCAAGCACCACAGATGATGTTTTGGCTTATATTGTTTAATGATTGAGCATTTGTTTTAAGAGATCAGTTGCATATACTCAAAGTTTGTTGGGGTTATAAATTGTTGAAGATCTAGATTTCTTCATCTGTTTTGATGATAGCTATGTGTTTGGGTCTGCCGGTGGTTTGCTCAATTTTTCTTCGCTAGAAGCATTTGGATTAGATTGGTTTAGTCTTTCTTATTCAGATGAGTCTTTTGGACTTTCGACGCATCTTGGTATTTATAGTGCTTTTTTGCTTCGTGAGAAGTATTTGGTAAAGACTGTTCCTGTTTTTCTTACCCTTTGGATTTTTTCGAAGATAATTTTATTATAGATTTTGAGCCAAAGGAAAATTTGTTAGAGATATAGTTTCCTAAAATCTCCAAATAGTTTGTTAGATATAAGGATATCTCAAATATCCTAACAGAAATCCAAATCTCATACAATTTATCCAGCTATATAAAACCACCTCTATATATATAAATAAATAAAGAGATTATAGTGGATTGTCTCTCATAGATTTTTTTCTCCTTTGTTGAGTTTTTCTATGTTAAATCTTATATCCTGTTTTGCCGTGGTAACTCTACCAATGATGATGCCGTCCGGTGTTGGGAGGAGGATTTGCACCGGGCTCAGCATCACCATTCTGCACCTGGAGTACTTCGTGCCCAATTTGGTCAGAGTTCGAGTGGAAGGAGGTGGACTTAGGGTGTATTTAATTGTTTGTATTAAGTGATACATGAATAAAATGTTTAAGAAAAAATCATTCATATGTTTGATTGCTTGAATGAAACTATCCTGTCTTGAACAGTGATATGCAAATTTAAAAAATATTCCCTATAGATGCTAAACCATCTCATTCACCCAAAACAATGAAACCAAATAATAAATAATCACCCCATCCTATTCAATATCATCCCACCAACCAAACACACCCTTAGCCAAGAAGCCTGAGTTCAGTACCGTCATGAAGAAGCCGCTCGGGATCTCTAATACCAGTAGTACACTTCGGCATACATACGATACAGTTACTAGCTCTCGCCGTTGTACATTAATTCCACCGATACTCCCCGAAAAGTGAAGAACAAAATGAACATACGATACAACCACAGGGCCTCAAGTATGGACTCCAGAAGATTTGCACGATACAACTAGCAGCACAGGATTATGCACAGTGCTGCCGAGATGTGGCCCCAGCTTATTTTTGGTGGGCCGAGCAGCGGCCACAGGTCAGAAGCGCCGTGTACAATCATGCGCTGCCGAGCTGTACACACATGCATTACACAGCAGGCAAGGCAGAAACACTGCATACGTAGCATACTACGACCCTACTAAGACCTTACCTCGGCGACCTTGCTTGTTGCATCAGGGATCCTGAGGTTGCAGAGCAATGCGTCACGCCCTGTCAGCACGATCTGGAAGAAGTCCCCTACTCGCTTCGACAAGGAATCCAACCTGAGCCGTAGCACCTCGGCGCTTTTCGACATGCTGGAGATACAGTTCAGCAGCTCTTCTCTACCGTCCGGGGCACTGGTTCGCTCAGGAACGACAACATTGTTCCCATCGCTGATGCCATTGGCCTGCTTTATATCTTGGCGCCCTTTGTCGCTGATTCTCTCAAGCATTGTCACTTCATTTGCATGGACGATAATCTTGGTACCCTGCTTCATTTCAGCTTCTTGTGTGCTTTCTTCTGTAATACTCTCTAACATATTATCCTCATGGTCTCCTTCCTGTGCTGTGGTTTCTGACATGACCACTTCCTTTGGATGGATAACAGCACCAGCCAGGTTGGCATTTTCTTCTTCAAGCTGAGCATTGCTAGTCAAAACATGCAGCCTTTTAGCACATGCCTCAACTTCTTCCAGCTCTTTTACAGCTGCAACACTTCCTCTGGATAATTGCCGTCTGAGTTCCCCACTGATGGCAGTATGAAAATCATTGAAGGCTTGAGACCAACCAAATTTCTCAGGGACATGAAACTCCACCAGTGGCTTGGAGCTACTGGACAGTGCAGCCACAAACACGCTGCAGATAAAGACCGTCACAGCTTCGATTCCATACAAGGCTCTCATGAGCACCTTCCCCTTAGCAGAATTCTTAACCTTCATCAAACAAAGGTTCCCAGCAAGCTCCTGAAAGGTTGTCGAGCAGCTCTCGAGCCTTGGAGACCTTGCGCCCACTCGCTCCATCCACTCCCCAAGTGACATCTCAGCTCTCCTGAGCTGATCCCGTGACGGTTCACTGCTCCCAGAGTTCAACACATGCAGGACGTACTGCACGAGCAACTGCCCTTGATCCAACTGAGCAAGCTCCGAGCTCAGCGCAATGCAAATGTCCAGCAGCTTCACGCTGCTGTTCAAGTAAATGTCCACCCACTTCTCGTCCCAGTCCGAGACAGGCAGCTCGAGCTCGGTTATGAGGGTGCCTATGTTGGCGTGCAGCTCTGACAAGCAATCAACTGCTAGCCTCATCCACAACAGCGTGAGGACCTCCGAGGCGGCCTCCGGCTTGAGCTTCCTCAAGCTCAAGGCCAGGGCATCCTCATACGAAGTGAGCAGCCCCTGGAGCTTCCGAGACAGGTGGGGTCCTCCTGGAAGGATGACTCGGAAGGGGTTCCCCACAGGGAAGAACGACCTGTGCCCGTCGTGCGCGCGACTCATCTCCGCTGATGCACTGTAATCGAAGCAAAGCCTACAATTAGCACCTCACAACACAAATACCATGGATACAAGCTATACACAATTAACAACACGCTACAGCGTGGACAGAAGCAAACACTATGTCTACAAGCATTCAAGAAATACACAATTAACAACACAAACAGTTGACTGTGGACAGAACCAAGCGATACTCATGGCGTTAGTACTTAGTAGTACATATCAGTGTGAAAACAGCCGACGCTTCGTAGAATCATTTTAGAATCTCCTTTCCAGATTCACCCCGCAGAGCGCAGATAGGCTTTCGCTGAAGCAGCAAACCCTAGCGATGCCCCGCTCAGCTCACTGGAAAAGCACTAACATCAGCAATCAGCAACCGCAGCATCTCTCATATGCTTCCCGTCCCGGCTGCCGCACATGCCCTAAACAAACTAGAATACCAAAATTGGGGGCAAATCATAGGAACAGCTCCCGAATGATGCGCTGGCAAGACTATAAACCGCAAGATCCACGAAACTAGAACAAGAAATCAAACAAATTAGAAGGCGCATCCGATCTATCCGACCTCAGATTCAACGAAACTCCCTCTAAAATTTGGGCGACACCAATCCCCTCGAAACCAAACAAGCAGCAGATCGGGAGCAAAGCAGTACCTGGGCTGCGGGACACGCGTGCGGATTCGACCGCGAACTCGACCGTTGGGTTGCCGCTGCGGCGGACGCTGCGTCTGGCGAAAGCTGTGTGCGCCTGATTACTTTTCCGGTGTGGGAGGCTGAGGAAGAATAGGGGAAGCGGAAATACGAGAAAAGGAAAGGAAATTTGGCAGCGTCGGAAAGTTAGAGACGCGCAACTCGGTGTTGGGTTTGGGCCGCGCGGGCGGGCGAGAGCGACCCGTTGGTTGGGCTTGGATTTTTTTTCCCCTTGGGGCCTACTTGGGAGCCCGGTTTTCAGCCCAAAACTAGTTTAAATTATCGGTCCAAATAATTTTCCATGTTAGTCTAAGAAATAGTGCTTGGATGGACCGGTAGTCCAATAATTTTGCAACCGGTTTGGGCCAAAACGCTCAGAAAATATAAGCGCGACGGAGGCGACGTTTTCTTTCCGACTCTTATCGCAAAGTGCTCGCTCGCAGCCACAGTCGCATCGTCATCTCGAAGTCGCTCGCAGCCACAATCGAGAAACCCTAGATGTCGACGGCGGCGATCTCAACGACAGCGAGGGCAACTGTGGCTGGGCGACGACGGCGAGTGTGACGGCAAGGTCCCCTACAGTGCGGCCCTCGGAGAAGACGCCTCAGTGTCACGGACGTGGGCTTGGAAGCTGGGCTGGCCCACACGGTTGAGAGGAGAAGACACTACAAAAGCAAAGGAGGATCGCGCCAGTGAATGATCAAGAACATTTGGTTCGCTCCTCCTCCCGATCGCTTCTCTCTATCTCTCTCGCTAACTCCATTCCCCATTTTCCTACCTCCAATTCTATGCAATTCCCGCCTAAACTCCAATTTCTCCTCTAGTGTACCCAGTTGATCCAAAGCTCCAGTGGTATCTCGGTGTGGAAGAATCAAGACCGTGACATTTGGTATCGAGCCATCCGTCATTGTTGTCACCGTCATTGCCAATCATCGCCGTCATGTTACGCAATCCGGCCACGGGTTTTACTTCACCACCAGTCATCCACGCCAGTCACTTGTCATCAGACTTCTTCTTCTTGGCGAAGGGCACCACCACAGAGGCATTTCGACAAACAGCTAAGGTGCAGGGAGTCCAAATCAAGGCAAAGACCGCACGGAGGCAAAGAATCGAGCAAAGCCTCTCACCCCACTGCTCGTGCTCAAGAAGCTAAGGCGAATACTTCCATGGCAACCAGAGAGGTGCAAGGCGTCAAGGCAGAGGGTGCAGCGGCTCCTCGTCAGATGGAAGCGGTCTCGAGAAGCTTACCAATCTTCGGGTACCATAGCACCCATCGCATGCTCGACATCGCTTCACCATGGAGATGGCAGAGGAGCTCCTCGACCATGTCAACGCTAAAGGAGGTCGCACCTACACTTGTTCCAAAGGTGTTGTACCTTCGCCGACACCGTCCGAGGACAACCACCACCACCGCACATCGCCACCAACCCTATCAACAATACAAGGTGTTTGATTTAAATGTCGAGCCACCAGAGGCGAACACCGGTCATGTTCTTCATGTCACAATGAGCCATGTGCTTTATCCGATGACCGAGGAGGTGTTTCACTGTGTCTTTGACACATTTGGCGCCGAAAATGTGTATGTGCTTGGGAGGACAAGTAACGTGGAGGTGCTCGTCCTATTCCGGTCATGCCATGATGCGACGCGAGCTCGAGAGGCCCTCCATGGCCGCTGCATCTCGACAATTGTTCCGGTGGATATCGTGCACGAGATGTCGCTTCCCACCACTATCTTCGGTGGTGATCTTGAATTACTCCTTTATCGATGATGATGAGGAAGAAGCTCCATACCCGTACCACTCCGATGGGAATGTGCATACAGTAGTGCTAGATCTCGTGATTCTATCAAGGGAAGGATGTCGATAGTTGGTAATGAAGGCGCCACTTATCATTGGATTCCCAAAGATGAAATGCCATCGTCGAAGACAAATATGAGGAGTGAAGAAGTTGAAAAGTATCCAATTCAAGTCCAAAAGTCAAATGGCCATCCAAGGAACACATCTCTTTTATCGATTTTTCGGAGAACAAACTCCATTTATTCCACCACACAAAGCTCTTAGAATTGGTCGAAATGTCATTTGTCGGTAGTATGACAGACTCCAACCAAAGTCGGTTTGGGGAGAGAGCTTACAAAGACCTTAACTAGTCATAGAGCAAAGAATATGAGCTTCATGTGAGAGTTCCAGATGTTAATGGAAGGCCATAAATGAGACAGCTTAATTCGAAAAGGAGAAGTGAAGGAAGTTGATTCCCAAGGTATTGTGATCTTTCGATGCTAAGGCCAAGTCTTGATGATAGATCGCAAGATCAGTGTTGACACGCATTTCAAATAATCGAAATGACAAAGAAGGTTCGAGAGCTAGAACTTAGGGTTGAGTTGCTTGAAGCAGAGTTAAGAGAAGTCATTCTCGCTAAGATAGGCTCAGATTCCGTGGTTGTTTGAACATGGAAGCTCAACAAACAAGGTCCATACACCAAGACGAAGGCTCTCTAGGCATTTTATTCATGCATTAAAAATTGGTCGAGAGATAAGATGGGAAGTGCAGCAAGGAGTGCTTCCTCTGGTTGGTTTTGGTTGCAACGACTTGTGGATATGATGTTGCAAGGTTGAGCTTCGGCTATCAAACTGCTTTGGTGTCATGAGCACTTGTTACCAAACTTCTAAGCAATCGTGCACCGGAAATGGCATCAATTCTACCGATTATAATTCCAAAACAACACCGGAGAAATTTCGCATCAATGTGGGAGTCACTTAATCGGCAGAAAGGAAAATTGCTTACCCCGAGTTTGATAACGGGAAGATATCGACACATTTATAGCTGCACTAAAGAAGATTGAATCATGGATATTCTCACGGATTGTTGAATCCATTTGGTGTGAGACATTCACACCACATATGCAATCTGCTCATATAATCAAGGCATCAAAGGCTAGTTCAAATGCAAAGAAATGGTATGGAAGGATTACTTTTTTTGGGCAATCAAAGAACAAGCAACCTTATCAATAGACATATGGAAGAAGGCTTTCAAAGAAGTATCGTAAAAGCTTTGCTCGATGAGGCAAATGGACATGCGTGGGTATCCGCCTATGTTGGCCAAATTGGTGATGGAGCAATGCATAGCTAGATTGGATGTAGCAATGTTCAATGCTATTTTACGAGTCGATTGATGAGATTCCAACAGATCCCATGTCTGACCCAATAACTGATCCTAGGGTTCTTCCCATCCCATCTGGGAAAATTAGCTTCGGTGCTGGGGTCCAACTGAAAAATGCTATTGGCAGCTGGTCCGGATGTCTTCTTGACTTATTTGGTATGGATATGGATGACAATTCGGAAGTTGAGGGTGGGGATGGTAATGCATGGTATAACACAGTGGAATGCTATAACACAAGGTGTAACGAGTGGATGGTATGCCCTGCTTGAACCAAATAAAAGGAAGTCTTCTTTGAGCAAGTCCAATGGCAAAATATATGCTATTGGTGGAGGAGATGGAACTGAAACTTATTCGGTTGAGATGTTTGATCCTTTCCTTGGGAAGTGGATATATAGTCCGCCTATGTTGCACTCTCGGTTTGTTTCTTCTTGCATGAGAACCGGGTGGTCATCTATGTAGTGGTGGATATTGGTTATATCGTCGAAGCGGATTGGAGCTTCATCTACATTGTTGACCAATGTGTTGATCAAGTAGGGAGCGAAGTCCAGACTTGCAGCTACCATGGGACCTCGTGGTGACAACAGTACAATCTAAGGTTTATATCATCGGCTTGGGACAAGCCAAATTCAAGGAGGAGGAATGTCACGGACGTGGGCTTGGAAGTCGGGTGCCCACACTGGTTGAGAGGAGAAGACACTACAAAAGCAAAGGAGGATCTGCCAGTGTAGGATCAAGAACATTTGGTTCGTTCCTCCTCCCGACTGCTCTCTCTATCTCTCTGCTAACTCCATTCCCCATTTTCCTACCTCCAATTCTATGCAATTCCCAGTCTAAACTCCAATTTCTCCTCTAGTGTACCCAGTTGATCCAAAGCTCCAGTGGTATCTGGTGTGGAGAGAATCAAAACCGTGACACTCAGCTCCAGGACGAGGACGAGGTGCGGCCCGCGGCCTCCGAATGCTTCGAGGTGATCGGCGGCGTGACCGCGGAGATCGAGGTCTCCGAGTCGTCGTGCCTCGGCTTCATCCTTGAGTCCAACCTCGTCTGCCCCAAGCAACTCGCCGACGAGGCCGAGGTAACCGGGTACTCCTTTGCCCGCGAGGAGCTGACGCTGTCAGAGCCTGAGGAGGAGGTGCTCAATGGTCCCTGCCGCTACGCCGAGTACTCCCTCACCCCCCTGCTCGACTCCTCATCCTCATCCAATGACGAGGTTGCCGCCGAGCCCTCCTCCACCTTCTCCATCTTCCTCGCATTCGCCAATTAGTTCATCCCCTATGCCCACCCCAAAGCGCACGCCATCA
The DNA here is from genome assembly GCA_036346375.1 of Guadua angustifolia. NCBI lineage: Eukaryota > Viridiplantae > Streptophyta > Magnoliopsida > Poales > Poaceae > Guadua > Guadua angustifolia. The sequence goes on along the minus strand of CM070518.1, from coordinate 17,651,534 downwards.
CCGACGTCGCTCTCCTAGCATGAGCGGGTTCCACACAATTGTTCTAAAATTTGCTGGAAACTGGGTTTGTTTTGGTAACTAGGGGTGTTTGACTTGATTGGATCGTTCGGTGGGAATGCTTGTATCAGGGGAAGCGTTTGAGGACCTAGACGACGAGGAGAGCTACGAGCGGTTCCGGTGACGCGAGCGGCGGGGGTGGTGGCGCTCCATGTCTGGGAGACACATTGTAACAATTAGGATACCTGCATCGTTTTTACCTAAATATGCAATTCTTGAGTACTATCATTTCTGGATATAAGATTTGTCCAAAGATAAAGTTTAGTCGCAACTTGGAAAGAATGACTATTTCCCGTGAATTGCTAGCATTCCAATGTGGTGAAGCTGCAGCCAAAGACAGTGTTCATGGGGATTGGACTGTTGGACTGCTGTAAGTTGTTGATGTCCGGTACTCAGATTGTCTCATTTGAGTCTAGCCTCTAGCTGATGCATTGTTCCATGAAATAATGCTTCAAATAAGCTCCTCATTTTAATTCCTATTAAAGTTTCAATGTAAATTCTTATTCTAACCTCAGATCGTTGTAGTACATAAGATCCTAAGCTCTTCTTTGGTGTGTATATATTTTTCTATTTGCTACAATTCATTGCAGTATGAATTAATTGGGTCTTTTATAGATCTTAGCAAGTGTCCACGGGATGGTTTGATTGTGTGGAAAAATGTCATTGTTTAATGATGGCAGGAATCTCCATACAAACATATGGAAATACCTCATAGCATACACAGTAGTTATTTATCTCATTCAAGGATATTGCTGCATGTGAGAACTAGAGCATTTTCCATTTGTCTTTTTTGGAGGAAGGTAGGGTCAGAGCGCTCCAATTTCCATTAAGAATGTTGATGGGTTGAGCATTTTAGAAATTGACTTTCCTGATTGTTTACCTATGATCATGTAGTTCTCACGAACCACTTGAGCGTAGCAGTTAGTATGTTGGATTTAGAATGTAAAAATCTTTTGATATTTGATATTAACTGTAGTCAATGGATGCGTTGTAAGAGTTCTGCTAGAATAAGATCCAGATTTTTGTTTGATTACTTCAGGCAGTTCATCACAGTGTAATGGCCATTGTGACTTGCATAGACCATCCTTCCCATAGTTCCATCTATTTTTTTTCCCAAAGTAAACCTATTGCATCAACTTTTTGGTTGTGGATGCCTACATGATTCTGCAAGATATTTCAGAGCCTTTTTTTGTTTTTTAAGATAATATCCTAGTTATTGTTTCTGCTAGGAGCATCTGCACCTCTTTTTGTCATGGTTGTAACTTTCATGTCAGCTTTTTGATAAGGTGCATAACTAAGCATGATATCTTTTAACTGCATGATGTTAACTCATTATTTGCACACAGCACATGTCTTGAACTAATTACGTGTTTGTTGTTTTCTTTTGATTTGAATTGGATAGTCAATTTTGAATTGACAGATAGTATGCCTTGTGAATTGATATAATACAGAAACAAAATCAGGGTGTTTGAAGTCAATGGGGAGTCGATTTAACAACAACAAAGATGTGAGCCCTTTATGATTTCTCAGTTATGTATCATTATAATGCTATATTGATTTGTGTTTGATCTCTTTTGTGCTTTTTGCAGGCTGAGAACTTTCTTGTCAACGTCAGCAAGGAGGTTTCTCTGCGCTTGCAAGGGTGTGGAGTACAGGGTCGTACTATGACCTTATGTTATCTGGCAGCTCTTGCCTTTATGTATTGAAGTTTGCTCTGAACTTGTGCCTTGATGTATTGTTAATGAGCTACACCTAGGAGCATTGATTCATCTCATTGAGGTTTCTTCACGAGTTCAGATGTTGTTTTATGATTTCTGAACAATGGCTGAACCTATGTTGTTCTTGTATGGCTTTAACTTAATTTTTCATGCTTGGATTTGTTAATCAGAATGCCCAAATGATTTAGAATTCATGCACCAGTGTGTTGTTTTGTTTTGAGTTGAGTTAATGCTTGACAATGCTTGAGTTAATGTTATGTGCAATATTTACAAGGGGAATACCCAAATAGAATACCAAAGTTTTTACAAGGGAAAATAAATCCGGATGTATTCAAGTGGTTTTTTTTTGTGCCCATAAATTTACAAGTGTAAAATATTTACCGGTGTAAAAATTTTTAAGGCTCTCAAGTAGGCCCTTAACCTTTTTGCCGTGGGATTTCTCTTTGGTCGCGACTTGGGGGGTTGGCGTCTTGACAGACGGCGTCCATGTCGACAGCTTGAGCGAGCCCTCGCTGACCGTCGATCCTGATTGTCTTTGGTCGGCCAGGTGGGGAAGGAGACTCACTGTGCTCGTGAAGGACTTGGGGGGGGGGTTGGCGTCTTGACAGACGGCGTCCATGTCTGACCAGATCTTGAGCAGCACCAGCGTCCCCTGCCGCGGCCACCGGCTGGCACCCTCTTTGCTGAACACCATCGTAGCCAACGCCTCAGCATCAAAGCCCTGTGCTACGCTACCAGGGTCTACCTTGTCGAATTGTTGCGGCAGAGCTGACGACCGGCTGTTGATGGGCGATGGTGCCTCGATCAACGAGATCCACAGCCTGGCACCACGGGCTGGCAAGAATGACATCATCTCCGACAAGGATCGCATGCCAAACAGCTGCGTCACGCCTCCCCCGTCCTCCCTGCTACTGCATGCTGATACCTCGCCCCTTCCTACTCTGCACATACACTCGTGCACGTAGCCAGTGACGGATCTAGGATTTTAAGTTAGAGTATGCCGAACTAATATTATAATATATAATTCGGTAAAATCCAATGAACAATTCGATAAACAACTATAAATATTGTCGAGAAATTCGGTATATGAGTATAAAATAACTAGAAACATGATAATACAAGTATAAATTATAATATAAATAGTTCGAACATTTTAAGTATGAAATATGCATAAAAGAAGTTTACGCACCTACAATAGTTTAAAGAATACAATATTACTTCTTGTTTGGCCTCCGCCTTCTAATAGCCATGAAACTCTTGATTATATCATTTTCATCATTTCGAAAGAAAATATCTCGCTCAATAAACGCTTACGAAAAGAGATGCGATGTTTCCTAAAAGAGATGAAGCAATGCAAATTTTCTTTGCTTCTCGCTTTGCAATATTTCCTAAAAAGATGAAGCAACAAAGAAATTCATTGCTACATGTTTCTAGAAAAGAGATGCAATGTCTCCAAGCACTTTTTATAATTCAACAACTCTACAAAAAAAATAATGCATCAACAAGCAACTCTCTAGTCTCTAGCAAAGTAGCAATTATATTTGTTTCTACTCTATAAATCAACTAGCGCCTTGCACTCAAATTACATGTAGGATCGATATACACTAATATAGCAATCGAGGGGGTGAATGATTGTGCGGAAGCTAAAACAAATTTTTATTGATTCTCAAATCACCCTAAACAAATTATAAAAATCGCTTCGGTTTGAGAAAAACAGATCGACACATGTTAACTAAAACAGTAATTTCTGAAGATCCAACTGTTTGGATTGATGTGAAATTTTAATCTGTAGAAACTAGATTCAATTTTGAAACTAACCCAACAAGAATTAGCTCAATCGAACCTACGGATCTAAAGTTATGACCTTCACAAACCGATCAGATAAAATAATGACGGTATTATAGATCAGATAGGCCGAATCTACAAGGTATGCCGTGGCATACCGGGCATACCCTGTAGATCCGCCCCTGCACGTAGCCAAGTGTTACCACTGGGGAATGGAGGTGATGGAATGATCAGTACATAAGGGGGAGGTGAAAAAAGATGGAAGGACAGGACAACCGGAAAGAAGAGAGAGGGGGGAAGCAAAGGAGGAGAGAGGAAGAAAAGGAAAGAAAGACAGAATAAGGTGAGGAATAAGGGGAGGAATAAGGGGAGGGAACCCTAGTACGAGAAGGCTGACAAAAAAATACTTCTGCAAGGAAGAGAGGAGGAAGAAGAGAGGAAACGAGAGAGGAAAAAAGAATTAGGATACTATCAATAATCCTGTAATAAATAATAAGTGGAATCTCAATGTCTGGCGATCGAGGGAGAAAGAATTAAGAAATATATTCTAGCTTCACCTTTTCCTACAATGTCCGGCGACCGAGGTGGTTTGATCAAATCTCAAACTTTTCATCCCGATGCTTTCTCTCGAACGAATCCTACTACGCGGCCTTTCTACAAGGAGCTCTTCTCGCTTGTATGTCAACATATTTGGTTGCGCCGAAACGATAAGATCTTCAACTCCAGGAGTTTATCTTTGACCATAATTTCTTCTAAGATCCGTTTTGATTTGAATATTCTTCAAACTAGAGGAAGTGAAGCCTTCAATGGTGCTATCATTGAGTGGTTTTGTACTTTGGAACCTGACTAATCTTTGTTTTGTCATGTTTCTTGCATTTTGTTTTTTGTTTTTTTTCTTTGGTCTTGTAAATATCTTTTGAGTAATATATGACTGTGGGACCACGTGCAGTCTTTGCCCTCAAAAAAATAATAAGTGGATGGAGGAGAGAGTGAGAGAGAGAGGAAAGAGAAGATGGAGAAGTTAAAGTCGAGAAATGCTGAGTACAGAAGAGAAGAGAGAGAAGAAAGGGTTGTGTGTGTGGAAGATGATGAGGGAGATAAAACTAACGTGATACTATGCTTGCAGGGGCTTTACTTAACTCTATGTCTAAGGGTAGGTACAATAAGATCATCTTAACTTACTATTAGTATGTACACATCAGTTTTGCCTTATGTGAAAAAGTGAGAAAAGATGAGAGAGAAGAGAACCGACTCTTTATTTAGCAGCCTGCATCGTACTGGAATAACGTGCTATAACCAGGCAAAAGCTTATGTTAGAACTAGCGCGTGCGACTGTTAGTGTTTTGCCAGTAGCCACAAAGATGAAACTAGTGTTGAATACCTAGATTAAATGCTTTAGTATTTCTCTAGAGACATTTGTTGTACGAGCTGGATTTATTGCTTACTCTAGATGATATAGATGAGAGATAGAGTAAGTAGTGGGCTTTGCTATTGTACTTGCTAAAGTCAGCAAGTACAATGATCATCTATGAATGTTGTCTCAAGTGAAACACTAAAGCATTTAATTTAGACATTCAACACTACATCTTTGTGGCTGTTGGCAAAACACTAACTTCAACATTAAAAGACGTTCTTGCCAGCTTCAACACCAACTTTTAACCAGCGATAACACCTATGTTACCGTGCGATATATGCTGCTAAATAAGAGCCGGCTCTCTTCTCCCTACTTTTTTCTCACTTTTTCATATAGGACAAAACTAATATGTAAGTGCTAAGAATAAACTGAGTTGAACTTATTGTACATACATTAGGAACTTGTTTATCAATGTCGTTTTTCTTTCCGGGATATGCTGTTGCGCCTCTGATCGTCTACTGGTTTACGGAGAGGCACAGAGGGTAGTCCAGTTTACAAGCTTTCTGCTCTCCAGATTGAAACATCATCGAGAATTCGAGACCGAGTAACATATTGGTTTCTCTTTGGCTATCAATATATTTTTAAATATTTAAATTAGATATATAAAAAATATAAGGGTACATTTGTCTCAAAAAGTAATTTTATAATACTATAATTTTATTAGGTTTTATAAATATACTGCTTCCACTAGTCATAAATACCGTTATTTTGGATATTTATGTGGTCAAACATTGAGACTTTGACTATCAATATATTTTAAAATATTTAAATTAGATAAAAAAGAATTATATATGTTATTTGTCTAGAAAAATAATTCCATAATATTATTATTTTATTGGATTTTATAGATATATTACAATAGAATTAGTAGTCAAAATTATGTTTTAGAAACCATATCGATGTCTAAAACGACATGTATTTATGATCCAATAGAGTAATATATCTACATATTTATACTTAACTTTTTTATTTATTTTTTCAATCCTGTGTAAGTCTCAAGTATCTAGATAGGTGCATTTTCGCTTTCAAACGCAACGTGTGTCCTTTTTTATATCCGATCATATTTCTCTGGCGTACTTGTCTATGAGCGATTTGCTTGTACTAGGGTAATGAAGCGAGCAAGTAGTGGTATTCGAAGAGATCGCTGATTTATCTGAGATTTTAAGGCAAATGGAAGCCAGAAGTGGGCTTGGCAATACTGACGATACGCTTCCGGTGATTTTCATTTTTTTCATACCTGGACTGGAGACGCCAAATCCTACTCTAATGGCCCAAGTTTCTATGTGGGCTGTACAGCTGGGCTAAAACTCTACTTGTGTGCTAACCGTACCACGGTAAATATCTTCCCATTTTCTTTTCGCAGAAATGGATGTTTAACTAGTAACCGTTGTCCCGATATCCAGTTAGTTGGTTTCTTCAGCGGAGGAACATGCTTCCTCTTAAAAAAATTTATGAATTCGATCATTTTAAAAAATAAATCTTATAAATCTAAACGGAAGGGATATTAATTAGACGGCTCAAAAGTGGAATACTCACTGGTAAATTAGTACACGATTCCCTCCGGACACATCCAATCAGTCATGCTTCGTCTTGTCCTTTATGATTGTAGTTAGGGGTGTAATCGGCTCGGATTCGATCGGATATTGTCCTTTCATATTCTAAACCATATTTTTTGTCGGATTCGGAATCGGATTCGGATAGTACCTGATACGGATACTGGCGGATAATATCGCTATGGATTCGAATCGAATACGGCGGAATCGACATTTGTATCGAATAATTTTTGTCGGATAACGCGCAAAAACAGATACAGCATAAAGCACACATATAGCACTGATTAGCCAGCCGATGAGTTCTACATGCAACAAGATTATTACTATCTAACAGGTCATTTTATCGGGCAATTCAATAAAGTTGCAAAAGTATACTAAATTTGAACAGTACTCATATATGACAAGTTTCGAAACATAGAATGAGACATAAATAATATTACAATAAATCTATAACATGACCATGGGTTTGTGTCATTGTTGAATCTTCTGTCTGCATGTCTTTATGATATAATTCAAATATTATCGACTTGTAATATTGTCCTCGAGCTCCAGGAGCTATGTTCATTCCTAGTAAGGGGGTCTCACAATAACGTGTCTTGCAATAACATCATATAAATAATATTGATTGGTGCTCTAGGAGCTATGTTCATTCCAAGTAAGATAGACACAAAGTATACACATTCCGATATTTGATCAAATTGGCAACACAAACATTCATAGATGACCATAAGAAAACTATGTCATGCAACTAGCCAGACAGTAATTCTGACGTCACAAAGATAAACATATGCAGTTAGCATAAACAAGATAGATACATCACCTTAACAGAATGCTTTGCAGACCTAACAATTATCTTAGCAGAAAACAAGTCCCATAAATGTGGTAAATGTTTGGTCATGTCTGCAATCTGAGAAACGAATTATATTATGAACAAGGCACCTAACAAGGCACCCATCAAATTAACCCAAAGAGACGGATCACGACCCAGTACTCCTTCATATCCACCACACTCATCTCCCCCAAATCCTTACCGAGCTTCCTCAGCTCGTTGCTCAAGACGATGTGCAGCCTTTCCTGGCAATAGTTCACCGCCTACACAACAACAGGAAGCCAACAAATCGTCAAATCATGAACTGGGCTGCACGCGGCGACCAAACAAACGCTTCCAATCATTCCAGGCCTGCGTACCTCAGTGTCGTCGTGGCATTAACACGCCAAATGAGATGTGCCGCAGCCGAGCACATCGGCGCCGAGGCCCAATTGCCGAGGTCGCTACGGCTAGTGAGCACCGCACCGCATCGGCGAAGGCCGGCGGGACTCGGCGCGAGGGCACCGGGAGACGAGGCGAGTGGAGGGCGCCGGGAGGCTGGCGGCTTGGGCGGCGGCCGGGTGGCGGCGAGATTGCTCGGGTCTTTGCCTCTCGGGGAGTGCATATGGATTTGGCCGGATCAGGGAATGGGAGTGCCGAGTAGGTTCCTTATCCGGTTATGTTTTGAGTTTTAAATGGTGGTAAGGATCGGATATCCGATTAGATGTTACCGAATATATCCGAGAAAATGTTCGGAATATTCCGATCCGACGGATAGTGATCTCCCGAATCCGAATCCGAATTCGAAAAAAATTATCCGAATCCGAGAACTATCCGAAAAAATTATCCGAATCCGATCCGAACACATCCGGTCGGTCGGTCGGAAATTATCCGATCTGATTGCACCCCTAATTGTAGTGCACTTTCATTCGTATGTACTTGTCAGAATAATCTGTACAATGGTTTTATAAAATTATAAATGTATAGTTTTGTTCCATTGTTTTATATATATATATATATATATATATATATATTCAAAATTTACTAAAAGTATAATGCAAATAGTTCTAAGATCCTACGAATTTTAGAATGTTACATTTTTATAGTTTGAGGAGCAAGAGCATATTGATGATAATGATATGGAGAACATGATGGTCAGATTTGGGAGGGCAAATAACGAGCCTTCAGCTGACAAATTTGAAAAAAAACTTTTTAGTGATATTGGTGAACATAAACATTGTTTTTGTGCCCGCTTTGGAAGTGGAATGAGTTACATTATTTTTACAATCATGTATATTGTGATCATGTACTATGTTCTTGTGGAATTTTTTCACTTTCGTTTTCATATCTGCTCTATTCCATTGCGCAACTGTTTCTATCACTATCCTTTTCCGTATCCATTTCTAGGATTTTCGATTTCGTTTCTATTATCAGTAAAAGATATGAAAACGAAAACAAACTACCATTTACCGACCAATTCTATCGATCTCTTTGATGCTTTTATATATTATTCTATATACAATAGTATTGCTGCTTGTGTGGAGAAATAAACATCTTCTTGTACAGTGTCTTGTATGCCTTCTGACAAATGCCTCAGACTCAGAGCGTACTAGTGTACTGGAGAATACCGGGCCGACTGGCTGGTACTGCGCCTACGGAATCTTGCGCGTACAGGCAGCCAATCCGTTCTTACCGACCCTTTCTGCCATAGAAGAATCATACGCGTACGGACGCCTGGACCATCATGCAGTGGCTCTTCTTTTTCTACTAGAGTAGTTACAAACACGGTTGCGTGAGTCGCCTCATAAGATTCGGTTTTACGGTTTGTTATTACTTTCTCCTTTTAATTTTTTTACCGTGAATACGAATTCTATATCCAAAATAGGTTTATATTCCATGAATCCACTCCACGATTCATGAAGGTTTACAATAAATCTGTTAACTAAATTTGTAAGGCTAGGATCTCTCAAATCGCCTAAAAGCATGTTAAAGCTAATGACACTTAGGCTATTTACAGTGCATTGTATCTTGTCACAATATCCAAAACTGTCATATCATATGATATTATAGAACATACAACTATCCCAATGCATGATATCATGGATTGTTTCTTAGTCCCCACAAGATAATTGAATGCTAGATGTGTATGAGTATGAATTGTGGGCCATTTAGATGATTCAAGTTTCAATGTCTATGATTTCGTGCCCAAATGGTATCTTCCTCAAGATACAACTTTTTTCTCTCCCTTTTTAACTCTCTTGCCACATCATCAAAAATACTTATGTGGCATGCATTAAATGGGTATGTTACCATGCACTGGGAATAGCCTTAACACACAAGATCTAGGCTTCGTTCATTTTCAGTTTCTGCACAACTTCTTTTAAAAAAAAGATTATTTCTCGAACGGGAGTATTCTGGATAGTTTCTCCCACAATCAGAAGCCATTCTCTATATAGAATCATAATCCAACTAAAACCTGATTATTGCTGATTCTCGTCGGCTCAGTCCGGAACCTAGAAGTCGCAATCGGCCCAATCCAATTCTCTTATAATTAAAAACATCTTTTCTCATAATCCAGAATTCGTAATCTAGAAGCTCAAAAAAACTGGACCCTAGACTAGAAAAGCATAGCTTAAGATGGTAAATAGTACATAAATTTCTAACCAGAAGAAACAAAGAAACTCATCCACCAGTTTGCATCAGTCAAATCAATCTCCTTGGGAATAGGGATGGCAATCCAGCCAAGGGCGCGGTAGTACTCGCCATACCCGCATGCATGACCGAATCTCCTCATGGCATACCATGAAGTGTAGTGGGCGAAGAACATCGCCCATACCTGCCGCTCATGGGTACCTATCGCCCAGCAGTATACCTGCTACACTCCGCCAACAAATTCAAACAAAGACTGATAAGCAACCCTTTTCAAAGTAATGACAGAAGCATTCACTAGATAGTCACTGTTAAATTTGGTATTTGTGTTCATGGTAAACCTTCCTGACCAATGGTTAACTATTAGTCCAAACAACATTCAGATCTAGTAACCTGGTCATATAGCAGACAAGAAATTATGGAGTGACCCTAAAAACTCTTAAAACCTTTTAGCCTAATCAAGCAATACATATACTAAACTACCAATCTAACATTCCGATTTCGCAATCTAATACTTGACTCACCAGATTGTACTAACATTTTTATATCCATGATATACTAGCTACAGATTATCAAATTAATCAGAGGAATGAAAATAATATAACTAGTACTTTGCAGCAGATGAAAACAACTTACATAACAAGATTCATTCTTCAGTGCGCTATTCTCCTTTCGAAGAGATTGCACTTGTGAAAGTAAATATTTTAGTATTCGTGTAGTGTCACCCAGTATGCATGCTTTCCCATTGTTCTACCTATCTGGTTCTGAAAAGAGTTTGCGCATTGCTTAGAGAAATATAAATGCATATTTATAACAATGCAGTTTTAGAATTGAGGCAAAATCATACACACATGGTTATACTGATAAGATGTTGGTGAGCATGGCCCCGTAGTCGTTCCTCCCACCCGTGGTCTTCTTCACGTTGTCGTCGCAGTTGCTGCTAGTGAGGAGGTGGCCGAAGATCATCTCGGCATGTAGATACACTCCTCCTGGTGGATCTTGATGGGGATGCCGTCGCCGTTGATGTAGACGGAGACGCAGCACCCTGCGGTGTCGATCTTGACCAGGAGGACGTCCATGGTGGGGTCGCGCTGCTTGTTATCAGCGGTGTTGATGAGGATCTCATCGAAGATCTTGTAGAGGCCAGCCGGCGGTAGGGAGGCGATGGGGAGGAGCGTGGGAGAGGAAGCCGGATCTGGAGATTTGGGGGATGAGGAGGATGCAGCTGGCCTGGGTCTGGGAGATTTGGGGGAGAACGTGGCTGAATGATTTGGGAGACCTGGACTCTGGAGTCGGCTTGGCGGTCAATGTCTTATGATGCATGTCCCACATGTCAGTACTCACGGGCAAACGGGTAAAACGGGTATGGGTATAGCTTACCTATACCCGTACCCGTTTACCCGACGGGTAAAGAATTAGTCCGTTTCCATACCCGTGGGCAAAAAAAGACCCCCATACCCGCCTCTGTTCGGGTATTTACCCGCAGGTACGTGGGTAAACGGGTACAATTGCCACCCCTACTTGGGAATAATTATCTATGAATGTAGAGCCTTCATCATGGCAGTTCGGTACAAACATTCGACCGGATTTCAAGTCAAATTTTTTAGCAAATTGTAATACCTTTTATGGGAAATACATAACAAAATTTTGTAAAAATAATACATATACAAACTGTGATACAAAAATAAAAAAGAATATATGGAAAACTTACAGTAAATTGAGCAAGTCATTTTACATGGGGGCTTTTCCTTTGTTAAGTCTCGTACGCATGTCTAAATAAGTTTGTTCTATTGTGCCGGGCTTTTGCTCCCTTTTCAGTTTCCTTTTGGGGTTTCTATTGATATCCAAATTATGCAATCATTTGATAATCATGCAGTACTTCCTTTTCCTATTTCCATGAATGAATGTTCATAATGCTAATCAACTAATAATACTTTCATTAAGATGGGATTGATGAACCTATTCTTATTGTCTATTTTATGGTTCAATCTAGCCATGTTGAACTACTCGTTCATGTTTATCATGTTTACTTTATGTAGCATCGTTTATTCACAATCTGTTGTACTACTGTAGCTTTTATGCTACCCTGAGGCATTGGAGTTCCTGTCATTGGGTCCTGGTACCCCTTATGTGTATCCTAATGAGCCTACTATTGAAAGGATCGGGATGTCGTCTAGAGGGAGAGTGAATAGGCATTTCAAAATTTAAATTTAAATCGCAGCGGAAACTACCTGTTCGGAGTATCCCAAATAGGCTTCGGACTGTCCGAGTGGTTCGGATAGTCCGAAGGTTAGTTCGGATAGTCCGAATGCTTCAGAGCACACAACTCGCAAAAAGTACATCTAGGCTATTTGGAGGAGAGTAGATGCACCAAATGAAATTTATTGGCCTAGAATACTTGCAGGAGCTGAATAACCACCAATAAACTTCACTCAAAATAGATCACCAAGTGAATCGCCAAGATTTGAATCAAACCCAATAATGGTGAAATAGAAATATAAGAAACGAAGCCAAAAGCTCAAAGATTTTTCACCCGAAGTTCAGATCCTTGAGGGGATCCTACGTCTTCGTTGAGGCGGCACCAAGCCGGGGTCTCTTTCGACCCTAATCCTCCCACTACCAGAAAACCGAGATTTCGTGAGGGTGCTATATTTTCGTGAGAGTTATAAACAAACCGCCACGAAATAAAAATATTTCGTGAAGGTGGTGCATAAACCCTTGTAAAAAATACATTTCGTGAATGTGGTACTAAACTCCTCATGAATTGAAGTTATTTTCGTGAAGGTATTCATAAACTGTTATGAAAGTAGCTGCCCCGCCACGAAAATTACCTATTTTCATGTGGGGTTTTCGTGAGTAATAATTGAAAATCAGTGCCGTTTAGGAGTCCTCAACCTCCAAGAGTAAAAGATTAGTGAGAAATCCGCAAGAGAATGAACCCGCTGCTCAAGATGGATCTAGGACTCTTCTCTCAATCTTTCTTCTCACTCTCCCTCTATTCATTCAAGATTCAAAACTCAAAAGGGGAGTGAATGCTAGAGCTCAAGAGGATGAGGAAGTGCAATAAATGCTTTGAAATGAAGTCACATTTTGGTAGGTGGGAGGGGAGAGGCATTTATAGCCCTCCCAAAGCTAGTCATTTTTACTCAGCCTCGAGTCTGTTCAGTCAATCCGAATAGGTTGAATAACGAGTGATAGAGCGACCCAGCTCGGATAGTCCGAACATTCATTCGGACAGTCCGAAGTGTTCGGATACTCCGAAGAAATCTTCGAACAGTCTGAATAGGACTTAGCTCGAAATTGACAATTTCAAGTTCTAACAGAGAGGGTCTACTCGGATACTCTAAAGATATCTTCGGACATTCCGAATGGAGATTTTTCAGAACTAAACAGAGATGGTTTATTCGGACATTCCGAACTTAAGCTCGGATACTCCGAATGAATTTGAGCAAAATGCATCTAAGACTCAATATTTTGACTCTTTTGACAACTAGGATCCATTATTGAGCACATAGAGTCATTCTAAAGCTATTTCTCATTATATCCCTCTTTATAGTTTGTCTATCCTTAGATTCAATAAAAAAAATAAAATACATGCACAATATTAAGTCTAAAAACGCCTTCTTCTCATTTATTTTGAGGGTGACCCTTTACTTCGAGACTTTATCACCGAATACGATAATCTGCTAACACAGCTTACAAATCTCATTAGTCACTTAATCCTATTGTCATTATTCACCAAAATCTTTAAAGGGCCTAGATGCACTTTCAACTATGACGAATGAAATATGCGTTTGGCCAGCTGTAAATTAGAGGTGTTTCCAAGAAAGAGAGGATGAGGCATTACCAGCCGGTATAATCTGGTAATAGCCAGCCGATTAGCTCCCAGGAAGGTGGTGAAGCAAAATAAAGGATCTCTAGAGACATAGCCAGTCTTCGAGCCATTAGGGCTTCCCTAGTAAGTAGCCTAGGCATCCTATGTTAGGGTATGACTCGATGCCCTACGGATGGAAACAGGGTGGGTACAGTCACTACTAGAGTCACGATGGATTAAGCATATCATCGTTATTTGACTACACTGATCCATACGCCGATTCGTACACACAATATATGTCTGTTAGCTATCTGCACCAGTCAGAATCATTCGCCCTGGATGCGCAATATGAACACTAGAAGTCCGCCTATCTACCGCGGGACGTGAACTAGGTGTAGTACAAGTGAGTGCAAGAGACAAAGTATGGCAAGATCATTGTCGATGACGCAGCGGTGGAGGTTGGACCACACATGTACTACTACTCGTTGGTACATTAATTCATAGTTATCTATAAGATCCTTTTACTCATGTAACACATCTTCGTGCAATGCATGTTCGTATTTGTTCTTTTAATTATTCCTCTTGCAGGTGGTTCAGGCCGACTAGTAGATTGTGGCATCATCTATGCTTCGACTGGTATTTCTCTCATTTATTATGTTCGAAATAATTACGATGGATGAAATGCACGGCGTGATTTCAAAATTGTAATGTAACGTGATTTTAAAGGTGTTTATGAATTATTATTGTCATGCAATGGGATGGGCACAACAGCATGCTGTTGGTAAATGTGAATATCATTTGTATTAATTTTATTTCATGTTTATTATTTGTGATCACAATATATATTGATTGTTGCCAAATTTAAGTGTTAGAATCCGAAAATCAGTCAAAATGCTGCCGAAATTTCTAAATTTAGGGTCTTTTATGTGCAAATACTTAGTATTTTGTATTCAAATAGATAGCAAATGTAGATAAATGCTTCTATTATTTTTCATATTTTCCTCCTATTTTTTCTAGTATCGGGAGACCATTTCACAGTGGTTGAAAAATGACCAAAATTTCGGTTTTGCCGATCTCAAAATCACTAGATTTTAAATTTGATTTTTTGAATTTTGGTCATATTTTAGTCGAAATTTTGGATTTCAACCTTCCCGAGATACGGTAAAAAAAAATTGTAATCTTGTCCATTGAGAGGAACCAAATTAAGTACGAGAGCAGAATACACGAGTGCTACCGCTTGGCTCGATCTGTGAGAATGACGGGTTTTTGTTGCCTATCCAGCTCTGTTTTTTTTTCCTGGCATGACTCGACAACGTGTGCACGTAAGGGCAAGAGAGTGTAGTTTCTCTCGTCACCGAACAGTCTGTGACCATGTGCTGCTCCTACAAGAATTCACGATCCAGGCAGAAGAGTAGTTGATCGGCAGGCTGGGCCTTCGTCTTGATCTCCCCCTCTCTTCGCTGCTGTGTCCTCGTGCGTTGGCATCTTCCCAACTCGAGAATTCAGATCTACTATGTCCGTTTCGGGTGTAGTGCTGCACTGCTGCCCCTCCTTATTCCCCACCTTTCTGTGAACCAAAACTGAAAGCCACTTCTTCCATTTGGACATATTTTTTGAATTATCTTGTTTATAAATATACAATACATTTCATGTTTTTGATATAAATTAGTCTAACTTTCCTTTATACACTTCATAAATACCTAGATTTACCTAATATTCTCTAATGCATTCATTGAATATAATGCTTAGAGATAATAATTATAGGTAATCTAGTAATTATCAATATCTTATTAGTCTATGTGCCGTGAGGAAATACGTAAAAAAAAAGTATACATCTTCTTCTGTACTACATAACAGTGACGCACGCGAGCAGCTTTAGTCGAGATGCACATTTACCCGAAAGAAGAAGCGTATAATAAGCCTTCGAAACAAGAAGATTAGCAGGAAGAGGAGAATCTGCACGAATACGTAAATACGCAGTGGATGATTATTAGGCCATTCCCAGAGAGGGTTTTAAATGGGTTTCATTCTTATTAAATACTGTGACACATCAGTAAAACTGATGACTTGGCAAGTTAATTAAGAGGAGAGAAAGAAAAAGAGTTTCATGGAGATGAAACCCGTCAGTCACTGTTTCCAACGCGAATGAAACGATCTGAAACTTGCACTAGGGGCAAAATCGTTTCATTTTCATTCACAACACCATCCAAGCAGTAAATGTTATTAATTGCCTATGAAACTGTGAAAATGAAATTGTGCACTGGGAGTTCTTGTTTCATTTATCAGTTCACACCTCTTTAGATGACATGGCACTCTTGGAAACCGCAGAATGAATCTTAGCACTGGGAATAACCTTAGCCTACAGGAAAAATACATCAAATTTATGCGGAAATCGACACTTTTTAGCTACATGTACCTCTTTTTTTCTTTTTTTTTTTTTTTTTGCAAATTTCATCATTTTTCAAACGTAATTATAAAAATAACTCCACCCCAATCACCAAAACATCAAAATATGACATGATCACCTTCCGCGCTTTCCTACCATAGAAGGCTATCGGAGCCTTGGGATCATGGCAGCGCGTGTTCACAAGCTCGTGCACTCATGATTCATAGGCACGACAGTGCCTGCTCCACACTTTCTGAGCACAATTAGAGATGGCAATCGGTATGTACACCTCCCATGCACCAACCCAAACCCAAATTCATACCCGAACCCGAAATCTCTCACGGGTACATACCCACGCCCATACCCGAACCCGAACCCGAAATTAAATTCACCTTACAAATTTTCAACCATCAATTGTCAATCAATTCATTTGTAATTTCTATGTTTAAAGGAAAAATATATGGTGTATATAATCATGAAAGTTACCGCATCTTACATCTCGAATGATGCTTGAAAATCTTGAATTAACCTTCCATTATTTTAAATTTATATTAATTAATTCAGTACCATGGGTACCTACAAAAGTAACCGAACTCAACTCGAACCCAAAATTTGAAACCCGCGGGTCTGAAATCAAACCCATACCCGAACCCATCGGGTCGGGTACCCACAGGTACTCGAACCCACGGGTAGTTTTGCCATCCCTAAGCACAATAGTATCAACTTCTGCACTCATTAGACGCGGGGTAGGATGTAAATATTGCCTGTCGTGTCTTTTATGATAGGAGAGAGAATAAAATCTCCAAATGTATTCACGGAGAGTTACATTTAGAAAAAAAATTACTTTTGACTAGAAAAGTTAATTTCGCGGTAAGGCGGTACTGTTGTACTACTTGCAATAACACATCTCTGTTTCGTCCTCCTTTCCACGTGGTACCACTGGGTCACTGGCCCATGCACGCGGCGAGACGTAACTCCACGCAACCATGCCAAAACCCCTCCAGGCCCATCGTGTCCCTGTGCCTGCACATATAAATTTCTCTGTTCCTCTTCTCGTCAGACAAAGTGATAGTACATCCTACAGCCCATACAAAACAGAAACAAGACAAGAATCCTATTCCTGCGTCAACACGGAGCAGTGTAAGGGTGTGTTTGGTATGAATTCACCAGATTCGTGAAGCTGAAATTGTGAGTATATTAAGTGTGTTTAGATAAATCATCTTATTTACATTTTAGACCAAAAATACGAACTTAATTCACTTTATTTTAGCCTACAAGTTTCAGATTTCAGGTGAAGTTGAAATCTGAAACTCTACCAAACAGACCCTAACTAGTGTTCGTGAGATAATATTATCCTTTTACTAGAGCCCATGGCCCAGGATATCGATGTTAGCCTTCTCTACCTTTGTTTCGCAGGAGATGATGGCACACTGGATCTCTGTATATTATATGGCATGATGGGCAGGCACATGTGGCTTGCAAGTCTTATATACCCTACAAACATGCCTCCATCCGTGGAAGGGAATTTGCAGTGGGTGCAGAAAAACTGAGCACGCTTCCAAGGTTAAAATAAACTTGCTCGTTGCTTGCCATCAGTTTACTCACTTGTTAATTAGGTGGTGAGTTTGGAAATTGGACGCCAGTACTCAGTAGACCTGGTTGGCACTGAGCTTAGAAGCCTCGTATGATTGGGGCTGTGCCTGTGCAGTTGTCTTGGTCTACTGCTCAATTTATTATTGCCTTTGTGGTTGCTAGTTTGCTACTCCGACCTAACAAGATAAATTAGTGTACCACTGGACGTTACTTGATCAAATGAGAAGCACCCTCCATCAGATAAAAGTGCAGCATTTTGGGGGGATTGCAGAGCTTGACCAACAAGTGATTTTTTATAAGGATACACATGGCACACCCACATCCCCACACACTCCACATGCGTACACACGTGTGCGTCCGTTACACACATTAAGAAAATTTTTAGAGGCCTTATGATCTTCGAAGTGTGAATACACAGGGGCGGAGCTGGGCCTCGGGCCACTGGGGCCCGGGCCCGAGGCCCAGCTCAAAAACTGAATGATGAGCACAGCGGTTGAGTCTGGCCTGGTGGCTGAAGCGACATGGTCACCGCTTGTTACTATATTTTCTAATCCTTGGGCCAGTCGCTTGCTTTTTACTCGACCGTTGCTCATAAGCGACACGGGCCATTCTGCTCCTCCCCTCTATCAAGCACAGCGCATCAATGGTGGCCTGGGCCTCAGGCTCGGGGCTCAGCTGGCTCCGCCCCTGTGAATACACGCTATCCCACTGAACACATACACATATGTACTTATTTTTATTAATTCTATCCAAATCATCGACTCGAATAGAAAATAAGCCACCAGCGTTTGAACTATGGTTAGAACACTGGTGAGCAGCATCGCTAGCCAAGCAAGCAAGGCTCGCTTCTCCACCAACAAGTGATTTGGTACCGTGTGTTGATGATCATGATCTGTTATTCTGGCTCCTATTTTCACCAGCGTGGAAGCATAAGATCAAGACATATTCAGCTTCACGTCTGGACGCTGTCCGGTACAAAATGTTCTAGTTGACAGAGTTTCCATGTAGGGAAAGCAACTAGGATCCAATATATATATGCACACACTGTCTCCATGATAACAAGTGGGGATAGCGAATTCACTGTGCACACCCACACATTTTTTTTGGGCGAGCTTATATGATAGAAGCATAATTACAATTGACTGCCAGCATGGAGTGTTGCCCACATATCGGGTATGTGGCCATGTAGGTTTTCTAGCATTATGCCTAAAGGCAGCTCGGGCACATTGGCATAGCATCAGCAGTGACGTAGCTAGAACCAAAACCCTGTGGGGTCAAGTCCGCTTAAATCATTGAAATTTGATAGATTTTTATGCACATATCAATAAAAACAGAAGTGATTCACAAAAACCATCGGGGTCAACTATGGACCGCAGGTTTTAATGTGGCTCCGTCACTAGGCATTAGGATGACTTGCCAAATGCCAACAACCATGTTCTCCGCCCTATCCTAATGGTTAATGCTGATTTCTACACCTTCCACATCATGTGCATACGCTTGCACCAAAATGCACACAAAATGTTAGCTTTTTGGAGGATAGTACTGTGATTGAGGATCTCGAAGCGAGCAACGGCCTACCACGATCGACGAGTGCATGAGGTACATTTTGTGGTGGGAAGGTGGCTAGATTTATAATTCTGTTTAGAAAGAGGGTTATATTTGTAAAAAGAGGTCATGAGAGCTTGAAAAAAGTGATCATCACGAGGATCTCTAGCATGCGGCATGCATGCATGGTTCATTGTTCCTCTACCATTGAAAAAAATCACATGACCAGATCGTGTTATTCTAGTAGAATCCTTGTATATCCCTAGCCAAAAAGAATAAAGATTGTACACCAATTTTACCTTTTAAAAGCATAGTTTTTTTACATGCATGTTAACACATATATAATTGATTTCATGATCAATCAATTTTTAAATGTCCTTGTAGTTGCAAATGTGATGCACCTTATTCTTCTCTTCTATGTCACGTACCAGACGGTCACACTCTTCTTATGGGCACAACACAGAAATTGTACCTCAAGGTACAGCAACATGAAAGATTATGACTTCCATAAGTTAGTACCAGTGCTCCAGCAAGGTAGTTGAATTGGTGTTAGGTGGGTGTGTAAATTTTCCATATATTTGATACGAAGTGAAACAAACAAATTCCTATTGATATATAGGAGTTAATGCAATAACACTTCTAGGACAATTTTATTAATGAAATGTTCATTTGTTATGAAGCGGACGATGATGTCGTCACCCACCTTGCTTTTTTCATTCGCTCCTATGTGACCATGGCTTCTCGTATGGCACTAGTATCTTTGCCCTACTACACTTCTTGTCACTTTGTAGTTGCCTGTAACTCTGGCCCCTCGCCTCTTATCCTCCTTTTTCACCATGGCTACCATCCAAAATCTAATTTGGCTCTCAAAAATCTTCATTGGTGGCCCATAAACTTGCACTAGGCGCTGCAAATCATACTTCGCATTGCCTAGGACCAGTGTTCTTATAGCTTTGAACACAACTCACCAAAACAAACATGTTACACAACCTAATCTAAACGACACTTTTATCTAAAAAGCATTTCCTGTCGCTTCTCTCCCACCTCTATTGACAACACTATAGCATCCAAGATGCTGTCATCAGGTTTCACTTTTCATCAAAATTCGCTCATATCACTCTGGTTTGGAAAAAGGGTTTCATTCGGTTTACCGCTCAAGTTCAAATTCAAATTCAAATTAAAAAATTTCAGAAAATTGAAAAAAAAATTATCTAAAAGTTCCCTAAAAGTAGTATTAATAGCTTTATGACCTCTAGTGTAATTTTCTTTTTGGAAAAAACGTAGTTTGGAATTTTACAACATTTTTTTGCAAATTTCCTGATTTTTGAAACTATCACCTAAAACCGCTAGAAATTCGCCGCTTTTCGAGTGGTTTTCAACCTTTCCATTCGAAATTCTTTGTGCGGTTTGATCAGATTTCAAATTTGTTTAACTTTCGAACCGTTCGATTTTTCACGAATTTCGTTACCGCCGGCTTGTTAAAATCAGAGGTTGAAACGGTATTGCTTTGCTAACCCTGGCTATCATTATCACAAATTCAAATTCCTATTTCAAATCACATCGAAAGCAACACTCCAACGGGCTAAAAAATATAATAAACCAAGCAAAGCTGGTGCGCCACCGCACCAACTCGCCCTGGGAACAGCAGCGCAGCGGCCAGTGCCGCAGAGGCAGATCGCTTGCGTCCGCACCTCGCCTCCGCTCCCCCACCGCTTCACCTTTTCCCTCCCCCGAAAATAAAATAAAAATTCCCGCAAAAAAACAAAGCACGCCGCAGTTATTCCCGCCCATCACACGAGCCCGTCTCCCCGTCCGCCCATTTCAAATCGCCGAGCCGCACCGCGACACTGACAGGTGGGACCAGACAAAGCGCGAGCCCCGCACGTCAGTGTGACCCTGGCCGCCACGTGGCCGCCATGGTCCCCTCCTGCCGCTTACTAGTATAGTAGCGTAGCGTAGCCTAGCCTAGCCTCCTACTCCCCTCCCCTCGCCTCCCTCCTGTGCTGTGCTGTGCTGCGTGGCGTCTCGCGTTAAAAGCTCGCAACGCCGTGGCCTCTCGCCTCTTTTGGAGCAGGCCATGTGAAGCCTCTGACCTTCCGATACCTTCCCTTCCCCTCGCTCCCGTGCTCCCGTGCCGCGCCGTGCCCCCACAGCCGCGTGGCTCTCGTCGCCTTGCGGGGAGGGAAGCTTCCAGCGAGATCTGTCGCGATGTCGTCGCGGCCGTCGTCGTCGTCGTCCACGTCGCGGCGGAGCAGCTCGCCGTTCTCCGCGGGGCACCGCCGCCCGCCGACCTCCTCGTCCTCGTCCAGCTCCTACTTCAGCGGCAGGCTCATCCCCCGCTCGTCGCCCTCCTCCGTCTCCTCCCATTTCTACGGCGGCGGGGGCGGCGGCAGCTCAAGGTCCACCACCCCCGGCCGCAGGGGAAGCTCCGCCGCCGTGGCCCCGGCGCTAGCGCCCGTGCCGTTCCCCAGCGCGGAGGAGCTCGTCATCGAGGACACGTCCCGATCCGGCGACAGCATCTCCGTCACCATCCGCTTCCGCCCGCTCAGGTGGGGATCTGGGAGGGGTTGCGCGGATCTGTCTGCGGGGCGTTGTTGCCAAGGGTTTGTGCTGGGGCGCGGTTGCGAGTGTTACAACTGATTTCTGCTGGATTTGGTGTGGTTTTAGCGAGCGGGAGATCCAGCGCGGCGACGAGATCTCGTGGTATGCTGACGGGGATCGGCTTGTGCGGTGCGAGTACAACCCGGCGACGGCTTATGCTTATGGTAAGTAGCTACGCTTCAGTTGCTTCTTCGATCAATTTTGCAATGTAGGTTGTGGGATTGTTGATTTGGTTAATAAGTTAGGCAGTCGGATAGTATTTTTGAGCTTTCTGTGATTTTGGGGCTTGAAAATAATTCGTGGATTCGGACAATTGATTGATGATTGTATCAGTTCGGCTGTTGGATGCAATTCTTATTGCATTGTTCCCTGGTGGAATTTGTTGCCTGTTCACAGATACTGAATTTACAGGATTAAGTGACGAACTGCTAATATTTGTGCTGAGTTGGCTTGGATTGTGGACCAAAACAAATGCATTAGATATTAGATGCGCCTTGATGATGAATTGAAAAAGTTGGTTCACACTGCTTTGTTACCATTTCATGCTGCTTGCAGTCTTGCAGAAGATTGTTGGTAATCGATAACCAAATTTTAGTTATGTTGTGAATTTCTGTTATCCGTATTGCCCTAGATGACGAGTCATGCTTTACATTGGCAGTGTTAGTTCAGCTGATGTTGCCCAGTTTGTCTCCAGGACCAGGATCAACGGGCATTTGACAGCTTGGTCAAAGAAATGATCGCGTAGTTAGTTGAAAAAGGAAAACAATTGGTGTCTAGGGACAATCTAGGAACTGGCACATGTTAAATAACTGGACCAGTTGAGAACATATATATCAGTTTGTGCCTTTGTGGTGCATGAGTCATTGTTGTCAGCGCTGCATGGTATACCTGAGAAAAACATTTCAACTCTCAGCGTATCATTCACTCATGTATTGTAATTCATATATGTATATGGACATTTTGACCTTATCTTTCTTGGATGTGCACTTGTTCAGTTGTTCAGCTAATGTTGAGTACAGCGAATAGTCTGGAGTATATTTGCTGACCAATGTCAACATTAAATGAGGCTGTGCTAAGAGCTAATCCTATGCATAAGAGACAATCCTACGTCCGTATATTAATGACTGGCCATTTTGAAGTGCATACCAAAGGCGTCATACTTTACACTTACACATAGCTTTGGAAGACTAGGATTTAGATGGGGTTTATCAGATCCTTCTTTGCTCATTGGAGTGTGCGTGCATGAAACCTCAATTAAACTTATTGGCAAGAATGCTATTTTCTCTGAGATGTGGGGATATGCTGAACAGGGTACTACAGATCCCTGAAGTTCCTTAAAATTCTGAGATACCGATTTGTGGTATCATATGAACATATGCGGTATCATATGAAAATATGTTGATGGTGTTTGTCACTATGGAGTATGGACATAGGTGGTGGTTCCTATGTTCATAATTACAGGGCTTTGTGCTCTGCAACTTTAGTCTTTAGGTATGACCACCTGCTGAGCTATAGATACATTCAAAATTCAGTCAGAAGGTGCTACAGATGCATCCAATTTGCAAACAATTGTGGTTCATTGACGAGCTGCATTAGAATTTGGTAGAACCGACAAGGCTTTATGTGGTCTTCTGGTATTTTTTTAGATAATGGAAGAATATTAATACTCCTGGCTTCTGCATCTTAAGATGCACACAACCAACTAATTATTACAAAGTCATAGCTGAAATGTTGTCTGAAAGATACATGTTAGAAAACAGAGTTTCAACTATCCATGGAAAGGATAATGCAAAACTCTAAACCCGCACACAGTCGTTTACTAAATCTCCATCCATGGCCGATAAATAATTCCCTGATCAGCACCTCCAAAGATCTGCATGCAACTAAAACCACAATGCAATCCTCTTGTTGATGCAACACGGACCATGATCGTAGCCAATTGATACACATAGATAACGTGCAATGAATTAGACACTTATCAAAAACAACATTATTTTGACATAGCCAGATAGACCAACATAATGTGACAGCCCCGGCCAAAGTGTGAGCCTTTAACTTCTTTCCCAACCCCAATAACTAGTTTCCAAACATATTGTTTATACTCCTAAGAGGTGGCAAATTTAAAGTTGCTTGTATAATGCACCATGCAAAACGAGCATACTGACAGTAAAAAAAAATGTTGTATGGTTTTCTCATTGTTACAAAAACAACATTGTTTACTACTAATCCAATTCCTTTTACTAAGGTTATCTTTTGCCAAAATCACCCCTCGACAGAGGTGCCAAAGGAAAATTTTATTTTTAAAGGTACCTTAAACTGCCACAGATATTTATTTGTTACCGAAAGATGTTGATGCATTAAGGCTGCATACATCAAATGGACAAAAACTATCTATTTTGACGTAGATTCTATCGAAATTTATCTTGGTCTGGAGTTAATTGTATACCAACCACCCTAGTAATAAGCTCTTCCAAAATTCATAAATTAGGTCCTGTAACGACCCTACGAAAAGACACATTAAAAGAATCAGAGCTCAGTACTTCAGCCACTGTAGCATGTTTTTGTTGAACAATGTTAAAATGTTGAGAGTATTGTTCACTAAGGGTCTTCTGGTATGACTCAGAGATTCTCCACTAACATGAACAATTGGAGATGGATGAGCCTAAGGTCTTGAGGTGCAATCTTCATGACTTCATCAATGGAAAGTTGATGAATATGCTGCAAAAAGGAGAAAGTTCTTTCATATTGAAATTAATGGCAATTTTTTACTCCGTTTCACAATATTTATCTGGTGCGCATACCAAGATGGCACAAAATTTAAGTAATATTTGATGGAATCGGACCGTGTTTGCCCCCACTAAATAGACATGGTACTGCTGTATCTAAGAGGGGCAAGTATGGTCCAATTCCATCAAATATTACTCAATTTTTGTCTCCTTGGTATGTGTACTGGACAAATTGTGAAACGGCGCTAGTATAAGTTTCACAGCTTCTTCCTTTTATCAGTTACTAAACACTTGCCCTAATGCTCTCTGCTCATCGTATTTTATGTTTCTAATCACAGTCAATCAATAAATCTCACTGAATTCAAGGCACACATTTCATATTAAGATTAAGATTGATCACAGAGTTTATGATGAATTATCTATTAAATCAATTTGTTTTTTTTCATAATTGAATTGTTTCTCTTCGTTTGTTTACTTTTTAGATAGAGTTTTTGGGCCATCGACGACTACTGATGCTGTCTATAATGTTGCTGCCCAGCCTGTTGTGAAAGGTGCTATGGAAGGCATAAATGGTATGACACTTTATCTTATTTTGGTCAAATCACATTTCTTATGATGATTGTCCATTTACTTATATCATATCACGTGGGATTTTCATTAATCGACATTCACCCTATGTCCATGTGACTATCCAATTTCTGCCTTTTCAAGTATTTTTTTTGTGCTTTATTAACTGCTAACGTCCATACCATTCTGTTCAGTGCTTTTCTGGGTGACTATAGTTCTGGCATTTATTTGTTACATAATTTGTGCTATACCTAAGTATAGTGAATTGTTAGCTTATAAAAATAATTGCATTTCTGAACACAACTTTGTACTAAAATTGTAGGGACCGTTTTTGCCTATGGTGTCACAAGTAGTGGGAAGACCCACACAATGCATGTAAGTTTTTACCATCGACTGGGAAAATATTCAAAATCTGTTGGAATAATACCAAGATATTCTTCTGGGAAAGCTATGCAAGACTGTAGTTAATGATTACTGGTTCCTGTTGGGCCGTCCTGAATCCTCACTCTACAACATTCCTTCCAATGTAATTCATACTTAAAAGATGTTTTGTGCACCTGCTACCGCAAGCGACAATTACTATGATTGTGACATGTCCATTTTCATGAATACTTTTGTTAAATATATGCTCCTTTGTGATTTGTGAAGGCAAGGTCGATGTTTATACATAGAGTAAATTTCACAAAACAACAGGTTTCTTGTACGAACTATCAGAAAACTACAGGTTTTACCTCTTATTTCACAAAACTACATATTTTAGGAGAACTTGTATCAGAAAACCACATATTTTAAAATTGGCTGTTTCTTTTAACAGGCTTGACAGTGTGGGATCATATGGCAACCTCACATGGCCCCATTTCCCGTTTCACTTGGAGTCATGTCAACTGCCACATGGGCTTGGCTGTCCCTTGCTCCCGTGTAACGTATCTTTGCATACTTTGCGAGGTTTGCATACACGCTAAAATGAAGGCAAAGAAATTTCATAGGTGGAGCAAGGGAAAGCCAAGCTCATGTAGCAGTTGACATGGTGCTGATTGAAGGGGAAACAGGGGCGCATGAGGATGCCAAGAGGGCCCACACTATCAGACCTGTTACAAGAAACAATCAATTCTAAAACTTGTAATTTTGTGATACAAATTCTACTAAAATATGTAGTTTTGTGAAATAGGAGCTAAAATATGTTGTTTTATGATAGTTTGTGCACGAAATCTGTAGTTTTGTGAAATTTACTCTTATATCTATTCATTTGTTTCTGTAATCTTTTGCAGGGTGACCAGAATTGTCCTGGAATAATCCCATTAGCAATCAAGGATGTCTTCAGCTTAATCCAAGATGTATGACAGTAAATGATTTATTTACATAATGTTTAGCTTTTCTATCTTTGTCAAATTTTTTTTGTCAGCCATGGTGGATTTATTTTATATTTGTTTAAATTTAGAAATCCTTTACTTTGGCATCTAGTTACTAAAGAGAACCTCAGTCCGCATTGAAGCCCTTTTGATCACTTGTAGGGATCCTGCTCCTTGCACAAGGCAAATGTCTATATGATTATACCGAATGGCAGTTAGAAAACTTGTGTGTTACAAAAGCAAGCCATGTTTATGCAACTTAGAAGTGTGATGTAAATATGTTTTGTTATGATCCAAGTCCTGCTGACCATAATAATATAAATTTCCAACTGACACTTCTTTAAGACTGAATCCGTATTAACTGTGCGGTGGCCTTTTCTTGAACAATGGCTGCCTGCAAATGTTATGAGTTAGGAGAGTTTTCTAGCTGGTTTTTATGCAAGATCTTACTATTTATCAACTATACTGTGTACTCTTGCTGCTCAATTCTACCCTGTATTTTGCCATCTATTCTGGATGTTACTTAACTGCAACCCTTGTTTTCCCCATCTTATTAACAGACTCCTGGAAGGGAATTTTTGCTCCGTGTGTCATATTTGGAAATCTA
Organism: Guadua angustifolia; assembly: GCA_036346375.1. Taxonomy (NCBI): domain Eukaryota; kingdom Viridiplantae; phylum Streptophyta; class Magnoliopsida; order Poales; family Poaceae; genus Guadua; species Guadua angustifolia. The sequence continues at coordinate 17,624,362 of CM070518.1, read as the reverse complement.
TAATGAGGTATGCTACCTGAGACAGTTTGAGAAATATTTCATTTCATTTTGTTAATTTCTCCCAAGTCAATGCTTTTGGTCCCACTTTCTTGATTTGTCGCCAACAACTTTCCGTAACTATCACTTCATAGTTGTATCTTACCTTTCGCAAAAATGGCTCTTAGTTGATAACCCTACCTAGAATGTACACCTACTGATTGCCCTCGTATATTCCATTTTTTTTGTTGCTGGCTGCTGTCATCACTGCTGTGACTGGCCTTGTCATCCGCAATTATTTCTGCTGGTTATATACTTCTGGTTCCAGATTTGCAGTTTGTGACTGTCCTAGTCTCCATCCTTCCAATCTAATGCTTCACAAATACAGGCCAAGTGATACTATGATTTGTGGGTATTTTGACTATTGAGTGCCCTTCCATTTAGAGGTCTAGTTAAAATTTTGAGGTCATTCTTTTGTAAGATTACCTGTATTCTATATGCACTTGCAGCTTGGTCTATCTGGATAGAATCAATCTCTATATGTCATTGCAGGTGATAAATGATCTACTCGATCCTACTGGCCAAAATCTGCGCGTGAGGGAGGATGCACAGGTTTAATTAAGCCTCTACAACTTATGCTGTTTATGTGTGCCTCTTTTGGTAATGAAATTGTCAAGTGAACATTTATACTGTGTTTGTGGAGTGCCATTTGGTTCAGAGAGTGATTAACGTGACAAGATCCTTTTTGTCCTAGTCTTTGTACATGCGCTAATTTTTTTGTATCTTACCTGGTTAGTTTGTTCCTTGTTTCTTTACAGCACTAGCTATAGTGCATGCAAATATAGCTTTATGCCTTTATCCACTGCAGTGACTCTTTTATTTATGAGCTTATAACAAACTGCGTCCTTACTGCTCTAGGGAACTTATGTAGAAGGAATAAAAGAAGAAGTTGTTTTATCTCCAGGGCATGCTCTTTCTTTTATTGCTGCTGGTGAAGGTGATTCTAATATATTGCTTTTTTCCATTGTTATTATGTTATTAGCAAGATGGTTTTCTGGTGGCATGTTTGATGCTATATCGTGTTTGCTGGAGACAATTCTTCTTGGTGTGGCCATTAGAGGGATTCATATGTTTTGGGCCATGTTGTCATGACATTATCCATATTATAGTTCGTTTCAATTCTAAGATCCTGTTAAATCATTCTGATCCTGATTCTACGCAGGATCATGATTATAAAATAATGGCCGAGGTCTTATGTCTACTGAATAAAGTTTTCGAGATACAATTTTACCATCCTGATGCAACTAACACGAAAATAATCCTACCTAGGATCCCAATCCTGTCAACCTTCTTCTTGTTCCTTCTTTTTATGGCTTGTGTATGAAGCACTCGATAGAAATTAAGCTTCTTCTGGCATTTCCATTATATTATTTATTTATACATGCAGGTCGTGCCCACCACTTGTATTAGAAAGTTGGCTTCATTTATCCGAAATTTTTGACTTATAAATCTAGTTTAATAGATAGTGAAGCGACTTTTGCCATTTTGTGACATCGAAACTAATGGTACTTAACATGACAGAGCATCGGCATGTTGGTTCTAACAACTTCAACTTATTTAGCAGCCGAAGTCATACTATTTTCACTTTGGTAAGTTCATAAATTCCTTCAGCATTTAAGCAATTCTACAATATTACCCTAGTGTTCTTTCTTGTACTATAGATGCTTCTGGGTTAACCTGCATCATCTTTCTGAATCACATATGTGACTTGTGATATGTTGCATTCCCTTATTTGGGTCCGTCATATTTGTTTGCTCTTCTGCAGATGATTGAAAGCAGTGCTCGTGGTGATGAATATGAAGGAGTCATGTACTCACAGCTTGTATGTTGTTTTACTCATAAGCAACATTATGCTTTTCAATGATTCCTTTCTAATCTTACTTTTATATGTTATTTTTCCTAGAATTTGATTGATCTAGCTGGTTCAGAGAGCTCTAAGACAGAGACTACAGGGTTAAGAAGAAGGGAAGGATCATACATTAATAAGAGTCTATTAACTCTTGGAACAGTAAGTTCTTTTTCTAGTCACCTTCACCTATCACAACTCAGGATTGCTATTTTAGGTCTATTATCATTAATTTTAACTCCGAAGCTCACCTTCTTGAGATCCTTTCTTATAACTTCAGTACTACTCCCTCCTCCAAATATACCTTTCCAACTTCTCTCTAAATATAAGTCGTCCAAGAGTTCCTAGGCACTTTTGCTTCTTTTTTCCCCCTGTTACGCCCTTCCTTAATTTCACTAGTAAATAGCTCTTTTCCCATGTCTCTATTTCCCATGAGATAAGAGTTGAGTTCACAATATTGATTGCAAACAAAAGGAAGATAATGTGGGAGTGACTGAAGGGTAGCGAGGTCATTTCACCCACTTCCTTAATTCTTGTGCTCAAGTGTAAACTGTAAAACGATTTATATATCAATATATGGAATCAAGGGAGTGCCAATTTCAGGGAGAAAACCTGAGCTTATATTGGAAATAATCTGGCGGAAGGTTTTTTTTTTTATGTTGCTACTTGCTAGTAATTAGAGTTGGAGCTGTTGAATATATGGCAACGTGTTTTATTAGCTGATTCTATGCAACCTCCTACAGAAAATGAAACGATGTGCCTTAGAAAAAGTACTCAGTTCCAAACAACTTCCTTTCTTTTGAACTTAATGCGACTATATGAGGGGCACCTATGTTTTTTCTTTTTCTTTTTTGTATTCTTAATCTTAGAACCTTTGATTAGTTCTATTGACTTTAAAATTTTCCAATTCAAAGGTTATTGGGAAGCTCAGTGAAGGGAGGGCAACACATATACCCTATCGTGATTCTAAGTTGACTCGTCTACTGCAGTCATCATTGAGTGGCCATGGCCATGTCTCAGTAAGTATCGACTTTTTTTTGGGATCTGTTCTGTTTGGAATTCACTCCATGGTGCAGGTGTTCTTGCAGTGTGAAGCTAAACCTGATTCTTAATTTGTCGAGTGATATACTAACTTATTTTATGCAGCTAATTTGCACAATTACCCCAGCATCGAGTAACATGGAGGAAACCCACAATACATTGAAATTTGCAAGCAGAGCAAAACATGTTGAAATTTATGCATCTCGTAATCGGGTAAATATTCTAGGGATGCAAAACTGACTTCATGTGCCACTGTTTTGGAGATACGAGCTAACAATGGTACCATGATTTCTGCTGTCCAGATAATCGATGAGAAGTCTTTGATCAAGAAGTATCAGAGAGAAATATCCTCTCTAAAGCAAGAGCTCGATCAGCTAAGGAGAGGAATGATTGGTGGTGCTAGTCATGAAGAAATCATGAGTTTACGGCAGCAGGTCAGTTCCATTTGCATTTTGTGGGATGGAACAATGCAACAAATTTTTTTTTGAAAGGATCTGTGAAATAAAACTTCAGGTCTGTGATTATGGGCTACTCGAAAATTTTGATTCTTCTTGAAAGATAGACGGTTTGGGAGAATTGAATGATTCTCATTGATAGAATTGATACAGTATATATCAGCTACAGCTTATACAAGGTAAGAGGCTAAACTATGGTAAGCTAGCTATGTTAGGAAAAGATCCTGCTATACATGGAAGGATCTCCTAAATATGGAACTGAAAATATACATAATAATGGCTGATTGAGGCGCCAGATTATGGCGTGCTCATGCGCCATGTATAGAAAGAGAATATATTCTAACACCCCCGCAATCTCGGTAGGAGTAGCGCGACGTTGAGATTGGCACGAAATTCTTGAAAAATTGCCGTCGGAAGCCCCTTGGTGAAGATATCGGCAAATTGATGGGACGTGGGAACGTGAAGAACCCGAACATTGCCGAGAGCGACGCGCTCGCGGACGAAATGAAGGTCGATCTCCACGTGCTTCGTGCGCTGATGCTGCACCGGGTTGGTGGAGAGGTACACGGCGCTGACGTTGTCGCAGTAGACAACGGTGGCATGACGAAGAAATCAAGCGGCTTCGAGAAGGAGTTGACGAAGCCAGCAAGCCTCGGCCACGCCGTTGGCGACTCCGCGGTACTCAGCCTCGGCGCTCGAGCGGGACACCGTGTGTTGCCGCTTAGATGACCAGGCGAGGAGGTTGGGCCCGAGGAAGACACAGTACCCGGAAGTTGAGCGCCGGGTGTCAGGGCAGCCGGCCCAGTCAGCATCCGTGTAGACGGTTAGAGTATGGGAATCGCCGCTTGAGATCTGAAGGCCGTAGTGGAGGGTGCCCTTGACATAACGAAGAATACGCTTGACCAGTTGAAGATGGTGTTCACGGGGATCATACATGTGAAGACACGCCTGCTGGACCGCGTGAGTGATGTCCGGCCTGGTGAAGGTGAGGTATTGGAGTGCGCCGGCGAGGCTTCGGTAGAGGGTTGGATTTGCAACGGCCGGTCCTCCATCGGCCGAGAGCTTCGTGCGAACCTCGAGGGGGGTGGTGCAGGCGTGACACTCCGACATGCCAGCACGTTGCAAGATTTCTGCAGCGTACTTGCCTTGCGACAGAAAAAGGCCGTGCTCTGAGCGAGAGACGGCAATCCCGAGGAAGTGATGCAGGTTGCCGAGGTCGCTCATGGAGAACTCTTGCTTGAGACGGTCAATGAAGCGTTGAAGCAGTCCTGGAGAGGAGGCGGTGAGGATGATATCGTCGACGTACAGCAGCAAGTAGGCGATGTCTGAGCCGCAGTGGTAGATGAACAATGACGAGTCGGACTTGGAGTTGATGAACCCGGCGGTGGTGATGAAGGTGTGAAATCGGCTGTACCAAGCCCGAGGAGCCTGCTTGAGGCCGTAAAGGGACTTGTTAAGCCGGCAGACATGCCGGGGATGATCCGGGTCGACGAAACCGGAGGGCTGCTGAGCATAGACCGTCTCGGAGAGGACGCCGTTGAGGAAGGCGTTCTTGACGTCAAGTTGATGAATGGGCCAAGTGTTGACGACGGCGATGGAGAGGACAGTCCGGATGGTGGCCGGTTTGACCACCGGACTGAAGGTCTCGTCGTAGTCGACACCAGGCTGCTGGGAAAAACCGCGAAGAACCCAGCGAGCCTTGTACCGGGCGAGGGAGCCGTCGGAGTGGAATTTATGCTTGAAAATCCACTTGCTTGCGATTTATGTTGGCGCTGGGGAGGCGGCACAAGATCCAAGGTGTTGTTGCTTAGAAGCGCGGTGTATTCATCGATCATGGCCGCCCGCCAGTTTGGATCGTTGAGAGCACCGCCAGAAGTTTTGGGTCAGGGAGAGGGTCTGGAGACGCCATATGCACGGTACAGAGGGCGGCGATGTACCGCCCTTCTTTGCGTGTGGTCATGTGATGCGACGAGGAGGCCGGGTCGTGGCGCTGCCGTGACACCGTGTCACAGGTGGAGGTGGAAAACGGCGGGGATCCACGGCAGAGGAGGTGGCGTCCTCATGCGCAGGGGAGGATGCGGCGCGTGTGGAGGGCAGAGCGCTCCGATCTGCTGGAGAGGGCGGCTGAGGCGCCTCTGCAACCCGAGGAGGCGCAGCAGCAGGAAGGGGCGCCTCTGCAGCCTGAGGAGGCGCGGCAGCAGGAAGGGGCGCCGGTGGCATGTCATCTGCAGCTGCATCCAAAAACATGTAATCGGAAGGGGTGCTGGTGTTGAGAGGGTGGGTGGCAAAGGGGAACGTGTGTTCATCGAAGATGACATGGCGAGATGTGAGGATGCGGTTTGTGGATAGATCAAGACACCGATACCCCTTGTGGTGGTCAGGATAGCCAAGGAAAACACATTCAGTGGATCGAGGGGCGAGTTTGTGGATGGTGGTGGCGGAAAGGTTGGGATAGCAGCGACAACCGAAGACACGGAGATGATCATAGGCAGGTGGACTATGGTATAGTGCTTGGAACGGTGTGCTGAATTTGAGGAGTTTGGTGGGCTGGCGATTTAAGAGGTATGTGGCTGTGGCAAGAGCTTCTGCCCAATAGGGCGGAGGCATGGAAGCTTGAAGGAGAATGGTGCGGAGAATGTTATTGATGGAACGTATGATTCGTTCGGCCTTGCCATTCTGTTGGGATGTGTGTGGGCAAGAGAGGCGGAGGTGGATACCGTGTTCCAGGAAGAAGGAGCGAGCGGCGTTGTTGTCAAATTCACGACCATTGTCGCACTGAATGTTTTTTATTTTTGCGGAAAAATGTGTGGAAACGTAGATGTAAAAAAGGCGTAGGGTGGGGAAGGTGTGCGACTTAAATCGGAGAGGAAATGTCCATAGAAAATGAGTGTAGTCATCGAGGCAAACAAGATAATACTTAAAACCCGAGAGACTAGAGACGGGCGATGTCCACAAATCACAATGGATTAATTCAAATGGTGCGGAAGTACGGGATACAGACGCTTGAAACGGTAAACGAACATGTTTGCCTAACTGGCAAGCATGACACACATGGGGGGAAGCTTTGCTAAAGGGTATGGCAGCAGCTTTATGGAGGTGGGGGATGATCTGGTCGCCGGGGTGGCCCAAACGACGATGCCACAAGGTCTGGTCGGAGGAGACGACGGTGAAGGCGTGAGGCTTGGACTGGAGGTGGAGTGGGTAGAGGTCTCCGTGGCTATTGCACCTCCGAATCACTGCCTTGGTACGAAGGTCCTTCACAGAAAAACCAAACGGATCAAATTCAATGGAACAGTGATTATCGCGAGTAAATTTACGGACGGAGATGAGGTTGGCTATAATGTTGGGGGACACAAGAACATTGGATAGGGCAAGAGGGCGGGTGGTGGTGTGAAGATGACGATCGCCGGAGGCAACAACAGGTAGAGATGAGCCGTTGCCAATGACGATACTGGAGGTGGACGGGGAGTTGGAGTGGACAGTAGAGAGATTACCGGAGTCGGACGTGAGGTGACGGGCGGCACCCGAGTCCATGTACCAGGACGACGGATCCGGTTGTTGCAGCGACATGGCGTTCATGGCCTGGATGAGGGAGGCCTGATCCCAACTTGGACTGGAGGAGCCCCCCACGGTTGGTGTAGATGGAGGAGGGGGGTTCCCTGGAGGGAACGCCGGAGAGGTCGCCATTCCTGGTGGAGCGAAGGAGGGCGCGAGGAACGCCTGGGGTCGGGGCCCAAGGATCCCGGGCGCGGAGGTGGAGGACGGCCACATCTGGAACGTGCCGGTCCAGGGGTTATACATGGGACGACCCCCGAATGGTGGAGGAGGAGGACGGCTGCCCTGGCCGCCGCCATAGCCGCCCTGGCCACCATTGCTCTTGCCCTTGGGCTTCCCCTTGTTCTTGCCGTTCCCGTAGGAAGGCTTGGAGGGGTTGCTGTTGGTGGGACGGCCGGAGTTGCTGCTGGGGGAGTTGTTGGAGTAGAGTGCAGCAGCACCGGACGTCTGACCCGGTTTGAGTTCGGCCTCCTCGAGAAGGAGCAACGAGCGCACCTTGAGAAAGGTGGGCAGTGGATCCTGCAGCTTGATGAACGCGGCGATATGGCGATAAGTCTCGCTGAGACCGCGCAGGAGCGTGAGGACAAGCGTCGGGTTGCTGACGGGGTGGCCGATGTCGGCGAGAGCGTCAGCAAGGGTCTTCAGGCGCTGGGAGTAGGCCAAGACGGAGAGATCGCCTTGCGCCAGGTTGCGGAACTCGGCTTCGAGAGCCAGAGCCCGCGAGGTGCGGTTGTCGTGGAAAAGCGCCTCCACGCTTTCCCAGATGACGCGAGCAGAGGCGCCGCGCTGCAGGACGGTGCCAAGGATCTCCTCGGAGACGGAGGCATAGAGGAGGGATTTGACGGCGAAGTTCGTCATTTCCCAGGAGGGGTCGGGAAGAGCCGGTGCATCTGCAAGAAGATGTGCGGTGGCACCGAATTTGCCGACAAGAATCTCGAAGAGCTCTCGCCAGCGGGAATAGTTGGGGGGGTTAAGTTGTAGGGTGAAAGGGATATGTGTCTTCACATTGACTGTGGAGAGGGCGGAAGCGGGGTGGGTAGGAGGGGCGCCGCCAGGAAAAGCCGCGCCTTGCTGACCGCCAGCGTCAACAGGGAGGACAGGGACGGTCAGGTTGGTCTGATTGGGAACGCCGGCCATGGTGTCGGCGGAGGACAGGACGGCGTTGAGGAAGAAAGGAGGCGGTCAGACAGAAGAAAGGGCCTAGACGTCTGATACCATGAAAGATAGAAGGTTTGGGAGAATTGAATGATTCTCATTGATAGAATTGATACAGTATATATCAGCTACAGCTTATACAAGGTAAGAGGCTAAACTATGGTAAGCTAGCTATGTTAGGAAAAGATCCTGCTATACATGGAAGGATCTCCTAAATATGGAACTGAAAATATACATAATAATGGCTGATTGAGGCGCCAGTTATGGCAGGCTCATGCGCCATGTATAGAAAGAGAATATATTCTAACACTTCTCTTTAAGGATACCTATACAATGGTTTTATGTCGGTAAGTTGATAAATGCTTGACAAATTACTCTTCTTTGCCTTGTTTAGTTGGAGGAGGGCCAGGTAAAAATGCAATCACGCCTGGAGGAGGAAGAGGAAGCAAAAGCTGCTCTTATGAGCAGAATACAACGCTTGACCAAGTTAATACTTGTTTCCACAAAGAACAATATTCCTGCCATGACAGATTTATCTAGTCATCAGCGCCAAAATTCTGTTAGTGAGGAAAATGTAAGTGTTCATTTTTGGACTACTGCATCATTTTGTACATTTATTTTTGCTCTATGATTATGTATTTGCTGGTTATTACCCATGCATTTTAACTTGAAAAGTGTACTAATTCTGTCTTTTTCAGAGGCTAAGCACTACGCAAGATAGTTCTACTCTCATTCAAAACGACAGCACTAGGAAAGATTCTCTATCATGTGCTTTGTCAGATCCATTGGATAAGATGAATCAATTAAGATCTGCTAGTGGAGAGCATTCTTCAGTTACTGGTTCAGCACCAGATTCAATGCAGGTTGGTTGACTTTCCATTCTGCTACTTTGCAATGAGTAATGGCATGTGGCTTAGGGTGTTTGCTACTGTATTACACAAAGTTTTCTTAATTAAATATGTCTCTCTACTTCGCATCAATTTGATGTTGTAATCAGGGTGTACAGCTTATGCCCCATAGTTGTCTTTTGCTTCCAAAAGTGCAGTCATGCATATTTTCTTTTTATGGGTGGGATTTATCTTGTATTCTCTATTTGATCGTATTCTTACTGTCAAATGCATTTTTTTTCTCACGCCCTATTCCTTTTTGTTTTACTATCTCATCTCACAATGCATGGCACACTATGGTTGTATGGTATATGTGGTCAAACATTTCCAACTTTGTTATTTATAATCTACTCTGTTATTTTACTGTATGAATGCATATGTTTTCCATATACAGCCTGTTTTGTCTACATAAGTTATACTGGACCAGCAGATGGACCACATCCAATGGCCTATATTAAGATTTGGTCCTACCTTCTGAATGAATATGTTTTGATGGATATTTAATAGACAGTACAATGTTTATTAAATTGGATTTTTTAAAGTGAACAAGCTGAATTTCTGAATGATTATTGGTTATAATTTATGGTACTGTGCGTATAGGTGGGAATCACGGCATCAGACCAAATGGATCTACTTATTGAGCAAGTTAAGATGCTCGCTGGGGAGATTGCGTTTGGCACCAGTTCACTGAAAAGACTAATTGAACAATCTATAGAAGACCCTGAAGGGACAAAGAGTCAAGTAATGTTTCCCCCTATTCTTTAGCACTTCTTAGTTTTTACCTTTTGCCCAATATTAAATCTTCTTCCATTTGAAGCAGCAAGAGTCATTAATGATACATTATGCTTTATGATTTACTGCCGGACACAATTAATGACTGAACAAATAGCATAAGTGGAAACTTGTAAGCAGTGAACTGACATACTGTAATTCAACATAATCTTGAGAATTAGGACCTGTTCTGGTGACTTGTATGGCCGGGAAAATCACGTTATACATAACCGTGTAATCTTTCTTTTTTAGAGTCAGGAAGGTATTCCCTTGGTTTCCAATTATTGAAACCAACAGTAAATATTGCGTTTACACTAACCCAAAAGGAAACAAAATATATGAGCTGTTGCATAACACGAAGATTCAGCTCAGTGCAACAGAACAGAGTGATTTTGCCTAAACCACATACATAACGATTACATGCATGCAGCCTGAGAAAACTAAAACAGCTAACTACTTCAGACGAGGCAATGACACCACATGTCCGAAGTGAAGTTAGTCTTATTTCTCAAGGACAAATATCTTATTGTGTATTACTTAAGGACAAACATATGGAGTGCTTGACAGTTGTATACAACACTGATCTCCTGCCTAATTTTCTAGCATTTTGAATATCCTCCATGTCTCCATGGTTCATATCCTGTCTTGCCGCACTTCCCTCACTGTAACTATTCTGTTTCAAATCTGCTACTTGTGTAATATATTGCCTCTTGATATCCCTTTTTCTGCTGGATATATCAGCTTAGTATATCATGATCTTGTTGTATCTCTTTGTGATATCCTGTTGAATTCTTACCTTCTCTACCTTCATCTTGATGTCCCAATGCCTGGCGCTGTATTGTGATGATCATATGCATATATCTTTTTATAACAGGTAGAGAATTTAGAGCGTGAAATCCAGCAAAAGAGAAGGCATATGCGAGCCCTGGAACAACAAATTATGGAAAGTGGTGAGGCATCAGTTGCTAATGCTTCCATGGTGGATATGCAGCAGGTGATGTGTCCAGTATACAGATGCGCCTCCTAATAGTCTGTATTTTTTTCTCCTTTCACAGTAACATGTTTGGTTTTGTGAAATCAGACTATTACGAAGCTGACAGCTCAATGCAGTGAGAAGGCTTTCGAGTTAGAGGTGATCTTGTTGAATTTGTTGTATGCTTTCCACAAAACAAAAATCTTCAATAACTTTTTTAAAGTAATTCTAAATGTTTGTGCTTTTTTTTCATGGGATAGTTAAAATCAGCCGATAATCGCATCCTTCAGGAGCAGCTACAACAGAAGGTTCTTTCTATTTCTTTGTTCTGTTCTTCATGTTTAGTTCCAGTTAGAATGTTTGTGAAAGGCAAAAATTTAATTTTGGTTTAACACAAAAATTGTGCTACTTGCAGAATGCGGAAATCAACGATTTACAAGAAAAAAATCTGCACCTTGAGCAACAACTCACAGCAAAAACCGACACATCCCCTGAGCAATGCACACAACAGGAGATTCTTGATTTGAAATCTCAACTTCAGTCCAAGGTTCTTTACCTGATCCTTGTGTGTGTTCGATTTAACTGAGGGAAAAATTGGTTTGGTGACACCGAAAGATCACTGGTTTTGGTTTATACCACCGATAAATTCCCGTACACTTAAATACCACTGAAAGAACGTGTTGTTCCCTTATTTGCCATTCGGTCCACTTCTGTTAGGCTCTTCCTTTTTTTTTTTGGGCCAAAACTCGTTATGTGTACTGAATTACCCCCATGGTTTGAGGCTTTGAGCACCTTGTGCATTCTTGGTCACCGTCGTGCTCCACTTCTTCTTGGGGCGGGGGAGGTCTAGAGAAGGACCAGAGGACCACAATCGGCGACGAGCTCTACTACTGCTGGCACCCCCGTTCTTCTCTCCCCCCCTCCGTCTTCTCTGATTCTGATGCCAGTGAGGCTGAATTGCATTCGCTGGTTGTCACCGCCAGACACCAGAGCCACCGCCTCCTTCCATCTCGCACTGCCGCCAATAGATGTTGCCGCTACTCACCCTGCATCCATGTCGCTGCCGCAACATTCCCCACCAGCCCGGGCACTGCCATCTCTAGTGCCGCTGAAATCCCAAGTTACACTGTCTCCATTCCTCTGCCCTTCTACTCCACTACCTCCCTCCACTAGATCCGCAAGCACACCACCTCCTTGCGCGCTTCCTCACCATAGTGTAGAACTAGAGTCAGATGGGACGAGGGGCGGTGCAGGGCTGTAGGGGAGATGGAGGGGGAGGAGTGGTGGCACGGGGCTGGAGGGGAGGCTGAGAGGGGGAGGAGGATACGGCCGGAGGATGAGGAGTAGGCTACAGCAGTCGAGAGCCCCAATGGCACCACCACACTTAGGTGAAGGCATTGGTACTGTGTGATTGAAGTAGAAGGAAGGACAAAATGTTCTCACTTGATGGCAGGTTGGATGGAATGGTAAAGACTGAACGGTGCATTCTTTCGATGGTATTGAAGTGTACTGGAGTCTTTCAATGGTATAAGCCAAAACCCGTGATCTTTCAGTGTCACCAAGCCAATTTCCCCTTAACTGAATTTCTTTTTAGCTTTTCCAGTGATACTTTGAGTAATTTTATGGCATGCTATTATACTATAGAAAACACATGATTTATGCAATGACATGGTGAACTTTTATTTTTGATGGAAAAAAGGTCCTTTATATTACTGTTTGGTTGACTGACCTTTATATTACTGCTTGACCTTCTTTTGCCATGAACATGTTCATTTGGTGGCTACATATAATAATTTTTCTGTGTTTGTCTTCTCATCAATCAAGCCAACCAACTTTGCTGATATACTTTGACAGGAAGCTGAAAGTGAGAAGCTTAAATATGAGCATCTGAAAATCATTGAAGAAAATCGTGACTTGGTCAATCAGAAGCACAAATTAAGTGAGGAAGTTGCATATGCAAAAGAATTGGCGTCTTCTGCTGCCGTCGAACTTAAGAATTTGGCTGAAGAAGTTACAAAGCTATCCGTACAAAATGCAAAGCAGGCAAAGGAGTTATTAATTGCTCAGGGGACGGCACATTCCAGGGTTCCGGGTAGAAAGAGCCGCCCTGCTAGCAGGGGCAGGGAAGAGGTTGGGACTTGGAGTCTTGATTTAGAAGATATGAAGATGGAGCTACAGGCCAGAAAACAGAGGGAAGCTGCTCTAGAAGCTACTTTGGCAGAGAAGGAGCTTCTTGAAGAGGAGTACAAGAAAAAGTTTGACGAGGCAAAGAAAAAGGAACTATCTCTAGAAAACGATCTAGCAGGCATGTGGGTTCTTGTTGCTAAGTTGAAGAGAGGGGCTTTAGGCATATCTGAGTTGAATATTGATGATCGATCTATCAATCTAGCTGATATAACTAACGGCACAAAGGAAAACAAAGCTGACAAGAATGTAGCTTTTGTTGAGAAACAAGTTTCAGATGATACTGTAAAGTCATTGGCTGCAGAAGAATATAGAAGTCCAGAATTTGAACCTCTTCTTGTACGTCTCAAGGTATATTTATATTTTTCACAGAAGAATACTGAAGTCATGAACTTGATGATCTATTTGAACCATTATTTATACCTGTTAAATCCAACTGAAATCTTTTTCCATAGTTGTAGGCGAACATCGAGTGTTGCTGCTTGATTGCTGATATCTGCCACTTGTGAATCTAATAAATTTTGCTGCGCAGGCTAAAATTCAAGAGATGAAGGAGGAGACTGATTCCTTCGGCGATAAAGATGGAGATTCCCATGTATGCAAAGTTTGTTTTGAGTCTGCAACTGCTGCAGTGTTGCTTCCTTGTCGGCACTTTTGCTGTGAGAGACCACCTCTTCTGTTTAGAGAATTGTGTGCTTAACATGCTGATCGTTCATGTTTACTAACGCTAAGATGCTTCTTTCCAGTGTGCAAGCCTTGCTCGCTTGCCTGTTCAGAATGCCCTCTATGCCGCACAAGAATTGCAGACAGGATAATTACCTTCACATGAAGTACATGCTAGCATAAGGTACGAAACACTTCGCCACTCGTACGCTGGTAGCTATTTATGCTAACATCGGACATTTTCTGACAAAAAATGCTGTGTATCTGCCAGGTAACTTCGAAGCACCCAATCTCTCTGTAAAATCGTCAGCCATATATGTTTCTCTTTCCCCTGTAGCAAAGAAGGTGCCTTCTATGTTCCTTCTGTGTCGTGTTGCCATTCTTTGGATTTCCCTATAGCTTCACCCTTGGGTCTTTGTTGTATCGAGAGGTTACAGGCGATAACATCTCGCTCTGCAATATGTATAGATATGCGACTCAACATTGCAATACGTTTCGAGTTTTTTTTTCCTCGGAAGTAAAGCAGCGAAGAACACGAGATATAGAAACTGCTGTTTGATCATACAATGCTGTTCACATAATCACATATAATGCTGTACAGGAATTGTATCAGGGGTGTCCTACCGAGCGAAACATAAGCGTTACGGGCGCGCCGATTCTTGTTTGTACTGATTATTTGTTCGAGCATGTGTAATTCTCGAGTTGTGCCAGTGATTTTTTTTAATGGTTGCTTGAGTCCTTTGAAAAAAAAGGTTCTTTTTGGATCGGTCGCTCGAGTATACAAGGCTGACCGTGGGCGTATGCTTCTCTGTTAAGGGAGCGTTTGGCTAACAGAATCCTCTAGGATTACTATGAATACTTCAGTAACCTTATGAGATGACCTTGTTTGATAAGATAATTAGTAATTTGAACTAGGAATCCAAGACTATTATGGTTCTATTGTTTATGCTTATGGATTTTGGCTTATAGCTTAAAGTCAGCTTTTTGGTTTAAACAGTTTAAAAGCTAATGGTTTTTGTACGTGATAGAGGTGGGTAATTTTATCTAACTTTAATGTTATTAGTCTAAAATCAACCATCAATGAGTTAAAAAAGCCTCACTTCAGTGACTTTTGACTTTTAGTTATATGGAGGATTATAGCTTTTGAAAAGCTCAGATAAAAAACTACTTGTTTGTTTAAGATTTAGCTTTTTGACCTTTTAGCCAGTAAAAAAGTCTAAACAAATAGGGCCTATGGGAATCGTGTTGTCATCAATTTTAGGAATTTACTTCTTATAGGAAAAGGTGTCTATTCTAAATTATTAGGGAAAAGGAATTTTTGTTGTTTCTTTTTCTAATCATTTTCTTTAATCTGTCGTAGTAAAATTTTAAACTTTCAGAATTCAAAATACAAATTACAGTTTATTTTAATATTTGAATATTTGGTTATGGGCTTAATTCTTTTTCCAAAATATGAATTTCAAAACCCAAATATCAAAATTTGAATACTAAATTTTGGAATCTTAAATTCAGACAATTTAAATATGAGGATTTCAAAATCCATTTTATGATAATTTGAATCTCAAAATTTAAAATTTCGAATTTTAGATAATCAATTTATGGAATTTAAATGTTATAAATTTGAATCTTGGAACTTTCAATTTTTGAATTTCAAACTTTTAAATTCTTGGAATTTAAATTCCAAAACTCATATTTTAAAATTTAAAATTTCAAAAATAAAAATTGATATTTTGAATAATAATAACTGAAATTTTGAATGCTGCAATTTTAAATTGTAAAATTTAAAGTTTTAGTTTTTAATTTATTGTATACAAATGTTAACCTTTGAGGTTTGAAATTTTAAATCCAGAAATTTTAATTTGTGGACTCGTTGGTTCTAGTTATGAAATGTTTGAACTGTTACAAAGACTATTTTGTAGTTTCCTTCAAACCAATCAGACATTGTAATCTTATTTTACCGGTAAAATGTTTGTGGGTAATCAAACTTAGGGGAATATTTGATCACAGAGGAATACGAGATTATGCATTGCAAGCACAACCTAAACGTGCATGCATATATGCTTTCAAATTCAGTAGACAGTGACTCTCAATTTCTTTTTGAAAGTTATACAGATATTAAAGTATGAATGAATGGTAGATATTCATTAATTACTCCTTTATTTGCTTTAATATTTATACAATTAATACTGAGAGGTGATTGTAGAAGCACTACTTACCGTATATACGCTCATATGCGTAGGCTCACGCTAGCTTCCAGTACACAGAAAACACTTGACATAGACACACAATAGTAGCAGGCACCAATTCAAAGCCCAACAACTCCTCCGGACCGCCTCAACCCAGGGTTCAAAATCTCATCGAGATTTTAGAAATCTCATCAAAATTTCGGATTTCGATTAGGGCCGAGATTCTAAATCTCGATCGGATAATTTTTTAAAATTTTTCTAAAAAAACATATCACAGACGATTTTTTATTAGAACCGTCAATGATAAATCTCGAGATGACTCCAATAAAAAACATCCATGATAAGCCTTGGGAACCCATTTCACATGTGGTCGAAAAGGATCGAAATTTCATTGATTTTGTCTGAAATTTCAGTTTTTCCGTTCTAAAAAATTCTAGATTTTAAATTATTTTTAAATTTTTTGATTGGATTTCGGACGAAATACCGATATTTGGGAACGTTACCACGAACCCTTAAAAAAAAAGGAAAAAATAAAAAAAGGGGGAAAGAGAAAGGAGAGCGGAGCAGCCCCGGAGCGGGAGCTTCAAGCCACCGTCTCCCTTCCGATTCAGATCTCCCCACCCCTTCCCTCCCCTCCCCTCCCCTCCCTCTCACCGATCGGATCCCCTTCCGCTTCCGTTCCATTCCTCCCCCACCTCAGCCTCTCCCGATCGCTTCCGCCTCTTCATCACACACACAGGGAGCTAGCGGCGGCGGCCAATGGAGGCCATCCGGAAGCAGGCCTCCAAGCTCCGGGAGCAAGTCGCCCGGCAGCAGCAGGTGAGCGCGCCACACCGCAACACCCCACAAAGGTTTCTCCGATCCATTCCTTGGGTCGCGGCCCCCGGATTCGTATCCCATACTCCTCCTGCGGATGCGGTTCTTGGCACGAGGGTCCCCCTCGAGATCTTGCGCTGCCGCGAGGCTCTTAACGGCCGTGCCGTGTTTGCAGGCCGTGCTGAAGCAGTTCGGGGGCGGGTACGGCGCAGACAACGTGTTCGCGGACGAGGCCGAGGCGCAGCAGCACTCCAAGCTCGAGAAGCTTTACATCTCCACGCGCGCCGCCAAGGTAAATGGGCTGGTTCCCTTGCAGTTCTCGCCTCTTAGCAATAGCCCCGCCTCGCGTAGGTTCAGCTTATAAATGGAATGTCTTTTCCCCTTTCGTTCCAGCACTTCCAAAGGGATATAGTTCGCGGGGTCGAGGGATACATCGTCACAGGGTCGAAGCAAGTCGAAATCGGTAAAAAACTACGCTCGTGTGTTGGAATGACACTAAATGCGTATCCAATTTTGGGTTTTGGATTGCGGCCAGTAATGTGTGTGGTGATTTCGTAGGAAATAAGTTATTTGAGGATGGCAAGAAGTATGGTGCTGAAAACACCTGCACCAGTGGTAGTACGTTGTCGAAGGCGGCGATGAGTTTTGCAAAGGCACGGTCCCTGATGGAGAAGGAGCGGGGGAACCTGCTGAAAGCCCTGGGCACTCAGGTATTGTTTGTCTGTTTCATTTGGGTAACATATAAAAGCATGTGGTTATGTGAGACGAGTTACGATGCGTTACGCTTATTTCAGTTCTGCATTTATTTAAGTATACTTGGGTAACGGCAAGGAGCTGAGCATCGATGTGTGTCATCATTTCCTTGACTAGTATTTAAGTTACCGTGGAAGAGGACACTACCATCTTTGCTCCTTTTTTTGTGTTGCGTACTGTACTGATAGGATAGCAATATATGAGGATAATTTGTACTAATGGAATAACCTGGTAAATTTGTGGTCATTTATGAAACTGAGGTTTAGGAAACTTCTTCCTGATTTCTTATTCTTTTCTTTGAAAAAAAGCAATGTAGAAGATAGAAAATGGGGTTGAGATGGTTTGCTCTACAAGGTTACAACTATAGCTTGTTAACAGAGAGTAGTGGCTTGTAAAGCTGCCCTTTTGACCTGTGTTTTCTATTGGTACTATCATGTTTTGATGGTTTTATTTTTATTCACGGTAAACTCCACACGTGTCAAATTGTATAAAGACTAAATTATTCATTAGGTTGTGCAGGCTCTTTACCACCTTATTCTGCCATGAATGTCAAAACATCCTCGCAATCCTGTCCATTTATTTTACTCAATCTACACGAACATTTTGTAACTATGGCTAGTATTATCAGGTGGCAGAACCACTGAGGGCTATGGTAATGGGTGCTCCTTTGGAAGATGCTCGCCACCTTGCCCAAAGATACGACAGAATGCGTCAAGAAGCTGAAGCACAGGTAATTTCACTATGAAACATACTATCTTTACCTTTATCTGTTGCCTCCATATTGCTTAAACCACATCCATTGTCACTTTTGCTTCTTTTACCGAGTAATTTCTGCATGAATTGGAGTAGGTGAAACTTGGAAACATATGCAGTAAAATGGCATAGCAAAACTATTGTATTACATTGCCAAGCAACCTCTGCATGAATCAGAGTATGTGAAACTTTGAAACATATGCAGTAAAATGGCATAGCAAAACTATTGTATTACAATTACACATAAGATTTCTTGCATGGTAAAGCAATAAAACTGCTAAAATAAAGCAGATGGTTTGTAAAATTATCTTTGGTGACAAATGCCATATCTATTGCACCAAGTGAATAATTGTTTTATGAGGAAGTTCTGCGGACCACTACCCTATGCAACTCATTGTCAGGTCGTCAAATCATGTAAGGCAATAATAGAAGTTATTTTCAGCCAGCTAGACAGATCATGATCTCACATTCTGTCTGTTGTGTGTTAAAATTTGATAAATTAATCGAATAATCGTGCGGTACATTATACATAGGAACCAGGCAAAATAGGCGAGATACTTGGCTAAAATTAAACAATCGTGTAGCTTGTAGCAACCGTTCAGTTCATATTATTTTTTAAGTTGATTTGCCATGTAAGGGTGATGTACAAACTACAAACCCGTTATGTTATAGATTCGAACATCACTCTGTTATGTTATACTGCCTTCTTTTTGTTGATCCTATAAGAAACTTAGTATCTAGTAAGGTATCCATTATTTCTGCAGGCTATTGAAGTTTCAAAACGCCAAATGAAATTAAGAGAGACATCTGGAAATGGTGATATGATTTCAAGGTTAGAGGCTGCTGAATCAAAGCTGCAAGAGTTAAAATCAAACATGGGAGTTCTAGGCAAAGAAGCTGTTGCAGCAATGACTGCTGTTGAAGCCCAACAGCAAAGGCTGACACTGCAACGTCTTATCGCAATGGTATATTCTTTCTTTGTTTAGTTGGATCACTTGATTATTTGTTTGCTCTAACCTCTACTATTGCTTCACATGACACAACTGAAGGTTGAATCTGAGCGAAGTTACCACCAAAGGGTCCTACAAATTCTAGATCAACTTGAAAGAGAGGTACTGCTGGTTTTGTATTGCATTTTGATTATGCTTATACAAAAAAAGAAACCTGTACATCATTGAGAAAGATTTGCTTGGTTTTGATATCCTGATTCAGCAAAAAAATTTATTATTTTACAGATGGTATCTGAGCGCCAAAGAATTGAAGGAGCACCTCCTCCGGTTGTTGAGAGTTCTATGCCGCCGCCACCTTCATATGAAGAAGTCAACGGTATATTCATGAGGACTCCAACAGTTGCTGAATTGGTGGAGACAGTGGAATACTTCTTGGCTGAGGTAACCAATTATTGCTTCACCATACCGCACAAGTTTGTAGTTCACTGCTACTTTGTTTTACACATAGATATTTCCTTGCTGATTGCTATGTATGGTCATTTTTTTGTCAGGCCATCCAGTCGTACCGAGCTGAGAGTGAAACTGAGCTCAACCTGTCAGCTGGTGACTACATAGTGGTCCGAAAGGTATTGTCTTCTCTCATAGAGCATGTTTCTTATCTTAATCTCCCATGCAAAGCTCTCTTACTAGCAGCTCGAAATTGATTGCTTGCGGAATTTCATTAACTGCCGTCTCATATGCTTCTTAGCTTAAGCCCAGATGCATCAACTCTGCTACCGTCAGCTTGATGTTGATTGCTTGCTGAATTTCTATAGTACATCGACCTCATTGTCTGCAAATTTGAGTACGACTATACTAAAATTCTGCTGACAATTTCCTTAATCAGGTGTCAAACAACGGATGGGCAGAAGGCGAATGCAGAGGGAAAGCTGGCTGGTTCCCTTGCGACTACATCGAAAAACGGGACCGTGTACTGGCAAGTAAAGTTGCCCAGGTCTTCTAGACGTTCATTGGGCCTCACATATATCCCTGGTGCTGTACACAGTGTATTACTATGTTCTTTATCTTCAAAGATCGTGATCAGAGAAGAATCCATGAATGTTCCTTTTGTCCTGTTCTCTTTGTCAAAACACCTGCCCGTTGGATGGCTTGGTGGTGCATGGCCAGCTTAGCTATCTGCGTTGTTCAAATTATACGGCCATGTTTTTCAATTATTGTACATCTAAAGGTGAAATCAATCTATGTTTCGAAGTACCAGAATGTTTTATGTTTTTCTTCCACATGAACATGTGAGTACATGTACTAGCTATCGCCATCGTCAAATGTGCCTGTGAGTACATGTACTAGCTATCACGACAGTTAAATATGCCTTGTGATTGATGCTAGTTTTTAAAATTCAAACCACCGTTTGGTTCCCTTCCAGTTCATTTGTATGGCAATGAGTACCC
This sequence comes from Guadua angustifolia, assembly GCA_036346375.1. NCBI lineage: Eukaryota > Viridiplantae > Streptophyta > Magnoliopsida > Poales > Poaceae > Guadua > Guadua angustifolia. The sequence goes on along the minus strand of CM070518.1, from coordinate 17,603,890 downwards.
AATGTTGTTTTCTCATGCCAACAATATCGATTATATCAGACGATGACAGGTGGGACCAAAGCTTATCGTAGAGTGCTTATCCCCTCTCCTCCACGAGAAAATTGACGTTTTACCATTATTAATATGTGGACTCGTATTTTTACCACCCATTCTCTGACGTTCGCCAAAATACCACTCATCTCGGGCGCACTTTGCACATTGATATTTCTGGGATTTTACGCATTTTCGAGCTTTTTCTAAGGTTTTTGTCGAGTGAATGTCCGGTTTTGCCCTTGGACCACATTAGAAGAACCGAAGAAGGACTTGGTCTGGCTCGAACCACTTACTCGGTTTCTCTCTCTCGTTCTCGCGGTGGGCGACGGCGACCCGAGCGGCGGCGACTGCATCGCCCGGCTGCGCTCCATCGGCGTCGAGCCCCTGCGGAGGAGAAGTAAGGAAATGTTAGATTTTGCTCGATGTTGCTCGATTTATAACCCATTTGTATTCTGGTCTTTGATATGTTGTGGTTTTTGTGTGGTATGAAACCCTAGATATGTGACTTGCGTGGATTCATGCGGAGGACAAGTAAGGAAAAGGTTAGATTTTGCTCGATGTTGCTCGATTTATAACCCATTTGTATTCTGGTCTTTGATATGTTGTGGTTTTTGTGTGGTATGAAACCCTAGATATGTGATTTGCATGGATTCAAGTAAACTTGTTGAAGAGATGGAGAACAATTTGTCAGGGTAAACATTTTTTGTAAAGCTTTGTTTGCATTCCATGGTTGATATAAATTTAAACTATCTATGGCAATTTCCCTGTTTATGTAGAGCTCATAGCTTAGATACTGGGATAGATGGTTGGATGGATAATATACACGATTGTGCAACCAATATACATGGTTGTTCAGAGCATATTGACTGGGAGTCAATCAAGATATTGGAGCAACAAGATGAGGAAGGGAGGATAGAAACAATGGATGAGGACACTTTATTTGAACTGCTTGGCTTGAGGGGTGAACAGGACTCTGGTGTGCCAAAGAAAGGAACTGCTCCAGCTCAACCATTTACATGCATGGGTCCAAATTTGTTTCATGAAATAGAAGATGCAGCTATGCATGTTGGTGACGACACTCCTGAAGAAGAATGTTTCATGTATGACAAAGATAATCCTAAGATGGATGTTGGCACTATGTACCCCTCTATAAAGGATTTCAGAGATGCTATAAGAATGTATGCAATAAATGAGGAATTTGAGCTGGGCACTAGTCACTATGATAAAAGTAGATTTAGGGGTTTTTGTTTTAGAGCCGGGTGTAATTGGGAACTTGCTGCCTATAGGAGAAAAGATATGAGAACTGTTGTGGTACTAACTTTGTCTAACTCATGTTTGTTTTTGTACTTATGCATGCTATATTTTTTTTGTGTTCTATCTTCAATTTAGTAACAAGTGCAAATTATTTGCAGGTGTCAGTCCACAAGAATAAGCACACTTGCACATCTAGTAGCAGGTTGCAAATCAAAAATTGTACACAAGGATGGGTAGCTGCCAGGGCAATTCCAATCCTGAGGAATGAACCTAAGCTTGGCACTACAAAGCTGCATAAGAGGTTACAAGATAAGTACAAAGTTACCATCAGTTCTTATGATGTAGTTTGGAGGGGACATCAGAAAGCTCTTAATGAAATGTATGGAACCTGGGACCAAAGTTTTGGCATGTTGTATAGGTGGAAGGCGGAGGTACTTAAGAGGTGTCTGGTAGTATAGTAGAAATTGACACCATTGTTGTAGAAGATAGAGTGTATTTTCAGAGATTCTTACATGCACTAAAGCCTTGCATTGATGACTTTATTAGTGGATGTAGGCCTTACATTAGTGTAGACTCAACCGCCCTCAATGGTAGATGGAATGGACACCTAGCAGCTGCAACTGCTCTAGATGGAAATAATTGGATGTATCCTTTAGCATATGGATTCTTTGATAGTGAGACTGAAGATAACTGGGTCTGGTGGATGACCCAGCTTAGTAAGGCAGTAGGTGAACTTTCAGTGCTTGCTATTTGCACAGATGCCTGTAAAGGCTTGGAGAATGTTGTGGGACTAGTTTTTCCATATGTAGAGAAGAGGGAGTGCTTCAGGCACTTAATGAATAATTTTATTAAGAGGTACACAAGGATTGGATGTGGAGAGATGTACCCAGCTGCTAGGGCATACAGGAAGGAAGTCTTTGATAAGCATATGGCTGCAATTGTAGCCCAATGCGATGATGTGTTACCGTACTTGGAGAAGCACCATAGTCATAAGTGGATGAGATGCAACTTTAATGTAGATATCAAATGTGACTACGTTAATAATAATTTAGCTGAATGTTTCAACAATTGGATTAAGGACTACAAAGACCTACCTGTAGATCAACTTGTAGACAAGATTAGGGAAATGATCATGGTGCTCTGGGAAAAGAGGAGGAGGATAGGGGAAAGGCTAACTGGAAAAATATTGCCGTCTGTTATTGTGCAACTCACTGGTAGGACTAGAGGGTTAGGACACATCAGAGTTGTCAAGTCTAGCCATCACTCTGCTGAGGTTTGGGATAATGGCGGCACACAACAAGAGAGGCATATAGTTAAACTGGCCATGAATGACTGTACATGCTTAGAGTGGCAGCACACTGGGAAGCCATGTGCTCATGCCTTGGCACTTCTAACTAGTAACAAGGCCTACAAGATAGAAGATTTTGTGCATGATTATTACTCAATCCAAAGGTTCCAGTCTGCATATGCATCTCTTATTGAGCCTTTGACAGATAAATCTCAATGGCCACATGTTGATTTAGCGGCAGAGATTGCTGCACCATTGATCAGAAAGAATGCTGGCAGGCAGAGGAAGCTCAGAATCAAAGGTATTCTTGAAGGTGGCAGCAAGTCCAATGGTAGTGCTAACATTGAGAAAAATCGCTTGCCAAGAGGACCTGTGAAATGCCAAAGGTGTGGAGAATTGGGTCATAGGCAATCTAGCTACAAGTGTTCCATGAATGGCACTAAAAAGAGGAAGAGGAAGCCCAGAGCTAGAAGGTTTTTAGATGCAAATCAGCCTGCAGCTGCAGAATCAAGTTCACCTCCTGTTGTATCAAGGTAAAAATAGTATCAGATGCCATTTTTTTTGTTGTATTAGATGTTCTTCACTTCATATGACAATTTCCTCTATTATATCTTCATTTTAGCCGTAAGGGTCGGGTCAAGAAAGCTGGTAAGAAGCCGAAGCCAACTATGCTACTACTGCTGCTGAACCAAGCTCACCTCCTGCTGCTACTGAACCAAGTTCACCTGTTGTTGCTACTGAACCAAGCTCACTGCTGCTGCTGCTGCTCTAAGCTCAATTATACCTGCTGCTGCTGCTCCAAGCTCAATTATACCTGCTGCTGCTGCTGCTCCAATCTCAATTATACCTGCTGCTGCTGCTCCAAGCTCAAGTATACCTGCTGCTACTACGCCAAAAAACAGGAAGAAGCTGGCTACAAAGAAGAAGATCACTCCAAGAAAAAAGAAGCGTACTTGTCTTTTGTAATGGCAAACGTATGCCTTTTCTTTTGTAATGGCAAACATATGCCTTTTCTTTTGTTAATATTGGTCTGTTGCTACATGGAGATGCTTTGATGTCAGTAGTTTGTATCTTGATGGACCATTGGTTAGTTTTTGTTAGGACTTAGGAAGATCTGAGATGGTGTCAGCTGGTGTCAGTTTGTATCTCAATTGATAGTTTGTATCTCAATTGTAAGCTGGTGTCAGTTTGTATCTCAATTGACAGTTCAATTTTAAACTAAAGAAGATCTGAGATGGAACCAGTTCAGTTTAACATACCCGATACATAACAATGCTTAGAAGGAAGTTCAAAAGTAAATTAAATAATCACCTCCATAGACATCTAGAATGAGAATGAATGCCCGAACAACATTAAACAGATTGTATTTCGGAAAACAGATTTCCGTGGATTTAAATACCTTGATTGAATATTCAACTCCAAGCATGCACATGAAATTTTTCCAGCAGGAAATTAATTCATACGCTACAAATCAATTCATGCTCACTGCATGTTTACTTCAAGAACATGGGCTAATTTTGTCTAGTTCTGTCTTTGCAAATTTTTCAGGTGCATGCCTTGAACAAAACCAAGTTGTTCAACATATTGATCATGCCACTTCACTTATCAAACAAAACCAAGCTGTTCAACATATTGACCAAGCCATACTTATCAAACAATAATATTTTGTTCATTTCATTCCATACAAGGGGATGCCATTTCACTTCAAAGCCACCAGCATAACACACACACACACCCCAATAGTACACTAACAACAGCCAGAACAACTAAAATTTTCTCTATTTCGATGATCTTATCTAACTTCTGCTCCATTGATTTCTTTGATTTGTCATCTCCATCTTCACTACAAACCCTTGCAACTTCTAAAGTGCCCTTGCATAATTCATTGTCCATGCCCCGTCTGCACAAAAGTTCAACATATTGATCATGCCACATGAAGAACCTGCATTTCCCAGAAATCTGCGTAAACTCACAACAACAAATGCAGTTGGCTCGTCACTCGCACAGAAACCCTAACCAATCAGATGCAATTGAACATAACTGACATAAAAAACTCACATTTTTCTCATTCAACACACACTTGAAGAAGACCCTACCCGAGTACATCCCTGTCCTCGCAGTCAGCTCAATCACATCGGCACCGCACTTAGGGCATGGCACCAATGGCAGGCCAGTGACGTGCCCGGATCTCAACACGCCCTTTCTAAATGAATCTGCATTGAGAGCGGCGCTGTCGGAGAAGCTACCACGCGACATGGTTGCTTACTTCTCCTCCACAGGCTCACCACGGTGACCGCCGCCGCTCGTCGCCGCCTTCTCCTCCGCAGGGGCTCGCGAGAACGAGAGCGGGTTGAACCAGACCAAGTGGAGCGGGAGAAGAAGTGGTCCAGGGGCAAAACCGGACATTCACTTGACAAAAACCTTAGAAAAAGCTCGAAAATGCGTAAAATCCCAGAAATGGCAAATGTGCAAAGTGCACCCGAGATGAGTGATATTTTAGCGAGCGTCATAGAATAGATGGTAAAAGTGCGAGTCCATATATTAATAATGGTAAAACGTCAATTTTCTCCTCCACCTCTGCAGTTGCAGCTTGCGCTATCCCCGACTTATCCCCTCCCTAGTTCGTCGCTTCCTCGGCATTCCGTCGAGCGCCATGGCGGCGGCGGCCCTCCTCCGCCTACCACTCGCTCGCCTCTCCTCCCACCTCCGCTCCCCTCCCGCCCCCTCGCGTCTGCCTCTCCTCCTACCGCCTCCTCTCCTCCCTCCTCGCCCCCAGCCACGGCCCCGCCGTATCGGCCGGTGGCTGCGCCGGATGAACACGGGGTCGAAGCGTCGGAAGAGCAGCAGGAGGAGACGGTGGCGCCCCCCCTCCTCCGTGCTCCCGCGGCTGCCGCGGCCGAAGCTGAGCGTGAAGGGGCGGAAGGTCTCGGCAAGAAGCTCAAGTCGCAGCAGGTCGTCAGTGCTCGTTATTGCAGTATACATCAAGCAAATAACATGCTGTTGATGTATTCATTGGGAAAGTAGGGATTAAGGTCATAGACAGTAGGGTTTCTTCGGTAGTGCTCACTTTGCATCTTGACAGTTGTACAAATATTAACGTATGAATGAAAGTTAAAAGTTAGATGAAAGTTAGATGATGATTACTTACCTCTTCATTCATTTAAGATTTATGTAACTTGTATTGGGAGGAAAAGCATTGAAGCTTCAACTTACTTATTAGGTGCATCACAACCAAAGTTCTTAGTCCAGTTCAAAACCTGGTTCTCGGATCGAATGCTTGGTGGTATCGTATTCCGGCTTAGGTAGATCTGGCAAGTCTAACTTAACCAGGAATCGGCTGAAGAGCAACAATGGTCAATAAAACTTTTCTTTGTTGGCTGGTTCTCATGTGGTCATGCCACCTCATTGATGGATGGTTGTGCAACAAGCAGACACTGATCCTTCAATTTTTAGAAGACCGCACTAATCACAGTCCATAACTGAACCATTATCCTCCTGCTCTCCTTTCTTCTTCATGACCAGCTCAAGCAAGAAGCATGCTAGAAAAGGTTTAGTTTAGCAGCCATTCTTGCATACAAATTTGTGAGATAGATGGTTGTTTTAAGCTTTAACCCCCTATGCTTGTATTCGTTCCAACGTTCATAGAAACATGGCGTATCTTAGATACATCCTTCCATTTTTTTTTTCAGAAATATGGAACGCCATCAACACTGTATGTCAGTTAGTCTAATGTTTTCATGAAAGTGAGGTGCCAACTAATCAATGGCATCACATGTGCAGTTAACTCTTATCTCTCCATGGTTGTAAAGGTATGTTATAAAGAGCTGCCACTTCAAATCATGTTTGTGTCAAACTTTTCCCAGCGTGTCTGGAGGAAAAAACGCCGACTCCTAGGGAGGAGGCCTCCTTCACCTCGTGCCTTGCGGGCATGTGAACATAGGTGCGCTGCGGGCATGTGAACATAGGTGCGCGGGGTGTTGAAAGGGTCTCCCTCACGAGTATGAGGGGAGGTCCCCTCATGCCTCTGTGGGCGTGCTACGGGAGGCTTCCTCAACCTCCTGCGGAAGTGCTACGGGTGGCTCCTTCATACCCCTGTGGGCACGTTACGGGAGGTCCTCCTTATACCCCGCGGGAGTGCTATGGGAGGCTCCCTTATGCCTCCGCGGGCGTGCCACGTGAGGCTCACTCCTGCCCCCGCGGGCGTGCTCCAGGAGGCTCCCCTCATGCTCCCGCGGACTTGCTACAGGAGGCTCCATCATGCTCCCGCTGGCGTGCTCCAGGAAGCTTCCTCATGCTCCCACGGGTGTGTTACGGGAGGCTCTCTTATACCCCCTCAGGCTCTGTAGAGGAGGTATCCGGGGGATCTCCAGTCCTCCAAGAGATCTCACCTCGCCCCCTAACCGCAGGGCACTTGGCAAGACACCTGGTCCAAGAGGGCGCTCCCCAGACACACATGGAGATGGGTGGGCACACTCGAGCCACTTGGGACTAACCGCCAAGTGGGGTCCCCTATAGGGCCCCAGAGTTAGAGGCCTAGCCTATGGGATAATGATGTGGGATCCACTACCTCCTCGCGGGAAAGACCCAGATGCCCTCGCTTGAGCTGCACCAGTAGGGGTATGATGGTATTTGTGTAGTAGGCTGGGTGCCTATAAAAACCCATTGTAACTCATAACTGAGAGGACTGAACTCTCACTGAATGCAAGTCACACAACTGGTGTGTCCTCCAGGAGCCCGGACCAAGAGACCCCTCTATACTCCCCCCGGGGAACACACTGACAGGAGTAGAGCGCTTGCTTAGCGCCCGAATCTGTATAAACACCTGTGTCTAGTATTTCTCTTTTGGATGGCGGCCCGTAAGATGGCTGGCGTCCACCCTCACTCTCGTGTCACGTTTCTGAACATGCGACAATGTCGACACAGAAATATGATGCTATAAGATTCTCTCTTGCAAGTATGACATGCTCTATTGCTTATTATTCATCAAGAGTAGTCTTGGGCATGGTTGGCACGACATACATGGCATCTTGGCGGGCACCGTGGCGTCCTCAACCTCAAGGCGAGGTATGGCTAGTTAAAGGAATTGACAGTTGATAGTGACACTAAACACATTAGAGAAGAAGTTCAAAATATAATTAACAAGCCTAGGTAGACTGCGACCACGGAGTGCACTTGATGCACCCATAGCTCTGGTCAATAAGAGCCCAATCCAGATTTTCTAGCTCCATCTCATGGACATCTTCAACACCTACATCAATGCAATCAATGTTTCACTCATACTCATTAAAGATCAGTGGGTTAAAGTTGCTTCCCTCTGCTAGCTGGCCAAGGCGCCTGCCTAGCAGCTCGCCATGGACACCGTAAATTCCTAGTCACCCGCCTAGATGACCAAGGCGAGGCAAGCATCCACGGCGTCCCATCCGGAGCACCACAACGCCAAGGCAAGGCGATGCTGTGACAACCATGGTCTTGGGAGTTGGTTTTGTTAAACCTTGGGTTACTAGGTAGGCCAGTCCAAATTTAGAACTGTTGTTAGTCTTTTAGTCTTAACTCTTAAGTGACTAAAATTGGTTGCAATCTCGTAGATTAAAGCTGTGGTGGACTATGTATTGGTCTTGTTATGTTGGTAGGTTGGGTTGGGCTGAGTTTTGGAATATCAAGCATGTATTCTTTTGGGATGATTTCTGTTTGCATATGGAAATTTCAACTTATTCAGTCCTAGTTCTACCATGGACTCATATAGACACCAAAAGTTTTTTGCTCATTTGGAAGTTCTTACTCCTCACAAAAGAATACTATTCGAATTTCCAAGACTATTTTGTAAGAAGCAGCACACTGTGATAATGTGTGGTGAAGCAATCTAACACCCCTGTGATTAAATATAATTGATAAATCAAAATATTCAAGTTTGTCATGACAATGGCATGAAATTAACTTTAGTAGACTCCAAGGTCCTGTACTCTGGCCTAGCCAAGCTGGCGAGCCACGCCTGTGTTGGAATTTGGTACCTGTGTGCTCAATTGTGTCTGTGTCTTATCTCATAATTTGCACAAAACATTTCCTTCTTTCCATTTCATGCACAAGAAGACCAATAAGGCTCCTGCAAGATTTGGTGTATCTTTTGCCTTTGCTTGCTTTAGTATCCCATTCTCTTCAGCGTTCTTCTCTCTGCTTTTAAGTTCTTCACCAACATTCCCATGCTATAACAGCTAAATATTCATGGGAATTTGCCTGGAGAACTACCTGACATGATATTGCAACTTGAGGAGTCAACTGTATCCATTGCTTGTGACCAAATTGGTCGCTCTGTCATTCTATACACGCCTAGCAGCAGCAAGATGAAAAGGAGAGAAGAAAGTGCTATAAATGTATGAGATTTGCAATATCTAAAGAAGCATCAGAAGAACATCCTAGAAGCAGTGCAAGCTAGAGATTTGTAAAAAATGGAGATACATTTAGGCCACAACAGAAGAGATTACCATCAAAGGGATCGTTGTACAGAAGAGACTAGCAGAGTGAACCTCTGAAATCTCAAGTTCAGTCGTGATTGTTAACTTTTTCTTTACTAGACTAGTTGCACATTTGTTCATTTCTCTGACTGAGCCTACCACCGAAGGAAATCAGAGCCTTTGTGGTTTGGTAATTCAACAAAATATTGTCAGTTGTCACACATAGTCTCATCAAATTCCAGATTGCCCTTTCGGTTGCGTCATCAGTTTGCCCCCTCTTTGATTCTTCTGTGCCTTTTGTGCTCCCCTCTGCTTGATCTTCCTTTGCCTTTTCTCCAATTTATGGTTGTTGGTCGGAGTTTTGCTATCTCTGACTTTTGTTGTATACTTCGTTTATGGGCAAAAGGTCCACATTTCCTCTCAGACAATCGGATTGTAGTTCCCATTGGTCGTTGAAAAGTTCTGTTGGAGTTTATGCTGTTTGCACGTAAAATCCTAGAAAGGATGGCTTTAAGACATATATGGTAACTAATGGGGTGGTCAAAGATGAAAGATGCACTGATCTTTGTGACTGTTCTAGACGTAGATCAACACTGAGAGCAGATGTCAGCTCTGAGTTGGCGATGTCAATTATTGCAAACTCAAAGAACACGTACCTAGATATTTTAAGACTATCTATCGTGACTATCTATCGTGATCTCAACTTACGTCAAATTCATCCTATCCTAGCGGGTACAAAAAACAAGCAGCAAAATGAATATGATGAACAGTAAAAATCACTGTTCATGAGAATTTTCTTTTGTAGCTGCAGTATAAGATGAATTTGATCATGAAATAGGATTAGCTTTCACCGGAGATTTGCACATATTTTCCATCTATCGTGAACGTCGTGATTATATAATAATTTTTATTTTTCATAGGAGTAGCTCGTAGATTATACTGGCCAGAATAACGTACTACGTTGCGTCGCACACGACGATGTAATATGTAAAATTTTAGAATTTTGGTCGTATTTTCGCTTTGCTTTTCGTTAAAAAAATGGGTCATTAGGACTTACCGGCGAATCTATAGGCTGCTATAAACCTCCGACGAATCTATATTTTTTTTAGAAAACCGCGGTTAGGACCTGTCAGCGTATCTATGGGCTGCTATAAACCTTCGACGAATCAACGTTTTTTTAGAAAACCGCGGCTATTTTTTTTATGTATTTTGGGGAATTTGGTCGTATTTTCTGTTTTCGTATTTTTCTGTTTTTTTAGAAAACCGCGGTTTTCGCGTTTTTTTTCAAAAAAAAAGGCACTAGGCCCCGCCGGCGAATCCGTGGGCTGTTATAAACCTTTGACGAATCTGTGTTTTTTTTTGCCGAGATGTATCTTTGTTCTTTGTTTTCGAGTCCGTTTCACTAAAAACCGCTGAGAGGAGCCAAACATAAACCGTAGAGGTAACTAAAGTAATCTTTTTTTTTCCGGGATCTGTTCCGCTAAAAACCACGAGGAGGACCTAAATGTAAACCGCAGAGGGATCTAAACGTAAATTTAAATTTTCAGGTCTATTTTATTAAAAAAACATATGAAAGGACCTAAATGTAATTTCTAATTTTTTAGATGGTTTTCAGGTGAATTTGCTGACGTGGCAATGGCCGGAGCTTTATACAGTACTAGTCAACTTTCCCCTTCTGGTCCACATGTCGGACGTTCCTGGGAATTGCATTCGGTATCCTCAGTTCTTCTTTTGTCTTCCTCTGCGTTGAGCCCGATTTCTGTGCTAACTCGAATTATTTCGCCATGCAAGTTATTTGCCGTTTGAAAAGCTCGTCGAGTCTACTTTCCAACGCATAACGATATGTATAATAGTATATGTCAGCTATTTATAAGATTATGTCATGACAGAGGGTCAGATCAGATTTCTGTATTACTATCAGGCGCAGCCGGGATTTGTTGGGCCTTATGGCTCATAAAGAATGATACTGTTTTTGACAAGAACATACCTAAATCTTTCTTGCAGGTCTTGTTCAGAGAAACGTACTGGCTTCGCACATGAGCCAAATTACAGCGAAGTGAATCGACCAAAGAGGGTCTTATATATATTTGTCGTCAGCTGGAGACAGTAGCTTTGCAGTTATTTGCTAAGTTTGGTTGGCCTTTTGTGGCTAGGATTGGTTATCCTATTTGATGTTTTGGTTTTCTTATCGAAACGATGTTTGATTTCGAGTTTGTAATAAGTATGGTCTGATTCTATCTTTGAGGGATGAAGCTGAAAATATGTTTTTCCATTATCTAAAAAAAAGATTCTGTCATGTAGTATCTTAGGTAATATGGAGGAGAGAGAAGAAGGAGAGAGAAAACTATTATCTACTATTTAGTAGACGATCTTGTAGACAGTTTTCTATTTTATATACTATTGTATAGACAGTTTGTTAATTCAATGAGAGATCATCACAATTGAATAAAAGACCATTACAAACAACTATATGGACGATTCATTGTATGAGTTATTTTTAGTGCTATCTATAAATGATGTGGAGATATATTACAGACAACTATCGTCTATACCACTGTACATGCTATGCCCAATTTATATGTGTTTTAATTGACACAACTAAACATGCTATGCCCAATTTCTTGATTTATATGTCAAGGCTGACGCACAAATCGGTGACGGAACTAGAAAAATTTTGTTAGGAGTGTACACTTCATACGTAAAATTCTGTAGTTTTATACAATGATTTCGTAAGATTATAAATTCAACACATATATTTCAAATTTACTAAAAATACAATATAAATAGTTCAAAGGTCTTAAAAATCCCAAACCACTAAAATTAGAATCAATTCAATTAACAAATTTGATTGATTCAAAAAGTAATATTGTAACACTTCTTTCTCACTCCATGGCCCCGGGCACAAATGGATCAGTTGTCCATTACTGAATAATAATCATGTCATGTACCTTCTTTCTCACTTTCACTCAAATAAAAAGCTGGCAAATAAACTTGATTTATGTTATCTACATTTACTTAAGTACTGGCAGCGTCTGCTCATGGATTCCCTCTTCTCCTCCACTTCGGGATACCTCTCCTAATCTCCTTGTGTCATGATATTGTCATGATAATGTACTTAAATTAATCGGATAAGCTTTTCTTTTGACAAGGTTGTACATGCTTAAACATGGCAGTTTCAAAATAAAGCTCGCTACTAGTTACCAAGGAAAACCACATAAACTTAATTTCTTTCAGCCATCATGATGCTGCATACAGCAAAGAGAGTGCCCCCAATGCTATTTCAGGCTTCAGCAATCAGCATTTCCCCCCTCTTTAAAAGCCTTAATATTGTCTAATTTTTTTAGTGCACGTGCTGAGCTAGATGATATTTTTTGAGTTCTTCTTCTACTTAATTATGCCAAGATATACTGACAATTTGCAGTCGAAATTTAATTATTCCATGCGTACTCGGTAACTCGGATGAGCTGTACTGTACAATTGTCCCATCTTGCTTGTCTGTGGATTAATTCTGAAGCAATCATTGACTTGCATCCCATCATTGCTGTTAGACTTAAGATTAGCTAATACATGAACTAGTCTAAGTCATGATCACAAACGTAATGCGGAAGTAGACATTAGATAAAGACTAACCCGGTGAAGAGGAAGAAGCAGCCATTAGGGTTCGCAGTAGGTGTTCTTAGCGTCAGTGAAGAAAACGATAGGCCGGTGAAGATGCACAGCACCGGAACGCGTGAGGAAGAAGAGGGACACCGAGACCTTCTTCGGTGGTGGTCGCGAGTCTTCGTCAGTCTGTGCGCGATCTGATGATCGGATGATTTCGGGAGGAGGCTAAACTCGAGAGAAGAGATTATTCCAACGAGTGCCGGCCTTTCCCTTTTATTCTCTCGCGCAAGCCAACGGGACCGAACCAAACTGTTGAGGCGCTCCCGATCAATGCGCGTGTGTGCGTTAGAGGTGGGCCTAGCCCTTAACCTTCGGATCTGGCAGTTTAGCCAAGATCATCACCGACAATTGCAAGTACAAACAAGCCCTAATGTATGTTCCTGGTTCCTTTGTTTAATTAGCAGCATATTTTGCACATCACCGTCGTTTCCTTATTCTTTAATCATCGACGAAATTTTAAATTCATTCTCGCATTTACATTCTAGATTTGACAGGGGCAACAAGCCTCGCAAGTCAGGAAGTTCTTAACTAGGATGTGTGGAATTGAGAGTTCTCAATGAGACAAAATATTTTCTTATCCTTCCTTTCAGAAGAATGCCACTGGTTTACCCAGTGGCACATAATTTATCATGCAAGATGCGAATTTGTATGAAGATTAGGTGTTTGTCCACATGCACTTGTGCGCAAGTCAATTTGCGGGGAAATATAACTTGGCATAGCTTGTATAGTTTACTTCTGTCAGCTAATTTGAAGACAGAGTTCTGATTTTTCTCATCAGCAAATCCCCTGTTTGATACTGAGGCAGATTAGGACGCCTTTGAGCTCACATGGAATCGCACTATTTTGTAAGACATAGTTGTGTATTAAAATAGGACACAGATATGAAGCATGATAGGAGCTCATGGCATATAATTTATGAGCTCTATTCAAGGATCACAATTTTTGCTAGCAGTTGTTCCTTTTGGGGTAAATAATAGCTACTAGATAGGATTTCACGCTACGCCGCTCGGTGCAAAACTTGGTTCGTTGGTTTTTTTTGAAAAAAAAAGAAAAGAAGGAGGATCTTAACGTAGTTTCTTTTTTAGGCGGCTTCGTAAAAAAAATAGTCTGGCTATGAGCCGACGGTGAATTTACGTTACCATGGGGGCCTTTTTTTATTTGCAAAAATAACCGTTGGAGGACCCGTCTGCGAATAGACGAAACCATAAGGTCCTTTCTGCAAAATCACCGATAGAAGGACCTGAATGTATTTTTGTTTTTTCAAAATTACCCAGTGAGGACCCGTCTGCAAATATATAGACTACGGAGTCTTTTTTGCAAAATAACCGGTTAGAGGACCTAAACATAATTTTAAAATTTACGGACGGTCTTTTCCAAAAAAAAAAAAACCGTGACATGTGTGTCACCTGGTTGCTCTCTAATTCCTTCCGCTTTCATAGATAAGTTAGTTATATATGAGCAGTAGTAGTACATCGTATAGTTGGCCACGCCATTGTTCATCACTCACTGCTAGTGTCAACCAATGTGCGCTGTCCCAACCCAAGCTTCAAACCTGAGGTAAAAACATTTTCCAAGCTGATGCAACACTGCATGAAGAGGCCTGAGAGGAGGACAGCAAAAGCAAACCATCTTCTTCATTAAGCTTCAGTGGTGAATAATATGGGTTTATAAAAAAGGAAAACCTATACTCCCATCAACGATGACATCCATCTTTTCTTGTCATCTGGTGCTACCCTACCAAGTACCCACACTGCCTTAAGTTTTTGCCTTTTCTCCAACAAAAAACATCTGTCCCCCTCGGATTGGCTATCGATCTTAACGAGCTACTATCAAGTTTCTTTCAAAATTAATATAATTCAATGTAAAATCATTTTATTTATCATTCAAATGGTTATTTCAAATTTAAGCTAACGAGCCACTATCGGGCCGATTCTCATTAACATTTTTCGTTCGAAATGGACTCATTTCAACTTTGAACTTGTTACCTACTACAGTTGAAGCATTTTTTATTTAAGCCCTTAACGAGCTTTTTTGCTAGCCTCTCTCTCTCTGAGATGCAACCCACAAAAGCAAACACATTGTTATGGCTCTGGTTGATAGATGCAACACACAAAAGCAAACACATTGTTATGCCTCTGGTTGCATCTTTTTCTCCTTTATCGAACAGCAACTGCCATGTCTTTCCATGAAAACGAACACCTGGAACAGACGTTCTCTCCTCCCTTGACACGTCTGTAGGTGGCGCTTTCTACGTACAAAGCACAAAGCAGCAATGTGTTTGGGAGCAAGGATACAGACAAATGTTGGTGATGAACCGGCGAATGGCGGTGATTTCTTTGGGTTTTGGCCTTCCATTTTGCTACCGCCGGAAGCAACGCCCGATGCTCTTTTTTTGGCTCCGGTCGCCGTGATGTGCTTCCATACTCCAGAGCAGCCATCAGAGGGTGGCCTGCCTCCTTCAGTTTAGCTCCAGGGTCATCGTATCCGATGTGCCATCAACAACTGATAGCATCGATCGAGGTTGGTCTTCTTCCAATGTATGTTCCATTGAGCACGATTAGCAGTAATAGAAGACAGGTTTCGTCCGGAGAGCGCTCCTAATTCCACTTGGCACCAAGCATTGGCCAGGGAATCCCCAGGTTTGATTTACAGATTATTAGCAAATGTAAAATGCCTCTAGTATTATGGAACAAGAAAGCATGTCGATCTTGAAATATATAAGCCACTGTACATGATACATCATTGGAATTCGGATGTCGCTTCAGGCAACTGGATTTCTCTTTCGTTTCTGCATTGTTAATCTCACATCTTGGATGATGGCAGAGTGGCAAGTTACTTGTAAATTTTCTTATGCTAAAGTCATGCGTCATGCTTAACACAGAGCGACGCAAGGTATTAGACTTAGCTTGATATGCATATGATGACCATGACACGATCGTTATAAATGCTTGCACGGCCGGACAAATAAGTCCACAAAAAAGAAAGAAGCAGTTTTCTACAGGGACCCATGCATTTTTGTTAGTATGCTGGATGGATAATTTCCCCATCCTTTATATTTTTTGCCAGTACATTTAATTGCAAGCATTTGAAAATTGCCTTCTTTCTCTAAATATCCTCGGGAGAATCATAATGATCTTGTTTGCTCATTTTGTGGGAGATAAAAAGGGAGCTGCAACTGTTGTCGATCTGACTCTAATTGTAAAGATTAGTTAATTTAACTACACCTCTCCAAGGAAGGTAAGAACGGCCATAATAACCTTCAGAAGAAAGTAACCTTTGAAAATTCAAGAGACAAACATCATTCCATGGACAGCGACGAGCCAAGAGAAAACGAGGGAAAAAAAATCACGGCCGCCGACGCAGCGACATCTGAGCTACTGACGAAATTACCTATGACAAGTTGACAACTAACAATCACACCCTGTGCATTGTGCTTGTCGCACAGTAAAACGCAGTGCAAATCAACTGCAAATATATTGTAGCCTAGTCTCTGTGGCCGTGGCTGTGCCGCTCTAAGTGTACTTATCTACATCTAACTTGCGTTAGCGAACTGTCAACGCTGGCAAGTAGCTATCTGCGTGCGAGAGCTTGCTTTATCTGGCCATTATCTGCAATTGTACTAGCCAGTTTCCTTTTCTTTTTCCTGCAAAAGCATTCCAAAGTACGAGCTTACATATATTTTTTTAAATAATATATTTTTATTAATACTATATAAATAAAACATCATTAAAAAATACATAATCTTCTATCATCGTTTGAAGTGATGATTGTATTCTGTCTAGTGATGTCTAAGCGGGCGGCACGGCCCGTTTAGGCCTAACTAATAAACGAGTTATGCCGAATCGGTCCATATGCTGGGTTCTCGGCCCAAGCATGGCCCAATGGCCCCATGGGTCGTGTTGTGTTGGCATGTGGCCTTGTGGGCCGATGGGCTGAGGTCGGCCTGTTTGGTACCAAAAAATTAAAAAATTCAAAAAAAAAAAAAATTAAAAAACAATAGAAGGTTGAAAAAGTTTGAAAATAGCTAGAATAATTTTAAAAACTCAAAAGAATGTAGAAAAACTTTTTAATATATATATAAATTAGGAAAAAGCTAAAAATATGAAATAAAATTCTAAAATGAAACAAATAATTAGAATTAAATAACAAGCTTTATTAATGTTTAGCTGCTCATTAAAAACTTTGATAAGTAAAAACTCAACGTGAGAAAACCTTGGTAAAGAAAAAAGAGTGCAGCCTATAGCTCAGTGATACTGGATAAAAGTGAAGAATACAATTATTCTTCCTGATTATTTAGATAAGATTTTTCAAACATCTTCATCAACTCAATATTTTCTGTAGTGTGTTGAGCTTGTTGATTAACTTGTTCCCAATATTTCACACTTTACAGTGAGAAGTATTTTCACCATCTCACTTATCAGATTTGTTCTTCTCTCGATTATTCTTCTGGATAGACTAAAAGCAGGCTCCGAAGAAATCATAGAGACAAGAACTATAAACATATCCCGTGCTAATATGGAAAGTACTGGATATGTTATTTTGTGCTCGTGCCATCACTGCAAAATACTGAAATCCTCCTCTTGCTGCTCTTGATAGTTGACAATGCCACTGTTGAAATAGACAGCTAGCTCCCCACCACTTGTTGTTGTGTCCTCCCTTGACGTTGTTATAGTCAAACTCCTTGAGGTAGAGCCACCTGCACCCCATATCTTTCTCTACGCAGTTTTCTTCTTACTTGTTGTGGGTACTGGTGGAGGTCACTGCATGCGAACTCTTGCAAACTTCTAATCATACTTAGCATAAACTTAAGATAAGTTAGCAAAAATATTTTAAAAAATAACTAGAATAATCAGTACCCACCGCATCACATAGAATTGAGAGAACATTAGCAAATCCTCGAACTTTAGCTCTTTGATCTAAAATAAATTTAAATGCATATATCATAGGAATTTCTTTCTAATATTTCAAAATTTTAGTTTTCATAGCATAAATAAATTCACGAAAATATTATCATTTTCATAGTTCCTTAAGTGAGTAACAATCTCTAGAATATGATGCATAATTAAAGGAGATGTTGAGTAATAAAATCCAGATAAAGCAAAAGTGTGATCATAAAAAAGTTTCAAAAATGACGGTAAGTATTGGACAACATACCAATATTGCTCTATGAGTAGCAGTTGACTATCCTAACTAAAAACATAAAATGTGCACTTATAGGGTATGAGAGGCTTAAGCGTAAGTAACTAGAGTTCCATCTAATAGGCATATCCAAACCAAACTTATGTGGACGTACCTCCATTACAATACAATAAGTCTTATATGCTACTATTCATTGATTAGAATTATTTAAGAAAGATATTGCTGTGCGAAAAAATTCAAGGCACTGGTCTAACCTCTTCAAACCAGATTTAACTATAATATTAATAATATGGCAAGCACAATGCTAATGTAATAAGAAAGATTCGGTGTATGAATTAAAAAGTGGAGTAAGAATAGTCATTGCAGAAGTGTTTGCTGAACCATTATATAATGTTATTGCAAAAATTTTATCTGTGAAGCCAAAATCTTTCACAACTTTTATAATACAATCAGTAATATTCTCACCAGTGTGTGCTACATCAATTAATTTGATTTATATAATTTTTTCTCTAGTTGCTCATCATTGTTTACATATGAGCAACTACACTAAGGTAATCCCTTTTAGACTTACCACTCTATTTTTGTATATCAAAGACATAGAAAAATTACAGGTATTAAAGAGCTCTTTTAGCTTACTACGATAATTATTATAGTATTTAATCAGATCTCTAGTTGTTATCTATGTAGAAACTGTAGAAAACCTGGGATTATAAGCAATCCTAATATAGTTTTCGAATGCTGGTGACTCACCAAAGTTTAAAGATAGATCTTGAGAAGCGATTAAATGACAAAGAGATTCACGGGCTATCTCGGGATTGTAGTCCCAATGGCGTACTGTACCGTCAGGGTTGTACTATAGCTGCGTCTATCTCAAAGCCACCATCACTTTTCTTTTACAGTTCTCAGCATGTCTCTTCAAGTGCCTTGTTCCGCCTGAAAATTTCACAGTTAATTTTTGCTTCCATTATTTACAAATAGCATACCTATTCTGAACGACGTCTAATGTCTCGAAAATCTGATCAAAATCTTCTTAGACTCACGATGTACCACGTCTTGATCTTTTTGCCCTGGTGCTTATTGATGCAGTAGCACTTGTAGAGCCAGAAGATGATATAGGTACTGCAGCTTCTTCAGCTTGATAGGATGCAAGAAGGTCCTCGGGTGAAATCCAGAAATCAGAAATTAGGAAGGATGCAAAATCCTAGCGCTTCATAAAGAAAACTACAAGAAAAATTACGCTATTAGTACTTTAATCTCATTTAATAATAAGAACAATGAAAAATTAAATCACATTTTTTACCTTGATTTCTTGACAAAAGCCGAAAGCTGAATTTTGGATTTTTGGATTTTTGACAAAACTATTTGGAATTTTGCCAAATTATCATCAAAACAAGAAAATTTTCATAAGAGAATCCAGAGAAAAGATTGCAAATTTACTAGTGGGGAAATGAGGGAGGCTGCTACCTTATTTATAGAATTTTTGGAATTTTTTTCAATATTTTTCTTATTTTTTAAAACCTCCAATAGCTATAAAATAGCTATTTTTGAATAAACAGGTCATGCCGTATCCATGTTGTGTATTGCCATGTCGGCCTGACCGTAAACGGCCATGCCGGCTCATTGGTCGAGGTCTTGGCCCAAGCACGCAAGACGGATCTTAGTCGCGTCTTGCACGCCCATTTACTGATCAGCCGGATCGTGCCTAGGTCATGCCAACAGTGCCGGGCTTCGGTTCGGCCCGTTTGGCACGGCCCATCTGGTCATCTCTAATTTTGTCACTGTTTGAAATGTTAATAATCCGATGTGAAGTCTTGCCTTGCAGAAAGCAGGTATCTGTCGCCATTTAAATTGATAACAGAATCTTTGTCGCCAATTATATGACGACAGAGGTTTTGTCGCCAATTGAAACCACAACAGAGATAGCGACAAAGCTTTTCTCATCATTTCCACTGGCGACATAGCTCTTAGGCTGCATTTTTTGATTTGATGAGTAGTTTTGAAATAATAGCAAACTATTAAAGAGATAATTTGATAATTTTGTTGTATGCACGAAAGAAAGTTGAATAATGATTTTTGTTTAAATAAACTATTTTAAGCCTGACATAACACTTTATAGTGAAGATTCGAATTACATGGTGCGTAAAGTTTGGTTAGATGCACATGCTTGTCTTACTAATATAAATGATAACATATACGAACCGTCAAATCGAACTAAGGTGCTCCACATCATGTTCTCTTCGTACAAATCTAGATGCTGAAAGTTAAAGATCCCTTGTAGCAGATAAACATTTAATAACAAATAGACATCTCCTAGATACAGGGGGAAGTATATGGTGAAAGTAGGCATATAGTGAAATCATGAAAGTAATCAAACATGAGTATTGGATCAAATTTGAATGGTTCAGATCAAGGTGGAATCCCACCTCCTCACTTAAACACATTTTACACATAACCCCCTAGAAAAATTACAAAATTCCACACTTTAAGTGGAGGAATCCAGAGTTTCAAAGAATCAAACTCCGAATCCAGAGTTTCAAAGAATCAAACTCACCGAGAAATACGGACACTCGTCGAACACACGCCCCCTGTTCTCTTCTGTATTGGAGTAGAGGACATTTGCTTCGACCCGATAGTTTGGGCAACGACTCATGCGCCTTGCATTCACCAGCGCCATGGCCCTTCAGTTGACGGAGCTTGAGGACTGAGACATGGCGCTGGGAAGAAACAAGAGAACGAGGAGGAGCTGAGTTGGATGGGATATACATATGAGCAGGCGCTGGCAGGAAATTCACTGCCAAAAAAATTTCAGCCCGGAAGCCACATCCAAACGCAGTAGCATATAAGAAATCCAGTCACACGGCGGCCTTCGTAAGTCAAAGGAGAAAGAGGGGCTTTTCCACCGTGACTTAACAACGAATCTCACGCCTAGGTTACGAATGTCAAACAAGAAGCTCAGCCGAATCGAACTTTTTCCAGTTGCATATAACGGAGTGGGAAAACCGTCCCTAGCGTGTAAGGAATTTTCTCTAGATAATAATGGATTCTATGCACATTCTACCCTCTATGTTCGAATAGATGTAACTAGTAGATCTTATATTTTAAAACTAATAGGTGTACTAAAACTAACTACTAAATAAATTCTTAGATCTACAAGACTAACAGGCTGTTTAGTTTGTTTCTAATGGTTACTAATGTTTACCTTACCAAATTTTAGCAACTTTGATCAAATTTGGGAAACATTTGGTTTGCTACCAAATTTTGGCAACATGCCCTTCTCCATGGCTCTTTAGTTCATTTCTTACCAATCTTTGTCTAAATATTGGTAACCAATTTGGTGATCAAATTTTGGCAATGTCAAATTTTGGTAAGGTTTGTGAGGCAAATTTGTCATTGAACCAAACATCCCAAGAATCCTGCAACAATCTACTATAAAGAACTACATATCTACAATTACAATATTTACACATCTACCCACTATCTAATACAGCTATAGATCTAATTGTTTTATTTGCTAATTTACCATGGTTTCAAAATGAAATTGACAAAAAAAAATAACAGATCCACTACCCCATCTCTCCTCTTCCCCTCTACTATCTTCTCCTTATCTTCTATTCCTCCTCTTTCTTTTTTTTTTCTGAAGAAAAAAAATGATTTTCGGTTGTTTTTTTGGCTCCTTAAGTAGCCTGCCTTCTATTGCCAATTTGAATGATGATAGAGGGTGCAGGGACCTATATCGTCATTTGAATTGATGATTCATCTCTCTATCCGTTTATTGTTGTTCCAAATAGTGACAGATACTCATCTCTGTTACTATTTCAAACAATGACATAAGATTATTTATGTAATTTTGAACGATGATTTATTTATGTAATATTAATAAAAATATAATATATTTTAAAAAAAATTCAAGCTCCACATATCCGATAAGGTAGAGCTAGAAGTGCCGGTTCCAAAATATCAAAATCTATCAGCCACATATGGAACATCGTGTATTCTTGGAATTTCTCAAGAAATTAAGCTATATTCATAAATATTTATATACTACTTAAAAAAAGTTGGTTGTAACACCCCAGCACAACATGTGCTCAAGACATTACCATCATTTATATTTTTCATCACTTTTTCTACAATTTTAACTATAATTTCAGCGAACATCCTAAAACAATTATCACCATTCTAAACAATATCATCAATAATTTGTATAATAACATAAATAAGAACGATAACAAATAAAGTATTGGAACTATACGCCCAAACACGCCCGAGTTCATGCGCTCGGGAATGTCCAAGTCTTCGCACTTGGGTATGCCTAGATCACATATATCTGGGAGCAACTTTACCTTTTGGTAACGACGACGATCAATGATACTGAGACAATTAAATAAACAACCAAACTTCATCATTAACATTAAACGCCAACTAAGTTCACATGACCATTACTATGAATACAAGAGTACATCAACTAAATTGGCTAAGTACTGTATTATTCATAAGTGAGCACTAAAATTGAATATTTGTGAAAGATGAAGTGGCAAGTGACATACTGATGCTACTCTCATTCTATGCATGTTGTCTTTAATGATCACCTAAAATATTAAAATAAGTAAGGATGAGTCTAAGACTTAGCAAGTTTATAATAAAACAATAACATAACCATTTATCATATTTAACTCATTTATTATCTTTTATCATTTGTATGCCATGTAATATAAATCTGTCTACATACTTATATGCTCATCACATAACGTATACCGATATCGATGGGTGCACACTCGTTGATATCGCACCCTCTCATTCTCCCCATTCCTTGGAGGTGCCTATCAAAGTAGGTTTTTCATGCCTACACCAAGTATACCATAGAGGCCTAAACATGTCACCTCTTTCTACCATGAATGTAACATATGCAAATAATATTATTTATCAACATTAATGAATTACATCATCTCCATTAATCTCATAATCAGAGCAGGCGTTAGGTTCGTGGTACATGAAATTAGTTAATTCATATATTTACACTTTAATGATAAATCTGAGTTGATGATAAATAATGTTATGATGATCAGATTAATTAACAAAAAAATCTCTTAATGAAAAGTCTTGCCTTTTATGTCCTCTTCCCTCTCCTTTTTCACATCCCTAAAAAGTCTCTTAACAAAAAACAACTCCTCAATTAACAAATTCCACCTCCTTAAAATATTCTTACTGCTTAACCTATTGGTGGTGGTGGTACCTTCTACCCTTCCACCTTCTTAAAAAATCTCAAAAAAATAAAAATTACCAACAAACAAGTTACACATTCCTAAAAATTCTTTAACAACAAAAAGAAAAAAAAAGCAGCAAAGCTCTATGGAGAGCGTAGCGGAACCGAGGACGCATAGGTGGAACCAAGGGTGTGGGCTAGGCGTACTGATACCGACAATGTCTAACTCGACAAGCTGTGAGTAATATGATATTTTTTATTCATATCAAAGTACATGTATTTAGTTAATCCAATGCAAAAATACCCCATCATACAAGTTAACTTCAATACAAATTACAACATGGGTCACAAGGAAGCTTAATTAACTGCACGGTGAAGCCAATGGCACAGCGTAGGCCAAGCCTAGCAATGTGGGCGCGAGCCAGTTTGGTTAAGAGCCCTACCAAGCACGGAGGTGAATCTGTGCGTGTGGAGTAGGTCAATCCCAATGATATTTAACTAGTTCATATGAGATTCATATGTTCCAGCCTCATGGGTTTTGTACATATGAGGATTAGGGTTAAAATATTCTCGACCTACACTCTTCCATACAGGAAAAATTAGAGTTGAAAAAATTGCGGCGATCATTTGTATCCAATTCGCTTTTGCTGTTCATGTCGTGTCATTTCTGCTTAGATGTGTCCCTCGGAAATTCTAGAGAAACAAAGATTGAGAGAGACAGAAGGGAATATCGTTTTTTTTCAACTATCATTATTTTGTAAATAGCTTCATGTCAAAAATGTTTTCTTATATCCGAGCCTGTTCTTCATTTTTGTATTTCAGCACCTTATCTTCTCAAATTTCAAGCATCACAAAACATTAGAAAGGACTATTTATAACAAAATTTAAAAATAGCGGCAAAGAATCATGCCTTTTTGCATCAAATAAACATATGGATCATTGTCCCTACAACATACGTAGTTCTTATAGAGAGAAAAGAAAAACAACGACCAGAGAAAATATTGCACGTCCCTAAAATGACAGTCTCGTTATATTTGGCATTGGGATCTGCTTCAGGAAAAGAAAATGGAAAAAAGGTTAAGAAAGAAAAATGAAAAAAAAATGAATAGCATTCTCTCCTAGGCCTAGCCTTCTAAAAATCAATTATATCTGAGGACAGTGATGCTTCCAGAATTCCAGGCCAAAAGTTAAAGCGACGAATTTTTGCAGTACCTTAGCTACATATCTTGCCAGGTTTTGGTAATCAAATGAGATCTCTCTGGCAAGTATTGCGTCAGCATCTCGTAACTAACTCAAGTGTGACTCTGTGTGAGCATCTCAAGCTTGCAAGGCATGGCTGGCCAGTGATTAGTAAATTTCAGGTTTGGTGCATGCTTCACAGTTTTGGATATACTTCACGATGCAAATAGCTTCATCCGGTTGTTCGCCAGACCACCATGATGGCTGTCGAAAGTAGTATGCAGTTTTTTTTTTAATTTGGCGAGGAGCTTTGGTATTCGATATAGAAGAAGAAGAACAACCGAGACTGATACACACATCCACCCACACACGTCCACACACGCATGCACCAGCACCTAGCTCCCTGGTGCGCGTTCGGGCGAATCAAAGATTCAAACCAGAGCGGGCTACACGCACGACGGCACCAAAGAATCAAACTCACCGAGAAATACGGACACTCGTCGAACACACGCCCCTGTTCTCTTCTGTATTGGAGTAGAGGACATTTGCTTCGACCCGATAGTTTGGGCAACGACTCATGCGCCTTGCATTCACCAGCGCCATGGCCCTTCAGTTGATGGAGCTTGAGGACTGAGACATGGCGCTGGGAAGAAACAAGAGAACGAGGAGGAGCTGAGTTGGATGGGATATACATATGAGCAGGCGCTGGCAGGAAATTCGCTGCCAAAAAATTTTCAGCTCGGAAGCCACATCCAAACGCAGTGGCATATAAGAAATCCAGTCACACGGCGGCCTTCGTAAGTCAAAGGAGAAAGAGGGGCTTTTCCACCGTGACTTAACAACGAATCTCACGCCTAGGTTACGAATGTCAAACAAGAAGCTCAGCCGAATCGAACTTTTTCCAGTTGCATATAACGGAGTGGGAAAACCGTTCCTAGCGTGTAAGGAATTTTCTCTAGATAATAATGGATTCTATGCACATTCTACCCTCTATGTTCGAATAGATGTAACTAGTAGATCTTATATTTTAAAACTAATAGGTGTACTAAAACTAACTACTAAATAAATTCTTAGATCTACAAGACTGACAGGCTGTTTAGTTTGTTTCTAATGGTTACTAATGTTTACCTTACCAAATTTTAGCAACTTTGATCAAATTTGGGAAACATTTGTTTGCTACCAAATTTTGGCAACATGCCCTTCTCCATGGCTCTTTAGTTCATTTCTTACCAATCTTTGTCTAAATATTGGTAACCAATTTAGTGATCAAATTTTGGCAATGTCAAATTTTGGTAAGGTTTGTGAGGCAAATTTGTCATTGAACCAAACATCCCAAGAATCCTGCAACAATCTACTATAAAGAACTACATATCTACAATTACAATATTTACACATCTACCCACTATCTAATACAGCTATAGATCTAATTGTTTTATTTGCTAATTTACCATGGTTTCAAAATGAAATTGACAAAAAAAAAAAAACAGATCCACTACCCCATCTCTCCTCTTCCCCTCTACTATCTTCTCCTTATCTTCTATTCCTCCTCTTTCTTTTTTTTTTTGAGAAAAAAAATGATTTTCGATTGTTTTTGGCTCCTTAAGTAGCCTGCCTTCTATTGCCAATTTGAATGATGATAGAGGTGCAGGGACCTATATCGTCATTTGAATTGATGATTCATCTCTCTATCCGTTTATTGTTGTTCCAAATAGTGACAGATGCTCATCTCATTACTATTTCAAACAATGACATAAGATTATTTATGTAATTTTGAGCGATGATTTATTTATGTAATATTAATAAAAATATAATATATTTTAAAAAATTCAAGCTCCACATATCCGATAAGGTAGAGCTAGAAGTGCGGTTCAAAATATCAAAATGTATCACCACATATGGAACATCGCGTATTCTTGGAATTTCTCAAGAAATTAAGCTATATTCATAAATATTTATATACTACTTAAAAAAGTTGGTTGTAACACCCCACACAACATGTGCTCAAGACATTACCATCATTTATATTTTTCATCACTTTTCTACAATTTTAACTATAATTTCAGCGAACATCCTAAAACAATTATCACCATTCTAAACAATATCATCAATAATTTGTATAATAACATAAATAAAACGATAACAAATAAAGCATTGGAACTATCGCCCAAACACGCCCGAGTTCATGCGCTCGGGAATGTCCAAGTCTTCGCACTTGGGTATGCCTAGATCACATATATCACAGGAACAACTTTACCTTTTAGTAACAACTGACGATCAATGATCTTGAGACAATTAAATAAACAACCAAACTTCATCATTAACATTAAACGCCAACTAAGTTCACATGACCATTACTATGAATACAAGAGTACATCAACTAAATTGGCTAAGTACTGTATTATTCATAAGTGAGCACTAAAATTGAATATTTGTGAAAGATGAAGTGGCAAGTGACATACTGATGCTACTCTCATTCTATGCATGTTGTCTTTAATGATCACCTAAAATATTAAAATAAGTAAGGATGAGTCTAAGACTTAGCAAGTTTATAATAAAACAATAACATAACCATTTATCATATTTAACTCATTTATTATCTTTTATCATTTGTATGCCATGTAATGTAAATCTGTCTACATACTTATATGCTCATCACATAACGTATACCGATATCGATGGGTGCACACTCGTTGATATCGCACCCTCTCATTCTCCCCATTCCTTGGAGGTGCCTATCAAAGTAGGTTTTTCATGCCTACACCAAGTATACCATAGAGGCCTAAACATGTCACCTCTTTCTACCATGAATGTAGCATATGCAAATAATATTATTTATCAACATTAATGAATTACATCATCTCCATTAATCTCATAATCGAGAAGGCGTTAGGTTAAGTGGTACATGAAATTAGTTAATTCATATATTTACACTTTAATGATAAATCTGAGTTGATGATAAATAATGTTATGATGATCAGATTAATTAACAAAAAATCTCTTAATGAAAAGTCTTGCCTTTTATGTCCTCTTCCCTCTCCTTTTTCACATCCTAAAAAGTCTCTTAACAAAAACAACTCCTCAATTAACAAATTCCACCTCCTTAAAATATTCTTACTGCTTAACCTATTGGTGGTGGTGGTACCTTCTACCCTTCCACCTTCTTAAAAAATCTCAAAAAAATAAAAATTACCAACAAACAAGTTACACATTCCTAAAAATTCTTTAACAACAAAAAGAAAAAAAAAGCAGCAAAGCTCTATGGAGAGCGTAGCGGAACCGAGGAGGACGCAGAGGTGGAACCAAGGGTGTGGGCTGGCGTACTGATATCGACAATGTCTAACTCGACAAGCTGTGAGTAATATGATATTTTTTATTCATATCAAAGTACATGCATTTAGTTAATCCAATGTAAGAATGCCCTATCATACAAATTACAACATGGGTCACAAGGAAGCTTAATTAACTGCACGGTGAAGCCAATGGCACAGCGTAGGCCAAGCCAAGCCTACCAATGCGGGCGCGAGCCAGTTTGGTTAAGAGCCCTACCAAGCACGGAGGTGAATCTGTGCGTGTGGAGTAGGTCAGTCCCAATGATATTTAACTAGTTCATATGAGATTCATATGTTCCAGCCTCATGGGTTTTGTACATATGAGGATTAGGGTTAAAATATTCTCGACCTACACTCTTCCATACAGGAAAAATTAGAGTTGGAAAAATTGCGGCGATCATTTGTATCCAATTCGCTTTTGCTGTTCATGTCGTGTCATTTCTGTTTAGATGTGTCCCTCGGAAATTCTAGAGAAACAAAGATTGAGAGAGACAGAAGGGAATATCGTTTTTTTTCAACTATCATTATTTTGTAAATAGCTTCATGTCAAAAATGTTTTCTTATATCCGAGCCTGTTCTTCATTTTTGTATTTCAGCACCTTATCTTCTCAAATTTCAAGCATCACAAAACATTAGAAAGGACTATTTATAACAAAATTTAAAAATAGCGGCAAAGAATCATGCCTTTTGCATCAAATAAACATATGGATCATTGTCCCTACAACATACGTAGTTCTTCTAGAGAGAAAAGAAAAACAACGACCAGAGAAAATATTGCACGTCCCTAAAATGACAGTCTCGTTATATTTGGCATTGGGACCTGCTTCAGGAAAAGAAAATGAAAAAAAAGGTTAAGAAAGAAAAATGAAAAAAAAAATATTAGCATTCTCTCCTAGGCCTAGCCTTCTAAAAATCAATTATATCTGAGGACAGTGATGCTTCCAGAATTCCAGGCCAAAAGTTAAAGCGACGAATTTTTGCAGTACCTTAGCTAGATATCTTGCCAGGTTTTGGTAATCAAATGAGATCTCTCTGGCAAGTATTGCGTCAGCATCTCGTAACTAACTCAACTGTGACTCTGTGAGAGCATCTCAAGCTTGCAAGGCATGGCTGGCCAGTGATTAGTAAATTTCAGGTTTGGTGCATGCTTCACAGTTTTGGATATACTTCACGATGCAAATAGCTTCATCCGGTTGTTCGACAGACCAACATGATGGCTGTCGAAAGTAGTATGCAGTTTTTTTTTTTTTTTGAATTTGGCGAGAAACTCTGGCATTCAATATAGAAGAAGAACAACAGCTAGACTATAGATGCACACACCCATCCACACATACCCACACACGCACGCACCACCACCTGGCTCCCTGGTGCGCACCTGAACGAATCGGAGATTCGAACCCGAACGGGCTACGCGCACGACAGCGCCGCTAGCAAACCGAGCCTACGGCTGGTTCGCAAAGTAGTATGCAGTTAATATGCAGAATTTGTACTTTGGAGTGCACAGGGCATACAACAGTTAAAGCCGAAGCACATCAATCATTTTTAGAGACGACTCATTTTTTTTAGAGAGAGAACAGATTATAAGTGGATAGATTAATATGTCCGCTTGCAACACAATCCCTTTCATTTTTTTCGGCTGATACACTGAACTGCTAATTCATAGGGACATACAATTAATTTGTTGGTGACATGACATGATTCGGGAAAGTCTTAGCTTCAGCTTAAAGCCATTAGGAGCTTAAAGATTCCCATTTCTTCAGAGACATGTAGCTTCTCGAACTTCTGAGAGAAGCATAACCCACGCTGGAGGAAGCTAAGCCGGGTACTGTTTTCCTTCCTGTGAAACACAGGCCTAATTTTTTTTCGTTACAGGGTAGAAACACGTGCACACACATCATGTTTTTTTAAAAAATTTAGCCAGAGCCCTAGCATTCAGTATAAAAGAAGAATAACAGCCGATTACAATCGCACACACACCCACTCACACACGCACGCACACACACGAGATTGCACCGGCTCTCATGCGCATCCGGACGGATCCTAGGATCGAACCCAGGCGGGTTGTATGCCCTCTGACGCTCGCGTGCACACACATCTAGAAATACGGGGCCTAGGAGATAAATCCACGCACTACTACAGAACGGCACATCAGAATCGGTTCTTTTTTAGCATTAGAATCGGTTCTAGTGGCGATACGATGTCTTTAGATAGTGATGAGGTGGAGCTATCAGAATCGGTTTTAATCCGATCGTAATAAAACGTCATCAGAATCGGTTCTTTAAGGGAAGTGATTGTGATGACTCCCTCATCAGAATCGGTTCTTTAAGGGAAGTGATTCTGATGACCCCATCATCAGAATCGGTTCTTTAAGAAAAGTGATTACGATGACACCCTCATCGAATCGGTTCCACAAAAGAATCGATTACGATGAGGTGTCATCGAATCACTTTCTTAAAGAACCGACTAATAGTCATCAAAATCACTTCTTTAAAGATGATAACCCATGTGTAATGCCATTTTTTAAGAAAAGTGATTCGATGACACCTCATCGAAATCGGTTCCTATCGAAATCACTTTTCTTAAAGAACCGATTACGATGAGGGGTCATCGAGAATCACTTCCTTAAAGAACCGATTCGATGACCCATTGGGTGTGCCATTTTGCAAATTCTCCAAAAAAAACCTGATTAAAGCGGTATGCACAATATATATCATCACATTAGCTAGGATGTCATCCATCCTAATACTACTATCTTTGCTCTTGTCTAATTACCACTCGTGTGATCTTCCTAGACATTTTTAACACCACACGTGTGGTCTTCGAGAGGTCACCCATTCTATTACTACTCTCGTCTAAGCAGCTTAACCCGAGAGTTCTTATAAGATCCAATATTTTAATGGTGGTATGATAACATCGACATATTATGTCTCCCTCACTAGCTTAACCCCGTGAAGCACCACGAACACCGATAAAGCTTTCAAATTTATTTTTCATACTTTTGACTATTAATGATGCACGCAATATATGTGCCATTACTATTCACGGTACTTGTAAAAACACCATAACTTTTGACTTCGTACCTTCGATTTTGGTGTTCTTGAGCTTTAGGAATCATCACATGATGAGCTCTCCGATTATATTCTTTTGGGCACCGATTCTAGTTTGCAAATAAAAATCTGAGCATTTTTGTTAAAATGGTCATAACTTTGACTCGTAACTCCGATCGAGGTGTTCTTTGAATTTCATAAGTGTGCCAAAATCGATGGTCGGATCACCGCTAGTTTGTGCGAAATGCGTCTTGTGACGGAATTCCAAAAAAGGTCGTTTAGGGCCTCAAAAGCGACATCCAAAATTTTGAATCTGTTTGACCGTTCTTTTTAATTATTGCAAATGGAATATTAGTTCCAATTATTTCAAATATAATATTATTTAATTTCAATTCTTTCAAATTAGAAGGCGGAGGAGGTAATTATCAATATTTAAAATTTTCTATTATTTGTGGCGGTTTCAAATTAAAACCGTCGTGATGTATGAACATCACGGCGATTTTAGCTAGAACCGTCATTTTATCGTGAGCTATCACTGACGGTTTTATATTACAGCCGCTCGTGATGTAAGAAATATCACAGACGGTTTCTAAATATAACAGATCATGTAATGACTCACGTAGATATTCTGAGACGGTTGTGTTATATAACCGTCTGTGATTTCACAAGCGGTTTTACTTTCGAGCAAACCGCGTAATAAATATCTGAGACATCACAGACGGTTATATTTAGAAACCGTCTGTGATATTTCATACATATCACATATCCGTATCACTTTTTTAAGGAAAACCGACAACGATGCTTTATCATTAGTATCACTTTTATAATAAAAACCGAATCGATAATCACATATCCAGTATTGTTCAAATGCATTGTTCAAATGCATGCAGGTGTGCCGGAATATATCTTGATGCTTAGATGTAATTCTTCCTGTAGCATTATGCATAATAACACTAATTAATACACAATTAAATATTTGGAAGGGAGAGGAGAGGGATTTTAAACCCCATGATTAATCTTTTAGTCTAGCAACCATCACACATAGATCTTATAGTACAAGAACCATTCTATAATTTACCCTGACCATTTTTGTCTAACAGTTTTATTGCATATATCTTCTCTTCATTCTATCATATTTTGCTCTCTGCTTTCAGTTCCGCATTTCACAAATTTTGTTCTATACTTTCAGTTGTTTTTTCTCTCTCTTGTTGTGTAGAAACATCATGTTAGATAATCACCATACTTTCTTAGTCTTCTAGGGGTTTCTGGAGCTTTATGAACAACAGGGTTTCAATTGGCAAATGTTATCATATCGTGTTGGGTATATACTGATAGTATGAGTAAAATTGCATCCTTTTCATTGTCCTCTCGTTTCTTATTTTCCATGGATAGCAATAACATTGCTTGATCTCCTTCTGAAGGCAGTAATTAATGATACGTATTATTGGATAAGAAAATTAGTGATATTTATATCACAATTCTGATTTAATTGAATTATGCATTACTAGTCCTTTTCAGTTCTTCAGTCATTCAAAAATCAAAATTTGTTTGCCTACGTATACAATTTACTGTAATACAGTGCAGGGAGAAAGACCGTGTTGTCTTTTTTGCTACAGGCATACTTACTATTCTTTCTGTTATTACTCCCGTGCATCTCGAGCTTGAAGCTTGCTCCGAATTCTTTCTGTTGACCTTTCTCTTCAATCCTAATTAACCGGCAGAGTTACCTGCCTATTCATTTAGAAAACAATTTACTCCAATACATATCATTAGTATCACTTTTATAATAAAAACCGACACTGATGCTTTATCATTAGTATCACTTTTATAATAAAAACCGACACTGATAATCACATATCCGTATCACTTTTTTAAGGAAAACCGACACTGATGCTTTATCATTAGTATCACTTTTATAATAAAAACCGAAATCGATAATCACATATCAAGTATCACTTTTTAAGGAAAACCGACACGATGCTTTATCATTAGTATCACTTTTATAATAAAACCGACAACGATGTTAATCATCGATTATCACTTTTTAATAAAACGAAATCTTGATGCTTTATCATCACTTTAGTAGAAACCGACCCACGAGGACTTCAAATTTTCTCACCCAAGTATTGCTTCCAACCACACAATATGAGCTATTTTCTCGGGTGGCGGAGAAATCTCCTCTGGAGCAACAACAGAGAAGAGTTCGATGCAAGTGGTATATATAACCTAGCGAGCACATCGAAATCGGTTCTTTTCAAAAGCGATAGTGATGTGCACGGCCATCACTAGTCATAAGCGAGCACATCGTGAATCGGTTCTTTTCAACAGCGATAGTGATGTGCACGGTCATCACTATCGCTTATAAAAAGAACCGATAGTGATGACCATATGCTTGTATCGAATCGGTTCTCTACTTAAAAGTGATAGTGATGTGAAAGTTATCACTATCGGTTCTTTTCATTGAAGTGATAGTGATGATCAGCGTCACATCACTATCACTTCTATGAAAAGAACCGATAGTGATGACCGTGCACATCACTATCACTTTTTAGTAAGAACCGATTCGGATGTGTCGAAGTCTACATCACAATCACTTATAATCTCGGAACCGATAGTGATTATTACTAACATCCTCCGGTTACTTATCACAATCGTTTTTTTTTTGAAAAACTTAAGAACCGACACAGATAAAGTGATAGTGATGTGTCGTTCTGTAGTAGTGACGACTTTATAAATTTTATACCAAGACGTACTCATGTGTGAGTAAATATGAGCATCATGATTTGAAGTCTGGTGAGTGGAACTCCACAGCCTCTAAGTTGTGGATCTCGCATGCCCCAACCTTTCTATGAACGGTGTTCCTAATAGCAGTCATTACAAGAGTAGAGGTGTTTAATTATACTCTTTAGTTTCAAAAACATAAGCAAAACTAATATGATTGCACTGACGGTGATGATAAAGTGCATTTTCCAAACTTGGTGGACAGTGCACTTGCTGCATGTTAGCTAATCGAAAAACTTTCTGCAATGCCGGCTGATTAAAATTTTCCAATCGACTAATTATATATGGATTTTTCGGGAGAGGCGCTAGACCCATGGACCAAGTGAATCATGCATGCTAGGTTTTCTTGATTCATTCTTCAAGCTTGTTTTTGCCAATTGTGCATATATAGCTTGAACAGCCTGGTGTGCTCGGTTCACTTACATCTGCAGAACAGGTGGCTTTTCACCATATCTTAGATTAGCCAAACTAAACACATTCATGAGTGTTTAGCCGGACAACTATTTAACGTATTAGCTTTGAATAACTCGAGACCTTGTGTTGAATGAGTTCACACTGTCATTTTGCCGGCCAAAGCCATGCGTTAATCAGTCGTTTCTTTTCTTAATGCGATTACTAAGAATAATTTCTAGCAAGACGTACAGCAACACTAACACTATACAAACTTGGTGATGAGTAAGCTTTTTTTTCTTAAAAAAAGGTGCCGAGTACATAATTTGTCTTAAGATGATGTTACATCTACCAAATGAACGTTTAATTTGTTTACTTGTATAGATGCAATTAGAGCATGCAACGATGCATAAGTAACACCTTTGGTCGTGAACTCTATTGTGGCAGATCCAATTCTCTATCTGCAGCTCTCACTATTTGTGAAATCATATCTACGACTGGTAAATCAATACCACCCTCGAAGAAGATACGGTTAGGTGAATCTTGTGGGGATAAACTGATGAAAAATCCCGGACAAATTTGCAGATTTGGTTAGTGTATTATGGAGTAGTAGATCAAATTTCCTTTGTGGACCGTTTCTTTATGTGCCTAGTGGATTCCATCCAAGCTACCCGTTTTGAATCCAATAGTACGTTCATCCAGTTTTTTTTTTTATTTAGAAAATAATTATAAAGGATTGCCTGTCGGTGTATAGAAGTGTTATAAAAACTAAATTAGAAATCTATCTATCTATTAAATTATTTAATTTTGGCTTTAAAAGGCTACAAATTCTCACATTAATCAAGGAAAAAAATATCTAACCGTTCATCTGGTGGAATAAGTTAAATTAAAGAAAGAGTCCTTATCAAATCAAATTTGGGATAAAAAAACAAAAGAAAATTAGCAACTTGATTGTCATACAAACTTCAAAGTAAATCTGGAATTCATAATAAAATTAACTAAAAATTAGTATTTGGATTTGTATACAAACTGCAACCTAATACTAAAGTTTGAAATAGCAAATATAATAACATTAGCAATTTGACTTATATTAAAAGAAAGTGTCATGTACAATAAAGCATAACTGAAATTAGGAATAATAAATGAAATAAAATCAACAATTTAATTGCTATATGAACTTCAAAGTATAAATGAAATTCGGAATAAATAAAAAAAAGAAAATTAGCAATCTGATTTCCATATGAACTTTAGTGTAAAAATTAAATTCAGAATAAAATTAAATGAAAATTAGTTGTTGGATTTGTATACAAATTCCAACTTAAAATAGAACTTCGAATAATAAAATTAGTAATTTGATTTTCATATAAGTCCAAAGTAAAATCCCTAAATAGCTTAAATTTAGAATAAAAATAAAATAAAAATACCACTTAGATTATAAACGATTCCAACCTGAAACTGCATAATCCAACATTATGCAAATTTGGATGAAGATCAAAGGAAATTAGCAGTTTGATTTTTTATATAAGTAAAATTCAGAATAAAATAAAATAAAAATTACCAATTGCATTTGTATACAAATTTGACAAAAAAACTCCATATCATATATAGCCTAAAAATATGCAAATTAAAAAAAACCACCACGTTTTCTCTCGAAGACAGAAATTGTCATGTTAAACTTTGAACAGAGAAAGATGTACACTAGCTGGCAATCAGAATTGCACCAGCTTGCATTTATGGTAGGTAATCTCGATATTTATTTTTTAAAAATAGTTTGATACATGGATGCCATTATTTGCTAAATATTCCAATCTAGATAATCCTCACGTTGTTGACAAGGCTAGATGCAGACAAAAAAAAAGAGCTAAGGGTGCGTTTATTTCAGCTTCAGTTTTTCTATGAGAAACTGAGAAGCTCTATAATAAAAAAAAATCAACTAGCTTCACATAGAAATCCGAGGAAGTGATCCATGTTTTTTGACTTGCAGTCTGGGAGCAAAAAAACCTGCTCTCCACCTGATTCACAACCTCCCAGTTATGAACCTTCCCATTAAATTCATAACTATTTCTTAAACAAAAATCACTTCCACCAGAGAATCGATTCTATAAAGAATCAGGAGTTTGAGCTGAAGAATCAGGATCTGAAACTCTACCAAACAGATCCTAAACTTGCATGTGGATACAAAAGACTATATCATGTCAATGAATATAGACATCCCAGTAGAGTAATTACAGTAGACACGAGGTAAACTTTTGATGAAAAAACACGATGGACGGTGCAGAGTAGTCGTTGTGATCTGCTTTTTGTTGCCAGTTTCTTGCAACTTTTTTTAAAATATTTTCATGCATCGGTGACTGTCAACATTTGCTAAGTATCCAATCTAGATGCATGAATCCTCACATTGTTTACAAAGCTAGACGCGTAAAAAAAATAAAATAAAATAAAAGCTAAACTTGGATGTGGATACAAAGAATTAATTACAGTAGACACGAACTACACTTTTGATGAGAAAACACAATGGATGGTGCAGATTAGTCGTTGTGATCTGCTTTTTGTTGCCAGTTTCATGCAAAGTTCTTTCTCATTTGTGATATGCTTGTTGCGATTGATTTCTCTCTCCCTGGACGATACATTTTATTCGTCAAGCAAATCTCTTTTTTTTCCTGCTGAAAGCTATTCTTTGGTGAGCTTTTTATACCACTCTTCCTAGGGTATTTGGCACAGCTCCTACTCCATTAAAATCCGTAGAGTTGGTAGAGCAGGGTATTTCTAACTCCAAAAATTTATAGATCTGAAGTTATGGATACATTAAGAGTACTTAGGTGAGCCATCTTGTTTATATTTTAGATTAAAAATATAAATTTAATTCACTTTATTTTAGCCTATAAACTCCATATCTGAGGTGGAACTGGAATCTAGAGCTTTGCCAAATAGACCTAGATATCATGTATTTAAATCCTATTTCCGGATAAAAAGAACTGCAAACGATAAAAAATACTTTTGACACCCAAATTTATCCTTATGAGGATGAGGCCAATACTACAACTCTTAGGTCATGTTTGTTTTAGCTTTTGATTCTGGATTCTGACCCTAAAAGCAGAATCAGAAACAAACAACTTGATTCTACAATCCGATTCTCACAATTCAGCCCACCCATATACGTTAGAATCTACAATCCACTTCATATGTGCTTTTGGATTTCAGCTTTTGAAAAATCAGCTTGTCTACAACCACAACCCAGAATCAGCTTTTAGAGAATCCAAACTGGAACAAACAAGCCTTTAGAGCAGAAGAAATTCCAGAAGGTGGGAGCATCATGCCATCGATTTTGCAAAAAACACTTGTGAATTCTAAAATTGCGTCAAGACCCTACGTCGGCTCTTTTACAAAAACACCCTCAAGTTTCGGAAGATTGAATCCAGACGGGGACAACCGAGCTCTTTTTTTTAAAAAAAAAACGCTCGAGGTTCTAGAAATTCCTCTCGGGTCGTAGATATTTTTTTGCGAAAAAGCCCATAACTTTCCAAAATCTTGTCCTGGTTCACTATTTTTGCGAAAAGACCCTACAAATTCTGAAATTGCGATTATTTTTATTTTTCTTGTATTTGTGTATGCTTTGCCTAAGGAAAAAAATGGCATCCACCGTGAAGGTTAGTTTTGCTATCTGAGTATTGTATCAAAATTCACTCGGCGTAGCGTAGCACGTAGCTCTACCTAATAGTAAACTAGAACAAAAGTTAACATAAGCGGCATGTGATAGAAGTCGCCTTAGACATACGCGGCAATGAGAAGATGGCGAAGATAATATCAACGTCAAGGTGATACACACACGGCTGCCAGCGATGAGGCCTGCCAGATCTGTCACAGGTAGACCTGGGAATTGGGCCGGGCCTTAGTGGGCTATACGACCCGACGAAAAAAATGGGCGGGCTAGCACGGCCCGAATGGCGTGCGGGCCGCCTAAAAACCTGGCACGATGGGCCACCGGCACGGCCCGACTATATGGGCCGTGCTCGGCTGCACAGCCGAATCACGCCCGAATCTGTAATTTGTATTTTTCGGTCTTTCTTTGCTCATATGAATTTATACTCTACATGAAAGTTGTAGAGAATTTCAAGACGCATCTTTTTCATGTAGACAACTTTTCCATTTGAGCAACGTGATGAATTTATAAAAAATATTTAGTACGCTGTATAGTTTCGGACCGACGCCACATCTTTCGGTAATCTGCATTTTCAGTGTCTTCCTTTGCTCATATGAATTTATATTCTACATGAAAGTTGTAGAAATTTCGATACGCATCTTTTATATAGACAACTTTTCCATTTGAGCAACGTATGAATTTATAAAAAATATTTAGTGCGTTGTATAGTTTCGGACCGACGCAACATCTCTCGGTAATCTGCATTTTCACGGTCTTCCTTTGCTCATATGAATTTATACTCTACATGAAAGTTGTAGAAATTTCGATACGCATCTTTTTCATGTAGATAACTTTTCATTTGAGCAACGTATGAATTTATAAAAATATTTAGTGTGCTGCATTCTCTCGGCGTGTTAGGGCGTGCCCGACAGCAATGACGCAGCCTTTGGGCGTGCCGGCCTTGATTTTACCGTTCGTGCTGACCGGCCCGCACGAAGAAATGACCGAGCGTCTTTGGCCATTTCATCACGGGCAAAACGACGGGCTCGGGCCGACGCACCAAGTCCCACCTCTAGTCACAGGGTTCATGTTAGTTGGGAACGGCAACTACGAGAGTTAAAGCTACACTATGCCTGCTCCATTCGAACAACAGGGCGAAGTCATCTAGTCATGCACTTAATTAGAGCAAGGCATAACCAGCCTGTGCACAAAAATAGGGATGGCAATCAGACCTACGGGTTCAGGTATCCACAGATTCTATATCTGATTAGATCAGATTCGGGTTCTAATTTTCACCCACAGGTTCTTTAGGTCGGGTGTTCGAGATAGGTTTGGGTTCTAATTTTCACCCGCGGGTACCCATCGGGTATCCAAAATACCACATACTCCCATCGGGTACCGTTAGGTTTTGGGTACCCGCCGGGTTTGGGGTCTGGTTGCGAATACCCGCCGGGTTCGACTCGGGTTTTTTTGGTTCAGGTTTCTTGTCGGGTTAGGTTTTGCAAAACCCACACTCGATCCGACCTATTGCCACCACTAGAACTGTAGCACTGTACAAACCCATCAGGTACCCTCTAGGCTCGGGTTCGGGTATAATTTTTTACCTGATAAAGTATTCGGGTTTGGGTCGGATTTTGTGTCGAATCGGGTTTTGTAAAATCCGTACCCGATCCGACCCGTTACCATCCCTATACAAGAAGAAACAGCTGATTTCTTGTCATGTACAGATCAAATATCAATAACTACTGGATGTGTGCAGGTTTTATTGATTGGCGTCTCAGGCTAGCTGCTTACCGTTAGAGGACATAATACTATTGTCATGCACAATTTGTCGAGAGGAATTACGTAGATTTTAGTGACGGGATAAGAAGATTGAGTTGATCAGATAGAACTAGTGTGATGTCCTTTCGAGGCAATGGTTATCATGTTAGGGGTGCAATCGGATCGGTTAGACGGCGCCGACTAACCGACTGAATCTGTTCCGCTCAAATTTTGTTAGTCGTGTTGAATAGTTATCGGATTCGGCATTGGTTTTGAATTCAGGATATCACTATTCGTTAGATTAGGATATTTCAATTATATTCTTGGATAGTTACAAAAACCCTATTTGGATATCCAAATATTTACATCTCATATTCTAGCAGCTTTAATTGGGCCCATCCAAATTGTCCAAGCTAGGCCCTCCATTCACGGCTCTACCCTCCTGTCGCTGTCCCATTTGTCATCCTGTCGACTGGTGCCAGCCGTCACCAGAACTTCAACATGTAAGAATATACTTTCACTTGTCTATGTAAATACTTGGCATTCTTTTGCAAAATATAAAGGAATATTTGATATATTTACAAATTTTTGGACTACTTGAAAAATGACTTGTTAAAATTACAATAATTCTATTGCATGTTGTACTCATATGGTTGATTAATTATTATTATATGTATGCTATATGCAGTATTAGTTTTTGCATGATATTCAACAAAAATTATTCGGTAACATGTTGATTCTGCTCTGGATTCACTTCGAATTCGTGACCGATATTATCCGTGCCGTATTCGCATCGGCACCATTCTTATCATATTCTAAGTCTGATAAAAAAATATAGATTAGAATATAAAAAAATGATATCTGATTGAATCCATGCCCGTTGTACTCTTGGATAAAAGAGAGTTTTAGTTGAACAAACGCCGCTAATTAATAATTGATTATAAATGCTAGCTGTGCAATTTGCACGGACCACTCAGCTAGTTCTAATTAAACTGAAGACATTTGAAACTTGCTACATGCTAACTTCATTTGAAAATTGTTACATATTTATTGAAGATTTACATTTTGGGGTGAATTTCACTTTAATACTCTAATAATACATTTTTAGTGGGATAAGTCATACTATATCACTCTATTCGTTGGTATTTAAAAAATTACCACTTATTATCTCAATCATATGTGGCACAGTAACCTTTAGAGTGGTATAGAGTGAATTATCTCATTTTTATTTTGCAAAAACATGCGTTTCTGCCATTTGAAGGCTGAAGAAAAATTTCCGAAACTTGTTGCAAAGGCTTTATTACAAGTTTGATGCGCAATAATTTTCAACCGTGTTACGCATCAACATTTACATACATTTCACCTTCCAAGCCAGTGGACGTCCGTAGATTAGCATTTCTGAAGCTAGAAACTCCAAGATAATAATCGAGCTTAGGATAATCCACCTGCGAATTTAAATCCATCTTCCTAATACGTACGGCGACTTGGAGGTGTGGCTGAAATTTGAAATTTCAGCTAAAATTCAGATGAAATTCAAAAAATAAATTTGAAATTTGGTAAATTTGAAACCGATAAAACCAAATTTTCAACCTAAATCATGGAAATTTCAACAAAATTGATCAAAATTTTGGTAATTTTCAAACTCCTATCAAATGGTCTCCCAAGATTAGAAAAAATTAGGAAAAAATATGAAAAAATAATGTAAGCATTTATCTATATTTCCTATCTGTTTGAATGCAAAACACTAAGTATTTACACATAAATTCCCAAGTTAAGGTTTAGGATTTAGGCTTAAATACCATGTAAAAATTACCAAATTAGGATTTAGGGTTTATACCGAAATACATCATATAAGGTCAAAATCCAAACTAGGGTTTAGGGTTTTGGTTGAAATACAGTTTAAGGTCGAAATCCAATTTAAGTTATAGGATTTAGGCCAAATGTATCATTTAAGGCCGAAATCTAAATTAGGATTTAGGGTTAGGTTTACATAATTTGTGTATATATATTTTTTGAAAACTTTTCACATGTATTACTCATAAAAAGCATTACAATTTAAAAAAAAACATTGGTGTGAAATTTGGTCCAAAAACATCAAAACTGGTCGAAAAACTATACGAAATGGCCCAAAAAACCGAAATTTTGACAAAATTTACCGAAATTACTACATCAAACCCTAATTTTTGATATTTTTTATCCTGTCGAGATTTGTAATCTCAACCCTAGCTGAATTCCGAAATTTACCGAAATTTTGCTAAGATTTGGAACCCTGTATATACCACCCTTCCCACTATGGATGGCAATCAGACCCACGGGTTCGGATACCTACGGGTTCTGCACCCGATCGGGTCGGGTTTGGATTCTAATTTTCACCGCGGGTTCTTTGAGTCGGGTATCCGAGATGGGTTCGAGTCGGATTCGGATTCTAATTTTCATCTGAGGGTACCTATCGGGTATCCGAAATACTGCACATACCCATCGGGTTCCCGGTACCCGCCGGGTTCGGCTTTGGTTTTTTGTCTGGTCGGGTTTTGCAAAACCCACACTCGACCCGGCCTATTGCCCCCCTAGAACTGCAGTATTGCACAAACCCATTGTGCACCCGCCAGATTTCGGGTACTCGCCAGGTTCGGGTATAGTTTTTTACCCGATAGGGTATTCGGGTTCGGGTCGGGCTTTCCAATTCGGGTTTTATATCGGGTCAAGTTTTGTAAAACCCGCACTCGACCCGACTGTTACCATCGCTACTTCCCACTGAAAATTGTATTTGCTTACTTGTTAATCTCCTCCTAATCCACCCTCTAATTTTCATACCACACTCCTCTTCCTAGAAATAGTCAAAACGAAATTAAGAATATGGAAAATGAGACCTTATCCCCATTGTTCATACATGCCTCAACTTGATCTCGCTCCTCACCTACTCCTCCGAGGCTCCGACTATATATATACCCTGCACCTCCCCCTTTCTCCTCAGCTCTACTCCAAGAGCGTTCTAACACACCTCAGTGATCCATTGTGAAAACCCTGTACAAACCCAAAAAACGAAAAAGAAAAGGAGCGGAATTCTTCTTTGAAGGCGATAGTATCATCCATGGTGGCCTCGGCCAAGATCGCCATGGAGTGGCTGCAAGACCCACTGATCTGGGCGTTCCTCGCCTCGCTGGCTTTCATGCTGCTGCAGCTGCGGCGGCGGGGCAAGGCGCCGCTGCCGCCGGGCCCGAAGCCGCTGCCGTTCATCGGCAACATGATGATGATGGACCAGCTGACCCACCGCGGCCTGGCGGCGCTAGCGAAGGAGTACGGCGGGCTGCTCCACTTCCGCCTCGGCCGGCTGCACGCGTTCGCGGTGTCGACGCCAGAGTACGCGCGGGAGGTGCTGCAGGCGCAGGACGGCGCCTTCTCTAACCGGCCAGCCACCATCGCCATCTCCTACCTCACCTACGACCGCGCCGACATGGCGTTCGCGCACTACGGGCCCTTCTGGCGCCAGATGCGCAAGCTCTGCGTCATGAAGCTCTTCAGCCGCCGCCGCCCGGAGACGTGGCTCGCCGTGCGCGACGAGTCCACCGCGCT
Organism: Guadua angustifolia; assembly: GCA_036346375.1. NCBI lineage: Eukaryota > Viridiplantae > Streptophyta > Magnoliopsida > Poales > Poaceae > Guadua > Guadua angustifolia. The sequence continues at coordinate 17,561,164 of CM070518.1, read as the reverse complement.
GGTCCGCGCCGTCGCGGAGTCCAGCGGCGAGGCCGTCAACCTCGGCGAGCTCATCTTCAACCTCACCAAAACGTCATCTTCCGCGCCGCCTTCGGCACCCGCGACGGCGACGGGCAGGAGGAGTTCATCGCCATCCTCCAGGAGTTCTCCAAGCTCTTCGGCGCGTTCAACATCGGCGACTTCATCCCGTGGCTCAGCTGGATGGACCCGCAGGGCATCAACCGCCGCCTCCGCGTGGCCCGCGGTGCGCTCGACAGGTTCATTGACAAGATCATCGACGAGCACATGAAGAGGGGCAAGAACCCCGACGACGCCGACGCCGACATGGTCGACGACATGCTCGCCTTCCTCGCCGAGGCCAAGCCGGCAGCCGCCGGCGACGGCGGGGACGACCTGCAGAACACCCTCCGCCTCACCCGCGACAACATCAAGGCCATCATCATGGTACGTGTACCGAAACTTCCCTTACGCCACACTAATTATTTACCGCCATCTTCCGCGACAATTTTTACCGTCTTTAATTAACTTTTAACTCCCGCGCGCGCGTTAACTCTTGATCAGGAGTGCTAAACTAGAAAAGGCAAGCGCTTTTTTTTTTTTTACCACCAAATCCGTATATTCACCACGATCTACTGATTTACTATTTCCTGCCCATTATATACGCATGTTTCGCTGGTTGCCTGGTGAACTGGTGAGTGCAGCGATATCTGGCATCTGGCAATTAATTAGGAAATAGGATGAACAATTGACCACTGACGTGGACCAGTATTCTAGGTAAATAAAGTACTGTAATAACATAAGGCAAGCTGTCTTGATGCGTATATTTGACCGTACGTGCAGATCTCTATATATAAATGGCACATGATAGCCTCGTAGTAGGTGAATCGATCGAGTAGCTACTGTATATTGTTGTGTATTTGTAGTTCCATGCATGCATTACTCTTAAGTATACGATCTCTATCGTGTCAAATCTGTAGTAAGCCTTTGCTAACCACTTCAATCCAATGCGTACACTAGTAGTCTAGTTTTAGTCAGCGCATGCTGTTTGTCTCCTTCCGGGATCCAACACAGTCCATCTTTGCAACACGCGATTAGGCTCAGGGTCAAGACCATGAGCCTGATCAGCGCCGGCCTTGATATATATTCGCCGCAATTACGCCAAATTCCACACCACCTCTTTGGATGCATCCTAATCATAGTGCATACGGTTTTGACTCTTTGACTGATTGGTGATCGAGATCCATGCATGTATGCGTTGCTCGCAGCTAGCGTTCGAAGGTAACCAAGGGCGGAACCTGGGGGCATAGGTGGGCTCTAGTCGCCTGTTGCCGGCCATCAGCATTTATGTTATATTGCTGTTTTCTCCCTCTACTGTGAATTGATGTGTTTTTATCTTTTTATTTTGATATTATTTTGTTGTAATTTGATATTAAAGTATGCTAGCTTGCCTTTTTCGTTAGCCACCCTAAAATTCTTAAGTAGCTTGTCATTAAGTTGTTTGATTAAATGTCTATAGGTATAACTAACATCTATAAGGCTAGCTAATTGAATATATATATAAAATAATGGCACTAGCTCAAGAGAGATGTACATACGGAATCTAAAAGTGTATAAAACTGCAAGGGTCTTACCACCTGTTGTTTATCGGTCTTTGTGTTTAGTGCGATACAATCTATAGGAATTTAGCTGTATCAATTTACCTGGGTTAGTACTGGTATTCTGTTTACTAAATTTGTCTGTTTATCCTGCTCTAAAGTAATTGATCCAAGAGCTAGCACAAAGTTTGATCATCGAAAAACATCGATCTAAGGTATTAACTCTTCGAATTATATTTTTAATAAAAAGAAGCTTTTGGTGATGCTTTGCGCAGAGTTTGGACCATACATACATACTTTGCACTTTATACAATTATACATACCTACCCTGCATGCGCCCTTTTCAACTTTTACGATTTTTTTTCCCAGCTGCTGAAAATTAAACATGAAAGCCTCCAAGGTTGAACCAATCAATCGAGACTACGTATGCCGCTTTCCAGTGCATCTTTAATTATCTTCATCTCATTGCATAGATATATAATTAGATAAGCTTCAGCCTTCTTGGTGCATCTCACCCTTCAATGTAAACTTAAAGCTTCAATTTCTGACCCCAACCGCTCTGCTATCTCTGTACCAACCACGTTGTTTTCTTAACTCTCACGGTAAAAAAAAAATATATTATCAATTCCACCGAACGCACGTAAAAAACGATATATTACGGCTTCGTAACTTCAGAACTGGTAGGCATTACGCATGCAACTCTGTACTGGGACACTGGCATGTATTTGCATGACCTACTTATTCTTGGATTAATATTAGAGTAGTGTTTTGATGCTTAAGTGAAGAAATAAGTAATTTTATTTACCTTTCATTTATACTTTAATATTTATGTAATTGTTAAAAAGAAAATAACATGTGCACCTCGATCTCTTACTGCTCACAAGTGACACAACTTGTTCGATCTACGACGCATGCATGAGCATCACGACCTTGACCTAGTATTGTCATGTAAATGAATTTTTTGTGCTAATAAATAAACTAATATGGTGACGTGGCTGCCTGCATGCATGGACGGTGGTGAACAACGCCGCAGGACGTGATGTTTGGCGGGACGGAGACGGTGGCGTCGGCGATCGAGTGGGCGATGGCGGAGATGATGCACAGCCCCGACGATCTCCGGCGGCTGCAGCAGGAGCTCGCCAACGTGGTGGGGCTCGACCGGAACGTGGGCGAGGCGGACCTCGACAAGCTCCCCTTCCTCAAGTGCGTCGTCAAGGAGACGCTCCGCCTGCACCCGCCCATCCCGCTGCTCCTCCACGAGACCGCCGAGGACTGCGTCGTCGGCGGCTACTCCGTGCCCAGGGGCTCGCGCGTCATGATCAACGCCTGGGCCATCGGCCGCAACCGCAAGGCGTGGAAGGACGCCGACGTGTTCCGGCCGTCGAGATTCGCGCCGGAGGGGGAGGCTGCCGGGCTCGACTTCAAGGGCGGATGCTTCGAGTTCCTGCCGTTCGGGTCCGGCCGGCGGTCGTGCCCCGGGATGGCGCTGGGCCTGTACGCGCTGGAGCTCGCCGTCGCGCACCTCGCGCACGGGTTCAACTGGGCGCTGCCCGACGGCATGAAGCCGTCGGAGCTCGACATGGGCGACATCTTCGGCCTCACCGCGCCGCGTGCTACCCGGCTCTACGCCGTGCCCACGCCCCGGCTCACCTGCCCCTTGTACTGACGAAGGGAAGACGTACGCGCGCGGCGGTCGTTATTGCGCACGCGTATGGTATGTACTGTACCGGCTGCAAGGTGAAGAAGGTGTTGATTCAGAAGTGGCGGCGCCATTGGAGGAGTTTGGTGGCTCCCTCTTGGCCTTTTTTCCCCCTTTCTTCTTTTTTTTCTATTTTAAACTCATGTCTGATAATACATAACAATAAAAGGATTCCTATGGCTACCTGCATGCATGCCTAGGGTGTAATTAAGGTTGACAGTGTGCTGTAATTAAGAAGAACGTACAGAAGCTGTAAAAAATGTTACAATTTGAGACTTGCTGGTTACAGATTCTGTGAATTTTCTTGTTAATTTTTTCCTTTTTGCCCCTACTAATCCTACAGATTGTGTGCCTCCTTTTCCCAAAGATGTAATGTTTATCTACGTAGTACTGCCCCTGCCATAACGGCAGAGGATGCGCTTTCAATGTTTATAAAGGGAATTGCTAAAAATCCATCACTTGTTTTTTTCTTTGATTTCAATCACTTTTATATATAAATATAAATATAAATATAAATATATACCAATTAATCGCTCAAATTGTCGTGACGATGTTTCTTATCATACAATCGCTTTACTGCTAGCATGTTGGATGGGAAGGTGCGTAGGAAATTAAGGATGCATGCCCCGATCATGTTCGCCTAGTCACTTTTCTGTCCATCCAATCTGTATTTAGATAGGTGACTTGATTTACGGTCTACCAGTCTTTATATTGGATATGCTTCGAACCCATTTCGGATCCAGCCGTTACCCATGTCTAGAAGGAGCTGGAGTATTTTTTTTTCCTTTTTTGCCGGTTCTTATATTGGATATGCTTCGAAACCACCATTTCAGATCCACCCTTACCCATGTCTAGAAGGAGCTGTGGAGTATTTTTTTTCTTTTCTCATTTATTTTCTATTAGGGTTCACCAATCCTATATATTTTTCTTTGTCTAGCTTAGAAAAATCATTTTTTATTTTCTCTGCAATATTTTTTTCTTTTCTCATTTATTTTATATTAGGGTTCACCAATCCCATTTTTCTTTGTTTAGCTTTAAAAAATTATTTTTCATTTTTGGACCCGCAAGGGCTGTGAAATCTGATTGAAATTTTTGGAGAAAACATTCACACGATTAATTTAATTCCTCCATTTTGTTTCATTCTTGTTTCAAGAAGACGAAGGAGAACATAAGCGTACTGCACGTTTCATTCGATCGAAACATCAGCGCCTTCGAAATTGAGCATTCCTGATCGCTAATTCATTCTTAACAAGATTGATGCAATAGCATGCGGCTGCAGCAGTTTATTACTCATCGAACTTTACAACCATCGCTAAAAATCTGTCACCAAGCTTGGGGGAGATGTGGACTGTCTAATGGAGATCCAAGGGCTGTGAAATCTGACTGAACTTTTTAGGGAAAACATTCTCATGATGGATACACAATCCTTTATATAAATGTATACTGTAAATTCTTTCCCGATTGACTTAGCAAAAAAATCACAATAATTAATACTCCCTCTAGTCACAAAAACTTGTTGTCGTGGGATACATACAGATCAAACTTTCTAATTTTTTACTATAATATCTTTTCAATATTTAGATTTGATAAATAAAAATCATATATGTAGATTTATCTCAAAAACTAGTTTCATAATATTATAATTTTATTAGGTTTATATATATACTACAACAAAAATTAGTGATTAAAGTTATATTACTGGACCGTTTCATGCCTAAAATGAAATGTTTTTGTTATTAGAAGGACTAGTTACACAGGATGGGAACCGAGCATAGCTTAGTTGGTAAAGAGGCTCAGTACGCTAGAGCCATAGAACTAACCTAGGAGCCTACCTTCTTCACTTAACGCTAGCTTATGATAAACTAGCCGATTTTTCCGTGCAATTGCACCGCTGGATATTGTTTATATTTTGAAATAAAATTGTACTTGTTGTCCAACACTAGTGCTTATAACTGCAGCCTCAATTGTATCTGTTATAGAACATTAACAAGTAGGAAGTTTTCGCGGCGTGATACGCCACGTGCGTTGTTTTTTTTTAGAAACAGTTCATTTTTTTTCTAGCGGTGTTTTTCCTTAAAATCATCGAGAAAACGTGTAAAACGGTTGAAATGATACAAACACAATCATGTTTTTTTTTTGCATCTATCCGAGGTTCTCTCCCGAAGAATCTGTGATTGTACTAAATCAAAAGGTCCTTTTCGCGAAAAATAGCTGAAACGATCCAAACGTAATTATGTTTTTTTTCGGTATTTATTTAGGGCCCTTCCACGAAAGATCTGTGATTTTTCTGAATCAAAAGGTCCTTTTCGTAAAAAAATCGTGGGAAGTACCTACACGTATAGGGATGGCAATCGGGTCGGGTAGCTCCGGGTCTTCCTCTTATGGACCTAGACCCGAGGCCCGAATTGCAGACCCGAACCCAGACCCGAATAACAAATGGGTCCAAATCTGGACCCAGACCCAGACCCGACGGGTACCCAAGACCCGATGGGTACCCAGGACCCGAATTTTCAGCACTAAAAAATAGCATTTCAATGACAGCAACTCAGCAAGCATTCGGGTCAAAAAAAATTTGTGACAGATTTGGGGCCAATGACCATTGCTCATAGCTGTGCACATATACCATGCAAGAATCAACAAGCATTACTTCTTGCCCGTAAGACTTCAAAGAAAATGAGGCATGCAGTCAGTTAGGCTAAATTTATAGATGGAAGACACAGTCACAGTCTCACAGATTGAATCCTGTCATAGAAGAAATGAAAATGAAAATAAAATCAAGTAGGATTTCACCTCAGAAATGTCTCATGTGTTGATCTGGGAAACATTCACAAGCATTCAAATATCACAACTCAGATGCCATAGCAAAATCAACTCAGATTCCATTATCAAGTTCTTTCCCGTTTCCATTATCAAGTACGAAAAATTTTGCTTGCCCAAGCCTTAGCACATCCTAGAACTAGAATCATCAAAAGTATGATTTAGCATGTAAAGCCGGCTCGGGGTTTGGACTGTGGCGCGGCCTCGCCATCGCGGCTCGGTCTCGACTTGGTGGCGGCGCCAGAGACAACGGGAGACGGCGCCGAGACGAGACGCCGGAAACGACGCCGGGACGGCGCGATCTGGATCGGGGTCGCCGGTCGGGACTCGAGGCGGCGGCCAGGCAGCCGGCGATGGAGGCGGCGTGAGGCGGCTAGGGTAGCCGGCAGGCGTGAGGCGCGGATCCGGATCGGGCCATCGGGGTAGCCGGCAAGCGTGACCGCGTGAGGCGGCTAGGGTTTGGGAGCACAGGAGCAGTGGAGGCGAGGCGTGGAGGTTCTGGTCTTCTGGAGGAATCAGGATGGGACGATGGGATCATGGGTCGATCAGTAGGGGGATTAACCGATTAAAGTTGGGAATGATGGGCCTGGGCGGATGCATGAGATGGTGACAATGTGCCGAGGTGGGCCGATCCGATCGGCTGAATTTCGGGTCCGGGTCTACTATACCCACGAGTCTATATTCGGACTGGACTCGACCCGGACCCAGACCCGGACCCGATTAAAAATACCCATGGGTCCAGATTCGGACCCAGACCCGAATCTATCGGGTCGGGTACCTACGGGTACCCAAACCCATGGGTAAAATTGCCATCCCTATACACGTAATCACTTTTTTTTTGTATTTATTTAGGGTCCTTTCATGAAAGATCCGTGATTTTTCTAAACCAGAATGTCCTTTTTGTAAAAAACCGCCGGAAGGCCTTACAAGTAATTACATATTTTTAGAGGGATCTATACAAAAAAAAATATGAGCCGGCTCGCGCGCGGCTCGCTCGGCGATGTGGCACCGCTCTCAGGGTGTGAATCCTGTGAAGAATAATAAAGGTATAATTCTCATCTCTATCCGATTGATCTATAACGTTATAATATGGACTCCGTGTGATTAATGGTGTAATCTTTTTGTTTTCTTTCCAATTAAAATGGTGATTTCTAGCCCAACATGATGACTTCTTTTACTTAATTTTAGTAACAATAGATTTTCATACGAACTCCAAATTAAAACCCATATATAGTTGAAATTTGAAATAAAAATTAGATAAAAATTAGCAGGTGGGTTTGTATACAAACTCTAACATAAAATTGATATTCACAATTAAATAAAAAATAACAATAAAAATTAATAGAATTCAGAATGAAAATAAAAAGGAATAGCAATGTGATTTCCATTGTAAATTTCACAAAACAATTAGCAACCGGATTTGTATACAAATTCTAAATTAAAATGAAAATTCAAAATTAAATAAAAATAACAGCAAATAACAGGAATTCAGAATAAGAAATAAGGAAATTAGAAATTTGATTTTCATACAAACTCTGAGTAAAACCCCTACATAGTTGAAATTCAGAATAAAATTGGTTGAAAATTAGCGGTTGGATTTGTATAGGAATTCTAACGTACCTAAAATTGAAATTCAAAGTTAAGCAAAAATAAATTTAGATTAAAAAGGCAAAGCACAATAAAAATAGCACATATTCAAAATAAAAATTAGTAGTTGGATTTATATACGAATTCAAACTAAAACTGAACAAGAAAGTTAAGATTTATATACAAATTCAACCTAAAACTGAACAAGAAAGTTAAGAAGTACAATCCATAAATATACAAATTAAAAATAAAATCAAAGAAAACCAGCATTGTTTTTTTATTCTAGACAATCTGGATTTTTTTTAGTTTTTTTTCGAAATTAAAAGTCCACAATATGCTAATTCGAGAAAGAATAAAATAAGATAAAGAATTTGAAATTTTTTTGGTGCACGTATGTATGGAATCAAAATTTTATTTGATAATAAATGTCGACGATACATGGTTTGTGGTCTCTAACAAAAAGTGAAAAGTGAGTACACTAAAAGTTCTAAAAGGACATTCTGAGCCTTTGTGTGATGTACCTCCTCGTGATTCGTGAAGAATGGATTGAGAGAGTGATACATTGACAAGTATTCATTTGTCTATGCTTATATAAGTTATATAATATGCATTATGAGTATACAGTATAGACAAGTATTATAATAATAAAATAAAAAGGATGATACTAGTATAAATGGAAAATATTATATTATGCTATGCTTACTGTTTGCTATGCAAGTATCTGAGAAAAAAAATTTAGTCACATGTGACAAGTATTGAAAAATAAAACGAGTATTTTTCTCTTATAATATATTAGTTCGGCAATAATCTATTTTGTAAAAAGTAAAATCAGTTATATACTAAATTATTTAAACAAGTTTCAAGATGATTGATGTCCGTACACGGATAACCTTACTAGTTTTTTTTAAGTCTTACTAAATATTATAGTAGTCCTCGCCTCTTGCACAATTTGACTTGAACAGTTGAACTAACATTTGGTCTGACAGGTACTGCAAGTGGACGGATATGATTTTGACCACCAAACTCAAGATGGAGGCCAGTGAACAGCTATTTTATTGGCTGCTCGTCTGGTGAAGCAACCTTTCCTTGCCGAACATTTGGGAGAAAGAGCCCAATCATGATCAAATACAGCGATAATTCTCAAGCAACATAGAGCCGTGTAGGCGTGTAGCTTTGTGTAGGCTAAAATCAACTGGTTTAGCTATCCTATTGTTCTGTACCAATGAATTTCAAGCAAGGACCAAGCTTAGCTTTTTTAAGTTGAAGTTTCACAATCCATACATAAGCGGCCATCATCCCTTTATTTGTTTATTACCAAAGCTAGGGGAGCAATTAAGAATTAAGAGTAGCTGAACCAATGCGTATACACGATGCGTAAATTAGCAACATGGTTTTGTTTACGAAATGGAGATTTCGTGGTCTTCTTTCCTTGATTACTCAATTAGTATACAGTATGCATCAATGCCACGGGCTAATGCGCGTGCGCATCGGTGGAGATAGGAAAATTGTCGAGGCTTGCTTGGCCTGCCAAATAAGCAATGCAGAATAAATCGAAATAGTTTCATAAAGAACCTTTGCTGAAAAGTTATGTTGAGAACATGTACACACCTTAGTGCTAAAGATATCTATTATAATATTAAAGCAGATACAAAAGAAGTCACCACGATCGCTCTCAAGACTTGCAATTCCCACATTAATCGAAAGAAAAAAGAAAAATCTACACATTGATCATGGTGGGTCCAAATTATAACGGTCCGATTAAAAGAAATAGTTTATATGATATACAGTTAATACAAGAGTTTGTATTATATACAATACTAGAGTTTGTGTTATATACAATACAAAAATAAAATAAAATTAGAAATTTGATTTTCATACGATTAAAAGAAAGAGTCCAAGTACAAGAAAACAATTTAAAACAAAAATAAAATATAATTAATAATCTAATTTCCATACGAACATCAAAATAAAATTGAAATTCGAATAAAAATTTCAAAACAAATCGAGAAAGAAAACAAAATATAATTAGTAATCTTATTTCCATACGGACATCAAAATAAAACTTAAATTTAGAATAAAATTAGTAATTAGATTTGTATACGAATTCTAACATAAAAAACTAAAATTCAGAATAAAAAAAAAATAAGAATTTGATTTTCATACGAACATCAAAATAAAGAATCCGCGTCAAGTACAATAAAAACCAAAATTCCCTGTAAAAATGTGACGAATACCCAGGGCATAGGTATCCCCAGCGGCCCAGGAGAAGCATATGGGCCGCCACCGCGCTTGAGCCTCAAACAAGAAGCCCTGCTCGGAGACCCTCGACTTCCGACCAATCCAGCCCCGAAGGGGGGCCCGACCGACGCAATAAGTCGGACCCCCTCCGAGCAGCACTCACAGTAGCTGGAAGGCCGACCGACCAGCCCACGTGAGGGCGCTCGGTTCCCGACCAAGCCAACCCCAGAAAGCGGTCCGACCAAGCGCTACAGGATCGACGCCCCGCGAACTACGGCAACAACGACCCAGGGTTGGCCCGACCAATGAGTCGGACCGATCGGCAGCCCCGAACAAGCTCGGATCATCTTCACCGAGAAGCAGACGTCAAATCGTCAGAAACCGGCCTCTGCTGGTCACCTAAACCGGGCGATCGCGGCGATTCGTCGACGATCGCGAGGGACGGGGCGCTCGCACCTTCCCAAGACGGGTCCCGGTGGCGCCCTCGGCGTCGACACGACACTCCGCAGAGCGAGTGCGCCCTTTCGGAGGAACGGACCGAGCCGTCGCTCTGCGCCTCTACCAACCCAACACAGACGACGGCTACCGTCAAAGGTCAAGTCCAAAGACTGGACATCGAGGCAAAAGACCGAACTCCTAGGCGTAGGGAGCTCCATCCTTTTTTTTCCCTTTACACACTCCCGTGTAACCTCCGCGTAACCTGCCTCTCCAGACTATATAAGGGGAGGCGTGGTCCTTCGGAGCGGGCACACGCACACACACACAGAGAGAGAGAGAGGGAGGGTGTAGGCAGTCGAACATAGCACTCCCGAATCACACTCGTAGCCATTCCCGGCAACCCCTGTGCACGAGGCGCTCCAAGCCCGAGCTCGGCCCTCGCTTGTAACACGACGGATACACCAGAGTCAATAACACCTGACCACCTCACGAACTGGAGTAGGGACGTTCTGCCCGAACCAGTATAAATCTTGGACCTCTTTTCTTCCGGTCTAACCATTCAAGGAGCGGGAGCGTGTGGCCCCTCTAGAACTACAAATTTACTTGCTAGTTCTCGAAACACCGACAAAATGAAATAAAAGTAGCAATTTGATTCCCATACGAACATCAAAATAAAAATTAAATTCAAAACAAAAATAAATTAAAAATTAGTAATTAGATTTGTATATGAATACCAACCTAAAACTAAAATTTAGAATACAAAATAAAATAAAATTAGCAATTTAATTTCCATACGAACTCTAAAGTAAAATCCTAAATAGCTTAAGTTCAAAATAAAAATGAAATAAAAAATACCAATTGGATTTGTATACGATTTCAACCTAAAACTATATTAAAAAAATCTATATCATGTATGATCCAACAATACACAAAAATAACTGAAATTTGAAATAAAAATAAAATAAAATGAGAAAGACTAAAGCCGAAGGAGCCAAAAGTCGTGATGACAAGTGTTGTGCGTCTGCATTGTTGAAGAAGTCAGTAGCAAAAGAAATTTGATGACGGGGAGGCCCTGGCAACGAGGAGAAAAAGTTTTGCATTGAAGACAAACTACATATATATATATATATATATATATATATATATATATATATATATATATATATATATATATATATATATATATATATATATATATATATATATATGTATGTATGTATGTATGTATGTATGTATAGTTAAAAATATACCATATTCTTTGAAGGACATGATATCATCATATTGTTAGATAACGATAAAAGTAAACATACTAGCATTATAGAAGATGGGAAGTCACCGTGTTAGTGAGGAAGCAACATCGTTAAGTTGGCAAACATTAAATAAGAGAAGCGAACGATATGGGACAGGTGCAAATCAAGCATGTATAATATTTTGCATGTGTGTATGCATGCATGAATTCGTTTGAATCAAAATAAATTGCAAAAAACTCAGAGAAGAGATGGCACTATACTCTATGAAATAGGCTTAATGTCACTGGTGAGAGCATAACGAGTGTCTCCGATAGGGATAAGCAATACTTGTACATGTATTGCATGTTGATGTCTAACGTTCAGCATTAAGTAATAATTGAAGAGAAATAGAAGATAGTTACACGATAGAGTGTTGCATTAAAAAGGGTAGCAGTTGAGAGGGATTGATAAAAGGCTTGCTATTGGCGATTGAAGTAGAAAAGTTGTGGGGCGATCGATAAGAGATATAAGACATGATTCTGTGGGGCAGCCAGCGTGTGAGGAAGATAAGTGCATAGTCGCCTATGATGTATCAATGTATAAGTGAGAAATACACTCTAATGCTATGTAAAATAATCAGCGTATTACTTAAGATTAAATAGAGTTACATGTGTTGCATATATTTTAAAAAAGAAGTTACTAATGGAGAAAGAACATGGATATATAGCTACATGTTCTATGCAAGACGAAAAATTGCTATGTTTCTAAGAATTCCCAACAACTTTTTATTTTAAATGATTTTCTTTCATCAAAACTTTTATTTCAATTACATCTATTAAGTTGAATTTTTCTTCAAGCTTCTATTATCATTTCTAATGTTTATTATATCTTAAAAATCTAAATAGTCTACAAAGTATGTTAATATACTATCAAGCATATAAGTTATATCACTTGATACTACAAATTGTTAAAAAAAAATCTAGCCGCACAAATGCATGGGTCACCTAGCTAGTTTATCTGCTTTTCTTAGCTTAATTATGCTTTAAAATTTGCTTATTATGAACTTATGATGATCCAAATGTTTCTTGTTCTACCAGCCTATACCAGGCTCGACCATTTTATTCATTTGATGATACAATTAGCTAGTTAGCTATATATCTTGCTCAAAAAGTACTCAGCTAGTGACCATGACTAGTTACTTTCTCACTTTTGACTAATATAACTCATGCTCGCCTCCATTTAAGCATATATAATAATATATAGATAAAGGAAAATGATGAAAGAATTCGGCATGATCGATGGGATAAACTAGTGATCAGAATGGTGATCCAATCCTGACGAAAGGCGACGCTCATATACGCAAACAATAAGTTAAACTCATTTTAAGATTCCCAGAAAGTTGCTGTTGAGGGGATTGAAGCAACTAACGATCGAGCTGCATCATGATCTTCTCCAGCCGGAGTGGTAGAAGTAACGAGAAGATCGAATGTTTTGTCGTTGCGAAGATTCCGGTGAGATGATCATTTCATCATAAATTAACCATCCACATCCAAAGGCACGCAGAAAGGGAAATGTGCAGTTGTGCACATATCACTCTCAAACGTCAATTGGCTTGCTTCGTTAGCTATGTATCCAGCCTAATTCCAAGTATCTCCCCAACCACCACCAGCTAGTCGGCAATAAGGACGCGCTGACTAACTTATTCTAAAAAAAAAAATCGTCAGCAATAGCATCGATCGCTTGTATTATGAACACTGAGTAATTGGCAGTCCATATATAGTACGTATATGCTAACCGAGTCAATACCGTAGTCAAACTTTATGTGACGGCACAGAAATCATCTCTATATTAAACTTCGCAGGATTCATGTCAGGGAGAGGGCCACGTCACGGCTCGCGCGGCCGGCTCGTATTTTTTTCACGTGTGAGTCCCTATAAAAATACATAATTACGTGTATATTCTTCCCGCAGTTTTGTTACGAAAAAGACCTTCTAATTCAGAAAAATCGCGAATCTTTCGTGAAAAGACCCTAAATAAATACCAAAAAATTACGTAATTACGTGTAGGTCCTTCCTACGGTTTTTTATGAAAATGACCTTTTGATTCAGAAAAATCACGGATCTTTCGTGGAAGGACCCTAAATAAATACCAAAAAACGTAGTTACGTTTAGATCATTCCAGCTATTTTTTACGAAAAGGACATTTCGATTTAACGCAATCGCATATCCTTTCAACCGTTTCACGCGTTTCCTCGACGATTTTAAGAAAAAATGCCGCCAAAAACAACCGAAGTTATTTCTATGAGAAAAATAACACACACAACGTATCACGCTACGAAAACTGTCCAGTATATATAGTAGTGCTGAACGCTGATGATGTCGTAACATTAACATACATACAATCAACATACATCACAAGTACTGATAAGTGATCATAGAGTGGCGTCATGTGCTCAGCCCATGTCGTTTATAGATCTGTCCACGTTGCAAACTCAGGCCCTTACAGCACCATCCACAAATCAGACGGCTGGCCAGCCTGAAAGAAATTAATGAATGTTGAGGAACTCTCCCGGTTGACACGCCCTATGCTAAAGATGAAAAACGTGGCTTGAGAAGCTGTTATTGTCAAAAATAATCTCCACTATATAAAGCAAGGTTTTTTTCCTCGTCACTTCATCAAAATTACCTACCTTTACCACTGCTCTTTAATTATACCCACTGTTAGTGCTCTTTGCAAATAAATTTTTTATCGCAAATTGAGTTTTCGTTGCAATCCACGGGCACATGCACTACAGGAAAAGTACTTATCGTCCACGGCCAAATATATGGTAGACGGCCAAAATAACCCGTCGACCAAAATTAGATTAAGGTCGACGGCCAAAATAATAGCCCTCCACCCTAGACGCGAAAAAAGCGCGCCACCGTCCGGCGCTGGAATTAGGGTACTATTTGGTAATTAGGGTCGACAGTCTACACATTTGCCGTCGACCATACTTTAAGGTCGACCGCCAAATCTGGCCGTCCACCTAATGGGCTCCATTAGGGGCCCAATTGGCAGTGGCAAATGAAACTAGGGTCGACGGCAGTTTTTTTTGGCCGTAGACCTTAAATAATCAGAATGGACGGCTGCGTGCGTGGCCGTCGACCATAACTAGCGTTACCTTACCTCTCCCCAGCCCGACTGAATCCCCATTCGATCGGTCTTCTCACTCAACCCGCCGCCTCCCCGATCGACGCGATTTCTAGCCGCGGCCTCCCCCATTTGTCGCCGCCGCCGCTCCGGCCGATGGCCCAGCCGCCCCCTCCGCCTGCTCGCTCGCCCAATGCCAGCCCCGTCGCCCGCGCTCTGCCTCCAATGACCGCCCGTCCGCCATGATGATCGCCTCCCGTCTCGGCACGCCAGTCGGCGTTGAAGCAACAATGCCTCATTGCGCGGGTGAATTCTGGCCGGGCGGTGGCGAGGTGGTACGTCTTGAGGTGGCGGAGGCGGCCGATGGCGGCCGAGGGTAGCAACCAGAGGCTCCGCCGCACCATGGTGGAGATCCCGTCACTTGCTATCGGTGAATTTGTTCCGCCATTATTCTGTTTATGAATTGGAATTTTGGAAATGTGGATCACCCTATGTTGCATTTCTTCGTCGCATGATCTAGTTTAGTTCATCCGTCCCGTTCAACCGATGCAATTGGCGATTAAGTAGGTTTTTTCTCATTGTAATTCAAATTCAATGTTTGCATCGCGATGCCCTTGAAAATTTGCACCTGTAATTTCATATGCGTACCGCAATTTGGAGTGAAATGTCGCGAAGTGGTTCTGAGATTTCCTTGTTTCCAGTTTAAAAGTGATTGAACCATATGTCTTCTTTTTATGATCTCTGTCCAAATGACCATGCAGATTCTAGGTGTTACAGAGAAGGCTGAGAAGGACGAGATTGTCAAAGCAGCAATGGAGCTGAAAAATGCAGAGATCGAAGATGGATACACAGCTGAGGTGTCTACTCATGAGACAGGTTCCTCATCGAATTCTGGAACTATGTGGATATAGTTATGCTTTGTTTGCTGGTGGGGACGTTTCGTCCTGGTGTTTAATGTTGCTTATTGCTTTGTTTGTCAGGCGCTGCTAGTAGATGTGAGAGATAAACTTCTCTTTGAACAAGAGTATGCAGGAAGCATAAAAGAAAAGGTTCCACCCAGATCCTCTCTTCATATACCTTGGAGTTGGTTGCCTGCTGCCCTGTGTGTCTTGCAGGAGGTAATGTGCAACACTAACACAAATACCCATCAATAAAAGATTCATGCAGACCAATAAATGACAGTTATGAAGCTTTTTTTCATTTTAATTTGGTTTAAGCTTTTCATCATTAGTTGGTAAGTTTCATAAGATAGATGTTAATTGTTATTATGATTATGCTGTGTTCACGAAAATCCACTGAAACTGTAAATATTTAGTTGAGTATTGGCTGTGTTTCTTGTAGGTCTTTTATTTGTCTTTGTCAAAACACTATTTACAATTCTGTGAAGTGATTATTTGAAAGGTTCCAGAGGGTTTAAGATTTATTCTGTGTAAGGTTGAAGCTTAATAAAATAAAACTTGTATGACAAAACATCTTTAGGATTATGGTGAAAAGCATGTAGATATTGAACTCTGTCCTTGCTTCAGACCAGGTAGTGTAAAACGCTGAGAATGCCACCTACAACCAATTTGATGTCTTAGCAGCCCCAATTCATCAAAGTTGAATGTACCTTTTATACCGGCATGTTCTGGTCTATTTACATTTTTCATGAAATTCTGATAGTTCGACTGAACAATTGGACTTTTGTGGTAGCTAGATATTTTTTCTGCAATTTATCTTGTTTGGAAATGAATAATATATCCATTGTTTTTATTTATCCCCTCTTATTTATGTGTAGGTAACTCGTAACGGTTGCATTGCAGCGTTCCATATCGCAGTGCATGTTCATCTGCTGATCCGCCCCAAGATTTTACTTCAAGTACGTGTGCATCTGTTTATTTTTGAAAGTTCTACTACTGTTATTCACCTGATGTAAGTTTAAATGTTTTGACGGAGATGGATAATTTCAATCAAACATGCTAAAAATTCAATCATTTTACTTGCCATGTTTCATTTGCAATGTGAAATCAATCTTTAAGACAGAGAAATTAGTTCTTTTTGTCATATTTTGTAGATTACTACTGGAAAACCCCTCAAAGTTTACTCGCCTTGGTGGAAAGCTACCAAAGGTAATTTTCTATATCAGTATTCAAGTTGCATTTTAATTCTGTTTTGTATCTTGCTTCATGGAATCTTCGAGATACACAGTTGTAGTCCCAAGACTACTTATTGTTGATTTAATGCCTGAAAATTGTTATTTTTAATAATTTGTTTTTGTAGGGAATACTTTTGACTGGAGCTCCGAGGCTGGAAGACACTTGCTTGCTAAGGTAAACTTATTAGGACTCATTTATTGTTTCATGTCTATGAAGTTTTAACTTTCTTAGAGGAAAGATTCATTCACATAAACAATTGGTTAGCAAGAGTTAGCTAGTTTACTTTCCTTTTCTCCACTGTTAGGGCTCTCTTTTGTGCATATCCCTGTATTTTGTACTTATGTTTATTAATACATATAAACAATAGGGTTCTCTCCTGCTGTTTCACTTTACAAAAAAAAAAAAAATCTTCTGTTATTACATCTAAGACTTAAGTAAAATTTACTTATGCTTTTGAGCTTACACAGAGCAACTATTCATACTTATCCTTTTTTATTACACTCGTTTATTTGATAAACACATTTCTTACTGGAGCTGCCTTTTTGCTATGGGCTAAATGTTATTTTTGGTATGCCAGGCTGTTCTTAAAATGTTAAATGAGACTGGAAGTGTGGACAATATTCCAGATTTTATTGAGGGAGTGAAGAACAGGTGCTATATACTTCTGCTGATTAATATTTTTCGGTGTGGGTGGTTGTCTTTTCAATGGACGAATTTTTCTTTATTATCTTCTTGTTAAGATTTTAGACTTGTTTTAGAAAAGTTATCTCTTCATTTTCCAGGAAGAGGAAAATGTCAGGTTTTGGGCACCGTGTGTATAAAAACTATGATCCTCGTGCTAAAGTCATCCGTAAGTTAGCGGAGGAGGTCTTCTCAATTGTGGGACGGGATCCTCTTATTGAGGTTAGCTATTCACATTCTGTTTAGCCATGTAAAAGAAGTATTTTCTGAGAACTTTATCTTACCATCATTTCACAAGTGAGATATTTGGTTAATGCTCTCATGTCAATGTGGAACAACCAGGAAACACAGTTGCTCTGTTTGTGCTATGGGAAACACAGTTGCTCTGTTTGTGCTATGGGTGCTAAATGACACTAACTTATCTATATGAAGCGTTAATTTTTGCAAACAACACAGTAAAAAAACTTTATTTTTCAAAAGGGTGAAAATTGAATTTGTGGAACTAAGAGGAATGCAATTCAGATTAGTTCCACTTTTGAGATCTGAAGCTGTTGAAAGAAACAAATTCAATAGACTTAAGTCTTTTGAGTTTTCACTGTTTACCATCCATCTTTTTTATGAACAAGAGAAAACAACCTATTTTATGCTACTCAGGTCATTGAAGAATTTAAACAGATAAAACATATTCATAAAATATCAATCATTGGTGTCTCACAGTTTCTTTATCAGCGTATATTGTTATACATTAGTATGCTTTAACAGTGTTATCGCAAAAGATCATTAATATTTATCCTGAAGAAACACGAGTTCAACAAGCTTAGTTTGCAAAACTTTCATCACCTGCATAGTAGCTGCAGTGGCACAAGTGCTGCCGTTGGTATTTATTGAACATTTTGGCTTTCCTGGTTTTCCATTTGATCCACGTGCTGCTAGCTTTGACCATTTGATCCACGTACTGCAGCTATCAAAAAGAACGATTGCTAGGGCGATGTTTTTTTTAATGCCGATTAATTAGGGTGGGCGGCATTTTTCACGTGGTATCCCACCCTAATATTAGGTCGACGGCCTTTTCCACGTGGCGTCCACCTAATATTAGGGTCGATGACTTTTTCACATGGCCGTCCACCTAAGCTATTATGGTGGACAGCCACCGGAAAGGCCGTCCACCCTAATATTTTATGGTCGACAGCTAAGGATAGGCCGTCCACCATAGTCTAGAGTGGACAGCTGATTTTTCCCGTCGACCTTAGTTAGTCTAGAGTGGACGGCCTATATTTGGTATGTCGACCCTAATAGGGTGGACAGCCCACCGTCAATTTAATATTATGGTCGACCACTTACTTTCGGCGGCTTAAGGTGGATTTGACCACCGTCGACCCTTCTAGGTATGGTGGACGACTTTGTATCTAGGGTGGACGGTTTTAGCTGTCGAAATTACTGTTTTTCCCTGTAGTGATGGTGATTAGGAACGGGCTAGCTGTATACCGAGTTGCAAATTGTGAAGTTGTTTAATTTAATCCATGTTGAAGTACAGCTGTACAGGTATGTTGTCCTTTTTCTTTCTTAACAATCTGAACTTTCTAAATAAACTGACTGCTACATGTAACTTAACAACTAAAAGATCTCTCCGGCGAATCTGCTTTAACCTCCGGCCCCTGGAGCACTCATGCCTATGCATTTTCTTCCACTGTATGTAGTATCTAACTCTGTTCCTAGCCGCTAGCGTGTACCATGGGTAAACAGCTAGCGAAGTTGGTGGAGCCACCGGAGAGGGACGTTGTGCTGATCATCGATCACTGCAGGCCAAAAGGGCACAGGGCAAAATCCGACTCAACTAATATTTTGACCGCGCGTTAAAAGAGCTCTCTTTACGATACACTAAATTTAAGAAAGGAAGATCAATGAGTCGGCGAGGGCAAATTAAAAAGGCAGTTAAATGGAGTAGTCATGTACGTGAGATAACCGGTGGTTTGGTCACCGGCGCCGATGTGACGGCGTTCGACCCGGTCACGCGCGCCGGCAGTCGCTCGTTGGAGCGGCTTCGCTGCGGCGAGCTGGGCTGCATGCGTGTGTGCATGATGAGCCGGCGACTGGGACGGGTTAGGTAGGTAGTGTTTCGTCGTTTCTCAGACCTCGAGAAGGTAACAGAGATCTTTTTTTCCTCTTGTGACAGAAGTTGTTAAGTTAAAATAACAAATTGCGAGGCAAAAATTTCATGTTTGTGCATAATATAGCTCCAAAACGGCTAGCATAATTTCGCCGTACGTGTGGTTGAGAGTGGGGCGGATATTATGCCTATCCGAGCTAACATTGTAGTTAAATGTTATGTCACAGCACAAAAATATAAGTACTGAAGACTGATCATGTCGTACCATTTTTTTTTTGAGAGCAATCATGTCGTACCATTAACATACGAACAGTCATACATCACACTTACTGATCAGTGACCATAGAGTAACATCATGCGTGCAGGTCGTGTCTTTTATAAGACCTGTCCACGTTGCAAACTCAGGTCCTTACAAGTTACAACACCATCCACGAATCAGACGGGCAGACTGAAGGAAATTAATGAATGTTGAGAAACTCTCCCGGTTGAGTTGGTTTGTCAACATGACAACGCCCTATGCTAAGGATGAAAAACGTGGCTACAGCTAGCATACTGTCGTGGTACGTGTGTATGAAAGAGACGGATATTATGAATCAACCGATCGAGGATCTAGCATCGCGTAAGCGAAGGGATACTCTTCTTCTCATGAACAAACTGAAACTGCGGCCAGTCCAGCGTCTGCCTGTCCTAGTCTCCTAGATCAGCAGAAGAAATGTGTACGTTTGATTGGTTTTCGTGTATTCAGTTCGTCTGAAAGTTTGATACGGCTCATCACCCTGGCACCAAACCTGGTGTAACGCACAATGATGTGACGCTTGCCTTTTCTGTTTTAGTGCGGTACGAATCGGGATCGGAGTATCGGACACAGCGACCAACCGCTTGGGTTTGAATTCGGAGTGCATGCGTCGTTTGCAATCTTCTCCCCGATCTTTTGGGCTAAGCCGGCTCTGCCCCACAAGCTCCAGGAAATGTCGGAAAGACAGGAGAAAAGCTGATGGCGCCATCCATTGATGAACCCTAGCTAGCTAGGGCCTTCGCCATGTTCGTCTTCAGAGCCAGTGGCTAGCTAGCTAGCTCTTAACATCCAAGATTTTGTTGCATCGAGAAAGAACGGTGGCTATCTAGTGGCGTAGATCTGTAGGGATCGAACAGTCTCGGCTTCGTTCCTGACAAAATATGGGAATGTTCAGCTTATTATCCTAGTACCGAACTTCTTTTTTGTCATTCCCGTAGGAACTAAAAATTTTGGGACAATTTTCTTTTTATTACTTCTCACTCTGTTTTCTTATAAAACTGAGACATACCCGTCAATTTATACCCAAAACTACAGCCCATACAAGCGGAATAGGATTCTACTTTTTTTTATCCTAATCGGACTCCTCATCCTAAACTTTTTTAATACAAACTTTCCAAACTAAAACTTTCCTATTATAAGATCATTTCTATCAATCACCCCCTTAATCTTGTAACGCAACTCTAACTTATTAAGGCAATCGGTCTCAACTATTATTTACCCAACTTTTACTCTACACAGGACAGTGAACACATCTTCAAAGAGTTCCGCCTTCTTCTTATTGGCCATACCACCGATATCGCACCTCACTGGTGATTATGACCTTTTGCTTTAGCTCCAATTTGTCTTTTCACTGGTAACACTTCTTAACGGTGACGCAAACTCGCATTAGAGTTTATTCACGAAAGGACTTGGACACATCTGCAAGAACTCATGCGCACGTACAGCAAAAACGACGACCACAACTTCTCAAGATTCTGGACTCATCAATTGTAAGAACAGAACGCTAAAAACTTTGGAACAATTTTCTATTTATTATTTCTCATTCTGTTCGCTTACAAAACTAAGATCTACCCCTCAATTTATACCAAAACTACAACACATACAAACAGAATAGAATTCTACTTCCTTATCCTGATCAAACTTCCCACCCTAAAATCTCTTAATACAAACTTTTCAACCTAAAACTTTTTTCTATCGATTCCTACTCCATCTTTGAATTATTGAAACCTGGTAGACCAAACTCTTCACGCAAGTTTTCAGTGGATACACTGCATGGAAGACACCAGGCGCTCGAAGGACGGGAGATGTTATTATAGTACTATGAGACTATGAGTTCCAACGTACATGTCGCGGTTCATCTAATAAATAACCCAGCTTCGTTGGCACGAATATCGAGAAGATAATGAGCGAGGCAGAGAAGAGAGGATGGCCACGTGCACTGACAAGTCAACATGGGTTTGGCACGTAGCAGCCGTGCCCGAAAGCCTCAATCCCGCCATGCCCACGCGTTTGTCTACATCACACACGGACACGGTGCAGTGCTCCACACTGCAGGTACAGCATTCATGGCATGGAGAATTTACAGGTGCGTACGTCGTCAGATGAGTGCAGCAGAAGCTGCTATTATTATCTCCTCCAAGCGTTTTTTTCGCATTTTCCTCCCGGGCCGGCCTGCCGCTGTCGAGCGTCGACTGTTGCGAGTGAGAGAGATCGACCATCTAGAGACGGCGATCGATCGGCCGGCGAGATCCGATGCCTGTGTAGTTGTGTTTGTGAGGCAGAGATCTTTGCTATTTCCGTCCGGTCTCTTTCTAATTTATCTCACTCACTGTTTTGAGCTTTGAATTGTCGCATGCTACAGCCTGTGCCTTACGACAGAAATAGGAGCGATACAAGTCAAGGATTCTGACTGACTGAACAAAGGGTAGAACCTTTCATGGGCTAAAAATGTAGCCCACGTTATGTTGTTAATAGCCCGTGAGAGCTCGTCGCCGGACAGCCGAGCCGATCGCTCGCAAACACGCCCGCCCGTTCGTTCTCGGCGCCGCACCACCAAATTAAACTCGGCCTTTTGGGCCTTCCCCTCCCGGCCGGTCATGCCGCGCCCGTGAGAAATGTTTAGAATTAGGATATTGAGAATAAGTGATGTATCAACTTGTGTTTGTTTCATTCATGATTTAATCATTAAGAGTGTTTAGGTAGATCATCTTGTTTATAGACTAAAAATATATAATACTTTATTTTAGCCTATAAGTGAATGGATGGCTTTGCATAACCTGTTCATTCATCATATTGGATTTCATCGGTTGAGAGAGAATGAGAGATCGCGTTGGTTCGTTAATAGGTGTCTTCTCCTTCCTTATGACGGTTGTTTGATTTATGGATGAGATCATCCATTCATATCTTCTCGCAACAAGAAACACCGCACTTCACGTCTAGATCCGCACCGAAAACGTATCAAACCGTGGCGGCCGCGCCAACCCAGGTAGCCAGGCCGGCGCACGCGCGCGACGCGAGAGACTTCCAGGGGAGCGAAGCGCATGCCGCGCCCTCTCGCCGAACCGCGAACCGAGCCGAGTCGCCTCTAGTGGTGGCGTGGGTCTATCGTACTTTATGTCTGAACTATATAGATCGCAACGGTCCATCGTGTCTGCAGTAGTTTCTCTATTCGCCTCCACGGCCTCGCGCGCGAGGCTAAAGCCAGCAGGGCGGCTTGTTGATTAGTTCCTCCCACCGCGCGCGCATCGGGCTGGATTCGGCATGGCCGCGTCGACGCTGAGCCAGACGCAGCGGTACGCGGCGGGGGCCCTCCTCGCGCTCTCGCTCCGGCAGGCGCAGATCCACCAGTCCGTCCTCCTGGGCTCCCACGGCCTCGACGAAGAGCCCGACCCCGGCCCCGCCGCCTCCCTCGCCGACCCCGACGCCCGCGACATCTGGACCCATGACTCCCGCGGCCTCCTCCGTCCCGTCCTCAGGTCGCCTCCGCTCGCTCTCGAATGCAGATGCATGCATGCTAGCTCCGTCCTCTCATGATCCGGCCGTGAGTACGTGCGCGTGACAGGGTATACGTACGTGATGCGTGCGTTTCTCAGGTTTCTTGAGATCGACCCCAAGGCCTGGCCGGGCGTGGAGAAGACGGCCGCGACCTCCGAGCCCAAGCACCACATTGGAGCCGTACGTTCGTGTCAATGCCCGTGAACATCGTCTCGAATTCACCCCATTTTGGCGTAATGCACGATGTTTCCTCTGATTGCACCTGCAGTTTCTTCGGAAAGTCTTCGAGGACGAAGACGACGACGACAAGGCCTCGGCAGAGAGATCCGACCAGGAGTTCGCGCTTGCCAAAGCCGTGGACGCGATGGCGATGGGCCTAGAGAACGACGTTCGAGCAGACGAGATGATCAAGCAAGAGATCGCAGGTGGCTCCGAGTACTCTATCATCGGAGGCGACGGGCCGGCGTCGCGGGGTGGTTCCAAGGATTACCGGAAAATGGCGGTGCTGTACATGCTTCTCTCCGCTTGCGTCGCGGACGTGAACATGGCCGAGGAGGGCATGGGGTCTCCCCGCATCAGGAAGGGCTACGACGCCCGCCACCGCGTCGCTCTCCGGCTGCTCGCGACGTGGCTCGACGTCAAGTGGATCAAGATGGTCTGTCCATGCATTCAACTTGCTACTTACAAAATAGCAATGAAATCGATATTAGTTCATTACTTCTGTTTAGTAAATAGTACCCCATCTATTTCTGTGTGACAACATAGCTCTACATGTGAAATGTGCATCCTAAGAATGCAAATGATATGATTTTACTCTGTTAAATGCGTTTTTGTGATGGAACATTTTGGCATTGTAGGAAGCTATCGAGATAATGGTTGCTTGCTCTGCTATGGCTGCAGCAAAAGAGGAAGAGCAACCACGTGACAATGAGTCGCCAAATAGCAGGTGGGAGAACTGGAAGCGTGGGGGAATCATTGGCGCGGCCGCCTTGACTGGAGGAACGTTGATGGCTATCTCTGGGGGTATGACAGGAATTCCTAGGAACCAACTGAAATTGTCTGATTTTGATAAAAGCTTTGTGCAGTCTGCCCAAGTTGGCTGAATCTTTTCTGCTGGCCTTGCAGGTTTAGCTGCTCCAGCAATTGCTGCAGGATTCAGTGCTCTAGCTCCAACGTTGCACACACTCCTCCCTGTTATAGGAGCTAGTGGATTTGCTGCTATAGCTACAGCTGCTGGACATACTGCTGGCTCTGTAGCGGTTGCTGCATCATTTGGAGGTGGGCCTGGATACTCTGAACATTACTCTGATGATGCCTTCCTTTATTTCAAGCTCTTGTTTCTTAGTACTTGCCTTAGTTTAGGTAACAACAACGATCAGTTGTCAACAAAAGCTACAGTGTTTCTCGGTTAAAAATCAAATGAGTGTAATGAGGAAACATGAATATATTACTATTTTACACATATTTTCCCCATTAGATCCAGAAGCTTTTCTTGTTTCAAAAGAGATCCAGAAGTCTTTGATTATGAGTAGTAACTAACCATCATCTTTGTTTTGGAAATCAGCTGCTGGAGCTGGGTTAACTGGGACCAAGATGGCCAAAAGAATTGGAAGTATAAGAGAATTTGAGTTCAAAACCATTGGCGAGAACCATAACCAGGGTGTGAGTTTTTGTTCTCTTTGTATTTTGCACTGTGGTTTATCCGATGCTCGAAAGGGTGAAAGAGCATGAAGCAAGTTTTTGTGTCTTGGCTTTTAAGAAAAACATACAATAAGTCCACTGATCAAATTAACTGGGTCTACAATCTACATTAATGTTTTTTTTCCTTTCAGCGCCTAGCAGTTGGCATCTTGGTTTCTGGATATGCTTTTACTGTGGAAGATTTTTTTAGGCCATGGGAAGGATGGAAAACTAACTTGGAGAGGTACCTGTTTTTTCCAACACATGAGTTGCTGAACACAAATATCCTTTTATTAGAAGCCCATTCCTTGGTATGTTTCTACGTTTCCATGTAACAAGAAGCCCACAACCATGACTAATCATAGGGAATTTTGACTAAACAAATACCAAAAGTTTGGTTTATAATACAAGAAATTCAAATAACATGGATAGAGGTGAGTTTTGCATAATTCTTTTCAGGAAGAAGCTTGCTTTGCATAATTCTCTTCAGGAACAAGCTTGCTTTGCATCACTAGTGCGTACTTGTAATTCTCATTGATAAGTGGCAGGTACATTCTACAGTGGGAGTCGAAGCATATTTTTGCTGTGAGTACAGCAATACAGGATTGGCTGACATCACGTAATATTCATAATCCTCACATATAATGTGCATCCTTTTGCTCATTCCTTACTTTTTAATGAAAAGTCTGGTTATCGCTGCAGGACTTGCAATGGAGTTGATGAGGGAAGGTGCAATGCAGACTGTGTTAAGTGGTATAGTTTCAGCATTTGCATGGCCTGCTACCTTGGTATCTGCTGCAGATTTTATTGACAGTAAATGGTCCATTGCTATTGACAGGTGCCGCTATGAACTCTTATATATTAGCTAAATTTTGCTGGTTTTTGTGGTTTTCCTTCTATATATAGGGTAGGTTTTGTAGAAAACTTAAAAAGTGAATACTACAATTCTGAGACTTAGGAGCTCTACTGTATGCACTGTTCAGTCTTTGATTCTTTCTAAACTTAACCTCCTTAAATAGACTAGCAATTTTTTTCTACTTGATAAATCTATTACATGCTTCCAGGTCAGATAAGGCCGGGAAAATGCTTGCTGAAGTGTTGCTTAAGGGATTGCAAGGAAGCAGGTACTTCTGCCTGCAACCTACTTTATTCAGTAGACCGTGTTTCTGCATGGAGCTAATTTTTCTCGCTGGCACCATAATCCCTTGCAGGCCTGTAACTCTAATCGGTTTTTCGCTAGGGG
The DNA here is from genome assembly GCA_036346375.1 of Guadua angustifolia. Taxonomy (NCBI): domain Eukaryota; kingdom Viridiplantae; phylum Streptophyta; class Magnoliopsida; order Poales; family Poaceae; genus Guadua; species Guadua angustifolia. The sequence goes on along the minus strand of CM070518.1, from coordinate 17,534,796 downwards.
CGCGTGTTGTCTTCAAGTGTTTGCAGGAATTAGCTCTCTCGGGTGATAATGGTACCTGTTAAGTGCTAACTATATGTACATATGGAGTTTAATTTGTATTTCTGCTGACACTTTTATCATGAACAGAGGGGATCGTCGAGAGGGCTGTACTGATAGGTGCACCAGTTTCAGTAAAGGATGAGCTGTGGGAGCCTGCCAGGAAGGTATGAGTAGGATGATTCTGAATTTTTCTCCAAAGCAACTGCGATAACCTCTTCTCTTTGGGTTACTTGAAGAGAGTCATTCCTCTCTAGCAACTGAACATTTTGCACGTAAGAACTCTGCACACTTCCAACCATGTGCACCTGAAAAACAAGACACGCACAACACAGCTTCTCAGAGCTCAGGAGCTGTCAATTGTTTGCATCACTCGCCATGGCCACCATTTTCCTTGCAGATGGTTGCTGGAAGGCTTGTGAACGTCTACTCCACCAACGACTGGATTCTCGGCATCACTTTCCGTGCGAGGTAAACGAAGCAGAAGTATCCCATTCATACTTGATTTCAAAGCTCCAACGCAAAGATGATCGCTGCGGCAGTTTTGTGCCGATACTCGTTTGTTCATGACTTGATAATTGCTCTCTCTCTCTCTCTCTCTCTCTCATGCAGCCTGCTCACTCAAGGTTTGGCTGGCATCCAGGCCGTTCATGCCCCTGGAGTTGAAAACGTGAGTGTGCTTGGCACATTCAACTGACTAATTAAGCTCCTAATTAAACCTGTTTCCCTATGCTGCTTCTTTACTCGATTACGTTGTTTTGACTCACAGGTTGATGTTACTGAGCTCGTCGTCGGGCATTCTTCCTACCTGACACTAGTCCAGCAAATTCTGGACCAGCTTGAGCTCAACACCTACTACCCTGTCTTCTCTCCCTGCAAGGCCAAGTCGAAATAATTAACCACGCTGCCATTCTGCTACACGAGTTTTATGTTTCGTAAGGCAGTGATGAATTTCCAATCGACAGATGAACGTAGTGACAGGTTGTAGTAAATAAAGGTGTCTTTTGTTGAAGAAAAAAATACGTGTAGAAGAATTCTTGTATTTTATTTTTGTAAATTTTAGAAACATTCTTGGTTGGTCCGTTCTGTATACGCTTCTAAGAAGAGTTTTTTTTTAAATAATATTTTTTAAAAAAATACAGAAATAATATGACAAAAAAAATTATAGAAATACCCACTAGTCGTAATTCCAAATTGGGACAAAACGTCTGTCGCAATTTTGAACTGCGACTGACCTTTCTGTCGCAATCATTTCTTCACCGCGCCTGAGCCTCTCGCTAATCGCCACCGGAGAAAAGGAGAGGAGAGGGGAGAGGAAGAAAAGGAGAAGAGGGGAGGAGAGGAGGGAAGGGGAGGAGGAGGAGGAGGAGGAGGAAGAGGAAGGAGAGGAGGGGGGAGGAGGAGGAGGAAGGAGAGGAGGATCTCGTCGTGGATTGAGGTAAATTTTTCTGTCATTTTTTTTAATTTCCATTGTAGTGGTCGAATTAGGATTAGCAATATAGTTTATTATGGTTGAAATATAGTATTAGAGTTGAATTTCGGTTGTAGTAGGGTTGAACTGTATTAGAAATTAGAAAAAGATTGTATTAGGAATTAGGGTTAGCAATAGTTTATTTCGGTTGTATTAGTAGTTTTATAGAAAAACGATTTAGTGATTTTGAATTTAGTAGTTATTATCGGAAAATGATATAGGTAGTTTATTTAAATTAACGATTTAGTGATCGGATTGTGTAGAATTTTAATTATTTAGTAGTTTGTACACGGGGTTGTGCCGTGTGTTCCCAAAACCCGCACATACTCTCCCGGCACATGGTAGGTTAAGAGTATCGACGTAGCGCCATCCAACCTGCGCAATAGCAAAAATATTCATCATAGAGCAAAACGATATTACCCGTTGTTTTTGTAGCAAAACAGAACAAAATTGATATTGAAATATAAAAATTGTAGTAAACCAGGGAGTAGGGGGTATAGAGTTATAATATCGGGTGTAGAGTATGTCGTCGTATGAGTAGATGAAGAGTTGAAATGTGGTAGCGTTTTGTCGTGCCATCATTAAAAATCCATGAAATGTTTGACAGATATGGACCAATGAATAGAATTTAAAATACACTAAAGAGAAGGGGTTCCGCAGATGGGTGCACAAGGGGTGGAGCTTAGTCATTTCCCAAGTGTTATGGCTGGCCTGTCACGTGCTGGTGAGTGTTCGTGGGGCATGGTTAACAGATGGTTGTACCATATGTTCTCGTTGGATAGGAAATTGCATGATCGGAAGCTGCACGGAGTAAGGTCTCGGAGACAGGATTACACGTATTGGGAGTTAGTAGAACTGAAGGGGCCGAAGTCTTGGAGCTCGTACATAAGATTGGCAACTGAAAATAGTTGGCCATTAGTGTTGTTGGCGCAAGCATTTGAGAAAACCAATACTGATCATACGATGCAGGAGGAGGTTGGTGGTGATGAACCAGAGGAAGTTGGGGAGAATAGTCGAACCGAAGGTGTCCGAGATGAAGAAGCTGATGTTCCAAATCTAGATGTTTAGGAACCACTAGGCATGGCAGACGAGGGAGAAAACATTGAATCGTTGGTTGATGCAATGGAGGCAGAGAGCCATGAGTATGGAATTTGAGTAACGACACAGACAATGAAGAGCATTTTCTTACGGAGTGAGATGCATGTCAGTTCGATAGATTGGTGGTCGACGAGGGTGAACACTTCCCGTGGCATTCAGATAGGAATGAGGTGAGGCAAGATACTATTTACAAGAATGAGTATAAGGTTCAGGAAGCAGTGACAGCATGGGTAGTGTCGCTTCGTTTGAAGTCAGACTAGGGGAGTACGTTGTTAGTCACCACTTCGAGGCGTACCTCTTGTGGCTCTTCGGCTGGGTTCTGTTCAGCTCCTCCCACGGGGACACCGTCGACAAGCACATGATCCAGTACGCGAGGTCAATTGCAGACGCCGAGATCGAGGAGATTCCAGACTAAGCGTGGGGACCGATGTCTTTGGCCGCGACGTCTCGGGTCTTTTGCAACTTGTCGTCGCGTGGGGGACTGGTCCATTCTCGCGGGCTGTCCTTTGCTACTTCAGCTGTGGTCTTTCGAGAGGTTCCAAATCGGCCGGCCACACATGGATTTGGGACCCTACGGAGCTGAGTTCTACGGCGCCCCCGAGGATGACCTCGACCATCCTACCATGGGGACGTTGTGGTGCCGCCGGCAGGTTAGTAAAATGAACTTTACCATGAGTTATGCAATAATTTCAAAAAAAATTCTCTAACTTTACCATTACTTTTTTTGTAGCCGATGTACATGCCTGTCACGTCACACGCTTCGTACCCCGAGTACGTAGCGATGTTCGACCAGCTGACAGATGATCGCGTCATCTAGCGTCCTTACCTCCCCGAGCTAGTAGTTGCGCGAGCACCTCACGGCCTCTCCTTACAGTGCACCCGTGACGGCGCATTTTGGTTGACACGGCGCCACCTTGTGTTTGACGTGTATGTCGAGATGTACACCGTGCACCGTGTCATGAGGCAGTTCGGCCTCCACCAGGTTTTCCCCGTCCCCACTGGTGAGGTGGTCCCACCTCATGTGCACACGTAAGTGGTCTTCCATGTCAATTTCAGTTGCATTATTTTTTGTGATGTTTGTGCTACTAACGTCATTGCTCTTGTTCTCATGCAGGCTCACACGCAAGGGGTTCGTTGGTGGCGCTAGCTGGGCGGCACGTATGATCCCTCATGCTCAGCAGTGGGCGTAGGCGTTGGCGGACGTTCACGAGGAGGCTGCCCCGAACGATCCTGCCACGTACGACGAGTACATCCGGTGATTCACACCGCGCGCACGCATTCGCGTTGTGCGTGTCGTTGACTCACCTCCGAGGCACAAGCCCTCCGTAGCGGACACCTATCCCACCCAGCCGGACTTAGCGTTTCACCGATCGGTTAGTACTTTCACATGCCTTCCAATGTATCGTTATTGTAATTGTACGAACTAACTAGCATTTCAATTTATGCACAGAGCGACCTCGCTAGGGAGACCATAGAGGAGGTGGACGCATTGCTGGGACGAGTAGACCAGACGAACAGGCTCGAGGTCACAATGGACTACCTGAGAGGGACGTTGCAGCATGTACGCCAGAGGGCCGCCCGTATCGTCCAGCTTACGTCGTGCAGGAGGCCTAGGGACGACAACGTCGTACCGGTTCACGGACGTGCCTCAACTGTACAGGGTCAACACGTGCCACAGGCCGCAGCTACCACACCACGCACGCAGGCGGCCCCCCTCCTCACATCCCAAGGGGATTTAGTTGGCAGCACTCTGCGTCGTACGTCCCTATGACTACAGGTTTTATCTTTTATGATCTTAATGTTATGTGATGTACTAACATGAAAATTTTATCAACAGTGGCCTATCCAGCACCAGACAGAGCGCGAGCACCTCTGCTGAGTTCTCTCCGCTCGGCGACGCCGACTTAGACTTCTTCGTAGATCCTTACCAGCAGCCCACGGGTGCGGTCCTTGGCCCCTCGTAGCTCGCCGATGCGCCCGGCCCGAGCCAGCCGTCACAGGACGTCTTCGCTACTCCTCCAGCACCAGTACGGCCTGCTAGGAGGACTTGTGGACAGGCCCCTGACCAGTTGACGTACCCCTCTAGGCATGTACAGCACCGTAGGAGGCCTGGGACTACACGAGGAGTAGCACCGCGCAGGAGTCGTAGTTAGGTTTTTTCCTTTCATACTAGATGTACTAAACATAATGTTTTCTCAGATTATGTAACATTCATGTATGGTACTTTATTTTGTTACGTTATCTTCTATTACGATATCAGTTTATCCAATTTGTTCGTTCCAAATCTATGGTTATTGGTTGCTGTTACATGATTATATGGTGATTCTTGTGTTGCGGTACTTTCGTTAAAGCTTCTAAACTCAAATATTCATATAATACGGCTCTAGCAACAATATCGTTTAGGGTGTTTGCGCTATCGGTTTTTACATGATAAGCAAGTTGTAATTTGGATATTTTTCTATAACTTGGTTGTCCATATACTAAAGTGTGTTTCTGAATCAATTCTCTCAAAATTTGCTTTTACACGAGTTGTTATACGAGTTACCGAAAAAGCTTGAGTGATATAGATTTAGTGCAGCTTGTGATCATTTAGGGTTTTTGTTGTGATAGAATTCATATGCAAAGTAAGTTATAAATAATATATTTTTATAGATTATGGTAGTATACATTATGGAGGGTGTTACTGGGCCATTCTTTATAATTTTTGCATTTGTCCGAAATATTTTACAGACTGCCAAAAAGGCTTCAATGATTTAAGTTCTACGCGTTTTGCGTCCTGTTTTTGCTTCTAGTTTGCGACTGCACTTTGCAGGATGTTTTAACCATTCTTTAGGCATTAGTTGGAGATGGCTCTATGAGTGTTTTAAAACTATTCCCGTGATATTTGGATTTTATCCGAGATATTTTCCATATAATTGAATGTTAGTGCTTTGTATTAAAATATTTTGACTAGACCTTAAAGCGAAGTGACAACACTCTGCAGCCGCTTTTTCAGTGCTACTAACAAAAACAGTACCATAAGCTCTGTCATGTCAATCGGACGGTGCAGACAACAACTTTCTCAGTGCGATGTGATAGCATGTTGCTATCAGCTTTATCAGACTGATGTGACAGCATGCTGCTATCAGCTTTGTCAGACTGATGTGACAGCACGCTGCTATCACCTTTTTCAGACGAATGCACGTTACATAATCGATTATTGGTGGACGAAAGAGGCAGCGTGTCCAACCCTATATAAGGGCGATACCTGTCCTTTATACCACCCGCCTGCCTTCCTTCTTATCGAGCAAGACCAAGAGAAAACATAGAACCGAGAGAAGAAGAGAGAAGGGAAGGAGAAGAGGAAAAAAGAGAGGGAGAAAAGAATACCGAGGCGTGCAAGTGCTAAGGGGAAGGGGAAAGCAAAGGAAGAAGGAGGCGATTCGGCCTAGCTGCACAACATCGCATATCAGGACCTCTTCTTACCTCACAGGGCCATCCCACCGATGTGTTTATGCGGAGATCCTTGCAGGCTTGTCCGCTCTTAGGAAATCACAACTTGGAAGAGGAGGTATTGGAAGTGCCGCAATTACGCCTTCGACCCGTCAGAGAAGAGCCTGAGGAATCGATAGCTGGTAACAATCATACGTGTTTCATAATATTTCTAAATGAAACTTTGCTAATATATGTTTCGTACAGTCGCCTCCACCACTGTGTGAATTTGAGCAATGGTTTGACGTGGAGATCGATCCCGAAGACCAAAGGCTCCTCAATCAAGCCAACCGGGACGAGGAGTTCAAGCGGCAGCTTCAAGAGTAGCGTGACGCCGCACGTGAGGAGGTACGTAGGAAGGAAGTGGAGAAGAAGGCCGAGAGAGAGAGCACGTCGTGCTAGAGAAGCCCCACCGGAGGCATGGACGAAGGGAAGTGGCCTCGATGCACTTAATAGATGTGAAGTTATGCTCCTTCTAGTTTTAAGTTGTAATAAAGAGTGTGGCCTACCTTATTTTTCGCAGTAACTTCTGATTTGATAATCGTCTTCTCTCTAATCTCCATCTCCCACCCTCATTTTGTGACATCCAGTTGACCGTTCTAGAGATTACAACATCCGAGCGGCAATCAAATATCATCACTGCACATGGAACATGGAAACTTTGAATGCAATGCTCATAATAACAACCAAGGGCTCAGAATGTTGAATCATAATAACTGGAATCATAATAACTGCAATGCTCATAATGTCAACTAGATTGCAATCATAATAACTTCGACTGCAATCATAATAACTTTCACTGCAATACTCATAATAACAACCAAGGGCTTATAATAACAACCAAGGGCAACGTTTTGTGAGTCCAAATTTGTAATCCTATCACTCTCATATCATACTCTTGGGGCCCTTCACAAAAAATTAGTAGGGAGAAAAAAAAAGATCGTATCAATATATACCCTACTGTGGTTTGTGAGACTAATATTAAGCAGAAGAACTAAACAAATGGGACATCATTGTTGCATCTTAAGTCTACATTGAAAATTATATGATAGTAAATCTCAAATATGTAAAATAAATATAAAGAGTTAAACATTGTCTGTAATGAAACTTACCACTCCAGACATTTCTTATGTACATAGATTATATTTGATAGATTGCCCTCGTCACTGAACACAAGCCTTCCATTTAGGTAAAGTACCATCGGACCATAAAACTGAAATAGTAAATTAAAAATATTTTAATACCACTGCGAACTGCGTCAACAGATCACCTCATGCAAATGATTTGATTGTATTTACCTCACTGGTTCTAACTGAATGCCAGAAAACACAGTCATCTTCAAATAAGTTGATTGATGTTTGCAACATCTTCAATCCAATAGCATCTTCATTGTCTTACGACATGCCGCATTTTTTAGAAACATTACTTTCTGTATAAGAATGCTGATGCAGTCCAGTGTTACTTACGTTAACACAAGGCATATTCCTTTTTATTCTATATATAAAACAGGTATCCACTCAGAATGTTGAATATACATCTAATCATCTAATCCCTTGCAAAAGAAAAATAATATACATCCAATTGCCCTCGTCTCAGAAGCAATAATCTAATCCCTTGTAATATTTATCGAGGATTAAATTTATTTTTGCAAATTCTAAATAAACGAATTATTAAAAAAATTCAATTCATTTAAGTCGCTATTCCAATTTGCGACAGAAGAAACTGCGACTAAGTCTCTGTCGTAATTTAGAATTGCGACTGCATCTCTATTGCAATTCTAAATTGCGATAGATCTTTGTCACATTTTCAATTTGCAATAGAGACGTGTCGCATTTTGGAATTGTGACAGGTGTGTATCTCTGTAATTTTTTTTTTGGCATATTATTTCTGAAATTTTTAAAAAATATATATTATTTTTAAAAAATCCTTCTAAGAATGTGGGCATGTAGCTACATGAGAGAACCAGGCAGCATGACACGATGGCACAACAATGCTGCCCCTGGTTGGTCAGGAGTCAGGACTCGAGAAGACATGCTAGAGATTTTTATTTAAAAAAAAAGACATGTTAGAAGGAAGAAGAAACCTGCTACTAAAGGTACAACAAGCTAACCAGTAAAAGAAATCAAAATTTTTGATGCATCTGGCGTAACCGATCAAGGATAAATTCAAGTGGGCGGACCCATAATTCAACTTGGCTGAACAGAATGAGAGCATCACGCTCCAAAAGCGATGAATCTACATTCGTGTCCGTACATCAGTGGTTGTTTTAAGCTTTAAATGCTAGTTTAACCATACTCCTGTGCTGATAGATATTTACTAGCAGCCGAGCGGTGCCAAGAAGGTTAAGCTCGCTTCTATGTTGACTACGAAGTAATCTTATCAGACTATACAAAAATGTGAGGAACACGAGGTAACTTCACGACGTTTTCCTACCATGGAGATCAACGGTGAAGGTACTGGCAAGACGAGCCCTTCCTGCAGCGGCCATTCTCGTAAAATTTACATAGCCCCCTTTGAGACTGCCCTCTTGACGACGATCTAGACGATCCACCGCTGCCATGATCTTGACGATGATCAGACCTGGAATGATTAGAGCTACCCCGCCGCGATTCACTGCCCTGAGAGTACCTATCATGGTGGTGCCTCGACTGACCGCCCCGAGTAGAATTACCAGAGGATGAATGCCAGCTCTTGTTGTTTCCTAGTGCCTCTCCCCAGCCAGCAGTATTAGTGTTGGTGTTTCCTTGTCTCCTTGGTGCTTCCGAAGAGTATTTGGCTGTTGGCGTCGTCGTTTGGTGACTAGAAGAGTTACGGTTTTGGCTGGCACCGGATGTGGAATTCACCTTTGAACTCTCACGAACTAACGAATGCAAACCTGAAGCTTTTCTTGCCCTATCCGGAGATGAACTTACCCGTTGCCAACCTGAAGCTTTTCCGCTCCCATCTGGAGATGAACTTGATCGTTGCCAAGCTGAAGCTTTTGCGCTCCCATCTAGAGATAAACCTGATGGCTGCCAACCTGAAGCTTTTGTGCTCCCCTCTGCTGATGAGCCTGACAGATGCCCGCCTGAAGCCTTTGTGCTCCCCTCTAGAGATGAGCAGGCCAGTTGCAAACCTGAAGCTTTTGTGCTCCCCCCTAGAGATGAACCTGGTGCAGAACTTGGTTTTGGTTTTACCTAAACAAGTCAGAAGCAAAATGTTAGTTGGAACTTGGAGCATTATGTTACTAGGATTTTCTCTTTTCAAAAGACAGATCATGTTGCAATTTAACCCTACTTAGATATCTGAAATAGCATTACCTGCTCCAGCACTCCACAACCTGTGGAAGCACTTGAGTTTCCTTTTTCTATCTTTTTCTCCTCTGGTGTTGGTGGCATTCCAACAGCAGCACTATTTCTTTGGGCTACTATCACCTCCTCTATGATGCACGAAGCATCTTTTCCATCAGCTCCAAGACCTGTAGAAGATTACACAAGATCAAACATTGTCAAGCAAACACAGAAAATGACAAAACAAATAGGCATTTTCACTAACCTGAGGAAGGTTGGAGAGCAGGTGTTGGTGAAGACAACGACCACATGTCATTGCTTGGGTCATCTTGGGCACCCCACAGAGCAGAATCAACAGCTTCACCTTGATAGTAACTTGGTTCACCCCAAGGAGATAGCGCAATAGGGCTAGAACATTGCGGCTGCTCTTCCTCAGCTGAAGTTGGTGTGAAATTTTCCAACGGTGTTGCTCCATGCATAGCATATGTTCCACGGTTCTGTTCTGATAAAGATCCCAACACATCAGACACAGCTATTGCTTCAGCATCAGAGACAGGATTAACAATTGTGTTCTCCCTCTTAACTGCTGTAGTCCCTTCTTTTAGTTGCTCTGTTTGAGTGATCGAGCATCCATCTTTTAGATCTCTTTCCAACGGTGTTGCTTCATGCATAGCATATGTTCCACAGTTCTGTTCTGATAAAGATTCCAACACATCAGACACAACTACTGCTTCAGCATCACAGACAGGATTAACAATTATGTTCTCCCTCTTAACTGCTGTAGTCTCTTCTTTTAGTTGCTCTGTTTGAGTGATCGAGCATCCATCTTTTAAATCTCTTTCTTCTAGACATGACGTTTCCTTGAGTGATTGCAAGCTAACAATTTTACCAGCAGGTGGACCAGATGATTCTGATACAAAAGCTACTGAAGAGTGGCCATATGCCTTTGCAGATGAATCTTCAGGTGCTACTGCTGTTGACCCTGACTGGTTCATGGAAGGCTCCTTTAACTCAGATTTTTGAGTTGGACTAGGATATTTGCGCTCAAGATCTTGGGTCTCAGGGGATAACACTGGATCTTGGGTCTTAGGTTTAGGCTCAGGAGGCTGATTAGCTGGAGCATTTGATGCATCAGTGTCACATGTTTTATGCTGATGCATGGTCTCCTCGGTCTTGCTTGAATTAGAAGCACACGTAGATGGAGTTGATTGTGGACTGCAGGCAGGAGCTCCAGACTGGCTAGGCACGCCGGAGGCTGAACTGGAATCTCTGTCTTCAACAGGATTTGTTGGAGAACACCTTTCAGACTTTGCTGAAGCAATAGAAAATTGAAGTTCATCATGACCAGTAGGGTTTGTTGTTGAACTCCAGCTAGAGCCTTCCTGCTGGCACCCCGTCTTAAACTCCGATGGACTTGAAGTACCAAGAGAAGTGGCAAGGTCTCTCTCAGATTGTTGTGGAGTAGGAACGGATACTTTCGAAAGTAAAATAATATTCATTCGGGAATTCAAATTTTCTACAGATCCTGCTAGCGGATTATTTTTAGAATCATTATCATTCTGCAATTGCTTCTTCACAGCACAGACATCAAGATGAGACTCCACATTATTCTGACCACTATGACTCATACAAGGTGTGGTTGGACTCCACTTACCACCAGAGTCCCGAAGATTGTTCCATTCAACAATCTTTTCTTGGGGGACCCACTCATCATGAGAGCCTGGTGGTCCATATGAACCCGCAGAAGATGGAATGGTGCACGAATAGATAGCTTTATACTGGGCCTGACTATGCGAAGTGTGAGCATCCTCCAGAGGTTCCAAGCTTGTTGTCGATGGCAATGTTACACCCAGAACGTTTGGACCCCCTCTTGTTGGAGCAGAACAGTTGGCAGACTGGCTAGATAATCCAGAAGAATAGACCATGTTATAACCAATAGGGGAGGAAGAGTTGTTTCCAGTCATACTTGAATTGCTTTTATCTTGTCCAGTGCCTGCCCATGTTAAGTTATTACTGTTAGTAACTGGCATAGGCTGAATGAAATCTTTCTGTTGTTTCGAGAGCACTTCAGTCAACAACAGTGAGTTCTCTTCACTCTCAAATGTAAGCCATATTCTGAGGTCTCTTGGGAAATAACTTGTCCACTTTGACAGCTGTGAAAGAGTAAATGGGCCCTGAACATTTCCAGAAGGATCCTTGTAGTGCCAGACTTTTTCTGGCTCCGCATTACTGGATACAACTCCAGATAAATTATTGTGAGGATGAGGAATATTCCATCCATTTGTTGACTGCAAATTAGCATTGGTTCCTGCTCCTGATCTGTTTATCACGCCCTCTGTAGATGGACTTAAACTTGTGTGACAACTAGTGTCCAGACATTTCTGTTTATGATTCTGCACAGAGTTTGGTTCTGTCCATTTTCTTCCTGGAAATAATTGATCTGACCCATTCCCACTTATGGTCGAATCAACTGTATAAAAAATCAATAAACAAGTTCCCAAAAGATCAATATATACAAGTAGCACACATTGTTGTAGAATAGGAATAGTCCAGAGAGATGAAATACCAGCTTTTTTATCATCCCGTTCTTCGGCAGATCCATAGTTAGGAGCCATATGGGGATCAGCATGCACTTCTGGAACTTCATTAATCCTGCGTGCCCTTTCTTCAGGAGTGTTCAGAAGCTGCAACTTTTCAACGCATTCTCTGAGTGTATGATACAGTTAAGGATCATACAGTGATCAATAAGTGATACCAGGTGAGTGTCGATGGCTTGATGCCAATCATTAGTACAGCAACAAATAATTACTAGGCCTGTGACAGAAAAGCGTCCTGTGTGACGGGGAAACTGGAGCTTTAAGACTTGAGGTCATGACAGAAGTTTGCATAAAAACAAGAGAAAGGTGCCACCTGTTGTGGTAAGCGGTGGTTGGATACGGGTCCGAGGACCAAGGGTAGGGCGCTCGCCCTCACCTAACCACCGGTAGAGCTGTTCCTTGATGTAGTAAAGAGGCTCTGAGCATAGTTGTCACGGCGTCATGGCAGCCGATGGGGACACGCCCGGACACCTAGCCTCGGCTGGAGTGGATTAGGTAACCGCCTAGACGTCCAGGTGTTGCTCTCGGCGATTAGGCATCACGAAGGTTTGAGAATGTTGAGCAACTAGGGGTATGCATACTTGAGAGGGGAAAAGGAAAACCTAATAGATGGGGCCAAATAGAGACATACCGAGAGAGAGAGAGAGAGAGAAATGAAGGAAACCCTAGCCATAACGAAAGGAGCTTCGCTGCCACCTCGATTTGAGCCTCCACCTCTGCTGCCAGGAATCCACCTCCGCTGGAAATGAGAGGAGCTCCGCCTCCTCTAATTGACCACCTTGACGGTCGATTCAAGGTCCCGCCGCCGACGAACAAGTGCTGCCGCCTCATATCGTCCACCACGACGGTTGATTGGTGGCCTCCCACCACCTCAAACGAGCTCCTGCTGGTCGTCCTCACGAGTGCTCTCCCCTCCACCCCCTTTCCCCTCGCTGCAGTGAGATCCCAATCCCCCTCTGCTCCCTAATCTCTCCACCTTGTCTGCTGCTGCTGTCCATCCCTCCCCCGTGCTAAGTACCGCTGCTGCTCTCCCTCCCCCTTTTAGCTGATGTTGGTGTGCTAGTGCTAACTGCTACACTGCTAGTACTATTAAATGTTAATAGTTAGCACTCCTAGTACTTTGTTGTGCTAGGGAGAATTGATCATTTGCCCTGTTTTAGTTAGTGCAATTGATCATTTACTCTGTTTGTCGCACTGACATGTGGCTCCATAGCCCGCATGTCAGTGAGACATTATGGGGTAAATGATCAATGACACAAGTAAATGAGGGCAAATCATCAATTATTCCCATATCAACATGAGGTATATTTAGTTAATTTCATGTCATATGAGATATTATTTATTATTTTCATCATCTAATCACCACCTAGGCGGGGTGCCTAGGAATCCTAGCAATCCGAGCTCGCCACGCCTCGCCATACCACCGTGACAACTATGGCTCTAAGGCCTCATAGCCAGGAATGCGAGGGATAGCCCTCCAAGCTCGACGGGGCCCTCCCCGCCGAACAAGGAGGCTATGGTCTTTTAGCCAACCGGTTGGGGACTAACTTTGGTTTATTCTTGCTTTATGATGACAGGTACATTGTTGTCTCTTTTATAGGGATGGCTAGACTTGACTCCTAAGAAACATATCCCTATATTGAGGAAGCTAATCGCTAACAATAGGAAACTTATCCCTAATACATGGAATAAATCTAAAAGGAAACAAACCCAAATAATAAGGAAGCTAATTATTCTAATCCTAATCTGCTATATGCTTCTCGTCACGCCATAACACACCAATCACAATTTTTGTTTCTAGCAAGATTTTGGCATCACCAGAACTACAATATAGGGAAAAGAAAGCCAGAATATAAATTATTCAAGATTTTATGGCAGGATAGCTGTGTTAGATATAATCTTGTCATTAGCCTTTGCATGTTTATTTATTTTTGCATACATGTGTAACTAGAAATAATGCGCAGCAGCAGATCAAGTGCATAGCAGCAAAACGTGTGAGACTAGTGAGCTGCTGTTGCCTTGAGCCGGCACGTACGCACGGTGTGAGACCATGCCGTGTGACACGGTAAGTGCATACGTGTGTGAAGTGCATAGGGGATAGACACGATCAAGAGATGTAACTGCATGTGAACATGTGGTGTGAAGATGCATGAGCTGCAGTACGCACGGAAGTGATTTTCGTAGCGAAGGAATAGGTCTTGCGACCTGGGCTCATGCATGGAAACTGCACGTTAAAAATGGTAGCGTGTGATTCGCTGCCATTCATGTGGCTATCAGCCCCTTGATTAGTGTGTGCATGGTCATTAGTGGTGGCGTGAGTTTAGGAATGTTTCCAACAATCATGGCGTGAGGGATGCGTGAGGGATGGCCAAGTGATTTGGCAGGCTCTTATTTCTTTCCTTGCATGTACTCTTGAGTCTATATATGAATGGAAAATGACGTGAGTTTGTGTGGCGTCAAAAAAACCAAAGCTTGCTAGCTTGTGCTACTCAATTTCTTGTGTATTTTGCGTCCACCAGAGTGAGTGCGTGAGTGTTTGTGATATACATTTGCCTGAGTGAGGAGTGATTCCAACAAGCTGCAGCATGCAACATCTGGAAAGAAACAAATGATAGCTCACGTTTAGCGAAAGCTGCTTTCCAAGATAGCAAATCTGTTGTAAAAAAAAAACTGAGAAAAGTGCAACATTTCTCAGCATTCAATAAGGATGACAAAAGAATGTGTGCTCTTCACAAAGATAGCAAGTCAAAAAGGTCAATACTGTTGTGCACGGCAAAACGATAGAAAACAAATGCTGCTGCTGGAAAGTTTTTGTAAAAAATGAGTGCTAAAAATTTACAAACCCAAGTTAAACCCAAGGTACCTACTACCTAGCAAACCCATGAGAGCATATTCTCAAATAGATTTTTGAAAAACTTCAACAAAGAAAATTGTATAATTTCTCTACCCTGCAATAGCACTATCCTTACTTCCTTAGTCACACATCATTAGTAGTAGAACATCCAGCTTGTTAACTATACCACTGTTTCAAGTAACGTTTGCCTGAACAATGTGTGTCATGCAAAGTTGCAAACACCAATTTACCCAATGATAGTTTGCATGCCAAGTTTTTAATGGGTTCGTCTCTGGTAAGCGTAGGCATGTAAAGCTGTGATCAAACATTTGAGAACCCAAAGATAATATATTCAAACCATACGGGCCACAGAAACACCAGGCCAAAAGGAAGTAAAAAAATCTGACAGTGGCACAGTATACTAAGTTAAAAAGGATATTCCTTTCTGCGTCCAGTTTCACTAGCACGATCACGGAGATGGCTCAGCCTCTGTTTTTCATTTTCCAACCACTGCAAGAAGATTTAATAAAGATTAATAGCTGATAAGTCAAGCTACACATTTTCTGAAATAAATCAAGGTTAGCACATAGCCAACTTTCCTTCAATAGCGTTCTACTTACATCATTAACTCGCAAAGATTGGAAGATTTTAGCTTTCTCATGGATGTCTCCCTGAATTAACAACATAAAGATATGTCAGATCTATGTAATTTGGTGGACTTGGGAATCAGATGGATCATCGTATATATAAAATCTTCATCAGCAGTACCACTTTTAGTCGGGCAATAAGACCACATTTCATACCCTGGCGTAAACGTTTGCATTCCTCCTACATAAGTACATGCAAACAAACCATTTAGATAAAACAAAGCGCAAGAAGAAACCTTTGCAGTGCTATACCAAAAATGAGCAGTAGGAAAATAGCACTCTAATAACTACTGGAATTTTTTTCCAAAAAAAAGCTAGAGACTGGTCTAATATCTACATTATGGGGTGATTCTGAATGCTCAAGGAATGCAAACAGGATATTGCATCATAAGGCGAATAAACGAGAATAAACTTAAGTGGTCATTGCACCATATTGCACATGAATAAATTATAGTTGTGAATAACCAAGGTCAGATTTTGTACAACGATGACCTATGTATAAGTGTTTAAACAGATTCAAAACAGTTAGTACAGAGTTATTGGCACTCAACAACAAGGCATAGTTTTAAAAATAATTTATTTTAATATGTTAATTGATTTTATATTTGGAAAGCAAGAGGTGTAGTCATGAACTTCCAGCTGTGACCTACTAATATAGGTCTCCCTCAGCTTCTCCATCACACGACTGCACAGGCTGGGAAGGCACGCGTCCTTGCAGCAAGAGGTGGTAGGTTCGAGCTCTAGTGCCAACAATTAATTAAAAAAAATTCCACCAGTTTCTGCACCAAATGGTCCCTCCTCTGAACTGGACCGGACCTGGCAGCCTTTTCCTGTTGAACCACCAGTCCAGTCCCCTTTTTTTAACACTGCATCAAGGCCCAAGTTTTGATATTCTTGTGCCGTTAATCATATTAAAGCCCATTAGAAATCAGCCCCAGTAATTCTAGCACAAAAACTCAGCATATTTCTGGTATTTCAGTAAAGCATTTGCTAGCTTAAGTGAACATTAAATTTGCGGATTAGTGATCCCAAAATTGTAAATCATTGCCAATTACACATAGCCATGCATAATATTTTTTAGTAATAATATTGACTGTGTGGCTGAAAGCGCATAATGAGTTAATTAGCCTACAAAAAGGTACCAACATATAGCATCATTTCCCCATTAGTGAGGTTCGTTCTACAGTGATAGGTATCAAATAAATAAGTGTGCGAGAAGCATGTGTCCTTGCATGCATCAGCGCAGTTTTCCTTTACCTCTGTGAAATCCTGATTTGAGATCGTATCCATTGTGATAATCTCCTTTTTATCTAAATTCAATATCTCGAGTGCATAATCAGTTGTCTTCTTACCAACACTGTATCGTTCTGCAACTTTATGCGTACCTGCAAACAGAATCAAACTCTGGTTAAATGAGGAATTTAGTAGCTCACGTCTGTAGTAGACTAGTAGTATAAATCTTACCAAGAACTTTCACTAGACGGTACATATCTTGCTTTTGGCCAACACCAGAAATTCTTATCCTCACAAAAGCACCAGTAATTTTGTCAGCGAATGCCGCAGCATCATCGATAAGATCCTCCATCAAGCTGCGACGCAAGTAAATTAAATTAATATTATGCATGTTAATGGCTGCATAGCCCTCCAGATTAGCCGGTGGTTCTCTTTCAATCTTCTTATGAGTCTTCCTCCTCTTGTCAGAGCATAATTTAGTTGCCATCTCACTATATCCTCCGCTATTTACTTGAGCTGACTCTAGATCAAGGGCTCTTTGGCTATCACCATTTACTGCTGGAGTCTCTTTCACATGAAAGTGCATTTCCAAAAGCTTTAACATCTCAAAATGACCAACACATGGTTTCCTAAACAAACTGTTAAGCCTAGCATCACAAATAATTTGACTTTTTCTGCGAGGATCACGAAGGTTATTCTGCTTTATATACTCAAGCAAAAGAATCTGAACATCAAATTGGGAAATATAAGATCTGTCACCATTTCGCATGTGCCCAATGAATTCCAACAGCTCTGGTGAGGCCCATTTTGTGTCACCCGGCGAGGTCAACCCTTCACTTGCTACTCTTTTGGGTAAGCTTTTAGCACCTTTAATTGAAATTTCACATTCCCTTGCAGTAATACCACCATCTTTTTTACGTTTGCGTCCCCTTTTCCTTGAAGAATTATTCTGTTTTCGTTTTCTTGAATAGCCGTCAGAACTAGCATCATGGTCATTGTTTGCATCATACAGTTCATCAGATGACTCCTCTTTTTCTCTCCTAGCAGAAGTACTTCGAACAGTCCAACGGCTCTTGGCACTGATTAGTTCTTCCAATGTTAATAAATGCTTCCCTTTAAGATCCAACCAGTATAACTTGAAAAGATATTCCCAACTATTTTTATCATCAAAATCAACCCTAACCTGGAATAGGCACAATAGGGTAACAAGTCATATGAAACATTCCACGTACCTTGTCAACAAAAAGGAGACAAAAACAGGTCATTTCAAGATTTATACAACTAAACCTAGAATGGAAGTATTGCTTATTTGCTTGTTCCAGGTGGCTCCCTTTAGTATCTTTTGCCCAAGCAAACCTAAGCTTAAAAGTATTTAAGGTTTCAACTTAAAAAATTAGTATTGTGTGTTTCTTCAAGCAGGCTTCTGCCAAAACAAAAGATCTTCCCCCACTGTAAAGGACCAGCCAATGCAGTACCACCGAGCAAGTAAAAAACTATCAAACATTTTCCATCAGGTAGCAAATAAAAAATTAAGCATTTGCCCTCAGTAAGCTTCTTAAAGGTCATTAAGGTCAGAAATCAGGATGCAGTGCGTCACATTCATTTGAATCCATATCCGTTCCAGACATAAGCTCCAGCTTTGGAGAATCATCATATATTCAGATATGAGTTTAAAAATGTCGATTTTTTTTATAAACAGTGAGAGCAAAGTTGTAAACTAAATGAAATAGTGAGTGCAACAAATAAAGCCATCATATGAAGAAGGATGCGGTGATTCTGTAATTTCTTGGATCTGCATCTACATAGGCATGAGTATTGAGTGCTTGTAGTTTACTCAGTATCTAGTTTATCCAAGTGCATGAGGATGGAAATATGTTCACAAGATTAGTATATATCGAATCTTTTTGAACTTTTAAGGAGGCATCAATATTCCCTGGTTACACATTTTCCTTAATTCCCTGAGTTCTACGTTGCGCGGATACTTCCCAAAATCAGCACATCAGTATCGGATACAGTATCAGACACGGATATGGACCCGATACGTGTTGATATGTATCCTGCAATTATTGGTGAATTTCCTGTTTTTCGAAAGAGAGAGAGAGAATAATTCTCGATACTTCAAAGAGATACTTCCCTGATACCTCCCAACCATAATACCTCTGCCAACTCTGAAGGAGACCCTCGAATTGTTGATTCATGTCCCGCAGCCCCTTCCTGCCTCACGCCACCGCCCCTGCAGACAAGCGGCTTGAGCGGCTGCAAATCGACAAGAAGGGGAGGATTGGAGGTGTTTTGAGTATATCAAGAGGAGTGAGGAGATGGGGAGGTGGAGTTTGTGTCTTGATGTAGGAGAAGGGGAGTGAAGAGATGGAGAAGTGGAGAAGCTACGCTCTAGGCAACGGTGTGGGAGACAGATACTGAGTAGTAATGGGGAATGGTGTGGCAGAGAGACAGAGGATATGGTCCACGATTTGGTAAGGAGATAAGAATGGTTTGCTGATTGGTGTTGTGATCTTTGTGCAGCAGTCCATCCATGGTCAATAGTTATACCTAGAGTCAACAATATTCCCATTTCTATGTATCGGTGTTTTTGGGGAAATGACGTATCGGTATCAGCGTATCCGGGCAACCTAGCCTGTGTTCACTCAAAAGCTAACACTATAATTCTGTCCTGCAACATAAAACCAAGCAAGGCCGCCAATAGCTACAACTTAAAGCCACTAGCTGGATAAATTGAGTCAACAAAAGCTACCAATTTTACACACAGAAGTCCATAGCTACAATTCATGAAACATTTAGATATTACAACCTCGAAGAAAGGACCTCGAGTTAGATAACACAACTAGTGTAGAACATGCAGCATAATCAGGGGGTCTTAAAAAACAAAAGTACACTAACTTGGGGGTTCCAAAATGTATTATTTTTTTCTAAAGGCTGAGAGCAGGATCTACGAACTTAATTACTGATGGCTTTGGGTGCTAACTAACAATTTTCCATATGAACTTGCTGACAGAAAGGGCCTAATTGAACCAAATGTTAAGTTCGAGGACTCAATTGACAAAATTAAAAGTACGTGGACCCAATTGAAGTGTTCAGTTAAGTTTGGAACCAATGGTGATATTTACTCAAAATGCATTAATTTTTCTAAAGTACTGAGAACAGGATCTATGAAGCTTTCCACACATGTGTTTGTATACAATGCTTCTATAACGCAATAAAAGGAAAAGGAATATAAGGGTTAACAGTAGGGTACCTTTGCACCATCTTCATCTTTGGATTCTATCAACAATATAGTGCCATAGCAAGTATCACAGAAGCCCTTGTTCCCTCTGACACCAAAGAATTTGCCTTGTTTGACGCATCCTTTGCACAGGAGTACGTACAAGTATAGCACATGTAGTGTACTGCCTTTTCACAGCTGCTGCATATGTGCCAACCTGACATGTGTGACATCAAGAAACAGGACAAGTCGTATCAAACTATCGTTTTTTAAGTAAAACGGTAAGTCCATGCACACATTCATCAATTTACTCAAGTGAAATTGTCAAAAGTAGTTAAACTTTTGGTTGAGGAGCTTCTTTCCCAACATAGTATAATGCCAAAAGAACGTATCCATTTCTCCTCCATAAACACAAGTACACTAAATCCCTTTCAACTCCAGTGTGTTCACGGGCTATGACAAAGCCTGGTCACATCAACAGATCACCAAGAATATTTTTGGAAAAAGTGAGGACGATTCATCCCTAATTGGCAAAAGCTATATTGTTAATTTTGCCCTCTTCTACCAACAGCACATCTAGATCAAGACCCTGTTTGGAATGGCTTCAGCTTTTGCTTCTTACCTCTGGAAGCTGGAAGTTGTTTCAAACAGCTGGCTTCTTCACAGCCGGAAGTCAAAAGCCAGTAGCCTATTTATACTAAGAGAAGCTAAAAGCTGAAAGTTAGTCTAGGGTAGCTTCCCACAGCTTCGGTGGGTTGAGGTTCTGATTTTGCCACTAGAGTTGAATAAAATTACACCATCTTACTAAGTATAAAATCCTAAACCCCACCCCTCTCACCCTCATTCCTAACCCGCATCCTTCACACCTAAAAACTAAACGAAAGATAGACTACCAAACACCAAATCTCTTTAGCCCAGCCATTTAGCCGTGCAACCCTTCAGCCATGCAGCCTAGCCGAAAGCTACTTTCAAAAAAGCTAAAGCCATATCAAACAGGGCCCAAATCAGATCACATGTGCATGTTGGAGGTGCCCTAGAAGGCGAGACCAGCATATCCAATTAACTTATTTATTGTAGGAGCATAGAGTTCGTCACTGCCTGTTTATGTACATCTATTTCTTTCAAGAAACTTCCTATTTTTTTAACAGCAGTTGTGGCTGCCATTATCTCAAAAATAATGGCATGTTAAGTATCATATGATTATACAACATCTACTTCAGCATTCACACTGTAATCCAACTCAACGTGCATACTAGAAATTGACTGACATTAAACACTGAGAAGCAAGCAAGCAGCGGTCCAAGAGGATGGCTCACCGCAATTCCACCTGCCCCGGGATCGGAAGAACGACTCATCACGCTTGATGCATGCGGGATGGTACACCTTTGGACAACCCCTACAACCACAAAAGATAATTTTCAGCTCACCCGAACATAGAGTTCAACCTGCACTGCTGCACGCAGAATACAACTGCAGCTGCTAATCCCACACGCACCTCCTGTCGCAAACCACAAGGTTGCCCCCATCAAAGCAGATAAAACACACAACCTCCTCCTCGTCCTCCCTCTTCTTCACTGGCTTCGCCGGCGCAGGTGCAGCAATCGCTCCGTCCCTGTTCTTTGGCGGCCTCCCTCTCTTCCTCTTCACCTCCACCGGCGCCCCCACTGCTGCAACCGCCGCCGACGGCTGCTCCTTGGGCGGGGCCGCGGCCTCCATGATTGACCCGAGGAACTGCGAGTCATCAATCCGCTCCGCATGACGAGGCGGGGGCGGCTCCTTCTTCGGTGCAGCCGCAGCCGGAGGTGGACGGAGATACATCCCCACCGTCGGCGCCGGAGGGGGGAGAGGGGGAGAGGGAGAGGGCTCGTTGCTCGGCGGGGGAGGTGCAGGCGGAGTGGGCTCCGGCTGCGGAGGGGGCGGAGGGAGCCGGAGCTCGGGTGGCCACTCGGCCTCGCCTGGGGAGAGCAGCTCGGCCGCCGGGCCCGTCCCCCCGTCCATGGATCAGGGCCTCGACGGGTGCTAGCGAATCCAGGCAAAAACCCTAACCCTAGCTCGGACGTCTCCCGTCGCAAGCGCCCCCCGTCGCCGTCGCCGCGGTCCAATCCGGAGGGGTCGGTCGGGTTGTTCGAGTGGGTGTACGACTACGGAGCGCGTGGGAACTGGGAAGACAACGAGCGAGAGGGAGAACCGGAGAAGGGAGGGAGCTGCCTCGAAACGGAAAGGACGGGGCAGTAGCAAGTAATTCGGGGCCTCCGCACGGGGCTTCCCAGGTAAAATCACATGAATTTTTGGTGGTTTCGGCGCCTCTCGGGTTCGGGACGGTGCGTGCCAACGCCCGGCGAAGCGACACATGAGGGCAGCAGCGGCAGGCGCAAGTGAAAAGAAAGGGCGGGGGCGTGGCGCGGTGGGGCAGCGATCCCCGGCCTTTTTCCCCCCGCTCGGCGATTGGGCGCGGTTGGCTGGGCGCACCTGGGGTTCACGGCAACGTGCCGGCCGTGCGCATCTTTTTTACCTGTGCGGACGACACACTCGCCAGTTGGGCCCGAGGATTCGGGCCGGTTCTCGCTGCCGTTTTCGGTTTTCTGCGGACTGCGAGTGGTGGCGCACGATGCTGCGACGGGGCGTGGACTTGGTGATCCTGCGCTTGCTGCTTTTGCTCCGTTCATCAACAGACTAGTAATTAATATACAAACTTCTTTTATGAACACAGTACGTACCCACCCCTGTTTTCAGAGTATACGTACGACACTTCTTTTCGGGATATACTCCTTCATTCAGTCTCCCTCCTATTTCAGTACGTATATACTTTTTCTTTTTAGTAGTGCCACGTGATACGTTGTATCGTGCAAAATTTTATCATGTGATGATACGTCGTGCGAAGCTGAGAAATTCAGTCGTTGCGCCGCGCGAAATTTTGTCGGACAGATATTTCTGGGAAAAAATGTGTAATTTCTGTTTTCTTGATTTTTTTTTTTTAGAAAAAAAAAATAGGATGCTAGAAGTCATCGGCGAACCTATGGAATTTTTTTAAGAAAAACTGTGGAGGGAGCTAACCGTAGTTTCAGTTTTCTTGTTTTTTTTTAAAAAAAATGGTCGCTAGAACTCGTTAGTGAATCTGTTGAATAATATAAACCGTCGGCAAATCTATGGCCTGACGGCTATTTCTAAAAAAATTATGTAATTTCAGCTTTCTCATTTTTTTAAAATAAATTAAGCTGCTAGGAGAGGCGCACAATGCCACGAAGTCGCTCTCCGGCGTCCGCAGGACGAAGAGCATGTAGTGCTCGGTGCTGACAAGCTCGTCTTCACGGGGCTGCGGCTCGGTCTCTCCGCCCAGCAACCGCCATGTTGCCAAGTCCAGCAGCCTCAGGCCTTCGAGCTCCTTCATCCTAGCCATCGACAAAGAGCTCTTTCCGAACTTGCCATAAGAGAAGCTTGGTGCTTGGTTGAGGGAGAAAGGGCAGGATGGACAGAAGGCCAGAAAGGGCGAGATCGAAGGAAGTTCAAGGGAGTTCGGGAATTTTTTCAGGAAAACCGATGGTCCGGACTTTATAGGCCCCGATCGTTGCCAGTTAGAAGATATGGCGTCTCAAAAGATGTGCCGGTTACGATTCGACAGGCGTATTCAGAGATTTGGTGGCGGAATCGATGCGTCGCGGGCGGTTCCGCTGCTCTTCCGTGTCCGTACCGAGATTTCAAAGACTAAGGGTTGCCAGGTGTAATTGTGCTAGGTCTCGTGGTTGATCTCCGTCCGACCTCGACCTTGAGCTTGGGTAGCTCTGAGCACGACCAGAACGCCGTCCCCTTTTCCATATCGTGAGGCTCGAGGTCATCCCCAGTGCCTGGGTACGACTTGAGCTTCGGGGGATAGCTGTCGGGGACTGGAAAATCTCTGCCTGGTCAACGGATGGTCAACAAGCCCCTAGCTCGAGCTCGAGCCGTGAAGTCTTTGACCACGATATGGACCACGCGGCTCCCTTACGACCTCGAGCTAGGGGGCAAGGAGTCAACTTCCACTCGGAGGGGTCAAGTTTGGGATACAAGTCGTGCATTCAACTGGCAGTTACGAAGGCCCTTAAGTAGTGGAGTTAAGCCAAACATGGGCGGCAAATCCGGGATGATTACGACTCACCTTCATTGCGCACGAAACCACTCTCCCGGGAATCTCTCCTACGTTTCCGGCAACAGTTAGGAGGGGTATATAACTCCCCGGGACGAGCATACTCAAGGAGAACACGACAGCACAGAACATATAGACACTTAGGCTATAGAAGCTCGAGGTAGAGTGCACATCCCTGTACTCAAGCATAGTGAAATTCTCCGCCCGTGCAAAACCGAGTAGAGCTATTACATCGCAGGGCTCGAACCAAGATAATTTTTGTCTCTCCTCTCTGTCTTTTTTCCTCCCACCATCGAGCAATGAGATCAACCCTTCGGTGAGTAAAGACGATTTTGGGTCCCGTATACAGATCAACCCCATACACTTTTGCGGTCCGGCAATCCCAATCGTCGACACTACTCATATCTACAAAGATAATCTAAACATACTTAAATAAATATTTCAAATATAAACATATATAAATAAAATTTTCTAATCTACCCATATCTACAAAAATATTTCTAATCTACCAATATCTACATGTTTATTACTACTCTACAAATCTAATTAAACATACGTAAATAAATGTTTCTAACTAAACATACTTAAATAAAATTTTCTAATGTATATATATCTAGAAAAATATTTCTACTCGCCAATATCTACACGCTTATTACTATTCTACAAATCTAATTAAACATATGTAAATAAATGTTTCTAATCTAAATATATATGAATAAATTTTTCTAATCTACCCATATTTACAAAAATATTTCTACTCTACCAATATCTACACGCTTATTACTACTCTACAAATCTAATTAAACAGACATAAATAAATATTTCTAATCTAAACATACATAAATAACTTTTTTTAATCTACCTATATCTACAAAAATATTTCTACTCTACCATATCTACACACTTATTACTATTCTACAAACCTAATTATTTGGTTTTCTAACCTAAGTTTTGAAAAGCATAAAAAAGAAAGTAACAAATAACCTTCAAATGTCGTGTAGTGCGGACCTTCTTTTCCTTCCTCCTCCTTCCCTCCCTCCCTCTCTCCTCTCTTCTCCTCTCCTCTCCTCTCCTTTTTTTCTCTTCTTTTTTCTCCTTCTCTCTTCTATTCTCTACTCACTCGGTGAAATGGCATTTGGTTCTAGCCGGCTGTCGCACGCGGCCTTTAATTTGGTTTTCTATGGCCAATTAAAATGGCAACAAAGAAACTAAATGGTCAATCGCCATTTCAGTCGGTAACAGAAATGACTGTTGCCAATTTAAATGACGACTTATTATATGGATCCTAACTGATGGCTTTATAACTACGACTGATTTACAGTCGTCATTCTAAATGGCAACAAAATTAAAATCGTCATTTATTAAGGTGACCTAACTCTATTGTAGTTCAAAACAACGATAGAGGTGTACTTCTGTCATTTTTCCTTTTTGGCATATTTTTTTGTAATTTTTATTTTTGTGTATTATTTTAAAAAATTCGTTAACGATGGGTATGTGAGCGAGTGGTTTGTCTCACCGTCAGGAAAGAGAAACCCTTAACTTATTGTTAACGACAGTTTGCAACACTGTCGGGGTGTATATTGCCTTGGGTTTTGTTTAACTCTTGGTTAGAGCAACTCTAACCCAAACCCCTATATTTTCCCCCTAAATCACTTATTTAGGGGTGGTACAAAAATTAGGGGCACCTTATATCAAATTTGTCTCCAACCCACACTCCCTATTACTCACCCCTATTATTTATCTAAACATTATTATTACTTTGCACCCATGAATTAGTATTTTAAGATGAATTATGGTTTTGAATGGTTGTGCTTTTTTAAAGGTGCCATGATCTATTCATGTGGACTAGAAATTTTCCATGCATACTTGCATGTAGGATTATTTACCAAAAATAAAAATTAATACTAAAAATAGAAATTAATGCATGCAATCACTCGTACATGTGTTGTTATAAATAGTGGTAGGACAAAATAATTTTTAGACAGTATCGGGGCGCTTGGGCTCGGAGGGGTTGGCGAAGTCGTCTACATCGCTTGCAAGTCGGCCTCGAGGAGCCGACGGGCCACTGGGACGGGAGGAGGGTGGCGGCGGAACGGGAGGCGGGGACGGCGGAACGGGAGGTGGAGGCCAGGGGCAGCGGGGACGGGAGGTGAGGGCCAGCGGGAACGGGAGGGTGGCGGCGGGAACGGGAGGAGGGGGCAGCGCGGATGGGGAAAAAGATGAAACAGAAGCGGCGGGGATGGAAAAAAAATGAAATAACGAATAAAAAAAATAGTGATGAAAATAATAGGGGGAAGAGGAAAGCCCCTAGATGTAGAGGTGAGAGAGTACCTCCTTAAAATAGGGGTTTGTAATAGGAGTTGGGTTGGAACTTATATTTTTCTAAGTCTCCTTATAATTTAGGATAGGGGAAGGTTTAGGGGGTGGGTTGGGGTTGCTCTTAATATTTTAACCTGCTCATATTATCAATGACGGTTTGCACAACCGTCGAAGAAAATGTTGCTATGGGTTTTGGTAAACCACGGTCCATAATTGATACTCGGTAATAGTTTAGGCTGAGGGACTGGTTAGCTCTCGGAAACTGAACTTGCTAACACTCAGCAATGAGAGTTCGCCAATTGTATGCTCTTTTGGTTTCAGATGCGTGTATACAATTCCTCGGTCCGCTAGGAATTGATTTCGTATTTATTAAGGTATTGAATCTAGATTTGTATACAAATGTCATATATAACTAATAAAACCAAATTGATGCAAACATTTATCATCCATCAACATAAAGAGTGCCAACTTAAGGATGAAAATTCTTAATTAAAACCAGATTGTTGCAAACATTTAGCATATGGTAAGTTGTCAATAGCAACCCTACAAACTCCAAAATGCCATAGTAGTAGCATTCTAGTTTGAGCTTTGCACTGATCGCCATCGATACCACCTCCCATGTCAAGATTCTCTTCGCTTTATCCCATGTTGTAATCGCCATCAGTATCATCTAAAATCTCTTTCATCTTCAGGCTGCGGTGTCCTCCTCCTTGACCAAAAGCACCCTATAACAATAATATGAACAAGTGGGACCGAGCGTTTGCTCAGGTGGTGAGGAATGCCAGTGGGCGTCGCGTGCGCTCGCAAGAGCCGTGTATAGCTTGACTGTTGTTTCTCTTCTTCTTAAGTAAATGTCAGAGCTCCTAACCAAATTTTTTAAAAAAATATGAGCATGTTACGCTATAAAATTGCTAATCCACGCCAGCAAAGATTTTCTTTTTCTTCTTTTAGCTTCGCAAAAATATCTTCAAAGACGTATTGCTAACCTTGTCATGATCATCCCTGTCTTCTTGTCTGCAAACCCAATGTCTGAACTTGAAGCGGCCTAAGAAACATGAAGGGAAAGACCATATGTAAAATTTCAACATTTATAGATAAAAATCTGCATCCTATTCTACATTTGAACTTTGCTATGCATAGTATAAATGCTACCAAGTGGCCTACATTTGTAAGTGTTTAAACGAATGAGAAAATCCATTTTAAATAATAAAAATAGAGTACAATGGCATCTCCAGATCATGATCCATAAGAGTAGATATCTAGCTAAGCAAGAGATCAAGAATGGTCTGGAGAAGCTACTAATCACTCGAAAGTGTACTTACCAGGATTTTTTTTGCCTTTTTAGTCCCCTTGTGAATGTTTTTTTTAATATAGCCTCCTCTAAAATTATTTGTAAATTTAGCCCCACGAGTCACCTCCCGCACTTGAGGAGCTCGGCAGGTCATCTGTCGTGCCAAGATTCCTACCGAGCTCCCCTTCCACGACAGGAATCAACTCCACTAATTAATCACTGATTTAATCATATTTCTTAATTAATCACTTTAATCAACTTTGCTAATCAATCTCCATCCTTCAGCTGCAACCGAGCGTGGAAGGTACTATCGCAATTGCATCCATGGCAACCAAGCGCAGAAGGTGCCTTTGATTTCTTCCGCAACCAACCAAGCACGGAATCTGCTTACCGATCTACCCCGAGGCGGCAAGTGACTCATGTCACCTGTCCTGCTTTCCGAGCTCACTAAGAGAGCTAGTTTCACAATTTGAACTAAAGGAGGTTAAATTTGTCAAAAACGAATTTCAGAGGGCTAGAAAAAAACGTGCCATTTGACCTGTAGTGTTGTAAATGACACTGGCATCTAAATTAGGCATCTCAGCTTGCCGATTTGGTCCGTATTCTTTTTCCATACCAGTTGAGAATTGTTCCTTTTTCACGTAAAAATTTAGGAAAAGATAGTATGTGAATCGAAATAAGTTTTTACAAGACAAGATTTTTTTTTGATAAAGGAAGATTTTTATTAATCTCAAGAAACTTACATCGAGACAATACAAGTCCTTGAAATTGCTTCTGGCCTCTGCTTAATTAAGCACACGGCCAAACAAGAATAAAAATTAACACACCCACACACTAGTGACTAGCAATCCGAAGACTAGACCGCCACCCATGTGCCCGGGAATAAAAGTCCTTGGACACGCGAACCAAACCATGAGCCGCCTCCACCAAAGTAGTCCGCGCCTCCACCTTGTGCAACACAGCCCACGTACGGAGCCAATGGGTAATAGCAAAAATAACCTGCAAAGGAGAAAAAAAGTTTTTCTTTTGAAATATGATATCATTTCTGCTTAACCAAAGAGACCAACACGTAGCTGCAGCACCAAGAAGAGCGAGGTTTCGACTATTCTTATCAAAACCCACTAACCAACTTCCAAACATATTAGCTACATTCGTTGGACGAGTAATTCCAAAAGCCAAAAATATGAAGAACCAAACCATTCGCGCGAAACGACAATAAAAAAACAGATGCTTAATTGTCTCAGATTCAGTACAAAAGCAACATGTTCTGCTCCCTTGCCAGTTCCGCTTTGCTAAATTATCTTTGGTAAGAATCACTCCATTCCTAAGGTACCATAAGAACACCTTGATTTTTAATGGAACTTTAAGTTTCCACAATCGATTATTTAGATTTGGCACTTGACATTTAATCAAAGCTTGATAATGGGATTTCACCGAGAATTGACCATTTTGGCACAGATTCTAGTAAAATTCATCATCATGCTGCGTTAGATGAATATTAGCGATTCGTGATGATAGCTCCCAAACAATCTTGGCTTTCTGGCTACATAGCTCTTCATTTCCCTTTCGTTGCATTCTGTGCGTGTATTGCCAAGAACCAGCAAGTCCCGAATCCTCACCAGTTTTAAGTTTCTACATTTAATAAATGTTAAGTATATGTAATGCTTTTGTAAGTACATATATAATACTACTGTTTACTAATTATTAAGCACTACCAGGAATTGCCGTGTAGCGACCAAGCCTTTTGACCCACTGCAATGGCCAATGGGTAGATAGTACCTCCTCTAGCTAACCTGTTTCTCTTGCCATGTAAAGACTTAAATTATGGCGTACTCCAGGGTTCACATAGTAAAGGCCAAGTGTCAGCGGATGCAAAGTCTTCTGGCTTAGCGGAAATCAAAGCTACCTGTTTCTCTTGCCATGTAAAGACTTAAATTATGGCGTACTCCAGTGTTCACATAGTAAAGGCTAAGTGTCAGCGGATGCAAAGTCTTCTGGCTTAGCGGAAATCAAAGCCTGAACTGTAGGGCAACGATTTCCCTCCTCATCAACCTCTTCTGTGGGCACATTGTCGTCCGCATATAGTTTCTTGGTTGCTCTTTTCTTCTCTTTGGACAGCATTCATGTCACTTTCTTTTTGAAGTTCCTCTTCAAGATATCATCTGCTTTTATCTTTGTCACTTGGATCACGCTTGAAACGGTACTGCCAAAGCATGCAAAAATAATTTGGATACTTACACATGGAAATAGAATTGAGATCCAATGCAGTCCCGTTATGACTACAACTTTAGTAGTCGTACGTAGACCGTTAGATAAAAAACGATAGATCAGATCTTCCAAAAATACTGCACATGATCGTTGTTGCACAATACAGGCCGTTTATTCTCTCGATCGTACGATCCTGGCCCACGAGGACTGCAAGGGACTGCACAAGATGTTTTTCCACGAAAACATGGTGGCTGTCACAAGGCTAATGAAAGAAAACTTACCAGAACTCTCTTTTGATTCCTTCAACTGGTGATGCTACTTTCTGTGGATCCAAAGATGTCGTCCTCCCAACTAAGTGTAGGACTCTTATTGTCACCACGTTCAATAGCATCAGGATAGAGACGTCGCACTAGTGCACCCATCAGCCATCACTGTTGGTGGTTTACAAGAACGCATGTAAGGGCGCACTTCAAACTCCCTGTAGAGATGGGAAAATATCAGAGATTAGCATGTCACACGATCACTAATCCAAGTATTATTGTTTAGTTATCAGCATGCTTTTGTAATTCGTCTTTCTTAATAAGCATACGACGATAATTCAAACATGGAATTAATTTGGTACTAATTAATGTGCGTCCTGGAACTATTGTAGGACGTTCGTTCTCCTCAAGTCTGTCATCAAACCGAGTCCTTGCCCGAATCTTGGGACCATTGTTCTTCTCATTTTGTGGCGAACACCCTCTATTTTGTACCGGGTCACCGGAAGATGGTCTTGGTTTGCCTAGATGATCCAGCACTTGATCGTCTGTGACTTAAGCGTCCACTCATCATGCAGGTGCAGGAGTTATAATTAGTAACAATTTTTCTGTTTGAGGGAGCTAGAGCAGTACACATTTAGAAGAACAAATGAGTAAGTGCTGTGCACAGGGCAATTTGAGAAGATAAAAGATGGAAGGTAAATATGACAGTAATAAACCATCGAGTAGCTATTGTAGTGAAAAAAGCAACAAAAAAAAAACTGATATGAAATCATCACAGTTTTTGAAATCAAGCGACTAAATTCTCTTACTAATATGCTAGCACAAAAGCCAATTACTGCCTAATGTACTGCTCATCCCTGAGATTTTACATCAACAAATTAATCATTCTCTAGATTTACATGATAAAGAAAATACGGCTCTGTTTTTTTAATCATTGTTACTGACTAAGCTCAGCCAACCAATATCTGCTGGTTGTGGTTGCCATCCCAATATCAACAAGCACCACACATTCCTAGTTTTGAGGAACACTAGTTAACGCTAGTTTTTAATCGTATCAAACGATAGAAAGTACACATCTCTACACTACTCCGGTTAATACTGTGATTCTGAAATAGGACATGGGAACTCTCCTTGACCGTTGGGTGACAGCGAGTAAAGTGATACTGATGACTTCTCAGAGTCATAGCAAAATAGCAAATACTAGTAAATTCTTCTCGGCGAATACGCCTGTAGCGACGTTTTTTTTCGTGAAAAAATTCTTTTTTTTCGGCGGCGTTTTATTTTTTAAATCGTCGAAATAATGAGCGGAACGGCCGAAAGGAAACAAAATTTTTCGCGTTGTAACACGCCGTGCGTGTCATTTTTTCGTAGAAGTTTTTTTTTCGGCGGCGTTTTATCTTTAAAATCGTCGAAACAATGAGCGAAACGGGGGAAAAACAGAGAGATAGAGTTGTAAAAATATCTCTTTCAATGAATTATTTGGAAAATATTGGAGACCGAGCTGAAAAACCGTGGTGGGGAAAAAGTCTTGAGAGAAAAGGGTGAAAATTTATTAGAGATGACAACTTTCTTTTGTCAAGTTTAAAAGTCTACGCGTTCACCGAGTAATAATACGTCTTTTAAAAAATATCAGAGATCGAGACGGGAAATCGAGTTTTCGGTGGCGTTTTCGCGACGTAACACGCCGCGCGTGACGTTTATTCGTAGAATTTTTTTTTTGGCGGCGTTTTATTTTTTAAATCGTCGAAATAATGAGCGAAACGGCTGAAAGGAAACAAAATTTTTCACGGTGTAACACGCCGCGCGTGTCGTTTTTTCGTAGAAGGTTTTTTTTCCGGTGGCGTTTTATTTTTAAAATCGTCGAAATAACGAGCAAAACGGAAAAAAAACAAGGAGATAGAGTTTTAGAAATATTTCTTTCAACGAATTATTTGGAAAATATTGGAGACCGAGCTGAAAAACCGTGGTGGGGAAAATGTCTAGAGGGAAAAGGGCGAAAAACTATTAGAGACGACAACTTTCTTTTGTCGAGTCTAAAAGTCTACGCGTTCACCGAGTAATAATACGTGTTTTAAAAAATATCAGAGATCGAAATGGGAAATCGAGTTTTCGGCGGCGTTTTATTCTTTAAATCGTTGAGATAACGAGCGAAACGGGGGAAAAAATATAGAGCTAGAGTTGTAGAAATATCTCTGTCAACGAATTATTTGGAAAATATTGGAGACCGAGCTCGGAAACCGCGATAGGGAAAAAGGGTGAAAAATTATTCGAGATTACAATCTTCTTTTGTCGAGTCTAACACTCTACGCGTTTACCGAGTAATAATACATGTTCTAAAAAATCTCAGAGATCGAGATGGGAAATTGAGGTGGGAAAAAAGTCTAGAGACAGAGATGCACAAATATTTCCGGCGACGAAAACATTTTTTCCGGGGAAAAACGGAGAAAGGACCTAAACGTAAGGAGTAAGGACCTGATTGTTACGTTTTTGGACCTATCCGCTATCCTTAAAAATTAGAAAAGGGCTTGTTCGTGATTTGTATTTAACGTGAGTTTTTTTCTGTAAAATGGCGCACGAGGGACCCAAACGCGATTTTGACGAAAAATATCTTCTCCTCACAGAATATTGCGAAGGACCAATTTGTAATTTTTAAAAGGACTACAAATCGTATAAAGGCGGGAGGAGGAAGAAACTCACGTTCCACTGCAATCGCCCATCCCTGGAAGCAAATCCAGGTTGCTCAGCGAGGAAAGATCAGTATACGAAGGATCCATAGATTCAACCTGATAGTACATTGGGCGAATTAGGGTGCGTTTGGTTGGGTGTACGAGGATGAACCAAATCGTCCCGTACAGGATTTGGTTCTTTCTTTACGTTTGGTTAGTTGAACGGAACCATTTAGTACAGGATGAGATGGTACAGATTTTTGAAATATTCCAAAAAGATGTTGTACCATCTCGTACGGGAAATTTGGCCGAACCAATCAGTCCAGGACAGGATCGTTCACTCGCACCATCTCTCAAACCAATCTCATCTCTCAATCCAATCTCATCTCCCTTCAACCAAACATCATCTCATACCATCCTGTATCATTTCATCCAAACAACCAAACAAAATCTTGTATAATTCCATTCAGGCAACCAAACAATTTCCCTGTACCATCTCATCTAGGATTATCCCATCTATCCTATACTATCCTATGCCATTCATCCTCGTACACCTAACCAAACGCACCTTTAGTTTTGGCAACTCAAGAGGCGCTTTCTACATGGCAGGATCAACGAGATGCAGGAATTAGGGCTAAAAATTCGGCTGAGTGCGAAGTATTCAGCCGTGGGTCACACGCCAAGCGCTTCGGGGGGCGTCCAACGCCCGAAGGACATGGCGTCCGTCCAACATGCTCTCATCCGTCTGATCGCAGGCTTGATTAACGCTGCTAATAAACGTTGTTCCTTTTGGGTTGAGCCGCTGAATGCATGGGCTGAGCTGCCATTAATTAACGCGCGGCTCCCACCAAACGGCTCAAATTTTGCTCCACTTAATTAACTAACGAGAATTTTCTTCATTCTCACAGATCATTCGTGCACTCATCTTTAGTCGCTCCAATCCCATGCACGCCAGATTGAAGGCATCCTAATCTTGGCCGGCCGCTTCTCACTCACTCAAATTAGCTAGGCCGGTCATGTCTTAATTATACGCCAGATTAATTCCTTTTTTATTGTGCATAACCATGGATGAAATGTTATGCGTACATACATATATCGACATGTATTATAAATAGATAGGTGGATGGATACGAGTAACCATATACATCGTTGATGCCATCCATATTAAGGGTGGTATATAGAGAGCTAGCACTACAACTTACATATGGCAATGTGACGGCGGCGGCAAGGCCTCGAGGTTTCGTGGCTATACACAAAGACGCTGATACGAGGCTTCGTGGTGACGCCGACGCTGTCGTAGTTCGGTCGTCAGGCGAATTAAGAAAAATTTTGCGAGAATGAAGAAAATTCTCGTCATTAATTAAGTGGAGCAGAGCCGAGCCGTTTGGTGGGGCCGCGTTAATTAATGGCGCCAAATTTATGCATTCAGCTGCTCAAATTTCAAAAAGAACGACGCTTATTAGCAACGTTAATCAAGCTGCGATCGGACGGATGAGAGCATGTTGAATAACGCCACGCCCTTCTGGCGTTGGGCGCCTCGGTTAAGACACCAAGAGTGCTCCAACGTTTCGGGTCTTTCTCGTTAATAGTAAACCCCAGAAGTTGTTAAAGCATAGGTAAAAGTACATTACCCTTTTTCGTATTAAAAAAACTTTGATATACCAAAAATAAAATTTACAAGTTGAACTCATATTATTTCGATTCACATTTAAATAAAAAAGACTATTTTTTCTAATTTAAAAGTTTTCATACAGGTTAAGCTCGCATTCAAAATTAGTACTTCGAATTTAAATTTTCAATTTTGACATTTCATACGTTCATTTTTTAAAAAATTGTTTTAAAATTGCTCTCTTTCTTTTTAAAATTTCAACTTCAAACTCATAGTGTGGGATTCAATGTGAATATAGTAACATTTGTCTCTTTCATTTTTTTTCCTTTTCCTTTATCATTTGTCAAAATTTTTATTTTTGTTACTCTGAACACGTAATGAATTTAAACTTGAAATTTCACATATAAGTAAAGTAAATTGAAAGGTGCATCATCATTTTTTTAAAAAAATGTTGGTTTAGTGCCTCAACCAACTAGGTAGCACCTGTTACACCCTAAGGGTGAGTTGCATATGATGATATGATATGATGTCATATACTAGGAGGAAGAGATGGGTAGAAGTGCCATATTGACTTCTTGAAATATAAACCCTATTATAAGCAGAAGAATTGGAGAGCAGAGAGCCTATCCACGTGTCATCCTACGCATATTCGCGAAAAAACCCCTCCGTTTCTTCAAATTACGGATAGGTCCCTATAGATTACGAATAGGTCCTTCACGGTTTTTTGTGAGAGGAAGATATATACCCTATTATAAGCGGAAGAATTGGAGAGCAGAGAGTCTATCCACGTGTCACCCTACGCACATTCGCGAAAAAACCCCTCCGTTTCTTCAAATTACAGATAGATCCCTATAGATTACGAATAGGTCCTTCGCGGTTTTTTGTGAGAGAAAGATTTTTTTTCTTAATCGCGTTTGGGTCCCTCGTGCGTTATTTTACGGAAAAAAGCTCCCGTTAAATTCAAATCGCAAACAAGCCCTTTTCTAATTTTTCAGAATAGCGGACAGGTCCAAAAACATAACAAACAGGCCCTTGCTCCTTACGTCTAGGTCCTTTCTCCGTTTTTTCCGAAAAAATATTTTCGT
Organism: Guadua angustifolia; assembly: GCA_036346375.1. NCBI lineage: Eukaryota > Viridiplantae > Streptophyta > Magnoliopsida > Poales > Poaceae > Guadua > Guadua angustifolia. Next base: position 17,499,363 of record CM070518.1, on the reverse strand, counting down.
CACCAGAAATATGTGTGCAGCTCTATCACTAGATTTTTTCCCAGCTCGATTTTCCATCTCGATCTTTGATATTTTTTAAAACATGTATTATTACTCGGTGAACGCGTAGAGTGTTAGGCTCGACAAAAGAAGGTTGTCTCTATTAATTTTTCACCTCTTTTCCTCTAGGCTATTTTCCCACCTTGGTTTTCCAGCTCGGTCTCCAATATTTTCCAAATAATTCGTCGAAAGAGATATTTCTACAACTCTATCTCTCTATTGTTTCCCCGGTAACTCGGTTTCTGCTATTTTCCGGAGTGAGAAATATGTGTACGGTTGTATCTTTATAGTTTTTCTTGAAATTCAATATATAGTATTTTTCGAAGTATGTATTATTGACGGTTGAACATATAGAGTGTTAAATTCGGTAAAAGAAGATTCTTTCTCCGTCTTTCCCGAGAAAATATATACTATGTATTAAAGTTGAGAGGTTGCAGGATCTTAGAAAGTGTCCGAGTGCCACCACAAAAAAAACCTCCGAAGATTTAGAAGCTATGCCTTTGTCTATTTTCCCGTTCCGATCCATTTTCCAAAAAAAAAGTAGAAAGATCCTACGGAGATTTTAAAAAAACGTCTTGTTCCATTTTCTCAAGAAAACACCGAAAGACCCTCCAAAAAAATAGAAAATACATCTCGGTCTGTTTTTTGTCAAAAAGACGGAATCGTCATTACGCTCGCAGCGTCTGGCGCTTGCGTTGTATTCACTGGGCCCTTCTTTGGGTAGTTTTGCGTAAACAAAAAATACATCCAGTTCCCTTCTACCGGTAATTTTACAAAAAGAACCCTATAGTTTCGTATATTCGTGTACGGGTCTTCCAACTTTATTTTTCCGAGAAGAACCAGCGAACCAAATTTCATATGGAGCGTCAGACTGTAATTTTACATCCAAATTTATTTTTTCGAAGAGGATCAACGAACCAAATTTCGTGCGGAGCGGCGTAGCGCGGGTTCCTATCTAGCATTAGCATCTCCAGCAAGGGCCCCTAAAATAGGGCCCCTATTTTGGATTTAGGGACTCCCCCTATTTTTTGGGGTCCTGTTTTCAGAGCACAAGTCCAAAGAACATCCCCAAATCTCAACCCCTATTTTACTTTTTTCTCCTATTTTGACATATCTCGCTATGTATAATCTTCATTTGACACCACTAAAATTCAATCAAAAATATTTGTAATACATAAAACATAAGCATATTAACATTTACAATTTAAAAACATGATATTTAAAATTTAAATTTAAAAATTTCAAAGCATGATATTTAAAATTTAAATTTAAAATTTTCAAAATTTTCAACAGCAGATGCAGATGCAATAGCTTGCAACTCATCCAACAAAAACACGCCAACAAGAATAACTAATGCAAGCCATCCTTCACTTAACTCCTTATTTTAAGGTTTAGGGGCTCTGCTGGTGATGCTACCAATGCACTTGCATTCGTTGGATGATAATCAAAAGACATTTATACTATATGACGGTTTGTCACCCTGTCAGCTCGTATTTTGCACTTAATTTTTAAAAATAAAGATTAAGATTTGAAATTTATGAATGGCTAAGTTCTTTGTGTAAGTGCGTAGAACCAATTCGTTATCCATATAGTATAAATATTTTTAAACATTGTCAATAAACAAAAATTATAACGTTAATGTCTAAACATATTTAAATGCAAAAAAAATTCACGTTTAGAACATGAACGACAAAACTAATGTTGAAACAATATGGGAGTGATTAACTAAATATCGGTTTTACAATTTTCTATAGATATATGTAGGGAAAATATCAACCAAATATATAGGGCAATTAGTAGCCTGTCACACATAACATTGAGAGTTGGAAGTTGTGTAAACTCAGATTTGATGTTCGGTAGCCGTTATAGAAATTGCCAAGTGTCAAACTGACGGTAAACTTTTCCCCCCGTTGGTAATAGGTAAAATTCTACATGTCTTTACTACTTCTAATTAGGAGTTGGTGGTGATACGCCCGTTCTCCACCACCAACCTACGTCTAAACCGTGAAAAAAACCGTTGACGAAAAAAAAACCGGACCGATCGACGGAAAAAAACCTAAGCCGTTTTTCGCTCCGTTCCTCACGATATGCTCACCTCCCGACTTCTCTATGAACACGACAGCCGCCCCATCTGCGAGTCTAGATGCCTTCTCTGGTACGTCCCCGCTTCTATGTAATCGGGAAAAATAGATGTTTGATCTTGTAGCACAATTTTCTTTTATTGCTTGACCTTTATGTTCCTTTATTAATTTTATTTTTCGTAGCAACGCACGTGCATTGAACTAGTGTACATGAAGTAGCGGACGGTGTTGTTATGGACCGTCAGCCAATTCCAACAGTGTTATCGAGTGCTAGCCTTGAACCACCGGCAAGTGTTGCTCTCCATCGGTGATCACAAAGGATAGCCGTGCGTTTTAATATACCGTCGGAGATACCACCTTCTGTCAGCCAACCAAAAAAAACGACTTCCCTGTAGTGTAAGATTTAAACCTTCGGTATATATTTTAGCCCGTCGGTCATCGCTTTAGGTAGCCGAGAGTTTATAATCTGATCATCGGAGATTTACATACCGTCGGTAATAGACAACGATGGCCGTGCGGTGGAATTGAACCATCGGCTATTGCTTCTATTAGCGGACCCTTTCCCCCTTGAAACCATCGGGCTGAAGAAAAACTGTCGGCCACCTAGTTCTTACCGACAGTCTGCAGCTTTCGGCTTTGACACTCGGCCAAAGTTAGGTTTCTAGTTGTGCGGCAGCGGCAAGTCCAGCGGCAGCTTGCGCGCGCGCACGGCGAAAGAAACGACGGACGGGAAGGCATGCTACGCTGCCTCGCGCTCTATCTGAGGAAGAGGAACCAGCACCGAACACGCAAGTGAACACGGTGTGGATCTGCTAGTGCTAGTGCACAGGACAGGATTGCTACTGCTGCCCACACACACAGAAAATGTCTGTACTCAAGTACACAACGATGTAAAGGCAAGGCATACTGATGCCAGAGAGTACTTCAATTGTTCATGCAGATTTTTTTATGGGGTACGTGAGTTATTATTGGCAACGGCAAGCTAGCCATTCCGGCTAAGGCTGAGTACTACCAACAGCTGTTAAGAACTAGGAGTGCCATCGAAGTGATAGGCATCTGCATATGAATGTCTCCAGTTTCAGCTCAAGTCACTCATCAGCACAGGGGGCAGCCCCACCGCCTGTGACGATTCAAACAAACATGCTTCCTGCGCGCCCTCCCTCGCATTCCGCAGACAGGCCGGCCGGCTTGGTTCTCTCAGGCTACAGCCTAACGATGTTGAAATTGTTCGCTCCTCTACAGCTTTACTCCTCCTGAACAGGCGCGAGTCATCGTCACCACGCCCTTCATGCAGAGAATAGAGCCGCATGGGATCAAAAATTGATGGAGTAAGAACTGGACTGCATCGATCGGAAATTCAGAATCTAGCTAGCCACAAGACGTTGGGACAGAGGCGCAGAGCTGCTGAGTGCAGGCCTCGGTGTGGCCCAGTTTGCCGCAGCATGCTGCGGCGTGTCTGAGCAAAAGGTCCTGACAGCACAGTGCACAGACATGAAAAGCTAAGGGTGGTTGCCACTTACAAGCTGAGCAGCCTCAATCAAAGAGATGTGAAAGGAAGCTCACAATCACTGCATAGTTCTATCTTAGAATTGATAGGCATCTCAAACCCTCCAGACCTTGTTGGTTCTTGGCATTGCGATAGCCACAAGTCCATGTGCTTGACGATCTGGTTTCTTACTGTACTCACAGCTTCTGGGGACGAGTAGTTTGAAGAATCACCTGATGAATACAATGTTAAACATTCCAGAATTTTCCTCTGAATTTGGTGATAGACCAAAGGCTGCATATAAGCTACTCTGTAAACATAATAAATTTTCTTACTAAATAGCACTCAAATTTTGAGTCTTCAGATCTAGATCAAATTGATAGGATCAATTTGCCTCTTCTCCTCACATCTGAGTGTTCTATAGACAAAAAACAAGAGTGCTCACAAACAAACAAAAACACTTGAGTGCCACTTAGCAATTCCCAATAATGTAATGGGAGCATGACCTAGGTTGTATTTTCTTGGTATTCAAAGGAAAAAGAAAGCACTAATCTCAAGATTAGCTACGTTGTACTATATATCATCATGACAAGAAGCTTTACAGAACAGTGAGTATTTCAATCTACCTTCAATCCTGAAAGGAACTAGGGGACATCCTCTCAAATCAGTGCCATTTCCACAGTTGCTACATTTGATTAAGTACGATGGCACTGCAGATGTTGTATCACCTCTGTTAGTGCGCACAAAAGTGCAAGAAAGCATTCTAGAGTTGTAGAGTAGATACCTAAAGAGCAAGGCTATTGAGACACAAATAGCAACAATGTAGTAGAACTTTGAAGGATCACTGTCTTCCGATGATTTTTGTTTTGATGCATAGCGCCATGGATCTTGAGAGCAGTTTGTGAACACAGTTTTAGAAGCTGCATATATTTCATGCAAAATTAGAAAAAAGACAAGGAAATTGCATCAAAACCCTCAAAAAAAAATTTCCATCGCCACCACGTTAGTTCCCAGAAAAAAGTGAGAAAATTGTGAGATCTAAAAATCCGGAAAGCAGTGAAACCAGGTACGCCGTATGGTCATGGTTAGTTTGAAGTCACACCAATTTAACAATCAACAAGATACACAAAAACCTAATTGATGCAGCAGTGAAGCTGTGGCAACAGCTAAGCGAATCGTAGGCAAGTCAAGGCTTGTGTTGGACTGCTGATGACATGCTACAGGTACAAATAGACTAATGGCTGCACAGCACTCGATTTCCAACATGGAAATGGGTAAAAGTTAAGTATTTGGTATAACAAAGGCTAGCTAGAGAGACAAACCAGCAATTCTTCTGCCTCCATAATATAAGTTTGTCATGAAAACATCAGGATAAATGCCTTCCCAAAAACATTTCTGCACAGGTCCAAATGGTACCTGGGGGTATTCAAAGCAAAACAGCCATAATAATTTTTTCATGAACATACTTTACTTCCAAAACGTAAGAAGCATATAGCTACAGAACGTGCCCACTGCCCAGGATATACAAGTTGTAGCGCATTAGAGATGGTGATTAAAAATATATAATGTACATCAGTATGCTGACACTGCTTCAATCCCATAGATCATACTCCATCCGTTCACTTTAATAAGACTTATTTTTTGAATGGTCTTGTTCATAAATATAAGGTTTGCATGTAGATTTAATGAGATCTTTCCTTCTATACCCCTATTTATTCTCTCTCAACCATATGCATTTATTCATTACCACCCACACAAAATATATCTTTCATCTTTCAAGACAATTAAGTGGGGCATCTAAGTCATTTTCTCTCGTACCTTTCTCAATTTCAACGCACCTTTAGTCCTTGAGCAAAATCAAAATATGCCTTATAAAAATAAATAGAGGGAGTAATGTGTAGCGTAATGAAATTCAGATTGTTTTAAACATGACTCTTGCTTAGAGTAACCAGAAGATCACAACTTCCTAAAAAGATACCCAAGGCTTGACGAGAAATCGAAACTCACCGAGAGAGAGATACACAACATTACCTTGTGTTGATCTTTGAAGAACGGATGCTATCATTTTTGGGCGCCACTTGAAAATACCTCACTGCAAACTTGGAACCACCAGAGTCTAGAACCTAAACAAATTAATGGTAAATAATAAAGTGTTTCACTTCCAGCTAGATCTTACAGATGTAAGCATTCTTTTTGGCTTTTGATGAAAGAAAACAAGTAGGGCTATATTACTAGAATCACCGGGGGTTGTTTTCTTCAAATACTCCTGATCATATGAAGATACTGGTGTCTCGAGTCTTCTAATGTAATAATCTTTCACATAATGAGCATATGTTTCCTGCAAAACCAGTACAGAAAAGTGCAAAGGCTTGAAATCCATTAATTTATTCACAAAAAAACATGGACGAACGCAAAGCTTTTTTTCTATACTCTATCTATCAAGACTATACAAGATGCCTAACAAACCAAACAAATTGGACACGTTCAGGTATAATTACAGAAGAAAAGGGACATTTACCACCAGATTTTTCCCATTCTTCATTGGATTGATTAGAGGGGGCATATGGCATCAGGACTCGCATATTGGAACTGCAAAGTAGTATTGGTGGTGATTCTCAATACCCCAAAAATATAATTTCAAGTGATAGCAATGACAAAAGGTGTATTTGTGCCCAAGGCGTGTCGCGTCTTGTATAATTGAGTGGCGTGAAGTCGTCGTGTCTGATCGTGTGGCGATCGTCAGTTATCAATTAATATCGAGCCGGGTGGCCCTAGGTGGTTCTTAGATAATCTCGGCCCAATGTGTGAGGGGGAGATTGTTGGGAATAGTCCCACATTGGTTGTGGAGAGGGCTTGAGCATGGTTTATAAAAGGTGAGGGAGCACCCCCTCATTGAGTTAGCTTTTAGGGGAGATGGCCCAAGAGACCTTGGCCCACTTGCTCTGGTTGGACACTGTGAGTGCGTGTATGCTGTGGTGTGGCGGTCCGTGACGACATTCAGTGGCATTCTTCGGCCAGGTTGGGTCTCTTCTGGATGGGCAGGTTTCCTTTTGCTCCTCCTTTGCCATCTCAGTTAAATTCATGTCCAAACACAACGGCAAGAAGTGGACTCTCACCTCAGTTTATGGTCCTTGTGCTGGGCCTGGCAAAGCGGAGTTCCTTTGCTGGCTCTCCAACCTCTCCATCCCGGACGATGAGGATCACATGCTTTTGGGGGACTTCAACCTTTATAGGAATTCTCTGAATAGGAACAAGCCGGGGGGTAGGCTTCATGAGGCCCAAATGTTTGATGGTATTATTGCGGAGCTTGGCCTCATTGAAATCCCCCTCAAAGGCATGAAATTCACCTGGAGTAACATGCAAGTTGACCCCCTTTTGGAGCGTCTGGACTGGTGTTTCACCTCTCCCCACTGGACGTCCTCCTTCCCGGCTACGCTCTGGTTACCTCTATCTAGAACCATGTCCGACCATATCCCCTGTCTGACTCAAATCCAGACCCACATCCCTAAGAGCTCAGTGTTTAGATTCAAAAACTCGTGGTTTCATCGGAGGGACCTTATGCAGACTGTCCAGCAAAGTTGGCTTCAGCATCATCATGATGATGCTTCGGCTGTTCTCAATATCAAAGTCAAATTTGATCGCCTTCGGCAGAACCTTCTTTTTTGGAAGAAGAACACTTCTCTCATGGCTGACCAGATTTCTCATTGCTCTAACTGTCTTGTGGTTCTTGACAGCATTGAGCAGTACAGGTCTTTATACATTCAGGAAAAGAATTTCAGGGTGATTATTAAAGATCACCTGGTCTTTCTGCTGCATTCCCAGAACTCTTTCTGGAGGAATCGTTGTACTATTCGGTGGCTTCAGCTTGGTGATGAGAATACTAAGTTCTTCCACAGCAAGGCTTCTGAGAGATATCGCCATAACCTGATCACTTCGCTTGTTACTGACAATGGGGACATTCTCTATGATCACGATGCTAAGGCTAACCTGCTCTATTCTATTTTCTCCTCGAGAATGGGTTCCTCGGATTCTCCTCCCATGCACCTTGACCTGCCCAATCTGGTCTCCCCCAGGACTAACCTCCATTGGCTCGATTCCAATTTCTCTACTGATGAGATTGATACCGCAAGGGCTCAATTCCATTCTGATAGTGCGTCGGGTCCTGATGGTTTCAATGGCAATTTTTTCAAGAAATGTTGGCACATAATCAAGGACGACTTCTATAGGCTGTGTCTCCACTTCCATGAGGGATCCATATCCCTGGCCACTATTAATCATTCCTTCATTGTCCTTGTCCCCAAGAATGATGTACCACGAGAACCCGAATGACTTCCGCCCTATCTCTCTTCTTAATTTGAGTGTCAAGTTGGTTACTAAACTTCTGGCCACTAGGCTCAATTCTGTCATTACCTCCATTGTGCACAAGAACCAGTATGGCTTCATTAAGGGCAGATCTATTCAGAACTGTCTTGCCTGGTCTTTTGAGTATGTTCATCTCTGCCAGTCATCCAAGAAGAAAATTGTGCTCATCAAGCTGGATTTTGCTAAAGCCTTTGACACCATTGAGCACTCTGCGATTATTTCCATGCTCTCTGCCTTAGGCTTCCTGGGTAATTGGATTCACTGGATGGCTGACATTCTGGGTTCGGCTTCCTCTTCGGTTTTACTCAATGGGGTCCCTGGTCCTTCCTTCCCCTGCAAGAGGGGGGTCAGACAGGGTGATCCTATTTCTCCTCTTCTGTTTGCCATTGCCGCTGATTTGCTACAGTGTATCCTAAACAGAGCCAAGCAAATGGGGATTCTTTCTCTTCCGATTGTCCTTGGGTCCCAGGTGGACTACCCTAATATCGATCTGTTGATGACACCATCATTTTCGCCAAGGCCTGTCAGAGAGAGCTTTTTGCGCTCAAATGTCTCCTTCAAACTTTCTCGGCTGTCACGGGGCTTAGAATCAATTATTCCAAATCGGGTATGCTCCCAATCAATCTGTCGGACTCTGAAATTGAGCCTCTTGCTGGCCTCTTTGGTTGTAAAGTTTAGAAGTTCCCTTTTACCTACCTTGGGCTTCCTATGGGTACCTCCAGGCCCCAAATCAGGCATTTTGAAGCCATGGTTAACAGGATCCGCAGACGGGTGACTTCTTTCTCTTCCCTGCTTTCGCTCGGGGGCAGGTTGCAGTTGGTCAATTCCGTTATCTCCTCCATGTCTACCTTTGCTATGTGTTCTCTCCGGCTTCCTATGGCAGTTATCAGCAACATCGATAAAGCCAGGAGACTATGCTTATGGGGGAAGAATGACATCAATAGGAGAAGCAAATCTCTGGTGAAATGGGAGAAAGTCTGTAAACCTAAGCCCAAAGGGGGTTTGGGGGTCATCAATCTGAAAACTCAGAATACGGCTCTTCTGCTCAAATTCTTGCACAAGTTCTTCAACAAAAAAGACATTCCCTGGGTGCATTTGATCTGGTGCTCATACTACTCTGCTATCCTGCCGCAAGCCTCGGCTAAGAAAGGCTCTTTCTGGTGGAAAGATGTGCTTTCCCTCCTGGACCAATACAGAGGGATTGCCCGTTCTTTGCGTTAGCCAAGGAATCTGCCCTTTTTGGGATGATGTGTGGAATAACTTGCACCCGAGTTCCCATTTTCCGCATCTCTACTCCTTCGTCAAAAATGGCTTTACTGATGTGGCTTCCTTCATTTCTAATCCGGCGATCTCTGAGAACTTTCACTTACCATTCTCAGAGCAGGCCTTCCAGGAGCTTCACCACCTTCACCATTTGTAGGGTCGAGGATGCGCCTAGAGGGGGGGTGAATAGGCGTTTTACGAAATTCGATCGCTCACTAAACAATTCGCTCTAATACACCCCTATGTCAAAACCTAATCAAATATATATGCGGAAGCGACAAACTAGGTTTTGACAATTAAAGCCTAAATCAACTAGGCTCACTAGTGCACTAATTAAATTATGTCTCTAAACAAGAATTGCTATATTGAACAAATAATTAATACTAAGCAATTCTAATTACAATCAAGCAATTGATCAATATACAATAAAGTAAATGCTTGAAGGTAAAAGAGACAACCGATATTTTTTCCGTGGTGTTAGGAGACTTGCTAGGTCTCCCTAGTCCACGTTGAGGCAAGCCCAACCACTTGGACCGGCTCTCGCTCGAGCACCCGCCTCTTTCCACTAGGCGTGGTTTTCACGCTTGCCAGAGGCTCAACCCGAACCTTCACAAACTTGCGGGGCTTCTCACGCCGAGAGCTCCGCAAGACGCCGCCACGCCGTCTAGGAGTCACAACCTCTAAGAGTAATAAGCCGCTCCTCCGCTTGAACTTCACCGAGCACAACGAATGCGCTCCCGGTGATCACCAAGTGCAACACATGTACAAGGACTCCCTCAAGTGCAACACATGCACAAGAGGCTCTCAAATCACTTCCTAATTGCAACACATGCAATTAGTATCACTCTTTAGCTCAAGAGGCAAATGGAGAAGAGCAACACATGCACACAACTCCCACACACACCCAACATCCCCCCTAAGCCCCCAAGAGGTGTATTTATAGCCCCACAAGAAAACTAGCCGTTTGGGGGCAAAATGGGCGAAACTTCAAGAAAACCGGTCCAACGGACCTACCCAGTCCGACCGGCCCTCACAGGCAACAGCAGTCGGATTCTCGACTGCGTTACGGCCGGTCGCACAATAACCCGGCGGTGCGCCTGCAAGACGGTCGCCAAGATCAAGACGCGCCGGCCGATCCGCCCACACAAACGAGCCAAACACGCTTCTCTGGAAAAATCACACCGGAGCCAACCCGGTTGCACATGCGCCACCCGTCCGGCCGGACGAGGCGGAGTCAACCGCCTGGCCGGTCCAATGACCAGGCCTGGTCACACCGCCCCTGACAGACACATCTCCGGATTTTCACGCAAACTCTTTTCCGACAAACCAAAAACCATTCCTTGAGCCAATAAATGATCAACACATGATCATACACTCGTGCAAAACACATTTGCACCAATTTAACCCATGCTCAAAGAATTTCAACCAAATTGCAAAAACACATTTCGCAATCAACTAAAGAACTATTTGCAAAACGTATTAAGCAAATCAAACTCAAGTCTATGAGATTAATTCCCCTAGCCATGTGAAGGTCAACACGAGACCCAGACAACTTGCCAACACCCGTTGCAAACCCTACTCACATGCTCTCGGAATTTCGGACTCATAGCACTCAGTTTATTCGCACAACGAACTTGCAAATAACACAATAAATATATTTCATGCTTGAGCACTACTCTTTGCAACACATGCAAAAGTCTAGCTCCAAGCAATACCAAATCAAGATGCATGAACTCTCTAATTGCAACACATGCAATTCTCTAGTTCCATGCAACTATACCAAATCAATCACACTAAAACCAAATCAATTGTATGAGCTCTCTACTTGCAACACATGCAAGCCTCTAGCTCCATACAAACACTTAAACACCAAATCAAACATATGTGCTCTCTACTCACAACACATGCGAGCCTCTAGCACATACACAACCACAAACATCAAATCATGCTTGAGCTCTCTCCTTTTGCAACACATGCAAAACTTAACTCCAAGCAACCACAAGTTTTAGAAAGATTGTTTTGACACAACACATGAAGCTTCAACATTTGCAACACATGCGAAAGTGAACTTCACGCAAAAGCCAACGCATTAGCTTATCCTATTTGCAACACATGCAAATCAAAGCATTATGCGAAAACCAAATGCATACGCTCTTCCTCTTTGCAACACATGCAAATCAGAGCATAAACCAACAACTACCAAGCATAAGCTTAACCCATTCGCAACACATGCCAAATGGTTAACTCTTATCACGAACACCAAATCAAATGGTTTGAGCTTGAGTGAACGCGGAATGAGATCACCAACACATGATGAAGCTCAAACTAGGAGACAACCCCTCTTAATAGCACGGCGATAAAAACCTTAGACTCAAAGACTACAAAGTCCTTAGCCTGTCTAATTATACCTTCAGCCGCATATGCATCAAGCAATCCCCTTTGGGGTCTTTATGATCATCGCTTTGATACTCCCCCGGGATCATCACTCGACTCCTTCTTCTTTATCATCTCATCCATCTTTGGACTTAACTCAATCACAACTCATAAAACTTGTTAGTCCAAGATATATGGTTGTCTCAATTATCTCTTGCACTCCATTAACACATAATGGATGCCTTTAGATCAATTGAGCACAACCTAAATCAATTTGAATGATTAAATGTGTCTTAAGTACAATAATACAACACATGCTTCATTATACTTAAGAACTATTCATTTGTCCTCAATTAATTACGGAACACCATCAACACATGATGAAGTGTTCTTTAATGATTAATAAGACAAATGAACTCAATTTAAATTATCATTTAAATTGATATGAGTATATATTAACTACACAAGTTTTCATATACTCATGTTGATGAAAAGTAATGATCCATTATGTGTAGGCTATATGGAAATGATCATTACTCTAAGTCATCAACTAAAGAATAAACCCCACATGTATATGTGCATAAATATAATTGACTTGGGCATAATATGCACATATTCAATTTGATCATATTGGAGTATATCCTATATTACCATGAGTATACTTATAACTAGGCAATTCAAATATATACTCAAGGATTTAGTTTCTTTGTCTTGATCCTTATATGTGTCAATAAGAATTAGATCAATACAAAGAGACTTTCATACTGCTGTAACTGCCGCATCTGCCAGTAAGTAGAGGAAGCGATGAAGTCATCATCATTTTTCAACTGCGTGTATGGAAAAATAAATCAACAGCGAATTGAAGCATGCAAAGTTTAAGTTACTGAACACAAGCTGTATTCATCACTTGGAATTTGCAGTAACTTGTTATGTACAAAAGTAAAGGTGACCTAAGTCCTAAAACCAAAGGGATTACCGTCTGTGCTCCAAATAAAGCCTTCACAGAGTGGCTGTCCCAGCTAAGCTGTTCATCGACAACTCTAGTTGTTTCCTGAAGGGCAGCTTTGCACTCAGGGCCAGCCGACTGTCCAACCTACGCAAATAAGACCATACAGAAACTAGTATTGAGTCAAAAGTAGACGAGACAGAACAGCAGCAGGGTTTCAATTCATCCATGCTAGTGCTGCCGACCTGCTTGTCAAAGTCAGTGAAGTTGTACACGGAAAGAACCACCCCGGAGCTCAAAGCTTCCACATGTCAAGTGAGGGAACTTGAGCCTGAACCAGTCGCTGAGCGCACCCGAGTAGGAACTCCGAAGACGAACCAAGGATTGTCAAACCCCGACGAGCGGTTGTACCGAGAATTCAAGCTTTCCTACAAGAAACAGAGGAAAAGATTCAGTTTAGAACAGAAAAGGATACAATTCATTGTCATCATGTCAATGTGCGTGGAAGCGTATGACACAACCTGATAATGCTGGCGGAAGTCAGCCAAGCCGAACAGAGCCTGCTTCGACGAGAGGAACCACAAGTTCTCGGTGGTCAGGCGCTGGAAGTGGTCAAGGCGCTGGTTCATCCAGCGCTTGTCCCGCGTCAGGTACCTGCCGGCGACGCCAGGGCGCGGCGGGTGCCGGAGTCCAAGCGGCTCGGCGCCGCGCGCGGCGTATGTACGATGAGGGAGACCACCCAGAGGAGGGAGACGAAGCCAGCGCGGCTGAAACGTCTCTGCCTCCCCACTTTTCCGGTGTGTGTTTCCGTGTGGCAGTTGCGGAATTTTTTATAAATAATATTATTTTAATTTGAAATTGCGACATTAATACAAGTATTTAAAAAATTGCAGAAATAATATCCGGTCGCCAAACCGTTTGGCGATAATAGGGTCGTCGCCAAACGGTTTGGCGAGAATACCGTAATCCCGCGTGTCAGCCCGGTGACAGCCAGTTGTCGCCAGGTCAGGGAGTAGTCGCCACACCGCTCGGCGACTACTTAGTAGTAGCCAAGCCGTTTGGCGACTACTAGTAGTCGCCGAGCCGTGTGGCGACTACTAGTAGTCGCCGAGCGGTGTGGCGACTACTCGTGACTAGTACTCGCGCCGCGCGAGATCGATCGACCGAGCGCTCGATCGGAGAAAACAGAGAGCGAGAGCGAGCGCCGGCGGCGAGAAAAAGAGAGGGAGAGGGAGAGGGAGAGAGGGAGAGAGAGAGGGAAGGGGAGAGAGAGCGCGGTAGAGAGAGAGAGCGCGTGGTAGAGAGAGGGAGAGAGCGCGGTAGAGAGAGGGAGGGAGAGAGAGAGAGGCGCTGGAGGGAGAGAGAGAGAGAGAGGAGGAGGAAGAAGAAGAAAGAAGAGGGAGAAGAAGAAAGAAGAAAAAAAGAAGGTAAATTGCCGATTTGTAATTTTTTTAATTTGATAGTGGCTATTATAAATAATTAGATGTGTAGTTAATATTTTTGTGAATTAGCTATTCAATGTTAGCGATTTAGATTTAGAAATTCAATGTTAGCGAGAATATTAGCGATTTAGATATTCAATGTTAGCGAGAATATTAGCGATTTAGATATTCAATGTTAGTAATATTCTCGGTTGAATGATATTACTTGTTAATTAGTTAATATTCTTGTTAATTAGTGATAAAATTTTGTCACTGTAGTTAGATATTCTTGTTAATTAGCGTTGTTTAGTTTAGGTTAGCGATATGACATGTTACGAGTGTTATAAAAATTAATTTTGTTTAGTTAGTGATATTAAATGTTAGCGGTGATCTAGAAATTAATTTTGTTTATGTCGTCGCAGTAATGTCGGATGCAGTGAAATTTAGGGTATATTATGGCGACGGTGAAATAAAAATTGGGCAAAATGGTGTTGATTTGAGCAGTTTTACTCACAATGGCGGAACACTTATGTCCTGATAGAGTTAGCATCCGTGATATAAAGCTTTGTTGACCAAATATTTTTCCCTCGGATGCAAGTGTTTACTCATTACCATTCAAGTCGATTCACGCGTAGTAAGGGTGACCCGCCTCTGTGGGAGTTGAAGAAAATAGATCGGACGATTTTGTGGCGTAAATGGTTAAGGTGGTGCAAGGGATCTAGCCTTGAATGTGTAATGTTTGATGCAGCGCGTGCCCTAGAGAAGAGGTGATTATTAGCGACGTGGCGAAGCAAGACGTCGGCTACAAATGAACAAGTTCGTAGTGGTGCCACCGAGGTAGCAAAGGGAGGATGATAACAGGATGCAAAGACACGCGAAGGCTCGAGGGCAGATGAAGGAGGAAATCGAGCAAATTGTTGATCAATTGGAGTTGGTGGACCATATGGCGAGGCAAGATGAAGCTGAAATGTTGGAGTGTGATGATGACATCGACGAAGATGAGGAAGAGGAGGAGATGATGAAATGCATAGTAGTATTGGGCAACGGATGTACCCATCCCCGACGAGTGGAACAGAAAAACAAAGCTAGTATGGAAGTTTTGTGGGGGCATGAGTCGCTTGGGAGTATGGTAGCAATGCCGTTAATGAATCAAGTTTTCGCAAACAATTACGAGTTGAAGTTGGCGGTGAGGTCAGTGGGCACTATCGCAGCAGAGAGAGTTCCGAGTTGTTTTGTCCATCCAGATAGATACACAAAGTGAAGTGCGTAACCGAAGGATGTGAATTCGAGTACATGCTTACAAGCAAGTGCGAGACATTTTGGATTGCATCACGGTAGATGGGCACACATGCGCACTAGAAAATGTTACGGTGAAACACCGCAACTTGAATGCGGCCAGAATCGCTAGCGTGATGTTCAATGAGATCATCGAGAAGCGGACATTGAGTGTTCTTATATTCGAAAGCAATGTTGAGAACATTTAAGTACTAGATAAGTTACTCGATGGCTCGGCGTATGGCAAAAGGCATTAGAGAAGAGGTTTGGCACATATGAGGCTTCAGATTGTAACCTACCTCGTGTGCTTGATGTCTTGAAGGAAACCAACCCGCACGCATACCGCTTTTGAAGAAAGTGAAGCGGATGGTAACGGGTCTCGATATTTCGTCGAGCTTTTTTTCATCGGTCCTTGCATTGCGCTATTCAGTCATCGCCGTCCATTCTTTGTCGCCGATGGTACTTTCTTGATCGGGAAATACAAGGGCGATTCTAACGGCAATTGCAATTGATGGGAACAACCACATACTTCCATTGGCCTTTGCATTTGTTGAGGGTGAGAACCGGATAGTGGTCGTGGTTTTTCGGACATTTGAAGTTCGGGTAGTTCGTGATCGCCCAACGTGTGCATCATCCATGACCGCCATAAAGGTATCATTTCGCAATTAAGACTCTACAGAGGACCTTGATGAGCCTTTTCCATGGCGTGACATGCGAGCAATGTGGTGCATGAGACATTTGGGAGCAAATTTTTTCAGCGCCAAGAGTAAGAAGCTGATGAACCTATTTAAGAGGTTATGCAAGCAGAACCAGGCACGTAAGTTCAACGCGATATTGGCCGAGTTGGACAAGCACACTACCGCACAGATTGAAGAGCTGAAGAAGCAACCAGCAACGCCGAACGATTGCCCACCCAAAAGGCTAGAGGTGATAACCCCTGAGCGCCGATCCTCCAAATCGAGGAGATTTATCGTCAAGAAACATTAAGTGTTTCTTAATCGGATAGAGGCGGAGCCGTTGGAGAAGTGGGCATTGCTCCATGACACTGGAGGCGCCAGGTTAGTATACTAAATTAACATAGCTGTGACGATTGAACAATTAGAGTTATCGTGCTAACTGATATGTTTGAACAGGTTCGGTGTCATGACAACGAATATAGCCGAGGTTTACAATTGGGTCATCAGAGGCCTGCGTCCGCTACCACTTGTGGCCATCCTGGAAGGCATGCTGCACGGCATCGTTGGGTACTTCCAGAAAAGGCATGCGAGGTCAGATCGCATGCCACGACATTGCAAACGCCAGATCTTGCGCGGATGATGGCCTACATGGAGGAACGCACCAAGAAAGCTCACCGCATATGGTGCGTAAGCCGAGTCACCGAGTACCGCTCAAGTGACTCTCCGGTGTAAGGGGATTGGGAACCGACACACGGCGGTTATTACACAGAGGTTAACTTAGGCCAAGGGGCCACCGGATGGTGTGAATGCACCGCAACAAGCCAAGACTTCTTCATATTCCCTGCTCGCATGTGATCGCAGCTTGTGGGCAAATTGGGATGAACACGGCGCAATACGTGTCCACTTTCTACTTGAAGGGTCATGCTGTCAATACCTGGTCCGGTGAGTTCCGTGGTTTTCGAGCACATGGTGATTTCACTGCCATTAACACAGATGTGCGCATATGTCTACCGGATGCAAATTTATGAGGTGTGCACCGTAGGTCATGGCCGTCCACAGTCTAGACGCATTCGCAATGACATGGATGAATCTGAAGTGGGTGGCCCTGTTAGGAGGTGTTCTCAGTGCGGTGAGTACGGGCACAAGGCAACGCAATGCACTTAGTGTTATGTATTTAATTATGTAATGTGTATTCAATTGTGTAATATGTACCATTTTATCCTATGTTAGGTATTTGCGTGAGTATGTTGGACCTTCCATCATGTTTATGTAGTGAATTATGTAATTTGTATTGAATTATGTAATATGTATCGTTTTATCTACGATTGTACCTTTCGTCATGTTTTTGTATTGAATTGCGTAATATGTTTGTCGTTTGTTTACATTACTAATCGTATTGTTTTCCTGTTTACTTGCAGGGATGGAGCACCCCGAGCCCGAGTCACTCCTTGACTCTTCGTTGGACCGACGCACTGTATGTTCATCCACACCACACAGGCCTTGAGCACGTGCCTCTGCTGCTGGTCCATGTGCCGAGACCTTGGCGGCTCCACCCAAATTTCTACGCCCGGTGAGTTGCACTACATTTACATGTTTCATTGCCGCACAATTGCATTTCTTCTAACAATTGAATTTACATGTCGATAGGTTGGCACGTCTTTGGGTTGCTTCTCCTCGCCAAGATGATCGAGTCCTCACCGAGGACGTGGCCGAGGCCGAGGCCGAGGATCTCTGCGGAGGGCGACGACGGTCCGAGCGGCCACGGCGTTTCCGCTCGACCGAGCCTCATCTGCCTTGTCTAGTGGACCGCTGGCGCCGGAGACGCACACTTTCCACCGCTGTTCGGGAGGTGACGGTCACCCCGCAGACGCCGCCATGCTTACAGGGTTGCCGATCGCTGGGGCACCGATCGGACCCTCGGTGGCTCCTGCGGAGTGGCAGGCTGACCTGCAGAAGAGGTTCGCCGGAGTGGCTCACACTAACCCGGCGATACCCTCGCTAGGAAGAAGCACGGCCGTTGAGGAGGTGGTCGCCCACCGAGGTGAGTGCTTGTACGTGTATATGTTATTCTAATTTTTTGTAACATTATTAACATATTACTATATGTTAATTGTCACAGGTCGTCTGGAGTAACCCCTCACCGCCACTATAAAACATGGCCGAAGGGTAGACATCCAACACACCAAACCAAAGAATTAACGCCACCGAATCTACACAAATTAGGACACAATGTCGTTCTACCGTCGCTTCTTCAAAGAAGCGAAGTCCTTCCGCCGAATATCCGGATGCCGATGAGCGTCGACGCCCCAATTCGCGGAGTTGCCCGACCCAAATGCGATCGCAACCTCTGCCGCGAAGATGATGCAATCTACCTATGGAGAGACGGCCGCCATCATCATCGCTGTGGGCCGCACGCACGAGGTAAACCCATCAAGCGCCCACATAATACAGGTAACACTACCATCTCATGCATCGTTTTTTCTTTTCTCAAAGACGAGGGCGGTGTTGCTTCTTCCAATGGATCGACGGGCCGAACGACGTGACTCACTTAATTTCTCAACAACCGCCACGACAACTA
The DNA here is from genome assembly GCA_036346375.1 of Guadua angustifolia. NCBI lineage: Eukaryota > Viridiplantae > Streptophyta > Magnoliopsida > Poales > Poaceae > Guadua > Guadua angustifolia. The sequence goes on along the minus strand of CM070518.1, from coordinate 17,480,862 downwards.
CCCCGCTTCGCCCGAGAACTTCACCCGGTGAGAGGCCGCCAGATATGTCCTTTTCTAGATCGACCAGAGCTTAGGACCGTGTGCAAGGGCCAACCGACGGTGAGTTTCATGCGACATACTCATGTTGAACTCACAAAGTAGTAGTTCTAAACCAGTTCATCGCATTACGTGAGTTCAAAAGGACACTTGCGAACATCAATAAGTCAAAGGAGGAACCTCCTCCGGGCCACCCAAAGCCCCGACGCTTGCATACATGGTCTGGAGGCGTGGTTGATACCGCCACGGTGATCTAGCGGACCGAGATTCTACCGGTGCCCTTGGGCGAGGATGAACGGTGCCGGTACTTCAACCGGTGGACCCGAGACGCACCACCCACATCTCGTGCAACTCGCATGGGATAACCGGGGAGCAACCATCTACGTGGTGCCACTACCGCCCGTAAAAGCCGACCCCGAGCACGCTTACGGTGTTATGCAACCACCAAAGCGGCATATCAGCATTGATCGCAGGGCACGCTTCCGGTTGTCCAAGCATAAGCCCAACACACACCTCCTCGCACTATATAGTGGAGTGCGAGCCAAACAGAGCAGGCGTCTCCGCATGTCTCCGCTTAACGGACAACACACCGAGGTGCAAGAGGGTTCCTCCTCTCAAGAAGAAGGGACAAGGGAAGCAACTGCCGAGGTCCGCAAAGACGCAACACATCCTTGACGTTATGCATGAGACCAACCGGAACCCGGTGGTATTAACATAGGGACGCCGAATCGGGATGACATGCCCGTATGGGAGGCGAAAATCCACATAAACAACAACCAAAATTTAAGTCTTATACACCCGAGACGTCAAGATAGGCCACCCAATGGGCGACATACCGAGAACTGCGGAACCCTATGGAGTTCTTTCATAGTAGGGATTGAGCGGTGTCCGATGACACGCCGCAATATTAGAACGGGTCGTAATATGCGAAAATGTATTACATCATTCGGGCTGTACTCGATAGGCGAACGATCATTTGTTCCACCATGACGAACAATGCTTTCGTTAGTTAGTTCGCAAGCAATTTCAAATCCTTGTTGTAATGCCCTTCTAATATAATCTAATCTATTGCTTATTTTCTCATCGAACTTTCGTGTATGTGCCCTTATATATGTTCAACAAATAATTTAAGTGTTCATAACATGAGTTGTTGTCGACCATAAAATTTTGAAAATTCCTGTCTATGATGTTCATAACAATAAAAATGAAATTTTCAAATGTTCGTAACAATCAAATTTTATTGTTTGAATTTAAAAACATTGTTCAGATCTTCAAATTATTTGAAATTTTTATGGTAATATCACTGATTTATCAGAAACCTCCATAAAAAATTTCAAAAAATTTCGACGTCGTGGTTGTCCAATTTAATTTTTATACGTGCTCGATGATTCTACCCGCGAGTGCCTTTTCCGATTTTCGCAACAAATGGTCGGGCCAACGTCTGGCTATCTCGCCCATACGTAAGTGGTAGCCCGCATTGTGAGGCCGCCTTGAATTTTTCCGTATTTTTGGACCGTGTTCGGCCTCGTCATGGGCAACGAAAACCCTTAGTGCCCACGATTTCCGTGGTTTCAGAGTCGTCGCTGCCTTTTTCCGATTTTCGCAACAAAATGCCGGAGGAACGCCCGCTATCTCGCCCATACGTAAGTGGTAGCCCGCACGCGTGAGGCCGCCTTCATTTATTCCCTCTTTTTAGACCGTGTTCCGCCTATCCATGGCTATGAAAATACGCAAGTGAGATGCGATCACTAACGAACTAAAATAATTCTTCCCGTTTATTACATGACAAGAGTTTTTTTATTTTTTTTCGGTTTAATATAACAATTATTGCATAAACAGTTCACAACAAAATTTACCCAAAAATTAAAAAATATACAATATTATCGCCAAACAGTTGAACGACTACTAGTAGTCGCCACACGGCCGACTACTAGTAGTCGCCAAACGGCTTAGCTATTACTAAGTAGTCGCCGAGCTGTATGGCGACTACTCCCGACTGGCGACAATCGGTCACATCCGGCGACACGCTGATTACGGTATAGTCGCCAAACTGCTTGGCGACTACCTATTATCGCCAAACCGCTTTGGCGACGACCTATTATCGCCAAACGGTTTGGCGGCGGGATATTATTTCTGCAATTTTTTAAATACGTGTATTAATGTCGCAATTTCGAATTAAAATAATATTATTTAAAAAAAAATAAGATTCGGCAGTTGCGCAGAACCGCAAAGGTAGAATTTTTTTTAAAAAATAATACTATTTTAGTAGAAATTTACGGATATAATATGCCGAAAAGAAAAAAATGACACTTTTGGGCACCTGTCACCATTTTAATTGGCGACACAGAGCCTGTCGCCACTTGAAATATGGCGAGATACTCTCTGTCGCCAATTAGAACGGTGACAGAAAGTTTCATCTCCACCGAGCAAGCGCAGGAGAAAGGAATGGAGGTTTGGCGATAGACCTCTGTCGTTATTTGGAATGGCGACAGACCTCTATCGTTATTTTAAATAGCGATAAGGAGCTATTTTTGTAATTTTTAATTTTGGTGTATTATTCTTGTAATTTTTTATTTTCAAATATTATTTTAAAAAATAATTCCGCAGAGGTAGCTAGCTAATTGCCTGATGAAGCCCTTCCACGTTCTTTATATAAAAAAAATCAATCTAACAAAGACGAAGAGTAAATTTTGTAAAACTAAGTTTTTTATATAAATTTTTGAATAATTATATGTTTTTATATCTATTTTACAAAAGGTTGCTACTAGCGTTGTACACATCTCATAACTCTTAGATCATCGTGATGCAGTTGCATCTTGTTCGTCGGAATCCCATACTGCTTGTTCGAAAAAAGAACAAACACATGCACAACAAAAAACGACTGATAGGGGCGTGGATGACCTCGTCCCCTTAGCATCGACTCCATCTCCATCCAGCTCCAACCTCCAAATGATCCCAAAAAAAAAACAGATAATTTGGCACCAAATCATCCATCCGCATGGTGCAGTGCTTGCATTATGAAACAAGAACTTTTGAAAGAGCAACAAGAGTAAATAACCCTTGCAACAAAACAAAAGACTTAATGCAACAAATGCTCCCCCCCAAAGAAAGGGTACAACAACAACTAGAAACCCTTATTGAAACAGTGGAAATACCTAGTGCAACAAAAAAAGAACACAGACACAAGTCACACAACAAATCCACAAATCTGTACAAACAAAAATGATCTCTTACAGCAACCATAGAAAAAGGCATATTGCCATACAAAGAAAATACATGCTGCAATAAACAAGAAAAATTACCGCAACAAGAGAATGGAAGAGACGCATAAGTTGCAAAAGATTTTAGAGGAAACTCGCATGTGGTGGTAAGAGTTGAAATTAGTGACGAAAATGGAACTCACATGCGGAGAGGTGGTCAGTGGCCAGCAACGATGAAACCATCACACGCTTCGGCAACGATTGATGGTGGCATGGCAAAATAGATGTTTCACATGGAGAGGGAGGGACGAGGAACAGTCTCACTAGCAAACTCAACCCACCTGAGAAGAACTTAATATGAAAGTTTGTGTGGTACGAACGAGTTAGGCTATGTTTAGTATAGCTTCAACTCCACGAGATCTGTGGATTTGGTGGAGCTGAGTATTCCTAGTTTCACTAGATTCGTGAAGCTGGAACTATGGATATATTAAAAGTGTTTATATAGGTTATTTTATTTACATTTTAGACTAAAAATATAAACTTAATTCACTTTATTTTAGCCTATAAGTTTCAGATCTGAAATGAAATTATGATCTAGAGCTTTTACCAAACATAGCCTTAGTGTTATTTTGGATAAGCTTTTATCGTGGGCCTTGGGCCTATGCTCCAAGGAATCATAGGTAAAATGCCAAGCTCGTGGGTCCACAGTTTAAACTAGCGTCCGATTGTTTCCAGTGCTATCAAGCGTACGATTAGGAGCATTACCGTTTATAAAATTATAGATTTTAGAAAAACTTATATAAAACTATAGATTTTAGAAAAATTTATATCACAAAACTAAAGATTTTATAATTGATTGTTTTTTAAACGGATTTGACAGTGCGAGTTTATATGATAGCCTCATAGCCGCCATTTCCCATCTCACTCGTGTATAAGGCTGCCATATAAACCCACACCATCAAACCTGTTACAAGAAACAAACTCCTCTAAAAACTATATTTTTGCAAGCTTTCTTAAAATCTATAGTTTTATGAAATAAAAGTTAAATCCTATAATTTTCTAGTAGTTTGTATAAGAAATATGTAGTTTTGTGAAGTTTAATCTAAGAAAAATGATTTCGTTTCACGGGAGATTGGGGTCTCAATTTATGTTGAAGAAAAGTAAAAGATTTCGCTGTCCATGCTTATACACAGCGTCCAACTCCAGTTCTTCCAGAAAATCACTTGCTCAATTCTACGTCTCACCAGCAGAAGGTTGTCTTTCTTTTTTTTTTTAAAAAAAAAAATTAGAACCAGAAGTCCAGAACGTCAAGTCATGACGTGATTAAATTCTCTTTATATTAACAAGTCGTGTAGTGCAATTCGATTGCATGCCATGATCTTGTCTGCACATGTATTCCAGATTTACAAGCCTGAAACCATGCTGAGCGAGAGGAGAGCCAAAGTAATTGCCAGCTCTCGCCAGTGGTCAGCAGGAGAATGCCTGACAGTCGACATAGGCGAATGCCCGTGGCTGCGTGGAAACACTCAACTGCCTGTATTATTAGCATGAATGATGTACAAAACACAGTAAATAACAGCGATATTGTCCTGGTCTTTCAAAGATAGAAATGCTTGTTGGCTTGCTTGCACAGGTAATCAGTAACTATATGCTCCATCTACTCCCCAGTGATGGCTCCTTGTCGTGTCCTGAAACAGATAGAACAACAATCAACAATGTCATGGACCAAAATTGAATGAGAGCTGGATTGCATGCATGTGTAGCTAGCGGGTCCTTAAATAATTCAAAAGCTCAGAGTAAATATTGTAGAGGCATTAGTTAGGAAATGTTTGAGGACAGTTCACAATCACTATAGTTCAATGGTAGAATAGCTGGGTAGCCCAAACTCTGACCTTGATCTTGACATTCTGATAACCACAAGTCAATGTGATCGACAATCTGCTTTCTCACTTTGTTCACAGCCTCTGGAGACGAGCATTTGGATGAATCACCTGACAAACATAAAATACAAACAATTCATATTTGAGTTCAGTCGTAAATCGAATAAGCAACAGATTTAATGTAATATAATCCAAGATGAGGCAAGGAAAGCACAAGTTATAATTTATAAATTCATAAAATAAACAAACACACTTCAGTAAAAGTTGAAATGTTGGATCTACCTTCAATATTTGAAGGAGCTTGAGGGCATCCAGAGAGATCACTGCAATGTCCGCAATTGCTGCATTCAATCAAGTATGATGGCACTGCAAGCATTGTAAAACTTTTATAAGCATACTAATGTCATAACAAAATGCATTCAATTTCTTTAACCTTGCACATAGTGGATGCCTATATAGTGCCCTTGAAACATGGAAATGGTCACGAAGATAGATGCTCACTTTCTTCTGATGATTTCTGCTTAGAAGCGTGGCGCCATGGGTCTTGAGAGCCATTTGCAAAAACAATTTTAGAACCTGCAGGCATATAATATATTAATTTAAAAATCCAGGAATTTCTGACCAGCAGTATAATGTTTACACTATCATTGAAGTCATACTTCAAGTCCGAAGTACTTCGCCCAAACCATTGCGCATAATTGGGTATTCACAATATCCATTCAAAGATCATGCTAATGCTATCAGATATGGAGCTTCCTAGGGCAGCGAGAAGAGGGGCTATTAGCACTGCAGATATAAGGGCACTTAACTCTCTGGTCTTTTATTTAACCACGTTCACTGATCCTGACCACACATACTTGCCTGCTTAGTGCATCTTTAGTACCGAGACCTCAGGACCTCACAATAGGATTATGTTAATGATGCATTGATAATACAATCCTGTGGCAAGAAAAAACGGTGGCAAAAAAACTCATGAAATGTAATCATGCTAGAGCCTCGTGATTCATAGAATGCACATGCCAGGTTTTTTTTTCTGTCTTGTGTAGACAGCACAGATCAGAACCAATCATGGAACTCATCATCAAATTTATCCCATTTTTTAGAGGACTCAAAATTTCAAGGTAAAGGAAAGCAAAATGGCAGAGGCCTGTGCCTAGCTGCAGGAATGGCATGCATGCCTTCATTAGATGAATTTGGTACCCAGCAAGAGAAATAGGAAGAGATGTAACGGGTAATAGGGCTGAAGTTAATTACTCAAAAGCCACACCTGCAATTCTTGTGCCTCCATAATATAAGTTAGTCATGAACACATCAGGATAAACTCCTTCCCCGAAAACATTTCTGCACAGGTCCAAATGGTACCTACAAACAAAATAACCACAAGGGCACAGAAATGAATCCAAAGTATAGAAGCGTAATCACATCTAAAAAAAGAAGACCATAAATGGCAGATCCATATCGATAAGCTAAGATAGCTTTCAACATCCTATAGTTGATGGTTGAAGTGCATAATAATTTTCAGATCATGATATTTGCAACTTATTGTAATAGTAAGCGGAAGGATAAGCAAAGGATGCTTAATAAGAAACAGAAAATGTGATTTGAGGAGGGTATATCTAGTAACCTTGTGTCAATCTTTGCAGAACGGACACTATCATTTTTTGGTGCCACTTGGAAATATGCAACTTCACTGCAAACTTGGTACCACCACAATCTAGATGCTAAGTAAAATCAATGGTTAAATTCATGGTCAATTGTAGAAGGCTTGGATAACATTAACAATATCTAATATCTATGCATAAGAGCATCTCCAACAATGGCCCCTAAAACAGGGCCTCTATTTTGGATTTAGGGACTCCCCCTATTTTTTGGGGTCCTGTTTTCAGAGCACAAGTTCAGCAACATCCCCTAAATCTCAGCCCCTATTTTACTTTTTCTCCTATTTTAACATATCCGCTATGTATAATCTTCATTTGACACCACTAAAATTCAATCAAAAATATTTGTAATACATAAAACATAAGCATATTAACATTTACAATTTAAAAACATGATATTTAAAATTTAAATTTAAAATTTTCAAAACATGATATTTAAAATTTAAATTTAAAATTTTCAAAATTTTCAACAGCAGATGCAGATGCAACAGTTGCAACTCATTCAGCAAAGACACGCTCAGCTGCAGCGAACTAATGCAAGCCATCTTTCACTTAACTCCCTATTTTAAGGTTTAGGGGCTGGTTTAGGGGCTCCCTGGGAATTGGGGCTGAGAAGGCAAATTTAGGGGCCTCCTAATTTTAGGGGCTGGATTAGGGCCCTGCTGGACCTGTATTTTTTACTAAAGTCCCTATTTTAAGGTTTAGAGGCTCTGCTGGAGATGCTCTAAGTGTTCCATTTCAAACTCTAAAAGCATGATATTTGGTAATAAAGAATATTGGGGTTAGCATTTACAGGTTTCAGCAGGAGTTGTGTTCTTCAAATACTGTTGATCATATGATGCAACTGATGCCCTGAATGTTCCAAAGTAATAATCTTGTACGTAACGAGCAAATGTTCCCTGCACAGCAACAGTTGTTAGAATGTGCCAGATTTACAGAAAGTTATGGTAGCACAGCTGAAATAAGAGTCAAGGTCCACAAAGAAGTATCACAAGTTAACTAATGAATCACAAACACGCTTTTGGAAAACAACTTGGTTGCTATATATTTTTTAATATTGTTGATAAAAGTTATCGGCCAATTATTTCCCTCAATTCGTAACAGGAACATAAATTGTGCTTTCAAATGATGGTACTACTTACCACCAAGTCTGTGCCATTCTTCTTTGCTTCAACTAGAGGGGAGCACAAAACATCAGGATTACCATATTGGAACTGCAAATGGTATAGTTTTCAATAAAAAATCATTTCCAACAGACAATAAAGTCAAGAAATGTACACAGAGCATACCGCAATAGCTGCAGCGTCTGCCAGTAAGTAGAGGAAGTCACCATCATTTTCTAACTGCAAGTTTCCAAAAGAAATGATGGGTGAATGTAGATATACTATTAGATCTTATCACAGGATTACATGAAAGTTTATACCATCCAAGGATCTACTGTAATCAGTCATAAAAAAATATGCCATAGAAGCTGTCAACAATCATTGGTGGTGCACTAACAGTTAAGCTATTATGTTTCCATTTCCCACAAAGACATCAGACATGAACATGACAGTTCAATTCAAATTTTGTTCTAAAAAAATATAGAAGAAAGAAGTGCAATGATAGGATAAATAGGTTAGGGAGATCCAAAACAAAAAACCAGTTTAAACCTGCATGCTCCAAAAGATTTTTCTACAAACTGTTTACTGATTTGGTATACTTATACGAACTGTGTGAAAGTGCCCAGACTCCACCAGATTATGACATGATCTCTAGAGAAGTTGCAAAGGCAGGTAATATTATAATCTATATAAAAAACCATGCACATTGGCCTCTTTGTACAAATTTCTCCTTTCAGGTTTTTGCATACTGAAAGCATTGATACAATAGGCCAAGACCATTCGGTGGCAGCATACTCCAAATTAAAAATTAAAAATAGTTGCAGATGAGATGGGATTGATAAGTTGTCAAAGGAAAAAAAATTCACTTCATTTGACACAAAGGAATACCATTGCTGCTCCAAACAACTGTTTAACTGAGTTGCGGCCAGACTGAAGTTGTCCATCAACAAGTCTTGTTGTTTCTTGAAGTGCTTCCTTGCATTCAGGACCAGCAGACTCCCCAATCTCCAGAAATTTAAATTATACATAAATGCAGAATCCTTAGGTGCAGGGCAAAGTGCCGTAACCTTATCACACAAATTAGGATATAGACACCTGTACTGACCTGTTTGTCAAAGTCAGTAAAGTTGTAAACAGCAAGAACAACTCCTGAGCTCGCAAGACTTCCACATGTCAAATGAGGAAATTTCAATCTGAACCAAGCACTGAGTGCTCCAGAGTATGACCCTCCAAAAACAAACCAAGAACTGTCTGCTCCCGAGCGATTATACTTGGCATTTAAAGTTTCCTTCCAATAACAGAAAGACAAACTCAGAACAAGTGGATGCACTCATTTGGACATTGACAGTGCAAATGACCATGTGCACACCTGATAATACTGGCGGAAAACAGCCAGATCAAATAAAGCCTGCTTTGATGACAAGAACCTTAGATTTTCTGTCGTCAAACTCTCAAAAGGGGAACTCTTTCCGTAATATCGATGCTCAGGAGAAACCAATGCAGCACCAAACTTCTTTGCCATCACCTACGTACACAACCCATATATTATCTAACAGCTGGAGTTATTGCATACAACCCAACACGTAAATCATAAAGTACAAAACATGCCCAAAGTAGAATATGCAACAAATAATGTCAAATCATTTCACTCAAAAAATGTGCGACTCACAGCTAAGTAGTTGTTAGAAATCCCATTGCATGAAGCTTCTCCACAGATACTTAAGAAGACAGGTCCATTTGGAGTTCGATAGTAATCAAGAAATTCGTAGTAACGCTGCTTGAACTGCCGATGATCCTACATAGTAAGAAAAGTATAAACTTCAGGTACATGCATGCAGCATACCAAAGCTGAGAAAATGATGCCAGACTATATCAACATTCTGCACCGTGCAGCATTGTATTTGAAACTACTTGAGGCCGTGAAACAGGGAATTAAAACAACCCTGTGTCTTGCTGTATATTAGAATCTCCTATCATTGGAATCCCCGATTGTTCTAATTTGTAGTGAGCCTGCCAAGGCTCACAAATATCACATAGACCAGACTCCAGAAAACAACTCACACCATTGTTAAAAGAAGGGCCAGTTTTACAGCAAAAGGCAAGAGGCAGACTCGTCCCAACACACCGACTCACCATTCGATGCATTTTGAGACACCAAATGCAGTTGGAACCATTGATTACTCTTTACTGTGGCTCAGGCGCATGAACACTATGCATCTGAGTTTTCAACACTAAAATGGCGTTAACGAAGGGGTGTGGCTTGCGCAGAATCCGTTAAAAAAAACTACTACATCCGTTACGTTTTACTTGTTGTTTTGAATATCAGTACGGTCTCAAATACACACCTTTGACCATTATTTTTTCTAATTATATGTTAGTAAAAATTATTAAAAATGTAATTATATATTTTATATAGAAAATCTAGTGATATAATTTTCACACAAAGCATACAAGTACAATATTAGTGGTCAAAGTTTGAAAATGTTGGCTGCACCAGTTCTAAGACAACATCTAAAAACGAACAGAGGGGGTAGTATTTTTTCAGTATTACCAAGCTCCACGAATTGTCTGAATCCGAGGCTGTGGATCGTGGTGTGCCATCTGCCAATCTGCGCATATTCAGTAGAAATTTCGGTATGTTCTCGTACCACCGCGAACACAGTGCTTTTGCTACGGGCCTACACAAGGATCTAATAAGCTCGATAGATCCCCACGGTTCCATACTCCCAGATCCTACTCGAGAGTAAAATTCCCTAGAAAAAAGGGCAGAAAACAAGAGCGCAGACCATTCGGCGAAGAAATAGGGAGGAGGAGGGAGACTTAACGGTGGGGGAGAAGTGGTCGAGGGTTTGGCTCATCCATTGCTCTTCCTGCGTCAGATACCTGCCGGGGGCGCCCAGGAGCACCCCGCCGGACTCCGGCGGCGGCCGCCAAAGCCCGACAGGCTCGGCCCGGCGCGCGAGGAGGAGGAGGAGGAGGGAAACGACGGCGAGGGAGGCGGCGCGAGCACCGGGCCCCATCGCGGCAACGACGGAGGCGTCTGCGCTGCAGTGGAAGCGGACTGCGCTTGGATGCAGAACAGCAGAAGCAAGCGACAACACGTGTCTTCGAGCCAACCCTAATGCATCTAGTATCATGTTTTGTACGTCGTATTTGTGCGCGAGATTGCGTCGTTTTCTCGTGTCGCATCGCGCAGGTCGCGAACACGAAACGGGCCGGGGCCGAGGTACGAGGGCGCGGCCTGTGCTATTTGGGCCGTCGCGTCAGCCTGCTGCCCTCCCGTGGGGCGTGGGCTAGCTGGGGCCACTTTGTGGGCCGTTGGCTCGTTTTAGATGGGCCGCACCCGGCCTTTGCTGGCTTCGTGGGGTAGCGGCGCCCCTGCTCGGTTTAATCCGTGCCTCTGAAATTTAAAAATGTTCTGCTATAGGTTATCGATGTTGTATGCAGGTAGTCGCCTTGTTAACATCAAGCACAAGCACAAGAATTAAGAATAGGAAGTAGAACTGATGAATCTTCTCAACTTTATTGATTATAATTTGTGTGTATAGTCATCCTACCCCTCTATTTAAGGTGAGAGAAGAGGTGAAGTAGTCGAATAACTGTCCATGTAGGACAAAACTATTGTAGCATAGGACATGAGCCTCATGGAGTCATGGGCCTTACAATATTGGCTTAAATAAAGTTGACGATGATTAAAGCCTATTTTTTATCTAGACTATCAACGGCTACAAACCATACTTTATTAATGGATTTATAATTTATAAAACCTATAATATAGAACAATGCCTGCACTTAGCTGAACGGTTATATTTCCAACCAGTTTAACTAAGATAGCTCATATACTGCTTCACATTGGTCGTCCTCGACCAGTGAAACTGGTCAGGACAAGCGGTTATCCCCGCACATGTCTCCGAGTGAATACCTAACTGATAAGTGCGCATAACTGTTCGGAAGTTACCACCGAAAAAGACACTCTTTAGTGAGAAGACACCGTTTGACGGGAAGATATCTTTCCTCTACATGATGCTTTTTGGAGAACAACTGTCGCATTTTCATCCGATATAAAAAGGGAGTCCATTCATACTATCCAAAGGGTGGCAATTGTAATTGCAATGGTAATTAGATTTCCGATTCTTAGACAGAAACTTTGTAACTCTTATACTTGTTAAGCTGCTTAGTTGATAAAGAAGCAATCCTCATATTCTCTTTCACAATCTTGTTATATTGAAAATCCATCATCATGTTTTTATAAGCTCAATTAAGAGACCCTAAGTCTTAATCATCGACAAAAGTGTTCACATAATTGGACCTTTCGAAAAGAGACTGATATACAATTATCGCAAGCAAAATACTCATATCACACTATTACAATTTTTTAACTTTAGTATGTTTAATACGCTACTTAAATCATCGCAATTATGCATATATAAGATCTCACACCCAGATAGGGATGGCAATGGTACCGACACACGGATGGGTATTTACTCTATTAGGTGCAAATCTGTCCAATAGTCATACCCATGGGTACCTTAATGGGAGAAAACCTTCACCCATCTATATGATTTGCACGTACGGGTACTTTCACCCATACCCGCTTATCCATTTACCCGTATAGCAACTAGCAAATCTTCCTTGTACATTGTAATCAGATAGTCCGTCCCAATTCGCTTTCACCCCACCCAACCTAACCAACCAAGCCTTAGCCAAGCTGCCAAGCTCACCGAAAGTCTCGACGACTACCAATTCAAAGAGGCGATTCTACGCTTGTACTCAATTCCAAATCTCCAAGACTCCAATTCAGACTCAGAGTCCAGACCCTAACCACGACACGTCTAACCCTAGCAAACCGGCGCGCATGAGCCCAAACGCCGGCAAGCGCGCAAGTGGAGGCGAGGGTTCGGCGTATGCCACGGAAGAGCTCTGGAGCAGTAGGCATTGAGGCTTGGAGCGCCGCTGCTGATTACGCAAGGAGTTCATACGTCGTCACCGGGATGACCAGAATATTCGGTGATCTTGAAGGCCATGTACTGGACTTGATAACCCACTTCCTCCTTTCCATAGATCTAGAGGTTTAATCCGTCGACACCAGCTGGTAAGTGACATTACATCCATTCCATGATACTGTATTTAGTTTCCGAAGTGCTCTTTCTAACTTTCCTGGTAGCAATTTGTCACAATATGCTGATTACTGGTCTAGCTAGCGGTATGGGTGACCCGTCGGTGAAAGGGACCCGAACGGGATGGGTATAGGAAAGTTCTACCCGTGGTCACGTGAATTAACGGGCGATTTTTCATCCATGACGGTATGCTAATACCGGCATGTATGCACCGCCATCCCTACACCCAGAGAGTGGTTACGAGTAGCACTTGCTCTTTATCGGTCGAGCAAAGGTGGAATGCAGGTATTCTATAGGAATCTTGCATGATTCAATTCAGTACCTCCAAAATACTTATGCATTGATCCGTTCAAGTGACTCACGAACATTACTAATACTCCAGTTGTTAAGCAGTTGACGAATATTCAATTAAACTACAACCGAAATCATCGTCATCTAGATGAGAGAGTAAGCAATTAAGCGATCGCCAATGTCTAAGCTACACAACTCAACACCTTTTTAGAGAAATTTTACAATACGTTATAATGATAGTATATGGTGGATGGTAGAAACCAAAATATCATGTTGTGTCACTATAGCCAAAGAGATTTTCTAAGATATCTTTACATTCTGTGCAAGACATTTTGTAAATGCACTATATTATATAGTATATAGTGGACAGTAAAAACCATCCTAAAAAGAAATAACATGTAGAGGTGTTTTTATTATACAGTATTGACATAATTTTATGTCTCTATTGCAATATCATTAATGCTGAAGCAACTTCATGAAATATCTTTATATTCTATATAAGATATTTCATAAATGCACTATATTGTGTCTCTATACTCTCTAGAGAATGAAAAATACATTCTAAAAATATGTTAGAACCGATACTCGAACTCGAGATCTTGTAGATAAACAAGTAGTCCAATTTACCATCTTAACCTCACATTACAATTTGTTTATACTTATATTATAATTATTATGAGGGCATGTACAATGGAGAGTCAAGAGTGTCTTTTAGCACATTCTTCTAAGCAAAAAAAGATAAACATGTACAAAGGATATGTACAAGAGCCAATATGCTATTTAATACTGCTCCTCTCTAATTCTGCCTAGGAGTTTGTGAAGAGTCGTCTCTTCACCAAGAGTCGACTCTAGCATTTTTTGCACTTTTCCCCCTGCCACATCAGTGAAGCATGTCCACCTCATCACTAAGAGATGCCATATTAAATGGCTTTGTACATGCCCTGAGTAGTACACAAAATATATTAAACATCTATCTAGGCCTGTTTGGGGAGGTGTAGTTTTTCTGAAAAGCAAATTTTTTTGCTTTCTAGGCTAAAAAATGGCAGTAGCTTTTTAGAAGAGACTGTTTGACAAATAGCTAATTAATTTTTTCTTAGCAATAAGCTGCAAAAGTAGATCCAGTCTAGCTTTTAGCTTTTGTTAGTTATATATGGCTTCTAATTTATGTTAAAAATTACTTAAAAGCTGAGCTATTTGAGGATGCTAAAGTTGGCTTAACACCCCCACCCTAACACACACAAAACAGGGCCTAAAGCTGGTAAAATCTTAAAAATAATTTTTAATGACAGATTATGTCAGAAACTTTCTAAATTTTTTTGTAATTTTTAAAGCTGGTTTGCCGATTTTTAATGCAGGCGAGGCGGGCCAGCAAAAGCTTCGAGGGCGAGATGGTGGATCTCGTAGCGGAGTAACTGGGCGCGGCCAAAGGGACGGTCGTAGCCGCGCTGGAGTGGACCCTGGCGAACCTGGTGCATCGACTGGACATCTAGAGCCAACTGTGCAGCGAGGTGGACGCCGTTGGTGGCAAGGGGTGCGCGTACTTGCGGGCGGTGGTGATGGAGTCGTTGCGGCCAGTGGGGGAGCCAGCTCTCGAGCAGGGTGGGCGCCTGCCTGGGCTCACTGGCGTCGCGATGCCGACGAGCCCCGCGCGGTCCATCACGAAGCGCATCGGCAGCCGCTACAAGTCGACATCGTGCACCACCTGGTCATAGCCGTGCTGTAGGAACAACGAGTAGATGGCACAGAATGACAGAACGGCTTGAGCCCCTCGACGGCAAGCCCCGCAGCGAACGTGACCGTGTGCTGCTCCGCGATGCCGACGTCAAAGCATCGCTTTGGGAACCACTTTCTAAAAGTAGTTGAGCCCCGTGCCGCCGCCCATGATTGCGTGGATGGCGACCACCTTGTTGTTCGCTTTCGCCTCCTAGATCAGCGACTCCGTGAAGTACTGCATGTACGATAGCGTTGGTCCTTTGGCCTTGAACTGCTTCCCGTCGTCGGGTCGAACTTGACCATGCTGTGCATCTTGTCGGCGGCGGCCTCCACCGGCGGGTACCCCTTCCCAGGGGAGGAGGGGAGGCTCGCGCCGCGTCACAGCCCACCTCCTGCCTAGGACGACAGCCAGAGCAGCATTGCGAATCAGAGCAATAGGCTATCAGCAAGAGCCCGGACACATCCAGGAACTCGCAGAACCTGCGGTCGTTGGCCAATCCGCCGAAGTCCAAGTCGTACAGCTCGTCATCGAGAAACCGGCTAACCGCAAATGTTAAAGTACTACAAGAACTGCAAATGCATTTGGCGATGTTTTTAGCTTAAAGTTTTCTCTCCCTGCCTCTTCGCTTGCGCCATCTCCCGCTGTGGCGGCATCGTTGTCACTAGCCTCAGACAGCTACCGTCGTGTCTACAGCGATGTGCCGTTGAAGACCCCGGAGTGTCACGCGGCGATAGACGAGTTTGACAAGAAGTTTGTGGATATTTCCTATACATTTGCTCAGATTTCCAAATTTTTCTCGCTTCACCGCTAGATGCGGCGGCACCCCGTGGTCCCTCTCGTCTCGTGCCGCGGCGCATGATCGCGACGCGCTGCTCGGTAGCACGCCCGTCGCCCGTCACGCGGGGGACCGTGGTAAACTTTGTCGTGGCAAAAATCAATGGAGACAAGAAGGTAAATTGAGCATAACGGGAGCAGTATATGTACATGATGTACGTCTGCATCGTGTGTGTTTTTTTTCCTTCGACTCTAACCAATGTTCTGAAAATAGCCGTGCGCTATAACTTTTTAGACCTTAAACATAAAGTTACGAGCTAATATTTCACTATATTAGCTATAAACATTGTAAGTACCGATAGACTCACTATTTAACTAGCTTGTAGTTAGCGATAGCTTTACTATACTACATATGTACCTATGGATTAAAACATTAGGTCTATTTTAAAATCTAACATTACTAAAAAGGTACAAATGCATCTCTTAATTATAAACATAGACTATGAGAAAACCTAGTAAAAGACCTTATCTTACCCTTTTTCAATAATCCAACATCTATATTTCTCAGTGATTAAATACTTATTGTTATGAATTTTATAATATAGTTATCATTTATAGGCTTTTGGGTATGTATTAGTATGTTTTTTGATTTCTAACTTGGCTCATTTATTATTATAAAAATATTAGTACCTTCTAAAGTACTAAAATTTTATGATTTGTTTGAAACTAACTAATATTACATACAAATTTATTTTTTTTAAAAAATAATATTGAAAACACAATAAAGTATAATTTCTACCATAACTGCTGTAGCTTTTTCAGGGTCAAACCATGCAAGATGCAACCACAAAAATCACCATTTAAAGCCTTAACTCCAACAGATATGGACGCTCCGGAGTTCTCTCCGGACAGGTTCATGCCGGGCGGCGAAGGAGCAGCGCGGCGACTGACCAACAGCAGCAGAAAGGAGGCAAAGATGATGATGATGCCGTTTGGGGCTGGACGAAGGATATGCCCAGGAATGGGATACGCATACGCCATCCTGCACCTGGAGTACTTCCTTGCGAACCTGGTTACGACCTTCCAGTGGCCTCAAGTCGAAGGATAAAGCGGTGGATCTGAAGGAGAAGCGTGGGTTCTTCACCACCATGCAGAACCCGCTCCGTGTGCGGGTCGTGCCACGCACTGACGCACGGCGCCGGCGATGTGCTCGGCACAAGGGTATTGCATTTCATATGCCTTGCAGAAAAAAATAATAATAATAAGAGAGGTGTTTTCGTACTTTCCTTATTAAGCTGCATAAATATTAAGTTATAAATAAAGGATAGATAGTTATTAATTATCTTTTCGTTTGCTTTAAGATTTGTGTAACTTGTATTGAGACGAAAAGTATTGAAGCACTGATCAAAAAATAAATAAATAACTCGTCCGAACATGTTATATTTCATGATGGTATATATTTTGCGTCTTTAACTGTTCCTGCATCTTCCGTAAAAATTGAAAGGAGCGGTGGTCTGAGAGCGGTGACATCGGCGATCGTGCGCGCGTCCACCATTTCCCCTCACGAGCCACCGACAGTTTCTGTTTGGTAGAGCTCTAGATTCCAGCTTCACCTGAAATCTGAAACTTGTAGGCTAAAATAAAGTGAATTAAGTTTATATTTTTTGTCTAAAATGTAAATAAGATGATCTATCTAAACACTCTTAGAGCCTGTTTGGTAGAGCTCCAGATTCCAACTTCAACACACCCTTAATGTACTCACAGCTTCAGCTTCACGAATCTGGTGAAGTTAGAATTTTCAGTTTCACCAGATTCACGAATCTGGAGAAGCTAAATCCCTGCCAAACATACCTCTAATCGAGGCTTGATGCAATTTTAGGGTTTCCGCCCGCACCAAAATGTGTCTGTCTGGAAGCAAGCATGCAACTCCCTTCGAGTCTAATTATTAATTAGACCTACACGCATCTAATTAGCGCTATGTATTCTGTGTCAAGAATGTGTCAGTCTCGTAGCGCAAATACAACACGGTACGGCCAAGTGTGGAATTTTTTTATTTAATATTTATTTTAAATCTTTTTTTCAAAAGTAATTGGCCGGGCAAAAAAATTTGCAAAACTACCCTTGTCCGCCTAGTAGAGCGATCGCCTCATCGGGCGATAGCCGCCTGCAAACGCAGAAATTCAAAATGAAGGGTCGTTAGTCGATCAAGAATCGACGTTGATGCGTCCGGTAGCCGTCGCCCATGGTCAGGCGATCGGCACACTTAAAACCAAACGCTGCAGCACTGTTGCTCATTCGGAACCGAAGAGAGCAAATGAGCCGAAGCAGCAATGACGGAGAAGGGAAGAAAAGAGAAGAGAGGAGAAGGGAAGAAAGAAAGAAAAGAAAGGAGAGGAAAAAAGAGAAAGGAAAAAAAAGAGGAAAAAAAAGTTGATTCTTCGGTTTTGCGGTAAGTTCGAAAATTTTGTATGTAATATTTAGAAATTTAATATAGTATTTAGTATTGTTTAGTATTTAGAAATTGTAGTATTTAGTTTATATTTTGTGTGGTGATTTTTGTAGGTAATATTTAGAATTTAATGTAGTATGTAGTGTTTAGAAATATTAGGATTGTGTAGTATTTAGAAATATTGAGATTCCATGTAATAGAAATATTAGTCAATATTTAGAAATGTAATGTGGTAGAAATTTATGGTAGACGGCCAAAACAACCCGTCCACCAAAACTAGATTAAGGTCGACGGCCGAAAGAATAGCCTTCCACCCTAAGCGGAAAAAAGTGCGCCAAACCATCCCGCCCTGGAATTGGGGTACTGTGGGGCATTAGGGTCGGCAGCCTAAAGAATAGCTGTCCACCATAATTTATGGTCGACCGCCAAATGTGGCCGTCCACCCAATGGCCGCCACCGGGCCCAATTGTCAGTGGCAAACGAAATTAGGGTGGACGGGATTTTTTGGCTGTAGATCTTAATTAATTAGGGTGAACGGCTCCTGGCCGTCGACCATAACTAGGGTGGACGGCACCTGGCCGTCGACCATAGCTAGGGTGGACGGGACTTTTGGGCCGTCGACCATAACTAGCCTTACCTCGCCCCAGCCCGACTCAATCCCCATTCTGGCTTGCCCGAAACTGCAGTCGCCGTCTCACCGAATTCTCGCCCGCTGCGCCGCCGCCTCTCCGCCTGGGAGGTCGCCCGCTCGGCCGGCTGGCCAGCCGCCCCTCGCCTCGCCGCCTCCCTTTGCCGAGGCCGCCTCCTCCTCGAGGGCCTCCTCCGCCCGGCAAGACCGCCCGTCTGCCCGCGCTCACGCCTCAGCAAATAACACCTCCCATCGCTGTCGCCGCCACCTCGAGGTAAAAACACAAAAAGGTTTTGAAATTTTAATGTCAAATTCATCCATAGGTATTTTAACTGCATAGAAATTATGTGGTGTAGGAATTGCTATTTACCATATTTTTCGGACGGACATGAATGATATCCGTGAATCCTTGGAGTGTTTATTCCATATAGGGATAGTGGGCTTAGAGAATTGAAGTGATGTTTTTGGTTGCTTATTTAAAAATGTTCCTAGGTTGTCCGGAAAACTGAGAGTGCACGCGAACTCTGAATTTTAATGGAATATGCTTTTTTGTTCTCTACTGGTAGACCAACAAATAAGGATTTGTCTTTATTCTTGTCTGCTTGGTTCTACTACTGTATTGATTACAACAATCGTACACGACACGCATTCTCAAAATTGATGTTAGAATGGCTATATGTTGTAAGAATCACAACCATATGTCTAGAGCACATGCTTCTGATGTATTAATATGAAATTTGTGTGATTCTCATCACAAATATGAGTCAGATAAACAACACCATTCAATTAAACTTTGCTGGGATTTAGATGAGTCACTTACCAGTATTGTGTGGTTTATTACGACATGTGGCTTGAAATACTTTTATCCCTTTGATCTTTCGTCATTTGACTTGTATAAGTTTAAAATAGCCACTGATAAGGGTGAAATAATGGCATCATACGAAGTGCTAAAGTTGGAAAGATTATGTTGAAATGATGTGCATGTCTTCAGACAGAGATTTTGATAAGTTTTACTTGATGAATCTGATCTGTGATGTTTAGGTTCTTTTTTTTTAGATCGTTTAAGTCTTTTCTGTAAACTGAAGAATGGATGTTAGTTGTTTCGTGTAAACTGAATGCCAATCGGGCGACTGGTTTTAATGCCGATTAATTAGGGTGGACGGCCTTTTCTTAGATGTCGACCATAATAATATTAGGGTGGACAGCCTTTTCCACGTGGCCGTCCACCCTAAGCTCTTAGGGTGGACGGCCACGTGGAAAAGGCTGTCCACCCTAATATTATTATGGTCGACATCTAAGAAAAGGCCGTCCACCCTAGTCTAGAGTGGACAGTTACTTTTGCCTGTCGACCTTAGCTAGTCTAGAGTGGACGACCAATATTTGGCTGTCGACCCTAATAGAGTGGACAGCCCGCCCGTCGAATTTAATATTATGGTCGACCACTTACTTTCGGCGGCTTATGGTGGACGGCCCTATAACCTTGTAGTGGCTATCATCTCCTTGTTTTCCTTGAAGAAGCAAAGCAGTTGATATACATATCTGATTTCCACACTGAAACCTACATGCTTGTGCATATTTAGTCCTTTTTCTCGCATCTTCCAATTGAAATCCAAGCACGATAGTGCATGGTCCATACAAATCTGAATTGATGGTTCTTGTTACATTCTTTCAAATTTCATTATGGAAAATTCTGAGGTGGATGTATGATGGTTGGAATAAGAATGGATGGCACTCTGTCGAGTGGAAGGAGGGCACGAAAGATTTTATCCGTCAGGCTTTTGGGTCGACGCCTGTGTCGGACATGGCAGAAGTGAGATGCCCGTGCGCTCTCTGTGGTAATAGCCTGAAGAGATGTCGGGCAGAAATGGAGATGCATCTTTGTAGGAACGGCTTCAAAGCCAATTATTATAGATGGGTTGATCATGGCGAGAGCGTGCGAGGTGGACCATCTAGTTCTGTTATAGTACAACCCTCCAAAATTGTCGAAGGTTACGATGAAATTGACAGAATGGAAGAGATGGTGGACAACATTGGTCAGGGGTTAGATCTCCCACAAGAGGAAGTGCCTATCCCACTTGCAACAGATTTCTTAAAGCTTCTGAAGTCCGCTTCAGAGCCGTTGCATGAGAAAACAAACGTGACGCTCCTTGCGGTACATCGACGCCTTATCGCAATTAAGTCAAAGCATAATTTCTCGACCAAATGCTACAATGACTTAGTGAAGCTTATTTGCGCCCTTCTCCCGAAGACCACAAAATGCCACGAAACTTGTATGATTCAAGAAAATTCTAAGTGGTCTAGGAATGCCGACGAGAAAATAAATTATTGTCCTCGATATTGCCTAATATTCGGAAGGAGCACGCAAAAAGACCCATCGCGATCGCTGTGGAGAGTCTAGATATGTTGAAGTTACCGACAAAGATGGTAACACAAAATGCATTTAAGGTGGCCAAGAAAACGTTGCATTACTTTCCAATTACTCAACGCTTTGCGGCGGTTGTTTATGTCGGAAGAGACAAATAAGCATATGAGGTGGCACAAAGAAGGAAAACGTGTGAAAGAAGGTGTCATGGTTCATCCATCCGTTGGTGAAGCTTGGAAGTATTTTGATGAAATGAATCTGATTTTGCAAGAGATCCAAGAAATGTGCGATTGGTCTCGCTGACAGATGGGTTCACACCCTTCAAAGATGAGCGCACAATCATATTCATGTTGGCTGTATTCACCATTCCGTATAACCTCCTCCTAACGCTGCATGAAAGAGGAATATATGTTCCTTTCTCTGATCATACCAGGGCCTAGCCATCCTGGGAAGCACTTGGATTTGTTGATGCAACCACTCATGGCTGAGCTAAGAGAGTTGTGGACAAACGGTGTCTTGACATATGATAGCTCAACGAAGAAGAATTTCAGGATGCGCGCTTCTTACCTATGGTCCATTCATGATTTCCCGGCATATGGTATGTTTTCAGGATGGAGCACTCATGGGAGATTGTCTTGCCCCATATGCATGGATGACACAGGTGCTTTTCAATTGCAGAATGGTGGCAAAACATGTTTCTTCGATTGTCACCGACGGTTCTTATCTTCAAGCCACCCATCCAGGAGATAGACAAATGCATTCCGTAAAGGAAAGGTGATAAAAGAAGGTCCACCAAAACGTCTCATGGTCGTTGACATCATTGCTAAGCGAGAATAATCTCAAGACACTCCTAACGGTTATGAAGGTTACGGTGTGCAACACCATTGGACTCACAAGTGTAGTATTTATAGTCTCCCTTACGCAAAGGACTTGAAACTGCCTCATAACCTTGATCTGATGCATCAGGAGAGAAATGTGAGCGAGTCCATCTTCAGCATGAACTTCGACATAGCAGATAGAACCAAAGATAATGTCAAAGCCCGGTTAGATTGTGCCTTGATATGCATGACACTGCCTTGAATATGAGCGATACATCCACAAAAAACCTAAAGCTAAATATTGTTTAACACCCTCACATAGAAAGGAGGTTCTTCTTTGGATCCAAAAGAGGTGAAGTTTCGATGGTTATGCCGCCAACATTAGGCGCGGTGTGAGTCTTGCTCAAGGGAAGATAAATGGAATGAAAAGTCATGACTACCACATATTTATTGAGCGGTTAGTTCTCGTGGCTTATCGTGGATATGTAGATGAGGATATATGGAGAGCATTGGTGAGCTTAGCTTCTTCTATAGACAACTTTGTGCTAAAGAGATCACGAGTCCGAATGGCGAGTTGGAGAAGGAAATAGTGTTGCTAATTACCAAGCTTGAGAAGATATATGTTCTGGGTTCTTTAACGCGATGCAACATCTTTTGGTACATCTACCTTATGAAGCAAAGGTTGGAGGCCCCGTGCGATCTGAGATGGATGTATCCGTGGAACGATGTTAAAGAGTATCGAGCAAAGGTTAAAAATAAGGCACGTGTCGAAGGATCCATTGCGGCAGCATGCCTACTTCAAGAGGTTTCATACTTCACGAGTAAGTACTTCGCGCCAACCAACAATGTCAATGCTTACGAGCCCAGGTATAAGAAAGTGTATAAAAGAAAAGTGTCAAGTATAAAAGTGTTTTGGATACAAGGCAAATCTATAGGGAGAAGTACATTACGTGAATTAGAACCGGATGAGAGGGTTCGCGTACAATTATATATCTATAACAATATGGAGGAAATGGATGGGTACATCGAGTAAGTTTGTTTGTCAAACACGTTATGCGTTGTATAGCATTGTATACTATATATGTCAAACTTAAATCATTCTCTTTGTAGGTAATTTATCCAACAGGAATGGAAAAGGCAAGGCGAACCTACTCAAAAACAAATCGATAACCTAAAAGAAAGGGGTCGTGGACCAGGCCATCCGAATTTCTTAACTTGGTTCTTCTATCACGTAAATATCTGAACCTATCATAAATTTCATTGATTAACGACGTGCGTATATTATGTTATTCTTAACTTGGGTTAAACCAATTCGCAGTGTCACAAGCATGCTAGTGTGCACAATGATCTTCGACAGATGTCAAAAGCATGCAACCGTACGGTCAAAGTGCACGGGTGTTATGATGTGCATGGGTATCGCCGCTCTAGAGCGCGGAGTTGGCACGCCCAAATTTGACGACGAAGAAATAGTGGGGTCGTGAGTTATGTTCGAGACGGCAATGGCAACGATATAGAATATTATGGGATTATTGAAGAGATAATAGAGATTGTCTTTGATGGAAGTAACGATCTCTCAGTGGTTCTTTTTCGTTGCAAATGGTTTCATCCTACCTATGGGGTGCGACGGACTCCAGAACTTGGCCTAGTCGAAATTAACCATATGAAATCAGATACAGGAGTGAAGAGTTTATTCTCCCTAACCAGGTCGAGCAAGTGTACTACTTACCTTATGCGTGCCCCAAGTACAAGTCTTGGTGGGTTGTTTACAAAGTAAGACCTCCCGGTACATTACCATTCTCCTCAGATGATGATAACGATGATGTACTTGAACAAACCATTGATGTGCCATTTCAAGAAGAAGGTTTGCCAGGACAACTTTCTATAGATATCGGGATAGGACTTGACAATCTTTTCGTCCAAGTCGACAACGATGCGACAAATGATATGAACCAGGGTGATTAGTTGAAAAATGTATGTAACAAATAGTAAGCAAGTTTTGTTATCAGTTTTTGTTATGTAAATTGTAATTATATTTTACTACTGTCAAACTAACTTTTGGTACAATGTCAATGTAGGATGGCTGCAACGAGGGCTGGGACACGACGGTTCGTTGTTGAGGACGAGCCCGAGACAGAGGCGGAGGGCATGCCAGAGGGCACGGATCCGTAGCCGCAAGCAGCACTCGAGACAGGACGGAGGGCATGCCGAGGGCACGGATCTCAGAGTCGTCAGCAGCAGCTCGAGACAGGACTGAGGGCGATCTTCCTCTCAGGAGGCAGGAACAAGCCAGGGAGCACGAGCTCGAAAGAAGAGGGGCACTAATAAGCTTCACAGGGCTCCCACAGATCCAAATGAGAAGATTGTATTTAAATACTTTGGGGATTGGTACGTATGTTCTAAAAGTTGAATTTGTGTAGCAATCAATTGTTGTTCTAACTCGATGCATTATTGTTGTGTAGTAACTTGGTGGCAATCCGAACAATGTGAAGGAGCCAGTCCACCCTAGGGACCATTCTCGAGGATGAACTACCCAGAATGGTGGACATTGGTGATGTGCGTGGGGCAGCCCTCTCTGGGATGACTACAAGGTCGTTCAGATGGTGACGGATCGGTTGCGATCGTTGCCTCGACGAGTTTTGGGTAAGTAATATATTATTTGGGTAATTAGTCGACCACATGATCGGTTCTCAATTCTAGTAATGTTAAAACCATCACCCATATGTTGGAACCATCTATACATATGGTTGGTGATGATGATAGCCATAGCATGACTTTTAAAAACTAGATAGGACAGCTATAAATGTTAATTTCTGCTCATATTTTTGTTTGTGGTCTATTTTAGGCTAGGTATGCTCGCTTTCCGATTTGAAGAGCGACAGTCCTTGTGGCCCACGAGGTTATTGATAGAAAAGCAAGACACATTGTGAACGAGATGATCTCACTTTCTCGTGTCAAGGCCGTTGAGGAGTATTATCGGCTACAGAGGCGAGAATCTCGTAAGGGACGGAGGTGCTCGAGACATATACCTTACCCCGATGAGTACAATTCATGTCGACCGTCATGGTGTGACAAGTGCGGGATGCTTGGAGATGGATGTGTGACATGTATGGCATGAAGAATGGAGGCAGAGATCGACAAGAAACAAGAACAATCGCAATGCATCTGGCGATTCGTAGTCGTCACACACCTTGGCGACCATTCGATGGCACAATGAAAAAGTTTATGGTAAGGTTTGTTTAAAGTAATTCCAGTTCTCTCATTCGTTGTAACTACATTTTCATTTCGTAATGAATTGCGGGAGGCTCGAAGGGGAGGTCGATCGATTGATGTGTACACAAACGCACATTCTGTATGAACCAGATGGTACTCGGCGCGCTTTGGATCGAGCTGCCCAAGAAAAATTAGTAAGCAATATCGTTTAGATACATTGTTTTGTGCGGTGTTAACTTATTTGTAATGCAGAATGAATACGTGGATGCAATGACTACGGTGCACGGGCCCGAGTGTGTTCCTACAGCACAACCTTTGGATCCTGTAGTCATCCATAGCCAGATGGGTGGGAGGAGGCATGGGAGATTGGCGTTCGGGAACGCCTACTTGTGTTCTTCTGAGTACATGCCTGAGGTGAGGGCAGCTCGACGCTCAAGTGCTTCCTCTACGTCCAGTAGGCGCGTCATGGAAGAGAACCGCGCTTTGAGAGAACAGGTTGCGGGGCTTCAGAAACGGCAAGAAGAGGGAGACAGAGAGCGTGAGGCTATACTTAGAAGACTAGAGTCCATGGAGCAAAATATGCAGCAAGTAAGTTCAATTTTGTATCACTTTCAATTAATTCAATCTACTAATGCTATGTGAGCTATATGTAGACTCATATTCCACCACAAGGATTTCCAGGCTTTTTCGATCCCTCACTACCGTCGATGATGCACTTCAAGGAGTATTGTCTATTACTAGTAATTTCTAATTTCATATTAATGTCTATCCATCGATGATATGCTATGTGAATTTTGTAGGCTTTTGCCGGTTGGTCCAACTCGCACGGGTAATGCTCCAATCCATATATTGATAGTAATGGTGTTTTTTTCTACTAGTCACAAATGTAATGCTCCAATCCATATGTTTGAATTGGTAGGCTTCTGGATCGGGTGCTCCGGCTCAGCCACCCCTTTGCGCTCTCCTTCAAAGATATGTTCCAAGATCCTCCTCGAACGCTTCGGATCGTGCTCGGCCACCAAAGACCTTTGCGCTTCGTTCAGCCTCCGTTGCCATTTCCACATAGTGTGCCGACAGGTAATATATGTTAATTCGTGAAGAATTGTTGTTTTCAACTCACAAGATAAATGTTCTAATTCATTTTCTTTAATTGGTAGGCTTCGGATCGGGGTTCCACCAACCACCGCAGTCCAACATCCATTCCAAAGATTCGATCCGGTTTCCAACTCAAAACACTTCGGACACTGTACGCCTATCGCCAAAAATTGTAATTTGGGAAGTCATTGAAACAATGTTCTAAGTTATACATTATTTTCTTGCTTTGTAGGAGGCTTCAAGATCACCGGTGCAGCTCAACATGTGGAAGTGGCGCCACGAACCCATCGGTAGTACTTCGGCGGACTTTGTCGATGAGTTGCTTCATATGCCTTCGGTTTTTCCTCCACCTAGCTAGAATCTCTATATCAAACTTTTGTTGAACTTTCTCGATTTGTGGACATGTGATATACGTTGATCGTAACCCCCTTTGGTTTGTTGCAACCTTTGTATGTTTGATACTTCTAGCTAGCTAGTGTTGGAAAAATATATGTATATTGCAATGCGTGCATCTTGCACTTTTAAACAAACCCAATTTGCGTCCGCATACTAATTTGACTGACCAAGGGTTAGAGATTTTGAAATGAACAAGTTCGAAGTACATATTTAAATACAAGCACTGCTCAGTTATTAGATAAGATAATGCATTAGTTATAGCTCAGTAGAGAGGCTATTTACTTGGAGTTTGCATGTTTTAAATTATGAATCTTACCCGAGAAACAATTCCAAGCTTCTCTAGCTTCTTCACAAAGATCAACAACCTCAAAGTTGCATTCCACACCAAACTCTTCCATAATGAGTCGTTCACAACAGAATCAAGATCCCGCAATGAACAAGTAAATAAAATATCGCAACTTTAGCAAAACTGTCAAAAGTCATAAGAACATCCAAGTAAATGTGATTTATTTGTGTAAACACTCCATTTAATATACTTAGGAATAAACCATCTAGCATAATTCTACAAAGAAGGTAATATTTGCCGAAATAACATATATATTTCTAAACACATAAAGTTTAGTTAGATGGAAAACGTTCAATAGCTTGTATTGTGAGGTCGTTTCGCCCATATTATCAAGAAAAATACTCACACACTGAAATAATGAAAGTTAGAGAATCGATGTCGCAGAGAAATTCAGGTAACTTAATTTCCGTCAAGTTTCAGATGAAATAGAGAAAGACACTGTAATTAGACAACAAGACTACAGAAAAGTATGCATGTGGTGGAAATGTAGTGAAAACATAAGTTTTGTTTTTCAAAAACATTCATGTCAATGAGAGGCAATGAAGGAAAACGATGGATATGGATAAGCTCAAGTATGGCATAGAAGTTAGTAGCATGTAGGCATGCTTACTTGTATAGTTGCCTTTCCTTGCTCCATCAAAGTATAGTAAGAAACAATGACCTCTTTAAACTGCATAGAAGTTTACAATGTCGATGGCCCATACAAGACAAGTAATACATAGCGAAGACAAGTCCCTAGTGGTTACATACTTCTTCGGCTGGATCACATCATCGCATAAGTGCGTATGTTCCTTTGATCGAGCATACTAATTTGCGTCCCAAGATACTAATTTGACTGGAGCATTGAGCCCTAATGGAAATATAGTTCAAAACTTCAAATACGGAAAAAAATATATCTCATGTTGTAAGAAACTTATATAATTCAGAGATAGCAATTAGTTTGACTGATGATTAAAAAAATACTATGAATCTTTCTTTAGCAATGCAACCATTGGGACTTTTGGTATGGAAATAAATTCGTTCAATGGTTAACACATGGTCATTAACAACCATTGCCATTTTAGCAATTTTGTGATATGCACAGTTGCACACTTATATATGTTTTAATTTTCTAAAAGGATAGGCACAGTTGAGGTGCAAACTTTATATTGCCCACCAGATCAATATGCAAAAGCTTAGAACTTGCGCTTGAGCTGTAGGAAAAGGGAAAGAAATATTGCAGGTTCCTCTTCTCTTCTTCCTCAGTCCAGATTTCGATTTTTGAAATTTGGCATTCTCTCACTATTAAATTTATGGATATATGAATGTATGAATGTGTATGAATCTGTGATATGAATCTGTTAAAATGTGATTTTGTGAATGCTCCAGGTAGTATGGATGTGTATGAATATGATTTTGTGAATGCTCCAGGCAGTATGGATGTGAATGTATGGATATATGAATGTGTATGGATGTGAATGTGTATGGATATATGAATGCTTCACGATTTTGCCAATCGGGTGTGAATGGATATATGAATGTGTGTATGAATGTGATTTTATGAATTCCAGGCAGTGAGCCAATCGTGAATGCTCCAGGCAGTTTTTGTGATGCAGTGAATGCTCCAGGCGATGTTCCAGGCGATGCTCCAGGCGAATGCTCCAGGCTCCAGGCGTAGGCTCCAGGTGAATGCTCCAGGCCAATCGAACGAGGGTTTTTTTTAATGGTGATTAATTAGGGTCGACCGCCTTTTTGGCCGTCCACCCTAGTTTAATGATTAGGGTCGACAGCCTTTTCCACGTGGCCGTCGACCCTAAGAGATTATGGTGGACGGCCAGGTGAAAAAGGCTGCCGATCCTAAGAGCTTATGGTGGACGGCCACGTGGAAAAGCCGTCGACCCTAATATTATCATGCTTGACAGCACAAAAAGGCTGTCCACCCTAGTCTAGACTGGACAGCTGCTTTTCCTGTCGACCTTAGCTTTATTATGGTGGATAGCCCACATTTGGCTGTCGACCCTAATAGGGTGGACAGCCCGCCCGTCGAATTTAATATTATGGTCGACCACTTACTTTCGGCGGCTTAAGGTGGACGGCCAGCTGTCGACCCTACGTATGGTGGACGGCTTTATCTCTAGGGTGGACGGTTTTGGCTGTCGAAATTACTGTTTTTCCCTGTAGTGTAGTATGTTTTTTTATTTCGAACTTGGCTCATTTATTATTATAAAAATATTAGTACCTTCTAAAGTACTAAAATTTTATGATTTGTTTGAAACTAACTAATATTACATACAAATTTATTTTTTAAAAAAAATAATATTGAAAACACAATAAAGTATAATTTCTACCATAACTGCTGTAGCTTTTTCAGGGTCAAACCATGCAAGATGCAACCACAAAAATCACCATTTAAAGCCTTAACTCCAACAGATATGGACGCTCCGGAGGAGTTCTCTCCGGACAGGTTCATGCCGGGCGGCGAAGGAGCAGCGCGGCGACTGACCAACAGCAGCAGAAAGGAGGCAAAGATGATGATGATGCCGTTTGGGGCTGGACGAAGGATATGCCCAGGAATGGGATACGCATACGCCATCCTGCACCTGGAGTACTTCCTTGCGAACCTGGTTACGACCTTCCAGTGGCCTCAAGTCGAAGGATAAAGCGGTGGATCTGAAGGAGAAGCGTGGGTTCTTCACCACCATGCAGAACCCGCTCCGTGTGCGGGTCGTGCCACGCACTGACGCACGGCGCCGGCGATGTGCTCGGCACAAGGGTATTGCATTTCATATGCCTTGCAGAAAAAAATAATAATAATAAGAGAGGTGTTTTCGTACTTTCCTTATTAAGCTGCATAAATATTAAGTTATGAATAAAGGATAGATAGTTATTAATTATCTCTTCGTTTGCTTTAAGATTTATGTAACTTGTATTGAGACGAAAAGTATTAAAGCACTGATCAAAAAATAAATAAATAACTCGTCCGAACATGTTATATTTCATGATGGTATATATTTTGCGCCTTTAACTGTTCCTGCATCTTCCGTAAAAATTGAAAGGAGCGGTGGTCTCGAGAGCGGTGACGCCGGGCGATCGTCGCTGGCCCACCATTTCCTCACGAGCCACCGACAGTTTCCTAGGACCTGTTTGGTAGAGCTCCAGATTCCAGCTTCACCTGAAATCTGAAACTTGTAGGCTAAAATAAAGTGAATTAAGTTTATATTTTTTGTCTAAAATGTAAATAAGATGATCTATCTAAACACTCTTAGAGTTTGTTTGGTAGAGCTCCAGATTCCAACTTCTTCTGAAATCTAAACCTAAAATAAAGTGAATTAAGTTTATATTTTTGTCTAAAATGTAAACAAGATGATCTATCTAAACAATTTTAATGTACTTACAGTTTCAGCCACGAATTTGGTGAAGTTAGATTTTAGTTCACCAGATTCACTAACTAGAATTCCCCGCCAAACACACCCTTAATGTACTCACAGATTCACGACCATATTCACGAATCTGAGAAGCTAAATCCTCGCCAAACATACCTCTAATCGGGGCTTGATGCAATTTTAGGGTTTCCGCCCGCACCAAAATGTGTCTGTCTGGAAGCAAGCATGCAACTCCCTTCGAGTCTAATTATTAATTAGACCTACACGCATCTAATTAGCGCTATGTATTCTGTGTCAAGAATGTGTCAGTCTCGTAGCGCAAATACAACACGGTACGGCCAAGTGTGGAATTTTTTTATTTAATATTTATTTTAAATCTTTTTTTCAAAAGTAATTGGCCGGCAAAAAATTGCAAAACTACCCCTGTGCCGCCTTAGTAAAGCGATCGCCTCATTGGGCGATATAGCCCGCAAACAAGCAGAAATTCAAAATGTAACGAGCGGCCGTTAGCCGACCGCAACCGAATGCCACGCG
Source organism: Guadua angustifolia (assembly GCA_036346375.1). NCBI lineage: Eukaryota > Viridiplantae > Streptophyta > Magnoliopsida > Poales > Poaceae > Guadua > Guadua angustifolia. The sequence continues at coordinate 17,449,889 of CM070518.1, read as the reverse complement.
TCTTGGCCGTCGCCTTGCGATCGTCGCCTATGGTGAGGCGATCGCCGTGGGTCAGGCGATCGGCGACTTAAAACCGAACGCTGCATTGTTGCTCATTCGAACCAAGAGAGCAAATGAGCCGAAAGCAAATGACGGAGAAGGAAGAAAAGAGAAGAGAGGAGAAGGGAAGAAAGAAAGAAAAGAAAGGAGAGGAAAAAAGAGAAAGGAAAAAAAAGAGGAAAAAAAAGTTGATTCTTCTGGTTTTATGTAAGTTCAAAATTTTGTATGTAATATTTAGAAATTTAATATAGTATTTAGTATTGTTTAGTATTTAGAAATTGTAGTATTTAGTTTATATTTTGTGTGGTGATTTTTGTAGGTAATATTTAGAATTTAATGTAGTATGTAGTGTTTAGAAATATTAGGATTGTGTAGTATTTAGAAATATTGAGATTCCATGTAATAGAAATATTAGTCAATATTTAGAAATGTAATGTGGTAGAAATTTAATATTATTAATTTAACATGGTAGGTTAGCCATATATTACGTGAGCAATGTTTCAAAATTGCGATGTAGAAATTATAGGAAGTACGATATATCATATATATATATACGCTTTTAAGATTAGGACAAATGAATAATATATAGTAGCAATTCCATAATGAAAAAATGGGTAGTCGAATTACTTATTTATAGTCAGATTTCTTAGTATGATCACCATTTGTTTTATACATTGTATTTTAGAGTATATTTAAAAACATGGTAGGCTAGGAACATATCGTCAGGCACCGTGCTACGCTAAAAATTAGTAGAGTAAAAAATTTTGGAAATATCAGGTACCATTAGTAATCAGTAGAGTAATAAAATTTGACAATATAATGTAACATTTATATAGTAATGTATGACGCGGTTAGATGGAGAAATGATGATTTTTTTGGTTCGACGTTGTAGGCAGTATGTCGGAGAAATTGTATTTTCTTCAAATATTCTATAGAGATGGGGAGATAGCACATGGGCCGGATGGAGTCGATTTGTCGGCATTTTCAATACCATACGGGCATATCTAGGCCGAGAGATAGGACATACAGGGTTTGTTGGAGTGGATGTTTTGATGTTCAGCTTTGATACCCAGAGTGTTCTATCATGTTAGAGCAAGGAGAGTAAGTAAGCGCAGACTTTTTTATGGAGAGCTGGTTCCTATTAACGCGACATCGGCATGGAGGAGCTATGTTGGGTACGATGTAGAGCGGGGCTGGCCGCTCATGTTGCTGGTAGATTGGTACCAGGTACCTCCATCGGTGTCGGAGGTTCGTGATGTCGGGGTAGATATTACAGAGGAGGGGAGGACAGATATGCAACAATGCGATGATGAAGGTGGCGAGGACCCCGGAGACAGGCGACACGAGGTTGGCGGTGGCGACGGGATCGGGGGAGGGCGAGGAGGCAGCCGTGGAGGCACAGGGGTGGCCGACGAGGGGGAGGAGGTGGAGCACATAGTTGACTTGATGGAGGAGGAGGACCGTGCGGATGAGGAAGTCCCTGATGGCGAACGCTCGGACGAGGAGGACAATACTCCTGAGGTGCCTGTCCCCGGTGCGTGGACTAATTATAATTTCAAGACCTAACAATGAATGAAGGAACAGAGATGCATGGGAGTATCATGAGAACGAGGTCGCGCAGGGGCCATATATAAAGACAAGGAGGCCGTGATGGACGCGTGAAGCATCGTCAATGTCTCTTCTACGCGCAATTCAGGGTAGTGAAGTCCAAGAAAAAGACTACGACGTGAAGTGCGTAGTTGACTCGTGCCCATGACGTGCATGCATACAAGGAAGTGGAGGACTATCGAAATGTTCAATAGTAACGAGCATAATCGCTAACCGGAGGAAGCGGAGCGAAACACCGCAACTGTCAGCCCACTTGGGTGGCAAATGTGTTTTATGATCGATCGTGGACAATCCGCGACCGCAATTTCGATCCATTATCGAGCCGTGAGGAGAGGTTTCAGACAAGATTAGCTACGGAAAGGCATGGAGAGCAAAAGAACAAATTTTGCAAATACGGTTCGAGACATACGAGACTTCTACGAGAATATTCCACATTTGCTCGTGGCAATATCAAGTAGGAATCCGGAACGGTCATCGACCTTATGGAGTTTCCCGCGATGGTGCGTAAAGCGCAAGTGGTCTTACATGGCCTTCTTCGCCTCTGCATGCATAAATGCCTTCCAACATCACACCGGTCATTTGCATGGACGGCACATTCTCACAGGAAATACAAGGGCCGATTCTAACCGCATCGCGTGGATGCCAACAACCGTGTTCTACCGGCCGATTGGCCTTTGTGGAGGGGGAAAACACGAGAGTCGGTATCGATTTCTTGAAAGAGTCAAGATGGCGCTTGTCCAGACCGCCTGATATATGTGTCATCCATGACCGACATGCAGGTTGCCGAGGGCGATCGTGGATATGCAACAAGGGTCCGACGTCAGGGGAGCAAAGAAGTGGCTGACCAAGAGCAGGGTGCATGAGGCACATGGGTGCCAATTTTTTCCGCTGGCTCAGAACAACGCCCGGCTATCTCGCCCATACGTAAGTGGTAGCCCGCATTGCTTTGGCCGCCTCTTGATTTTTTTCCAGATTTTTGGGTCAGATCCTACCGTCTCATGGGCTACGAAAACCCCTAAGTGGCCACGATTTCGGGTTTCGTGGGCCACGAGTGCCTTTTTCCGATTTTCGAACTTCATGTCGGGCAACGCTCCGCCATCTCGCCAGACGTAAGTGGTACCCGCGCTGTATAGGCCGCTCTTGATTTTTCCTCAGATTTTTGGGCCAGATCCGGCACGGGCTACGAAACCCCTAAGTGACCACGATTCCGTGGTTTCATGGCCGCAGTGCCTTTTTCCGACAGAACTTCATGTCGGGCAACGCCCGCCATCTCGCCAGACGTAAGTGGTACCCCTCGCGTTGCGAGGGCCGCCTTGATTTTTCCCCAGATTTTTGGGCCGATCCGCCTGTCTCCGCAGGCTACTGAAAACCTCTAAGTGGCCACGATTTCGTGGTTTCGTGGGTCATGAGTGGCTTTTCCGATTTTCGAACTTCATGCCGGGCAACGCCCGCCATCTCGCCCATACGTGAAGTGGTAGCCCGCCGTTGCTATGAGGTCGCCTGTGATTTTTCTTGTATTTTTCGCCATATTCGACGGACCATACGAGGCTACTTAAAATCCCTAAGTGGGATGTGTATCACTAACAAAGGAAAATAATTTTTCCGGTTCAATATAACAAGTTTTTTTATTTGGTAATTCTTCCCGGTTCAATACAACAATTATTGTACAAACAATTTACAACAAAAATTACCAAAAAAAAATTGCTACAAAGAGTCGATCGCTCCCAGTCAGCGACCGCAGTATTTTTTAATTTTTCACGTACCGCTTGTTACATCGCATGAATTGTGCCAAGAATACGGAAATTTATCGCCCAAAGATCGGGCGACGGGGTAGTTTTAAATTTTTTTGTCACGACATTTTTGAAAAAAGATTTAAAATAAATATTAAATAAAAAATTTGCTGGTGTGCGGGTCTGCTTGGGCCGTGGGCGTCCAACTGTGTGCACGGATGGGTCGGGCCGGGCGGCGAAGTCGCCAATTTCTTGGTCCGTCTGGCTCAATCATTACGGGCGGTCCCCTTGTCGCCAAGCATTAATTTATCGAATTTTTTTATTTAATATTTATTTTTAATCGCTTTTTTCGTAGTCGCTCATGAAAAATTTCAAAAATACCCGCCGAGCGATCGCCTCAGACGGCGTAACGGCGGTCCCACTAACTAAAAACTCGCTAACGTGACTCAGTAACAAAAAAATTTAAAATGTAATGGACGCCTCGAAGGGCGATCAGATCAGAGATATTTTTTTTTTGAAAATTTTGTTGTAAATTGTTTGTAGAATTGTTGTATTGAATCGACTAATTAGAAAAAACTTATTATCATGTAATGAACCGAAAATTGTTTTAGTTCGTTAGTAATACGATTTCACTTAGGTATTTTCGTAGTTCAAGGGTCCGGCTTAATACTACCAAAAAATACGGAAAAAGCACGGCTACGCGAACGGGATACCACTTCAACATGGGCGAGATGGCTCGACGCTGCTCCAGATTTTGTTACCAAAATCGAAAAGGCACTCGCGCCACGAAACCACGTAAATCGTGGGCCACTTGGTGTTTTCAGAGTCTCCACGACAGTGCCGACACGTAAAAAAATACTTAAAAAATCAAGGGCGCTCACGCAACGCGAGCTACGACTTCACGATATGTAGATGGCCGGACGCTGTTCCTCGCATTTTGTTGCTAAAATCGAAAGGCACTCGCGCCATTTAAACCGCGAAATCGGGCCACTTAGGGGTTTTGAGTCTCCATGACGTGCCGACATGGTCAAAAATTACGGAAAAATCAAGGGCGGCCACGTGAATGCGGCTACCACTTACGACGGGCGAGATGGCCGGACGCTGCCTTCCGCATTTTGTTGCGAAAATCGAAAAGGCACTCGCGCCACGAAACCATGAAAACTTTTACGAGGTCGAAAATTTTGAAACTTTTTATGGAGGTTCCTCGATAAATCAGCTGATATTACCATATAAATTTCAAATGATCTTAATATATGAGGAATTTTTAAAATTCAAACAATACATATATAAGGGCACATACAATCGAAAGTTCAGATGATAAAATAAGCAATAGATTAGATTATATTATATTACATGGCATTACAACAAAGGACGAGGTTAATAAGGAAAGCACTGCTCGTCGTGGTGGAACAAATGATCGCTCCGCCTATCTCACGTCTGACAAATTAATGATGTAAGACATTTTCGATATTACCCGACCCGTTCTAATATTGCGACGGTCATCTGGACACCGCCAATCCCTACTATGAAAGAACTCCATAGGGTTCCGCAGCTTCTCCCAAATTGCCGCCCATTGGGTGGCCTATGCCGTGACGCCTCGTGTATAAGACTTAAATTTTGGTTGTTGTTTATGTGGATTCGCCTCCCATATGGGCATGTCATCCCGATTCCTGCTGCCCCTATGTTAATACCACCCGGATTCCCGGATGGTCCGCGCGAACGCGTCGAGGATTTGTTGCGTGGTGCGGACCTCGGTACCACCGCTTCCCCTTGTCCTTCTTCTTCGAGGAGGAACCCTCCCAACCTCTCTTTGTGTTGGCTGGCTGCTATGAGACATGCGAGACGCCTGCCTGCTTTCGCTCGACTCCACTATATGGTGCAGGAGGTGTGTGTTGGGCTTATGCTTGATGAACCGGAAGCGTGCCCTGCAATCCATGCAAGATGCCCGCTTTGGTGGTTGCATAACACCGTGAACGATGACTGGTCCGCTTTTCTCGGCGAGTGGCACCACGAGAGGGTTGTTCCCCCGCTTATCCCATGCAAAGGTTGCTCGAGATGTGGGTGGTACGCCTCCCGTCCACCCAGCTGAAGTACCAAAGACCGCTCATTCTCGCCAAGGGCACCTCAGAGAATCTCCGGTCCGCTAGATCACCGTGGCGTATCAACCATCGCCGAGGCCATGTACGCAAACGTCGGGCTGGTGGCCCCGAGGAGGTTCCTCCTTTGACTTGTTGATGTTCGAAAGTGTCCTCGTTGAACTCCCCGTGCGATGAACGGTTTAGAACTACTACTACTACTTTGTGAGTTTAACATGAGTATGTCGCATGAAACTCACCGATCGGTTGGCCGCTTGCACACCGCCCGCCGCTCGGTCGATCTAGAAAAGGGACATATCCCGCGCCCTCCCACCGGTGAAGTTCTCAAGCGGGTAGTTGTCGGGGCGCTTGTTGAGAAATTCAGTAGTCGCTGCTCCGCCGCCGATCCATTGGAAGAAGCAACACCGGTCCTTGTGCTAAGAAAAGAAAGAACGGCATGAGATGGTAGTGTTACCATGTATTGTGTGGACACCAGAGGTTTACCTTGTTGGTGCGCACAAAGAAGAGTGAGCGCAAGGCCGTGTCTCCATGGGTAGATTGCATCATCTTGGCCAGGAGGTTGCGATCATTTTCGGTCGGGCAACTCCGGAGAATCAAGGCGTCGACGCAACTCTCATCCGGATATTCGGGCCGATGACTTCGCCATCAAGAGGCGACTAGAGAACGACATTGTTCTCTCTCCTTCCTTCTCTCTTGTTCTTTCTTGTTCTCTCGCCGGGTATGCGAGGGGCGTCGAGAGCGAAGATTATAAAGGGTAGATATCGCCTGGTATGGGGCGATCGGCCATTTCGGCGATATTTACCTTCGCGATGTGCCTCCCGACATATCAGGCTATCGCCCCATTTCAGCATGAAATTTACCTTTAGGCAAAGGTGCTCTCGACATATCAGGGCTATCGCCCCATTTCAGTATGAAATTTACCTTGGGGCAAGCAGCCTGCCTCGACATATCAGGCTATCGCCCATTTTAGGGCTTAAATTTACCTTCTAGTGTGCCTCCTTACATTTTCACAAAGAAAGTTATTTGTTCATCGCTTATTAATAGCCAATTATGTATTGTCGAAGTTATGCGGACGCTGTTCGACGCAATGGTTGCGAAAATCGTAAAAATAAGTCGAACGACATGGCTAAGAAAACATAACCTACGCAAATGCAAGCACTTAGTTCAGATAGTTACACAACATGGTGTCAAGATAAATACATGACAAAAGTACAACTCAGACAACAAGTCACCATGGCGACGCCTCCGACCGCTTCTGGTGGGTACGTGGAGGGCGACGGCGACGGACGACCTCCTAGCCCGCCCGCTTCCCGAGGGGTAGCGAGTATGTCGGCGGCTCGTGTTCATGCTGCGCGGCAGGTGGCCGTGCTCCTGGTGGACATGAACCGTCCACGCCGAAATCAAGATCTCGCTAATGTCGCTGCATTCGAGTAGTCGACAAAGACTGCGGCGGACTCGCCACACTCCCACCTCGACACTGCGCAGGCATCAGGCGAGACGAAGATCAAGGCCACGCCCCACCGTACATCGCGGTCTGTGGAGGGGTTAGATACAAGGGGGCATACTGCTGCCGAATCCAAGAGAGGCCCATAGTGGGCCACCGATCTGGGGGCGTGGTACAAAGTCGAGTGAGTACGGCGCTGGTCAATCATGGGCCTATCAAGGAGAAGTGCTCCAGGACCACGGCTGCGCAATAGTAGAACGCAGACCGTCAGCCGCTTTTTGCTTACTTTTGAGATACCTCAGACAGACCCCCTGCGATGCAGCACGCGAGCACGGCAGAGCCCCACCACCACCGCACCATCCATCGTGGCCAACGGCAAAGTTAGACATGTCCCGTCAGAAGAGATTTTAACGAAATGTGTTACCGGTTCGCCGGTGTTTCGGCGATAAACCGGGCGAACTCGATCAAAGCCGGCCCACCGTGTCCCGTGCAGAGGATTCGGAACATGTACCAACCGAACAGACTAGCGGTGTACGCCTGTGGCGTGCAGTCCTCCTCGCCGCCTCCGGTGGAGATGCTCACCGCAAAGATTCGGCATGATTGCCGGCATTTCCGCGTATCCGTTAAGTTGCAATGAACGAGGTACTAACCGGAATCGAGCAAACCACGCTACGGACTCGTGCTTCTCATCTGCCTTGTGGGGCACGACGTGGTTGGCCGCGGTGTCGGTCCACTCGGCGAAGCGTGCTCCAATCGCCACACTAATCGAGGGGGCGCTGGCGGCAATTGCACGACCCCTCGCAGGGGAGGCCGAGGAGGTATGACACGCCCCGCAACGTGGGAGCCATCTCTCCGCGGCGCAGTGGAACGTGTGTGTCTCCGGTCCTCCACCGGTCCACGAAGCGAGCGGCCGCCAGGACCGGCCAGACGAGAACCGTGGCGACGGCGGGCCTCCACGATCGTCTGCTCCACCATCCGGCAGAACGAAAGTAAGCCTAGGCCAGAACTCGCACGTAGTGTGTAGCGTCGTTAAAATTCCATTAGCGTAAGTAAAAGAGTGCGAAAACTCGTACCATCTTTGCGTGGAACCCGCCAGCTGGTCGATCCGAAGAAACTCGTTTCGGCACCCGAGACCGCGGTGTCCCCGTACCACCCTCAATCATGACAACCTAGACCGGTGGGTCAAGTCCACGTCTTTGGTCTAGCAACTCGGGAGTAGCGCGGCAAGAAGACGCCTAACTCTCGCCATCGTCGCCAGACTGCGTGGTTACAAAGCAAATTCATGGTTAGAAAGCAAATTCATGGTACACGCTGCAACTACAAAAAAGTAAATGAAAAGTAATGCAATGTTCCATATTCAAATATTACATTAACGGGGATAACAAATAACTGGTACATACAATCGAAAATACATTGATGGGGACAACAATTAACTGGTACATAGAATCGAACATACATTGACGGGACAACAATTAACTCGTACATGGAATCGAAAATACATTGACGGGACAACAAATAATCGGTACATAGAATTGCATTATCCACATTACGACGCCGCCTCGCACTTCGCCCATATCGTTCCTAATACGCCGCGTCCTTCGACGCCCGACCTTCGCTTCAACATTCGGATGTCCGTACCCATCGATGCCTCGAGAGGGGCCGCCGTGAACGATCCATCGACCCGTGACCAGACACCTCGTTATGCTACGTGTTGAGAACACTTTGCTTGTAGTAGTAGTGGAGATGTACGGACGACATGATCGGTGTGTCTGCTTTCATGCGGCAATCACGCAGCACGGCAAGTCAGCGTGGCTTCCGCGAGAGCACTTTCGCGATCGGCAACTCGGAGTATGCACAGATGGGAAGTCCTCTCCGGTGGGCACCTCTTCGACCTCGGCCACCGCAGAAGGCACGTGGTACCTCCGCTCCACGCCACTCTCCGTGTTAAGCGATGTGTCATGCTGCCTTCCGTGTCTTATTTGCCATGTACGTAGAGACAACCGCCGAAAATACGACAAAGCGATTGTCCGACATACATGCAACGGAGGCCTTGTACCGCTCAACTAAATATCTTTGGGTGCCTAGTAACACACCTCAACAATGCCCACCAACGGAGGCATCTCGCGCTTTCATTACCCGATTGTAAATCTCCGCCAGTTGGTTGTCATTATTCCATAGCGGAACCGCCCTCGTCATGCGTAATGGACCATTTCTCCAACGGCTCGTGGTCGATCCAAATTGTGAAACTCTTTATGCTTGCCCCTACCACGCCGGATGTTTGAATGCGCTCGGTCGGGAGCGCACACAAGGTCAGGTCATCTCCTTGCTCGTGGTACACCATAGGGTTCCTTGACTTAACTAGCGCCATCCCTTGATTCAATGATTGCTTCTTGGTTAGTTCATCCAACGCCCTCCACAACGACTCGAACTTCCTCCGCCGGTTCTGCTTTGCCGGCCGCTGAACATGTTCATAAGTTTCTTGTTCCCGAATCGACGAAAAATTGGCACCCATGTGCCTCATGCACCACCTACTCTTCGTGTCAGCCACTTTGCTGCTCCCACGACGCCGGACCCTTGTTGCATATCCACGATCGCCCTCAAGAACCCCCGCATGTCGGTCATGGATGACACATACATCGGGCGGTCTTGCACAATCCGCCATCTTGACTCTTTCAAGAAACCATACCATCACTCGGTGTTTTCCTCCACAAAGGCCAATGCGACCGTAGAACTCGGTTGTTGGCGCCCACCGCGATGCAAAGCTTAGAATCGCCCTTGTATTTCCCTATGAGGAATGTGCCGTCCATGCAAATGACCGGCGGCAAAGGTTGGGGAAGGCATTAATGCATGCGCCGAGGGCTAAGAAGGCCCGCCGAAGACCCACTTACCGCGCATGCACCATCCGCGGAAACTCCGCAAGGTCGATGACCGACGGATTCCTACTTGATATTGCCCTCGAGCAAGTGTGGAATATTCTCGTAAGAAGCCTCGTATGTCCCAACCGTATTTCCAAAGTCGTTTTTTGCTCTCCAAGCCTTTCCGTAGCTAATCTTGTATCAAACCTCTCCTCCACGGCTCGATAATGGATCGAGGCTGCGAAAGCGATTGTCGACGATCCGACCATAAACACATTTGCCACCCAAGTGGACGACAGATTGCGTGTTCCCGCCCGCTTCCTCCAGCTATGCTTATGTTCGTCACTATGGAACATTTCCATGAGTCCTCCACTTCCCTTGTATGCATGCACCCGCCATGGCACGTATCAACTACGACTTCACGTCAGTAGTCTTTTTTGTCGACTTCACTACTCAATTGGCGCCAAGAGACATTGACCAAGATTTCACCGCATCCATCACGGCCTCCTTGTCTTTATATATGGCCCCTCGCACCTCGCTCTCATGATACTCCCATGCATCTCTGTTCCTTCATTCATTGTCGTCTTCAAATTATATTTAGTCCACGACCGGGACAGCACCTCAGAGTATTGTCCTCCTCGTCCGAGCGTTCGCCATCGTGGACTTCTCATCCGCACGGTCCTCCTCCTCCATCAACTCAACTATGTGCTCCTCCTCCCTCGTCGGCCACCCCCAAGGCCCACGGTGGCTCCTCGCCTCCTCGATCCTGCCGCCACCGCCAACCTCGCCACCACCTTCATCATCGCGTTGTTGCATATCTGTATTCCTCCTCCGTAATATCTACCCCGACATCACGCACCTCCGACACCGATGGAGGTACCGTACCAATCTACCAAAGAACATGAGCGCCAACCCCGCTCTACAACAGATCCAACATAGCTCCTCCATGCCGAGGTCGCTAATAGGAATCACTCTCCATAAAAAGTCTCACGACGGCTTACTCTCGCTTTAACCCGCAAATTAACACTCGGGCATCCAAATCAACATCCAAATATAAACTCCATCAAACCCTCAGATGTCCTATCTCTCGCCTAGATATGCCCTGTGTATGATCACGAAAATCCCGACAAATCGACTCCATTCGCCCTCGTGCTATCTCCCCATCTCCATAGAATATCTGAAAATACAATGTCTCCGACATATCGCCTACAACGTCGAACCGAAAAACCATCATTTCTCCACCTAACCGCTATATAAATGTCACAATATATTGTCGCCAAATTTTACTCTCATCGATTTGTAATTGCCTACCATGTTTTTAAATATACTAATTTTTAACGTAACACGGTCATTCACTATAAATAAGTAATTCGATTACCTATATTACATACCGCAAATACTAAATATTAAATCTCTAAAATATTACATACCGCAAATACTAAATATTAAATCTGTAAACATTGCCTAATATTTGTACTATCCAATCCTAACTAAATTAAATTTTCAAATATTATATTGATTCTCAACATTTCTAAATACTACAATCCTAATATGTCTAAATACTATATTAAATCTCTAAACATTACCTAATATTTCTACTACCAATCCTAATATTTCTAAATATTACAAAATACTAAAATTTCAAAAAAAATTACATATAAATTTAACGGACTTACCTTCAAAAAACGATGAATATTTTTCCCCTCTTTTTCTTCCCTCTTTTTTTCCTCTCCTTCCTCTCCTCTTCTTCTCCTCCTCTCGCTCTCGCTCTCGTGGCAAGAACCAAATGGCCACAAGATCGCTGGCGTGGGTATAAAATACCCTCGTCGCCTACGGCATGGGCGATCGCCCAGTGGGCGATGACTGGCGACGCCGACGCGTGTCCTGTATGCGCAGAGCTCCAAACGGCGCCGCTTCCGACCACAGTGGGACCTGCGTTCACAGATAGGCGATCGCCTGGCGGGGCGACGGCGGGTATTTTGAAAATTTCTCCGCATGCAAGCGACTAGTTCTCGAAAAAACGATTTAAAATAAATATTAAATAAAAAAATTCTTAATTTATCTCCCAGAAGCAAGGACTGCACGTTTCCTGCAAAGATACGGCTGATAAAAAAAATGCAGATCCGCTCTTGCAGACATCGCAGAATCTACTGCTGTAGTAACCAGTAACCGAATTCTTGACCAGATTGGACAACAGGGTATGAAGCGCAAACTGAATGTATGCAAAGAAAGTTCCTGCCGAGTAAGTTTGGGGTGTTTCTGTCATCCTCCCAGAACTACACTAAAAGAAAATAAAGCTGACCGGTGATTTTTAGTATTCGTTGACATATGGAACACTTCAATGCCCTAGAGTGGCCAATCCCAAGTAACAACTCCAATTTTCGCATGGTTACGTTACTCAACATGCTTGAGCGGTTCTGCTGGGACTGGCGCTTAGCCGCCGGCTCCGTCCTCTCCTCTCCACCCCTCGCGCGCACCACTTCATCGTCACTGCCGCAGGCGACCACCGCGCGTCGTCGAGCTGGCCAGCCAACCAGGTGCATACCGCGGTTGGAGCACAAGCTAGAAAGTTAAGAAGAGACTCAAAACTCCTCCACACTAGCTACTGACACATCAAGAAAAAGGAAACATAACAATGCTTGGGGTTGGGTTGTCTATTAGAAATCTTGGGCTAGGGTAGAATTCGGGTTGGACCCTGGCCCATTACCATGATGATCAGAAATGTTTAGTGTCATGACTCATGACCATGTGCAAGTCCGGTGGATCCAAAAGGAGGACGGGTACAGTTTAGACTTCCCCAAGTAAATTAACATTCCGGACGCAGACACATCAAAAAAGAAATAAATCAAGAAACACAGGCGCGGACTGCGCACACACACAAAAAACTCCAAATCATCCAAAGAAGAACTCCAAATCAACAGTTTCAAGAGGCCATGATATCAAGAACTAAGCTAATGCTCAGCGATGGGTTCGGGTGCTAGGAACCCATTGATCCCGAGATGATTTCCTATCTATCCCGTCGAGCTGGACACCAGTAAGAAAGATCGAGGACATGCACATGTGGCTACGTTCAATGATTAAAGCGTATGTCCACGCTCCATAAAGTTTACTCATATGCTCTAGTTTAGTTGTGTGCTAGTGAAGGCACCCACGTATGCATGAGTTAGGGCATGCATCATCTGAGGTGTGCGCGTCCCCGTTGTGCCTTAAAAAAATGATAAGAGGGACCATGATATCGATCACACGATGCTAAACGCCTGCGGCCAAATTCAAAAAGGCGAGTCCAGTCCACACCACTGCCGCGCTGCAGATCACCGCGCGCAGCGCAGTGCTGCCAAGGGCGTACGTGCGAGCAGCGGAACGGACAAGGGCGCCAGCGCGAGGAGAGGACCAGACCAGCCAAGCGCAGCAGGTAACCGGTGTTTCGGTTGGTACGTAGCGCGCGGCCGGGCCGGACGGAGGACACGACACCAGCATACCGCGATATTCCCACCCACCCTTTGCTGGTTGGTACCTCCTCCTCGTCGCCTGCTCTGCTCGGCGCGCACGCGCCGTACGAGACGCCGAGGAAGCCGGCCGGTGCTCGCAGCCCAGCCCGTCTTGTCGCCTGGTTTGGTTGGCTGCTTCGGAGACCAAAGCGAGCACTGGTTCTCTGTACTCTTGCTTAACTCCTCATCGGCTTTATGACATTGCTGTTCAGGACGGCAAGCGTATTCTCTACCAGGAGAGCCCTAAAGTATGTGTGATTTATTAGCCAAGAGTGTGCCAGTGTGTGATGATGCCTACGTGTTGAATATGCTTATGTAGTACTTGTATGTAGATTTAATGGGACCTTTCTTTCTATACCTCTATTTATTTTTTCTCTCATCTATATGCATTTATTCATTACCACCCACACAAAGTATATCTTTCATCTTCCAAGACAATTAAGTGGGCCCATCTAAATCATTTTTTCCTCGTATCTTTCTCAATTTCAACGCAGCCTTAATCTTTGTGCAAAGTCAAAATACGTCTTATAAAAAAAACGGAGGGAGTAATAATTAACCGGTTTATTTTCGTGTTGGGAGATTGGATTGGATGCTAGCTGCCCGGCCAAACCAGAAATGGTAGGCCAGTGGTGTTTTAGGTCAGCAGCTACTCTTAATTCCTGCCTAACTTGGCCTTTGATTTGATAGATCAATGGTTGATAAAGCCAGGAAACACATCCATGCTATAATAGAGTAGTGTTGGGGGATTCTCGCTTCACTTTGCCCTCATAGGTAGCAATAGCTTGCCGGTATTGGGGCATTGTCCTTGTCCTAGGCCTCCGAGCGAGCACTCCACCTTGGAAACTAGTACAACCAACGGCGAGGTTGTTATCTCCTCGCGAGAGGCCCGAACTGCAGACTCTATTTATCGTGATTATCTAATCAAAGAGACTCCTACCCTCCGCGATAAGTTGATCCTCATTCAACAAGTAAGCTCGAACCGGTTTCTCGACCGCCGACAATGGGCGCCATTCGTCGGGGATCGATTGAGTCCTTTCGCGAGGAATCCTCGAGGATGCCGAATTTCAAGACAATCAAGACCTTCGTAACGTGGATATCTGCGAGGGCGAGGGGCGGTGATCACCGATCCGGCGGCTACACCATGTCTCGCGCCGCAGCACGCCTCCGCCGGCGCGCGAGTCTTCTTCCCCGAGCACGCTGCTTTCGCCGGATGTCATTTTCCGCCGAGCACGCCATTAGAGCTCCTTAATTGAATGAATCACTCGCTCGTGTATTTGTCATTTGTACGGTTCTTGGCATAATATTTGCTCAACATGACCATCTGTCTATATTCTCTACAGCGCATCTAAAAAGCAGGACTGCATGTCCACTAGTCCTTTTCAGTCTGCCCATGTTAGGCACTTAGATCTATGGTGTGCATACTGTTAGAGATATGCTTTAGAGCTAATCATAAAGATGATTATATTTTCTTACGTTCATGATTTATTATCTTGCCCCTTGAATAACGTCATTATTATTTATTAGCAAGTATATGACTTGTTTATTATCTTACTCCTTAACTAATGTCATTATTATTTATTAGCAAGTACATGATTTGTTTGTGAAACTCTATATATGGCTTTGTAGTTATTATTCTAAAGTGATCCTTAGTCGATAACCATATGAGGACACATATGAATAGAGTAGTATATGTATTGATTGATGACTATGTTTCACGAGTCATGAATATAGAAGTATCAAACCAATAAAATAGACAAATGTTAGAGAACATGGAGTTAGATTGACCCCACCTTGAGACACCGTGAGAATGTTGTAATCTTTACTTGTCATCAATTGGTCTCAAATATAATGTGTATACTATACCCTTAGACTTGAGGTTGACGCAAGTACTCGAGATATGTAATAACTTACTTAGGGGTTGTCAAATGTTACTCCGTAACTAGGTTGTTATAAATATGACTTTTGGGTTTGTTGTGAGCATGCTGTGAAACATGGTCGATCAATATGGGATTTGCCTTCATATAACGGAAGAGATATTTCTAGGCCTCTTGTGTGGTTGGATTCCAAAAATGCATGACTATTCTACTTACGGTTAAAGAAGTTAAGAGTGGTCGGGAATTCCGAGTCACATAATCTAGAAATAGTGATAATGCTAATTAAACAAGGATGGTACATTCTTATCTTGAGTTTAACCAATATCGTAAGGCAAAGAGGAATACATATAAGTAGCATTGTTAAAATTCGTCCAATATGATTTTTACATATACTTGGGAGTCGGCATGTCTTGCTAGGGACCACTACCGATTAATGGTCAAGTAAGAGTATTCGGGTCATGTCCAAGTACACGTGAACATATAAGGTTGCACGATTAAAGGGTTGCAACTTAATTCCAATGATGTTCTGAGTTCTGATAGGTTTCAAGTTCTTAATGGGATCCATTGTAGGGTGTCTATATAAAGGAAGGGGTGATGGCTTTAGGGCTAAGAGACACTATAAGAATTCAAAATTTTGAAACCCTAACTGTCACACCTCCTTGTTCAAAATTGTGCAGCCGGCGCTAGCACTCCGGCGCGTAGTGTCGCTGCCCCGTACGTGTAGATATTTTAGAGGCGTTGCTAGCGAAGTTTTAACGCTAGGATGATCCACAACTTATGATGATAACATGGACGATTCGTAATCTACGATGGTCACAAGGAGCTGTTGGAGGAGACGCGAGGCTAGTACGACTACAACTGTACTAGCGTGCTACATTGACTTCATTTTTGTTATAAGTCTGCGCGTCTAGTATTAATTTCGTGACCTATAATTTATTATGTTTCCTTAGTTACACCGTAGAGCAAATTTTAAATTTTTACTAGAGGGGTCTGTCCGTTTCCTTCACATATAGCTTGTCAGCACATGACAAGACGGGAAAAAAAGACCCTCCTCGATGTGCCGACGTCTACCGCGCGCACAGATCGACTGCAAAACCGCAGGAAAGCCCACAGCTCCTGGTGTAAATCTTCGCGTGCATAGCACATACGAGGTGTCTTGAACGAATCAAACATACGAGCAATTCAGACTTTCAGCTCAGCAGAGTACGTAGGGGTTGGGTGGATCGCTCGCAGATCCAGACTGCCAGAACGGGACGAGCGAGCAGGCGGCCGGACAGACGGAGTCACCAGACAACAAGGGTACCTCGTGGCGCGGGCCGGCATCACCCGGCAGGGCAGGTACATGGATGGATTGGCGAGGCTGGCCCATGCATGAGTGATGACTGATGAGAGACCATGAGAGGGAAATACTTTGAGCTAGGTGTTCCTCTTTCCCGCACATCCCAACGCGTCAAATCCTCCAAACCGTTGCCCCTGCCTCTCCTGCCACGCAGACGCAGTGGCCGCTGCCGGCTTGCCTGCCTATTCCCAGGAGGCCCTGTCTCCCTCCCTCCCTTCTTTTGCAGTGCATACTGCATAAAAAGCAATCAAGAACAGGTAGGGGGCTAGGGCTGGGTGTACTGTGCAGCGTGCTACTGTACTGAATACCGATCAGTAGACAGTAGTAGTATCACAGTAGTAGCACAGGCCTTGGTGCTTGCTTACTGCTGCTGCTTCGCTTCACTTGTTGGCTTGCTGCTAAATACTGAGAACATGCAGACAACAGTGGTTGAGATTCCTCGGTTTGTGTGGTAAATAACAAAATAAAACCTGCTTAGCTTCAGGAGCACTGTGGTTGAATCTTCCGATGCACATGTGGGGCCAAAGAAACTCGGGCGTTGGCTGGTCCCCGGGCGCCCGGTTCATGGTGCTTACTTCCATGTTGAGCTCCCTGAGAATAAGGTCTGAAAATAGAGCTGCTGCGTTTACTTGTATTTATGACAGATGATCAATGTGATACCTTGAAGATCATCAGAAAAAGAATGCGAGATAAAGATTAGAGGGGCACAACATCAGAGTCGGTGGTGCTCTATTCCCTTCACCCCTGTTTTGTGTACGCCACAATAAGAAAGAAGCTTTGCGTATCAATGAATTAGTATCAGTACGTCATTTCGTGACGACAAAAAGATTATCCGAGATGACTCATTTGTTGTGGAAGCAAGCACGGGCAATTGATACGAGGAAATAAGGCAACAATGCGGACATATAAGATGGGCTATCAGGTCAATCAGAGACTTGCAATCATCGTGCAATCCATCAAGAAAAGTTTCAAAAATTCTGAAAAAAATCATGGATGTACATCTCATCATACCCCATCTACATATAAAATTTCACGATCAAATTCGTCCTATGTTAAGAGTAATAAAAAGACAAATTTCTGACAAACTTGAATAGTTCAAATGCACCCTAAATTTGTCTTTTTTGTAACTTCTAGCATAGGACGAATTTGATCATGAAATTTTATATGTAGATGGGGTAAGATGAGATGTACATCCATGATTTTTTTCAGAATTTTTTGAAACTTTTCTTAATTGGATTACATAGTGATTACACCAAAGTCCTGATTGCACTGGATATGCTCCCTATAAGATGGGCTATTCAGGCAACAAAGAGGGACCGACGCAGTAGGTGACCCAAATCAGCCAGTTTGGCGTCTTGGACAGCTAAGGAGTCCACACATTGAGGCCAGCTGTTTGATCGACTTGAACAAGATGCCAATAAGTACCTATTAAACAAGATGCTTTGTGGTCTCGCGTGTTGCTATGAATGAAAAGAAGTATCGAGACAGAAAGAGATTTTAACAGAGAGTAATTTTTTTAGAAAAACCTCTAAAGCAAAAAAACAAAAAAGTACTAATTTTATTTAAAAATTATAAAAGTTGCTTTAATTTTTTTCAAATCATTCCTTAAAAATTTAATGCCACGCCCTGGGATAGTTAGATTAACAAAATTTATTTTTTTAAAAAACCAAAAGTAATAAAAGTACTGTAGCTAATGTAGCTTAGCAATGTAAAAAACTACAGTGTTTGGTGCTACGTGCCGGAGTGGCATCCACCTCTCCAAGATTATGTACATATAGTTTGATTCGAGAGATTATTAACAAGAGGATTGTTCTGCTACTAGTGTTGGTAGTACGTTTTTCGGAGTCTACACTGCTGGTTATATTTTTTTAGAGACACTGATGATAATATTAGCACACAGTTAATTTAATGTAAGCTAGAGTAATAGAAAAGGAGAAATTTTACACTACGTTATACTAATAGTATATAGTATGTAGTAGAAATCAGATATCATCATTGATTTGTTGAGGTTATTCTTAATATTCTACAACTAGAGGAAGTGCAAATAAACACTAACTAATCAGATCCGTTAGATAAAAATAATAAATGAACCGTATTGACTCTAGAAAAAAAAAAGCCTCTAGAGCACATGTGTTCTATGTGCGCTATGGTTCATGTGTGTGCATGTGCGCTATGGTTCATGTGTGTGCATGTGCGGCGTTACAAGCATAAAAAGTCTTGAGTTCGTCACAGTTTTGTGACGTGCGGCAACTCGATCGAAATGGACGTTTGCCAGCTTCACCTGGCGGTGGCCTCGATCTCGATCCCTGACCTTTCTTAATTTTCGGGCATTAATTTGGATCGTCAAAACCTCAAAGGTCGGGAAGGGAGATTGATCAACGAGCCCCGCGTCACGCTCGTCGTAATGTCGTTTCTGCAGCAAGATTATGAAATTGTCCTAGACTAACACAAGTCAAGTCCAATAGTCCATGAATGCGGCAACCGTGTCATGTTAGTAGTAGTAGTACTACTCAATCCCTAGTTCCGCAAAAGTTTTACGGCTGTGACTAGGAGGATTTGTTCTATTTGCTGCAAAATTCATATGAAGTTTCTGCGGCCCAAATAAGCCTAGAGTAGAATTAATTCAAAACGAACGAACAGCAACCAAAGGTGTGATCCATTATCTAATCAGGAGCTGCTCCTAAGCTCAGAGCCTCGGACCGATCATTTGATATGTAACAGCAAAACCGAAAATAAACTCGTTCTTAGGGTAAATACAGTACATAGACATTAGCTGTTTGTAACGTACCTCCATGTCATTTATAGATAAATTTAAAGACAACAAAAATGAATTATCCATATAGTCGAATAGACTGCGAATACAATAAACGCCTATAAAACCTCTATTAAATAATAGACAATTTTTTTTTTTCGTCCTCTCTCAATCACATCACCTAAAATATTAGGTGGCATTGGTTTATAGATAGCTAACGTATATCATTGTACACGTTCTTAGGCTGGTAGTCACTCTCATGTGTAGGCATATATGGTTCTCGTTAACTGAACTCTTATTAACATACTCGTTGGAACCTTCCACTCTGACGCTAGTTCACGACTAATTAAGGTTACCAACATCACACTCCAAAAACCACTGTTTCGATGTAGTACTTCATTAACATTACTAGTTACACTTGTTTATTCTTCTAGTAGCTATTCCGATGAACTTTCGACCGCTTCAATAAGTGAAAAATCAAGCTGCGGTTAGAAAGTTCAAACTACGCAATAAAATGGCTCGCGATTCTCTTACCGTCTCTGTGATGACGAGGGCCGAGAAAGCTTCTTGGTTACTGTAACTGCGCGGCCATGTAAGCAGCCTGCCTACGAGGACAGCGACTGCACTGCGGCTGCCGGTCGATCAGGTTGCAGTCTCGTCTGGTTTTGACCTGACCGAGGCTGTGATTTGCGTGTGCGCGCTGCGCGATTTTGCTGACATTAACTTGTTGTTTAGTTGTAACTTTGGGGACCAAAGCAGCCTGTCAACCTCCTGAGTTTTGTTTTTTTTTGGAGGAATAGCTTTCTGAACTACACTCCTCGTTCTTGTTTAATTTAGAACGCAAATCAGGCTGACCGTTTTGCTTGGAACACATGAATTTTGACATATGACATAGATTCGTACTGATTTCGAAATTTTTTTTTTGCTTGGAACACATGAATTTTGACATATGGCATAGATTCGTACTGATTTCGAAAAAAAATCTCCAGTGCTCCCTCAAAAAAGAAAAAAAGAAATTCTCCATTCCAAGTGGACTTGCACTTGTCTGTTTGTGCCGCTAATGAAGTCGTCAAACTTCAGTTTTGCTGTGATGAAATTGTTAGGTAAGGTGCATTCTTCTTTTGTATAGTTCTCCACGTCAGTAGTCGTATATACAAGAGTATGTGCGGACATACAAAGGATAAAAGAACAATCTCAGTAACTATTGTCAAAGAAAAAAAGGAGCGCATGCTAAAGCCCCGTTTGATGCGCGAGAATTTCACATGAATTTCATTCGGCAAAAACCTCGCAAGTCCCAAATAGGGCTATTGGGAAGGTGAATTTCACGAGTCAATATACCAAACGCAAACACTGAGGAAGTTTTTGGATTAGAAGTATTTAATTGAAATATTTTAGGATCTAATTTAAATTTGAACTAAATCCTAAAACCTTTTAAAAAATTATCAATCATCCAAACATACCTTACAACCACAAAAATCAGGTACTCTCAGGTGCTATCTTAGCCTCCTAACCATACATCACCAAACGGTACTCGCAAAGCATATCAAAGCTTGAGATGCTCGATGAACGCCAACAGTTGAAGCCTATCGTGTTGCAGCATTGTGATGCTCCAGCGCCTCTACTATCAATCTAATGGAAATTGATTTAATGTGGACCACACTTTAAGCATTTGCACTCGTTAGCTAAAAAAAGTCAAAATTTTTCAAAAATACTATTTAAAAATACCATAATAACACATTATCAAACAATCTAAACCGTTCATTATTATATCGATAAGACGGCCGGAAGACCGGCGACTTTCATCTAATCACCAACCACCTCCCAGTCCAAATCCGACGTGCACTTGCACTGTCCAGCCCCCCTGAACTGTCACTTCAAGTGGTATCTCCCGTGCTGTCTGTCTCTGACTCTGGCGTCTGATTGGGTAGAGAGCTATCTTTGTCTGTAGGGAGCGGCGACGCCCTGAACCTCCCCAACGAGTTTGCGTTTTTGGCCGGCATGCAGGCTGTTGCTGCTAGCTCATGCATGGGTACTGGAGCGGCTAGCTTACTAGCTCCCATGAATGCAAAAGCACGCATGGCCCCGCATGTCACATGGATGTGATGCTGCTTCTTTCCACTGATTTGTCTGTGTTTAATTTGGATATGGTAGTACAAGTTGTATATTCAGTGAAGGATCGTCATTTGCTCGTGGGCTTGAATCTTGAGTACTATTTTATTATTGGCAGGAGCTTTGTGATTATGAAGTGTGTATTTTTTTTATGGGATTTTATACTGGTTCTGGAAGAGTATTTTATACAAGTAAGATGCATCATGTAGTCGGCAGTGTTGGTCAAAAAGAACAAGTAGTGGTTGGTTAGCTACAGAAGTATTCTTCTTCCTTTCTTATTTTTAAGCACTATAATTTTGTAGAAACTATGGCATTGTTTAATTTTGTGTACTGTGAAAAGATATGCGGTCAAATACTGTGGTAAATGAACAAATAGCACATCTAGCACGCTGTTAGTAGGAGCCAAACTCTGAAAGATATCCAGACATATTAATCCAGATGCCACGCACTTTGAAATTGGATTAAGCAACATTCGGCAGAATTTGATTAAATCAGCAGTTGGCTAGAAATTAGAAACAGTCAATTTGACAGTCTTTTACTCTGTTTTGAAGAACATTTCTTTTACTCTATGATGAAAGCACAGGAAGGAAGCATAAAAGAGTTGGACTTGTATATACGATGCTCCATCTACCAGCACGAGAATTTTGGAATTTGGATAGAGGCGAGCTGCTGGCACAAGTGGTTATTTTGTTCTCGCCACAACCTTTGTTATTGTTAAGTGCATATTTTATGCGAGTTCTATATTGTTAAGAAGATGCTCAGCATCTGAGAGCATTAATTAATTTCTTAATTTAAGAGTATTTTACTTGCATCATGCAGTAGGCCAGAACAAGAAGTAGCGAACGGTAAACTACAGAGTCATTTTCTTATTTAATTTTTTGTATCACGAAGCGAGATCCTGAAATCAAATACTATAGTAAATTCACAAATAACTCTACCTTCATCTAAACGAACAGAGATAAGACACAAACCGCAACGTCTGGAATTGGATTAATCTACGGTAGGCGGAGATCAAGCTAGCAATTGGGAACAATCAATTCTAGCAGTTTTTCGTTCTCCTAGCTGATACTCGTGCTTCGCTACCGATAAAAAGAAAACCAAATTACCCTATCACGCTGATCGGTTTGTCTAGCCCACGCCCTCAGCTCTGTTTCAACATTCACATTCACCACGTCTCTGCACCTATTAGAGTTACTTTTTTTGTTAGAAAATTTTTATAGTCAGAACTAATATAATATTGAATTATTTTTCTGTTGTTTAGATTTTTTTTTAAGAGGTAGAATAGAGAGTTGGAAGGAGTGACATACCGCCGACGTTACCATCACCTTTATTTTTTTTAAGCAGTAAAGATGATCCAAGCATGGAAATGTAACACAAAAACTTCTAATAGACGCCAGTCACGCCACAGCAAGGAGCCAAGGACCACCACCTCAGCTATCTGCAAAACGAACAGGACAGTTCCAGCAAGCAAGCATCAATGTACAGAACCAAATCACAACGATTTGCAAATTACTCCGCAAATGGATACAGCGATTTAAATATAGCAGATATGGATATATACTCTGACATTTAGCTTTATCCAAAAATAAAAATCACTCAAAACAATTAACTGCTTTGAATTCATAGATTACTCATTTATTGATAGTTATTTGATACGAATCTTAGAGATATGCAAGATTGGCAACAATTAGTACGAGCATTTGAAAATTAATTTACTCAATTAATAGTATACGTATAATCGTATTCGCATACATTGGGGATTTTCTTTTAAAGAAAACAATTAAGGTATTTCGATTTGAAGTGGTCACATGCCTTTCCGCGTGGGGATACACCGTTTAACTTCAGTGAGGGGACAGGAACCTAGATTGCTGGACGCAACCTCGCAGTTGTGTAAGGCGATGACCACCGGACCCCATGCGGTGGCGTGCCCCACATCACAGTGTCAGGTGTGCAAATGCGCTGCTTGATAAGCTGGGTGACCCCTCCACGATGGGCTTCACTATGATCACTCGCATTAGGCGGAAGGGTTTGAAGCCAGCTTTGGCCTTTGAAAAATCAACAAATTTCTTTAAATAGTTCAGTTTTTAAGTAATCTTTTGATATAAGTTAGAAACCATATATAATTAACAAAAGCTAAAAATTTAAAATTAGATTGAATCTATTTTTTCAGCTTATTGCTAAGGTAAATTAATTATTTATCAAACAATTTTTTATAAAAAAACTACAGTCGCTTTTCAGCTTAGGGTCTATTTAGGGAGCTATGTTTCAGCTTTGCTTTAGCTTTAGGCCAAAAACTCTCTCAAACAGTATGGCTGCAAAGCAGCTAGGAAGTTAAGCCACAGCAGAAACACCTCTAAAAGTTGCAGCTACTGAGGAGAAGTTTTTCAGCTGTGGTTTCGCTTGACCACCTCCCGCCTTGGTCGCTCTGCTTTCTCGACTTCCGCCACCCCGCCTCGCTGTCTCCGCGTCATCTCCCCACTCAGACGCCGCTTTACTTTGCTATGTTGCTACCTCTTCGCTCGGTTGGTTCCCAAAAGCTACAGCTTCAACAGTCGGTTTACCAAACAGCATAATAAGAAAAGTCACAGCCGTCAGCTACAACTGCTTTATAGCCTAGCAAACTAAAAGTCACAGGGTCGCAACTCGCAAGTCATAACTCACTAGTTATGTGCCCGTGCGTTGAATAAAAACCCAATTTACAACAAAAAAAAAGTTTATTTACAAAAAAGCACTAACAATGGCAAAGGTAGGTAATTAAAGAGCAATGACAAATGTGGATAATTAAGAGCACTAATAGTGGTAAAGGTGGGTAATTAAAGAACAGCGATAAAAATGAGTAATTTTAATGACGTAGAAAGAAGCTCTCATTTTATATAATATAAAGATTAGCGCTAGTGGTTGGTGGAGGGAGCTGGCAACGTAGCGGGGAGTTGGAGCGTTATAGAAACAAAACGGTACCTGTACGGTCTAGAAGGTGAAATGTTGATAACATATTTATGAACGGACAAAGGACCGATAAGTGTAAAGTAATTATACTTTGTAGTTGACATTATTCTTATCCGTGACAGGTAAAGAAATCGGTTAGACTAACTTTAGAAGAAATGGATTCTAAATGCTAAAGCGCAGACAGCGTGAACCATTCTCATTTGTGTTCTTTCATTGAGTCAGGCCTAACCACACGAAACTACAGGCTCTATACAGGTGCACATCGACTAGAGTTAAAAGCTGTAATCTCAACCATTTATTTTTGATCAGGTGGAGGTAAAGATGATATGATTTGAGCCTTTCAAAGGAATAAACGGTTGAGATTTGATGAGTACACGTGGTATGGGTATCCTCAGCGGCCCACGAAAAGTATATGGGCCGCCTTCACACCATATATGGGCCGCCTTCGCACCATAGATGGGCCGCCTCCGCGCCAAAGCCACAAGGAGAAGCCGACCGACCGGTCCCCACAAGGGCGCCTAGGTCCCGACCAAGCCGACCTCGAGCGGCGGACCTGCGCTTAGGCTCAGGCGCCCACAAACTACTGGCGACGGCGGCCCGGGGGTGTCCCGACCAGCGGTCGGACCGACCGGGAACCCCGAGCTAGCTCAGGCCATCTTCACCAAAGAGCAGACGTCAAATCATCGGGAGCGGTTCTGCACTGGTCACCTACCCTGCTGATGCAACGGCCAAGACGATCGAAACAAAAGAGGGCGCCAAGGCTTCCCAAGGCGATTTCGAAGGTCAAGGCGTTCGACGTCGATGCGACAACGGCGCAGAGGGCAGGTACGCCGTTTCCCGGAGGAATGGACCGTGCCATCGCTCTGCGCCTCCACCAACCCCTCAGAGGTCACGTCCAACGATCAGAAGCCGAGGCGGGAGGCCAGACTCCTAGGCGTAGGAAGCCCCCTTTCGTTTTCTCTCACATGCTCCCGTGTAACCTGCTTCCCCGGGCTATATAAGGGGAAGCTTGACCCTCCGGAGCGGGGACGATCGAACACAGTGCGCACAAACAGAACACGTACGAGTAAAACCCGTCGATAAGCCTCCATCCAGAGCTCAGACACACCCTTGGCTCCGAGTCCCTCGCACTTGTAGCCGTTCTAGCCGACCTCTGTACACGGGGAGCTCAGAGCTCGGGCTCAGCCTCCGCTTGTAACCAGGCAAACTTGCTAGTATCAGTAATAACACACGACCACCTCACAGACTGGAGTAGGGACGTTCAGCCCGAACCAGTATATACCTTGGATCCCCTTTCTTTTGGTCCAACCATTCAAGGAACGGGAGCGCGTGGCCCCTCTAGACCTACAAATTTACTTGCCAGTTCTCGAAACGCCGACAAGATTGTAAATACATTAAATAGAGTTGCTTTCTAACTCAGAACCTGCACCCGTTCTATACGTACATGAAAGTATAAGATATTTAGCATAAAGACTAGTTAAACTAGACACATTCTTGGCTAGAAGAAAAAAAAGTAGAAGAGAAAGCTTTTAGACCCGGATAAAAATCTTTCCGGTAGTTTTTTTTTAAAAATAATCTTCCCCGTATCTCTACAACGGCTAAATGCTACAGACAGCGTATAAAACCTACGAATACTCGTACTACTCTCCACAAAATAACCAACAAACCTACTGACACCCAGCATCCCTCTGCAACTGCCCACTGGGCCCTCCCGTACACTCTGCGGGACCCACCCGTCAGCCAGAGGCACCGACCTCTCCGAGCTCCGCCCTCGCGGCTCGTCGCCCCCCGTCGCACCGCACAGCCCGATACACGCACGCAGGCGCGTACGTACGTTGCTCGGCTCTCTCAGTCTCTCTCTCTCTCTCTCCATCTCAGCATTTGCTCGCGTTTCATCACGCACGCCACCACCCTTCCATCCCATTTTTTCCCACCCTTCTGCCATTAATTGCCACTTGCTCCTCCGTTCCATCCCTCCCTCATTTTCCACCCTATAAATCCCAACCCCTCCGCTTCCCTTCCTCCGCTTTGCGCAGCCCCAAACCCCGCCGCATTCCTGCAGCTCGCGCGAGTGCCTGCCTATCTCTGGACCGCGCTCCGGCGATCGCCGCCGGGGGGTGGGGGGGGGGGGAGCGATGGGGCAGTGCTACGCGAAGAACGTCCAGGTCGATGGGGATGTTGGCGGCGGGGGTGGGGGTGGCGGGGTGACTACCACCATCTCGGTCTCCGCCGCCGGGGAGGAGGAGGCCGTGAGGGAGACGGGGGGAGGGGGAGGAAGGCGGAGCAGCAGGCCCTCGCCGGCGGGGACGCCGCGGAGGAGGGCGGGGGCGACTCCGGCGAGGTCGTCGGTGGCCGGGAGTCCGTGGGCGGGGAGCCCTCTCCCGGAGGGTATCGCGCCGTCGCCGGCGACGTCGGCGTCCACGCCGAGAAGGTTCTTCCGGCGGCCGTTCCCGCCGCCGTCCCCGGCGAAGCACATCAAGGCGTCGCTGGCGCGCCGCCTCGGGCAGCGTTCGCCGGCCGCAGCTCCGGCGTCGGCGGCGAAGCCGCCGCTCGAGGTCCCGATCCAGGAGCACGGGGCCAGTGTCGGCGGGGAGGTGGAGCGGGAGCTGGACAAGAGCTTCGGCTACGATCGCCACTTTGCGGCCAAGTACGAGCTTGGGAACGAGGTGGGGCGCGGCCACTTCGGCCACACCTGCCTCGCGCGTGCCCGCAAGGGCGACATGAGAGGCCACATCCTCGCAGTCAAGGTCATCTCCAAAGCAAAGGTATCGCCATTCTTGATCTCACACTCATCTCTTACTAAATGCATGATCTTTCGACTTTCTGCCGAGTTAGCTTCTAGACAGAATCAACAGCCAAGAATTTGGGGATAGAGGTGCCTTCTTGCTGCTATCCTTTGAGTTGTTCAACTGAATCGGGAATTCTCGCAACAAGATCAGCAACTCGGCAATGTCATTAGCACAGCCATTACAATGATAAATTCATCATTTGTTTCTTAGGCTGTCTTGTTACAATGAGCAGGGCATTTGCATTTGCAATAGGGTAGTCATTTGCTGAAGGGGTAAGAGGTACATTGTGGAGATTTTGTTTCAGCAACGCTGCAACTAGCAATCAGACTTCCGTTCACTATTCATTTCAATGGACACTGCTTGCAACTTTGGTTTCCCATGTCTGCAACATTTTTTTAATGTGTGCAATTTTTTCGCGCTAATATTTCTACTGTTATTGGAGGAAAATGTTGCACGCGTGGGAAAAAATATTGCACACGTAGGAAAAAATGTTGCAAGCGTCCGAAAAAATCGGACGTCCGAACACAAGTCATTCCGTTTAATGATTTGTCTGCTTTTGTGATCAGAGTGTTTATCCATCTGCCACCTGCTTCTTGTTTTCTTGTTCTTTTTTTTAAAAATTTGGTGGATTAGATTATACAGTGTTAGATTACTAGCTTACAAGTGGCTTGAGTTCTGTATGAGATTCCCAGATAGCTTGTCAGATGGTAGCATTGTAGCTGGAGTAGTTTCAAAACAGTGCAGTTGATGGTCAAAGAGTTCAGGAATTCTTAAATCCACTGCAGCACTTTTATTATATGATCGGAGCTAGAAGAAAAGATAGCAAAAAGGGTTGGGAGGTAAATAAGTATCTGTTAGATTTTCGGGGGCGCCAAATCTGAGAATATGTTGATAATGTGATTGATTTTCCTACTTATATTGTCCTTGCGATGACTAATATTATTGATTTAGACAATATTTAGTTTTTATTGTTGTTTGCTTGATGCCTTGATATCTAGCATGTTTGTCCAGCAAATTGTCAATAAAACCTAGTATACAATACGCATGGGAAAACTCTACATGCACGTAGATATGCATGCCAGCATTGATGTTTCCCGCGTAAATGCCTTTTTACAAGCACTATTACTTATATTGAGTATTTACTATTTCGGTCTACAATAATGTTCACTAGTTGGGAAACCCTACTTACGTAAATTATTTGAGTCCCACATATATACTGAGTTTAATGCATTTCTTTGGCTTCATGTTATTCTTTTATCTGCATCTCGGGCAATCATGTTTTTTTGTTATCACATATATAAGGTATGCATATCAGTTTCTTTAACAGCGTGATATTTTGATGCTAGAATCTATGCTCAGATGAATCTTTTCATTAAACTAAGCAGTTTGATTGGATGATCTGTAAGTTAGTGCCAAATTTGTTTGCCTTGCTAGTTGGACCAGAGGAAAATAAATTATCTGGGTTGTTTGAGTACATATTTCACTTGTTCTTTACAATTGACCTAACTTGTTATTCTTCTCTAGCAGATGACAACAGCAATATCTATTGAGGATGTGCGTAGAGAAGTGAAAATTCTGAAGGCTTTGTCTGGGCATTCAAACATTGTCAAGTTTTATGATGCATGTGAGGATGCCCTTAATGTCTACATAATCATGGAGTATGTTTTCTTTTCTTGCCTACACATATTTGTTGACTTTGCATCCTTACGAAGATGTTATTTGTTTTGGTCATCAGTGAAACTGTGGATATTGCATGTGCCAGTTGTTCTAATACGGAATGTATGATTATGCTTAAAACTATCCACAATAGAGTTTTGATGGCTTATTGTAACATCTCACATTATACATAGAAGGGCTTGCTATTTGTTACAAGGAGCCTTTTCTTTCTTGCAATCTTTATGCAAAATTATGTCGTGATTGATGCTTTCTTCACCTGCTATTGGTCAGGTTGTGTGAAGGCGGAGAATTATTGGACAGAATTTTGTCCAGGTATTACATTTTCCTTGAGAATCATTTTCTGAATAACAAAACAATCATTTTTTTGATACACTACTGCTGTCTGTTTTCTCAGAGGTGGGAGATACACTGAGGAAGATGCAAAAGTTATTGTTGAACAGATATTAAGTGTAGTCGCTTTCTGCCATCTTCAGGGCGTTGTTCACCGTGATCTGAAGCCAGAGGTCTGTGGAGTCTTTGTTCGTCTCTTGTGTGTTAGTATATAAATCGAATTTGTTTTGTCTTGTTATTAATATGCTGATCTATTCCTGCTGATAATTTCACCCTTGATTTTTGAACAGAATTTCTTATTCAGCACTAAAGATGAGCATTCTCCTATGAAGATCATCGATTTTGGCCTCTCTGATTTCATAAGGCTAGGTAGTACCTCCATAGTCCATATCGCAAAGTGCTTCTGTTTCATCTATGTTGTTTGATCTATTATGAATTTTGCAAATACGTTAAAGCTTCTTGACATGAATGAAATACTTACAGCCCTTTTCATAAATTGTGTATCAAAACCTAATGCATTTTTTTTTACAGATGAAAGGCTGAATGACATTGTTGGCAGTGCATACTATGTTGCTCCGGAAGTCCTACATAGGTCATATAGCACAGAAGCAGACATGTGGAGTATTGGCGTTATCACTTATATCTTGCTGTGTGGTAGCAGACCATTCTGGGCACGAACTGAATCAGGAATTTTCCGCTCAGTACTGAGAGCTGATCCTAATGTTGATGACGCACCATGGCCATCAATATCTCCCGAAGCTAAAGACTTTGTAAAAAGACTTCTTAATAAGGACTACAGAAAAAGAATGACAGCTGCCCAGGCACTTTGTAAGTAGTCTAAAGGATGATCCTTTCACTTTGCAATTTACCCATATCAACTATATTCAACATTTCCTTTTTTAAGTTTACAAAAAAAAGTTGGTAATTGTCTTATGTATTGTTTGCATATCGCAGCTCACCCCTGGTTGCGAGATGAGTGCCGACCTATCCCTCTGGATATGCTAGTCTTCAAGTTGATTAAGGCGTATCTCCGTTCTACACCTTTCAAACGGGCAGCATTAAAGGTTTCACTTTCTACCTTTTAGTTCATTTAAGTATCTAATCTAATGGAATTTGAACTATATCTTTGATGCCGATTCAAATCAATGGAAATAATTTTTTTCTTGAATATCAGATAGGGCAACTCACTTGCAGTAGCATGCATATGTCATACATTTGAACTATACCAACCTTGCAAAATAGCTGGCTATGTTTAATAGAGTTGGAGGGAAGTGGGGAGGTGAAACTATGTGCGATTGATATTATTTCTGATTGCATTTGTCTTGCAGAAACTATGTTGCCCAATTTGCTGTCATATTAATCATTTTTCCCCTCTTCCGTTTGACAGGCTCTGTCCAGAGCAATAACAGAAGATGAGCTTATCTACATCAGAGCACAATACAACTTGTTAGAACCAAGTAGTAGAGATGGTCGAATATGTATTGAAAACTTCAGAACGGTAAGTGCTCTTATATTGCCAAGTCTCATAACAGTTATGATTTGCAATTGGCTTTTTCACACTCTAATTTTCGAGCGTGTATTGTGATTGGTTGAAGTGCTTTCCATCTGTGGGATACCAAACTCAATTCTTCATCTCCACCCTTCCAATTATGCAGGCTCTTTTGCAAAACTCTACTGACGCTATGAAAGAATCGAGAGCCCTTGATATCTTGAATGCGGTATGAAATGCCCACTCTAAAGCTCACCTTTCATTATCTTCATTTGCACACGTATGCTATATATCATTTCATAATTTGACTTTACCTGTGTATTCAATTTCAGTTGGAGCCACTTGCATATAGGAGAATGGACTTTGACGAGTTCCGTGCGGCGACAATCAGCCCTTACCAACTTGAGGCTTTATCTCGGTGGGAAGAAATCGCGAGCACCGCATTTGAGTACTTTGAGCAGGAAGGGAACCGTGTCATCACAATTGAGGAGCTGGCGCAGGTGTGCAACAGAACTATTATGAAATGACACAACAAATCTTTGATCTTGTGCATCGTACTAATCTAGTGACCTCCCTTTCGTCATACAGGAGATGAATCTTTCTTCCGCGGCGTATTCGATCGTCCGCGATTGGATTAGACCGTCAGATGGCAAGCTTAGCTTTCTAGGCTATACCAAATTTTTGCATGGATTGACTATGCGAAGCAGCAACGCGAGGCGGCACCACTGATTTTTTTTTTTTTTTTTTGCCTTGGTTGCTTAGATTGCTTCCATTGTTCGATGGAAGTTGGTGTTTTGTCTCTTTTTTTAAAGAGAATGCTTGTAGAGAAAAAAAGAAACGGAAAGTGAAAAAGTTCATAATGGAGTTTGAAAAGAAAGGATGTTTTTTTTTTGGGTTGTTCCGATACATCATTCTTAATTTGGCTTATCAATGGGCATTGTACAGTTGGCTCGTGATTCAAACTTTCTTCCTTGCCTTCTGTTTGTGAGAATTGCCATTGGCGTTACTGGGTGTTTATTTCTCCACAAAAAAGAAGAAAAGAATGGTGCTTGCATGCTGCAGCGAACTAGAGGGAGGTGCCGCAGCTGGCGTGCTGCAATTTTGGCGAAATATCTGTTCGTACTGTCTGGGAGAATGGTGCTGGTCAGTCGCAGGTGCCGCAGCTGGCGTGCTGCAATTTTGGCGAAATATCTGTTCGTACTGTCTGGGAAAATGCTATGGTTTGGAACGTTCTTAGCAGTTAGCATATGCTAAAATTGCTAACGCGTGACAAATCAGATGCAGAAGAGGCAGCCGGCCGCAAACGTCGTAGTATGTTCTGCCTTTTACGGACAACCGTACGGCTGCACTTTTATGGTCCTCAGGACGATTCACAAATGCTTTTCAAGTACGAACGGTACTTGTAGAAAACAAAGACAAGCCACGGCTATATTCTATAACTGGGTGTGGAATAGACTATTTTCCTTCTAAGCCATTAAACTCAGTCGTATTGAATCATGCAACGGATAAAAGCCAACTAATAAAAGCACTTTAATTTTGCAATTTGATAATAAATCATGAATATATTTTACTATAAAACAACAGATGCAATTACTATTGAATCAGTTACTAGTTAATGTGTATTGTAATTTGTATATGAATATGTTCTTTCTTTATTTTAGCTATATCATTTTATTGGTAACTTAGATTTGCAAATGGTTTTCACCAATAGTTTACTGACGACGAGAGGAATAAAATGATATAAGTCTTACTATTAAAAAAATTTGGCTGACCGGTAAAGTAAACTACTATTTTTATAATACGAAATTACTACATTTATAACTAAAAATTACTAATATACAGTATAATCGAAACATCCTATACAAATTAGCCATTTGGCAGTAAAAGTCCGTGAAAACTATATGTACAAGTTCTAAAAGTTTTTTAAAAAAATTACCATTGGTAGGGAATGTGAGCTTTTAGCCCTGTAAAATTCGAAGACCAAACTCACTTGCATTTGAAAGATATGAAAAGAAAATTTTGCTATTCATCACTAATTTGTGCTTGTTAATTTTATATCTATCAAATACGATTAATTTTGATATTCAAATTTTATAGAGATATAGAAGCTCACATTCCCTACGTATGGTAATTTTTTGAGAATTTTTTAGAATTTGTAAATTTAGTTTTCATAGAATTTTACTGTCAAATAGCAAAAAAAACTATTTGCAAAAATTCAAAAAATTTCTCAAAAAATTATCATACGTAGGGGATATGAGTTTCTACATCTCTGTGTAGACTTCACGGACTTTTACTACTAAATAACTAAAAAACTATATGTAAAAGTTCTGAAAAATTCTCATACGTAGAGATTGTGAGGTTCTACAGTTCTGTAAAATTTGAATATAAAACTCTGTCATATTTGAAAGATATGAAATTGGCAAGCGCAAATCAGTGATGAATAGTAAATTTTTCATTTTCATATCTTTCAAATACGATTGAGTTTGGTATTCAAATTTTACAAAGCTATATAAGCTCATATCCCCTATCTATGGTAATTTTTTGGATTTTTTTAGAACTTATAAATATAGTTTTCATATACTTTATAGTAGGGTTGAAAACGGTTCGGATATTTTCCGACCGATCCGGATATTTTCGGATACGGATTCTGTCGGATCGGATATTTTTCGGATAGTATCGGATCGGATACGGATACGGATATTTTTTTGTCAGATACGGATACGGATTCGGTAGCTCATTATCCGTCGGATACGGATATAGATTCGGATAATCCGGATAATAGTGGGTCGGATATCCGGATAGCATATGGGCTGGGCCAAGACTACTCTTTTGACCAAAAAGGTTTCTTAGTTTCGGAATTGTTTTCTAATTTAGTTAATCTCTAAAGAAAGTTTTAATTATTAAAATTAGCAAACCAACTCGAAAAATTATGAATTTTTTTGAGAAATTTCTAGT
Source organism: Guadua angustifolia (assembly GCA_036346375.1). Taxonomy (NCBI): domain Eukaryota; kingdom Viridiplantae; phylum Streptophyta; class Magnoliopsida; order Poales; family Poaceae; genus Guadua; species Guadua angustifolia. Next base: position 17,416,369 of record CM070518.1, on the reverse strand, counting down.
AACAATATAACATTTAAAAATTATTTTCAAGATTTTATCAGATTTTTATTTTTCTAAAAATTCAAAAACTCCTATTTTGATAGAAAAATATATTAAATAAGTAGCTAAAAATGCATAAAAACTCATAAATACATAATTTGTTATTTTAAACATAATTCAACTAAGATTATAAATCTTGAATTATTACATGTAATTGTTATATACTTTTCTACATATATGATATCTAAGTATTATCAAACATTTAGTATGTTAGGTGTTTGCTTCTATTTGTATCTCTGAGCAAAGATTACCTTTATTTTGTGTTTTAATCTATGTGTATGATGAACTAATCATATGTGTGTGATTAACTAAACCTTATATAATTTTGTTTGCGATATGGTATCTAACTATTGTCTAAGTGAATGAAAATGCTTATATTTGTTCAATTTTCAATAATATTTTCATCAAATCAATTAGTTATGTATTTCTGTTAATTTTTTATGTACAATTTAAGGGGTTATCATGTTCCGATAAATATTCGAAACCGTATCCGATTCGATTCGTATTCGATCCGTATCCGTATTCGATACTATCCGTATCCGTATTCGTATCCGGACTATCTGTATCCGTATCCGCATCCGAGAAAAAATATGAAAACAAATATGGTAGAGCTATTATCCGTCCGTATCCAATCCGTTTTCACCCCTACTTTATAGCCAAATGACTGATCTGTACATAATACTTTGTACATGCAATAAAACGTAGGTAAGTATGTAATGATTTCTGTTACAACATATGAAAACCACACGTACAAGTTTTCAAAAATTCTCAAAAAATTACCATAAATAGGGGAGGTCGGATTCTACTTTCCCGTAAAATTTAAAGACCAAAATCAATCTCATTTGAAAGATATGACTAAATAAACAAAAACAAGATTCATTTATAAACTATAGGGACATATTTTCTAGTTGCTCTGGCTAGGTATGTGAGATGGTTTACTATCGATTTGCATTTACACTCAACATCCAGTTGTAAAATATTTACGTGCTGCGTCACATTAATTACGAGGCCAAGTGGATTTTTTTGGACTGTATGTGAGCGACCGTTGTTGTGACATGGAGCACGTATAGAATAGGCACGTTGTGTGCAGGAGTAGGATATATATATATATATATATATCTTTTGAGAGCTGAGTGTCCTGCTTCAAATAAACAAGTAACATAGCTCAGCATAAATTCTCGAACTCAATGTGTATTACATTGTGGCTCTAGAGTTAATAAGACCAAACAATCCACTAGACGCTGTCTTTCGGAGGACTCCTGCATTGTATAACCATGGAAATTGTCGACAAATCATGACCGGGCTCGCGGGAGATGGACGAGAAAAGGAGCCCAAAAGTTCTCTTTTGCCGCTATTTTGGAGACGGTAGAGCCCAAAAGCTAACCTAGATGATTCGGCAGGGTCTTATTTTCGTCAAAACTTGGAGTTGAACCCAGTCCATATCACGGCTACTCCATAGCTTGCAGAGCACCACATCTTCGGCTCATTTTCCTCTCGAGCACATCCTATGCTAATGGACTCGAATTTGGGCTTGCAACTCCAGTTCTCCGCTCCGATCCACTGCAGACCAGTCAGGCAGGCAGCAAGTGTTGTTTTCTTTCCTCCTGCTGCTACTTTCTTATTTCAGTCGACACCACACTACGACCTCTCTTTGAAGCCATCAAATTTGAGAAAGAACACAAAGTTTTATTGATTAATTTGTTCTAAAGTGAGTATGCATTCCATAAAACTCTATTCCAAGTCTGAGTTGATTTGTCACGAACTGGCTCATGAGTGGCGTTAGGCTGGGCTTCGGCAAAGAACATAGGCTCATTGGCTAGTCATGGCCCATGCTGATCGAGGGCTGGCAGTTTATAAGGAGTTTAAGCACCTAGGCAAAGACCTAAAAGACCGTAACATGTGATTGCCTTCCTTCCCTCTCCCTCGAGTCCTTTGTCTACACCTTGTATCTCCTGAATTCGAGTCCTTTGTCTACACCAATCCGCAAGGGAGTAAGGAAGAGCCTGATTTGAAGTAGGGGCAAGGGGAAGCTTGCTTGTTTAGGATAAGCATGACGTTGACTCATTTTATAGAAATGCCATTCGAACTCTGCCTGTTTAAAATAGATAAGCTTTAGTCAGGTCTGAAAAAGCGACACACACACACACATATATATATAACCTTAAACCTTGCTTGTTACATTTCATTCATCTCTAGGCCTCTAGGAACGAGATCACTTCTTTTATCTTTTATGAAATGCACTAAGTTGTTCTTTCGTAGGCGCATACCAAGGAGAGACTCTTTAAAGAAGAACTAAAAAGACGAGTGAGCAAAATGAATAAATATTGAATAAAACCGTAGTGCAGATCCCTTGAACTTGAAGGATTGATGGTGCCAATTCCTCTCTATATATATTATATGTTTATCTATCTTTGCGATAATTATTCAGGTGTTCTCAATATTATACGATTGGTATCGAGATTAATCTTGGGTGATTATTGATTTTTCACATAGTTGCTGCGCTTGACTTTCGCTAGGACGCTAGCTCATGCCAGCAGTGATCCCCATGCTTTCGTACGTACAGTAGAGAGGCGTGGCATGGCATGAGCGTCATGGCCAGTGTATACGGCAGGGCAATCAACATGCTAGCTAGTCTCTCGAGGTGTCAGATCCTTAATTTACGCTCCCAACAATCACGGAATGAACCCAGAAGTATATGATCAATTCAAAGCTGTACATGCTTTGTTCGTAAAAAACATGTATTGCGCATTTTCTGCCCCTTCTGGAAAACACACCATGGCCGTAGGTAGTTTCAGGACCAGATGTATAATGTACAATTGCGCGCTGGCTAGGGAACATAGTAGCCGGCCGTAATCGCACAGGTACATCGTGCATGCATCGCCCGACACTACTACAGAACCGGCCTTCACAACCGGTCTATCACAAGCGGTTAGGTGCGCACCGCTTGTGCTCTACGTGCCTGGCGGTTAAGTGGCAGCAGGCGGGAGGGGGTCTCTAGAAGCGATTTTGAGACGAACCCTTCGAGTCCCATCTCTAGAAGCGGTTCGTGTCTAGAACCGCTTCAGAGATCTAAAGCGGTTCGAGACACGAACCGCTTCTATAGGTGAGGATCCAGCGGTTCGTGGTTAGAACCGCTTGTAGAGACCCCTTCCCGCCAACATTTAAACCCCATCTTCCTCCCGAGCTCGCAGACCGCGGACAGCAGAGTGGTGGGCCGAGAGCGATTCATGGGGGAGTGCTGCCAAAATTTTCAATTGAGGCTATTAGCTCGAATTAATTGTTCCTAAGGTGAGTAACATGTTCTTGACATCCTTCTCACCTTTATATTGATGTTTTTGTGCATTGGATGTTGAGAAATCATGTTTTGTTCTTGTGGGAATTGTTAGTGTACATGTTTACATTGTTGGCTTATTTTTTGTTCTTAAGGTGATATATTGTTTGGTGTATGGAATGAAATGCAATAAATGTGAAACGATGAAAAATTAGAAAGGTGGGGACAAGGTAAATAATAATTTTTATTTAGTAAAATTAAAATGCGGAATGATAGAAAAGGTTTGCATGAACATGTAACAATTAGTTAGTTTTATTTTAAAAAAATGCAGCAGGATTAGAAATAATTAGTTGGCTTTAGTTGAAAGAATGCAGAATGATTAAAAAATACAAAACTATTAGACATAGTTAGCTTTAATTAAATATAGTGATAGATGTTGTTATTATTTTTATTGGTGTAGATGAACCGGCAATGGATGTACAATGCGGACCGTCGGTCAAGAGAGTTCAGAGATGGCATGAAGGAGTTTCTCGACGCGGCCGTTGCATTTTGCCTCGAGAAGCTTCATCGTTGTCCGTGCGTAGATTGCAAGAATGAGAAGGAGCACTCGAGCGATGGATGGTTATGAGCCATGTGATCACGAGAGGTTTCATTGCAAACTATACATGCTTTGGACCCACCATGGAGAAACAGAGGCGATTCGGCGGAAGACGATGAAGAAGACGAAGAAGAGGAAGATAGAGCCAACGGTATGCGGACACCACTCAATACGGGTCCGTGGAAGATACTGATCGGCGAGTTTGGCGATGATGAGTTAGATCGGATGCTCCGTGATGGAGAGGGAGAGTTCACAGAGGAAAGACAATACAAGAAGTTTCAGAGCATGGTAGAGGACCACCGAACTGTTTTGTACCCAAACTGTGGACAGGGCCACAAAAAGCTGCGTACTACACTAGAACTCATGCAATGGAAGGCCACAAACGGTGTGTCGATAAGGCATTCAATGGTTTGTTATCACTCGTAAAGAAGTTGCTTCCTAAGGTAACACTCTACCCGAATCTCACGATGAAGCGGCGAGTCCTCTGCCCTTTAGGATTGCAAGTACGGAAGATACACGCATGTCCTAACGATTGTATCTGTATCGCAATGAGTATGCCGATTTGGAGGTTTGTTCAAGTGCGAAGAATCCCAGATAAGGTGCAGCGTGACGATCCGTGAATTAGATGGGAATCGACGAAGAAGAGAACTCCACCAAAGTATTGTGGTATTTCCTGTGATCCCCGGTTGAAGCGTCTGCTTGCTAACGAAGGTCATGCCAAGATGATGCGTTGGCATGTAGAAGAGCGTAAGGAAGGCGGGATGCTTAGACACCTGCAGATGGCTCGCGGTGGAGGAAAGTAGATCGGGCTTACCGAACTTTGCAAATGAGGTCGAAACATAAGGTTTGGGTTGAGCACCGATGGGATGAATCCTTTCGGTCGGTTGAGCGACATCCATAGCACTTGGCACGTGGCGCTTTGCATCTATAACATTCCTCCATGGTACGTGCATGAAGCGGAAGTACATCATGATGCCATTGTTGATCGAAGGCGAAGCAACACGAAACGACATCGATGTCTACCAAGCCATTGGTTGAAGACCTTGTGAAGTTGTGGGAGGATGGTGTACGGGTTTGGGATGAGTACAAAAGAGAGTATTTCAACTGCGTGCATTGTTGTTTGTAACAATCAACGATTGGCTCGCTCTCAGAACTGTCCTACCAAACTGTCAAAGGGTTTAAAGCTCGCACTCAAAGCATAGATGAAACGGACTGCATGTACGAAAAACTCTCGGAAGTGTGTGTACATGGGCCACCGCAGTTTCTTCTGGCAGTCATGCTTTGAGGTGGAAAGGCGATAAATTTAATCAGGGAACAGAAATTCGTGTTAAGCCTCAGCATCGTAATGGGCGACTTGTGTTTGCTATGGTAAAGGATCTGAAAGTAGTATTTGGGAAGGGTCTTGGAAGCATACATGCGTTAACGAGGATGGTCATGCACCCACATGGAAGAAGAAATCAATATTTTGGGACTGCCAGATTGGGAAGTTTTGGAGGTTCGTCACTCGCTTGACTTCATGCACATCACGAAGAATGTTTGCTTGAACTGCTAGGCTACATAGATATGTATGGCAAATCGAAGATACACTTGCAAGCTCGGAAGGACCTTGAAGACATGGAGGTGAGGAGTGACCTACATCCGAAAAACAAAGAAGGGTCAAAACAACTTTTTCTACATCCTGCGAGCTACACTCCAAGTAAAGAAGAGAAAAAAAGCATGATTGAGTGTTTGAACAGTGTGAAGGTCCCTTCTGGATACTCCTCAAATGTGAAGAGACTCAGTAACACGAAAGAGAACAAACTCCAAGGCCTAAAATCCCATGACTGCCTTGTGTTGATGACACAGTTGCTCCCGGTAGTTGTCAGAGGTATACTACCCGAGTGGGTGCGGGGGACAATCACAAAGCTATGTTCCTTCCTGAACGCCATTTCGCGAAGGTTGTCGAACCACTAAAGCGCCTAAGTTGGAGGCTGATGTGGTACAAAGTTTGGTTAGCCTCGAGATGATCTTTCCTCCTGCATTCTTTGATATCATGGTTCATCTCACCGTTCACCTTGTCAAGGAGATAGGTATCCTCGGACGAGTGTATCTGCACAACATGTTCCTTTCGAGAGGTACATGAGTGTCCTCAAGAAGTACGTCCGTAACTGTTCGTGTCCTGGAAGGTCAGCATTGCCGAGGGCTACGTGACGAGGAGGTGATAGAGTTTTGTGTTGATTACATGAATGATCTAAATTCTATCGGCGTCCCCATATCACGACACGAGGAGGCTACGGGCAAAGGGACAATAGGAAGGCAATCGGTTGCATGCAATGATCTTGTTGCATTCAAGCAAGCACATTTCAACATTACTCAAGCAATCAACTATAATCGCCCCTATGTCCTTGACACAAGAGTGTCCTACGCCATGAGTTCACGGGAAGACAGAGAGTTGGATAACCACGAAGCACATGGATTCTTTCGGCGGTGGCTCTGAAGTACATCCTTGAGGAAGGGTCAAGCGATGAACTATTGCAACGCTTGCTCGGGACCATCACAAGAAATCGTGATATTCAAGGGGTATGAGATCAATGGTTACACATTCTACACCGATCCCGGATAACAGGAGCACCAACGAGCAATGGTGTCCGTATAGACGCCAAGACAACAATGGCGGAGTTGGACACATATTATGGTTTCATAGAAGAAATATGGGAGCTCGACTATGGACCTCTGAAGGTCCCTCTATTTAAGTGCCAATGGGTCAAGTGACTCCAAACGGTGTGAAGGTCGACAAATACGGCATGACAACCGTGGATCTCCGAGAAGTCGGCTATAGGCGCGAACCGCTTTGTTCTCGCGAACGATGTGATCCAGGTCTTCTATGTAATGGACATGTCAAGCAAACCTAAAAGCGTAAGGACAAGCAAAAGGTAATGCCAAAGCGACATGTGGTTCTCCAAGGCAAGCGAAGGATTGTAGGAGTTGAGAACGTCACCGACGAGGAAGAGTATGGTCGATTCGACGAGCTCCCTCCTTTTACGCTTGATGTCGACATAAGCGTCTGCGTGATGATGATGTCGATGCTCCTTACATACGTCACGATCATAACGAAGGAACAATTGTAAAGACGAAGACTTAAGATGTACTACTTGTATACAAATTATTCCATATGATCATGTTGATATGTTGATGTTTAACATTGCTTGTACATAATTATTTATACAAATTTTAAAATAAAAACAAAGCACGAAAACCATTTGTACAAATTTTAAAATGAGAACAAAGCCTAAAAATTTATATCCACTCTATGAAAGGACTGCGTAAATTTTACCATACAAAGAGAAATTCAGCTTAGCATAGTTAGCTCATAAATTCCCATACAAAAACCCCAAAAGCGATTATGAAATTTACAACATTACAATGATAGCTATATTAACTAAAAGGAGCAACATTACAATGATAGCTATATTAACTAATTTCTTTAGCATGTCCTCTACTCTTTTCATCCTTTCTTCTAGCTTTTTAATACTCTTGTTGTCATCGAAGCGTGGGATGTGCATCTCTCCCTCTTATAGACACTAGTTTGTCGGATCTGTGAACTCTCCTTGGCAACAAATCTTCTTGTAATGCAGCAATTTGCATTGCAAGATTTTCAAGACTATGGTGGCTTTATCATTACGACCAATCTGGACATCTTTGTGCCCTTCAAGCGAAAGAATGGAGCGGAAGGTGAAAGTCAAGGAATATGAACAAATGAATAACTTCAAAACTTACCGACATATTCAACACTTCATGAACACTCGGGATGGATTCTTGGATGTATGGGAGGTGAACACATTTACAGGATCTCGCGATCGAGGACACGATAGCTTCATCCGCAATGCCTCTAGTTGTCTCTTCGTCTCGCCATTTGATGAAGCCATCGACATGAATTAATAGCTTCAAAGAGTGAAACAAATTACCATCAACAATATTTTTCATTACTCCAACATGAACATATCAACAAAACTCCTTGTGGGCATTTCACGAACACCTTGTGGGCATGAAAACAGAGAGCGAGAGGAACGCGACAGAGAGAGGCGCCGGGGCGTAGAAAATTTGAAGGTGTGGGAGAGTGCATGCGGGGACTTAGAGAATTTAAAGCTCTACCAACTTCTACAAGCGGTTAGTAGTAGAACAGCTTGTAGAAAATATCATCTAGCGGTTGGTATTACGAACCGCTTGTCGGCGGGTCTATACAAGCGGTTAAGATACCAACCGCTTGTAGAGGTACTTCTACAAGCGGTTCTTACTAACAACCCTATTTATGCTATGCTTGTAGTCATTGCTAGTTAGGAAAGTCAAGCCTCGTGGTCAAAACTGAGAGAGGAAGTCTTGAGAAAATGCCGCACAGTAAAAAAAAGAATGGCAAGGGGGCGCGAGCGGGGTTCGAATCGGGTGGACGAGCCCGCACACTCAAACGCCACGCGCTAGCCGGGGAGAAGAGATCTTATCGAGCGATATGGGCACCGTATTGTTTTTAATATTACGCTGTCGAGACTTTTACAAGCGGTTGGTATTACGAACCGCTTGTAGAAGAGCTCTCTAGCGGTTCGTAATACCAACCGCTTGCATAGGGCCTTTCCCACTCCCGCCCATCCATGCGTTCTACAAGCGGTTAGTAATATTAACCGCTTGTAGAAGTCCTCTTTACAAGCGGTTGATAATACCAACCGCTTGTAGAGCACTTCTACAAGCGGTTGTTATTATTAACCGCTTGTAGAAGTGGGTGCCCTATATAAAGTCGATACTCCCCGCTCTTCCTCACATCCCAAATTTTCTAAGTCCCCGCGCTTCCTCACACCCCAAATTTTCGAAGTCTCAGTGCCGCCGCCTCCGTCGAGAGCCCACGCCGACGCCACCTCGCCGTATCCGCCACCTCGCCATCGCCTCCTCTGCCACCGCTCGACGCCGCCCCGCCATTCCACCTCGGAGGACCGAGGTATAGCTGCCGCGCCTCCTCCTCCTCTCTAATCCCACGCCTTAAGGTGTTCAGTGAAATGTCGAGGAGCGGTCCGGCTAGGCTGGGCGCTAGGGTCTGGAGCAAGAAGAAGGAGAGAGTGAGGAAGAAGGAGGGAGTGAGGAAGAAGGGCTGGTTTGGATGATTTTGACTTTGTGTGGTTTGCTCTGTTTGTGTGGTTTGCTCTGTTTGAGCTAAGATATGGTGCTGGCCTTGGGTGGATTTAGGGAAATACAGCAAGATACTGAATGCCATGCAGTATATATATGTATAAAATCAAAATATATTTGAGCTAAGATAGTATTCTTTGTTAGCATTACCATCAGGTGATTCATTAACATGTTTCATAAATATAGATGACTATGTTGTTGTTGTTGTTGTCTGATGTGCACGTTGTAATGATTTGCTTGGTTCCACATGCTATTTTATTACGATCCTCCAAGACTCTTTGTGCTGATATGAAGAATTGCAATGGAAATTTCTGTTCTTAAAGCCCTTCTGCAAGTTCTTCTTTCATGTTGTTTTAAAATATATGCTCTTCATTTTACTACTTACTGTCTTTGATTCAGTTTATTTCAGTAGAAAAAATAGTCATTTTCAGTGAGATGTGAAGTAGAATCTGTGAAAACATTTATGCCCTGGGACGTAATCACAATCTATCCTTTATTCCAGATTGAGGCTGGTCAGATGAAGATAAGGACTCGATAAAATTTCTTTGAATAAAAAATAACGAATCATTCTTATTCCACACTAATATGATTTTAAAAAATGAAGTAAGGTTATAAATCCACGACTAGAATGTTAATAGTCTATTACACCAAAAAGCGAAGCGATCGGTTCATATCAACCAACCACGTCACCTCGTGGTCTTCTCCACGGAGTTATCGTATGCTCTCTGGCGACCATGCTTTTGGAACATCGTCGATTCTTTGGTCAATCGAGCGGAGGACCTTCTCCAGCAGTCGGCACGATGTCGCCGATGGGCTCATAACGGCAGCATAGCGCTACGCCGCCGCCGTGGCGAGCCCATCGACATTAGGTGCCGGCCGCTGAGAAGGTCCTGTTTAGATTTTGATCAAGACCGCTATTCCAAAAGCATGGTCGCCAGAAGAGCATACGATACACTCGTGGAGAAGGCCACGAGGTGACGTGTTTGGTTGACAAGGAACCGATCGCTGCGCTTTTTAGTGTAATAGACTATTAACATTCTAGTCGTGCATTTATAACCTTACTTCATTTTTAAAATCATATTAGTGTGAATAAGAATGATTCATTTTTTTATTCAAAGAAATAAGTACATGTGAATTGTCAATTGTATATGTATCATGTGAAATGTGTAAGTCTATGTGAAATGTGTAAGTATATGTGAATTGTCAATTGTATATGTATCATGTGAAATGTGTAAGTCTATGTGAAATGTGTAAGTATATGTGAATTGTCAATTGTATATGTATCATGTGAAATGTGTAAGTCTATGTGAAATGTGTAAGTATATGTGAAATGTATAAGTATATGTGAATTGTCAATTGTATATGTATCATGTGAAATGTGTAAGTCTATGTGAAATGTATAAGTATATGATTGCATGCGAAAAGTAACCCAAGGAATGTGATCTCATCGAGCACAAACTGTTCTGTCGATCTTAAACTATGCTTTCAAACTCGAATTGTTCTCAACAATCTTGTCTTCATATATAATCTAAGCCTCGAGATTTGCTCTACTCTAGATGGCGACACCAAGGCGTGGTGACCCGAATACGATGAAGCGGAAAATCATTGTTCGAGACCATTCTTGTTGGGTAGCGTCTTAGCCAATGAGGCCGTTATCAGCGATCGCGGAAAATCACGATGGTCTTCTTGACGCCGATGAGGTCATTAACACCGGTACCGAGGTATACTCTTACCCATTATAAATTCACCGTAAACATTTAATTATTCTAAAATCATTCATATTATACTCTTACCACCGGTACCTCATCGGCCACCCAAATCGGAATGAGCCGAGGACCTAACAAGAAGCCTTCGACAAAGTGCGTGATAACAAAAGTCGACAACGACGGAGTCTGCTAGCCGGATTCAGCAATTGGGCCTTTCAACAACGCTTGCGGCTACCACGTGAGGATCACGTCCCAATCAACATCGAAAATGGGCGAAGTCCTGCAGCTACCAAGGAACTGCTCGAATGATATAAAGGAAAATTTCACTTTTCGGTAGGGTACGAACGAAGGCCAAGGGATGGGCTTTGAAGAAGATGGCAACTTCCTTTCAAGAAGGAAGTCGTCCCTCACCCGCAAGTACATCGACAAAGGAGAAAGGCGGACTTCAATAAATTTCCTAAGCCGGCCGATCATTGGGATGCTTTCGAGGAGTACAAGGCTGTCGGATGCACGATGTGCCGCGAGAGAGAAAAACAAGGTGAATGCATGAAGAAGAAATACCACCACCATCTCGGGACGGTGGTTACATCAAGGCTGCAAAGAAATGGGACAAGCGGAAGATGAACTTCGGCAAGACGATATTATACTGGCGAGAATTGGGAGCCCGCATGCGCAATTGGTTATTGGGTCACGGGCAGCCTTGTCGATGATGGTAGCTTGGTGATGGCAAGCATACCAAGAAGTTGGCGAAAGGATTGCGAAGCCATCGGCGGACTCGGTCGGGATCCTTGCGGACGGACGGGGAGAATGACGAGCTAACATATGCCCTTCAAAACCACGAGCACCCGGGCGAACACGAGGTTTCGGAAGGTGCTATGGAGGCACGGCTTTGCCAAAGACTCAAGCACTTACGAGTCGGGAAAGAAGCAAGAGGAGAGATCGAGGTAGAGTGAGCGATTGGAGGAAGAGCTTAGAGCTACGAAGGCTTCCATCGATGTCCCGTCACGCAAAAAGTGTCCGGCAATGAGCGACCGAGGAGCACTACGTTCGACCAATGTTCAGCGGCGCCGAATCCATGATCGATCCGACCCGCGCCAAGAGCGATTCGATCCGCCGTGGCCTCAGATGTGAGCGACCCGCAGTTCGTCATCCGTGGGCAACATCAAGGTTCGCCGCCAGGTCACGAGCTACACATTGATATCGTAACCTCTCCTTCAAGGTGGCTTACGGCATGGCTTATCCGGTGGGCGGGCGGACATTCCATCGCAACGGATACCACGGATACTCGAAGGTCACGGTGGAAGAGGTGGTGGGGCTTCAAGATCTCATTCTCGATATTCCCAGGGGCGGCGAGGTGACCAACCTTGGACGAGCCCTCCATGGCACATTCATCCTATGGCGCAAAAAGTCCATCATTTTTCCGGATGGTGTGGAGGTTATATCTCCGGCAAGAGAGGCCCATAATTTGAACCCGCTACGAGAGCAAGCACGCCTCCACATCGACAACCCACGACTCCTCGGCGTCGCTTTGCCGCAATGCTTCCCGGTGGTCGAGCCACGCCTCCTCCTCCTCCGCTCCACAAAGAAGCTCTCGCCGCCACCACCAAAGTAAGAAGCACCCAACATCTCCGGTCACCACGCCGGCATCTCCCAGGAAGAAGCTCGATGTCGAAGGAGGATCCGCACTAGCACCTCCTCCCACGAAATCGGCATCCGTGACGGAGAATGTCAAAGCAACCGCCAAAGAGGCCATATGATCATCGATCGGAGGAGCTAATTGCATCCGTAAAGACGGATGTGGCGTAGCGACGCCAAAGAAGCCGAGCCCAAGCTTAAAATAGATAAAAAGCGTGAAGCACTTTCGGTCTTGCGAACAGCGCGCCGCCTGTGATGGCGACTACAAAAGGACAATAAGAAAGGCTACGATTAAAAATACACGGCTCCTTGGTGGAAAGAAGAAGAAAGTGAAAGATCGTGAGGCTTTGAGGAGTTGAGGAAAATGGCATTCCTGAAGGAGGCGGGACTCAAATCATTAGACCAGGATCTTCCAATGGCACCAACCAAATGGAAGTATGAGTTGGGCAAACCGCTAATGGATCCAAAGGATATAAAAGATCTCCCAACCAAGATGCGTCAAATGCATGAATGGTACATGAAAAGGGCATCTCATGGAGAGCAAATGTTCCTCCTCCGTTTCCAAGATGAGTATTTCTTCCGCGGGAACAACACAAAACTATGGCTGGAATTTGATGACTTGTACCATGTGTACCAAGGAGACGAGGTCAACGTGTCTTTCATGTCTGCCGGTGTCTGTAAGTGTCGATCTACTAAGTTTACCGTTTGCTTCCTCCGCACCACAAAATTGAAAATCTAATTAACTTAGTTATCCTTCTTATGTAGAATGGAGATACAACGATGTAAAAGATCGGGCAAGCAGAGCGTTGGCTTCATCGACCCGAGAGATTGTCAACGAGAAAATCTGGTCATACGACAAGCAAAAACAGCTACTTGAGGATACCTTTTGCATGCATTGTTGAAACAACACTACAAACCGTACATACTTCGCCCTTCAACTTCAAGTGCGTGTTCGCACAAACCTCTTGTTCTTGTATTTCTTAAGCCATTGATAGTACGAGTAGCTACTTACGCATATGTTGCAATATACGGAATAGGTTTCACGGGATCCTTCTAGTCATCGAGCTTGACAATAGCGGGATTATAGTTCATGACTCAAGAAGGAATCCATCCAAAAATACCAATGGTTCATTGACGTCCTTAACAGGACATTTGCAAAGTTCAAGAAGAAGCAAAAAGGAGAATTCCAGAAAGATTTCGAAGTCATAGTAAGCACTAAGGTACGTACGTACTACAAAAACTATTATTAATATACATGCGCCATAACAGCTTCTTCATCGATATTCTGAAATTTCTCCCGTGAAGGTTAAACGCCGACTATTTGGAAACAACTTATGCGGCTACTCGTGTTCCACTATATTCAAAGTTTTATCCATGGTGATGAGTCGAACATTATGCCGAGGTTTGTATCTGCATGTCAATTTGTTAGCTACAACTTACATTTTAATTAATTGCATGTGATCGGATATTTATATACTTCCCGCTTAATTAATTGTCAGCCCAACATCGATGAGCACGTTAACGTGCTCCCGCCTCACCGGGTGCTTGCACTCCAAGAACAACTCATCGGCTTCCTTGTCAACGAGGTTGTATCTCCAAATGGCGAGTTCCACGTAAGGTTTCCTGCGTTGGACACCGCTGAACTGATGACGACATCCACGTCGACCAAGGACATAAAGAGTGACGCATGCAACAAATGAGTTCGATAATCATTTTTTTCATCATTCAAACTTGTAAACGTCGGTTGCGTGATGTACTTGTCCATTTTTTACACTATTAAGTTCGTTTTTTTGTGTACTGAGCTAGCATGTGAACATATGTATGAGTATGCATATGTAATATATATTTAATTGCGCAAAAAACTCCTCCACTCATTTAATTTCATGGTCAAAAACGATATACAAAAACACTGTAAGAACATATTCTATAATACATATAATCGAAAACTCTCTCCACAACCGGTTGGTGATTCCAACCGCTCGAGTCTTTGCTCTCCTAGCGGTTCGTAAGACTAACCGCTTCAATATCCTTCTCCTGGCGGTTTGTAACACGAACCGTTTGTGGAGTCCCCACGTGGCGGCTACACCGCCTTCTGGACACGTTCCCAACCGCTTCGTGCCACGGACAGCGATTCGAGCAACCGCTTGTCATACCCGACGGGTATCACATGCGTTGCTTAGAAGCGTTATAAACCGCTTGTAAAGGGGTTCTGAGCCGCTTGTGATAGCTGGTTCGTAGTAGTCACGACTTCGGGCGGCGGCGTCGTCGTTACAGGGTAGAGGCCACAACCCAAGCGGCACCGGCCGGCACGCACGCACGCACGCATGCGTCGTTTATGCGCGTCTCGCCTTCACCTGATCGATCCCGCCTCCCCACTCGAACCAACGCCGATGCCGCACGTTCCCAGTTTCTAGGCGATGCGAGAAGAGAACAACCACCTCGACGTGCGGTGCGGAGCCACGAAATGGCTTCCCTATATATATATATAATATGCGCGTACTTGCGGAGAGGCGAGAGAGTGAGGAGGAGGAGGAGGAGGAGGAAGAGTAAAAGAGAAGAGGGTTCTGGTGGTTTGCGGAGGTGATTCCGTCATTGCTAGGAGCCGATCTACCGTCAGTGAAGGTATGTTTTCTAGATCAGTGCCATTTGAACTGCAGTTATGTTGGAAAAATAGTTAGGAAATATTAATCGGTGGGAGATGTCTACTGTTAGGAGAAGATGAAGATAGAAGTAGAAGAGGGAAGGGCGACTAGAGCAAGAGCGTAGTTGGAAAATACTAGGAATATTTATCAAATTTCGTCGTGAAACGGTACGTACAAAAATGATAAGAAATTGGAAAATGAGCGCACAAATTAGCTGGTGATATGGTAACAAAAAAATATGAAAATTACGGGAAAAATTGTAGAAATTGCTGAGAAAGAGGAAGAGACTGAGGGTGCCCAAAATGTTGATAATTCGTATGAACTATGTAGAAAATTTAGAAAATGTAAGACATGTCTAGAAACTGGTAGGGAGAAAATTTAGAAGATGGAAACTTCGAAATCTTTTGTTTGATAGCTCTGCTGTAATATGTGTGTTGGGGTTTGCTTTGTCAGGAGGTAGCGTTTGTGATGGTCCAGTAGTTGGTTTGTGTGAAAAGTAGCCGGAGAAAAGTTGGTGTGGTAGTGGTTCTGGTAAGGTGAAAAACTTGGTTCTGTTTTCTTCTCTCTTTGCCGCTTGTAAGGATCTAAGCAATGTACTCTATGATTTCCTTAATGAAATCGGATATCATAAGTTAAAAAAAAAATGTATAGAAACTGGTAGGAAATATGCGAAAAAATTGATTCAAAACCTAGACAGATCAAGGTGTACCAATTGATTTCCTTTCTGTACAGGTACAAATGTCGTCGGAACCCAAAGTGGAAACGTTTGCGATATACTACGGAGAAGGAGTTGTTTATGATGCTAGCGGGGTGGATCTGAGGAGATGCAAATATATGGTGCAGCAGCTGACATCTCCGGAGCTGTTGTCGTTCCATGATGTGCGCTGCTGGCTAATGGAGCTGCTTCGATTGGACGAGGAAAAGCAAGACATCACGTTGAAATGCCTCCTTTGCAACAAGAAGCCTCCCATGGACAGTTACTGGTTCCTGGGAGATATAAAAGACACCACAAGATGGAGGTGGTTTTTAGGACGAGCAAAGCTTGCCATCGGGTCTTTCGTTCTGCATGTTCAAGTGCATTTCAAAGGAGCAGTGGCTGTTGCACCTGTCCAGGAAACCGAGGGTGGTGTGGCTGCACCTGCAAGAAGCAGCAGCGTGCATAACAAAGAGACCGGTGGGCAAGTGAGCCTGAATGCTGGCCGGCCTGAACCCGGTGCAGCACAACCGTCTTTAAGGGAACACATCAAGTATATTATGGGCGTCGTTGAATCCCTCCAGGTACACATCAAGTATATTATGGGCGTCGTTGAATCCCTCCAGCTGCGACTCGAGAACCTGCGGAACGAGCTCGGCGAACCTCGTCGCCGACACCGGAAAGAGTCGAGCAAGGAAGCCGTCGGTCCTGGGGACAAGTCTTCACCGTTGTGCCGCTGCGACGAGACCCCGTGCGATGGCGCTTGCCGCAATCGGGACAGCCAGCCACGCCTACGCCAGAGGCGTAGATTGGCGAGGGACATCTAATTAGCCGTGCGTCCGTCGTGAATTTCGTGTCGTCCATGAGTTTACTTGTTCACTCGTCAGAAACCATGCATCGCGCTCTGCAAAAACGTCGGATCTATGATCTAGATAGTTGGATCTGCGGGCTGCCTTTTATGTTTACTGCTTTTTATGAGTTTCTGAACAATCTGAAAGTGCGTTTATGTTATGGACTCTATTGCTTGCATTTGGTACCGCATGAACTTTATACGAGTCGCTCTCTCTTCTCTTCCTTTTTTAAACAAGAAATAAATTTCCGAAACGGCAATTTGAAAGCTGTAAAAACAATTGCCACAGGCGCGCAGTGCTGCAAGAAACCAAGGAGGATTGTGGTAATTGGGGAATGCTAGTCATTCATATAATAAAGATGGAAGGTTTCCTCGCCTCCTAGGCGTCCACGTCGCGCGTAGGGAGCCGAGCCACGCGCGGTCCGGCTCGTTTTTTACGTGTAGGTCTTTAAAAAAAATACGTAATTATGTGTATGCCATTTTCACGTTTTTTTTATGGAAAGGGCCTTTTGGTTCAGAAAAATCGCGAATCTTTCGTAAAAATACCCTAAATAAATACAAAAAAAGAGCGTAATTACGTTTAGATCGTTTCAGCTATTTTCGCGAAAAGATCCTTTCAATTTAACGCAGTCGTGAAACCTTCTTGAGAGAACCCCAGATAAATGCAAAAAAAAAACGTTATTGCGTTTGTATCCTTTCAACCGTTTCACGCGTTTTCTCGACGATTTTAAACGTTATTGCGTTTGTATCTTTTCAATCGTTTCACGCGTTTTCTCGACAATTTAAAAAAAAAATTAAAAAAATTGTATCGCGTTTTCGTGCGATATCAAATCCTTCACCGTCCCCGACCTTCTCCTGACTAATCTGTAACATGATGGTGCTATGTCCGCTGGTGATCGTCCCTGAAGCCATTTAGATTCCCAAAAATTGACAGTTGCGCCATCCCCTATAGCAATGTTGGTACCTGCATTAAACAAGGCACGATCTGTTGCGTCACACGGAAGCGCGGATCCGGACCATGGTTTGCAATGGCCTGTCGACGCAAGCCATAGCCATCGAAGCCGAAGAGCTCGCCCAAAACTGTCAATATCTTTTATGCCCAATCCTCCTAGATTTTTTGGACGGCAAACCCTTTTCCAATTAACCAGACAGTGCCCCCCACTGCACTCCTGGTCGCCTTTCCACAAGAAACTGCGACGCAGCTTGTCCAAACTTTTAATGATCCAAGCACCGAAAGGGAAGACCGTTAGATGGTATACCGCCAGCGAGGTGAGAACCGAATTTATTAGAATCAGCCGACCTGCCCTGGACAATAACCTCCCTTTCCAACCTGCCAGACGGCCACGAGACTTGTCAATAAGCGGCTGTAAGTCCAACCTTTTAAGCCGGGTGGGACGGAGGGGGAGGAAACAATTGCTACTAAACACATGCATTTGATTTGATGGACTCACCGAGGTTGTCGCCGACGAGGAATGTCCTGTTGCTTGCCCAGGTGTGGTAGAGGTTGCTGCTCAGAGGGATGGACCATATCGAGCCCCCAACGATGTGGTTGGCGGCGAGGACGGACGGTGGCGTGGCGAGGAGGAAACTGGCTAGGAGCATCATACTGAGCATCCAGGCTCCCATAGCAATTAACTTCCTGTGGATGCAATGTGATCGTGGGGTAAGACGAAGACGTCCTGTGGATGCAATGTGATCGTGGGGTAAGACGAAGACGAGAGAGCGAGAGGAAGAGAGAAGAATTAGTAACTGTTCTGCTGCAGCAATGGCCAATGGGGTGTTTCGAGACAAGAGAGACTTGTTTGGGCTTATAGGGTAACTACCTGCTTATTGGGGGCCCACGACGGTTGGGGCTCGATCGATTTGTAGCCATTCATGCTCGTCAGCTCGTAGCCTTCGATCACATCCAGGCGCTTGCATGTCTTGATAATACTATGTTGCTAGTAATTTCCCTTCTGTAAGTGGCTACGTGAATTGGCCCAAAACATCAAGAAGCACAACCCGTTGTTATTATTGCAGCTGCACGCAAGTCTGGTCTTTTTTGGTATTATAGTATTGTGAGTGCATCAAGATGTTTCTTTCTTGACCATTACTACATTATCAAATAAATTACTCTTGCTTGCTTGAACAATGTCCTCCGTATCTGATACAGCTGTCGGCCAGAAGAAACCTTGGCGATATACAAGGTACTTGATGCTGCGTGATGCCCGCAGATTCCTGAGTGGATTTCTCTGAGGAGGTTCTTCCCTTCTTGCTCCGATATGCAGCGCCTCAGAACTCTGGAGGCACTCTTTCAGAAGAGTTCTTCTCCAACTACCACGTAGCTTTTGCATCGGCGTGTGACACGCTCTGCCTCTACGCGATCTTCGGGGAGCTCATCCTTTAACAAATAGTTTAGGAAAAGAGCTGTCCAGTCAAGATTGATGACTAAGACATCCTCTTCGGCTGGTGTTTCCTCTGATTTGCTTGGCTCCTGCTGTTGGCTTATTGAAGGTTTGTGGAGCTCTTCGACAAATACTCCAGCCGGTACTGTTGCCCCGACTGGAGCCTAGCCTTGCAAGCTTATCTGCTGCTTCATTGTCACGGGGGAGCACGTGGATGAGTTCTAGCCCGTCGAATTTGTCTTTGAGTTTCCTCACTTCTTGGCAATGTACAGCCATGTTGTCTCCGATGCACGACCAGTCTTTCTGCACTTGGTTGATCACCAACATGGAGTCGCCACGGATTGTCAGCCGTCGAACACCGAGGGATACTGCAATATGGAGTCCGTGGATGAGTGCCTATACTCAGCGGCATTGTTTGACGCTGGGAAATGGAGTTGAAGGACATATTTCAAGCGCTCACCGGTCGGAGAGATGAGCACCACACCAGCCCCCGCGCCGCTGAGCATGAGGGAACCGTCGAAATACATAGTCCCATACTCGAGATCTTCAGTAGTCGTGGGGGTCTGCAATTCCACCCACTCGGCGGTGAAGTCGGCGAGTACTTGGGACTTTATCTTGTTCGCGGCCTGAAGAAGATTTCGAAAGCCCCAAGCTCGACCGCCCATTTTGCAATTCTCCCAGTAGCTTCCCGGTTGTGGAGTATATCCCCAATCGGAAAAGAGGTGACCACCGAAATTGAATGCTCTTGAAAGTAATGCTTGAGTTTGCGAGAGGTAAGTAATACGGCATACAACAGTTTTTGTACCTGCGGATACCGTGCCTTGGATTCTCCTAACAACTCGCTGATGAAGTAAACTGGCCACTGGACCTTCTGGAGTTGCCATGTTTCCTCCCGCTCTACGACGATTGCAGCGCTGACTACATGAGTCGATTACAAAAGTATGTAAAATGCAAGCAAAATAAATATTGAAGTACAACCCATTTAGATTAAGAGACTTCACCTAAATGATTAATTGTTTTACATGAAAGTGCATGCATTTAAGTGAACTGAAATATTACTAAAGCCTGTGGATAGTGCAGTAAGTACACTACGGACTCCAGAAAGCATTTCACCATGAATGCTTTGTACAGTCTAATATGCTGATCCAGTCCAGCTACCCCCTGTACAGAATCCACTAAATTAGCCAAAGATAATATCTCTCTACATATTAGGAGTAGAGGAAAAAATCTTACTCAGTGTTGCCAAATAATCTCTCTCTATCATGGTCTTAAGTGCCTTTACATGTTCATTCTTCATTTCATCTGTCATTCCTAT
This sequence comes from Guadua angustifolia, assembly GCA_036346375.1. NCBI lineage: Eukaryota > Viridiplantae > Streptophyta > Magnoliopsida > Poales > Poaceae > Guadua > Guadua angustifolia. The sequence continues at coordinate 17,396,084 of CM070518.1, read as the reverse complement.
TATATCTTACATAATCAACGCTCTATATGTTTTCATCATTTCGGACTCCTTCAGTTTTTTTTGCCTCTTTCTTATCCTTTGCTGCAAGGGCATTTATCTTTGCTGATTCAAGTTTCTCGGTAGAGAGGCGTTGTTGCAATTCTAGCATCCCACTACGATTGATTTGAGAAAGTTCCTGAGCAGCTATGTACTTGTCGAGCACTTCCATATTCATTGTAGTTGTCTTTGCCTTTCCTTTGCCAATGCATTCAGCCTTGGATGCTTTTGTTCCTATTGGGCGCGGGATATCATCGATATCTCTAGGGGATGCCGTATGCTCACCTGTCTCCAATGCCTCCGAGACCTTTCCCTTTTTTGTTTTCTCGATCCACTCATTGTATGTGTGCCACTTGGGTTGGTCTCGAACAGCCTTCCAACAATTAATATGATGAAATTGTCCCATTTTATAGTCTGCCTCATAGAATGCATGAGCCTTGTCCATCAACTGGTCATCAGACTGCCCACTAGAATAAATCTTGAATGCCGCTGCGACGAGACACCGGAAAGAGTCGAGCAAGGAAGCCGTCGGTCCTGGGGACAAGTCTTCACCGTTGTGCCGCTGCGACGAGACCCCGTGCGATGGCGCTTGCCGCAATCGGGACAGCCAGCCACGCCTACGCCAGAGGCGTAGATTGGCGAGGGACATCTAATTAGCCGTGCGTCCGTCGTGAATTTCGTGTCGTCCATGAGTTTACTTGTTCACTCGTCAGAAACCATGCATCGCGCTCTGCAAAATCGTCGGATCTATGATCTAGATAGTTGGATCTGCGGGCTGCCTTTTATGTTTACTGCTTTTTATGAGTTTCTGGACAATCTGAAAGTGCGTTTATGTTATGAACTCTATTGCTTGCATTTGGTACTGCATGAACTTTATATGAGTCACTCTCTCGTCTCTTCCTTTTTTAAACAAGAAATAAATTTCCGAAACGGCAATTTGAAAGTTGTAAACACAATTGCCACAGGCGCGCAGTCCTGCAAGAAACCAAGGAGGATTGTGGTAATTGGGGAATGCTAGTCATCCATATAATAAAGATGGAAGGTTTCCTCGCCTCCCAGGCATCCATGTCGCGCGTCGGGAGCCAAGCCGCGTGCGGCCTGGCTCGTTTTTTTACGTGAAGGTCTTTAAAAAAATACGTAATTATGTGTATGTTTTTTTCACGTTTTTTAATGGAAAAGGCCTTTTGATTCAGAAAAATCTCGAATCTTTCGTAAAAAGATTCTAAATAAATTCAAAAAAAGAGCGTAGTTACGTTTAGATAGTTTCAACTATTTTCGCGAAAAGTACCTTTCGATTTAACGCAATCACGGATCCTTCGTGAGAGGACCCCAAATAAATGCAAAAAGAACGTTATTGTGTTTGTATCCTTTCAACCGTTTCACGCGTTTTCTCGACGATTTTAAACGTTATTGCATTTGTATCCTTTCAACTATTTTACGCGTTTTCTCGACGATTTTTAAAAAAATACCGCCGAAAAAAAAACGAAATTATTTCTGCGAAAAAAACAATACCTATACTAAACTCGGAAGAATGCGCCGCCTATGAGGGCCTCAAATAAACAAGTAACTTAGCCCAGCATAAATTCTCGAACTCAATGTGTAGTACATTGTGGCTTAATAAGACCAAACAATCCACTAGACGCTGTCTTTCGGAGGACTCCTGCATTGTATAACCATGGAAATTGTCGACAAATCATGACCGGGCTCGCGGGAGATGGACGAGAAAAGGAGCCCAAAAGTTCTCTTTTGCCGCTCTTTTGGAGACGGTAGAGCCCAAAAGCTAACCTAGATGATTCGGCAGGGTCTTATTTTCGTCAAAACTTGGAGTTGAACCCAGTCCATATCACGGCTACTCCATAGCTTGCAGAGCACCACATCTTCGGCTCATTTTCCTCTCGAGCACATCCTATGCTAATGGACTCAAATTTGGGCTTGCAACTCCAGTTCTCCGCTCCACTCCAGACCAGTCAGGCAGGCAGCAAGTGTTGTTTTCTCTCCTCCTGCTGCTACTTTCATATTTCAGTCGACACCGCACCAGGACCTCTGTTTGAAGCCATCAAATTTGAGAAAGAACACAAAGTTTTATTGATTTGTTCTAAAGTGAGTATGCATTCCATAAAACTCTATTCCAAGTCTGAGTTGATTTGTCACGAACTGGCTCATGAGTGGCGTTAGACTGGGCTTCGGCAAAGAACATAGGCTCGTTGGCTAGTCATGGCCCATGCTGATCGAGGGCTGGCAGTTTATAAGGAGTTTAAGCACCTAGGCAAAGACCTAAAAGACCATAACATGTGATTGCCTTCCTTCCTTCCCTCTCCTCGAGTCCTTTGTCAACACCTTGTATCTCGTTCTTTAGCAGCGTTTCGTTACTTTCCCTCTCAATACAAATTATATAAATATTAAAGAAAATGAAAGAGTAAGTAATAATTATCTATCTTTTATTTATGCTTTAATATTTGTGCAACCGTCAAAAAGAAAAATATAGAATCACCTCTCCACTACAGAATCACGAAAATTTTAAATGGGCTCTTAAGAAAGCCGAAATTTAATTATTTTCGACGGCCAACATCGGTAAGCGAAAGTTATGGTTTAATTTTAAATTTGCTGCCTTCTAGCCGATTTAAAATTAATTATTTTTCGTCAGCTAAGAGAAACCCACGAAAATAAATGTAACCCTAACCTAACCCAAGTTACCCAATCGACCGGGCCAACCCTTCATTCGGACTTGGATCGCCTCCCCTCCCCCCCCCACTCCAGCAGCTTCCCTCCTCCCCCCATGACCAGCCCTCCGCCCCCTCAAGCGCCTCCTCCACCCCCTCCAGCCAGCGCCCGCCCGCCCTCCCCTCCAGCGCCGCCTCTCCTCCCTCCGGCGCTTCCTCGCCCTCCCCTCAAGCCAGCGCCGCCTCGGCCCCCCCCTCCGACGCGCCACTTCCCTCCGCTCCCCTCGGCGCGTCGCCTCCGCCCCCCCTCCGTGCCTCCCTCCCTCATCCAGCCAGCGGCGGACTTCACCTCGGCTCGAGCCAAAGCTCCAGATCCGCCACCTCCCCTCTGGTCCGCTCGCCACAGCTCCTCCCCTCCGGTTAGCATTTCCCGATGTTCTGAATACTATGGATCTCACTAAGTTCTTTTGGTCCATGTTATGTTGTTGTTATACAAGTCCAAGCTAATAAGGTTCTTGAGACCTCCAAGTTCAATAATGATCAATGCAGTTTGGGGATTATCAAAAGACCAAAACATATATTATATAACAAAATGGCGCTAAATGTAACTAGGCAAAATATATCTTATATTCGGAAAAGAAACAACATCAATGTGTACATAGACTCACAGGAATTGTAGATGCTTAAGGACCAGTGTCCCATTCAAGATTTAAGAAAGTATCCCAATTCAGTTCACGAATTGTAGATGCTCAAGATGTACAAGTAATCTTCACGAAATTCATTCTTTGTAGTCAAGTTCGGTTTACCAATTGCATGCTCAAGATGAAAGATCTTAATATGTACTGATAATTGAAAAATGCAAATTTGATTCAATCCTGTGCTCTTTTTGCTACAACAACAATTCTTTGCACTTATGTAAAAACCATACATTACTAGTTAGTAGTTATGCTCATGTGGTTGCCTTCATTGCCCCTAAATTGTCGCATTCAGATTGCATGATACTTACATTAACGATGTTTGAGGTATCCAATAGACCAATACAAGCTTTGTTTTACTCATATTTATAACGAGCTTAACGAGCCAACTCGAGTTTTTAACGAGTTGAGTCGAGTTGAGTTTTGAGCTCGTTAAGATAACGAGTCGAGTCGAGTTGGCTCGTTATCTTAACGAGTTTATCGAGTCGAGTCGAGTCGAGTCGAGTCGAGTCAACTCGATATCCACCCCTACCTACAGGCTCGTCATAAATCCGTGCTCTGTCGGTCACTCTTGGGTGGGTTTAGGACATATCCTTACCTATAGATGTAGGGCCATGATATATATAGGAATGAAAAAACTCATGATTACACTTGCTTTAATCTATAGCCTCAAGTATGAGTGACGATCGGCGATGGATGTATGATGGTTGGGATAAGAGTGGGGCTCACTCGGATGAGTGGGTGGCCAAGACTACGGCTTTTGTGAACCGTACGCTTTCTTTGTCTAGTACCAATAAGGTGAGGTGCCCATGCGGCAAGTGCCAAAATTTGTCCAAACATGACAAGACAAAGGTGATGCTATACCTTTTGTCGGCACAGTTTCATGCCAAGCTATGAGTTGTGGGTGCACCACGGCGAGTCATTCTCTCAAGCTGAAGTAGAAGAGGTAGATGATGATAGGGCGGGCGATGATAGGATGGACGGGATGCTTGAAGCTATACGACCAGAGTTCGAACTACATTCTAAGGATCCGCCTACACCAGAGGTTAAAAGGTTCTTCGAGGCCCTCAAAGCTTCTAAGAGCCTGTTGCCTGAACCAATGTAGTGACCCTCCTAGTTTTTGTGACATGACTTATGGCCATTAAGTCAAAGTTTGCCTTCTCGAATAATTGTTACAACGAGCTCTCCAACTTGATCAGTGATGTGCTTCCGAAGCCTCATAACATGCCCAAAGACATGTACCATGCCAAGAGATTGGTTTCTACTCTCGGTATGAAATATGAGAAGATTGATGTGTGTAAAAACAATTGCATACTTTTCTGGAAAGGGCATAAGAATGAGAAGAAGTGCTTAAAGTGTGGCAAACCGAGGTGCGTCGAGGTCGTAAATGAAGACAGTGCAAAGGTGATGGTGATGTTGCACATAAGCAACTTCTTACATGCCGACATACATCATGGGTCAAACGGTACATTTCTCTCAAAGAGAACCGCTAGGCACATGAGGTGGCACAAGGAAGGTGTCGCGAGAACGACGGAGTGATGGTGCACCCGTCGATGGTGAGGCATGGAGGGCTCTGGACAGCTTTGATGCATACTTCGCCCGCGATGCGAGAAATGTTCACATTGGGTTGGCGACGGATGGCTTCACATCTTTCGGCCAATCCGAGGCCTCCTACTCATGTTGGCCCGTCTTTGCTCGGGGGTTAGTAGCCGTCGCCCCTCAGAGCAGGAGGTAGAGGTTGCTAGGTCACATGAAAGCGTAAAGCGGCAACGATGAACATCAAAGGTCGCGAGGAGGCATACTATGCTAATTACATGGCACAAATGAAAGGTTATTCAAGTAAGTCTGAACCCTCAACAGTTAGCATTCCGAGCATGCAACAATATATGAAACTGACACATTGCATTTACAGGCAATATTCCAGCAGCAGGGCCAGACTATTGTCTTTCCACCATGGCAACCGCCACCACCACCGCCACAATGGGGGATGTATCCTCTGGCACCTTCTCCTGCAACTCAGGTTAGCTAAACTTGGTCTTTTCTAGCGATATATGGTCAATCTAGCTAAACTTAGTATATTCTATCCACACTTAGTATATTCTAGCTAAATTAGGTCAATCTAGCTAGATTTAGTCTTTTTTCAGCTAAATTTGGTCAATGTAGCTAAACTTAGTATATTCTAGATAAACTTACTCTAATCTAGCTAAACTTGCCTAAGTCTAGCTAAACTTGATGTATTCCAGCTAAAATTTGGTCAATCTAGCTAAACTTACTCTATTGTAGCCGCACTTAGTTTATTATAGCTAAACTTGGTCTATTCTAGCTAAATTAGGTCAATCTAGCTAAACATAGTCTATTGTAGCTAAACTTAAGCTATTCTAGTTAAATTTGGTCAATTTAGCAGAACTTACTCTAATCTAGCTAAATTTGGTCTACTGTATCGTAGAGATCGGGGACAAATCGCCCGTGTTTACCAAACTCACGCCACGACCAAAGACAGACTGGAGAGCATGTTCGTTTGTCACTTGTCATATTCTTGGTTAGTTTTGTTACTTCCCACAATTTTTTGATTAATCATGAATTTTGATCTTTAGGATTCTTCCGAGAGGCCATCTCAATTCGTTCAAAACCTATTTGGCTCCGCAGGTAGCGGCCACAACTCAAATGACCTTCATGTTATGTAATCTTGAAATATTTGGTAATAATCTGTGAAATGAGATTGATTATGTGTGGATGAATGATATATGTGTATGAAGTGCTTGTGTCTGATTTGGAGATTTGAACGAATGATATATGTGTGGATGAATGAATGATGTGGATGAATAATGTGGATTTGAATGAATGATATATGTGTGGATGAATGAATGATGTGGATGAATTGGATGATATATATATATATATATGTATGAATTGTTATGAATGATATTTGTCTAAATCTGTATGAAAAATGGGTTTAAGGGGCTATTTTTTTGTCCCTGCTACACAAAATTTTCGTGGGCCAGAAAAACCCACGAAAATTAACCTAATTTATTTTAATGGGCTAGACGTAAACCGACGAAAATAAACCTTATTAACTTTCATGGGCTAGACGAAAACCGACGAAAATTAATTACTTCTAAATTAAATTCGTCAGTGGCAAACGAAAATTGTGGCTTCCGAGCACTTTAAATAAATCGCATTCTGGCCGATGAAAATAACTAACTTTCATCGGTTTCCGACGAAAATTAAGCTAACTTTCGGCTCCTTATCTCTGACGGCCGTGGTCCGACGAAAATAAGGCTATTGCCAACGAAAATAACTATTTTAAATTACGCAATCTTATTACAAATGAAATTTCCCACGAAAAAATCTTCTGACCTACCGGATTCCTCGCTTCTTCATATGCGCACTTTATTCAATTCCCTTCAAATACTCTTCAATTACCAGCATAATTTGTATTAGCAAGTCATGATCATGACAAGATTGCTACGTTAAACGAAGAAAATTCGGGGGAAAGAGCCCACAAGCAACGAGCTAATTATTGCATGAAAGTTAAACGTTAGAGGCTAACCGCTCCCATCGATTACTCCAGCTAGTAGCTACAGTCAACCTGCTTGTACTAACCCAAAGATACCTGCTACACTTCTAAATTTGCGCGATCAGTGAGTCGTTATAACTTGATTTTCCCCCCACATAATAGTAGTTGACATGTACTACTAGTTCTCGGACGAGACATTGTCATAGCCAAACTAACGCTGCCCTTTGCGTTTCTTCGACGTCATCAAGATTGATCTGATGCACGCATGGAGAAAGATAGTTTAGATTGAATAATTTTTATTTTTCTATGATATTAGATTCATTCATTTATTGTGTTATGTTCGTTCTATATTCTACAATATATTTTTTTGATCAACAATTGTTTTAATGTTAAATCATACTTTCATTATAGTACGATGTATAATCCAATGACGAAGGAGGAAATATATTTTCTAGACAATCGCACCACAAATTCAATTTAGACTTTGACTAAGAAAAGTAGAAATATTATGACCATTGCTAAAAGCTATGCCCTTACTTTTGGTATTGGAAGGGCCGTCATAGTTCTTCCTATGGGTACCCATATAATAATAGATTCTGAGTTTAGTTGTACCCTATTAAGTTTTAAGACATTCGTTTGAATGGTTTCTACATAGAGACATATTACAAAGATAGTATAGGATATCTACTCATGACCAAGTTTAACATGTGATAGAAATACGTTGTTGAAAAACTTCTATCCTCCTCATCACGATTAGAAGCTTTGGCTTTTCAAGCCTCATTGTGTATGTTTTTTTTGGTAAATCTAGCTCTCATCCAAACGTGCAATTTTTTTTATCAAAAGGACATCAAAAGATTAGATGTCCTAGTTTCATTAAATGAAACTGAAAACAGTTTTAATACAATGCCATATATAGCTCACACTAGAACTCGACATTTTAAACATCCATCAACACAGATTGAAACACTCAACAAGAATTAACTAGATTACATCTTGCCCTCAACTAAAGCATTGAAATAGACTGAGAGCGACTTTAGCTCGTCTGAAATAACATCCTCTTTTTTATCTTCATCCGTCATGCTTTTCTTCCTAGTCATGTTACCCCAAAATCCAAGGGCAGCGGCGCTTGAAACCTGGACCCTAGTCTTTTGCAAAATTGATCCATCTTGACCACCATCTCTTCTTTGTACAAAGGGTGCCAATCTCTCAGTGAGATAAGCATTCTTCTCCACATCATTTTCACATTTGACCATCGCTGAAATTGAAAAGCTATGTTATTCCTACTATTTCACAAACTCCATAGAGCAGTAGCACAAATAGTGTTCAATACGTCATTTTTAGAATTACTCGGCCAAAAAAGAGCAACAGATTCATAATTATAACCAGTGTTCAAATAAAAAAACTAAGCAATCATATTCGAAGTGTTCTTGGCTACAACACATTCAAAGAAAAGATGACTAATAGGTTCATTCTCATCACAGAAGCTACAAGCAGTTCCTCTGTTAGTATCGCTCTTCAACAGATTATCTCTAATCATGATCTTGTTACGAGACAAGAGCCAAAGAAAGAAATGAATCTTAAGAGAACAATAGTATCCCTCTTCAACAGATTATCTCTAGTCATGATCTTGTTACGAGACAAGAGCCAAAGAAAGAAATGAATCTTAAGAGAACAATCAAACTCCAAACTATAGGAATAAAAGCAGGCAGCCCCCCCCTAAAATTTGCCATGTGGGAGTTAATAAGATCTAAAACCCACCTGGGAAACTTAAAGAAAGACTGAAGGTAGAAAGGTATACTAACTAAACATGCTTTAATAAGAATTAAACGACCATTGTAGGAGAGTAGCTTGCCCCTCCATCCTGCAATTCTTTTCAAAATCTTGTCAATCAGATGCTGAAAATCATCCCTTTTAGTCTTGTCATAATGAAGAGGGATAACAAGGTACTTAATGGGGAAAGATCCTACCTTACAACAAAAAATACTTGTATACCTTTTTGTCTCAATCATTTCACAACCAATAGAAATCAACTCACTTTTATGAAAATTTACCCTCATACCAGACATTTGTTCGAAATAAGTTAAAAGCCAACAGTATAAGACTCTATGATGAGGCATTTAGACTTAAGAAGACCAAGATGAGGCATCTTTAGATGGAGAAAGTCTGGCAATGGCCAGGCTTATACATCTATCAGTCATGACTCGTGATCTCAAGGCAAGACAAGAACAATTCCCCAAAACCTTCGTCCAATCCGCAAGGGAGTAAGGATTAAGCAAGAGCCTGATTTGAAGTAGGGGCAAGGGTGAGCTTGCTTGTTTAGGATAAGAATGACGTTGACTCATTTTATAGAAATGCCATTCAAACCCTGCTTGTTTAAAATAGATAAGCTTTAGTCAGGTCTGAAAAAGCGACTTATATATATGTATATATGTATATGTATATATAAATATGTATATACATATACATACATACATATGCATACATATACATAAACATATATACAAAACATTAAACATTGCTTGTTACATATAGCAGTGAATATCTGTTTCATTCACCTCTAAGCCTCTAGGAACGAGATCCCTTCTTTTATTTTTTTTATGAAATGCACTAAGTTGTTCTTTCATAGGCGCATACCAAGGAGAGACTCTTTAAAGTAGAACTAAAAAGAAGAGTAAGCAAAATGAATGAATAAAACCATAGTGCAGATCCCTTGAACTTCAAGGATTGATGGTGCGTACATTGCAGATTACAGACTGATAAGTTTGATACATAGCTTCGCCAAGATCTTTAGCAAATTATTGGCCAATAGATTGGCCAAAGTGCTTAATTAGGTTGTATCTATTAATCAATCCATTTTTATTAAGCGCAGATCGATATAGGAAAATTTCATTTATGTTCACAATATGACCAAGGAGCTACAAAGGAAGAGAATTCCATCCCTCTACATAAAGCTAGATATATCCAGAGCGTTTGACTCAGTTAGTTGGGAATATCTCATTGAGTTGATGCAAAATCTAGGATTTGGACAAAGATGGAGAGATTGGGTCTCTCTAATGCTGATGTTAGCTACGTCTAAAATCATCCTAAATGGGAAGCCGAGATGCCCTATTTCTCATAAAAGAGGGCTTCGGCAGGGGGACCCGTTATCGCCAATATTATTCATACTAGCGATCGACCCCTTGCAGTGCATCTTTGCCAAAGCAGCAATGGAAGGTGTGTTAGCCCCGCTCCCTCTTCGTTCGGATGATTTGCGAGCTTCCATGTATGCAGATGATGTAGCGCTCTTTGCAAATCCAACGATACAAGATTTAAACACCATTGTGACGTCCCTATCGGTCTTCAGGGGTGCCACAGGTTTGTCGGCAAATATTCAAAAATCTGAAATCTTCACAATAAGATGTCAGGGGATGAATTTATCGGACATATTCCAAAGCTTCTCAGCACGGAGGGGGTCTTTCCCATGCAGGTATTTGGGATTGCCACTGCGACCCACCAACCTAAAAAGGATAAATTTCCAGCCTATCATAGACAAAGCTGGTTCGCGATTAGCAGGATGGAAAAGGAAGCTGTTATCCAAGGCAGCATGGCTGATCCTAGCAGACTCTGTCCTACATCTTTAGCATCTTATCACTTGTCAGTCCTGCCTTTATCCAAATGGGCGATCAACAGAATAGATAGGATCAGGAGGAATTTCGTCTAGAGGGGAGACCAGTCTTGTACAGGTGGACACTGTTTGGTGAATTGGAAAAAGGTTTGCAGACCGAAAAGTCTAGGGGGTTAGGATTAAAGGATTTCGACAGATATGGCAGGGCGTTGTGGCTCCGTTGGTTGTGGCATCAATGGAAGTATCGGCAAAGGCCTTAGGTGCAGCTGGGCACTCCTTGCGACGACATAGATCGCTCGCTCTTCCATAGTTCTAGGTGATAGCAAGACGTCGTCTTCTTGGGAATCCAATTGGCTTCACGGGACTGCGCCAAAGGACATTGCTCGTCGCTGCTATCAGATGGTAAGAAGGAGGAACAAGTCTATTTATGAGGAGCTGACTAATAACTCCTGGATTACTTCGCTCCAGAGGATCGCAGGGGCTATACAACTTTGGGAATATTTCTTGCTTTGGCAGGCAATCCAGCAAGTCAGCCTTAGGCTTGACACTCTAGATGACATTCTGTAGAAGTGGACACCCGATAACCAATATTCAGCTAGGTCCGCTTACTTAGTGCAATACAAGAGAGCAATTTGCGATAATAACTACAGGTGTATTTGGAAGGCCAGTGTGGAAAATAAGTGCAAATTCTTCACATGGTTGTTTCTCCAAAACAGGTTGCTCACAGCGGACAGGCTAACAGCAAGGGGTTGGCCTCACTCCCTTCTCTGTCCTCTATGTGGCTCAGAGCCTGAAACTGCAACACACCTATTACTTTACTGCCCATACGCCAAACAGGTTTGGAGGAAGATCCTTACCAAATCACAGGGGATTCCACAACACTACAGGTGGATCTACCACCTTCTTCCTGGTGGCATCGAGTTCGTCACGCGGTGCCAAGCGCTCCACATACACAGGTGGACGGAATCATTATATACACCATCTGAAATTTCTAGAAAGAAAGACATGCGCGTATATTGAGTAGCGTGTACCGACCCTTCCTCTCGGTCTTCAGTCAAATTGTCCAAGACATCAGTGCTTCGAGAGCAGCGAGGTCACAGACTTTGCTTCAGAACACGAATTTTCAGCTTTAGGGTTCCCGCGCAAAAGGAGGCTGGGCAACACGTCTCATCACGCCCAAACCCTTGTGTCAGGAAGTTCGCGTTAAGTCTGCGGGTTTTTCCTTGCCGAGACCCGGACTTTTTTCTCGGTGGAAGGTCCATTTCTTTTCTATTGGAAGGGTCTAGCCCTATGATTTCTCCTTGTCAGACGGCCTATCCTATTGTACTTTTGTTCCTCCTTTAATACATAGAAGAGCTTATGTTGTTCTCCCTTCAAAAAAAAGGATTGATGGTGCCAATTCCTCTATATTATATGTTTATCTATCTCCTCTATATTATATGTTTATCTATCTTTGTGAATATTATTCAGGTGTTCTCAATATTATATGATTGGTATTGAGATTAATCTTGGGTGATTATTGATATTTTACATAGTTGCTGCGTTTGACTTTCGCTAGGACGCCAGCTCATGCCAGCAATGATCCCCACGCTTGCGTACGTACAGTAGAGAGGCGTGGCAACTGGCAAGGCATGAGCCGATGAGCGTCATGGCCAGTGTATACAGCAGGGCAATCAACATGCTAGCTAGTCTCTCGAGGTGTCAGATCCTTAATTTACGCTCCCAACAATCACGGAATGAACCCAGAAGGAATTTTTTTTGAAATAATATTATTTTATTTCAAAATTGCGACATTAATACTCGCATTAAAAAAAATTACAGAAATAATATCCGGTCGCCAAATCGTTTGGCGATTATACTATTATCGCCAAACGGTTTGGCGACAATAGGTTAATCCTGCCGTTTGAATGCAAATAACCGAGATGATCCAATAGTCATCGTGCATCGCCCGACTTCCGGGAGCGGCAGGCAAAACGTGCGTGCGTTGCGTTACCTGGGGTAGGCCCCGCCCCAACCCAACCCAACCCAACCGGCACCGGCCGGCACGCATGCATGCGTCGTTTTATGCGTGTCGCGCCTTCACCTGATGCCGCCTCCCCACTCGAACCAATGCCGATGCCGCACGTTCCCAGTTTCTAGGCGATGCGAGAACAACCACCTCGACGTGCGGTGCGGAGCCCGGCACCCCTGGGCATGCGCACGCCACGAAATGGCTTCCCTATATATGCGCGTACTTCCAAGCTTTGCCCTGCCCTGTGCGACGTGTACCGTCCGGAGTCTCAACTTCACCTGGAAGCTACGTTTTAATCTTTGCGCACGAATGTTGTTGTTACAGCTGGCCTGGCCATGCCTTCGTTCGTACTAGTAGTAGTCCTTACTCCTTGCTCCTTGCGTGCGTGTTTGGCATGTATAATTTCATATTTTCTTATAATCTAATATTTCTTTTAATATGATTACCGTTCAGCATGCCACAGTAATATACGATCCAAAAGTTTAATTGGTTTGAATAATTTCACGTTCTCTGTAATCTAATATTCCCTCAATCTGATTACTGGTAAATACATTACAGTAATCTACGATTCAAACGTTCGATTGGTTTGAATGAAACTATAAAATGGCCTTTGTAATGGTTTACATATTCCATAACTTGAATCGACAAGTCCACAAATATAAATTGTGGACTTAAAATTTCAAATATTGAAGGTTAACATTTATAAATTTTAAATTTAAAACAAAAATTTTGAATCTTACTATTTAAATTCTCAAAATTTAAAACAACAACATTCAAAATTTCAATTCTTATTATTCAAAACTTCAAATTTTGGATTTTTGAATTTGTAAATTTTGATATTTGGAATTTATATCTTGGAATTTACAAGTCACGGAAATCAAAAATTAAAACTTACAAATTCAAATTTACAAAATTTAAAATCTCAAAACTAGAATGTTTGACATTCTAGATATTAAATAGTAAGATTCAAAATATCAAAAATAGAATTTTGTAATCCAAACATGAAATCTAAAATTTAAATTATCTAAATTTAAGATTATGAAAATCAGGGTTAAAATTTTGATATTTTGGTTTCAAGATTCTTTTTTGGAAAAGGTTTTCAATTTGGATTTTGAATTCTTGAAGTTTAAAATTTGACTATGATAAATTAAAACAAATGATAAAAGCACAATAGGAAATATTTATTTTCCTTGGTAATCTAAGATAGACACCATTTTCTACGAAAATATATTCCTGTAATTGATGGTAATCTAGTCCTATAAGTTAATCTTGGATTCCTTATTCAGGCTGTTTATTTTACAAAACAAGGTAATCTCGTAGGTTTACTGAAGTATTTGAATCCTTAGAGAATTACGTCAACCAAACTCGCCCTTAATTTGTATTCCAAATAAAAATTTGGGGAACCTTTTAGAAATCCCCAATTTGCTTCATTGAATTTTAATTTTTTTGATTTTTGAATTTTTCATTAAAACTTAATGAAATTTAAAAATGCATTTTACCATTGTTTTTAAATCGCCTCCTTTAAGTAAGTTTTCCGGAAAAACGTAAAATTTATTGCTTGATACAAAATCTTTTGAAGCCATTTGCTTTGTTTTTTGCCATTTCAAAGGGATTTTTTTCCCCCTTGGTTAATTTCTATTTTCAACAGGTTTTCCTTTCTCAAATGAATTTTCGGTCTTAAGTCGGAAAATTTAAACATTTTCCTTAAGCATTTGGCAATTTTAAAACAAATGTTTTTGGCTCTATTTGCATCTTTTGAATTTGAAAGTTTTTAAATTGAAATCTTGGCAACCTTTAAAATGAAACTAAGTGAAATTCATTGCTTAATCTTAAAGTGGACATATCTTTTTTAATTTTCATTCTAATGAAAATTTGCATCATTTGGCCTAAGCTTTTCAAATTGGATTTAATTTGTATCTAAAGCTCAAATGTTTCTTTTGATACTGATTTATTATAGAAAAGAGAATTTCTTGTAATTTCGAGTGAGTTTATATTTTTAACCCATTGTTAACTTCTTAAAAGTGGATCCAAATCATTTTCGCAATGCATTTTCATATATTTATTTAAATTTTGAGTTGATAATAAATCTTAAATTGTAATAATTTTTCAATTCATTGTCTGCAAGTTTAAATCATTGCTATATTTTAAAGTTTGGTTTCTTATGACTTATCAAATAACTTCGGTCAAATTGAAATATTTTTCCTTGAATCTTGCTTGAATTTTGAGATAAGTTTTGGAAAATTCATCTTCGACTTGAGATTTAATTGAATTTCGTTTCCATTGATCAGAGGTACTAAGAAATTTCAGCGGTTTGCTGTTGAATTGATTACATAGAAGCTAACCGAAGGACGATTTCTCTGACCTAAAGTTTTAATATTAGCTTTTATCAACATTTAATGTTAATTTCTTCATTTTAAATGGATATGATTTAACGTTTTTTCAATTGAAGTATCATTTAATTTGATATTTCTTTAAAGATCTAACCTAAATTTTTTGAGTTCATCTATATTTGATTTGGTATATCAGATTAAAAGGTCTTGGGTACCTTCATACAGTTGATCTTGAAGAGTTTTGCAAATATTTTTGTCATTAAATGCTCTTATTAATGAAATTCTAAGAGATCTTTCATGATTTGGTCTCTTGCTTGACATTAAACTAATCTTTGGTGTGAATTTGTCTATATTTTGATCTTGATTGGTTCAAATTTAATTTGACTTGAGCATTGGCTTAAAATACTATTATTTAGTCTTATGATCATTGATAGTTTAAAAATAAATTTTCATGATGAAATCATATCTCAATGTATCTTTCAAAGTCATATTATATCTGTAAATCATATTAATTTTAAATTTGTATTTCATTGGATCATCCATTATGACTAAATATTTGTATTAATTTTATATCTTCCTAATTTATTTGGATTAAACATTGACTATTTACATCCTTATTTATAGTGGATCTTTAATTTTAATTACTTGAAAAATAGAAGATTTATTTGAATAACAATATGATCTATTATGTCATTTGGGATAATGACAAAGGTTTGGAATGTAATGACAAGATATTTATAATGTATGCTCTATGTTACAACTTAATAATTTGTGATATGAGTCTAAATCAATGAAATGTTCATTAGGACTTGTTTTAATAAGACAAAATATATTAATTTGTATTAGATCCAATTTGTAATATGCAATTTAAATGTTATTTGCAATGATCATTACCTTTGTTGTTTTCTTTAGAATTAATGGATTAAAATCTAGTTTTATTTTTTCTATTTTTAATTTTTTGGTAAATGCAGTAATAAGGCATTATTGAATGCAAATGGTCATCTCTATAAGTTATTATTATTATTCATGGAGTATTTATGCATTATTATAGTCTTCATCTGACTATAGAAATTAATTGTATATTATTGGTCTTATGATTTTATCAATGATTAGTTAATCTAATTTTGGATAATTTCATTGTTAGAATTATTTTTAGTGAAAGTCAGTATATCAATAGGCATTGTAATAGACTGTGCATCTTGCATGATTTAATTGATCATATAAACTCTATGATAATGAGTATAAGTTACATAGCTATCAGATAACTATGAATGTTAATATATTGTTAATAACTTGTCTCTTGCATTGATAATCTCTATCTATTAGTGTGATATTAAGTGGAGATTTCTGTGATGAGATAAGGTATGTAGTTGGATCTTTGATCTATTCGCTTAATTGATACTTAGTAGCATTGCATAGAGAATATGATGTGTCATTATTCATCATGGCTTGTTATGTACATAGTTGATCATTGCATGGATGATCATATTTGAAAGTTGCATTCATAGGAAGCATTTGAGATTGCATGTTAATTTGAGTCTAATTGCCATATAAGACTCATATTGATGTGCTTATGTTTAGTGTCAATGTCACTCTATGAATCTTTAGAGTATGTTAATGTGAAGTGAATTAGATTCTATTTTTAATGATTATCTGATTTGGGTAACTTGTTAGTTCAAGTGAGCTGGTTGCCAAAGTAATTTATCTCCTAAGTTGTATTGCATGTCTCAATGGCTATCAGTGAACCGTGATGTTGATTCAATATCGGATTCCAGGAATTTTTAGCTAATGTTTCAGATGTCTATTGATTCGCTTGATCATTCAATTGATAACAAGCATATTGAGCTTTAGCATATCCATTGTGTACTTATTGGTGCTAATTTTCTGAGTACTAGAGTACCACTTATCAATTGTATCTATGAAAGTGATATGACATAGGTAGTTAGTAGAGTCATCATGATTTGAGCTTGATATCATCAAGTTAGCTTAGTCTGTCTCTTGGGTGAGCATTTAGATGTCAAGTCAAGTTGATGGATGGCCTTATGTGAATGGTATTGCTCACGAATCAATGATCTTTTAAAATGTGCCAAAATGATGGCATCAAGATCAACAAGGGTGATAGAAACGTCTGTTGAGTTGGCTAGTTCGATAGTGAAGAAAGTAGGTCGTTGAAAGACTATGTGAAAGCTCTCGAAGAGGATCCGATAATTAGGTAAGTAGAGAACTTGTCGTATCAGGATGAATCATTGTCTGTTTCTGAATTGCGATGTACTATGGAGTTGATGCGAATTTATGGCTCAAGATTCTGGAGATCAATTGATTTTACCTATTGCAAGATTAATTTAAAGTCGGTCAGGATTCGAATTGATGATTTTCGATTTAGGATGCTTTGTACTATAAAGACTACCATATGACATTTCAGATAATACTCGAAATTAATGTTGATAGTTCATGCGAAGTTCTCGTTAATTTAAATTGGGTTACCCTCTAGGGAACCTTTTCAATTGGTACGAGCAAGTTTCTTATAAGCTTATTCGCGCAGTATGGTAAATGGATTCGCTAACATTAATGAATCATATCATGGGGCCAACTTGGTTAATTGAGCCATGATTGCTTGATTCCATTTTAATCCATGGCCCCAATATGGTGGATTGTAATGTGGCTTTGACAATTGATGAAGTAATCCAACTGAAGGGAGATGAAATGCATACATCTCGCGCTCAAGCTTCTAATGTTTTATTCTATGTTGTGAGCGATGAAATTTTAGATAGAATATGCAATCTCTCGAGTGCTCATGAAATGTGGATGAAGCTTCAAGAACTATTTGAATCATCCACTTCCATTGAGGATTGCATTGAGGAAAAGGTGTCGGGAGATGAAACCTCAAGCTCCACATCAAGTGATGAAGAACCGACATCTTCATCCACCTCAACCTCCACCTCAAGCGCGATGAAGATTCACTTCCATCACGAATTGTTGCTTCATGGCAAAAGTAAAATTGAGGTAAGTGATGATGATGATGATGAGCTCTCTTGTGATGAATTTATGAATATGTTAAAGGAGCTCAATGAATCTCTTGGGAAGGAGAAAAGAGTATAAAATTTTAAAGTTGAAGCATGACTCACTTCAAAATGATTATAATATTCTAAAGAAAATCATGAAAAATCCTTCTCAAAATTCACTAAGTCTAGAGTGGATATTGCTACTCATTGTAATTTAGTTGATGAATTACCTTGTTGTTCAAATTCTATTAGTACTACTTCCTCTATGCTTGTTGAGACTAACCTTGCGAGGAAAATAAAGAGCTCAAGGCCCAAGTCATTAGATTAGAAAATGACTTGAAGAGGTGTGTAAATGGAAAAGCCGTTCTCGGCGAGATCTTGAGCAAGCCTAGAGCGCCTCAAGATAGCGAGGACTCGCTAACTCAAGAGGAGAAGAGCAAGAAGAAGCACAATGCAAGAATGAAGCGATTGTGTGCTTGGATGCAACAAGAAGGCCACTTAGCCTCCGTGTGCCCTAACAAAGTGGAGATCAAGCCACAACCATCAACAATGAGGCAAACCGACAAAAGCAAGTCAAGAAGAAGAGCGCTCAAAGCCTACTTGCTACCATTGTCGGAAAAGCATATCGGTGAGGATTGTCCCAAAGGTAACACTCCTAAGCCTATTATTGTCAATGATCATCATTTGCTTAGGAAAGACAAAATGGTAATATGTTTGCCAAAGTTGTCAATTCTTCTAAGTCTCCATAATAGTGACAATTATTTGCTTAGGAGAAATAAATCTAGAAATGTGGTTTCATAATGCTAGATTTCCTAAGACTATGCAAAATTATGTTGATCATGTGCTTAGGAAAAATAAAAATAGCAAAACATTTACTAGAAATGCTAGATCCTCTAATCCAATGCATAATTTTAATAATCATATGCTTAGAAGAGATCAAACTAGAAATAGTTTTGCAAAATATCATTTCCTCCTAAGCCTTTTCATAATAATGCAAATCATTTGCCTAGGAGGAATATTTATCAAAATCTATTTCTAGTTGTGTTAGTCAATCGATAATATCAAATTTAGGGCCATTTGGGTTCCTAAATTTATTGTGACTAACATTCGTTGGACCCAACAAGGATTGGTACCAAAAACCACCTAAAAGATTTTTAGGTAACATGGGATGGATTGGACGCTGCTTCTTTAAGAATATAAGGACTTCATCAATTACAAGTTGGAACCAAGCATAAAGATAATCAAGTTCATCATGAGCCAATGCCATCTCGGGTAACAAGTATTTAAATTGATTCTTATAGCTTATAGCCTTGTGTAGGTTATATTGCATTATTCATGAAAATCAATTTAGATTGCTTGTTATATGCTTGTTCATGCTTATTAGTTGTTTTGATTGCAATCTTGAGCAAGTTTGGGATAGTGGCACATTAAGGGAGTGTTAATTCATATCCATGTATATTACATCCTACATGTGCCCATATTTATATAAGTGCTAATGTATGTTTTCAAAATCAAGCCATTTAGGCAAAAGTCAAAATTTTGTATACTATTAGTATTCTTGTGAAAAACTAATTGCAAAATGTATACAAATGTATTTGAAATGTTTTTCAAGGGTTTTGGCTTTACAAAAACTATTTTGAAAAGAAAATGAGTTTTAACTCCAAAAGCTAGTTACTAGTATCTTATTTTGGATTTAAACTTATGATTTTCATAAAATTATATGTAAAATGATTTTGAAAGTAATTCCAAAATGAAAAACCTAGAGTTGGTCATTCTTAGCAATTCTTGTGTTGAAAAGTTTTCAAAAGACCAACCTAGCAAAAGTTATTTGATTTTGAAACTCAAGAAAAACTACATTTGACCCATAATGGTCATATTATAGCACTTAAGTGAGTTTTGCCAAATGATTCAAGTTTCATGTTATGAGTTGACTCACAAGGGTATTTGCAACTCATATAAGCATGGAAAGATTAAATACCCATTAAGCTCATTTTGGCAAAACTAGACAATTTCTTGAAACTTAAAGGTTTTATTGCCAAATTCATCTCTTTAAAAAACGAATGCCTTCTTTACTTTGAAATTGCTCTAAATGGTGTGTTTGATGTTTATCTTGATCATTTGGAGCATTTCATATTGGTTTCATGAATTTTACCAAGGTTTATTGCAAAATGTCCTCTTTGAAGTTCACCAAAATGCTTTGTTTCTTGCCTTCTTTGAAAGGCAGTTCGATGTCCGAGTTTTTGTGATTTCAGGCGTTCAGATATCGAACTAAAGTTCGGACTATCCAGGTATCTCGGTGATTTAACCTGCGAGGTTATTCCTTCTCGCTTCTTGCATAAAGTTGGATTTTGAGAATTGAATGGATTTGATTATGCTAATAGGCTTATAAACATCTCTCTAACTCATATGAAGCCATATAAGTGCACATTTCCATTCAAAACTCATTTGGTTCCATTTTGAGATTTGGTGAAAATCTTAATTCTTTATGTGATTCAAATACATCTTTCACCATATCTCCAAAATAAAATTGATTTATTGAAAATTTTGTTGGAAAACCTTCTCTCACATATGGAGTTCATATCTGGAAATTCTCAAATTTATTTGAACTCATTTGAGATTTTGACTTTTATTTGACTTAGTGTCAAAACTAAACCTCCAATGCTCTTAATGGCTTATTGTTGATTGGAGGGTGATATCTGAGAAATTCTTTTGTAGAAGTCTCTTGGACATCCATGGACTATTTCTGCACAATCTCATGGCTATTTGACTTCATTTGATACTTTTGGAATAACGTTGAAAATCATATGCATGCATATCCTTCATATGAGCCTCTTTGGTCAAAAAGTCAAAATTTTTGTTTAAAAGGCCCATATTTGTGAAAATCTTTATAAAAGTTCTCAAATATGTATTTCAAATGTTTTACAATGCTTTGAGTAAAAATTCCTATTTTAGAAACAAAATAGCAAATTTGGCCTCAAATTGATCTTATAGGATTTTGATTTTGGATTAAATGAAATATTTTCATATATTAAAATCTATTGAGTTTTTGAAAAAGTGGTCAATACAAAACTCATAGGGTTGGTCATTTCAAGCATTTCTTTAGTTCAAAGTTTTTCCAAACGACCAACCGTTCAAAAGTTATAGCTATTTGAATTTAGCCAAATTCTTCATTTGACCCAAAATGACCCATTCTTGCATATTGTTGGTTTTGCTATTCGAGTTGGATTTCTTCGTGTTTCTTGGCTTAAAATAGTATTTCTAACTCATACAAAGCCATGAAAGTTCAAATCTCCATGAAATTCAAATCGGATTGCATTTTGAGTTTGGTGCAAATTGAACTTATATTTTGCCTACAAGCATATCTGCCATATCTTTTGAACGAAATGTGCTTTTAGGAAATTCTTTTGAGAAACCTTCTAAATAGTCCAAAGTTCATTTCTGAAGATTTCAAATCAATTGGACTTAATTTGAAAAAGTTTTGACTTTTCTTCTCTTTGATTGAAAATCATACCTACAAATCAAAATTTGGCATATCTTTTGATTGGAGACTCCTTTTTAAAAAATTCTTTTTGGAAAAGTTTCTCAGGAGTCCAAAGTTTGTTTCTGCACAATTTCAAATGATTTTAACTTTATTTGAAAAAGTTATGGCTTTTTCTCACTTTGATCAAAAGGCTGAAAATTCAGACTTTTGCATGTTTTTGAGCTGATTTGTGATTTTTGTATCTCCAAATCAGAGCATAATTTGAGGGGACCACCTTTTTAAGAATTGATCCCCAATAGTTGTTCTATCATGCTGAATTTTATCATATTTTTTTAGATCTCGTTTGAACCTTCTTTCAGCCCTGTCAAAAAGCTTCAATGAAATTTCAAAACTGCATTTTTCAGCACATTGCATTTTTGAAATCTTGCCTACCTTTAAGATGATTTGAGTATTTCCTTGTGATGAAAACTAAGATAACTTAATTTATTGCTCCATGACTCATCTAAAATCTTTTGAGAGCTCATTTGCTGTTGTTTTCATCCTCAGGACCATTTCAAAGCGAGATTTCTTTTCCCAAAACCTTCGGTTCAGCATTTACTATTTTCAAGTTTTCGAGGTTTTCCTTTGCTCAAATGAATTTTCGGTCTTCACAGCCCTCGAAGAAAATTTCAAGACGGATCTTTTCCGCATTGATGATTTTTGCATTTGAGCAATGGTTTAAAAGCTATAATCGATTTTGTGCTGCTATTTTGCATCTTTTGATATTTTGAGAGTTTTAAATTGGAATCTTGGCAAGCCTTTCAAAATGAAAACTAAGTGAAGTTATTCATTGCTCTAATCTTTAAAGTGGAGCATATCTATTTAAGTTTTCATTCTAATGAAAGTGCATCATTTGGCTAAGCTTTTCTGGAAATTGGATTTAATTGTATCTTAGCCTCAAATGTTTCCTCTCTTGCATAACTCTGAGTTTATTATAGAAAAGAGGAAATTTCTCTTGTAAGTTCAAGAGTGAGTTTTAATATGTTTTACCCATTGTCTCTCTTACAAGTGGATGCCAAGATCAAATTTGAATGAGTTTCATATATTTTTATTGTAAATTGGTATAATGAAATCTTCAATTGGTATTTTGAATTTTTCAAATTGCATGCAAGTAGTATTATCATGCTTATCATATATATATAGTTGTTACTTAGACATTATCAAACTAACTTGGGTCAAATTGAAAGATATTTGTTCGAAATCGTGTGCTTGTCTATTGATGTTCAAGGTATTGGAAAAGGGTCATCTTGACGGTGGGATGAAGGAAATGGAGAGAGAGCTCCATTGTCCGAGGATCTAAGGCGGTAGCGGATCATGACCGTCTGAACATCGATGGACAAGAACCGACAAAGGGCGTATTTCTCTCTGACCACATTCAATAATGTCTTTTTACACCATTATGCTCAATTGTCTCATTTTAAATGGTGTTGTACCTTTCAATTGGTATCATTAATTGGTTTCTTTCAAGAGGTATCCTCTAATCCTAAATTATTTTGAGTGTCATCTAACTTGCATTTGGTATTATGAAGAATTAAAAGGTACATATGGGTGACACATTGCAAGAGTGTGCTCTTGATAAGTTTATGAAATTCTTGATCATGAAAGTGCATCTTACTTATGAAATTCTAATTCATGATCTTGTGTACATCTTGTGACCATATAAGCAATTCCTTCTTGTGTAATCTTCTCTATATGATCTTGATTGTTAGAATTTAATTTGATCATGAGCATGTGCTTAAATCATATAAATTTGCTATATGATCTTGATGTTTAAAGAATAAATCTTTTCCATGTGAAATCATATTCAAATGTCATGTTTAAGCATCACTTATATCCTGTAAATCATGACTAATTTAAATTGGTATCATTGGAAACATCCATTACCTAAATTTTGGATATAATTGGTATCATATCTTGCCTAGATTTAGGGGGAGCTTAATATCATTGCCTATTCCTAGCTCCTTATTTTTATCTTGATTCTTCCTAATCTTTTTATTGAGTGTGCAATCAAGGGGAAGAACAGACTTTATTGAATGAACAATAAGGATCTATTAAGCACCTTTTGGGATTAATGACAAAGGGGAGAATTTATGGATTTATCAATTGTCCCTAATCGATTGACAAAAGGATAATTTGTGAGTATGATGTCTTATTGTTTCTTCATGCTTGTTTTAATGCTAAATATCTTAATATTGTCACTTGGTGCAATTGATAATAGGTTTGTCATAAATCACCAAAAGGGGAGATTGAAAGTGCATCTAGGCACCTATGTTATTTTGGTGATTAATGACAAACACATATAATGACAATCTGTAATTGAGTAAATGCTTAACTTAGTGCTTAACAAATGACAAACCTCTAATATGATTATATTGCTATGAGACTAACATGTTATTGCCTAGTTGAGTATCAGTCTCATCTATTTAGAGGAAAATCAAGTGGGATGGTTAAGCAAAGATAAGGTATGCAATTTTGGTATCTCTTCTATATTTGTTATTGCATTCCTTTTGTGCAAATGCATAGTGAACTCCAAGTAGCATGTTGATTATATATATGCACATTGGTTCATGTCATATTTATTTGTGCATATATATTCATTTGAGTTCATTATATGCTTTGCTTTTAGTATGCATGTATTAACTAGAGTTAAACTTCACATTGCTATAGATTGACTTGGTGCATGTATGTCTTAGTTGTATATCTTCTCATGCAATTCTCTTAGTGAAGTTTAATCTAGAGTTGGATCACATATTTATTCTATTTCACTGTATAATTCTGCAATTCTTGCTTTTGAATTATATATTGTTATATTTCATTTGTTATTGGGAAATACTCACAGTGGTGGTGAGATTGCTATGAGATCAGGTGAGGTCCAGGGCAGTGAAGCGTCTCCATTAACAAGGAGGAGCGTATGTAGCGATCACTTAACTCATGTCGCTATACTTGATGATTGTGTGATTTTTTTGTACTATATTTATAATGTGTGAGTGCTCTGACGTAATGGTATATGTTCTGTTTGTCAGTCGATCATTCGATAATATGTCAGCTGCTCGCATTTATAGACTGTAGTGTCGTAGAGTTAAGTCATATCACTGAGTGTTATATGCTTGAAAGCTATTCTCATTAAACCACCCCATGGGTTTATGAGTTCATATAGAAGATATCAATGAGTGTCATATTGTAAGCTTCATTTATCATTTGAGTGATTGAGTATGACTCAGTCCATAGTGATGAAGCAGACATTTACACACTCCATAGCATGAGAATCGAATACTCAGCATATGAGAAGATATATCCTCTAATAGATATAGATCTGTTCTGAAGAAATAATAGTGAGATGACTCCTATGATATAATATTAAGATCAAATCCTAAGGAAAAGTTAATATTGCTACTCATAATATTATAATATTAAATCATAATCTTCTCAGTACTAACTGAGGGATACTCAGAATTTAGTTGAATACTTGTAATAGCTCTCAGTTGAGCAACCTAGGAATAGAGCTCGGCAATCAAGAGAAGCGAAGAGATAGAATGTCGAGCAACAGGCCCGTCGTGCAACAAGAGACAAGAACACAACAAGAGACGAGCGTCAAAAGAAGCCCAGCCTCTGCTACAGTGAAGCACATCAAAGAACACAACAAGTCAAGAAGCTAAACTGTAATTGTGAAGCATCTAGTCATATCAATATTGATATCATGTGGGCAATGTGTTTCCAAGTTGATTTTTATCATAGGAATATAGAAATACTAGAAATGTGTCTCATAATGCATTTTAACTATCAAATATGATGTGAAATAATCAACTTCTAAAATGCATCTTCAGAATTTTAAATCATCTGAGTCATGAAATATCAATACATTTCCTATTTTATAACATCTGCAGATTAAACATAGTTTTATATGATATACTTAGATGTTCTATATTGACAACATGAAACAAGTTACCAACCACCTAAAGTTTAATGATTGCTTTTTTTAGGTTATATTCATTGAAAACATAGATTCGTTATATGCATCATCTAAGTTTATTGATCTTAGTATAGCGAGGTTAATTCATATCATGAATAATAATTGCATATTTTTAGTTATGTTGTTTTAATCAGCATTGAGTATGAATTTAATTCTAATATTATACATGTATTTAAGTTATTTTAAAAAAATAGAATCAAAATGTTACTATATATTTGTAACTATGATATAAAATTATTTAATGTTTAGTTCAAAAACTATTGATGATTTTAAAGTTAGACTGAAAATTATGATTTAATATTGAAAATATTGATAATCAATGAATGAGTGCATTCAATTTGTTAAGTTCAAGACAACTCAAAAGTATGATTAACAACTCATTTGCAATGCAATTGACTTAGTTTGCCAAATATTCTTTAAGATGCTCTATGATCTTAAATGGTATACTTATCATTGCACAATTCTGATAAAGGTTATTGCAATTCCTCTTTAAACATGCTTTTCTGTTGAAGTGTGTGATTTTCGACTGCTAATTGCTATTCGGTATGAAGTCTCTGATACAGTTTTTTCTGCCTGAAGTATGTAGTTTTTTCGGCTACTTATGACTAAAGTGACTCATACTCTGTCTGAGGATTCTTCTAGTGATTAATAATATTTATATGTATAAATTACTCATATAGTCAATATTCAATATTTGTCATTGATGTGATTTATCTAGTGTAATACTCATCTTAAATTGTATTGATTTGAAAATTCTTAGAGTTCTATCTGGATCTCAAATATGCTATTTCTTATTGTACTTTGATAGTTAAAACTACTCAATCCTTAATGGCTTTGTAGATTAACTTTTTAATCTTATCTATATTTCAAATCATGCTTTGATATTATTTGAAATGAATTGCTCATCTTATAGATTTGGTAAGAAAATTTTTTAAAACTATGGTTTTAAAAGTCATAATCAGTTTCAAGCTTAGTAATTTTAACAAGCAAATTTGCTATGATTAATTTTATTGAAATGAATTTATATTTGGTTTTAAGTGGATCCTTTGGCTAGATTTCTATTCAGTTCAAACCCATTCAAGATGCTTTGATTTGCAATTCTTATTCAAGCATCATATTTTGAGTGGTTTTTCTTTTAAATTCTATATCAAAGCATGAAATCAAATCTGATTATGAATTTTGATTCTCTGATTATTCCTACTTCATATCTTTTGAGATCTTTTAAAAATTCTTTGAATCTAAGTCCAAAGTTTTCTGAATTCAAATATACTATTTGAAAAAGTTGCTTTTCTCCTGATAAACTAAATCAATTGCATTTTTTGATGATTTTAATCTTTGGAATTTAGAGTCAAAGTGTTTCTGCATTATTTTAACTTTGAATCTTCCTGTCAATGAATCACTGCATTTTTAGCATGATTTTGATCTCCATAGATATGAGACTTAATGATCAATTTTTCTCATGCTATTAATTTTGACTCTTTGTTTTCACTCAATCAGATTTCTTTCATTCTTGATTTCTATTAAGTTTTGAGTTTCCTTTGTAATATTTAGCCAGATAAAATCTTTTGCATTGTTTTCATGATTTAAGCATCTTTCATGCACTTATATTTTAAGTTTTAGGTTCCTTTCAATGATGGTTCAGCTAATTAGGGACTTCTAGTTTCATTTAGATGTATAACTTTTGATTATTGTATTAGTATTCTTGCACCTTAATGAAAATTGAAGTTATGTAATTTACATCTTTTAAGTATCAAGATCATTTGTAGTTAATTATTTAATTGTATACTCATGTTTTGATCATATAAGATTTCCTTTAATAAGTGATAAATTACATTGTCTAAGTGCGAAAATGTGTATTATTAGTATTGGAAGATCTTATGATGATTCATGAAGAGTATATATCTACTAATGCGTGAAACAAACTTGCATTAAATTTTTCATCTTGTCTTATGTGTATAGTATGTTAAGGATACTATTGAGGATCTAATGTATATGAGTAACATGGACAAGAAAGGGTCTCTGAATATATCTTCATATATTATTAAATGTTTGTACTCTTGGACATTAAGTCTCTTCTTCCTATATTGATGTAATTTGATATGAAGTAATCATATAATGCATGTCTTGATGTTTAAATCTTCATGAAATCATTTCATGATAATCATATTGTATCTGACATAATTTTCTTGACTCCATTACTATTTTGATAATGATCATACTGTGTAATAAATTTGCTATGTCTTATTTTATATCTTCCTATCTTATGTCATGAAGACATTATTGAATAGACTATAATTATTAACAAATTTTGGATATAATTGTCATCTTGCAGATTGGAGTTATTCATTGTTTCTCTCTTTTATCTATTCTAATTTATTGGTGCAATGAAAGTTATATACAAAGATATTAGCACCTTTTGGGATTAATGACAATATATACAATTGTTAATGATAAGTAATGTATGCATCTATGTTATGCTAAATACTTATTGCATTGGTCATATTATTTGAATCAAGGGGAGTTAAGATAGGTATATTTTGGTATTCAATTATGCTGTGATGAGTATCAATAGTGTAAAAATGCATTATGTATATTTATGTCATTTATTCATGAGTTCATCTCTTTTAGAGAATAATGAGTTACAATGTATGATTTTGGTATTTTCTTATGTTATCTTCTTGCATCTAGTGAATAATAGAGTTGATTATATATCATGTTCATGTCAATATTTATATTTTCATTTAGTATATCTCTTTTATTGCATTATTAATAGTTAATTCACATGTATAGATTGATTTCATATGTCTTATTGTATACTTTATGCAATTTCTTATGAAGTTTAATTAGATTGATCACATATTTACTCTTATCAAAATTAGTTGCACATGTACAATGTGATTTCAATCATTGCTTCTTAGTAAGCTGTATCCTTGCATGATTTATTATTATCATTGCAATTATTTATAATATGATTTATATTCATAGTACTAGTATTTTCATGTAGGTTTCATATATTGTGTTTATGAACATGTGGCAATATTGTCAAAGATCAATTTCTACTTAGTTTGGGACTAATTTTAGGGTTTGAAAATTGGTCGGTAATATGACCAGATCGTAGATGTTCGTTAAGGGTCAAAGCGTTCACAGATTGGATAATAAGATCGACTTGCGTGAGATGCAGAGGATCAGTCAGGTTGATAACAGAGTTCATAGGTGATCGAGTCAAGTTGGACAAATAAGAGTCTCATTTGTAAGACATCAGCATTGCATCGGAATGGGATATGGATTAAGTGACTAGTCGTTTGAATTTAGTCTAAGTTGCTACTATTAAAGGTGCTCCATTGAATGATTTAGATTGTTAGTGTCATTGTATCCTTGAAAGGTAAAGTGGTTGTGGTCGGAATGATTTTAGGTCTCTTTGGTCTTGTGAAATTGGATATCCGATTTGGGTAGGAATGAGTTGGTAGCCTTGTTCTTGTTTATGAGTCCTAGATATATCGCCTGGTAGTGTATGCTTGTTCCGGTTGCAGCATTCCTACCAGATATCGGTCAAGTGAGTCGTTCGAAATTTTTCGGATTCCAGTGACTCGTACCTGTTATGGTTCGGACTATCAACTAGTCGGACATTGGTGGTCAGTTGAGCGCTAGTTGGAGCTCTATTGACCCATCATCTTTGGGTTTGCAAGTGATTTGACCTCTTAGACCCCTGGCACAAAGGGGCTTTGGGGGAAAGGACGATGTGTGACCAGTGGAGTAATGAGGGTTAGATCGTTATTGTTGGCTTCCCAAGTTTTCGATTTTTTGGTTGGTTTTGGAGATTCCTATAAATTGTGTGATACCATTGATTGGGTTCGTGTTGTGGAAACCAATGCATTGGAGGGTAAGATCTGTGTGCAGAGGAGTATCAAGGAAGGTGAAAATTGCAAGTTTGATCAATTCTTTAAATGCCTTAATCATTGTTAAATTTCTTTATTATTACCTATATTAGGACTTATTGTTTTTATCAGATTTTTAGATTAGCCTGAATTAATGTTTAATAATATCAATAGTGGTTTGATCATTCACTAATTATTGAATCCAATGGAAAGATAATCTTTATTTTTAATTTAATAATTTAGGAAACTCATGTCAGCAATGTTTATTTATGATATTGGAAACATCTTAGTTTGAGAAATTAAAACTAGTATAGTTGAATTATAAATACAACTAATAATTAGAACTTTTCATCATAAAACAAGGGATGATATCTAGGTATCTAATATAAAATATGAGAATGAGAAATTAATTAAGTTAAATGTAAAATTTTAAATAAATGAATTTAGGAAGATAATGATTACATATTAGAATTATTAAATTCAAGAACTTCATAATGTAAAATATAATCATAATTTTATTTTAGATGTTAAGGAATGGAAGAGAAGTACTAGATAAATTAGTATAAAGAAATCTAAGAAAAAAGATAAAGTTAATACAAGAAATTACATTAAAGAAAAATTTTCAAATAAAGCATATCTATGCGTAAAGGAGAATAAAGTAAACTATGAAAAATTTGGAGATGCCTGAACATTGATAGCAAGCTGCTAAGATGCAAAGGTAATCTAGCAATGAAGAAAATCAGAAGAAATGTTGTGCAAAATCAATTTTGCAAAAGTGTAACAAAATTATGCTGTAAAAAAAAATGGCTAAGCAATCTAATTGAAATTTAATTTAGAAAAAACAAATTTTGAAATAATCTTAAGTGCATAATTAAATTTCAAGTGAAATTTTCAATTCTTATAAAATAAATTAATAGAATTGTCCAAATTATTTTAACATAATTGGAATCTAAATATTTAATAATTCTAAGGTCAAAATCAAGATTTATAATGGAAATAATATATTTAAATATTCTATTATTAAATATTACAGGTTTAAGATTTTAAAAATTTATTATTATATGATGCTTTTTTTATAACTTAATAAGTGGACAAATTAATATTTTTTAACATGCATTGGGAATTTTAAGATTATATTATAATTGAAGTAATTTTATTAAATCTTGAATTTTAAAATATCTTATATTATTTTTGTTGTTTGTTTAAAAAAATTAAATCATGTTTTATCATTTCTGTTTTTAAATTTGATTAAATATTTAATCAATAGTATACTAATTAATGATTTAATTTACAATTATTTAAAATTTAAATTCTAGAAATAATTTTGATCTAGAATTTTGAAAAATATTAATATATTATTTAAATTTAATTTTAAAATATTTAATAAAGGTTTCAAAATAATTGATTTATTTTTATTTCAAAAAATGAAATTATTTAATAGAAAACTAATTACTAATCTTTTAATAAATTTATAAAGTTTTTATTATTAAACATTTTTAATTAATGGTTATTAAAGTCTTAAATTTCAATTTGTTTTGACTTAAAGGTTTTGAATTCATCTTTGAAAAACTTGTATTTAAAGTGATTTCGTTTGGGATTTATGATTATCTTAAATTTTTATTTGAATTAAATGTTTGTTTCTTCTTCTAAAATTGATTTAAATTTATTAAATTCTGGTTATAAAAATTGGGAAATTAAGGTTGATTAATTTTCTCCCTTAATTGTAAATTTTTGTATCTATAATTAATTTTATTAAATTTTTATTACATTGTTTAAAAATCTCAATATTAACTTTGGATTTAATTATTCTTCAAATATTGTAATTTTTTGAATTCATCTTTTCAATCTTAATTAAATTTTGAAATCTTGGAATTTCTTATTGACTTTTGGAAATAAATTTTTAATTTTGTTGATTTTAATTTTAAATAAATCATGTTTAATGCATTTGATATTTTAAATTTAATTTTGGAACTAATTTTATGTTTAAATTCTTTAAAAATTTAATTTTAAAATGGTATTTAAATTTCATTTAAATTATTATTTTTAAACATAAAAATTTATTTCAAAATTTTTCATTTACAAGCTTTAATTTTATTTGATTAAATTCTTGATTTAAAATTTTAAATAAGTTGATTCAATCTTTGTTAAAGTTCAATAAAAATATTTATTTACAATCTTCATTTAAAATTTATTTTTTTGTTATTCATTTAAATGCTTAAGATATTTTGATAATGAAATTATTTTCTGATTAAATCATTATAATGTGAAACTTTTTGAACTTTATTCTTTTGAAAATTCTAACAAATTTTTTTACTTAAATATTATTTTTGAAAGTTTAGATCATTTGATTAAAATTCAAATTTTTTTTTATATTGATTTATAAATGATTTAGCCTTTTTAAAATTTTAAATTTTATATTTTTCAATTTTAAATTTTATTATTGCTATTTCATATTGCAAACAATTTTTGACTTTTAAAGTTTGCTCTTTTGATATTAAACTTCTTTATTTTGAATTTTATTCTATCATATTTAATATCTTTTTATCTCAATTTCACACTTAAATTTAGTCATTTACTTTTTTACTTACTTTCAAATGATTTTTTCCCTTTAAATTCTACTTATTTTTTCTTTTAATTTAGATTTAATATTCTTGACATTTTGATTTTTTTATTTGGATTTAAGTTTTTATTGTCATTATTTTATTTAAGTGAATTTAATTTCAAAAGGTATTGCAATTTTAAATGATATTTTCTTTCAATGTTTTGCTAAGTTTTGAAAATTGTTTAATTTAATTAATGTTTTACTTTTTAAAAGAATTATATTTATTTAAGTATATTTTTAATTTTATGATTTATAATTTTATAATTTTTTGTATGTCATTATTTGATTCTTGATTTAAATAATTTTTCAATTGTTTATATTCCGTTCTTATGTTCAAATTGAAAGGTTAAATTTAAATGGATTATTTCAGGTCAAGGATTTAATTTCCTTAATGAAAATAAAACTTGGACATTAAATATTTACTAAATTTTAATTTAAGGTGATTTCAAGGAATTATGGTAGAATGAATTTTGGGTCACTGATTGTTATCAAAGAAAAAAGAGATTCTTTACATTAATTTATTTAAATATTTTATTTAATTGTTGTATTTTGATTAAAGTTCTTTTATATTTTAGTCTTATTATTTGATTATAAGAATTAAATAAATTAATCTTGATGTTTAAATTTATTGAACATTTAATGAATAATTTATAATCTATTAATATAAATTTCATTGAACATCTTATGATTTTTATAATTATTTATTAATTGATCATAATTTCTATTTTTTTATCTATCTTTATAATTTATTAAATATTAAAACTTATATTAAATTATATTTAATTTTTGGATATACAAAAAAATTTATCAATTCCTAGATTAAGCTAATTTGTATCTGTTTTTATCTTATTTCCTAATTTTTAATGTATGGAAACAGTTTATTAATAAAATAAGGATTAGCACCTTTTGGGATTAATGACAAAGGATATATTAAATGAATTAAAAGATATTGTGAAATAAATTTATTTTTATGTTTATTAAATTTATTATATATTCATAATAGATAATGTGGACAAGTGATTTGATTTATTTGTATATCATTATTGAGAAATTGGAAAAATGTAAAAATGCCCTATTGTTATTTTTTCATTTATTGAGTTACGTTCATTATTAGAGAAATATGATGTTAAAATGTAATTTGGTATTTTTATTTTGTTTTTTCTTTAAATAGTGAATATAGTTGATTATATTTGCCATTTTCATTTATTATTTGTCAATTTATTAGTTCATTTCTTTGTTAGTTGATTACAGATTAATTACTTATTGATTTCATGTTGTTATTATTTCATCAATTCCTTAGTGAATTTAATCTAAGTTGCAATATTTCTCTTATTGCAAATATTAGTTACTTCAATTTGCTATTCAAAATTGTCTTTTATTGACTTGCATGGTTATTATTCATCATATGGAATTATTTCCAATATAATTATTAATATTACATTGATAGTATTTTTATGTCAATTTCCTTTATATGAGCCTTTAGAATCACTTTGGAAAATTTCACAATATCAATTTAAATTTTTAGATTTTGGGATAATTTCTGATGGTTGGAAAAGGGTTGTATGACAGGATCAGAGGATGATCAAGCGGGTCAAAAGCGTTCCAATTGGAAAGTCAAGATGACTTGCGTAGTGAGGAGGATCAATGAAGTTATGGCGTGAAGTTAGTGATCACCAATTGGAAAGAGGGCTCAATCATAAAAAATGCATCATCAGGAAGGATCGGATTAATTTGATTAATTTGTTGAATTTGAGTTAAGGTTGCCCATTGTGCTTTATTAATCTTTATTGTCAGTGAAATTATCTTCTTTGTTGAAGGGATTTGGTGAATGAATTAGGTCTCTTTCTTGTATTGGATTTATCCTTTGATATTTGGGTAGTGAGACCTTGTTAGTTGTGTAGCCCTTGTTCTTAGCTTTCAATAGAGTCAAGATCACTTAAATCGGTCGGAGTCACAAGTTATGCTTTCGTTTCCGTCGGGCTGATCATGCATTTCGGACTATCCGAAGATGAACTCGGAGTATCAAGTGAGTTCGGACTATCCGAACATATTTTCGGATATTCGAGCTGGTCTCTCTGTTAGCCATGTCTAATGGGTTCGGACTATCGAACTTGAGCTCGGACATTCGAATCGAGTCGAACGCTTTGAAAAACGGCTAGTTTTTTGGAGCCTCTATTTAAAACCCCATCCATCCCCATTTGTGGGGAAGTTGCTACTACAATGGATTAGAGGTGCCATACCCTTGTTCTTGAGCCCCAATACACCCTCTACCCTTAGATCTAAGTGATCCTTTTGTGTGAAGGGTTGGGAAGAGTGTGAGGAGTGAGGTGTTAGGATTGAGTTGGATTTGAGTTTGAGCACTTGATTTCATCTCCAAGTTTGTTCTTTGTGAGTATCTGTTACTCTTGGAGGTTGAGGACTCCTAGACGGCTAGGAGGTCGCCTACGAGCCACCGAAGCTTTGTGTGGTTGGCCGTGGGAGTTTGTGAAGGTTGATTCGCCTCCAAGGAAGGAATCAAGAAGTGAAGCTGCAAGTGCAAGGTGCAACACCAAGCGGGCTAGTGGGTTGAAAGAAGACCCCGTGTCTTGGTGTGGCCGGGAGCATGGCAGTGCAAGTGCAACACGGGCGGCTAAGCGGGTTGAAAGAGACCCGGCTCAAGTGTGACCGAGACGCCTCAACGGAGCGTGGGATCCTCAAGGATCCGAACTTGGTGAAAAATCTTAGTCTCAAGTTTGATTCTTACTCTTGCTTTAATATTTGATTTTGAATCTTGAAATTGCCCGATCTATTTTTCTAGTGAGTTTTTACTTAGATATTTATTTGCCTCAAGTATTCTAGGCTAACTAATTTAATTTGGTGTGTTTAATATTCCCCAAATAGCCTAGATCTAGATTTGCGGTATGTGCTTTCGGAACATTTGAATATCCGAGATAGATTTTCGGATTATCCGAATCGTTGAATATCCGAATACAATCTCGGACTATCCAGAACTATTCTGACAATCGGAGTATTATTCGACATTCGAGGTTCTGTATTCGCTGCAATTTAGTTTAAATTTATAATTCGCCTATTCACCCCCTCTAGGCGACATCCCCATCGAGAATTACGTCAACCAAACTCGCCCTTAAGTGTTTTGAACGGGTATGTGAGGAATTTTACGCGGGAGATTGGAATGCGATCTGGCCTATCTGATTTGAAGAAATTGCATGTTACTCGTTAATTCAATTCAACCACGGTTGAAACTGTCACTTTGATTTCTGAGCCGACCGGTCGGTGTTTGCAAGGTCCAAACATTTGGGAAGGTGTGATTGGGTGAGCGGTGTCCAGCGAACCATAGAAGGAGCAGTAGGCGACATATGTCACCTGTCGAGTTCATACAACGTGGAAGGTGCCTAGGGACAAAAACAGCCATGCTACCATGAACCCTCAGTTCGGTAGATGCTTCCATGGCCGGAATGCTAGGCAAGCACCTGTGCAGCCACACCACCGCGAAAGGTTGCTTGATGCAACGGCATTAATTAGTGATTTAATTAATTAGCTATTAATTAGTTCCTAATGATCACTAATTAGTCACTTAATTTGGCATTGCATTTTGACTCAAGCTGTCTTCCGCGGTGGCGTGGCTTGGCAGGTGCTTTCCAAGCACTTCAGCTACAGAAGCACCTATCGAACTACAGATGAGCTATAGCATGAATTTTTCGTTGCCAGGAACCTTCTGCTGTATACAAGTGCGACAGGCGATATGTATCATCTGCCGCTCCTTCCGCTGTCGAGGAGGGAGCTATTTTTTTAAAAAAAAGTTTGGGGTGAGAGTTAGATTTGCCAAAAAAAAAAGCATACACAATGGGGCTATAACAACCAAAGATTCGAGATTGGGCATCTATTAACACCTAGTCACTTACGATTTTGGGTGAGAGAAGGGAGGGGAGAAGAAAGAAACATGATGTCTACTATTTATCAATCAGTTTTATAAATGATTTTATGTTGTGCATCATTGTATAGATAATTTATTAATTGTGCGAGAGAATATTACAAATAACTATACAGACAATTATTGCAGGAGTTGTCTTTAGTCTTATCTATATGCGATATGAAGATGTATTGCAAATAATTGTCATCTATACCAATATATATAGCTGAATGCCTGTATGTTACATCAGAACATAAATAAGATACATTTTAACAATATTGCAAATTGGTTGGGGTTAGATATTTAGGCCCACCTATCGGCACTTGCTGATATATAATTTTTAAAAATGTTGTATTTATTTGTTAATAGACTATTTTTTTTCCTTTTTTGTTATAATTTTTTTAGAAGACCTACTTGTTAACACACAATTCATATGTAAGAGAATGGAGAATAAAGATAAATTACTTTTTATTTTATTATAGAGATTTTTTACAAGGACTTACGTTTCTACACGTAATATACTATCTCTTACGCTGGAAAGAAATCGCCTAAGGGGAAGGCCTCCACGCTACTTTTTTGTTTTGCGAAAACAACCCCAAGAATCCTGAAATCATGAGGAGGTCATTCCACCAGTTTTTTTCAAAAACCCATAGTTTCAAAATTCACTGATAGGTCCTTCATCGTTTTTTTTGCAAAAAGGGCCCATTGTTATTTTAAAAAACTCTAATAAAACTAAAATTATGTCAAGATCCTTCCACTTTTTTCAAAAAAAAATATCAAACCAAATTTTGTACGGCGCGACGTAGTGCATGGCTCTATCTGGTCTTTATATACAAGTGAAAGAGATGAGGGCATTTACAGCGGTCCATGCCATCTATCGATAAAGCTATACCACATTGGATTTTTGTGATGTAAAGGAGAGAAAAGGAGGAGAGAGAAAAATAATGTCTATTATTTAATGGATGATTTTATAGATAGCTTTTGTCGGCGTATTTCGCCTGGCAAGATTCCACGAACAGGGTGTCTACTCCTAGATGGAAATTATGGTTCGGTAGAGGGCATCTTCGTGGTTGGAAACCCTAATGTCCCTCGACGATGGATTCCGAGCGTTAGCAAGCTGGCGGACACAATGGTTTACTCAGGTTCAGACCCCCGATGAGGGTAATAGCCCTACGTCCTGCTAGTTCTTTGCTGAGAAAATGGGAAAACGTTTACAAGGATCTTCTTGAGTGTCTGCTTCTCTATGCTTCTTGCTCTAGCCGACCGGCCTCCTTCTTCATGTACCAGGGCGTCCTTATATAGACGGGCCACCCTAGGCTGGAGAGAAGGTGGCGCTATACTTATCTACAAGACATTGATTACACCCCTCATTCCAGCTTCCACGTCGACCCATGACTCATTTATTAAGCATGCCTCCGTAGCCTTGTCTCTTGAACCTCATTTAATGTCGGTAAGAGGCCTCGCCCGGGACGGGATGTCCCTACGACGGGTTGGTAAGAGGTGTCAGAGGGATGAGCCGTCGTCATGTCGAAAGCTGAATCCTTCACAATTAATGACCTTGACACGGGGTGCCAGGGGAGGGAAACTTCGAGGCGAAGCCTTCCCCTCATTCTTTTGGTTGCCTTCGTGGCCTGTCAAGGGGGCCCAACACCCGCTCGCTCGTCAGGCCGCCACGCGGGCCGCTCGACCGGCGAGTAGGGAGTGATCGCCAGGTTGCCCGCTAGGGCGCCACGCCGCCGCGGCCGTAGTAGGGCGTGATCGCTGCTGCCGAGGGCTCTGTGAGGCGCTCCTCGTCCGCTGGTAGAGCGTGATCGCCAGTCGCCGTCAGTAGCGCCACGCTGGCCGCTCGATCGGCGAAAGTGTGATCGCCAGTTGCTCACCGGGGCCACGGGGCTCCTCGCCGGCAGGCGAGGCATGATCGCCAGTTGCTCGCCGGGGCCACGTGGGCTTGAATCAGGCGAGCCACTTTACGGACCTATTACTTCTATGGCGGAGAGGGTACCCTGGTGTAAAGTACACCGACAGTTTTATATTGTGTATACCATTATATAGACAGTCTATTAATTATATGAAAGACTGTTACAGATAAATATATATAGTCAATCTATTGTATAAATTATTTTTAATACTATTTATAGATAACGTATAATTATATTACAAGTAATCACTATCTGTACCACTGAACAGCCTCCGAGAGAGCCACGCTAACAAAACCACCCTATCTTCGTGTAGCTCCGCGGTGGAATCGATTCTGCGGCACCAACCCCTGGGATCGGTGAAGTCAAGCCTAAGGCCTCGTTTGGTACGGTTCCAGATTCTAATAGAAACGGAAACGGTTCCGGATTCTTGGTAGAAACGTTTCAGGTAGAATCAGAATCCGGAGGAACGGGTTGCTAGCCGATTCGACCACGGCGTGTAAAAATCAGAAACGATTCGCTTTGAAACGTTCCGAATCCTATTCCGTTTGGTTGGATTTATTTCAGATTCTAGGAGAAACAGTTCGGTTCCAAGTTGCCAAACGGGGCCTAAATCCCCCCAACCTTTCTGTGACACCAACGGATATAACCGCGAGGAGCATGGTCCGATGACTCCTTTTTCTTAGAGGCAAAACATAAAGAAAAACAGCTAGATGATGCCTGTGCACACCCCCAAAAAAAAAGTTTAGATACTGTATTGCCTTGGTGACTGGTTTACAGAGCAATATGTCTGCACCTGTAAGCGGTAAGCGCTATGGTGTAATTGAACTAAATTTGTACGTACCTGTAAACAATTTAGTGTAACATATTTACTATCATTTCTGTTCCTAATACACACTAAATTTAACAGCCTAGAATAACTAGACCAAAGTAGACACAAAGTCTACTCCTACCAAGCTAATCAGCCAGCGTAAGATGTAGCCGTTAGTAGCGGCGAGCGAGAGCGGAACAAGGGTTTTTTAAAAAAAAGAAATCCGAAGCAGGGATGAAAAAACTGTCGAAATTCGACGAAATTTCTCCGAAATTTCGGTTTTCAGACCCCCCGAATCTATATCTACCGGACGAATTCAAATTTAAAAAAAAATTGATTTTGCTACAGTATCTTCGGAAATTTCGGCGAAATTCGGGCAAATTTCGCCGAAATTTCGGGTTTTTAATCCGGATTTTCAAATGTTTTGGCCGGATTTGAACGGAATGGGTCCAATAACCCTTAACAAAGTCTTGTTACATGAAAATTTGATGAAAAACTAATTTTTTGTGATTTTTTAAAATTTGGGCAGAAACACTCTCAGATTTTAAAAAAAATTTACAAGCCTGATAATCATCCGAAAAAATTATAGTACCATATCTTGTTGTTTGGGATCATAGAAAAACAATTTCAAAATAATTTAACATCATTTGTTATCTTAAAAAAATCAAAAACAGAATGGACATAATTGGGACAGTAAACTTGTTAGATTTTTCTAAATTTTCTCGAGTGTGATAATCATCTAAAATATTTATGACAGATTAATAACTTACTCAGTACCATTCTATAAAATTTTCAAAAAATTTCAAATTTCTTGGTTTGCTCAATAAAATCTATCAATGCAGTAAGCACTAAACTTAATTTGTTGTATTATATTTCAAAAATCAATTCATTTGAGCTAAGGATTTATCAGGCAATTCAAATATTTTTATAACTTTTTGAAATTTTGTTTTTCAAATTCATTTGAGCTAAGGATTCTTATGTAAAATTTTCATCTCAAAATATTTCTCCAGGAATTTATAAAAATTCTAACATTCAAAGTACTAGTGTTTTTGAATTTTTAAAAATCTCTCACATTTTATCATCATCTGAAATTTTTATAGAAATATCATAAGTATGTCAGGAATCTCCACAAAAAATTTTAAAATTTTCTAACGTCGTTTGTACTATTTTTCATCCGGTTCAAACTTGCCGATCAACGTTTCATCTATATAGTATCAATGTTTGAATTTTTAAAAATTCCACAGATGTGATAATCACCTGAAATTTTTATGAGAATATCTCTAATGTGTCAGGAACCTACAAAAAAAATTTCAAAATTTTTCGACGTCGTTTGAACCAATTTTCAGTCAATCCAATTTGGACGAATTTCGGGGTAATTTCGGCGAATTTTCGGAAATTTCGGTACCAAACAAACCGGATTTGAATTTTGAAATTTGAATTTTGAATGTCCTCCGGCCGAATTTTGGCCGAAATTTCGGATTTCAGCTTGGAACGAATTTTTTCTTCAAACGAAAACTTGAACCCTGATCCGAAGTGGTTTCATACTTTCATTCGATTTGTTGTGGATTGGATGGTGGAAAAACCAACAAGCAGCGAGCGTAGGCTGTGTTGCCGTAGCGCGCCCTACGGAGTTGTACAAAGTCAGCAACCGTTTTGGGGCGCAAGCATAAGGCTACACAGGACTGATGACGTGGTGGGGAAGGAGCAAGGGAACCTAGGATTAGGTGGTGGAATTTGAAAGGGGATAAGCAAGTTATGTTTAAAGATAAAATAATTAATGAAACAGAGTTTTTCTTTCAAAAAAAAATGAAACAGAGTGGAAGTTGGGTGAGAATGCTAACTCAATGTAGAATGAGATGGCTCAATAAACAGTCGCTACCCCCTACACTACAGGAAACATGCACATTAACGTCGGGCCGACGTTAATTAGCTAATTAACGTCGGCCAAAAGCCCAGGCCGACGATAATTAGGTACATAAGGGTAACTTCGCTGCCGCCCAAAAAATTAATCGCGATCATTGCCGCCGCCGCTTCGCCACGCCGCACTTACCGCCCACCGCCGCCGCCCGCCGCCGCCCGCCGCCATCGCCCGTCCATACCGCCTGGCGCCACCCCGCTGCGCCCCACGCCTCTGCGCGCCTCCCCGCTCGCCCGTCTACGCCGGCGCGCTTCCCGGCGTCCTCCTCCTCTCGGCACCACAAGCTTGAAGGTTAGTCCTGTTTAGCTTATGGATGCATGGCTCAGAATTAGTTAATTAATGGGGTAATTAGTTAATTAACGCGGCCGAAAACCCCGGCGGCGTTAATACTTCAATAAGGCTCCGTGAACTTGATTGTTAGTTGGATTGCTCATGCTAGTCAATGCATTTTGTCATGTTTTGTTTAGCATTGCGTTGAAGTACCTTGTTGAGTAATAGATATGCACTTTTGTTTAGCATGCACTAGTTGTATGGGTTATTTAGTGGCTACCTCGAGATTGTACAAGTAGCATGCACTAGTTGTATGCTTTTGCTTATGTTGCTTGTGACCGTGTATTTTGTCATGTTTTAGGCATAATTATTATTGATAATGACTTATGCCTTGTGTTTCTGTTCTAACACTTTAAGTGAGGCCACTTTTGGATTGGTTTCGTGATCATCACATCGTTAATTAGATTGATATGGTTTTGGGTGGTAACATGATGCAAGACGCGTGGGTGAGTAATGAACTAATGATGCATATGTTGGTAGAGGCATGACAAAATACATAGATAAATTTGATATATTGATTTTGTGCTTATAAATATATATTTGAGTAATGGATTATCGTCGGATTTTTATTTTTGATTTCAAATCACATAGTGTCACGAAACCTATGCGTCACCCGTTTCGGATCGGCATGTCTCACATGTGTCACATGTGAGATGTCTTTGTCCGAATTATCCCTTTTGGACTGACCTCGGAGTGGATGACAAAGTGCGGTATTTATGACGAGCCACGGAGTGCGAATAAAATTTCGGCGTCATAACCCTGTTGTTCTCCCCTGCACCATATCCGGGCGTGCAGGTGGAGAACAGCGAGGTTATCTTGCAAATTTATTCGAACTGCAGAGCTCGCTCATAAATCCGCGCTTTGTCAGCCACTCTTGGGTGGGTTTAGGACATATCCTTTCCTATAGATGTAGGGTCGTGATATATAGAAACAAAATGAACCTTATAACT
Source organism: Guadua angustifolia (assembly GCA_036346375.1). NCBI lineage: Eukaryota > Viridiplantae > Streptophyta > Magnoliopsida > Poales > Poaceae > Guadua > Guadua angustifolia. The sequence goes on along the minus strand of CM070518.1, from coordinate 17,354,427 downwards.
GTTGATTTAACCTATATAGCCTCAAGTATGGGTGACGACCGCCGATGGATGTATGAAGGTTGGGAGAAAAGTGGGGCTCACTCGACTGAGTGGACGGTCAAGGCTACCGCTTTTGTCGGCCGTGCCTTCTCTATGTCTAGTCTTTATTAAGGTGAAGTGCCCATGCAAAGCAAGTGCCGTAATTTCCACCCCGGACAAGAAATCGATGTCTCTGCACTGTGTCGGTTCGGTTTCATGCCAAGCTTTGAGTTGTGGGTACATCATGGTGAGTCACGTGCTCAAGGGCCCGGTTGCGGTTGAAGAGGAAGATGATAGGGCGGCGATGATAGGATGGATGAGATGCTAGAAGCTTTGTCCCAGAGATTAACGTGAGACTCGGAGGATCCGCCAACACGTGAGGTTCGGGAGTTCTTTGAGCTACTTAAAGCTTCAAGAGTCATTGCACAAACACACGAAAGTGACCCGACTTGCTTTTGTGACGCGGCTCATGGCCATTAAGTCCAAGTATTTCTTTTCAATAATTGTTACAATGATCTCGTGGAATTGATCTCGATATCTTTAGCCGCGAATCATAAGATGCCTAGAGACATGTACCGAGTCTAAGAAGTTGTTGTCTCGGTCTCGGTATGAAGTATGAGAAGATTGATGTGTGCAAGGATAATCGCATGCTTTTCGGAAGGAGCATGAGAAAGAGAAGCATTGCTTAGTGTGTAAAAAACCAAGATTTGTCGAGGTGTTGAACGAAGAAGGTGAAAAGGTAACGACCGATGTCGCACACAAGCAACTTCGGTACATGCCTCTCACACCTAGGCTGAAGCGGTTGTTTATCTCAAAACGAAGTGCCAGGCACATGAGGTGGCACAAAGAAGGTGTGCGTGAGAACGACGGAGTAATGGTGCACCCGTCAGATAGTGAGGCATGGAAGGCTCTAGATAGCTTTGACGAGGACTTCGCGAGGGATGCGAGAAATGTTCGCATTGGGTTGGCGGCCGATGGTTTCGCCTTTCAACACAACCGCCGCATCATACTCGTCTTTGCCGGTCTTTGCTATTCCATACAACCTTCCACCTTCCCTTTGCATGAAATATGAGTTTATGTTCTGTGCCTCATCATACCCGCCTGAACATCCCGGAGAGCGTCTCAATGTGATGCTCAAACCCTTGATCGAAGAGCTAAAAATTATGGACAGGGGTAGAGGCGTATGATCGCTACAAGCAATGTAAATTCAACCTTCGTGTTGCATATTTGTGGTCATCCATGATTTCATGGCCTATGGTATTTTTTTTGGCCGAGCTGTCATGGAAATTTGACATGTCCGATCTGTGGTTCATACACCGATTGTTTTCGCCTTGTAAATGGTGGAAAGATCTCATTACCGATTACCCACAGCGTTTCACCTTACGAGACACGCCTTTAGGTTCGGAGGAATGCCTTCCGTAAGACACAGCTTGTCGAAAGGGTCCGCCAAGCGCCTAACCGGGCTAGAAATTGCTGATATCTTTGAGTAAATTGGTGGAGAAAGAAGATGGGTTTGAAGGGTTTGGAGAGGAGCACAACCGGACTCACATTTGTGGATTATGGGAGCTCCCATATCACGAAGGCCTTGATTCGATGCACAACATTGACGCATGCATCGAGAACGTAACGCTGGTGAAAGCATTATAAGCACGGTCATGGATATGACGGACAAGACAAAAGACAACCTAAAGGCCCAAGAGACTTAGCAGAGATCAGAATCGCCAACACTTGAGCTCACCGGCAAAGCGGTAAAGCCACGCGCTCCATTTTGCCTTAAACCTAAAGAAAAGAAAGAAGTGTTGAGGTGGATGAAGAAATTGAAATTTCGATGGTTCTGTGGCGGGATTGAGACGAATTGTGAATGTGAATACGGGGAAGCTAAATGGGTTGAAGAGCCACGATTACCACATAATCATGGAAAGACTCACACTGTAATGTTTCGTGGATATCTTAATGATAATGTGTGGAAGGTGCTAGTGAGCTAAGTTATTTCTATAGACAATTATGTGCTAAAGAAATATCGAAAGACATGATGGAGAGGTTGGAGAAAGAGATACCGGCTTGTATGCAAGATGGAAAAAATATTCCCTCCGGGTTTCTTCAATCCAATGCAACATCTACTTGTTCATCTACCTACGGCTAAGGTAGGTGGCCCTGCTTCAAGATAGGTGGATGTATCACATTGAAAGAGCTCTAAAGAAACTTGAGCTATGGTTGGCAATAAGGCAAGAGTTGAAGGGTGCATTGCGAAGCATTTTCTTTAAAAGAGATATCATACTTCTCGAGTGTATACTTTGAGAGGAACACAAAGTCAATGCTCCCACGATGCGGTACCATGTAGATGAAGAGACACCTTGTAGTGACCTCTGATTTTCCAATGGAGAGGTACTACCGTTGGTAGTTGCCCTGCTTACTATTACACTTCGGAAGAAAAGAAGTCTGCTTTGCTGTACATGTACTCCAATATGGAAGAGATGGAGGCCATGGAGGATGTTGAGGTTTTCCAAGATGAAGAATTGCCAAGCACTTTTGATATAGAGACTAGTCCAGGTCTCGATTCTTTAGTCGGAGACCGTGGAGATATAACGATTCCTGAGAAACGGAAAAGACAACCAATCAAGAAAAAAAGTAACAAGTCGTCCCTTAGAAAGAACGAGACTACATCATCGCGACATTGATGAATTTTGACAAGTAATTTTGTGTGTTTATTATCTTGTTCATTCGTTCATTATTATTGTTGTTGTACTAACTTGATATTTTTCTTTCAACAGGATGCCCCGATCGATCAAGCGGTGGCGAAGGATTCCTCGATGGTAGGAGGAAGTCCGATGAGTTCGGCGCGACGAGGAGGCCTTGTTTGTAGTAGCGCTTCAAGCGCAAGTAGACGGCGTGCTTTGTTGAGTCGATGGAGCCCGAGTTGCGAGTCGTAGTGTTCCTTTGCGAGTGGAGAGGTAACTAAGCTTCATGTGAAAACATAAATATGACATAAATATAATCTGTCTTGTATTATTTCGCAGGATGAGGCAGCGGAGGAAGAAGTGGTCACGCCATGGATGTTGATGCAGTAAACTAGAATGTTATATTCTCTTAATTTATTTGATTATTATCTTATTTATTCATTCATTATTATTGTTGTTGTAGCTGGGATCGATGAGGATCGGGAGGTTGATGTTGACGTTGGTAAACTAGAATGTTATATTCTCATAATTTATTTGCTTATTATCTTCTTTATTCATTCATTATTATTGTTGTTGTAGCTAGGATCGATGAGGATCGGGGAGGCCGATGTGGGCCAAGGGATGAGGACCCAATGGGTGGGGATACGACCGAGGGTTCTCTAGGAGCCCGCTTGAGGTTTAGGAGGAGCCATCTTGTCCTCCCAGCGCCAGACGGAGGAGGACAAGGTTGTGATCACACCTGTGGCGATAGGTTTGTATTTTCTAAACCATGTCTTATTTCATTTCTTTCCAACTGGAACTATATCATTTATATGTCTTGCAGTTCATGGGATGACTCGAAGTTTGACTACAGAGGCACCATAGGCGAGTTAACTACGTGTTAGGTAACCTCTGCCGCTTGCACTACCGGGTTGGTCACAATGACCAATGGCGAGCAATTTGTTGCTACTAGTTGGGATCATTACCGCTTGCTCCTAATGCCGAGCACTTGAATGCTCGAGGGGCTGTTTGGAGTGACTTTTGGGTAAGATTCTCTGCGCGCTTGGTATTGGTCTAACTGCCGATTCTTTACTATTCTAACTATTCTTTGTGATGAACAATTGCGAAGTTGTTACCGCTTGGTGACGGTGCAAACATCGAGCATGCTCGTAGAGTTTTCCATATAAATGCACGTCGGGTGACCAAAGATGCATTGTCTAATGCTCGGATTCAAGCAACAAATCTTTACTTGAGGTCTGCATTCAAGGGCAGCGAATTAATAGGACTCATGGTCTTGAAAGTTACTTGACCGAGGAAGCGGTACATGCAGTAAAACAACAAATATTGGAGCTATTTGAGTTTAACGTTTCTTGGTAATGTTGTTTTAATGTATTAATATATTTATGCAGTCATGATTCCATGGTTGGGGGACCGTCCAGAAACTTACCAGGCTCTTTGCCGGCGTTGGGCTTCACCTGAGTTCATCGCCAAGTCAAGAAAGAACCGAGACTGCCGAGGCAGGGAATCAAAGCACACGTATGGCGCCGATGGACATATGCGTAAAGCTAAGCGCATGGTAAGTCTGGCCGTAGCAATCTTTTGCAAAATACATGTTACCAAGTGTATGTATGCACCTAACTTATGTCTACAGGAGGCTCGGACCGTGTTCACCGAGAGTGATATTGAAGTGTCGTGGAAGGTCATAAAGGTCGAGACCCGACCACATGGAAAGGCGGTTGTGCGGTCAGAACAGATCTTGATCGGTGGTTAGTGGTCACAATTTTCATCCAATTCAAATTAAGTTGTTTGATTTGCGCTTCCCATTTCAATTGTCTCGATTTGGTTATGTAGGAGAAATATGGCGAGGAAATGGTCAAGCGCCATGGTGAAGACTATGATTGGAGGAAGGAACCGCTTGACCGTGGAGTGCATGCTAGTGGAGGCGGCAAGGCCCATGGACTCGGTGAGATGTCATACCTTCTAAAAATTCATGAAGTCATAATTTCAAGTGCTCAAGCCTTTGTGGTCACGCATTTTGAAGGTACTCCATGTTCATTTGGAGTGATCGACTCATCGGTGGTCTTGAGAGGATCTTCTTCGTCCCGAGCTCGGGGTTGGTAGCCGTCGCTCCTCGAAAGCGAGCTTGGAGGTTACTAGGCTGCGTGAGGAGTCTGCGCCAACGTGATGAGTATGCAAAGCGCAGCAAGAGTACTACGCTTCATACCGAACTGCAAACAATCGATTTATTCAAGTAAGTCCGAGTCTTCAATCTATTGCATTTAGAGAATATATTAATTCAAAATACTTATACATTGTATTTATAGGCAATGTTCGGCGATGGGGCAAAATATTGTCTTTCCAACGTTCGGTACCGCCACCACCGCCACAATGGGGATGTATCCTCCGGCACCTCCTGCAACTCGGTATTCTTGCTAAACTGTGTGAATCGAGTTGAACTTAGTCAATTTAGATAATATTAGTTTGTTGTACCTAATCTTGTTCAAACTAGTTACATTTAGTCAATCTAGCTAAACTTAGTCATTTCTAGCGAGACATAGCGAATCTAGCAAGACTAAGTATCTCTAGAGTTAAGTTTGATGAATTTAACGATATTTAGTTCATTTTGCTAAATTTGGTCCGTTCTAGTTAAACTTTGTAAACGTAGTTAAATTTACTCAATATAGCTACACTTATAACATTTCTAGCTTCACTTTGTCAAAACTTGTAAATCTAGTAAAATTTGATCAATCTAGCTATAATTGTTGCCTTATGTAGGGACCAACGGCACATGGGTCCTCGTCTTACTGATGCTTTCGCAACACTTGCAAAGACTCGCAGATCCGGCGGTTCGTTTCTTACTTGTCTTCTTATGGTACATTCATTCTTATATTATTGTCTAATCTTGCATTTTCTTGTGTAGGGAACCGACGGTGCAACTGACTTTGTCAACGCGCTCTTTGCTTCCGGATCAAGCGGCGAACTCCAATCAACCAGGATGGCGGCGGCGATTGTAGATTGTTTCATAGTTGTCACTTTGGATGTGTATGATTCCAATGAACTTTTGGATGCGTTTGTAGTTGTGTCACTTTGGCCTTTTTGTATGTTATGACAATTTGGATATTATGATGGATCGATAACTTGATTATATGCATGTTCTCTTTGGATTGTTTATATTCGTGAATTATATGTGTTGATGTGTGAATTCTTTGTCAATGTTGATTATATTATGTATTGAATTGTGTGGCGAAACGTGAAAAAAGGGGTAAAAGTTGCCCCTGGAATTACTAATTAACGTCGGCCAGGGGTCAGCCGACGTTAATTATCCCCTAATTAACGTGGGCCAGGGGTCAGGGACAGCCGACGTTAATTAGGGGCTAATTAACGTCGGCTGACCCCTGGCCGACGTTAATTAGTAACCCTGGACCCTGTTTTCGTCTGACAAAATCTCCGACAAAACGCCCCTAATTAACGGCGGCCAGGCCTAGGCCGACGTTAATTAATAATTAACGTCGGCTAAACAGTAGCCGACGTTAATTGGCGCGGTCACGGCATTAATTACCGTCGGCTGTACTAGGCCGACGTTAATTAGTAATTAACGTCGGCAGCCGACGTTAATTAAGCTAATTAACGTCGATTAACTATCGTGGGCCAAAAGCCGACGTTAATTAGTATTTTGCCGACGTTAATTACAATTAACGTTGGCTTTTGGCTGATGTTAATTTGCGGGATTATTGTAGTGCTAACCCCCGGTATGGCGGTATGTGCCACTTTCCTAATCAAAAGATAGGAGAGCACCCGTTCTCCCGAAGTTACGGGGTGAGCCTTTTCAAGTTGAGACGGTCAAGTCAAACTAGTTGGAGCACATGTGAAGCTGAAATTTGTATAAGCTTTGTTGGGGAAGCCACTCGCGCGGTTTGCTACCGAGTGTAAGGTGACACCTGCTGCTTCATCGAGCCAAGTCCTACTCCTACAGACCGGTCTGACCAACCAAGGCCAGATCTAACTTAATCATGTCTATGGAGGAGACTTGTCGAGAGGATCAAGTTATGCGAGTGGGGGCAGCGGCTCCACCAACTTTGCTCCCCTGCCACAGCTCCAGCAGCCAGCGCCTTCGATCTCAAGTAGTACCCTCCAAGTTCGCGACAGCTTGATGGGGCTCTGCTTGATGAGTTTGCTAGTGTAATCTCAATTCGTTTTTGTGGGAGACAGAGAGAGTAAAAATCATCACCATACATTGTGAGACCATCAGGATCCACGCCAGGACCCTCCAAAGCTGATGCGAAAGAAGAGGATGCAGGCAGCAGGCCAGGCCACACGTTCCTGAGAGCCGCACAAGTTTGTTGTGGACTTGTGTGGTCTCCCAGTCCTCACAGGAGATTTCGCACGGTTAGCTCATATATATAGAACCTGGAGCTTCGTAAGCGGGCCACACATGCATGGAGCCCCTGGGGCCCACAGAAAAGACGTCAGGTGATATCGCCGTGGAAGAGGACGAACGGACTCTCGCGACGGTTACAGCGACGGCGAGGCCAGCCTCCCGCTCGCGCGTGCGTGCAGCCGTGCGTTGGGCGGGAGCGAGCGGCTGCGGCGAGATGACTGACTCCGTCGGGAAAGTCTGGACGCCACGAACCTACGTACGCGACGCAGCTGACCTCAACTAATATCGCTAAGGATCTGCTGTACGTCGTGCATCCTGGTACTAACTTGGATGTAGCACAGTATCAAGGTGTGTTTAGTTGTTTGTATGAACTGATATATGTATAAGATGGTTCAAGAAAAAAGTTATCGATATGTTTTGTTATTTGAATGAAATCATTTCATCTTAGACGATAAAATACAAATTTGAAAAATATTACTTATAGATATCGAACTATTACATTCATTCAAAACAATAAAACCAAATAGTACATCACAATACTATTCTATTTAACCTCATTCCACCAACCAAACACGTAGCCTTCAACGTTCGTGCTGCATACTGCTGTCAAAATGAAGTAATCCATAAACAAAATGAAAGTTTGGTCCTTCCCCAGCATTCATATACAAACCCAGCGAGATGTACTACAAAAATTATGACTATGTTTTTAGAGGCGTTCACAGGAAGAGTCCTGTACGCATTATAAAAGAAGTTGATTATTCTAGTCCGATAAGTTACCTTGTCATTGGTTCTTTTTTTTTTCCTTTGAGAGATAATGGTTGAATTTGGTACGGCGATGACATCAACAGAGAAAGCTTCCCGTCAACTCAAGAATAAAACTAGTTCGTTCCAAGATCCGAACACCCATCCATGCCCATACCTCCCTCCTGGTCAACCCGAAACAACCAAAGAGAGAAGGGGAAGAAAACACAACAAAACCAACAAGAAACACCCCAATCCAAGTCCTAACCGCCATCATCTGAACCCAAGTCGCCCCTCCCTTAGCCGCAACCGCGCACACACCTGACCTCCCTCCCTTCCCCCAACAAAACACGAGCATATAAACATGACACAGCCCCGTCACAGCTAGGAGCGTGCGGCCACGCGAAGTCACGAACCACTTCTCCACGGGTCCGGTTCGGGAGGTGGCTGCAACGGGAATACGACAGGAGAGGTAGAGAATGTTGTAAAATAATACCGCTCGCTCTTGATCAACCACAATACGTCAATTGAATAGCAAGAACGTTTAGTAAGCACATATAATATAGAGAGAAGTTTTGTTATCTCTTTTTATTAGTTGGTTGTCATATATAAATAGAAAACAATAAAAAATAAATTTAAGTTTAACTATATAGAAATAGAGTCCAATCAAAAACAAACTCAAATCCATCCATATCTTTAACAGAAGTGTACTGCGCGCACACCAACCGCGCGTAGGCAGCTATAAAAGCCGACCCCGTCGCCTCCCCACCTCCTCCTCCCTCGGCATCGCATCCGCTTCCTAGAAAAATCGTAGACAAAGTGGAGACCGTCTAGGCAAAGCCAAGCCATGTCCAACGTGCCCACTTCCCTCCGCGACTCCTCCCTCACCGTCTTCCGCCTCGCCATCTCCAGCTCCGACCCCTGGCCTTTCTCCCTCTAACCCAAACCTCTCCTCCATCTTCTTGAGCAACGAAGAACCAACCAAGCCTTGGTACCTAGCCTTCTTCCTCGCTTCCTTTGGAGCTCTCGATTTGATTCTTGATGCAGCTCAAGCAGCCGCAGCAGAAGGCTGGGAGCGGCGGCGCAGCGGCGACGGGGACGATGGTGGCGCCCAAGGGGTGCGTGACGGTGCGGGTGGGGGCCGAGGGGGAGGAGCAGCGGCGGTTCGCGGTGCCGCTGGGCCACCTCAAGCACCCGCTCTTCGGCGCGCTGCTCGACGAGGCGGAGCGCGAGTACGGCTTCGAGCAGCAGGGCGCCATAGCCATCCCCTGCCGGGTCGACCGCTTCGTCCACGTCGAGCACCTCATCGACCGGGATCTCCACGGCTGCGCTCACCACAGCGGGTACCTCGCCAACCTCGACGGCAGCGGCGCCACCGGCCAGCACCACCACCACCACCACCACCTCCACCTCCACCTGCCGCGGTTCGCTGGGTGCTTCCGCGCCTGATTAATCAATCAGCTGATGGTTTCGATAGATCGACGTGTTTCTTGCTTCGTTTTAGGGTTGGTTGAATAGTTCTTCGCATCTTGCTGGTTAGTTTCGTCCTCCGTTCTCTCGTAGGTTTGTTGCGGTTGACACGATTGGTTTGTATCGAGAGAATCGGAGGGTGATTTCAATGTTGACGACGACGAAAATTAATATATCAAGTGTAAAGTGTGAGAATATTATCATATGTTAGTGGAGTACGTAATTGTTAGCTTAATTATATTTTTTCCCCTTATACGTCAATATACATGGATACGCATGCTCTGCAAAAAGATCTCAGCTTGCTTAGTTTTCCATAATGCTTTCATACGCTCTGCCAAAAAAAAAAATTGACGTGTTTCTGCGAATTGTTTACATACACGATCACGAACCCGAGGAATCGCGCGATTATTAATGCTAACACGGTCGTACTGGCGAGCAATTAAGTTGCTTTGATCTCCTCTTAAGTGTTTGATGGGAAACTATTAAAGAAACTTCGCGAGAAATAGGCTCTTGATGTCGATCGCTCGTGCGCAGTACTCCTTCCGTGGACATTTTTTTTACTTAGTAGGTTAAATTTTATATTTCAATATAAATTAGCGTGATATTTTCTTTATATATATCTAATAAATATATATATTTATTTGATATTATCTGTATATATGTATAAAAAATATAACTATTAAAGATAATAATTAAGAGTGGTTTACTTATTTTCAATATCTTTAGTTAGCCTATGTGCGAAGAGAAAGGCCCTGTTTGGTAGAGCTTCAGATCCCAGCACCATCTGAGATCTAAAACTTGTAGGCTAAAATAAAGTGAATTAAATTTATATTTTTAGTATAAAATGTAAATAAGATGACCTATTTAAACACTATCAATGTCTAATGACTCCAAATTCCATGAATCTGGTGGAGTTAGAATACCTACTCCATCGATTCACGGATCCGATAATTGAAGTTCGCATCAAACACACCCAAAATAAGCTCTATAAACTTGAACAAATGGAGTCATACTGAGTGCTTCTTATCAATTAATTAAGCTACCAAAATTACTTTCAAAACAGCCCAAGATATTTTCCGTTGGCCAAAACGATCAGATTGTACACAGGAACAAGATTATGATCCTAACAATCTTGATATCAACAAAAAGAGAGAGAAGATTTTAGATGACTTTGAACGACCAGATAAGTATCAATATCAGCTTAATTTGGGGGTCTAGTACAAGACGACACTGCATTATATATATTTATATATATGTCCCTCCCCCCTAACCTGCCGATCTGAAATGAAGCACGAGCTAATATATGTGCACACAAGAAGCCGCCTTTTGAATCAGTCGTCCATTCGTTTTGGAAGGCCTCGCACGTTGAGATCATTCACATCTTCTATTAGCGCAAATGGTGGTCGTGGTAGCTGAAGGTTGACGCATGCAGTTGGATGGTGAATTAAATTAAAGTTTGCGCACGCCTACCAACGTCGAGCTGAATCAAATGGATCGTCGTCCTGTGGTCAAAAACCTACCAGGCCAGCTGTTGGGAGAAAATTCCAGAATTCTGCTGCAACTATTTTAGTGACAGCAGCAGCTAGCAACCTAGCACGCAATCCGCACCATACAGCGCTCGTATTGTTTAGCTGAAGGCCATGGTTCCAGTCAGTCTAGATTTTGCAGTTTTCTAACATATTTAATGTACATCTCTTCCTCTTGGTTGTTGAGTCTTCAGGCATCTATATATATATGTCCTTTTGTGAGGAAAAAAATCTATGTAGAACAAACCAAAGTATCGCATCGCCATCGTTTCGCGATAGGTTTTTGCCGATGCCAAGGAAGATCCTAGCTATATGCCATGCCTAGTGGGTTCCCAAAAGCATCCCGACACTCTGATAAAAAAAGAGCCAACAAATTGGCAATTTACTTTGGCTCGAGACTCGCCAAAGTCCACCACCATCCACCTCTTTCCGCAGATGCCTGCTCCTGTATGTGCTGGGGCAGCTACCGTCAGGTCGTGACTTGCGGCACGGAATTGGAATTGAGCGGCAGAATTGGTTCGTTCGGTTAGCCGTAGCTATCAACGAAGGCCCCGGGTCCTGGCAAAATGACAAACATTAGCTTTTACTTTACCATAATAAACTCCATAATTAGGGGACCGTACGCGGGTAAAGTGGAGAAAGGAGATGAAAGATGCAATGCAGCCATGCCACGCCGAAAGAAAAGGAGACTGACTAGGGGCCATTAGAGGCTAAGTAGCTGTTAGTGAAATGGTGCGCATCTGTGCGCCGAAAGCCGGAGCGAAGTGGCTTTCTTGGTTTCTCTGTTGCTAAATGCTGGAAATGACGGCACAACAAACGCTGCCACTGCCAATGCAAGAGCTGCTATAGTTCCTTATCCTAGAGAGAGAGAGACTTCAAGAGCAGTAGTTGGTAAAACATATTTATTGGGCGTCGTATAAGATGGATCGAAATTCTATAAACAGGCCTCAATGGAACTAGGGGTGGAATCGAGCCGAGCCGAGCCAAGCTTGCTCGGCTCGACCGAAACTCGTCGATTCATGAAATAACCGAAATTTCGGCTCATTGTCTTTGTCGAGCTGAAAACGGGCTCGGCTCGGCCTGGCTCGAGTCTCGAGCCGAGCCGAGCCGCTCGTGAGCCGCCTCGGCATGTGGGCCCGCCTCATTCGTCCAACTCTCAAGTATGTTCATTGTATGTTCTTTGTTCAATATGATCGTATGAATGCCAAGCGATTGAATGTTCAGGGATGTGGCTAATTTTACATTAAAATTAAGCCTCATGTAATTTGGATAATCAATTAATGATTAGTGATTAGTGAAAGTGATTCTGAATATCTGAATTTTACCGAGCCTAACGAGCCAACGAGCCACTCGCGAGCCGGCTCGGGCTCGGCTCATTGTAGCACCGAGCCAGACGGTAGGCTCGGGCTCGGCTCGTTGATGCACCGAGCCGAGCCGAGCCGCACCGAGTCGAGCCGAGCCCGAGCCGCGAGCCTCGAGCTATTTTTCCACCCCTAAATGGAACGCCTGTTCTTGTGCTAAATCAGGGCAGACTTCTGTTCTAAGGTCCTGAATCCAGATTTCAACCAGCCAAACCTGAATGTACAATTGAAAGCCACACAGAAATTTGCAAGTGTAACGACCGGAATTTACCACTGTGCATGTACCATGGAGCACGAATTAATTCTTTACACAAGCTGAACTGATCATTTCAAGCAAGCACTGCAAAAGAAAACTTAATAAATACCTATCTCAGTTAAACTCAACAGAGTAACATTGTCTGTCCCGATAACTCATCGTATTACAAGCTAAAAATCTATGCTCCACGCGATGTGTGAAACTGGGCCAGAAAGAAACCTAAGCAAGATCTGCACTTCTTCCCCTGCTACCACCTCCTGTATCACCCACCCAGCCCAATTACACCCCAAAACCCTCACTTAACATTTTTCATTTTGATTGGAACTACAAAGAATTAGAGAAAAGGAGAAAGAAACAAGGGACCCCGTGGTCTGGTACTGCTACATTGAGATGGCAAAGCTCCGATACCATCATCACAGCTGGTAAACACAACCCGTTTCAGACTTCAGAGAGCTAGCTGTGTTGTGTCTGTGTGCTACTGCTGCTCTGATGCGTCGGCCGTCCAGTATGTCTTGACCGCCATGAGGACCTTCTCCGGGTTGAAGGGCCCGTCCTCGTGGTCCATGATGCGGCTCTCCCACCGCATTCGCTTCGTTATTGCCTGGACCTTGGTGAGGACGTCGACCGTGTCGCGGATGATCGCTGTGCCCTCAGGCCTCAGTATCCTATCCATCTCCAAGAGGATGTCGGTTATATCGCACCTGCAAGGTTCAGGAAACAAGTATTGTTAGAGCCTGTCTAATGTGTTTGGGCAATCACAGTGACTGTGCTCACATCCTCCCACCAATACTGCCACAGCTGGATCAGGTGTCAACAAGCGTGTGACAGTGTCAGCACTTTTATAGTATCACAAATGTGCTTTCGTGAATGCTTAAAAGGCTATCATTAAACTAGAATCTTGTGCTACAGGCAATATGAACAGTAAACTGTGCCGCAGAGGCCAGAGAGTCATCAACGGGCAAGGGAATTGATCTAGCAAGGACTAAACGACCATGATACCATTAGTTTTCATTTTTACTACCAGCCTGTGCTCCTGTTCCCTTCTTTTGGTGTATCATTTAATATGTGGGGAATGGATTTAGATCCTTTGCCACATGGCAGAGAGAAATTGAGTCACTACGCGTGAGCTCCACCGCGCGTGGGGCCCACGCGCGGTGACTCAACTTCCCTCTACCTTACGGCAGAGGATTCGCGTCCGTGGGGAATATGGTGCCCTAAGCTGTAGACATAATCTGTATTCGCTCTATCTGGGTTCACCTTCATCTATAAAGTGACACAAAACTCAAATCTAACCTCTCAGAATCTGAAACTACCAATATTTATTTTTGTCATAAGATGATGCATTCTTTAAAGGGCTAAACTGAATTGTCAACATACTTTTTTTAATGATTGTCAACATACTTTGAGGATGGCCCAACAAGACCAAAGCAACCAGAGGAAGTTAATAAGCAACGATGACTTGAGCAAGGCTATAAGAAATGCTGAAGCATACAATTTCCTTACCTGTCTTGGTAGATGCTAAACAAATTGTCAGCGTGCAAAAGGTCGTATGTTCTTGGATACGTCGAGAAAGCTTCGCACCAGTCCTGGTACGTGCCAATAAATCCTCGCTCGTAAATTGCTCCAAGGGTGTCTTTGTCTGAATTAACTGGGACGACATTCATCACCCACACGGGGTACTTCACTAAAGAAGCAGCAAACCCGCCCAAGTTTGCGTTCATGTCCATCACATTTCTGTACCTCCCCTCTGCAATGGGTGTGGTGCGCTTGTAGTAAGCCACCCTCTTCTCCCACAACTTCTTGTCCTCCTCAAATTTCTTCCCATCTATCCCTGGAATTGTTCCCCTCTTAACCCTTGGAGGGACTGTGAATGCCCTCTCTGGCCATTTCTCCACCACTCCACCTGCGACTTCTCCCTGGTTGCTTACCTCAGGCAATGGAGTAACACAGGCTTCCATCTTCTTGTACCTATAAACACGAAGGGAAATGAAAATAATTCAGTAGCAGACAACTAGATGACCTATCAGACAATTTTGTTGGTGCAACCATTTCATACCAGGCAGCATCAGGATTGTCACTCTTGCAGATATGGGGTATCTTGTAGGTCTTCTTGATGTTGGCGCATTCAAGGTGGTTCTTAGGCTTCTGCCAGATTGAGAGATCCTCCTTCTCAACCACCTTGTTCCAGCAAAGACTCCTTGCAACATCCTCAATCTTGTCTTGCTCTTGCTTGAGGTCTTCCTTGGTCCTCTCCCACCCCTTGTAGTACTTCTTCCAGTTGATTGGAGGGCCCGAGTGGATCCAGTAGCCTCCTGGCCTTAGAATTCTGTCGACTTCGGCTAGGTACAGTCCATCTAACAAAATTTTCAAAACACTCAATCAATTAATCAATTCGTTTTTACCCAAGAACAACTCGAAAAGTTAGAATAAGATAAGCTCTGGGACAAATTTCAGATGTATAAAGTCCTCACCATGATCATACCAAGGAATCAGACAGCGTGAGCAATGTGCCATATCAAATGCCCTAGATGGGTAAGGCAACCGTTGCTTTCCCATCACGCCGATGATGGCAGGGACACCTCGTTCCAGTGCAAATTGCACCTGAGCTTCATGCGTGTCCCTCGGTGCAAATGACACGGCAATGACGTTCCTCTTCAGCAAGTATGCTCCCCAACTAGCAACCTTCAACAACACAAAAAGCACGAGCTGATGAGCACCATCACAACATGCAGGAACCCGACGCCAGAGGTTTCTCCCCTTACCCCGCAGCCTGTGTCGATTGCCGTCCTGATCTTCCCGTCCGACAACGAGATGAGCTTACCAATGTCATCAATGTATGCATCTGCACCGCGGGGAAACATCGTGCCACCACCGGGGAATCGGAACTTGTTGCCCTCCACCTGGATCCAATTCTGCACAGCCTTCTCGATGCTGAGCTCCTTGTGAGGGATGTTGTCAAACCAAGCGTAGTCCCTGCTATGAGGCCATTTGAAAGGGGTCTTGTACTTCGGTGGTGCCGGGACGAGGCATCGGATCTGCTCGTCCTTGCCGGGGCAATGCCTCTCTCGGTACACTAACATCGCCCGCTCAAAACGCCGCCCTCGCGTCCTGTCCTCGCACGGCGTGTACTCACTGAAGTTGAGCGGGCACGCCGGAAACTGACGCACCGCAGCCTCGGTGCCATTGATGTTGAGCTGGTGGTGGGCGTCGAAGTCGAGTGAATCCTCGGAGGCCGACCCGAACGACGGCACGGAGCCAGAGGACTGCGTGGCGGGGTCGCAGCCGACCCGGGTGATTGCCGGATTGCCCACGGGATTCGGCAAGGTGGTGTTCTGCCATGCGCCGAGGACGTAGAATGCGACGCAGAGGGCGCTCACCACGAGAATGTAGGTGAGGCGCTGCTTCCTGGATTCTTGCAGCTGCTGGGCTTTAGGAGAGGCCGGGTAATCTTTAGCCATGGCTCCTGCAAGTTGCAAGAACAGGTGAGATGCTAGTACAGGAGTTTAACTAAATTTAGCTTGATCTCATATAGAAATGCACCAGATTTAACAACGGCTCCTGGGATTCAAGACCAGAAGGATTAAACCGGCGAATTTAGGCTACAAATCTTGTTGGGTTTCAGCTGAAAGGGAAAGGTGAATTTATATGCAAGGCTGCAAAATTGATAGATGGACCAGCTGAGCTTGCACTGCAGAACAAATTGGTTTTGCTCTCCGCAGCAAACAAAATCTTAAGAACTATCAACATATGAAATTGAGCAAGTTTTACTGTAGCCCACCGCCTAACCACGGAAGGAAGCTAACAGAGCAAATTTCTATAATCTGATTTCTGAACAAGAACACACAGCTTACAACTGACCATTTGTCCTAAATTTAAACTGCATTAGTTGCCCAGATCATGGAAAAGAATGCGCGGATAGCATTCAATGAAGCAGCAGGAGGAAAAGATTACCAACAAGACCCTCGGATCACGAAAAAAAAATTATGCTCCACACAAAAGCGGAAAAAAAACTATATAGAAGCGTAGACAAGCCTTAAACAAAATCGGTAAGATATACGCTTCTTGCTGAAGGCAAAGAAAAGGGGCTAGGATGAAGGACAAAGAGGCCAACGCCCTAAGAAGGTTTTAGGATTTAGTTCATTTCAATGAAATATCCCTAATCCAAACACCTCCTAAACAGTAAATATTCCAAGCAAAAGGCAAAGTGGAAGCTACAAGACAGTGGCAACTCAGCACCAGAGTAGAGAAATCTGAAATTTAACAAAATGGCAAGCAGAGCCCACAGATGCCACTCAATAGAAGCCCTTGCAATTCCTAACGGATCCACTCACCAGCACCACTGCAAGAAACAAAGAGCTAGCAGAAATGAAGCAAGCAGCAAAGCTACTAGACCTGTAAAGAAGCCAGCTCAGGAAGAGCACACCAAGGGGCAGAAGCAGAGACCCTCAAAAACTTCAAAAGGCTCGGAGCCAGAGGAGATGAGAACCACTGCCTATATATGCAAGCTCTGAAGCAATGGTGAGTGAGGCGGCCACTGAGATGGGAGTGAAGTGGGGTGTTGCCGAACACGCTCACATGTCAGCAGTAGAGGTGGGCATCGTGCCGGGTCGGGCCGGCCTGGCACGGGCCCATCGTGCTTCGGGCCTAAACCGTGCCGGGCCGTGACGGCCCATCGTGCTCACCGTGCGCCGGCAATGGCCAAATTTCGTCTTTAGCGAGCCAGACCACGCCCATTTACCCTTCGTGCTGCCGTCTGATTCTGCCAGCCCTATCCATTTATACTATTACTATAAGAGAAAATGATCATGGATTGATTTCTTTCTTTATCTGTCTAGACTTCCTTTTTTTCTATCGAAACAAAATCCTATTGTGTTTATTCTTCTCGATTTTCTTGATTCATTGTTCTTTCTAAATACATGCATGCACCATGATTTACTCATGATTTGCTTCACCCACACATACAACGTATGGATGCATTCCTTCCTTTTCTCTGGTTCATCGTAGTTTTCTTCCTTTACTCCTTGATTTACTCACCCACATACAACACAGTGCGTGCTGTTTGGCCGTCTTGGCCAAGCACGCCTCGGACTATCGTCTTGCGTCTTAGAACGCCATCGTCTCTAATTAGCGGCAAACACGCCCAACAATCGTCCGGGCGGCCTACCATTTAAAAAGATGTCGTCTTGGACCGTGGGTGGGTGCGGGTCGGCGTGTCTCGTGCCGGTCAAAAAAACCCGACCCAGTGCCCACCTCTAGTCAGCAGCAGCTCCCAGCTAACCCATCCCCCTTTCATAAATAAAGGAGGAGGTGTGAATGGACTGCCACGGTGACCAACAGCCACAGGGGCAGAGAGTCAGGTCGACACGGGAATAGAATAGGGTGGAAAACAGGGTAGCGCACCGAGAGCGAGACCTCTGCTTGTCCTTGCTCACGTGGTTGGTGGTACAGGAGTACAGGACCAATGGCTATGGAGACCCAGTGGATTTTGGTCTGTGGAATCAATGGAGAAGAAGAAGTCGCCACTCTCCAGTGTCCTTGCAAGTTGCAATTAGGCCTCTTGCACGAACGTGGCGTCGCATATTAGCGCTCTTTGGCTTTCAAACAGATGCATGGAACATAAGCAGGCATTGCGCATTTGCGATCCAGTGGTGGTGCTTGGAAATTTCTAGCTTATTGGTTTCTGAACAATCTTTGACATTTGAAGAGCCTGACCTTCATTTTCATTTGTTGTTTCGGTCTTAGGAAACAAGAACCAATCGTCTTCCAGTTTTGTGGCAAAGATAGTGGTTAGGTTAGGTGCTTCGCTTTCAAGGCAAGCAGTTAAGAGTTTTTCTTCTTAAAAGGCAAATTACATCTACCACGTAGAAAGATCAAAGTGCTTACTTTATTAAATCTTGTTGCGCTTTCTTTTGCTTTTCTTCCCCCAATTTATTTATCAAGTTTTTTACCTTTTTCTAGTAAAACTTATTTCGAGAATTAGATAACTTGTCGGGGTCATAAAAAGATGTTATGACTACTGTTGAAAAAAAACCTAACATCATCGACAATCAATAGCACAAAACATGCATAATACTACAAATTCAAGATTGAAAAGACAAACAGACGAATACCGCACAACTAATCGCTTGTTCATGGCAGGGATAATATGATTAATTTGAAAATAGAATTTAACATTGTCAAACTTCTAATAAGCAACAATAGAAAATATAAACCATACTATAATTCCAAGATTGAAATCAGCGGCGGATCCAGAAGAAAGTTCATTGGGATCGCCGGTGTCATTACGAACTTGTAAAACTAACTTTTAACTTAGAACAAAATGATTATATGCTTATATACTAAAGAAATCATATATATTGGACTGGAGGGCTACAGCCTCTGATTAAAAACATGAAGAAGGGAGATACCTTCACAATGTAAATCCTAGTTTTCCCCTTTGTCACCTGAGCAATTTTGTTCTGCGCTCTCTGGCTGTTGCCTACTCTATCATTGATCTGTGCAGCTTTGCCCGGGCATGATGGTTGTTTGCAGTAGAAGTAGGGTAAAGGCCTACCAAAAGGCGGTCCTTCTGATCTATTCCTTCCTTTTTCTCCTTGCCCTCCTTGGTTTTTGCTTGCATGGAATGGACAGGATTTGGTCAATGGTGAAAGGGGGTTTATGAGGAGAGATTGTCGGCCCTCCATTTGCTCCCAACATTTCAAGCTTTTCCTTTTGAGTCGATACATTAACACCGCTGATTTCGTGATGCCATGCTAGAAAGAATAGTGTCGGTGCAATAAGACGCATGGACCACATGTACAGAGGCAAGCCCCATGTCACATGTCCCACTTATTCTGCCTGATATTTTGCAAATGGTTTTGTGAGTTTTGGATCCTTTGGCAAGCCATATGTCGCATGTCCCGTTTAGATCCTATTTATTTAAGTTTTTTTACCAGCTTAAAAACCAAAAAAAAAAAAATCAAAGCCTAAATAAATAGGTGGCTTTTTACCTGTATTTTTTGAAAAGCTAAGTGCCTATTTGGTAGAGCTCCAGATCCCAGCTTCTCCTGAGATCTGAAACCTGTAGGCTAAAATAAGGTAAATTAAGTTTATATTTTTGGCCTAAAATATAAACAAAATGATCCATCTAAACATTCTTAATGTACTCACGACTCCAAATTCACGGATCTGTGGAGCTAGAAACCACTCCACGGATCCACGGATCTGGTGGAGCTGGAGCCGTACCAAACAGGCCCTAAGTCTCTGCATAACTAAAAGTCATCGGAGACGTGTTTTTTTCTTATTGAATATTGGTTTTAGACTAATACCACTGAAGTTATAGTAAAATTACCCATCACTTGCATGTATAAAAACCGATTGCTTTTAAGCTATTTAAGCCTAAAAGCCAACTTTAAGTTATAAGCTAAAAAGCCCAAATAAACACAATCGTATTCTAACCTGATATTTTACAAATGATTTTGTGAGGAAAATAATGTTGTGGTAGAAACATTATTTTCAGATCCTTTGAGCATGGTAGGAACACTTAGCTATTTTCGGATCCAACGAAAATGGAATAAAACCATCAGATCGGAACGAAAGGCACAACGTGGTTACATGGATGGATCTAAAAATAAGAAAAACAAAGTAGACATAAATACACGATGGCACATTCCTCTGATATTTTTTAAAAATAATATTTAATAAATAAAAATTACAGAAAATAATATGTCGATTCAAAAATGATACTACGCCTCGTTTCGATTTGAAATGGCAACACGAGCACAATCATCAAACTATCTAATCTCTTTGTCGTCATTCCAAATAGCGATAGAGAGCAATAAATGCTTTGGCCACGCTGCTCGCTGGCAAGGATGCCTTATTTCCATTGAGCGAAGAGAAAGAAAGAGAGGGGAAGAGAAAGAAAAGGAGGGGAAGAAAGGAAAGGGGAGAGGGGAAAGAGGAGGATGGGAAAGAAGAGGAAGAAGATGGAGAGGAGGAAGAAGAGGGGGTGGAGGGGAAGAAGAGGAATAAGAAAAGGGGGAGGAGGAAGAAAGACGTTGAGGTTTTGCAGGTAAATTTTTTTGTTTATTTGAATTAAAATTTGAAAATATGATTTAGTGACCAGATTAATTAGGTTGTGAGTAATTAGCTATATAGAGTAGCAATGATTATTTAGATAGATGACTTAGCGATCAGATTAATTAGGTTTGTAAGTAATTAGCTGTGTAGAGTAGTAATGGTTATTTAGACACAGGACTTAGTGAACAGATTAATTAGGTTTGTAAGTAATTAGCTGTGTAGAATGCCTATAGTTTTTTTAGATGCACGACTTACCAACCAGATTAATTAGGTATGTACGTAACTAGTTGTGTAGAGTAGCAATAGTTTTTTTTCATATATGACTTAACGACCAAATTAATTAGGTTCATAAGTAATTAGCTATATAGAACAGAAATAGTTTTTTAGATACACGACTTACCAACCAGATTAATTAGGTTTATAGGTAATTAACTGTATAAAATACCACTAGTTTTTTAGATACATGACTTACCGACCAGATTAATTAGGTGTGTATGTAATTAGCTGTATAGAGTAGCAATAGTTTTTTTTACATACATGACTTAGCGACCAGTACACCATAAGCTATACCAAGACAAGACATGTAGAGCGAAGCAGAAGGCATTGGAAGCAAGGTTAAGCGGGCATTCTTTCCTAGGAAGATGGTACTCAAGCGGGCATTCTTTGCTTTTAGTGCTTGTATCAACACGTTCGAGACATTACCATCCGTTGTTATCGTGGATGGAATATTTTGATCGAGAAATACAAAGGCCATATATTGACTACCATAGGAGCAGATGGTAACAATCAGATTCTTCTCATAGCGCTCGCATTCGTGGAGGGTGAGAATACAGATAGCTAGTTCTGGATTCTAAGGAACATGGAAGCCGATGATGTGGATCAATGTCCTAGAGTATGTGTCATACACGATCGGTATCCCGAGTTGTTGAAGGCGATCGTGTAGTTGCGAAGAAGGTGCGATTTGAGACATATCCATGGCATGATTTACAAAGTAGGTGGTGCAAGCGGCACATGGATGCCAACTTCTACAAATAGTTCATGAGCAAGGAGGTTACAAAGCTTTTCAAGAGGTTGTGCGATCAAAACCAAGAGAGAAAGTTTGATGCACTCTAGACGGTTGGACGAGTGACATCAAGGCATACAACAGAGGCAAATAAAACGGTAATGCTCGACACGGGGAGGCCCTAGTAGTACTCAAAGAGTTACCCATGGACCCTTTGTATTTGGTTTGGAGGAACGGAAGGACCATAAAATGCTTCTTCAAATGAATAGAGTACGAGCCTAGGGAGAAATAGGCTCTGCTTTATGACCTCGAATTATCGTATTCAAATTTTATCTGTAATTATTATATTCATATTCTATTTGTAATTACTGTATTCACTATTCAGTTTGTATGTATATTCAAATTCATACTAACATTGAACTATTTAATTGCAAGTATGGAGGCATCGAGTAATACAAGTTGCTTGACCCAGTGATAAACTCGGCTCATCGAAGCCACTTAGCCACCTTGCCACCGTCGGATGGGGAGCCGGCATTTGAACTTAGCTCCCTACGCTTGCGCACTCCCATGGGAGCATGGCGGATCGCCCTTGACGGATTCTAAGGTTCGTGCACTATTGTCATAGTTGCGTTAAAATGTCTTGTATGTGCGGAGCGATCGTACTTACAATGTTTTCCTGCGTTCAAAGAGCGGCAGGGTTACTTCCTCTAACACAGATGGTGGAGGCCACTAGCGCCGACGCGTAGGATAGACATGGTGCCTACAGGAGTTTCCTCTACGACAGGAGCTTACTGACTGCTCTGGTAGATCGCTGGCTGATACAGCATCGCCAGGTGTTTGATGTGTACGTGGAGACCTACGCCGTCCATCGTGTCATGAGGCAATTCGATCTCTGACGGCGTTCCCCATCCCCACTGGTGATGTCATTCCGCCGAGTGTGCACACGTTAGTTCTCTTTTACATCACTTTTAATTGGATCACTTTTTCGGATGTTCTTACTAATAAGGTTATGTTGCAAATCTTTTTTACGCAAACATGCACGCAAGGGCTTCATTGATGGTGCGAGCTGGGCAGCACGCATGTTGCCTCATGCTCAGCAGTGGACATAGGTGTTGGTAGACCTACACAAGGAGGCTACCCCTTACGACCTTGCCACATACGAGGAGTACATCAGGTGGTACAGCCCACGCTGCGTGTTCGAGCAGTGCGTGTTGTTAACTCACCTCCGAGGCACGTTACCTCTACAGTCGACACCTACCCTACGCAGCCAGACTCGGCTTTTCCTCGCTCGGTTAGTACTTCTTTTCATATGTCATATAAAGTATCGTTAATATAATTGTAACAACTAATAAGCCTTTCAATGCGTGCGTGGGCGACCTTGCCGAGGAGGCTTCAAAGGAGCTTACCTCACGATGGTCAAGTCAACCGAGGGACAAAGTTGGAGGTCAAGATGGACTACTTGAGAAGGGCATTGCAACGTGCTTATCGAAGACCACTCGATCGTCCAACTTACGCCCCGCAAAAGACCTAGGGACGACGATGTGGTACAGTCCACGGTGTTCTCACCAGATGTGATCGACAGCGCGCGCATATCGCCATCGGGCACGATCTACATGTAGACCGCGCCTCCTCCCGATGTGCTAGGGGGCTTCAGCTGGCACTGTTCTACACCGCACGTCCATGTGACTCCAGATACATCTTCGTGGTCTCCCTTTATCTATTACGTTCTTTACATTATGTAGTGTACTAACATAAAATGTTTGTCAGAAGCGATTGATGCAGCACATGACCATAGTGCTACCACTCAGGTGACTCATTCCACGTCGATGATGCCCTAATCAAGGAGTGGTTGAACGACTCCGCCAGCAGCTTGCCGATGCGTCCGGACCGATCCAGCCATCGCAGGCCGCCTTTGTTACTCCGTAAGCACCAGTACGGCTTACTAGGACTATTTGTGGACTGCCACCTGACCAGCTAGCATATCCATCCGGACATATGCAATGTCGGAGGAAGCCTGGAACCAAACGAGGGGTTGCACCGCGCAAGAACCCCACCTAGTTTTTTTTGCTTTCATACCTGATGTACTAATCAGATATGGTGTTTTGTTTTTTTTAACTTATGTACTATTCGAATATGATATTTTGTTTTGTTAACTTATGTACTATTTGAATACGATCTTTTGATTTGTTAACTTATGTATTACAAAATTATCTCCCCCTAGTAATGACAATTATAATATACCGAATGTATCCATCATCTTTTGCAGTCACATCCACCTAGTAAGGTCAATTGGGTAATTTTGTAATTGTTACTTTTTTGTTGTATTATTTAAAAAAAAATCACCCTTCTACTTTTGGCATATTATTTTTGTAATTTTTTATTTCTTGTGTATTATTTTAAAAATATTTCTTGCCATCCACATCAGCTTTTTCAAGCCGATTTGAGAACACATTGCCAGTAGCTTGTTAGACCAATCAGACAACATGCACGCATCAGGTTTTTCAGGGCTATTTGACAACACGCTGTTAGCAGCTTTGTCAAACCTATTTGACAACATTCTGCGCACTGCAAAGTGACAATACACTATCTATTTTTTGTCAGCATGATTTGACAACACTCATCCCACCGTGTTGCCCTGTTTTCATCACACTTCTTTAATTTTCCTTTTCGGCATATTATTTTTTTAATTTTGTGATTTTTATTTTTATTTTAAAAATTCATATGCACTCCTCTGTTGCTATTTGAAAATGGCATCTTTCATTTACGTTATTTTTTGAACATTATACATGAAATGACTACACAACCTTTTATGAGCCTCTAGTTTTGTTAGACTAATTAGACAACTCACGGACACCAAATTTTGACAGATCGATTAGATAACTCACGGCAAAGACTTTCTTAGATTTGACAACATGCTGCTCCTGCTTTCTCAGAGCGAAATGACAAACACAATTGTTATTTCTTTATCAACCCAATTGTACAACACATTGCTAGTTGCTTTTTTATACCAAATTGACAATACACTGCCATGTACTTTGTCAGACTGATTTAACAACTCGTAGGCAGCAGCTTTTTTAGACCACTTGGACAACACACTGCCACCGAAAACTTACTATAAATACGGAGTCATGCCCAGCATATGCATTCCACACTACACCAAGCCAACCCTCACACTGAACACCACATCCCTATCAACATGCGAGTTCACGTTGACCAACTATGAAGTATGAAGTGATTCATCGTAAGTGGAAGTGGCTTGCCAATAAGGGGAAAAGCTACCCAGATATTTCTTGTAAGAATGCATCTGTACCACCGGAGTTTCCCCTCCTAAACTGCGACAGCAGTACTCCAGTGTGTATAATGCAGTCCATACATCCCAACATCACTGGCTAGGCACACTACACGTGTCACTACAAAATTCGCGTAAGTTAATGACATGTGTGTACATTCCGTAATGCGTTTTTCTAACTTCTAACTTTGTCAACGCATGACATCGAAAGACAACAGCTTACTCTCGCTTCCAATATATTGATGGCCCGAACAAGTACGATAGGGAGTGCTTCAAGCACAAATTGTACCTGCACAACACAGTTGCGCCCGAGCGCTACACTCGGTGGAAACCTTCCCCTAAGACTACAGAAGAGAAACCAAAACACTTGCCCTATTGCCCTGAATTAGCGCACTTTTTCAAGCCCCTGTATAAGCATCATGAACAACAAAAGAAGCTGAAGGAGCAAGCCAACGCGACTCGTTTCCAAGAGGAGCCGAAGATCGCCCCTGAAGATTACTATTGGATCGATGTCTACGGACCTAATTGGAAGAAAACCAAGGCTAACAGCCTCGCCAAATCAAAGAGAAAGGCATCGATGTATCTTTTTGTATAAGGTCTACGACAGCTAACATGACTTCTTTACAATTTCAAAAGGTGCGCATATATCTTAGTTGTACTTCCCATTCATCGTTCGTCCATGTCGACATTTGTGCCGTAAAAATATGAAGGCTAACATAGGCAACGAACCGAACTATATGCGCCACGTATGTTTACTTGTTTTCTATGTCATGCAATGCATCGGTTCCATATGCACCATCTATCTTCTCTCATTTTCTACTACATTAAACTGTAAGGGCCTGTTTGGCAGGGATTCAGCTTCTACAGATTCTGAGAATTTGGTGAAGCCGAAAATTTTAGCTTCACCAGATTCATGAAGCTGGAGCTGTGAGTACATTAAGAGTGTTTAGATGGATCATCTTGTTTACATTTTAGACTAAAAATATAAACTTAATTCACTTTATTTTAGCCTATAAGTTTCAGATTTCAGGTGAAGTTGGAATCTGGAGCTCTACCAAACAGGCCTTAAATGCCAATTCAAGTTGTAATATATTCATTCTTATAAAAAAAATTCACCATATATATCCACTTACCTTTATTCCGACGTGAAGTATTACAAATATTAAAGAGAGCGGCCTTGTTTGCTCCTGTGAAATTTAGGCGTGGATGTCGGGCGCTGCGTCGCGATGGCTCAAGCCTCCAAATGATTTCTTCTAGCCGATGCAAAGACGCTGCTCGACACGCCCGGACAATGCCGCGTCGATTGCCTTCAGCGGCGTGTCCCGATTCTGCTTTTCTCGCCTTGCTCGCCGGCGTGTTTCGGCCTCTGCAATGTAGGGTCCGCCTTCCATCGACAGGATGCATTGTAGAGCTTTTGCGAAGCGCTGAGCGTTCGCTCGACACGCTGCGTTCGATGGCGTAGTTGGCGCGAGAAAGTTTCGCGCCGTGTGTCTCGGCCATTCGCGCGAAAAGTCTCCTTGAATTCACGCACGGCACAGACGCTCGCCAGTTGCCGTAGCAATAGTTTTTTACATACATGACTCAAATGACCAAGACACCATAAGCTATACCAAGACAAGACATGTAGAGCGAAGCAGAAGGCATTGGAAGCAAGGTTAAGTGGGCATTCTTTCCTAGGAAGATGGTACTCAAGCGGGCATTCTTTGCTTTTAGTGCTTGTATCAACACGTTCAGACATTACCATCCGTTGTTATACGTGGATGGAATATTTTTGACTGAGAAATACAAAGGCCATATATTGACTACCATAGGAGCAGATGGTAACAATCAGATTCTTCTCATAGCGCTCGCATTCGTGGAGGGTGAGAATACAGATAGCTAGTTCTGGATTCTAAGGAACATGGAAGCCGATGATGTGGATCAATGGCCTAGAGTATGTGTCATACACGATCGGTATCCCGAGTTGTTGAAGGCGATCGTGTAGTTGCAGCAAGGTGCAGACGAGACATATCCATGGCATGATTTACAAAGTAGGTGGTGCAAGCGGCACATGGATGCCAACTTCTACAAATAGTTCATGAGCAAGGAGTTTACAAAGCTTTTCAAGAGGTTGTGCGATCAAAACCAGCAGAGAAAGTTTGATGCACTCTAGACGAAGTTGGACGAGCTGACATCAAGGCATACAACAGAGGCAGCGAAAACGGTAATGCCTGACACAGGGGAGGCCCTAGTAGTACTCAAAGAGTTACCCATGGACCCTTTGTATTTGGTTTGGAGGAACGGAAGGACCATAAAATGCTTCTTCAAATGAATAGAGTACGAGCCTAGGGAGAAATAGGCTCTGCTTTATGACCTCGAATTATCGTATTCAAATTTTATCTGTAATTATTATATTCATATGCTATTTGTAATTACTGTATTCACTATTCAGTTTGTATGTATATTCAAATTCATACTAACATTGAACTATTTAATTGCAAGTATGGAGGCATCGAGCAATACAAGTTGCTTGACCCAAAGGATAAACTCGGCTCATCGGCCACTTAGCCACCTTGCCACCGCGGATGGGGAGCCAGCATTTGAACTTAGCTCCTCACGCTATGCGCTCTCCCATGGGAGCATGGCGGATCGCCCTTGACGGATTCTAAGGTTCGTGCACTATTGTCATAGTTGCGTTAAAATGTCTTGTATGTGCGAGCGATCGTATTACAATGTTTTCCTGCGGTCAAAGAGCGGCAGGGTTACTTCCTCTAACACAGATGGTGGAGGCCACTAGCGCCGACGCGTAGGATAGACATGGTGCCTACAGGAGTTTCCTCTACGACAGAGCTCATCGACCGCTTCCGTAGATCGTCGGTCGATACAAAGATCACCAGTGTTTGATGTGTACGTGGAGACCTCGCCGTCCATCGTGTCATGAGGCAATTCGATCTCGACGGCGCTCCCCATCCCCACCGGTGATGTCATTCACGAGAGTGTGCACACGTTAGTTCTCTTTACATCACTTTTAATTGGATCACTTTTTCGGATGTTCTTACTAATAAGGTTATGTTGCAAATCTTTTTTACGCAAACATGCACGCAAGGGCTTCATTGATGGTGCGAGCTGGGCAGCACGCATGTTGCCTCATGCTCAGCAGTGGACATAGGTGTTGGTAGACCTACACAAGGAGGCTACCCCTTACGACCTTGCCACATACGAGGAGTACATCAGGTGGTACAACCCACGCACACGTGTTCGAGTTGTGCGTGTTGTTAACTCACCTCCGAGGCACGTTACCTCTACAGTCGACACCTACCCTACACAGCCAGACTCGGCTTTTCCTCGCTCGGTTAGTACTTCTTTTCATATGTCATATAAAGTATCGTTAATATAATTGTAACAACTAATAAGCCTTTCAATGCGTGCGTGGAGCGACCTTGCCAGGGAGGCTTCAAAGGAGCTTACCTCACTGATGGCCGAAGTCAACCGAGGGACAGGTTGGAGGTCAGCATGGACTACTTGAGAAGGGACATTGCAACGTGCTTATCAGAAGACCACTCGCATCGTCCAACTTACGTCCTGCAAAAGACCTAGGGACGACGATGTGGTACAGGTCCACGGGTGTTCCTCAGCTGTATGTGATCGACACGCGTGCGCACATCGCAACTGGGCACAGTCTACATGTAGACCGCGCCTCCTCCCGATGTGCTAGGGGGCTTCAGCTGGCACTATTCTACACCGCACGTTCATGTGACTCCAGATACATCTTCGTGGTCTCCCTTTGTCTATTACGTTCTTTACATTATGTAGTGTACTAACATAAAATGTTTGTCGGTTTATTGATGCAAAGACATGACCATAGCGCTACCACTCAGGTGACTCATTCCACGTCGATGATGCCCTAATCAAGGAGTGGTTGAACGACTCCGCCAGCAGCTTGCCGATGCGTCCGGACCGATCCAGCCATCGCAGGCCGCCTTTGTTACTCCGTAAGCACCAGTACGGCTTACTAGGACTATTTGTGGACTGCCACCTGACCAGCTAGCATATCCATCCGGACATATGCAATGTCGGAGGAAGCCTGGAACCAAACGAGGGGTTGCACCGCGCAAGAACCCCACCTAGTTTTTTTTGCTTTCATACCTGATGTACTAATCAGATATGGTGTTTTGTTTTTTTTAACTTATGTACTATTCGAATATGATACTCCTCCATTCCCATATGTAAGGCGATAAGTTTTTTGCGAAGACCAAGATAAATCATCAATGCGTTTTGTTTTCTCGATTTCTAATTAACCGTGATTAATTATGCCTCGCTCACTCGCATACAACAACCATTGGCCATGCTCCTCGCATGCATGCAGCTTAGTAATTACTCCTAAGAGCACCTATTGCCACGCACATGCATGCATGCGGTTGGTAATCATTTGGTCAATTAATCGCTTATGCATGCGCTTAGTTAATGCATACGCCTTACAAAACGGAACTTCCAATAAAAACTAAAACGCCCTACAAATAGGAACGGAGGGAGTATTTTGTTTTGTTAACTTATGTACTATTTGAATACGATCTTTTGATTTGTTAACTTATGTATTACAAAATTATCTCCCCCTAGTAATGACAATTATAATATACCGAATGTATCCATCATCTTTTGCAGTCACATCCACCTAGTAAGGTCAATTGGGTAATTTTGTAATTGTTACTTTTTTGTTGTATTATTTTAAAAAAAATCACCCTTCTACTTTTGGCATATTATTTTTGTAATTTTTTATTTCTTGTGTATTATTTTAAAAATATTTCTTTCCATCCACATCAGCTTTTTCAAGCCGATTTGAGAACACATTGCCAGTAGCTTGTTAGACCAATCAGACAACATGCACGCATCAGGTTTTTCAGGGCTATTGACAACACGCTGTTAGCAGCTTTGTCAAACCTATTTGACAACATTCTGCGCACTGCAAAGTGACAATACACTATCTATTTTTTGTCAGCATGATTTGACAACACTCATCCCACCGTGTTGCCCTGTTTTCATCACACTTCTTTAATTTTCCTTTTCGGCATATTATTTTTTTAATTTTGTGATTTTTATTTTTATTTTAAAAAATTCATATGCACTCCTCTGTTGCTATTTGAAAATGGCATCTTTCATTTACGTTATTTTTTGAACATTATACATGAAATGACTACACAACCTTTTATGAGCCTCTAGTTTTGTTAGACTAATTAGACAACTCACGGACACCAGCTTTGACAGACTGATTAGATAACTCACGGGCAGCAGCTTTCTTAGATTTGACAACATGCTGCTCCTGCTTTCTCAGAGCGAAGTGACAAACACAATTGTTATTTCTTTATCAACCCAATTGTACAACACATTGCTAGTTGCTTTTTTATACCAAATTGACAATACACTGCCATGTACTTTGTCAGACTGATTTAACAACTCGTGGGCAGCAGCTTTTTTAGACCACTTGGACAACACACTGCCACCGAAAACTTACTATAAATACGAGTCATGCCCAAAGATATGCATTCCACACTACACCAAGCCAACCCTCACATCAACACCACATCCCTATCAACATGCGAGTTCACGTTGACCAACTATGAAGTATGAAGTGATTCATCGTAAGTGGAAGTGGCTTGCCAATAAGGGGAAAAGCTACCCAGATATTTCTTGTAAGAATGCATCTGCATTCAATCGAGTTTCCCTCCTAAACTGCGACAAAGATATTCGCAGTGTATAATGCACCATACATCCCAACATCACTGGCTAGGCACACTACACGTGTCACTACAAAATTCGCGTAAGTTAATGACATGTGTGTACATTCCGTAATGCGTTTTTCTAACTTCTAACTTTGTCAACACATGACATCAGGAAGACAACAGTTGCTACTGCTTCCAATATATTGATGGCCCGAACAAGTACGATAGGGAGTGCTTCAAGCACAAATTGTACCTGCACAACACAGTTGCGCCCGAGCGCTACACTCGGTGGAAACCTTCCCCTAAGACTACAGAAGAGAAACCAAAACACTTGCCCTATTGCCCTGAATTAGCGCACTTTTTCAAGCCCTCAGATAAGCATCATGAACAACAAAAGAAGTCAAGGAGCAAGCCAACGACTTCGCTTCCAAGAGGAGCCGAAGATCGCCCCTGAAGATTACTATTGGATCGATGTCTACGGACCTAATTGGAAGAAAACCAAGGCTAACAGCCTCGCCAAATCAAAGAGAAAGGCATCGATGTATCTTTTTGTATAAGGTCTACGACGACTAACATGACTTCTTTACAATTTCAAAAGGTGCGATATATCTTAGTTGTACTTCCCATTCATCGCTCGTCCATGTCGACATTTGTGCCGTAAAAATATGAAGGCTAACATAGGCAACGAACCGAACTATATGCGCCCACGATGTTTACTTGTTTTCTATGTCATGCAATGCATCGGTTCCATATGCACCATCTATCTTCTCTCATTTTCTACTACATTAAACCTGTAAGGGCCTGCTTATGCGGATTCAAACTTCTCTGATTCGAGAATTTGGTGAAGCCGAAAATTTTAGCTTCACCAGATTCATGAAGCTGGAGCTGTGAGTACATTAAGAGTGTTTAGATGGATCATCTTGTTTACATTTTAGACTAAAAATATAAACTTAATTCACTTTATTTTAGCCTATAAGTTTCAGATTTCAGGTGAAGTTGGAATCTGGAGCTCTACCAAACAGGCCTTAAATGCCAATTCAGGTTGTAATATATTCATTCTTATAAAAAAAATTCACCATATATATCCACTTACCTTTATTCCGACGTGAAGTATTACAAATATTAAAGAGAGTCGGCCTTGTCGCTCCTGTGAAATTTAGGCGGCGTGGATGTCGGGCGCGCGTCGACGATGGCTCAAGCCTCCAAATGATTTCTTCTAGCCGATGCAAAGACGCTGCTCGACACGCCCGGACAATGCCGCGTCGGCGATTGCCCTTCAGCGAGCGCGGTCCCGATTCTTGGCGCTTTCTCGCCTTGCCCGCCGACGTGTTTCGCCTCGCAATGTAGGGTCCGCCTTCCATCGACAGATGCATTGTAGAGCTTTTGCGGCGCAGAGCATCTGCTCGACACGCTGCCGATGGCGTAGTTGGCGCGAAAAGTTTCGCGACGTGTCTCTCGGCTGGCTCGCGCGAAAAGTCTCCTTGAATTCACGCAGACGGTATGACGCTCGCCGATGCTTGCTGCGTAGAGAGAAAGAGGCGCAGATTATGCACGCCGTCTCATCGTCTGTCGATTGTTGGATATGGATCTAATGGGTATTTTCTTGTCGGTCCTATGAGCTATGCGCGATCAACTTTCATGTCAGATTTGGTTCCGAGCCCGTGCAAAGGCGTCTTATTTGCTCATTCGGTGTGTGCGACTTTTGGCCCATGCCCAGCATCGCCCATACGCTTATTTTGGTTCTCGACCGAAGGTCTTTATCAGGCAAGAGACCAAGCAGACATGCACAGCTTGATGGAGCTCTCGAGGTCGTCGCCCTTGTGACGTTTCGTTCCTCACTTCATCCAATGAAAAGTTTTCCTTAGCGATGTGCCAGAGTAGTTCGATGATTCCATACTCAAAAGGCGTTATGCGATTCACCAGGTCTTCTTTGACGACCACGACGGCCATGCTCACGATCTTTACCGCCGGCCATGCGTGGAGTTCCTTGGTGGAGAGGTGTATATATCTTTCTTCTTGATTACTCTGCGCCTTGTCGTGTCTATTCTACATATCGATCCAACATGCTGTTGATCCGGTGGGTGAGATCGGGATTGGTATTAGTTTTTCAGTATATGCTTTCTGCCCTGTGCTAATAGATTGTAATGAATACACTTTTCAGCGGATTGTCCCTTTTTAGAGGTTCGAGTGTTGGATAGGCCATCATATGCACATCTCCCATTCTGACTGACCTTCATCATAGGTGTGTATACCTTCAAGTTTTTTATTTCATTTTTGGTGCGCGTTGTGCGCCATGCACAGTTTTGTCAATTTACAGATGGTGTTTTTGTAACTTTACTGGGTTCGTTTCCAATCGAGCCTTTGCTATGTAGATGCGTCACATTTTCGGTTCAAGATCCTGCCCGCCATCCATTTCTTCCTCTATCATCAACTTGCTGGTTCCTTTGCTTGGATAGGCTGCTTTGCCGTTGTTCTCGTTGTGTTTGGTCTTTAGCTGGATGCACAAGGTAATGAATTTTTCCTCTCGGCTCTTACTGCTATGTCTATTTTTTCGTCTAGAGTGTATTTTTTCCTTTGATTACGCATGGAATAAAAACTACTGCCTTTCTTTACCTATCGTCTGTGCGTCTAGAGAAAGAGCTAGAGACTATAGCAAATTCTAGAAAAAGAAAGGTAGCAAAATATCAGGTATTTCCTCTCGGGCGTTGCTGTGTTGGGGATGTATATACAAACATAGTCCTTCCTAGACAAACAGTGTTGGCAATGGTACTTAGAACATTTCCGATAGTATTTTTGTTGAATTTTTTGTTTGCTTCTGGTACCGTTATCGAGTAATATAATGTTTACGGCTTGAGATATTTTCATTGTATTTACCATGTATGATTTAATTGTTTTGTAAACGTCAATCATTCACCTTCAAGCCTATCAGCACATCCAAACATCTCCATCCGATTAGGTCCCAAAAAAAATAATATTTGCGTTCGGATCTATAGCAGATATAAATTTGAGAGTTACTTTTTTTGTGAACACGACAAACTTGGAACCAACAAATCAAATAAAATTGTTCTGATCGAGTGAAGTCATGTACAAATTGAGCAAATGAGCACCAACCGTGCAGCTAGACAACTTAGTGTACCTGGCCGTTCGCTATATAACCATCGGTTTGCTTACATTTGCGTGTACGATGATGTGACTAATAATTGTTGCTGCACCCGCGCAATTAGACTATTATTCACTTGTTTGCGCTTAGTAGTTTGTTCATTTCAAGACACGTGCATTAGTCCTTTCTATTGTATTTTTAATCAAAATCAAACTTTCACAGCACACTTAAAAAATATTTTCGTTGTTTCAAACCGTCTGTCCTACTTGGGATATTAAGAATTCACATGAAATAGTTTAGTTTCTATAGTATTTGATTTGAAAATGCCTAACGTGCTCCAACCACAGCCTAAATTTAGATTAGTATAAACAAATTTAAAATACATTTCCCGCTATATTTGTATATCAACTTATCTCTTTATGTGATGATTTTGTTAGGTCTGATGATGTTAGATATATTTGTTTTGTCAAAGAAAATGTTTGATGTATTTAAATACACATAGCACATAAATTATATGTGTGGTTCTGCTTCCATGATTCCTACCTACAGCAACTATTTTAACGCTTAGCTAGATATTTTGAACAATACTGCCATGTATGGTATACAATATCGCTGCTTTGATATTTTGAACAATACTGCCATGTATGGTATACAATACCACTGCTTTAATCAGGTACTATACATATTAAATGAATAGGTACTAGGTATACAACTCTGCAGGTTGATATCCCTAGGTGTGCTAAGTATACAGCTCTGCAACTTAATATATCTAGCTAGCTATATCATTACCTTTGGTCTAATTGAGAAGAGGCCATACATGAAAGTATGTAACATAGCACATAAATTATATAGCTACAATTCTGATTTCATGGTTCTTGCCTACAACATTACTTCCACTACTAAGCTAGACATTTCCAACAATACTGTCACATATAATATACAATATACAGTAGCGTTTCTTTGGTTTGGTGCCCAACCTCATACGTACATACATGACAATGTTGTTGGATATTGCCCAATCTTTTATAACAGTATTATTGGTAAAGCCTTCACTAACAAGATTTTCGGCCAGTATTTAGGGTCGTACATCGGGGCTATTAGAATTTGAAATAATTATAAGCAAAATATTACTTTTGTTGTACCCTACCCCGCTGTCTCTAAATTTTTTTTTGTGACTCCTATGTGTGTCGGTGCTGGTTGCTTAGTCATGCCTTTCTTTTTTTCATTGCTCATTGCTTTGTTGTACCATGTTTACCACTACAGAGCTATGTCAGGCCTTACCGGTAATAGCATGTGTTGTGCTTTCAATCGTTGCTCTCTTATGAGGACTGAATTTTTATTCCTTTTTTTTGGCTCCACTTGTGTTAGCTATTATACGTATACTTTCTCTTATACGATGCAGTGTCTATGATGTTGTTCACTCCAGCAAAAAGAGTTAGCAGGGTAAGGGAGAGTCGTAGAAGACGCCATGTTGTCCGTACACAAAATACATTGTTTGTTCCTGTGCCTTCTCACTTGGCACATAACACTTCGATCGATTGTACAAGCCCCTCTCCATGCCATTATGAGATGTCTCAGCAGACAACCTACCCTATTGATGGTTGCCTAGGTTCTTCCACAGGAAATCCTGATGAGCCTCGACAAACACATAGTCCTATGCTTGATTGTCCAGTAGAACTGACACAATATGTTGTGCCGTCCCATGCCATCAACAATTCTTCAGTTGGTTCTTCGTCCTGCTCTATAGACCATGCTCATCGTTCTCGACAAGACCCTATGCCCATAGAAGAACGGACTGGTTCCTACAGAAGGAAAAGACTTGGTCAATGCCCTCCACCGACTTTATACCATTCTTTACATCTCCTGGTGCCCTTGATATTCGTTTTGACACTACATCTTTCGGTTATGCTTATAATACCTAGGTGAACGATCGTTGCTGGACTTTTCACCTGCCATTGCTGCCTTAAATAGGAAACGACGATGCCTTAGACGATCTGGAGTCTGTACTTTTAAGATGTCTGCTTTAGATAATGCAGGTATCTATACATATTAACATTTCCCTTACCTATGACGTTTTTATAGCTGCTTCTATTGAAGTTATTGCTTTCATTTGCTCTTTTTTTCATCTATTTCCAGCCAATGCCCCTATACCTATGGACAATCTTCTACCCCTTCCTAAGGAATACATTGCATCTTTGAAAGGTTAGGATAAAAATTCGTACTGTTTTCACTCTTAATGCCTCTCTTTGTATCATGTACTTACCTAATTACGGTCTATAATGTGTAGAGTCCTATGCAGACCGTTCCTACTATGGTGGTCCCACACATGAATGCCCTTATTGTGGAGCTGTGTTCTGGTTTCAAGAGAGGGTTAAAAGTACCTCAAATGTCATGAAGAGAAAAATAGTTTACAACCTGTGTTGTAAGAGCGGTAGAATTCAGTTGCCTTCTTTGCGCCGACCTCCAGATGTCCTAGCTGAATTGATAAACTTTGATGGGGATGCTCGTGCAAAGAAATTTCTTAGACAGATTCGATCTTACAATTCAATGTTTGCTTTCACATCTTTAGGAGCCACTGTTGACAGATCGATAAATACGGGTACTGCCCCTTATGTCTTTAAAATTAACGGTGTTGTCCACCATCGTATTGGTACTCTCTTGCCAAGCCATGGTGCTCCTCCTAAGTTTGCCCAACTATATATATATGATCCAGATAATGAGGCACAAAATAGAATTTCCATGTTTGAACGCGATGAAAACAGCAGTGAACAACCAGACCCTGTGATTGTAGAGTCTCTTGCCTATATGCTCGACACTGAAAACGAGCTTGTCAGGTGCTTTCACTATGCTAGAGAGAGGCTAGCAGAACATGGTGACCAAAGGATTACTCTCCGTCTTCTTGGTTGTAATGCTAAGGATGATGTGCAATACAATTTACCAACAAGTAGTCAAATAGCCGCTATAATAGTTGGTGATTACTCAGCTGATGAGTACACATATGATGTCCTTGTGCATGATAGGAACGATGGTCTTAGGCGGGTTTCTGCCCTACATCCATCTTACATGGCCCTTCAATATCCTTTGCTATTTCCGTACGGAGAACGAGGGTTTCATCTTGGGATAAAGTATTTTGACTCTGATGGTAATACTTGTGGGGGTAGAAAGTATGTCACTATGTTAGAGTTTTGTCGATATTACATGCATTATAGGCTGAATGAACATAACCCTTATACATGTTGTGGCCGCCTTAGCGATCAAATTAATGTGGACTCATATTCGACTGTAGAGGCATGCAGACTGAAATTCATAGCTGACCACCAAAAAGAACTTCGTTCAGAATCTGTCCAGGGAATAGTAGATGCTATTGATCCTGGCCTTACCAATGGTGATTCAATAGGCAAAAGGTTATTCTTCCTGCAAGTTTTACAGGTGGGAGACGATATATGGTGATGAAGTACCAAGATTCAATGGCTATATGCAGGGTTTTTGGGTCTCCTGACCTCTTTGTTACATTACGTGTAACTCTAAGTGGCAAGAGATAGCTGATGCACTTCGTTTTGAGCCTGGACAACAGCCCTCTGATCGATCTGACATAGTTGTCAGGGTGTTCAATATGAAAGTGCATGAGTTTATTACTGATATTCGAGAAGGAAAGATATTTGGGCCTGTACTTTCAGGTATTTATGTTATTCTCATTTCGTAGTAATGCCTATGTAGGTTAATAGAAATTATGCTTCAATCCTATCATTAGATTGTAACTGAGTCTTGTAATTTCTTGTAGTAC
Source organism: Guadua angustifolia (assembly GCA_036346375.1). NCBI lineage: Eukaryota > Viridiplantae > Streptophyta > Magnoliopsida > Poales > Poaceae > Guadua > Guadua angustifolia. The sequence goes on along the minus strand of CM070518.1, from coordinate 17,317,090 downwards.
TTTATACAGTCGAATTCCAAAAACGTGGCCTCCCACACATCCACTGCCTTGTGTGGCTTGCAGCTAGCGTCGTTGAGTTCAGTGGACCATGTGTAGATAAGTTCATTTCAGCCGAGATCCCCGATATCTATACTGACCCATTAGGATATGCTTTGGTTGATGAGTTTATGGTACATGGCCCATGTGGTGATCTCAACAAGAAATGCCCATGTATGAAGGAAGACGCATGCTCAAAGCATTTTCCAAAGTCATTTCAGGACGAGACTATCCTGGATGAATTTGGCTTTACTGTGTACAAGCGTAGAAGCGATGGAAGATTTGTTGTAAAAAATGGTGTGCACCTAGATAACAGATGGGTTGTTCCATACAATATGACGTTACTAAAAAAATACCAGGCTCATATCAATGTTGAGTGGTGTAACAAGACTAACCTAATAAAATACCTTTTTAAATACATCACAAAAGGGCATGATCGAGCAAAGGTCTATTTTGAAGTCACTACAAAGACTGGGAACATAACACCTAATTATGAATTGGCACCCCCCAACGAGATTCAAGAATACATGGATGCTAGATTCCTTTCTTCATGCGAGGCTCTTTGGCGAGCTTTTGAATATGACATTCACTACAGAGTGCCCCCTGTTGAACGACTACCTGTCCATCTCCCAGGGATGAACTATGTTAGGTATGAACCAGGTTCAAACCTCCACTCATTACTAAATAGCCCGGCTGCTAAAAGATCTATGCTAACTGAATGGTTTGCAGCAAATGAAAAACATGAAGATGCGCGTAACTTGACATATTGCGAGTTCCCAAGAGAATGGTCATGGGATAGCTCCTCCAAATGTTGGCATAGACGAACCCCTGGTCCAAAAATTGGTAGAATATATTATGTACATCCAACTGTTGGTGAACTCTACTATTTACGAATGCTGCTCATGATAGCTAAAAGTGCAAGAAGTTATGCTGATGTTAGGACTTTCAATGGGACCGTCTACTCAACATATAGAGAAGCTTGTGAAGCGCGAGGTCTATTAGAGGGAGATAATGAATGGCATCTACTCTTTGATGAGGCTATAGTGAGCGCATCTGCCTACCAGCTAAGACAACTTTTTGTCACTGTGGTTCTATTTTGTTCTGTAGGTGATGCTCGTGCCCTATTTGATAAGTACTGGTTGTACCTAACAGATGATATCCATAGAAAACTAAAGAATGCACTTAGCAATCCACATTATATTGTACCGCACGAACAGTTATTGTCCCTTCTTTTACATGAACTAACAGATGTGTTTGCAAACAGTGGGGGAAACATACGTGACTTTAACTTTCCTGAGCCAACACTCCGCGACGATGGCCTTTACGAGAATAAGCTTCTTGATGAAGAGCTTTCTGATGATCCTCTTATGCTTAGCATACATGCTAGCTCTTTGATTTCATAGCTCAATTCCGATCAAAAGACTGTATTTGACGTGATTATAGGATGTGTCCTTTTAAACTCTCCTGGTTTCTTCTTTGTTTGTGGCCATGGTGGAACTGGCAAAACATTCCTTTGGAATGCTATCATTACAAAGGTACGATCAGAAAGGAAGGTGGTCCTTGCTGTTGCATCCTCTGGTGTCGCTTCTCTCCTCTTACCTAAAGGGCGAACGACTCATTCTAGGTTTAAGATACCTCTTGATATTAGTGAAGCTAGCCTATGTACTATTAAAAGAGGCACCATGCTTGCTGAGCTCATACAAAAAACTTCACTCATAATATGGGATGAAGTTCCAATGACCCAATCGACGATGTTTCGAGGCCTTGGATCGAACAATGCGGACCTTCTCTCTCGAAAATTGCTCAGCAAATGCTATTGTACCTTTTGGTGGTAAACTTGTGGTTTTAGGAGGTGACTTTAGACAAATCCTACCTGTTGTGCCAAAAGGAACCCGAAAAACAATTGGTGATGCATCAATCACGAACTCTGCCTTGTGGCGCCATGTGGTCTTTCTTAGGTTGACTATAAACATGAGACTTTACAATCCTGACCTTCTTATTGCTCAGAAAAAAGAACTCTATGAATTTAGCCAATGGATCCTATCCATTGGCAATGGCACTTTGCTAGCAACCAAAAGGGCTGGAGAATCCGAACCATTGTGGGTCTCAATCCCTGATGATTTGCTAATCAGGACAACTGGCGATAAGATCACAGCTATAGTGAACGAAGTGTATCCAGATTTCCTAACATACCACACAGACCCTTCTTACTTAGCTTCGCATGCCATTGTTTGTCCAAACAACTCGACTGTTGATGAAATAAACAACCATGTTGTTTCCATGATTCCAGCAGACAGTAAAGAATATTTAAGTTGCGATACCATATCTAAATCCTCTGAACATATACCTGACTTTGATTTACTTTACCCAACAGAGTTCCTCAATTCAATAACTGTAAATAATTTCCCTGCCCATAAGCTTGTGCTGAAGAAAGGTGTGACTGTAATGCTCTTAAGAAATCTGAACCAAACAATGGGACTTTGTAATGGAACCAGAATGTTAGTGGTGAACTTGGGTGAGCGATTATTGCATTGTGTTATACTAACCGGTTCCAGTGTAGGGGAAATTGTCTGCATACCTAGAATTGCTCATAACACATCAAATGTGAAGTGGCCTTTTACTCTTCAAAGACGACAATTTCCTATTCGAATTTGTTATGCAATGACAATCAACAAAAGCCAAGGACAGACTCTATCTAAGGTTGGCGTATATCTCAAGAAACCAGTGTTCACACATGGTCAGCTCTACGTCGCTGTTTCTAGAGCAACATCTAGGGCTGGCCTAAAAATCCTAATTGAAAACGACGATACATCATGTGGCTTTGAGACCAGAAACGTTGTCTATCGTGAGATCTTGGAGGCTGCATCCTTGGCGGTATTTTGTCTCATGTATTTGGTATAAGTTATTGCCGTTTTTATAGCATCTACAACAACTCACCTATTGCATTCATGTACACTACAGGCGTAACTACCACTGCAGCAACATTGGATATCAGAAAATTTCCCTTTTTTGCACATAGCTTTTGCCCTCGCCTAAGTTGTTTGATGGCTTATGTTACATGCCTCCTTGTTACTATAAGGCAGCTCTAATAACTGAGCCTCTTATTGCTTTACTTTCTTCTCCGTTCTTTGATTCTTCATTACTAAAGCTTTTTTGGTCAGTACATGCTTTCATAAAGACCATACATGGCAGTTTATATTGTTTTGTCTCACTAACCTTGCTCCATTTTAGTGCAGATGAGTCACATTTTGCTTTCCAATCTTGTCCACGGGGATGACAATGCACCTATCCGTGTACGTGTTTCAAGACTTTGGGGGTTTAATGACCCAAAGAATGAAAGTGTTTTGCTACATCTTGATATGGTGCTCATCGATGAAAAAGTAAAATATTCTGCTTGCTCATTCTACATTTTTCTACCAAAAAACTCCCTTTTTGCTATACAATATATATTTATAATACACATGACCAAATTCTGTTGTAGGGTTCAAGCATTCATGCTCAGGTGTATCCCCCTTGTGATAAGATATTTAAGCCTATCATAACTGAAGGGAAAGTTTACTATATAAGCTACTATCGTTTGAGAACTGCCAACAAGCTTTACAAGCCAGTTGCGAATAAGAAAATGATCACCTTCACAAAATGGACTACATTAGAGGAGCGGGTTGATGTACCTGCAGAGTTCCCGTCATATGCCTTTTCGTTGACACCGTTCCAACAAATTCCATCACTTGTGGAGAAGAAGGAGTTCTTTATTGGTGTTACTTTGTTCTACCAAAGTTATTATCATTTCCTTTACTTCTGTCAATTTTTTTTCAACTTCTTACCTAATTCACCTATTGCAGATGTTATCGGACTGATCACAGAGATCTAATCACCAACAATGCTTCGTCCTAAAACACGCCATTCTGATAGTCTAAAGAGAGGCATTCAGATACGCGATACCAAGTCAGTCATTCCTTGCATATACCCTTTGTTTTTAGCACAGATCACTTCACTCTGTTTGTTCATTTACATCTTTTGTTAGATTATCATACTATGATCCTTATTTGTTTCAAAAAACTATGTTGTTCTAATAGTACATGCTTACTCTTTACTAAACTAATTACACTAACATTACACAAATTCTTTTTTTGCTAACCACAAATCTGTTCTACACATGTATTAGCAATGCCACTCTGAATGTTGCACTCTGGGGGTGAAAGAGCAGCAGCTTTCGACTCGGATCAAGTCCACATGAAAGGCCAAAAAGATCCTCAAATTGTCATTTTTGTTGGCACCCTTGTGAAAAAATACACCGGCTCAGGTCAGCTCACATTTCTATAATAACAGTAAAGACCGTTCAACAAGCATTGATATTCACAGTTCCTATTTGTGTTACAGTTGAGATTTCATTGTCAGCTGGATCTGCATGCAAGTGGTACATCAATTTAGACATCCTAGAAGTGACTGACTTTGCACGCAGGTAATATCGTACTGTGCTACCTTGTTTTCTATTTATGCATGTGTATAGTTCTACTGTTGTTCGTACTATAAAATTTATTCTATTATGTTGCAGCATCAAAGACAACTATGAACCTATCAAGTGGCTAGAGCTTCCGACGTCTGCTATCGTCCAAAGCAATGCAGTTGAGAAGAAAATTTCTAACATCAAGGACCTGAACCCCCATAGGTTCAAGGTTGGTACTTGTATTCTACTACCCTTACAGTATATGTCCATCTCCATGCCATATGCAATCATATCTTAAACTTGTCTGATTCTTTATTCAGAAACATGAATTCATTGTTACTGTTATGATAAAAAAGCTAAGGATGGAGACTTCATGGTGGTACAATGCATGCAACTCATGCTTCAAGACATCTAGGCCTTATGGACATACTTATAAGTGTATAAGTTGTCATCTGATAGGACCAGCTACTCCGAGGTACAGCTCCATTGCCCATATCTCTTACAAATTTCCTTACCATTTGCATATGTCCTTTTCTTTGGAGTGTAATTTGTTTACCTCCTTAAAACATTGATGCAGGTATAAATTAAATGTCATAGCTGGTGATGACACTGGAGAGACTGAGTTTGTTCTCTTTGGGAAAATTGCACAGCGTCTCATTAAGAAATCAGTTGAAAATCTTATCGATGAGAATCCACCTGAGGAGGAGTTCATTCCTGATGAGATCACTGCTCTTCTTGAAAAGACCTATGTTTGGAATGTGAGCTTCATAGAGAACACTATTTCATCTGGAAATGTACGTTTCCAAGTGAACTCCATATTGTCCGCTGAGATTGGCGAAAAGCTTGCCTTGCCTATGTCACCGTCAATGTCACAAGCTTCAACACTAATGTTATCACCAAGTACAAGTAGCATGCATGATACCCCTACAAAGAGCCAATTGTTAGCCCTGACCTTTATATCAGGAACCAAGGATGGTCCTACAACTTCTGATACACCAACCAGCAAGCTATTGCCTAAAGCTACAAAGGATAGCACAGCTCTCACAATGTCATCAGAAGAAGTGTTATTGAACATAAAACATTCGCAGCCACCTTCAAAGGACGTTCATGTTAGTATCCTTCACAAGGTGCAGTCAGTGTCTATGCATTGCATCTTACATACATACTTACTTTTTATTCTTCATGGCCCAGCTTACTACCAACGCCACGGTCACAGAGCAAGTACCACAAACTTCTAAGAGCACTACAATTGTAGAAAAGCAGGCTGTTGTTACATATGCGTCCTCCAAGGGCAGCGGACCAAAGAAAAGGTTTTTCCTCTTTTCCTTATCTGCATCATCACTTTTCTCATTTTCCAATAGCTATCTCACAAAGACCTAACGAACAGGTCACATACCTCGCCTGCATTGCATATTGCCAAAAAACTATTCAAGGATGACGTTGGAGATGCACCTCCTGTCAGGTAATTGAATCCATCATCTTCATCCAATTAGCTAAATTCTGTTCTTTTAAATGTTGTGTCTTATATACCCCTTTTAACCTATGCAGTGACAACAAGCATGACTGATTACCTTCGAAAAGTACCATCATTTTGCCCTTACTAGTTGCAGTCATATGCTCACAACCAAGGCCCCTGCTCTTTTGTGTTGGCCTCACCATCTACTCTCCGAAACCTATGCACCTTGTAATGCTTCCAAGATCACTACCTATTGGCATCCCCTTTTGTCTGTAGTTTGACTGCAAACTGTGATTCTACTTGTCTGTAGCTTATTCTACTTCATATGCCTGTATATATCTAAGCACAAACTTGCTATGATCACCCAGCCTTCATATGCCCAAAGTCTTGTTCTATAACATGATATCTGTCATAGCACTGGACTTTGGAGCATAAGGGTCCTGGCTATAAACATTGGCCAGAGAACTTTGCCGTTCACAACGGCAGCTGCTACTATATTGATAATCTATGTTACCTCACCTTAAGTTACTTCCTTTTACATGGACTGCTTGCATTTGCATTCAAATGTTCTTTTCCATGTTCTTAACCCATGAGATGCACATGTTTTATAAAGTAATATCGAATCAGTCGGTCCAAACTAAAACTCCACAGCCACTTCTCCTGTACATAATCCTCGAATCACATAAGCACTCACAACATATGATCAACAAACTCAAACGACACTGGCTTGCAAGTTTGGGCACGCAAGTTTGGCATTCATGGAGTTGCTTGACAGCCAATGTAAGGCTGGCTTGCAGTATGTTTTGGTTGAAGCAACTTTAGATTTTTTAGGTCATGCATACTTGTGTTCTCTGTATTTACAAAAGCACATTCATTATTTAATAGTATTAGCATTTTATGAGTATATTCTAGCCAATCAATGGTCTGCCACTTTTTCAAGTCTGTACGATGTGTATTATCTTTTTGATCATGTTATTGGCAGTGGTTTAATCATTTTCTCCCTTCTCTTAGCTTCTGAGAATGATAAGAAGGGATTTTGATTCTACATGTTAAGATTTGCAGCGCTTCCAGATTCAATGGGATTAGTTCTTATTTCACTAAGAGTTATAATCAGGGATCACTGATAGTATTTCTAAGCATTTGGTACTGATTGGTACCTAAGCATAGACCACCAAAATATTTTGTTTTTATTCCACAGTGACATTTCAATGATCATTGTAGAATGAATTTTATTTCATATGTTTTTATTGTTTTCGAGAACCAAAACCTATTTGCCTTGCTCGCAGAAGACACAATAGCAGCTACACTAGGAGTTATGTATGATTGGTTAACATATTAGCACCTAGAATTTTCCATTTAGATATTGTCTTTACCGATTTTTTCCTTTTGTGTGATACTTGCTTTATTCCTTTGCTATCAGTAGTGCAGCAGCAGCATGAGATCCCTGGTTAGTGTTCTGTTTGCTATAGCAAGTCCCAGCTCCAGGCGTGTATTGTCTTACCAGGCCTTTGTAACTACCATTAAGGACCATACTTTTCATGCTTACCTCAACCTTGGGGATCCAAAATATTGCTCTCAGCACCTTCTAGCAGTTCCTCTCAGCATGTTCCAACATAGATGATATGATTTACATTGCCCTGAAAATGAGTTTTCCTGTTCATTCTTAGATATTTTTCCGTTTGCATGATAGAGCGCGTTGCACGCTAAATGGTCTAGTCTTTTTAGTTTACAACGACCGAGACACAGTATCATACAATACCAACACATATACCATACAATTATTCCTTATACAAGAATCACGACATACTTAGTTTTTCATAAAGTCATTCTGTCGTAATATACGGGAAACAAAATAATCGCAAGTTCTTACTTTACTAATTGCTATTTCCAAAAAAAATTGCTTACGCACAATTTTTTATTTAAAAAACAAAATCGACAAAAAACCCTCCCAATGCTGTTAAAAAAACAAAATTTCTTTCTCTCACCATTTCAGGCCACCGTCAATATTAGAAATAGCGACAGAGAGCCTATCGTGTACATCTGTTATTTTTTAAATCGGTATATTACTTCTGTAATTTTCCTTTTTGGTATAATATTTTTTAAATTTTCTGATTTTATGCCGGACATGCTCTTTGTTGCTATTTCAAGCGCCGATAAAGAGGTAGATCTATTATTTTTTAAATTGGCGTATTATTCCTATAAATTTTATTTTTTAAATATTATTTAAAAACAATTCTTCCTCTGATCCTCCCGACGGAAACCGCATCGAGGTTTCTTCCTGACGAGGGTTTCGTCAGCAGAATCGGCACAAAACTCCTTTTTCATCAAATCCACGAATCGGATTCCCTCGCGCGACCATGGACACACGCGACGCAAAGTGCCATTCCCACGTAATTAAAACAGCAGAGCAATTCCTAAGAAAAAAAAAACAAAAGAAAAACAGCAGAGCAATCAACCATGGCTGTATGTACCCACTCACCTCAGGCCGTCCGCAACTTGAGAACTCGCGGATGACGAGGGGACGATCAGCGCGCGCAACGAGAGGAGAGGAGAGATACCAGCCCACGATCTCTGAGCGCCGGGCGGCGGTTTGGGACGCTACGCTAGGATCTCTGAGTTTGCTGCATCTTAGCGCAGATGGAGATATGAACCTGGAATCGTTTCAATTGCGGTAGGAAAACGAAAAATCTATCTCGAAAAGGAAAAAAGCTGGAGCAGTATCACCTTTCTAATATATTATAAGTTGTACAAATTTTAAAAGCAAATAAATGAGTAAATAATCACTCTCTGATATTTATTTATATGTTAATATTTATATAGCTTTTAGACAGTTATGCATGTGCCGCAATAGATGGCCCAGCACGCCACCAGGGCCGAATTCTCAGCCTATTAGGCCCATCAGTTCGGTGCCTTACTTACGCCTCGGCCCACGAACCGAACGCACCAGCGTCACAACTCACAAGTTGAGAGCACGCGACGCGCCGCCGATTGCCCCCGGCGATGTCGCTGACCGCACGGCTGCGCAGCACGTGGCGGCGCCGCACCTTGACCACACCTTCAAGCTGCAGTTCCCGCCGGGGTTCAGACTGACCATGGAGTACCGGAAGAAGGTTAAGGGGGCAGCGGCTGCCGTAAGTCGGGCCGTACGAGGTGGGGAGTCAGAGAGTTTTTCCGAGAGTTGGGGGAGATAGAGGGTGTCCAAGGCAGCGAGGAGGAGGATGGACAAAAGGGCAGTGGGGATCGCGCACGAGTTCCTGAGCCTGACCGTGGAGAAGTTCAGCCATTTTCGGAAATGGTTTGGAATCGAGGTGAATGTCAGGGACGTGTTCTTCGATCACCCTGGGATATTTTACCTCTCGGCAAAGGGGAGGCGGCAAACGGTGTTCCTTCTGGAGGCGTATGATCGTGGCAAGCTTGTTGAGCCGAATGATGTATCAGAGGAGAGGAGAAAGCTCGTTGAGCTCATGCTCCTGCATTGCTGTGGGCTTGGATATGCCAATTCTAATGCTGACATGGCTTCAAGTGCCAGTGCCGATGCCAAAGAGAGCAATGACGATTTACAGGAGCAAGATGTTTGATGGTTTGACATATCCGAGAAGCTGGAGCAGCAAGGAAGTTGTGGATTCATGGATAATCCTGTTTAGCATAACCCATTCAACAGGTGCTTGGTCCAGCTTGAATGGTAAAGGCATTGATGATGCAGATCATGGTCAGGGAGGTTTGCTAGCTAGCCATTAACCAGATGACGATTTTTCAGGAATGGTAGGCTCACTATATGCCATATCTGGTTTTTCAGGAATGGTAGGCTCACTATGTGCCATGGTCAAATGACGTAATGTGCTGTATTCAGTATACCTCTGGCTCACCGGCTGTGGTGCTCAAAACTCAAAAGGCATGCCTCTGAACTGCCCTGGTTGTTAGTCAAGTTTGAATTATAGTAGCACTTAGTTGTCTGGTAATATGTCTTTATTCTGACAAAACAATTTTGCAAAGCTTATTTCATGTCAGTTAAATTTGATGGATTTTATTTCGTGAGTGATACTGTTTTATCTCATTGCATGTGGTTGATGCTTGTTATTGTCGCATTGTGTAGTGTGACAAGCCTAAGGTAGGGTGTTATGGCCCAAGGCCTGGATCGGGTTTTTACCAGGCGCAAGAGGCCACAACCAGAAGGAGCCGCGCAGGAGTCCAGGCAAGCGTAAGGAAAGGAGCGCCAAGCAAGGCTGTTAGCAGATCTTACCCTTTTCAAATTATTGTTTCCATCCTTAGCTATCTCTATTCTTAGTATGCAATTATGTTTAGATATTTCCTTATTTGTTGAGATCTTGCCTGGCTGTTAGGCGGATCTTTTGCTTATATATATGAGTGGAATAAAACTAAGAAAAGGCATGCTTGATTGCCACAAAAATCTAATCCAGGCGGTGGCTCCGAAAACAGCCAACTCCTATACGCATTGCTAAGGCCGACGATAGCATCGCTGCGACTTATGACCCCAGCCTCCTACGAGAACTCAGTGCTTCACGAACAAGCTCTTGCCGAGTCTGTTCGTATCAATTTGGTATCAGAGCCCTGCGCTCCTGGTGCCATGGCGACCCCGGTAGATGAGCGCGTGACCTCTCTGGAGACGGAAGTGAAGGAGATGAGAAGCATGATGGAGGAGATGGTGAAGCTCTTGAAAGGGAAGAATCAGGTGGAAGAATCGGTGGAAGATGGCGGAAATTCCAAGGCGCATCCGGGAGGAACCCCAGGGAGGACTGCGCTGCAGGGTGATCTTCCGCCCTGGAGAGGAGGGAGGAATTACCGGGACCAGGAGGGACGTCCGGTGGGAAGGCCGCCTGGCGAGCTGCCGCCATGGAGGGCTGGGCGGAATTGCGTGGGGCAGGAGGAGCATATGCCAGGGAGAAGACAAGGCGCAGGACGTGGGGAGAAGGAGGACCACCGGTGGATACCTCGACCCCCACGGTTCGATCTTCCCGATTACAATGGGCAAGATGATCCGTTGGGATGGTTAAGCCGTTGCGAGCTATTCTTCAGGGTACATCGGATCCCTGAAGAGGAGTTTGTGGAAATCGCAGGGCTGCATTTGTCCGGGGAGGCGCTAGAAGTCCTGGACAATTGGCAAAGGGAGGAGCCATGGATTGCATGGGGAGATTTCGCGGAGGCATTCACGCAGCGGTTCACTCGACATTCAAGTATTAGCCCGTTGGGAGATCTGGTGAACTTCAAGCAGGGTGGCAACGCGGTGGATGAATATGCGCGGGAGTTTCAAAGGCTCCTCGCGCGCACCACCAGGATGAGGACAACTGAGCAGGTGGATACCTTTATGGCGGGACTCTCGGTGGCATTGGGTGCGGAGGTGCGTCGGGAGCGACCCCGGGATTTAGCAGAGGCGATCGGCATTGCGCGTGAGGCTGAGGCAAGACAGGCCGCCTGGATCGCAGCGGCAATAGAAGGCATGTCCAAAGGTAACAACAAGGGGACCTTCAGAGCCGCCCAATACCTTCTCGCAGACCGCCTTCAACTCAGGCGTTTTGGCATCAGGGCATCAACATGCAAGACGGCCAGAATCGGGACGTTCTTTCGTGCGACGGACCAGAATCGGTGGGCGCTGTCTCGGCGGCGGAACCTTAGTTTCTCGAGCCGCTCCGCGCCAAGACTCAAAGCAGCAGGTAAATACGACACCTCACAAGCTGCGTCTATCGGCGGACCAATTGGCGGAGCGGCGAGCGAAGGGTTTGTGTTATAACTGTGATGAAGTTTACACTCGAGGCCATCGGTGTAAATGATTGTTCCATCTGGAGGTAGAAGATGAGGAAGAAGGGGAGGCAGAGGAGGATGATCAGCTCTTACAGGAAACTGATGTTTCCTTGTCTATGATCGCAGCTCTAGGGCCTAAGTATGGGGATACAATGCAAGTGCAGCTGTATATGGGTGGAAGGAAGTGGCTTGGTCTCATTGACAGTGGGAGTACTCATAATTTCATGAGCACTTACACTGTCCGACAAGGAGGATGGCAGCAAGAACAGAGTATGCATCAACAGGTCCGGGTAGCAGGGGGCTCCCATTTGCCCTGTCTCGGCAGGGTACCCAGCATAACCTTCACCATTCAGACACATGAGTTTGAAGCTCCATTCATAGTGCCGCCGATCGAGGGTTTCGACATCATATTGGGGTGCAATGGTTATGAACTCTTGGGGCATTCACTGAACTTTGAAGACTTATCCATGGAATTTGGGCGCAGGTGCACGATTCGGCTCCGTGGAGTGCAAAGATCCACGGCTGGCTACTCGATGAGTTCTCGAACTATCGAGAACAGGCAATGCAAGGGTCATGGAGGAGTATCGTGACATATTTACGTAACCGTATGACTACCTCCCATTCGGTGGTGCGACCATGGAATAACTCTGGCGGAAGGTACTGATCCAGTGGTCGTACGACCTTACCGCTATCCGTATCGCCAAAAAGATGAGATTGAATCCCAGTGTGAAGCAATGCTCAAGCAAGGAATCATTAGACCAAGCCGATCCCCATTTTCTTCTCCGGTTTTGTTGGTCAAGAAGGCAGATGGCACTTGGCGTTTTTGTGTGGACTATCGCGCACTCAATATGCGCACAATCAAGGATAAATTTCCCATTCCCGTCGTAGAGGAACTGCTGGATGAGCTTCGAGGGGCCCGTTTCTTCACCAAACTTGATCTCCGTTCGGGCTACCATCAAGATGATGCATCGAAAGGTGACATTGCCAAGACGGCCTTCCGTACTCACCATGGACATTACGAATTCCTCGTAATGCCGTTCGGATTGTCCAATGCTCCATCCACTTTCCAAGCTCTCATGAATGAAGTGCTGCGGGAGTTCTTACGTAAGTTTGTTCTTGTCTTCTTTGATGACATCCTCGTATACAGTGCTACCGAGGAGGATCACAGGGAGCATCTCCGGTCTGTGTTCGGCCAGCTGCGACTGCATCAGTTGTACCTTAAAAAGTCCAAGTGCGCTTTTGCTCAAGAGCGTGTTTCTGCATTGGGGCACATCATCTCGCACAATGGCGAGCACGATCCCGCTAAGCTACTGTCGTCACCGATTGGCCCTGCCCCACTTCAGTGTCCACCTTGAGGGGTTTCCTAGGCTTGACCGGTTATTACAGGCGGTTCATCAAAAACTACGCCGTCGTTGCCGAGCCGCTCACATCCTTGCTGCGCCGGAACAGCTTTCAATGGACGCCAGCAGCAGAAGAAGCATTCCACCGCCTCAAGCTTGTGTTAGTCTCTGCCCCGGTGCTTCAAATGCCGGATTTCACCGTTCCCTTTGTGGTTGATTGTGATGCTTCGGGTACTAGAATTGGTGCAGTTCTTCATCAAAATGAGCACCCCATTGCCTATTTCAGCCGCCGGCTCGCAGACCGTCACATGAAGCTGGCCGCATACGAGAGGGAACTCATTGGACTCTCCAAAGCGGTGCGGCATTGGCGTCCATACTTATGGGGTCATCCTTTTATCGTCCGCACAGATCATGGCAGTCTCAAGTTCTTGTTGGAGCAGGCCTTAATCACGCCAACCCAACAACATTGGTTAAGCAAACTGATGGGCTTCGACTTCCGGGTGGAATATAAACCAGGCAAGCACAACCAAGCAGCAGATGCGTTGTCACGAACATTCTCTCGAGCACCTTTCATCAGGCCGCCTTTGTCCACACCGACGGACGTGACACAGTCCACGATGGTCGACATGTTACGCTACCGATCTCAAGCGCAGCGCGCGATCAACCGCCTAAAGGCACTTCCTGCGCCTACCACTGACTCTTCGCCATCTCCAGGAGATAAGCCAAAGTGGGAAGTCCGGGCAGGGTTGTTATACTACAACAACCGGTTGTTTGTGCCAGTGCAGTCGCCACTCATCCAACCAATTCTTGCTTCCATTCATGATTTGACGCATGAGGGCATCCAGAAGACGCTCCATCGAGTCAAGGCAAGTTACTGGTGGGAGCACCAGCGAACTTCAGTAGCAGAATATGTGTCCCGCTGCAAGGTCTGTCAACAACACAAGTCCAGTACTATGGCTCCAGCCGGTCTGCTTCAACCCCTGCCAATTCCACACCAAGTTTGGGCTGATGTTTCAATGGATTTTATCACCGACCTTCCCAACTCACAGGGCAAGACAACATTGTTGGTGGTGGTGGATCGCCTGTCCAAATATGCTCATTTTCTACCCTTCAAGAGACCCGCCACAGCCCCTACAGTGGCTCGTCTCTTCTTCGATCAGTGGTTCGTCTCCATGGGATTCCGGAGTCCATTGTATCGGATCGCGATCCCGTATTCCTTAGTGCTTTCTGGCAGGGATTGTTCAAACGTAGTGGTACAGCCTTGCTAATGTCCACTGCTTATCATCCCCAGTCCGACGGGCAGACCGAAGTGGTGAACAGAACAATTGAGATGTACCTCCGCTGTCTGATATCATCCAATCAGTCAACATGGGTTCAATGGGTTCCATGGGCAGAGTATTGCTATAATACCTCTTTTCACTCGCTCATCGGATGACGCCTTTCGAGTTGGTCTATGGGAGGATGCCTCCACCTTTGACACCATATCAGTAGGGCGCTACCAGCATTGACTTGGTGGATTGCAACTTAGTGGACAGAGATGCTCTCCTTCAGCAGGCCAAAGATCATCTCCTCCAAGCTCAAAACCGCATGAAGCAGCGCCATGATGGTCATCACAGGGAAGTTGTGTTTGATGTCGATTCTTGGGTATGGCTTAAGCTGCAAAAGCACCGTCAGCTTTCGGCCAGGGCACCCTTCATCTCGGCCAAGCTAGCACCCAGGTTCTATGGTCCGTTCAAGGTCATCAGTCATGTGGGCACCGTGGCATATAGATTACAGCTGCCCGCATCTTCAAGGATCCATAATGTTTTTCATGTTTCATTGCTCAAGCCATTTAAGGGCAACCCACCGACAGAACCTATGGCACTGCCTTCTGATGTCGTTCCTACACCTGAGCAGGGGCAACCGGAACCTCATTCCATCCTCGCCAGCCGCTTTGGAAGGAAACGCCGCCTTGTTCATTGGACCGGCGGTTACCGAGGAGGCTACTTGGATGGATGCCATCACACTTCGCCGATCCTATCCCGACTGCAAGCTTGCGGACAAGCTTCCTCTCCAGGGGGGGAGTAATGTTATGGCCCAAGGCCCGGATCGGGTTTTACCAAAGCAAGAGGCCACAACCGTAGGAGCCGCGCAGAGTCCGTGCAAGCGTGAAGGAAAGGAGCGCCAAGCAAGGTCAAGTAGCAGATCTTACCCTTTTCAAATTATTGTTTCCATCCTTAGCTATCTCTATTCTTAGTATGCAATTATGTTTAGATATTTCCTTATTTGTTGAGATCTTGCCTGGCTGTTAGGCGGGTATTTGCTTATATATATGAGTGGAATAAAACTAAGAAAAGGCATGCTTGATTGCCACAAAAATCTAATCCAGCGGTGGTCTCAAAACAGCTAACCCTATACAAGACGCTGCCGACGATAGCATCGCAAGCTTAGTTTATGACCTCGCCTCCGGCCGAACCGATGCTTCACGAACAAGCTCTTGCCGAGTCTGTTCGTATCATAGGGACATTAGTTTATTGCAACATGCTAATCTAGGTCTGGAATTGTTTTCTAGTTTACCCAGATTAGTATTCTATTCGTGTAAGACACGGGCAAGGAAAGCACTGAAGTTTTGCTGGTGCAGTACTTATTTGGGGTTTGGACATTCACTTCATGCTTTTCTCAGGTTATCCTAAATTTTGAAAGTTCCGATTAAGTTGTTCACCATTTATAATGTTTTGAGATGGAACCTGATTTGCATGACATGGCGTATGTGCTTATGCCACTGATAGGTTTCATGAGTTTGCTCTAGGTCCTCGTTCTGGCTCTTGCTAGCTTAATCTTTTGGCTATGGCACATGGTTATTTTCAATTTTCTTCTCTTATTGTTTTCTGTTGTATAAAGCACACGAGTCATGATTATGGATGCAAGATATTGTGATAACTACTGATAACCACTCTGCAACATAGAACTGGCAGGACACAGCTTGTAATACTAACAGGATTACATGTAGGATACTGTATGTAGTTGTAGAGCTTCTGTATTGTGGGAACGCTATCCCTATCCATGTACCACAGCAGAATATCATAGCTGGTGCATATGATATACATTGGAGTAGCTTCATTTGTGTCTTCTATTTTTCGTTACTTCATTTTCCTAGCAAATGTGGTGCATCTAGTTCTTGGTCTATTGTTGTTAGCTCCCAGATTTTCATGCTCTTCAATCAGTTCCGTTTGCCTTCTTAGTATTGACAGTGCGGAATGCACAAAGATGTCCTTTGAATATATTTTCCCTTATCCTTATAGCTTGATGAGTTTTTCTTCATATCAAAGTTTATATAGACGTTAACATGACAAGTTGTCATTTAACAGGTATGCAGTATACTGCGGAGGATAAGTATTGACTAAGGAGTATATTGGTTCGGATATAAAGTGCTATTGGTGTCCTTGGTTTCACTGAAGATGGTCTGAACTGAAGCTGGTTTAGAGAACCTAATGAATGAGATTGCTGTTGTTGCTGCTGGTTATAAGCTGAAGGAGATCAACAGGGATGTGAATCATGGGTTCTCTGATGCTTTAGAGAGGATCATCACGGGGCCTAACAATGGATTGAAGTTTTTTTCTGAAGAGAAGGAACATGTAGTTTTGCACAATGAACCGTGTTGTCGGTTGTCAGTCTACCAGTTCTTGATATCCAGTTCAACTTATGAATTTGGACATGGCCATGCCCTTACCAGTGAACTTATATGTCTGAATGTGATCGAATTACTTTTCGTAAGATCTGCATTTAAGATGACAGAAAGAATTAAATTAACATCTGCCGTCACTCTCCAATTTGTAAGAAATGAGTTCTACTGGCGGCTCAAGGTTAATGCCACATGAAGGGAGACAATTCTGTGCAAGAAGCAAATACCGAGGAGTCTACCCAACTGAAACTACATATAGTATATCACGGTAATTCTACACATTCTTTTTAGAGTTACACATTCCCTATTTCCTCTTCTAAAATCTTGACTGTATATATGAAGGCAACACTGCCGCAGGATTAGGAGGGATTATGGATATTAAGAAGTGAAACTCTAGACTGCAGCAGTCTCCTGAAAACCAATTCTCGCTCCAGCTCTCCTGCCTACCGATGCATTCCTCTAGCTGCTCCAACCTCTCCAATGCCGACACTTCTGTCTCCAGCGCTACCTTCCTGCGCTCCGGTTTGACGCCCAGCCTCGCCAGCCACTTGTTTGAAGACACTTTCTGGACCACTGCCGGCACATCGGGCGACATTGCGGCACAGCTCCTTCTCCGTCTGCACGAGGAATCTGTCGAGGATTTGGTTGCTAGCGCTTACATGCCAGCTAGACGGAGGCATCTGTGTAATCTAGCACTCATCTTAGGCGGTCTACACTCTGGAAGCCCGTCAGATTTGACCCCTCTCAACCGCGGCTGTGGTCTGATACCTTGGGATGTTTGTGGCAGCATAGCAACAAGCGATAGATCAGGTGGGTTGGCAGGTCACTCTCACACCCATGCTTGCGGGTGTGGTGACAACAATTTACTAGGGTACCATACCAAAGTAGGAGAAGCTTGAGAGTTAAAAGTGCAAATACTCGCTATTTGGAACCAATTGCGCGATAAAAATGCGCTGGGGTCATTAACGTCAAGGCTTCTGCAGTCTGCACGCGGACCAGCAATTCTTTCCGAGTCCTCATGCGACTTTTGGCGGCTGTTGATGCAGCAAAAGCCGTCATCCAGAAAGCGAGGTGCCTCGTGCCCACCCTCAGTCTTTTCAGCATCTGTATGGACCGTATTCCATCCCCAATTACGTCCTACGTACCATGCGTTCATGCTCTCTGCTTCGTTTCGTTTTTCCCGCGAGCAGATACATCACCACCATCCGCGGCGCTGTTTCCACCGTGCCGTGCCCAAGCGTTTGCACGGCGGCCGAGCTGCGCCGCGCGCTTGGAGAGGTACGGTCGCCCACGTCCCACTCACACAGAGAAATCACGCGATGACGAGTCTTTCGGCTGCTGGTATCACACCCTGGGCTTGTTATCACAAGTTTTCGTCCGAGGATATGATGCTTGGAAGGGAAATGATTCTGTGCGAGAAGCAAAAGTAGCGAGAATGGCCAACTGAGACAACGCGAGTGTAGCCGTGTACCACAGTAGAAGTGTCCTGGCTCGAATTATAAGGGGTTATGGATGTTGAGGAGCGAAACTCTGGTCTGCAGCAGCCTCCTAAACACCTTCTCGCACCCGCTCTCCAGCCCGCCAACGCATTCCTCCAGCCTCACCAACGCCGTCGCCACCGTCTCTGGTTCCGCCTTCTTGGCCGCCGGCACGACGCCCAGCCACGCCAGCCACTTATGTGAAGACACTGCGTGGATCATTGCCGACGCGTGCAGTGACATTTCCGCACACCCCAAGAAGATGGCTTCCGACACCGCCGCGGTGGCCGCGGCCGCCTCCGCCACCATATCGGTCACCTCGCTGTCCGTGGCATCCGCCGGCCTCGGTGCCACCATCGCGTGCCTCGAGGCGTGTCGCATTGCGGCGGCGAGGTGGCAGAGCTCCTTCTCAGTCCGCCTGCGGGCGCGGAGCGACGCGGCGACCGTCGCGCCGTCCCCGCGCCGGACGCCGGCCTGCAGCTCCGGCACGCTCTGCTTGAGCGCGAGTAGCACCGACTCGAACGTGCCGTAGGCGTCGGCGAGCACGAGGAAGCCGTCGAGGAACTGTTCGCAGGCGGCCGCGTCGTGGAGGGCCACCGCAGCCTGCGGCAGCTCAAGAAGCTCGCCGAGCACGCCCAGGACAAAATCGACGAGTGCAAGCCCGGATTAGGAGTCCGGGTTCGACGCCGACCACGACCTGAGCGCGCGGACGCCGCCGTCAAGGCGCGCGAGGACGGGATGGGAGTGGTGGCACGGCTGGCTCCCCGACCGGGCATGCGCCGCCTTCCTCGTCCCCACGGGGCTGAGCGTCAAGTGCATCCTCCTGTCCTGTGACTGCTACTAGCGCGTGTTTGTATGCGTTGGCTTGTCGTTGTATTGGTGTGCCTTGGTGAGTGGAGCCGAGCGACAACGACGTGAGTTTATATGGGCACGGCCGGAGCCGAGACTGTGGTTGCAACGAGTTGCAGCAAAGAAATCCTCGGCTTCACAGCCTGCGTGGGTGTGTTGCACTTGCCAGTTGCCACGGCGCCGCGCTGCTGTTTCTCTATTGTGGCGTGCTTCTTTAGGGTCTGTGTTCTTTAGTGGGACCCTGCGGCCAAAACTGGGTTTCCAAAACCAGAAACCTGTTCGGGGTCGATTCTATATATATGCGCAGCTCAACCACCAGTGGTGCACGAAAGCAGGATTCCTCCAGCTAAGCGAATCAAATTTTAGCTACTTGTCTTTTTTTAACGCTTGCAACATCTATTTACTATACTATATTTCTACTATTCATTGAAAGAAAATGTTATACGCGTTATAAAAATATATTGCACGCGTTGAAAAAAAAATTTACAACACGTCTGAAAATTTCGAAAGTCGGAACCGAAGTCATTCCGTGCAGACGTCCAGAAAGTGATGTGCTCGGTGAGTCCGGCCGCGCCGTATCCTCGCCTGGCCGCGGCCGGCCACATCTGACATCTCGCAGGGCGAAACCACCAGCCGCCGCCCTGTCTCCACCGCGCAGCGACGAACGTCTTGTACGGAGGCCGAGCGGCGCCTCGAGGAGCGGTTGTGCTCGGTGAGTCCGGCCGCGCCGTATCCTCGCCTGGCCGCGGCCGGCCACATCTGACATCTCGCAGGGCGAAACCACCAGCCGCCGCCCTGTCTCCACCGCGCAGCGACGAACGTCTTGTACGGAGGCCGAGCGGCGCCTCGAGGAGCGGTTGGTTAGCAGGCGGAGGAAATCACGCCGGGACGCGCCGTTCGCAGGCCGGACGAGCATCAATCACCAAGCTATCAACTGCGTGCGCGCAGATTTTTGTCCGAGGATGCGAAGTTACCACGCACATTGTGAACGCAAGAAGCAGCAGAACTCAACAAGCCAAGCGCCAAGCCGGCCAGAGAAGCATACAAAGGCAGAATTGCGCAGGCCGAAGCAGTCCGCTATGGCGAAGGCATCATGGTGAATCGGCAATGAAGAAACCAATCAATTCATCAGATCAAACTACACCACAATAGAGTACGTTCTTGATGACTTCACAATCTTACGAGATGTATATATGACATACGCATGGAATAGAATACACAAAAACTGCAAGCTAAATAGAGTAGATAGAGCCGTAGCCCGTAGACAAGCCACCAGACCAACGCATGTCCAATAAACAGCCACTAATACTACCAGACTGAAAAGAGTAGGCATGAAAGACAATGCCAGGTGACAACTAGAAGCACTTCCTGTGGACAATAGCCGGACCTGATTCTTCATACTCCGCCCTTGAGATCCACATCTGAACATAAATAATAATAAAAAAGTTATGCCAGAACTTCTCAAACACATTAAAATAATTAATCCAGAACAACCATTGGAGAACTTCGCATTACCTGCTGAAATGTGCTCAAAGATGCAAGGATTGATCCTCCAATCCAGACACTGTACTTCCTCTCTGGTGGAGCAACAACCTTGATCTTCATGCTGCTTGGAGCGAGCGCTGTGATCTCCTTGCTCATGCGGTCAGCAATGCCGGGGAACATTGTAGATCCACCACTGAGAACAATGTTGCCATACAGGTCCTTTCTGATATCAACATCGCACTTCATGATGGAATTGTAGGTTGTCTCATGGATGCCAGGAGCTTCCATACCAATTAGAGAAGGCTGGAACATGACCTCTGGGCATCTGAAGCGCTCTGCGCCTATGGTGATCACTTGCCCATCAGGCAGCTCATAGCTCTTCTCGACCGATGAGCTACTCTTTGCAGTCTCAAGCTCCTGCTCGTAGTCAAGCGCGACATATGCAAGCTTTTCCTTGATGTCACGGACAATTTCCCGCTCAGCAGTGGTTGTGAACGAGTACCCCTCTCAGTAAGGATCTTCATGAGGGAATCAGTGAGATCCCTACCAGCAAGATCAAGACGGAGAATGGCGTGTGGAAGGGCGTAACCTTCATAGATTGGGACTGTGTGACTGACACCGTCTCCAGAATCCAAGACAATACCTACCGACCAAAACAAAATCATAAGCAATAATCATGGAACATAAAGAGAAATATTTTTGCCTTCATAACTTTTTTGCAGCAACCCAAAAATTATATTAAGTTATTCTTTTGCATTAGGTCTGAAGGATTTGATTTAGTAATACTTTATAAAATGCATTACCAATTTTTGTTTCATGCGTATCTCATTTCACCATCACTCAATATGTTGCTACCCGATTAATATCCGAGAGAAGCAAAAGACAATGTGCACATAAAAAAGGTGATTCTTTGTTCACTTACCAGTGGTACGCCCACTAGCATATAGGGAAAGGACAGCTTGAATAGCGACATACATGGCAGGAACACTGAATGTCTCAAACATGATCTGTGTCATTTTCTCCCTGTTGGCCTTAGGGTTAAGAGGAGCCTCTGTAAGAAGAATTGGATGCTCTTCTGGTGCCACACGGAGCTCATTGTAGAAGGTGTGGTGCCATATCTTCTCCATGTCATCCCAGTTGCTTACAATTCCATGTTCAATGGGGTATTTCAAAGTCAGGATACCCCTCTTGGATTGGGCCTCATCACCAACGTAAGCATCCTTCTGTCCCATCCCAACCATAACACCAGTGTGGCGTGGACGGCCAACAATACTTGGGAAAACAGCACGGGAGCATCATCTCCAGCAAAGCCAGCCTATGAATGATGAAAACAAATAACACTTGCTAAACTTCTAAGTTTGAACTATAACAGCTGCCAAGTAGAAATTATGTTAGAGAATGCAATGTCAAGCCATCACTTACCTTGACCATTCCAGTTCCATTGTCGCAGACAAGGGGCTGAATGTCCTCTGTGTCAGCCATTTATGTTAATTGATCTACATGGAAGAAAACAACTTCTTTGTAACAGGGCTTACCAAGACTGTAGACTAATACTATAGATTGAAGAGACTTGAGTAAGAGAGCAGAGTTGTTCTTCCTACACAAACATGAGTTATAAGGGCAATATATTTTCCCTGAAGTACTCTCCATCAAACATGAAAGCCGAAATACATGTTATTGAGATGTTATATTTACATAAATTACTTACCCAATTGTTGCAAATTGTGACATGGGGATTATTCAAACAAAACAACTAGCAGTACGTAGAAAAGTGCTAATTTGCAGTAAAAAAGTATATATCAACTCTATGACTACCGAAAATAGGGACTTTGTGCAAACAAATTCAAATTCATCAACTGAGGCTGGTTCGAAGCTCCAAAACTCCAATTGGATGGCCCTTAATGCATTCAATCACTTGTGTAGTAGCTTAAGGCATGACACCAATCCATTTGTATTTTCAATCAGTTTTTATCTGCCTCAGTGGCTGAAATAATGCTACAGGTTCAACTTATCATGCTCTATCAAATGATATATGTCTAAGTCCTTCTATTTGCCTTATAGTCTTATCTACTCACATTTACCTTTTAGCGTACTACATGCTATTACCTTATTCACATTACTATCATCTACTACTATGCCTATTGCCTTGCACAACGATCTTTGATCACTTTGCCTAACCTTTTCACTTCATATCATTAATCTACTATCTCTTATATGCGCTATACTGTTACTATGATCTTCATACTAGACTTGCTTATGTCAACTACTATGCCATGTAGCTTCACTATTACATCTGTCTTACAAGTTTCATATTGAACTTTGCATAGCTATACTTTACTAATCTCATAGATTAGCTACTATCTTATTACAATCTTTCATCGTACTATTCTATTTCTTACATGACATTACATAATTACTATAAAGTCATCATCTAACGTCCATACCGTATGAATGCTTAAGCTCATTGCCATAATCGTACAATGACGTCATGCAAGTACTTGATGCTTACAGTAACACTATGCATACTGTCTTATGCATTTGTCAATCATATGATTCAGCATTTCAACACTTAAGCTTTAGTTACTACTCAATGTTGCATTAGTTCTCTTGCATATTGCGATTGTATATCTTTTGCATCATTTACATTTGATTGAATGTCTACTTTCTTAGTTTCAGTAATATTTCATATATTTCACTAAGATTCGTAATATTCAAGTTATTTTATTCTAAGATTAGATATGTTATATTGTTCAATCATATTTGTGTCAATTCTGATCAAGTTCGATTTATTCAAGTTTGATTAGAATTTAACTATTATTAGCT
The DNA here is from genome assembly GCA_036346375.1 of Guadua angustifolia. Lineage (NCBI taxonomy): Eukaryota > Viridiplantae > Streptophyta > Magnoliopsida > Poales > Poaceae > Guadua > Guadua angustifolia. The sequence continues at coordinate 17,293,758 of CM070518.1, read as the reverse complement.
TTATGTTTATCATTTGCATTCAATGCATGCTTGAGTCTTAAATTTAATTTGTTGTCTTCAGATAATTGATTTAGTATTTTTACATATGTTATCATGAAGTATCGTATGTCATGATTCACTGTTCAATCATTCATGATTGTTGTATTCCATATTATATGTCATTATATGTATATTAGATTTAGATCTTGTAGTATTCATTATGTTACTGATCACCATAATATTTTCATTGTCAATTCAAGTTGTAAAGTTCCAATATTACATATTTTCATCTAGATACCATATATGTCATAGATTATCTCATTAGATTGCTTACATTTCATCTTGAATTCGGATATAATATTATTATTTCACTTGATTATACAATCATATTGAATTCATAGATCTTACTAAGCATACAATTTCAGCTACATAGGATCACTTCATGCTATTGTATACATATACTATACTCTTTATTTACAATGATCAAATACTTCAATCATTCCAAACATTGACATATTACTTCAAATGATTTAGCTTACTTCTGCAATTCTCAACTATGCAATGGTTCCTATTATGTATATATAATATTTCCTATGACAATTATTAGATATTCATAATTTCATATAGTTCAAACATGCTTCAACATCTCAATTATCTAACAATTAATCAGTATATCATTATTTAATGACTAATTTCTCATAGTCATTCGTAATCAAAAATTCATTGCATTCTCTTTTGGTTTTACTCTTACGTGCATACGTGAGTGTACCCAGTAACACGCTACAAACCATAGAACATACATGAATTGTTGAACAAAGGGCTTGATATTTTTTTTCTCTCGAAGGGAATAGTTGGTCATCATAAAGATCTTAATGCTCAACAAGTCAGATGTCATGCAATCAAATTATGAGAAATTGACAAATAAACTTACCATGATGTGCATTTAGTGAGATTCGAAACATTGTAGTTAGCTAAAAGAAGTGTGTGATGATATTGATGGGCTAACCACTAATTGGTAACTTTGTTGGTCCGTAATTATATAATCTGTGTAATCTTATCATTATAGAAGACAATTTTATGGCTACCAAGTCATGACAATACAAAAGTGTATGCTTTACTTAGTAAAAAAATAGCTAATGAAGCAGATGGTATGAAATAGCTATTCAATGAATCATTGCAACAAATGTCGAGATAAATAATACTTAGAGCCAACTAGAAATACTTTTTTCATTTCAAAATTTTCATACTTAGGGGTGTTTAGCAGGGCTTAAGTGAATCTGGTGAAGTTAAAAATTCTAGTTTCACTAGATTCGTGAAGCTGAAGCTGTGAGTACATTAAAAGTGTTTAGATGGATCATCTTGTTTGCATTTTAGATCAAAAATATAAACTTAATTCATTTTATTTTAGCCTACAAAGTTCAGATCTCAGGTGAAGCTGGAACCTAAAACTCTACCAAACAAACCCTTATATAGATTGGTAATTGTTTCTAGATTATCTCGTACATCCAAACTCCTTTTTCGATAAGAAGTTTTCTGCCCTGTGCTACCCAATATCAAACCTAGGTTGGCAGCACGTTACCCTCAGAGCTCTCCAATACATCACAATCTAATATAAACTACACATTTCAATTTAAAAGACTTATTTCCATAATTTTCTAATCAAGTCAAGTTCCTCTCACTTTATTCTCCACCCTATGAGACCTTATCATACCATTGTAAACTCATGGACCCATAGCAATTTTGCTTTAAGAGCCGTAAGTCAGCAGCCGTAGTAACATCTATTTTTCCTACCTTCCTATTCTCGCACCTTTTTTTCTCCTAGGTGTCGTATGCCTTGAGTTGTCATTGCTTTGAGTTGGTACTCGGCTGAGGATTTTACAAGAGAAGAAAAAAACGAGCACATGAAATGGGAAGCGGAGGGCGGTGGCGCGGGGCCAGCAGGAACAGGCAAAAGTAAAGCGGGTGTGCGGCTGCCTTTCATCTGTCCACTTTAGCTTTACGGCAACGTATCCACGGCTGCCAACATTTGTCCCCGTCGTTGTACAACCCTTTTTATTTTGTGCCGTGAATTCACTTTTGTGTTTTAGGAGACAGGAGAGAACAGCAGGCCACTTTATTATTGAGTGATTCACCTGTACACTTTGCAGAGGAGTTCGATTAACCGAATTTGTACCTTCTTTTTTCTAGTGCCAGCTTATTATGGGATTATTGGACTTATGGACATGGCCACTTATATCACGCTTGTTTAGGTTTAGGTTTTTTTATATGGTTTAAAGCTAGTTTTTTTAGCCTAAGTAATTAAAACGCAGTTTGTTTTTATATCTGGTGAGATGATAGTTTTATCCTAATTTCACTTGTATTAGTCTAACACTACCCCTTAATAAGTTAAAAAAGCATCTCTTTAGTGTCTTTTGTCTTCTAGTTATATTAAGGTTTATAGATTTTAAAAAGACCAGTTAAAAAACAACTCTTCATTTAGGTTTTAACGATTTTGAAAAAGATCAATTAAAAAGACAGCTCCTCGTCTATTTAGAATATAAAGGCCTGTTTGGTAGAGTTTTAGATTCTAGCTTCACCTGAAATCTGAAACTTGTAGGCTAAAATAAAGTGAATTAAATTTATATTTTTGGTCTAAAATGTAAACAGGATGATCCATCTAAACACTTTTAATCTGATTCCAATTTCGAACGAATCGATGAAACTAGAATTTTCAGCCCAAATAGTCCTTAATTTTTTTCCCCTCCACCCCAATGCGACCGAGCAATGTTTTCCGGCCCAATCACATCCCACTCCTCCCGCGGCTCCCGGCCGCCCGGAGGGAGCGAGCATTCGACACGGGAGGCCCATCTTTCCAAGAAGTGCACCCCAGCTGGCGAGACCCAGACCGGCAGCCGGCGTCCCACGCCGAGCGTGACCCCACCGTTTTTAGGCCATTTCGGGCTGAATTCAGGGGAAAACGGAGCCGCGTGCCCGCGTGGTGCGGGGGGCTTGATTTCCACGGCGGCCAACCGGTCAGGCCCTGCGGCCGCGGTGTAGCGCCTGTTCTGCTCATCGGGCTCGAGACGGCGCTTTCGACGACAGGACGCTTGCTCGGCGCGTCGGCACATGCCAAGATTCCCGCCGCGCCCGGCCCGAGACCATGCATCACGTGCGAGACGGTGAGCAAATGGGCCAGTCTGGAGCTGCAATGCAAACCAGGAACAAAAATATGTCGCGTGTCAACCGCTGTGCTGAAAAATATTTGCCTTGTCTGCTTTAAACTACGGCCTTGACTCGAAATCGATTTGCATGGGGCGACTGTCGACTTATATATGGGGGAAATCGTCTCTTGAAGAGATCTTTTTATACAATTGTAAAAATGGCTTAATCATCTGTAATATTACTGGGTTATAGGCCCACCTAAACAGATTTTTCAGCCCAGTCCAAAAAAAATTATGAGCTAGTGTTAGCGTCAACGTTTGGCGAGGCATGACCAATTTATTAGGCTAAGGAGAAAGATGGATAGATCTGGCCAATATCGGTTAAAAAAAGAAAAAGTTAAAGATAAGATTATGACCGATGTTGATTCAAAGATAGAATTTTAACAATACAAAAACTGATACGGATCATAATTGGTAACGTATTAGAGAATGATACAATCGGTCTATGCACTATAAAAAAAGATCGAGGGTAAGCCGAAAAGAAAACAACTCAACCAACCAATCAAATAACTCGCATATATTTTTATTTACTTTTTCTTGTCAACTAGAAGTAACTTTGTAAATTAGAATCCTCCTTGTAATTCGCCATTGATAAATAAAGTTGTGCATCGCTAATTGTTGATCTCCTCCGATTACGTCAGATTTGATTTTTCTCTAATCTTGTTGCGTATCGCCTTCTTAGAAAAAATTTACCTTTATCAATCATCTAATCAGCCCTTACAGGTTGTTTAGACCTATCGTTACCTGTGATTTAATCGGCTTTATGTAGCTATTTAAATCTTTGCCGATTATCACATTAGATCAGCTTTGAGCATATTTTTTCGTCTATCTTGTCATTTGCAGGATCAAATCGGCTGACATGCCACGAACCAACTTAAACTTAGTGTTTGCATTTTAGCCGATTAATCCGTCGTCATATTTTTTGACGTCAGCAGCTAGTATTTGACACTAGTTTCAGTTCCAACACGGGCTTCCAAGCAAAACCCTAGAACTATATTATCACCACTATTTCTATAGGTAAGGTACATGTTAATTATGGTGACTCAATCTAGTCTTCTAATATTTGCAAATGTGTGATACATGAATCTTAATAGCATTATGATTTCTATTTGCTTTCAAAGTAGGATTCTTACCTACTTTAAAGGATGACTAAGGGGGCTATATAAGCCCATGAAGTAGTCATGAAGAATACAAGTAACCAAGAAACCATAAACCAACTCATCCAAAATAAGATATGCATGAGAGAATTGAGGCTATGTTATTCTTTAGCAATAGATGCTTGTATATGGTAAGGACTTGAAGGTCCTAAAAGATTCGAAAGGTTGTGAGAGAGTTGTGGAGTATATGGACCCCGGGTATCTGCGTGGCGGGCCGAGAGGACCACCCAAGAGGGGTCGGGTCAGGCCGACTACATGAGGATGGGTATTGCCTAGGAGGTAAGCCGCCATGCGCAGCAAGGAAACCCCGAAGATGGAAACCAACTTTGATTAGGTGGGATACAATTGTAATCCTAACCGCTATCATGTTTAGCGGATAAGGAAAGAGATACAATCTCCACCTTACAACCGATTAGGACTTTACTTTGTAACCGCACCCCTCTACTATATAAAGGGGGTAAGGTAGCGTTCTGGAGAAGAGACGGGGGAAGAGGAACACAATCTCATCAGCAATTAGTTAGCCACATATAATTTCAGAGCACAGGACTAGGGTATTATCTCCTCCGTGAGAGCCCGAACCTGTATACATCCCGTGTCTTGTGCTACCATCGAGTTTGGATCCAGCGCCTAGCCCCGTTTTCATTATTGCCGACAACAAACGTCGACAGTTGGCGCGCCAGGTAGGGGGAGCGTCAAGATCAATCTCGGCAAGCTCGATGGCCTCCATCAATGGAATCATCGGCACCTTCGCTCCTGGCCATGCTTTTCCGCCTCGGGAGCCTCGACTTCATCGCCAACAACCTCGACAAGCTTGCTCTCTCGAACTCGGACCAGATCCAATGCGGAGACTTCATTGATACTTCATCCGGACTTCCGTTCGGTCGGGAGGCCGCGCCATCTACTCACGAGTAGTAAGCGGGGTTGACTTCCGATTCGGATCTGATAGAATTCGATCCGGGACATCTCGGGCGGTCGTCATAGCTTTTGAAAGGAGTCAACAGCGCCAACTTGATCAAGAAGATGTCCGAGGCGCGACTACGGTAAAGGAGATGTTCGCATTAGCGGACCGCTAGCGCTGCGCCTGGCGCCACATTCGCGACGACTCACGAGCCCGCTGCGCCGGCGCCACGCTTCGACGCCACGAGCTCGCTGCGCCGGCGCCACCTCGCGCGACCACGAGCCACGCTGCGCCGGCGCCACCTTCGGCGACGCCGAGCCCGCTGCGCCCAGCGCCACCTTCCACGCGACAACGAGCCACGCTGCGCCGGCGCTATCTCGGCTTCGATGCAAGCTACGCTTGCGCCGAACACCACCTTCGCAGCGACCGAGCCACGCTGCGCCGAGCGTCACCTTCGCTCATTGCAAGCGCCTGCGCTCGAGCGCTATCTCTGGCTTCTTGCAAGCCGCCTGCCTGCGCCACCTCGGTTCATTGCAAGCCACGCTGCGCTCGAGCGCCACCTATGGCTTTCATTGCAAGACCACGCTGCTGCCGAACGCCACCTTGTGCGGCCCAAGCCTACTCCTGCGCCCCGAGCGCTATCTATGGCTCGGTTACAAGCCTACGCCCGTGCCCCGAGCGCCACCTACGGCTTGGCTGCAAGCCTACGCCTGTGTCATGAGCAAGAACGACACGATCGTCAGCAACACATGGAGCATAGAACAGCTAAGTCGCTTTCTACTCAATTATGTCATTATGAATAAAATTATTGGCTTTCTTGACTTGCTACTTAGTCGACCCACAACTAAGCAGTAAGTCGGGGGCTCCACCTAATAGTGTGCGCATGCGCACATCTTTTTCTGAGTTGTGTTCTTCTTCTTTTACTTAACGATTACAAATGAATCCGAGTGCGTTAATTCCAAGTTGTGAAGCTCTGACCCCATGAACGGCGAACTTTAGTCACCCAAAAGCGCGTGCTTGGGAAAAAGAGCCATGAGCCGACTCGCGCTCGGGGCTAGACTAGTCGGCGAGTGCTTAAACAAAGAGAGGCAAACCACTCGGATGAACATCCAAACAAATCGTTATTCTTGTTCTGTTGTTTAGCATCACCAAAACAAAAAATCTCACTTTTGTGAAAGTTAATCTTTAAGCCCGATAATTGTTCGAACACACAGAGCAATAGTTTCATGTTTTTAGCTTGTTCAATATCATGATCCATAAAAAGAATAGTATCATCTGCATATTGTAAGATCGATAAGCCATCCTCTATAAGATGCGGGATAACTCCTCTAATCTGACCATTTTCTTTCGCTCGCTTAATTAAAACAGCAAGCATGTCAGCCACAATGTTGAACAAAATAGGTGACATGGGATCACCCTGCCGGAGGCCTTTTTTAGTTTGAAAGTATTGTCCTATGTCATCATTAACTTTAATGCCCACACTTCCACCCGTGACAAAATGATCAATCCATAAACACCACTGGTGGCTGAAACCCTTCATACACAGAGTTTGTTGAAGAAAAGGCCATTTTACCTTATCATAAGCCTTTTCAAAATCAAGCTTCAAAATCACTCCATTAAGCTTCTTAGAATTTAATTCGTGAATAGTTTCATGCAATACCACCACACCTTCCATAATATTGCGACCTGGCATGAACGCCGTTTAAGATGGACTGACTACTTTATTGGCCACCCCCATGAGCCGATTAGTGGCCACCTTTGTGAATATTTTGAAACTCACATTAAGCAAACATATAGGTATAAATTGTTGTATTTTTATAGCCTCTGTAACCTTTGGAAGAAGAGTAATGATTCCAAAGTTAAGGCTAAACAGAGGTAAATGACCATGATAAAAATCATTAAACATCACCATAAGGTCCCCTTTAATGATATCCCAGAAAACCTGATAAAATTCAGCTGGGAAACCATCAGGACCAGGCGATTTATTGTGTTCCATTTGAAAAACCGCCTCTTTGACCTCTTTTTCAGTGAAACGTGCAATGAGGATTTCATTTTCCTCAGCAGTCACCTAAGTTAAATCCTGATTGTATGTCTCAACAAGTGAAAAATTATTTTCCTCTAGCGATCCAAACAAACCTTTATAATAAGTTGTGATATGCGCTTTCAATTCAGCATCACCAACTAATATACGACCTTCATGCTCTAATTGGAATATATGCTGTTTTCTGTGTTTACCATTAGCAACCAAATGGAAATATTGGGTGTTATCATCACCTTCCAAAAGGTCTTTTATTTTAGCTCGCTCATACCATTTAATTTCTTCTTCCCTCAACAAGTGAATCAATCTATTATTTAAATAATTTTTGAAATTTAATTCATGATCACAAAGAACGCTATGCTCCGCCTTTTTATCAAGGTCATCCAGCATAGAAATAATAGATTTCTTCTCCTTTTTATTGTGGCCAGCTGTGTTTTTAGCCCATCCTCTTAAAAATTGCCTAAGAGAACGAATCTTATTCTGCCATTTATCCGCAACCAATTCAAAGAAACCATCTCTAATCAGCCAACCACGTTCAAACTTGAACAATAGTGGCTTTCTATAATGAGACAAAACCCCAGTATTCAAAAGCAATGGAGTATGATCAAAAACACTCCGATCTCTAGCCTGCACAACAGTGAGAGGAAATTTTGTTTCCCACTCAGTACTAACCAAAACCCTATCTAATTTCTCAAAAATTGGATTAACACCACTACTAGCCCAAGTATACTGGCGACCCGACAACTTTATCTCTCTGAGATCTAAAGATTGAATAATCATATTAAAAAGATTAGGCCATTTCTTATCAAAATTATCTTTATTTTTATCTTCAGGACCGCGCATAATATTAAAATCCCCCCAATAATATAAGGTAACTGTTCTTTACTACATATATGCGCCATTTCAGTTAAAAAGATTTCCTTATATTCCTGTTGTGCTGGGCCATAAACAGCGAAAAGCACCCATTTGAAACCATCAATTTTATTGCGAAGAGTAAACTTAATATAAAAGTCCCCTTCATCGATAGTTCCAATATCATATACCGTTAAGTCAGCCCCCAGAAGCATCCCTCCTGACCGACCATGAGGTGCCATGCAATGCCAAATAAATTCTTTACCACCACATAATTTTTTAGGGTCTTATCCGGGAAATGATCCCGACCCGTTTCCAGAAGTGCAATAAAATCAAGTTGCTCCTCTTTTGCCATATCTTCAATGTACTTGTATTTAGCCAAGTCTCCAAGACCTCTGCTATTCCAGAAAACGCCTTTCATTTGAGACTCAACTTAGATGGTGTTTTGGGTTTTTTTAATCTCAACCCCTCTTTATTAGTATTCCTTAATTTGTATTTTTTTCTTCGAGGTGAAGCAACCAGATCATAACAAATATTATCAAAACCCTCCGCAAACACATTCTGATCAATTTCATCGCGAATGTGTTCAAGTTTAGTTTCTACAGTGCTCCCTTCCTCCTCATCTAAGTAATTTTTAGGTGAGGAGAATTTACTACTCATATCTCTATTTTTATTTGAGACACATATCCTATCTATCTCTATATTTTTAAGAGAAATAATAGCAGAAGAAATTGCTTCATTATCTCTACCCATAGAAACCCCTAGTTTTGCAATTCTAGAAGCTAAATCAGAATCTGAAATTGACGGAAAAGATGGGCATGTACCTGACACCAAAGAGTTCTTTTTATCCACCAGCTTCATCGCTTTCACAAGCATGTTTGTGTCACCCATAACAGCTAATCTCGAACTTGATCTTCCTTGAGGTGCATGAATCCCGGCTGAAGGAAGCAAGACAATCTCTCCCCAACCATTGATATTTTCCAGCAATTGGAGAGCTTTCACCATAGTCATATTGGAAGTATTAGCAGGTATATTGTTCTTCTTACATAATGCTTGTAGCATGCGGCGAGATAGATCCTTTAACTTCATAGGAACCGCAAGATCATCTACAGCAATCATCTTTAGCGCACCCTCTTCTGCTTTCTGTTCCCGCGAAGCAAAGGTAGATTTATCAGGTGTAAACATGCCCACACCACCATCCCCAGTTAGAAGCTTAGGTACAGAATTATCCCAAACCGGAGACCTATCCAGCAGCAACAAATCGTTGTCAGCATCCACTTGTCCAGATGGATAATCACCCGGGAATGCCAAGCCATTGACATCAACAACAACAGACTTATATGGGGGAAATCGTCTCTTGAAGAGATCTTTTTATGCAATTGTAAAAATGGCTTAAACATCTGTAATATTACTAGGTTATAGGCCCACCTAAACAGATTTTTCAGCCCAGTCCAAAAAAAATTATGAGCTAGTGTTAGCGTCAAAGTTTGACGAGGCATGACCAATTTATTAGGCTAAGGAGAAAGATGGATAGATATGGCCGATATCGGTTAAAAAAAGGAAAAGTTAAAGATAAGATTATGACCGATGTTGATTCAAAGATAGAATTTTAACAATACAAAGACTGATACGGATCATAATTGGTAACGTATTAGAGAATGATACAATCGGTCTATGCACTATAAAAAAAATCGAGGGTGAGCCGAAAAGAAAACAACTCAACCAACCAATGAAACAATCCGCATATATTTTTATTTACTTTTTCTTGTCTACTAGGAGTAACTTTGTAAATTAGAATACTCCTTGTAATTCGTCATTGATAAATAAAGTTGCGCATCGCTGATTATTGATCTCCTCCGATTACGTCAGATTTGATTTTTCTCCAATCTTGTTGCGCATCGCCTTCTTGGGGAAAATTTACCTTTATCAATCATCTAATCAGTCCTTACAGGTTGTTTAGACTTGTCGTTACCTGTGATTTAATCGGCTTTATGTAGCTATATCACATTAGATCAGCTTTGAGCATATTTTTTCGTCTATCTTGACGTTTGCAGGATCAAATCAGCTGGCACGCCACGAACCAATTTGAACTCGTTGTTCGCATTTTAGCCGATTAATGAGTCGTCATATTTTTTGACGTCAACAGCTAGTATTTGACACTAGTTTCAATTCCAACACAGGCTTCCAAGCAAAACCCTAGAATTATATTATCACCACTATTTCCATAGGCAAGGTACATGTTAATTATGGTGACTCAATCTAGTCTTCTAATATTTGCAAATGCGTGATACATGAATCATAATAGCATTATGATTTCTATTTTCTTTCAAAGTAGAATTCCTACCTACTTTAAAGGATGACTAAGGGGGCTATATAAACCCATAGAGTGGTCATGGAAAACACAATCAACCAAGAAACCACAAACCAACTCATCCAAAATAAGATATGCACGAGAGAATTGAGGCTATGCTATTCTTTAGCAATAGATGCTTGTATATGGTAAGGACTTGACGGTCCTAAAAGATTTGAAAGGCTGTGAGAAAGTAACAATCTATAGTACTCTTTTTATCTGTGCTTAAAAATTTGAGGTCGATCTTGTCAAATCGTTTCTCTCTTGTCGTGGTTGATTCAATGTCATTATTTTGGATCTCTCTAGGGATTTATCTTCTTTATTCTTGAGACCGTGTATGCTCGTGCCGTATCTCACAAAACTTTAATCTGATCCAGAGGCTACTGCGTAGAAGAAGAGATATCAAAGTGTAACAATTGGTACCAGAGCAAACATAGGATTAATCAAATTTGTGAGAAGGTCGGTAAAACGTTAGGTGGTATAAAATCAAGATCAGTGTCGATGATGTGGAATCAAGTGGAGAAATTTGATAACAGAGGAAATTTCAGCTTGTAGCAATATGTGGTGAAATATGACTTTGTTTAGTAAGAGTTAATTGCGCTCTTGAAGGGGACAAACCAGAAAAAGGCATCTGCTGAAAATTGAAAGGTGGTCGAATGGAAGACTGTCAGTACAATTTATTTTTGTCTCTCTAATGAGGTAAAGTACATAGCAATTAAAGAGAATTCATTGAAAAATTATGAAAGTACTTAAAAGAATTGTATATAGCTCTTGCTGCCAAATTAGTGGGTGCTAAAGCGATAATTGTACAGGTTGCACAGGCAGCGGCGGAGCCATGGGGGGGCGTGGTGGGGCCTGGGCCCTCCCAGTGGCTCATCAAAAGAGCGTGTATGTGTGTGTATATATATATGTGTGTGTGTGTATGTTTTAGTCACCCAAAACGCGTGCTTGGGAAAAAGAGCCATGAGCCGACTCGACGGCTCGGGGCTAGACTAGTCGGCAGAGTGCTTAAACAAAGAGAGGCAAACCACTCGGATGAATTCAAAATCAATAAGGGAAAGGAGTAAAAAACTCTAAAGTTATATATAAATCAGTCGGACATCACATCCGAGTGAATTGTTTTTACATCGACTAAGTTCTGCATATACATGATTTTAGGGCTACTAAATTTGGATGCGACGCGTGTGGGCCAACGCTTCAATGACGACATCAGCAACTTCGGCGACGAATGAATTTAAAGGGAGCGGCGCTGAATTTCGCCTTGAGCGGGAAAAGCGTTTTGACTTCTGCATATCGTTTGGGATACGGTATGCCCCAAGATGAGCCGACTGCCAATATTCCAATAATTAGGCTGGGTACCAGTCGGGTACAGTTCAATGCGTGGAGCCCTATTAAGTCCTTCATGATTTCTTTGCCTACAACAGGGCACTCGGCTGGAAAGGAAAACCAGTCGGGAAGCTGCATCAAGAACTGGAAGCACTCAGCGTGAAGCATGACTCAGATGGGCTGCGACCAGGAAGGTGGCAACTCGATCGCAAAGCACTCGGGGGCTACTGTGGAGTATATGGACCCCGGGTATCTGCGTGGCGGGCTGAGAGGACCACCCAAGAGAGGTCGGGTTAGGCTGACTACATGAGGATGGGTATTGCCCAGGAGGCAGGTCGCCATGCGCAGCAAGGAAACCCCGAAGATGGAAACCAACTTTGATTAGGTAGGATACAATTGTAATCCTAACCGCTATCATGTTTAGCGGATAAGGAAAGAGATACAATCTCCACCTTGCAACCGATTAGGACTCTCCTTTGTAACCGCACCCCTCTACTATATAAAGCGGGTAAGGTAGCGTTCTGGAGAAGAGACGGGGGAAGAGGAACACAATCTCATCAGCAATTAGCTAGCCACATATAATTCCAGAGCACAGGACTAGGGTATTATCTCCTCATGAGCCGAACACAGATATATCTCGTGTCTTGTGCTACCATCGAGTTTGGATCCAGCGCCTAACCCCGTTTTCATTATTGCCGACAACAAACGTCGACAAGAGTAACAATCTATAGTACTATTTTGATGTGTGCTTAAAAATTTGAGGTCGGTCTTGCCAAATCTTTTCTCTCTTGTCATGGTTGTTTCAGTGTTATTATTTTGGATAGATTCATCTTCTTTATTCTTAAGACCGTGTATGCTCGTGCCGTATCTCACAAAACTCTAATCTGATCCAGAGGCTGCTATGTAGAAAAGGGATATCAGAGTGTAACAATTGGTATGAGAGCAACATAGGATTAATCAAATTTGTGAGAAGGTCGGTAAAACGTTAGGTGGTACAAAATCAAGATCGGTGTCGACGATGTGAAATCAAGTGGAGAAATTTGATAACAGAGGAAATTTCAGCGTGTAGCAATGTGTAGTGAAATATGACTTTGTCTAGTAAGAGTTAATTGCACTCTTGAAGGGGACAAACCAGAAAAGGCGTTGCTGAAAATTGACAGGTGGTAGAATGGAAGACTATCAGTACAATTTGTTTTTATCTCTCTGATGAGGTAAAGTATATGGTGATTAAAGAGAATTCACCGAAAATTATAAAAGTACTTAGAAGAATTGTATATAGCTCTTGTTGCCAAATTAGTGGGTGCTAAAGCGATAATTGTATAGGTTGCACATGAAAGAAGATACATGGTTTGTTGATCACCTCAATGTCTTCAACAAACTTACCATACAGCTAATGTTTCGTATAACCGGCAAGTAAATTTGTAAGCACAGGGGCTGCGCGTCCCCTCTCCTTGAATGGTTAGACTACAGGAGTCCCGGATGTATACTGGTTCGGGCGAAACGTCCCTACTTCCAGTTCGTGGTGGCAGTTTGTATTGCTCAAGACGCAAGGAGCTACGAGGGATTACAAGCGAGGGCTAAGGACAGGCCCTTAGTGCTCGTCCGAGTGGAGGTTCTCGGAAGCGTTCGCTCGGGTCGGGAAACTCGAGCTAAATCACGCGGGCCAAGACCGACGCGTGCGTGGTTTGGCTGTTTTTGGTCGCCCTTTTCTGAGGGCCCTCCCCCCTTATATAGGCGGAAGGGGCAGGTTACACGGGAGTTTGGAGGAAAAAGGTTGGGGCATGCTATGCCCGTGAGTTCCGGTCTTTGGTCTAGATGACAGACAGGTTCCTGTTTAGCCCATGCCGGGTTGGTAGACACAACGGACTCTGCTCCGTTGGGAAGGCGCGCACCTGCCCTCTGTCGCCTGTCAGATAGCGACGACGCGACGGGACGGGCACTTGACTTCTGGTGTCCCAGCATGGTCGCCATGTCTGCGGAGCGGGTAACCAGCTTGTTGTCGCTCTGCTCGGCGTGGCGGAGGTCGAGGAGCCGGCTCGTTAGGGCCCCGACACATGGCGGTCGAGTCTTGGGGCGCCGGACCGGTCTGGTCGGGCCGGCGAGATCGTTGGACCCGGGTCCAAGTTGCAGCCTTCGAGGGTGCCGGACCCGGGGCCAGGTCGGAGCCTGGCGGGATCGCCAGCCCTGGGTCCAGGTCGGAACCTTCGAGGACGCCGGACCCGGGGCCGGGTCGGAGCCCTCTCGGTGGGCTAGACCGGGGCCGGGAATCCCTTATCCTGGTGAGGCTTTTGACTAGAACATGGCCCAGAACAGCCCGCCCTCTTTGGCACCACGGGCCGCCTCCAGTCTCGCTGCCATGCAAGAATGATCTTAAAATAGATGTATACCTTGCTGGGGGGTACCCTTGGTATGAGTATCCATCAAGTATAGATGAGAAAATTGACAAAAATATTTAAGTCGTCATACTTACATCATTTCTAACATCGTCTTGAGAGCAATTGGTTATGAATATTCTCATTGGGAAAGCACTCTCAACTTCAATGAGACAGTTGCATATCTATTGTAGGCAGAGTTCTTGAAAAAGCCATCAAAATATTCATCCCCGGATGATCAGCATTGACTGCAGTAGGTGTTATAAGCAAAAACAAGCGTTACAAGAAGAAGAAGGGCAAAAGCAAGGGTAAACGTGTATATTATCTATGTAACAAGAAAGGTCATATGATAAAAGATTGTTCGAGTTTTAAGCAAATGAAGGGCGCATGCTTAATGGCGGTATCAAAATATGATTAAGATGTACTTATCATCAATCAATCAGGCACTTCTCGTGAATGGATATTTGCTTCTGTATATGTTACGCGAGGAAGATGTTTGACGAAGGATCTCTATGCCCATTACATGGAAATGTTCCTCGGTTGATTACAAGGAGTGCGTAATTACTGAGATGGGAATAGTTACATTGGAAATTTATGATGGAGGTACCAACCAAGTAATACCAACGAGTAGATAGAGCTTGAAGGCGGTACAAACCTATGGCATAGAGAGTTGTAGGAACATAATGTGTAATTAACCAAACTACATAAAGAAAAATCTCTCGTGGAGGGTTCGAGCAGCCAAGCATGAACACTAACATATAAATCTTTACCCCTTTATAATTCACCAGTTTAATCTTTCCTACGTGCACACAGTGTTTTGCCTCCACAGACAATACTTTTCCTGTATCCACCCTAATATGTGCACCCAAAAAACCCACTTCCTCAAAATCAAGCGCTAAGATGTTTTATCAGACGACTTCATCAAATCTGATGATCCAAATCATTTGGTTCATCCACCTATCTATCCTCTAATCGATGACAAATCGCGAATCGTTCTCCCTCGCCTCAAGACAGATCGCTAAAAAGCACCCCCAATCACGCCGCTTCCTCCGTCCCTTCCCATTCGTGCTGTCGCAGAACTCTTCCCCTCCCGACCCGCAACCTTGCAAGTCCCGCCTCCTCCTCCCTAATCGTGCCGCCTCCCTCGGCCGCACAAATCTTGCCACGCACCGTCCTGCCGCCCGTCCGGCGCCAAACACCGTCTCCCGTCACCGTCGCCCATCGCCCGCCGCCGCCGAAGCCCGGCGCCCGGCGATCCGGCAACCCGACGTCACCGCGAGTCGGCGTGGCGAAGCGTCGGCGCCGGGAGGAGGGGAGGCGGCAGCGGCGGGATATGGCGATGAGTACCATCGCTGCGATGTGAGCTTCTTCGAGCACATCGCGATCATCGTGGCACCGTGCTCTTCGCGGGCTCATGTCGGGCTCACCCTCGGCCTCATGTCGCCGGCCTCGTCGACCTCGAGGTCCTCGCCAAGTCCGCACCGACCGGGATCGCAAGCACGCAGTGCGCCATTATCCGTCCAACGCACCCCTCTGCGGCGGTTTATTCGCCCTCTTCCGTGCTCACCGTACTGGCGGGCGGAGCGGTGCGAACTCCGGCATTGGTTGGGGTTCATTGGGCGGCTTGTGTCTCTGGGGGCATTCGTTCGCATGTTGAAGTTGGTGGTGCTGATTGGATGGTTATTTTGTCGGATTCTGCTGCTCTGTTACCCGGATTGGCTTGGCATTTCGTCGAACAGCTCGTGGGCGTGTCGATCCATGAATATGTTAGAAGCGTGTTGTTGTGAGGAATAGGTGGATAGAATCTCTTTTTAATATATAATGTTGAGGGATTCGTGAGTAGAACTAGGGAATTATTGAGGAGGTTTGATCGGAACCTGCTGTAGGGCTTCTTTTTGCCTAATAAATTCACGCTATTCATCAGGAAGCCTTGGTAATGTTGTATATTTGCCTTTCTGTGATTGAGCTTCATCACCTGTGAAGTGGGTTGCGTTCTGGTCTAGGAGATAGTGACATGCTGTATTGGCTTGTTCTTTCTGAAAGCGAGAGGTAGTGGCATAGTAGAAGGCAAAAAACCGTTTGAGGCAGTGGCTTTTTAATAAGTACTGCATGGTAAGAAAATACGTGGTCTTCATGTAGTTAGTTTTGTCAGTATGCTGTGCGACTACCGAACACTGAAATAATTGCAGGGTGATGAATTCTAGGCTATTTCTTTAGCTGAATGAGATACAAAAAGTGTCGCCTGTTTTAAGCAATAGCATGTGTCAATGCAATCTTCACGTTGAACGTTTGTTTCTGTGCTTCTACTGATATTACTCCCCTCTTGCAGCTAAGATATTGCCTGTTGTGAAAAACCAGCACCTTCTGTTATGTACTCTTCTGATCTGCAATGCTGCAGCCATGGAGGTACTGTTCTTGATTTCAAGTTATCTGTAGATAATTTGAGTTTGAGATTCTCTGTATAAATTAAGCTATGATGACACGCTTCTGTATGTACATTAGACTTTGCCCATATTCCTCGATAGCTTGGTGACTGCTTGGGGTGCGATTTTGATCTCAGTGACATTGATTCTGCTGTTTGGTGAGGTGATTAATAGAAATTTTACTTATGATGCTCACCTGCAGGTGTCTAGCTTTGTATCATATGCTAATATTTTGGCATAAACAGATCTTACCACAGTCCATCTGCTCACGCTATGGGCTGGCAATTGGTGCCTCAGTTGCTCCATTGGTCCGTGTGCTTGTTTGGATCTGCTTTCCTGTTGCATATCCGATAAGCAAGGTGCTAAGTATACTCCCAGACTCATTGCATTATCATTATAGGACAAGCTTTCAAATGTACATGGATTGAATTTTCACCCTTTCTGTTTCAGCTACTGGACTATGTGCTTGGTCATGGTCATACGGCTCTTTTCCGCAGAGCTGAGCTAAAAACACTTGTGACACTGCATGGAAATGAGGTAAACAGAACGGATGACCTTATCTTGTAAATTGAAACTAGATAGTAGATAATGCCAGTGTCCATCGTATTGTATGTGAGCCTACGTGGATCAGACATTCCCATGGTGTATTTATTTGTCTATCTAAATAGGTATCTTTGATGCCCATATTTTTCCCTAGGTGTTCTCTCTAGGAAACAGGGCACATGTACACCCAGGCACGATTTCCCTATTTTATGCAATTAAGCAGCAGCAGCTAGATAATCATCAAGCGCATTTGTGCTTATTAGGATAAAGCCACAGTGGAGATGGAATGCATGGAAGAAGGCTATCTTGCTAAGATGCTAAGATTATCCATGGAGATGGTGCAAAAGAGATTAAAGTTGGCGAGATACATATATGTCTTGTTGACAAATATATATGCCATTCTATGTTTTGAAGAAGAATGTCCAACAATCTTTCTTTTTATACCCTCTCCTTTGAACAACTTAATCTATACACATATTTAAGATCAATTAATAGGCTACTAGGTAATTTTGAACCGCAACTTAATTCTCATAATAGTCTATAGTGCCATTTGTTTATGAACAGAGGGAGTAAAATATTGTTCTTGGTTTCTATAAAAAAACTTCTCATAAGTTTCCAACACTTCAAATTTGTAATTTTTGGTTCAGATTTATTTGGCACAGACACAATGTTTGCCTTGGCACTTTTTGTAATATAGTCACATTTTTCACTAAACATAGTTAGGACTACCTAGAATTACCCGCCATTTTATCCCTATGCTATGGTCTTTGATTTGGACTTTCGGACTATCCTAGATTCTTCTCATTGAAGTTCCATCAAGGCCATTAAAAAAAATTCAGTTTATCATACTACATTTTCAGATGTCAAATTTATTAGCTGGTGACCAGGCCCATGAAGCGAATGTTAACATTAAAGTGATACCTTTTGTTCAGTATATTAATAGCAAATTTCCACATTGTCTTTCTGTCCTACATGTTGCCAAGGTATGTAGGTTTGTGGAAGAACAACTGTTTTGTGCATGGACAAAAATGTCAATAAAATGTGTTTTTCATTCTACTTTAGGCAAAGGAAGGGCACTAATTTAACCCAAGTTGTGCTGGCGGTTTGACATTATTTGCGCTTTTTGTTTAGTTTCTTGATGATCAGCTGCCAGTACTTAATGAGCATCAAACTGCCATGAAATAGTAAATGAGCAGTGAGCAACTCAGCCTTCTGGTTGGTTCTGTAGCTATAGCTGTACAATGCTCTTGTGAATTAGGTTGTTTAGTATATGACATGAATCCCATTGTGAGATCCTTAGCCTCTGTTTAGTCAGATTCAAAATTTTCTTTAAGCTTTGTAATTATGCAACAGTTTTTTTAATCTTTATTTTCTTGTGGGTTTGGTCATGTACTTGTTCTTTCGCCTCAAGATAAAATATGCATTGGATTGTTTAGTACTTTAGTTGCACCTAATTCATTAGTTCCACTAAAGAAATGATGAAAACATTTTGACAATTTGTTCTGTTGTCTCAGCTCTTCTATCAGCAACAGCGGTATTTTCAATGATTAGTGTGTATGTTTTTAAATAAAATGAATGACTGTTATAGGAAAACTGCTAATGGTAGTTCTAGCAAGACCTTTTTCAAGTGGTGCAGGTACCTTCTCTGATCTTGTCAAGTTGTCATGCAACTTATGTTTAAACACCATGTTCCTGTATAGATTCAGCTCCACCTGCTGTAACATTACTTCCAGCATTGAGTTATAATATGACAAGTGCCTTCCATCTTCAATATGTAACCAACTATTTAATTCTGAATATAATTGCCTGCTATCCACTGTGTGTAGCTAACCATTTAATTTTTTTTATTCAATAGTGATGGACCATCTCAACCATCGGTTTCCTCTTCTGGATCTGGCAATGAGGTAATGAATAAATACTGACCTTGTTCTCACGATGTGATTCTTTCAGTTATATCTTATTGGCATCCATCTTGTAGACTGTTGAGATGTAATATTGTTTGTGGTGGTATAGTTTTTCACCATTGGTCTATGTGTTTCTTTTATCATATTTCTATATGAAGCCAGCATATATCTATTGCATATTTTATGGAGATAACTATTTTTAAAGAAAAATAAGAATTAACAAAAACAAGTGGCCCAACAATTGCATATTTTGTGTATCCGGACCACTCCTTCATCTGTTGCTCTGCGTTTGGGCTAAATTATTTATAGATTGAATTGTTATCTAGAAATAATAATTGTATGAATTGATTATTAACCGTATTCTCTTTCTTTTCCTTAGGTAAACCATTTCATTGCTCCTGCCTTAGGGCTACATTCTTTTTAGATTGAATTGGTCTCTAGAAATAATAACTGTATGAATTGATTATTAACCATTTCTCTTTCTTTTTCGAGATAAACCGCCAATTGAGGAGTTGAGGTACTTCCTAGAGTTCGGCTTCGAGTTTGGGCCACCAGTTCGTGATGAGGACTCGCCATCAAAGGAAAGAGCTTGTCGTCCATCCTTGCGATTCAACGATGGGGAAAAAGTCGTATGTCACCAAACAAAGACGTATTTAGATGTAGGGGTGATGTTCTTTTGAATTCATCATAAACATATTGGTGCATACATGTCATAGTGATCTTTGGTATATTCTCGGTCGACCAAACATGAATCAAAAATGCAAGATATGCGAAGATTACATGTCAAGAACTATTTGCTATCACATCTTACTAAACTTGATTACCAAAACATATAATACCTTTTGCTTATTTGAATTGTATTATTAAATATATCGCCGTAGCGTTAGCACGGGTATTATACTAGTTACGGTGATGTGCGTGAATGCCTGTAGTGGAGATACTCCTAAAGGTGGGAGGAAAAAATGAAAATAAAATGCGAAGCGGACTTAGAGCTATTTCTTAGATAACCATGATGACTTCAACGAATAAGAGTTAATGTGAAGATTATTAATTATGGCAACTCATATATAGTCTTCTAGGATTTGAAAATACATGTTAGATGAATTCTAATAGGATTAGGATTCATACTTTCTTTGAAAATAGGATTCATACTTGATTTGGAGGAGGATTAAGGGGACTATAAAATCCATAGGGTGCTCATGGAGTACACTAGCAACAAAGAAACCACAAACCAACTCATCCAAAGTAAGAGGTGCATAAGAGTATTATATATTAGTGATATGCCCTTAAGGCAATCATAGAGATGATTATATCATGTCTATATTTATGGAATAATATGATTATTTTATCCCTTTACTAAATATCATTAGTATCGATCAATAAATATGTGTCTTGTTTGTGAAACTCCTTATTCGTGTTTTGATATTATTCTAAATTATATCTGACCTTATATCGTCATGTGGGAGTCCCACATGACGATATAAGGTCAGGGACAATTATGATTTGTAGGTCAATACATGTATTGATTGATGATCATGTTTCACGGATCATGGATATAGGGATATCAACTCAATAATGTGGGTACATGTTGGAGAATATGGTGTTGGAGTGACCCATCATGAGACACTGTGGGGTCCTTAGACCTGAGATCATCATAGTTTTTTACATGTGTAATAGTACTCTTAGGGGTTGCCAAATACTACTTTGTAACTAGGTAGTTATAAAGGTAGCTTTTGGGTTTACTATGAAACATGTGGAGGAGTATGAGCGATCAAGATGAAATATACCCCTCCTATATAATAGAAGAGACATCTCTGAGCCCCTCGAAGTAGTTGGATTATGGAAGTGTATGGCCATGTTGATTGTGATTGAGAAGTCAATTGCAACTAATTAATATACTATAGAACGAGTGAAGGATCAAGCTATCATAGAATGTCACATTTCTAGCCTTGAGTTCAATTTGGTGTCGTGAGGCAAAGGGATCAATACATGAGCATTGTATAGGTTCATTTGATATGATCTTCATGTATACTTGCGAGTCACTATGTCCTGCTAGGGGCGCTACCAACTTATGGGCCGAAAAGAGTTTCTGGGCTATATGTGAATATGCATAAACCTATAGGGTCACACACTTAATGGGTTGGAATACA
Source organism: Guadua angustifolia (assembly GCA_036346375.1). Classification (NCBI taxonomy): domain Eukaryota; kingdom Viridiplantae; phylum Streptophyta; class Magnoliopsida; order Poales; family Poaceae; genus Guadua; species Guadua angustifolia. The sequence continues at coordinate 17,272,566 of CM070518.1, read as the reverse complement.
TTGGTCCGAATAGGATTCGTCACTAATGGGCCAAGTGGGCTTTGCACCTTGGTTAGACACCTAACGTAGGGTTCTACAGAGGGGCTATATAAAGGGAATACATGATGGCTAGGGTAAGGCAATTGTTATACCCCTATACCCATTGAGACCCTAGCCGTCACCGCTCAGGCCCTGCTATGCGTCCTGGTGCTAGCACATTGATGCATGGTGTTCCTTCCTCGAATGTGTGGACTTCGTTAGAGGTGTTGCTGCTCCTATGGCGCTGATCGAGACAATTGCTCATGACGTTCGACCACCGCTCGAGGATGATCGACCACTACGTGAGAACGCGTGTTATGTTGAATTGGGCTATTTCAACTATCCTTCTGCTACACTGCACATCTAGTGAAAATGATTCATAATCTCTTACTTACTTGACATTCTGGTTTACATAGTAGATTTTTTAAATTTGTGCTACTATAGCCTACCCATATTCCTTCATTAAAGGCCAAATTATTCTTTAGCACCTGTTTGTTGTATAATGCATGGATTTGAGGGTCGTAAAAGGTTCGAGAGGTTGTGAGAGAGCAACAATCTCTTGACTATTTTGATGTTGTGCTTAAAGAATTTGTAGCTGGCTTCACCAAATCTTTTCTTTGTCGTCGGGTTGCTTCAATGTTGTTATTTTGGTTATCTCTACAAGATTTATCTTCTTTGTTGTTGAGACCATGCATACTCATGTCGTATCTTACTAAACATTGATCCGATCCGGGACTATTGCACATAAGAAGAGGTATTCGAGTGCAATAGTATATAAACTAAGACCAAGCTAAGCAGCTTGAGTCTTCAAAACAATAAAAACAACAAAGCAAGTTGTGTACATAAAAGGAAGGGATCGAGGCCATGGGCACACAGCCGGACTAGGAAGCAAAGCGAGAGAGTAGGAACCAGAGAAAGAAACCATGAGGCTCCGACTCCGCGCAACGCTCGGGCTCATTGTCACCTTCGCTAAACTTATTTGTGCCAATGCTCAACTATTTGTCTTGAGTTGTACAATACTCCGTTACAGAACATCGCACGTGAATTAATTTAGCAGCTGTAGATGGGACAATCCATGTAGGACGAGCTAGCTGCTTGCTGACAAGCATGACTGGGTTATGCAATTATGCACAACCTAGAGCCAGGATCATGTGTCATGCACATCCCATTGGTGCCACGGCTGTGGCAGTGAACAGCTCATCCACCGTGCTCACCCTCGTGCTTGTGTAGCAAAGCTGCCAACAAATTTGTGACGCTTTTCAAGACTAATTCGGTCGAGTTTTCTACATAAATTCAAGAGGTCGTTGCTCATTACAAGTTCAGAACATCACCAACATGGTATTCCCCTACGACCTAGTTGCCCGATCAATATTGATCCTAGTGGTAGCTGTGGTCTCTTCAATCTCTATTGAGTTCTACCTTTTCAACCCTCAGTTGAGTACTACATCTGTGCTCTCACTAAGCCTTTTGGCCTACCTAGCTTCCACCCCTAGTTATCTACTCATACCCAATATGTAGATCATAATACATTCATAGAACAACATTTTCTGACCAATTTTACACACTATGGTTGATATGATAATTATGGCTCATTACTCGACTATAGTTATTTTTGCTTATATCATAGCCTATGTAGAGGGCCCCACTAGCATAACAATGGCGCTCTCTACCCACCATACATAAAAATATGTCACCAGCTCTTTTGTTGGACTAGCCATATCAACACATCAATAACCAATTTACAGCCTCACTAGTTCATCATCAAAACCATCTTTTCAACTGCATCTGATTTATTTTTTCTTATGAATGATTTTCCATGTAATGGTGATATCACATATAAATAAGTATGATTGATTAAAACTATTTAAATATGATCAAGAAATTGCATACCTGGATTTTGGTACAAATTGTCCTCACACAAAGGTTGCTGGAGATCACCAGTTTGGTTTGAATTAATTCTTGAAATTACAAAATACCACATCTTGGGTGGCTATTAGATTTTTGCATGTTTTATAGCGTCCAAACATTTATTAAAATTTATTATTTGATTTACATATAATACCTCTTTTGAAATTTTTACATATTTTTATTTTAATGCATTTTATATAGAGGCTTGATATCTTTGTTCATTTAATTTATTGGGTTTTAATTTTGTGTAGACATTGTGAATGATGCATTAATGTAGGTAAAATTTTTATCTCTTTTTAGAGAATTTTTCTTTTTCTCCTCTTTTCTTTTCTCCCCTTTTTCCTTTCTCTCTTTTCTCTGTTCTATTTCCTTTTCTTTCTTTTCTTTTTCTCCTTCCACCAAATCGGTCCTTATCCCTTTACTCTCCTCTCCTCCATTTCCCCATCTAGCTCTCTCCTCCCTCTCTCTTGGTTCTTTGACCAACATCCCGGGTTCCTATCCTAGTCATCCCAACCATTGTGCCAGCCAGCTCTTCTAGCTGCCCGTGTCGTCAGGCCTCCACCTGCGCCTATGCCTAGGCCTCTGTGCCCATCTCCCTGCACCTATGAATGCACTAGGGCCTTGTCGGGTCCCCTCACACTTACTTGTGCCCCAGGCCACCGAGCCTCTATGCCGCCCTGCGTGCCCTGTGCCTGGCTGGCCAGATGCCACCGGCCTCCAGCGCCACCTTGGCCCGATCTCCCCAGGCCGCTAGCTCACCCGGCTTGTCCCGAGCCATCTCCTTGTAGTCCCGAGCCATCTCCCTATAGTCCTGAGCCACCTCCACCCCACCGAACTCCTCCCTTTGGCCGCATCTTCCCCCAAGCCTGCTTGGTGATGCTTTCTCCCCCTTTCCCCCCACATTTTTCCAGCCACTGCACTCCTGCTGTTTTGGTTATGGGGTGTTGTTATATGATTTAGTATGTTGCTTTGTGATTCGATTGACAATGATATAAGGGTTGATGCTATTGGCCATGGATGGTGGGTTACCTGTGATTAGGAAGACAAGGGGTTTGGGGTTGGTGATGCTTGTCTAAGAAGCAAATGTTGGGAAGACTTGATCTTTGGCCTTCTTTCTCCTAATGGCTTGTCCCTCTTCTTCTTGGTGACATCCTGGTTCATTCTATGCACCTTCGATTTTTTTCTGTTGTGATGCACTCAATCAGCTTGTATGATCACCTATTTGTGAGTTGAGTTGCTATCCATGGTTGACGATGATTTGTGGATTGGTCCCTAGTAGGTCGGTAGTGTCGCGTCGACACCCAAGGATCTCCTGCATGCTAGGGAGTGCTAGGTGGTCATTGGGCACGCACAATGCCACCCTTACGGCAACCTCTACTCTAAGACCTATGGTTTGTCCTGACTTAGCTACGAGCCACCTTGTTCCTTAGTGCATTTTATGCTCCTAAAGCTAGTCAATGAATTTATTGCATGCAAACCTAGTGATATCAAGGTTTTGAAGGGGATGGATGATGCTGATGATGGGGTTCATGGTGTGGATGCTGGATGGATGGTGAGGTGCCAATGATGGTGCTGATGGAGATGTAGCCCGCCCACTTTTGGTCTCCTAGCTTGCTCATCCTCCTCCTGGCTTGGTGGCCTCTTGGTTGTGCTCTAGTTCCTTGGATTGGATTGAAGTGTGGAATGTGAAGGGTGTAAACTGGGGCTCGACTTGGCTGGTGCTTATTCTTATTTACAGTGGTTCATTCATCTCTTTACCTTATGGCTTTTACCTTTTTACTGCTAGGTATTTTGGCATTTTTCTAAATGGTTATGGTCACCCAATAAATGGTAAGCTATGCACGTCGAATGATGATATACCCTAAATTAGCCAGAGGTGCCAATCTTGGTCTCGGACGGATCAGGTATCTCAGTGAGTGATACCCTCGCATATAGGTATGATGTCACTTCTAGAATTTTAATTTTTGCATATCTTGTCTTATGGTTATATATATGCAGTTAACTAACAATTTCGGTAGTAAGGACGAAGGCCAATAGAAGCTTTAGATCTTATGAATTTTGAGTTATTATTGTAATATTTCTTTTTGTTATAATTTCGTTTTTCTTGTAATTTGTACAATTGCAAGACACTTTGTTGATAAATGAAGTTGGTGATTATATTCTATTGACTACTTGGTTGTGGTTATTAATATGTGGTAATTACCTCATTTGCTTGATTAAAATTTTGTGTTGTTTCAATAGTGGCAATGGCAGCATGGTAGCTTGGGGCAGCGAACGGCGATGACCGCTTGGAGAAGAAGCATGGTGGCTTGGGATAGGAAGCGGCGAAGCGGGTGGCTTTGCTTAACATGGTGGCAGATGACGAGGTTGACCTCACCCTGGAGAGAGAGGGGAAGGGAGCTCATAGGAAGAAGATTGGATGGGGAAGACATGAACAAAACTACGACCTACGAGTAGTGCTAGTACTAGCTGCAGGTCCCGTTCTCCTCTTCTAGCTTGCCCACTATTCTTCGCAAGTAGTGCTAGTACTACTAGTATTAGATTCAGTTCTCAATCATCAACCGTGCATTCGAGAGCACATGTTCCAAAGGGCTTTGGGAATTGCATGCAATAATTATTCAGGGCATAATTGGCAGAATAAGCCTAATTCAACCCAAACGACGAGTTTTCTTGAACTACTAGAATTCGCCCCAAACGACAGCTTTTGTTGACTAGAGAGAGTACTAAAGTAAAGGTCCTAGATCGTGATCAAGGAAAGGACCCCACCTGTAGGGGTGCAATCGGCTCGGATTCGGTCGATATCGCTCTTTCTATATCTTAAACCATATTTTTTTTGTTGAATTCAGATAGTACCAGATACGAATATGGTGCAGATAATATCGGTCTCGGATTCAAATCAAATACGGAGCGAAATTGGTACGGTATCGAATAATTTTTGTTGGATAAAGCGTGAAAATAGATACCATATAAAGAACACATATAATACTGATTAATCAACTGTATAAGTTCAACATGCAACAAGATTATCGTAGTCTAACAAGTCATTTTATCAGGCAGTCCAATAAAGTTGCAAAAGTACATTAAATTTGAATGATACACATATGACAAGTTTTAAAACATAGAATGATACATAAATAATATTATGATAAGTCAATAACATGACCATGAGATCCATAACTCCATGTTTTCATGAAAAAGACAATACGACAAGTCGATAATATCTGGATTACATCATACAAATATACAAACAGAAGACTAAACAATAACACAATTGTCGGTGTTTCGTATGACCGGCAAGTAAATTTGTAAGTACAGGGGCTGTGCGTCCCCTCTCCTTGAATGGTTAGACTACAGGAGTCCCGGACGTATACTGGTTCGGGCGGAACGTCCCTACTTCCAGTTCGTGGTGGCGGTTTGTATTGCTCAGGACGCGAGGAGCTATGAGGGATTACAAGCGAGGGCTAAGGGCAGGCCCTTAGTGCTCGTCCGAGTGGAGGTGCTCGGAAGCGTTTGTTTGAGTCGGAATGAATCGAATGCGAATGTGGAGGCGAAAATCCCCTTCCCCGAGGGTCCTGCCTCCCTTTATATAGGCGGAGGGGGCAGGTTACACGGGAGTTTGGAGAAAAAAGGTAGGGGTATGCTACGCCCGGGAGTCCCGGTCTTTGGCGACTGACGGGTCCCTGCTCATCCTATGCCTGGGTTGGTAGACACAGCGAGCACCGTTCCGTCGGGAAGGGGCGCACCTGCCCTCTGTGCACTTGTCAGATGCTGACGTTGGCTATGCTACGCTCTAGTGTTGCCTCGGGAGAGAGTGCCTCTCTTCACTGTGCCTGACGGGGTGAAGGGACGGGCGCTTGACTTAGGTGGCTTCCTGGGCCACCTTAGGAAGGAGTCACCTACCCCGGCATGGCCATCGTGTCCACAGGCGGTGACCAGGCTTGAAGTCGACTGGTGACGTGGCGGAGGTCACTGAGTCGGAGCTCGTTGGGGTCCCGCCCCGAGGCGGTCGGAGCCCGTGAGGGGACCTTGACTGTGGCTGGTCGAGACTGTGGGGCGTCAGACCAGGGCCGGTCGGACCGCCCTAGTGGGCTGAACGAGGCCGAGGATCCTTCGTGGTCCCACGAGGCCCTGAGCCGGGCCTAGGATGGATGATTTGGTGTTCCAGCCAATATTCAGTGATAATCCTATCTGTGAGGGACGGAGGCTTTGGTAATACCCTCTCCAAAGATTCTCGCATCGCCGCCAATCTTGTCGCCATGTCCGCATCTGATCGAGAGAAACGATCTTGAAATAGATGTATACCTTGCTGTGGGGTACCCCCTGTATGAGTATTCGTCAATAATCTTATATAAGAGTTTGAAGATCGAGGTGGCTAAGTTAGGCTGGCAACATCTCAAGAGATAACCAGTGCATGATGATAGTTATTTGTCCTCGGCAAGCACTCAATCATTATCAGTTGCCACCATAGTCTCATCCTACAAAACAAAAGATGACAAAAGTGCATGACATGTTTAACATTAATAAAAAAATATTGTTTTACAATTTTATACTACTACGAAGCAAACTTTAGATCATAATCTGGTCTGCTCCATTGAAAAAATGTGTGACAATAGTTACCACACACAATATTCTTCAATTGCATTTTTTCAATATGGACTCCAAGATTCCTGTGAGCCCCAGAGCACTCAATACAAATAAGAATACCAAAGTTTAGAGATGTCCAATCGGGATCTGGAGAACGACATTCTACACAACTGTCATTTTCAGGGATATCCCTAAGATGGTTGAATATATCATGTCCCTCTGAACTTTTGCTCTCTTCAAGAGATATAGACCGTATGACAGCTGCAATTAAATGAAATCAGGATAAAGTTAGTAGCGTACTATCTTGAACAATCAATAACTTCAATCATCATATGCATGTAAACATTGTAAAGCACTAAAATGGAGCTAATCTTAAGGCAGGCCAAGCACTGTTGCTGTATTACATGATTATCAATGCAGAGAGTTATTTTTTAAAATAATATTTAAAAAATAAAAATTTACAAAAAAAATATATCAAAATTAAAAATTAAATGATATACCTTCCTATACCATTTGGAATGGCGACAGAGAGCTTCATCTCAACTTTGCAAGCGCATGAGAAAGTAAGGAGGCTCTGTTGCCATTTAGAATGACGACAGACCTCTATTGCTATTTCAAATGATGACAGGGAGGTATGTTTGCAATTTTTAATTTTGGCATATTATTTCTATAATTTTTTATTTTTAAATATTATTTTAAAAATAATTCTCAATGCAGATGCATACAGTTAGATGTATCTATAGTTTGTGTACCAAACAGGCAAGCAAGTGTTGCTACAAGATGTATCAGAAGAGAAGACTGCAGCAAACGTGCCGCGGGAATGGTGAATTTAGCAGCGATGCAATAACTCCAGTAATTTTCTCAATCCAGTCCTTTTGGTCAGCCCCTGTTTCTGCCTGCCGTCAACAAAGCGAAAAGTATTGATATCTCAAGAAATGGATGCGGCATCGGTGTATGAAAAAATAATATAAAAATGTGTTCTACTTAACACACTAAAACTTTGTGCTGTACACATAAAGCTCAACATCTGAGGAGTAACATTTACAATTACCTGCAAAGTGTATGTTTTCATAACACAAGCCGCGATCAAATCACTATGCGCTAACATAGATTGCATACCGATTGTTTATGTCCCTTATTCCCATAGTAGTACACTAAGTTTGTTTTACATTACGATTCTCGTCCCAAACAAACTGATTCTATCATTCTCACAATCCAACCCACCCAAAACTAGAATCCACAATCCACTTCATATGTGTTCTTCAAACTCTACAATCACAATCCGTAATCACTTTTAGAGAATCCAAAGTTGAAACAAACAGCCCTAAGTACAGAGTCCCATTGCTATCAAGAACAAAAAAAAATCCTCCTCTTCCATTCTCCTCGTAAATTTTCAGAACGCTTAAAGAGATAACCTTGTTAAATTATTTGAACCTGGCAAAGAAACAAATTAGGAAGGGAAAGCAACAAAGCTTCTATGAATTAGCATAGAATAAAAATGTGGCCAAATTTAATTATAAAAAGGGGATAATGGAAAAGTATAATACTAGATTTTGAACTAAAGGTGCAACAATCGTAGGTACAGCTTGTCTGGTCTTATTTCAGGAACACATGCATAAACAAATCAATCACCGAGTTTCAAAGAATTACATGAAGCAGCAAAGCAGCATCCTTAGAATTCCAGATATTTTAGCCTATTATTTATGAATATTTATCACCAATGGATAATTATCAGTCAAAAAGAGTGGATAATTAACTATCTCGCCATCAGCAGTTGACTGCATGAAGACTTCAATCTTCTTATAGGATTGAAGACCAACAAAATGGATACCAACACGTTACATACTCAAGAATCGGGGCCGAGGGACGGCGGGACTCGGGGCGGAGGGCGCCGAGCTGGGACAGGCCGAGGGCGGTGGACTCGGGGAAGGTGCCGGGAGGCAAGGCGGAGGGCACCGGGAGGCCCGGGACGGGCGGAGGGCGGCGATGGTAGGAGGTTTGAGCCGCTCCCGCTCGGGTCTCGGGGGAGATGGGGAATGGCCGAATGGTCGAATGGAGATGACACCTACTCCCGCTTGTGTCTCGGTTAGGATAGTCGGATGTCCGAATAATATATCTGAAAAAAAGTTTGGAATATCTCGATCCAACGGTCGACGGATAGTCATCTTCCGAATTCAAATCTGAATTTGAAATAAATTATCCAAAACTGATGCTAAATTCGAGAATTATCCGAATTTGATCCGAATACATCCGATCGGTTCTAAAAAATCCGATCTGATCAAACCCTTACACCCCAACTCGTCTGACACACCACACATCATCACCACCATCGTTGTGTTCTGGTCACCAGCATGAAGATCTGGTACTAGGGGTGGAATCGAGCCGAGCCGAGCCAAGCTCGGCTTAGCTCGACCGAGCTCGTCAGTTTGCGAGCCGAGCCGAGCTCGGCTCATTGTCTTTGTCGAGCTGAAAATCGGGCTCGTTTCGGGCTCGGTCGAGCCTCGAGCCGAGCCGAGCCGGCTCATGAGCCGCCTGGCATGTGGGCCCGCCTTATTGCGTCAACTCTCAAGTATGTTCATTGTATGTTCCTTGTTCAATATGACTGTATGAATGCCAAGCCGATTGAATGTTTGTGGGATGTGGCTAATTTTGTATTAAAATTAAGCCTCATGTAATTTGGATAATCAATTAATGATTAGTGATTAGTGAAAGTGATTCTGAATTTTACCGAGCCTAACGAGCCAACGAATCGCTTCATGGCGGCTGCTCGGCTCGACCTATCAGAAGACTGAGATGGTGAGAATTCGAGAATGTTGATGATCGAAATGAGGCCGAAAAAGACCGAGCCGAGCCGAGCCGAGCCGAGCCAGCGAGCCTCGAGCTATTTTTTCCACCCCTATCTGGTGCCACCGTTCGGACTTCTTGGATTCAGGACACCGCCCCGCCACTGCGGGGAATGGCATAGGCTGGCCATTCTTAGCCGCCGCCGTCGCCCCTGCCACCGTTGGGGCCTCTCCGCTGCCCCCACAATGCTCGTAGCTCTAGCTCTAACAGAAACAACGTCTCTGTGTTCTATTTCCCTGCATGGTACTTTGGCTCAGGATGGCTCATTGGTCATCAGACAGTGGAGCTTAACATTTAAATATTCTTTTCTGGAGTTTTTTAGTTTGGACTTCTTTGGCACTTGGGCGGTAAATATTCAGTAAATTCCTCGTCCTCCTTGACATCTGTGATGCATTTTGATTAACACTCGACGGACACCTCACAGGATTATGAACATTTTTTTGAAGAAATACAGGATTATGAACATTTACAACATAGAAACTCCAAACGTTGGCGTTTCACCAAGTTCCATTCAATGTCACTCAGGCCTGTTTGTTTCAGTTTAGGTTTTTTGGCTTTTGGCTTAAAGCCAGCTTTTTGGCTTAACAAGCTTTTAAGCCATTTGCTTTTAAGCCAAGGCACGTTGTTTAGCACCTTGACTTTTTTATGGGTTGGATAGTGTAGCTTATTGTTGAAAAATCTAAAAATACCCTTTTAGATTGTGAGGAAGAGGGAGACACCCTTGAAAACAAAAGAAGTTTCATCTATACTAGATAGGGACCAGCCACGCGTTTGGTTTGTTGGTTCTTCTCGAAAAAATAAAATTTGGAGGACCCGTATGCGAATATCTGGTTATAGGGTTCTTTTTGTAAAATTACCGGTAGAAGGGTCTGGATGTAATTTTTTGTTTTTGCAAAACTACCAACCGTAGGATCCAACCGCGAATATACAGACTACGGAGCTTTTTTTCGCAAATGAAAAAATAAAGGTGGAGGACCCGTACGCGAATATACGAAACTATAAGGCTCTTTTTGCAAAATTACCGATAGAAAGGCCTGGATGTAATTTTTTGTTTTCGCAAAACTACCCATCGGAGGACCTGTTCGCGAATATATACAGACTACGTTTTTTTTTTGCAAAATAACCGGTCGGAGGACCTAAACGTAATTATGAAATTTACGGAGGGCTTTTTCGCAAAAAAACGGCGACACGTGGCCACTCTGGTTGGCCTCCAATTCTCTCGGCTTTCATAGATAAGTTATATGGATGGCATTGGTGGGTAAATATATTACAACTTCAATGACAAATATAAATTTCAATCATAAAAAAGCCAAAAAAGCCACCTCACATTGTCTTTTAGCTTTTAGTTCATAGGAGGCTTTTGACTTTTTTAAACCCGCTTAAAAGCCTATCTGTTTGTTTTAAACTTTTGGGCTTTTTGGCTTTAAAGAAAAAAAGTTCAAACAAACAGGACCTCAGTCTATTTGAAGGCACAGAAGTCCATAAAAAAATTCAGGGCACTAGACATCCGATTTCAGTTCAGGGTTCCAAGTCCGCTTCTCTGTATCACAGTACCACATGTTCAGTTCGATAGCAGGAACCAAATGCTAGGTGATAAATCACAATCAGGGCTATCCTTATCAATAATAAACCCGAAGGTACGAGTCATGTGCCATGAACATCGACCATTGGTACGTACGACGGCGATAACAGTGAGCACACTCATAATCCACAGTACTCGTCCGGCGAACTTCGCTGAATAAATTCAAGGCGCAAGCTGGGACACCCAAGGTCTGGCTTTGGCGTAACCACCATGGCTAGATACTCCTGTTGCTTGGTGGCTCAAGCTCTCCTGATCCTCATGGCTGCTTTAGTTTCGTCAAATGCCGAGCAAGGGCACGCCCACGCCTTCCACACGGCGCCGGCACGCTCTGGTCGCCGTGAACAAGGCCCGCCACAACCGTTGGGGCTTCTTGGTTTGAGGGCACCACTCGGAGCTCCGCCGTCGCCACAATCAGCACCGCCGCCTCGGTACAGGATGGAACCAGAGACACCGCCGCCACCCCCACCGACGCAACCCTCGTAGTTCGTGTTCCCTTTATTGTATCGTGCTTTGTCTCAATATGGTTAACTAGAGTTTGGAACCTTCGATCAGCTATGTAAAAACCCATGGGTGTTGCTCTTCCTTGTGCAACCTATGGCGTTCTATGGTGTGCAATCTTTCCTCAAATTTGTGTGTTTACCTCAGTGTCTGGATATAGACACTCCCTCCATTTGAAAATATAATGCCATTTACTTTAAATGGTCTTGTTTAAAAATATAAAACTTGTATATAAATTTAACAAGGCTTTTCCTATTATGCTTCTATTTATTCTCTCTTAACCATATGCATTTATTAATTACCACCTATACAAAATATTAAGTAAGGGCATCTAAAGGTCTGTTTGTTTATTCTTTTGATTCTGAATTTTAACCTTAAAAGCAGAATAAAAACAAATAGCTCGATTTAGAAATCGATTCTACAATTCACCCATTCATATACATAGAATCCACAATCTATTTCATATGTGCTTTTGAATTTCAGTTTTTAAAGAATTAGTTTCTCTATGATCATAATCTAGAATCAACTTTTAGATAATCCAAAAACCTATTTATTCTCCTGTAACTTTCTCAATTTCACTGTAATCTTAATTCTCATGTAAAGTCAAAACACAGCTTATATTTGTAAATAGAGGGAGTATTTCGAGACAGAAAACCTCATATTTATATAAACTACGGTGTGAAATTGTGATGTTCAGTTTGAGTATATTTTGCTTGTACTAAGTGGTACATATATAAAATAATTAAGAAAAAAGTTATTCATGAATTTAGTTGCTTAAATAAAAACATTCCATCTAAAATGATAGAATACAAATTTAAAAAATATTTCCTATAAATACTAAACCATTCCTTCCAAACAGTATAAAATCACCGTATCCTACCGACTAAACACATCTCAGACAATTAAGGGGCTCAAATCTCAAGGAGGTGCCGGTGCCTTGTATTTCACAAACAAGTCAAGTCAACCATACAATTTTCAGTATAAATTCAGTTCAGCAGATCTGAGCCTACAACCATTCTTACAATCTTACCATGACGAAACTGTTCAAGCTCTTCGCCGGCTTAGCCGTCCTGGCTGCTCTATCCACCTCAAATGTACCATCGCCGGCTGCTGTGTTGGGGAGGCCGGTGAGGGCACCAACGGCGCCAAAGCCGGCCCAGCGTAAAAGCAGCGTGGTGCCGTTCCGTCCAGCGCCACCGCCTCCACCTTCATCGTTGCAGAAGCCTCCATATCCACCATCGTCGCAGCATCACAGAGTACAGCCATTACGTTCACCGCCACCTCCACCACCGTCGCAGCATCATCGGCACAGAGTACAGCCACTGAGCTGGCCGCCGCCGCCTCCGTCAACATCATTTCCTCAGCACGGCGTGCAGCCATTGCGTCCGCCACCGTCTCCTCCAGCATCACCACCGTGCCATTAGATCTTGGCGTTTCTTTCGGCTTATAGACTTAAATCTTGTATTGAGTTAGCGTATGATATTTACGCACATTGATTTATCAAATAAAACAGGTTGTGCTTCACAAACTTTCTTGTTCAGAACGAACAAATACCGTGCGATCTCTTGCGCAAACAGAGCAACTCGACAGTCGACACTACGATTGGACTTGTTCTTGCCATCAACGATACTCGCAAAGATTGTCTTTCAAAACATATAAAAATATAGAATTCACCAACAGTTAATATTAACAAAAGAAAAAGATCAGAGAAGGAAAAAAACGATGTTCTTAAGACTACTAGACCAGCCTCAATGGGGGAAGGCGAAACCTCCTCCTCAGCCAATCTGAAGAGCATAAGATTGTTCTCCGAGCAACGCAACACCTCCATTGCCATTGTAATCGGACAAAGTGGCTGCCTGAATCATTGCTCGTCGCTTTCTCCAACGAGATGAGACGATTTGATACCAACGGTGCAAAGAAAGACACACACACACACAGAGAGAGAGAGAGAGAGAGAGAGGAACACAACGAAAACAAAGAGATCGCCGCAGATCGAATCGAGAAAAGAAAACGAATAGATGGCTTCGTCGCGGGCAAAAGCTTCCCGACCCTAGATCGAGTCCTGTTTGCTCGTTGCGGCGGCACCTGTTCTTCGGGTGTGTTGCGGACGCCGCCGCCGCCTCGTGCGAATTTATAAGGAGGGGAAGGGAGAGGAAGGAACCCTAGTTAGGGGCTTGGCTGGCCGAATGAGGGAAGTTACAAGATTGCCCTTGTGCTAGGCCATTTAATCGGCAGGTCAGGCCAGGGCTCACGACGGCCCAAAACAAGGCCCAACCAGAAAGCTCGGCCTAATGTTGTAGTAGGAATGCCAAGCAAATAACACCGCGCCCCCACGCCCAATCATCCCTTCCCTATTTCCGGGAGACTTCTTGGCCGTTTGTGGCCGCGCGGCTCAAATTTTTATTTTTATTTTAAGTTTTTTAAAAAATCTGTAATTACGTATAGATCTTTTTTATTTTTTATTTTACGAAGAGAACCTTTTATTTCGGAAAAAACGTAGATCTTTCGTGAGAGGATCCTAGATAGATAAAAAAACGTAATGCCGCTTGGATCATTCCGACTATTTTTCACGAAAAAGACCATTCAGTTTACTGCAAACGCGAATGCGCTTGTGTCCTTTCAACCGTTTCTTGCGTTTTCCCGACAATTTTAAAAAAATAACCAACGAAAAAAAAGATATTGTTTTCGCCAAAAAAAATGCACGATCGACTTGGCTCGGCTAGTGCAATCGCGGATGTACCTATGTTCTTTTAACTGTTTCTCGTGTTTTCTCGACCATTTTGAAAAAAAGACGAAAAAAATAAAATTGTTTCCGTAAAAAAAACGCACAGCCAGCTCGGCTCGGCTCGGTTTTTCCTTTCCATGTGTAGGTCCCTCAAAATATACGTAATTACATGTAGTTTTTTCCAACGGTTTTTTATAAAGAGGACCTTCTGGTTCAGAAAACTCGCGAATCTTTCGTAAAAGAACCCTAAATAAATACAAAAAAAACACAGTGCCGTTTGAATCATTCCGGTTATTTTCCGCGAAATGGATCTTTCGATTTAGCGCAATCGCGAATGCGTTCATATTCTTTCGATTGTTTCGCGCGTTTCCTCGATGATTTAAAAAAAACACTGACGAAAACAAACGAAATTGTTTCTACGAAAAAAATAACCGCCGCGCAAACTATCCTAGTTTCCATTATAAATGGCTGGCGTCAGTGTTCCTGGGAGGCTGGGATCTGAATCCTGAAATTTCAAAGAGACTAACTTCTTGTAATTCTTCTTTAAAGTTGTATAAATATTAAAATATAAATAAATAGCAGATGATAATTACTTATCTTTTTGTTTGATTTAAGAATTATATAAACTTGTATTAGCAGGAAAAACACATGATCACTACTCAATTTCAAAATGCTACGGCTTTTAAACCGAGTATTTGATTCCCGATCCGTTTAAACTATCGTGTATTTTATTACGCGATTATCAATGAAATATACGCAAGTGGTGTCTTGTTTACAATACTTTGTAATAAGAAATACAATCGTGTATTTCAGTGTAAAAATTATAGCATTTTGAAATTTTGGAGTAAAAAAAAAAGAGACCGACACGAACCGCGCACCGTCTTAGACGAATGGACCGGGAGGTGTGTGGCATGCTGCAATTGAGCTCTGCTATGCACACGAAATTTTCTGTGCGATGCTCGTACTATTCATTCATTCTGCTCACGTCAGGAGGGACCAGGGGCACACACGCTAGCTGGACCACTTCTCCCAAAGTCCAACAGAGTTACAGAGACGATGAGAGGACTTAATATTCGTCTTCACCGATTCGTCGCACTCCGACGAGCTATAGTCTGACGATCGAGACATGTGCTCCGCCTTCTCTATCTCATCAAAAGTCCGAATGCACATCTATCGAAACTCTCCGTCCAAACCCTAGCCAAGCCCAATAAAATATCTCATCACCATCTTACGAACAAATTTGAAAAGGATTTTTTCCATAAAAAAAATGAGAGTTAATTGAGGGCTATGTAATCTGGAGGCTAGCCATGGTGTAATCAGAGCAAAGCTAATAATATAGCCAACTGCGGGCTTTATGTTATTGATATATCATCTATAGCTAATCTAATAGCCCACTCATATAATAGTTGGCTATACATACACACTGAGCATTAATATCTGACCCACCTTTCATCTTCTCATTCTCTCACCAATCTTCTTGGAGCCGTCTTTGCAATTCATTATTAGTCTGCATCCCGCTTCTCTTCTCTCTCCCCTCCTTTCTCCTCCAACTCAACTCAAATCTGACGTGGCAACTCCTATAGCCCGCTTACGTAACCTTATTATATTTGCTCTCAGAGGCGGTACGCGGCACGACGTACTGGCCAGCCAGCGGCAATGGTGTGTAGGACTGAGGAGGTTTTTCGAAGTGGGTTGATTAGGCGTCTTACCAAAATAATAATAATAATAATAATAATAATAATAATAAATTCTCTAAAAACTTTTCACCTCAAAGGATGCAAACTCTTTGCTCTATTAGCTATGTAAAGCTATGAAGATCAAAAACTTATCACTCACAAAGAAAGCTCCACGGAAAACCAAGCCAAGGGAGTTTTGATACCTACATAGGAGCTACCATCAACCAAAATGCAATACCACCGATAAATCGATGCTACTACACTTCTAGTAGAGGTAGTAATTTCTCTTATGACAGAACTGAGAACTACAACTCAAGCAAAACCAAAATGGACACAACTTGCAAACTACAACTTACAACTCAAAATCTCATGGAACTTGAAACAAAACTTCTTTAAGACCTTGGAACTTATTCCAATCAATAATATTAAGGATCATTGTCAAAGTTCCAACCTCTATCCATTCCAAGGAAGATTGCATTAAAACTGAGTTGAAAACGGAACCAGAGCCAAAAGCTTGCTCGTGGGCCAAGAGTGGTCAAGATCAAATTGGATCAACGTTCACATGTCATAGCAACCTAAACCACATCAAAACTTCAAGCCTGAAGTCCTGGAATGAAATCTTGAAAGTTTTCATTCCTTTCAAGCTAAAAGTTATTCAAGCCTGAAGTCCTGGAATGAAATCTTGAAATCCTGGAGTCCAGGGGCACACACGTTAGTTATTTAAGTTTGATTGCAATTTGGTTGTAATCAATGCTATAAAAAAAGAGTGTGCGGATTTGATACAAACACACAATTTACAAATTTCTATATGATATCAGAGCCATCCAAACCCTAACCTAAAAAAACTCATCTTAAGTGGATATCATTGTTGTTAGCCTCAGTCAACCTACTAGTCGCCGCATCGCACAGGAGTGAGCCATGACTGATCAGGTTGTGTGCGAGTTGCTTGCTACTCCACTAATGTCAGTGATTTTCTACAGTCATCGTCTACTGCATTGTCGTATTGAGGTCAGGGAGCTGACTCGCAATAGTCGCCATCGCCGTCAGATACTAGATCTGGCCATTAGTCGTCTCACCCGGCGTCGTGGGCCAAGTGAACCCTTTCCTTAACCAAGAGAAACACTAACCCTAACTTCACCGCCGTCCGTCGTCGGCAAAGAAGAAGGAGGTGATTCGGTGGTGGAGTGAGTAAAGAGAGACACACTTCCGGGCTGGAGGGTGCGTGTGCGCTCGATAAAATTCCTATTGACAGGTGGGCATCTCATTTATAATTTAACACCCCCTCGTCTAGAACGTAGAATAGAAGTATGTTGTAATTATTTTTTAATTATGTTAACCGGATTTTAAACTCAAGATCTCTTAACTCTGATATGATAATAAGTTGTGTATATCAGCCAGTTCTCACAAAAAAATTAACCTGACGAGAAAAGATGGACAATTCACTTAAACTTTAATACTTCTCCCACCCTAAGTCTAGAACGTATCCTAGACACACAAAAAAAACTTTAACACTTCCCCCACCAACGTATGCTAGACAAAAAAAAAGCTGGAACGATTACAATGTACAATCCGAAAACTTGCACAAGAAGGTGCCAAGATATTTTTCCACAGGCTTCTCTTCGATCCAAACCCTTTCCAGCTCGCAAGCAGCAAGGCCCGCAAAGGCGGCCTTGTGTCACCTCCAGGCTCAGTCCTCATCCCTTTCGGCCCCTCGCTTTACGATATCTACCATTCTGGACTCACCGGTGGCCGTAACACACTGACACACGGATCGACACCGACGCTGTCCTAGAATATGCTGCACTAGCGATACCCGTGCCCAAGGATTAACTTTTCGTTTGAAGGAAATTTTCGTCTACCTCCGAAATCCGAAATTTCGGGCGAAATTTCGGAATTTCGGCCGGAGGAGATTCAAAATTCAAATTTCAAAATTCAAATCCGGTTTGATTCCCACCGAAATTACCCGAAATTCGCCGAAAATCACCCGAAATTCGCCGAAATATCCCGAAATTTCGGTCAAATTGAACTGACTGAAAATTGGTTCAAACGATGTCGAAAAATTTTGAAATTTTTTTTGTAGGTTCCTGACACCTTAGAGATGTTCTCATAAAAATTTCAGATGATTATCAGATCTGTGCAATTTTAAAAAATTCAAACACTGATACTATGTAGATGAAACGTTGATTGGCAAGTTTGAACCGGATGAAAAATAGTACAAACGATGTTAGAAAGTTTTGAAATTTTTTATGGAGATTCCTAACATATTTATAATATATCTGGAAAAATTTCAGATGATGATCAAATGTGAGCAATTTTTAAAAATTCAAATACAGAGAGAGTTGAAAACTAGTACTTTGAATGTCAGAATTTTATAAATTCCTGGAGAAATATTTTGAGCTGAAAATTTTACATAAGAATTATTAGATCAAATAAATCTGAAAAACAAAATTTCAAAATTTTATAAAAATATTTGAGTTGCCTGATAAATCCAAAACAGAAAACAGAAATATGTACACAGCACATTGTCAGAATTTTTATAAATTCCTGGAACAATATATGGAGCTGAAAATTTTAAATAAGTATCATTACCTGAAATAAACTTGAAAAACAAATTTTCAAAAAGTTTAAAAAATATTTGAATTGTCTGATAAATCAAAATCCGAAATCTGAAAACTGTGCAGAGCAGATTGCAATCATATAAGTTCAGTGCTTACTGCATTGATAGATTTTATTGAGCAAACAAAGAAAATTGAAATTTTTTGAAAATTTTATAGAATTGTACTAAGGAAATTATTAATATGTCATAAAAATTTCAGATCATGATCACACCGGAGAAAATTTGTAAAAATCTAATAAGTTTACTGTCCCAATTATGTCCATTCGGTTTTTATTTTTAAAGATAACAAATGATGTTAAATTATTTTGAAATTTTTTTGTATGATCCCAAACTACTAATAATGGTACCATAATTTTTCACATCATTATAAGGCTTTTAAAAATTCTTAAAATCTGACAAGATTTCTGCCCAAATTTTAAAAATCTAAAAAATTAGTTTTTCATCAAATTTTCATGGAACAAGACTTTCTTAAGGGTTATTGGACCCATTCCGTTCAAATCCGGCCAAAAAATTTGAAAATCCGGACTTCAAACCCGAAATTTCGGCGAAATTTGACCGAATTTCGCCGAAATTCCGAAATTACTGTAGCAGCACTGTAGCAAAATCAAATTTTTTTAAATTTTTTGTATTTGGCCGGCATATATAAATTCGGGAGGGGCCGAAAACCGAAATTTCGGCGAAATTTCGCCGAAATTCGCCGGTTTTTGGATCCCTGCCCGTGCCAAACACAACACTCGGCCAAGCTGCAGCCTTTTGCAGGCATCATCATTTCTAGTCTGACGAGTGACGACGTATGTTTCGCTGCAGGCTGCAGCGCTGCTCTGGCAGATCAATAGAGATGCCTCGTGCCGGCCAGGCTGATGATAAAGTAAGCAGTATGTAGCAGGCAGGGATCAAAAATCAGCTAAACTTCGACAAAATTTTCGGACCCCCGAATCTATATCTACCGGCCGAATTCAAAAGTTAAAAAAATTTGATTTTGCTACAGTAACTGCTACAGATGTCTTTAATCCGGATTTTCAAATGTTTTGGCCGGATTTGAACGGAATGGGTCCAATAACCCTTAACAAAGTCTTGTTACATGAAAATTTGATGAAAAACTAATTTTTTTAGATTTTTTAAAATTTGGGCAGAAACACTGTCAGATTTTAAAAAATTTACAAGCCTGATAATCAGCTAAAAAATTATGGTACCATCCCTTGTTATTTGGGATCATACAAAAAAAATTTAAAAATAATTTAACATTATTTGTTATCTTAAAAAAAATCAAAAACAGAATGGACATAATTGGGACAGTAAACTTGTTAGATTTTTCTAAAATTTCTCGAGTGTGATCATCATCTAAAATTTTTATGACAGATTAAGAACTTCCTCAGTACCATTCTATAAAATTTTAAAAAAATTTAAACTTTCTTGGTTTGCTCAATAAAACCTATCAATGCAGTAAGCACTAAACTTAATTTGTTGTATTATATTTCAAAAATCAATTCATTTGAGCTAAGGATTTATCAGGCAATTCAAATATTTTTATAACTTTTTGAAATTTTGTTTTTCAAATTCATTTGAGTTAAGAATTCTTATGTAAAATTTTTATCTCAAAATATTTCTCCAAGAATTTATAAAAATTCTAACATTCAAAATACTAGTTTTCAACTCTCTCGGTTTTTGAATTTTAAAAAATTCCTCACATGTGATCATCATCTGAAATTTTTAGAGAAATATAAAAGTTTGTCAGGAATCTCCACAAAAAATTTCAAAATTTTCTAACGTCGTTTGTACTATTTTTCATCCGGTTCAAACTTGCCGATCAACGTTTCATCTACAAAGTATCAATGTTTGAATTTTTAAAAATTCCACAGATCTGATAATTACCTGAAATTGTTACGAGAATATCTATAATGTGTCAGGAACCTACAAAACAAATTTCAAAATTTTTTGACGTCGTTTGCACCAATTTTCAGTTAGTCCAATTTGGACGAAATTTCGGCGAATTTCGGGGTAATTTCGGCGAAATTTCGGAAATCTCGGTACAAAAAAAACCGGGTTTGAATTTTGAATATCCTCCGGCCGAATTTACCGAATTTGGACGAATTTCGAAATTTTTTTCTTCAAACGAAAACTTGAACCCTGGTAGCAGAATCAAATTTTCGTTTTCTGAGAAAAATCGGACCCAGCCGAAATCTGAAATTTCGGTCGAAATTCGGTAATTTCGGCTGGAGGACATTTAAAATTCAAAATTCAAATCCGGTTTGTTTGGTACCGAAATTTCCGAAATTTCGCCGAAATTACACGAAATTTCGCCTAAATTGCATTGACTGAAAATTGGTTCAAACGATGTCAAAATTTTTAAATTTTTTTGTAGGTTCCTGATATATTAGAGATGTTCTCATAAAAATTTCAAGTGATTATCAGGTCTGTGGAATATTTAAAAATTCAAATATTGATACTATGTAGATGAAACGTTGATTGGCAAGTTTGAACCGGATGAAAAATAGTACAAAAGATGTTAGAAAATTTTGAAATTTTTTTTGGAGATTCCTGACATATTTTTGATATTTCTATAAAAATTTCAGATGATTATCAAATGTGAGGAATTTTTAAAAATTCAAACATTGGTACTGTCTTGGTAAACACTGAGCGGCAAGTTTAATCCGAATGAAAATTAGAACAAACGAGGTTATAAAATTTTGAAAATTTTTCTGAATGGTCCTGACACATCCATAATATTCTCATGAAATTTTATATGATGATCAGGTGTCATGAATTTTTAAAAATTCGAACAGTGGTACTATCCTGTTAAAAGGCCGATGATCAATAATAGATTTACTTTAGCAATAAGAAAGGTTTGAATTTTTTAAAAATTTTACATAAGGGTGAAAAGGAAATGGTTAATATCTCATAAAAATTTTGAATCATGATCACGCTCTAGCGAATTTATAAAATTCGTAGAAGGCACAGTGCCATTTATGTTCTTTCTCTCTTTGATTTTTGAAATATAATACAACAAATTAAGTTCAGTACTTACTGCATTCATAGATTTTATTGAGCAAACAAAGAAATTTGAAATTTTTTGAAAAGTTTATAGCATGGTACTGAGAAAATTCTTAATCTGCCATAAAATTTTTAGATGATGATCACACTCGAGAAAATTTAGAAAAATCTAACAATTTTACTGTCCCAATTATGTCCATTCTGTTTTTTATTTTTTAAAGATAATAAATGATGATAAATTATTTTTAATTTTTTTGTATGATTCCAAACTACTAAGGATGGTACTATAAATTTTTCATATCATTATCAAGCTTTTAAATTTTTTTTAAAATCTAACAGTGTTTTTGCCCAAATTTTAAAAAATCTCAAAAAATTAGTTTTTCAACAAATTTTCATGGAAGATCACTTTCTAGTAGGTTATTGGACCAAATCCGGTGCTCAAAATTCAAAATCCGGATTAAAACCCCGAAATTTCCTGAAATTACTATAACATTTTCAAAAAAATTTTGAATTTTTGAATTTGCCCGGCTTATGTAATCTCAGGGGGGGTCTGAAATCCGAAATTTCGCCGAATTTCAGCGAAAATTTTAACCCTGGTAAGTAGTACTGTATGCTAGTGAGGGTCTGTTTGGTAGAGTTTCAGATTCTAACTTCACATGAGATCTGAAACTTATAGGCTAAAATAAATTGAATTAAGTTTATACTTTTAGTCTAAAATGTAAATAAGATTATCCATCTAAACACTCTTAATGTACTCATAGCTCTAGTTTCATGAATCTGGTGAAGCTAAATTTTTCAGTTTCTCCAGATTCTCAAGCTGAATCCCTGTCAAACAAGCCCGGATTACGTGACAAGTCGCAGAATCTGCAATGAGAACAGTCACTCTCCTGCAACCACAGACATATAAAATGGGCCTTGAAACGAACGAGACGCTGCAGGTCCACATGTTGCTCGCACGTGATGTGCGCAGCAGGCAGCAAGTGGGTGCAGTCGTGCTCAGCCCCGAAAGGCCGGAGTCCTCTGTGTATTTGGCCCGCTAGACACTAATTTTTTTACATTTGATTTTCCGCTCAATGAAATTATAAATCTAATTCACTTTTTAACTGTGAAAATACTGACAGACGATATATATCACATACCGTGCCCCTTTATCATGGCTGGTCGTTAGCACCACAATAGCTCTATCCATTGCAGTAGCCTCTCAACAATCATGGCAGACGACGGGTTCCGCCTTCATAAGGAGCTCGAGTATTGCAGTAGTTACATGCTAAGCTTGGGTACCGTAGTACCTTATCCTATTGAGCTCCGGTACCACGCTAACTTGTCTGATGTGATGGTGCGGTGCCGATGATCTACCGCGGTAGAGGAGTGCGGTGAGTGATATATGATGCCTGTCGGTACTTCTGTGGTTGAAAAGGAGCCTAAATTTGCAACTTTGTTCAAAAGTACTCCCTCTGAACATAAATAGTTATCGTTTTGGATATAAGTGCAGCCAAACTTTCGAAACTTTGACTATAAATATCTCTTTAAGTATTTAAATTAGATACATGAAAATCATATATGTAGATCTATCTCGAAAAGTACCTTCATAATATTATAATTTTATTGTGTTTTATAAATATCTTTTAATAAAAATTAGTGGTCAAAGCTATGTTTTGGAGACCATGTTGATGTCCAAAACGACAACTATTTATGATCATAAGAGGTAGATCAAAGATGAAAAAAAAACCAGTGCTTCGATATTTTTCCTTTCAATACAAGTCACGCATACAAATTTTAAAACAAGCGAATATGTCAGAAATTATTATCTATCATTCATTATGCTTAACTAGATTAATGCCCATGCGTTGCTACGAAAAATAAAATTGGTAACAAAACATAAAGGTCAAGCAATAAAAGAAAATTGTGCTACAAGATCAAACATCTATTTCTCCCGATTACAAAAGTTTTTATGGTTTCTTCTCCGGTATGAATTAAAACCAATTTCAAAAATCAATCAATCATTTTTATCCCTTTTTGCAATTTATATTACCAGCTCGCGTTCCTCTTCCTCTCGCCATGCCCGCAGCGCGCGCTCCTTAGCATCGTCGACCTCGTCTTCCTCGTCGTCTCGCTCGTCCTCGTCATCCACCGCCTTCACAGGGGTGACACGGGGGCTTCCCTCGAGCACGAGGCGCTGCTGCCGAACCCACCGCCATTCCGGACCACTGGCCGCTACGCGGTCGCGCTCAGGACGTCCGCTATCTTCGCCACGGCGTCCGCCGTCCTCCTCGCGCTCGCGTTCTTCCTCCTACCGAGCATGCCATGGCGTACTGTGGAGTCCGCCTTCCTTGCCGCCCACTTCGTCGCACACGTCATGGCCGTGTGGTCAGGCGCCTTGGAGAAAAGGGGCCACTGCCGCCACCCAGCCTTTGCACCTCCGCGTCTTCTGGATTACCACCGCCCTCGGCGCCGCGCTCTTCTCTGCTTCAGTGGTGGTCCGCTGCGCCGACGGTTCGCTACTCTTCCTAAATGACCCTCTCGCCTTTGCCGGCCTACTCGTCTCCATACCTCTGCGCGTACCTAACCATCACTGGCCATAACGCCGGAGCCCATGAATATGAACCAGAAAACACCAGTACCGAGGCGCTCGCCACGCCGTGCGCCGCCTCGTCGTTCCTCTCTCTCACGACGCTCAGCTGGATCAACCCGTTTATCTCCAAGGGGTATGCCAATAACTCTCTCACTGTTGATGACGTCCCATCGGTGTCACCGGGCAACCGCGCCGAAGCGTCGTACGTTTTGTTCACGTCCAACTGGCCGGCATTGGGATCACGACACTCGGTGGGCGTTGCGCTCTGACTGTCCTTCTGGCTGCAGTTACTACTGACCGCGGCGCTCGGTCTCCTGCGCCTCGCGGCCATGTACGTCGGTCCGTCACTTATTGATCAGTTCGTCGAGTTCATTCGCCGCGGCGGCACGACATGGGAGATCTTGAATGAATTTCCTTGATTGATTCTGTGAAAACTGTACAACATATATAGAGTACAAAAGAAATGATTGGCCGGCTATTAATTACCAGCAATAATTAGGGATTTTGCTATAATAATTAGCCATATTTAGAGAGATATAGTTGGCTGTAAATCAGGAAAGGCTAATTAACTATAATGATCGGCCATTATTATAGATATGGCCGGAGGGGTTAGGAAGAACGGACCGCTGCCACCAACTGCAAATTTATATTAGTAGAGAAGAGATATTTATGTAATTATAGAAAAGGAAAAAGCTTGTAAGAAAAAAAAAGAAGCTGGCCAATGATTCGAAAGGCCGCGAGGAATTGATTGGTGTGATGGTGTCCCCGCGACGCTGAAAGGGCCGGACTGAGAGGTGGCGACCGGCGTGGGGAACGATGGATGCCCACCGATTTCCACAGCGCGACACCGCGGCACTCTGCGACGGAGAGGTGTCGCGGAGAAATCGTAGGAGCTCTGCGTGAAACGGTGCGATTCCATGCGAAACTTGTAAATTCTCGCGTGAATCCATCCGATTTCGAGCTTGCGTTGTGAGTAGTCTGGCTCGTACCAGGTGAAGGGAGTCTTCACTTTGTTGGGTTTGGACCGCACATCAAGGAAGATGAAACGTGAGGTTTCTCTCCTGCCGCGGTGCTAGTACTAGTAGCTGTGCCTTTCCCTTGCTAGCTTGCACTCATCAGCTTTCACGCCCTTGTCATACTCCAACACCTCATTGGGCTGTGCACGCCCCAACCGGCAAGCCATTCTCCAATCCAATCTCCACTGTTTTTTCAGATAACGAGTTCGGAAAATCAGAGCCAAATCCACTGTCCAAGTCTTTTCTATAAAAAATGAAGTATCAAAATCCAGGCCCACACTACTGTTTTTGCAGGTATACGATCATCGCTAATGTTAATAAAACAGGCTCGTGAATAACGTGAGCTGGTATTTCACCATCGTTTACCATTTCACCTGTACTGCAAGCCTGTATTATTTTTCATATAAAAAAGAGTTCGGATTCGTGCACTGTGTAAGTAGGACAATACTTTTTTTAGATAAAGGATTAAAATCCGGCCTCTGCAATTGCACACAGCCGAATTCTTACAAATATCACATCCGCATAGCATTATTGAATAATAGAGACAAAGAGATATCCACAGAAGTAGTCCGGAAGCCCTCGGGTTTCCAACACTCTGAGCGCCACCAGTAAGAACACCGCGACTATTTGAAGACAGTACATGTTACTACCAAGAAACAAAATTTTGTTTTGAACAAAATTTCGTCCATGGCCGAAATCCAAAATTTCGGCATTTCGGATGAAATCCGTTCAAAATTCAAAATGAAAAATTTAAATCCGGTTTGTTTGTCACCGAAATTTCTAAAATTTCGCCGAAATTACCCGAAATTGCACTGATCAAAAAATAGTTCAAACGATGTTGAACAATTTTAAATTTTTTTTGAAGGTTCCTGACACATTAAAGATGTTCTCATAAAATTTTCAGGTGATTATTAGGTCTATGGAATTTTTAAAAAATTCAAACATTGGTATTATCCAGATAAAACGTTGACTGGCAAGTTTGAACCGGATGCAAAATGGTATAAACAATGTTAGAAAATTTTGAAATTATTTATGCATGATTCTGATGAATCACTAATACTTCAATAAAATTTTCGGATGGTGATCAAGATTAAAGAATTTTTGAAAATTCGAACAGTGCTACTATCCTGATAAAAGCCTTACCGGCAAATTTGAACGGAATGAAAAATAGTTCAAACCACGTCTGAAAATTTTGGAAATTTTTGTGGAAGGTTCTGATGTATCACTAATATTTTTATAAAAGTTTCATATGATTATCATGCTTGACGAAGTTCCAAAAATTCTGACAGTGCTACGTGCCGATAAAAGTCTGACAATCAATACATAGATTTGCTTTAGCGATAAAAGAAGGTTTAAAATTTGTGAAACTTTTACAGAAGAGTGATAAGGAAGTGTTTAAGATCTAATAAAAATTTTGAATCATTATCACACTCCAGTGAATTTATAAAATTCTTACAAGGCATAGTAGCATTTATGTTCTTTCTCTTTTGTTTTTTGCAATATAGTATAACAAATGAAGTTCAATGGTTTTATAGATTTTATTGACCAAACAAAAAAGTTATTTTTAAAAAAATTTTATATAATAGTACTGAGGAAATTCTTAATCTGTTATAAAAATTTTAGATCATGATCGCACTCGAGAAAATTTAGAAAAATCTAACAAGTTTACTGTCTCAATTATGTCCATTCTGTTTTTTATTTTTTAAAGATAACAAATGAAGTTAAATTATGTTGAAAATTTTTTGTATGATCTTAAACTACTAAGGATGATACCATAAATTTTTTAGATCATTATCAAGCTTTGTACAATTTTATAAAAATCTGATAGTGTTTCTGCCTAAATTTTAAAATATCTCAAAAAATTAGTTTTTCAACAAATTTTTATGTAAGATGACTTTCTTAGGGGCTATTGGACAAATTCCGGTCAAATCCGGCCCTAAAACATCAAAATCCGGTTTCAAAACCCGAAATGTCGTTGAAATTTCTAAAATTACTGTAGCAATACTGTAACAAATTAATTTTTTTAAAAAAATTTTAAGTTCAGCCGGTAGTTCAAATCTCGTCCTGTCCTGAAATCCAAAATTTCGCTGAATTTCGGTGAAATTTTTAACCCTGGTTACTACTGCCTAATTGGCGTTCATTTCAGTCCACTGTTTAAACGAAAAAAACCACACACCGATTCGGCGATTCACATCTCGAAATGAATGAGACGAAGAAGAAAGGAGGAAGAGACGTACGGGCAAAGACTTGTCGTTGATTGCCTCAGCTTGTATGTAAATGCAACACACTGCTGTGCCACTACACCGACGCCTCCCTTGGCGGATCGATTCATTGAACCTGGACACATTTCTGTAGCCCTTCACAACTGCAGCCGTTCAGGCCTATAAGTAGGAGGAGGCTCGCCACGGCCACCTCCAAACTTGGGGCCTTGAACCTTGCACTCGTGCTCGTGCATAGTACATTGTAATATATTCGTAGTACTACTGCTACTCGCTATGGCGAGGAAGGTGGCCATGGACGCCAAGGAGGACGAGGAGGTGAGGAGGAAGAACGCCGAGCTCGAGAAGGCGGTGGCGGAGGCGACGGCGAGGGAGGAGCGGCTGCGGCGGGAGCTGGAGGCGGCGCTCGCGCGGCTGGCCGTCGCGGAGGAGGCCGAGGAGCGGCTGTGCGTGCAGCTCGGCGAGCTGGAGGCCGAGGCCATGGCGCAGGCCGTCGAGTACCAGCAGCACGCCAAGGCGCTCTCCGAGAGGCTCGCCTTCATGGACCGGGTCCTCAGGTCGTCCGGCCTCCAGAGCGTCGCGGGCATGGACTGATTCGTCAAGCGATCGTCTGCAGGAAGTTCTTCCTCTCGTAGCCTGTGAGGATGAGCTCTACGCTAAGGATCATGTGAACTTGCTCGATCCTCGTGTTTTCTTTTTTCGAATCATGTAGATTTGTGCCGGGCGTGCGTGTAGATTGTTCAACTGTACGTTAGCTTGAGACGTACGTATGCAACGATCGAAAGACGTCAGCCACTACCGATTCTTGTAAGTGCTTGCGTGCCTTAATGGCCGGCATTTGGCAACTCATGTGGCAAGGGAGAAGTAAGATCGACAGCCAAGAACGCCCAAACCTCGATCAGCTTGGAATTTTCGGCCAAAACCTGACTTTACGGTACGGTTTGAAACTTGAAAACTTCAGGCTCAATTTAACTTGAAAACTTCAGGCTTAATTTTGAATTGACTTGCGATGCCCTGACCATTACAGTTTTAGGCAGAAGTGAACATAGAACCGTGCTTTTAACCGTGCTTTTCCGAGAAAGCTGGAACACGTCACGGCTTAACAAGCTTGCTTTTCTTTGAGAAAATCGGGAAAGTTACTGTCACTTGCTTCCAGATTAAAAATAAGGAGGTGTCTAGGGAGCACTTGAGTGTTTTTTTATTAAATAGCACTCAAATTTTGAACATTCCATGCATGATCTTTTTTACATCAATTATATAATAGTTTTACACATTAAGTGCCTAGGGAGTACTTGAGTGTTTTCTTATTAAATAGCACTCAAATTTTGAGCATTCCATGCATGGCCTTTTTTACATCAATTATATACTAGTTTTACACAAATTAAATTATGTAAAAAATAATGTGACAATTTGTAAAAAAAAAGTAACAAACCAAACTATAAGGAACATAACAAACAAAAATGTGGATCACAAAGTTAGATATTGAAATGAGGAAGCATAACATACATCACAAAGTAATATCTAATAGACAAAAAAAATTGAGTGCTCATAAACAAAAAAACACTCAAGTGCTATTTAGCAATTCCCTAAAAATAAAATGGCATAAGCGTTCATATACTTTCAGCGCAGCTGATGAAAGCGCGCAGCCACTTAAGTCAGAATGTCAGATCATGACTCGGAATCAACTGAAAGTAATTTCCGCCTTCTTAACACTAAACATGAAAAATGGCATTATATTGTACGTCTTATTATGGATTACGAGGCTTCAATGCTTGTTCACATCAGTCGGTTCTCCTCAAATGATTTACCCATGTACATCTCAAAGGATACTCTCTAGATGAGAGCGACGTACGTGACGGGGTTAAAAGAAAACGAAAATCAAGTCACTGCAGAAGAAAAGCTAATTAACACACAGACGACTGCACCACCTGCTAAATTAAGCAAGAAAACTAATAAGGAAGCAGTGGACCAGCGTCATCCAGCACGAAATAAATGCTAGACTTCGTCACAGAACGTCGCCACAACCAGTAAAGAATAACAAGAAAATAAAAGGGAACGATTTCATCATAATCTAGAAGTACTGAAACATCAAATCTTTTGGCTGTACAATTCTCAAAGATAAACTTTTAAATGTATAACACCTAGACATCAATAATTTTCAGCAGCATTGTCATACTATTGGAAATTGCGACAAAATATCTTGTTCATCAGAACCCCACATACCCCACATAGTTGGCTTGATATATAGGTACCGACGAATGTGATTAAATGATCTTGTTCTTGGTAGCAAATTGACTGGTTTCACCTCTGTTACCTTTGTCCATATATAAGTTACCAACCTACAGACTAAAGGTTATGCGATGTAAATAGTGAATTAAACCAGATATATATTTTTTTAAGAAGAGAACTAGACTAAACAAAAGGAGTGACATGCCAACTGCATAAGATAATGCCAACTAAGTGAGACGAGAGGCAACATAATCACGATATGGATTAAAAAAACACTATCACCAAAATAAAAGATGATATATAAACACCATCTATTAATTTAGTAGTTATCCACAGCCATATTTCACATTTTCACGTCGAAGTTGATGAGACAGATTCACGCCCAGTCCCAAAAATTAAAACCATTAAGAAGTCGAGGTTCGTCTACAGGAAATAAGTTGGAACATGGTATATATTTTTTTAATAAAATTGTTGTACGTGCATAAAAGTTTGCTTGCTAGTCTATTTTCCAAGCTCTGTCACTTCTATGTAACATTTGGTGGTGCAATGGCCATCAGATATTTGACAAAAGCATGGAACGAAAAAGGATAGGTCTTTTCCCTCTCCTCTGCTATTCTTTTACATGAACTTTTTCATCCTGAAAAATACCCATCATCCAGATAATTGATTGGATGTGAAATGGTCATACTTAACACAAAAAAAAACTAGGAAATTTTCACAATAAAATTGTAAATAATCCAGGAGGATGCCACAAATGGTCAAAATGTAAAGACAAGAGTTAATGAAAATTGATGGGCTTATGGCCCGACTATCTTTGAAATATGGTGACGTGATCTTTAAAGAGTAGCTATTGCCTTTGGTGTAGAATCCAAGATATGATACAGAGTCCACGACCCCACCATAACAAAAAGCATGTGGCGTAGGGGTTGCCACATGCACCTCACATGTAAACCACCATATCATGTTAGCTTTTATGAAGATGTCATAACATAAATGTCTCCATCAAATATCAAGGAAAGAATATCCAAGCATCAAGAAAAGAATATTCTCCGAGCAGATTATTGACATAACTAGACAAAATGTTGGCTTATGGCTTTCTTTAAAAGGATGTTCGGGTATGATGTCAAATTAAAACCCAAACTGCTATAAATGTGGCAACCTGTTTAACGATAAACTTAGAAATAAATGACACTGTAATAAACTAGAAGTTGAAGTAATTAAATGGCAGGCACATTTTATATCTAAAAAATAGTGAACTAGCTGTCCTTCTTTGATAAAAACTGTGCAGATTGTATCTGCAGCAATAAAGCATTGATCACCATACAGTTTTTACACTGAAAACTAAGCCCAACAGCATCAACTCAAAAAAGCCGTGCATAGTCTCATTTGCCTTTGCACAGACAGCGAAAATTGATGCTGAAGACTCATCGATTACTTTCAAACGGTAGAGAATTTGGTATGACAAGACCCTACATCAACGGGTCATTAACAAAGGCCTATTGCCAGTGAGACAGATACATTCAAAATACTGCAGATAAGATAATACTAGAAACAAAAATCACATGCTAATTGTACAAGATAAAAAACTAATCAGGTGTTATTATAATCTAAAGAACACTATTTTTTTATACGCTAAAGCGGAACAAGGTGATCACTTTCCAAAAAAAGTAGAATAATATAATAATTAGATTTCATGAAAAGAAAGGCATGTGGAATCTACCTTGTATGCAGGTAAGATCAACTACAATTGTTATGCCATCATATGATATTCTTGACAGTTAGAAAACCTTCATAGAAGAGGTTGTGTTCTTGTGAAAACAAAAACTCCACCACCTCCAATTGAGCGCCCCAGGAGCATATCACGGTCAAGGTAAGAAAGAAAGTATAATCCTCCAGGTGATCGTCTGACATCCAATTCAGTTTGAAACTTATGAGACAAATGAAGCAAGAAATGATGAAAGTAGACTGGAGAAACTACCTTTCGGGGCCGCTGACAGGAACTTGAGCTCGGAAAGTTTTAAGGAACTGCAATATCTGCATGAACAGATTCACTGCAATGAAATGCTTGCACTTCATCCTTTGCTTTTTGGGAAGAAAAGAAAAGCAATAACATTTTATATACTAGGTCTGTGGCAACTAGCTAATCTCAAAACTATCATAACTGTATAATGCAAACAACACATACGGAGTTATTATGGACTATAAAGGAAATCCACGTTTTTAATTAAAAAAAAAAGGAAAGAAAAAAGGATTACAAACCATGAGTCCATGATACCAAAGGGTAATATGCAAGTTAAAAACATAGTTATATTCATACATCCCGGCATACCTGAAGGCTCAAAAATGACCGAGGAAGTATAGCAGGAGCTATTAGTGCTTGTAGCTGCTCGCTAATCTTGATATTTTCAACAGCAACCTGCTAATTAATGGATCATAACAGGAAACTGCCAGCCAGTCACACAGAAAAAATAATATATAACACAGCAATAAACAAAATAAAAAAGAGACTAAATGATAGCATAAGAACAGACTTCTGTCTAGAAGGCTTAGCATAAGATGGTGTATGAGAATAGAATACAATAAAGAAATTTCAGTATTGAAAATGGCTCTGAATATTATCCACGAGCAAGAAAGTTAGAAATACAAATATAAGATGGTAACAGCTTGTCAGAGATACTCCATCTGGTTATATTCTAGAATAATCTCGCATGCGAAATAGAGAACATAATCATGAAGAATGCTACCTGCTACTGTGCTACACATACTAGTCAGCAGCCGACACTTCAGGCCCATAATCCTACCATTGTACACCGAACATCTCGGCATATCTATCCTACTTCCTCATAATGAATACCAACCATTTCTATTGCAACACTTCCTCAAATAAGCAGGCTAACATATTTCTGAACAGGAAAATTACCTCCTCGAACTGAAGAAAGATGTTACGGTTAGATAAGACAACAAATTTTGCAGAGACCATCAGTGTTGCACCTTCTTGCTCCTATAGAAATTACTACAAGAATCAAACACAAAAGAGCTAGACCAACAGAGAGTTAAAGACTAAAATGTAAACAGTGGTTCATCAATATCAAGGAAACACTGGCTGATTATATCATGCACAAAATATGTCAAGCGAAGGGATTAAAGTATTTATTGTCAAAAGTTGTTATCATGCACCACACCAAAAATAACGCTATTATGTAAAGAACAAATAAACCTATCTTTGAAAAGAGGAAACCAATAAACATTCTTCTATCATTTTTTGAGTCACAGCAAAGCTACAATCAACATATTTTATGTGTTTCACCATATTGCCATCATGCATATGATGAGAGAGCTAAACTCTCTATTTAAGTATATCGGCAAATTGTGGTGATGATTTGTCACCATGTTGATAGTGATACAGGACTCTCATGCTCTCACTGTTTGACTAAATATTAAAGATAGTCCTAAAAATAATCAACTCAATTGAAACTATAATTTAACAAGGGTAACATTTTGCATGTTGGTTGTCTACGATGAACTACACTCATAAAACACAAACATGTAACAGTTAGAATTCAAGATACAGTCATGAGCTCATTTCAAATTAACTAAAACCACATATAACATCAATAAAAAGTTTACCTCCAGCAAGTTCTCAATGCTCCACCGCACTACATTCCGCACAATTCCACCATCTGACAGATCCTTGCACTCGAATTTTTGGTATATTTGCCCCACCTGCACATACCCAAAAGCACCAAACGACCCATCAATCTCTGATAACTCAAGTTTTTTAGAGACAGTTAATGCGCACAAATCTCAAGTTTCATCCAGAGTTCTACAATATTGAACATCTAGGTGTGTGAAAATTGATGAGGTAGTGGCATCTACAGTTGATTATTAATGGCATTGTAATATCGAATTGTAACCGAGGGATTAGCGAAACGAGGAACAGACAGAGATACCTGCAGGAGAGGGAGCCTTTCTGCCGCCTCGAATAGCACGAGCACGTCCGACGCCGACGTGTAGCACAACCTCCAGGTGCCGTCGAGCGCCGCAAGGTCCAGCGGCGACCCCTCCCCGGCGCCGAGCTCCTCCACGCACACCTACACAACACGCAGCAAAATCGAAATTCCTCGCCGCATCACATCACGATGCCGCGCCGTGCAAGTGCAAAGACGAGGGAGAGACTGGGTGGGTGGGTCTCGTACGATAGCCTCCTCGATGGCCGCGCGCTGGTCGGCGCTGGCCGCGAAGCCGCGCCGCGTCTCCTGCACCGCGCGCAGCAGCTCGTGCTTCCGCCGCTCCGTGTCCGCCTGCTAGAGCGGCGAGGAGATCGTTAGAGAGAGCGTGCAACTAACGAGGGGGCTCGGGTCTTGTAAGAGGGGAGGAGTGGAGTACGGGGGACGAAGCGGCGTGCGGGGCCGCGGTCGCGGCGGCGAGGAGTGGAGGCCTGCGCCGATGGCGGGAGCGGACGCGGCCGGGTAGCGGCGGGGAGTGGCGGGAGGGAGAGGCGGGAGACGGCGGTGGTTGAGGGGTGAAGGTCGGGAGGCGGAGGAGGGGAACGGCGGCGAGCGCCATTCGTTTGCGTTCCCTCTGGGTCGAGTGAGACGAACATGCGGCGGCCTGGCCACTGCCACGTGTCGTGTATTACCGTGGTCAGAAATTTGATATTGCAGCTGATGCCTTTGGCTATTTTGGTTGAAAAAAAGCACAGCAACAAGGTTTAATCAAGGGTTTAATTCCTGATTTAGCTCAAAAGAGGCTTATTAGTTATCACCCTGCTGCAATATGTAGATGACATTATCATTTCACTGCAGGATGGCTTGGTTGGGGCTGGAAATCTTAAATTTTTTTCTTTGATTGTTTGAACATGTTAGGGATAGATGCACGGTATAAAATTAGAGACAAAGATTTAACGTGGAAAAACCCTTACGGGAAAAAACCACGGGAAACAATGCACTATATCGCTTCCAGATTACAAGTACAAGGGGTTGGCTTATATAGCCAAAGAGTCCTAGTTGTAGACGACTTGGACTAACAACCTATTTGGATAGAACCAAAAGATATGGCAGTTAGAGATATTGAGTTATCTCCAACAAACCTCCCCTTAACTCAAAATCTATAATAAAATTGTTTCCGGAAAACCCTGAAAGGTAATTAAGCACGAAGAATACAAGTGCGTTAAAAGTCCAAAGGACTACTGAACGAAGAAGACTGGAACAGTCAAGCCAAACACTTGTAGTGCGAAAAATCACCATGGGTATAAAAGACTGAAACAGTCTTGTCCAAATGCTCCTGATGAAGCGAGATTGAGCAAACCACCAGCAAGTCGAAGAAAGACTGGAACAGTCAATCCAACACAGCTACAACAAAGCAGACGAAGAAATCTGGGTCTTCAATGATTCATAGCCCAGTAAAGTCTGAGTCTGTGCAACTGACCTTCTGAATCAAACACTCAATCATCAAACGGCATAAGCCAAGACATCACCTGTGGTGCTGGATAAATAGTGAAGAACACATATCATGGACTTTTGGCATGCTCCATGTGGAACATAAAATTCGGCAAACTGCCTACTAGGGGTGGGCACTTTTAAACCGAAACCGAAAAACCGAACCGAACCGAACCGAACCGAATTAACCGATAATTTCGGTTTTTTTTTGTTTTCGATTCGATTTTATTTTTGCTATTCGGTTTTCGGTTTGCGGTTCGGTTTTCATATTGCAAAAACGAAAAACCGTTTTTACCGTAATAACCGATTTCTCTTGTCGATTGATCATCGGGTCACGGACGGACTCACGATCGACCACTTCGCTTCGCCCGCTCGGCCACTCGGCCCACTCGCCAACCTACCAACCCCGATCAATCGGTCCATTCGATCGGCGAGCTCACAAGTCACAACTCAAGAGTCAAGAGCCAACCCTAGCACCGCTAACCCTAGTTCCCATCCCCAATTCCTTCCCGAGAATCCCAGGCGGCGGCGCATGTGCAGCCTGAATCGATCTTGATCTTGATCTTCCGGGCGCGCCGAAGATTCTGCGGACGCCCACGCCCTCCCAAGACTCGCAGGCTTTCGCAGCCCCCTCTGGGCGCCACCTCTCGCTCCTCCTCCCGGCAAGTGACCGGAAATGCGCCGAGCCGTCAGACTCTGCTCGCCGAGCCGTCCATCGCCAGTTGCTTCAAGAAGACGAAGAGGTGAGTGTGATTACTCCTGGTCATTCAGGTTTTGGTACAAAAGTTTATCCGCCATTTACTCATTCAGTGGTCATTCTAGTAATTTTACTTTCATGTTTCTTTCTCCAAATGTTCATTTCATTTCTTTTACTCGCTTAGGTGAGCGTAAGGTCTGATAGAGGCAATGAAGGGAAGAAATCTTCATTTCTGTTTCTTTTATAAATTAACTTAGGTTGTTTCAATCACCTATACTCATTGTTAGCTTTTGACAAGTAAATTATCCTGATGCTTTTAGACTCACAATGTCTCAAGTCTCAACCAGCTCGTTAGTTAGTTTTTTTCTATTCACCAAGCGTTGAGCAACCACCAAACAGCTTGAGGAGCTACCAAATTGCTGTTGCTTGACCAACCAGATGGTCGAACCTCTTTGTTATGATGCGTGTATGGTGTGTGTCACATGCTCTTGCCTCTTTAGAGATCTTTGGTGGAGTGTGGGCGTGTGGTGGAGTCTGAGTCTGGACATTGCCCATTGGAGCAGAGCCTGGAGGAGTGGTGTTTGATAGTTTAGTCTTTATCTGTGCTTGCTTGATGGCTTGATCATTATGCCTTCTTCAATTCTTCTACATATTTTGAATTTTTAAGCTCTTAATCTACTAATTAGTATTGATGTGTGATGTTATAATTAGTATTGATGTGTGATGTGCTATATTGGATAATGTATTTTAGTTGCTTGTCATTACTCATTAGTCCGCACGCTGTTGTTTGGTTATTCCGAGGCATTCGAGTTTGAAATTGAGATGATCGCTACTGGTGTTTCTTATTCGGTTAACAAGAATAATCAAAAAACCGAACCGAAATAATTCGGTTTATTCGGTTCGTTTTCCACTAATTGGTTGGTTCGGTTTTCAAATCCTCAAACCAAATTTTTAAAACCGAAAAAACCGAACCGAAAAACCGAAAAAAATTCAAATGCCTGAGGCCTCACGCCTCTTGAAAATCCATAACATGGTTGAACTCGCTCCTCCAAAAATGTCAAGATGAAGAAAAAGCATTGTCTAGTCAATAGAGTATAAATTGCAAGAGACCCCTCATATCGAGCAAAGACAACAAAAAGAACGTTGTAGTATCCACGCAGAAACAACTCTTTCTTGCACTTCAAACCTTCATTTGAAATTGACATTGGAGCAAAACCTTCACTAGAAAAACTCCGAAGAGTATCCCCTAGTACTAATGATCATTGTATTGCTCGAGATAGACCAAGAAGAAATATTCATTTACCTGCTAGATATCGTGACACTGATGATATGGCCTGTTATGCTCTTCTTACTGCACAAGATATTTGTGATACTTTTGAACCTTCTTCTTATTCTGAAGCTATCTCATGTGAAAATTCTTCTAAGTGGTTGACAGCTATGGATGAAGAAATTTTGAGCCTTCATAAAAATAATACATGGGATTTGGTTAAACTTCCAAAGGGCAAGAAACCTTTAAAGTGCAAATGGATTTACAAGAAGAAGGATGGTATTTCTGGAGTTGAACCTGCAAGATGGAAAGCCCGTTTAGTGGTAAAAGGTTTTGAGCAAAGAGAAGGTATTGACTTTAATGAAGTTTTTTCTCCTGTTGTGCGCCACTCTTCCATTCGGGTTATGCTTGCTTTTGTTGCTTTATTTGACTTGGAATTAGAGCAACTTGATGTTAAAACCGCCTTCTTACATGGAGACTTAGAAGAAGAGATTTTATGACACAACTCGAGGGTTTTGCTACTCTGAAAAGAAGATTTAGTTTGTCATTTGAAAAAGTCTCTCTATAGCCTTAAACAAGCTCCTAGGCAATGGTACAAAAGGTTTGATTCCTTTATGATTGCACAACAGTATTCTCGCAGCAATTATGATAACTGTGTTTACTTCAAACAGTTTCTGAATGGCTCATTTGTTTATTTGTTGCTCTATGTTGATGATATGCTCATTGCTTCTCATGACAAGTCATTGATTAAACAGTTGAAGGCTCAACTTAGTCATGAGTTTGAGATGAAAGATCTTGGTCCAGCTAAGAAAATTCTTGGGATGGAAATTCAACGTGATCGCAAAGCCGGTACATTATTTCTATCTCAGAAAAATTACATTGAGAAGGCACTTGACAGATTTAATCTCAGTAATTGCAAATCTGCTTTTACACCTTTTGCCTCACACTTCAAGTTATCTTCAAGTCGTTGTCCTACAACGAAGAAGATCGAACAAATAAGCCAAACACTTAGTAGCGAAAAATCACCATGGGTATAAAAGATTAAAATGTTTTGTCCAAATGCTCTGATGAAGCGAGATTGAGCAAACCACCAAAGAAGTCGAAGAAAGATC
Source organism: Guadua angustifolia (assembly GCA_036346375.1). NCBI lineage: Eukaryota > Viridiplantae > Streptophyta > Magnoliopsida > Poales > Poaceae > Guadua > Guadua angustifolia. The sequence continues at coordinate 17,234,573 of CM070518.1, read as the reverse complement.
GAATAATAATCCAACACAAATACAACAAAGCAGACGAAGAAATTGGTCTTCAATGATTCATAGCCCAAGAAAGTCCGAGTCTGGTAACCGACCTTCCAATCAAACACTCAATCATCAAACCGGCATAAGCCAAGACATCACCGTGGTGCCGATAAATAGTGAAGAACACATATCATGGACTTTTGGCATGCTCCATGTGGAACATAAAATTCAAAAAACCGCCATCAAAATCCATAACATGGTTGAACTCGCCTCCAAAAATGTCAAGATGAAGAAAAACTCATTGTCTTAGCCAATAGAGTATAAATTGCAGAGACCCTCATATCGAGCAAAGACAACAAAAAGAACGTTGTAGTATCCACGCAGAAACAACTCTTTCTTGCACTTCAAACCTTCATCTGAAATTGACATTGGAGCAAAACCTTCACTAGAAAAACTCCGAAGAGTATAATGCTACCATCAGGGAGTCATCTAGTTCCAAATTGACATTGCCAAAATCTCTATAATGGACAACGTTTCCAAACGGTGAATAAACACCAAGACAATGGTGATAGAACACCAAATTCCAATAAACGGTGATGAAACACCAAAATCGGTTGTCCTCAACTGATATTTTTTTTCTCTCCAAAGTCTCCAATGTAAACGATGAAACGTCAAACAAATTGTCGATAATAAATCCCTTATGAATACCGCCAATAATAGGTATGAAAGCCTGAAATTTACGCATGATATCCCGTCAATAATGAGCACAAAATAATAGGTATAGAAAGCCTGAACTGTGCATGAATATCCGCCAATAATTGCATTGCAAAGAGATCCCATATTTTCTGGCACTAGAACAGTCGCCGAGATAAAAACAATTTTTTTTTCACGTCCACGTGTGTAAGAATAGCTCTCATAATCAATCGGAGTTGAAGCCATGAAGCCGAAGTCGAATGTTTGAAAAATCGGTTGAGCAAATTCGTAATCGCTTCGCTTCGTAACCGAGCCGAACCGATCCGATTTGGTTCCGCCGATCGATCTCTTGACTCTTCCACGAAGTTCTCTACACGGGCAAGGCAAGCACGCTGATCGAGAACTTGCATCGTGGTGCATGTGTAGGCTGGGCATTCGTTTTTTCTTGGCTCGATTTTTTTTTTGAAAATTTGGTTTTTGAAACATTGGAACCGAACCGAAACCGATTGTTAAAAACTGAACCGAATTAACCGAACTAAATCGGTTCGATTAATTTTTTTAATCAATTCCCGTAACATGCATGCAACATCCGAGATTCTAGAATGCAAAATGAACGCAAAATACAAGCCGCCCAGCGTGACCGCATTGATGATATCCATACAAAAAGAAAATAAACAAGAAAACAGGTCTTTTGACATTGATAATCTCCATACAAAAAGAATTAAACAAAACATTCCAAGATTTTCACATAAATTGAACGAAATTAGAGTAATACAACCAGATTTAGAACCGGATCCTTCAAAGCTTATCTCAAATTGCAGCTTCAATTTAAATTCCAAAACAAACTTCTTTTCCTCATCGACATCTACTACCAATCAAGATGGACCACCAACTAGGCCAAAGGATGGACATTCCGGACACGCATTCCTTTTCCACTAAAAGCTAAAGGGTGGTCGCTCATCATGATTTCGCGTAAATTGAAAGATTTGGTGGAAAAGGAGGAAAAAATGAAAATTTCTCGCTATGCACATTAGGAACATCGGAAAAAGGATCCAAATTCCAGTCACTCCGCTGCCTACACATTTCGCAGCAATCGTAAGCAATCCGCAGAATCAAAACACTAGCCTAAACCCATGGGAAAATTTCGCATTCCACTACACGTAAAGCCTCATCACCAGCTTAAAAGCATCGCACCGGGTTGGCGCTTGAGATCGCGGGCGCTTGGCAGGTTCGCCTCGAGAAGCCACCGGCGCTTCGAGGAGCCAGCCGACGCCAGCAAGGTGCTAGGCCGCCCCCGACGACCATGGCGGCGTTCTTGGCGCGCTCTCACCATGGACGAGGTCGAGCTCACGGCCCACCGTCGTTAAGCGCTGCCGCCTCGCGATCCGCGAACGCCTGGGAGAGGGAGAGTAATGGATTATGGGGAGGAGGCCGAACGAAAGCAAAGGAATTGGAGCCTTGAGGCCGAACGGGAGCGAAATGGGGAATTGGGGGGGTAGCGAATTGGGGAATTGGGGCGAGGGAGTAGGGAGGGTCACGGATTGAATTAGGTTATCGCCTCATCGGTCCGTGAATTAGTCTGAAGCTACAGCAGATTCGGTTTTTCGCTACCGTTTGTTTCTTGAGTTCAAAAACCGAACCGAATACCGTGAACCGAACAAAGATCAAAATAAAATCTGACCGAACACCGAAAACCGAAATCGAAAAACCGAATTTTTCGGTTAATTCGATTCGATTCGGTTGGTTTTTCGCTTTTCGGCAAATTATGCCCACCCTATGCACAGGACTTGAAGCCGGACCAAACAAAAAACTCAATAGAGCTTTGGATGCCAATAAAGTCCGATTGGACTGTGAGATCCAGATGAAGTCTTGACTGGATAATGTTCGGTCCTGGATCCTAGCAAAACTTCTTCACGGCAGTGCACGAGCAAGATGGCCGACTTGGTCTCGCTTCTTCACGCGCGACGGCGAGTCTCTTCATGGGCGCTTCGGTCGGTAAGACAAGATGGCGCCTGCGTGGAGGAAGCGGCCTAGAGCGGCGCTGGCGCGGAGACCGGCGCGATTGGAGCCAAAGGCGGGGCGCCGGAGCCGACGGTCGGCGTGATGGCCACGCTGGCGGCGGCGGCGTGGTGGCCGCAGAGAAGGTGCTAATTGTGGAAGACGGCGACGGCGACGACCAAGCAAAGAGATTGAAAAACTCCAAACGCATGCGATGTGCGCCGCTATGGTCGCTCATGAGCGCCGCCCATAGATGCCGTGGAGATGGTCAGCCGTCTGGTGCGGAGATGATGGCAGCAGATGGGCGGTCGATGCACAAGCCGAAGACGGAGACCTCCCGAGGTCGCGCACGGCCGAGTTGGCAGCAGAACCGCGCCGAACCGAGGAGTCGTCGAGGCGGATGATGGCGACGGAAGGCGGGCCGATGGTCGCGTCGAGGCAGCGTAGCTGGCAGTGCGCCGAGAACCGCAGCAGCAGGGTGGTCATGGAGGAAGCGCGCCAAAGTCGCGAGGAGGACGACGCGGAAGACAGGAAAGCGCAATGAACGGCGGTGGCGACAGATCGAATCGCAGCTCGATACCACTTGTTAGGATAGATGCACGTATAAAATTAGAGACAAAGATTTAACGTGAAAAAACCCTTACGGAAAAACCACGGAAACAATGCACTATATCGCTTCAGACACAAGTACAAGGGGTTGGCTTATATAGCCAAAGAGTCCTAGTTGTAGACGATTTGGACTAACAACCTATTTGGATAGAACCAAAAGATATGGCAGTTAGAGATATTGAGTTATCTCCAACAGAACAGATGTCTGATCTAAAGCTTAACTTTTCACAAAAGTGAATTGTATTATGTATCAAGGACGATGTTGACCAATCAAGATCAAGTAAACACGAGATCAGAATAGAGATGTAAGATCCAGATCGATGGCTCTCCTCTTTACTTATATTTTCCGGTGTGTGTAATGCCACATCTTCTACAACTTTCTAAAATCTCAGGCTAGTGGTTTCCCTTACAAATTTCCGTGGAAAGTTAAGATCCCTATTAAAATCAGAATATTTACGTGGTTGATGCTAAGAAAAGCATTCTAACCAAGGAGAATCTAATTAGGAGGGGTTAGAAGGGGAGTAAATCTTGCCAATTCTGTGGAATGGATGAAACCTTGGATCATCTAATGTTTAGATGTTCCATGGCAAAGTTTATATGGAAAGTTGTTAAGTGTGCTTTTGGCTTTAGCCGTGTGCCAACAAGCATTTCCAATTTATTTGATGGGTGGCTGAAAGGTTAAGATGAGAAATCTAGTGACAATTGGAGTAGCAGCAATTCTTTGGACAATATGGAAAACTCCCAAGACTGCATGCTTTGAGAACAGACTACTCTCTAATCCAACCACTGTTATCAAAATGGCTTGTTTTTGGTTGAAAAAACGGGCTGTTTTGCAAAGCAAAGAGGAAGATCGAGAAGCATTGCATTGGGGGGCCAACCTGATTTGAGCAAGCAGCGAATGAAGCCGTTCGGGCGTAGCAAGGGTCGCGACCTGGTGTGTGCACGATTCTGGGGAAACGAAGATGGAGGAAAGGAAAAGGAGAAGTTTTGAGTCGCAAGAAGTTTTCAAGAAAAAGAGAAAAGCTGGAGGAAAAGTCTGGATGGTCTTTTGGTTTCATTGTCTTTTTGGAGACGTAGTTTTAGCTTTTTCTAGTCTGAAACTTGATCTGAACTTCTGCAATACTTTGCTGTAGTAGTTTCTGTTGAACAGGTTTGGGTAGGCTGATGAAGCCTGAAGCCCTGAACCATGTCTGCCCCAGTCAGATACCTCCTACTTTCCAGTTTTCTAACTCGATGTAGGACATGTCTGGGGAGGTGTAGTTTTTTGAAAAGCTATTTTTTAGCTTTGTAAGTTGAAAAATAGCTATAGCGTTTTATAAGAGACCATTTGATAAACAGCTAATTTCTCTCAGCAATAAACTATAAAAGTAGTTCTTACCTAGCTTTCAGCTTTTGCTAGTTATATGCGTCTTCTAGTTTATACCAAAAGCCGCTTAAAAGTTGAGCTGGTTTGAGGACTTTTTGGTTTTTCGAAAGCCGAAGCTGACTAATTGTATAGAATTGCCTCTAATTGTATATTGCCCGTTGGAATCATCAATTCCTATTCTAGGGGTACCCAAACAATTTCATCCTTAGGATTTAACTCCAAGTCCATGATTTCATCGCCAAATGATGAGAGCCAAACAAGGTGTAATAGAACTCGGAAGTCTTCCAGCTCAGAAAAAAAGAAGAAGAAGAAATGCAACCCCTCTCCTGCCGTCATCACCATCCGCCTAAGATCGGACGGCTGAGAATTTATTCTGCCGGTCCTCCGGCTGGATCTCTCCCACCACCCGTCCGGCCCGGCGCCGCCCGCGGTTCAAACAGCGCCAGTGGTCTCGTCATGCCGCCCACCGCGTCATGTCTGTGATAAGGGCCGGGCCGGTGGTTGGGCTGGCTGGCTCAGTGGGCCGTGGGCGGCTTACAGAATGCAAGGGCTATTTGGGCCGGAGAAAAACTGAAAAGGCCCACACATTTCTCTCGGGGCAAAGTACAAAAATACATCGGCACATGCTGAACCGACAGACCAAATAACAGCTCCCACTAGAAGATCGCGAATAAATGCACTTTATCCTGATCATTTTCTTTGGGAGCACAAGTGCATGTACAATGCAAGACACTTTCATAAGAGTGTTTAAAGATGGAGACTATAGCCACGTCATCAAGTATGTATGTAACAGTTATTTCGTTTGATGTGAACATTTCTTTTGTGGATGCTTAAATGATATATTATCTATTAATTGCATATAGTTATAAATATAAGCTTCTGCAAAGTACCGGTGATTAATTAAGCATCGGTGCTATCCAATGTGGCAAGAAAAATCAACATTTCATTGCTATTGTACATGCTCTTATGGCACTTTGATTAAGCAGTAAATGGTTGTGTTTTTACCCAATATCTTACGCGCACATTCAAAGATGGGTGCCAACAAAACTTGATGAAGAAGAAAAGAGCCCTTTACTTCGGCTACAAGTGCGTTATCAAGTACAATCATGGCCCAAGCTCCTTCGGAAGGATAAAAATAATCATACAAGAGAAGTTTGTGTTGAAAGCACGCCTGATTTCTCCAAACGCAGATTGTAGCTACTCTAGTTGATTTCTCCAAACGCAGCAACAGGAGATGCCAAGAGTTGGTAGCTGCTGCAGGCTCTTCTTCAATATGAAGTTCCAAGTTTCAGTGCCTTCAGGCCCTTCTTCGTACTAGCAACAAACTTCTCTTCTGCTGATTTCTGCCCTGCACAATGTAGAGGACAAGACTAATGGTTAGGAACATCACTAAATCAGGATTGTCGAAACAGAATATTATAGGGAAGGGGGAAAACATGTAGATGGTAACATCTTACAAGAGAAGATAATTTTAATGCTGTGTCTAGGGACAGTATAAGGGAGACACATTGAAATGGGGGAATCCTACTTCTCCAGAATGTTACTGTCATGCAAAACTCAGTGTGTAAGAGACTAACAATGTATGTTGGAATTCTGGACCAGAATCAGCAAAGAAAGGCAAATGCATGTTTTGTTTTGTGAGCAACATAACACCACATTGCTATTAGATAGAGCTTTATTGCTCGTTAGATATCCAGTGAAGATGGCCATGCCATGACAGCCAAAAAAAGACCTGGAACCAGATGAACACTTTTGTATAACAGTGAAGAGGTTTGTATATTGATACCAACTCAGCCCGATTCAATCAGATGATGTAGCTAATCATTTTCCGGTTTCCCAGCAAGCTGACTTTGCACAGGCATATGCAAGGACCGCGTGTGTTACAGATGCAAAATGTGTATACTAACAGTTTGGCAGCAAGTTGTATTGTTAGTGCTTGCCATTTATCAGCATGCATATACCTAATATATATCTATTTTGAAAGCATACTTTTGCATAACATAGAAACTTTCAGATTTGGAACATATAGCCAACTGCATAAAAAAGCAAGACCAGAGAAAAAAAAAGGGGTTGTCTTCAGAACTTTCAGGGCAGCTGCATAAGGATAGCAGCAAACATATTAACAGAGTTTCAGGATCTCTTCGAGATCAAATGACTAGCAGTTACCTGAAAAGCATGTTACTCGGCAAAAGACTTCAATGGTACCCTGCAAATACTCCTCTGCTGCAAAGATATTAATAGTCCTCTTCAGTAGCTCTTGCATCCCACTCACTGAAAAGAATGACGGATCAGCAGTTCACCTGCACAAGCGAAAGAAACAAGTGAACACTCATGAACAAACAAAATCAAGTAAACAAAAGGAAATTTATATAAGGGACCAAAATATTTCAAAAAAAAGTTAGCACCTGGACGATCCTGCAAAACAACAAAAAAATTTAGGGAAAGAAGCAAAACAAAAGAAAACAGGAGGAAGCAAAATAAATGTTAGAAGCATAATCAGAAAAAACAGAAAGTCATAGAATAAAAAGAATTAAGCTGTATGAGAAGAAAGCATCTCAGACTTGATCAGCAACCTGCCACGCAAAACACTAACTATGCAGGAAATTCAGTTAGTAAGTTCACACCACAAAAAATAGGACCAAGTAATCTTCAACAGATTTACATCATCGACTTCATCAAGCAAATTTACACAGCTTGATTGTACTAATATGCATCGGATAATTAACTTTAAGAGAACACAAGAAAGAAAAGAGCTACAAGAATGTAAATTTAGAGCAAACAAGATTACTGCATTAGAGGGAAATAATCTAAACGGTAGCACGTAGCAGCAAATGATTATCTGAAAGTACTATGCAATTCAGAATCGTCTGTTCACCTGAAGTTACAAGTTACAACAATGTACCTTGAAACTGAACTGAAACTACATAGACATTTATTTAGTGCCTCTAAGGAGTCTCATATCCCCTCATAAGTCTACAAAGAAGGAAGCTCTTATAATTTCGTCCTGTCAAAGAAGGGAACAAGGAGTAGAAAGAACGGCAAGGTGGCTGGGGGAAGAAAAGATGGAAGTCTCATTAGCTCAGGTCCATGCCATCTCCAGCTTGGCTCGGGATTGGAGACACAGCAGAGTAGGACCTCTCGAAAGGAGAAGGATGCAGCTGTGCACCGCGTCTGCGCTTAAAGGAACACCCTTCATTGCCGTCAACTTCATGCTTCCTCCGGATCCCCCTCACCGCCTGCAGCTCCAGAGGCGAGAGCGGGAACAACAGCCCACTCACTCGGCAGAGCGAGTTGTGGTTGTCATAGAGGATCCTCTGGTCACAGTTTTTGTCGCAAATGTGGGTCATTCCAGTAAGTTTGCAACGGTACATGTTCCCAAAAATGTGCTCATTCTGGCACCTCTTGTCACACTTGTGACTGGGGATTGGCCCTTCCGTGTTAAGAATAGTGGACAGGAAAATCACATTGCTGGGTTCAGCGATGACAGATTTGCCAAGTACCTCCATTGTATTGCAGCTAGAAACCTCTTCACAGACCCTTTTCTCGGTCTCTGAGTTTCGGAGTTTCTGCAAACCCAAAACAAGAATTTGCTTCAGAAATTTGTTTTGGAGCTTTTGCATATGACCCACACTGTCACAGTTCTTGCTGCTATAACTGAGCCAACCAAACGACTAATCTTGAGTAAATATGAGGACTTTGCATTGAAAATTGCATTGCCATCAGGAAAATCTATTACAGTGATGTAACTTCCCTGCCAATAAATTAGCTCAGTGTCGGTAAACTAGCATACAAGATTTCTGCCGATGAGCAGATTCACAATATTACTTGTATGATTTCTAAATTCTTTTTTAGCGTTAATTTTTAAATTCTGATACTAGCAACACCCGATTCACCAATTTTCTTCTCATTTCGGCCAAAATATGAGAGATCTCACAACTCCAACACGAAACCCTAATTCGGACCACAGATAATACAGCTGGCATCAAACCCCAGACGAATTCAAAAGGGCTAAAAGCCCCAACATAAAACTCGCAGACACAAACAAAACAACACGACCTGGTTAGTATCCACCCATTCCAATCCTGCAGGTAAACCAGAAACCTAACTGAACTCCCTTCTACAATTTCACCAGATCTGAACAGTAAAACCCCCAACCACCTCACCACCCACAATAAATCCCCAACAAATCCCCACATAACGTCGCATCAACACCGAAATCCGCTCCAACCGCGACCCCCAGCGGATCCAGATCGGCCGAATCAAACCGCAACGGGACCCCCTACCTCGAAACACCACGAAATCTCGAGCGAAAACCTCACAGAAACCAAGTAAGTAACGGCGAGTAGGAGCGAAGAACACTTACCAGTAAAGGTGGGAGGGTAGACCGAAGCTCACGCACAACACGGGGGAAGCAGAGGAAGGATAGGAAGAAATGGCGGAGGACGACTTCGTCCCCTCTCTCTCTCTCTCTCTCCCTCCCGCGTGGACCCGCGGAACACGAACCTCGCAGTCAGCAAGCAGCAAGCCACGGCCCGGAGGAAGACGGGAAAGGGGAGGGCATTTGGAGGGGTGGGGTGGGGGCTAATTTATAGGATCCCAGGCCTTCACCGAATGACCAAAATGCCCATCATGGCTCAGACGTCGACACGACGCTCGCTCACTGTCCCTAGACTACCTACTCCCTACAACGGCTCGGCTCGGTCCCGACTCTGTAGATATTTTAGCTTAACACGGTAGAAACTACGGATGCCATATGTAGAAACTACGGATGCCATATGACGGGGTGACGTCTAGACTGTCGTACCTCTCTAAGATTATATATACTAGTCATGTATCCGAGCGTTGCAACGAAAACTTAATTTACGATAAAAAATTTATTTGTAAAGAGCATTAATAGTGACAAAAGTGGGTAATTAAAAAGTAGTAGCAAAGGTGGATAATTTTGATGAAGTGACGCGGGCAAAAGTGGGTAATTAGAGAGCAGTTGTAAAGAGCATTAATAGTGACAAAAGTGGGTAATTAAAAAGTAGTAGCAAAGGTAGATAATTTTGATGAAGTGACGCGGGCAAAAGTGAGTAATTAAAGAGCAGTGGCAAAGGTGGGTAATTTTGATGAAGTGACGCGGGCAAAGGTGGGTAATTAAAGAGCAATAGCAAAGATGAGTAATTTTGATGAAGTGACGTGAAAAGAAACTCTCGCTTTATATAGCAGAGATAGTTATATAGTAGCTACATACATCAACTTGGCTGGGTTGTTTTTGTTGAACAAGGACAATTAGCTGTCACAAGTTCACAACTCACAAAGCAGATCATCGTGACCACAGGCTAGAGTGAAGCAAGCTCTTGCAATTGACCAAGCAACTCAAGTGCGACACTGATAGCAGGATAGCAAGATTGCATCGTACACGGGATATGAATTTGCAACATTCCTGCTAAAATTTTTGTGCGTGAGTTGGCACGAACAGCTGCTACGTATCACTGCATGTACGTATACTATCCTACTCTCAATATGCCCATGATTGCAAGGAGACGTAAAGCGAAAGTGGTAGTTATATCCGAAAGGCGCTCGCTTTATATACCTTTTGTTAATTCTGTTTTGTTAATGCCTGCCCGTGCCCTCGTTTCCGTGCACAAGAGCGTGGTGGTCGTACATATGTGTGTATAATAATATACTCCATATAAGGAGCGCTGGGATTGCCGAGCAACGGCCGTGCCCACGTGTCATCTGGTAGTTTTTGCAAAAAAACCCTTCCGCTTGTTCGAAATTGCGGATAGGTCCTGTGTAATTTCTGAGAGACAAAGAAATTTTTCTTCCTTCGCTTTAGGTCCCTGGCCCACGGCATTTTACGTTCAAGCCTCCCGTTAGTTTCAAATCGCGAACAAGCCCTTTTCTAATTTTTCGGGATAGCGAGCAGGTCCAAAAAATAACAAATAGGTCCCTTACTTACGTTCGTGTCCTTTCTCCGTTTTTCCCGGAAAAAATGTTTTCGCCACCGAAAAACCCCGGAAAAAATGTTTTCGCCGCCCAAAAAAAACGGAAAAAATGTTTTCGCCATCCAAAAGACCCGGGAAAAATATTTTCGCCACCCAAAAACCTAAATATTTTCGCCGAAAAAAAAACGTTTTCCTCGGAAAATTTTTTTCGGCACCAGAGAAATGTGTGCAGCTCTATGTCTAGACTTTTTCCCCAACTCGATTTTCTATCTCGATCTCTGATATTTTTTAAAACGTGTGTTATTACTCGGTGAACGCGTATAGTGTTAGGCTCGATAAAAGAAGATTGACGTCTCGAATAATTTTTCGCCCTTTTTCCTCTAGACTATTTTTGCCCAGTGGGTGGTTTTGCGAACATAGAAAAATGCATCCGGTCCCTTCTCCGCCAGTTATTTTGAAAAAAAAACCTGCAGTTTCGCAAGTTCGATTTGCAAAAAACTCATACCGGACCTGCAGTTTCGCAAATTCGATTTGCAGAAAAATTCATACCGGATTTTCCCCTCGCGGCGCGGCATTCGCGCGCGATTCTAATACCCTTCGTCTGGACAAATTTTCCGACGGCAACACCGTTCCTCTAAACAAAGCTCCCAGTCCGCTCACCTTCTGTCGCAAAACAACGACGTCTCATCGGATCGAGGACCTCACTGCTCAGTGCTACTGTCATGGCCGCGTCCGGCAGGAAGAGCACCATCTCCGTTGGGCCGTGAAGCCTCCGGTTTGGCCGGCCGTAGAAGCGGGCAAAAAACGTTGTGCGGTAGGTTGATCTCACAGTAAAAAGGCCGGTCTTGATCTGGCCCATCGTAGCGACGATATCGGGGTGGGTCGGGAGCCTCGGTGGAAGTTCAGAGCCGGGCCAACTGGACCTTCCTTCTTCTCATCGTTTTCTTTTCGACGACGGACGTGCGCACCACGTGGCTGAGAAGGACAAAGTCGATCCAAGATTCCGATGGCCCGAAAGTAAAAAAGCGAAGGCCGCTCCAGCAAAAAGTGGACAGCCCAGCCGCGTGCGCGCCACCTGCCGAGCCGGAAGACGCTCACCCGGTCACCCTTCACACTGACCTGCGGGTTCCATACATGTGGGGTCCCGCATGTCCTTCACGCTCCGCGCGCCTTGGCTGGTCCGCCGTCCGCGTGATAGTGCGGTTGCGGCTTTTGTCACGGTATCTGTGTTAGGTATGTACCGTAGGATCATTTTAATTTATTTTAGTATATCTATATCAGCTCTATTCTATATAGAAGGATGAGAAAAGATAAGAGATAAGAGAGCTGTCTTTTATCTAATAGTAAGCATTGCATGAGAATATAGATAGATTAGCTATGTACAAGAGAGAATAGATAGTTATTGCACGGCATCTAGAACCAACCTTTGAAGATAGCTATCGTATGATTAGGTTGTCTCCTGCATAAGAGATAACACACTCTCTTTCATCATCTTCTCTTTCCTCCACCAGAATTTTGGTGATATAAATAAGAGATAATTGAAGTGGTACTATTGGAGATACCTAATAACGAAAGTCAAGATCAAACCTCCGTCGCTTTTTTGACCCTCGTTTCTATATAATGTCGCCTGGAATCCGCGCAAGGAGAGGGAGGCCACGCGTCAGGCTTGTTTTTTTTGCGAAAAGGCCCTCGTGTTTCTCCAAATTACGGATAGGTCCCTCAAAATTACAAATAGGTCCTCCGCGAATTTTTGTGAGGGGAAGATTTTTATTTTTTTTTCGCATTCGGGTCCCTCACACGGTAATTTGCGGAAAAGGCCCCCGCTAAATTCAAATCGCGGATATGCCCTTTTCTAATTTTTTCAGATAGCGACAGTCCAAAAACGTAACAAATAGGTCCTCGCTCCTACGTCTAGGTCCTTTCTCCGTTTTCGCGAAAAAATGTTTTAAATCACCGGAAATATGTGTACATCTCTAAGAAGGCATGTCATCACGCCAGTCCTTTCTCCGCTTTAGCGGAAAAAATGTTTTCGTCACGTAAATATGTGTGCAACTCAAAAAAATTGTCGTCACTAATAATTCTTCGCTCTTTTCCTCTAGACTGCTTTTCCACCTCATTTTCCCACCTCGGTCTCGATATTTCCCAGATAATTATTTCGAAAGAGATATTTCTACAACTCTAGCTCTTTATTTTTTTCCCCGTAGCTCGGTTTCTGCTTTGCTTTTTGTTGAGAAATATGTGGAAAATCGCGTTTCGTCGTTTAAATCGATTTTTCCCTACGCCCACACAACACGGCGTGCAATGACGCTACTCTCTATTTTCCCCGTAACTCGTTTCATTGCTTTCCGGAGTGAGAAATATGTTGAAAATAGTGTTTACGTCCTTTTCAATCGATTTTTTCCATTGTCTGAAGACGGCGTAATAGCACGCTACTTCGCTATATATATACATGTGTATATATATCGACCAATTGAGTGTTAGCTCACCTAACGCCTCCCACTTGGGTCGGATTGGTTTGGTTCTAGAAGACCAACGAGTGCGAGAACTGCCCCTAGAAAAACAGGCTCGAGTGCAACAAAAGTAGTATATTGGGTGTCATAATCGTGCTTATGTAAGCCACTCTATCTTGTTTTTTTTTTTAAAACTAGCAAATGCATTTATAAAAATAGTCTCTTCCTTTACCGTGGAAAGCATATCTGTCCCTTATCATACCCGTAGAGCATGCCCGTAGAGCATGGAAGCTCGCCAGCAACGCGGGAGCGCAGGACAACATGCTTCTGCGTCCAAGGAGTGCGGGAGAATTCCTTCTCTTCCCTTACCATGGAAAGCATATCTATCCCCTATCATACCCGTAGAGCATGGAAGCTAGCCAGCAACGCGAGAGCGCGGGACGACATGCTTCTGCGTCCAAGGAGCACGGGAGGATTTCTTCCATGCTATCTGAGTGCAGTAGCCGCCCTCATACCCACGCTGCCAGCCTGCACATGTGACCATGCTGCCTTGCCCGCTTGCCTGAGCTACCCAGTCACCTGCATTGCCGAACCCAGCTAGCTTCCGCGCTCCCTGGCAGGGCAAAAGACAAATGACATATGTCACTTACCACGACTTTAGCAGTGGAAGAGGAGGCTATTTTTGTAAATGCATTCGTGGAATAGTTTTTTTTAAAAAAAGGTGAAATGAGCTAGATAAGCACAGTGGTTCTCATGATCCTTCATCCAAACCGATGATATTTTGACCTATTGTTCCTCGGAGGAGGAGCACGATTCAACCATTTGGTTTTTTCAAGAACATTTCTATTAAGTGGTAGTCCACGATCAATTAATCTATAACTCTCCAATCTAATCTATACCAGAAGTCCAATCGATCTCCTGGCTCTTTTCTGTATTTTTTTTCGTTTTCGTCTTTATATTATTTTGTATTGGGCTTCTTTTTCCTTTTTTATTTTTATGATAAGTATTGTATTTCTTTTGTACGTCATATATACTTCGGGATTAATATTCCGTTAGATTCGGCATATAAACTTCTGGGTTCCACTTAGAAGGCAGAAATTTCACAGAAATTAGTTCAATTCCTGTATCCGCAGTCCAAACAATGCCTCAAACCCGGTGATGTAGTGCCCTTACTTACGAAAAGACGATAGTATTTTACGGTAACCAACCGGTTATTTCCAGGATTTGATCTATCCCAGTTTCCAATGTCAAGACAAGATTAGGTCACAGCGAAAAATGAACAAGTCCATGTAAAGGGGCCGATTGTGGTCTCCTGATATTCGTAGAAACTAGCGTTCATTTGCTCGATAAATTAACTTTTAAGGCAGATTTCGTCCACACGTGCGCAACAAGCTTGTAATTAGGGCAGGTACAATAACAAAATCAGTTGTTTACTCCATCTTCTATCTATGTCATCTAGAGTAAGCATTAAAATCAATTTATACAATAGTTATATCTAAAAGCTGGCTTTAGATATTGTGTATTAACTATCTCTTCTCTTTTGTACATAACTAATATACTTATATTTCCGTGCATTGCTTACTACTAAATAAGAGCTAACTCTCTTCTCTCTCCTCTTTTCTTACTCTTACACATAGGACAAAACTAACGTGGACATACAAAGAGTAAGCTGAGATGGTCTTACTGTACATGCCCTTAATAAATAGAAGCGGAGCCGCGAACACCAGCCGAGCGGAGCCACAAGCTCAACAGCAGCTTGATCGGCTCGAATGGGACCCCTACACATGTGTGCACGCCACCTGCAATCGACAAAGCTTGGCTTTTCTAGCATCTTTGTGCATTTATTCTTTTCAAATTTAGTCCCACCCAGTGGCGGAGCCAGGATTCGTCAAAGCCTCGGGCCGAAAATTAAGCGACAATAACTAACGCCAAAATATACACACACCGAGATACAATAAAAACACTACACAAATACACAATTAAAGATAAATTTGAATTCCATGCTTAACATTTCAATAAAATAGATAAATTGTTCATCATGTATTTTCTATTACATCAAATTGAGTTCAATCAATTAATTATGAAATGTATAAATTGTTCAAATCAATATACTCAAATCTAACATCAGTACATAAGCATAATAACTAATTCATAGATACAATCATACAACTATCCTTTTCAACAGTTCAATCAGTAATCTGTAACAACTAACAAATAGCAAATAATACCGAAGCAATACAATCAGTAATCTATAATCATTCAATATTTCAACAGTTCAACTGAATTACCAACTATGAACTATCATTCTATCATTGAATCATTCATTCATTTTATAGAGTATAGTCTGTATAAGGAAGAGTAGTATGCTATGGACTTGGCTATTATTGATCCTTGCTTTCTCTTGGTTCTCCTGAAGATATGAGTAATAATTATCGATATTATACATTATCGATAGTATAGTATAACCGCATTTAGTTTCGGCTCAAGATCAAGAAACCATATGCTAGTTTAAACTAAAATAAGCTGACTCCGAGTCTGCGTGTCCTGCATGGAGGTTCGGTATTTCAGTCAGGAGTTACACTTTGTATTGGTATAGTGTTCCTTGTATTTGAGCTGGGCCTGGGGCCCAGGCCCAAGTGGCCCCAGGCCCAGCTCCGCCCCTGGTCCCACCCAATGGTTTTTTTATAAAATTAGCTTCATTCCCTATTGTGGAAGGAGCAACACAATATGTGATGCACCTATGTATCTGTTTGCATCAGAATTTGGCAAAACATGACAGATTTGTTAGGCTTGGGATTTAAAAGATATTTTTGGCTAATTTCGGTTTAAAAAGGAAAAGCTATATTAAAATTAGGATTATGGTTGATATTGAGTTAGATGGAATTTTTGACCTGTACAAGATCAATATGGATCATGATTGATAACGTATTTGAAAAGAATATGATTAGCCGATTCACTATAAAAGAGGATCAAGAGTAAGCAAAAAGAACAATCTCAATCAATCAAACAACTTGCATCTACTTTTTATTTACTTTTCTATCAACTAGGAGTAGCTTTGTAATTTAGAATCTCCTTGTAATACTATTTTGATCAATAAAGTTGTGCATCATCGATTGTTGGTCATCCTCGATTATGTCAGGTTTAATTTTCTCCCATCTTGTTGCATATCGTCTTTTTCGGAATAAATCCACTTTTTTACCATCTTAACCAGCCATAATCGGCTATTTAGACTTATCGTTACCTTTGATTTGATCAATTTCTGATGGTTGTTTAGATCTTTGTCGATTATTGCATTAGATCGGCTTGGAGTGCATTTTTTTATCTATCTTATCGATTGCAGGATCAAATCGGCTAGCATAGCACGAACCAATTTGAACCCGGTTTTCTCTCATATGTTTGAGCCGATCAATCCTTCGTCACATTTTTCAGCATATCAATATCACAAAAGGTTTCTAACACCTCTACAACCGCACTGCCACGCACCTCTAGTTTGGCAGAAGCCTCTATGATTGGAGCGCTCGGCAGACCCACGCCAAGCTACACTGCCTAAGCAAGTGATTTGACGCTGATGTTTAATTAGCTATTTAACTAATTAGCCATTAATTAGTAACTAGTTAATCACTTTACTTAATTAATCACTAACTAATCCTATTTAGTCACTTAATTAAGTGACTTACCGAGGTAGTGCAGCTTGACACGAGTTTGCCGAGTGCTCTGACCTGTCGAGCTAAGGGTACCTGATAGCGTGGTTGCCTCTGTAGCTAGACACCTTCCTTGTTGTACAAGCACAACAGGCATCCAGAGAGAACAATTTTTACGAAAATGTTCGGTAAAAACTAGATTTGCGGAGAAAAGGTCCACAATGAACCGGAAAAGCCAAAGCTTCGCGATCGGCCACGTGAGCCAATCGGCCGCAAGCAACGTCGTTATCCCCGCAATTTCCTGGGCTATATCGTCGTCTCTTCAGCTCCTACTGTCCTACAAAACACCCTGCACGGAGGTGCGGGTGGGACCACCAGAGCACCCCGCTGAGGGGGTGGCCCACCTGACAGGGGCGTACCACGCAAATGGGTTAGCTAGATAGGAACGAACAAACGCTGCTTTTATTACTCTTTAACTACTACGAATTTTAAAGTGGGTGTTTAGTATACCTTCAACTCCATCAAAATCTATGTAGCTAGTAGAGTAAGGTATTTCTAACTCAAAAATTTATAGAACTAGAGTTGTAGGCATATTAAGAGTATTTAAGTAGATCATCTTGTTTACATTTTAGATTAAAAATATAAACTTAATTCACTTTATTTTAGCCTATAAGCTCCACATCTAATGTAGAGCTAGGATTCGAAGCTCTCCCAAACTGAGACTAACTTTCAAATTTTGTTTTTAAACTAGATCTAAGCGCTCATGGTAGAGTGTCGTCTCTCTCCGGCCTAGGTTCAATCATTGGGATCAGAACTAGCGTCTCTCATCCTCAATAATTTAAATGGGGTACATGTGTGCGTGCGGTTATATGTGTCCTCCTTGGTTTATTTTGTCTCATTCTACAATTTCAATATGTACCCTCTTGTACCCTAAAAAAATTGTTTATAAATACATCTCATTCTACAATTTCGATATGCGTGTGATGCATTGGTTGTGTGTGTCATCCTTGTACCATAATAAAAAATTGTTTTAGATACATCTCATTATACAATTTTGATATGATTCTTTACTATTTTGTTCTTCTATGCCCATTCATTTTAGCCATTTGTAATATCATTTTCTGTCATAACTAGAGTAAGACACTATCTGAAGAGATAATAAATAAAAATAATACAGTATTTTATAGAATGTATCTTAGTGCAAGAAACTATAATAAAATCTATTCTGGAACGAAGTGAGCAGTTAATTAATTAATAATCAAAATCCCACGCAAGTACGCAACGCAACGAATGGGATAATCCGACGTGCGTTGGGTAGACGGGGACCACCTGCAGAGCACGCGTGTCGCACATTGGTGCGAATTCCCCAGAGATCGGCGTCGCCATCGTCTCCAGACTCCAAGTCCAGGAAGTATAGTTTACATAGCAACCTGCATAGCGTGTTTTTTTTTCAAATTCAACATTTTAAGTTGTGTATTTATAAATTTAACCTACTTCTTCATCAAGTGACATGATACGTGTCTCTATCACATCCGACGAGCACAGGAGGTGGCTAGCAAAGCAACAAAGCTCGAGAGGACGCGATGCAGCTCAAGGATACAAGCACGCAGTACCCGCATGAGCGAGTAGGGAAGGCACGTGGGCGCTAGAGGTGTCCTGCAATGCCTGCTCCCATGATCGGTTAAGCTCTCGGGAAGCTGATCGCCTTCCACGCTCTCCAGATGTGACAGGAAACATATGTTGCCTGTCGCGTCTTCCACATAAAAAAGATGCTGAATTTACAAATAAACATATAGTTGAGCTAGATTTAAACAAACGAACTACAGGCTTAGGCTATGTAAGAGATGACTTCCCAATTTATCCATGACGGGGCGGGCCCCTGGATCAGGATCGGGTGGCTCGCTTCAAGAGTCATATCCCTAAATCATCCCTGATGGCAACTGGAAAAGGAAGACGAATACAGATCAAGATTTACAATATCGAATTTTTTATTTTTGAACGATTTTTTGATTTCGATTATCGGTAAAAAGTGACCAAAATCGGTAGAAATCGAAGAAATTCAAAGTCAAAAAAATTGAACTTAGCGGTCAAACAACACTTGAAAAAAAAAAAACTGATTTTCTCGATTTTCGAGCAATTTTATTCAATTTTTGACACACTCAAGGAAAATTAGAAAAAAAATCAAGGAGAATCGGAAAAATACAAGAAAATTTGAGAAAAATTGTAGAAAATTGGAAACAATTGCAGGAAATATGGATAAATCCCAATTGATCTATAAAACACCTCAGAGAAATCTCAACAATTTTTGAATTCATTTAGTGCTTCTGGAAAATCAAAATCAGCAATTAACGAAAAAAAACAAGGACATTGTCAGTTTTTTATAAAAAATTACAAGCTTGATCATACTGTAAAATTTTAATGGAATCATAAATAGTGCCCAAGAATCATGTAATAAAATTTTCAGAAATATTAAACTTCATTTAGTGCCCCTAGAAAATCAACAACAAAATTGCAATTCAAAGAAAATTAAAAAATACGCAGGTTTGATTATCATTTGAAAATTTTACATAATCATTAGAATTTCCTCAAGACATCACACAAAAATTTTCAGAAATATTAGACTTCATTTATGCCCCTAGAAAATCAAAAATAGAAGAGCATATATTCTGACTATATCTGACAGTAGCACTGTCAGAATTTTAAAAAATACACAGGTCTGATAATAATCTGAAATTTTTATAGCATCATTAGCGTTGCCTCAGGACCTCACAAAAATTTTTTAACACTTTTTCATAATTTTTTTAAATTTTTTGAATTTAAATTTCACCTTTACCTAGCAGTTTCAGAGATCAAACCGCATCGATACAGGCGATAATTGAGAAAATCGCTCGATTATCGACCATTTTTAGAACCTTGATCCGGACAGACCCGAGACTCGTTAATGCAGATGTTAGTGGCAAAAGGGAAACGAAACCAAACATACTTTTGAGTCTAAAGAATAAGTAGCGCTGTTCTATGACCGACGAGGATCGATCAGCTGCAGCCTAAACTGCCAAAAGAACAAAAATTCAGATCAGAAGCAAGAATAATTTCCACAATGGTATATGTCATTATTGGCATCAAACTATCAACATAGCACCCTTCAGGCAAGCAGTGGTAACTCTGTTGAGGTCGATATATGAAGTTGGAGCGATGGCCCAGCTACAGGCAGGTCGGGAGAAGTGCCGACAACAGCGAGCACCAGCTGCTTACCACGTTACCCGAAAAGCACATGGTTGGCCATGGCCACACCATCACAGCAACCTACTGTGGCTTATCCGGATCCCGGATTGCTCGAGATCAGAAGAGAAGAGAAACAATAGGGAGTGCAAAATTCCCACACACTGATAGGAAGTTGCTTCGAACGATCATCGAACCAACTTTCCTATATTTGAAGGCAGATGAATTGCCCTAAGTTCTTTCTATATATGACTGGACCACAATGCTACATGTATCCCAGAAAGGCCATCTCTCCATATATCAATATGGCAATGTCCATTCCCCACCTAGTGCAACTGTACAAGAATTGTATTATTGTATACCGGGTTTCTTGTAATGCTTTTAAACTTTTGATTTAATGATACCGCTGGCTGCTGTATTTTAAAATGATGTTCGTAACTTGGAAAAGCGATTTCTACATGTAAACTAGGGATTTATAATTGCATGATTAAGTGATTCGTGAAATTGGAGATGCGGCAGAGGAAAATGCTATATATATTGAATAAAACAACATTTACATACTTCTCTGGTGACGCAGAGTACCGCAACCGTTCTATCTGGGCATCCTTCGCTTCTGAATCTTGACGTCCTTCAACTTTAGTTTGAGCTTCATCATACCGGCTTGGACTTGCACTTCACCTTTGGCCGAATCTATTTTGACTACAGTAGCTTGGTTCTTGAGCTTAAGAACATAAACTAAATCTCCAACTTCTGGTATCCCATCATCTTCATCTGAGTCAGAAAAGCAAGCTTAGCAATTTAACTTGTCTTCAAATTGCATGGGAGGTCAATAGTAATATAAAAAGATGATTTTCACATATATTATCTTACCATTAGCTGCTGTGGCCATGCTGGTGCTTGTGTCCTGCGCCTTTTCAATAGCAGAAGTACTTGTTGGCTCTGGGCTCTTCACCCTCTCAGATTTTTCCTTCTCCACAGCCTTCTCTTCTAGCACTCTTTGAGCTATTGCAGATTCCTGGAACTGCTGAAACTTCCTACGGATAATAGAACGAGCCATAACAGCATACTCCGAAACTACTCTCGCCTTTCTTTTTCTCTGAGCAGAAGTGTGATCGGCAATGTTCTTCTGTGCCTCTTCCAAGCTATTATGAAGCTCCTTGGACTTCCTGATACGACATCAATGGACATATGAAACCATTGTACTTGATAAGTTTCACCGTATGAAGAGGAGACATAAGATAGCCATTTCTGCTTTGAGTTTATACACTATAATCGTCTGAACAAGCAGCTAATACATGAGAAAAGAGCTAAATTCTATGTAGTAGAACAAAAAAGTTCACTTAGAAGGGCAGATCAACCATACAGATGCAAAGCAATCATTGAACTTACCTTCAAATCAGTTATACTTGTTTTCATTAAAAGATGGTAAAGTTGAGCATAACAAATTAGAAAAATATATATATGACATATCCAAATAAGGATGTGTGGCACGGGAAAGATATTTGCAGAATATTCAATGTAGAGTATGTAAAACCAAGTGAGGAAGTTCTCACACAAGATAATGTTGGGCTTGCTGAAGCTGTCCACAATATTCTTGTTTGAATTTTTCCATATCCATTATCAACTGCAAAATAAATACTTGAGATGGACTTAGGGTACTAAGGATCACATTAACCCATGTTGGAGAAGAATTTGATCGTGCAAATTATATATGCAGTAAAGGGCCCAAACAACAGTATATTGATGAACCTCTAACATGAGATTAAGAGCATATATTTCTCAAAGAAATATGCAGTATCTGCAATGCCAGGTCTCCCATTCTTCTCAGTAGCATTATGAAGAAATATGATAGTATATGAGCAACTAACTGTTACCAAAACCAAAATTGTCACTGCACAATACAAAAATACCAATATTTAATATAAGAAATAAAGGATGATCCTATCAAATTTACCGCATTTATCTCTGCACCAGCTGTTCCAAGTAACAGTCGAGCGCTATCTATTATATCCAAGGGCAAACCTAGTCTTTCAGCAATATTGATTGCATTTGAACGGCCTACACATGTAACAAAATATGAGTACAAAAGAATCTCAAGAATGGAGTAAGAGCAAGTTTTAGCACACACAACAGTTCAGAACTTCAGATACATTCATACATATATGAGCACAAAAGTATTTCGATAATGAACTAAGAACAATTTTATCCTATATATGAAGTTATTCAGCTAGGTTGGCATGCCCAAGGATATACAGCATGTCACAAATTTTACAAGTATGTGAAGTCTCTCATTATACAGTTTCTTAGAAATTGAAGAATGAAGGTTTTGGCCGTTGTGTATTTCATTTAATCAGCCAAGATCCAACTGGCTGGAGGCATTGGACACCTTTTTTGGAAAAATGGAAAAATTTTAAGTAGGAAGCGTCTACAAAGGGCAGCAACCACTGAAAGTGTCCAAACAAATATGCATTCAATTATTGAAAAAGGAAGGGAAAATATAAAGCAACCTGGTATTCCCCAAAGTATCCTGAATGTGGGCTTTAGATTCTCTTCGTCAAATTCCACACATGCGTTCTCAAATGAATCATTGCTGAAAGTATTTACAATAATGAGTCCTGTTTTTTTTCCACAACATTAATAACTATGCAGTGTTTGTTGGATAAGTAGTCCGTATTTACAATTTAGGGCACACCATAAGTCATATTACTGCCTTCCTTCAGATTAATTTTTGTATTTACTATTTAGGGCACACCATAAGTCATATTACTGCCTTCCTTCAGATTAGTTTATTGGACAGAAATCTTCCTTGAAATCATGCAAACAAATCTGCTCCTTGATGTACATTGGTGAAAATAGTGACTTTTTCAAGAATGCCAACTTTTAATAGTGTCATTCAACACACACACAAAAAAAAAAGAGTTGTAAATACAAGAAAATAAGTTGCAAATGACACATTAAACATCAAGGAACGTCTCATAGAGTAGGTGCAACATGTATCAACTCACAAATTATAACCTGTAGGCTGTGGTAGACCTTGTGAGTTTATACAGTTATTGTTCCAATTTTGCAAATCATATTGAAATGGTGAGCTCTTACTGAATTTCAGTAAAAGGAATGCTTATGGTTGACATAACAAGGTATCCAATACAGCGTCAGTTTACATAACATTATCAACCTTTATACAGGTGCTAGCTTATATGCATGCGAAATCAAACCAGTAGTTGCCCATAACCATACATTGACTTAATTCTCACATACAGTTTATATTTGGACCAACCTGATTTGTTCTGACAAAATTCATCATAATAGGTGTTATGAACTGCATGTTTTAGTGGATCAATTGCTCTGTCACTTAAGTTTGTTTTAAGAATACAGAGAAGAAAGAATTGCTTTATGGGACAAATACAAGTGGTTGACTTTGGTGGTTTAATGTTTGTATTGATGCAATTGCAAATCAGCAAACGAAAAACTGTAAAGGTTTAACCACCATGTATATCCCATCCCATGTTATCATTTCATTTGGTGCATCAATTTTTTTATAGCAGGCCCAACGCATAGAAATTATTTTTTAAAAGAAAGGTGTAAAAACTAAACAAATACAAGGACAAACGTTCATTTTTTACTTCAACATAATACCAGAAACTTTCAACTTGGAATGTTTGGAACCTGTATTTTAGTGTTTTAAGTTCTCCATGATGAGTTGTTGCTAGAGTCAGAAAGGAACCAGCTTCAGCAAAAGATTCCAAAAGAGACATCCCCAAAGCAGCTCCTTCAAGTGGATTTGTCCCAGCACCAACCTAAACAGGAAAACAAGGCATCACCAACCCATTTTAAAGAGCAAAAGTTCAGCAGTAGGTCCTTAGATAATGTGATAGTCCTTCGTCATCAATGATATTCTGGTCATGAGTTGCGCATATACTAATACTGTGTAGTGTGTACAAATGTATAATGCGGATCTTAACCAAAAAAAAAGACCATACTAGCATTGAAATGATGAACATGTACGAATCAAAAATAATCTAATAGTTGCCAAGGCATATGATAAAATACTTACCTCGTCCAAGAGGACCAAGGATTGTGAAGTTGACTGTGCACGAATGGCCTAATAAAACAAAGATTCAGATGTCATATTAATAGTTAAGGATTTACACAGTTATGAAACAAAGAAATTATCTTTTTGTTTTGTGGACATTTGCATTTAGTAATGCAACTAATGAGTTAGGATTCACAACTAATGAAGAATTCCCCTAAAAAACTAATGAAGAATTGATTGATATAAATACTAAAACATACCCCAATCTTCTTCAGATGCCCAGAAAATGTGGAGAGTGATTGGGTCAAAGACTGCTCATCTCCGATGTCAGCATAAACAGCATCAAACCATGGTATTTTTACTGGTTCAGAAGCTAGAATGTATAGACCTACAGTATAATGGGCAAAGTTATGCAAGATATTCCAGTTGTGTACTCACTAAAGTGTATAGAATTGTAAATTGAAAGTACATAATATATCTTTGGTTTTATGCCAAAAAGTCCTGTAAGAAAATGTTCATTGGATGATTCAATCAGTCCTTATCAAAAATTAAAAAGATATAGAAAAAACAGTAATTGCATATTCCATGAAAGCTCATGAGACTAGGTTATGATCACAATCAAAACAGTGAAAGGACCTGCATTTCATTGCTCCATTACCTATCTTAGCCATTAAAGATGCCAGGCCAACCGTTTTCAAGCTGATTGTTTTGCCCCCTGTATTTGGGCCAGTTATGACCAAAACAGTAGTTTCTTCAGCAATCATAAAATCCACTGGTATTGGATAGCCTTTCTCCAGCTGAGAAACCTGCAAGCTGAAACATAAATTATCCAACGAAACTACCAGTGCTCATTTTTGACCCAGAACAAGAACTAACCCTATGTTTCATGAAATCAAGGTCCGATGCCAGTTGATCTTCCTCTGCAATATCTTGTCCATATATCCTCCTCCTCCGGATCTCCTACAACATGGAAAAAGAATGAGAACTAGATAACTACAGATTGATAAATAAAAAAATGAAATCAAAATATATGATGTTACAGGCTCAAGAGTATTCAGAAGTAAACAAAATGTATTCCAACTATCAAAGAATATAACAAATTTTTGCAAAATGACAGTAGAAGAAAGTGGAGCTAGGTAAACTTACCGCTGTGGCATTTGCAACATGCCTTTTGGCATGGTGCAGATTTTCCTGGTGCTGCTGGAGCAATAGTGGATGGTATGCATTTGGCATGAACAGTTTCCATGGCTTCTTAGGGAGGTGAGCTGAGGAAGTAGTACTAACAAGCCCATCTGTTGCAGTATTGACCGTTCCATTCTCAAAGTTTGGCAAATACAGGTCAGGAAATGTACCATCATATGCTATACTGTATTTTGCACGAGCTGCGATCTGCAAAGCAAGTGCATGAATATATTAAATAAAAAAATGAGATAAGGAATTAAGCATGTACAAAAAAGGCCATTACACACTTCCCAAAACTCCTGAACAGTCCATGGTTTAAGACATTTCCAGTTTTCAGGGTGGGTATTTTCAAGAAAACTAGATTTGTCCAACCATTGGGACCCAGATCCAAATAGAGCAAAGAAATACCATTTTGGTGAAGCTTTATTTTCATAAGGGAAGTGGAACAAAAAGACCTATCATCTAATGCTTGTAAACTAATGTGAAATTTATCCATGGAAGCACCAAGAAATGAAACAACTTTCGGCAATGGCCAAATAAGTGTGGTGCTAATTGTTTGTTTAAAGAAATAACAACAACACACAATCAATACTATAGAGAAACAAGTATAAAACATCAGGACAAGTGATATTTATATATGATATCTCACAATTGAGTATAGGATTGATTGTTTGTGTTTTATTTTGCACAATTCCTAGCCAGAGCTCTTGAGAGTACTAACCCTGCAGCTAAGAAATATCCAGCGACAACTACTTTCCATAGGAAATACAGAATAAAAAACAACTACACCTTATCGAGTGTAATTGTTGCTTGCAGCAAAATCCGAATATTATCAAACTCAAGAAGAATCTGCAAATAAAAGATAAGAGTGCAGAGATAAGAAGACAGCAAATAACTAAACCAAATTGATCAACCCTTCAAACCTTATCAGTCAGTTTTGATAGAACATCCAGTTCAGCTTTAGCCACTAGCGCTCTTGCTTGCTGCAACTCATCATTCAGTGGAACAGCAACAATTGGTTCTATCATATTTCCAGCATCTGAACCACTACATACGTATGGATATTGATCAAAATCTACTGCTAAATCACCAAATCAAATTCAATGTACACACAGATTACTTTATTGGTAAAAAATTGAGTAAAAATAAAATGGTGAGACCATCAAGATCTTGGTTCTCCTAACAAACATCCTCTTGCAAGCAATGTTATTACTGAGAAATAGAGGAATCTGCGCTAGATGACATAAAGGTAGTTTCCATATCTCTAATTATTCAAACATATACATTAGAAGGTAATTCTGCAAAGCCATGTCAAAAACTCCTGGTTTTATGGGAATTTGTCAGCAACAAAGCAAGTGGATATATTTCTTAACAAATTTATCTTATTAGAAGAAGAAGAAAATAATTCAAAAAAATCATCTTAGTAAAGTGCATATAAATGTGAAACATTTTAACACACCTGGAGAGTAGTAATCCATCAAAACTCGAAGACTTATCCCCAGTTAATTTAACACAGCATCTTCCATTTACAATGCATACTTCCTAGAGAAAAGCAACAGTTTGTAATTCATTGCAAATGAAGTTTCCATGGCAATGAGTGAGTTACATGAAACAATACCGACAAGGAAGCTTCATTTTCAGCATTCCGTATCAACTTGTCCATAAGCTGATATAACTGAAAGTAACATGTAACAATTATCCACCAACAATATTTCCATCAGATAATAGCTTTAGAAAGTAAAACGTAATATGTAGGTCAGAGGAACATAACTTCAGTTTCCTTGGCAGTGTTTAATCAAGGAAAGCACATCCCTAATTTATTTAATATTTATATTTATAGATCATGTAACCTCTTCTGCAGTTTATCCTCCAAAGCATGATGCTTCCTGCACTGTGAAGTTAGATGGGCCATGTCCAAATGCATACAGGACACTCATATAAGTTTTTTTGAAAAGAGCACACAGGGGAAGCCCCTGCCCAGCCATAAATTACTATGAACGGGAAATAGTACAGAGAAGGGAGGGCTGGAGAGATTCCAGCCAAGAGGGGGGGGGGGGGGAGGACAAACCTGAGTAGCAAAATACAAGAAAAGGCTAACCTAGAGCCAACAGACCCAAGGAAGACCGAATTGAAATTGAAAAGGAAAGGAGAGAGACAAACAAAGCGAGAACCGCAAAGACAAGAAATCAACCAATGCTAGTGCCCCAGGCCAAAAAAGAGCTTCTGAGATTTGAATTGAGACGAAAGGATTGAAGACGCAGTTCTTCCAAAACCCATTCTTTCCAAACTGTGAGATTAGTAGGAGCAACTCTGAAGATCCGATCATTCCGATGCTTCCAAATACCCCAAGACGCGATCATGAAAATGTCCATGAAGAAAGGCCTGTCTTGGCTTGAACTGGCTTCTGAAATTCTTTGAAAGATGTCTGGGGACTGAATCCAGTCGATATGCAGAGCGTTCCAACAAGCCGAGCTAAAGGGGCACTGAAAAAATAGGTGATCTCTCGACTCCTCAACAGCATTGTTGCATAGCACACAATTGTAATCCAAAGCAGGGAGGGGACAATTTTTCCTTCTGAGGATATTCCTAGTATTGAGACGATCCCAGCAAAGAAGCCAAGCGAAGATTTTCAGTTTTGTGGAGCATTTCGCTTTCCAAATCCAAGTAATTGGGGAAGGAGTCAACACTGCGACGAAGGTCCTTTTGTAGAATAAATTTGGACTGAACTCCTTTGACTTCCAAATATAAGTCCACTCGTCTGGAAGGTTGGAGGTGATATGGATCCCTTGGATAAGAGTGTGCAGCCTTTGAAGTTCATGAAAGGCCTGGTCCGACAGGGGCAAGTGAAAGTTGATGGAGACGGCCGGATTGAGAATGAAGGAACGGACATCGGACTGAGAATTTCTGACGAATGAAAATAGGTGAGGGAAAACCGAGCTGAGATGCAAATTGTTCCAGACATCATTCCAAAAGAGCGCCGTATCCCCTTTCCCAACCTGACACTGAGCAATCCCTCTAAATTGGTCAAGGAGGTTAATAACATCTTTCCACCAGAAGGAGCCTCTACTGGAAGCCACTTGGGGGAGGGTGGAACGATAGTGAACAGACCAAACCAGCTTTACCCAGGGGATATCTTTTTTATTGAAGAATTTGTGTAAAAACTTGAGCCAGAGGGCATTATTGTGGGTCCTAAGATTAATGACCCCGAGACCACCTTTGCTCTTGGGCCTACAGACCTTCTCCCATTTGATCAAGGATTTACTATGCCCATTGATCTCATTTTTCCCCCACAAGCAGATTCGCCTAGCTTGATCAATTTTGTTGATGACAGCAGAAGGAAGCTTGAGACAGCACATAGCATAGGAGGCCATGTGAGAGACAACAGAATTAACAAGTTGCAATCTGCCACCGTAAGATAGGAGGGATGAAAACGAAGAGACTCTGTTGCGGATTCTGCTAATCATGAGATCAAAGTCCTTAATTCGCGGTCTGACATATCCCATGGGAAGGCCAAGATACAAGAAGGGGAACCTGCCAACTTTGCATCCCATAGTCCCAGCCATGATGTCAATCTCAGAATCCAGCATATTAATGGGAATGATCGCCGATTTAGCAAAATTTATTTTGAAACCAGTGGCCGCCGAGTAAGATTGAAGCAGGCATTTGATAGTGAAAATATCATTCTGACAACCTTTAATGAAAATGATAGTGTCATCAGCATATTGAATGATCGGGAAGTCTTGTTGATGATCCAGATGAATGGGAGACGAAATAAGACCAGCTTGCTTTGCCGCATTCAAGATGTACTGTAGCAGATCAGCGGCAATGGCGAATAGAAGAGGTGAAATGGGGTCCCCTTGCCTGACCCCTCTCATGCAACGAAAAAGCTTACCAGGAACCCCATTGAGGAGCACTGATGAGGAAGCCGATCCCAGGATCTCCTTGATCCATATCAACCAAGAATTTGGGAAACCCAAGGCTTCTAACATTGAGATTATAGCACTATGCTCAATGGTGTCAAAAGCTTTTGCGAAGTCCAGTTTGAGGATCACAATTTTTTCCTTGGAAACATGGCAGAGGTGTATGTATTCATAGGTCCAGGCTAGACAGTCTTGAATGGATCTCCCTTTGATGAAACCATATTGATTCCTATGTACCAGCTCAGCCATGATGGTGTTAAGTCTCGAGGCCAGCAGTTTAGTGATCAATTTAATGGAAAGGTTGAGTAGCGAGATGGGTCTGAAGTCATTGGGAGATTCAGGATTGTTGCACTTCGGAATCATGACAATGAAGGATTGATTGATTGGAGCCAAAGAGATGGACCCCTCATGGAACTTCTGACAGAATCGGTAGAAATCATGTTTGATAATGTGCCAGCAATTCTTGTAAAATTTCCCATTGAAACCATCTGGTCCGGGAGCGCTATCCGAATGAAATTGGAGGACAGCATCATCCATCTCTTGGGTGGTGAATGGAGAAACAATCCAGCTAAGATTTTCCTTCCTAGGAACAAGAGTCTCCAAATCGAACAACATATGCAGATTGTCAGAACAGCCCATTTTGGCCGAGAAGAAATCAAACAGAAGGTTGGCTTTGGCCTGATGGTCATAGAGAATATCCCCGTCGGCAGCAACGAGAGAAGTGATGAGGTTATGCCGATATCTTTCAGTAGCCTTGCTATGAAAAAATTTTGAGACACTCATATAAGTTGTGAATTGTGACTATCCAACAGCATAGTAAAGACAAGTACTGGATGTAGAAAGAAGGAAAAGGTGAACTTATGGACAATAGGCTCATTTACCTCTATACCTCATTAAATCCAGCAAAACACAGAAGGTATGAACAAAATAAAATCAAGCTTTAGGTGTTGCTGTTGAAACATGATGGCTTAAGTGAAATGAGTGCAATTCAATAAGGTATGGTTAAGTAAGTATTGTGTAGTCAACAAAACCATAGTCCAGGAATGACAACCGACTGCAACTTGTTTGCTGCACACCCATATAGCTGCCCACACTATGCACAGTAATCTCTACTATATAAAGCAAGAGTTTCTTCCCGCGTTACTTCATCAAAATTACTCACCTTTGCCACTGCTCTTTAATTACCCACATTTACCACTGCTCTTTAATTACCCACCTTTGCCACTGTTAGTGCTCTTTGCAAATAAACTTTTTATCGTAAATTGAGTTTCAACAATTGTGCATTCAGATTGAACAGTATTATTCAGGCAAGGTTAGTGCTTTTTGCAAATAAATTTTTATCATAAATTGAGTTTTCGTTGTAACGCACGGGCACATGACTAGTTCAAATAAGTCAGCACTCTTAAAGTAAAAGAAATCTCCAAAACCACCTACCCTGCTCTCTAGGACATGGACTTGCTCTCGAAATCGTCTTAACTCAGGGCTCTGCAAAATAAAGAATTTCTTTTGAGTTAAAAAACATATTTCAAATGAAATATCTAGGAACGATCAAGGAATCACCAGTCTTTAAAAAAGTGGAATTGAATTGACAGTAAGAAAAAACTGATTAAAAAATATATGAAGAGCTAAAGACAATAGAAAAGGGGTATAAGTTACACAGAACCAATATGATATATGTACATAATAGATGAGGATCAACTTTGCTATAAAATGTCCTTAATGAAAGTACTTGTGACATCCACTTAAACAGTTGTACTGTATTTTGATGCTATGAAGGAAGGAATTAGCATGTTTGGATTCCCTTTAGATTAATGTTAGGAACTTAGGATTCCATATTACTTGAGCACAGAAAACTTCATAAATGGATAATTGCAATTTGTCTGTCCAAAAAATTTGAAGAATTATTTACTAAAAATAAAACGAAGAGATTCATGACTTTTCAAATTGAAATGCTTGTAAATACTAGTATCACATCAACCAGAAGCGATACAAAAGAAGAATCAGGGTGCAAGGACCAAACTGCAGTGTCTTTTACAGAGCCATCATCATCAATGATATCCTGTATGGCCTTCACTAGAAACTTATTCACGGCAGCATCTAGAATCTGCAGGTCAGAACAAGAACATTCAGCATACTGCACTACCATGTGTGCTATAGATGATAAAAAAAATGCAATATAGCGAACAGCAAGAGATGCTTACTGTTTCTGTAAGAGGCATTAATTTATTATGCAAGTCTTCATCTTGCTTCATAGCAGCTTTGATAGTTACTTGCAAGGATTCAACAAACAGCATCAAGCTAACAACAGCCATTGCTTCCTGGCCTTTTATCACGGCACCTCCAGAGACACAACGTATTGCCGACTCTACCTTTAGTTAAACAGAGAAAACAAGATTTAAGAATGTATTCCTGGTACTGGCCTAACCGGACATTTGCCATCTAAGTAGGTACAGCAGGACGAGATACAAAGAACAATGATATACAGACATGGTGATCAATTACTAAGATCAACAAACAGATAATGGAACATGTGTGCTTTGGTCATTATTTCGCACACGTGTGATTTAGTACTGGAATTTACTTCATGTAGGCATAGCGCGCATAGCAGAGTGACCATAGTGCTCTAAACATTAAGATGTAGAAAAAAACTTACGTTGGATAAAAAAGAATAGTAAAACACCGGTAAAAAAACACATCGCACTATAGACCTTAATCAGTATGCCAATCACAGGGAAATGCTGTATTTGACTATTAATGCAATTCCATTGTTACACTTTCGATGAATGTTAGTAAGAACTTTAGTAGGCAACTACATAACCTTACAGAAATAGCAACTTCCGTAAGCATATAGCGTATATTGCGAAACATGGAATATTTCGTGTCCCTCACCGCGACGGTATCCAACCCGGAGAAATCCACCGCCCCACCTGCGCTGTCAAGCAGCCGCACGGCCGCCTCGGTCTCCTGGAGCAGCCTCCGGCTCTGCTCATAGCTCACGTCCTCCACCCCCCACAGCTGCGTCTGCACCCACCCATAAACCATACCACGTCCCGAGTCAGAGGCGAAGCCCGTCGTGAGCGATCATGCAACGAAAGGGTTCGGGACCTTCCCGCGGTCCGGACTACGAATACGATACCTTGGTAGCGTCGCGGCCATGCGCGGTGCCGGCGAACGAGGCGACGGCGTCGCAGACCTTGCCCCACTCGAGGAGGCGGAGGCTGCGAGCGGAGGGCGAGGGGTCGGCGAGGGCGCGGACGCGGAGGAGGCGGCGCGGGCGGAGGTGGAGGGGGGAGAGCGAAGGGGAGGCGAGGAGAGAGGGAGTGGTGGAGATGCGAAGCATGGAGAGGATGCGGGGAGGGAGGGGGCTCCTGCGACTGCGAGTGGCGGGTGATTTCGGGGAGGAAATGGCGCCGGTGTCTTCGGATAGAACTGGGTGGGCGCCTGGGCGGATGAATTATGATTGCTTCCGCCTTCGGAGTCGTGAGTTTACGGCTTTTCGCCTTTCCCACGGGTATGAGTATACTTTAAAACTTGAATGGGCTGCCTGTCTTCGAAGGCAATCATGTTAAGTCCAACTTCTTATGGGCGGAGGCCCAGCCATGGCATGGGCCTGTTGGTGGGCTAAAGGCCTTAATACCATAGGCACAAATGGCCTAGTTGAGTGCATCCTTCTTCACCGGGACGGCCTGTGGAGTCCACAGGCTACAGAGTACGGCCGGCGTTAAAGGTCCGTGCTATGGGAGACCACCTGTCGACGTTTGTTACCGATAATAATGAAAAGGGGGCTACGCGCTGGACCCAAACTCGATGGTAGCACAAGAACACCGATGTATCTGAGTTCGGGCTCTCACGATGGAGATAATACCTAGTCACATGCTCGAATTATATATGGCTAGTGATTCTTGATGAGATATCCTGTGTTTGAGGTGCCCGTCCCTCCCTTTATATAGTAGAAAGGCGGTTACAATATTGAGTCCTACTCGGATACGAAGTAGGGGTTTCTATCCTGAGCCCGTATCGGTTGGGATTACAATCATCCCCGGCCCTATACGACTCGGTTTCTTTAAACTAGGGTCTATCCTGATTCTTTACGCATTGCTCAAATTAACTAACCTTGACCTTATCCGATCGACATGACCCAAGTTACTTTGGTGGGCCTTATGGGGCTTGTTTGGTGGGCCGGGACATACATATCCCACATGGCCCCGAGTGCTTCATGATCGAATGCCTTCCACCGCTAGGCCTTCCCGAAGTGCTTTTAGCCGAGTGCTTGTCGTCGGGAAAAAGAGGTCACGAAGAACTCATGAATTCTCTTTATTTTGAGTCATCTTTGTCGGGATGACCGGCCGTGACTCCTTGTATGCTTCAAGCATTTATTCTTAAAAAATCATCTTTCTGACTGACTTCGTTCTCTGAGCGTTATCGACTTTTGGCCCGCATAAGGTATCTAGTAAGAGGATGTCGTTTGAGTGGTATCCATTTATTCCAGAGTTCACGGTTTGGTTTTGGGCCCATCTTGGGGCATACCACTTGTTAGCTTTGATTCTTTTGGGCCATCGGCAATTATATGCGTCGTGCGTATCTGTGACCCACCTGAAATGCTCCCTAGGCGGTTTGAGGTTTTGGGAAGGGTGGTGCGATTTCACTTCGGGGCGAGAATCGGCGCCGCTTCCTTATCATCTGAACAAATAGAGTGGCTTTGTACCGTTGCTACTTGCCCCTTTGTTCTCCAACTTCTTCTCCTTCGCGACCCCTGCTGCTAGGGCTAACTTTTCTCGTTACCCTAGTTTCGCGCGATTGCTAGGATTCTTCATTCAAGGATGTCGCCTCCTTCTCCATAATCCGCTCCTCCTTCCGCTTCGACCAAAGATTGGGCCACTTGGTGACAACGGAGGGGCTACCGGAGGATTTAGTAGGCATTGGTGTTTTTCGCCTTTGGTGATGCTTGCCTTCCGCCCATGCATGGTGAATCGCCCTACTCCTCGTCTTTGAAGAAGCGGTCGTCTTTGAATCCTTTTTAAGCGCGGCTTGGTCTTAGGCATCCCCTTTTCTTCGCGGTATTCTCGAGTTTTATGGAATCGAGTTAACTCATCTTAACCCTAACTCCATTCTTCAAACTGCTACCTTTGTTAATCTTTGTGAGGCCTATCTTGGCATTCGTCCTCATTTTGATCTTTTTCGCCATCTTTTCCTCCTCAAGCCCTTCCCAAAGAAGAATTCTCCCAAAGCGGTTGGCGGTCTGGGGTTTCAAATGAGGAGGGCATGAAAAATCTTATCTTAACATTCCTTTAAAACTTCAAATAAGGGTTGGCACCAAGAGTGGTTTTATTGCGCCAATCCTGACCCTCCGTTGCCTGCTTTCACTGGGACACCACCCAAGCCCTCTCCCGACTGGATATCATTTCCCAAGGACGACGGAACAAACCAAGTGGCCGATCTCATGAGGCTGATTGTCGAGTTGAAGGAGGATGGGCTTACTGGCATGGTCGTTGTTGCCAACTTCTGCACCCGCCGAATTCAACCCCTCAAGGACCGAGTTCATCCTGGGTATGAGTATGAAGGCCGTGATGACCCGACACGGGAGGTTTCTGATGAAATTTCTTCCGCGGCGTTCTTCAGTCGTGCTGCTGATTTCTTCGCCCCAAATGAGAAGATCGTCGTTCCTCGAAACCCGAGGCCTTTTACAAAATTCCATCCGGCTCCTTCGGTAAGAGATTTCTATGGTATTTCCATGCTGAGTCTTTTTTTATTCTCACCAAGACTTTTGATCTGACTATGTGTTCTTCTTTTCTCGAACTCGCGAGGCAGGAAGCCTTCTTCTCCGTCTTGCTCCTCAATTCCCTATCTATAAGAGTGACAAGCGGACCTTTCACGACCGTCGTCCTCTGCAGCCCCTACCGCAAAGCGGAGCAGAGTAGGTGGTCCTGGTGATGATCCCGTCGGGAAAGGGAAAAACCCAATTGTTCGTGAGGCTAAGAGGAAGCAGTCGGCGGGCAATGTACGCCCGACTGGTGGCCCGAAGATTCGGGACACCACAGCTATGCGGCCTCCTCCCCCAACTTCTTCCTCTTCAAGCCAGTCCTCGATACGTGAAGTTTCCGAGCCTCAGGCCCGTCCTGCCACCGAGAGCATGCCTTCGCTCGTACGCCCGATTGGTGCTCCTGCTGATAGTCCTTCCATCCGGAGAGGTTTGAAGTGCAAGATAACAAGGTCCAACAGGTTGGATTCCCTTGTCACCCTTTCCTTGCTCCCTCTCGGATCATGTCGATCATTTGTTTCTTGCGGGGATCTGTTGAAGAAATTCTTCATGAGGAACCACTCTTGAAGCCTTCTGCGATCGCTGGTGGAAGCACGGTGGCGTGGCGGTGAGGCAGCCGATCGATGTCATGCCTCCGGACCCCGAGGCCGAGTGCCTCCTGGAGCCGAGTGACACCCTACCGCCTTTCCTTCTCGAGCCGACTACCCATACTGTGCCTTCTATCGATGTCGCTGCTTTTTCGCTGCCAGAAGCTCCCCCCATTTCTCCTCGCCAGTCACCACCATGCGTCGAAATTCCTCCACCTCCCCACCCAAGATCTCCGGTGCGGGCTGCGTTTACTGATGACGAAGGTGACTTAGTCCTTTTGGATGGCGAGATCGAAAACAAAGATCTTGGGCGTCATTTTTCGATTTGCTTTCGTGAGTGTCTGGCGCCTCGGCAAGGTGAATTGCTTGCGCCGTACTTATCTTCAAAGGTCTTCTTTTCTTCGTGAAGCTTGACATTGCTCTGCCGTCTCCAGCACTTGTCATCTTTTGCCAAGGACCGAAACTATCTTCTTCAAAAACTATTCTCGAGGATGAAAATAAGGAAAGACTATGCTGAAGAACTCGAGCAAGTCCGTAATGAGTTTGAGGCGGAGCTCACCCGCACCCGCGCAGAGAATCGAGAGGAACTGGAGGGACTTCGAAGTCGTATCCAGTCCCTTGAGGCAGAGAAGCTAAACTTGACCAGTCTTTCTGATGGTAACTCCTTTGCCCAAATGCTTTGAGTCCCAGCTTTGTCCCTCGTCTTCTGATGCCCTGGTCTTTCTCTTTTCGTCAGATTTCCGGGAGAAGCTCGAAGCCTCCTCTTCCCAGAATAAAGAACTAAAGAAGGCTGAAGCAGATGTTAAGGAACAGGTAGCCAAGCTAACAAGAGAATTAGAAGGTACGCTCTCGGTCTTGTCTCCTGTCTTCGTCGTCATCATTTTGTCAGTTTCGAACTCATCCGACTGGTATATTGCAGTGCATCGAGTCAACTCGCAGGCTCAGTACCAGGTACTTGATGAAAAGATCCGGTGTGCCGAGGCGTGGACCGATCGCCTCCAATCGAGCGCGGAGAAGGTGTTGCGGGTCTTGAGTCCTGATGAGGCCGGTACCAGCAATGTCCCCCATGACGCCAGCATTACAATTCAAAGGTTAGAAGAAGCCTCCACAAAGATTACCGCGCACCTGGAGGATGTTGCAATTGCGAGTGCCAGCCAAGTGTTGGCGATTACCAAGTCTCTGTATCCGCGAGTGGAGCTAAAAGCTGTCCAAGAGGGTTTTGCCCGCACTGTTGATGATGATCAGCGCTTGCCCTCATGGACGAAGTCAAGAATACTGCTGCTGTTTTGGTAAAAAACTTAGATTTGGGTCCTGTGTAATCCTCCGTGTATACTGAACTTGCTTCGTATTTGGGTTCTAAGATTTTTTGTTCCAGTATTAAAAGGAATATCCCCGGACCTGAATTTTCTTTATGAAATGTTTAATCCTTGTCTTAGTGCGTCCATTGAATTTGGGCCTATTGAGCCGCTTGTCGTCCTGGGCCGTCCAGATGTTTCCGTTGTAGCTTGACACCTGACCCTCTTCGAGATATGTGTAACAGTATGTCCAGGAGGTGGACCGTCTTCCCGCCTTAGTGACAGGCGTCATTTTCAACGAGATTGAGTCTCTCTCCAGGGACAGGCGTTGCCTCGTATAAGAACGAGTTCGGCCTCGGTTTTTGCGTTTTCAACAAGACCACCATCTTCACCCTACTGTTCCTCTTCCTTCCATGAGGGTTTCTTTGAGGTGCTCGCCCGTTCATTTTCTTGATTTTTTCATCTTTTTGTGCCCGCCAAATTGTATCTGACGCTGGATCACCTTTCTTTCGCAGGTTCTCCTCTTCTTTTTCATGGACTCTTCTTCTTCCTCCGAGGCTCTCTCCCCCTTGCCTCTTTCTCCCGTGTCGCCAGGCCCACCGGTCGCGCCATGGATCGCAGACCTGATCTTCAATTTTGGGGATGATGCCCCTGCGGAGCCCGAAGACGATCATGCCAAGCTCTGGGCGGAGTTTGATCTTGCTATGGCTGAAGCCGCGGAGCGGGAGGCCGTTGCCCGAGACACTACCGCCATTGATGCTTTGATCGAGGTCGTCCCTAAGCTTGTTAAGACCAGGGACGCCCTCATTGAAGCCGTTAGTAGTCTTGGCGCGTGAAAGCGTAGAAGGGCGGCCTCATTTTGAACTTTGCAGTAGTACTTTTGCTTGTGTGTACATTCGGTGAAAGATGCTGAAGTCGTGAACAATGATTATTTTAACTGCAGCTCGCCTTCTGCTTTTTCCTTATTTAGATCTTGGTCGACTTTTCCGAGTAATTTTTTCCTTTGTGTATTTGAGCGCCTTGTCCGACTAGCGTAGCCCCCGAGCAACGCGAGTTTTTTCCTCAAGCGTGCTTTTAGGTGACTAGGCTTTTTTCGTTCAGGGCTTCATAATCGGATTTAGTCGTGATCGCCAAAAAATAGGAGCTGGTTTGCATGCGGGGTTGCACATGTGCAACACTATTAGGTGTAGCCCCCGACTTACTGCTTAATTGAGGAACAATTGAGTAGCAAGTCAATTGAATAGAAAACTCAGATACATGGTGCTTCTTTTGAACAAGCATCTTCTTTATTATAGTTGCGCATGCGCAACACTATTAGGTGTAGCTCCCGACTTACTGCTTAATTGAGGAACAATTGAGTAGCAAGTCAATTTGGACTAGATTTGACACCTTATTGAACTCTTTTAAGAATAGAAGCGACGTAGCTGCTCTATATTCCATGAGTTGCTAATGATGGCGCCGTCTTCTCGCTTAAGCCTGTAGGCCCCTGGACGCGTCACTTCGTCCACGATGTAGGGACCTTCCCAAATTGGAGATAGTTTGTGCTCGTGCTTCTGACTCTTTATCAGAACCAAATCGCCCTTGGAAAACGCTCGGTTTCGGACGTTTCGGTCGTGATACCGACGCAGGGCCTGAAGGTATCTGGCCGACTGGATCACGGCGATTTCTCTTGCCTCTTCCAACCTGTCGATATCTTCCATTCTGCTTTCCTCCGACTCGTCCTCCTTGAAGCTCCGGACCCGAGGGGATCCGAAGGTCAATTCGGTAGGTAGGACCGCCTCCGAGCCGTAGACCAGAAAGAAGGGTGACTGCCCGGTGGATCTGCTGGGGGTGGTTCTCAGCCCCCAGAGTACTGATGGCAGTTCTTTCACCCATCGGGTGGCGTACGGTTTAAGACGGTCGAAGATCCGTGCCTTTAAGCCTTGCAGCACCATGCCGTTTGCTCTTTCCACCTGACCATTGCTCCTGGGATGAGCCACGGAGGCGAAGCAGATTTTGATGCCGAGCTTATCACACCAGTCTTGAAAGTCTTCTCCTCGGAATTGGGTTCCATTGTCCGTGATAATCTGTTTGATGCGCGAATCTTACCACAATTTCTTGGAAGAATTCCTTGACTTTGGCCGCCGTGATAGTAGCTCCTGGCTTTGCTTCTATCCATTTAGTGAATTTATCGACGGCGACAAAGAGGTGGGTGAAGCGCCTTGAGCCTTCTTTAATGGGTGACCATGTCGAGCCCCGATCGCGAATGGCTAAGTGATCGGAATTGTTTGCGGCTTCTCGGCGGTGCGTGTATTTGGCGAGCAAAGAACGGCATCGCCGTCGAGGTTCGGACGATGTCTTCGTGTCGATCCACAGCGATCGGCGGAAGAAGCCTTGTCGTCGCCTTGCCTACGAGTGTGCTTGATGCAACGTGATGCCCACAAATTCCCGAGTGGATTTCCCTGAGTAGTTCCTTTCCTTCTTCTGCTGATATGCATCGCCTTAGAACTCGAGGCACTTTTAAAATAACTCTTCTCCTACC
Source organism: Guadua angustifolia (assembly GCA_036346375.1). Lineage (NCBI taxonomy): Eukaryota > Viridiplantae > Streptophyta > Magnoliopsida > Poales > Poaceae > Guadua > Guadua angustifolia. The sequence goes on along the minus strand of CM070518.1, from coordinate 17,195,386 downwards.
ACCACGTAGCTCTTGCTTTGCGTCGCGAGATCTTGTTACGCTTCATTCGGTCTTACGGAAGTTCGTCTTTCAATAAGTAATTGACAAAAGGGGCCGTCCAATCAGTGCTGATGACTAGAACCTCCTCTTCGTTGGATCTCTCTTCTGACTTGTTCTGCTCCTGCTTTATCGAGGGCTTGTAGATTTCTTCAACAAAAACCCGGCGGTGCGATGGCGAGTGGAACCCAATCTTGCCAATTCATACGCTTCTTCCGTTATCACGGCGAACACGTGTATGAGCTCGGCGAGTCAAACTTGTCTTCAAGCTTCCGTACCTCTGGCGGTATGCGTCATGATGTCCTCGACACATGACCAATCTTCTGGACTTGATTGATCACCGACATGGAGTCACCCGAATCGTTAGCGGCGGATACCGGAGATATCGCGATGCGAAGTCCGTGGATGAGTGCCGTACTCGGCGGCGTTGTTTGATCTTTGGGAAGTGAATCGCAAGGCGTGCTTGAGCGCACTGTTGGAGAGATGAGGACCACGCTGCTCTGCGCCATCGAGCATGAGAGATCCGTCGAAGTACATTGTCCAATATTCGAGCTCTTCAACGTTTGTTGGTGATTGCAGCTCTATCCATTCGGCGGTGAAATCGGCAAGTACTTGGGATTTTACTGCCGTCCGTGGCCTGAAGGAGACTTCAAAGGCTCCAAGCTCGACTGCCCATTTTGCGATCCTCCCGGTGGCTTCCCGGTTGTGAAGTATGTCCCCAAGCGGAAAAGTGGTAACCACCGTGATTGAATGCTCTTGGAAGTAGTGCTTGAGTTTACGGGAGGCAAGCAACACGGCGTATAGTAGTTTTTATACTTGTGGATAGCGTACCTTTGACTCTCCCAATACCTCGCTGATGAAGTAGACAGGTCTCTGTACTTTCTGGAGGTGCCCTTCTTCCTTTCGTTCTACCACAATTGCCGCGCTGACTACATGAGTTGTTGCGGCGATGTAAAGCAAGAGGAGTTCTTCTGGCATTGGAGGAACCAAAGACAGGTGGAGATGATAGGAACGTCTTCAATTCTTCGAAGCTTCTTTGTGCTTGATGGTCCATTGAAAATTACCTTGCTTCTTTAGAAGTTTGAAAAAGGCATTCCCGCGACCCCGATCGGAGATGAATCTGCCGAGTGCCACCATGCATCCGTGAGCTTTTGGGCGTCTTTACGATTGGTGGAGGCTTCATCTTGAGATTGTATTGATTTTTTCGGGTTTGCCTCAATGCCTCGTTGTGAAACAATGAATCCGAGTAATTTCCCAGACGGGACTCGGAAGACGCATTTTTCAGGGTTGAGCTTCATTTTGTAGGCCCTTAGACTTTCAAAGGTTTCGGCTAAGTCAGATATGAGGTCTTCTTTTGCCCGAGATTTGACGACAACGTCATCAACGTATGCTTCCACATTGCGCCCGATCTGGGAATGAAAACACCGCCAGTATTAGGCGTTGGTAAGTCGCGCGGCGTTCTTCAAGCGAATGGCATTGTGGCGTAACAAAAGGCTCGAGCGGCGTGATGAATGAAGTCTTGATGCAATCTTCTTCTTTTAGCCTAATCTGGTGATATCTGGTAGGCATCGAAAAACGAGGAGTTCCTGACCGCGTGGAGTCTACCACTGGTCATCTGAGGCAACCCGAAGGATCTTCGGGCAAGCCTTGTTGAGATCGGTATAATCAACGCACATCGCGCCGACTTTTATTCTTTTTCGAACAAATCTTTGGGTTTGCCGGCCGGTCCGGATGGTATACTTCTTTTATAAAGCCTGCTGCTAATAGCCGTGATTTCCTCCTTGATGGCCTCCTTCTGTCTTGAGCAAACCTTGAGCCGCCGCTTGATGGGTTTGGCTTTTTAAATCAACGTTCAAAGAGTGCTCGATCACCTCCTGGGAGCAGCAAGACACGTCGGATGGTTTCCGCGAAGATGTCGGTTGGCGGAGGAAGGTGACGAGCGTCCTCCTATTTGGCGGTGAGGCTGTCCCAATCAAAGGCATGCGGTTGGAGCTAGGCGGGTCGAGGATTACCTTCTTGGTCCCTTCATCAGGCTTCAAACTTGTCTTAGCCTGCTTCTGGTTGGTACTTCTCCTTCATCTTCTCGATGTGCGGCCGTCTGTCGGATCTTTTTTCTGTCGTCTGCTGACTCTTGAGCTTGACCATCTCGCGACTTTCATCGCAGACGAACGACCGCTTGACATCGCCATGAATAGAGATTATACCCCTTGGTCCCGGCATTTTCAAGATGAGGTAGGTATAATGTGGCACGGCCATGAATCTGGCCAGGCCGGGCCTGCCCAGAATAGCGTGATATGCCGTCTGGAAGTCAGCTACCTCGAAGTTAAGGTACTCCGTCCGGAAATTCTCCTTGGTTCCAAACGTGACCGGCCAAACGGAAGAAGTTCCGGGAATTACTCCATGGAAGGGTGACGAGCCCGCTTATTTCGGGCGAGGATCTTCATTTCGTCGAAAGTCTTGGAGAAGAGTACATTGAGCCCACTTCCCCATCGACCGGCACCTTTTTGAGCTTGGCGTTGCGAACCACGGGTCCAATACCGGTGAAATCTTAAAGTGCACGGATGTGGTGCGGATGGTCGGAGCGGCTAAAGGTTATGGGGACCTCGGACCATTTGAGGTCTTGAGGTACAGCTGGCACGATGGCGTTGACGTCTCTTTCCGTGAGCTTCTGCTTTCGCTTTGACTCATAGGCCATTGAGCCCCCGTAGATGTAATTGAGTACCCGTTCCATCTTTTGATATTTTCCGTCGTCATCTTCAGGGGGATCTTGTTTCTTCTTTTCTTCTTCCTTTGCTTCGCCCTTGGCGGGTCGCCTTCTGGACTCTCTGGCAAACCTCCTCAAAGCGAAACAATCCTTTGCCGCATGTTTACTATTAGGGTGAAAGGGGCATATCGCCTCCATCACCGTGTCATAGTTGTCGGCCCGTGGCCTTCGTCGTCGGTCTGCTTTCGACGCCGCCACTATTTCTTCAGCTTCGCTTTACATCACGTTGTCTTGATGACTCAACGTAATCCTTTTGTCCTTCGGCGTGGCGATCATCTTGTCGTTCGGCCAAAGCATCCGAGGCCGTTGCATACCGATCTGCCGGCTCAAACATCTCCTTACAATGGATGGCGGCAAGAGACATCTTTTTGATCGGTCGGGTCGTTGGCGCCCATACGGAATCTTTGCGATGACTGCTGCCTCCGAAATGTCCCTGATCGTATTCTTCTTCTGCATGAAGCGCCGGATGAATTCTCGGAGCATCTCGTTCTTCTTCTGGCGAAGCTGGTATAGGTCCCACTGTGTTCCTGGTCGCTCGTAAGTGCCCTGAAAATTGGTGATGAAATGCTCACAGAGTTCCTCCCAAGAGTCTATGGAATTGGCAAGAGCCCGTGAGCCATGCTTGAGCCGAAGAGGTGAGCATGACCGGAGATAATTAGCCATCACATTGTGATTTCCCCGTGACCATGATCGCAAGGAGTAAACTTGGAGCCAAGCTTAGGATCTCTTTCCCGTCAAATTTGGTGATGCTTTTGGGTTGAATCCTTGGGCCAAACCACTCGGCGGCGAGTAAAAGCTCGGATGCCCTCAATAGGGCCATTGCCTCGTTTTTGCGGAGAACGCCGGTAAGGCGACCTGGCTCGGTGACCTTCACTTTCCCCTCCGTCGTGGTAGCGGAGGTTTCGGTGGTCTTCTTGGTCGCCGTGGCCAATGCCAAAGCGTTCATGGTCATCTCTGCGCCTGCGGCGCTCTTCATCCTCGCGATCACGTTTTCTGGCGTTCAAATCTGCACGGAGGTCCCGCCAATCTTTGTGTCGGCGTCCTCTCTCGTCGAAACTCCGTCATGGCGTGCGGGCATTCTGCTTCGCTGCGGCGAGATGAGGAAAGTGCGGGATGGCGCCTTTTCTCTTGGCGCCTCTTGGTCTTTCTTGAATTGCCGCTGCCGCAACCATAGCCTGAACCTGGGCTACGATCGAAGCGGCCGGGCTATCCGGCCCGAGCAATGGTGCCAAGGTGTTGAGAAGCGTCTTGGAGGCGACGATGTTCTGCTGAGGAGTATGGAAAACCGATTGGTTCCCTACCTTCGTCTGCAAGATTTCTTCATTCACGCTTCGACCTCTGTGCTGGAGGAGTCTCGCAGGGTTTTCTTGATGATGATGGTTCTCCTCCATAGCATTTGCCGCGTCCTTTTGCGGTGGGTCCGTTTCGATCACGAAAACACTGTGAAAGTTTGGGGAATTTCCCATCTCATCCTCTGAACCAGAGGTGCAGGAAGATGAAGCGTACTGACCTGTGAATCCGAGTGGTTTTCTTACGTATTTGACCACTCGGAGCTCGCCATTAGCCTGTTTTGACTCGAGACGAGGATCAGGCCCTTGGCTTGTTGTCCAAGGACAGATGGCCATGCCTGGTCCCGATCCGAGTGGTTGGCCGGCTAAGAGAACCTTAGAATTGTTTTCAGATCGGAACTGATCCAAATCCGAAACGGAGAGATGACCAAAGTTGTCGGCGATGAAATCCGAGCTTCCAAAGCGAAATACGGCCGGGCGAAGGTGGTCATGCTCTGAAGATTGTCATCGAACTTGTCTGCGATTGATCCTAGCGCAGCCCCTACAGTGGCGCGCCAACCGGCGTTTGTTACCGACAATAATGAAAAGGGGCTACGCTGGCTGACCCAAACTTCGATGGTAGCACAAGAACACCGATGTATCTGAGTTCGGGCTCTCACGATGGAGATAATACCCTAGTCTGTGCTCGGAATTATATGTGGCTAGCCGATTCTTGATGAGATATCCTGTGTTTGAGGTGCCCCGTCCCTCCCTTTATATAGTAGAGAAGGGCGGTTACAATATTGAGTCCTACTCGGATCTGAAGTAGGGTTTCTATCTGAGCCGTGTCGGTTGGGATTACAATCATCCCCTGCCCTATCTCGACTCGGTTTCTTTAAACTAGGGTCTATCCTGATTCTTCACGCATTGCTCAGCCCAAGTAACCTTCAGCCTTATCCAGTCGACATGACCCAAGTTCGCCTGGCTGGGCCTTGTAGGACTGCTTGGTGGGCCCCGGGACATACATATCCCACACCACCGTTAGATCCGGCCCATATGGTGCTTGCATTGGGATAATTCATTTTTTTAAGTACATGACAGACGCACACACTTGTATTGTACATCACCCACGCCATCATGTTTCTACACATGCTTGAAATTTATCAGAGACACCAAGTGACCAAACGCCTCACGAAGCGCAGGACGCATTTTCTCACTGAACGCGCACACCTAGCCATTTGGCCACAGGGCAGCTTCCACGATAATTCATTGTTTCACGTCACTATTTTCATTTTTTTTTTTTTTAGACATTGACGTGAACTATAGTACACAACTTTAATTATTAACTTTTAATTATATGGGGCCATATTATGCATGTCTTTCTTCTTCTATCCCTACCATTGCTCTAGAGTCTTGTGTAACTCGGTTTGATCATATTCAGAGTCGGATGAGCAACCTTCAAACCTAGTTATGTGAACTACATGTATCTTCTAGCGGATCTACTGGTTTTATTGCACCATCATGTTCTGTGTTGTGTGCTTCACTCCCATTGGTGTTGGATTTAGGGGCCTTGTTCCATGTGACATTTGATGTATCTCATCACACATCATGCCACCCTATTGTAAAAAGTATCAAGATTCATACAGCAGATGACACACTATGCATGGGCACTCATTATGGGACTCTTCCATCTCTCACTTTGCAATTTTGGATGCTTCACTTGTCCCAACACTCTCCATGAATATCATTTCTGGGCAGCTCATAGACATGAACTGCTTTGTTGGGTTTGATGATAGCTCCTACTTTGTGTAAGATAGCCAAACGAGAGCTGTCATTGGTACGGACCATCATAAAAGAGGCTCTACATGGCTCTATGTTCTTGACCGTCTAAGTCTTCCTTGATCCCCCATTCTCGGTATTGCTCCTACTTCTTCATCTTTTATTGTTAGTATATCTACCATGTGTCCTTCTGCGTCTACTTATGTTTGCAGGTCTTTTCTTCAATGGCATCATCGCTTCGGACACATGTGGATCACGTCTTGCAATCTTGATTTATTAAGGTGTTCTTGGTCCTGTTTTTATTGACACAGATTTTCAGTGTAATGTTATGGGCTTAGCAAGCAAGTAGAACTTCCATATTCTTCTAGCTTTCCTAGACTTGGTTGTCCTTTTGATTGGTCCATTAGGATGTTTGGGGTCCTTCTTTTGCTTCAAAGGGTGGTCACAATTACCATGTCATCTTCGTTGATGACCATACTAGATATACTTGGATCTATTTTATGAAACCATTCGCAGTTGAATTCCATCAGTCTTTTGCTCAAATGATTCATACTTAATTTGCTTCTGTAATTTGTGTTTTCATTCTGACTCTAGAGGGGAGTATCTTTGTCAGTTTTTTGTTAGTTTCTATCTTCTGAGAGTACTCTTTCTCAACTTTTTGTCCTAGTATTCATGCTCAGAATGGTGTTATTGAGCATAAGTATCATGACATCATTGAGACCGCCTGTACCATTCTCATTCTCTCCTTTGTTCCCTCTCGCTGTTGGGAGGAAGCTGTCTCTACGATAGTATATCTCATCAATCAACAGCCTTCTTCTAAACTTTGCAACAAGTATCCTGCTGAGGTCCTATATAGAGCACCTCGTCGCTATGATCAACTTCATGTCTTTGGGTGTACCTGTTATATCCTTCTAGCACCTCGTGATATATTCTTCGACATGTTGTATACACATTTCTCATGACGTGACCCTTGATGAGGGTTGACCATTCTTTCATCATTATTCCACACATCTTCCTTCTACTTTCATAGAGTCCACCTCCTATTTTCACATTGAACTTGACTCCTTTAGTTCAACCTCTAGGTCCACCTTCTAATGTATCGTTTGTGAAATAGGATATCTATTAGAGATATAATACATTGATTGTTGCCGTGGTTATAGGATAATTGATCTTATCTGTTGTAACCTTCCATGTAATCTCTACTGAGTATAGATATAGCTGCACTCTAACAATAGTTGGTAGGGAAAAATTACATTTTGACTTCTTTTCCACATGCTCCTGCACCCATTGACATTTCTCCTTTGCCCTTCCATTATGTCCACCGCTTTCTGATCCTTAGTCTTCTTCTCCTTTATCTGATCCTCCAATCAGTACCACTAACTCTGACGATCCTCCTAGGTACCATGGTATTCTCTCCACGATCGTTTCTCTATTCAGGTTCCAGAGAGAGAGAGAGAGAGAGGGAGGGAGGAAGGGAGGGAGAGAGAGTTTTCCTCGCGCTAGTGTTTCATTTAGCCTTTTGAGAAACATCGACCCGACGAGCCAGATTTCAGGTTCGGTGACCAGAAAACTATGCTATTGTAATTCAGAGCTTCAAATGGTTGTTGTATCATGGGTGAATGATAATTGATTTCGGTTCAGTCGTGTAAAGGTTCTAACTTGTTTCCATTCTGCCGAGAAATTTCCTGTTGCTTCCCAAGTTTTAGATCCCAAAAATGTTTCAAGGATTTGTTTCAACTAACATCTGGCCATTTAAGGGTCTGTTTAAAGGAGCGTTTGTCATTATATTTACTAGCCATGTACCCGCACGTTGTAATGGAAACTCAATTTGCGATAAAAAGTTTATTTGCTAATTAAAGAGCAGTGGCAAAGGTGGGTAATTAAAGAGCAGTGATAAAGATGGATAATTTTGATAAAGTGACGCGGGAAGAAACTCTTGCTTTATATAGTAGAGATTACATATTCTAACAAACCTATTTACCTGAAATAGATATAAAATTCCTGTGTTTAACACCTGTAAGTTACAGCAACTTGCTATAAGTACCATCTGCCTCACCAGAAAAAAAAAAGTTGGCAAAACACTTATAAACGCCAGTATGCATGCTTCACGTGCTCGTGTAATACCCTTTCTCCTCTCCATGGGCGCCATGGCCCTCCTGGTCTGGCCGTCGTCAGCCGAGCAGGCACGGCCCAGCCCAGCCGCCGGTGGCGACGAATGGCTCGTGGACTTGCCCACCGCCGAGACACCGACGGCGGCCGTGGCCGCAACACCCGGATGGACAGAAGACGATGCCGCCACTGCCGATGGAATCGCTGTGTCGGCAGCGAGCCAAACGTTCAGGCCTCACTTCCCTTCCGCGCTCAGTCCAGAAGCGGGGCCCGCGCGTTCCAGTGGGCCGGGGCTCCCCGTGGCTACCCGGGCGGCCGCGGCGGCGATGCCGCGGACGGCATGGAGGCGGCCGCACTACTGAAGCATCCTTACGACGAGCCGTAGCAGCTAGCAGATCATAACATCCCTCTATCGACATTGATTCAGCATCTTCAAGTACCAATTAAGAGAGGATAGAAGCTAGGAGTAATCAAGGCTACTTACAAAGCTTCTTGCAAATTAAGGACGTACCGCGTCATGGAACCAACCAACCAATATTAATTCTCACAAAACTATATACATCACTCAGTAGATGTTCTTATTTGTTACTATTCTTACTTGTTCCGAGAAAAAAATGTTGGTTCACTTTAATTAGCTTTGCTAATACCGCACAATCTGCTGAGTCTTTTCTTGGCTTGGCAACCTTTAGGGTCTCTTTTATTTGAAGGAAAAACGTGGGATTCAAGTTCCTCTGAAGTCAATTACTATATCACCATTTGATCCGTAGTAACGAAGCAAATAAACAATACAAGAACATTTCCTTTGCATCTGGTTTCAAAGAAAAAAAACGTAGGAAAATTAACATGCACTAAGAGCTCTTTTTTGTTCCTACGCATAGGATCGAGTCAAAACATGCTACCTGTGTCACCGGAAACAACTGAGATTATTACTATTCACTTCAAAATTGATGTGTTCTTCCAATCTTTCTCTTCGTGCGTTCCAAACATGTAATCCTAAAAATTTCCGTGTTTTTCAATTCTCTATTTTGCACATGTATTCTTATCATATTCCTGCGGCCTTTTTTTCTTCTTCTATTCTTGCGTTTTAAGAATTGTGCGAACCAAAGACACCCTCGGTTCAGTAAGGGGCTCTTTGGTTGTCTGGTTCCACGCGGGCAGACTCGTGGGAGTCAGGGAACTAGCATTTGGTTGCTCGTTGTATCGCGTGAACCTACACCCACATATGCAAGATAGCTGTTAATTTGGTTGCTTGCGCGCGGTGCGAAGCCAGATCAGCACGATGCACAAAGCACTCGTAGCCAGGCTTGTGGGAAATGAGCTCCATGACCGTTTCTCCAGAGCCAGGCTGAGGTGGTGCATACTCCCGCGGTTAGACTCGTGCGAGACGGCAACCAATCAGCCCCTAAGTCTCTAAAGTTACCTTTCTGATTCTGAACTCTACCGTTTCTGTGTCTCTCTGCTTTCACGTTTCACTGCAGGTTATGCTTTTCACATTGCTGCTGGGAGAAGGATGATTTGCTTGAGGCCTACTTGCACGTTGCACATCTACGACACTGTAGGAGTCTAATCCATGCGCGATGCGTCCATGTCGACAATTTAATTCGGTGCGTGTCTGATTCCAGTTTCCTCCTTCCATGCTACACTACGTGTTACATTACGCATGTCGACCGGCACCAGCGCAAGCCCTCAGCCTTGGCATTTTGGCAATCTACCGCGATAGACGAAGCTGTCGCTGCTCAGTGGTGAGGATTTGCGCTATAAGCGCATCTTGCTTGCGGTAGCTAGCCATGGAAGAAGCAAATTGCCAAAATATTTTGTTCCCATCGAATCCAAAATGAGGTGACCGTGATATCGAACAGATATATCCCGTGATACTGCATTGATCAGGCCCCAGAAAATGGAAATTCGTGCCTACGGTCTGCACCTGAAGATACACACACTGAGCAAGCAAGTTGCGATGGCAAATCAGGGCGCAAGTTGCAGAAAAGAGCTGGAAATCATATTGGTCCCATACTCCCAGCTAGCTAGCTCCCGCCATAGATAGCATAGCAGCCCTACGAGTCGGCTCTGGTGCAGGGGACCCACTTAATATGTGCAGGGCCAATCACACACTGCCAGCTGTCCACTCGATTAAGTAATGAACACAAATCTTAACCGCTTCGGGGGGCGTCCATCGCCCGAAGGACGATGGCGTCCGTCCAACGCGTCCTCATCCATCGATCATAGCATTTGATTAACCTTCTAAACGCCGTTCTTGGGGCTGAATGTGTTGGCTCCGCTACAATCCACCAAACGACTCAGTTTCGCTCGTTGTTGGCTCCGCTCCGCTAATTAACGCACGGCTCGACTGATTTCCGGTTAAACGAGGCGAAGGACGGCGTCGAACAAGAATTTTTCTTCACTTAGATAGTTTTCGCAGCGTAATACGTCGTGTGCGTTATTTTTTTCGCGGAAACGATATCGTTTGTTTTTGTCGGTGTTTTTTTAAATCATCGAGGAAACGCACGAAACGGTTGAAAGAATACAAATGCATCTGCGATTACGCTAAATCGAAAGGTCTTTTTTGTAAAAAATAACCGAAATGATCCAAACGGCACTGCGTTTTTTTAGTATTTATTTAGGGTCCCTTCACGAAAGGTTCGCGATTTGTCTAAACTAGAAGGTTCTCTTCGTAAAAAATCGTAGGAAGAACCTACGTGAAAAGGAAAAAAGAGCCGAGCCGAATGGTGTGCGTTTTTTTTTGGAAAAATTTCGTTTTTTAAATCGGTTTTTAAATCGTCGAGAAACGCGAAACGGTTGAAATGACACAAGCGCATCTGCGATTCGCTTAGCCGAGCCAAGCCGCCGTGCGTTTTTGAAACAATTTCTTTTTTTCGTTGGTTTTTAAATCGTCGGAAACGCAAAAACAGTTGAAAGCACACAAGCGCATCCGCGATTGCACTAAATCGAAAGGTCTTTTTCGTGAAAAATAGTCGGAATGATCCAAACGTCACTACTTTTTTTGGTATTTATTTAGGATCCTTTCACGAAGATTCGTGTTTTTTTTCTAAATCAGAAGGCCCTCTTCGAAAAAAACTGCGTGAAGAACCTACACGTAATTACGTATTTTTTTAAAGACCTACACGCGGAAAAAACAAAACGAGTCGAGCCGGCCGAGCTACGTTACTTTTTTCGGTATTTATTTAGGATCCTTTCACAAAAGCTTCACGATTTTTCTAAACCAAAAGGTCCGTTTCTCAAAAAAATCGTGGCGTAATGCATCGCGTGCGTTGTTTTTTTCGAAGCAATAATTTTGTATCTTTCGGCTCATTTTTTCGAAAAAAAACACCGACAAAAATAAACGAAATTATTTCCGCAAAAAAATAACGCACACGACGTATTACGCCGTGAAAACTATCTAAGTGAAGAAAAATTCTTATTCGATGCCGTCCTCCGCCTCGTTTAGCTGGAAATCAGTCGAGCCACGCGTTAATTAGCGGAACGGAGCCAACAACTAGCGGAGCTGAGTCATTTGGAGCATAGCGGAACCAACACGTTCAACCCCAAGGAACGGCGTTTAGAAGCGTTAATCAAACTCTACGATCGAATGGATGAGGATGCGTTGGACGGATGCCACGTCCTTCGGGCGATGGACTCCCCCCGAAGCGAATCTTAACAACCAATGTCCTTTGACCATGTGCTTAAGGTTTTACTCTGAAACTCGAGCGTCAGGCATGCGCACTTTTGAGTCTACTCACCATGATGGTGGTGAAGCGGCAGGGGCGTCGTCAGAGCTCGACGGGTCACCGATGCCCGTGGGGTCGCCCGGTCGGACACAGTTGATCCTTTTCGGGTTCGAGGCTATGGGATCAGAGCACCTATGGATGTGTTGGATCTATCTCAAAAGATTGCACACACGAACACAATTTTTGAGATAGATCCAACAATCATAAAGAGTCTGACACACACGCAAGTACAACACTATACTTTTGCATGCCTTGACTCGCACACTCTAGACACTAGCACCCCCTCACAAGCACGCCTTTGTCTTTTAAACACACATGCACATACGCGATAATGGACACCCACCGATCCGCAAGAACCGGTCTCCTGCATGCAAAGACCTCGTCTTCACGGCGCAAATCCTGCCACGATCCGCATGTCCTGCGAGCCTCCGATCACCACGATCCGCATGACTGGTATATCATTGCATGCATGCACGCCACGTGATCCTCATGACCCGTGCAGCACTACATGCATGCATGCTCCTTCCACACGCTAAGCAACTCATGCATGCAAGTCTTCACTTATTTGCCGCACACACAACCACTAACACAAGCATGCACACCATGCTTTCCTTGATCACACACACACTTAACTCCAAAACACTAAACAAATCAAGATTAAGTCTAACAATCACCCCTAATCTTGATTACCTTTATTTTGCACTTCCACACCGGACTTCTACAACAACAGGCTCGTCGTCGACATCGCCACGGCGAGTTGCGCTACACCCTTGGTCACCTTCCTTGGCTCTGGGCACTCATCAGCAAAGTGCCCATACTCACCACAGTTGCGGCAGTCAATCTTTGACTTGTCGAACTTGCGGCGAAACTTCTTCTCACCATTATTGTCATCACCGTTCAGCTTCTCTCCAGCAACTATGGCCTCCCACTCAGCGCGCGTGAGCCGCGGCTCGGCGTGCGCCACCAGCAGCTTCTCCTCTTCCTTGTCACGCCGTCGCCCTTTTGTAGACTCCTCGAACGCCCGCAGGCGCCCGACAACTTCCGCCACCGACATCGTCGACACATCCCCCCATTGCTCAATAGTGCTCACAATGGGTAGGAACTTGTCGGGGACGGAACGCAGGAGTTTCTCGACGACGTTTGCCTCCTCCACTTTCGTGCCGAGAGTGCGTATCTCGTTCACGACAGTGGTCACCTTCAAAACAAACTCATTAACTTTTTCAGACTCACCCATGTACATGCCATCAAGCTCCCTCTTGAGGGTTTGTACTCGGGCCTTCTTGACGCGTTCTTCACCCATGTTCATCTCCTTGAGAGCATCCCATACCTCCTTCGCCGTCTTCTTCTCGGATATGGCCATCACCACGGCCTCCGGTACAGCTTGGACAATGGCGGCGAGAGCCATTTGGTCCATCCTCTCATCGGCCGCCTTGCCCTCCACGGCAGCCCACACGCCTTGTGCACGCATGAAAATTTTCATCTTCACCGCCCACACGCCGTAGTTATCCTCCACGAGCATGGGATAACGCAGTGTCACCCCCGCCTCCTTCACTTGCTGCACCACCAGCTCATGCCCACCATGGTTGACGTCGACGTCGTCGCCACCACGAACTCTAGCAGGTGGTGGTGATTCCGATCCCGCACTTCGAGTTCGAGGCATCACCGCAAAATCAGTAGGCTCTGATACCAATTGTTGGATCTATCTCAAAAGATTGCACACACGAACACAATTTTTTGAGATAGATCCAACAATCATAAAGAGTACAGCACACACACGCAAGTACAACACTCTACTTTTTGCATGCACTGACTCTGCACACTCTAGACACTAGCACCCCCTCACAAGCACGCACTACACTGTCTTTTAAACACACATGCACATACGCGATAATGGACACCCACTGATCCGCAAGAACCGGTCTCCCTGCATGCAGCACTACGTCTTCACGGCGCAAATCCTGCCACGATCCGCATGTCCTGCGAGCCTCCGATCACCACGATCCGCATGACCTGGTATATCACTGCATGCATGCCTGCCTACGTGATCCTCATGACCCGGTAGCAGCACTACATGCATGCATGCTCCTTCCACACGCTAAGCAACTCATGCATGCAAGTCTTCACTTATTTGCACGCACACACAGCCACTAACACAAGCATGCACACCATGCTTTCCTTGATCACACACACACTTAACTCCAAAAACACTAAACAAATCAAGATTAAGTCTAACAGGATGTGGTCATCGAACTCGGCAGGTACTTCATCTATGATTCCTCCGATGAGATCTAATCGAGTTAGCTGTCAGCAATGAGTCAATTAGGTAGCGATCAGAGAATATTTGTGCCTAAAGTTGAATGCAAATATTTGACAGGTCAAGTTGTCACGCAGAGCTGCCATGATTGGGGCTTTGGAGAAGCCAGATGGGATTATGGATGGAACTCTGCTCCATCCATTAATTTTGATGTTAATTGAGTGGACACTAGGCATATTGTCATTGGTTGTGCACACATTAGATGCAGGGACCCTACACGTACAGGAGGACTCCAGCCCTTACCCCACAACAAAATGAGTTGTTTTGCTCGGCATTTGATCTGCATGAGAACAAACTGCATAGCACCAATTTGCACATACTAGTCATCAACCCATGTAGCTGCACGGGCTACATTATCATATTTTCTCACTTTTTATTTGCATGTATGTATATATTATAATATTTTAATATCTTAAATTCCAAATTTATTTCAGTGCTTACCCAAATTTCCCCCTTTTCAATTGTTCTTTACTTTTTAAAAAAAAATATAGTTCTGAATTTTAAATTTTCTTATGTAAACCTTCTAAATGCATGAGGATAGCTTGCATGATTTCTTTTCTTATTGTTTTGTTCAACCACTTATAATTAGGATCATTTTAATTGCTCCATAATTTCAAAATGAATTCGTTTATGAGAACTCCCCAGCCATACTCTACACATATCCACACATGCATGCAGGACTTCTATTTGTATTACAAATTAATGGACTTGCTTTTTTTATCTATCAAGAACTCATATCTTCAATTATATACGTCTTTACCTCTCTCAATGTTGAGCCAATACGTACTCACATGTTTAGTTCAAGCTATTGCTATATGACAGGAGGCCATCAAGTACATGGATTGGAGTTTTTAAAACCCAGACTACTGTCTCGCATAGGATTCCATATTTTTAAATGATGTATACATGGATTTGACATAGTACGCAAGTTAATTGGTGCTATATAAGGCTATGTTTTTCTTTTTTTGATTAATGTGGGAATTTCCTGTGTTTTTTTTCTTTTTTCTGATTAATGTGGGAACCTCTAACCTTTTATGTCGACGATTCGGGAACCGGTCCCCCGCCGAACTTACTTGTTGAATGAGGGATCAACCTAAGACCCCTTTTTCACCGGGGGGGGTATAGCGTCTGAAGGCCTACCGAGCTACGGATCGAGGTGGTCGGGACAATCACAGCGAACAGAGGGATGCTTTTTGACCTGGTTCGGGTCTCTCGCAAGGGAGATAATAACCCTACGTCCAGTGGTGGCACTAGCTTCTTGGGGATGTGTTACAATATACTTGCTCAGGGAGTCTTAGGAGATTCTAAGGACTATCCTTCAGACTACCAGCAACGAACTCTATGTATGAGGGAAATCGGGAATGAAGTCGAACCATGAACCCTTCGTGCGAGAAGGTATTTATAGGGGTTTACAAGCGACACAACATTTATTACTGAGGCGCGCCCTTTGTTCGGGCGTGGCGGAGCTGTTCCTTTGTTTCCCACCGACACAATATGACGATAGAATGCGATGGCGCAGATCGCGAGCGTCTGATCCTTGAGCCGCGTAATTAATGCCACGTCGTCTTCGTGAAGCTGCGCGGCTTTTAGGCGGCCGAGGTCCTTCGACGATCGGGTCGTCTGTCGCGGACTCGGCGAGCATGCTCGGGCGAGCTCGATGGAGGGCGGGGTCGGCCCGGAGGCCGGGCGACCTGAAGATCCTTCTTGGGGACGACGTCCGAGCATGGGCATGCTCGGAGGCCGCTAGGATACGATGATCGCCTATCGAGAATACCCAATCCCCGACATTTTATATCCCGGGATTAATATGGAGGCTTATAGGAGAGCTTCTAAGTAGTATAGATATAGATAGATGGATTTGACAAAGTACGGAAAGTTAATTGGTGCTATATAAGGCTATGTTTTTCTTTTTTGATTAAAGTGGGAATTTCTAGTGTTTTTTCTTTTTCTCCGATTAATGTAGGAATTTCTAATCTTTTATATCTTGGGATTAATGTGGAGGCCGGCTTCTAGGAAAGCTACCAATTAGTATAGATAGATAGATTAATTGATTGACTCCAGCCATAGCTCGATTGGCTGCCCACCCGCATTCGATCACAACTCGATGTGGGCAATTACATGCACAGGTGTGCGCACGCGCATATGTAATTCGTCTGTTATTCTTTAATCTATAGTAAATGCAAGAGCTCTTGGCCATTTTCTTTAAAAAAATTGCACATATAATTGTACTACTGTCTACTGATAGTCTAAAGTCTAATGCCTGTAGGCAGCCCCTAATGACGGGTCACATCAAGTCCAATGTCTCTGGCGTCCTAACTAAACCATTTTTTCTTCCACATGTCTATCTATGGAAAAATTAGTCTAGTGACACTCAATTCGTTGGTTTTTTGTGATGTGTTTATGACATGTGGGTCCATCTGAGTCTATGACAGTGGATCAGGGTGTCAAAAAGTGAATCACGAATTTTAAAGAGTGTCAGTGACGCCAATCTCCCGTCTATCCATACATGCATGTCGACGACCAGGACCAGCAGGAGCGGCTAGCTAGCGCATTGCTGTTTTGCCTCCTCTCCTTTCCGGTGCAACGGACGAAGCCGTCGCCGGCGAGCATATATGGCCGATAGCTAGGATTAGGAACGAAGCGAGTTGCCACTTGCCACTTGGGCTGATTTGCCCCACCTCGATCCCAACAGGTGGCGACCGCGACGTCAAAAGGAAGCGTCCATCGCCATTGATTCGGTCCCCCACGCCCTGAAAGCCTCGCCCCGTATAATTTGCTGTCATCCGCTCCGTGCATGCACGAATGTCGATCCCCAGCCGGAGCAGCCGGTGAAACAGCAAGGCGGTAACTGATAACCGTCGCCGCGTTTGCTGCCATTCTGGCCGGCCGCGGACACATGTTACGTCGCGATATGTGTATGCTATAATTCGCCGTACGGGGCCGTCGATCCCCCGCGTGTCGCCGTCGTCTCACGCAAGATATATCTCACCCAGCGCACATGCATAGCCATACTTACAGGCCGCGCCCTTATCCTCTCGCTCCTATATAAGCACACACTCCACACAAGCAACTCGACCGTACACCGCGCTAAGAACACGTAGACGTACGTAGCAACGTGCGTGTACATACGTTCCGAAGCCATGGCACGAAGCCTCAGCTACCTGTTGCTTGTCGTTGTCGTCCTCTCGTGCTGGTGCGTTGCCAGTACGGCGCGGCAGACGCCGTCGACTTCCGACGTCGATGCTGCGGGCGGTAACGTGAGCTTCGTGAAGGCGTGGTGCGCGGGGACGGAGTACCCGACGCTCTGCGACGCGACGCTGACGCCGTACGCCGGCGCGGTGGGGGCAGCCCGGCGCGGCTGGCATGGGCCGCGCTGACGGTGACCCTGGCGGGCGCGCGGAATGCGACGGCGGCCATGAGGGGGATGGTGGCGGCTGGCCACCTGGCGCCCGTGGCCGCGGAGGCGGCGCAGGACTGCGTGAGCATGCTCGGGGACGCCGTCGGAGTGCTGCGGCAGTCGGTGGAGGCCATGGCGCGCGTTGGGGCGGAGCAGGGGCGCGCGGGTGCGAGGAAGATCAAGTTCGAGGTGGACAACGTGCGGACGTGGGCCAGTGCGGCGCTCACGGACGACGAGATGTGCATGGAGGGGTTCAAGGGGGAGGCGGCCGGCGGCGGCGGCGCGCGGGAGGCCGTGCGCGGCCACGTCATGGGCCTCGCGCACCTCACCGCCAACGCGCTCGGCATCGTCAACGCCATGGCAGCCAAGCAAACACCGTAGGCGCGCGACAGATCGACACGAAAACACCGTGATACGCTTGTTGGTACATACACATACGCGAATTATTCCGTGCGTACACATAATTACTTCATTGTGTGTATAAACACCGCATAGATGAATTTTTGTGTGTACCGTACGTATATATTTCGTGGTGTGTATGTGTGCGCATGCGTGTCGTCGTGGCGTATATACGATCATGTAGTGTTAGTAGCAAAATGGCGTGTGATCATCTGGAAGACAGTAGTTTGGTAGTTGGGACCTTGAGTGGTGGCCGTTTGAGGAAGCACTAAGCAGAATCAATGGCAAATTGTCGTGTAACGCACCTCTGTCCGAAGAATATTTGGTTTAACGGGAGAAAAAGGTGTGGCGAATGAATATACGTGATGCGTTCGTGCAAAGTTCGTACGTGCCCATCGTGGATTCTTTTTGATATAGTACATGCATGGTTGGTTACAATTATCGAGCATTGTCCTTTATTTTTTCCACGGCTAAATCATGGAGAAAGGGAGCATATCGAGCTGGAACTACTCTTAAAAGTTTGAACTAGTCTCAGAAGTTAGAACTGTACTCTCAAGTTTTAGCTGTTGGATTTATAGATGGCTCAGATCAACAAGAGACTTGCGTTATTGTTATTGTGAGTTAAAACGATAGGTTGATGTTAAAGACAACAAATATACAGGGCCTGTCCATTTTACGGGCTGATCGTCCAATTGTTGCATGCCGATGCTGTGATCAACCACAACTCCACAATAAACAACTGCATCTGATCTAATCATCCATTTTTAGATCCAACGATACAAATTCATGTGTTACTGTATCGGTTGCCACAATAAAAAAAAGGTGCTAGTAAAACTGCTAGTCTTGGGTGCAAGCAAGCATGGGCAGATCCAACGTCGGGGCTGGCTGGGGAGCCAGCCCATCTTCAATTGGTCGAACCCTTCCTCCTCCCAATATCTCTAATACCAGAAAGAAGTAGAGATATGGCGCCATGGTGACGAATCGGCAAGTTTAGGAACTGGCAACTGGAGTGAGATATAAGAAGAAAAGTAAAAAACAATACTGCGAGGCAAGTGGGCCATCAAAATTAGTCATAGGCTCACTTACTCTCATCGGCTTTCACCTGCTACAGTACTCAGCATCCTTTACTGTAGTGCAACTAGGAGTTCAAAAGACGAACAATGTTGGTGTCGTCTCGCAGACGGCAGACCAACGCATGGGCGATGCGGGCAGCAGGCACACGGGAGGGCGCGACCACACGGCGAGTATCCGATTCACGAGAACTCACCACGGCACACCGGCGCTGACGGGCGTCGGAGACCCAGAGTCGAGGGCACCATACGTGCACCAAAGGTAGGGCAGGAGGGTAGCCGATAGGCGGCAGACGCCTGAGAAGAGTTATCGGTCACTCGAGCGAGCGAAATCGCGACGCCGAGGAGCGCCGGGCGGAACACGCATTGTTAGGAGCTGGGAGGAACGCGCATCATTAGAGGAGAGGAATCGGCCGCTCGAAGCGCCGTTTAGCCGGGGGCCGAACACGCTCTCCAGAGTCCAAAGAGGAACTGAGGCTCGCTCCGTCGGTCGGCGGCGAGCAGCGCGTGCTAGAGCCTGTAGGAACCGAGGCGATCGGCAAGGATGAGCGACTGAGGACAAGGAGCCTCTCAGCTTCATATTGATCGCTAGGACAATGACCCCAAAGCCAGACTAATTCGTTAGCGCCACTGATTGCTTTGCTCGGTATAAAAAAATTGCTCCAAGCCCTAATGCAATGCCTCATGCCTTTTGTTGTGATAAGTGATAACTGATGTCTGATTTTTGTATTATATTGTCCTAAGTCTATATTCTATTGATTGATTGATATTTTTGTCTCTCGAATTTAATATGTATGAATTTGAAATTTGGTTGACAATAGATCGGTATATATAACATTAGTATACTTATATTAAGTTAGAACTTCGACATAGAAGCCCCACCTCTAATTTTATTCTAGATTCACCACTGCAAGCAAGAGCTCCTTTGCTAAAACATTTCCAATGCCCAAGCACCGGTTAACAACAGTGGGAGGAGTTCAGAACACATTCAAAGGCTCCAGCACAATATCTCCAATGCCCAAGCACTGAGTAGATGTGGCCTTAGTGGCTTACGATTTCAGAGCAATAATGCCAATGAACTGCTAATTCACAAGGCATGGATCGGAACACAACACAAGTGGGTAAAGTTGGTTTATGTCCCACTCAGAATCATATATACCACATGCACGATACACCTAAGTTGTCATTGGAATCGTTGCCATCCTTATGTAGGTCGGCTCAAATCTATTGTTTGCACACTTCATGCGGCAAATGACGGTTATCTTGCGCTTTCAGTTGCTACTGCAGCAATGAAGGTCCCAGAGCCGAGTTCAGCAATCAGCATCTGAGAGTACCACCCTAAGCGTAGCAACTGCCAGCGCCATAAACACGATATCAACACAGCATGCTACGATGAGACATGGGAATGCTTCGATAGCCTATTAGCACCTAAAATTAATTTCCCAAACCAGGAGCACAAATAGAAGTAAAAGAAGAACAAAAGAGGAAATAAAAAAAAGTAACCCATGATCATCAACAAAGTTGTGCATCGATTGCCGACCTGCGGCTTCATTACAAGTATATATCACTTGACAAATATTTAATTCGATGTGTCTATCCTTTCTAATGGTAAATCATAACTAAAGACAATATTATATCACTAGATGCGGAAGCGCAGCGCCACGTCGCACTAGTTACCATACTGTTCAAATAAGGTATTATTGCAAAATATATGTACATAATTATGTACGAACAACTATTCTTACGAAGTAATACCTTCGATCATGAAAGCATGACATGTTTGACTTGGACTACTAAATTTTTTATCCTATATTTGACCGAAGTTATAAAAACACAATATTATAAAAGTATTTTTTATGAAAAATTCATTTGTACCATTTTCATATATCCAAACTATATGCTTTAAACAATGGCAACATATCCGGTGCAACCCCCCTCCGTGAAACCACCGTGCAACTGAACTAAAAAAAGTTTCAAAAAATTCTGAAAAAAATCATGGATGTACATCTCAACTTACCCCACCTACATATAAAATTTCATGATCAAATTCATCCTATCCTAGCGGGTACAAAAAAAAACAAGCAGCAAAAATGAATAGTGATGAACAGTAAAAAATCACTGTTCATGCGAAATTTGTCTTTTGTAGCTGCTAGTATAAGATGAATTTGATCATGAAATTTTATATGTAGGTGGGGTGTTGAGATGTACATCCATGATTTTTTCAGAATTTTTGAAACTTTAGTTCAGTTGCACGGTGGTTTCACCGGAGGGTGATTACCTGAGATATTTTCATAAACAATAGCCTCGATCAAAGTTAAGCTTGATTACATGCATTTTAGGGTGTCACTCTTTTATGACTGGAGTATCTTTTTATATCTAGTTTTATATAGGTATCTTAGTTTACATAAGATCCTCTAATAACATCTAATGGTTGTAGTTGTGATTAGCTATGAAGAGACATCAAGAGTGTAACAATGATCATGCCTTTGTATGATAGCTATGAATTCAGTCAGTTATATTCTATAGATGCAACAGAGTAAATTTAAAATAAATTAAGACATTTAGATTAAAACATAATAGCTAAAACTTTGACTAACTCCATTAGCTATAGCAGGGGAACAATAAGGGTCAAAAGAAAAACTCACTAAAGTATACTTATTTGTAGTAGGTAAACAATTTGGTCACCTTTGGCCATTTAGAAAGCTCTCATACTGTGTTCCCTTCAATGTATTATTAATAGCAAGCCAATTATCAACATGACCACACAATTATTTGGTATGGATTTTTGACTGAACATATTTGTCTTATGCAATTTCACAAAATGTAGGACATCCATGAGCTTCTGAAAGCAAGCACAGCATATATTATTTAGATAAATAAAGGTTTATTTATCCCAAAACAAGGATACAAAGAATCAGAGACTCATAGTCGAACAATATTTCTGGTTTTCTTGAAATTCATCAAAGCATCAACTGCCAACTTATCAAAACAAATTAGTTCAGGGATCAACAATTTTTTGTCTATCATTAACTTATGTTCAACAAGAACATCGGCCTATAGGGGAAAAAAGATCGCTAGAATTCTCTTTTATTTACCTGCACAGCTTCAACGTTGTAGCAACTAAAGTAGTTAGTAGTACGTAGAGTTGAACATAATGGAAATATAATTGATTATCATACCAAAAGTTGCAGATTTGAAATAAAAATATCTCACTATGGATTGTGAGTAAGATCAAAAGGAATGATATTTGAACATCATCTCAGGACGCACACATGACCTTTATGGGTTCCATTTTGTCATGAGCATTTGTTAATATAGAGACATAACACTGGAGAAGATATTTTCTTATAAGAAAAATTGCAGACACAACACTTCCGTTGAAGTATTCAACTATCTCTTGATGATGCTTCATTAGGTCCTATAATTTCTACCAAAATAAACATATCAGAAGATCAAGCAAAACAAAATTGGCGTAAATGCACCACATTAAATAATTGTGGTATGTAAAATAATTCTTATAAATAGATAAAAAGATTTATTGAAAGTCTTAGCAATCTTCAAAGCCAAAACTACAAAAAAAAAACATACCGCAGGACAAAAATCAAATATCTATTTCAGAAAACATATATACCCAAAAAAGCCCTTCTTAGAGAGCAATTGCATCTCCTGAATGCATCTAATTGGAAAAATGCACAGGATATATTTATCGACAAACCTCTTTCTAGAATTAATGCCTTTAATAGGTAAACCACCTATGTAAAGTTGATACTTCAAACATATAAGATTTGAAATGGGAAAAATAAAGATTTCAACAGAGAGAAGGAAAAAAAATAATGATTTGGTTCGCTGCCCCCTATATAGTGGATTTGTGGATTAGTTTTTCACTATCCTAGGTTAGGTATTTTAGGAGGCTATTTCCATGAAGCATGGTGCTTCTAAAAGTATGTTTAACCCTTACAGGCAAGCAAATTTTCCAATACAGAAAATGTTTTGAATAGAAAACTTGCGGTACTCATGGGGTTGTGCATCAAATAAAACTGCATTCCTTATTTCTCAAATAGTCTATAATACTACCTAAGCACTGCCTGAAACAATTGATCAACAATTCTTTAGGGAAATCTAGTCAAGGACATCATTGTCAATAATAATACCTTTGATTTTCGATTCAATAAACAAACTGCTATGGTATGTAAACTAACTACTTATTTAGAATTTATAGAAGCATTAGGTTAGGTCTAAACTATAGACCAGTGTTCCAAAAAATGGCAGTAACCAGGAAGTCCTTGTTCCACAATGTACAACTACCTAAAAGTATAAGGAAATGTTCCATAATAGGGAAACATAATTTATGTGGGTGTTATAAATTCAATGAGGTGGCACTATCTTTAGCATAGATATAACTATTTCATAGACATTTTCGTTGTTGTGTAATTCAATTCGAATAGTGTGTACGCTATATATTGTCGGATTGAATTGTTCTTTAGGTACCGTTTTGGTTGAGGTTTTTAATTGTGCTAAATGAGGTAAATGAAATGGTGAAGCTACAGAAGTGAAGACAGGTAAATGATACCCTCTATTGCAACGGTCTACACTTCATGTATAGGTCAGTTAAACAAGTGTTGGTTAATATAAATAAGAATAGCTCTACTGTAAGCAATTGAAATAATGTCTATTGAAGCAACAGATTAAGGTGTTGAGAAGTGCTATGACCTAACAGAGCGAAACTACTTAGTGGCATAACTAATAAAATCGTTTGTGGATAAAGGTAAAGTAGCGACATGGGGGAGGAGTAGTAGTAGCTTTGGAAGAAAATCAGTTCACCTGGTGTGGTAAGAGAGTTTTTTTTGTTGTTGTCTGTCAATGGTTTGGGAAGAGCCACCTATTGGAAGAAAAAGGAAAATGTTTGTATTAGATGAAAATAGAACCTAATCGGGTAGAGAAAGAGGAATCTGTTAAGCAAACTTGTGAAGGAGTACTGAACATGGTGCTATCTAGCAACAAACAAAATAGTAATGGTAAAGGAAGATTGTAAATAGGTGTAAGAGAATGTAGTGTAGGTATCAGTAATAAGTATTTGTTTCTCGATTCTAGATTAGCAACAAAATCCAATGAGATAACGCTTCCGACGAACATATTCTCTCGGTCGACATTTATGTAACAATTGCAAGGCGATGATCGGTATCAAGAAAATCAAAGGAACGATTTTGAGAG
Organism: Guadua angustifolia; assembly: GCA_036346375.1. Lineage (NCBI taxonomy): Eukaryota > Viridiplantae > Streptophyta > Magnoliopsida > Poales > Poaceae > Guadua > Guadua angustifolia. Next base: position 17,171,314 of record CM070518.1, on the reverse strand, counting down.
TAGAGATCCATGAGCAAAAAAGCAATATTTCAACAAGCATGTGACGAAGGGCTTACCATGGGAAAATAGGAAGTGGTGGTAATAGGCTCCAAAGCCATAAGGCAAGATCGTAGGGAGTATTAGTGATAGTAGGAAGGACTGTTAAATAGAAGGAAACACATCTTGATACAATATACTCTTGTTTTCAGTATAGGTGGCCCCATACAAGTGTTGCTTAATACAAATTAGAACAAGTGTAAATGAAGGGCACCAAACTATTCCTTTAGACTGTATGTCGAATTGATCTCACAATATGGCTTTTGATAGCCAGTAACCTTCCCTTTGGGCTGTATGCCGAATTGAAGGACCATCATCATTCCGAGTATGCACTACTACAGCGAGGCTTATATCAGACGCACGATCACAGACGGTTTTGAAAAACCGTGCGTAATATCAGGAACATCACAGGCGGTTATGTACTCAAACCGTCGATGCTAATATCACTGAGCGGTTTTATATTACAAAAAAATGCAGCGATGTAATAACTATCACGAGCGGTTTCAAAATATAACCGCTGCGTGATTGCTCTGATACTCATTACGAGGCGGGTTTAAAGTAAAACCGTCGTGATATCCTGACGGTTATATAACACAACCGCCTCAGTAATATCTGATAGTCATTACGGCACGTTTGTAATATAAAACCGTCTGTGATAAAACCGTCCGAGGCTGTAAAAACAGAGCCTCGTTCCATCCACTTTGTTTGTAGGGTTTCGGTTTCTATCCTAAGTGGCGGCTGCGGAAGTGAGGCGATTTTTTAAAAGAAAGCCATTGATTTCGAAGGGTGATATTAGATTCATTTGATTTTGGTGATCTAAGGTTAGTTATGAGTTCTCTAATTGCATGCATCCAATTCAATATCTAGGTTGGTTAGGAGAGAATTAATTTAAAGATTGTTTGGTTAGATCTAGCTTAATTGTAGCTGGATCCATATGTTGTTTGTGATATTTGGTTAGTAATGTGTTTTAATTGCATTACATTCAACATCTAGCTTGATAAGGAAGGAATTTGATGATTTTTTTAGATCTCGCTTGTAGAACCATGTGTTGGTTTTTTGATGAATAAGGTTAGCTAGTAATGGTTCTATTTGCATAATATAATATTCGATCATGATGTAGCTAGCTAGCTTGTTAAGGATAGAATTTAAAGATTGTTTAGATCTAGCTTATAGATCAATTCAAGCCTTTTGGTGATCTAAGATTAGTAATGGGTTCTAATTTCATTATTATATTGAAGATTAATTTGAATTTTGTTAATTATTTCTTTGTGATGTAATTAAGGTATGTAATTGCATAATTAGTTTAAGAATGTGTGCATCGCACTACACCTAGTGCACTTAATATTTAACACTAAGTGTTACATGTGTAGCGTAGATGGATCGAAGTGGATGTCTGTTGAGAACCGTCTGAGTCTTGAGTACCTTAATGGCGTCTCCACTTTCAAAAGAGCCGCAGAGGAGGATATGTTTAATAAGGGGTGCAATTCATGTCATGTCCGTGCATTGATTGCGAAAATCAAGATGTTTGAAACTCAGCAGATCGAAGCACACTTGATTGAAGGGTTTCAAAAGGGCTATACATGTTGGACCACCATGGCGAAGAGCATAATATCTGAAGCGAGCAAGTAATGTTAATATCGTCGACGATGTCAATGATATGTCGAATGATCATATCGATTGTGCTTCCGATGAGGACAAAGTTGCACGATGACAATTTGGATCGGATGCTACGCGATGCGAAGGAAACCTTGATGACGGGGAATATGGGCAGTTCGGGGCTTAATGGAGGACTCGGAGAAACCTTTGTTCGCAGGGTGCAAGTTGAAATACACAAGGTTATCATCCGTGCTTCAACTACTCAAATTAAAGGCAAGCAGCGGTTGGTCCGACAAGAGTTTCACAATATTTATTCGTCTATTGGCGGACATGCTTCGAGGGAAACGAGTTGCCGACAAGCACCTACAAAGCCAAGCGGGTTCTTTGTCCTTGGGAATGGAAGTAGAAAGAATACATGCATGTCCAAACGATCGTATCTGTCAGACATAAAGAGTACACAAACTTGCATATATGTCCGTGTGCAACGCATCCCTAGATAAGCGTAAGAGTTATTCAGATGATGATGGCGAGAGCATTGAGGTGAAAAAAGGTGCTCTGCTAAGGTGGCATGGTATCTGCTGTAATTCCCGTTTGAAGCGTTTGTTTGCGAACCCAAAGGAAGCAAAAGCTATGCGTTGGCACTTTGAGGAGCGTAAGAATGATGGAATGCTAAGGCACCTGCTGATTCCATCCAAAGGAGAAACATCGGCAGAGCTTTCAAGAATTCGGTGCGGATCCGAGAAATATAAGGTTTGGATTAGTACAGATGGAATGAATCCTTTCGGTAACATGAAGCGTGCAAGATAGCACTTGGCGTAAATCTCTGTATCTACAACCTTCCTCCTTGGTTGTGTATGAAGCGGAAGTACATTATGTTGTGCATGCTTATCCAAGGACCGAAACAACACAGGAGCGATATTGATGTGTACCTAGCTCCATTGGTGGAAGATCTAAAAACACTGTGGGTTCTGGGGTACACGTATGGGATGCGTACAAAGCGAGAGAACTTTACTTTGCAATTTGCTTGTTGTTACGCACCATAAATGATTACCCGCCCTTGCTAACTGTCGGGCCAGAGTACAAAAGGAACCAAAGCTCGCACTCCTTTGCTTAGATGATCTGAGAGTTTATGGTGAATCACTCCCGCAAAACCGTGTACATGCGTCATCAGTAGGTTCCTTCGGAGGAATCACCCATATCGCAAGATGAAGGAACTTTTGACGGAAGGAACGAAAATGGTCCAGCTCAAAGGCGTTTGGCGGGAGAGATGTTCATGACATTATTAAGGATTTGGATGTTGCGTATGGAAAGGGGCGTAAATCAAGTACCCGTGAAAAGAGCATGTGGAAGAAGAGATCAATATTCGGGACCTACCTTCTTGGGAGCACCTAGAAGTTCGCCCTTTGCATCGATGTCATGCACGAGAGAAGAATGTGCGTGACGGCGTGATTGGTCTCTTATTCAACATTAAGGGTAAAACAAAGGATGGTATCAACGCACGGCTTGACTTGGTCGATATGGGCATAAGACTGAGTTAGCACCGAAGAGACCGATAAAGGCCGTGCGTGCTTGGAACACCTTGTTATACTCTGTCAAAGGCGAAGAACTGAAGCGTGCGGTGCTTGCATGGTGTGAAAGTTCCGTCCGGTCACTCCTCCAACATGAAGAGACTTGTTTAGTTGGAAGATTTGAAATTAATCGGCATGAAGTCTCATGATTGTCATGTCTTGATGACACAGATGCTCCTGTCGCAATTAGAAGTATTTTGTTTGGTCAAGGTCCGTGAGACAATCACTAGGTCGTGTTATTTCTTTAACACAATCGCCGAAGGTCATCGATCGAAGGACTAGATGCTCTGCAAGTTGATGTGGTGATGACTCTATGTAATCTTGAGATGTATTTCCCTCCATCATTTTTCGATATCATGGTCCATCTCATTGTTCACCTTGTGACGAGAGATAAAGATATGCGGGCGGTGTTCCACGTAGCATGTACCCGTTCGAGAGGTACATGGGAATTCTCAAGTCTTCGTCTGGAATCGATCTCGTCCGGAGGGTAGCATTGTCGAAGGTTATGCAATGAAGAGGCCGTCGAGTTCTCGTCGATTACATGGCCCGGTCGAACCAATAGGTGTGCCTCGATCTCGCCATGAGGAGGCTCGAGTATCGGGACCATCGGAAGGAAAGCAATCACGCTGATTCGGTTGATTATGCTCGAGCCCATTTCACGGTTTTGCAACACATGGTCAGTAGTGTCCGCCTATATCGTCGAGCACAAGCAATGGCTAAGGCAAGAGAATCCAAAGGCAGAGTCTTGGATCACGAGACAAAGATAACCTTGATTCAACAAATGGTTGAAGGAGCGACCTATCACTAGGAGCTCGTCGGATGACACTGCTTGACATGGTTGGCAAAAGGACCAACTTTTACGGTTGTCACATGGAAAGGATATGACTTAAATGGGTACACATTTTACACGAGAGATCGGGATATGAAGAGCACAAACCGAGCAATGGTGTCGCATAGATGCATTCAATAATACATTTGGGTTGACTAGGAGCTCCTACTATGGGTTCATAGAGGAGATATGGGAGCTCGACTACGTGCTATTCAAGATTCCCTATTTCGGTGCCGTTGGGTCCACCTCCAGCATGTGAAGGTCGACAGAATGGCATCACTCTTGTGGACCTCGAGCGTGTCGGATACCAAGGCGAACCATTCGTGACTCGCTAACCAAGTTGTTCAAGTCTTCTATGTAACCAGGCGTCCAACAAGAAGCGCCACGTAGTTCTTCAAGGAAAAAGGAGAATTGTCGGAGTTGAGAATGTAGTAGATGAAGAAGAGTACAATCAATTTGATGAGTTGCCACCTATCGGAAATGACATCCGGTCCCGGAAGAACAACATGAGGAAGCAAGCTACACAGCGTCGATCATCATGAAGGGCTAATTTTCATACAAAAGAATAAGCATGTGGTGGCGTAGTTATGAGAAGGGTGCATTGTCATCATACTTACTAATTTTCATGTGTAATAATATTACATTAATGCTATTGTAAAGATAATCGACCCATCATGCTTTGTACATATGATTGTGATCATCTTTGTAAGTAGCTTGTGAAGCATCTGAATTATGTATATATGATTGTGATGATCTTTGTAAGTAGCTTGTGAAGCATCCGGATTGATGGAAAAGATGCAAGTATAAGAGCACGATTTATTCGTTAATATCAATATGATTCCAAATACATGATTCAAAGATGGCCATTCGGACATAATTGATGACAAGAACGAATCATGTCTACTTTGGCAATATGGAAATAATTGTATGTGATTGCTCTCGATTTTAGGGTTTGAATTGAGGATTAGAATCTCCACTTCAACCACAAGATGCGATCTATATTCTGTAAAGACAACTTTCCCGAAGATACAACAAAGTGGCACAGACAAGAGTCGATGGCCCAACAAACAAGTGAATGTTAGTGAGCAGTATATATCACTGAGCGGTTCTTTAACATAACGATGCATGATGTTATTTGTCACTGCAGCGGTTCTATTATATAACCGTCCGTGATGTCACCAACATCACGAGCGGTTCTATTATATAACCGTCGTGATGTCACCAACATCACGAGCGGTTCTATTATAGAACCGTCGTAATATCTAAACATCACGCACTATTCTATTATAGAACCGTCAGGATATCTCATCACTGAACCGTTATATTATAGAACCGTCGTGATGTGCTCTCTCTATATATCTCCGCGAGAATCTCATTCCTGGCCGGCCAAACCCTAAACCTTTGAGGCGTTTTGCCTCATGGCGGCCTCCCCTCGGCGTCCTCCCCTCCCGGCGTCTCCCGGCCTCGGCGTCCTCCCGGCGTCCCCGGCCTCGGCGTCCTCCCCTCCGGCGTCCTCCCCGCCTCGGCGTCCTCCCCTCTCCGCGTCCTCCCGCCTCGGCGTCCTCCCCTCGGCGTCCTCGCCGGGCTTCAACCGTGAGTATTTACGGGGACTAGCCATCGAGCTAGAGGCCGTTTCTCGATCTGGAAGCCTTTGCTGGCCATTTGCTCTATTTTTCGGTGTTGCTCTGCTAGTTAGTGAGTTAGGGACACTTTCGTGATTATTCTCGGTCTTGCAAAGGGCGGTCGATCTGCTGCTTGGGGACCTTGCGTGTGGGCTTAATGTTCATGATGATTTAGGGGATGGAATAGACTAATTGTGACAACAAATCTTAGCGATCAATTTCACTTTCATATATATATATATTTGATTAGTGTGAGTTCGCGATGATGTTTGTTTTCCGTTGTTTAGAGCCCAATGGCATAACTAGTTAAAATGTGGTTGTGGTTGTACATCTTTGTGGTTGTTTAGAGCCCGAGAGCTGATAGCTAGTTCGGCGATGATGTCTGTTTGTTTTACGGTTGTTTAGAGCCCAGAGCTTGAGCTCCAAGACATGTTCATATGTGAGTTAGTGAATATGCATATAAGATAACTTTGTCTTTATATGCTTAGTTAGTGAATATGCATATAAGATAACCAATTGAGTAGCTCTATTGCAAACTGTCTTTATATGCTTAGTTAGTGAACATGCATATAAGATAACCAATTGAGTAGATTTATACTTAACTTTGTCAAGTATTAAATCATTATTGAGATAAAGTTGTCACAATCTGGTCTATTACTTGTCCATTGTGGCGAGGAGGGCCTTTAAGGCAACCCGACATCTGAGAACATTCAAACAATCAATATGAGCTTTATGCTAATTGCTTTATTCGTAATATCTTGTACATGTTCATATGTGAGATCTGAGCTTACGCTCTATTATTACATTAATCGTCAAATGGTTGAATCCATATGTATTCTTCGCTTGTCTGCTGTGTGGATATCCTAGTTTTAGGGAGGTCTTTGCGAAATTTTTATTAAGTTCTGCAACCTCCTAGTTCGCTTCTTTTGCTAAAAGGCTAATAACAAGCCATTTAGGCTAGTTCTTTTAAAAGGCTAATAACAAGCCATGGTATCCACAAACTCATTCACTCTAATGTGATTTTATTTGTTCTTCACTTTTAGTTACTTTGAAACTATTTTAACTTGAAAGAAGATGTCGTCCTCTAATCCATCGTCCAAGGACATGATGTGCCCTCAAAAGAAGAATCGACCACGCTGCAAGAGGACCAAACAAAAGGCCAACAGACCGATATACCATTACAGAGATCGATCCAAATGATGGGGCCCCTAGAAAGCCAAAAAAGGCGGCGAATGCATTTCGGAGTATGTGTGGGATAGTAGCAAGGGAACGGGTTCCGATCACGCTATCTTCCTGGAGGTTGGTGACTATTGAGGCTCGCAATGCCTTGCTAACGGAAATTCTTTCATCGTTCAACATTCCAGAACAATCCGCTCCCCTAGTGCGACGGTATGCACTGCTAGCGGCAGGAAAGGCATGGAAGACCTTCAAGCATACGCTTTTCGTAGACTACGTCAAGAAGGATCTGGTTCCATACTCGAAGTATGGGTTCATTGATGAGGACACGTGGGGGCGTTTTGTTGGGATGAAGACCACGAGCGAATTAATTGCGTCCACGATGAAACAAACAAGGCCTTGCAAGCAAGAACACTCACCCCACAGACTCGCCTTTGCGCTCTGGCGGGGAAGAGAGCGCAATGGGGCGAGGGGAGGATGAGGAGGGTATCGCGCCATTTCCATCGATCACAGATCAGCGTGCGGAGGCGGCTAGAGCGAGCGAGTCGGATGCCACGCCCTCCGCAACTGTCTCCTTTGTAAACCCAGCATGACGAGGAAGTGCGCCAGCGCTGTAATATATAAATCGAACTACCAATTTTACGTAATTAGTCCATGACTTCATAAGTGAAATAACTTGTCCGGATCTTGCAGGTAGCGTTGAGTACACAATCGAGTGATGGCTCTTTTTTCCCAGACAAAGAGAAAGATGCACCGTCCATAGCCTTGGGAAACAAGGAACACCTCGTCGTACAAGAGGCAAAGGGTTTTTGTTCCATGGAAAATGGATTCCCAGATTTACTTCCACATATACCAAATAAGAAGAGAACTAGAGTCCAGTAGCGAGTCAAATCTTATAAAGAATTTGGAGGACAAGTTGAGAGGAGAGTTGAGAGAAGAGTTGAGGGAGAACGAGAGAAGAATTTCATGAAAGGATAAGAATCCTCGAGGAAAGGCTCACCAATCAAGAAAGAAATCTTGCACAAGCCCAGTATGTCCGCAAGTCACCCCCATCGCCTGTAAGCAGCATTTGTGCATCCATTCCTCCAAGTGACATAGATGAACATAAGCGGGACTTATCCGTATGTGACATTAAGGTGGCCACGCGGTGCAATCTCCAAGTGAGAATTAGCAATGGCACCGTTCCTCGGCAATTTGGGGCATGGCGTATCCATCCCCAAAGGGACCATGGTGCACTGATACCATCATAGCACCGGTTTCACCAAGGTCAATGTGGGCGGGTGTTTGATAGTTTCAAAATTGTCGATCTCTGAAGCCGTAAACAGCGAGATCATAAAACTTGGGGATGCCATTGGCACATTCATCCAATGGCCTAGCAATGACATCTCCTGATCGCCTTACGTCATGCAACAACCGCGACGATCCGATTAGCCTATTGTATCGCCGTCGATCGGTTGGCTACCAAATCGGCGATCGTGAGAGCAGACTCCACTTGATGTACACAATGTTGACCTCTTTCTGCCCATTCCTCTCCCGTGAAGGGTTCATACAAAACAAAGAAAGGCAAGGGCAAAAAAGAAAGAAAAAGCGGCAAGAACAAGTTGACTATCCATCTGCCGAGTTGGCTAAACAATACAAGCTAGGAGAGCGTTACTAACGAAAGGCGTAACTTCACTTAGTATACCTTGCCAACAATTGCATAAGTGGTACACCCAAGAAGTGGAAAGCGAGCGTGAGCGTACAACAAGTATCGGCGTTAAGTTCAAGTATGAACATCTATTCAACGACTCGTGAGGGGCTTCTTCACGGTCGATTTTACGGACTTGTTCCATCTCTACAACCTCGGCGCCATCGACGCCAAGACTCATAAGATCTTGAACCTTGTAAGTGTGTGCTATCACGGTCTACATTAAATCTAATAGTGATAAATGTCCTCCAATATATATATAATCCGCCTTTGTATATATAGATACATGCAACAGGAAGACAAAGAAGAAACTATCGATCGGTTTCCTCGACCCACATATAGTCTCAAAGCAAACAATGGATGATGATATAAACATGGTCGAAATCGTGATAGAGGCATTGCTAGCACAAAAGATAAAGAATTCATACTTATACCCCATAACCCGAGGTAAGTGCTACCACATGCTATACTTTGTCTGTCTTGTGCACACAACTCTGTTTTGTTCATTGTCCATTGTGATATACCCGTAGGTATCCTTTGGGTTCTCATTATAATTGAACCACCCACAAGCCGGGTTAAGTACCTTGATTCCGGACGTGGCGGAAACCACGACTTGGTACCTATCGCAAAATTACTCACCGGTAATCATGTTTCCTCGTACATGGTCGTGTAAGTTGTTCGAGTTTATATTGCTATTGGAATGGCTTAGGCTAACCTTTTGCAATCTTGTAGAGCATTCAAACACGTGAAAGATTGGACTAAACTACAACATGATTTGAACTTTCGGTATCCGCTATACACAACAATTCTATATCAAACCCGTAATAGTGACTCTAGAACTAACCGTAGGTTTTATTTGCGATGCCACCAAGCAAGGTCAGGAAATAACCTATGTGGATTTTATGTTTGCTACAACATGCAAACCATAAATAAGCTAAAGAAAGTATGTCTGAGATAAAAAATGCGTTGAGTCGGGCGATTTGAGCAACATTAGAGGAGAGTTTGTTTCTTCCTACTCACCAAGTAATACATAAAAAGGCGCGTTCCACATGACCTTATAAGTTCTGGAGTTGTACAATTGTCAAATGGTATTCATTAATTAGAAAATATGTCAAAAACTTGCGGTTATTCTTGTTTATACGATTCATTGTATTGTCACATGATATTATCCTTAATACATATTTGCTCATCTTGAATGCAACAACTTAACAATGTCTTGCTTGTTGGAACTAGATGTTTTCCTACACCCTCAATGAGAACCTCCATTATTTATGGGTTGTTGTTGAAATTTTCATCTACTTAGGTATTCTGCATCAATATTCGAGACACGGCGATTATAGATGTTGTAATTGAATATCTGCACTTCCTATATGCATTGAGAACAGATTTGTCCGATCGGGATAGACTTAAAATATAAACATTTGTGGCGCTTTTTCTCGTTGTTATGATAAAGTTGATGGAACTCGACTAATAAATCAACCAAGACGGCGGGAAGCATGGCGGCGGCAGCAACCACGGTCTTCTCCATCGAACCGGTCACACTAGAGTGTGTGATTTGCTTCATGCCATCTGAAGTGGCTTTCTTGAGGTCACCGTAGTGCCATGGTCTTGAAATGGCCGAGCGGCATGCTCTTGTCTTGAGGTCACCGTCGTGCCGCAGTGGGAGATCGAACATGGTACTTTGGTAAAATTGTAGATGTACTTGATAGATTACTTTAGGTAAGGTAATTAAAAGATTAAACAAATGTGATTGCAAGTCGGGTCTTCCTTGCGGAAGGACTTTGGAACACCCAACTTGAATGGAGAAAGAGGCGGGAGGAAGCGGATGGAGCGGTGGTACAGGAAGAAGGCGACCTTGGTTATAGATAAAGAAATTTGTCTTCTTGAACCAACGAACTGATCAAAATCTGCTTGTAAAAATATTGATGGAAATTTTGAACAACACCATTAATGGAGGTTCTGCAACATCTATAATGAAAAAAGGTCATCCTGAGCGGTTCTTATTTGAAATGCGTGATGATTCATATCCTGAGCGGTTATGATTTGAAACAAATGCATGATGAGTTAATATCCAGAGCGGTTGTGATTTGAAACCGCCGTGATATTAACTATCCTGACGGTTTCAAATAATCCCGTCGTGATAGTTAATTCCTGAGCGGTTGTGATTTGAAATAAATGCATGATATTTGAATATCACAGAGCGGTTTCAAATCATAGCCGTGCAGCGATAGTTTAATTCCTGAGCGGTTGTATTAATAAACCGTGCGTGATATATTCTCGAGCGGGTAGAAACCGTCTCGATGAGCTCCTTCATCACAGACTTATTATTCTTGACGGTTCACAAAACCGTCTCTGATGACGTTTGCGAACCGTCTGTGATGATGTTTTCTGTAGTAGTGATGCTTCATGGCCAAACCGTCACTTGACCTCCAACTCTTATGAACTTTGTCATGGCCGCTGACGACAACCGTGGCTGCTCCATGCGTGAACTTTGGTGTCATGTGGGTATGGCCTATGCATGCACGTACTGATTTTCTTCACGTTGCTTGCTCCGGCAGCTTGATGCCGACAATGACACACCTGACCATTCCGGCGACATGATGATAATTGCTGCCCATTGCAATTTAGTTTGACATGCCAAGATTGATGACAGAGGCTATGGCATTGTGAGGTTAGGATGGTGAATCAGGTGTCGGCTCGATGCAACCATTGGTCGGTGTTGATCATGCATAATTTGTATATTTTTTTGAAAATTTTCACATGTATTCCTTATAAAAGTCATTACAATTCACTAAAAAAATTATAGCAAAATCCGGTTCAACAAACATGAAAATCGGTTGAATTTGTGGTCATTTTGGTCCAAAAAGAAAAGAATTTTGGCTAGGCTGTATGGCTAGCAATTTGGGGCGAAGAAGTTTGGTGTTTGACAACTTGGCTTTTAGATTAGCAGAATAGCTGTTCTGAGTTGGAAAATATTTGAAATGCCCATGAGTCAAATGACGGCTTATTTGATGTTGTTTGAAGGATATAGAAGTAGATTTTATTTATTTATTTTGCATGTGACATATAAATATAAATATAAATGTAACACATAGTACAATATTAATTTTCAAGCATCATATAACAAAATGTAACATATAAATGGTACTTGCTAAGTACTAGATACAAAATATTACATATTTCTGTTCATATGAAATGATTCAAATTAAAATATAGATTGAACTACCATCATGGTACCAAAGCATGTGCAATAGCGTCATGCACGCCGACCATGTCAACATCATCGCTAGTAGTCACACTATCATGTGTACTAAGGTTGTTTGACGTATCCCCATGATAATCTTCATCCCCCTCCATACAAGCAAAATCTATAGCAAACAAAACACTATCTCGAATGAAATTATGTAGAGCCATTAATTGCTGCGATGACAATTTTATTTTGCTTGACTTCATGGTATACTCTCTCTTTATTCGTTTTTTGAACTTGATCATAAGGTTCTGATAGCCTTTGGTATTCAAATATTGTTGGGTTATATTATGTACCGTAACATCTTTTAGAGAAATTTCAATGCATATGTCATTTGTAAATTCATCCCATATTGCAGTGTTTGAGACTGTCCTTTTTCCATCTATAAGTGTGATTCTTATTAGCAAATATGATGCACATTGGCTGAATCATCGAGAAACCAGGAAAGCGTAATAAAGTTTGAAACATAGTAAAATGTCATATTAACTTTTAACTCCAATATACAAATTGACATTAATTCACCTTTTCATGAGAGTTGAAAGAATTGCAATATGCCTACAGAGCAAGGAAAGGTAATATTTGTCATATATTAACAAAAATATGATTTTTATGAGATAAAAACCAACCGGCCTATATTTTGCTTACAACCACATGGGAGATGTAACTGGTGTTAATAGTAAAAATTCAATCTAACTATTAGAGGCTAAACTTTCTACAAAGTGGATGGACTGTTGACTACTAACCAAAAAAAGAAACAGTTTGAGTATGAAACTCATTGCTGGGCACAACTATATAGATGCAGGACCCAAGTTTATTCAGCGGATAAATCAATGGTTACCTCTGTTGATTTACCACTACTGACATTATGTTTTCTACCTCAACGTGCACGAACGACAACTCCGAACGTCAGACATTCGCCTTTCAGAGTTTCATGTACTGTACTGTTCCATCAAATACCACTGTACCAGAAGAAGACTTTTTCTTCTTTTTTAAGATAATAAGACCACTTTTGACATTACATGGTGTTTTGTGGACTTATTTATGTAAGCAACCTGTATTTGACAGCAATGGCATCGTAGCCCCAAGCTTCCAACAAAAAAAAATCAATTATTCGACCAGTACATACCTACAAAGCAGGATTACTACAACTATCTAGCGCAATCTCACACTACAGCACAGTGCATCACCTAATCAAGTGTTATCCTCACTGCAAAAACAACATTTGAGTTCACGGTGCAAGAAACAACATCTAATCCTAACACAAACATGAGGGACAAATAGAAAAATAAGCTACGCTGCCTTTTGTCGAGAGCAGGTGCAGTAATAGCAGCTGTATGTAATCCAATCTGTTTTCAAGGTGTACTATTACTTGTCACTCCATCTAGCAGATGATACTGGTAACACTAGAGAAATAATCCCTCAATTGATGTCTCTTTTTCAGCATGTTAAAACAATACTAGTACACGGAAGAACTCAATTGGAACCACCCTTCTAATCAATTGGGGACGAGCCCAGGTGTGAGGAGGGGCAGAGGAAGACCTTGGGCTGGAGACAAGGGGTTGGGAGGTGGTGCTCGAAGCAGGGTTGGATCGGGAGGCAGGGCTCGAATCGGGAGGCCAAGATGGATCGTAGGCAAAGCTTGGAGCAGGGTTGGACTGGGAGGCAATGCAGACATCCACCGGGTGGCGCAGCAGTAGGTCGGGTCGAACTAGAGGCGGGGTAGACCGCCGTCGGGGTGGCGCGGAGGCAGGGAAGATGACCATCGGGGTGGTGCGATAGTGGCAACCCTATCGCCGCCCTGTAGCAATCACGTGAGGGAGATGAACGGGTGGGTGAAGAAAATGAGGGTAGGCAGGGAAAATAGGGTTGAATATTACCCTCTTATACATGGTATAAGGTGGGTAATATTTTACCAACTAGAGAGGTATACTTAGAATTCTAACCCATCAAAGGTGAAAAGCTATCCTAACCTAACTATTGGCTTTTTTGGCTTCTCCATATAGAAATGAGTCACTGACTTTCGGCTACGGATAAATCTATTATTTGGAACAGTTTCCGACTTCTATAAGAGAAAAGCCAAAGCGAAAGCCGTCCCAAACAGGGCCTAAGACTAAATAAATAGAGCCTAAGGTTGTCATGCTTAATTATAAATTTTTTGCCACACTTGCCTAAGCTTAGTTCATCAAAATTGAAGCCACACTTTGGCTAGTAAAATGAATTTTGCTACACTTTTTTGTATCAATGACGTGTGGGACTTAGATGATAAGAAAGAATCTTGGCAAATGTGTGGCTATGAATCAAATGAATGTCTAACTCATTCAAACTTGCCTAACTCGATATGTGGCAAATTATAGCAAAGTTTGGCTATAAACCAATTAGCCCCCTAATTCAAGCAAAAGTACACCTCCCTACCTGCCTATCTATATGTTTGTCAGATTCTTCAAGGCATGTAGTATGCCTCCTTGTTATGAAAGCAAAATATAGAAATATGCTTTCATAGGAATTATGCATATCAAAATATATTCACATCGACACAACATATTTTCTTTCCTAACCTCTCATAGACTTTTTTTTCCAAATCAGGTCTTCTTCCAAATAAATTTACAAAAAGGCGTTACCTATCACGTTTGTGGAGTTCGATAACTTTTCCAGGTAGCCATTGAGCACGAAGAGCTCAATAGAGCTGCTATTAAGCATCGAAAACTCGGTAAGAGGCCTACCAAGCGTGAGGCAAGCGTGCAAGCTCCTTCCGAGCTGGGAATCGTGGCACCAAGGTAGGCCCATCGTTACTGCTGCGATCGGTTGACCTGCTTTGGGATTAAAAAGCTACCTAGCTCCACGGTGTCACCCGCCTAGCATTCCATGACGAAGCTATTTTTACAACTTTGGGGGTGTTTGGGACTGCTCCAGTTTCACCAAAATCTGTGGAGTTGGTAGAGTAGGGTATTTCTAACTCCAAAAATTTATGGAGCTAGAGCTATAGGTACATTAAGAGTGTTTTGGTAGATCATTTTATTTACATTTTAGACTAAAAATATAAATTTAATTTACTTTATTTTAACCTATAAATTTTAGATCGAGTCGGCCAAGAAATTTGGTTTCTTCAAACAGCCAAACAGGACCTTTATTTAGAAGGGCCGCGAAGGACTGCAGATCCCTGTCCTTTGGGATGGGCCGCGGAGGACTCCGCATCTCGTTGCAACGCAATCTCGCACACTTGGGCTTTGGCATGGCTTGGCTGCGTTGTTTGGGGGCCTGGGCTTCGGTTCTCGCCCTGCCGTCCTGTCTCGCCCCGCCCGATCCGCCGTCCTGTCTCGTCCAGCCCCCTCCGCCCGCTGCATTGCCTCCTCCCGATCCAGCCCCGCCGCCCGGTGGCGTCTCCTCTTTGCTCGGCCGGTGGCATCTCCTCCTCGCTCAGCCGGTGGCTGACAGCCCTCCTCGGCGTCTCTTCCTCCGCCTGGCCGACTCCTTCCCGCTCGGCGTCTACTCCTCGCTCGGTCGCCTCCGCGTCTCTTACATCCCAGCAAGCCAAAGTAGCTTTTTCAACAACGCAGCCGCAGCCCTCCAAACAGGCCGCAACCATCTCCAGCTCCGGCGATGGAGGAAACCGCCGCCGCCGCAGACGCTGCCAACATTCCGGCATCGAGTGATGCTATCTCTGTATCATCCGACCCCTCCACAGCCACTGCCGCAGGCGAGGCCTCAACTGATCCTACTGCCGCTGCCGCCGTCGGCGACGACGAGCACGACTCGAAGGAGGTCGTCCTGCGCCGGTACTTTCTCCAGGAGTGGGAGCTCGTATCCGCCATACTCCGCCGCATCGTCGCTGCCGGCGGCAGCGCCGAGCCCGCCGACGTCCACAGAATCCGCTCCATCGTAAGCTCTCTTCCCCCAACGGATCTCCGAATGTTCCCTATCGCTGAACCATATATACGTGAAGAACGCGTAGCTCTGATAGCAATGTTAGCTTTTGTTTGGTTAATTACCGACACAATGTGGATTAGAGAAGAAATTAATCTGCTTCAGCGTCTAAACGCACAAACAAAATCTGAAAAGGTCGTATAAGATTTCAAGCTGCCTGTTCATACCATCACCCTATTTGAATGTTGTTTTTTGTTCGCTAAACAATAGGCAAGTAGTGTAGTAGGCAATTTAAGCTGTTTGGTTGACTAGTTAGCAAATGTGCGCTGGAAATACCTAAGGTTTTATCAGTCTGCAAACTACCTTTATGCCAAACCCTTCATGCTTAAGTAAATGTCTTCTTTTTTTTTGGTTGAGCAATAGATGGACAAATATCAAGAAGAGGGTCAACTTCTAGAGCCATACCTAGAGAACATCGTATCACCGCTTATGTCATTGATTCGGTCAAAGACAATGGAATTTGGTGCTGGCACTGATGAGGTCCTTAACATTATCAAGCCTTTGTGTATTATCATCTACACTCTGGTCACAGTGTGCGGATACAAGAGCGTCATCAAGTTCTTCCCGCACCAGGTTTCAGATCTAGAGCTTTCAGTTGCTCTCCTTGAGAAGTGTCATACAATGAGCTCGGCGACCGCTCTTAGGCAGGAGAGCACAGGAGAAATGGAGACTAAGTGTGTCATTCTATTATGGCTTTATATACTGGTCTTGATTCCATTTGATATCTCCACAGTGGATACGAGCATAGCTACTGCTGATGACATGGATGGGTCTGAGGTCGTTCCACTTGTGACAAGGATATTGGACATCTGTAAGGATTATCTCTCCAGTTCTGGTCCAATGAGAAGGATGTCAGGGTTGTTGCTTGCAAGGCTCTTGACTCGTCCAGACATGTCAAAGGCTTTCAGCAGGTTGTCCTTGCAATCATTTTGTTAGAATTTACTACTCCCATACGTATAAATTTCAAACTGCTGTAGTACCTTCAAAGGTATCCTATCACTGGAGAATTGCCATGTTTCTATCACTACAATAAAGATTTATTGTCTGTGAAATGATTGTGAAACATTAACAGTTTCTATTCAGTTAACCATTTCTTTGTAATTCTATGCTGCATAGCGGAGGACAATGTTTTTAGTTGACTGGGTTCTGTTTTCAGTTTTATGGAATGGGCACACAAGATCTTGTTGTCTGTCACAGATGACTTTCTGGATCAATTTAGGTCCATTGGTATAGTGGAAGCTTTAGCATCAATATTTAAGGTTTGTCTTGCCTTTTTTTTACCTTTCAACATCATACTGCACATGTAGTAGAGATCTTTTCTTTCTTAGCTTAACAATTTTTTTGCAATACTATTGTCCATTTCCCTTTCTCTTAAGAGGTGATTTTGTTTTATGTCTATGATTCTTTTTGGTTGCTGCCAAAAGGGAATGAACATGAATTTTTCATTTTGCTGAAGTACAACCTCTCAATTTTCCTTGATGCCTTCCTTTTGGTTCCTCCTATTGCAGATTGGTAATCGGAGAGTGCTATATGATGCTGTTTCTGGTATTTGGAACGATTGTTCGGTTGTGATGAAGACTAATGTGTCAGCCAGAAGTCCCCTACTTAGAAAATTTCTGGTCAAACTGATCCAGCGAGTTGCTCTCATCAGTTTGCCTCCCCGTTCGCCATCATGGCGCTATCAGGTTTGAAATATTTTATTGTTGACCATTCCTTTAAATCATTAATGGTATGGGGTATAAGAATTCTTGTTTCGGATAGTGCATTAAGATTATATATATAGATTGTTTCATAGGTGTGTATGCCCATTCTAGATTAAAGTTCTTGGTACAAGGTAAAAGTTGGTTTATTGCTGGAGTAATCATTACCTGGTTCACTAGAGTTAATAAGCATCTGACTGACATGTGCTTGCAGTCTAATAAAATTGTATGCACCATGCAGAACTCCAAACCATGTCCAAATCATGGAAATCGTTCATTAAATATAGAAGTGTGAACCATTCATATAATAGCAGTTGGAGAAGAGCTTGTCTCCCATGCTTGAACTCCAATTCCTGCTCAGTTAAGGAAATATTCATAGCTTGATACTAACTTAGCATCCATTACCATTTGTGGGGTCTTCTAACTCTGAATGGTAAACACTAAACAGCTTAAGTATGGAGCTTTGATTTAGTAGTTTTGATGCAAAATAGTGTTTCTTTCTTGGGATTGATACCAGAGGTTGTTTTTTGGCTGAATATTTATGGATGTTCTTTTGTTTGTGTGTAAATGCTTCAAGTTGTAACATAGTTTCGATGTATTTCTAAAAGGAACCCTGTATCTATGCTAGATTCTATAGTCGAGAATATAGTGCTTTCAGTGGCATTTTCTACTTGTATGATTCGGCTCCTCTGAGCTAAATATATGAGAAGAAAAGGCATTGGCAGGACATCGGCATAAACATGTATGGATCAGGTAGGAGGCACTAAGCTAGTTGGTTGCATCAAAAGCACATCATGTATTGGAACAGCTCTCCTGCTTTTTTAAATTGCTAACGTGATTCAGCTTTCACTTTCCCAGGCTAATAATGCAGAAGAATCATTTTGGAATTGATGTCATGTTTTACGTCTTTCTTTTATGAGAAGCTATCTTGAGAAATGTTTGGTCTTGTTTGTGCCTGTTCTTCAGTCTATTCTTCTTTCCATTTTGAGTTTTAAGGTGATGTTTCTACGATAGTGCTAACTGGTTTTCCCTCGTGCAGTCAATAAGTAGTTCACTGGGTGCAAACCTTTCAAGTTCTGCTGGAAGAGGAACTTCAAGTGGATCAACCCAACAAGTGAACCTTGATCAGATAGACGTGAGTTCTTTGGAAGAAGATATGGATGTTCCAGAAACTGTGGAGGAGATTATTGACTCACTATTGACTTGTTTGAGGGATTCCGTATGTTCTCATCCCAATATTATGCTGTAAATATTTGAATTTGTTCTCTGGATTGTGTTGATAGATTTTACTAATTATATGATGTGTTGTTCTTTACTTTCGGTAGGCCTGTTGTTAATAACTTATACCATATTTCTTTCTTTTCATTCTCCATGAATGCCAATTAATATCATTTTTACTCAATCGTATTTACCTGCCAGAGTTCCACCTTTGCATCTCCTATTCATGAATATGCAAAGTGACCTCTAGATTGTTTCATATCGACCATAAATGCCAGATTTTGTTTGAATTTCTTAATTTAATTACATTCAACTGAACTATAAATTCATTCACCAGAACGTGTTTTGATGGGTTAGAAGAGAGATCATGAAATTGTTCTGTTGGGGCATTCCTGTATGTTGATTTTGCATTTTACTATGAAGTGCGAACAGGATTGTTTCAAACAGTTAACAATTCAACATGCCTGCCTGCCACTCTGGACATAAATTCTCTGCAGCAATGGTTGTCTGAAAATAAAAGGATCTCATAATTCATAATCGAGCTTAGGAGAAGCTATTTAGGTAGTTGGAGACTAGGAGCCATGATTCGCTGCTGTACATGATTGCTATTATGCATCTGTAATACAAAAAGTACTGATGTCTTAGTGGGATATTATAAAGCGCACTAGGCATCATCATCATCCCAGATGAAGTTTTTTTACTGAAGGAATCACCATGTGAATTATTCATCTTTTCCATTTAACCTTGAGCTTGTAGTCCTCAAACTAAAAGTAAATGTTTCTTGATTCTTTGTCCAGGATACGATTGTGAGATGGTCTGCTGCGAAAGGAGTTGGTAGGATAACTGCACGTTTAACACCTGCACTGTCAGAAGAAGTTCTATCATCAATCTTGCTGCTTTTTTCTCCTGGAGAGGTCCGTGTATTACTTATGGACTTCAAAACATCCTTTGATTGTCTGAATATATCTCTCAGTTTCCATCTTCAATTTTCAAAATTGCAACTTTCTTAGGAATCACTCAAGTAACTAAATTATGCCTTTTGGATTATGAAGGGTGATGGCTCCTGGCATGGAGGCTGCTTGGCTTTGGCTGAACTTGCTCGGAGAGGCCTGTTGCTGCCTTCTAGCTTTCATGATGTTATTCCTGTTATAATAAAGGTACACAATAGAATAGTGCCGAATTCTTTACTCGGTAACCAGGATGTTTCTGAATGTTTGGCTCATCGTTCATTTTTATGGCATTAATTACAATGTGGCTGTGCTGCTGCATGTCCCATGTGATCTTACCTATATTCTGCTAACAGATTGGAGATACTTAAGTGTTGATAGTTTGATACCCTAGCATAGGGCTAATCCAGCAACGCAACTTTACTCTCCCAATTGATTCCATGACGTGTTAGCTTTGCAGGCTTTACACTATGATGTGCGAAGAGGTCCACATAGCATTGGCTCACATGTAAGAGATGCTGCAGCATACGTTTGTTGGGCATTTGGTCGTGCCTATACCAATTTTGATATGAAGGATGCCTTGGAACAACTTGCTCCCCACCTTCTAGCGGTTGCTTGTTATGATCGAGAGGCAAGTTCATTTCTGATTTAGTTTTACATTTGTAACATCCAGATGTTGTGTTGTGCTACTTTCTCTGATGGAATAGTATTTTGATAACTGTATCACATGTGTCCTTTTTGCCTATACGATTGTAGGTTAATTGTAGAAGAGCTGCTTCTGCTGCCTTTCAAGAGAATGTTGGAAGACAGGGAACTTTTCTACATGGCATTGATATCGTAAATACAGCAGACTACTTCGCTCTGGCTTCCCGAACAAACTCTTATCTGAGTGTCGCAGTTTCTATTGCTCAGTATAAGGAGTATCTTTATCCCTTTGCAGAAGAGTTACTGTGCAATAAAATTACTCACTGGGTATTGTAACTCTCTGCAATTTTTTTACAGTTT
This sequence comes from Guadua angustifolia, assembly GCA_036346375.1. Taxonomy (NCBI): domain Eukaryota; kingdom Viridiplantae; phylum Streptophyta; class Magnoliopsida; order Poales; family Poaceae; genus Guadua; species Guadua angustifolia. Next base: position 17,150,762 of record CM070518.1, on the reverse strand, counting down.
AAGTGAGAGTGCTATATAATTGCTTCTGATTCCAACACTGTTTGTCTGTTTTCTGACTTCCCATGCTTCAATCCTACCAATTTCTGCACTCCTTCCCTGGAATTTGTAGCTAGTTTTTGAGATTGTGAAATTAGAGTCATTTACAAAGTAGATATACAGAGGTGTTATTTGCTCCTGAATATTATTGTAACAGTAATTCCCATTATTTTAAATAATGTTAACTTTCTTATAATGTCAAATTTGTATGAGCTTCATCCGGCCCTTTTATACCTTTTTTGCTGTAGTGTATTGTCATCTTGTTTCACTATTTATTATGCAGTGCATCAACATTTGAATTCTGTTTTTCAAAGAGTGTTGCTTTAATGATATTTAATCCCTTGGTCCATTGTAGATTGTTGCTATCTTAAATTTGATGGAGACGAGCTTGCAAATTTTCACCACATAATTTGGCTGGCCTTTCTTTCTTCTAGGAGAAAAGCTTAAGAGAGTTGGCAGCTCAGACCCTTTCTTTGCTTGTACGATATGATGTGAATTACTTTGCTGGACATGCCCTCCAGAAGTTAGTTCCCTGCACTCTGTCATCAGATATATGCACTCGACATGGGGCCACTTTAGCTGCTGGTGAGATTGCTTTGAAGTTGTATCAGCTTGGCTTTACTTTTACGACAGGTAAGTGATCAATTTGTTCATATGTGGATTATGTCTTACAACACTTTTAATTTCAACTCTTTTTTTGTTTACTTTTCATTTAAATTGCTTACCCCAAAAGTGACCTTTCATCTATGTACTTTATTCTGTAGACATCCAGAAAGCTTTGTCAGGAATTGTCCCCGCAATTGAAAAGGCACGCCTCTATCGAGGTAAAGGAGGAGAGATTATGCGCTCTGCTGTTTCCCGATTCATTGCATGTATTTCTATGGCTGGGATATCCTTGAATGAGAAGACAAAGAGAAGTTTGTTAGAAACCCTTAATGAAAATTTGAGGCATCCCAATTCTCAAATACAGGTGAACTTTCCTTTTTCTCATACCAGCAATTACCAACAGTTATTTTTTATTAGTTAACATAGCAGTACTGGCTTGTTGATGTCCATTCGCTAAAAAAAACAGCCTCAGCAGTATCATACTTTCCCAGTTCCTGTATGTTACAAGCATGACACTGGTCATCTGCGTTGTAGACTGAGTATTTTTAACAATTTTGTCCAGTGTGCTGCTGTTGATGCATTGAAGCAGTTTATTCCAACCTATCTGGTTTCTTCCAGTGAAAATATTGTTAGTGATATCATTTCAAAGTATGCTGTGCTTCTAGATGACCCAAATGTAGCTGCAAGACGAGGTGCAGCATTGGCCCTTGGAATATTACCATACAGATTCTTGGTATTAAAATGGATGCCTGTCATGAGTAAGCTCTGTAGCTCATGCACTGTTGAGGTAATGAAATTACCTGTCGACATGTCAATAGTAAAACAGATGTGAAGACCCAAAGAATAACTTATGCTGCTGCTGTACTTCTTGAATGCTAGAATTTAAACTCTGGTTTGATTATATATGCAGGATAAGCCTGATGACCCTGATGCTGAAGCACGTGTGAACTCTGTTAGGGGGCTAATTTCGGTCTGCGAAACATTAACAGCTTCTGTTGATCAGAGCACAAATAGTGGAGATTCTGTATATGCATACATAAAAGATAAGGTCATGCAAGCTTTATTTAGAGCACTTGATGATTATGCTGTAGATAACAGAGGAGATGTGGGTTCTTGGGTTCGTGAAGCAGCAATGGATGCACTAGAACGGTGCACGTTCATCCTCTGCAAGAGAGATAGTGTTGCAGTGAGAACATCACAATGTGAACTGAGCGACATGGATGCAAATGCAATTGGTACCACACATCAACTATTTGATTCTTGTATTGCACAGGATCTGGTTGCAGGCATTGCAAAACAGGCTGTCGAGAAAATAGATAAGATACGAGAAATAGCAGTCAAGACTCTGCAGAGGATTCTGTACAACCAGGAACAGTTCATCCCATTTATACCTTACAGGGAGCTGCTGGAAGAAATTATTCCAAACAGTGCAGATTTGGAGTGGACAGTAAGTGATTGTTGACCAATTTCTCTTCCATTCATTGCAAATCATTCTACAAAATATTATGTTGCAGAAATTATGTTGTGCAGATTTGGAGTGGGCAGTAAGAAATTATTCTAATGCTGGCTTTGTTGTATGTTATGAGAACTAGCTGTGCTGCCTTTAACTCTGATCTTTTAAGGCTCAGTTGCTCAGCAGATTACCTTTCTCCCCCCTAAAAATCCTAGTCGCCTTGGAAATGAATTCTAAGGGGGTTTAGATTTACAGTGGCCATGAACAATCATTTTTTTTTTGAATAATTGATTCTTTTATTGTTTTCATTTAATTAATTTAGTTGTTTTTTTGACAATATTGCCTCAATAATGATTCACACCACCAATTCTTTTGTCACCATTATGTGCATAATATTTCGCTTGATAGTAGCATTGTCACTCGAGATTCAACTGATAGCCCTTTACCTTGATTAGATTCCTACAGTATCGTATCCACGATTGGTGAAGCTTCTTCAGGTCAGCTGTTACAGCAAGCCTGTGCTTTCAGGGCTTGTGATTTCTACTGGTGGATTGCAGGAGTCTTTGAGGAAAGCTTCAACATCAGCTTTAGTAGGGTATCTGCAAGATTCAGATATCAATACAAATGATGAAAGGAAAAATAGAGAGTATCTATTGAGTCATGATCTTCTATGGGTTCTTCATCGTTATCGGAAATGCGACCGTGTAGTTACACCCACATTGAAGGTAACATAAGTCTATCCAGATTGCTTAATGCATCATATTTGTGTCTAAATCTGTCATATGTAATTATCCTTCATAACATATGCATGCAAATGCTCGTAATTATTATTGGGCTTCCTATTAAACTGTACATCGTTTTATTTACTGTTGATATCTTTGTTTGCAAAGTTCTTGATCAACATTGCTTTTTGATGTTGCCGCCTTAGTTTATCTAATAGATGTACCTTCCCTCAGTATCATTTGATGCAGTTTTTTCTAAATTCAAACTCAAGGATGTTCATATGTAAATTTTGATATCATTATCACCAGTTCTGGTAATTTAGTTCCAATTTGACAATTTAAACTAGTTAAAATTCACATGATTCTGCACTCTTGTTCCAATTTGACGATTTTAATTAGTTAAAATTCACATGATTCTGCACTCTTGTTCCTCACATTTTAGCATTTACCTTTTTGTTAACTCCTTAAAAATCTAACAAGGTCCTTGTATTGCAGACTATTGAGGCTCTCCTCAGTAAAAAGGTTTTCTTGAACAATGAGGTGAGATTATTTTAGCAATGTAAGAAGTATTTATAAACATTAATATTTTGCTTGAGCATTGCGAGAGGCTGGAGCTGGAATGTTAAATTTCCATGCTTTTGGCATTCATGTCTAAATTTAGCTGCAGTACAATTATCTAGTGGCAGCAAAACACAAAAAATTATTTTGTTAGGCCATTAAGATTGATTGGAATGTAAGAAGAGTGGAAGTGATGATCAAAGCACATCAAAACTTTATTTAGTACTGTACATTTTTATTGTAGGTCCATAACTTGAAAGCTCATAGAGTAGGAAATAACTTGACAAATCTCAAACTTCACAATGTAGGAAATAAGACCATGTCAAGAAACTTAGTTATCTCATGTTTATTAAGTGCTTTTGCCGCTGAAAGAACCTTTTTGCCTTCTTAGTTATGTTTTACAGGATGTATATCTTATGGTCTTGCAACATTCAACAGGGGCTTGGTGAGTTCCACAATGAACTGATAAATTTGCTGGGCTCTGAGCTAAAGGGATCCAAGGACTTCGCAAAGTTATGCGCAGGTCTCTCGATCCTTGGATATATTTCTTCACGACTGGATGGAACTGAAACTAAGGCATTCTCTCAACTCCTCACTTTCCTAGGTCATAGATACCCCAAGGTAATACTTACCATTTCTTGCCTGAGAAATGCATAACACCATGCAATGATAAATTGAGCTCAAATGTTCTCTGCCTACTTACAGATCCGGAAGACTGCAGCTGATCAGGTGTACCTTGTACTGCTGCAAAATAATAATTTGATTTTGCCAGAAAATGTGGATAAAGCCCGGGAATTACTCGCAGAGACATGCTGGGAAGGAGATGTAGAGGAAGCAAGGCGCAAGAGGTCAGAACTAAATGAGATGGCTGGTTTCGGTGTCACTATTTCACAAAAGTCTGATAATCAAGGAACAAGGAGAACAACAACTGACGTACTAAATGCTTCTTCAACTGATGAGAACAAATCTTATTCTTCACTGGTTGATTTCAGTGGATACTAGGAAGTAGGAACCGTCGCTCCGCCTTTCCCTTTACACTGTAGTGCATTACACTTGTACAATATTGTAAAACATCTTGATGCTTTTGTTTGATATCCTCCAGCAGTTTCCACTGGAGTATTGTACTGGCGTGCGATGTAATTTTGGTTTGCTGAATGGTGCGGCCGTGGGAGTGTTGGGTAGAACATGTACAGTGCGAAGTTTTAGCCTTTTATTGATTCAGATTTGCCTCTACTTGTGGCTCTTTCGAATATAGTCACCGGCACAGGCGAGGATCCCTTTAAATTTGGTTTGAGGAAAGCGTGGAACCTTGGATGCACCATACTCTTGTCGGTAGCTCCACTTCATAAGCCACATCATTGATCTTGCGCGAGAATCCGATAAGGGCCAAAATGTGAAAGCCAACTTGTAATTAGCGCGATGCTCACGGATGTTTGAGCATATGGTTGGAACTTAACGAATACCATATCTCCAACCTCAAACTTTCGTTCGGACTGTGTTTATGCTTGATGTTTCATCTTATTTGTTGCGCCTCTGTAGATGGAGCTTCACTAAATCAACCATGTGAGCACGATCGATAAGCCAATCACAGAGATCGGTGCGGTGCAATCTTGGTGACACTAAAAGCGAAGTGATTGGGCGAATGACCATATAGAACTTGAATGGAGATGCCTTGAGAGCGAATGATAATTTGTATTGTGCGAGTGCGCTAAATAAAGCCACTTCACCCATTGTTTGGGGCAAGCTTGAACAAAACAGAAGATAGCCCTCAAGACCTTTGGTTCACCCTCTCCGTTTGGCCGTCAGTTGGGGATGGTGCGCCTTTGCTCATATGTAGCGATGTTCGAGACGGTTTAAAGAGTTCTTGCCATAGAGCTTGTAAACACCTTGTCGCGATCGAAGCGATGGCACAAGGCATGCCATGCGTTTATAAACATTGGTCATATGCGGAGGCCACGGTCAATCTTTGTAAATGGGTGAGCTAAGGACACAAAATGAGCAAATTTGGAAAATTTATCTACCACCACTAAAATGCAATTATAAGAATCGTCCAGGTAATCCTTCGATAAAGTCTAAGGTCACGATGCCTAAGCATGATCGGGTATAGCTAAGGAAGAAGCAAACCGGGATAGCGAGCTCATCGGTTTGGCTGTTGACTTATCTTGGCGGTGGTAACAAACTTGTGTATTGTCTTTTTCATCGATGGCCAAGCAAGCAGTTTACGAATCGTCTGTAAGTGATGGGAAAACAGTGGCCAAAGTCTTGTTGTCATGTAGTGCGTGCATTAATTTGAGTTGCATTTCGGGGTTATTTCAATCCACACTTGCCTTTGTACCGCAGCGCCTGACTTGCGAGTAAAATCGATGCTTGTTGCCCAACAAACAACGCGGTGAGTATCTTACAGGTGGCGAATCTTGTTGATACCCCTGAACGACCTGTTCTAGCCACACAGGTTTGCTCATGGAAATTGCGGACATAGTCAAGCACTGATCTGCGCGCTCACCACTTGATAAAGCATCCGCAACTCTGTTTTCTTGACCTTTCTTATAATGTATGGTGAATTGCAGCCCCAACAGTTTGGTGACAGCTTTTTGTTGCAACGGTGATGTAATCCGTTGATCGAGTAAATGCGTCAGACTTTGGTGATCCGTGTTAATCACGAACGGAGCATGTTGAAGATAAGATCTCCACTGATCGACAGCAAACAAAATGGCTAGAAACTCTTTCTCGTAAGCGGAGAGACCTTGATTTTTCGGTCCCAAAGCCTTCTTGATAAGCGCCCTGGATGACCATTTCTTTGTAACACGGCTCCAATGCCCTTGTCACTTGCGTCAGATTCAACAACAAATGGTTGTGCAAAATCTGGGATAGCCAATACTGGTGCCGATATTAAAGCTTGTTTGATCTTTGAAAAGAGTCTTGAGTTTACGTAGTCCACACAAACTGCTGGCCTTTCTTGAGAAAAGTAGTAAGTGGCTTACTGATTAGTCCAAAACCCTGCACAAAACGATGATAATACCCGGCCATCCCCAAGAAACTGCGAACATCTTTAACACACGCAGGTTCTGGCCATTGTTGAATTACCTTGATCTTGGAAGGATCGGTAGACACACCACCTGCACTGATTATGTGACCAAGGAATTCCAACCTGGATTGGGCAAAACAGCACTTCGAAAGTTTGAGGTGTAGGTTGTGCTGACTGAGCAGTGTGAACACCTGACGCAAATGGTCCAAGTGAAGATCCATGCAAGCACTATACACCAGTACATCATCAATAAACACCACCACGCCTTTACGCAACAATGGAGCCAACACAAAATTCATAAATCCTTGGAAAGTGGTAGGTGCTCCAGTAAGGCCAAACGACATAACTCTATATTCAAAATGTCCATTGTGTGTTTGAAATGCAGTTTTATACTCATCCCTTCCTTAATTCTGATTTGATGATATCCAGAACGATGGTCTAGCTTTGAGAATACCTTGGCACCAGCTAATTCATCCAACAACTCATCCAGTATAGGCATAGGATACTTGTTCTTAAGTGTATGTGCATTCAATCGTCAGTAGTCTACACATAGTCTCCACTCGCCATCCTTCTTCTTTAACAACAGAGCAGGCGATGCAAACGGGCTGGAACTGTATTGAATGATTCCAGTGGATAACATCTCTTGTATTTGCCTCTCGATTTCGTCTTTCTGTTGTGGAGTGTAGCGGTATGGTCGCAAACGGAAAGGATGAACTCCAGGTAGTAAGGGGATAGCATGGTCACAATCTCTTCGAGGTGGTAATCCAGTGGGTGACTGAAAAAGATGAGCAAACTGTTCCACAATCTTCTGAATACTCGGGTGCTGGATCGGCTCCTTAATATCGGCCAAAACAAGCGAAGTGCCCAGTACATGTTCAACGGCTTCATGTTTGATCAGAGCATCAAGCTGAAAACCTGATATTGTCGGACAATAGTTGACAGTGGGGATAATACCTTGCAGAAGAATTTGCCGATTGTTATACCGAAAGGATAGAGTCTTCTTACGCCAGTGAACTGCCATCGGACTATTATGCTCCAACCAATCCATCCCAAGGATGATGTCGTATCCACTTAATGGCAGGACTTTGAGGTCTGTGAAGAAAGTGTGACCTTGGCATAACCAGCTGCAATTCGGAATAAACTTTGTACAGTTCAAGAGCCCTCCATCAGCAACTCTAACTTGCACTGTTTTAGGCATTTGTTGAACGCCAGGCATAACAGCTAAGAGATGGCTTCCAATATAACTACCGGAACTTCCGGAATCCACCAGCATCAAGACTTCCTGACAACATATCATTCCCTTGAGACGGATCGTTTTGCCACCTTCTGACCCAGATACGGCCTCACAAGAAATAGCCAGAACTTGATCCTCGTTAGATTTTATCGAACAGTTTTGGGGACGATCGTGAAAGCAGATCTATTTTCTTCATTAAGCTTCTTGACCGCACACCTCTTCCACTAGATGCAGAGGAACCGTTGCCGAGCATCGATGGTTATGGCCCCATCTTTCACCACACTTATAGCATAATCCCTTTGCTTTCCGATAAGCCATCAGCGCTGACATGCGGTCGTCTGAAGAGCGATTGCGCAATGCTGAACTGGTTTTCTTGTCCTCCAATGATGATGATGACAAGTTCAGCACGACGGCCACTCGACGAGGTGAGATCGTTAACACGTCCTCCTGCAAAGTCGCAAGAGAACTAGCAGTATCGAGGTCTTTGGGTCTTTGAATCACAACAACAGAGCGTATATCATCTTTGAGGCCATCAATAAATCGGGTAGTAAGAAATTCCATATGCAAAGTATTATCATAAGCGAGCAGTTGATGCACCAATTCATCAAATTGTTCGATATACTCAGCTACACTGCCAGTTTGATGAATATGAAAAAATTTGCGTACTAACGACCCATGTTGATCCCGACCGAACCTATTGGACAATGCCAGACCCAACTCTTCCCAGTTCATTAGAAACAATTTGTTATCCATCGATTGCATCCAAAATAAGGCTGGACCTTCAAAGTTGAGGGTAGCTAGACGAACCCACATCTCTGCTGGGACAGAGTAAAAGGTAAAGAAATTCTCGCAACGCTTTTTCCACAATTTTGGATTAGATCCGTCAAATGTAGGGAGATTGATTTGTGGTAGGTTAGCCCCCAGCTTTGCGCCATAGACGCAAAGGTTGACGCACATAGGACTTGACTGAAATTGATATTGCTGAACAGGAGTTTGGGCTCGGGTACCTGTGACCGGAGGAGGCGCCGGGGCATCACCGGCCCCAGAGCCTACTCTCCGGTGGAAAATGTTCTCATGATGGCGATTTGCCGTCGTCGCCGCGGTCATGAATTTTCGGATGGCGAAACCGAGCGTCGAGATCTCCTTCTTCTCGAAGTTGTTCAGAGCCGGCCGTCCATTTTGTCAGGGCCCGGCCAACTTGCTGCTTCAATTCCGTCACCGAGACATGCAGTTCCGCCACCCGATCTTCTACTTTGGGTTTCCATGACTCAATCTTCTCATGATCTTCCGATAGTTTCCTCACAGACTCATCGATGCGCTTGATATATTGCTGCACTTCAGAGACCAATTGGCGAGTTTCTTCTTCCTTCTTGCTGTTTTCTTCCAATTTGGCCAAAATAGTCGCAAGAGGATCATCATTCCGTTGTGGTGCCATCGCTCCGGTTCTGGATTGCAGTCGAGTAAAATGCTCGTGACCCTTCTCCAGGATGGAAAAATTTGTCTGGACCTCGCTCTGATACCAGATGTGAGGTTTCTTGTATAGTATTTCTACGAAGGATTCAACAGACAGGATTACAAGAACGCCGCCGCCTATCGCCACCAGAAGGGTCTCAAAAACACCACCGACTCGCCGCCTGGTTTTTCGAGGATAATCCCTTATATAGTCGGTTATCACCCCACGCTACACACGCCCCCTACCTCTCCATACAGCTGCACATGACAGCGATACTTTGCGCTATTCACCAACCCAGTCAGGACCGACAAAACGAGGGTTGGGTTTGTATGCTCGATTTGATTTCCTTGATGGGCCTTCCGGCTTCGAACCAAATTGCGCGCCATCTTGCTTCAGCACTGGATACGATATCTCTGAAGACGCTTCCTGCTCCCAATCGCCAGGCAGAGTGCTGACACTTTCCTCATTGCCTTGATGTGATTGCAAGAACGGTGGTCAGGGCCAGAGCTCTGAAAACAGACGGTAATTTGGTAACTGCAGTTTCCACTGAGGCACGCGGCAGCGGTGAGCGGCTGCACCGGGGGCTTGTGCCGGTGGGTTCGACGCGTTGGCATACGCCTGGGGCGGTGAAGCTTTCACCCGACCAGCAGTCATGGGTCATGACTTACAGGCTATGTTCGGAGGTTTAAAGTCAGTTTCGATTTCTGAAAAACCGATAAACCTTCTAAACAACTCAGCTTTTAAGCCGCGCTAGAAGTCATATATAAGTAGAAAAAGTTGAAAGTGGGGTCCCAAGAAAATCCTAGTCCGGTACAAAGCATCTATACCTCATTTAATCCATAAAAATCGATTAAAATAATTAACACTCCCAGAAACAACTCAGTACGCTGAACAATGGTTGCAGCAAGCCGTCAGCACTAATAAGATTACCAAAGGGAGAGTATCTCGTTTGGAGACTTGAAATGTCTCGATGGCAACTGACTGATAGAGTAGATAAAAAAAAATTTGTACAGTCCCAATGTACTCGTATCACTTGTTAGTTTGTGCTGCTGATGCCTGAAGTAGTATCATGGCTTCAACCATGGAAAGACATCTGGTGATGAGGGCAATTGAGCTGTAAAAACTTCGACTACCGTTTCTGTCACCTGGAGGGCATAGGAGAACAAAGGAAAAATTTCATATAAACCATCAAACGGCGCCAAAGACCAAACGGAGCTTTCATGGTTCTCTAAAGTAGACTAATAAGAACGATCGATTAACACCTTTAATCGTTCGAGTATAGTTATATATATTCTTTAGTCTATTTCATCGAGTGACCGATTGATATCTTTCCTTCATTATGAGGATAAATTTCATCTTAATCTATACTTCTCTCTGCATGATTTAAAGTATACCTGAGTGCTGTCCCTATGATTATCCAGTTACGGACAACATTAGATAGCATCAAAGCATATTATTCTCATATAGGAAACTATATCGATCTCAGGTCTAACGATCAACCATTATCATTGTATAAAATAACTTATGACACTAATTAAATCCTCAAAAGGTGTTTCATAAGCGGGTCAGTCTAATAGCATATACTCGCATGATTGAATTGTATTGTATACTCATAATCCGTGAAATATGATTATCAAACAATTCATCTGCCTGTTTTGAATAAAGATTATCGATGTCCCAACCAATAAATAAACAAGGGGCAATTTATATTTAAATGTCGCCCAACCAACGGGTGACAGGAAGCTATGTCGCATGATCAACAGGCCCCAAACCTCCCGGCGACGGGAGGCCGCTCCGCTCCGACAGAAGTTAGCTTTTATCTGAATTTGGATCATAATTCAACAATGTTCGAACACCCACTGGCCAGCGTAGAAGGCTCCAGCAGCTTGCCACTGCAATCCAACTTGGCAACAGCCTTCAATGCTTTCCTCACGAATACAACCTCACAGCCCTTGGGGAAGAACCTTGCTATAGAAATAAACATGACATGGTCTGGGAGAAGCAACCCCCTCCTCCAGCATCTTATCGAGTAGCTAGCTGTGCCTGTTCGGCCTCTCTCAACTTCCCTTCCTTGCAAAGTGATGTAATCAGATTAATCAGAATAGCGTAACACCTCGAGTCGGGAGTGACACCGCTCCTCACCATCGAGTTGTAGAGCTCCATGGCAACACCAACCCACTTGCTCTTATAATACCACTGCATAATCACATTGCACGTCACAGGGCTCCGCTCCATGCTCCCCTCCTGCAGCTCATGGTACAGCTATGGTCGACATATATATATCCATGCTCAAACAATCCCCCGATCATTGTTGTATATGCATATTCATCCAACTCAACGCCAGTTCCAGCCGCCCCTCCAGGCAGAACCCCTGAAAGAGCGCGGCGTCACAGAGTACATGGAGCAGCTGTACCATGAGATGGAGGTAGGAGCGGGAGGTGGCGAGGAGCGACGAGCGCAGCATGCGGCGGGCATGGCCGGGAGGAACAAGGCTTTTGCGGCGGATTTGTGTGTGAACTGTCTTGTGTCTAGGCGGCGGCGGCGGCGACGGCGGCGAGGAGGAGGGACACGACGAGACGGCCCGTGGACGTAGAAACGCGGCTAGGACTTGTGGTAGGAGTCACCGACGGGTGGGTCCGCACCGTGGTGAGCTTCCGTGGGGCCCATCGGCTGTGACAGAGAGCAATCGATACCGTGGAGGGTAGGAAATCCTACACTGACATGTGGGTCGTACTAAACTACACTTCTCCCCTTCAACCGCTTGGGCCTTCTCCCCCGAGGCCGAGCTCGCTCGTAAGGCCTGTTTGTTTCAATTAGAGATTGTGGAAGCGAACTTTTAAAAAGCTGGAAGAGCAACAAACAATGAACTTTTTAATCTAGATTATAACAATCTGGAGGCGGATTGCAGTAATCCCACAATCCACTCTTCCTCGAACTTTTCACGCTTTTTTTGCAAAAAGACCACAATACCCATCCAACTTCAACCAAAATTACCCATGCACCATTGCTGACTTTCCTAGCTTTCCCCAACTTCAACCAAAATTACTCACCATTGCCCCAACTATAATCTGGGTTACCAAGCAACCATGAGCTTTTCAACCTCCGACTTTTAACAATCCAAACTTTTACAATCTAGTTTTTAAAAGTGCTTTCCACGATCACTATTGAAACAAAGCGGGGCCTAAATCAACTCTGTTAAATCTCAGCATCATTTCAGCAGCTCTGTGGTTTGTTGGTGGCCAAGGATACGGTTCCCCCCTGCAGTTCGAACGGGGATCGTAACTTGAGCATCTTCTATCCTCAGCGCCGTCTGACTAAGCCAATAAACGGTTTAGATTGTCTAATAGTTCTTTGCTACACTATTCCAGGCATAGTGTTTTTTAACAACGCCGTCTGACCTAAGAACAATATTTTTAATAGTGTTTTCGATAGATCTAGACTATCGTTTTTTATCCAACGGTTTACATGTAGCTGCTTAAATTACAATAATAATATGATTGCATTAAATCTCTTTCGGGCGATGGCCAAGGGAGGCACAAACATGCCATCTTTTCTGCCTTAAGTTTGTCCTTGTTGGCTAGTTCCAGTGTTAGTCTATTTATTTTGCGCATGTTTGTTTCTTGCATGTTGTTTGCTGTAATAACTCGCCACAAAATGCTGTGGATTATGGAACTTGCTAGTGATGATGTATCATCTATGCACCTTTGTTATGGAACCAGTGGATTATCAATGTGAACTTGTTGCTCGCTTAACGAGGCTTAGCTCATGGCTTTTGTGTGGATATTTCTTTCTTGATGAGTCTTAGGCCGCCAGGGCTCTGGCATACCAGAACTGAATTTGTACGAAGGCAGTTTTGTATGTCTCCATTTATTTTTATAAGATATATTTTAACTTTGCACGAGAATTAAGATTATATTAAAATTGATAGAGGTATGAGAGAAAATAATTTAGATGCCCTCACTTAATTATCTTTAGAAGATAAAGATATACTTTATGTAGGTGGTAATGAATAAATGCATATAATTGATTGAGAATAAATAAGGGTATAGAAGGAATTTTGGAAATGGAAGGGCAGGAGGAGAACCAAATAATAGCAATAGTCAAGATACAGATACATTGATTTTAGAAATTAGAAGTAGAGGAGGGGGGTGGGGGCAACAAAGGAGGCGATAGGGGACGCAGTGACAAAATACTAACAAAGATTTACAGAAGTCGAGCAGTCTTGAAATTTGTGGGGAGCCAGATGCGCCACGAGCGAACACAGTTTTACGATTGGCGACGTCTTGTACCATGGTACTGACCAGCTAGTTCGAGTGCAAAAAGAACTATTGAAAATCCTGTTATTTCTAAGGGTATAGAAGGAATGACTTTATTAAATCTACATATAAATCTTATATTTGTGAACAACAACATCTATAAAATAAGTCTCGTAAAAGTGATCGGAGAGAGTAGAACTTATCTGGTGGAGAAGCAAGCCAGAAGCGGTCGCAAAGCCGATGGCTCAAATTTGGCTGTGCACGGTAAACACAGCCCATGTTCTTCAGAAGAATTGCGAGGGGCTTACTTTTTTTTTAGATGAAGGAAGATTTTATTAATTTCAAGAACATTACATCAAGATGATACAAGTCCTTAAAATTTCTTCCGGCCTCTGCTTAACAAGAAGCACACAACCCTTAAACAAAACAAAAAAGGAAAAAAGAGTAGCCTTGATTGCTACCAGTTTGGATCGCAGAGCTCTCCCCCTTTTCATTGTATTGCTTAGCAAAAACATCATCAGAAATCTTCTCCGCATAAGCAATCCGGCAGCCCCCTGGATTTCCAACATTCTGGACGCCACAATCCTGCAGCCCCTTGGATTTCCAACATTCAGGCGCCACCACCAAGAACACATGGCTATTTGAATCATTCGCCCCCAAAATCTTGAATGCGATCACGGACTCCATACCGTCCATGACCACCAACTTGAAATCTTAGGGGCGAAGACCACCACGAGCAAAACAAAGTGGACCACCATAGCTGCGACCATTAAATCGATCGCCCGGTGAGCATCGTTCCGCCGCCATATGCGCTTTAAATTGATTCTTAAAGCATCGTCGCCCAACATCCTGCACATCCGGTTGCACATCGCCGAGATTGGACTCAGGAACAAAGCCGGCATTCTTCTTGACACAAGAGGATCGAATTTGCCTCCGGCAAAAGGAGCCAAAAATCTCGCGACAAATGCATCTTCGCAAATTTGAAGAAAAAAGCGATACCTTGCACAATCCAACTCACCTGCGGTTGCACATCCTTTCATCCAAAGCAGTTAGCAAGGAAGGCCATCCGAAAGGACCGAGCACAACCGCCATAGCGTCGCCTCAACGAGGGCGAATCACCCTTCACTCTTCGCTCAAATTCACTCGAAGAAATTGGCAATCTCGGCTAATCAAGATGGAATCCACAGCGATCAGCGGCGCCACCGATCCAACGATCACCGATCCAAGCGGCGATCAAGCGGCGCCGCTAATCCAAGCGATCAACGATCCAAGTGAGAACCAATCACCGATCCAAACTTTCAAAATCAATGAAGAAATTAGGAAAACGGGCACCGATCCAAGCGAGTGCCGCCGATCCAAGCGAGAAACCAATCACCGATCCAAGCGAGTGCCGCCGATCCAAGCGAGAAACTAATCACCGATCCAAGCAAGCGCCGCCGCCGCCACGAGGGCGCGGCGGCGGCGCTAGCGCGCAAAGCCGCCTCGCCCTCTCTCTAGAGCGCGCAGGAGGACGAGCGCTTCAGCAGCGAGAGCTCGCGCAGGCTCCCTTTCGCGAAAACCGCAAGGGCGGAGTCATGAATTGTTCAACCATCAAGGAGCCTCGAGGGGCTTACTTGTTCGTTTGCACTTGCAACAGTAGTCCCATATCCTCGTATTCGCATAGGCAGCAACGAGAATGGAGCTGTTCATATTCAGTCAGTCACTTGATTTAATTCCTTGTGTGTCAGCACGTGCTATTTCGCTCTGATACGCTTTCTTATACATAGCAGTCTCTGGATTAGATTAAAGTTGTGGGAGATACAACATAAGTATGTACGGGCTTACGAATGAGAAGGTGAATGTAACATCTCAAAATGTAATTACAATAAAAACAAAAAAAATTAAATTTTTATTAAGTATTATTTCTGATTTTTTTGGTTTTATTGACTTTTTTGGATTTGTGGCTATAAAGAAAAACCATTTAAAGGAATTAGTATTAGGGTAAAAATGAAGAGTAAAAAGTAAAATACCAGTAAAGATATACAAAAAATGATATAAAATTTTTGGCAGTCTCCAATGACCTTTTTCAGCTGCCAAAGGAATTTAAATGCACTAGATTATGAAATGTAAGCGCAAAATAGTGGATTATCGAATTTTATAAAAATAATAGGAATTTTTATTGGCTTAAAGTTTTAGCATGACTTACTCATAATAGTATTAACTTCTGATAAAAATATCATAAATTAATAATTATATATAATACCTGTTAAAATTCAAACATAGAAAGAAAGAAAATTTGAAATATGCAATGTCATAATTAATAGAAAATAAATAAACAAAATATCAATATAAATTTTTAAAAATAATTATTAGACCATATAAAACTTTGTAAAAAATTTAAAAATTATTGGACTCATTTTCACCCTCAAATAAAATATAAATAGAAATGAGAAATATGGACAGTGCAGCTTGTCAAGTTTAATAGAATTTTTCTGCAAAGTATTTTACTCTAAAAATTTTTTGGATAGCAAAAATTATCCAAACGTCACATTTGAATTTTCTAAAAAATCAACTAATCTTGATAGCCTAATTAATGGCCTTATCTCGAGCTATCAGGGCAAAGGGGAGATGAATTTTCTTTTCTTAGGCAGACAAATGGGCCACCTCATTTAATGGACCCATCGACCAGGTCGGATGAGTCTACTCCTACACACTCTCTGGCTGGTGGCCTCGGACCCACGTGTCAGTCCCCTCTCCCCTTTCTCCACTCTTCTTCCCCGTTGCCCTCCTCTCTACCGAAGCTCTGTCGCGGCAAGGGTATGACGTGAGCTTCGCTGCCACAGCGCACCTTGGGCAACGCAATGCAACACTGGTGAAGCCACAACCAACCACATTAGGCCACCAACCCTGCCACAGCGATCTTTTCTCATGAGTTCCGCTGCCACAGCTGAAGACATTCACGCTCACAAACTGCTCGCCCGCAACATCTGCTTTTCGTTCAATCCCTACTCACCGTCGGGTTAGCCGCTATAAAGCCACACGAATGCCTCCTAACTTCTCATACCTTACGCTCATCACCCCGTCCCATTAGCGCTTGGCCAAAACTTCAAACTCCAGTGAGAATCGCCATTTCCAGTAGACCTTGAGCTCAGGAGCTAAAGATCAATTCAACCCCCATGGTTAGTCATCTTCAAATTCGTTTGTGCACAAGTACTCTGGGTACCTAACGATTGTTTTCCCTCACTTAAACACAGCTCTCGCCCACTGGAATACTCCCTCATCGCTACTCATCTTCTTCACGCCGAGCTAGCCAACTAGCGAATTTTTTTATTTAATATTTATTTTAAATCATTTTTTCAAAAGTAATCGGCGAAATTTTTTTGTAAAATACCTGCCTCTCACCCCGATGAGGCGATCACCCCATCTTTGAAGCTGACAGTCCTTGTGTCTAACGTCCGTTTGCGGCATGGCAAATTGTATTATGGCGTTCGAGCGTCGAGGCGGGACATCGTCGCTTTATCGCCGAATGCAGAGGCGACGAGCAACAACGCTTTAAATCGTATGGCGTGCAGTCTTGATCTTGTCGCATTTAGCGAGGCGAAGGGAAGCGGCTGAAGAGAAGAAGAAGAAAGAGGAGAGGAGAGAAAAGAGGAAAAGAGAGAAAAAAGGAAAAAAATAGATTTGTTGTTTTTGTGAAGGTAAGTTGAAACACTTATATGTAATATTTAGAAATTTAATGTAGTATTTAGTATTTAGAAATTTTAGGATTGTGTAGTATTTAGAAATTTTAGAATTTGTGTAGTATTTAGTATTTAGAAATATAGAAATTTAATGTGGTAGTTTCTATTAGACAATATTTAGAAAATTAATGTAGTATTTAGAAATATTAGGATTGTGTAGTATTTAGAACTGTTGAGATTCAATGTAGTAGAAATATTAGCCAATATTTAAAAATTTAATATAGTAGAATTGTGTAGTAAAAATTTTGTTATGCAAATAATATATTAGGCAATATTTAGAAATGTAATGCGGTAGAAATTAAAGGAAGTATGATATATTTAGAGTCGGATTTCTTAGTATGAACACCATACGTTAGAAATTAGTAGAGTAAAAATTTTTTAGAAATGTCGAACACTTAGTTAGAAATTAATAGAAATTTTTTTGATAATATAATGTAACATTTATATGGTGCGGTTAGATGAAGAAGCGATGAAATTTTAGGTCCGGCGTTGTAGGCGACATGTTAGAAATTGTATTTTCAAATATTTTATGGAGATGGGGAGATAGCACGGGGGGCGGATGGAGTGGATTTGTCGGCATTTTAAGCGGTCATATAGGGCATATCTAGGGTTAGAGATAGGACATCTGAGGGTTTGTTGGAGTGGATGTTTAGGATGTTCAATTTGGATGCCCAGTGTTAATTTTGCGAGTTAGAAGCGATAAGTAAAGCCGTCTGCAATTGCTTTTTTATGGAGAGTTGATTCCTATTAACACGATATCGTCATGGAGGAGCTATGTTGGGTATCTTGGTAAATGGTGGCGCTCATGTTCTTTGTAGAGTGGTACAGTACCTCCATCGGTGTCGGAGGTTCGTGATGTCGGGGTAGATATTACGGAGGAGGAAAACAGATAAGCAGAATGCGATGATGAAGGTGGCGAGACCCGGAGCGGGGACACGAGGTTAGCGATGGCGAGGGCGGGAGGGCAAGGAGGCAGTCGTGGGCGCAAGGGTGTGAAGGACGAGGTGAGGAGGTGGGACACATAATTGATTTGATGGAGGAGGACCGTGCGGATGAGGAAGTCCCTGATGGCGAACAGTCGGACGAGGAGGGCAATACTCCTGAGGTGCCTGTCCCTGGTGCGTGGGATAATTATAATTTCGAACACCTAACAATGAATAAAGTGAACAGAGATGCATGGGAGTATCATCAGAACGAGGTCACGTGGGGGCCATATATAAAGACAAGGAGGCTGTGATGAATGCGGTGAAATCTTGGTCAATGTCTCTTGGCGACAATTTAGGGTAGTGAAGTCGACAAAAAATACTACGACGTGAAGTCGTAGTTGATTAGATGCCATGGCGGGTGCATGCATCTGAGGTGAAGTGGGCGGACTCTGGAAATGTTCCATAGTGATGGAGCATAGCTGCGACTGCGAAGCGGACGAGAACACCACAATCTGTCGTCCACTTGGGTGGCAAATGTGTTTTATGGTCGGATCGTGGACAATTCGCTTTTCGACCTCGATCTATTATCGAGCCGTGGAGAGAGGTTTGATTACAAGATTAGCTACGGAAAAGCATGGAGAGCAAAAGGACAGCTTTGCAAATCACGGTTGGGGCGTCTGAGGCTTCCTCGAGAATATTCCATACTTACCGGGCAATATCACATAGGAATCGATGCGGTCATTGACCTTCGGAGTTTCCGCGGATGGTGTGTGCGGGTAAGTGAGTCTTGCGGCGGGCCTTCTTAGCCCTCGGCGCATGCATAAATGCATTACGACCTTTGTCGCTGGTCATTTGTATGGGCGACACATTCCTCATGAGGAAATACAAGGACGATTCTAACTACAATCGCGATGGGCGCCAGCGACGAGTTCTCTGGTCTTATTGGCCTTCGTGGAGGAAAATCTGGAGGCTGAGTCTTGGTTTCTTGAAAGAGTCAAGATGGCGGTTGTCAAAACTGCCACGATGTATGTGTCATCCATGACCGACATAATGGGCGGTAGGATCTGACAAAAAATCCGGAAAAAATCACGGGCTTTCTTGTTGAGGATGTAGCATTTGCTCCGAAGACTCGGAAATAGGATACATTTGGTTTCTTCGGTAAGTAGCTCATCTGTTGTCTTTTTCAACAACTTGTGAAGATATAGCGGTTGGAGCTATGCGCAGCGGTGTTGGCGGCCTCGCCTGAGAATATGTCCGGAGACCTTGTATTAAATCAAGCATCGTCTGCGCCATCTCGATGAGAGTTCGATTCTTCCTCTCGGCCACCCCATTACATTGCGGAGAATAAGGCCGAGAACTTCGTGTTGATGCCTTCTTCATCGAGATACTCCTCAACACCGTATTCTTGAATTCGGTGCCGTTATTACTCAATTCTCTTGATCTTCACTTGAACTCATTTTGAGCCCTTCTCATGAATTTCTTGAGCTTCCTTGGACTTCGCTTTTGTCATGCAAGAAAAACACCCAAGTAAAGCGAAAAATCGTCAACAATGACTAACCCATACTTGTTTCCTCCGATGCTTATGTAGGCAATTGGGCGAATAGATCCATGTGAAGCATCTCCAATGGCCTTGAGGTGGTCATCACGTTCTTTGCGGGATGAGTAGCTCCAACTTCTTCCGGCTTGACATCGCTACACACCTATCTTTCTCAAATACAATATTCGTTAGTCCAAGGATGTGATTGCCCTTAATTAGTTTATGAAGGTTCCTCATACCAACATGGGCAAGCGGCGATGCCAAAGCCAACCCACGCTAGATTTAGCCATCAAGCATGTTTCAAGGTTCACTCTATCCGTATTGAAGTCGATGAGATAGAGATTTCCTTTAAACGACCCATATGACTATTGAACCATCATTCCTCTTAATGACATCCACACCCTTATCACTAAATACACAATTGTAGCCGCTTCACATAATTGCATAGCGGACAACAAATTGTAGTTTAGTGATTCAACTAACAAAACATTATTTATATGAAAATCATTGGTAATAAGGATTTTACCTAAACCTACCACTTCACCTTTTCCATTATCACCAAAAATGATGCTTTCACTATTCGATCCATTGGCCTCCAAATGTGCGAACATCGCCCTTTCTCCGGTCATATGATCGTACATCCGCTATCCAAAATCCAACTTGATCCACGGAGATGTAGGCCTACAAAATAAAATTTAGTTTTGCTCTTTGGTACCCAAACTTGCTTAGGTCCTCGCGTTAGTAACAAGTGATTTAGGGACCCAAATAGATCGCATACAAGAGTTATCTTTGGGCTTACCCCAATATGACAAGCAACTACCCGACCTAAGTTAGTTTTCTTGAGTACATAAGATGCAAAGAATGTAGAGTGAGTTTTGTACTTAGCGTTTTCCTTGCTCTTAACAAATTGGATGGGCTTGTTTAAAGGGCAACCACAATATTGCCCTTTTTCCTTTTGGCGGAGTGTATCCAAGCCCATGCTTCATAAGCGTTACCTTGTCGCTTACCAGAAACTCCTCTAGTCCCTTACTTGCCTTGTAGGACTTTTGAAGTCCATCTTGAGCATCCTTGAGCTTCTCATTTTCAAATGCTAACACTTGCAATGTCTCAAGGTTAGTGGCATAAGTATCAAAATTAATGTTGTAGCATCTAAGCGCATCCATTGCTCGTAGAAGGTAACAAAGAATTGGAGTTAATAGTCGAGGTTATCGGAGGGCTATTCTTGAGATCAACGAGCTTCAACTCAAGAGCCTTGCAAGCGTCCTTCGCCTTGGCAAGTTCCTCTTCAAGTGAAGCGTTGGTGATCTCGAGACTAATCACCTCGGATTTTGTCAACTTGGAATTCTTAACCAAATCCTCGTTTTCTCTTTTTCAAAAGATAAGCTCTTCTCTAGCTCACGATTCTTCTCCTTTTAGGATGAGCAAATCCTCTTGAGCCTCAAGAATAGCTTCCTTTTGTTCTACAACTTCCTCCAATTTTTCAATATCTTTTAAGAGCAAATTTAACTTATGAATATCAATGTTTTCCTGATTTAAGCACGGTGTTAATGTCATCATCATCACTATCGCTATCGTGCTCATCTAGACATTCATTAGCAATGGAGGAGTAGAGTCCTTTGATGATACCTTGTGCCCTTGCCATAAGGCACATTGGAGCGTTATCGTCGTCATCGCTCAAGTTGTCGAAGAGCTCTTCGACGTTGTTGAGTGGTAAACGCAGCGATGGCGGCGGAGGCAATTCCTCCTTCCTCGTCGAATTTGACTTCGAGTCGAGTCGGAGTTGAGTCGGTGTCGGAGTTCCACTCCTTTCCAATGTAAACCTGACCCTTGCCTTTATACTTCTTGCTCTTCTCCTTCTCCTTGTCCTTGCCCGATACTTGTCTTTCTTGTGCGGCTTCTCATCTTTGTCTTCCTTATCACGGACACTTTCGGCAATGAAATGGCGGTTTCGCGCATTCATAACATCTTCTTGTGGAATGTCTCCCTTTGATTTTCTTCCATAATTCTTTGAATGACCTCCTTGTTTAAAATTCTTCTTCTTGAAGAACTTGTTGAACCTTCGCACAAATAGGGCCATATCCTCATTCGTCAATGGACCACTAGACTCTTCATCTTCACTTGAGTTCTCTTCCGCTTGGCGTGCTACCTTGTGGCCTTGAGGGCAATGCCTTTCTTTTTGCCCGGCTTGAGTTCTTCAACAACTTGACTTCCTTCACCATCATCTCATCCATCATGGTAGGCCAATGACATCGTGAGGTGTCAAAGTATCGAGTTGGGCGGTCTCGTATCAAGCGAACAAGGTTGCGGTTGGTAGGAGTGATCACGCAAGTATAATCTTCACCACGGCCTTGTCGAAAGATCGGTGCACCCAAGACCCTTTGCTTGATTCTGAGCACCATCGACGGTCAAACATCTTAGTGTATGATTCACCATCTTCGAGTGAACCGACTTAGCTCACCAATAATGAGCTCTATCTTGATTCTCGGACGCTTGACACTCCTTCATGGTGACTAGGAGTCTATCCCAAATAGCTTTTGCTTCCTCGAGTCCGTCGACTCGGTTGAACTCAGAATCACTCAAAGCGTTGAACAAAGCATTTCTTGCCAAATCATTGAAGTGTTGATCTTTGTCTTCTATGGGAGTAAGGTTGTCCTGGATCAGCGGGCTTAAAACTGTTTGCACAATCTTCCAAATAGAAGGGTGAAGCGATCTCAAGTGCATCTTCATCTTATGTTTCCATGCATAGTGAGTGCCATCAAAATGAGGCGCTCGGCCGGAGAACACGGAGACATAAGATGAGGAGCTTGAACACCAAGAGAGGTATAATCAAATGGAATAGCAACCCCATCACGGCGCCGTGCCCTTATCTTGGTCATAGGCTTCGTATTTTTATCTCCGTTTATGACATATTTGTTCTCCAGCGGTTAAGCCAAACTAAGGAGATTAGGCTCGATACCAATTGAAAGGACCGATATGTACGCCTAGAGGGGGTGAATAGGCGTTATTTCAAATTTAAATCATAGCGAAATTTACTATTAGGATAGTCAGAAAATACCTTGAATTGTCGAGTGGTTCGAGATAGTCCGAATGTCTTTTGGATACTCGAATCTTATGAAAAACCCTCAAAAGTAGATCTGAGTTATTTGAGAGGCTAGATTGCTGCAAATGAAGTTTCTAAGCTAGGGCAACTTCAGTTTATGAGATCCACTCAATATCTAATGCATGAAGCCACCAAACCCTTGAATCCCCAAAGATTTAATTAAACACAATATGAGCAAGTGAGAGAAACAAGAACCAAGGAGACAAACCGATTTATCCGAGTTCGGATCCTTGAGGTGATCCTCGTCTCCGTTGAGTGCACACAAAGCGAGGTCTCTTTCAACCCTTGTCCTCTAGGTGTTGCACCAAGCACTCACCAGATTAACTTTTGAATCCTTCCCTTGCGGAGGTGGATTCAACCTTCACAAACTTCGTGGCGTCCCACACAAGCTTGGGGGCTCACCGGCAACTCCTAGCCGTCTAGGAGTCCTCAACCTCAAGAGTAAAAGATCCAGGCAAGAGATTAAGCTGAGGATGAACCAAGTGCTCAAGATGACTCACAACCTCTAAATCTCTCAAACTCTCAACAAGATTTCCCCCCAAAGATTTGCTAATCAAGAGATCAAGAGGGAAGAACACTAGAGCTCAAGAGTGAGAGGGAGCACAGCTCAAAATGTATTGAATGCACTTGATGAATGGTAGGTGGGAGTTGGGGAGGTATTTAAAGCCCCCAAAACTAGCCGTTTTCACTTGATTCGACATTTTTAGGATAGTCCAACCTATGTTGGATAGTCCAAACATTTAATCGAAGCTATTGAACACAAGGTTGGATAGTCAAAACACCCTTGGATAGTCCGAACCCTAAAGAACTTAGAACAGAGCGCATTGTTGGACGGTCCGAACGACACTTGGATAGTCAGAACCAAGATGACTTAGCCCTAGCAAGGAGAACTGTTCGGATACTCGAACCGGTGTTGGACATTCGAACCAAATGGAGCAGGACCAACAGAGAGTGTCATTTCGGATACTCGAACGAGGTTCGGACATTCAGCGAATTTTGCTGAGCAACAGGGGGCGATTCGGACATTCGAAAATTTATTAGGATACTCAGAACCTTTTGAACATAATGCCCTAAGACTTTACACATTGACCCATATATAGTCTAGGATTCATCTTTGAGCACATTAGATCATTCCAAAGCTATTTCTTGCTCTATCCTCTTTATAATGCGGTAGTCCTTAAACTCAAATAAAATTAAGCGTACATACTTGATCGTTGAGTTTGGTCGGCGCCTTTTCTTCTTGAATTGAGGGACCTCTTTTCTTAGCGACTTTTCCATGGCGTATTTATCTGTTCACCATACTCAAAGCACTCATTAGTCACTTAATCTTGTTGTCATTAATCACCAAAATCATTAAGGGCCTAGATGCACTTTCAATCTCCCCTTTTTGGTGGATTGATGACAACACGATTAGATTTAGATAAAATTGAAATGAGAGAGTATTTGGAGAACCAAATACACTGAGACTCCCCTAAATGTGTGCATTGAACTAATTTGAATGGAATGTCAAATGCACATATTCTGAGGAAATTTTAAGAGAGCTCCCCTAAATTTCATTTACGAGAGAATGTAACAGGGATATATGACTGATAATTTGCATAAATAAATATGACATGATATCAATCACACAAATGCATTGCCAAAGAAATGTAATTAAGCTATTAATATCAAGCATCCAACAAGCATAAACCGATATCATAACAATAGTTCAACTAAAGCAATGACCAAAAACACAAGAAGAAAAACACGAAGCAAACTAAGCAACCAACCAAGCAAAGCAAATCTAATCTCCTAAATCTCCTCACTCCCCTTTGGCATCAAGGCACCAAAAGGTCACTCCTCATTGCCATAAATGCGTAAATATTCTTTGTCGTTGTCTTAAAGGCATTATCTTGAGAGTCGCCTCATCGTCACCGATGGGTGCCGAAGTGGCGAGAAGGTCGAAGAAATTGCTGGGTCGCGAATCAGCTGTGGTGAATCGGACTCGACTCGGACTCGGAAGAGCAAGACAGTTAGCTTCCTTTTATGACATTGAGCCGACGGCGAGTGTCTGTGATCTTCTCATTCATCTGCTTGATCTTTACATTGTTCTTGATCCCAAAGCGAAAAATTGCCTGAAGCATGTTCTTGATGGAGCCGCTTGGGGAAGAAGGATCATCTGCGATGAGTCTGCTTCTGATGCTTTTGACACAGTAGATGGCGCGGAAGGAGGAGGAAGGCTGAATCGGAGGAGGTGGAGCCTTGATCAAAGCGAACTCGTCGGCACATGATCCACATCCTTAGCAAACCATAAACACGAGATGCTCTCCACCATGCACATCACATAAGGCGCAAATCCACAATTCTGCTGTGAGCTAAGGGAGTTGAGGCGGATCTCTTGCCAAATGAAATCAAACACGTCAAGCGGCCTAGAACCCTCACCAATCCTCAAAGCAGGTTCCTAGAGTAGGGCCGATGTTGGTGGCGTCTCCTCCTTGGGCCACAAGGTCTTCCTCGACAATTTGTACAAAATGGCATAGAAAGGCTTCAAACCTTTTGTGGTACCCGGCTTGAAGTTCGAGAGGCATCATACGAAGGAGTCAAATCATTGATGCGGAGAAGTCGACAACATGAAGCTTGTCCAAGTTCTCCGAGCCCTCGGTGTTGAATCCAATGCAGTCAGCAAACTGAGCCTTGGTCACAGAATAGTATAGCTCATCAACCATGAACCACATGGTACTCTCAGCATCTTTGTCGACATACAGGGTCGCATAGAATTGTGCCACAACTTCATTGTTCCATTTGCACCTGAAAGACATGATTTCTCTCGGTTGTGGCGCTCTGGCAAGCAATTACCTCATTGAATCTGTGTCCTCCTCTTTGTGCCATGTAATCCCGATCAATGTATTGCATTAATGCCCTGGATTCTTCTTCTCCGCAATCACCGAGTCATAGAAATCTGTTGGAAGTGATTCCGAACCGCTTGTCAGCGTAATCCTCTTGCAAGTACATCGGTGGATCTGGCTCTGTCTTGACGGACTTCTTTGCCTCTTCCTTGCCCAACACAAGAATCAATCTTCTTCTTTGGGTGACACCCGCCGGAGTAGCACGACGAAAGGCGGTGAATCTCAAAGGGCCAATCAGCTCACGACCTGCTTGTACATGCAAAGACTCTTCGCGACCCTCAACCTAGGCATGGCAGCCCTAGGATCCTCTGCACCACCGCCACCTGACCTTCATCCCTTGTCCACCACCACCATGACTTGTAGCACCCTTATGACTAGATTTCTTCCTTTTCGAATGGCTTGGCGCTTACGTCTTCGGTGGTGGCGGAAGGAGACTCCGGAGGGGAGTCTTGAGGAGAATCAGCGGGGGCCGACGAGGAGCCACCGGCGGGATGATCATGCCTCGCCTTCTTTGAGCGAGCCGCATCGATGTCAGCTTGGCTAGAATGAGGGTTGCCACCCTGAGAAGGATCCATCCTAAAGGTATTCAAGGGTGGAAACAAGATTAGACTCTAATTGTGACCTAGATGAGCAATAGAGGGTTAAAAAGAAGTCACATTCTTCGGATAGTCCGAAATTATCTTCAGATAGTCCGAAGGTTTCTTCGGATAGTCCGAAGTTTCCGTTCGGATAGTCCGAACATCTTCGGACATTCGAATGGAAACTTCGGACATTCCGAGGTGACAGATCCCAAACCTAAATTCCTCAATCTAGGCGATAATTCAAAAATTCTAAGAGCTAATCACGAGAGGACCATCCTAGCAAGGTCTAGAACGATCTAGAGTCCAAGAATTCATAAGATAAAGAGCGAGAATAACCGGCATTTGGAAGAGGAAGAACCAACCTTTGGAGATGAAAAAACCGGATTCTAAGGCAAATCCAAAGCACAAAGATGATGGAGGAGAACCCTTGCCCTTGGGGAAGGTCTTGGAACCCTCAAATCGCAATATCTCGGCCAAAACCCTAGATCCAAGAGCTAGGCGGAGTAGAAGAGAGAAAGCGAAAAAGTGCAATGTGGGGAAGAAAAGAGGTCAGGCGGCTTAAAAGCCGAGGCCCCACCAGACGATCCGAACTTAAGTTCGGATAGTCAACTCTATTCGGATAGTCGAATGGAATTTGAGACGATCCAAACGATTTTCTCGAGATGGCAAGAGAACAAAGCGGGAATGACTCGAGCGAGAAATAGATAAGAGGACCTCAAGAGCCAAGTCATCAAGTGATCGACAAGCCATGCAACAATTCAAACCATGACCACGGGATGATTGACAAGATCCGAAGATCAAAAACCAATAAACGCAATAAGATAAGAGAAATAAAGAGAATAAGTTTCTCTAAGATATTTTTCAATCACCAATCAACGTGAGCATGTTTCAAGCCAAATTGCGAGAGTCTAGAATATTTAGTCCACTCCTCAAATCACAAAACCTCTTCTCATCAAGTGGCTTGGTAAATATATCGGCTAATTGGTCAATTGTGCTCACATGTTGAATTTCAATATCGCCTTTGGTGGAATGGTCTCTTAGGAAATGATGGCGGATATCGATATGCTTTATGCAGGGAGTGTTGGATTGGGTTGTTGGCAATCTTTATGGCACTCTCATTGTCACACAAAAGTGGCACATGGTTATAGGTCGAGCCATAATCACTTAGAGTTTGTCTCATCCAAAGCAATTCGCACAACAACTCCGTGGCTATGTATTAACCCGGTGTGGATAGAGACTCGAATTTTGCTTCTTGGAGGACCAAGAGACAAGGGATCTACCTAAGAATTGACATGTCCCAAAGTACTTTTCCTATCCACCTTACATCGGCATAATCCGCATCGGAATAGCCAACTAACTCAAAAGATGAACCTTTAGGATACCAAAGCCCAAAATGAGGAGTGTGCACTAGATATCTCAAGATTCTCTTCTCGCCACCATGTGACACTCTTTAGGAGCGGCTTGAAACCGTGCACACATGCACACACTAAGCATAATATCGGGCCTAGATGCACAAAGATAAAGTAGAGAACCGATCATCGGCGATATACCTTTTGGACGACCGGTTTACCTTCTTTGTCGAGGTCCGGATGCCCGATTGGCTTGCATTGGCGTCTTGATTGGCTTGGCGTTCTCCATGCGAACTTCTTGAGCATGTCCTTGATGTATTTTGTTTGGCATATGAAGGTTCCTTCCTTGAGTTGCTTGACTTGAAAACCAAGGAAGAACTTCAACTCGCCCATCATGGACATCTCAAATCTCTTAGTCATGATCTGCTAAATTCTTTGCACAAGTGTTCATTAGTAGATCCGAAGATGATGTCATCAACATATATTTGACATACAAATAAATCATTATCAATATGTTTAGTAAAAGAGTGGAAATTGGCCTTTCAGACTACAAAACCTTAATGAGAAGAAAGTCACGAAGGCACTCGAACCACGCTCTTGCTTGCTTAAGTCCGTAGAGAGCCTTGTGTAGGAAGTAGGCGTGGTCCTGATAGTTTGGGTCTTGAAGGGTGGTTGCTCAACATAGACTATCTCGGAGAGTGGTCCATTCAAGAAGGCGCTTTTCACGTCCATTTGATCTGACTTAAAATCATGGTGAGAAGCAAAGGCAAGTAATATTCTAATAGATTCAAGCCTAGCTCACGGGGCATCGTTTCATCGAAATCCAAACCTTCGATTTGCGTGAAGCCTTGAGCAACTAACAGGGCTTTGTTTCTTGTCACTATTCGTTCTCATCTTGTTTGTTCGAAAAACCCACTTGGTTCCAATCACATTTTGCTTGGGCCTTTCGACAAGCTTCGGACTTGGTTCGTTCAAAGTTATTCAACTCCTCTTGCATGGCCATCACCCAATCCGGATCTTGGGCGCTTCATCTACCTTAAGCGGTTCAAGATAAGACACAAAGGAGTAAAATTCACAAAATTAGCGACCACGAGATCTAGTAGATACTCCTTGTTAATGTCTCGATATGTTGTCGTGGGTGATCTCTTTGTACACTCGATGGACTCTTGGATGAGAATGCGGTTGCGTTGATTCTTTGGATTGGATCCTCCTCGTCTTGAGTGGCATTCGAGCCGTCTTGAGCTCGCATTGAAGGCGAGGAGTATCATCCGGGCGTCCATCGTCGCGTCATGAACTTCTTGAGTTGAGGCGCTTGGCATTACATCTTCCTCAAGTGGCCTAACTTCTCCAATTGCCAATTTCTTGATTAAATCGCGCGGGGTTCTTCCTGTCAATCACAAAGACGATCAACTTGTTCTACTTGAGAACCGTTAGTTTCATCAAATGTCACATCGGCGAAATTTCAACCACACGGTGGTGTTGTTGAAAACTTCGATATCATAGGCATTTGATCCATAGCCAGTAAAATCCTTCATCTACTTTAGGAGCAAATTTAGATGACTTAGCTTTCTTGTTGAGGATGTAGCATTTGCTCCGAAGACTCGGAAATAGGATACATTTGGTTTCTTCGTTAAGTAGCTCATCTGTTGTCTTTTCAACAACTTGTGAAGATATAGCGGTTGGAGCTATGCGCAGCGGTGTTGACGACCTCCGCCCGAATATGTCGGAGACCTTGTATTAAATCAAGCATCGTCGCGCCATCTCGATGAGAGTTCGATTCTTCCTCTCGGCCACCCCATTACATTGCGGAGAATAAGGAGCGAGAACTTCGTGTTTGATGCCTTCTTCATCGAGATACTCCTCAACACCGTATTCTTGAATTCGGTGCCGTTGTCACTCAAATTCTCTTGATCTTCACTTGAACTCATTTTGAGCCCTTCTCATGAATTTCTTGGGCTTCCTTGGACTTCGCTTTTGTCATGCAAGAAAAACACCCAAGTAAAAGCGAAAAATCGTCAACAATGACTAACCCATACTTGTTTCCTCCGATGCTTATGTAGGCAATTGGGCGAATAGATCCATGTGAAGCATCTCCAATGGCCTTGAGGTGGTCATCACGTTCTTTCTTGGGATGAGTAGCTCCAACTTGCTTCGACTTGACATGCGCTACACACCTATCTTTCTCAAATACAATATTCGTTAGTCCAAGGATGTGATTGCCCTTAATTAGTTTATGAAGGTTCCTCATACCAACATGGGCAAGCCGGCGATGCCAAAGCCAACCCACGCTAGATTTAGCCATCAAGCATGTTTCAAGGTTCACTCTATCCGTATTGAAGTCGATGAGATAGAGATTTCCCTTTAAACGACCCTTAACGGCTATTGAACCATCATTCCTCTTAATGACATCCACACCCTTATCACTAAATACACAATTGTAGCCCGCTTCACATAATTGCGCAACGGACAACAAATTGTAGTTTAGTGATTCAACTAGCAAAACATTATTTATATGAAAATCATTGGTAATAAGGATTTTACCTAAACCTACCACTTCACCTTTTCCATTATCACCAAAAATGATGCTTTCACTATTCGATCCATTGGCCTCCAAATGTGCGAACATCGCCCTTTCTCCGGTCATATGATGCGTACATCCGCTATCCAAAATCCAACTTGATCCACCGGAGATGTAGGCCTACAAAATAAAATTTAGTTTTTGCTCTTTGGTACCCAAACTTGCTTAGGTCCTCGCACGTTAGTAACAAGTGATTTAGGGACCCAAATAGATCGCATACAAGAGTTATCTTTGGGCTTACCCCCAATATGACAAGCAACTACCCGACCTAAGTTAGTTTTCTTGAGTACATAAGATGCAAAGAATGTAGAGTGAGTTTTGTACTTAGCGTTTTCCTTGCTCTTAACAAATTGGATGGGCTTGTTTAAAGGGGCAACCACAATATTGCCCTTTTTCCCTTTTGGCGGAGTGTATCCAAGCCCATGCTTCATAGCGTTACCTTGTCGCTTACCTAGAAACTCCTCTAGTCCCTTACTTGCCTTGTAGGACTTTTGAAGTCCATCTTGAGCATCCTTGAGCTTCTCATTTTCAAATGCTAACACTTGCAATGTCTCAAGGTTAGTGGCATAAGTATCAAAATTAATGTTGTAGCATCTAGCGCATCCATTGCTCGTAGAAGGTAACAAAGAATTGGAGTTAATAGTCGAGGTTATCGGAGGCTATTCTTGAGATCAACGAGCTTCAACTCAAGAGCCTTGCAAGCGTCCTTCGCCTTGGCAAGTTCCTCTTCAAGTGAAGCGTTGGTGATCTCGAGACTAATCACCTCGGATTTTGTCAACTTGGAATTCTTAACCAAATCCTCGTTTTCTCTTTTTCAAAAGATAAGCTCTTCTCTAGCTCACGATTCTTCTCCTTTTCGAGGATGAGCAAATCCTCTTGAGCCTCAAGAATAGCTTCCTTTTGTTCTACAACTTCCTCCAATTTTCAATATCTTTTAAGAGCAAATTTAACTTATGAATATCAATGTTTTCACTGATTTAAGCACGGTGTTAATGTCATCATCATCACTATCGCTATCGTGCTCATCTAGACATTCATTAGCAATGGAGGGAGTAGAGTCCTTTGATGATACCTTGTGCCCTTTGCCATAAGGCACATTGGAGCGTTATCGTCGTCATCGCTCAAGTTGTCGAAGAGGCTCTTCGACGTTGTTGAGGTGGTAAACGCGGCGATGGCGGCGGAGGCAATTCCTCCTTCCTCGTCGAATTTGACTTCGAGTCGGAGTCGGAGTTGGAGTCGGTGTCGGAGTTCCACTCCTTTCCAATGTAAACCTGACCCTTGCCTTTATACTTCTTGCTCTTCTCCTTCTCCTTGTCCTTGCCCGATACTTGTCTTTCTTGTGCGGCTTCTCATCTTTGTCTTCCTTATCACGGACACTTTCGGCAATGAAATGGCGGTTTACGCGCATTCATAACATCTTCTTGTGGAATGTCTCCTTTGATTTTCTTCCATAATTCTTTGAATGACCTCCTTGTTTAAAATTCTTCTTCTTGAAGAACTTGTTGAACCTTCGCACAAATAGGGCCATATCCTCATTCGTCAATGGACCACTAGACTCTTCATCTTCACTTGAGTTCTCTTCCGCTTGGCGTGCTACCTTGGCGGCCTTGAGGGCAATGCCTTTCTTTTGCCCGAGCTTGAGTTCTTCAACAACTTCACTTCCTTCACCATCATCTCATCCATCATGGTAGGCCAATGACATCGTGAGGTGTCAAAGCATCGAGTTGGGCGGTCTCGTATCAAGCCGAACAAGGTTGCGGTTGGTAGGAGTGATCACATGAAGTATAATCTTCACCACGGCCTTGTCGGAAAGATCGGTGCACCCAAGACCCTTTGCTTGATTCTGAGCACCATCGACGGGTCAAACATCTTAGTGTATGATTCACCATCTTCGAGTGAACCGACTTAGCTCACCAATAATGAGCTCTATCTTGATTCTCGGACGCTTGACACTCCTTCATGGTGACTAGGAGTCTATCCCAAATAGCTTTTGCTTCCTCGAGTCCGTCGACTCGGTTGAACTCGTAATCACTCAAAGCGTTGAACAAAGCATTTCTTGCCAAATCATTGAAGTGTTGATCTTTGTCTTCTATGGGAGTAAGGTTATCCTGATCAGCGGGCTTAAAACTGTTTGCACAATCTTCCAAATAGAAGGGTGAAGCGATCTCAAGTGCATCTTCATCTTATGTTTCCATGCCGCATAGTGAGTGCCATCAAAATGAGGCGCTCGGCGGAGGGCACGGAGACATAAGATGAGGACTTGAGACACCAAGAGAGGTATAATCAAATGGAATAGCAACCCCAATACGGCGCGTGCCCTTATCTTGGTCATGGGCTTCATTATTTTATCTCCGTTTGCGACATATTTGTTCTCCAAGCGGTTAAGCCAAACTAAGGAGATTAGGCTCGATACCAATTGAAAGGACCGATATATAGCCTAGAGGGGGTGAATAGGCGTTATTTCAAATTTAAATGCATAGCGAAATTTACTATTGGATAGTCGAAAATACCTTGATTTGTCAGAGTGGTTCAGATAGTCCGAATGTCTTTTCGGATACTCGACCGCTCTTCGCATGAAAACCCTCAAAAGTAGATCTGAGTTATTTGAGAGGCTAGATTGCTGCAAATGAAGTTTCTAAGCTAGGGCAACTTCAGTTATGAGATCCACTCAATATCTAATGCATGAAGCCACCAAACCCTTGAATCCCCAAAGATTTAATTAAACACAATATGAGCAAGTGAGAGAAACAAGAACCAAGGAGACAAACCGATTTATCCGAAGTTCGGATCCTTGAGGTGATCCTCGTCTCCGTTGAGCGGCACAAGCCGGTCTCTTTCAACCCTTGTCCTCTAGGTGTTGCACCAAGCACTCACCGTTAACTTTTGAATCCTTCCCTGCGAGGTGGATTCAACCTTCACAAACTTCCGCGGCGTCCCACACAAGCTTGGGGGCTCACCGGCAACTCCTAGCCGTCTAGGAGTCCTCAACCTCAAGAGTAAAAGATCCGGCAAGAGATTAAGCGAGGATGAACCAAGTGCTCAAGATGACTCACAACCTCTAAATCTCTCAAACTCTCAACAAGATTTCCCCCAAAGATTTGCTAATCAAGAGATCAAGAGGAAGAACACTAGAGCTCAAGAGTGAGAGGAGCCTGACTCAAAATGTATTGAATGCACTTGATGAATGGTAGGTGGGAGTTGGGGAGGTATTTAAAGCCCCCAAAACTAGCCGTTTTCACTTCATTTCGACATTTTTGGATAGTCCGAACCTATGTTGGATAGTCAAAACATTTGATCGAGCTATTGAACACAAGGTTCGGATAGTCAAAACACCCTTCGGATAGTCAGAACCCTAAAGAACTTAGAGACAGCGAGCGCATTGTTGGACGGTCCAACGACACTTGGATAGTCCAGAACCAAGATGACTTAGCCCTAGCCGAGAGAGGCTGTTCGGATACTCAACGGTGTTGGACATTCGAACCAAATGGAGCAGGACCAACGAGAGTGTCACGGATACTCGAGCGAGGTTCGGACATTCAATCAATTTTGCTGAGCAGCAGGGGCGATTCGGACATTCCGAAAATTTATTCGGATACTCGAACCTTTTGAACATAATGCCCTAAGACTTTACACATTGACCCATATATAGTCTAGGATTCATCTTTGAGCACATTAGATCATTCCAAAGCTATTTCTTGCCCTATCCTCTTTATAATACGGCCGTCCTTAAACTCAAATAAAATTAAGCGTACATACTGCGATCGTTGAGTTTGGTCGACGCCTTTTCTTCTTGAATTGAGGGACCTCTTTTCTTAGCGACTTTTCCATGGCGTATTTATCATTCACCATACTCAAAGCACTCATTAGTCACTTAATCTTGTTGTCATTAATCACCAAAATCATTAAGGGCCTAGATGCACTTTCGATTCGTGAGATCGCCCTTAATTTTTTTCAGTATTTTTTGGGCACATCTGCTGGAGCTCTGAAAACCCCTAAGTGGCTACGATTTCCATGGTTTAGTGCGCAAAGTGCCTTTTTCCGATTTTAAGTAACTTCATCCGAGCCAACGTCTGGCCGACTCACCGTACATAAGTGGTAGCCCGCGTTGTTTAGGTCGCCCTTGATTTTTCCGTATTTTTGGGTCAGTTGGCACTTGCCATGATACTCTGAAAACCTCTAAGTGGCCCACGATTTCCGCGATTTAAATGGTGCGAGTGCCTTTTTGATTTTACGCAACTTGATTTGGGACAGCGTCAGGCCATCTCGCCTACATAAGTGATATTCCATGTTGCGTAGGTCGCCCGTGATTTTTTTCGTATTTTTTAGGCCATATCCGGCGGGCCCTACGAGGCTACGAAAATCCCTAAGTGGGATGCGTATCACTAACAAAGTAAAATAATTTTTTCAATTCATTACATCACAAGAAGTTTTTTTTGGGTAATTTTTTCCGGTTGAATACAACAATTATTGTAAAAAAAATTACAACAAATATTGCAAAAAAATTGCTGCAGTAACCTATCGGGCGATCGGTCTATTTTTGAATTTTTTTTGCTCTGCCGTTAAATATTGGAATTTCAGTTATGCCGTGAGTAGAAGGCACCATATCGCCCAGATATAGAGGCTGGCAAAGTGAATATTTATAATTTTTATTTTAAATCGATTACTTTTGAAAAAAGATTTAAAATAAATATTAAATTAAAAATCACCAAGCGGCATGCAGACCCATAAACCACCCACCAAGATGGTAATTCCAGACCCTTGACCGATGGGCCGAGCCTATCAACACCTATTTTGCATGCGTGCGATCAGCAGCCAAGGGCACAGCCTATCGATGGCGAGAGGCTGATTAAAATGGAAAACCAAGTGCAAAGCAAAAGGCGTTTTTCGGCAGTGAAAGCGCATTTTACAATTTTATTCAATTTCCAAAACCGGTTTGATTCAAATAGTCATAACTTTTAAAATATAGATCTAAATTAAGTGAAACAAATTTATAAATTCATCTAAAATCTTTTAGTTTCATAACATGCAATTTTTGTTTTGAAAATGAGCACTGTATAACTTTGAAATTCAAATTTAATGTAAAAGTTTAAAATATGCTACATACATGATTTTTGCAAATAAACTCAAAACTGAATGAAACTAATTTTGTTTGAATACTTAGATCATAAGAAACTCAAATATGTAAAAATATTTATATTTCAACCTGTTTTGAACCTATTTCTAATCAATGTTATTTTCAATATGTTAAGTGCTTAAATATTCATAACATATGCAAAAGAGCCCTAAATGGAATAAATTTAATTTTTAAATGTCAAAATGGCAGTAAACCTGGAATACTAGTTACTAAAAACTCTTAAAAATGGAACCACCCTGAAGTGTAGATATAAACCTGGAATGATATGTTTTGCATCGGAATCCTGCTAAGAACATATCACCTTGTGCTAACACTGTATCAATAATTCTATAAATCCAAATAATTTTAGCATCTTGAATTTGAAATTTTAAATATAAGAATACATAATTTTAGCCTCTTGAATTCATAAAACAAAAATAGATAATCTGTAGAAGGAACCGTATCCTTGCTTAACCTAAATTTGTTAGTAACACACATACACTCACACACACACACACACACACACACACACACACATATATATATATATATATATATATATATATATATATATATATATATATATGTATATATGTATATATATGTATTTATATATGTATATGTATGTATGTATGTATGTATACGTAAGATCGATTAAAACGCAAGTACATGAATATAAACCCCAACCCTAAAACTACACTTGTTTTCTATAGTAAGTTTTTATTTGAATTATTATCTGCCTTTTTTTTTACCTTATTAAAATTTACTCTTTCTTGCATACTTTTTGTTGAATGACAAGTAGACTTTGACGTTTTTGAGTTTATTGATGACGACATCTTCGATGATCCAGACTACATATCTGACAATGAACAGCAAGGTAAACACCCCCTTAACCATTTTGAACCTACTATTTTAACTACTTTATGTTGTTCTTGCCAAACTATTGTGCATGCACGTACTTTCTATGAAATTGCTATATTAGGATATTGATAGTTATACCAAGACTCATGGAACTTACTTACTAAATATTGAAATGAAAACCTTGATAGTCTTAGCATAAAGCAGACAATACATAATGTCAATTTGGGTATATTCCATAGCTTAATATTCATGTTTAGCCATGCTTAGTAAGGAACCTTATTGTTCTTTATAATTTAGAAAGGATGGATATGACTGTTTAAAGGTTGTTGGTATTTTGGTTAAAAATAAAACTATGTTTTGACATGGACGATTGTTTGTATTAGCCGGTTATACATGTGGTTTGCACGTAGTGTAGGGGGAGATTATCGCCTGGTCGGATTAAAAAACCGAACTATGAAACACTATCGAACCAAGAAACACGTACAACCATAAATGCTGGTATGGGATGACTTTAATCTAATAAGTTATATAGATATAACTTTGCACATTGGAAGGCTGAAGTAGTACGGGCTCTTCGATTAGGTTTGCCCGTGGGGACTTCCACACTGAGGTATAGGTAAATACATACCAATACAATGATATATACCTTACTGTGGGGCAGGAGCGATTGCCTTGGATATGGTGTTAAAGATACCATGTCTTGTGTACGTGTTTCTGCCGCCATAGCGAGGGTTTATTGTCATCAGGCTGGTGCAAAGTCATGTATAGATAATGTAATGTTATGTTTTGATCTCCTTGCCGACACACCAAAGGAAGTATGTTATTGGTCTGGCAACAGAGGTTGATCATTTCTTGTGGGTAAAATCGTACACCACTGCAGAGTGTAAATCTTTTCAAAAAGTCACGCCCGCGGTCATGAGCACTTGGTGGAGTCATCTCACGGTTAGAAGTTTTGGTATTTACTAAAACTGGTATTGGTTGAAATTTGTGTTTTGGGAAACTGTACTTTCCATCGTGGGTCCACGTTGAAGTGTCTCGAATCATTCGGATAGACTGTATTGTGAAATTTATTACTCTACTAATACTTTATTATCACTCATGTTGGCTTTTACAAATTCTATTTGCAATCCATCATATACTTATGATTCATCTATGCCAATGCAAAATATCTGTAGAGCCTTCTATTGTCCTAACCTGCATTTTAATTATATCTATATAGTTGAGACACTATAATTCTTGCTAAGTACACAAGTACTAAATCTTGCTTAAAATTATTGATCCAGAGAATGAAGAATACGAGATTTCGATGATTCATACTTCTACACAGGACACGAGGATTTCGATAACGATCTTTTCTAAGGGTTAACCTTGTCAGTTGTCTGTGGGTTTGGATGGGCTAATTAACCACAAGGCTTATGGTTCTTGTTTTAATTCTGTTGTTATGTAATACAGTTTGTAAGGACTCTGTATAATTAAACTTTTATTATCCTCATGTAATATAATCTATATAGATGTGATACCGATCTTGTAAACATGTGCGTACTAGCCACTGATTATGGGACTAGCACTGTGGGCACATGGAGGCCTCCCATTCTATAATGGTGGAACCTCATAATGATTCTTGTAGAGACAACCAAAATAACGATGTTGAAGTAACCGTGGCCACAAATTTTTTAAACACAACCTTAAATGAGTATTATTGCTCACACAACCTCTCAAACCTTTTAGAACCCTCAGAGTCTTGCCGTATACAATAATATAGTGCTAAAAAATAACCTAGCCTATAATCCTCCCGTACACATCTTGCTTTAGATGAGTTGATTTGTGACTTCTTGGTTGGGTTTTCCATGACCACTCTATGGATTTATATGGCCCCCTTAGGGTGTGTTTGATTGCTTGTATTAAGTGGTACATGCATAAGACGGTTCAAGGAAAAGTCATTCATGTGTTTTGTTTCTTAAATGGAACCATCCTATCTTAGATGGTGGGATACAAATTTAAGGAATATTCTCTATAGATGTTGAATCATTCCATTCATCTAAAACTATGGAACCAAATGGTACAGAGCTATCCCATTCCATTCATCCTCCTCTAAAGCAAGTAGGAATCCTACTTGGAAAGAAAGTATAAATACCATTCATCATCTAGCACACATTTCCAAGTCTAAAAAACAATATGAGTCATCATAATTAATACGTGCTTATGCCATACACCACTAGATAATAAGCTTTCCAACATGCACCCACCCTGTTCTTAGAGCAGAGTAGCTTATTCCAAAAAATGCATGGGTTACGCTGCGTTGAGAAGGCCGGTGGCCATCATGTGGATTTAAAACTTAAAAGGGTGATAGGTTCGTTCGGTGTTTCTTGCTATAAATACAAACCAAGAGTCCCATAATCTATCGCTATATTTAGAAAAGGTATATGTGGGTACTACTAAATATGCTGCAAAACATGTAATGCCAACCAAATAAACTGGAGGCATCTCTGGAGACAAGGTATAGTGACGGAACTAGAATTTTTTATAAGGATCTGTACTTTACATGTACAGCTCTATAGCTTGTATAATAATTTTGTAACATCATAAATTCAACATATTTATTTGAAATTTGCTAAAATTACAATGCAAATAGTTCTAAGATCTTAAAAACGCTAAACCACTAAAATCGAAACCAATTAGGTGAACAAATTTGACCTATTTAAGAGATGATATTGTAGAATTTTTAAACTTTTTGGGGGCCCATAGATTTGAACCCCGATCTGCCCATGCAGGGGTTCATTCTCTAGAGCTCTATATTTCTACTCCACTATCCCCTCCAAATCGTAGTAGTGTAGCACCATAGCACTATATACATACAAAGCGTGTGCCCTAACATGGCACTTTTGCAGTTAGCTATATCAAGGCACGCCTATATAGTGGGTTTGATTAATCAGATTGAACATAATGTAGAGACTCGATAAGCTAGCTTGAACTCTCTCATAGTATCTACCTTTTGCCTACATTTTTTTGTCTATAAGAAGTATCTGTGTTGTTGCTAGTATTCAACTTTTGAGCCGTTAGATCTGCATTTAATGGATGAAATCACTCTCCCTTCCTCTTTTATAATACATTTCCCTCTCCTTCCCAACCCTAGCCACCGGGTCCACCACCACACCATGGCCCAACCACACCTCTGGCGCTAGCGAGCTCATCGGAATCCATTTGTGCTGCCTCGATCCCCCTTCTCCCCTATCTCATGCCACCACCATCTCTTCCTTCCCCTTGCACCATCACCCTACGCGTCACCGTTTGGTACCGACAATGCTTGTGGATCCACTTTAACCTACCTCCTGCCAAACCCTCATCCCCTTGCCGCACCCATCTACTTTGACAGCACTCCCGTTGCCACAGCCGCGACCCAAAGACCTAACTCAATGACCCAATTCAGCATTGTTTGGCCAGTTATCGGCAGAGTCACCACTAAACTATTGTCCTACTCCTTCAAAAGCATCTAGACCCCTAATTCGATTTGGTTTTGGTAATTAATAACAATCACAATTTAAAGGACTAACATTTTCAATTTAAGTACTTTAAGAATAGGTTGGTCCAAGATTCGACGAACATGGAAGCATCAAATTGATGAATAGAAAATTAATGCAACAAGGCAAAATGGCTAAGGTATAAAATTTAAGGACCTTTTCATAGTTTTTGCCGATCTCGGTGTTTGGAGAAAAGATCGGATTGCTAGAATAGGTGTTGTACTATTAAGAGGGTCTTTGTTGCTTGTTTGATGTCAATGAAAGTGTAAAGGCTCAAAACATATGCAATCTGACACCTCCGTAAAAAATATATTCAAAAGAGAAATAAAAAAGGGATAAATTGGCATTTTTAGTGCAATGGAGCTGGTATGACCGGGCCCCTTCTTCGGTCATACCGGTCGTCGGTATGACCAGGCACATGGGCGGTATGTTTTTCATAGAACGGGTGTTTTGATCCCCAGGGTGGGTGGTATGACCGAACCCCCTC
Organism: Guadua angustifolia; assembly: GCA_036346375.1. Taxonomy (NCBI): domain Eukaryota; kingdom Viridiplantae; phylum Streptophyta; class Magnoliopsida; order Poales; family Poaceae; genus Guadua; species Guadua angustifolia. The sequence goes on along the minus strand of CM070518.1, from coordinate 17,110,765 downwards.
CCGTCATACCAGCCACCAGTATGACCGCCCCCCTTTCTGGTACGTTTTTTTACAGAACATGTGTTTTCGACCCAGGGAGGGCGGTATGACCGAGGAGCCTCTGGTCATACTGGCCATTGACCAACGGTCACTGACCGAGCATTAAATGCTCCATAGTGACCGCTAGGCCCTGAGGGCCGATCATACTGCTCTCAAGGGCGGTATGACCAGCCTCACAGGTTGTTTTTGGCTAACTTTTGGCCAACGGTTAGAATTAGTTGGTGGGGGTTATAAATATCCCCTACCTACATTTTAGAGCAACTTTTGGACCTCATTGAACATATTTGAGCTCTAACTAGTCTCCAAAACTCTTTATGCATTAAATTTACACCTTGAGAGAGTTAGGAGCAAAAATTGAGTGGTGCATTTAGTGTTGAGTTTTAGACACTCAATTTTGACATCAAGCAAATGTCAAAACTCATTACTCTTGGAGGTTACCGTCTCCTAGACAACTTGGAGTTAAGTGGCATCGGTGATCTTCTCAAGGAATCTTGTGAGAAGACCTGATCTGTTGTGAAGGCAAGGAGCTTGCCTACCTTGTGTGGGGAAGAACTACCACGAGTGATCGAGAAAGGCTCAAGCGGGTGGAGCCGGTTTGAATGAGTTCAAGTCACCTCAACGTAGATTAGGGAGATCGGCAAGTCTTCGAGACTACGGGATAAAAATTCTTGTCTCTCATCTTCTTGTGACTTGTATTTATTATTTTTGTGCTAAATTCTTAATTACCTCTAGAAATTTGTGTATATTTGGAACTAGAATCCTTTATTGCTCATACTTATTTTGCTAAAGAGTACTTGTGATTATTAAAAGTCATAATTATAAATTTTCATTTATTCTAAACTTTACTTAGAATCTTAACAAAGTGCAATTAGGATTAAAAATTTAGAATCCTCCTATTCACCTCCTCTAGTTGGTTATTCTTGATCCTACACCCTTGTCCTTGAAATTCATGCCAGTGAACCTAAATTATAAATCAGGTGAATCTAGAATTACTTGCTGAAGGTAGAGATGAAGCAAGAATGTTGGTAAATATCTAAACTTGAGAAATTCGAGTGTAGAGATCTAAAGATGAGAAATTCGAGTACATATGTCTTCATTTCTTTTTACCAACCTAGCTGCTGAACAAGTTAACCATACAAGCCCGACAGCCCCCACGGGGACATCCATCACAAGTAGGGGTGCAATCGGATCGGATAATTCCCGACCGACCGGACAGTTTCGGATCGGATTCGGATATTTTTTCAGATAATTTTCGGATTCAATTTCAGATATTTTATTTCGGATTCGGATTCGGGAGAGTACTATTCGTCGGATCGGTATATTCTGAAAATATTTTTGGATATATCCGAATTAGTAGATTTAGATATTCGGATATAGTTTGGCTAGTCCTAGTCTCCTACCGAAATGCACGCTCTCGCCTCCCTCCCCCCACTCTACTACAGCAAGCGGAAATGGGGCTCCTCCTCCCCCTTATCCTCTCGGGTTTCTAAATATAACCGTCAGGATGGCTACCGAGCCCCCCCACTTCCTCCGATGGCGTCCCTCACCATGACCACCTCCTCGCCCGCCACCCCTCATGATAAGGAAGGAATTTGATGATTTTTTAGATCCTCCGCCTATTTGCCCGCCCATAGAATTTAAAGATTGTTTAGATCCTCATCCCTCTCATAATTAGTTTAAGAATGTGCATACGACTACACCCGGTGCCTGCATGTACAGCTTTACCTTAATTCCGCTATGTTTAATAAGGTGCATGACAGCCGCGCCCTAAGCGTCAAGACCACCAAGTAGTGTTAATATCCATGGATATGTCCAATTGCCCATCTTGCGCATCCACCACGCTTCCATCCTCCGCGTCTCCCAGATGACTCATCCGCCTACGCCCAGCTCACCGTCATGAAGGTACGTACCTGTTCGGCTTGGCTCAATTTCGGTATGGTTTGGTCTGGTTAGGTGAGGGAGGCCTAATTCTGGGATTGCTCTGCAGCATCCGGATCCGATAGGGGAGGGGCTGGCCATGGAGGCGGTCGCGGAGGTGGCCAGGCAGAGTGCATGTGCCCGGGCAGCAGGCGCCGCTCTGGCTGCTGGGGCTTAAGGTACAAATCCGTCGCTTGCTTGCAGTATTTCTATAATCCAATCATTATGCATGTGTGATTGATGTAGCTATTAGTTCATAGTTATTGGACGGTGTGAAGATTGTTTTGTGAGGGGACACGTGGTTGGTTTCGCTCAATTCAGCGACGTGGTTGGGTAGTTTCATCAATTCTGCGTCCACATTTGGATAGTTCGATGCTTGTGGTTGATCATTTAAATTTGATCGTTAATTGTTGTTTTTGCTTTGCCTTGCTATTGGCTAGGTTGTGTTAGTCGGTTTTGTCAGTTTCGTAGTCATACAAATTACAAGAAATAAAACTAGACTTTAGTTATACAATGACTTGTCGGTCTGCGATAATCTTGTTGCATGTTGAACTCATATATTTGGTTAATTAGTATTATATGTGTGCTTTATACAGTATCTGTTTTCGCGCTTTATCCGATAAAAATTATTTAATACCGTATCGATTCTGCTCTGTATTCGATTTGATTCGAATCCGCGACCGATGTTATCCGTATCCGTATTCGGTACTATCGAATCTAGTAAAAAATATAATTTAAGATATGAAAAGAACGATATCCGATCGAATTTGAGCCGATTGCACCTCTAATCACTGGCTCCGAAACTCTACTTAAATTGGAAGGAAACGGAAAGTCGAGTCCCGACAAGCGTACGGCAGCCCGCGAACGCCGCGCCATGGATCGGCCTCGCGCGGCGGCCGGCTCCCTCTTCGCTTCTCCCTTGAAGACGCGGCATCCCCGAAAGAGAGAGAGAGAGAGACATACCACGTTACCGCTCGCATATGAGCGTACCGGTATCGGCATCGGTCTGACCGTGCGTGTGGCGTGAGGTGAATGCAGTCAGCGCTAGCTGCCACTGCAAAGGCGCCTCTCCTCGGGCGCTTGAACGAGAGGATTAAATGGATTCGCAGAGAGGACGGGAGAACGAGAGAGATGGGACAGTCCTGAGTCCTGACACAGCGAGAAAGGCACAGAGAGAGAGAGAGAGAGAGAGAGAAGGGCTCCATTAATTTGGAAAGGAAGGAGGAATGCCCCGCCCCGGTTCCATACTTCCATGTGGGCTCTAGTTAGTTTGGGGCTAGCTCACTTTCCTTGGCGTTGGCGTCGGCGAGCCTGCGAGACTTTCTTGGTCCGAGCAAAACCAGTAAATACCGCAGCCGGCCGGTGTTAGCTGGCCAGCGTCCAGCAGGATCGCGTGCAAACCCACCTTCCTGTGGTCTCTCTCAGTGGCGGAGAGGCCAGTCGTTTGTGCATCGTAGAGCTATATAGGGAGTTCGAACCACGCACCTAAGCTTTGAGTTGGGGGCGAAAGATCGGCAAATACGTACGTACTATCTCTATTCTTTTCTACTTACTGTTTTGGACACAGATAAAGTCTCTAATATACATGTTTTATCACTACTTTTCTTAATACTTTGCAAAAAAATATTAAATATATATAACGATATGAATGTATTTTTATATAAATCTAGTAATATCATTTCCACATAACAAATGTAAATGTGTTTTTTTATATATAAAATGTCGAAGTTTTAAAAGGTTAACTTCAAGCATTCTAAAATGACGTCTCAAAAAAAAAACGAAGAGAGTATGCTGATACAACGAGTGGTGTACTCAAGAAGAAGGTGCAAAGAGGCTAAAACACCGATTCTGACCGCACCAATCATGTCCGTCATAAACATAAGGAAGTGTGGCAACACCGAGCACCCCCTTCTATTTTTCGCCTACGTACGCCGCTCGGTACAATGTCAATGCAAAGTTCCTCTACGATCCATCGTTCATCTCCGGCGAGATCAAACCTCACCACACTATAGTAGCTCCGCTCCTCTGCTAGCTCGCGTCTTTCATTTGCTTGGTGTGCGTTTGTTCATCTCCGGCGTACGCAAAGAGGGGCGAGAGCCACGGTTGCAGTGACTTCATAAGGCGTTCTAAGCTGCTACGATACACCGCTCAATTAGAGTCGTTACTTTACGATCTGACGGTTGAGAGCGTACTAGCGGTAGAGTGCAAATTCTAGGAGACAGAGTACTAGATGTACACGCTAGTTTGATTGATCGATCTTCCACACGTATGACACAATCTATTCCGGAGTTCTGAGATGACAAGCAAAATTAAGTTGGATCTTTAATTAGCCGCCAACTGAAACACATTTATTCTCCTGCATGCTGAAAGCAAAAGATTTACTCACTCTGGTCACAAATAGTTGTGGATTTATCTAAAATATAGTTTTGACTACTAATTTCTATTCTAATATATTTATAAAACCTGGTAAAATTATAATACTATGAAAGTATTTTTCGAGATAAATCTACACATATGATTTTCATATATCCAATTTAAATATTCAAAACATATTGGCGCGGTCAAATATTTGAAAGTTTAACTATATTTATATTCAAAATAACAACTATTTGTGATCGGGGAGAGTACGTACTTGCGTAGCACTTATACAAACATCTGTACGTACTTCTGCGTCTCCATGAAGTTTTGTTCATTCGTTGATTCCTGATAGCTCTTAAACATCGAGCCCTCCTCATCATGATAACCTGATCAAAGATTTCCTCACTAATGATCCGACTGAAAAGGAGGAAGCCTGCCAAATGCTAGCAATCATTAATTTCATCCGTACGGCGATCCACCTCGTCACATCGCCGGGTGTAACATCATTCATCTGCCAAACACAATAAGAGAAGTCACAAGCATCTGTGATACTGTGAGAGTGAGAGGCCTTGATTTTGTGTTTTCTTTTCCTTCTTGCAGTCCTCGAAATGGGGATATTGGTCCCCATCATGTGGAATATGCACTGCCCCAGTCTCAACGGTATTTCTTTGGGACTGTCTTGCAGGAAAAGAACAATACAGTGGTAGCGAAAATTTTATTACCAAAAGAACAGGCCTAATCGCCTTCACTTCCAACTAAATGAGCTATTTACAAGTGTAGCAACATCATATTCACAGGAGCTTTAGAGCATGTTTAGAAATTAACCATGCATGAAATTTCATATGAGCGATGCAGGAAACAATCTCGTATATATGCATGACATATAGACCCACAAAATTCCTGAGATATTTCGGTCACGTGTAGACAACCAAGTGGATTTCCCTCGCCCCTTGCTCACGAAGGGCTCAATGCCAATAAGCAATAGAAAAGTCACAGTGAAACCGGGCATAGTAACATCGTCTATAGTGTATCAATTTTCAGATTACTGTATAATTGCATGCAAGGTCATCCAACAAGCACAGATCTGGCATGGTAGTCAATTTTCGTGCGCAAGCAAATGCTAAACAATATAAGTGGCGTGCAATGGAGTATTCTACAGTTGTAGATGCATTGATGCTGATGAGCTAGGGAGAAGTAGTCAGTAGAGGACTATTTCGGTTTCCACACACGCAAAAGGCACAAACGCAAGCAGCTAGCTAGCACAAAGGCCACACCATGGGCCATGGAAATGATGCCCATGCCTGAGCCATACCCTAGAATCTAAGGTAAGATGCATGCCATGGTGCGGGGGGTGTGAACTGGCAAGACTGATGTGCAGAGACGACCAGGCCTGGCCTCTGAAGTTATCTAACCCCGCTGTGACCTAATTGAAGAAAGAATGAATGAGAGGAAGGAAGGGCCTGCATGAGCATGAGAGAGAGAAGCTAGCGGAGGAGAGAGATCGGGGTGACGACAAATCTGCTAAGCTGGGGGTGGGCCCACCACTTGGACTGGGGAAGGAAATTATCAGGTGCACCCCCAGTGTGTGGCAAAATATTTTTTTTCGGTGTAAAGCACACAACCCAAACACACCACACTCACGCACATGTACGTATGCATATCCTTTACACACGTTAAGAAGGTGATTGGAGGCTGCTAAGAAAGTGATTGTCGAAGGCTGCTAAGAAAGTGATTGTCGGAGGCTCAATGACCTTTGGAGCATGGGAATGAGTGTCCCACTTAACACGCACACATGTATACCCGTTTTTAATTATTGTAGTGAGAAGTGATGAGGGCATTTCCAATGGGTAGTTTCTTAGGTGGTATCTACAGATGAGTAAATGCATTAAGTATGTGGTGTCTCTAGTGAGATATCACAATGGGTGGTGTCTACTAGTAATCCAAGAGCATTAATTATCTAGATATTTTGATTCAATGAAACCTCAATTGTGTTGTGCATTTTATTTTATACGCATATGGAAAGAGATATATAGGATATTGGTTGATCTAGCAAGCCACAATGACAAACATTTGATCACACAATTAAGCATGTCACGGGATTAATAAACATTTGATCTAGCAAGCCATAATGATAAACATTTTGTCGCGAGGCGATCCAAATGCCACAACAAATCAATGTGGGGCTCACAAAATATGTAGGGAGACATCAGGCCATCCCAATCTGTTTTCGAGAGTTTCTAACTGCATTGGTTCTCTAAGAATAGTTTCTTATATAAGACATCACTTCAATCTCTTTCATCAATAAATAACATGCCAACTCAGCGTAGTTTATGTGGCGTAGTAATTAATGTCTAAGACATCATCTAAGAAACCCCAATGGGAATACCCTGAGGGACCGAATCTAGGCCAGAGGAACAAGCATTCCCGCACCCTCCCACTGAGCTATCGCTCAGATCTCGTGTGTGGCAAAATAATTTTATGTTTCCTTTTCCCCGGGGTTGCTATCGATCATGTTATGAAATGAGTTCCCCATTCTGAACGGTGTTGGTACTCATGAAATTGTGTGCTAGCTTTCCTTCACGGGCTCTAGGTAACGGTAAGTGTCAGTACACGATAAGCAACCTGTATCAAAAATTGAAATGCGTGGTACATGAGATTCTTAATTAGGTTGCGTAAATATCATGATAGTTTGTTCATGGAGATAGACGTCGAAATCAGATCTAGCAAACTTCAAAACCTAGTCCAAAGAACTACTATTTAGATAAGATGAAGATTAGTAACCATCCAAATCGAACTCTTGCAATCTTTAATTCAAAAGATATTGGCCATAATGGAATTTACGTATTTAGTTTCTTTTAGAGCTCTTTTACAGTGGACTAAAATTAATATAAGCTGTTCATTCATTTAAATCTAATTGTTGAAATTAATTTAGATCTAGTTATACTACACTTGTAGTATTTGCAATAAAATTCAAAGAGAGGTAAAAGGGTAAAAAATTCTATCATACTATTTGTTCTCTATGGTAAAACACATCCTATGATCCTGATGAAAAGCGGATGAATGAATAAGAAGTCTTTGAAGATCACCAGGTATTCGGTAAATCCAAAACTATGAACGAATTAAGAAAAATCTAAAATATCCTTGAGGAATGGATAGTTAAATTTGATTTCTACTACCACTATTTACTACCTATGTTATTCACTGTAAAATTTCTCTTCTTTTAGCCCCTTAGCTTGTGGAACATGCTTTGTGCAGGTAGGTTTTGAGCAGAATTTCCTTTGTGATGATTTTCAAGTGGGGTGGATGGATGGATGTTTGAATAATGGCCGTGTGGATAGCATGTAGAGAAGAGAATCAACAGATGATTCTAGGTAGCATGGAGGGGGTGAGCAGGGAGAAGATGGGGGATCTCTGCACGCCGCTGCAGCTGCATGCTGCCCTTCTGTTACTACCGAGTGCATGGTGAGGTCAAATCACCAAAAGTGAATGACGCTTTTGTTTTCGTTTTTTTCATACCCTTTCTCTCTCCCTCCCTTCAGAACACTTTTATTTAATAATGTTCTGAGGGACCACCACTGCATTATTTTTTTGGACACATACACTTCAGTACTGAGGAGTGAGGACAGTGAGAGGAGTAGAGGTGAAGAAGAGAACACACCTACATCTTCTCCTCTCCTGCCTGCTGGCCTCTGTAGCTGCCGGTGCCCGGTGCCTGTGCTGGCCCGGGGCCGGGAGACCAAGCGGGTGATCATGCATGCATGCACTACAGTGAGACATGGCGTCCATCCTATCTAACTCATCGGCCATGCACTCTCTCTCTCTCTCTCAAGCTGCTTTCGTGCACCCCCTTCTCACCTCCCAAATCACTGAGCTTTGAAGCTTTCCAAAGTGAATGTTGCAAGGCTTTGAAGTTATAAATCTGGTCCAGTGTACGATCGACACGGAAATACGCACCATGACACATTTGGATGTTTGGAACGCACGAGTATAATGTTAAATAGTTTAATTTCAGTGGTAATTAATAAGAAAAATTACGGCGTTCCAATCGAAGCATTTTGCTATTTTTTTGTTTTATCTCTACTAATATAAATTTGCAGTTGGTGGCAGCGGTCCGTTCTTCCTAGCCCTTCCTCCGCGCCATATCTCTAATAATGACCGGTCATTATAGCTAATTATTCTTTCTTGATTCTGACCACCATATCTCTCTAAATATGGTGATTATTATAGCAAAATCACGATTATTGCCGGTAATTAATAGCCGCCAATCATTCTTTTTGTACTCTAAATATGAATGAACTTCGACGAATCGATCAATAAATTTATTCAAGGTCCGATGTACATAATGCCGTGAATTGCGCAATAAATGACGGCGCGCCGCAGCGATGAGTAAGCGGAGCCGGCGATGACCAGAGCGCGACGCTCACCGGGTGCCGTGACCCCAGCGCCGGCCAGTTAGACGTGAACAAAACGTACGATGCTTCGGCGTGGTTGCCCGGTGACACCGATGGGACGTCGGTGGTGAGAGAGTCATTGGCATACCCCTTGGAGATAAACGGGTTGATCCAGCTGAACGTCGCGAGAGAGAGGAACGACGCAGCGGCGCATGGCGTGGTAGGCGCCTCGGTGCTGGTGTTTTTTGGTTCACCTTCATGGGCTCCGGCGTTATGGCCGGTGAAGCCAGTGATGGCTAGGTATGCCAGAGGCATAGAGACGAGTAGGCTGGCAAAGGCGAGAGAGTCATCTGAGAAGAGCAGCGAACCGTCGGCGCAGCGGACCACCGCCGAAGTGGAGAAGAGCGCGGCGCCGAGAGCGGTGGCGATCCAGAAGACGTGGAGGTGCAAAGGCTGGGTGGCGGCGGTGGCCCCTTTCTCCGAGGCGACTGATCACGCGGCTATGGCGTGCACAACGAAGTGGGCGGCGAGGAAGGCGGACTCCACAGAGCGTCATGGCGTGCTCGGCAGGAGGAAGAACGCGAACGCGAGGAGGATGGCGGATGCCACAGCGAAGACGGCGGACGCCCCGAGCGCGACCGCGTAGCAGCCAGTGGTCTGGAATGGTTGTGGCTTCGGCATCAGCGCCTCGTGCTCGGGGGAAGCCCCTGTGTCACCCTGCGAAGGCGGTAGATGACAAGGAGAAGCGAGGCGACGAAGAAGACAAGGTCGACGGCACTGAGGAGCGCGAGCTGCGGGCATAGCGAGAGGAAAAGGAACGCGAGCTGATAATATAAATTGCATAAAGGGATAAAAATGATTGATTGATTTTTGGGATTAGTAATATATATTGCTACGTACAATATATTTAGTTTTAATTTATACTGGAGAAGAAACCATAAAAACTTTTGTAATCGGGAGAAATAGATGTTTGATCTTGTAGCACAATTTTCTTTTATTGCTTGACCTTTATGTTTCGTTACTAATTTTATTTTTTGTAACAACGCACGGGCATTGATCTAGTTGTGACTCAATAAAAAATAATGCCCAAATGACATCTCCAATGAGCCATGCAAAGCATGCTTGCCTAGAACTCCAAATCAATGCTTGCAGTTGCACCAATAATTTAAGGTAGTGGGACTCGTGGCCAAACAACACTGGGGTCGTCTAATTTTCTTCAAAAAAGTTACTAACCAGGATGGACGTGGTTCCTGTGCAGTTGGCAGTGTGAAGTTGTACTACCATCGCTAGATGTAAATCGGATGGTCAAAATTAATCCTGGACACTGTATATGTACTATAGCAATAGTGAAATTACTGTGTATATATACTGTACCAGTAGATCTAATCGGCTAATTATTAATATAGACGGTTGAGATCGTCTGCAGCCTTTAACTTGCAGTCGTAGTGGCGACTGTAAGCGATCTCTGTCCAATAAGGATACATGTATACTTAATTAATTCTCACTTAATTTAGAGGATTTACATAATCTCATGTAAAAAACTCCAACAAAATTCTAGTGAAATTTTTATGTTTCAAGCAAAACCCTCGGCGGCTATGTAAGTACACATTTCCTCTTTAGCAGCATGTGGTGGGCATCACGCAATTAACATTTGGTGGTGTTTTTCCGTGCTTGCCGGGGTGAAAACGACCGTGCGGTCAGACAGTTGTTATCCCATCGATCCATGGATCCATCCGCCGGGGGTAGTGGGTCCCCGACGGAGGCCCTCGCTCCCATGGCCTTCACAACCAACCTGGTCGAGTGGTTGCCGGGGCCTTTGGGAAACCTAGCTAACCACTGCTTTCTCCTTTGCCTTGTTGCGTCGTTAGGTCCACGTACACATACATACACACTCATACACACTAGCTACCTAGCTACAGTGCATGCCCATCGGAAAAGTGCTTGGAAATTAAAGACGACGGCATCGATCGCCACTGTTGCAGCTAGTTTTACATACGCGCCATGGCCGGATTCGGCTGTCGTCGTCGTCGTCAACGCAGCAAGTAGTAGTTCGCATCTTTTTCAGACAGCGAGGCGGCTCCGAGGGGCTCCTCTCAGTCACAGCAGCAGCTAGGCGCGCAGGCGATAACTTGCACTTTGCTCGCCTCTGATTTTGATCGCCGAATTCACCATGGCCGGGGAAAACGCGAGTTGCAGCGTTGCCGCTCGGCGCCAACCGCTCCTTTTCTTCCATGAATTACCCAATAAGTAAGTAAGCTGTGTACAGTGCGCCTATGTCGTAGGGAGAGTATCTCATGGATGAAGACCATGTGATGGGGTTTCAAGGTGTGTAAAGAGATATGACAGCGAGGGTATGATGTTGAGTCCATCCAATTAATGCTAATTAGCTAAATCATCCCTTTTTCTATCCATATGGCTTTTTTTTTTCTTCAAAATCATGCTTCATTCCGAATGCAATTGCAAAAATAGCACCATCCCTAACCGTAGAAGCACCGAAAAGTGACAAATATCGCCTTTTGCGCTCCCCAGCACGAAAGCCCCTGGTGCACTACCCAACCATGGTAGCTTCAGTGGCTTGTTGCGCCCTAGCGGAGCACAGTAGTGACTTCTACGTTAGAGGAGGGTGGAAGGTGATACGTGTCACCTTCTGATACTTCCACGGTTGGAGATAGGATTATTTTTGTAATTGTGTTATGAAAGAGATCAAATTATATATATATATATATATACACACACACACACACATACACACGAGTCTAGAAAAGTGATGATTTCCTAATTAGCTTCAAACCATGAACTGATTTGATTGTAACACATTGTGAGCCAATAGGAGCTAACTACATATATATGTATCTCTTAATTAAATTAAACCTATTTGAAACATAGGAATCTAACAACACATAACAGTAAAAGCGTAGGACTGGAATGTTATGACTCATTGAATCCCACAGGAACTAAAATCACTGGAACTATTTAAGAGTTGTTTCGATGCCACATAAAAAAAATGCAGAAATTTTAAGATTAAATGTTACACGTACTTGATTAAACAAAATGCGGAGAGAGAAAGAGAGAAGGTACCTTAAACTTCTCAAAGAAAAAATAATATGACTTTTGATCTCATGTTTATTTTCCTACCGAATTGGAGCATAGGAATGCATTCCAATGGAATTGTACAAGCTCTCGATCAATCCTATATTCCAAACAACCTATTTAGGAAAGATTCATATATAAGTAGAGGCGGAGCTGCTGGTGGGGCTAGGTGGGGTGGAGCCCACCCGACCCCACCCAGCCAGATGTCCAGCAAAAAAACTCTGTTAACAAATATCACTCCTCTCACAATCATATTTGTAATAATTAACCCAGTTAACAACATAATAAAAAGTAAAGCACACTAACTAGTTGAACTACTTATAACACTTAGATTGCAAATAGTATCGCACTGCTCTTATTGTGCCTGACAATAGGTCACCAAGTACTCGACTGGCTTGAGCAGCTGCTTCGACTTACTATCTATTAATGTGGTGGCATTCAACTCTTCCTGAATGAATTCTAACTATATATATATATATATATATATATATATGATTGGTTATTTATAGCGACGTCATAGCAGGTTATTTTTCATGCCATGATGGCCTTGCCTCGCCATAGTCACGTTTTCACGTAGACATGTAGAGCCCCCCTCTTTGAATGTTTCTAGCTCCGCCACTGTATATAAGGACTTGAATCCTCCAAAATTCATCCGAAAATCCTACAAACCAAAGAGGCCCCAAGGTAGGAATCTAGGAGATGAGACTCAAACTTGCTATGCCTGTTTATTGTGGATGCATGCATGAAAGCTGAAAGGTCCTCGTTCTTTTGGAGGCTAGTGGTGAGTAGTGAGTACTGGCCATAGAAGCCCGCTTTCGTAGGGAGCTGTAAGCCTGCAAGACGTACGTGCTAGTAAAAATTAAATCTGACTGTTAATTTGTCGAGGTTATGTACTAGCACGTGTTCATACAATGCATGCAGTTAATTTGCATCTTGATCCCTTTTCCTGTTTCACAGCACTTCTTTCCCTGATTTGTTCTTTTGTAGGAAAAAAAAAAAACTTCTGCCGTGGAGAGCTTTGCTTCGCAGAAAATGGCTGCGGATTATCAAGTGATTTACACATTGACACAGATGCATATAACCCAAAACGAATGCATATTAATTTGCATATTGCATCTGCAATTACGCATTGACAATTTGACATCTCTACCAGCTATATATCAATTAATTTGCTTGAACCAATCACACACTTTACGTAAAACCTGATGACTTCTTCTAGCCCTTCCTAAATAAAATTAAGATGTATATATACATTCAGAACAACAACCAGGTTAGCCTTACACATCCGGTTAATGGCAATCGACAATGTTTTTCCTGAGCCTAATTTAATATTATATTCAAACTAATAAGTACTTAATCCAAGAATAATACTCTATATATATGTAACAAAAATATGATCAAGTTGTTTTTCGTCCCTATGATTCACGTGTGGAGCTTACAGGAGACTCTTTCCAAAAAAAGCTCCATATATGTTGGGCTAATATGCATGTTCTAATTACCATGTGGCCTTTTTTACACACATGCATAGACTCTCTGTATTAATACTCCACTAGTTATGTGTTCGTGCGTTGCAATGAAAACTCAATTTGTGACAATTTTTTTTTGCAAAAAGCACTAACCTTATCTGAATAATACTGTTCAATCTATATGTACAATGGTTGAAACTTAATTTGCGATAAAAAGTTTATTTGCAAAGAGCACTAACAGTGGTAAAGGTGGTTAATTTTGATGAAGTGACGTGGAAAGAAACTCTTGCTTTATATAGTAGAGATATATGCTGGCAAATACGCATATACTTATTACTATGTGGTCTTTTCCTACACATATGCATAGATTTTATTACTTAGTTTGTTTTTTATTTCTGCTAATATATATGTATGGGGCCTTCAGGCAATACAATAGACTTGGAAAAATGTTAACTCCGAAGTTATGTATATTTGATAGGAAAAGTTTATGCAACTTTGGAATTTCCTTATTTTATCTATATGTTGAGTATGCATCATGATAGCTTTAATTACGTCATTTTTTTCTCTTTGATGTACGTGTCTGGAGTCTTCGTTAAAGATGTTGGGCATGCATCGTAATTGTTTATTACATAATAATACAAAGAGACTCGCGTTAGGGATGCGCAGTACCTATGGTGTATATAAATCACGTTTTAAAAGAGAGATAGAAAGAGTACTAGTTGTCTAAAAGACATGTTTCATTTCGGAAGAAGACACCAATCAAACTCTATTTCTAAACATGGACTCCATGCATTATTTAATCAGCCGTAGATCATGATGTTGTATAAAAACAGACTTGCATTAGGGATGTGCAGTACCTGTGGTGTATACAAATCATGTTTTAAAAGAGAGATAGAAAGAGAGTCCCAGTTGCCTAAAAGACATGTTTGATTTCGGAAGGAGATTATTATTTTTTAAAACGGACATACTAAGACACCAATTCGAACTCTATTTCTAAAGATGGACTACATGCAATATTTTAATCAGTCGTAGATCATGATCTTGTATAAAAATTTAACGATTGAGATGTTTTTTTTTCCGATTAATGTGAAAATTTCTATATTTTTTTCTTTTTCTCTTATTAATATGGGAATTTCTAGTCTTCACCTCTCCTAGGATTAACGTGGAGGTTTCTAAAAGAGAATTTTTACTGTGCACTACCAAATTTCTACTACCGCTATATACTACCATGGTAGTATATAGCGGTAGTAAAAATTAAATCTGACTGTTGATTTGTCGAGGGCTTTCTGGTCTTTTGGCTTGGGGTCGGGGCGGTGCTGAATGCCATTTTGCTCAATTACCATTATACCCCTCCACGAGACATGAGGTTGAGTCTTGACTCGAAAATTATTTACCATTATACCCTCCACGGGTTATACTACCCATACTACACATGGTAGTATAGTCAAATCTAATCTAATCTCAACCTTTGGATCTAAAGAAATGGATGGCTCATATTTATTCTTTTGTATTGTAAAAGTGCTCTTCTAAAAAGACCTCCAATTAGTAGATATACTAGTCATCAACCCGTATTCAACCCAACCTCCTCTTTTCGCCGAATATGGAGGGAATCCGCACAAACTCCGTCTATACAGTTGGCTTCTCTAAAAAAAAAAGCAGATAAGCTGTAAAGCTGCCATTTATGTAACAAAGAACTGCAACTCACGTACCGAAAGATTCTGATATTATAGAAAAGTTCCATGTTAGAGTATGTATAACTGTTTATCTTTTAATATTATCTCTAAAAATTTTAACTCACTTAGGGATAATACTGGACATATGCTAGTCACATTTTAAAAGAGAGAGAATAAAAAGAGAGTCCCAGTTCCCTAAAAGGCATGCTTGATTTCAGAAGGAGATTATTATTTTTTAAACGGGCATACTAAGACACCAATCCAACTCTATTTCTAAACTTGGACTTCATGCACTATTTAATCAGTTGTAGATCATGATCTTGTATAAAAACTTAACGATTGAGATGTTTTATTTTTCTGTGATTAATGTGAGAATTTCTATGTTTTTTCTTTTTCTCCGATTAACGTGGGAATTTGTTGTCTTTTCCCCCTCCAGGATTAACGTACGTGGAGGTTTCTAGAAAGGCCTCCAATTAATAGATATACTAGTCATTAACCCATACGCCTGCATGGCTAGCAATTTCTATAAATCTAATCTATAACGCATGCAATAATATCTTATTGTCTTCTTTTCTATTTTTAGGTCATTGCTCTTTTATTAGGCACTTGAAGATGGCGAGTAGCTAGATAAGGAAAGCAAAGCTTCTCTTCCATATGGTACTCATTTGATTTACCATAGATCTCTTATGAACAAATAAATAAGTCTAAGCCGTGGATGAAAATAATTAAAAAGATTGGACGATCAAGATTTTCTCTTTTTTTTAAGAATAATGTGGAATTTTCTAACAATTTTTCTTTTTTAGTTTAACGTGGGAATTTCTAGCATTTTTTGATTAACGTGAGGGCTTCTAGAAGAGCCTTCAATTAGTATATAAAAAAATATATAAAGATTGCTTGCCTATCGTTGAGTTCAAATATAACACCTTTAGATTAATCTTTTTACACGAAACAATAACGAAAGTGTAAGTAGAGTGCTATATCGGCCTCACGGTGTGCTGGCTTTGAGCAGATTTAATTTGTACCAGGGTGTCACAGAGAAAGGCCGTAAACACGTCGCCGAGGCACAGCTACAGCTGCCGCACCGTCCCCCATTGCTGACCAGAACGCCCCCCCAACATACCCTTGCACTAAATGACCTTGCTCCTATATCTCTATCCCTCTCCTCTGCCTCCCATCACGCCAGCACAAGCACCAACCCCCCTCTCTCTCGCTCTCATTCCCAAATCGCAGCAGCAACAACAGATCCGATACATACTAGGTTCCATTGCATCACACATCAGTCACTCGCCCCAAACCATCCAATCACCAGATCATACACGCCCACCACCACCCATCAAATCGCAGCCAAAGAGGAGAGAAAAATGTACTACTCGCTACTGAAGCAAGCTAGCGAGCAATCAGTTAGCTAGCAGCTAGCAATCGCGAGCCGCGCCTTTCCACTCGCTTTCGCGTATCCTATATCTCTCGCTCGTTCGTTGCCGCGTCAAATCGCGCAGCTAAGGAACTAACCTGCAGCTGCTTGTTGCTTCAGTTGCATGTCGTCCTCGTCGTCGACGTCCTCCGCGGCCTCCGCCGCCGCGGCGTTCCCGCCGGCCCCTCCACAGCTGGCGGAGAACCAGCTCCCGGCCGCGCTGCAGCTCCCGCCGGTGCAGGCGACGCCCTCGGAGCAGCTCTGCTACGTGCACTGCCACTTCTGCGACACCGTCCTCGTCGTCCGTTATCGAACCACTGCTCCCTCAGCCCTCTATACATATCCGCGCTTTCTCTGAAATTCTACCTGCTGCAAGATCGATTTAGCCTGTGGTGTGTATCTGCGTGTTCAGGTGAGCGTGCCGAGCGGCATCCTGTTCAAGACGGTGACGGTGCGGTGCGGCCACTGCAGCAGCCTGCTCACCGTCAACATGAGGGGCCTCCTCTTCCCGAGCACGCCGACGGGCACCGCCGCCTCTGCTGTTACGACCACCAC
The DNA here is from genome assembly GCA_036346375.1 of Guadua angustifolia. Lineage (NCBI taxonomy): Eukaryota > Viridiplantae > Streptophyta > Magnoliopsida > Poales > Poaceae > Guadua > Guadua angustifolia. Next base: position 17,093,865 of record CM070518.1, on the reverse strand, counting down.
CACCACCCATCCTCCGCTGCCGGCAGTCGCCGGGGCGCACCACGGCCAGTTCCAACTCCCCCACTCGCTCAACCTCGCGCCCAACGCTCCGCACCACTCCCTCCTGGTACGTGCCAAACGCACTACAAGTTTTTTCATGCATCAGAATGGCCGGAGTCGTCAATCGTCATAGTACACTCCTAGTGATGAGGGATGAGTCTGATGGATGATCGTACATGTGGGTTTTGTGCTTGTGGGCATGTAGGATGAGATATCAATCGCGAACCCGAGCCTGCAGATGCTGGAGCAGCACGGCCTCGGCGGCCTGATCGCGAGTGCAGACGTGAGTGCCACGGCGAGGAAGGGGGCCAAGGAGCCGTCCCCGCGAACCAACCCCGTCGTCAACAGACGTGAGTACTCCGGCCTCGCGCCTAAATTCGCATGCACGTTGCCAAATATAATGCTCAAAAAAAATTTCTCCTTCCTTGGATTATCCAAGTTTTTGTCTGATTTCTTGAGATCGATCTTGAACTAATTCTGCCCATGTTCTCCCTGCCGATCAGAGAGCAACACATGACTGGGTGGCTACACATGCCTAGCTACATACGAGTAGGTGTGTAGGTGTTGCAGTGAGTGCAATGCGCCCACCACTGCACGCTCTCAACTGTCATAGAGCCCATCTTTCTTCACTCTCGAGCCCTTTTCACTGTGAGGGAATATTAGCCGAATACCTCCTCCATTCTCGCCTGTCTCCACTTGGAGCAATGGCCGGCCGGCGCAGCAGAGTGGCTAGTGCGCCGAGCTCCAACTTCGCCGTCTCCAGCCATGTGTGCGTGCGTGTACGCGCGAAAGAAACTAGCTAGATGATCATTCATGTCTAGGATTTTCTAACAGCAGCTTCGCTTTGATTTTCTCTGCCATGCAGCACCGGAGAAGAGGCAGCGCATGCCGTCGGCGTACAACCGCTTCATCAAGTGAGTATAGTAGGAGTACATCCCTAGGCTATGCATTAGACTGTGCAAGTGCTCGTTCTTGGTCACGGCAATGCCGCGTCGGTGGCAGCAGCCGGCCTGGGGCGGCAGAAGTGGGTGAGAGACCTTTTGCAGAAGCAGAGAGAGAGAGAGAGAGAGAGTACTCATGGATAGTGAAGTTAATGAGACATGGCAAATGATGCATTGGTGATGGCAAATAATGGGGGTGTCGTCGAGCTGACCTGATGATTCCCTTTCCTTTTCCTTTTCTTTTATGGTTTTTTTGGGGGAATGGAATTGCAGGGACGAAATCCAACGCATCAAGGCTGGCAATCCCGACATCTCGCACAGGGAGGCCTTCAGCGCGGCGGCCAAGAACGTCAGTGGCCTTCACCCCTCCCTCCCTGCTCTGATCTCTAGGGTTTTGCTCATATGCCTAATGCCTTTACTGTTTCTAGGGTTTCCCAACCATTCAAGATCTTATGTATACTTATTCTTCTTTGTATTCCGGCTTTCTTTTCTAAATCTTTGTTTGGTGTGGTGGTTTTGTTGTTGGTGCAGTGGGCTCACTTCCCACATATCCACTTCGGCCTCATGCGGGATCACCACGGCCTCAAGAAGACCAGCCTCCTACCTCAGGTGACTAATCAATATAACCTTGTGCATATACTACTATGTTTTTTTTTCTTTTTTTGGTAGGCAGATGAAATACAAAATCATAGCCAGTATGTTTATGTATTTTTATTTTTTTGAAATTAAGACTCAAAAGTCAGAAGACAAAAGCAATGTATTTCATGGAAAAGTTTTCAATACACTGATAAATACAGACTGTATAAGTCTTAAGCCATCCATCATTACTAATTATGTGGTGCAAATAGGCCCCTCGAATTTTCTCATGTTACGAACCAAATTAATCAGGCCAAACCTCTAGGGTGTGTGTCCTTAATTTGTGGTGGGAACTCGAGAGTCCCAATTGCTTGGCCTAGATTCAAAACCTGGGTCAAGCAAAAGGTAAGAAAAAAATCATTCAAGGAAATTAATTGCCTACAATCGCCACTAATTTGCTGATGGAACATAGAAATTTGTATTTAACACAGCATAGAACATTTATATTTCAATATTATGATTTTTTTTCCCATGTACAATCATCATGTGAATGCTTAAATTGTAAACTTAATTACTCCCTTCATTCTTTTTTACTTGACATCCTAGAATCCGTGCCATCAAATTTTCTATAGTATGACCTCCAATAAATTTAAAACTATCTAGATTGGCTATATCAAAAATTGGATAGTTAGATTTGTTGTTAAAAATACTTTCATAACATTTTAATTTTATAAGTACTACATGCTAATATAAAATTATTAAAAGTAACGGTCGAAGTTGTATCACAGAGATCGTGAAAAGTCAGAAACACAAGGTAAAAAAAAAAGAACAGAAGGAATGCTAGATATATTGTTAAATAAAATTAGAACTTGAAATTTTTCTTGAACGAAAGACTCGGAGAGATTTTTCACTGACTAAATGTCAAACCCTTTTTGGCTTATTTTAGGATCATCAGAGAAAGGATGGGCTTTATGCAGCGGCGGCCAACATGGGGATTGCTCCGTACTAATATAACCTAGCAAGATGTTGCCGAGTCTCGTTTACTAGTTTCTATCAAGCTATCCAACTAGGGCTTTCTACCTTGTTAATTGCCTCAGTTCGTACGAGACTACCTATAATGAAATCATCTAGCTCGTTGCATATCTGCTAGTTTGCTCGACCTAATATTTGTGTTGTTAATTAGTTCTAGACTTTTAGTCATCGATATAATCATCCCAGCCTCCTTTACTTTCTCTTTCCCCCTCTATATATATACCTACTATTACTATTCTATCTCCTATATACACTACGTACCAATTCAACTACTTTTGTCCGGTACTCTTTATATTTTTTTCCTCCTTGTCTTTGTTCTTTTCTGCTTTGTTCTTCAAGTACTTTGGTGCAGTGCTCTCGCTCTGTCGAGTAAAGTGAGGCCAGCCACGGGCTTCAATTGTCTAGAATCGTCCATGTCCAAAGACCGGTCTTTGATTGCTTGCTTGCTTGGCTGCTTGCTTGCTGCAGCAGCAGCTGCATGCTGAATTCAAACTCACCCCCGGTGGTCTCTCTCTATGCATGCATGTACTGAGGTCTCTAGTGGTGGTAGTGATCACTGCTCCAGCTCTTTTGCTTGCTTTCTTGTCTCCTCTTCCTCGATCTGATAGAGCTCGACGGTGTTTGCTTATAGACATGTACTCAGATCTGACATAGCTAGCTAGAGATCGGTGCCAAACGTACGCGATTGGATTGTCGGATGTGAATGCATGGCGATCGATCGCGATGTAGACGGGTGTGCAAAGCCGGCCGGCCGGGTGTACGTACGTACGAGCGAGCGGCCGAGTGGAACCCACTTCCGGCGTGCAATCTGTCCCGTCGGGTGGGCGGGCGCGCGTGCATCGAGGCGGAACTTGAAAACTTTGAACCCTTCGAGCGTACGACTCTGTAGATTTAGAACGGTATTTTCATATTTTCCTATGTAATATATATTATATAAATCTTAAAGCAAATAAAAGGGTAAGTAATAATTATCTAACATTCATTTATACTCTAACACTATTTATACAACTGTAAAAAAAAAAGTATAGAAACACCTCTTATAGTTTTATCATTATAAAATCAACACATATATTCAGAATTCGCTAAAAGTATAAAACAGAACAGTTACAAGTTCTTACAGGTCCAAAAATACTAAAATCAGACTCAATTCAATCGATAAATTTGATCTATTAAGAAGAGATGATCTCCTAACTTTTTCAAAACACCCCGTCTAGATCCGTCCATAGCGTGTAGCCGTGTACAGGCGCGATTGGACCACGCATTAAAGGTGGCGCTTGGTCGCTCAAAGCGGCTGCCGGCCGGCCTGCAGGCGCGGTGCCCTGAGCTAGCCGAGACGGAGCTTTAGCGGTGCGTTTTTTGGTCGAGCTACTTTTGGGCGTTGCCGTCGCCGCATGCAGCAGCAGCAGGTTAATTGGTGTGCAGCGCAGGCATCTACGTAGGCAGCGTTACGTACTCATGCAGCGATCTCTATCTGGTGGTGTAAATTAAATTTGTTCTGGGTAAATTATTATTGATTGGGGTTGTGCAGCGGTTGCATCGAATACTATACGGTGACAAACACTTGGGAAGTTAAGTAGTATATTACAGTACTAGCTAGGTGTTTACTGTGCCTGGAGCCTATTTTTAATAGAGGAATTTGGATAAATATCACTGCAAAGTTTATTGTTTCGAAGAATACCACTGCATGCCTAGGAGACTAGCTAGCATATTGCTTCCCATCTCACAAGCCAGCGAGACATCAAATAACTTTGCAGCGACAAATATTATATTATATCACAACATGACCCTATAGATAATAACCGTCCATGTACATCTTGGCCAAGTTTATGGGCGCATGCGTTAGATAGCCACAGTACTAATATAAACGTACTGGCATCGGCGAGGTGATTAATTTATGCAATCAAGCACGCGTCGAGGTGCAAGTGCAAAACGCATGCGGCAAGAGTCGAAAACACAAGGGTGTGTTTGGTTGTCTGCACTATTCTAACCTATTCCATATGAGCTATCCAGGTTACTTTTGTCCTGCATGAGTGGATACAAGTTGAATTATTTGATTGCCTGTTTATGCGTCTCACGGGTCTACATTGGAGAAAAACCCAATTTATGTGTTTTCTCCATCCTGTATGAGTGGGTGCAATTGCATTAACCTGGTCTGGATGAACAGAAAACCAAACACGCGTCTAACAGATACAGTTGCATCCACTCATGCGATTCAAGCACCATACAGACAACTAAACATACCTGAACTAATCAAGCGTGCATGCACATCACCGTGCAACTCGTGTGCATGAAACACAACAAACATAGTGTGGATCACAAACTATGAGGAACACAACAAATAAAAATATTGATCACAAAGTCAAAAAGAAAAAGCATAGTGTGGATCACAGAGCAATATCTAATAACAAAAAAAATTGCCCATAAAATAAATAAACAAAAAAATTTGAGTGCTTATGAACAAAAAACAACAATACCTAATAGACAAAAAAATTGAGTGCACACAAAAAACATTCAAGTGTTATTTAATAACTAGATGTGTGGACGTGGCGCACGCTGCACCAGTCATAACTCATGCCCATGCTGGTTTGGAGAAAAAATCCGGCTCCATGTGTCGCATGGGGAAAAACAAATTTTGGAATTTTTAGGCTTTTCCCACTGCAAAAAAGGACATGGATGTAATTTAGAAATTTTTTTGGGGCAAATTCTAGAATTTTCAGGGGACTTTTCGAATAAAAAAGAAATCATTAAGGGCCTTCCCATGAAGAAAGGGACTTAGATGTAATTTTGGGTAATTTTCAGAACAAATTTTGTAATTTTTGCAGCACATGCTCTTGCCGATCCATGGGAAAAAATCTGGCTCCATGCGTCGGGTAGGATTTTTTTTTGCAATTTTCATAGGCTTTCATGTGGTAAAAGGATTTTTTTTGAATTTTTGAGGGCTTTCATGTGAAAAAAGGTGCATCACATGGGATTTTTTTGGAATTTTTGCGGGCTTTCATGTGAAAAAAAGGATTTTTTTTTAATTTTCGAGGGCTTTCATGTGAAAAAAGGATATAGATGTAATTTGGAAAATTTCTGAGAACAATTTTTGAATTTTCAGGGGCCTACTAGCAAAAAAACCGAACTGGACCTACATGTAATTTTGTGGATTTCCCAGGGCCTATTTGGGAAAAACCCCACGCCACGCAGTGGCTGAGCGCCGGCACCACATGGCTGCACCATGCGTAGTGTGGCAAAAAAAACCCGCTGGGGCGATGCACGCATAAGCGGGAGGTCTCGAACCCGTAACCTAGGCTTGGCGAGTGAAGCAGCTAACCTTACCGTCGCGTGCGCGGGCGGTGTTGCGTAGAAATGGCAGTAAAATATGTAAGCTATATTAACGACTGAGTCAAAAGGGCGATGTGGCAGCGCTTGGAACCATGTTGCTCGGAATCGACGTGGGTAGCGCAAGAGCGTCGGAACTTCATGGATATAATATACGTAGTATTCCCTAAAAATAAGCTAAAAAATTCTTATAACAATAGTTGGTTTTATTTATTAATTTAAAAGTATTTACATATATTTATAAAATGTAGCTTTAAAATAAATATTCTAACATACATATTCAAGTTTTATCTAAACATAAGGAAAAATTACAATCTTTGATATTAAAAACTACAATCTACTTAAAAAACATTTTTTTTATTTTTGTAAGATCACGTGGGCCTCGCGGATGAGGGTGACCCCACCCAGCTGTCGAGTCCCACCTCAATTGTGGGAATTGTTAACCCAACTAGGGCTGTAAACGAGCTAAGCTCAAGTTAGGATCTAAGTTTGAACCTGGGCTCAAGTAAACTCAATAACAATCAACAATTCAATATACACTAATTTTCAATAATAAGAAAAGCTCAAAGTTATACTTAGTTCGAGTAAACTCAGTAGAAGTTAATGTGCAATAATATTTAACAAACAATCTGTAAACCTATCAAAACATGTGAGTTATTCGAACTCGGCTCGCTAAAACTCACGAGCTCGAGATGAAACTCAAGCTCAACTCCTTTGAAGTTGGACACAAATTCGAACGAGTCTTAGCCCTGTTTTGGCAGAGATCTAGGTCATAACTCCACCTCAGATCTAAAGATTGTAGGCTAAAATAAAGTGAGTTAAGTTTATATTTTTAGTTTAAAATGTAAACAAGATAACATATCTAGACACTTTTAATTTACTCACAGTTTTAGCTTCACAAATTTCTAAAGCTAGCAATATATTATTCCACAAACTCCGTTGATTTTGATGAAGTCGGACCTACGCCAAACATCCTGGCTCGTGCTTTTTATTATAGACCTGCCCCCGGCCACAGTTGCGGACTCGAAATTGGGACATCATGAATTCATGAGTGCCAGGCGGTGGGTGTTTTTCTGCGGCTGTCGCGAAGCCCACCATGAGTGCCGATCGTCCGTGCGAGGCCAGTGTTCGGGCCCTGTTTCTAGTCGTCCGCCCCGTCGCCGCGGCGACCTGTCGAACTGGGCACTAGCGGGTGGCCTAGTCGGCCACACTGCAAGCTTTACCCGCCGCCGGCCTGCCCGGTCCACTAAGCCGAATTCCTCGGGTTGGCCTTCTTCCCGTCGACCCAGGCCTAACTAGCGTTGCTGCGTCATCCTTCTTCCCGCCGACGTGCGAACCCCACAAGGTTAACTCTAGCCCACCTACGCATTAGGGCCGAGCTCAAATGGCCCTCCGGACCCAAATGCCATGCAAGAACTACTCGGTTGCAACAATTCATGCGGACTCTAGAGAATTTTTTTTATTTAATATTTATTTTAATCGTTTTTCAGAAGTAGTCGCCAGCGGAAAAATTTCAAAATACCGCCGTCGCCCCGCCGGGCGACGCCCTGACTGGTGACGGCGGGTCCCACTAATGGCAAAACTTCATGAACGATCGGCAGAGAACAAAAAAATTTAAAAAATGTCTGATCGCCCATGGCGGCGATCGATCTTATAGATATATTTTTTGAAATTTTTTGTTGTAAATTGTTTGTAGAATTGTTGTATTGAATCGGGATGAATTAGAAAAAAAACTTATTGTCATATAATGAACCGGAAAAATTGTTTTAGTTCGTTAGTAATACGCATCTCACTTAGGTATTTTTGTAGCCTCGAAGGGTCCGCCGAATACGGCCGAAAAAATACGGGAAAAAAAACGGCAGGCGGCTCATAGCGTGGGATACCACTTCAATGTGAGGCGAGATGGTAGGACGTTGCCCCGGCATTTTGTTACCAAAATCGGAAAAGGCACTCGCGGCCACGAAACCACGTAAATCGTGGCCACTTGGGTGTTTTCGTAGCCCCACGGGACAGGCCGGACACGGTCAAAAAATTACGAAAAAAATCAAGAGCGCCCTACGCAACGCGAGCTACGACTTACGTATGGGCGAGATGGCCGGACGTTGCCCGGCATTTTGTTGCGAAAATCGGAAAAAGGCACTCGCGCCACGAAACCGTGGAAATCGTGGCCACTTAGGGTTTTCGAGCCTCGCGACGTGCCGGACATGGTCAAAAATTACGGAAAAATCAAGGGCGGCCCTCATAATACGGGCTACCACTTACGTCACAGGCGAGATGGTCGGACGTTGCCCGGCATTTTGTTGCGAAAATCGGAAAATGCACTCGCGGCCACGAAACCATGAAAACTTTTACGAGGTCAAAAAATTTTGAAACTTTTTATGGAGGTTCCTGATAAATCAGTGATATTACCATATAAATTTCAAATGATCTTAATATATGAGGAATTTTTAAAATTCAAACAATACATATATAAGGGCACATACAATCAAAGTTCGGATGATAAAATAAGCAATAGATTAGATTATATTATATTACATGGCATTACAACGATGGATGAGGTTAATAAGGAAAGCACTGCTCGTCGTGGTGGAACAAATGATCGTTCACCTATCTGCGTCTGACGAGAATGATGTAAGACATTTTCGCATATTACGACCCGTTCTAATATTGCGACGTATCATCGGACACCGCTCAATCCGTACTATGAAAAAACTCCATGGGGTTCCGCAGATTCTCCCGGTATGCGCCCATTGGGTGGCCTATGCCGTACGTCTCGGTGTATAAGACTTAAATTTTGGTTGTTGTTTATGTGGATTTCGCCTCCCATATGGGCATGTCATCCCGATTCGGCGTCCCCTATGTTAATACCACCCGGGTTCCCGAATGGTCCGCGCGAACGCGTCGAGGATTTGTTGCGTGGTGCGGACCTCGGCCATTGCTTCCCCTTGTCCCTTCTTCTTGAGAGGAGGAACCCTCGCACCTCTCTTTGTGTTGGCGTTGGCGGAGACATGCGAGACGCTGCTCTGTTCGGCTCACACTCCACTATATGGTGCAGAGATGTGTTGGGCTTATGCTTGGACAACCGGAAGCGTGCCCTGCAGTCCATGCAGTATGCCCGCTTTGGTGGTTGCATAACACCGTGAACGTACTCGGGGTCTGGCTTTTCTGGGCGGTAGTGGCACCACGGAGAGGGTTGCTCCCCCCAGTTATCCCATGCAGGTTGCCTGAGATGTGGGTGGTACGTCTCCGGGTCCACCCAGTTGAAGTACCAGCACCGTTCATTCTCGGCCAAGGGGCACCGGTAGAATCTCCGGTCCGCTAGATCACCGTGGCAGGTATCAACCACTGCCTCGAGGCCATGTACGCAAACGTCGGGGCTTTCGGGTGGCCCTGGAGGAGGTTCCTCCTTTGACTTGTTGATGTTCGAAAGTGTCCTGTTGAACTCCTGTGTGCGATGAACTGGTTTAGAACTACTACTACTACTTTGTGAGTTTAACATGAGTATGTCGCATGAAACTCACCGATCGGTTGGCCGCTTGCACACCGGCCCGTCGCTCTGGTCGATCTAGAAAAGGACATATCTGGCGGCCTCCCACCGGGTGAAGTTCTCGCGAAGCGGGTAGTTGTCGTGGCGCTTGTTGAGAAATTAAAGTCACGTCGTTCGACCGTCGATCCATTGGAAGAAGCAACACCGGTCCTTGTGCTAAGAAAAGAAAGAACGAAGCATGAGATGGTAGTGTTACCATGTATTGTGTGGACACCAAGAGGTTTACCTTGTAGGTGCGAACACAAGATGAGGTGAGCGGTAGCGTGTCTCCATAGGTAGATTGCATCATCTTGGCCAGAGGTTGCGATCACATTTCGGTCGGGCAACTCCGGAGAATCAGGCGTCGACGCAACTCTCATCCGGATATTCGGTCGATGACTTCGCTGTCAAGAGGTGACGATAGAAACGACATTGTTCTCTCTCCTTCCCTTCTCTCTTGTTCTTTCTTGTTCTCTCTTGCTGGGTATGCGAGGGGCGTCGAGAGCGAAGATTATAAAGGGTAGATATCGCTGGGTATGGGGCGATCGGCCCATTTCGGCGATATTTACCTTCGCGAGGTGCCTCGACATATCAGGGCTATCGCCCCATTTCGAGCGAAATTTACCTTCGGCGAGTGCTCACGACATATCAGGGCTATCGCCCCATTTCGTATGCGAAATTTACCTTGGGGCGATGTGCCTCGACATATCAGGCTATCGCCCCATTTCAGTATTAAATTTACCTTCGGGTAGTGTGCCTCCTTACATTTTCACAAAGAGCTATTTGTTCATCGCTTATTAATAGCCAATTATGTATTGTCGAGCTATCGCGGACGTTGCTCGCACGAAGTTGCGAAAATCAGAAAAATAAGCTGAACGACATGGCTAAGAAAACATAACCTACGCAAATGCAAGCACTTAGTTCAGATAGTTACACAACATGGTGCTGAAGATAAATACATGACAAAAGTACAACTGTACAACAAGTCAGTCACGGCGACGCCTCCTGATCTGCTCGGTGGGGTACGTGAGTGGCGACGGCGGACGGACGACCCTCCTAGCCCGCCCGCTCCGAGGGGCAACAGAGTATGTCGGCGGCTCGGGTGTCTGCTGCGGTGGTGGCGTGCTCCTCGGTGGACATGAACGGTCCACGTCAAAACCTGATCTCGTCAATGTCGCTGCGTACCTCGAGTAGTCGACAAAGACTGCGGCGGACTGCGCGTCACCCCACCTCGACACTGCGGTAGGCGAGAGACGAAGATCGCCCGCCACCCCACCACGACACCGCGGTTTGTCGCGAGACGAAGATCGCGGCGTCACCCCACCGTGGCCCGCGCGTCGTGGAGGACACGAGGGCACGCATCTTGGGTGACGTCGGGCGGTGTGGCCGACTTCATTTGGGCGAGGTGTGGCACGCCTCCACTAGGCGGGGAGGTCTTTGGTGGCGGGCACCACGTCTCGGCCCCCGGCGGTGAGTAGGCCGCACATCCGCCCCATCGTGGCGCCGCCACCGACTAATTGTTTCCGCTGGCTTTGAAGGGGGTGAGCACGACGTCGCGTCGAGGCCCGCTAACACGGACTCGAACTCCCGTACATCGCCTCAAAGACATGCACGCAAGTAATGCCGACTTGATATGAGTTAATTTACATAAAAACATACGTGTAGGGTTTTGGGGTGACCCTTACCGCAACGTTCTCCTCCGGGACATCTGTGAAGGGTACGTCTCGGCACCGATGCCGAGCTGACATACTCTGTTGGTGTGTACCCAACCCTAAGCCGAGTCGTGGCGCGAACGATCCATGTAATCGTAAATGACGTGGCACGGCCAGATGCGGCCGGTCTCGCCCACTTCTGCCCGCCCGCGTCCCCATCGCGACGACCACGGTATCATGCGCCAAAGAACGGAGTGCCTAGTGCATGCCTCGACCGGTCATCTGCAAAGCAAAAGCGCAATTTACATACAACATTCATTCATTTGAATGGTAAGTATTGTGCTCGGGACACTTACCGTGAGCGGCACGTGAGACAAGGTGAGTAGTCTGCAGGGGAAAGTCCGAAGAGGCCGAATCGCCGCAGAAGACCGGTCGGCGAGTACTCCTCGACGCAGGTCAAAGAGGAGGACCTTACGGTGAGCCAGAGCCGATGGTCACGCCAAAGAAAGTCTGACAGCGGCCGTGAGGTGCTTTCGGACTTGACGTCGCACAGGCCAGACGGTGTCCACCGCACGTCCTCGTCGTGCAGCCTGTCAAACTCCCGAACGAACTCGGGGTACGACTTCTTGGTCTGCAGGTGGGCGTACACCCGCTGCGGAACAAAAAGTAGTGCGTCTTATTAAAGTGTCCAAATTAGGGGGTTAGATACAAGGGGGCATACCTGTTTTGAACCCATGAGAGCCCATAGTGGGCCACCGATCTGAAATTGGGCGTGGTGCTGTCGAGTGAGTACGGCGCCTGGTCAACCGCGGGCCTACCGAAGGAGAAGTGCTCCCAGGACCACAGCTGCAGTAGTAGAACGCAGCCCGTCAACAGCGCCTCTTTGCCTACCTTTGAGACAGCCTCGCACAGACCCCGGTACGTGCACGCGAGCACGGCAGAGCCCCACGACCACCGCACCATCTCGGTGGCAACAAAGTTAGACATGTCCTGTCAGAAGAGATTTTAACGAAATGTGTTACGGTTCGCGGGGTGTCGGCGATAAACCGGCGAACTCGATCAAAAGCCGGGTCCACCGTGTCCCGTGTGAGGACGGGAACATGTACCAACCGAACAGACTAGCGAGTGCGCCTCGGTGGCGTGCGAGTCCTCCTCGCGGCCTCCGGTGGAGATGCTCACCGCAAAGATTCGGTGCAGAGATTGTCGCCTCCTCGGTGCGTGTCCGCGGTTGCAATGAACGAGGTACTAACCGTGAACTGGAGCACCACGCCTTCTAGACTCCGTGCTTCTCATCATCCTTGTGGGGCACGTCGGGGTCGGCCGCGGGTGTCGGTCCACCGGGCGGCGTACTTCCAACCGCCACACCATCGAGGGGGCGTCGTGCGGCACAATCGCACGACCCCTGCAGGGAGGCCGAGGAGGTACGACACGCCCCGCAACGTGGGAGCCATCTCTCGCACGGCAGTGGAACGTGTGTCTCCGGTCTCCACCGGTCCACGAGCGGTCGCAGAGACCGGTCAGACGAGAACCGTGTGACGTCGGGCCCTCCACATCCGCTCGCTCCACCATCCCAAGCAGAACGAAAGTAAGCCGCAGCCAGAACTCGCACGTAGTGTGTAGCGCCGTTAAAATTCCATTAGCGGTAAGTAAAGAGTGCGAAACTTCGGCACCATCAGGAACCCAGCTGGTCGATCCGAAGAAACTCGTTCGGCACCGAGACCGCAGTGTCCCCATAGCCGCCCTCAATCGCGGACAACCTAGACCGGTGGGTCAAGTCCACGTCTTTGGTCTAGCGGCTCGGGAGTAGCGCCGGAAGACGCCCAACTCTCGCCATCGTCGCTCAGACTGCGTGGTTACAAAGCAAATTCATGGTTAGAAAGCAAATTCATGGTACACGCCGCAACTACAAAAAGTAAATGAAAAGTAATGCAATGTTCCATATTCAAATATTACATTAACGGGATAACAAATAACTGGTACATACAATCGAAAATACATTGACGGGACAACAATTAAGCGGTACATAGAATCGAACATATATTGACGGGACAACAATTAACTTCGACATGGAATCGAAAATACATTGACGGGACAACAAATAAGCGGTACATAGAATTGCATTATCCACAATTACGACGCCTCGGACTCGTCCATATCGCTCCTATCGCCGTGTCCTTCGACGCCCGACCTTCGCTTCAACATTCGGATGTCCGGCACCCATCGATGCCTCGAGGGGGGCCGCCGTGAACGATCCATCGACCCGCACCGTACACCTCGTTATGCCACGTGTTGAGAACACTTTGCTTGTAGTAGTAGTGGAGATGTACGGACGACATGATCGGTGTGTCTCGCTTCTTCGCGGCAATCACGTCGCGAGCACGGCAAGTGCAAAGCAGCGTGGCTTCGACAGAGCACTCGCAATGGCAGCTTCGGAGTATGCACAGATGGGAAGTCCTCTCCGGTGGGCACCTCTTCGACCTCGGCCACCGCGAAGGCACGTGGTACCTCCGTTCCACGCCACTCTCCGTGTCAAGCGATGTGTCTGTGCCTTCCGTGTCTTGTTTGCCATGTACGTAGAGACAACCGTCGAAAGTACGACGAGCGATTGTCCGACATACATGCAACGGAGGCCTTGTACCGCTCAGCGAAATATCTTTGGGTGCCTAGTAACACACCTCAACAATGCCCACCAACGGAAGCATCTCGCGCTTTCATTACCCGTTGTAAATCTCCGCCAGGGTTGGTTGTCATTATTCCATAGCGGAACCACCCTCGTCATGCGAATGGACCATTTCTCCAACGGCTCGTGGTCGTATCCAAATCCGTGAAACTCTTTATGCTTGCCCCGACCTCGCCGGATGTTTGCGCGTCGGTCGGGCGCACACAAGGTATGGGGTCATCTCCTTGCTCGTGGTACACCATAGGGTTCCTTGACGAACTAGCGCCATCCTTTGGATTCAAGTGATTGCTTCTTGGTTAGTTCATCCAACGCCCTCCACAATGACTCGAACTTCCTCCGCCGGTTCTGTTTGCCTGTACCGCTGAACATGTTCATAAGTTCCTTGTTCTGGAATCGACGGAAAAATTGGCACCCATGTGCCTCATGCACCACCGCTTCTTGGTCGCCACTTTGTCGCTCCCACGACGTCGGACCCTTGTTGCATATCCACGATCGCCCTCAAAGAACCCCGCATGTCGGTCATGGATGACACATACATCGGGCGGTCTTGCACAACCGCCATCTTGACTCTTTCAAGAAACCGATTACCGCTCTCGGTGTTTTCCCCTCCACGAAGGCCAATGCGACCAGTAGAACACAGTTGTTGGCGTCCACCGCGATTGCGATTAGAATCGCCCTTGTATTTCCTGTGAGGAATGTGCCGTCCATGCAAATGACCGGCGACAGTCTTGGGAAGGCATTAATGCATCGCCGAGGGTGAAGAAGGCCCGCCAAGACCCACTTACCCGCCAAGACGCACCATCCGCTGGAAACTCCGCAAGGTCGATGACCGTGACGGATTCCTACTTGATATTGCCTCGAGCAAGTGTGGAATATTCTCGTAAGAAGCCTCGTATGTCCCGAACCGTATTTCCAAAGTCGTTTTTTTGCTCTCCAAGCCTTTCCGTAGCTAATCTTGTATCAAACCTCTCCTCCACGGCTCGATAATGGATCGAGGCTGCAGTGCGGATTGTCGACGATCGACCATAAACACATTTGCCACCCAAGTGGACGACAGATTATGTGTTCTGCCCGCTTCCTCCGCTTAGCGATTATGCTCCGTCACTATGGAACATTTCCAGAGTCCCTCCACTTCCCCTTGTATGCATGCACCGCCATGGCACGAATCAACTACGCACTTCACGTCGTAGTCTTTTTGTCGACTTCACTACCACGAATTGGCGCCAAGAGACATTGACCAAGATTTCACCGCATCCATCACGGCCTCCTTGTCTTTATATATGGCCCCTCGCGCGACCTCGTTCTCATGATACTCCCATGCATCTCTGTTCCTTCATTCATTGTCGTCTTGAAATTGTATTTAGTCCACGACCGGGGCAGCACCTCAGAGTATTGTCCTCTCGTCCGAAGCTGCTCGCCATCGTGGACTTCCTCATCCGCACGGTCCTCCTCCTCCATCAACCGAACTATGTGCTCCACCTCCTCCCCTCGTCGGCCACCCCGCGCCTCCACTGGCTCCTCGCCCCTCGATCCGTCGCCACCGCCAACCTCGCCACCACCTTCATCATCGCGTTGTTGCATATCTGTATTCCTCCTCCGTAATATCTACCCCGACATGACGCACCTCCGACACCGATGGAGGTACACAGTACCAATCTACCGCAATATGAGCGCCAACCCGCTCTACAACAGATCCAACATAGCTCCTTCATGCCGAGGTCGCGTTAATAGGAATCGACTCTCCATAAAAAGTTCTGCAAGACGACTTACTCTTCGCTCTAACCCGCAAAGAACACTCGGGCATCCAAACCGAACATCCAAATATAAACTCCATCAAACCCTCAGATGTTCTATCTCTCGCCTAGATATGCCTCAGATGATCGCCGAAATTCGACAAATCGACTCCATTCGCCCCTGTGCTATCTCCCCATCTCCATAGAATATCTGAAAATACAATGTCTCCGACATATCGCCTACAACGTCGAACCAAAAAAATCATCATTTCTCCACCTAACCGCTATATAATTGTCACAATATATTGTCGTCAAATTTTACCCTCTCGATTTGTAATTGGCTACCGCCATGTTTTTAAATATACTAATTTTAACGTAACACGGTCATTGACTATAAATAAGTAATTCGATTACCTATATTACATACCGCAAATACTAAATATTAAATCTCTAAAATATTAAATACCGCAAATACTAAATATTAAATCTCTAAAATATTAAATACTAGTAAATACTAAATATTAAATCTCTAAAATATTACATACCGCAAATACTAAATATTAAATCTCTAAACATTGCCTAATATTTGTACTATCCAATCCTAACTACATTAAATTTCTAAATACAATATTAATTCTCAACATCTCAATCCTAATATTTCTAAATACTACATTAAATCTCTAAATACTACATTTCTACATTTCAAAAATTATACAATACTAACATTTTTTTCCCTCCTTTTTTTTTCCTCCCTCTTTTTCCTCTCTTCCTTTCCTCTTTCTTTCTTCTCTCTTCTCTGGCAGCAAATTACACGGCGCAAATGAATATTGTTGCTTCATGGTGGGCTTTTAAATCACCCGTGCCCATGCCCTGAGCAATCGCCCTCCCGGCGACGATCACCAGACGCTGACACAGCGTGTGCCTTCTTACGACACGAACGAAGCGTCGTCAAGAAATTAGCCAGGCAGATTAGTGGGACCCGCCGTTCGCCTGACAGGGGTGATCGCCTGGCGGCGACAGGCGGTATTTTTGAAATTTTTCATGATGCGACTAGTTCAAAAAAACAATTAAAAATAAATATTAAATAAAAAAATTCGACTCTAGATCTAGTGGAATAGGCCGGAAGCAGATCAGTTCACAGGTTGGGACACACAAAGGTACAGGACCATAGATTTCAAGTCTGTTTGGTAGAGCTCTAGATTTTAGCTTCATCTAAGATTAAGCTAAAATAAAGTGAATTAAATTTATATTTTTTGGTCTAAAATGTAAAGAAAAGGATCCATTTAAATACTCTTGATGTACTCATAGCTCCAGCTCCACGGATCTGGTGGAGTTAGGAATACCCCGCCCACAAGATCCACGAATCTGATAAAGCTGGAGTCCTACCAAACACACATGACACACCCTTCGTCAGGACCATAGATGTGCCCAGATCCCGAAAGGACGATCTTCGGGCCTCCAAATCTCAAACGCCGTGGTCGTATGTGTTGGATGTGCCATGAGGCCCATGACATTTGCCAAGGTACTCATCCAGCGTCACGTAGAACACAGAAAATTCACAGCAATTCTGAGAGAGCCATAACAATTGTTTTAGAACTGTGAAAATCCGTTGGCCAACTGTATCATTGTCTCTCTCTCTCTCTGACCTTCAGGCACTGCTTGCGAGGCCCATTATGCTAGTGCTACTGTGTCTGTTCTACAAGTCTTTCCAACGGCAGCATGATGGAGCACCCTGCCACAGGCAGTGGCAGCGGCAGACGACCAAAATATGCTCGCCTTCAGTACCAACAAGCACGGGAGTAAAGTAAACCCAGGGAATAAGTAGCAAGCACGCGCCATGGCCGCGCCGCGCTGTAAGCTGCCAAGGAAACACGATAAGAATCCGGTAGCCATTTCTTATTGCAATGCAAGGTCCAAATCCAAAAGGTGAGTGAGCACACGGACACAGCATCAAAGCATCGGACTGTGCAGTGCAGCACCCGGCTAGATAGCTGCTGCTCTGCTAGACTAAAGCAGAAGCAACGAACATATATAGCAGCCCCACTCGTACGCAAGCAGCAGCAGCTGTTCTGTCCAAACTACAGTATTCTACAGCCAACCATGCTACTCAATCATAAACGTTTCACTCTGAAGAAGAAACGTAAAGTGTTAACTGCTCAGCTAGTTACCAGATGATTGTGTGAATGGATCGATCAGCAGCATCAGTTGCATCAAGCAAGAACGTTGCGAGTGCTGGTACTGCTGCTAATGTAGGCGATAAGCTGTCGTTAGTTTTGGAATTGATAAGCCAGGCGAGTGGAATTTATTGGCCATGAGGCCTCATAAGTGAGGCACAGTGATGGGAACCCAGACAGCGATGCAATGCAGAGCCGAGGATGGGCGTTACTAGGAGTTATTGTCAAGTAGTCGCACGAGTACGAAACGCTTTCAATGGAAAAGAGAAGGGCCAGGGAAAATAGGCTTTGAAACGATTCAATTGAATGACGAGATTGAACGAACTTTGAGGAGGAAACGAAAAGATGCAGCCAAGGAGACTGGAAGTGTGAGTCGCCTGACTTGAATGAAATTTGAAAGCTACGCAAGTTCGTCAGTAGAGGATATTGGACAAGTCCTAAAGGCAGAAAGCGTATGTAAACTGACTGAATTCTGAATCCCAGCTAATTCAAGCAGGCATTACGCATGTACTGGAAAAGTTGCGTATCGGAGCAGCAATATCAATCACAGAAACAAACTTGTACTATTGTTCTGAATCAAGCTAATGACAAATGAATGAACTGGGAACAATGGCAAGATAGCATTTCAGAGATGCCTGCATGCAATATCTGGTTAATACTGAACCAGGCTAGGGATTACAACATCCGCGAAATCATAAAGATACATTTACAAAACGAATCAAACTACAGACAAATAAATCACCGATGATTAGATAAATAGTACTATAGTAGTAACTCTCGACAAAGTTAGAACACAGCTCCCTGATTCAGATGAACTTTGTACAACACTACAAATCACGAATAACCCCCTTTTATCCAAGCCAAAACTAAAACAAAAGATAAATAGCTTTCTTTGTACTAGTCATCGAGCAGCAAATTTGATTCTGCGAGGTTATTTTTGACACACTGTTCTTGATCGCCTTTACACAACCTCCTTTTGTTTCCAAATGTACAATTTCTTTTTTGACTATATTATGTCATTTGACTCTATAATTCCTTCTTCCTTCTTGCCATAATCTAGGTAAACCCTACATTGGATCACCGTCCCACCGAGCTGGAAGCCTGGCACCACCGTGAACCCGACTTTCGGCCGCACCATCGTCTTTCCGAGCTCCTTGATCCCTGAAATTCCCTTTGGCCGCACAATGTTCTCCATGTACACCGACGAGTACTCCACGCCCCGGCAAACTTGGAATATGCCGACTGCTGGATCATACGCCCAGGCCAACCTGTGGAGTGTCCATATCGAGCTTGCCATCGCAACAAACAGCTCATAGAGTGGACCGGCGGCGCCCATTGCCGACGGCAATGCCCCGCAGTCTGAATTCCCAAACAGTGAGGACTCAATGCTGGGATGGATGAGCTGCTTGTACTTCCGGTCGCAAAATTTGGCGAATTCGCAGTCCGGGCTTGAATTCATGAGCTCCATGGGATCTGCATCGGAGTGCTGGATGAATTGCTGCAGCGATTCATTCCTACGAATTGCGAGTTCGATTCCTTCTGGCGTCTCTGTGTCACTTCTGCCGCCGAATTGGTAGGAATCGAAGCCATCGAACATGGACAGGCAGACACGGGACAGGAGAGCGTAGCGGCAGTGGCCATGCTTGGAGTAGGCAACACCGGGGTAGGCAGCTGCTGCAGCGGCTGCCAGGTCCCACCCAGCGCATCGGAGGAGCTCCGCGAGCGCGCGGGTGAAGCGGTGGGCGACGCGGAGCGCGTCGCGGAGGACGGAGTCGAAGACGCCCGCGGACAGCATGGCGCCGACGGCGTCGCCGCCGCCCGCGCCCGGCGGCGGCGCGAGGGCGCGGTCGAGGCGCGCGGCGAGGCGCGCGTTGCCGTTCTCCAGCGCCGCGTGCTCCAGGCGCAGCGCGGCGGCCGCGGAGTCCTTCACGTCGAGCGCGGCCTGGAGGCGATTCACCACGGCGTCGAACGACCGCAGCAGCTCCTGGTTCTCGCGCACCTGGGCCTCGAGGTGCCCCGTGAGGGAACCATCAGGCGGCCCCGTCGCGAGCCGCTTCAGCTCGGACAGCCGCCGGAGGTGCGACACCGCGGCGGCGTCCGCGGCCGCCGCGGCCTCCGGCAGGAACGGCGAGTGCGCTGCCTGCAGGTGCATGTACGCCGCCTGGAACGAAGACGCGGTCACGAGCGCCGCCGCCACGGCGGCCTCCTCCCCACCGCTAGGGTTAGGGTTCTGCGGGTCGGGCTTGAGCACGACCACCCGCTGGCCAGCGAGCACGCCACCTTCCCGGGCCGCAGCAACGTCATCAGCATCCTCGTCCTCGTCCTCCTCGGCGAAGAACTCGATGGTCTTGGTCTTGAACGCGAGAGCGAACTTCTGTAACATGGCTGCGCCGATCCGCCAGCGCCCCGACGCCGCCGAAAAGTCTCCGCCGCCGGCGAGGGCGGTGCCTCACCCGTGCGAATTGCGGTTTGCAGCGGGGCAAGAGGAAGCGGAGCGCGGGGAGGGGTGGCAGGATGGATGATGGCACGGTGCGGCGATGGGGAAGAAGTGGAGGAAGCGACTAGCGAGAGAGGGGAAGTGGGGGATCTGAAGGGGAGAGAGCAAAATCAGCAAGCCTGTCTCCGTCCGTCGAGAGGAGAGTGGAGAAAGCCCTTGAGTCACGGTAGCGGTACAAGTACAACTCAGCAGGGCAGCTACTTGTCTTTTAAAAGTAAACATTGCAAGAAGTCAATGATCGAAAGTTTGTAAAAAAAAAAACTTTAATAAAAGTACATCAAACAACCTGAGTTAGGAAATAAGACGTTGGACGCTCCAAATTTTATGGCGATTCCTGGTAATCCAAATCACTGTTTATTTTATTAGACGTTTTTTACGATATTTTTTTAACGCTTGTAATATTTTTTTTAACGTGTGCAACATCTGTTTACTATGTCGTATTTCTTCTGTTATCGAAGGAAAATATTACACGCGTTGGAAAAAATATTGTATGCGTAGAGAAAAAATATTGCAACGTGTCTAAAAATATTGGACGTCTAAGCTGAAGTCATTCTAAATTTTTATAATGTGGTTCAAATAACACATAGACCTGATTTCTTATTATAGTATTAGTCATGTGGTATAATGAGTGAGTAGTTTTACTATATATATATAATAATAGCCAAGTTAGGTTAATAATAGGTGGGGCTCGTAGGCCATAGAGACATCTCCTCTATCGAGCTCTTAGCTATGCTTCCATGTTTGTCGGCTTTTATAGCTCCCCCTCTCTCTATTTCAATTTGGAGAAGTTTCTATCATCATACGTAGCAAAATCATCCACTCATTATATCGCGTGAACAATACATTATGCACGGGTCATAGTGTTATTTGAACTGAATTGTGAAGTTCAGATGTCAAATGTCCAGTTTTATAGTTTGATCTGCTGAAAGGACCCAAAGTTTAGTGTGCTATATAAACTTTTTCCTAATAAAATATTATCATATTTTACGAAAATGCGGTAGATATATTTTGTTAAAGAGAAGTGTTTTAATGATTTCTCTCTCAATATAAGTTGTATAAATCTTAAAGCAAACGAAGAGGTAAGTAATCATCATCTATTTTTTATTCATGCTTTAATATTTATATAAATATTAAAAAGAAAAGGCATAGAAACATCTCTCTTCGTTAAATCACTTTGGTTGGTGTGTTCTGGGACATTCAAATTCAAGCGCGAATCGAAAGTTTTTTTTTTAAAAAAATTGGCCAGGAGCACTAGCATTTCATTATAGAAGAAAGAAACAACCGACGAGTTACATACGCACTCACGCACCCCACACACACGCACATATGCACGCCACATGCCATTCCGCCATCAGCGTCCAAGACTGAGCCAAGCTCGAACGCGGCAAAGTGAGCGAAGCGCTTCTTCTCCTACTAGTGGACGAAGCACCACTCAAGGAATTGAAAGTTTCGTGCTAAACTATTTGCGTTCTTAATGGGACCTGGGTGTGTAAGAGTGAGGTTTTTCCTTTGGTACTATATCGTGGATTTTTATAAGGTCTATACAATATTTTCAGAATTAAAGTTTTATAAACTTTGATTAACAATTCGTTTATATATAAGTTGTATAAATCTTGAAGCAAATAAAAAAGTAAGTAATTATCATCTGTCCTTCATTCATACTTTAATACTCCCTCCGTTCGGTTATAAAGGGCGCATAGTTTATTTTGCTAAGACCAAGGATTAGCCTTCAATGCCGATCACCATGCGACATTCGGTTCAAATCATCGCATGCAATTGGAGAACGATGCCATGCATATACAGAGCACCGCATACCGCTATGTGTCTTTGGGCATGCATGCGATAGGAGTATTAATTTGCCGCCGTTATTAGCTACGCGTGCAAGCGCCAAGAATGCGGCGTAATGGTCACCATGCAATTCCGTGCGATTAGCCCAAAGGAATGCATGCGCCCTTTAAAACCGAACGCGCCCAAAAAAACTATGCGCCCTTTATAACCGAACGGAGGGAGTATTTATGTAACTGTAAAAGAAAAGTATGGAAGCACGTCTCATATATATATATTGACATAAAAGCTATACCGTCCGATTTGTATTTGAAAGTACTTTCTTATTTTTATGATTTGGTAGCTATAAACATAGAGACAATAAAAGAAACTAACCGTCAAAGTTAGACCACACCAAATCAAACTATGCCTTATAAAATAATACGAAGGGTGTACATTTCAAGGCTTGCCCTAGATATCTCAAAGTTGTTACATTTATTTCATTTGAAAATCATTTCAAAATCGGAGGACCTATCTACGCTTAAGATAAAAGCACATGTAGATCGGGGTGATTTGATCAAGTTTGTTTTGCCTGGTTCCAAAATCATGTTTACTGGCAAAATAAAATCGCATTGCAGTAAAAAAAATCTATTTTTTTTGTTAAACTCGTAAGCTTAATCCTCCTAATCTTGTAAATCAGGCCTAGTACTAATACATAGGAGTTGTTAAAACATCCTTCTTCCAAAGTTTGTCGAGTTTGCAAGAGTTGTTGAAACATCGTCCCTCCTCCACGAGTTGATCAAGTTTAATAAGGAGATGACAAGAACACCATTTGGCGCAACGCAAGCCTCTTAACACAGGAGAAGCTACATTTTTCACGTCCAATCTGGGGCGTTTTCGCAGCAGGCAATTTCTCATCATGTGTTGCTGCGTTGGCGTGAGCTGTAGAAGCAAAAGCAATGCTGCAGCGTGGCCCGTATGGGCCCACCTGTCATCCTCTACCAGACGGGCGCTTGGAGGCTAGCGCGACAGCAGCAGCGTCTTGGCCGTTCTTCAATTCCGTTTGCTTGCTTCGAAGTGGATGGTTTTGTTCTCTTCTAAGTGCGTGCCTGACTGCCTGTGTGAATTCAGCGTTCGGTTGGGTTGTCAGTCGATGAGAGAGACGCCACCCCGGTACAATTACGAGCTCTTCTGACGTTGTAGCCTCCTTGGAATGGAATGGGCCAGTGCCAGCAGAAAAATCCGAAATCATCGCTTTTCTAGCTTCTTATACAATATATTTTGCAAATTTAGTCTTTTTACAAACGCGATTACAAAAATTGTCTTATCCCACCTTCCGTGGTCGGAATATGGCTATCTTTGTAATTGCATTCGCAAGAAAGCCATATTTACTAAGAAAACTTCACTATAGGGTTAGAAAAAGAGATGGTTTTGAAAAATTCTGCCATAGCTAGCGTCACATTTTTCTCTCGTGCGCTTCTTCTATGCCTGAACTCTTGTAGCCGGCTATGGACTTATCGAATGCTATGCAAGCCACTAGCAATGCTAACGCTAATGCGTTTGGAGAAACATGTACTGCTAAAACCATAGTGTGAATTTGTTGTTCAAGTCACTAGCAAGCGATCACTCCAGATGTCCGTGTCAATCAGGGGCGGAGCCACCACTATGGCGAGCTCGGGTGTCCACAGAGGTAAATCTCGCCGCCGGTACCGCCCACCCCCTTCCCACGTGGCTGCTCGCCGTCTATGGAGACGAAGCAAGGATAAGGGCAACGGCCGTGGCCTGTTGGTGCGCTCGTGGGCTGAGTTGGCGAGATGGACGGCGAGCCGACGAGGGTGGCCTGCGGTGAGAGATCTATTACTCTATGGAGCGCTCGCACATTACGCAGCCGCGCGCCCGCGCAGTGCGCGGCCTCCTTCTTCGCCGGCGTGTCCTTCCCCGCCCATGTCTCCACGCCTCTTCTTCCTCCACGGCAAGCACCTCCCCTGCCCCTGTGTCTGCCTCCGCGCTCCTCAACTCTGCCCAGGGGCGGCGCCAGGGTAGTAGATATTAATTAATAGTAGCTAGCATTAGCAAACAGTAAATAAAAATCTAGTCTATTTTCAATAGGTAAAGATTTCATTTTTCTCAATTTGATATAAGCAATGCTTAATTTCTCTTACTAACTTAACAAATGGATTATATAAAACAGTAAAACTTTCCATTATTCAATGGTTGATAGGTCATTACGATTGGTTATAACTCTTCCTGTCAACAAAGAACCACAGAGCAGTATTTTCAGGTCATGAAACTTGTCAAGACCCACGTTCAAATAAAATAGGAGATGACTTTCTTCGACATTGCATGATAATTTACATTGAAAAAGAACTAGCGAAAAATTAGTTCAGATAAACTTATTGACTTGTATGATCTTCTAGGTAGTCGAGAACTAAATTTAAGTTAATAGAGATGTAAGTTTTTAATCTAAAAAATATGTCATATTTTTCTTATGTAGACATGTGGTTATGTTATTTTTAAATTTAAATGCATCGATATTGCTATGATATTTTTTTATGGATACTACGATAATTTTTAGTTGCTCCACCTGGCCCCCCCTAACCTAAAATCCTGGCTCCGCCCCTGACTCTGCCTAACCTAACATTCAACTAGGAATGTTTTCGTGACGTGACATGTCACGCTGCGTGCGTCTATGATCGCGCCAAAATGAAAAATTCTTTTCGCGAAAAATAACTGGAATGATCTAAACATAATTACGTTCTTTTTTTGCATTTATTTAGGGTTCTTTCATGAAAGTTTCACGATTTTGCTGAACTAAAAGATCCTTTTTACGCTTTTTTCGCAAAAAAACTGCTGAAAGGATCTACATGTAATTATATTTTTTTGAGGGGCGCTCGCGGACGGAGGACACAAGGCGCATGATGCCTCGCCCGGTAAAAAAATTTGACCCGGATTTTATCTGAAAAAATAAAATTTCGTTTTTCTCGGCGACGTTTTTTTTAAACTGATCGCGATTGCACGAAATCGAAAGATCTTTTTCGCGAAAAATCTGGACCGTTGGTTTTAGATCGGGAAGCAGTCTCTATGGGACTGTACCTGATCCGGGTTGTTGGGGTGTGGCGGGGACCAGTTGGTTGCTCTGCGGTTGGGGGAAGCGGTGGAATGGAGGGCTATTGGCAGCGTGGGGTGGTGATTTGGATCCCGGGGCCAGGGCGGCGAGAGGCGGAGGCTATGGACGGTGCACGCTGCACGGCGGAGGTGACCAGGGGCGCCGGTGCACGGGCGGGCAAGCGGCGATACCAGTGCATCAGATCGGGATCAACAAATGTCTACCTCTTAAGGCAAAATCTAGTAAGTTGATTTCATGATTTGCTAGGAAATTGATTCGAATCAAGTGATTGTTGTTTGTGACGCTTTGATTTTGAATGGCGGTTCGCTGGTTTTCGTTCACTTTGCAACTCTCGATTCGGTTGTAGTGTTCTATGTCGTAGTGCCTAATTTTCCCAGTCCTGCTTTCGTCACTGGTATCAATAGAGCTCATCAGACACATCTTTGTTGTACGGTTATTCTATCCGTGCGTGCGCACAGCATCTTCTCTTATCCTTAATCTTCGTCAGTGCACATCGAAAATGCTGTAGGTGATCTCAACAGCATAAAGAACAAACCTATGTTTTTTTTCCTTCCTTATCTTTTTGGTTTAAAAAATTGCTGAAATTTTGTTTGTGGAAGATGACACTAGCTCAGGTGTTATATCTTTCTCAGCACCAGTGAAGATTCTTTTGTCTCGGCCTGCAAACGGAGAGTATATGTCTCTTTCTAGATCCCATACAGTTGCACCAATGGTACTGTACTGTCTGTCCCATTTGTAGAAGAAGAGAGATTATCAAAGCCATTATGCAGAGGCAGTGGTTGGCATCACACATTCACACCACACCTGTGAAACAATCATTGTTGGGTAGCTGTGTAAGCCTGTAAAAGATATCATACATTCACTGCCACTTATTATTTTCATCCGGATACGACATATTGCTACTTGGTTACTTTAACGGGTGCTACCGCCTTTTCTGAATAAATATTATTCTAAGATATTATATTTTTATTAAAACATATACACAAAAGGTACTCTCCTCTCTTCCGAACAAATGTCATTATAGAATATTATGTCTTTCTAAATATATATATATACACACAAAAGACTGCATTATCTTTGTTCATTATATTACTTATTGTTCTTCGGAGGATATGCCTTACTTTAATCTATAGTATTCTCTCTATCCCATAAAATAGGGCGTATAAAAATCTGATTGGAATCCCATTTTATAGGGCGCTTTGTGATTTGTCGTCTGTTTCTTCCGTAATTGCCCCTGACGCATGCATGGTCCTAATCAAGCAGGCATGTTTATTCCTGATTCCATTTGATTCGCTCGCTTTCCATCTTTACGCGTGGTCCTTCTAGAAAGGCAACAGAGGAGTAAAAAATAGGTTGCTGATGGAAAGTCGGGCCAGCTGTTAATCAGGGACAGTATTGGTAGAAAATCACTATATTGGTAATCATGTCCAGACTAATACGTCTTATAAATTAGGATGGAGAGAGTAATAAATATCATTGAAAATAACTAGATAGGAGAGGTATATAAAGAAAAATGATAAAAATCATATTAAAAATTATAGAATGATATGTATTTAGAAAAAAAAATTAAAAGTTATAATGACTTGTATTCAATAACTAAGAGTGTAATAATTTAGTAATCTCAGCAATGGCTATATATAATTTAAGATGCAGGAACAAGCCGTTGCACTGGGAGACCGGATAAAACTTAACCCTTTGACTTGGGATGTCTTCTTTAAGGCAGTCCCGCAGAACAGCGGAGCTATTTTTTATGATGGCAAAAGAACAGGAAAAGTATACAGAGAATTGCCGTTAGATCGATAGTACATCTAGAGGCCAGCAACAGCAAGTAATTCAGAGTATCATAGACACACTGAAACCAACTTTTTCCCCGTAGATTACGAAGACATGTTTGGAAGCAGGAAAATCACAGGAATTGGGTGGAATTTTCTGAAGAAAACAATATAAATTATCGAAAGTTTCGACCGAATGCACAGTCATAGCGTGCAGATAGAAGAAAACTAGGATTTTCATAAAAAAATTATATAGCACCAGATGCTTTATAGTATCTATAACATCTCTTTTAAAATAAAGACATAATATATATTAGTGAAGAGAGAAAAGTATTTAGTTGTTTATCGATGATGGAAAGGTTCCTGATTCAATTCCCAATCCCTGAACATACATACATACACCCACCACGTGATCCACCTGAATGTTGGATGTCTCAAGTCTCAACGACCTCATTACTGCCATTTGCTTGCTTGCTCCTTTGTTGAATAGGTGCAATTTTAGGTTTCTGTACTTTTATTAAGGTAATTTTTTAAAAAACTATATTACTTTTTTATTATATTTTGGACAGTGTGTTACTCTAGTCTATGGATGTGCATCCTCTGCCCTTATTATAGGAGGCAGCTGCCCTCAAGACGTGGGGCCCGCATCTTGTGAGGCCCACATGTAAAAGCGAGAATCGCACCTGCCGTAATCTGTAGGTGATATTTTTCTCTCCGATCCAGTAGTAGTAAATAACATTGAAAATAGCTAAAGAAAATAAGGACAAAAGAAAAAAAATAGTAAAAAGTTATATCAAACTTGTAGAGTGATATGTATTTAGAAACAAAATTTAAAAGGTTGTGCAGCGAGTGATTTGATCTCTAACCCAGTTGGCCTTGCTGCTCGACTTGATTCTGAGCTACTTTTGGTTGTTCCTTTTTTTGGTTGGAGCCAGGGTGCTTATGGGCCTAAAATGGCTGTTTCCATGTATTACCCGCTATTGGGCCTTGCCGTTTCTATCCGGCTACTTGACTGAGCAGAAAGCCAGAGAGCCGGAGGCCTGCAAGCTCTAGTGGGATTGTGGGAGTTTGATTCCAGTCCGAAATCAAATTTATAAGCTAAAATAAAGAAATTAAGTTTATATTTTTAGTCTAAAATGTAAACAAAATGATCCATCTAAATACTTTTAATGTACCCAGAATCTGGAAATTGTAACATTTAGAATAGCATCCTTAAAGAGGCCCTTAGATCAAAAAGACATCAAAACTTGATGTCCCCGCCATTTGTAGCATTTAGCCTTCAAACCATTCGCCACTTAAGAAGACCAAAGCAGAACATAGCCAAAACAATTAACAACAGGAACCACAATTACATCTTATCATCCACCAAATTACTAACATAGAGAACACGAGATTTCAACTCTAAAATAATGCCTTCTTCCTGAACTTCCTTCATCTTATGTTCTCCCTAAGGTGTGATGCTCCAAGCTCCAGAAGAAGTGGTGCTCGAAGCCTGGTCTCTAATTCCCTGGAAAATTGATCCAACTTGATCATCATGTCTTTCCTATACAACGGCCTCCAATCTTTCAAAGCAATGAGCATCCTTCTTCATACTATTTTAACACTTATTCAACAATGACAACAAAAAATCATGTCATTTCTATTATTCCATAAGCTCTAAAGTGCAGCAGCACAAATGCTACTTAATCGAGCACAACTGTCAAGTAGTTCAGCTTTACTGAATCAAGCAAATGCTACTTTCACTCGAGGGCTGAGCAACACGGACTCACGGCTAGTCCATTGTTGTGCGGCGGTAATGAACTTTCGGACACTCAGGCTTCAATCTCATCTCTGCTTAAGCAGTGCTTAAACTGTTCAAGAGCTCAGGGTATGTTACTCACTCTTGTGCAGTAATGCAATATTGTCTAGCATTGCTAACCAGTGGCAATTACTTTACCCATACCAAGTGCTACTACCACGTAGCACGTAGTACCCAATGAAACGATCGTGCTGTGACAATTGATCCCAGGCAATGCATCAATTGCCAGTTCTTTTCACCATGGTGTCTTAGGGATGCCAACGTGAAAAATCCCTGTGAGGAGCGTCCTCTAATCTCCGATCCTTGATAAACAAAATCTCTTCGTCCCCATCCCCGTACTATGGGGAGCGTCCTCTAATCTCCGATCCTTGATAAACAAAATCTCTTCGTCCCCATCCCCGTACCTGTACATAAGGTTTAATTCCTGCCCGTCCCCAATCCCCAACGGGTTTACGGGCCCCGATGGGGCTACTCCCATGCTACATGAATTAATCACTAGAGTAATAATGTAATATGATTGAAGTGTGAGTGAATCACTAGAGTAATTCATATTTAGCATGTTTATTAATAATGACCTCATGTATATTATTTTTTCTTCTGAGAATGATCATTTAATCCCACATATTATTGATAACACGGGGACGGGGAACAGTGGAACGTCCTCGTCCTTGCGATCTCCGACGAGTGTAATATTTTTTTCGATAAACCTTTCGTGGGAAGAGATTTCTCCCGTCCTTATCTCTAATAGAAAATTTTTCACAGAAAAACAGAGATCAGGACCATTGCCATCCCAAATCTTAGGAGTCGAAACTCAAAAAGACCCACAAAATGCACACACCCATTCAGGCATTTTTACAGTTCAACACCAGAAGAGTAGCGCTAGTATAGGAGAACGACAGGACAGGTAAGGACGTGACTGAGCCAGGCTGTGCCGCGGTACGGCTGTCGGTCACTCTGTCTGGTCCAAACCGCCTGCATGCGACCGCGAGACCCTAACGAGCGGTGGCCCGTCGAAGTCAGGCCTGCCCCGCTCAAATTGCTGCGGAGTTTTTTTTTATAGCTCTTTGGTCTAATTAATTTTGTAATTACGGTGCTTATCTAAGTGAAATTGTAAATTTAGCATCTTCTCAACCACAGAAAGATTGTGAAGCGAATTTACCACGGTATGGGACCATAGCAGGTAACCTACTGCGTGTGAGATCTCAGCAAATCCACCCGTTATGGTTGAGAAATGAAGTAGATTTGTAATTTTATTTGGATAAAACATTAAGCTTACAAGGAAAAAAAATTGAACCAAATGGCCAGAAAAATTTTCGTTGACTGAAATTTGACTTTTTGATCGGATTTAGTTCAATAATCCTTAAGAAAGTAATCTTCTATGAAAATTTATTGAAAGAACGAATTTTTGAGATATTTTAAAATTTTGGTAGAAACAATATTAGATTTTCATACAATTTTACAAATTTGACCGTGCTCTAAAAAATTTATGGTACTATATTTAGCAGTGTAGGACCAAACAGAAAAATTTTTCAAAATAATTGAACTTCATTTGTTATCTTTAAAAATCAAAACAAGAATGAATATAATTAAGACAATAATTTTCAAAATAATTGAACTTCATTTGTTATCTTTAAAAATTAAAAATAGAATGAACATAATTGAGACAGTAACCTTGTTAGAATTTTATAAATTTTCTCAATTGTAATCATGATCCAAAGTTTTTATAAGAGCTTAAGAATTACCTCAAAACATTTCTATAAAATTTTTAGAAATTGTAAACATTTTATTTGCTCAATCGAATCTATGGTTGTATTGAACTTCATTTGCTATCTTTCAAAAATAAAAAACATAATGAACACAAATGGTACAATACTATTGTAAGAATTTTATAAATTCACTTGTGTATGATCATGATCCAAAATTTTTATGAGATCTTAAGAATTGCTTCAGTACTCTTCTCTAAAAGTATCAAAAATTCTAATTCCTTTTTAGTTGTTCAATCAAATCTACCTATTAATCATCAGGCTTTTATTAGAGTAATAGCACTGTCATAATTTTTTTAAAAATTTTAGGCTTGACAATCATATTAACTTCAGGACCATTCACAAAATTTTTTAAACATTTTTAATGTGGTTTGAGCCATTTTTTATTCGGTTAAAATTTACCGGTCAGTCTTTAGTAGCACTGTCCTAATTTTTAAAAATTCGTCAGGCTTGATCATCATCTAAAAGTTTTATGAGAACATTACTAATGTGTTAAGGCCATCCTAAATTTTTTTTCAAAATGTTCTAACGTGGTTTCCACTATTTTTCATTTGGTTGAATTTTATCGGACAACATTTTAGCACAATGGTAGCACTGTCAGAATTTTTAAAAATTCCTTTAGCTTGATAATTATCTGAAATTTTTATGAAAATATTATTGTGTGTTAGGGTCATAAAAAAAATTCAAAAAATTTTAACATCGTTTCGACCATTTTTCGCTCGGTTGAATTTCATCGAGATGTCAGCATTTCTCAGTGAAATTTCGGTTCAAAAATTCAAAATTTCATTTTTTTTTAATTTTGATTGGTTTTTATCCAAAGTTCCAAGATTTTATCGAAATTTCATATTTCACTTACCTTCG
This sequence comes from Guadua angustifolia, assembly GCA_036346375.1. Lineage (NCBI taxonomy): Eukaryota > Viridiplantae > Streptophyta > Magnoliopsida > Poales > Poaceae > Guadua > Guadua angustifolia. The sequence continues at coordinate 17,062,606 of CM070518.1, read as the reverse complement.
AGATGTGAACTGAAAATGAAATTTGAAACCCTGCTTGCAGCATGTTGTGGTTAGTGAGATGACAGAGGGCTCACTCGACTTGACAGGGTGGTGTCAGCGTACTCTACGCTGACGTACCCTCTCCGCCGCACAAAAGCAGTTAAACATGGCACCCACGTGGCGCCCGGCGAAAGCAGCGGGCGAGACGCCGCTGCCGCCACGTGCCGCGCCCACGTGGCGCCCGGCGAGCGAGTGGGCGAGCACGCCTCGCCGCTCGTGTCCGTCCACGCGGTCCGGCGAGCAGCGGGCGTGGACGCCTGCCGCCCGCCAAGAAGACAAGGTGTTGCGAGGTGGCTTCACCTCAAGGCTCCTTCTCCGTCTGCATCTGCTTCGGCGGCAGGATAATGTGTCGACCACAACCGCAAGGATTTGCATAAGCCCATTCTCGACGCCTCACCAACCCGCAAGAAGAAGGGTCACATCCCGGCGACCAGGCGGCTATGTCGGCATTTAATGAGGCCGAGGAACGGACAACACGGAAGGGGTAATAAATGTATGAAGATAAGCATGATGACACTCCTTGGTACCTCTACCGCTTTCGGCTATATAAGGGCCCTGCATGGGGAAAAGGGTCAAGGTCAAGAGCAAGCAAGCAAAAAGTTCCAGTAGTAGAGCTTAAGGAAGAACTTGTAACCAAGGGCTTTGTATCGCACTACTTCAAAAGCACTCTATAAACAATCTAGCAGAAGTAAGGTCATACCCAAGGCAAAGGGCTCAACACTGGGTAAAATCTTTGTGTCATCCCTAGTTCAGAGACGCCGAATCCTCCGTGGGAGTCTCTAGGTTTTCACCTCTAGGCTTAGCTGCCAAGACGCCTCCTTCCAACCAAACCCGGCTCAGAGCCTCGGCTGTCGAGCGGAATACTGATGTGGAATGATTGGGATAGGGACTGGGCTAGTGTGGCATGGCGTCGTGCTGGACAGTTGCGATGAGGCGGGGGGGTGGAATATTGTGTGCGCAATCGCTCAATTTTTTTGTACGGGTGTTGGGCTTGTTTTCTTGCAAAATTCGCTTGGACATGCGGCACGGCTGGGTTAAGCATGGCGAGGCGTTTTGAAATATCCGTTTAATTATGCTCAGGCCCTGTTTGGGGGTTTTAAGCAATTTCAATTTCCGAAAAGCCAATAAACCCCTCTAAAGTGGTTTTTGGCATAAGTTAGAAATCAATATAACTAATTGTCGGCGTTTCGTAAACCGGCAGACGTATTTGTAGATTAAGGGGCCGCACGCCCCCTTTCCTTGATGGTTGACTCATGGAGTCTCGAACACATACTCTATCGGCAGAGGAGTCTCAGATGTATATCGGTTCGGCCAACGTCCCTACTTTCGGTTCAGTGGCGAGGATCTCGTTGATCGGGTATGGTGGGTTACATGCGAGGACTAAGAACAGCCCTTAGCGCTGTCTCTGCGGTGAGCTCGGGAGCTTTGACCAACCGCCTCAGACGGGGAGCGAGCCGGGACGCTAGGTAGAGCGGAGGGAGTTTTTTTTGGTTCGTGAAAAGAGAGAGAGAGCCTCCTAAAGGTCCCGCCTCCTTATATAAGCGAAGAGAGCGAGTTACATGAGGCTTAGGAGAGAGGAACGACCAAGGCACACTATCCTTGGCGATCGGGTTTGCGATCTTGAGTTGATAGGTCCTGCGTATGTCATGATGGGTTAGTAGGTTCAATGGCTATGCCCTATCGGTAGGGTTAGTGGCGATGCTTCGTTGGGAAGGCACGTTCTCCCTCTATGCGGTTGTCGGCGAGCATTGTGTGGATACGCGCCTCGATGTTGCCTTGGGAGGAACGCCTTTTCTCGCTTCTTCGACATCGGTTGACCAATTTCGAGGTTTGATCGATGACGAGTCGAGTTATCGAGGCGGATTTTGCCGGGCCCCGACCAACACTGGTTTGAGGTCATGGCTATCTCTGCTCATGTCCGGCCGAGCTTTCTAAGTCTCGACCAAGTCCCATTGTGGGCCACAAAGAGTCTTACCCATGCAGTGGGCTACTACGCACTACACTACTACAGCGAAGGGTCCTCATGACCCGATTGAGACCTCATGTGGGTACCTCCGTAAGTATTCATCACTAATATAAGCCAAAACCGAAAATTGGCCGGACCTATCAGTAGTTTATATAATTTTTTAAAATTTTAGGCTTGACAATCATATTAACTTCAGACCATTCACAAAATTTTTAAACATTTTTAATGTGGTTTGAGCCATTTTTATTCTAAGTTAAAATTTACCTCTACATCTTTAGTAGCACTTGTCCTAATTTTTAAAAATTAAATCGAGCTTGATCATCATCTAAAAGTTTTATGAGAACATTACTAATGTGTTAAGGCCATCCTAAATTTTTTTTCAAAATGTTCTAACGTGGTTTCCACTATTTTTCATTTGGTTGAATTTTATCGGACAACATTTTAGCACAATGGTAGCATCGCGTAATTTTTAAAAATTCCTTTAGCTTGATAATTATCTGAAATTTTTATGAAAATATTATTGTGTGTTAGGGTCATAAAAAAATTCAAAAAATTTTAACATCGTTTCAACCATTTTTCGCTTCGGTTGAATTTCATCGAGATGTCAAGATTTCTCGAAATTTCGGTTCAAAAATTCAAAATTTCATTTTTTTTTAATTTTGATTGGTTTTTATCCAAAGTTCCAAGATTTTATCGAAATTTCATATTTCACTTACCTTCGAGATGTGAACTGAAAATGAAATTTGAAACCTGCTTGCTAAAGATGTTGTGGTTAGTGAGATGACGAGAGGCTCACTCGACTTGACAGGTGGTGTCAACTCTCGCCGACGCACTCTCCGCCGCACAAAAGCAAGTAAACATGGCACCCGTGGCGCCCGGCGCAGCAAAGGGCGAGACGCGCCGCTTCGCCGGGCGATCCACGTGGCGCCCGGCGAGCAGCGGGCGAGCACGCCGCCGCCGTGTCTGGTCCACGCGCGCCCGGCGAGCAGCGGGCGTGGACGCCTGCCGCCCGCCAAGAAGACAAAAGGTGTTGCGGTGGCTTCACCTCGAGGCTCCTTCTCTCCGTCGACTGCTTCGGGCGGCAGGATAAATGTGTCGACCACAACCGCAAGGATTTCGCATAAGCCCATTCTCGGACGCCTCACCAACCCGTCAAGAAGGGTCACATCCCGGCGTGACCGGCGGGCTATCGTCGGCATTTAATGAGGCCGAGGAACGGACAACACGGAAGGGGTAATAAATGTATGAAGATAAGCATGATGACACTCCTTGGTACCTGCCCCGGCTGGCCTGGCCTATATAAGGGCCCTCGGGTGCATGGGGAAAAGAGGTCGGGGGTCGAAGGTCGAAGAGCAAGCAAGCAAAAAGTTCCGTAGTAGAGCCTAAGGAAGAACCTGTAACCCAAGGGCTTTGTACTGCACTACTTCAAAAGCACTCTATAAACAATCTAGCAGGAAGTAAGGTCATACCCAAGGCAAAGGGGCTCAACTCGGTAAAATCTTTGTGTCATCCCTAGTTCAGAGACGCCGGAATCCTCCGTGGGAGTCTCTAGGTTTTCACCTCTAGGCTTAGCTGCCAAGACGCCTCCTTCCAACCAAACCCGGCTCAGAGCCTCGGCCTGTCAGCGGACATACAAAGTGGAATGATTGGGATAGGGATCTGGCTAGTTTGAAAGTGAACTGGACCTACTTCTGTAGCTTATTGCTAAAAAAATTTAATTATTTATTAAATGATCTCTTATGAAAAGATACAACTACGTTTTAGCGTAGAAAACAGTGAATTCATTGGCCAACCATGCGAACCTTTGGGTTTCAGAAATAGGTCCACTCATACCAACACGATCAAGGTCAAAACTTTTGTACCATTTCATCATTGTTGGATTTATTTTAACACTAATAGTATCTGAACTTTATATTTGTGTCATCTACTTAACATGTCCACGAAGTGAAGGTAAATTTCTTCTTTTATCAATTAAGACATTTTACAGAGATCTTGAACAATGAACACCTCAATATCCGGGCGGAGGGGCCGTGTTAGGGCCTGCTTGTTTCAGCTTTGGATTCTCTAAAAGCTGATTCTAGGTTATGGTTATAGAGAAGCTGATTCTCCAAAAGCAGGAATCCAGAAGCACCTATGAAGTGGATTGTGAATTCTAGTGTATATGGGTGTGATGGATTGTGAGAATCGGATTTTAGAATCAGGTTGTTTGTTTCTGATTCTGCTTTTGGAGCCAGAATCCAGAATCAAAAGCTAAAACAAACAGGGTATGTATTGTCCTGGACCAATGCATTAGACCAAGCCTGGGCGGGGCCATATCCATGCCTTGCCTGGCTTAGAACACATGTAAAAATTTGACCCAGCAGGACTTTCAAAAAAGCCATTATATGGCCCAGCCATGTCTTCATCACAAGGTTAGGCCACAAGACTTCATTTGGCCCAGGGCAGCCTTTCTTGGGTCCGGTCTTTCCGTAACGGTTAGTATTGCATGCCCATGTTTCCGCTAACTGGTTAGAAGACGGACAATGGTATCCTACAGCCACCCCACCCCGCCTTGCCGCAGAAGTAGAAAAGCATCACGACCACATTAGCCAGCCTAAATCCATCCCAAAGGAAGCAAAAATCCCCGTAAACCCTCGCGTCCAAAAAACCCAGCCCCTTCCACCGCCCACCGCCAAGCAGGCAGAGACAGCGAACGCCGCCGCACGTCCCGATGGCGTCGGCGCCGGAGCCGGAGGACGGGAGGGAGCTCTACGCGCTGCTGCACCTCTCGCCGGACGCCTCCGCTGAGGAAATCCGCAAAGCCTACCGCCAGTACGCGCAAATCTACCACCCCGACAAGTACCAGGACCCCCAGGTAGAGACGGCCCTCCATGTTGCGAACTGATTGGTTTAGGGTTCCGCGTCATGCTTCCCTCGGAGTTGGATTGGTGGTGAAATGGCGATAGCTTGTGATCCGGCACGGTGCGGCAATTGGTACTGGGATTCGATCGGTTTGAACCCGTTCAGCAGTACGTGTTCACGTGTTTGATTGATTGGGTACTCTGCTCCGTTCGGATTGGTCTTTGGTTGGTTTGTACTGGCATTGCTATGCTCGTTTGTAGTGATTTTTTTTTTAATTTACCTGTTTGCGTTGAGAGATAGAGATCGAGGGGAAGGGTTGAGCAATATGTATGCTAATGTGACAGGGATTTAGTCCTTTATACTTTTTAGAACCAAAGAGCCGAAGCTCCGTTTCCAATTTATTCCTTTATAACCGATTTGATTGCCTCTGCGGAGGTTATTAGGAGAATTAGAAGGATGTAATGGACTGGCCAATACGGAGAATTTCACATCAGTTCTTGTCACCCAACCACGCACAAAATTGGTCAGGGTGAATGGAAATCCGTATTTTGCGCTGAGACTTAGTTTTGTCAGTTAGGTAACACTATGGGAAATTGGAGAGATATCACTAGTATTTGGGCTATGTATATTGCTAACTTGCTATTCCATGCACATGATTGTTTTCTTTCTTAAAAAAACTGAAAATGTGGAAGTAATCCCATAAAAATCCATTTGGTACAAACTGCAAACATGTTTGTTTACATTCATTTTCCGAGGAACGATATCTGGTGATTTTTGCTGGACAGAATGAAAGCTAGAGAAGGAACCTATTAGTGATTCCCTGATTCAGATGGAAACTTTCTGCCTTTTTGTGATTTAATTTTATGAAGATTGTTAAGAATAATCAAGTCAGAAACTTTGACACTTTAGACAGTAACTTGGCAGATGCTATGAAATGTTTCTAGTGCGCTACTTGATTCTCCCAACTTCCATTTCAAACAATAAAGAAGTTAGTTAGATTCTTGCACTTGTGCAGTCTGTATTTTGTTTGACTAGTCATCTCCTACAATTTACATTGCTGAATTCTTCCGAACTGACTAGGATCCTCCTTCATTTTTCCTCTGCTTATCTAGATGAAGGATGTAGCAACTGAAAACTTTCAACGGATACGTGATGCATACGAGATACTATCAGATGAGAACAAAAGACAGATCTATGACATCTATGGTATGGAAGGTTTAAATTCTGGCCTGGAACTTGGCCCCAAGTTAAACAAACCAGAGGAAATCAAAGAACAGTTGGAACGGCTGCGACGGCGTAAGGAGGAAGAGAAATTTTTTGCCCATGCTCGATCCACTGGCTCGATCATCGCTAATATTTCAGTGCCACAATATTTAGATGGCGATGGCATCATGAGAGGGTACAGAGTGTTTTCCATTTTAGTATATGCTTGTACTCCCTCTGTCAAGTCACATGCAGTTGGAAGTTGTTAACATAGTTTAGAAGCATTTCTTGTTTAGTTCATGGTTATAGGATGTTGCAAATTAATTAGTAATTAAGTAATCATAGGCCTCATATTTAATTTGTAATTTTGTTTTGTTTCACATTCTTCCACATTTGTTTTTTGGTGATGGGCCATGATTTATCTGTATGTAGTATAAACCTTCAGCGTACAGCAGTTCCTTTTTTCTTAAAAAAAAAAGAGATTAGATTGGGGGAGCTTTCCTTGCAGGAATTTGCATTCATTATTACCTTTTCCACTCTTTTTAATCTTATGCCAATTTTGAGTTGTTAGACACCTAGGTTAGACTTATAAGTGCAATTAACATCGCAGCCTGTTGATGAATTGACTCTCTGACATACGTATTGTCCTTCAAGTACTTCTTTAGATGTCATATTAATTGTTATACTTCCCATATTCTTCAGCAGAGCCATGATTTAATTATTTGATTTGAAAATTGCTAGAATGGGAATGTCCAGTGAGGTTCAGTTGCCAATATCCAAGCGAAATACTGTTGTTGTTGGTGGAAATTTGGTTGTTAATGATACAGCTGGAACTGGCTCAGCAACCACTGTTCTGCGGCACCAGTTATCTTCAGTGTCTTCGATAGAGTTTATGGCAACAGCTGGACTACGTTCCCTTATTGGAATACAGTCATTTCGGTGAGAATTTATCATTCCTTTGCTTTCCTTCCATTTATAGTTCCTTGCATGTTGCAAATCGTAATTCCTTGGTGTTATATGCTTCAGTCAGATTTCACCACATTCGACAGCCACTTCCGGACTTGCTCTTTCGTTGAGAGATGGATCTATTAACCTTTCAAATGCCTGGACTCGCCAACTGTCTGAAAATACTGTTGGGAATGTATGGCCCCTAATGCTCAATGCTCTTTTCATGTGTCTGTTAGACTGTTTATTTGCCACATATAACTAGCATAAGCGAGTAACTTAACACGTAAAAACTATGATATTAATATAACTTAACACTCCAAAACTATGATAATACTAGTAGAGTGCCCGTGCGTTGCAACGAAATCCTAAAAAGGGTGATATATACAAGTACAAAGGATCCTAAGCCATATAATAAAGTACATTTTCTTTCATACACACATCAAGCAAGTATATATCAGCAAGCTAGTAAATAAATTAGATTATAAACAAATATTTTATATTCAGTCTCATCCAACATGAATACACATAAAACATCTTTTAGTTGTATTATAATATATCTATGATGTAAGAACTTTGTAGACGACATTCTTGGTAAACGTCTCATCTGAATTGAAACGCTCATCCTTTGCAGCACAACAATGTAGAGTTGCCCATGAGAGAACCAAATCAGGGAGATAGAGACATACATTTAGGATAGTTTGGCCATGTGCCATGCAAATGATTACAACGATTTGTTTCTTCAAAATCCTTAAAAATATTTGTCAAGCACATATTGCTACACAGATTCAGGTTCCCATAGAAAAAGAAAGAAGGATCATTCACATAACGACTATTACTTTGATTATCACTTTAAGCTTTTTTAGTTTTTGGGCAAAAAATCACTTTGAGAAATGTATTATTAACCGTCAACCAAAGTAATATCTGTATTTTAGGAGGGCAGTTAACTTCAAACTTCTTGAATAATGACACTCCTAACAATAAATATGTGTAAATCATTTGAAATGAGCTTGGAGACAGATTATTTTTCACCCCCATTTAGCTCCACTAATTTAGCAATTCTCATAATCTCATACCACACATACATAAGCCTCTCTTCTGCGGAAGATACATGAGACAGGCCAAAATCTCTATGGCAAACATAACTTCCATGGATAGAACCATGTGTAGAACTATTTTTCGTTGTTTGCCATGTATAGAACTGATCTGGGTTAGCAAATTTTGGAACTGATCTAAGACGTGTTATAGACATAGTATGAATCAAAAGCTTAACCTTACAGATGGGAACAATATTTCATCACAGTGCTAGTTTCTCCTAGAGATACTCTGCCTACCGTTGTAGACTCACATTCAACCACACTAACCAAAGATCAGAATAACACAAACCCAAGAGAACAAGAAATGTAGAGCTGATTGGACAATAGAAAACAACCGATTTTCATGCAGAACACATCAGCTCAAGCTCAATTGGGCTTTTTAGTTGATGTGAAGCACACCTAGTGGTGGTTGTTCTGATCTATTGAAATGTTCTTTAGTTATACACACAATACAGGAGGGAAACAAATCCATAGATATTTCAGTAATAAAAAATGACAGAATGCTTGAAGCTCTTTACATTAACAATGATGTTATATTAATCCTACAACACAATTATATTGCCATATACTGAATAAATATGGAAGGTGTTGCCATAGGAAAGAAAAGTGAAAAGATGCAGATAATTGGATCGAACTTTAGCAATACATCACCAACTCAGCCCACTATTCATGTTCCCTTTTCAGTAGGTAATTTAGACTTCAATCAATGAGAAAATTATCTAATTTTTGCACATTGTCATTGTAAGAAAATTGTAACGGCGAAAGAATGTTCTTTTGTCAAATCAATTGTAGTTTGCTTCCTACGTTTGCTTTGTGCTTTCTAATAACTAATCAGGTCATTATGCAAATATAACATGGAAGCCATGTTCCCCCTGATAAACAACAATAAAGTTCAGTTCCTATATACTGCAATACTATGACAACCATTTTCTAGTTTTCATCTAGATATTAACGCAATCAGCTAGTAAACAACAAAGTAATGGTTCCTATGAATGGCAATTTCTACCTCCCAAATTGATCACAGTTTCAACTTGTTGGCTACCAAATCATAGAAGAAAGCAGATAAAAAAAAGTAGGACAATAAATTAGTTAAAAGTAATAAGCATGACTTACCGCAAGAGAAAGGGAGGAAGCAAATGTAACCAATTTTCCATCTAACAAATCACTAAAAGCAAACCCAACTCCTAATTGAACATCCATTCTCGCACGAACTGCCAACTACCATTATGCTCATCACCGCAGAGAGCCAATCCATGCAAGGGAAGGGGACGAAGAAGGGAAGCCCCTCTTCTGCCATACCACAATGCTGGTGTGCTCCTCCTGTTGCAGCGCTAATGCTTCTCTTCCCTATGATCAAGGCGCAGTTTCTAGTTCAGACTCTGTTCTCTAGCAAGGGTCGCCGCTGCCTTGTCCATTGCGTCTGGCTCCGACCTTGAGAAGTCCCTAGGCTTGTAAGCTAGCCTTAGAGGCGGGGAGGCCGTCAGCGAGCGGGGAGGCAAGCGTGGCTGCAACCTCCTTTCTGCGCTTCTTCATAGCTCCACATCAAAGCTTCGCTGGTAGCCACATAAATAAGATTTGGGACTCAGTTGCGAGTGCTCGCACCGCCCACTTGCCTCCATGCTGATGCTGGTCCTTCTCATCGCAGCTCATAAAGGGCGAATGTTGGGGGTGGTGGTGGAGAAGGAGAATCGGGAGTGGGAGGCGATATTTGAGAGGGAGAGTTGAGCATGCCAGATCGAGGAGGGAGGTTGGTGCGGCATCGAGGTGATTTGAGATGGAAGACGTCGTGGCTGGAGCGGTTTGGGCTGTGTAAGCCCGTGAGAAGATGAGAGGAAGGGGCGGGACGATCAGGTTAAATCCCCTTCCATCCCAACCATTCGTGCCAGATCCAATGGATCAGGTGTTCTAAAGAAGAACGGACGACTATCACCAACTCCTAATTAAAAGTAGTAGTATGTGCGTGATCTATGATATCAAGTTGTCAAGCACATATGCTTAAAAAATGACTTGGAATTCCATTCCCGTTTAAGACAATATAAATCAGTGTCTCTTTACTTTCAAATTTTGTAATTTTTGGCTTACACAAAATCCCTAGCTGATTAGGATTGCTACTCAAGCTTTTAGACAATGTAAAGGTAATGTGTTGCAGTTAAATATACAACTTTAGACGTTATATTATCCCATATTTGATCCATGTCCAGAACGAGTTGTCAACTGTTCATTTTACAACTAATGCATAATTTAGACCTTATGGCTTTGTGAGCCTATACCAATGACTTTCCTATTAAGATAGAACCACATTAAGGGTCAGCATTAAGCCCCTATATTTTTGCCCTAGTGATGGATGAAGTCACACGTGACATACAATGAGAGATTTCTTGGTGTATGCTTTCAGCGGATGATGTGGTGCTAATTGATGAGAGTAGGGTAGGTGTTGATAGAAAACTTGAGTTGTGAAGGAAGACTTTAGAATAAAAGGGTTTTAAACTTAATAGGACTAAAACTGAGTATATGAGGTGTGTTTTCAGCGGTGCTATGACAGGTGATGAAGATGTTAGTCTAGATGGGAAAGTAGTGCCTAGGAAGGAAAATTTTGATATTTGGGATTGATGCTATAGAGTGACAGCGAAATTGATGAAGATGTGAGTCACAGGATACGAGCGGGGTGGTTGAAATGGTGCTAAGCATCGGGTGTCTTATGTAATAGAAAGTGTCTTAGAAGTTAAAGGGTAAGTTCTATAAGATGGCGATTAGACCTGCGATGTTGTATGGAACAGAATGTTGGGCGTAAAAAAGACAACATGTACAGAAGATGAGCATAGCAAAAATATGTATGTTGTGGTTGTGGTGGATCTATGGTCATACAAGGCGAGATCGAATCCGTGATAAGGATATATGTGATAGGGTTGGGATAACACCAATTGAAGAAAAGCTTGTCCACTCGAAGTTCGCTACGTACTAGGTAGAGAGCGGCGGCACGCTTCTTGGACTTCCATGTAAGGGGAAGAGCCAAGAAGGATACAATAACGATAATGGAGCGGCGATCGGTCGGATCACTGCCAAGTAGAGTCAGGAGTAAGCATGAAGATGGGGGGCTATCATGAGCATAGAAACGACATTTGGATGAAGTGTCCGTAAATACCGCAAAGACACGAAGCAAATGTCCATAGTGAACCAAAGTAGGGCGCTCACAAACCCGACTTAGGATATGAAGCGCATGAGCAATGTCGGGTCTAATAACGATGAGATAGACCGGCGACCCACAATATGCCGATATCGAGTGGGGTCCGAAAGAGGTGTACCATCGGTAGGGCGAATGGACATGAAGATCCATAGGAGTTGCAAGCATTCGATTATCCGTAATGGCGAGAACAAGCAATAAGATCTTGTGTGTAGTGAGAGGAGAAATATAATAGCCTTTTGAAGAATGTGAACCTCAATTCGAGAAATAGCTAAGGGGTCCTTGGTGCCTTGAGCGGCGAAGCGGTGGAGTATCGATCGACATGGCGCCGCCACCTGCATTGCCATCTGAGGGCACGCCAAAGACACGACATGTCCCGATGGGCGTCAACACAGTGGTGGTTGCATATAAACTTCCTCATGCAAATCACCATGAAGAAAAGCATTCTTGACATCCATCGAGAGATAGTCCAAGAGCGGATAGCGACCACTTTGAAATAAGTGTTGAGACGGTAGTCATGTGAACAACGGCGCAAAAGTCTATTCATAATCTTGACCTTTGGTTTCTCAAACCCTCTAGCAACGTGCAGGCTTTATATCTTTCAATAGTCCCATCGACTTGGTCTTAATTTTGAATACCCACTTGCATGTGATAGGTACCGCATAAGATGGTAATAAAACAAACTCCCAAGTTCCTATCCTATCCAAAGCGCAAAGAAGTTCTTGAGACATAGCTTATACTACGCCATTAGGAATATGAGAGGCTTCTGATAAGTGGAGGGTTCAGTAGTGATAGCACCCTGCGAGGATAACCAAATCTGTCAGAGGCTCAATTGTAGTACGATCGGCAAATTATCTAGTGAACCATCATTACCTGCTGGTGGCACATCATTACCTGCTGGTAGCTCATCAGAAATGTTAGAATCATCAATAAGGGGAGCATTAGGACTAGCCGAACAAGGAGAATCCAAAGAGGATGGTTCTGGTGGAGGACGACGAGAATAAACATGTTTGATTGGTGGTTTGGTTGGTATAGGAGGATGAGAGGAGATATATCATGAATATGTGGGTTAGGAACAAAGCATCACTTGGAAGTAATAGAAGGTGGTGGAGGAACAGCATCATTGGAAATAATAGGAGGTAAGAACAAAAGACTAGTGGGCTCGGTGGTGGCGGGTGAAGTATGAGTGGAGGGTTGTAAAAGAAAGGACAATCTTCATCAAGGTCACATCACGAGAGATCGGATCGCGACAGAGGAAGGATCATAACAAATATAGCCCTTATGTTCGAGGACTATACCCCAAGAAGACACACTCAGCAGTTGAGTAGTCAATTTGGTCCGCTCACGAGGTGCAAGAAGAACATAGCATCTACATCCAAAACCCGAAGATGATCATACTTTGGAGAAGTGCCAAATAAAACTTCACCAGGAGACACAGTCGATTAATTTGGAAGAAGGTTGCCGATTAATAAGATAAGCAGCGGTGGAAGCGACCTACGCCCCAAAATGAGGGGGTACAAAGAAGCGATCAAAAGTGTGCGGCGATCTCAATAAGATGGCGATGCTTAGATTACGCAACTCCATTTTGAGCGTCTGCGCATGGGACATGAGAGTTGGGCAAGAGTGCCCTCAGCAAGCAAAAAGCTGGCGAAATTTCTCGGATAAATACTCACCACTTTGAGTCGAGCGGAAAACTCTAATAGGGTAGAAAGCGAGTGTGAATCATGCGAGTAAAAGTTTGGTAAATAGAACACAATTGGGAGCGATGTTTCATGAAATAAATCCAAGTGTAACGAGAATGATCATCTATAAAAATGACATAATATTTATGACCACCTTTTGTAGCAAAGGTCAGAGAACCCCATACATCTGAATGAACAAGGTCAAAAGGTCTAGAAGAATGAGAGTTACTAGAAAAATATGGAAGTTGGATTTGTTTTCCAAGTTTACAACCCTTACAACCTAAATGGACTTTATTGGTGTATGACCTAAAGACCCTTTATTTATTAATGTGGTCAGCAAGGTGCCACATAGATGACCAAAACGATGATGCCACTTGGCGAATGATGTAGTGGATGACGATGAAACAGATGACACATCTTGCTGATGATGGTAGCGGAAGAAGGAAGGCATAAAGTGTCCAAGATGTAGAGGCTAGAAAGCGGCTACGGCGATGGCAGATCCAATCACTTTCCCGCTTTGGCGATCTGAATAAAGCAAGATGAGTCATCAAACCCAACAAAACAATTTTGATCGATAATGTAAGAGAGATGCGAATATGGGAAAACCCGGCAATTTGTTGGGCTGTGCTTACCCTAGTATTTATCTGTGTACAAGCACTATCTGAAGAGACTAACTCAACCCTAAGCAGCAAAAACGTAAGCGACAAAGCAAAGCGAAAGCCAACAAAAGAAGATGCTATCTGACGGAAAGCAACCAAATCTGAAGAGTACAATCACTTAAAAGCAGATCAAGAAGAATACGCTAACACCCCCTGATCGCGTGGAGGTACTCGAACGCCAAGATCGGCCGAACTCAAAGAATAACGGGATGGCGGCCCTTTGGTCATTATGTCGGTGAATTGAAATTTGGATGGCACATCAGAGGCGGTACATGACCAAGGAAACCTTCTCCGCCGCGAAATGAATGTCAATTTCGATATGTTTGAGTCGCGTTTGTCTTTGAAACAAATCGTCTGAGATAGTTTGGACATCTCCAACAGAGGCCTCCCGAGGCACCGTAATGGAATTTTAAGTTGTCTCGAAAACATAAGAAGAGGTAGAGGTCGATTGAGACTGCCGTGAGAAGATGTGGTTAAAAGAGACTTGAGGGATTGGAACGTTCCCAAAGATTTGGCGTTGGATAGGAGTACATGGAAGTTAGCGATCCACATACCGGAACCATGACTCAAGATCAAAGGTTTAGGGGTTTTATTGACTTTGAGTAGGTTTCTTTCCTAGCCTACCCTTAACATGTTTGGGACAAAAGGCTTGGTTGTTGTTGTTGGCTTTGTGATCCCATGTCCAATCCATGCCCAGAATAAGGTGTCAGATGTACCTTGCTGGATAAGTTACTATAATGACTTCCACATATTATGTATTAGAAAATTTCAAATTCCATAGAAATCCAAAATTTATCTTACTTTAGTTTGTTGATTTATGCTCCAGAGAGGCGTCTTAGCATAATCATTGATTTTAACAGTTGTACAAATATTAAAGCATGAATGAAAGGTAGATGGTGATTATTTACCTCTTCGTTTGCTTTAAGATTTGTGCAATTTGTATTGGGTGGGAAAGTATTGAAGCACTGCTCTCATTGAGTCCCTGTTATCTTTGTCATATGCATTTGATTTTTTGTGCTCCGTTATTTACGGCATAGATTGATTGGTCATCTGCTCTATCATTACTCCCTATATCATATCTCGCAATGTATGGGGTATCTCGTGTGATGGAGGGTATGTACGCGTAGTATACGAGTATATAAGATCATCTAGATGGTGCATACATTTTTTCAGAGGTGGTATGCACATTTTTTAGACATACTCCTTTTTATGTGTATATATGAAGGTATTTGCAAAATACGCTAAAAATCATGGACTCCCTTGCAATTTTTTCATGTGGCTCACATTGGAGTATCTTATAATTAATGTATGAGTATACCCAAATTGATAAAGGAATATTTCAAGTTCGTTTAGGTGGTATTTTAGATGTGGGAGTAACTACTCTCAGGAGTAAAAGATATTTTTCCTATATATATATTGTTGTATGGATATGGCGATGATGATTTTTTTGCCTGTCTGTTACTTTCTTTTTTCTTGTTTCCCCAACCTCCAGATACAGCTTGTCCTTGGTACTGAATCAAGTATATCTGTTGGATGGCACAAGAAGGATGAAAAAAATTCTGCAGCAGGAGAAGTAAAGGTAGTTCTTATTTAGAAAACCAACTTGGTTGACAAATTTGTTTGGAAATGTATAGTTGACATTCCAAGTTCTATTATCATCTAGTTTGCCAGGTAGAATTAAATTTTATCATATTTAAGAATCCATTGTTTCCTTTTTCTTTTGAATAGGTCCCCTTATTTGGGACACTTCAAGAATTTTAGTTACTGTGGTTATTTCAAAAGCTCCCCATTGTGTTCTAAAGCTAGCTAGCTGGTTAGTTCAAATAGCAGTAGTTAAAATAGGAGCAGGATTGAGCAGCAGCTAAAAATAACCATGGGTCCGTGGCCACCATATAATTCATTTAGTTCTTGCAGATGGCGGCCTATGAATTTTGCTACTCGATTTCAATTCTAACTTGCCAATATTTGGTGTAGGGACTTAAAAACAAGAAATCATAGTGATACACTGGCCTTTTTGGTAAATTGTGGTGAACATGTTTTAACTTCTGTTTGATTGGGTTTTATATATTTTTTCCTCTAGTTACAGGGCACATTTTAACTGATTTTGTACTGCCTTCAAGAACCAATTGTTTATTAATCTTTTCACCTCTTACATCAGACAACAATTTGATGCTCACCTTTTTAGGTCTGCTTCATTTATTAACGACTTTTCTTTTTCTCCCCAGTTTGGTACTAATTCTTTTGGTGCATCTGCTCATTACACCCATCATTTCTCCTCCAAGTCTCATGGTCGCGTTGCTGGTAGAGTTGGAAGGTATATAAGCATTTTGGTCTCACGTATGTCTGCCGTGTAAGCTTCCTGTTTTGCATTTTCAAAACCCATTATATGAGTCGGTTCCTTTTCTCTTGAACTGTCTTCTTGCAGCACGGCCCTTGATTTTGAAATTGGAGGCGGCAGGAGGATATCAGAATTCAGTACTGTAAGGATGCTCTACAATATAGGAATCCAGGTGAATTGCGTTCTTTTTCTGAAAGATTGCTAAGTATTTGTCATACTTTTAGTTCCTTGAGTAGAAATAATAAAAAAAAACTGTACCAGCTACTGCATTCATGCCTATGCTAATTGTTCATGGATAACAAAGCAAACGACGCATGCGTACTCTTTGTTATCAATGTGAAAATCAGAATATGTGTGTTAATGTATAGTTACTAGGTAATGGTAATTGATACATGCAATCATGCATTTGAGATCATGTATTTGGTATTATTTTTTGAACGATTGATTTCACTGCAGTATTTACAATGGCTCTCGTCTGCACATTGGAGTATAATAGTATGTTAACCTCTCTGGATGCTTGTATTGCGAAAATGGTAGTGCCATGGTTCACAATAGTAAGTTGGATTCATTACCAATGTGCTGCTTATAACAATAAAGATGGCTGTTTCCAGCATTGAGGTCGTTTGTTGTGGTAAATGGTAATCTTGGCTCTTAAGTCTGAACTGCTTTGCATATATCATGTAATAGCTTGTAGAAAACTTGTGTTGCTTGATGCATTTTAAAATCTTGTATTATCTTATTATCCATTTTTCGCTCTGAAATTCCTCCGTTTCTTATGTAGGGGGTCTCGTGGAGATTTGAATTACATCGTGCTGGTCAAAAATTAGTTATCCCTGTAAGTGTATCTGTTCCACCTCCAAGTCCTGCCTGGCTTTGCCTTTAATAGTTTTTTTTAATCAAACAGTATAGGTGTAGATATGGTGTAAATATCACAGAACTATTAAGGCAATATTATTTGCTTGCAGTTGTTGTTCCTTGCGACACATTGAGGACTTTTTTTTACTGAAATGTTTGTCCTGTATCATTCTCTTGTAAGATTTCACTGACTTCTTCTTGAACTGTGCAGGTCTTGCTTTCAACTGACTTCAATGCATTGTTTGTTACCAGTGCATTTGCTATTCCTTCAACACTGTATTTTCTACTTCAGGTTCTAAATATTCCTGACCTACTTTCATTCTTACCCTGACATAGATATGTGATAGACTGATAGTTCTACGTAGATACGACTCCTATGCCACTTTGTTACCTTTGCTGCATCTGTTAACTAAAGCCAAGCTGTGGCTTCTTATTGTTTGACAGACGTATGTTGTAAAGCCGTACTATCTTAAGCGGGAAAAGCTGAAAGCACTTGAAAAGATGGAAAGCTTGTCTACACAGGTAAAATGATGTTGTTTTGAGCATTTATATTTTATATTCTTGCTTACATTACAGCCCATGTACATACATAAAGGTCAGACTGGTTATGCTTTCATGTTGAAGAACCTTCACATATAATTTTGTTTTGGAATACTGCATTGGTTGCAGTGTTTTTCTTGTTAAAATTTCATTTAAAAATTTCTTAATATATAAAATTGCTTAGTAATGGAAGATGTCCTTTTCTGTATAGTTAACTGATGCCAGACAAGCAGCTAAAAAAGCACAAAGATTGCTGGAACCTGTCTCCAATCGCAAGAAGAATAGACAGCTGGAGAACAATGGTTTGGTAATTACAAAAGCTCTGTATGGAAATCGCAAAAAAATCAAAGAAAGTGGTGAATTGAATGAGATAAATGATGATGTGGCTTCACAAGTATTAGATGTGACAATCCCACTGAACTTCCTCGTGACTGAGGCAAGTCAGCTCAAGGTATGTTCCAGTCACATTCTTGATAAGTTTAAGTTGTTTATGTGAAATATAAAACTAGCACTTAACGAGAACCGTGATATATTGTAGCTTATTGTTGGCATCATATCTATGCTTCCTTTTCTGGTTAGTGGTTGTACTGGAAGACCAATGATATAGAATGGTACTTGTGGGTTGCAACTTGCAAACATAGGAACTAGCTGTCATATTTCATATATTCTTAAATCAACCATGTCTTCTAAATTTCTCTCTTCAAAAAAACAGATCTTCACATTTACTAGCTTGTATTTCACATGTCCGCAAGCTATGCTACTATGCTAGCAAATCTTCTTTCAGTTGTAGATGCTGGAGGGGAGAGGGTTTAATAAATTTGTGCTGGGGTTGTCAGAGGCTTAGAGCACTAGGCTTATTAGATAAACACAATCTGGTATGGAAAACATTGCTTGTGGCTTCTAGTCAGACAAACTCACACTTGATTTGGGTTTCATTTCAATTCATATTACATTACATGAATAAGATCATGGATTGGTTGCATGACATATCAGAACAAGTCTAATTCAGCTCATATTACATTTTTAAAAAATGCGATTATGAATCCATTGCATGCAACTATTGCTCCTGCCCCAGGCTACATTTCAATCTATTTTACATCTACATACTGCTTATTGTAGTAACCCATTGCATTCTTCTTTACAATTAAGTAGGTTAAACCATTTGACAGAAGCATTTTTCTGGTTATCTGACACTGAATGCTGTCTGTCACGTGCAGCTCCATGAGGGGATAAAGAAGTCTGGAATAATGGGCTTCTATGATCCTTGCCCTGGAGATCCGAAGATATTACTAGTCGAATACACATTTCATGGTCGGAAATACAAGGTAGTGGATAATTTAGTACCCCTATTACATACTATCATGTCTCTATTTATGCCTTTCAGTATACAAATCTATTGACCTTTTTCGTCTGATGACAGGTCATGGCAGATGATTATGATGCACTGTTGATACCACAAGATATTCATCAAATTTGAACTGATATACTGATTCAAAACAGCATTCATACAAAGGCTTTGTTGTTGTTGTTGTTGTTGTAGTTCTCGCCATAGTTTTCTTGTGCCGATGAGTTCTTTTCTGTTTGTGGTTATTATTTATTTATGCAAAACCCCGCGTGGGTTTGTAGTTTGTACCACCTAGATAGCGGATACAAGGGTCATATCCCAACAGCTAATAAGTTACAGTCAATCAAAAGTTTACAACATTAGCTCAATCTTCACTTGCCTAAAGTATCGATTGACCTCAGGAAAAAAAATTCATTGGCGAATATGCAGCTGTTGCCTTGCCGCTTAATACATTTCAGCCGTCTCTCTTAACAAACGTATCTGCTTCTCCCTTTCACGTGCGTAACAATTGGTGCCTTGTTTTGTCTTGTTCCAGTGTTGCTTCATCTGCTGTGCTTAGTAAGTGTTCAAGTCCAGTATCAGTCAAGCAACAGCGCAGAGTGATTTTTAAGGTTTCCTTTTTGCTAATATGCTTCTTCGGTTCTTCCAACCCTGCCTATTAATATACTCATCGTTTTCTCGGTTTTCTCCCTGTTTTATATGGTGTTCTGGTTATCTAGTATGCATTTCTATGTTAATCAAATATGATCACTTCAAAACCTGAGCGCAAGCCTGCAAGGAAAGCTAGCCTTGGCATGTGAATTCTTTGGCCCTTCATTTACATTTTGTTAGGTACTACATATAAGCAGTGACAGATCTAGTATCAAATCTTAGGGTGTGTTTGGTAGGACTCTAACTCTACTAGACCTATGGATTTTGTAGAGCTGGGTATTTTTAACTCCATCAGATCTATGGAGTTAGAGCTGTGAGTACATTAAGAGTGTTCAGATGGATCATCTTGTTTACATTTTAGACCAAAAATATAAACTTAATTCACTTTATTTTAGTCTACAAGTTTCAGATCTCAGATGAAGTTAGGATCTGGAGCTCTACCAAACAGACCTTAGGGTGCTCATTGGCTTGTCGAATGTCCTCTGCACACCGCTTGGTCGGTGCACGCCTGCTACTCGGTCGATGCACACCCGTGCAGCCCTCCGTGGCACCACCCGCAGTCGGCTCACACGCCAGCCACCCCTTGGCCCCTATCACCCCTAGCATGTCCCTGCAGCTCGGCGCTCACCACCGCCTCGCACGCCTGCTACCTCCTCGGCCTCTGTAGCAAGCCACCGGGTAGAAAGTTGTGCGCCAGCCACTCTTGACCACTGTTGGGTCTGTTCTTGCACGTAAGTTTTGTCATTTGGTCGATCACCAGGGGCGGCTAGGATTTCGGGATGGAGGGGGCCACGTGGACAGAAGGTAGGATTGTAGCGGTGCCGATGCCACGAGCCTGCGACGGATGATGGCGGACGTCACTCGAGGTTGACAGAGGGAGGCATGGCGCTCACGCGACCTGACGAGACGCTAATTCCAGGAGACACAGAGATGTTTCCGCTTCAGCTGCAAATTCGAGCATCAATACATGGCTGCTGGTTGCCTACCTGCGTTCCTGACCGATTGGGCCTTCCATTCTATATGGATATTACTGGACTTCTCATGGGCCATTGGGGTGCCTCCCCCCCTGTCTCCGCCACTGTCGATCACCAACCACATGATCCGGGACGCAGAGGCAGAGCCAGCACCCAAATGTTCGGCGCGGCAGTCCCTGCCGATGGTCACCAACTCCTCTGCACTGAACATGCAGCTGCTGACATTCAGCACATCACATGCGGTTCTCTGTTGCGCTGCTCCATGGCTCCAAGCCGAAACATGGTTTAGGTGAGGCTAACGCATGTGTTTTGCTGGAGCTGTGCTCCTGCCGGCCCTCATGGCCTCTGCCTTTCACATGACCCAAATATAACAGTTTTGAGATGTTCCCCTCCTGTCTTGAGACCGGCGAACACATCCTGCTGTGCATGCTCATGTCACAGACGAGATGCTGTCGGCGACAGCTGAGGTCGACGCGTAGGATCGGATTCACGACAGTGCCAAAGTGGTAATCTGATCTCAGTCTCCATTCATGGGATGCATGCGTCAACCTGGCAGAGCAAGGCTGGCCTGACCTGATCGACCGTGTGGCTTCTTTCCGGATGCATCAAGACTTGGGATCTAAGTAAGTTGGGAGGGTCGGGCAGTAGTTTATTAATGCAGGCTGCAAAAGCCGGTAAATTTAATAGTAGTCGTAGCATGAGTGAAATAGCGGATTAGTGTACAGCGGCTTCAAAAGGCTCCCCTTTAACCATCCCACTGGCTAATTTCAATTAGGCATTGCATTGGATCTGAATCCTTGGAGATCCTATGGAGTTTTTGTGGGCGCTCAATCGGTACTAGCAGAGTCGTGTGATGGGGCAGACTTTTCTTTAGGAACTCCAACATTGAAACCTTTTGTTTGGCATAACTAGTTGACAGTAACTTCACCACTAGGGCCTCCTACAAACGTAGGAATTTCTGCAGGGATCTAACAAAATTGTCACATCCAAACGGGGAACTTGTTGAGATCTTACCATCCATAGTTTATTACGCTATATCCGGCATGTATCTTCACTGCTTTGGTTAATAAGTAGGTATGAAAGCGGAACGGAAACAATTAGTAAATGGTTGTTTCGTTTCCGTATCCATATTTTTTACAGTACCGGAAACGAAACTGAAAACCTCGAAAATAGATACGAAAACGGATAATGACGAAAACGGATGTGGAACGGAACAGAGCGGATGTAGAAACGAAAGTAGAAATTTCCACAAGAACATAGTACATGACCGTGGAAACAATGTAACTCATTCCACCTCCAAGACGGACACAAGGAAATTTTTATGTTTACCGGTATCACTAGGAAGTTTTTTCTCAAGTTTGATAGCTGAAGATTCATTATTTGTCCCTTATATCAAATTATCACATCCTCCTCCATACTATTAGCATCGATATCCTCTTGCCTCTCCAACTATAAAGGTTTAACGCGTTAAAATTTGTATATTATTGTTCAATGTTCATTTATAATTTTTTTTAGATTTATCCTGGATTTTCTGGAGTTTATACATACTATTTTGCTATTTTTAGATTTATAAAATTAATTTATTTGTGAAAAATAAAACCATGATTATTCTAGAAATAATTTTCCTAGGTTCAAAATGTTCCAAAGTATTTTGAGAATTTTTCTAAAATTTTTGAACTATATTTGATATTTTCTATAAAGCTATTTGTATTTCTAAAATTATTTTGATTTGAAAATAAATGTAAATTCTCCATTCTCCTTTTTGGGCCAAGTTTCCAATGGAATTTCTGGTTTCATTTATACGGAATTTTCGTTTCTGTTTACAACAAAAAAAAATTCGATTTCGTTTCCGTACTGATATTTTTTTGTTTCCGTTTCCAAAAATAGGCTACTGCTTCCGTTTTCATCCCTATTAATAAGCGATAATCGCTCACATACCTTGTACTACATATATTCATGGCTATCAATAGAATCGATATAGAAGTGATCTCCATCCTCCTATATGGTATCAGATACGTTCCAATCTTGAGCCTTCCCACCCACCCCACTCGCCATTGGCGATGCCTCTACAACATTACTCATCTCTGCATATAGATCGAATTTTGCTGCAATAAGATAAAGCGCGAGCCCCCAACAGGTCCGTCGCACACGCTTGCTTTACGTGCCCACAACCACAAGGCCACAACATTACAACAAAAGCTGGAAGTAAATGAACAGGGGGAACTCTTAAAACCGTCTCAACCAAACGGAGCATACGGAATGTTCGTGTGTGGAGACGCGTATCACTGGCTATAGTATAGAACCATAGTAGATCATCTACCGCAGTATGAAAGCTTGATAGGTCCATCTGCTACGTGTAGGAACACGGTAGGTTGTTGTCATAGTTGAGAAGAGATCAAATTTATAATTTTATTCGTATGAAGATCAATCATTTTTTTAAAAAAAATTGAGTGGATGGGCCAGCGAAAATTTACCTGAGTACTGACTGCTGCACCGCAACTTCGAAACAGTGCGGCACACAGGCTATCCCGGTTCATGTTTTTTCTTTTCTTTTCTTTTTTATTTTATTGTGTTGCAAATGGATCGGTCCAGTATGTGCATTCTCATTCCATATGGATCTTCCCCACATAGATCTAGATGCCTGAGTTTGTTGGTTTTGACGACAATTTTGTAGGAATTTCATAAGAATATGGCAAAAGGTTCTCGGTTTCTGAGTAGGGCCACAACATTTTTTTTTTTGATTTGGCTACGGATATTATTCGCTTGCGTTGTTTTGTTTGGATTAATAACATCATCTTGATGTAATGCTAGTGAGGGCGGTAGCACCTAGTTGCTTCGTGTGTTTAAAATAGTCTGGAGAAAAAAACACACTTCAGAACCATTTGTTAGGAATATGTTAACGAACACACGCTATTCTATTATGCAGGCCAGGAGTGGGAGCAGAGCGAAAAAGTGTGCTTCGCACTGCTGATTCACACACTTCTGGTCAGGATATCTCCAAACCGCAGTACCTAAAATCCATACGCTCAAGCAATCTACCCACTGCAGCTGCTGTCCAGGGGCGGATATAGGTGGGCGGCGGACTCGCACCCTCAAAAATTTGAAAAACCTACAAGATTATCTTTTCAATTGGTAAAATTTGTTAATTGAATTGGTTCTGATTTTGATGGTTTTGTATTTTTAAGACATTGGAATTATTTGTATTGTATTTTTAGTAAATTTCAAATATATATGTTGGATTTATGATATTATAAAATTATTATATAAAATTGTAGAGTTATACGTATATAACACCACTTACAGCCCTCGAATTGCCGACTCAGCAGCAGCCACCTGGTCCTCTTGCGCTTTTTGAAAAGTCCTCCGCTTTCTTCAAATTACGGATAGGTCCTCGTGTAGTTTTCGTGAGACAAAGAATTTTTTCCTTTCGCTTAGGTCCTCGACGCTTTACTGGAAAAACCTCCCGTTAGTTTCAAATCGCGAACAAGCCCTTTTCTAATTTTTCAGATAGCTAATGTGTCCAAAAAATAACAAACAGTCCTCGCTTACGCTCAAGTCCTTTCTCCGCTTTTCCCAGAAAAATTGTTTTTGCCACCGAAAAAACCGAGAAAAATGTTTTCGCCACAAAAAAACGGAAAAATGTTTTCGCCACCCAAAAAACCCGAAAAAAATGTTTTCGCTACAAAAAAAACGTTTTTCTCGGAAATTTTTTTTCAGCACCAGAGAAATATGTACAGCTCTATGTCTAGACTTTTTCCCAACTCGATTTTCCATCTCGATCTCGATATTTTTAAAATGTGTATTATTACTCTATGAACGCCAGATAGTGTTAGACTCGACAAAAGAAGATTGTCGTCTCTAATAATTTTTCGCCCTTTTTCCTCTAGACTATTTTTGCCCGGTGAGTGGTTTTGCGAACATAAAAAAATACATCCGGTCCCTTCTCCGCTGATTATTTTGAAAAAAAAAACCTGCAGTTTCGCAAATTCGATTTACAAAAAACTTATATCGGATTTTCCCCTCGCGGCGCGGCATTCGCGCGCGATTCTACCTAGTATAATAAATCTGGATCGGATTCCTTGGTCCAGGTAGGACGGTGATGTGGCCATGCTATGATGTTAGCGAGCCCAACCATATTTTGTTTGATAATATCGTAGCAGAATCACTGCACATGTTTCTCCGCCCTCATGTGCCACATGACCCCTCTGATCGATCATCCTCTGCAATCAAAACGCAGCCTAGTCTAGGGATGGCAACGGGTACATACCCGTCGGGTATCGGCCACCCATACCCGTACCCGTCAGATGAAAAATCACCCGTTAATTTACCCGCACCGACCACGGTAGAACTTCTTCCCCATACCCATACCCGCCGGTCTTTTTCACCACCGGGTCACCCATACCCGTTAATTTAGTGAACACAATTTTAGCCAATAGGTCTTCACCGACGTTGATGAGTAAAGGAAGTAGAATCGAATGTAAGTAATGTTGCATCGCCTATAATACTGTTTCGCAATGAAATTGGGTATCCGAATGTTGAGGAAAAAAAAAAGCTATGGAAGACCATAATATTTAGAATTAACCTAGCTTCAACAGCTTCAAGAATCAAAGAATATCAATAATAGTTACCCAGATTTTTTAGGACAGAGCTTCAAAAACTTCAAGAACACTTTATTGATGATCCCGTGATTGGAGACACTCTCTATCGAATTGGAGATTTGGATTTTGGACTTTTGGAGTCTAGTTTTCGAGGCGTATTGGAGATTTGGACTTTGGAGTCTAGTCGTCACTCGTCAATTGGGCCCGGCTTAGGCCGCCCCACTTACACGGGTAAATGGGTAAACGGCACGGTGGAAGTACCCGCATCAGATTCGTCATACCCGATGGGTACGGTTTTCTCCCATAAACGTACCCACGAGTATCATTATTGGACCATATTTGCACCTTAATGGAGTAAATACCCATCGGGTATCGGGTTTCGGGTACCCATTGCCATCCGGCCCTAGTCTTAATCGACATGTGAGCGATATCGAATTATCGACTGAAGATTTAGGTGTACCCTTCACATGAGGAGTAGAGCCCACCGTACAAACTGTTCGGTTGAGCCCAGCTTTCTGTGACTAATGTGCTGAATACTTCTCGCAAGATTGTGCACACAGATGATTTCTGTTTCGAGTGCTACTATAGCACGGAGCAACTAGTCGTATGATTAGATACGATCAAACAAATCACATCTTCTCTGTGCTCACTGTTCTATGTAGTCCCCGCCATCCTTGTGATGGTGCATTTCCTTGGCGTCATCGTTATTACGGCATACGTCTAAACATCGTCGGATGTGAGGCGGACGCTTTGGAGCAAGACCCTGAACGTGTGCATTTCCTCGACGTCATCGCTATTGCGGCATACGTCTAAGCATCGCTAGGTGCGAGGTGGACGCTTTGGAGTAAGACCCTGAACGTGTAGATCTTCGTGGTGTTTGTGACGGTGTCGATGTTCTCGAGCTGGAGGTACATGTCGATGAACGAGAACATGGCGATGTTTAAGAAGACACCACACTGCAGTTGCTGCTTGTGTGAAAACCAGTTTCATATGAGTTTTCATAAGATTCGCCAAAACATTCAAAACAAATCAAGCGGGTTTCATAGGGTTTGCATATCTGGATGAAACACTATAAAGCCTAATAAAACTTATCTACGAAACGTTGTGAAACTTAGCCCTGAAACATAAAATCTACTGAAATATAGTCGTACAGACTATCAATACTTGATGAAACTATAAACTAAACATGAAGTTATGTGATAAAATCTAATAAAACATATTTAATGAAACGTTTGTGGAACGTCATGAAACTTATCCGTGAAAAGTTATGATAGTTAAACCTATTATAACTTATGAAATATCGTGAAACTTATTTCATTAAAGCTCATAAACTTATCTATGAAACATTGTGAAACTTAGCAAATTTCAATGGTAATTTTCAAAGGCAAATTCAATTTTTGAGTAACTTTCAACAAAATTCATGCATGTTTCATGATGTTTCAAATGGGTTACAAGTTTCAATGCGAAGTTTCATAAACAAATTTAAATTTTTGGTAAGTTTCAACAAAAAGTTTATGCAAGCTTCATGGTGTTTAAAAACAAACTTCAAGTTTCAACGGCAAGTTTTAGAAAATAAAATCGAAGTATTGAGAAAATTTCAACAAAGTTCATGCAAGTTTCACAAGTTACAGTTAAAAAATTAAAACCAGTTTCATACGACTTTTCATGAGATTCGCCAAAATATTCAAAAAAATCAAGCGGGTTTCGCAGAGTTTATATATCTGGATGAAACACTATGAAGCTTCGTAAAACTTTCCTATGAAATGTTGTGAAATTTAGCCCTGAAATATGAAATCTACTCAAACATAGTAATACAGATTATCAATATCTAATGAAAGTGTAAACTTAGACATGAAATTATGTAATGAAACCTTATGAAATGTATTAATAAAACATTCGTGGAACGTCATGAATCTTATTCGTGAAAAGTTATAATACTTGAACCTATTGTAGCTTATGAAACATCGTGAAATTTATTTTATGAAAACTTATGAAACGTATTTGTAAAATGTTGTGAAACTTAGCTGTGAACTCATGAAACCTTGAAAAACTTAAACATAAAACATACTAAAACATAGTCATAAAAACTATCAAACCTTATGAAACTGTAAATTTAAACGTGAAAATCTTGGATGAAACTTCATGAAACATATTGATGTAATGTCATAGAACATAGCACTGAATCTCTATAAAAACTCATGAAACTTGATGAACTTTATAAAACTTAGTCATTACACCTTCCAAAAAAATTGGATTAAATTACGAAACATCATGAAACTTATTTCGTGGAACCTGATGAAACTTAACAAATGAAACTTAAGTTTCACGATATCAAATGGAACCTGATGAAACTTAACAAATGAGTTTTATAATTTGATCTAGTTTTTTTTAATAGTTGACAAGAGAGGTTTTCAAATCCAACCTTCTTAGCATAATCCTTCTAAACATTGGATAGATCCTCGATTATATTGAGGGCATGTTTTGAGGGTCAGGTTAGGTCAAAAACTCGCTTTTGGCTTTTCTAAGTTGAAAAGTTATTGTGATTGATGGTTGTGGTTTTTCTTAAGAGACTATTTGGTAAACTGGTTGTGGCTTTTATTGAGCATTATCTAAATCTCCACAAATCCTACCCAAATCTTCTCCAACCCTCCTCAAATCCCCTCCCGATGGCCCTCCATCTCTCAAAGTCGAAGCACACCCGTAGCCTAGCTCCCCCAAATAGCCTCTGAGTATATGATGTGGAATGCAACTAGAACTTTCTTTCTAACCCTGCATCTGTAGCAACATCATATTTTTGTTGCAGAAAAAAGTTTGGATAGATAAGTTTGAAACCATTAATGATTTACTATTGTCCCTTGTTTGGCCTCAGTCTTTCTTATGTTTCTTGTCATGACCAATAGGCATGGGTTTCTTCTCAGAATTACTTGTAGATCATGCAAGCGCACATGAATCCTTTGCTCTCTATCAAGGAGAAGGTATTAGCCTTTTTGGTTGGACATACAAAAAATTAGTATTATCAAGAGATTTCATTTTCTTACATGTAGTGCCCTTATTGTTTAGTAGAATGATGAAAACATTGGTTGTAAAATTCAGCTTGCATTTGTATACAACTAATACACACACAACACATGAGAAAACCGAAAGGGATGAATACAACGAACCATATAAGATTTTATTGAGAAGTACCATAGGTAGTCTAGTAAAATATATGTCGCATATAAATTTTTTCGGGCTCCACCGCTGCTACTATCACTCACCAAACCGATCCACTCGTAGCAGCATAAGCTTCCTCCTGTGTGTACAGCACCACTCAAGCGAGTATAGCTTCCTTATATGCAGCAGTACTACAATTAACGATTTTTTTTAAAAAATAATACATTTTTAACATAAAATTACAGCAAAAAAATACATCAAAAAATAATTACATAAATATACATCTTTCACCAATTTATTTGATGACAGAACTCCACCAAATGACAGAACTCCCGTCGTCAAATGAATTAGCACAGATCACTTACCACCAAATGAGTTAGCGGCATAAGCTTTCCATCTTGTCGCCAAATGAATTGACAACGAAGTTTTACTTAGCCAACGGTTTTGTCGCTAATTCAATTAGCCGATATGTCTTGTCGCTAATTCATTTGGCTGACATGTCTATTTGGCCGGTAGGCTTCTGTCGCCAAATAAATTAGCAATAGAAGATCTGACGCCAATCCAATCAGTTCATTGCATTGATCAATTGTATGTATTTATACAAGGGAAGGGATGCCTATGCATCCATTGCCAAAGGACACACCCTTTGGTTACAAATTAACTGCCTAATCTAGATCTTGATGAGATCACTTGAAGAGGTGTCTTCATGAGGAGACATTGGTTCACAACACTCCCCTTGATCGAATCTTCCTTGAGATCAATGCGCTGCTGATTCCTCAAAAAACACTATGGGAATAATCTGAGGATTATATTGATATGCCATCAAAAACTCCTTAAAACCCGGTGGGAAAAATAAGGAGAAAAATATGACATATATAAGTGTGATTAGTAAATCACTATGTCTTTGGTAGCTCCTCTAAAAACCCCTGTGGGGAAAAATTGGAGATACAACATAATATATTAAACTCCTCTCTAAAAACCTTGTAGGAAAAATATGAGGAGAAGATATGTTGATATACTGTTGAAAACTCCTATAAACCCAATGGGAAAATTTAGGAGAAAACTGATACAGTATATTTAAGTGATTGTCTCTAGTGAACTCGTATGAGAAAACCTATTACAGGGAAAAACCCATAAACGAGTTTAAAGACAATTCATGTCTTTGATGTTTCCTTAAAAACCCCAATAGGGAAAACAGAAAACATGACATATACTCGTGTTAATATTACCTCATTAAAAACTTTTATGAGAAACCTTGTGAGGAAAAACTCATGAAAGAAAAGAGTGTAATATCTGTTAGAACAGGTACGTTAATAGTTAGAGATATCTCCCCGATTCTTGTAAATTTCAAGCCGCCTCATACCAATCCCATGAACACATTTCAAGAATGTAGAAGATGGCAATGACTTGGTGAAAAGATCACGAGGTTATCGCATGATTTGGTTTGCAAGATGTTTATCTCCCCACTTTGTCAGAACTCATGAGGATAAAACAATTTTGGAGCAATATGCTTTGTGATGTTGCTCTTTATGTAACCTGCTTGCATCTGTAATACGCTGCATTATCTTCATAGATAATTGTAGGTGATTCAATAGAACCAATACCACATGATTGTTGTATGTGGTTAATCATTCTACGGCCATACACATTCACGTGAAGCTTCATATAGTGCAATAATTTCAGAGTGATTGGTGGAAGTAGCTACCAGAGTCTGCTTAGAAGACTTCCATGAAATAGTCTGTTCCACCATGTAGAAATACAAAGCCTGCTTTGGGATCCGCATTATGGGGATCCGATAAGTAGCCAAAGATCCGTGTATCCAATCATAGTGGGATCTTGATTTCTTTCAAATATAATCCAAGATTCTTTGTGCCATTAAGATATCCGAGGATATGCTTTACACCGTCCAATGACGCTTGGTTGGTGCGCGCTATGTCTAGCTAGTAAGTTCACCGCAAATGCAATATCGTGCCCGTGCAATTTGTAAGATACATAAGCGCCCAATAGCACCGAGATAAGGAACCTCGGTCCCAAGACTCTTCTCCATCATCACATGGTCTGAATGGATCTTTCTCCATATCTAAAGATCGAACAACCATAGGTGTTTTAGATGGATATGATTTGTCCATATTGAATTTCTCCAATATTTTTGGATATAGGCCGATTGATGCACTAAGATTCCCGAGGAAGGTGCTCAAGTTGTAAACCTAAGCAAAATTTGGTCTTACCCAAATCCTTCATCTCAAATTCCGCCTTTAGGTGATTATGTGCTTCATTTATATCATTAGAGTTGCCAATGATATTTAAATCATCAACATATACTGATATAATACGTAATCCTGTTGGAGATTTTTTATGAAGACACATGGGCAATCATCATTGTTTGTGTATCCTTTCTTTAGAAGGAATTTACTTAGTCGGTTGTACCACATTCTACCCGATCGCTTCAAGCCATATAGTGACTTGTTGAGCTTTACACAAGACATATTGCATTTGCGCTTGATTCGAATTGGGATTCCATCAGAACCTTCATGTATATGTCCAATCAAGTGACCCATAAAGATATGTCATCACTACATCCATCAACCGCAAAGATAGACGATTTTGAACCGCCAATGATATTAAGTATCTAATGTTATTCCACTCATAACCGGAGAATATGTTTCATTGAAATCAATGCCGGGTCTCACAGAAACCCTTGTGCTACAAGTCTCGCTTTATATCTCACCACCTCATTGTTTTCATTCCGCTTCCTGATGAAAACCCATTTGAATCCCACAGGAAGACTTTTGGAGGTGTAGGTATTGCGATGTGAATACCTTTCTTTTATTAAGCGAGGCTATCTCACTTGAATTGCTTCCTTCCATTGAGTCCATCCGAGCGCTTTTTGCACTCGCCATGGTCTTGGGATCTGGATCATTTAGGAGGTTATTTGCAATTGTTATGAGAAGTAAGTGTCGACAATTGTAGTCTTTCGATCATATGATTCTCCGTAATCAATATAATTAGTGGAAATTTCTTGCACCCTTGATGATGGCTCATTATTTCCCATAACTATGGAGCCGTGGTGTTCGATGTCCCGTGATCAGCAATAGAGTGCACTTTTGATCTAGGTTGTGGATCAACTTGAGGTTGACTTACATTTATCGATTTGGAGGATTTTGTCCCTGCTTTTTTTGTTGCTTGCTAGAAGCTACATCCTTAGTCGTGGCCTTACTTCTCCCTCTTATTTTGAAGTGGAGTTGAATGGTTTTATTTGGTACCTCCACTCTTTCGTGCACATTTCGGTGATAATAGGATTTAGTAACACCTTTAGTATCAAGAATGCACTGCGATTATTTGCAATGTGTTGCAAATTTATAACTTTCTGAACTTGAAGTTCAGTTTCTTGAGTACGTGGATCTAAGGTGGAGATGTCTACAGCATCCCAATTGATTTCCGGGCATTCTTTTTGGTACTTGAAATCTCCCCCTAATGCCGGGAAATGATCCTCATTAAATATACAATCAGCGTGCCGAGCCGTGAATAAGTCCCCAGTTAGGGGCTCAAGGTATTTAACAATCGACGGAGATTGATACCCCACATAGATCCCTAATTTCCTGTGTGGGCCCATAGAGGTACGCTTGGGCGGTGAGATCGGTACGTATATAGCGCAACCGAATTTTCGCAGATGGGAAATATTTGGTATATTTCACGCACTAATTGCAGCGGGAAGTCAGATGATATGCGCTTGGTCGCAATTGAATTAAGTCGCAGCTGTAAGACCGCATGACCCCAACATGAAGTTGGTAAGTTGCAATTTTGTAATAAGGGTCTTGCAATCCACTTGATTCTCTTTATAAGAGATTCTCGCCAAACCATTTTGAGTATGGATATATGGGATGTAATGCTGTACATGAATTCCTAAAGCCATGCAATAATCATTGAATGCATGTGAGGAAAATTCAGCAAAGATTGTCCAATCGTATGGATTGAATCTGTGTTCGTGATAATGTGCTTTAAGTTTAATAATTTGAGCAATTATTTTTGCAAAGGCATGGTTACGTGGATAAAAGACACACATGAGACCATCGAGTAGATGCATCTATAAGAACCATGAAATATCCGAACGGACTGCATAATGGTTGAATAGGGCCACATATGTCGCCTTGAATACGCTCAAGGAATTTGAGTGGCTCATGTTGGATTTTAAGATGAGAAGGTCTCAAAATCAATTTCCCAGCTTGCACATGCAAGACATATAAAATCGATGATTTTGGGAATTTGGCAAAGATGTAGATCATGACCATTAGAATTGCCGATAATTTTTCTCATCATCCCTATACCAGATGACCAAGGCGATCATGCCAAGTTTGGAATGCATCAACATTCTAAAAATTACCTTGTACGCAACATGTGGTACGGGTTTAATGTATGTGTAGTACAATCCGACGGTAAAGAGGAAATCTTTTCAAATGTTTGTCCGCCATATCCGTAATCTTTAGTGATGAGGAGAAATTCTCATTATTGTCATCATGGGTTTCAACATGGAAACCATTTTTATGGATATCTCTATAACTTAATAGGTACGTGTTGAATCGTGATACAATAGTGCATCCTCGATTGTGATTTGAGTACCCATAGGAAGCATGATAGTGGCACGACTGTAACTAACTATCATTGCATCGCTGTCAATGATTGTCAAAACATTTCCTTGCCTCTTAGTAAGAGTTTGGAAATATTTTGTTTCCTTAGTATAGAGTTAGTAGTACAACTATCTACTAGGCACAATTCCTCCTCCATCGATCGACACCAGTGAGAAATCTATATATAAATGAAGAATTTTGAGATTCTTGGGGAATATATATAGAACACATACAAACTTTATTGAATATCAAACATAATTATTACATTTATTGGGATATCCAATATGTCAATGTGATGACAATATTATTTAATACAACACTTAGGACATAATTGTGCTTTATTATTACAATAAATAAGGTACTAAACTAAGGATCTAAGAGATTGGGAGCCTAGTCGAAGTCTCCAAACATGTCATTGGAAGCAAATTCCATGATCATATTCTCTGTGTTGACTTGATCCTTGGCTTCCTAAGACGTCGTTGTTGCTTGGTTCCTTGGGAACTTGTTGCTAACAACCACCTCTTCCTCGAGTTGTCGTGTTGAAAGTTGAAATGGGCTTCATACTTTTGTCCCTCGGCAAGACGCCCACGCCCCACGACTTTAGATAGAGATCAACAAGGTGACTTGGGGTACGGCATTTCTTTGTGATGTGGTTATAGCAACCACATTTCTGACAAATAGACTTGTCAGTTCTTTGTTTGGAAATGCCTTTACCCTTATTGGGGATACGTGACTTATTCTTCTTGTAGTTTCTGCGTTTGTTTTTACCATGCGAATTTCTTTGATAGTTCTTAGGAGAACCATTAAATTTGGGTTTATTCTGAGTGTTGGCATGAACTTCAGGCAATGGGGCAGACCCAAGAGGGCGCCGATTGTTCCACACCATGAGTTCATGGTGTCTTTCTACCAAGTAATGTTTGAATAAGCTCGAATAAATCGTGAAATTTTTCTCACGGTATTGTTGTTGAAGGATTCTTTCAATGGAAGCATTGTAGACAAAGTCTTTTCAATTTTATCCGCATCGGAAAGTTCCTTCTCACGAATCGCAACTTAGTGCTAATCCTATGAACAAAGATGGTTATAATCACCAACAGCTTTTGAAATCTCGGCGAAGTTGAGCCCATTCAAAATTGGCCTCAGTGTGATGAGTGCCTTTTGCTGTTCATAGCGTTGCTTGAGAGAAAGCCATAGTGCACGTGGATTTTCCTCCAACATGTATTCAGACTTAAGGTCTGGATGTATATGCTGCCTTATAATATATAAAGCCGCATACCTATGTTGATCACTTATTGGTTCAGCACCTTCTGCTTGTTCAAGAAGCACATAATAAAGTCCGCGGGTCGCAAGACTAACTTTTATGTCCATAGCCCATGTGGGATAGTTGTGTCCGTCAAGAGCGAGTATATCAAACTCTTTAGCGGCCATGGTTCCTACATGAGGCAACCATAGAGTCTGTTTAATTTACTATGGGTAAATTAAAATTTGCTATGGCAATGTTGTAAAATGCAAAATAAGTTGTAAACAAGTAAATTCTTGTATCATGAGTGTAAACCTCGAATATGCGCTAACATTTTGGAGGTAGTCACCAAAATGGTGTAGACCTCTTATGGGCATAATCTGTTGATACAGTAGATGCCACTTGTGTTATGCAACTTTGTATTTAACACATATAGGTAATCACTGTAAAAATGTAGACCTTGTGTAATTCATATTTCGTATTGGATACGCACATTGAGGATTGACATCCCGCAGTAGTAACTATGGTACTACCTTGTGTATGACCAATAGAGATTATGAATTATGGTAGTCACGTTGACCATTGTTTCAAATTTAGGTATTGGGTACTCACGTTGAGGATAGTCACTATGTATTAAACACAGTGTAGATCCCACAGTAGCAACTATGGTGCTACCTTGTGTATGGCCAATACCAAAAATTTGCGAACATTTGTGTTATACAAAGTGAGGAAAAACACATAAAATATTTTGCATATAAATATATTTGTACGGATCGTTGTTATTTCTTGACCAAATTACATGAAAACCTAGTGGTTTTATTGCGAATTTATGACTGAAATGTAAAATGCAATATGTACAATGGCCTGTGGGCCGAAACCACTGAAGTGGCCCATCAGTCACAGGCCTATGCGGGTGGGCGAGCGGGCTTTAGTAGGACCGGACAGTTGGGCCACGCCAACATTTTTGGGCCACCGCATTATGGGTCATGACGACTGTGTTCGCCGTGGACTTGCGCGAGTAAAGAACCGCCGATCCCATTGTAGGGTTAGGGTTCCTTGAGCCGCCCCCGCCTATGGCTGCTGCCATCGCATGGAGCCGCCGCCGCGTGGGTCAAGCTGTTTCGCATTGAGGGCAGCCATCGCGCCGCGACGCCGGCGCATCCTCCGCCACGCCTTCGGCGCAGCCATTCCATGCCGCCACGCTTCCCTCAAATTGGGAATACTCTCATCGGGAAGATGTAGCGCCGCCGGCGCCGGAGTTGAGGACCTCGGCGCTTGGGAGGCCGAGGGTCGCCGGATTCCACACGCGGGAGGAGTCCGTCGCCGATTTGCCGCCTGGTCAGGTGGCGGAGGCGTAAAACACGCGAGGAGGCTCAGTAATGCCGGCGCGGGTGAAGCCGGTGTTAGGGTGGAAGCCACCACCCGCAGCTGCCGATTTAAATATGGCGGCACACCACGGCGAAAGCGAAGTGTTCCTCCGGATTGATGAGAATGCCGACACCGGTGCTTCAACCGCCGCAATCCATCGGCGCCAAGTCGCGACATGGGCGAGGCCGCGCGGTTCATGGAGGAGTTCGGCGTCGCCATCCATCCGTGGATGGGACACCAAATTGGCGCTTACTCCGGCGGGGTCTCTGGACGAGGCGCGACACCAGTCACGGTGCTCGGAGGTGTGGCGACAGAGCGGTTGCAAGTGCCACGCCGTGGCACACGAGGCCTGGAACGCATCATCCAGTGGGAAGAACGCCGCTCCTGGTGGCCTTGGCGCCGCGACCAGTTCACATGGCGACGGTGCTGGCGATTGCGGGCTCCGGTAACACGGCAAATGGCGTTGAAGATTGCATGAAGAATGTGTTCGGGTAAGTCGATTCTTGCCATTTTTACTTACCGAGGGAGATTGGGAGGACTTCGTGCCTCCGGTGATAATGTCGGTTTTGCTCTTCCTGTGCTTAGCGTAGAGCGTAAAACTCAGTGGAGAACTACGTGCTGATAACGTGTAAAAAGTAAATGAAAACAGAGAACAGAATGGAATAAAGAAGTTGTACATTGCATTGATCAATTGTATGTATTTATACAAGGGAAGGGATGCCTATGCATCCATTGCCAAAGGACACACCCTTTGGTTACAAATTAACTGCCTAATCTAGATCTTGATGAGATCACTTGAAGAGGTGTCTTCATGAGGAGACATTGGTTCACAACAGAAGCAAGGGCACACACAGACACAGGAGTAGCATTTTTAAAAGTAGTAGCAGAGCAGCATGCAGCACCCAGCCATGCACAGCCCAGGACAACGTGCGTCCAATCCCAACCCTCCCCGAGACAATCTCCCCCGATCCCGACCTCCTCCATTGCATTGCTGCACGGAGCAAACCACCAATGCATCACCACATCGCAGGACTGCAGAACCCCAAGAAGATCCAACTCACCATCTCTGTCCGCCAACCAGGCATGAGGGACCTTGGTCTCCCTTGGCCCTTGCTTCCATTTCACTCCCTCAGCTCAGCTCGCTCACTCCCCCATATATATATATACACACACACACCCACACCCACCACTAACAAACAGCTCCTCACATCTCCCATCCCACACAGACACAGCTCTGGAGTGCTTTGGAGAAGAGAGCCAGGAAGGTCGAGTTGTTGGTTGCTGCAATGGCGAGGTGCTGCCGCAGCTTCTTCTTGTCGTTGCCGAGGCTGCTGCTTCTGCTGGTTCTTGGCGGCGAGGTACTGGTCGCGGTGGCGGTGGCCAGGCCACTGCCGGGCATCGCCGAGCCGCCGTCGGCGGCGGGGCCGGCCGGCGTGGCTCAGCCCGGCGGGGGAGAAAGGAGGCCCGACCGGTCGATCGCCGGCGCGGACGTAATCCTCGCCGGGTTCGCCGCGGCGGTCATGGCCGTCATCTTCTGCTACATCAGGGTCACCAGGAAGAGCAACGACAGGATGGCTGGGCTTGAAGAGAAAGCCTAATGAAAATGGTTCTAAGCTTTTAATGGATAGTAGTAGTACAACTTTTTTTTTGGGTGCCTTTGGAGTTCAGAGAGGCTTGTAAAGAAGATTAGATAGAACGAGACGATGAAATCTAGATGTTACGTTCAGTTTCAGGTTTGTCACTTCACTCTGCGGTTCTGTGCTGTACATGTGCGTCTGTGCGATGTGTCCGGTGAGAGGATGAGATATTTGTAGGGAAAATCAAGAAAAATCAATCGATCTCGTATATTTCTTGCATCCGAACTCTCGGTGATCTTCCTTGCATAATGTTACTGGCGGCCATTATGTCCGAACGAAAACCTGTAATCTGATTTGCTCGGGATCAATGCGCACGCATGTTTGATTTCTGAGTTCTGACTGTGCTGTTAGTTTGTGACCTGTAAGGCGCACGTTGCGTTGCAACATGATCTTAAAAGAAGATGATACATATTATCAATGGTTACCTTAAGCACTCATGCTTTGCAACGGACCTAAATAAACGATGACACGAATTCTATGCTATGACACCAAAATAATTTGAGTTTCCTTGTGTACGTGATGTAAAAAGCATACCAAATTATGTGCATGTGTAACTCGAGTAATTTCAGTTGTACCAAAGCTTGGTGTTCACATTACCACAACATCAAATCCTACACTAGAACCAAGTCTACAAATACAAGGACGTTACAAATTAACAAAATTAGTACCGAGAGAATCTGAAACTTTCCAACTAAATTTGAGAGAATTTAAAACTTTCCTGCTAAATCTGCCCTTCCTCATGAATCCTATATCGTATCCAAGACCATATGTGGAGCCATTCATGTACATAACAGCGTATTAGAGCAACTCCAACCCAAACCCTTATATTTCCCCCCTAAATCACTTATTTAGAGGTGGTGTAAAAATTAGGGGCACCCTATATCAAATTTGTCTCCAACCCACACTCCCTATTACTCACCCCTATTATTTATCTAAACATTATTATTACTTTGCACCTATGAATTATTTACTAAAAATAGAAATAACAAATAAAAAAAATGTTGAAGAAAATAATAGGGGGAAAGAGAAAGCCCCTAGATGTAGGGGTGAGAAGGGATCTCCCTAAAATAGGGGTTCCTTATAAGGGTTAGGTTGGAGCTCATATTTTTTCAATTCTTCTTATAATTTAGGATAGGGGGAGGTTTAGGGGGTGGGTTGGGCTTGCTCTTACACCATTTTACTTTTGTTTCCTAAATTGAACCGAAAAAACCCCAAATCGAACGGAATAAACAAATCAGATCAACACAAACAAAAGGAGAGGGGAAGATGGGAGGGCAAGAGGTTGCTGCTGATGAGCCGCCCTCGATCGGCCGCTTGCTCGCCGTCAGCCCCTCGTACCTGGCGCTGGCCGTGGCCACCGAGCCTCAACGCTTCCTCGCTAGTCACCATGCCTCCTAGCCAGTAGCCACGCCAGTCTCAGATGGTCAAGACGCGCCATCACAGGCCGTGGCGCCGCCGCTATCGGGCCGTCAGCCGAGCCACCGTGGCCATCGTTCTCAGACGCCATCTGATGACACCGTTGTTGCCATAGCGCAACCTTGAGTTCCCACGCTGCGTGCACGGGAGGTCTGGCGCATGGAAGAGAAGAGGTGGGAGGATCGTCCCGTTACGCAGGGATAAATTTCTTTTTTTATTTGTTAAGATAAGAAGCTTGTTCTATCAGTTGGGTCTGCGCCTCTCCTCCTAAGCTGTGACCAGAGTTCAACTTATCGACGATAATTGCTCGATTACCACGATTATCGACCTTATCGAGCCGGCACAAAATCAGGAACCACTCGGTGAATCGGTCCAATTAAAAAAATAAAAAATTTGAAAAAAATTATGCTTCGTAAACCGGTCAAAAATTAGTGAATATCGAGCGATTATTGATGAAAATCACTCAAAAAATCGGTCGCCAAAGAAATTCACGTGGTCAGTCGTTTATTGCTGAATATTGATCGTTTATCGGTGAAAATCATTTTTTTGGAATTTTTTCTCGAAAAAGTTTGATTTCAAAATCTTTTGATTTTTGACAATTTTTAATCAATTATCGACGAAAATCGGTATGGTGATTTTTAAGGTCAAATCGATAATGTAAACTCTGGCTGTGACAATGCCAATGACCGATTAATTTGTTCCGGAGGAAACACGTGTAAAACATAGTCGACATCTTCTGTTGCTCTAATTGGTCGCAAGCAAGCCCTCAGTTTTATTTTTCTGCCTCAAATGGTACCAAGAACGGGGATAGTTAACTATTTGCCATCCTTACGAGTGGCCACTCTTCAAATGCCCGTTTTAGAATGTCCTTAACACATTTGCCACCGGGTATTGAAAGATGCTACATTTTTGCCACTTTGGCCGACGTGGCACGCCACGCCCCCTCGCCACCGTGGATTCTGCGAGGAAAAGGGAGGAAAAGACCATGCCGCCTCTTCCAACTCGCCGATCAAGGCTCATGGACAGAGTAATCAAGGATTTCCCATTCATTCCCCATTTGGTCTCTCTCCCTATCTCTTGCCACGGCCGCCGGTGAGCGCCACCACTGCCGCCGCCAGATCCTTAAGCCCTCGTCACCCGCCATGGCGATTTGGGAGATCCGCCAAGTATGGCGTCGGGCAAAGCTCGCGCAAAGGTTGGGGCACCTGCTTGGAGAGGAGACTGGTTTCCCTCTGATCCAATGCCTAGAGTACAAAATGGCGAGAGTGATTGAGCTGCGGGTGAAGAAGGAGAATGCAAACTCAGGCTGTGTCTTCATCAAGTGCCCTAGGAATGTGGAAGGGGTAAGTTTTGGGCATCTTTGGTTCGGTTTTGGGATGTAGGGTTTGAAAGTCATTTGATTTGCTCCATGGTTAGTTGCCGTGAAGATGCAAGTACTACGATGGCAGAGGAAGTACTTCGAGGAATTGATCAAGGACAAGCTGATCGTGATGCTCCTTGATGATCTGGAGGAAGAGGAAGGTGGAGAGGTGAATTCCAACAATGTTGGTGGCCAAATGCAAAGCAAAGATGGAAGCAAAGTTTAACAAGTTGCTTAAGACAATGCAGCTTGTTGGTTGTGTTGATTGTAGCACTTGTTGCGCTTGGGGTGTTGCATCCGTAAAGTGATGTTCTTTATGTGGGTGTGAGTTAGAATGGATGTATGAATCATGTTGAATGTTGAACAATGATAAATGTTGAACAATGATGGATGTTGAATGTTGAACAATGATGGATGTTGAACCTCTTCCTTCATCTTCTTACTCTCTGAATTCTGTGGCATGCCAATCTCTGGAGGGATGACATCAAACTGTGCAAAAATGGAGTGAACAATAAGCATCAGCTCATGTTTGAAAATTTATTCAGATTGTTGAGTACCTTTTTGTTTATCAGGAGTAAAGCTTCCTGAATCTGGTAAACAACTAGAAGTGACTAGTGGAACCAGTAAGTATTGGTAAAACTAATCTTTAATTAGCATGATAAATTATGATACTTATTTCAAACCAAAATTTAGTTTAATTCACTAATCGTGACAACTTGTGAGCAGGTGCAAATTCGAGTCTTGAAAGTTGAAACTTCAAATGGTACCAATATTTGGCTTCAGTTAGCTCCATATTTTGTACACAAATGGATGCACATATCCATCTTATGAACAAAACAACAATACACGCTTCATTGGAAAATTGATACGAGCAAGATGCTAACATATGATCTATGGATCAATAGTGTATCATATTTTGCTATCCTTCAGCATTCAGGATCTGTGTTCCCTTGATAATATCTAGTTCTTGATGGAAATGAGCTAGTGGTAGTCACATACCTTGGAGCGCTGGGCGAGCAGCTTGGGGCACTGGGCGAGCAGCCCCCAAGCCACTGGTCGACCAGCGAAGATGCAGGGGCTTTTCGTGAAAGTAAGCCAGCATTTTTATGCTTATCCTGCGCGTACAGACGACTACCGGAAAGGCGAGTAAACATCTGGAGAGGTATACGCAAGGTAAGCTCAAAACATTCTAAGTCCCAGCATGAAATGTCCTGGCTCGCCTTGTTTGGATCCTAAGTCCTTGTGAATCTGCCAAGAAATCGAGTCGCGGCGCCGTGTGCCAAAGCAATGAAGTTTTCTGGGTGGTATTAATGACGGCGCCATGGTGACGCATCACGGTGCTTCAGGAGCCAACCCGAGGTGTGCGAGCAAGCTCGAAGGCCAGTGCCCAAATTACCGATACCGCCGGGCTAAGTGTACACAGACGTCGAGGATCGTCATGGATTTCACGAAGGAATTAGCAAACGCACAGAACTAACGACATACATGCGCATAATTGCCATTCAAAGCATAACGAAGAGGAACAATAATGGTGAAGCAAGAAGCTTTCTAGGCAACAATGTTTCATCGATCGCCAAAGAACACGACCAAACGGAGAGGGACGACTCGAGGTCGACCGAGCAAGTCATTGGTACTTACAATTCCCTTAAGGATAGAACTTTCAAGCAAATCGATGTTGTAGGAGTTCGCCACCCTCGCCGTCCTCGGTTAACCGACCGCCTGCCGAGATATCGAGACCACCTTGAAGGGCCCTCCCACCGGGAGACAAATTTTGTAACCCAAGATGCGCTCAATTCTCACAGAAGACCAGTCACCCACCGCCAAGTTCTCTCAGAGACCCGGTGGCGTGGTATCGCCGAGGCTTTTGCGATAACGGGCGGCGCGCAAGGCGGTTCGATCCCAGACCTCCTCCAGAGGTTCACCTCTTCTCACGGAGATCTTCTTGGTCTTCTTCATTGAAAG
Source organism: Guadua angustifolia (assembly GCA_036346375.1). Classification (NCBI taxonomy): domain Eukaryota; kingdom Viridiplantae; phylum Streptophyta; class Magnoliopsida; order Poales; family Poaceae; genus Guadua; species Guadua angustifolia. Next base: position 17,020,934 of record CM070518.1, on the reverse strand, counting down.
CGGAGACGCGGGCGGCCGAAAGCGACAAATGGAGGGGAGAATACCGCGCCAGACACCAAAAAAGAAGGGTGTCTCGCCGGTCAGACGGCCGGGCGTGGTGCGGTTTACCACAAAGATACCGGAGTTCTTCCGTCCATCTTGCACCCCGCCAGGAGTCGATCAAACGCCTTTGTCTTGAGGTCTTTCAAGACAAGCCAGATTGGCGCGCTCCGCTTGGCCATTGCTCATGGATGGGCCACCGGTTAAACATACCTTGGTGCCCATTTCTTCACGTAACTCCGTAAAAGCCGCTACCGTGAACCGGGTGCCGTTGTCGGTGATGATGCGATTATGCACTCCAAAGCGGTGAAGATCCCGCGATGAACTTAATCAGCCGCAATGCCGTGATGGCTCAAGATCGCCTCGCCGACCCACTTGGTGAACTTGTCGATGGCGACAAAGAGGTGGGTGAAGCCTCCCGTGGCCCGCGGAACGGACCCAGATATCCAATTTCTGCATCGCGAACGGCCGAGAGAGGGATGGTTTGCGAGCTTGGGCCGGTCGGTGGGTTTGTTCGGCGAAGAACTCGACAAGCCATGTCCTCACCACCAAGAAGCATCCCGAGGGCGTAGGCCAATAAAATCTTGGCGAAACGCCTTGCCGACTAGAGTTCGGCCGACATATGGCTCCCGCACACGCCCATGGATATCGAGAGCGTGTCGCTCCCTCTTCCCGAGTGATGCACTTCAAGAGAACTCCGCCGCGCTCGGGCGATATAGGTCCCCACCTACCGAGTATAGCACTTGGCCTTACGGCAATCTTCTCACCGAGGCATCATCGCCGGGATCACTTGGTCACGCAGAAGGCCGTGATAGGGTCCATCCACCGATCTTCCCGCCCAAGGGTGGCGACCACTTGCTCGCCCGCACTACTCATTGGCCGAAGTTTCGGCGCCGCCTCGAAGACCGCCGCCTTCCTCCCGGACTGGGGCCGAGGCGCACGCCGCTTTCCCTCCTCGAATCGAGGTCGGATAATGCACCGCTTTCCCCACCGAGCCGGAGGTCATGACAGCCTTTGCCGCCGCCCCCACTCGAACTGTGGTCGCGACAATGACACCATCATCCCCACCGGATCGTGGGTCATGGCGGACGGTCGCGATAGTCTTTCTTCAAGACCCCGACCGACAGAGCCTTTGAGGACGCAAGTCGACACAATTTCGTCTGAAGGTGGTTGTCACATCGAGGGATGTGAATGTACCCTGACCTTCAAAATGACGCCCATTCTTCTGACCTCCGCCAGTACGCCGCCATGGTGGGGTCGAACATTGAACTCCTTCCGCTTGATTAATGACTAGCGTGAATCTCCCTTGACTTGAGACGCCGATGCCCAACGCCGAAGCGACGCACCGCCAAAGAGACCTTCATACTCAAGAATGTTGTTGGTGGCCTTGAATTCGAGGGCGACCACGCATCGAGGGTGTCACCGGTCAGAGACCAGATAATTCAACCCGGCGCGCGCCTTCAAATCAAGGATCCATCAAAGAATAACGCCCAGGGGAAGGCACGGTGCTTCTTCGCTTCAGGAGTGGCGGAGTCCACTGGCAAATCTAACTCCGCCAACTTTTGGCTCTTGATAGCGTGCGGGCACGAATTTGATGTCGAATTTCAGCTCCACCGACCATTTGGCAATTCGCCTCCGCTTCACTTATGGAGAATCTCGCAGCAGAGGGTAGGTCAGGACCACGTAATTTCTCGCCTTGGAAATAATGCCAGCAGCTTCGGACGCCACCAGACCGTGATACAACATCTTTTGAGCTCAAGGGTACCGGTCTCGCTTCATGCAATACTTTGTCGATGTAGTAGATCGGCCTTTTGACACCTTCCTCTCCGCAACCAAAGATCAAGGCCACCACCTCGGGGGGCGGCAATGATGTACAGAGCAACGGCTCGCCTGACCGAGAGACCAAAGACCGGGAGAGGAGAGGTACCGCTCAAATCTTCAAATGCCTTCATACTTCATCCGCCCACTCAAGTGATTAGTCTTTTTTCAAAGAACTTGAACAGAGGCAGCTTTTTTTCCCCAATCGGCAATGAACCGCCTTCAGGAGGCTGCGAACGGCCAAGCATTGACTTGCTTGAGTCGCATTACGCTTCATGTGCTCGATGGCCGATATCTTGTCGATTAGCCTCGATGCCCCTACCGACACCGAAAGCCCAACAATTTTGCCGGAGGGCACACCGAACACGCACTTTTCCTAAGTTGAGCTTGCAATTCATCCGGAGGTTAGCAAAGGTTTCTCCGTGTCTTGGATCATTTCTTCACTTTTTTGATCTTCACCACCAAGTCATCAACGATACTCAAGATTGCGCCTATCTCGAGGGCGAAAAGTAATATGCATGGCACGCCGATAAGTAGAACCAAAGATTCTTTAAACCAAAAGCCATCCTTACATAACAATATACGCCTGCTGTTACAAAAGCGCCTTTTTTTCATCTTCGAGCGCCATGCTAACTGTGGTACCCGAGTACGATCCAAAAGCACAAGAATTCACACCCTACCGCGGAATCTACGATGAGGTCGACCGCCAGCAGGATAAGGATCCTTCTGGCAGCCTTGTTGAGGTCGGTGAAATCAACACACATGCGCCACCTCCGCTGGATTTCTTGACGAGCACGGGTTGGCGAGCCACTCAGATGAGAGACTTCGACTATCCCCGCCGCCAGCCTTTCTCCACCTCCTCTCGAATGGCGTCCTCGCTTCCTCGGCTACCGCCTCCCGACCTTCTCACGGATCGGGCAAGACGTCGGGAGCGTTGTTAATCGGTGCTCGATCACCTCCTCGGGACCCCAATATGTCTGACGGTTGCAAGGCTAACACGCTCTGCTTGATCGAGGAAGGTGACGAGCGCGTTTTCCTATTTGGCGCCGAGGTTGGCGCCAATGTTGACGGTTTTTGAGTTCGCCTTCACTCAGGCGACCACCTTAACCTCACCGGCGGAGCGGGCGAGGCACGGTCCGGCCCGAGGGGCTCCCCGAGGAAGTGGCGCAAGGCGGACGCAAGTGGCACCGGCCAGATCCCAAGCCCGCCAGGCGCCACAGACCTCCGACCTATCCACGGTGAGGACGATGGGGCCGGCGGGCCCCGCATCTTCACCACCATGTAAGCGAGAGGGTAACCGCCATGAACTTGACCAACGCCATCGGCCAAGTAAGGCGTTATATGGGAGGTCGAATCGGCGACCTCAAAGTCCACCATCTCTGGCAGTAGTTATCCTTCTCCCTAAAGTGACGGGAGGCAACTTGACCCAAGGGGAACAGTTCAAGATCCGGGCTACCCTCAAGAACGGCAGGCTCGGCGCAAGAACTCGCCTCGGATCTGCAGCCATGAATGCCGACGCGACAGAGGTTGAGGAGCTACTCCGTCCATCAAGACCCGCCCACCAAGACATTCCGGACCGTGGGCGCTACCACGATCGGGAGAGGCCCTAGGTCGAGGTGCCCTCGTGGTGGTCGGCCCGATCAAGGTGATCGCTTGTTCGACCATTTCAAGGTTCGACCCGCCGAAGCTCGACGCCGTGGCGCACACCTCCTTTTCACCGCTTATAAGCGGCGTTGAGGAATGGTGGATGAACCACCATAGATGTACGCCACAGCTGTGATCCGCTCACGAAAAGCCAGGGGCGGATCTTCATCTCGATCATCATCGTATGGGCGCCCTGAGCCGCCGCTTCCACCATCCTATTTACGACCCGACATCCGCCCGTGTCGTGCGTGTTGGTCCTGTGGATGGGGCAAGAGAGTTCGCCTTCCTTCGCTTCGCGGCGGTCGCTTCGACGATCATGGCGGTTCGCTACCGTCACGACGGTCTTCACGCCGATCGCGGCGGTTATCACGCCGCCACGGCGATCGCCACGCCGGTCCCGGCGGTTGCGCTTTTGTGGCGCGGATCTTCCTCGCCGCGCCGCTGCCAAGACCTACCTGTCTCTCCGCCTCACCTGCGCTTTCTTCAGACGGCCAAACCTTCGAGGTCCCGGCCTCATCCTTGCCTCGGCCACCTGTGGGGCCAGACGCTGGCCCTCTCGCCTCTGCGGCCCGCGCACACTTGTGTGCGAGGGAGAAGAGCTCGAGGTGGTGCTGATGATGCGGGTAGCCATCTTCTCCTTCATCTTATGGTCGCGCACGCCCCCGGGCGATAACGACCGATCGCTCGAAAATATGGGGGATCGTGTTATGGCAAAGGATGTAACCGCCGAATGAAGTCACGCGAACGACTTCTTCTCTCGCCCAGGCGTGGAGGTCATCCTCCACGCTCGTCGCAAAAAGACCCTCGAAGTTGGCGACAAAGAGGTCAAGATAACTCTCCCCACGAGTGCATTGCACTCGGGGAGATTCAATACCAGAACGGCAGAGCCCGCCAAGGCCGTGGGAAGATAGTTGGCCATGACCTTTTCAGATCCACCGCCGCCGCACTTCTGCGTGTATATTTGCAAGAACTCCTCCGGTTGGTGGTGCCATCGCATTTCCATGGATGCCGGGCGAATTGCCGGGCCACACCACGGGGCGAATCGGCGAGAGAAAGCTCGCACCCGACGCCAGAGGGAACCCAACCGCCCGCCAGAGTCTTGCCCGAGACCGCCGGAGCGCGGCTGGTTTCTCGTTGAGTCGGAGGAGGAACCTCCTCCTTAGTCCGGAATGAGAGCCTTGGGAACTCTCACCGCCGGAGACTATCTGCTTCCCGTGGCGCCCGGGAGCCGGGCGCAAGCGCAAGCGGTCATGAGGTCATCGCCAGCTGCCGGGCGGCTTTCATCCAAAGCGACCTGAGGTCCCCACGGTTCTCTGCAGAACCGGGACCGGCGCCGCGCGCGCCCCTCCTTCGGTCCCGGCCCGCCTGGCCACGACCACCTTTGTCGGGGCGGCTGGACGCCTGGGTGCGCTCAACACGCGCCCCAGGCAATGGCACACCAGCGGTGCCCGCCTGGTCGGGGAGCCCTACCCGAAGCTGGGCCGCATCCACGAGACCGGCGATGCTCCGAAGCCACGGAGTGGCCGGAGAGTCTCCTGCAAGTTCCACCGGAGGGTGGTCCAAGAGGAGACGGACAAAGATGTAAATTCCGAGCCGGGTGGCCGCCCATGGCAAGCTTCGGCGCGCGACGGAGGCCCCACGGATCCACTGAGCAGGCCGCCACCACGGGCGGGTCGAGGTGATCCTCCGATCGGCGAGACTGCCGGGAGGCGCCCTGAACACCACTCACCCCCGCTTGATCTTGGCGATGAGGGCCCGCCATCTTCAGACGCTCGGGCTTGCTTCTGAGCAAAAGAACACCGTAACTTCACCAGGAGTTGGCCGAAAAGCCAACCACTAGCCCCCTACTGGCGCGCCTCGCTTGCCAGATTCCACCGACAGCCCGTGATCTACAGACCGGGTTTGGTTCGGTAGGAGGGCGTCTTCGCGGCTTGCTAATCGAGAGGATGAACACCCTAGAGGACTCCCACACGAGGGTTCCAAGGCTCACTTAACTAGGAAGAACAAGAGATTTTTACCCAGGTTCAGGCCCCCTTGTGAGAAGGGTAATAACCTTACGTCCTGCTAAATTTCTTATGAAGTATCTTGAGCTAGTACAGAGTTCTTCTGCTAACCTTTTCTAGTATTGCTTGGTCGATTGATCCAGGATCCGATCCCCTTCCCCATGCACCCGAGGGCCCTTATATAGACCAGACTAACGGGGTAGGTACAAGGAGGGTCATCATGCTGATCTAAACACATTTAATGCTCCTTCCCGTGTTGTCCCGTTCCTTCAGCCTCATTAAATGCCTACGCGCGTTTTCGCCTTGGCTCACGGATGGGACCCCTTCGTGATGTAGGTGAGAGGCGCAAAGGAATGGGCTTGTTGCGTAAACCCTCAGAACCGATAAGCTCGCTATAGCAGTGCTCGCTGCTTCGACACGCAGACGGCGGCGAAGGAGCTTTCGAGGCGGCCACCGCGCTACCTTTTTTGCTTTGCGGCGGGCGAAAGGTATGCCTCGCCAATTGCTCGCCATCCGCCACGTGGATCGGGCGCCGGGCGAGCAGGCGTTTTCGCCACTCGCCGCCGGGCGCCACGGGACCGACGCCGGCCGGCGGGCCGTGATCGCCGCTCGATTGCTCGCCGCCACGTGATCGGGCGCCGCGAAAGCAGGCGATTTCGCCACTCGCCGCCGGGCGCCACGTGACCGACGCCGGCCGGCGGCCGTGATCGCCGCCGATTGCTCGCCGCCACGTGATCGGGCGCCGGCGCAGTAGGCGTACTCGCCACTCGCCGCCGGGCGCCACGTGGATCGACGCCCGGCGGCGGCCGTGATCGCCGCCCGATTGCTCGCCGCCATGTGGATCGGGCGCCAAAGCAGCAGGCGCATTTCGCCACCGCCGCCGGGCGCCACGTGGATTGTACTTTATGCAGTGGAGAGGGTACCCTAGCGTGTAGTACGCTGACACATGCCTTCTCACTTCTTGATCTTTGTATATCTTAGTCACCTCAGCCTGCTCTGGCGACCCCTTACTAACTTTGAGGTTTTTCAGCCCCTTTGATGCTGCCCCAAGCAGATGGATGATAGCTAGAAGAATGACACCATCTAGTGCCCTTGATATCCTTCTCCTTTTCTCAAACAACACCACACCCTTCTCTTTAATGGCATCCACCATGCAATGTAATGGCAGATCTTTGAGGTCTTTGATCCATGCATTCCAACACTCAAAGAAGATTATTGTTGATGTACTCAGACTTCATCTCAAGATTGAACTTGGATCTTGCCCACAACACTTGGGTTTTCATCCACCAATGTTGTACACTTGGACCGGGTCAGCTATTTTGTCCATGAAGTATTTGTACATCCTAGCCGAGTAGGCCCTTGTCAGCCGCCACATGCTTGCACCAAAGACTTCTCTGTGAACCTTTTTTTCATATTTTCCATCAAATGCCTAAAACACTCCCTTTGTTCTGCCCATGGAAACACTTGCTTGACAGCTCCTTCAAGCCCTTTACATGCATCAGTGCACACAATCAAATTTGGAACAACTCCTATAGCTCTACCAAGTTGTTCTATGAACCAAATCCAATCTTTTTAGTCTCGCATCGAAGAATCCAAAGGCCAATGGAAACATCCAATTGTGGCCATCTAAAGCTAAGGCTACAGCATTTGACCATTCCATAAGCCATTTAATGTCTGTTGAGTCTATATCGATGTAAGGCCCAGATCCACCTAAGAAGCCCTCAATGCTACCCTCAAATGCAGAAAAACCTTCTAAAATACACCTTATCACCAATCGTGATAAAGGTCAATCTCCACAATAGTACCTGTGTGCTCTCAATCGCACTTTTCTTTGAATCTATACAACCAATCAAATGAATCATCCCACCGCCAAAAAGTTTGTCTCACGCCTTTGTCTACCATACCACACACCGATAGTTTACCTCAATTTTGTACTTGTCCTTCAACGCAGACCGACTTCAAAGCAGCCCCATGTTTGCCTTCTTCTTGAGCAAAGGATTGCCCTCTCAAGAACTCCATGCTTAGGAGGCCATTGTGCCTATCACTCTGCTTCTTGAAGCACATTTATGCACATCTCTGTTTATTTGGACCTGCAAAAACACACAGGTCAGTACAATAAGATGACAAATAGCAATGATATGTAGTGGTACATACCCTGACACTATTATCAGCCTGTGTCCTAGCTCTAATAATCCAGGGACAACCATTTGCCTTGCAAGACTTCTCAACCCGCTTCTTGTCGATTTTTTCATCCCAAGTTCAAACTCATGCACAATTGCATGTTTTTAACCGCTAATCAAGTCATTCATGCAAGGATACATGGTTCCAACTGACATGTCTGGGTTGTCCCTGTCCCAATCCAACAGTGGCTCTGACTCCGCTTTGTCATCTACCTCCAATGTTGCATCCCTCATATCTTCCTGAATTTTAGCAGGGATCACTAGAATAGGCATCTCTTCTTCAGCTCTCTGCTTTGCTCTCTCATCAGCTGCCTTGAACCCCATTGCCTCAAACACTCTCTCCTCATCAACCAATACAGTAGCTTCACCATCTTCTTCTTCCTGAGGTATAATGGTTAAGCTACTCCAATCAACTACATAGTCCGCCTCGCCACTTGCTTCAGTCATAGTAGATGTATCATTGCCACCGCATTTCCAACACTGCTCAGAGTTACCTATGCTCTAACATCATTGTTGGTCACCCCAGATGTGGCTTTAGAGCCAGCTGAACTCTGCACTTTATTGTAGTCTTCCTTCTCTACTACTTCAACTACTAGACTTGCCACTCTCTCAACTAATATGTCCTTAATCATCTCCTCAAAGTGTTCATTCGTTCTAAGTTTCAATTCAATTGATCACAAGGTCCACACACCCACACAACAAGAGTTTGACTACGGCCCCATATTATCTTGCCGGCCATATCATCCATGAATTTATCTAGATTATAACCATTATTAATATCAAACCACGATCATGCTTCGGTCACCATTTCTACCATACCATAGTCCGATTTGCTTTATATTTAGCACAAGAAACAACTAGTCTAAACGTATTGCCAGAATCAATCCTAACAATAAGGGACATGAAAATAGAAACATTCGAGTTAGAATAAACCAACTCCAACAGTAACTACATGCTCACAAAGACAAACGATGAACTTACCAAGGCGGACAATACTACTCTCGCCCATTCTTGACCAAATCAAACTCGAGCATAGACTTCAATCACTCACTCCTACCAAACACAAAAGGTAGAACCCAATCAGAGGGGACCAATCAGAGAAACCTTCTTCCATTCCAACCAAAACCTAACCAACGCGAGTCCATGCCTCAATCGTCGCATTGAGGGCTTCTTACGATCCTAACAAACAAGTGGCAAATTACCTTGGATCCGTCGCGGGCGATGCTCCAGGTCCCCGATGCTCCTGGTCATCGGCCGTCGCCGCCCTAGGGTTCCGTGTTCCAGCCAAAGGAATGGGGAATGGGTCAAAAGTCAGTGGAAGGGGGCAAGATGGTCTTTTCCTCCCCTTTTCCTCGCAGAATCCACGGTGGCGAGGAGGCGTGGCGTGCCACGTCGGCCAAAGTGGCAAAAATGTAGCATCTTTCAATACCCGGTGACAAATGTGTTAAGGACATTCTAAAACGGGCATTTGAAGAGTGGCCACTCGTAAGGATGGCAAATAGTTAAATATCCCCAAGAAGGGACCTAGATCTCACTCATTGTCACAAAGCTGGGCAAATTGCTGGAGCAGTGACTAGATCTCACTACTACCAGTGAGCATACATAGTACACCGTGCAGGCCAATTCATGTGGACTTTGGACTCAACACCAACCACTGCAGTATGTAGTAGGCCAGGCCCAAGAACTGTCAATCGGAACACGCACGCACGCTCGCAGCCTCGTGCTGCCCACTGCTCAGCGCGTCGAGATCTGCAGGTCTCTGTCTCTTTTGATCCGGTACACTGCTGCTGAAAGTAGCCACTGAGTGAGTACAAGGGCCAGCCGGCAGCACGGCGTCTCCCAGCACAGCACGGCCGTGAATTCGTCGTGATCGCAATGCACGGCCGTGCGAGATTCGGACTCCGGCGCCGTCGCCGACGTGGTGTTTGCACCGCCCACCGTCTCCCGCACGCCGCCACCCAAACCTCACCAGCTGGCATTACTACCTAAAACCTTACTCGATTTGAGATTGTTTGGATAGATGAGGATTATCCCCAATTCATTTGGATTCGGGTGGTAGCCGGTGTGCAGGCCCGTTCCTGAGTTTTTGGGGGTCCGGAGCGAAATTATAAACGGATGCCTCTCTAACATAAGCATCAAAATATTTCTATACTACCATGTATCAATTACAAAGATAATATTCAGTGTATTATAGAAATTGTTATCGATAAATAAATGGAAGTACAAAAGTGAGATTATTTACCTCAAACATTTGTAGAGATCATCTTAGAAAATATCTTCTAACATTACTAGATGCAAAATCATCAATTATGGCCTCAACATTAATGGCATCCAATAACTTCTTCTCAATATATAAAGTTGCCAGACCATTTAACCTTTCTTGAGACATTGTAGATCTCAAATAGTTCTTTAATAATTTCAACTTTGAAAAGCTTCTTTTAGCTAATGGCACGCTATCACACAAGAAATAAAATCCGATAAGTAATGTAAATATTACCATAACAATCCACTTTTCTAACAAACTCAAAAATTCCATAGCGTACATTGGTCTATCCGGTAAAGTTATTTGCGAGATTCTTAACTCGTAAATCAAATTATTTAACTCAAAAACAGATGAATCATCAACAGAGAAAGTTTTTACCAACTTAGTATAATAATCTTTAAGTTCAATATAATCCAATGACTTCAAAGTTGTTAAGCTCAGAAAAGGCCCAAATATACCTTTGAATACTTGAGTTCTTCAAATCTGTTTTTCAATGAACTGACCATATCAACCATAATAAAAAATTAATTAACTTTTAAAATTTTCTCATCTTATAGAATTGCTTCACTACTGCAATCATTTTCATCAAACTATTAAAGATTGCTTCGGTTTCGACAAAAAAACAGATTGACATACATTTATTAAAATATTAATTCCCGAAGATCCCACCGTTGGATTGACATGAAATTTAGACTGTAAAAACTAGATTCAATTTTGAAACTAACCCAATAAAAATCAGCTCAATCAGATCTATGGATCTAATATTATGACATTCACAAATTGATTATACTAATAGATAATCTGGCTCGATAGTTTGAGGCCCGGCGCCGCCTGCCGCCTCGGCCTCAGAACTGGCCTGCCAGTGTGCACTTTTTTGGGAAGCGAGAGTCTGCACATACAGCAGTCTAGTAGCCACCCCGCCACGTGGCGCCAAACGGTAGTTTCTACAACGATAAGCTACAGTAGCTGTAGCATTTTTATTTTTTAAAAAATATTTGTAAAAAAATAATTTTAAAATCTAACTATCCCGACACGTAGCATCGATTTTTCTATTTTTCAAGAAATAATTTAAAAAAAAATTAAAGCAACGTTTTACAGTTTTTTTTTAAAAAAAAGTTAGTACTTTTTGTTTATTTTTTATAGGTTTTTCTAAAAAAATTCCATTCTATGTTAAAATCATTGCATGTTTCCGTACTTCTTTTTGCCCGTAGCAATGTGCGGGACCACGGAGCAGCTAGTTGTATATTTCAAACGCACGAAGGTCTCATGGAAAACGGTCCTACTAAACAAACATGCATCAACATTTTGAGGGGAAAAATTCCAAACCACATTCATCTCCAAATTTTCTGGCTTATTAATACTCTTTTATTTTTGGCTTTTGGGGAACACAAGATGATCCGAACCACCGAGGAATATACACCGCACCTGCATCTCTGATTTTTTTTTTTTACAAAATGCATCTATCTATGATTTAAGAGAATAGATTTGGTCTCATTTTGCCTGCTCCTGGATGGTCCGGGTTCCATGGCCAGCAGGCCAAACTTGGGCCTTGGTCTTTAAGTGACCCATAACGTAGGAATAATCAACGATTTATCCTTATTTTCTTGTGCTATTGATTATTTACCTCGTGATATCTCACTAACTCGCGGTTGTAAGGCTATATATCAATAAGACACAACAGAACAAATGACCAATTGCATAACTAAAACCAGACAAATGATCAATTCTTCCCTATAATGTACGGGCCATATATAATCACTGACATCGACAGTACTGCTAGCAAATCTCAATGTGACCAAAAAAAAAAAAGATGACTAGTTGCAGCATGACAGCATGTGAAGGATTGGATGGTTCGAAGTTGTCCAAGGCCAAAAAGTGTTCTCTCTGTTTTTTTTTAAAAGAGCCAAAAAGTGTTCTCTTGGCCAAGCACCTTTCACAAACCATTAGCACACAGATGTCTGAACACCAACTCATTTTTTCCTCTCCCTTGAGAGGATGTATGAACACGTTCTATTTAAGTATTTATTATGGGTGTAATGCCAGCTCGAGTGAGAACGACCGCGTAACAACGAGAAGTACATACCCTCTGCTGAGCAGTACTTACAATTTTGAAGCGTTTCTTTCACTCCATACGCAAGGCTTTTGCAAGCAGGCCATGAAGCCAACGTATAACTAGCAGATTTAGCCTTGTAATATAGTTTACTTGACATGCAACTCTACTTCCTACAGTTCAAATACAATTGTATTTGTTATATAACTCTAATATCTACTCTCCCCGGTCACTAATAGTTATCGTTTTGGACATTAACACGGTTTTCAAAACATAACTTTGACCACTAATTTTTATTATAATATATTTATAGAACCCAATAAAATTATAATATTATGAAAGACTTTTTCGAGACAAATCAATATATATGATTTTCATGTATCCAATTTAAATATTTAAAAAGATATTGACAGTCAAAGTTTCAAAAGTTTTACTGTAATTATGTCCAAAACGACAACTATTTATGCTTGGAGAGAGTATATATAACTAATCTTCCACTATTATAATCTAGCCCTATGAAAATAAGTGGTGGAGATCCTTCTCTTTTTTTTATTAATGTGAAAATTTTCTAAGAAGATTATTGTATGATTTTTTTGCCTTTAAAATGAAAGAGATGTGTTAAATATCACGATTATTTTTATTTATACATATTTAGTAGTAGTATATAATAATGGTTTTGGTATGGGTCATCACCTAGGAGGCCATGAAACCGTCGTTGACCTAATGGTTGCCACTAGTACCGCTCACCCTCGTAGGTCGATCTACTCCCCACTAATGACCTCATTACCGCCCCCTTCGCATGCAATCAATTCGCTCCTTACCAATGACCTCATTGCCACTCCTTTCACCGTCGATCTACTCCCCAACTAGCCACCAATGAACTCGTTGCTGCTCTCTTCGCCGTGGCCACGACGGTAACCTCGAGGATGTGGCACTACCTTGCCGTCACCCCTTCACGGCCAATCTACTCCCCTCCCGCCACCAATGCCTTGAGACCCCTACGCCATGCACATTCTCATCCTATCTCCTCACCGACCCTAGAGAGAGAGAGAGAGATTGGGTGCGGGGGGCTTAGTGGATCTAGCCGGTGCCGGACTTGAAGATGAGGAGGAGAGGGAGAGTGAGAGAGGGCAGAGTGCACGAAGAAGAAGGGCAATGAGATTCACATGAGGGTTCCACAAATATTTTTTTTTTGGTTTAAATGTTGATTTGTTGCCATGTCATCTAAAAAGAGTTGATGTGTCAAAAACCACTGACATGTAGATGCCATGACAGGGAAAAACTGAAGAGGAATCGGCTTAGGGGGGTATTTTGTCTGGTATGAAAACTTCAAGGTTGTTGGTTGTCTGGTTTAGCGGTACAAAGTTGGTTTTCAAACTTTCAGAAGAGTTTAGAGGTGTCAAATGGACTTTTTCTTATAAAGAATAAGCTAACAATATATATTCCAGTAAAGAAGTTCACTAAAAATGAATAAAAAATAGTCACACTCCTTTAAAATCAGAAATTAGTGACTAAAAAATATAAGTAAAAAAAGATACTACAGGAAAGAAAAAATAAAGTATGTTAGGTAGGGGACAAAGGTAGACCATTGCATGATGAAATTCAAATGGTCCTTTAAGGATATTTAAGATCACACCATTATAATTAAGTACCCGTGATCATTTAATATCTACAATAACTTTCAGAATAGACACGTTTCAAGAAAATGAGACTGATACCTACCATAAGTTAAACTAAATCTGAAAATTCGAATAATGGCCTCACCAAAACTTATAAGGCAATTCATTACTCCCTCTGTAGAAAAATATAAAGTGTGATTTGATTTAGTGTGACATTAAAGATTAAGCTTTGACCGTTAATTTCTTTTATAGTGCTTTATTCATAGCTATAAAATCATAATCATAAGAAAATGGTTTTAAATATGAATTCAACGGTGTCATTTTTATGTCATATAATATATATTTTGTTGAACGGGCTGTTAGAATCTCAAAATAAGTTAACACCCTACATTTTTCCACAGAGGAAGTATAATGAAGTGCTATGCTGAGAGAAGAAAAAGATACTAGAGAGTTGATTCCAGACTTTTCTTTTTTACAATTACATAAATATTAAAGTATGAACGAAGAGGAGGAAAAGCATTGAAGCGCTGCGCTCAAGATACTATCATTTGTCAAAGCAATCTTTTTCGCACTTTTACAGTTTTAGATATGTCTAGTAAGAATTGTCAAAAATAGTAAATTCTCATATACCAATTATTATATGTAATATTCTGGCTCTCCACGATTAAGACTGCGTACTTAAACTGTCTAGATTGACGAAGATTACACACACCTCCACGTCTCACATAGCTACGGTGCTAAAACACAGTCTTTACATGAATTTACCAGCAATAACTATAAAAACAAATCCTCACAAAAAATATAAAAACAAATCTAAACATGCTCATCACACAAAATAAAGCCAAGCCAATTAGCCAAACATAAAGTGATAAAAACCCGAGGAAAATTTTGCAGTCAAAGCCAGAGCAGCAGAGAAAGGCCCCAGCACCTGTGAAGGACTCCCTCTTCCCACCACTTCTCCTTGCTCCCCGGCGCACCTATCGCCATAGCAGCCATGGCCGCCTCCTGCGACCTCCTCAACGTCGACCCCCCCGAGCTCCAGTTCCCCTGTAAGCTTCTGGCCCTTCTCCCTCCCCAGTTCCCCTTGCTATCTTCCTGTCGTTTCAGATTATTTCTGCCGATTTTTTTTTTTTGAATTTTTCAGCTGAACCTTGTGCAATTTCTTGGCATGCATAGTCGAACTCGACAAGCAGATCTCCTGCCCCCTGAATATAAGCAACAAGACCGACAGCACTGTCGCCTTTAAGGTGATTCTCCTGTTAATTGTGGTGCAAAAACCCTTGAAAATTCGGTCGCTTTATGGGAAGTAGTTCTTGAGGACTTCTCTTACGCTTTACTTGGTGCCCTTGTGATGTGTGCGGGTAGTAGGTTAAGACGACAAACCCCAAGAAGTACTGCGTTCGTCCCAACAATGGCGTCGTGAGGCCACGATCCACCTGTGTAGTTGTAGGTAATGTGTTGTGCTTGATGGACCAGCTAGAGTTCAATAAACAGCTTAATTTAGAGATTTTTTGTTGTTGTTGATCCTAATGGAGAAGTTTCAATGCGCTGTGTGTGCCAGTTACGATGCAAGCACAGACCGTTGTGCCACCGGACCTGCAGTGCAAGGACAAATTCCTAGTGCTGGGTGTAGTCGTCAGCGATGGCTTGTCAGCCAAGAACATCACCTCTCAAATGGTAGTAATACACCAGCACTAGGGTTTTGTTTTCAACTTTTCATGTAGTTCATGGCCATCGGTTTGATAGTGAATTCGTGGTTTGGTGTCTGTTGCCTAGTTCACGAAAGAACAGGGTAATGCGGTTGGGGAGGTGAGGCTGAGGGTTGCTTATGTTATGCCACCTGAAGCGCCGTCAGAGATCGCAGAGGAGATTGATGGTCCGCAGCGAATTTTAGTGCCTATGCAGCGAATTGTGGATAATGGGAGGAGTGCTTCGGAGCTATCGAGTGGCTCGGTGTCATTGAGATCAGCTGATCTGGGGATAGTAAGTGTACTGAACTTTTCTTTATTGCTGTGAATCTCTGAGGAGATGAATGGATAATTTTTTTACTGTGCTTTCAGGAGTCGGGGTCTCCTATTGGACGAGCTGCGAGGACCGAGGATTTACTGAAGGCTGCAGGACCTGCTGTTGTATGTGCTATAGTATTTATTTACGTTCTTTGGTTTATTGTTTGTATAATTCTTAAGATGTTGTTTTTTCTGTCTTTCTGATGTGAAACGGTAGGAAACAAGAACATATGCAGGACCTGATGAACAGTCCCTTGAGGTGAGTTCATTTAACTTCTTGAAGTTCAATTCGAGAGTTTTTGCCTTTCTCAGCTGTTGTTCTCTGTGGAATACTGATAGCTATGTCACTCGACTAGGTAAAATGCTAAAATGCTTGTTTGGCAGTAGGGGAGATTTTCAAAGGAGAAACCCTTTTGATTGTTGCTAATCCTATTCATTCATTATTTCTTAGTCTGTGAATTGTGAATTGTGGTTGCCCAGAAACAATGGGAATGACATAGAATGTCTTCTGTACTAAGAAATACGAACAGTATTTAGTCGCTTTGTATTGAAAAGTATATCTAGTTGGGAGTTTTCATTGTGCATACGTGGCTACTTACGCATACGTCTGTTATTCTTCCAGTTAATTTGCTTAAGTATTATTAGGGTTTGTTCTTAGATAGTCTTCAACACCTCTGTAATTCAGTACATACATCACACAACTGGCATTGGTAACATGGTGATCTTTTAATTTAGTGTGTTTTTAGTATTTTTCTAATGATTGTCCCAGGCATCAAATTACTTGTTTAATGTAAACTGTAATCCATTTTGGCATTTCCCTTGTAATCGTTGTTTTTGAACTGAATAACAACTTGCATGTTTCTCTCATTCCAGCTGTCAGCTTTAATTGCAAAATTGACCGAGGAAAAGAATTCTGTACTTGAGCAAAATAAAAAGCTTCGAAACGACTTGGTGAGTGTTAGGTTGGAACCATGTGCTCTTTCTATGGGCTACCATTGGAACCCTGAACAATAGGCTGAGTTCTCTCCTTTTGATTAAAATATTATCATGAAAATGAATGTCAGTATATCACCTACCTTAAATAAATGTTCCTGTAAAATATACACATAAACCTTTATTCTATGGGATCCCTTTGAAGGGGCTTCAAACTGCATAGCTGCAGCAGTACATCCATAGTTACTGTAGTTTATTATTATTATTATTTTTTTAGTTTGGAATTTTCTTTTAGGGGTACCCATATATATCAATGCCAAAATTTTACTGGCTGAAATATTACACACTTACACTAGAATATGCACGAGGAATAATCTTATATGCTTAACTACGGGCTCAGTGATGTGCAATAGGCAATTATACAGTTACCCTAGAAACACTTGCACGTGGTCTCACAGGTTCAGGCGTTCAGGGCAAGATGAAGAACCTATAGGCATTTAACTCTTCAAGAATATGACCTAAAGAACTGGTGTAAGCTCTGTCCAGAAAATTCCTTTTTTTAAGGGATAGTATATTAAATTAATATATAGGATATTATGGTACATTTACATCAATATGTACAAGGAAAAAAAGAGAAGAATTTATCCCAGCCACTGGGCAATGCCCTCATCAACTTTGTGTGTGTGTGTGTGTGTGTGAAACTCTTTAACTCTGAGTAAGTTTGCACCAAGGAGAAAAAATTTCCATCCGAACTTATCTGGCAGCACGCCATCAAAAGCACATTGATTTCTTTGAAGCCAAATGTTTCCGCAGCCAAGGGTGATTACTTCTTTAAAAAAGCTTCTACCCATTCTTGCAGAAAGTCTGGCTCTTTTATCATGCTTAGAATCCCTAGAGAAGTATCACATTCAGTATCAATCAGTGTCATGCTTATAATCCCTAGAGAATTATTACATTCAATATCAATCAGTGCCCAACAGTCTTTATACTAAAATTACAAGTGAAGACGAGATGGAAGTGGAACCAATCCTCTCGATGGTCCAAGATGCAGAGACCACACGTTTCTGTTTCCACAAAGAAGTTCCTTTTCAATTCAGAAAATTCCTGAACTGAACTCCTAGAATGGGAGCCGAACTTGTGAATTATCATGTAGTAATGAACAATCTAAATTGCTGCATCCTGTGCACAACATTTTGTTGATTTTCTGCAACCGGAATAAAAATTCTCTGCTAAGGATGGAGCTAAAGATTTTTCTAGTTTTCCCCATCAGACTAAATTTATCTGCACAATTAGAAGCAAAACCTTCACCTTAATAGGTTGCAAAACTTTAGTTAGGGCCCTTTCTGGAGAATTGATTTGCTGAATTCTGATATATGTAACCACCATTACCATTTTATCGAGCTCACTGTAAAATGTTTGTGGCTTCAACATGCAGGAGGTTGTAAGGTGTGCAGTCAGTAAACAGCAAGGAGGCTTCTCGCTGGTGTTCGTACTGGTGGTTGCGCTACTTAGCATCATTCTGGGCTATCTTGTAAAGAAATGAGAATTCCTCCTTCAGTCCAATCAATATAATTCCTACAGTAAATAAAAGGTGATATTGTGTGATGTGTAGTTTTGTTGGCCAGCTACCAATATTACGGAGAACAGATCAAACCAAGTTTTGGTGAGGTTTGCCAGTGCCTAATTGACAAAGGACGGTTTGTGCAATGGCATCCAATTTGATCCATGATGTATCCTAACCAACCGTTGGAAAGTAACTGCTCTTGATTATGGTGTGTGCTGTATCAATTCCTTCTAATCGTATGGATTGTGGATTGTCACCAACTTCGCTAACAATCGGACGAGATCTTGTCAAAATAACGCTCATTTGTTGTCCAAGTACATGCTGCTCGAATTGGTTGGTACCAGAAAGCAGCAGCTTAGCTGCCAGACTCCTCGGCTGACTGGCACCAATTGTCTTCAGAGTTCTGACCATGATGCAATGTTACATCGTGGCTCTTCAAGTGCCATTGGCATTTGCCGGTGTGCCAGCGGTGGCTGCCATGTCCGCACTGCACAAAAAACAAACAATCCTGGCAGTACAATGCAAATGCAACACAACTTGAAGACTAGTTTTACAAAGTGCAGTTCAGAAGCCCAAACCAAATATGTACACCCGGAAAGTGCTGATAATCTTTACAAACAAAGAGCAGAAGTGCAATCCGAACTGCTAGCTTGCTACATTAATACATCTGTATGTTCCACAAAAGAAAAATCCAAACACATAAATTATTCTCTATCACAGCAAACTGAGGGTGTGTTTGGTATAGCTCTAGCTCCATCAGATCTATGGAACTGGTGGAGCTTTACCAGATTCGTGGACCTGAAACTGTTGGTACATTAAGAGTATTTAAATGGGTCATCTTGTTTACATTTTAGACTAAAAATATAAACTTAATTCACTTTATTTTAGCCTATAAGTTTCAGATTTAAGGTGAAGCTGGGATTTGGAGCTCTATCAAACAGGGCCTGAATCTTATCTTTACTGTGATGTTCTTGAACTGCTTAGAAGTAGTAATCCTTTGGCACCTGAACAACACAGAAGCCACAGCTCTTTGCCTCCACATGGATACTCTGTCAGGCCATCATCGGTTTCCTGACTCTATTCCCGAGGAAAAGAAAGATCAGTGGACAGAACAAATTTATCTTACAAAAGAACAGCAGGTAGACATGCAAACGTGATTAAATAGTTCAACGAGTCCTGTGCAGATCAGGATCTTAAAACAAACCATCAAGCAAACCTTCCAACGGAAAATTTCAGAGAAGTTCTAGTCTCAACCACCAAGGAATTAAATTTGCAGCTAATTGATGTGAGCATATGATGCTTAAAATTTCAGAACTATCTTACAGGCAAAAGTTAACCATCCAAGTTTTCAACTAAGAATTCTTTATTTCCTAGTTCTTTTTATGGTATGGGCATATTTACACTCCCCGACAAACATTTCGAAAATAAACAGACAATTGCCATATCTCTAAAACCTGAAAGATTCGATATAACAAGAGACCACACTGGCAAGTGATAACATTTGAAAGAAGAGGGACTAAAGAAAAAGCTCTACAAAATAACTTCTCCAGAACATCACCAACAAGATAAAGACGTGTTACAATAGCAGAAAAACACAAATATTTAATTTGAATTGTGTTTCTGTTTGCACAAGTACACAGAGTGACAGAATCAAAACAATGGAAAGTAATTACATTATGTGTTATGAATCCATCAACTTACAGAGTCACAACCCCCAATAAACCATCAACCACTCATGTTTTCATCAAAATTTAAAAATCATCCTTTGGAAGGATGAAACTAATTTCCAGTTGCTAACTCAATCAAAATACAAAACTAAACAGATACTGCACTATCATACCTCCAATCAACATCTTTTGCAAATCCTGCACGATATATTGTGAATCCTCATTCCTCACATCATCACGCCCACCTGCATCCAAGAAACCAAGGACAACAATTATCACATGATAACAACCAAACCAGTGAAACACATGTGGAAATCACACCAATGAATCTTCCACGATGACGCTACCTCGATGAGCGTCCCCGTTCTGCTTGCCTCTCCTTCCTTGCTGTAGTGCCGAGCAGCACGCGCTCGCGCTCCTTCTCCTTGGCCTCCCTCTTCCTCCTCTCCTCCCTCAGCTCCTCAATGCTCTTTTTCCCCCCACTCTTCCCTCCGCTCCCTTTTCCCTCTTCGCAATCCCTCCTGTCTTTCGACGAGGCGGCCGAGGGCTTCGACATGTACCACGGCACCGCCACGCCCTTCCCGGCGAGGCCGTAACCCAGCCTGTACTTCTCTTCGTCGGGCCCGACCGTCCTGACCTCCTCTTCCTTCTTCTGCTTCTTAGGGTTAGGGTTGGCAGAGGGCTCCCGCTCACGGGCGGCGCCCCTCCCGCCGCTGGCGGAGGCGAGCGCGGCGAAGTCGGCGGCGCCCCTCCCGCCGGAGAAGAGGTTGATGTGGCCGCCGTCAGATAAGGCGGAGGGCCGGGCAGCCGGATCCACGGACCCGGCGGCGGCAGGTGCCAGGGGAGGGGAGCCCGAGTCGTCGGCATGGAGGCCACGGTTGCGGCGGAGCGCGGCGAGGCGGAGGTGGGACTCGCGGCGGCGGGCGGCCTCACGCTCTAGCTGGTCCTCGCGGGCAGCCTCGGCCTCGTCGCGGCGGACCTTCTCGCGGTTGTCGTAGTTGTAGACGTTCCACCGCTTCTGCGGCAGGATGTTCAGCCCGCCGTGGCCGCCCATGGCGTCCTACAGGGGTGGGTGGTTACTTCTCGTCGTCGCCGACCGGAGCCGCCGCGCCGCCACCCGTAGAAGCTTCGGCGACGAGGGTTAGATATACTAGGCAGGGTAGCGTGCTATTGCACGCCGTGCTGTGTGGGCGTGGGAAAAAATCGACGAAAGGACGTAAACACGATTTTCAACATATTTCTCACTCCGGAAAACAGCAGAAACTGAGTTACGGGGGAAAAAATAGAGAGTAGCGTGCGACTGCACGCCGTGTTGTGTGGGCGTAGGGAAAAAATCGACGAAACGACGCAAACGCGATTTTCCACATATTTCTCACACCGAAAAACAGCAGAAACCGAGCTACGGGGGAAAAAATAAAGAGCTAGAGTTGTAGAAATATCTCTTTCGATTTAACTATCTGGGAAATATCGAGACCGAGGTGGGAAAATGAGGTGGAAAACAAACATAGAGGGAAAAGAGCGAAGAATTATTAGTGACGACAATTTTTTTGAGTTGCACACATATTTCGGTGACGAAAACATTTTTCCCGCTTAAAACGGAGAAAGGACTGGCGTGATGATGCCTTTCTTAGAGATGTACACATATTTCCTATGATTTAAAACATTTTTCCGCGAAAAACGGAGAAAGGATCTAGACGTAAGGAGCAAGGACCTATTTGTTACGTTTTTGGACCTGTCCGCTATCCTGAAAAATTAGAAAAGGGCATATCCGCGATTTGAATTTAGCGGGGGCCTTTTCCGCAAATTACCGTGTGAGGGACCCGAATGCGAAAAAAAAATAAAAATCTTCCCCTCACAAAAATTCGCGGAGGACCTATTTGTAATTTTGAGGGACCTATCCGTAATTTGGAGAAACACGAGGGCCTTTTCGCAAAAAAACAAGCCTGACGCGTGGCCTCCCTCTCCTTGCGCGGATTCCAGGCGACATTATATAGGAACTAGAAATAGTAGCGTGCTATTGCACGCCGCGTCTTTAGCGGGCGTGGGAAAAAATCGATTTAAAGGACGCAAACGTGATCTTCAACATATTTCTCACCCGAAAACAAAGAAAACCGAAGTTACGGAGGAAAAATAGAGAGTTAGAGTTGTAGCAATATCTCTTTCGACGAATTATCTGGGAAATATCGAGACCGGGTGAAAAACCGAGGTTGGAAAAGAGTCTAGAGGGAAAAGGGCGAAAAATTATTAGTGATGTCAACTTTTTTAGAGTTGCACACATATTTCTGGTGACGAAAGCATTTTTTCCGGGAAAAACGGAGAAAGGACCTAGACGTGATGACAACCTTCTTAGAGATGAACACATATTTCTGGTGCCGAAAACATTTTTTACGCGAAAAACGGAGAAAGGACCTAGACGTAAATAGCGAGGACCTGTTTGTTACGTTTTTGGACCTATTCGCTATCCTGAAAAAATAGAAAAGGGCATGTCCGCGATTTGAATTTAACGGGGGCTTTTTCCGTAAAGTAACGAGCGAGGGACCCGAACGTGAAAAAAAAATGAAAATCTTCTCCTCACAAAAAATCGCGAAGGACCTATTCGTAATTTGGAGAAATATAGGGGGTTTTTCGCAAGAATGCATAGGGTGACAGGTGGCTTCGGCTGGAGACGGGGATTCCAGGCGGCATTATAAGGATGTTATTATTATTATTAGGCGAAAGAAACACCGTTTCGCCCCCTCATCTCCCACCCGCGTCATATGACATATATACAGCTATCAGGCTGACATGTGGGCTCGGCCGGCCGGTCCCACAATTTACCATAAATCTTCACCGATCGCAAACCTGATTCATCAAACTCCAGTCGGTTTAAGACATAAAATTCATATTTATAATAAAAATTAGAAAAAAAAAGTAACAAACCGCGAACAACCTCGCTTTTAGTAACAGTGCTACAGCTTGAAAACATGACGGTGTGGGGCTGTATCAGTGTACAGCTTGATGCTTGCAGCTACATGTGTACTGCATGTACAATTTAACCAAACGAGAACGAGTGGCCAAATTCTGAGCGTCACAGCAACAGTCACAACCTGAAAAAAAACACGTAGAGAAAATGCACATAGTACAGTCTTGGCGTGTACTTTGATTTAGCATGTATAGAAGCAATATATAGTCGTCACGAGTCACGACTTAGAAGAGGCAACTGCAAATTCGCCAACCCATTGGCCTTCTGATCACGAAAATCATCCACCTATTCTTCCACTTGGAATCTTGGATGATGGTGCATGGGAGCAATTAACCACAACGTGCAGAAGATCATGTAGAGCATCACATTTTGTTCTTTTATCGAATCTCGAACAGCACATCAAACTGATCATGTACGCAGGTAATGCAACTCGGAAGGACTTTGCATAGATCCAAGCAGGAAAATATGAAGAATTTTGCACATCATATCTGCTTAATCTACCAGAAGTGGCCGTCTTGCTTCAGTTCACCACATTCTGGCAGTGTCAGATGAAAGGGAGCAAAAGAGTAGGAGGGATAATGCAAATGAGGACTCGAACAAGACATCTCTCTTTAACACACTACGCATACCATGAAGCTAGAAATACATCAAACAAGAGCGAGGCGCCTGAAGCAGAAAACATATCATCTTTAGACTTTAATTGGCATGCATAAGCAGCAGCAACTGCTAAGATTGAGCTAATTCATACAAAACAATCAACAGCAAGGCATTTGTAGATTGCAGTGTGCCCAGACTTTAAAATTTTCAAAATGTTAGGCAATGACCTTTTGAAGTTTGGACTTGTAAATTTTCAAAATGTTCAAAATGTATTGGCATACAGGTAGCCTTTGTTGTAGCACTAAGTATAAAACTAAGAACCCCAAAAGCATATCAAGAGGCAAATGGCACCAAGATAATGAATAGAAGAGTACATTTGGATGAGCGAAACAAGTACAACTGAAGAGAAATAATGTAGTGCAACATAGTATAGTCAAATGAAGCTCTACCGGGATAACAAAACGAAGCGCGTGAGCATTCAGCAGGAGTGGGCACTTGATGTTTGTCAATCCATACAGTAAAGATGTGATTGATTTTGACTTGATCTGCACTTCCCACATTCGTGAAAGACCAACTAAGCAAGCCCGTATTTTCAAGGGACTGAATTGAACCGCAATCTGAAACCTTCAGTCTTTGCAGCGAAGTAGGCCATTCATCTCTGGGAGGTAAGTAAGCTGCCCATAGTCAACAATCGCAGACGTTGAATGCAACAATAGACAGCAATACTGGAATATATCCATGATGCAAGATGGAGGATCAGAAATGACAATCAGAAGAGGGTGAACGATAATAAAATATTTTTTTCTAAAAATACCAACCAAAGCCTCACCAGATCAAATATGTGTGAAAGAACAAATTTTCAGAGAAACTCGGCTCTAGCGAGGCACTGCCGATGTTAAATGGGTGGTAGTGCTGGAATGAACATACCAGCATCACCACCGTGCTAGAATACCTCGGTAGTGCTGATGAACAGTAAAATAGGCAAATGAACAGTAATCACACAATTTCAAAGATGAATAACAGTGAATCTTTTGATCGACTGATAAAAAACCCACGAAACTTTGTATGCACCTTATTATGGGTGTCAGGAACTTATTCCAACCTTCAATCGCAAGGATTGATATCAAAATTACGAGATTTTTCGAATTCGTCGAAGGTTACACCAAAATCGAGTTAAAAATCAAAACTTCACCCTAAACTTGCTCGCAGGGATTTAATGATCGAGATAATCTTAGATGAACTCCCGCATATCCCAGCAAGCAAGAACACCAAAAAAATTGCCTCGAAACATGCAAGATCAAAATCTACCTCAAATCCTCCATTCTCAAGCAAAAACCCGGTTTTTTGAGAAATTTCTTGATGATCATGAGATAGCTAACCTAGATGATTAAATGATGTCTAGAGGATACATCCATCAGTCACTCATCCTTGACAACATAAGATCAAAAGAAAAGGAAACCAATAGGAAAGATCAAGAATCAAGAAGGAGGAATATCAAGAACAAGAGCCAAATCTCGAGCACAAAATTAATCTTTATTTCAAAACATGAGGATGGATTACAAAGCCTCTTACCTAAGGGCAAAACTCCCAAGGAGCACTCATACTCACACAAGGACATTAAAATCTTGTGAGAATCATAAACCTCTTTAGTGACTAAGTCTAAGGTCTCAAGTCTATCTTCCCACTACATCTCCGTATATAGTGAAGGCAATCCTAACCTTAAACCTGGACAATACAAGTGGATACCATCTACATTTACATGGGCTAACTCGAAATCCAATACTCTTAACGGGTTTTTCACTCACACAATCACGCTTCTCAAAGCGGCTAACACATAGACGTCAAATCCACTCCACAAGCTTGAATTTGTATTCAACTCCACTTTAGCGTAACCTAAACCACTTAAGCCACCGTCATGGTTTTTCAAATTGCCTCGACTGTTGGTATTGGACAAATTACCAATTTGCCCTAATGATCGTCTTCCTTCTCCTTGAAGCATTGCCATGCTTCGAGCTTTCATGTGGCCCCAATGACTTGCTGCCAAGCCTCTCAAGCATCCAGACTCCTCCGAACCATCCTCGCTTGCAAGCGGGCCCAAGTTACTTGACATCCACGTGTCCTTTCCGCTTCACCATGGCAACATCATCCTCCTTGACCGTTCTGGACCTTAACTCTTCCATGAGTCTAGTCTCGGTCCATGTTGTTGTCTGCCATATTTATCATTAGTGCTTCATATTTTGGCTCCTTGTCTTCCCAACTTTCAATCACCTCACAACCTCGATTATCTTCCGGCGTCTCTTGACCGTTCAGCTCTCCTAGCCTAGTCCCGGTCTCACCTTTGTCTCACCATGACTTAGCCTTGGAGTCTGCAACCAACACAGACAAGAAGCACATCATATAGTATTGTTCACAATAATATGCATTAATCAACAATTAATACAATATTAAGTTCAAGTGACAATAAAGTCGGCACTACCGCCTCCAAGGGCCGGTAGTACCGCATCATCGGTACTACCGCTCCAGGTAGTCAGTATTGTCACTGCCTCTAAAATTCCCCAAGGAACCCTCTCTGGAAAATAAAATAACTACCGTGCATTTGGGCCGGTAATGCCGCTCCTCTAACACTACCGCTTCCAAATGGCCGGTAGTACCATTTGTCCTAGAAACATCCAAGAGACCCCTTTGAAAAAAGGCTACAGCGTCCACGGCCGGTAGCTCCGACAGACTGACACTACCACCATCTCAGGACGGTAGTGCTGCCTAGCCGGCACTACCACTCCTACATGGTCGGTAGCGCTGCTCTTGACCTAACAATACTTCAAATTACTTCAAATTCAAAATAGAATTTAAAATAAACTTAAACTCGAGCATAACATGCTCAAATACAGTCAATAACTCATTACCAATAAGGATAGATCTCAACATGATCTTTCACAAAAATAAATAAAAAAATTTATAACTTTTTGCTCTAGACCAAGATCTGTTCTTGCACGATTTGTTTCCGCTAATCGCTAACTTGAAATAGCCAAAAGATTAGAAAGGGTAGGAAGCAACGGAGAAATGTTAGGAAGGAGAGAAGGCAATGGCACCATCGTGGTGAGTGATGCTCTCAGGGGACCTTGCCGCCCTCCCGCTCTAGCCGCCGCAGCGACATGGGGGCTGTTGTGGGCCGAACGGTGAAGATCACATCCACCCATTGCGGCAACGGTGTCAGCCTCTGCAGCGGATAAGTGATCTTGAACAGCGGCCTCTATGCATCGTCCTTTAATACAAGTTACAAAAATTTTAAAACAATCAAAAAGATAAATAATGACTAACTACTCTTCGTTTTTACTTTAGTATTCATGTAACTTTTTGTGAGATCATGTGATGAAAAATTGGTTGAATGGTGAAATTGGCATTGTAAAGTGATTTTGGTTATGGTATGTGTGGTGCTTGTGCATGTGCTATGTTGAGATGATTATCATGCTGGTGATAGCATGATGGAGTTTGCTTGATGCAATGCACTCATGTGAGTGGTTGCATGGGTTGTTTTTTAGGCAAGTGGTGGACTTGTGCTCAAATGTTCATTTGATTATGCTGGGGATGGCATAATGGTTTTGCTTAATGCAATGCACTCGTGTGAGTGGTTGCATGGATTAATCTTGAGTCAAGTCATGGACTTGTGCTCGGACGCGTTGTTTGTTACTTCATGTGCGGTGTTGCTTGAGGCGAACGTGGTCGATGACGGACCGAACTAGGTTCATGGAGGAACCGAGGTTCGAGACTAGGTTCAGGAGGAATCGAGGTCTTGGTGGTCAAGGATGTCATGTGGGGCGTTCGGGCTAGAGAACATGCATGTGAAGGTGGTTAGTCACGTATGTGCAAGTGGGCTGATCATGCGTGCAAGGTTTTGGTTTTGGCCATGTTGGGCCAAGTTGAGATGTATACAGACTCTTTCCATGTTGGAAGTGGAGTTGTATCATATCTCGTTAGGATTGCTCTGTATAAATAGAGGGAGGTGTCCCTGTTTATTCTTGAGCAAGATTTTAGGTTGTACTCTTTTGTTTGAGTATCTGTAACCAGATCAAAATAAAGATCTTTCTCACAAGTTCTTGGCTCCGGCATAGTTGATCGATCGCTTGAAGTTTTGTTCATCATAGCAGTCACGAAGTTCATCACGGAGTTCGGTTCTTTGCAAAGGTATCATCTTCCGAAAGTAATATCTTTTGATCCGTAGATCCGATCGGATTGATTCTTATTGGGTTTGATTTGTAATTGAATCAAGTTTCTACAGTTAAAATTTTACATCAATCCAATGGGTAGATCTTTGGTAATTTGTGGTCGCCCAGATTGCTAGTCTGGTCGCCCAGCTGTTAGATCGCTAATTGTTTCAGTCATCTTGCGAAGGTCATAACTTTAGATCTGTAGATCCGATCGACCTGATTCTTTTTTTGTTCACTTTGGAATTGAGTCTAGTTTATATAGTTAAAATTTCACATCAATCCAACGGTTAGATCTTCTGTAATTTGTGATCGCCCAGATTGATGTCCTGCTCGCCCGACTGCTCGCCTGGTCTCCCGGGTTCAGTTATCTTGCAAAGGACATAACTTTAGATCCATAGATCCGATTGACCTGATTCTTTTTGTGTTAGCTGCAGAATTAAGTCTAGTTTCTACAGTTAAAATTTCACATCAATCCAACGGCTGAATCTTTGGGAATTTATATTTTAGTGAATATATATCAGTCTACTTACCCAGACTGCGAGCGTGGTCGCCCAACTGTTCACGTGGTCGCCCACCTACCAACCTGCTCGTCCAAGTGTCCTCTTGCTCGCCCAAGTGCCCAAACTGGTCACCCGGTGTCCTCTTCGCCGCCCAAGTGCCCAAACTGTCGCCAGTGTCTCATCGCCGCCCGGTGATTTATTGGTCGCCTAAGTGCCCAAACCGTCGCCAGTGTTCTCTTGCTCGCCAGTGATTTATTGTCGCCCAAGTGCCCAAACTGGTCGCCAAGTGTCCTCTTGTCGCCAAGTGCTCTCTCGGTCGCCCAGATGGTCTCTTGGTCTCCCAAGCTGCGTGAGGTGGTCTCCCAATTTCGTAACTCGGTCTTCTAACCGTGGCGGTCTTCAAGCAATTTGAGTTTAAATTGGGGTGTTTGAAAAGATCGAAAATTTGATTTTAGCTTCCGCGTAATCATTCACCCCCCTCTGATTGCTACATTAGTATATTTCGATCCTACAAGTGGTATCAGAGCAAGGTTTTTCTAATTAATCTTAACTGGTGATTAGAAACCGTAGCGATGGATAGGTATTCGACAAAACCTTGTGTTTTCGATGGTGTTGATTTTCAGTTTTGGAAAGCAAAGATGGAGACATATATTCAAGCTCAGGGTTTTGCAATTTGGGAAAAGGTCTACAAACCATATCAAGTTCCTGTGAATGATCGAGTCAATGAAACCAATCAAGCACAGGTTGAAGCGAATAGCAGAGCACGAAATTTGATCATCCAATGATTGGGAAGAAGTGATTTCGATCGCGTGATCCATCTCAAGTCTGCATATGAGGTATGGAAATCTCTTTGTGATTACCATGAGGGTTCAAATACTATCAAAGAGGTTCGTCAAGATATATACAAGAAAGAATACATGCGATTTGAGATGAAGCCTGGTGAGTCACTAGATGATTTCTTTGCACATTTCAATAAGATTCTTAGCAACTTACGTCTTTGTTGGAGTTTACTTTGATGAGGCTACTAATGCTAGACAATTGCTTGGTGCATTAGACATGTCTATTTGGGAGATGAAAGTTACATCCATTAGAGAATCAACTGTCATGAGTGAACTTCTTGTAGATGTTCTTTTCTCTAAACTAAAACTCATGAATTGGATGTTCTTGCTAGGAGGATGATTATAAATCAATTGCATTAACCTCTCAATCTAGCATGTCTCGAATAATGCTTCTTCAAGTTTTGCCTTGTCTTTCTTGTCTTCACTAACCGATGAGCAGTTGAGGAATTCCTGAAGAAGACTTGGCATCACTCTCTTCTCGTTTTAATAAAGCTTTGCGAGAATGTGAGAATGAGAAAGAGAGTTGGTGGTGGCCCTCCAAGATGCTATGAGTGTGGTGATTTCAACCATATTCGTCCAAATTATCCTAAATTTGCAGGAAAAGCATCAAGAGAGGAGGGCAATGACAAAAGAAAAGAAAAGAAGAAGTTTTCTCTAAGCAATAGAAAGAAGAAGAGCTTCATCAACAGCAAAGTTGTCCACCGGGTCCTTTCCGCTCTTGAACAAGTTAATTTGAGCGATGTGGATTCGGAGAGCAGTGAAGATGGCACAATGGCTCCTAGCAAGAATGATTTGACAGGGTTGTGTCTCATAGCTAGAAGTGATGAAAGCTTCACCGAGGACGATCATGACAGCGATTTCAATGAGGTAGAACCTTCTTACGATGAATTAACTATTGCTGTTGTTCGTCTTGGAAAATTGCTTGACAAACGCGACAAGAAGATTAAGGAACATGATGTTCTTGTGGAATCTTTGAATGCTGAAATTGCTAGACTTAAATCTTTGATTCCTGATGATGATGCTTGCAAATCATGTGACTTAATTTACAATGAGCTTACTGTGCTTAGGAAAGAACATGTTTCTTTGTTAGAACAAGTCAATGCTGAAAAGAAAGAAAATGAGAAACATGTTAAAAACGCTAGCTGTTCAACTGTTGATTTGCATGATACAACTCATTATTCTAAATGTGCTATACTGGAATTGAAGTTGCATGATGCAAATGCTAGGGTTTCTCAAATGACAGATGCTATGCTCACTCATGAAGTTCTCTTATGCTCAACTTGTCGCAAACAGAAAGGAAAAGTGGACGTTCCATGTAATAATTGTTTAACTCTTTCTCGAAAGGTTGATTACTTGGAAAAATCTTTAGAACGGTTCACTTCAGGAAAGAAAAAACTAAACATGATTTTGGATCAATCAAAAGCTAGTACTCATCACAAAGGTTTAGGTTTTGATTCTTATGCTCATCATAAATCACATGCTCCAACTGTTGTGAAGACACTTGAAAGTGGAAAATTCGAAATTGTCAATGAGCCTAAGAAAACTGTTTTCAAGTCTGCTGGTGTGTTATCTTCTACTATGGTGAATGCAAATGCTACTTCTGTTTCTAAAGCTAAACATCATGTTAAGTACACTTGCACTCATTGTGGTAGAGATGGACACTTAGTAGATTTTTGCTTTAGGCTAGCCAAACAGCAAAAGAAAGAAAAGGCTAAAGCTAGGTCTAATTTCAAGAAGGCACATTTTACTCCTCATTTTGTGTCTAGGGTGATGCAAACACCTTTTGTTGCAAGAAACACAGGAAAGGGCAAATCTGATTGTGTGAGCAAGCATACTCGTGTTGTGCCTACTCGTCGTGTGTCTCAGTACTGGATTCCTAAATGCTTTATTTCTAACCCCAGTACTAAGACCTCGGCATCTTCTTGTGCTATGTAGTTTTTCAGGAATGGGTTGGAGAACAGAAGCTTAGTGGATCTTGGTCTTTTGCAAGATGAGATCAAGACTTGGATGGTTCTCACCCTTGAGATGGTTTTCAAGAAGCATGTGCAATAATTCTTCATCTACTTTGTGAGCTATTTGATACACTCATGCTTTTACATTCACAGATATTTAATTGTGGCATGAGATGAAAAGATTGTTCATATGCTCATTTGTATCCCCTGGCATGTTCAATAATGTTATATTTTATATCATGCCTTTCATGCTTTGAATTCACTTATCATGATTCATGCTTATGCTTAATTGAACATACCATGATAACTCAAGCACATGTATATCATCATCTCCTCTCTGTTGATTTCATTGGTTATCCATTTGAGGGAGAGTTATTGGATTTTTTGTGAAAGTCTTTTTCGGTTGCTTTTGGGAGGTTTGTTCTTTCAAACCTTTTGTTTTTAAGTTTATTCCCTTCAGGTGACAATTTGTAGAAGGTTTTTAAGATGGTTGTTTTGAGGGGGAGTTCTTTGAAGTTTTTGTAATATTGTGTAACATGCTTGTTATTTTGTGTGTTTCTTAAATGAAAAACAGCAAAAGTACTGAGCATTGTATTTCATACACATATGTCATTTGAAGCCATGTTTATGCTACAAGGTCTTTGCAACTTCCTGTTTATACATATATGGTGTAGTTTATGTCATGACTTTTTAAATGGAATGACAACTTGAATTAAATCTTGTCATGATTGAACTTTCTTGGCTATCTTGATCCTGCTCAAAAAGTGCTAAATATGAAAGTTAAGTGCTAAAACTAAAAGAGTGATTGTTGATAAATGCAAGAACAAGGTTATGTACTATCGCACTTCTTCTTTACGAGATTGCTTATCATTGCACTTTGATATGAACTTGGAAGAGGTTGTGTATAACCGAAACCATGAAACCTTAAGCTTGAGATTGCTTGGCATGGTTGAAAAGTAAGGCTGATGGTGCATGTAATTCCTTGCAATTGTTATTGTTGCAATCAAAGTAATGAATCAGTTTTTCAAAGCATAAATAAAGTGCACAAAAATTCAATGTTTTCAGGTTTTAAGATTGTTGAGAAAGGGAGATCATGCCATGCAAAAAAATCGTTAATAGCACTTGATTTCTAGTCATGCTTACTCTACATTGTTTATGTGTAGATTTGAGGGTGCAAGTACTGTTGATAGCATGACTTGGTGATCAAGTTGTTTCATTTGTGCATGATTCATAATGCTCAGTACATAAAAAAAGGGAAAACAACAAACATAAAGGGGGAGAAGTTTCTCTTTTTGCTCTCTTTTTGCATTCTTGATGAACCCATTGTCAAAGGGGGAGAAATTTTGGAGTCAAAGGGAGAGATTTTTGGTCACACATTGCACATTCACACACACATTTCTTTTTTCTGTTAGGGGAGTCTTTCTTTTTGATAGGGGGAGATTTCTTTTGGATAGGGGGAGATTTTTGTTCTTCTTTGTAGGGGGAGATTTCTCTTTCTATCTTTTGGTCACTTTACTTCTTTTAAAAATGGTGTTGCCATTGTGAGGTGAATGCCAATGTTCGTTTCCAAATTGTGTTGCCAATGTTTTCATCAAGGGGGAGATTGTGAGATCATGTGATGAAAAATTGGTTGAATGGTGAAATTGACATTGTAAAGTGATTTTGGTTATGGCATGTGTGGTGCTTGTGCATGTGCTATGTTGAGATGATTATCATGCTGGTGATAGCATGATGGAGTTTGCTTGATGCAATGTACTCATGTGAGTGGTTGCATGGGCTGTTTTTGAGGCAAGTGGTGGACTTGTGCTCAAATGTTCATTTGATTATGCTGGGGATAGCATAATGGTTTTGCTTAATGCAATGCACTCGTGTGAGTGGTTGCATGGATTAATCTTGAGTCAAGTCGTGGACTTGTGCTCGGACGCGTTGTTTGTTACTTCATGTGCAGGTGTTGCTCGAGGGCGAACGTGATCGATGACGGGACCAGAACTAGGTTTATGAAGGAACTGAGGTTCGAGACTAGGTTCAGGGAGGAATCGAGGTCTTGGTGGTCAAGGATGTCATGTGGGACGTTCGGGCTAGAGAACATGCATGTGAAGGCTGGTTAGTCACGTATGTGCAGTAGGTGGGCTGATCATGCGTGCAAGGTTTTGGTTTTGGCCATGTTGGGCCAAGTTGAGATGTATACAGACTCTTTCCATGTTGGAAGTGGAGTTGTATCATATCTCGTTAGGATTGCTCTGTATAAATAGAGGGAGGTGTCCCCTGTTTATTCTTGAGCAAGATTTTAGGGTTGTACTCTTTTGTTTGAGTACTGTAACCAGATCAAAAATAAAGATCTTTCTCACAAGTTCTTGGCTCCGGCATAGTTGATCGATCGCTTGAAGTTTTGTTCATCACAGCAGTCACGAAGTTCATTACGGAGTTCGGTTCTTTGCAAAGGTATCATCTTCCAAAAGTAATATCTTTTGATCCGTAGATTCGATCGGATTGATTCTTATTGGGTTTGATTCATAATTGAATCGAGTTTCTACAGTTAAAATTTCACATCAATCCAATGGGTAGATCTTTGGTAATTTGTGGTCGCCCAGATTGCTAGTCTGGTCGCCCAGCTGTTAGATCACTAATTATTTCAGTCATCTTGCGAAGATCATAACTTTAGATCTGTAGATCCGATCAACCTGATTCTTTTTTTGTTCACTTTGGAATTGAGTCTAGTTTATACAGTTAAAATTTCACATCAATCCAACGGTTAGATCTTTTGTAATTTGTGGTCGCCCAGATTGATGTCCTGCTCGCCCGACTGCTCGCGTGGTCGCCCGGGTTCGGTTATCTTGCGAAGGACATAACGTTAGATCCGTAGATCCGATTGACCTGATTCTTTTTGTGTTTGCTGCGGAATTAAGTCTAGTTTCTACAGTTAAAATTTCACATCAATCCAACGGCTGAATCTTTTGGAATTTCTATTTTAGTGAATATGTATCAGTCTGCTCGCCCAGACTGCGAGCGTGGTCGCCCAGCCTACCAACCTGCTCGTCCAAGTGTCCTACTGCTCGCCCAAGTGCCCAAACTGGTCACCCAGGTGTCCTACTGCTCGCCCAAGTGCCCAAACTGGTCGCCTCAGTGTCCTCTCGCCGCCAGTGATTTATTGGTCGCCCAAGTGCCCAAACCCAGTCGCCTGTGTCCTCTCGCCGCCAGTGTGATTGATTTGTCGCCAAGTGCCCAAACCGTCGCCCAAGTGTCCTCTTGATCGCCTAAGTGCTCTCTTGGTCGCCCAGATGGTCTCTTGGTCTCCCAACCGCGTGAGGTGGTCTCCCAATTTAGAACTCGGTCTTCTAACTTCGTGAACCGGTCTTCAAGCAATTTGAGTTTAAATTGGGGTGTTTGAAAAGATCGAAAATTTGATTTTAGCTTCCGCGCAATTATTCACCCCCCCTCTGATTGCTACATTAGTATATTTCGATCCTACACTTTTGAAAGGACA
This sequence comes from Guadua angustifolia, assembly GCA_036346375.1. Taxonomy (NCBI): domain Eukaryota; kingdom Viridiplantae; phylum Streptophyta; class Magnoliopsida; order Poales; family Poaceae; genus Guadua; species Guadua angustifolia. The sequence goes on along the minus strand of CM070518.1, from coordinate 16,986,609 downwards.
AAAATAGAAACCCTTTTTAAAAAGTTGAGGATTTGCCATACTAAGTTGGTGTATTTGATAATTTACCACGTTATACTTCACTGACATTTGGACTTGAGACCACGTGTCACTGAGACATATCATGACAAATAATTAAATACACTAACTTGAGTACAAAAAAATCCTCAAATTTTCCTTTAAGTATCACGCACTGCTAGTCTGCTACTCTAAAAAAAAAGTTACATGCCACTGTATCTTGCCATCTGATCCGATTGTTTCTGGAGAACGCGCATTTGTACTATGTGGACTCCGAAGAAGATTTAAGTCCATCAATCAATGTTCAAAGTCGTCGGTTCGTCCAGGCGGCAGCTGCCGGGGCCGGCGTGCAAATGTGGCCGGTAGAGACCGTCGTTGCCAGGGATCTCAGCCACCGTCTGGGCACAGCCACCGTCTTGGGAAAGGGTTCGAGTAAATTTAGCGGGGATTACGACTTAATCAGTTCCTATTTATCTGGACTGTTCATCGAGACAACAAACAGTTCAGACTGTCTAACAACGCTAAGATACAATATTTGATACAATACTTGCTACAGTGTTAAAGTCAGTGCGATGCTTTTTAAACTGTATTTCGAAAGATCTCAGATATCGTTTTTTTTTCCGACGGTTCATGTACAATTGTTAAAGTTGTAGTTGTTACTACTACTGTATTAGATCTCTTTCCAGCTTGTTGATACAGCCAATCTCTTTGTACGATCGACTGAACAGGTTTCCTTTACAGATAATAGTTTATATCAACTGCCAATCACGGCATGATGAAATGGATTGCGCTTTTGTTTTCCCAGAAGAATCTTGTAGACCTCGTTTTTCTGGAGTTCAAATGATCGAATAGGTCCAGGTGGTTACCCTGAATCCTTCTTAAGAATCAGCATCCAAGAGCTTATGAGATCAAATACCAAGAAAATCTCACAATACACCGTTAAAAAAAATGTACAATAACACCTAAAATATGATTAGTGGGACTCAAAACACAAGACATGGATGCCACACTGTTGGACTAGCCATCAGTTAGTAACCATGCAAAGATTTTACTGGCTTACCAAAGATTCATTGCGAACTCTTCTCTAGTTCTCTATCTTAAGCGCAGAATTTTGCGCTGTGTGCACTGCTTTTCCTCTATCTAATATAGATCATAGCTATGCTGTCTTAAAAAAAAAAAAGCTTACCGCTGGACATAAATTTCTTCCTGAACCCTATATTACTTATCCATTTAAGGTGTCGATCTCATATATCCACATAGTTTAAAGATAACATGTCAGGTGCAAACCTCTCTTAAGGTGTAATTGTGCAACCCGACTTTGGCTGGGATACCAAATCAGCATAAAAATTTTAAAAAAGAAAAGGTTGATAATGTAGTATATGAAGTGTTGCAGCACTCTTTAGAACTTCAAACTCGGTCTGGTAGAAAGGGAAAAAAAGAGATAAGTTTATCGTGAATAGTAACTAAGAAAGATTGTGTCAAGGGCCTCCCAAACAGAGGCATGCCTATACAAGTTTAATGGACAGCTGAAATATTACAGATGCGTTACATACTTAGATTCCACAAACAAGATATTATAAGGTGCTGAGGTACACGAGGCAAAATTGACATCTTAAACTCCAGCACAATCATATAAAACAAGCTTACTTTAAACTCCAGAACTCAGATACAACATACTTCGGCTCGATCATGGCACAATGCTCAAGCGGTCACAGAGTTATTATTCTCCTATATTCCACACTCGCTTTACCTGATAGGTTTACCGTCAATCCATACTGAAAAGATGTCGCTTCCCACATTCATGCTAGACCAACTAAGCCAGCGGCAGTTGTTTATGCTCAAGAACTGCAGCAACCTAGGCAATCCTGTATTTGGCCGGGACCGAATCGAACCGCAGTCTGAAATCTCCAGTCTTTGCAGTGAAATAAGGCCGTTCATCTGCGGCAGGTAAGTAAGCTGCCCACAGCCAACGATCTCCATGTCCTCCAACGCTCGAAGGTTTTCAATGCACCTTGGCAGCGCGCGAAGCTGAGGGCAGTTCTTGACGACGAGCTCACGAAGAGAAGGGAATGCGCACGTCTCATCCCCATCCCATCTCTGCAACATGTCCATCCTCTCCACATGAAGCTTCTTCAGAGATTGGAAATTAGCAGCACTGCTACCACCAGATGCGCTACAATTCATGGAAATCAATCCATCCCAACCTTTCAGGTAGAGGTTTTCCAGCACTGGTAACAGCCCAAGGGGAGGAAGACAACTGCAGCTCTTGAAATCGTAGAGCTGGACAGTTACTAGATACGTGTAGTCTGCAGGACCAAGCCAGCTAGGGCATGCCATGCCTGCGTAACCTGAAATGTTAAGCTCCTTGATGGTGGTTGGTGGTTTCAGGTGCTCTAGAATTCGCTCAGCTTGTTTGTTGCTGTTGCTCCATGAAAGCTCCAGCTTTTGGAGGAACTGCTTGGAAGCCAAATCCGCCTGCGCCGCCTCTTGCGCATCCTTAACAAGATGCAGGTTCGAAATGACAAGTTTCCCACGGAGATTCTTCAAGTTGGCCAGCTCGCCAATACCGCCTTTCTGCTTGTTCCTCTTGCTTGCGATGAACCTTGAGAGCGTTTGGAGATCAGTCAACGATCCTATGCCCTTAGGCATATACCTCAAGCTGCACACACTGTGGCTGGGATTACGGGCCATCTCAAGATCGATATGCCTCAGCTTGCTAAGATTCTTTATTTCTCGCGGCAACTCTTCAAGATCATAGCAGTCTCTAAGGCCCAGTGTCTGAAGGTTGTAGAGATCACATATTGATTCTGGCAGCCGTCTGATCTTGGTGCTTCGCAACTGGAGACACCGAAGATGTTTTAGTTTCCCAATTGATTCAGGCAGCTCACATACACCAAAATTACTCAAATCTAAAGTGCGTAGACTTGTAAATCTCTTCCCAAGGTCTTTAGGGATCCTTACAGAATAATCTACAGAACCACCCACAACTATAAGTGTGTGCAATCTCTTGCAGCTGGAACTGGGAATTGTATCAAACGTGTCAGTGGCATTAAAGGCCACTGTTAAATGCCGGACCTTCTCCGGAAGGTTGCAAGGTCCTTCCATGATATGGCATTCCTCAGCTGAGACATGCAAAGCAAGATCGTGCAACATCTGAGACATGGTATAACAATGTCGTTCCCCAGTAGGGTCAAGACGTGCTTGCTGGAAAAAGGATTGGCCAACTAAAGCTCTGAAGTAAGATCTCCCAGTGTCCTCCATAGTTTCCATGGTGTTAGGCGTAGGTTGAATGAAGCCCTGAGCAACCCAATTCTGGATAAGCCATTCCTCCTCAAACAGGAACTTTTGTGGAATAATAGAACTGTATGCAAAACAAGGCTTGAGATGGGGGCATAGCTCTGCATAGCTCAATCGAAGCGCTCTATCGAAATCACTGGAATTGGAATCCCAATTCTCCTCTTGCAGGATAGATGCCCACTTGCTTCTGTCATCCTCTTGGTGCAGTCTACGGCCTAAACTGGCTGCTATGAAAGGTACACCCTTGCACTTCTGTAGAACCTCCTCCTTCAATCTGAAAAACAGCCATTTGTTGCAGCAGTTGAAGAAAAATGTTGCACAAGATATAGAAATGTTAATACACATATCGGTAGAAAAGTTAATTGGAAAAAAGCACACATAAGTAACAAGTATGACACTATGAAAAGCTCAATATACATTTTTCTTGCGTTAATTCATATGAAATGCTGCACATCAAAACATCATACCTCCATTTTAGCGTTATACTAACCCTTTAGCCAAGTAAATGCCAAAATGACCTAAGTGACATGGTAGGTCTAGGGATTTGACAAGTTAATTACCAAATTTAGTGACCTAACAAGTGAATTATCAAAATTAGTGACCTAAGTGACACTTAACTATAAGTTTAGGGGCCTGCGATGCAATTTTCTCTAACTTTTGGTACTGCACATTTTCAAATAATTAGAACATTTCAATTGAACTACTGTAATATTTCAATTGAGCTATTGCAACAATCATTCAGCTTGGGGGAAAAATTTAGGTTCCAATTTTTAGCATTTCTGTTTTTATGCTCAAAAGTCAAAACTATCAAATAAAACTGTAGTAAAGAAAAAAGGAAGTACCTGCTGTTTAGGAAATCTCCGGAATTATATGCTTTGATCTCTGTCCCTAGGGCATATCGGCAGAACAATAACCAGCAATCCTCTTGTGGTAGACTTCGCAAATGGTAAGATTCTGAGGTACCAAGTTCTCGAGCAACTGCCCTGCTACTTGTTGTTACTATGATCTTGCTTCCTACAGCACCGGTGAGCAATGGATGTTTGAGCTTCTCCCAGTCATGCCAGCTCTCTCTCCAATAATCATCCAGGACAAGCAAGTACCTTCTTCCTCGCAGCTGCTTTTCTAGGTGCATCTGGAGGTTATCCAGGTTGTTGGAATGAAATGGACTGCCTCCTAGGGATTCTATGATAGATGCAGTGATCCTTTCTATATTGAACTCCTGTGACACATGAACCCACAGCCTCCTCTCAAAGTGCCTTGATACACGCTCATCACAGATGACTAGCTGAGCGACGGCTGTCTTCCCGATATAAGCCTCCCCCAATATTGGCAAGACGTCAACATTGCGCTTTAGATCAGATTGAAGAAGCATCTTTACAATCTTATCTTGATCACCCTGTCTACCATGAACAAAAACTGGAGGAAAAGAGCTGCTCTGATGATTCCTACTACTCTCTTCGCAAAGTTCGCTTACTCTATTATGGAAACCTATTTGGAGCTTCAAACGCTTTCCTTCAAGATCTGTCATTCTCCGTTCTATATCTTCAATACCACTTGCAGTATGTTTAATAAATTTCCCACGCCGAAAATTAATAGATGAAATTGCAGTGTTGTTACGTACACGGGCAAGAGTGATCACCTCACGGCGTCGTGCTTCATAGTAGCAGTCGTCCAATACCTCCATTGCCTTGTACCCAACATCCATCAGATCAGCAAACCACGATTTCTGTTGCTCAGAAAGTGGTGTTTTCCCAGCACCATTAAGAACAGCTTCAATCGTTGGCACATAGGAAGCCAGACTTTTCCGTATATCCTCAAGATCATGTCCCAGCTGCGGCAGCTCCTTCTTCAGCAAATCTGCTATGGCCTGAAAAAGGCCTTGCAGAAAGGCTGAGGGCACAGCCTCACCCATTGAGAGGATTGGGTGCCGTAGAGGTATATGATCACGAGGAATGGTAGAATGCTCACAGATACAAGAGAAGATGGCTCTAAATGCAGAGGGACCTCACATATAGAATAGCCGCTGAAGAAAAATGCTAGACCAAGGAAAAATCAGTAGGAGACTTGGAAAATATCAATAAAGTTTCCAGTAGTGGCTTCCACTACTGTTTTCTGCTCAAAAAAAATCAGTAGGAGACTTGGAAAATATCAAGGTCACCTGTAATTAACAGCGTGACAAACAAACAATTGACCCAATCCACACACAGAAAACAAAACCAAATTGAATACGTTGGGTTCCAGAATATTTTGAACAGAAAAGGACATGGGCAGGGAAGTCTGATAGGGAGATCGTTTTTTGACTTTTATTGATGATAAGGGAAGAATATATGCTAACAATGGGTGCTTCATTCTTGCCTGGAGGAGCCTTAACTCTCTGTTGATCTATCACTGTTCTGTTATATGTAGATGTTACTCGTGAGTTCAGGTATAACACTGTCGAACTGCTCACAACCTTTCTTCTTTTTCACGCCTTGATTTATTTTCTTTTCTCAAGTGTAATTCCTCAGTTTCTATTTTTTTTAACTCTACGTATTGTCTATTGTGATATTGTCTAGTATGTATCTGCATGCTATGTTCAATGCAGGGGGTAAAACGAACAGCGGGGAACTCAGAACTAGGCATAAGAGTGCTGCACCAACGCCCAGAATAGCATGTTTAGAGTTGGTAGAAACATAATCAAAGCAAAAAAATTATGTTAACATGAATTTTCAGAAAAGGGTGAAACTCAATGTTTCAAGATAGTGCTTCGAAAGACCCTAATTTTGTTCGGAAAGGGTTCCCCTGTAGTAACCATGGGGATCCTCAAGCCATCCGATCGAGCCAATGAACAATCCAAATCATCCAACAGCGCATTGCTACAGTAGATATTCTATATATGGGGCTACTGCACTGGATCGTTCATTTTGTTCGGTGTTATCATTATGATTTCTAAATGTTTGTCTTTGGGAGTCTCATACATGATAAGTTGAGGCGGCGCTGAGTAATTAGTGTAAGGTATCATAATCCATAACAGTGTAAAAAAAAGTTGGCCACAGGAGAACTGTGCGCGGACTACAACAGTATAACACATCAACACCCACCTTAACAAATCGATTTGCGGACCAGTGGGGCCCGGCGACGCACTTTGACCAATAGAACCTCCACCGTATTAACTGTCAACCGACCCTCTAAAAAGAGGTCAAAACTTTCGTCATCTTAACCTGCTGGGAATAGTAGAAGGAGCGAAACAATAGAATTTTCCAAAGAAGCTGGGCATCTCGCGACCAAATTTTCCAATTCGTTAGAGATGAGGCTACCACCTGGGTCTTAGCTGGAGCATCAAATCTCGGAAGCCTGATCCGTATACAGCCTTAGCATAGGTGGTATTGGGTTTTTCTTCTTAGGTTAATTTTTTTCTGGACGCGCGCTCTCTGCGCCTCTTGCCCTCGTTTGTATCTTCCCGAACTTTATGCTGTGGCCTCTATGATTCCTCCTCTAGTCTAATATAGTATCAGCCTTTGCTGTTTTAAAAAAAAAACAAATCGATTTGCAATGCGTAGGATAACAATAGGAACATTTACAGCACAGAAATATCGCGACCCAAACCGGGGGCTCAAATAAAAAAAGTCTGGGTCACGGTTGAACTATGCCATCCCACTCCGGGGCCCGGCCTACTAGTAGCCGTTGGATCAACGTGTGCGGTCAGGATTGAGGTAACTAGGTCCATACCGGCCCAACCCACCGGCCTTGGGTTCAAGGTTGAAGCGACCACCCTCCTCGGGTTCAAGGCCAGCTCGTCTTCCATGGAGCGGCTCAAGGCGGCGGTGCCGGCCGAGCTCCGGCGAGCTGTCGACGAGGGGGCGGCTGGAGACCTTCCCTCCACCACTTCCCGCCTGCTCGCCTTCCTCGACGGTCTCCCTCTCTTCCACCAGGTAACTACGCCCCGCACATCCCGCCGCTCCCTGGTATCGGGGTACTCCTCCTTTCTTGGATGGACGTGGCTAGGTCGCTGGTCTCAACGGTTGTTTCTTTGCGTGTTGCTGTTTGCAAGGTCATCGGTGAGCTGACAGACCCGGAGCTCGCGCTGTGCCGCAAGGACAAGGGGAGGGCGGCCGAGTTGAAGGGCCGGGGCAATGCGTGCTTCTCCAAGAGGGAGTTTGAGCAAGCGCTTGGGCTCTATTCTCAGGTTTTGTTGTTTCTACTCTTGTTCTTAATCTTGGTTCTTGGGGTTTTGTAGCTTGTTGCTTTTGAATTTGATTGGTGGAAATGAAATGCTGTAAAAATTGAGTGATGCTTGCTGGAAGAAGTAACAGTTGGCTGGTTCTAGGACCTTATTGGATTGATCACCTTTGCACTATGACAAGTAAGGCATAACAGTTTATTAAAAAAGAGTAAAGCATAACAGTTTGGTAGTCAAGAACATTACTGATAAGCGTATAATATGCCAATTTTTAAACCGAACATTGAGATGAAATGTGTTTGTCATGTCAGTATTCCACCCCAGATGTATAATTTCTTTCATACAACACTTAAACTATGGTGACATTTCATCTCACCTACGGTAACATTGAAGTCAAGCAACTATTTCTGTAACATCCCAAAATTAGCAACTGTAATTTGGCAGCACAATCTTGGGATCATTGATTCTAATACCATGTACTTAATGAGAAGGAAATATCCAGTAACTGAGTGATTTGTTCCAAACCAAGTTTGTAATTAATTGTATTGGTCAGCAGTGAACTTTGTGGGTTGTTCACTTGTTTGGCTGTTAAAATAGTGGCACCTTGACATAGAAGAATTGATCCCTGGTCCTTTTTAGTTACATTTTGTTTATGTAGCTCATTGTTGAAATGATGAATATGCTGTCATGATTATAACAAATTGTCTGCATTGTATTTGTGCAGGCATTACGTTACATCCCGATTAGTTCTGATGGCATGGATGTGAACTTGGTATCTACAATATACATCAACCGTGCCTCTACCATGCACGTGAGTCTTTAATTTATCTGTTTGCAGAATCTGAACACAGTGGTGCAATGATTTATTTTTGTATTGGGCAACAAATATTTTGGTTTATGAGGTAAAAAAAATAGACAGAGCAATATAATTGTGACAAGTATATTTCCACAGTCTTTACAGATATTAGGCCAAGGCTTGTTCTAGTACTTGAAATTCTTTCTTCAATATCATTGAATATCTTTGAAGGAAGCTACTAAATTTGTTTGCGCTACTATTTTAGTTTGCTATAATTAAGTTACTCTGTCCTGGCGAATGAAGAGTTTGTTCATTCTAATCATTTTTCTGAACTTAGCAGAAACTGGGCCTTTTGGAAGAGTGTCTACGTGACTGTGACAGGGCGATTGCTGTTTCACCTAATTATGTTAAGGTAGTAGGACTTGTGACTTTGTCTCCTGCATCTTATATACTGTGTTGTTAGTGCTATCTATGTATTGAAGAGTTCAAGCTAAAGCATGGAAGCCAAGTTACTGTTTTGATTTCACCTGTTCCTGAGTTTCAGGCATGGTACAGGAGGGGAATGGCAAATGTGTCGTTGAAGAATTATTCATCTGCCATACATGATTTGGAGGTTGCATTGAGCATGGAAGTGACTTCTTCTGGAAAGAGTAACATAGAAAAGGAGCTAAAGTTGATTTTATGTAAGCATCAAAAAGTGGATGGAGTTGGAACGCCAAGCAGCTATAGCAAGGATGCAGAATTGCCAGATATAGGTTGGAACTTTCAGTGGACATACAACTTTTTTGTTGGATATATACTAATAGTATACCGAGTGACTGATATTGTTTGGCTAACTGGCAGGGCAACCGCATAAGGTTGTTCTTGAGTGTATCTCAACACCCGACAAAGGTAGAGGAATGACGTCTCCAACTGATATCTCTCCAGCCTCATTGATTCATTTTGAGGATCCTCTTGCTGCGGTATGATTAAGATCCATCTCTCAATTATTTATAGTAAATGATATTTCTCCACCTTCCTGTAATTCCATGTATTAGCTGAAGCCATACCAAGTTACATAAGTTCTTTTGTGTTACTTCACATATGAATTGAATAAGTTATGTATTTGTTTGAGGTGCATACTAGAATTGTTTTGTGATGCCAGGCATTTAGCTTACCTCTACGAGCATTGTTTGTAAAATGGTCAATTATTGTTTCCGATCACAAATTCTCAATAAGCTTGAACTGAAGTTATGTATGCCTCTTACTTGCAACAGTTGTATGCAGATTATCATGAAATCTTGCCGGGAGACTCACTGCCATTATTGTTTTAGTGAAGCTCCTGCAGATGTTGTATTCTGCCCTTCGTGTACAATACCAATTTACTGTTCAAAAAGGTGCCAGGAGCAGGCTGTAGGAGAAATTTGTTGGAATCACGATACTTGTCTTGAATCTAACAATCATGTGGCGGATCTTACAAAATTGATCATAACTTCTACAAGGTGCAAGATTTCAAATTCTAAACAAATTGCCGAACATAGGCATGAATGTGGTGGTGCCCATTGGGCAGCTGTTTTGCCAGCTGATATAGTTTTAGCTGGGCGAGTAATGGCACAATACATAGAGCAAAGAATGCTGGCTGGAAAGAGCTCTGCCATCTCTGGCCCAAATTTGGTAAAAACCTCATTTCTTCATTGTCCAGTGCTGTTGGCATGCCAAGTGATTCACATCAGTAACTAATGAGCTAAATTGACTATTGCAGGATCTCATTCACCACTATGATAAACTTTCTCCTGCTAGCAAGTTGGAGTTGCATATATTTGCGATTGTCCTGTTACTATGCCTCAAAAACTATTATAGATCAGACCTTTTGTGGACAGAGGATTCTTTATCACAGGTATATGTGAGACATCTATCTTCAGAATTTCCTCTACTTATGTAAATGGTTATTGCTTTGAAAGTAGTGTTACTCGGACACCTGTGTCCAAAAAAATTTGCCGAATCGGACACCTCGAATCCGAGTCGGATTTTGACATCCGTGTCCAATTCCGAGTAGCATTTCCCATGTCCAAACAATTTTGTTGAATCGGACAACCCAAATCCTAGTCAGATTCCAACTCCCGTGTCCGTGTCCAACTAACACTGTTTGATAGTATGATGTGAACTTGATGGCAGTTTTAGTTCAGATATTCTGGATTATATAAAGAATTCATATTCTAGAGTAATTTTAATCTCAGCTCATTATTAACAGTGTTGGTTTCCGATAAAAAAATTATTGGTTGAATATTCTGTTTTACACTCCTCTTTAACACATTTGACTTGAAGCTTCAGTCAAGGATGTCTTCACCACTAATTTGGATTTTTTTTTCTTTTTCGTTAATAAGCTTTCTTTGTATAGTGCACTTCCCACATAATTTTCGCCCCCTGAGATATAGAGAAACAATGGACTGTTAGATTCACATTTTATAGTTAGTAAAGAAGAAACTCATTTGTTCCTCTACAGCTGGTTCTTTTGATATGTCAAATTAAAGTCAATTCAATTGCTATTGTTCGTATGAAATCCATGGATGGAGGTCACGAGTTGGCAGTGAATAAAGGGTATTCTGCAGCTGGTGGTGCAGTTATCTGTAGTGTGGAGCAGGTTTGTATTTTCTCCTTTGCTTCTCTTTTCTGGGATCAATACGTCATCCTAAAAAAGTTGTTTGATATTTGTTGCCAATCATGGTGTTTCTCTGCACTATTCAGCTCTTCAGGATAATATGCTGCTGATTGCTGAATATTTAATTTATTTTCTCATGTTTAGATATTAGAATTTTTAAGCATGCAATGATACGCTGAAAGCAGAAAACTTGATTGGATGTTTAAAATTTGAGAAACTATGTGGCGTATTAAAGCCATAGCAAACATATTATGGCCCTGTTTTTTTAGGTTTTTCTTTAGCGTAAAAGTTAAAAAGCTAAAGTCTAAATAAATGGATGGCTATCTGGATTTTTTAAAAGCCATAAGTTTCCATATAACTAAAAACCAAAAGCCACCAGAGAAGTGTTTTTTTTGGCTTACTATGGGTTGGTTTTAGACTAATATCACTGAAGTTAAGGTAAAATTACCCACCTCTACTACGTATAAAAGCGGATTGCTTTTAAGTTGCTTAAGCCAAAATGCTAACTTTAAGCTATAAGTCAAAAAGCTTAAGCATAAACAAATAAGGCCTATGTCAAATAGCTACTCCTAAATCGCAGCTAATTGATTAATATAAATAGCAACGTCGTTGTAACTTGCAGTGATGCTACCATGCCAAATGCTATGCTGCTAGCTACTTCGCTTTAGCTGTGGTCTTGTGACTGATGTTCATTTATTCTCTTCACCATCTGTAACCCGTGTTTTGTTTTGCTTACTGTTAGGTCAGGGTTGCTCAAGCTATTTACATGTCTGGTAGCTTTTTCAATCACTCATGCCGGCCCAATGTACAAGCATATTTTCATTCACGCACTCTTTTTCTAAGGTCTACTGAATATATAAAATCAGGGAGCCCAATCGAGCTGTCATATGGTCCGCAGGTCTCACTGAATTCATACCTCTGCATGTGACATACTGACATGAAATATGTGTTTATGCTTTGCACTGTTCATTATTTTCATTTCTAGGCGGGTGAGATGGATCTTCCAGAGAGACAAAAATCACTTCAGGAGAATTACTACTTTAGTTGTCGGTGTTCAAGTTGTTCAGAGCTAAATTTATCAGACCTTGTCATGAATTCATTTTGCTGTCCACAAATTAACTGCCTTGGTGCCGTATCAGAATCAACTTACTACAGATCCAAAGAGAATTTTGTGCATGTTTCCCTTAGAGAATCTAATGTCTGCAAACTATCATTGTGTGTAAGATGATCTTTCCTCACATATTGTTTTTCAAAATTTTCTCATTAGTTATTTTGGTGGCATCAAGCTGACGTTCTTTTTGTTCAGGATGTATCAAAGGTTGATGAGGATATGGAGAAGGTCGGGCAGTCATTTTTCAGAAACAGTGATGTCATTTTGAACATAGATCCTGGATGTTGCATGAGTTGTAGATCCCAACTTGACTTGCCTTCTGCTGTTGCTATGTCAGACAGGGCAGCATCAAAGATCCATAGGTATACTCCGCACACTTGCACATGACATTGCTGAATTTGGTTACATCTGTCATCGGGTGGATTTTATCCATACCAAAAGTTGTGATAACAACCCTTTCAGGTTGAAGGAGCTCACGGTTCGGGACAAGGTCCCTGAAGTTCTCATCACAGAAGCATTACAATTCCTAGAACATATCAAGAAGTTGAGGCACCCATATAGCAAGGCTCTTGCCCAGGTTAGGGTGCTCTCATTACTTGCCTTTGTTCGAAGTTAATATCCAGGCTCTCCTTGCATGCACTTATTATAGAAAAAAATTGTTTTGAGTTTGAAATATGTAGGCAGAAGACACAATTGCAGAGGCCTTTGCTAAGGTAGGAGATCAAGAACAAGCAAGAAAGCACTGTGAAGCATCAATTAAGGTAGTCATTTTCTCATACCCAGTTATAATCTAACTGGCTCAGGGACTAGGATGAAACAATTTGTATAGCACATTATTCTGAAGTGTCTTGTGGTGCTGCAGATTCTCGAGAAGCTGTACCACCCCAAACACATCATCATCGCGCATGAGATAATCAAGCTTGTTTCCATGGAGTTGTCTATGGGAGATAGCGCAAGTGCAGCAGCTTGGTTCGCGCGAGCAGAGGCTATATTCTCGCTTTATTATGGGTCTGATGTTACGAGGATTTTACCATATGTTGATGCCCTCAGAAGAACTGTCAATGAACGGTTTATCGGAGCATCTTGACAGTCTCAGAAGCAGACGATCCTCACGCCTCTGTGGAATCACTATGTGCCACTCTTCACCTACAGAATGGAGTGTAACCTTATCAAGCCGTGCAGTGTGTTACCTGTTGCAGCATTACGTTGCAATCTTGCCGCTGTAGTTTATGATTTTGCTTCTGGGTTTTCTGAAACTTGCTTTTAAATTTCTGCAAATTTCTGATTGCTTCCCGAAATTTAGAGATTTATTTATGAATTTTACTGACTACCAATGCGAAATAGTCAGTCACTCGGGGGTCCGGAGGCTTCAGCCGGACGTCCACAAGCGGGCTTAAGAGAGGCTGTGAAACTGCCTTACCGACGGCAACGACGAATCCACACTCCACATGCATCCACAGCGGATCAAAGGACCACGAGGGCGAGAAAAATGGGTAAAAACACACAAACTCAGGTGCCCAAAGTGCACTGACGTTACAGATACAAAAAATATCTTTTGAAAACCCAAAAATGGCTACACATGGCATGTGTAACAAGGCTTTGTTACAAACTGGAAGTATGTTCTTGGTCCCGCAAACTGGGAGAGTGAGTGTAGAGCTGTAAGAATAAGTCGGTGGGGATCACATCATACTCTGCCGGCTTTCTAAAGAGGCCACGTAGTGTATGGTGTTGAGAGAGATCCTATCATACTTTACTGGTCCTTTAAAGAGGGTGCGTGGTACAGGATGTCGGAGGAGATTCTATCGTACTCCACATATCCTCTAAAAAGTGTATGTGGTGCAGCGCCTAACACTCTATGCACTTTGTCTCGTTCCTATCCATAGAACATGAAGCTCAAATCCCGGTCTATGATGGTGCCCCTGTAATCTCCCATTGAGATAGATGATCACTCTACCCTGATCTTAGGGGACACCAACAGGATTAGAATGCCTTCATTAGTGCTCGAACATGTATAAATGACCATATCTCTATTAATAGTCAGACGCTGGCTTGTCAGACTACCGGCGTTCGCCTCTCTCTTATGTCCTGTCTTGCAACATACGGCATAGTCACCCATTGAAATAACCCAAACTTTTATTAGTGCAAAAGAGATCATCAACAAATTAATAATGATAATAATTAAAGCATTCAACAAAGACTGATCATCATTCTCATCCATTAACAAAATGTCATACTATTGTATCCATTACAATGTACATAAATGTCAATTCACATCAAAAAGGAAAATTACAAGAATGTTCAATTGACTTAAGACCTAAGCTTTTAATAACCTTTGGCTTCAATGTCCTATATATAGGGGGTGTTTGGGACAGCTCCAGCTCCACCAAAATTTGTGGAGTTGGTGGAGAATGGTATCTCTAGCTCCAGAAATTTATGGAGCTGGAGCTATGGGAACATTAAGAGTGTTTAGGTAGATCATCAAGTTTATATTTTAGACTAAAAATATAAACTTAATTCATTTTATTTTAGCTTATAAGTTTCAGCTCTGAGCTGGAGCTATGATCTGAGCTCTCCCAAACAGAGCCATAGAGAGAGAGGTAACATATTAAGTGAAAACCACTCTTACCGTACTCCATGAAACCCACCTGTACAGGTCTTAAAAATTCTCATACGTAGAGGAGGTGAGTTTCTATAATTCTGTAAAATTTTAAGACTAAACACAATCACATTTGAAAGATATGAAAAAGACAAATTTAGCCTAAATAGTGAATTTTTACTGTTTAGCACTATTTATTTTGTTGTCTGTCTTTTTCATATCTTTTAAATGTGATTGAGTTTGGTCTTTAAATTTTGCAGGATTGTAGAAGCTCACCTCCACTATGTACGGTAATTTTTTGAGAATTTTTCAAAACTTGTACACATGAGTTTCACCGAATTTTTACGGTAAAGGTGGTTTTCACTGGATATGTTGCCCCATCCATATATATATATATATATATATATATATATATATATATATATATATAGGAAAATGGTTCCATACTCACAGGTGTCGTACTCCACCTCTAGTATACCGCTTAAATAATGTTGTTATACCTCTTTATCCTTTTGAGTATACTCTAATGCTAATTATAAGATACTCCAAAGTGAGTTACACGAAAAATTTCATTAAAGTCCACCCTTTATAGTAATATTTGTTTATATATTCCTTTTACATATGAAAATGGTATGTAGTAAAAAAATAAAGGGTTCTGATGAATTTTTTTCAATCACATTGCATTGTAGTATCTTAGAATTATTATTAGAATATACCAAAAGTGATAAAGGAGTATAAAGCGTTCATTTAAGTGGTATATTAGAGGTGAGTATGTACTCTGGAAATACTAAAAAACTTCCTATATATATATACTAGTATGGTGCCCGTGCGTTGCAACGGTATCCATATTTTAAACGGCTGTCCTGCTATTACGATAACATGAAACAAGAAAAAATATGATGTGCAAATAATACCTTTGTCAAATATAACATACAACATATCAATATTCTCCATTGTTGCGTCGTAAATATGATTACAAAAAATATTAGATTGTTTTGTATCAAATATAACATAAATAAAAACAACAAAGTGATATAGCATATCATTACAAAACACATCTACGAGGTGAGGACTTCTTTGTAGACTATATTCTTGGTTAGTGTGCAGGTCGAATTGAAGCTCCCATCATTTTCTGGTGCAGCAAGTATTTTAAGATTACTTCTAGCGGTTACTCGTGATAGGACGACAAAGAGTTGACCATGGAAGAAAACCGATTTAGGAAGGTAGACCGCAACATGTGACAAGCGATCTTTCTTTCCTTTGACCGAAGGAAAAAAAAATCCCGAGGGCAATATGGGGATTTCCCCCCTCATCCGGATTTAACCGGATTCAAGTCCGGATTTCAATCCCTTTTACTGGACTTCAAGTCCATTGGCGAAGCAGCCGAGGCGAGGCCTCTTTCGCGCGGGAGTCTAGGCGATTCTTGCGGGAGGCGCGTCAGCCAACGGCGCGGGCGAGTCACGCGGGAGGCAGCGCCTTCAAGGCGGCAGTGGAGCGCGCTGCTAGCGCGTGGAAGCGAGGCGGGCGGCGGGCTCGTGCGAGGCGCGGGCGGTGCTTGCCGGCGCGTGGGGAGCGCGGTCCGACGTGCTCGGCTCCGGCGGCTTCGGGCGCAGCGGATCTTGGCTTCGGGCGATGGCACGGATCGGCCTTCGAGGCACAGCCGTCTCGGCGCGGAGGAGGCGTGGTGGTGCGCTGCGAGCGCGATGGCGGCCGGTCGGGCGAATGGTCTACTGCGGCCGGCAGGTGAGTCGAAGCAACCGGCGGGCGGCGCAGGAGCCGAGGCGGCGGACGCACTTCGAGGCGGTAGGCGGCGGCTTCGTGCCGCATGGAGGCCGACCGGCGGCGGTGCTTCGTATATCTTGTCACGGCAGAAGGATGTAAATTTCTCGTCCATGCTTTACCGTGAGCATTTGTTTTTAGTTCAGAAGATACTCGCAACAGCCCGAACCAGCAATTCTTCAGACTACCAAAACAAATTTGGGTGGGGGTTGTCTGAAACTGTGAATACCTTCTGATACACGACACTTGTTTCTGCCTTATGTGTTTACTTATGTTTAGGCATATGAAACTACAATCCTTGGGAAGTGAATGAAATGACTTGATGTGCGAGCGGTGCCCTGTCATTCTTTGTGCCAAGCTCCGTTTGGTACGTTTGCTTATGATGCAATCCTGTTTTTTTTCATCATTCTTTGTTGTTGACAATGCTTTTCTCAGATGGCACTGTTTGATTTTATGTTTGGTTGAAACATTGAAGCTATTGTACTTTGTTGAACCTGAATCATGGAAAAACACTATCAGAATGCTGAGTCTGTTGTGCTGTGATTTAGGAACCTGAATCATGGAAAAACACTATCTAAAAAATATATTTAGGAAATATGTTAGACTGCTATAACCTGCCAGTTGGGTAAACGATTTTATGGAGGTACTAAGGGCAAGTCAGACCTTATTCCCTCAAGCAGTCATTATTACACGTCAACTTCTACTGCCAGCAAGAAAAAATTATCTTTGGCTAGAGATGTGCAGTGTCCTGCTTGTTTCACCCCCAGAATTGTTTATTATGCAGATGCTTCCAAAGTTTTCAAGTTAGTAATGCACACCCACTTAATCCTCGATACCCTTATAGTCAATTTACCATGCTTGGTTCTTGCCCTTAGTTTGTGAGAATCTTTTGGAACTATTACTTCAATAACGCTGCCCGCTTACAGCTTTTCTTTCACATAGCAAGTGAATGCTTTTACCTGTTTCTTCAAAGAAAGGAGCTACTGCTTTATCTCATTCTTTGGTAACTGACTCTTTGGTAACTGATCCAGTAAAACTGCATATATGTCTTTGTATATTTGGTAACTGATCCAGTAAAACTGCATATAAGTACAGCACAAGTTATTTTTGAGAGACAAGTTCATTTAGCTAGGCGTGTCTCTTGTTAGATCAGATTATAGTTCTGTCTATACTCTCGTTTCATATTTTGCTTCAGACAATAAATCATGCAGCTGATTTAGATGTGCTGGGCTCTATTTGAATTGTTCCAGTGATCTGGTCTTACCCTGCCTTTATTTCCCTTTATCTCAAGCTATATCTCTTCCTCTTGTGCTGTACATCTGCTTCATCTCATACCTTGATAGACTCAAGAATAGTTCATCTAGATATTCATAGTGCATTCTCTTGTCTAATCTGTTTCACTCCCAAGCAGTTAATATTGGCATGCGCAAACAAACTAACCTAAGAAAAGGTTATTTTTCTTAGTTGACTCTTTTATCTGTAACACCTGTTATGGCATACTACTATACTCACTGGAGCTGCCTGTTGACAGGTCATGCTTAAAGCCAAGAAGTATAACTTTGTTCAGAAGTTCTTTGAGAAGATGCAAAAAAATGGGGTACCTCCGAGAGCAATTACTTATAAAGGTAGGATTGCAGTAAGGTTCATTTGATATTTAAATTCATGTAGTTGACCATCTAATTTACAACTTTATTGTGCTTGCATGTCAATTTGTGTGGCCGCACAAGTCAGTGCCCTTAGTTTGTGAGAATCTTTTGGAACTATTACTTCAATTTCTATTTTGATGTTGCAAAGGATCGACTTTATGTTGGGTATGGCATTGATCTCATGTCCATTTGCTGTCTGATTTTTTTTTTGAAAAATTCGACCTGCATGTGTTAACTGCAATGCCTTTTGGTCTCTTCTAGTTGTTGGGACTGTTAAAGGTGGCAGGCCACCAACAAAAATAAAGACTGATCTGAAAAAACCTATTGATGCTGCCATGCTGCAACCTGCAGTGCTCTCACATTCTGGCATGGGCTCATGTCATATGTTTGCTGGCTTGTACCAGCAAACCTTTCCATTTCAGCCTGCAGTTGTGCTTGTATGTCATTCCAAATTTCTTATTTTCTTACATACAATCTGTGCAGTATTGCATGGAGGGACATGCTAAAAGTGGTCCAATCTCTCGATTACCCCTTATGACAATTTCAGATTCTAGCAACGCTTGTATGTCATTCCAAATTTCTTATTTTCTTACATACAATCTGTGCAGCATTTCATGGAGGGACATGCTAAAAGTGGTCCAATCTCTCGATTACCCCTTATGACAATTTCAGATTCTAGCATCCTTTTGCGCGATGTTCCTGTTTGTCAGGTAACTTCTATAACAATTTGTATTTTCACCTATTTACTTCTTTTCACTCTCTAACCAGTTCGCTTGGTTTGTAACTCCAGCCATTCCATCTGGAGTTGAATTTCTTCAACCAGGAAAACCGTGTGGTTCAGTATCCAGTTAGAGCTTTCTATTGCAAGCATTAAGGGCTCACATAACCAGCGATGAATAGTCAAATCAATTGCAAGCATTAAGGGTCAAAGCCAGTCATTTTGACTGAGCAAGAACAAATTTTCAATGATAAGACTTGATATGGGTAGTAGGTTAGTCTGGTTAGTTTTAAGCGAAATCAGATATTCTGGGTAGTAGGTTATTCTGGTTCATTACAAAAAAAATGCTAATCAAATGTTCTGATTAAGTAAGTGTTAAATCTGGAACATTTTGAAATTATCTGTATCTACTGTACAGTGAATACAAAACTATCCCCTACTCTTTTGTTTCTTACCTAGATACCCTGATTAACATGGCTATTGCAGATGTTGCCATCCGTTGCATACCCAGACAACCCCCTCATCAAGTTTTGCTGCCAAATTTGTACATTCATCAATTAATAAGAACCGATGCTCTATTAATTGTGTTCTGGTGAGTTCTATGATACCCATCTCTCTGCTTTCTTAATATTCCAGCTGCAACAACTTAATGTTATGTTTCTCAAAGAGCCCCTCCAAAGCCATGGCTGTTGAATGGCTACACTGAACTCAACATATATGCAATTCTAAGCATTATGTTTACTTATCCTATATGGCATTTCAGTTTGTACTTACCTTTGAATCCAAGATAGACATGATGTCTGTGATGTGTAGTGCGAAAGATACATGTTAACTGTGTAATCTATTTTCATCCAGCAGCTGCTTTACAAGTGAAATCTTGCCATTTCAACATCTTGCACTTTGGATCCAGTTGAAATGTTGAATTGATGATTGCATTGTGTAATAAGAACCAGCACTACTAAGCATAAGAAACACATTTGGGAAGAAACTATATGCTATTTTATTACGCTCTTATTCATCATGTTTTTTCGGATTGGTCAATTGACTTATCTATTTTCATCACATCCTTAGGTGATATATTGTCCAAAGGAAGTCCAGCTTATATGCTTTGTATGCCACTGGTATTTTCATCAGGTATTTGTACCTTTTGTGTCTCATTCTGTGCCATCTTAATTTTATTTTCAATAATGCTTATGCACTACTAAGCATGAGAAACCAGCACTAATAAGCATAAGAGTAGCATGAGAAACCAGCACTACTAAGCATAAGAAACCAGCACTAACACGCAATGCACTCATTCCGTATTGCCATTGCTCAGCACTACTAAGCATAAGAAATAAGAACCAGCACTACTAAGCACTACTAAGCATAAGAAACACATGCACTACTAACCTTGATTGGTTTCACCCTTGTATTGCATATGTATATGGAAGATTATCCTGCAGTAATAGGAACCAGCACCACTAAGCATAAGAAATTTACTAAACAAATTTATACCAGCACTACTAAACTTGATTGGTTTCACCCTTGCACTGCGTATGTATATGGAAGAGAGGTGCAGTATGTATGGAAGATTATCCTGCAGTAATAAGAACCAGCACCACTAAGCATAAGAAACACATGAATGGATTGAGACAGAACCTGCAACTGCCCACCACTGCTAATACTTCTAAGCATAAGAACCAGAACCACTAAGCATAAGAAGCATTGCCCGCCACTGCTCGTTTCTTGCGTTTCACCCTTAATACCAGCACTACTAACCTTGATTGCTTTTCACCCTTGCATTGCGTATGTATGGATGGGAGACTGTTGGAAGACCGTATGTATAAGAACCAGCACTACCAAGCAGCACTACTAAGCAGACGTGGATGGAAGAGCGGCCGGCCAGACGATCGTTTCTTACGTATGTGTATAAATTGAAAGCGGCCAGACGCTTCGTTTTTTGCGTATAAATTGAAAGCGACCGGCCAGACCGTATGTATGTGTATAAATTGAAAGCGTATGTATGTAATAGAAACTGTGGTTTCTTGCGCCAGACCGAACTTTTCAACTCATTGCTTCGTTTCTTGCGCACAAGGGTGTTTAATTTGAACGTTTCGTTTCTCGCGTGTGCATCCACGCCTGAAAAACGTTTCGTTTCTTGTGTTGCTGCCACCTCAAAAGCTCATGGATAGCTGGCAGCAATGAAGAACGTGCCGGTCCAAAAGTTTGAACGCGGCGGGCAGCGCGGCTCATTTAAAAGTATTAGCAGTGGCAGAAGAGCTAATTTTGTTGAAATGACGTAGAAGAAACTCTCATATTATATAGTAGATATATATATATATATATGTATGTATGTATGTATGCGTATATATATATATATATGTATATATATGTGTATATAAATCAAAAGGCAAATAAAGTAAAACATAGATCCAAATGATTTGGTATCGCTCATCAAGATATCAAACTGTCCAGTGCCAGCCGACACCACTCGCTAGATTGATTTTCATCATCTGACGAATACAAATCTATTTTTATCAGATAACCATAACCATACAGAAATAGTGCCAAAATATCCCACAGTAAAATAGTAAACCACCACATGGTAAGAGAATAGCAGTGGCATATGGACTATATAATAGAGCCAGGGATTGCCGGATGGTGAGGGCAGCCACGTGTCGCGCCCACAGTGAGGCCCTCTGAAAAATTAGAAATCGTGTTTAGATTCTTTTGGTGATTTTTTTAGTAAAATAGACCCGAAAAATATCAAACTTACGTTTAAGTCCCTCCGCATGGTTTTCTAGAAAAACACAGATTCGTCAAAAGTTTATAGCTGAATTATAAATCGTGTTTAGGTCCTTTCGTTGATTTTTTTGTGAAATAGACCCCCCCCCAAAAAAAACGTTTATATCCCTCCACGCGGTTTTATAAAAAAAAGCACAGATTCGTCGAGGGCGTGGTTTTCTAAAAAACACAGATTTGTCGAAGGTTTATAGCCAAATTGAAAATCGCGTTTAGGTCTTTTCGTCGCTTTTTTAGTAAAATAGACCCCAAAATTTTGAAATTACGTTTATCTCCCTCCACATGTTTTTAAAAAAACATAGATTCGTCGACGGTTTATAGCAGTCTATAGATTCGCCGGCCGATCCTAACGATCCATTTAAAAAAACAGAAACAGAAAATACGACCAGATTTCCTGAATTTTACATGTTGTGTCGTCGTACGCGACCCCGTAGTTACACAAATTCAACGCGGGTGCCGGTTCTTTCAGCCCGAAAGATTTTAAAAATTTGGAATCACGAGTGTATCCTTCCACCAGTTATTTTGTAAAAAAAATGACAATTCTTTCGACCCGGAAGATTTAAAAAAATTTGGAATCATAAATAGATCCTTCCGCCAGTTGTTTTGAAAAAAGAGATCCGTGGTTCCGCAAATTCGATTTGTAAAAAACTAGTGCCAGAATTTTTCCTCATGACGTGGCATCGCGCGCGGCTCAACCTAGTACACATAACAAGTCCACTTGACTCGCAATTTTCCAACAGCCAGGAACAAACTGCAGTGAGTTCCAATTAAAGGGGAGATATCTAGTATAAATGGCTATTCAGTGCTAAAATGCTAACATTCATCGTAGGCCATCCGATCTATCATGTGTGGTTCAGATTGAGAGTGGTGGAAGCCTCTCATAGAATGAGGAGAGAAATAGAGGGAGGTTTTCGCAAAACTGTTTAAGTGACAAGGGGTTCCACCACTCTCGATCTGAGCCACACATGATAGATCGGATGGCTCACGCTGAATGTTAGTATTTTAGCACTGAATAGCCATTTGCACTAGATATTTCCCCCAATTAAAATACCGAATGTTACATCTGATAAGCAATAAAATGAAACAGGGGGCCAACTTTAGGCCTTCGTTCCTTTTTTTCTTCTTTATTCTTTCTGGGCTACACCAACACCTATCAAGATAAATTACAAGTTCCTTCCACAAACTCACTGCAACCAGCACTCCACAGCTCAACCGCGACAAGCAACCAACTACTACTCTTCCTTATTTGCCTTTGAATAAAACGCATCGCCAAGCTCACCCCATTCTATGCCTCGGCTCAAGAAATATCAATTGTCTGGAAAAACTAGCTAGGCACATTACTTATTATTCTTACTTCCACAGCTTGACAGAACTGTCGTGGCTCGCAGAAGCCACCATACGAGTTACTGCTGATTGCGCCATCGCCGCAATTAGACCTTCGTGAGCCTGCACTGTCATGCTTTGGTTCTTCACCATGTTCCATAGCTCCAGAGACTGCATCATTTGAATGCTGATGAGAAATTTATAGCAAATAAGCAGCAAAGAAGAGAGGCATCGGAGTAGCTGTCATGGGTGTTTCCAACATAACTATGCCTTGTGAAGGGATAATGACGTAGCTAACAAGACTCAGATATTACAAGACATATTAGCAAGCCTCTGTTAGCATCTTCTCGTTAAATAGGAATCCACTAGCTGTCCAACACCAGCAGCAGTGCAGTACTGTGTGTTATAGCTTGTAGAGACTCCTTGTCAACAGAGATGAAACCAAGTACTAAAGATACTAAAGGAGACCCACTTCTTCAAAACAATTAGAATTCAAATAGAAGTGATTAAAACTCAATGGAAGAGCCATTGCTACCTGGTAGCCTCCAATCACCAAGAGATTGGTATAGCTTGGGTGGAACACACAAGAATGGAACTTGTTTCCATTTGAGCTGATATCTTGAATGCACTCTCCTGATGATATTGACCAGACCTTAACTAGATCCTGACTGACGGACGCAAGGTAGTCCCCTGTGTTGTCCCAGCACACTGACTGCACGTCTGTGCTATGGCCCTGTGATTAAAAAACAAACGCTTGAGGTTCATGATTACTTGGCACAACCCCATAAAAAAGAGCTTCATATGACAAGGGATTCGAAATTTGCATGTGTAGACACTAATGAAGGAAAACGTTGCAAAGGAAACTGCTCAAAAAATGAAAAATGAACCGTAGGTGTGTCGGTGTTCAAGAATAGAACCTGTAGGGTGTATTTTTTGCTATACGTGTCGACTTCAAATATGAAACCACATTTTCAGCAGCAGCTGCGAGAAACCGTCGTACTGCTAACCCTAACAAGTGGTATTAGAGCTTAGGGTTTATATCAATTTGACGTCATCCACACGGGACATCAGAGCGCATCTGCGGATTCCCGTCGTCATCGTTGGCACTGCCTCTGTGCCAGCACTTCCTCGATCGGCTCCGCCTCCGACCACCCACGCCCTCCACGCTTGTTCGCAATCTCGGTCGGACCCGCACCGTCCAGCTCCGCCCCGCCTTGGCCTTTGCCACTGCCGGTCACTCCCGCCTCGGTCACTCCCACCTTTGGTCGATGGCCAACTTCAGCTACCGCCTTCGCTCTGATGCCCAGCGGCACCGGTCGGCTGCCCACCGGTGGTGCACCACCGCATCTACACTGCTTGAACTTCATGCCACCCAAGCTCCCTCCGTGCGCCCGTGAAGCCCGCAAGCTTGGCTGACGTGCCCACGTGCCTCCTATCGCTTGGCCACTTCTCCTCTGCAGCACCCGAAGAAACCGAGCATGCCCGCGAGCTTGGCTGACGTGCCCACGTGCCTCCTATCGCTTGGCCACTTCTCCTCTGCAGCATCCGAAGAAACCGAGCATGCCTGCGAGAGCCAAGTCATCTAAAAGAAAATTTGATCGATTTTATCTCTAATATTATGTCATGCTACTAACCCTAACAAGTGAAGTAGCGGTGGAACAACCGAGAGAGAGCCGATCGGACTTCAAATGCATTCAATTGGTTTTCGTTGGGTGGATGAGCCAGTGGATAAGGCCATGTGAACCATTGACTGAGTCAAAAGAAAATATCAGCAAGTTTTCTTCTTTGACCGAACATCAGGATTCAGGTTATTTTATTTCTTCATTTTTATAAATTGAATCTACCATATTTTGATCTATAATTTTTCTTTACCATGTCATCCACTAAATTTGACATTGAAAAGTTCGATGGCAAGAACAGTTTTTTTATGATAGATTCAAACAAGAGCCGTTCTCAGTGGGCGTGAGGAAAGAATTATTTTTTACCCCGATGACTGTTCCAGTGCCAATAAAAGTGAAATTTTATTGCAATTCTGATTGTTGGCGGATATTCATGCACAGTTCAGGAAATTATACCTATTATTTTGTGCTCAAATTATTGGCGGATTTTATTCATTGCAAGTAATGCTTTTGTGTATATTTTTGGTGGATTTTATTGCAATTCAAGTGGAATTTTCATTAGAGATTTATTCGACGTTTTGTTGTCAATTTATTCTTGGAAATTTTCTTCGACATTTTATTGTTGGCTTTGGAGAAAAAATAATGTCAATTGAGGAGATAATTGAATTTGGTGTGTCATCACCGTTAATTGGAATTTAGTGTTTCATCACTATTATCTTGGAGTTTTATTCACCGTTTAGATACATTGCAATTTAGATTGCTTACACAACTGTTATAGAGGTCTTGGCAATATTCATTTGGAATTCGATGACACCTTGCTGGTAGCATTATACTCTTTGGAATTTTTCTAGTGAAGGTTTTACTCCAATGTCAATTTGAGATAAAGGTTTAAAGTGCAAGGAGTTTATTTCTATATAGATACTATAACATTATAATTGTTGTCTTTGCTCGATATGAGGAGTCTACTGTAATTTACAATCCATTGATGGCATGAGAAGTTTTTCTTCGTATTGACATTTTTTGAGCAGTTTTAACCATATTATGGATTTTCAATTGATAGTTTGTTAAATTTTATGTTCCAGATGGAGCATACCAAAAATCTATATTATGTGTTCTTCGCTATCTATCTAGTACCTCAAGTGATGTATTGGCTTATGCCATTTGATGATTAAGTGTTTATTTAAGAAGGTCAATTGCACAGACACTGAGATTATGAATCCTTGAATATTCAAATTTCTTTGTCTGTTTTATTGACAGCTATGTGTTTGGATTGACTATTCCAATCTTTTTATTGACCTACTAGTAGTTTGTTCAATCTTACTTCATTAGAAGCATTTGGATAAGACTATTCCAGTCTTTTATACTCTTGATGGTTTTTTACACTACAAGTGTTCGGATTGATTGCTCCAGTCTTTCTTGTTCAGTAGTTTTTGAACTTTTAACGCACTTATATTCAGTGCTTAAGTACCCTTAGGATTTTTGGGAAACAATTGTGTTATAGATTTTGAGTTAAGGAGAGGTTTGTTGGAGATAACTCAAATATCTCTAACTATTATATCTTTTGATTTTATCCAAATAATTGTTAGTCTAAGTCTTTCTCAACTAAGACTTTTTTGACTATATAAGCCAATCCCTGTACTTGTAATCTTAAAGTATTATAGTGGATTGTTTTCTGTAGTTTTTTTATAAGGGTTTTTTTACGTTAAATCTTGTCTACATTTTGGTGCCCTGATGCTAACCCTAACTTCTTATATAAAGGAACCCGGCGCCATCATCAGCTTTGGTTTCTTCTCATTATTCATACCTCAACAGAGCATTCTCAAGTACAGCCTCTCCATCCCTCCTCTCCACTCCATTCAGAGCTCCAGATGGCTCAGGTATGCAGCAAAACTCTCCCTGATGGTTTTGATTCTTCAATTCCTACAATCACACACCCACACCTTTTTATTGTTTGGTTAATCCTCGGTGAAGGTGCTGAGAGTTCCAACCATGACTGACAAGACAAAGCAGAACGCCATGGAAGCTGTCGTGGATATCTATGGTAGCAATTTGCACCGTCCCTTGCTTGTTTAGCTGTTGAAACTTGGAAAATATGATTTGTTCTTTGATCAAAGAGACATAGATATGAAAAAAATCCAAAACTGGCGTAATATTTCTTCCATCATTTCTTCATATAATCCCTTCGCAGCTGAATGTACATGAAGTTGGCACATGCTTGAAAGAACTGGATGTTTCATATCCAATATTACCACGTAAACTTATTAAAACTTGCATCTTTAAAAAGGAATGTTTGGCAACTTGTATCTTCTTGCTATGGGAAAAAGATTGCTGCCAGATGATATACCTATATTTATAATCTTCGAAAGAACTATTTCTCCGATGCAGTAACACCAGGTCTTTCACAAAAAAAAAATCTTACCACCAGATAAAGAGCGGTGCTTTAGTGCTTTTCCTCATAATACAAGTTGCATAAATCTTGAAACAAGCAAAAGGGTAAGTAATCACCATCTATCCTTCATTCATATTTTAATATTTCTACAACTGTTAAAAAGAAAAGTATGGAATCACTTCTCCCAGATAAAATGGAAGGTGAATTTATTGATAGAAAGGGCGTGAACAGGAAAAAATAATGCTATTATGTCAGCAAGGAAATTTGATGCAATACACACCTCATTTCGTCCACAGGTATTGATTCCATAGCTGCAGATCTGAAGGAGAATAAGATGACTATCATAGGCGAAATGGACACCGTGGCGATTGCAAAGAAATTGAAAAAGATTGGGAAGATTGACATTGTGTCTGTTGGACCTGCAAAAGAAGAAAAGAAGGAAGAAAAGAAATAGGAGAACAGAAAGAAGAGAAGAAATGATAAAACCATAAAGCATACAGAATTGTTGCACGGCCTTTCTCCCACCTGCAATTGTAATAGTCTTGAGTCTTTGACTTCTGATTAATGTTTCTATGTGAAGTTACTGTGTACAACTATACTGTAAAGTACAGATTAGTATATTCCCTTACAGTCGTTAAAAAATGTACAACCTGTGCATTGCTTTCTCAGCATCTACGCACCCTACCTCGCTAATTTGTCTCAATACAATAACTACATGCGCAGCCTCTAAAACACCAAATCAATTTGGCAACTCATAACTCAAAAAATATGTCTGTTATACTGAATCCTTGCAGGCCTATGCCTACCAGATTAATTATTTGAATAATTTCATCAAAAGAAATGGAGGACTGGTCATACAGAAGGTTGAAATTGACTAGAACAGTATTTAGCAATTAACCTGCCATGCTGCACTTGTTGCTGTCCCTTAAAGATAAGGTAAAATTTTAAATAGGCATTGCATAGCGATAAATAATGAAATGATGATATAATAACCTAAAAGAGCACCACCAGTACGCAACACAGCATCAGCTTTTTCAGCTCTTAAAGCTACAGGATAATGCACAACACATCTACAGTTTTTGTTTGATTTGTGACATGTAATCCACTGAGCCTGTGCTAGGGTAGGCAGAAATGAGGCTAGAGAGAATATAGTGTGTTTTGCATGGTATCAAATCAGAGGACAAATAAAAGTTCCAAGGTAGATTGCTTAACAAGACTGTCTTGTTGTCATTTAGTAAAATTACGTGCCCGATATTTTACTTAGGATGAGTTTTGGACAATAGAAACATATATTATTGATAATTAAAGATTGGATGTGATACTATCATCTGGTTCGAGAGACTTAGTATTAGGAATAGATCAATTATACTGTATATGATAGTGCCACAGAACAAAGATTGAATATTCTATTTAGGACTAGTGAATCAGTGTTGAATTGATTACTTATGAGTCATGACTCATGACTAGTGCCAACCATCCAATCCCATTTCATTATTGCATAAAACTATTAGAGTGTACAACATTACATTTCTGTACTTCATCACTAAATAGGGAACCCTACATGACAAGTGCTACATCAAGTATATAACAATTGGAGTGCAACTGGTTTCACAGTATCCTTCGTCATGAACCGTCTTTCAGAAATGGAAACAACGAAGCAAACGAACAACTATGCATCCAATTATGGGGCCTCTCTTCTCAGCATCTTCTATATCCCCTGAACCTCGACAACAAATGAAGATAATGGCCCTTATCTGTCATATACTTAATGACATTATTAGCTTCAGAATCCTTCCCAGCATTTCGCAATCTACTCACTAAGGTACTATACACTGAGAAGTTTGGTGTGCATCCATGCAAGTCCATGTCCCTCAGCATAGAGCATGCTTCATCAAACTTCCCTACTATGCAAAGCCCGCGTATCATTGAATTGTATGTGTACACATTTGGAAGCTGCCCTCTCACCAACATATCATCGAACAACATCTGGGCTTCCTCGAATTCCCCGGCTGCCACATAGCCTGTGATCATAACAGTGTAGCAGACAACATCTGGCTCACACCCTTTCTTGACCATCTCGTCAAAGAAATACTTGCAAGCTTCCAGGTTGCCAGCACGGCTGAGACCATCTATCAAGTTTGTGAAATGGAGCACAGTCGGTACACAACCAGCATCATTCATATAGTTGAGCAAATTGAGAGCGGCGAGTGGTTTGTCTCCTTTACCAAGCACATGAAGCAAGAGATTGTAAGTATGGAGGTCAGGCGCAAGCCCATTTTTCCCCATCTCATTGAGCAGCCTATGGAACTGATCCAACTTCCCAAGCATATACTTTGCACGCATCACCACATTGTACGTCAACACATCAGGCGAGTGCCCCTCGATGATCATTTTCTGGTGAACCCAATCGATCAGTGAGTACTGGTCTATCGTCAGGAGCGTGTGCAATATCGCGTTGAACGAATTTCTGAATGGGCGGTAGTTGAAACTAGTTGACTTGATGAACCTCTCCACCAGCCTCCGCCTCATCCCTGCCTGCCCACACGTGCATATCAAGAGGTGGAACGTCCGGGCGGAGACAGGAAGCCCCTTCTCCGTCATCTCCTCAAGCAGCCGCCACATCGCCTTGACCTCCCCACACTCGGCAAAGACCTTCATCACGAGGTTGTACATGCTGGTGCCATGCCGGTACCCCTCCTGCTGCCCCGCCCACACGAAGAACTTGTACGCCAGCTTCGGGTACCTAGCGCGGTTCACGCTATCAACAGAGACGACAATCCTGAGCAGCACTTCCCTGACAAGCACGTTGGACACCCTCGGGCGCATTTCGTCGAGCGCCTGGCGGGCACTGAACCCCGGGCCGTCCTGCAGCAGAACCTTGAAAACCCTGTCCGCCTCCAGCCTCGATTCCTCAAAGAACCTCCTCCTGGGGCCAGAACCGGAACCAGAAGGCAAATTGTCGCCATCATCGTCGTCGTCGCTATCCGGCCGGCCGGGCGGCGGCGGCAGCCGGAGGAGCACCTCCTGCGGGACGCGGCCGGCATCGAGGCCTTCCTCCCCGACTCTCTCATGAATGCTACCAGCATCCTGCTGCCCACTGTCGGGCCTCTCAACGCCGCCCCTCGAATGGCAGCCGCAGAGGCGCCGCGACGGCCAGAAGCGGGCGGGGAACAGCCGGGCTGCTCGGAGCGGAGGGGGGATCATAAGGAGGCAGCGCTCAGGAGCTCCCACAAACGCATCTCCCTCGAGCGACTGCGAGAGAGGTGGTGGCGAGCTTTGGCTGGAAGAGTGTCGACGCCAAATGGCGGCGGCAGGGCGGCTTCAGCTCGATCTGGTTCGAGTCGTGGCGGGAGCGGCGGCGCCAACCGGAGGAGGAGCCGAGGTGTTGGCGTCGTGCGCTCGATTCCGCCCAATTTTTCACTTGGGCTAGGCCGCGAGGCCTATATTTGGGTCTGAGTCGTCCAAGCCCGCTCAAACAACACGTGTCGACTTTAGCATAGGGCGAATACGGCACGTGGTATCGTGGCATGCCAAATTAGGCCGTCGAGGTGGGAAGTCCGTCGACAACTGATTATGGGCTTTTATGGGCTAGAAGTTACAGGGTTGACGTGGCAACCGCAAGTCGGCTTTATACATGGCAGTGGTAAATAATTTTACCTTTAATTTCAGTGATACTAGCTATATGTCCGTGCGTTACAATGAAAACTCAATTTGCAATAAAAAGTTTATTTACAAAGAGCACTAATAGTGGCAAAGGTGGGTAATTAAAGAATAGTGGTAAAGGTGAGTAATTTTGATGAAGTGATACGGAAAGAAACTATTGATTTATATAGTAGAGATGGTATAAATCTGGCTTTCAATAAGCAAAAAAACACTTTATGTGTATTTTTTTTTAGTTATGCGGAGACTTATGATTTCTAAAAACACAATTAAAAAGCTACATATTTATTTAGACTTTAGTTTTTTTTAAGCTAAAGAAAAAGTCAACCAAAGCATGTAGGTTTTGGAAATAAAAACATTTTTACTGTTCATTTTCCTCTTTCTGTAGGGCGAAACACCTGTCGCCGTGTAGGGTGTGTTTGGTAGAGCTTCAGCTTTAAGAGTTAGGTATTCTTAGCTTCACCAGATTTACGGAACTAGAGTTGTGAATACATTAAAAGTGTTTAGATAGATCATCTTGTTTACATTTTAGACTAAAATATAAACTTAATTCACTTTATTTTAACTTACAAGTTTTAGATTTTAGGTGAAGTTGAGATCTAGAGTTCTACCAAACAGACCCGAATCAGGTAAGTGAACGTTGGAACGAAAGAACTTCACAGGGAATTCGTATGAATTTAATCGGGAACACCTCAATCCTGAGAAATTTAGAAAAACTATAACGTTTCAATCGAGCCTAACTGAAGTTAAAAGTTGGACCGGCGGTTCTACTTGTTTCTTCTTTATTTCAAAGAACTGGGCGGTTCCACGTTAACAAAATCGTTTTACACTGAAAATCGAGACCCCACTAGTTCCGATTTATCGTGAAAATCGAACAAATATTTTTTTTGAAAGGAAATGGCAGAAGCTCTGTCTTGTATTAAAGAAAGATATTTAAAAATACAGTGAAAAATTAATTAATAGATTGGTTAACAGCCTTTGGGAGCGAGGAGATCAACAACAGAAAGAGGCGAAAAACCAAAACACATATTCTGCCAAATCGGAGTCCGATACATCAGCCTTGGAGAGTCAGCCTTTTAGCAGAGCGCACCTAAGACGATACAGCAAGCGCCTGAACCCATCTATGAATGTTGGGTGCTCACAGCCACCCTACGATTGCGAATATCATCAACCGTGGCGTTGACGACGGAGTCCACGGATCTGTACTGGTTACTGAAAATGTTGTCGTTCCTCTCCTTTCAAAGGTTCACGCTATATACATAAAGATACCGTCTGCCTTTATTGTCAAAAATCGAATTGATTTTGAATTCAAAATCAAACGGTATGAAAAAATTTAAAAATCGGTCTGTTTTTCTTGAAAATCAACTGACAAATTGAACTTTTCTTGCTATTTATATAACCCGGTCGGAGGATTTGTGACCTAAGGCTATTCCCAGTGCATTGTATCTTGTCCCAATATCCAAAATGCCATGTCATATGATATTATAGAAGATACAACTATCAATGCATGGTATCATGTATTGTTTCTTAATCCAAAAATAATTAAATGCTAGATGTGTATGAGAGTATGAATTATGGGCTTAGATGATTCAAGTTTCAATGTCTATGATTTCGTGCAAGTGGTATCTTCCTCAAATCTGACTTTTCTTCTCTCTCTTAACTCTCTTACATCATCAAAATCTTATATGGCGGATTAAATAAGATGTCTGACCTGAGGAATAGCCTAAGGGAGTGCTTAGAAAACCGGACGGACATATAGCTCAGTTTTTTTGTCAGAAAGCTCTTGACCAACTTCCATTTGGTGAAGGTCGAGTGACGGTCAACATCGACATATCAACTTCCATTTGGTGAACAAGGCACCAGTACTCGAAGCGATGAACAAAAGCAGGGCAGTAAACAGAACGTCTTCGACATACAGCTTACACAGAGAACAAAAACGTGTGGACACTTGCACGAAAACACACTACATGAACACTGCTGAAACAAGCCCAGAAATTCAGGACACACGAGGGGCAAGCCTCAGATCAACCAACCACTTCACAGTGCACATCAACCAACCGTGACTCCATAGTAGAACTAATCACACGCTTCGTATATGCGTACACACACACAGAGAAGAGAGACGATCCATGCTCGTAAACACTTACAACAATTCACATTATGTTCATGTTCGTTTTCGCGCATCCGATCTCCTCCCCGCGAAGCTCTGGCCCTTCCACCGCGACGCCTTGCTTCAGGTTCCCCTCTGCATCACGAAGATCCGAGTCACTAGCAATGGCTAAAGTTTCTGCGACTTGAGTGCGGTGGTGTGTAATGTACCTGTGGTGGGCTGCACGGTCTCGGAGACGCGGTTCCCGCCGGTGAGGGACGTGACGGCCTCGCGAGCCCTGGCCATCGCCTGGGCTGGTACCTCGCGCGCCTTGGCCATCACGGGGCCTGGGGCCGGCACCCGCTGCGCCACCGTGCTCCCGACCTCCTCCTTACGCTGCTGCACGACGCCGGAGATCGCCTCGCTGAGGGCCCGGTCCTCGTCCCCCGGACGGAGCATCTCGGCGACATACCCCGTCACCGTCACTCCCTTGTCCTGCCCGTTCCCCGGTCCGCCGGCGCTGGGGGTGGCTGTCGCAGTAGAGTCGTCCTGCGCGGTACCCTGTGCCCCGACGCCGGGGGTGGCGGTGCCGGCCGACTGCGTGGCCTGCTGCACCTTGCCCGCCACGGCGGTCCCGACGCCGGCGACCTTCTCGTACACCGTGGTCGCCAGCTTCTTGCCGTACTCCGTGGTGCCCGCCGCCGCGGACTTGATCTTGTCCGTGTAGGTCTCGCCGGACGCGCCGCCGGCCGTCGTCGCGTCCGTGGGCGCGTCCTTCCACTCCTCCTCGCCGCCGTCCGACACCGGCATTGCCTCTTTGTGGTGCTGGTCGACATCCCGTTTCCCCGCGCCCACGTGTGGCGGGTCGTCGGACACGGTCATCGACTCGAAGGCTCGCACGACGGGCGTCGTGCCGATGTCCTCCCCACCTCGCTCCACGGGCGTCGTCGAGCGTGGCGCGGCCGGGTCCTCAACGACGGGGCCGCCAAGGTCGCCGAGCCGCACCCTCGGGGCGTCGTCGCCCTCCACCTCCTGCACGGCCGGGATCCCCGGCGAGTCGTACACTGCAACGAATCAATCGCACAAAGCCGTGTAAGCATCAGAGCGTAACAATATTCCAGTTGTGCCGTGCATCTAGCGCTTACTCGGCGCGCCGTGGACCTCGGGGTCGGACTCCGTGACGACGGGCTTGTCCTCGACGTCGTCCTGGTACCCGCCCTTCTCCATCGCGGCCTCCCTCTGCACCACCTCCCCCTCGTCTTCATCGCTGCTGCTGCTTCCGCTGCCGCCGCGCTCGTCGCCGTGGTCACCGCCGCCGTTGTGGCCGTGGCCGGCGATGGTGTTCTTGATCTTCTTCACCTTCTCCTTCACCTTCTTGAGCACTGGCTTGTGCTCCTTGTCGTCCCGGTGCAGCTGTTGCTGCCCTCCCTCCTCATCAGCTGCACGCACGTATGCCACAACCAACCAAGCTAAGCAACGAATATACCAGCCGCTACTTGCCGGGAACCAAGAAACCAACAAGACAAAACTCACCGGCGTTGTTCCGGAGGCCGACGTCTTCGGGGACGTGCTTGCGCATGACCATGGCCGGCGCATCCATCGAACAATCGTCGTCGCGGACGACCTTGCTGCTAGCGAATTGGATTATGCGAACCTGATGTTTGCAAATTGGAACGTTGCTGCGATCGCGAGCTGATCTGCGTGGGTAAGGTTAGGAACTGAGGATATTAAGGGGCAGGAGGTCGGGGGGTGGCTGCCACCTCGACGCACACGTGGGGGTGGACGGGAGGCGGAGCGGACGCGTGGCGGCCATTTCTTCGTGCCGTGACGGCGTTGGGCCGTCGCGGAGAAGCGACTGGAAGGTCCACCTATCGGCAGGCCGACAGCATGGGGAGTGATCGTGTTTCGGCGTTCTTTCCGGCAGGGAAGCCGTCAGCTCGTCACGCGTGGCAGCAAGCCCGGGACGTGGAGGCGGAGGCAGTCGCGTCAGTCTTTGCTGCATGCACCAGTCGGTGTTTTCTAAGCACTAGTCGAATACCCCTATTCAAGAGGTAAGGGTAATTTTATGTACCTCGTGATATTAAAAACTCTAAAAAAATATTGTTTAGCAGTTAAACTGTTGTCGCTTAGTTTAGCCTATGTTATACCCTTAGCTCTACTGTAGTGTCTGATTGAGCTTCGTTTCGATCCATATCGTGTCTTTGCTGTCGAGCTTAACTTTTACTCCACGTTTTTAGTTTCGTCACCGTTGTTTGCATCATATCTTTGTCACACACAATAAATAGAGAGAAGAGAAGTTGTTGGTATAAGTATTACTTTTTTTACTAGTTAATTTGTTTGTTATGAATGTAATTTTTTTTAGAGATATTTAGGGATGAAAAAGGATATGAGAAGAAGCGGGTACTATATATCTATATTAAATACGATAGGGTTCTCGATCAGGCAGCACGCCACGTCACTAAGTTTTCGAAGAGCCCCTCCGAAAGTTTGGTCCTCCTACCATTTTTTTATACAAAAAGACCCTTTAGAAATTTTGAATTTGCGTTTAGGTCTCTTTAGAAATTCCAAAATTGTGTTCAAGACCCCTGGTCTCTCGCAAAAGACCCCTTCTAAAATTCTGAAAATGCATTTAAGTCCTTCCGCTGATTGTTTTGCCAAAAACTCGTGGTTCCACAAGTTCGAATGAAGCTCCTTCTCGAGCCCTTTTGCAAAAAATCCTCGCTGTTTAAAAGAATTGCACATAGTCGACCCAGACCAAGTCCTTTTATAAAAACCTTAGAGTTCTAAAAAAATTACAAAAATAACCCTTATATGGCGTCCCGCGTATACATCTAGTTACTATGGTCTATGGCACCATTGTTTTGTCGTTTTTAAGCAGGCCGCGCCGCTTCTCTGGGTCGTGCGGGGTCAGGTCCGGGTGTGCTGGCCCAAGGCAATGCTAGTGTCAGGTTCATCGACGTGCCACTCAGAGAGAGCTGGACAACTCGACACATTACTCGTAGGATAGCCACGGCCCACGGTCTACGATCTAACAACACATCGCAACAAAGATCCCCGTAAAGAGGCTCGTCCATTTGTCTAACAATATGTGTGCCTTCGGAGTGGTCAGGGCCGGCCCAATAGCAAGGACAGTAAGTACGTTTGTCTAGGGTCCAGCTCATTTATATACACTTTATATATAGCTTGTATAGACTCATAGAAGTACATAAAAATATCGGTCTATATTATCAACTTCCAAACAGCCACTACTAAGAATAAATAATTAGACCACCAATAACAAATACCGAGAACTTGTCCAAGCCAGTCCATGTGCTTAACTTGACAACTCACCATTTGAAAACACCTGCATTTGGCATTCACAATAGACTAAATGAACGAATGCTCGATCACAAGATCAATGGCTAGCTTGACACAACTCGTTTGCATCTTACTACCTGCTAATTAAGCTGAGGGAGAACTTGACAATTGATGGTTATTTATATATTTGAATTCCTTGGTTAAAGAATACAAAGAAACATTTGATTCAAGATAGGTAATTTGGATTTCCGATGCCTATGATGACCAGTTGGTTGTGTTTGGTGACTAGCAGAAAGTTCCTTATCGGTTGAAGCATATGAAGATTTTTTTAGTTAAAGGTTGGTGCTTTGGGTTTTCAGTGTCGGCTGATGATTGCTTAGTTGCATGTCTTAGCTAACCCAAAAAATCCATAAAAACGCTTTTTATGTAGTTTTATACTCCTTAGAGAATATTTAGAGTGCATGAATTTCATAGAAAACAGCTCATTTCATATAGCTATACGTAAATTTCTCGAGTTTCATACGAGGCTTTGACTTAAATGTCGCTTGCAACTTAAAGAGAAGTTTAGGGCGTATAGCTTTGTTCATACAGTACTACAGTAAGATATCGGTTTTATGAAAGTACTTACACACATGTTATTAATACGTATTAGGCTTTAAATATGAAAATATCTGAAACCACCCTAAACAAAACCAAGGTAGTAGACCTTTAGTTCCTATTCAGATCCTTCACTTTCGTTTTGCCCTTGACCACCCGAGTGGCTGCCGACGCCGGCACACGGCTTTCTTTCCTCGTCGCTGCCCATCTCACATCCGTCCAATCATCTCTCCTTCCGAACTCGCAACAGCTCGACCCGACCCGTGCCAGTGTTCTCCATGGTGTGCATTCCAACTCGTCGGCCTCGGTGCTCCGGCTGTGAAAGAAAAAAGAAATCGAACGAAGTGATGAACTCAAGGGCCACAAAGGCTCACGGACGTGTGATGCCCATGAACGTCCGGCCCATTAGCCTCCCGGACGTGATACCCATGAACGTCCGGCCCATGAAATGATTATATACAATAGAGGCGTTTTTATGTTTTTCCTTTTGATAAGTGTACAAATATTAAAACACGAATGAATAGTAGATAATGATTACTTACCTTTTCGTTTGCTTCAAGATTTGTACAAACATGTATTGGGAGGGAAAGCATTAAATCACTGCTTTATATACAAATTACAATTAATTAATTCAAGGACTAGCCTAATCAGCAGCAGTACAGACCAAGTGAGCTGTGCCTGCTGCAAGGTTGTGTGATGGGCTGTGCTGCATGTACCTTCTGAAAATCGTCCAAGAAAAAGAGGTCCTTCCAAAAAAACAGAAGAGAAAAAATGGAGGTTTGTTCCGGACGTAATACTGACAAACGGCCACGCTGTGCCAGGCTCGTGAACATTGTGAAGCGAATTTGTTGAAACGGGCCCAATGCCCACTTCTCCGCATGTCTGCTCTTCCGCACAAGCCAACTATAAATCTTTGTCCCGCTCTTGTTTAGTACCACACCGCCTATTCAAAGAGCAAAAGACCAGCTTAAATATTCACACCCCACGCAGTCACCCGCCGAGCCAAGTAGCGATGGCTTGTCACCCGAGCGGGGGCAATAAGGTGGTGCGGATGCCTGGTGTGTCGCTTGCGCCTGGGCCTGTGGTTGCACTTTGCGGCCCGCCCGTTCCAAGTTGAGTAGTGGGCTCTGCTGGCGCTTGGGCTAACGCCCGGGCGTCTCAGCACCTGAAGTGGCGGGGACCGCGTGAGGCTGGCTTCACAGAGCAGCGTATACCGCCCGCTTCCAACGGTGGAAGGATAACGGGTCGCAGCATCATGGGCCCACCTAGGCTCATGTGGCCTCCTTGGCAGACCACCATCTTTTTTTGCCCTTTTTTCCCCCCTTAGCTCGACCGCATCATAGGCCCTCCTAGGTTTGTAATTCTGTATTGTGTGTTCGCGAATCCCTTGTTTTTGTTCCAGGATTGCATTGTTATTATGTATTGATTGTTTGGTCTTGTTGCAAATTTCACACACGTGTTGCTATCATGTCGGCCATTGTATTGTATTTTTACAGATTTCTGGCATTGTAGAAACAAAGGCATCGATCGAGCTAGTGCTAAAATGCATGTGAGCCATCGTCATTTGCTGAACAAATGGCCTCATGTTGTTGATTGTTGTAACACCTAGACAAAAACTAAATCTTATTGGTTTCAGATTGGTGTGAGGTGGCAAAGAAAACTTGCGCCAGTATGATTTGGACCTTAGTTTCAGGTTGGTTGTTGTTTTGCTACCTGAAAGTTTGTTCTCTTTGTGTTCTGCAACTTTCTTGAGTTTGGCAAGCTGCTAGGCAACTTTGCAGCTATGGCTCTTCCAATTGCCCTTTAGCTAGGTACATATGGAATGCAGTCTATTGTGCACAACCTGTTGTATTATTTGGTATGTACTTGGCTTGGTGAAGTTCAAAGGTACATATGGAATGCGGTCTGTTGTGCACTTTAGCTAGGTACATATGGAATGCGGTCTGTTGTGCACAACCTGTTGTATCATTGGCCGGACTACAGGGGCTTGGCCGCGTGTGCCGGATCACGTTTGGAGGCCCAGTACTGGTGTGGTGTAGACCATAAACTTTAGACCAGGCTAGAAACGCCCCAGCACTATGCTAGTTTGGATGCTCTGTGGTCTACACGGAGACTACAACTTAGACAGTCAGATCAAGACAACTTAAACACCATGTCAGGACCATTTGATCGATCGATACAATGAACAGTCAGATCGATGCATGACCGCTAAAGTTGCCATTGTAACGAAAACTGCATTGTATCTCTTCCCCCCTCCCGGCTTGTACACCACAGAAACTGAACAATTGCAGCCTTCGCGCAGGATCAAGCTGCCAACCTGTGAGCCAGCTTGTACACGGTGAGACGGCAAACAATTACATTCTGGAAGACCGCACAGCAGACAGTTTTTTTTTTCCAGGATCAAACTGTCACACCATTTTTCTCACTTTTCTTTCTTCACATCACAACCAAAAGTCAGGAATTATACAACACAACACACTCTACAGGCGCAGCTAATACATGTTACACACACACAAATGAAGAGGAAAAGAAAGAGTATTATTGTGGGAGGATTGGATCTACATGCTGTGTATTGTGACCGACCAGTGGACCACACCCTACAAACCTGGGTGCCTGGCCTCCGCGAGCACCTGGATCTCTCTTTTCATACAAACCGTCCAAGTTGCTCGCCTATACAAAACCCTCGGGGTATCATCTAATCTTTGTAGCAGCTACAACGTGCGTGAGCGAGCAGCAGCCATCGATCACCTCAGGGAGTTCTTCAGCGTCCGCACCGTCATCACGAGCTGCTGCCTCTCGCCTTCCACTTCCGCGAATTTCAGGCTTATCTCCGAGTACCGTTCGTGCAGTTCTTTCAGTTCTTCCTCCATTGCCTTGTTCCTCTCTTTCAGAAAGTCCAGCTCCTTTACCGACTGGTCGGCATGAGCTCCAGCGTCCCTACATTGGTAAAATCATTGGCAGCAGGAAAGTCAGTCAGTCATGGATCATGTGTTTCTGAATTAGATATGTAAATGTGGCAATTAAGTCCATATGATAACCTCATGTCATGCCCATTGCAGTCGCCGTTTGAACTGTGTTTGTTGGTGCATGGCAGTGCATTACTGCTCGCATTGGTGGTGGTGTGCTTGATGCGCTTATAATTAGTATGCTGGTTGTCCTGCAAAACACAACATTGAGTGTAACTTTCTTAGGTACCAAAGCGTATGATTACAATCTAAGCATTGCTATGTAAAAGCCCAACAGCTCAATGATGTATAATATCACATTCTTGTTAGTGGGGACCTCTATACATAAAGCTATTCCAGCCAAATTTGTCTTCCCGTGTGCCAAAAAAAAATCATGATAATTCTTCATAGACAATTGGCCCTACTTATTGTGGTCACAACTCACAATTTCATGATTTTTAGGAGTGCGTTCAGGACGCTGACTTAAATACAAAAGGAAAGTTGCACCTACTGGTTCAAATGAGTGGTCTCATGGAAATGTTCGATGATTTTTTTTTTATGATCAAGTTCATGTTGGTTGAGTTTGGAGCATTACAGTTGTTCCAATCTTATTTATTTTACATAAGCCTTCTTTGGATACAGACATATGCTAAAAAGCTGGCATAAAAAATGGTTTCAATAGACAAACTGGAAAAAAAACAAAAAAGAAGTACTATAAATATATCCTTTTTGCAAGATTTACCTTTACGTCTGAAGTGGCACCATTTGCCTTGGCACCTTGCCTGCTTTCAAGGGCTCTTCTTAGCTTCAGCACCTGAGAAGCGAGGTTGTCTTTCTCAGACACCTTTGTGGACAGCAAATTTTTCATGTTGTCATACTGGAGTTTCAGCGATCCAATCTCTGATTGCAGCTTCTCAATTGTTTCCTCCCTTTCATTCTTTGAAAACTTTAAAGTGTTTAGCTCCTCCAAATACGTCTGCACTTGGTCCTTCAGCAACGCAAGCTCTTTATTGAGCAAAGTAATTTCAGCAGTTTTGTCTCGCAAGAGCATGTCTTTTTCACCATTTGCAGCTAATTCCTTATTTTTCCGCTCATTCTCTTCGAAAAGATTGTCTCTCTCATTTGACAGCTTGTCAATCTTGGCTTTGAGTTGGTCGATTTCTTCTGATAGAGCATTTAACTTTGCCTCATCACATCTCTTCTGGTTCTGGAACTCGTCACTCTTGCTTTTGAGTTCCATCACTAGCCTGTCTGTCTCTTTTGACTTGAAATCCACTAGGGTCAACAACTGTTGAATCTTCATCCGGTGTTGTTCTTGGACTGATCCGAGCTCTTCTTGGGCCTTCTGTAGTAATCCTTCCAATTGACTCTTCTGTAACTGCAGTTCTGTGGCCTCTTTTCTTGCTTGCACAATCAGCCCTTCGTTTGCACTGAAAGCAGAAGACACTTGTGAAGATAATGTCTTGAATTCCTCCTGAAGTCGCTTGGCAGTAGTGGCATTGTTCCATCTTGCCTTCCTCTCAGACTCCTCGGCCTTTATGGCCCTTTGCTCTTGTTCGACCTTTGCACGCATTACTTCTTCTATATCAGACTCTAATCTTTTAGATTGTGCCTGAAGTTCATTCTCTAGGCTCTCGACATTGGCCTCCAGATCACTAATTATAGCCAAATGTGCTGAACACTCATACTGCATCCTTAGCTGCTCCCTCAGTTGTGTTTGCTCCAGCCTTGAAGAGATGTCATGGTTCTCTTGCTTCAGAATCTCATAATCAAGTGCAAGCTGCTCCATTTGCATCTCGAGATCCTCACGGTCTTTCTTGTACAACTCGATTTCATTGCTCAACCCAACAATCTTCTTTTCAAGTTCAGAAGTAGTGATGCCATCACTCTTCTTCACCAATGCATCCAGCATAAGCTCATCTTCTTTCTCTTGGTCCGAGCTCGTTTCAGATAAGTCTATTTTGTGTCCAGCACTATGCACATTTGAAAGTGCATGTTCATATTCTAACTCCTGGGGATCCTCATGTGTTTCTTCTTGCAAAATGGAAATCTCTCTCTTCTTTTGCTCCAACATCTCATCAAGATCCTTCACAGCCAGAAGGAGCTCAGAGTTGGATTCCTGCATTTTCTGCAGTTGTACACGCAGATCTGCATTTAGATTCTTCTCATGGCCCACCTCTTGCTTTAGCTCTTCAATCTGTGACCACGGATCTTCCCCGTCCGAGAGACGTTTACTTGATCCGTTAGCATCATGGATCATCTTTTTTGTCCCTCGAAGTCCTTCACATTCTCTTCGGAGTGCATCCCTCTCCTCCCTCAAGCTACCAACTTCCTTGGAGAGATCTTGCCCCCGCCGACTCTCCTTCACAATTTGCTTCCTGAGTGTCTGCAACTCCATATCTGACACATCCAGTTTCCGTGTCAAAGTGGCTATCTCACTTCTTAGCTTCTCTACATCATCCTCTGCCCCGCTTAATCCCGTCTCACCCAAGTTGCTGGTTGACCCGTCCGTGCTAGCATCAGGAGCAGAGCTACCTGACCAGTCACCAGAGCTGGTCAATGGGTTCCTCGGGGTGCCATTGTTGGCAAATGGCGAGAGAACATTGGTGGCATCCTGAAGAAATGCACTTTGCATTGTTGCACTAGTTTTTGGGGTAATTCTACCCGAGCTTCCATCTGAACCCGACATTGAAATGGCATCAAAGCTATTGGAATTCTGGAGGTGGCCAACTGGCTCAACAGACGAAGGCATAGTTCTTCTCGATGGAAACCTCATCCCTGGAGGTTTGCTTATCACCAATCCATCCTGTACAAGGGAGATGTCAATTATCTCACAAACATATGGGAAAATCACATACTACGTGGCATTGTTCAGTTCGAAAATCTCCCCCTCCCCCCGTTTCTCATGCTTATCTCAAAAAAAAAAAATTTATCACGCAGCAAATTCTACCCCCAAATGATCAATCAGGTAAATGTAGGCTCCTTTTTTTTCTCCTTTTCTTTTGCAATCTGCTTTGCATGCCAAAAGCCCTCTTTCATAGCCATCACAAAATGAAACAAAGCAATGCAATGATGATGCATCAAAAAGGCAAAGCTCTCAAGAACTCCCCAAGCCCTACTTACTTGCACAGGGCTCATCGCATCGGCAACCGCCCTCTTCTTCTCGCCGTCCCCGCCCTCGTCCTCGCACCGGCTCAGCTGGCTCTGCAGCGTCCTCCGCTGCGGTGTCTTCACCGCCGCCGCCGCTGGCACGTGGCCGTTCTCACTGCCACCCCCGAGAGCAAGAATCAATCACCAACCAACCAATGCCACAACCAAAGCAGATGCACGCTTAAGGCCCAAACCACAATGCAGCATCAAAGCCTAAATGAATCTGGTTGAGATGAAACAATCCTTGAAGCTCAAACCATAAT
Organism: Guadua angustifolia; assembly: GCA_036346375.1. NCBI lineage: Eukaryota > Viridiplantae > Streptophyta > Magnoliopsida > Poales > Poaceae > Guadua > Guadua angustifolia. The sequence continues at coordinate 16,943,738 of CM070518.1, read as the reverse complement.
GCAGTAACAGGCTAACAGCAATGCCTAAATAAATATGGTTGAGATGACACAATCCTTAAATCTCAAACCACAATGCAGCAGCAGCAGCAGCAATGCCTAAAAGAATCTGGTTAGGATGGGATGAGACTATCCTTAAAGCTCAAACCACAATGCAGCACAGATGTCCAAATAAATCGCCACCCAACATACCTCCCGTCGTCACCACACCCACCGCCGCCACCCACCACCCGCTGGACGGTCACCTGTCACAGGGAACAACACCAGCATCATCAAATCAAGAACCGCGAGAGCGTCGCCGTCACAGGTCACAGGAAAACGCCAAAAGTTTTTTAAGAGGGAAGGGAAGATGAGATGCTCACGTGCAGCAGCGCACCGGGGGCGGGGCTGCCCTTGAGCGGGAGCGTCACCACCGACGGCTTGAACGCCTCCGCGTATTCGGCCAGGTTCACCGTCGCCTCACCCAGCAGCGCCGCCTTGCTCGACACCTGCACCGGACGGCATTGCTGAGTAATCGAGCAAAAACATTCCGAGAAATCACCAATTGCTTTACGGCGGTTGGTTGCTTACAGTCTCGTAGACGAGGAACTGGTAGATCTTGTCGCCGGCGGCCTTGCCGGAGGGGAGCTTGGTGGCCTCGAAGATCGGGGTGGCCCACCGGCACACGCCGTCGGCGACCTCCACGCTCTCCGACCGCGCCGTCGGCCGGCCGACGTCCTGCGGCGTCACCACCACCATCATCGCCTCCCACCCCTTCTCCGGCACCTGCACCAAGAACCACCGGAGCACGCGTCCCGTCATGCCTCCAATCGAATCAACAAGAGAAAAAAAAACCGAAACTTCGCTTCCACCGGAGAGATTGGGTCCGTGCCTGGGTGGCGTGGAACTGGAGCTTGAACACGGCCTTCGCCTTGCCGCCGCCGCCGCGCCACCGCGCTGACTTGAACATGTCGGCAACGGCAAGCGTGCGCTGGAATCAATCAAGCAAGAAAGACACCCCCCCCCCGGGGGGCCCGCGGGCTAGCTACTCCGTCGTCACAACTCGATCGCCAGCGGCATTGCAATGCCGTGCGCGAGAGCCACCGCAGCAGCAGCGCCGTGACGGCAAGTTTGGCATTGCGGTGCGGCTGTGGTGGTTAGTTAGAGCGAGAAGAAGGTAGCATGCCACATGGAGACAGAGCAAGCATAGAGAGAGAGAGTGGGAGGAAGTGAGGAAGGTGACACAGCAAGCAAGCAAGCAAGCAGAAGACACCTTTAGGCAAAGGCGCACTACAAGAAGGCAAGGCAAGCAGTGGATAGATCTAGTGGGAGAAATGAGCTCCCTTTCTTTTTCTCTCTTCGATTGGGGGTTTAGGGGCTAGAGGGAGAGAAGAAAGAGAAGGTTCTGAGCCTATAAAATGGTGGTCAATTGTTCGGGAAAGGGAGATCGAGCAGTAGAGATTTAATAGAGCAGGACGGGAGGGGAGGGTGCTTGGACCATGGAGATAGATGGTCATGGAGTCTGGTGAGAAGCGACGGGCATAATAAAATTGAGAAAAAGAAAGAGCCAGCTCAACAAATCTGCTGGTGTAGTCGTGCAGACTGCCCTGCCTGCCGTCCATTGCGTGAGCCTCACAACTGCGGCGGCAGGGGACTGATCCTCTGTGTTGTGTGGATCTGTTGATGGCAATTCCTCCGAGGAGAGGGGGATGTTGGATCCATACACACGTGACCGACTTAGTACTATTTATTTTTATTTTTTTAGTTGTGGATTATAGATTCTAATCGTAAAAATTAAATAAAAAATAATTTATCCGATCTTATAAATCGATTCTCATAATTCAGCCACCAATATATACTATAATCCCCAATGCACTTTATATGTGCTTCTGTAAATTCTGAGGAAGACAAATATGTTAACGCCACTGAAAGTTCCAAGTAATTACCCGCCAAATGTCATCATAGAATTCAGAATTAGTTTCTCTACAGCCACAATTCAGAATCAGTCTCTGAAGAATCCATAGTAAAAACAAACAGACCCTTAATATTATTGTTTCTTGCTACTGTTATTTTTTACAAAATTGGCAAGGAACTATAGCATTAACTAAAGAAGGAGAACAACAGCCGGCTACAAACATACACACCCACACTGCCACACGTTTGCACCCGGCTCTCGCAAGCGCGTATACTAAGCCGATCTGAACACAGGTGGGCAAGCCACTCACCTGACGCCTCAGCCAATTGAGCTCAGTTCTCTTTCTTGCTACAGGTACTCCCCCTTACAAAGCCTGTAATTTTGCTATTTTGTTTCAAAATATGAGGACATTATCATTATGGAAGCTATGGTCATTTTATTCTTTTTTTAGATGAAGGAAGATTTTATTGATTTCAAGAACATTATATCAAGATGATACAAGTCCTTAAAATTTCTCCCGGCCTCGGCTAACAAAAGCACCTGACCCTTAAACAAAATAAAAAGGGAAAAAAAGAAGCCTTGATTGCTACTACTGGATCGCAGAGCTCTCCCCTTTTCATTGTATTGCTTAGCGAAAACATCATCGAAATCTTCTCGCGTAAACAATCCGTGACCTGATTTCCAACATTCAGGTGCCAATCCGTGACCCCTGGATTTTCAACATTCGGCGCCACAACCAAGAATACTGTGGCTATTTGAATCATTCGCCCCTAAAATCTTGAACGCGATCACGGACTCCATACCGTCCATGACCACCAACTTGAAATCTTGGGGGACGAAGACCACCACGAGCAGGACGAAGTGGACCACCATAGCTGCGACCATTAAATCGATCGCCACCAGCAGCCGCCGTACCGCCCACCACGACTGCTTTAAATTGATTCTTAAAGCATCGTCGCCCAATATCCTTGCACAATCCAACTCACCCTGCGAATTGCACTTCCTTTCATCCGAAACAAATTTCGCAAGGAAGGCCATCCGAAAGGAACGAGCACGACCGCCATAGCGTCGCCTCAACCAGGGACAAATCACCCTTCACTCAAATTCACTAAAGAAATTGACAATCTCAACTAATCAAGATGGAATCAAGATGGTCATTTTATTCTACCATTCCTTTGGTTTCATGATCTCCTTAATTCCTATGCCCAAGGAAGAATGGAGCGAGTATTAAATGGCGTTCTCCTAGAGTGTGTATTGGGTGTTGTCAATATTGATGTGCTATTGTGGGGGTGTCATCTTGCTTTCGCTGTGTAGTTTTGATTTTTACTACACACTATATATTATTAGTATTTTTTTTGACAATAGAATCATCTCTGGCCTCTGTCTAAGCACATAGCCCATATATATTATTAGTATAATGTATCGTAAAAAATTCTCTTTAAAGGTAAATCTGAGAATGCGCAATTTGCATTCAATAGAGATTTTGAGAATTTTTTAAATAATATTATTTTAATTGAAATTGCGACATTAATACACGTTTTAAAAATTGCGAAATAATATCCGTTAGCCAAACCGTTTGGCGATAATAGGTCGTCGCTAAGCGGTTTGGCGACTAATGAGTAGTCGCCGAATAGTTTGGCGATAATAGCCTAATCCACGTATCAAATCGCGATGACGACCGATTATCGCCAAATCGTGGAGTGGTCGCCAAACCGCTCGGCGACTACTTTCGATAGTCGCCAAGCAGCTCGGCGACTACTAGTAGTCGCCGGCGGTGTGGCGACTACTAGTAGTCGTTCAACTGTTTAGCGATAATCTTGTACATTTATTAATTTGTAAGTAAATTTTTTGTGAACTGCTTATGCAATAATTGTTATATTAAACAGAAAAAACTAAAAAACTCTTGTCATGTAATGACGGAAGAATTATTTTAGTTCGTTAGTGATACGCATCTCACTTTCGTATTTTCATAGCCCTTGCAGATGGCAAGACACGGTCAAAAAAGATGAATAAATGAAGGCCGGCCTACGCGATCTTGAACTACCACATATGGGCGAGATAGGAAGGCGTTCCTCGGCATTTTGTTGCGAAGTCGGAAAAGGCACTAACGGCTCTGAAACCACGAAATCGTGGGCACTAAGGGTTTTCGTTGCCCATGGACAAAGCGACACCGGGTCCAAAATTACGAAAAAAATTCAGATCTAGTGGGAGAAATGAGCTCCCTTTCTTTTTCTCTCTTCGATTGGGGGTTTAGGGGCTAGAGGGAGAGAAGAAAGAGAAGGTTCTGAGCCTATAAAATGGTGGTCAATTGTTCGGGAAAGGGAGATCGAGCAGTAGAGATTTAATAGAGCAGGACGGGAGGGGAGGGTGCTTGGACCATGGAGATAGATGGTCATGGAGTCTGGTGAGAAGCGACGGGCATAATAAAATTGAGAAAAAGAAAGAGCCAGCTCAACAAATCTGCTGGTGTAGTCGTGCAGACTGCCCTGCCTGCCGTCCATTGCGTGAGCCTCACAACTGCGGCGGCAGGGGACTGATCCTCTGTGTTGTGTGGATCTGTTGATGGCAATTCCTCCGAGGAGAAGGGATGTTGGATCCATACACACGTGACCGACTTAGTACTATTTATTTTATTTTTTAGTTGTGGATTATAGATTCTATCGTAAAAATTAAATAAAAATAATTTATCCGATCTTATAAATCGATTCTCATAATTCAGCCACCAATATATACTATAATCCCCAATGCACTTTATATGTGCTCAGAATTCGAGGAAGACAAATATGTTAACGCTATCGAAAGTTCCAAGTAATTACCCGCCAAATGTCATCATAGAATTGAATTAGCTTCTACCACAATTCAGATCGTCAAGAATCCATAGTAAAACAAAGACCTTAATATTATTGTTTCTTGCTCTTATTTTTTTACAAAATTGGCGAACTATAGATTAACTAAAGAAGGAGAACAACAATGCTACAAATATACACACCCACACTGCCACACGTTTGCACCGGCTCGCAAGCGCGTATACTAAGCCGATCTGAACACAGGTGGGCAAGCCACTCACCTGACGCCTCAGCCAATTGAGCTCAGTTCTCTTTCTTGCTACAGGTACTCCCCTTACAAAGCCTGTAATTTTGCTATTTTGTTTCAAAATATGAGGACATTATCATTATGGAAGCTATGGTCATTTTATTCTTTTTTTAGATGAAGGAAGATTTTATTGATTTCAAGAACATTATATCAAGATGATACAAGTCCTTAAAATTTCTCCTGGCCTCGGCTTAACAAGAAGCACACAGCCCTTAAACAAAATAAAAAAGGGAAAAAAGAGAAGCCTTGATTGCTACGACGATCGCAGAGTCTCTCCCTTTTCATTGTATTGCTTAGCGAAAACATCATCGAAATCTTCTCCGTAAGCAATCCAGACTGATTTCCAACATTCGGTGCCACAATCCGACTGATTTTCAACATTCGAGCGCCACAACCAAGAATACCGTGGCTATTTGAATCATTGCCCTAAAATCTTGAACGCGATCACGGACTCCATACCGTCCATGACCACCAACTTGAAATCTTGGGGACGAAGACCACCACGAAGCGGACGAGTGGACCACCATAGCGCGACCATTAAATCGATCGCCACCAGAGCCGATCGCCCACCCGATCGCTTTAAATTGATTCTTAAAGCATGCGCCCAATATCCTTGCACAATCCAACTCACCTGCGAATTGCACCTCCTTTCATCCAAACAAATTTCGAAGGAAGGCCATCCGAAGGAACGAGCACGACCGCCATAGCGTCGCTCAATCAGGACAAATCACCCTTCACTCAAATTCACTAAAGAAATTGACAATCTCAACTAATCAAGATGGAATCAAGATGGTCATTTTATTCTACCATTCCTTTGGTTTCATGATCTCCTTAATTCCTATGCCCAAGGAAGAATGGAGCGAGTATTAAATGGCGTTCTCCTAGAGTGTGTATTGGGTGTTGTCAATATTGATGTGCTATTGTGGGGTGTCATCTTGCTTTTGTGTAGTTTTGATTTTACTACACACTATATATTATTAGTATTTTTTTGACAATAGAATCATCTCCGCCTCGTCTAAGCACATAGCCCATATATATTATTAGTATAATGCATCGTAAAAATTCTCTTTAAAGGTAAATCGAGTAACGCAATTTGCATTCAATAGAGATTTTGAGAATTTTTTAAATAATATTATTTTAATTCGAAATTGCGACATTAATACACGTTTTAAAAATTGCGAAATAATATCCGTCCGCCAAACCGCTTTGGCGATAATAGGTCGCCGCTAACGGTTTGGCGACTATGAGTAGTCGCCGAATAGTTTGGCGATAATAGCCTAATCCGTATCAAATCGCCGACACCGTTGTCGCCAAAGTCAGGAGTGGTCGCTAAACCGCTCGCGACTACTCAGAAGTCGTAACGGCTTCAGCGACTACTAGTAGTCGCCGAAGCGTGTGGCGACTACTAGTAGTCGTCAACGCTTTGCGATAATCTGTACATTTATTAATTTGTAAGTAAATTTTTTGTGAACTGCTTATGCAATAATTGTTATATTAAACAGAAAAAACTAAAAAACTCTTGTCATGTAATAGACGGAAGAATTATTTTAGTTCGTTAGTGATATCGCATCTCACTTTCTGATTTTCATAGCCCGCGATTGGCAAGACACGGTCAAAAAAGATAATAAATGAAGGCCGCTCACGCAGTCGGGCTACCACTTACATATGGGCGAGATAGGAAGACGTTCCTCCGCATTTTGTTGCGAAAGTCGGAAAAGGCACTAACGCTCTGAAACCACGAAATCGTGGGCACTAAGGGTTTTCGTTCCATGAAGCGACACGGTCCAAAAATTACGAAAAATTCTAGGACGGCCTACTAATGCGGGCTACCACTTACGTATGGCGAGATAGCGACGTTGGCGACCATTTGTTGCGAAATCGAAAAGGCACTCATGGTAGAATCGAGCACGTATAAAAATTAAATTGGACAACCACGACGTCGGAAAATTTTGAAATATTTTATGGAGGTTCCTGATAAATCAGTGATATTACCATAAAAATTTCAAATAATTTGAAGATCTGAACAATGTTTTAAATTCAAACAATAAAATTTGATTGTTATGAACTTTTGAAAATTTAATTTTTATTGTTATGAACATCATAGACGAATTTTCAAGATTTTATGGTCGACAACAACTCATGTTATGAACACTTAAATTATTTATTGAACATATATAAGGGTACATACATCGAAAGTTCGATGAGAAAATAAGCAATAGATTAGATTATATTATATTACTAGGGCATTACAAATGGACGAGGTTAATAAGGAAAGCACTGTTCTGTGGTGGAACAAATGATCGTTCGCCTATCTCGGTACAACGAATGATGTCATACATTTTCGCATATTACCGACCGTTCTAATTTTGCGATTTGTCCTCTGGACACCGCTCAATCCCTACTATGAAAGAACTCCATGGGGTTCGAAGGCTCCCAATTGCCGATTGGGTGGCCTATGCCGTCGCTCGTGTATAAGACTTAAATTTTGGTTGTTCTTTATGTGGATTTCGCCTCCCATATGGGCATGTCATCCCGATTCTGCGTCCCCTATGTTAATACCATCCGGGTTCCGGATGGTCCGCTAACGCCGAGGATTTGTTGCGTGGTGCGGGCTCCGGCAGTCCTTAAAATTTCTCCGCCTCGCTTAACAAGAAGCACACGACTCTTAAACAAAATAAAAAGAAAAAAGAGAAGCCTTGATTGCTACTACCGATCGCAGAGCTCTCCCCTTTTCATTGTATTGCTTAGCGAAAACATCATCAGAAATCTTCTCCGCGTAAGCAATCCGGCAGCCCCCTGGATTTCCAACATTCTGGGTGCCACAATCCGGCAGCCCCCTGGATTTTCAACATTCTGAGCGCCACAACCAAGAATACCGTGGCTATTTGAATCATTGCGCCCCCTAAAATCTTGAACGCGATCACGGACTCCATACCGTCCATGACCACCAACTTGAAATCTTGGGGGACGAAGACCACCACGAGCAGACGGTGGACCACCATAGTCGCGACCATTAAATCGATCGCCACCAGCGGCGATCGCCCACCACGATCGCTTTAAATTGATTCTAAAGCATCGTCGCCCAATATCCTTGCACAATCCAACTCACCTGCGAATTGCACCTCCTTTCATCCGAAACAAATTTCGCAAGGAAGGCCATCCGAAAGGAACGAGCACGACCGCCATAGCGTCGCCTCAATCAGGGACAAATCACCCTTCACTCAAATTCACTAAAGAAATTGACAATCTCAACTAATCAAGATGGAATCAAGATGGTCATTTTATTCTACCATTCCTTTGGTTTCATGATCTCCTTAATTCCTATGCCCAAGGAAGAATGGAGCGAGTATTAAATGGCGTTCTCCTAGAGTGTGTATTGGGTGTTGTCAATATTGATGTGCTATTGTGGGGTGTCATCTTGCTTTCTGTGTAGTTTTGATTTTACTACACACTATATATTATTAGTATTTTTTTTGACAATAGAATCATCTCTGGCCTCTGTCTAAGCACATAGCCCATATATATTATTAGTATAATGCATCGTAAAAAATTCTCTTTAAAGGTAAATACGGGGAGTAACGCAATTTGCATTCAATAGAGATTTTGAGAATTTTTTTTTAAATAATATTATTTTAATTCGAAATTGCGACATTAATACACGCTTTTAAAAATTGCGAAATAATATCCTGCCGCCAAACCGCTTGGCGATAATAGGTCGCCGCTAACGGTTTGGCGACTACTGAGTAGTCGCCGAATAGTTTGGCGATAATAGCCTAATCTCACAGATCAAATCGCCGACACCATTGTCGCCAAAGTCAGGAGTGGTCGCTAAACCGCTCGGCGACTACTCAAGAAGTCGAAACGGTTTCACGACTACTAGTAGTCGCTGAAGCGGTGTGGCGACTACTAGTAGTCGCTCAACTGCTTAGCGATAATATGTACATTTATTAATTTGTAAGTAAATTTTTTGTGAACTGCTTATGCAATAATTGTTATATTAAACAGAAAAAACTAAAAAACTCTTGTCATGTAATAGACGGAAGAATTATTTTAGTTCGTTAGTGATACGCATCTCACTTTCAGATTTTCATAGCCCCGCGATTGGCAAGACACGGTCAAAAAAGATCAATAAATGAAGGCCGGCCACGCGCGAGGCGGGCTACCACTTACATATGGGCGAGATAGGAAGACGTTCTCCGCATTTTGTTGCGAAAGTCGGAAAAGGCACTAACGGCTACTTAAACCACGAAATCGTGGGCACTAAGGGTTTTCGCTGTTCATGACATGTGCGACACGGTCCAAAAATTACGAAAAAATTCTAGGACGGCCTACGCAATGCGGGCTACCACTTACGATAAGCGAGATAGCCAGACGCTGGTCCGACCATTTGTTGCGAAAATCGAAAAGGCACTCAGCGTAGAATCAATGAGCACGATAAAAATTAAATTGGACAACCACGACGTCGGAAAATTTTGAAATATTTTATGGAGGTTCCTGATAAATCAGTGATATTACCATAAAAATTTCAAATAATTTGAAGATCTGAACAATGTTTTTAAATTCAAACAATAAAATTTGATTGTTATGAACTTTTGAAAATTTAATTTTTATTGTTATGAACATCACAGACAGGAATTTTCAAGATTTTATGGTCGACAACAACTCATGTTATGAACACTTAAATTATTTGTTGAACATATATAAGGGTACATACACCGAAAGTTCTGATGAGAAAATAAGCAATAGATTAGATTATATTATATTACTAGGGCATTACAACAGTGACGAGGTTAATAAGGAAAGCACTGTTCGTCGTGGTGGAACAAATGATCGTTCCGCCTATCTGGGTACAACCAGAATGATGTCATACATTTTCTGCATATTACCTCGACCTGCTTCTAATTTTGCGATTTGTCCTCGGACACCGCTCAATCCCTACTATGAAAGAACTCCATGGGGTTCCGAAGGTTCTCCCAATGCCGCCGATTGGGTGGCCTATGCCGTGACGCCTCGTGTATAAGACTTAAATTTTGGTTGTTCTTATGTGGATTTCGCCTCCCATATGGGCATGTCATCCCGATTCTGCGCCCCTATGTTAATACCATCCGGGTTCCTTGATGGTCCGCGAACGCCGAGGATTTGTTGCGTGGTGCGGGCCTCGGCGGCTTCTTCCCTTGTCCCTTCTTCTTCGAGAGGAGGAACCTCTTGCGCTCTCAGTTGGTTGGCTGTTGTCGAGACATGCGAGGCGCCGCCTGCTTTTCGCTCGCACTCCACTATATGGTGCAGAGGTGTGTGCTCAGACTCGCTATATTGCATCAAAATCTAAATTATCTAATGTTGCATCAATATCTAAACTCTCTAGTATCGACATTGCATTAATATCTAAAATTTCTAATATTGCATAAACATCGATATTGTATCATTTCTAAAATTTCTAATATCTAAAATCTCTAATATCTAACATTTCTAAATTCTTAATTTTCTAATATCTCAAATTTCTAAAATTTCTAATATCTACAATTTCCAAAATTTCTAAGATTTTCTATTTCCTAAAATTTCTAAAATTTTCTAATTTCTAAAATTTCTATATTTTCTAATATGACAAAATATGTAAATTATTTTACACTACAAAATTTAATAAAAAATATCAAAAAAATACCTTTTTTTTTTTTTTTTTCTTCCTCCTTCTTCTTCCTCCTCCTCTCCCTCTCTCTCTCTCAGCGATCTCTCTCTCCTCTCTCGAGCCTCTCCTCTCCTCTCCTCTCATGGACGCCTCTCTCTCCCTCTCCTCCTCTCTCCTCCTCTCTCCCTCTCTTCTCTCTCCATGTACCGATCAGCTTTCAATTTTCGAAGCGGTTTGCCCATACCATCAGAGTTCGGTAGTAGTCGCCACACCGCTGGCGATTATCGAGTAGTCGCCACATCGCCGCGACTACTAGTAGTCGCTAACGGCTTGGCGATTACTCAAGATCGCCGAGCGGTGGCGACTACACCGACTGGCGATAACCGGTCACACCGGCCGACACGGATTACTAGATAGTCGCTAAACCGTCGGCGACTACCTATTATCGCCAAACCGTTTGGCGACGACCTGATATCGCTAAACGGTTTGGCGACCGGATATTATTTCTGCAATTTTTTAAATTCGTGTATTAATGTCGCAATTTCGAATTAAAATAATATTATTTAAAAAAAAATTCGAGATTTTGATACAACCTCTGCAAAAAGCCATTGAAAACTTCTTTGGAAGTACTCTAGTTCGTGCAACTACTATGCAAGATGAATAAATTTGTGGTCAGTTTGGAGGATACAAAACCGAATTGTTTATGTGGAAGTATTCTACGTTGAGGTCAAAATCCAGCGAACCTAAGATGTCACATTAATCTAGAGCGGTGGCAATGATTAATGGAACTTAGATGTACCGAGTATAAAAACGGTAGCACCAAAATAAGTCTGGCGTATAATCCGAAAATTCCCGTCGAAATATTTTTTTTAAACATGACATGTGTTGAATTAAATGGAATTGCATCAATAGACAACAAATTAAAAACATATTTCTTGACTATTAATAATTATAAAACAAAGACTACTCCAATAGCTACAAGACTACTCCAATAGCCACAAAAGACAACGATGCATTTCGAAGGGAAAAGCCTACTAACCTCCTTTTTCATCACAAATCGGTAGAGTCTCTGATTAGATTATTTAAGCCGATCTGTTCCGACATATCTTATATAAGTAACGCTTCTATGCATCGTCCTTTTAATATAATTGCATAAATCTTGAAACAAATGAAATAGTAAGAAATGATTATCTACTTTTGATTCATACTTTGCTATTTGTGTAATTTTCAAATAGTGATGCATCGAAGCACCTCATGTATAATACTTGCATCATCGCTCTAAGAAAAAACTGCGAGCAGTGGTACTATACATCATCTTTCTAACACAAGTTGAACAAATATTGAAGTAAGCGAAGGAGTAAGCTAGTCGACACCTACCCTTTGTTCATGCTTTACTATTTGCATAACTTTTAAAAAATAATGAATAGAAACATCTCCAAAAAAGTTTTTTAAGTAAAAAATGGCAAGCTTTCAAAAAAGAACACCCAATGGAAGTCCACCCCACAAAGCATCAACAACCCGAACAATGCTTTTCCTAGGTGGCATGGACCGCACAACGATTTTTTAAATAATTTTATAGAAAAAATCCTCCAAAAAAATTACAAAAAATATACCTTCATTGCCATTTCATTTGACGATTGGCAACAGATGTCTATTTTGGCACTGATTGAATTGGTCGACAGATTGTTTTATCATACATTCATTTAGTTGACAAGGCTAAAGCTTATATCGCCAAATGAATTAGCGACAGAATACAGAACGCATGTCACTAATTCATTTGCGAAAGATCTTCTAACGTCAATTGAATTGACAGAGCTTCTAACGCCAATTGAATTGACAAAGGTTCTATCGTCAATTTACATATCTTTTGTGAGATTATATATTTCTTTAAAAAAAGAAATCACGAGACAGGCATGCGTGCAAGCGCAGCAAGCTACAGAGGATCAAGGGAGGTTTTCAGGTGAGCCTAAGCTTTTGTCCATGGCGGCTTTCCTACGTCCGTAGCGTCCGACGTTTGCGAGTCCGCGGGCATCTTCCTTCCGGACTGCTCTGCTCTGCTAGGCAATTGCCGAGCGGCGGCCAACGTGGTGCCGGCCCTTTGCGCATGTGTCTCGCACGCCCCCGACCACCTTTCTTTTCCCTCACGCTGTCCTCGCATTTACAGCCCGGCACGCCGTGGCATTGGATCCTGGCATGTTCATACGCCCCGCCATGTGCTGATGCGCAGGGCACATAGGTCTTGTCACACACTCATTTCTATGCTGATCGTGTATAGTGAGTAACACAAACAAGATATAATCGTTGATTTATTAGACGTATTTCTATTAATCTGCTATTATACGAAGTATAAATAAATTTTTAGCTATTATTATCTATTGGATTAAAAAATAAATAATTTATATTACATTTAGTATACTGTGCAAGTAAAAGAGCTGTCATCCAAGTACCATTGGTTTTCCTCCGTTTGACTTAACACGAGCATCCTTAATTTTACTCTCTGATCCGGCATTAATGTCTGCAGGAGCTTGAGCTAGGTTTATGGAAGGTACAGCTGCCTAGAAGTGCGGTTAGTGAGCTTTAAGGGTGTGTTTGATTGGTTAAACCAAGTGGTACATGTATTAAATGATTTTAACAAAAGTTATTCATGTATTTAGTTAATTGAATGGAATTGTCCCGTCTTGATAGTGTAATGCAAATTTGAAAAATATTCCCTACAGATGCTGAACCATTCTATTCACCAAAAACAATATAACTAAATGGTACAGAACCATCCCATCCCATTCAACCTCATTCCACCAACCAAACACAACTTAAGACAATCACACCAGCCTATTATCACTTGGGCTGTTAAAATGGAAAAGGCTGGTGTAGTGAGCTGGTTGAGTTTGGTTTACTGTAGACTCGATTTGAGCTTCAAATTCAAAGGATGTTGAGCTCGAGTTCAATCTTGAGATCGTGAGTTTCAACGAGTCGAGCACGAATAGCTCGTGAGCATCAATAAATTTACGGATTGCTTATTAAATATTTGAATACATGCTATTCTAGCTTTCAAATTTCGTTCATAAATATATGTCATTCTACAATTTCGAGACAACTTTTAATTGTTTTTCCTTTGTATAACCTTACCATTTATGATTCTCAATGTTATTTACTACTATGAAATAAATTAACACATTCCATCCAAGAGCAATAAGTGAACAATGAAGGATAATTTTTTTATTTATACACATGCCTTAGTTCAAGTTAAAAGCATTAAATGTCATCTATTCAGGAACGGAGGGAGTAATTCTTACCGGGTTTACTTGAGTTGAGCTCAAGCTTAAATATTTTTATTGTTGAAAATTAGTTCATATTGAATTATTAATTGTTACTGAGAGTGTTCAAGCCTACTTGAGCTTTGGTCGAGCTGAGCTCAAACCTAGATCTAGACTTGAATTCCAACTTAGACTTTCTCAAGCTTTTTCATAGCTTGAGCTTAGGAGGCCACACTTGTACGGCTCATTTACAACACTATTGGTCAGGTTTCAAAAACCGAAATAAAAAAATCGATTCAAAATTCGCGGTTTGGTTTTCGTAAAAACTGCTCGAAAACCGAAGGGTTAAGAAATAAAAAAATTCAAAAAAAAATCGAAAACCGTTTGGTTTTCAACGAAAACCGCGATTTTTCACAAAAACCGCTCGGTTTTCACGAAAACCCAACCTGACCAATTGATTGTTCTTTAAAAACGGTTTTTCACAAAAACTACGATTTTTCAACGGTTTTCGAACACATAAATTTTTTCAAAATTTTTAAATTTTTTTTAATTAGACCGGTTTACCGAGCGGTTTTAGATCTTGAACCGGAACAGTAAAGTCGGAAACCACGGTTTTCGAGTGGTTTTCACCTGTCTTTGAAACTCTACTAATGGTTACCACTTTTTGAAAAAAAAAACATATGTGAAAGAACTAGCAAGAGAACTAGAAAAAAGTTTACACGCGGAGGGCCTGTTTCATGCAACGCAATATCGGGAGAAACTTGCATCGACATACCCACGAGAATAATGTATTTCAGTAACCATTTTATAGATAGCAGAAAATGAGAGTAGTATGATAGCTGTCCTATTGCAATTTCATTAATCTGGTTATTATATGGAGGACTTAGTTTGTGTTTTTTTATTATTACTTAGTTTGACTTTTTTTTTATTATTATTTCCTCTTCCGCGTTTCATTTATTCAATTCAGTCCGTGAGACAGTCATGCACCGCGCGCTCAGCCCCGACCATCAGTTTGTCTTTTTCTTTTCCTTTTACCTTTTTATAGTTTGGCTTCTATCGATTTGTTTTGACTTTTGGGGTACAAGAAAAATCCAATAATCTTTTTTCTCTTTTATGCTCCCCGTCCCCTTTCTCTGATTACCCTGAGCTGTGGGCCCCTGCATTTTTGCTATGCTTACCATTATGCTATCTATCTATCACATACCTATACGCGCAAGAATTGGAGAGCAACCGGGGCACCCAGCTGTCACTTTGGTGTTTTTGCGAAAAAGTTCCTCCGTTTCTTCGAAATTACGGATAGGTCCCTGTGTAATTTTTTGTGAGACAAAGATATTTTTTTCCCTTCGTGTTTGGGTCCCTGGCGCGGTATTTTTTCAGAGAAGCCTCCCAGTTAGTTTCGAATCGCGAACAAGCCCTTTTCTAATTTTTCAGGATAGCGAACAGGTCCAAAAAAATAACAAATAGGTCCTTACTTCTTACATTCAGGTCCTTTCTCCGTTTTTCCCGAAAAAATGTTTTCGGTGCCGAAAAAAACCGGAAAAAAATGTTTTCGCCACACAAAAAACCCAGAAAAAATGTTTTCGTCGCAAAAAAAAAACAGATTCGTCGAAGATTTATAGCAACTTATGGATTTGCCAACAGGTCATAACCGCGGTTTTTTAAAAAAAAATGTAGATTAGCTCGAAGATTTATAGCGGTTCATGGATTTGCCCGCATGTCCGAGCAGCCTTTTAAAACAGGAAATACATAAAAAAAACGCACTTTTCTTTAAAAAAACAAAAAAAAAACACAGATTCAACCGCAATTTTCTAAATAAAACACGCATCGACAAAAAAACCACGGATTTGCCGAAGGTTTATAACAACTTGTGTATTTGCCAACGGGTCATAGCCGTGGGTTTTTTTTTAAAAAAAGGTTGATTCGTCCAAGGATTTGTATCGACCCGTAGATTCGACGGCGGATTCTGACGACCCATTTCTTTTAGCAAACACAAAAAAAAAACATGGATTTTCGCCGGACGCGGCATCGCGCGCCATTCCACCTAGTATATCTACAAGTTTCAACTGTCGGTGCCTGGCTGATCACGCTCTTCCATGTACACGCAGTTAGACCACTAATTTCCTTTGACTGGTACATAAATCAACTCAAAGCGATTGATTGCGCCTAGGCAAACCAACCATTTGGCATTCTAATCTCTCTTGGCGTGAGCAGATCTAAGCGCCTGTTGTTCTGCGGCTTGGACCAACCATCTCTTAGAGGATATTGTTAAAAGATCCTCGATTCCTACTAAAATCCTACTGAAATCGATGTAGTAGTGGCTTGATGAAAGCCAAGGGTCTTTATTTGATCCCATATATGGGATGTATATCCCATTCCGAAATGATTTATTAATATGCTAATAAGTCGTTTCATAGCAGTTTCGTCTATCTCTTTATTACGAAGGACCAGAGTGGCTCGTTCCACCATACATAAGTACCCCTTTTTCGGCCGAGCCTGAACTAGCGAACCGAAGTCATTTTCGTAACCATACTTCCTACAGCTAACACGTGTCCAACCCAGATAATTCGGTGCGATTGTTATAAGACCCTTGGCTCGGTGGGACTGCATTGAATAGAAGGCCTATTCTTATGAACATGTCAGAGCTGTTGGAAGGTTTGTCTCTCTCCCACTATCTCATTCCTAATAGGGATTGGCATCTTAGTTTATTAGCTTTTTTTCTCCCTGATGAGGTGGTGCGAGAAATTTCAGCTGTACCAATTCCTAGAAGCATCTGTTCTGATACTTTGACATGGGGGTCTTCTGTTCACTCTGACGATTAGGATGAAGGAAGTATACAGGGAAGACTACCTCCGCTGGCTCTTAGTCTGTACACGTCAGTTTTAGTCTATATGGAAGAGTGAGAAAAGAGGAAAAAGAAGAGAGCTAACTCTTATTTAGTAACCAGTTTTGTACGGATTAGCCCCAGTGGACAGTTTACCCTAAAATTGCAAAAGGGAAAGGGCAAGCAGGTCGATTGATTCAACAGGGAATCCTGTCGTCCGTACAGATTTTACCCCAAAAATTTCAGCCATTCACTCGTAAGTGGGCCCAGCAGTGGGCGGGGTCTATCTTTAGCTGGTGATGTCAACAGATTAGGAATACACTGATCGTCACTGCTGAATAAGTTGTCCACCGGAAGGAACACACTAGTTTTGCCCTTCAGTTTGACACCTATTCCGTAGAAATTTCGTACTCACCTCGCTCCTAGACACATGTCATTATCGCTTTCAAATTTTATCTTTAAATATATATTATTTTACAATTTTAAGACAACTTTTAACAATTTTTCTTTTATATACTCCTACTATTCATTGTTCCTAATATTATTTATTACTGTAAAATAGATTAACACACACTATCAAGAACGATAAGTGAGCTAATGAATGAGGACAATTTGACTATCTCTATACATGTCTTAGTTGAAGTGCAAATTCCTAAAATAAATAGAGAGCACAATTCTTACAGGAATGGGGAAAGTTTTCCGCATTCGTGCGTTCTTGCTATCGTTTGCACTTAGCATTCTACTACAGCAAATCCTATTACTATCGCCAAATAGAAAAACAAAGACACCTTCACCCCTTCTCCTTTCAATAATGTCCGGACAACACTCCCCTTTCCTTTTATTTCCGATTGAGACAAGGAGAAGCTTTTCCCTCCTCCTACGCTTCCCTAGTGCCTCTACCCCTCCCATTCTCTCACGAGTCGAGCCCCCCTCATCGCCTCCTGTCCTCCCGCTGTCACAATTCTAAGAAAATAAAAACAAAGGTTGAGGTCAAATCAAAGTATCAAAATTTTTGAAAAAAATGACAACTTCACAAAAATCGAATAGCAACTCTGAGTTTGTGAGAAATTTACAATTCATCGATTTCAGGAGGATTCTTGACCGGATCAATAAGTCTCTTTAAAGAGTAGACACATATATTAGAGGCCCATTTAATGTAACGGTTATGTCTACGACCACGATTCAAAGAAATCCTTATCCCCTCTGGTAACAAACTAATCGGAAGTCAATGATAATCAGTTAAGACCAAGGGACAACCAGCTCTGGGCAACAACAATAGCCAGTCATACGGTTTTATAAGCCCCGATCGAATAAACTATTTAGAAAACATGACAGTTTCCCACGTGATTAACGTGAGAGCAGTTATTGACGTATTTGACAACTTACGATGTCATCCAAAAAGATACAATGGTTCAAGACTCAATAGGCACATGCATTAAGACAAAAGGCGTCTTTAGCAATATTAACTGCCAACCCTTAGATAGGTATAAATAGAGTGTTATGTGTGCCCCAAAGCAGAAACAAGATAATTTTGATCCAATCTCATTCACAATTGAATTTATTCTTATAACATTCTTTTTGTCTATAGCAATAAAAATAGCGACTTGATGATATGGATGCCACGTAGGATGTTAGTCGCTAGTGTTATTGGTTACATAATTATGCCACCATTATGATTGAAGATAAAATTCTGTTGCCATTTTAAACGGCGATAAGGACGCAAACTGGAAGGGTGAATTTTTTTTGGATAGCGACATGGAGAGAAGGAGGGTATTTTCGTGTTGTATATTCTATGTGGTAAAGCAGGTTGGAATATATTATCACATCCATTGATGTTATTCTCAGAAGTGGTAAAGTCATTTTATGTTTAATGTTAAAAAATAACGGAATAAATAAAAGATACCATTTCATAATATACGGGGGAATTATATGGCACATACAGTTTGGTTCGGTGCTTTTGTTTGCTTTTTTACTTTAGACGATATAAATAGTGACACAGAGCAACCACGAACATAAACAAAAATACGATACAAGTGTTCCTTTTGAAATTATAAAATGGTGGGATGGACTACGCTTTATGGGTAGAGGACGTTAAGTCTCAAATGGTTAACCGTACGGCACCCACAGGGAGTTTTGATCTTCAGGACGACGTGGATGAGGCTGCGAGACACGGTAGTAGCAAAACAACTGCAGGTGGTATTGCCGCAGCAATAGTAAGTGCGATAGTCACTGTCGAGGTGGATGACCTCCTTATTGTTTCTCTCCCTAAGCCTTTGACAGCGTAGGTCGTCGTTTTGGGTCTGGGGCTCCAAGTTTTGCCTACGGAGCTCTTTGTTCTCGTTCTTGACTTCGGTGAGACCCTCTTCCTTTTCGTCAAGGCATACTAGCAATTTGTAGGTGTAACATTGGGCATCCAAGGGATATGGTTCATCCATCCATTCAGTGAATTTGCAATTCTCAGTCTGCAAGTAAGAGTACGTGTCATATAGCGAGAAATGCTCTGAATGTTATGTAAGAGTTGTGGTGGCTACCATGAATAGAGGGCATCAGTAGAAATAATTCTTGGACTAGAATTGGACTTGTGGCAAACCTGCATAATGACGTCGATGTCATGCTTGCATGTCAGCCACTTCATGGGGCAGAGTAGGAGGCTATCGTGCATAGTATTTTTGGCGGGTGTAACATTCCCTTATTCAAATGAAAAGATCTGGGCTGGAGGATCGGAGTCTTGGGGATCGTAGATTTCATAGGCCTCGAGTGAAGGGTTACAGTCTCGAGCGAAGGATCCCTTAGGAGGCAGAGTTGTTCCTGCACATGCAACAAGCCTCTTCTGTTACACAGAAATTGTGCAAACGTAATGGCCACATGTTCAACCATTCGTATGGATCCGGGCATATTCATGGCTCAATATTTCATGAAGGAAGCGGTGATTACAACTTAGAGCAGAGAAATGTACGGTATCAATGCGGTTGGTTCATTCACGGATCATTGAACCTGAGAGCATACAAGGTAGATTCCAGACATCAATAGGTTTAAGAGAGTTAGATGACGCCAAACAAGACTTATATGGAATGATATGGATGCTACAAAATGTTGGGGTTGAGTGAAAAAATACTCCATTTGCAAATAGACGGGGCACACTTTCGAGCATTGTCCAATGCGGAACTAGAATTGAAGTGTTTTATTGTCATATGCTCCATTTGTAAGAATATTTGATGTGTTTCGGGCTTATCGAAATTGTTGTCTTTTAATTTGTACTTGATATGTCCTATTTGTTTATGTCATCATTTGCTAAGTGTAACATGTTAGGAAACTCTGTATAACTGATATGTAAAATATATGTCAACAATAATAATTATGTCCTAAATTTCATATATTTCTATATTTGTATGTTCACATTTATACGACATCGACTACGGCCATGCTGCCAATGATGCCGATGATCAGGACATTGTCCGCGACTTTGTCGTTGACCCCTCCCCCCTCCCCCGACGAGTCAAATAGTGATTCTTCGCGGTTGTCCGGTGCACCTAGACCTAAGTGTGAAAAGCAGATCGAATACAGACAGATAATAGCTCTACCATATTTGTTTTCATATTTTTTTCTCAGATACGGATAGTCTGGATACGAATACGGATAATATCGAATACAAATACAGATCAAATACGAATCGAATCGGATACGATTTCGAATATTTATCAGAATATGATAACCCCTTAGATTGTACACAAAAAAATTAACGAAAACACATAATTAGTTGATTTGATCAAAACATTATTTAAAATTGAACAAATGTAAGCATTTTCATTCACTTAGATAATAGTTAGATACCATGTGACAAACAAAATTATATAAGACATAGTTTATCACACACATACGATTAGTTCATCGTACACATAGATTAAAATAAAAAATAAAGGCAATCCTTTCTCAAAGATACAAATGGAAGCAAACACATTACAACTAAAAGTTTGATAATACTTAGATATCATGTCTTTAGGAAAAATATATAACACTTATATGTAATAACTCAAGATTTATATTCTTTATTGAATTATGTTTAAAATAATAAATTATGTATTTATGAGTTTTATGCATTTTTAGCTACTTATTTAAAATATTTTCCTATTAAGAATAGGAGTTTTTGAATTTTAGAGAAAATTTAAAATCTAATGAAATCTTGAAAATAATTTTAAATTGTTAGATTGTTTCTCGAACTTTCTCAAAAAAAATTTGTAATTTTTGGAGTTGGTTTGCTAATTTTAATAATTGAAACTTACTTTATGGATTAATTAAATTAGAAAACAATTCTGAAATTAAGAAGCTTTTTTAGGCTAAAAGAGTTGTCTTGGCCCAACCCACATGTATATCCGGATATCTGACCCATCAATATCCAGATTATCCGAATTCATATCCGTATCTGACGGAGTGAGCTCCCGAATTCGTATTCGTATCCGACAAAAAAATCCGTATCCGTATCTAACCTAATACTATCCAATAAATATATGATCCGACAGAATCCATATCTGAAAATATCTAGATCGATCGAAAAATATCCAATCCGTTTCCATCCCTACCTAGACCCAGCCAGTTAGTCCAGGCACCGTACGCTACTCCACCTCCATTAACACATCCCGTTAGGAGCATTCGAGGAGTTGCACTAGAACAGCTAATGTATCCGTCAAGACATGTTCAGCGTCATTGAATGCCTTGGATCGTACAAGGGGCCACACTACACAAGAGCCGCACCTAGTTTTTTCGCTTTGAGAACTTATGTATTGTTTTGACATGGTATTTTGCTTTGTTAACTTATGTACTCTTATATAAGTTACTCTTTGCAAACAGTCTTTTCATATTGAATTGTTAACAATTTATTATATCATATTACTATTCTATTCGAACAGAGGTCATGACCACTTTGAGCAAGTCCAATACCTCTCAAACCAATTTGCTCATGAAAAACAACACGCACTTGTCACCTTTCTTTGGGCGATATGACAACATGCATGAAGTACCTTTGTCAAGCAATGGAATAGCACGCACTCTCCTTTGTCAGTCTGATTTGATAACACGTAGGAACCACCTTTCTCAGGCGATGTCATAGTGCATCCTCTTTGTCAGTCTGATTTGATAACACGCAGGAACCACCTTTGTTAGCGCGATGTCATAGCACGCACCCCACTTTGCATTTTAATTTCACAAAATATAGCCCAAAGCTTTGTCAGGCCGAATTGATAAAAATTACTTCACTCTATCCACATCAAACATGGGCTATAAATACCCAATGTATCATGACGAAATTACTCCAGTCCATTACAATGACAAATAGAGGAGACACCTAAAGCTGTGAGAGGGGTAGACGGGGTGAGGCATAGTTTCGAGGCCGTGACCCTTCACTCGAGGCCAACCAAATATATGGTCCCCAAGACCACGATCCCTCCAGCCCAGATCTCTCCATTCGAACAAGGGACTACTACACCCCTAAAATATAATTCAGGACGACTGCCCAATCAGCCCCCTGTAGTGGCTGATATGCAAGCACAACCTCGATGCCATTGTTCAGGTTTGCAACTAGTGCAATTCTAGCCCAAGACATCATTTTTATCGGTGCCCTCTATTCATGGTAACCGTTACAACTCTTACATACCATTCAACGTATATCTTGCTATATCACCCACTAACATGTACTCTTGCATGTAGACTGCGGGTTGCAAATTTACTAAATGGGTGGACCCATCATATCCCATAGATACCCAATGTTACGTCCACATATTATTGTAAATGTTACATCCACATATTATTGCATTGCCCCGACTAAATGTGAGAGGATCTCACCATGGCAAAGAATGAGAACGAAGACCTCCGTAGGCAGAACTTAGAGCTCCAGACCCAGAACGACGACCTCCACCACCAACGGATCAAGGCGAGGTACAATGAGGAGGTCGTCCACCTCAGTAGTGACTATCACACTTACTGTTGTTGTGCCAATGCGAGTTGTAGTTGTATTTGCCATTACCGTATCTAGCAGCTTCGCCCATGCTGTTCTAACGATCGACACTTCATATGGGTACCGTACGGTTACCCATTTAACCCTTAACCTCCTCCGTCCATAATGCGGAGTCCATCATGCCTTTTTAAAATTCCAAAAGGCTCTCTTGTATTATACATTTGTCCATGTTTGTAGTTGGTCTGTGCCACCATTTGTACCATTCAAAGTACCAATGCAAACATGGATACCAAACCAAATTATGTGTGCCATGTAATTACCATGTTTATTATGAAATGCCATCTTTTCTTCGTTCCATTGTTTTTTAACATTACACATGACATTACTTTACCGCTTTCGATAACAACAACAATGGATGTGATGATACAGTCCAACCTATTTTACCACATAGAACATACATATAACACACTACCACATGCCATCATCATACCATTCTTACTAAATAACTGTGCAACCCTATATGATCCTCAAGTGTTGTCCAATCCGCCTGAGAAAGCTATGTGTTTTCAAATCGGACTGACAAAGCTTGAGGATCATATAGGGTTGCGTAGTTATTTAAGCCACCACATTTGTCAGTACGATTGGATAATACGCTGCCACCATCTGAGCAGTGTCTGTACGACTGTATATGCAAGTCATACCATTGAACGTTGATAAACAGTGGAGCGAGATTAATAATTCTTTTGAGAGGTGGAGCGAGACTTAACTGGCACATGTGTATGAGATTGTGTCTTTCAAGGGAAGATTTTAAAAAAATTAAAATTTTAAAATAATTTTATAAAAATAATAGGTTAAAAAAATTTACAAAAATATACCTATGTAGTCATTTAAAATGGCAACAGAATCTCTGTCATTATTTCAAATGGCAACAGAGAGTCTGTCGTCAAATAAATTGGCAACATGCCTTCTGTCGCCAATTAAGCCTTAGCCTTATCAACCAAACGAATCCATGACAAAATAATCCGTCGGCCAATTCAATCCACGACAAAACAGACTGTTGTTGCCATTTCAAGCTCTATCGCCAAATGAAATTGTTTTAAAATATTTTTTTATATTTTTTGATGCATTACTTTTGTAAAATTATTTTAAAAATAAATTATTTAATAAAATCTTCAAGGCCGGGTAGGATGTAATGTAAAGCTTAATCCTTTTTTATAACGTTATTACCATCTCACGTACTGTATAGTGCTGTTTGTGGAAGTTTTGTATATTCCTCTAAAAAAAACTAAGGGCATATTTGATTTGAAGCTATTTTTTTATGTCTAAGTTTAGATGTGCTATAGGTTTTTAGACAAGTGTTTGATTCGTTATTATAATTATGATTTGTCATACTTTTTTAGCCTTTTGTCCTATATGTCATAGACTCAAATTTTTTTAGCAAACTTTGCCACACTTGTGGCATTGAATCTTGTTATCATAAAAAATATAACAAATCACAATTGACTAAGGTTAGTTATAGCAAAGTTAGCTTTAAATCAAATAGGCCCTAAGTTTCATAACAACCTTGACATGAGTTTCCAACCTCTCTATGCGCCCTTCATACTGTATCAACGACCACCACAAAATGATGCGAAAGCAACAGAAAACCATTCTTTGCCATGAGAGCCGCCTACCTAGAGACAATACTATAGTGGATCAAGTGAGCAACGGCTCAGATACAAGGGAAGCCTCTTGGTTCTTGCATACGACATAATAATCCTGAAAAAGAAAGCATTGAAGAACTCAACAATCCTAGTACTACAAAAGAAATGCAGCTTAATAATTTTGCCCATAAATTTCTAAAAGAACCAGAATGTATCCAGATAAGGTGGTTTAATTGCCATAGACATAGACATATATAGGGTACATGGCTGCGTTAAGTGACGGATCTAGGAAATCTTGAGAGTATAAACAGATCTAACTACATGACGGTTCAGGACAAATGCTTCTTCAAGAAAACTTTATTTTTATGGTCTTCAAGAAAACTTTATTTTTATGGCATGTACAATGTCAGAACTACATTGAACACGAAGGTTTATTATCCCTATGGAGCCAAACAGTAGCCCCGCCAGGCGAAGGTGGATCCGCCGGTGGCTCCCAAGGGGAAAATTGATATAATGCCACTCTCAAGAGTGGTGCGAGCCAAAATGCCACTCTCGACATTGCCTTTGTTAAAATGCCACTCTTCTCGTGACCCTCCTCGCCAAAATGCCATTTTCGATTTTCTAAAATGAATTTAAGCTTTTACATGCGATTCGACCCTCGAAATGACCATCCCCTTACCTTGAGCTAAATGCCTTTACTAAATACCTTTACTTAATTATTTATACGAGATATGTCCTTTTACAAGTCTATTACATTTATGGTAATTCTCACGTGATAGAAATTGTCTGCATAATTAATTAAAAATAAACAAACATTATTCTAAATATTGTTGTAAAATAACTATTCTCTGCCATCTTTTAGTATAATATTTTTTTACTTCTCTGCAATGTATGGCAATATTACTACATATTCAAACCTTAAAACCATTCCTTAAAGAAATTTTTTGTTTCCTGTAGTAGATGACTTTAGACAATGGCAATAATTTTCTATGTGATCTGGAGTAGTAAATTGTTAATTTTTCTTTTGTCTTTACGCTCTACTTGATTTTATAAATCACGTCATTATTTGGTTGGATATACTGTAACATACCCCATTTAATCAATGTAAAGGCATTAGTAAAAGCATTTAGCTCAGGCGGGGCGGATGGTCATTTCGATGGGTCAAATCGCACGTAAAAGCGAAATTCATTTTAGAAAATCGAAAATGGCATTTTGGCGAGGAGGACCACGAGAAGAGTGGCATTTTAACAAAGACAATGTCGAGTGTGGCATTTTAGCTCGCACCACTCTTGAGAGTGGCATTATATCAATTTTCCCCATGAAGGTAAAGGGTCGGCATTCGCTGGTCCTAAAAAGCGAAAACCCACACCAATCCCGCTATCACGTGCGATCTGAACGGCTATGAGCAACTGGATGGGAGCAGAGTACGGTGGAGTGTGAACTGTGAAGTGGCATCGTCGTGGCTAGCTACTGATCCAGTCCTTTAGGGCCTGTTTGGTAGAGCTCCCTCTGATTCTGATTCTCTGTTAGAAGTGATTCTCTGAGAGAAGTGATTCTGTCGCTGAAAGTGATTCTCTAACGAATCTATAGGATAAACTCTATGGAGAAACCGACTCTTTGTTGGGAGTGAATCGGAGAAGCACTTTTTCAGCTCCGGCTCCTAGTTCATTTGGAGAATCACTTCACGGAATCACCCCGGGGCGATTCTCGAAAACTCATTGCTTGGCGAGCTTCACAGATTCACTCCGCAGAAGCTGGGAGCAGAGCTCTGCCAAACAGGGCCTTACTCTTTCACTGAAAAGCCCCAGCTGATTAAGAACAAAGTTTGAGCTACCATTTAGAGGAAAAAATTTCAGCTTCCATGGATAGATCTGCCATGATGCTTCGGCCGATAGTGGTTTCTGTCGTTTAAACGTTAACCTCTGCTTCCTTTTCATCCAAATCCTACATAAATTACACCTACACGTGCTAATGTGCGATGCTACTAGGTACTTGCATCACAAGATCATCATGTGTGGTTGCCAGTATGGATAAGTACCCAAAGACGTATGGAGTGGTGCGGTAACTGTCAGGTGGGTCCCGTCATCTAGTGATTCACACAAAGTTCTGTGAAAAAAATAAGGTCCTGTTTGGAAACAATGTATTTTTATAGTATCTAGATAATACCATGATATCTAAGAATACTATGGTATTTTATACCATAAGGTGTTTGGTTACCATGCCAAAAATTCTATATTAAAAACTATAGTTTGGTAGATACCATGGTATTTTTGGAGTATTTGAAACTCCACTCCAACCCAAAGTTTTCATAGTTTTGTTTAGCTTCTTGCCCATTTCCACTCAAATACTATGGTTTGTAATGTTGCATCCAAATAGTTGGTAGTTCTAAGGAATACCATGATTTCAAAAGGGTTTGGTAAAACCATGGTATTCATAACAAAATAATTGTAAACTATAGTATATCAAAATCATAGTTTTAAAAAACTATGCTTCCAAACAGGGCCTAAATCAGTTTTGGATGTATGAATTTGCATGTTTGGCTGAACTTACTCCACGAAGAGCAGCCTCTGTTTTTGCCATGTGCATCGGCAAACAAATATGCCTTCACTTTGCATCTTGCTTCTGGTGTGGTCACTAAACAGGAGTTTTATTTTTTTCCGGCTTGCTTGGCGAAGAATCAAGGCATCGAGGCACATCGATCGAGAGGGTCGAGCTACCACATCAGCCTTCTGAGATTTTGCGTCCGATCAAATCCGTACGGAAACACCGAGACAGAGACCGATTATACGTCATGTAAGCACATTTTTCATTAGTCAAATCTACATGGTTATCTGACATAGCATCTTGAACGCGCATCGCCGTGAAGATTCAAAGATGGGAAAAAAATTGAGTACTCTCAGCCAGGGTTCAAATTATCGACGATAATCACGATTATCAATCTTACCGAGCAGCTACGAAATATAGAAACCGCTCGGTAAATCGATCTCATTCAAAAAAATAATTCAAAGAATTTGAAAAAATGTATGCTTCGTAAAGCGGTCGAAAATCGGTGAATATCGAACGATTATTGATGAAAATCGTCAAAATCACTCAAAAAATCAGCAGCCAAAGAAGTTACTTGGTCGGTTGAATATTGACCGATAATTGGTGAATATCGATCGATTATCGTTGAATATCAGACGATTATCGGTGAAAATCAATTTTTTTAGAATCTTTTCTTCAAAAAGTTTGATTTTGAAATCCTTTGATTTTTTTTTATGATTTTCGACCTATTATCGACAAAAATCAGTACCAGTCGAGGGGCAATTTTCAAGATCAAATCAATAATGTAAACCTACTCTTAGCCCAACAAAACATGAGAGATTTTCCTTAGCAAATTACTATAAAAAATTCAAATTTGTTCCGGGCCATCGCTATAGCCCGAATAAATTAGAGTCTATTTGATTTGCAAGATTCTAATAATGCAGAAATAGGATAGGAACGCATTTGTAAAAACAGAAGATTTTTGCAGGATCGAATTTTCAAACACAAGAATAGACACACGGGGATTTGCCTTGAACATATGTGTAACCTGGATGTCATATCTGATGGTTTTCCTTGAGAATCATACGGATAAGAAATTTCCTACATTTTTCCTTTGCTCCATTCCCATGAATCAAGTAGATAAATATAGTTGCTATTCCTATAAAATTATTTTTTCTCTGTTTTTCTTGTGAATCAAAGAGACCGTTGCAGTTGACACATTGGCCCAACACCGCTGTGTATGACATCGAGGGAGCATCCATACCCAAGGCACTGACTCACTCACAGATACTCCCTCCATTCCATATTAGAAGGCGTTTAAGATTTTTTGCAAAGACCAAGGAGGAAGGTGCCAGGTGATTTCTTTCCAAACTTGCCCCTAATCAATTGCATGTGTCCCCTCGTTAACCCCAAGCAGTTGTGGAGAAAGAAGGGGTTTACATGCAGAAGTTAATGAGGAGCAGGGCAGATGAGGAAATTTACCCACAGTAATTAAAGAGACGCCTTATAAATTGAAATTGCATGAAAAAAGTTATACGCCCTAATATGGAATTAGTACCCTCCGATCGAGTACTCTAATCCTTTGGATCCATAGCTTTGCTGTTATTGGGTGTTGCACACTTAATAAAGATCAGTGCACTATTCCACTTTTGTCTTCAACTCTTTATACCCTTCGCTAGCTTTTGCTTGATCCATGCTTTTTTTCCCCTTAAAAAAAGCAGGATTTTGGTAAATAGACACTAACAAAGTCCCATAAGTCACGCAACTTCCAAAGAAAAAGCCACATATGTCATAGGAGGAGTGAGTTCCCGTGCAGTTTTTATGGGATTATAACTTAAACAGTCTCTATGAGCGAGGACGTTCTGATCAACGTATCAGACGGTTTGAATCGTTTCAAAGCTGAAAGAACAGTGTTTTGTTAGTGTCACAAACAGGGTTTTACATAGTGAAAAATACACGATATTTTTAGCAATTCGGATCGTCCGTTTTCAATAGGACGATCTCGCAGGGACTGCTTAAGTTAGGGACTACACGAGTACTCCCTCTGACGTAGCAATGCAATTTAAAAGATTATCTTAACCTCTTTTTCAGTGCACATGGCTCATATTTTTCACAAAAGAAAAAGGACGAAATAAAATAAAGTCAAAGGGGAGGGTTTGGATTTTCTGGAATCTTTGGAGGGTGGCGTATTGCAAAGCAGGGTAGTTCCTGCCAGCCCAACGGCCAATTTTCCAACCGGCATCCGATGGGTCCCACCATTTTTTATTATTATTTTGTAATCTTTTTTTATGCACTAGTATTTCATGATTGTTACAGTGAAAAGGATGTTGCACCTACGAAAATTCCTCTCCTTGACATTTTTTTTGAGGGGTCTCATTGACAATTTCTGATCTGCCGTTGCAGGGTAGGTGTGCAGGTTGGACTTAGCTATTTGGGCAATGTGCGTGTACAAAAGCATCAGGACAGAGAAATATGTATTCAATATTGTTAGGGTTTGTCTAGGTGGTTAGAGTCGAGTATGCTAGTACACTGGTGTTAATTTGTGCTGATTTAATGATTATTTTAGATCACTCCGTAAGGCATCATGTGCTGGTCAGCAAGTAGCTTTCCTAATGCCTCCACCTGCATGCAGGGATCCAAAAACCGGCGAATTTCGCCAAAATTTCGGTTTTCGCCCCCCCTGAATTTATATATGCCGGCCAAAGTCAAAAAATCTAAAAAAAATTTGATTTTGCTACAGTGCTGCTACAGTAATTTCGGGATTTCGGCGAAATTCGGTCAAATTTCACCGAAATTTCGGGTTTGGAGTCCGGATTTTCAAATTTTTTGGCCGGATTTGAACGGAATGGGTCCAATAACCCTTAAGAAAGTCTTGTTCCATGAAAATTTGATGAAAAACTAATTTTTTGAGATTTTTTAAAATTTGGGCAGAAACCTTGTCAGATTTTTAAGAAATTTTAAAAGCTTGATAATGATGTGAAAAAATTATGGTACCATTCTTAGTAGTTTGGGATCATACACACAAATTTTAAAAATAATTTAACATCATTTGTTATCTTTAAAAAATAAAAAACCGAATGGACATAATTGGGACAGTAAAGTTATTAGATTTTTACAAATTTTCTCCGGTGTGATCATGATCTGAAATTTTTATGAAATATTAATAATTTGCTCAGTACCATTCTATAAAATTTTTAAAAAATTTAAATTTTCTTTGTTTGCTCAATAAAATCTATCAATGCAGTAAGCACTGAACTTATATGATTGCAATCTGCTCTGCACAGTTTTCAGATTTCGGATTTTGATTTATCAGATAATTCAAATATTTTTTAAACTTTTTGAAAATTTGTTTTTCAAGTTTATTTCAGGTAATGATACTTATTTAAAATTTTCAGCTCCATATATTGTTCCAGGAATTTATAAAAATTCTGACAATGTACTGTGTACATATTTCTGTTTTCTATTTTGGATTTATCAGTCAACTCAAATATTTTTATAAATTTTTTAAATTTTGTTTTTCAAATTTATTTGAGCTAAGGATTCTTATGTAAAATTCTTAGCTCAAAATAGTTCTCCAGGAATTTATAAAAATTCTGACATTCAAAGTACTAGTTTTCAACTCTCTCTGTGTTTGAATTTTTAAAAATTTCTCACATTTGATCATCATCTGAAATTTTTCCAGATATATCATAAGTATGTCAGGAATCTCCACAAAAAATTTCAAAACTTTCTAACATCGTTTGTACTATTTTTCATCCGGTTCAAACTTGCCAATCAACGTTTCATCTACATAGTATCAGTATTTGAATTTTTTAAAATTGCACAGATCTGATAATCACCTGAAATTTTTATGAGAACATATCTAATGTGGCAGGAACCTACAAAAAAAATTTCAAAATTTTTCGGCGTCGTTTGAACCAATTTTCAGTCAGTCCAATTTGGGCGAATTTCGGGCAAATTTCGGCGAATTTCGGCGAATTTCGGAAAATTTCGGTGGAAATCAAACCGGATTTGAATTTTGAAATTTGAATTTTGAATCTTGTCCGGCCGAAATTACCGAATTTCGGCCGAAATTTCGGATTTCGGCCTGTCCCGAATTTTTTTCTCAAACGAAAAGTTCATCCCTGCCTGCATGAGTGGCTCTCTTCTAAAACGACATGTTTGTAGCTGTTTTGAGCATCAAAACGTGTATGACGTGTAAGGATTAGCAAATGAGAATCGTTCCTCCTCTGTACTGATGTACCACCAGGCACTTCGACCTTGCACATAGGACTGGACTAGAGGGCATAAACCAAACTGTCATGTAACAGATGCGTTGAAACCATACCTGAGCTGTCAGCTAATTTATAGCTCCAGCTCTGTAGGAAATTCACTCAAGTCGATCGTCGTCAACACTCGACAGTGCAATGCAAAGGAAGGACTGCTGCGCTGCTGGTAGAGTTCGTGCCAGGCCATGTGGCTGCTCTTTGAATTGCCCATAGGTACAAGTTGCTATTGCAGTGCTATTTTAATGCCTAGTGGTCCCCCACGCGCCCAAACTTACCGTCTTTACTGTTAGCCATACTGAACGCAAACATATCCGATTAAGGGCGTGTTTAGTTTACGTCCAATTTTATTATAACTAATATTAGATAAATATGATTTTTCATATTTTTGTGACAACAAAATTCAACACCACAAGTGTGATAAATATCTGCAGGGAAAAACTGAGTTTATGACACGTGGAACATATGTCGAATAAAACTAGCTTCAAATCAGATAGACCTAATATTTTAAGGGACAGTGGTTTGGTTGTTTTTAGCCTGTGAGGCGACTGATTTTCGTCTAATAATGACAACACGGGATTTATTCTGAGTCATATATAGTCCGAAACTTTACATATTTTAATCGACGAACATAATAGATCGAATAATGCATATCGCATAGTGTTGTATATCGGTCGTTCCAAGATCTGATTATATGTCAATACTTTACCTAAACAAAAAGGCATTAGAGAGCTATCGGTCCAAATGGTCTATTAGATAGTAGTCTTACATTGCTTAATTAGAACAACGAAGAGGGATCTCCTCGACCTGTAAGAGGGATAAGTGGTTCTTATTGTACACAGATGACTACGAGTAGAAATATTAATAAGAGGGAAGGTTAGACCTACATCTTTATATTTTTATCCGCTTTTAATTCTAACTGCGAGTCGAAATCTGGTTTACTGACAAGGACAACGTGATCCTTAATATGCAACATATAGAGCGCCATCTCTTCTGTTTTTCTTCTCCCTCTCCTCGTATTTCTCCGGTACAAGTCTTGACATGTCAGACAACCTAACCTTGAGCACAACTGTACCGCAAATGGCGTTGAAGGGCAGCCTCCATGTGGTGCAGTGCAATCGATGCGAGTTTTCCGTATAAATCGTAGCCATTTGGACGTGCGACGCCATGATGTCTCGTCATCTGGTGTCACCGGCAGGGCAGTACGCACTTGCCTACGGCAGGTGACAACTGACAGGGCGCTGCCATGCCGTATACATATCACCCATCGATCGATCGATCGAGTCTACGCGCGCCGTCATCATTTATATACCCGCATGCCGTGGTGTGGCTTTCAAGCTGGATGCATCGTGCACGTACGCGCATGGGGCGTAGTCAACCCCGGGAACAAGGTCTGTTTAGATAGCTTTGGTTATATAGGTTTTGGATTTTTTTTTAAAGAATCGGATGTGTCATAGTTTCTGATTTTACGTATAAATTATATTTTGAATGTAGGAGAAGTTTCTTGGAGTATTCAAACTCTAGTTTCTTGGTGAATTAAAAGCTGTCACCCACCTAATTATCAAAGAATTCAAAATATGTATGCACAATTAGAAACTGTTCCAAACAGGACCTAGATGTGCCAAACCGGTGGATCTTTCTATGGGAGTAGGACGCGATAATGGTGGAAAAATCAGTGCGCATGGTGCCGTTGGATGGTGGCACGGGTCTTTCTGATTTGGTGAGGTGGAATCATCGCTACACCGTGCAAGGTTGTCAGCGTCAGGATTCTACGTATGTCAAATTTTTTGTGTTGGGTGCGATAGTGGTGATAGGACTGGATTGTAGGAATATAGTAGAAATCATTATTATAGGGATCCTGATATCTAGGGTATTATTTTATAATTCTGAGAGATATTAGGATAATCTATACTACAACATTATAAAGATTGTCACTTTATGAAATGTCATTCGTTGTCTCAATGATATGTAGCCCCTGAATTCATATGTTATTAAAACAACGAATGGTATTTTGTTAAAGTGCCAACGAATAGAGTAAATTATCCATTATAAAATGTGCAGGTCTTCTAGCCAAATACAAAACTTGTGGATCGTCCACTCCCACCTTGGGAAACCAAAAGTTTTGACTCGTTGATTGTTTGATTAGATAGACCAAACATATGTAGCATCTTGTTATGGTCCTAGGAGAGGGGTTACTGTGACTACTACAGTGAAATTTCGCGGGTGTACCGTGGTGCTGAATTCCATGGATGACGGCACTGAAAAAGTGTGATTTACGCCTAGATTTTCTTTTCGGTTGTTCTTTCGCTGAAGAATGATATATCTTTCAGCTAAAGGAGGCCCCTGATGCCCCCACATTTCTTTCGCAAACGTTGACAGTGTTACACATTAATTGGTCCCATTTGTTTGCCTCAGAAGGTGACATGTTATTGTTGCTTTCATTGGCGATGATCCATTGATCCCATATGGAGATCGATGGAGGGTTTCATTGTAATTATAGGCTTGTGTTTTCTCTTCTTTTTCTTCCTTTTTCCCTCTTGTAGGAAAGTGCGATGGATATACTTTATGCTAACGTAGCACCAATATCTTATCAGTAAGCTGTTAAATCACGGTTAGCCAAACCTAAGCTGGTAGCCAGTATGAGCTACCGGCCGGGCCTGCATTTGATCTGGCTGTGCATGGACGTGCAGCCTTGAAAATCACACAAGAGAAAGAAAAAGAAATTAAAAATATGGCAGGGCATTTTTTATGCACTACTTTATACAGAGCAGTTGATCTGTTAGCTAGCTTAGCTTGCCTTCAAGGCAGGAAAACACTCATGCATGGGAACTGGGAAGCTTGCTGTTGGAGTTTTGCATGGATCCAAGCAGAAAGAAAAGGAGAGGCTGATAATTTCCAAGCTCAAATGAGATGCACTGTGAGCTGCTCTGTACTTGTTTATCATGGTTTCAGTCGGCCTGTCAGAGAACATTCAACATTGCTGTGTGCAGAGATCAGTTGAACTGCAGAACGAAATATCTGTCCGAAAAATAGATAGAGAAAGTGAGGATGTAACTTGCCGTTGCTGAAACCATTTGTTTTCAATGCTTCCAGTCGGAAAGGTGAGCGGGTAGTTGGAGTGTGCTGAACAGAGATTTTCTGCACTGGGAGCTTCTGCTCGGCTCAAAAGGTTAAAAGTGTAAGGCCAACAAAGGCTGAAAGGGGAGCTACGGAATACGGAGTGAAGATAAGTACTACTGAAAGCGATGTTTCATAGGTTCATACATGTGTAGCTTTAACTGCAAGGGAAAGCACAACTGTGTGTGAATAGACTCATAGAGA
This sequence comes from Guadua angustifolia, assembly GCA_036346375.1. Classification (NCBI taxonomy): domain Eukaryota; kingdom Viridiplantae; phylum Streptophyta; class Magnoliopsida; order Poales; family Poaceae; genus Guadua; species Guadua angustifolia. Next base: position 16,909,357 of record CM070518.1, on the reverse strand, counting down.
CGCTCAACAGTAGTAGTGCTGACATACAGAGAACTGAAAATTGTGCAGTGGTGAGATAGTGCACGAGACTGAACTTAGAAGACATTACAAGCGACGGAATCTATATAAATCTCTGCTGTTGGAGAGGTACAGCAGCCGCCCTCGGTGCTACATAGCCTCGTGGTTTATTATGCATCACATTTCACAAATAGTGCTTAGCTCAGATTGAAGAGGACTTGGGGTGCCTATGTGAGGTCTCGAATTCAAATCCTGTCAAAACCAATTTTTTTACATCAACTTCGCTCATTTAATTGGACTATTAAATTATCTTATAAATTTTTGAAACTTTTTGAGAAGGGTCCTTAGAGCATGCCTAAGCTACCATAAAAAATTCAGATCATGATCAAATTTATGCAATTTTTTAAAATTAAGAAAATGCTACTAATACATTTAAAGCATCTTTACTGATTTAATTAAGCTACTAAATTTATAAATTCTTAAAATTTTTTGAGAATGGTCCTGAGAGCATGCCTACTTAAGCTACTAAATTTATAGTTTTTTTAAAAATTTATGAGAAGGGTCCTGAGAGTATGTCTAAGATACGTAAAAATTAGATTTCTGTATTTTTAGAACCTTTTAAAGGAATATTTTTAAAAATTTTCAAAGAAATATTTTCAAAAAAATCAACACTGTTTGTTTCCATTTTTTAGGTATTCCCGAAAAAATTTCCTCTTTCTGTTAAAATCTCTGTCTATCTCAATAATTCCTTCCGCCCATAGCAACGTACAAACCCACTGCGTATCTAGTTTAGTAAGAATTTTCAAAGCTGTCACGCTTAGACCTTGTTTAGGAGACCTATTTTCTTCTAGAATCTACGTGGGTGAACTTGGAATTTAGGGTGTGTTTGGTAGGGCTCTAGCTCCACTAGATCCGTGGATCTGGTGGAGCTGGGTATTCTAACTCCGCAGATCCGTGAAGCTGGAGTTGTAAGTATATTAAGAATGTTTAGATAGATCATCTTGTTTATATTTTAGACCAAAAATATAAACTTAATTCACTTTATTTTAGTCTATAAGTTTCAGCTCTCAGGTGAAGCTGAGATTTAGAGCTCTACCAAACATGCCCTTAAACTAAAATTCCGGCCATTCCACATGGATGAGACGGGATTGTTGTCTAGCCAAACATGAACTTCCGGTATTTTCCTAGAAGGTGAATGTATTGTTTGTCGCATCATAAGCATGCAATTTACCTCTTTGGATGTTGGACTAGTACCTATTAGTCTGACGAACCATGTCAGGCTACTGTGGGCTAGTCGAAGAGTTCACACGCGTTAAGTCTTGTTGGTGGGCAATATTGGTTAAGCAGAACTAAATTTGAGGCCGTGTTCGTCACAAAAGATATTTGGAGGGATTTTCTCTGAACTCGCCACAAAAAATTCAGATACTCCTACAACTGAACCATCCTGCTCATTCCTCACAACATTATCCACGTTGTTCCATGCGCCCATCTCCAGCTAACAAATCGCAGACACATACAATACAATAAAACAAATCTCCAGAGAAACACCTAGAATACCAAGAGAGGCCAGGCACACTCATTAGCATCATTCACCCAAAAGATCGCAGCTGGATCGATCAAACCGCCGCTGCGTTCAAGGCCCGTGCGTCCGTTCGGTCGCCGGTTAGGTGCCGCGTAGCCATCGTCGTCGTCGTCATCAAACGCTGCGAGAAATTAGATGGGAAAGGGAAAGCGGGGGGAAAAAAAGGTTTTTTTAGCATGACTATAGCAGTGCATCGTTCGAATGTGTGACCTTTTCGTCCATCTGATGCTGTGTGTCGTCGTCATGGGATTGTGTCTTGCCGTGTTTTGGGATGCTCATCAGGTTTGATCTTGTGGACAGAGGGGAGAGAGAGAACATGCTGCTGCTTCTGCTTTTTAAGCAGCTTTGGTGACGATGACTGCAATAGAGACACCATGAGCAGCTCCTCCTGGAGAAAAAAATTCTAGGGACGTCGCTGAACACTTCCTTCCAGGTGCTCACCTCAGATCAAACCTGAGCAAGGAAGAGTTGGCCCACGCTTAGTCGCTTACTCCTCTCTCGAAACCGACTTTGCTCGGAGAAAAAAGCCTCACGTGTCCGTATTCGACCAAGAAAAGATAGCCATCTTGAACAACAAGGGAGCATACTCTGCTAATATTTGGAAACCGGTTCAAACTTTGGATAAAAAATCACAAAGATTCGGACAGGGTCTGCATGTCATACACATATGGGATTCTCTGGAGGGGTGAACCGACTCGAAGCAGCCTATGAGCCTAATAAATTCATAAATTATTTATTAAATATTTCTATATATTAATTTTTATCGAGCTTAATTACTCTACCAGAGCTCAAGCTCAAGCTTTTTATTATTAAAAATAGTCTATATTGAATTGTTTATTGTTACCAAGCTTACCTAAGTAGAGCTAACCGATTCAAATCTAAGTCCAGGCTCATATCCTCGCTCGAGTTCGGCTTGTTTACAGCCCAAACTACAATCTCTAGTGATAAACCTATCGCATCCATTAGTGAATAGTAGTAGATAGATTAAAATAGCTTCTTCAGAGCTGGGAAACTTTGAGATGAGATATGTGCAGATTACATGTGGCAGAAATCGGGAAGGGGCCCCGAGAATTTTCTTCAGCTCCTCTGACTAAGCTGTGGACGCTGGACACCCTACGTAATGAATTCTCCCAGGCAATGGTATATTGGTAATATTTTATTTCTTAAATTTTGGTAATATTGTTTTAAATTGAGTCAAAGATAGCCTCTCTTGATATTTGTTTGGTACATTCGTAAATGGTAAGTGACAACTTCCATTTAAATTTTTCTTTGAGTGAGCCAGTGAGTTTAAGCCAATGTCAACATGGAGAACATAACCATAACAGGCCGAATCAGATCATCTAGGCCCAGTTTGGTTCAAGGCCCAGCTGCTGACAAGTCTAGTTTTGTGGAAGGCCCAATTGCTCATTTCGACGGGTCCATTTCGCTCGTTTTTCTCCTCTTCTCCACGCAACATGGACTGGAGAGTGGAGAAGGAGACTAGGCTTCCGATTCCGATCGCTCCGCATCGCTGGAAGGGGATGGCCGTGCCGGCGCCGGCCAAGGCAGCGCGCGCGCGCGCGGCCTCGGCGGCGGCGCTGGTGCTGCTGTGGTGCGTCCACTTCCGCGGCGGCCTCGCCCTCAGCTCCCTCCCCCACCAACAAGGGCCTCATCTTCAACGTAAGGCCCCGACCACCCCCGACTCGTTCTCCCTCGCTCTCCTCTTGCCATCCATGCCTCTCTCCGTTGGTGGATCATGGATGTCGCGTTTGATCTTGGGGAAATGGCTCGGTCCTTGGTTAGGTTGGATCTTTAATTGCCGTGGAATCTCCCATCGACCCTCGTGGACTGTACTGCTCGAGCGTGGCGGTGTCGTTAGCTTTGGTTGCGCGCCTGTCCTGTGCTTGTAGTTCTTGTCTTAGCTGGCTCTAAGCATGAATCTTGATGAGACCGATGCGTGTACTGTTTGATGTTAGCACCAGCAGAGTGGAATCGAGCAGTCTCGAGGCTATTTCCTGCACTCTTTGGGATTGTTCGGCTGAGACCTGGATCAAACAGGTTCCTGGATGTGGTAACTTCAATTGTTGCCACAAGGGAGTGTTTCTGTTTGCTGTGGTGCATTGTTGGGCGCTATTTGTGGAACGTTTACCATGATTTAGTTTGTAGTTCAGTGAGCTGTTTGCACTGGTGCTTCTGGCATCACAGCCTTAAATTAAATTGGAATGCTTATATGTAGCTCCTGAAGACATTGCTTCTCCATTTGGGTTTGTTCTGAAAGTGGGGATCACCTATGAGAGTGTGATTGGCAATTTGTTGCCCTTATTTAGCCATATGAAATATTCATCTGTATCCAGCATTCTAAGGAAAAGCACCCGCCGGATTAAGAGTTCAGAGTTTTCTTCAAAGATTTGTGCTGAAGGCCATTTTGGGGTTTATTCCCATAGAAATTGTAGCCTAGTGAGGGTGTATATGAACTCAAGTACATTGTAAGGTTGTATATGGATTTGATGGGATTGGGATTGTAAAGTTCCCTATTTTGATCTAAACCAAAAGAATTTAAAAAACATGGGTGGGCCTTTTTTTTCAATCCAGGGATTGGTTTCGATCAAAGTCTTAATGTTGTGAGCTCACTGCTATGCAAGTTCACCCTGTTCTTAAGCTGGTAGGATTCATCATCCTAGGGAGTGCAGTTCAGGACATAGGCGTTGCTCTTTTCTCCCTTGATGGCTTTTCCATGACGAGCTGGTTTAAACAATTCTGACCAAGCTATTGCAATTTGTTTGCAGCCATATTGAGTTACAACATATTGCCATGGAGTCATGACACAAATAAGATGTTCATTTGCTTTTTCATGCTATTGCGCTTTTTATGGGTTTTGTCGGGATTTAGGTTGCCTTCAAGTTTCACAATGAAAGTGGATTTGATAATCTGTACAGCTTGCATTCCTGGGTTGGACTTAGCACTATCGTTTTGTATGGTGTACAGGTAATCCACAGAAGTCATTACCATTCTGATATTATGAATTCTGAGAATCACAATATATAAAATAATTGCAGTTATTTACATTTGACTGTTGCATCTGTATACTGTAGCAATGCAAGTATGAGTGCTATAGTATTCAATGCCTCGAAGGAGTTCTCCACTAGGAGTAGAACGTCTTTGGCAAGATATTTGTCGAAGTAGCTAGTTTTAACTGTGCAATGGCCCTGTGAAAAAAGTGATGTGCCCCCTGGAGCACATCAAATTGCTCAGCGAACTCAAGCATTGAAATGTGTTATGTTGCACTTTCTCTGTAGAGGACAATTCTTTATAGGTGATAATTGAAGCAACAAACATCAGAACAGAGCAATCACACTGTATTTGTCATGATAATGGATACTAACCGGTAGATGATTTTAGGCAGTAGATGCCAAAGTTCTTCAAATTTATTCTGTCTATTGAGATGCTTTTCAGGCAAGGTTAAAACAACTGTCAGTGACCTCAAGGTATTAGCCCTGTGTATAGAGTTCTACCCATAGCGCCGTCATGTTTTCGCACACCTCCTCATTGACTATACGTGTTAACTATCAACTATGAACATCAGATGTCTTGCTTTTACAAGATGAAATCGTCTGAAGGAACAGCTGTATGCCGAATTCTCTGAACATACAGTGTTCTGAATTCTGATCTGAATTCTGATCTTGTTCATTTTCCCGTGGCTAACAGGAAAGAATTTCCTTACAGCTATGTTTCAGAATTATCTGAAGCCTCAATGTTCTGATCTCATGTTTCAGTGGGTATCTGGTTTTCTCATCTTCTTCTCTGGCGCTTCACCAGCACTCCGACGTGGCAAGCTCCCGTGACACGTTTGCCCCGGGCTCTTCTTCTGCATGTTGGTGTTGCTCGCGGCAGAGCTGGGGCTTCTGGTGAAGCTCACCTTCCTTCAAGTCGCAGGCGGCAAGTACAGCTCGGACTCGGAAACCTTGCTGGTAAACTTCACCGCCTTTGTCGTCGTGGACAGGTACCTGTGCAGTCTCTACTAGAACTATAACTTAAGCAGTTCCTATAGACGAACCATTCGATTGAGCGAGCGAACGAACATCCAAATCTTCTAATAGTGTGTTGCTACAGTGAAAAATCGACACAATGATTTTGATACAATATTCCTAGAAGATATGGACAGTGCCTTTTTTTATTTAACTGTCTACATACAACTGCTTAAGTTGCTAGGCGCATCTGTTGTGCTGTATGTCACTGCTCCAATGCAAAATGAGCCTACGCACGGCTATTCAGCAGTGCACAAGTCCTGAACCGGATGGTCCACTGATTCAGCGTAAATACAGGCAATACCCCACTTAAGTCAATTTAGTTTAGATTTAGAGCTACAAAATGTAGAGTTTGTCATATTGTTTAACAATAGGTTTATCGGATAAACATAAGATGTTGGATTGGAATCCTTCCTCGAGCTCTCTATAAGAAATGATTTGCCATTTCGTTTTATGTGCTAATGTAACGCCTGGTGAAGAGAACAAAACGAAAACGGCGAAGGTGATCTGAGAGCCTTTTTGCCCAATCACGCGCAAATGGCTTAGCTAATTACAAACAAAATCTGCCGGTAATTCGGCCAATGCTGACCACAACCACAAGAACAAGATCTATCTACGCGTGGCATTGTCACGTTGATCTTGGCACATGCAACGGGGGCAACATCTACGCCGAGAAGTAGCTGAGAATGGCGTCGTCGTCCCTGCCGGCCGCACCGGCGCCGGCACCGGCATTGCCCTTCCGCTTATCCAGCCCGTCCGCCCACGCCGCCGTCCACCGCTTCACCCCGCCGCTCTCACGCGCCCCGCTCCTCCTCGCCTTCTCCTCGCCGTCGGCCGCCATCGCCGCTCTCCGCGCCGCGGCCCTCTTCTCGGCGCGCCGCTGGCTCACGTACTCCTCCGAGATGTACACGTCCATCGCAAACTCGCACCGGCAACGCGGCAGAGAAGGGGCCCAAAAAAAAAAGAAGCCGTTACGCCCTTGGAGCTCTTGAAGCTCACTACTGCCCCAAGAGAGTGGCTTGCAGTAGGGCACTACAGCTACTGCTACTCGCCTACTTGCTAACTTTGGAAGGTTGGAGAGGGGAGTGGCCGGAATTTATGGGGGGCCGGGGGGCGCCGAACCGGTGGGCACGGCCGTAGTTTCTGCTCCCGAAACCACTCGTCGGTCGCGTTTTATCTCGGGTTCCGCGAGCCATGGCTGCCGGTTTGCAATTGCAGTGCGTGGAAAAGGACGAAGACTCAACTGTCACTCAAGTCGTCAACCCAGCGACAGAAATGGCGTTTCTTTCTTTCCTAGGGACGAAGCCGGCTGCACCAACACTTGTGACCAGTCACACGCTGACTCTGAGACCGTCCAAAACCCCCAAAACCGGCAAGACCCCTCATTTCTCATGACATGACATGACATGCTCTCTGTTCTTAGTGTATGTACAGTAATATATACCACGGTTGTCTTTAATACACACTATATTATTTATAGATCGACACGATTAAATATAACTTATACAACAAATTATTTATATATTTGTTTATAATGATCTCTCATACAATTAATAGATTGACTATACAAAGTACACATAATATAAGATCATCTGTTAAATACTAGTAGTCATCATCTTTCTATCTACTCTACATCATCCAAAATTATATATGGTATAGCTTTACAAACAGCTAAGGTATCACCGTACATGATCTTCAGGCTGGGATTAATGCATCACCAGGATTGGACAGGCATTTGTGGGAGTCGCTCGGTGTGCTGACTGACTAGTGGAACCTGTCAAGGTTCGCCCGTGGGTGGGACCCACTGTCAGTCGGCTAAATGGGAGACGTGTTAACTTTGTTCATTGCTGGTCCATCTATTTTTAAAATAGTACATGGAAAATGAAAAATTACAAGAATAATAAGCCCAAAAAATAACAGAAGTAGCCCTCTGTCACCATTTTGAATGGCAAGAGAGTTTTATCACCAGTCACAATGGCGATTGCATTTCTGTCGCCATTCCAATTCGCGACAGGAAGTCAATCACTACTTCAATTGGTCATAATTACGTTAGTTCTTCTTTGGTTGTCTTCGACCTCTCGCCGATCTCCCTTTTCCCCATGCAGGAGCCCTTATATAGGCCAGGCTAGCGGGAGTAGGTGAAAGAGGTCATCATCTTGATCCATACACATTTATCGCCTTCTGTCTTTGTCCGTTCCTCCAGCCTCATTAAATGCCGGCCATGGCCGCGCCCGTCCGCCCATGATGTGACCCTTTCTGACAGAGTTGGTGAGGCGTCGGAGGAATGGGGTTATGGCAATCCTTGCGGCGAGCAGTGCGACCTGGCATGTCCTATAGCTCGAAGCGATGCAGCGGGGAGAGCCTTGAGTGAAGTCACCTCGCTCCACCTTTTGCCTTGCGGTCGGCGGCGGCGTGTCCGCCACGCTGTTCGCCCAAAACGCCACGTGGATTCTGCAAGGCGGCGGCGTGCTTCGCCCTGCTTCTTTCGGGCGCCACGTGGATCTGGCGGGCGAGCGTGCTTCGCCCACGCTGCTATCCGGGCGCCCGTGGGCGGCGCTGGCCGGCGCCGTGATCGCCGCCGTTGCCGAACCGCCCGTGGTAGGCGCCGGCGGCGAGCGTGCTTCGCCCGCTTTGCCGCGCCACGTGGACCGGCGCTGACCGTGAACGTGATCGCCGCCGTTGCCGAGCCGCCCGTTGGCGGCGAACAGCGAGCGTCTTCGCCCACTTTCTTTCCCGGGCGCCCGTGGGCCGGCGCTTTGGCCGTGGCCGTGATCGCCGCCGTGCCCGAACCGCCACATGGATTGTACCTTTATGCGGTGGAAAGGTACCCTAGCGTATATCTGTTGACGTAACCGGGCACGCCCTAAGCCTTGAGCCTAAGACTCCTTTAGAACCTTCATTTAATGCACTTAATGCTTAGCGTGCTCTTGGGCGGGGCCACTACTCATGAGGATCTGGTAGCCGGTTCCGCGCATATCTGTCGTTTTCCCTTGGGACCCAGCAGGCGCATAATTACGCCCTTCGTGAACCATTATGCGTGGAGCGCATATATAGATACATCTGTCGGCGGTTCACATATACATTTCTTCTTGCTTTGCTTTCTTGCCTCTCTTTCCCAAAGCTCTTTGTCTTCTTGATCCACCATGGTGAACCCCATCCCAGCCTCCACAGTTGGCGCCACGCAGTAGGCGAATAGGGATAATTCTTGGAAAGGCACCTTCCGATCTACAGGGAGGGACACCACCCGTGTGTCTCTCAAGCAGATAAATCACACACACGTGGGCCATGATGGCGGGCCTTCTTCCTCCCTTTTAGGAGTTTTTCTCACGTCCTCCACTTCTCTGAAATCCATCATCTTCATCTCACCCCAACTCTATCATCTTCCTCGCCATCTTCGCACACCTCGTGAAATGTTCATGGGGTGATGCTGCGAACCTTCCTCTCTTTCGCCATTTCTTCATTCTGCGCGCCTGCGCGGCAGCCAGTAGTGGGGAGTTGCTATTTCTTGCCGGGCGGGATGGCCTCACTTCATTCCCTTCAACCACAGGTCCAAGCGGAGGGCATGGCGCGTGCCAGGCTGTACATCGGGATGTGCGGAATCGGCCTCCTGAGGTGCCAGCCGGCCCAGCGCTGCATGCTCGAAGCTGAGGCTCGCGGTCGAAGGCAGCGAGCTCACGTAATCAGCGACCGCGTCGGCGGATGCGGAACGCCGGGTGAACAGGAGTGGTAGCTTGGGACTACGGCAGGATCGACCCTCTTCGCCCGGCGTCCGGCCTTCATAGCGATACAGGCGACGACGACACAGCAGCGCCGTGGCGGGCGTAAGTCCTTGTCTTCTTCTAGTTTCCTTCGCACATGTTTTCCTGCGGCTTCCTACCAACCGACCGCCATCTTTTTCCCTTTCTTGCGGCGGGCGAGGGCAACCGAGAGCCAAACTGGGCGGTGGCTTGCATGCGATCTTCTGCGGTCCCAAGACCGCGCCTTTCCGTGGCGGAGCGCCTTCGCCGACACAGGACCGCGGGCGCCTGCTGGTCGTCGAGCTACTCCGCCAATGGACTCCACAGGGGCGGCCCGTGATCCGCCTCGCGGCCAGCGGTGATCGAGGGGCGTGCACGCCGCGGTGATCGGGACGCGAACAGCGGCCATTTACCGCCGACACCACGACTCCGGACCCTAAGAGGGCAGACCCGCGGACAAAACACGCCACCGCCCGGCTCGGCGGTGGCGTGCCCCTCAAGGGCGAGGGCACGGCGCCCAGCCGCGACTTCACCTCGTCGTCGCCGCCATGACCGGCTCCGGAGCCTTCGCCAGTACACCTTCTCCTCCGGCGCCCGGCAATGCTGGCGCGCCAAACAACCTGGCATGGAGCCCAGGCCTTGCTCGGCAGTGGCCTCCGCTCCGCCGGCAACAACAGGCGCCACCAAGGTGGCCCCTCGAGCAGCAAAGTGCCAACACCCGGCGTCCGCAAGATGGCGGAGGCCTCTGCGCGGCGCCTCCGCCGCCACCGCCAGGCGGAGACACTCCGGCACAGGCGCCGGAGTCTCGCCCTCGCGCCGCCGCGCCGCGGCCGCCGCAACCGTTGAACTCTTCACTCGAGTAACGACATGCGCGCGTGCACTAAATACCGTTCTTCTGCCGCCTCGAGCATGGTGCCCGAGCAATATGACTTGCCTCGGTGGCGGCGGAAGCGGAGGGGAGCGAGGAAAGGCGGCAGCCTGGAGAGAGAGAACAACCTGACCTTAATCTGGCGGCCAGGCGAGCAGGCGAACACGGGCGGAAAGGGCGGCGTGAACCTCGGAACTTGATCGCCCGTGCGGCGCAACCTGCGTGGTCATCTTTGAAGAAAGCGTTCAGCGCGCAAGAGTGCACAGAACCCTTAGGCGTGATCTTTGACAGCGCCCTGGAGGACTTCGGCGCTTCAATTTGCTCCGCGCGACCAACCGGGCAGCAGGCGCTCTGAGACTCCCTGCCTTCTAGCGCTCGCTCGCCCGAAGGGCGGGCGGTCGCGATCATGGCGCAACCTACCGGCCTTTCTTCGCGCCCGGCCGCCGCCTTTGATCCCATGGCGGTGGTAATGGCCGTGTCGAGGAAGCAGCAGCGGCGGCTCGGCGAGAAGCAGCAGTGCTTGTTCTTGAACTGCGTGGTGAGATCTTTGCGGTGGAAGCGGCCCGGTCATGGGCGTCTCCACTCCTCTGGTTGTTGAAGGTGGCGCCAAACGATGAACTTGACTTGGCGGGGCGGGCGAGTGGTGGCGGCTTTTCTTCTGTTTCTTCTCTTTTTGTTTACATCGATGAACTTGCGCCTAGAAAAACTTTGGGCAGCTTTTGGATGAATGTTAGATGTTTAATCGTTATTCATGTATGCCTTATTTTTCAGTATGATTGAATCCGTTACATTTGCTTGTTAGATGGCCGCCATTCGACTTAGGCAAAACGCTTTTAAGCAGCTTAAATTAGAGGCGGCGTTTACGAGTCTGCCAAATGATTTTATGTGCTGTTGTGATGTAAGCATAGATTACGTGGACCACATAAAGCGGCGAAAAATATGGCCTAAGCGAACAAGGAGCGAAGGACACGATGAAGGCCCTAGCGTCAAGTTTAGCGCGAGATTATCGCAAATTCGGTCTTCCGAACTTAGACCCGATGATTGCGAGAATGCACCACGTAGCGTGGCGAGGCGACAAGTTTTCGGAAGTGCCCTTAGGCGACAACACTTCAGCGAGGCGACCAGGCGGTGCCGCCCGAGCCAACCCGAGGCGTCTGAGCCGTGCGAGGCGTGGTGCCGTGACACTCAGATAACTTCGGCCTCGCCAGACGTTAACACTAGCACATCTTCTTCTTTTATCATAGGGAGCGGTTTCCAACACTTGCGACAATCACGCGTAGCTTGACCCATCTTAGGATCTGATCGTGAAATGGCCAAAAATGCGGTATAGGCGCTTATCTTGTTTTATATGCGCGAGGATAAGGAACTGGGCTGCGAAGCGGCTCGGGGCATTGGGCGACCCCCAAGCCAACAAGGCGACCGACCTTCTGGCTTAGAGGCGGCCAAATAGCTGGCGCTGACCGAACACTGGAGGCGTTGGGCGGCGACTTAGAACAGACCGGCCTTGGCCGTAGCCGGCCGCCAACCTGGGCGTCGGGCGAACACCTTGGAGGCTGAGGCGGCTTGGGAACGGGCGAGCAGCCCCTAACCATTGGGCGACCGACCTTCGGCCAGGCGGCCGTGGCCCCAGGCGGCCGGCGAACACTGGAGGCGGCGGCAGGGGGACAACTGGGCGGCGACCCCCAAGCCATTGGGCGACCGACCTAGGCGAGGGCTTTCGTGAAAGTAAGCCAACACTTTTATGCTTACCTGCAGCGCCTGACGACTCTGGGAAGATGAGTAAACATCACGGAAGGGCATCGAAGTGAGCCCAAAACATTCTAAGTCCCAGCATGAAGTGTCCTGGCTCGCCTTGTTTGGATTCTAAGTCCTTGTGAACTGCCAGGAAACCGAACCGCGGTGCTATGTACCATGGCGAAGTTTTCTAGGGGTGGCATCGGTGGCGATTAACTTTCGCTGATGACGACCCGGCGGTGCTTGAGAAACCAACCCGAGGTGTCTGAGCAGCGTCGACCGCCGTACCGCTTCGCCTTGATCGCCGGGCTAAGTGTACATAGGCGCCGAAGATCGCCATGGATTTCACGAAGGAATTAGCAAACGCACAGAACCAGCAACATACATGCGCATAATTGCCACTCGAAGCACAACTAAGAGGAATAATAATGGAGAAGCAAAAAGCTTTACGAAGCTTGCCTTCTTGATGACGCCCGGTAGGCCATGACCGGCCGGAAGAGGGACGTACCTCGGGGCTGATTGGAGCAAGCTGCTGGGTACTTACAATTCCTTCAGGGATAGAACTTCCGCAACAAGTCTATGTTGTAGGAGTTCATCAACTCTTCACCGTCCTCGGTAATGGCCGGACCGCCGGGTCGAGATCTGAGACCACCTTGAAGGGGCCCTCCATCGAGGAGCGGTTTATACAACCCGGCATGCGTCTGAATCTGCGCAAGACCGAGTCGCCTTTGCATGTTCTCTCGAGAACCGGGTGGCGTGGTAGATGCTTCGAGGCTCTGTGGGCCGAGCTTTCCCCTGGTCTTTCGCCTCGGCGCTGTAATCTTCCTCCGGACACAGAAGTGGCGGCCTGTTCTCCTGAATTGGAGGCGTGACAGCTGGCACACCGCCTTCCCTGGCCGGAGCGCATGGCGTTTCTGGTCGTCCCGCTGGGCCGGGGCAGCGTGGCACCATCATCCCCACGAATCGTGGGCTGCGATGGGCCGATCGCGTAGTCTTTCTTCGAAGACCGGCGGAGCAGAGCCCTTGAGGATGCAAGCGGGGCAACCCGTCCAAGGTGATTGTCCGCAGAGGATATGAATATACCCCAAACCTTCAAAATGGCGCTCCATTCTTGGGACCTCGCGGTATGCGCCATGGTGGGGTCGAACATTGGAACTCCTTAGAGCTTGATTAATGACCGGCGAGGAATCTCCCTTGACTTAGGCGCGCTGATGCCCAGCAGCAAAGCGTCTGCGACCCGCCGGACCAGACCTTCATACTCGGCAATGTTGTTGGTGGCCTTGAATTCAAGGCGACCACGTCTTGGAGGTGTCACCGTCGGGGAGACGGGACAACCCGACCCTCGCCTTCGGCTGAAGGATCCATCAAAAATAACGTCCGAGGGAAGACACGGGTGCTTCTTCCGGCCGAAGTGGCGGGGAGTCCACTCGGCGGCGAACTCCGCCAACTTTGACTCTTGATAGCGGTGCGGGCACGCGAATCGATGTCGAATTCCCCGGCTCCACGACCATTTAGCAATCGCGGCCTTGGCTTCCACGATTGTGGAGGATTTCCCGCAAGGGTAGGCGCGTGGACGGTGATTTCGCCCACGAAAATAGTGCATGACTGGATGCAACGGGACCGCATCTGACATCTTGAGCTTGAGGATATCGAGTTTACGCTTCATGCAATACCTTCTTGATGTAGTAAACCACGGGCGCCTTCCCTCTCGCAACAACCGCACTTACCACCTCGGGGTGGCGGCGATATCTGAAGCAAGGACTCACCGTGGCGAGAAACCAAGCCGGGAGAGGAAGGTCTTGCCGGTCTTCAGCATATACAGTGCTTCCTCCGTCCATTCAAAATGGTTAGCCTTCTTTAACAACTTGAACAAAGGCGGGAACCGCTCCCCAAGCGGGCAATGAATCGCCCAGGGGAGGCAGGCGACCCGGCGAACCGAACTTGCTTGAGTCGCCTGGCGGCTTCATGTGCTCGATGGCCTCTATCTTGTCGAGGATTGGCCTCGATGCCCGATTGGACACCGAAACCCGACAACTTCTTGGGAGACACCGAACACGCATTTCTCTAGATTGAGCTTGAGCAATTCTTCGAGAGGTTAGCAAAGGTCTCCTCCGGTCTTGGATCATTTCTTCACTCTTTTAATCTTCACTACCAAGTCATCAACGTATACCTCAAGATTACGCCCTATCTGATGGTAGTATACATAACGCGTGATAAGTAGGCGGCATTCTTTAAACCAAAAGCTATCCTTACATAACAATATCGCTTGGGAGTTACAATTCGCGATCTTTTCTTCATCTTCAAGTGCCATGCTAATCTGGTGGTACCAGTGCAGCGTCCAGAAGCTGACGATTCGCACCGGCAGTGGAGTCAGCGATGAGATCGACGCGGCGAGATATGGATCCCGGGCGAGCCTTGTTGAGGTCGGTGAAATCGACACACATGCGCCACCTCCGTTGGACTTCTTGATGAGCAGGGGTTGGCAAGCCATTGAGATGAAGACTTCCACGACTATTCCGCTCGGCAGCTTCTCTACCTCCTCCCGAATGGCGTCCTGCCGCTCGGCGCCACCGCCTCCGGACCTTCTGCCCGGATCGGGCGTCGTCGAGGCGTTGCAGTCGGTGCTCGATCACCTCCACAGGGCCCCGGTCATGTCGGACGGTTGCGGCGAACACGTCTGCGTTTGGCGGAGGAAGGTGACAGCGCGTCTTCTATTGGCGCGAGGTTGGCGCCAATGTTGGCGTGATCTTCGGGGTTCGCCCTCACTCAGGCGACCACCTTTACCTCACCGTGCGCAGGTGGAAACTGGTCCGGGCTGAGGGCTCCCAGGGGCGTGGCGTCTGGCGCCCGCCCGAGTGGCTCCGGCCCGAGTCTGTAGCGCCTTTGAAGCAGCGCAAAGCCTCGGCCTTGTCCACCACGATCGTAATGGGGCCGGGCCCCTGGCATCTCACCACCATGTGCAGCGTGGTGGGTGGCGCCATGAATTGGGCCACGCCGGTCGGCGGCGAGGCATTGTGGGGAGGTCAAGTCGGCGACCTCAAAATCCACCGACTCGGTCGCGGTGGTTGTCCCTCCCCAAAGGTGACGGGGGCGCCACGGCCAAGAAACATACCGGCGACGGAGCTACCCGAAGAAGGGCGAGCTGGGCCGATCCGTCGCGGGATCTGGAGTGCCAAGAATCTTGAGGAGGACGGGAGGTTGATAGAACTTCCTCCGTCCGACCGCCCAGCAACCGCACATTAAACGATGGGCGACACCACGGTAGGAGGTATCCCGGCCGCTAAGCGCCTCGGGATGGTCGGCTGGCCGAAGGTGGCGCTTGCTTAGACCACTTGACATCCGAGCCGACCGAGCTCGTCGCGGCGCGAGACCTCCTCTTCTGCCGCTTATGGCGGCGTTGGAAAGGAAGGTGGAGGATCCACCATGGATGTAAACCGCGTGATCGGCTTTCTGGAAGGCGGCGAGTGGATCTTCATCTTGATCATCGCCGGGGCGGCGTTCCTTGGCCGCTTTTCCACCATCTTGTCCGACGACCCGCGGTTGTCGGTCATGGGTGTTGGTGCGGTGGATAGAACAATCGGCTCGCCCTCCTTTTGCTTTCGCGGCGGTGCGTCCTTGCGGCCATGGCGATCATCGCCGATCCCGAAGCGAATCACGCTGTCCACGGCGATCATCTCGCCGATCCGGCGGTTCGCTTCTTCGGCGCGAGTCTTCCTCCTCGTCGCTTCGTCGCGCTCGGCGGCAAAGACACACTGGTCTCGCCAACCGGCGCTTCGCGCCTTCTTGCTCGGCGGCCGGAACCGCCGAGGTCGGCCTCATCCTTGCCATAGCCACCCTTGGGGCGGTAAACTACTTCTGCTTCGCGACCGCGCACACTTATGTCGCGAGGAGAAAAGCTTCGGAGGTGGGCGATGGTACGGGTGGCCATCTTCTCCTTCATTTCTGATCGCGCCGCCCCCTCCTGAAGCGATGGCGGCCAGGTGTTGAAATGTGGGGATTGTGTTGCGGCGATGGCGAAACGCCGAATGAAGTCGTGGCGACTCCCCTTCTCTTGCTCAGGCGTGAAGGTCGTCCTCCGCAAAAGGCTGCGCAAAGGCCACGGAAGTTGGCGGCGAAGGTCGCTTCTTTCCCCACGAGTGTATCGACCCGGAGATTCGGCTGACGAGGCAAGCGAGCCGTCAAAGTGATGGGAGGTAGTTAGCCATGACCTTTTCGAGATCCGCCCGGTTGCCCGCACCATCGTCGTGTAGATCTGGAGGAACTCCTCTCGGGTTGGTGGTGCCATCATATTTTCTCTGACGGCCGGGCGAACTGTCGACCATGTCTGCAATGACCGCGGGAGAAAACTGCACCGGCAAGTAGGGGCCGCCTTCGCGGAGGCCGGTCCGAGAGGCCGTGCGTGGGGCCGAGGCGGCTCGCCGTGGAACCGGAGGTGGACCTCCTCCGGTCGAAGTGAAACCATGAGGGACTCTCATTGTCGGCCGCCACACCGCTTGCCATGGCGGCGCTCTTGGTCGGATGGCGCGGCGAAGCGACCACGGAGGTCATCACCGCTGGCGGGCTCTCGTCGAGATGAGGCGAAGGTCCCTGCAGTTCGCGAGCCGGGACCGGATATCGCGCGCCTGTCTCGACCACAGCCCTTTGGCGAGGCCCTTGTTGTTAGGCGGCTCGAGGCTGGCGCCCGACATCGCCTTAAGCGCCGAGTCTGTTGGGTGCTGGCTGGTGAAACCCCTACGGTTGGGCGCATCCACGAGGCAACAATGCTGCGACCACGGAGTGGCGGAGAATCCGCGAACTCCACCGGCGGATGGTCGAAGAACACGGCGGCGTGCAAGTTACTGGCGGGGTAGGCGCCTCCATGGCCAGACTGCGACGCCGCAGGCTGCTCCGCTTCCGGGAAGCGGCGGCGCCCGCCCTGCGGCGAAATGCAGCGGCTCCTCGGCCGCGCGGCGGCAAGGCGCCTTGGTAAATCACTCGCCTCATAACGATTACGGTGCCTGAACGCCATTTTTCGATGTCGCGGGCTTGCTTCAAATGCGACGCCGAAGTCCGCCGGGGAGTTAGCGGAAACTCCAACTACTAGCCCCCACAGCGGCCCCCGCCGGCGTATTCCGCTGACGGAGACCGTGATCTGAACCGGGTTTGGTTGGAAGGCGTCTTCGCGGTAGCTAATCCTAGCGAGGAGACCCTAGAGACCCCCTGCAGCGAACCTTGGCGTCTGAACTATGGCGGCACAAAGTTTTACCGAGTTCGAGCCCCCCTTGCTTGGTAATAGCCTTACTTCTGCTAGTGCTTTCAAGAGTGTTTTGAGCGAGTGCGATACAAAGCTTGGGAATCACCGTTCTCCTTGGGCTCTCTTGCTATATTCTTCTTGGTTGTCTTCGACCTCTCGCCGATCTCCTTTTACCCATGCAGGGAGGCCCTTATATAGGCCAAAGCTAACAGGGAGTAGGTGAAAGGGGTCATCATCTTGATCCATACACATTAATCGCCTTCTGTCTTTGTCCGTTCCTCGGCCTCATTAAATGCCCGGCCTGTAGCCCTTGCGTCCGCCCGATGTGACCCTTTCTGACGAGTTGGTGAGGCGTCGAGGAATGGGGTTATGGCGAAATCCTTGCAGCGACGAGGTCGACAACCTGCGTCTATAGCTCGAAGCAGTCAGCGGAGGAGAGCCTTGGTGAAGTCACCTCGCTCCACCTTTTGCCTTGCGGTCGGCGGCGGCGTGTCCGCCCACATTGTTACGGGCGCCACGTGGATTCTGGCAGGCGGCGAGGTGTGCTTCGCCCACTGCTCGCCAGGCGCCCGTGGATTCTGGCGCCGGCGGCGGCGTGCTTCGCCCGCTGCTTTCGCCAGGCGCCCGCGTGGCCGCGACGCTGACCGCGAGCGCGTGATCGCCGCCGTTGCCGAGCCGCCCGTAAATGGCGGCGAAGCGTCTTCTCGCCCTTTCGCCAGGCGCCCGTGAACCGACCGCTGGCCGTGATCGCCGCCGTGCGATTGCCGCCCGCGGTGGCAGCCGAACAGCGGCGTCTTTCGCCCTTTGCTCGCCAGGCGCCCGTGGGCAACGCGCTGGCCGTGGTACGTGATCGCCGCCCGTTGCCGAGCCGCCCACATGGATTGTACCTTTATGCGGTGGAGAGGTACCCTAGCGTGTATCTGTTGGCGGATTGCCATTTCTATTGGCTCTGAAACCCGACTATAAAAAATAATTTTTCCAAAACCAAAAAACTAAAATTAATTAAAAACCTTTTTGAAAAAACCAGCAAAAAAAACAAATTTTAAAAACCCTTTTGAAGAATTTAAACTTTTGAAACTATAAAATCCTTTCCCATTTTAAGTAACTAAACCAGGGTAAAAAGCCCCCCCTCCCCCGGCCCCACCAAAAGGAAAAATTTTTTAAAACCTTTTACTATTTATCCCTTTCTTTTCCCCTTTTTTTCCCCCGATTTCCCCAAACCTTTTGGCCCAATTAAAAAATTCTTTTAAAAAACCCATTTACAAAAAAAAATTACAAAACCCCTTTTTAAAATAAAATTTTAAACCAAAAAAAAAGGAAATTCCCGAAAAGAAAAATAAAAACAAGTTTTAAAGATATTTTTTAAAACCAAAAAAATAAAAAACAAATTTGATTTTTGGGAACACTTTGAAAAAAAAATTAAAAAAATAAACCAAACCCTTTAAAATTTAATTTCCAAAAACCCTTGAAAAAAAACCCAAAAAATTTGAGCTTTTTTTTTGGAAAACCAACAAGTTTTTAAAAAGAACCCCTTAAAAGGGCCCAAAAGAAAACTAAAGAAACCTAAATTTACTTGAAAAAAAACCTTTTTTAAAAAAGAAATCCCAAATCTCCTAAAACCCATTTTTTTTAAAAAAAACCCATGCCCCCTTTGGATACAATTTTAAAAAATTAAAAAAATTTTATCAAAAAGAAAATAAATCCTTGAAAACCAAAAACCCCTTTGTCAATTGAAAAAATAAAATTATCCCTTAATCAATAAAGAAAATCCCTTTTTAAAATTTTATTTTCCAAATTAATCAAAAAATCCAAAAATAATTTCTTATAAAACAAAGGGCTTTTAAAATTTAAAGAAAAATTTAAATAAGGGAAAAAATAAAAAATGCTTTTAAATTAAAATTATGAAATTAATAAAAAAAACTTAAAATTTCAAAGTTAATTGGAAAATATATTTTAAAAATTTTAAAATTTTTTAATTATCAATAAATTCTTTTACCATTTTATAAAAATCCATTAAAATTTAAATAAATAATTTCTTTTTATTTTAAAAAAATTTTATAAAGAAATTTTTAAAAAAATTTTTAAAACATTTATTATTAAAATATTTTTTTAAAAAAACAAAAATTTTTAAAATTTAGCTTTCTGTTTTAACCTTGGGGTTCCAAACTCTAAAAAAAACCCCCAAGGTTGCTTTAAAATTTGGAAAAATTTTAAAAACATTAATAAAAATTTTGGGAAACTTGATTTAAATTAAAAAAAAATTTTTAAAATCAATTTTTTTTAAAAGAAATAAAAATTTCCTTTGGGGTTAAAAAAAATTAAAAATTTTTAAACCCAAAAACCAAAGGGGAATTTCAATTTCCCCTTTTTTTTTTAAAAAATTTTTAAAAAATTTTTTTGGGAAATTTTTAAAAAAATGAAAAAAATTTCTTTTAAAAACCCTTTTTACTATATTTCTTTTTTCCCTTTTGGATTCCCCCTTTTGAAAATAAATTTTTTATTTAAAAATTTCTTTTTAAAATTTTTTAAAAATTTGGAATTTTCTTTGAAAAAAATTTTTCAAAAACCCAAAATTTATCAAAAAAAAATTTTTTATTTTGGAAAAAAAAGAAAAAAATTAAAAAATTTAAAAAAAACCAAAAAAAAAATAAAAATTTAAAATTTGGGAAAAAAATCCCTTTATTTTTTAAAAAATTTTTGAATTTTTTAATTTTCCAAAATCCAAAAAATTTAAAAAAATTTATTTGGGAACCTTTGTAAAAAATTTTCAATTTAAAATAAAACTTTTAAAATTTGGTTTTTTGGGAAAAAAATTTTAAAACCAAATTTAAGGAATAAAACCCTTGGAAAATTTTTTTTGGAAAATTTTTTAAAAAAAACTTTAACTTTTAAAATTTTCCCTTTTTAGAAATAAAAAAAATTTAATTAGGTAAAAAAATTTTTTGCTAAACCCATTTTCAAAATAAAATTTTAAAAAACAAAAAAAATTTTTAAAATGAAAAAAATTTTAAATTTAATATTTTAAAAATTTTTAAATAAAGTTTTAAAAAATTTATTTTTGGTAAATTTTTTTAATTTAAAATTTTTAAAAATCTTTAAAAATTTTAAAGTTTTAAAAATTTTGAAAAAATAAAAATTTAAAAATTGTTTTCCAAATTGGGAAGATTTCAAATTTAAAAATTTTAAAAAAAAACAAGTTTCCCAAAAAAGAAAAATCAAAAATTAAATTTAAATTTTAAATTTAAAAAACTTTTTATTTTTAAAAAAAGTTTGAAAAGGCAAAAATTTAAACCCAATGATTGTTTTGGGTTTCCAAATTTTTTGGGAAAAAATTTTCCCTTATAAAGATATTTAAAATTTTAAAAAAATTTTTTTTGGGGGAAACCTTTTGGTTTGGTTTTTTTTTTCCTTTAAAATTTAAAAAATGGAAATTTTTTTAAAAATTTAAAATTTAGTTTTTTAATTTTTTCCTAAAAAATTTGGAAAAAAACAAATTAAAAAAATTTTAAAATAAAAGGGTTTTAAAAATTTAATAAATTAAAATTTAAATCCTTTGAATCTTTTTTCCAAACCCAAAAAACAAATTTTAAAAAAACCAAAAAGGGTTTTTAAATTAAATTTTGATTTTTTGGTTTTAAAAATTTTAAAAACCAAATTTTTGATTTTCCTTCATTATGAATTTAAAATTTAAATGGGATTTAAAAAACTTTTTAAAAAATTTTTTTTGGAAAACTTTTTTTTAAAAAATTTTCATTTCAAAATTTTTTAATTATTAAATTTTTTAAATTTTTTTTTAAATTTTAAGCCCCAAAACAAGTTCCCTTAATTTTTTTCGTTTCCCATTTTTAAAAGGGGTTTTGAAACCAAAACTTTAAAATTTTTAAAAAATTTTTAAATTTTTCCAAGAAAACTTTAAAATTTAATTTTTTTTTTGGTTTTTTTTTTGATTTTTTTAAATTTTTTTTAATCCCGGGTGGAAACCAAATTTTCCCTAAAGCCCTTTAAATTTCCCATTTTTCCCAATTTAAAAAGATTTGGGGGCAATTTTTTTTCAAATTGATTTTAAAACCCTTAAAAAAAAATTTAAATAAAAAATTTTTTAAAATTTTCAAAGGGAAATTTCATATGAAAAATTTGTTTAAAATTTGCTTTTATTTTCCCCAAAAAGGTAAATTTCCATTAAATTACCCCTTAAATTTCTTTTTGAAAAATCTTTTTCCGGGCAATTTAAAAATTATTTAAAAATTTTCCAAAATTTAGTTTTAAAATCTTAAAATTTTTTTTCCCTTTCAAATAATTTTTAGTTTCCCTTAAATTTTTTCCCTTTTTGGGGGTTTCTTTTTCATATTTAAAATTTTTTGAAAAACAAAAATTTTTGTGTAAATTTTGGTTTGGGGTTTAATTTTTAAAACCCCTTTAAAGGGTTTTTTGATTTAAAAATTTTCCTTTTTCAAAAACCCATTTTAAATTTTTTCTTAATTTCCCTTTACAAATGGGCCCTTAGAGGCTTTGGAATTTTAAATTCCCTTTCCAAAAAAAGTTAGTTTTTGGATTATTTCTTTTTTTGGGTTGGGCTTTATCCAAATTTAAAAAAATGCATTTTTTAAAAAAAATTTTTTGGGCGGGTTTTTTTTTTTATTTTTTTTTTGAGCCTTTTTATTTTTCTTTAATGAAAACTTTTTAATTTTAAATTAAAAAATTTGGGTGGGCCTTTTCCCTTGATAAAGGGAGGAAATTCCTTTTTTAAGGGGAAAAAGGGTATTAAAAAATTTGGGTTATCAATTATTTTAATTTAAAATAATAAATATTTTGGAGTTTTAAATTAAAATTTTTAAAAATTTCTTTTTTTCATTAAATTTTAAAATGGGTTTAAAAAATTTTGTTTTTTAAAAATAATTAAAAAACCATTTAATTAAGGGCTCAAAATTTTTAATTAAATCCTAATTTTAGGGCCCCTTTTTCCCGGGGTTTTGAAAATGGGTTTCTCCCTTCGATTGGGGGGTCCCGGGGAATTTTTATTTTCCCACCCCTGCCCAAACCCAAAGGTAAATTTAAAAAATTTGAAATGGGTCCCAATTTAAAATAAAAACCCCTTGAAAAACCCCCCAAATGCTTTAAAACCAAAAATCCCCCTTTTAAGTAAAAAATTTAAAAGGGAAAACAAAATTAATAAAAGGCAAATTTAAAGTTTTTGGGAAATTTGAGACCCCCTTTTTCCCCACCTTTCCCAGGGCCCCCTCTTCAACCCCAAGGGTTTGAGGCCCCCCCTTTTTGGGCGGGGAAAAAGTTTTAAAAAATTTCGCACTTCAAAACTCCCTTCCCTCCCAAAAAGCGGGGTTTTTGCCCAAAAAAAACCCCAAAGGGCAAAATTTTCCCCGGGCAAAGGGCCCTTTAAAAAATCCAAATCCCCAAAAACCCCAAAATTTGGGGAAAAACCTTTAAAAATACGGGGGGTTTTTCGGGGGGTGGGACCCCGTCCCCCCCTTGCGGGGGGCCCCCAAAGTGCGGGCGGCCCTGCCCCAAACCGGCGGGCCTCCCTAAGCCGGCAAACCCGGGGAAAAACCCCCAAAAAGGCGCCCTCGTTCCCGGGCCCCGGGCCCCGGTTAACCCAAAAGAAACTTTCCCGCAAACCCCCCCAAAACCCCAAACCCCCTTTTGCCAAAAAACCAAATATCTTTCCCTTAAAAACATGAAAAACCCCACCCCCAAAATCAACAAAAAACCCCCCGCCCCTATTTAAAACCCAAAAAAAACCCCAAAATGAAAATCGCATCAACCCCGAAAGGCCCAACTTTCCTTGAACCCCATCCCTGCTTGGTTTCCCCTCCAAAATCTACCCGCCCTAAACTTCAAAATAAAACCAAAAAAACACTTCAAACCAAACCGAAGGGCTCCCCCCCACAAAGCCCAACCCAAAACAAAAACCGCCCTTCCCCGCAAACCCCCCAACCCAAAACAAAAACCCTTTAAAAAAGGCCCCTACCCTTCCAGAAGGGTAAACCCCAAAAACCTCCCTTTTCTATTTCCTTTCCAAAAAACCCCAAACAAACCAACGTTTTAAAAGAAAATTTTTTAAAGGGAAAAACCAAAATCAAAACAACTTTTAAAACCAAAAAAAAAAGCAAAGCAAACCTTTTAAAAACCCAAACCGAAATCAAAACCAAACCCAACGTTTAACCCTTAAAACCCCCTTTCCCATTTTCAAACTCCCAAAACCCTTTGGTTTCCCTTGGCTTAATCCCCCTTTTTTTACTCAACCGGAAACCCCAAAAACCAAATTGGTTTAATTAACTAAAACTATCCCCAAAACCAAACTTTAATTTAAAAAAATTTGGTCTTTAAAACAATAACTTTTCCCCAAACCCATCAGTCCTTTTTCCCAATCAAAACTATAAGGGCCCCTTTAATATTTTAAACTGGAAAAATAACTAAAATAAAAAAAATTTTATCCAAATAAAAATTTAAAAATCTTTAAAAAAAACCAAATAATTTAAATTTTAGAAATTTAATTACAAACCAAATCAAATAAATATTTAGGGTTTTAAAAAAAAAAATATGGGAAAAACCCTTTAATAAGGGTAATTAATAAAACACAAAATTAAATTTTTTAAAATTTAATGCTTTGTTTTTTTAAATTTTTAAAAATTAAATATTTTAACTACCCCGGTTTTCATCCATTTTATTTGGAAATTTCCCTTTTAATTAAAATTTAAATATTTTTTCCCAAATATCCTTTAAAAAACAAAATTTTTATTTAATGGAAATAAAAAGGAATTTAAAACCTTTATTAAATGATTTTTTAAAAACCTTAAAAAATTATTTTATTAAACAAAAAATTAAAAAAACCAATATTTAAAAAATTTTCTTTTTTCTTTTTATGGTTTAAAAAATTTTAATTTCTTTTTAAAAGGATTTTGGGTTAAAGTCCCTTTTAAATCCTTAAATTAAAAATGGGCTTTGGGGTTTTTGGGAAAAAAAATTAAATTTTTACCGGCTTAAATTGGCCCTTTATTAATTGAATCCCTTGGGGCCCCAAATTAAAAGCCAAAATATTTCCCAAACTTTCCCTGGGGCAAAAAAGGGTTGGGAAATTTTTTTTTTTTTAAAAAATTTGAATTTTCTTTTTAACAAAAAAAAATAATTGAATTTAATTTATGGGTTTAGGGTTTATTTTAGCAGAAAAAGGGGTTTAAAAGATTTTTTGGGAATTTGGCTTTTTTTTTGGGGTTTTTGGGAGTTTAAATTTAAATTTTATTAAAAAAATTCTTGAATTTCCCCCTTTGGCATTTTTAGGAACCCCTTTTCCTTGGCGGTTCCCAATTTCCCCGGCTTTTGGGGATCTTTCCGTTTGGGCTTTGTTTGGGACCTTTTCCCATAAAGTGAAAAAGGGTGGGGCCCGGGCCCCGGGCCCTGGGGGGGTGGCCGGGGGGGTTTTGGGGCCTCCTTGGGGGCCTTTGGGCCCCGGGTTTTTTGGGCTGAGGGCCGGGGAAAGAAGGGGAAAAGGGTTTTAAAGCCCGGGGTTGAAAAAATTTTTTAAAAGATTTGTAAAAAAAAATTTGGTTTTAAACTCTTTTTGGTAAATATTAAATTTTTAAAAATTTAGGAAAATTTAAAAATTTAATTTTGAAATATTTTTTAAAAATATTTTTTAAAAAATTAAATTTTTTTTTGGAAAACCCAAAAATGGAAAACAATAAGATTTACTTGAAAAACATTCTCCTTTTTCATATTATTCTCCTCTTTTTTGCAAACATATTTGAATATTTTCCCCCTTTTGATTATTCAATTATTCTCCTTTTGGCATTTAACAATTTCTTTTTAATGAAGGTCATACAAGAATTTAAAGGATACTTATGACCTTTGGCAAGGAATTTATACTTTAGATACCAATTGAAAAAAGATAGGCAATGAAATCCCAAATGAAAAGGATATACAAGGAATAAAACAAGTTTTCATTTGAAATATTTGGGATAAAAGAAAAAAAAAAGAGACCATATTAGGTTTTGGATACCACTTTGAAGGAAGAATAAGCGCTTGCAATTATGGATACCACTTGTAAAAATTAATCTCAAGTGCTTTGCTTGAAAAATCCAAGAAAATGAGCATTTTAAATTTTCATGAAGAACAATGCTCAACAAGAATTTCCTCTTTAATGTATTTCAACTCATAAAGATTCTCCCGAAAGTCTTAGGTGGTTGAACTTACAATTTTAGCAGAGGAAAAATCTTAATCAAGAATTGGTTCCAATAATGCTACGAGGTAATAAAATACCACTTGTAGAAATAATTGAAATCAATGATACCACTTTAAAAAATCCACATAGTTAAGGATATCATTAGAAAAATGATCAATAAGAACCATGATACCACTTGGAGAAGAAAACTCAATGATACCACTTTGTAAGCATATGAAATGAATAAAAGCTCGATTGATACCACTTAGGATCAACTCACAAAAATTGATACCACTTGAAAGGATTATCGATGATATCGATGGGTTCGAGCAATATTCTCGAGCGATATACTTACGAATATCGAAATAGGCAAGGCTCAAGAATAATCAATGAAATCGCAAAGATTTAGTATCGAGCAAAATAAAGATATGACATCACTTGGAAGCAATAAGTGCCCAAAACTTGCAATAAATAAACTCCCCAAGATATTCAAAAGAATCATGGAATTATTTGTATTTGAATTGCACAAGTTTTGTCTTTTCAATAGATCAAGTGAATATCACTCTTTAAACCAATTAAAGTGCTATGATACCACTTGAAAATGCAATCAAATAATTTGAGAAACTTTTGAAATTTTAAAATAAACTTTATAAAAAAAAAAATTTTTGAAAAACATATTTCAATCAAAAGATATCCCAAAAAAAGAAAAATCTGAAAATTAGGGACCCTGCCAGGCGGTCCAACCGGTTGGGGTCGTCCAACGCCTAATGGCCGGTCCAAGCTGGAAGTGGTCCCGAACCTGACAGTCCCTTTTTTGCAAATTTTGGCAAAAACGATTCAAAAAGTCCAATTGATTTGAAATTTTGCAGGGATGAACTTTGGACTAATTAGAAGGTTTTGCAAAAAAATTTTTCAAAATCAATTTTATTTTAAAAGTTATGGCAATTTCGCTTTGAGGCATAAAAAAATTGAATTTTCACAAAAACCTCAAATTGCCCGGTTTGGTTTCATGCAATTTCTTTTTCCGGGCTTAGATAGGTATATCAAGAATGTTATAGCCAAGATTTATGAAAAATCCTCGAATGCCACGATTTGAGCTATATGCCTAAATAAGTCATTTTGGATCAAATCAAATCCTTTTGAGCTAAATTATTTCAACATAAATTTTCATTTTGAAAACTTGTAAAACATTTGGAATACATAGTAGAATACTTTTTCAAAGCTTTTCACAAATTTAGTCCTTTTAAATTCAATTTTTGACTTTTGACCTAAATAGTCCAAATGAAGAAGAAAGTCAAATCAATTAACACAAAACTTCAAATAAAGCAAGGGGTAAGATATAGATTTGAATTATGTGTATGAGTTTAAAATACCATTTTGAATCTAGATATGGCACAAGATCCGATCCAAATGGTGAAACTCACTTGGTAATAATATGACCATTCCAAGTATAGTTTTTGAGTTTCAAAATCAAATATCTTTTGATGAGTTGGTCTTTTGAAAACTTTTGAACACGAAATTGTTAGAATGACCCTCTAGGATTTTTGTTTTGGAATTATTTTTAAAATCCTTTTACTTTTATTTCTATGAAAATTTTAAGTTTAAATCAAAATCAAGATACTAGTAACTAGTTTTTCGTTAAGACCCATTTTCTTTTCAAAATAGATTTTGTAAAGCCAAAATTTGCCTTTTGAAAACATTTGTATACATTTTCAACTAGTCTTTCACAATTTTACTAATAGTATCAAATTTTGATTTTTGGCTAAATGGTTTGATTTTGAAATTTATATATATATATATATTGCACTTATATTAATATGGGCCCGTGGGATGTGATACACATGGATATGAATTAACTCCCCTAAATGTGCCCTTAAACTTGCTCAAGATTTGCAATAAGAGAATAGATAAGGGCGAGAGCAAGTGGCCTAAAAGTAATCTAAATTGATATTCATTAATATTTCATTATAACCTACACAAGGCTATAAGACATAAGAATCAATTTAAATACTTTTAGAGATCATTTTATGATGGACATGATTGTCTTCATGCTTGACACCCTTGTAGCGAATATAATCCTTCTCCTCTTGGTGAGCGGTCCAATCCATCTCAATATCACCTAAAAGTCTTTTAAGCGGTTTTGTACCCAATCCTTGTTGGGTCCAAATGTTAGTCACAATTGATTTAGGAACCCAAATGGTCCTAATTTTAGCATTTTAAATTGACTAACATATCTAGGAATAGTTTTCGATAATTATTCCTCCTAAGCAAAATATTTGGATTTAAGTGAGAGGACTTAGGAGGGCATTGATACTTTGCAAAACTATTTCTAGTTTGATCCTTTCTAAGCATATGATAATTAGAATTATGAAATGGCTTAGAGGATCTAGCATTTCTAAAATATTTTGCTATTGTTATTTCTCTAAAACATATGTGAATTAAATTGAGTTGGCTTAGTCCTAACAAACACAAACCCATTACTAGATTTACTCTTCCTATGCATATGAATATCATTTTGAGGGCATAGGGGACTTGACAAGCTTGCAAACACATTGCCATTCTTGTCCTTCCTAAACAAATAATTATCATTTACAAGAGTGGCGGAGTGATACCTTTGGGACAATCCTTAAAGTGTCCCTTTTGCAATTGAAGCACGTCCCTATTTGGTCCTCTCTTGCCGATTTGACTTGCTCCGGTTTGCCTCATGGTTGGAGTTGTGGTCTTGTTATCCCTTGATTAGGGAGCGGAGGCGGGGCCTTCTTTTGCAAGCAAAACACTTGATAGTCTTGAGTGTCGTCGTTGTGTCTTGTCTTGCTATTCTTCCTCTTGGAGTTGTGGTCCTCGCTTGTCTTGAGGTGCCCTTGCTTCCAAGATTTAAATCGAGGGCTTTTCCTTTATGCACCTCTTCAAGTCATTTTCCAACAATGACTTGGGCCTTGACTCATTATTTTCCTCTACAAGATTAGCATCTAAACACATAGAGGAACAAAAATTTATTAGAGCAACAAGGTATATCAATTAAATCATTGCAAAGGGGACATATCAATTTTTGATGAAATATTAGAATTTACATTTAAGCATGGCATTTCATCAATTAAATTGCATGATGTTCCTATATCCACCTTATTATAAATTTCTTTAGAAGGGTGATTCATGATTTTCTTTAAGCAAATTATAATCACTTTAAGTGATTCATGTTCAAGCTTTAAAATCTTATATTTTGTTTTCTCCTTCCCAAGATAATTATTTGCTCCTCTAACATATCCATTAAATCATTATAAGAGGGCTCATCATCGTTTTCATCATCACCTCATTTATACCTTTTGCCAAACGAATTTTTGATATAAGTGAAGATTAAATGTAACTTGGGGAGGTTGAGGTTGATGGTAATCGGTTCTTCACTTGATGAAGAGGTTGAAGAATAAATCCGACATATCCTTTCAATGCAATCCTCAATTGATGATGGGATGATTCAAATAAATCTTGAAGCTTGATCCACATATCATGGCGCTCTTGAGATTGCAAATGAGATTGAATATTCTCGCTCCAGCTAAATAAAGCGTTAGTAGCTTGGCGGAGATGTAGACATTCTCCTCTCCTTTAGTTGGAGCAATATCATTAATTGGAGAAAATCGACATCTCGATCCACCAAATTTGTGGGCTCATGGATTTAAAATGATTAATCATAAATAATTTCCATGATGAATAATTAGAGCCATCAAATATTTGTGAATCGGTGAAGTGCACTAATCCGCTAGGCGCCATCCTTTTTACTCTCTAGGCGGTTAAGCCTAAAAGAGGGGGTGGTGCCCTTGGGGTGGGATGCCCTTAGGGGGGTGGGTTTTATAAAATTAATCGCTCAAATCAATTGCACTAATACACCCCTAAGTCAAAACCTAATCAAAGAATATGCGGGCGATAAATAGGTTTTGACAATTTAAACCTAAATCAACTAGGCTCACTAGTGCAAACTAAATTATGTCTCTACACTAGAATTGCTAAATTGAACAATCAATTAAAACTAAGCAATTCTAATTCAAGCAATCAATAATATATGAAGAATGTAAATGCTTGAATGTAAAGAGACAAAGAAACCGATATTTTTGTGGTGTTAAGACTTGGGTCTCCCTAGTCCCAGGCTAGCCCACCCGGCTCCTCGAGCACCGCCTCTTTCCCTAGTCGTGGTTTTTCAGCTCGTGGCTCCCCAACCTTCACAAACTTGGGGGGCTTCTCACCTCGAGAGCTCCCACGCCACGCCTCGCCTCTAGGTGGCAACCTCCAAAAGTAACAAGCCCTCCTTGCGAACTTCAACCCAACAAATCGCTCCCCGGTGATCACCAATCCACATAAAACCTCCTCAAGTGCAACACACAAAGAGGTACCCAAACCACTTCCTAATTGCAAAAATGCAATTAGTCTCCTCAAAAGGGCAAATGGAAAACCCTCACAATCCCACCCCAACAACCCGCAAATTTGAGGGGGTTTATAACCTCCCCAAAGAAAACTGCCGTTGGGGCAAGATTTGAAAATCAAGCCGGGTCCGGGACCTCTCGTCCCCGCTCCTCCGCAGCGGTGGTTGGACGTTCCGGCCGGCCTAGGGCCCCGGGTCTGCCGGTGTCCGGGCCGTCATTGGCCCTCAAAAATAAAATCCTTGCGTTGGGTTTGGCGCCAGGGCGCCCTCCTCCCCGGCCCTCAAAAAGTTGGCGCCCCGTCCGGCAAGGGGCCCAAAGCCCCAAAACCGGGAAAAATCTCTTCTCGTAAAGACACCCGGGGAAGCGTACGCACGGTTGGGTGACCGGTTGAACCGCCCCTCCGGTTTCTTCCAAAATCCGATTCTCCAAAACCAAAGCCATTCTTTGAGCCAACTAGTGATCAACACATGATCATACCTCAAAACACATTTGCACCAAAATAGCTCATGCTCAAAAATTCAACAAATCGCCTTTTTAACCAACTCAAAGACTATTTGCAAAGCGTATTAAGCAAATCAAACTCGAGTTTAAGATTAATCCCCTAGCCATGTGAAGGTCAACACAAGACCCGGTCAACCTCTCCGTTGCAAGCCCCACTCATGCTCTGGAATTCGGACTCAAAACCTCGGTTTATTACGCTTGGAACTTGCAAAAACTAATAAACAACATGCAAACACTTTTCCCTGCAAAAGTCTAGCTCCAAGCAACACAAATCAAGGCATGATTTAATTCAAAAGCAATTCTGTTCATGCAACCACAAAAAACTTCACACTAAAACCAATTTAACAATAGCTCTCTACTCAACACATGCAAGCCTCTAGCTCCAACACACAAACACCAAAATCAACTTGGAGCTCTCTCCTTTTGCAACACAAAAACTTAGCTAACAAACAACCGGTTTTAAAAAGATATGTTTTGGAACAGCGTGAAGCTTCAACTAATGCAACACATGCAAAAGTGAACTTCAAAAAAAACCACTAGCATCCTATTTCAACACATGCAAATCAAAGCATAATCTGAAAACCAAATACAACCAAGCATAAGTTTAACCCATTAAACACATGCCAAATGGTTAACCCTCATGCAAAAACCAAATTCAAATCATTTGAGCTGAGTGGAGCGGTTGAGATCACCAACACATGATGAAACTCAAGGAGCGGCAACCCCTCTTAATATCGGGATAAAACCTTAGACTCAAAGACTACAAAAGTCCTTAGCCTATCTAGTTATACCTTTTGCAAAAATCCCCTTTGGGGTCTTTATGATTTTCACTTTGATACTCCCGGGATCTCCCTCGACTCCACGGGATCCCCTTCCCCATCAACTCATGATGCCGTCCGTCGTTCATCATCTCTTCATCTTTTAACTCAAACATAACTCATAAAACTTGTTAGTCAAGATGCAGGTTTTCTCAATTATCTCTTGCACTCCATTAACAATTGGATGCCTTTGATCAATTGAGCACAACCTAAATCGATTGAAATGATTTAATTGTGTCTTAAGTACAATAATGAAACTCATGCTTTATTATACTTAAGAACTATTCATTTGTCCTAATTAATCACAAAACACCATCAACACATGATGAAGTGTTCTTTAATGATTAATGAGACAAATGAACTCAATTTAAATTATCATTTAAATTGATATGAGTATATATCAACTACAAAGTTTTCATATACTCATGTTGATGAAAAGTAATGATCCATTATATGTAAATTGTATGGAAATGATCATTACTCTAAATCATCAACTATAAATACACCCCATGTATATGTGCATAAATATGATTTACTTGGGATAATATGCAATATTCAAATTGTAAGCGATACCACTTGAAAATGCAATCAAATAATTTGAGAAACTTTTGAAATTTTGCACAAATAAACTTTGGGATAGTAAGAATCATTTCTAAAAAGAATTTTTGAAAAAACATATTTCAATCAAAAGATATCCCAAAAGAAAACTCTGAAAAATCTGAAAATTCAGAGCTGACCTGCCATGGCCGGTCCAACCGGTTGGTCCGTCCAACCGCCTAATGGCGGTCCAAGCTGCGAGGTCGGTCCAACAGCCTGACAGTGGCTTGACTTTTGCAAATTTTGGCAAAAACGATTCAAACGAAGTCCAATTGATTTGAAATTTTGCAGGGATGAACTTTGGACTAATTAGAAGGTTTTGCAAAAAGAATTTTCTCAAAATCAATTTTATTTTAAAAGTTATGGCAATTTACGCTTTGAGGCATAAAAGGAAATTGAATTTTCACGAAAAGCCTCAAATTGCACTTCGGTTTGGATTTCATGCAATTTCTTTTTCCGTGGCTTAGATAGGTATATCAAGAATGTGTATAGCCAAGATTTATGAAGAAATCCAACTCGAATGCCACGATTTGAGCTATATGCCTAAATAAGTCATTTTGGATCAAATCAAATCCTTTTTGAGCTAAATTCGATTTCAACATAGAATTTTCATTTTGAAAACTTGTAAAACATTTGGAATACATAGTAGAATACTTTTTCAAAGCTTTTCACAAATTTAGTCCTTTTTAAATTCAATTTTTGACTTTTGACCTAAATAGTCCAAATGAAGAAGCAAAGTCAAATCCAATTAACACAAAACTTCAAATAAAGCAAGGGGTAAGATATAGATTTGAATTATCGTGTATGAGTTTAAAATACCATTTTGAATCTAGATATGGCACAAGATCCGATCCAAATGGTGAAACTCACTGAGTGCAATAATATGACCATTACGGGTCAAGTATAGTTTTTCGGCGAGTTTCAAAATCAAATATCTTTTGATGAGTTGGTCTTTTGGAAAACTTTTGAACACGAGAATTGTTAAGAATGACCAACTCTAGGATTTTTGTTTTGGAATTATTTTTAAAATCCTTTTACTTTTATTTCTATGAAAATTTTAAGTTTAAATCAAAATCAAGATACTAGTAACTAGTTTTTGACGTTAAGACCCATTTTCTTTTCAAAATAGATTTTGTAAAGCCAAAACCGTTTGAAAACCTTTTGAAAACATTTGTATACATTTTTCAACTAGTCTTTCACAATTTTACTAATAGTATACAGAATTTTGATTTTTGGCTAAATGGTTTGATTTTGAAATTATATATATATATATATATGCACTTATATTAATATGGGCACACGTAGGGATGTGATACACATGGATATGAATTAACACTCCCCCTAAATGTGCCACTTCCTAAACTTGCTCAAGATTTGCAATAAGAGAATAGATAAGAGGCGAGAGCAAGTGGCCATAACAAGTAATCTAAATTGATATTCATTAATATTTCATTATAACCTACACAAGGCTATAAGACATAAGAATCAATTTAAATACTTGTTACCGAGATGGCATTGGCTTATGATGGACATGATTGTCTTCATGCTTGACACCACTTGTAGACGAATATAATCCTTCTCCTCTTGAGTGAGCAAGCGTCCAATCCATCTCAATATCACCTAAAAGTCTTTTAGGCGGTTTTTGGTACCCAATCCTTGTTGGGTCCGACAATGTTAGTCACAATTGATTTAGGAACCCAAATGGTCCTAATTTTAGCATTTTTAAATTGACTAACATATCTAGGAATAGTTTTGCGATAATTATTCCTCCTAAGCAAAATATTTGGATTTAAGTGAGAGGACTTAGGAGGGCATTGATACTTTGCAAAACTATTTCTAGTTTGATCCTTTCTAAGCATATGATAATTAGAATTATGAAATGGCTTAGAGGATCTAGCATTTCTAGCAAATATTTTGCTATTGTTATTTCTCCTAAGCAACATATGTGAATTAAATTGAGTTGGCTTAGGAGTCCTAACAAACTTAGCAAACCCATTACTAGATTTACTCTTCCTATGCATATGAATATCATTTTGAGCCGGCATAGGGGACTTGACAAGCTTGGCAAACACATTGCCATTCTTGTCCTTCCTAAGCAAATAATTATCATTTACAAGAGTAGGCTTAGGAGTGATACCTTTGGGACAATCCTTACCGAAGTGTCCCTTTTCCCGGCAATTGAAGCACGTCACGCTATTTGGTCCTCTCTTGACCGATTTGACTTGCTCCTTGCCGGTTTGCCTCATGGTTGGAGTTGTGGTCTTGTTATCCACTTGATTAGGGCACACGGAGGCGAGGTGGCACTTCTTGTTGCAAGCAAAACACTTGATAGTCTTCGAGTGTCGTGCGTTGTGTCTTGTCTTGCTATTCTTCCTCTTGGAGTTGTACCCGAGTCCTCGCTTGTCTTGAGGTGCCCTTGGCTTGCTCAAGATTTCGTCGAGGAGGGCTTTTCCTTTTATGCACCTCTTCAAGTCATTTTCCAACTTAATGACTTGGGCCTTGAGCTCATTATTTTCCTCTACAAGATTAGCATCTAAACACATAGAGGAACTTGAAGCAAATTTATTAGAGCAACAAGGTATATCAATTAAATCATTGCAAGAGGCGGACATATCAATTTTTGATGAAATATTAGAATTTACATTTAAGCATGGCATTTCATCAATTAAATTGCATGATGTTCCTATATCCACCTTAGCCTTATAAATTTCTTTAAGAAGGAGTGATTCATGATTTTCTTTAAGCAAATTATAATCACTTTGAAGTGATTCATGTTCAAGCTTTAAAATCTTATATTTTGTTTTCTCCTTCCCAAGATAATTATTTAGCTCCTCTAACATATCCATTAAATCATTATAAGAGGGCTCATCATCGTTTTCATCATCACTTACCTCATTTATACCTTTTGCCATGAAGCAACGAATTTTTGATATAAGTGAAGATTAAATGCGTCACTTGAGGCGAGGTTGAGGTTGATGGTAATGCTTGTTCTTCACTTGATGAAGAGGTTGAAGAATAAATCAACCGACATATCCTTTTCAATGCAATCCTCAATTGATGATGTGGATGATTCAAATAAATCTTGAAGCTTGATCCACATATCATGGCGCTCTTGAGATTGCAAATGAGATTGAATATCTCTCGCTCTGGCGCTAAATAAAACGTTAGTAGCTTGAGCGTCGAGATGTAGACATTTCTCCTCTCCTTTAGTTGGAGCAATATCATTAATTGGAGAAGAAATGCCGACATCTACGATCCACCAAATTTGTGGGCTCATGGATTTAAAATGATTAATCATAAATAATTTCCATGATGAATAATTAGAGCCATCAAATATTTGTGAATCGGTGAAGTGCACTAATCCGCTAGACGCCATCCTTTTTACTCTCTAGACGGTTAAGCCTAAAATGAGAGTGACCGTGGCTCTGATACCACTTGTAGGGTCGAGGATGCGCCTAGAGGGGGGGTGAATAGGCGTTTTATAAAATTAATCGCTCACTAATCAATTCGCACTAATACACCCCTAAGTCAAAACCTAATCAAAGATATATGCGGAAGCGATAAATAGGTTTTGACAATTTAAAGCCTAAATCAACTAGGCTCACTAGTGCACTTAACTAAATTATGTCTCTACACTAGAATTGCTAAATTGAACAATCAATTAAAACTAAGCAATTCTAATTCAAGCAATCAATAATATATGAAGAATGTAAATGCTTGAATGTAAATGAGACAAGAGACAACCGATATTTTTCCGTGGTGTTCGGAGACTTGCCGGTCTCCCCTAGTCCACGTTGAGGCTAGCCCACACTTGGACCGGCTCCCGCTCGAGCACCCGCCTCTTTCCACTAGTCGTGGTTTTTCACGCTCGCGCGTAGGCTCAACCCGAACCTTCACAAACTTCACCGGGGCTTCTCACACCTCGAGAGCTCCCACGCGCCGACGCCTCTGCCTAGTCTAGGAGTCGGCAACCTCCAAGAGTAACAAGCCGCTCCTTCGCTTGAACTTCACCGGCACAACAAATCGCTCCCGGTGATCACCAAGTCACAACACATGCACAAGGCCTCCTCAAGTGCAACACATGCACAAGAGGTACCCAAACCACTTCCTAATTGCAACAAATGCAATTAGTCTCACTCTTAAGCTCAAGAGGCAAATGGAGAAGAGCAACACATGCACACAACTCCCACACCTCAACAACACCAACAACATCGCTTCTGCCCCCAAGGGGTATTTATAGCCTCCACAAGAAAACTAGCCGTTGGGGCAAGATTTGAAAATCAACGCAAACAGCGGTCCGACCGGACCTCTCCCGTCCGGCCGCTCCTCCTGCAGAACAACGCAGTGGATTCGGACCGTTGCACGCCGGCAATCTGCCAGCTCAGCGGCGGTCACACGCGTGGCGGGTCCGGCCGTCTGAGCTCGGTCGCAGACCGCCCGTAAAGCTTCAAAAAAATCGAAAGACACACTCCTCTGGAAATAACGCGCGCTTGGGGCTTGCACCGCCGGCGGTCGGCCGGACCGGGCGGTCGCCCGCCCCTACGCCTACCAGCCGCACGCATACGGAGAAATGCTGCGGCGCCACTCGTCCGGACGGAGGTCCGGTCCGACCAGCCTCCACCGATCATGGCGGCCAACTGAAAACCGAAAATACTCTTCTCTAAAAGACACCGGGGCGGCGTCGCTGCCACAGACGGCGATCACCGGAGGTGACCGGTTGAACGCACCATCGAGAAAACTCCGGTTTCTTCAAAAATCCGATTCTCCAAAACCAAAAGCCATTCTTTGAGCCAACTAGTGATCAACACATGATCATACACATGCAAAACACATTTGCACCAAAATAGCTCATGCTCAAAGAATTCAACCGAAATCGCGAAAACACTTTTCGCAACCAACTCAAAGACTATTTGCAAAACGTATTAAGCAAATCAAACTCGAGTTTATGAGATTAATCCCCCTAGCCATGTGAAGGTCAACACAAGACCCGGTCAACTTGCTAACTCCCGTTGCAAGCCCCACTCACATGCTCTCGGAATTCCGGACTCACAAACCTCAGTTTATTCGCACAACGAACTTGCAAATAACGCAATAAACATATTTCATGCTTGAGCACTACTCTTTGCAACACATGCAAAAGTCTAGCTCCAAGCAACACAAATCAAGAAGCATGAGCTCTCTAATTGCAACACATGCAATTCTCCAGTCTCATGCAACCACAAAACCAAACTTCACACTAAAACCAATTTAACCGATGAGCTCTCTACTCGCAACACATGCAAGCCTCTAGCTCCAACACACAAACACCAAAATCAACTTCGTGCTTGAGCTCTCTCCTTTTGCAACACATGCAAAACTTAGCTCCAAGCAAACAACACGGTTTTAAGAAAGATATGTTTTGCGAACCAGAACGTGAAGCTTCAACTAATGCAACACATGCAAAAGTGAACTTCACGCAAAAGCCAACGCACTAGCTTATCCTATTTGCAACACATGCAAATCAAAGCATAATGCGAAAACCAAATACAACCAAGCATAAGTTTAACCCATTCGCAACACATGCCAAATGGTTAACCCTCATGCAAAAACCAAATTCAAATCATTTGAGCTCGATTGAACGCGGATTGAGATCACCAACACATGATGAAACTCAAGCGAACGAGGCAACCCCTCTTAATAGTACGGCGATAAAACCTTAGACTCAAAGACTACAAAAGTCCTTAGCCTATCTAGTTATACCTTTGCCGCCCGCAAGCAATCCCCTTTGGGGTCTTTATGATTTTCACTTTGATACTCCCCCGGGATCTCCACTCGACTCCACTTCGGGATCCACTCTTGACGCCCATCAACTCATGATGCCGTCCTTGTCCCGTTTTCATCATCTCATTCATCTTTGGACCTAACTCAAACATAACTCATAAAACTTGTTAGTCCAAGATGCATGGTTGTCTCAATTATCTCTTGCACTCCATTAACACATAATGGATGCCTTTAGATCAATTGAGCACAACCTAAATCGATTGAAATGATTTAATTGTGTCTTAAGTACAATAATGCAACTCATGCTTTATTATACTTAAGAACTATTCATTTGTCCTTAATTAATCACAAAACACCATCAACACATGATGAAGTGTTCTTTAATGATTAATGAGACAAATGAACTCAATTTAAATTATCATTTAAATTGATATGAGTATATATCAACTACACAAGTTTTCATATACTCATGTTGATGAAAAGTAATGATCCATTATATGTAAATTGTATGGAAATGATCATTACTCTAAATCATCAACTATAGAATACACCCCACATGTATATGTGCATAAATATGATTTACTTGGAGATAATATGCACATATTCAAATTGATCGTATTGAAGTATATCCTATATTACCATGAGTATACTTATAACTAGGCAATTCAAATATATACTCAATGATTTAGTTTCTTTGTCTTGATCCTTATATGCGTCAATAAAGAATAGATCAATACAATGAAACTATCAAGTTAAACCACGAACTCCCCCTAAGCGTGTGCATCCATGTAATGTATGGATTGGGAACATGTTGCACGTTTTGTGGTTAATATAACGGGGACATTCATATTTTAACTTGACTCCAAAGTATGCAACTAATACTAGAATGAATATGCAAACATACCTTGGGTTTTCCATTTTTCAATGCGATGAGACTAAACAAAGATATTCTAAACAAGCATGTTAGTCTCGATATAAGATTTGTCATTAATAACAATATCGCATTATGGGATAAGCTTAATATTAGATTTGTCATTAATACAAGATTAGATTTGTCATTAACACCAAAACCATAACTAATGAAGGTTGAACTTACAGGTGACCGGTGACTGACAGGTTCCTGCTCATCCCATGCCTGGGTTGGTAGACACAGCAGGCGGCGTTCCGTCGGGAAGGTGCGCACTTGCCCTCTGTGCGCTTGTCAGATGCTGACGCCGTTTACGCTGCGCTCCGGTGTTGCCTCGGGAGGGAGCGCGTCTCTCCACTATGCATGATGGGGTAAATGGACTGGCGTTTGACTTTGGCGGCCTCTTGGCCACCTTGGGAAGGAGCCACCTGCCCCAGCATGGCCGTCGTGTCCACGGGGCAGGTGACCAGCTTGAGGTCGATCGGCGACGTGGCGGAGGTCGCTGGATTGGAGCGTGTTGGAGCTCCGACCGAGGCGAGTTGGAGGTCTGAGACGCCCGACTTGAGGCCAGTCGGAGGTCGCAGGGCGCCGACCGAGGCCGTTGGGCGTTCCTGGTGGGCTTGATCGGAGTCGGGGGTCCTTCGTGACCCAACGAGGCCTTTGGCCAGAACTGGGCTTAAGATGGCCCGTTTGGTGTTCCGGCCTGCTGGGGGTACCCCTGGTATAAGTATTCGTTACTCCTGTTTTGTACATTCGAAACCTAGGTTAGAGAATCAAAGTAATTAGATGTGTAGATATTTAGTTATGTAGACTAGTAATAATTGTGTAGATATTTGTAGACTAGCAATTTGTTGGTAGATATAGATAGATTAAAAAAAAATTTGTAGGTATATTTGGAACATTATAATTTTTTGTAAATATTTATCAATATTTAGGTATGTCATGTAGTAATATTGTGTAGTTATTTGTAGACTCGTAACTAGTTGGTAGATATGGTTAGATTAAAAATATTGTTGTAGATACATTTATATCATTAACACTTTTTGTAAATATTTGTAGATATTTCGGTATGTCGAGTAGTAATAATTGCGTAGTTATTTGTAGACTAATAATTTGTTGGTAGATATGTGTAAAGTAAAAAATTTTTATAGGTACATTTAGATCATTTTATATAAATATTTGTATATTGGTAATATTGGGAGAGCTAAGTTTAGAATAATAATAATTATGTTGGTACGTGTAGGTTAGTAATATTCTATGTAGATATATTGCTATTTTTGCATTCGTAGTGATGTGATCGTGGATTAGGTTTGCTCTGACATCTTGGGAATAATTTGTAAAACATTGCTAGATAGTATGAAGTGGATAAATAAAATCTATGGATATTTCAAGCAATTGTGCATTGAATTGTAGAGCAGCTATGGGTAGATTAAAAATATTTTTGTACGTATGTTAAGATTGTCTATGAATATTTGTAAATTGGTATTATTGTTAGAGCTATGTTTAGAATAGTAATGTATGTTGCTGCTTGGAGGTTAGTAATATTAGTGTAGATATATTGGTATTTTTGTATTTGTAGTGCTATGATCATGGTTTAGGTTCCACACTGACATGTTGGGAATAATTCATAAAACGTTGTTGTATAGTATGAAGTTGAGAAGAAAAATTTAGGGACATTTGAAGCAATTGTATATTAAAATATAGAGTAGGTTCATGTCATTCGTAGGCATATTTTCTCTATTAGATTTGTAATTCTTTAAAATCATTATGTGTTCCACGACATAATGCCGATACGGTGTGTGCGTAATAACAATTGTGTAACAAATGTGCCGCATGTTCAAATGACGGAGACCATTTCAAAATATATTATGGAGAAGTTCCACACATGGGGGCCTAAGGGGTGGAACTATGTCATTTTTCAAGTGTGATAGCCAGTTTATTGCACGCAGGGGAGCATCTTGGGGCATTGTTAGACATCGCTGGCATGGACCAAGTAGTCCGAGCATGTAGACATTGTTGGCCGCGTTTTCTATAGGTGCAACAAGACCCTTGTAAGTTAATGACAAGCTGTTGCATTTCGTAGTGCATGTTGTCTTCCCCAAACTCTAACTTTATCTACGTATAATTCCAAAAACATATAAGATGCTACTTCTTCCATTAGATCGATGGGCCAGACAAATACGACAGGGTATTCTATGAAAATGATCACCTTTTCAACCACCCTGTGGTGCCTAAGCGATACAAACATTGGAAGCCTAAGCCTTTAACCGAGGAAGACAAACCAAAGTCACCTGCGCTACCACCCTAACAAAGCTCATTTCTAGAAGGCACATGAGGAGCTTGAGGCACATTGGAAGAAGATGAAGGGGATAGCCAATGAGCAATACGCACAAGTGTGGGAGGAGTATAAGATCACGCCCAAAGACTACTACTGGATGGATGTCTACAGAAGTAACTGGAAGAAAGTCAAGGCATTATACCTCGTGCAATTAAAGGGAAAGATACTAATGGATCATTCTATATAGGGTCTACGCCATCAAGGATGACTTTTTCATTTCCAAAATGCACATATGTACCTTATTTGTAGTTTCTTTTCATGGTTCATTTGTGTCATCGCACTATGTCTCTTTCGTCATTTTATATGTCAAGTTATGTCATTTCCTACTCTGCACCACCATAATATTTCAATGTTATGCTACGCACCATAATATTTATATGTACGTTTTCTCTCATCATTTCTATATCATGCTATGACATTTTATTCCATATGAGCCATATACTCCTTACTTTCATTCTGTTCTACCAACAATAATCATCACTGTTCTAAATTTTTTCTTATCATTTAAAACCTATGCTGCACTATCCTGTTTTCAATTCGAAAAGCGAGCATATGTACTTTATGCACATTGTTTGTCAATGCCACCATTTGCATTGAACCATATGCGCCATGCAATCTGCGTAACTCAATGTTAAATGTTGCATAAGTTTGTCATTTGTAGTTTTGCATATTGTCGTTACTAGGTTTCCATAAAAATAACTGATTTGCAAAACCGAAAAGAAAGCACGGTTCTATAATCCACGTAAGTGATTTATTGTAGTATGATTGTAGGGGAGCCAATCTTGCAAATAAGTCAGCATGGGATCCAAAAATGAAAGCATATGAGCCAGATACATCAACAATTCCACCTATGAGGCTCGGGTTTCATCACCAATCAATCAGTCGTCACCATAACAGCGACAATGGCCTACTTCTATAATTTTTCTTTTTAGTTTATTATTTTTGTAATTTTTTATCTTTTATGTATTATTAAAAACAATTCGAACACCCTCAATGTCGCTATTTTAACTGCCGACATAACTCTATCACAACTTGAACTGGCGACATATTTATGTCACCATTTTAAAAGGTGACAGTGTTCTGTCACTATTTAGTGGCGACATAATTTTGTCGCCAATCAAAGTGATGACAGAGATCCTATATGACATCCATATCATTAAATCACCATTCTGAATAGTGATGGAACTTTGTCGCTATTCAGAAAAACGACAGTAGCCTACTTCTGTTTTTGGCTTATTATTTTTGTAAGTTTTATTTTTATATATTATTTTTAAAAAATTCTAGTCCATCCTGTTAGCACTGCACATGGTACTACAGCCTATAGTTCTTTTTTTTGTGTGTGTGTGAAATCTGGCACTATCGTGTATGTCTATAGTCAGCAAACTTGGCAATGGCATGCAGTACAGTCTTACATTCTTGAACTCTTGTGTAATTTTATCACCTAAAAACCGTGGGCTCTTATATTACATTACAACGCGCGACACTGATGGCAGCAGAATCTGTGTGACATAAGTACGAAAATCCCTGCCTAAAACCTGGTGTCCAAGCACTTTGTTAGGCTGTGATGCATGTGATCGATGCTTCTTGGATACGGCTAATAAGACAATCCAATGGACGATTCCAAAAGAATTGACTCCCTAATCGTCTTCAACGAGTCAAATTTGATTCGCACATATGCCGATAATGATGGGCTGGCCCGTCGATGGTTTCGTGCCCAACGGTTTGGAAGCCGAGCGCAAGTCCACATGGGCAATGGGCCGTGCCGTTTTGCGGCAGCCCTAGGTCAAACCGGGTTGGTACGACACGAATGATGGTCCAAATCGAGACGGTATGAATAATGGTCATGAACCTGAAAACTCACTATGATGGTCGGTCCAATCTATTATCAAATGCTATCTCTCTTATTCGCCTCCTTTCATGACCCATTCGGTGTATTCGTTGGCTCCCTACGTCTTTTCTCTCTCATCTCGACCTCATCCATCATTGCTTCCTTCCCACTCTGCCATCTCCCCCCTCTGTCTTAGTGCGAAAACTAGTAGCCTTCGGTCATATCGCTACCAGATATGGCCTTGTAGCACTACACCACCAGTTTCGCTGGTCGTCCCAAGGAAGAAGATGACAAAGATCGGTGAAGAAGAAGATGGCAACGGCACTGGATCTCGACTGTCCTCACCACCTCGTATGTTGGATCCAACGATCTTCAGCAATGCCATTCCTCACTTCTGATCGAGTTGCACTCCATCCTCGCAAATCACACCGATAAATGCCTCGCTCTTCCCTGGCTCCTGTCCTCTGCAGCAATCCAAATAGACCAGATAAGGGCTGGCATGATATGAAGGTGACATGGCATACTAATAGGCCATATCTAAACTCGTCAAAGATGAGTCAGACTGGCCTAACATGACACGACAGAGGCTAAGCCCACTGGTCCATTGAGGCTGTACCGGCCCGACATGGCCTAATGCCCAGCAGGTCTAGTCCTGGGTTGGGCTGGAACTGAAACCGGTAACCTCCAGGGTCCAGGCGTATTGGGTTCGAACTCTGAAAATTTTCACTTCGCGCCTGAATTTTTTGGGTCACCAAGTCGTTGGTACACAGTTACAGCCATAAAATTTACTTCACACTGTCGTGAGCTAGACTTAGACGGCTCGTCGCTTGCACTACCGGAGAAATTAAAGTCCCAATGCTCCATCAGCAATTATGAAGTGGCATTTGTCTCATCAAAATTGGAGACACAGTAGGAGAGCTTCCAAGTCATCGGATCACAGGAAGCAAACCACTCCTATCTATTATCTAACACCTGCAAGCACAGTTGTAGCCTCTGCCTAACAAAGGAGTACTATTACGAACGAAAGCCTGGCCATTCTTGGCTCCACTTTCTAGTGCACAGCTCATGAGTCAGCCAAAGCCAGGTTAGCTAGCTTTAGCTAGGTATAGTATCCGAGGAAAACTGTCTCCTCAGAAAGAAACGAGAATAACCCATTCGATCTGCTTGTTGGAGTGAGCCTAACTGTACTATACCTCACCGCAGTTGAACTGGCCAGGTCTGTTTGGATGAGGGGTGTTTACGACTGATCAAGTACACGAACCTCTCGCTTTTTTTTTTCGGGCTCCTCGCCATGGACTGCCCAACAACTCCGTGGAAGTATCGCGATGCAGCAGCACAAGCAAAACAACCAGACATTAAGATCGGCACGATTAAACGCATAGATCTCAGACCAAGAAATCAAGTTGGGTCAGCGGTACTCGGCCAAATCGGCGTATAACATTCAATTCTAGGGATCTATCCCGCAACGCAGCTTCAGCACAATTTGGAAAGCAGATGCTGAAGGAAGATGTAGGTTCTTCGCATGATTGTTCTTGTAACAAAAGATGCTAACAGCGGATAAGCTCGTAGCAAGGGGATGGCCGCATAGCGTGTTTTGTGTACTATGTGCCGCCGTACCTAAAATGGCCACGCACCTTCTTCTCTTTTGCCCCTTTGAGCAGCAGGTTTGGCGTCAGGTGTTCCGATCCTTTCATATCAGTCATTCACCGCATCAGGCTTCACGTCACCTACAGGGCGTCGACGGATGGTGGCGTTCTCTCATATCCTCATCTGAGAGGCGCCGGCAGAAGGAAGTGGATGGAATCATCCTGTACATTATATGGAACTTATGGAAGGAAAGGAATAATAGGATTTT
Source organism: Guadua angustifolia (assembly GCA_036346375.1). NCBI lineage: Eukaryota > Viridiplantae > Streptophyta > Magnoliopsida > Poales > Poaceae > Guadua > Guadua angustifolia. Next base: position 16,865,013 of record CM070518.1, on the reverse strand, counting down.
CAATGGGGAATCGCGTTCGCCTCTATGTCTTTCGGCCATTGCCATTGATGATGTACGTAATCGCAGGACCATCTTTACTGTTGTTGCTTCGGCGCTCGCTGTGTAATATTCCAATTAAGTCTAAATTGTGTTGGGCTGTGTTTGGGCCTTGTGGGTTGCTTTTGTTGTTGGGGCGTGCTGTTCGTGGGTTGTTAGTTGCTCAGTCTGGCCCAATTGGGGGGGGAGGGATCCTCCTTAACCCTAGCCCCCGCCCCTAGCTCCCTCCGGCCAGCAATCCCAGCCGCCGCCCCTTACTCCCTCTTGCTTGCAACACCAGCACCAGCACCTGCCGACTCCCTCCCATCTCTTCCTGCCGGTGTCTCCTCTCCAGTCCTGTCGGCGCCTCCTCTCCATCCCTCCCGGCGTCGCCTTATACGCCCTGGCCGGCGTCACCTGCGCCCTGGCTGGCCGCGCCCGCCTGCTGCCCCCTTGGTCGGCTCTTCCCTTGGCGACTTGACCTCTCCTGGCTCCTCTCCACCTGAGCTCGGTGCTGCCTCCCTACTCCTCCATCAGGGCCGGCAAGCCCCTGGCCGGCGAGTCCCTGGCCGGCGCGCTCCCCTCCCTAGCCGGGCTGGTTCTTCCATGACTGTGTGCCCTAGCCGGTGCCCTCCTGCGCGCTTAGCAGAGCTGCAGCCGTGTGGCCCTCCTCCTCCGAGTCTTCCCCAAGATGCGGCCTTGTCTTCTTGCTTTCGTCCCCAACCGAAGAGATGGTAGGTATTGAGGATAATGGGGTGTTACAGTAAATATGTTATATATTAGCCAATCTTGGTTGGCCTTGACTTGATTTTGATTTTGGCATTAATCGGATCTAAACAAACCACTGTTTTTGTTGTAGTCAAATCGAGCAATAGGATTACAATATTATAGGATAGCTGCCCTTTAGCTTAAAATGTTAGCCAAGGTAATTCTATATCATGTTGTTTGTTTGTGTGGTTCTTTCGATCAAATCAGCGATTTCTTACATAGAATGGTAATTAGTAATGACATATAGATTGTTTGTACTCTGAAACTAACCTCAATTCTCCACTTGGCCCCACTTAAAATAACTACCACTGCTGGTGCGTGGTGTTGCTATTGATGTTGTTGGCAAGTAACATGGATGGGAACCATAAACAAGATGCAAGATTTTCCGATCGTGTAGCCTCTAATCTGATTATACAATGAAATTTTCCGTAGTGTGACCCCTAATCTGGTCCTATGCTCTCTTTTAGATGTTGATAATTTGATGGTGTTTCCCCATATTGTTGATGATTTAGCTTACTACTACCCACCCAAATGTAGTTCCATAGTTTTGGGTTCCAACATTGAAGCGAGTTACAAGTTTAAGTGAGCGCAATGTACTAACATTACCCTTAGCTAATTTTATCACTACGTGAGGATTTTACCCAAGTTTTGCTTAACATAGTTGCTTTCTTTTTGGACATGAATCAGGGTCAAGCAAAATACCCAATAAATCTAATCAATGCAATCAGAAAAAAAACTTGTTAGGCAAAGAAAAAAGAGTTGTCCACTGCATGCCTAATCCAAGTTCTTTTATCATGCTTTCTAAAATCCCATACTGGACTGAGATGAATGCTATCTACTCTTATTTGTCTTACATGATTACATCACTAATCAATTCATAACCCAATGATTCCAGTTCAGTCCATGTGAAATTCGATATCTGATTTTATGAGACTCATCAGTCACCACAACTTTATTTGTTTCATTTCTTTGAGGTCAGGATTAATTCTTAGTGAAAAAGATGCCTTGCTGGTTAATGGTTTTGGTTTAACCATTAGAGGTATTTTTTGCTGGTAGTGATGCTAGAAGACTCTTATGCTGACTAGTTCCAAGTATGAATCTGTGGATGAGTGAATAAAAAATAGAGAGTGGTGTTTAATCTTGTCTCGTTGTAAATTAAATCAGTCGTATGAGTGTGTGCTATTTGCTTACTAGCTTTCAGGCCCTTATGCAATTGACCATATTACTTCCTGTGCACTCGTAACTTACTCAAGTAGCAAGGATTAATTTAGTTAGATCTGGAATACTGATATGTGTTTAGCTTATGAATGGACACTGATTTTGAAGGAGTTAAATATGCAAAAGAGTTGTTTTCTTTTGTCGTTTGTTTCGAGTGTGCATAAAGTGGAGTTGGATGATTATTGTTTAATTGCAGAGAAGGTTCTGTCGGGAGTGGCCTCCACTGTATACCACTCCATTTTCGTCGGTAAAAGGCAAGTGCATTCCCTAGATCGTGGCTAGGATGATTAATTGATGGTTTGTTTTTAGCGTACGAAATTGCCGGTGAATACGCAAGAGGTAAGTTTTGCTTGACTATAACTAGAAAATGGTCCCTTGTATGAAAATGCTTACGATGATTAAATGGTTAAAGGAATGGATGCAAGTACATTGGTTTGTGGAGTATGGATGTATGTTAATTTGTAGTGCTCCCTACTCTATTTATTGCTCTGCAATTTTGAGGAATGTTGGTTGAGAATGGTCTTTGGGGCAAGCCGTTGGTCGAGTGATTGGGGATGTCATGAGTTTGGGTTAAATGAGTAAGTCGATTTTCTTTTAGTCTGTGTATATAAGAATTATTGATGCTATCGCATTATGGTTGTAATGTCATATTCGTTATCATAATGCATTATGTGGTTAGATGCAATTGTGGGCATGGATTAGGCTTTATACCCATTACGATGAGAGAGGGATCATGGGGCAAAGGGTCATTGGGTAAGAATGGTTGTCGACAAATGAGAAAGTAAGTAATTAAGTTGCTTCCTTTAGTGAAAAAATTGAGTGATTGCATTTGTTATAATGCTATTGTTGGAAAAGAATAAAAAAAACTGTGGTTCATGCATAACATTTGCATTTGTGCATTCATAATGGAAGAGGCGACCCATACTGATGCGCGGGCCTCTGTGCTCACACGTAGTGAGTACGAAAGTCCTACCTCGTAGTCCCATCCACGGATGTGGATGGGAGCGAAATCGATAAGAGTAGGCCCCTCCACGGGATGGAAGGGAATGAGAGGTGCACACCGCGGGTGTGCACTTTCGATTATCTTAGGTACAATCTATGGAAGGTGCATATGAGCATGCAAGCATTTCGCATTGCATATCATTATTGACGAATGGTCGTTAATATGTTGATTGTGTTAAAGGTGGAAACTGTTTGATGTTGGTTCGGCAAGCTTTGTTTGTGTTGCATAGCATTGTTAATGGTGGAGGATTGTTAATATAAGAAAAAGAAAACAAGGAGAACGGACATGATTAAATTCAATGAAATGTTAAGTAAAGGTGTCTATATTCTTATGTGGTTTCAATTTATTTATATCCTTGCATGATGCATCTCATGAGTGTAGAGATATACCGGATTATTTTAAGTTATGTTTTCCATGTATGGTTGTAATGGCATGATCTATATTTCCCGGTCATACATTATACCTCATTGTTGTTGAGTCGTGGATTCAATTGAAGATGGGTAATAAGTTGATTTTTATGAAATGATTGTGATATTACCGTTGTTTCCTTTTACGAAATTAAATAAAAATTGTTGTGATACTATTGCTTTAAGAAATGCCAATTATCTATGCTATTATTCTCGATGTATTTTCTTTGAGTCTTCGACTCACGTTTGTTGTTTGTGTTGTTTTAGGTGCATTGAGGACTTCTTCTTTGGGAGGGACTTAGCATCACATTCACTCCTTGCCTTGCCACGCTCATTAGTAGTTTGGAGAATATCTACTTGTTGTTGTTCTCTATTTGGGAAATCATTGTAATAAATGTGAGTTGTGTGTTTGGTTTTACGAACTCATGATGTTAAGATTGTTGGCGCTAGAAGTTAAGCGCTAGAATATGCTTAGTCGATCATGATGGTTAGGGATACCATGACCTATTCTTGTTGTTGTTGTTATTAGATTGATTATTGTCTTTGTCTCTTGAGTGGATGTCCACTATTTTAGTGGAGGTGTCTTTGAAATTTTAGTAGATTTGGATATCAGAGAGCTTGATCTTCCTTGTCTTGTTGGTTATAGGTTTTGGTAACGCTTTGGGCACGTGGGGTGCCAGGGTGTTACACGCTGTTTCTTAATTTTCGTTCTTTCTGTAATCTCCCCTTCCTCCCCTTCCCGTTCTCTTTTGCTGCTCTCTTCCTCCTTTTCTTTTAGTCCGTTCTGTACTCTACAGTTTGGGTTCCGAACGGTTCATTTGATTGTGGTGTAACTTTTGTATTTGTTGCTTTCTTCTCCTTAATGCATAGCAGAGCTCCTGCCATTTCATTTAAAAAAAAAAGTTGGGTCAGCGGCTACGCATCCATCCATCCATCGGCACATACATTAGCATCGCGACTGCTTACCAAACTGCAGAGAAAGGCACATACATCCGGCAGGGAGCTAGCCAAACGGGACGGCCACAGGCTCAGGAAACGAAAGACAGGAACCGCCGATCAGCTGCCTGTCACCTTCGCGCGGCCTTTACAGCGGAGAAGAATCTAACCGCGTGACTTGAGAAAGGCGCGTCATTTCTAGTTCGATTTGGTAGCGGATGCTCTCAGTTAGTTAATGCTGATGGTGCAAAGCAACCAGCGGGCGGTGGCCCGGCCATCGGCGTTCTGAATGATTGGTCATCTCCGGAGACGGCGGACGGGTGAGTTGGGTGGAGAGAAGACTGCACTTTGTTGCCAAATCATTCCAGCTGGAATTCTCGCCTCTTTAGGTGCCGGAGGTGCGAAGACCGTGGGCCCTGAAGGATTCATGGAGCACAAAATTAAGAGGATTACTGCGTGGTGGAGTGGAGTCTAGTGAGACAGTGGTATATGGTTTGTTTGCACCATATTTCGCTTCCTATGTTTCCGAGAAATTCAGATGTTTGAACTGTAGCAATTTTATTTTTTCGACCAACAGACTGAGTTTGAACAAAGAGACTAGCAATCTTTTGTTTGTCATATAGATTCTTGGGGGACTCTTGCTTTCTAAATAGGCAGGCCAGCCAATGTACATTGTGTATAACTTTTTAGGGAAACATTTGTGTATATTTTCTTCGTAAAAAGAAAGGGATCTAGAGTCTAGACAGACTGGCAAGATAAAGAGGATGAACAGAGCATCAACGCAAACTCTATTATTCTACTCCTTTTTATTTTTCTTTGAACACGGCAGCTGGGATCCTAGGAGAATCTTCTTCTCTCCTGGAAAAGGTCGGCAGCATGGACTGATGGACCCAGTCTACCAACGCACCCAGCCGAACGAACCGCGACTGGCGCATTGGACCTGGGATTTTGGGTAAAGTTCTCCCCGTGACGGGCCGAGACCGATATTAGGTGGTAGTGTGGTATATGCTATGTATATTGTTATCCTATAGGATTCTCAAGTGTTCAGCGTGTTCACAATGATTTCAAGACATGCGCCATTGCACCGTGTCGCCTGTTTGCGCCACATTTTATACGGCTTAAGTATTTAATCGCCATCGGTTTGCACAACCGAGTGCATGGCGTAGTGGTAAGCCCCAATTCGCTGTCGAGCTAACGGCGCGGGTTCGCTCCCCCCTTGCATGGTGCATGGCACAGCACTCGTGGCGTGTTTTTTTTTTGAGATGGCCCCAAGATGCTTTTGATTTACATCGGAGCCCCTCTTTTATACAAGAAGGCCTTTAAAACTTCTATTTTTTATAGAAAGACGCCCGAGCTTTCTCGAAGTTACAGATTAGCCTATTTTATATCCTTCTTTATGCGGAACGCCCCAAAATTTCTTATTTTTGCGGAAAAGGTGATCAAATTTTTTTTTGAAATTACATATTAGTCTATTTTTTTGCTGAAAGGACTCTGAGCTGTGTTTTTAAAAAAGGCCCAAACTTTTTCAAAATTATATATTAGCCCTTTCTTTCTGGAAGGCCCTGGGACTTCTTTAATTCCTTTTTTTTGCAGGGCACCCAATCTCTTAAAAATTACATATTGGCCCTTTTTACCCGGGGAACCACCCAAAAATTTTGCGCAAAGACATATTGGTCCTTTTTTCAAGAGACATTCGGAACTTCCGAAATTTGTTTTTAGCACGTGGTTCTAGACGGAAAGCCACACAAAACTTTCTAAAATTACATATTAGTCTAATTTTTCTCAGTAAGCCTCCCAAAACTCCGCGTGATTTTTACCGTTTGACTTGTGACGGCATCATTGTGGGGAAGTTGATGGTTGAAATAATCACCGACCAGTTCTTCATCAGCCGTCCACCAACCGGATCATACTAATCACTAGGCCTAGTTAATGGCGACCGGTTCGGCCCAGGATGGGAGATCCACCCACCAAACCCCAACCTCAGCCCAGGGCACGCAAGTGTATGAACAGTGGTGTATGTCAGCTGACTGTAAGGGTAGTTCCAACCCTTCACCTTAGTTAGTGTTCATAGAATTAATTACGCCGCCAACTAAGCAAAAATCTGATGTGGCATAGGAATTAAGGAAGGGAGAGAAGGAAAAACAAAAAAATCGTGTCTCATGCAAGAAACTGGGTCGGCGCAAGCACCAAGACGCAAGAAACGAGCAAAATCGGGGTTGGACGTTTCTACGCGCTGACCAAGCTGTGTTTGTAGTGCATGCATTGGTTTATTGCTCTCTCTCCTCTAGACACTGCTCATGGAAACCATGGGTTGGGAAACTATGCATTGGTTTATTGCTCTCTCTCTCCTCTAAATACTGCTTATAGAAACTATGGATTGGAACTGCTCTAAATCTATGTCACGTAGGATTTTAGATATATGGAAAATAGTAAAGGTGGAGAGAGAAAGATCCAGCTAGCTCTGACCGTTAGAGTTGTTGATGTGCTCTCTTTATTCTTTCTTCTCTCGCTATATATCCTTTTGCTTGGCTTAATTTCGTCACTACGTCCGGCCAGCACAGACGTCCCTGATCGAGCTCCTGCGACATTATTGTTTTGGCTAATTGCAGTCCTTGGGTCGAGTTGTTCGAGAGGCAGCGAGATCGATCGGATGGCGGAGGAGGCGAAGAAGGTGGAGGTGGAGGTGGCGCCGCCGCCCTCGCCGGAGCCGACCAAGGACATCGCCGAGGAGAAGACTGTGGCGCCGGCGCCGGAGGAGTCCAAGGCCCTCGTCGTCGTCGAGAGTAAGGCGTCACCTCACCTTTCTCTTCGTATGAACGTACATGTTAAGGTAGACATGCATGTCCACTTTCTGTTTCTGTTCCTGCATGGGAGTTGTGACTGATCATGTGTAGTTAGTTCCGGAGATTGGCAATCGCTTCCAAGTGTGTGTGTGTGTTTTTATTGTTATGCATCTTGCCTTTGTTCTTATATTTCAGGTAAATTTTCATCAGTAAAAAAAATTCAGGCATAAGCCCCTGATTTTCCAGAAGCAGACTGAGCATGTTAGAGCATCTCCAAAGAGCCCTAAACCAGCCCTAAACCTTAAAATAGGGACTTTAGTAAAAATCTGGTCCAGCAGGGCCCTAATCCAGCCCTAAAATTAGGAGGCCCCAAATTTGCCTCCTCACCCCAATTCGAGGGAGCCCCTAAACCAGGCCCTAAACCTTAAAATAGGGAGTTAAGTGAAGGATGGCTTGCATTAGTTCATTGCGGTTGAGCGTGTCTTTCTTTGGATGAGTTACAATTGTTTCATCTCATCTGCTCTGAAAATTTTGAAAATTTTAAATTTAAATTTTAAATATCATGTTTTTAAATTGTAAATGTTAATATGCTTATGTTTTATGTATTACAAATATTTTTGATTGAATTTTAGTGGTGTCAAATGAAGATTATACAATGGATATGTCAAAATAGGAGAAAAAGTAAAATAGGGGCTGAGATTTAGGGGATGTTGCTGGACTTGTGCTCTGAAAATAGGGCCCCAAAAAATAGAGGGAGTCCCTAAATCCAAAATAGAGGCCCTGTTTTAGGGGCCCTTGAGATACTCTTATTATTTACACCACCTGAGGATACAGGACTACAGCTATGCTTCTTGTGCAGTTGGCAGTGAGACCGTAGAACCCTTCAGTGAGAATATTGAAACGCGAGATTATGATTCCACAGGATTTAATCTCTGCCCGGTAAAAAAGTTTGTTTGTCAAAATCTGATTAGTCGTCTGAATCTTTCATATTCCCAAAGGAGATGCAAGATCAGGCACATTAAGAAGAGAACCATTAACAAAACTATAAAATACTTAAAAGTCTTGAGGGCAGAACGATGCAGTGCAACTTCATTCAGCACTATCGAAGATATATCAAACAGAGAGCAGATAATAACAGGTTGATACATGCTTAGCAGGGAGAACTGTCAAATGTGCTAACCTTTTAAACTTTCTTTTTGCCAGATGCTGAGAAGCCTGCAGCTATAGGGATCTCACACGAAAGAGGTTAGTGATGCATCTAGCTCTTAAGCCTGAAAGAGAATCATATGTACAACCTCTTGAACTGATGTGCAATTCTTCCCCTTCTTCAGACGCTTTCCTCGCGAGGGTCGCTACTGAGAAGAGGATATCACTGATCAAGGCCTGGGAGGAGAGCGAGAAGGCCAAGGCCGAGAACAGGTTGGTTCTTACTCTCTTTCAAATCATGAAATGTTCTTACTACAGTCTCTTCATACATATAGAGCAAACGCGTCTCAAATCACACCATGAGCAACTTTGCATAAAGCTCAGCTCATACTTCTGACAAATGAATTGCAGTTTCATGCAGGGTATCTTAACCACAAGTATTTTTTTTTCTCTCCAACGGCACAAACAAGGACTAAACAGCACCGGTGCAATTAATTCACCGAGATGACTTCATCTCTGTCTGCATTTAGACTTAGGCTGTAACTTTCGTTCCACTGAGACTCAAATGCTTCATCTCTACTGCATCTAGGGGACACGAAGCAGTTAGCATTATCATTTATTAAGTTGCACTTTCACTGCCGCGCAGGGCGGCCAAGAGGCTAACGAACATAACCTCGTGGGAGAACTCCATGGTCGCTCAAATGGAGGCCGAGCTCAAGAAGATGCACGTAAGTTTTTACAGTGAAAACAGCCTGAAGTCTTACGGTTAATCATATATCAGGAGGTACAGAAATCAGTAACAGCAACTGATAGTGCGATGTTGCACTGGTGACAAAAACCAAATACGGCCGGCAATGCAGGAGCAACTGGAGAGGAAGAAGGCGGAGCACGCGGAGAAGGTGAAGAACAGAGTGGCGATGGTGCACAAGACGGCGGCGGAGAAGCGGGCGGAGGCGGAGGCGAAGCGCGGCGAGGACATCGTCAAGGCCGAAGAGACGGCCGCCAAGTACCGCTCCAATGGGGAGGCGCGCCCACGAATCTCTTCGGGGTCTTCAGCAGATGACAGCCGCAGCGGTTGTCTTTGGAGATAGTCCTGATCAGTGTATCGTATGGTAGCACCTAGTGGTGGTGGTATAGTATTCGTTGCTTGTGAATCAGGTCCATTTGGCTGAGATCTTTACAAAGACTCTGTAAAATTTCTATATTCTTAAGAGGATTTGTTTGGCACTACTGCTACACGGGGACGTTCTCTGTTTGTTGTTTTGTGATGGTCGTTGTAGTAAAGGGGTGTGCCAATGTGCCTACAAGCTAGGGATTGGCTTTGAGGCAGCGTATCCTGTGCACAAATATTTAGTGAAAACCTGGTGCACACCAACTAGAAAAGTTTCAAAAATTCTGAAAAAAATCATGGATGTACATATCAGCTTACCCCATCTACATATAAAATTTCATGATCAAATTCATCCTATACTAGAAGTTACAAAAAAAAACAAACGATCATGAGCATGGAACTTTTCTGTTCATGGGGTAAGTTTGTCTTTACATATGATTTTTTTCAGCACAGAAACTTTTCTTAGTTGGTGATCATTTTCACCAAATATTTGTGTGCACATGATACGCTAGCTTCACTTTGAGGTGTATATTTATTTGTTTGTTTAGTTTGAGTTTAGTTCGACATGAGAAAGGAAGAACATCTTCTTCTTTTATTTGTGAAGATGGATTTAGTTTGCAGGAATAGGGCTCTGAAAAGCTCGTTATGGCGCAAATCAAAATTGCTTCAATTGCAGAGTTAATGAGTTCATAATTGAAAGAAGTCAATTTCGAGCGAAAAGTATTAATAAGGTTTGGCTCGATAATGACTTGTTAGCTCGAATTTAAAATAACCACTTAAATAATAAATAAAATAATTTTACGTTAATTTCGAAAGAAGCTTGATAATAACTCGCTATGCTCGATAGCCAGCCCTATGCTAGAATAAGTCTATTTTACCCCTCAACTATTGCATTTGTCTAAAAATTAACCATCAACTACTAAACCGGGTAACTAACCCCACTTGAAGCCAGTCCAGCCCGGTTTTGATTGGATATGGCGCCTGAAGGTGGTTTTGACATAGGGAGTGTATAGGTATCATCCGGATGTTTTTTTTGGTTAAAATCACTCAAATCTAGAACCATTGGATTTCGGATCCAAATTCACCGGGCCGTTGGATCAAATCATACGATCGGATGTAATCGATACTCCCGAACATCCAAATTCACCGGGCCGTTGGATCAAATCATAGGATCGGATCCAAATTCACCGGGCCGTTGGATCAAATCATAGGATCGGATGTAATCGATACTCCCGAATCTCAACAATGATCCAATAGTTCTAGATTTGGGTGATTTCAACCAAAAAACCATCCGGTTGATGTTTATCAAATCCCTTTAACATATGTACATGTTTTGGTGACGTGGCATCCACGTGGACAAGTTTACTTAGAAAAAAAATAATGTACCCCACATGACATACTCTGAACTCATCTTTCTTCCTCTTCTCTCTCTCCCTCGGACTGCAGATCAACCTCCTGCCAATCTGCCATCTTAGGTCACCACCGCCACCTCCCTCTTCACCCACCACCAAATACACATCCCACTTCACCAACGTCTATCACTACTGCAGCTCGGTATGCCGGATCTCGCTGTTGACCCCGGCCTCACCACCCTGCGGAGAGCAAATTCCCATGGCAATCCATCCTATCTCTCCACCGTCCTGCTTCTCCACTGATGGAAAATAGGGGAAGAGATCGCTTACGGGCCGAAGCGCTGTGTTGCTTTTCTCTCCTGCATCGATTTAGTTCAATTCCGTCCTTTCTTTACTTCTTTCAACCCAACAACCCGATTCGGTTCCATTCATTGATTGCTTTATTAGATTGGATGGATGATGGGCTTAATTGATTGAATCAATTCCATTGCATGAAATAATCTTTGAGTATTTAACTCCCTTTTCTTGGTGGCCCTATGATATCCGGGTGGTAGGGCTCAATTGATTGAATCAATTTGAGCTATTATCAAGTTTTTTGAAATTGAAAAATAATTTTATTTACCATTTAAGTTGTTATTTCATATTCGAACTTATGAGCTATGATCGAGCCGAGCCTTATTAACCTTTTTTCACTCGAAATGAACTCATTTTAATTTTAAACCTATTAACTCGTGTAATGGAATCAATTTGATTCAAGACCTAACGAGCTTTTTTGCCAACCCTAGTATTCATGGTGACGAGGGGAACCCGTAGGTGTTGGGGTAGAAAGGCTGGAGGAGGCGAGGTTGAGGCGGCGCCATAGGGGGAGAGCTGGGTGAGCGAAGGAACCCTCAAAGTGAATCCATCCCTGTACACCCTACCTTAGCTAAGTGTCGGGACCAGATTTTCAAATCTAAACTCTCTGTGTAAAATTATGCTAGTCCAGAAAAACTAGCACACACAGTGGAACAGCGATGATAACACACCTATATCACGAATCAAATATTAATACTTAAACAAAAGATATCACCTTATGGACAACTATTACAAAATAAACAACCTCATAGTTTGAGTTCAATAAAGTAGCAGCGAAAATGAAAGAACAACAGCAGAATAAGCTCATCCATTTGCCCAATAGGTAATCAACTGGGTACACGTCCTAGTAATCCAGATCACCTTCGTCGAACCACAAGCAAACAACTCGTAGTCACCTTCAGCTTCTGCGCATTTCTCTATGGAAAGTTGGAATGTTACAAAGTTGACGCAGCTCGATTCAACGTATTGCGTGTTTTGTTGCGGTGGTCGATCGTTCTGGTGCGGTAATCGATTGTCTTGATCAGCATTGCACTAGCAGCAACACCTCTACTGAAGTCTATACGTATGGGGAAGGAAAGCCGTGCGTCGGTGTGCTAGCACCAGTGCATACGGGAAGGCTTGTGTGATGACGGCTAGGGTTCGATGTGCCTAGCTGTGCTACGATTTTGACCGCAAACTCCTTTTAAATAGCCACCTTCCCCCTTCGGTGGAACTCTACGTTAGGACCCAACCAAGGTGCAAAGTTCACTTAGCCTATTAGTGATAGATCCAATCCAAACTATTATATTCCAACCTGTATATGTAACCCCTGTAGGCTCATACATAATCAGCCATAGGCCAAAACTTCTTTTGGCCTATAAGTCGACAGCAGCCCCCTAGCAGGACATAGCAACTTTCAAATACGCACAAAGATCATATCGAATGAATTTATATAGTACTCATGTACCGATTCTTTTGTCTCATGATACCAAATTGAAATCAAGGTGAGAATACATGTCATCCTATAATAGATCGATCCTTCACTCATTCTTTAGTAGATTACTAAGTTGCAATTGACTCTTCAATCACATTCGACATGGCCATGTATCTTCTTAATCCAACCACATTGAGGGGCTCAGGGTTATCTCACTAGTTATATAGGAGGAGTAAATTCCATCTTAATCGCTCATATTCCTCCGCATGTTTTATAGTAAACTCGAAAGCTACCTTTATGACTATCCAGTTACAGAGTAACGTTTGGCAATATCTAAGTATACTATTACACATGTAGAAAACCATAGCAATCTCAGATTTATGAATCCCACATAAACTATGCAAGAGACCAACTGATGACACATAAGAATACAACAATTCCCTTAGTGTCTCATGGTGTGTTACTCCAACATCATGTTCTCCAATATGTATCTATATTATTGGTTTGATATCCCTATATCTATGTTCCGTGAAACATGATCATTAATCAATATATGTGATGATCTATAAATTATAATTTTCTTATACAATGATATAAGATTAAGGATAATTTAAAATAATATTAAAACATAAACAAAGGAGTTTCACTGATAACATGCCATGTAGCAGCTTGCTTTGCTGGTGTATAGTTGCCGGAGTATCCTTGCTGAGGGGCAGAGTGGGTGCATGCTTTTCTCGCCTTGTGCCCCATCGTATGACCTGTGGCCCGTGTTTGCTTTACGGGCTTGGACGGGGTGTGCAGGCTCTGCATGGTTATGATTTCTGGTCGTCCTTTGTCTGGATCTTGGACCGGAGTATACGGCGCTTTCTCCATTGTTTTGTCGTGCGTTCGATGGGGAAAAGCCCCAGTTGCACCGTCCCCGCCGGTCGGAGGGTGCGAGAGCCGTGCGTCTCCCGGTTCGGCTTGGCTCGAAGCTAGGGCTGTGTGCACGGTATGACCGATTCGAAAAACGGTGTTAAAAAAAATCGAATTGAACTGGTCAACTCGGTTTGATCAGTATATGGTATTCGGTATGGTATGGCAAATTGTTGTCTTTTGGGATGCGGCTTTTCGGGAAAAACTATGAGTAAACCGAAATAAACCGATACCGAAATAGAAAAAAATACATGTATAATTATGGTATTTACTTGTACCGAAATAGAAACAAACATTATGGTATTTACTTATACCGAATCAACGTTCTATTTGGCATATTTGGTATCACACTTTTATTATCGTATTTCTTTAAAAATTGTATTTATCGAACCATATTTATCAATTATACCATATGCACAATCCTACTTAAGCTCCACACGGGGGATGCGAGGCCCGCCACCGCCGTTCTTGCTCGTTTCGCAGCTTCGTTAGTCGCATCCTTTTCTACTTTTACTAATTCAGCTGCTTCCTGTCGTGTGCCTAAATGCCACAACGAGCAAGTCAGCGAGAAGGTTACAGAGGAATAAGAGACGAAGTTTTTTTTAACTGAACGGCATGATAAGAAGGAAAGCAAATAATACAGCGTCATCAGTACATAATAACTAAGAACCGATCAGAAGTTGGCAAAAACAACCTAGAAGAAAAAGGGAGAAAAACTACAAGGCCATTAAACAAGCCGGGATTTACAAAGAGCAGAAGGGGCCTGACATGTCTCAAACGATCTAGCAATGGTAAAAGTATTTTTGCGGTTCTGCACGTCCTAAGCAATATTGTTAGACGGCCGCATCGATGAACAGAAAGTACCGTTGAAGATCCTATTATTTCTTTCTTTCCAAAAGTTCCATAAGACATACATTATAATTCTATCCACTTCCTTCCGCTGATGGCTATCAGTAGAAACGCGGACTGTCCGTCACCATCCCTCAACACTGAGAAGAACTATGGTGAGTTGAGAAACTAGATAATCGATCTGCATCAAACGGAAAACCTCCCCCCAAACCTGTTGTGCAAAGGGACAAAGAAGAAGTAAATGACATGTCAATTTAGGCTCCGCTCCACATAGAACGCAGAACACACTATGTGACCAACTCCTAACTGTAAGTTTATTCACTGTAAGCATCCTGTTATGTATAAAAAGCCATATGAAGAGATGAAGTTTGACGATACGGTATGTTGGGTCGTGATGTCGAGCCTTAGACCTTGAATGCCTTTGGTTTGGTTATGGCCAACTCTAGGGGTGGAAAAAAAACTCGAAACTCGCAAGTTTAACGAGTACTCGGAAACTCGACTCGACTTGACTCGAACTCGTTCATAACGAAGTCGAGTCGAAGTTGAGTTTTGAACTCAAGTAAGGTAACGAGTTAAACGAGCGAGCTAACGAGCTTAACGAGTCAGGAAAAAAACACTATAAGTCTATAACCCTAACCCTATTCCTTCAACCTTCAGACCCGATTTTTTTAACCCATTTCACATCCGCAATTCAACAATTCCTAGCTTGGCTACGCCTCCATCCTCGCCCTTGCTTCCGACACCTTCGCCGTCACCGTGCTCCTCTCATTACCGACAAGAATCATAACGAGCTAACTCGAGTTTTTAACGAGTCGAGCCGAGTTGAGTTTTTATCTCGTTAAGAAAACGAGTCGAGTCGAGTTGGCTCGTGACGGATACCCGACACACAGGTATCCCCAGCGGCCCACGAAAGGAGCATCGGCGCCATCGTGTCTAAAACCCGGGGCCCAAGGCCTCGGCCAAGCCGACCCCAAGAGGTGGCCTGACCGAGCGTTAGAGCGGGCGCCTCACGAGCTCTGGCGATACCAACCCGGAGATGTCCCGGCCGAGCGAAGTCGGATGGGCCGAGAGCCTCGAACAAGCTCGAACCATCTTCATCAACAAGCCAACATCAAATCATCGGTTTGGGCGTCGACCCGCCACCTACCCCATCGACACGGCGCAAAGGCATGACCGAACGGAGATGGGAGGCACGCGCTTTCCCAGTAGCGATCCCGGGTCGACACTCGACGTCGGCCGCTGACAAGCCGCAGAGGGCAGTTGCGCCGTTTCCCGGAGGAACTGACCGTGCCCTGGATCAGCAGGTTCACCGACTCGACGCAGGGCCAACAACTATCCGTCAAGTCAAGTCCAAGACCAGACGCCGAGAAGCGGAAGACCGACTCTCGGCGAGGAGCCCCATCCATTTTTTTTTCCTTTACACGCTCTATGTAACCGCTTCCCGGCTATATAAGGAGGCTTGGCCCTCCGGGAAAGAGGGGGCAAACATGCATTTAACACTTTCATACTCATAGCCGGAGCGCATTCTTGAGCTCCGAACCTTTCACGCTCATAGCTCCCTCATTCGACCACCGCATGCGAGGTGCTTGCGACCCTCATTTGTAATTCGACGAGCTCATCAAGATCAATACAAACACGCACCACCACACTGATCGGAGTAGGGACATTCACCCCGAACAAAGATAAATTCTGACCCTCTTCCTCTCTTTTGGGTCTAACCATTTAAGGAACGGAACGCGGCCCTCAAGACTTACAAAATTTACTTGGTTCTCGAAACAAGCGGTTAAGCGCGCGCCGGTAGGGGCCTTGCGGCGTCCACCGCTCTCCGGACTCCCATTTTGCTTCCTTGATGGATTCGCCGTCAAGAACAACGCGCTTGCGCCGGAGCGAATCCGCTTTGCCTCGATTTCATCGCTAACCCGACGGAGAGCTCACCGCCTCCTCCACGCCCCGAGGCGAGCTCATGGTGCTTGCACCGCGTCGTCCACACCTCGACGACCTTGAGCTCTAGGCCCTCGCCTGGCTGCCTCGGCCGACGCCCGCTATCTGTAGCCGCCACCCGGAGCGCTGCTGCTTGCGACGCCTACGCCTCCCGAAGGCTGCGTTTTGTGGCGATGGCGGCTCTGCGCCGCTTCCATCCACGAGATTTTGGAGAGCTCCACCGCGGCGACTCCGGTTACGGCGCGAGCAAGCCTTGAAGGAGCCATACACTGCGAATGCAACGTGGCTGTGTGAGCGATCGTGCAGCCGCCACTTCGCCGAGTCAAGAGGACCGCCACCGGCTCTCGATACGGAGGCGGCAAAGAAGACGACGAGGCGGATCATCCCAAGTCCACCCCGACCAGCTTCGCCGACAGCGGGAGCTGGAACTGCGGGCGGCCAGACTCGGCAAGGCACGGGTCGACCAACCGAGGCCAAGCCAACACGTGCCCCCGCAGGCACAAGTCGGCGACGATGCGCTGCGTGCAGTGCGATCTAACGGCGTGGCGGAAGAGTCGGTGAACGCCCGTGCTTCCCTCTTCAAGCCAAAACCGGCCATGGCCGCGATGTTGTTCACAGCATCCCCGAGCCTAACGAGCCCGAGGTTGGGGCCACCTACCAAGACACCTCCGAGCTGGTGAGAGCACGCCACAGACAAAGATGTACCGCCTCGCACCACTCAAGGGGGTCTCATTCGGACCGTCAAAGCCAGACGCCATGAAGTCGGAGGAAGCCGCCCAGAGCCGAGCGCCCCAGTGCCTCCTACACCCCGGCGTCATCGCCTTGGGCAACACTCGATCGCCGCGACACCTCGACGTCAAGAAGGGCGGTCGACGCCGTGGCTCGCTCGCGAGTCACCGAGAAGCGCCGCCGCGACTACAAATGACCTCAGAGGGCCGGGGCCCCAGCATTCTCGCTGGAGATCCGCGCGACGGATTTCCCGCCCGCTTCCGCACTACCAACATCACTAAGTACACGGGCAACGAACCCGTGTTTGGTTAGAAGATTATCGACTACTTTGCCGGGCCGGGGCTACTAATGACCTCTTCATCATTCAAGACTCCCCTCTATTTGGCGGACTCGGCTCGGGCACTGCTCGAGTACCGCTCACGACTATCGAGAGTCAGGCCGACTTGAAGAGCATCTTTGTCGGAACTTCCGAGGCACGCATAAGCGCCTGGGAACTCTTGGGACTCAAGAGTCGCAAGTAGCAATGAGAGACGCCCGGGACTACATCCGGCGCTTCTCCCAACAAAGGCAATGAACTCCCCGACATTAGCGACGCCGACGCCGTTGGGGCATTCATTTACGCACCACATGCGAGCCTTGGTCCACAAACTGGTTGCCTTTAAACCTGTGACCACCAAGGACTCGCCGACATCGCCACCAACCACGCCCCGGCGAGGAGGTGGGGGCCATCTTCGATAAAGCGAAGGTTGCGAGTCCGCCCGAGCCGCCAGCCCTCCGACCGCACCGACAAGCGGAGGCGAAGGGAAAGCAGTCCGCGAGACCACACGCGTCGCAGCTCGCCGAACGCCTGACAGCAAAGAGCAGCGGTACCGTCCGACCACTTCAAAAATCGATGGATGGCCTGCGAACCACGGCACTTCCCGTCAGCACAAATATCGAGATCGCGAAGTCCTGAGACGCTTTCTCTCCGGAAACCCCACGCAGTCGCGGGCAAGGAAAGAAGCGCGACCCGACGCCAGAGGCCGGTCGAGATAAAGCCGACGGCTGGTTCCCGTAACCCGACGGATGCCTTATGATCTTCATGGATCAGATAGTTACGCCGACAAACGCCGCAGAAAGCTTCGCCATCATGAGGTGCACACGGTGACCTCATGTCCCAAACTACCTCATTGGTCGGAGATCCCGATCACCTTTGATCGGACGGACCACCCCGACCGCGTCCCGCACCCCGGAAGGTACCCACTCGTCGTCGACCCCATCGTAGGGTCGAAGCGCCTCACCAAAGTCCTCATGGACGGCGGCAGCGGTCTCAACATCCTGTATGTTGAGACGCTCGACACCTGGCATCCCCCGCCGACCCTCACGACGAGCAAGACGCCTCTTCCATGGCGCTATCCCGCCATCGGGCCTACCCTCCGGGCGGTCGACTGCCGTCACCTTTTGAGGACCCAAACTTCCAGCCGAGATCCTCGCCGAGGTGGTGGGGTTTATGAGTTCTACCACGCTTATTTTGGGAGGCCATGCTACGCCAAGTTCATGGCGGTCCCCAACTACACGCACTAAGTCAAGATCCCGGGCCACGGGCATCATTACTGTCCTCGTCCTTCCAGCTTGCTTTCAATCTATGAAAGCGATTCAGCTAAGAAGCTAGCTCTCGGCGGTCATCGCGTCCGCCGAGCTCAGCAACTACCGGAGGCAGGCCTCCGAGTCCATCCCCGGCTCCAGCAAGCCAGGACCTGGGTCCTTCGAGTCCGCGGAGGACACGAAGGGGATCGCAATCGATCCCGAAGACCCGGCCAAGACCGTGCGGGTAGGGTCCGCCCTCCCCGCCAAATAGGAAGGCGCGCTCGTCGACTTCCTCCGGCAAATCGGGATGTCTTCGCTTGGAAGACCTCCGACATCTTGCGCATCCCAAGGGAGGTCGCCGAGCATACCACGAATATCCGACTGGCGCCAAAGCCGATCGCCTAACGCCGCGACAAGCTTTGACGAAGAAAGCGCAGTTCATAGCGGAGGAAGTAGCCAAGCTTTTGGAGGTGGGATTCAGAAAGAGGTCGCCACCCGAGTGGCTTGCCAATCTGTCCTGTAAAAAGAAATCGGGCAATGGAGGATGTCGCCGACTACACAGGCCTGAACAAGGCATGTCCCAAAGACCATTTCCCTTTGCCTCGGATTGACCAAGTCATTGATTCCACTGCTGGGTGCGAGTCGCTCTCGTTCCTAGACGCCTACTCTAGCTACCACCAGATTCCGATGAAAGAGTCCGACCAGCACGCGACCTCTTTCATCACTCCGTTCGGCTCGTTTTGTTACGTAACTATGCCCTTCGGTCTCAAGAACGCAGCGCAACATACCAACACCAGTATGTACACCGCCCGAAGACCGATCGGCCGTAACATCGAGGTATACGTGACTACATCGTCGTCAAATCAGAAAGGCCCGCCGAATTCGCCGCCGACCGAGGAAACCTTTGCGAACCTCCGCGGGTTCCGCGATAAAACTCAACCCCGAGAAATGCGCTGGGGTTCCCCGGAAGCTCCTCGATTCATCATATCCGAGCGCATCGAAGCCAACCCGTGAAGGTCTCCGCAATCATGAAGATGGGGCCGACATCGACTTAAAAGGCGCCCGAAGCCGACGGGATGCCTTGCGACCGAAGTCGCTTGTCTCGCCTTGGTGAGCGCGAATGTCGCTCTACAAGCCGCCAGAAGTCCGACCACTTGGGCTTGACGCCTGGCTCGGAGGCCTCGACCGATTGAAGGCCTTCCCCGACATCACCCCGGTCTTGACGGCGCCATCGCCGCGCGAGCCTCGCTTCCTCTATCGCCGCCACGACCCAGTCGTGAGCGCCACGCCGTCGTCGAAGGCGCGAGGAGGCCGTGTCCTCAAGGTGCGCCGCCGGTCTACTTCATCATCAAGTACTTTCGGAATCCAAAGCCCGTTATCCGCAGTGCAAAAGTTGCTCTACACGGTGTTAATCGCAAAGAAAAACCGATTCACTACTCCACCAAAGACCCCATCTCGTGGTGACTTCTTCGCCGCTAAGGCGAGATCATCCGCAACCGCGACGCCAGGGAGAATAGCCAAGTGGGCGCTCGAGCTCAATGGCCACGACATCTCGTTCGTCCCCAAGACAGCAATCAAGTCCCAAGCCCTTGCCGACTTCGTTGCTGAGTGGACCGAAGCCCAGGCGCCACGGCACTCGAAGACCCCGAATACTGGACAATGTATTTCGATGGGTCCTACACTAAGAACGGAGCGGCGCCGATCGCCATCGCCTCCCCACTCGCAATGCTCCAAGATGTTGTCCGACTGCTCTTCGACGCCACCAACAACGTCGCCGAGTACGAAGCCCTCATCAATGGTCTCCGGATCGCCGCCGACCTCGGCGTACGACGGCTTTACATATACGGCGACTCCAAGCTGGTGGTCGACCAAGTCATGAAGACCTCCGAGCCCCGAGACCCATGCATGGCAGCATACTGCCGCGAGGTGCGCAAGCTCGAAGAAAAATTCAAGGGTTTCGAGCTCCATCACAGCTACCGACGTTACAACAGCGAGGCCGACCACCTCGCCAACATTGCCTCGGGCAAGGGACCGGTTTCGGCCGGAATCTTTGCCCACGACCTCCGACAACCGTCCGTCCGAGTGGACCCGGTGGGCGATCAGGCGGCCAGCCCGCCCGGCTCGCCCGAACCAAGCACCGACCACCCGGTCGCCGCCCCCTCCAGGTCAAGCCAAGACGTGCTGACGGCCGAGTCCGACTGGAGGAAGCCTTACGTCGAGCGCTTGACAGGAGGGACTCTCCCCCCAGATCCGACCGAGGCCCGGCGCCTCGCTCGGCGCGCCAAGTCCTTCGTCCTGATCGGCGAAGACCTTTACAAGAGGAGTCCCTCCGGGGTTCTCCAGAAATGCATCCTAACCGACCAAGGCAAGGAGTTGCTGTTCGACATCCATGGCGGAATATGCGGGCACCACGCAGCCCCACGGTCCCTCGTGGGTAAGGCTTTTCGCCAAGGCTTTCATCGCCGATCGCCGCGGGCGACGCCGAAACAAATCGTCGCGACCGCGAAGGGTGCCAATTTTTGCTTCGTGAGACGATTCCTCCAAATTAAGCCCTCCGAGACGATACCCATTACATGGCCATTCGCGGTCTGGGGCTCGACCGCCGGACCTTTCAAGAAAGCGCCCGGGGGCTTCACCCATCTTTTTGTCGCGAGACAAATTCACCAAGTAGATAGAGGCAAAGCCGCCGCCACCATCACGTCCAAGAAGCGTCGACTTCTTCCGCGGCATCGCTTCTATCGGTTTGGAGTCCCTAACTCCATCATCACCGACAATGGAACGCAGTTACGGGAAGGAATTTCTCGGTCTGCGACAACTTCAACATCCGCGTCGATCGGCGGCGCCGCCACCATGGACTAACGGCCAAGCCGAAAGGGCAAACGGCATGATCCTTCAGGGGCTCAAGCCGCGGATCTTCAATCGATTGAAGAAGTCAGCGGGGCGGTGGGCGACCGAGTTGCCCTCCGTCCTTTGGAGCCTGCGAACTACCCCAACCAGGTCAACCGGCTTTACGCCATTCTTCTTGGTGTTCGGCGCCGAGGCTGTCCTACCGACCGACCTACAATACGGCGCCCCAAGACTTCAAACCTTCGACCGCACCCGGGCTCGACTTCGAAGAAGACGCCGTCGACCAGCTCGACGAGGCGCGCGACGTTCTTGCTTCTCCGGCCGGCCAAATACCAACAAACGCTTCTGGCGTATCGAGTCTCCAGATCCGCGCCGAGCCTTCAACGTAGGTGACTTGGTCCTGCGCCAAGTCCAGTCCAACGTCGACAGGCACAAGCTTTCACCTCTGTGGGAAGGCCCCTTCACCGTCGTGGAGGTAATCCGGCCCGGCACCTATCGACTCAGAGACGCCGAGGGTAACGTTGTTTCAAACGCTTGGAACATCGAAAAGCTAAGGCAGTTTTTTCCCTAAGAACCTATTTCTTTGCCGAGCGCATCGATCTGCCTGACTAACCCAAGCGGCGCGAACCCGCTCGGGGGCTTGTAAGTCTACGTAACCTTGTTACGTAGCGCCCTAATCGACGTAAGGTCTACCCTTCAAGAAACCACTTCAGCCCGGCTATTACGGTCTACGTCCTGGAAAAACTCCGGCGGTTTTCCTTGACTACGACCGCTAAAGTAATGGCCCGGGGCGCAAGGTGATTTTCATACGGGTGACCCACCGACGATCCGCAAAGGGTTTTTTCACAAGCATTCGACAATCATCAGGCATTCGGCGAGGAAACAAACATAGAAAGCATGCATCGCATGAACTTCAACAAAAGTACGGTACAGACAAGCAAAGAAGCAAAGTCTACGTCTTATGCTAACCCTAAAGCAGAAAAGAGTGCAAAAATCTGCAAAGCCGCAGGCCGGACCGTGAAGACGGAAGGAGCCGCTCCGACGCCCGAGATGCCTCGCCTGCACGGCGAGTTCAGGGGGGACCGCGACGGCGGCCTAAGGGTCGGGACCGAAGAAGGCGTCCTCCCCGGAAGCCTCGCTCGCGTCCGTCTCATCGTCCGAGACCTCTGTGCAGCCGCCCGCCACCATTCCGCCTCCCTCCCGACTGCCACGCTGGCGCGTCGCCTCGGATATGGGAGACGGTGGCCGCCGGGTCGAAGGAGCCGCGCCGGGCGCGAAGACGCTGACGTACTCGCCGTCGAGCGGCGACCCTCCGCCCGCGGGCGGAGCACTCCCGAGGGCTCGGGCAGTCCTCCAACGCCTCGGCCGCTCGGGCCGAGGCGATCTTCGCGCCACGGTGGGCTCAACGGGCTCGTTGAGCTCCGCCCCAGTGGCCTCGAGCTCCCGCCCATGCTTTAAAGGCGCGGAGCATGGAGAGGAGAACCCCAGCGGAGTCGAAGTCCTCGTCGGGCGGGTTATCTCGCCTCATGCCTCGGCCTAGCGCCACGAGCCACCGCCTCGTCCTCGGCTGCTGCACACGCCTCGGCGCCACACACGCCCCTAGGGCAGCGGAAGAGCCCACTGAGACACCAGGTCAAGATGGGACCGCACTGGTACACCACCATGCTCGCCGCCCGATCCTCGCCAGACCGCTTCGCCACTGGGGCGCTGAGCCACCTCCGACGTCGCTTAGTTTCGGCTGCCACTGGCCGATCGGACCTGCGGAAAGCAAAGACCGGAAAGGAACGTCAACAAGACGCTCCCGGCAACCCCGCCACGTCCGGAACAACCAAAAGAACACCTACCCGCGGCGGGGGCTCCAGATGAAGAACCTCGGCGAGGATAGATCAAGCCCGCTCCTATAGGGTCGAGGATGCGCCTAGAGGGGGGGTGAATAGGCGTTTTACAAAATTCGATCGCTCACTAAACAATTCGCTCTAATCAACCCCTATGTCAAAACCTAATCAAATATATATGCGGAGCGATAAATAGGTTTTGACAATTAAAGCCTAAATCAACTAGGCTCACTAGTGCACTTAACTAAATTATGTCTCTACACAAGAATTGCTATATTAAACAACTAATTAATACTAAGCAATTCTAATACATTCAAGCAATTGATAAATATGCAAAAGTAAATACTTGAATGTAAAGAGACAAGAGACAACCGATGTTTTTCCATGGTGTTCGGAGACTTGCGGTCTCCCTAGTCCACGTTGAGGCAAGCCCACACTTGGACCGGCTCCCGCCGAGCACCGCCTCTTTCCACTAGTCGTGGTTTTTCACGCTATGCCAGAGGCTCAACCCGAACCTTCACAAACTTGTTTGGGCTTCTCACACCCTTGAGAGCTCCGCGCCAAGACGACGCCCACGCCTGCCTAGGAGTCGGCAACCTCCAAGAGCAATAAGCCGCTCCTTCGCTTGAACCTCACCGGCACAACAGAATGCGCCTCGGTGATCACCAAGTGCAACACATGCACAAGGACCTCACCAAGTGCAACACATGCACAAGAACCTCTCAAACCACTTCCTAATTGCAACACATGCAATTAGGGCTCACTCTTAGCTCAAGAATCAAATGGAAGAGGGCAACACATACACACAACTCCCACACACTCACAATAACTCCCACCACACCCCCAACACCCCAAGGCCTCCTTTATAGCCTCCAAGCCAAAACTAGCCGTTGGGGGTCGAAATGGGCAAACTCACAGAAACCCGGTGCTACTAGCCCTACTAGAACCTGTAGCACCGGGCCTCTGGCCAACGGCTACAAAACTAGCCGTTACCCGTAAAATCCCAGTAGCACCGACCAACTAGGAGCGGTGCTCGCTCACGCAGAGCACTGCCATAAGCCCGTGAGCACCTGACCTCAACAAACCACAAAAACACACCCCTCGGAAAAATCACACTGGGGTTCGCAGGTGCTACCGCTCCTCCAGTGGCACAGACCACCATGGCCGTAGCACCAACCTGAGGCACAAGAACACCCCTCGAAATTTCACACCGCCAGAGGGCGGTGCTACCACCCACCGGTAGCACCGGACTACCACCACCGGCCAGCACCGGCCTCACAGAGAAGACAAGATTTTTCACATTAAAATCATTTCTCCAAAAACGAAATGCCATTCTTTGAGCCATTAGATGATCAACACATGATCATATACTTATGCAAAACACATTTGCACCAACTTAGCTCATGCTCAAAGAATCTCAACCAAATTGCAAAAACACATTTCAATCAACTCAAGATCTATTTGCAAATCAGATTAGCGAATCAAACTCGAGTTTATGAGATTAATTCCCTAGCCATGTGAAGGTCAACACAAGACCGGTCAACTTGCCAACACCGTTGCAAGCCCCACTCACATGCTCTCGAATTCGGACTCATAAACCTCGGTTTATTCGCACAACTAACTTGCAAATAACGAATAAACACATTTCATGCTTGAGCACTACTCTTTGCAACACATGCAAAAGTCTAGCTCCAAGCAACATCAAATCAAGGTGCATGAACTCTCTCATTGCAACACATGCAATTCTCTAGTCCCATGCAACACCAAAACCAAACATCAACTAAAACCAAATCACACGTTTGAGCTCTTTACTCGCAACACATGCAAGCCTCTAGCTCCATACAACCACACAAATACCGAATCATGCTTGAGCTCTCTCCTTTTGCAACACATGCAAAACTTAGCTCCAAGCAACCACAAGATTTTGAAAGATTGTTTTGAACGAAACCAAAACATGAAGCTTCAACTAATGCAACACATGCAAAAGTGAACTTCACGCAAAAGCCAACGCACTAGCTTATCACATCTTGCAACACATGCAAATCAAAGCATTATGCGAAAACCAAATACAACCAAGCATAAGTTTAACCCATTCGCAACACATGCCAAATGGTTAACCCATATGCAAAAACCAAATCCAAATGGTTGAGCTTGAGTGAACGCGGAATGAGATCACCAACACATGATGAAGCTCAAGCAAAAGAGACAACCCCTCTTAATAGCACGGCGATTAAAACCTTAGACTCAAAGACTACAAAAGTCCTTAGCCTATCTAATTATACCTTGCCACCAGGCAGCTCAAGCAATCCCCTTTGGGGTCTTTATGATCTTCACTTTGATATTCCCGGGATCATCACTCGACTTTATCTTGGGATCCACTCTTGACGCCCATCAACTCATGATCTTTGTCCTTGTCCCGTTCTCATCATCTTTGGACCTAACTCAAACATAACTCAAGAAACTTGTTAGTCCAAGATGCATGGTTGTCTCAATTATCTTTTGCACTCCATTAACACATAATGGATGCCTCTAGATCAATTGAGCACAACCTAAATCAATTGAGATGATTAATTGTGTCTTAAGTACAATAATGCAACTCATGCTTTATTATACTTAAGAACTATTCATTTGTCCTTAATTAATCACAAAACACCATCAACACATGATGAAGTGTTCTTTAACGATTAACAAGACAAATGAACTCAATTTAAATTATCATTTAAATTGATATGAGTATATATTAACTACACAAGTTTTCATATACTCATGTTGATGAAAAGTAATGATCCATTATATGTAAATTGTATGGAAATGATCATTACTCTAAATCATCAACTATAGAATAAACTCCACATGTATATGTGCATCAATGTGATTTACTTGGAGATAATATGCACATATTCAAATTGATCGTATTGAGTATATCCTATATCACCATGAGTATACTTATAACTAGGCAATTCAAATATATACTAAAGGATTTAGTTTCTTTGTCTTGATCCTTTTATGTGTCAATAACGAATAGATCAATACAATGAAACTATCAAGTTAAACCACGAACTCCCCCTAAGTGTGTGCATCCATGTAATATATGGATTGGGAACATGATGCACGTTTTGTGGTTAATATAATGGGGACATTCATATTTTAACTTGACTCCAAAGTATGCAACTAATATTAAGATGAATATGCAAACATACCTTGGGTTTTCCATTTTTCAATGCGATGAGACTAATCAAAAGATATTCTAAACAAACATGTTAGTCTCGATATAAGATTTGTCATTAATAACAATATCGCATTAGGGGATTAACTCAATATTGGATTTGTCATTAACACAAGATTAGATTTGTCATTAACACCAAAACCATAATTAATGAAGGTTGAACTTACAGCTCCTCGCCGCCGCGCCGGAGGAACCTCCTTCCGTCCGACGCTTCTTGGAAGGTGAGCCCCCAGGGCTCCCCTCCGCCACTCGCTTACCAGCCCCCTTGTCGTCTCCACCGCCGCTCGCCATGGCACCTGCGAGACGCTCCTCTGGGAATGGACTTGGAAGACGAAGGGGGCAAGGCGACGCGAACGTTAGGGCTGAGTATAGGTTACCGCCTCCCCCGGCACACGTATTTATAATGGCGGATTCACCCAGCCGAAACCGCCAATCGCCTCGCGTGCTCCGCGGCGTCTCCTGGCGCACCCTCGGCCCGACGCTGCGACGCGACGCGCATTAAAACTCCACTCCGCATTTAATGCGGCGAAGCGACACGGGTGCAGAAGCGCGCCGCTTCCCGCTGCGACGACGTGACTCTTCGGTATTCGCGACTCAGCTATACGGACATCCTCGGAACCGCGCGCCACCGGTAGCCGCCAGAGATAAGTCACCGACTCTGTCCCTTCATGATTTTCTCGGACGACCAGCGATACGCCACCACGCTCGGTCGCCGCATCGCCGGGAGGCTTCGGGCAACGCTCATTCACATTCATACGGGTCGGGTCCGACTGACCACTCGGCTCCCTACCTACCAGGTAACCTATCCGACCAAAGCTTCGACCTCGCCCGGTACGGTTTCGAAGTAGCGCTCTGCGGAAAGGGGTAACCTGTACGGTGCGAACCACAAGTCAGTCGGAAACGTCCATTTCCTGCTCAAAATGTGAATAAGTGCTCCCGTTTCTCGAAATATCATTCACATTCATACGGGTCGGCGATCCGACTGACAGCTCGGCTCCCCTACCAGGTAACCTATCCGACCCAAGCGCTCGACCTCGCCCAAATGGCCACGGTTTCAAGTAGCGCTCTGCGGAAAAAGGGTAACTCAGACGGTCACGAACCACAAGTCGTCGAAATGTCCATTTCTGCTCAAAATGTGAATAAGTGCTCTCGCTTTCGGGCGTCATTCATGTTCATACGAATTACGACGACCGACCAACTACTCGGCTCCCTAGTGGGTAACTGTCTCGACCCAAGCGCTGCGACCTCGCCACAGGGGCTCACGGTTTGAGTAGCGCTTTGCGATGAGGGCTACTTATGCGGTCGAGCCACGAGTCGGTCGGGGCCACTCCTCTCCCGCATAAGGCTTGAATGGACGTATTCCGACCTTGGGGTCTGTTTAACCCCTCCTTCGCGCTTCTTTCGGAGAATCGAAAACACCTACGCCCGAAAAAAAAAACCCCGACGGTTTTCAAGGTCACGATTTCCGAGCGCAAAAGAAGGGCTTAAACTCGCGAGCAAGCACAAAAACAAACCCCGATTCGTTATATACTAAAGTTTTTACGTCCGCGAAAATTAAATGCCTAACATCATTCGTAATCTCCGTGGAGGACACTCTGCGGGGGTATCCGGTCGGCGATCGCTCGGGCATGGGGCTCAACCTGGAGTCCGAGGCGCTCGACCTCCTCGTCGGTCCGGTTCCGGGCGATCCCACTGCTAACTTTACCCAGGTCAAGGCCATTGTAGAAGGACATGGCGTTAACGCCTGCGAAGTGGCTCCCGTAGGCGGCGCTTCGTCCTCACCGACCTCTCGGCGTGCTCAAGACGGGCCCCTTCGATCGCGAGCAGACTCGTACCTCGCCTGACCCGAAAGCGATCGGATCTGAGCGGCCCGGCCGACCTTCCCCAAGGTCCCCAGCTCGGCGACCAGTTCGACCCGCTCATCCTCCATTTCTTTTCGAGTCGTCTGAGCCGCCTCCGCGACCGCCGCGTCGCGCTCTTCCACCACCAAACGTCGTGCCTCCGCGACCTCGCTGAATCTTTTCTGCAGCTCTGAAAATCGAAGCAAAAGTTAGAAGTGCGCCTACGACGGCACCTTCCGAATCAACCTAGACAACAACTCCTTACCGGACGTGGCGCTCTCCATAGCTTGGAGCCTCCCCAGGACCTCCTCGCCGGACTTCACCGCCATAGCCGCCTCCTCGGCCTGACGTCCGGCGTTCAGGGCCTCCTCCTCGAGCCTGCTGCCAGCGCATCACTTTGCGGCGGTTTTGTTGCTGTTGGCCTCCGCCAGGAGGGACTCAAGCTCGGATACCCTCGCCTTAGGGACTCACCCGACCGGCGCTCCTCCCGCAGGGCGTCGTCCTTCTCACTTGCCATCCGGCGGGCCTCTTCCGCCGGCCTTTCATGTGCCGACTTCCGAGCCTCCTGCGGCTCGAGTCCGTCGGTCGCGACACTCCTCCTGGCGGTCCTCTGGTCCGTCAGCAGCGACGGAGGAGCCCGGACTTGCCCTCCGAACGCACCCGAAGACGCTGCAGCCAGCCATCGCTCCATCTCAAGATCCGGCAACATCCGAAAAGGCAAGAAAATTCCGAACATAACTTCATCAACCGGCCGGGTCGACCCCTCCGGCGACCGCATCCAGCGCCCTCCCGGAAGACTCAAGGAGAAGATTCAGGCTCACCCGAATCTGCCCCAACTCGGTCCGGGCCCGTTGGGAACCCTCCTGCAGGGTTTCCCACTCTTCAAGCTTCTGCCCCATCGTCCGGCGAGAATGATGTCTCGCCGATGGGTCACCACCCGGCGAGCCGGGGCGGTCGAAGACGGAGAAATCTCCCCTGTGGTCGTCCCGGCGGCCCGCTCCGACGATTGGGCCTCCATCACCGCCACCGGCGGATCCGCGGCCTCCGTCACCGCCGACTGCAGCTCGTCCCCCGGCCGCTTCTTCGGCGACGGTGGCGGCACTGTTTCCAGCACCAGGACTCCTCCGGGAGCTGGCGCGCCCGCGACCGGCGGCGCGAGGATCGGTCCGCCCTCCTCGGCCCCCGTTCGTGGCGACGAGCTCTTGACGGTCGCCAGGGCGTCATGGGTCGCCAGTTCCGTAGACACCTCCATCACCACCACCGGCACGATTTCCGCCGCGTCAGCGACCACGGGCGCGGCGGCCGCCGCCGCCTCCGACGCTTGCCCTCGATCGACCGGCGTACCTTGACTCCGCCGTAGCGGAGTACGGCCCGGCGGCATTTCCGCCGCCTCCGTCAAGCTTTCCTCCGAAAAATCCGTAAAAACAAGAGCCGGTCGGGGACATTTCGAGTAAAATCGACACACGCGGCAGAGGGGACAAGACTAACCACGTCGAGCGGGTGCCGAACAACCGCGCTCTCTTCGCCGGTCTTCCTGGCGGAGGGAGGCCGTCTCTCCCCCCCTCCGGGGGCACCCCCGTCGGAGGCGTCCCTGCCTGGGCTACCGCCGTGATGACCTCCGTGTCGATGTCCTCCATTGGATCGTCGGCCGGGCGGCTCAAAATCGTATTCTTCATACGGATCGTCGAAGTCTCCGCCGTCACGGAAAGCGACCCCGCCGACGAAGAAAGGGCGGTCGACTCGACGCCTCCTCGCCGCGTCTTGATCATGGCCCAACGCCCCCCTCTTCTCCTTCCTCTTGCTTTCCAGACGTTCCTTCCGAGCGGACTCCCGCAACTCGGCCTGTTGGCGGATCACCGCCCTCATCTCCTTCTCCCCCGGCAGCAATGCCCGGGAGGATGCTCCAAGCAGGCCCTGAAAGGGGCGGGAACTCCATTCAGGCCGGAACGCGGAGAATTAAATGCACGCGGAAGGGTAGGGAACTTCCCACTTACCAAGTTCGAGGGTTTCCGCCGAGAAGGGCTCGAAACGCCGCCGCCACCGTGGCTTTCAATGCCAGGACGGCGGCCACCCGAGCCTCCACCTCCGACGAGGGAAGCTCCGAACCATCCATCCTCATGGGATCGGACGCCCCCTCGTATTGAAACATCAGGTGGGGCTGTCCATAAGAGGTTGTACGCCCTCGCCATGAGCAGCGCAAGACGACAAAGATAACCCGTCAGGCCTCGCCTCTTCTGAGCCGCGAGCTGCTCAAGAATCACCACCATCTTCCTCTTCTCCCTCTCGTCTGCCGGACGACCCCATTCGAAAGACCGCTTGGCCATCTCCGGTGAAGGCCGGGGCGCTGTCTCCTGCATTCCGAATGTAGAACCACTCCGGGTGCCATCCCCGGTTCGAGGTGGGCAGCTTCATGTCGAGGTACTCCCCCGACCGATTAGACCGAAGTTGGATGGCGGCGCCGCCGATCGGCGCCAGCAACGCGCCCGATTTTTTCAACGCCCGCATATGGAAGAAGTACTTCCAGAGAGCCCAATGGGGCTCGATCCCCAGGAAAGCCTCGCACAGCGTGATGAAGATCGCGATGTGCAGCACGCCGTGGGGGTTCAGATGGTGCACCTCCACCTGGTAAAAGTGAAGAAGGCCGCGGACGAACGCATGGAGAGGGAGGCCGAACCCGCGCTCGAAGAAGGACGCGGCTACTTGCGATCTCGCCGTCACCGAGCTCGGAGCCGCGGCCCCGTCGGCACCCTCCACCGAAGCTACCTCACGCGGCGGAAGGAACCTTCTTCGCCCGCACCGAGCACCGAGCATCAAGAATGGCGCTC
This sequence comes from Guadua angustifolia, assembly GCA_036346375.1. Taxonomy (NCBI): domain Eukaryota; kingdom Viridiplantae; phylum Streptophyta; class Magnoliopsida; order Poales; family Poaceae; genus Guadua; species Guadua angustifolia. The sequence goes on along the minus strand of CM070518.1, from coordinate 16,833,932 downwards.
TCGCCACGTCATCTCCGAGGGCGCGGGACCGTTGGGTGAAGAAGGGCTAAGACAAAGAATCCTTCTCTTGGGTTTTCTTTGATCTTTCTCACGGCCGCCCTCGTCTCTCTTCCTTTCGCAGTGAAGAACGGGCGGCGCAAGGAATCCGCCCTATGGCCCCCTTCCATCGCTTATAAAGAGCGCTTGACCGCGAAGCCGACACGGCGTCAACCAAGCAGAGTATCGCGGCGAAGCAGCGCCGTTCCGTTCCCCCGACCGTCCTGACGGTTCGACGGTACGTCGCCCTAATTCTCGATCGCCCCCGCATTTAATCCTTGACAGGACCGCAGCCAGGCGAAAGGGACATCGGGCAGAGTGGCGCACGGCTCCTCGGGCCTCGCCCCCAAACTCCGAGAGTCGCCTTGCGACAGGAGATGAACATGCCAAGACCGCTACGGTCCTGTAAGCCACGAAAGGCTTACCGACTTATGCTCAGGGCTCGACCAAGTCTTTGTGGGCGAACGCCCGCCACCAAGTGGGCCTTGCGTCGCCCCGAACAAGAAAAACCGAGCGAGGGCGAGGATAAGGCGAGCTCCCAGTGGGCCCTTGTTGGGTCGGCGGACGACCCAATCGCCCTGAATCGTGTTCGAGGTCATACGTCACGCTCTCCGCGAGTCTCCGTCGGCAATTGGCGGCCAATGCGCCCCAGGTCGGCGGACGACCTGGGGTCCGACTCGGGATCGAGTAACGAAAGGCTCTCATGGGTCGCCCCGATGGGTGACGCCTCATAGCGGGATAACGTCCGCTCGAAATGGTTCTCCTCGAAGCCACTAGGCCCACTCGAACCACCGCTTCTCGGCTAAATCACGAGCACGGCGTTCGAGCCTCGCGCATGGCAAAGCGCGTTTGCTCACCCTCCAGTCCCACACCGCGGCGGGCGTATTAAATGGGAAACACGGCCGCCTCCTGCTTTCGGAGCATGGGGCGAACGCCCTATCACTCTCCGGCAAATGGGCGCCCCTGCGAGATAAACCCCGACCGGCTCTCCGACCCTTTCGGGGCTCGAACTCCATCCACCGGATGCGCTCGTCTTGCCCGGCGTTAACCAAACCGGCCCGTTCGATCGACGCAAGCGACGAAGCCGCCTGTTCAACCAATGTACTTGCAGCGTGCCAGACGGTCTTTGCCGGAGGTTGAATCCGTCGGCCGGAGCAAACCTCGGCGTCTGAGATAAACCCCGACCGGCTCTCCGACACGCTCCGGGGCTCGAAACTCCATCCACCGGATCTTTCAGCGCGCGACCGGTTTAACCAAACTGTCGGTCGGGCGGCGGCGACAAAAGAATCCGACCACCTCGGCGCTTCGCTTGCCCGAACCCACCGAAAGCAAACCCCGACCGGCTTTCCAATCCGCCTGGGGCTCGAGAACTATTGACGGATACCCGACACAGGTATCCCGGCCCACTGAAAGGAGCATGGGCATACTCATGTCTAAAACCGGGGCCCAAGGCCTCGGCCAAGCCGACCCAAGAGGTGGCCCGACCAGCGTTGCAGGCGGGCGCCTCACGAGCTACTGCAATACCAACCGGAGATGTCGGCCAAGCGAGTCGGATGGGCGAGAGCTCGAACAAGCTCGAACCATCTTCATCAACAAGCCAACATCAAATCATCGAGCCGCGTCAGGCCGACCACCTACCCCATCGACACGGCGCTTGAAAGATGACCGAACGGAGATGGGAGGCATGCGCCTTCCCGAGGCGATCCCAAGGTGACACCCGACGTCGGCGCTGACAAGCCGCGAGAAGGCGGTCGCCCGCTTCCGGAGGAACCGAGCCGTGCCCTCGCTCGGCGGAGTTCACCGACTTCGGCGCAGGCCAACAACTATCCGTCAAGTCAAGTCCAAGACCGACGCAGAAGCGGAAGACCGAACTCAGTAGGGAGCCCCATCCATTTTTTCCTTTACACGCTCTATGTAACCGGCTTCCCCGGCTATATAAGGGGAGGCTTGGCCCTCCGGGGAAAGAACCCACATGAGCCGAACACTCGCATACTCATAGCGGGGCGCATTCTTGAGCTCCGAACCTTCAGCTCATAGCTCCCTCATTCGACCACACACGAGGTGCTTGCGCAACCCTCATTTGTAATTCGGCGAGCTCATCAAGATCAATACAAACACGCACCACCACACGAACCGGAGTAGGGAGATTCACCAACCATATAAATTCTGGACCCTCTTTCCTCTTTTTTGGGTCTAACTATTCGAGCGAACGGAACGCGCCCTCAAGACTTACAAAATTCTTTGCGGTTACCGAAACACCGGCTTTCGTTATCTTAACAAGTTTAACGAGTCGAGTCGAGTTGACTCGATATCCAGCCCTAGCCGACTCCCAACACTACGAATCCACCGTCCCGCCCGTTCAGGTTCCGTCCGCCGCGAATACGCCAATATCTCCGTCATTCGGAGAAAATAGAACATTGGATCCTTCCAGCACTCGGCCCAGACGGAGCTCACGGAAAAAGCGGCAAAACGGCCGTGGCGAGCCGCGGCTGCCATTCAAAACCGACCCAAAACTAAAGGACGCCGTCACCGTCGAGCCGGCCGGACCACAGCCACAGTCACCGCCTCCGCGACCCAACCCACGGCGAACCGTCTCTCTCTCTCTCCCTCCCCACTGCCATTGCGGACCCACGAACAGTCCGGGCCCACACGTCATTGTCTTCATGTACGCCCACAAGGATGTGAGCACTTCTTTCCTCCTGATCTCTGCCCGTGCCAAGCTTAACTGCAGCCGTTGTCTTTAAGCTCGCACAGATCAAACCGAACTGACACGGACAAGATTCCATACTCGGGCAGAGGCAGGTGGTGCTGCCTCAATCCAGGCCCTTCCCGTTCTTCGTCTCCAGTCTCCGTCTCCTCCGGCCGCTCGGATCTCGTCTCGTTCTGTCTGCCTGCCTGCCTGTCTGCCCGTGCAGAATCCAGTGATTGAGGTCGTCGTTTCTGGTCGATTTGGGAGGGAGGAGAGGACCGAGGATGGGAAGCACCAGCACCAGCACCTTCGTCATCAGGTGGATCAACTTCCTCACCATGGTCAGCTTCTTTCCCTGCTTTCTTCCGCTCCCCCTTTTGCTTGCTTCGGTGATTCTTGCTTTCTCAGTGGCGCACCTTTGCTTGCTATTTTGAACCGGTGCATGCTTAGCGTCCTTGGCATTGGATTCGGCTTGTTTGGACGCAACATATTTTGAGTTTCTCGATTTGTTTGAGAGGAGGAAGTGTTTGGTCGATTGCTGAATTAGAGTTACACTCCTTTTGTTCTCTGTTGTTTGCCTCACATTTGCTCTGAGATTTTTGAGTTCTTGATTTCTTCCTCTTCCATTCGGTAGCTTTGCCCAGTACATTTCCCCTCTGTTGAGCTGCTCTGCATCCTTATCCTACATTTATGGGAATAGACATCCTTAGTTTCGTATTTAATGTTAAAACACACACACAGAGGTTCCACACAGTTTAATGCCAGACCATGTGGAAAGAAAGACTGCCTTTTTCCAGCTCAATGCACTTTATGATGCTTTTAAATTGCTCTTTGTTGAACAGATATTGGCAATACTGGTGGTAGGTTTCGGCTTTTGGATGAGCACCCACAGCGACGAATGCAGACGGTCCTTGACGATCCCTGTGATGTCTCTTGGAGGAGTAATTTTTCTCATGTATGCATCCAATTGTATTCCCATTGCGTTGATATGGTGAATTATCATGCTCCCTCTTAATCTGGTTCAGTGTCAATGTTGCAGATCGCTTGTGGGATTCCTTGGTGCTTGGAAGAGCATTACTTGCTTGCTTTGGACAGTATCCTTTCTGGCATTTGATGCATAAAGTTGGAGCAACATGAGGGCTAATAGTCTTGCCTGCTTTCTTGGTACCTTTGGAGTTACTTGTTGCCTTGACATGCGGCTATCTAGTATCTAATAATGCTATTCGTGGTCTTGGTGGCAATCATGGTGTTCACAGTGCTTGCGTAAGTTCCTCTGATCCGTATGCGTTAGCACAAGGCCTTTTTCAGTTGGTGGCAATCATGGTGTACGTTTTATTTGAAAATTTACTGGAGTGTACATTGATTAGTCGATGGAATTAAACTTTAGTACCGTTTAGAGGTTAATTATCAATTGACTTCATGGCTTATTTCGGTGGTTGCAGGTTTCGTTAACTCTCTTGGCTATGTACTGTTGCAGGTTTATCATAACAAACACCGGAACTGGCCATGCTGTCCCTGGGGCCAAGTAGGTGACTATTAATGCTTACAGAACAATTGAAGAATGTGCCCCTCTACCCACCAAAAAAACAAAAACAAAAAAGAAATGGTTGAAGAATGTCAAATTGCCAATTTGAAGTATATAGCACTTACCACATGAAAAGTTACAATCTATGGCCATGTAGATGCTTACAACTTTGTTGGTACCTATGGAGTCAAAAAACAGTTTGCTGCTGCCTGCTTTTCACTAAATAAATTGTGAACGAAAAGTCTTTTCTGCATTACCACTTATTGCATGCATATGGTTGCCATTTCTCATGTTCCACGCAGATATAAAGAGTACCGCCTGCAGGATTATAGCTCTTGGTTTATCAAACAGGCATGTCCTAGTTCTTTGTTTGGAAAATTCTGTTGCCTCTCATATTCTTTTTCCTAGTACGCAATAAATTTATATTCCTATGTGCTGGCATAACTTTTTTTCCTTTCGAAATGAAGCTCAATGACACTGAAAAATGGACTCGCCTGAGAAGTTGCCTTGTGAAGTCAGATGACTGCAATAGCTTGTCAAAAAGATACAAGGTCCCTCCTCTTCTTCACACCTTCTTTCACCTGATGTACTGTCCTGAAGTTTCTCCATTTGCAACCAATTCTTTTACGGTGATCTTAGTTGCACTCTTTGACTTCATGCAGACTCTGAAACAATACAGGTCTGCAGATCTTACTCCCATTGAGTCTGGCTGTTGCCACCCACCGGCAGAGTATGGATCTGAACCTTTCACAGTGTATTATCTAAAGCTCAACTGGACATTATCGTCTTAGACATGGCTATCACATTTCTCTAAACATTGTCAGGTGTGGGTACCCTGCTATGAATGCCTCCTATTTTGATTTGAGCTATCATCCGGTGAGCACAAACGTCGACTGCAAACTGTACAAAAATGCTCGCTCTGTAAAGTGCTATGACTGCGATTCTTGCAAGTAGGGCGCTTGACCTCTCATTCCTGGCTTTGAAATAGCATGATCACTTTAGGATATCAATGCTTATCTCAAGTTTTTGCTCTAGAGCTGGGGTTGCACAATACATGAAGACAGAGTGGCGAGTGGTTGCCATCTTCAACGTGATATTGTTTGTCATTTTGGTAAGCTCTTGCATCAAATACAACACGATACACTGATAGAACATCTGCTCTTTCTCCACAAGATTTGTTCCATTTTTATCTGCTTATTTTGACATGTTTATATGTATATATTTCTGCCGGCCTTGCTTGTGGCTAGTCATTCGTGTACTTCGTCGGGTGCTGCGCACGTCGAAACGCTGGAGGTAGCGACTCTAAAGATCCTGGAAGATGACGGTCGTACTTGAGAGACGATGCGCTCAAGCCATCCGATGTCACAGCAAGAGTTAGCTTTGCCATCCCTGGAGGTGACATTGTTCCTTCAAGTTTCATTGATGAAATTGAATGCCGAGGCTTTTCTTCTGTGCGTGATGTTCTTCGTTGCAACTGGTTTGTGAACAATTATGAATATGAATGCCGTCTCACTTCTGAAAATACAGCCCGACATGACGATTTGCAAATTCGTTGAGATTAACAATGACAATGCAGAGACAGACGCCAATATTTGACATTTATTTAAAAATAATAAAGCGTGAGGCATAGACCTAGATAGCTCAAATGCTCGATGGGTCTCAAAATCGAGCAGTGTTTGCCGACGGAACATGTCGAGGCATATAAATGGCTAAGTCACGAAGGTGTGCATGGATATCTCTGCTGAAATACTTTCCAGTAGTAGAGCGGCTAAATCAAAATAGAAAGGAAGTAGTCCGGACAAATATATGTGATACATTTCTTCAAGTGAAGCTTCAGGTACATCTGCTTCGTGCGGCCTGAGAATTCTGCTTCGTCGAACTTTATTTGTCGTTCACAAGGGGGCTGTAAATAGGGTACCACATCTTCCGAGCCACGTAGTCTACTGTATCCGACTGCGAACACATGAAGGGAAAAAAAAAAAACTTATGTCCGACACTGCTCCAGTGATTCAACTTTAGGAAGGTGAGATTTTGTTTGCGGTACCTCTGACATGCTCCTGAGCTCCCTAGGATCCACATCGCAGTGCCCCTCAGCCAGATCTTCAGCAACAGCGGCACGGACGACGGCAGCACCGACACGTGCGGTGATATGCCTGATGCTACAATATACGGTGGGTGGTAGTTAGCAGCAGCAGAACGTTTGGATAGTAGGGTATCATGGTTGCAATGGCACGGGCTGGGTGGGGAGCTAACCTAGAGATTGAAGGAAAGAGGATTCCTTTTCGAATCTCATCGTCCGTGATGTATGACGCCAGACTGCACCAGCAATTATTAAAGTTAAATGTTTAGCTTAGCTCAATTTTTTTTATTTTTTTAAAAAAGAACAAGAGGTGCAAGATACATTAACTACAGAATTTTGCCATGTAAGTTGAAAATTAATGATCATTGCTCTATTTTGTGAAAAACTGTGTCTGAAGCCCGTAGGTTTAGCACAGTGTTTCACTGTTTGAAGTGTCGTTGGACGGTATTACTTGGAAGTGTGGTTGACATCTTACGCAAATGGAGCTTCAACAAGGTAACAAGCAAGGATCATGTCATCGGTAGGCCAATGATACGATCCTATCAAACAAGACTTACCACTCAGCTGCAGCTTGAAGCATGCCATCTGAAATATGACGAGCACCTGAAAGAAGGGCTCCTAAGCCAATCCTGAATCATACAAATTTCCATCAGCGAAACATAAAAACCAAAGACTAGTGAAGGAAAGACAGAAAGATTGTCATACCCAGGAAACAGATACATGTTGTTTGCTTGATTAGCGTATCCTTTTCTACCGTTGCCTGGGACATCCAGATTGCAGCATTAGCGGCCTTCTACAAGAACTTATAGCTAGCGAACAATACAAAGGAGATTAAACAGCACCCACTTAATGTAACATTACTGAAAGGGCTTCCACTAGCAAATACTGCATTTTCTCCAACATACTTGAATACATCGTCAGGAGTACATTCAGCTGTAACGAGAAAAGGCCAATGTTAGCATTTTGTTTTTAGGCACTTTAAAAGTAAATATTAGGGGAAAACCTTTAGTAGTTGGGTTGGACATTGCAAAGATTGCAGGGCGAGGAGAATCTGATTCTTTCATAGCCATGAGAACCTGGAGAGGTACAAAGTTAAAAGTTAAAACTCAATTGTTGAAAGTGGTATATACAAATATGATGTCTTGGGAGCATAATTTAGCACTTCCCAATATGATTCTAGCCAACTTAGTGCTATGAAATTCACAAAAGAGAGGAATTGTAAAACCTAACAGGAGAGCTACATATTTGAGGTTATCATTGCTGATGTGATTATTCATGAATCATGATGAAGCAGGCTAAAAAGCAGAGATATGATACTTAAATGTAACAAAGGCATTTGTCGGTGTACTATGCACTGTGGTACCCTCTCCGCCAGAGAAGTAATATGCCCAAAAGGCGGCCTGCCCAGCATGGTAGCCTAGCGAGCAGGTGGGCGATCAAGCCACCGCCTTTGGCGAGAAGTCAGCGTGGCGGGCGGGCGGCAGTGGGCGAGCGACCAGCGTGGCCTGGCGGGCGGGTGGGCGGATTCGCTACGCCGCCCGGGCGGCGGCCCGCGTGGCCCTTGGCGAGTGGGCGGGTGATCGGGCCCCACTCGCCCGGACCACGAAGGCAACCAAAGAAATGAGGAAAGGCTTAGCCTCGAAGTTTCCCTCCACACCCCCTCGTCGGGGTCATTAATGTGAAGGATTACGCTATCGACACGACGACGGCTCATCCTCTGCGCCTCTTACCAAACCCGTCGTAGGGCGTCATATCTGGGCGGACCGGGCGAAGCCACTCAGTGGCATTAAATGAGGTTTGAAGGACAAGGCCACGGAGGCGTGTGTAATAAATGAGTCGTGGGTCGACGTGGAGGTTGGAACGATGGGTGTAATTAATGTATTGTAGATAAGTATAACCTTCTCACCTGTCCGGGCCAACCCGTCTATATAAGGGCGCCTTGGTGCATGGAGAAGGGGGGCGAAGGATCGAGAGGTCGAAAGAAGTAGAGAGATCTCACCCAAGCTCAAGAACCACTGTAACCACCTCCACATTTCCTCAACAAAGAACCAGCAGGACGTAGGGCTATTTCCCACGCTGGGGACCCGAACCTGGGTACATCACCGTGTCCATTGATCTGCTGATCCCCGGGGTCCATCGTAGAGAGTCATTAGGGTTTCCGGCCACGAAGACGCCCTCTACCGAACCATACCCTACGTCCCGGGAGCGGTCAACCCTGTTTGTTGACGGGGTCCTGTCCGGCGAAATACGCCGACAGCATTGTTAACTGGAACTTCTTTGTACAAATGTTCCACATCAAGGGGTTTATCACGCATAGCTGGGTGCAGTCAATCACTAGCATTATTAATATGTATTTGTATGTAACATATCAAGGTTATCGGTACTGTCAAGTATTTTTACATGTGGGAAAGGGTCACAGTCCTTCACCAAACTTGAAATGGATTATTTAATGGTACTGAAAGGTCCCTGGACTGAGAGTTGATTGGTCAGGACTGGTAGAATAGGGGAAAGAACATTCTTCAACTTACTGCAGAGTCATGAGTTAAGCAGGTTATGCAGTGTTGATGCTTACCTCCTTGTTAAATATGCCCCCAACTCCAGATAGTCCTAAAAGCACGTGAGGCTTCACTTTCTTGACCTGATGATCAGCTGAATTAGTGCAAGTACAGAAGCAGTTAAGTCTTCCCTTCTAATAACATTGTTTAAGCTCCAGCAGCTGAAAGAATGATGAATATCAATATTTTTGTACCACTTCAACAAGACTAGCCCCCTCATGGAGATCTTGGACCTCTTCAGGACCAAAACCTCTGGCAAAACGAGCAACCGCAGAATCTAGACCCTTTCGAGCTTTGGTAATAAGGCCCTGCATGGTACAGCGTAACAGTGGCGTGTAAGTAACCAGCCTATTGTTCACTTAGAAATCATGGCTTTCTAGAGCTTGCACTAAAATGGCAATTGAACACATATATGACAGAAGATACCTAGTTGAAAAGCAGAACGAAAATGTATTTACTTGCATAAAGTAAACTTACATCTTTGTCCAGAACCCAGAATTGACTATGTCCTTCCCCACTTCTATTGATCCCTGGCATCCTTAGCATTGCCTGTTTAGCCATGTTAAGCACACCTATCCCAGCACTGGATTCTGAAGACGAATTAGAAAGGACGAAACATACTTTTGACAAGCAACAGGTTATATGAAATTGACAGAGGAAATTGTAGAAACGTGTCAAACATATCAAATACCTTCCGGCTCCGACCACAACTATCTTCTGCTTAGTAAAATCCGTGAGGGGCCGACCCTGTGCTCTAACAGCTCCAAGTAGGCCAGCTAAAGCAACTCCTGCAGTCCCCTATTGAAAAGGAAGAGCCCAACAAATAATAATATAAAAATTGAAAGAAAAGAAACTGTACTAATAAATTACAAAACAATAAGTCAGGGAATCAAATCACCTGTACGTCATCATTGAACATGCAAAATCGGTTCCGATACCTCTGAAGTGTTTCAAAGGCCCATTTCATTTGGAAGTCTTCAAACTGTGATTTTATCACTTCAGCAATGGAGCATCATTGAGTTAGCAAGTAAAACATGATCATGAAGCAAACATACCTGCACAACTGCTTTAGGCCAACGAGCATGAACAGCTTCCATGAATTCATCTACAACGGACAGGTATTCCTCTCCTTGCAACCTATGTTGCCTCAGTCCTAAATCTAAGGAAATACTCAATAAGTAATGCTGTCATGAAGGAATTTACTCCAAAACAGCAAAAGCGATTCTATCCCCTATCCCCCTTTGGTCTAAAGAAGCAGCATTAAAATTTCAAGTTAATCAAAGAATGTTCAACTGTGCTCGCAATGATTAGGAAAATAGATAAAAGCATCTAATACAAAACGTTTCAGAAGTTAGGCTTAATGTATCTTACGCACATAGCTTGTCCTCAAGAAGCCTTTCATTATTTGTTCCCACATCAAGCATGATTGGAAGAACCTGTCAGCATCGATGCATTTGGAGAGTGAGAAAAAAAATGAAAAGGGGTAAATGCCGTAAAGAACCAGCAGTTAATGAATGTAATTCATTTGTTCTAGTTGCCCACGTCCTATGAGATAAATGTATGAAAATGATTTACATGCACTTGTTTGTTTTATGCTCCAAACAGGAAGTAGCACATTACAAACCTTTTGTGGGTTGATACCAGCAGCTGCAACATAAACATCAAGTTTACCAATAGGTATACCTATCCCCTGAACTCCAAGATCACCTAAACCTAGAATGCGACTCCCATCGGTCACAACTATCATGTCAACCTGAAATAAGAATCGGACAATCACAAGAAGAAGTTTAACACAAACAAAACTGGAAGAAATTCTGCTGCATAAAGTTTGTACAGTTTTCTGACACATAAATATATAGTATCAAGCATGAATCATACAATATGTTACAGAATACATATGGAAACTGACATTAGGTTTAAACGTAAATAATTATGCAATCACCTCTTAGCATTGGCTGAAGAGGGTATCAAACACACCAAGTGTGCAGTATAGTTCTGGAAAACCACCAGTGTCATGGAGTAATTCGCATGCATATAACTACAGAACTGGCTTATCGAGACAGGTAAGCAAATGTTGCATTGATTTCAGTGTTCAAAAAGGCTCAAAAAAGCGGCGCCTAGGCGCTCAGCGGCTGACCTCCGCCTCGCCTTGGCACGAAATCGTGCTCTAGGCGGATGCTTCGCCTAGACGGAGGTCGGCGGCGTTGGGCGAACGCGCAAGCGGGAGTAGGCGGAACTCGGCGGCGAAAAATCGGAGGAAAGCGGAAGCCTAGGCGGTGCCGAGTGGGATAAGAGGGGAAAACAGGGTAGGGGAGGCTAGGTTACCGAGCTCCAGAGGAAATCAGCCCGAGCCTGGCTGCGAGCGTCGATCCTCCCCGCCGCCGAACCTCGTCGTCTTCCCCGCCGCTAGCGCCCGAGCTCCTCTCCGCCTTCCGCGCCCGAGATCCTCCCCGCCTCCCCGCCGCCCGTATCTGTTGCGGTGCGGATCTCGTCGTCCCGCCAGCGCCGCCCGACACCAGATCTCGTCATCCCGCCTCCTCGCCAAATGGCCTTGATTTTCGCCCCCCCACCTCAGCGCCAAGCGCCGGATCTCGTTGTCCCGCCTCGCGCTGAGCTCTTCCTCTGTGCTAGCGCTGAGCTCTTCCTCGGTTCCTCCTTCACTAGCCAACGAGATAATATTCGCTTCCTATCGATTTGCTTCCTAAGGCCGGGGATTATTTGCTTGGCAGTGGCACTAGTATTTGCTTAAGTGAAGTCATAGTGTCAATATGTCATACTGCCTGAAGCCCTGAACACTCAGTGCTAGATCTATGATATTTACTTGGTAGTTGGCATTAGTATTATTTACTATTATGTACTTATGTTGGATTGCTAGATTAGTGCTAGATCAGTGTTATGTCTACTAGATTGGCTGATGAATAGATGAGTTGGTGAAAACCAAATAATATGTGTGGCACTTAGTTTTGTGATTATGTTATGTGTGAGATTTAGTTTTGTGACTATATTATGTGAGATACTATGTTTTGTGACTATATTCCATATTTCATGTGTGTCTCACTCTTTTATTTTGCTGCAGCCTGCCATTTTGCGATTTCCGCCTAGGCGCCGCCTAGGCGGGCTAGGCGCTAGGCAGTAGGCCTCCACCCGCCTACCGCCTAGCGCTTTTTTGAACATTGATTGATTTGATTTCATAACTATTGATCATACTGCTACCTGGAATAATCTCAGCTTTCTTTGCTGTACTGATGACATTGGTGATTGGCGACCAAAAAAAATCTTTCTTTTGAAACAGTCAATCGTACCTTCTCTGCTGGCCAGTTGTAGATCATCGACATCATCTCCCCCTTATCCTTTGCACTGAAGTACATTCCACGGGGGCGTCTGAACAACCCGCTGTAGTTTTCACAGACCAAGCCCACAGTCGGAGTGTATATTATTGGCGCAAAATCCTTGATATTGTCGATTAGCACCTGGCCAAAACAGACCATAGCACCACATAAACACGTCAAACAGTCAGTCATTCAGGCCGATCGATCACCATTGCATTGTAACAGTGGGAGCTTACCCTGTAGTACAATGTCTCATTCCGGTCGTGCAGCCTGTTCAGGATCCTCCACTTGGCCAGCGCGACGATGGAGTCGGGCTCGCTCCGCGTGTTGTGCTCCAGCGACCGGAACGAGTTTACTGCAACACACAGCAAGCGCACGCGGCGCATCACGTGAGTAACGGCGAATCGCGTGGTCTCGTGGGCGAATTCGGCCCGTGGGCAGAACGTGGCGAAGGAAGGACGCCATAATGCGAGGGGGGCGACTCACTGAAGCGCTCGTACTGCTGCTCGAAGGACATGACGCGCGGCGGGAGCAGGCCTCGGAGGCCGAGGCGGTCTCGCTCCGTCAGGGGGAACGCCGTGTCCTGCGCCAACGAAATCGAAGCTGAAATCGCATCGGAACTGGCGCGAATCGCGATATCAGGGAGGGGACGGTGAGGCGGGCGGCTACCTTGTTGAACCATGGGTCGTGGAGGATGTCGGTGCCGCGCTTGTGCACGATGCAGGGGCCGGGCACGGCGGCGCCGGCGCCGGCCACTGGGGCGGACGACGAAAGGAGCCTCCGGATCTGCGACGACCTCCGGGCCGCCGCCGCCGCCGGACGCCACATCACGACCTCGCGGATCAGCCGCTACGTCGGTCGGGTCGATCCAACGGTTTGGGGACGCGGGGCGGTGGTGGTGTGTGAGGCCGAGCTCCTGGGGTGGGGGAGTTGAAGGAGGCATCGCCGCGCGGTGCGGGCACTCGCGGTGAGTACAGGAGGCCCCGGCCGAGGCGGGAGTTTGTTGGGCGACGCGATGCCACGCGAGTACGCGGCTGGTTGCGGTTCGCGAGCGTGCGGGGAGGTGGGGCGGTGAGGGTCGCGCGCGGAGCAGCGGACGCGGCCCGGGGGTGCCGGGACGCGGCTCTACTAGTGAAGGCGTTGTCGGGGTCCAACCGGCGACGGGTACAGAGTATATATGCGGATTCGATTCACGCAATGGTTGGCGGATTTGCTTGGTGCACACAAGTTTGATGTCTTTGTTGTTGCAGACTAGTGTAAAGAGGAGTCAGTCTTATCTACTTGCTTCTACAAATATATTACATATGTATTTACAAATTTAAACTTCTTCATCATGAAAAGCGTGGCTCGTCTGCCGCATCCAAGAAGCGCAGAAGTTGGCTTCCATCGTGATAGCGCGAGCAAGCATGGGAGGAGTGCCAACACATGTGGCACCTTGTTGTGAAAGGCGCGCCTCTCTGCCGCATCCAAGAAGCGCGGATAGCACAGAAGAGATGTTGCCACGGTCCCGAGGCTCCGGTGACCTCTAGTGCTCCTCCGGTATGGTTCACTATTTACACAAAAGTTAGGTCTCTTGTCTAGGTTGAGAATAGATTTATAAAGGAAAATTTAACCTATGTTAGGCCTTTAGTGTAAACTCAGTGTCAAACTAGTGCCGGTAATTCTTAGGCCGCTCACATAGAAGTAACGACTTTAGCTCAATATGAAGTCCCAAACTGGAGCCGATAATGCTTGACCGACCGCTCATATAAATGCAGCGACTGATCTTCATCCCACGTTACTGCCAAAACTCATGGCGGGTCCTCGCAAGAAACAGAACGCATACTGGGTAGCCCTATGGATTTTACTACAACACGGAAATGGGAATCGTCGCGGAACGGAAGGCTGGGGCATTCGGCACGAACTGGATGCCGATGCCAACCTCTTTCAGAAGCTGCTCCACTGGGAACCGTCCGTGCGCCGATTCGCACAAAATCTGGGCTGGCGATGTGCTTTCCACGTTCCTTTTCTGCAGTCAAACTTTCGGTAGTCGGCCCCCAAGAAAGGAAGCTTTGCGGCCGACTTGCATTTTTGTGTGTGTAAATTTAGTTTCTGTCCGAGTAAAATTGTAAAAATGGCTTTGTTTTCGATTGTTTAAGCGGCGATTGTCGATATATGTCGCCTGCTGTACTCCTTTAGTTTGACAGGTAGCCAAAACAGCAGCAACAGTGTCCGTCGCGGTAGCTGAGGGTAGGACCATCACGGGAGCCGACTTACAGAGCACGTTGGCCTCGATGAGACCTGCCGTATTGTCCGTGCTTGACAGTGCCCTCACCTGTTGAGCTCAGGTACTACACTGTACCCCCCCTTCTCTCGACCTCAGTAAGTACCTGCCACGGTACTGAGTTTGGTAGATAGGTATCTGTGGTGCTGATCACCTGTTGCGATAGATGGCACATGCTGCCTATTTGTATTTTCACGATTAATAAAAGTATTATATATATAATTTCATTTGGAAGAAGACTTGGATCGGCAATTTGCAGCGTGGTCACTGCCACGCCCATAAACATGTAAGGCCCACGAAGCCCATTCCAACCTGTTTCTTGGACTAAAATTTGGCACTGAGCTGGGTCGAAAATTTGGGGCTAATTAGTAATTATTGCAAGGAACATCTTCGCAGAAGGCAGAAGCACGTGTTCGACGCGGAACAAGACCAATCGATAGTTTGATACAAGGCGAAGGCTCTGCTGAAATCTCAAAAGCGAAAACACATCTCGTCTTCCTATATTATTCCACTTCCAACGACCAATACATGCATGCATCGATCCAACTCAACCGCTGCTTACCAGACAGTGTATCTTTACTTATATTCAAATAGAGTTGGTAGCGGTCCTGTCCTCCATCTCCTCTTCTCTTAAAAAAAAAACGAGCAATGCACTCACATATAGATCGGATCATGACACGCTCCTCATCTCTCGTGAATAAAAAGAAAACCAACCGTATCTCTCTCTTTCTATCTATGCCCGCTCCTCCCGACCCGACTATTCCCCACTTCTTTTTTTCTGTAACAACTCAAAAGTGTGATTTTATTTTTGTAAATATATAGTATGATTTGATTATTTGATTTAAAAATATGCCCGCCGCAATGTACGGACATTAAACTAAGTATGTGGACTATGTTACAGTGGATCGATCATTCGCCGAGAAACGTGATGGGCTTCCGCATCCCCATATCAGTGGACTCCCAAACAGGGTTTACAAAACTGGTGAAAACCGTTCGAAAACCGCGGTTTTCGAGTATACTGTTGTCGTTCGAGATCAAAAACCGCTCGGTAAACCGATTTAATTTTAAAAATCCAAAAAATTTGAAAAAAAATTATGCATTGTAAACCACTCGAAAACCGTTGAAAAACTGCTCAAAAAATATTTTTTAAGAACATTCAATTGGCCTATTGTTTTTCACACAAAAAAACCGAGCAGTTTCTTGCGAAAAACTGTGGTTTCTCGCCAAAAGCCGAACGTTTTTTGTTTTTTTAGAATTTTTAAATTTTTTTTTATTTCTTAACCCTACGTTTTCTGACGGTTTTCGAGCGGTTTTTGCGGTTTTCGAATTTCACATGGTTTTTCGAAATACAATTTTTTGAACCCTGCTCCCAGACAACAATGATGAACGACGTGCCTTCGGAGGGGTCACCACCTGTGACTCGGTCGCCTTGATGTGGTGGCGGTAGTCCGTGCTGGTGACCTCCTGGCTCTCGGCCCTTCCGACTTGCTGGAACACAAGGTGGTTGCCTTGGAAGTTGTTAAGCTTGCCCACCACCCAGTTCCCTAGGCCCTGGACAGGGTTAACAATATCATTTCAACCATAATTTTCGATGAGCCGATAGTACCGAAATTCATGAAAAAACGAATGGTTTTGAAAGTCAAATAAATTTGAAAATTGGTCAAAAAGCGGAGCGAAATTCAAATGAAAAGGTCAAAAACTACTCGAAAAGCGGCGAATTTCGAGTGGTATTCTCGATAATTAGCGACTGGTTGAAAAATTAAAAAAATGTAAAAAATGGGAAAATTGATAAAATATCTAAAATTCCAAACTTCATTTTTCAAAAAAAAAAGTTTGCACCAGACGTCGTAAAGCTATTAACACTAATTTAGGGAATTTTTGAAATTTTTTTCAAAATTTCAAATTTTTTGAAATTGAATTTGAATTTGAGTGGTAAACCGAACAAAAAGCTTTTTCGAACCAGCTGAAGCACCTAGACCTTAAATTTCATTTTTGGTTTTGGTAATTAATATCAATCATATTTTAAGGACTAATAATTTTTCTTCAGATTATAAAAAACAGGTTGGTCCTATGAAGAGGTGAAATCGTTAAGTTATAAGAAAATTGGAACATTAAGCTAACACTAATGTATATGTTGTAAGGTCCCTTTTTCAGATTTTCACCGATCTAGGTGTTTAGAGAAAAGATTGGGTTGCTAGTGTAGGTGTTGTACTATGAAGAGAGCCCTTTGGTTAGTAGCTTGAATATAATCTAGTGTTAATAACTCAAATTCATGCTCATACTTTAGACATGTGCATTTCTCAAAATTCTTTCAAAGTCCTCTAAAAATATGTATTATCGGCACTATCGAGCTTCTAGGGGTGGTACTGCCACAAGGACGACAATATCGACTCAAGAGATCGGTAGTTATTTGACAGAGAGGGTTGTTTTTGGGTCTATGCCCAAGCCGGCACTACTAACCCAGTGTGAGCAGTACTGCCACAGGTGAAGTAGTATCGGCCCTAGTACTAGTGGTCGGTAGATCTTTTCCAAAATAGTGCATCTTTTGGGTTTTTACCCAGTTGGCACTACCGCCCATCTGGGAGCGGTACTACCGTAGGTGAGGTAGTACCGACCCAAATAGACAATAGACTTTTTCCAGAAAAGGATGAAAGCGCACAATTCTTGGTGCTTAAGGCCAATATTACCGGTCCACATAGGCAATAGTGTCGATCCACTATAACAATAGCTAGTTCTTCTCGGCATTAAATGCTACAGGCAATCATTGAGCATGAGGCTAGCACTACCAGCCCTACATGGGCTATAGTGCCGACTTTCCTGAATTTTTTAGGAATTTTATGAAAACGGCCAGATTTGTGGGTGGGAACTATGAATACACTTCCACCTGCAGCAAGGATATATTCTTGGTCATTCATTGTATATTTGTGATCCCTTATAAGTCTCTCATCATCTCTAAAGCATTTAATTCACAATTTATAAGTTGTTAAGAGAAATTCAAGTGTGTACATTTAAGTTGAACTATTAAACACTTGATCAACCTTAAGCAAGCATCAACATCTATTCTCTTGGAGGTTGTTACCTCCTAAATAGTTTGGAGGCGTAAGAACCAATGATCTTCTCAAATAAACTTATGAGGAGGTCCGTGAATTATGAAGGTTGGAGCTCACCTATCCAGAGTGGGAAAGAGCTACTACTAGTGACCGAGAGAGGCTCATTTGCACAAGAAGTCGGCTTGATTTATTCAAGCTTCTTCAATGAGGATTAGGGGGTCGACAAGTCTCCGAGACCACGAGAAAAATCATTATGTTCATCTCTTGTGGTTTGCTCTCTTGTGTTCAAATTGTGCAAAATTACATTCCTAGTGTACTTAGTATTTGCTCCTCTATTTAGGATTGTGTAATTTGTTTAGATCTAGTTTGTTGGTGCACTTAGCGAAACCTAAATAATTTAGGCCTTAATTGTTAAAATAATCAATTCTAGTATTATTTGATCATCTATTGTAATTATAGTCAAAGGATTTTAAAAACCTCCTATTCACCCCCTCTAGTCGGTTATCCTTAATCCTACACCGGCACAGTACGAGCGAAATTTGACAAAATGTGAGTGGTTTTTTATGAAAAGTGAAACCCTGCCCTAGATGTAGGGGGTCGCCTACGTCTAACACCGGCCTGCACACGCTGCTAGGAGCTTGCAACGACGATGGTGGCCGCTGTTCCAACCCCAGAAGAGGATGGTAACGGTGAGGAGGGGAAAGAGGAGGAGGCCTGCCATGGTCGTGCTTCTTGCTATTTTACTATTAAATATAGTGAATCATACTTATCATTTTAGGATTTTAAAAGGTGTATAGATGAATCCTAATAGGAGTGAGATTTCTAATCCTAGGATTAGGATTCCTATTTTCTTTGGATGAGAACTAGAGAGGTTATATAAACCTAGGTTGGTAGGGTGGTTACGGAGAATCCAAGCAACTAAGAAGTCACAAGCCAACTCATCCAGCGTAAGAGGTGCACGAGAGGATTAGATGCAAAGTTCTTATTTGGTACTAGATTTGTATATAAGATAAAGATCTGAGGGTCCTAAAAGGTTCGAGAGGTTGTGAGAGAGCAACAATCCTTTATACCTTTTTGAGGTTGTGCTTAAAGAATTTACGATCGGTTTCGCCAATTCTTTCTCTCTCATCGTGGTTGTTTCAACGTCATTATTTTGGTTCTTTCTAGGAGATTCATCTACTTCATTCTTAAGACTGTGCACGATTGTGCCTTATATCATAAAACTCTAATCCGATTCGAGAGCTATTGCGCATAAAAATGGATATCAGAGTGTAACAATTACTGATCAATGAACAATACCAAGCTAGGCGTCAGGTACTTGCTTATGTATGAACCTACGAGGTGATCAATGCAAATCAAGAGAAGATTTTGTTTCGATCTGGCCTTTGCGTTCATCCAAGCAACCAAATTCATCCAAAATTAACGAATGGGATACACACAGATGTATTGTCATTAGTATAAATTATACATTAGAAATTATTACACAAGCATGAGCATTAATGAGCATAGCAAATGCATAAGTATATATATTCATACCTGAAAGCACTGAAGCGAAGCATGGTAAAATGGTAACTTAGTAAGAAGGTAAAACAGCAAAAGATAAAAAGGAAATGGTGAAAGGGTAAATGAGCATGCAGTCTAAGCTAGGAGATTCATCTCCTCCTATGAAGATCTAAAGTCTACCCAAAGATGCATTGAATCTTCCAAAGTAGGGTTGCAATCGGATCGAATAATTTCCGACCGGATGTGTTCGGATTGTATTCGGATATTTTTTTGGATACTTTATTTCGAATTCGGTGTCGATTCGAAATATTACTATCTATCGGATTGAAATATTCCAAAACTTTTTTTGGATATATCCGGTAAAAGTTATTCGGATATTCGATCCTTATCGCACCACACATAACTGGATAAGTAATCAGACACTGAGATTGATGAACCAGCTCCACCCCTCGAACTCCTGCAGCAGAAGGGCGATGTCGTGGAACATCGCGGCCAGCTCCATGGGGCCTGACAAGAGACCGCGCCTACTCCCCCATCGCCGCTGCTTGCACATTGCCGTACCATCGCGGCGCCTCCTCTCCGGGCAAGAAGGCCACGAGATCTGAGCGCTTCTCCTTCAGTCCACCCCCACGACCCCGATAAGGTAGTAGTTCCAAGGATGGTGCAACGTCCACAACAGCCGCCAGATCCGTGGACCGTCGGTGGCGCCACCCGATATGAGGTACACCAGCCTCGACGGCCGCCTCCCCCTTCCCGGAGGCGGCGAGCGCACCGCCACGAGTGCAGTGTAGAGCACGGGGAGCCACCTGAGCCGATGTTGCGTCGGCGGTAGCTACTTCCTCATGACCATCTTCTGCATCGCTCGCGAAGGAGGGAGTGCTAGGTTGTTGCGGCTAGTGGAGCGGAGGTGGGGCTTGGTTGCTGCGGCTGGTGGAGCGGAGGATACGAAGTGGAAGTTGGTGTGAGAAGTAGCTGAAGTTGCAGCGTTTCGTGCAAGGAAGTCAGGAGGCATGTATGGTGCAGTCTATTTGTAAACTTTTATCTTAGATAGCTGATTATAAACGTATGTGTATGTTCTGTGAGACTGTGATGTTTAGGAAATGTAGTCTTGACATTTGAGAGAGTTTACCAATTGTAATGTATGGCGGTGTTAGTTCGATGGCTACTAGAAGCATAGCATATTAATATTGACCAGAGCAATGGCAAAAGAGACTGTATCGGCATCTATGATATTTTCTGACACGATTCTTGTTAAAGAAATCTGTGAAAACAACCAACAAGCTCCTATTCTTAATCTGCATATGTGGATGGCATTGTCAAAGGGGGAGCTAGACTATCAAACTCTCAGTCGCATGGTTCATGGATTGGCGCATGATCCAAGCCGTCAAATCTTATTGCATAGTGAACTCATACGGTTGGTTAATCAGTATTTTATGTGTGCTTTATGTGGTATCTATTTTCGCGCATTATCTGATAAAAATTATTCAATACCGTATTGATTTCGCTCCGTATTTGATTCAAATCCGTGACCAATATTATCCGTGCCGTATTCGTATCTGAAACTATCCGAAACCGATTCTGAATTGACAAAAAATATGATTTAGGATATAGAAAAAACGATATGCGACCGAATCCGAGCCGATTGCACCCCTATTCCAAAGCTTTGCCAAGCCTTCTCTCTTGCTTAGTTTCTTTCGACCAAAGCCAGAGGAAAAGGAAGCCAAGTGCAGCCCCCCTACCACACCAGTGCCATAGCCGAACACCAAGGAAAAGGATTCATCCTCAGTGCCATTTCACAAGTCACACAAGAGCTCATCACATTTCAACCGAAAGCAACCATAAGCATAACCTTTTGCCCCAGCCCCCAGCCAATCGAGAGAGGCAAGCTCACCAACACATCCTCATAGCCAACACCCAAAGCCGAAAGCCATTCCAAGGAGCAAGTGGAGCTAGCATAGCCATTCCAGGAGCAAGAAGAAGGGCAGCTAGCAAAGGAGCAAGAGAAGAAGTGTAGCCGGTCAAGGAGCTAGAAGAAGGATACCTTAATCCTCTACCTCAACTCAACCAGCTCCAAAACCGAAAGCTTAGGCATTAAGTAAGTTTCTGCCGGTAGAGTAATGGAAGTAGAAGGGTAGTAGAGGGGGGAAAAGGAAGAAAATGGTCTCAGTATGGGAGCAGTAGGGGAGCCCTAATAAATTAGAGTTCAACCTTAGATCCTCATTAACTCTTACCTGTGCATCTTACCTCAAAAAGCTCGAGGAATCAGTAGATCAAAAACTTAAGAATGCAAAATCATCAAAAACTCAAAAGACCTGTTCTTCATGAGCTAGAGTAGCTCATGAACCCCTAGAGGGGGATTCGGCTAGGGAGCCGATTAGAGAGAGGAAGTAGAGAGGGGAGGGAAGAACCATCCATGGATGGTAGCTGCGCTAGCATTCAGCCAGGAGAGTGGCAGCCGGGTAAATCGACAGTAGTAGTAGTGCTCAGCTAAATGGCTCAGCCGCTGGAGCTTTGGCCAAATGGCCAAGCAACCGAATGAAGTAAATGAGAAAGGGAGTAGGCAGTAGTAATAGTAGTCGGTCAAGTGACCTGCGACCAAATAGCTTCGGCCAGGGAAGTAATTAAGTCTCGGCCGAATGTGTGCACAGCCCAATGGCTAAGGCCTTTGACCAAAATGAATAAAGACAGTGAAGCAATCAAATGGTAGGTAGAAAAGAAAATGAAAAAATGAGAAAGGAAGTAAATGAATGGAGGAGAAGTGGGAATTGGATCAGTTACGTGCATTCATTCCATCATTAGTATTTGCATTAGGGCATTCCCAATCCTCCACCTCAGCTGGTGTCTATAGAATTAATTACGCTGCCAACTAAGCAAAAATCTGATGTGGCATAGGAGTTAAGGAAGGGAGAGAAGGAAAAATGAAGAAACCGTGTCTCATGCAAGAAACTGGGTCGATGCGGGTACCAAGACTCAAGAAACTAGCAAAATCGGGGTTGGACATTTCTGCTGGCCAGCTCAAGTATTTGTGGTGCATGCATTGGTTTATTGCTCTCATGCATTGCTTTATTGCTCTCTCCCTCCTCTAGACACTACTCATGGAAACCATGGGTTGGGAAACTATGCATTGTTTTATTGCTCTCTCTCCCCTCTAGACACTACCCATGGACACCATGGGTTGGGACTGCCCTTAGGCATATGAAATTCCATCATCAGTATTAGTAATTGCATTAGGCATATGAAAGAAAATCTAGTAGTAAAATAAAACATGGCATGTGACAAATAAATATCAATTTTAGTGAATAATAAAACTGATTAGTTGGAAATGTTGGAAGTTGGTACTCATATTTAATAAAATGCAGTAGATTAACGTAATGTAATATTCAGGACCAGAACAGAACCCTCCGGTTAGTCAGAGCCATTTTTTCGAGCGAGGCTGAACATTCAGATTTTATTCCAGACAAGCATTTCCTTTGATCATGCCTTAATAATTGTTTTACTGCTTTTATATATTATGGTATCATCGCTGCATTAGAAACTATATTTTTGAATGAAAATGTGAAATTGGGGAGTATGGGTTAAATGGATGGATGGAATTGTGTATGGTTAATGGAATGGTTATATTGGTGGGAGAGTTATTATGTGTAGATAATGTGTTGGCGTGTGTTAATTAGGTGGGCAGAGGACACCGATGAGAAAGATATATATCGCCGGTGGGATCCTCTATAATAAGATAGTATACAAGATTAAATTACAAACTAATTTTGAGTAATAAGCTGTAAATTTGCTACCAACCATAGTGTATGGAAGCAATCAGAAAAAGTTATCCTAGGATAATATTAGTTTCTCCAAAATAGGTAAGAATATATAGTCGTGATGAGAAATACCGATATGATCTAGGGGACTGTGAAAGAGTTGGTTTGGGGGTGGTATATATGTGTCGTAGCAATTCCGAGATTAATATATATTTAGGTTAGCTCCTATTTCAAACGACACGAAATTTACTATAATTTCACGGAAACAATTCATCTTTCGCATGAATAAGAAGAAATGATCCCGCGCGCGTTCGGTTCCAAATGGGGCTAGTCTTCTTTTTCGAGACACAGCAACGGGCCGGATACGTACAGGAGTTGACATCCTCTGATAAAAAAAGTACGGCGGTACATTGTAAGTTTGGAGTTACTCAAACGTACACGTGCAAGCATTCCACAACCCATGCACGTCGGCTACCACGCCAGCGGCGCAGGCATGTGCAACTGACGAGGCCTCACTGTTTGTCGCGCGCCCAACGCATAGTAGTACAGATCTACAGAAACTCCCCACACTACGCACACAGTTGCAGATCGATTCTACTATACTAATCATGCACGCGACGCGATTATGGATAGCACGCACTTGACGAAACGACGTTTTTTTTTGGTAGGTCGGCCCGGTTTGATCGATGGGGACAGCACGCGCGCGTGGGTGCGGCAGATTCAGAGCGCAGATTTGATCATGGCGAACATATCGGGTTGCTGCCGCGCGGGCTCGGCGACGTCGACAGCGGCTGGGCGCAGCAGCTTATCCATCTCCTCCACGAACCTGTCCATGGCGGGGCCGGGCAGGCACATGGGCACCACGATGCCGTCCTCGCCACCGGCGTTCTTGAACGGGATGAGGAAGCTGGCCACCCCGGGGATGGCTCCGACGCCGCCCTTCGCCGGTCCGCCGTACACCGGCCTGCCCCACCCGAAGTCGAGGTCGCCGAACCCGGCCTTTGTCACGTCCGACACCAGGTACGCTCGCACCACCGTGAAGTGTGGCCGCCCGCGCTGCACCATGAGGTCGGCCACCGACCGCATGTACTCCACGTCCACCTCCCCCTTGGCCTTCTTCACCAGCTCCACGGCGTAGCTCACGGGGTTCGCGCAGAGCTCGCCGGCTGTCGAGACGGCGACAGGGAACGCGAACGCGTTGCCGTAGTATCCGCTGGGGATGCCGGCGCCGCTCTTGCCGCCGCGGGCGTTAACGATGCAGATCATTCGCATCTCCTCGTCGGCGTCAGGGGCAAGGGCCACCGTGCGGCACTTCCAAAGGCACCCAGTGAGGACCTCGAACGTGGTGGCGCGCTTCCGGATGCCCGGCGCGAGGTGTGACCGGACGGCGGCGACCTCCCGGGGCCCGAAGAAGAAGGAGCGGTGCGCCATGTCGTCGAGCGGCACGATGGTGCCCTTTGTGTCTGGCACCTCGTCGTACTCGCGGTGCGCGAAGCACGGCCGCGGCGGGTCCCGCGCCTCCAGCATCTCCCGCCCCCACACCGGCCGCACCGTCGGCGCTGGCGCGCCCCGCGCCAGCTCCGCCACGGCGCCCAGGAACTGCACCAGCCCCTGCGCGTCCGCCATCGTGTGGTGCAGCCGCACCGCCAGAATGAAGCCTCCGCACGCCAGCCGCGTCACCTGCACGCTCGCACGAACCATAACTCCATAAGTAAACGATCTTCCACACGTACGGTCCGTACATACGTGAGCGCGCGTTAGCGTTCGCGAAAACGAAAAGCGTTTTGTGGGTAAGGACGTACCTGGAAGAGGATGAGGGGGGAGTCGAGGACGGCGGACGAGCCGGGGACGTCGAAGATGAGCTCCTCGAGGCACGGGAAGGGCGGCTGTAGGGCGTCGCCGAAGTGGTCGAGGCGGACGTCGACGTCGGCCTCGGTGAACAGCACGCCCTCGCCGGTGCAGTCGACGGCGAGCTTGCGCCCCTCGAGCTCCCTGAGCCGCCCAGCGAAAGGGTAGTAGTGCACGAGCGCCCTGGCGACGGCGCCCCTTATGACCGGCGCGGGGTCCCGTCCGCCCATGGACGCGTCGCGCCGGTAGAACTGGATGACGGGGATGTGGAACCGCAGCCCGTCCTGGTCGTCGATGTCCGAGAGCCGCTTCAGCCCGCGCGGTGTCGGCCCCGCCGGCGCCACCAGCACCGCCGGCTTCCTGCACACCGTGAACCTCAACGCCGCCGCCGAGCCCGCCATGCGTACAATCTGATCAGCTAATTAATGCACGACGACGAGGCGACGAGTGCGTGTGCTTGCTGCCGCTGCTAGGTTCAGTGTGGCCAAAGGGTCAGGCACTAGGGCGCGTATATATACACAGCTTACACATACCCCGAGATATGTTTATGGAGTGGAAATTAGGAAGCAATTGCTAATCAAGTGCGGGTGCGTTGTGGTCAAGTCTATAATGACAACAACTAACGACGACGTTCGGATCACTGGTTTGTTTATTGTAAGTTGATTCGTTGTTTATTGTAGTGTTTATGACAACGAAATGACTTGTGTTGACTTGTTGAAATATTTTTTTTTGGCTACGTGTGTAACATCTTTTTCTTAGTGTACAACATTTTTCTTCGACAACAGTAGAAATGAGGTATGAAAGGAATGTTACACATGTGGAAAAAAAATATTACAAAAAATGTCCGATAAAATAAACAGTAATCAGATGTCCAATTGTTAGTATTCGCCTTGTGATAATGCAATGTGTTGCTCGGGGAAAAAAAAGGTAGTAATGCGATGTGGATCTGTGGTGCGTTGCGGTCAAGTGGTCACGTCTATAATGACAACAACTGATGACGACGTTAGTCTCTTTGGAAGGCGCCAAACAGATGATCACTGGTTTGTTTATCTCAAGTTGATCCGTTGTTTATTGTAGTGCTTAGGCCATTCTCAATTCATAGTTTCATTTTCTAGTTTTCAAGAAAGTCTGCATCATCTTTTATGCAGAATCACAGATCTCGGGTTTCATCTAGATGAAACCTCTCACCTCTCATGAAACTCTCTCTCTCTCTTCATAATTACCTTGCCATGTCACCAAACACGATGATGTGTTATGTCATTTAATGAGAATGAAACTCCCATTGAGAATGGTCTTATAATAAGGCCATTCCCAGTGGGAATTTTATATCCCGCTTCCCAAGTCCACATCGGTTTTTATGCAGAATCACAGTATTTGATTTCATCTAGATGAAACTCTCTCACCTCCCATGAAACTCTCTCTATCTCTCTCTTCATAATTACCTTGCCATGTCACCAAATCTGATGATGTGTCATGTCATTTAATGTGAATGAAACTCAATTGAAACTCCCACTGGGAATAGCCTAATGCAATGTGTTGCTCGGAAAAAATGTAGTCATGCAATGTGGATCTGTGGTGCCTAGCAGGCGGCTAGCAAGCTCTGCCTCCCGATCGTGTTTCTCGTGGTGTGTGAATGTGTGATCCATCCGTCCACGCATGAGGAAGCAAGCATCCAGCTTGGGCTGCCTCTTGCCCTCTGCCTCCTGTTCGAAAGAAGAGGCAGGGCCGTTTGATTGGGAATCGGATGGTTCAGGCTGATCGCTGAGCACCAGATCCTTATTTGGTCATGAGACGTAGCTGTTCTGTTTTTTTTAATGTAAGTATAGCCTCTCTGTTTTTCTGAACTAGCATACCATTGAATTATTTTCCAATGTACAAATATTGGTTCTATACATGTTTAGTACATTTTGAAGCAAGTAGCTCATCTACAAGGAATTTTGATTCACTACTATACATGTTTTTCCTTTGAGACATTTTATCATCTATGGAGGTACCAAACTTTATATTGAGGCGGTACTACCAAAAGACAGTTGGTATCTCCACCCTTCAATTTTTTTACCTCTTGGTACTATGTGAATGCAAATTTTGATACATCCCAAAAATAGAAAAAAAAAACTCTTTTCCTTTTCATGCGGTGACTATTCAATGTCTTGTCTATCCAAATTTCTTACTCCCTCCATCCCAATTTATAAAGCGCATTAGCCTGGACGCGATTACCAACGCAGTGATTTTCTACCGATGTTGCCCCTTATTAACAAACGGCTCGACTTTTTAACAGCAACCTATTTTTTACTCCTCTGTTGCCTTTCTGGAAGGACCACGCATAAAAATGGAAAGCGAGCAAATCACATGGAATTAGTAACAAACCTGCCAGTTTGACCAGGGACATGCATGCGCAGGGGCAATTGTAGAAGTAACGGATGACAAATCATAAAACGCCCTATAAAATAAGATTCCAATCAGATTTTTATGCGCCCTGTTTTATGAGATGGAGGGAGTAATTCGTATTCATGATTGGTTCTAATGCACCTGGTAGCTAACATGGTAACCAAAAGAAAATCGTATTGCATTCCTATTTATTTATGTGCATAACTAAAGTTCATGTAGAAACATTGCTTTTCATAACCTGTCAGATGCCTACGAGCACTCCTTATTTACCATTCCACGTGCATCTGTGTTGTTCCTAGAAACCCATAACATGGTTTGTTTCTCCTTTCTTTTTCTTATTTGTTCGTAAAGATGTTTCCACAAGTAATCCCCACGCTCGGGCGCCGCCGTTTCTGGCTGTTCCTGCGCATCTCCCATCAGTTGATCATTCATTGTCTACGGCTGAGATCCATAGTGTTCAACGGACAGAGATTACTTAAGCATTACTTGTTCAACAGAGCTGTCCGATCCAGTAAATCAATAGTCCAAATCATCAAAAACATGTGCTACAGTAAGATTTGCTACAGTACCACTGGAAGAACTTATTGTCGCTTTTTCATTGGACGGTTGAACGGGGACTTCTTAACTTGCAGTCCCCATTCAACTGCATGTGAACCCTGTCCGTGTTCTACGTGATGCAAGGGTGTAGGCTGGATGTATATATTGTTTTTGATAAAAATGTCTGACCCAACTTTTGTCAGTAGACAGGCAAAAGCAGGGATAGGCTTCACTTAATTGGAATACAATCTAAACCAAATACTAGAAACGGGCCTGATTATTATTTTGTGTGCTTTTCATTGTAAATACTTAATGGCCAGTTAGTGGTAGAGTTGCTCATGTCATTATTTCTCTCGAGTCTCGACCCATTGTCACGGATTAACGGTAGGCTTCGGCAAGGAAACCTGAGGTTCAGATGGAAAAATTAAACAGACTCATCCATGAAAAGGTACTGTTTTCTGTGCCATTTCTCCATTGGCTTGAATGCTTGATAAATATTATGTTTCAACTTTTTTTCATATTTGTCCTCGGGGAGGAGAGAATTTGTAATTTGATGTTGAACTGAGGCTGATCAAAACTATACTATCTGACAAATACCTATATGAGTAGCATTTGTTTAGCATTTACTAGTGTCAGCCCGTAACCTTGAATACATCTCGCTTAATTAGACTATTCAGTTTAGTTAGACAGTTGTATTCGTTGTTTCTGGATTTTATGGTGTGTTTTGAGATGGGAGGCTAGCACCAACCAGAGCATTGTGCTTTACTACATAGCTCTTATCGGGGTTTTTTTTTGCATTTGATTAGCGTAATGTACTATTATAAACGACATTAGGTTTTAGATGTATTAATGCTAATGCAATCTGACGAACACATCTTTATTTAACAGTCTGTCTTGCATGATTGGGGAGATGATCTTAGTACGCTGATGGTCCCTGGTGTCGTTTTCTCTTGTGTGGGTCAAGGCTCGCGTGTGAATCGTGTGGCAGCCGTTCAAACAAGCTCTATTCATGGAAGATATTTTCTCCATTCTGCAGAGCATAGTTGTTTCCGACCAGGAGGAGGACACATTGTATGGATGCTGCCATACTGAATCACAGTAAGATTTATTCTCTTTATGCATGCAAATGTATCATCACACAGGCCACTTCGTTGTTCGTTCTCTGAATTTGTACTCGGCTTTTTCTGGCATATGTATTCAGATTCAACATGTACTTAGGTGATTGGTGATGGTAATTCCGCAACGTTTTCCATGGCTGTTTAGTTTCCCTGCTGCTTCGTTGCGAGTACAGTGAGTGTATTAAGTGGGGGACGGACGAAAGAGATCAATGCAAAAAAAGGCAGATGCTTGTCTGCACTGACGCAAAGTGGGTGGCCTTTTGCCGTCAACTGATGGCTGCGCAGCACCGGTTACAACATAGCAACGCACTAGTCTGCTGTGCTATTGGTGCCATTCTATTTGATTTTGATCTTGGATTGACAAAATATCACCGCACTAGCATTTCTGCCTAATCGATATTCCGAACTACATCAAAAAATTTCTATGAGACATCAGAACCCCATTTATACAATTTAAGGATGCATAAATTGCATTTTTTTTTTAACTTTAAACTAGACTTTTGACCTTAGAGCATTTCCAACAATCAGGTCTTAAAATGGAGTCCTATACCTCAAAATAGGGCCTAAACTAAAAGAATTAGGGTCCAAGATAACTATTGACTCCAGCAATTAGACCCTAAACGTGCGAATAGGATGGGGCTAGAGAGGAGCGTTGCCAAATATAACAACAAGGCTCCGAGTCCTAAACCTATTTTGATAATTTTTCTTAAAATACAACCTCTGTTGGAGTGTTTTTTTTCCATCAAAACCCTATAATTACAATTAGCAATCTATTTAGGGCTCCTTTTGGAGATGCTCTTAGAACAGTAACAGAAGACTGAAAATAAGGTGTGATTGGTACGACGGTTCGATAGAAATTAAAACCCGAATATTCTTGGCACTTGGCAGAAGAGAACAAAAGGCCCAGGCGAGCATTTCTTGTGAATGCACAAGACTGACCGGCCAAGTCTCTGTGTCAGTCAACTCGTCATTCCTCACCAGAATCACGCCCGTTCCAGTTCAAAGCCGTAGGTGGTAGATTCCAACAAATTTCAGTACTGTCATTCTCAAGTCTTCAACTCCTTTTTTTTTTTTTTTGAAAAAACGGCATAAGCTCTACTATGCATTAAAGTAGAGGGTCAGAGATGCAGCATACAATGGTTCAGATCATCTTTGAGGCGAGAAAAAAATGAAATGGCAGCTGAGAACAAAAGCCTAGCCTCAACTCCTTATTAGTTATTACTATCACTTAAAAGGAATCAAGAAGGCAATCAAGGGCACCGAATTGAACTGAAAATGTGGAAGTCTCTTATCCAGAACTAGTGCAAATTTCCTTTTGGAAAGCACTGAATCACTTGCATAACTTTTAAAAAGAAACCTTTTTTTTTTCTTGTCGAAGTCTCTTATCCAGAACTAGTGCAAATTTCCGTTTGGAAAGCACTGAATCACTTGCATAACTTTTAAAAAGATACCTTTTTTTTTCTTGTCGAAGTCTTCCTAGTCTTTGGTATATTGGTTATTGGACATGTAGGTTTTCTCGGTCAAGTCCCTAGTGGCGGCCTTAGGATTTCTGAGATGTTATTGGGAGTTAATAAAATAATATTTATTGGGACAAGTTGTTGATATTAGAGATAACATCTCCGATACTTTAGAAAATTACACAATAATTAAGAAAAAATGTTGAATTAGGAATTGAGGAATAGAGATTCACCTGTGTTGTTTTTGATGTGCGCGGCCTGCCTCGCCGGCCCCAACGGCCACCTTGTGCTCCCGTCTCGAGATCGTGGCTCCCATGACAACGTGAGAGATAGAGAGGGGTGATAGGTTAGGGAGTTAGGGTTCCAGGGAGACGGGTCTTCCAATGGGTTGAAAGCTCTTTAGCACTCGCGGCTGTCATCAAGGCCTATATTATCAAGATTAGTTATAAGAAACGACCAATACTAAAATGTATAGTTTTATGATACAAATTCTCAAGAAATATATAATCTCATAAAATAGAAACTAAAAACGGTAATTTTTGATAGTTTATGAAAAAAAAATCTGCAGTTTTATGAAATTTACTTTAAAAAAGAGAAGGAATGGGTGTCCACCGAAACACCAGGGTCCGTCCATGCGTGTCTCCCTCAAGTCTATATAAAAGAAGGTCAAGTCCTATAAATATATTGACACCAACATGCTTGGCTCCTGACACTGTACTGCATCTAGCATGTAAAATGGGGAGTTGGTGATGACTTGAGCTGGTCAGACCCCGTGCATTCCCATACGACTACATTATGTGATGAATGATGACCGGTGACTAATCACTTAATCAGTAGGTTCTTTCCGTTCTCACAATTGGCAGGCTTTTCCCAGACAAGAAAGAAACTGTACTTGGTAGGTTCTTTCCAAGCAAATCACAATGTAAGACTGGAACGCCAGACTTAACAAGATCAGTGGGTGCATGCTTGCGTTTGACTGACAGTTCCTGTAAGATGGCCGCAATGTGTGGGCAGTTTCCAGGCAAGAAACAGCAGCGGTAGGCTGTAATTGGTATGCTCTTTCTTCCCAGGCAGACGGAATCACCCATTGTCTGCTCCTGCATTTGGACTGAAATGGCCATCCCTTCACTGTTCATCAATCAGGCAGTCACCAGAACGCACTGCAGCTTGCACCGAAACTACACTGCATTTGAAAATTCTATCGTCATCAGTACCAGATCTGTATCAGCTATACTTACCCTGTTACCCGGCAGACCAGCACAAGTGCACAACATGCTAGTGTTTCAAAGATGCCTAGCAAGTAGTTCTGGGCCTGATCAACAACTGAACGACAAGACAGCCAGGTATGGTTGCCCCAAAGGTTTCATGGATTTTTCATCGAGAAAAGAAAAACTAGAGATTTCACGGTGCAAAAGGGAAGAGGCCGGCCTACCATGGAACTTACTTATTTTGTATCCATAAACTTAAGACTAGTGTCTACACGCATTTCACGCGCGCACTCAAGTTATAAAATAAGTAAGAGAGGCACAGTAAAAAGTAACACAGTAACCTCCACTTGAAGCAACTCTCCTTTTGCTGCCGGGAAAGATTTTGTGGGTGTTGTCGAATAATGTTATATCAGAGCCGGCTTGGATTTTATGTGACGATGTGAATTTTATAGGATGTTGGCTTAGAATGCTATAAAATTTGATGTGTAATCGGAGTATGCGCTCCTAATCAGCTTGGCCTAGGGCCTGTTTGTTTCAGTTTTGGATTCTCTAAAGTTGATTCTAGATTGTGATTGTAGAGAAACTGATTCTCCAAAAGCTGGAATCTAAAAACACATATGAAATAGATTGTGGATTCTAATATATATGGGTAGGCTGGATTATGAGAATCGGATTCTAGAATCAGATTGTTTATTTTTTATTTTACTTTTGGAGCCAAAATCCAAAATAAAAAGCTAAACCAAACAGACCCTTAGAATTCTTGGTGTTAGTTTGAGGTTGATGTGTCCTATTTCAAAAAAAAAAAGTTTGAGGTTGATGTGTGGTGCAGCGTTTTTTTTTTTTGTAGCTGTGAAAACATAGTTGCGAAAAACCCTGCACTTGTTTGAAAATCAGACCAAGTAAAATCAAATCATGTTATCCAACGAACCATCCTCCGATATTTCTTCTCATGTATAATGTTTTTCGAAACGCAATAATATCTTCATTTGCAACTTGGTTTGGAGTGAAAAAAAAGCCAGCCAAATACCTAGATATTTCAACCCTTTCGGTTTCAGTAAACAATAACATTCCATCATATCAAAGGAAGCTTGCTACTTACAAAAGGTGAGCTAGGCTGCTTTGATAGCCCTCAAAGCCCAACAATAAAATTAGGGAGACGAGACCCACGCCCAACTACGCTGCGCACGGCTAGGAACACAAGATGATCTTGAAATAAGCAGAGTAAGCACACATTAAGGACCTATTTGGTAGAGCTCTAGATTTTAATTTCACCTGAAATCTGAAACTTGTAGGCTAAAATAAAGAGAATTAAGTTTATATTTTTTTATCTAAAATGTAAATAAGACGATCTATCTAAACACTCTTAATATGCTCACAGCTTCAGCTTCAAGAATCTGGTGAAGCTAGAATTTTCAGCTTTACCAGATTTCATGAATCTAGAGAAGCTGACACTACAAGAATTCAGTTTTGGGCCGAGTGTGAAAATAACAAGCCGAGTGCACACTCGGCGTAGATAACCCAATACCGAGTGTACTCTCGTTGTAGATGCCTCTCGGACAAAGGCACCTATGCCGAGTGTACTCTCGGAATGTACAACATCTATTCCGAGAGGGCACTCGCAATATGACGTCTTCGTCCACGTAAGACAAAATAATACGAGGGCACACTCGGCAGAGTTTATGAGCTGCCATGTCAGCAATCTATCCCGAGTGGACACTCGGTTCACCTGTCCATCTATGCCGAGAGGGCACTCAGGGAAATGAACAGGACCATTCGCGTGGGGACCAATTCAATGCCATTCCATAATTCTTGCCCCCTATCCCGAGTGGACACTCGGTCCGCCTGTCCGTCTATGCCGAGAGGGCACTCGGGGAAATGAACAGGAAAAAAAATGCATAAACACAACCCAGTTCAGGGAGACTAGACCAGAAAGGTTAGATAAACAAGCGCAAACAACTAGTACTACAGTTTAATAGTGGAAAACCCGAACTCAGTACTACGATAAAATTAGATCGGGAAGCATATGAGAGCAGGATATTCGACTAGGATGATCTGAATGTAGTGCCTATCAAGAGCTCCAGGAGTTGGTAAAAATCGAAACTTCGCAGGTAGGAACTCACGCTAACCGCCTAGGGGTGAAAGAAAACAAAAAAGAAAACAAATCTTTTGGCGAGAAACAAGCAAGCAAGTCGTGACACTGAAGGGCGGGAAACATATTTCCCCCAGCCCAGGAGAGGAAATGCAAATGCGCGAGATCATATAGGAAAAAATGGAATGGAAGCTAGATGCCGAGAGGGCCACTCGCTGCAGATGAACAGGAAATCGCCAGGAAACCCTAATGCGTTGCCACGGCCGTTTGCGTGGGGCCCACAGGCTGTGCCGAGAGGGCACTCGACGGACCCAACCCTATCCCGAGTGGACACTCGGTCCACCTGCCTACCTATCCCGAGTGGCCACTCGCTGCAGATGAACAGGAAATCGCCAGGAAACCCTAATGCGTTGCCACGGCCGTTCGCGTGGGGCCCACAGGCTGTGCCGAGAGGGCACTCGGCGGACCCACACCCTATCCCGAGTGGACACTCGGTCCACCTGCCTACCTATCCCGAGTGGCCACTCGCTGCAGATGAACAGGAAATCGCCAGGAAACCCTAATGCGTTGCCACGGCCGTTCGCGTGGGGTCCACAGGCTGTGCCGAGAGGGCACTCGGGGAAATGAACAGGAAACCGCTCGGATAGCCTAATGTGTTGACACGTCTGTTCGCGTGGGGACAGGCTGTGCCGAGAGGGCACTCGGCGTAGGGTTTCCCCTTTAGCCCTCAATCGGGCACGTGAACGCCATTTCGATCTGTTAGCCGCCGCCCGTATGCTGTATTCTTTGCCGCCGCTTTTTGTGTTGCCGCCGCCAGACCCCATCCACCTCCGTGCCTCGTCCGGATGCCCTCCGCCACCTCGTCCGGCCGCCCTCGCCTCCATCTGTCTTTGCCGGGTCCGAGCGCCCTCGCCTCGTCGCGCGGCGTACCTCATTCTTGCTCTCCACCGGTCGGCTTCTCCACTACCGCCCTCCACCGACTGGCCGCCGTCCGCACTTGCGCCCTCCACCGGCCGGCCGAACCGGCCCTCCCCACTGGCGCCCACCATCTTGGCTGTTACACTGCGTGGATCGATGTAATTGGAGAGTGAATCTTGACATCTTGTGACTATTTTGCTTTTGTTGCTTTAGAGACTTCGGTGCGTTCTGTGATATGTGAATTATTATACAATGTTTGTTGTATACTGTTTGGGCCAGTTCCCTCCTGATGCATTTGATGGAGATCCTTTGCTTTTTCTTCTGATTAATGTGAGGATTTCTAGATTTTTTTCTTTTTTAGGATTATTGTGGGATTTTCTTACCCTTAAAACAAATGAGGTGCCTTAAACATCACCGGCTGTTTTATTTATATAGATTTGAATATATCAAAAAAATTTGCTGTCTTGAATGCTACTGTATACCCCAAAGCTGCAGTATTATCGACTATTTAGTAGGGGCATAGTTGAGGAAAACTGATTATGACATTAATAATTTGGTTTCAGCATTCTTATTCTCCATTTTTGAAACTACAAATTAGACAACAAACTGGACTGTGCTGAATTGACGTAGATTATCTGGGTATATTGTATAACATAGGCCATCATTTAAGTGATTTATAGTTCTCTTGCACATTTGAACATGCAGCATGTTGTTCCTGCTACACTATACTGTGCGCACCTAATGGAGATCGACAGTTTTGATTGTTGCATCTGGCCAATTTAAATATGCTGAAATGCCTTTTCTCCATGTTTGCAGTTGAGCAATGAATCCCTTAGATCACTCTCCACCCTCGAGAAGCTAGAGGACCTTGCAATGGCATCTCTGTAATACTGACCATATTCTTGTTATTGTGGCATCTCTGTATCAAAAAGATGCAGAAGAGGTAATTCTCACAGTACAGTTCATTCCTTAACTCATGCATTTTTTCTTGTATGTTTTAGTTGATACAAGAACTGTAATGGGAAAAAATTCATAACTTCTTATTTGCATATTTTGTGGACATCAATGAGCTTTGTCAAATTCAGTATCCAATCATTTTAGCCAAGCTACATGTGATATTTGTATAATGCAATTATTACTTTTCTCATCCTTTTGTTCTCTACATACAGACAATTAACGGAATAAAGAATGCAACAGCAGTTCAGGTTGATGTTTCAGATATTGGAAGTCTTTCCGATCTTGTTTCGCAGGTATTTTGAGCTCTGATATTTAATTCCTGTATTGAACAAGTGCCCTTTTTCATCTTAGTATGTTACAAATGAGCGTAAGAGGCTAGACTTATGTGACAAACAAAAGTACCTTAACTATTGTCATTTTTTATCTTCTGTTTTCTTTTCTACAGTAAGCTTTTACTTACAGTTATGATAATGACTCCTTTGCAGTTCAGGATATAGATTTCCACCTTCTTTTTGTCAAATATATTTTAATGTTTACCCTGAATCCCTGAACTTGTTAATTGTTGCACTAATTTGCCATAGAATTTGTTGATGTGAGCTCCTCTTGCAGGTTGAAGTTGTAGTTAGCTTGCTGCCTGCTAGTTTTCATGCTGGGATTGCAAGAGTATGCATAGAGGTAGGCTTAAACCACTGTTGATGCCATATTGAAATTGTGGGATTTCTTCATCTGATTGAGTTACATTCCTGTATGACAGCACAAGAAGCACTTGGTCACTGCAAGCTATGTTGATGACTCCATGTCAAAGTTGGACCAAGCTGCAGAAGGAGCAGGTGTAACTATTCTCTGCGAAATGGGCCTAGATCCTGGCATAGGTACTTACTCTGTATAATGGTCAACCATGTACATTTAGATTAAAATAATTTGTTCCCGTATGGTGCATATGTTTATGACATTATTAGGGACTAAGACATGCCTAAAAAATGACGATGCAAGTATTATGTAATGGAGAAAAATGTTCTTTCACCATAGAGCAGTTTTACTTGTCGAAACAAGATATAAATGTATTTTCCATACACAGATCACATGATGTCAATGAAAATGATTGATGAAGCACATGCTCGAAATGGAAAAATAAAGGCATTTACCTCTTTCTGTGGTGGACTTCCATCTCCAGCTGCCGCAAATAATCCACTGGCTTATAAATTCAGGTAAATGTCTTTATCCTTCTATATAGTTCTACTTACTCTAGTAGTATGATGAGGTCTCTACATGTGGAGTTTGTTAGTACAATATTGCATGCAACAAATTTTACAAGAAATACTAATGGTATCTTCTTTTTCAGTTGGAATCCAGCAGGCGCCATCCGAGCAGGGAGAAATCTTGCTGTCTACAAATTTCTTGGAGAGATTGTCCAGGTAGGCGGTAAGTTAGTTCGACCACAAAAGAGGAGTGGTTTTGGATTTGGTATGGATGTGATATGTACAACTTTTATGCTTTGTGTATGTGGACTTCGTTTGTTGAACTTGGACTTGTTGAATTTGGACTTCGTTTGTGATATGTAAATTGTGGCTTGATAATGTGAATGTGAATTGTGGATGTGAATTGTGAAATGTGAATGTGAATTGTGAAATGTGAAATGTGGATGTGAATTGTGGCTTGATAATGTGGATGTGAATTGTTATTATTGAATTGTGAATTGTGGCTTGAAATATTACTGAAATGTGTATGTGAATTGTCGATGTGATTGTTATTATTGAACTGTGAATTGATAATTTGAGCTGGCTGTTTTGTGGCCAGGGTCTGGTACCTATCCCGAGAGTGCACTCGGGATAGACCCAGTCGCCACCTATCCCGAGTGTGCACTCGGGATAGACCCCGCCGCCACCTATCCCGAGAGTGCACTCGGGATAGACCCGCCGCCACCTATCCCGTGCGCTTTTCGGGATAGATGTTGACGTGTCGCTCCACATCCGCCACGCAGCGGTCCTCAATCCTAGCGCTATCCGAGAGTGCACTCGGTATATATTTTTTCCGAGAGTACACTCGGCATAGCGATTTTTCCCGATAAAATAACACCGAGTGCAATACGCCGAGTGTGCCCACTCGGGATAGGGTATCTCGAGTGTTTTATCCCCTATCCCGAGTGTGGAAAACACTCGGGAAAAATATCCATCCTTGTAGTGTGAATCCCTACTAAACACACCCTAAACCGTCAGAAGGCCACCCCCGATGGTATATCCTCCATCACTGTGGCGGTCTAGTCCTCTCTCTCCCTCCTCCATCACCACCGCTTCGCTTCCCTATCCCTCCTCCTCTGCTCCCTCTCTTCGCCTTCTTCTATGGCGTCGACGGCAACTACACACTCTTCCTCCACCTCACCCGTCCCCTCTTCCCTCACCGGCGGCTGATGGTGACCTCGCCGTCCTTGCCCTCCCCAACCTAATATTCATTGCATCGTCGCCTCGACGTTCCTCCCTCCGCTGCTGCTCCATGCCCTCCACCGCCATTTATTGCTTCTCTGTCCTCTCTAAATATCCAAGGGACACAGTGAACCCATCGGTGGAGGCGGTGCCTTCCTATTGGACGTCACAAGAGAGAGATGAGAAACTACAAAGAGCTCAAATTAGGGGAGAGGGGGAGTGAGAGATGTGGAGAAGAGTTAAAGCAACTCCAACCCAAACCCCTATATTTTACTCCTAAATCACCTATTTAAGGATGGTATAAAAAATAGAGGCACCTTATATTAAATTTGTCTCTAACCCACCATTCCTATTACTCACCCCTATTATTTATTAAAATAATATTATTACTTTGCATTCATGTATTAATATTTTAATATCAATTATGGCTTTGAATGGTTGCACGTTTTTTATAGTGCCATGAGCTAGTCGTGTGAACTAGTATTATACAACGCGCTTCGGGGGAGGTCCAACGCGTGTTGGACGCGTCGCTCGTCCAACGCGCGTTGCTCCGTCGGATCAGTCGATCGCGATGCTTCAAGCGCAAATCTCCAACGCGCGCTGCTTCGTCGGCTCGGCTCGCTTCTTGCGTCGCTCCGCCTGCAGCTGGCCTCCAAGCGGGCCGCTACTGGGCCTTATCGCACGCTACACGCGGAGCCGAGCGGCAGCAACAAATCGCACGACGTGAAGATCCCACGAAACCCTCGTTCCAGCCGCCGTCGCATGCATGCATGTTTAGCCGTCGTCGCACGCATGTTTAGCCGTCGCATGCATGCATGTTTTTGCCTGAGTTTCTTTCTGAACGATTTCACCAACTGTACTTGCAAACTCACACATCTTTTAGTTTTTCCTTTCCACTTTAGATGCTAAATGTTTGGCTTGAATCTGGGCAGGTTAACAAGACACCAACAAAGCCACTATATCTTGTTTAGAACATGAGCAGTATATATCTATCCTCGATAATAACAAGGCTTGTAAAACAACGCGGTGTACTCACCGGATTCAATCTCCGTGGGTAAGAACTAGAAGCAACTTGGATGTGACAAACCAAACACACAATGTAACCAAAACTCACAAACTGATATTTTGATTTTTTTTTTTTGGAAGAATCTAATATCTGGAAAAATGATCGTGTTGTGCTTGTGCTAGTCAATTTTAGCAAACTAAAAAACGTCATGGCCAAACCTAACATGATTAGCGTTTACCTAACCTTTCGCAAGACCGCACGGTCACCAGAAATACACGGTTTCCTGATTTCCTCCAAGTCACGATTTGAGGTTTGGGTTCACGATTCACCGTCTTTTCTTCCAATTTCCAATACGAACACGAGCTCCGTATGCAAAACCGGTTCGCGATTCACGGAGGTGTACCGTTAATCCGGTAACGACTATGTCCCGCTTTAGGTGGCACAAGACGTGCTAAGCCCCTATTCCGAATTTCGAACGCAAGAATTCCACAGAATTTTTCTATAATAGTAGAAAAAAGTTACTGGCGGCTATCGGGAAAATTCATATAGGATTCCAATGATCCGGAACAGTTCCATGCCCCTAAAATGCAGTAGAAGCCATCAATCAAGATGCATTACACAAATTGGGATATCCCTTCCTCATGATTGCTTGAATTGAAAAAGATGATGTGACAGGAGCAGAACATCGAGCGGCAATGGTGGTGCTTGTTCGATGCAGGCGTGCAACAGCTGCAGGCTAAAGTTGGCAACAAGCCTGAGCCTGCCTATCCGAACAAGAAGCGAACGAGATAACGGAGCAGAAGCGCCGCACAGGCACAGGTACAACCAAGGGCAGCGAGGGAGCGAACCTGGAAGATGTTGGGCACGCGGAGGGCGCCGAGGTAGACCTCGACGGCGCCGAGGAACGCCTGGTACGTGCGGAGGTGCAGCGCGTCCACGCGCGGGTACGGGAGGCGCGGCCGCGGGCCCACGCACCCCGCCACCGCATTGCTGACGCCGCGGCCGACGCCCAGGAACGCGTACTCCCTCCACGCCACCGCCGGCCCGTGCTGATTTGCTGCTGCCGCTCGGCTCCGCGTGTAGCGTGCGATAAGGCCCAGTAGCGGCCCGCTTGAAGGCCAGCTGCAGGCGGAGCGACGCAAGAAGCGAGCCAAGCCGACGGAGCGCTCGCGTTGGAGATTTGCGCTTGAAGCATCGCGATCGACTGATCCAACGGAGCAGCGCGCGTTGGACGAGCGACGCGTCCAACGCGCGTTGGACCTCCCCCAAAGCGTATACAACGTGCTATAAAAGTGAAAGATACAATATCAAAGAGAGACATGACTAGTCCTACGTAAAGCTCCTCACTCAAAGCAACAGTGCACGACCTAGTAACAGAGAAGCTTGAAAGGAGGGCTAGAGATCACAAGCACTCTAAAATTACTGTTGGTGAGTCAATGGCCTGTTCAAACAAAATATAATTCTTATATCACAATTTATTATTGTCTAGACGGTTCTATTATTACGTTACAAAACTGTAAACCATAAATATCACATGAAAAATATTATATAAAGAATCACAAAGACTAATGAAGACCAAATATATCAACTATATTCATGGTGCAATTGAACATCTAATTGTTTTGTGATTAAAAAAATTATTTAAGAAATAATAGGGAGAGGGATGAAGCCCTCAGATGTAAGGGCTCTAGGAGGTCTCTCTAGAATAGAGGCTTCTAATAGGAAGTGGGTTGGAGACCTATTTTTTTAGGCTCCGTTTGGATTCATTAGCTCTAATAGTTAGCTGGCTAATGGCTAATAGCTGGCTAACTATTAGCTTGGGTTGTTTGGATCTACTAATTAATAGGTGGTTGAAAATTTCGTTGTGGGTGCAAATGTCTATTGTACTCTTGCATTAATTAGCAGTTTGCATTAATTATCTGTTTATGGTGGAGGGGCCGAAGGCAAATTGGTCTTTTGACCATCTATTAGGTGAAATTGGCAGAGGAGAACCAGCTAATGAGATAATTTATTAGCTTGTTTGTTGGCTAACTATTATCTGAGCTGTTTGTATCCATTTCAGTTAATTTTAGCAGCTAACTGTTAGTGCTAATGGATCTAAATATGACCTTAATTGTCTTTAAATTTTAGGATAGGGGGAGATATAAGGATAGGATTGGAGTTGCTCTTATACAAGAGTAAAATAAACAGACTCCCTGCCGTGTAGTTTTGGCACGAACCGTGTATAGAGTTTCCTAGATTTTCTCTAAAACCAGCCGAGCGCTAAACATCGCACGATTGGCGAACGAACGATGTGCGCGAGCCCACGACCCGCACCACCGAACCGAAGCGCTCCCCCTCCCCTAACACCACACTACCACGGCAACATATCCTGTGCATACAGATTTCTCGTGTACACGTCATGCACACCAACTAACGAAAATCATGAAAAATTCTGAAAAAAATTGTAGATGTACTTCATAAATTACTCTACCTATATATAAAATTGTAGATTCAAATTCATTATATATCAAGAGTTACAAAAAAGAGAAAATTCTGAGTTTAAACTTGTTAAAATTTTCTCTTTTTTGTAACTCTCAATATATAATGAATTTGATCTTAAAACTTCATACATAGGTAGAGTAATCTACGAAGTACATTTACAATTTTTTTCAGAATTTTTCATGACTTTTGTTAGTTGGTGTGCACGGTGTGTGCACGAGAAGCCCTGTGTGCACAGGATACTTTAGAAACCTGCATGCTTGGTGGAGTTGTCCTCGCCTGAAAACGAGGATGTGACCTGACTTGATTATTAATGAAGTTCTGCGCTTGCCATTTTGGACGGTGGGTTTTTGTTTGCTAGTTGTTTGTAATTGCTCATCACTGAATGATGCTTGGCCAATGTAAATGAACGGTTAATACACCCTTTAGATTGATTTTCTGCACACTGTACTAAGAGAATTTTATGCCATACTTTCGCAGTAGAGCACATGCTGATAGCTCTAGCTAGCCCTTTACTATCCTGTCGGGTTCAATCTGCACATTTGCCGAGTCAATCCTTCGATCATGTGGTTTCCACACTGGGCTGTTCACCTTGCTGCACTTGATGGATGTCCGTGAACGATTTCGGCTTGATGGGTATTCTTTCTTGTTCACTACATTGCTACCTTTATTTGTTTCTTATTTTGATATCCTTCGCTCATTATAATTAGACTTGAGGGAGTTTCTATTGTTGAATTTGTTAAAGGAGCGGGAGGCGCCAAAGTAAAGGGCCCATAACCAAACATCCATAAAATTAATAGAGGGTAGCAAATCCCCTTCAAAACCAAATTAATTTGAAAATTTTAAATTGACAATTAATTAATACAAATTGGTCCAAAAACTTAATGTCGAAATACTTAAAATTTTAAATTTATTGGATAAATTTAAGAAATTATAATAAATTATATCTTTGAATTTAAATTGGTCCAAAAACTACAATCAAAATTATAAATTATTTTGTTTTAAAAAAAAAAAGGTAAAAAAAGCAAAAACCTTTCCAATAAAACCAAAACACTTTTCTAAAATTCAGAATCAAGAAATTGGATGGTACTAAAACCAAATTTTGGGGTAAATTGATTAATGTAAAAAACCCGGCTAAAATTACTTAAATAAATGTTAATTGGATAATTTTTAAAATTTAAATGTTAAATTTGGAAATTGAAAAACTAATTTAAAATTTGTAATCTAAAATTAAAATTAGTATTAAATACTATTTTAAAATATACTCTATTTAAAACTCTAGATTTATTGAAAATAATCTCTAACAAAATTATTTAACTTTCTTTTAATCTCTTTTTCATATTAATTTTAAAAATGCTGATTACATTGGATTTTTTTAATCTACTAAAACTAAATATATAATTCCTAAAATTATTTTAAAGTTTAATGAAGGAATATAAAATTGCTAAAATTAATAATTTTAGCTAAGAAATTTTTTAGGTAAATGAAAAATTTATTGAATAAGAGAAATTCTTAACTTTTTGATTTAACTTTTTTGAATAATATTACTTAATTACTTTTTCTAGGTTTACGTGGAATACGTAAAGGCCAATTATTTTCATTTGAGAATAGATTGG
This sequence comes from Guadua angustifolia, assembly GCA_036346375.1. Classification (NCBI taxonomy): domain Eukaryota; kingdom Viridiplantae; phylum Streptophyta; class Magnoliopsida; order Poales; family Poaceae; genus Guadua; species Guadua angustifolia. Next base: position 16,791,107 of record CM070518.1, on the reverse strand, counting down.
AGTGGGCAACCAAGTTTAATTAAAAGGGAAATGTAGTTTGGTTTAATGGTAAAAATTATTAATATAAATGTATATTTTTAATTAACATTAATTACTTGTTTAGGATAAGAATTAATAAAATTTATTAAGAAGCATCAGGTATTCTCAATTAAAAAGTAAAATAATTTAAAAACCAAAGACCATAATAGTTAAATTTAAAAATTTTGCTTAAAATCAACGTTAGAGGTTAATTCAATAAATAAATATTTAAAATTAGAATAAACAATATTCAAATTATACTAATAATTAGAAAATAGGCCAAACAACTACAATAAAAATAAAATTTATATAAAAATTAAAAAAATTCAACATAAATTCTAAAAACCATAATATAATAAAAATAAAAAAATAATTGATTTTAGAAATTTAACCTAAAAAGTTGAAAATAAAAAAAATAAATAAAACTTAAAATTTAATAAATAAATTGACCTTTATTTTATATGATCAAATAATTTGACATAAAAATTAATAAAATTATATTAATTAATTAAAAAAAAATAAATAAATTAAAATTAATAAAAAAATAAAAGAAAAAATATCCTTAGTTAATATTTAATTAGTAATTAAAATAAATATATTGATTTTATTTAAAATTAAAAATTAAAATATGATTTAAATTCAAAAAAAAATAAAAAATTGTTTTAATAAATAAATTTGACATTATTAAGATATAAAATTTAAATATTAAAATTTAAAAATTACATAAAATAAGATATTGAAGATTTTTAAGCATGTAAGTGAAATAATTTGTTAATTAAATTTAAAATATGATCCATACTAAAAATGTAAAAATTAATTTATAAATGAAATTTATTCATAAAAATTTATTTTAAAGAGTAACTTAAATTAAATTTTAGACATGAATAATTAAATATTATTTTCATTATAATATCTAAAATAACAAAACTTAATTAAATTAAGAAAAACATTATTCATTACTAATATAACTAAAATGGAGACAAGTCAACGGTACCCTTTTATAACAAGTAATCCGGACATCAAACAATAGAATTGTTTCCTGAACTATAATCCCAACAATTTGATTGAGTGTAAATATTAATTTCAACACACTCAGCATTGCTTCAAACTTTGTTTCCCAACTCTGGTTCACTCGATCGCTCATCACGGCGCCGATTAAGCCATCAGTTCAGACCAGGATGGTGTTAGACGCAGTTGAAGAAGCTGCGGAGCAATCCGATGCAAGATGGGCGCGAATGGATGAACGGTGGGAGTCCTTGAAGGCAAATCTTGACTTCATTGTTGAGAAAATCAAGCCGGTGGAGTCGATACCCATCATCCAGGCTCAGGTAACAGAACATAGCAATGTTATTGGGGGATTAATGGAACAATTTCAAAAGGTTGTTCAATCGATGAAGGAGAATCCGGGGGGATATAATTTTTCTCGGATGGAAAGTGATGTTGGGGTGACCACGCCTCCACCGATTCATGGGACGACTGGGCAACGGGGTGAACTTACTGCCACTACAACGGGATTACTGGGAAAGGGTCCTGTATCAGCTGTGAGGTTTGGCATGGATGCATCTTCTCAGGTGCCGACAGGAACATATGGCGATAGGAAGTTACAGTTACCCAAACTGACTTTTCCTAAGTTTGAGGGTGATGAACCACGTATTTGGAGAAATCGTTGTATGCAATATTTCAAGATGTATGATATCGATGAATCTCTGTGGACTACAGCTGCATCGATGCATATGGAAGGTAATGCTGCGATGTGGTTGCAAATCTTTCAGGAGGAGCATCCATATAGTAGTTGGGAACAATTTATGACAGCGGTTGAATCTGAATTTGGGGCGTATGACTCTCGCCGATGCATTCGCGAGCTCATTCAGATTAAACAAACAGGATCGGTGGGAGATTATCGCAATCAATTTGAGATAGCAATGTATAAGGTCAGAGCATACAACAAATCTTGTACTGAAGAGTTTTTTGTTCATCATTTTATTCTGGGCCTGAAAGATGAGCTGCGTTATGACGTCGAAATTCAGTTGCCGGATTCTGTACGCAAGGCATTTTTGTTGGCTCAAATTCAGGAAGAAAAATGTGAGCGGAACAGGCTGAAATCGTTTCGCACTTCCTTGGCCGTGAAGACTGGTAACACATATCGTCCAGAGGGGACCGTGGCCATTACAAAACCACAAGTGGATGACTTGGCTCGAGCTAGGCAGTTACGGGAATATCGCCGTGCCCGTGGACTTTGCTTCAAATGTGGAGAAAAGTTTGATAAGGATCATCATTGTAAAGCATTGCCAGCAGCTCAGCTACATGTACTGGAAACTGACACAAGTCCAGAGTATCTGTCTGAGGAGACATTACAGGCTTTGGAAGTGGCTGACAAAGAGTTTGAGCAAGAACAATACCAATTATCTCTGCATGCATTGGCAGGTATGGAAGACTTGTCCACTTTACGAGTTCAAGCATTGGTGGGCAGTCAGATAATCCTAATGCTAATTGATTCGGGTAGTTCTCATAGTTTTGTCAGCCCTACTTTCCTGGAGCGCACCAAGTATCAGACCAAGAGTATTCATCCTGTTAAAGTTCATGTGGCTAATGGAGAGATACTCTTGTGTGATAAAGTGGTGCCCCAGTTTGAGTGGTGGACTCAGGGTCACTCATTTAAGACAGATATGCGAGTTCTGGCTTTAGACTCATATGATGCTGTCCTGGGAATTGATTGGCTGCAACTCCATAGCCCCATGCTCTGTGACTGGAAAAACAAAACGCTTGAATTTAAGGACAATGGTGAGAACATTAAGTTGCAAGGTATTTGTCCCAAACAAGAATCCTTGGCTGGGAAGCAGTTGTATCAATGGCGCAGTGCTCATGCTATTTGGTCGGTCGCAGTGATTCCTGAATGTGTGGAAGAACAGTCTGGCATTACTATTCCTGTCACCATACAACTTGTGCTTGATCAGTATCAGGATGTCTTCGCAGAACCATCTTCTTTACCACCTTCTCGCTTATATGATCATGCGATAACACTGATTCCGGGTGCAGCACTAGTGAATAGCAGGCCGTACAGATACTCTCCAATGCAAAAAGATGAGATTGAGAGGCAGGTTTCTGAAATGCTACAGAAGGGCTTTATTCAACCAAGTCTTAGTCCATTTGCTTCTCCGGTGTTACTTGTGCAAAAAAAGGATGGTAGTTGGAGGTTTTGTATTGATTACCGTAAATTGAATAGTATTACTATCAAGAACAAGTTCCCAATGCCGGTGGTTGATGAACTCCTTGATGAATTGGCGGGCACGCAGTATTTTTCTAAATTGGATTTAAAAGCTGGGTACCACCAAATTCGGATGGTTGAGGCAGACATGGAGAAAACGGCTTTCAAAACTCATCATGGGCACTTTCATTTTAGAGTTATGCCGTTTGGACTCACAAATGCACCAGCGACTTTTCAGTGTCTTATGAATTCTATATTGGCTCCTGGGTTGCGCAAATTTGTGTTGGTTTTTATGGATGATATTTTGGTTTATAGCCCAAGTTTGGAAACACACAGTGAGCATTTGGCATTGGTCTTTTCCTTGCTGCGACAGCATCACCTTTTTGTGAAGAAGTCTAAATGTGAGTTCGCCCAACAGAGTCTTTCTTATTTGGGTCATGTGATTTCAGCGCAGGGAGTTGCCACTGATCCGAGTAAGATTCAAGCCATGATTACTTAGCCACAGCCCACCAATGTTACTGAGTTACGTGGCTTCTTGGACCTCACGGGTTATTATCGCAAATTTGTCAAGCATTATGGTCTGATTTCGCGTCCCCTTACCAATCTACTTAAGAAGCGAGCATTTCTTTGGGATCAGACTGCTGCTGAAGCTTTTGAGCAGCTCAAACAGGCCATGGTCAGCACTCCAGTTTTAGCATTGCCTGATTTTCGGCAAACATTTGTGGTGGAGACTGACGCTTGTGACATGGGTATTGGCGCTGTCTTAATGCAAAATCAGCATCCTATTGCTTTCTTAAGTAAAGCTCTGAGTTCTCAACATCAAAAACTTTCCATATACGAGAAGGAATTTCTTGCTGTCATTATGGCAATTGATCGGTGGCGTCCATACTTGCAGAGAGGAGAGTTTATTATTCATACGGACCACTGTAGTCTTTGTTATTTGGGAGAGCAATATTTGAGTTCAGAATTACAGCGCAAGGCAATGACAAAGTTGATGGGCCTCCAGTTTCGTATTCAGTATAAAAAGGGATCACTCAATACTGCCGCCGATGCACTTTCTCGGGTTGGTCATTTGATGTCTCTGCAAACAGTGTCTGGGGCGCATCCTTTGTGGCTGCAGGAAGTTCTAAATTCATATGTTACCGATTCTAATGCACAGCACTTGTTGGCCACGCTTGCAGTTCACAGTCCTAATGAGCAGGGTTTTGAGTTGCGTCAAGGCGTCATTCGACTGCATGGCCGCATTTGGGTTGGCGCTAATTCCGCATTGCAAACGAAGATAATTACTGCTTTTCATGCAAGTGCCATTGGTGGTCATTCGGGTATCTCTGTTACTTATCAGCGGGTGCGCAAATTGTTTGCTTGGACTGGTATGAAGCGGGATGTGGTGAATCTAGTGCAGCAATGTCCTACATGTCAGCAAGCGAAACATGAGCATGTGCATTCACCGGGCCTCTTGCAACCACTTCCGATACCGGCAGGGGTTTGGCAAGACCTGACAATGGATTTTGTCGAAGGGTTGCCCTGTTCGGAAGGCTATAATACTATTATGGTTGTTGTTGATCGTTTATCCAAGTTTGCTCATTTTGTGGCCCTGAAGCATCCTTACACAGCACCCCATGTTGCTCGTTTATTTGTGGATAATGTGGTTAAGTTACATGGAATGCCCAACTCGATTGTCTCTGATCGCGATAGAATTTTCACCAGTTTGTTTTGGAAAGAACTTTTCTTGGCCATGGATATTAAGTTGAATTTTAGTACGGCATATCATCCTCAAACGGATGGACAGAGTGAACGAGTGAATCAATGCCTGGAAATGTATCTTCGTTGTGCTGTCCATGATCATCCTGCTAAATGGCACAAATGGCTTGCTATGGCTGAATTTTGGTACAACACTTGTTATCACACTTCTTTGGGATGTTCTCCTTTTAAAGTTTTATATGGGGTTGAGCCTAGATATGGCACTCTGTTACATGCTGATGCGGTGGTTCACCCTTCTGTTAAAGACTTTCTGAATGAACGTGTTCAGCAGTTGGCTTCTCTCAAACACCATCTGGCGTCAGCCCAAAATCGTATGAAGCTGCAAGCTGACCGCAAGCGTTCGGATCGACACTTTCAAGTTGGTGAGCAAGTTTATTTGAAACTTCAACCCTATGCTCAATCTTCAGTGGTGAATCGCCCCTTTCCTAAGCTTGCATTTAAATACTTCGGCCCTTATCGCATACTGGAGAAAATTGGTCAAGCAGCTTATCGTTTGGAGTTACCATCTGGCAGTCAAATTCATTCAGTTTTTCATGTTTCTCAATTGAAGACATTTGTGCCAGATTACACTCCCATTTTCCATAATCCACCAAGTGTGGCTGATCTGAACATGGACTCCACAGAACCAGAGTACATTCTTGACCGTCGCATGGTGAAAAAGGGTAATGTTGCTGTACCGCAAGTTCTGGTGAAGTGGAAGCATATTTCTCAGAAGATGGCGACCTGGGAGGATTACAATGTGGTGCGCCAGCGATTTCCATCTGCTTCTGCTTGGGGACAAGCAGAAATTGCAGGCGAGGGTAGTGTCAGGAGGTCTACTGGTGATGGTGAAGCAAGGCGGGAGAATACTACTCAGGCGGGAGAACGTTCGGAAACAATCAACGCAGGAGATGGCACTGATGACGCTGAGAAGAATTGAACCGCACTGATTGTATTTGACGGTGAATAGTGTTGTCGGTTAAAGGTGTGCGTAAAAGGGTAAAGTGTCATGTAATAACAGTAAAAGGGAAGTGATAGTAAAAGGTGAAAAGGGGACTGGAGTATATAAGCAGAGGATGTAATCGTATCTGGGGTATGAAAAGAATAGAATGAACTTTCCTCCTGTCTTTCTTCTCCCTCAAGTCTACTCTCATCTCGTCTCTTCCTCCCTCTACCCTGTCTGTATTGCTGTTCGTGAGTTCCCGTGCAGGATCATCACATCCTTCCTCCCCGAGCGCGAGCGGCATGCAGCTCCCACCACCGGTCGTGTCGCGTGCGTTGCCTCTCCTCCCAGCCGGAAATGTCGCGCCGGGCCAGCACCGGCCGCCGCCCATGCTCGGAGCTGGAGCAGATCATTAGAGACCTCGCCCACTCGGGAAACCTCCGCCCCGAGCACGCACTCAACCTTTTCGACGAATTGCTCCCGCAAGCCAGGCCAGCCTCGGTTTACGCCTTCAACCATCTCCTCACTGCCGTCTGCCGCGCCCCGGCCTCCTCTTCCGTGCGAGATGGCCCTGCGCTCGCCGTCTCCCTCTTCAACCGTATGGCCCGAGCCGGCGACAAGAAGGTGGCTCCCGACATGTGTACCTACGGCATCCTGATCGGCTGTTGCTGCCGCGCGGGCCGCTTGGACCTCGGTTTCGCCGCCTTCGGCCATAACATTAAGACGGGATGTGGGGTGAATACCATCGTCTTCACTCCTCTGCTCAAGGGCCTCTGTGCCGAGAAGCGGGTGGGCGAGGCCATGGACATAGTGCTCCGCAGAATGACCGAGCTTGGCTGCACGCCCAATGTCTTCTCCTACAACATTCTTCTCAAGGGGCTCTGCGATGAGAAGAGGAGCCAAGAAGCTGTCGAGCTGCTCCACATGATGGTTGATGATGAAGGCAGCTGCATGCCAGATGTGGTGTCGTACAACACCCTGATCGACGGCTTTTCTGAAGAGGGTGAGGTGGACAAGGCTGGCAATCTATTTCGTGAAATGCAGGATTGGGGGATTTCACCAAATGTTGTGACTTACAACTCAATCATTGATGGCCTGTGCAAAGCTCAAGCAATGGACAGGGCCGAGGGGGTCCTTCAACAGATGCTTGATAAAGATATTACACCGGATGATTTTACATACAATACTCTTCTCCACGGATATTGCTCTTCAGGACAGTGTAAAGAGGCTGTCAGAATTTTCAAGAAAATGTACAGAGATGGTGTTGAACCAGGTGTTGTTACTTATAGCTCGCTGATGGACTATCTTTGCAAGAACGGAAGACCTGCAGAAGCTAGAAAGATATTTGATTCTATGGTTGAGAAGGGCCAACAACCCAATGCTACTACCTATCGCATTCTGCTTCATGGGTATGCTACGAAAGGAGCTCTTGTTGAAATGCAGGATCTCCTAGATTTGATGGTAGGAAATGGTATTCCACCTGACCATCATGTCTTCAACATACTGATATGGGCATACGCTAATGTGAATATGGTTGATGATGCAATGCATATATTTAATAAAATGCGGCAGCACGGATTGCGCCCTGATATAGTCAGCTATGGAACGGTAATAGGTGCACTTTGCAGGACAGGTAGAGTTGATGATGCTATTTCCCACTTCAATCAGCTGAACAATGAAGGATTAATTCCTGACATCTTTGTTTTTACCTCCCTTATTCATGGCTTTTGCACCTGTGGCAAATGGGAGAAGGCTGAGGGGTTAGTTTTTGAAATGATGAATAGAGGCATCCATCCCAACGCAGTGTTCTTCAACACAATAATGAGCAACCTGTGCAAAGAAGGAAGGCTTGTGGAGGCCCAAGATCTCTTTGACTTGATGGTGCGTGTAGGCGTGGTGCCTAATGTTTTTTCGTATAACTCAGTAATACATGGACACTGCTTAGCTGGCAAGATGGATGAAGCGACAAAGTTACTTGACGATATGGTCTCAATTGGCTTGAAACCTGATACGGTTACCTATAATACTTTGCTTGATGGCTACTGTAAAAATGGTAGGACAGATGATGCATTAGCTCTTTTCAGAGAAATGATGATCAAGGGAGTTAAGTGTGATGTTATTACATGCAACACTGTACTGCACGGTTTATTTCAGACTGGGAGAACTGCTGATGCAAAGGAACTCTATCTCAAGATGATTAAGAGTGGAATACGATTGGATATTGTCACATACACAATATTTCTTGAAGGACTTTGTAAAAATAATTGTGTTGGTGAGGCATTCAGAATTTTTCAGAAGCTATGTTCGATGGGTTTTCAGCTTGGTACTTGGACTTTCAATATTATGATTGATGCCTTGCTTAAACATGGCAGAAAGGATGAAGCCATGGATTTGTTTGCTGCTATCTCGACCAATGGTTTAGTGCCGGATGTTGTGACCTACAGGTTGATGATAGGAAACCTCATAGAAGAAGGATTGGTAGAAGAGTCCAATGATCTGTTTTTAGCCATGGAGAAGAGTGGCTGTGCTCCTGACTGCCGTATGCTTAATGCTATAGTAAGGAAGTTACTGCAGAGAGGTGACACAAGTAGGGCTGGCGCCTACCTCTCCAAAATTGATGAAAACAACTTCTCCCTTGAAGCTTCTACTGCTTCCTTACTAATATCAGTTTTCTCGAAGCGGGAATATCAGCAACATGCAAAGGCACTCCCTGAAAAATACCATTTTCTAGCGGATACAAGCAATTTCTGAATTGTCTCCCAGCAATGGTTTTGTGGCTGATAAGAACAGCCTGGAGTGTTACTTAATTAAATGTCTGGGCATATTCTCCTTAAGGTGTGTGTAAATATCCTTAACTGGGTTTGTTTATTTGGAGTGTGGTCACTAGTGGCTTTTATTTTCCTCTTTATCTGTTGTGGACAAAACATACATTGTTGCAGTGTTCTTTACCGGTCAAAATGTCTGTTATGAAATGAGAGTGATATAGTGATTGCTTGCGTGAACATTTCTCTTTTGTGTTAATCAGGGAAGTAATTGTGTTGTCTTCTTTTTGCTGGGCTTGGGCAACATTTATGGTAGCCAATATTTAGGTATGCATTATTTGTTGTGCTTTCCTGGATAAAGAAGTATTGATGCAATGACGCAGTGTTCAACTTTTGGATCTTTTGGTGCACACTGAATGCCAGAAAGTGTTTTGAGCAGTCAGAGTTGAATAGGAACTGTTTTCACAAACATTTTATGGAAAGTGCAGATATCTTTTCAGGTCGGTTCAATGGTAGCACGATCATGGTTCCCACTTATGGTGCCAGGCCATCGCTGTTGCCATTGGTGGTGACCCTTCTGGTGTTTCAGTGGAACATGGAGAGCTCTTTCTGAGCTTGTGGTGTTTCTGAGTTGATTGGATGCTTTTGTTGCTCTTCCGTAATGATGAGGACTCGTTTTCCTCAGGGTTCCACTTTGATCAGGCCTTACTTGTGCCAAACCAATCGCAATACAACAAGCTTGGTTCCCATTCATCACCACCTTCAGACCGTGAGCAAATTGATTTGTCATGGCAATTGTCACTTCAAAGAGTGTGGGAAAGCCTGCTTCATAGCAATAAAAGGTTGTTCTAATCTCAATTGCAATTAACCATCGAAACTGTCTTTTATTGTCAGCGTGTTTTCTTGCTGAAACAAGACTAGTCCATTGGGTTGTAGATGATATATGAACTTGAATGCGAATGGTGTAGGTCTAAATGGTGCAAACTCAAGTGGGACTAGTTCAGTTTTTGAATCTCTTCCATTGGCAATTAAGTGGCTAAGGGAAGCTGCTCAACAAAACCAATCTACTTCATTTCAGGTAAAAGCTTAGGCTATATTTTTGGTAATGTTATCTGAAATGTTCCATAGCAGTACTATATCCTAATATGTGCGACTGGAATATTTCACCCATTCATAACTAGCTACTGTCTCATGGACATCGCAGAATTCATGTCAGTTTATCACATATATGTTCTAGTAACCATCAATGATTCATTTACTTCATCATCATTCTTATTGCCATGCATTCTTCGATCCTTTCAATGTGCATGCATGTGTGTGACTGCGTGTACATGTATGTTTTTTCTTTGGTTCTGCTATTCCATGATATGGAACATCTTGCCTTTTTGTCATGCATGTGCGTTTGTTTCATGTTCCTTGATTCTGCTATTCCATGATGTAGGACACCTGCCATTATGCTGTATTTCTTCTCTTGCAGCTGCTTGCCCACTTGACGCTGATACCTTCGCATTTGCACACTGAACCAGGTCTTGGTTACTGGCTCACCGCATCTCGTTGGTGATGTCTTGAGATTGCTCAAGTAACTTCATTTGGAATGATGCACAGTTTAGATTGAAGTGTCTGCTTGCAAAACATAAGCTGAAGCCTATAATAATTTATCGTGACTCACAGTACAACCACCTGGTCGGAAGAATGGAAGAATTGAATGGCGTTTTGATTCTGATGCTAACCAACAGCAAACTTGTTGTGTTTCTCCATTTTGTGTTTCTGGGCAATGTGTGCCACTGTATCCTAGTTTTGTTCAGAATAATGCCGCCCAATTTTTGAATGTACAAACAGCGAATAATGTGATATTGATATCTGGAATAGCAGTGTTTTTGGCAAGTTCTCCATTCTATAACATTCACTGTTGTAAATTGCAAATACCTTTTGTATTTGCATCCTCTGTTGGAAGATAGAAACTAAAATGGCAAATTGTCAATGTTGGCATTTTTCCTGCATAGCCATGATAATTTTACTTTGCACATAAGCAGGACTGTATGGTGACCCGTCTAATTAACCCCAGGTACGACATCCCTCCTTCCATCACCTAAGGGCTAATTAAGTGGATCTCAGTACAGTAGTTAGCAAAATATCAGGCGTCCTGATGCTTTATTAGTTACTATACCGTTTTCAAAATAATGCAGCGGAACAATAATTAGAGACACAATTGGAATTCTTTATTTCATTCCATTGTCACGCGGGCTATTGTACATGCCTTAACTTTACATAAAGATTATACAACAAAAGACAATAATAACCTCCTAGCTCCCGTCGGGTGGCTAGCGCGTGAATACGTTTACTAGTACTACTCCCTTTCCTCCTGATAGTAGTAGTAGTAACCGTCCTTCGAAAACTTTTGCTCCTGCGAACAGTCCTCCACCCATGCCTTGGAGGGTTGTCCATGAGACTCACCTTCTAAGCAAGAAGTGAATTAAACAAGGGTGAGTACTAGGTACTTAACAAGTAATAATAATAATGAATGCATTAAATGAGTTTCCAAAATAACCCGATTCCTATCCAACTCCATCTACAACCCTTCTCATCCCAAAATACCCTTTTATAAGAATTAAATTTTAATTTTAAAGGTTGCAAGTTTTAAATTGTAAAAGATCCTACTAATAGTGAGTATGACTTCTGTAGTCTTCAATCTAAGATATTGGCTTGAATTTAAAATTTACCCTGCGCAGGTTTGATAACCAAAGTGTGGCTTTAATTTTGATAACCTAACCTTAGGCAATTTTGACAAAAAAAAATTATGGCTAAACATGACAACCTTAGTATATGAAAAGCATCAGTTTCTCATATGATGTTCTCAATTATATGTTGCGAATGAGCTGATGTTAAATTGTGCAACCACTCCTCCATGGATGGGAATGGGTTCTTTACTGCAAGACCCATTTTGAGCAGCTTTTCAAGGAGACAGGCACCTTCGCCAAGAACTTCCCCACAGGTACGTTCGACTTGCATCTCTGTACGTTCCCCTGTTACTGTTATGAAATCACAGCAGGAATCATGGCAATGGAGCGAAATGTTCGTCTCTCAACTTTTGACAAATAAAAGCAAAGTAGAATGCACATCATGCCCGAATGCTTATGTCGAACTTAACCAATTTCATGACTAAACTTTTGACAGTATACACAATTGCACATGCGTCTATTTCTGTGTGTTTTTCCTTTCAGGAGATCATCTCGCCTTGCTTTCCCAATGCGTGTCTTAAGTATGATCATTTCAATTTCTTTGCAGATGACCTTAGAGGGTGAGCCCTACCACAAGACCTGCTTCAAGTGCGCTCACGGCGACTGCCTCCTGACGAACGACTCCCACGCTGCCCTCAACGGAATCCTGTACTGCCAGCACCATTTCCGGCAGCTGTTCAAGGAGACGGGCAGCTACAACAACTTGCTCGAGCCTGCCTCGGCGAAGAACCGGAGGCCGCGGTGCCTGAAGAGGCAGATCAAGTGACGGAGGCGACCAACGAAGAAGCGTCACCGGAGCAAGCGCCGGAAGCCTTAGAGGAGCAGTACTTGTAAGAACCTAACCTACACAAGATGCACTCAGGCGTATACATGCATGTACCCATGTCGATGTTAGTCGTGTTGCTGCCCATCTTTTTTTATCTAAGACACGCGTTGTAATTGGTTTCTACGTCTTTTCGTCTTGGCTTCTCATGTAGGCAACTTTAGGTCTCTTTGATCCGTACTATTTTAAAAACGCAGGAATTGGGGGTAATGGGACTGGAATCATTGGATGCTTGATTCGTAGGAAAATGAAGAAACAAGAGGAGAAAAAAAAGAGGTGGGAGTGTTATTTTTCGTACGGTTTGCCTGTAGAATCAGCGGCTGACATCAGGGTTTACATTATCATTTGAAAATCATCAAAATTGAAGGATTTCAAAATCAAACTTTTTCAAAAAAAATCGATTTTCACCAATAATCGATCGTTTTCCTATTGAATTCTTCTAGTGGTTGTTTTTTTTAGCGTTTTTCATCGAAAATTACTTGATTTTCATCGATTTTTGACCGGTTTACAAATCATAATTTTTTTGATTTATAATCGGTGACAAGGGCTTTATAATCTTGCGCACTTTTAGATCCGCATGTACACTTCCTCTCTTAAGCTGCCGCCATAATTTTTTTTCTTTATTCCAATAACCAAAACTTATAAATGTGCTATAGATCTTAATTATGTTCATAGGCTTTTTATCAAACAACTTATGGATGTGCTACCTAAAAATTTTATGATAGCTAACAAAGAAAGCAAGCTAATATACTTTAACATTACTAACTGAATGCATGTAGGTTGCAACGGAACACAAATAATTCATATGGTAACAATAAGCGAATTTTTTTGTGGGTATATATTTGGGCCCATCTGTCGGCACTTATTGATAAATAGTTTTTAGGGAGGTTGTATTTTTTTGTTGATAGATTGTTTTTCTGTTTTTGTCTGTTAGAGATATTTTAATAAGACCCACGTGTCAACATGTAATCCTTATGTGAGAGTAGGGGAGAAGAGAGACAAACTGACGAATCATCGCTATGTTCTTTTAAAGTAGTAGATATAAATTACAACAAAACAATATCGAATAGGAAGATAAAAAATCACATCAATTCACAATATAACTAGTAAGTAGTGATACAATATGAGTGTTGGTGGCCGACTGTAGGGGGCTGAAGCCACCTTAGCCCCTCCCTTGGATCCACCCCTATGTAGAATAGAGGGCGTAGAAAATTTTCCTCCGTTTTTCTTTAGAAACGAGAATACTATATTTTTCTCCGAATCAAAGAGGATCTTAACTTGGCGGCCTCTCAAGTGACATACCCCATGCGATCGAGTAGACACAAATTCTAGTAAGAAGATTTTCATTATATATTTTTTTCGTTAAGACTTAGGTCTCGTTGAAACAAGGAAATTTTGTTAGAATTTTATAGGAAATAAGCTATTTCCTACCGGAATCCTAACTTCCAAGTAGGGGTTTACTAGTGCCTCCACGGAATTTTTTTCCTTTCTCCGTAGAAACCGAATGGCGAGCAACACAAGGCATCGTCGCTCCTTCGTCTTCTCCAACGTCAAATCATGCCGATGTTTCCGAAGGCAGCGGCGAGGCGCACGAAAGAGAAACGCGTTTGACAGACGAATCAAAACGCAAGAAACAACCCGAGTTTCAAACATTCGCCCCCTCCCCCTGTCCAGTGCGGCGTCAGGACGAGAGAGAGTACCGCGCGCACCGGCAGATCCAAACTATGAACTGTTGCCGGCCGCAGGTGGTGGTTCTGTGGAGCGTGTGGATGTCATTGTAGTTAAACTAATCCGAACCTAGCTAACTTGGTCTCCATCACGGCCTCCTGTCAGAGATATTTACTGTTTTAATATAGGTGTAGTTAAATTTTCGAAATTTTGACTATTAATATCTTTTTAAATATTTAAATTGGATACATGGAAATTATATGTGTAAATTTGTCTCGAAAAGTACGTTCATAATATTATAATTTTGTTGGGTTTTATAAGTACATTATAATAAAAGTTGATAATCAAAATTGAGTTTTAAAGATTGCACTGATGTTTAAAATAACAATTATCTATCTATTATATATTAAAAGCTCATGAGAGTTGCTAAGAAAAAAAGAGAAATAGGCTAAAAATTCTCGCAAAAAAGCAAAACATCTAGCCCTTAATCTGGTAGACTCTAATTACAACCGCCATCAGATCTTTTTCTAAAAATAGAAAACATCTGGATCTTAATTTGGTGGACCATAACAAACTTGAACTATAGTAACCATTGGATGTTATTGTTTAAAAAATCTGGTGGATCCTAATGAACTTAAACTATAGTAGCTATATTGGATGATATTTTTAAAAGAAAGCATCTAATCTTATTTAGCAGACATGAAAAAAATTGCTAAGGAAAAAATACTAGCCAATCTCCTCAAGTGTGAGACATAGTCCTCCTACTCGTGCATGCGTGAAACCTACATGCTATTCTACTTGTGAATGAGATGAACGTGCTATAGCTTCTAGATTTTTATGTTTAAATCCTTTTCTTTTTAATCTTTTCCTCTAACTTCCAACTATTATTTTTAACAGGTGTTACGTGATTTATCATACGATTTTGTACCGCAAGCCATATAAAATTACTTACAATTTAAGTGTCATGATTGAACCACTGAGATTGGAGTTATTTCCTTAACTTCCTAGCTAGAAATTCCCACGTAATAAAATAAAAAACATTCCCTAAAATTAGGATTTAAGTGTTGTGATTGAACCGATGATATTGGAGATATTTTCTTAACTTAGTGGGCTAGAGATTCCCTCGTTAATAAATATGAAAAGCATTAAAAAAATTATACTAGTGTTTTAGAGTTATTAAGAAAAAAATAAATATTACTATCGTAAGTTAGACGTAGTTTGATTCGTCCATAGGTACTTTTCATGGCACATGCCCCTACAAGTGCATAGTTGTTTGATATACCCCCTCCCCGACGCCTCCATCCCATTGACTTGTCTATTTTGTGTTGACGTGGACTACGTGGCATTGGTCCAAGGTGTTCCAACGTGGTAGGTGAGGTTAAGTTGTGCAGTTCGAATGAGATGGGTGAGCAAAATGTTCATATAAATGAGGGTTAAAGGTGGCCGTATTGCCTTTAATCTGGTAGACTATAACTAAGTTGAACTGTAGTAGGCACTAATGTTATCATTTAAATAAAAACATCTAATTATCTATCTAGCATACACGAGTTATAATAGCTTATATTAAAAGAAACAGTACATACCAAGTACAATAAAAAATAACCAAAATCTGGCATAAAAAGTAAAAAAGAAACTAGCTATTTGATTTTCATACGAACTCCAAATTAAAACCATTACATAGCTAAAATTCAAAAAAATAGATAAAAATCATCAGTTGGGTTTCCATACGAATGCTAACCTAAAACTAATATTCAAAATTAAATAAAAATAACAATAAAATTAACTACTTAGATTAGAAGAAGAGTCCAAAGCAACTACAATAAAAATAATAAAAATTAGTATTAAAAATAAAAAGAAATCAACCAATTATCTTTCATACAAACTCCAAATTTAAACCTATACATAGCTAAAATTCAAAATAAAAATTATAAATTGGATTTGTGTATCAATTCTAACCTAAAAAAGGTATGCAAAATAAAAAAAATCAAAATAAAACTTAGCATAAATTCTGAATAAAAATAAAATAAAATGATCCATTTGATTTTTATATGAACTCTAAATTAAATTTGTACATAAAAATTATATGAAAATTAGTAGTTAGATTTATATACAAATTCTAACATAAAAATGAAATTATAAATTAAATGAAAAAATAACATAAGAAGAAAAATAAAAGAAAATTCGAGATTGTTTTTTCTATTCCATAGTAAGTGAAAAATATGGATTTTGGTTTTATTTAGAATTAAAATTCCAAAAATATGATAATTCGAAAAATATTAAAAGAAAGTAAGGAATTTGATTTGTATATAAGTGGATGATAGGTTTTTTACCGTTGCTAAGAAAATATAAAATATGCTAAAAATTCTCAAAAATTGAAAGAAAGCATCTTGACTCTTTATTTGATAGACCTCTATGGAATAGAGTGATTAAGACGGTGATACATCAACATATGTTTAGTCGGCTATATCGGTATAAGCAATATGATGCGCATTAAAAGAAGTACCGAAAGATAAAGGCAAACATTGTAATAATGAAATTAAGAGATGTTGATATAAATGAAAAATATTATATCATACTATGTTTACTGTTTTACTATGTAAGTACTTGGAGAAGAAAGTTTCGGTTACATGTAACAAGTTTTAGGAAACGGAGTGAGTATATTCTCTCCTACAATATATAATATTAAAATATGACAAATGGAGTCATGCAATAATATATTTTCAAAAGGCAAAATCACATGTGTATTGTCAAGTTATCTAAATAATATACTTTAAAAATGATGCACGCACAAATACATGGGCCACCTTGCTAGTTATTAAAGGAAGAGGTGAGAAACACTGGGCCACACAAGTCACGGCAGCATACGAGCTTTCACTCATCCATCCATTCATAGTAGAGTCTCGGACGGCGATAGCTTCTTAGAGCCCATTGGTTTACTTGGAACCTATCAATTCTCCGAGGAATCTAAAATAGTTATTGTATTTAAACAGTGTTAAATGAATTTATATTTCGAGACACTACTCTCTGCTTTGCTCTACACTTTCCAGTGGAGGCGGAACTATTTGATCAAGGAAAGTTATGTAACATTTTAAAAAAAATTTGTTCGAAACTCCATTTGGTATCTCGAATTATGAAATCAGATATTTGACCCTTAAGCCTTGTAATCTAGTTTAATTCAGTTTAATCCAGTTTTATATAGTGATATTATCCATGTGACAATGATGAGTGAGCTGTTTTGCTGCGTAGGATAACATATTAAACAAGTTTTCGGATAGACCAATGACAGATGAGACTCACAAGGACTTCTCTTCCAAATTGAAATAGAGAGAGTTACAGGGGTCGATAACCATGCAAGCATGATTGAGAGCTCAACGGCGAGAAGCATACGTGGGCCACATCTATCATTAACTTAACTTGTCAGTATGCCATCCTACATGACAAAACCATTCTTATTATGCCTTACAGACAATACCATCATACAAAACTATGTAATGGTGTTATTCGAACCGGATTACAAAGTTTAGAGATCAAATATCTAATTTTTATAGTTCAAAATACTGAATATACTTCTAACATTCTTCTTCCTTCGTCAACAATTTTTTTAGCAACGTTCATTCACTCAAGTAAAGTGACAAGTCAACCGGTTCCTTGTTTGATCGCTCTATCCGAAAATCAGAAACAATTATCAATTGCTCTAGCGCTCCGTGTGAACATCCCCAACTAATCCACGCAGGTAAACAACACAAACGCATCACGCAAAAGCAGCTCAACGGCAGAGGAAATTCCCAGGGAAAGTTGGCCGAGACAGGTTAGCTAGAGTCGATAGAGAGAGAGTGAACACGCTGACGTTTGAGAGAGAGAGACGGAGACCGGTGAGGTCACCGCAGAGAGGGAGACGGGGAAAGCTGCCTGCCGTGTGTCTGTCTGTCTGTCTCCTCCGGCTCCGGTCCTCCCCATGGAAAACGACCGGAAAAAGTAGCGAGAGCGGGGCGTAGCGTATTCCCCCGCTCGGGGCGAACGATCGGTGGCCCCAAAAAACTGCTCGCTCGCTCGGCGGTCGTGTTCGCACGTTCGGCGCTGGCGAACTGGACCGGGCGGCAGCCTGTCAGTGCCAGGCTAAGCTCAGCGCAGAAAGTTGGTCACGCGAGTTTGTTTGATCACGGAATTACTTTTTAATAATACTTTTTTCAAAAAATTACAGAAATAATATGCTGAATTAAAATTTTACAAAAAATACCCATCTGTCGCTGTTTAAATTGACGATAGAGAGCTGGCAACAGTTTTTTATAACCATTGGCGACAGAGTCTCTGCCGTTATTTCAATTGGCGAAAGAGACCTGTCGCCAGTTTAAAGTGTGATAGGGGTGTATATTTGTAATTTTTTAATTTGGTATATTATTTCTGTAATTGGAAAAAAATATTATTTCAAAAAAATTCGTTTGGTCACTATGATTTTCTTTCCTGCGAGTTTGGTTCCTGTCCTAAGGCTTTATTCATTATTTGAGATTAGGGATTTGGATTTAAAACGTACTGTCTCACACAGGGTGGATCACTCAAAAAATTTGAAAAAAATGACGCTGCATTACCCCTTTTTGGTGGATTAAATTTGTTGATTGAATCGGTTTTAATTTTGGTGGTTTGGTATTTGTAAGATGTTAGAACTATTTTTATTGTATTTTTAGTAAATTTTGAATATATGCATTGAATTTACAATGTTATGGAACGATTATATAAGACTATAGATATATATGTGTGAAATGTATACTCCTATTAAAAATTTCTACTTCCGTCGCTGATCACACAACACTAAAGGCCTGTTTGTTTCAGCTTTGGATTCTCTAAAAGCTGATTCTGGATTGTGGTTGTAGAGAAACTGATTCTCCAAAAGCTGGAATCCAAAAGCACATATGAAGTGGATTGTGGATTCTAGTGTATATGGGTGGGTTGGATTGTGAGAATCGATTCTAGAATCGATTTGTTTGTTTCGATTACGCTTTTAGGACCAGAATCCAGAATCAAAAGCTGAAACAAACAGGGCCTAATTCTTAGGAGAACATATCGCCACTCGCTACAACGTTGGGAGTAGAAAGTATTGTCACTCAACGCTAGATGTTTTTTTTAAGTAGTAGAGATTATTTGAGATTAGGAATTTGGGTTTAGTCCTGATGCTTTAATTCAATCGGGTCGGCACGTGGCCATTTTCAGCCCTTAGATGTGGTTCTATTTACACCACAATTTATAAGGTATGATTAATTTAGAAAGAAAAAGTTAAATTAAAAATAGAATTATGACCGATATTAGTTCAAAGATAAGATTTATTCGTACAAAGATCGATATGGATCATGATCGACAAACGTGTCATAGAGGGATACAAAAATGCACTACAAAATATGATCAAGGACGAGTAAAGACAACAACCTCAATTAACCAAACAATTCGTATTTACTTTTTTTTTATTTTTCTGTCAACTAGAAGTTGCTCTATAATTTAGATTATTGTAATCCATTTTGACTAATAAAATTGCGCATCATCTATTGTTGGTCATCCTCGATTACGCCAATCAGGTTTTGTTTTCTCCAATCTTGTTGTACATCACATTTTTCAGAAAAGTCTACATTCATGTACCATCTAATTGGTTATAATCGGCTGTTTAGACTTATCATTATCTTTGATTTAATCGTCTTTTATAGTTGTTTAGATTTTCGCCGATTGTCATACTAGATCGGTTTTGAGTGTATTTTTTCATGTATCTTGCTGATTGCAGGATTAAATCGACTAGCACACCTTGAACTATTTGAACTCAGTGTTCTCATGGGTTTAGCTCGATCAATTTTTCGTCATATTTTTTAGTATCAACAGGTCCATTGACAGTTCATATCCAAAACATAGATCCAAGCTGAAATGAGTGCTTTGTTTGCATATAGATTTTGATCTACTCTAGGTATAACTACTATCCTTATAGCGGAAAGAATTGCCGGGCTCTCACCGAAGCCACGTCAGCGCTTTGAGCACAAAAGACCCTCCGTTTTTCGTATTTGCATACGGGTCCAAGTTATCCAGGTCGTTGATCTTGTCGGTTCGAGCCTATCCAGTCGTCCACGCGGTGTCGTACGGGCGGCTGTTTCTCCGCCAACCGATTGCGCCTGTGCCACGATGGTTGATAAAGCTTCGTGGAATCGCTCCTTCCAGAGACCTCGAGGCCGCTGCCGTTCGTCTCCGCCTTCCCCACCTCGCGAGCTCCGCCCTTCCTCTGCGCCGTCTGTCCCCGGGGTCCTCTTCCTGGAGATCGCCGCCGCTGCCCTGCTGCCTTCCATATCGCTGTCGTTGCTCCCCGTGGCCATCCCCCCTCCACCCTGCGGTTGGCGCCGCCAATGTGCGCTCGTGGGGAAGGCGACGGGAGAGGCCAGATCCTGCGTTGTTGCCGCCGTAAAGGAAGGAGTGACGCCTCCGTCCGTGGGGAAGGTTCCGTCGCCCGCACGCTCCTCTTCCTCGAGCCCGCATTCCCTCGCTCATGCCGCCGCCTCGCATCGCCTTCGCCCCCGCTTCCTCTCTTGCTCCCCCTGTTCCCCTCTCCCGTGATTAATTTTGCCCTAGCCTTCGACTAATCTTGCCCTATACCTCACAGTCCCCATCGATCTGGCCTGCTGCATCGCCAATCTAGCAATCGGTACCTATGGACCACCGGTGGGCTCTTTCCTCTCTCCCTCCCTATCTATTTCTCTCATTCTTTGTTAGTTTACTATTCAGCTTCTTTGTCCTCTCTTAGGGAAGAAAATATATCTAGAAGCGGCTAGGGAGGGGATAGCTGCAGCGCCGCCGGTCCGCCGTAACCATCCCGGAACAAGGCTGTCGCCGATCTTCTGGCTCTTCAGGTTCTTTCTACTGCCCATTTTTTCCTCGCTGTCTCATCATCGAGTGCGGCTGCATTAGTTTGGTGATTTCTTTACTAATTTTTATGCCCAGCAATATGATGCGCTAGAATTTGATGATATTTTTTATTCTTTCATATGGATGCAGCAGGAGAAGTAGCCTACGGATCGTTCTTATTAGGCTCCGAATAGGTGTTTCTGAGTTGTGTGATTATAGTGCTTTTCTTTGTTCTCAGCAAATTAGCACATGGGTTTGTTCCGATAGTTATTCTTCGTATCTGGGTTGTTCTTGGTAAATCAAGTGCAGTTCTGTTGATTTGGCAGTCGCATGTTAATTTCTGAATATTAGTCAGGTACAAGCCTTCTTGCCTATTGCAGCTACATGTTGTATCTATGCACTTCCAGTTGTTTATTCGATTCTTAGTGTTCTCGTTGCGTGGTCCACTAATTTTTGTTTTTACGCAGAGAGTATAGTTTTTTCCCACAGCGACGGATCATCTGATGGGCAATGTTTTAGTGATAATGGAGTATAGAAGTACAATACTAGCCATATTTACTTCTGGTTAGATTAGTATATCGAGAATATTAGTGTTAGGCTATAGAAGCATGATACATGGCTGAGAATTGTTTGCTTACATCATCGTGAAAACTGAAAAGAGATTTGTTCTTTATGTATGCGTTCTACATAATAGGACATATAGTATAACTTATTTAGTATTTTGTGCCTTATTTGCTTGTGGTTCTGATTTCTTATTATGACTTGCAAGAGTGAAGGCTGAAATTTTTTATGTCCTCGATAGATATTTCAGCTATACAAGATCGCAATGCTGTCATGACCGCCCATGGATCCAGAGTCCTAAAAAATATAAAAGGATTTTCTTAGAGCAGCCTCTAATGTGATACTACATGAGGCTTGGTTTACTGAAATGATTAGACTATATATCTATTTTTTATTTGCAAGCATCACTCATTTTGTTTTCGGCTTTTTTGTTACAGGTTGTTCTTGTGTACAACTCTCTAGGGTGGAAACGACAGGGTGCTCTTCACATACCAATATGCAGTTTTAATTCCCTGGAAAGAAGATATTTTGTAGATTTTTAGTTTCTCATTCATACACATCCATCAGTTACAGTTCTTGTGTACAGCTCTCTAGGGTGGAAACGAGAGGATGCTCTTCACATGCCAATATGCAGTTTTAATTGCCTGGAAACAAGATATTTTGTAGATTTTAGTTTCTCATTCATACACATCCATCAGTTTTTTCCTTCTTTTGCATAAGAGACTTAGTGCTTTTTTAGGCTTTAGACCAAATTACAGCTTTGTTTTTGCCTCTACCCACTCGCACTCACTTGGTGTTGCTTAAGAAGGATAGGCAACTGTTGTTCTATCACAAGAAATTAGCCCTGGTCGTTTTTCCTTTTCCATTACTGAATTGCGACCTAATTGTTTCTCCCTTGCATCAATGGCTCAACATTAGATCTATTGTTCATATGCAGTTCTGACTTCTGTTGTGAAGATAACATGTATTTTGCTCATGCTATTGACTACCATACAGTAGTATTTACAGATATTTTAAAGATTTTTGGTTTCTCATTCGTACACATCCATCATTTTTTTCCTACTTATGCACAAGACACTTAGTGCTTTTTTAGGCTTTAGACCAAATTACAGCTTTGTTTTTGCCTTTACCGCTCTCAATCACTTGGTGTTGCTTAAGAAGGATAGGCAACTTTTGTTCTATCACAAGAAATTGGCCCTTGATCATGTTTCCTTTTCCATTACTGAATTGCGGCGTAATTGTTTCAACCTTGCATCAATGGCTCAACATTAGCTCTATTGTTCATATGCAGTTCTGACTTCTGTTGTGAAGATAACATGTATTTTGCTCATGCTATTGACTGCCATACAATATTTATGCCCTCCCTGATAAATCTTTGTAGATCATATATGATGCTCAGGGCAATAGGCTTCATTTATGATGTGAATGGATATGTACATACAACGTTTTTATTTGGTCATCAATCATCATGAACCATCACCTATTTGCTATGTCGTATGTTACCTGGTTTAATATGTGATGTCTCTATTATGCTCATTGCCTGGCCACAGCTAGGCTTCTCTTTTATGCAACCATGATCTATCCATATGATTTTCTCTGTGTAAAGATACTTAGAATCGGTTGATTGAATGTCTATCTATGAATATTATAGATCCCTTTCATGCATGTTGTCTGTCGGACATGCTATTAGGATGATAAATAGACATTTCAAGAGTTGTATCAAGGTGAAAATTTCCCCTTTCTTTGCTATTTTCAGAGATCTCTTCTTCCAGTGGGATCAAAGGAGAATTTTGTTGTTATACGGTTGTTTCCTTTCTATGCTATACAGATCGTGAACTTGTGCTTGGCACCGTAGCCTCATTTTTAGTGCTTACCCTGCTTAGGTAAATTGGCAGCTTTGTCTTGAACTTGGTTTCCTAATGTTTTGAGAGCTACCAGTCGTTCTCACTGTTGCTGTCACGGCGAGTACGCACCTGGGACTGCAGCACAGGTTATCCTTTTGCATGATAGCCTATACCTGAAGACTAATTGATGCAACTTCTAGGAAGTTTTTTTTGTCATAAAATGTACTCGGATTAATCTTAGGTGTTCCGTGCTCCTTTTGCATGCTACGCTTACATGTGCAACACTGCTTATATACATCTACTCAATGCCCTGCTGATGTCACTGAAACTAGCCAAAATTTCATGAAACTTATATTATATCACTGACCTTATAATAAGGATGGTGCGAGCCCTACCTTTCTTTTTGGGTTTTAATTACTAAGACTAACCAAAACTTCTTGAAACTTGTATTACCTAACGTCTTGCTTTCATTTTTCAGGTTTCCTATCATTTATCTATTCGGTAGGACAAGTTATGTCAGATAATGCAATGCCCTTATGAGGATGCCTTTAGTTGACCTTTCAATAAAAAATGAATGAGGAACAAAATGATGGGACAAGATATTGATGCATATACCTTAAGTTAGATAGGAATGCTAATCTATTTCCTTTATGTGTTTTATGGTCATTTTCTCGGTTTGGCTTGGGCGTTAAAAACTAGCTCCTACCATTTTTGTATGTAGAAAGAAGTTCGGTGCATCTACGTCATTTTAAGGTGCTACAATCCCGGCCATCAGTTCATGAGCCCAGGATTCACTATTCGCATTTCGGATTACCTGTGACTGAATGAAAAAGTTCAATGTAATTTGTATTTCGCTTTATGTCACCGTCGTATTAGCAGCAGCCCTGTGTGTTTATGGTTGGACATTTGGTCTATTTTTCCATGTGGCTTTGAAGATGGTAAATTTAGTGTGATTCAATTATAGATTTATTGTCAGTTGGTTATCTATGTCGTGTGTGATTACCAAACTATTTTATGCCCTATTCATTTCTAAACTTTACTTCTTTATCTTCGCTAAACTAATAGTCTCATAAGCAGCGCAGCGCAATGTGCATGTTCTATGTTATAGCAGAGAGATTTCGGAGGCAACAGGCGCAGCCGCATTAGTGTCTTCGTGAGAAAGTCCTCTGAAAAAATCAAACTTACCTTTAGGTCTTCCAGTCAGTTTTTAATAGAAAGGACCCGAAAAAACAAAATTATATTTAGGTCCCTCTAAGATTTACGTTCAGGTCATCTCGGCGGTTTTTAACAAAATAGATTAAAAAAATAAAATTACATTTAGGTCCTAAGAAATCGGTTTTTAGCATATTGGACCCGAAGAAAACAGAATTATGTTTAAGTCTCTTCGTGATTTTCTCCAAGAAAAAACCACAGATTCGTCGCTGGTCTATAGCAGTCCATATGTTTACCAACGGGTCCTGGTTACCCTTTTTTTTAAAAAAAAAGAAAAAAGAAAACCAAAATTACCAAAAAAAGAAAAGAAAAAATGTTTCTTCTTCGAAAAACAAAAAAAAGACAGATTCGTCAGCGATTTATAGCAATCTGCCGATTCACCGAGTCCTAGCGACCCATTTTTTAAACACAAAAAATTAGAAATACACAAAAAACTACCTATTTTTTTTAAAAAAAACTAAAATCAGCGTAGCGCGTGGCCCTGGCTAGTAGATTTTGAAAGGCGGAGCCATTGCCGCCCCTAAATTACATATTCGGTAAAGTCTGATCCGGCCGGCCGGATCCACCGTCAATCGTCTAATCTCCAATGGAATTAAAACATCTTTATTCCCTCGATAATCCACACAAATTAATCAATCGTCACAAGAAAAACATTTAAGAGAAGTGATTCCATATATTTTTTTAAAAGTTGCACAAATATTAAAATATGAGTAAAGAGTAGATGGTGATTAATGCCCTCTTCGCTTGCTTCAAAATTTGTACAATTATCTATTTACTTGCTTCAAGATTTGTACAATTTTGTATTAGAAGGAAAATTGCGGAAGCATAATTATCCCCTTATAACAAGCGGAAGAAATGGAGGAAGGTCGGGCTATCCACGTGTCAACGCCGCATTTCGCGAAAAAACCCCTCCGTTTCTTCGAAATTACGGATAGGTCCTTCGCGATTTTTTGTGAGACAAAGATTAATTTTTTTATTCGCGTTTGAGTCCCTGGCACGGTAATTTACGGAAAAGCCTCCCGTTAAATTCAAATCGCGAACAAGCCATTTTCTAATTTTTCAGGATAGCGAACAGGTCCAAAAAAATAACAAACAGATCCCTGCTTCTTACGTTCAGGTCCTTTCTCTGTTTTTCCCGAAAAAAAAGTTTTCGCCACCGAAAAAACCCGGAAAAATTTTTTCCGTCGCCGAAAAAACCCGAAAAAAAAATGTTCTCGCCACCAAAAAAACGCAGATTCATCGAAGGTTTATAGCGACTTCCGGATTTGCCGACGGGTCGTAACCGCGGGTTTTCGGCGAAGGTTTATAGCGGTTCATGGATTCGCCCACAGGTTCGAGCAGCTTTTTTAAAAAAGAAATACATAAAAAAAAATCTGTTTTCCCCGAAAAATTTTTCCCAGCACCAGAGAAATGTGTGCATCTCTATGTTTAGACTTTTTCCCCAACTTGATTTTCTAACCTAGAAAAAATGTTTTCGTCGCCGAAAAAAACCGGAAAAAAGGTTTGCGCCACGCAAAAAACCCGGAAAAAATGTTCTCGCCGCAGAAAAAAACACAGATTCGTCGAAGGTTTATAGCAACTTATGGATTTGCCGACGGGTCGTGACCGCGGGTTTTCGTCGAAGGTTTATAGCGGTCCATGGATTCGCCCGTGGGTCCGAGCAGCCTTTTAAAAAAGGAAATACATAAAAAAAATCCGTTTTTCCCGGAAATTTTTTCTTCAGCACCAGAGAAATGTGTGCAGCTCTATGTCTAGACTTTTTCCCCAACTCGATTTTCCATCTCGATCTCTGATATTTTTTTAAACGTGTGTTATTACTCGGTGAACGCGTATAGTGTTAGGCTCGACAAAAGAAGGAAAAAGGTTTGCGCCACCCAAAAAACCCGGAAAAAATGTTCTCGTCGCAGAAAAAAACACAGTTTCGTCGAAGGTTTATAGCAACTTATGGATTTGCTTGACGAATCGTGACCGCGGTTTTCGTCGAAGGTTTATAGCGGTCCATGGATTCGCCTGGTGGTCCGAAAGCGACCTTTTAAAAAGGAAATACATAAAAAAATCCGTTTTCCCTGAAATTTTTTTCCTCAGCACCAGAGAAATGTGTGCAGCTCTATGTCTAGACTTTTTCCCCAACTCGATTTTCCATCTCGATCTCTGATATTTTTTCAAACGTGTGTTATTACTCGGTGAACGCGTATAGTGTTAGGCTCGACAAAAGAAGGTTGTCGTCTCTAATAATTTTTCGCCATTTTTCCTCTAGACTATTTTTTACCGGTGGGTGGTTTTGCGAAAATAAAAAAAAATGCATCCCGTCCCTTCGATCGATGGTTTTGTAAAAAGGACCCTATCGTTTCGTATATTCGCATACGGGTCATTCGCCTTTATTTTTCATTTCCCAAAAAAAACCGTAGTTTTTTTATTCGCGGTTGGGTTCTCCGTTTTTCCCGGAAATTTTTTTTCATCACTAGAGATATGTGTGCAGCTCTATCTCTAGACTTTTTCCCCAACTCGATTTTCCATTTCGATCTCTGGTATTTTTTAAAATGTGTGTTATTACTCGGTAAACGCATAGAGTGTTAGACTCGACAAAAGAAGGTTGTCGTCTCTAATAATTTTTCGCCCGTTTTCCTCTAGCCTATTTTTCACCGGTGGGTGGTTATATGAACATGTATTATTATTCGGTGAACGCGTAGAGTATTAGACTCAACAAAAGAAGGTTGTCATCTCTAATAATTTTTCGCTCTTTTTCCTCTAGACTATTTTTTACCGGTGGGTGGTTTCGCGAAAATAAAAAAAAATACATTCGGTCCCTTCGATCAGTGGTTTTGCAAAAAGATTTAAAATATTTTGAAATCGTAAATAGGTCGTTCATAGATTATTTTGAAAAAAGGACTGCTAGTTCATAAATTCGATTTACAAAAACTCATCTGGATTTTCCTCTCATGTATGCAGATCGCATGTGATCCTACCTAGTACTTATATTAAACTTGGAGGAGTTCCCGGCTGAAGAGCTACGCCACGTCACCAAGTTTGCAGAGAGGTCCTTCGAAAGCTTCGAAATTGCATTCGGGTCATCCTACCAGATTTTTTCAAAAATGCCCTTCAAAAATTCTAAAATCGCTTTTAGATCCCTCTAGAAATTTTAAAATTGCGTTCGAGTCCCCACCAGCTCTTTCGCAAAAGATCACTTCGAAAATTCTGAAAATGCGTTCTGCCACCACTTGTTTTATAACAAAAACCGGTGGTTTCATAAGTTCGAGTTAAAAAGGCTTAACGGATTTAGGACGCGTTTGGTTGGTGGGATGAAGTTGAATACAATAGGATTGTTTTGTACCGTTTGATTGGTTCCATTCAAAGAACAAAACACATGATTGGCATTTTTTTTAAACCATCTTATACATGTACCACTTGTTACAAGTAACAAACACACCCTAGGTAATTATGTCTAGAATCGGATCATAATTTTTTTTTAAAAAAAATCCGGGGTTTCGAAAAATACCACGCCGCGCGCGTAGGTATCTAGTTGCTCAAACGTTAATACTCCACGTAGGCAAGCCACGATTCACACGTGCCCACACAAGACGACCCAAAACCCGATCCATTTTTAACCCCCGGCGTCCGATATGCGCACGCTCCTCTTCTCTCCGTCCCGGCCGAGGGGGGACGAGAGAGAGATCCATGCCCCACCCCCAATTCCCGACCCCACCGCCGCCGCCCGTCTCCGGCTGCCTCCGCCGGAGCAATTCTGCAGTTGCCTGCCGACGTCGATCTCCTCCTCCGGCTCCGCGGCCGAGGCCGCTTTATTAGTCGTCCCCATCATCCTCCTCCCGGAGATCCACCCGGGTAATATTTCTTCTCCCTTGGTGTGCCGAGCGTCGATTTGTTTCGCGTTCCCCTAATCCGTGCCGCGATGGATTGAATCGAGCGTTTCTGCGAGATTCCGCGTCCGGGTGTTGTGTCGTTGGATTTGCCGCGAATTCGCCGCTGTTGCTCGAGTAATTCGTAGCCATAAGGGTAATTTGACTGACGCCTGTCTAGTTGCATGTGTGTGGGTGCGTGGTCGGGTGCTGGTGATGGCTTTGCGCGCTGGGAGTATGGGAACGATGGAGGGGGTGGAGATTTCTTCAAGATTCATGTTTTTGCCTGGCGATTCGCTGGTCGGTTTGGTGGTCTTCGGATTCGTGGTGTCGTGCCCTCTTTCCTTGGAGCCTTTGTGGGAGAGCATCGCTTCTTAGGTTTTAGTGGTTGATTTCGTGATTCTGCTGATAGCTTATTGAGGGGACCAAATTTTAGGCCGAGATTGTGTTCATAACTTCATATGGTGGTGTATGGCGATAGATCTGACTTTCTTCTCAGTATTTGTTCCCCCCTTTCTCTGAAAATATTTTTAGTCTGTACATCTTCTTTGTGCTGTGGTGCGTTAAGAGTTTTAGTTAGGTGCGTCTCTTGTTTATTCCACAGTCCCTACCTATCTTCAGTTGGTAACTCCTAAATTTCTTCATGTAACCTTGAGTTCGCGTTGTCAAATTTGTTGTTGTTTACCTATCTGCGTTAGTAGCACATTTCCTATTTCTCTGTTAAAAAATTGGATCCTTTTGTTGGTCTGTAGATTGCCTTTTAGGTTATGGTTAACTTTTCTTTGGTTTGTGGCAATGCTAGTTGCCTCATTTGTGGGATTAAATCAACTGGTTGTGGCAGTGGCCTGGGAATGCGCTTGGTTCGGCAGAAAAACTAACACATCGGGCACCTTAGTATCCGACTTTTCTTGGAAGCAAGGTTACAAATTTTGTTTTCAGACCACATTTTGCCGCCCGGGGGGGTGGCCGAAATTTCGGAATTTCGGCCAAAATCCGGCTGAAATTTCAAATCCGGTATTATGGAGGCCGACAAAGCTGAAATGATTGAAATTTTGCCCCTTTTCAACCCCTTGTGAAATGGTCTCTCGAGGCTAGAAAAAAATGGGGAAAAAATATGAAAAATCATACAAGTATTTATCTACATTTCATATCCATTTGAATGCAAAATACTAAGTATTTGCACATAAAAAACCCTAAATTTAGAAATTTCGATAGTATTTCACCTGATTTTCAGATTTTAACACTTCAATTTAGCAACAATCAATATGTACTGTGATCACAAATGATAAACATGAAATAAAATTGACACAGATGACATTCACTAACATCATGCTGTTGCGTCCATATCATTGCATGACAATTGACAATTCATAAACACCTTTGAAATCATGTGAGTGGGAGAGAGTGAATCAGTGAGTTACGGCAATGGGCCAGTGATAGTTAGGTTAGTTAATTAGGTCATTTAGGGTTTAGGTAATGGTTTACAGTTAGTACTAGGCTAGTTAGGGTTTATAGCTAGTACTACTACTAACTTAGGGTTTATGGTTAGTACTACTTAGGGTTAGGGTTTATGGTTAGGTTCAAGTAGTTGAATATTAATCCATGGTTAAACCACTTATCCAAAAATGCAAACTATATCATTTCAACTGAGTAGTTGAAGTTACATGTAGTCATTTTCTAGAAGTATGAACCTAAAGGCTTGAGGAGTACAGTCCGATAAATAAAACACTAATTTGAAACAGAGAATTCTATATGAAAACCTTGAGAATCGTACTATTTTCTTTAAATTTATACGAAATTACGTTCCACACTAGGTTTTTCTTATCTAGTAGAAACAAGCAAAATGTGATTCCCCCCCCCCCCCCAAACTTTTGCAAAGCTTACAGTTAATAGAAGGACCTAATCCCAAAAATTTTGACATATCCAATCCATCCCAAAAATTGTAGTTAACATGTTTGCATAATTTAAGTTAGGGCTTTGGGTTAGGGTTTATGGTTAGGTTCAAGTTAGGGTTTAGGATTAGGGTTACATAATTTGTATATGTATTTTTTTGCAAAATTTTTTACATGTATTTCGTAGAAAAGGCATTACAATTCGCCACAAAAAATTTGGTGCTAAATCCGGTCCTACAAACATGAAAACCGGTCGAGTTTGTGATCATCTTGGTAAAAAAAAAAACCGAAACCTCGGTGAAAAATCCTCAAATCACTGTAGCAATTTGAAATTTTTCATTTTTTTTATCTCGTCGATATTTGGAATCTTGGCCCGGCCGAAAGCCGAGATTTCCAAAATCCCGACGAGATTTTGAGCCCCGCTTCGAAGTAATTGCCTAATTGGGATTTTTTTTCACTTTTTATCTCTATATGTTTTTGGGCCTTTTCATAGAAGAACCATCATTTTAGAAAAAATTTAATCCATATATTTAAAAGGGTTTGGACATTTGACGATACAATGTGTGCCATTTACTTATGATGCTTTGACTACTTACTGTTGTGGAATCACTAACACTCACGAGCTGAAACACCTGAGAACGCGTGAGCAGAAATGAGACGCATGCGATTTGGTGCAGCCGAAGCGCACTTAACCTTCAATTGTACTTGCAAATATATAGACGATTACACAGCCCACTACAGGCACTAAGTGAAGCATGTTCCCATGATGCGAGAATCATGCCACGAGACACGCTCGTGCGCAACGTGCGGAAGTGTGCAGCGTGGGCGCAACGGAGCTCAACTAAACTCCCGGTTAAGCCGGCTAACATATAGCTAACAGAAGTGAGCATGCGATGACAAGATTATTGACTAACAAACTTCCCCCTAAGCCTGTCATGCGTTATTATCTACATCAAGGACGTTGCTACGGACGCGAAGATCGTGGAAGCGAACCCGCGTTAGGCGTTAGTGGATTGGTGAGGATATCCGCAAGCTGCCGTTCTGAAGAAATTGAATCAATAGCAACCTCACCATTGTTGATGCACTACCGGATGAAATGGTAGCGAGTGTCGATGTGCTTGCTCCGATCGTGCTGTACTAGATTCTTTGCGAGAGCAATGGCGGACTTGTTGTCGATGAAAAGAGCTGGCGGCTCGATGTCAGCGTTGAGCAGATCAGCAGGGAGCTGCGCGAGCCACACTGCTTGACAGGATGCCGTTGCTGCAGTGATGTATTCCGCCTCACAGGAAGACAACGCCACCACACGCTGCTTCTGTGATTGCCACGTAATGGGGCTCCGACCGAGGAAGAAGAAGACGCCCGTCGTACTCTTTCGATCATCCACGTCCCCTCCCATGTCAGAATCGCTGTAACCAACCAGCTTTGGACTACCTGAACTCCGGTAATACACACACCCTACCTTGCGCGTTCCGGCGACATAGCGCAGCAGGTGCTTTACAGCTCTCAGGTGCTCTTCCGTCGGCGACTCCATGAACCGGCTGATGTAACCAACAGCAAAAGCGATGTCAGGGCGTGTGTTTACCAAGTAGCGTAGACTTTCGACGAGACTCTTGAAGTGTGTGGAGTCGACTAGAGGCTCCTTGCTGACTTTGCTCAGCTTCAATCTTGGTTCCATCGGTGTACTACACGGATTACAGTCCTTCAATCCCGCCTTCTCCAGTATTTTGTCAGCGTACGCGCACTGGCTAAGTGTGATCGTCCCTTGCTCTTGGCGAACTTCTATGCCCAGATAATAGGACAAGAGACCAAGATCGCTCATCTTGAAGAGGCGCTTCATTTCTTCCTTGAACTTGATCACCTCCTGCTGTTGAGCACCAATAATGATTAGATCATCAACGTATACACCTACCAGTAGCAGCGAGTCCTTCATGCCACGAACATAAACAGCGTGTTCGGCCATGCTGCAGCGGAAGCCCAGTGATAACAAGGTGCCATCAAGCTTCGCGTTCCACGCCCTTGGTGCCTGACGAAGTCCGTATAGCGCCTTGTGCAACTTGTACACCTTCTTCTCTTGTCCAGCGAGCTCAAAACCGGGTGGCTGACAGACGTAGACACGTTCTTGAAGGTCGCTGTTGAGGAATGCCGACTTGACATCCATGTGATGCACTTCCCACCCGTAATGAGCTGCGATCGCAATGAGCAATCGAATAGTTTCCATCCGGGCAACAGGTGCGAACACCTCCTCAAAATCGATGCCGTGGCGCTGGACATAACCCTTCGCCACCAGTCGGGCCTTGTGCTTGACGACGATCCCTTGTGCATCCTTCTTCTGCTTGAAGACCCACTTGAGTCCGATGGGCTTCTCGCCTGGTGGGAGTTCAACTAAGGACCAAGTCTTGTTGTCGTCGATCGAGCTAAGTTCCTCCAACATAGCGCGCCTCCAACTCTCATGCGGTGCTGCCTCATCAAATGATGTTGGCTCCACTCCAACAGCCAAATGGAGTTTGTCCCCATCCACCGGTGCTGCACCGGCTTTGAGAATGTTATCCATCTTGCGAAACCTTGGAAGTACGTCACCATCATCGTAGGCATCGCAGGTGGTCATGGCTTCTGTCGTTGGCGTCGCGAACTCGACGGCCGTAGCTGATGCCGGCGACATATCCCCTTCCCAGGGAACTGGGCCTCCATGGACGCGAAATGACGAGGATGATGGAGTAGCCGATGAAGTTGGCGTGGATCTTGACGCGTAGCGGTAGAGCCCGGAGTAGGTGTGAAGCGACGAGTGACGAGCTGGAGTAGGTGATGTAGATCGTTCGCTGCTGGGTGTTGACGGGGCCCGCTTGATGTTCACCAAAGGCGCTACATCGTCTACAATGAAAATGTCATCGTGCACTGGGTCGTCACCGATGTCGCTTGATCCCCAGTCCCACACCGCTGCTTCGTCGAAAACGACGTCCCGGGTGACATGAAGTCTTCCGCTTGATGGATCGTACATACGATATGCTTTTGATCCAGACTCATATCCAAAGAAAACCATCGGTTTGCTTCTGTCATCCAGCTTTCCTAGGCCTGGTTTTACGATCTTGACGTGTCCCTTGCAGCCGAATACCCTCAGGAAGTGTACAGCAGGCTTCCTGCCATACTAGGCTTCAAATGGAGTCCGGCCATCGAGGCTGCGCGTCGGAGCACGGTTTAGGAGGAAGACAGCCATCGAGACTGCCTCCCCCCAGAACCTTGGCGGCACTGCTTTTGCCTTCATCATACATCGTGCCATTGAAAGCACGGTTTGGTTACGCCTCTCCACGACACCGTTTTGCTGCGGCGAGTACGGTGCCGTGAGATGTCGCTAGACTCCTTGGAGCGCGCAATGGTCGGCGAAGATTGTTGACATGAACTCACCGCCCCGATCCGTTCGAAGCGCGTGCAGCTTTCTGCCAGTCTCGCGCACAACTCCAGTTTGGATGCGTTGGATAGCCGCTGGAGCTTCATGCTTGTTCGCCAGGAGGGTGACCCACATATAGCGAGTCATGTTGTCGACGAGGAGGAGAATGTGATTCTTCCCTCCCGCCGTAGCTGGTGTAATTGGGCCGCACAGGTCACCGTGCACCAGCTCGAGCGGATCGCTGGCGCGGTAACTTGTCTTCTGTGGGAACGGGGTCCACCTGTGTTTCCCGACGAGACAAGCATCGCACAGCTGGTCTATGTGATGTATATCGGGCAGACCACGGACCATCCTCCGCCGGGCCAGCTCCTGAAGAGATTTGAAGTTGAGATGGCCGTAACGTGCGTGCCATCGCCACGAGTCGTCATTGTAGCTGATCACCATGCACACTGGTTCTGCAGGGGTGAGTGGCAAAATATACAGCCGGTTCTGCGACCTCTTTACCTTCGCTAGGAGCTGTTGCTGTCGATCCCAAACCTTCAGCACTCCATCTTCAATGAGCACCTTGCACCCGATCTCATCGAGTTGCTCGATGCTCAGTATATTGCTGCGCAGTCGCGGGATGTGGTAGACGTTCGTGAGTGCTCGATGATCCCCTTGTTTGGTCGCGAAAATCACAGTCCCCCGGCCTTCAATATTCACCACGGACCCGTCCCCAAACTTAACCGTGCCAGTGATGGCGCGGTCAAGCTCGGAGAACACTGAGTGATCACCGGTCATGTGGTTTGAAGCGCCCGTGTCAAGGTACCACCTTGTGTCGCGTGAGTCAGTGTTGGTGTTAAGATCCACAGCGACCTTCTTCTCGTTGAGGAAGACACACTCACCAGTCGTCGCGGAAGCAATCACTGGCGCGGATGGCACAGGGTGTGGCGTCGTCGTGTCCATCTTGACTTCAGCAACCGCCATGAGAACGGAGGGATCGTCCTCATCAGCATTGATCTTTGACAACAGTGTTGGTGTCGCTGCTGCTCCCGCCAGGCTCCTTGGAGTATTTGGGGCTGTCGCCAGGGCTCCCTTCCTTCTTGCGTCCACAGCCACGGCCACGACGAGCAGCGCTGGATGCAGCCTTGCCTTGACCCGAAGAGCCTTCGCCGTTTAGATTCAATCTCCTTGAGAAATGGGCGAGCCAATCTTCCTCCGACAGAAGGAGTTTTCCGCCAGACGAGTGGCTGCCAGTTCCCCCGTTGATGAAGTCTTGCCGCTCCTCAACCACCTTAAGGCGACCCATGAGTTCCTCTACTGAAAGGGTTTCCAGATCAAGCAGCGTTTCAATTGAGAGCGCGATCTGTTCATACCTCGGGGGAACGGCTTGCAGAAACTTGCGGACAATGGCCTCCTCGTTGTGAGTATCACCGAGGGTGGTGAGCTGATTTGCGAGTGCAGTGATACGGATGGCAAATTGATCCACCGTCTCACCGTCGCGGAATGACAGCGAATCAAACTCTCGACGTAGTGTCTGAGCTTTGGCCTTGCGTACACAATCGACGCCGATGTGCACCGTCTTCAATGTGTCCCAAGCCTGCTTGGCGCTGGCCTTTTTGGCAATCGTTCCCATCATCTCTGATGGAACAGCCTTTGCCAGAGCCTCGAGCGCCATCATGTCCTCCTCTTATTTTGATTTTTTTTTTATATAAATTGCTCATCAATTTGGTCCTCTCATTTATCTTTGTTAATTGGTTTCAACTTTTGACTCATTTCGAAATTTTTTAATTTGTTGAACCTTAATTTTTTAGAAAAGTTAATTTTATGATTTAATGGTTAATTATTTCAGATTTTTATTAAAGATTTAACATTTAATGTAGGTTTGTCATAAGATTTGTTATTAGTTCATGTCTAGCAAAAACCGGTAAAAGACTTGAAAAAACTGTTTGTTTGCATGATCAATTTCAGTTTAATTACATCCATCAAAATCCAACCAAGCGTATTTGACGGGTTTTGTATTTTTCACTCCAGGTTTGACTCTTCTGGAGTTCGTCTTCCAAGCCTAGGGGTTTTCTCCCCCCCCTCCCTTTTTGTGCTCGGTCCTCCTTCCAGTCGGCCTGCCTTTCCATATCCCCTGTCGTCCCGTCTCCCCCCCTTTGCCCGAATTCCTGGAGCCGGGCTCACCTCTTGTTATCCGCCGCCCTTGGTCTGTCCCCGTCCTTTAACCTGGTGCCCTGTCCTTGAGCCGCCGCCTTGCTCCCGTCGTTGGGGATTTTCGCCTCTTGGGGATTGGCCAGTTCCTGATTTCCCTTAGGGCCCTCCCCTCGGCCTTCTCTCTGTCCCTGCCCTCTTTCTCCATTATTTCCTATCCGGTTTACCAATTCTTCCCTAGTCCAGATCTGGCGTGAGATTAGTTCTGCCACCTCCGGACATCTCCTCTCTCCCATCTCTGGTATTGCCCTTTGGCTTTTCCTCTCTCAAATCATCACGGTAGTTTGATCTCAGCTCTTTTCCGTATAGGAAAATAATTATCTGGTAGTTCTTTCTTCAGCCTCCGTCGCCACCGGCGGTCTTGGCTTCTGGTTCTTCAGTTTTTTTGCCACTTTTTGCAAATTATGTTCGTCTTATTGGTGTTCTAGGTTTATCCCGAATAGTGCCTGGTTGTGTTTTATCTTTTCTGTTTCCGGTCAGCCGTTTGGTCCGTAGTTTCTTCGGTATCTCTTGTTTGGTTCCATATCTTGTTTGTCCGGGATTTTTTCCAACCGTTCTGGGGTTTTTGGAAATGTTGAAGCTGAAGGCCATTGTTTATTCTGGATATTATTCAAAGTTGCCTGCAGCAATTTTTACAGGTCTAGTTTTTGCTTCGTCATCGTTGGTTTTTACTTAAATCTTTTCCATTATTTTTCCTGCTGATTATTATTGCTTATTACTTAAGATAAGCGATATTCCTGTAAACTAACAAATTGTTCTGGATATATAGAAAATTAATGGTTTTTGGGCTCTATTATTATCTGAGGTTCTAATGTTAGCTATATATTTAGTTTTGACTCTTAAACATATAGTTCCTTATTTAGGATTTTTGCCTTAAATCTTGGGTCGAAAAAGCTTTAATCTTAATCTTTTTTTCGTTTTTTAGTGCATAATTTCTGGATATCGAGTTCCTAAACCATTAAGTTTTTTCAGAGGTTTGGATCCCACAATTATTATTCCTGAATTGATATTTTTTTTTTTCATTTCAGCTTCAGTTTTCCTGGTAAATTTTTTTTTCATTCACTCTCCAAATGTTTTTTCCTTGGTTTGGATAGGATTTTTTTTGTTTACACATTCATGTTTTCTTCTTTCCTCTTGGTTGAATAAGAGTTGCTTTCTATCCATTATTATTTTCCTAATTTTGCTAGATATTTCTTTGATCAATGCCTCCAGTTTTTTCTTTTTTTGGTTTTTGGTCCATTAATTTTTTTGTTTAACCAAATTAAGTTTTTTTAGGGTTCATCAATCCACTTTTTTTAGAAACAATGTTGCTTAAATTACTTTGTTTCCTTTCCCATTTGTTCTTATAATGGAATTTTCTTGCATCAAGGAACATTAGCCTTGTTCATGTTTGCTTATTGAAGTCTGTTTTTCCATCTATACTGCCAACATAGTTTTATTTAATGCTTTGTTTTATGATACAGATCTCATTATTTTTATGCCCATAATTTTTTTGAATTTACCAAATTAGCTTTTTTAAGGTGTATTACTTTTTATTTGCTTAATCATTGCCTACCATTCCTATGAATTCTGTTTATTGATTCCTTAAATGCTAATTTTAAACACAAAAGGCCTTTCTATTTGCCTCTATATTGTTCTTTAGAGTTTGATTCTTGGAATTATATTATTTTTTTCTTTGTTGCAAATCAATTATTTATGTTTCCTTTTTGTTAAGGGAAATTTTGTTCTGCTATTTTAAGGTCCTTAGGGGTCAAGGAATTTGTTTTCATGTCCTTCAGCATCCAATACCGTTTTAATTTGGAGTACTATTTATTGTACCTATTTTTTTCATTTCTCATATCGTTTCCTTTTTATGTACTCTTCTGTGAAAGCTGAACCATGCCTGCTATTCCTGAATAGCATTTATCATATGTTTAGGGCAATTTTTTGGTTAAAAGTAAACATTTTCGTTTATTCGATTCCTATAATTCTCATTTTCCTTCTATTTCTAGAAATTTATTAATTATTTGCTCCTTTTATGCTTAGCCAAAATTAAATTTGGGTTTTTCCTTAACTGACTTTATTTGTTGCTTTTTGGAATTTTCCTTTGTTTGGTAAGGACAATTTGTGTAGCAAGATGGGCTTTTCCTTTTATTATATACCAAATATTGGCAATTCCTTGGATTTTTGTAAAAATTAATCATTTCATTAGTTTGTCTTTCTTGCTTGGAAATGCTATCTTTGTATGTGGAATTCTGCTAGTTTTCAAATTTTAAAATTTTTGGGTTTTAGGGGCCCCTTTACTGGCCGAAATTTGCAACCATAGACAAGGGTACTATGGTTCCTTCTTTGCTCGATTGTGCAGTGCTATTTGAAAGGTATGCCCAATTGGGTGCAGAAGAACCCGTATATTCTAGTGTAGAGAGTTCGATGCAATTGGATGAGGTGTGACAGCTTTTAATTATTTTTTTCCTTTGCATACCTCCTACCATTCATTATTCCTAATATCATTTATTAATGTAGAATAGAGTACCACACATCATACAAAATCAATAAGTGAGCCAATTAAGGAGGGAGATTTGGTAGTTTCTATACGCGTCTTGGTTGAAGTGTAAAATCCTAAAATATCATCTATTCAGGAACGAAGGTAGTAATATTTTCCTCTACAAAGATTATTATATATTCATTACCCAATCATTGTATTGTTCCTTTTGTGCTACTCCTGTACGACAACATGTTCATTTTGATCGCCCCTAATTCTTTATACCTTCACTTACTTTTCATTTTGTTTGGTTTTCTCCCTAGCAGATTGTTATGGGACAAGACAGAGTCTACATCGACGTGAGCAGACAAGAAGGAAGAGAACTTCAAACAATCGTGCTCATGCAGATTAGGAGGAGTCGATGTTAAAAGAGTCGGAATAGCATTTTAGAATGATAAGTTTTCTCATTTTGTTACAAAGAAGCTATATACTTTGTCGCCTTTCTTCATTTTTCTCATTAGCAAAGATTCCATGTTTTGTTTGTTGAGTCCTGTCTTGCCAGCTTTGTTGGTGAGGCGCTTTTTGAAAGTACTTATGAATAACACGAAAAGAAAAGGCATGCTTAATGCCACAAAACTTACCTCTCAAAGCGGTGGGGTTCTAGAATAGCCTAACTCTCGTTGCAACCACTTCGGCGAAGTTCTCGTCTGTTAGGCGCTGGCTTCGCCCAGTTCCTGCACCAGAAAGCATACGAAAGAAGACACCTTGGCGCCTTATTGTATCAAATTGGTATCGAGCTTTACGACATGGGAAGCAAGATGCGACGCCGACCATGGAAGATCGTGTGTCCGGTCCGGAGAAGGAGATGAGGAGATGAAGACCATGATTGGTGAGATGATGAAGCTCATGAAGGAGAAGACCGATCGGTGATGCAAGATCGGGTCGGGCAAGGGGGAGGGCCAGCCAATGCGATGGTCACGCCGTAAGCGGTGAGATGATTCTTTGCGCCGCCGCCGAGGAACCCTCGTTCGCGACGGCAGAAGCGTATGACGGCGAACGGCGGGCGGCGCAGAAGAGGAAGAAAATCAAGACGAAGATGGATTCCGCGCTCGCGCTTTTGATCTGGTCCGAGTATGACGGCAAGGAGGATCCACTTTCGGGTGCTACCGGCAGAACGATTCTTCCGCTTACACCGGATACCGTGAGGAAGAGTTTGTGGAGGTGGCGGCCTCCATCTCACGGGAAGCGCAAGAAGTGCTCGATAATCGGCAACAAGAAGAGAGATGGATTTCGAGGACTTTCGGAGACTTTCGTCAGAGGTTCACGCGACACTCAGCGGTGGGGCCTTGGGGTGATCTCGATCAACTACAAGCAAACGGGCGGCATTGTGGATGAGTACGCAAGAGGGTTCCAGAGTCTGCTGGCGCAAGCGCCGCGAATGAAGAGAACAGAGCAGATCGAAACATTTGTGGTGGTTTTGTGGCGATCGGAGCAGACGTCTGACGGAGAGACCCGTGATTCGCCGAGGCGATTGGGTTTGCACAAGAAGCGAGGCAAGGAAGGCAACTGGATAAGAGGCGGCGATGTGTCGAGCTACGCTGGGAAGAATGCCATTCTGGACGAGGTACTGCTTTGATCCGGCCTACACTGTGGGCAACCGCTGAGCGTGCAACCCTCAATGAGCACCCATTTCCAGGGGATTGCACCTTCCAAAGGCATCGCAAGGGGAGCAGGCAAACCCATTCTGGCAACTTGGGTGGTCGGAACTTCCATGCTGGCCGCCAGGCGCAGAGTAGTGCGGCCTCTGCTCTCGTAGGTCTGGTCTCACCTCCGATCAACATGGAGAGAAGGGCCAAGGGCTATGCTACAATTGTGATGAGGTGTATACTCGGGGCATAGATGCAAGCGCTTATTCCATTTGGAGGTAGAAGAAGAGGAAGTGGAAGAGAATGCAGAGGAGGAGGAGGCAATGCTATCGGAGACAGATATCTTTGTGCGTGATTGCCGCCTTGGGACCGAAGTGATGGGATACCATGGTGTGACTGTGCAAGATGGAAGGAAGGAGCTGGCTAGGACTCATTGACAGTGGAAGCACTCACAACTTCATCAGCACCTATGTGGCTAGTCAAGGCAGTTGGCAGCAAGAGAAAGGGGTTTTCCAGCAGGTCAGGGTAGCAGGAGGGTCACATTTACCTTGCTCGGGATCGGCCGACCGCCGCCGCCTTCTATACAAAACTATGAGTTTGAAGTCTGCTCTCATACTACCCATTGATGGGTTTGATGTCATATTGGGAGTACAAAGTCGAGAACTTTGGGGAACATTCATGGAATTTTGAAGAGTTTATGGAGTTTGGTCCTCAGTAAGCACGTGTTCGACTCAGGAATGCAAGGCCCTAGTGGCCCGATCGATGTCTCGCTGAATTACAAGAAGCAAATGTTATGCGGCTATTGGATGAGTATGAAGACATTTTTGCAGTAACCACACGCTTCCTCCCACGAGGTGGTGTGATCACGTAATTATTCTTGCCGAGGGCACTAATCCCGTGGTTGTACTGCCTTATCTGCATTCCCTACCGGCAGTAAGGATGAAATTGAATTCCAATGTGAAGCTATGTTGAAGCAGGAATTATTAGGCCCAGCAGATCACCTTTCTCTCTCCGGCCTGCCGGGTCAAAAAGGCGGATGGAACTTGGCGATTTTGGTGGATTACCGTGCCCTTAACATGCGGACCATCAAGGACAAATTCTATTCCAGAGGTGGAGGAGTTGTTGGATGAGCTTGGGCCTCGATTCTTCACTAAGTTGGACCTCCGCCTGCTACCATCAAGTCCGCATGCGAGAGGAAGACATCGAAAAACGGCTTTAACTCACCACGGCCATTATGAGTTCTTGGTGATGTTGCTTGGATTGTCGAACGCACCATCCACCTTCCGTGCTCTCATGAATGAGGTTTTGCAAGCATTCTTGCGCCGGTTTGTCCTTGTATTCTTTGATGACATTTTGATTTACAAATAATCGGAGGGGAACATCACCACATCTTCGCTCGTTGTTTGAGCAAACAGACTTCATCGGTTGTATTTGAAGAAATCCAAGTGTGCTTTTGTTCAAGATCGAGGGAGTACTTGGGCCATGTAATATCTCACAATGGGTGGAAGCAGATCCCGCAAGTTGCGTGCAAGGTTCTAAATGGCCTTGTCCCACAAGTGTGTCGGCACTCGTGGGGTTTTGGGTTTGATCGATACTATAGGCGCTTCATTCAAAACTATGCGACTATTATGAGCCTCTCAACGCCTTCTTGCGGAAGAACAGCTTTTGTTTGGTCACAAGGAGCTCAAGAAGCCTTCCATCGCCTCAAACAGCCTTCGACAATGCTTCCGGTCCTTCAAATGCCGATTCACAACCTCATTTGTTGTGGAGTGCGATGCATCCCAGACGGCATTGGGGCAAGATTTCAACAACAAGGCCACCCAATTGCATACTTTAGTTTGCTAGCCTTATGGATCGCCACAAGAAACTTGGCACTATGAGAGAGAGAGCTTATAGGATCTGCCTAAGGTCAGGCGCCATTAGGCGCCTTATTTATGGGGGTCACCTTTTATCGTGGCGCACCGACCATGGCAATCAAATTTCTCTTGGAACAAGCTTTAATCACCCTCCGCAAAGAAAGATTGGTTATAAACTAATGGGCTTTGACTCCAGTGGAGTATAAGCTGTAAACACAATCAAGCAATGGATGCCTTGTCCAGGTGTATTCTCGAATCATCCAATGTGTCATGTGTGCAGCGAAGGTCTGTGCCACAAGAAATTACTGAGCTCAATGGGCAAGACCTCCCGCATGAGTGACCCCATGGTCCGTAACCTCATCACTCAACAGGCGCACAAGTATCACCGCTGCTAAGGTGCCAACTTGGTTCAAAGACCACAAAGGACCGCCCAAGATGGGTTGTTGTACCACGACAATCGGTTGGTAATACCCTTCATCTCCATTGATTGAGCCGATCATTGCCTCGGCAGATGACTTGACGATGAAGGAGTTCAAAACTCTTCATTGCCTTAGAGCCGGTTATTGGTGGGAGCATCGAGGGAGGCAGGTGTCGCATATGTGGCAAAATTCGTTGTTTGCCAACAAAGATAAGACAAGTACCATGGCTCCAGTGTCTTCTACAACCACTTCCGATATTTCAAAGAATTTGGGTGGATGTTTCGATGGACTTCATCACACACCTTCCCAAATCTCATGGCAAGATCTGCATTGTTGGTGGTTGTAGATCGCTCATCCAAGTATGCTCACTTCATATCTTTCAAGCAACCTAAGAACAGCTCCAACTGCGGGCTCGCTCTCTTCTTTGACCAGATCGCGGCGCCCATGGGATTCCTAATCCATTGTGTCGATCGAGACCCGGCTTTTAGTGCTGCTGGCAAGGATTGTTCAAACGAAGTGGTACAATTTTGCTAATGTCCACCGCCTATCACCCCCAAACGCATTTGGCCGACCGAGGTTGTCAACCGCACTATTGAATGTACTCCGTTGTCTCGCTTCTTCAAATCGCATAACTTGGGCTCAATGGGCACCTGGTGGAATATCGCTATAATACTTCATTTCATTCATTTCATCGATTGACTCCTTCGAAGTTGGTGTACTACCGCTCACCCCCACCATTGACACCTTTATCGCTAAGGAGCTACTAGCATTGACTCGTGGATCGTGATTTTGTGGATCATGACGCGCTTTCTTCACCAAGCCAAAGAAATGCTTCTTCAAGCTCAAAACAGATGAAACAAAGATATGATGACCATCATCGAGAAGTGGAGTTTGAAGTGGCTCTGTCGTGTATGGCTTCTAAATACCGACAAATGTCACCAGAGGTCCGCTGGTCTCATACAAATTAGCACCTGTGTTTTATGGACCATATCGTAATCAAGAGGGTGGGACCTCAGAGTATATCTACCGCATTACTCGATTCTCGCAAGGATACACAATGTGTTCCATGTCTCTTTGCTGAAATTATTTAAGGGTGAACCGCCACAAGATCGTGGAGTTACCATCCGATCTTGCTCCCTCATGAGCTTCCAAGACACCGAACCGCATGCCATTCTTGCTCGCTGGTTTTGGAGGGAAGCGCCATTCTTGGTCCATTGGGTGGGTGAGTCGGCTACCAAGCAACATGGATGGATGCCATTGCTCTCCGTCAGCATTATATCCCGATTGCAAGCTTGAGGACAAGCTTGTTCCTCAGGGGGGGAGTAATGTTATGGGACAAAGCTTAGACAGAGTCTACATCAGACGTGGAGCAGGACAAGAAGGGAAGAGAACTTCAAACAATCAGGCTCATGCAGATTAGGAGGAGGAGTCAGATGTTAAAAGAGTCTGAATAGCATTTTAGAATGATAAGTTTTCTCATTTTGTTACAGCAAGCTTATACTTTTGTCGGGCCTTCACTTTCTGTTAGCAAAGATTCCATGTTTTGTTTGTTGAGTCCTGTCCTTGCTAGTTTGTTGGTGAGGCAGTTTTTGAAAGTACTTAAGGAATAACACAGAAAAGAAAAGGCATGCTTAATGCCACAAAACTTACCTCTCAGGCGGTGGTCTCAGTAATAGCTAACTCAAGCGCTTGCAACCATGCGAAGTTCCTCGTCTGGGTTAGGCGCGCTTCTCCGCCTCGTGCCCGCACAGAGCATACTTAAGCAGCACACCTTATGGGCTTGTATCACAGATCATTATCCTCATCCAAAGCTTTGCGATTGTTCCTTTTATTCTTCATCTACTTGTCCTTTACGTTATTGTTATTGCTTGCTGTTGATCTCTCTATAGGTAGGCTG
This sequence comes from Guadua angustifolia, assembly GCA_036346375.1. NCBI lineage: Eukaryota > Viridiplantae > Streptophyta > Magnoliopsida > Poales > Poaceae > Guadua > Guadua angustifolia. The sequence goes on along the minus strand of CM070518.1, from coordinate 16,747,126 downwards.
ATAATGGTGCAGATCAAAGTGAAGGGGATGGAAAAGGACGCCATAGTCTGCACTCTGCACTCTGCACAGGTGAGCCTTCACTGTGAATTCTTAGTCTCTAATTGAAATAGCAGTTCGCTGAATTAATAATTATGCAATTGAGCTTTTAGCAAACCACTTATAAGTTCTACGCGCAGAGAGAGGTATATATATATATTCTATATGCATATATGGACGACAAAAGCTAAGTTGATTACCCAATTCTACTGTTTCCTGATGTATGCTGATTTTACTTCTTTGGATAATTGGCTGAGCTAAGGGGCTCATAATTCAGAAAATTTTAAGCACTTTCCCAAGTGGACGAAACATTTAACCTTTGCAATACTATTAAGATAATTCTCATTGTTCTTTATGTATTTTTCTAACTAGATTTTGGTTGTTGTATCATGTTGGTTGCTCTCTGGGTTAGATGTATACCTGAATACAGATCGATCTTCACGTATTATTTTTAGGGTGGACTGTAAGTTTTTCCAGTATCCAGTGATTCCTCACAATAATGATGGATCTGGCCTTTTCTAGAAGTCCTTTTGCTCTCCACAATGTCAGGTTTGTTGATACCATATAGCCATTGCGTGTCCTTAGCAAATCCCTCTGTTTCTTTGGCTCTGCAATTTCATGTTGTCAGCAACTATTTTTGAAGCCGATACAAAATTAGTTCTTCGCAGAGGTCACAATTAACCATGGAGCTTTCTTCTGCAGTGCAGCCGCAGAAAGACATTCGTCAATAAAAACGGTCATGCATATTGATAATTAGCTACCAAGATGCAATTCAAGATTTCATATTCTGGCGTCCCCAAGCAACACGCGGGGAATCCCGAATCCACTAGTTGTTGATTATTCTTGTGAAATTACCCTGAATTGAGATGGCATTAGACTCTCGAAGCCAATCAACCTGTGCAGTGTCATCTATTGAGAAAGTGTCTTAATCATAGTTATCTGATTCATTTTAAATCCATGTGAATCATGAACCGGGTACGGGGTTGGTGTTCGCAGTTAAAATTGGGGAAAAAAATGACGAATCATGAACCCGAATCCTATATAGCCATACTACAGCTTGGACAAACCGTGTTTGTGTTATTCATCATCAATAAGCTCCAAGTGCATCTGTACGTCACTGGCCTCATTGTTTACTAATGCTGTTACGTAAGACAAAAATCACAAGGTATGAGATTCCGTGAGTACCGAAGTGGGAGTACTCTCTTCTTCTAAGTTTATAAAACGTATTTTTAAATAATTTTATATATAATTATAGAACATATTTAATATTTTAATACAAAATTAGTTTGATGTTCCCTTTTATACCCCTAATAAACATATATTTTTATTTCATATTCCCTCCATCCACTCATTAAATATAGTGTTTAGTGATAATAATTAGGGTAATAAAGTTATTTTAAATATCTTCTTGGTTTATGTACCAAAAAAATACATTTTATAAACTTGGATGAAGGGAAGTACTTTCTTTGGTTCATAAATACTTGTCGGTTTGAAATACGTGCAATTAAACTTTTGAAATTTTAACTATCTATATCTTTTTAAATATTTAGATTGGATATATGAAAATCATATTTGTAGATTCGCTTGAAACATACTTTTATAACATTATAAATTTATTAGATTTTTAAATATATTACAATAGCAATTAATGATCAAAGTTAAGTTTTAACGACCATATTGATGTCCAAAATGATATGCATGTGTGACCCCAGGTAGTATTCCATAGCACAATAGTTTTCGATCTTTGGGGGCCGTGCAAAACAATGACAAGTTCGAAGAAGAGCCTAGCACCACGTTTTAAATGTAAACAATATTGGCGCATTAGATGATTTACGCCCCCAGTCACTAGTTATCATTTTGGATACCAATGTGATCATCAAAACACAGTTTTTACCATTAATTTTTATTATAATATATTTATAAAACCTAAAAAACTATAATATTATGAAAATACTTTTCAAGATAAATCTACATATAATTTTATGCATTCATTTTAACTATTTTAAAAAATATTAACAGCTAAAATTTTGAAAATTTGACTACGTCCAAATCGATAAAAAAAGGAGACACTCCCTCGCTACATTGGAACAAATGTCCTAACAATTAGCGTGAGTGTCCTCTCTAGCGATGTAGGCGACTGGCAATGATGTCATGAGTGCCATGGCCACTGGTTCAAATGGAGTTCATCGTTTATCTAGTTCCATAAATCTCTTTATTTATTTATTTTGCAAATTTAGCTTTTTTATATACGCATTTGCAAATTTGAGCATCTAGCTAGATTTGATTAAAAAAAATTAACTTGAGGGGGGCTAATTATTAATATATTCGATTCGTACTCCCTCTATCCAATTATAGAGGACTTATTTTCTTTTAGCATACAAACTAAGGAGATATTAAAATGATTAGACTATCTCTAATTATTATCTGTAAGACTTGTATTCAATGAATGCTTGTAGAGAATATTAAGTAAAATTGGATAATTATTAGAAATATAAAGTGAACATCGCACTAATTTATAATGAAATATGAAATACGCTTTATATTTATAGAATAAGGGTCTGTTTGTTTTTGTTTTGGATTTTATAAAAACTGATTTTGAATTGTGGTCGTAGAGAAACTGATTCTCCAAAAGTTGGAATCCAAAAACATATATGAAGTGAATTGTGGATTCTAGTATATATAGTGAGTCGGATTGTGAAAATCGATTTCTAAAATCAGACTGTTTGTTTTTTATGCTGCTTTTGGAGCCAGAATCCAGAATCAAAAAGCAAAAACAAATATACACGAAATTATTAAAAAGTACATCCTAAAACTTAGGATATACAATACTATATACAAAATACAAAAAAATTACCTGGACGTGAATCCATTGCACCGCTAGCAATAAAGGGGTCATTTGGTTGCATACATGCACAGAGATTTGTATCTATAAATGCAGAATCTTGTTTTTTTTTATGTTTGGTTGCCTGCATCTAGTTTTGAGTCTGGCTCTCTGGATGCAAGATTCTCCATATAGTCTGCTCTAGAGATACAGAGAAAATGGGCGATCTCTCGATGAAGCATAGATGGCGCCTTTGTTCTCGTAAGTAAGGGCTACTTTCACCAATAATAGCAAACTATGCATGCGGTGCCATATGAGTATGTAAGTTTTTCTTTTCTTCTTTTTATTTATATCTTTTGATTAGCATTTTCGATATCGAACCGATTTTAAAATGGATTCTTGACATTTTTTCAACAAAACTAGACCACATTTGCTATATAAATTTTAAAATATTTAAATTTCAAACTACCTATCTACTAAATACTCAACCAAACACCGCCTTTTTACATCTATACATCCTATATCCTATCAACCTTACTGAGTCAAATAAACTAGACTTATAAAAGAAGACAACTAAATAGCCCAAAATGTACTCCTGCTAAACATAATGGATCCGAAATTCCGAACTCCACTTACATCGTAGGCCGGCTTCATGATTTGTTTATTTGTTGTTTTTCGGAACACAAAGATTCCGCCTCGAGAACTCCGCCTTATCACTGCCTGATTGACCCAGCAAATCCTTGGCCCACTCGTCAGGCAGCATATTTAACCCTTCGCGGCCCAAGAAGAAAAAGGAAAGGAAACCTTTCTACGCCTCGGTGCCCTTTATAAACTCGAAGATATTTTTCCACCTCCTCCTTCGCCGCAAGCTCGAAACGCGCGAAAAGACCAGAATACCCCTCCCCCCCGAGTCCAAACCCCTCGGAAGAGGAGAGCTTTGGCCTTCGCCGGCGAGTCGGACCGGAGAGGGAGGTAAGCAGGCGGCGATGGCGGTCGCGGAGCTGTGGGAGACGCTGAAGCAGGCGATCGTGGCGTATACGGGGCTGTCCCCGGCGGCCTTCTTCACCGCCGTGGCGGTCGCCGCCGCGCTGTACCACGTCGTGTCGGGGCTCTTCGCGGCGCCTCCCCGCCCCCGCCACGCCCGCGCGATGAGCCCGAGCGGAGCCGCTCCCGCCGCCCGTGCAGCTGGGAGAGGTCGCCGAGGAGGAGCTCCGACAGTACGACGGGTCCGACCCCAAGAAGCCCCTCCTCATGGCCATCAAGGGCCAGATCTATGACGTCACGCAGAGCAGGTCTCTTCCTTACCCAGAAACCCTATCTTTTCCTCTGTAATCGCTGCTCTGATGCTTCAATTATGGGATGTGGTTGTCCGGTTATCCTTTGTTAGCAATCGTTAACTTGTCGTGGATTTTTTAAGGAAAACCTGTCTTAGATGTAACCATAAAGCTTGTGCTTTGGTATGCTGGGAGTACACCAGTTGATAAATTTTCTGGGATTTGTGTGGGTTCGTTGAGTATCTGATCGTATTTGGGCGTTCACCGTCGATTTGGGGATAGGGGAGATCGAAATAACGTTGTACTGTACTGTTGTTTGATTGTGTACGCTAGGAGTAGATGGTGTTGTCTTTGAAGGATTCTGCAGCTTTTATCTGCATTATCCGCTTCAGCTTGTTGAGGTCAAAGAGAGGGTGTGTGTGTGTGTGTAGAATTTGTTGGCTATCATGGTTGAATGACTCGGTGGATTGCTGTTGGAGAATGCTATCTGGTGTATGCTCGAAATGCTTAAATTGCACAGTTGCTAAATCGGGAAGAACAATGAAAATTGGTAATAAATCAGTTACCAGATGGAGAGAAAATGTCTAAAATCATATACAAACTGGTAAGAGATCAAGAGAAGCGACAGAATCGAGCAGAAAATGACAAATTGGTGAGGTATTCTTCGTTGGCAATGGCGGTGAGCGATTGAGTTAGGGCTAGGTTTTTGGTTCACCAAGCTCTCGGACCATAGCACTGGTCGGTAGGCAGGACTGGCAGGGGGTGGGGCTGGGGGCTGCCCAGGGCGGGAGCAGGAAGGGCGCCGCTGGCCAAGTGTGATGGGTGGTGGGGTGGAGTGTCTAATGTTTGATATTGTTACTATCATTGCCTTAACCTGCTTTGGTAAAAGAAAAATGGCAGGTGGTAATGTTTGCATAATAATTGAATATTGAGGTTCAATGTTCATAATCAGGAAAAGGAAATATATCTAGTTGATACTAGATGCTAGGTATGTGTTATTGTATCTTTAATTTTTGTGTTTGAAGAACTATGGCCTTGTTCTCTACATGAAGTTGTGTTCTATTCTTTTGAAGCTGTTGGTTCCTTTGCACTTGCAAATATTCCGGATGGGGGGTCTAATTATCTTTGTGAGGTCAGGTGCTAGAAGAGTTACATGCTAGAAGAAAGTTGGGTCATAGGAAGATGCCGGTTCTCTTCTTAACATTACAATTACTTGTTAAAAAAGATGAAAAGTGAAATGTCGTTCTGACTCCATGAAAAGTCAGGAAGGTGAAAAGAAAGGCCTCTTTCTTTCAATGCTAGGTATTCTGCATTGGAAGTCCGTAAAGATTAGAGAAAGTTGTTTGTTGGTCTTCATTCTTTGTATATAATCATTTGTGTAGTTAGCTTCAATAATGCAATAAGATATGTGTATTCTCTTCTTTGTCCTTTAGTATGCAAGGTGCAGTTGCTGCTGGAGCACTTATATTTTGTGCGAAGATGATCATATTAACAATATGTTCTTGGATCTATTAAGGAGGCTAACTTGCATGATGTGTATGCTTTCCCAATGATAATCATTTCTGCAATGCACTGCCTTCCATTCAAAACACATGTAAAGTTGTGGCCTTTTAGTTGAGGGTATGCTTTACATGATGCATGCTCATCATACATTCAATTATATCTGTGTTGTTTTCCCTCATTGGTGTTAGGAATATGTTTGTCAAGCTCCCATATATTTCTATATCTGTAACTATATATTATTAATTTGTAATTTTGTTTCTCACATTTTAACTGCTCTGTGCAGAATGTTCTATGGACCTGGTGGACCTTATGCGCTATTTGCTGGTAAAGATGCCAGCAGAGCTCTAGCCAAGATGTCCTTTGAGCCCCAGGATTTGACTGGCGACACCTCTGGCCTTGGGCCATTTGAGCTGGACGCATTGCAGGACTGGGAATACAAGTTCATGAGCAAGTACGTGAAGGTCGGCACCGTCAAGAGGACGGTCCCTGTTGAAGATGGCACCACAAGCACATCCCCTGAGACGAACCAAACCACCCCCGCCGCCACGACGGAGCCCGCAAGCACATCCCTGAGATTTAACCAAACCACCCCCGCCGCCACGACGGAGCCTGAGGAGGCACCGGCAACTGAAGACAAGCCGAGGGAGGCGAGCTCGGAGGAGGTGAAAGAAAAGAAGGGCGCGGCAGCTGACGATGCAGGCGCAGAAGAAAGTTAGAACAACCCTGCACTCCTTCCTTGCAACAATAATCCGTGCAATTGGATATGTAATTTGTACCAGCACATTGGACTCGGAGGTGCTGGTGCGTTATTATCACTAGTCGCGGTACTGAAGTTCTAGACATCTGGGGCGTGCCTCCCGTTTTGTTAAAGCGTCTGTCAATACTTTTGGGTGAATAATATAGCTGCCTTTTAAAGAACTTTCAACCTGCTTTTTGCAGTTTATTACTAGAGCCGTTATTGCTATGGTCTTGTAAAGTTTCAAATCATCCTATCAGCAGGTGAATCATGCAGTTGTTGCATCTGCATCCGATTCGTGTGATGTGTTCCTGCATGCTCTCAGCCGTGAACTGTGGGTCCGCGACTCTTTGTCAACTGACCGATGGTAAGTAAAGCATGTGTTGGAAAGACGTGCATCACATGGGATGTTGATGTTGGCTTGCCAATTCATCGTGCACGGCTGTACCCGCCGTTCGAACCGATGGGTCCCGTATAAAACCGGTTGGGTTTTCACGGCACGGTTTTCAAAAAATCGCCAAAAAAACGCCAAAAATTGAAAGGTTGAAAAATAAAAAATTGGAAAAAATCGAAAAGACTGCTCGATTTTCTTGAAAAACCGACCAATTGAATGTTCTTCAAAACGGTTTTGAGTGGTTTTCAACGAAAAACCGCACACATAATTTTTTTTTTTCAATTTTTTTTATTTTTAAAAATTAGAACGGTTTATCGAAAGGTTTAGACGCCGAATCGAACGGTAAGATCGAAAACCGCAGCTTTTTGAGTAATTTTCGACGATTTTGTTAACTCCCGATCCTCGCCTAAGGCAAGAGTTCTATGCACGGACTAGATCTATTCTCTGTTCTTGCCATCGAAATATCTGGGTGTCCATGGTCGAAATTTTCCCGATTTAATGTGGGAGTTGACCGCTTTTATGAAATTGGTGTGTTCTAAAATAGCCTACAATTTTTTCGTCCCTATTTTTACTTCTAACACGGTTAATACAGTAATCTCAATGAAGTACTTTTTTTTCGAAATGTTTACTGTTTTAGCCCCCTCCACCTCTCTCTTTGCAAAAATGACTTCCTCACGTTTTTTCGAAAATAGTCCTCTACCCTATTATGAAAGGACCAAGAGCTAACATCTAGCACCTTCGCAAGGGCACCGAGGGAAGACGCTGTTTCTACATAGGGGGCGGCCAGAGAAAGTGGCGCGCACGGAGGCCGCTATGGGTGTAGGAGAACCTTCCGTAATGGTTAGGGGTAATTTTGTAATTTGTTTGAAAAAGCTATTTTGCAAAAAAAAAAAAAAGTTGCCAGATAAGTCAACAGTTCTCTTTTTTTCTAAAAAATGAGTGCTCTTTTTTTTATTTCGAGATGTAAAGGAAATACTAGTTTCTTTAGAGGAGTACTCGGCGAAGAAATCCGTGAGGCCGTGGTGTGTCAGGCTTGGTCATTCTGTTACACACTTTTGGGCCAGACGATTTCGTCTAAGATTCCAGCATCCCAATCAGCTGCTCGCAGCACACTCTGCTGCTGTGCTTACGTTTAGTCCCACACCGCCTCGTTAAAGCATATCTTTATCGGTGATTTGGCTAAAGCTCTGTTTATCTAGGTTTAGATTTTTTTGACTTATAGTTTAAAGTTAGGTTTCTGGTTTAAATAATTTAAAAGTTAATGGCTTTTGTATATGATAGAGGTAGGTAATTTTATCTAACTTTAGTATTATTAGTCTAAAACCAATCATCAATAAACAAAAAAGTCTCTCTAATGGTTTTTGGCTTTTAGTTATATGTAAACTTATGACTTTTAAAAAGTCTAGATTTAGCTTTTTTGGCTTTTAAGCCGGTGAAAAAGCCCAGATAAACAAGACCTAAGTATAATAGAGGAGTGTCAGTGCCTTCCTCCCTATATATGAGTTGATAAATTTTCAAGAAACAAAAAGATAAAGAATCACTATTTACTCTTTATTAATGTTTTAATATTTATATAATGAAAAAAGCATGGAAACACTTCTAATGTAATATCTCGTTTTATCGCTTTAATATTTGATACATGTGCCCACTTCGATATTAAATTTATTTTTTGTAGGGCGAGCCCACCCATAGCAGCCTTTCATCGGGGTTAGGCCAAATGACACACTTTTTAAAATTCGTGATTCACTTTAGAACACTTCAAATTCAATGTCATACACACTCGGATGGATCTACATATCATAAACACACCATTAAAAACCAACGAGTTCAGTGTCATCGACTAATTTTTTCTTCTGGAGCCTCCCCAACCAAATCAAGCTTAAATTTCGTTAATCGGTTAAATAAATGAGAGCGATTTGCTATCTTTAGCTATCAAAGGTGAAGATGGTGGTAATCGAACTCCATAATCACCATTAAAAATGTTATTTTTCAGTTGTGGCAGATTTTAGTTTAGGAGGCAAGTAAACAGGAGTATGATGAGGTAGGTAATTGCTTTCATCGGAATAGGGATGGCGATCGGGTACTGCCATCCCTACATCGGATCATCGAATGGCCGCCTGCTCCGCCCTCACCGCTGCCTCTTTCTTCGCCGGGCCGCCGGTCGGTGGGCGGCGCGCGACGGCGTCCGTGAGCGTCACTGGCGGGCGCGGCCCGCGCGTATCCGGCGTCGTGCGGTGTAGCGCCGGGCAGGGCAGCGTCGGGATCTCGGGGAAGCGTAAGCTCTCGTGCTGAGACTTGTGATGTCCGATCCGATCCACCTGTGGAATTTCCTTGGAAATCTGATGGTTTTACCGGGTGTGGCAGTGGCGGAGCTGTGGAAAGCAGCGAGGGGCGCGCCTCCGGGGGCCGTGCTCGCAGCCGCGGCGGCGGTCTACAAGGTGGCGTCGGTCTCCTCGCGCGGCCGCCTCCGCCTCCGCCGCCGCGACGTCGGGAGGAACCTGATGAGGCGGTGCCGCCAGCTCCGGAGCCGGTGGAGGTGGGGAGATCACGGAGGAGGAGCTGCGGCCGTACGACGGGTCTGACCCCGAGAAGCCGCTTCTCATGGCCATCAAGGGCAGATCTACGACGTCTCCCAGAGCAGGTCGCTTTCCTTATGCCTTGGCCTCTATATCTTCCCCTGGAGACTGGATTGTGGGATTCGTAGCAAATGTTTTCAATATGGTTCAATTTGTGCATGGAATGGGGCTCCTTGTGCCTGGCATGGAGCTGTTTAGCTGTTGTTTTTTGGAGTTGACGTGGGTTCAACTATTGAATGCTAAGCCATATGGTCTGTTTAGAGTCGACTTGGGTTAAATAACACTAATCCGTATAGATATCTGATATTCTTATCCTTACTGATTTACTCAGATATGATATTCTTATCCTTACCAGTTTACTCAGATCTAATTAAGCTGTTGGGACTCCTGATGAGGCTTGTTGAAATGTACTCATATGCCTATGTTTCCTCCTGATGTTCTTATCCTTACCAGTTTACTCAGATCTAATTAAGCTGTCGGGACTCCTGATGAGGCTTGTTGAAATGTACTCGTATGCCTATGTTTCCTCCAATGAAAATCATTAGCTAATATACCCCTTCCAGTATCATGGGTTTTTCTTTGCAGTTATTATCCACATTCCAAGGACATCTCTATTAATTTTCTGTCAATTCAAAGTTTTCATAATCACGGAACCTTTTGTCTCAAATATTACATTTGCAATTACTGCACAAAACATATTGCGTTGGACAGTAATATGTAAATTTTCACTGAAGCTAATTTGATTTGCTTTTGCAGAATGTTCTATGGACCTGGCGGACCATATGCATTGTTTGCTGGAAAAGATGCTAGTAGGGCATTGGCCAAGATGTCCTTTGAGCCACAGGATCTGACAGGTGATATATCTGGCCTTGGGCCATTTGAACTCAGTGCCTTGCAGGATAATTCTATAACTCATGGTCGGAAGATCCTCTATTTTCTGCTTTGGCATCCCACACAATGAAATTGTTGCTCGATTTGCCGTCAGTTCAGTGCAGTAAAGCGTTTAGAGAGATCGATAATATCTTGGAGGTATATATAAACCCAAAAGTTTTATCATCTACCATTGTATGTCATTTTTAAAAATAATTTTGATAACTCTGAGAGTGTTCAAAATAACTAGAAAAAATCAACTACATAGGCCTTGATGGTTATTTGCTAAATCAACCGGGCTTGTATCTTTGGTGTATGACATTCTCGTGGATCTTTGGACCTTTCTCACCTTGCTAAAAAATGCATGCTATCTGGCGCTTGAAGTGATTAGCCTTTTGTGGTAGAACTTCGAGTTGTTGATGACTTTGCTTTAGGGATGGGAGCTAACCTCACGCCAGCAAATATTTTTCGAATGCATTTAAGATATTTCAAACTTCATTTTTCTTACATTAATTTTCTGTTTATGAATTCTTGTCAGGGCACGTAATCGGCTTCAATGATGTCACACATCACTTTGCCTTTGCATTCATGTGCATTTGGAGCTCAAGAGGTCAAAGGTATTGATATCCCAAGCCTTTATGTCTAGGAGTTTAATTTTTATTATATGAAGAATATCTATTTTTTACGATGGTTTTATGTTTTTGAATGGTTACGGTTTTTGATAGGGGTCATCGTTGCGAGGCCCAACTAAATGCTAAAACGACAACAATAGCTCCTAACCAAGTCGTGCTTAGGAATATCTGAGATGGAACCAAGCTCCACACTGGATAATCAGATGGCTTTGGGAAACACCTTCTCATTTTACTAAGATAAACCAAATATTTGCCTGATTTTTTCATCCTCATTTCCTCGGGAGGTTCACATTAATACCACCCCAAACATTGGCCCTCGCTAAAATGCCACTCGGGCCCACTGCCATAGACACAGAGGGTCCCACATGTCATTGAGAGAGGAGTGGCATTTTAGCGAGGGCCAATCTTAGGGGTGGCATTTTCACAATTTTTTCCATTTCTCTTTATTTATTTTGCAAATCTAGCTTTTTTATATGCGCATTTGCAAATTTGAGCATTTAGCTAGATTTAATAAAAAAAAATTGAGTTGAGGGGGGCTAAGTATTAATATATTCGATTCGTACTCCCTCCATCCAATTTTAGAGGACTTATTTTCTTTTGGCATACAAACTAAGGAGATATTAAAATGATTAGACTATCTCTAATTATTATCTTGTAAGACTTGTATTCAATGAATGCTTGTAGAGAATATTAAGTAAAATTGGATAATTATTAGAAATATAAAGTGAACATCGCACTAATTTATAATGAAATATGAAATATGCTCTATATTTATAGAATAAGGGCTTGTTTGTTTTTGCTTTGGTTTTTTCTAAAAACTGATTTTGGATTGTGGTTGTAGAGAAACTGATTCTCTAAAAACCGGAATCCAAAAACACATATAAAGTGAATTGTGGATTCTAGTATATATATGTGAGCCGGATTGTGAAAATCGATTTTTAGAATCAGACTATTTATTTTTTATTCTGCTTTTGGAGTCAGAATCTAGAATCAAAAAGCAAAAACAAATATACACGAAATTATTAAAAAGTACATCCTATAAACTTAGGATATACAATACTATATACAAAATACAAAAAAAAATTACCTGAACGTGAATCCATTGCACCGCTAGCAATAAAGGGTCATTTGGTTGCATACATGCACAAAGATTTGTATCTATAAATGAGAATCTTGTTTTTTTTATGTTTGGTTGCTGCATCTAGTTTTGAGTCTGCTCTCTGGATGCAAGATTCTCCATAGCTTGGCTCTAGAATCTGAGAGAAAATGGGCGTATCTCTGGATATAAGCATGGCGATTTCGTGTTCTGTGAAGGCTACTTTCACCATAATAGCAAACTATGCATGCGGTGCCATATGAGTATGTAAGTTTTTCTTTTTTCTTTTTGATTTATATCTTTTGATTAGCATTTTCGATTACCGAACCGATTTTAAAAATGGATTCTTGACATTTTTTCGAACAAAACTAGACCACATTTGCTATATAAATTTTAAAATATTTAAATTTCAAACTACCTATCTACGAAATAAACAACCAAACATCATCTTTATATCTATATATCCTATATCCCATCAACCTAACTGAATGGAACGAACTAAACTTATAAAAGAAGACAACCAAACAGCCCAAACTGTACTCCTGCTAAACATAAACATAATGGACCCGAAATTCCGAACTCCACTTACATCGTAGGCCGGATTCATGATTTGTTTATTTGTTGTTTTTCGGAACACTAAGATTCCGCCTCGAGAACTCCGCCTTATCACTGCCTGATTGACCCAGCAAATCCTTGGCCCACTCGTCAGGCAGCATATTTAACCCTTCGCGGCCCAAGAAGAAAAAGGAAAGGAAACCTTTCTACGCCTCGGTGCCCTTTATAAACTCGAAGATATTTTTCCACCTCCTCCTTCGCCGCAAGCACGAAACGCGCGAAAAGACCAGAATACCCCTCCCCCCAGAGTCCAAACCCCTCGGAAGAGGAGAGCTTTGCCCTTCGCCGGCGAGTCGGACCGGAGAGGGAGGTAAGCAGGCGGCGATGGCGGTCGCGGAACTGTGGGAGACGCTGAAGCAGGCGATCGTGGCGTATACGGGGCTGTCCCCGGCGGCCTTCTTCACCGCCGTGGCGGTCGCCGCCGCGCTGTACCACGTCGTGTCGGGGCTCTTCGCGGCGCCTCCCCCGCCCCCGCCACGCCCGCGCGATGAGCCCGAGCCGGAGCCGCTCCCGCCGCCCGTGCAGCTGGGAGAGGTCGCCGAGGAGGAGCTCCGACAGTACGACGGGTCCGACCCCAAGAAGCCCCTCCTCATGGCCATCAAGGGCCAGATCTATGACGTCACGCAGAGCAGGTCTCTTCCTTACCCAGAAACCCTATCTTTTCCTCTGTAATCGCTGCTCTGATGCTTCAATTATGGGATGTGGTTGTCCGGTTATCCTTTTGTTAGCAATCGTTAACTTGTCGTGGATTTTTTTTAAGGAAAACCTGTCTTAGATGTAACCATAAAGCTTGTGCTTTGGTATGCTGGGAGTACACCAGTTGATAAATTTTCTGGGATTTGTGTGGGTTCGTTGAGTATCTGATCGTATTTGGGCGTTCACCGTCGATTTGGGGATAGGGGAGATCGAAATAACGTTGTACTGTACTGTTGTTTGATTGTGTACGCTAGGAGTAGATGGTGCTGTCTTTGAAGGATTCTGCAGCTTTTATCTGCATTATCCGCTTCAGCTTGTTGAGGTCAAAAGAGGGGTGTGTGTGTGTGTGTGTAGAATTTGTTGGCTATCATGGTTGAATGACTCGGTGGATTGCTGTTGGAGAATGCTATCTGGTGTATGCTCTCGAAATGCTTAAATTGCACAGTTGCTAAATCGGGAAGAACAATGAAAATTGGTAATAAATCAGTTACCAGATGGAGAGAAAATGTCTAAAATCATATACAAACTGGTAAGAGATCAAGAGAAGCGACAGAATCGAGCAGAAAATGACAAATTGGTGAGGTATTCTTCGTTGGCAATGGCGGTGAGCGATTGAGTTAGGGCTAGGTTTTGGTTCACCAAGCTCTCGGACCATAGCACTGGTCAGTAGGCAGGACTGGCAGGGGGTGGGGCTGGGGGCGGCCCAGGGCGGGAGCAGGAAGGGCGCCGCTGGCCAAGTGTGATGGATGGTGGGGTGGAGTGTCTAATGTTTGATATTGTTACTATCATTGCCTTAACCTGCTTTGGTAAAAGAAAAATGGCAGGTGGTAATGTTTGCATAATAATTGAATATTGAGGTTCAATGTTCATAATCAGGAAAAGGAAATATATCTAGTTGATACTAGATGCTAGGTATGTGTTATTGTATCTTTAATTTTTGTGTTTGAAGAACTATGGCCTTGTTCTCTACATGAAGTTGTGTTCTATTCTTTTGAAGCTGTTGGTTCCTTTGCACTTGCAAATATTCCGGATGGGGGGTCTAATTATCTTTGTGAGGTCAGGTGCTAGAAGAGTTACATGCTAGAAGAAAGTTGGGTCATAGGAAGATGCCGGTTCTCTTCTTAACATTACAATTACTTGTTAAAAAGATGAAAAGTGAAATGTCGTTCTGACTCCATGAAAAGTCAGGAAGGTGAAAAGAAAGGCCTCTTTCTTTCAATGCTAGGTATTCTGCATTGGAAGTCCGTAAAGATTAGAGAAAGTTGTTTGTTGGTCTTCATTCTTTGTATATAATCATTTGTGTAGTTAGCTTCAATAATGCAATAAGATATGTGTATTCTCTTCTTTGTCCTTTAGTATGCAAGGTGCAGTTGCTGCTGGAGCACTTATATTTTGTGCGAAGATGATCATATTAACAATATGTTCTTGGATCTATTAAGGAGGCTAACTTGCATGATGTGTATGCTTTCCCAATGATAATCATTTCTGCAATGCACTGCCTTCCATTCAAAACACATGTAAAGTTGTGGCCTTTTAGTTGAGGGTATGCTTTACATGATGCATGCTCATCATACATTCAATTATATCTGTGTTGTTTTCCCCCTCATTGGTGTTAGGAATATGTTTGTCAAGCTCCCATATATTTCTATATCTGTAACTATATATTATTAATTTGTAATTTTGTTTCTCACATTTTAACTGCTCTGTGCAGAATGTTCTATGGACCTGGTGGACCTTATGCGCTATTTGCTGGTAAAGATGCCAGCAGAGCTCTAGCCAAGATGTCCTTTGAGCCCCAGGATTTGACCGGCGACACCTCTGGCCTTGGGCCATTTGAGCTGGACGCATTGCAGGACTGGGAATACAAGTTCATGAGCAAGTACGTGAAGGTCGGCACCGTCAAGAGGACGGTCCCTGTTGAAGATGGCACCACAAGCACATCCCCTGAGACGAACCAAACCACCCCCGCCGCCACGACGGAGCCCGCAAGCACATCCCCTGAGACGAACCAAACCACCCCCGCCGCCACGACGGAGCCTGAGGAGGCACCGGCAACTGAAGACAAGCCGAGGGAGGCGAGCTCGGAGGAGGTGAAAGAAAAGAAGGGCGCGGCAGCTGACGATGCAGGCGCAGAAGAAAGTTAGAACAACCCTGCACTGCTTCCTTGCAGCAATAATCCGTGCAATTGGATATGTAATTTGTACCAGCACAGTGGACTTGGAGTTGGAGGTGCTGGTGCGTTATTATCACTAGTCGCGGTACTGAAGTTCTAGACATTTGGGGGCGTGCCTCCCGTTTTGTTAAAGCGTCTGTCAATACTTTTGGGTGAATAATATAGCTGCCTTTTAAAGAACTTTCAACCTGCTTTTTGCAGTTTATTACTGGAGCCGTTATTGCTATGGTCTTGTAAAGTTTCAAATCATCCTATCAGCAGGTGAATCATGCAGTTGTTGCATCTGCATCCGATTCGTGTGATGTGTTCCTGCATGCTCTCAGCCGTGAACTGTGGGTCCGCGACTCTTTGTCAACTGACCGATGGTAAGTAAAGCATGTGTTGGAAAGACGTGCATCACATGGGATGTTGATGTTGGCTTGCCAATTCATCGTGCACGGCTGTACCCGCCGTTCGAACCGATGGGTCCCGTATAAACCGGTTGGGTTTTCACGGTACGGTTTTCGTAAAAATCGCTCAAAAAACCGTCAAAAATTGAAAGGTTGAAAAATAAAAAAAATTGGAAAAAAATCGAAAAAGACTGCTCGATTTTCTTGAAAAACCGACCAATTGAATGTTCTTCAAAACGGTTTTTGAGTGGTTTTCAACGAAAAACCGCACACATAATTTTTTTTCAATTTTTTTTTATTTTTTTAAAAAATTAGAACGGTTTACTGAGCGGTTTTAGACGTCGAACTGGAACGGTAAGATCGAAAACCGCAGTTTTTGAGTAATTTTCGACGATTTTGTTAACCCTGATCCTGCCTAAGGCAAGAGTTCTATGCACGGGACTAGATCTATTCTCTGTTCTTGCCATCGAAATATCTGGGTGTCCATGGTCAGAAATTTTCCCGATTTAATGTGGGAGTTGACCGTTTCTTATGAAATTGGTGTGTTCTAAAATAGCCTACAATTTTTTCGTCCCTATTTTTACTTCTAACACGGTTAATACAGTAATCTCAATGAAGTACTTTTTTTTCGAAATGTTTACTGTTTTAGCCCCCTCCACCTCTCTCTTTGCAAAAATGACTTCCTCACGTTTTTTTTCGAAAATAGTCCTCTACCCTATTATGAAAGGACCAAGAGCTAACATCTAGCACCTTTCGCGCAAGGGCACCGAGGGAAGACGCTGTTTCTACATAGGGGGGCGTGCGGCCAGAGCAGTGGCGTGCACGGGAGGCCGGCTACTGGGTGTAGGAGAACCTTCCGTAATGGTTAGGGGGTAATTTTTGTAATTTGTTTGAAAAAAAGCTATTTTTGCAAAAAAAAAAAAAAGTTGCCAGATAAGTCAACAGTTCTCTTTTTTTCTAAAAAATGAGTGCTCTTTTTTTTATTTCGAGATGTAAAGGAAATACTAGTTTCTTTAGAGGAGTACTCGGCGAAGAAATCCGTGAGGCCGTGGTGTGTCAGGCTTGGTCATTCTGTTACACACTTTTGGGCCAGACGATTTCGTCTAAGATTCCAGCATCCCAATCAGCTGCTCGCAGCACACTCTGCTGCTGTGCTTACGTTTAGTCCCACACCGCCTCGTTAAAGCATATCTTTATCGGTGATTTGGCTAAAGCTCTGTTTATCTAGGTTTAGATTTTTTTGACTTATAGTTTAAAGTTAGGTTTCTGGTTTAAATAATTTAAAAGTTAATGGCTTTTGTATATGATAGAGGTAGGTAATTTTATCTAACTTTAGTATTATTAGTCTAAAACCAATCATCAATAAACAAAAAAAGTCTCTCTAATGGTTTTTGGCTTTTAGTTATATGTAAACTTATGACTTTTAAAAAGTCTAGATTTAGCTTTTTTGGCTTTTAAGCCGGTGAAAAAGCCCAGATAAACAAGACCTAAGTATAATAGAGGAGTGCTTCAGTGCCCTTCCTCCCTATATGAGTTGCATAAATTTTGAAGCAAACAAAAAGATAAGTAATCACTATTTACTCTTTATTAATGTTTTAATATTTATATAACAGAAAAAAAGCATGGAAACACTTCTAATGTAATATCTGTTCTTATCAGTTTAATATTTGATACATGTGCCCACTTCGATATTAAATTTATTTTTTGTGGGCGAGCCCACCCATAGCAGCTTCTACTGGGGGGTTGGCGCCAGCGACACTCTTTAAAATTCGTGATTCACTTTGTAACACCCTAGTCCACTGTCATACACTCAGATGGATCTACATATCATAAACACACCATTAAAAACCAACGAGTTCAGTGTCATTGGACTAATTTTTCTCTTCTGGAGCCTCCCCAACCAAATCAAGCTTAAATTTCGTTAATCGGTTAAATAAATGAGAGCGATTTGCTATCTTTAGCTATCAAAGGTGAAGATGGTGGTAATCGAACTCCATAATCACCATTAAAAATGTTATTTTTCAGTTGTGGCAGATTTTAGTTTAGGAGGCAAGTAAACAGGAGTATGATGAGGTAGGTAATTGCTTTCATCGGAATAGGGATGGCGATCGGGTACTGCCATCCCTACATCGGATCATCGAATGGCCGCCTGCTCCGCCCTCACCGCTGCCTCTTTCTTCGCCGGGCCGCCGGTCGGTGGGCGGCGCGCGACGGCGTCCGTGAGCGTCACTGGCGGGCGCGGCCCGCGCGTATCCGGCGTCGTGCGGTGTAGCGCCGGGCAGGGCAGCGTCGGGATCTCGGGGAAGCGTAAGCTCTCGTGCTGAGACTTGTGATGTCCGATCCGATCCACCTGTGGAATTTCCTTGGAAATCTGATGGTTTTACCGGGTGTGGCAGTGGCGGAGCTGTGGAAAGCAGCGAGGGGCGCGCCTCCGGGGGCCGTGCTCGCAGCCGCGGCGGCGGTCTACAAGGTGGCGTCCGGTCTCCTCGCGCGGCCGCCTCCGCCTCCGCCGCCGCGACGTCGGGAGGAACCTGATGAGGCGGTGCCGCCAGCTCCGGAGCCGGTGGAGGTGGGGGAGATCACGGAGGAGGAGCTGCGGCCGTACGACGGGTCTGACCCCGAGAAGCCGCTTCTCATGGCCATCAAGGGGCAGATCTACGACGTCTCCCAGAGCAGGTCGCTTTCCTTATGCCTTGGCCTCTATATCTTTCCCCTGGAGACTGGATTGTGGGATTCGTAGCAAATGTTTTCAATATGGTTCAATTTGTGCATGGAATGGGGCTCCTTGTGCCTGGCATGGAGCTGTTTAGCTGTTGTTTTTTTTGGAGTTGACGTGGGTTCAACTATTGAATGCTAAGCCATATGGTCTGTTTAGAGTCGACTTGGGTTAAATAACACTAATCCGTATAGATATCTGATATTCTTATCCTTACTGATTTACTCAGATATGATATTCTTATCCTTACCAGTTTACTCAGATCTAATTAAGCTGTTGGGACTCCTGATGAGGCTTGTTGAAATGTACTCATATGCCTATGTTTCCTCCTGATGTTCTTATCCTTACCAGTTTACTCAGATCTAATTAAGCTGTCGGGACTCCTGATGAGGCTTGTTGAAATGTACTCGTATGCCTATGTTTCCTCCAATGAAAATCATTAGCTAATATACCCCTTCCAGTATCATGGGTTTTCTCTTTTGCAGTTATTATCCACATTCCAAGGACATCTCTATTAATTTTCTGTCAATTCAAAGTTTTCATAATCACGGAACCTTTTGTCTCAAATATTACATTTGCAATTACTGCACAAAACATATTGCGTTGGACAGTAATATGTAAATTTTCACTGAAGCTAATTTGATTTGCTCTTTGCAGAATGTTCTATGGACCTGGCGGACCATATGCATTGTTTGCTGGAAAAGATGCTAGTAGGGCATTGGCCAAGATGTCCTTTGAGCCACAGGATCTGACAGGTGATATATCTGGCCTTGGGCCATTTGAACTCAGTGCCTTGCAGGATTGGGAATACAAGTTCAACAGCAAGTATGTGAAGGTAGGAACCATAAGAAAAACAGTGCCCCTAGAACAGGGTAATGTTGGCACTTCCTCTGAAATACAGGAGGAAGCTGCTGAGACTGATGCGGAGCTGAACGAAGACAATGCACCATGAACACTAAGAGATCTGCATTCTAAGGATAGGAAAGAAATGGAAGGCACTTCTGATGAAGGCTCCGAAAGGGTTGCCTCCTCACTGCTACACTGCTGCATGCATCAGGCACGAACAAGTGCATAAATGATGTTTAACGTTGTGATTAGATGTGTAATGTACAATAGAACATTCAGTGATTAAATTTGAAGAGGTCGATGCCTCATTGCCACATCGAACAAGATACTGCTGTTGAGTTCCCTTTGTGAAGACTCCAAAATATGTTGCCATGTTATTAGTTGGCTGCCTCCCGTGCCCTGAGCGTCAATACTATATCGACCTGTCTGCAGAGCTTTTTCGTTATTTGTTGTCCACATGTTGTTGAAAGAGAAAGGTGGGCAATTCACTTATACTTCAACAGTTGTCAGCATTCTTCATTCTTTCTTACGTTGTTCTGCTGTGCTTTCTTGTGTGCACCATGCGATTGTTAATACTTCATAAATATTTTTGATTTTGATGTGTGCTGTGCATGCCTAGTGCATCTGATTTGAGCGACAATCGAGCAGAGGAAATCAAAACAAACAGCACTATACTAGAAGAGAGAAACTTCAGCATAAAGAGTAATGCCATGATGCATATGCAGGTACATCATCCTAACTGGCAGTATCTATCACACTTTGTTTGAAGAAGGTACATGATTTATTGCAGAAGTTCAGAGTAGTGCTAATCACATTGTTTGTTTACCTAGCTGTCAACAAAGCAAAGCAGTCTATCATGATGTACATGTTTGTTGTATAATATATAGACGTGTAAAATCTAGAAACTCAGAGATTCTATTCATTTCAATGAGCTTCCAGAATACATAAATCATTACTCAATGAAGAAACAACGAGGAATCGTTTTCTGGTGTGCTATCTGCCAAGGACAGGTAGACAGCGCATGACCAACCTGAAGAACCCTTTTGTTTATCTCAGTGTTTATGTCATGCATGATTTCACGGAGTCAACTGCGTTCATCACCACCATGTGCCGTGATTGTTTCGCTGCAATAGGAAGTTGATGCCGGTCTGTCTACCTTTTCTCATTGCTTTTGTGTTAACGTGGGGCATGACATCCGACGATAGAAAATTTTCTCTTTAATTTTAGCATAACTCCCAGTGCTGCGTTTGCATGTGCTGACTATCTTAGAGCGTGTTTGGTAGAATTTCAGATTTCAGTTTCTCGTAAAATCTAAAACTTATAGACTAAAATAAAGTGAATTAAGTTTATATTTTTGGTCTAAAATGTATACAAGATGATCTATCTAAACACACTTAATGTACTCACAGCTTCAGCTTTACGAATCTAGAGAAGTTAGAATTTTCAGCTTCACCAGATTCACGAATCTGAAAAAACTGAATCCCTGTCAAACACACCCTTACTCTTGGTATAGGATAGCCTGCGAAAAAGGCAATCACAAGTTTACGGCACAAAATGCGAAGCTTTTGTTGTTATAAGTACTGAAGTGACCTACTAGCATCAGCAGTTCAATTCACCCATGCATGGTAATACGATGGGGCAACAAAAGTCTGTACCAGTCAAAGGACACGGGTGAGATGTTTTGCATTTCTGCATTCTTATCTGTATTTTTCCCTGAATTTGGAGCCGATTATACGAAGCTGAATACGGATACGAATTTAGGTTATCTAGGATGTAGATACAGTAATGATATTGACAGATTTCAGTCGAAAATAGATAAATATGTACGGATATTACACATATATATAGAATAATGTATGTTAAATCAAAACACGAGTATATAACCATAATGCCAAATTCTATATCAACCAAACAACAGTCCACAGTAACAAAAAGCTCTGACCATGATATGACATAAGTATCCATATATCGATACATAAGTAATTAAGAATTGACTGAGGAGTATACCAGTTAGGCGGTTACCACACAAGTATTGAGTACAGACCAACATATTATGCCAGTACAGACCAATGACCATACGTAATGATAAACCAAACCACAAACGTTTCAACTCAAGTTTTACCGTCATGCATATTATTAAGATAGCAAAGGTGTGTCGTAGTCATCATAGAACTTAGCAACAAGAAAAAGGCCAGCAGAGAGCAAACATCTTTATGGCACAACTCCTCCTCAATCCTTATCATTAGCTATTACTTCCTCATCCTACAATTTTGTAATATCAAATAGTAAATCAACATATAAGTTAGAAGTAAATAATAACTAAAGAAGTAAAAAGTGCCATTCCTCTATCACTATATTAGCAACAAGGGTCTCCACAACCTTCAGATCATTGATGATATATATGTAACTGTTAATAGAATCTGAAAATTTTAAAGAAACATATCTCTACTAATATAAATTTACAGTTGGTGGCAGCGGTCCGTTCTTCCTAGCTCCCCGTCATATCTCCAAAAATATTCGGTCATTATAACTAATTATTCTTTCCTAATTTACAACTAGCCATATCTTTCTAAATATGGCTGATTATTATGGCAAAATCCCTGATTATTGCTGGTAATTAATAGCCGGCCAATCATTCCTTTTGTAAATCAGGAAAGAATAATTAGCCCCTTTCTCAAGGCGACTGACCATGCGGCCATGGCATGCGTGACGAAGTGGGCGGCGAGGAAGGCGGACTCCACAGCGTGCGCTGCAGGCATGGTGAGAGGAAGAGGAATGCGAGCTGGTAATATAAATTGCAAAAAGGGATAAAAATAATTGATTGATTTTTGAGATTGGTAATATATATTGCTACGTATAATATATTTGGTTTTAATTTATACCGGAGAAGAAACCATAAAAACTTTTGTAATCGGGAGAAATAGATGTTTGTTCTTGTAGCATAATTTTTTTTATTGCTTGGCCTCTATGTTTCGTTACCAATTTTATTTTTCGTAGCAACGCGCGGGCATTGGTCTAGTATGAGTAAATAATAGAGACTTCCTTATACAATTATAAGTTCCTTTTCACCCCTAAGCAGTATACAAATGAAAGAAGAATCTTTGTATTACTTCCAAACAGGAGTAGATGGTGGTGATGAATCTGTTTCCCTCCATGACACCCAGCAGGTGGCTGATAGGTGAGCCCAAGGCTCGGCGCCTCGATGTATTTGCCCCCTGCACACTTTCATCTTTGTCCTCCCTCCAAACAAGATTGCAAATCTACCTTATTCTCAATTGTACTAGCAGATGACACATACCACTTACTCCAACATTCACAATATTATTCCTTTTCTTAGGCTGAAAAGGGGCTAAAATAGTGATCACTTTGCCCATTTGTATGGCTAACATTGAATTACATTACTCCAACATTCACAATATTATTCCTTTTCTTATGCTGAAAAGATCTGGTTTATGGACGAGCTTTCTCGCATTTTGTCTGAGTTAAAGGAGAAATTATAAATTTTTCTTGACAGGTTAATCAAATATGAACTAATAGCTGAACAAAAGATATTACATAATCGTATCATGTTAGTTACTGTACCTGATTATATTTTAGCTCAAAAGTTCTGAAAATTGTATCATATTGACACAATGCTATACTTTCAGTTTTGAAGTTCTGTTGTGGACTTGTGGTTGATGTCTGTCATATTGGGTGTGAAGGAACCTTTTTTTATCTTGATTTTTATATACATGTTTGTTTTGACAAAAAAAAGTTTTTTTTCAAGGATAGCATGAGATGCCTTGTAAGGAACGTTTTCCCAATTAAATTTGTCCGGTGCTCTGTTTTTCAATTTGCTTATCTCTTAGCTGCTGGACTCATGTAAGTATATTTTTTACAGGCTTTGGATATTGAGTTTTGGTACCTAAATTTTTTCTGTGCCTAGTGTCGTCGGAGCAGCACAACGCGACGACGATGGTGTGTAGATTGCGGGACATAGGTCGTGACTCGTGGTGTCGCACCCAGGAGTCAAATACAACAGTGCCACAGTGGCGCTGAGGACAGAGCGTATACAAAGCACGGTGACTGGCAGCAGCTCGACGTTCTGAGTTAATAGGAATTTCTTTTTTATAAGTAGCAAAGCTTAAGCATTGAATGGCATGGTCTGAACTTTAGAAACAGGATCTCAAGTGCTAAATGGATTACTAGCACTCCCCCTACGAAATATGCTATCATGTGTTTTAGAGCGCTTCTACTGTATGGTTTTTACGATCATATCTAAAATATCATATCATCAATAAATAGTGCTAGATACTTCTCTTTGGCCTTTTGTATCTTAGCATAAATAAATAGAGAACATCAATAAATATCATGCCAGACGTAGAATGAAGTTGGACACAACCCTCTTCACAATGCAAATTTTTGTCGTATCTTCCTATGGTTTGTGTGTTTAAACTGTTTCTCATGTAAGAAATAGCTTATGGGTTTATTTAGTTTGCTTCTAATGATTATCAATGTTTGTCTTACCAAATTTTGATAGAGATAATCAAATTTGACAAGCATTTGGTTTGCCACTAAATTTTAATAAGATTCTCTTTTCCTGTGATTCTTTAGTTCATTTTCTTGCTAATATTTGACAAAAGATTGGTAACCAATTTGGTGACCAAATTTTGTAATATCAAATTTTAGTAAGATTTAATGACACAAATTTATCATCAAACCAAACAAGCTCTATCTCTTTTTTCTTTAATATTTCCTTCATGTAAGTATTAATCCTACTTAGCTTGTCGAAGAAACCAAATTGTTTTTTTTTTCTAGCAAAGCACGGCATCCAACTTGCAAGTTCTGGGTTTAATACGAATCAAAGAAAGAGCAAAAACTCCGGTCAAAAGACTCAAAACAAAACCTCACTCCATGGAAAAGTCTTATGGACGAGATGGGATCTTCTGCGGCACGATCTCTATACCTTCTTGACCTATTTAGCTTTAGGCAGCGTTCAAACTTTCAGTTTTTGACTTGAAATGGTCGCATCGTATGCTGCGTCGAACGGGTCATCGTGTGCAGAAGATCCCAGCTTTGACAATTAAGCGTCGTCTCACTACAACGTGCAGAAACACAGCTGTACACACGCCAAGAAGATGTCAAATGCCAAAGGAAACTGTGAGGAAGGGGTTCAACAAAAGTATTCTTCGAATGCTTCTCAATGTGTACCGGATGATGAGCTGCCTCTTGATTTTTTTTTTTTCTTTTGGCAAGTTGATTTTTGTTCTTCTCTTTTTGAGAATGTTTCCTGACTGATTTATACATTCTCATTTCTCAATCGTTGTAGTTGAGACTTGAGAGATCCATGTTCTTACAGCATATAGAGGTGCTTTTCTTTCTCAATTTTTTTTTCATTAAGATGAATTTTGTGATGATACCACATTATGTGGTAACTGATGGAGGTGAGCTGTACCACGACGTTGGTTCAGTTTAAGCCGCCTGGTTTCTGGTATAAAAAACCTCATCGAAGACTATGATCAACCGCAACTGTAAATTGCTATAGTGCCTGAAAGTTGCTACAATATATAAACTTATCAATACCACACTGGATGTCATACTGGTTTAGCTCTTGGAATGATATATTTTGGTACGGTCTATACCAGTGTACCGTTTCAAATTTAGTATAATAATATATATTTATAAGTATACACATATTTAATTATATGTACACTAAAGTTCACTTATAATATTACTCGAAATGCATAGCAACACTATCAAATATTACATACAGTTCAATATGCCATATTATCAATTCCACTTGTATGACCGGATTTTGCCCGGTATTAAGGCCATTACGATAAATAAGGCTATTTTATTCCGATTTAGATGTCGAAGTGGTACATACCGGCCGATACCTATGGTATTGATAACTTTGATAATATCTCACTTGATTTCGATTTTTCTTTTGTTTGTCTAGCGGTTGAGAAAGTGCCATTACCACAAAAAGGCAGATGACACGCCTCTCAGCTAATCTCTTCTTAACACGAAGACATACGGTTATTTGTATGTATCCTTGGGACAAACCGCAAGAAGATTAGAACCCTAGATTGGATTGTACACGCCGTGTTGCTCAAATTTCTCTTTGATGCTACACAATCGATCGCAATGTTAGTCTTGAAGAAAGCCGCACATGCAATGCGCTCGTAGACGTCGTCCATGGCAGGCACACCAAAATAGGAACTTGGCTTCATGCCGTCGTTTCTACGCTCTCGTTGCACGCTCCGACGAAAGTTCTACCAAAACATGCTAGTGGTAAGATAAGTCAAGCGAGCATATCGCTATTATTGAACGTGTTTCAAAATATGGGTTGAATAGCAGCCCGCGTGATAAAAAGAAAACCTGCAAAATGAAAATATATTTGCCTTTAAAAATTCAATTACTGGTTATATCACACCATTTTAGATAAGAATGAAGTGCAAAGAATTGTGCTAGCTTAATTTGGCTCAAGCTTCGAATGGGTGTTGGTACGTCAATAGCTGTTTTCTTCTCACATGTGATGTACCCAGTTGGAGACCCTGTATGAAAAGCAAGAATTTCGTAATAATTTCACCAAAACAGTTAAAAAAATCCTACATAAAATTTGAAAAAAAAATCTACATTGTAAATAGAACAGAAGCGCATAAGAATGCATCATGCATACGGTATGCAAACTGTATCTGGCCCCTTCCATTTCTTTTTTTTTTAATGGTATCTCCTATGAAAAATTACAAAAAATAGCCTCCTATGTACCGCGAAAGGCACCTTTCACGCTATAATACCACGGAAAGACCTCACGTGTCGTGGCTCCATGGCAACTTGCCTTCCACACATCCACTCCTCCTAGCGGTGCAAGTCGCCCACTTCCTCATTGTGCTCGGCGCTAGCTCTCGTTGCCCACTTCACAGTCCTTCCGTGGTGAGTAAACTCGCCTCCCGTAATCCCTAGGCGTGGAAGTGAGTCATCTCACAAAAAAAAGAGGAGGGACAGATCAGTAAACAATCCACAGTATGCAAGGACCTAAAATGAAACGCCGAATATACCCAAAGAAAGCGCAATTGACATGTGGGCCCAAGCTGGCATAGATCATAATTTCAATGGAATTTCAAAAATTTTGGTCGACATTTCAGATCTGTCCGATTAAAAAAATGAAAAAAATAAATAAATTTGCTACAATGATTTCGAAACATTTAACCGAAATCTTGGTAATTTGGACCAAAATTCGTGTTCTTTAGATCGGTTTGTAGTGCCGTTGAATCGGATTTGGCTCCAAATTTCATGTGGAAAATTTTAATGCCATTTGGAAAGAACATATATAAACAATTGCAACACTAGGGGTGGAAAAACATTTCGAGACTCATGGCTCGGCTCGGCTCAGTCGACTCGGCTCGGCTCGGTGCATCAACGAGCCGAGCCCGAGCTCACCGTCTGCCTCGATGCTACATGAGCGAGCCTGAGCCACTTCATGACTGCTCGTTAGGCTCGGTAAAATTCAGACATTTAGAATCACTTTCACTAATCAATTATCCAAATTACATGAGGCTTAATTTTAATACAAAATTAGCCACAGCCCACAGACATTCAATCGACTTGGCATTCATATACTCATATTGAACAAGGAACATACAATGAAATATAGAATGCATGAGAGTTTAGTGATTCAGTCTGACATAAGTAACATAATACAAAGTGTATATAAAAGTAACAAAAGTAACAAAACACCCTTCCATAGTTCCATGCTTCCATTCCCATAGTTCTATTCCATTATTGCAGTCTTGCAGACTCCAGAAGTCTAGAGGAAAGCAGTAGAGCTAGAGGCTAGAGCACTGAAGCGGGCCCACATGCTAGGCGGCTCACGGGCTGCTCGGCTCGACTCGAGGCTCGAAGCGAAGCCGAGCTTGTTTTCACTCGACAAAGATAATGAGCCAGTCTCATTTCAGAAATCAATCGCTGGTCGGTCGAAGCCGAGCTCACTGAGCTCGGCTCGATTCCACCCCTATGCAACACACTCAACACCCAACCATATTTTAGTTGGTAAACACAGATGGAGCTCTGCAAGAGGTCATAGGTTTGAATCCTGATCCTTGCGTACTACACAAATTTTTTTTCCAATAGGCTATCTGATGCTTGCATGAAAAAAAAGCACAAAAATTTAAATGCCAGGTGGTGACGCCTGAGACTCGAACCTAGGACACCAAGCTGTAAAATAGAAGGCTATACTGACTGAGCTAGGAATGCAAGTACGCATATATATTTTTTTTCTAATTTTTCTACCCTGGGAAGAGGTTGAACGGATGAAACTTTGGATATTTTGAGTGAATTTTAAGTTTTTTGGATCAGATTTGAATTTTACTCCTTAAATTTCAACAGAATTTTGTCCGAAATTCAGTCGCCACCGAAATGCGATGGAAACTAAAATGTAAAACCTCGCATAAGCGGCAGGAGAGTGTGGCCACCACGTCGACACGCTTCACCATCAGCCACAGTAGACGCGCGCGCGGAGGCCATAGGAACTCGTGTGCCCACCTCGCTTCGCCACGGAAAAGAAAACGATTTGACGGCGGCAATTCGCAGCTGGGGTCAAAGATTAGGGAGGAGAAAACGGGTACGCGGAGAGATAAGGGTAGCAGATAGAATGTGGCAGCCGCAGCCAATCACAGGACAGATGCCACCTCGCCCCCATCCCAACCCAACGCCCTCTCATCCTCCGGCTCATCCCTTCACTGGTGCGCCCAGCCAAACCGCACCCCGCACGACCGAGGGCTTCTCCGCGGAGACAAATTCCAGCAATAGAAAATTCAGAGCCGGCCGGCCGGAGACCTAGCCCAAACGCATCCCCACTGCGCGTGGGCCCCACACGCCATGCGCCTCTGCCCTCCCGCACCAACCCCCCCTCCTTAGCCTTTTGGCTCCAAGCTCCGGCCTCTCGTCCTCGCCCTCGGACCAAAGCTAGGCGCTGAGGCGGAAATCAGCTCCACATCTCCTCCTCCTCCTCGGCTCTGTCTAGGAACGCAAAGCCCAAGAACTCGTACTGATTTCTTGTCAAGCGAGAGAGGAGAGTACTCCTCTCTCTCTCTGTCTCTCTGTATCTGATTTATCCACGGTTCTTGGCCGCTGTTAATCGGGTCGGGGGTGTGGAGAGAAGGTTGCCGTTGCTGCTCCCTTGATCTGATGATGGCGAGCACGATGTCAGCGACGGCCGCGGCCGCCGGCGCATTCGCCGCGGCCGCCAAGGCGCGGGGGTCGGCCTCAGCCGCCTGCCCGAGGGTCGCCGCCGGAGGCCGGAGGCGGTCCGGCGTGGTGAGGTGCGACGCCGGTGTGGAGGCCCAGGCGCAGGCGGCGGCCAAGGCGGCCAGCATCGCCGCGCTCGAGCAGTTCAAGATCTCCGCCGACCGTGAGTTCCTTGCGTCCCTAGCCTAACCTTCCTTCTGCCCCCCCGCCTCGAATTCGCCGCCGTTGATGCGCTTCCTGTGACCCTGTGATGTGGTATTGCGCCGGTTTAGTTTGGTTTGGTTTGGCTTGGATTTAGTGGGATTTGGTGTTCGTTTTGGTGTGGTGCAGGTCGATAGGTGGGTGATTGGGGTACAGAAGGAAAAGGTGGGAACCTTGCATTACTCTCTTCCAGTTTTGCTTCGATTGGTGTGAGCAAAGGCAGGATTTTTCCAGGTTGTTGTTACTGATGAGTTGTGTTCACAGCCTATCCGGCCATCTGGCTAAGAAATTTGGGTGATAGGAGAGCAATTAGTGTGTGAGGGATTGGTTTGCGGCATTTGAGAAAGATTGGTCTTGGTGATGATGAAATTACACGCTATCTTGACGGAAATATCGATTGGCTTTCTTGCTGCAGTGAGCTGTGGGAAGGTAGCAAATGGAAACTCGCCTTTGCGGGTTAGTTGTCGTGGTAGTTGATATTAGAGCCATGGGCTTCACGGATTGGTGGAGCATTTGTACGTACAAGCACCGTCAATGGGGATGAAAAATAAACGGTTATCTTTCTTATTTCTACCAAAAGAACTTTTCATAATAAGTAGTAGCCAACTGATAGTAGCTTAACAAGACCGTGTTATTAGCATCGGAGACTGCACAAAGGAGACATTTGATGTGACAAAGATGCCAAATATTCATACATATACACATAAGATGATAAGAACGAGCAGTAGTTGTCACATGCTTTTGGTATCTTGCCCAAGCATATGACAATGGAAAAAGTTGGGTTCTTTTTTGTTCTCTTTGTTGTTTTGTTCTGGAATTTTGGGCTGTCACTACTAGAAATTACCAACTCCAAATCTGCAATCATTACAGGCTTGTAATGTATATACGTGCTATTCCCTGGTGTAAGCATGAAATTGCTTTATGGAAGAAATATTTGCATGTACTTGTGTAATAACTATGGGTTTCATTCCATGAAAGGAAGGTTGTTTTGTTTTACGTTGGCTCGCTAAGCTTAACACAACCCTCCTTTTTCCTGGCCTACCCCAACTTGTTTGGGATAAAATGCTTGGTTGTTGTTGTTGCAATTGTATAATAACTAAATTGAGAAAGCTTTACGCTGATGTGCAGTCAAATTCAGTTCTACTCTTTCAGTACATTTTCTCTCTCTTTCTCTCTTTGTAGTATTTGACAATGTTTTATTTTCACTACCAGGGTACATGAAGGAAAGGAGTAGCATCGCTGTAATCGGCCTCAGTGTACACACAGCACCAGTGGAGATGCGTGAAAAACTTGCTGTTGCAGAGGAACTATGGCCCCGTGCTATTTCAGAACTCACCAGTCTGAATCACATTGAAGAGGCTGCTGTTCTTAGTACCTGCAATAGAATGGAAATTTATGTGGTCGCTTTATCGTGGAACCGTGGTATTAGAGAAGTAGTAGACTGGATGTCAAAGGTAAGAATCGTTTGATCAAATGCTTGTTGCTCTGTCCATAGTGTTTTTGCCCGGCTTTTCCCTTTTTGGTTGCGCAAGAACACAGTTTGGCAAAGAAGCTCTAATACCTATATTGTTGTGTTTTTGTAGAAAAGTGGAATCCCTGCTTCAGAGCTTAAGGAGCACCTGTTCATGTTGCGGGACAGTGATGCTACACGCCATCTATTTGAGGTATCAGCGGGGCTTGACTCTTTGGTTCTTGGAGAAGGACAAATCCTGGCCCAAGTTAAACAAGTTGTCAGAAGCGGGCAAAACAGTGGAGGCTTGGGAAAGAACATTGATAGGATGTTCAAGGATGCAATCACAGCTGGAAAGCGTGTCCGCTGTGAGACTAACATATCAGCTGGTGCTGTCTCTGTCAGTTCAGCTGCAGTTGAATTGGCTCTTATGAAGCTTCCAAAGTCCGAATGCTTGTCAGCTAGGATGCTGTTGATTGGTGCTGGCAAGATGGGCAAATTAGTGATCAAACATTTGATCGCCAAGGGATGCAAGAAGGTTGTGGTGGTGAACCGCTCAGTGGAAAGGGTGGATGCCATTCGTGAAGAGATGAAGGACATTGAGATTGTGTACAAGCCTCTCACAGATATGTATGAAGCTGCTGCTGATGCTGATGTCGTGTTCACAAGCACCGCATCTGAAACCCCATTGTTCACGAAGGAGCACGCAGAGGTACTCCCTCGTATTTCAGATGCTATGGGTGGTGTTCGGCTTTTTGTCGACATATCTGTTCCAAGGAATGTCAGCGCCTGTGTGTCTGATGTTGACCATGCACGAGTATACAACGTTGATGACTTGAAAGAGGTGGTGGAAGCCAACAAGGAAGACCGGCTCAGGAAAGCAATGGAGGCCCAAACAATCATCACCCAAGAACTGAAACGGTTTGAGGCGTGGAGGGACTCGCTGGAGACAGTTCCTACCATCAAGAAGCTGAGGTCATACGCCGACAGGATCAGGGCTTCAGAACTCGAGAAATGCTTGCAGAAGATCGGAGAGGACGCTCTGACCAAGAAGATGAGGAGATCCATCGAGGAGCTCAGCACCGGCATAGTGAACAAGCTTCTCCACGGCCCATTGCAGCACCTGAGATGCGATGGCAGCGACAGCCGCACCCTCGATGAAACGCTCGAGAACATGCATGCCCTCAACAGGATGTTCAGCCTCGACACCGAGAAGGCGATCATCGAGGAGAAGATCAAGGCAAAGGTGGAGAAAACCCAAAACTGATACCAGGAGAACAATTTTCTATGTCTGTATCTACATATACTCCCGATCTGTCCCGACATTCTAATTCCAATTTTTTTGAACCTTCGCTTACTGAGCCCTCCTCGCTGAGATCATCAACTGTGTCGTGAATTAGCTCCATGGCGGCCGCTGAATCTGTTGAGATGTAGCAAAACTTCTGTGCTCCATCTGCATTTGTACATTACTGTGGCAAGAGCTCCATTTTTAAGCTGTACCATACGCTATTTGGACCAAATAAACAGGAATCGGTGTTACCTTGATGCCTTTGATGCATTATACTACTCTGAAAGCTTGTAGCGTTTTGTACCGTTTCGTTAGCGCCGGTATTTAAACTGTTGAGTATTAAATTTTAACAATTCTGAAGTGTTCGTCTGTTTCTGGAGATCGGTTGTTCGCAGTGTCCTTTTAAGCAATTTTGCACCGTTGGTCATTTCTTCCTATAAGCGCAAATTTGTCAGTATTTATTTCCACGGTTTGTAAATTCTTGTCTCTTGTTCAATACGTGATTACCTAGATAGTTATTGCTTTTAACCCAATTAACAGTGGGCATCGAATCGACCACGAGTTTATGCGATGCCAAGTGCAAACTACACGCGGCTCGCTAGGGGAACCGAAGCTTTTTTCATCCCCTAACGGCCTAAAGCATTTTTGTTTCGTAATTCCATTACCTATACTGCTGGAGTTGGGTTTGGTTTGGTTTGTGTTGTTCTAGGGTTTTGTTACCAGAACCGCTGTTGGTGCCAGTGGCGGCATGGGGTTTCGGTTGGTGGTTGTTACTTTTCCTTCTATTTTCCGCTGCGAATTTGAACCTTGTACCTTAAACCGGTTCCGTTCAACGAATTCGGTTTGCGATTAGTGGATTTACAGCAAATCCGATAACTATAGTTTTGTTGCCGTATGGAGTTCATGGTTGATGTGGTTATACGACTCCCAATTCGCCGTTGCTTGGTTGCATCTAACCTTCTTCCGATATAGTTTTCTCTGGTTTTGACGTTTTCTTGTGTCTCCTGGTGCGTATGCATAAATCGATGATGTTTCCATAATTCTGCTACAGAATTTGAATGTGCAGCTCATGGAAGGAGATGGTGGTTGTGGCAAGAGAGGATTTGGGGAGAATGGAGACCGGCGATGAGGCTTTGCAAAGGCACGTGGTGACCAGCCTTTTGGCACTCGTTGGCAGGTATTCAGGTGTTCAGTTCTGTTATTTTCTGTTTCTATGTGTTTTTATGTATATTCCTAGGAAAGTTTTGATAGATGGTTGCATATCATGGCCAGCCAGTGTGGTAATTTAGTAATTTGTCTGGAAATGCTAATGCTTGCCTGATGAAATGACAAAATCAAGAAAAAATGGATAAAACTGACGGAATATTACTCCGCTAGTGTTAGGGGAATTGATGATCTATTGCATGGTCCTGTTAGAGTATTAATAGTACAAAGGATGGGCCTGCCACCAAGGCCCATAACACTATGACAATAAACACTCTAACACTCCCCCGCAGTCTGAACGGCATGCATGGCGTTGAGACTGATACAAACACTCCCCAAAGGTGAACAACAGAGAGATTGAAAAAATAAAGCACAAAGCACACATTCACTCCCCCGCAGTCTGAACGGTTGGAGCGCAGACGTTGAGACTGGCCCTGAACTCGAGGAAGACCGTGCTTGGGAGGCCTTTGGTGAAGATGTCAGCGTACTGAGACGACGTCGGGATATGCATCACGCGAACGTGTCCGAGAGAAACGCGCTCACGAACGAAGTGAAGATCAATCTCGATGTGCTTGGTACGTTGATGTTGCACTGGGTTGGTGGAGAGGTAGACCGCGCTGACGTTGTCGCAGTAGACGAGGGTGGCCTTGTCTAATGGACTATGAAGCTCTGAGAAGCGGTGCGGCCAGCGAGCCAGCCGACGCCGTTAGCGATCACAGCGGTACTCGGCCTCCGCGCTTGAGCGGGAGACCGTGTGCTGGCGTTTGGATGACCAGGAAACCAAGTTGTCGCCGAGGAAGACGCCGTACCCCGAGGTGGACTTCCTGGTGTCTGGGCAGCCTGCCCAGTCAGCGTCGGTGTAGACCGTGAGGCTCGTTGATGTGGTGCGACGAAGGAGAAGACCGAGCTCCAAGGTGCCGCGCAAGTACCGCAGGATGCGCTTGAGAGCAGCGAAGTGTGGTTCCCGAGGGTCATGCATGAACAAGCAAACCTGCTGAACAGCATAGGTGATGTCCGAACGCGTGAGTGTCAGGTACTGAAGCGCGCCTGCCAAGCTGCGATAGAGAGTCGCGTCAGCAACCGAGGACCCTGATGCTGATAGCTTGGAGCTCGTGTCAGCCGGAGTGGAGCAGGGCTTGCAGTCAGTCATGCCTGCGCGATCCAGAATGGTGACGATGTACTATCGCTGGGAGAGGATAAAGCCACCAGACTATGGGAACACCGAGACACCAAGGAAATGATGCAGAGGCCCAAGATCCTTGAGGGAGAACTCATGCTCCAAGGCAGATACCATGCGGCTCAGGAGAGCATCCGAAGACGCAGTCAACACGATATCGTCGACGTAAAGCAGTAGATATGCTGTCTCGGTACCCCTTCTGTAGATGAACAGTGACGTATCTGTCTTGGCATCGACAAATCCAAGGGAGCGTAGAAAGGAGGCAATGGTCTGCTTGAGGCCATACAGAGACTTGCGAAGGAGACAGACGTGATCTGGGCAACTGGGATCCAGGAACCCGGAGGGTGAGTCACGATGAACGATCTCATCGGCGATCCATGAAGAAAAGCGTTGTTCACATCAAGCTGGCGGATGGACCAACCGCGGGAGATCGCCAGAGAAAGGACTGCCGAATAGTGGCAGGCTTAACCACGGGACTGAAAGTCTCACCAAAGTCCACGCCAGGGCGCTGTGTGAAGCCGCGGAGAACCCAGCGGGCCTTATACCGATCAAGAGTGCCATCGGCATTGAGCTTGTACTTGAAGATCCACTTGCCAGTCACCACGTTTGCCCCAACTGGCCGCGGGACAAGATCCCACGTGTTGTTGGCGCGGAGGGCCTCGAACTCCTTCGTCATGGCAGCCCGCCAATTGGGATCGGCGAGAGCTGTACGAGACGACGTGGGAGGAGGAGGAAGCGCCGAGACATGTAGGTTGAGGCGATCCGGGCACTTGATCTGGGTGCCAGACTTGCGACGGGTGACCATGGGATGGTCATTTGCCGCAGGTGTAGGTGCAGTGCCCGCTAGCGGCAAGCTGTGGAGGGTCCAACAGGCGTGGAGGGCCCGGGAAGCGGCAACGATGAGGCGAGGGAGAGAGTCACGTCGACGATAGACCGCCAAGGGGCTGCGGAAGCGACAACGATGGGCGGGGCCGAGAGTCACGTCGACGATAGACCGCCAAAGGGCGGTGCGAAGAAGTGATGGCGGGACGAAAGCGGCAGAGATGGTCATTGTCCGGGACGGATCGATCGTCGGCGGTGCTGAAGCGGCCAACAAGGGAGACGGACATAACCACCGGCGGCAGCGGCGGCGGCGTAGCGCCGCCGTTAGAGCGATCGATCGTCGGCGGTGCAGAGCGAAGCGGATCGCAATGTTCGGGTAGAAGCGATTATATGGATTTGCCGACGGAACACGCCAATGAAGTCGAAGGCGGCGTTGTCGAGGTACTGCGAGGAGAAAGGGCGCGAACTCAATGGGTGCTGTGAGGTCCGCGCAATTAGTGAGAAAGTCGAGATCATCTGGGGAGGACTGGTGGGAGGCGTGTGAGGCATAGGGGAAGGTGGACTCGTCAAAAATAACGTGGCGAGAGATGATGACGCGGTTGGACGCAAGGTCCATGCACCGGTAGCCCTTGTGATCGGGAGAGTACCCGAGGAAGACACAAAGGGAGGAGCGCGGGGCGAGTTTGTGGGGGGCTGTGCTGGATGTGTTAGGATAGCAAGCGCAACCAAACACGCAAAGATGAGTGTATGGTGGATGGGAGCCGTGAAGGGCATAGAAAGGGGTAGGAGCAGCGAGTGTGGACGAGGGGCGCCGATTAAGGAGATAGGTGGCAATGAGGAGAGCCTCCACCCAGAAAGAGGAGGGAAGACTGGCCTGGAATAGAAGGGAGCGCATCACGTCGTTAGTGGTGCGGATGGCGCGCTCGGCTCTTCCATTTTGAGGCGAGGAATAAGGGCAGGACATGCGAAACACGACACCGTTGGTGAGGAAAAAAGATCGAGAAGAGGAGTTGTCAAACTCGCGGCCATTGTCGACTTGGGCGACTTGACAAAGTGTGCGGCGGAGTGTGGACGAGGCAAAGAATTGTGAGATGGTGCGGAACGTGTCAGACTTGAGGCGAAGAGGGAAGGTCCACATGAAATGGGTGTGATCATCAACTATAATGAGATAATACTTGTAACCAGAGATGCTAGCAATGGGGCGCCCACAAATCACAAGTGTATTAAATCAAAAGCATGAATAGCACGAGAGGTTGATGACACAAAGGGAAGGCGTACATGTTTACTAAGCTGACACGCATGACATAAGGTATCTGGTTTAGCCTTATTACAAGAGATAGCAGAAGAGTTAGCTAGAGCAGAGAGAGTGGCATGACTGGGGTGGCCAAGACGACGATGCCAAAGCTCGGAGGTGGTGCTGGTGACAAAAGCATGAGGGTCTTGACTTGGGCAGAAGGAGTAGAGGTCCCCTGAGCTATCACAGCGGGCGATAATGCTCCGGGTGCAAAGATCCTTCACAGAAAAACCAGACGGGTCAAATTCAATGGAACACCGGTTGTAACTTTTGAATGTCATTGCAATGCCAAGCCGAGCTTGTTGATTTGGATGACAACTCATACACCTAAAAAAACTGCCACGCCACATGATGATCGGGATGCATTATGCTAACTCAAACGTGAAGGCAAGTACTAGATCATGTAGGATCCATCATGTAGGCATACCGTTTCTCACTTGAGTGATGCGTAGAAGCGTTAAAATCGGTCGAGCGACGCGAGGTGCTCGAAGGAGAGTATCGCGAGCCTCTGTCGAGCGGCGGCACGAAGACGATCGTTCGCGTCGGCGGCGGCGGCTAAGCGTTGAGCAGTCGTGAGGCTTTCTTTCGAGCGGTTCGCGAGAAGATGATCACTACCATCGGGCGGTAGCGGTTCCAAGCAGTACATAGGATTTCTTCCTTCTATCATACGATGGGCGGAAGACGATCATTCCGTTGATGGCGTGGTACGTTCCGAAACGAAGTGCGTTTGGTCTGTTTGTTAAATCAAGGTACCTTGGTGATTGATTATGGTCCAATGGAGGAGTGCGGAGGTTGCCCATGGAGGGGCACCGGAGTTCAAAGTGACTGCTGGCGCAGGAGTTGCCCATGGAGGCGGTGGCGCAGATGTATTCGGCAGCGGGGCGACAGCACAATAGTCAAGAGCGTGGGGTCAAAAAGCAAAAGGCCATGACACCACCGTTGGATGGTCAAGCGGTCAAGAGCATTGCTTGCGCTTGCCACCGAAAACGCTATTTGCCTGCAATGATCGCTGCCCAAAAGAGATGCCTTAGAGCATCTCCATGATTACCTAAATCCATTCCCAAAACCTGATTTTGGGCTTGATTACAAAAAAGTACTCCAACAGTTCCTCTTTCTAGCTCCTCAAATTTTGGCATGCCCAAAACAGCACCCGACTCCTCATTTTGTGCGCTCTTGTCCGCGCTCCCAATCAACATTATTTCGCTTGGGATGGCCCACCGGACCAATTCAAAGGTGTTTTTAGGAGAAAATATAGGAACTGTTGGAGAACAAGGTATTTTGTAGACCCAAAATTTTTTAGGAAGGTCCCAATCTAAGAATATTGGGAGTCTAAATATTAGGAACTGTTGGAGATGCTCTTAGTTCTATTTCTGAAACCGGATAGAATTCAGTTAACGTTCAAATAAGTTCATATGCGATGCCAAGTGCAAGCTACACGCGGCTCACTAGGGAACAGAAGCTTTTTTCATCCCCTAACCCCTAAAGCATTTTTGTTTCACATATAACCTTCCCTCTTTTTTTTCATGCGGCTTTTTTATGGTTTGAGGTAATCTCTGGGGTTTTGTTGGTTGGGGTGCGTACCTAGACTGTTTCCGTAATTCCATTACCTATACTGCTGGATTTGGGGCTGTTTGGTTTGGCTTGGTTTGTGTTGTTCTAGGGTTTAGTTACCAGAACCGCTGTTGGTGCCAGTGACGGCATGGGATTCCGGTTCATGGTTGTTACTTTTTCTTCTATTTTCCACTGCGAATTCGAATCTTGTACCTTAAACCGGTTATGTTCGATGAATTCGGTTCACGATCGGTGGATTTAGAGCAAATCCGATAACTATAGTTTTGTTGCCGTATGGAGTTCATGATTGATGTGGTTGTACGACTCCCAATTCGCCGTTGCTTGGTTGCATCGAACCTTCTTCCGATATAGTTTTCTCTGGTTCTGACGTTTTCTTGTGTCTCCTGGTGCGTATGTATAAATCGATGATGTTTCCATAATTCTGCTACAGAATTTGAATGTGCAGCTCATGGAAGGAGATGGTGGTTGTGGCAAGAGAGGATTTGGGGAGAATGGAGACCGGCGATGAGGCTTTGCAAAGGCACGTGGTGACCTGCCTTTTGGCACTCGTGGGCAGGTATTCAGGTGTTCAGTTCTGTTATTTTCTGTTTCTATGTATTTTTATGTATACTAGGTTGAGTTATGAAGCGATGCGTATGCTTGAAAAAATCAATCTACGAGTTTTTTACAAATCGGTTCTTGGAACCACGGGTCTCTTTTTTCAAAATAACCGGTGGAAGGATCTATTTACGATTTCAATTTTTTTAAATAAAAAAAATCGACGAAAGGACCTAAACGTGATTTCCAATTCAGCTATAAACCCTCGACGAATCTGTGTTTTTTTTAAAAACGTTTTTTTAGAAAACTGTGTGGAGGGACCTAAACGTCATTTCGATTTTTTCAGATCCAGTCTACAAAACAATCGACGAAAGGACCTAAACGCGATTTCCAATTCAGCTATAAACCGCGTGTAGGGACCTAAACGTAATTTTGATATTTCTCGGGTCTATTTTACTTAAAAAACGGCCGAAAGGACCTAAACACGAGTTTTGATTTTTCCGAAAGGACCTAAACACGATTTCCGGATTTCCGGAGGGCCTCGCCAGGGGTCGCGACACGTGGAGGCCCTCCCCATCCGGCATTCCTTGGGGCTTTTATATATAACATATTCCTAGGAAAGTTTTGATATGTGGTTGCATATCATGGCCAGCCAGTGTGGTAATTTAGTAATTTGTCTGGAAATGCTAATGCTTGCCTGATGAAATGACAAAATCAAGAAAAAATAGATAAAACTGATGGAATATTACTTTGCTAGTTTAAGGCTGTCAGTTTATAATGAAGATTACATTAATAGTCCTGTTGAATTAATGAAAAGGGAAAAATCATGAAATAGACTGTCTGATCTGAATCAACAAGAAATATGTCTTGGGAGTGTGCATGAGTGATGAGCTGCTGTTGCACAATTCTTGTTTGCAATACTTAAGTGGATTTCCAGTCTCCACTGCCTCGTTTGATCTGTTGTTCAGTTGAACTACCTTCTAGGAATGCATGGACGGAGACAGTAAATTATCAAACAAAGAAGAGAGCCATTTTGTAAAGTCTCTCTCTCTCTCTCTCTGCTGGTGTGTTTAGTTTGGGGTGGGGGCCGTGGGGCTAATGGCTTTACTGACGTTGTAAACTGTGTAGAACAACTTAAGAGTAAACCCTTTGCCCTTGCTCTTATTGGCGGTGCCCAGTTAGACCTTCTGACATTAATATTCTGTACGGGAGGTCCAGAAATCATGCCAAAAAAAAAAAAAAGGAGAGATTCAGGGTGTGTTTGGCAGGGATTCAGCTTCTCTAGATCTGTGAATCTGGTGAAGCTGAAAATTCTAGTTTCACCAGATTCATGAAGTTGAAGCTGTGAGTCCATTAAGAGTGTCTAGATAGATCATCTTGTTTACATTTTAGGCCAAAAATATAAACTTAATTCACTTTATTTTAGCCTACAAATTTCAAATTTCAGGTGAAGTTAGAATCTGGAGTTCTACCAAACACGCCCTCAGAGCAATCTGAGCTCTGAACAATGTATCATTGATTGTTTGTATTGATGAAAGTGACTCCAGGGCTACGAAGAGATAAAACGTTAAGCATGAAATTGAGAAGCAAATTATTTCCTTAAAACTGACTTGGAGGGCTTGTAAGCTGAGCATGAATCTTTTGTTGTTTAAGTGACAAATGAAGTTCTTTTTGCTTGTATAGTATCGAAACTTACAAGCTTTCTGCTATTCATCCTGTGCTTAAGAAATATCGCTTTGTTTCTGATTGTTCTTTGAGCTTTCTGTTATTCATGCTTTGCTTAAGAAATATCATTTTGTTTCTGATTGTTCTTACTGACTCCCACCTCTTTTCATCTGTGCAGTTGAATTTGCAGGTATTTCAAAGGATGTATACGTGTTGATTTGACCTAGCTGTGCATTGAGGTTGCATCAAAGTATAATGCAGAAAAGATGGATGTGTTGACTTGGAGGTTAAGAGTTCTCGGCTGTTAGTTAGCACAGGGGTCCTTGATTATATGAACATCTTAAATGAACGATGAATCACATATGAAGACAGCTCTCAATGGCATGACAATATCTGCACTTCATGGACTTGTAAGGTCCATTCCTATTCTGATTTATATACTTCATTGTGTCCCTTGCTATGTGCATATTGAATGCGTATAGGTTATTGTGAATTTGTGACTAAAGATACTATACCTGTTGCACCTGTTGCTAACTTCTGCTATGCAGGCTGTAAGGCCCAATGCCAGTAGGGATGATATTGTGATTTTTCAAGAATCTTAAGAGAGGAACATAAAGGTGTACTTTTTCTTGAATCTGATTATTGCCACTGTTTTTTTACATCATCTTATTGAGAGTTATTCTAACTGTTTTTTTGCCACTGGTTTTTTTTTTCTTACAGACTCTTCTTTCCAGCTGGGCGGCTTGAGAAGGTTTACGGTAAATGAGCTATATTTCTATCTTAGGAAATAAGCTATAGTTCTATCTGACACATTGGAGTGGCAAAAATCCATTCGCTAACATAATGTGGTGACCAACATAATTAACCTAGTGTAACGACAGTAACACCGCCATCACCTTGAGATAATTATACTGATCTCGGCATACTAACCAATTAAAACATCGAGTGCACTCGACGTTTTGTCATTTAATACACCGTGTTTAAAGTGTTGCAATAGAAACAATAATTAGATACTGAAATGGAAACTTTATTACATTTCACTGCCATGCAGGCTAAAAGTTCAGTACATCTAATTATACATAAGATCTAAATACAACAAAAATATATATGTAAGTACTAACTATCCTGTAGATCAATGAAGCTGGCATATGGCCCACCCAACATTCTAGCCCGCCTGGTAGTCTCCATTGTAGTAATCCTGATCTTGCAGGTTATCCTCACCCCAGACATCACTTGTGCTAACTTCTAAGCAAAGGGAGAAATAGCAAAAGTGAGTACAGA
Organism: Guadua angustifolia; assembly: GCA_036346375.1. Taxonomy (NCBI): domain Eukaryota; kingdom Viridiplantae; phylum Streptophyta; class Magnoliopsida; order Poales; family Poaceae; genus Guadua; species Guadua angustifolia. The sequence goes on along the minus strand of CM070518.1, from coordinate 16,706,035 downwards.
TGTACTCAGTAAGCATTAGTAATAATATGCAAATAATGGAAAGTAACTCCGCTTTTACCCGAACATCACTTTCTCCTTCTCAAACCTTTTTTTTAAAAAATAAGTTTTATTAAATTGAAAATGTTGCAAGTTTTATTTTTTAAAAGAAAAACTACTAACACTCGTATATGAGACAGACTAGCTTCCGTAGCCTCCAATCTAGAAAATAGGTATAAATTCATAATTTTAATACTGCGTAGGCTTGTAACTTTACCTATAATGAACCCGATTTTAATTGAGAACCCAGAATGTTTATCACTATTAAAATATAAGATCTCCAACCCTTGCAACCAACAAATAGTGGGGCCCTCGACCGTTCTCCACCTACTTGTAGCCTACGAGTTGTAGCTACCACAACAGCCCTAATACTCATCTCACGGCTTTAAATATAACGCTCCTGGCCTTAGCACTTTTGCCCCATGAGCCTTAACGCTCTTGCCAGTCGCCTTAGTCTTACCGATCTTGCCTCAACAAGCCTTACCGATCTTACCAGTATATCTCACTAGGCTCATACTGGTCTTACCAACCTAGCTATCTAATACATACCTAATGTGGAGATCATACATTTTTATAGGATAACCTTTTATGATCGTTTCCCACATTATAGTTGATACGAATTATACGGTCTATTGCTCAAGTGTTAGTTTATTTGACCTTATATTCTATCATATATAGAGGCCTCAATCACAATTTAAATAAATCCTAACCATGGACACTCTCTACCCATCATAATAATACATATACAAACCAACTGCTCCTTCAGCTGGACTTGTCAATTCTTCCACCATTTCATTAAATTCTCCATTTCTCCTTTCTAATTTAAAGATAGATTTTTGACATGCAAGTAGCGATCATAATAAAACCAACGAATTTGCACAAAACCCCAGTTCAAAATTATGATCAATGAGACTTGCTTGGATTTTGATAAAATAGACGTCCTCGCCCGGGTGTTGCAACTGACCTCTTGTCGGATTTAATTCAATCCTAAAATTAGAAAAATATTACAATTTAGAGGGCTATCAAATTATTACGTATTTTATGATGTCCAACATTTTTGGATGGGTTGCGTTTAGTGCAGATTGATTGTTCGTTTTAAATTAAGAGTTATGAATTTGCTATATTTTTAATATGGCATATTTTAATTGAAGGTGGCTTCACTGTCTGTATTTTAATTTAACACTATTTCATTTTGTGTGGCTTATTAAAATCCTTGGTTGCAATTTTTTTAGTAAGGGTATTATTTTCCATTTTAGCTTTTATTGTATATGCAAATTTTATATAACCCTTTATTTAATTGAGTCGTGGTCATTTACCCTCTTTTTACATTTTCTAACACACGGCAAAATTTTTAATTTAGTCTATCGTTGTTTGTGATGCTCATAAAATCACTCGTACCTTTTATTTTCCTCTATTTTCCTCTCCTTTTTCTTTTCTATTTTTCTCCTTCCCTCTCCTTTTTCTTTCCTTTCTTTTCTTTTTCTTTCTCTCTTTTTTGTCTTTTCTCCCTCTCCTACTTTTCTTTCTTTCCTCTCTTTCTCTCTCTCTCTCCATTGCTTCTTCCTGGCCGAACTGCTCTCAGCTGCTCTCGATTCTCTCCGTTCTTCTTCCTCTCCTAAATGATCTGGCTTCTCCCTCTACTTCCCCCTTCTCTACTCCCCTCTTTGGCCGACCCCAGGCTTTGACTGCACCCAGCTCTCACTGCGCCCTAGCGCGGCTCTGCTTCCTCCCTTTTCCGCTGATCCGGCTCAGCCCAACATTGACGCTAGCAGCAGCGAAATCTGAAGTACCGGCCAAATTTAAAATTTGAAAAAAAATTGAATTTGCTACAGTAATTTCAAAAATTTCGGGCAAACCGGGCGAAATTTCGAGTTTTGAAACCGGATTTTGATATTTTAGGGCCAGATTTGACCAGAATTAGTCCAATAACCCTTAAGAAAGTTATCTTACATGAAAATTTGTTGAAAAACTAATTTTTTTGAGACATTTTAAAATTTAGGCAAAAACATTATTAGATTTTTAAAAAATTTACAAGCTTGATAATGATCTAAAACATTTATGGTACCATATTTAGTAGTGTAGGATAATATATAAAAATTTTCAAAATAATTTAACTTCATTTGTTATCTTTAAAAAATCAAAAACAGAATAGACATAATTGGGACAGTAAACTTGTTAGATTTTTCTAAATTTTCTCGAGTATGATCGTGATCTAAAATTTTTATGACAGATTAAGAATTGCCTCAGTACCATTCTGTAAAATTTTAAAAAAATTAAACTTTTTTTTTGTCAATAAAATCTATAAAACCATTGAACTTTATTTGTTATACTATATTGCAAAACCAAAAGATAAAGAACATAAATGCTACTATGTCTTATAAGAATTTTATAAATTCATTGGAGTGTGATCATGATTCAAAATTTTATGAGATCTTAAACACTTCCTTATCACTCTTCTCGTAAAATTTTATAAATTTTAAACCTTCTTTATCACTAAAGCAAATTTATGTATTGATTATCGCTTTTATAAGGACGTAGCAACCGCCAGAATTTTTGAAACATTTCCAAGCATGATAATCATATGAAACTTTTATAAAAATATTAGTGATATATCAGGACTTTTCGCAAAAATTTTCCAACATGGTTTGAGCTATTTTTCATTCTGTTCAAATTTGCCGGTAAGACTTTTATCAGGATAGTAGCACTATCCGAAGTTTTAAAAAAATTTGAATGTTGATCACTATTTGAAAATTTTATGAAAACATTAGTGTTTCATCAGCATCATGCAAAAAAATTTTCAAACATCGTTTGTACCATTTTTCATACGGTTCAAACTTGTCGGTCAACGTTTCATCTGGATAGTACCAATGTTTGAATTTTTTAAAATTTCACAGACTTTATAATCACCTAAAAATTTTATGAGAACATCTCTAATATGTCAGGAACCTTCAAAAAAATTTCAAAATTTTTCAACATCGTTTGAACCATTTTTTATCAGTGCAATTTCGTCAAAATTTCGGGAATTTCGGCTGAAATTTCGGTTTTTTTGCCGAAATTTCAGAAATTTCGGAGGCAAAAAAACCGGATTTGAATTTTTCTTTTTGAATTTTGAACGAATTTCATCTGAAATGCCAAAATTTCAGATTTTGACCGTGGGTGAAATTTTGTTCAAAACGAAATTCTGCTCCTTACTTGGGCTCCTCCTTGCTGTCGGTCTGGACTCCTCCTGTATGTGCTCTTCCTTCTTGGTGCCTTCGGTTTTGGGGGCAAATGTGGCTTGAGTGGATGGGAGGGCTTGGCTCTAGTTCTTTGCCTTTGGTTTGGAGTGTGAGGCGATGGGGAATGAATGAGCTACTGTCTCGGTTTGGGAGTATGGCAAAAGAGAGTGAATGTGCTGTGCTCTCTAGTTATGGTGAAGAAAAAGAGGATGAATGGGTTTGTGCTAGCCTGGCTCTCGGGTCTCGGCCGATTGCCTTATCCTCTTTTTAATGTGGTTACTCCTGTCATCCCAGATTCGTGGCATGTAAACCTGAGCTAACGTTATCGCTGTTCCTCAGACCAAGCTAGGGGGATATCGAGCCAACTCGACTCGAGTCAACTCGTTAAGAAAAACGAGCCAACTCGACTCGACTCGCTTTCTTAACGAATGAAAGCTCAACTCGGTTCGACTCGTTAAAAACTCGAGTTGGCTCTTGTTAGCTCAGTTAAGCTCGCTACAATGCCTCCGACTATCTCTGCTCATTAAGGTGCTACAAAGCTTCAATATTCAATTGTTTTATGATTGTATGAATATAGATGCAAATAACCGAGAATTAGGGAATCTGGATATGAAATGAGGAAAAAGAATTGGGTTTTAAGATTAAAAGAAGGGGCTAGGATTACAGACTTATAGTGTTTTTTTCAGAACTCATTAAGCTCTCATAGCTTCGCTGCTTAACTCGTTACCTTAACGAGTTCAAAACTCAACCCGGCTCGACTTGTTAAGGAATGAGCTTGAGTTAAGCCGAGTCGAGTACTCGTTAAACTCGCGAGTATGAGTTTTTTTTTTCGACGACCAAGCCCGTCAATTCCTTTGGTCTTACCGTACTCTCCAGGCAGAGTGTTTCATGCGTTAGATGCCCCCCTGAGGCCCTGATCCGTGTAGACCAAGGGCAACGATTTCATACCCTAACTCCCAACGAAACCCAACAGAAATACCACGGTACGATCCACCCACACAAGAAATAAGCGCTAAAATCTGCAGCATGGGGAGGCAAATTACAAGTTGCGGCACGGGTAATGTTACAAACCTCTGGTCCTCCCAACGGCGGCGTGCTCGCGGTCAGCCAACTACATCGCCTCGGTCTCTGGATCCGCCGCCTCGCGCCACTTGCCGTTGTTCTGGGCAGGAGCAAGCTCGAAGGGGCTTTCACGCCAAGGGTTGGCCGCTCCGCATCACCGCGCTGCACCTCTTCCTTCCCTCCCCTCCCGCCTCATCGGCCCTGACAAAGGGGCCGCTCCCGGAATTGCCTCAGGATCCAAATCCGGCTCCGATTCCACCGTCGTGGCCCCATCCCCTCCCGCCTCATCGGCCCTGACAAAGGGGCCGCTCCCGGAATTGCCTCAGGATCCAAATCCGGCTCCGATTCCACCGTCATGGCCCCATCCCCTCCCGCCTCATCGGCCCTGACAAAGGGGCCGCTCCCGGAATTGCCTCAGGATCCAAATCCGGCGCCGGCGCCGGCGCCTATGAACACGGGCTCGTCATCGTCGGTGGGAATTTGTAATGACTGGGTGGGTGAAACCCACTTGTTAGTGAGAGCAAGGAGAGGTTTATAAGACAACAACCAGGACTAAGTAAGGGCATGAAGAGAATGAACTGAAAATCAGATTTCCCCTTTCCCGCTTCTTCCTCCTCACGCGTCGTCTCACGTCCCGGCAAACCTCCACCGGTGGCCACGGGATCTTCTCTTCCATCGGCTTCATCTCACGCCACGGCGACTTCTTCTCGTCGACGGCCAAGGGACATGACATTTGGTATCAGAGCTGGTTCTGATTCGATCCGATCGACTATGTCGCCGATCCGCCGCAAAGAACTTGTTCGACCCTTCTCCCTTGACCTCGGGACCCCTTCGAGGGCTTCCCTGCAGCTCCTAAGAAGGCCTTTTCCCCGCCTTTTTCCGCAATAACTCTCGAGACGACGCCTTACGCTTGCCCACAAGACGATCGGGGCTGGAGACGCGAGGCGCACGTGTTCAAGGCGACGGTTCGGGTCAAGAAGGAGGAGGTGAAGGTCGAGGTAGAGGACGACAACATCCTCCGGATCAACAAGGCGCTTAATAAGGAGAGGAGCAAGAATCAAGTGATGAGACAAAGGGTGATGCATTCAAGGTGTTCGACGAATGGGCTCTCTCAGATGTGGTATGGGATGAGGAGTATACCTTGTGTGATGCGGAAAATCGAGGGAGATGGCGGACACCACGAGATCACGGGCTTGCCGAGGAGCTTCTTTCTACGGGCGATCTTCCGCGCTCGCCCGGCGAGGCCTATCGCGCCTTACGGTTCGCCACCTTCCGCGACCACAACCGACCGACGCCGTCAGAGCGACCTTCCCGCCTCTGACCTTCCATCGCTGTCGATGGCGAACTCCCCGCGCTGCCGCCGTCCAAGAAGGGCCGCACCCTCTTGAGGAGCCGCCACCCGCTGCGCCACGCCGTCGACCAGGACCAGGATGACACCGCCATCGAGTCCTTTTTCGCCCATGCCCTCCGTAACCCCGGCTCCAGAACGCAATGGTGGTCGTCTACATCAATGCCGGTGGACGCATTTCGCTGCGCATGTTCGATGAAATGCCTACCGTGAGACTCGGCCTCGTGGTCGGTGCTGATTGTAGGGTACTGGGTACTGCAAGTGTGGGTCGATGTGGAGCATGCGTGAGCTGCTTGATAAAATGCCAAAAAAGAATCTTGTGGCGTGGACAGCAAAGATTAATGGGTATGCGCAGAGTGGGTGGCCAAAGGCTTCACTTGCGCTGTTTAGGAAATGGAGGCTACTGTTATTGAGCCCGATGCAGCCATCATGGTTGGGGTTATTTCGCATCTGCATGATTGGCAAGATGGAGTTGGCTCGGGTGGGTTGGAACTTATGTCGACCGGAAGAGGATTGAAAGGAATGAGAAGGTGCTAATAAATCGTGAGATATGCATGCCAAGTGCGACAATGTTGAGATAGCAGAAATTGTCGCAAACAAGCTTTTTAGGTTGGAGCCTCGGAACACTGGGTGACAAGTCAACAATACTTGGAATTTGGCTTTATGTGCAATGGGACCCTGGAATTAGGGAGTTGTTCTTATGAATGTAACGTTAGAGACTACGTCATTGCTTGGGGACAAGCAATGTTTCCAGGGAGCAGTAATGTAATGACTGGGTGGGTGGAACCCACTTGTTAGTGAGAGCAAGGAGAGGTTTATAAGACAACAACCTGGACTAAGCAAGGGCATGAAGAGAATGAACTCAAAATCGATTTCTTTCCTGCTTCTTCCTCCTCACGCTGTCTCACGTCCCGAAAACCTCCGCCATGCCACGTGATCTTCTTCCACCGGCTGCTCACGCCACGGCGATTTCGCCGATGGCCAAGGGACATGACAGATCCTGATAGCCAGACCGGAGGCCGTAAATCTAAAATTTTTATTACAGATTAAGAATTGTCTCAGTACCATTATATAATTTTTTAAAGAAATTAATCTTTTTTGTTTGGTCAATAAAATCTATAAAACCATTGAACTTTATTTGTTATACTATATTGCAAAAACCAAAAGATAAAGAACATAAATGCTACTATGTCTTATAAGAATTTTATAAATTCATTGGAGTGTGATCATGATTCAAAATTTTTATGAGATCTTAAACACTTCCTTATCACTCTTTTGTAAAATTTTCATAAATTTTAAACCTTCTTTTATCACTAAAGCAAATTTATGTATTGATTATCAGGCTTTTATCAGGATGTAGCACTGTCAAAATTTTTGAAACATTTCCAAGCATGATAATCATATGAAACTTTTATAAAAATATTAGTGATATATCAGGACCTTCCACAAAAAATTTCTAACATGGTTTGAGTTATTTTTTATTCTGTTCAAATTTGCCGGTAAGACTTTTATCAGGATAGTAGCACTGTCCGAAGTTTTAAAAAATTTTGAATGTTGATCACCATTAGAAAATTTTATGAAAACATTAGTGTTTCATCAGCATCATGCAAAAAAAAAATTCAAAATTTTCTAACATCGTTTGTACCATTTTTCATACGGTTCAAACTTGTCGGTCAACATTTCATCTGGATAGTACCAATATTTGAATTTTTTAAAATTTCACAAACTTTATAATCACCTAAAAATTTTATGAGAACATCTATAATATGTCAGGAACCATAAAAAAAAAATCAAAATTTTTCAACATCGTTTGAACTATTTTTTGATCAGTGCAATTTCATCAAAATTTCGGGAATTTCGGCCGAAATTTCGGTTTTTTGGTCGAAATTTCGGAGGCAAAAAAACCGGATTTGAATTTTTTTTGAATTTTGAACGAATTTCATCCAAAATGCCAAAATTTCAGATTTCGACCATGGGTGAAATTTTGTTCAAAACGAAATTCTGTTCCTTACTTAGGCTCCTCCTTGCTGTCGGTCTGGACTCCTCCTGTATGTGCTCTTCCTTCTTGGTGCCTTCGGTTTTGGGGGCAAATGTGGCTTGAGTGGATGGGAGGGCTTGGCTCTAGTTCTTTGCCTTTGGTTTGGAGTGTGAGGCGATGGGGAATGAATGAGCTACTGTCTCGGTTTGGGAGTATGGCAAAAGAGAGTGAATGTGCTGTGCTCTCTAGTTGTGGTGAAGAAAAAGGGGATGAATGGGTTTGTGCTAGCCTGGCTCTCGGCCGGTTGCCTTATCCTCTTTTTAATGTGGTTACTCCTATCATCCCAGATTCGTGGCATGTAAACCTGAGCTAACGTTATCGCTGTTCCTCAGACCAAGCTAGGGGTGGATATCGAGCCAACTCGACTCAAGTCAACTCGTTAAGAAAACGAGCCAACTCGACTCGACTCGTTTTCTTAACGAGCTGAAAGCTCAACTCGGCTCGACTCGTTAAAAACTCGAGTTGGCTCTTGTTAGCTCGTTAAGATCGTTACAATGCCTCTGACTATCTGTTCATTAAGGTGCTACAAAGCTTCAATATTCAATAGTTTTACGATTGTATGAATATAGATACAGCCAAACCGAGAATTAGGGAATTGCGGATATGAAATGACGAAAAAGAATTGGGTTTGAAGATTAAAGAAGCAGGGCTAAGGTTACAAACTTATAGTGTTTTTTTTTCCTAACTCATTAAGCTCGTTAGCTCGCTCGTTTAACTCGTTACCTTAACGAGTTCAAAACCTAACTCGACTCGACTTGTTAAGGAACGAGCTTGAGTTAAGCCGGGTCGAGTACTCGTTAAACTCGCGAGTATGAGTTTTTTTCCACGACCAAGCCCGTCAATTCCTTTGGTCTCACCGGAAGAGGATTGAAAGGAATGAGAAGTGCTAACAGCGCTCGTAGATATGCATGCCAAGTGCGACAATGTTGAGATAGCAGAAATTGTCGCAAACAAGCTTTTTAGGTTGGAGCCTCGGAACACTGGGAACTATATACTACTGTCGAATATATATGCTGGTAAAGAACAATGAGAGGATGACAAGTCAACAATACTTAGAATTTGGCTTTATATGCAATGGGACTCCGGAATTAAGGAGTTGTTCTTATGAATGCAACGTCAGAGACTACGTCATTGCTTGGGACAAGCAATGTTTCCAGGAGGTAATAATGTAATGACTGGGTGGGTGAAACCCACTTGTTAGTGAGAGCAAGGAGAGGTTTATAAGACAGCAACCAGGACTAAGCAAGGGTATGAAGAGAATGAACTGAAAATCAGAATTCCCCTTTCCTGCTTCTTCCTCCTCATGCGTCGTCTCACGTCCCGGCAAACCTCCGCCGGTGGCCACGGGATCTTCTCTTCCACCGGCTTCGTTTCACACCACGGCGACTTCTCCTCGTCGACGGCCAAAGGTAATGACAGATCGCAGCGACTAGCACGTGGGCCCACTAACCGCCCCGCGACATGGAGTCCAATTGACACGCGGGTCCCACAATGGCATATTCGGTGGTATATGCCCGATGTGTATATCCCTGTACGGCCTATAGCTTTAGGTGACGTGGAGCTAGTATTATTTAACATAGTACTGATAATCTGTTTAGAAACAGCTTGTCACCCGGATTCCGATGGCCAAGGACATTGATCAAGACAGATACCGGAGGCCGTCACTGCCGACTTTCGCCTCTCTCTGGGGCGCGGTGTAGGAGGGCCGTGAGGATCGGGTAGGAGGAGATGCCTTTAGAGGTGCGATAAATACCTTCCACCACCGAATTTAGAGAGGTAACCAAGTGTACATTGCGATATAAAGCAAATCAATATTTTATAGATAAATTCGAGCCTAATGGCTAGAGTTTTACAAAAGGTGCGGTTGGCACGATACATTATCAAAAACATCCACGAAAGGCTTGGGTAGATCAAGGCCTTCAAAACCAAATAACATCGCCATCTCGTTCTTCGAACTCGCATCTTCTTGAATTTCTAAAAGATAGGTTTAGGAGTAAGGGTGAGTACACAACCGACTCAACAAACCACGGAAATTCAATATTACATGCGAATTTCAAGGTTTGGCATAAGTTTAAATATTTGGTGGATGCATGAACTAAGATTAAGTATACTACAAAATAAACATAAATCAATCAATCATCATCATTATCACAACACCACCGGTTTTAACAAAATCGGTTATGACAATTTATTATCAAAACTACTCAAGCTCGATGAATCACCTAAATTAACCCATTCATTACGAAGCAGCGATTCAAATACCATTTAGATCACTCGAGCTACTCAACTTTACCCACAAAGATATCTCGTCATCAATGCCACGATTAACATGCAACTTTTATGCATGCGCGCCGAGATGAACATAACCTTTCATTGAATTTCTTTAGCTCCTACCCGAGGGGTACATCCTCCCAAGAACCCACGCCAAAGGGCCTCATGACCGCCACGAGGAAACCCTGAAAACGCGACGCTTCCCGCGTTCACCCCAAACCAAGCTATCCATTCCTCCACGAGAATGGGAATCCACAAGGTATTCAAGGGAAAGACAATATCCGACTACTGGATCAAGTCAAGGCACCCAACTTGTGGTTGAGAGGCGAGTTATTTACTTTGCCGGTTGATCCTTATTGCAAGACAAGCCCGGCACCGCCCACCGTCCCTGTCTTTCCACACCACGGGCTTGTCATCGGTTTGAGGATTGGGCTAGCATCCACCTTCCATGGTCCACCTATCGCCCCCAAACCTAGGGTTTAATAAATGTGCCGAGTCAAGACGGGTTTTAAATAATAAAGAAGAGCAATATTTATTAATATAGCTAACCTATGGTAGTCCATTATTGATAACCTAGGGTTACAATTGAATATACATACCAACGGTTTTAACAAGGAGGTGGGTTTAACTAGTCAAGTCTTTCCAAACTAGCTCCTTTAGATTTCTACTCTATTTAGAAAATGCAATAACTAAATACATACAAATTATACAATAATGGGACCAAACATGTTCAAGTGTGGCTTGCCTTGCGAGGTTAAAGGTTCCTTGGAGCCTCTAACACCGGAACTATATACTACCTTGTCGAATATATATGCTGGTAAAGAACAATGAGAGGATGACAAGTCAACAATACTTAGAATTTGGCTTTATATGCAATGGGACTCGAATTAAGGAGTTGTTCTTATGAATGCAACGTCGAGATTACGCTATTGCTTGGGACAAGCAATGTTTCTGCGAGGTAATAATGTAATGACTGGTGGGTGAAACCCACTTGTTAGTGAGAGCAAGGAGAGGTTTATAAGACAGCAACCAGGACTAAGCAAGGGTATGAAGAGAATGAACTGAAAATCAGAATTCCCCTTTCCTGCTTCTTCCTCCTCATGCGTCGTCTCACGTCCCGGCAAACCTCCGCCGGTGGCCACGGATCTTCTCTTCCACCGGCTTCGTTTCACACCACGGCGACTTCTCCTCGTCGACGGCCAAAGGTAATGACAGAATTCGCAGTTTCGCACCGGGAGGCCGTCGCTTCCGACTCTTGCGCCCTCTCTCTTGCGCGGAGGCGCCGGCGCGTAGGGAGGAGCCGTGAGGCGAAGGATCAGGGTAGGAGGCGGTGCCTCTCGTCACGCGCTTGGGTCTGGAAGAGAGGAGAGGAGAGGCGCGGCTCACGAATGATCGGACAAGGTGGAGGCGGTGCGGGTGGATGAAGACAGAAGCACGCACCAAGGAGCGACTAGCACGTGGGCCCACTAACCGCCCCGCGACATGGAGTCCAATTGACACGCGGGTCCCACAATGGCATATTCGGTGGTATATGCCCGATGTGTATATCCCTGTACGGCCTATAGCTTTAGGTGACGTGGAGCTAGTATTATTTAACATAGTACTGATAATCTGTTTAGGAAAAAGTGCCGAATTGATCCTCTAACTATACCCGCTGGACCACTTTGATCCCTAAACAGCAATACCGGACTTGCGACGTCCTTCAACTCCCAAAACCGTGCACAGTTCGTCCTTTGACTAGTCAAATGGCGGTTTTGGCCCACATAGTAACACTGTCAGATTTTTAAACAATTTTACAAGCTTGATAATGATCTGAAAATTTTATGGTACCATTATTAGTAGTTTAGGATCATACATAAAAATTTAAAAATAATTTAACATCATTTGTTATCTTTAAAAAATCAAAAACAGAATAGACATAATTGGGACAGTAAACTTGCTAGATTTTTCTAAATTTTCTCGAGTGTGATCATTATCTAAAATTTTTATGAAAGATTAAGAATTTCCTCAGTACCATCCTATAAAAGTTTCAAAAAATTTCAACTTTATTTGTTTTCTCAATAAAATCTTTCAATGCAGTAAGCACTAAACTTAATTTGTTGTATTATATTTCAAAAATCAAACAGAGAAAGAACATAAAGTTGAAATTTTTTGAAACTTTTATAGGATTGTACTGAGGAAATTCTTAATCTGTCATAAAAATTTTAGATAATGATCACACTCGAGAAAATTTAGAAAAATCTAGCAAGTTTACTGTCCCAATTATGTCTATTCTGTTTTTGATTTTTTAAAGATAACAAATGATGTTAAATTATTTTTAAAATTTTTATGTATGATCCTAAACTACTAATAATGGTACCATAAAATTTTTAGATCATTATCAAGCTTGTAAAATTGTTTAAAAATCTGACAGTGTTGCTGTGTGGGCCAAAACCGCCATTTGACTGGTCAAAGGACGAACTGTGCACGGTTTTGGGAGTTGAAGGACGTCGCAAGTCCGGTATTGCTGTTTAGGGACCAAAGTGGTCCAGCGGGTATTGTTAGAGGATCAATTCGGTACTTTTTCCATCTATTAATGGCACGCACCAAGGACTAAGGAGCGACTAGCATGTGGGCCTACTAACCGCACCGCCATATGGAGTCCAACTGACACGCGGGTCCCACAATGGCATATTCAGTGGTATATATCCTGAAAAATATCTCGTAATCATTTCCTCAATTGAAAAAAAATCATGGATTACATCTCAACTTTCATACATATAAAATTATGATCATTCATATACTAGCAGTTACAAAAAGACAAATTTAGCATGAACAAGGATTTTTACTGTTCATCACTATTCATTTTGCTGCTTGTTTTTTTGTAACCGCTAGTATAGGATGAATTTGATCATGAAATTTTATATGTAGGTGGGGTAAGTTGAGATGTACATCCATGATTTTTTTCAGAATTTTTGAAATTTTTTAGTTCAATTGCACCGCTTTCACTTGAGAGGTTGCACCGATATGTTGCCATATATCCCTGCCTATAACCCTATACCGCCTAAAACTTAACGTGGAGGTGAGAGACAGATGTTATCTAATATTATTTAGCAGATGATTATATATATGGTTTTATATTGTGTATACTTTATACTATTGGGTCAGACGACGTATTAATCATATATAAGGCTATGACAATCAATTGTATAGATTGTTTTTAATTTTGTTCACGGATGAAATGACGATGTATTACACAATCGATGTACATGCCCTGCCTGTATTCGTGTGGGCCCATATGACGCGAGATTAGCTAAGCCGGCTTGAGGAGGTCCACCTATTCCTGTGTCACCGTCCCTGTTCACGGCGAAGAAGACGAAAACCGAGCGAGCGGGCGCCGATCAATGTGAACCGTTTGACACACGGCCGGCCGCACGGGCTCCATCGTTTTCGCCTCCGTCACATCACGAGCAATTCAGGGAGGAAGATCGGGGTTCACCCATGCCGATCGGGCGTCGTCGTTGCTGCCGAGCTGGGTGCGTGTGGTTGTTGGTCTAACGGGCAGCTAGCACATGATCGAACGCGCACGCTTCTACACGCTTCTTATTAAGAAGTGTGCTTCTTTGTATGTTTCTTACGAAGGGGCGGTGACTCGTCGTTTGTGGACGCTTGTTCATGAGTCGAAACTCTCAGGCCTAACCGTGATCGATACGATCGACCGGAATGATACGGCCATACGGGACACTTCTGTGCTCTTCTGCACCCGTGAAAAGGCTTCCTGACATGCTAAACCGGACCATGCATGTCGCCTAACTTCTTCTGCCGTTCCTAAATCCTCACAATCCTAACAGACTCTAGAGTGAGAGAATGGCCGTGAGAGAGCTTAGCGTATTGGGGAACGAACTATTCCAGTAATTTGTTTCATGTGTTGTGTTAGATACCCAGCTTATTACAAGAGGTATTTTTCAACAAAAAGAAAACTATTATAATTTATAAGAGCTCAATCTAACACGTTGTAGTAAGTACAAGAACAAAACCCACTACTATATTTCTCATCATCTAGAGTAAAGTTAAAGCCAGCTTGTACAATAACTAAAGGTTGTCTGTAGATGTTGTGTAATAACTACCTCCTCTCTCTTATATATAACTAATCTATCTTAATCTAACTTATTTCCCAATGCTATACTTGCTATTGCATAAGAGCCGTTTCTCTTCTCTCACTCTTCCATATAGAATAAAATTAATATATACAAGTTAAGAGTATATACTAAAGTAGCCTTATTGTACATATCCTTATCATATATTAGAGTCCAGGTCGGTGCTAAGCGTCACATGTACTACTTACTGGGCCACTTGGACAGTTGGACTTGAGAGTTACTAGAGAGTAGAGACCATAGGAAAGGTAGCCGGTGACTTCTGTTGTCCATTACCTTCTTCACTATAAAGAAGCAAAGCAACACATTTGCGTTCAAACTTCTTGGTTCCAGTCCTTCAATCCCCTGTCCCTTCCTCTCTGCCTCACACCTTCCGTTGCAGCACTTCCTGAAATTGCACCATGTCGAGCTTGAGCTCACAAAACACCAGGCTAATGCTGCTGCTCGTCGCCCTTCTACTACTAGCGGACATGGCAAGCGTCAGCTACGGCCGGAGAATTCCAGACCTGGATGCCATGGCTCTCGGCGGTGGCTCGCCGCCAGCGAACTACTTCTCCAAGCAGGCATCATCTTCAACCTCAAGGCTGCATCATGGTGATGGTTATGGCCACATGCACGGGGTGTCCAAGAGGTTGGTGCCTCAGGGGCCAAACCCACTGCACAACTGAGCCCAGCTTTGCAGCCAGAGCTGCAGTTTTGCTTTCATCCACGATGAGCGATCTGTCGCTTCATCAAGTGATGTGAAATAGAACCCTTAATTAGGAGTAAAAGTACTGTACGTATGCAACATTATGGCATTTTTACATAGTAAAATGGGTTGCAGTCTCCTGGTGTGTATGATGACAATGTTACAGAAATATATGCAAGTGTCTTTACTAGAATGATGTATGGTGCTAGTCAAAGTCTTCAGTATAGTTCAGGACCTACAGGTGTGTTCTTGTCCATTTGCTGATTTGCAGAGTAGAATAAGATCATATTTGTGATGTGTATGATAAGAATAGTGCGCGGATGATTGATGAGTTTGGCAGTACTACAATCCAAGGTAGCTGGACTTCAAAATTGTGTAGCATAAAGGCCGCATGACAGCTAACAGTACAAAATTTCAAAGCAGTACTAGTATACTACTGTCCATATATCATCCAAATGCATATCATTGTTTAGTCAGGTAGGCGGCAGCTGATAGATTAAATAAAGAAGATGGAACGAAAGATATTTTTTCTGCCGCTCCTCGTCTTTGAGTAGGAGAATAATAAACCATAAGATAACATGAGAAAAAAGATAGCTCTTTTTTTACTGTTTGGCAAGACAATTAGAACAAATCGGGATTCAAGTGGGAGGAGGACAAGTTCCTGTATTATGATACATCAAAAAAGTTGGCAGTTACTGTGAGTGTGATCTTCATTGACTTGGAGCACAAAAAGCAATTTTCACGACTCCAGAGAAGATCGAAAGCTTTCCATCTGATCCAAATATGTTCCACGGAACAATATCACCAGCGGTGTCTTAAGAATCACAAGTAGGACCTTTTCACGATCACAAGCTCCATCAGAGTTTGTAAGCAACAATTAAATGAGATTTATGCAAGCTCAAGGCGCAAACATTGCTTAGTGTGAGTCTAATTACATCATGCATAATTGTAGCTGACAAACACCTCAGCCTTGTGAGTTGTGACCATTTTCTAAGAGTAAAGAGGTTAGGTGCTGTAAGTTTGAAACCTTGATCAAGGGCACACATCAAGTGTACGGACTTTCAAAAGATAAGATTACCTAGATGGGGCAATGTTGAAAATATGAGGCCAATCATAAAGATGATTGATAGATGTTTACATTAACATATTCCTTCAAAAAAATACCGTGTTATATATCATCAATTATGTGACTTTCTTGAGACTCTAAAACACGTTTGTGGTATTATTATAAATTATTCCTTATTGTTTAATTGATTAGAGTATCAATTGCTTATTTACATAGATAAACATATGACTAAGTGATGATCATGTTTTGCAGATCATGGAGATACGATATAAATATAATTATATAAATAACGTATTGGTGAACATGTTACTAAATAGATCTGTGTGAAACACTGTATTGAACATTATATGTGTGTCTTATATGCGTGTCATTAGTTGCTTTCATACAATATTTATGATTAATCTTCCGACCCGAGACATACATGGATCCTAACATTATAATCAATTTTTGATGTAACTAATTGTTGTCTGTAACAGGATAATTATATCAGTTACACTCGAGAATGTGCTTAGACATGTGGAGGGATGTACATGGTCAAGATGGAATTTTGTCTTCCTTGCCATATGAGGACAAAGATATCTTAATTAAGATCACTCGAAGTAGATAGGCCAAAGAATGTGCATGGTTATGCCCAAACCGGTTGAGCTGTTAACCGCTTGATCTATTTAGTCTAGCTTTAGATATTCGAGAAACAATGGATTAAACAACACAATGATGACACATATATCACTTTTGGTTTAATCTTGATATCTAAAAGTGATAAAAGGACCGAATATATATTTGTTAATGGCTTGTTGAATAAATGATATCTACGTGGTTTCGAAAGACATAATATTCTGCTAGGAGCCATTTATGACTTGTGCATCGAATAATGATTTGATACACTGCCAACATCATAATGGACCTACAGAGTCACATATAAGAATGGAAATCTATTGGTTTGTTAGTAAATTCCATAAATTATTATATGGATAATTAATATATTAGAATAATTAAATATGAAAATAGGTCATAGTCTGATTCGGATTATTTGAATCTAAAACAGAAAGCCTATTTGATTCAGAATAATGTAATACAAATTAAATAGGGAATTAGTTCCGACAAGGATTCGAATTGGTAAAGGCTACCTCGAACTCTATTTGGTTATGAAACGGAAACTTTTCGGATTTGTCTAATTCTAGCTCTTGGTTATAAATAAAGAAGCATCTAGACTTCGTGGGCATAACCGAAGTTGAAAGACTAATTTTGGAGAGAACTGAGTGGGTCGTGCTAGGGATTCTATGATTCTATCAGACCAACGTGTTAACACGATCCGACATACTCTTCTTTCGCTACTGAGAGATCACACCTACACGTCAAGTGGTAACGATATCTATAATCTTAAATCGTATATGCAACAATTTTTCTAGGTTCGCATATATGGAAAATTTTGAAATTACTTGCTCCTTGCTACCCTTATTTCCCAAGAGCCAAACAACAAAGTAGGATCTCCAAGGAGTGACTAGATGTTCACCAACTTTTAGATTCCCATTGAATACTTGCCGCCATTCAAACCCACCATTCTCAGCCCTCTGACTAGACTCGAAATTGGGTCGGCCTTAGTGGCCAAAGACGACCCAAGATTTAAAAAAATGGGTCAAGCACGACCCAAAGACGAAAAAAAATGGGTCAAGCACGACCAAGACGAATGGCGTCTTGGTAAGCCTAAAACTCGCACGATGGGCTACCCGCATGGTTCGATCAGATGGGCCGTGCTTTTCAAGACGCCCAAAGCCACTAATCAGAATTTGTATTTTTCAGGTCTTTCTTTGCTCATATGAATTTATACTCTACATGAAAGTTGTAGAGAATTTCGAGACGCATCTTTTTTATGTATGAAGCCACTCTACATGCGGGCGAATTGAGACTTCCTTCCAGTCACTCCAAATTTTGCTGAAAAGTACGAACTGACTTAAAGCACGAACATGAAGGAAAGGCTGAATTTGAAACATCTTGAATCGGATCCTCTCTTCTCAGAGAGCTTAAGAGTGAAATTTAGAGCCTTTCAGCTTGTTTTGTGAAGCCATCATTGACAAGGAAGATTTGCAAGAACACACATCCCTCCCCAAAAGAATTTGCAAAACGTACGTTGGTGGTCTGTCGTGCGTACGGCGCATGGGCCGGCTCCACCGAAGCTCCGGGAAGTGGGCGGCGGTTACTGGTCCTTGGAGCGAGCACGAGCAGCACCACTTTAGAAGTGCGTTCTTGAAACCTACCGGCAATGGGGCGCTTGGCATAAACGGTGCTGGTACGTAATACACACCCATATAACTTAACTATAATAATAATAATAATAATAATACAGATATTAAAGATGGAAGGTTTTATGGCTTCTCGGCTTCCACGCCACTTTCGGGCGACGTGGGTTCTCCGCTTATGCTGCAGCACACACAAGCCTCTATGCGCTTGACTTAGCCTCTTGCATAGCTCAATTATTTTGTGACCGTTAGTTTACACGTCTAGATGTGCGGCGCGGTGGTCGGTTTCTCGCCGAGCTCATGCACACACGCTCGACTTCAAGGCCCAAGTCCGGTTTTTTGTGACAACGGCGCGTGGCCTTGCGCGTTCTCATTTGTGCCGCTGGCTCTTTTTTTCCCGTGGCGCGAGAAAAATCCCCATCTCATCGCCTCGCTTTCTCCGTCCATGGCGCGGTCCTTCTGTCAGGAAACAGAATACAATCCGAAATAAAACCAAGAAAACCGAAAGAGTAAGAACTGATTAAATCGCAAGTATGAAGAACAACATAAATTCCAGGAAGCAGATGTATTGCTATTCAAAAGGGAAAGTATAACAAACTAAAAGCATTAGACTTCTCATGTCTTCTAAAGCAAGAAAGAGCTGCTTATATATTGCAGGCTCTGCGACAAAAGTGATTACCGGAACAGTAAATACAGCAATAAGTAAGTTAAAAAGGTAACAGTAAACAAAAAATTCATCCACAGCCGTTAGATCCATCGCTAGCTTCATCTTCTACTCTGATCCCTTGGATCTTCATAAGGTTCTTTGATCTCTTCTCAGCCACTTGATGCCACTTACTCAAAAGTTATATGAAAATCCTAGCCGTTCGTTAACTGAACCAGTTCATCCGATACATACTTCAACTTCATTCTCTTCAGTTCCTGACAATGCCCCCCTCTTGCATATCCTTGTCCTCAAGGACGAAATTGAGGAAAATTTTTAGCAATAAAATCTGCATCTTCCCAAGTAGTAAGCTCAGGAGGTAAATTAGCCCACTGCACCTTCCATTGAACTACTGGTTCATTCTGACGAGGAATAATTCTTCTTTCAATCACAGCAATTGGCTCAATCGATATATTACCTTCCGGATCCACTAATGGCAAATTCTTTTCAGGAATGGCTTTTGATCCAACATGTTTTTTAAGTTGACTTACATGGAACACAGGATGTATTTGACATCCATCTGGCAAGAGAAGTTTATAAGCCACCTTGCCAATCTTCTCTACAACCCGAAATGGCCCATAAAACTTGGAGTGCAATTTCAATGTTTTATGAAGTCCCAAAGAATTATGTCGGTATGGCTGAACTTTAAGGTATACCATATCTCCAACCTCCAAATTCCTTTCAGTTCTATGCCTGTCAGCAAAGTATTTCATCCTGGAACTTGCTTTTTCCAAATTGGCCTTGATTGCTTCGGAAGCCACTTGCCTGTCCTGCAAAATGTTTCTGGTTTCATCAAGAGCTTCACCAGGCAGAATACCTTCGGTAATGAATGGAGGCTTCATGCCATATAGCGCTTGAAATGGAGTCATTTGCAATGAGGTATGAAATGAAGTGTTATACCACCATTCTGCTTGGCCGAGCCATTGATTCCATTTCCTGGGACTTGCAAATGCCATACATCTCAAATAATTTTCCAGGCATTGGTTTACTCGTTCCGTTTGACCATCAGATTGTGGATGATATGCACTACTGAGCCGTATCTTTACCCCCATGGTTGTGAACAACTCTTGCCACAAAGCACTTGTGAAAATTCTATCATGGTCAGAGATTATAACCACAGGTAACCCATGCAGCTTATACACATGATCCATGAAAAGATCAGCCACCTTCTTAACTGTATAAGGATGACTTAGAGATATGAAGTGTGCATATTTAGTGAATCTATCTACCACCACCATCACAACATCTTTACCATCAGATTTTGGTAATCCTTCTACAAAATCCATAGTTACCGGGTCCAAGCCATTTCTGGTGTTGCCAAAGGTTGAAGTAATCCCGGATATGAGACATTCTCAGATTTGTTCTTCTGACAAACTGCACAAGTTTTTATAAAGTCACTAATCATCTTCTTCATTCCCCGCCAATAAAATAAAGATTTGACTCTTTGGTAGGTGGCTCTAGTCCCAGAGTGGCCCCCTAAAGCCGAGCTATGGAAAGAATTCAATAATTGCTCCATAAGCTGAGAACCTTTGCCAATGTATAACCTTCCTTTATATCTCAATATTCCTCCACTGACAGTGTAATTTGGTTCGGCATTAGCATCAATTCTGAGTTTCTCCTCAATCTCCTTACATCTTTCATCCCCCTTGTAACTTTCAATCACCTCAGTTATCCATTTTGGAATTGCTACTGATATCGCACAAGCTTCTTGAGGCCTGGTCAATCTTGAGAGGGCATCTGCTACTTTGTTCTCTCTACCCTTCTTATACTCCACCTTATAGTCATATCCCAGCAGTTTAATCATCAGTTTGTGTTGGATTCCTTCACTCAATCTCTGCTCTGAAATATACCGCAGGCTTTGTTGGTCGGTACGAATTATCAAGCTAGAACCCACCAAATAATGCCTCCATCGTTTCAAAGCCTCCAAGATGGCTAATGCCTCCTTGTCATAGGTAGACATAGCAGCTGCCTTCTTACCAATCGCCCTGCTCATATATGATATTGGTCTTCCCCCTTGCATCAAAACAGCTCCAAGTCCACTTCCACTCGCATCAATTTCGAGTACAAAGGATTTAGTGAAATCAGGTAGAGCTAAAACAGGAGCTTTCGTGAGGGCTTGTTTAAGGTTAAGGAATGCTTGTTGTTGTGTATCTCCCCACTGAAATGCATTCTTCTTCAAAGAATCATACAAAGGTCTACAAATGAGCCCAAAATTCTTAATGAATCTTCGATAATAACCAGCTAAGCCGAGAAAGCCCCGCAATTGAGTGATATTTTCAGGAACTGGCCACTCGTGAACGGCTCTTATCTTTTCTGGATTAGTGGCTACTCCAAGCCCACTGATAATATGCCCCAAATACTCTACTTGCTGCTGCCCAAATGTACATTTGCTTCTTTTTGCATACAATTTGTTACTCCTCAATACCATCAACACTTGTATTAAGTGTGTCTTGTGTATCAAGAGTGTTGGGCTGTAAATTAATATGTCATCAAAAAACACAAGCACAAACTTCCTCAAAAACTTAGCCAAAATCTGGTTCATCAAGCCTTGAAAAGTTGCGGGTGCATTAGTCAACCCAAATGGCATCACAATATATTCATAATGCCCCATGTGAGTGCTAAAAGCAGTTTTGAAAATATCGGCTGGGCTCATACGGATTTGATGGTATCCAGACCTCAAATCAATCTTTGAAAAATATTTTGCACCATGTAACTCATCTAATAAATCTTCAATAACTGGAATTGGGTATTTATTTTTGACTGTATTTGCATTCAATTCCCTGTAATCTATGCATAATCTCCATGATCCATCCTTCTTCTTCACAAGAATTGCCGGTGAGGAGTATGGACTGACACTGGGTCGAATAGTCTGATTTTGCAATAATTCCTCAATTAATTCTTCCATAATATCTTTCTTGTGATGTGGAAGTCTATATGGTCTTATATTAACCGGTTTAGAATCTGGTTTTAAAGGTATACTGTGATCACAAGATCTGGCAGGAGGTAGCTCCTTGGGCTCTTCAAAAATATCAACAAATGATTTCAGCACCTCATCTATTTCAGTATGCATTGTATCTTCATCACTTTTGCTACTCAGAAGGACCTTGGCATATAGTACTGCTCCCACAACTCCTTTTCCCATCAGTTTCTTCAACTTTAGTTCATTGATTATACAATCACCCTAGGGTAATGTTTCATCCTTGAATTTGACTTCCTTCTGTCCATCTTTACAAATGCAAAATTCTCGGGTTTTCAGATTCAAGCTAACTAGATTGTGTTGTCGAATCCAGTCTGTACCTAAGATTGCATCATACCCTTTTAACTGTAACACCTTAAAGTCGATGAGAATAACTCCTTGAATAGTATATTCACGTACCAATGCATTCAGAGTCACAACATAGCCTTGTGCCATTTGCCACAACCATCGACACAGTGATACATTCTTTATATGACAATTAGCTTTTATCGCCAAAGTCGAGTTACAAAGGTAGAAGTGCTACCAAGGTTCACCAGGCAATAGCACTTACCATTCCCAAATTCAATTTCAAAGTGAAAGTACTAGTTTCAGAATAAGACTCGACATCGCATGGGCCGATATTTGTAAAACCTCTTCAATTTCGCTTTGGTGGTCTCTGTGCGTGACGGCGCGATGGGTCGGCTCCATCGGCTTCGAAGTGGGCGGCGTTATCGGTGCTTGAGCGAGCACGAGCAAAGACCGCTCGTATGTGTTCTTGAAACCTACCAGCAATGGGGCGCTTGGCATAAATGGTGGTGGTGCGTAATACACATCCGTATCATTTATAGATAGGGTTAAGCGTAACTTATATAATAGATTATTTATATGGTTATCTATAATGATCTATTATACAATTAATGGACTATTTCTATAATAGTATATATGGTATAAAATTGTTTATAAAACCATCTATTAAGTAGTAGACATGATCTTTTTTTCTTCTCCTATCCTCTTCATATCATCTAAAATCCTACGTAACATATACTTTTATAAAGAACTCATGTCCTAATAGAACGGCCGCCACGCAACACCTGGTATCCGCACCACTTTTGATGCCCCCGCTCGGGTGACAAGCCAGCGCTGCTCGACTCGGCGAGGAATGGTCGGAGGAGCGTGTGTTTGATTGAGCTGGTGGTTAAAGACAAGATCAAGCGGTGTGGTACGCGGAATGACAGGCGGACGAAATAAAAATCCCGCGACCATGCCCCATCGCAGCAGCCACTGCATGCAACCGGAACCGGCCAGAGCTGTGCCCCCACGTTTGTAGGGTCGAGGATGCGCCTAGAGGGGGGGTGAATAGGCGTTTATAAAATTTAATTGCTCACTAATTCAATTCGCTCTAATCAACCCCTATGTCAAAACCTACACAATTATAATGCGGAAGCGATAAACTCGGTTTTGACAATTAAGGCCTAAATCAACTAGGCTCACTATGTGCACTATCTAAATTATGTCTCTACACAAGAATTGCTAAATTGATCAACTAAATAATACTAGCAATTCTAATTCAAGCAATTGGTAACACTCAATAATGTAAATGCTTGAAAGTAAAGAGACAAGGACAACCGATGTTTTTCCGTGGTGTTCGGAGACTTGCTTGTCTCCCTAGTCCACGCTGAGGCTAGCCCACACTTGGACCGCTCCCGCCGAGCACCCGCCTCTTTCCACTAGTCGTGGTTTTTCACGCTATGCCAGAGGCTCAACCCGAACCTTCACAAACTTGTCGGGCTTTCACACCTTGAGAGCTCACAAGACGACGCCCACGCTGCCTAGGAGTCGGAACCTCCAAGAGCAACAAGCCGCCTTCGCTTGAACCTCACCGAGCACAACGAATGCGAATCGGTGATCACCAAGTGCAACACATGCACAAGGCCTCCTCAAGTGCAACACATGCACAAGAGGCTCTCAACCACTCACTAATTGCAACACATGCAATTAGTCTCACTCTTAAGCTCAAGAAGCAAAGGAGAAGAGCAACACATGCACACAACTCCCACACACAAAGAACAACACTACCCCAACACCCCCAAGGCCTCCTTTATAGCCACCATGCCAAAACTAGCCGCTGGGGGCAAATTGGGCTAAAATAAAGAATCGCAGTACTATCGCTCTCTAAGGGCCAGTAGTACCCCAGAGCCCCAACGGTCGGCCAACGATTATAATCCCAGATTACCGCCTCTAAGGGTCAGAGTATCAAGACTTGCGGTACTATCGCCCCACCGAGCGGTAGTGCCGCCACGCAAAACCGTAAAACACTGATTCGCTAAATAGCTACCGGCGGCTTAACCCCAGAGTATCAAGACTTGCGGTATTATCAAGAAGCAAGGCCCTAGAGTACCGCCACTCGAGAAGTTCAGATTTAACTCGAAAATCAATTCTCCAAAAACCAACCTCATTCTTTGAGCCACAAAGATGATCAACACATGATCATACACACGCAAAACACATTTGCACCAATTCAACCCATGCTCAAAGAATTTCACCCAAATTGCAAAAACACATTTCGCAATCAACTCAAATACTATTTGCAAAACGATATAAATCAAACTCGAAGTTTATGAGATTAATCCCTAGCCATGTGAAGGTCAACACAAGACCCGGCAACTTGCCAACACCGTTGCAAGCTCCACTCACATGCTTTGGATTCCTGACTCATAAACCTCACTTTATTCGCACAACTAACTTGCAAATAACACAATAAACACATTTCATGCTTGAGCACTACTCTTTGCAACACATGCAAAAGTCTAGCTCAAGCAACATCAAATCAAGGTGCATGAACTCTCTAATTGCAACACATGCAATTCTCTAGTTCAATGCAACACCAAAATCAAATCACACGTATGAGCTCTTTACTCGCAACACATGCAAGCCTCTAGCTCCATACAAACACACAAACATCAAATCATGCTTGAGCTCTCTCCTTTTGCAACACATGCAAAACTTAGCTCCAAGCAACCACACGGTTTTATAAAGATTGTTTTCGAACCAAAACATGAAGCTTCAACTAATGCAACACATGCAAAAGTGAACTTCACACAAAAGCCAACGCACTAGCTTATCACTTCTTGCAACACATGCAAATCAAAGCATTGTGCGAAAACCAATGCAACCAAGCATAAGTTTAACCCATTCGCAACACATGCCAAATGGTTAACCCTCATGCAAAAATCAAATCCAAATGGTTGAGCTTGAGTGAACGCGGATTGAGATCACCAACACATGATGAAGCTCAAGCAAAAAAGACAACCCCTCTTAATAGCACGGCGATTAAAACCTTAGACTCAAAGACTACAAAGTCCTTAGCCTATCTAATTATACCTTCGCCGCCGCGCGCAAGAAATCCCCTTGGGGTCTTTATGATCATCACTTTGATATTCCCCGGATCGCTACTCTTCTTTATCTTCGGATCCACTTGACGCCCATCAACTCATGATGACGCCCTTGTCCCGCTTCTCATCATCTCATCAATCTTTGGACCTAACTTAATCACAACTCATACAAATAGTTAGTCCAAGATGCATGGTTGTCTCAATTATCTCTTGCACTCCATTAACACATAATGGATGCCTTTAGATCAATTGAGCACAACCTAAATCAATTGAAATGATTGTAATGTGTCTTAAGTATAATAATGCAACACATGCTTAATTATACTTAAGAACTATCCATTTGTCCTTAATTAATCAAGGAGCACCATCAAGACATGATGAAGTGTTCTTTAATGATTAACAAGACAAATGAACTCAATTTAAATTATCATTTTAAATTGATATGAGTATATATTAACTACACAAGTTTTCATATACTCATGTTGATGAAAAGTAATGATCCATTATATGTAAACTATATGGAAATGATCATTACTCTACATCATCAACTATAGAATACACCCCACATGTATATGTGCATAGATATAATTAACTTGGACATAATATGCACATATCCAATTTGATCGTATTGGAGTATATCCTATATTACCATGAGTATACTTATAACTAGGCAATTCAAACATATACTCAAGATTTAGTTTCTTTGTCTTGATCCTTATATGTGTCAATAAGAATTAGATCAATACAAAGAGACTTTCAAGTTAAACTACAAACTCCCCCTAAGTATGTGCATCCATGTAATGTGTGGATTAGGAAACATGATGCACGTTTGAGGTTAATATAACGGGGATATTCATACTTTAACTTGAATCCAAAGTATGTAATTTATACTATAATGAATACGCATACATACCTCGGTTTTCCATTTTTCAATGCGATGAGACTAAACAAAGATATTCTAAACAAACATGTTAGTCTTGATATAAGATTTGTCATTAATAATGTAATCGCATTAGGGATTAACTCAATATTGATTTGTCATTAACACAAGATTAGATTTGTCATTAACACCAAAACCATAACTAATGAAGGTTGAACTTACAACGTTTTGCTCGTCTCATCGCCGCTTGTCCCCGCCCCTGCCTCGCCGTCGTGCCTCCATGCCCTTGCCCGCCTCACCGACCTTGTTCGCTCTACACGGCCGCCAGTATGCCGTGTCTCCATCACGGCTCGTCATTGCCAGATTTCATGAGCCTTGTGCCCGTGAGAGATGAATTCGTGTCGACATCTACGGCCATCCATCAGGGTATGTACAATGGTACATGTCAGCTGTCTGTAAGACCATGCCACCTAGGATTTTAGGTGATGTGGAGGAGAGAGAGGAGGAGAGAGAAAGTTGTTGTCTACTATTTAACAAACGGTCTTATAGACAATTTTCTATTTTATGTACCATTGTATAGACAATATATTATTTGAATAAGAGACCATTACAGACAACTATATAGACGATCCATTGTATGAGTTATTTTTAATGCTGTCTATAGATGATGTAAAGATATATTATAGACAGCTGTTGTCTATACCATTGTACATGCCCTCATAACAGCATGGCTCCACAAAGGCACAAATTGATCCCTAAGGATTACAGGGTTAGATGGCCCTTGTATTTCTTGCTTCTTTCAATGAAATTTAGCGAACGTAGTATATGCGTGCACGGCACGCAGATAACTTGATGCCACGCTTAAAACTGGAAAAAATAACTTCTTCACAGATAAGAGTGTTGTAAAACGTCGTCGAACGCCAACGATTAATCACCAATTCGTAGATGCAATCCAAGAACAAGAACAATAGGCACACAATGTAGGGTGGAATTCTCTCTCGCTTTATTGATTCAATTGTTTACAATGAAGGGGCACCTGATATATATAGCGGTAAGAGAGAGAGAGAGTTCGGATTCGACCACATTAGGAAGAGATAGAATCCTAACTATATTTGGTTTAGGTTTCCTTATCTCATAACACTCCCCCTTGGTCGAATACCGCGTAATGCATATGTCTCGTTAAAAACTCCACTCAAAAACCCAGTGGGAAAAAGGAGATGGAGAAAAAAGAACATCGCACTCACATGCTATGTTGCACTAGTTGCCTCATTAAAAACCTTTATGTGAGAAAACTTCAGGAAAACTCACAAAGGGAAAAAGAGTACAACTTATTACATTCAGGGTTTTATTAGGATCTTCAGAATCGCAATAAGGGTTATGATTCAAGGGTTTTCTTCCCCTGAACTCAGTATCTCTCTAAGTCTTCTCATTCCAATGCCTTTAACATATCTTTGAAATATGGATTTAGGCAAGGACTTGGTAAATAAATCTGCGAGATTTTCACATGACTTAGTTTGTAAGATCTTTACCTTACCACTCTTCTGGAGTTCGTGAGGATAGAATAAGTTAGGAGCAATATGCTTCGTGATGTTGCTCTTTACATAACCCAATTGCATTTGTGCAACACAAGCAGAATTGTCTTCATAGATAATTGTGGGGGTATTGACGGTGTTAAGACCACATGACCACTGGATATGGCTAATCACACGTCGCAGCTAAACACATTCTCATGAGGCTTCATACAGGGCTATAATCTCTGAGTGGTTGGTAGAAGTTGCTACCAGAGTCTATTTACAAGACCACCAGGAAACGGCTGTACCACCGCAGAGAAACACAAAATGAGTCTGAGATTTGGCACTGTGGAGATCAGACAGATAGCCAGCATCCGTATATCTCACCATGGTCAAGTCTTGGTTCTTCTTGAAAAACAATCCAAGATCTTGAGTACCTTGGAGGTATCTGAGTAAAGTATTTACACCAACCCAATGTCTTCTGGTTGGGGCTGCACTATGCCTTGCTAGCAAATTCACTGTGAATGCAATATCAGGCCTTGTGCAATCGTAAGGTACATGAGTGCTCCGATAGCACTTAAATATGGGACTTCAGGTCTTAAGACTTCCTCATTTTCCATCCTCGGTTTGAATAAGTCTTTATCCACTTCGAGGGATCTGACAACCATGGGGGTTTTCAAGGGATGTGATTTATCCATATTAAACCTCTCCAATACCTTCCGGGTATAGGAAGACTGGTGAACAAGAATTCCTTCTTGAAGATGCTCTAGCTGCAGGCCTAAGCAAAATTTGGTTTTACCTAAATCTTTCATCTCAAACTCCGTCGAGAGGTAAGCACTTGCTTCCTTTATCTCTTCTGTGGTTCCGATGATATTCAGATCATCGACATACACTGAGATGATACAGAATCCATTCTGGGATTTCTTTATGAACACACAGGCAATCATCATTATTGGAGTATCCTTCTTCAGAGGAACTCACTAAGCCGGTTATACCACATTCTTCTCGATCGCTTTTAATCCGTATAGCGATCTCTGCAGTTTGACGCTATACATGTTGCGATTATTTGGATCCGGGACTTTTACTCCTTCAGGGACTTTCATATAAATGTCCGAATCCAGAGACCCATATAAATATGCGGTCACTACATCCATCAACTGCATTTCTAAATTTAAGCCAGCTGCCATTGATATTAGATATCGGAACGTTATTCCACTAATCACAAGAGAATATGTTTCATCATAATCAATGCCGGGTCTCTGCGTGAACCCTTGTGCTACAAGCCTCACTTTATATCTCACCACCTCGTTGTTTTCATTTCTCTTCCGGATGAAAACCCATTTTGATCCTACAGGGAACATTTTAGGAGGCGTTTGGTCAAAGGACCAAATACATTCCATTTATTAAGCGAGTGCAATTCCGCCTCAATTGCTTCTTTCCATTTGACCCAATCTGAGCGCTTCTGGCACTCTGCCATGGACTTTGGTTCTGGATCCAGTTCAATAGTTTTAGCAATTTTAGAGGCGAAATAAATGTCGACAATTGTAGTCTTTCTTTTATATAATTCTCCTGAATCCACATAATTGGTGGATATTTCTTCATTCATTTCTTCCAGCTCCTCGTGATTTCCCACAATGATGGAGTCTGGTGTTCCGACTTCCCAAATAAGTAGATTGTGCGCGCAAATGTTCATCGATTTTCATCTTCGGATGGCTCACTTCAGGAGATTACCATCATCGATGGCTCATTTCAGTGATTTTTCAACAACTGGTTGAGCTTCTTCAATTGTCTCGTAGTGATCTCATTTGCTCGGTTCTCCGTTTCTACGGACGCCTCCGCTAAATCGAGTCCTGCACTCAAAGCCTCCCCTCTTTTTACCATGAGGGCAAGAGGGTTCAATAGCCTTCGGGGTATTTTCACTCTTTCGTGCATTTACTACAGTATATGAGATTTTGTCACTCCCTTATAATCGGTGAAGGCATCTCGACAAAGTTATCGGCTCTTTGTTGCAGACTTATTATTCTCCTAACTTCAAGTTCACTTCTTTAGTGCGAGGTTAATGACCTAATGCCAATGGCATTCCAATCTATTTCTGGCATTCTTCAATGTGGTACTTATCTCCCTAATGCCGGGAAATTGTCCTCATCAAAATAGAATAAGTGTATCGAGCCGTGAATGATCCCCGTCATAGGCTCTAGGTATTTAATTATTGACGAGATTCATAACCTACATAGATCCCCACTTCATGAGGTCCCATGGTGGTACCGAGGTGGAGAGATTGGCACGTGTACAAAGATGTACCCAAATTTTCGCAGATGGGAAATACTTGGTTCTTTCCCACGCACTAGTCGCAAGGGGAAAATTCATGGTATGCGCTTGGTCCGAGTTGAATTAATGATGCAACAGGCAAAGACCAAGATAGCCCTAACAAATGGTGGGTAACCTACAATTCGCAAGAGTGGCCTAGCTATGAGCTTTACTCTCTTAATTAATGACTCTGCAAGGCCATTTTGGGTGTGGACATAGGGTACAAAATGGTCTACATTAATGCCTAGAACCATACAATAATCATTGAATGCTTTTGAGGTAAACTCGCCAGCATTGTCCATTCGAATGGACTTAATCCTTTCTTCTGGAAAAGATGCTTTTAATTTAATGATTTGGGCGATTAATTTGGCAAATGCATGGTTCCTAGTAGATAAGAGACATACATGGGACCATCTAGTAGAAGCATCTATTAGTACCATAAAATATCTGAAGGGGCCCGACAGTGGCTGAATTGATCCATAGATATCACCTTAAATTCTCTACAGGAAATTTAGTGATTCTTCCCTAATTTTAAGATGAGAGGGACGAACTATTAGCTTTCCTTTAGCACATGTAGGGCATATAAAAGCTTCAGGTTTAGGAAAGGCTGTAGTTTTTATATTATGGCCAGCAGAATTATTTATTATTCTTCTCATCATATTCAACCCAAGATGACCCAAACGATCATGCCAGATCTTAAATATTTCTGGGGTTTTAACTATGGTTTCCATCGCAACATAAACTTCTGGTTTTCATCGCAACATAAATAATATAGAACAAGTATAGCATGATTAAATAAATTTCCTAAAAAAATCACACTTTACTAAATTTGACTAATAATCGCTCAACAGGAGCGTAGACCATTGTTCATTCAGGAACACAAAGACTAAGCTGATAAATGAGGCTCTTAAGGAGACTCTAAAGGATAATACGACATCGACTCTAAAGGAAAACTGGGAGACTACTCCATGTCTCCATATAAATCATTTATGTCGTCCTCCTGGGACTTTTCATTATTCTTCTGAAATTCTTTTAGCTCATCCCCAATGAGATCATCCTCCTCCATAGGAGTATCACCATAACCAAGGAGGCCCTTCTTGAATTCTTTTGTGGGGTCAGAAGCTTGATCATCATCCAACTCCATTTTATTGTCAACAATAGGTTGAGAGGTGAAGTACGCCTCCGCCTTATTCCCTTGATTCTTCTGGAATCTCCTAGTGGATTTCATATACAATTCTACCAAATGCTTTGGGGTGCGACATGTACGTGACCAATGATCAGTACATCCACACCTATATCATGGTTGTTTAGGATCAACATCATTATTTGTTGGTCCTTTCTTCTGGAAGCGACCTGATCCATTCTCTTTTGTTTTCCACTGGGATTTACCTCTTCCTTTATGATTTTTGTCATTCTTCCATTTATCCCCTTTCTGTTTTTGACCCTTTCTACGGCCTCGGCTATTGCTAGCCTGCTGAGCATTTGCATGTGCTTCAAGCAATGCATGACTCTCACTAGATAGGACTTGATGATTCTTCATTAGAAGTTCATCATGCTTTTCTGCTTCTAGCAGAATGCATATCAGCTCAGAGTACTTCTGGTACTTTGCATGACGATACTGTTGTTGCAGTATCCTCATGTTGGGGTGGAATGTGCACAAAGTCTTATCAATCTTTTCAGTTTCTGTGATCTTCTGGTCACAAAATGCTAGTTTGGCAATAATCTTGTGCATGGTAGAGTTGTATACTGCCACTGACTTAAAATCTTGGAAGCGCAGGAGGGTCCATTCACGTTGTGCTTCTGGCAGCAGAACGGATCTTTGCTGGTTATATCGTTCCTTCAGGGAATTCCATAGGGCCAGCGGGTCCTCCTCCATCAAATATTCAGCCTTCAAGTCCGTATGGAGATGGTGCCTCAGGAAGTGCAAAGCTGCGCACTTAGCGGTTTTAGGGAGAGTCGGAGCACCAGCTTCAGGCTGGGAAATTGTGGCTCCAAGAGATCGGGCTGTCAAGTTGATCTTAGCATCCATTGCCCAAGTGAGGTAGTTGCTGCCATTCAGGGCAAGCTCAGCAAACTCTTTCTTTGCGATGTCAGACAAATCCTATATGCAAACAAACAGGGATTTTACTTCAGGTAAAATATTGTTTTGCATGATTAATATTGAATCAGTAAAGTCTGGTCTATATCTATTCAGTAGATAATTATCATAGATTTTCCAGGATTTTCCTAGTATTTCTCATAATTTTCTGCTAATTATTAAGCAATTTTCAGAATTACCAATTAACAGAAGGATAAATTTCAACGTGAAATAATCCTGGCATGATGCTAATTACATCTTATATGGCTCTTATTGGTTGGGTATGAAATCCTGTAATGAATGCATCCGTCAACATAACTCTTGGCCAGGTCAACCCGCCTAGAGGGCTCACATGAGGGAGGGAGCACTTCCCGATTTCAGGCGCCAATTAAGAAACCTAGCCTCATGTGTGTTTTCCTTAGACACCAATTGTCATGTATCTATTCCTTCAAAACAGAAATCAAGAATCCAACCACTTATGCCCTCAAGCCTAAAACCGTTTTGATAGCTCGATTATTTCCATAATTTTCTAGATTTTTTTTATTGCTAAGTAATTTTCAGAATTACTTAAATACCAGAAAATGAAGGTTTTGTACATATTAAACTATAAATAAAGCTAGGAAATAAAACCAAAAACATGGAATTCTCATAAGCCTAGAGAATCTGATTTCTAGGTTTTAATTTCAATTTTCAGATTTTACTAATAGTCTTGAAAAGAAAACGGGCCGAAACTGGCCCACCGATATCACGGCCTAAAACTCAATCGCTTAGCCCATGGCCGAAATACACGCATGGCCTGCTGGTCCATCGCCCGCACCAAAAAAATCGGAGGCTAGGGTTCCAATCGCCCGCATCTCACTCATCTGCCGCTGCCCCAAATACGCCCGAGCGCCGCCGCCCAAAAATTGCCTGAGCGCGACCAGCGAGGGTCTCCCGAGTGCGGCCACCGAGCGCGTCCATTGGTCATCGGTGTTCCTGCAGATGCGCTTCAGGCGCTGTTGGACCGGAGCATCACCTCTGCCGGCGGGACTGAGGGCGAGGCGTCACCGGGCCGCACTTCTGCTGGAGCGGAAGATGAAGTGTCGCCGTGCCGATTCTCGGCGGGTGCGAGGGCGAGGCGCCACGGGACCAGGATGCAGAAGCATCGCGGTACTTGGAGCGTCTGCGAGCAAGGACCGAGGCGGCGGCGTGTATGAAGCGCTGCAGGCGCGGATGCAGACGGCGCCGGCGTTGAAGCCGAAACGGCGCAGGCGTGTCAGGCTCCCCGCGTGCTACGCCTGGATTCTACTGAATTTCTCAAGAGAACGATCGAACAGGCGATAGAACTGGCGATAGACTATGAAGAACACGAAGAGTAAAGCTACGCTACGCTACCAACTAAAGTAGAGAAATGGAATTCAAAGGCTGTTCTCTTTCTCATTTCCCAGCCCTTTAAACTGGACGCATCAGAAGTTGTTGCGAATACAGTAACTCAGTTTTGACAGTGAATAACAAAGGAAAAACAGAATACGACAACTGATTAACTACAGTGAACTACTCGGTCACCCCGGACCGTTAGATGGTAGTCTTTGACGCCAACGCTTGTTCACCGTCAGATGATCATAAAAGAAAGCCGAAGCGGTAGAAGTCGATGCAGGATTACTGTTCTTCTTCCTCCCTAGTAAAGACTCTGACAATTGCCCCTTCGGGAAGCCTAAGCTTGCCCTCAAGCTTGAAAATCTGGAAATGTAGCTCGGATAAAAGACGCATCTTCCGAGGTAGCTTCAGATGGCAGTAGATTGACCCAGTGGACTAGCCATTGAGTCACAGCAACCCCTTTTCTGGGAACAATTCTCCGATCCAAAGACAACAGATGGCTCGATCTTGATCTTTCCATCTTCACCGACGGTGAGGTAGACCGCAAGGGCACGCTTTGGCGCCTAATATGCTTCTTGAGTCAAGCTAACATGAAACACCGGATGTATCCTGCGTCGGTAATCAAGTCTATAAGCAACATTTCCCACTGCTCGTAATTTTGAAAGGTCCATAATACTTAGATCTTAGCTTCAGAGAACCCCTTAAGCCAAAAGCATTTTGACGGTAGGGTTGCATTTTCAAATACACAAAGTCTCCTGCTTCAAATGTCCTCTCAGTTCGGAGCTTATCTGCAAAGTGCTTAATTCTGCTTTGAGCTGCTAGTAGATTATCTCTGATCTTCTTCCTCATTTCCTCTCTTTCCTCAAGAGTAATTCTAGCTTCTGAGCACACATTACCGGGAATAGCTAGTTCTGCTACTTGTGAAGGGGGATACCCATATAAAGCCTGAAATGGGGTGATCTTCAGGGAAGTATGATATGTGGTGTTATACCACCACTCGGCCATAGCTAACCACCACATCCACTTCTTGGGTTCCTGAAATGTCATACTTCTCAAATACGCTTCTAAGCACTGGTTGACTCTCTCTCGATTGTCCATCGGATTGAGGATGATAAACTGAGCTAAACCTCGAGAGACACTTTCAAAGAAATTTTGAAAATTTCACCAAACAGTTTGCTTGTAAAGACTCGCTCTGCTGGCCACAATTACCAGAGGCAGCCCATGCAGTTTGAATATGTTCTCCATGAATAGTTCTACGACTTGTGAGATAGTGTATGGATGATTCAGAGCGACAAAGTGAGCATATTTAGTAAAACGGTCAACCACCACCAAGATCACCTCTTTTTCCTTGGAATTGGGTAATCCCTCAATGAAATCCATGGAAATGTGTGTCCAGGCCATATCCGGAACCTTCAAGGGGTCTAGCAAACCAGGCACATGTATATGCTCACTTTTAGTTAGCCGGCAAATAGGGCATTCCTAACATAAAACTCCACGCTTCGCTTGATTTAGGCCAATAGAAGGGCGCTTGATGCGGTGATAAGTAGCCTTCACTCTGAGTGCCCTCCTACAGCCGACTGATGAAAGCTTTCAATGAGTTGTTGTCTCTGATCATTACTCTCCCCAACATAAATCTTACCCTTGTATTTAAGAATATCATCTTCCATCTTATACTTCCCATCCACACCGGATGATCTTGCGATTCGGTTTTGATTTGATTCACTTTCTCATCATTCGGTAACTCAATTTCACGCCTTGTATCCACTCGCACAATGAAAGAAATCACGAAAGGTGACCTCTCTTCCACCACTTGATGATCTTTTCTGGATAACGCATCAGCCACCTTGTTTTCTTTGCCCTTTTTGTATTCAATTCGATAATCAAACTCCAAAAGTTTCAATAGCAATTTGTGTTGAATTCCTTCTACCAATTTCGGGTAGTAATGAATTTCAAAGCTTGTCGGTCTGTCTTGATGATGACTTTGCTTCCCAATGTAATGGCGCCACTTCTTCAAGGCTTCCAAAGATCGCCATGGCTTCCTTGTCATAGATGGGCTTGCTTTGAGCTCTCACTCCCGTGGGCTTTCTTTGAAATCGCTTATAGGTCTGCCTCCCTGCATCAATACAGCTCCTATTCCGGTGCCACTCGCATCCGTTTTCGTAAAAAGGTTGGTTGAAATCGGGCAAAGCCAGTACTGGGCACGTTGTCACTACTTGCTTCAATTTCTCAAATGCTTCAGTTTGTTCTGATTTCCATTCAAACCCATTTTTCTTCAGCAAGTCGAACAAAGGTCTACAAATTTGGCCATATCCAGCTATAAATCTCCGGTAATAACCTGTTAACCCAAGAAATCCCCTCAATTTGGTGATGTTTTCTGGTCTAGGCCAATTCAACACATCAGCAATCTTTTTAGGGTCAGTGGAAACCCCTTCAGCACTTATCACATGACCCAAGTATCGAGACAATACATCTTGAATCTCTTGTGGGATGGGCTCATTATCTATCTCAGGTATTGATTCAACGGTATGCACCTGAACAAAATATCCACTTACTTTTTTCTGCACTATCTTCTGAAACTTCTTCCCAGTAAGGTTGAAAGGGTCAATAGGTTGAGTATAGTCTTGAAATTGAATTAACTGACCATTCTTTTTGATAGTTAACAACTTCTTCCGGAGATCTAAGGTAATTGGGCTGTATTCATAAATCCAATCTGCACCAAGAATGAGGTCATAATTTCCCGCTTTGAGCAATTTGAAACTGGAACAAAGGAGACATTCTGAATATTGTAATTGAAGTCGCTCTGTTTTTTGCGTCGAGACGAGCTCTCCCCTCCGACCCACAAGGACCTTTCTTCCGTACTATATTTCATGGAATTTCATTTTTCACCGTGATACTCATAGTCTATAAAGGAATCCGTACTCCCCTTTGTCCACTAAAGCAATCGCTCTTTTATGCCCAATCGGCACAATCAAACCGAAAGTCACGTGTCTAGCCTTACCTCAGTATTGTATTTCTTGAAATCTGCATCAACCGCCAGGGGTCTCTTCCGGAGGAGTCTCAATAAGGTCAACAATGTCGATATATCTCCTGCTCCTCACTTGTGTTTGTTTCTTCTTCTTGCAGATTTTCTTCTTCTCCCGCAATAGAATAGCATGTAAAGTCTTCCTTACTTTACACCGGTTGATGTCTGGCGCCCGTGGTTCTTTACAATGCCAAGACAATTTCTCTCTTCTTTCGGGAACTCGCCCTTTCGAGCTTGGGTGCTTAAATGGATACCCTTACGTGCAATGACTTGAGGTTTGGATTTGACAGTCCTCCTCCATGGCTATTTTTCCTAGCCCATACACTCTTTTCTACCGATTTAGCATGCCAAGTATGCTTCGAAAGACCTTTCTTGTTGTTGTCTACTTACTTCATACTTAACTTCATCTTTTAATCCCCCAATAAAACAAGCGAGCAAGTAATTTTCTTGCAGATAGGGATGGTCTTTTTACTAATTCCACACACTTTTCAAAATAGTCAATATACTTTTGCACAAGACTCATATGCTTGATGTTCACGTAGTTTTTCAAGCGCCTCATGTGCATCGCCTCACCAAATCGGTCACACAGATAGCACTGAATTGAGCCCAACTAAGCCGCCGCCAAGGAACGCCAATACCCTTAAACCAAGTTTGCGCTCTCCCGCTTAAATGTCCCGACGCCAGATTGACCCACTGATCAAGCGGCGTTCATGCCATTTCAAAGAATCTCTCACACAATTCCACCCATCCAATAGGATTGTCTCCATCAAACAAAGTTAATTCTAATTTTGGTCCTTTAATGACTGCTTCAGCATATTGATGTCGAGTACTATTATCTCCTACATATATGTTCCTTTGGGCATCAAACAAACCAACTCCAGGTGGGGTGACTCTAGACTAAAACGGCACACCCGGTGACTGAGTTTGCCAAAATATGGGATGATGGTACATGGACCCCTGATTCTGATAAGCCATAGATACTGGTCCTGTTGGCTGATACGGATTAAAACTCATAGGCATATTAGGTGCAAGCTGTGGTGGAATTACAGGGGGTGGTATATTATAAGAAACTCCAAATATTTCTGAACCTCCCTGCTCTCTGCTATATGTTTGAGCCACAGTTCTGATTGCCTGAGTAAAAACTGCCGGATGGGTGTCTACCATACCCGATCTATCTATAGGAACAGAAGTATGATGATGAAGTGGAGAAGCATTTAAAGATATCACCTGTGTTGGAGGCACTCCATGTGTTAGATCTGTCCTTTCGTCCATCCCGGCCGAAACTTGAGCACCTGCCCTCGCATGACTCATCTGCCAGGGTGCATTCACCAACATCGCTTTGATTTCCGCCACATCAGAACTAAGTCCTTCAAATCTCTCCAGCATCTTTGCGATTTCCACTCTGTTCTCCATCTCCAAAGTTTCTTCAGATTTTCCTTCCATCTCACTAGATTCGAGGGATTTTACGGATTAACCAACCTCAATCTAGCACCCGGCTTCGCCGCCAAGGAGCGTGTAGCTCGATACCACTTGTCGGGCTCCCGCGTGCTACGCTCGGATTCTCTTGAATTTCTCAAGAGAACGATCGAGCAGGCGATAGAACCGGCGATAGACTATGAAGAACACGAAGAGTAAAGTTACGCTACGCTACCAACTAAAGTAGAGAAATGGAATTCAAAGGTTGTTCTCTTTCTCATTTCCCACCCTTTAAACCGGCGATCGAAGTTGTTGCGAATCTGATAACTTCAGTTTTGACATGAATAACAAAGGAAAAAGAATCGACAAGCGATTAACTACGGTGAACTACTCGGTCACCGGACCGTTAGATGGTAGTCTTTGACGCCAACGCTTGTTCACCGTCGATGATCATAAAAGAAAGCGAAGCGGTAGAAGTCGATCAGATTATTGTTCTTCTTCCTCCCGAAGAAAGACTCGACAAGGCGGCGGGCGAGGTGGCCTCTGGTAACGGGCGCACGACCGAGGCATCGGCGGTGGTGCGACCGAGGTGGCCGTGGGCGGCGCAGCGAGGCGAGGCCGGCGGCTGCAGGCGACACGACGAGCAAGTCTCAAGCACAACAGTGGCCGGCGGGAGGCAATTCGCGGGCGGTGAGCTTGACGTTTGGCGGAGCCGAGGCGACGCTTCAGGCGTGGTGGGGGCTCCGGTTGCGGCGTGAGCTCCTGTGATGGTGCTTGCTACGGGCGAGGGGCTTCGACGGCTTCAGGCGCATCTACGACGGCATTCGGGCTGGCCGGCGGCATGACCGATGGGTTCAGCCTTCGAGGCCGATTTTTTGTATGAACAGTAACTCACAAGCATAGATTAGTTATGAACAATAAATAAACGATCTGCAGGATCGAATGCTTGCGAAACTGCGATTAGCTTACATAGGACTTACGGTAGCGTGAATCGCGTAATGCAAGTAGACTATCGCGTAGGATAGAGTCGCGTAGGACTTTTTCGGCAATCCGAGTGGGTGTCGGTGTGATGGCGAGTTGATTGTAGATCAGATCAGGCGATCAATCGCCGGTAGTAGATTGTAGTCGACGATCCTCCTTCTTGTAGTAGAGACTCGTGCTGATAACGTGTTGTAAAACGTCGTCAAACTTCAACGATCAATCACCAATTCGTAGATGCAATCCAAGAATAAGAACAATAGGCACACAATGTAGGGTGGAATTCTCTCTCGCTTTGTTGATTCAATTGTTTACAATAAGGGGGCACCTGATATATATAGCGATAAGAGAGAGAGTTCGGATTCGACCACATTAGAAAGAGATAGAATCCTAACCATATTTGGTTTAGGTTTCCTTATCTCATAACAAAGAGATGCCACGCTTAAAACTGGAAAAAAAGCAAAAATCTGCATGTGATTAAAGTGAAAGGCAAAAAACGATGGTGGTCTGCCAAAGAGGCCGCATGAGCCTAGGTGGGCCTATGATGCTGCGGCCCGTTATCCTTCCACCGTTGGAAGCGGGCGGTATACGTTGCTCTGTGAAGAATTTTTTTATTTAATATTTATTTTAAATCTTTTTTTCAAAAGTAATCGGCGGGGCAAAAAAATTTCAAAACTACCCCTCGTCGCCCCAACCACGGGCGATCACCCCCTACTGGGGCGATATTTGCGCTGAGTAATTTGCTAACTTGACCGCCATTGCTCGAACACATGCCACGTGGCTGCCGCGCCCAAGCGGGCGATCGCTTCTAACCGGGGCGACGGGCTTTTAAATCGCTAAACGCGAGGAGCACTGTGCTCATTTGCTTGTTGAGCGAGAGGAGAAGCATCTGTATGCGAGAAAGAAGAGGAGAGGAAGGAGAGGAAAAAAAAGAGAGGAAGAAAAGAGAGGAAAAAAAGAGAGAGGAAAAAAAAGTATTCGTCGTTTTTGTGAAGGTAAGTCCGAAAATTTTATGTGTAATATTTTTGAAATTTTAGTATTGTGTAATATTTAGAAATGTAGAAATGTAGTAGAAATATTAGGTAATATTTAGAAATTTAATGTAGTAGGATTGGGTAGTAGAAATATTAGGCAATGTTTAGAGATTTAATGTAGTATTTAGAAATATTAGGATTGTAGTATTTAGAAATTTAGAGAATCAATGTAGTATTTAGAAATTTTATATGTAATATTTAGAAATTTAATATAGTATTTAGGATTGTCTAGTATTTAGAAATTGTAGAATTGTGTAGTATTTAGTTTTTATTTTATGTGGTGGTTTTTGGTAATATTTAGAAATGAATGTAGTATTTAGTGTTTGGAAATATTAGGATTGTGTAGTACTCAGAAATATTGAGATTCCATGTAATAGAAATATTAGGCTGAGCTTCTCCACCCGGACGCCGACGAGGAGGACCTGGCACACCATGATGAGGACATCTTCCCTACTGACACAACCACGCCAAGTGATTCTTCTCAAGCACAACAAATTTTACAAGGACCCACTACTCGTGCTCGAGCATTTCTACTCAATTATCAGGTGAATTCGTTCCTAAGTTTTTATACAAATGATTCACAGAATCGAATGCTATTTAATTCTTGTGATGATCTTATTGTCCTTAGGAACCAAGGAGAAGAACCTTCAAATGCCAAGCATAAAGCACAATCATCATATGTGCAAGTTGGACTTGGAATCAGCAAATTCGCGGGTTCGGCCTCCGCGACAGCATCAACTTCAAATGACCATAACTTTTGTTCCAGAAGGCTTCTGGAGGTCTACGAGTACAAGAACGAAAGTTCTAGTTGTCCTCTTTCAAACGGATCCAAGATCACCTCAAAATTCCCTTCGAGTCAACGGGAATATGCAAAACAATCCAGAACACTTTTTCAGTCCGAGTTCGAGTCCAGTTCGGCCTCAGCAACAGCACTGACTTTAAAGTGCCATAACTTTTGATTCCGGAGGGCTCTGGAGACCCATGAGTACACGTTTGAAAGATCTCAGAGTCTATTTTCCAAAGGATCCAGCCTCACCTCAAAATTCCCTTCGAGTCAACGGGAATATGCAAAATAATCCAGAATACCTTTTCAGTCCGAGTTCGAGTCCAGTTCGGCCTCAGCAACAGCACTGACTTTAAAGTACCATAACTTTTGATTCCAGAGGGCTCTGGAGACCCATGAGTACACGTTTGAAAGATCTCGGAGTCTACTTTCCAAATGATCTGGCCTCACCTCAAAATTCCTTCAAATGCGTCCGAAAACTGCCAAAAACCACACATTTCTTTTCCAGTCCGAGTCAAACTCGAGTCAAAGTAGACTTGGTGTTTTGGATTTGAGTTGTATTAGATCTCCTTTGCTATGGAAGACCCCCTCCTGCTCCTCTAGTATAAATAACCACCCAAACCCTCATCTAGGACTTGGGTTTTGTTTAGTTATGTCTAGCCTTTGCTACATACCGATAATCACGCCAGGTCGACTAGACCGCTGTTTTATCATTCTTGAACCCCACCGTTTGTGTTTCTTTCAGATTTGAGCTTAATACATATTTGCCAATTTAGTTGGTTGTTCATCTTGTTCTTGCTATGTTCTTGATTGCTTGTAGGAACAATGACCTTCGTGGTCGTTGACCG
Source organism: Guadua angustifolia (assembly GCA_036346375.1). NCBI lineage: Eukaryota > Viridiplantae > Streptophyta > Magnoliopsida > Poales > Poaceae > Guadua > Guadua angustifolia. The sequence goes on along the minus strand of CM070518.1, from coordinate 16,664,674 downwards.
TGTCTCGGCGAGATCAATAACCATCCGGAGTTGGTGTATCGGTTGCTAAGGCATAGCGTCTGGGCCGGTTGTAGTCGGGTCGTCAACATCGATTCCTACCAAATCGATAGTTACCCTCCTCTCATCGAAAGATCGGGACCCAATGTTTTCATCAAGTGGTATCAGAGCGCCAGGTTGATCGGTGAGAGATTACTTGTTTGCATTTATTTACCTACAGTCCAGAAAACAAAAAAAATATAGTAGATTAGATTGCCTCTGTCCAAACCACTTTGAGCTTTGCTTTTACTACTTAGTCTATGCTTGTTGAGTCTTCGGTTGCATCGTTGTGTCGTGTGTTGGTTTTAGTGTCTTTCCCGTAGAGTTTCGAGTTCGTGTCACGTTTATCGTCACCTTTTGCTTTCGTCATCATCATCGTCATTGTCTCTTGTGTCGCCTAGGGTTTCGTTGCAGCGTGCTACCGTTGCTGATTAGAGCCGTCGCCATCACAATTCTACGGTTTGTGTTCATCCTAGAAGAAAAATCCAAAATTGTTGGTCAATCTTCCAAAAAAAATAGCATATTAGTTTCTAAAATTGTTGAGCGACCTTACGAAAAATAGTGGCTTGGTTTCCTCATAAAAGTTTTAGGCCGTGTTGTACTATCCGAAAGTTGAAAGAAAGAAAAAGGCACGTGCAAAAAAAAAGCCGCACAAAAAAAAGGAAAAGGCAAGTGCACAGAAAAGAGCCGCACTAAAAAGAAAAAAAAAGGGAGCTTGGGATAATGTCTTTGCTTTTCGGTTAGAAGGTTGGATTTTAAATGGCGGCGTTTGTGTCGGCTCGCGTCTCTAGTGCAGTTAGGCCTAGGACCAAAGACGGTACCATCGTTGAACGATTATTCAACTTGCTTTGACTAATGTGGTTTTAGCTTTTCTTTGTACTATTTTCAGCCACCTATAGCTCCACATATACTACTACCCTAGGTACATGTGTTTGGCACCGATACACTTATCTCCAGAAGTTATTTTCTTGTTGGTTGCCATCACCTCCTGCTCAGTTGGTAAGAATTGGTAAGAACTTGATTGAACAAGTTGAGTGTGAGCGACTTGTTTAGCCACATCAAGTAGTTGATAGGGGATTACATATGGTTTTGTATTTCCTTGTTATCTACTAATCATGACAGGTCCACATAAAACGAGTTCACTTCGATTCAACCAAAAGATTTGCGACATAAACAACATGAAGGCTTCGTCTCCTACTCCTGAAAATGGTAACCTCAAAATAACATTGCCTCCATATGCTGGAAACTTTGACCCTGAAGCATATATTGATTGGGAAATAGCGGTAGACAAACAATTTAGCATGTCTAATTTGTTTGAAAATGAAAAGATTAGTTTTGCCGCTAATGTGCTTTACGGGTATCGTTAACATTGTGGAAGCATGTTTGTAGAAAAGGAAGAAAACACGAGAATTGGAATGACATGAAAAAAATTATGAGACTTGAATTTGTTCTGAATATTATGCTTTGAGTGTTTGCTTGCTAAACCGCAATGCTTAACACAAGGGAGTATCTTGTTAGAGAATACTATAAGTGAATTGCGAACTTGTTTGTTACGTTGTGGTTTAGAAGAACATGATGAAGCTATCGATTTAGGTTCATTCATGGGCTTAATAAGGGTATTCAGGATATTCTTATTGATCAAACATATCGATCTCTTTCACAATTGTTGGAAAGTGCTTGTAGTATTGAAAGTTTGAGTGCACTACTAGCTTCACTTGAGGCGCCAGTTGCTGCACCTCCTCTTGTGGCTAACATTTTGCAGACAAAAGAGGACAAGCAAAAAGAGTTCGAGAACATGGAAGATGAGAAAGTCGAGCATGGGACATTCCCTTCGACTATGAAACGAGATATGGATACCCCGACACCTACAACAATGGATGGAATTTTAGGAGGTAATGTAAAAGGTGTTGATTTTACACGTGGTGAAAATAATTTTGATATGCTGAAATTGTCCACTACTCATGCTGTCATAGAGCAACCTTTAGTGGAACCCATGGCTGAAATTTCATTGTTACAGATGATGTGTGTCGGCGATATTACGCTAAGGGTACCCTCTCCACCGCATAAAGTGCGGTCCACGTGTGGCCGCCATCGGGCGGGCGATCACGCTCCCGGCCAGCGCGTCGGTCCACGTGGCGCCGGCGAGGTGGGCGAAGACGCCGCTCGCCCGGCGCCCGGCCACGTGTGGCGGCGAGCCATCGAGCGGCGATCACGGCCGCCGGCCGGCGTCGGTCCACGTGGCGCCGGCGGCAGTGGGCGGCTGCGCCACCGCCGCCGGCGCCCAGCCACGTGGCGGCCGGGCCATCGGCGGCGACGCGGCCCGCCGGCAGCGTCGGTCCACGTGGCGCCCGGCGGCAGTGGCGAAAGCACGCCTCGCTTCGCCCGGCGCCCGATCGCGTGGCGGGTGGCGGCGATTGGCGAGGCGCTACTGCTCGCCCGCCGCAAAACAGAAAAGTGAGCACACGGTAACCGCCTCGGCTCCTTCCACCGCCGCATGCGTGTCGAACAGCGAACTGCCGTATGAACTTATCAAGAGCAAGGTTTTACGCAACAAGCCCATTCCTCCGACGCCTCACCTACTTGTCACAAGGGGTCCCATCCGTGGACCGGGCAAGAAACGCGTAGGCATTTAATGAGGCCGAGGAGCAGGACAACACGAGAAAGCATTAAATGTATTTAGATCAAAGATGATGACCCTCCTTGTACCTACCCCTTAGCTTTGGCCTATATAAGGGCCCTCGGGTGCATGGGGAAGGGGATCGGATCCTAGATCGGTCGACCAAGCAATCTTGGAAAGAGCTAGCAGAGAATTTGTAACTCGGGAACTCAGTACTAGTTCAAAGCATCATATACTGAAATCTAGCAGACGTAAGGTTATTACCCTTCTTACAAGGGGCTGAACACAGGTAAAATCGCTTGTTCTTCTTAGTTCATAAGTAGGAGTCCTTGGCGTAGAGTCCCTAGGTTTTCGCCCTCTAGGTTTAGCCGTGCAAGACGCCTCCTTCCAACCAAACCAGTCAGATCCTCCTGCCTGCTGTCGAATAATCTGGCAAGCGGCGCGCCAGTAGGGGTTACAAAAGATCTTTTCTTAGTCTTGAGCGCCATGCTAATCTGGTGGTACGGAGTATGCATCCAAAAAGCACAACAATTCACACCCGTAGTGGAGTCTCGATGAGGTCGACTCGTGGCGAGGATAAGGATCTTTCGCAAAGCTTTGTTGAGGTCGGTGAAATCGACACACGCGCCACTTCGTTGGATTTCTTGACGAGCACGGGGTTGGATCTTCCTGCCCAAGGGCGGCGACCACGTGATCCCCGACGATGATGCCTCAGCTGAGAAGATTGCACGAAAGGCCAAGTGCTATACTCTGGTAGGTGGGGACCTATATCGCCAGAGCAGAAACGAGGTCCTTGAAGTGCATCACTCGGGAAGAGGGGCGCAGCTTGCTCTCGATATCCATGGGCGTGTCTTGGGAGCCATATGTCGGCGGACTCTAGTCGGCAAGCGTTTAGCCAAGGATTTTATTGGCCTACCGCCTCCGGGATGCTTCTTGAGTGGTGAGGGCGTCGGCTTGTCGAGTTCTTCGCCAGCAAACCCACCGACCAGCCCAAGCTCGCAAACCATCCCGCTATCTTGGCGTTCGCGGTCCGGGGCCGGATATCTGGGTCCGTTCCGCGACCCGCGGGGCTTCACCCACCTCTTCGCCGCCATCGACAAGTTCACGGTGGGTCGGCCGAGGCGATCTTGAACCATCACGGCGGCACGCCATTGTTAAGTTCATCTTGGGATCTTCACCCGCTTTGGAGTCGCCAACCGCATCATCACCGACAACGGCACCAGTTCACCGGTAGCGGCTTTCACGGAGTTACGTGAAGAAATGGGCACCAAGGTATGTTTAAGCCGGTGGCCCATCCCATGAGCAACGGTCGACGGAACGCGCCAATGCGCTTAGTCTTTGAAGGGCCTCAAGACAAGGGCGTTTGATCGACTCCACAAGCGGGTGCAAGATGGACGGAAGAACTCCGGGCCGTCTTTGTGGTCGCTTGTACCACGCCCACCGTCTGACCGATGAGACACCCTTCTTCTTGGTGTATGGCGCCGAGGTTCTCCCCTCCGATTTGTCGCTTCGGCTGCCGCTAACGCCTCCGCCTTCAACGAAGAAGACCAAGAGGATCTCCGGCGAGAAGATGTCAACCTTCGGAGGAGGTGCGGGATCGTCTTCTGCTCTCCGCGCCGCCCTTCTGTGAGCCTCGGCGGTACCACGCCACCCGGGTCTCCGAGAGAACAACGGCGGTGGGTGACTGGTCTTCTTGAGAATTGAGACGCATCTTGGGGTTACATAAGTCGCCTCCCGGTGGGAGGGCCCCTTCAAGGTGGTCTCGATATCTCGGCGAAGCGGATGCGGTTATGCGAGGGCGGCGAGAGTCGAACTCCTACAACATCGAAGTGCTCGGAAATTCTACCCTTAGGGAATTAAGTACCAATGATTTGCTCGGCCAACCTTTGAGGTCGTCCCTCTCTGGTGATCGGCGGTTCTTGGCGTCGATAAAAGGTGTTGCGAAAAAACTCTTTGCCGCCATTATTATTCCTCTTCGATTGTGCCTTGAGTGGCGAATATGCGCATGAATGTCGCTGGTTCCGTCGTTTGCTAATTCCTTTGTGGAGTCCATAGCGATCCTCGGCCTTTGTATACTTGGCTCGAGCGGTGGAGGCGGGCTAGATACGGTGCTTTCGAGCGGCTTGCGCCTCGGGTTAGCTCCTGAAGCACCGTTGGTGCGTCACCATGGCCCGTCGACTAATGCCACCCGAAACTTCGCCGCTTGAGCACATGGCGCCACGGATCGAATTCTTGGTATTTCACAAGGACTTAGGGTCCAAGCAGGCGAGCCAGACACTTCATCTTTGGGCTTAGAATGTTTTTAAAGCTTACCTTATGATACCTCTCCAGATGCCTACTCACCTTCTCGGTGGCAAATGCAGACGCTGCAGGTAAGCATAACGATCTCAAGCTTACTTCCTCGAGAGGCCTGCGTCTTATTTGGTCGCCAGATGGCTTGGGGGTGCTTCTTGATGCCCGAGCTGCTTTCGCCCATCTTCCGTCGTGCTTTCGCCGGTGCGGTTCTTTGTCGCCCGGCTTCGAAAAGTGAGGTCGCCTGATGGCAGAAATTTGCGCCCGGTGCCAAGCCGCTTTCGCCAGCCTTTCCGTCGTGCTCGCCAGTAGCGTCAAGTCACTCATCATGGCATCTGAAATAAGGGGTTTTACGGATGCGGGTTCATCAACAAAAGCAACAAAAAAAAGCGAACAGCCGCCGCTTCACTCCTCGTCCTCGCCGAAGTCGAGCTCTTCGTCGGCACCTTCGACAACCAGGGGGGTGGAGACGTCCATGACCGGTTGCTCCACCTGCGGCATTCGGCCCACGTATTCGGCTGTACGCGTGCACCACGCCTTCGCCGAAACCGCTTTGCTCGCGTCTCCCCGACATCGCCGTCACCACCGCCATGGGATCAAAGGTGGCGTCGCGGTAGCGCGCAAAGAGCAGCCAGAGTTGCGACCATAATCGCGACTGGCGTCCTTCCGTGGCGGAAGCGAAGCGGCTAGAAGCGGCGAGTCCTCATGAACGCCTCCGCGGCTGGTTGGTCGCATGGGCGAATTGAAGCGCCGAAGTCCTCGGCGCGACGGCCTCACGCCCGGGGTTCGAGCACCTCTTGTGCGCTCGAACGCCTTCTTGGCATGGTCGCGATTGCGCCGCGGCGGAAGATTCAAGTGTCGAGTCTTGGCGCCGCCTCGGCCCTCTCCGCCCGTGTCTCGGCCCGTTCCGCCCATTCTTGCATTGCCGTCGTGTTGGCCCTCTCCCCCGCGCCGCTCATTGCCGCCCTCTCCCGCTCCGCTCGGCTCGCCGCTCGAGGCAAGGCGTTGGGCGTCTGAGCACCATGCAGAAGCGGCGGCAAGAATGGTGCCTAGTGCCGCGCATCTCGTTTACAGGTGAAGAGTTCGACGGCCTTGGCTGAGGCGGCGATGGCGGCGCGAGGGCAAAACTCCGGCGGCGGTGCGAGCATGTCTCCGACCTGGCGGCGATGGCGGCGAGGCGCTGCGCGAGGCCTCCGCCGCCTCGGTGGCGCCAGGTGTTGGCACCCTTGCGCGTTCGAGGCCGCCCTTGGTGGCGCCCTCAAGCTCAACCGGCCGTCGGGGCGTGAGGCCGCCTGGCTGAAGCGGTGGCTCGAGCTCCGCGGCGAGGTTGTCGGCGCCCTTGATCGTCGGCGCCGGAGAAGGCGCTACCTAGTGAAGGTTCGGAGCCGGTCTTTGCGGAAGCGGCGGCCGGAGGTGAATCGCGGGGGGCGCCTGCGCCCCTTGAAGGGGTACCGCCACGGCCGGTGGTGGTGGCGGTGCTTTGGTCCGTGGCCTGAGCCCTCTTAGGTCGAGCCCATGATGTCGGCGGCGGCCGACGCTTGCCCGTGACCTGATCGCGGCGGCGGCGCGTCCACGATCACCGAGGGCGAGGCGAGATCACGGCGGTCCGTGGAGTCCATCGGCGGGAGTAGCCTAACAACCAGCGAGCTCCGCGTGCTCGGTCGGCGAAGCGGCCGGCCTCCGACGGAAAAGGTGTGTCGGTTGGGACCGGCGACATCGGTCGGACAAGCCACCGCCCGTGTTTGGCTCCTCAAAGTTGCCCTCGCTTTATGCAAGAAAGGGAAAAAGATGGCGGTCGGTTGGTAGGAAGCGCAGGAGAAACATGTGCGTAAGGAAGCTAGAAGAATACAAGGGCTTACGTCCGCCACGTGCGTCTTGCGTCAGTCGTTGTCGCCCGTGTCTTGCCACGAGGGCCGGACAGCGGCCGGCGAAGGCGATCCTCCGGGCCGTGTAGTCGGGCTACGACCTCCGTTGATCCGGCCCGCAACTTTGCCGTCGCGGGCGCCATTGCGCGGACTCTGCGTCTCTTCGACCGTGAGCTCCGATTCTCAGCGTCGCGCCCGGTCGGCGGCACCCAGTATGTCGATTCATTGTCATCTGGATGTCTGACCGGCCGCTGCGCCATGCCCTCGATTGGACTGTCTTTGGAAGGAATGTAGCGGGAGGCCATCCGTCCCCGGCGGAAATAGCAACTCCCCACTACTTCGTCGTCGTTGGTGGCGCGCAGAATGAAGAAGTGGCGAAAGAGAGGAAGGTTCGGCATCACCCCCATGAACATTTCACAGAGGTGTGCGAAGACGGCGAGGAAGATGATAGAATTGGGGGTGAGATGAAGATGGTGGATTTCGTAGAAATGGAGGACGGTGAGAAAAAATTCAGAAAAGGGCGGAAGAAGGCCCGCCATCATGGCCCAGGTGTGCAAGCACGATCTCGTCGGAGAGGCACACAGCGTGCGATCCCCTTGACGGTGTCGAAAAGGTGCCTTCGTGGCGACCATCCCCATCCGCTTTACTGGCGGCGGCAACGATGAGAGTGGAATGGAGTTCACCATGGTGGCTCGAAGAAGACAAAGAGCTTTGGGAAAAAGAGCGAAGGAACAAGAAAGCAAAGTCGCCAAGAGAACAGAGCGTGAACCGCTCAATGCGGATACATCTATATATGCGTACCCCATCGGCGGTTCACGAAGGATAAAATTATCGCCGTTTTGGGTCCCAAGGAAAACCGCGAGATCTGCGAGGACCGGCGGTCGTATCCTCATAGTGGTGGCCCTGCCAAGAGCGCACTAAGCATTGAAGTGCATTAAGTGAAGGTTCTAAAAAAGTCGTGAGCTGCGCTCTAGGGCAGGCCCGGCTATCTTGTCGGATATACGCTAGGTACCCTCTTCACCGCATAAAGTGCGGTCCACGGGCGGCCGAGCCATCGGGCGGCGATCACGCCGCCGGCCAAAGGCGTTGGTCCACGTGGCGCCCGGCGGCGGTGGGCGAAACACGCCTGCTACGCCGGCGCCCAGCCCACGTGGCGGCCGGCCATCGGGCGGCGATCACGCCACGGCCGGCGCGTCGGTCCACGTGGCGCCGGCGGCGGGTGGGCGAAACACGCTCGCGCCGGCTCGCCGCGCCACGTGGCGGCGAAGCCATCGGCGGCGATCACGGCCGCCGGCAGTGTCGGTCCCACGTGGCGCCCGCGAGCAGGTGGCGAAAGCGCTGCCGCCGCGCCCGCCCGCGTGGCGGCCGAGCCGCCATCGGGCGGCGACGCGGCCCGCCCGCCGGCGTCGGTCACGTGGCGCCCGTGGCGAGTGGCGAGCACGCCGCCGCCTTCGCCCGGCGCCCGATCCGCGTGGCGGGTGGCGGCGATTGGCGAGGACGCCTGCCTTTCGCCCGCCGCAAGGCAAGAAGGTGAGCACCGCGGTGGCCGCCTCGAAGGCTCCTTCCATCGCCGTCTGCGTGTCGAGCAGCGAACTGCCGTAGCGCACTTATCGATAGCAAGGGTTTACGCAACAAGCCCATTCCTCGGCGCCTCTCACCTACTTGTCACAAGGGGTCCCATCCGTGGACTGCAAGGGCACGTAGGCATTTAATGAGGCCGAGGAACAGGACAACACGAGATAAAGCATTAAATGTATTTAGATCGGCATGATGACCCTCCTTGTACCTACCCGTTAGCTTTGCCTATATAAGGGCCCTCGGGTGCATGGGGAAGGGGATCGGATCTAGATCGGTCGACCAAGCAATCATTGGAAAGAGCTAGCAGAGAATTTGTAACTCAGAACTCTGTACTAGTTCAAAGCATCATATCTGAAATCTAGCAGATTTAAGGTTATTACCCTTCTTACAAGGGGCACGAACACAGGTAAAAATCGCTTGTTCTTCTTAGTTCATAGCGTAGGAGTCCTTCGCGAGGAGTCCCTAGGGTTTTCGCCCTCTAGGTTTAGCCGGCCAAGAGCGCCTCCTTCCAACCAAACCAGTCTGCATCCTCCTGCACTGTCTGTGGAATCTGCCGACAATGTGCATGCTATCTCTTGTGATAAAAAGAGTTGTGTGAGAATGCTTCACTTATATTCATGTCACAATTAGTGAATGAACACGTTTCTTCTCTTACAAAAACAAACACTTGTCTTGATAATAAATGTGTTATTCACATTGCTAGTGAAGAAGATGAGTTTAGATTGATATCTTCTTTAAATACTTTAAGTTACATTGAATTTGATATTCCGTGTGATCCAAATAGTTTAAAGGAGAAACTTTTTGTACATCTTGATTTGCCTTGGTTATCACGAAACACTTTTCATATTATCGGCAAACATAATGAAAATGGAGATTATATGGTACATCGTGTTTATATTTGTTCAAATACAAATCCATCATTTTATATGCAACAATGTGATCAATCCATAACAAGTACTTCTAGTTTTGTTTTCAATCTACATGACGAGTTTTCAAGAAAGGAGTACATAGATGTTGATGATTTTAATTCCGGCAATTTAATTGCAAAAGATGTGCATATTGTTTTGTTCCCTATTGGTACTAACATTTTGCAGAGGCTATGATGGAGTCGAGGGCGACTCAGTTCAAGAAAGGAGAATGATGAGATCATGTTCGGCATGGATATGATCAAGGATATTCCTACTATCTTTGCTTTCATCGCAAGGTTTCACCGACCTCCCCTTGGCGTAGGCGATCACACAGTTGTCCTTCTTGGCTTTTGGATTTGGCATCATCATCTCGTCAATTCGGCTACCACCTTGGCGCCGCCTGGGCTTCGGGCATGGGACCTTCACCTCCAGCAGTTAGGCGCCACCTTGGCGCCTCGATGAGGACATCACCTCTTTGATACAACCATGCTTACTACATCTCACCAACGAGCCGATCCTACAATAGTCCAAAGATCGATGACTCGAGCTAGCGCAAAACAGTTAATTATCGAGCCATTATATCTTTGGAAAGAAGTCTTGAGCTATATCGATAATTATCAGGATCATATGAGAATGTTCTGTGCTGAAGACGAGTTAAAGGGTGAGCTTGAGTCGAGGATGACTCAAATTCAAGAAGGGGAGGATGATGAGGACATCACTACTATGGATATGTCCACACCAAGTTGGACCAACTCCATCACGTCACCCATAGCCCAAGAAGAGGAAGAGCTTGAGTCGAGGACAACTCAAATGGAAGAAGGGGAGGATGATGAGGACATCTTCCCTATTGACACAACCACGCCAAGTGATTCTTCTCAAGCACAACAAATTTTACAAGGACCCACTACTCGTGCTCGAGCATTTCTACTCAATTATCAAGTGAATTCGTTCCTAAGTTTTTATACAAATGATTCACAGAATCGAATGCTATTTAATTCTTGTGATGATCTTATTGTCCTTAGGAACCAAGGAGAAGAACCTTCAAATGCCAAGCATAAAGCACAATCATCATATGCATAAGTTGGACTTGGAATCGGCAAATTCAGCGGGTTCGACCTCCGCGATAGCATCAACTTCAAATGACCATAACTTTTGTTCCAGAAGGCTTCGGAGGTCTGATACAAGAACGAAAGTTCTGGTTGTCCACTTTCAAGCGGATCCAAGATCACCTCAAAATTCTATTCGAGTCAACGGGAATATGCAAAACAATCCAGAACACTTTTCAGTCCGAGTTGAGTCGATTCGCCTCGGCAAACAGACGACTTCTGGGAGCACTTCTCCATCGGTAGGCCGTTGTTGACCGGTCGCCGTACTCACAGGACCTATACCACCACCACAGATCGGTGGCCCACTATGGGCCTTTCTTTGGGATTCAACGACAGTATGGCCTTGTATCTAACCCCTACTTTGACACTTTAATAACATGCACTACTTTTTTCCCATGGCGGTGTCGCCCACCGCAGTCGAGGTCGTACCCTGAGTTCGTTCGGGAGTTTGACAGGCTGCAGGACGAGGACGTGCGGTGGACACCGTACAACACGTACGAGGTCCAGGTCCGAGCACCTCACGGGCTGTCCGAGTTTTGCTGGCGTGACCATCGGCTCTGTGTAAGTTCAACCTTCATTAGTTATGGTTTTGGTGTTAATGACAAATCTAATCTTGTGTTAATGACAAATCCAATATTGAGTTTATCCCTTAATGCGATAGTGTTATTAATGACAATCTTATATTGAGACTAACTTGTTTATTTAGAATATCTTTGATTAGTCTCATCGCATTGAAAAATGGAAAACCCAAGGTATGTTTGCATATTCATTCTAATATTAGTTGCATACTTTGGATTCAAGTTAAAGTATGAATGTCCCCATTATATTAACCACAAACGTGCATCATGTTTCTCAATCCACACATTACATGGATGCACATACTTAGAGGAGTTTGTAGTTTAACTTGAAAGTCTCTTTGTATTGATCGATTAGTTATTGACACACATAAGGATCAAGACAAAGAAACTAAATCCTTGAGTATATATTTGAATTGCCTAGTTATAAGTATACTCATGGTAATATGGGATATACTCAATGCAATAAAATTGAATATGTGCATATTATATCCAAGTCAATCATACTTATGCACATATACATGTGGAGTTTATTCTATAGTTGATGATTTAGAGTAATGATCATTTCCACACAATTTACATATAATGGATCATTACTTTTCATCAACATGAGTATATGAAAACTTGTGTAGTTAATATATACTCATATCAATTTAAATGATAATTTAAATTGAGTTCATTTGTCTTAATTAATTATTAACGAACACTTCATCATGTGTTGATGGTGTTCCGTGATTAATGAGGACAAATGAATAGTTCTTAAGTATAATAAAGCATGAGTTGCATTATTGTACTTAAGACACATAAATCATTTCTATTGATTTAGGGTTGTGCTCAATTGATCTAGAGGCATCCATTATGTGTTAATGGAGTGCAAGAGATAATTGAGACAACCATGCATCTTGGACTAACTATTTTATGAGTTGTGATTGAGTTAGGTCCAAAGATGGATGAGATGGTGAAACGGGACAAGGGCGACATCATGAGTTGATGGGCGTCAAGAGTGGATCCCAAGAGGTGTCGGTGATGATCCGGGGAGTATCAAAGTGAAGATCATAAAGACCTAAAGGGATTGCTTATGTCTTGGCGAAGGTATAATTAGATAGGCTAAGGACTTTGTAGTCTTTGAGTCTAAGGTTTTAATCGCCGTGCTATTAAGAGGGTTGTCTCCTAGTTTGAGCTGCATCATGTGTTGGTGATCTCAATCGCGTTCACTCAAGCTCAAATCATTTGGATTTGGTTTTTGCACGAGGTTAACCATTTGGCATGTGTTGCGAAAGGGTTAAACTTATGCTTGGTTGTTGTTGGTTTATGCTCGATTTGCATGTGTTGCAAGAGGAAGAGCATGTGTATTTGATTTTAGCATAATGCTTTGATTTGCATGTGTTGCAAATAGGATAAGCTAATCGTTGGCTTTTATGTGAAGTTCACTTTTGCATGTGTTGCAAATGTTGAAGCTTTATGTTTTGGTTTCGTTCAAAACAATCTTTCTAAATCTGTGGTTGCTTGGAGTTAAGTTTTGCATGTGTTGCAAAAGGAAAGAGCTCAAGCACGATTTGGTGTTTGTGTGTTTGTATGGAGCTAGAGGCTTACATGTGTTGCAAGTAGAGAGCTCATACGGTTGATTTTGTTATTTGCAAATGTAGTTTGTAAATAAGCTAGAGGTTATGGGTTTCAATCCTAGAGCATGTGTTGGCATTTGCAAATATGTTTTGCAAAGTGTCGGGATCATGTGTTGATCCTTACATGGCTAGAGGATTGATCTTATAGCTTTTCGGGTTATTTGCAAATGTGTTTTGCAAAAGTTATTTTGATCATGTGTTGATCATCCTTGAGGCTCAAAGAAGTGCATTTGGTTTTTCGGAGAATTATTTGGAAGTTTCGAGCCAAATGCCTTCAGGCGGTCGGACCGGCCTGGTCGTCGGGCCGGACCGGCCAGGCGATCGGACCGCCCCTCAACTGACTTTTCGAGAGGTGTTTTGTCTTGGCTGGGTCGCGGCGGTGCGGCCGGCCGGTCCGGTCGGACCGGCCAGCAGTTGGGCCGGCCGCACGCGTGTGATTTTCCAGAGCGATGGCGTTTTGGGTTTCTTTGTTTCTGCTGGCGGCCGGAGCTCGTCTTGGTCGGGCCGGCCCGCTGTGATGTGACCGCCGTTGGCGGTTACCGCCGCCGTAACGGTCCGAAATCCGCCGTTGCCTGTGAGGCGGTCGGACCGGAGAGGTCCGGTCGGACCGCGTTTTGATTTTCGGAATCTTGCCCCCAACGGCTAGTTTTCTTGTGGGAGGCTATAAATACCCCTTAGGGGCTTAGAAGCGATGTTCTTGGTGTTGTTGAGGGTGTGGGAGTTGTGTGCATGTGTTGCTCTTCTCCATTTGCCTCTTGAGCTTAAGAGTGAGACTAATTGCATTTGTTGCAATTAGGAAGTGGTTTGGGTACCTCTTGTGCATGTGTTGCACTTGGTGATCACCGAGGAGCGCATTTGTTGTGCCCGGTGAGGTTCAAGCGAAGGAGCGGCTTGTTACTCTTGGAGGTTGCCGACTCCTAGGCAGCGTGGGCGTCGTCTTGTGGGAGCTCAAGGTTGTGAAAGCCCCGCGAAGTTTGTGAAGGTTCGGGTTGAGCCTCTGTGGCGTGAAAAACCACGACTAGTGGAAAGAGGCGGTGCTCGGCGGGGCCGGTCCAAGTGTGGGCTAGCCTCAACGTGGACTAGGGAGACAAACAAGTCTCCGAACACCACGGAAAAACATCGGTTGTCCCTTGTCTCTTTACTTTCAAGTATTTACCTTGTGCATATTATTGATTGCTTGAATGTATTAGAATTGCTTAGTATTAATTGATTGTTCAATTTAGCTATTCTAGTGTAGAGATTTAATTTAGATAGTGCACTAGTAAGCCTAGTTGATTTAGGCTTTAAATTGTCAAAACCTATTTATCGCTTCGCATATATCTTTGATTAGGTTTTGACTTAGGGTGTATTAAGCGAATTGATTAGAGAGCGATTAATTTTGTAAAACGCCTATTCACCCCCCCTCTAGGCGCATCCTCGACCCTACACTCTGGCTCACCCGTAAGGTCCTCCTCTTCGACCTGTGCGTCGAGGAGTACTCGCCGCACCGAGTCTTTGCGGCGATTCGACCTCTTCGGACTTTCCCCGCCGACTACTCCGCTGTCTCACGTGGCGCGCAGTGATGCGTGTCTGAGCACAATACTTACCATTCCCGCGGAATGCATGTTGTATGTAAATTGCCGTTTTTGCATTGCAGGATGAACCGGGCGGGGTCTGCACTGGGCACTCTGTTCGCTCATCGCATGATACCGTGGGTGTTGCAGTGGGACGACGCGGAGGCGGACACGGTCACCAAGACCCGGTCGTACGACCATGCCACGTACGATGATTACATGGAGTGGTTCGCGCCACGGACTCGGCTCAGGGTTGGGTACACACCAACACCGTATGTCGCAGCTCCGGCATCGATGTCGGAGACGTACCCTTCACAGATGTCCCAGAGGGAGAACTATGCGGTAAGGGTCACCCCCGTCACCCTACACGTATGTTTTTTTTATGTAAATTACCTCATATCAAGTGGCATTACTTGCAAGCACATCTTGCGGCGGTGCCGCAGCCCAGTCCGTGTTGGCGGGCCTCGGCGGACATCGCGCTCACCCCGTTCGGCGGCGGGAAACTTTTACTCGGATCCATGGCGCAATGGCGGATGTGCCACCTACTCACTGCCGGGGCCGAGGCGTCGTCTTGTGGCGCACCACGTCCCCGTCGGCACCTCCACCCTTGTGGGCCGTGCCCACACCTCGCCCAACCGGTCGGCCCGCATAGCCCAATGTCAGCCACTACGAGCCCTCGTGTCCTCCCACCTGACGCGATGTACGGTGGGGTGAGGAGGGCGATCTTCGCCTCCCGCATAGCCGTAGTAGCCCGCGGTGGGGTGACTCGGGCGATCTTAAATCTCGAGCCAGCAAGGACCCCACGGTGCTTTCGGCTACTCGAAACTCTGACGACGATGGCGAGGCAGCTTTGACATGGACGATGCACATGTCCACCGAGTACCTCGGCCCACCACCCAAGAGACACCCGAGTCGCCGACAGACTACACTACCCTGTCTTGCAGGCCGGCTAGGAGGGCGTCCGTCCGTGTCGCCACTCCGTACCCACCGAGAAGATCGGGAGGCGTCGTCATGGTGAGTTATTGTCTTTGTACTTTTGTAATTTATTTATCTTCACCACCATGTTGTCTAACTATCTGAATTAAGTGCTTGCATTTTTTAGGTTATCTTTTTTAGCCATGTAAATGCGGCTTATTTTTTTCGATTTTAGCAACTTAGTGCGAGAACAACGCCTGGCTAGCTCGACAATAGATAAGTGGTAGCCAGCGTTGCGTGGGTTTAAATGGGCACTCTTTGATTTAACAACATAAAACTCTTCGTTCGACATTAAACTAAGATCGCATCCGATTTTGGCTCTTGCTACTCCTCTTGGCCGGTGAGAATGGAGAATGAAGGAAAGGGGTAGAATGGTCAGTACTACCACAACTTTCTTGGTTTTGGCTAATGGATAAAGGGAGTCTGCATCTCTCTGGCTATTAACTCTATCTTGCACAAGCAAGGAAGAATCTTTCTTGCTCCTCACTTCTACCATTTTACTGCATTTTACTTTTACCACTCTATCCTTTACCACTTCATTCACGCCTTGACTGATTACATAGATAAGTGCTAGGCCACGATTTCTCATATCATAAGTTACTGCAGAAAATATAGTAGACCATACTCTTCATTACGACATAAAGCTAGAATGCACATCACGAACAAGGAAAATAATGGTTACAACTTCTCGTCTACTGAGTGGATCGAGGCCACTTCCTTCGCCCATGCCTCACGGTGGGGCTTCTCTATACGACGTGCCCTCTCTCGTTTCCTCTCTCTCTCGGCCTCCTTCTCCTCCGCTTCCTTCCGACATGCCTCCTCGCGTGCCGCATCACGCTGCGCTTGAAGCTGCCGTCTGAACTCCTCGTCTCGGACGATTTGATCAAGGAGCCTTTGGTCCTCCAGATCGATCTCCATATCAAACCACTTCTCAAATTCACACAGCGGCGGAGGCGACTACATGAAAAATAAATTAGCAAAGTTTCACGTACAAATATAACGAAACACGTATGATTGTTACCAGCTGGCGATTCTTCAGGTTCTTCTCCGGCGGGTCGAATTTGTAGTTATGCACATCAATATCCCTCTTCCAAGTTGGAATATCCCAAGAGCGGGCGAGCCTGCAGGATCTCCGCCGCAGAACATCGGTGGTACAACCCGACAAGTCTGAAGAGGTCTTGATGCAGCGATGTTGCGCCACCACTTGAAGCGCCTACCTCTTCCTTCGCTACCCTTTCCTTTCCACTTGCGCCTCGGCATTTTCGATTGAACCTCTACTTATCTTTTCCTCCCTCTCCTTCCCTTCTCTCTTTTTCTTTCTTCTTCTTCTCTCTTTGGCTTTGCGAGGCCTTGAACAGGCGAAAGGTTATAAAGGTAAATATCGCTTTGGATATGGGCGATCGCTTAGATATTGGGATAGGGCCCTATATTGTATTTAATATTTGTTTCAAATTGTTTTTAGTATAATAAGCGAGAAAAATTAACTTTCTTTGTGAAAATGTTAGGAGGCACCTTTGCCGATGGTAAATATCGCTCTGAAATAGGGCGATCGCCTATTCAGGGCGATATTTACCCGACCGATGTGCCTCGACATTTTCACAAAGAAAGTGTTTTTTTCGCTTTAGTGTACGATAAAGATTTTGAAAAAAATATTAAATACAAATATGATGGGCCCTATCTCCCCGTCATGATTACCTAAGTTGTCGGGATATTGGCGATTGGTCTCCTCTGATCTTGATAGCGAATAGGTGTTATTTGTCATGTCTTCTGTATAAGAGAAATGAGTCATTTTTGCAAATGTATTCACTGGGCAAGTTAAAAAAAAATCTTCGAAAAAGAAAAGAAACTGGAGTTATTCATGCGATGCGAACTGCTTCTACGACAAGATTTAAAATAAATATTAAATAAAAAAAAATTCAAATCGGTGCTTGTGAGTTGTTGACTTCCATTGTTCTTTCCCAGCCTGCGGCCGTCGTCCCGCACCAACCCGAACCAACACCGCTGCCGCCGCCACCACCATTGAGGGCGACCGCGAGCTCCCACGGATACAGAGGCCGATGCGGTGCCACTACTGGCTGTTCTTTCCTCTCCTTCCTCCCCGAGCGCGAGCGGCATGCAGCTCCCACCACCGGTCGTGTCGCGTGCGTTGCCTCTCCTCCCAGCCGGAAATGTCGCGCCGGGCGAGCGCCGGCCGCGCTCACCGCCCATGCTCGGAGCTGGAGCAGATCATTAGAGACCTCGCCCAGTCGGGAAACCTCCGCCCCGAGGACGCACTCAACCTGTTCGACGAATTGCTCCCGCAAGCGAGGCCAGCCTCGGTTAACGCCTTTAACCATCTCCTCACTGCCGTCAGCCGCGCCCGGGCCTCCTCCTCCGTGCGAGATGGCCCTGCGCTCGCCGTCTCCCTCTTCAACCGCATGGCCCGAGCCGGCAACAAGAAGGTGGCTCCCAACATATGTACCTACAGCATCCTCATCGGCTGTTGCTGCCGCGCGGGCCGCTTGGACCTCGGTTTCGCCGCCTTCGGCCATAACATTAAGATGGGATGTGGGGTGAATACCATCGTCTTCAATCCTCTGCTCAGGGGCCTCTGTGCCGAGAAGCGGGTGGGCGAGGCCATGGACATAGCGCTCCGCAGAATGACCGAGCTTGGCTGCACGCCCAATGTCTTCTCCTACAACATTCTTCTCAAGGGGCTCTGCGATGAGAAGAGGAGCCAAGAAGCTCTCGAGCTGCTCCACATGATGGTTGATGATGAAGGCAGCTGCTTGCCAGATGTGGTGTCGTACAACACCCTGATCGACGGCTTTTCTAAAGAGGGTGAGGTGGACAAGGCTAGCAGTCTATTTCGTGAAATGCAGGATTGGGGGATTTCACCAGATGTTGTGACTTACAGCTCAATCATTGATGGCCTGTGCAAAGCTCAAGCAATGGACAGGGCCGAGGGGGTCCTTCAACAGATGTTTGATAAAGATATTACACCGAATAATTTTACATACAATAGTCTTCTCCACGGATATTGCTCTTCAGGACAGTGGAAAGAGGCTGTAAGAATTTTAAAGAAAATGTCTGGAGATGGTGTTGAACCAGATGTTGCTACGTACAACTCGCTGATGGACTATCTTTGCAACAACGGAAGATGTGCGGAAGCTAGAAAGATATTTGATACTATGGTTGAGAAGGGCCAACAACCCAATGCTACTACTTATGGCATTCTGCTTCATGGGTATGCTACCAAAGGAGCTCTTGTTGAAATGCAGGATCTCCTAGATTTGATGGTAGGAAATGGTATTCCACCTAACCATCATGTCTTCAACATACTGATATGGGCATACGCTAACGTGAAAATGGTTGATGAAGCAATGCATATATTTAATAAAATGCGGCAGCAAGGATTGAGCCCTGATATAGTCAGCTATGGAACGGTAATAGATGCACTTTGCAGGACAGGTAGAGTTGATGATGCTATTTCTCACTTCAATCAGATGAACAATGAAGGATTAATTCCTAACATCTTTGTTTTTACCTCCCTTATTCATGGCTTTTGCACCTGTGGCAAATGGGAGAAGGCTGAGGAGTTAGTTTTTGAAATGATGAATAGAGGCATCCATCCCGACACAGTGTCCCTCAACACAATAATGAGCAACCTGTGCAAAGAAGGAAGGCTTGTGGAGGCCCAAGATCTCTTTGACTTGATGGTGCGTGTAGGCGTGGTGCCTGATGTTTTTTCGTATAACTCAGTAATAGATGGACACTGCTTAGCTGGCAAGATGGATGAAGCGACAAAGTTTCTTGATGATATGGTCTCAATTGGCTTGAAACCTGATGTGGTTACCTATAATACTTTGCTTGATGGCTACTGTAAAAATGGTAGGACAGATGATGCATTAGCTCTTTTCAGAGAAATGATGAGCAAGGGAGTTAAGTGTGATGTTATTACATGCAACACTATACTTCGTGGTTTATTTCAGACTGGGAGAACTGCTGATGCGAAGGAACACTATCTCAGGATGATCAAGAGTAGAATACGATTGGATATTATCACATACAGAATAATTCTAGAAGGACTTTGTAAAAATAATTGTGTTGGTGAGGCACTCAGAATTTTTCAGAAGCTATGTTCGATGGGTTTTCAGCTTGATACTTGGACTTTCAATATTATGATTGATGCCTTGCTTAAACATGGCAGAAAGGATGAAGCCATGGATTTGTTTGCTGCTATCTCGACCAATGGTTTAGTGCCGGATGTGGTGACCTACAGTTTGATCATAGGAAATCTCATAGAAGAAGGATTGGTAGAAGAGTCCAATGATCTGTTTTTAGCCATGGAGAAGAGTGGCTGTGCTCCAAACTGCCGTATGCTTAATGCTATAGTAAGGAAGTTACTGCAGAGAGGTGACACAAGTAGGGCTGGCGCCTACCTCTCCAAAATTGATGAAAACAACTTCTCCCTTGAAGCTTCTACTGCTTCCTTACTAATATCAGTTTTCTCGAAGCGGGAATATCAGCAACATGCAAAGGCACTCCCTGAAAAATACCATTTTCTAGCGGATACAAGCAATTTCTGAATTGTCTCTAGCAATGGTTTTGTGGCTGATAAGAATAGCCTGGAGTGTTACTTAATTAAATGTCAGGGCATATTCTCCTTAAGGAGTGTGTAAATATCCTCGTATCATTTTCCTTGTCGATTTTTTGGATGGTTAGCTTAATTTATTACTGTAATATCACAACCTTTTTCTTATGTTGTCTAACAATAAAATCTTGTAGTCTTGATATCCCAATGGGTTGAAGAAGGTCAGGTGACCAAATGCAAGGAGTGTTATATCACAAAACTGTACCTTGGAACATTGTGACTTTGCTGTGGAAATTTAGATGCGAATTAATGTTCTCAGTGGGTAATGACAAATTCACAAATCACGACTTCTTTGTCATCTTTTCAGGTGAATCTTAAATGTGCCTATTACTATAGGTTTCTATTTTTTTTTTCTCGTTTTTCCTTGCTAACATCTACTTGGCCATATGTGTTTTGCTGGTAATTGGTTTGTTTTGAAAGCTCTCAGCAATTGTCAACAAATTAATTAATTTTTTTTATCTGTCCTTCATACTCCCGGTAAGCCCTTTTCTTCAAAAACAATATGTAAGCCAGACTCCCAGATGTAATTGAGCCTTTCTTTTTTAGTCAAGCATACTGTGATACTATTGGTTGTGTGTGGCACACCAATGAACTTCATTTTCTGTCAAACTTTATTCTGTTGAACTTTTGGATATTGAATTTCTGTTGATATATCGACCTGTAAAATGGCATTCCTTCAAATAATTTTTTTTGATTTACTCCAGACGTTTATTTCCTTTTGTGGTAAACTAATAACAACTCTTGGAGTACGGTCACTAGTGGCTTTTATTTTCCTCTTTATCTGTTGTGGACGAAACATACATTGTTGCAGTGTTCTTTACCGGTCAAAATGTCTGTTATGAAATCTTTTCAGGTCAATTCAACGGCACTACGATCATGGTTCCCACTTTTCTGGACCAAGCCGGTGATATTGGTAGTGACCCTTCTAGTGTTTCAGTGGAACATGGAGCGCCTACTTCGCCATCTTTATCTCCTGATGCCCCATCTCACCTGTCTCCGCCGAGTTTTGAGCCCACAAGCTCTGATGTTGAAGAGCAGCGCACCTGCTCCGGTTTGCATAAAGAACACCCTGGCCTCCTGTAACAGCGTACTCCTCCATCAGCCACCGCATTGCCTTGTGAATTCAGGCCAGAGAAGAGGTTAACGTTTTTTTTTATCTAATTGCATAACCAAAAGTTTCTTTGGCCAGACCAGTTTATCATCTTGATAATCCTTCGGTTGCTAGGATATTCTTCAGTGATATGTCGAAAAACCATAGGATCTGAAGGGTAACTAACATTCTGCAGAATTTGATCGCACCTCAATGCTCTCATGCCTCAGCCAGGGATACTCATGGTTAAATAGCAGTAATGTTGTTGCACAAGATGTAAAGCCTTTAAATTTCACTTGCCTTCGTTCTACTTATGAATACGACATCTCTGAAATTGTGATTTGCTGTGTACGCTTACTGCCGTTGATATTTCATTCCTTTCGGTACATGGTTTAAGAACATTTCTAATGGCGTTATCAGGGTGTGGAGAGAGCGTTGGCATGGCTTGCCGCCTCTGATCGGTCCGTGCAGATAATCCCCACAGTGCTCCTACGGCAACTGTGCATGGGAGCACTTAGGATCAATTAGGTGGAGTGACTGCCCGGTGGAGGTACTGCACAATGGCAATCAACGCTGTTAGCTGCTGCCTTGGCTGGAATGCGATGATAAGAGTCCAAAGTTGGGGATATCCCATAATCATCTCTGAACACCCAACCCTACGAATGTAGTGGTGTGTTTTTGAGTTAAGCTTTGGGTTTGGAGGAAGTTAGGTATCCAATTTTGGTATGTTGGGTCTGTTTGGTTCGAGGAATATAGTCCTAGTCTTGGACAGGATGGTCTTCCTAGGTTTTGGGTGCAGAAGATGGGGAGTTATTTTTCTAACCTTCGTTACTAGCTGCATGTTTAAATTTCGGTGAGGAAATGTGCAATTCACTGATTTGTTTATTTGTTCACCATATTCTGTATATAGGGCGTCGTATGGAATTTTGCTACTATCGTGCTACAAGTACAGTCTGCAAGATATTGTTTAAACAATCGAAGGATTTTTTTTCATTATTACCTTGTTTCATCATTCTAATTTCTTCTCTTGAAATGGTTTCTGCAGTGGAAAACTCTCTTCACGGTTGCGTTGTGGCACTTTACTTTTGCCAAGTGCTACATCAAACAGTTTAAGGACAACCGGTTCCACTTATTTGGCAAATAATCATCGAGTAAAAAATTTTCGTGTATGTCATGCTGGGGATGCTTCTTCAGACCATGTTTTTATAAATGGCCTGGGCAGTCCATCTAAAATGGTTCAAGCAGATGCTGCTGCACTCGGGAGTCGGGACCATATATAGCAGCTGATTTGACTCCGGTTGTCGATGGCTTTTCTGCTGACGATGATGAGCTTGACCTTGATATCTCTACTGAGGGTTTTTCATCTATACCTGAAGCTATTGAGGATATTCGCCAAGGAAAAGTATGTCATTGCCAAATTTGCGTTCACTTGCATTTATTTGGTTATTTCAGTCTTGTCCTTTATATTTCTAACTGAGTTTATATTGCAGTATGTGATTGTTGTGGATGATGAAGACAGAGAGAATGAGGGAGATCTTATAATGGCAGCATCAAAGGTTACACCTGAGGCTATGGCTTTCATAGTGAGACATGGCACTGGGATTGTATGTGTTAGCATGAAAGAAGATGTGTTAGCATGAAAGAAGATGACCTGGAAAGGCTTCAACTTCCTCTTATGGTAGCGGCGAAGGAAAATGAAGAGAAGCTGCGGACAGCCTTTACTGTTTCAGTGGCAAGTGTCTTGATTTTTTTATTGCTTTCTGTAGCATAAGAACATATCATGTATGTGGTAGTTCGTGTTAACATCAGAAGAAGTGCGTTGATGTTTGTTAACTGTACTTTGGGAAGAATAAGCTAAAGCTTTCGCTATTTTAGTGAAATCACTTTTATGCACATCGGTGTCCGTCTCTGTTACTTATATGTGTGTGTGTGTGCACTGTGTACGCATTTGTGCTTTCTCCTTTTCTCAAGAGCATATTGTACTTCCTCCTTTTGTCCTCTTAAATATAGAGAAGGTGGTGTGCTCAAAAGTGCTGGGCATACTGAAGCATCAGTAGACCTTGCCATGTTGGCTGGTACTTCTACAAAATGACAATTGTAGCAATTTTTCATACAAAATGACTTTACAACTGCTACTTCTTTTTCTTCCTTCCAAATAGCTTCTCGACCCAATTTGGCTTTCTCTTCCATCCACCCTTTCTTGCTTCTTTTTTCTCGAGCACAGTAGCATGAGATATATTGTCTTCTATTATTGAAGCGACCGTTGGAGGCTTGTCGATAGAAAGTGTATTGATTTTTTCTTCCACTTGCCTTTGAAGGCTATCTAGGGAATTATCAACCAATAATGATATTTCTTCATACTCAGCTTCCTTCGAAGCCAAGGAAATGAACTTGTACGAAAGAAACTTGTAGCGGCGTGTAGCATCCAACTTGGGATTCTCCAAAATATTTCTCCCAACATTATCTTGAACTATTCCAAGCCGTGCTTCTCTTGTCCATCGCTTCAACACATAATGATTAGTGTCGGTGTTTCGTATACCGGCAAGTAAATTTGTAAGTTAAGGGGCCGCGCGTTCCCTCTCTTTGAATGGTTAGACTTAGGGAGCCCAAGATATATACTGGTTCGGGCCGAACGTCCCTACTTCCAGTTTGTGTGGTGGTTATATATTGCTTTGGGTGCAGAAGACTGCACGATGTTTATAAGCGAGGGCTAAGGGTAGGCCTTGAGCACCTCGTATAAGTGGGTGAGGTCGGAGTGAGCTAGAGCTGTTCATTCGTAAGAGTTATACGCTCGTAAGTGCTCATGAGTGCCTCTGGTCCGCTCGTATATGCTTGCCCCCTTTCACGAGGTCTGCCTCCTTTATATAAGCGAAGGGGCGGGTTACGGAGTTTGGAAAAAAAAGGATGGGGTGTCCTCGTCGAGAGTCTGGCCTTGATCTGGTGGTGAGCAGTTCTGTTCATCCCATGCAGGTTGGTAGAACACAATGACGGCGTTCCGTCGGGAAGGCGCACTGCCCTCTGTCTTTGTCAGTCTTGGCGCTTCGCTACACTCTGGTGTCGCCTCGGGAGGGCGCGTCTCTCCTTTGTGTATAACGGGGTGAAGGGTGGCGCTTGAATTTGGCGGCCTCTGGCCACCTTGGGAAGGAGCCACTGCTCCGGCATGGTATGCGTGTCCGAGGCGGTGACCGGCTTTGAGGTCGTCGGCGACGATCTTGACCTCGTGGAGGAGGTCACTGGGTCGGAGCTCGTTGGGTGCCCGACCTGAGGCCAGGTCGAACTGTAGGCGCGCCGACACTGTGGGCGGTCGAGACTGCGAGGCGCCGACTGAGGCAGTCGGATCGCCCCTGAGTGGGCTTGATCGGGTCGAGGTCCCGTGACCCAGAGGCATTCGGCGAGAGCTGGGCCTAAGACGGCCTATTTGGTGTTCCGGCCTGCTGGGGGTATCCCTGATATGAGTATTCATCAATTAGGCAATTGCTTAATATCCATCATTTCAAGAATTTTGATGGCATGACTGTATAATATACCAAATCTTTCAAAAAGTTGACAGTTACATGAAATTTTACCCTCTTTGAAAGAACCAACCACCATATGCTCTTCTTCGATAATGAAAGGATCATCAAGACATCTTATAGAAACAATAAATGAAGATCCATCACTTGTCAAGTTTGCATAGGCCGACATAGATCTTTCGTACACAATTTGGAAGGCTTCAAACATTTGAGGGGCATACACCTACTTGCTTGCAACAATATAGGAGTTCTCATTTTAATTTTGGGCAACTTGTTTCTTGACTCATACTCCGATATTATCTCTTTATCTCTCTTTGCTTGGGCGGCCCTCTCAAAATGATTAAAAGCGAAGCACATCCAACTCAGAGTTTAAATAGTCTTTCAAGTGGCTATTTAATCTCTCACTCAACTAATGTACTTCTCATCCTAAGCGTGTAAACATTTCTCATGTAGCATTTGTAACATCCCAAAATTTTAATAAAGTGAAAATATATATTTTGAATTTGAATATTATTAATTCTGAGTTTCTTGGCATTATTGAATTTTATTTGGATTTCTTTGGAATTATTTTTTTGTATTAAAATTCAACAAATGGAAATAAAGAATGGAAAAGGAGAAAAGGTAAAAATGTAAAAAGTAAAAACTTAGAAAATTGCCATGAGAACTCTGATCATTCAATTAAATCATTTTAGCCAGAAATTGAAATTTTACGCATAAAGAAATGAAGAGACAAAATGAAAAGACAACTTTTAAATCAAAATAATGTATTGTCAGAATTTTTATAAATTGCTGAAGCAATATCTTGAGCTGAAAATTTTACATGAGAATACTTAGCTCAAATTAATTTGAAAAACAAAATTTCAAAAAGTTATAAGAATATTTGAATTGTCTGATAATTCAAAATACAGAATTTGAAATCCTGTGCATTGTACAGTGTCATAATTTTAGTAAATAATCTACAAATTATTTCGATCTAAAATTTTTACTGGAGATCATCTACTTCTAGAAGAGACTACACAAAAAGTATGTGAAAGTGCATCTAGGCCCCTCAAAGAGTTTTGGTGATTTATGGCAACACAATAGAGTATACTAACGATGCATGTGAGATTCTATCACGATGATCAAGAAGATATCTTGGTTGGAATGGCGATTTGAGATCCCCACTATATTTAAAATTTGAAAAGCGGCATCAAGACTTGATTATATTTCTTTTATTTTATTGAGTCTAAGGATAGCCGTACTATTAAGGGGATCTGACGGAAAATCGCTTTTAGGATATGCTTGTGCTCATAGGATGAAAATTGCATCTCAAAAGCATCTCAAAATCATGCATTTCTTTTAAAGGGATACTCTGGCGAGGAGGTCGGTCCAGAGTATCCGGACAATTAATCCGGACACTCAGGATAAATTGTCCGAGTATCAGGGATTAAATCCGGATACTCGAGCTAGGGTCCTCGGTTGCTCTTTCTCTGGTAAGTCAGGAGTATCCGGACATTTAGTCCGACACTCAGGAAATTGTCCGGAGTATCAGAAGATAAAGTCAGACGATCCAGGCTGTCTTGTGAAGCGCTATATGTGGTTGGATTTTTGGGGGCTATTTAAGCCCTCACTCCAAATCTAACCGTTACAACTCTCATTCATTGCAGCATTCAAGTCTAAAGCTCTCTCTCACACTCTCTCAAGCCCTAGCTTCTTTCTCCCACTAAAATCTTTGATTTGAGTTGTTTCTTTGGGGAGAAAGAAGGGGATTCAAGTGCTTTGAGCTTGCATGTTTGATTCTTGAGCACGAGCTTCATCCTCCAAGTCGATTTAGCGGCGTATTTGTTACTCTTGGAGTTTGAAGGGCTCCTAGACGGCAAGGAGTCACCGGGAGCCTCCAAGACTTCGTGTGGAGAGCCCGGTTGTTTGTGAAGGCAAGCCTTGCCTCCAAAGGAAAGAGGCAAGAAGTGAAGAACCGGCGAGTGCTTTGTGCAACAGGGAGGAAAAGAGGTCAAGAGGGACCGGGCTTTGTGCCTCCTCAGCGGAGCGTGGGATTCCCTTCAAGAATCCGAACTTCGTAAAATCATTGTCTTTGTGTTCTTCATTTGCTTGAGCTAGGGTTTGTGGTTCTTAAGTCTTTTGGAGCCCGATCTACTTTCTCATTGTGCTTGGCTCTAGATCTGTATTTTCTAAGGTACACGAGATTAGTTAGAACATTTGTATTCACTAGATTGTTGCAAATTTGCAAGGATTTAAAATTATCATTTCGAGGTCCTTGTCAGGACACTCAGGACATTTAATCCG
Source organism: Guadua angustifolia (assembly GCA_036346375.1). Classification (NCBI taxonomy): domain Eukaryota; kingdom Viridiplantae; phylum Streptophyta; class Magnoliopsida; order Poales; family Poaceae; genus Guadua; species Guadua angustifolia. The sequence continues at coordinate 16,638,029 of CM070518.1, read as the reverse complement.
GACTATCCGGGACATTAACTCGGGACTATCCTACAATTAATCCGGACACTCGGTTTGGTTCCTCGGGTGATTTTATTTAATTGCAAATTTTAATTACGCCTATTCACCCCCTCTAGGCGACATATCGGTCCTTTCAATTGGTATCGAGCCAAATCTCCTTAGTTTGGCTTAACCGCTTGGAGAATAAATATGTAAAGCAGGAGATAAGAATACGAAGCCCATGACCAAGATAAGGGCACGAACCGTATTGGGGTTACAATTCCTTTTGATTATCGTTCCTCGGTGCCCCAAGCTCTTCATCATATGTTTAGTGCCCTCGATTGGCGCCTCCTTGATGGCACTCACTATGCGGCATGGAAACATAAGATGAATGCACTGAATCACTTCACCGTCTATTTGGAAGATTGTGCGAGCGGGTTTCAAGCCTAATGATCCGAGAACCTTACTCCGAAGAAGATAAAGATCAACACTTCAATGACTTGGCGTCAATGCCTTGTTTAATGCTTTGAGTGATTCGAGTTCAACCGTGTGGATGGACTTGAGGAAGCAAAGGCCATTGGGATAGACTCCTAGTGAGTCATGAAGGGATTTCAAGTGTTAAGTGAATCAAAGATAGAGCTCATTATTGGTGGTGGAGCAGTTCACATTGGAAGAAGGAGAGTCCTACAACAAGATGTTTGATCGGCTAATGGTGCTTGTAAATCAAGCAAAAGGTCTTGGGTGCACCGATTTGTCGACAAAGTGTGGTGAAGATTATACTTGGCGTGATCACTCCTACCAACCGCAACCTTGTTCGATTGATCAGAGACCGCCCAACTTTGACACTTTGACACCTCATGGCGTCATTGGCGGCTCATGATGGATGAGATGATGGTAAAGGAAGCCGAGGTTGTGGAGGAACTCAAGTCGGGAAAGAAGAAGGGCATCGCTCTAAAGGCCGTCAAAATTGTCATGAAGCAAGAAAGCGAAAGTGAAGGCGAAGAGTCCGATGGTCCATTGACAAATGAAGATATGGCTTTATTTGTGCGAAGATTCAACAAATTCTTCAAGAAGAAAAATTTCAAGCAAGGAGGTCAATCAAGGAACTATGGAAGAAAGTCAAAAGCGAGACACTCCACAAGAAGATGCTTACGAATCTTGTGAAACCGGCCATTTTATTGCAGTGTCATAAGGAAGAAAAGATGAGAAGTCTCACAAGAAGGATAAGTTAGGGGCAAGGACAAGGAGAAGAGCAAAAAGTACAAGGGCAAGGGTCGTGCTTACATTGGAAAGGAGTGGAACTCCGACACGACTCAACTCCGATTCCGACTCGAGTCGGGGCGAGGAAGGAGGAATTGCCTCTGTCGCCATCGCGTGCCTACCACCTCAACAACGTCGAAGAGCCTCTTCGACAACTTGAGCGACGATGGCGACAACGCTCCTATGTGCCTTATGGCAAAGGGCACAAGGTATCATCAAAAGTCTCCACTCCTCCATTGCTAATGAATGTCTAGATGAGCACGATGGCGATAGTGATAATGATGGCGTTAACACCGTGCTTAAGTCTATGAAGAACTTTGACATTCATAAATTAAATTTGCTCTTAAAAGACATTGAAAAATTGGAGAAATTGTAGAACAAAAGGAAGCTACTCTCGAGGCTCAAGAGGATTTGCTCATCCTCGAAAAAAAAAGAATCGCGAGCTAGAGAAGAGCTTGTCTTTTGAAAAAGAGCAAAATGAAAGATTAGTTGAGAATTCAAAGTTAATTAAATCCGAGGTGACTAGCCTCGAGATCACCAATGCTTCACTCGAAGAGAAACTTGCTAAGGCAAAGGATGCTTGCAAGGCTCTTGAGTTGAAGCTTGTTGATCTCAAGAATAGCCCTCCGATCACCTCAACTATTAACTCCAATTCTTCATTGCCTTCAACGAGCAATGGATGCGCTAGGTGCTATAATGTCAATATTGATATTTGTACCACTAACCTTGAGACTTTGCAAGTTCTTGCTAATGAAAATGAGAAGCTCAAGGGAATGCTTGAAGATGGACTACAAAAGTCCTATAAGGCTAGCAAAGGACTAGAGGAGTTCCTCGGTAAGCGCAAAGGTAACCCCATGAAGCATGGGCTTGGTTATGTCCCTCATAAGGGCAAAGGAAACCACATTGTGGTTGCACCTTTGAACAAGCCCATTCACTTAAGTAAAGGGAAGCAAACTCTAAATATAAGGCTCAATCCACTTTCTTTGCTTCATATGTGCTTAGAGGACTAGCCTCGGTAGAGTAGTTGCTCACCACATTGGGGGTAAGCCAAGAATGCTTCTAGTGTGCGATCCATTTGGGTCCCCAAATCACTTGTCACTAATGTCTTGCGGACCTAAACAAGTTTGGGTACCAAAGAGCAAAAACTAAATTTCATTTTGTAGGCCTATATCTCGGTGGAACAAGTTGGATCTTGAATAGCGGATGTCGCATCACATGATGGGAGAAAGGGCAATGTTACACATTTGGAAGCCAATGGATCAAATAAGCGAAAGCATCATCTTGGCGATAACGGAAAAGGTGAAGTAGTAGGTTTAGGTAAGATTCTTATTACTAATGATTTTCATATAAACAATGTATTACTTGTCGAATCACTAAGCTACAATTTATTGTCCGTTGCTCAATTATGTGAAGCGGGCTACAATTGTGTGTTTAGTGAAAAGGTGTGGATGTCATTAAGAGGGTTGATGGTTCAATAGTCATAAGGGTCGCAAGGGTAATCTCTATCTTATAGATTTTTCTCTGGATAGAGTTAACCTTGAAAGCGTGTAATGGCTAAATCTAGCATGGGTTGGTTATGGCATATGCCGACTTGCCCATGTCGGTATGAGGAACCTTCACAAACTCATTAAGGGCAATCACATCCTTGGACTAACCAATGTCGTTTTGAGAAAGATAGGGTGTGTAGTGCATGCCAAGCCGGAAACAAGTTGGAGCCTCTCATCCATGAAGAATGTGATGACCACCTCAAGACCGTTGGAGATGCTACACATGGACTTGTTCGGCCCGATCGCCTACATAAGCATTGGAGGAAACAAGTATGGGTTAGTTATTGTTGATGATTTTTCTCGCTTTACTTGGGTGTTTTTCTTGCATGACAAAAGCGAAGTCCAAGGAAGCTTCAAGAAATTCATGAGAAGAGCTCAAAATGAGTTAAGTGAAGATCAAGAGAATTGGAGTGACAACGGCACGAATTCAAGAACACCGGCGTTGAGGAGTTTCTCGATGAAGAAGGCATCAAGCATGAATTCTCGGCTCCTATTCTCCTCAGCGAATGGGGTGGCGAGAGGAAGAATCGAACCCTCATCGAGATGGCGCGTCTGATGCTTGGCGAATACAAAGTCTCAGACATATTGCAGGGCGGAGGCCGTCAACACCGCGTGCCACATGCTCCAACCGATTATATCTTCACAAGTTGCTAAAGAAAGGCGGCATCTGAGCTCCTCAGGGAAGAAGCCAAATGTATCCTACTTAGGGTCTTTGGGAGTAAATGCTACATCCTCAACAAAAAGGCTAAGTCTTCTAAATTTGCTCCTAAAGTAGATGAAGGATTTTTACTTGGCTATGGATCAAATGCTTACGCATATCGGGTTTTCAATAACACCACGGTGTAGTTGAAATCTCGTGACATAACATTTGATGAAACTAACGGTTCTCAAGTAGAACAAGTTAATTGTGATGAAATTGATAGGAAGAACCTCCATGCGAAGCAATCAAGAAATTGGCAATTGGGGAAGTAAAACCGGTGGAGCGGTGCAATCCGAGCACCCCAACCCGGAGTGTCGGGATAATGTCGAGTCTCGGACAAAATCTCAGTGTCGGACTTAACCGGACATTCGGACATTAGTGCTCAAAATGTTGATCCCTCCTCATCCATTAAAGCTCAAGATGGTTCCAACATCTCACAAGATGACGGAGGCCCTATCCAACGCATCAACTCAACGACTCCTCATCAGAGAGTTCATCAAAGCATACAACGCGATCACCGATCGACAACATACTCGGAGACATTAACAAGGGAGTATCCACTAGATCTCGACTTGCAAATTTTGTGAATTTTACTCCTTTGTGTCTTCTCTTGAACCACTTAAGGTAGAAGAAGCACTCCAAGATCCGGATTGGGTGATGGCCATGCAAGAGGAGCTAAACAATTTTGAGCGGAACCAAGTGTGGAAGCTTGTCGAAAGGCCCAAGCAAAAGCGTGATTGGAACCAAATGGGTCTTCGGAACAAGCAAGGCGAAACGGAATAGTGACTAGAAACAAAGCACGGTTGGTTGCTCAAGGCTTCACGCAAGTCGAAGGTTTGGATTCGATGAAACATCGCTCTGTAGCTAGGCTTGAATCCATTAGAATATTACTTGCCTTTGCTACTCACCATGATTTTAAGCTATATCAAATGGGCGTGAAAAGCGCCTTCTTAAATGGACCACTTTACGAAATGGTCTCGTCGAGCAACCACACGGATTCGAAGACCGAACCATCCGGACCACGTCTACTTCCTACACAAGGCTCTCTATGGGCTTAAGCAAGCGCCGAGAGCATGGTTGATGTCTTCGTGATTTTCTCCTCGGTCAAGGTTTTGTAGTCGGAAAGGCCGATCCTACTCTCTTCACTAAACATATTGATAATGATTTATTGTGTGCCAAATATATGTCGATGACATTATATTTGGATCTACTAATGAACATTTGTGCAAGGATTTTAGCGACATAATGACTAAAAGATTGAGATGTCCATGATGGGTGAGTTGAAGTTCTTCCTCGGTTCAAGTCAAACAACTAAAGGAAGGAACTTTTATATGTCAAACAAAGTACATCAAGGACATGCTCAAGAAGTTCGGCATGGAGAGCATGAAACCAATCAAAAGCGCCGATGCAAGCCAGCGGGCATCTAGACCTCGACAAAGAAGGTGGCCGTGCGTCCAAAAGGTATATCGCTCGATGATCGGATCCTTACTCTATCTTTGTGCATCTAGGCCGATATCATGCTTAGTGTGTGCATGTGTGCACGTTTTCAAGCCGCTCCAAAGGAGTGCCACATGGTGGCCGTAAAGAGAATCTTGAGGTATTTAGTGCACACTCCTCATTTGGACTTTGGTATCCTAAAGGTTCATCATTTGAGTTAGTCGGCTATTCCGTCACGGATTATGCGAGGATGCAAAGTGGATAGGAAGAGTACCTCGGGTACTTGTCAGTTCTTAGGTAGATCTCTTGTTTCTTGGTCTTCCAAGAAGCAAAATTCTATAGCCTTGTCCACAGCCGAAGCCGAATATATAGCCGCCGGAAGTTGTTGTGCGCAATTGCTTTGGATGAGACAAACCCTAAATGATTATGGCCTAACCTATAATCGTGTGCCACTTTTGTGTGACAATGAGAGCGCCATAAAAATTGCTAACAACCCCGTCCAACATTCCCGTACAAAACATATCGATATTCGCCACCATTTCCTAAGGGATCATTCCACTAAAAGCGATATCGATATCAACATGTGAGCACAAATGACCAATTAGCGATATATTTACAAAACCTCTTGGCGAGAAGAGATTTTGTGAATTGAGAAGTGGACTAAATATTCTTGATTCTCGCAACTTGGCTTGAGAAGTGCATGCCTTTGATTGATGCTTGGAAAACATTTTAGAAAAGTTTATTTGGTCCTTTTCTTTGGTCTTTTTCGTGTTCTTCGAAATCTCTGATCTTCGGATCTTGCCCAATGACATGTGACTATGGATTGCTTGATTTTGTGTTCGCTAGCCACATTGTGCAAAGGACATCTAAGGACTTCTTTTCTCATTTCTTCAAGTCATTCATGCCTTTCAATTCCTTGAAATTCCCTTTTGGATCCCGAGCCTTCAGCTCGGACGATCGAGACTAATTGTCCAGGATGTCGACAAATTGTCAGGAGTCTCGAACAAAATGTCAAGAGTATCCGGACCCAGAGTGGGCTGTGGCTATTTAAGCCGTCTTGGGCTTCCTTCTCTCTCTTCTCTTATTTGTTTCAACGCATCCACCTCAAACCTTCGCCCTAGCCGCGCCTCGATTCTCCTCCATCTCCGTGTTTCTCCTCCATCTCCATCTCCGGATTATCCTTGGAGGGCTTGGGGAAGGATCTCCTCGTCATTTCTTCGTTTTTGCGGTTCTTCGTTGTGGTATGACTTCTCTTGCCCTAATCCTCTCTTGACCATTGAAATTTCTAGGGTTAGGGCTCCTCTGTTAGAGTACATTCACCTCCTTGAATAAATCTCTAGAATGTGCTCTTAGAAATCCCACATTGTTTGCAATTTAGAATTTTGGGTTTGACTCTGTTAAACCCGGAGTCTCCGGATATTTTATCCGGAGTATCCGGCTAAGTCCCGGACACTCCGGACTAAACACCCGGAGTATCCGGATAAATTGTCCGGACAGTCCGGACAAAATGTCCGGAGTGTCCGGGTTGTACCTCTCGGCCCAAAATTTTAAATTGTGAAATCTTCTTTCGTGCAATTCTTTTCACTCCTATCGTTGTTCCTCTTAGATGTCTTCTTCCCAAGGAGGTTACAGTGTAAGCAAGCGCCCAATTGAGTCGCCTCCTCCCTCTCCCACCGGCGCTCCAAAGAAGAAAGGCAAGGTGTGAAGAAGATTCCTCAAGGCCGTGCAAACCTCCTCACGCTCCTCCGTTGCTCCGTCTCTGCTCCCGCTCGAGTAATCCCGGAAGTTCTGCCGAAGAGCATCCATGAGATGAGCATGCTAGGCGGCGGAACGAAAAAAAGCGATTTCAAGAGTCAAGAGTGGCGATTGGTCCACTCGAAGCTTGACCCGATGGAGATATCGGGCGGATGATGCCCTGCGTGTGGTTGACTATCGGGTTGGCTCGGGAAGGGCAAGCGATTGTTGCGAGAGGAACAAGGATCGCTTGAGTTTCATCAAGATCGATATGTCGACAAGCGGTTGCAGAGCGAGTTTCACTCGACTTTTATGAGAGCAGTTCTTACGCCAATGGGCGTCGATAATGAAGATGAAGAGGATTGATTGGCTATATATATACGAGGCTCGAGAATCCCATCTTTGATGAAGTTATCGAGATTTGTGAGCGGCATAAAGTGAAGGACATTATGAGTTTCATGCATTCCTGGAATGATGAGGTAATCATGCAATTTTATGCCACTCTTTACTTTGATAAGAAGCAAGATGCCATTTGGTGGATGACAGACAAACTCTGGTATGTGGTGACCAAGAGGACATTTGCTAGAATATTGCATTTGCGATCTGCTGATGGGGATGCGAAGCTGCATGATAAGAAGGTCATGGCTCCTGAGCAGCTTGGAGATTTATATGATTCATCTCAGCATGTTATGATGGGCACTATCAAAGTGCGAAGCCGATGCCGGTTGTATGCTTCTTCGGTTGCTTGGTCACCCTTTGGCCCAAGGAGAATCGTCGACCATCGGTTCTTATGTGAGAAATTTGCTATTTCACTTGGTTGGCGCACTCATGGATTTGGCGTGGTTGATTTCATCAGGAGTCCATCGCTACAACTCAATGAGCAACTCCGGCGGTGTGGATATCGCCATTCATAATGGGCGTGATTGAGCACGTCACGGGGCTTGACCGTAAAGGATGTGGAGCATGTGACTTACAAGGTCCGTCCTCGGTCGGTTCTGCGGCTCACGTGGACAAGCGTCGAGGTCGTCCTCCTGTCACTCGGTCTTTTTGCTCGTCTGCTCCTCCACCGCTCGGCTTCCAAGCGCCTCCTCTGCTCGATTTCTCCCACGGAGAAAGGTTCTCCTCGCACTAGCAGCGACACCATCAAGAGAATGCTCAAGTGCCTATTCATTTATGTCAAGATGTGTCCGAGCAAGTAAAGGAGACCCGTCGTGAGTTGCGTGAGCACCGCCGAGAGTTCGAGCCTCACCGCCCCCGGCGGTGAGATCTTCCGGCCGATGGCGAGTGCGAGAGTCAACTTCGTGTTTCTGCGATGGATTCCGCTACCGGCGACTCTTGATCTACCACCTCATACCTCGGGCGGCGTCGATGGCGATGGCGGCGATAGCGAGGAGGAAGACTACGACCCGTCCGTGACGGCGAGTAGTTTCTTGCGGTAGACTCTTCCTTTTTTTTGGTGTCTTGATGCCAAAGGGGGAGAGAGCTAGAGTTTATTTGGAGTCTATTTGCTTTGCCGTGCGGGATTGTGCTTTGGTTATTGCTTTGGCTATTTATCGTCTCGTTAGACCTTTAGTTGTGCTTGTGGTTGATTGGTTGTCGAACTATTTGTTTGCTTAATATCAATTTCCTTTCCGTTATGCATTTGTGTGATATCATGTCATATCTACTTATTGATTATCTTGTCATATTCTATAAATGCATAACAATTTAGGGAGCTCTTGCACCTTTTGATCTTAAATATGTGCATTTCTATCTCTACTCATATTTCTCTAATGCTGCGTATTTAGGGGGCTCCACCTCCAAGCATTTGGTTTTCCAAATGCTATATCATTCAATTCTTTTATCCAAATTCAATTGTGTTGTCATCAAGTCACCAAAAGGGGAGATTGAAAGTGCATCTAGGCCCCTCAAAGAGTTTTGGTGATTTATGGCAACACAATAAATATACTAACGATGCATGTGAGATTCTGTCACGTTGATCAAGAAGATATCTTGGTTGGAATGGCGATTTGAGATCCCCACTATATTTAAAATTTGAAAAAGCGGCATCAAGACTTGATTATATTTCTTTTATTTTATTGAGTCTAAGGATAGCCGTACTATTAAGGGGATCTGACGAAAAATCGCTTTTAGGATATGCTTGTGCTCATAGGATGAAAATTGCATCTCAAAAGCATCTCAAAATCATACATTTCTTTTAAAGGGATACTCTGGCCGAGGAGGTCGGTCAAGATATCCGGACAATTAGTCCGGACACTCGGATAAATTGTCCGGAGTATCAGGGATTAAGTCCGGATACTCGAGCTAGGGTCCTCGGTTGCTCTTTCTCTGGTAAGTCCGAGATGTCCGGTTATTTAATCCGGACACTCGGAAATTGTCCGGAGTATCAGAAGATAAAGTCCGGACGATCCGGATGTCAGTGAAAGCTTTATATGTGTTGGATTTTTGGGGGCTATTTAAGCCCTCACTCCAAATCTAGCAGATTACAACTCTCATTCATTCTGACATTCAAGTCTAAAGCTCTCTCACACTCTCTCAAGCCCTAGCTTCTTTCTCCCACTAAAATCTTTGATTTGAGTTGTTTCTTTGGGGAGAAAGAAGGGATTCAAGTGCTTTGAGCTTGCATGTTTGATTCTTGAGCACGAGCTTCATCCTCCAAGTCGATTTAGCGGCGTATTTGTTACTCTTGGAGTTTGAAGGGCTCCTAGGCGGCAAAGTCACCGGGAGCCTCCAAGACTTCGTGTGGAGAGCCCGGTTGTTTGTGAAGGCAAGCCTTGCCTCCGAAAGGAAAGAGGCAAGAAGTGAAGAACCGCCGAGTGCTTTGTGCAACAGGGAGGAAAAGAGGTCAAGAGGGACCGGGCTTTGTGCCTCCTCAAGGAGACGTAGGATTCCCTTCAAGAATCCGAACTTCGGTAAAAATCATTGTCTTTGTGTTCTTCATTTGCTTGAGCTAGGGTTTGTGGTTCTTAAGTCTTTTGGAGCCCCGATCTACTTTCTCATTGTGCTTGGCTCTAGATCTGTATTTTTCTAAGGTACCTGAGATTAGTTAGAACATTTGTATTCAGCTAGATTGTTGCAAATTTGCAAGGATTTAAAATTATCATTTCGAGGTCCCTTGTCCGGACACTCCGGACATTTAATCCGGACTATCCGGACATTAACTCCGGACTATCCGGACAATTAATCCGGACACTCCGGATTTGGTTCCTCGGGTGATTTTATTTAATTGCAAATTTTAATTACGCCTATTCACCCCCCCTCTAGGCGACATATCGGTCCTTTCAGTATGAAAAATCTCTAACAAGGTTTAGCTGGCGAATCAATGCAAGTTCATTGCACCCAGTAGGTTGATTCTTAAGCCGATTTCTTGCTCTCCTTGCCATGCGGGTCCCGATTCTGACCACTCCAATTCTCTAGATCCTTCCATCGATGCAAAGAATGCCCAAGTCCTTGCTTGAGATTTCACGCCACCTCAACCAATTGCGTTGCACCTTGGGAACCACGAGTAGTGCTCCACTTCCTCCTCCACTCCTTCTCCTCCTCCTCAACCAGTAGCAGAAGTTTCCTCCCAAATTTAGCCATGAGCAGGGAGCTCCCAAGCTCAAAGCCACTCGCGATTCTTGGATTCACCAACCATTGCGAATCCCTTTGAGCTAGGCGTCACCACGCTGGCCCGATCAAAGCCCCAAAAATCTTCAAGCGCCCTCATGCAAAAGTGTCACTTGTGTGAGCCCACCTTCCCCGTGGCAAGCCCACAGTGGACCAGGCTCCTCGAGACTCTCCTTTCGAGTAAACTTGGAAAATGAGACCTCCAGTACCCCTTAATGCTCAAAAGACTACCGATTCAATCTCTAAAAGCCCTGTTCATCTTCTCCGGTTGTCACCGCCATGGCTGCCGCCTCTCCTCATGGGCGCACCTCTCTAGAAGTTCTCCGGCCGAATCAACACTTCCCCTGGATGCGCCTTGCCGAGCTGACGCTTCCCAAGCCGCCGCATTCGCCGGAGCTTCACCGGAGTATCGTCGCCGTGGAGCCCTAGCCGTGCTCCTCTATTTCCTGTCTCTGCGCAATGGGGCCATGGAGTCAGAAGCTTCAGGAGGTAGAAGACTAGATTCAAAGGCGCCTTCTCTGTTGGAAAAACGTATTTTGATTTCTTAGCTATTTTCAACTAGCTGATAATTAATCCTTGAATATCTTTTGAACTATTAATTCAATCCCGATAAAATAAATTTGTATAATCATCTAAAATCAAGAAGAATATAAATATGTAAAAACATTTAATTCTTGACTGCGAATAATTATTTATATTAAACTTTGGTTATAATGCTAATATGGTCTTTAAAGAGAACTTGTGAATAATAAGAACTGAAATGGTGAAATAAATATTAATGTGATGCTAGGATCAGGATGTATTCAAATATCCAAAAACATTCAATTCTTGAGTCACAAAACAATTAGCAAAATCAAATTTAGGAATAAACATTAGTATGGACGTTGTTGTGTTCAAAGAAAATATAATTCTTAAAATCATTAAATGAATCTTCCTGTGTCTCTGGGATCATAATAAACTTAAATATACAAAAATATTTAAATGTTCAATTCAGTTTAATTTATTTGCTTTATGATCATTAATGAACCTGTTATGGCCATTAACAAAATAATAGTGTAATGGCTCACAAAATGATAATGTAATTTGTATTAGATTCCTAAAACAGTAAGGATCCATGTATGCAAAAATGTTTAAGATAAGATTTAAGTTGCATTCTTTTAATGAAAGGAAATGTTAATTATAACAATAAGTAAATAGATAATCTATTGCAATTAAAGCTAAAATAATACCAAACCAACTTTATAACCTTTCTAGGATTGCTACCTGTTAATACCTGAAAAATGAATTAAAGATCTTGTATAATGTAGTCGCAAACTCAATATGAAACTTGGCCGATTTAAGGTTTCAAATATGATCATTTAGGCTATTTCAGCGATAGATAAAATAACTCGTTTAAATACTGAAATCAGTAAAACTAGTCTGAAAACACTGTACAAGGTTCATACTACCATATTCTACAAAAATATCTTAATTATAGTATGCTTTTCATTTAAATCAAGCTAGTTCAAAACCCTTAATCGTTAATCTGTCATTTCCCATTTCCTGCCGATTTTGAATAGTAGTATTTAAGTATAGCATGAACCATTTTAGCGATAAGATTATAGTCTCGCCCAAGATCCTAAAACTTATGGAACTAGTTTAGTAGTGTTCTTCAAGGTATATACTACCCTGCTATGAAAAGATAATCTCATTTTGCTAAGGGTTACATATTAATCTTGATAGCCTAATATCCCTAAGTAATCACATTACTTTAGACCGTAATATGAATAAACGAATTGTAGTTTCAATGAGGAAACCTGTAGTTAAGTTATTTGTATCACCAGAACCTTCTCAAATATGATGGAAATGCTATCAGTAGCCTAAATCAATAGATTTAACTTGCGTAAAACTAATTCTAAACGAGATCGATCAAAGATAAAGAACTATTTACTCATAATCTAATATGATCGTTTAAGCATTTTCATTAACTCGCAAAGCAACTCATCTAAATCCGAATTTAGTAAAGAACAGCTTAGAAATGATCTTTAAGATATAATCTGCAGTAATCTAAGAAAGTATTCTTATTTCATCTTGCTTTGAATCTGAATCCTAATAGAGCAAAACCTGTAAGTAACAAGAATTGACAGAAACTCATATCATGAATAGTAAATTTATGAACTTTGCAACTAATGATTAATTCTATTAATCCAAACAATTTTTGCATCTTGAATTCGTAAAATAAGATTAATAAATTCATAAAGAGCAATCCCTGTTTTTGGTAAAGAGTTTTATTTGTTTTTCTATCTATTTCCTGTTGCCCTTATTGAAGTCTTTTATTTGCGTTAATTCCGTTGATCGACGTGTAGAACCCGCGTTCTTTGTTTTGCTCGTCATCTTAAATCAATCGCAACCTTGTCTTCACCGTAAGCAATGATTAAGCAAGGCAAGCATCCTTTGACCATATTGATCCCAGTATTTTATATTCCTTTTGTGCATCAAATTGTTTCATGCATGCGTTTATTTTATGTAAATTGCTATCTTATGGATTTGGTAGATATACCTGTTGTCACGTGAATCTCCTTGATGATTATGAAAATGTGAACCTTGATAACCACAGAATAGGGCTAGACATCTCTTAATGTCATCTTGGGTATATACGATCGTAATTACCTGCTTAGCCATGCTTTAGTATTTGAGAAACAGATGATCATGATTAAAATTACTTTCGAAATGTTTTGTATGGAACCTGAATGATCCTTTTTGGGAAAATGGTTGCTAGTACTTTGATTAAAAACCCAAAATAAAGCTATGCTTTGATGCGGGCGATTATTGGCAATAGCCAGATGTGCGAATGGAATTGCACGTAGTGTAGGGTGGAGTATCGCCCGTGTCACATTAAGGACCGAGCAATGGGACGCTATTGATCCGAGATTTCCGTGCAACCACGAGGGCTATTTATGGGGTAGCCTTGGCCTATTAAGTTGTTTGAACATGGCTTTGCTCATTGGTAGACGAGAGCTAGCAGTATTCGGTCGAGTCTACCGACGGTAGTCGGTCAGTCTACTTGCTAATGCAACGGTGTCGCCCGCCATGTTTAGAAGCGTTGTGTTGGGTGTGTGAAAGTGGATCCACGGCTTGGGTGTGTGTTTCTAGTTCTATGGCGGGGTTAACGTCCCGGTGGATCAAAGCCATGTCTAGATAATGTAACGACCATGTATGATCGCCTTCTTGCTTAGCACACCTAAGGAAGTGTGTCGAATCGGCGTCTAGCAAAAGGTGGATCATTCCTTGTGGGTAAAGTTGTACACCTCTGCAGAGTATAAATCTAATCGATTAGCCGCGCCCGCGGTCATGGGCACTTGGTGAAGTCATTCCAATGTTAGATGTTTTATTATTTCTCAAATGGGTTGGTATCATTTGTTTTGTAAATTGTGATTTATGTCAAAGGGCCGACATTGATGGAATTTCAGGAATGTGAATGATTCGTCGCTCACGTCGTGGAGGACTGTGAGTGTTAATTATGCTTTACTTATTTGTTATCAATTAATCTTGCTCTTATAAATTTCCGTTTGCAAATAACTTGATTTACAAATGAAATTCACTTTATGCAAATTAACTGTAGTAGCCTTTCCTTTGAAATGGCCTGCATATATTATAGGAGTTGCTCAAGTCTTGCGGAGTATGAAAGTACTCACCCTTGCTTAATTATTATGTAGGTGGATGAGCTAGAGAGGCTTGAGTCTCTTTTAAATCGCGAGTTGCGGGATATTCTTTGGCGTGTTCTATCTGGAGTTTATACCTTGTCGGGTTACTGCTTGAGATCGGTTGGGCAAACTACAAGATATTGCTTCTTTCTTTGCTAATCTCTTTATTTGTAAGCTTCTCTTTATATATTAGTTTCGCTGTAATTATTTGTGGTGTGGTTGTGATTCCAATTGTTGTAAACATGTGAGTGCTAGCTCTTGATCCAGGGAATAGCACAGTAATCACATGGAGGTTCTGTTCATCGAGCGGGGTCTCTGACATTCATTACTTCTCTTTTACCTTATAAATACTATCTAGCCAAAATTGTACATGCACCTTGCTTCTAATATTGGAAAAAACCTCTTCAAATTTATCTTTGTCTTCATATTCATACATGCACGTGCTAAAATCAGCAAGGATGTTTGATGATCCATCAATTTTATGACGATTCAAATTTTTGATTGCATTTTGCATTATGTGCCAAGTGCACAAACCATGCCATGTAAACGGAAAAACATCACCTATTGCTTTGCTCATTGCAACATCTTGATCGGTGAAAATTGTTATACGGTGTTTTTGACTATGAGCTATCAAAAAGATTTCAAAGATCCATCTAAAGGACTCGAAAGTTTTGTCATACATCAGAGCTGCCCCAAATATAACTGTTTCCCTAAAATGGTTGAATCCAACAAATACACCAAATGGCTGGCTCTCCATGTTTGTGCCAAAAGTAGTGTCGAAAGTGACAACATCACCAAAATGTGCATTACCAATTATCATTTTGGCATCGGCCCAAAAGATGTTTGCCATTTGTTCTTCACTGTCAAGCTGCAATGCATAGAAAAATGAAGGATTTTCTGCGACCTTATTCTTAAAATATTGCAATATGCTTCCACCATATTTCATATCCTTTTGTTGTCTAGTCTACAAATAATTCTTGTGATCATGACAGGTGTATCCTAGGCTAGCCACCAATCCAACATGCCTAGCAGCTAATTCATGAGCTGTTCTTGGCCTAATTCCTGAATCATCCGCCATTTCAATTTCAAAAGCTTGGACTGCCGATATACTTGAAGTGATGGCATTAGATGAGAGGTTTCTGGAGTTTGAAGCACATGATTATGATCGAGAACCAAGTCAATTACTTTGTATTTAGCCCTTACTCGATTCAACAAGACTCCTATATGCACCTTGCAATCAGTTCTTGTCTCAGCTCGAGGATTTTTTTGTGATATGATCCCTTTTTTCCTTTCCTCTCAAACCTTGTTTCGAACACACAAATCTACAAGATGTAATTGTGCCATCCTTTTTACATTTGTTCTCATACTTCTTTCGGCGCTAAAACCCATTTGACTTAGTAGTTCTTCCAAAAGTCATCGACTTCATCCAAACTTCAAATAACATCTGACACACGAAATTAAACTAGGTAATATACTGCACAAAAAAAGATTAATCCCTTGTTAGTTGTGATCATGATTTTGCTAGTTCATTGGTTGTTAAACCGACTACCAAAGTTGTAGATTACACCTTCCATCTGCAATAGCGGTTGGAACTCGATTGGGAGGAGGCGCATGATCTTGAGGAGGCACATAATCAGGAGGATGCTCGATGACTCCAATTTCATCCATCAATTGGGGGCGACTGGATCTTGGGAGAGTCGGCGCTCGCCAGAGACGATGGGTAGCAAGTCAGCAAATAAAGGGAGCGAGGAAGCAGAGCTGAGGGGGCGATTCCAGGCGGCAAACATGGGTATATGTGCATTCATTCCCGCCAAGAGAAAAAATGCGGTAACAAGGCTCGCACAGAGCCGTGTACGCGTAGATGGACGCTCTTGGATGCGTACCGGTTTGTTTACTTATGTGGCCCACGAGTGGTGTTGTTGGATTACAAACGGATGAACCGATTTTGCCTTATAGTATATGCTGTCGCTCGCGCCTGACGGCAGACGATACACTTCTAAGTTATTGCTCTCTCTGCCGATCCTGCACAGAGTTCAAAGGGAAGAGATCGAGCAACTTGTTGATCATTTGGAGTGGGTGGACCGTATGGCGATGCCAGTATCTTAGGTTTTATTCACATTCCATGCTATTGTAGTTGTTGTACTTACTGCACTTTGTAATATCAATGTCGAGTTTTATTCAATATTTTACTATGATTTGTCATCAAATTTGTTGCACGTCGAAAGAGAATGAGGAACAATGAAATTTGAATTTTTTGTTAAAAAAAGTAATTGATAAACAATTTTATAAAATACTACATGAATTATAACTGACAATTATGATTTTTTTTAATTTACTGAACACAGGTTTCAACTGTAAAATTCTAGCAACTGTTAAATAACACTGATTTTTAATAGTTAATGCTCACAATTTACAGGAATTTTCAAATAAAATCAGTGCAAAAATGTCTCTCATAAATTTAATTTTCTCTAAAAATTTTTTATAATTTTTACAATTTATTTTGTATGAAACTTATTGTCACCGTACCGTGTGGTGACAATTAGTTGTCGCCACACAGTGTGGCGACATTAGGTTGTCACCGAATGGTGTGACAATAAGCTATTGTCGCCACGCGGTATGACAATAGTAGACACATATCACAATTTGCTTTGACGGTGCTGACGATGCAACGCTAACCGCTAGATTAACAAGTTGTTGTCATACGGTATAGCGAAAATAGGGTGTTCGTCCGCTTATCTGGCGACTACACCAATTTCGCTGCACCGTACGTTGACGAAGAATTATTTGTGTAATTTTTCTATTACGCGTATTAATGTCGCAATCCCTTTTATGAAATGTATTATTAAAAAAATTCAAAGAGGCAACAACCAATACCAAGGGAGGAGGGAGAATCACAGTTCACATTTCCAGAAGGGAAGCCCACATGCAGCCTAGCTAAGGATTAATAATATCATCAAAATTTCACGAGATCTTGTCAGATCTCGCTTACCAGAGGTGGACAACTTTTGAAATATCGGCCGGCGTAAAAAAAATTCAAAAAAAATTAAATTACTATAGTAATATCAGAAACCTCGGCAAGATCACACCATTTCTCACCGAGATCTTGGGGTTCTTGACTGGTTTTTGCCATTTTTTGAACAGATTTGATCGAAAATTGATCAATAACCCTTAAAAAAGTCATCTCCTACGAAAATTTGTTGAAAAATCGAATTTTTGAGATATTTTTTAAAAACTACAGAAATATTGTCGAATTTTTATAAAATTGTACATGCTTTTTCATAATATAAAAAAATTATGGTACCACACTAAGAAGTGTAGAATCATACATACAAATTTTTAAAATAATTTAACTTCATTTGTTATCTTTAAAAAATTAAAAACCAAATGAATATAATTGGGATAGTATCCTTATCAGAATTTTATAAATTTTCTCGAGCATGATCATGATCCAAAATTTTTATGAGAGCTTAATAATTGCCTCATTACCTTTCTGTAAAATTTTCAAAAATTTTAACCTTTTTTTCTTTGCTCAATCAAATCTTTGTATGCATTGAACTTCATTTGTTATATTTCAAAAATCAAAAACTTAAGCATTTCCTTAAAACCCTTCTACAAAATTTTCAAAAAATTTAAATTGCTTTTATTATTAAAGCAAATCTATGTATTGATCATTAGGCTTTTATCAGGATGCAGCACTGTCAGAATTTTGGAACTATTTGAAGCTTGATCATCACATCAGGAATTTTGACAAAAATTTTCAAAATTTTCTAACATGGTTTGTATCATTTTTCATTTGGTTGAAGTTTGCCGTTGTGGCTTTTATGAGGATAGTAGCACTGTATGAATTTTTAAGAATTAATGAAGCTTGATCATCATCTAAAAATTTTATGAGAATATTAGTGATACATTATAACTATACACAAAAAATTTCAAAATTTTATAACGTAGTTTGTTTCATTTATCATTCGGTTAAAACTTGTCGGTCAACGTTTTATCAGGATAGTTGCAATGTTTGAATTTTTTAAAATTTCTTAGATTTTATAATCATCTAAAATTTTTATGGGACCATCATTGATATGTCAGGAACTTCCAAAAAAATTCAAAATTTTTTTGACATTGTTTGTACTATTTTTTGCTCAGAGCAATTTTGCCGAGATCTCGGCTAAACTGGCCGAAATTTCGGTTTTAAAATCCAGATTTGAAAATCCATTTTTGCAGTTCATCTAGAATTTGTTCGAAATTTGTAAATCTCTCCGAGATTTCGTTCTCCGGCCATGAACGATATTTAGAGCAAAACGAGATTTGAATCCTTAAGCCTAGCAGCGGAATCGTGCTCACAACCCAGCAGCGTGCCGTGATAGAATAAGGCAAGAAGAAAACAAATGTATTAGTGATTAGACAACACCAAAAGCTCTGAAAGTACTTGTTTAACTTTGCAAATTCAACCTCAAATTCTTAGTGCAAGGAAACTGCGGTTTGATCTTACAGGTAAAATTCTATTGCATAGGTTGCTTTCAGATGAACACCCAAGAAAACTCTCGCATTCACAATTTCATACTTAGTTAGGCTCTAAAATTACTTTGTGAGAAACTACTTTGTGAGAAACGGGAAGGATTCCCTTCATCTTTATCAATCAAAGCTACTATTCCCGGTCTGAAAATCATCCAGCACACAAATTTATACGTCTACAGAAAAAGGAAGGTGCTTTTATGCATCACTATTTGAAAGTCCATCAAACGACAACCAATGGTAGCTTGCCCAATTCAGCTTCGACGACTAATACGAAAACATGCAGAACATCAACTTCAGCATCGGACACTCAATGGCTAGTTCCCTTCCTCTTCTTCCGAAAAACCTTCTCCCCCATCAGAAAGTATAGTCAGCTTGAGATGCTTGATACCTCGAACAAGCCATCCTCGTGCTCCGCTGAACGCCTCACTTGCCACCTGCCATAGCATCTTTGCTCCTGTCGCAGCATTTCTTGCCCCTCCTCTTGCAAAGCCGCCCAGTTAACAGAACCAACCCAATTGCAAACATTATACATCACAGCAGTGACAACATCTGGTAATTTATCACGAAAACAAGCGTAGTACCTGGTTCTCCAGCAACAACTTTGGAGTTTTCCTGTGAACTTCACCAAGCCAAGTACATACCAAATAATACAACAGGTTGTGCACAACAGACCGCATTCCATATGTACCTAGCTAAAGGGCAATTGGGAAGAGCCATAGCTGCAAAGTTGCCTAGCAGCTTGGCAAACTCAAGAAAGTTGCAGAACACAAAGAGGACAAACTTTCAGGTAGCAAAACAACAACCAACCTGAAACTAAGGTCCAAATCATACTGGCGCAAATTTTCTTTGCCACCTGACACCAATCTGAAACCAATAAGATTCAGTGTTTGGCTAGGTGTTACAGCAATCAACAACATGAGGCCATTTGTTCAGCAAACGACGATGGCTCACATGCATTTTAGCACTAGCTCGAGTCCTTTGTTTCTACAATGCCAGAAATCTGTAAAAATACAATACAATGCCCGACATGATAGCAACAAATGTGTGAAATTTGCAACAAGACCAAACAATCAGTACAGAATACAACGCAATCCTGGAACAAAATTAAGGGATACGTGAATACACATAATACAGAATTACAAACCAATCAGCTGTTCGAGTCACGCATGAACAATGCAGGGCTGAATTTCTTGGAAGTCCCCACGCAAGAACACAATTGGATAGTACATGGCCGGATCACAAGAAGGTACAAGAACTAATCAAAGAAACAGATCAAAGAAGGAGAGAATCAAGGAGAACGGTTCGCGATCCGGTCAAGGGGCCCGTCACATCTTGGCGAAGGAGGCGGCGGACCCGGATTGGTCATAGTAGTACTCGGGAAGGGCCTGGGGGCGGGAGAGCATGAGGGGGCGGTCCTTGGCCTCCTCGAGGTCCTCGTCGCCGTCGTCGTCAGCGGTATGGAGGTGGATGCAGGAGCACCGCTCCATGGACGCGAAGAACGCCGACGCCACGCTCGCGCCCACCCAGATCGCGTACCCCTCCAGCTTCTCGTAGGACAGGATCCCGTTGCCGCCGCCGTCCATGGCTGCCCTCCTTCTCTCAGGCCCACGAAGACCAGAACCGAAAGGGGGAAATGGGTGAATCGGTGGTTGTTTCTTGCGTTTGCCTTCGGTTTTTTTTTGGGCAGCGGTGGTTGTTCCAAAATTGGGCAAGGCGAACTGGGGAAGGGAAGAAGAACCCTCCGGTGCTACTCCCTATTTGGAACTAGAGGTAGACGTTGTGCCGGACTGGATCGGTTGTCCATCGTGTTTCTTCCTCACCCCCAATCTTCAATAATGGCCGATCATTATACCGTTTCACGATTCTGACCGGTCATATATCTCCAAATATGGTGATTATTATAACAAAATCTCGATTGGTCTTTGTAATTAATAGCCGGCCAATCATTCCTTTTGTTTACCAGAACTATCACCGGTGTTCATCTCCAGCACCGAATCATTTCCTCTAGAAACATTAGTATTAGCATCGCTTTGTTTACCAGAAAAATCACTTAAGACTCCTCAATTGTTGGTTTTAATTTATACTGGAGAAGAAACTATAAAAACTTTTGTAATCGGGAGAAATAGATGTTTGATCTTATAGCACAATTTTTTTTATTGATTGACCTTTATGTTTTGTTACCAATTTTATTTTTCATAGCAATGCACGGGCATTGAACTGTTATATATTAATGTTCTCTCTAGTGTCTGTTGAAAAATTGTGCAGTAAAATTTTATAATTTTGCGATAAAAGACAAAAAGTGCATTGCATCTTTAATATTGAGTGTTGTGGTAAATGGTGTGTCATATGGGTGGTGGTTGCGGTAATTGAAGGTTGAGTCGTGGACTCAACCCAAAAAGGGGAGATTAAATTTCAGTTGATAGTTTAGCGCGTTTCTTTGTTTTGCTAATTAGGTTGTATAAATATCGTGGAGTGAAGTCGAGTTATAAACTCAAAGGCAATTGATGAAAATGGTTTGAGTTGCAGCAATGGGTAGTTGAGTTAGGAGACGTTGTGATTTAGAGTAAGTAATGCTTCTTTGGCGTTGAATGGGTTTATTATTAAGGGTGTGTTTGGTTGAGTGTACGAGGGTGAATCGAACCGTCCCGTACAGGATTTGGTTCTGTTTTTGTGTTTGGTTGACTGAACGGAACCATTTGGTACAGGATGACATGGTACAGATTCTTAGAATATTCCAAAAAGATGATGTACCATCCCGTACGGGAAATTTGGTTGAACCAATCGGTTCAGGACAGGATCGTTCACTCTCATCATCCCTCAAACCAACCTCATCCCTCAATTCAATCACATCTCTTCAACCAAACATCATCCCGTATCATCTTGTATCATTTCATCCAAGTAACCAAACAAAATCTTGTATCATTTCATTCAAACAACCAAACACCTTCGCTGTACCATCTCATACAGGACCATCCCATTCATCCTGTACCATCCCATCCCATTCATCCTCGTACATCCAACCAAACGCACCCTAAGTTGATGACTTGATTGCGGTAATTTGATATAACCAAGTTATTGCTTTAAATGAGTACAAATTGTATTGTCCGGATGTTACTTCATTTGTATTAACACTCTTGTTT
Source organism: Guadua angustifolia (assembly GCA_036346375.1). NCBI lineage: Eukaryota > Viridiplantae > Streptophyta > Magnoliopsida > Poales > Poaceae > Guadua > Guadua angustifolia. The sequence continues at coordinate 16,616,428 of CM070518.1, read as the reverse complement.
TATAGATAAATTGTTAAGATACATCGACTCACGGCTTGTCCTATGCTCATTACATCACATTTGGTGTGATATAAATAGCTCGGTAATTTATTGTAAGGGGTTGTTCCAACTCTATCCACAACGGATTGGGTTATGTGCGAACGTGCTGCATGGAAGGCATTTTAATAATCGTTCCATTGTCCGCTTTGAAAATTTATTCTTAGCGAGTAGTTGTTGGTGCTAGAGGGTGAACGCCACAAAAGCGAACAACACCAAAATTTTATCGGCTTAGAGCGGTATAATCTCGGAATGCTAAGTATAAAACCGGTTTATCATATTCCTAAAAACGTCATTGGTTCAGGCTAAGACTTTGAATCTGTTTGTTTAATTATGTTTAGAATATTTGGTCCAATTATTTTAAATGTAATATTATTAAAGCCAACTTTTTCAAATTAGAAGGCTTTAGTAATATTTAATAGCTTTTATTTTTTATTATTTGATAGAGTTTGGATAATTTTATCTAACTTTAGTGTTATTAGCCTATAATGGATTATCTGTGGCGGTTCGAAAACCACTACAAATAGTCCCGACATTATTTGTGGCGGATCCAAAGAAAACCGCCAAATAATCACTTATTTGTGACGGTTGAAAATAAAACCGCCAAAATAGTCTTTCTCTTTAGAACCGGTAAGGCGCCACTTATGTGCTATTTTGTGGTAGTGAGAGTAGGCTTAGAATTAGACGAGGTGGTTAGGCCTTTGAAGTGCCTTGAATTGCTAGGTGGTAGCTAATCTTTCTCTAAGATTATGTCAGTAGACTTTAACTTTTTAGACTTTTAAGCTCGGAATGCTAAGTATAAAACTGGTTTATCGATCATATTCATTGGTAGACTAAGATTACCAATTGGTGAACCAAAACTATGCCTGATCTCAACTCTAACTTACTGCTTTTCCTTTCTTTCCTTTGTCTACCATTAAACTACAACAATCCATTTTAGATAATCAAATAAAGAGAAATTATTGATCGTTCCTCGTGAATCATGATACCTTGAAATACTTCAAGGTGAAAGCTACAACGATTTTCGTACGCTTACGGAATGATAAGGCATAAGAATCACCAACACAAGTGGCGTGACGAGTGTCGGACGATAGGAGGCGGTCGGGGCAATGGATCCAGTGGCTTATCGACGCCGGAGAGGGGAAGAAGGGGGCAGGGGAGGTAGCAGTGGTGGGTTTAGGGGCTGGGGTCCGGTGAGGATTAGCCTCTTATCCCCGCTGTTAATGACCATGGTGCTGGCCTTGTGTTGCGATGACGACCAATTTTCCTGGATCCGCCCCTGACGGTGAGGGAGGAAGCCATGGTGTTGGCCTCGTTAGCATCGAAGGCGATAGCAGTGAGGTAGTAGGCGACAGCATGCGGGGTGGCGATGGGGGAGGAGGTGGGTAGCGGTGGCTGGAGGGAAGGAGGTTGTTGTAGTAGTGGGTGAGGGCTTGCCAAAGAGAGGTGCCAATGTTGCCTACAACATTGACGAGACAGTGCATGCGCGTGATGGCAATGTAGCAGAAGTATGGGTCGAGGAGGAGAAGCCCGGTGGAAATAAGGAGGGTTAGGATTGAGACATGTATCACAACCTTACATTGTGTGATTTTAATCGGATGTCTAAGAATTCAAATGGTTTTCACCCAAAAACATCATTAGTATGGTACTAGCTAGACAATCCCATCAAACTTATGCCACCACAGTCGAGTCTACAATTGCAGTTTACAATGTTGCACCTACGCTAGCCTTACGAGAGATTGTTTAGAACACATAAATTTCAAATAAAATGATAGAACTTCTGCTGTTCTGCATATCTATATATATTTTTGTAAAATTCCCACGTACCAAACAGCACATTAGTTGAACAAATCATTTCAAGTCTCCAGTATGATTCATCCACCGGCGCAATTATCACAATGAATTTATCCAAACCTCACCCTGACCCAACAGGAAAAATGGAAAACGTTATCACGTTCTGTTTAAAAATAGCACTTCTTTCGATAAGACACAACTGTACAAGCAGATAAACGGATCGAGGCGAAGACGAATGGAAACTCAGAAAACAACCGTACTTCATCCAAAATTAGCCGACCGGTCTCTCTCTCTCCCATTTCCGTTTTCTACTCGATTCACCAGCCGAGGCGTCTCCGGCCGCGTTTACTGTCTTGCGCGGCGCGATGCCTCGAGAATCACGTCGGCCCTGTGGGCGCCGAGCGAGCGAGAGCCGAAACGCTTCTCTTCTCCCCTCCTCGCAGCTAGCCGCTGCCGCGCCGAGAGACGCACTGGCATGGTCTCCTCCTGCCGCTCCGAGAGACTCACGGCCGCACCGCCGCGCGGCCGAGGCTGCAGCCGAGGGTCTTGCATGGCGTGCTGGGCCCAAGGCGGTGGGCCGCTTCGCATGCGGCGGGCTCGTGGCCTGGGCGGCGGCGTCCACGTCCGGCCCTGTGATTGCCGCGAGCCAGGTTGGTGGTTAATTTCCTCCAAAGCTGTGTGGCGTTGCGTGATGTGATTTGTGGAACGAGTTGAGGTCAAGTGTTTTTTTTTTCGTTCCCTAGTTAGATGAATCCGACGATCATTAGAGCGGATATTGACTGGCAATGGCATCGCATTTTGCTGGAATTTAGGGGACCTGATCAGGGAAATCACTTATTTTGGAGCGAATTTTAAATTCTTGGCAAATGTTACTCTTAGCATGAATTTAGATCGAGCTAGCATTTGCTCGAATTCGATTGGAGTTAATAAGCAAATGTATTGGATTTGGCTTAACCTGGATCAAATTAAGTCACTGTCTAATACTGCTTTTAATTCCATTGCAAAAAAAAGTTGGTGTTAAACCTATAAAGTTGATTTTTGGTTTTTTTTATATTCTCTCCACGAAAAACACTAATAAGAAATGTAGTTGGATATATAAATATATATATATATATATATATATATATATATATATATAAAATAAAAGATGCTGTAATTGTTCAAGATGAGTTGGTATTGTTTTTGGGAAAAAAATAAAATGATATGAATTAACCTCAAGTGTTAATGTTACTAGGATGGGTTGGCGCTATGCTGCGCCGACTAATCGTGCCACGCAGTATTTTTTCGATTTTGGAACCTCTAGAAACCGGAATGATGTGAGCTATGTAAACCACGATGATCGGCAGTAATTTTAGATCAAAGAACAGGGCTAACACCTAACAGGTTAACCAAAATAATAAAAATGGGAACGCAATATCATTTAGACTCCCATTCTCATCACACTGCACGGTAGAAAAGACATAGAACTATATCATAGCAACTGGTTGCATTGAACAATCTATAGATCATTGGAACCCCATCATAGCATTTAAATTCAAAACTCCTATTTGGAATCACAATTGTGTCCCTACATGTTCGTCTCTCATTCAAAGAATGTCTGGTTAAACCAGCCTGCTATCAATTGCTTTACAGATCAAATTTTCTTTTGCCAGTTGGTGTTTACTGTTTAGGCCCACGGGAATGTGACCTCGAGCAATGTGATTATGAACAATAAAAAAGAAATGCCAACCTTGAAACTACCAGGAGGGAAGTGCCCAGTTCTGTGCACCTAATCCCTAGGACCTAGGTAAGCAGGTAGATCGATCGGCCATGACTGACACAAGAAGAATTGAAAGGGGCTGACATAGGGAAGGGGAGGGACCGACTGACTTGGAGACCGCTGTCAACTCGCTCCATTAGTTGTCTTTGGTGGAAGAACGCGACAGCGGGAAGTCAGGAGATGGAGGCGGCGGCGACCTGCAGGAATACGCGCCGCGGCTAGCATCACTCCGGTTGGCGACGGCGACGCAACGAAGGTCTATGGAGAGGCAATTATACATTACACAAAGACTATAAAGGTGCAGCTATGAAAATTAACTGAAGGTATTTCAATACAATTTTAAAACAACAAAGGACTATATATATAACAATGTCTTGCTGCAAACTGGTACAATAAAACACTGATATCTTTAATATTTCAGCGCAAAAGGAAGTTAATCTAATAGAAATTAAAGTAAGGACTTTTACAAAGCTACATATATTTTATGACTCTTCATAGACAAACTTGCAAAAGGAAAACTAACATGTATCTTCTGAAAGCTGTTCAGTCTGACACCTTGCTGTGTTTTTATTGAGCAGTTCATAGGCGAGCAACTGTAATGAGCACCGAACACAGAAAGCATCTAAGACCATAACAAATTTAAAATGATATGTAATCTTCAATTCCCAAGAATCTGCAGCCAAAAAGAAAATAGTTCGTCGGTGCCACAACGCAGGCGAAAAGAGAGATGAAAGCAGACACCTCTATAGTTCCATCGTCAAAGAATAAAATTTCAGACACCGGTATAGATGACAACTTAGAAACAGATAACCAAAATGCAAAGCTTCAGGTTGATCTTGAAAGGGAGCCATGACGAAGATTCATGGTGATTGCTTTGGTTCTCTTACCATGTAGAATTTTAGCACCTACACTTGTATGTTGTTCTCTTTGATATACCTCATGATCATTAGTGCAGAAATGAGTTCTATCCATTGTATACGATTAACTTTCAGACGAAAGCGGAGGCAGTAGAAGATCATGCCATCCATTGATATCATATATGCTTTGCTATTACCCTCTGTAATCAGATTATCATAACCACAGCAGTTCACACAAAAAACATAAGATTGTTTCTACTATTTTCTGGCGGTATCATAACAAGGAAACTACCACATACACAATAGGGCATGCACATTAAGCTTTCGTTAAATTTGTTTATATCTGCAAGAATATCTATGCTTGAAAGACCTCTAAGCGAGCAGGAGGCATATGTACTAAAATTTCACGCTGAACAAACACTAAACAAAGTTCAGAAGTGAGAATATTATTTAGTACAACAATTACGAATGCTACTGTCCTGCTTCTAATCAAGGACCATATGGATTACGGTCACAGGAACCATATGGATATATATTACGAATTTACTCCAGTTTCTAATCAAGGCAAAACACCCAAGAAAAATTAGAAATAAATTCATGTAGTACTGTTCGTACCTCACGTATTCATGACCCCATGAGCCAATGTCACCTTCATAGCCCAATATACTCCAGGCTCCTCCTGGAACAATTAAAAGGCAGAAGGAAAATTTTAGCAGTGAAGACCTTTTCAAACGAAGGAATGGGCTGTCCAGAACAGATGAACAAAATTTTATTGTGTCAGGCACATACTCTTTCTCCTTCAACAGACATTGTCAAGGCTACAAGTGCAAACCAAACCCAGATCGAACCAAACACGCATCGATACCAGCCAAAACAAACCGCACGGCCATATCGCGCGGGCCACAACCGCATAGCGCGACAAAAAAAATCGCAGATCGAGAGACCCCGGCATCACCTGGCGCGCGCGGAGACGGGAGAGCAGATTGATCTGAAGGCTAGCGCGATCGGCGTCCCGGATTCGATTCGGCGGTGGCTTTTTGTGTGTGTGGGTGGATGGCTGCGCTGGAAGAAGCCGCAAGCAAGGTGAGCTACCGTGGACCCGCCGCCGATTAATGTTGCAGTCTGAGGAACCACGGATGAAGAAGGCTCTATAGGGCACCCGACGCTAAATTTAGCAAGACCTTTTAATCAATTTAAAGCTAGAAATATTTGTTGATGATTACTATCAATCCATGAAAATCATCTCGAAAGTAATTTCATAATATTATAATTTTGTTGAGTTTTATGAATATGAATATATTACAATACAAATTAGTGAGCAAAGCTATGTTTTGAAGACCATGTCAATTTTCAAAACGACGATTATTTGTGACAGGAGGGAATATTATTTAGTACAACAATTACCAAAACATTTAACGTGAACTACTGCAACATGATCATTAATGTTGCAGTCTATTCTCTATAGGCACCCTAAATTTAGCAAGACCTTTTAATCAATTTAAAGCTAGAAATTTTGTTGATGATTACTCCCTCCGTCTCACAATATAAGCCCATAACCCACCATATGAATAGACGAAGGAAACACTAAATCTAAAAAAATAATATTATTTGACCATACATGCCCTTATGAAATGGCATACTACGATTACTTATCCATTTTCTGCATTAAAGGAGGATATAAGTTTGAAACATTGAAAAAACTACTCATTTAATCTCCGCAATGGACTTATATTTTAGGACAATGCTCTCCAAGAATGAGGATTTATATTGCGGGACCGAGGGAGTAACATATGATATACCAGCATATGAATTAAGATTGGCACGTGCATTTAGAAGTTGGTTCTAATACAAATCTGGAGAACAATGAATTAGTACTGTTTATTGCAGAAATCATCATCTTGTTGCATTCAGTAATCAGAATAACTGATTAAAGCGTGCCCTTTTCACTCTAGAAGTATGCTAGTGCCTTTTGTATTTCCGAAGCCAAATTTCATTTACGAAGCACTGACATTTTTTTTTGTTAGATTGACGTGTGAACTATAAAGTGTTCTTCATTTTATAATCCTACATGTATAACTTATATGTAAGTTGGTACTGTACTTTTATTCTTGAGAACATCATTTATCACTTCAGAGCTTGTTTTCCTTTCTCCAATGGTTGTATACTTTTCTGAGATGACATTCCCTGTTTGATTTGGTTGTTAGAGGTTGCCTCCACTCTCAACAGAGCCAAACAGATGCGAGCGTGCATTTGTTGGGAACACAATTGGTCAGGCAAATGGGGTGTATGATAAGCCACTTGATCTCTGGTTCTGTGATTGCAGAAACGAGAAAACAAATCTCAAAGTTTGGTGGCAAAGTTGTCGAGTCCAAAGCTTATGCTGTGGGGGCAAGCTTCAAAGGTATAATTCCATTATTCATCACACTGTATTGTTGCAATTGTTCTAATACTGAACCTTTCAGATGTACCTTTTGGTTGATCATACTACATTATGAAACAGAACGAGAAAGACTCCTCTTTCAAATGTTTCCAGGAACCGATTTCACGAACGCGGTGATAGGCCGTGTCAATTTCGAGAAGGCCAATCTCCAAGGGACAATCTTCAAGAACATTGTCTTGTCAGGATCGACCTTCGATGCTGCCAGGTTGGAAGATGCGGTGTTTGAGGACACAATAAGCGCATTAAGATAAGAGCTGGGTTGTAGATGATTCAGCACAATTAATTCCACCGTATCATGATCGTTTATGTTTATGTTGACATCGTATCAGGTCTGTCTATAGAGCCAACATGACAAGATGCGCCTTTTTTTCTCGATATGTAAAACCCTCAATATCGTAAATATTCAGCAATAATGTACCACACTTCTGTAATCTTGTGCAAATAGCCAAGTATCACATGCAAAAAGGAAGATCTGTATGCTTCCCACATATATATTGTTCACAATTCAGTAATGACATTAACTACTGATCGATGATGCATGAACTGGATGCATGCAAGCTTTATTCCACAATCCGTACACTAGTAACCACTATGTGCGTTTGCTTGCTAACATTATTGGCTCCTGGCTCCTCCTGCCATGGATTAGATTGCTCATTCTAGCAGTATGCTGGCCCCTACAAGGGCCGATGCTACTCACGGATAGTGCTACTATATATAGCCATAGTAGGCCATAGCAATACCAAGATGCACCGTCTAAATGGCCGGCCCGACGCCGGGCACCTGCCGGTAAAGGTCATGTCTTTGGCTGGAAATGTGCGGCGTTTACGGCGAATTATATGATTCACTCGGCGCCGTTGCCGTTGCTGCCGGTGTCGACGACGCAGGTCTCGACACCGCCGGTCATCCAGAGGAACCACGCGTAGGTGCTCCTGTGGTGGCTGCTCTCCGGCTCCGCGTCGATTGCCCCGGTGAACATGTCCTCTGCACTAATGAGGTCGCCACGGGCGTGCCAGAGGAACATGGCGTACTTCCTCATCGCCTCGCCGTCCACCGGCTCGGTGGACACCGCCCGCTTGAAGTACTCCTCCGCCCTGTCACCAAGATCGAGATGATCGTTAAGGACTCGTACAGGCAGGCATGCATGCATGCGATTAATTGTACGGGTGCAACCATGGCGGCATGTACCTGTCAATGTCCTTGTCGAACTGGTACAGGAGCTGCGCGTAGTTGGACAGGATGAGCGAGTTCGCCTCGGCGGTGGCAATGATCCTCTCGTATGCCGCTTTCCGCCGATGCGCGCGGGCGATGTCGATGGCCTCCTGCTCGTCCTCATTGACGACCATCGGCACGTCGCTGTCGCCATGCAGGATGCCGATCCTGGCCCACAGCTCGTTCTCCACGTCCAGCTCCACTAGCTCCGGCAGTTCTTCGTCGTCCCCCGTGTCCCCGTCGTCGTCGGGCTCCGCCTTGCTGGCCGATGCCTCGGCCTCCTTCGCCTTCATCCGTTCCATCTCCATCTCCACGGCCGTGCCGAGGCAGGACACGACCAGCCCGAGCAGCCCGAAGGCTAGGTCCGTCGACTCGAAGTGCACCTTGCGGAAGACCCGCGTCACGGCTTCCCCGGCGCAGCGCGCGGCCTCGGCGGAGCCCCCGGCCGCCGAGCCCTGAACCGCCTCCACCGCCGCGACCAGAGCCGCCACCGCGCACCCGGCCGAGCTCGTGGCGGCCGCCCGCGGCACCCGCGCCGCGGCGCCGCCAGCTTCCTCTTGGCCTGGATGGCGCGCAGCGACGCCGGCACCGCGGCCATCGACGGCGGCGGCTGCTCATCCCTGCCGCACGCTGCGGGCCTGCAGAACCGGGCCTTCCTCCTCTCCCCCAGCCGCGTGGCCGCCGTGAACGCCACCGCCGTCGGGCTCTTGGGCATGCCTACCATGCTCGCCGGCGTCATCCTCACAACCAATCGGTACACGAAACGAACCCAAGAAACTCTAGCCCAAACACGAACGGTGTTTGTTTGTTAGGATCCAAGAGCCTCCCACCAAAGGCGGTGCGGAATGGAGATCTTGTGGGGATCGAGGAGGGCGCGGCAATGGCGAGGCATATATAGCCCCGCCCGTTGGCTCCGTGCCACGTTGGGGAAGCCGGGGGCGTCGTGGCCCGCACGCCTCGGCCTGGGGAGGGGGCCAGTTCTCGATGCGTGTCTCGTGCCAGTTCAGCTTGGTTGGCGGTTTTAAAAACCGAATTTTGAAAACCGATTCGGTTTTTATACCACTGTAGCGACCCCATTTTTACATAAATGCAAAAATGAAAATCTCATGTGCACACAGTACTAGTCCCTGGATCAGTAGCTAGTACGCACATTTATACAATTGATATCACATCCATACTCTTTATTACAAATAATAAAGGTAATATTTATACAGTAAAATCTTACAATTCAGAGAAATGCAGCGAAAAGAATCAAAGTCTTGTAGTGTGCCCATCCAATCCCTCAGGCAACTGACAAGGTATAATCCCTAGAAAAACTCGTTAACATTCCCGAATCCTGCGTCGAATAATTTTATCGAGCTATTCTGATTCTTCACCTAAAAACAACATATAAGCAAGGGTGAGTACTTGCGTACTCAGCAAGACTTTATCAAATCCTAGAATATATGCAGGCCATTTCAAAGGAAAGGCTTTCATGGTTAATTTGCAGAAAGCTATATTGCAAAAGAATTTACTGAATTGTAGAACATAAACGGAATTTAAATAAAAGCAGTTTAATATATAAGTATGAAACAATAAATTTCACGAATCTCAGTTCCTTTGATCATCTCCATGAATCAATTATTGACAACACATGTCAATCCGAAATAATCCCTTTTCAACATGGATATTCAATCCAAATCATGATGCTTGACAGCATATATCAGAATCCACATTTTGTAAAATAAAACAGCTAACTATGTGATGACTTTACCAAGTGCCCATGACCGCGGGCGCGGCTAATCGATTAGTTTTTACTTTGCAGAGTTGTACAGCTTTACCCACAAGACATGACTTAACTCTTTGTGCAAGCTATTAGCACACTTCCTTTGGTGTGCCGCAGAGAGTCATGACATAACCGTTACATTACTTAATCCTAACTTTGCACCAGCACGGGACGAAAACCCATACCCTGGAAGAAGAACTCAGAGCATAGAAATGATGGAACTTCTCCAGAAGTACGACGTGCACCGTTGTATCGGAAAACGTTGGTTCCATGATCACCTCGGTGTGGACGTCCCTTCGAGCAATCCATTAAGGAACAACCGTACTACTACAAACCTACCAATGTGCAAAGCTAGTTTTAAATAATTTAATTGGTTAAGACTGCCCCATAACAAGACTTGTGGTTGTACGGTTACCTTGGCCTGAAAACAACACATAATTCGGTCCTTAATCCGACACAGGCAATAATCTCCCCCTAATCTACGTACAAATCCATGCACACCAGGCTATTGCCAATAATTTCCTGTATCAATATTATAATTTGATTTTCATTTTTAATTAAACTAACCAAAAATCACCATCATGTCTCAACATGTCTAAGAGTCATCATCATGCCTCAGCATATCCATGTATCATTTGATCAATGTCTCAATTTGGCGTATACTACGTCTACAGCATGGCTAAGCAAGATCACTAAACATCGTGTATACCCAAATTGACATCATATATTGTCTAACCATGATTCTAAGGTATCAAGGTTCACAATTTCATTTATATCAAGGAGGTTTCAGGAATCAACAGGTATAACTACCTTTACCCACAATATAGCAAAGTTTAATGAATATACGCATGCAGTAAAAACATTTAATGAAAACATTTATAAAACTGGGATCAACATGGTCAAAAGGAGGGTGCTTGCCTTACTTATTTGCTGTCTTCAACGAATTTGAGGTTGCAGTCGACGACGGAAGATAATGGTAATTACGTCGGGTTCTACACGTCGCGAACGAAGAACATAACAAATAACAAATAACAGATTTCAATAAGGACAAAAAGAAATCAGATGGAAATCCAAATATAAATAAATCATAGAAAGCAGGCATGATTTAAAGTTGGGTTTTTATGATTTTACTAATATTTATGAATTGATTCTACCATTATTTGACCTTATGAACTCAAAGTTAATAACTATTTTAAGTTTCTATGTGTCAAAGACAATATATTTCCAAATCTAATTTTATTCAGATTCAACCCTAATTGTTTTTGCATATCTAAGTTTATTACTAATTTTTATGACTCACAAAACTAGTTTTACATGATTTACATTCTTTTTGCAAAAGATATTCATATTTGAATATTTAACACATCGAAAGCGATTGATTTTAGAAAATAATTCAAACTAAGTTAGAATCAAAGTATTTTTATATATTTGGGTTCTAGAGGAGTTGAGGTTTCTTCCAAAATTAGTTATTTTCAAATTTGATCTTGTTTGCATAAATTTTGCTAAAAGACCATATTAGCATTTATTCAAGTTTCTATTTCAAATAAATTAAACCAAACATGATAATTAAATATTTTTGCATATTCAGGTTCCTAGGATCATAAATATTCTATCAAAATTTATTTTAGCTAATTTCGAGTTCATTTGCATAAATTTCATGTATAACATATTTAAATTTCTCTCTTTAAATTAACATTAAAATTTTAAAACAAATTTAATTTTAAAATATTTTTACATATTTTGGATCTACAGGAATTTATACGAATTTAAAAATTTATTTCATTAAATTTTGATTTACGGTTCAAAAGTTAAAGACGTTTGAAAATGCTAAAGTCTGAAAATACTGAAAATTGGAGAATTGCCGTTTTCGGAAAGTACGCCTTCGGGTTGAAAATACGTTTTCCGGTTTTGGGGGCTGGCTAGCTGAGGCACTGTTGGGCCGGGCCCAGATGGCAGCAGCACAGTGTATGGCTGACGAAAGGGTCCCGCCCGGCAGCGACCGTGAGCAGAGGAGCTCGAATCCGTGCTCACCGCCGGCGAGGGGAGGCCGATTCCGACGAACCGGTTCCACGGCGAGCATCAGGGTACTCGTGCGCATCTAGGGGTAGGTTTGGTTGCGGCTAATGGTGACCGGAGCTATGCCGCCCACGAACGCACATGGCGACGGCGGCGGGAGCAAGCCGCGCCGGCGAGAGAAGACCGGAGGGGTCAAATCGGTGGCTCCTTAAGCATCAGTGCATTCATGCGAGTCTAGGGGTGGAGTTGGTTCGGTCAGGGGCGGCCGGAGTTGGCGCGCCGGCGTGCACAGGCGGCGGAGGCCATGGCCAGTGAGCAAAAACGCGAAAAGCTTAACTCTTTTATGAGATTTTCGGCAGTATGAGTATCAGTGGTTATTAAGCATCTCATTTTAGCGTTTTATTCAAAGGAATTGCATGTGAGTTGGGGTTCTCACCGTGCGCACTATTGGCGAAAGGAAGAACTGAGTGCAGATCTTCGACGGAGAAGAAAGGACTGAATTTGGCGCTTTGGACGAGTTCCTGCGATGACAAGGAGGCTTTAGTTCAATTGATTCGGCCTAATTTGAAGTAGGAAGCTTCGCGCAAGGTTTTCCCCTTTTGCAGCCTTACCGGACCTGAAGAAGGCAACCGGAGCAGGAGAAGAAAGCCAGCGCCGGGAAGGTGTGGAACTGGGTGGCTACTATGGCTGGCTGCTCTAGAGGATGCGCGCGAATGGCAGGCAATAGCGGAGAGCAAAGCCAGTGGGGGAAAAACTGGTTGTGCTCGGCTGTTTCGGCGCGCAAGGAAAACGGGGCAGAGAAGAAGAACGGGGAAGATACGGGAACAGGCTGACGTGTGGGGTGAGCTGCCAGTGAGGAAGTCGGCAGGGGACAGCTGCCTTGCACAGTAACTCCGGGCCCACATGGCAGTCACTGAAACAGGATAATTATAGAAGAGTTCTAGACAAATCGTGTTTTAACCGCAAGCTTCATGCAGTAAAATATCTCCAGAATTTGTGAAGATTTTTACCCATGTCGGCAAGGTAAAAATACACGGCCAGTAAAATTTCCAATTAAATATTCTTTGTAAATATTTTATTAAAATTCTGACAATATGATATTTGAATTTCTGATTACTCTGTTTTTATTTATTAAAGTGTCTAAACAATTTTATTTATTTTTGATATTTTTAATAAAGCTATATAAGGTTGTCAGGATTTCATAATAAAAATATCATGATTAGGTTTTTAATATATATTTTTCCATCTTTTTCTTTTGTTATTTTACCATTTTTCAATTTGAATTTTTTTTTTAAATTTTGATGGCAAGAAAATGAGGAAAAGGCATTGTTTTGAATTAAAATTTGGATTCAAATTGAAATTTACATTTGTTTCCATTTTTAAATATCAAAAATTTTATTTTTCCTATTTTTGAATTTTTCGGGATATTACAACCACGAAAATCGTAAAAATAGCTCGAAAACCGTCCGAAACCGAAAGGTTAAGAAATAAAAAAAATGGAAAAAAATTCAAAAACCATTCAGTTTTAAAAAAAACCGTGGTTTTTCACGAAAAAACACTTGGTTTTCACTGAAAAACGACCCGACCAATTGAATGTTCTTTAAGAATGGTTTTTGAGCCGTTTTCCACGAAAACCGCGGTTTTTCGACTGTTTTTTAACACATAAATTTTTTCAAAATTTTAAAATTTTTTTAATTAGACCGGTTTACCGATCGGTTTTGGATCTCGAACCGGAGCGGTAAGGTCGAAAACCACGGCTTTCGAGCGGTTTTCACCGATTTTGTTAACCATGCTCCCAACTACCCGCTACCGAGTGCTCACGGCAGATGTGGCACATCGTCGTGGGTTCCAACATAAGGATGACAGTTTTACCCATGGGTTTGAGTACCTGTGGGTACCCGACCCGATAAGAGAAAGTATGGGTAGCACTTTAGATCTATAGGTTTACGGGTTTTGGTACCCGATAAGTCCATAGGATGGGTGTGGATATCAATTTGTACCTATAGATACCCAATGGGTATCCTATGATATGTGGGCCTACTTTTTTAGAGGTATATTAGAAAAACAAACTCAGTGACTGCTCGGCTAAGTCGACTCCTCCTTGATTCCCCTCACCCCGTCGCCTCCCTCCTTGCGCCATCGCCGATTGCTTCGGCCTCCTTCCCCTCGCCTTTGCCTCCCTTAGCGGCCGATGCCTGCTCCTTCCCTTGCCACCGACTCCTCCCATCGGCTCCCTCCAGCCCGACGCGCATAGCGTCCAAAAGAAGAGAGAGAAAGGAAAGGTGACCCCTACTCACCCGAAACGCACTGCTCTCCGCGCGTACCTCGAGATCTAGTGTTTCAGCGGACCGAGCCATAGCCTCCGGCGTCTGCAAGGGAGGGAGGAGCATGCGGCAGCCGTGGCGCCCCCCGCCTCTTCGCCTTCACCCTTCGGTGCTCAGCAAGACGATCTGTACAGAATGGGTACCCATTGGGTTTGGGCATGAGCACAAATCTATGCCCGCAAAGCTTAGTGAGTTTGGGTAGACAGGACTTTGTTTGGGTTTAGGTTTAAGACAGTGGTATCCGGAGGTACCCACCCGATTGCCATCCCTATTCCAACATGGAAGGCGCGCTTTGCCAAAATGATCATTTTTTAGCACCAATGCAATTTTTTTTGACAAATCTAGCCCTCTTGTAAACCTAATTATAAAAATAACCTCGTTCCTAATGTGAAAGTAAAAAAAATCACGCACGAAATTAGAAAAAGAGATTGTTTCCTCTTTGCTGATGCGTCCGGAGAAATGGCCGGAGTGAGACCGGAGGCGCGCGCACACCATTTGAGAAGACAACAAAAGGGAAAAAGGCTAGGGAAAATAAACAAGGCATTGTGTTGGCCATGAGCACCTTTGCTTTGCATGACTGGCGTGTCTTGTCTATTGTATATAACATGCACGCGCAACAATGGAGTAGAAAAGAATATAGATGAGCTTATCAGAGTTGAAATTATTCAGGATAACATATATGTTACAGACTTACAGTGTTCCATATATGTATACTATGTAGTGTAAAATTACAGATCACTAGCACTAGCATGGAAAATTGTAGGGGAAAATTGAAATAATATTCTACAAAATGAACCACCAATTAGCATTTTTAAATTCGAAATTATTTGTGTGTGTGTGTGTGTGTGTTTTTTGTTCTTTGTGCGCTGTATATTGGTAGATCGTTAAAGGAAGAGAGAGAGAGAGAGAGAGAGAAACGGTGCACCGCAGGTTTCCGCCACTTATGTGGAAAGGTTGTTGTAGATCGTGTATGCATGCATGTACAATCTTTTTCTGAAATGATACGATCTACAAAGTGACCTATCAATCTTCTTTCTACAATTCCAACTATATTCAATTGTTGATTGGAGACGGAAACAAACATGCACTAAAATCTCTTATCATATTTGTCAGGGATTGGTTATTGCCCATAAACGACCATTGGAGCCCGGCCGGCGTCGGCCATGCTCATGCTCGGGCATCGTCCCTACGTAGGGTCCTCCGGGCATTCCGACCTTCGTCAAGCACCCCTCCCCAGAGCATGCTTACTCGGGGGTCCTCGACCTGGCGACCCGGTCCGACTGAAGATGCCTCGAAGATCACCCAAAAGTCGGGCACGGTCTACGAAGAAGACGTGGCATTAATTACGCAGCCGCCCATGGTCTGCGCGCCCGCAATCTACGCTCGCTGTACCCACGTCGCGTGGTGCCCGGCGAGTGGCGCGCAACAGACCTCACGCGTCGAGCATGAGATCGCCTGTAATAAATGCTTTGTCGCCTATAATCCCCTATAAATACCCTCTCACGCGAAGGGCTGGGGGTTCGGTTCCATTTGCTTTCCGTTAGGCTCTCTCTCCACGAAACTCACATTCCTACCTGTATGCAGCACTTGTAACCACCTTCATACATCAGTGCAACCACTGGACGTAGGGCTGTTATCTCCCCTGCGAGAGGCCCGAACTAGATAAAAAACGATCCCTTGTGCCCGTGATTGTCCTGGTCGCCTTGTCCCGTAGCTCGGTAGGACCTTGGACGCTATACCCCTCGTGAAAAAGGGGCCTTAGGTTGATCCCTCATTCAACAAGTAAGCTCGGCAGGGGACCGGTTCCCGAATCGTCGACAATATTCAAAAAAGTTATTTGTTAATAATACAATATTATATCTTCTAGCCTCTGCATCTTGAGATGTACACAACCAATAAATTGTTACACAATTATAGCCAAATTGTTGTCATAAGAAAAATAAAATAGTCGCAACAAGCCATAGGAAAATTAAAACATAAGTTATCAATCTATATACAACTGTTACTAAATCTCCATCCATAGCAAACTGTATCCCGATGACACCACATCCCGGTCATCCGAAAGCTGCAGCACATATCACAAACGCAACCGATTTGTGCGCATGTAAATAACTGTATAGGATTAGAGATTTTTTCTTACAAAAAAACCACATCATTTCGACGTAGCCAAATTAACTAACGCAAAGGGGCAACTCCAACCAAAATATGAGCCCTTAAAGCTTTTCCCATTCCCTATAATCAACTTCCAAACATGTTGGTTATACTAATAGGAGGTGATAAATTAAAAGCCACTTGAATAACACGTCATGTGAAATGAGCAAAGTGGTAATAAAAAACGAGGTGTTGAATCATTTCCTTGTTATCACAAAGACCACATTTTATACTACCGTTCTAATTTCGTTTTCTAAGGTTATCTTTTGTCAATATGACTCCACGATGTAGGTATCATAAACAAAATTATGTTTAAAGGTACCTTAAGCTTCCACAAATAACTGTTAGTAACAGGAACATTTTGATGCATTAAGGCTTTATATATCGACTGAACCGAAAACTGTCCATTCTGATGGAGATTCTATCAAAAAAAAAATATGTTCTAATGTTAACTGCACTCTATCAACCTTTGTAACAAGCTCATGCAAGGCCAGTGGTTCGATGAAAAGACACATTGAATGAGATAGAACTTATTACTTCAGTCATCGTGGTATTTTTTTTCTTGGACAATTTGAAAGAGTCGTAGGTATTGTACACTAAGGGTGTTGTTTCCAAGCTATGTATCTTGCTAGAATCGAGTTTGGGATCCATTATGAAGTTGGAAGGACTCAAATCTGTAGAAATGATATTTTACCCTCATTAGCCCAAATCAAAACTGAGTCTCCTGGCTTCCCTTTTGCAGAAGATAAAGTATTATTCTTCAGATATTTTCTTCTGATGATGATTTTCCAGACACCATCTTCATCTAGAAGCTTGAAAAGCCATTTACTAATCAAGCAAATATTTTTTGACATCAACGTCATGAATACCCATGCCCCTTTGGTCTTTGGGCCGGCATAATATATTCCACTTAGCTAGCCTATATTTCTTTTTATGATTATCAATTTGCCAGAAAAATCTGAATCTGTAATAATCCAACCGTTTGAGAACCCCAAATTGTATCTAAAAAAAGATAATATAAACATGAGTAAGCTACTAAACACAGAATTTAAAAGGACTAAGCGACCTCTAGCAGACAAATTCTTGCCCCCTTCGATTACTCTATCGTTGCTCAAATCGTTCTTCTACCCCCTTACCCTCACTAATTCTCAATTTTCTATATTGGATTGGTATGAGTATGGAAAGGGCAAATTACTCAACCCACAACCAAAAAGCTTGGTATAATGAGTCTCAAATTCCTTAGCAGCACCAAAACAGAATATTTCACTTTTATGAAAATTGATTTTGAGACGAAAAAGTTGTTCAAAAACACATAACAATAACTTTATGTTTTTGGCCGGTTCAAAATTATGTTCCATAAATAAAATAGTACCATCGGCATACCATAGAATAGATAACCTATCATTCACCAAATGAGATAATGTTAAATAATATAGGAGATAAAAGGTCACCCTAGCGGAACACTTTACGGGTCTGAATTCAAAAAGGTTATGGATGTGTAATATTATTAAAATATTTTTCTTGATAAATTCATTTATATCATTTTATATATCTAAACCATATGTTTTAAACAATATCTTTGAAGTTAATTGGGTTTGATCTCATGCAATTTAGGGCGAGGAGTACAGCTTGTTCTACAATCTACACACGCTCTCATTTTCTCGAAAACAAAAAATTGAAAATAGAGAACACCTCCAGTTCCTCTCTCTCTACTTGGCCGCCGCCACCACCACCACCCACCTCCTCACTCTCGTCGGGCCAGGCTCCCCCCGTCAGCTCCTCTCGCTAGCTCGATGTCTCCCCTCCCATGGCCCAATCGATCCGCTTCCTCAAGCGACGGTATCATCTCTCCACCGTCGCACGAGCTGCGGCGGTACGCCACTGTCTAGACCCCCACCGCGGTCTTGCCGTTGCTTCCGCACCGCCGGCGGTTCCCACTCCTTCAGGCTGGGCGTATGTCCCACTGCCTCAACCCCGCCGGTGGATCCCGCTTGGAGCGCATCATCATAGACTGATAGCGCGCTGGAGACATTGGCGCTAGGGACACACTCCGCCTTTTCGACGAATTGCTCCGTCAAGCAGGGCCCCCTTGGTTCGCGCCATCAACTGTTAGAATGGAAGTTAAAAAGCTTCGAGACAATTTTCTCTTTATTACTTCTCGCTTTGTTCACTTATAAAACTGAAGCCTGGCAACGACTGCTGTGCAATCAGGGCTCCCGTGCAATCACCGTGCAATCCAACTAAGAAAAGTTTCAAAAAATTCTGAAAAAAATCATGGATGTACATCTCATCTTACCCCATCTACATATAAAATTTCATGATCAAATTCGTCCTATGCTAGAAGTTACAAAAAAGATAAATTTCTGACAAACTTGAATAGTTCAAATGCACCTCAAATTTGTCTTTTTTGTAACTTCTAGCATAGGACGAATTTGATCATGAAATTTTATATGTAGATGGGGTAAAATGAGATGTACATCCATGATTTTTTTCAGAATTTTTTGAAACTTTTCTTAGTTGGATTGCACGGTGATTGCACGGGAGCCCTGATTGCACAGCAGTCGTTGCCCTGAAGCCTACCCTTCAATTTATACCTAAAACTACAATCCATACAAACGGAATAGGATTCTACTTCCTTATCTTAATCGGGCTCTTCATCCTAAACTTTCTTAATACAAACTTTCCTATTACAAGATTATTTCTATCAATCACCCCCTTAATTTTGTAATGCAACTCGATCTAACTTATTAAGGCAATCGATCTCAACTACGATTTGCCTAACTTATACTCAACATAGGATGGTGAACGCATCTCCAAGGAATTTCGCCTTCTTCTTGCTGGCCATACCACCGTGTCGCAACTCACCGGCGATTACGACCTTTGCCTCAGCTCCAATTGTCTTTTCACCGATAACACATCTTGACGGTGACGCAGATTTGCATTAAAGCTTATCCACGAGAGAACTTGGACACACCTGTAAGAACTCTCATATGCACACACATCTAGAATGACGACCACAACTCCTCAACATCCCGGACACATCTTCGATGGATTTGACTTTGGACAGCGAACGTATCTCTTCAACGCTCCGGAGTCAACTTTGATGCATAAACTCGACATAGCACACACAGCGGCTTCCTTTTGATCTTTACGTGCAGCATGATTTTTTCTGATACGCACGATATCTCTAAAGAAATTCGCACACGTTTACACGACTCACACAAAACTCACATCTTTTCTTTTTCTCTATTTTCCTCCTCTCTTGCATGTACTGAACCCCCTCCTGGCTCTTCCATACACATGTGAAATGTGATGTCTTCACGCTCACATGCATGCACGGTTGACGCTAGAGAGTTCTCTTGCATGCACTGAACGGCCTCCTCAGTTTTGAGGTTGCTTGCTTTTCTGTTTTCTCACCGCACGGAACGCCCGCTGCCGCATGAAGCGTCACGTTGTCTTTCTCTACTTCGGACTCGGCGTGTCTTGCGAGATCGATCGAAGCCTTGAGACTCGTGTTTAGGGACGCGTCCTTCTCCAACTGGTTGTTCGGCATCGAGTCCCGTCTGCCGTAACGTGGCTTTCTTTTCCTTGCGCCGCCTGGGAACTTGTTGCTACTGCAGCCGCACGACGCTCTCGTCAGGAGGTCGGCTTCGCTAGCTACCGCCGTTGGTGCCTCGCTGAACGCAGCCTGCACGCCCACCGCGACCTCGTGATAACGTCGCTCGCAGCCCGCGCACCGGCACCAGAAGCTTGATGAACGTTTCCCGGAATCCCTTCGATATTGCGCCACGCAGTTGGCCGCCCCGGGAGTCTCCTCCTCTCGGGGAGACGGTTAGGATTTCGAATCCGAAGCTCTGATACCAATTGTTAGAACACTAGAAAAGAAAAACAAAAAAATCTACAGCTTCAAAGTCTTGAAGCCTGGACCTTCAATCTCAACAGCACGACACAAACCAACAGAGCAAAGACTCTTTTAAGTTTTAAGGTTACATTGCTTCATCTCTCATTGCTTCAAACTAGTACAACCCTCTGCTTATATATATAGCAGATCCCAACATCCGAATCAAACACGAAAAGGACACGGCTTGCCATACATGCAATGCAACCGACTAGATAACCAAAAGAGCATGCCTTGCATGCGGAATGCAACTAGAACACGGACTCAATAATCTACCAATTTTAACATGTCAAGATTAATACCCAACATCAACTGCCACCTCACCGTCGTCGCTCGCAATGGCCCCGAGCTCGCCGTCTCCCTCTTTAACCGCATCGCAGGAGCTGGCCCCAAGAAGGTGGTTCCCGACATACGCGCCTACACCATCCTCATCGGTAGCTGCTGCCGCGTGGGCCGCCTGGACCTTGGTTTCGCCAACTTCGGCCACATCATTAGGATGGGCTGCAAGGTGGATGCCTTTATCTTCAATGAACTGCTCAAGGGCCTCTTCGCCAAGAAGAGGGTAGCAAGGCCATGGACGTATTGATCTGCAGTATGCCCAAGCTTGGCTGCTCTCTTGATGTCGTCTCCTACAACACTGTTCTCAAAGGGGCTCTGCGATGAGAAGATAAGCGAAGAGGCTCTCGAGCTGATTCGCATGATGGCTGATGATGGAGGTAGCTGCCCACCTAATGTGGTGTCAAATGACATCGTCATCCATGGCTTCTTTAAAGAGGGGGAGGTGGACAGAGCTTACATCCTAATTAAAGAAATGCTGGATCCCGTTGTGACTTACAACTCAGTCATTGATGGCCTGTGCAAAGCTCAAGCAGTGGACAGGGCTGAGGGGGTTCTTCAGGAGATGTTTGATAAAGGTGTTATGCTGAATAATGCTTCATATAATAGTCCACTACACGGATATTGCTTTTCAGGACAATGGAAAGAGGCGCTTAGAATTTTCAAGACAATGTGCAGAGATGGTCTTGCACCAAATGTTTTTACTTATACCTCGCTGATGGACTATCTTTGCAAGAACGGAAGATGTTCGCTTCAAAAAAAAAGAACGGAAGATGTGCAGAAGCTAGAAAGATTTTTGATTCCATGAGCAAGAGGGGCCAAATACCTAATGTTTTCACGTATGGCATTCTGCTTCGCGCGTGTGCTACCAAAGGAGCTCTCACTGATATGCATGATCTTCTTGCTTTGATGTTAGCAAATGGTATCGCACCGAATCATCGTATCTTCAACATTTTGATATTTGCATATGGTAAATATGAAATGGTTAATGAAATAGTGCTTCTACTTAACAAAATGAGGCAGCAAGGACTGAGCCCTGATGTAGTCTCCTATGGATCGGTAATAGATTCACTTTGCAAGATAGGCAGAGTTGATGATGCTATGTCCCAATTGAATCAGATGATTGATGAAGGATTAACTCCCAATATGTACATTTATTCCATCCTTATTCATGGTCTGTGTACCTGTGAAAAATGGGAGAAGGCTGAGGAATTTGCTTTTGAAATGATGAATGGAGGCATCCATCCCAAGTTCCCAACACTGTGTGCTACAGCACAATATTGGGCAACCTGTGCAAAGAAGGTAGGATTATGGAAGCACAAAATCTCTTCAACCTAATGGTAAGCACGGGTGTGAAGCCTAATGTCATTACATATAATACACTGATAGATGGACATTGCTTAGCTGGTAAGATGGATGAAGCAATAGAATTAGTTGATGGTAAGTTCAGAAGCACCTCTTAAAAAAAACTTCTTTCGGCCGCGCCACCTGCCGCGTTTGCTTCTCTGCGGGTATTCCATGCCGTGACAGCGCACAAACTAGAAGGGGTGCCCGGGTTAAGCTCGTTTTCTCATGGAAATTTGGCGAGTATCTTTCTTCACGGACACAATTGTGTGTGCTTGAATGGCAAGCGATTCCAGTACGTGTTAGTAATTTGCTGTCAAGTGTAGTGAACTCGTGCCAGCCACTAGCATGAATCTTTCAACTAAGGGAAAGCGTGTAGCTTGCGATGGACGGCCATGAGGGAAAGGCATCAACCCCGCCAACCTTATGGGAATTGGGAAGCCTCGGTCTATTTAGCCGGCCCCTTCTGTGTTTTTTTTTTCATCTTTAGTCTACATTAGAACGAAACTAGCCATGTACCTGTGCGTTGCAACGAAAACTTAATTTACGATAAAAAGTTTATTTCCAAACAGTACTAACAGTGGCAAAGGTGGGTAATTGAAAAGCAGTGGCAAAGGTGGGTAATTTTGATGAAGTGACGCAGACAAAGGTGGGTAATTAAAAAGCAGTGGCAAAGATGAGTAATTAAAGAGCAATGGTAAAGATGGGTAATTTTAATGAAGTGATGTGGGAAGAAACTCTCACTTTATATAGTAGAGATAGATTATAAATCAAGTCTTGTTCTCGATCGTAAAGGATTGGCAGACGACACGCGTGACAGATACTTATCATACTTATCGCCACTTCTAATTAGATTTGCAATTTCAGCCAAACATTAAAAAAAAATTATGCCAAAAGGTAAAAGGAAAGGGCAAAACTTCACCTTCTGAGATGATGACACAGACCAAACGGTCAGGAAAAGGACAGTCAAAGGATCGCTTTCGTCATGGCCGAATGCTGACGCCTGACGGAGTGCGTTCACCGGCCTAGCCGTTGAGACTTGAGAGTTGAGAATACCTTTTTCGTCTTTTGAGGAAAAAAACCAATTGAGGACAAAAGAAAAGTATGACAGATTGTGTATTTCAAGTCCACACGAAAAATAATATGTACACACGTCCATCTGTTCTACATTCCTTTCCGAAACGTCATTTGTACTACTGTAAATGCTAGCCCAATTAGATCACAATTTCCTTTTAAAAAATAAGATCGCAATTGCTGAGTTTGTTTGTTTTTTTTAATTATTTTGTGGCCCGGGAATTGCCAAGGAAAAGCTAACGTAGGGCAGAGCGCGGAAAAATGAGGCGTCGAGGTGCTGTTTTTGGGCGTGCCAAAATTTAAAGAGCTAGGAAGAGGAACTGTTGAAGTATATTTTTTTTACAATCAAGCCTAAAATCAGATTTTAAAAAGGATTTTAGATACTGTTGAAGATGCTCTTAGTCCGCACCGTTCCCATCGAATCCTTAAGATCTGCTCGAAGATTTGTTGTTGATCCATGCTTGCTGGGGCAATAGGGCTTTCACATTATGCACGTCCTTCGGTCCTTCCTCAGTCCTCGGTTTTCACTGGGCTCCAGAGTACACGTTCAATCAGATCGGATAGATGTAGGCTGACCGACCGGCTGGATCGAATTCGGCTAGTCGGATTCGAGAGATTAATATCCATCGGATCAGAATATTCTGATTATATTCTCAGATAATTCTAAATATATTCGGATATAGTCCACAGCTTTAACCGCCATCCCATCTGCCATCCCGCCGGTTGATGCTGGCCGCCACGATAGCTTGACGTGCAAGAATATACTTACACCTGCTACATGAATATCTAGTATTCTTTTGCAAACATAAAAGAATATTTGAAACTTTCGCAGCTTTGTTGGATGACCTGATAAAATGACTTGTTAATTTGCAATAATTATATTGCGTGTTAAACTCATACCATTGATTAATCATTGTTATATGTATACTACATACATTATCTATTTTCGCACAATATCCGACCAAAAAATATTTTAGGACTATATCGATTCCACTCTATATTCGCTTCGAATTTGTGATCGATATTATCCGCACCACATTCGTATTAAACACTATCCAAAAATATGGTTTAAAATGCAGAAGAAAAGAAAAGATAGCCACCCAAATCCGAGCAAATTGCACGTCTACTCTAGAGTAGTACGTAAAGCAAGGAGGGATCCGGTTTGTAGTCAGTTCTGCACGCTATCTTTTTCTAGGTTAATTGCACTGGCGCGCATCAGGATTAAGGACATGCTGTGTTAGCTCCAGGTTACAAGATATGGCTTATCTCCAATGAGTATGCTTTGCATCCGCACATCGGAACGGTACATGAAGCAGCCTAAAGTTGAAAATGGGCATAAAAAATCGAAAAGGACAGATCAATGACAATGGCAGTAAGAATGGCAATGGCTCTCCTGAGAAGACGCGCAGAGGCTCTGAGCATGGAGAGCCAGCTCGCCACAGGCCCGCCGGAGCTCGTCGTACCGGCGGAGATCAAAATCCCGGGCCTGCATCAGGCGCTTCTGCTTGGCCGCGAACCTGCTCTCGAAGAAGCCCTCGAACGACGGCTCCTTCTTGGTCCGGAGGAAGAAGGCGTAGCCGGCCATGAAGTACATGGACGTGACGTAGAAGCAGATGGGTTCCATGACGTCCCACGAGAGCTCCCAGAATGTGAGCCTCATGAAGCCGGCAGTCTGGACGACCAGGTAGGCCAAACCGCACCACAGCTCCCGGCGCACATGGAAAGCCGCGGTGCGGTCAATGTCTGCCTTCTGCGCCTCCATGGCTTTCAGCTCTTCCCTTGCCCGGTCATTTTCAGCCATATGTAATGTTTGCCGTATGGGTATGGCCTCCTCGATTGCTTTGACAACCTGCAATTGTGAAGAACAAGAACAAAACATTTCGACAATTTACTTGGTGCTCTCCTTCTCAAGGAAGATCCATCAAAGAAAGAGCAATCCTGATAGGAGAAGATTGCATCCATGAAGACCAATCAAATGCAAACGATTGAATTTTCGAAAGAAGTGCGGGATGCTTTGAGTTGTCAAAGGAAATTTAAATGTTTTTTATATTTTCAACAAGAATGCAGATGTGTTTTCATAAGGCAAACGTTTTGGTGTTGAAAAGATAAACAATGTTCAGTGTTTTGTTAGGACAGTACTGTTTCAAGAAAAGAATCCCCTCGCCAAGGGATTGCCTTGTGCAGGATAAGATTGTTTAATTGAACATAGAACATATCCTAGACACGCCTCAACCTCTATTTTTAGACTTAATGATGCAGTTAACAGAGTGTAAAAACTAAAGGATTCAGTTACAAGTCTAAAGCATGTAAAAGATTTTTCAAAGCTATCTTTTTCATGCCCCGACCACCACCATTAGCATAGGGCAAATTGCCAAATTGTGTGACTGTAACCCCAACTGGACGAAGCAAAAACAGAAGAGTAAATAGTAATACTTATGCTGCCTATGAGTGCTGTGACCTAATCTAGAACAGATGCATCATGCATGTCATAGTTTTCCCTAAACTTCGTATTGGTCACTCAGAGCATAAGTAGTTTTGTCATGACTTCTTAGCCCTCCTTTAGTCTCCTATTATTCAAACGAGATAGGGATATAGCTTATGTTATGTATTCAGAAGGAAAAAAAGAACATATTGTTTTAGTCACCAGAGTTTCTATCTCAGGCCAAGATATTTGCTTTAGACTTCTCACAATTAAATAGAAATATAAACTTCTAGGTTTTTAACTTAGGAGGCGAAAAAAATCCAATCAGAGGCTCATGAAAAAACACACCAGAAACAAATCGATTAGAGATGGTTTATTGTACAACACAACTCTAATTATCTGTTGACAGTCTTAAATGGCATAGCTTACGTTCTGAAATCAAGTGTGGGACACAAAAGCTATTCCATTAAACTTAGCACAAATACATGTAGAATTAAAAGAATAGTAGTAACCACTAACAAGATCTACTTTAATGCAGTAAACATGTAAAAATGCCAAACACTAACAAAAAAGTAGAGATCGAATTCTGAAAAAATTGCAGATGCTCTAATTATATACTGTAAAAATAAGATTCTACTACTCACAAACTGAACAAAATCATAAATCCTTTCAAGTAAAACAACTTTTACACTAACAAAAAACCAGTGGCAAAGACACCATATGATGGGCCATTCCGGTGTCACGATTGCCAGAAAGGGCTGATCTCATGACCACAACAGACACCACCGGCAAATATACTGAAAAAATTATTGAGCAAATTGGTACTAGCTACTACAAGTCTACAACATTTTTCAGAATGTAACTAACTTTCCATTTTGGCCCCCTAAATTTGTTGGGTGGCATCACAGGTTCAAAGGTACATCAATCATCCACCACTACTACCATCTGATGGGGCATGTAATGACACCGTATATTCGAATCTTCTACCATGTAATTCAAACGGCACATTCATACACATTCATGCTATCGATTGTGAAGCCCTTGAAGGGACGGCTAGAAGACCAACTATGTTTATCCCAACCATCCAATTTTAGATCAGACAACAACACTCCAAATGGTGTTTTACTAACATGCTTAAATTGCACGATGGAAATTCCAATGAAGTACTACTTTATAAACATTTGAACCATGTGCTCAAATAATATGGATCATTTTCGTAAAAAAAAGGATCATGGCCAATAATTTGAATTCCCAAAATAATGGAGCTATTATTCTCTTCACGTGGCCTAGACAGCATCCAATAGCTATAATGTGTCGAGCACCGAGTAGAAAGAATAATATGCATATTTCTTGCCAAAAAAAAACTGGGTGCCCAAGAAGAGGGTCAGGTGAGTTCTCATGTTCATCCATCGGAGAACCAAGATTGAAACTATCAATCAG
Organism: Guadua angustifolia; assembly: GCA_036346375.1. Classification (NCBI taxonomy): domain Eukaryota; kingdom Viridiplantae; phylum Streptophyta; class Magnoliopsida; order Poales; family Poaceae; genus Guadua; species Guadua angustifolia. Next base: position 16,589,563 of record CM070518.1, on the reverse strand, counting down.
GGCATGTACAATGCAAGATGCTTATATATGAGTGCTTAGAGAGAGAGAATATTGCCACATCATCAAGCACCGATGTAAATGTTATTTCCTCCAATGCAATCATCTCTTTTGTGGGTGTTTAGATGTTATATAATATATTAATCACATATAGTTATACACATGAGCACCTGCTAAGCATCAGCGCTTCAAAATAAGCACCTTATCTATTCCATGTGGCAAGAAAAATTAGTTTTTCATTGCTGTGCACCGCTCTAAGCACCTGCATTGTACATACTCTTAATGTTACTAAGACTTTCATTTTGTTTCTTGCCCCCTCAGATTCAGAGGGAGGGGCTAAAATTAGTGTTTTTTCATCTGGTTTTGTGAGAAGAAAAGAAACTCCCATCTTGGAGCGGAGTAAAAATCCCAAACTTTGGGTGTCAACTTCTCATACTATCGTTTTAGAACAGCGCCCTTTCTTTCTTTTCCTGTTGGAAAAACATACAAAAAAACACGCGAAAAATCTCATCAGATCTCTACACTTCTGAAATCTTTACCCGGTCACCCGGAGAAGAATTAATAGCACAAGAGAGCAGAAAAGAGAAACCAACGTGTCTTTCTCCTAAGACATCCTAACTGCAAGGCAAAACTAGACCAAAGTTGGGAAAGAGACGGATCAAGCAACATTAAGCTGATGGATTTAATTATTTGATTGAAGCGTAGGGGAGCAGAGAAGGGGAGGAGGATCGTACCATCTCGGGCCTGAGGAAGACGGTCTTGCCGAGCACGATGACGGATCCGGACTCGTCGAGAGCGCGCGCGACGGAGGGGCCAACGTCCGGCCCGGTGGCGTCGCAGCAGAGCCGGAGGAACTCGGCGTACGGCACGGCGCCCGCGCCGGACGCCCGCAGCCGCGAGCGCGCCGCCTCCATCTGCGTCGCGCGCAGCACCTTCCGTGCCTCCTCCACCGTCAGGCTCGCCTCCGGCCCCACCTCAACCTCCCGCGCCGGAGAAGGCGGCACTAGCCCGTCGAGGTTGACGCGCGGCAACGCGACGCCGAGGTCCCGGATCCGGTCGGCCAGGGGCATGAAGCCGCGGCCGGGCGGCACCGCGGGCCCGAACGCCGGGCGCTCCTGCAGGAAGCGCCGCAGCCCGTACGCCGGCGCCAAGCGCTGCGCCACGGCTCTCCTCAGCGCGGCCGCCATTGCTGGGTCTGCCTCTCTCTGAGCTCCGAATTCGAGGGGAGAACGGTTAATCAACAATCAATGAGCTGGAATCGGGTAGATTTGTGGGGGACGAGGTGGTGAGGCGTTGAAGGCTATTTATACCGCCGGGCGGCCGCGTCTAGGCCTTGCGACCAAGGATCCAAATTTTGTTTGGGAAAAATATCGGTATGGCCTACTGAAATTTCGGCAATTTAGATAGATTTTGGTTAAAATCTAAAAAATTAAATTTAAATTCAGTCCGTTTGCAACTTAAAAAACTGAATTTCGGTGAAATTTACCGAAATTTCAGACGAAATTGCTAAAATTTTGGCCGTTTTGCACCAGCTGAAAAGTAGGTCAAACGATGACGAAAAATTTTGAATTTTCTTTAAGAGTCCTGACACATTGATGATATTGTCATAAACATTTCATATTATTATCAAATCTGCGGAATTTTTAAAAATTCAAACATTGCTACTGTCCTAAAAACACTGACCGGTAAGTTTGAACCGAATAAAAATTAGAAAAAAATGAGTTTATAAAATTTTGAAATTTTTTGTGGATAGTCCTGACACATCCATAATATTCTCATAAAATTTCTAGATGATTGTCAAGATTTATTAATTTTTAAAAATTCAAAGAGTGATATTATCCTCCTAAAAGTCTTACCGGTAAATTTGAACAAAATGAAAAATTATTCAAACCATGTTATAAAATTTTGAAAATTTTTGTGGATAGTCCTGATGTAGTATTAATGGCTATATAAAAGTTTTAGGTGGCTACCATGCTTAAATAATTTTTAAAAAATCTGAAAGTGCTACGTCCTCATAAAAGACCGATAATCAATACATAGATTTGCTTTAGAAATAAAAAAAGGTTTAAAATTTTTGAAAATTTTACAGAAGGGTGATAAGGAAATGTCTAAGATCTTATAAAAATTTTGAATTATCATCACACTCCAGTGAATTTATAAAATTCTTATAAAGCACAGTACCATTTATGTTCTTTCTTTTTTTGTTTTTGAAATATAATATAACAAATGAAGTTCAATGCGTATATAGATTTGATTGACCAAGCAAAAAATTTTATAGAATAGTATTGAGACAATTATTAATCTCTCATAAAACTTTTAAATCATGGCCACACACGAAAAAAATTATAAAATTCTGACAAGGTTGCTGTTCCAATTATATTCATTCTGTATTTGATTTTTTAAAGATAACAAATGAAGTTAAATTATTTTGAATTTTTTTTGTATGCTCCTACACTAATAAAGATTGTACTATAAATTCTTTACATCATCATCAAGCTTATAAAATTTTATAAAAATCTGACAATATTTCTACCAAAATTTTAAAATATCTCAAAATTTTGGTTTTTCAACGAATTTTCAAAAAATATGACTTTCTTAAGAGTTATTAGACCAAATCCGGTCAAATCAGGTCCTAAAACTTTGAAAACCGGACTAAAAACTCAAAATTTCGGCGAAATTTTGTCAAAAAAAACCAAAATCACTGTAGTATTTTCAAATTTTTTTAAAAAATTTAATCCGACCGATAATTTTAAATTTGGGCCGGTAGTTTTACTTTGAGGCTCCCCAAATTCCAACCCATAGTTTTGCACCGACTGAAAATTTTCGGGCGAACTCGGGGTCCTCGGGTGGCCGGATCAGCATGAAAGTTTGTTCCAAAAACAAAATGATCAGCGCTTCTATACTATACCTTACAAATTACTCACGGTTTAAAACAAATAAAAGAGTAAGTGATCCTTATCTATGTTCTATTTATATTTTAATATTTATATATGTTTCATAGGATGTATGGAAGCACCACCTAAATAAAAGTGTCGGTAAGTTTTTTGTGGCTGTTTTTAGGAGTTTTTCCCTCTCTTTTTAAACATCGTTTCTATGAGTTTATTTAGGGCATGTTTGGATCCATTAGCACTATCAATTAGCTGCTAAAATTAGTTGAAGTGGATCCAAACATGCCAGCTAATACTGTAGCTAATAATTAGCCAACATCACAGCTAATGGTTATTTCATTAGCTGGTAGACCCCTGCTAATTGGTGCTAATAGATGGTGAAAAGTCATATTTGCCCTTGGCCATCCACCGCAATCCCTTGTCTGCCGCACGCGAATAGCCTCCAAATCCCCTTCTCTGCCGGTTTCTCCTGACGCGAAGCCTCCCGAAACCGCTCTCTCGCCGCCGCTCTCTTCCCCACTGCTCTCTCCGCCGCCGCACTCCGGAGCAAGCGGGATCGTCTTCTTGGGGCGATCGACGACGTGAAGGCGGCAATGTGCGAGTTCTTTGGTCTTCTGCGACGCCGCAGTCGATATCACCGAGGATAGAGACGGGCTGAGTGCCACCCTCGTCGACCCCTTCGGCGTCACCTGGATCCTTGCCTCCGGCGCCTCCGCCAAGAAGTGCGCCTAGGAGGCCCCAGCCGTCGCTGTCGTGGCCACGCGATGAGCTCCGGGCCTTCTAATGGTGGTGATGGTCGTTTAGCTTACGTTCAGGAATGAGAATAACAGTGGACCGATGGTGTGGTAGTAGAATTAATCGGTGTGTTAGTTGCTGGACGATCTGATCGATGTTTCTGCATGTTAAGTCTTTTGGTCTGGACATTGATGTGACCTGTTGATCTGTACTTGGAACCTGAATGGATGAATGGTGCTATCGTAGGGAATGGTTAATTTTTGCTCCTCGTTTGTGACTGATTTCCTTGCCAAGTTGATACTCGATTTCATGTGCCGTATCGTGATTCTTGAATTTTTGTGTAGTAAATTAGAGAACAGAGATGTTATTTTTTTTCCTTTTCGTTCTCATGGCCGTGTTCGTAGTTCGTACGCATTACGCCAGCAAGTTCTTGTTGAGGAGGAAGACGTGCGCCCGTACGTGTTCTGGATGGGGTTTTGAGGCATTAACCAGCATTTAATGCAAAGGCATAATGGACAATTGCATCCACAACTAAATTTTTAACCACCTATTAGTTAGTAGATCCAAACAGCCCCAACTAATAATTAGTCAGCTAATAGTTAGCTGGCTATTAGCCATTAACTAGCTAATTATTAATGCTAATGGATCCAAACATGTCCTTAGTTTCGCTATGCGCGTCTTTGATACGTTCGTGGTGCGGTACATTCTAGAAAGGTCACAATGAAACGTGTATAGTGCTTGTTTGGCAATGATTTGTTTTTTTGAGAGAGACGTTTTGGCCACTTATTAGCATAAGAATAACATGATTTTTAAAAAATATTGATGTGGGGTCATCAGCATATAGCCATATATCTATGAGTTTCACGTCTCAAAGTTTTTTTTTTTTGGGAGCCTCAAAGTATGTTGTTGGGACAGTCCATGCATGATAAATAGATGACACGTGGCAAAAAGAAAAAGAGTACATTACAAGATAACATAAACTACTACATACTACCGTGTATAAAGTTTGAGAGTTTCCGACTCCCTCCGTGCACCAACAGTGCTGAGCTCGTCCGTTCGTACGGCTAACTCGCCGTTCGCCCACGTCGCTCGCGTTGCTCGCGGTTTTGCCTTCCTCAAGTAATTTGGCGTTGTCGCTTTTCGCGTCCGCCCGCGCACAGTGGCGAACACAGAAGAAATTATAAATAGGACAAGCTTGAAGTATACACACACCCGGGTATAAATTTGTTGAGTTATGCCCTACCTATAGGCCAAATTTATTGGGCTATACAGTATATACACACCTGGATATAAGAGACCTTGTAAATTGTAAGTTGAGCAGCAACTCAGCCTGTCATATTGTTTGCATAACAAATTTGATCCATAAGTAGAGCAGGCAGTCAAGTTGAGGACTCCATCGCTAGCTCGCTGTGATTGCCGATTGGGGACTTCAAACTTGTCTCACTTATAATTTTTTTCTAGATCCGTCGCTGCACTGACACATACAAATCGTCCGAAAATCTCCAGCCGCGAAACAATTACATGAATCAAAACTCTACATCGAGACATCAATCTCTCCTGATGCCGCTCAATCTCAATTAGGACACTCCATTAACGTCCTGACATTGTTATCTTGCAGTTATGTGCAACCGTGAATCGATTCTTCAGTGTGCCAACATCAATTCTAGCCATCTTTTTTCGGCGTACGTAAGATCGACGGGAGAGAAGACTCATTCTCATGCGTGCGATGTGATGCGATATGTGAGGATATTAGCTGCAGTGACTGGCATGGAAAATGTGATAGACCGTCCTCAGGAGGTACATTTAAATACCTTCACAACTACTTAGAATTTTAGCTGTAAGTAACCAAATGTACATTGCCAGATATAAAAGCGAAAACGAATATTTTATAGAGGCATTAAGGGTCTAACGGCCAGAGTTTTACAAAATGGTGCGACTTGCACCAGATACATTACAAAACACCCACAAGGAAGACTTGAGTAGTAGATCAAGACCTTCAAAACCAAACACTATCGCCATCGATTGACTCCTGGAAGCCGTCATCTTCTTGAAAAATCTAGAGGGGGTAGGAGGCAAGGGTGAGTACAAACAGTACTCAACAAACTACACGAAAAAATCTAAATATTACGTGTAGGGATAAGCAAAGGTTGGCATATGTTTTAAGTATTGTGGATGCAAATTGTTAAATACCAGTTTTATTTTACATTTGAAACACAAACCAAATATCAGACAATACCATGGGGGTTTATTTGCAAAGTTCAAATTTACGACAAGTTCTATTTATGAAAACTACTTAAACGCGGTTACAGGAATCACCCTAGATTAACTCAGTTTCATTAACCGGAAGCATGGCGTATTCATATATCATTGATATCACTCTGCAGAGCTGCTCAACTTTACCCACAAGATATCTACGGTCATAATGCAACGCGAGTAATATGCAACTTAAATACATGCGGTCAGACCGAGATGATCATAGCCTTTCGTTGGATTCCCTCTCGTTAGTCCTTACTCAGTAGGTTATGAGAATCCACAATCTCCAGGACCCACTAGCCAAGGCGGGAGACGCGATCTAATCGCTGCGGATACCTACTGTTACGAGAATCGGCGAATGGTTACTCCATTCCCGTTCCACCCCAATCGCTCCACAATTCATTCATCCAAGCGAGAATGGCAGCTACCACCTATAGGTATTCCAAGGGAAAATACAAGATACTGGACTACGTTGAGATAGGTCAAACGGGGCTGACCGGTCCAACTTGTGGTTGAGCAAGAATTTAAGTTATTTACTTTGCCCAAGAGGGTCAGTCCTTAAGTGCCTAAGACTTAGCCCATCTCATACCACCAGTCATGATATCCAATGTATCAACCACCAAATCCACACCTGGGCCTCATCATCAGTCGGGGGGTCGGACTGACATCCACCTCAGGTGGACAACCCAACGCTGCCCTCCTGACCGTAACAGTTTTTAAAAATCACCCGAGCCATCTCTCGGAGATCCACAACGACGCGGCCCAGGCGAGTGAGCAGGCCGGCCCACGGGCGCGCTCGGCCTGCCAACACTCAGGCCCTAGGGAGGCGTGAGACTGGCAGATGGGGTTCGCGGCGCGAGGGTTGATGCGCGGGCCCGGCCTGGCAGCGAGAGAGGTGAGGGGCAGAGGTGCACGGCGGTAGGCGCACTGGAGAGAAAGAAGAAAACAGGGGTGCGGCGCAGCGCGGGGAGGCAGCCTGAGGAGAGGGGAAACACAAGGGAGAGAGCGGGGAACTCACTGGGCTCGGTGGGGAAGAAATGGGGGCAGGGGGTATAAATAGGGGCGGAGGAGGAGAGAGGAGAGGGCGTTGGCGAGCTCGCGGGGGCGGGGCGACGTGCGGCGCGGGCGCGACTCGCGAGAGTGGTGCGAGCAGCAGGGGAGGAGGTGGAGGACACGGAGCGGCGCGGGGACGCACGGGCGGCGTGGACGGCGACGTGACGGGGCGAGCGATGCCGGGACCGGAGGCGAGGCGGACGCAGGGGGGGGGGGCTCGAGGGGCGACCAGGGAAGATGGGAAATAGTGTCGGTGCGCGGCGTGGGAAGGGCGATGCACGGGCGGCGCGAAGACGGGACATGCGGGCGGTGCAGGCGATGGGACGAACGGGCTGCTACTGCTAGACATATTTCACGTGTGCACGGGACTAACAAGACAAGCTCACAGGCATGTATGAACTTCATCACTCTCTTCCAAAGAAGCTAAAAAAAAGGACAACGATGTGAACCGCAGCTAGTGCCGGTGTTATCTCCTGCTTTGGAATCCTGTTCCAGATTCCAACAGGGAATTTTAAGGGCGAAAAGGAGTAAATAATTCAAAGCCCCGACACATTGGCCTGGATAGTTTGATTTATAGCTTGGATTTATCGCATATAGACTCATACACTGTACTCCCTCTTTATCACACATAAACTGTACTCCCTCTGGTCGTAAATATCTAGGTTCTTACACTTCTACTAAGACACATCTATAAAAAATTATATTACCTCTGTTTATTATATCTTTAAATGGTGTGTCTATACTATGGTCTATAATAATAAATGACATTGAAAATAACTAAAAATGAGGGGTATAGAAAGAAAAATGGTAAAAAAATCATCTTAAAATTTTAAAATAAGATGTATTTAGAAATAAAATTTAAAAACTACAATGATATGCATTTGGAAAAGGAGGAAGTATTAGATATATAAGTCATTCAAAGCTATTCCCTCCGTCAAAAATATAAGGCATGTGTTGACTTTGTATAATGATTAAGGATGCATTAAAATTAAGAAAAGTATGAGAGAAAATGAGTTAGATGCACCCGCTTAATTGTCTTGGAAGATGAGAGATAATACTTGCTTGTTTATCTTGGAAGATGAGAGATAATACTTTGTGTTGGTGATAATGAATAAATGCATACAATTGAGAAAAATAAATAGGGGTACAAAATGAAAAAAAATCTCATTACTACTACTAAAGGACTTATATTAGACCCCTCATCACTGACAGTTTTCAAAAACCATCTGTGATGATGCCATCTCATCTGTGATGAAACCTACATCACAGACAGTTTTAGGCAAAACAAAATGGCATCACCACTGATGATTTTTTGGGTAAAACCGTTAGTGACGTGAGTCTCATCATGGACGGTTTTAACCAAAAACTGTCTGCAATGAGATTTTTCCTATAAAATAAGTACAGAGGGTCCCAGCCTCAATATTTTTTTGGGTTTCCCGAATTATTTTTGAGGTAGCTACGATTGAGAGGCGATCTGGTGAAAGGAGACCGTAGATTTGAAAGTGTGATTGTAGATCCTTTTGTTCTAGATGATCTAAGGTTAGTAATTGGTTCTAATTGCATTATATTAAAAATCTAGCTTGATAAAGAGGGAATTAAAGATGGTTTCGATCTAACTTGGTAAAGCGGGAATTGAAGACGATGTACACGAAATTTACAAGGCCGTCACACTGAAGATGCCCTCAAATGTCGAGATCGTGATACTAGAGGATGCCATTGGCATATTCATCCGATGTCCCAAGAGGGACATTTCCTTCGACGACCGTCCTGCATCACCGAAGTTACATGTATAATATGAGCCACCTGTTGCGCTAGAGCTACCAGCACTACCGGAATCACATGCTGCACCGAAGTAGAACACCAAATCGGTTATCGTGACCCATACGGCACAGGCCAGTACTTTACTTCGGGCTTAGTCATCTCCCGTAAAGATGACCTATGATAGATGGTGAGACGATGATAAAACCAAATCGAAACGGACCACAGAGTCCCCTGACTTGACCTTGCCGCTGTACTGGTAGAGTGCCAGGAGATGCTTACAATAGCCTGTGTTAGATTGCAAAATTGGAGCATGGAACAAGGCAACAAACCAGTGACACAACGAGTATCGAGTATCTCAGTCAGTTTTAAGGAGGAGCATTTCTTGCACCAGTTTTCGGGGGCTTCTTCATGGTTGGCTTCAACGACTTGTTTGATCTCTATAATCTTGACGCCTCACTCATCAGATGCTAGACATTGTAACATTGTAAGTGTGTAAAATCGTGGTCTACATTCGTATCGTACCGATAAATATATATAATATATATATATATATATATATATATATATATATATATATATATATATATATATATATATATATAACCTTGCTTTTGTATATATAGATGCATGATCATTGAAGCAAAAAAGAGAAAAAAATCAGTTGGCTTTCCTCGACCCACACATGGTGTCCAAGAAAACCACGGATGAAAATTTACAAGTCATCCAAAAATACGTGGAAAACGTATTGCTGGCTCAAGGGAAAATGATGAGGACATCTTCCCTATTGATACAACCACGCCAAGTGATTCTTCTCAAGCACAACAAGTTTTACAAGAACCTACTACTCGTGCTCGAGCATGTCTACTCAATTATCAGGTGAATTCGTTCCTAAGTTTTTATACAAATGATTCACTGAATCGAATGCTATTTAATTCTTGTGATGATCTTATTATCCTTAGGAACCATGGAGAAGAACCTTCAAATGCCAAGCATAAAGCACAATCATCATATGTGCAAGTTGGACATGGAATCAGCAAATTCGCGGGTTCGGCCTCCGCGACAGCATCAACTTCAAATGGACATAACTTTTGTTCCAGAAGGCTTCTAGAGGTCTATGAGTACAAGAATGAAAGCCCTGGTCGTCCTCTTTCAAACGGATCTGAGATCACCTCAAAATTCCCTTCGAGTCAGCGGGAAAACGCAAAACAATCCAGAACACTTTTTCAGTCCGAGTTCGAGTCCAATTCGAACTCAGAAACAGCACTGACTTTAAAGTGCCATAACTTTTGATTCGGAGGAGTCTGGAGGCCCATGAGTACACGTTTGAAAGATCTCGAGTCTACTTTATAATGGATCTAGCCTTAATGCCAAATTCGTCTTGAAGCAACGGAAATCGCAGAAGAGTGTCGCGGGCCAGAAACTCGGGTGCTGCGCCACCTTTCTTTTGGGCCCAAAGCCCATGTAACGCTAGGGCAACCCCTTGGCCGCCCCCATGGGTGCTGCACGCCCTAGATGCTCCCTAGCCGCCACTTACATCTATATATTGTTTGCTACCGCATTTTTAGTTTTTGGGGTTTTGTTTATTTGATAGTTTAGCCATTGCTACTATTTTGAGTCTTCCAGACGTGCTCAACAGCCGCCTAAGAAGCTCCTTGTTTCAGAACCCCACTTTATTAATCCTTCATCTTTATTTGCAATTTCAGATTGCCTTTACCTTTGTTCTTGCTTGTTCTTCGGTTGCATGCAGGAATTGAACCTCGTGTTCAGGTTGATCGTGCCAACAGCAAGATCAATAACCCTCCGGAGTTGGTGTAGCGATTGCTAAGGCGCATCGTCGTCGTACGGTGTAGTCGGATCGTCAACGTCGCCTCCACCAAATCGAACGTGTGTTTCTCATCGAAAGATCGGGACACCAAAGTGCTATCAAGTGGTATCAGAGCGCCAAGTTGCTCGGTGAGAGATTCAGTACCCTAGATTAGTTTTTGTTTTCTGTCCAAAATTGAAAATCCTCCACAAAAATTCAACCTTTAGATTCAATCTGGTATTTTAGTGAGTTTTGTTAGGTTTTGATCCATTAGAGTCCTTGTTTTAGTTGCTGATCGCTTTTCCTTCGCGTAGCTTTTAATCCAATCTGTCCAGTTCTTTGTTTTGTTCATAACTTTTGCATACGAGCTCCGATTCAAGTGTTTTTGCACTCTCCTAAAACCTTGGGACAAGCTCCACAAAAACCTAGTTGGGCACGAAATCTAATTCTATGTAAAAGGTTGTTTAATCTTGACATCAAATTCGGGAAGCAAGTTGCAATTGCAATCCAGATTGGTTCGGTATTTTGATCATAACTCTCACATCCGAACTCCGATTGAGAAGTTTTTATACTTTCCTGAATCCTTGAAGAGTCCTCTACAAAAACGTTTTTGGGTGTCCTTCGTGATTCGGACTCCTTCAAACCGAATTTGACTCGGATTCGGATTTGATCAGATCGGCTGAATTTTGTTGAATCTGTGCTCCTTTGTGTTTTGGCCATAACTTCTACATATGAGCTCGAAATTGTGTGTTTGAATACTTGTTTTTAAGCTTAGAACAGTGGCATCATTTAGTTACATTGTGAGAGAGCTTGATTCGTCGTTTTCAAGCCTTAATTGCAGCAACAACCTTATTGCATAGTTCTGGCGAATTTGGATTTGTTTCTTCAATTTGTGTTCCAGCTTTGTTCCTTTGAGTTGGTTGAGTCCAGTAGCATCTACAACCATAAAAGTTCCAACATATCAGTGTACATACCTTTGGGAACCAATTCATCCTTTGCGAATACTTTGATCCCAATTGAGACTAGCAATTTGACATTGCTTGGGGCTGCTCCTTTTTGATACGTTGCACTATCATAACTCTTGTGATATCAAGTTAGGGATTCCAAAACTTTGCTCATACTAGTGTTGGCCGAAAGTCACTAAAAAAAAAGAGAGAAAGAAAGAGCCAAAAGGCCAAAAAGAAAAAAAAAGAGAGAAAAGAAAAGAGAATAGTGGCCGGCAGCACTACATTGATCAAAACCCTAATTTGTATTTGTCATTTTCAGATTGTGCAATTGTATTAAGTAGTGAGCAATCTTGTGCCCTTTTACCTTTTTCTGAAGCAATTTGCTAGTGTCTCTCCATAACTTATGCAACACGAGTTTTGGTGCTGAAATTATTCTTATTTTTGCTCATTCCATTGGTTGCATTAAGTTGCATTATCTTTGCGTGTGTGTTGCCTTGAAATTCACTTATATCTTTGAGATCGGCAACTAGGGCTTGTGAATTCTAGTTTGGATCATTACTTATCATTACAAAATCTAGAATTATCAGATTGCATAGGAAATTAACATAGCCTACCAAGCTCCACATATTCTACCTCGTACGTTTGTTCGGTCCCTTGGCAATCGCTTTATCCAAGCTTGGGAGAACTTTTGATACCGCCAACGGCCGACAACTCCTGCTGCATGGTAAGAACTTGTAAGAGCTTTGGTTAAAGTTTGAGAGTTGAACGACTTTTGTCCACATCCTATGTAGTGATAGAACATTATACTTGTGATTTTGTTTCTTGTCTTCACTAACAATGGCAGGTTCTCAACGTCGTAGCGCTTGGGCCAACAGCATCCTAGGAGAAGAGATAGTTCACACTCCAAGATACAGAGAACGTACAAGCATACCTTCAACACCACGGAAGGTACAACGGCATCGCACATGTTCCATAAATAAGTTTACCGCTCCCAATTTTAGTGGTAAATATGATCCCGAAGGTTATCTTACTTGGGAATTAGCTGTCGAACAATCATTTGATAAACATGAAATTCCTGAGCATGATAAGGTTAGGGTTGTTACAAATGGATTCTCTGAATTTGCTGCTCTTTGGTGGAATGATTACATGAGTAAAAATCAGGACATTCCTAGCACATGGAAAAAATTAAAGAAAATTATGAGAGCTACTTTTGTCCCTTCATATGTTGCTCGTCAATTACAAAATGAATTGCAACATCTAACACAAGGTAGCAAAACAAGAGATGAGTACTACCAAGAATTTCAGCATAGATCTTTGCGTTCGAGTTAGAAGAGACCGAAAAGACTCGCGTGAATAACTTTTATTTTGGACTAGATTTCGACATTCAGATCATGATATCTAGTAAAGAATTCAATTCTTTGTCATGTTTACTTAATCTTTCACGAGAAGTGAAAGAAAGATACAGAGAAGACAATCAACTAAAATTCAAGCTCCCACAAAGTTAAATACTACTCCTTTTGCATGCATCGCACCGAACCTGAATGAAAGCATACACACTTTGGGCATGTGGAAGAAATACAAGAAAATTCGAGAGAAGTAGAGGATAGCACATGTGAGGATGATTCTACTAACACAATCCAATCTATTTCGATTAGTTCTTTCGCTATTCCATGCGCTATTCAGGTTACTTTTGAAGAAGGGGCGCAACAAGCGTAAATACCAACGTTATCGGTGAAAGTTTTGATATTTCTACTTCGAGGAGGAAACTAATGACCATGGTACAGATCTGATTTTACAGAAGAAAAGGATCAAATTGGTGAGTATATTCCTACTATACATAACTCTTGTGAACTACCACCTTGTGCCACAATTGTAGAACCATATGACTAATTGCATGCTTATAATTTTGCTCATGTGGTGCTGATTACGCATAAGGAGGTGATAGCTAGAATATCCCTACCACTGCTTTTGTGCTATATCATGTTGAATGAGCCTGTTAGTTTGACTTGTGCTATGGACAAGATTTCTGAAATTTCATCTCTTAAGTCTTTGTCTAGCACCTATGCCTCTGTTTTAAATTTAATTTATTTGGTGAATATGGCATAGATGGCAAGTTTCTTGTTTACTGAGAATATGCATAACTTGTGATAAACTTGATGAATTGAAGCGTGCTATTTTGGGCAATTCTAGTTGTAAGCAACAACTTGTTTCATTTGAGGCTCCATCAAATTTTCCTAATAAGTGTGATACCCATAGTTTGTCGCCACATTGTTCGAATTTTAGTACATTAACTTGTATTACAAATCAACATGTCGTAGTTGATGCGTGGAAGCCAATTAAAATTGTGTCACCATTATTGGAATGGTTTGATTTTACTTGTTTACAATTTGATAACATGAATGAGCCATACTTGATGCCAGAACTTGTTGTTTTGCCCACAAAACATGTTATTGAATGAGGCTCATAAAACATGAGTATTCTTTATTAAAGGTCGAAATAGATATGTGCTTTACTTATATTTGCAAATCAAGTTGCAAACTAAATCATGCTAATATTGATGTTATATGCTTCACTTATAACCACAAATCGATCGGCGAAATTGCGAGGAAAGGTGCTTTGCTTAAATCTGATTTCCTCATGTGTTGTTTTGAAAATAACCCACCGCTAATCCAAAAGAACAATGAAATATGGGATATATACATCTCGCCGTGTACACGTTCTTTTTGTTGGTTGCTTGCTTCAGGCTTGTCCAAAACCGAGAACGGGTTTCCTTCAAAGAGGGAGAAAGCATCGAAGAGTGCTAGCATTCATCAAGCCATAATATGCTGGAAAGAAGTGTTAAGCTATGTGGATAATTATCGTGAATCCTCTAAATGTTTTTTATGTCTTAAAAAATATAAAGAGGCGGAGCTACCATTTTATTTAAATAAATGCAGGACCTATATGAGAATGTTTTGTCTGAAGATGAGCAAAAGGTGAGCATGAGTCGAGGACGACTCAAATTCAAGAAGGAGGATGATGAGGACATCACTACTATGGATATGTCCACACCAAGTTGGACCAACTCCATCACGCCACCCATAGCCCAAGAAGAGGAAGAGCTTGAGTCGAGGACAACTCAAATGGAAGAAGGGAGGATGATGAGGACATCTTCCTATTGATACAACCACGCCAAGTGATTCTTCTCAAGTACAACAAGTTTTACAAGAACCTACTACTCGTGCTCGAGCATGTCTACTCAATTATCAGGTGAATTCGTTCCTAAGTTTTTATACAAATGATTCACTGAATCGAATGCTATTTAATTCTTGTGATGATCTTATTATCTTTAGGAACCATGGAGAAGAACCTTCAAATGCCAAGCATAAAGCACAATCATCATATGTGCAAGTTGGACATGGAATCAGCAAATTCGCGGGTTCGGCCTCCGCGACAGCATCAACTTCAAATGGACATAACTTTTGTTCCAGAAGGCTTCTAGAGGTCTATGAGTACAAGAATGAAAGCCCTGGTCGTCCTCTTTCAAACGGATCTGAGATCACCTCAAAATTCCCTTCGAGTCAGCGGGAAAACGCAAAACAATCCAGAACACTTTTTCAGTCCGAGTTCGAGTCCAATTCGAACTCAGAAACAGCACTGACTTTAAAGTGCCATAACTTTTGATTCCGGAGGAGTCTGGAGGCCCATGAGTACACGTTTGAAAGATCTCGGAGTCTACTTTATAATGGATCTAGCCTTAATGCCAAATTCGTCTTGAAGCAACGGAAATCGCAGAAGAGTGTCGCGGGCCAGAAACTGCGGTGCTGCGCCACCTTTCTTTTGGGCCCAAAGCCCATGTAACGCTAGGGCAACCCCTTGGCCGCCCCCATGGGTGCTGCACGCCCTAGATGCTCCCTAGCCGCCACTTACATCTATATATTGTTTGCTACCGCCGTGCTTTTAGTTTTTGGGGTTTTGTTTATTTGATAGTTTAGCCATTGCTACTATTTTGAGTCTTCCAGACGTGCTCAACAACCGCCTAAGAAGCTCCTTGTTTCGAACCCCACTTTATTAATCCTTCATCTTTATTTGCAATTTCAGATTGCCTTTACCTTTGTTCTTGCTTGTTCTTCGGTTGCATGCGTGAATTGAACCTCGTGTTCAGTTGATCGTGCCAACGGCAAGATCAATAACCCTCCGGAGTTGGTGTAGCGATTGCTAAGGCGCATCGTCGTCGTACGGTGTAGTCGGATCGTCAACGTCGCCTCCACCAAATCGAACGTGTGTTTCTCATCGAAAGATCGGGACACCAAAGTGCTATCAGAAAAGATTTAATACTTTTACCCTACAACCCGGGATAATTACTTCATTTAATTGCTATACTTGTTGATTTGTACTTTATACGCTGCTCGAAGTTAGGTTGAATGACTATAGCGACATACCTGTATAGGTTTCACTGGATTTTACTTGTAATTATACTAAGAAAAAATCCGATATTTTACCTTGATTCCAAAAATGTCATCACCCACGACTTGACGCCTATCGCAAAATTACTCAAGACGTCATTCAATGTTTACATAGCTCATAGAGAGCCACATAAGGACTCGTCGCAGCTGAAGCACATTCATAAGTTTTCGATATCTACTAGTACACAATAATCCTTCACACTCCATAATAATACCTCCAGAACTAACTAATTATATTTTGGCATTGCCACCAGCAGCTAAATGCCACTAACCAATGTGAATTCTACATTTGCCACAATATACAAATCCTCATTGGTGTAAAGAAAACTAATGTCATGGAGGTTTGTCAATTTTGCAATAATTGTTTCCACTTATCAGTTTATATACATGTAAAATTTTACTCTTTCCGTTGATAGGATTGGAAATATACTGAATTTGCGTTGAAATAGACTGATCTGCTACAAATTCGAGGACAACTCCATGTCTTCTTGATGCGTGCGGTCATAAATCCAAAGGGTAAATGCCACTCAGCCTCACCTAATGATTTGTGAATTTGTCAGTTACCACTTAGGTTAATTTGTGAATCTTGTGCTGTGAATTTGTAAGTTATAGTTATGGATTCAATTGATTAATACATCTAAGTTGATTTTTGACATGGATGCGCTGTACATAGTGTGCAATATGTAATATGAGTTGATTTCTAAAATGTATGTCATAATAATATGTTTATGATATAAATTCTGTAATCTATTTTGTTTTAGAGGACATGGCTAGCATTTCCTAAGACTAGCCAATAAAATAAAAAAAATCTTCAATAATACAAACCATCATCACAAACGATTCTTAACTAGAACCATCTGAGATGATGCAATATCACATACGGTTCTAGCTATGAACCGTCTGTGATGATGAACTATTACAGACGGTTCGTAGCTACGAATCGTCTGTGATTGTGGGTTATCACAGAATCATCTCTGATTGTGGGTTATCAATGACAGTTTTAGGATATAATCGTCTGTAATATTTCTTTATTACAGACGTTTCGTAGATAGAACTGTCTCTGATTTTAATTTTCACTGACGGTTTGGAAAACGTCTCACTGATATATGTTTACAGACGGTTCATAAAATCGTCAGTGGTGAGGTTTTTGAACCATCTGTGATGTGTTTTTGTATAGTAGTGCATTAAATCTACATACACGCCTTATATTTATAGATAAAGCTATTGAAAAATAAGTTTTATAAACTTGAATGGAGGGAGTACCTAGTTGAACTAGCTATGGAGTGCGCACCATTGGTAGGCGCCTATTTGGTTCCTATAGTCTAATCTTTTTTTTTTCTATTATGAGCTTTCTTTGACGGTAATTTTTAATTGCATATGTAAATCACCGTTTTTGTTCGTCACAAACCATAAGAATTGTGTGAGGTTATTGGAAAACCCCAACTAAGCCAAATAGACCCTTCCTTGATAGACACGGAAACCTCTGGTTGGCCCTAACTTCTGTAAATAGTCCTTAATTTAGTGGAGTATATATAAGCCCAAACACGGATCAAACTAGATTTATGCTGTTAATCTTATCTTTTTATTGATGCTAAGTCCAAAGCTCAAACCCAACCACACGATCTAGCTCACGCGCTCCCGCTCCGGATAGCAGCTGCACCAGGCAGCCACGGCCGCGCCCGAGGGGACATGTGGTCATGAAGCCTGGGCTCAGTTTGCGCCATTAACATTTTTTTAAAAATAATTTATCCTCTCACACCTACTGTTACATTAATAGCCTCTCATCCATGTGAAGTTGACAGATGGCGCTATTTGTTTGGGTTTTTTTTACCGGCTTAAAAGCTAAAAGCTAAAACCTAAACAAACGAGTAGCATTTTATATGGACTTTTCAAAAGCCATAAGTCTCCATATAACTAAAAGCTAAAAACTATTGGAGAGGTTTTTTTTGGTTTATTGATAGTTGGTTTTAGACTAATAACACTAAAATTAGATAAAATTACCCACCTTTATCACGTACAAAAATCATTAATTTTTAAACTGTTTAAGTCATAAAAAACTGACACTTTAAACTATAAGCCAAAAACTTTAAACCTAAACAAACAGGCCTATATACTGCAGCTAGGGGTGGATAACGAGCCAGTTGAACTTTTTTTCGAGTTTTCTTCGACACTAATTTATTCTTATTTATTATAGTCTTCTGTATAGTTTAAGATCCAATTTCGAACCGAGCTTAACGAGCCGAGCCGAAGTTGACTCTTATTCCAAATCAACTAATTTTTATTTTAAAAGAAAAATGAATGTAATCAAAGTAATTTTAAAACAAGCTACCGAGTCAGCTCAACGAGCTTTTTTTTTTCGGCCCTAACTGCAGCAGGGTTTCTGCCCCCACGGAAGACAGGGCGACCGCGCGCGCGAGACCGTGACGTGCGCGAGTCGCATGAGCCGTGTTTTCGCAGGCGGAATGAAGCGTGCGGTTTTGGGCCTTTCGGCGATGGAGCGTGGCGGGGCGTTGGGCGTCGCCGCGAGGATCGATCGACGGCGTGAAGGCAGCTGGCTGTCGTGTTCACCCGTTAAATTGGAGGAAGATTGGACGGTCCAGAAATTAGAGAGAGAGAGGAAACCGAGGATCTTGGCTAGCTCTGCAATTTGCATTTGCACGTTAAAAATTTGTCCACGCACAGATTGCGTATGCGTGTACACATCTGGCGTCGTAATTACATGAGTTTGATGCATTGTATTTGTTTTTGTCCGGATAACTGGCCATGTATTTTCTTTGTCCTACGTCACTTCAATATTTTGGGTTTTCGAGCTAACTTTACTTCATTTCACTCACCCACCTGAACACGAGCGCCAAATGCGCAAAAGAAATCTGTTCAAATTCTTTTTCTAGGCAAGCTTTGTTAAGAAAAATTGGCTAGCACAATTGTACATGTCCATTGATATCTCGAGGAATCGCTTCCACAAGGAGGACACTTCACCAAAAGCTCGCCCACTGGGGAAGGCCACGAGAAATTGGCCAGTTGGCGGTTTCCCTGTTACGTGGGAGAGCCAGAGTCCGGTGAAACGGCGGGCGATTAATGTGGCTCCAACTTCGCTAGGTGAGACCATGTTTTAAATTTTGTTTTCATATTATATTTCAGAGGGACCGAAATCTGAATTTTTTATGAGATTTCAAAATTTTGGATGAAATCAGGTTAAATTCCAAAAAGCAGACTTCAAATCCGGAATTCTTGGGCCGAGATTTCGACCGAAATTGTTGAAATATCGATAAATTTGAACCGAACAAAAAATGGTTCAAATTATGATAGAAAATTTTGGAACATTTTTGCAGATGGTCCTGATGCATCACTAATGTTGTCATAAAATTTTTAAATGATGCTTAAGGCTGAGAAATTTTAAAAAATTTTAACAGTGCTACTGTCCTAATAAAAGTCTTACTAGCAGATTTGAACCAAACGAAATATTTCTATAAAAATTTTTTAGATGATAACCAAGCCTAAATTTTTTTAAAAAATTCGGACAGTGCTACTGTCCTGATAAAAACCTGGCTGAGTATATTTATTGCATTTATAAATTTGATTGAGCAATCAAACAAGATTCAAATTTTTTGAAATTTTAGAGAAGGGTTTTGAAGAAATTATTAAGCTCTCATAAAAATTTTGGATCATGATCACACTCGAGCGAATTTATAAAATTCTGAGAATATTACTGTCTCATTTATGTTCCTTCTGTTTTAAATTTTTTAAAGATGACAAATAAAGTAAAATTCTTTTGAAATTTTTTGTATGATCCTAAACTACTAAAGATGGTACCATAAATTTTTTTAGAGCATGATCAAGCTTATACATTTTTATAAAAATTTAACAGTGTTTCTATTATTTTTATAAAACATCTCAAAAATTCGATTTTTTATCGAATGTTCATGGAAGATGATATTCTTAAGAGATATTGATCCAAATGCGGTGAAAAAAACTCAAAATTTTATTAAAATTTTTGAAAATACTATGAAAATTTTGATCTTTTTTAATTATTTGATCGAGATTTATGATCTCGTCCCCAGCCAAAATCTGAAATCTCGGCCAAGATTTTCGAATTTTCGCCTGGATTTTGATCCTAGGGTGAGACAGCTTTGCCGACCATACAGCTGACTTCTTGTTTTTCTTGCTATGTTTACCACCGGTTTGCAGTGAAAGCCTCAGCGGCAGGCAGTGATCCAGTCTCAACATGTGCAGTGTCCGAACAAACTTTGATGCTGTCATCTCGTGGCTATACACCATCACGATAGCATCATTGAATGAATTTAGGATAATTATTTTTTAGCTGAACAATTTGGGGATCTAAGACCTGCTCTGCATCTTAACATGTTATTGGGAAATTTTGATTTTTTTTTTGTTCGAACGATGAAACTTGTGTTGAATTTTATAAATGTTGGTGGTCTAGATTTGGTGGACATAGATCTAAGAAAATCTTTATTCATGTGAAAGTTCACTTATCATCTGTTAAATTGGTGTGTTCCAAACAAGAGAGAATCTTTATTCAGAACACAAGACCTTCCAACGGCTACTCACTCGGGCGTGTCCTGCAAATCTGCAATTGTGGAGGAACACACTACTCTATAGCCAGAAGCAACAGATAAAAATGCCTACTTTTTCCCCTAGAAAGGTTAAGGAAGCTCAGCATTGAAACAATGCGTCTCCTAGGAAGAGCATTTCCGACATGTCTGTTGATTGGGTTTTGCCGGTGGTTGCCATGTACATGCAGCCAAAAATACCGTATGGTTTCATAAGAACGACAAGCTAAGAAAAACAATGGATTTTTTTCCTGTACACGCAGCAGCTATATGCCTTGATGGGAATATTCCTTGTAAGATCTGCGCATCATTGTTGCAATTTTTATTTTCCTCGGTGGAATATTCCTTGTCCCGTGGATATGCTAGGCTGCTCGGGCATACCAAACTATGACAATGTTCCTTTTTGTCTTAAAAACCAATGGCACCTTTTCTTTTCCAAACGATTTTTTTAAAGGATTTTTCCAATCTGATGCATGTAAATGGTTGAAATCCTTAATCTTCATGTTGAGGTATACTATGCACCATTCTCATCAGGTTAAGCTTCTATGTAAATCGATTGATGCATGAAACTCAATACTTTTATTGCTGGTAGAACTCCGGAACATCGTTACGTAATCTACTACACTCTACGTTGCGCATTGCTCTGGTGCTCCACCTCAACGGCGAAACTACGCTAGTAGGCGTCTGGTTGACGAAAGCACCGGAAATTTGGAATGTGAACAGAACCGGATTATCCTAATCACGCTTAAGAACGAAGTTGCCCTCAACTGCCTTTTGCTTAAGATTCGTGACTTCTACTTAGGTGGAGCACCGAATGAATGCCCAATCCATTATTCTTTAATCGTGCCATGCAAAGTAGGCAAAAAAATTTATATGCCAATCCAATTGTTCTAGTTGCAAAGTGATATCTCTCGTATGTAGGGCTGGGCAAATAAACCGGAAACCGAAAACCGAAACCGAAACCGAATTGTTCGGTTGTCAATTCGGTTAGCTATATAAAATAACCGATTTTTTTGGTTAATTCGGTTTTACACCTCGGTTAACCGAACTAACCGGAATATGACTCGAGCACAAATGGCACAAGAAGAGTGGAACTAATAACTATGATATCTCTGAAATTCATGCTTACAAATTTGCTCAACGGCTGGAGGTCTATCAGGTTGCATATCGGTTGTGAACTAGGCTATCAGGTTGCAAGTTGTGTAGTGTGTACAACAACTTATCAGTTATCAGGTTGCAAGTTCTCAACCCTGATCGTTGTTGCCTTGTTGGGCCCCAGCCATACTGGACTACTGGTTACATGGTCTGTTGGGCGCTAGGCGCTAGCAATGCATGTGTTAATCCGCTTCCTACTTTGCTAGTGGGTCTGCTATCTATATGCACTACTTTTATGTAATGTTCATTGCCCGTGATCACACGGTTTCGTGAGTTTGTGAACTAGGCTGAAATATTTGATGTGATGTGTGTATTTTTCCTTTCTGTCAGACAATTTGTTCTTTGTGGTGATTCCTGACAATCAAACTCTGGTTAATTCGGTTAAAACCAAAACTGAAACCGAATTATCGGTTAACCGAAATGTCGGTTTTTGAAATTTCCAAACAAACTTCGGTTTCATTTTTAGAATAACCGAATTTTCTAAAAAACCGAAAACCAAAACCGAAATTTTCGGTTTAACCGAACGCCCAGCCCTACTTGTATGTATCATCGCATGTCCAAAACATTACCCCTTTATGCTATTGCAGTCAACTCCATTAGATTTTGTCCACTAGATTTTTCTATAATACCTATTCTACCCTCACATTCTTCTCCTCTCAACTCCCTCTCTCTCTCTCTATTCTTCATCTCCTCCTTGGATTAGTCATATCCAACCCTCCTCTGCCGGGGTTCATCCCTGGCTGCCTCCTTGCGGGAAATTTCAGAAAATGACACCCAATTCGTGTGCCTTTCAGCTCCTGTGTATGACATGTGGGTTCATCTGAGTCTATAACAGTGGGCCAGGGTGTCAAATACCGAAAAAACGAATTTTAAAGATGGCAAATTCTGAAATCTCTCGCTTCCTCGCCTCCCTCTAGCTCACCAACCCATGGAGAAGACGAACCCATTTGGGGGTAGTTTGGGGGCAACGGGGAGGACTAGGTTGGCCAGAATGGGCAAGGCAAGGGTGAAATCTGGCAGTCTCCAACCTGGGCGATAGGCGCAGGAGCACGACGTGGGCATGATGAGGACTCTAGTGGCGGCGACTTCGCTTGAGGTAGCGCGATTAAGGCTAGCGATGGCAAGGTGGTGCGGCGTGGCAGAGGACGACTGTGTCGATGATCCACGGTGAAGGAAAGGACAAAAAGAGGTGGGAAAGAGGTTCAAAGAGACGAGACAGACCCTGTGAGACACGGACATCTTGGCTGGAAGATGGCGGAAGCTACGATTTGCTAGCGTTTTGTGTTGGTGCTAACGGCGTGACGAGGCAACGACGATCTCCCAGTGGCAATGGTGGCGAAGATGTCCCTGAGGATCGCAATCAAAGGAGTAGAGAAGGTAAGGGAAGCGACAATTTCAGGAGAAAGACAAGGATGAGCTTGAATTTAAGAATCTTATTGAGATGGTTGCGGAGTAAATTTGGTGCTTCGGCGAACTTAGAGGGAAAAATTACGGCTCGGTGATGGCGCGGCGATGCAGAGGGAAGATAGGGGAGGCAAAGAAGAGGCAAGAGGGTAGTGCTGCTACTGCTTTATTGCCGCTCGGAGGCGATAGCGCATAGGGGCGCTACGATGATAGAGGTTGCATGTGGCGTCGGTGTGGAAAAGAAGAAGGAAGAAGGCATGACAAGGGTAAAACAGTATTCGCATAGCTGCTTCATAGTTTTACTAGTCAATAGTGATAAATAAGGAAATATTTCGAAAATATGATAGCGCTTAAAGAAGAAATCACTTTGCAATAGTATGTAAGATATCCGGAACAATTACAACAACATATAAAATCTTTTGCCTACAATGTATCAGCACAGCATTCTGCTTCCTTCGTAATAATATAATTGTTCCTTGGGAAGAACTCAGGGAATCTATTAGTACATTTTCTGTAATAATATATTCGTTCCTTTGAAAGGGCATCATGGCCACGCATGTGGACGTGTGCGGCACTGAGAAGGGAACTCGAATCCCCAAAGTCTGGTCTTCTCTGCCGCCCGCTTCCGTGCCATTTCCTTCACCAACTAATCAACTACTATGTTCCATCGATTTTGGTACAGAAAGAAAAAGAAAAACCAAGAGCTTCGTTTGAATTGGAGAACGCAAACTCACACCCCACGCAAGAGGTAGTACTAGTGTACTGTATACTGAGACAGCAAGAATGCAATCTCCCATTTTAAGGGGAGTCATCATCTGTTTTACGCGTCGCCAGTTGCCAATCAGCTGATACGGTTCAGCCGGTAAGCTCGCCGATTTGGCATCGAAAACTAAGTTGGACGCATTCACCTCTCACGGAGCATCGTACCGTGACAACTTCCTTCAAGCATGCACTGATGCACATGTAGGACAACGCTAACGTGACGTGTAACAGACATGCGGCACGCACCGTCGCCATCCGTCGGCACGACGCGCCTAGACTCTCCCGGCCGCGGACACGATAAACCTTGACAACTCGGGATGTTCCACGAAACGGGCAGGCGGTTCGTTCCTGGCCAGCGAATTCGATCGAGTGCATCCATCGATCACATCTTTATTTTGGCAACTATTGCATGCCCAGGCGATCGACGCGGCGCGGCGCAGAAACGCACCGTTACTCTCACAGTAAAACTCATGTTAGTTCCGAAAATAGCTTATCTAGCTACGGTATCTCGTATTTTACAAACCTAGCCTATTTATGCACGTATTCAGAAGTTTGGTATCCTCCTCTATCGTAGTAGACGATATTTGTCCCTTACAGCACCCGTCCTCGGAAGATCACCGGCTCCTAGGGAGCTCGGCCGACCGCTGGAGCAAAGCATAACCTACCACGGTAGGGTTCATTCCGCGTTACCTGGGCGTGACAACGCCTCCCGCGCTCTCTGGGCGTCCTTTTGCGTGGTGCCGTGTGCGCGCCGCAGATCCTCCCACGCTCCTCCGGTGCGGCAGTGCCTCCTCACATGGTCCATCATCCTGCCGTGGCACTGGTAGCTTTCCATGCTCTCCAAAATCCATGTGGGAGGGAATATCAAATTTTCAAATACATGTGTGGAAGACTAAATAAAAAAATACGGAGAGCTAGATTAGATAAGCCATTACTTGGTTAGTTGTGCGCAAGTTTGAGCCAGACATTGCTATTCTTCTTCATCCACTTCCTTAAAAACCAACATTTGTGTCAGTTTGGAACACATATCTGTATTGGTTTTCAAACCGACACAAATATAGTGACACTGATAATCAGAGATAATCAAAGTGTCGGTTTTGAAACCGACACTAATAAGACTATTTGTGTCGGTTTTTGACTAAAACTGGCGCAGATAATATTATTTATGTTAATAGTCGGATCCTGATGTTTTGTGCGAATGCATGCGCGGCGACGGAATTCCAAAAAAACGTTGTTTAGGGCCTCAAAACGGCCTCTGAAGTTTTGAATCTGTTTCGGTCATTCTTTTCAATTATTGTAAATGGAATATTAGTTCCAATTATTTCAAATGTAATATTATTTAATTTCAATTCTTTCAAATTAGAAGGCAGGAGAGGTAATTAGCAATATTTAAAATTTTCTATTTTTTAGAATTTTGTCGACGCACTCACACTAGTACAAATAATTATTGAAAGACCTGCTGATTTTCAGACTTTAGCAATTTTTGGATGGAGTTTCTAGTTAGCTTTCTAACGAGCCAAAGAACGCTCCGATCGGAGTTACGAGTCTAAAGTTATGATATTTTTACTAACGGTGCGGAGGCGAAAACTATTTGTGTCGGGTTTTTGCTAGAACCGACACAGATAATATTATTTGTGTCGGTTTTTTTGCTAGAACTAACACAGATAATATTATTTGTGTCGGTTTTTGGCTAGAACTGATACAAATAATATGTCTACTATTTATATCGGTTTTTTGCTGGAACCAACACAAAAAATTTGACAATTTGTGTCGGTTCCAATTTAGAGCCGACACAAATGTATTTGTGTCAGTTTTTAATTAGAACCGACACAAGTTTTCTAATTAAAAGCTGGCACAAATAGTCTTCTTGCTATTTTAAATTTCAGAACCAATATAAAAACGTTATCTATGTCGGTTTAAAAAAATTCAATACACATAGACCCTCTTATATGTGAGGTTTTGTAGTAGTGATTTTTTGTTTTTTGTTCTTTCGTTTTGAACTCAGCCATTGCTATTCTACACAACAAAGTGCAGATGGTGAGTTGGAAACCATGCATTCGTTCACCTGTAGATGTGTAGATCGAAGTAGAACGGCACCGAACGTGTACGGGTGTATTCTGCTCAGTTTCCCTGCACGGTTGACGAACCGCGTCACCGAGTGATTGCAGCAGCCAACGGTGAGTTCCGTGCAGAGCCTCAAGTAGTTGGTCAACCTAACGGAAACATGATTATGTACTTGCGGAGCTTTGTGTCCAACGTTGCTCCTCTCCTGAAACATGCCCAATCAACGCCGCGGGCGCCGTATCACAGGCAGCATACCCACGTTTGAAACCAGGGCAAATTCAAACGTGGCAGGTCTTTGGTAGGTATACTACATACGGCGAAGATGGGCTTTACGGATCTCCACGTTCGGAGTTGCTATTTATAGCAGCGAAATTCTGTAGACGTGAATGAATTTCAGAATGTCCGTACATTGATACGCTGCCAAATTAAGGCCATGTTTGTTTAGATTTAGGCTTTTTGCTTATAACTTAAAGTTAGCTTTTTACTTAAACAGCTTAAAAGTTAATGACTTTTATACGTGATAGAGGTGGATAATTTTATCTAACTTTAGTGTTATTAGTCTAAAACCAACCATCAATAAGCAAAAAAAAAAAACTCTCTCCAATGACTTTTGCCTTTTAGTTATATGGAGACTTATGGCTTTTAAAAAGCCTAGATAAAAAGCTACTCGTTTGTTTAAGTTTTAACTTTTTGGCTTTTAAACCGATAAAAATACCCAAACAAACAGGGCCTAAGGATCCTTGAGGCTTTGTTTGGCTATGTCACAATATCGATTTATCCACGTTAATAGGTCAATTTTAGTTCAATTTTTCGATCAATTCATATTGATCCGATCCTAGTCAAGAATGAGCCTTTCAAATAAGATCTCAAGGTACCAATGTGAAGAATTATTTTTGTAAATAATACATTTTAAAATAATTTTATAAAAATAATACGTCCAAACAAAATTGTACAAAAATACATCTCTGTCACCATTTAAATTGACGACGTGTTCTGTGGCTAATTCAAATAGCGACAGAAGTCCCAACCTTATCAACTAAATGAATCCATGACAAAATAATCCACCCGCCAATTCAATCCTTAACTAAAGTGATCTCTGTCGCCGTTTCAAATAGTGTTGCCATTTAAAATAATGACTGAGATGAATTTTTGTAAAATTTTGCTTTGACGTATTATTTTCGTAAAATTATTTAGAAAATTCCCAACGTGGATGCCATACAATACAAGTAGATGGTCCCATATCCCCGGTTCATCACACTAGTTTTGGGGAGGGCAACGAACGTGTGGCCTAGTCAGGCTCCGGTACACTGTACACCTGATTTTTCTAAACTTGTGATCCGTCCATTAGCAAGTTCATGCCTCACATGGACTCTGCATGTGTCGATGACAGGTAGGACCAGGGTGTCATGGAGCCCACCTGTCTTGTAATGATGTGTGCGTAGAGCATAGGAAGAAGGGAGAAACTAGCGCTCAGACGTTCGATTTCTGTTCATTCCATCGGACGTCTTTTACAATATTTTTTTTACGTTTGCAATATTTTTTATCAACACATGAAACATTTTTTTTGAACGCTTGCAACATCCGTTTACTATAGCGAATTTTACTGTTTGTCGAAGGAAAATGTTGCACGCGTTGTAATAAAATGTTGCACGTAAAGGAAAAAAATGTTGCAGTGCATTCGAAAATTTTAGACGTCCGAGTACAAGTCATTCCGTAGGAAGAAAGCCTTCGGTGCGGCGTGACAATGCCCACGAAATTCTGTCAATGGAAAGTTGGGGGATGGCCCATGAATCTCTGACGCCATTTGCCTCCTTTTTCACTAATCTTACCACTGCTTAGGTCATAGGAATCCTTGGAAACTTGCTGCTGAGGCAGACAAAGATGTATCTAATGCAATCATCTGCTAATCTCTTTCCAACTCAGCCACACATATGACATATCAGTTCTAAAAACTAATCACCCATATCTCTGTCATCTGACGCAGGACTCTAGTATTCGTGCCACGAAATTCAGAGAGAAAAATATGCATATTGCATACAGCCATTTCATCACGCGTCACTGTTAATTAGAAGGTGAATTCAGCAAGCGATTTTAATTAGACCTAATTAAAGAGATGGCCAAACACGTTCTTGAAAAAAGAAAACAGAAAAAGACAAACGGCCACGTTAGAGTGGGTGCCCAGGATCGCATAATTTTGGTGTGATCCTATCCAACCAACTCGGCAGATTGGTACGAACGAGCTATAATGCGAATTTTTTAACAATATATTTTTTAAAAGAAAATTATATAAAAAATGTCGAAAAAATAATTACATGAATATACCGGCCAAATGACCTGTTAGCTAAATAAATCAGCGACGAAACTGTTGGCTAAATAAAACTCAGTCGCCAATTCATTTGGCTATGTACTGATGGAAAGCTTCTATCGCCAAATGATTTGGAGACGGAGCTACTATTGCCAATTCATTTGACGACAGTCGTCAGATGAATTGAGGTATATTTATGTAATTATTTTTTTCAACGTATTTTTCTATAACTTTTTTAAAGTGTACCATATAAAAAATCCCTATATGGTCCGTATTCATCAGTAGGGGCAGAGTCAGACCTCGGGCCACCTAAGCCTGGACCCAAGGCCTGGCAACAAAACCTCACTAATGCGCAAAGGTCTGGCCCATGTAAATTGTGAGATTTGTGGCCTGCAATGGTCTGGACTCGAGGTTTCAGGCCTGGCAACAAAACCCCACTAATGCGCAAAGATCTAGCCTATATAAATTGTGAGATTTGTGGCCTACAATGGTCTGGACTTGAGGCCTGGCTAGCTCCACCCTTATTCATCGGCATTGTAATCCGATGGTCGAAAGTTCACCGCGGAGATTATGCAAAATCTACGAAATTCACCGTGGAGTTTCTATATTTTCCCTAACGTGGCGGGATCGATTGTATCATGTGACGACGAACCCCGTGGCGGCGTAGCACCGCTAGTTTGGTGGACGCGGCAGGCTAGATGCAGTGAAGACGAAGGGCACAGATTATACACAAGTGCATACAGCTTGGGCCGGCAAAAAATCTCGTTAGGGGTTGAGCCAAGATTTCTTCAATTGCAGTAGTTAATAGGTTCAAAATTAAAATGAGACAATTTCAAGCGAACAAAGTTAATGAGGCTCTGTTCGATCGTGGGTCGTTAGTTCGAATTTGAAATAACTACTTAAATAGCATATAAAATAATTTTACATCGAACTATATTAGTTTCGAAAGAAGCTTGATAATAGCTTGTTAAGCTCGATAGCCAGTCCTACGCACAACACATTCAGGATGTAATATCACATGGTGTCCATGGACGGAAGATGGGTGATGAATCGCTGACTGGGCAGACTGATTTGTGAACAATAAATCAACGAAAAAGATTCACATGGCTTTGAATCGAAGGAAGAGCGGAGAGTAGGGTGAAAAAACCAGAGAATCTGTGTCTGTTGATCGAAAAAAACGAAGAATTTAGCCGGCATGGCCCCGTCAGGTCAGCTCATGTCTGAAGTGTTTTTCGCAAGAAAGTCAAAAGATACTAGCGTATTCGGACTGGAACATCAGTAAAAGGGCGGCAGTGACTTCCGTGTGACTTGAAGAAAGGAGTCCAAAAAGTATATTCTGACAATGTAATGGTTTGCAACATAGTTTTGATGGGAATAATTTTGTCCATCAAACCGTCGAGTAGAAGATTCAGGTTTGAACAGCAGAATAGCCTGAATCTGCTGGCTTTTCAAACAGCTGGGTTCGAAAGTAAACAGGGGCGCGAGAAGGTAAGGGCAACATGTCCTTGCCTGATTCCACTCGAAATGCAAA